>BSBM01000104.1:0-5307500 GCA_027924585.1 Larix kaempferi
ATGCTTGCGGGGCTACACTGAGTGTTTGTAATTGATCTTGCATTCTCATCAGTTCAAGACGAGTTTGTCATTCGATGTGCAAAATGGGGCACTGAAAGGAGTAATGGGTGGTCTCTCCACAAGATTGGCAAGGACTTGGTACGTATGGATGGAAGCGTTCTTGGTATTCTTGAGTGTTGATTTGATCCATTATGCATGAGATGGCGCTAGGAGGGAGCATATGGGTGGAGTGCCCACATAACGAGCATTCCTTGTGTGATGGTGTTGTTGTAAGTTTAGCCGGGTCTTGCGACATTACAAGCTCTATCATGTTTTCTACAGTTGGCGCAACTTCTCTGGGAGGGGTGACTGATGGTGTTGCCGATGTGGTGATCACATTAATGGATGCTACTTCTTGGTATAAGAAGGGGGGTTCCTCAATTTTTACTTGAGTGAGATGAACTGTTGCTAACAACTCTCGATATCGAGGGAGTTCAGGGCAATGGTGCGTATAGTGCCCATGTTGAGCACATATGGAACATGCGTGATTCATACACAATGTTTTGGAGTTATTTGTGGGTGAGGGAGGTGTGCCCCCTTTTACCATTGATGGAGCATGGGTGATGCTAACGAGGGTGTTAAGAAAATTCCTTAGCTCTGGTAGAGTGGGACACATGTTTTTTGCGTGGACTTGCTGCCCGCAAAGAGAACACGACGCTGTGGCCCTTTAATTAGGAGTATTTATCAGTACTGGGGATTTCAACTCTTGATGGTTGATGCCTCCTACTTTAGGCTTCACGGTTTCTACCGAAGTAGATGTTGGGGTTGGAAATAAGAGGCCTTTCAACTCAGGTTGTTAGATTCCCCCATTGACGGTCCTTACCGACGATCGGTTGTGGGGTAGTTGCAGATGTCATAGGTTGGGCTGTCGTAACTCGACGTGTTACTAGCCTTACAGATATACTAGCCAAAACTGAGACAAACTCATAATGGGTGATTGGTTTGGAATCCATCTCTAGGAAGGGTGGTGTAAGGTACCACACCGGGATCCCCAAAGTTATCCCAAATAGAGTTAACTAAGCCATAACCGACGTCCCTTGTACACCCATGGGAGGGTACAAGAATGGGATTTGAAAAATCAGTGGTACTGATGGACTCAACGTTTGTTCAATGCCATGATTCAACAGTGGTGCTGATGACGATGTTGAGGTGGAGGCGGCTCCATTTTTAGTGGTGAAAATTGTGCACATTAGGCCATCGGTAGATGTAGGGATCTTTTGTGGTGGTCCCAAATATGCTCCTAACAAATTGGAGTCCTTGTACATACCGGGGGAAATGTCAACATACGGTTGATCATCGCCCAATATAGTGGGTAGGATGTTTTCAAGATTACTTGTGGTATTAGGGTCATATTAGTTAAGTTGGTTGAGGGTAACTATCTTCCCATTTAAGGGAAAAATCATGATATGGAAGACTGAGGAGGCTACCACCTTCATGGAATCCATGTAACTACGCCCCAAGAGGATGTTGTAGTCGAGCTCAACATCGATTACTTCAATATCGATAATAACCATCTTTCCCCCCAGATATATGGGGGTATTTTGGTACCATCCTCTTGGTTGGGATTGTCTCCCATCACATGCACGAAGAGTGATAGATGAGGGTACTAGCTCGGGGGATCCTAATCGTTTCCATACTTTTACGAACGTAACGCAAGTGGATGCGCCTTTGTCAATGATACAATGATGGATCATGATTTTTTTAACCGTGACTGGAACTTGAAATGCGACTGATGATGGTAGTCACAGATTACGTTTGCCAACATCAAAGGTCATGAGGTGCGAGTTGGAAGGGTCGACAACACCGAGTGCATTGAGTAATTCCTTTCTTTGTGTTGGGAAAGACTGTAGTAATTCTGATGTGGACATAGCCGTGGGGGACTGTGCCAAGTCGTCCACAATACTATAATTGTGGGCAGCTTTCATGTGGGCATTACTAGGGGTATGCCTTAGTGGAGCTTTTGGAATCCGTGGGATTTGTTCGGTATTCGGGTGTGGTACTTGAAGAGGCCCCATAAGGTGATATAAACGTCTTCCACTTGGGGGGTGGAAGTCCCATCGTAACCCTTGGCTCGTGTTTGAAGGTTTATCGCCAGCGTATAGATATTTTGGAAAGAGTTGTCGTCGGGTGGGCGAGGATCTTGTTCTTGTGTAACTGCCCCTTGATTCACAAAGGGTTGCTGTAACATTGTTGTTTGTGGTTGGGGAGGATTTGGTGCCTGAGGAGGGTTCGTCACCATCTTATTTTTAGCTTCCACTAACTGTTGAAAGTTGAGGATAAGAGGACAATGATGTGTGTAATGACCATAATCGCCGAAAATGGAGCAACAATAATTGGTTCTCAGGGGAGTATTCTTCCATTTTTTGGGGGGATTGTTAGTCCCTGCATTTGGATCACTCGTGTTCTGGTTTTGCTAGGGGGGATTTCCCCCTTGCCCCGGTTGTTGATTTTGTTTGTTCTTACCTTTGTTCTTCCCTTGATTTTGTGGATTTTGGGGGTTTATAGTGTTCAACTACTCGAATTATTGAGCTTGTTAAACATAAGTAGGTTGAACTAGGTTAAACCCCATGTGAAGGAAGGTTGTTGACCACTTGGGCATGGGAAAGGGTAATATGGATTATATCCCTGTGGTGGATAAATTCCGTTTGTGCTCCATAAGAGGTGGATGTAGGAGCGACTTGCGCCATTGGTGGTGTAGGAACTGTCATTGTTTGGCTGACGTTTTGGTATGCAGGATTGTATGGTCCATACTGTAATTGACCAACTGATGGTGTTCGTACCAGTGTAGGGGGGTACCGGTGTAGGGGGTACTGACGCAAGTGGCATGGAGGGTAATACATAACCATGTTGAATGGAACCTATTTGGTGGGAGGAACCTTTCCTAAATGGGAAATGGACCCAATAATCCCATCCGTCGAATGTGACAAGCTCAAAGGTGTAGGCTCCAACGACCGATGTTGCGGGGCATCATGGAGGATAGTGTAAAGGTATCCAGACTATGCATATATGAGGTTGAAATGTTGTGCTTTGAGAATAGTCTCTTCCTCGCTTTGTGGCATGAAGGTGGAGACATATTTATCTATGGCAGGTTGGAGATATTTGATAAACCAATCCAACAAAAAGGGAGGTTCTATTTCGATCTTGCATAGTGTGTGGCGTCTACACCACTCGTGGATGTGGTCAGCGATGTGGGTGGAAGTATTTTTATGAAACTTGGTGATAATTCCGAGGCCTAGATCATGTCGGATTGGTAGTTGAAAATATGTAAGAGATGCGGTGGCCAATGTCGCAAATGTGGATTGGGTGCCACTTTCTAGGTTTACGTACCATTTTGTTGTTGTTCCGGTGAGGGTACCCTGGAATAGGCGATGCCTCACGAGGTCATCCACTATGTTGTTAGATGAACACCATAGGTGGAAAGACATAACGCGGTTGGTGGGATCGTCTCCCTGTTTTCCTTTGAATTTGGGAATATCGGAAGGAAGCTTGTTTGGCATTGTCGACCATGTCGCATCATGAGCAATGGGGTCATTGTTAGTTTGGGAAAATCAGGTAGATTTAAACTAGCCATAAATGGTAAGGTAGGGACAACGGGTCTTTCCATTCTATTTGGGATGTGAATTCCACGAGGGGGAGACCTAGGTGGTGTTGTAAACAACAGATAAACTCCTATGAGAGAGGATGGGTCAAATGGATTCGAGGGATCTCCTCAAGGAGAAGCCAGTGGGGTACTACTTCCGATGGGGGAAGAAGTGGTGTAATTAATAGATTCTCAGAGGGGAGAAAATATACCTAGCAAGGCATTTCCTCGACCAGATGATACTATTAATGCTTCCTCGGAGCGAACCCAACTTGAATTCCCTTCGCATGTAATACAGGGGGGGGGGAGGTGTAATAACACCCCTCGAGAGAGGGCATAGGCCTTGCAGTCTACGAGACTGTCTTACGATGTTGTTTTGTTCCTTGATAGTGAATTATTTGTGTCAAATGAGAGTGATAATGGAATAAACACAATTGAAAAAATGCAAAAATATGCCAACCACAACAGATGCAAAATGGTGCGATAAGTGAGTGATATGTGCAATGTTGGTTTTAGTGCATGAGTCCCCACATTTAGGTTCTTTTTATTACGAGTTAGTGAACTTGTAGTTAAAAAGAAAAATAAATGTAAATTCCCTAGAAGACCTAACGTCCTTCCTCTCAAAATGTAACTGGGCCTCCCAAAAGCACAATTGATGGTGATAATGGTATCCACTCACCAATCAACTAGTGGAGGTAACGAAGGGCTAGTTATACCATCGACGGGGCCAATGATCCAATCAAGAATACTTGGTAACATCTCCCAACGACAATAGATAACTTTAGGAATCAATTGCACTCACAATTTCTCATTGGTTATATCCTAAGTTGGGCCACTAAGATACCTTGAGTCAAGTGTGGATCAGTGGTTCGGACTGCACAGTATAGTGTTGTCTCCCTACAACAAGTTGAGTGGCTTGTAGGGGAGAGTGTTTGATGGATAATCCACTCGAGCGGACGCGAGCCGGATCTCCCAAGCTCAATGTGAGTCTAGAACAAATAGTACAGAATATAAACCACTTTCCTAGATCTAGTTAAGGATCAAGATATCAGATATCTTACCTTAAGTTTGTAGCACTTTCTCCAAGATGTTGTTCCACGCCTAGCGGTCATCAGAACTAAGTGGCAAGACCTGTCAAGATGCACAAAACAAGACAAACAAGTAAAAGTATCCAAACGATAACAGATCTAAGTAAACAGTTAAGCAGGTAAACTACATAATATCATCAATCACAACAATATTGGTGGAAGGCATTTATATTACTGTAAATATAGGGAAAGTACATAGAAAGTAATGATTACAACTGAGGCTTAACGTAGCAATCCTTCTCCATCCAAGCCAATGCCATATCCTCCCAATGAAGTATGAGTCTCTCAATGGATGGATAGAGATCTCTCCAAGATGATTTCACCAGCATGTAGACACTATAGACTTCCTCCCTTTGGAATGGGAACGAGCTTCATTTATATAGGACTAAGTGGATAGGGTATGGATAGGGTAGGTTGAGATATGGTAGGAGAGAGATAGGGGATCCTTCCAAGAGGTTAGGAACCGAGTGATATCTCTCCCACAAGGTCAGGGATAGCGATCCATTTCAGCTAGCTTCGAGAATGGGCTCGAAGGAGATATTTTTGCCCATTAACTGACATCGTCGCACCCTGTAAGAGAGCAAGATGTGACGTCGCAGGTTGCATGAGTGCAGCCTGCGACGACCTCTCAAAACCTAGTGAAAATGGGTTATATCTCTTCCAGGCCAATAACTTAGTCAATGAAATTTTAGGGATGTATACACCGAATCTCATGATGGTAGGATTTTAGGTGTAACATAATGCCCCCCCAAAGCATGAAGCTGTTGAAATTTGGACAGGTGAAATGATTTAACAGAAGGAATGGCAATGGCTTGTTGGACGAAGGATGCTGCTGCAGTACAACTAACTCTGAGCACACAGTCTCATATGACGTACAACATGGTTGCCGACCAATACAATGTAGATCCATGGTAGTAATGACCGACTGAACACAATCATGGCTACTAGACACAAGCATAGATCCATGATGAGATGACAACACAGCCACGACCAATACAAATGTGGATCCATGTGATATGAATCAATACAAACTCCATCGCAACCTGGGTAAAACATGATTCCCTAGGGTCTTCAAGCTGAACCCGCAATGATATGAATCTATCCATGTGATTACAAATGTCTTGACGTCGAACATGGTAGAAACCACTTGATTACCGGCCATTGATGTATACCGTTAACAAGTGCGAGGGAAATCACCATTGATGTCAATGATTCCCAAGGTATCATAGTACATATCATCAAGCATGAATAAATGATTTGAAGTCGAACGCGAGATGAAATCTTTCAATCAAGATTCAATGATGTAAAATCATGTTGAAAGCGAGGTAACCTGCCATTGAGGCATGCAGGGCCAAGGTACTTGATTGGTTTCTAGATTCAAACCTCGGATGATGTGTTGAAGTCAACAAGGATGAATCCGTCGAAGGAGGTCCATGATGAATCCCCCATCATCGACACGAAACACGACAAAGGATGTGTAGAGTAGATCGGATGGTATAGTGACATGCAAGACTGAGTCATAGTAGATCGACATGATGGAAGGTGTACTGACTGCAGATAATGAGTAGTGAGAGCATTCTTGAACATGGGCATGGCATGCCTTGGAAGTATTGACTTGATGAGTTATGGTACCAATTCCTAATGCAACTGATGATGGAAGCATTCTTTGAATGACTCAAAGGAGAAACTAGACTCAGGAAATAGGTGAATCTCGAGGACAAACGGCTGATCCAAGTGCAGTATGCAAATGCAAATGAGTGCCATGTTCAAGAAATGACTAGGTACTGCCACTGATAATGGGTGTAACATAAAAGATTTCCTTTTTCCCCATCATGAACGATGAGTGCCTCATGTGTTTTTTACAAGCTTGATGAGGGTAACCAGATGCTCGGTATAGCTCATCTCATAGATGAGTCCAATCCCAAATATTTTCCAAACCTGGGATAGGAGGGGTTAGTCCCATGGCGGTCCCTTCAATGTAAAAGTTTAATGAGTCCATAGAAGGTAAACTCGGTCGTCATTTCATGTTTAGAGAGTCTGAAAAGAACTAAAGAAGACTCCAACGGTCCTTTTTCGTAAAGTTAGCCTCATTGCCCGAAAAAGGGTAAAACAATGCGGGAGAGGACTCTTCCAGTCATGATTGGCTGGTGTATACCTTTTTCGTAAGTAGTGCCCCCTGGTCCGAAAAAGGGGTAAACTATCACTAGGGAGACGACCATTCAAATTCTTTAACAAGCGTGAACGCAACAAGTTCGCTTGGCAATCTTTTCATATTTCGAGAGCCCGAAAAGAGCTTAAAGATAGACTCCGGGGGGGTTCCTTTTCCGTAGGAGTTTAACGAGCCTTGAAAAGTGATAAATCGTAACTCGACAACTTATTCTCATAGTTTCAAGAGCACGAGAAAGAACAAAGAGTAATCTCATCATCATAAAATAATCACGATCTAATGGCTATAAAATAATAACAAAACATTCAAGGGGTTGTTCATACCTGAGATGACCGTTATGAAACGAGAATGGCGTGTAAAAACCACTTGACAACTTTTGCACACTTGAAAACTAGGTCAAATAGTCAATTGTGTGTTCAAATGCGATAAAAATGATCCAAAATATAGCAAATGACCTAAAAGCATCAAATATTTGAAAAGGAATATTCCATTTTGTTTATAAATAGAAACAAAAAACCAAATATAGTCACCATTGTTCATTTGCCAATTTGGGGAGAAGAAGTGCCATTTGGAGCCAAAAGTTCACTTGTCGATTCCGAGAGCTACGAGCAACCATTTCACCAGCCATCTGGAGCAGGTAACTCTAAACTTCATCCAACATAATTGTAGTGGTTTACATTTTTTATTTTGGTCCATTTTTTGGGTTTTTTGATTAATTTGTGGAGGGCTATTGTGTCCTCGGGTCGTTATAGTTTTCCCTTACGGGAATTGCGACGAACCCGGGTTGTCGCAAATCCCGCAAAGTTGGGTTGCGACGATGTCGCACTGTACGTATTAACGGGGTGTGATGACAAAAACGTCCAACCCAAAACAAAAAGATAACCCAAAAGATGAACTTTCAGTGATTGAAGTGAGTCCTAACAACGTTTAAATGCTCCTTTTGGCAGGATAGCAGCAGCAAAAATGGTCTTAGAGTGACGCGAACGAGAACACGAGGTAGATGACATACAATATGCAAATGATTCACGATGTGTGGAAGCACTGAGGAACTGTGGTCTCCTCAAGTTCTTCGAGATCCAGGGCATGAGGGCCCAAATCCCATTGCTGACACATATGCTCCAATGCTGGGACGCGGCTCAACAATATTTCATGATCGGTGAGCACATACTCACCATATATGTTGAGGACATCTATTTTCTGACCGGATTGTCCCGAAGAGGGGATAATGTGACTCTTATTGGATCACGGGGAAGTGATCGGACCGTGTATGCTATGATCTTGCGGCATTGTACTCCCAACACCCATGCTTTGAGTGGGAAGATTCCTATCAAGGATGTACAGGAACGTCTGCTGCATGCCATACTCTTTACCATCACGAGAATAGCAGGGAGCCAAGCTCCTCACTTATCCACCAGGTCACAAATGCTATATGCGGAGGATTGCATGTCTCCGAAGATCTTCAACTAATGCGAGGGACTCCTCGCGAACATCGGATCTCAGCTGACCAAGTGTCAGCGGGGAGAGATCAAACAGTTCGACTACGGTTCGATAGTGATCTCGTTCCTCTTGGAGTGGGTTCCCCTCTTGTGCCCACAGGTACCACTAGATGACAGGGATCCTAAGGATCCACACATGGCTAGATGGACCAAGGTGATGGCCCGACATGGTGGGGGCCCCATCGTTGAATATGGTCTTGAGTTCTTCACCTGGCTAGAGGGACAGTTACTTATGGTAGAGGATTACCCGTAAATCAGTACAGACTACGGAGATGACCCAAACCTGGTACTACCCGAGGGAGCAGTATGGGGAGACATAGGTAAGAACAACTAACCATTGTACTTTTTAGTTTTGTATATTTATGATTTTTTTGTTATAGTGCTGACGAGTTAACAACATGTGTGTGCAGATGTGGGTCCCGTACGACTAGTAGGAGTCTCTCTTCTGGCGAGGAGAGAGAGAGAGGAGAGGGAGAAGTCATGGCTCCAGCCATACATGCTGCCATTGCTGAGATGGAGGATGTCTACGCGAACCTGAGTGGGTTGACGTTAGACATTCCAGAGCCGATGGTATATGAGTTATCGTTGCCTTTGCAGGGATATACAATGGGAGCATCTTGCGCTTCAATGCGCTGCTCCGTAGGGTCGTGAGAGTAGTTGACTACTATCACACTCAGGAGGCTAGAGCAGTTAGACCTAGGGGTGTACGGGCCAGGAGTTAGGCCTTATATTGTTGTTACACATGCATTGAAAGCTTGAAAGCCTCAGATTTTGTACGACTGAAAGCTACGAGGCTTCAGATTTTGTAGAGACTCACTGAAAGCCGTCGTGCTTCAGATTTTGTACCAGCACTATTTTTATGATGATATATATATATACAGACATTTTGGCGATTTTATACATATATTTGCTTAAAATGGATGAATGGTGTGATCTTGTTTATGTGTTTTCTTATAAAATGAGTTATTTACATGTTATTTCTACTTTTAATAGTTCATAAATATGCTTATGTGTGTGTAATGTACCAATCTAAGATGAAGTTGGCCATAGAGTCGAAAATTGTGTTCACATATCGTGGAATGTGCAGGTACTGAATGGACTCGAAGGACCTTTCCAGAAGATGGACTCGTCTATAAAGACAGAGTAAGGTAGGATCGCGAATGCCGTAGACTTGGTTAAGATGAGAGACCACTAGTTGAGAATCCAAGTGGATGACAACATGGTTCATACCCAAAGAAATAACGTTGGTTAGGGTTCCAATGACTGCTTGATATTCCGCAGCATTGTTGGTCTAGAAACCTAGACACATTCCCCCGAGCTGATGAGCTCGCCAGTAGGTGAATATAGTACCCAGGCTGCCGAAGCAAGGTTATGGCTATGCCGGCTGGCGCCGTCTGCGAATCCATAGCACGTTTCCATTTGCACATGATGACAAAACATGGTATAAGAAACGAAACAAGACCTAAAAACGCAAAAAATCAAAGCGTCACACCATACAAAGACACACACACGCCATGTACAGTATATACAACAGTACTTATGGATGAAAGACTCAGGCATAGTACCTCTTATGGTAGAGCCCATTGCGGGGCTCACCCAAAGATATCGCGTCGTAGTCTTCAAGCTCATAAGCTCCCTTCTCTAAGACGCGTTTCACTATGTAAGGTCCATGCCACATGGACTCAAACTTTCCTACCCCCAACTTATCATGGTTTTGGTCATATGTGAGGACCAAATCTCCTTCGCTGTAGGTACGAGGTTCTGCCGACTTGTCGTACTGTGCTTTGATGCATTTCTTATGAGCCTTGTTGGTAAGAGCGACATCTCGGCGAGTCTCATCGAGCTTAGCTAGGTAGAGGAAGCGTTCTTCCTCAGCAGTAGTGTTTGGGAGAAGTTTGATGGCGAGCTTGAGGGACAAAATATCGCACTCGATAGGAAGGACAACCTCCAATCCATACACTAGTTGGAAGGGAGTAAATCCAGTGGCGGTTTTAACAGAGGTTCGATAATCCCACAGTGCGGAGAAGAGCATGTTATTCCAATTGGCCTTGTGTGTACCCACCATATGTGGGACCATAGTTTTCAAGACCTTGTTAATGGCCTCGACCCATTCATTCGACTGTGGGTAGTACGGTGTTGAGTTTTCATGGCGAAAACCCAATCTATCGCTTAACTCATCAACCATATGGTTCATAAAGTGAGAACCATGGTCAGTAACTATCGCTTGAGGAACTCGAAACCGTGCTATAACATGATTAAACATGAAGAGTGTAGCGGTCTTGCCGTCGTTTGTGTATGTAGGCATTGCCTTGGTCCACTTTGTAAAGTAGTCCACAGCTACAATGAAGTAACTATGCCCCCCGGCCAAGGTAGGCTTACAATGCATGAAATCGAAGCCCCATTTAGCGAAGGGGCCAACAACAATAACCGGGTGTAATGGGGTGGGATGGGTGCACTTTTTCGTATGAAAATGTTGACATGGAGGACATTTTTTTACGGCCTCGATACAATCTTTGAAGATAGACGACCAATAATATCCAGCGCGAAGAATATTCTGGGCTATAGCCATCCCAGAGAGGTGACCGCCACACGCCCTAGTGTGACAGTGATTCAGAACGTGTTCAAACTCGTCATGAGTTAGACAACGTCGAAGAATAGAGTCGATACCACGATGGTACAAAGTATCACTGATGATCAGGTAATACTTTGCATGGTGGCGTATGCGACGACGGTCGTCACGAGACAATTCAGGGCTGAAACATTGGGTTTGAAGATATAATGTGATATCTCCATACCACGGATCAGATGTATTGATAAGAAACAATGACTCATCCGGAAAAGAGTCATTGGGCTCAGATTCGAAATTAGTATGGCGGAGGTCGCAGATGAGCTCAGCAAACACCAAAGAATTTTTAGACTTGGCTTTTTCGAAAAGAAGATCAAATTCTTGTAGTATCACGATCCAACATTAATACTTGCCCCCAAGCACTTGACGAGTCATTATGTGGTACATGGGGTTCGAATTAGCGATGATGGTGGTGGTGCGAAGCATAATGTAATGTCGGAACTTTCACACAACAATAATTGCCACGAGAGCGAGCTTCTCAACATATGAATAATGAGTTTCAGTGTCGATAAGCCTTTACTGGCGTAGTATATCACATGTTCTTGGGCATTCTGGTCTTCCTGCACCAAAACCACGGCGATAGTGGTGTTGGAAGCGGCGAGATATAAAATGTAATCTCGATAGTAATTCGGCGGTTGGAGCACAGGGGCATACGTAATGGCATGTTTCAAACTATCGAAACATTGTTGAGCTTGGTCATCCCAAATGAATGGGATGTCCTTTTTCATTAATCTCATGTAACCCTGCATCTTTTGCATGAAATTACAAACAAAGCATCGTAAATAAGTTGCTCTTCCTTGCAGAATTTGAAGTTCCATAATGTTGGTTGGAGGTGGAAGAGCGACAATGGATTCCACCTTCAAGGGATCAATACGGATCCCATATTTCGAGACGATAAAGCCTAAGAGGCGTCCAGAATCGACACAAAAAATACTCTTATGAGGATTCAGACGGATATTGTACTGTCTGCGTCTGAGGAAAATGACCGTCAGATGATCTAAGTGGAACTCGCGCTGCTTTGAGTGGGCAGGGAGGTCATCCAAGTAGGGTTCCACAAAGTCCTTCACATCATGGAAGGCATACGACATGGCTCGCTGGAATGTGGCACCAGCATTTTTAAGACCAAACTGAAGTTTACGATACGTAAACGTTCCACAAGGATAGATGAATGTAGTCTTGTGTTGGTTGGCGAGGTGGATCTCAATTTGGTTGTATCCGGAAAAGCCATCCATGAATGAAAAAATGACACTTCCAGCACAATTGTTGATAATCTGGTCGATGAAGGGAGTCGGGTAGTTGTCCTTGGGACAAGCTTTGTTGAGATCCTGATAATCGACACAGACATGGATGGTCCCCTGCTTTTTATTAACAGGGACGATGTTTGAGACCCACTCTGTCAACAGGACAGGGTAAATGAAACTGGCCTTCAAGAGTTTCTCAATCTTTGCCTTGATTGCTGCAGTCTTCTGAGGGTGTACTGGTCGCAACTTTTGGCGGACGGGTTTGATGTCGGGATAGGTTTTAATTTCATGTAAAACAATGGAGGGGTCTATCCCAGGCATCTCCTCGTAGGTCCAAGCAAACATGTCTCAGAATCGCTTGAATAAGGCCATGGCGACGATGACTTCTTCAGGGGAACACTTCTGGCCTAACTGAATGTGTTCCACTACACCAGGAGTAACCGAAATGTCTATCAAAGTGGTAGGCTCAATGTTGGCTAAGTTGCCTTCGGAGTCCGTTTGACACGCGAGTATCAAGGACTGAGAGCTAGAGTAGACGTCCGGTGTAAAGATGGTGTGAATGCTGTTCTCCATAGTGTCCAAAAAGTGAAGGAAAGACGAACGATGATGGAGGTCTTCCCACGGAGGATCATCTGCACTCATGATTTCCATAATGGACTCGTCAGAATGAAAAGTCTATAGCAGAGGATCAGATGATGTCCATTTAGAGAACAAGAGGTGGAGGCCACATCTAAGTGGTCTTTCGGTGCTAATTGGATAGCCTCGTACATGAGTTCAGCAGGTGAGCGAGGCATAATGTTTCCAATCAGGTGTGTAGTGGCTTCATTAGGTACAAACCATGGATCAACGGAGTTGGGGATAGATGAAATCTGTGAGGAGATCATGTTCATCGTGGCAACATGGTTTGGGGGATCTGAAGTAGGAAAAACGCCCATAAGGGATGAATCCTTAATGAGGCCGACCCCCACGCTCTCATACTTCTGCGAAGATTGTCCAATTGAAGGAACGTTATCGCCCAGGTGAGTAGCGGTGTTAGGTGTGCAGAAATCCAGTTGGTTGACATTAACAATTCAACCTTGATGGGGGAATTATACTATGCGGAAGACAGATGATGCGACCGCAGTCATGGCATAAAACCAATTATGACCAAGCAAAATGTTATAATCCAACGGGGGCAGCGACCACTTCCATGTTAAGGGTTGTGGTCTTTCCCCCCAGCTCGACTGGTAAAGCTTGTAATAGCCCATGAGGTTGAAATCCACGTCCATCGAAGGCTCTCAAAGTGGTAGGAGAAC
Source organism: Larix kaempferi (assembly GCA_027924585.1). NCBI lineage: Eukaryota > Viridiplantae > Streptophyta > Pinopsida > Pinales > Pinaceae > Larix > Larix kaempferi. The sequence continues at coordinate 13,533 of BSBM01000104.1, forward strand.
GGTTCAACTCGGGAGAACCAATGGCTCTCCAACATGCGATCGACATGACTGACGTAGAGGCTCCTTCGTCCAAAACGGTACGATGGATTATCTTCCCAGCAATGTTTGTGGAAACTTGAAATGCCAATTGATGGGAGATCCTTGGTTTGAAGTATTCTAGCCTGAACATGATGGTATTCGATGAATCTGGGTCAACTGCACTGATGGCAGTGAGGAGAGTTTTGCAATGATTCAGAGAGTTTTGCAAGACCTCAAGTGTCGACATAGCACAATGAGCTTGTGTTAGGTCTTCTATAATGTTGTAGTTTTGTGCAGCCTGAGCATTAGGATTGAAAATCGATTTTCTAATCGTGCTCTTGGGTGGATGCAACACTGACTCAAATGAGGGCTTCTCAATGTTGAGAGGAGCAGCTGGTACAGTGACGTCAGGCATCGAAGTGGAAGCTTTTTCAGTATTGCTTCCAACGGGTTCCTTCACCGGATTAGAGTCATACGAATGGGAATGGGTGTTCAAGTTGATAGTCTCATTATGTACCATGAGAAGATGTGCGGTGGTGGATGCTTCTCCTTGGGAATAAGAAGTGTGAGCGATCGATTGCTGATTTTGAGGAGGGAAGGGATCATTGAGAACTGCGGGTGTGGGTTTTCCCTTAAGAAACTTTTGAACTTTGTCTCTATGGGGTCACTCTTTAGAAAAGTGATCATCACCACACAATAGACAAGGATACTTCAACTTCCTTTTCTGTTTGGTATCATCAGGGGTGCTCTTTTGTTCTTGGTGGGTGGGAGATTTCTTAGGTTTCCCTTTGTTCTTTTTCTTACCACCAGAATTTTGAGGTGAAGCTGATGAAACAGAATTCACTTCTTTGGTGACAACAGGAGTGGATGATTTGGTGGTGCTGTGACCAGCCTGTGTTGGTGATGGTGAAGAACCCTAGGGGTTCGACGAACCAACCGTTTGAGAGGAAGGCTGGGTGTGAAGGGATCCAATGATGCCATCGGCTTGGGGTCCCTTGGGTGGTTTCGTGGGGTCATAAGTGTTGCGGGGCGCGTCAGGAAGAATATCAAAGAATGTGCCAGATTGAGCATAGACTAAGTCTAGCAAATGGACATGAGCGATGGATTGTTCCTTAGTGACAACGCCTCCCATCGCAACATCACGTGCTATGGAAGGTATGAGAGACTTCGTAAACCAATCTGCTAGGATTTTATCTGGAATAGGAGCCTTAATGAGACGTTGTCTCCTTCTCCACTCATGTATATGATCTGACATGTGAGTAGAGGTATTTTGACGGAGTGAGGTTAAAAGATCTGTACCAGTTTCATATCGTATAGGCAACTGGAAATGAGTCAAAAAGTTCATAGCAACAAAACCAAAATCAGGAAAACAATGGGGTGGTAGTTCAATATACCACTTGGCAGTCGAACCAGTGAGAGTCCGTTGAAATAACCTAAGACGGATCGAGTCGTCCATCAAGGAGTTGGATGAACACCATAAGTGGTATGTCATCATGTGGTTCTTAGGATCCTCACCCGGCTTGCCATCAAATTTTGGGATATCTGATGGAAGTTTCACTGGAAAGGGTGGCTAGTTAGTTATGTGGTAGATGGGGTCATTGGTCAGGAGTGACAAGTCAGGTAGGTCCAAAGTAGCCAAAAAGGGTAGCTGCGAATTAGGCTGCGGGTACTGATAGTGCTGGTAAGGCGTGTAAGGACCTGTGGGACCTTGTATCGACTGACCATAGGGTGTTCCAGGAGGAAACTGGCCATAGGGGTATGGCCCGCTTGGATCGAATGCAGGTTCTCCGCCATAGTAAGGTGGTCCATTAACATAATAAGGTGGCCCATTACCATAAGGTGGGGGCCCGCCTCCGCCTCCGGGAGGGGGTGGACTGCTTCCAAATGGTGGGGGTCCGCCACCACCGCCAGGGTAGGATGGGCCGCCACCGCTTCCGCCGGGAGGAGGTGGTGGTCCACTACCACCACCAGAATAGGACTGGCCTCCACCACCTTCCCTGGGAGGGGGTGGTCGGCCACCGCCGCCGCCGAAAGGGTAAGAGCCTCCTCCGCCGAAAGGGTAAGAGCCTCCTCTGCCACCTCCACCATAGTAGGGTGGTGGTCCACCACCGCCACCAACAGGATGAGAAGGTCCTCCACCACCACTACCGCTAGGAGGGGGTGGTCCTCCACCACCTCCACCAGGATGAGATGGTCCTCCACCACCACCAGGGGGGTGGTCCATGTTGACCGAAATGAGGTGGTCCTTCGCCAGAAGGTAGAGGCCCGCCTCCTCCAAAGTTATGTGGGGTCCTGACACCTCCAATGGGAGGTGGGGGTGGACCAAAGGGGGGTGGAGGGACTGTAAGTGGGGGTCCATGTTGTAAAAAAATTTGCTGTCCCCATAAAGTGTAAGGGTTTCCCGGGTAGGGTACCCCGTAGAGTGCGTTTTTGGGATTAAGTTGACCCAACACAGGGTTGAGATGACCTGGATATGCTTGAATCGATGGAGATTGAATTACGTTGGACGGTCCCCCAACATGGGGTAGTCCCGTCGTGGAAGGTCCGAGAGGTAAGGAATTTCCAACAGAAGGCCCAATGGGAACTCCTGCTGCAGTATTATGGTTAAGAGACGGGGGTTTCCCCCCAGCAAGAACTTGTTGACCACTAAGTAAAGGTTGACCCAACACTGGTTGGTGATCATTCACTATAGGGTTAACATTACTAGTAAGGAAGGTAGGGGGTAAAGAGTATCCTCCCCTCGAAGTTTGGGGTGGGGGAGGAGTAGGTAACGTAACCCTGGTGATCACAAGTGTGTTGGACTGTTGTGCTTCAACATGTTGGGTCTTGAGAGGTGCTGAACTGGTCTCCTGTCTAGGGGATGCATGCGTAGGGATGGATGGTTGACCAACTTTAGTAGTGGTCACGCGTTGCGTGGATGACTCTGGCGACTCAAAAGATAAAACACGACTTGGGATTCGTTGGTAAGAGTATGACGGCGGGTCTTCTACCCTTTGTGAAAGACTCTCTCTTCGAAGTTCATCACCCCTAACACGTAATCGTTCCAAACGATCATGAATGGGTGCGAATATTTCTTTAGGGGTAGGCCAACTAGGTGGGGATGCAATGGAAAAATGGGCCACTGGGTGGCCTAGAGAAGATGTCCAATAAGCTGCTAAAGGACCAACAACTATTGCGGGGTCATCCTGGGGTTGATTCATCCATTCCAACGATCCAGGCTCTCCCGGTGCAACGGGAGGCAAGTCTTGTGAAGTGGGGATTTGTGCTTCTTCACCTTGTGGGGGGTGAGAAGCAGGTGAATCTGGAGGAGTATGAGGAAACAAAAGTCCTCCAACATTCAAGGTGGGGTTTTCCACTTCATGTGACCCGACCCTGGCTTGTGGATCCATTCTTACCCTCGAAATTACCTCCTGGTTAAGGAGATATTCAGGTGGTAAATTATGAATCCTGCGAGACCTTCTCCAAGGAAAGTCAGCTAGAGTGACTGAAACAAAAAGTTTCTCCTAAGGAAAGCTACACAAAAGAAAAGCAGACCAGAAAAACCCTACACAAACTAAGGTCACAAGCAAACTTATGTTATAAGAGTGGATTCACAGGCCTGGAACCTCACAGGATTGTCAAGGCTTCGCAAATCGCTATATGCCGCAGGGTCCAATAGTAAAACACGACAAGGAGGATTGGGACCGTACCCTTGCTTGAATACCTGATTACCTGGACGGTACATGTGTAGTAATCTACCCGAGTGCTGTTCTCGGTGTATTGCTCCGCCAAGACGGCCAAAAGGTTAACTTAGTTGGTTTCAAGAATCCTAAGGGTGTCTCTCGATATATGCAAGGTATGTGGGAGCTCAAATCTGTAGTGGTGCTGTCTAATGCACAACCGTTCGGCAAGAGACCTTCCGATATACTATCGAGTACGTTAAACACCTTTCGATATACGCCAAGTATGTGTGGTACTTGGTGGGTATGTGAAAGAGCTCGATATACCAATAAGTATGTGGAATACTACAATACCCCCGGGATACAGTGCTAGAAAATAACGACAGCTTCCACGCTTAACGATGCTGGAACACGTCTCTAACTTACACACAAGTTACTAAATTTTTTTACCCTAGTTCTACCGTTAATTTTATCTAGACGATTAGGTGAATGCATGAGGTGAGTACATAATCGTAAACATAATGTAATCCCTAACTACATGCAAAAAGACACTTTTCCTTTGATGAACTCTATGTATGGGAGGGAGAAACTTCTTTCCAATTTTACCAAAGCAAGACAATGCAATGCAATCCCAAATCTACCAAAAAATGACTATGAAATCTTCTTTTCTTTTTCGAGTGAAACATAAAAGACACAACACTACTAAACCGAATCAAAGGATGTTTTTTTCTTTCTCTTTTATCTTTTCAAAACAAGAATGATCCTAAGCAATGAAAAGAGAGAGTTTCTAAGTAGAGTATGCAAACTTTTCACTTTCACTACAATGGCCTAAAAGCATAAAAACCAAAAGATGCATTTAACTTTCCAAGCATGGAACTACTTTTGCAAAACTTGAGATCTATCTGAATTTTTCAAGAAGATGAGCAACTCATAATTCGTGAAAAACACAAATAATGCAATTTTCTTTCAACTTTTCCAAAAGATCTACAAATGAGACATTCCAATGCATATGCAATTCTTCAAATGAGCTTGAGAAATGATGGAAATAAAGTACTTTTGATCTTTCAATGGATGTATCAAAATAACAATTTGATAACAACGATGCTTTTCAAACACAAATACTGAAATCAAAAGATTACTTGCAGCACTTCAATAACTTAGAAAATCTTAAGAAAAGATGAGCACTCAATGGACTGAAAATACACACAAACACTCAAAATCAATCGGTAACAAGCAGCACTAAGGCAAGCAAAGCTCAACAATGAATGCAAATGAGGTTTGGAAACCGATCCAATACAATGATTAGATATGGAAAGGAGAGGAGGGAATGCAAGGGTGAGTGGATGTAGGTGAGGGAGACAAGAGTGTCCACCACTACCAAATATCAGACTTGTCCAAGATGGAACCCAAAACAACTCCGAATAAAACCAAACAACTCAATCACAGAAATCAAACTTTGGGGTCTCTGACTGGATCTTACAGTACAGAGGGAGTTTGCACACAAACCAAAAATCAAATCAGGAATGGAGAAGGGGTGCCTGTATGGCAAAAATGGCAGATCGACGCACTCTGTGCTTGTACACAGTGCGACGTCGTAGTTCACCAATGCGGGACGTGCGACAGTGTCGCAGAAGACCAATGGAAGGGTTGTGACGACTGACTAACAGGAAAAGAACAGAGATAAAAAAATGACACAGTGTCGCTCTGAGTCCACTGACCAGGTGCGACAAGCGAGATCTGAGTTAAAAAATGAACCAATTCTCCAAACAATGAGCATGAAAAGGTTTGAAAATGAGAAGTACAAACTCAAAGGAAGGTAATGAAACGCTTCAAAGTGAAGATCTGATGGGGAAACCAGTTTAAGAGGCAAATAACAAATAAAATGGCTCGTAACAAGAAATCAACTGAAAATGATATTCAAATTGACAACTCCAAAACAATGTATATCCCCAGTATGGTTGCCAGATTTGTTTGATGGACAATCCACTTGAGCGGACGCGAGCAGGAAGCTCATTTAATGACCCAGTAACATCTGAAAAGGCTTAGGCAGCCTACAAAAGGAAAATTCGAATTGAGCAGGTAACTCTTAATCAATATTTTCTGCAAAATATTTTTCTCATGTGCATCAGGTGATCACTGAGAGATTCGAATAGGGAGGCTAGTTGTGAGTGAAATCTTAAGTATGCATATTGCTGAGAAGAACCAGAGATGCTGGTGCAGTTCTATTGGACTGCTAGTTCTTGAAGATTCAACAGTTAGTGCTATTGCAAGTGGAGATCCTATTTCCTAGATTTTCTTCCTCCTAGTGGTTCAGTGAACAGGCGCAAGGGTCCTAAGGCAGTACTTGACTGTTTTTAGAAATTGGTTGGGTGGAACAGTCTTCTTCGACTGTTTGTTGCCCTACAGATTTTCCTAGGTTCTATAAATTTTCTACTTATTCTCAGTTAATAGTTCTGTTTTGTATAATTAGTATTTTCTGGTTTTCTGTTTCGAAAAAGAATTTAATTCTAGAATTGTTTAAAGTTTAAATGATGAATTGAAATTGATAAACCAATATCTATATTTTTCCACATGCTATTTGTGCATCGTACTCTAGTATAGATACACAAATTAAGAATAGATTACAGGATAGGCAATTTGCCGTTGATTCAATAAATAAGTATGGTGATTGATTTATGTTTTTATTATTCTACCCTATATTTAACAGCAATAAAGTTTAATGTATAATATCTAGAATGTCCTAAATTACTGCATTGTTTCATAAAATATAAGTATTGTGCTCTTCTCTGTATATATATATTATAGTTTGTTCATTCTACTAGTTTTTGTAGTATATAAAAGTAAATCGAAAAATTATATTTATATCATAGCTTCAAAATAAACAGTATTATCATCATCATTCATATACTGCAAATGCAAACAATCACACAGTCATTCTATATCACACACTGCATTTTTCTTCACATCATTCACTGTTAGAAAAGCCACATTTACAATCATTTTAGAATTAATATAATCTCTAAATTTGTTTTCTAATCACTGTATCATTCGCTGTATAATTTTGCATATCATTCTACAAATTGTACTTTTATTTCAAGTATAGTTTCATAAAACCCCATAACTTACTTCTCAAAACCCTAAGTTTTATTTCTTAAAACTTTTTACATTAAATCAAACAGATTGACAAAACTGAGTTACTTTTCGTGTTCACAAGTTTTCAGAACGAAAACAAAACCTTGCAAACGATGAAATTCTACAGTGAGCTTATCCCGTCATCTAACTCCACTCATTGAAAACAAAAACCTACATTAACATTTCACAAATCACGTAGAATTTCAACCCTAGTATTTCACACACATTTGCTTGGGCGATAGACATTCTTTTTATGCATAGAAACACAACATTTTAGCATCAGAGGAAAATAACATTCTATCATTGCCAAGAAACCGAGATACATCAACAAGCTAGATGAGCTTCGTCTCACTACTTTCCATTTAAACAAATAGCGTATTTATTCATTGCCGAGAAGGGAGTATTGTATTCACTGTAAACGAGCCTCGCCTCCTTGTATCTTTTCTCATAAATTAAACAAAACAGGTTGTAGTTCAATGGTTTAAACCAACACAAGTTCCATTATCATTAAAACGAACTCTATTTTCTCAGAAAAACAAATTACAAAATGATTTTTAAAACAAAATCATAACAGGGAGATTCCCAAGTTCAAACATTGAAACGAGATCTTAAACCCTCGGCATCAACGAGCTTTACATTGCTCAGATCGATGGAGATAAGTATCAAGGTATAAAAACCAAGTATTACATAATCAAACGAGAGTCACAACACTAAACAAACAACATTTGATTATTAAACAGTGCTTCAAAGTTCTTCAAATAACAACCACAACGAGTCACGATAGGACCAGCTACACAACCCTTGAAACCTCATCAACCACAGTAACAGAGCACCTACAAGGGTTTTTGGAAGACCTGGAGCTTACCCGAATGAAAGCTCGCCGACTTTGCAAAACCCTTGCTCGAATCATTATCCACAACCCGCAACCGACAAAAACGATGGCTTAGATTTAGACGACTGACACCCTTTAAAATTGAAAGATGAAAAGCAATAAAGGAATCACTGTTCATTATAGGAAAGTTTACCTTGCTGAAAGTTACAAAGCTTTCCACTTTCACCAGTTAAACGATGACTCCACGCTGGCGACGAGACAGGAAACCCTCTGTACATTTTCACCAGGCATATCTTTTACTCAAACTAAAACGACAAGTTCCAGAACTATCAACCATTGGCACTACAAACCAAATACCCAGTCTATTTAAAACGTCGCCATTACAGAAGGAAGGGACCTGTAACCTTTCCGAACCAGAGGTATCGAGGTCAAAACCTCTTACAAATTCTAAACCAAAATTTCGGCAGCCTGTCGGCCACACTTCCAAGAACAACGTAATAATAAACAACAAACACTCTTTTCCAAACCAAGACATAACCCCAAATTCTAGGGTTAGATCCAACGATCATGATCAAGTTGATCAACGATCGAAATCATGCCAACACTCTTTGCTTTGGAGCGAATAACCATCACTTAATTGCTAATTAATTTCTGTAGCACGATCCTACCAACTCTTGCACACGGTGGAGATCCAAAATGCCAGCTCGGAGGGCCTTCAACGAATATATATTACATGGCACCATCATAGACATCGTATGCTTAGCTTGCACTTACGTGGAGGCTTGTCGAATCTCTGTCACACATACATTATGGAAGACCATTAATGCAGGCCTGTATCACATTCGCCAAACACCGATTCATATCATTCGTAACCTTCAACCTGTCCATCATAATTTATTGCATGTCAGTGTTCTTTTCCCAATGTCATTTTTCAAACCCTAATACATGATATTATAACATTATATGTTATATTAAGTCGAATTCCTAAGTTTCGTATGGGCTCTAAGTTACATTCCACGACATTCATTATAGTATTATATCAACCAACTATTACATAGTTCCAAGATAGGTCGAATTAGAGTCATGTGGTTATATAGGACCATATTCCAAAGTTTATACATATATTCACATAGGCCCAAGTCTAGGTCGCAACGTCAGATTCATGCTATTATATATAAAACAATTAGAAGTTTATATAGTCCCAAATTATTATTTGTGGATTTAAATAATAAGGATATGACTTAGATATTAGTTGATAGGATAACTATAGTCACATTTGACATAGTATCATTTTATGCCATTCATACAATTTAGATACAAGTCCTTGGAAGGGTTATAAGTATCTCTAGTTAAACATTGTAAGGATACAAATGTGATAGCTCATACATAGGAGATTTTAATATTACCTTCGTAACTTGGGTTGTGATCATATGAACTCTATTATCTTAGTTATAAAATTTATGGTTTATATAGTAGACATTCAAATGGATACAATGATATATATATATTTAGCTTGAAGACTAACTGAATGCTACGAGTCCTTACTATATTCTCACATTACAAACGTTTAACGATTTGGTGATACATTGTTACATCAGTAATGGAAAGTTAAAGACGACGACAAAGCTAGCTATTACAGCGACAAAACCATCAGCAGAATGAAGTACACAGATGACTCTGTTTTAAACATTGTCGAGTAGTAAGACAACATGTGAAGAACTATAATTATAGTAATGAAATCCATACCTGCTTACTTATGGTGAAACGAAACATAATTATAGCATTTATTTAATTATGACGCTGATTTTGAACTTTACACGTATCCATGAAACTTCTTACCTATCGTCTGCACATAGGACATTCAATAAGCTTTAGCGTTGTAGCTAAGTAAGCTCTAGGGTACCTCATAGGACACCCTTATGCATCAAAGTCAAACTGTCAGTATCATTGCAAAAGAGAAAGTGTCACATCATATTCCCCATCTGTTTATTTCATTGTCATCATTATCATGTTCATTAATTACTTTATTAAAACTGTCATTGTCATATTGCTGCTAAACAGAAATTAAAGCATGTTTAGTACTAACAACTTTACAATTAATGTTGTCGCAATCTCAATTATTATTTCCGCAATTATTATTATCATAATTAATGATGTTATAAAAAATTTGAAATTTTTAAGAAATTTCGAGTTGTTACAGTTATATCTCTTCCAGGACAATAACTTAGTCAATGAAACTTTAGGGATGTATACATTGAATCTCATGATGGTAGGATTTTAGGTGTAACATAGAGTAGGGAAGCTATACCTCGGCATTCACCTCCTTGGTCATGACACACTTATGATCTCGTTTTTATTTTAACAATTGATTATAGTAGGATTTTGTAAGTAGCCTATGAGACAACAATGCTATGTTTCAAAATATTGCTACTGAAACTAGATTGGTGGGAAGTAATGGATGCCTAGCCTAATCAATCCTACCTAACTAAAATATTGTTTTGTGACCTCCTGTGGAGGATTTTAGCTGGTTAATACAATTACAATGTTGATTTTAAGGATTTTGAATGTTTCGCTTATGGAGTGTAAGAGGGGTATTTCACAATCCCTACCTTTCTGATTCACCAAGCTAACATGAAGTGGGAGGTGAAGAGCATACTAGGATTGGAAGAGTCTTTAGGCCTCTTATTGTGTGATAGTGGAGGAAACACATGTGATGAAAGCAAAAAAAATGATTTTATTAGCAAATTAACTAAAAGAGGATATCAAGTAATGTGTACTTCTATTTCTAACATATGCTCATGGTGCTTTGTAGAATCAAAATATTCTAAATAGACAAGTGTGCAATGGAGGTATTTCACACTTCTCACGCTTCTTCTGATTCACTAATCTCACATGAAGTGCGAGGTGAAGAGAATACTTTGGGTGACAAGTGTCTTTAGCTCCTTGCTTGTGTGCAAAAAGTATTTTCTACACTAGCAATACTACTAAAAACAACACGTTGATTTGATGCATAAACAAGAGATGGTCTTGAATACTAGTGACAACAATGAGGCCTATTGAAATCCTCAAAGTTGGTTACCTAGGTAAGTTTCAAGAGAGATGTACTCTTTACTTCCTAATATTGGTCTAAGTGCACTAATTACTAAGAAATTCAATAATTGCGTGAATTAGCATTAATTTAAGTTCACTACTAAGCTGCAATTGGGCTTCCAAACTAAGCTATGTAGATAAAAAGAAAAAAAACAACAATAGCATGGCTAAACTAGACTCTGTTGCGTGGACCGCGCAGGTTAATGCAAATTAGACGCGCTTTAGCACGTGTAATACACTAACCTTTCGCATGGGTGCGATGGACAATGTAGCGCGGGTCTGACATTGGTAACCTACTCTATGTGCACAACTGCCCGAGTCAATTCCGCACTATTGACGCAACAGAGACACCGAAAACCGTGTGACTGCAGAAAAATAAATGGGGCCGTAATGAGGCCAAATTCTGGAAGCAAGAGGTGGAATACTTGATCTCCTGCAAGTGACAAATACCCATAATTAGCTACTTAGCATAAAACGACTTAGTTTAAAAAGAAATGAAAAAAAATAAGTATGGTCACCATTAGAACTGTTATGGAAAAAATTGCACAAGTGCACTCTTTCACTTGGTGAGGGGCTAAGCCTCGTAGGTTGTTGCAAGGACTCAGTCCTTGGAGCCCCTTTTGATTGTTGGTGGTATTCCTCCAAGTGATTCCGCAAGATATTGTTAGTGTAGTTCACATTCAAACATGAAAATATTAATAAAAACTAAATGAAAGAGATGGGGGGAGAATGAAAACTTCAACAACAACCAAATATATGCTAAATCACTCTTGTATTGCCAAATGGAATAGATTTACAACACCTAGTAGGTGAAGGCTTCAAGGGAAGCCAACAATAGCCCTTAGGGAGGCCTTTCTTATCCAAACTAAATTCTAAGTAGGTGGAAGAACAATGGAGAGAAACACTTTCCCCTTGATGGTAGGTGGCAAGCAAGCTTGGGAATGCTCACAATGCTAGGAAACGGTGGGCTATGAGGAAGCTCCAACTCAAATCCAACAACATAAACTTGCTCTAATTTCTCTCTACCAAATGCATGCCAATGGATTCCTTTTATAGGCCAAGCGGTGGCCATCAAACAACTAGATCCAAATGTGAACTCTCCTCCTTCATGAACTAGTTCCAAGGTACACAAGGGGTACTGATTAATGCCCCCAGCTGTGTGAGGAGCCGAATTCTGATCCTTGGGGAGGATATAGTCTTTAATGTGCCGCTGGGCATGAGTGGTTCCGCCATTTTGACAGTAGCGTGGCTATCAAAGGAAAAACCGTGCGGGTGTAGCATGTGCATTGTTCAGGTAACTTGCGCTATAGCGCAGGTCAACTGTGTAATACCCGTGCTACCCTTTGTTTTGACTATTTATTGGAACTTGTGGACTCATGATGTGTTTTGGATCTGTTGAGGATTCATATGGTGAGATGCATTCTTTATGTTGACGAAGCTTTACTGGATGAATCGCCGAAATGTTGCATGTGTGCGACTTTTAGGCGTTAGCAAAACCACCAACCATAAACTCAATTGACAAGATAAAGGTCGTCTCACTCACTCTATAACCAAATCAGCCGATTCAAGATTGACCTAATCATTTTTTTCTTCCCATTCTTACATCTATCTATGTACTTGAATGAGAATATGATTGGTTTTATTCTCCTAGGAGAATAAGTATAGGTTGATTTCCTAGGAAGGACTATCTTGCACCTTGTTTGTTAAGGGTTGACCTTCTTTATCCAACCAAGGTAGTGTAACAAAGACCACATAACATATTTCATATTTCCTATCCCATATAGTTGAGTGGATAGGTGTAAGCAGTACCATAACTCGGTAACTATTTATGTAGATTAGATCTCAATCCCTCAAATGGTGTTCAAGTAATTATTAATGTGGCATTTTATTAATTATTAATATGGAATGAAATCTCACAAGAGGGTATGTGATTATTAGTATTAGGTGGTTTTAAAGTTTATGGATTCAATGTATTAGTTGTGCCTCAAATTGTGTGTTGGAAAAGAATATGAAGAAGTTTTGCAATGTTTTAAAGACATAAAGACATGATTTTTGTAAATTTTTATGGCACTTTTCAATTAAAAATCAAATCTTTATTTCCTTTTTAATGATGTAATTAGTTTCTTTTTGATACACTAACAAGCAACAAAGGATTTATTTATAACCTCATTTTCAATACTATCTACTTGATTGGTATTTTGAGGATTGTGTCTTGTTATAACTCATATGCGCCTTGGACAATTGCAGACAAAGCAAAGCAATTAGACTAAGGTCCACCAACTATGAGTACATGATCGAATGAAGCCGATTGGAGGTAAGCTATGGAATTACCTAGAATTAAGTTTGACCTTGCGATTAAGGGATGTTTTCTAGTGGTTATTCGGCATAAGGAGGTCCAGGTGAGACCCCGCAAGGGGAATTTTAGATCAAGCACACGCACGAATAGAAAAAATCAAGAGGAATTTGAAAGTAGCCATAAGGAAGTCGCTTTGATCAACGGACTAGAATGAAAGATTCCAAATCGACAATCATAAGAGCTTCAATCCCATGAAAGTGCATGGAAATTAACTAATGAGCACAATCCTGAATCAATACCTCTAGTGACATGTGGTGCTTTCAGAATCGTTTAGACTCGTAAAAGCAGAATTGTAAAAATACTTTTTCTTGAGCTTGAAACTGATTACCGCACCGCCATAAGTGTAATTTCCCAAGTGCCCGACGACATATGTGACATGAAGACGAGACCCGCTTCTGACAAACTGCATGCCCAGGGGGTATTGACAGGTACACATAATATCTATGCATGAGAATTTCAACAGTCTAGATCATTTAAGCGCCTCCAACCTGCTCGGGCATTAACTAATGAACATGATCCTGATGGGAAAACCACCAATCCACATGGCAATAGCCAAGGAAAGAGGGGAACACTAGCCAGGCTATCACTCCACCCATTAATCGATGCTCACCACATGTCCACATTTCCAATGGATTAAACCCTAAATGAATCCCCGCACCCTGTCACCTCATCCTAGGAGCTCTCGGTGCATGTTCTCACATTCAATGCACCATTTTTCAAATATATATCGCTAAAATCCCTGCATAATTCAATTTTTTTTCCAGTATTATGAGAGCTCTAGAACACACCTACGCTCGTAGTAAATAGGACATTCTTGAAACGCCTAATTTCCTCCATAGCCCCCAACCATTATTCACCTCAATTGCTCCAAATTTCCTTTGCACCATAATCCTCGATCCCAGAACCCTCAGGACATCCTATCCTCAGAACAATCACCTAGTGGATGCATTGGGTGAAGTCTTCGACCCTAAACTTGCAATCCCTAATATTCACCAGGCCGCCAGTGAATCCCTAGCTCGTTTAACGATAGGAAATATTTTTTACGACTAGGAAGCCGGTCTACCTATAGCCATCATTCCTAGAATGTTCCCTTTCCTGGAGTTGGTTTCCTGGTGTGTCGATCAATATTCACCAAAAATAAAGGAATAGTGGCTAGAGACAGGACTATTGCATACCCCATTGCTAGATATTTCATATATAAAATTCTTGAGATAACCTAGATGAATCCTGAAAATAGTTTGATGAACATTCTTTGAGCGCTAAGTACTGGGAGTTAGCACTAGAAGGTATGAAGAAATTAAGCTTAGATCACTACTGCCCCCTTGAGAAGAATTACCTTCATGGCCCCTTCCTTTTAGTCAAAAGTATTTTCATATTTAGCTCAAGTTTTAATGTCCATGGTATGTAAGGTCCTTGGATATAATCATTACCAGCCAGTGGATGATACTGTTTTGGGCATGTTAATTTCAATGTGCTCCCCACCTAGATAACCTTCAATCAAATTAGATTTTGCTCTCTTCCTTTCAGAAATGATTCATGAACAACTACGCACTTTTTTCTACAATCAAGTTCTTTAGGTACCAGTCTTATCTATTATACATGATCACATACCACCTTCCAGATCGCTTCCCGAAGCCTAACCTGGGGACAGTTAGAGTCCATCCCACAAATGAGAAATATGTTGACTTTGTAAACAATGTCATGTCTATTGTGAATTTTGTGTTGTATAGTGGTCCTCCCCATAGGTTGTTCCCAGAATGAAAAATATTACTCCAATTAATCTCTGAATCATCCATAGGGGACTGGTTTTTCTATGAAGACTACACTGAGATTAGAATCTATGGCTCAAAAGTCCCACCTTACCAACTCCTAGCCTTCCTGATCCGTAGATTGTTCACCTTGGAATATATTCGATAGAGTTTTGAATTTGATCAAATCCATTTCGGTAAAAACAAGAGCATGATCACCTTTAAAATCCCTAAGGAGATTGGCCTTTTTGTAGTTAAGACCAAAACAACCCATTCTATTGTGGAAGACATGCTCAAAGCCATGAACTTAACCCTTGGATTCAAATGGATATATGACCCACATGGGGTTATATAAGAGTAGAGAAGGAAAGTGAAGATGTTCTGTTGGGCCAGGTAATGTTTTTGGGTAAAGAGTTGCGAAATTTTGGTGTGAACAGGGCCAAGGCAAAGTGGTCCGGCGAAGAACAATCAACTCCGACATAGCAGCCGAGAATCTAGGAAACCAAGAATATTGACTATGTCAAGGGTGGATTTAAGTAAGTTAGTTAGGAATTTTGTCCACTTACATTTATGAGTGGAGTAGATGAGTAGTTGAATAGTAGAGTAGTGGGAGCGGGGCAGGCTGCGTGGGCCCTATAAATATGTAAAGGGTTGGAAATTTTAGGGCTGTTAGTGAATTAGCTAGCGAATTGATGTCCTATCTTTTGGGAGAATACTATTTTGATGTCAAGAGGAGTCGCATGATCTGCAGGCCATGTGCGTAGGTCCATTGTAAGAGAAGGATAAATCTATAAGTCATTGTAAAACATCAAGTGCTTATTTTTTACTGTGACTCATGAATAAGGAAAGCGCTTCCGTGGTTTTCTCCCATTTGGGTTTCCACATTACATCTGGTGTCTAATGTGTATGTCTCTTTGATGATGTTTTATGTTTATTGTTATATAATGCATATTGCTGAATGATCAATGATCCATGTGTATGAATGGTATACGGATAATATCTGTCACAGTAAACTAAAATGTTAGATGTAAGCAAATATGCGAAGTGTTAAGTAAGGTCCTCTGTTGAGGTTAAGGATGTTATAGTTGTTGGGTTTCTGTCGCACCCCTTCTCTACTGGAGAAACTTGGTTCCTGCAGCTCCCATAGGTACTTCGGGTGAGACCTCATCTACAACGCAGGTGTTGCTGAAAGAGATAGACCCTTTTGGGCCGACATCTTGGGTTTTGTTGGTATTTAACTGTGAGAACTCTGGTCAAAGTAGATTTTTGCCAAAAAATTGTTCCGTTGTTGGGACCAATATTTGTGTATAAGGGGTGTGTGGCATATGTGGCATCCTACTAAGACATAGATCGAGGACTGCGTAGATCAGAAGTTGAAAGAGTTTGCTAAAGAACAGAATAAGCATCCCCGATTGGATGATGAAACATGGTTGGGTGAGTATGTTTTCTTATATCTTCATGAAGTATTCTTCACATAATTTCCTATTTTGTTGCATGAATGGTTGGCAACAAAATACAAATCAACGAATACATCCAAGAAAAAAAATGCCCGGGGATGATATGAAACTCCCTATTTTCCATGGAAATGGGTCGAAGGACCAAGAGCAACATTGGTTTTTAGATGATGCAGTATGGACTGTTAAGTAAGTGCAAGATGATAATGTGAAATTGACGCAATTGGTTATGACCTTTAGGGGTCGTGCTTTGGATTGGTTCATGAAGTTCTCAAAGGTAGCTACTGGACAACCACTGAAGACTTTGGCACAAATTAGAGATGCTCTAAAAAGTGAGTTTAAGAATCCAAAATCTGAGTCACAGTGTATTACTGAACTCAAAGAGATCAAACAATCAACAAATGACTCCATTTGGGACTTCAACTAGAGTTTCAAGACATTGATGGCCCGTGTAAGTTTTCAGATGACCGATGTACAACATAAGGAATGGTTGATAGATGCTCTATTGCCACATATCAGAGTTCCCTTGATGCAACAAAAGATTGTGTCGTAGAATGAGGCCCTTGAATTGGCTATGAAGCTGGAGGCATCACCCATTGGAGATACTGGAATGGGTATGGCTCAAATCTAGTCACAGCTGGATAACTTATCGATACAAATCCAAGACATTAAGAAAGGAAAGGAAAAAGAGAAGATGTTTGGTGTATAAGGTGTAAGGAGGAGGTTCATTCAAAAGACCAGTGCATAACTTTCCAAGACTCTATCGCTCTCGGAGCTCCTAATCCGTTGAATCCTGGAGCTGGAACCTGGTGTAGGATCTGTCAAACTAGGGGACATCGACCAAAGGAATGTTATTTATTGCAAAAAATTGTAAGTACCCTACAAAACATGTTTTACAAATTCTATCTATTAGTTAGTCATGATTAGAAGGATTGTCGAGCATATGAACTGCTCACAGAAAGAACTGTAGACACTTATCGAATGATGGGTGAGGAGCAAGGTGAAGGGAGTAATGCACCATTCAAATAACCAAGAGGCAGCTTCCGAGGATGAGAATGGGGAGGAGTTGGTTGAGGTAGAGGTCAGGTAATATGTTATAACTGCATTACACGAGGATATTTTTCCAGGGACTGTCCAAACCCTTGTTCGACGTGTACATACTATCGAGCACTAGACCATACTATTGAATATTTCCCACAACTCATAGCGAATTGGAAAGATAAGGAAAATCAAAATAGAAATCAGAACCAGAACCATAACCATAATGTCTAGAAGATATTAGATGAACCACGACAAGAGCAGCTGACTGTTGCTGTTGTGACAAGAAGAGGAGATGCGACAGGAGACGATAGAGAAATATATGTTGATCCATGTGCTCCTAAAATTAGACCTGCAGTAGAATGGACAATACCATTTGATGTTCAGAAGGAAAATTAGACTTTTGTGGATGTAAGGAGGGAATTTATTACATCCCAGAGGGGACTTTAGATGTCTACAACTCCAGTCTTTGATGAAGTTCTTGTATATGATATGCCAGTATGCTTCCACGAATCAACTCAAAAGAAAAGGTCAGGGAAGGTAAGTATATTGAAGAAATTTCTTAAAATATATTTAGAATTAGTAACAGATGAGACTGCTTTAAAGGAATTGCAAAATTTAGTTGATGAATAGAAAAAAGACACCTCTCAAGAATTTTTTTTTAAATAATTTGCAAAAGAGAATAAGAACAAGAAGGGAGCTGTCACTTAATGCGCAGATTGGGGAATTCGACATGAATTTCATTATTTTGGAACTGGGTTCAGATGTTAATTTCATAACTAAACAAATGTGGGAAGCCATGGGAAATCCTAATTTGGTATGGTCACCTGTCTAGTTGTGATTAGCTAATCAACATAAAGTAATACCATTTGGAAGAATGGTGGATGTTCCTGTTGACATTGATGGTCTACGAAGCTATGTTGACTTCGAAATTATAGAAATTCTAGATGATACCAACCCATATCCCGTAGTGCTTGGTATTGATTGGGAAATTGAGAACCAAACAATTATAAATCTTAAGAAAATACTCATGACATTTGAAGGAGGGGATATGAGAGTTGTTGCACAAATGGATCCTTTGGAAGGCTCGAGGTATGTTGAACCTGTTCGAGAGGAATATACCACTGCAAATTTAGATAATATCTATAAGGTCACTTCAAGAATGGATGACTATGTTAATACAACTATGGATGGCACATTGAGTTGGAGAAGTGTTAGTTCCTATTCCTTAGACTCGGGAGAAGTGTTGGAGAATTGGTAGAACCGAATACATGAAGTATCTATTGAAGGTGTGCTCGTGTTACCAGATCACTTCACTGGGTTGGAAAAGAGGTATGTGATCCACCTACTTATGAGGGGTTACCTAATTTACATACCTTCATTTCTGATTTTGAAGTAAGGGTACCTGAACAACAAAGAATATTAGCTTTAGATGTGGCATTGAAAGCTACCTCGACAAGGTGGTGGTCTACTCATAGGCGAAAGATACAAAGTTGGTCTCAGTGAAAAAAGCTACTGGAAGTCTGATTTGGAGAAGGAATATACTATAAGCAATAAAAGTATAATGGATTAAATAGTCTAATAGATCATCTGACATTATGTACAGGAGAATGATGACATATACCTAAACAAGAGTGGGTGAACATGTTCATTCATACTTTATATACTACACCGCGGAGTTGGTATACATCATTGGAACTTCGACAAGGTAAAACAGATTGGGAAAATATGGCTATCAATTTCAGGAAGACATTTAGCTATGAAGATGAAAACCCATCAATAGACGTAGCTCTACAAATAATTAAGGCCAAAATTTATGAAGAAATACCAGTGAAGCTGTCCAACTTGCCGCAGTGGACTACGACACTCGAGCAAGTAATGGAATGTTATAATATTTCTGGTGATCCAGATGATGATCCGATGGGTGTGAATATACCAGAAATAGAGGGAAGTCAAAATTTAGAAGGTCTTGAGATCAAGACTGATAAATTCCTGCAGCCACTAAATACTAAGAAGGTAAATATTGGTTCAAGTGAAAATCCTAAGTTTTCTAATATTGGTGATTACTGGGAGGATGAGACTGTAGGGAAGCTTACTAACCTATTACATGAATATCAAGATCCATTCCCTACAAAGTTTTCTGAGATGAAGAGTATTGCTGGTGATATGGGAGAAATGAAAATCCCCATAAAACCTGATGCAAAGCTAGTTAAATAGTGTCCGTATAGATTGAATCCTAAATATAAGGAAAATGTGAGAGCAAATCTCGACATAATGCTTGATGTAGGAATCGTTGAACCTGTCGAAGATTCCAAATGGATTAGCACGATGGTAGTTCAAGACAAGAAGACGAGTGAAATACAAATTTGTGTATATTTAAGGAAGTTGAATGATGCTTTCCTGCATGATCCGTTCCCGAAACCTTTTACACATGAGGTACTAAAGATGTGGGAGGACAAGAGGATTATTCATTCACAAATGGATTTTCGGGGTATCATCAAATTAAGATTGCTAAGGAGGATCGAAAAGAAACCACATTTGAGACCAAATGGGGTTGCTACCAGTACACATTGATGCCCTTTGGTCTTAAGAATGCACCAAATATCTTTTCCATAGTTGTGGTTGTTGGTTGTGGAGCATGATATTCCTAATTAAGAGATGTTTCTATTTCAGCCGTGTTTGTACCCAAGTTTTATATGTTGTGCAGGTGGATTGTACACTCATCCTAGCGGGGGGGTGTGGGGGCGAAGCTATCGATAGAAATTTTTTGGGTTGTTTGTTGGCCAACAGTTTATAGGCCCATGGTATTGGGTAGCCCGTACTATTTTCCCATGGTAATTCCTCTTTAAAAGGAGGACATTGTAATATGGTCGTGTAATGTATTGTAGCATTGTAAATATCTCTATGATTGTGTAAGAGAGACTAAGAGAGAGTGAAGATGAAGTTGCAGCGGATGTGCTACAGGTTGTATCCATTTATTTTGTTGGATGTTATAATAATAAAGGATTGGCAATTTATATGTGGACGTATCCCAGATTGGGTGAACCACGTATATTGGTGTCTCTCTTGTATTATGTTTATGTGATTTATATTTGCATCTTGTTTATTGCTATTGCTCCATGATCCTATTTTTCTAACAGTGGTCACAACTTTCAAAGAGTTCATCCATAAATTCCTAGAGGTATATTTTGGTGATTCGACAATTTACGGATTGTTGAAGAATCACATGGTGAGTCTAAGATTGATGCTAGAACATTGCAGATAGTATCAAATATCTTTGAATTTGAAGAAATGTATTTTTTTTGCTCCATTTGGCATATTGCTTGGCCATGCAGTCTACAAACAAGGTTTGCTGGTAGATACTGTGAAGATTGCCATTATTGTTGACTGACCACCACCAACATCAATTTGAAAATTGAGAACAAATCTGGGACATATAAGATATTGCTAGAAGTTTATTAAAGGCTACGCACATATTACAACACCGATGGAGAAGCTGTTAAAGAAGGACACCAAATTTCAATGGAATGAAGAGTGCAAGCAGAGCCTCGACACATTGAAGGAAAATATGGTGATTGCACCTATTCTAGTGATCCCTGACTGGACGAAAGAATTTCATGTTCATGTTGATGCATCATCCATTGCATTGGGTGCAGTTATGGATCAACCAGGAGAGGTATCTATTGATCATCCCATGGCATTTTCTAGTAGGAAGTTATCTACAACAGAGAAAAATTACACTACAACAGAACAAGAAGGGTTAGCCATGGTTTATGCGTTGCAGAATTTCATGTACTACCTATTAGGGGGTCATTTTAAGATGTTTAATGATCATTCTGCATTAATATACCTAGTTAATAAGCCAATGTTGGGGGGAGAATCTACATATGGCTCTTATTATTTCAAGAATATGATTTTGAAATCATAGTCAAACCAGGAAGGTAAATGCTGGACTTGACCATCCGTCGAAGTTGGATACAACAAAAGATCCATCTAACTTGGATGACAACCTCCCAGATGCACAATTTTTTTTCGATTAGCATTGTAGATGAATATTTTGAATACATTGTAACTTTCTTGGTAATAGGAAGGACACCAATAGGTTTATTTGTTAATCAAAAGAAACACTTGGTTGTGAAAGCAACATCTTATCAATTGATTGTAGGTCAATTATATAAGCTGGGACAAGATGAAGTACTGAGGCGCTGTGTTATGAAGCATGAGTGACTAATGGTATTGGCTGAAGCTCATGAAGGGGTCGTAAAATCCCATTATGTGGGAAAAGACACCACCCAAAAGATATTGCAAGCAGGACTTTGGTGGCCCTCACTTCACAAGGACACTAAGGAGTATTGTCGATATTGTGATATTTGTCAAAGAATAATGAAGCCATCTAGAAGGGATTAAATTCCATTAGTACCACAAGTTACTTTGCAGGCTTTTGAGAAATGGGTTGTTGACTTCATAGGTTCAATTAATCCTCCTGCAAAGAGATCAGGAGCACACTATATTATTACCGCGACAAACTATTTGACTAGGTGGGTTAAAGCTAATCTAGTGAAGGATTGTAGTGCTACAACTGCTGCGAAGTTCTTATTTCAAAATGTAGTCACTAGATTTGGGTGTCCGCGAGTTTTTCTAAGTGATTAAGGATCTCACTTTGTTAACAAGATTATTGAGGCACTTACTCATGAGTTTCAAATTCATCACTGGAAAAGCATTGCATATCATCCACAAGATAATGGGATTGTCAAAGCATTCAATAAGATACTGGAACATGCTTTGAAGAAGGTATGCAATGTGAACTGCGACGATTGGGACTTAAGGATCCCCATAGTTTTATGGGCGTATAAGAAAACATGTAAGAAGTTAACAGGCCCAACACCATTCAAACTAGTGTATGGTCAGGAAGCTGTTATGCCAATGGAATACATCGTGCCCAATTTAAGGGTTTCTTCATTCACGGGTATGTCGGACACTGGTGTTGTCAAAGAGCGGTTGTCGCAGTTGCTACAGTTGGAGGAACATAGGTTCATCATAGGTTTTCAACATCAAGTCCAAAAGGATCGAGAAAGGCATGGCATGATCATAACATCATAAGGAAGCAGTTTCAGAGAGGAGATATAGTACTCCTATATGACAGTAATGTTTTCAAGCATATAGGTAAGTTGAGAACACACTAGTTGGGGCCATATGTCATTAACTATATTACAGAAGGAGGGGTCGTGCAATTGTAGCATCTCCATGGAGAAATCCTCAAGGGCTTGGTCAATGGAAGTCGACTAAAACCTTACAGGGAAAACCGCGCCTTCTTGCAGTGAAGATACTTGTACATATTTTTGTATAAAAAAAAATTAGGAAACCCCAAGTTATTTTAGTGTCGATGCACAATTAATGTTGAAGTCATAGATCAAAATTTGGTCGAAGTGTAGTTTGTCGTAGTATGGTTTGTCAAAGTTAGTTAAGTCAAAGTTTAACTTGTCGAATTTTATATAGTCGTAGTGGGAATTTGTATATAAGTCCTATTTCTGTCAGATTCAAGGTTGTGTCGTAGTTGCCCGAGCGTTCAATAAATGCTATATTAATTGCATAAAAGGTGGTGACGTTAGTGGAGCATATTGCATTAAATGACGAAAAGAAAAGCTTGTGTGAACAAGATTGCCTCTGTAAAAGGTAATCATTTCCTAGGAATCGGTCAGATCTACTCAATTTCTTGGGAAATAACACTGACAGGACATATTGAAGGATGGAGTTAAAAGACAAAAGGAACTAGAGGGACGCTCTATTATTTCCCAAGCGATTGAGTTCATTGAGAGAGTTGATCAGTAGAGAGCCAAGAGCCTTAGAGTGTTGAAGAAATTCAAATCCTAGTCTGAAGCAATGGAAGCAACCATGTCCAATGTCAGTGTTGAACAAATATTAGTTTTGGAAGTTGCTGCTTGCGCGTCTACTTCAGTTATCGAAGAGAAGCTAGAAATCATGTCAACCCATGGTCTAGTGGAACTGCCAAAGAAGAAGAGATCATCTACGAGGAAGGAAACCATTGAAACGAGTTCAAAGCGGAGAAATGATTAGGAGGTGTCTGGGTCTGGATTTGCTCAGTGTCGTTGATGCAACCTTATGTGCCAACAAGGAAACCAAGTGCGAGGCTAGTAAAAATTGGGAGAAATGAGAAGTACTTTATGGTGATTTCTAAGCTTCCGAAGGGAATTATCATCAAAGGATATATGATGGGAAATATTTCCAAACTATCGTATGTGGACCATGACTTGAAGAAATTTCCAGAGTTTGAACCGATCAAGTATATGGAACCAGTTCTGGAGCCTATGACTCAGACTCTTTTCTGGAGCCTATGTCATGGGCCCTTGGGTTGCAGCGGTCGTGTGTTTTGTCATTGATAGATATACCACACTTTGTATGATCAACGGAGGTTAATGCATGTGTAAAACAATTTCTCTTATGTGTGCATGGTGGGTTCTTGTGGCTCGACAAGAAGATTTCCTTGGATTTGAACCTAATAGTGGAATTCACTAGGTTACCAAAGGTAGGATTTGACCCTACTACATTTTTTGTAGGGAAATAGATAGACAGGGAGTTAGCGAATCATATGACATCAAAATACAGTATGACGAAAGACAAATGGGGCTATGAAATTGCCTCAATTAACGATCATACAGTGCACTTCATAGCAAAGGAATTGGCAAGTAAGTTTCTCATGAAGTGTCTACCGAATCAGGTCCTTGTGACGATGATTGTATTTGCGGAGTAGTGTGTCCAGGGGGTACAGATGGACTAGGCCACCTTCCTTCTCAATGAATTCCTTAGTGACTATCAGGATGCGTCAGATAAAGGTAAGCCATTCCACTACTCCTGGTTTCTTATGTTAATTTCATTTGTTGCTTGGGCGGAACCAAAGGAATACCAGGTGATGGATTATCAACGTGGTCAATGCTTGGACACATGTTATGATAATTTGTGGTTCAATGATGAGCACAAAAGGAATATAGAGAACAATGTGCAGTTTTACATGCACTTGGAAGCACTTCAACATCATGTCCCTATGGTGTCGCAGGTAGAAAAGTTGATGCTAATAAGATTTGGGGGATTTATCAAATTCATGGCTAGAATGCACCACATGTATGTCCAAACATGACATGACCCAAATAAACAATGGTTGGTAACAACCTTTAAATTTTCAAAGTAGGCTAGTCTTGCAATTACAGATGAATGACCCATAGAATGGAAGAACCCCGTTGAACCTGAACAAATTCCAACAGATGAGTCGCAACACGATCAACAAGAAACACATGGGGATGGTAAAGACTCAAATACTGCTAGGAGTGTTGAGGGACATATCCATACTGAAGAAAAATATTAGGAAGAAGGTTGAGATTCGAGTGCGACCGAATCAGATCCGAAGCCAGGAGAAAAGAGAAAAGCAACAAATATGACGCGAGGGAAAAAGAAGAAATTGAAGGCAGAGAGGAAAAAGGATGTCATGGCCTTGACATAAGATGAAATAAGTATTTTGTATGATTGCATGATGGAGGTCACTGAAGAAACCTATAACTTAGCCGAAGAGAAGACCATGCGGCTATTTGGAGGGGTAACGAATCAGATCGAAGGACTCCAACGAGCTATCCAAGTACTTAGTCTAGCTCCGGTTCAGAAGGGAGGTTCGGAGTAGACCGAGGGAACAGAAGAGGAGGAGGCAATGCCACATGCATCTACTACTTCGAAGGGAAGGGAAATATAGTTGCTTCCAAGGGCATTGAGTTTCAGTGATTTGGGCCTACAGGAACAAGGCCACAAACTGAGCTATATTGATCTACAGTTGTTGGTATTGTCTATGTTCATGCTGCAGAACCTTCTGCAGCATTTGGTCGAGGAGATCAAGGTCAGAGAAGAAAAGACATATGTTAGAATGATCAAGTATCGGATGCAACATAATACACTGCAAGAAGAGTGCAAGCAGCTACGGAAGGAGCAAGAAGAAGTTCTAAAAGAAAAGTAGCAGCTACAAAATGTATTTACGGTAGCTTTCCACATAGTACCTGAGGCTAAGGTATGTTGAAATATTGTAACTTCAAAGAATATTATATTTGTATATTATTTATTCCGGAGATGTTCCATACCTCCTATGTGATTATACTATAAATCCGGAGATGGTTATTTCTCCGAGTTGGGTGTGGTAACTAGGGTTATTAGACCCACCATGTGGGGGTCGGCCCAGTCAGTTATAATGGGGTATTTAACCTAATGGTTAAATACGAGCCTACATGTACTTGTGTAAAATACATATCAGAGTAGTGTATAAATAGAGGAGGTGTGTTCCTCATTTGATACACTCACACACTTGAGGATAGCACACTTGTGGAGGAGAGGTCTTCTATTGTGGAGGAGGAGATCATGTCTTAGGGTTTCATCTTTGTATATTGCTGGTCATCTATATTGAGGAAGCTTTGCTGGGTTTTCTACCCCATGAGGGTTTCCCAGGATAAATCTCTATCTCTTGTGTTTATGCTGTGCTTGTTGTTTCTTCAGTGATCCTGTATATGCTATTATTGTGAAATGGAATGTAATGCTACTATTTTATGTCTTAGCATATTAAATCTTAACATGGTATCAGAGCTAACCTGAAGGAAGACAAGGTATGGCACTAAAGACACTTGCTTTACTTACGACAATTTGAAGGTTAGGGTTTTACATAGCAAAAACCAGTCATCGTAGAACTTTCGCTATAAATCCGTTTTGGCAAAGTTTTCGGATCTGAAATTGTTACAGGAAGAAGATTAAATATCCAGGTACCTTGTGTCCAAAGGAAAACCTCTAATTCGTTGTACTTTGTGATTTATGATCTGTACAATATAGGGTTTCTGTCTCTTCCAGATCTGAGTCAAAATCAGGTGACCTTGGGAAAAAGGTCATATCTTGGGCTAGGAAGCTCCAAATGAAATTTCGTAAAAAGTGACAGGTAGTACACAGTCTATACTATCTCAGAAAACTTTTTCAGAGGCCGAAGTTGAACCAGCGACACGTGGTACTCCGTACAAGTTCGCTCTCTTGTATTATCCCATAAATAGGTCATGTTGGGACACTTGGCATAACTCTCTCTCAGAGAGTCCAATTGAGGTCAGACCTGTCAAGATGGAAAGATAACAGGCCGAGATACCTCAGGAAAGTTTTTCAGAGGCCGAAGTTCAAACAGTGACACGTGGCATGCCGTACAAGTTCGCTCTTCTGTTTTATCCCAAAACAGGTCACGTTGCGACATTTGACATAACTCTCTCTCAGAGAATCCAATTGAGGTCAGACCTGTCAGGATGGAAAGATAACAGGTCAGGCTATCTGAGAAAACTTTTTTCAGACCCTGTGGATTGAAAAGTTTGGAGTTACACCAGAAACAATCAGGTACATATTTCTGTCAAAACAGAATTATTTTTGAGTACTTTCATTCATGGCTTCCGGAATTTAGGGCTTTGAAGAAAGTTGGAATTTTTGTAAACGAAGACCACGGCTGAATGCTACTCATCAAAATAGAAATTTAGAGACCAATATCAGATTTTTTGGTTGGGCAGAAGGCTGGGCTTGATCAAACCCTAGTTCGGGACTTTGATCAGAAAAGTGGAAAATTAGGGCTTCTGTAAAAATGGGAATTTTTGAAATCTGTGACCATGGCTGGAAGCTCCTCAGAAAAATAGAAGCTTAGAGCTTTGGATCAAACATTTTGATTGGGAAGAAGAGTGGGATTCATCAAACCCCAGTTCAGGGTCACGTCCAATGAATCCGGAAGTTTCAAAGGCAAAATTGAGGAGTGAAACTTTGCAGTTTTCAAATTCTGAATATATCAGTTTGATCAGCTCATCAAGGCGCATATTTCTATCCTTTCGAAAGTTTGAAATTCAAAGTTTGAATTTTTGGGGTTTCTCTGACAAACCCATATCCAGCTCCAGTTCTTGCAAATCAAGTGGATAGGGTTAATCCTAGAAGAAGATGGATTGGTCACCTGCATAAGTGAAGGAGTTCCTGTTTCAGAGGGAGATGAGGCTAAGGCTTTACATAAGGAGATTACAAGCGATCTCGACAGGTATGACTCATCGAGGTAGGTTTTGAGATTTGTTCATGATTAAGTTTATGGTATGTTTGTCTTCATGTTATTACTGTTAGTACAATCTTGATTTTAGATTTGTTGTATCACCTTAACAAAATTATGAATGCATGATAGAAGATATTCATTGGTTAGGGTGTTGACACTTATGATTGTACTAATGCATTATGATGTTGTGTGAGGTTGATGTTGTCTGCTAACAAGATATAGGTACATCACAAAAGACAAATCAGGCTCCATGACCATGAAAACATGAAGACAAAGACTCATCCATAATCTTTGTTCTACTTACGAGGTATGTATGACTTTGTTATATTATGCTTAACCTATGAGACATGCAGGTTCTAGCTCAGGATCTCTAAATCATTGAAGAGATTGTTTAGGTATGTTGTACATAACTAAATAGGTATACTAATCCAGGTATGTTTCCCATGAATCTTACCTTGTGTTAGGATCCCTTATATAAGTATACTTGGTATGATTGGCTATGCTTATTCATAAAATTAGTAATCAAGGGATTATGCATATTATGTCTTTTATCTTGATTGATGATATGCATGAGTAAAAGAATACTTCCCTGAAATCTTGAATACTAATTAACCATGACTATGCATTTTCAAGAATTTAGAACTATAATGTTTTGATAACATTTAGAACATACTAATGGGTGTATGTTTGTGTATGAGATCATGAGGATGACACTTGAACATGCACAGTGGTACAGAATGAATAGAAGTTCAAAAGACATACAGAAGATTAAGCGGGAGGAAACCACACAAACATAAAAGATAAGTATTTGAGTTGTTATTTGAAATAGTAAATGATATTGCCTGTAATAGATTGTATGCATATTTGTATTCCTATAATATATCATGCTGAGTGTAAATATTCATAGAACATTGAACAGTATACTACTAATATGCATATGATTGGTAAGTTGGACAAACATTCCATTGTTGCTTGTCTAGAATGAAACCTCTTTGCTGACATGCTGAGAGTTGTGCACACTCTCGATAGTATGTTCTGGTAGAGATGGAAGGCATCTAGATAGCCACTGTATGCATACAGGATATGGGAAAGTGTTGTGCCAAAGTATTGGTCAAAATAGTTGCATCACTATGTAAATGATATCTGTATGCATAATAGGTTACCATGTCAATATGATTTGATGATTATGAAGTATTACTAATCCTGTACTTAATTTTGATTTGTAGGAAAGATCATGATGAATGATGAACACTGAACAAGCAATGGATGTTCAACAAGAAGATTTACAAATCAAACAAAATATAGAAGGCTCATGGCTAGAAGATTCTCTTAGAAAGAGGAAGAGAATCATGATGAGATGTTTGCTCCAAGTGGCTAAGATAAGACCATTCTATTAATGGTGTAATTAAAGAAGAAGTGTGAATCAGGTTCTATATGGTTCCCAGGATCGATAATCAATTGATGAGCTTAATGATCACCATGGGTGATATGGATCTCAACCTTTGCTACAAGGTTGAATATGGCTTCTATACACATATGACATGGATGCAAGAAGGAACTCACCACAGAGTTCGAATGATGTTGAGGCTCATTTAAATAGACCCATCTGATGAGAGATGGCACAGATAGATGACTGTAGAAATGAAATTGAAAGATCTCAGATTGATGCATTACTTTCTAGGTCTAAAAGTATGGAAAGTCTCAGAAGGAATCTCTCTCAACCAGAGAAAGTATGCTGAGAAATCTTGAGAAGACTTGATATGTTGGAATGGCCACTCTTATGGATTCCAACTTGAAGCTGTTAGGAGATGACTCATCAGAGTTAGTGGATATAACTCTGTACAGTCAAATTATTGGGTCATTGATGTATCTAACAAATACTAGATTAGATATATGCTTTGTTGTGAACACCTTGAGTCAGTATCTAGTGGAAACTAGATGTGTTCACCTGATAGTTGCAAAGCATGTGATGAGGCACATAAAGGACACGATAGAATTTGATCTATGCTATCTTGAAGATCATGACTTTAGATGGATAATCAGATGCTGGTTGGGAAGAAAGTGTATCAGACAGGAAGAACACATCAAGAGGATGTTATTGTCTGGGATTAACCATGACCTCGTGGTTTAGTTGGAAGCAATCTAGTGTGGCTCTCTCAGCACAAGCAGAATATATGGCTGCTTGCTCTGCTAGTTGTGAAGAAGCTTGGCTTCAGGATTGGTTTGAATTAGAGATAGAACCAACTGTGATCCTATGTGACAAATAGAGTTGTATGAAGATGACAAAGAATCTAGTGTTCCATGATAAGTCAAAGAACATAGGGATCTAATAAGATATGATGCAGAAGGAACTAAAGTTTGAATTTGTAACAGGTTACCGATGTACTAACCAAATCTCTACCTCAAGTGAAGAAGTTACCAACATACTAACCAAACCTCTGTCTTGAGTGAAATTTGAATACTTCCGAGACAAGCTTGGTATAGCTCAAAAGGACCCTCCTCGAAAGGGGGAGTAGTATAGTCACTGATGATGAGATTGTCTCATCGAACAACAAGGTCGATGATGAGGTAACCTGTTCTCTACACCTAGATACTTAGAAATATTTAGATTTAGGACTCTTATGCTTAGAATACTTTGTTTTACATGCTTTTGATGATAGATGTATTGGTGAGAATACATGCTTTTGATGATAAGATGTATTGGTAAGAATACATACTTTTGATGACACATGTATTGATTAATGTACTTGTATGGTTGAGGATACTTGTACTTGTATTGATGAGAATACATGTGGGGATTGTATCATCCCCGGACTTTGGTCCCTGAATTGATCCGTAGACGTATGGTCTCCGAAAATGAAGTCCTTAATGGACAGTTGAGGGGATTGGATCATCCCTGGACTTTCAGTCCTAAAGAGAGCCGTAGACGTGAGGTCTCCGAGAATGAAGTCCTTAGTGGACAGTTGAGGGGATTGGATCATCCCTGGACTTTCAGTCCTAAAGAGAGCCGTAGACATGAGGTCTCCGAGAATGAAGTCCTTAGTGGACAGTTGAGGGGATTGGATCATCCCTGGACTTTCAGTCCTAAAGAGAGCCGTAGACGTGAGGTCTCTGAGAATGAAGTCCTTAGTGGACAGTTGAGGGGATTGGATCATCCCTGGACTTTCAGTCCTAAAGAGAGCCGTAGACATGAGGTCTCCGAGAATGAAGTCCTTAGTGGACAGTTGAGGGGATTGGATCATCCCTGGACTTTCAGTCCTAAAGAGAGCCGTAGACGTGAGGTCTCCGAGAATGAAGTCCTTAGTGGACAGTTGAGGGGATTGGATCATCCCTGGACTTTCAGTCCTAAAGAGAGCCGTAGACGTGAGGTCTCCGAGAATGAAGTCCTTAGTGGACAGTTGAGGGGATTGGATCATCCCTGGACTTTCAGTCCTAAAGAGAGCCGTAGACGTGAGGTCTCCGAGAATGAAGTCCTTAGTGGACAGTTGAGGGGATTGGATCATCCCTGGACTTTCAGTCCTAAAGAGAGCCGTAGACGTGAGGTCTCCGAGAATGAATTCCTTAGTGGACAGTTGAGGGGATTGGATCATCCCTGGACTTTCAGTCCTAAAGAGAGCCGTAGACGTGAGGTCTCCGATAATGAAGTCCTGAATGAACAGGCAGGGGATTGTATCGTCCCCGGACTGAGGTCCCAGAATAGAGCCGTAGACTTGGTCTCCGATAATGAAGTCCTGAATGAACAGGCAGGGGATTGTATCGTCCCCGGACTTCGGTCCCTGAATTGATCCGTAGACGTGTGGTCTCCAAGAAGTGGGGATTGTATCATCCCCGGACTTCGGTCCCTGAATTGATCCGTAGACGTGAGGTCTCCGAGAAGTGGGGATTGTATCATCCCCGGACTTAGGTCCCTGAATTGATCCGTAGACGTGAGGTCTCCGAGAAGTGGGGATTGTATCATCCCCGGACTTAGGTCCCTGAATTGATCCGTAGACGTGAGGTCTCCGAGAAGTGGGGATTGTATCATCCCCGGACTTAGGTCCCTGAATTGATCCGTAGACGTGAGGTCTCCGAGAAGTGGGGATTGTATCATCCCCGGACTGCGGTCCCTGAATTGATCCGTAGACGTATGGTCTCCGAGAAGTGGGGATTGTATCATCCCCGGACTTCGGTCCCTGAATTGATCCGTAGACGTATGGTCTCCGAGAAAGTGATTTTTGATGTGGTTACTTGTATCGGTAGGATACTTGTATTGATGATGTGGTTACTTGTATCGGTAGGATACTTGTATTGATGATGTGGTTACTTGTATTGGTAGGATACTTGTATTGATGATGTGGTTACTTGTATCGGTAGGATACTTGTATTGATGATGTGGTTACTTGTATCGGTAGGATACTTGTATTGATGATATGGTTACTTGTATCAGTGTGGATTCTTGTATTGATGATATGTACACTTGTATTGGCATGAATACGTGTACTAATGATGTGGATACTTGTATTGTTATGGATACCTGTATTGATGACGATGCTGATGATTGTGAGATGACGATGCTGATGATCGTGTGATGACGATGCTGATGATCGTGTGATGACGATGCTGATGATCGTGAGATGACGATGCTGATGATCGTGTGATGACAATGCTGATGATCGTGAGATGACGATGCTGATGATTGTGTGATGATGATGCTGATGATCGTGTGATGACGATGCTAATGATCGTGAGATGACGATACTGATAATCGTGAGGATCCAGATGTTGATGTTGTTGTAGCTGTTCGAGTGCTGCAGAAGATAAAGACTCAGTACTGAAGATGTTGATGTTCCAGTATTGAAGATGTTCCAGTAACTGCTTGAGTTACTGATGATGTTGAGAAAGCTTCCAATGATTTATAGATGTATCATGTATGATGTTGATGACTCCTTGCTCGTGCAGACACTGTTATAATATCCTTCTCGTTAAGGGGGAGTGTTGAAATATTGTAACTTCAAAGAATATTATATTTGTATATTATTTATTCCGGAGATGTTCCATACCTCCGATGTGATTATACTATAAATCCGGAGATGGTTATTCCTCCGAGTTGGGTGTGGTAACTAGGGTTATTAGACCCACCATGTGGGGGTCGGCCCAGTCAGTTATAATGGGGTATTTAACCTAATGGTTAAATACGAGCCTACATGTACTTGTGTAAAATACATATCAGAGTAGTGTATAAATAGAGGAGGTGTGTTCCTCATTTGATACACTCACACACTTGAGGATAGCACACTTGTGGAGGAGAGGTCTGCTATTGTGGAGGAGGAGATCATGTCTTAGGGTTTCATCTTTGTATATTGCTGGTCATCTATATTGAGGAAGCTTTGCTGGGTTTTCTACCCCATGAGGGTTTCCCAGGATAAATCTCTATCTCTTGTGTTTATGCTGTGCTTGTTGTTTCTTCAGTGATCCTGTATATGCTATTATTGTGAAATGGAATGTAATGCTGCTATTTTATGTCTTAGCATATTAAATCTTAACAAGGTAGTCTATGAAATGGATACTGAGGAGAATATGAAGAGAATAACCAGAGTACTTTTGGGGTTCTACGATAAGATCGGTGAGCTGGAGGCAAAATTGGTACCAAGTAATCCATCGGAGGTAACAACACAGAGAAGTGAGGAGGTTACTGAAGCTATCATAACCATGAAGGGATGTGAAGGTGAATGCGCTACATTGTTCGAAGAGGCCAAACAAGCATGGGACACATTATTAGGTGATGCAGAGCTGTAGAATATTACCACAAGGATGGAGGAGACCCAAACAAAGATTGAATATTTTAAGAATTAGATAAAGAATTTGTCACATGCTGGGAAAATGGTTAAGGTACTAGAGAATAAGAATCTCCATCAGGAAGTTAACAACTGAGATTCAAGCAACTACGATGAGCTGAATTGGTTGAGGAGATGCAGGGTGAAGTAGAGCAAGTCTTGTAGAATATCAATAGTGCAAGTAACAAAGTGTAGGAAGCAACTGAATAGGGTGAACAACAAATGAATGTTCACCTAATTGGGGATCTAGTGCAAGAAGTATGCCAACATTGGGATGAATTTTGGTAGATAGTCGAAGAACTGAAGTGGACATTTGTAGAATTCTAGGCAAAGTCCATGACTCCACCAGAAAAATCTTGAAGTGGCTCGAGGATGAGCCACATGTGAGTGTTGGTGTCCTATTGGGCCAGGTAAAGTTTTGGGGTAAATCATTGCAAATTTTTGGTGTGAATAGGACCAAGGTGAAGTGGTCCAACAAAGAATAGTCAACTCCGATGTAGCGGTCGAGAATCCAGGAGATCGAGCATTTTGACTATGTCAAGGGTGGAGTTAAGTAAGTTAGTTAGGAAATTTGTCCACTTACATTTATGAGTGGATTAGTTGAGTTGTTGAATAATATATTAGTGGGAGTGGGGCAGGCTATTTGCGCCCTATAAATATGTAAAGGGTTGGGAATTTTGGGGCTATTAGTGAATTAGCTATCGAATTGATGTCCTATATTTTGGGAGAATTTTGTTTTGATGTCATGAGAAGTCACATGACTGTAGGATGTGCGCGTAGTATTGTAAGAGAAGGATAAATCTGTAATTCATTGTAAACCATGAAGTGTTTATTTTTTACTGTGACTCATGAATAATGAAAGCGCTTTCATGGTTTTCTCACCTTTGGGTTTCCATGTTACATATAGTGTCTAATGTGTATGTCTCTGTGATGATGTGTTATGTTTATTGTTATATGCTGCATATTGCTGAATGATCAATGATCCATGTGTATGAATGTTATATGAATGAATATCTATCATAGTTAACTAAAATTTTAGATGTAAGCAAATATGTGAAGTGTTAAGTAAGGTCCACTGTCGAGGTTAAGGATGTTATGGTTGTTGGGTTTCTGTCACACCCGTTCGCTACTGCAGAAACTTGGTTCCTGCAGCTCCCATAGGAACTTCGGGTGACACCTCATCTGCGTCATAGGTGTTGCTAAAAGGGATAGACCCTTTCATCCCGATATCTTGGGGTTTTGTTGGTATTTAACTGTGTGAACACTGGTCGGAGTAGATCTACACCAACATGTTCGAGTACTTACATAATCCACATGAGAAGTTGGATAAAATTTCCAACTTGGAGAGTTGGGAAGAAGTGCATAAGATCTTCCATCCTTGTATTCAATCAAAATCACAACTTAGTACCTATCCTAGTAAAGAAGGACGCAGGAGCAAATAGGTCCCACAATGATATGTCCTCTGATGTAGGTATGGAGGAATCAAAGGAAGCTAATTTAGATTCTAAGAAGTCTAATGTGGAGCAGCAGTCAACCATTATTTCTTGTCAAAATCAAGGACAATCAACATCATCTTATACTAGGCTATCCATAACAATTGAAAGATTCCCAACTGCATAGTGGCCTTAGGGGCAATGTAAATCCTCACAGTAGGAATATTCATCCACACAGTCTCCTTCTTTCAAGACTAGATTGTTTGGCATGTATTCCCAAAGCAGAGTAGAGAATGCCCATTTAAAGAAAGATCTGTTCCCCAAAGCTAAAATATCTATGGGGGAAATCAAGAACTATCAGCAGTTGGTTTAAAAAAAGGGACTTTCAAAATGGTTGTACTTCAGCCAACCATTTTAGGGGCAAGAAAGAATCCAAATAAGTACAAATACACCCAATTTACTTATAACGTCGATACATTCATCCCTACTGATAAAATTGAAAGTCATAGGTAGATAGGTGAAGTAATGTTCAGGGATGTGCTAAAGTCAACTATGAATGTAAATAAGTTTCAAAACATATTTAGACAACTAGGAAAATAGCTCAACAAATATATCAACAGCCACATCGGTAGTTTGGTAAACATCAAGGACGACAACCATAACAACTTTTGGTCCTAGTTGGTCAGTTGGTTTGTAACAGAAAATGGCTAGTAAAGAACAAGTAAAGGCAATTGCAACAAAATGAGCAATGAGCACTATAATAGGGGAATATTTACATCAAACCAATGATCACATTTTTTGAGAGGATACTGTAACTCCTCTTCAATTGTGTTTGATCATAATACTATTAGGGACAAAACTTATGATTTTAATGATTTTGGGCTAGGAAAATTCAAACATTTTGTGCTAACAATCTTTAATATCCATTGTATTTTGTACCTTCCTTATGTAACTCCATATCTCTCATACTTCTATGTAATTGCTCATATGTTATAATGAAATCCCTTTGAGGAAAAATTTCATCTCATCTATTGGGTCATATGTTGTGTTGAAAGTATTTATATTGTTGGTATATTATGAAATGTTCTAATGTGTTTTCTGGTGTAAATTATATTGGCCTCAAATTTAATGTGTGTATGCAATTAGAAAATTTGTCAAACTACTGAAATATTTATTGTTCAATATGTTTTCTTCCATTTAGAGAAATAAGATTTACTCATGGTAGTAACTTGAATATTTAATTATGTTAATTCAACCATTCCATTTATCTCAGGATGGGAAATATTTTTTATGACTCTGGGAATCGAGTTTGCCATTGGTCGCTGTTCCCAGAACACACCCTTTCATATAAATGGTTTCCTGGTGACTCGAGCAATATTCAACAAAAAAGAAAGCCATAGTGGCTATATACGAGACTATTGCATGCCCCATCACCTGAGAGTTCACACAAGAAATGCTTGAGATAATCCTAGGTGAATGTCGACAACATTTCGATGAAGATTCTTTGAGAGCCAATTACCGAGAGTTGGCACTAGAAGACAAGGAGAAATTTCTCATATCATTACTACCCCCCAAAGAATAATTACCTTCAAGGCCCCTCCCTTTCAGATCAAAACTCCTTTTAGAGTTGGATCAAGTTGAAATTTCCATGGTATGTCATGTCCTTGGATATAATCATGACCAACTACTGGACAATACCATTTTTGGCATGTTAATTTCTATATGCCCCCCATTTGGAGAAAATTTTGTCAAATTATATTTGACTCTCTTCCTTTCTAAAATGATTCATGACCCACTAAGAAATTTTTCAGAAATCCAGTTCTTTAGGTACTATCCTTATCTATTATACATGATCATATACCACCTTCTGGATCACTTCCTGAATCCTGAACTGGAAATAGTTAGAGTCCAACCCGCAAATGAGAAATATCTTGACTTTGTAAACAATGCCATGTCTATCCTATATTCGGTGTTGTATAGCGGTCTTCCCCCTATGTTGTTCCAGGAATGCAAAATATTACTCCAGTTTAGCCCCGAGTCATCCATAGGGGAGACTACATCGAGATCAAAATCTATGGCTCAGAAGTACCACCTTACCATCTCCCATCCTTCTTGAACCCCAGATTGTTCACCCTGGAATATATTCAACAAAGGTTTGAGTTTGATCAAATCCATTTCATTAAAAATAAGAGTGTGATCACCTTTAAAATCCCTAAGGATATTGGCACTTTTGTAGTTACGACAAGAACAACCCAATCTATTATGGAATACATGCTCAAAGCCTTGAACTTACCCCTTGAATTCAAGTGGATAAATGACCCACACAAGGTTATATAAAAGAAGAGAAGGAGTGAATATGTATGAGTACTTACATCATCCACATGAGCAACTTGATGAAATTTCCAACTTGGAGAGTTGGGAATAAGTGCAGAAGATATTGAAACATGGGATTCAGTCACAATCACAAGTAGTACCTACCCTAGTAAAGAAGCATACATGAGTAAAGAGGTCCCACATGTTAATTTTTCAATAATTTCATTCCATTATCATTCAGGATCACTAAGAGAATAACATGTACATCATATCAATCATAGACACAATAGCAATCACATAAGAGACACAGAGTTTCACCGGGGAAAACCGAGAAGGTGAAAAACCCCACAACTTCCTCATAGATAAGATAAGCCCCAATACAAGATCACAAGGATCAAACCCAATAAGATGTCTCTAGCAGATGCTCCTCCTCGTCCACACATGCGCCACTTTCTCTCTTAGCTATGCGAGCTTGAGGAGTGAGTGAATGAATAGAATGAGAGATGCACACCCTCTATTTATACATTGACTTGACTTGCCAATAAACCAACAGGGACGACTTGGTAATCAAGTCTAATAACCCAACCACATGACCTAACTAGGTCTGACCCCACACTGGTGGTCTAATAACCCATCAATACAAATGATGACACTTACAATGTAACTTGCGACACTTGCAAATACAAATGATGACACTTCCAATCAGAGGAATAATACATCTCTATTGGATATACAATAAAGTACAAATGTAATATACAAGTGAATATCTTCCGAAGTTACAAATACATCAACACTCCCTCTTAACTAGGAAGGTATTCTCTAGACACAGGTCATCAAATCATATTGGCGCAAGTCTTCAATTCTGGAGCTGGATCATCATCACTGGATCACGGAGCATCATCATCATCACTGCTGCTGCACTCGGCATCTTGATCAATGGGATATCTCTGAATCCTTCTTGTAATAGGAAGTTCTACAGAGCCAACCCTTTTTCATGCTAGATGTAGGCCTAGCCTCCTGCAGGTCTTCGTCATCACTAGCCATACTGTGGAATCCTTAGGACTTATTACGTGCGTCAACAAAACCTTAAGAGCATCCTATCTCAGACTATAGGATCTCCTAGGATCTTTTACATGTTGACTGTCACAAAACCTTAAAAGAGTGTCTTGCAACCTGCAAGAACTCTAAAGAGCATCCCAGGACTGATTACGAGCTTACTGCTCAACCTATTGGATCTCCAGGGATGATTACATGTGACTCCCACCACAAAACCTTAAAAGAGTGTCATGCATCCTGCAAGAACTCTAAAGAGCATCCCAAGACTGATTACGAGCTTACTTCTCAACCTATCGGATCTACAAGGCTGATTACATGTGGTTAGGAAAAACCTTTAAAGAGTGTCTTGCAACCTGCAAGAACTCTACAGAGCATCCTAGGAATGATTACGAGATTACTGCTCAACCTATCGGATCTCCAGGGCTGATTACATGCCTCTCATAGCAAATCCTCGAAAGACAATCCTAGCTCAGACTATAGGATCTCCTAGGGTCTTTTCTATGCTAGATGCACAACCTGTCCACGGCCACGGTGTATCAACCTGATACTCATGATCATACTGATCATCATCATATAGTACATCATCCTGATACACATCATCATCGCATGATCATCCTGATCATCATCACATCATCGTCTTGAAGCATATCATCTGGAGTATTGTCCAGATACTCATCACATATGATCATCCTGATCATCATAGCATCGTCCTGATGCATATCATCTGGAGCATCGTCCTGATACTCATCACATATGATCATCCTGATCATCATAGTATCGTCCTGATGCATATCATCTGGAGCATCATCCTGATACTCATCACATATGATCATCCTGATCATCATAGCATCGTCCTGATGCATATAATCACTCATGATCCAACTGATCATGTAAAGCATCCACCTGATGCATATCATCACACATGATCCACCTGATCATGTAAAGAATCCACCTGATGCGTATGATCATCCTGATCAATATCATAGCAGAACATTATCCAGAGCATCGTCCTGATGCTCATCACATATCACTTACATCCACAGCCATGGGAAGGACCCATGGATGCCAGGATCCCAAAGTATCAATTTCATTTTCCCGATCTCCAAGCATGTGGATTCCTTCCACATAGGAAAAATTCCGCTAGTAAAATGTTCCATTGATCTATCTTGGCAACTTGCCTGCTTAGTTGCCTTCCCTTGACCATGAGCAGAAATATATTTGCAAGGAGGTTTCATTTTTGACAGGTAATATTTCATCCAATCAATATGGGGATGAGTGATATCCCATGGCTGCAAAATATACCTTGGTTGCTGCTCACAATTCCAGACAATGTCAATTGTAAAAAAACAATTATTGTAGAAACAAGAAAACCTTTTACCTTCGAGATTTCTCATTTCAGTGTTGCCTCTATCCATCCATACAGTGGATGAATTAGACATCTTGCTTGCTGATGCACATGAGCTGAAATCATCCATCTTTGCTACAATAAGATCTATCTCCCATAGGGGCAGATCATGATCCACCTGTGGTACATGTGGCATCAACAAGAAAAAATTCTTCATCCACTGTTCATTCCCCATTGTTATTGTTGAATCCGTGACATGGGGGGAAGGACTGTGAACCTTCTTTGTAGGTCTGCAACCTTCAGTAATCAGACTTATGGCTGCAACTTCATCATTATTGGCTGGCCCAAATTGGGTGCTCTCATCCCACTTTTCTATGGGAGAGTGACTGTTTCCAAGGAACAACTCAGTTTCCCTTAGGAAATGATTACGTGCTTGGTTTTCATCAAACTGTTCTGCACACTCCTCAAGCACATGTAAAGATAAATGATCCCCATGATCCACCATCTCATGAGGTTCCTCCCTTGGAACATGGAATAATTCAGTCATTTTATTGTGACTTTGTGGAAGAGGGGAGGTAAAAAGTGATTCTGGAAGCTTCTCATGAAGCTGCTCTATCTGATTCTCAGATTCTTGACAAGCACCATGAGTACCCATCAGAGAATCCTGGGTGGTTTCCAACATATGTGTGAGCTTGTTGATCTCCTCATCATTCCTTATTGCAGAATTATAGTACACATTCACAAGCTCCAACAAGTGATCTCTATCATAAAGCAACTGAGAGAAATTTCCTTTTAGGCTTCCTACTGCTTCCTGCATGTGCACAAAAGTTTCAATGTAACTTGTGACACTTCCAAATACAAATGACGACACTTACAATGTAACTTGCGACACTTGCAAATACAAATGACAACACTTCCAATTAGAGGAATAATACATCTCTATTGGATATACAATAAAGTACAAATGTAATATACAAGTGAATATCTTCGGAAGTTACAAATACATCAACACCACATTGACATGTCCTTTGATGTAGATATGGAGGAAGCAAAGGGATGCAAGTGAGATTCTAGGAATCCTAAGGTGGAACAACAATCAACCATTATTTCTCATCAGGATCAGGGAAATTCAACATCATCTTCAGCTAGGACAACCAAAACAATTGAAAGCTCCCCAATCGCACAATGACCTCAGGTTCAAGTAACATACTCTTAACATAAATCTTCATCCACACAATCTCATGCTTTCAAGACTGAATTGTTTGGCATGCATTCCCAAATAAGAGCAGAGAATGTCCCTTTAAGGAAAGATCGGTTCCCCAAAGATGAAATTCTACATGGGGACAATCTATATTACTATCAACAGTTGATTTAAAACAAGGGACTTTCAAAATGGTTTTACTTGATCCAACCATTTTAGGGGGAAGAAAGACTCTAGATAAGTACAAATCCACCCAGTTTACTTATAAACTCAATGCATTCAACCCTACTGATGAAATTGAATGGTATAGGAAGATAGGGGAAGTAATATTTGAGGATGTGCTGAGGTCAACTATGAATGTCAATAAGTTACAAAACACAATTAGATAGCTGATAAAATACCTCAGCAACCACGACAACAGTTTGGTCACTATCAATGCGGACGACCATAACAAATTTTGGTCCTAGTTGGTTGGTTGTCATGTAATAGAAAATGGCCAGTAAAGAATAAGCAAAGGTAGTTGCATCAGAATGATTAATCATCACTATAATAAGGGCAGAGTTACATAAGGCCAAGTATCACATTTTTTAAGAGCAAAGTGTAAGTCCTCTATGATTGTGTTTGATCACATTGCTATTAGGGACATAACTTATGATTTTGAGGATTTTGGGCTAGGTGGATTCATACCTTTTGTGTTGACAGTCTGTAATATCCATTGTATTTTGTACCATCCTTTTGTATCTCCATATTTATCATACTTCTATCTGTTTGTTCATCTGCTAAAAATAAAACCCTTTGAGACAACCTTTCATCTCATATATTGGGTCAAATGTTGTGTTGAAAGTATTTATATTGTCGATATATTATGAAATGTTCATGATGTGTTTTATGGTGTAAAGTATGTTGGCCTCAAATTTAATACGTGTGTATGCAATTACAGTATCTGTAAAACTACTAAAATTTGTATTGCTCAATACCTTTTCTTCCATTTAGAGAAATAAGATTTACTCCTGGAAATACCTTATAACTCTAATTTTGTTAATCCAACCATTCCATTTATCCCAAAATCTATATGTTTTTTATCTCAAGAACAATGCATTCCTAACTTATTACATATCAAATTCATAAGGTTCAAAATATGATAATTCAAAAAGTTCAAGAATTAAAAAAACAAGAGGAATTTGTTCCTCAAATAGAAGATTACAAGAATACACAAATACAAAGTTTACTGATTCCCTGACATAGTTCCAAAGAAGCCTTGGTACATATCAGGGACTAACATTTTTTTGGAGCCGTTTCTAGGGACATAGAAATCAAAGCTATTTTCCTCTGGGCATGACAATGATTGAATTTGATTCTTGATAGTGAACGAGATTCATATGGCTATTAATAGAAGTTCACTTTGTGACTCCACAAAGGAAAAACTGACATATGGAGTGGATCTCACACCAAGAGAATTCAAAATTATTTAAAATCTTGAATCACTAATAAACTGGAGGAACAATAGTGAAAGACACCCTTCCCCGCTATCAGGTAATCCTCAAAGAAACTTATCTCCTCTTCTCTTTGATTTTGAATTACAATAAAATGCATATATATATTTGAAAATACAAAGTATAATTCCCCTATGTGGACCCCTGGAACTCCCTTGATAAATCTGCGAAATTCCCCAGTCACTGCTTCTGAAAGTGGTCAGCCTTCATCTCAATCCATTCTATAAAAATCCAAGATTCCTATCACTCCCTAGGCTAAGGACATTATCCTTCAACATATAATTGCTAGAGATATAGGAGTAGTTGGTCATTCACCACCTCCACCACCAATTCACAGTCGGGTTACGGTTAGACATGGCCCATTAAAAATCCCTCAAAATCTCCATGATTTTCCTGAAAATTATCTTAAAATATTACCTAAGTATGATGGTGGAAAAGGGACTTCTGCTGAAGATCACATGACTGCTTTCCGAGACTTCATAGGCAACCTATTTTTTGAACATAGTGATGTATTCATGAGGAGTTTTACCCAGACCCTAGAAGGAGATGTTAGAAACCAATTTAGAGGGATTCCCTATGGCTTGAATGATTCCTAACAAGTTTTAGAATACAATTTCATGAGATAATGGGGAGAAAGCGGTACCTCCTGTACTATTTGACATAATTTTCCTCCCTCAATAAAGGAAATAATGAACTAGTTGGAAATTTTAATAAAATATCTAATAAATTATTCAATAAGATCCTTGTTGACATTAAACCTACTCAGGAAGCATCAAAGGTCACCTATCCTTGGGCCTTTGAATTGGAATTTCGCATAATGCCGAGGAAAGGAAAGTTGACAACCCTACCCATCATGTAAGATGATGTAGTTGATGTTGAGGGAAACATGATATCTGGTGGGAAGCTAAAAAATAGGTATGATCAAGATCACATGGAAAAAATAAAGTTAAAAGATGAGGTTGGCTCATCTGGAGGGCTTAAATATTCTCAATATTTGAAAATTGAGGAAATGTTTAGCATCATTAAAATTTTGTCAAATAAGCTAACCATACTAGAGCTTAAAGTTAAAGGTTGTAGTCCAAATAGATTTTCCCAAGGGGAGGGACCAAGGAACCCAACTTATTTTAGAATGCCCTATAATCTTCAGATAATGTATAGAGAAAGGAGAACTGAGGAGAAACCTCTTCAACCCCCTGTTAGGGAAAATAACAACAACAACAATAATCTCTCATATTTTCCCCTTGAAGAAGAATACCTGGACCCCAAGGAAGAGATGCATTGGCTCCAATATGAGTATAATGGGCACCTAACTCAAGATGACTATGAAAAATCTCAATTATACAATGCATTTGAGTTGTACCATGAACAAGAGGACGAATATGAATAATCATCAGCTCGGTATCACTTGTTGGAAGACATGCTCCAAGCCAAACTGCAACAAGATAGAAAGTTTCCTAAGGGAACAAGATAGAGCCACTGCCTCTTTCAATCATGAGCATGAGTTAGTAAAGATTAAGATTCATGTCCCTTTAAATTAGTTGAAAAAAATCTAGTCTATCAAAAGCATATTGACAAATTGTCCAGTGGTACAATGCCATAAGTACAACCAAATACCCTTGATATCTATGATGAGCACCCTACAGTTAAATTTGGCCCTCACATTAATGAGAAATATGATCATACAAATCCCTTCAATGTAATCTTCAATATACATGACAAGCTATAGCATAACTGCATGTTGGATTCAGGCACCTCACATAATTTGATGCCAAAAGTCATCATGGAGAAATTTGGTTTGGAAGTAACTATATCATACCACAA
The DNA here is from genome assembly GCA_027924585.1 of Larix kaempferi. Taxonomy (NCBI): domain Eukaryota; kingdom Viridiplantae; phylum Streptophyta; class Pinopsida; order Pinales; family Pinaceae; genus Larix; species Larix kaempferi. The sequence goes on from BSBM01000104.1 coordinate 57,431, forward strand.
ATTATATAGCTTTGACTCAAGAAAGGTTAAGTGTGTGGGTAGGATAAAAAATTTAGTAGTCACATTAACTCATCTACCAACAAAGAGTATTATGATGGACGTGGTGGTGGTTGATATTCCTGCTTAGTATGGTATGTTGCTATCGAGAAGTTGGGAGGCACAATGAAAATGGATATGAAGTATGCCACCATCCTCATGTTTGTAGGGGAAACTAGAAGATTGTATCGAGAGGATAAATTTGCATATGTAGCCAATGATTAGAATAACCCAAATAATTACCCTCTTTATGCCACTGATGAGGATATGGGATGCTACATTTTATCAGTGAATGAAGTTTTGGAGGATATGGGATGCTGCATTTTAACATAATTTGAAGCTACTAATAATGTGGCAGAATACGAGGCCCTTATTCTGGGTCTCCAAGCCACCAGAAACATGAAAATTACCAAGTTGGATGTCTTTAGGACTTAGAGTTGGTCTTGCATCATATCAGAGGAATATATCAAACAAGGCATTTGAAGATGAGGGATTATAGAAATTAGGTCCGGGATCTAATAGATAATTATTTTAGGTCTTTTAACATAACTATTATCCCAAGAGACCAAAATCAACGGGATGATTCTTTATCCTTGGAAGCAAGTACTTTCAAGCCCCTAAAGAAGCCAAAGTTGAAGTATGAAGTTGATATGAGATACATGCCATCCATTCTAGATAATCTCAAACATTGGCAAGTTTTTGAGGATGATTTAAAAACCAAGAGATTTCTGGAAATGGTCAATGAATTTTCAGCCACCAACATCGATATGAGGCGAAAAAGAAGAAAATGAAGAGAAAATATAGGCTGAGACTAGAAAAGTTCCTAAAATGACAAAGCATATTGCCAAGCATAAAATCTTGTAGTTGAAAAATAACTATATCCCAAAGGGACTGGTCCCATTGGAGCAATTTTTTAACAAAAATGATATTCCTATCGAGCTTGCAGTGTACCCAAAGAATGAATATGTTGAAGAGTTCAATATGGGAACTCTAGAAGATCCAAGCTACATCAGATTATCCAAATTTTTTAATACGGAGCAAAAAAAAAGGTATGCAACTCTCGTCAAACACTATTTTGATGTTTTTGCATGGAAATATGAGGATTTGAAAACCTATGATACCACTTTCATACAACATATGATTCCTCTTAAGCCACATGCTACACATGTTAAGCAAAAATTGAGGAAAGTTAATCCTATCCTTATACCCATCATTGAAAAGGAAGTTAGAAAGATGCTAAATTCCAAAATTATCATCCCCTTAGATATTTCGAATGGGTGGCCAATTTAGTACCAGTAAGGAAAAATAATGGGGAAATAAGGTTATGTGTGGACTTCAGGAACCTAAACAAGTGCTCCTTGAAATATAACTACCCTCTCCAAAATATGGACCACATCCTTCATAAGGTAGTAGGGGAAAGTACGATTTTTATGATAGATGGGTTTTCAAGTTACAACCAGGTGACCATGCATTTAGATGACAGAGAGAAAACTGCTTTCCCCACACCTTGGGGTACTTTCATGTATGATAATATGCCTTTGGGCTTGATCAATGCTGGCACTACATTTCAAACATCCATGGACATTCCATTCATTGGTGGAAAAGATAAGTCCATAGTTACCTACCTAGATGATATGAATATCTTCTCTAAGACCGATGAATACCACCTTAAACACCTTGAGCATACCTTTGCAAAATGCAGAAATTTTGGCTTATCCTTGAATCCTATAAATATTACTTTGCCATGAAGGAGGAAAAGTTGTTAGGCCATATTGTTTCCAAAGAGGTGGTTAAAAAATCAACCCAGATAGATTTGAAGCCATCAAACTAATTGATTTACCCATAAACAAAAAAGAAATACAATTTTTCCTTGGTAAGATAAAATTTCTCAGGATATTCATTCCCAATTTTTTAGAAATTTTAAAAAGCATTACTAACATGTTAAAGCAAGACATGGAAATCAAATGGACTGCAAAATCAAGAGAGTCATTTCATCGTATCAAAATTTATTTGGGCCAATCACCTATTCTGATTAGTCTTGATTATAATAAAGAGTGTCTAATTTCATATTTTGCCTCTGAAGCTACTACTGCAGTTGTCCTTTTACATAAAATGATCTAGGTCATGAACAACCAAGTGCATTTTTAGCAGAGCATTGGGGGATACAAAGTTAAAATACAACACCATGGAAAAGCAAGCATATTCTTTAGTCAAATCACTCAAATCTTTTAGAGACCATGTTTTGCACTCTAGGATTATTGCATATGTACCTGGAAGCACAATCACAGATATTATCAATCAACCATATAGTGAAGGCCAAAGGGGTAAATGGATTTACAAAATATAGGAATATGATCTAGAGATAAAACTAAATAATTTGACCAAAGGTCAGGTATTATCTAAACTCCTAGCCGAATCAAACAATCAGGATTTGGATGTGAATATAATACGGTAGTTTCCAATAATAACCAGAGTAGAGGAAGGATGATTTCAAAGGTTATCACTTGAAATTAATCCTAAGTTCTCAACTTTGATTGGTATAAAGATATTGTTTTCTACTTAAACAATCTTTGTTGTCCTTGAGATTTTGACAAGGCTAAATTCATATATCTAAATATCAAAGCATTCAAATACTATATTTTGGATCAATGCTTAGTTTGGAAGGACCCACTGGGATTCATCTTAAACTTTGTTATTGAGGGAAAAATAGAAGGGATAATAATGGACTTTCACAAAGGCATTTGTGGATGTCATCATGCATGGAGAGAAACATCCTACAAAGTTCTAAGAGATGGATGTTGAAGTATATGTAACTTCGGAATGTATTTCACATATATGTATATTGTATTCCTATAGAGATGTTATTATTCCTCTATACAGAAGTGGTTGTATTTCTATAGAGATGTTATTATTCCTTTATACGGAAGTGTCGTCATTTATATTGTAAGTGTCGTAACTTATACTTGATGGGTTATTAGACCACCTTGTTGGGGTCGGCCCTGTATAAGTCATGTGGGTCAAAGGGTTATTAGACCACCATATTGGGGGTTGGCCATGTGGGTCAAAGGGTTATTAGACCACCCTAGTGGGGGTCGGCCCAGTCAGCATTATGTTAAGTGGTTAAGTTGAGGCCGACCTAGTTGAGTAAAGGTCAAGTCAAGTTAGTGTATAAATAGAGAGTGTGTCTCTCTCATTTTACATATTCTATTCTCTCACTCACACTTGGGAGAGTGGAGCACTTGTGGAGGAGGAGGATTTTCTGCTAGGAGAAGACTATCTCTTGTATTCTGGTTGTATCATTGCTCTATCTATCTAGGAGGAAGTTATTGGGGTTTTTCACCTTTATGGTTTTCCCCAAGTAAAATCTGTGTCTCTTGTGTGCTTGCATTATTGTGTCCATGATTGATATGCTGTACATGTTGTTCTCTCAGTTAAGATCCTAGATCAGATTGAAGTAAATTCTGAAAATTTAACATGGTATCAGAGCTAGCCTGAAAGAAGGCATGATATGTTATGTATGACACTTGTTGCACTTACGATGCTAGGGCTTGATATAGCAAAAACCAGTCATCGTAGTACTTTCGCTATAAATCTGTTTTGGCGAAGTTTTCGGATCTGAAACTTTTAAAGGTCGAATATCAGATCCCCATGTACCTTGTGTCCAAAGGCCAACCTCTAATTCGTTGTACTTTGTGATTTATGATCTGTACAATATAGGGTTTCGGCCTCTTCCAGATCTGAGTCAAAATCAGGTGACCTTGGGAAAAAGGTCATAACTTGGGTTAGGAAGCTCCAAATGAAATTTTGTAAAAATTGACAGGTAGTACACAGACTGTACTATCTTAGGAAAAATGTTTAGAGGCCGAAGTTGAACCAGTGACACGTGGCATGCCGTACAAGTTCGCTCTCCTGTATTATCCCATAAATAGGTCACGTTCCGACATTGGGCATAAATCTCTCTCAGAGAATCCAATTGAGGTCAGACCTATCGGGATGCAAAGATAACAAGTCGGGCTATCTCAGGAAAATGTTTCAGAGGCCGAAGTTGAACCAGTGACACGTGGCATGCCGTACAAGTTCGCTCTCCTGTATTATCCCATAAACAGGTCACGTTGCGACACTTGGCATAAATCTCTCTCAGAGAATCCAATTGAGGTCAGACCTATCGGGATTGAAAGATAACAGGTCGGGCTATCTCAGGAAAAGGTTTAAGACCCCGTGGATCGAAAAGTTCAGAGTTACACCAGAAACAATCAGGTACATATTTCTGTCAAATCAGAATTATTTTTGAGCACCTTCATTCATGGCTTCCAGAATTTAGGGCTTCGAAGAAAGTTGGAATTTTTGTAATCGGAGACCACGGCTGAATGCTACTCATCAAAATAAAAATTTAGAGACCAAGATCATAATTTTTGGTTGGGCATAAGGCCGGGCTTGATCAGACCCTAGTTTGGGACTTTGATCAGAAAAGTGAAAAATTAGGGCTTCTGCAAAAATGGGAATTTTTGAAATATGTGACCACGGATGGAAGCTCCTCATAAAAATAGAAGCTTAGAGATTTGGATCAAACCTTTTGATTGGGCAGAAGAGTGGGATTCATCAAACCCTAGTTCGAGGTCACGTCCAGTGAATCCGAAAGTTTCAAAGGCAAAATTGAGGAGTGAAACTTTGCAGTTTTCAAATTCTGAATATACCAGCTTGACCAGCTCATCAAGGCGCATATTTCTATCCTTTCGGAAGTTTGAAATTAAAAGTTTGAATTTTTGGGGTTTCTCTGACAAACCCTATTACAGCTCCAGATCCAGTTCCTGCAAATCAAGTGGATTGGGTTAATCCTAGAAGATGATGGATTGGTCACCTGCATAAGTGAAGAAGTTCCTGTCTCAAAGGGAGATGAGGCTAAGGCCTTCCATAAGAAGATTACAAGCAATCTTGACAGGTATGGCTTACAGGTATGTTTCATGGTTAATTTTATCATATGTTTGTCTTCATATCATTACAGTACAATCTTGATTAATTACTAGACTTGTCGTATCACCTTAATAGAAGATATTCATTGATTAAGGTTTTGACACTTATGAATGTACTAATGCATTGTGATGTTGTATGAGGTTTATGTTGTTCGCTAACATAAAAGGTACACCAAGAAAGACAAATCATGTTCTACTTCAAGAACATATGATCATGGTGACATGAAGACAAAGATTCATCCATTGTCATGGATCACATAGAAGATCTACTTTCGAGGTATGTATAACTTGGTCCTACAATGGTTAACATATGAGACATGCAGGTTACTAGCACAAGTCACTGAAGAGAACCAGAAGACATTATGCGGGTATGTTAGACATAACTAGCTAGCATGCTAATCCAGGTATGTTTTTCCTATATCAAGCTAAAATCCTACCTTGTGTTAGGATCTTATACTGTTGTGTTGTATGAATAATCATTATCAACAACCATGACTATTCAAACTTATGACTTCATGAATAATCATTATCAAAAAGAATCATGAAGGTATAGGTTTGAGTAATCACGGGTTTATGCATTGATGATTTAACTAATCAGAAGAGCCCTATGATCAAATAAGAATATGCATTAGTATTAAGAATATGACTATACATGTTTAAGATTATTGTGTTTTGATAGTATTAAGATTATACTAATAAATGTGTGATTATGTATGAGACCTCAAGGTTAACACAATGATGATACTAATAAGCATGCATAGTGGTTAAGGATGGATATAAGTTCAAGGACAGGTAATCCAGGAAGCAAAGATCAAGAGGGAGCACACTCCAGTTGTTCCTACAAGAAAGCAAAGGAGCACACTTCAGTAGTTTCTGCAAGGATGCAGATATTCAGAGGGACTTGACCACTTCTCACAATCCACATCAAAATGGAGTTGCAAAGATTCAGAGGGAGTCCACCCAGCAACCAAACAAAGATAAGTATTTGAATTGTCATTTATTACATAATGTTATTCAATGATGTATATGCTTATGTTCCTAGAATTAGGTTGTGTATTATGCATATTAGAATAGTTGCATTGATGAACAGTATACTACTAATATACATGGGTAAGTGGCCTATGGCACTGTACAACATTCCATTGCTACTTATCTAGAATGAAACCTCTTTGCTGACATGTTAGGAGTTGTGCACACTCTTAACAATGTTCTGGTAGAGATTGGAAGGCATCTAGAAAGTTACGGAATATGGATAAATGTTGTATTAAAGCATTGGCTAAGATAATTGCATGACTGTATGACATATTTCTTTATGTGTAAGAATTTGTTGTGAAAACTATGAGATGTTTTCTAATCATGCAATTTAACTTGTTGTGTAGGAAAGATCGTATACCATCACCTACAAAAGAAGGACTACAACATTTGTTCAAGCAACAAAATTATCTATTAAAGATATTGAAGTTCCCAGGATACAGGAAGAATGCCATGATCCATCGATCATGAAGAACGATGTTTGGGATGCGGTCCCAAGAGCTGAAGGGAAGTCTGTTGTGACTTCCAAATGGAACTATCAGATCAAGCATGCTGCAGATGGAAGCATAGAGAAATATAAAAGTGATGAAATAGAAGATACACCAGATGGATTTCAAGGCAACCTTCTTGAATGGTGTAGTTGAAGAAGAAGTGTACGTGGAGCAGCTACTTGGCTCTGAGATAAATGATAGGGAGTCATATATGTGCAGAACTTGGTATGGTAGGATAGACAACTTTCTATCCAGTGTGGGATTTACCAAGAGTAAAGCAGATTCCAACCTTTACTACAAGGTTGAGGAAGGCAATCCAGTGATACTACTTTTGTATATGGATGACCTGTTTGTGATAGGAGACGATAGATTGATTGCCGACACACATCGTAAGATTGCTATCGAGTTCAAGATGAAGAGCTTGGGGATGATGCACTATTTGTTTTTTTTCCTAGGTATGGAGGTGTGGCAGAGTGCAGGTGGGATCTTCCTTGTTCAAGGGAAGTATACAGTAGATATCCTGAAGAGGTTTGGGATGATGGATTGCAAGGCCATGGCCACACCCATGGCATCGAAACTGAAGCTTCTATGTGATGCTTCATTTGAGCCGGTTGATGTCTCTATGTATCGTCAGATGATTGGACGAACACGAGACCATATATTTGCTTTGCGGTGAACACATTGAGCCAATTCCTGACAGATCCGAGGAGTGTTCACCTAGTTATTGTAAATCATATTCTGAGGTACCTGAAGGGTACAGTTGATTATGGGATCAGGTATGAAGCGAATCAAAAGTTTAACCTGCAGGGTTATGTTGATTCAGATTGGGATGGCAGTGCTGCAGATAGGAAGAGCTCATCTAGATGTTGATTCAGTATGAGATTAGGTGTGATCTGTTGGTTCAGCAGGAAGCAGTCCTGCGTAGCACTGAATACAGCTGAGGCAGAGTATGTTGCATCCTATTCAGCTAGTTATGAGGCAGTATGGCTTCGGAAGCTACTGTCTGAGTTATTTGATCTCCCGTTGGATGCTACTGGAATTGTGTGAAGTTGTCCGAGAACCCAGTGTTTCATGATAGGTCGAAACACATAGAGATCAAATATCACTATATCAGGGATATGGTGCAGAGAGGAGCTGTGAAGCTCCTGTACATTGCGATGGACGAGTAGATTGCAGATGTGCTGACGAAGCCACTAGCCAGGGTGAAGTTCGAGTACTTCAGGGAGAGGCTTGGTGTTCTTCAGATTGATGACACTTCGAGGAAGATGTGATGGACACATTTGCTGAATCCATTCCAAGCATGTTGGAAGGAGGATCCTTCACATGGCTATGGATGTAAGTGCTGGATGATGAGCATCAGGATGATGTTCTGGTTTCTACTTTGTATGATCAGTTGGATCATTTATAAATGTATGTATGCATCATGTTGGATGCTGGACATGATTAGTTGGATCATTTATATGTATGTACGCATCATGTTGATGCTGGATATGATCGGTTGGATCATGTGTATGTATTTTGTATATGCATCATGTTGGATGCTTGGACCATGTATCTGTATATGTATCAGGTGGATACATTGTATGATCAGGTAGATCATGTATGTTGATATGTATCATGTATTTATATTTGTATCAGGTGGATCATGTATGATGATATGTATCAGGTAGATACTTGGTATGCATCAGGTAGATGCACTGTATGATCAGGATGATCATGGATGACGAGCTTCAAGATGTTGCTCTAGATGACATGCAGCAGGATGTTGCAGTGATGATGATCAGGATGATCATGTGTACACCAGGATGATGTATGGTGAGTATCAGGTTGATACTCTGTGGCTGTGGAACAGGTTGTGCAGATAAGCATGTAATTTGTGCCCTAGGAGATTTGCAGATAGTCTTTCGAGGTTTTGCCTATGGCATGTAATTTGTACCCTGGGATATCTGGAAAATGCTCTTTCGAGGTTTTGCTTGGGAGGACATATAATTTGTGCCCTGGGAGATCTGCAGATAGTCTTTCGAGGTTTTGCCTATGGCATGTAATTTGTGCCCTGGGATATCTGGCAGATGCTCTTTCGAGGTTTTGTCCTATGGCATGTAATTTGTGCCCTGGGAGATCCGATAGGTTGAGCCGTATGCTCGTAATCAGTCCTAGGATGCTCTTTCGAGGTTTTTCCATGACCACATGTAATTTGTGCCCTGGGAGATCCGATAGGTTGAGCCTTGTGCTCGTAATCGGTCCTGGGATGCTCTTTTGAGGTTTTGTGGTGACCACATGTAATTTGTGCCCTGGGAGATCCGATAGGTTGAGCCTTGTGCTCGTAATCAGTCTTGGGATTCTCTTTCGAGGTTTTGTGGTGGGGTCACATGTAATAAGTCTTGGAGATATGGACAGGATGAAAAAGGCCTCAGATGCTCTTTAGGGTTCTTGCTAGTCAAGAGACTTTTTTAAGGTTTTGTGACGCACATAATAAGTCCTGAGATTTCCACAGTATGGCCAGTGATGATGAAGACCTACAGGTGGTGGGCCTACATCCAGTATGAAAAAAGGACTGGCTCTGTAGAACTTCCTATGACAAGTAGATTCAGAGATTGATTGAGATAGCAGCAGTAGTGATGACTCGATGACTCGATGACGATTATCCAGTGACGATGATCCAGAGAAGAAGACTTGTGCTAGAAGACCTGTGTCGAGAAATACCTTCCTAGTTAAGAGGGAGTGTTGAAGTATATGTAACTTCGGAATGTATTTCACATATATGTATATTGTATTCCTATAGAGATGTTATTATTCCTCTATACATAAGTGGTTGTATTCCTATAGAGATGTTATTATTCCTTTATACGGAAGTGTTGTCATTTATATTGTAAGTGTCGTAACTTATACTTGATGGGTTATTAGACCACCTTGTTGGGGTCGGCCCTGTATAAGTCATGTGGGTCAAAGGGTTATTACACCACCCTATTGGGGGTCAGCCATGTGGGTCAAAGGGTTATTAGACCACCCTAGTGGGGGTCGGCCCAGTCAGCATTATGTTAAGTGGTTAAGTTGAGGCCGACCTAGTTGAGTAAATGTCAAGTCAAGTTAGTGTATAAATAGAGAGTGTGTCTCTCTCATTTTACATATTCTATTCTCTCACTCACACTTGGGAGAGTGGCGCACTTGTGGAGGAGGAGGATCTGCTGCTAGGAGAAGACTATCTCTTGTATTTTGGTTGTATCATTGCTCTATCTATCTTTGAGGAAGTTATTGGGGTTTTTCACCTTTATGGTTTTCCCCAAGTAAAATCTATGTCTCTTGTGTGCTTGCATTATTGTGTCCATGATTGATATGCTGTACATGTTGTTCTCTCAGTTAAGATCCAAGATCAGATTGAAGTAAATTCTGAAAATTTAACAATGGATACTATTAACCTACATTGTTTTATGATGTTAGTAAGATAGTTAGGTCCAGTTGGGAATGCCAAATGCTTTTTATGAAAGAAACATTTGCAATCTCTATTCCACTTAGGGTCAAGTTGGGAATGCCAAATGCTTTTTATGAAAGAAGCATTTGCAATCTCTATTCCACTCAGACCCATTAAATTTGAAGCACCATTTTAGTAATGTGGACTGGACTTCATAGGAGAAATCCACTCTAATTCAAGTGATCAACATGGATGGATTCTTATAGCCACAAACTACTTCACAAAGTGGGTAGAAGCCATCTCAACTAGGGCATCCAATGATATTGTCATCATTAAATTCCTGGAGGAAAACATCTTGTCAATGCTTAGTTTCTCTAGAAAAATAATCACTAACAACACACAAGCTTTTAGGTATACTAAAACGATCAAATTTTGCGAGGATTACAATATAGAATTGGGTCATTCAACAACCTATTATCCCCATGGAAATGGATTAGTATAATCATCAAATAAAATATTGATTGCAATCATCAAGAAGATGTTGGATCAAAACAAGAAGGTCTGTGACTCACACCTCAAGTATTCCTTATGGATAGATATAATCAGTACCAAAAGGTCCATAGGTAATTTACCCTTTCAACTTGCTTAGGGAAAATAGGTTATTTTCCCCATCCAACTTGTTCTACCAATTATGAAGTTGCTACAACTTGAAGAGAAAGTTCCAAATGACATGGAAAGTAGAATACATAAATTAATAGAGGTACAACAGACCACAAAAAAACTTGATACCAAAAATCAGCTTCACCATGGCATGATGAAGGTTGTTTTTGACAAAAAGGCAATGCCAAGAGATTTCTAGCTAGGGGATCCTGTTCTAAAATGGGATCCAATAAGGGAGGATAAATCTAAGCATGGAAAGTTTGATAACCTCTAGATGGGGAACTTTTGTGTCATAATTGTTCAAGGAAACAACACACATGAACTAGTTCATATGGAAGGTGATTGTTTGGGAATCCTTTCAGTAGAAGATTCCTCAAACGATTTTCCACTATTGATCTCTTACAAAGTTGTAAATCATGTAAAATAGCAGACAGTTGTAAATCATGTTTAATATTTCTTTGTTTGAAAGTGTTAAAAAGATTAAAGGGAATCCCCCATAATTCATTTTCAAAATGGATTGAACTCCATATCCCAATGGAAGCAAAGGCACTGGTCTACTGATCTCATCCTATCTTGAGGAGAAAGGTTGTCCCTATTGGATCCAATGTTAGCACTCATATGTGCCTCGAACGGATGCAAGCAAAGTGGCGCAATTAGACCAAGGTCCTCCAGCTACGAGTACGTTATTGTATGAAATTGACTGGGAGCTAAGATTTGGAAGTACCCATAATTAAGACTGATATCATGATTTTACCAAATTAAGTCTTTTTATAATTTATGGCCAACGATTGTTCATCTCCAAGTGAGCACCATGGCACACTAACATCCATAATTCGTGGCCATCCTCACTGCTATCTTTTATTGATGCATGCTTTATGAATCTCTATAGGATCCAAACATGCAAACTGATACACAAACTAGGAAACACAAGATATATAAAAAATCTAAGACCAAATCCATCCAGGCCAACCATGTCCAAGATCTTCTGCCTTCAACATTTGCACTATGTGCAACCCACTCATGAAGTCCTTCAACATCTGCACTATACACAACCCACTCACCAAATCGCGAAACCAAGGGATATCAAACAAAAAATTCATTTCATCCATCACTTGCATTAAGTAACTCGCAATCATCAATAAAAAAAGGACTCCAAACATATTTTTAATAGGGAGTTGAGATCTGATTGGCGAGAAGGCACCACCTTTTTTTGGATGTAATTTTTTTTTTTTTGAACATCATGATAAATTCTTATGTCCCCTTTGATCTGATTATCCCTCTGGAATCAACCATACATATCGAATCAAATGCATCCCTTGAATTTGTTGAATTTTGTACCTAGGAAATTGTTCCCCTAGTGATTTATCCTAAGTCACTAAAGGGGGACAAGTTACATCACCCTTGCAATAATTACTTGAGAAAAGCAATTAATGTCACTTTAGAGTTGCAAAGTGACTTTTCAAATTAATTTAAGTGGGAGTTGAAAATAAATTAATTAATGGAGAGAAAAGTAACTTTTCTCATCCATTGATGTGGTGACACTAGATTAAATGTGGGTCCTTGATCTAGTTTCCTTTCAACTACCCCAGGAATAGGAAGTGAAAATACAAGGGAAATTAATAAAAATGCATTCTCTCATTCATTTTCATTCATCCAAGAGAGTTGGAGAGGAGGCCGAGTTCATGAGAAGTGAAGTCGAGTTTGAGAGAGAGAGATAGTATGAATTACAAGAAGTTGAGACAAAATGAATTCCAAGATGTTGATACCGGCATGCATTCCTAGGATCCTGATTCGTGAAACAACATTTCAGTGACACACAAATTGAGAAGCAACATTGAAGTTCGAGCAAGGAACTTGCTGCATGTTTTCCCAATCAAGGGCATGATTTTCAAGGAGTAGATTATGTGCATTTAAATTTGTCCGTACAACTATCTATCTATACAAAGAGATTATGTACCAGACAGGCCCAAATTTCAAGGCGTGGAAGGGCATAAAATTCTAGGTAGTTGATTGCTGTGTTAGCAGGCACTAAAATCGAGATACTTAGATCGTACAGAAGGAATTAAAATCAAGGAGGTGACTTTATTCTATAGGTAGTCAGTAATGTACATTTATGGCATGCAAATCGAGAAGGTTCTACACAGAAAATGAGGGTGTAACATCACTATTTTCAAGGCTGAAAATTTGTCATCTATTTGAGATAAGTTGTGTCTGTAATTCTTGGTTTGTTGCTGCTGTACAATTTGAAGAAGAAATAAAATTCATCTTTCTCACAGGTTTTCCTTTCGGGGTTTTTCCTTGGCTATTGGCCAAAAATTTATGAGTTTTATGTGTGATATCAGTTTGTTGTTCATTCATATCTTCCAATGCAAACTCACTTTACAAGTAGTATATCAGCCTACAATACTATTGCATTTAATACTTAATTAATGTAGTTGAAATTAGTTCATTGTTGAGGTCTGATATCATAGTTTTTGTGAAGTGTTTGGCAATTTTATGTGCATGAGAAAAGGTCTGTTTTCTAACAAAATTAAATGAACTTGAATCAAATCCAAGCAAAATTAAACAATAGGAATTGAAGCATATCAACTCTCTTAAGATTTGAACATGTGATTTGAATGCACTGGCCAAAAATTTCTAAATGTTGGAATCCTTTTTCTAGTAGCCAGGAATGAACTCGTCACTCCCACTGTGATAGAAATTCTCTAGGAATATGGTGGAAACAATGAAGATAAAATAGAGATTGCACATGCCAAGTTTTTTAAGGTACTAGAGAGGCTGAAGGGGATTTGTGTCAATATGTCTCTTAACCTTTATATATCTCCATTGGTTCAATATGTGCATGGCCTCTGCATACCTCTTTTTACCGTCATGATACATGTGCCAAGAGAATAACATCTCAACCATTGCAGAGGTTGTTGGCCAGATTCGACCATCAATATATGTCTTGTTTGATAGCTCAAACCAGAAAAGAGATCCTCCTCCCTTCCAAGACCAACTTCAATTCTTCCTTCCTCATCCCATAAGTGATATTGTAGTCGTCGATTCGTTACCATGTCTTGAATGGAGTGCACCAAGACCCATTTCCACCATTGTAATTAAAGATATTACCATGACTTTCCATGCCAATCTAGCTTCATACCACATGTTTGAAAAATTAATGAACAAAATAATTAAACACACATAATGAAGAAGAAACCCATTGTTATAAAACATGATTGTAGAACAATAACATAAAATAAGATGCAAAAATAAAACACATACACTCAATACAAGAGAGACACCAATATATGTGATTCACTCAATATGGGCTACATCCATGGAGAAATTTCCAATCCTTTTATTATACCATCCAATAAATTAAGGGATACAACCTGTAACACATCTACTGCAATTTACTCTTCACTCTCTCAGTCTCTCTCACACAATCACATAGATATTTTTCACAATACTACAATACAATACAATACGCAACCATATTACAATGCCTTCCTTTTAAAGAGGGATTTCCATGGTAAAATACCACGCGATACCTAATACCATGGGCCCGTAAACTACCCATTATTGACCAAGTCATGACTATGAAATTACAACATTTTACAAGGCATTTTTCCAAAATTTTCGCTATGAGGACGCTGCCCCCAAACCCATGCCAGGGGGGATCCCAAATTAGTCGCCCCCCATGGATCCCCCATGGAAAATGTAGTGGGGTTAAATCCCCCCCACACCCCCCCACACCCCCCCCATCATGGGATGGGATCCAAACATAGCTCAAACACAACCTTTGAATCATGAAGATTATGATCCACAACCAACAATCTCCCACTTGGAGACTGATCACAACAACTCCACAGCTACTGCATTTGCTAGACTATGGTCCAAACCTTGGACCTAGCAAATTTCTCATATTCATCTTCATGCTTGAAGGCCAACTGAAATTGAGCAGGAACTCAGTTTCTCTTTGGTTACTACCTTTATCAACATGTCTGCAAGATTCTGGCTAGTATGTATTTTTTCAACTTTAATAGTTCATCTTATAGAATATATCGTATCAAATGGTACTTGACTTGTATATGTTTAGTCTTATAATGGAAGTCTGAGTTATTTGCAATATGAATGCCACCCCGAATGTCACTGTACAACTTGTTATTCTCTTGCTTCTTACCCAATTCCTCCATGAACCTTTGTAGCCGAATCATCTTTTTACCAGCCTCTGTAGCAGCAACATACTCTACTTCTATTGTTGAAAGTGCAACAACCTTTTGTAGTTTCAAAATCCAGCTTACTTCTATTCCACCTACAATAAAGACATACCCTATGGTGCTTCTCTTGCTATCTTTATCACTTGCCATATCTGCATCAACATATCCTTGTAGAACAATTTCTAAACCTCCAAAACATAATGCATGAGTAGTAGTACCTCTCAAATACCTGAGAATCCACTTTACTTCCTTCCAATGTTCTTTACTCGTATTGTTCATATACCTGCTCACAACTCTCATTGCATACATCAAGCTTCCAACTGATGATGAATAAGGGACCTTGGACATATATTCTATTTCCTCCTGTGTGATGGGACGCATCTCCTTACTTAGTTTGAAATGGCTGGCCAAAGGTGTAATGATTGGTTTTGCATCCTGCATTCTAAACCTTTCCAACACCTTTTCTATGTACTCACCCTAAGACAACGTCAATTTGCGATTTTTCCCATCTCTTGTTATTCTCATACCAAGGATTTGCTTTGCAACACCCAAATGAATTAACTAATTTCCTTTTGAGCACATTTATATCCTGCATGTTAGACATTGCAACAAGCATGTCATCCACATACAATAACAATATAATATATCTTCCATTATATAGACTCTTCAAATAAACACATTGGTCATAATGACATCTACTATAAGCTTGTTCTGTCATAAACTTGTCAAATTTCAAATACCACAACCTTGGAGCTTGCTTCAGGCCATACAACATCTTCTTCAACCTGCATACTAAATTCTCCTTCCCTTTGACTTCATAACTCTATGGATGCTGCATATAAATCTCTTCCCCCAAATCCCCATGGATAAAGGTTGTTTTTACATCTAACTGTTCAAGATGCAAATCTTCTACCACCACTAGACTTAAAATAGTTCTAATTGAAGTCATTTTAACAACTAGAGAAAACATTTCATCAAAATATATACCTTTCTTTTGTGCTAACCCCTTTACAACAACTTTATCCTTGTACTGCTTCGTGCCTCCATCTACTTCCTTCAACCTGTAAACCCATTTATTCTGCAATGCTCTTTTACCTGCATGCAACTGAACCAAACCCCAAGTCTGATTTATTACCAGGGAGTCCATCTCCTCATTCATGCCTTACTCCCACTTCTTTCTAGTTTCCACCTGCATTGCTTCTTCATAACATTATGGTTCACCATAATCAATCATCAATAAATAATACAATGAAGGAGAGTATCGTTCAGGGGGAATGTAATACCCCCATTTTGACCCTTAGGAAATATTGGCTTTTAATGTAAATATTGTATACATGCGATGAATGTTTTCCTAGCATGGAGCTCAAGGCCAAGGCCTTGCTAGTGTATGCTCAGATTTTATTAAAAAGGAAAATATTTGATATTATGTTATCCATGTGCTATTAAGCCATGGAATATTGTAAATTGATGTAAATATTAATATTGCAAGAAAATACCAAAAACTGGCTATGGAAGCAACTAATAAGAGGGGGCCATATGTATCCACTAGGGAGTGGTGAGGGGGATTATGGGGTTGAACCATATGCTGCCAAATCTCATCTTGTGAACCCATTTGACTTTCCTTGCTGACATTTATTTCTGTTGTAAGGAAGTAGTTGAATAAATCAGTCCATGGCTTCAATGGAGCATGGGCAGTCCATAAATTCGTATGGCAGGTATCGGCTCTGTTTTCTTGACCCACAAGTCACTCTACCTCAGGGGAATTCATTATTCCTCATTCCCATTCCATTGTTGAACATCTAAGCTTCAGTTTTCATCCATTAAACAATGTCAAAAGTGAGAAAAACCAGAAATCGAAACTCTGCATTAACCCACATTTTGAAGTGCCATAAATGCCAAAATTTCTTGTGGACAGTGAAATCCGATGGGAAATCCATAGACATGAAACTTGGGGCGAATTTGAGAGTGTTAGATGCCCCGAAATCCATGGGAAACCCCAGTTTTGATAGCTCGAAAATCCAATTATGGGATTGAGTCATTTGATCATCGAATTGTGAGAATCCAAGTGTGAATGACAGAACATAGGTTGGGATTGATTGATAAACCCAGTGAAGGCTAGAATCTCAAGGAATTAATAGCTGGAACTTTCTATGCCCACCCTAAATAACACTGGAGGGAGGGGCGCCTGGGGGATTGTGTAACAGAGAAGGGGACCTTCCTTGTGTTGGGTGTGGTAGGTATTGTGGGTGCCAAGACTGTTTGAGTTTAATTGAGATGCCTGTAGCTCTGTGGTTGAGCTCACTGTCTTAGCATCCTCCTCCTTTGTCTCTTGCATGCTTGATAAACCCAACTGTGTGTTGGCTTAGCATGACTGTTGGTGTGAAACCATGGCTGTGAGTGAGCATGTTTAGTTCCTCCTTAGTGGATACACATCCCAGCTCAGGGGTGGTCTCTCAACTGAAAGAATATAGGATGGACAAGGACCTATGGTTGGGTGGAACATTTCTCTCACATAGCCAGTTGTTTGGACAACTTCATTTTAAAGATAAGTATTCTCCGTGGTTAAAGTTATGTCCATTATGTGTTCTGCAATGTGTGAATTTGATGACTGTTATTGATGTGTTGAATGCATGATGAATTGTGTGTAGATGATGTTTATTTCCGATGTGTATAATTTAATTAGGCATTTTATTAATTGTAATTTTGTCATATGGCTTGGGGAAGAATTAGACACCCCCATGTTGCAGTCATGTTCCCTCTGAGGGTTGGAATGGCGGGAGGGGACGTGACAGTCTACTTAACCTGGTAGATCTTCTAACACTTGTGGAAGTTTGAGGTACCTGCTGCTATTCTTGATTTTCTGGCACCTTTGGAGTTTCATTTTCTTTGATTTCATAAAGCACTGTGTATTCTATGTTTTCCTTTTCCTGTTTCTTTCCCCGCAACTGATATTTGTAGATGACCTTTTCATTAATGAATACTACATCTATACTCCTAATGATTTTGTGATTTTCATAATCCCATAAGCGATAACCAAAATCATCAACCCCGTATCCAATAAAGGTACACTTCTTGGATTTAGACTCAAGCTTTGTTCTATTTTCTTTATGAATATGGACAAATGCTTCACAACCAAAAGTTCTCAAAAATGACTAGTTTATCTTTTTACCCATCCATACCTCCTCTAGAATGCCACCATCCAAGGAGCTTGAAGGCCTTCTGTTTATTAACTAAACAAAATTATCTAAAACATCTACCCAAAACTGTAAGGGCAACCCTGCATGCAGTCTCATACACCTTGCATGATCCATGATTGTCTTGTTCATCCTTTATGACACACCATTTTCTTGTGGTGTTCCTAGGACTGTCTTCTCTCGATGAATCCGATGGTATGAAAAGTAACTATCAAATTCTTTGCCATAGTATTCACCTCCATTATCAGGTCTGAGACACTTCAACCTTTTTTCCTGTCGCATTCTCAACCAAAGCTTTCCATTTCTTAAAAGTGGCAAAAACATCATATTTCTCTCGAATGCAATAAACCCAAGTTTTTCTAGTTGCATCATCAATAAAAGTAACATAATAATGGGAGTCACCAAGAGATTGTACCTGATCTAGTCCCCATACATCTGTATGGACAAGCTCTAACTTTTCACTCTTCTTTTGCTTCCCAAACTTGATAAATACGACTCTCTTTAGTTTTCCATAAACATAGTTCTCACATAATTCCAAACTAACATGATTCAAATCTGGAAGAAACTTCCTTGAATGGAGAATCTGCATTCCCTTCTCACTCATGTGGCCAAGCTTATGATGTCACTGTGAGAATATTTTCTACCTACGGATAAGAGGAAAATCTCTTGGATATTAAAATGGATCCCTTAAACCAATCCAAGACAGAAAAAAAAAAAATGGGGTTCTATTCTCCAAGTTTTAAATCACTCACGCGAGCATTCATAATAATAAAGAGGATAAAGGTAGATGTATTACATTGATCTGAGTGATTATATTTATTTCCCTTTGTTGATTATGTACTTTTCTTGATGATCCAAATAAGAGAACCTGTGGACACAGAATAGGAGAGAATCTACTTTCCTACGCAAACATGTTAGGCTAAATCTCTCTATTTAAACAAATACAAATTGAAATATTTGAACATGAAACATGCAATTTGGGAGAATAGGCCAAGTTATTTATTATAAATCCAAAGAGGAATTAATACAATACAACATTATACCTGACAAAATTTCGGCAGCATCTCCTCAGTTATGCCTTCCAACAAGTCACCTTTGAGAACCTTGAGAACACAAGGACTTCTTCACAAGTAGATCTGAAACTATAGTTCATACTTAGTCTTTATGTGTCTAATCTCAAAACCAAAGAGCAATGGAATTCATATAGGGTGAAGGATCCCAATAAACATGGAGAAGAGTGTGGATCAAGAGAGGAAGATGTGGATCTAGGTAGGATAACATGGATCTCTTAACTCCCAAAATTCTTTACAAGGAAAAACAAGATTGGATCTTGAAGGTATGATGGGATTCTCGAGATGAGAGACCCCAGATCCAAGGCATAACTAACTAACTATCGCACACTAGACACTGAGCAAGGCGCAAAATAATTGTAATTTTTGGGCCCCTACAGTTGAGCAGAACGCAAAAATTTGGAATTTTAGCACCTCCGTGGTTCAACAGGGTGCGGAAATTCTTCCATAGATGGTTAGAAGTGGTTAGGTGAAGTGGCATTAGGCTTCAAAAAGTTAGGTGACTTCTCCAACTTAAATGTATAATGAATTTAACATATGAAAATGGGTTTAACACACATAGGAGGTCATGGAATTCACACTTCCCATGGTGGCAAAGCACATGACCGAAAATGGAAAAATGAGGTATACCAAACACAATGTTGTATATGTTCCTATGGAAGCTAAAGAGATAGAACAATCAGTATTATGAAGACATAAATACAACATACCTATCCTATATCCTTTTGCTATCACCATTGATCCTTTAGTGATCTTCCACCACGTTTCTCCAAACATAGATAAACAACCAACATCTTCCAAATTCCACGTTGAGATTATATTTCTTTTCATAGCAGGAATATGCCTTGCATCTTTCAACAACCATTGGTTTCCATTCTTTAACTTTAACAATATCTTACCCATTCCAACAATTTTACATGGTTCATCATCACCCAATAAAACATGTCCAAAATCACTTTGAACATAATCATGAAGATATTCCCTATGGGGTGTAGCATGACATGAAGCCCTTGAATCTAATACCTAGTAATCCCTATTATTATCTAATGAAAGAATCAAAGCATCTTGTAAAACATTACCTGCTACATTTTCTTCATGAGTAGTCTCTTATTGTCCATCTCCTTTCTTCTTTGGAGATCTGTTGTCTTTCTTTAGATTTCCCTTCTTGCCACAATTCCAATACTCTATCTTTCCCAGTCTATATCTGGATCTGCCCTTCCTAGACTTCCCATGATTACCTAGGATCTTTCCTCTTTTCCTTTGTCTTCCATCTCTCTCCATGGTTAACACATTACCTGATGTCTCACATTTTCTTTTTCTCCACATTTTCTCACTAAGAATAACACCAACAATATCATAAATTCATAGTGTTTGAACTAGAGACAGAGTTACTTATAGCCATGACCAAGCCATTCCAGCTTTATGGCAATGAGCACAAGATTAGAAGATCCCTAACATCATCATCGATGTTCACTCCTATAGAACTTAGTTGATTAGTAACTGTATTAAATTCATTTAAATGGTCAGCAACAAACCCACCTTTTGACATCTTCATATTAAAAAAATGGTTCATTAGAAATACCTTATTGGAGGCCGGGTTTTTTTCATACAGTTTAGCCAATGCATTCATCAGATCCTTCATTGTCTTTTCTTTCGAAATATTGAAAGCCACCGATGAATCCAAGAACATCCGTATTGTTCATAATGCCTTTCGTTAAGAACCTCCCATTCTTCGTCCTTTATAGAAGCCAGATTACTTCCTTTTTCGCCCAATGGTAGGAATGGATCCTACTGATATAGATAGTTCTCCATCTGCATATTCCATAACCGGTAGTTTTGTCCATTAAATTTATCGACCCTAAACTTTCCTTCTTTCGCCATTTCTCCCACTCGAACCAGGAACCCTCCTTTCCTACGATTTTATGCACCAAATAGGCCTTTGGCTCTGATACCAATTGTTAGAAAAACATGATTGCAAAACAATAGCATCAAGATGCATAAATGAAACACATAAACAAAATACAAGAGAGACACCAATATACGTGGTTCACCCAATATGGGCTATGTCTACGAATAAATTTCTAGTCCTTTTATTATACCATCCAACAAATGAAGGGATACAACCCACAACACATCCACTACAATTTCCTTTTCACTCTCTCATAGTCTCTCTCACGCAATCACATAGATATTTTTCACAATACTACAATAAAATACAATACAAAGCCGTATTACAATGCCTTCCTTTTAAAGAGGGATTACCATGGTAAAATACCACGGGATACCCAATACCATGGGTTCGGGGTGCTGCCCCCGAACCCATGCTAGGGGGATCCCAAATTAGTCACCCCCCTCCCCCCCCACACCCTTCCTGGCGACTATAGTGGGGGATAAATCCCCCCCGCACCCCCCCATCATGGGATGGGATCCAAACATGGCTCAAACATGACCTGTGAATAAGGGAGATCAGGATCCACAACCAACACCCATAACCAGGAAAATCAACAACAATAGATCTATTACCCTTGATTAATCCGACCAAGACATGGCCAACTCTTGCAACATGCTCTTAGCACTTTACAATGGAGTTACTCAATCCTTTAAGTAGGATTCATCACATGCAATAATGTGGGAAAATACCATGGGTTACTGAAAACCATGGTACCATAAACTACCAACTGTAAACTCATTTGACAAGATAAAGGTTATCTCACTCACTCTATAACCAAGTCAAGCTAATCAAAATTAACCTAGTAACAATACTATCATATTTTTCTTCCCATTCTTACATGTATCTATGTACTTGAATGAGAATATGACTGGTTTGATTCTCCTAAAAGCATAAGGATAGGTTGATTTCCTAGGAAGGACTATCTTGCACCTCATTTGTTAAGGATTGACCTTCTTTATCCAACCAAGGTAGTGTAACAAAGACCACATAACATATTTCATATTTCCTATGCCATATAGTTGAGTTGATAAGTGTAAGTAGTACCATAACTCGGTAACTATTTATGTAGATCAGATCTCAATCCCTCAAATGGTGCTCTAGTAATTATTAATGTGGAATTTTATTAATTATTAATTTGGAATCAAATCTCACAAGAGGGTATGTGATGGTTGTAAAGTTTATGGCTTCGATGTATTAGTTGTACCTCAAATTGTGTGCTAGAAAACATTATGAAGAAGTTTTGCACTGTAAACATAAAGATATGCTTTAAAAAAAACTTTTGATGGCACTTTTCAATTAAAAATCAAATCTTTATAACTTTTTTAATGATGTAACTAATTGCTTGTTGATACATTAACAAACAATAATGGATTTATTTATAACCTCATTTGCAATATTATCTACTTGATTGGTATTTTGAGGATTTTTTTTGTTAGCACTCATATGCATCTCAGACAGATGTAGACAAAGCAACATAGTAAGAATAAGTTCCATCAGCTACGAGTACATGATCAGATGAAGCTGACTAGGAGTTAAGCTCTTGAATTACCCATAATTAATTCTGACCTCGCGATTAAGGGACGCTATACAAATGACATTCGACATTAGGAGGCCTAGGTGCAACCCTACTAGGGGAAGTTTAGATCAATCACGTGCATGAGAAAAATGACTTGGGAGGAATGCACAAGTAGCCATGAGGAAGTTGCTCTCATCAATGACCTAGAATGAAAGATGCCAAATTGATGATCATAAGATATTCAAGCATGTGAAAGTACACGAAATTTAACTAATGAGCACGAGCTTGAATCAATACTTCTAGTAGCACATGGCACTCTAAGAATCGTTTAGGATCATAAAAAGCATAATTGTAAAACTACTTTGTCCCAAGCCTGAAACCACTTACTGTGCCGAGAGAAGGTGAAATTTCCCAAGTGCCCGAAGACTAATGTGACACGAATATGGGACCCACTTATGAAAAATTGCACTCCTAGTGAGTTGCTGACATGTACACCTAAGATCTATGTGTAAGAATATCAACAATCCAGATTGTTGCAGGGCCTCCAACCCGCTTGGGCATTAACCAATGTGCACGAGCATGAAGGGAAAACTTCCAATCCACATGGTACTCTCAAGAGTGTTCAGGATATGCTCAATAATATTCTAAAACCATTCTCCCTTTCAGCCTTAATCCACTTATCTCACTAGATACAGAAAGAAAGGACCACTAGCCAGGTTGTCACTCCACCTATCAATCGATGCTTTCCATGTATCCACATTTATAATGACTTAAACCTTAAATGCATCCCTATTCCCTAACACATCATCCTAGGGGCTCTCACCACGTGCCCTCACATTCAATGTGCTATTTTTCAAATATATATAGCTAAAATCCCTCCATAAATCAAAATTTTCAATACCCATAACACACCCGTGCTCGCAATACCCAAGTTGTTATTGAAACTTCCAGATTCCTCCATAGCCCTGACCATTAGTCACCTCAATTTATCATGGAAATATCCTCTACACCAGAATCCTCGATCCCGAAGCCCTCAAGCATATCCTATCCCCAAGACAATCACCCAGTGGATGCATTGGTGAAGTATTCGACCCTATACTAGCAATCCATGATGTTCACCAAGCCACTGGTGAATCCCAAGCTTGATTAACAATGGGAAATATTTTTTACATCTAGGAATCAGGTTTGCCTCTAGCCATCATTCCTAGAACGTGCCCTTTCCTGGAGGTGGTTTCTTGATGCGTTGAGCAGTCACCACCAAAAATAAATCCATAGTGGCAAGAGATGGGACTATTGCATGCCCCATTGCTAGAGAGTTCATACATAAAATGCTTGAGATAACCACGAATGAATACCGACAACAACTCAACGAAGATTCTTTGAGCACCAAGTATCGAGCGTTAGCACTAGAAGACATGAAGAAATTTCTTAGATCACTTCTTCCCCCTAGAGAAGAATTACCTTCATGGACCCTCCTTTTCAGCCAATAGTATTTTCATAGTTAGCTCAAGTTGTAATGTCCATGGTATGTCAGGTCCTTGGATATAATCATGAATAGCTAGTGGACGATATTGTTTTTGGTATACTAATTTCTATGTTCCCCCCATCTAGAGAACCTTCAATCAAATTAGATTTCCCTCTCTTCCTTTTTGAAATGATTCATGAGAAACTAAGCACATTTTTAGAAATCAATTTCTTTAGTTATCAGTCTTATCTATTATACATGATCACATACCACCTTCTGGATCGCTTCCCGAAGATTGACTTGGAGATAGATAGATTCCAACCCACAAATGAGAAATATCTTGACTATGTAAACAATGTCATGTCTGTTGTGTAATGGTCCTCCCCATACCTAGGTTGTTCCCAGAATGAAAACGATCACTCCATTTAAGCCCCGATTCATTGGTAGAATATTGGTTTTTTTATGAATACTACTCCGAGATTAGAATCTATGGCTCAAAAGTCCCACCTTACCATCTCCCAGCCTTCTTGACCCCTAGATTGTTCACCCTGGAATATATTTGATATAGGTTTGAATCTGATCAAATCCATTTCATCAAAATCAAGAGCATGATCACCTTTAAAATCCCTAAGGAGATTGGCCTATTTGTAGTTAAGACCAAAATAATACATTATATTGTGTAATACATGCTCAAAGCCTTGAACTGAACCCTTGGATTCAAATGGATATATACATGGGGTTATATCATAAAATATAAGGAAAGTGAACATGTATGAGTATTAACATCATCCACATGAGCAGTTGGATAAAATATCCATATTGGAAAGTTGGGAAGAAGTGCAAAATATCTTGCAGCCTGGTATTCAGTCAAAATCACAAGTAGTACCTACCCTAGTAAAGAAGGATACAGGAGCAAAGAGGTCCTGCAATGATATGTCCTCTAATGTAGATATGGAGGAAGCAAAGGATTGCAAGTCAGATTCTAAGAAGCCTAAGGTTGAGCAACAGTCAAGCATTATTTCTCATCAAGCTCAGGGATATTCAACATCATATTCAACTAGGCTTGCATAACAATTGAAAGCTTACCAACTGCATAGTGGCCTTAGGGGCAAGGAAAATCCTCTGAGTAGGAATCATCATCCACACAATCTCTTGCTTTCAAGGCTAGATTGTTTGACATGTATTTGCAGAACAGGGAAAAGAATTCCCTTTTAAAGAAATATCTATTACCCAAATTTGAAATCTCTATAGGGGGGCAATCCATATTGTTTTCAGTAGTTGATTTAAAACAAGGGACTTTCAAAATGGTTGTACTTGATCCAACCATTTTAGGGGGAAGAAATACTCCAAATAAGTACAAATCCAACCAATTTACTTATAACCTCGATGCATTCTTCCCTACAGATAAAATTGAATGGCATAGGTAGACAAGGGAAGTAATATTTATGGATGTGCTAAGGTCAACTATGAATGTCAATAATTTGAAAAACATAGTTAGACAACTAGGAAAATAGCTCGACAAACAACTCAACAACCATGAAATTATTTTGGTCTATATCAAGGCTAACGGCCACAATAGATTTTAGTCCTAGTTAGTCAAATTGTATGTAACCGAAAATGGCTAGTAAAGAACAAGTAAAGGCAGTTGCAACAGAATGAGCACTATAAGGAAGGCATAGTTACATCAGACCAAGGATCACATTTTTTAGAGCAGAGTGTAAATCCTCTATGATTGTGTTTGATCATAGTACTATCAGGGACATAACTTATGATTTTAATGATTTTGGGCTAGGAATATTCAGACCTTTTGTGCTAACTGTTTGTAATCTCCATTTTATTTTGCACCATCCTTCTGTATCTCCATATATCTCATACTTCTATGTAATTTATAATTTGTTATAATGAAATTCCTTGAGGCAGCCTTTCATCTCATCTATTGGGTCATATGTCATGTTGAAAGTCTTTATATTGTTGATATATGATGAAATGTTCTAATGTGTTTTATGGTGTGAAGAATGTTGGCCTCAAATTTAATATGTGTGTATGCAATTACAACATCTATCAAACTATTGAAATCTTTATTTCTCGGTATGTTTTCTTCCATTTAGAGAAATAAGATTTACTCCTGGTAGTACCTTGAATCTCTAATTCTATTAATTCAACCATTCCATTTATCTCAAAATTTATATGTCTATTGTGATATCAAGAACAATGCCTTCCTAACTCATTACATCTCATATTCATAAGGTCAAAATCTAATAATTCAAGAAGTTCAAGAATAAAAAAGCAAGAGGTATATGTTCCTCAAACAAAATATTACAAGAATAGACAAATACAAAATTGATTGATGCCCTAGCATAGTTCCAAAGTAGCCTTGGAACATCTTAGGGACTAACAGGTCCATAATTGAAAATATCATGGTCATAGTATTCTCAATCTCCCATACTTGTATAAGTGTTGAGAGTGGCATGGTCTTGTAGGAATTTAGGATCTTAGGCTTCTTATGGGGATCATGGTTTTCATGTTTCTTATATAAGTTAGAAGGAGATTTGGGAATATTAGAACTATGGGAATCTTGTTCATGGTATCCCTTCCTATTACCCTCCTCTGAATAATCAACCCATCACATCCTCCATATCATGCAACTATGTTCTTTATTATGTGTAATAATAAGTATGATATAACCCACAAATGCTACTCTAATTTCCTCCATTGTTTTTTTTGGGTATTCTTGGTGTTTGATGCAAGAGCATCGGGGCCTAGGCAGATCAGTCAAAGTTGATCGACATAAGGGAGATGACCAGCGGGAGTGCGAATGACCACTGGTGCGGGAAGTAGATTGACTTGTCAAAGTCAACAAGTCGAGCAGGAGCAGTCGGTATGCGACCGACCGAGGCATCGCACAACGGATGTTGTGATGGGTCGAGAGTCGACAGATTATGGTCGACAGATGACATATGAAAGCGAGATGTTGGGTAGTTGACAAGTGGTCGAACTACGACCTGACAGGGTTTGGCGGAGCCAAGCGTGGAGGAAGGGGAGGACTGGATAACCGCAGAAGTCAAGAGATTGAGCCAACAGAAAGGTTGAGATGTGACCGACTGCTATAGCAGGGTCGGAAGAGCATAAAGTCAAGAGGACTATACGTGGTAGCCATTCGAGGTTGCTGAGGAAGTCATTAAAGTTATTGCAGGTAGGTGAAGGACATGACAAATGTCGTCACAGACAAAGGCTGTGCAGCACGGCTGGGAGATGACAGTTGCAGGTCTGCAGGATTCGGAAGGATCGACGGACAGGAGGATGCGTGTCTCGGGAACAGTAGCAGCAGGGTAGAAGATGGAGGAGAGGAATCAGTTCAGGGATCATTGATCTTTGGTCAGCAGCATCAGAGAGAAGAGGAAAAAGGTTGTGAAGAGTCACACAGCCTGAGAACAGGGAGAGTTGAGATCGAGCCATAGCTCAGAGTTCCATAGTGAACCAGGAGATGGTGAGGTCGACACACTGAGAGAGCACGCCACAGTTACTTTTGAATTGTAACGATTGAGGCTGACTATAGTTAGTTATTTACTTTCAATTATTCCGCATTGTAACTGATTTCAAAGAAGTAATATAAGCTACTTCTGGCATCCTATTTTACACCTTGTTCATGTAAGCATTGTGGTATGTGTCGTGTGTATTGTTAAGCAAGAACCTTATTCCAGTAAGGCGACTTGCGTCAGTTGGTATCAGAGCCCAGAAGTGAGTCTGGTTGAGAAGACGAAAATACCAACCTGACTTGTGTTAGTAGAGCGAAAGAATCCCTAGAGTTTGAGGGACATCCGTGATATTGAGCTTGCAAGTGTGTTAAAGAATTCCAGCTGAGGTTGGTTAGAATTGTGCACGAATTGTTAAAGTCCGGTTGTGATTGGATGCGTGGGAGTTTCAGCAGAGGTTGAAAATGGCTCACAGAGGCGTTAATGTCCAAGGATGAAGAGCACATGGTGCAGTAGCCGTCACGGTGGATTGTGAGATGTTCGACGAGTGCGCCAGAACGATTTGAAATTTGACCAATGAATTCATAGCGATCAAGGAAAGCTAGAGGCGTGGTTGTATTCCTAAGGCATTAAACCACAACGACATGGAAGTCGAAGAGGTGGAATCCTGGGAAGAAGCTGCAGAAGAACTAGAATAAAAGCTGATCAAACTTCTAACGGATATGAGACGTTGGGCGAAGATAGACGTGCGTATGTACTCAGGAATCCTGGACACAGAATATTTGATCGACTGGTTCAGATAAATGGAGAAATACTTCGACATAGAGCAGATTGAGGACCCTAAACGGGTTAAGACTGCATGTCTGAGGTTGAAAGGTCATGCCTCGTTTTGGTGGGACAACGTACAGGATGACATAGTCAAGAAAGGAAAGGAGGAAATCAAGTCTTGGGACAGAATGGTCGCCAAGTTGAAGGGGAAGTTCTTGTCGAATGACTATGTGATTTCCTTGTTCAGAAAGTTGCAGAACTTTTAGCAGAAAGAGATGACCATGAAGGAGTACACGGAGGATTTATACCGATTGTCAATTCAGTCGAGACAAACTGATGAGGGGGAAGAAGTTGTCTCTAGATATGTGAACGACTTAAAATATGCTATTCAGGATGAACTAAGCATGTCAAGATTCAGAGCAGTTGGCGAAGTCTACCAGTTAGATCTTAAGGTAGAAGGGAAACTGTCGAGGAAATCTACAACGACCAGGGGAAGGATGACTGGTCAGGGCAGAAAAACTGTCTCCATGAAAGGCCAAAGTAGCGGGTATAGGAAATAAAATGTTGAAGATAACCGACATGCGGAAGGGACATCGACAAGATAGAAAGCGCAAGAAAATCGACGCGATGGTC
The DNA here is from genome assembly GCA_027924585.1 of Larix kaempferi. Classification (NCBI taxonomy): domain Eukaryota; kingdom Viridiplantae; phylum Streptophyta; class Pinopsida; order Pinales; family Pinaceae; genus Larix; species Larix kaempferi. The sequence continues at coordinate 86,301 of BSBM01000104.1, forward strand.
GTAATAACCACGGTCGAGGAACGTATAGTCGAAGTGGTCCATCTGATAGAAAGGGAGCTAACAGACCAGCCATAATCTATTACAAGTGTCGAGGAGCGGGACAGAAGGCATATGAGTGCCCAGAGAAACTACATGCTGTAGAGGAGTTGAAACCCAAACGTCGAAAAGATGAGCAAGTCAACGAGAGGGAAGAGTCGGCATCCGACAACAGTGGAGGTGAGAAGAGGATGAACCAAAATCTGACAGTTCATAGAGCCTTGATCTAGGAAGATCAACACGACCCGATGGAGCCGGCACAATGAAAGGCGATCTTTCGAACGAAGGTGCGGATCGGTGAATGGCGTTGCAAAACCATAGTTGATGGTGGGAGCACGAAGAATCTTGTGTCGACAGAATTCATCAACAAGATCGGGTTGGAGTGTAGAGAACACCCACACCCTTACAAGATCTCATGGTTGCAGAGGGGACACCATGTCAAGGTGACAATACAGTGCCTGATCAACTTCCGAGTTGAAGGATTTGAAGACAGTGTATTGTGCGATGTAGTCCCAATGGATGCATGCCATCTGTTGTTAGGGAGACCATGGCAATGTGATCGAAAAATGATCTATGATGGTCGAGCCAACACAGTCACAGTGTGGAAGAATGGCGTGAAAAGGACTCTTAAGCCGAGGTTGGAGGAGCAAGCCGACAACAAGCACAGCGAGAGAAACCTTTGGGAAAAGCGAGTGTTGATGAGCACCGCGAAAGAATTCCTCGCGGAATAGGAGAGATAGTCAGGATGTTTTGTGATAATTCCAAAAGGACCATGTGTCGAGGGAACGACCAGGGAGGAGGATATTCCGGTCGAAATCGAGGAGTTGCTCGAAGAATTTTGTGACATAATGGCTAATGAGAAACCGACAGGATTTCCGTCGATGAGGAGCATATCCCATCATATTGACTTGATTCCAGGGTCGAGTCTGCCAAACAAAGCACCGTATAGGATGAGTCCGACAGAGGGACACGAACTCAACCAACAGGTGCAAGAGTTGTTGGACAGAGGGTTAATCAGAGAGAGTTTGAGCCCGTGCACGGTACTAGCAGTACTGACGCCAAATAAGGGTGGGGAATGGAGAATGTGTACAGACTCTAGAGCCATCAACAAGATCACGATCAAGTATCGGTTTCCATTGTTGAGAATGGATGACTTGATGGATTTCCTGAGTGGAGTGACATACTTCACAAAGATAGACTTGAAGAGTGGTTATCACCAGATCCGAGTCAGAGAAGGAGATGAATGGAAGACAACATTCAAAACAAAAGAAGGGTTGTACAAGTGGTTAGTCATGCCATTTGGGTTGACTAATGAACCCATCACATTCATGAGATTGATGAATGAGGTGTTGAAACCATTCTTGGGAAAGTTTGTCATAATCTATTTAGAAGACATTCCGATTTTCAGTCGAACCAAGGCAGAACACTTGGGGCACATTCGACAAGTAATGCAGAGATTACAGGAGGAGAAGTTGATGGTGAACCTGCAAAAGTGCTTCTTCATGAAGGAGGAGTTGGTGTACTTGGGGTTTGTAATCTCGAGTAAAGGGTTGGTGATGGACCCAGAGAAGGTGAAGGAAATAGTGGATTGGCCGAAACCGACAAGTACGACTGGAGTAAGGAGTTTCCATGGACTTTCCAGTTTCTACTGGAATTTCATTCGACGATTCAGTCGGATTTGTGCACCATTGACAGAATGCATGAGAAAGGGCAAGTTCAAGTGGACAGATGCAGCCCAGAGAGATTTCGATGAGTTGAAGGAAAAGGTCACTAAGAGCCCAGTATTGGCGCTCCCAGACTTTAAAAAAGTTTTCCAGGTCGATTGTGATGCGAGTGGAATGACAATTGGAGCAGTATTGAGTCAGGAAGGATGACCAATTGCATTCTTTAGTGAAAAGCTTAATGGAGCAAAGCGGAAGTATTCAGTCTACGACCATGAATTTTATGCTATCGTCCAAGCATTGAAGAAGTGGAGGCATTATCTCTTTCCCAAGGAGTTTGTGTTGTACACAGATCACCAAGCACTGAGGTATCTAAACACACAGTCAAAATTAGATCAGTGGCACATGAAATGGGTGGAGCTACTTTAGAGGTATACATTCATGTTGCGGCATAGGTCGGGCAAGTCGAACAAATTTGCCGATGCATTGAGCAGGAGAGTTGCAATATTTAAAATGATGACAGTTCAGGAAATGGGGATAGAGTCGATAAAGACAGAGTATGAGACCGACAAGGCTTTTTCGAAAGCATGGAAGGCTTGTCATGAACCTTGGAGTGTCGATAGGACTCCATACTTGAGTTATTTCATTCAGGAAGAATATCTGTTCAGGGGAAGTCAATTGTGTATTCCTAGAGGATCAGTAAGAGAGAACCTAATCTGAGAATTGCATAATGGCGGATTAGCGGGACATTTTGGCATCGACAAGACTAAAGCACTGGTCGAAGAAAAGTATTTCTGGCCAGGGATGACGACCGATGTCGGAAAGTGGGTTCAACAATGTCGATTTTTCCAGTTGGCAAAAGGGAGAAGTCAAAACACGGGGTTGTATACACCATTACCAATACCAGATACCCCTTGGGAGCATCTTAGCATGGATTTTGTGTTAGGATTGCCAAAGACACAATAGGGAAGTGACTCAATATTTGTTGTAGTCCACAGGTTTTCAAAGATGGCACACTTCATTCCGTGTAAGAAGACAAGTGATGCCACAAGGATTGTTGTACTATTCTTCAAGGAGATAGTCAGATTACATGGGTTTCCAAAGAGTATCACGTTGGATCAGGATACCAAGTTTATGGGGCATTTCTGGAGAACCCTATGGAATAAAATGGACATGAAGTTGTAGTTTAGCTCGGCGCACCATCCGCAGACGGACGGATAGACCGAGGTGGTGAACAGAAGTTTGGGAAACCTTCTAAGATGTCTAGTAGCCGACATACCCAAGTAGTGGGAAAATGTGTTCGCACAGGTGGAGTTTGCATATAACAATTCTGTAAATCGGTCAACTGGGTTGAGTCCATTCTAGATTGTTTAGGGGAGAATCCCACACGGAGTGGTAGATTTGGTCGAGTTGCCGATAGAAATCAGAAAAAGTGCGGATGCGGAATCATTTGTGGAACATATGCATGAAGTTCATGAAAATGTGTGAAAGCGCATAGAAAATAGTAACGCGGCGTACAAGTTGAGGGCCGACAAGAAGAAGAGGCTACAGTCGTTCAGAGAAGGGGACTTAGTCTATGCATACTTGAGTAAGGATAGATTACCGACGGATACATACAACAAGCTGAAGCTGAAGAAGATTGGACCATGTAGGATTCTGAAGAAGATTTCAGACAACGCTTATGTGTTGGAATTGCCGGATGACTTGAACATTTCAACAACGTTCAATGTCTCATACCTGTACAAATTTGAAGAAGGGTCAAGCAGCGGAAGCGAAGAAGTGATTAGCATCGACTGGACAGACCAGATTCCAGACTGACACAAAGAATACATCGCAGAAGTAATCGAGGAACGCGAGGTTGGGAAAACACATAGCTCGCGGAAGAAGGAATACTTGGTGCAATGGAAAGATGATGAGTTGTAGGAGGCGACATGGATTTTCGAAGAGAAGTTCAAGAGACCGATGGAGCAGTCGAATTCTTTTTCACCTGGGGAGTCTGATGCAGGATCATCGGGGCCTAGGCAGATCAGTCAAAGTTGATCCACATAAGGGAGCCGACCAGTGGGAGTGCCAATAACCACTGGTGCGGGAAGCAGGTTGACTTGTCGAAGTCAACAAGTCGAGGAGGAATAGTTGGTATGCGACTGACCGAGGAAGCACACAATGCATGTTGTGATGGGTCGAGAGTCGACAGATTATGGTCGACAGATGACAGATGAAAGCAAGACGTCGGGTAGTCGACAAGTGGTCGAACTACGACCTGACAGGTTTTGGAGGAGCCAAGCGTGGAGGAAGGGGAGGACTGGCTAATTGCAGAAGTCAAGAGATTGAGCTGACAAAAAGGTCGAGATGTGACCGACTACTATAGCAGGGTCAGAAGAGTAGAAAGTCAAGAGGACTGTACCTGGTAGCCGTTCGGGGCTGCTGAGGTATTTATTACAGTTATTGCAGGTAGGTGAAGGACATGACAGATGTCGTCATGGACAGAGGCTGTGCAACCCGGCTGGGAGCTAACAGTTGCAGGTCTGCAAGATTCGGAAGGATCATTAGACAGGAGGATGCGTGTCTCGGGAACAGTAGCAACAGGGTAGAAGACGGAGGAGAGGAATCAGTTCATGACTTATGCAATTGTGATTGTATGTGTGCTTCCTTGCATTTTTCTTTCACTATGATTGGGCAAGTCTTCATTCCAAGTTGTTGTTTTTCTAGTTTTGATTGGTGCAATTCTCAAACCTATTGAAGGGGTTTAAGGGTTGATTTTTCCCAAGATTTTAGAGCTCTTTTGGTAATACAAATCTTTTCTTTATACACAAAAGAAGGAGAGCCTTGCATGGGAGAGTCTTAATAACTCTAAACAGTATCTCTAAAATAGGCTTGAGATAGCCAAAGGGGGATGAAGCTAAAAGCAAAATGTCCAAGATATTTTCCATGTTCAATGGATAAAGAGATGGATTTATGATATGATATTCCATATGGGATAATTTTTGTGGTGATGTCACATCCCACAAGCATGAGGGAACTTTGAGTAATAAATCTGTTGAGGCAAGCTGCCACATGGCCAGGGACACACCTTTTGTTTGTCCATGTGTATTTTCCATTCTTTGGTTTGATATCCATTAACTTTCACTCCTAGATAATATCCTCCACTTGCTCCCTAAAGGGATCTATAACTAGAGAGCCACCTATTTTTTCACCTAATTCAAGGGTGACATTCAAGTTCCTTGGTATAATAATATGATGCGAAGCCTAAATATCCACATGAGATTTTATTGAATTCCAACATTTTTGTTTTTCTAAGTAAGAGACGAGAAAACAAACATTAAATATACATAGATTTTAGATTCCAAATGTTGAATATTCACTTGGATCCAATGGGTTGTCTCGAAATGTCCCTGCAAATAAAATTTGGAGGAGTCTCAAAGAGTTACCAGTCCCTCAGAAGCTCCTTGAGAGATGACTTCTAGCTTTGAACTCAATTTCCGTTTTTCTTGTCCTTGCTGGAGAAGGTCACTTTCCTCCATTTTAGTCTCTTGGGTTAGAACGATGTCATATTTCCCTATTTTGATTAGATTCCTAAATGCTTCAATTTTGATCCAACTCCCCATCCCCCTACCATTCTAGGAGATCATCGTCATTATTTGTATGCTACTAGATCTATTGCACCCCATGAAGATCCTTCTCGGGGTTTCCATTTTGCATTTTTCTATCCTTTGTTGGATTTATCCAAGATTTTTTCGATGGTGATATATGTTCCTAATTTTTTTTTTCCATTTCCGCTTTCTCCTCCATGAATTCCATGTTTGATTTCCTATTTTTTTTCCCGGTAATTCGAGTGAAATCCAACTCATCCCATTCTTTTAATTTGGATGAGGAGATCATATTCCTAGTCTGCACTCCTTATGAGATATAGGAGGCAAGGAATTTAGGGATGGTTCTAAATTGTGGGGTTATTGCATTGGGGTTTAACTACATTGCATATTGTTTCAATTCTTCCTGAGCACCTAGGATTTCATGCGCTTCCTCGTATTTCTTCTCCTTGATATAGGATAGAGATGCGAATTAGTTTCTTAGTATTGGCTCCTTAGAAGCTATAACAATGGGAGGTTTCTCGCTAGCAAGAGGTTTAGAAGTTCCTAAATCAATTTTGCCTCTGTCTTTATTATTCTGCTCTGAATTTAATGCATGTTTCACTTGAACCCATTGCTCCTATGTACCAACTACCTTTATCTCCTTTTGGGATTTCTTTCAATATTTGGAAAAATGACCGTATTCATGATGGTGCCTACACTTGAAGGGAAACTTATCATAATCCAATTGTTGAATGTGAGTTTAGTCATCCACCTTTATTTTAACAGATTCCAGGAGACCCACTTCTAGGTCCACTTCCACACAAATCCTGGCACATGAAAATTGGTCTTTTAGATCGACTATGTCTATGTATTTCCCCGAATCATTCCCTATCGTTCTTGTTGATTCTTCATTCCAACAATGGATTGGGAGGTGGGGAATTCATACCCATATTGGAAAAGCAGTGGGAATATCCAAGTTTGGGTCGAAATATAGTTCCATTTGTTGAGATAAAGTACTCTTGGCCCCATGAAATAGGGCCTGCTACAGAAAATAAAATCCCTATCCATTTTCTGCTCAAAGAGAAAGATGAAGAAACCCCTCCCAATGAAAAACGAAGACACCCTAGATGAGATAAGAGGTTGTAAATTATTCTAAAACTAGATCACCATGGCTCTATGGAACGTCCTTAAACCTGTAAACTGTCCCACCAACCCACGATCAATGAACAATTGGGGTTCCTGGTATTCGCGGGGGATAGAGTAACTTCTGAGATTGAATCTAAATTCTCCATAAAACGAGATGGAATATTTTTGGCCGAATGCTTCCCTTGAGAGGCTAACAAACTTCTGAAGGTCTCGATCTCTAGGGGGTGGGGGATCAGGGCCCCCACCAGCATCCATCACGTTTTAATCTGTAGTAGAAAACTTGAACCCTCACTATGATAATAGACAAACCCTATTCCAAATTTATAAGTTTTGAGGTTTATTAAAGTAAGGGATTTGGGAAAATAAAATATGACCTTTGAATTTTGAAATGTGATATATGGGAATATCATGAAAGACATAATTCATATTTGTATAATTGAATGACTTAATGTAGCAACCACCATGTTGAATAGGAGACCTAAATAACTTGGGGAGTAGATCAAATCGTGTTATTGTTTTCTACTCTAGACAATTATTATAATACATATGGTTAAGCAATTGATATTATATTAGATTAAATTCATAATTGATGTTTTTATTGTTTTGAATTAGATTAAACACTAATGTTTCCAATATGATATTAACATTTGTTAAAAAATTAATTATCTAGCATATAATTCAAACCCACTTTTAGAAATACTCATTTGATATGGTTATGATTTTGCATTAGAAAATTGCTATAGCCACACTGTTCAGCATAATAATATGAAAAAGGGGGATTGTCCCATAATCTAAAGTCTAGATATTGTCTAAAACACTTGAAACTTTACTACGAGAATCCCTATCCTTCGTAGATTATTCCCAACTATTACTTGTGTAAGGACTATAGGAAACACCTAAATCTAGATATACTTTGCAAAACCTAAAATGTAAAATCATTGAAATACATGCACACTATGAGATTCCTCTTGCTCCATAGGAGAGGGATGAAATTATTGAGTATCCCCAATCATATCCACACCCCCAATAAATTTATGAATAAAGTCTTCCTCTTTATTTTCCAAGGGAATTTATCTCACAAACATCCTCATATTAGAAGCTGCATATTGTGCAGGCTTGGAGACATTTTAAACCATCTAGCGTAACATTAAGCATTCTACTTCCAAAGATTCAATCTTCCTCTTCTATTGTAATGGAGTTTCCATTATAATTGCATACCCTATATTATGGTTTTATTATTAAGCATGAAGTTTTCCAGTGGCCAAGAAAATAGAGTTATGATTATAAGAGAGATTAAATCCTCATGCCTACGGAGGAACTTATGTATATCTATGATTTCACAACATGGGAAATGCCTAAGGTGGATATGGTCATCCATAATAACTATAAACCAAATAGACTAAGGTTTTTGAGGCCCAATAAGCTCAAAAATAATATGCACTTCCTCCACATACCACTCTAAATTCACAGCTAAGAACCAATGAACAACTCCAACCCCCAATTGGACAACTTAACTTTTGAGCAATTGAGAATGAACCAAATTTCCTCTTTAGTGGAGAAAAAAAACCATGAAATTGGGGGACCCTTCAATTTGAGCCTTAATACATTTGAAAGACCTACTTTGAAATCCATGATTTTTTGCAACTAAGAACTTTCCACACAAGATTGAGGCAAGGTGTAAAATCCAAGAACTAGTTGAGTGCAACCTCACTCAACACAAAAATTCCAATGCCCAAGACCATAACTCCTCCTAAAATTTCCATTATCCCACCTTAATTCATGATATTAACAATGAAAAATTTATTTGGATATGCCTTCATTTAATAGGGAGTGTGCAAGGGTACTAGTGGAATGATGAAGACAAAGATTTTCCTTTGTGTATTGAATTTCACCTACCACTTGTCCTGGGTAATGAGCGCCATAATGAAACTTGGATTAATCACATGATCAAATTATTTAAGGGATGGGTTAGTAGGCTAAAATCCCTTTTAATCTCAAAATTCCTAGGCCTAGTTTAAAAGCCTCATTGGCTAACTAGTTTGCCTAGTGATTTGAAGCTCTTAGAACATGATAGCATTGTAGACTTTAAAATTGACTAGACTCTTTGTGGATTCTCTAGATGATTCTAGAAAGCTTGCGTTTTGATGGTATATATGAACCATGCATATATATTATAATAATGGTTGAGTCCCTAATGACAATTAGTTTCTTAATTTGTCTGGATCCAACAATTTTAGTCCTTGAAATAGATAAAACGATTCATCCTGGTTGTTAGTGGATATGCCCATACCACATTCAAAAATTACTTCGTATTTTCTGTTGGGATTGTAAACAATCCTCCCAACACTTTCCACCCCTACAACATCCAACAATATTATAAACAACTAATTCAAATAGTTCTTCATTTTAGCAACTTATCTAGGACTAAGTTTTTGATCCAGGAGGATCCAAGAAGGCAAAATTTTGAATTCCTCCAATCTCAGCAAAACTAGCACCAAATCGAAGGGCTCGTCGAGACGATTCCAGCGGCGTTCGTTTCACCTCAAACGGACTCCGTATGAGAAAGTTATCGCGTTCTGTTGTATTGATGAAACAGGCAAATTTGGCAAAATGGGGTGCCACGTGGCACCACTGACATGGTGACACGTGGCAGTACAGACCAGCCACAAGGTGACACGTGGCAGTATGATCCAAGCTGGCATATGGTGACTGGACGTATGGATGGTGACGTGGCAATACAAATAGTGACTTGGCGGTTGACTGGATGCTGACTGGGAGTGAGGTGGCCCATCCTGGGACACCACGTGGCAGCATGATTGGCCAATATGTCTAAGGCAAAAATTATGGCCTCCGTGGGGTTTGACCCCGTGACCTCTCTTGTATAAGCGTTCTTCCTTCACCACTTGGGCTACTTATGATTATTGGTATGTGGGTTAACATTATGTTATTTAACCTTGGAAAAGTTTATAATAACACAAAAAGTCACGTGGAGCTCATGACCCATTCAACGCGCCACCACATAACCACTTACCACGTGCTCTTAACAAATGTTGGTTATGGCGCTTAACATGGGTTGGAGACCATGTGTTACATGCCACCTAATATGGGGTGGAGACCATGGTGTTATAACAAACTTCAACGGGTTACATTATATGGGTTGGAGCGCTGCCATTATGGGTATGTTATAACAATATAATATGCCATAGTTGGAGCGCCACCACAAATGGATTTTAAAAAGTGGGTTTTTAAAATATTATAAATGAGTTTAACCTATACTTGGTATAGTTTTATACTATAACCAACTATATGGTTGGAGTTTTCAAAGGGAATTGGCTTATTATGAAAACCAACTTAGGGAAGTTGTAACCACATGCTTATTTAGGCAAAATTGTTGTAACTTAAGAAATCATGAGGAAAATGTGACGAGGGCTAACTCAACCCTATATAAACCCCCTCATATGCCATTTGCCACTCATGCTTTGGAGTAGAGACTTTGTAGCTAAAGGAGAGAAGGGAGATTGTGTAGCTCTGCAGGAGGAAGGTACGAGTGTTTATACTCGTTTTACACCGTCTTCAGGCTTCGGAGTTGCTGGAAGCAGTCTTGTTGTGTTTTGGGCAGCGGTTCTCTTCCTGGCCATTGTCGCCAAGGTATCATTGTATTATTGCCATGTATTTTGCCTTTATGCTGAGATTATAGATCGGCCCTCCTATTGAGAAGCAGGCCCGAAGACGTAGTCCATCCTGGACGAACTCCGTTATCAACTTGTTGTCTTTATGTGTGTATTGTCTATGCTGTTTGGTTCTCTTCTTATGGATTTGTGAGCTTCATTCATGCTCTTTATGCAATTCATATTAACGTCATAGAGTAGCAAAGATCTTGTTTCCGGATCAGTTTTATTGCTCCTCAAGTGAGAAACATTTTTTCTAGTTAAGTAGTCTATTTTAGGAATTTTTTTAAGAATCCCTTGTTCTCCTTGTTTAGCATAAAATTTTATTATTTCTAAGGTTTCTATATGATCCACAAGTATCCAATATGACCCCCACCACCTAGCACATCAGTCCTCAACCACCCTATATAATACATTACTACAACATCCATATTTAATGGTGAAATGGAAGCACTAACAATTTAATGTTGTGTAAATAGTACTTATTTAATGTTGCTTGTTTCTATATTGAACCCCCATCCACAAGGAACCACATCAATTATGATACACTTTGTGATATTGACCCCTATATTACAATAAAGTGTGAATTGGAAAAGTGCGGAAGGTTATAATTACTTCTAATCAAAATCGATACCAATGTACAAACAAATAACCCTTGGCCTCCTCTCATAACACTACGTCGATGAATAACCACAATACCATTATGACACGTGTTTGTCATTATTACACGATGGCATGATAGAATATTTTTCAAATCCTTTCACAATCTCACTTGCATGATCATTTGAAGCACTGAGAAAACTAACCCATTTTTTGGCTATTTCAATTATTGGGTGTATGACACAATGGAAAGATTTGAAAAATATTCTATCAAACCATGGAATAATAATGGAAAATTCATGTGCCATGATGGTGTCATGGTTCATTATGGGCTTGGGCATAAGGCATAGGGAAATGATTTCTACATTTTGGTACTTGGTTTGGTCAAAGATGCCCAACTCAGGTATCAAAATTGAAGTCACGAAGTCATAAAATGCAAGTCCAAGGCATAAATCCCAATGCAATCACCATGTTTAGTGTTTTGCTTAGGTTTGTTGATTTATTGGCTCTCAAATAAGGTAAGAAAACCCATGCAATTATGATTTTTTGTAATTTCTTCAGTTTTAACCCCTTGGCATATGCTATGCAAATGATGTAATATCATGGATTACTGTAAGGAACTGGGTGAGGAGATCAAGGCCAAGGCCCTACCATGTATATTTGAAGTATATATCAACAATTAAATATGGTTTAGTGGACCATGTGTTGGTCAAGCATAATAGAAATGTCAATGAGATGTAAATATGCATGATATTAATAAATAAAACCCACAATTGATTTTGCAAGGAAACAAGAGCATGGGGCATGATTTTCCCAAGGTTAGGGAGGGATGTATAAAACCCATGAAGCCAACAAATGAAATCCAAGTGTCCAAGGGAGAATTTATGAGCCATCAACTAGCAAGTTGACTATTAGAACATTATTACATCTAGGACCATAGTCTCAATGATGTTAATTAATGACTGTTGGTTCAAGCAAGGTTAATGATGATTATCTAAGGTTGTTATGCTAATTATGACCAATTCCACTACCTAGGCGCTCATTTTTGGTCAAACAGTGGATAAGGAACCCTCATTTATGGCCACTACACCACTAGGGCATGCCCTTATCCCCTGTTTGTGGATCTGAGTTTGACTTGGGGTGCTCATGCATTGAACTTGGTCATTTTGCCTCCTTTTTGGAAGTTTTTTCCAATCTTAGGCCACCTCCACTCCACCACTCATGTGAAGCCATCATTAATGACCACTCATGCCATCCCAACATTTAGATGATCCATTCGTAACCTTTTGAGGTGATTTGGGAGACTATTTATCAACCTAGGGGGGGTTGAGGTCCAATGTAAGCTAGCCACTTGTAGCTCATTCGAATGCCTCCAAAGGCTCACGATTTTTCCCAAATGTAATATAATGATCTTCCCAACTTGTTTCTGGGTTGGAAAGTAATAGAATTACCAGCTATTTGCAACATTCGTTGTGTATATTGTGCTTCTTTTACACCATTTTCATGCATACATAGACAAATTATTGATTTATGAGGAATTTATTATCTAGTAGATCCTTTTGTGATTATAATTTCACATGGTGTCATATCTCTTTGAGCTTCAAGTCGAACCAGACTCTTCATAGGTGCACCAGAAGCAATGGAGCAACCATAGAAATCCTTGGGGCCATTGCCTTGAATCCAATGGAGCAATCTAGTGGAGTCTACCCAGGTGTGACGCGCTCTCGAATGTGCCTCTATCAATGCAGGGTTTGAATTAGTTGTTTAGGATTCCCTCCTGAGTGATTGATTGTTTGCATTGCAGGTTTTCAGTGTTCTTTGTCACCAAGTGCGCAAGATGTATAATGGAGTAGTCTCATGTCACCTTGCCCACTCCATTCAACTAATTTGAGTGGAAGGACAAAATTATAATCCAATTGAGATCGAAGGGTCTCTTCAGATTTACTATGGGGGCTGAGAATGAGTCGAACTCTGCAGTAGAGAAGTCAAAGTTCTTCAACATGATGGATGAAGTATTTGGCATGCTTTGTCTCAGTATCTCAAGAGACGTCTTATTTCATGTAGACAATCTCACTACTCCAAATGAAGTGTGGCTCAAACTTGAGTGACTGTTTATGAATACAGATGAGTTGATGGGACACCAACTTGAGAATGAGTTGATCTCTCTGAGCCCAAGCAGCTTCGAGACCATTCAAGACTTCCTCACAAATTTCATGTCCTTGGTTTTGCATCTCAAGCAATGCGGTGTTGAAAAGAATGATGAACAACTAGTGTTGTCCATTCTTTTGAAGTTGGGGCCTGAGTACTTTATGTTTTTTTCAACTTTCCATTCCACCAAGCTCACCGTTCGAAACTGGAAGATGCCATCTTTGGCATACTTCATGGAGAGTCTTACACAAGAGTAGGACAAGTTGGTCCAAATGGGAACCATCAAATCATCAAAGGACAAAGTTTTTTCAGTTGGTGATTTGAAAAATGCAAAGGGGGAGCAGAAGGACAAATGTTCGAAGTAGCAAGAGAAGAAGAAATACAAAGAGAATCCCAACTATTCTAAAGGGGTTTCGAATCCTAACAAGGAGAAAGGGAAGAAGAAGGGTAAATCGAAATGCACTTACTATCAGAAGGGTTTGCACCCTAAAAGTGCATGCATGAAGAAGACCATTGACATGATGTCACACCTCCTTTAGAAGAACAATATCCCTCTTACATATGGAGCACAAAAGAAGGAGGGTGGTTCAAATTCTGAAGATAAGGAGAGATGCCATGCATTGATGTCTAGTAATTCTAAATCCTCCTCTTTCATCATAGATTTAGGTTCCTCAAGGCACATGGATTTTGCAAGAGAGTCTTTCTCTGCTCTCGCACCATACAATGGTCCTTCTATTCTCAGGGGAGGTGACTCAGAGATCCCAGCAAAAGGCATTGGAAGGATAAATATAAACAATGGGTACTTTAGCAATGTGTTGTATGTGCCTGATCTTGCAGAAAATATCCTCTATATTTATGAAATGAACCATACTGGTTCATCCAAGAGAGTGATTTTCACTCAAGATGATGTGTAAATTTCTGAAGTTTCCACTCGCAAAGTGGTTTCAGTTGGTTTTGCAAATCACGAGTCAAGGATGTACACGTTTTCACACTTTCTTCCTTACTCTTCTCCTGATGCTCTTCTGTCACATGCTAATGAGATCAATAGACTTTGGCATGAGAGGTTTGGACACCTAAACTACATATATCTTCAATATTTGAGCAAAGCAAGATGGTTGAAGGACTTCCAAGCATCAAATTTTCCAAAGGCACCTGCAAGGGATGCATTGTTGGGAAGCATGCCGAGCGCAAGTTTGAGAAGGGGAAGGAAAGAAGAGATGCTCAAACTCTTGATTTGGTCCATTCATATGTGATAGGACCTCTTCCCACACCCTCCTATGGAAACTCAAAATATGTCCTAACATTCATTGATGATTTTTCAAGGTATTGTTGGGTATTCTTTCTCAAGTTGAAATTCAAAGTTTTTAAAGCTTCTATCGAGAACTTCAGTGGGAGGAAGATAAAGGTATTAAGGACTAATAATGGAAGAGAATATGTCAATAAGGACCTGCAACATCTATGTGAAGAATATGGCATTCACATGACACATTCAGTGTCTTACACTCCCCAACAGAATGGTGTGGCAGAGCGCAAGAATAGAGCATTGGAGGAGATGACCACCTGTATGTTGGGGGCTAAGTATTTGTCTCCTAAACTATGGGATGAAGCCATAAATTGTGTTGCATATGTTCAGAACATAGTGCCACACAAATCCTTGGAAGGAAAGACAACATTCAAGGCTTGGATGGGACATAAGCTTGATGTGTCTCATTTTAGGGTGTTTGGCTCAAGACCATGGGCTAGAATACCTCCAGATAAAAGAAAGGCCTTGAATCCCCAAAGAAAATATTCCATTTTGGTTGGATATGAAGAATATTATAAGGGCTATAATCTCTTTGATCCCTCGTCTCAAAATAATTTCATTGAGAGGAGTGTTCATTTCGAAGAAGAGCCCATGCAAGAAGCTGACCAAGAAGAAGGGGAATGCTCAAATCCCCCACTTGTAGAGGATGCAAGTGATGTTTCATTTTCTGATATTTCTGATTCTAATGGTGAGGATGAATATGATGACATGCATTCAGATAATTACCCTCCTCTATGGCCTAAGTGGGTTGAGAAAACCATACAAGCTGCTGGTGAACTTGTAGGAGATCCACAAGAACCCGAGGAAAACTAGATCACAGTTTCACAATGCATTTTCTTCTTGGGATTCAAGTCTTCCTGGGAGGTTTCTTCTTATGGTTGGATATGATCCATAGTCATATTAATAAGCATCACATGACCCAAGATGGCAAGCTTCCATGTAAGAAGAGTTGAATTCTCTTCATCACAATGAGACTTGGGAGTTGGTTCCTCTTCCTCCCAAGAGGAAGTTGGTGCAATGCAAGTGGGTGTATAGGACCAAAATGGCTGTTGATGGTTATGAAGTGAAGTATAAGGCCATATTGGTAGCTAAGGGCTTCTCTCAATTCCATGGAGTGGAATACACAAATACATTTTCACTTGTGGAAAAGATGGGCTCAATCAGGCTAGTTTTGTCCATTGCTGCATCCAAGCGATGGGAGGTTCATCATATGGATGTGAAGAGTGGTTTTATTCATGGTGACCTTCATGAGGAGATATATATGCAGCAGCCTAAAGGTTTCATTCAATATACTTCACTTTTTTTTTAGGTTGAACAAGTCCCTCTATGGCCTCAAGCAAGCTCCTAGAGCTTGGTATGCCAAGATGGACAAATTTCTTCTATCTCAAGGTTTTGAAAGATGCAAATCTAACCAAATGTCTATATGCAACATTTTAGTGTCTCTCTTTTGATCATTGTATTGAACGTTTATGACCTCTTGATCACTGTTAGTTGTGTTGAAGACATAGGCTTAGTTAAAGTTGCATTACATAGTGCATTTTTCATTTCTAGTCTAGGATTCTTGAAACAATTTCTTGGTTTGGAGATTGATCAATCTAGTGTAGGGATCAAAGTTTCACAATCAAAATATGATTCAGATATGCTACAAAATTTCAGAATGGATGAATATAAGGCTGTTAAGTTTCCCTTCCTTTCAGGGGTGAAGCTTCATGATTGGGGTTGTTATACCTCAGTATTACACACAGCAATCTAGTGTCGCATCTTTACCTCAAATAACATAGATGACACTTCCCCCTATTGATTATTTTGACAACCAGAAAAGAATCCTATTACCCGAGCACCGAAGAAAAACCTTTTTTCTGCCATGTGTCACCCAACCTGACCCTGTTTGCAAACACTACCGTGTTCTGCACATCTACTGGGGCGTGGTAGTTAGGGTTACCGCAGGTTGCTCCTTCCTCGGGGTGCGGTAGTACCGCGTTATGCACTGACCTTGGGGCGCGGTAGTCCATTTATATCCTTTTTTCCATGGACTTTGGGATCTCAACCTTCGAGAGATTTTGTTGGGATTGTCACGTCTGATTCGATCCCAATCCCCTCTCTGTTTAGTGGGTCTGATCCACTAGATACTCCATAGATCCATATTTCTCTCTTGTTGGTTAACCTTTCCATATGCTATAAGAGAGAATCCTTCGATGAGCCAAAGGGAGGACTTTTGGGGCATCAAACCTATGGTCATAAGCCTTTTGCAGAGATAGCTAGAGGTGGAAGAACTTGGAGTTGGAGTTGGCTTGGACATCAAGCAACTATTTTTTAAACACTCTTGAGTTCTCAATAAAAGTATAACTTGTCTCGCTTCCCTATTTATGTGTTCTGATCATGATTCATTTACATAAATTGTATTCAGTAGAATATAGATCTAACTTGTGATTCAATTATTTGGAAGATATTATGCACTTGTTTTTTGTTTTGATCCTCATAGGTTCATCGCAAGAGCTTGAGGATCAAAGACTCGATTGGATAAACATTCGAATAGAAGGTCAGTTATCTTCTTTCTCATCTTTCAGATATTGAAGTCGAAAACACTAGTTAAGGATCTAGGGAATGAGGTAGCATTTGTTTCCTTTTTGTCTTAGTTTATATTTGATCCATACCTCTCTGACCTAAGAGAGTTTCTCTTTATCCGTAGGGAGAAATATCTGTAACAAAAACTGGTGACTCCGCTAGTTTGAACCCTTTTTGATTGAGTTCTTTTACTTTTAGTCATCCTTGATTGTGATTTTTCTCTTCCTTCAAACCAGTAGTGAAAGTTGGTCTTTTTGACCTCCATTCACCCCCCTTCCCTCTGCATCAACTCTCTACCTTTGATCAGTAAGTCCTCTGGGTCTGCACACCCTTGAAAAGTCCAGAACTTTTCTTAAATTAGCGCCCTGTCCATCTTTTTTAGAATTACCGCGCCCCCGTAACTGCCCACAGAGCGGTAGTACCGCACCCTCCACACTGTCTAGAACGCGATAGTATACCAGTACTGTGCCTGGGGTTATGTCAGGCATGCGATAATTCCTATAAATAATTTTGTGTCTTAGTTTGTTTGGTTCCTACAAGTCAGTTGTGACCTTCTCTGCCTTTGGTTGATTTTTTGTTGCTCACTAGAACTTTGCAACTTGCTTAGCCACAACACAGTACTTCCACCTACTTGTTTAAAGCCTTGTAGACAACTTCAAAACTTTGGGTTCATGGTCATCAATTATCACCATATCTACTTCTTTATTCCCAATTGCTTCTTGTCTACATACTCTATCACTGTTAGCCAGCTGTAAGTCTTTTTGGTTTGTTTGTATTTTTGGTTCGAGCTTGAATTCTTTGAGTTAGTGGCATCATATTCATATTGATCACCCCTTCATTATTTTTGCATTAGCTTGATCCTTTCATCATTATCAATTTTTTGTCACTATTTTCTTTCCCTTGATTATATAACTCTTAAGATTACATCGTTCTTATAAGCAATATCTTTTCCATTACTACTATCAAAATCAATATTGGAAATTATCTTTTGAGAACATTGTCTTTCTTTTATTTGAAAAGACCCAGTCATACTTTTGCACATTAGGAAGTGAATCATTCATCTCTGTTTGCCACATAAATTCTCATTCTGAAGCACTATAGTTGTAGATCAGTTACATTTGAAAGTAGTGTTTATTCAGTTTGGCTTATTTGAAAAAAGAAACAAAAATTTGTTTTTGGAGTGGTGTTCTTTTCATTCCTTTGAAAAATTCATGCATTGTGATCGAAGAAATCTCTCTTTACTTTAGCTAGATTTCATCGAATAGAAAGGCTCATTTCGATTCATTCTCATTTGCATGGTTTGAGTCGTCACAACATCACAAGCTTCACTTCCATTTACCCGACTGAGTAATACAACCACTAAAATTTGCACTCCCTAACGCAACACATCATAACCTCACTTGAGGAGAAAAATAAATTGTTAGTTAGGTAGGACATTGGGGATAGGCATCCAAATAATTCCCCCTTGTCATTTTCATCTGAGACATAGTTGTTGTCCTCTAGGGTACTAAAATCCTCTTGTATTTGTTGACACTGTCATACACCAGTTTGTGGAGGGGTCTCCTGTTGTTTCAGGGGTTAAACTGCCGTGAAATCGAGAACCGGACAGACTCTGTGGAATGCCGCACTCCACTTATCCCTAAGGAAACATCAATCATTGTCTTCCTTGTATTCTCCAGACACCATACTGGTGATACAAGGGTGATAAGGCAGAAGCGCCGAAAACCTTTTCCAACGTGTCATGAATGAGGTAGCTTAGTGACTTTTCTACTAGGGCTCTTTTACCCAGGATCCCTTTAGGTAGAGGGATATCCTTCCATCATTGGTCTCTCATTTTGTATTGTTCGACTTGGATTTCATCACCTTGCGAATGATACAACTTGTTGAGGTCTCCAAATCTTAGTTAGGAGGTTTTGCTTGCTATTTCATCTTCTTAGAGGGTCATTTTTCTTTCTAGTGGTTGCTTGTTGGCATTCTGGCCATTTTTGTTTCAACTCGCTTACTGTGATGCCGGTCTCAGTATAGTTTTTAGAGCTTGCTTTTTGGCCTGTGAACCTTTCCTTTTTCTAGCTCCCCTTTTACACACTCGGTTGCATTAGGGTTTTTGAGTTCTTTTTTACGAAACTGTCCCCGGAACTTGTATTCCTACCATTATGTCTGATCCATGGAGATCGCGGAGAATACAGGGACGAATCCCACCACCACCACCATGGACTTCTGGTCCACCTACATCATGTATTCCTGCACCTGCTGGCCACGGAACTAGCCGAGGGAATGTTCCACTACCCACCCGCACTACATATTCAGTTCCGCTTATAACTGTAACTCACAGCACGGTCTCATAACCTCTTGCAATTTCTGCAACAAGTAACACACCTGAGATTCCAGCTGTCACTCAACCCACTGTTATTCCAGACATACCTCTCACAGTGGACAACACCGCAGCTACTGAATTTAGTACTACACACGATACTAGAACAGAGGCTATCACCCTCCCAGATGTTAGCACTACCCTCCCAATAGACACTTTCTATGATGTTCCCGAAGGATCTGTTGGAACCATCGAAGGATCTGACGAAGATGTGTCCGAGCTGATTACAGTCCCGGACGGATACGTCAAAATTATTGAAGAAACCGAACTACCTAACACAGCTTTTGAACTTGAGTTTGACTTTCTTACTTCCCAGGTGGAACCTCTGCCTGCCACCACTATGTCGTCAGGTGTTCACACTCAGGAAACCGGTTCTTCTAGTAACATGCCATTCACCGTATCCCTCCCTAATCTCCCCTCAAGACAAGAGATCATGGCGTCGATCCAATATAGCATGGTTAGTCTCGCTAACTCCCCTTTAGCATTGAAACAATTCAAACGTGATACAGAGAAAATGCTCTCAACAACTTCTCGATATCCCCCTGCCACCCGCCCTCCTAGTTACCGAGCTCCCAACATTCCGTCTAGCACAGAGTTTCATCACTCCTGTGCTGACGGCTCCGGACCTTCAGATTTTACCTCACCTCATTATTTTCCATATCCTGAACAGACAGCTCGCATTTTCGACCCCTCATGAGATACAAGTCGGAGCCAAGCCTTCGATGGTCCTCCTATTTTTCAAGACCCCATGGACGTGACTCCTAATACCCCTCGAATAAATTCCCCACATTTTCTACCGTCCAACATGTTTGGCGTATCTTCAAGGGACACAACACTTATGAGGGATAACCCATTTTTCTCTCCATCCTCGCTTGTAATGTATGGAAGACCCCCCCCACAAATCGGCACCTTTGGAGCCATCGACCAAACATCCATACCCCACCTTACTAGTATTGGAAGAACATCTAGTCATACTGCTGGATCATCCATGTTGACTGGAGGTTCATCTTTGGCCACCATCTACACCATTTTCGGAGGCAGAGTACCGACTGTTGGAACCATTGATCCCAACAACCAACCTCCCCCAGGCAAATAATCCAACCCGCCTGTTGGAGGGCAACCATCTTTTGGGAACACTGGTACCAGTCACCAACCTCCTCCCGCTGGACCATCTAACCCACCTGTTGGAGGGAAACCCCTTGGTACCATTCAAAGTGGGGCCACTCAACAATCGCCTCCTTCTTTCCCATTGACTCAACAGGGCCCTTTTATTGGAGGAGCACCACTTGTTAATGCCCCCATTGGCACCATCCAACAACCCTCTCAATCAACAGCTTCTGCTCAATTAGGAACGTATAATCCTGGCAGCGAACAACCTCATGCCGGTATCCCAACCGGATCTTATTTCCAACATCCCACGTCAGGTACACTTACTTCTTGGGGATCCCAAAACCCACAAAGTGGGGGATACTCTTTGTTTGGGAACTGGAATCAAGCTGGGGGGCAACCTTCTCAACCTTTCATACCACCCAACTTGAATTCCGGTGTTCCTTATCCTTCAGCCGCAAATAATCCATGGAACCCATCCCTTCAACCCCCACCTCTTTATCAGGGTGGAACCCATATTCCATGGACACCATTTTTGCAGGAATCCCCTAACCCTGGTATGGGAAACCCTCCACCCAATCAAGGTGCTGGAAAAATTCCCGGGATGCAACAATCCTAGGGAGCTATACCTCAACAAGGAACGGGAAACATTCCTGGGACACAACAACCCCAGACTACCATCCCAGTCATCCCTACTCAGCAGAACATTCAACAACTAGCCGCGAATGTGATTCTGAATCAAATGGGCAATCCCTTGATTTCGAACACACAACCAGTTAACCAGATGGTTTACTATCCACAGAATTTCCAACAGTATCCTGTGGGAAACATGTATGGGTACAACAAGCAGCATTATGTTGTGCAGGGCCCTACGGGAATCCCTACACCATACAATTACTACTCATATCTGCAACCCAACCGTCAACTTCCTTTCCTGGCTACGCTAGACTTACCCGATTTGTCGCGCCTTATCAATGATCCCATCTGGCATGAGCCATATTGGCCACCCATCCTAGCCAAACTACCATCGAACATTCCTAAGTTCGATGCCAAACCTAGGGAAGACCCCAAAAACCATGTAATGACCTTCCATCTTTGGTGTTCTTCAAACTCATTGATGGATGACTCCATTCGATTATGGCTCTTCCAGCGTATGCTCACAGGTACGGTAGAAAAATGGTATATCGAGCTTCCACAACACTCCTTTCATGATTTCAATACCCGAGCTATGCAGTTTCTAACACATTTCCAGCTACCCATTCGATACAAGACTGGAACAGAACTGTTAACCTCACTGCATCAAACCACTTCTACGCACATCTCGGACCATATTCTTGAGTGGCGCCGACACCGTAGGTTAATCAAGGCACCCATTCTGGACCAGTTACTCGCTGATTGGTTCACAAAGTCATTTTTGCCTCCCATCACCAGGATATTTCCATGTGTGGACCGATCGCGGAGGAACAAGCAATTTCTTGTGCTCAGTATATGGATTTGGTATATACACAATCCTGAACTTTATATGAGCTTATTCCCCATGCCACCCGCACCACGACTGATCCAACCAAGCCTTCCACTGAACCTCCCATCGACGGCATTGTCGGTTCAGTTAAGGCTCAGCCTGCCACCAAACCGAGTGGGAAACAAACCAATGTTACCCCTCCCCACCTCAGGCTACCCCTAAAGCTTCTCCCTCTCCTGGTCCTTCCTCCAAAGTGAACGCAGTTCAATCCATGTCCCAACCATTCAGGGGAAAGAAGAAGAACAATCGTGGGAAATCCAAGAAAAATTCTAATCAACAAGAGAACCCCAAGCCCCAACCTACCAATAATGATCCCAAACCACGTCGGAAAACAAAGTTTCCTTGCCTAATTTTCCATGAATATCACTACACACGTGACTGTCCCTACAAGGACGAAGTCAACAAATTTGACAAAGGATCCTCCTGCCCGGTAGTGTTAACCGACCCTTTCCCCCATCAACAGCAACAAATGGTTGCAAACGATCCCCTGCAAGGGGGAAATCCCAACAACCCACCTCGTGGAGAGTGTTGGGCACCATTTTGACCTCTTTTTGTCATCTAAATATCCTCCATTTTCCTCCATAAAACCCTCATATTTATCTATAAAGCTTTTAGTTCAACACAGACTTTGGTTAAAAGGTATAAATGTCATTGCTTGTTAACAAATTGAATTTTGAGATTTTTAGAGCATTAAACTAAGGTTTTATTCAGAATTACAGGATGTTCTAACTTCCTGTAATGTCTCCAAAGTTGAACACTTGCAGGCCAACTAGGCATTAACTGAAAGATGGAGGAAAGATCCTTAGTATCCAAGGATGGACGAATTTCCAACGAATAGATGATGTGGCTCTCACAGGTGGCAAGTCAAAGTCGGTCAAAGATGACCACCTGTGCTACCACTTAGCACAAAAGCAGGGCAGTTTGGATTCTGTTGAGTTTCACGATTCTGAATGAGGATCTCGATGGCTATGTTCATTAATTAGTTTACAGGATTATAGCATTTCCATTTTTCTTTCGAATTTGTATAAGTACTTCACAAAACATTGGATCAATAATCATGATTTTGGGAAGAACGCATATTGCTTCTGAACTGCGTGGTTTTTACTGTGTAATCGATTAATGGTGAATACATTTAGAGTTTCAGTTCTGTAAATCTTCAATTGTGTGTGGAACGAGGCATTGGAGGGCCCCCATTGTTGAGTTCACACACCCTTACATTTCCAGTGAATGCGATTTAGATGTTTGCAGTGATTTTTTTTTATGCAGGCGATTTAGATTGTGCCATTGGTATGTGTTAATCCCTGTAGTATTTAGTTTATTATTGCAGAACGAATTCAGCTAGTTCTGATTGGTTTTATTACAGCTCTGTTATCTCATTTAATGGTTCAAGCTACGATTTCATTGTGCTACACATCACTTACCTTTTTATGAGCTCTGTCTTCTATTTTGTTAAATGTTAAAAGAACGGTTCAGACTGTGATTTTATTATGTCATACATTGCTGCTCATTTGAAGATAAAGTGTTTAGAACAATTATCAATTACGAACAATGTCCTGTAAGGGAATTTAATGGTTAATTGTTCATTCAGCACTGGGATGTCAGGCAGAACTTTGTAGTCTGTATCTTAGGGTTAGAATTATTGTTAAATTGCTTTCACTATCTCAGTTCTTTCACCAATAGATTGCTGTGTACTTGAAAAGAAACAACGAAGTTATCCCTGTAAAAGGATTTTTGTATCTTTAAGTTACAGTATTTCTCATCTGACAGTAGATTCAATTCACAGAGAATTAAGTTGACCAAACAAGTCTAGCTCTAAGTCCTAAAACTTGGATATGCCTCTAAGCTTACTGACCCGGATTGATATAAATTTAAGGTTTGATCTGCATTAGTGGATTGAATCCCAACAGAGAGACGTCCACAAACTGTGAAATTTTGATGACGAGTAATGAGGAGATTCATATCACCACTCGTTCAAAGACATACGATAACCCTCCAAGTTCAAACAAACAGGAGATAGCCACTGGCAAGTCCCCTTTTGAAGATCCTTATTTTATCCCTCCCCCTAACAGCCATCTCCATATTGAGAGACCTATTACAGACACAGTGCTACGCCCACCCAAGGGCACCATACGAAAAGCAACATTTAATCCTAACGCGTGAGCAGCCCAGAATTACAATATCGTTGAGGATCTAGCTCAAGCACCATGCGCGATGTCGATTCTCGAGGTTCTCCAACACTGCCCTACGCAGCGTAGAACTTTACTTTCAGCACTGGGGGCAGTGGACCCGGATACTTCAAACATAATTATGTTTAACTTGGAGCATTGTAAACCTCGGCTTTCCCACCAGTTAGCTTTCCAGGTTCACACAAACATCCGTGGAAACACCATTCATCGCACTGTCTTAAATGAGGGTGCTTCCACGTCGATCATGTCTTTGAATTGTTGGAGAGCCTTAGGTTCACCTGAAGTTACAACTTCTTCCACTACTCTTAGAGCGTTTGACGGACATGGATTTCAACCCTATGGACTCATTCCTGCGATCGGCATTCAATTGGGGGGAAAAATAGTATATGTACACATCGAATTCATAGGTGCGCCATTATATTATAATCTCCTACTTGGCCAAAATTGGTTCTACGCCATGACCGTCATTGCATCTACTGTATTTCGACTAGTACAATTTCCTCACGAGGGGAAGATTATTACTATAGATCAGTTAGACTATTGTATCCCAGACTCTCATTCGAACTCCGCCAGCATTGTTCCATTATTGGATTAGTCCCGGTACCATTTCCAAGATGTTGGCGTTGGTCTTATGAAGGATTCCTCCCTCATCGGAGTTTTCCTAGAGCTCAGATCCCCCGTACAGCCCGTCAACATGATATCATCAAATATCACCCCATCCAATGATTCTTGGGTGACATCGAGTCCTACCAAGATTGAAAACTACGGTGACTCCATGCCGTTAAACAGGAACCTCGCAACCTATCAGGCGATCCAATCAGCCACAGATTGGGTCGATCCTACTACGTATCATGCTGTGGCACAACTCTCGTCTGAGGCTAGTTCATCATCACCACTTATTGATCCTCTCACATTGATTTTTCCTACTGACGAATCGATTATGGAGGTTATGTGCGGTGATGAACCACCCTAGGAATATTTCCATCATCGGTCTTCTTTTCCCACTATCCAGGCGGTTGATCCAGATACTAAACCCAGCACTTCACTCGGAATGGTTCAAACCAAGTTTCCCACTTCATTCGATGAAATATTTTCCGAAGGAAACTTGGCCAGTCTCATGGCAACCACTCCCATTGACATTTCAGTGAAGCCTGGTGTCGTGGAAAACATTCATATAGGAAAGACATGTATTCCCACTGAGATGGAGTTCTATAGTGCCTACTTGAAAACATTCTGCGACGTTTTCGCTTGGAGTTATGAAGAAATGCCAAGAATAGATCCTTCTATCGTGGTCCACAAGATTCCAACCTTTCCTGGTGCCTGACCAGTTCGACAGAAACTCCGATCCTTCCACCCCCATAAGGTAGCCGCTATCAAAGCCGAAGTTGAAAAACTTTTGCGTGCTGGTTTTATCTATCCTGTCCCGCTGACATAATGGGTGTCTAATATCGTTCCCGTAGCCAAGAAACAGGGTACGATTAGAGTCTGTGTCGATTACCGCGACTTGGACAAAGCTTGTCCAAAGGACAACTACCCAACTCCATTCATTGATCATATCATCGATAACTACGCCGGGAGTGTCATCTTTTCAATCATGGATGGCTTTTCTGGCTATAATCAGATTGAGATACTCCCCGCGGACCAGCATAAAACAACCTTTATCTGCCCATGGGGGACCTTTGCGTATCGAAAGTTACCTTTTGGCCTAAAAAATGTTGGGGCAACTTTCCAACGGGTGATGTCGTACGCATTTCACGATATCAAACATATTGTAGAACCGTATCTTGATGACCATCCCGCTCATTCTCAAAATCGGGAAGATCACCCTGATCACTTAGGCACCATCTTTGCTAGGTGTCATCGCTACAACATTCGTTTGAATCCACATAAGTGCATTTTTTGTGTTGAAGCCAGAAATTTTTTGGGATTCATAATATCCAAAGACGGTATATGATTGGACCCATCAAAGGTAGAAGCTATTTTTGCCCTGCCTTCCCCCATGAACATACCAGAACTTCAAAGTTTGCAAGGGCATGCAAAATTTCTATGCCGTTTCATATGCAATTTTGCCAAGATAACAAAAGGCTACATGAGGCTTCTAAAGAAGAACATACCCTTCTTTTGGGATGACGAAGCCCAACGCTCCTTTAATAATCTAAAGGCAACCTTAACTAAAGATCCCGTAATTCAACCCCCCAATTACACACGGGATTACATTTTATATCTCGCAGCTTCGACTTCCACCATCGGCATGGTGTTAGTCCAAGAAGATACCAACGGCATAGAACATGTGGTATATTATCTTAGTAAGAGTCTCCTTGACTCCGAAACTCGCTACTCACATGTTGAAAAACTGGCTCTGGCTACAGTCTTCGCTATCCAGAGGTTCCACCACTACATTATGCTCTGCCAGACCACTGTCATAACGGATTTCAATCCAATGTACTACATCCTCACACGTCAATTGCTTGGGAGCAAATAATCCCATTGAATTGTTATCCTACAAGAGTTTGACTTGGAATTTTCCAAATCCAAATCCAAGAAATCTTTGGTCTTTGTAGAGTTGATTTGTAATTTGCCCCATGTCACAAAGCATCCTGAGCCCATCGATTCTCTTCTCGATGAATCGGTGTTCCTCATTAGCACGTCCGACCTGTGGTATGGGGATATCCTACTATATCTCCAAACCCAACGTTTTCGCCCCGACCTCAACCGCGATGAACGTCGGCACATCTAACATCACGCCAAGTACTACCTTATAATCAACGATACCATTTACCGTCGTGGTGTCGATACCATTCTTCGACGTTGTTTAACTTTAGACGAGGTTGAACACGTTCTTAATGACTGCCACACTGGATCATGTGGTGGTCATCTCTCTGGGATGGCTACGGCCCAGAAGATACTATGAGTGGGATATTTCTGGCCCTCGATTTTCAAGGGTTGCATTGAAACGGTCAAGAAATGTCCACCCTGCCAATTCTTCCACAGTAAGACACACTATCATCCCGATCCACTTCATCCTGTAGTTGCCGTCGGCCCCTTCGCCAAGTGGGGTATCGATTTCATGCACTGTAAGCCCACTTCAACCGGGGGGCATAGCTATGTCATAGTAGCTTATTTCACAAAATGGGCTGAAGCAATGCCAACTTATGCTGAGGACAGTAAAACAGCCGCACATTTCATATTTAATCACATCATATCTAGATTCGGAGTCCCGCAGTCCATCGTGACCGATCATGGTTCCCACTTTAGGAACCATATGATTGAAGAATTGAGTGCCAAGTTGGGTTTTCGTCATGAAAACTCAACCCCGTACTACCCATAGGCCAATGGCCAAGTCGAATCCATTAACAAGGTTTTGAAATGCATGATTCAACACATTGTGGGTACCCATAAGTCCAATTGGCACTTAACTCTCTTTTCGGCGTTATGGGCATACTGAACCTCAGTGAAAAGTGCTACCAGGTTCACACCATTCCAACTGGTGTATGGCCGGGAAGCCATTTTACCGATTGAATGTGAAATCCCGTCACTTAAGATAGCCATAGAGCTACTTCCCAATACCACCCTCGAAGAGGAACGGTTTCTATACCTAGCCAAGCTAGATGAAACCTGCCGAGACACTGCTTTAGCCAATGAAGCCCATAAAAAATGCGTCAAAGCATAGTATGACAAATCCGTTCAACCTTGGATTTTCAACGAAGGTGACCTCGTACTCACATATGACCAGATGCATGACAAACTAGGAAAAGGAAAGCTAGAGTCTATGTCGTACGGCCCCTTCATTGTAAAATGTGTATTGGAGAAAGGAGCCTATGAACTCGTTGACTGTGATGGCACATCGTTGGCACGACCCCGCAACAGGTTGTACCTAAAACGCTTCTACGCATAGGTCTATCCCGCGTGAGACATTTTTGTACATAATGTACTTAGCTTGTTTTCATTTTCTTCTTTTGTGTGTGTATGCATGGATTTTATTTCATGTATCCCCATTTACCTTGACTTATGCTTCTATGCAGAGATGTATGCCTACTACGGATTCGCTGACGGTGCGAGCCAACACACTCGGAACCTCGCTTCCACAACATGGGTAATTTATTCTCCTACTGGTGAGTTGGTATCTTCAGGAGGCACTTGCCTGGGCCCCACAACCAACAATATTGCAGAATACCATGCAGTCCTTAGACTCTTAACTGAAGCTGCTTCCCTTGGAGTCAACTCCTTGTCAGTCTTACTGGACTCCCAACTCGTGGTGTCCCACATGAATCGAGTCTACACTATCCGTGATCCTATATTGCTTCGCTTATTTCAAAGTGTACGCCTCTTGGAACGATTCTTTGATTATGTTTCATATCAACATATACCAAGAGAATTCAATTTTGTAGCTGACTCATTAGCTAACTACATTTTGGATTGGCATCTGGCCCATACATAAAAATACATCATAAAATAAACACACAAGTCATTGTAAATGAATAAGTCATAGAAATAAGTCCACATGTATATAATCGCATATAAAAGTGTTTTATGAGTACATATGATAAAGTTTGTGTCCAAAGACAAAATTTGGGATCCAGTCCCATACAAAAGTTTGCTCTCGAGCCTACATATTGCGTACATGCCGCAAAAAATGTAAAATACTACTGCCTAAGGATATCTAGGAGAGCTATCGCGATCCTACTCGGATTCCTCGCGCCGCTGATGGTAGCAAACCACGTCCCTAGCCACCCTACGGAGTAGGCCGATACGTCTAGGCACACCCACAGTATGCTGATGAAGATAGAGAGGAATGTCATCCAACCTCATAGAAGGGACTCCAGAAGTCAAACCCTCAAGGTTCCGCTCTATATCATGGACCCCTCCTACTTCTTCCTCCTCCTCTTCCTCTTCTTCCTCCTCCGACGCAACCTGGCGCTCGACCCCCGCCTCGGCGCAACGACGAGTAGCCCGTGGGTCTCTTTGGTCCACGATTTGTGACATGCACATGTACATACATTAGGTCTTTTCACACATTTCAAAAACAACTAAAGATTACATATTCAAAAAATTGATAATACATTGGTGAAGGTCATACCTGAATCATCCCAATCCTTGTCATCGGGCAATGCCAAGTCAATGTCCTCGCAGAAGTCCACCCTGCATAGGGGTAGTCCTCGATCATCATGATCTGCTCCTCGAGTCATGAAAATAAGTCCTCGCCAAAGGCTAAACGTTGTGGCCCTCCGAGCCGCCCTGCATACTCACTCCATCGACCCAACCTAGGCTCGGTGGTAGGGCGGATAGGCAAGGCTATCTACGGACGCAACAACGACACCCTCTCTAAAAAGAAGGTGACCAAGATAATCCCATAACCAAATTGGTGATTCTCTCCATTCTTTCACTTGGTTATTTGCTCCTTGAGGTTGGATAACACCCCCTCGCACCAATTGAATAGAGTTGGTGCCAGACACTCCACGACAAGATTCATTTGTGTTCGAGATTCCTAATGGGGACTTGTACTACCCGTCGCTTGAGTGATGGAAAACAAGACAGTTCTCATTGGAAGATTTAGAACATCCTTAATGATCACTTTCCCGCTTTTCTTCCTGGAACCTTGGCAGCAGTAACGAGCGATCAAGGTATCGGTACTCTCTTTTGAGGCCCTGTACCCTATCAAGTTCACCCATGCCCCTCTCTTTGAGAGGCCAGTGAGAAAATAGATATCCTCAAGTCCAATATCGAGGGTATGCTCTCCAACTCAAAAAGATTGAATGTCGGGTTCCCACATTTGTATTATGTAAGTGAGAAGTTTGGCTTGCTTGCGGATACCTTTGGTCTTGAAGAATTTTAATAACTCACATTCTTGAAATGCATTTAGGGCATTTTGGTCATTTTCAGCCAATAAATCATCATGTTTGTGCTCCCTCTCTTTCCACTCAACCATTTTGCTTTAAATGAGGTATAAAATCCTGCAAAAAGTCAAAATAAGCACTCATGAGCAAAGTGATAGTTTGATCTCAGTCCAAGCATGAAGAAAAACAATTAATTTTTGTTCTTTTTTCGCCACTACCACGCCTGGTCACAAGCTAGGCAGGCGATAAAGGAGGACTACCGCGCCCCCATGTAACCCCACAAAGTGGTACTACCGTGCTTCACGATATAGGGAGGCCGCGGTAGTTCCAAGCGCGAAAAAAGCCCCATAGGGATTTCTCAAAAAATGGAAAAACTGAACTGAAATCAAGAATTTAAGCTTCGAATTGAAAGAGGAGCTTGAGATCTCTTACCTGGCACAGACGGATGTCAAAACGATGCCTCGGATTTTCAGATATGGACACTTGAAGTTTTGCCCTTCGATGGATGAAATTCCTATATGAGCAAAATAACCAAGGTGAAATGGTAACTTTTCATTTTTACTCCTTGATTATATAAGTTACATATTTATTTTTTGCTCATTATTTTATCTTTCTAGGTTAAAACTCTTTTTTCACATTACTATTATCTTTTCGAGGTTTCACAAGTCTTCTTTGACAGGATCTTCCTAATCCGTTCACACTGGCATTTTTCTACTTATTGACCTTCATTAGAGCCGACTTTATCTTTTTTGTGCTTTGGATTAAAACTTGAAAAAGATTCCAAGCGCCTTTCACACCCGTGTCGTGCTTGTCAAACTCAAGAAAATGGTGTCGAGCTTAGTCGACTTTACTCGTGCTCATAAAACGATGAGGAAAGTATTATTTCGGTTTTATTTTATTCTTTTTTCAGACTGAAATGATTTAAATTTATGAAAAAGACCATCAGAGTTCTCTTTAAGCTCTTTTCAAACTCCCTCGTTTCGAAAAGATTGCCAAGTGCACTTGTCTCTTTCACACTTGTAAAAGTATTTGAAAGGTCGTCTATTCGGTGATAGGTTATCCCTTTTTCGGCCTATCTAGACTATTTACGAGAAAGGTATACCTCAGTCAACTTTAACTGGGAGAGTTCCCTCAGGAATTGTTTTACACTTTTTTTCGGGACTGAGGGACTAAAATTACGAAAAAGTACATTCTACAGCCTTCTTTGAGTTTTTTAGGCTCTCTAAATGTGAAAAACTGTCGAGTTTTCCTTCGTTGGACTCGTTAAAATTTAACATCGAAGGGCCCACTTTGGGACGAACCCCTCCTTTCTCAAGTTCATAAAACATGTGAGATCGGACTCATTTATGAGATGAGCTATATCAAGCATCTGTTATCCTCCTCAAGCTCGTAAAACAACAAAGAGGTACTCGTCCATCATGTCGGGAGAAATTGGGAAATGAGTCAAGTTTACTTTGTTGGCAGCTTATCAGTCGTTACCTTTGAACATGGCATGTGTCTGTCCCTTGTCTACTTTTGGGTATTTATCTATTTTTGCTGAGTTATGGTCATCATCTTGAGTCATCTCTTTGGCCACGAGCCTACTCATCCTGTGTCTATCCTCTGCTATCAATAATCCTTGCTGCCAGGTTCTGCTTCATGTCGTTATATGTTCAAAGGGTTTGTATTGTTCTAAGTCATCCGTTGTGTCAAGACTTCCGTTGTGTCAGTACATGTTCTATTGTTTCATCACTTCATACTATCTCTCATTCCGATTTCGTGTCGATGATGTGGGAATCATCATGGCCCACCTTCGACGAGTCTATCCCTGTCGACACCAAATCACTATCCAGGAATTAGGCTTAGGAGTCAACCACTAGTACCTTGGTACCTGCATGCCTCAATGGCAGGTTTCCTCGTATTCAACAGTAGGTTTTCATCATTGACCTCTAATTGAATGATCTCTCGGATGCTCGACATCAACTCGTTTATTCGCATTTCGTTGAGATGTACTATAGGTACCTTGGGGATCATTGTCATCATTAGTGATTTCCCTCGCATTTGTTAATGGTTCACATCATTGACCGGTAATCAAATGGTTTCTACCATGTTCGACTTCAACACCTTGTAATCACATGGCTATATTCATATCGTTTACGATTGGGTAGAAGACCCTGGACACTTTTTTACTTTGATTTCGTCTAGGTTGCGATGGAGATTTCTTCTGTATTGTCACACAGATCCACTTATGTATTGGTCGTGGATGTGTCATTATTGTCTCATGGATCTACAATTGTTCATAGTAGCCATGTTTTGTCTACAGTATATATCATCTTAGTACTCATGGATCTGCAATGTATTGGTCGGCAGCCATGCTTTGAGTCAATGTATGCCCCACCTCGGTGGTATATCTGACACTTTTTTAGCTCTTTGTTGCTCCCCTCAATGCTATCTATGCAGTATTTGTAAATTATTCCAGCCATTAGTCTCTTATGACCTCACAGTTTAGGGGGCATTTGTTATACCTCAGTATTACACACGAAAACCTAGTGTCGCATATTTACCTCAAATAACATAGACGACACTTCCCCCTATTGATTATTTTGACAACCAGAAAAGAAGCCTATTACCTGAGCACCAAAGACAAACCTTTTTTCTGCCATGTGTCACCCAACCTGGCCCTATTTGCAAACACTACCGCATTCTGCACATCTACTGGGGCGCGGTAGTTAGGGTTACCGCAGGTTGCTCCTTCCTTGGGGCGCGGTAGTTAGGGTTACCGCGGGTTGCTCCTTCCTTGGGGCGCGGTAGTACCGCGTTATGCACTGACCTTGGGGTGTTGTAGTCCATTTATAGCCTTTTTTCCATGAACTTTGGGATCTCAACCTTCGAGAGATTTTGTTGGGATTGTCACCTTTGATTCGATCCCAATCCCCTCTCTGTTTAGTGGGTATGATCCACTAGATACTCCATAGATCCATATTTATCTCTTGTTGGTTAACCTTTCCATATGCTATAAGAGAGAAGCCTTCCATGAGCCAAAGGGAGGAATTTTGGGGCATCAAACCTATGGTCATAAGCCTTTTGCAGAGATAGCTAGAGGTGGAAGAACTTGGAGTTAGAGTTGGCTTGGACATCAAGCAACTATTTTGTAAACACTCTTGAGTTCTCAATAAAAGTATAACTTGTCTTGTTTCCCTATTTATGTGTTCTAATCATGATTCGTTTACATAAATTGTATTCAGTAGAATATAGATCTAACTTGTGATTCAATTATTTGGAATATATTGTGCACTTGTTTGTTGTTTTGATCCTCACAGGTTCATCGCGAGAGCTTCAGGACCAAAGACTCGATTGGATAAACATCGGAATAGAAGGTCAGTTATCTTATTTCTCATCTTTCAGATATTGAAGTCGAAAACACTAGTTAAGGATCTAGGGAATGAGGTAGCATTTGTTTCCTTTTTGTCTTAGTTTAGAGTTGATCCATACCTCTTTGACCTAAGAGAGTTTCTCTTTATCCGTAGGGAGAAATATATGTAACAATTCGTGGACAATTCGTTGGGAGCTTGTTATATATCACACACTCTCAACCATATTTGGCTTATGCAGTAGGTGTTGTTGCTAGATATATGAAAGAGCATCATGAGATCCATTGGAAGGATACCAAAAGGATCTTGCATTATGTGCAAGGTACCAAGCAGTTTGGGATTCATTATGCAGTTGGTTCATCACTTGAACTGGTTGGTTTTACTAATTTGGATTAAGCTAGAGATAGCACTAACTGGAACTCCACTTCTGATTATGTCTTTATTCTTGCACATGGTCCCATTTTCTGGTCTAGCAAGAAGCAGCACACCATTTCCTTATCATTAGCTGAGGCCGAGTACAGAGGAGCAATTAATGCAGCTACACAATGTGTATGGCTGCAAGGTATTCTTGGGTAGTTTGGATTTGCATTTTATTCACCCACAGTCATTTGGTGTGATAATCAAAGTGAAATCAAGATCTCCAATGATATCGTACAAATATAGAGGACCAAGCACATAGAGATACACATGCACTACATCAGGATCTTGGTGCATGACCAGATCATATCCTTGCAGTATTTCCCATATTTTGAACAAAATGTTGATATATTCACCAAGAGTTTTGCAGAGAAGACCTTCATCTACCTTATATCACTCCTTGGGATGGGTGATACATGGTGAAGACTGGTATATGTTTCAGATTTTGCTTCATGTCCATTATTTAGGAGAGGTTTTGTTCCCATGTGGTTTTCCTCCTTACCTTGGTTACATGGACTAGTACAAATTTGTAAGAGGTGACTTGAGCCTTAGTTGCCAAGGACTCATTTTGTTTTGGCTACATAAGTATAGATTAAGGGGGGTTGTTAGAACATTATTACACCTAGAGGCTAGGACCATAGTCTCAATGATTTTTAATTAATGATTGTTGGTGAAAGCAAGGTTAATGATGATTATCTAAGGTTGTTATGCTAATTATGACCAATTCCACTACCTAGGCGCCCAGTTTTTGTCAACCAGTGGATAAGGCACCCTCATTTATGGAATACACCACTAGGGTGCACCCTCATCCCCTGTTTTGTGGATATGAGTTTGACTTGGGGTGCTCATGCATTGAACTTGGTCATTTTTCCTACTTTTTGGCAGTTTTGGCCAATCTTAGGCCACCTCCACTCCACCACTTTCTCCACCATCATGTGCAGCCATAATTAATGACCAATAATTCCATCCCAACATTCATATGAGCCATTTGTAACCATTTGAGGTGATTTGGGATACTATTGGTCAACCTAGGGGGGATTTAGGTCCAATGTAAGCTCGCCACTTGTAGCTCATTCGAATGCCTCCAAAGGCTCACGATTATTCTCAAATGTAATATAATGATGTTCCCAACTTTTTTATGGTTTGGACAGTAATATAATTACCATCTATTTGCAACACTCGTTGTGTATATTGTGCTTTGTTTACAGTGTTTTCATGCATACTTAGCCAAATTCTTTATTTGTGAGGAATTCCTTAGCTAGTAGATCCTATTGTGATTAGAATTTCACATTGACTTATGCACTCAATCATTTAATTCTTTCAATATGGAAGTAGTTGAAGCAGTT
This sequence comes from Larix kaempferi, assembly GCA_027924585.1. Lineage (NCBI taxonomy): Eukaryota > Viridiplantae > Streptophyta > Pinopsida > Pinales > Pinaceae > Larix > Larix kaempferi. The sequence continues at coordinate 121,130 of BSBM01000104.1, forward strand.
ATTGCCTTGGGAAAGGGAAGGCATGCATTTGAATTTTCATGTTTTAATCACTCTACAACTTTGGAAAATGGGGATTGCTTTCCAGGAAATCTATCAGTCAAGAAGGGCTCAGGAAAGTGGTATTGAATCCAAGAGTAGGGAAGGGCTCATAATTGGATTGATGAACCTAGTGAAGGTTGTAACCTCCTGGAAGATGATCGGGGTTTGGGTGATATTTCTACACACGCATTGAATAGCACCTAGAGGAAGGGGACACCCAAGGGACTATTGAGCATAGAATGGGACCTTCTTGGTGTTGTGTGGGGCAGGTAATGTGGAACTCAATATGGTTGATTCTAATTGAGGTTCCAATAGCTCTATGATGATTTCAATATATTATCACTCCCCCCCAGCTACCTTGGAAGCCTAATAAGACTAGATGTGAGTTAGTTGGCCTGAGATTGAGTCTATGTGACTATGCAAAGCCTGATAAAACCCAACCGTGGGATATATTTCCTATGAAATTGTGCCTTTTTTACCGTGAGTGAGCCATGAATAGTTCCCTTTCCTTGTGGAAATCATGCCCAATGTGGAGGTGGCCTCTTAGCATAAATAATATATGCAAGACAAAGTGCCTACAGATGGGTGGAACATTTCTCTTGCACAGTTAGTTGCTTGGTATAGTTACATTTAAGATAAGTATCTACTTGATGTCCCATTGTTGTTTATGTTAATTCCATTGTGTGAATGTTGAATGGAATGATGAATATGCATGCTACAATTAGTGGTTGTGAAAATGAATTTGTCATAATTAATTGTAATTGTGATTCTTGGCATCTAAGTGTTGGGTAATTGATATAGAATCTCATGATTTCTTGTACATGGATGAATGCTTTTGTATAAGAGTCCTATTATGTGTACAGTGTTAACCTTGTAGGAAGTTAGTGCCATGTCTTATAGTTTTCGAGAGAAATCAGGTTGGACAAAGAATTAAGGGGCGTGTGGTGATCCATGAAGTAGTTAAATTTTGTCATATGTTGTCGTCAAAATCATGTTGTGCGGAGTGGCTCACATGCAGTTGTTAAAAGTTGATGCGTGCAGTGGATCACACAACAGTCAAAAGTCAACACACGCATAGTATTTGCGTGACAGAGGAATTGATATAGATAGAACTTTGAAATAGGGTAGAATTAGCGTGCACAATTCTATGAATAGAGTAAATTATGGCATGCATGGTGCTTCACACAGAGGAATTAAAATGTATGGTGCAGCCTTTTACGAAGAATTATACTTATTAATAGAGATGCAGACATGTTTCCAAAGAAAAAAAATGTACCTTGTGGCCTCGATGGGTCACTGAGGCCACCGAGGAGGTGACAAGTTCATTGGTGGAAATAATTGCCACAAGGAGTCAAGCCCCCTTGACCCCTGTCGTGCCCCTGATACGTCATTTCCTAGAAGGAAATCTCTTCATAAGTGTAATTTTTTCGAGGAACCTAGTGTGGTAATGTTAAAGTAACTATCATGTTATATTAATGTGCTATCTAATAAAAAACTTATTTTTGTGCACAGCTCTGGCAGCAATAGTAAAACAATTATAGAAAAGGAAAAAGGGTAGCAAGTAGAAGAACCAAAAATAAGCTAGTGGAATGATCATCATGGATGATACACAAGATCCTTATGAACATGAGGAATATATCATGGGAGAATATGTGCAAGGTGGTAATGCATAAATATAATCCAATGGAAGGAAGGAGAAAATCACACCTCCGAAATTGGTCAAGACTATGAGAAGTTTGAAAGAAAAGTTGAATAAGGCATATGAAGAGAAACATTATATCAACATTGCCATACTATGGAGAATAACAAAACATGAAGCTAATCTAGGATCATATCAAAACAATGGTATAAAATACAAAAAGAGTATGAGCAGACACTCTAAAGAAAGATCTCAATGCCAAGGAAGAGGTTCACACAGGAGCACAACAAGCATTTATCCATCAAACACCTAAGGAAGCAGGTCAAATAAAGCAGGAAACTCATCAGAAAGATCAGAGTACTCAGCCCGAAGATCTAAAAGAATAAATCCTTGTAAAGAGAGTTCCTATGGAGAATTTAGGAAAGTAAATATGCTTACATTCAACAGAGAAAGTAAGACAGGACAGGAGGTTGAAGCATGGATTCTTGGACTGAAGAAGTACTTCAATCCGTGAATACTCTAGGAATGAGAAGGCTAGGATTTCCATATTTAATTTGAATGAAATAGATTCAATATAGTGGGAGAACCTCCAGCAAGTGAAGGCCCCCCCAGAGAAAGGAATATTAACTATAAGAATTTTGAAAAATATTTCAAATAGAAATACCTTTCTGAAAGGTACTACGAAAATAAGAGCAAATAATTTCTTGAGATAAAGCTAAGACCTATGACAATGGAGGAATATGTGAACAAGTTACTAGATCTATTACAGTATTTGGATTACATTAGAGATGATAAGGTAAATATTTAGAGCTTCTTAAGTGCCATTTCCCATAATTATAGAGACATAAATGTGGAGCACAAGACTTTAGATGATGCTATTTGGAAGGCTATACATTGATACAAACAAAAAAGGGAATATTTGATGAACATCAAGAAGGAAGAGGAAATTTTGATCCAAGGAAGAAAGAATTCATAACTATACCCTATAGGAACCAACCAAGGAATGTCCAACAGGAACAAAAAGCTCAAGGCAGGTTCAAGAAATTTATTCCAGCAGAAGGAAGATCCGGGGAGCCAATTCAATGTTGGGGATGTGGAGAGAATCATAAGTTGAATGATTGTCCCCACAGGAAGGAGCAAACTTGAGGACTACATAATATTGAATAATTTTTTTTATTGTGGAGGACATGGCTAGAGAAAATCGTAGAATCTATGCAACCTTGGATGATCATCAGGCAGACCACCAAATGACAGTGGTTAAAGTTGGAGGTAATATTTCCGCACAATTTGTTTCTATTTTGACCGAACCAGGGTCCAATCATACTTATATTTATCCCAAGATTTTATAAGTTTTCTCTCTTAAGAAAAGTAAGCATGGTAAGTCATGGTTAGTTCAGTTCGCCACATGGACAAAGAGGAAAGTAAGTGAAGTAGTGGAAAGATGTCTGATAATGTTGGATAGTATTTCCAGTGCAACAAACCTAAATATCCTCCCGCTAGGATCATAGGATGTTCTTATTGGCATGGACTGTTTGGAAATGCATCATTCCAAGATTGAATGATATAATAAGTTTATTGAATACCTTGATGATGAAGGAAGGTTTTGGCTAGTAGAAGGTGTGATGAAGAAGGTTTCACTAAGGAAAATAATATCATTTCAATTGGGAAGATACTTCAAGAAGAATTGTCAAATATATGTAGTTCATGTATCATATTTAGCAGAAGATGGAGGACCAACATTAGAGGATTATCTTGTGCTACAAGAATATAAGGATGTATTCCCATAAGAGGTTCCAGGGATGCTACCTAAAACATGCTAATTTTTTATCTTTAATTCAAAAATGCAATAGTACTTGAAATCAAATAACAATCATACACATAAGCAATCGTATTTAATACATGAATTTACCCTGGAGAAACCCTCTATGACTTGAGGAATAAAACTGTTAACACCCAAAAAGTGCTTACTACCTCATCTGCCCCATTACATGACTCATTTGTCCATATTTCCTACCATAGTTGCCTCCAAAACCTTAAAAACCCATTAAAAAGCCTCCAAAAGGCCAAAAAAACCATTAAAAAAGCCTCCAAAAGGCCCAAAAACCCCCTTTCCCCCCCCAAAATAATCCAAAATTCCTCCAAAATAGCAAAAACCCTCTAAAAAGGGAATAAAAAATACAAAAAAGAGGAAAAAGAGGGAAAAAGGAAGCAAAAACCCTATACAGTTGACCTAAACCATATGGTGCCCAAAACCATGGGCCAGCACTCCACCACTAAAAACCTATAAATAGGTGATGGAGGCCCCTCATTTCACATCCACAGTCAACCACACCCTTACTCTGCCAAAATCACTCCTGAAACCCTAGCTTACCCTTGAGCTACTTTCACATTTGAGTGCCCCTTTGGCCCATTTCCAAAACCCTTTGGAGAAAGAGAAAGGAACAACACTGGAGCTTGGAAGCAACCCTCTTGGACTGCTGCAAAGGCTCCATCAACCTTCACATTGGAGGTATAATCAATACAAAAAACCATTTTCATTATCTTTCTGTTATTTTATGCACATGCTTAGAGTAGTTACTGTTTTATTTACTGTATTTTCTGAACTGCTACTAAGGAGTCCCTTCTCCTTAGTAGGTTCTCATTTGAACAAGCTAGGGTGAAAACCCTAGATACAGTTTTGGCGACTCCCCTTGTGTTCCTTTGAATTTCTGGTTATAGTTTTATACGTTTTTTAATTTTTTACAATATTTTTTTCTGCTTTTTCCTTTCGGCTGTCCCTTTCGGTTGCCGTAAACCGCGTCTTTTACCCCCTGTAGTTGCGTTCCGACCGATTCTTTGATACTGTTACCTGCGATCTGACCGCGGCTCTTAGACTGTTTCCGGCGATCTACCGACGGTTTTCAGTCTGTTACTTGCGATCTGGCCGCGAATCTTAGCCTGTTTCGTGCGGTCCGATTGTAGCTGTTAACCCATTTTCCCGCGGGTTGTTTGCGGCTTGCAGCCCTTTTTTTGCTAATCTGCTTGCGTCTTTCAGCCTTTTTCCCGCGTCCCGTCTGCGGCTTTTAGCCATTTTCCTACAATCCGCCTGCGTCTTTCGGCCTGTCTCTCGCATCCCGCCTGCGGCTTTCAGCCATTTTCCAGCAACCCGCCTGCGTCTTTCGGCCCTTTTCCCGCGGTCCGTCTGCGTCTTTCGGCCAGGTTCCCGCAACCTGTCTGCGACTGTCGACCTGTTTCTCGTGATCCAACCGCTTATATTTGCCGCAAACCCCGCGGTCTGTTTTTCTGCACTTTTTTCACTATTTTGAACCCAACACTTTGCTGCAATATTTTCTTCACCTGCACAGCCATCTTACCTATCTACAGCCATACTTCCCTATAGCCTTTTTTCTGCAATATTATTTATGTTCCATTTACAGAACATTTTTTAAAATTTCAGCATTTTAATTGAAAAGAGAAAATTTTTCATTTTAAAGTTTAATTTCTGCATTAATATTTTTAGTTAGAAAGTTGCCCACCCCGTGGCACTTTTACTTGGGTTCATCATCTCACACGCACACACTCTGTCACCTAATTCAAGTGAGCCCTAAAATACTACTTAACACAACCAACATTTTAACCCCACTTGGGGAACACATAAGAATTTTTGTAGTTAGGTAGGATCGGGGGGATAGGCATCCAAATAACACCCCTCAGTTGCTTACACTTGAGAGATAGCTGTTGTCCATTATGGAACCAAAATCCCCTAGTATTTTTTGACACAGTTTAAAACCAATTTATCGGGAAGGCCTCTCCCCTAGGAGGGTTGAAGTCGCTAGACTAGTTCCAGAATCCTGAGTGGAATACCACAATCCATTCAGTAACCGAATGATACCTTTCACAGTTCTCGGTGTATCACCCGTATGGGGATACAACGTCGATAGAACCAAACGGCATATTCACCCAACCGAATGTGTCATGAACGGGGTATCTTAGTTGCTTTTCTTCTAGGATTGACTACCCGGTGTCCCTCTCGGTAGGGGGATATCCTTAGCCACTTGGCTCTGTTATCCATATTGTTTGACTTGGATTTCATCACCTTGCAGAGGATATGTCTAGTTGAGTCAGAATACTATTTAGCTAGGTGTTTGCATGCTCCCTTACCTCCTTTTGGTCGAGTGAGTCCACTATTTTTATTTTCTAGGAAACCTGCTGCTTGTTGGTATTCTGACCATTTCTGTTGATACTCCACTTATTGTAACATAGTTGTTACAGTAAATGTTTTGAGTTGGTTGTTGGCCTGAGCACCATATTTTTTGAGCTTTCCTTCTGCACACTCGGTTGCACTAGGGTTTTTGAGCTGTTTTTCACTCAACACAACCCCCAGATACTTGACACCATCTATCACCATTGAGTCCCCGAGACATTCTCGGTGCCTCTGGGGTGAGCCCCCACAGCACGGTTCACTTGATATCACCCGTCATAGATGTAGATCTTCATCACTTGATACCACTCATAATAGATCTCGAGCTTTGTCACTTGACTCCACTCATCAACGGCATAGAACTCCGTCACCCGATCTAGATGCCCCTTATTTTACCTCTGATTCTGAGGCAGAGTCCGAGAACCCCACTTACACTGCACCAATCAGCCCCATGGCTGGCATGACTTCCACCCCTATCTTTGTAGGGACTATTGGTGGAGCATCCACGACCACACCAGCCACCACACCTACTTTGGGTATGCCCTCGATGGGGCCCACATCTACCATTCCGATCATTGTACCCATTCCAGTAGCTAGCATACCTATCCCCACTCCATCAGTGACTCACACTACCCTTAGCGGTGCAGGACCATCCCATACCACTTTCGTTCCTCCACTTGGGGGCATTGGCCCCAACATGGTCGCAACCACTAGTATGTCACATCCTTCTACTAGTTTTCCATTCATGGCTAGTCTCAACCTTCCTGACCTGGATAGAATGACTAACAATCCCATCAGACACGACCCTACATGGCCTCACATGCCCACCAAGCTCCCCTCCGACATCCCTAAATTTGAGGGCAAGGCAGGTGAAGACCCCCAAAACCATATTATGTCCTTCCATCTATGGTGTTCCTCCAACTCCATAGTGGACAACTATGTCTGCCTCCGTCTGTTACAGCGCACCCTCACTGGCTCTGCAGCTAAGTGGTACATCGAGCAGCCCCATGGGACCCATGCCACCTTTACTTCCCTTGCCTCGACTTTCCTGCAGTTCTTTCAGTTACCTGTCCGCTATGACGCGGGAGTTGAGATCCTACTGTCTTGCAAACAGAACATGGCTACCCACATCACTAACCACATTCATGAGTGGCGTCGACGTAGTAGCCTCTACAAAATCAAGTTAGATGACCGTATCTTCTTAGATTGGTTTCTAAAATCCCTCCTTCTTGTCATTACCAAGGATGTGGCATCCGAACGACCCCAGTCCGAAGAAGAGGCCATCCTCAAAGCCCAACAATTTGACCTTATTTACACCCAGTCGGGTTATCTATATTCCATCATACATGATGCCCCTTGTGGCGATTCCTCCTGACACGATGCGCTGGGGGCATCCCATGCCGTAGATGGCATCATTGGCCGTATAGCCTCACATAACCAACCCTTTTCCATAGCATGTCCTAGCCATGGCCTCGACTTGTCGTGGGATACATCTCAGTCCAGAGCTACCAATTCATATGCTCCCATGGCACATCACCACCATTCCCACGGACCCTCGTGTCCACCTCAGTGCTTTGGCCATGCCGCCCCCACTTACGCCCCACTAGTCGCACCTCAGCCATATTACCACCCACAGGCTGCACCAGCTCCTATGTCCTCTCAAGCCCAACTTGCATATTACCCGCCACAGGCAGCCCCTGCGGCAAACCCACAACCCGTTCCGCAGACGTATCAGCAACCCCCACAAGGTTCAACACCTGCGCCGCCTCCACCTACTTATTATCCACCGCAACCTGCTCCTGCACCTGCACAACCCCATAACCCACCTGCTGCCCAAGGGAAAGTGTATGCCCAACAGAATTCGTAGCAGAACCAAAATAACCAACGCCAATAGGGCCAACAAAAACGTGGCAAAGGCCGTAACCATGGGAACAACCCCCCTCCAGACCAAGGCGGTCAACCTCCCAATCCCTCAAACAACAATAACGCAACTCCTGTCAACCAGAACCCTGATCGGTCGCCCAAACAAGCCAAAAATCCTAATTTGCGAACAAACCATCCTTGTTCTATTTGCGGGGTCTATGGCCACTACACTCATGCTTTCCCACATTTGGAGCGAGCTCAGAAACTCTAGACCGATGATGCCCATCGCCAAGGGGACGCGGCTCCTCAGGTGCCGCCCAACCCCCCACCACCTCAACATCAACCCTTGGTGTTACAAAACCCTTTATCGACCCAAGGCGTAGTGAACACTCAGCCGTTGGTTCCCCCTCAAGGAAACGCGCCACCACAACAGCAAATCACTTATGCCGCTCCTGATCAACCCATGTTAGACTCAGGTACACACCACTTGTTAATGATGTCATCCACCGATGTCAACCTTCAAACCTGTCGAAACCAATATGGCTCCACCCCTGAAGCCCCTCCCGCCGACAAAAACACTAACGCTCATCCCACTGATCAGTCGTTACATATACCTCTGGCTCCACTAGATGGCGCCTCCAAAGCACCTCGCTTCCCACTTCATCGCATCAACAATAATCCCAATGCTCGTGCTGCGTCTAATTACAACATTGTAGATGACTTAGCCCAGTCTCCCGTAGCCATGTCTGAGTTAGAAGTATTAAAAAACTGTCCTTCACAGTGAAAGACTTTGCTCTCCGCCATTGGTGCTATTGACCCAAATGATTCACGACTAATGGCCTTCGATTTGGCCCAATCTGAACCACGCCTGCCTTCCACTTTAGCGTTCCAAGTTTATGTTTCCGTTCGGAATCTTGTCATCCATCAGTGCATTATCGATGAAGGTGCCTCTACATGCGTTATGTCCACATTCGTTTGGCAGAAGTTGGGATCCCCTACTCTCCAGCAGTCCACCACTGCGTTGCGAGCCTACGACGGCCATTCGGCTCAACCCCAAGGTCTCATAGATAATGTCCCCGTCTAGTTGGATGGTAAAATAGTGTTCATTGACATAGAGGTCATCAATGCCCAACTTGATTATAACCTCTTACTTGGACGCAGCTACATGTATGCCATGTAGGCGGTTGCCTCATCTGTTTTTCGTACCATGATGTTCCCCCATGACGGACGCGTGGTCAAGGTCGACCAACTCACCTATTACAATCCCAATGCCCCCGCTGCACCCGAAAATGTTCTCCCCATGGTTGAACAACCTATTTGTGGTGCAACTACCTTGTTTTTTTTCCTCCGTGGGACCCGGAGTTTACTCAGATACGTCGATGACCTCAACATTCCAATCCATTCCACCCCCGTCACCCGCGACCGAAGTATCTGACCTATGTACCCTTTCCCACAATACACAAACACCCAACAATCAACCGCCCTTGTTACCCAAACCACCATTGGTACCTAGTCACATTGGTGTTACACCCATCCACACAATCCCCTTCCTATTCCCTCCCTCGGGAGTAGTAAGTGCCCCGGTTATGGCCACTCTTAGCCTCCTCGGGTTAACCTTAGGATTAACCATGTGGTATATTTCGCCTCCCGTTCCCCTGCCGACACCAAATGTCGTCCTACAACCGGTGCAACCCATTGCCACTACTAGTCAACCACCTCCCGGTGTCACTACCCCTTCGTCATCTACGAATCCCCCCCCTCTTATCAAGCACACGGGGGGCAGAGGCCCACAACCATACACTATTGTACCCTCGCCCAAAATAGTTAAAACCCCCCCCCCCTATGTTTCATGCTCCTCCCAAATGATCGTTGTGTGATGAGTTAGGCCATTCGACTCATCAATGTCCACAATTACCTGCATTATAGGAACACATGCAAATGCTTGACGACAACCGCAACATCCCGATTGTCCAACTCGATCCAACCCCTAAGCCTCGTGATAAATCACTGCGTACCAACCACCCTTGTGCAATATGCGGTATTTATGGCCATTACTCACATCATTGTCCTGATCTCCCAGATTACAGAGCAGCTCTCTACGAGATGAATAATTTGGACCTTGAGACGGTGCCCCCCACAATTGAGGAGATCCACCCCCCAGTATCACCCTCATCCGGTGAGATTAACACCATCTATATGATCTCTTCGACTACCACTCCCTCGTCAACCGATTTGACAACTCAAAGTTTTCGCAATGATGAGGAGATTCTAGAGGCTCTCACTGCCCCAGATTACCCCTGGGAAGACATGCACCATCATTCCTACTTCCTCCTAGAAGAATCCTCCTCCACCACAGCCACCCAATTTGCGGTTGAGTCCAAAGATTTCCTTCCCACCAAAGGCGACTGGTTTAAGGATCCCATTCCCGCTCCTGATGCCTTTGAGGAAGGAAACATGGCCAACATCTCACCCGTCATCCAAATTGATATCTATGCCCCAACTAGTGCTCATGAACTCATTACTTTGGGAGATTCCTACACCGAGCACGAGATCGGTGAGTACAAAAAACTTTTCCAAGAGTTCCGCGATGTCTTTGCCTGGTCCTATACCGAAATTCCTGGTCTTGACCCCGCTATCATAGAACTCCACATTTACACCGCTGAGTTAGGGGGCATAATAGATTACCTCAACCCTGGGATAGGGGGCATGATCAATCATTTTGACCCTACCCCCATCACATCTATCTCAGCACGTCCATGACCCCCTTGTTCAAACCAACACATATGTGATCCATAATCACAAACCCCATGCACATAGCATGGGAGCAGGTCATTAACCCTGCTCACTTTTTCACATTTGTGATCTCAACCATTTTTTGAGGTCACATGTCACTTGTATATTTGATTTGATTTGATACGCCTAGTATTTCGCCCCCGCGGGCCATCATTTCTCCCCACCACTGCATCCTTCGCTTGGTGGGATCACCTTTATTTGTAGCCATTTTTTAACCTAGTTCTTTCCTTTGACCATTCCAGAGTCCTTATGACCTCCGTTTTTCGCACCATTTGCACTGTCGGATTCGTATTTCCGTGCCCGTGATGATGCTTGAGATCATTTCTCGCTCTCACCAAACAATTTAGGGAATTTTTCCCATGCCCCTCGTCACCTCGGTTTACGTGCCACATTGACCGTTATCCGTATTAGCCGTATTTTATGTCATCAGATTCATTTTTCCGCGCTCGTGATGATGCTTGAGATCATTTCTCACCCTCACCAAGACCAATATCAACATTGTGTCTCGACACCTTGTCGCCCCGGTTTGCGTGCCACATCGATCGTAGCCCATTTTTGATATACTTTATATCATCGGATTCATTTTTTCGAGCCCGTGATGATGCTTGAGATCATTTCTCGCTCTCACCCCCAAATTTTTTGGGTATTTTTTCCAAAATGCCCCCCGTCGCTTCGGTTTGCGTGCCACCTCGGTCTTTCTCCGTCTTTGACACTTTTTATCTCACTGGATTTAGTTTTCTGAGCTCATGATGATGCTTGAGATCATTTCTCGCTCTCGCTAGGTACAATTTCAATATTGTGTCTCGACACCTTGTTGCCTCGGTTTGCGCACCACATCGACCGCCATCGGATTGTTCCACATTTTTACATGAGCCATTCACTCCATTCATACTGCAATTATTTCATTATTTTTCCACCATTCATTACCCTGTAAGGAGGCCCACTAGTGTTCCCCCCTACCCTCGTTCTTGGTCAGCATCCATGTTCCTTGATTGAGCACTTCCTCATTGCCTGACCATTCCTTTTGTTCGGTATAATTTTATCCCTTTTTCGGGCCGGACAAGTCCTTTATGAAAAAGGCACTTAGGGAGTTTCTGTTAAGCTCTTTTCTGACTCCTAAAACAATGAAAAGATCGTCGAGCAATCTTGCTTCCTTTCATGCTCGTTAAAGTACCTGAAAGGGCATCTATCTGGTATAAGTTTAACCAATTTCCAGACCTGGTAGACTAATTACGAAAAATGAATACTCTAGTCACACCGGCTAGAAGAGTTCTTCATTGCATCCTTTTATGCTTCTTTGGGCCTTAGAGACTAACACATGAAAAAGAAACCCCCTGGAGTCTTATTATCGCTTTCAGACTCTCTAAAATTGAAAGCAACCACAAGCATGAACTGTCCTGGGCTCGTACAAATCCACACGATAGTACCATTCCATTATTTCAAAGTCTTCTTATCGCTTTCAGACTCCTTAAAATTGAAAGCAATCATGAGCATGAACTGTCCTGGGCTTGTACAAATCCACACGATAGTACCATTCCATTATTTCAGAGTCTTCTTATCGCTTTCAGACTCCCTAAAATTGAAAGCAATCATGAGCATGAATTGTCCTGGGCTCGTACAAATCCACATGACAATACCATTTTGAACACACTTCTTCTCGTTCCTTAACCCGTGAAGAAATCCCCCCGTGCCTCTCGGCACTATGATCGATCATCTCGGCAGCACCTCCAATTAGGTCGCCTTTGTTCAGAGTATTTTGCAGTCTCCTGCCATTTTACACCAACTTGAGTATCACTCACCCCAGTCACTACTCTTGATCCATTACAACTATGATCCCTTTCCCACCAATCAGTTTCATATGCTGCCTGATCATCCCTGCCATCATACTCTGAACAAAGGAAGTTTGAGTCCACCCACTCTACTTGCCAGTTATCCCCCACAGTATGTCAATTCTACCATCAGTACTCTCACACTTCAGTTCTCCACCTCGTGCTCCGATCAAGGAAACATCATTGCCTTGCTAGTTGCAGGTCTCCCTCTGTCGACGACAGCCCCTCTATTCCAGAGGATAGACCTAGAGGTCCTTGCGCCTTGGACCCATCACCATCTGTGGTGAGTGCCTATGGACCACTTTGAGAGGAGTCATCATTGCCTCTCCGAGTGGTTGTCTCTCACATGCTCGACTTCAACACCTTGATTGCATCATTGAGAATCGCGCAGGGTTTATATCCCTTCAGTTATTGGTCGAAGACCCCGGATTTCCCCTAACTCTAGCACATTGGTGAGTCACTTCGGAACGCCCAGTTATATGTTCCCATGGATGTCTGGGTTGCGTTGGTGATTGTATTTCGGAATCCATCCAGTTATATGCTTCCTTGAGTACCCAGTTCAGTTCCAGTTCTGTGTACCATTGAGGGTATGACTCCCCGTCACTATGATCCAACAGCTCATCAGTTCCTCTGGTACCACACTCAGCAGCACTGTTGTTATTCCAGTGTATCAGTTCTTCAGCTCAGACATGGTCATCCCAGCAGTATGTCACAGATTTGTGTCCCCTCTGGACCCTTATGATGTACACAGTGGTTCTCTATGTATCTTACAGGTCCCCCTTTTCAGGCCTCACAGTTATTTTTTATGTATCTTGATACGAGCATGGGTATGCCCACCTCGTCCATATATTGAGATTCTTCCTCATTCATTATTTGAGGCCATGTATATTTCAGGTCCCCATTTTTTGGACCCCCTTATTATTGTTCTATATCTTGATATGAGCATGGGAATGCCTGCCTCATCCATATGTTCAGATTATTCCTCATTGAGGTCATGTACTTTCAATTTTTGCAGTTTGTTCGGGACCGTTGTTTCGGGCTCTAGTTCGTTTCTTCTCCTCTCCACACCCCAGGAAAACCATAAAAGACTTATGATGTCTATCGGCCATACGATGATCTCCTGCCCTCACACATCAGGGGGCAATCTGTTAACACCCAAAAAGTGCTCACTACCTCATCTACCCCATTACATGATTCATTTGTCCATATTTCCTACCATAGTTGCCTCCAAAAGGCCAAAAAAGCCTCCAAAAGGCCCAAAAACCCCTTTTTCCCCCAAAATAATCCAAAATTCCTCCAAAATAGCAAAAACCCTATAAAAAGGGAATAAAAAATACAAAAAAGAGGAAAAAGAGGGGAAAAGGAAGCAAAAACCCTATACAGCTGACCTAAACCATATGGTGCCCAAAACCATGGGCCAGCACTCCACCACTAAAAACCTATAAATAGGTGATGGAGGCCCCTCATTTCACATCCACAGTCAACCACAACCCTTACTCTGCCAAAATCACTCCTAAAACCCTAGCTCACCCTTGAGCTACTTTCACATTTGAGTGCCCCTTTGGCCCATTTCCAAAACCCTTTGGAGAAAGAGAAAGGAACAACACTGGAGCTTGGAAGCAACCCTCTTGGACTGTTGCAAAGGCTTCATCAACCTTCACATTGGAGGTATAATCAATACAAAAAACCATTTTTATTATCTTTCTGTTATTTTATGCACATGCTTAGAGTAGTTACTGTTTTATTTACTGTCTCTTATTTACTGTATTTTCTGAACTTCTACTAAGGAGTCCCTTCTCCTTAGTAGGTGCTCATTTGCACAAGCTAGGGTGAAAACCATAGCTACAAAAACCCAAACAAAAACTTTGTTAGTATATTGATAGATAGTAGAGAATGTCTTTTACATCAAGCACCCCCGGTGCAATTACATAGCAAGAGAAAGATAAAGAAGAGAGACTCATAAAAATATCCTACACAAATGGAAGTGCCTTGCCTTCAAGGGAGAAGAGAATTCACTTCGCATTGAATTCCTCAATCATGTATAACATATTTATGTATTCTTCACATGCATCGGATTCTATTTTTATCTTATGAATTCAAGATGAACTCACCCTCCATTTGGATGCATCAATTTTGCATGAAGAAGTGCACCCCACTTCTCATGCAGTGCATTAACTCACTTAACTGAGTCTTAGGATGAACTCGCCCCTTAACTGAAAGCTTGCCCAATTAGTTAGATGGCTAACTTAAGTGTCACAACTCGAGTGTCGTCTTTTAGTTGAACATAAGTGTCATCTTTTAGTTTAACATAAGCGTCATCATGCAATAACACTTAGTTAAATAGATCTTCTTTATTATCACTTAGTTAAATATATTAACTTATTCTTTCTTGTTAACATCATTGTAGTGATCAATTTGAGTTCTCCTTTGATTTATTGAAGTCTTCACTGAAGTTTAACTATTTGAATTTCTCTCTTAAATAATTATTTTATGTGCAATTTGAATTCTCTCATATCTTTCACATCTTATCTTTATCTCTTGTCTTATCTGCATGGTCCACATGTACCAGATTAATTATCATATCAAATATACTAAGGAGATCTTCTCAATGATGTGATCATATTGTCTTACTATCATTCCAAGTTTTTATTGTTGGTTGTGGATCTTGATCTTCCCGATTCAGAGATGTTATTGTTTTAGTCATGTTTGTACCCCAGTTTTATATGTTGTGTAGGTGGATTGTACACTCATCCCAGCGGGGGGGTTTGGGGGGGCATCTCCCCCCAATGGGGGTCCAGGGGTATCACATCCGAGAAAGGTGGTTCATGGGCTTCGCCCCTGAAAGAAATGTTTGGGTTGTTTTGTTGGACAACAGTTTACGGGCCCATGGTTTTGGGAAGCCTGTAGTATTTTCCCATGGTAATTCCCATTTAAAAGGAAGACATTGTAATACGGTTGTGTAATGTATTATGGCATTGTAAATATATCTGATTGTGTAAGAGATAATGTGAGAGAGTGAAGAGGAAGTTGCATCGGATGTGTTGTAGGTTGTATCCCTTCATTTGTTGGATGGTATAATAATAAGGACTAGCAATTTCTGTGTGGACGTGACCCATCTTGGGTGAACCATGTTATATTGGTGTCTCTCTTGTAATGTGTTCTATGTGATTTATATTTTCATCTTCTTTATTGTTATTGCCCTGCAATCTTGTTTTTATAACAATTGGTATCAAAGCCAAAGGTTTATTTGGCATATAAACTCATAGGAAAGAAGGGTTCCTGGTTCGAGTGGGAGCAATGGTGGAAGAAGGAAAGTTTAAGGTCGAGAAATTTAATGGTCAAAACTACCAGTTATGGAAGATGCAAATGGAGGACTATCTGGATCAGAAGGATATAGTCCTATCGTTGGGAGGAAAATAAAAACAATCGGCGACTATGAAAGACGAAGAATGGGAGGTTCTTGACAGAAAGGCACTGGGAACAATATAGTTGTTCATGTATTCGTCAATGGATTTCAATATATCAAAAGAAAAGACAACGAAGGGTCTGATGAGCGTATTGGGTAAGTTGTATGAAAAACCCTCAGCCTCCAACAAGGTATTTCTAATGAAGCGTTTGTTTAATATGAATATGTCAGAAGGTGGATCTGTTGCTGATCATTTAAATTAATTTAATATGATTACAAATCAGCTAAGATCTGTAAAAGTGACTTTGATGATGAGGTTAGGGATATTCTAATCTTGTGCTCATTTCCAGAAAGTTGGAACGAATTGGTCATGGATATAAGTAACTATGTCTCCGGTTCAAACACTCAGAAATTTGATGATGTTGTTGGTGTTATTCTTAGCGAGGAAATGCGAAGGAAAAACACAGGTGAGACATCAAGTAATGCGTTGACCATGGAGAGAAGGGGAAGACAAAGGGAGAGAGGAAATATCCCAGGTAATTGCAGCAAGTCCAGGAAGGGCATATCCAAGTCTAGATTGGGAATGATAGAGTGCTAGAACCATGGAAAGAAATGGCATATGAATAAATACTGCAGATCTCTAAAGAAGAAAGTAGATGGACATCAGGAGACTACTCTGGAAGCAAATGTATCGGGTGATGTGTTACAATATGCTTTAATTCTTGCATTAAATAATACTAGCGATTACCGGGTAGTAGATTCAAGGGTTTTATGTCATACTACACCCCATAGGAAATTCTTTCATGATTATGTTCCAGGCGATTTTGGATATGTTTTATTGGGTGATGATGAACCATGTAAAATTGTTGGAATGGGTAAGGTACGAATAAAGTTAAATAATGGTGAATGGATGCTAAAAGATGTAAGGCATATTCCTGCTATGAAAAGAAATCTGATCTCAACAGGGTAGTTGGGAGATGGTGGTTGTTTATCTACGTTTAGAGAAACGTGGTGGAATATCACTAAAGGATCGATGGTGATAGCAAAAGGAGACGGGATAGGTATGTTGTATTTATGTCCTCGTAATACTAACTATTATATCTCTTTAGATTCCACAGGAACATATACAACATTGTGGCAACACAGGCTTGGCCACATGAGTGAGAAAGGGATGCAGATTCTCCATTTAAGAAAGTTGTTTCCATATCTGAAGTAGATAAGTTTGGAATTCTGTGAGAACTGTGTTTATGGAAAACAAAAGAGAGTCAGATTTCTTAGGGATGGGAAACATAAAAAGAGTAAAAAGTTAGAGCTTGTGCATACAGATGTATGGGGACTGGATCAAGTCCAATAGGCTTGGTGGTTCTCGTTATTATGTTGCTTTTATTGATGATGCAACTAGAAAAACTTGGGTTTATTGCATTAGACCGAAATATGATGTGTTTTCTACTTTTAAGAAATGGAAAGCTTTGGTTGAGAATGAGACAGGAAAAAGGTTGAAGTGTCTCAGATATGATAATGGAGGTGAATACCGCGGCAATGAGTTTGATAGTTACTGTTCATATCATGGGATTCATAGAGAGAATACAGTCCCAAGAACACCACAAGAAAATGATGTGTCAGAAAAGATGAACAAAACAATCATGGAGCGTGCAAGGTGTATGAGATTGCATGCAGGGTTTCCCTTACAGTTTTGGGAATATGCTATATATATTGTTTTTACTTAATAAACAGAGGGACTTCAAGTGCTTTGGATGGTGGTATTCTAAAGGAGTCATGGACAGGTAAAAAGGTAAACTAATCTTTTCTAAGAAGTTTTGGTTGTGAAGCATTTGTCCATATTGATAAAGAAAATAAAACAAAGCTTGAGGCTAAATCCAATAAATGTACCTTTATTGGATATGGGGTTGATGGTTTTGGTTATCGCTTATGGGATTATGAAAATAAAAAAATCATTAGAAATAGAGATGTGGTATTCAATGAAAAGGTCATGTATAAAGATCAGTTGCAAGGAAAAAAACAGGAAAAGGAAAACATATAGTACACAGTTCTTGATGAAATCAAAGAAAATGAAGTTCCAAAGGTGCCGAAAAATCAAGAACAACAGTAGGTACCTCAAAATCCTACAAGTGTTAGAAGATATACCAGGTTAAGTAGACCCCCTAAACGATTCTCTCCTTCACTGTATTATTATTGATGACTGATTATGGTGAACCAGAATGTTATGAAGAAGCAATGTAGGTGGAAACTAGAAAGAAGTGGGAGCAAGGCATGAATGAGGAAATGGACTCATTGGTAAGAAACCAGACTTGGGTTTTGGTTCAATTGCATGCAAGTAAAAGAACATTGCAGAATAAATTGGTTTATAGGTTGAAGGAAGAAGATGGAGGACAGAAGTGGTACAAGGCTAAAGGTTTGCACAGAACAAAGGTATAGATTTTGATGAAATATTTTCTCATGTTGTTAAAATGACTTCAATTAGAACTATTTTAATTCTAGTGGCGGTAGAAGATTTGCATCTTGAACAATTAGATGTAAAAATAGCCTTTCTCCATGGGGATTTGTAGGAAGATATTTATATGCAGCATCCAAAGGGGTATGAGGTCAAAGGGAACGAGAACATGGTATGTAGGTTGAAGAAGAGCTTGTATGGCCTGAAGCAAGCTCCAAGGCAGTGGTATTTGAAATTTGATAGGTTTATGACATAAAAATGTTATAGTAGATGTCATTCTGACCATTGTGTTTATTTCAAGAGGATAGATAATGGAAGATATATTATCTTGTTATTGTATGTGGATGACATGCTTGTTGTAGGGTCTAACATGTGGATATAAATGTGCTCAAAAGGACGTTATCTAATTCATTTGCGATGAAGGATTTGGGTGCTACAAAGCAATTACTTGGTATGAGAATAACAAGAGACGGGAAAAATCACAAATTGACATTGTCTCAGGGTGAGTACATACAAAAGGTGTTGTAGAGGTTTAGAATGCAGAATGCAAAACCAGTTAGTACACCTTTGGCCAACCATTTCAAACATTTCAAACTAAGTAAGGAGATGTGTCGCAAGACACAGGAAGAGATAGATTACATGTACAACGTTCCATACTCATCAACAGTTGGCAACTTGATGTATGCCATGGTGTGAACAAGACCATATATTGCACATGCAGTGGGAGTTGTGAGCAAGTATATGAAAAATCCAGGTAAAGAACATTGGAAGGAAGTACAATGGATTCTCATGTATTTGAGAGGTACTACCACTCATGCATTATGTTTTGAAGGTTCAGACACTGTTCTACAGGGATGTGTTGATGCAGATATGGCAGGTGATAAAGACAACAGGAGGGGCACCACAGGGTATATTTTTACCGTAGGTGGAACAATAGTAATTTGGATTTCGAAGCTACAAAAGGTTGTTTCACTTTCAACAACGTAAGCAAAGTATGTTTCTGCTACAGAGGCTAGTAAAGAGATGATTTGGTTATAGAGGTTCATGGAGGAATTTGGTAAGAAGTAGGAGATAGCAGGTTGTATAGTGACATCCAGAGTGGCATTCATCTTGCTAAGAACTCAACCTTCCATTCTAAGACTAAACATATACAACTCAAGTACCATTTTATATGATCTGTTCTAGAATATGAACTGTTGAAGATGGAAAATATATGCACTAGCCAGAATCCAACAGACATGTTGACAAAGGTAGTAACCAGAGAGAAACTGAGTTCCTGCTCGGTTTCAGTTGGCCTTCAAGAATGAAGGTGGAGATGATAAATTTTCCAGGTCCAAGGTTCAAAGGATAGTATAGCAAGTGCAGTAGTAGTGGATTTGTTGTGATTAGTCTCCAAGTGAGAGATTGTTGGTTGTGGAGCCCGATCTTCCTGATTCAGAGATGTTGTTTTAGTCATGTTTGTACCATAGTTTTATTTGCTGTGCAGGTGGACTGTACACTCATCCCAGTGGGGGGGTGTGGGGGGAATCACCCCCCCACGGGGGTCTAGGGGCCCTAGATGGGGGTTTAGGGGTAGTTCCCCCAAGAAAGGGGGTTCGGGGGTGAATCCCCCGAAAGAAATTTTTGGGTTGTTTTGTTGGCCAATAGTTTACATGCCCATGGTTTGGGTAGGTCATAGTATTTTCCCATGGTAATTCCCCTTTAAAAGGAATACATTGTAATACGAAAGTGTAATGTATTGTAGCACTGTAAAGATCTTATTGTGTGCGAGAGACTGTGAGAGAGTGAAAAGGAAGTTGCAACGGATGTGCTGCAAGTTGTATCCCTTCATTTTTTGGATGCTATAATAATAAGGACTGGCAATTTCTATGTGGACGTAGCCCATCTTGGGTGAACCATGTTATATTGGTGTCTCTCTTGTAATGTGTTCTATGTTATTTATATTTGCATCTTGTTTATTTTTATTGCTCTGTGATCCTATTTTTCTAACAGTTATATGCTAAAGTAATTCACTCTAGAGGTGGCCAGTGAGTCAGAGTCCGCCAGTCTCTAGAGGAGACTTAATAACTCAACCATGTTTAGTAGTACATCACACACCATACATACTTTGACATGCAAATCATCAATTCAACACATGAGGCGCCACCTCAACACATGAGGATCTATCAGGACACACAAGACCTTAGCCTTGACTAACAATATTGTACAACATCGTCACTTTGACATACAAAGCACTTGCCTCAACACATGAAGCTTAACCATTCTTAAGACTTTACAATTAATCTAGTGCTAGGAGTGGCCCTAGTATCTAAGGCCCCTTACAGAATGAGCACTCCCAACCTAGTAGAGTTGAAAATGAAACTTTCGGAATTAATGGATAAGAATTGGATTAGACCAAGTGTGTCCCTGTGGGGTTCGCCAATGTTGTTCATTAAGAAGAAAGATGGAATATTAAGACCATGTATTAATTACAGGAATCTCAATAAGTTCATAGTCAAGAACAAGTGTCCATTTCCCAATATAATGATGATCTCTTTGATCAGATAAAGGTATCCAAAATGTTTACCAATGTTGACTTAAGGTTAGGATACCATCAAGTCAGAATTAGAGAAGAGGGCATCCATAACACAACTTTCAGAACTCCATATGGCCACTATGAGTTCACAATTGTGCCATTAGGCCTTACCAATGCATTGGCTACTTTCACATGTCTCATGAACAATGTGTTCAGCTAGTATTTGGATAAGTTTGTGTTAGTATTCCTAGATGACATACTCATATATTCCAAGAAAGAAGAAGAATGCACAGGTCATCTAAGAATGGTACTATAGGTGCTCAGGGAGCATAATTTGTACACCAAGCTAAGAAAATGTGAATTTTATCAAAGGAAGATTCAGTATTTGGGCAATGTTATTTCAGTGATTGAATTTTAGTGGATCCTAGGAATATTGAGGCTATAGTGAATTGGCATACGCCCAAGAATGTGACAAATGTACAGTATTTTATGGATTTAGCAGGGTACTACAAGAGGTTTATTGTAGGTTTTTCCAAAGTGGCACATCCTATCACATCATTACAAAGAAATAATATAAAGTTCATATGGTTTGAAAAATGTGAGAAAAGTTTCCAATTACTAAAGGAATTACTCACCAGTGCTCCTATTTTAAGGATTGCATATCCAAATGATCCAAGTGGATATTAGTGGCCACCCACCTCTTCCACTGAATCAAAATGGTTATCTAGTTGGGTGATTTTATTCTTAGTTAGAGCTTTCCAATGGGTTACTATACGCGCCAAATGGAGCTCATATGTCAAAGTTACGCTTCCAGGAAATTGATGTAAAAGTTACGCCTAAAAATACCTTTTGGCGTTATTTTTAGAGAAAATACTTTTTGGCATTTTTCCTCCTAGGTTTAGGGTTTTCGACCTTTAGGGTTCTTTCTTTATGTTAAAAGGCCATCTCTTCGGTCTATTGTATTAGCTAGTGCAAATGAGTGTATCCTCCATCTATCTTCCTTCAAATATAAGCTACCACCATTCTAGCCAGTGTATGTTCTACAGTATTTTGAAATTTTATTCAATAATAGAAATTGGGTTTTTACTGCATTACTGCAATCTCTGCTATTCTTCTTTGTGTGTTTCATTCCATTCCCTATACAACCTGGATCACCAAATAAATATTTTGTTGTATGCACTGATGCTTGTATTGAAGGGTTGGTAGGAGTACTGATGCAGGAAGGACATGTGATATGTTACAAGTCCAGAGAGTTAAGGGAACATGAAAAGAATGATGCAACTCAGGATTTGGAACTACTCTCCATTGTGCATGCTTTGAAGATGTCAAGACACTACCTGCTTGGACGAAAATTTGAGTTACGGACTGATCACATGTAACATCCCGTAAAAATACCAAAATTTTAAAAAAATTATAATAGCCATAGTTATCAAAGTCGTTAATGCGGAACATAGAAATTAATTACATTTCTTAACTAAGATAATCAATAACGATGACACGTCATACTTCTCAAATAAAATAAGATATGTTTGTATTTTCTATTTCATAGTTGAACGGATGCTAAACTTCTTAATGAAATCTTCTTTTATGATTATGTGTACGAGCACAGTTTACAGAATTGCTTAAGTTCTGAATATTATTACATGTTGTGCACAGTTTGTACTGTCGTTATGTCCTTGATGAAGTGTTGACAGTTTGTTTGTATGTTGACGAAGGGGTCCTATGAGGTACCCTGGAGTTTACTTAGCTACGTTTAGCTAAGGCATTTGAATCTTGTTTCCATGTGCAAACCACAGGTAAGAAATTCTACGACAACATGTGTTAAGAGTACATGTGTCTTTCAATTCATCGTCAATGTAAAATTAGAATGCTAGGTACTTCCTTGTGAAACAAGTTACTAGAGGTATGGATACTTGGTTCTAAACTAGTTTGTATGTTGACTTTCAAAACTCTTCAGTGTTATGATTTCATGTCATTCAAGTATTTATTATAATGCTGCAATTATTATATTGCGACTATTGTCATTATTATAAAATCAGTGATAACAATATCTATTGGTGAAGCTATTAGAAGGCTTGTAGAAGATAGTATGTATACTCTGGAACTATTATTACGTCTTGGTTCTACAGAACTTAGGCTATTCTAAGTCCTGAATTCATTATTTGATTATCATTACACAGTTAATAAATGAACGGTCTAGTGACTAGTGTTATGAACTCTGCATTATAGTGAATAATATCATCATTTTAACTATGCCTTAGGTATCATATTTATCAATTGAACTTGCAATACATGGCTAGCATATTAGAAAGTGTATTACTTGACTATACCTATAGGCTTACACTATTATTATGGAATGGAAAGTTATAGCTATTATATGAAATCTATAATGTATATAGCATTTAATTCTATTTTGCATAGTTAGAATCCTAACTATGTCTATGGTCTCCATTATCAATGATTACCAACATATATATATATATATATATGGCTAACTTTATTCTATATAAATCTATGCCCGAGCCTTAGTGAAAGAATTGTTAACATTATAAGGTGACTATACATTCACACCATAACTTAGCATATAATACAATATTACGATGCATAACAATAGACTATAGAGATTGATATGAAATTCGATCCACGGGTCTAACAATACAATCATTTTGATGTTGACAGGGTAATAACTTGGCATGCTTCCCAAGTTGGCATTGACAGGCCTAGCATTAACGTGTTCCACGGTTAAATGATGTGGAAGCCCAGTTGTAAGGTAATCACGTGGACTGTGTTTGAAATGAGCATAAGAACGAACTGAGTTGTTCCATGCACAGGCTCTCGATCTGCTTACTTGGCGAGTAGTAGATGAAGTAATTAATGCAATATTGATTGCAATCTTGGTTCAAAAATCAACGTGCCTGGAATGGAAGCTATCCACCATTGATCTCTGTAGGATCTACTGTGGTGGATGAAACCCTAAACACGCGGTGGTAAGTCTTGACATTTGGTTTTCCTATCTTCATTGTTATGCTTAGTGGGTGGTTAGCAGGGCCGACAGAATGCTACAATGTAGGGTTGTTGGTTTCTCAAAGAAGAGGACTCCTTCCTCAATCTTGAACCCAGGACCTAAGTGGTGAAGTTTATAGGTTTCAGGCTTATGCATTTGTGCAATAGAGCCACGATACAGTTCTACTAGATGTGTGTGTTTCTTCTGTCAGTTTTTTAGAGTGATTTTAAATTGGGGTTCAGATTCTCCATGTGAAAATTGTCTTCTGAGTTTTGAATTCGTGGTTACTGTTATTTCCACCAGGCCTCGTCGTTCTTCTGCTGGTGTGGTGTGCCATTGTTTTGAACTTCGATTAAAAAGGTAATTATTCACGATAATGAATTAATACTATGTTGTTTGTTTGTATTATTGTATCTTCTGGTTTTTAACCTCTCCAGATGTAAACTTTGCAGGTACCACTTCGAAGGATGGTTCCTATGCAAAAGATTTGAGAATGGAAAGTTGCTACTGCTTCCTGGTAAGCTTCGATGGTTCTCGAAAACCTCGTAGGTTCCCTTTTGCATGGTTTTGATGGTGGCTATCGTATGCCGAGAGTTGGAACTATTCGACTTTGTTTTCGGTGATGGCCGAGTGTTGAGTTCTAGGGTCTTAGTTTGAAGAATACTATACAGTGGATAACCTTCACTGGTTTAAATGGCTATTCGGCTCTTTAATTCCTGGTTACGTTGTTTGCTATGAACTTTGAATTCGTATTTTAAATGTTGTTTGATAAGGGTATAACCTTGTGTACTTTGTTGCTCCACGGTCTTGTTTAATGTTTTTGGTTGATACGAATTAAGCCCTGTATAATATGAAACCTTGACAGGTCCGTAATGTAAACTCTGTTATACTTTTTGAATGGAAATGAGAGCCGAGGGTTCTCCTTTTATAAAGACAATGGCTTGTTTTTTAAATAGAAAAACTTTTTTTATTTAAAATTAATAATAGTTGAGAACTCTATGTAAGATTGTAATCCTGTACTTTGTTCTCGTTGTTGCTATTCATGTCTGGAAAATTGATGAGATAGTTTGACTATTATATGGTTTCGAAATGGCTATGCCACTATGCTCTATTTTTAGTTCACAAATGAAACCTACCTATAGCTTTTGATTGCTATCTGGCTTGTAATGAGCTTTTGGATATGAGACTTAACCTTTGCAACAATGGTTTCGATGCTGTGAATGTTGTTGACTCAAACCCAGTCGACAGGGGTTCACATCACTGTCGACACCAACCGCAGTCTCCCTGGTCACCAGCCCATACAGGGTTTATCCCGCCCAGCAACACCTGCAGAGCAGATGAGGTCTCACTTGAGGCATCCAGGAAGAGAAGACGGAACCATGTTTCCGCCGAATGAAGGAGGATGGTTGCGGCTATGATACTTAACTTATTGCAGCACTAAGACAGGGATATTTAAGCATTCAACATAGTATTAAAGCAACATTCAACCAATACATTCATCATTGCAACAACAGTAATTGTAAAGTAAGTATCGCATCAAAGAAGCATGATATTATTCGTATAGTGCAATATCACATTATCATAACTGAACAAATTGAACATAGGGATTGCACCAAAATAGCTTCATCATATTATCATTGTCAACCCAGATACAATGCCTCTACAAAAACTAGATCTCCGCAATGACTCTTGACATCAAAACATACCTGGAAATCATACAACATCAAAGCTTCGCAATCTTCTCCCGTGAATTATATCCTTCTGAATTATGTTCAACACTTACAATTCTTATCTATATATAGGCTTCCTCCTTACAACTATTGTCCACTTACTACCGACTTCCTAACTAACACTATGGAGAAATGACCCAATATCTAACTGACTTATCCAAAAATGACCAAAAACCCGCATTCTGCGATATAGCTAACTCAACATTAAATACTATGTGGTCCAAATGACCCAAAACCCGCATTCCGTGGTACTATTGACCCAAAATGCATAACTAATCTTCTGCTCATCGCCATTCGCGTCATCTTCTCGCCATTCGCGCCATCTTCTGCCTTGTCACAGCATTGGAGATGCTGGGATAGTACTCTACCAAACCGCTTGCCAATAGGCCCCCAACACAATCTTGTGGCTCGCCCTCAAGCCACGTCAGCAGGATACAATGTACTCCATCGTTCTTACTTTGAATTCCTCATACGGCTATTCAATTGTCTGCACCACCTCCTTGTCTTCCGCAGCCGCTGCCTGACTGTCGACCACGTCGTTTGTAGATGGGTGATCTGTAATCTTTTCCACGACCTACTTTCGACACTTCTGCACTGCCTGTAGAGCTTCACTTGCTTGCATCATAAATTTGCCGCCAGTGTCCTAGAACTCTTCTAACTGGGCCGCGCGTGTCTTCTGTTGCTTATCCTCCTTGGCAACAGGGTGTTGCAAGTCTTTCATCTCTTGAGACT
The DNA here is from genome assembly GCA_027924585.1 of Larix kaempferi. Lineage (NCBI taxonomy): Eukaryota > Viridiplantae > Streptophyta > Pinopsida > Pinales > Pinaceae > Larix > Larix kaempferi. The sequence goes on from BSBM01000104.1 coordinate 147,312, forward strand.
TAGCAACTTGCTCCAGTGGTGGCATTGTTCGCATTGCCTCTTTTAATGTGGCGAACTGTCCCTCCGCTTCCTGTCGGTACTTAGTAAGCTGCTCAATCTGCTCATCCTGAACAATGCGGCCCCAGAATTATATCATTTTAGCCGTGAACTTGGTTACCTGCATTTCCAGCTCTTCCATCTGAGTAGCAACTTCCTCAATTGCCCTTCTTCGTTCATCCACTTCAGCCTAAGGCGTACCCGATTTCATCTGGGCCTTCAACTCATGATTCTCCCGTCGCAACTTAATAATGGTAGCCCCCAGTCACTGCACTTGGTGGAGCACATATACCTCTTCAGTGGGCTCTGGTACATGTTGATAAGCTTCTGTGATCACCCGGTCAACCCGTACACTATCGTCCCACATACGAGCCTTCTCTGCAATAAGGAAATCATGTTTCTTTTTCAGGCCTTCTATTTCGCGGGCCTTCTCAGCCCGTTCTTCCTTGATGTGTGCTTCGAGGTCATCCACGGCCTACCGTGCGAAAGCAGCCCTGGAATTCAATTCTTCGATAGTGCGTTGTGCATCGACCTTGCTTGCCTGCAGTCGAACACACATACCACTGATCTGTCGCAGTCGGTTTGTCGTTTCCTTGTTGATAGTAGCCTGCAGAGTGGTCAATCCTTCCGCGGGCAAGGCATTTACATTAATGGTCACCGTTTTCAGCTGCTGCAGCAATGTGGTTACTGCCGCATCTTTGGTCACAATCATAGTCGGGGGAATCTCCACATTCCTGACCTACGGCTCAGTGCTGATTGTGTCAAAGGTTGATGCTACTGATTTCTCTAGTGCCCTGCCGGAAACCATGTCATACAAAGATTCTAACTGAGCGACGATTGCATGGAATCCTTCATCTGCTTTCCTTGCCATCTTGTCTGCTGCCGCAGAGGATGCAGTATTGATCGCTGTGACCAGGCATCCCAACTGTGCTTCAGTGGGAAAAGACAATCCGCTAATCGTTGCATGCTCCTGATATCTTTTCGAGTAGTTCTCTTCAAGCTCCCAGTCGCTATCATTTGATATTGTTTTGGTCGATTGCTGCCCTAATTCATGGTGACTCTGCTCGTCCTGTGCCGATACTCGATCGTCTGGTCCCAACCCCGGGCCACCGGCTTCTATCTCCACTAAACTCATGGGTATGCCATAGCTCCGGCCACTCGTTCACAGTAGCCTCCAAATCTTTGGACGTCACCTTATACGAGGTCTGCAACCATTTTTGATCAGGATCACGGCGGGCTTGGATGTGTATGGTATGCAGTTGAATTGCAAATGCCATGACAGGTTTGAACCATGCTACAGTTTCTTTAGATATTCGCGAGACCTGTGTTCCCGCAGCACAAATCATCTCCCAAAAAAGCCAAAACTGCAATTGGCAATCCCGGAGTCTCTTTGGCTCCCGTACATACCATAGATTTTGATATGGCGCCCCTCGTCGCTCTGTTGCAGCCGGACAGTCCATGCCCTGGTACGTGTTGGGCTCTTTCCATGCGACGAAGGAGATCAACAGCAATAGCCAACTGTATGTGAAGGCACCCTTTCCCAATTGGACTGCCACAACGTCCTCCATCAATTTATTCAAGAGATACAAGGACCCGTTCATTTGGACCCCTTCTGCACATTGCTCTGCGCATGCAACAATCCCCGAGTTGCACTGGTTAGGTCGACCACCCCTAACCACCTTGCAGGATAGGATCTTAAGGCCCGTGAGTACCGCCTGATCATTGCAGCTACTAGTGCGATACCCACGCCCATCCGTTTCTAAGCCTTATTTCTGTGCCAACTGCAACACCCGCTTTTTGTCGTTTTCCTTCCCTTGGATGAACTGCGTCGGATCAACTCCATTCTTAGGCAAGCCAGTAATATATGAAATTAAGTCAATGGTGACCGGGACTTCTCTGTCCAGCCACAACGACCCACCATGGAAGCACGCAAGGAGCTGCTTCACGCACGCATTCACTTCCCCTAGCCGCCCAAAATGTGGCATGTTAATAAGCCCTAACAAGCCGTCCTGCTTCAATCCTCATACCCAGTCGTGTGCAGTCGATGTCGGAGAAAGGCGCATCTCCGGCACATATGGGGCGGATGCAATGTCAGGGTAGGCCACCATATCATGGTCGTCGTAGCGCAGGTGCATCAACGTTAGCCCAATATCCACAGAGCACTCCATTCCAACCGGGAGTGATGGCATCTTCACACCGTACTTCTGTCTTGGGTTTATCTTGCGCGGGGTGGCATCTGGCCGAACGGGAGGGATATACCCAAGGATGTCATCGGCTAATAGTCTCGCCCATGGGGAAGACTCACGAATGGGGTGACTGGACTGTCCCACCTGTTCCTGAGCTTCGCCTACCATTGCGGTGGAGGACCAAAGCACCCTCTTACTCTGCAGTGACTCAGAGTGTTGACCTCCCTGTTGCTTCTTAACGACGACTGATGCTCCCACCGGCATATTGGCAACTTCGGCTCCAAGATCGACAGCTCCAGATGACACAACTTCTTGTTCAACAACCACCAGGATGAACGGAGACTCCACTTCGCTGTTAATCTCAACTGTCTCCAGTTCGCCTGGCATACCTCACAGCACCTCGTTATATGCTTAGCAGCACCTTTCTCAATTCATGACTACACTCTGTTACAACACTTCTCAACTGATTTCTCGGTGTCTTTTGACTAAATCCGATCCATTTTTATAGAATCCTTCCAAATCCACCGTAATCATCACGAAATCATGCAATAACTCAACCAAAATCCTGTATTAATGACGCAAATCCACCATCGATCCTATCCGTCGATTGGTCGGATTCGCCATTAATGCCCATCATTCGAACGAGCACCGTTAATTAACTGTCTTAACTTTTGGCATTTATTGCTGATTTCACCCAGTTGCAACGCTGCCATGTGTCTCCGACCTCTCCAAGTTTGCGGCAGAAGCCTCCCTAATCTCGCAGTTCATCCGTGTTGGTGTGCCATCCTGCCACCAATCAATCTACTTTGCTTCTTTTTTTTTTCCCGATTCGACTCAAGCATCGCGGTATTCCAAGCCCGACTAATAGGGCTTCAACCTATGACCATCACCATTTTTGGGAGCATCACCCCATCCAGCTACTGCAGCTGAACCGCACCCCCTGAAGTAATACTACTGATGCGATACGGACCAAGCCAATGCATCTGCAACTTTCCTGGATGTTTCATAAAATTGTTGTCGTACAATAGCACCAAGTCGCCCTGCTAAAACTATTTTTTTTTTATGTGTCGATCATGCCATGCTTTCTAGCGATCCTTCTCGACCCCCTGGTGGAACCCAGTGATGAAACGATCTTCCTCCAATTGCACCAACTCCTCTAGACGTTCACCTAGTGCCACTACATCATCCATGCCTGTCGCAGCCACAATGCGTAGACTCGGGACAATATACTCTATGGGCATAATTGCTTCTTATCCATACACCAGCTTAAATGGTGTCAGCCCTGTCAGCCGTTTACATGTGGTGCGATAGGCCCACCATACTGCTGGGATTTTGAGATCCCAGTCATTGCGGTTCACGTTACACACCTTTGTCAGCGCATGCTCCAATACCTTATTGAAAGCCTCCACCGTGCCATTCGCCTGCGGATGATAGGGTGTACTCTTCTTATGTTGTATCTACAACTCCTTCGTCAATGCGTTGATGGTGCGATTAAGAAAGTGGTTGCCTTGATCGCTCAATAATATCTTGGGGCAGCTGAAATGAGCGACAATGTGGTCAAAGAGAAACCGCGTGGATGTGGTCGCGGAGTAATCAATGACCGGTGCAGCTTCTGCCCATCAATTCAAATACTCTATAGCCGTGATAATATAGCGTGCACCCATGCGCTTCCCTGGTGGATTGATCGGTCCTACAAAATCCACTGCCCATTTGTCGAACGGTAGTAATGTCAACTGGGGTATCAACGGCATCTCGTCACGTCGGGATGGTTTGTCAGTTCCCTGACAAACATCACAGGACCGTGCATAGTCTGTCGCATCACTATGTAATTTGGGCCACCATATCCCAGCACGCAGCACTTTCCTAGCAGTCGCCCTACCACCATAGTGTCCTCCAGCTACTCCTTCATGCGCTTCTGCTAATATCTGCGATTGCTCATGCGGCAAGACGCATCTGCGCAATACCTCATCGACACCCATTTTGTATAACTCTCCTGCTATCAACTGGAAGTCTGCAGCTTTGACTACCAACTGCTTCTTCTGACTGGTGGTGAACTCGTCTGGTGTAGTACCCGTTGTCAGGAACTGAATGATTTCCGCAAAGTAGCCATCTCCAACCTCAATCTGAAACAGTTGAGCATCTGGTAAACCATCTTCAATGTTGGTCGTCTCCTCTCCTGTATCGATCCACAAAAGATGATCAGGACCGACATTTAACCGGCCTGGCTTCACAATGACTTCAAAATCGAACTCTTGAAAAAGAAGTAGCCAGCGGCATATCTTCCCCCCCAACACAGGCTTATTGACTAGGTATTTCAACACGGAATGGTCGGTGAACATTTTAAAGTGCCCACCCAACAAATAGTGCCTGAACTTCTGCAGCGTGTACACCATTGCCAGACCTTCCCAATTAGTGGTACTGTAATTTCTTTCTGCAGAGGACAACTTCTGACTTGCAAAAGCAATAGGATGATCAAGGTCGCCTTCTCTTGGATGAGCCAATATGACACCCAACACAATCGATGAGGAATCAACATGGACATGGAATTCCTTACTCCAGTCCGAAAATACCAATATCGGTGCCGACGCCATCTTCACCTTCAGTGTTTCAAAGCTAGCCTGACATTTCAGGCTCCACTGGAATGCCACATCCTTCTTCAACAACTTCTCCATAGGGGAAGTAATCGCAGCATAACCCCTGACGAACTTGCGATAATACCCCATGTGTCCCAGAGTCGCCCGCAACTGCTTAACAGTGGTCGGTGGTTGCAAACTAAAAATGAGCACAATCTGAGCTGGATCGACCAACAACCCTTGCTTACACACAATATGGCTGAGCAATATCCCAAACGGTGCACAAAAGATGCATTTCTTCAGATTCAGCGATATCTGGTGCTGTCGGTATCGCTCGAGCATCAACCGCGGATTCACCAAATGATCACGGACCAAACCATAGACCGTCCAATCGTCTGTGTATACCTGTAAAGATTTCTGAATGAAGTCTTTGAATGCAGCAACGACAACCCACGAAAATATCGCAAGTGCGTTCTTCAGACCAAACGGCATTATAGTGTATTGAAAGCAGCCCCATTCAGTAACAAAAGTTGTCTTATGGTGATCTTCTTTGGCAATGCGGATCTGATGATAGCCAGAGAACCCATCTGTGAAGGAGTACATCTCCTGGCCACCCACACCTTCAAGCACTTCATCAGAAAATGGAGTCGGAAAGGGGTCATGCAAGCAGGCATCGTTCAACTTTCGTAAATCCACACTGATGCGCACCTCTCCAGTCTTCTTGTCCTGCACCACCATAGGGCTGATCCATTCTGACTCCTCGACCGGTTCAATAATACCAGCGTCCAACACGCGATCCAGCTCAGCCTTGACCCGCTCCTTATGTCGCGAATTCAATCGATAGGGTCGCTGCCAAATCGGCTTAGCATCTGGTTTTAATGGGATCTTCATCTCCCCTAAATCGCCCAAAATCCCCTTCATGTCAGAAAATTTTGTCGGGAATACATCTTGAAACTCGTGGATCATATCAGTGACCTTGCTTATCATCTCATCATCCCAGTAATTCCCGACATTTGCGAACTTTGGAGTGTCCTCTATCCGAATGTTAATCTTGCGGATCCTCAGTGGTTGACTGATCGGGTCGCTTGGCGCATCAGGTGGTACCATAGCACAACTTCCTTCTGAATACGGGATATTCACATTCCGCGGATCATCACCATCTTCTGGCCAACCACTGATATTGAAACACTCCATGAGAGACTGTATCTGGCAGTGTGTATGCGGATCCGTAGGATATGCTACTGGGACAACCAACAGAATTACATCATGGATAAGTTGTAATGCATTATTAACCTCTGGATTGGCATCCGCAAAACTGAATGTATGGGTAAAACACACTATGAGCTCCAGCCAAGTAGAAATTTCCCCTCACAACTCAGCTGCAGTATACCATGAGCGTGGCATCTCATCCAAAGTATGGATAAAAGCATGGACCCACTCATCTTTTGGTTGCGATACCCATAGTCGTTGACATTCCATCAAGTGACCACCAGGATCGGTCTGCCCATCATACTTTCCAGTGTGGTAAACCTCAGTATCACCAAAATGTACTATCATTAATCTTCGGCATTTCGACCATTCATCAATCAATGCCTTGTGTGTCGCCCACTAGTGTGCTGGAACAACCTTCAATGCCAGCAAGCGCTGTGGTTCGGAAACTCATTCTTCGAACTCTATCAGAAATTTGGATAGGATAGGTAGTCCTTCATATGTTTGTAGTGTAACCGTTTCAGTCGTGACACAGCATAATGACTGTGTGACCAACCTGCACTTACGGAGTGACACTTCGTGCAAGCGGTTCTGCCAATATTCCAGCGCATCATCAGAGTCGGAAGACGCAAAGCTGTACTGCGCCATCCAAGCTCACCGTTGGCAGTCGAATGTATATAGTCTTCAGAAATATTGAATGCATGATCCCATCCGCTGGGATCATCGTCCTTCACTGGCTCTATGTAGTGGCATCCTTCATCTGGATCCAATGGGGCGATAACTCTAAGATTACGATTTTCAAAAGTCATCATCCGTCTCTTGAATTTGATTACAGCTCCACTATCATTAGCCCATCCAATCCCCAACAACTCGGGATAAGAGTTGCCTCCTTCGACAACTTCTATGACATCAATGTCAGCATAGGTTTTCATACCCTCGATATCTACCACTAGCCGTGGAACTCGCCCAATGGGTGTTACTTTGGCATGGTTAGCCAATCGGAGCTGTATAGGAGACCAACTCAATGGGGGGCTCCCCATCTTCTTCCAAGACTGCTTGGTGAATATTTTGACATCCGAACCAAGATCCAGAATAACTGAATCAACATCATAGTCGCCAATTTGAATATTCATCCGCATCTCCTTACCCATCTTCTGTCGTTGCAAGGAATTTACCGCGAGCTCTTGTCGATCCTGGGCCAGTCGTCGCAACAAGGCTTTAATCACAGCAAGAGCATCGGGATCTTTTTCCAGGGACAAACAATGTTCAAAAAATGCTCGAAGTGTGCTGGGCCGTCGCGACGGGCTAACCTCCGAAGTAGCATCAAAAGTAGAGGGCATGTCATACATGATGGCTTACCTCGGTCGTTTCCTAAGGCCCGTCGTGCCTGAAGAAACGTCTCCTGTTCCGCATCAATATCAAATGATACCTTCTTTTGTCTAGCTAACCGGATCGTTGAGATATCTTCTCCAGTTGTCTTTCCTCCTCGAGTGACCACAGTAACAGAAGCATCTTGCGGTCTTGGTTCTGCATAAATTGTCGCGATGTTTGCACCCTGCTGCTGATTCGGTGGTACATTCCCTAGTTAATTTATATTTTGATTTATGTTCCGATTCGGCCGTGGATTCTAGTTGCTGTACTTGGTTCTAAGTGGGCTGCTGTGCCTGGGGCTGTGTCTGCAGATGGGGAGTGTTCCCGGCCTGCCATCGTGCAATCAACTGCAGATAATTCTCAACTGTTTGATCGTTAACAAAACAAAACGTACACTGGTTCTGCAGCAGTGGGAAGTCTCGCTGATAATGTCCCCATATTGCAAAGTGATAACAATTAACAGATCCACGACCACCTTGTCCTCCACGACCAAATCCTCTGCCACGTCCTCCCCGATATCCTCCCTGGAATCCTCCCTGCTGGTGGTACTATGGTTGGTTAAACTGTTGTTGTGTTGGTGCCGGTTGCATCCCTTTCCCTGGTGGTGCATACTGCGGTTGCTGTACATATTGTGGTTGTTGTGGAGTCATCTGCATCGGAGCATATTGCGGCATGAACTACGGCGGTTGTTGTTGCTGCGGTACAAACTGCATCTGCGGTTGAGGTAGCGGCTGGGCTATCTGCGGCTGCAGTTGCGATTGTTGTATGGCCTGTTGATCGTCCTTGACGTAGAATGTGTCATACATTCTTTCTTGTAGCAACCCATATGCACGGAAATCTTTGTCATCGTGACCCACCAACTTGAAAAATGTGCAATAAAGATTTCTCGGGGTTGGGATCATTTTCTGCATATAAGGGCAATTGTCGTGACTGTGCCCATACGCCTGGAAGACACGACCCCATGGCATGCTGCCGCCATTCAACGGGTTTGGCGCACTTGACACCAAATAATTGCGAAAATCTGGGCAATTGTCCTTCGTATGCCCTTCTCCTCGGCATCGTGTACACCATACTTCTTTGCATTGTTCCTTGCTCTTCTTCAAATCTTGCAGTTGTATAGTCAAGTTAGCGAGCTGTGTCTGTATCTGCGATATCCCGGCTGCATTATCTCCAATCGGCGACGCCTCCAATCGCATTTCATTCTCTAGAGCTTCACTAGGCGTTGAGATGTTTTGTTGCATCAACGGAAGCTGAATGTGTGGTAGCAGTGCCGCGAAATCAGCGTCTTGAATCGTTGGTCAAAATCCTATACTGTCTCATTGGGATACTGCTTAATTTCCTTCAATTCTGTAATATATTGAGCCTTAGAATTGGGCCTTCTAAATTCGGAAATCATCCCATCCCAAATCTCATCCAGTGACTTCTCTGGGGCTCCTGTAGGGACTAGAATGAACTTCATAAACCAATCTAATGCACGACCTCGCAGAGTCGTCGCTAACTGTCCTTTCTTAGCAGCATCATCGATGATCTATTTTATGGTCCACACCGCTTCACACAAAAACCAATAGTTTTCTGGGTTGTCTGTCGCGCTCCCTTGGAACAACGGTAACTTAGCATCATCGCCCGCCATTCTGGGATTCCTTCCTCCTTTTGTTGTACTACTACCAATTAACTTTTGTGGAATTGACGAACTTGGTAGTGTCGAAGTGGTATTTCTTGCTATCTAAGAGATAGTGAGCGAAGGTGTGGGTATGTTAGTGCCGGGGTTTGGTCCTGCCTCTATCCTAGGAGTAGCCTGGTTTTCCTTGTCAGGAGTGTGAGGTTGCTTCGTCCCATGTGGCCTTCCTTCACGGTCTTGTGGTTCGACCGCAGCAGGACCTTCTCCCGTCCTCTGCTTCTTTTCCTGTCGGAACCTCGCTCCTCCCCTCGTAAGAACACTTTCTTCCTTGGCTTCACTCATAGTCTCATCATGACCTGCACCCATCTACCCCTTACCATTCCATGTACCGCCCCCCAACAGTCGTGGTACCCACGGCCTCCACCCACTAGGCTGTCTACTGATCAAGATGCATCTTCAATATACCCTTTTCGCAAATAAGCATATTGATCGATAGTTGAAGCGAAAATAAAAACCCGCCCCGAGGTTCGCGGAAAAAATATCTTTCGGCTTCACTATAGGACTTTTGAGTATGAACCGCGAACTCTATGATATAGCCTTCTAGGATGCTATCAAATCACACTTCGATAGCCCGCGATGCTTTATTATCAACTTCCTGCAGTTCCTGAATCAATTCGGGGGTCCAGGTCGTCGGTTCACCGCCTTGGAAGTTCTTCTTTCGGAAGGTCAACTTTGACAACCATTCAAACAATAGGACCGGAAATTCATAGAAGAACCATTCGAGCAGACTATCGTGAATGTATCTACCCACCCACTGATCTACTATCAATCGAGTGTTCTTGCTTTCCTCTTCAGTGAATTCCTGCAACTTCTGATCAAACCATTCTTGGATCTCTGGTTTCGTCAGGTGCCACAACATGTCCTCCTTTCACTCCGTACATGGTCCCGGCAACGGAACCATTTGTTGACTCAAACCCAGTCGACAGGGGTTCTGTTAAATTTTGAGCATTAATTCACAATACTCTAGGATATTTATTGAGAGAATAACATATACAGTATATCAATGCATAACAATCACAATAAGCATGACAAGCATCACAAGAATCAAAAGCATGAGAGACAAGAGACACAGAGTTTCCGTGGGGAAAACCCTAAGGTGAAAAACCCCACAACTTCCTCAGAGATAGAGAGATCAATGGCTCAACCAAAGTACAACCAAAATACACTGAGATAGTCTCCTAGTAGCAGATGATCCTCCTCCTCACTAGTGCGCCACTTTCTGAGTGAGAGAAGTGTGACTTTTCGAATGATCCAAATAGAGATCTCCCGATCTCTATTTATACTTAACCTGTTTGCCTAGTTATACTATGGGGCCGACTTGTTTATCTAGATACATCCACAATATAATATATAATTCAAGGCCGACCCCACACATGGTGGTCTAATAACCCATTGGCAAGTACACACACTTGCGACACTTGTCAATCCACATGACGACACTTCCTTATAGAGGAATAACACATCTCTAATAAGGGTACAATAAATATATATGAAATACATAGATGAAATACATTCCGAAGTTACATATACATCAACACTCCCTCTTAACTAGGAAGGTATTTCTCGACACAGATCTACTAGACAAGTCTTCTTCTCGGGATCATCGTCATCATCATCGTCACTGCTGCTACTATCTCAACCAATCTCTGACTCTACTTGTCATAGGAATTTCTACAGAGCCAGTCCTTTTTCATACTGGATGTAGGCCCACCACCTGCAGGTCTTCGTCATCACTGGCCATACTGTGGAATCCTCAGGACTTATTACGTGCGTCACAAAACCTCGAAAGAGCATCCCAGGCTGTTACAAGCACACGGCTCTACCTATAGGATCTCCCAGGGCCATATTATATGTGACCTCACCAAAAAACCTCGCAAGAGCATCCCAGGATGTTACGAGCACACAGCTCTACCTATAGGATCTCCCAGGGACAGATTATATGTGGTCACCACAAAACCTCGCAAGAGCATCCCAGGCTGTTACGAGCACATAGCTCTACCTATAGGATCTCCCAGGGACAGATTATGTGGTCATGGAAAAACCTTGCAAGAGAATCCCAGGACTTATTACAGGCACACAGCCCAACCTATTGGATCTCCCAGGGACATATTATGTGCCATAGGACAAAACCTCGAAAGAGCATCTGCCAGATATCCCAGGGCCAGATTGTATGCCATAGGAAAAACCTCGAAAGCCTATCTGCAGATCTCCCAGGGCCAAATTATATGTCCTTCCAGAGCAAAACCTCGAAAGAGCATTTGCCAGATATCCCAGGGCCAAATTGCATGCCATAGGAAAAACCTCGAAAGACTATCTGCAAATCTCCCAGGGCCAAATTATATGCTCATCTGCACAACCTGATCCATGGCCATGGAGTATCAACCTGATACTCACCATACATCATCTTGATGTACACATGATCATCCTGATCATCATCACTGCAACATCCTACTTCATGTCATCTGGAGCAACATCCTAAAGCTCGTCATCCATGATTATCCTGATCATACAATGCATCTACTTGATGCATACCAAGTATCTACCTGATACATATCATCATACATGATCCACCAGATCATACAGTGTATCCACCTGATACAAATACAAATACATGATACATATCACCATACATGATCCACCTGATCATACAATGTATCCACCTGATGTTGGCGGGAAAAAATACCCTATAGTAAGGAAACTGATACTATCAACTGAAAGGGGATGACAGGTAAGCGTATTAACTGTGTTACAGAGATGTTCATGAAAGGAAATAGGTTATAGGCCTTGAGAACATACCTTTCGAATGACGTTCGATCCTAGCTCTTATTCGATCTTGCGCTCGATCCTCAAGTCCACCTCCCGTTCACTAAACCTGCAATACAAGTACCTTTCTCAGCGTATCTTAGATAATATATAATGATGGAAAAAGACAAAGCAATTTAAACATCCAATATTAACCAAAACAGATCCAAACAAGTATATCACTTCAATGAACACTTAATTTGGGACAAGAAAGACGCTTCAACCTTTTATTTTCAAATGCAAATTGATGTTACAAAATATACCTGACTTTGTGACATGATCCTGCAACTTGATCCTGGGGTCCTGCTCTTCTCTGGCTTGGATATCTTCCAGCATAAACTCCTCCAATGCAAGCTTCTCTTTAAAAGTCTCTTAATAATATTCATGTCTCTAACCCCTCTCTTTATTCTTCCATCTATTTATAGGACAAGAGAATTCGTTCAAGTCGAGAGTGTAATGTCCCCATTCCAATAAGTGCATAGTAAGACAATCCCATCAATCCTACTAGTTTCCTAGGTTGGATGGGCACATGTGGGATGGTAATAAGGAAGCTAATAAATGATATTTAGACATTAGAGGGGTTCAAGCATTTAATAAATATGGTGAATAAATAAATTCAAGATAAATTCTAAGTGGCAAGTGGTTTTGGAGACATATGGAGGTGGTGGGACCCACACTAGCTTGATTTTTCATAATACATGGTATCTCTCTTTTGCAAATTCGAATTAATGGGAATGTGAAAACTCTTGGGTGAGTTGGTAAGTCATAACACATGTCATTGAGCATCTTAGGTCGAATTGGGAAGGATTGGTAACCTCCATGGAAGATAAAGAGTCAAAGTAGAAGTTTGTGGACACTTGGGCTAGATTCCCTAGCCCCTATGACACCAATGATGGAGCATCTATGAAAAATATGACAAATTTCAGACCTGACCTCTGACATCTGACCACTATGACATGTCAGCACCAAAAATAGGCTCAAAGAAGGCGAATTTGGGAGTTGGAGAAGCCAAAGAGACTCAAAATCGAATTTGGGAGAAGATGGAAGGTTGGAACTAGGAGACAAGTGACAAATGTGGAATATTTCCTAAATGGAAATCTATTGAATCTATTGAGAGGATTTCGACCCTTAGAAGGCTGATGTTGGTTATAAAATGTAGAAATGAAGAATGAGAATGGCTTTTGATGATTTGAGAAAAATTGCATTTGTGAAGAGAGAGCTAGTGGATGACTAGTTTCTTCCCTTAGCCAATTTCGAGGGTGAAAGATTCCCATCCAAGTTGGTGTTTGGAGAGGCCACTCAGGTATTTCATGGTGCTTTAATGGAGTTTTTATTTTCAGGTATAAGCTACAAGAAGTTTCATGGTTTGGTTTAGTGTAGCACTTTCTCTCCACCGTTTCCAGTTTTGAAGGCATATTCATGCTCCTTAAGGGAGGGCGTTTTTAGTGAGCACTTGTGCTTCTTGAGAGAGATTCTCATTATATATTTCTGATTGTAATAGATTCATATCCTCTGTTATTAATATTCAAAAAGTCTCAGGTCGAAATACCCACTGGTTGTATGCAAAACTATTGATTAATGAGCAAACAATGTCCATTTCCCCAATGCATTGATGTATGACACTATAATGTTGATTATTTCGAATGGATGGATTATTATATGATATATTTGTGATCAATATACTGCCATGTATGTCTTATACAAGTTTCATGTACTGTACTTGAGCATTTGAAGCATTTTTACTCAGTTTAGTTGTATTGGGAGGTGAAATAGTGCCATTTCCCCAAGGGTCGAATTGGGGGATTTTGCTGTTGAATGTGAGAGAGTTATAACAGTATTAAAAATCAATTAATGGTGCATATGAGACCTCAATAACATACTTAAGACATTATATACCTCTGTTCATAAATTTGTGGGAGTTTGGAGGCATTTGGAAGGCCATTTTCAGTGTTACCCGGGGGGGATTTGATGCACAAATTACTAGTCAAAATTACCTATATTGATCAGAATACAAATCAAGTTTGCAGCAGTATTTGGAGGGCCATAAAACATCCCTGAACCTTATATTCAAGTCTAAATACCATTCATACACTCATACAGAAGATTTGGGAGCATTTGGGTTGATTTGGAGGTCAAAACAGTTAAACTAGTCAAAGGTCGAAATTAGGGAAAAAGTTGAAAAATTGGCATTTTAATAGAATTTTGAAAAAGGGTCATTACAGAGAGATGGTTATGGAGGAAGTTGGTGAAGTTGGGAAACCAACTGCAACTAATCATCTTCGTGAAATTAATTATTTTTTAATCATCTTTTGAGATGTACTCTACTATTGCTCAGTGAAGTAGCGTTTAAGGCGCTACTATAGTGCTTGTAAACTAGCGCTCATCACTTTTTGAATGTTGAGCGCTACTCTACTGAAGAGGAGTAGCGATGATGAGGCTTGAGCGCTACTATTACACACTGGAGTAGGGTACAGACGCTAGTCTATTTAAGTAGAGTAGCGCTCATATCTCAGAATGACATTTTTAGGGTTTTTCCAGTCTTGTCAGGAGGTGGAGTAAGTCAAAGTCTCATCTAGGGTCAACCTGCTCCTCCATCCAAGTTGTCCTTTTGTGTGATCAACAGCTCAAGGTGATCATGGATGGAGAGGTGTAGGTTTGACCTATAGCAGATGCCCCCTAATGTGTGAGGTCAGAGGGAAACGATGGCCGAAATACATTACAATCCAAAGCCAGAGGAGGAGCAAAGAACCGTAGAAACAAGTCACAAGAACACTTGAAACAAAGATCAAGGTCAGCACGCACTTACATCTTTGACATCATATAGATGTGCAGTGTGATACAACATGATCTCTGATACATAACAAGGAGATGTATATATAGCATGGCCACTTGGAATACAAGCGTGGATCCATGTCAAACTGAGAGATCATAGCCATAACAACAAACTGGATCTATGTCTCATGGAGAGCCGAATATAAGTGAGGCTCAGTCTTGCGCAACTTGGGTGATAACAGAATGAGGTAATGTCATCCAAAATCCCAAGGTCTTCATCCAAAACAACTCTAGGGACAAACCCTAACCATGTGAATAAATTAGCAGACAGTCGAACATGGGGGGTATCGTTTGATTACCGGTCATTGATGTATACCGTTAACAAACGTGAGAACTTCCACCGATAATGATGATGGGGCCCAAGGTACCAAGTATGATCCGCCAAGTGTGAATAGATGGACTTGGAGTTGAACACTTGGGGATCCTATTGAAGAAGAGACATTGATGTATTCTCAACATTCAACAGCGAGGAAAATTGCCACTGGTGACTGCAATTTCCAAGGTACTAACCGAAACTCTAAACTTCATTCCCAGAGTAAAATGATTTGATGTCAATGGGAAGAAGTTCGTTGGAAGGGAGGACTTAAGGCATCCTCCATCATCCAACTCGAGGAACACTCAACTGGTATGAGATGATATGGAATAATATGTAACAAGACTGACACTAGGATGGCCGACACATGAGGTCAAAGTAAACTGCAGAATGGCCGACATAGGGTATATCCTTGAACAATGAGCACGACACAAAGTGACTCAGGCAGTTTCCGACATAATGGGGTAAATGATAAGCCTGAAATGTAAGAGACATTATCAGACCCTCCATATGGTTGGAAGAATAACCAACCGGGGGAGTAAACAACTCGGAGATCAAGTTCACCCTGAGGTCAAAAACTAAACCCAACTAACAAGATAGACTCAAGTAGGTGCTATGTTCAAGGATAGAACTGACTGAACTACCTTTGACATTGAAGATATGACACATCTTTCCCATCCCTTATTCTTGTTAGATAAAAGAATACCTTTCTTGTTGTTTTAATGAGTCCAAGAAAGAATGAAAAACTCAATAGATCCAACCATGTAAAAAGTTTAACGAGCCCATGGGAGGAAGACTCAGGACCTTCTTCATTATTTACAGAGTTCGAAGAAGAGATAGAAGATTACTCTATATTACTGATCTCTGTATTTTAATATCGAGCCGAGATCTGTTCTTGCTCGCCAATGTTTTCAATTTTAAGGAGTCTGAAAAACTTAAAAAATAACTCCATATATCTACTCGTGGATTTTAGTATCGATCCCAAGCAGATTAATGCTCGCCGGTGTTTTCCTGTTTATAGAGTCTGAAAAACTTAAACAATCCTCTTTTCACCTATCCGTGGATTTTATATCGAGCCCGGATTGGTCTGTGCTCGGCGGTGTTTTCTTGTTTATAGAGTTGAAAAACTTAAACAGTCCTCTACTTACCCTCTCATGGATTTCACATCGAGCCCGAGTAGGTGAATGCTCGCTTGGTATTTTTCATGTTTAGAGAGCCTAAAAACCCTAAAGAAAGGCTCCAAAAGGTCCTTTTTCACGCAGTTAGTCTCCTCCCCCGAAAAAGTATAAAACAAAGGGAAAAGAACTCTTCTAGCGCATACAGAAGTATACCTAGAGTATACCTTTTCCGTAGTTAATCCACCTAGGCCCGGAAAAGGGATAATTCTATACCTGAGTGGATGAGCCTTCGATTACTTTAACGAGCTCGAAGAGGAAAAGCTTGCTCGGAAATCTTTTTTAGGTTTAAATAGTCCAGACAAGAGCTTAAAATGACTTAAAGGTCAGCTTCTGGGATCATAGCTTCATACTCTATCAAAACTAGGTCTTCAACAAAATATTAGTAAATGCGACAAAAAATCTCGAATGATACATGAATTTGAACTATTAACTAGTTGACAAGGTCTAACATCGATAATTTTAAACTTAGGAGATCGATCCTACAAAAAATTTAAGGACAAATGTGAGCTGGATAAGTGAATATCAGTATTACACCATATGTATGTTTCAATTGATTAATTAGGTGATTTTGATAAAATTTTGAAACTATAGAGAACTAAACAATGGTGGGTAAAAATTAAAATCCGATTCATATATATAATTTCATTTTAAAATTCAACTTCCAATTTGTTTTTGTAGGGAAACCTTGGCATTTTCAAATCTCCGTGGCGATCAAATCAAGCATCCAAACACCGTTCTTCTTCCACCAAGTGAGTTAGAATCTTCCCTACTTGCATTTTTATGGTTTAGTTTTTATTTTTTGAGTAAAAAATTGCTTGCCACGCAATGCTCACAACTTTTACTGCACATGCGCTACTGTGTAACAAGAGCAGTAGCGTGTAAAGGAGATGAGCGCTACTATGCTCACACAGAGTAGCGCCCATACGTTACTGTGTAGTATACACAGTAGCGCTCAAGCCTGAAAACTTAAAAGCAAGCATCGAGACTGAAAAAATGTCACTTTTTGTGCAGGATGGTTCTTCAATGGAGGGAGAGAGAACATGAGGACATGGATAGGCTGGCCATGCAAGACCCATCCACTCTCCATGCTCTCCGAAGATGCGGTTTATTGAAGTTTTACCGAACCGTAAACATGAGGGCCCTAAAAAAATTATTTTGAAGACTTATTCAGTACTGGGATGTGGATACCAATACTTTTGTCATCCGTGGGAAAACCTTGGAGCTTACAGTTGATGACATTTATTTCATTATTGGTCTCTCACGGAGGGGAGATGTAATAAATCTGAAAGGGTCTTCTCGTGTGGGCATAAGGTCTGTGCAAGAGTACTTGAATACATATTGTGTGGCTGGAGCTGAGAAATCAAGAAGCCAAATCTTGATCTCTACCATTGAAGGCCTCCCCTTGAAGGTGATAGTGAGTATGATTAACCGAGTGGCAGGTAGTGCCTCACTACACCTAGCTTCTAGGCACTCTATGCATGTTGGTGTACAATGCTTACACGGTCATGTATATGATTGGTGTACTATTTTACTGGCGAGCATGAAAGCTCAATTGACAAGTTGTAAATCCGGCACAATGAAGAATTTTGGGTACAGTAGTATTTTCTGTACTTTCTTCTTTGAGAGGGTTCCTGCTATTAGTTTTGGGATGCCTCTACCTCAGGTTAACCCCCATGATCCTAGACTAGGCCATTGGGGTGACATATTCCTCCGCCAGGGTGGTGGGGAAAGTCACTACTGTTATCATACTGATGATTTATGGGGGTGGTGGGAGAGGCAAGTGCCCGCTTTTGAGCAATTTCCATATGTTGGATTGGATTTCCGTCATGATCCAGAACTGGTGCTTCCTCCAGGTGGAGCCTAGGGAGATATTGGTATGTTTAATTTTGAGAATTATTTAATTTTTTCAAACTTTTCAAGTATTTAATTTTTATAAATGAATTTTTGAAGTGCTAAACAAGTGTTATATGCAGATCTTGGGCCTGTCCGTCCTGAGGGACATCCTACCATCTTTTTGAGGCCAGCTGATATTACTGCAGAAGATGCTATGTTGGGGACCATAGAGAGAAAAGTGAGTCGGTTGACGCATGAATTTCCTGCATGCCGTATGGATTAGATACCTATTGATATGCAGGAAGATGTTGTTGGGGTGCCCCCAGCATGGCTTAGGGTGCTGCAGAAGATAGCTAGGCTAGTCATATGCTATCGCAATACAGTAGATGATGATGAGGTCCCTCCTTCTCCATAAGAGAGGGATACATTCTATGTATATATTTTTGAGGCTACTATGCCCAGTTTTGTACTTCTATGACATGACTGGATAGACTGGTGATCCAAAACTCATATATTTTTTGATACAGTATCGGTTATTTACATATGTATGTGTTTGAATTTTATGTGTGCAATGTTGTTTATGAAAGTGTATGATACAAATGCCAGTCTAACACATAGTTTGCTAATGAATCAGCTAATGCGTTTAAATTTCTTGGAATGTGTTTATATATAATAGAATCAAACTGTCTTTCCAATATTCTAACTTGTAGAAACTGACGTAGCAATCCAGGATCTCTAATCTAGTAGACACCTATTAACTGAAATACAATTAGTTGTGAGTCAAGTCTTACCTCCAAATGTGAAATGCCATGACTAAGAGCATCTCGGAGAAGTTCTATAACCGCACTGTATTCAACCACATTCTTCGTGGTAGGACCCAACCCCCCCCCCCCCCCCCGAAGAGACAAGTTGGCCAGCGGGTGAGTAAATGACCCAAGTTGCTACAACCAACTGACGGGTGTGGCGAATGGCGCCATCAGCAAATCCTAAGAAATGTTCGGTTGACATCTGGTACACGAAAAAACACACATAAGATTAACTAACAAGCATAACGAAAACTAGCTTTACAAAAATATACAGCTATGTTACAAGAAAAAGTACATCAGCCTAAGCATAGTACTTCTTCAGGTAGAGCCCATTTCTAGGCTCGGCCAACTTATTACCTTCGTAATCTATCTAGGCACCTTTCTTCAGTACTTTGGAAATTATATAAGGTCCGAGACACCTGGATTTGAATTTTCTGGGTCCTAGGGGTTCTTTGACTTGATCCCAAAGTAGGACCAAGTCTCCTTCAATGAAAACCCTAGGTTTGACGGATTTGTCATACTGTCCTTTGACTTGTTTTTTGTGGACCTCGTTTGTTGTGAGCGCGTCACAACGCTGTTCATCTAGATGTTCTAAGTGTAACAAACGTTCTTCTAGTATTGAAGTATCTGGTAGTAACTGAACTGCTAGTTTTAGCAAAGGAATCTCGCATTCAATCGGTATGACTGCTTCTATCCCATGCACAAGTTGGAAGGGAGAGAATCCGGTAGCAGTCTTAACGTTAGCTCGGTAAGCCCAAAGAGCCAGGTACAGCATGATGTGCCAGTTATTTTGACTGGCATTAACAGTTCTTTGTAGTATAACCTTTAAAGTTTTGTTCACTGCTTTGGATTGTCCATTCGCCTGTGGATAGTATGAAGATGAATGTTCTTGTCGAAAACCAAGCATTGTATACAACTCAGTCATCATGCTATTCTGGAAATGACTACCATGATCAGTCACTATCTATTTAGGTATGCCGAACCGTGCAATAATCTGATTAAACACGAAATAAGCGGCAGTTTCTCCATCTGCCTTGACAGTAGGCATTGCCTCTGCCCACTTAGTAAAGTAATCAACGACAACGATGATGTAATGATGTCCGCCAGCCGAAACTGGATTGCAAGTCATGTAATCAACCCCCCATTTTGTGAAGGGACCTGCTGTAATCACAGGATGAAGAGAAGCTAGGTGTGCCCTCATTTTCTTAGTGAAAAACTGACACGGACGACAGCGTTTCACCGCTTCCACACAATCTTTAAAGATCGTGGGCCAAAAATATCCAGCATGCAGTATCTTCTGAGTTGTTGCCAACCCGGAAAGATGTCCCCCACAAGCTCCACTGTGGGCATCATTTAATACTGCTTCAACTTCTTCTCGAGTTAAGCAACGTCGTAAAATGGAATCTACCCCACGTCGATACAAAGTATCTGAGATGATGAGGTAGTTCTTCGCATGGATTTTGAGCTTGCGTCACTCTTCTCGAGAAAAATTAGTAGGACACCTCAAAGTCTGGAGATATACTAAGATATCCCCGTACCATGGGTCATAGGAAGCAATGAGGAAGATATGTTCATTTGGGAATGATGATTCTTCCTCAACGTACTCTAGGTCACTTGGAAACTTTGAGATTAACTCAGCGAACACTAGTGATTTCTTCGACTTGGCCGATTGGAAGACCAAATCGAACTCCTGTAGGATTACAATCCATTTATTATATTTCCCACTGATGATTCGTCGGGTGAGAACGTACTGGAAAAGATTGAATTCTGCTATCACAGTAGCAGTTCGTAAAAGTATATAGTGACGAAGCCTCTGTACCGCATAGACTGCGGCAAGTGCTAACTTCACAACGTGCGAATATTTAACCTCAGGGGCTATCAATGCACGAGAAAGATAGTAGATAACATGCTCTTGGAGCATATCGTCTTCCTGAACCAAAACTATACCAATTGTATTAAGAGACGCTGCCAGATATAAAATAAAATCTTTTGCGTAGTCTGGCGGGCTCAACAAGGGTGCTGAAAGAAATGCCTTTTTTAAGGCTTCAAAGGATGCTTGAGCAGCCTCGTCCCACACAAAGTAGGAGTCTTATTTGATTAGCCTCATAAAACCTTTAGTAATTTTAGCATAGTTTATGATGAATCGCCGTAAGAAATTAGACACGCCTTGCAGACTTTGGAGTTGTCGCAAGGTGCGAGGAGGAGGCAGATTTACAATCGCCTCTACTTTCAGCAGGTCGACCATTATGCCACGACTGGAGACAATGAATCCCAGTAGACGTCCCGATTCGACACAGAACACACACTTATTAGGATTCAAACGAATCTTATATTGTCTGCATCTTTCAAACACCTGTCTAAGATGAGCTGGATGATCCCGTCTCTTTCGAGATCGCACCGGGAGATCATCCAAGTAAGGTTCTACTATGTGTTTGATATCATGAAAAGCAAAATTCATCGCACGCTGGAAGGTAGCTCCAACATTCTTCAAGCCAAATGGCATCTTCCGATAAGCGAAGGTCCCCCACGGGCAAATGAAAGTTGTTTTATGTTGGTCCTCGGGTTTGATTTGTATTTGATTGTATCTCGAAAAACCGTCCATGAAAGAGAACATCTCATGTCCCGCACAAGGATCTATGATTTGATCGATAAATGGTGTAGGATAGTTATCTTTCGGACAAGCTTTGTTCAAGTCCCGGAAGTCAGTACAGACTCTAATGGTACCTTGCTTCTTATCAACCGGAACGGGGTTTGAAACCCATTCCGTCATGTCAATCGGATAGATGAAACCAGCTTTAAGCAACTTTTCAACCTCTGCCTTGATGGCGGCCGCTTTTCTAGGGTTCATAGGATGGATATTTTGTCTCACAAGTTTTGCGTTAGGGTATGTCATGATGACATGCTCCACGATGGCTAGGTCTATACATGGCATCTCCTCATATGACCAGGCAAAAACGTCGCGGAATTCTTTAAAAAGTTTTGTATACAGAGCGATCTCTTCTGGAGAACAGTCTGCACCAATGAAAATAAATTCCACGACCCTGGGTTTGGTGGAAATGTTGATCGAAATTGTTCTCGATATGTTAGCCATATTTCCCTCAGCATAAATAGCTCTCGAAGTAGAAGGAAAATATGACAAATCAACCAATCCACCGGGTCTCACAGGGAATTCCCCTCTCTTAATCATGTCTAGATCTGGAAGCATGTAGGACATGTGGTGCATATGTTCCCATGGTTGGTCCAGGCCCATCATGACTTCTAAGATGGCTTCATTAGACGGAAAAACCGTGTCCAAACAATCAAACGAGTGAGTGGAATTCAGTGACCATGCCGGAGCATAGTCCATATCTGACTCAGCAGAGACTGGCGGAGTCATGATATGTTCCATTGTAGCATGTTGTGTTTCCATATAGGCCACTTCTGCAATGGATGGAGGCACAAAAGGTTCTGACGTAGTGGGAAGGATCCAAGGATCAGTTCTTAAACCAATCATGAATGTTTCGGTAGCAGTACCCACATCAGAACACATAAAAAGAATAGGGCAGGGGAGGTCAAAAGTTCCTATTAACGACCCATATATCCCTGCTCCTAAACTCTCATTAACCAGGGCAGTTTGATCAAATAAGGGAATTGTGGTCTCTGAAGAAGTCTGGTTGTTTCTCTGAGTGAAAGAAAGTTGATCGACTGTAACGACCTTACCTTCAAATGGGAACATAACAACTCGAAAAACTACCGATGCAATAGCTTGCATGGCATATGTCCAGCTCCTGCCTAATAACATATTGTAATCAAGCGGAGCGTCCAAAACTTCTACTTCTATAGCAACTGTCTTACAAGCCAATGTGACATCAAATGATGGAAAAACCCCATGTGGACGGAAAGTCCTACCATCAAATGTAGTAAGTAGTGTGTTAGAAGGGGCTAACTCGAGGGAACCCAAATCTTTCCAACAGGAAATTGACATTACGCAAGTCGACACGCCCTCATCTACAACAGCTCGTCTGATGGTCATTGGGCCATGGATGACTTCAATCTGAAGAGCAATGTGGTAGGAGAACTGGTATTTGATATCAGCCATACCAAATCGCACAGACATGTTAGAGGATTCCATACTTCCAATAGCTGCCAGAAGTGCAATCCGTTGTAAAGGACAACTTTGCAAGACTTCTAAGGTAGACATGGCACAAGGGGTCTGGGATAAATCTTCAACCACATTGTAGTTGGAGGTGGCCCGAGTGTTGGGATTGTGCGATGCCCATTTCAAGACACCTTTCGGGATCTTGAGAATTGGGTCCACAGGTATGTGGAGTGGAGTGGAGGATTCTGGAATCTCTTTATCCTTTTTCTGTGCATCCGGGGTATAATTCCTGGCTCTCATTTGTAAGAGTGCATCCGAATTAACCATGTTAATAAAATTTTGATCAACCGTAGCATGTGTAGTGCCCCCAGTGTTGGAGGTGCCAGAAGCTGAGCTCTTCCCCTTAGGGAATAGATATTTCAGTACGGCAGGCTTCTTTTCTCGTAATAGCTTCTGGGCTTCTTCAAGCAGAAGGCATTGGTGAGTAAGGTGGTCCTACTTGCAAAGTTTACAAGGGAACTTAACCTTCTTTTTCTCTTTGTTACCCTCCTCGGCATTCTCTTTTTTTGGATTCTGATGGTTCCCCTCTCCTTTCTTGCCCTTCTTTTTGTTATTGGGCTGCCGAGGGCCCTTTTGATTGTTCTGAACCTAGTTGATAGGTTCAGAAGTAGAAGGAGAGGTTGTGACGAAAGAATCTTCTGCAGTCGATTGTTTGACAGATAAGGCATGAACCTATTTGGTCAATGCTTCGAAAGCTGCAGAGTCAACTGAACCCACTATGCCATCAGCATGTGGTCCAGGTTTAGGTCTACTCAGATCGGTATTCGATCGTGGTTCATCAGGTGTGATCTCATACAGTAACCCGGATTGTGCGTAAATGAGATCTAACTGCTGGGTCCGTAGGATGGCTTCTTCCTCGTTAGACACTCCAGACGTAGATACTTCCTAAGAAATGTAAGGAAGGAGTGATTTCAAATACCACTCAAGAAGGAATTATGGAGGTATGTTGGCTTTAATGAGCCTCTTCCGTCTTCGCCACTCCTGAATGTGATCAGATAAATGAGTGGCTTTATTTTGCCTAAATGTAGACAAAAGGTCTGTTCCGGCATCATACCGAACAGGACGCTGGAAGTGATTCAAAAAGACAGTCGCGAGATCCCCAAAATTAAAGAATGTAGCTACAGGTAACTCAATGTACCATTTGGTTGCAGCACCGGTTAAAGTCCTTTGGAATAGTCTCAATTTAATGGAATCTTCATTTAATGAGTTCGAGGAGCACCATAAATGGAAAGTAGTGACATGGTCACCAGGGCCTTCACCTGTTTTTCCTTCAAACTTTGGAATGTCCGAAGGTAACTTGGTAGGAACTGGTGGCCATGTAGCGTTATGATACACTGGATCGTTGGTCATTTTGGAAAGATCTAGCAAATTTAAAGTTTCCAGAAATGGTAAACGAGGTCGGTAAGATGGTACTTGATAAGCTGGGGTCGAAAAAGCGTAACCACCCATAGTTTGACCCATGAACTGCTGGTAGGGGTTGCCCCCAGTCGTCTGCTGGTAGGGGTTACCCCCAACCATCTGTTGGTAAGGTTTTCCCCCGGCCATCTACTGATAGGGGTTTCCACCTACCATCTGCTGATAGGGGTTGCCCCCAGCTACTTGTTGGTAGGGGTTTCCCCCTGCCATCTGTTGTTGCACGAAAGTATTATTGAAATTTCCCCACCCATATGAAAGTGGGTTAGTGCTCTGTGGGTTCGTCCACTGTGGCTGGGTGTTATCCCCGCCATATTGCTGGTTAAAAATATTACCCCCTCCTCCTGAAAATAAGGAAAAAGGGACATTACCTGCAGGCATATTACATTGATTCATGTTGGGACCTGCAAAGGTATTGAAACCAGTGGTAGCTGACGTAGACGGTGCAGTCATGGTACTCATGAAAGACATAGTTGCAGAAGCACTTGGCCCTACGGCGGGTGTGGAAATCCAAGTACTGGGTATATGATATAATGGTTGAAACGCAGGAGGTGGCACTAAATTGGCTGTACTGATAGGTCCAACAGTAGGTGTAGAGGCAGATGCCATAGTTGTTGAACTCGGCATACCTAACGTACCAATATTAAAACTGAAAGACGGAGTGGACACAGAGGTTGTCTGTGCCGAACTCGGTGTAGCAGTAAAAGGAGGATTTACAGTGTTAGTGTTCATACCTATGGTGGGAGTTTGTGGTACTCCCTGTTCACCTCCTAGAGTAGACATCAAATGTCCAGGTAAGAAATTATATGCACTGTAATCGGGCTGTTGGAAACCAACGAGTGGTAGAAGCGGATTTCTAGAATTGGTCAAAGGAGGATTAAAGGGAGTGTTATGCTCCGCAGAAGTAAGATCTTCAATCTCAACTGAACTAAAATGTCATTGATCTGGAGTACCCAGTTGTGGTTCCTCAGGAACCTCTATTTCATGGTTTTCTATTGCAGTTTGTTGTTCTTTAGGAAACTCAATTTCAAGTGGTAGTTCCTCAGGAATTCCTATTTCAGGATTTTCTGTTGTAAAAACTTCCTCAAGAAGTTCTATTTCAGGAATGGTTTCTGGAAAAACACTAGGGCTTACCTGTTGTCATCTAGCTGGAGGTAACGGTTCTGTTCTAAGTGGCGGAAGGTTTTGAAGCCTTCTCAATCTTCGAAGTTCTTGGTTCTCTATGATTATATATATAAATAAAAACTAGAAAACCTAGTGGCCACTAAGACTAGGGGGCAAACAACACGCCAACTAAAAAGTCCTAAGTATGCAAACCAAGCAAACAAGATGCCTTCCGGAGAAGAGTCTGGGATGATGAGGGCCTAGAACAGATCAACAAAGGATGAAGAACAGTTACGCGGGGTCCACAATACAATGACTAAGGGTGCAAGCGCTGGAATCACCCAACCGCCCTCCCAAAGACCTGCAAGGGATTTCCTCCCACGTCTGTCCTAGGTACATCAGATATACCCTCCGTTGTCACCTATGTATGAACCTATGGTCAGATACTAAGGATACCACAACACCGAAAACTCCTAGGGGAACAGTCTTAGGTCGAATCAGAAGGCCTAGGCAGGGTAACTGAGCCCGAAATTCAAAAGAGTCCCCAAACGCGATCCAATCCTGGTATATGCTCGAAACAGAAAGTAGGAGGAGTATTCCCAACCATCTGATCTCACAAGACCTACTGCATAGATCCCAGGCAAGCTTTGAGTGAAATGGATTTACCTGTGATAATCGAACTACGATTTTTGCATAATGTGTGATCTTGAGTGGTTTAAGGTGATTTAAACTCAAGATCCTAACCAAGACTAATTAGTGTAGTCTATCCCTAAAAAGAAAAAAGTGTTTCTATTTAATTTTATTAAAGATTTTTAGGGCTGTTATTACTCAAAAGGTAGTACGTTTGTGTGGCGTGGTTGCAACAGAAAAGCAAAAGTGCATAAATTCTAACTTTCGACAACAAATTTTTATTTTTTTTTCATTTAAAATTCTTTCCAAACTGAAAAAACTGAGCAAATCTAATTAAATTTCTTTTTTGTTTTCTTTTGAAATTGTACACAAAATAACCTATTCTATCTTGTAACAAATATAATCCTTAATAATCTTAAAGCTACCAATTTTTTTTCTTTTTCTGTTATTATAAACGAAAAAGAACTATAAACATGGAAAGCAAATAAGACTTATGTGCAATAAGTATGGATAAAAATGGTTCTTAAGCTTATAGCTGTCAAGGCACTATCCCAACAAAGACTTGTCCTACAGGTTTTTTGCAAAAGAAAAAGCCTCTATACTCGAAAACAAAGTGGGGAGAAAACAAAGGAGAAAGATACTTAAAACTGGGAATCCAACACAAGAGGACTGACCCAAAGCATCAAACCCTATCAAGACCACTATGCCAAGCAAAAGGTAGGCAAGAAAGCTACCAACCACCCTACTAATACAAGGACTGAGAAATGAATCAGCCTAAAACACTTTAAACACACTTGAAACCAGAAAAGACAAAAAGTCAAAGAAGGTTGGAAATCAACAAGTTCGGAAGACACCCTAAAGGCTCCAAAACAAACCAAACCCTAAAACAAAGGATAAGATAGGTAAAGAGAAAACAAATGTTGCTACAAACAGCGAATGCAAAAGCATATAGGTTTGTCAATCAACAACATAAAGTCAAGGCAAGAATAAACGGAAGTGTTCACCAAAGAACAAAGCCTAGTCTTCCAAAAGAGTTATAAACAGTCCAAACATTCCACAGGTAAGCAAGCGATCTAAAGATGGTAAAAAGACTCAAAGAAAGGTTATACGACTTAAAGAAAAGTTATAAACCTCAAATACCAGTCAAGGAGATCTAAAAACAAAGTCAGGAGACCACCAAAAAGGCAGAAAACTCAAACAGAGCACTAACAGAAGGCTACAGGAAATATGCCCTACTGTGCAGTAGGGAAACTAGCGCTCCTAAAGAGATGGGCGCTACTGTATGTATAGAAAAGTAGCGTATGGGAGCTACTATATGTATAACAAAGTAGCACTCAGGTCTTAAAAGTTAAAAACTGATTTTGAAAAGATGTAAGAAGACTGATTGAAGCAGAGAAAAACAAGCAGGAGGGTACCTACAGGGTCTCTCGACAATAAAAGGAGTTGAAATGGTTCTAGGAAGACAAAAAAGAAAGGTTTCCTAGAGAAAAAACACAATTATCCCCAGTGGAGTCGCCAGTCTGTTGGCGGGAAAAACTACCCTATAGTAAGAAAACGGATACTATCAACTGAAAGGGGATGACAGGTAAGCGTATTAACTGCGTTACAAAGATGTTCATGAAAGGAAATAGGTTATAGGCCTTGAGAACATACCTTTCGACTGGAATTCGATCCTAGCTCTTATTCGATCTTGCGCTCGATCCTCAAGTCCACCTCCCGTTCACTAAACCTACAATACAAGTACCTTTCTCAGCGTATCTTGGATAATATATAATGATGGAAAAAGACAAAGCAATTTAAACATCCAATATTAACCAAAACAGATCCAAACAAGTATATCACTTCAATGAACACTTAATTTGGGACAAGAAAGACGCTTCAACCTTTTATTATCAAATGCAAATTGATGTTACAAAATATACCTGACTTTGTGACATGCTCCTGCAACTTGATCCTGGGGTCCTGCTCTTCTCTGGCTTGGATATCTTCCAGCATAGACTCCTCCAATGCAAGCATCTTTTTAAAAGTCTCTTAATAAAATTCATGTCTCTAACCCCTCTCTTTATTCTTCCTTGTATTTATAGGACAAGAGAAGCAGTTCAGGTCGAGAGATGGTTATGGAGGAAGTTGGGGAAGTTGGGAAACCAACTGCAACTAATCCTCTTCGTGAAATTAATTATTTTTTAATCATCCTTTGAGATGTACGCTACTATTGCTCAGTGAAGTAGCGTTCAGGGCGCTACTATAGTGCTTGTAAACTAGCGCTCATCACTTTTTGAATGTTGAGCTCTACTCTGTTGAAGAGGAGTAGTGCTGATGAGGCTTGAGCGCTACTATTACACACTAGAGTAGGGTACAGGCGCTAGTCTATTGAAGTAGAGTAGCACTCATATCTCAGAATGTCATTTTTAGGGTTTTCCAGTCTTGTTAGGAGGTGGAGTAAGTCAAAGTCTCATCTAGGGTCAACATGATCCTCCATCCAAGTTGTCCTTTTGTGTGATCAACAGCTCAAGGTGATCATGGACGGAGAGGTGCAGGTTTGACCTATAACACCTGATACATATACAGATACATGGTCCAAGCATCCAACATGATGCATATACAAAATACATGCAAATGATCCTACTGATCATATCCAGCATCCAACATGATGCGTACATACATATAAATGATCCAACTGATCATATCCAGCATCCAACATGATGCGTACATACATATACATATAAATGATCCAACTGATCATATCCAGCATCCAACATGATGCGTATATACATATAAATGATCCAACTGATCACACAAAGCATAAACCAGAACATCATCCTCATGCTCATCATCCAGCGCTTACATCCACAGCCATGTGAAGGATCCTCCTTCCAACATGCTTGGAATGGCTTCAACAAATGTGTCCATCACTTCTTCCTCGAAGTGTCATCAATCTGAATAACGCCAAGCCTCTCCCTGAAGTACTCGAACTTCACCCTGGCTAGTGGCTTCGTTAGCACATCTGCAATTTGCTTGTCCATCGCAACGTACAGGAGCTTCACAGCTCCTCTCTGCACCATATCCCTGATATAGTGATATTTGATCTCTATGTGTTTCGACCTGTCATGAAACACTGGGTTGTCAGACAGCTTCACACAACTCTAGTTATCGCAAAAAATACCAGTAGCATCCAACGGGAGATCAAATAACTCAGATAGTAGCTTCCATAGCCATACTGCCTCACAACTAGCTGAACAGGCTGCAACATACTCTACCTCAGCTGTACTCAGTGCTACGCAGGCCTGCTTCCTGCTAAACTAAGAGATCATACCTGATCCCATACTGAAGCAACACCCAGATGTGCTCTTCCTATCTGCAGCACTTCCATCCCAATCTGAGTCAACATAACCCTGCAGGTTAAACTTTTGATTTTCCTCATACTTGAGCCCATAATCCACTGTACCCTTCAGGTACCTCAGAACATGCTTTACAGCAACCAGGTGAACACTCCTCGGATCTGTCAGGAACTGACTCAATGTGTTCACAGCAAAGAAAATATCTGGTCTCATGTTCGTCAAGTACATCAAGGACCCAATCATCTGACGATACATAGAGACATCAACCGGCTTAGATGAAGCATCACATAGAAGCTTCAGATTCGATGCCATAGGTGTGGCCATGGCCTTGCAATCCATCATCACGAATCTCTTCAGGATATCTATTATGTACTTCCCTTGAACAAGGAAGATCTCACCTGCACTCTGCCACACCTCCATACCTAGTAAATAATGCATCATTCCCAAATCTTTCATATCAAACAAGCTTCCTCTTTGTATCACACCAAGTTCCAGGATCTTGCTACAAGTCATACAAGGCTTTCTTCAATCTGCACACATGTGACTCCCTGTCAGGTCTTGGGACTGCATCGCAAACATCTTCTTCATGATCGACGGATCATGGCATTCCATTTCTTCATCCCAGATTCTGGGAACTTCAATATATTCAATAGATATCTTTGTTGCTAGAACAAATGTTCTAGTACTTCTTTTGTAGGTGAAGATATACGGTCTTTCCTACAAAACAAGTTAAATTGCATGATTAGAAACATCTCATAATTTTCAGAACAAATTCTTTACACATAAATAAATATGTCATGCAGTCATGCAATTATCTTATCCAATGCTTCAATACAACATTTATCCATGTTCCACAACTTTCTAGATGCCTTCCAGTCTCTACCAGAACATTGTTAAGAGTTTTCACTACTCCCAACATGTTAGCAAAGAGGTTTCATTCTAGATAAGTAGCACTGGAATGTTGTATAGTGCCATAGGCCACTTACCCATCACATGCATATTAGTAATATATTGTTCATTAATGCAATCATTCTAATATGCACAATACATCTCCTAAGTCTAGGAACATAAGCATAATATTATTTAAACAAAAATAGGGAAGAAATGATAATTGAAATGCTTATCTTTGTTTGTTTGTTGGGTGGACTCCCTCTGAGTCTTTGCTTCCTGGTAGGAGCTGCTGAAGTAGCTTCTTCTACACCTTTCTGTTGAGGAATGTAGGAAGATGGTCAACTCCCTCTGAAAATATGCATCCTTGCAGGAGTTGTTGGAGTGTGCTCCCTCTTGATCTTTGCTTTTTGGATTACCTGTCCTTGAACTTATATTCATCCTTGCTGACATCAATTTTCTTGGACCCTGGAAAGTATAATCTGTAAGCCTTCGAGCTTTCACTGTAACCCACAAAGATACCCTTCTTTCCTGAAGGATCTAGTTTAGTCCTCTTTTCCTTTGGGACATGAGTGAATACTGGACAACCAAATATTCTGAGATGGCTGACTTCAGGTTTCTTACCAGAAAAGACCTCTTCTGGTGTCTTGTTGTCCAATATCTTGTGGGGTGTTCTGTTCTGCACATACTAGCTGCTTCTTCCCATAGATGCATAGGTAGATCCTAGTCATGCAGCATTGCCCTTGCTGCTTCCATGATTGTTCTGTTCTTCCTTGTTGCAACTCCATTCTGTTGAGGATTATAAGGAGCAGTCAACTCCCTCTTAATCCCTGAATCACTCCAAAGCTTCTCGAAGTCACCTGAGGTGAATTCTCCACCATTGTTGGATCTGAATGTTTTGATCTTCTTGTCAGTTTGATTCTCCATCAAGGTTTTTAATTCCTTGAACTTATCAAGCACCTTATCTTTGTTCTTCAAGAAGTATACCCAAGTCTTCCTGGAGAACTCATCAATAAAAGAGACATAGTAAACATACCCACTCAAAGAAGTGGATGACATAGGACCACATACATCTGAGTGGATGATTTCCAGGATATTTTTTGCCTTGCTTTCACTGCTTGGGAAAGCCTTCTTAATGTTCTTACCTTTTGCACATCCTTTGCAAACACCTTCATGTTTGGTCTTGATTTCAGGAAGACCCTCTACAACCTTGCTTGCAATTGGAAGTGCCCTATAATGCATATGAGCAAGTCTTCTATGCCAAAGTTCACTTGGCTCCATGGATTCATGTACCATGGCATGTTTAGGTTGACCCTTCAATTTATACAAACCTCCCTCTTGCTCTCCAATCACTACTGCATCATCGATTGTTTTACCCTTTGGCCACATTAGGACTTGGCCATCTACAAATGCAACCCTCATTCCTTTTGCATATAATGCAGAGATGGAGAGAAGATTCTTCATGAGCCTAGGTACATAAAGGACTTCTTTCATCTTCAAAGATTTTCCAGAATCTAGGTTATAGGAGGCTTCACCACTTCCTTTGATTGGGTATTGAAAATCATCCTCAAGTTTCACCTTATGAGGTGATTCATGTTCAAATGGGTTTACGAAAGATTCTTTAAACCAAGTCATGTGTTTGGAAGCTCCACTGTCAATCAACCAATCATTACAACCATGGGAGATAGTACCTGTGAGAGCAGAGATTAGAACATACTCTTCTTCACTTGTTGAATCATCATCACTATCATCACTTTCTGCCCTATCCTTCTTCTTTGGAGGTTCATCATCCTTGGCAGCATGAGCATGGAACTTTCTTTTGCTGCCCTTCTTCTTCTTGCTGGAGTTGTTGTTATTATCCTTTTTGTTCTTGGGACAATCTGAAGCAAAGTGACCCTTCTCATTACATGTGAAGCATCTTAGATCCTTCTTATTCTTTTGATAGGATCTTTTGTAGTGAGAGTGCTCCTTCTTGGGCTTGCTTCTTTTGGTGTGAGTTGCGAGAGCTTGATCTTCACCTCCCATATTTTCCTCACAAGCTACAAGTCTAGCTTCTTCTTGAGAGAATTCCTCCCACAGTTTACTGAAAGAGATCAATTTCTTTCTTGCACAGATTCCTTGAATAAAGGAGTCCCATGACCTAGGTAGGCCATTCAGAGTGGTCATAAAAACTTCACCATTGTCCACTACTTCATCCACAGCTTCAAGTTGCTCCTTGATTTGAGAGACCTTGGAGAAGTAAGATTGAATGGTTTCTCCATTCAACATCTTGACCTCTTTCAATTGATTCCGCAGAGTCATCTTCCGATTTATGTTCTTCCCTTCAAATAGCTTGGTCAAAGAGTCAAACATCTCATTGGGTGTCTTTAGAGAAGACACATGGGGTATGAGATGGTCTTTGATAGAATCAGCACTGATTCTCTTTGCCTTGACCAAGTTCTTCTTATGCAATACTTTAACCTCTTCATCCTCTGGGATAGGGATGTCTTCTTTTATATATGATTCCAACTCATTCTCTTCCAGGATTAACCCAATCCTATACTTCCAAGCTCGGAAGTTATCATCCCCTTCAAGCTTATCCTCAAGCTTGGTGTGGTGAGACATCTTAAAGAGTACTTCAAATGGAAATATAAAAGATTTAGGTCTTACCACTTGAAATGCTGAAAACTAGATCTGGTCCTGGATTAGGGTTTGTCAAAAAAACCCTAAAAATTCAAAATGTGAATTTCAACTTTCTGAAAGGATAGAAAGATGCGCCTTAATGAGCTGATCATCCTAGTGCATTCAGAATTTGAGATCAGCAAAGCTTTACCCTTCAGATTTGTCTTTTTGTCCTCCCGGGTTTACTAGGGAGAGCCCTGAATTAGGGTTTGAGTTTCCTGGAGATATACCTAGCCAAAAATCTCGATCCAAAGCTCTAAACTTTGATTTTTGCAAGGATCTTCCAACTATGTCTTCAAATTCCAGAAATTCCTATTTTTGTGGA
This sequence comes from Larix kaempferi, assembly GCA_027924585.1. Lineage (NCBI taxonomy): Eukaryota > Viridiplantae > Streptophyta > Pinopsida > Pinales > Pinaceae > Larix > Larix kaempferi. The sequence goes on from BSBM01000104.1 coordinate 180,626, forward strand.
AACCCTAATTTTTAGGGCCAAATCTGAAAATGCTCAGAATTGAATTCTAATTGGACAGATAGATTCTCCTTGATGAGTAGAGTCAATCTACTATACTGCTTTTCCAGAATCTGTGGAGAGAAACCCAATAAACAAGAAGCTCAAGTTTTCGTCACTGCAAAATGTCTTCTTCTCAGGTTAGCTCTGATACCATGTTAAATTTTGAGCATTAATTGACAATACTCTAGGATCTTTACTAAGAGAATAACATATACAGTACATCAATGCATAACAATCATAATAAGCATCACAAGCATCACAAGAATCAAAAGCATGAGAGACAAGCGACACAGAGTTTTCGTGGGGAAAACCCTAAGGTGAAAAACCCCACAACTTCCTCAGAGATAGAGAGATCAATGGCTCAACCAAAGTACAACCAAAATACACTGAGATAGTCTCCTAGTAGCAGATGATCCTCCTCCTCACTAGTGCGCCACTTTCTGAGTGAGAGAAGTGTGACTTTTCAAATGATCCAAATAGAGATCTCTCGATCTCTATTTATACTTAACCTGTTTGCCCAGTTACACTATGGGGACGACTTGTTTATCTAGATACATCCACAATATAATATATATTTCAGGGCCGACCCCACACATGGTGGTCTAATAACCCATTGGCAAGTACACACACTTGCAGCACTTGTCAATCCACATGACGACACTTCCTTATAGAGGAATAACACATCTCTAATAAGGGTACAATAAATATATATGAAATACATAGATGAAATACATTCCGAAGTTACATATACATCAACAGGTTCGCATCACTGTTGACACCAACCGCAGTCTCCCTAGTCACCGGCCCGGACTGGATTTATCCCGCCCAGCAATACCTGCAGAGCAGATGAGGTCTCACCCGAGGCATCCAAGAAGAGCAGACGGAACCATGTTTTCGCCGAATGAAGGAGGATGGTTGCAACTATGATACTTAACTTATTGCAGCACTAAGATAGACATCTTTAAGCATTCAACATAGTATTAAAGCGACATTCAACCAATACATTCATCATTGCAACAACAGTAATTGTAAAGTAAGTATCGCATCAAAGAAGCATGATATTATTCGTATAGTGTAATATCACATTATCATAACTGAACAAATTGAACACAGGGATTGCACCAAAATAGCTTCATCATATTATCATTGTCAAGCCAGATACAATGCCTCTGCAAAAACTAGATCTTCGCAATGACTCTTGACATCAAAACATACCCGGAAATCATACAACATCAAAGCTTCGCAATCTTCCCCGTGAATTATATCCTTCTGAATTATGTTCAACACTTACAATTATTATCTATATATAGGCTTGCACCTTACAACTCTTGTCCACTTACTACCAACTTCCTAACTGACACTATGGACAAATGACCCAATATCTAACTGACTTATCCAAAAACGACCAAAAACCCGTATTCTGCGGTATAGCTAACTCAACATTACATACTATGTGGTCCAAATGACCCAAACCCCGCATTCTGCAGTACTATTGACCCAAAATGAATAACTAATCTTCCTCTCATCACCATTCGCGTCATCTTCTCGCCATTTGCGCCATCTTCTACCTTGTCGCAGCATTGGAGATGTTGCGATAGTACTCTACCAAACCGCCTATCAACAAATGTGTTCTTACTAGGGTTATGAGCTAGCGAAAGACATTAGTACATAATCGTGCTTTCTGTTAAGTGGTGAATACTGTCTTGTAGTAGTCTCGAAATGTTAGTTAGGGTTTGGAAAACTTTAACTGTTATGAATAGAAACTAGGGTCTGTAGTATCTAGGGTTTAATACTACTGTGTTAGATATTCAATAATTGAAAATCAAAGGTGAAAGTTAGTGAAGAAATAAAATATGTATATTTTTAATAAATCTATGCAAAGATTAGTTCTTGCAGCTACTATAATTCTTGAAAATGCAATTGCTTGAAAAACATGAAATGTATAATATTGATGTGCATTTGCTTACTATCTGAAATAAATAGAGTTTAAAAGAAATAGATAGAACTGTGCATAAACATATTGTGTTTTTCTTATATGTATTATTTAAATGAATTCTATATTGTTGTTTATGCTAAACTGTAATGTTTACTGTGTTAAAACATAGGACAAAACAAGAACACTACTAAAATCATGTATCCAATCAATGGCATTCTACCTATCTCTCGTCTTTCTTTAATTTACTTCTCTATACTGGAGTACGATGCAGAGAACAACATGGAAAAAAATATAGAGATGGTTATCGAATCAAATATTTCACAAAGCTTTATCATTCAAAATCATACTTAGATTAGAACATAAAATAATTTCTTTTGCATGACTGAGTTTAATAATTCTATAATGTAGAAACATTTAACTGTAAACAAAAGTAGGAACAGTAAAACCTGGTTGACTGTAGGAGAAATAAACAGCCCAAGGAACCTGTTCCACCCAACCAATTCCTGAAGACAGCCAAGTTACTTGCCTTAGGACCCCCGATCCTGTTCATTGAACCACTAGGAGGAAGATTCTGTAGAAACCTTAGTACATCAACTTGCAATAGAATGTAGATTGTCCAATCATCAAGACTCAGCATTCAAAGAGACCTGCACCAGCACCTCTGGTATGCCTTCTCAGTGTAATTAGTAGACTTGTATTTGCACTCTCACATAGCCTCCCTATTCGAATCTCTCAGTGATCACCTGATGCACTTGAGGAATATTTGTGCAGAAAATATTGTAAGGGGCTTCTTGCCCAATTTGAATTGCCTTATGTAGGCTACCTAGGCCTTTTAGTGGTTAACTGGTCATTAATGAGCTACCTGCTCACTCCCACCCACCTGGGGGATAATGCCACATTTTTAGGGGTAGTTGTCCCATAACCAACAGCTAGTGGTGGAGTGCAAATGCTGCCATCTGTCCCATACCTTCTAACAGCTTCCATTCCTCCTAGTGGGTCAGTGAACACTCATTTAACAGTTCCCTTGAGTGTTTGTCTCCTACTTTAATTTATTAAATAATAATAATCAGTAATTACATTCATCCTTGACCAAAATTGGTCATAATTACAAAACTTTCTAATTAAAATTTAACATAAGGTATTTTGCAAATAAAATAATATTCTCAGAATTTGGGTCGGTGACATACACCCCCCTTAAGTCTCAACATCGTCCTCGATGTTGGTTAATCACTCTCTGAGTGTTCCTGAAATAGAGTTGGGTATAATGCCTGCATACTACTCTCCAACTCCCAGGTTGCCTCTTCTGGGCTAAGGTGCTTCCATTGCACCTTTACCTGCCCAATGGTGCGATTCTGGAGTAGCATTTCCCTCCTTTCGGGGATACAGTTCAGTTCCACCTGAAAATCGTTGTCTTGTCCCACCTGTACATCATTCCAATTTACAACATGAGTACCATTGTGTACATACTTCTTTAAAAATGATATATGAAAAACATTATGTATCTTTAAATTTGGTGGCAAATCCAGTTGGTATGCCACTGGTCCAACCCTGGACAATATTTCGAAAGGACCACAATACCTGGGTGCCAACTTGGCACAGCTTCCCAATTTAAATGAACTCTTTTTCGGTCTTACCTTGAGAAAAACATGTTCACCAACTTGGAACTCTTTATGAGTCCTTTTAAGATCTGCTTGACTCTTTTGCCTATCTTGGGCAGCCTTTAGATTTCTTTGTACCTGTTTCACAATTAGTTCTAACTCCTGCAACAATTCAGGTCCTAAAATAACTCTATTTACTGGATCATTCCAAGAAACAAGTGTATCACATTTCCTACCATAAAGAATTTCAAAAGGGAGAAGTCTGGCTGATACATGATAATGGTTATTATATGCAAATTCTACTAAATGCAAGTAGTCTTCCCACTTACCAAGTTGATCCTTAACATACATCCTCAGCAAGTCTTCCAAAACTTGATTCACTCTTTCTATTTGTCCATCCATTTGTGGATGAAATGTTGTACTGAAGTTTAAGTTTGTATTCAACCCTTTAAACAAAGACCTCCAAAAGTTTCCAGTAAACTTAGAGTCACGATCTAAAATTATCACTTTCGGTATACCATGTAGTCGAAAAATCTGCTTCATGAAGATTTATGCAATGTCTGGAGCCTTATGAGTAGTTTTCACAGGTATAAAGTGTGCTGCCTTACTAATTTTATCCACTACCACCATGATAGAGTCATTTTGTTTCTGATTTTTGGGTAGTCCAGTAATGAAGTCTATGCTTATCACTTCCCATTTCCAGCTAGGTATAGGTAATGGCTGCAATAGTCCAGCCGGATGTTGATGTTCAACCTTCACTTTTTTACAGTCCAAACACTTAGGTATGTACTCTGCTACTTCATCTTTCATTATGGGCCAATAGTACTCTTTCCGTAGCATAGTGATGGTTTTCTTACAACCTGGATGACCAGAGTAATGGCTTTTGTGCATCTCATTTAAAATCAGAATTTTTACTTCTGGTATGTTGGGTACATACAATCTGTTTTTGTATAATAATAGTCAATTTTCCTTCAAACTGTAATCTGCCATAGAATTTTCAGAATTGTTATTTGTTGTCTTTTCTTGTAATTTTTTGTATTCTTCATCCGTTTCACTTATTTCAAGGATCTGATTTTCTAAATCTGTTGAGTAAGTACTAATGGTTGAAATAAAATTCAGTTTTGCTTTACGACTTAATGCATCAGCAACCTTGTTCTCTTTCCCTTTAATATGCTGAATTTTGAAATTGTATTCACTTAGAAAAGTTAACCATCTAGCTTGTTTAGCGTTCATATTTGTCTGATCTAATAAATATTTCAGACCCATGTTATCTATCAACAAGGTGAATTTTCTACCAATAAGGTGGTGACGCCACATTTTTAAAGCATGAATTACTACTAATAACTCTAAATCATAAGTAGAGTAGTTCTTCTCATGTATTTTTAGCTTTATAGATTCGTATGCAACAGCATGTCCCTCTTGTGTTAGGACTCCATCGAGTCCGTCATTACATGCATCTTTGAAAACTATAAAATCCTTATTAGGGCCTGCTATCCTCAGAATAGGTGTTGTAGTCAATAATTCCTTTAGTTTCTTAAAACTGTCTGAACATTTCTGATCCCACACAAATTTCTTCCCTTTCTTCTGTAAGGAGGTTATGGGGTTTGCAATCTTTGAAAAACTCTCTATAAATTTTCTGTAATATCTAGTAATACCCATAAATGATCTTACATCTGACACATCCTTACGAACCGGCCAATCATTAATGGCTTTTATCTTATCAGGGTCAACCGAGATTCCTTCCTTATAAATTATGTGTCATAAATACTGAATTTTGTCCTTGTGAAAGTCACACTTACTCAACTTAGCGTATAGTTGATGATCTCTCAAAACTTGTAAGATAATACGTAGATGTTTGTCATGCTAGTTCTTTTCTTTTGGAATACACTAAAATGTCGTCTATGAACACAACAACAAACTTATCTAAGTATTTGTGCATAATATTGTTCATCAAACACATAAATACAGCCAAGGCATTAGTCAAGACAAATGGCATGACTACGAACTCATAATGTCCATATCGAGTTCTAAAGGTTGTTTTGAAAATATCCTCATCCTTCACCCACACTTGATGATATCCTGACCTTAAGTCAATCTTTGAAAATATTGTTGCTCCACGCAGCTGATCAAATAGATCGTCTATGCGGGGCAACGGATATTGATTCTTGATTTTCATCTTATTCAGCTAGCGATAATCTATGCACAATCTTAGGGTACCGTCTTTCTTCTTAACAAATATAACAGGTGCTCCCCAAGGAGACACACTGGGTCTTATATAGTTTTTATCAATCAATTCCTTCAACTGTGATTTCAACTCATTTAATTCCAGTATATTCATCCTATATGGGGCTTTAGAATTCGGTACTGCTCCTGGTATTAACTCGATGGTAAAGTCTAGATCTCTTATAGGAGGTAATCCTGGAATCTCCTCAGGAAAAACATCTTTGAAATCCTTTAGGACAGGTATGTCTTCTAGTTTCAGTTTGTCCTCTTTACAAATAAACTCATCATTTACTACATTTACTGCAAACAATTGACACCCTTTTCTAACTTCCCTCTTCACTTGCATGGATGAAATCTGTCTAAGGGATGTCTTTCTTGGATTACTTTTTACTTCTACAGTTTCTCCTTCATCGTTTAAACATGTAAAACTTTTCTCATAACAATTCAGAATGACATGATGGGATTCTAACCAGTCCATTCCGATTATGATATCATAGGATCCTAAAGGTAAAACATTCAACTTGGTTTGTGTCTTTAACTGATTCATGGATAAAGCACAACTTTCAATAAAATCTGATACTTTCCTCTTTGTTCCTATTGCTAGTCTAACTAACCAAGATTTACTGAACTTTTTTGTTTTCAATTTAAAACTTTCTACAATATCTGGTGCTATATAACTTAAGCTAGCACCTGGTTCAATCAAAATAGTGACATGATGATTGTGTAGCATACCTTCAATCTCTACCATAGAGATTTGATGATCGGCTTGTATGTTATCGAGGGTTGCATTGATTCTGGGCATCTGCCTTTCCAAGTCTCCAACAGTAGGTTCAGTCTGAATAGAATGAATGTTGTTAGTTGTCTGCTTCCTCTTGGGGCATTCTGATGCATAATGAGAACCTTAACACGCAAAAAAATTGATAGGTTCCTTTTGATCATTAGTCCTGGTCGCATTGGGAGTGTTTCTAGGAGCTGTAAAATTCTGTTGCTGACTGTTTCTGGGATTGTTTCCTTGAAAATTCCAATTCTGGAATTTTTTCTTTTGGAAACCAGAATTCCCACTAAACCTAAATTTTTTCTTTTTTCGCTCAAAATTGTTGGGTTTATAAATTTTTCAGTTTGATATTTCTTCTTCCGATTAGTATCATAACAAAAAGTTGCTTTCTTAATGGCCTCTTCTAAGGTCTTTGGATTGTCATACTCGATTTTGTCCTTGATGTTGAAAGGTAGACGACTCGGGTATCTTTGTATCTTCGGTTTTTCTTCCATGAGGTATGGCACATATCTCAGTAAATTAAGAAATTTACTGCTCATCTCCTTCATGTTCATACCTCCCAGCTTTAAGTCATAGAACTCCTTTGATTTTTCTTCATAGTATTGTTCCAATAAGAACTTATTTCTGAAGTATCATTTGAAAGTACTCCAATTCACATCCTTGTCATTGACGCCCTTCACTCTTTTGATGTCCTGCCACCAAATGTCCGCCTTGCCGATCAAGTTGTAGATTGCCATCTTTGCCTTCAATGATTTAGAATAATCATATATTTGGAAATACTTTTTCATGCTGGATAGCCAAGCTTCTGTTGTTTCTCCTTTTTCAGTTTCACCATTGAAGGTTGGGGGTTTGATTTTCTTGAACTCCCCAGAAATTTGCTCATACTGTTTGTGACTTTTCCTTTTGGGTTTGTAGTCTCCTTCGCTGTTGTCACTTGAATAATTTCATTTTTTTTGTGTTTGTCATGGGCAGCTTCTGATGATGTTGAAATGTTGTTTGCATCATCATTTTTCATCTTCTTACCCCTGTCTCGATGAGGTAAATCCTCAATCTTGGAGGTATTCTCAATTTCTCTATTTTGTTCATCATTTGGGCATTGTTCGAACAGTACTTGATTAAGTTCTTCTTGTGCTTTAAGAATCCTCTCATTGTCTTGTTTTACAGATCTGATTTCTGCTTTTAATTCTTGAAATGCTCGTGAAAATCCTGATGAATTGTCATTTAATTCACCATGGAATTCTTCTCCTTCGAAATGTTGTCCCGTGCTATGACTGTTGGGTTGAAATCTGTTTTCTAAATGTTTAGCTGATCCTTCCATATCTGTAACTTAAAATAATTTATGTGTAACACAAATGGTTTAAATTTTTGAATTAGTAAGATTTCTGCTGTAAATAAATTTTATGCTGCGTGTTCTTGGACCTTTTTCGGGCCTAGAATTCGAATGTGAGCTCTGATACCACATGTAACATCCTGTAAAAATACCAAAATTTAAAAAAAATTATAATAGCCATAATTATCGAAGTCGTTAATGCGGAACATAGAAATTAATTAGATTTCTTAACTAAGATAATCAATAACGATGACACGTCATACTTCTCAAATAAAATAAGATATGTTTGTATTTTCTATTTCAGATTTGAATGGATGCTAAACTTCTTAACAAAAGATTCTTTTATGATTATGCATACGAGTACAGTTTACAGGTTTGCTTAAGTTCTGAATATTATTACATGCTGTGCATAGTTTGTACTGTCGTGATGTTCTTGATGAAGTGTTGACAGTTTGTTTGTATGCTGACGAAGGGGTCCTATGAGGTACCCTGGAGTTTACTTAGCTATGTTTAGCTAAGGCATTTGAATCATTTTTCCATGTGCAGACCACAGGTAAGAAATTCTGCGACAACATGTGTTAAAAGTACATGTGTCTTTCAATTCATCGTCAATTTAAAATTAGAATGCTAAGTACTTCCTTGCGAAACAAGTTACTTGAGGTATGGATACTTGGTTCTAAACTAGTTTGTATGTTGACTTTCAAAACTCTTCAGTGTTATGATTTCACGTCATCCAAGTATTTATTATAATGCTGCAATTATTATATTGCGACTATTGTCATTATTATAAAATCAGTGATAACAATATCTATTGGTGAAGTTATTAGAAGTCTTGTAGAAGATAGTATTTATACTTTGGAACTATTATTACGTCTTGTTTCTACAGAACTTAGGCTATTATAAGTCCTGAATTCATTATTTGATTATCATTACACAGTTAATAAATGAACGGTCTAGTGACTAGTGTTATGAACTCTGCATTATAGTGAATAATATCATCATTTTAACTATGCCTTAGGTATCATATTTATCAATTGAACTTGCAATACATGGCTAGCATATTATAAAGTGTATTACTTGACTATACCTATAGGCTTACACTATTATTATGGAATGGAAAGTTATAGCTATTATATGAAATCTATAATGTATATAGCATTTAATTCTACTTTTGCATAGTTAGAATCTTAACTATGTCTATGGTCTCCATTATCAATGATTACCAACATATGTATATATGGCTAGCTTTATTCTATATAAATCTATGCCCAAGCCTTAGTGAAAGAATTGTTAACATTATAAGGTGACTATACATTCACACCATAACTTAGCATATAATACAATATTACGATGAATAACAATAGACTATAGAGATTGATATGAAATTCGATCCATGGGTCTAACAATACAATCATTTTGATGTTGACGGGGTAATAACTTGGCATGCTTCCCAAGTTGGCATTGACAGGCCTAGCATTAACGTGTTCCACGGTTAAATGATGTGGAAGCCCAATTGTAAGGTAATCACGTGGACTGTGTTTGAAATGAGCATAAAAACGAATTGAGTTGTTCCATGCACAGGCTCTCGATCTGCTTACTTGGAAAGTAGTAGATGAAGTAATTAATGCAATATTGATTGCAATCTTGGTTCAAAAATCAACGTGCCTGGAATGGCATCTATCCACCATTGATCTCTGTAGGATCTAGGGTGGTGGATGAAACCCTAAACACGCGTTGGTAAGTCTTGACATTTGGTTTTCATGTCTTCATTGTTACGCTTAGTGGGAGGTTAGCAAGGCCGACAGAATGCTGCAATGTAGGGTTGTTGGTTTCTCAAAGAAGAGGACTCCTTCCTCGGTCTTGAACCCGAGATCTGAGTGGTGAATCTTACAGGTTTCAAGCTTATGCATTTGTGTAATAGAGCCACGATACAGTTCTACTAGATGTGCGTGTTTCTTCTGTCAGTTGTTGAGAGTGATTTGAAATTGGGGTTCGGATTCTTCATGTGAAAATTGTCTTCTGAGTTTTGAATTCGTGGTTACTCTTATTGCCACCAGGCCTCGTCGTTCTTTTGTTGGTGTGGTGTGCCATTGTTCTGAACTTCGATTAAAAAGGTAATTGTTCACGATAATGAATTAATACTATGTTTTTTGTTTGTATTCTTGTATCTTCTGGTTTTTAACCTCTCTGGATGTAAACTTTGCAGGTCCCACTTCGAAGGATGGTTCCTGTGCAAAAGATTTGAGAATGGAAAGCTGCTACTGCTTCCTGATAAGCTTTGGTGGTTCTCGGAAACCCTGTAGGTGCCCTTTTGCATGGTTTTGATGGTGGCTATCGTATGCTGAGAGTTGGAACTATTCGACTTTGTTTTTGGTGATGGCCGAGTGTTGAGTTCTAGGGTCTTAGTTTGAAGAATACTATACAGTGGATAAACTTCACTGGTTTAAATTGCTATTCGGCTCTTTAATGCATGGTTACGTTGTTTGCTAAGAACTTTGAATTCGTATTTTAAATGTTGTTTGATAAGGGTATAACCCTGTGTACTTTGTTTCTCCACGGTCTTGTTTAATGTTTTTGGTTGATACGAATTAAGCCCTGTATAATATGGAACCTTGACAGGTCCGTAATGTAAACTCTGTTATACTTTTTGAATGGAAATGAGAGCCAAGGGTTCTCCTTTTCTAAAGACAATGGCTCATTTTTTAAATTGAAAAACTTGTTTTATTTAAAATTAATAATAGTTGAGAACTCTGTGTAAGATTGTAATCCTGTATTTCATTCTTGTTGTTGCTATTCATGTCTGGAAAATTGATGAGATAGTTTGACTATTATATGGTTTCGAAATGGCTATGCCACTATGTTCTATTTTTAGTTCACAAATGAAACCTACCTGTAGCTTTTGATTGCTATCTGGCTTGTAATGAGCTTTTGGATCTGAGACTTAACCTTTGCAACAATGGTTTCGATGCTGTGAATGTGTTCTTACTAGGGTTATGAGCTATCAAAAGACATTAGTACAGAATCATGCTTTATGTTAAGTTGTGAATACTGTCTTGTAGTAGGGTAAAAAACGTGAAGGTGGGTAACACTTTCGTGAGAAACTAGTGCAAAATCGTCTTAGCGGAAGTTATTCGGCCGATTAATATTTATTATTCGGTCGAATAATGAATATTATTCGGCTGAATAATTGTCATTATTCGGCCGAATAATGTAGAGGTTATTCGGTCAAATAACCACTAACAGTTCTCCGTTTACTTTAACGGGGATCCTTGAAATGTGTGCAAACCACTGTCGGATGGAAAAAAAATTTGGGTGATAGTTTATTCGGCCGAATAATTGTTCGTCCGAACAATTGTTCAGCCGAAAAATTGTTCATTCCGAACAATTATTCGGGCCGAACAATTATTCGGCCGAATAATAGGTCGGCCAAAGAATATTTCTGCATAAAAACCCAGCATTGTCCACCATTTGGCATTTCCTGTTGGAAATATCTGGACCCCGCAAGCGGGCCCGCTGTTGTTCCTCGCCACCCTGTGTCGACGCTTGCTTATCCGCTGTTGCTCCCCGACCCCCTGCTGTTACTTCCTGTTGCTCCACCCTGTTGCGCGACGCTGTTGCTCCACCCTGCGTCGACGCATGCTCCAGCTCTTCCGCTTCTTGCTCGTCCGCTGTTGTTACTTCCTGTTGCAGCTGTGGAAGTTGTGTTCGTCGATGAGGGTGCCAGGCGGATCTGAAAGTTCAAAATTTTTGTTTGGTTGCTGCTCGGCATAACGACGTGAAGTTAATGGCTGCGAGGGTAAATAAGGTTTATCCGCTATTTTTGGTTTTCGAATTTGAAGTTTGATGTATATACAGTCTTTCGTCTTGTAATGTTTTGCTGAAATGTGTTTGGTTCGCAGGTTAGTTCGGTTGTATTTATGGCGATGTTATTGGTGCGTCGTTGGTGTTGCGATTTTCTGTGCAGGGTTGATAGCTCGTCATTTTAAGGTACGTTTTCCCGATGAGTTGTGTTGTTTTGATTCTGTATTCGTATGTTATAGGTTTTAGTTGCTAACATAATTTGTTGTTTTGTGAAGGAACTATTTGTTGTTTGGAGAGTTGGTGGTCTGAACCGTCGCGGCATCGTGGATTGACGATCTCTTCACTGCGCGTTTGGGTTACAGGTATGTCTCGTTTCGCTAACTCCTGTTTTGATAAAAAATGTTGTAATTTGAATGAAATTAAAAAAAAAAATTGCCTTAAGGATTAAAATTAGAATGTTTATCTTTTTACATTTAATTTTATGCTCTTGAGCAGAGTTCTGGAACTCTGCTCTTGAGCAGAGTTCGGAACTCTGCTCTTGAGTTGTTGGCAATAGGAGAAAATTAAAAAAAATATTTGCATTCGGGTTTAAAATTAGATGGTTTAGTTTTTTTATATTTAATTTTATCTTATATGATGTCAGTGTTTATGCCATTAAACAGAGTTCTTGAACTCTGTTTTTGAACAGTGTTCTTGAACTCTGTTCATGAACAGAGTTCATGAACTCTGTTCTTGAACAGAGTTCTTGAACTCTGTTCATATAGAAAGTCACTTAAAAAGTCACTGTTGTAAGTTCTTAGTTATTTTTTTTCATAAATATTAAGTAATGTTTGTTTATTGAGATATAGAATGAAATCATAAGTGATCGATGAAAATTTTGTAAGGTTACTATACTATTACAATTAACTGCATTATACTTTTTATTTTATTATGAGATGATTATTAATGTTATCTTTATGGTGCAATAGTAGTGCTCCTAGAGTTAGGAGAGGAACTTACAAAAAAAAATAACTTATACTATTTTAGGCACCTCTACATTTCGTATGCAGTTCTTTAAGAGATATGTTTTTAAGTCTGTAGAATTAACCTGTACAACTTCAATGTGTGTAATTTTTTTTATCATAAATATAAACTAAAAATCTTTTAATAAGTGTATATAGATATATATATATTTTGAGAGATGTTTGTTCTTTGAGATATATAATTCAACCATATTTGATGGATGAAAAGTTTTTAAGGTTACTATACTACTACAATTAACTGTGTTATAACTTATATTTGATAATGAAATGATTATTAAGTATATCTTTACGTTGCAATAGTAGTGATGGTAAGGAATTTTAGTTAATTAATTAGAATTAGGAGAGGGACTTACAAAAAAACTTCACTTATACCACTTTAGACACCCTTACATTTTGTTGTAGTTTTTTATTAGATATGGCTTTATGCTTGTAGAATAAACATGTACAATTTCAATATCTTAACGTTTGTGTAAATTTAGAAATCATATCAAATGGAAAGAGTGGAGTCTTCAAAGGGAAAGCATAGGAGGTCATCACATTCATCAGGAATTGGTGTTCCAATTGGTAGTCAAAGGTTGTCGAATTCACCGCGGGGTTCGAGTTTATTGTATGGGTCACAGTCATCTGATCACCAACGAGTTGATAGGGGTACAAATGATTCTCCTTTGTCTTCTGTGTGAGAGCGTTGATCTCAACCTTCTGTTGGTATGAACATTAATGTTTAATCATGTATAATTTGTATTTTTATGTGTTTTGAATTTTTGGACAAGGTTAACTCTTGACTACGGCTATATTTGAAGCAAAGCGAGGTTCAGAAGATGTGCATAATTCGACAGAGCGAGAGGAAGATCAAGATAGGATTGTAGATGATGGAATAGGTGTGGGTGCAGAGCAGGGTCCTGAAGATCCTCCTAGAGCGAGGACCACATATGTTCCATTAGCTGAGGGTTGTACACCTATATCAACTTATCCGTCTGATTTACCTGATGAGCTTCCATGGGAAGGTGTTGTGCAACAAACTATCCTTGAAAGTTGTAGATCCCACTATGACAAGTTGAACAATGATCTTTGTTCTTTGGATCTCCCTCCAGAGAGCCGACAAAGTCTTGAGATTGTTTTGGGGTCTTTGCAAAAATTCATTAATGCATATGAGGAACTTGGACCAACTACGAATGGTTTTGTTCATTTGATGCAGAGGCGAAGGGACCAAGTTATGGGTCCAGACAAGTGGGAGGTTGTGAACGAGAGAGTCACCAGAGAACAAGCCAATTCAATGTTTAATTTCAAAGAAGGCCTTAAGCGAAAAATGTTGAAAGTGCAATATTTCAAGCATCCTCAAATTGCACATTTAATATATGATCGGTTTCTTGCAGCTTATGGTCGATTGCCATGGAATGATGAGGTTCCTAATTATTTTGCTAGATTTTTCTATGCGGAGTTTTTTTTAGGTATGAAGCCGAACTATACTGATGTTCCTTCTGACTTTTATGGAGTTGGAAAGGGTCGAATATATAATCGAAAAGGTGCTCTCAAAGACCCTATGACTCTTCAACCTCCACCTGAGATACCTCGTCCACCTAGGGTTGTGGCTTTAAGATCAGAGATGGATCCCACATCCCAACTAGGGACATCTACAAGGGAATCGGTAGGTGATGGTTTAGCATCAACTCTTGTTGGAGTAGAAGTGGGATTGGGTCGAGAGAGGGCTCGTGCTATTATTCTTCAAAAGTTTGTATACAAGACGAATGACGAGGTAGATGGATTGAGCATCGATGATCTCAGGGCTTATGCTAAGTCTTGTCGAGATATAGCTTCAGATGTGTTATCCAATGACACATCGAGTATGGGAGAGGTTTGTTGATTATGCTATGACAATCTATTTGATTTTTTATTATTCGTTTTGAATTGAATTTTTTGTTACATAGTAATAAGAAAATGTATTTTGTTTGTAGTTTTCTACAATGTTAAATGCACATAATTTTCGAGTCTCCAGTAGTCAAAATGAAGAGTGTTTTGGAGAGGTATATTAATTATAATATTTATGATTGAACTTGATATTTTATTTTGTTTGAATTTTAATAAATATCAATGTATCTTATTGTTAATTTGACTTATCCATGCAGGTTTCTTTAGAATCGAACTTTTTAGATGATTTACCATCTCTTGTGAGCTAATGATTTTAATTTTTTTGTTTTGCTTTTAAGTTAGTTTTTTAATTTATTATATGTATTTACTATGTTCTATTCATTAACATAATTTAAATTTTTGGGGAGAGACCGTTTGGAAATTGGGGGTGAAGATGTAGGTTCCTTGATGAATGTGGATATTCGCACCGAGGTAATTTTGTTGAACTAGAAATGATCTGATACAAGTTTAATATTTTATATTTTTTGGATTTATTTGAAAATTGTTTGCATGCTTTAGGATTCATAAATTATTTTTGTACATGTTGCAACTTGGCTCTTTGAGATCCTTTGGAGCCAAAGGGAAGGCTCTAGTGAAAAAAAGTGGTGGACATGCATTCAAAGAATTTGATGTACGACTTTTTTAATAATTGAATTGTTTGCTATGTATAAGTTTAATATCTTAAAATCTTGAATTTAGTTTAAAATTGTTTAAAAAATTTATGATCGAGATTTATAATTTGTTTTTATGTGTTTTGTAGGTTGAGATGAGTCCCAGGGAAGGTCCTAGTGGAAAATAGTGGAAAGATATTGGTCCAGATGGATAGTGGTTCAGACTTTATTGTTTTTGTTGATATATATATATATATTGTAGTTGTTTTAAACATGAAGAGTATTTATTTTTTGATTATACATATATGTACATTGAACTCACATGTTCATGAAATTTGTTTTGGATTATATATGAGTACATGTTAATTATTTCTCATTTGGTAAAATGTTTAGAAAATGTTTTGCATGAATGTTTAAAATGTTTTGATAGGTGCATCTAAAGTTATGAAATGTTCAATGTTGAGAATTAATGTTATGGAAGAAGGAATGGGGGGTGTTAGGAATGTTTAAAATGTTAATCTAAGTTAGGAAATGTTCAATGTTGACAATGAATGTTATGGTAAGAATCAATGTTAGGAAAAAATGAATGGGAGATGTCAAAAATGTTTGAAATGTTAAGAGTGAATGAAATATTTGATAGGTAATTTAAAGTTAGGAAATGTTGAATGTTGAGAATGAATGTTATGGAAGAATGAATGTTGGGAAAGAATGAATGGGAGGTGTTTGTTTAAAATGATAATCCAAAGTTAGGAAATGTTGAATGTTGAGAATGAATGTTATGGAAGAATGAATGTTGAGAAAGAATGAATGGGAGGTGTTTGTTTAAAATGATAATCTAAAGTTAGAAAATGTTCAATGTTGAGAATGAATGTTATGGTAAGAATCAATGTTGGGAAAAAATGAATGGGAGGTGTCAAAAATGTTTAAAGTATTAAGAATGAATGTTTGAAACATTTGATAGGTGCAATTTAAAGTGTTAGGAAATGTTGAATTTGTAAAAAATTTCAATTTTGTTAGAATAAATGTTATTAAAATGTTAAGAATGAATGTTGTATTTGTAAAAAAATTTCAATTTGTTATGTTGAGAATATATGTTATTAAAATGTTGTTATGAATGAATGCTTGAAACATTTGATAGGTGCAATTTAAAGTTTGGAAATGTTGCATTTGTAAAAAAAAATCAATTTATTATGTTGAGAAATGTTATGGAAATAATGAATGTTGAGAAAGTGTTGAATCATAAAAATGAAGGTTTAAAATGTTAAGAAATTGGATGTTAAAATGTAAAGAATTGAAATGATAAGAATATTTGATAGAAATATGAAGTTTTAATAGATTCAATATTTTAATGTTTTGAATGAAAATTTATGAATTGTTTGATAAGAGTTTCAATCTTTTGGTTGTTTGATTCATATGTAAATTTTAAATTTTAACTAATGTTTTTCATATGTTTAAATTGTTTGATATGCATATGTAAATTTCAAATTTTAACTAATGTTTTTTATATGTTTGTTGTTCAGGTACTTTGTAGTTCGTGAATTTCTAAATGCTGAAATCATGGCAAATGGGGATAATGATTTTTTGTTTTTTAATCACAAGTGAGGATTTCCGGATTGTGAAGCTTATGCTAAGTTGACCAATGAATTTTAGACAACAATTCGATGAATTTTTATCGATTTGTTGTAAATAATCATTGCTCTAATTTAGCATAAGCTTCACAATCCAGGAATTCTTGTTTGTGATTAAAGATTGTTATCTTCATTTGCCATGATTTCAGTTATGTGAACTTACATGTGAGAGATATATTATTTTTGTGCAACAATCATATATTTAAAAATTATATAGATTAACAACTTGTTTTAAAAAAATCATTCAGATCATATTTATGGCGAAGTATATTAAAGAAACATGTTAGATGGATTTTAAAGGAATACATAATTTAGTAGGTTTTTTGGTGATTTTTTATTGGCATCAATCAATCAAAAGTAAAAATTCGGGGCGGAGTGTGGAGATAGCCACATCCGTTATCTCATCCCTTAAGTGGTCTAATAGACATATGGAGACCCGAATAAAGTACTTTTGAATTCCCAAATAATATTTGAATTCATTTTTAAACATGTTAAAGTACAACCATTTAAGCTCTTATGTTGTCATTCAAGAAAATATTCATAAAAATTCAATGAAAAGATATACTGTGCACAACAATTGTGACACATGGACAAAAAATATGTTGTACACAACAATTGACATGGACAAAAATATAGATCAATTTATTTTTTATATATAGTTAAAAACATCGCAATGGAATGCCATCCTCAACTATCCGTTCATGGTCACATATGGATAGTTTCCATTTTTTGGTTTTTAACTGTTTTTTTTATGGAACTTGTACCAACTTTATTCGAGATGCACATACTAAATGACTATACTGACAACATATAACATCGGGCTCATAATCTTGAAAGTAGACATAATTTTTAGTCATATGCGTCTGCTGAAAAAAATAGCCTTTTAAAATGATTGATCCTCTTTCGTATGTAAATCCGTTGTCATTGTAGTCCTCCAATAACTTCATTTTTCCTTCAGTGCATCGCATCAAATAATATTTGACATTTTCGTTGTTGTCTACAGGTGCAATCACAGCGAAAACATCTCCTGCGCAAATTATAATTGGTGTTAGCGTTTTTAAATGAATTAAATTGACTATACTTATGGCGATGGACTAGAATGAACAATTAACTTAAAAGTCAAGAACAAGTTTATTACCTTCTCTAACGAGATCTGAAATTCTATCGCCATCAGACGATATTGCTATTTCTTCTGATTCTAACTCTTCTACACTTGCCAGTGGCATTTTTCCTTTTGGATTAATCTCTGTGTGTTTCCAAGCTTTTACGTAGTTGTTTGTTATGTTTTCACAAACTTCTGTAGATTCAACATTTTCAATGCAAATATGACAAAAGCATGATTGCTTTCTACTGTCAAATGCAAACACGTTGTGAAATGATTTTGTTTGAATAGAGTGAAGATCTCTAGTCCCATGTATGGTGTTAGCATCATATGGTATTGATCTATTTATATCTTGGACCCCAACAAGCCAAAAAAACCTACACAATAAATGATGAATCACTTTCAAAGAACAACTTTTAATGTTATTGTACATGTACTTAAATGTTAGTACATACATTTTTTTAAATTTCAAGAAATAATATAAATTAAAAAAATAGTGTACATACCTGCGCACATCTTTTGATTGTTGATTATAATCATGGCTTAGATTTAATTAACACCATTGGACAACCTCTGCAGCTGAATGAAACTGTGCAGAAGAATAGTTCATTTGTCATCTTCGAAGTGTTCTTTTTACGCATGCTCCTGCACCATCATGCTCACCTTTTCCATGCCCAATTTCAAAGAAATTCCAGCGATGTTTAATGTTCAGCGCTTTATGAAGTCGACATAACCAAAAAAATGATCGTGAAGATTTAAATTGACCCGCACATCCATCAGACCATATCTAATGCTCATTGAATTTGACTTCGCGTTTTTTCAGTGAGTCATAGAAAATATTTTCTATACAATGTTGAACAAAATGTGTATCATGTGTACGATCATCGCTGATATAGAAGTGATATTCTTTAATCGCATCTCGATTGTCACATGTGCTTTCAATGCCATCAACATCTTGTTGAGAATGTCTATATACAACATGGACAAATATCGAAACTTGGTCAGAGTGATAGTATTCACTTTGTATCTCTTTTTGTGCAGCAAATGTATAGTTTTCAGCAAAATCAACCACCGACAAAATTGTTCCGGGTGGAAAAATTTCACGAGATTGTTTGAATTGAAGATCTTGCCATCGTGCTCTATGTGAATGTTGGGTGTATTTATAAATTTCGCTTTCAAATTTTTTGAGAAAATATGTGACGCATATCTTGTCTTCTAGCAAATCAATTCTTTTGGAATGTGAATCACTAGAACTTGTACTATAGTTGATGTATTCGTATTTCCTCCAATCAACATTTACATTTGACAACGATTGATCATTATCGATAGGATATTTATTGTGGAATAGCACCAAATTTCCACAATGATGACAATGTTTTCCATTGACACATTTCTTTGAATAAAATACTTCATCGTGATTTCTCTCACATAAAATTTGAGATATGAATTCACGTATCGTCGGCGGAGGTGGTGAATTTGTCCAAAACATTTTACCAAATTCAAGAAACGTGTCATAATATAACTGAAATTGCACATGATAACGGCAACAACATGTATCACGTATAGTAATAGGTCGAACATACCATGGTTTTTGTTGCACAAATGTAGTGATTGATATATTAATTCCACGATGATCTTCCTTGAATTTATTGAACAATTGTACTTGTGTCATGTCCATTATATGTTTTGGTTGGATTTCATATACATTTTGTGATATTCTTTTGCGTATCACATCTCTTGAATTTGGTGAAACTCGAGCATGTTCCAACCAATATTCTCGTACAATATCTTTAACACCTGCTCCTAATCTATCTTTGTAAGGTTGTCTACAAATAATTGCCCAGCAAGCAAGTTCATTATTTTCATCTATTTGCATTCTGAATTTGCTATGTTTGTATAATGTCTTTCTTGATGTTCCAACTGCTTTTGCTAGTTCTGTTGTCAAACGCTTTTGTTTAGTACTAGCTGAAAGAATTGCTGTATGAATTGCTTTACGTGCAGCACTGATATCTTTCTTCCTGGATTTTCCAAAAAAATTTATTGCATCACCTATATTTTCCATCACATTTTGTTTCAATTTCGACTCTTTTGTCGCTTTGTGAATACCCAATAATGATGTAGCACCTTCTAACTTTTTGGACACTAATAAACATCTCAAAATTTGTGTTTGTCCTGCTATTGAGTAATCCTTGAGAACTTCATCATAAAATTTTGTAGCACGATATCGTGCAACATGTATTGGTGGTTTTTCTCCATATTTGTCGCAATCAATGTATTCTAACATTTCATCATCAATAGTAAAAGTACCTACACATCAAGTTTAATTTAATTTAACATATATCCAAAAATAAAATTCATTATAAAAAAATGAATTTGAAAAATATATGATATATACATACCAAGTCCAATTTCTGGATCTTGAACTTGATCTTCAATATTGACTTCATCGACATTAGCATGTAACTCACTATTTACATCTTCTACAATGTTCTTTTCAACTTCAATTTGTTCTTCTTGTACTCTATTTTCAATTTCCATCTCTTCAACATTATCATGTAAATCTGTATTTATATCTTCAATAGTTCTCTCTTCCGTTTCGGCAATCCTTTATTTTTTGGCAATATATCTGAGTTTTTGTTTCTCTCTATTATCATCATCATCACGTTTACGATCACATTTTTTTTTACGTTTTCTCTTATTGCCCACGGTTGTTTAATCTATAGATGATAAATTAAAGAATCATGTTACTTTATAGTAAAAATAAATAAATTAAGATTTAAAAACATTTACGGAATTTATAAAAACATGAACTGAAATTTACTTCACCTTATAAAAATTTTGTAAGAGTCTTTTGAAGAAGATCTCTTTGGAATTAACTTTCCTTTGAAAAAACTCTCTGAACAAAAATCTTCTTTGAAAAAAACCTTCTTGGAAAGAAATAAGAAACTCCTTGATAATAAATTACCTACCCATTGGAAAATAATAAAAACACCTTGTAAATAAATCTTTGTTGTAAAAATCATTGGAAAAAAGCCTCTTTGAAAAAATATCTACGAAAAAAGCCACTAGAAAAAAGTACTTTGAATAAAAACTTATTTGTAAACATATCTGGGAAAAAACCATTGTAAAGAAATAACTCTTTGAAAAAACCCATTTCAAATAAATAAGAAGTACAAAACTACCTTGCAAAAAACCCTTTGCAAAATACCTTAGCAACACAACTATTTGAAAAACCTTCTTTCAAATAAGTAAGAAGTGCAAAACTACTTTGGAAAAAAACCATTTGCAAAATACCTTAGCAAAACAACTATTTGAAAAAACATCTTTCAAATAAATAAGAAGTGCAAAACTACTTTGGAAAAAAACCATTTGTAAATTATCTTACCAAAACAACTCTTTGAAAAAATCCCTTTCAAAGAAATAAGAAGGAAAAATACATTTTTTTTGCAAAAATACTTTGGAATACACACTTTTTAAATACAATCCTTGCTAAGAACCTCCTTGCAAACATGTCTAAGAAAATAAATATTTTGAAAAAACTCCTTGCAAATATGCCTTAGAAAAAAAACACTTTCAATGTGTCTTTTGGAAAGAAAAAAAAAAGAAAAAACATACTTTGTAAAAACCTCATTTTGCAAAAAATATCTTCTTTGCAAATATGCAATAAGAAAAGAAATATTTTGAAAAAACTCCTTGCAAATATGCCTTAGAAAAAAATCACCTTCAATGTGCCTTTTGGAAAAAAGAAGAAGAAACATACTTTGCAAAAACCTCATTTTGCAAAAAATGTCTTCTTTGCAAATATGCAATAAGAAAAGAAATATTTTGAAAAAACTCCTTGCAAATATGCCTTAGAAAAAAAACTCCTTCAATGTCATTTTGTAAAAAAAAATAAAAAACATACATTGTAAAAACCTCCTTTTGCAAAAAATGTCTCCTCCTTTCAAAATTAATTTGACAAAAAAATGAGAAGTTAAAACATGCGAAAATAATGAATCAACTTTAGGTTTATTTATATGAGTATAAAAAACTCTTCTTCTTTTTTTTTCGGCCGACGAGTTTTTTTTTCCGTTTCATTATTCGGCCGAATAACCTTTACCATAATTCACGGCGCCGTTATGGAAAAACGTTATTCGGCCGAATAATCTCTGAAACATGAAAGATTCACATCTCAGCAGAATTTTCAGGTTTCTCCATTTTCGGAAGAGAAAAACCACCTCTTACACAACAAAACGAATGTCGTACTTCATACCAGTAGGTTCATCATTGAATCTACTTTACGTGGGTATAAATTTTGTTGTATATAGATAAGAACTGATATTTTTTAAGTTTTATTTTCGTAACATGTATCGAGTTATGATTCAACTCTTTAAAAAAACGGCGAAAAGAAAAATCAATAACTTTAAAAATACCACACCAAAAAAATCGAAAAAAATGTGGGACTCTTAAATGGCGTGTCTACTTCAAAAGGGTCTTCGTAGATTTTTTGTTTTTATAGCGGATTGAGAGAAAAATGGTGCAACAAAAAAGTTGTTGAAAATCGACTGAGTTTCCCCATTGATCGACTTTAAAAAAATATAATAATTAGTATATAGATCCATTGGTTGCAAACTTATAGTCAGGCACTAGTACATTGTGTGTAGATTGTCGTAGCATTTTCTGTTTTTGCAAAAAACAAGTCTAACAACGATTTTAGTGGTGCAACAAATCATAACTCTTTTGTAGTCTTTTCATTTTATAAGAACACACTGTCAAACATTTGCGAAATCGACATATCAAATCTTAATAAAAAAAATTGAAAAAATTATGAATAGAAAGCTAACATAATTCTATAAAAGTTTTATTTTTACGCAAAGTGAAATTTTAAACAAAAATATCACTTTTGTTCACCCGAAGTTGAAAAACATGAAAAAACAAGAATTATTTCTCACGAGACCCCCCAAAATAGACACCCATCTTCATTTTTTCACCCAGTAGTCTCGAAATGTTAGTTAGGGTTTGGAAAACTTTAACTGTTATGAATAGAAACTAGGGTCTATAGTATCTAGGGTTTAATACTACTGTGTTAGATATTCAATAATTGAAAATCAAAGGTGAAAGTTAGTGAAGAAATAAAATATGTATATTTTTAATAAATCTATGCAAAGATTAGTTCTTGCAGCTACTATAATTATTGAAAATGCAATTGCTTAAAAAACATGAAATGTATAATATTGATGTGCATTTGCTTACTATCTGAAATAAATAGAGTTTAAAAGAAATACATAGAACTGTGCAGAAACATACTGTGTTTTTCTTATATGTATTATTTAAATGAATTCTATACTGTTGTTTATACTAAACTGTAATGTTTTCTATGTTAAAACATAAGACGGAATTTTAACAAGAACACTACTGAAATCATTTATCCAATCAATGGCATTCTGCCTATCTCTCATCTATATTTAATTTACTTCTCTATATTGGAGTACGATGTAGAGAACAACATGGAAAAATATAGAGATGGTTATCGAATCAAATATTTCACAAAGCTTTATCATTCAAAATCATACTTAGATTAGAACATAAAATAATTTATTTTTCATGACTAAGTTTAATAATTTTGTAATGCATAAACATTTAACTGTAAACAAAAGTAGGAACAGTAAAACCTGGTTGACTGTAGGAGAAACAAACAGCCCAAGGAACTTGTTCCACCCAACCAATTCCTGAAGACAACCAAGTTACTTGCCTTAGGACCCCCAAGCCTGTTCACTGAACCACCAGGAGGAAGATACTGTAGAAGCCTTAGTACATCAACTTATAATAGAATGTATATTGTCCAATCATCAAGACTCGGCAGTCAAAGAGACCTGCACCAGCACCTATGGTATGCCTTTTCAGTATAATTAGCAGACTTACAGTTGCACTCTCACATAGCCTCCCTATTTGAATCTCTTAGTGATCACCTGATGCACTTGAGGAATATTTTTACAGAAAATATTGTAAGGGGGATGCCTGCCCAATTAGAATTGCCTTATGTAGGCTTCCTAGGCCTTTTAGTGGTTAACGGGTCATTAATGAGCTTCCTGCTCACTCCCACCCACCTGGGGGATAATGTCACATTTTTAGGGATAGTTGTCCCATAACCAACAACTAGTGGTGGAGTGAAAATGCTTCCATCTGTCCCATACCTTCTAACAGCTTCCATTCCTCCTAGTGGGTCAGTGAACACTTATTTAACAGTTCCCTTGGGTGTTTGTCTCCTACTTTAATTTATTAAATAATAATAATCAATAATTGCATTCATCCTTGACCAAACTTGGTCATAATTACAAAACTTTGTAATTAAAATTTAACATAAAGTATTTTGCAAATAAAATAATATTCTTAGAATTTGGGTAGGTGACATCACATGAGTTTAAAGTATTTTTTTTATCAACAAAGTATAAATTCCCAACAGGCCAAGGGGTTAGAATTTCTAAGTGAATTTGACCTTGAAATAAAGCATTTCAAGGGTAAAGAAAACATAGTTGAAGACACTCTCAATAGGAAGTTTCATGTTGCATCCAAAAGCATATGCAAGGATGACCTCGGAGAACGAGTCAACAAAGTCTCAGTTGAATATAAGAAATACACTCAAGTGGTAGTAAGACTTAGACAAAGAGAACCATATAATAAATATGAGGGATATCAATTGGAATAAGGTGGAATTATTATTTTCCAAGGATTGTTGTATATTCCAGACAATGTTGAATTAAGAATCTAGTAATGGATGAATACATTAGATGCTTTACTCTAGATGTTTTAGGAATAATCTAGATGCTTTACAGTAGCAAGAAAACATTATTTTTTTCCATTAATAAAGAGGGATATAGTGCACTACATAGCTATATGTTAGAAGTTCCATTAGGTTAAGGTTGAGCACAAGCACCCAGTAGGATTGTTGCAGCAAGTGCCCATCCCTGAGTGGAAGTGGGAATAAATATCTATGGATTTTATTACAGGACTACGGATGACAACAAAGCAACAAGAATCGATCATGGTGGTGGTGGAAAAGTTGACCATATATACGCATTTTACACCAATCAATTCCACACATAAGACTGATGACATTGCAAACAATTTCATGAAGGAAATCTTCAAGTTGCATGGATTGCATAAGGAAATCATTTCAGATAGGGATACATAATTCAAATCAATTTTCTAGAAAGGGCTATTCAAGGATTAAGGCACTCAACTCAATTTCAGTACAACATACCATACTCAAACATATGGTGAAACAAAGAGGGTAAATCAAGTCATTGGAGGATATGTTAAGGAAGTATGTGATGGATAAGCCATCCAAGTGGGAGAATTACTTACATCTAGTTGAATTTTCTTACAACAAAAATCATCGGGCATAATTGTGGATTAGTCTATTTGAATCCATGTATGGCATAAAATACACAGCTCTAGTAAGTTCGAAAAACTTGATGAATAGGGTGGTGCTTGGGTCGTAAATGCTCAAAGAAATGGAACAAGAAATAGTTAAAATCAATCTGAATTTGAAAGCAACCCAGGATAGGCAGAAGATCTATGGAAATCTAAAAAGAGTGCATAAATAATTTACATTCAGAGACCATGTTTATTTGGGAGAGAATCCAAAGAAGAGGTCTCTAAATCTTGGAGGTTGTACTCAACTTAGCACCAAGATAATGCGGTCCTTTTGAACTCCTTAATAGGATAGTATTAGTTCCATATAGGATTGCATTGTGCGCCCATATGAAAGCTCATAATGTTTTCCATGTCTCATTATTTAAAAAGTATGTACATGATCCTAATCACATTATTGATTGGAATGTGATTCAGGTGGAACCCGAGGGAGAGTTCCAAGTGGATCATATGCACATACTAAGCAGGAAGGAGACTACGCTTCAGAATTGAGCCATCATACATGTAAAGGTCCGGTGGAAGCACCTTGTTCTAGATGAGGCTACGTGGGATCTAGAGGATGCCGTGAGAAAGGAATACCCATTTTTTCTTAGTTATGAAGAGCACTAAGGACATTACTTATTTAAGGGGGAGGGTACTTCAATGTCCCCAGTTTTGACCCATTGGCATCTGCTATGTAAATGATGGAATATCGTTGATTAATGTAAGGAACATGGTGAGGAGCTCCAAGGGCCTAACATGTATATCCTAAGTATATATAAAAAACTATATATGTTTTAGTAAACCATGTGTTGGTCAAGCATAATAGAATTCTCAATGTGATGTAAATATGCATGATATTAATAAAGAAAACCCACAGCTAATTGTGCAAGGAAACAAGAGCATGAGGCATGGTTTTCCCAATGTTAGGGAAGGATGTATTAAAACCCATGAAGCCAATAGATGAAATCCAAGTGTCCAAGAGAGAATTTATGAGCCATCGACTACCAAGTAAAATTATGCACCCAATCATTTAATTCTTCCAAGGGAGAAGTAGTTGAAACCATTATTGTCTTGGGAAAGGGAAGGCATGAGTCTAAATTTTCGTGTTTCAGACACACTGTAATTTTGGAAAATGTGGATTGCTTTCTAGGAAAGTTATGAGTCACAAATTGAATCCCAATTAAGGATTCGTCTATCATTTTTGGGTTGTCACAAACAATTCCCTGGATGAGTGATCTTCCTCATGTGTATTGTTGTGTTTACCATTGTTATTCCATCTCATAATTTTGTTTTTGGTTTTTAGATTTGTGGGTTATGGTTGGGAGTTGAAAATGGAGTCTTTGAGTTCATCTATTTTGTGCTTCCCTTTCTGGTTTATTTGGTTGAAGTTGAAAGTTTGTTCCAATATGTTGAACTCATGCCCATAAATCATGTTTTGTATGCCAAAAGTTGGAGGACTATCCCAAAATCATTTTTTGTGTTCCCAACAGTTGTAAATATTCCTGTAAATCATCTTTAGCATGCCCAGTTTTCATAAATACACCCTGGATTTTCTTATTCCCTCGTTGGTTATCATATAAGTGGCCATAAATTCTCTTCATTGTTGTTTTGTTGAAAATCTTCTAATGAATTAAACTATGTTGGCCATGGTTAATTGTTGGTCTTGTTCTAATGTGAATGGGGTTATGGGTAGCCAAAGATTGTAAACCAGATCTAACTACTACTCCCATTCCTTAATTGATTGAGTGGTATTGAATCCAAAAGTATCTAGGGGCTCAAAATTGGTTTGATGAATCTCGTGAAAGTTGTAACCTCCTAGAAGATGATTGGGGTTTGGGTGACATTTCTATGCACAAACTGAATAGCACTTGGAGCAAAGGAATGCCCAAGGGACTATTGAGCAGAGAAGGGGTACCTTCTTGGTGTTGTGTGGGGCAGGTAATGTGGAACCCAATCTGGTTGAGTCTGATTGAGGTGCATGTAGATTTGTGGTGAGTTCACTAGCTTAGCACCCCCCTTGCTACCTTGGTATCCTGATAATCCCAACTGTGAGTTGGATGGTGTTGTAATCCGTGGGATTATAGGGAGTTACCAATAGTGCATAAACCATAATAGATGGAAAAATACATTTCATACATAATCATAAAAGCATAATGGAGAAAGGGAAGTAGAGTAACATGGACCAGAGGAAAAAGTTTCTTTATTATCATAATAGGCCAATTATGTACAAAAATAAGAGCTTCTGCTCACCATCCTATTATATAGTTAATACAGATAGTTATTCAATTTCATTTTCTTAACTTCTCAATCAATTGGCCTAATCGACATGACTAGCTTAGCCAACTACTTCCTAGTTATTCAAAAGGACCTTTTTGGCTGGCCAACTAGGCTCCTCCAACATCTCCCCCACCCTAAAACATTTCTTTGTCCCGAAGAGACTTAGGGAGATGCAAAATTCACAAAATAAATTTATCACTTCTATTGCATCATGGATGCTTTTCCTGGTGAGGTACAGTTGACATATGCTTCAACAATTGTTGGGGAAGAAAGAGCGAGGCAGTCCTGGAAGTCGTCCGATTCTGTAAGGATGGTATTGGCGTTTGATGTTAGGCTAGTAAATTGTGAAAGATGGATGGATTTGATCTCCATTGGCTCATTCAATATCGGCTGCATGCTTGTAGATGGAGTTCAGCGGATCTCATAAGTTTATAAATGTGTTGGGTGAGTCGACTTACTTCCTCTTGAGCTCACTTTCCTTGCTAAATCCATTGGTACTCATTTTGTTTGAGTTGGTCTTGTTGTTGGTGTTCCATATTAATTCGTTCTTCTAATGCTTGGTCCACATCTGGGTCGACCGACTACTTCTACTTACATATTTCTAGTATAGAGTTTTGTTGGTTATGAATGTGTATGTTGAATTTTCCATAATAAGAATACCAATTGTTTAGGACAACATACGCTCTGGTTTCTTGTTGCTCGTATTCCTTTAATTTAGCATCACACTCTATGAATGCTTTGAAGTGTTCGGCAATGACGAAACATGTTTCATCCCGTTGCTTCTAAAATAATTGTTCTTGGTTTTTTTCATGCTTGTCAAGTACAAACTTGAATAGGGTTTGTATTTTATCTAGTGGCTTCTATGACAGAGGTTCTAGTAACTATCCAACAATTTGTTGTGCTTTCTCAACACAAGTGTTCCATGTTTTTTCTTCTTATTATTTCATTGTTTTAAGATTTTTGGAGTTCTCTTCCCATCGTTTGTTGCGTTCGTTAGTGGATACTTTGATAAAATCATCAAGTTATTCTTCCAGGACAGTCGAAGGTGAGAAAAATACTTTATTTGCTTCTTGTCTTGCTTCTAGACGAACTGTGAAGATGATATGTGGATCACTCTTATTCTTTTTTATTTTCTTGGATGACTTCTTTGGATTTTAGCAGAGCTTGGAGCCATTTTTGGAGGAGTGGACATAGTTACAGTCGATGCAAATGGGTTAGCACGCGTTGGCGGCACATATGTCGACAGAGGTATTGACAACAAAAGGAGGGTTGATGATCACTAGGGAATTGATGTTGTGGATGAAGGTGACATAATCGAAGAAGATGTCATTAGTACGAGCATCATCATGCTTGAGGTTGTGGAGAATTCTATGGTTGTCTGGGGAGGAATAATTTTGGCTATCAATGGTGTGAATAAATCCAAGGAGGTTGAAGCAGGCACGGGATATGTTGTTAAAGTTGTCGAACTTTAAGAAGGAAATGAAGAAGTTGAGGAAGGTACATCGGAAGTTGTTATAGGAAACACTGAGATGGTGATCACAGTTGAGTCAATTGTAGTCGACATAGGTATTGATGCGACAAGGGGATTTATGTGGATTGCAGGTAGGGGGGAGATATACTTACTGAAATCGAAGTAGTAGTTGGTCGAGAGACGGATGGCTACATTATGGATTTCAGGGAGGGTAGTTTTACTTTTCATGGCGTTAACTTTTTGGGGGGTGGGTTCTACCGTTTGTGTCGAATGAGGTGTACTAGAAAGTTGGATAAGAGGACTTATAGGTTTATGTGCTAGAAAGTGAAAATATTGCGCAAGGAATTGACGAAATTAGGTGTTTTTAAAATGATCATGGTTGGGAGTGGATACCTCTTATTGGTTTTCTTCTTCAACTCAATGAGGGAGGGGAGCGAGGGAGGGGAGTCATTTGTTTGGTCGATTGGGATTTTCTCTTTTGAATATTTAGTCATCCGAGCTTTATTTTGAGGGAGCAGCGACACAAGAGTGGGAACTATCGCTATGGATGGAAACGACAGATTCTTCGGTTCATAGTACTTATGAATTTGTTACTCGACAATCATGTTATTCCTTGTAGATTCAAGTAATGTATGTTTAGCCTACTCTATAAGTTCCTCAATATCATTTTCTATGGGTTCGAGAAAGTTTTTCTTTTCTTGGAAGTATGCCTAGTCTCTTTTCCTTTAAGCTCTCACTGGTATATGAATATATTTTGAGCGACTTGTGCAACTTTTTCCTTAAGTCGCAGTTTATCGAAATCAAGATCCACCCCATATTTAATGAGTGGGTCATCATCCTCTGTCTCATTTGCCTCATCTGAGGATTCGTTGACTTATTCTTTTCCTTTTGTGATAACTGGTATAACTGCTAGTGGGTCAATTGGTTCTTTTTTGTACAAAATGTTGTAAGGTATAATGCTACTTCTCGTTGTTCTTCTAGTTCTCCTTTTGCCAAAGGTTCGATGAGATCCATATGTTGTACCTTTTCCAGAGTTAGTATACGTTATACAATGTTTGAATGATTTTCCATATCAGTAAACAATTCAAGAACATTGGGATCATAGTCAAGTTCTTGGGCATCCCCTCCTGTGCCTTGCATGTACCATACTTTTGTGTGGTCAAGGCAAAGTTAAATGTGTGCTTCATGAGGTAGGAAATGATGAATGTGATGCGTTACTCTCCTATGGTACATTTGTTTTAAATTTACTAGAACCAATGTTCCAAATAGGTTTTTTCTTTGTTCCAATTGAACGAAGGCCCTTTTCCTGCAAATAACTGAAAGTTTCTCATGAGTGGTTGATGGGTACTAGTGAACTCTAGCTCACCGACTGGATTAATATTTTCCATTTCTATCCATATGAACAAAGAAGACAATCTAATGGTGTGTGCGTTGTCCTAACATTTTATGCAATTATCGTTTACTAGCTGAGCTAAGTGGTCTACCCAATTAAAATTTATTGAATCCTTCATGACCTACTTTACTACTTCTAACATGTCCAACCTCAAGTCAAATGGCCAACCAGAGCCTGTTAAGCATAGTGAGATGATAATGGAATCCCACTTGTAGTCTCTATATTGAACTTTGTTGATTATAAGTCCCTTAGAATTATTCCCCACTGAGGACCCTGTTAACTCTTCTACTAGAGGCAATGCATTGCTAGTGAGTGGAACTACCGATCCTTTACTTGAAAGACCTGTGATTGCACTAATAGGTGAATCTGTAATAGGGATGGCCTCCTCTATGCATGGTATCTATTGATGATGAATTTTGTGATGGTTTCTTTTAGACTATCAAATGGTGCTAACAGGGTTGCATTCAGGTACCCACGAATTGTTGTTGTGGTGAGATTCTAAGTAGGTTATATCCATTTTTTGTCTTGTATTTCCCAAGATTTGAATTCTATGTAGTGATTTCCCCAATTCGGTTCGTTGAGCTTTTCTTTTTTAATTCTTTGTATTCTAGCTTCCAGAGGGGCCATAGTGCCTTCTTCTTGCTACATTTTGGATTTCAATTATGTGGCTTTGGATATGGTTGGTTTCTACAGGGGATCTCTTTGGTACCATGGTTGGTTCTTTGATGACAAAAGCTAGCAGAAGGTTTGTAATTCACGGAATTTCTTTCAGTTGTTCGAACTATGAGGTGAATTGAAGGCATGGGTCTTCAAATGTATTTATAGGCACATAAATATGTAGTGCTTTGGAGAGGGTAGGTGAGCACATTAAATTTGAATTTTTTGGATTACAGATCACCCACATGCTTGGTGAAAATTCCCAAGGAATTTTTCTACACGCGTTGGATGGTGTGCTTGGTTGCGTCGTTTGAGATTCTCGTCGAGATTTCGCTTTATGGTTTCTATCATCCATCTTTGGTCACCTAGGTGATAACTTGGTCAATCCTTACCATAAGTGCTTCCACAAATATTTGTTCTTGGATTTGTTATTATAAACAAGTCGGTTGCTTTGTGACTGATGTCCCTTTCCATTCTCACGCTCTATCTATTTTTCTCAATTATCTCCCATGTTTGTTGACTTGTACCCACTCTTTCAAAGAAATCGATGTCTTAGTGATTCCTTTTTATACGCTTTTGTAAGTTAGTTATGTAACTTCTTTTTAATTGGAACTAAAATTAATTAACTTTTCCTAATTCTAACAAACCTGGGAAGCAACATTCGACTACTAATGATACTGTCACTAGTCGGCATCGTGCCTTCTTCAAAGTCGGTACTATTGTAGTTGTGCACCATTGAAGACATGATCTTGTAGGACTTTTTGTCTAATTGATCCATTGCTATTGAGTTCTTTGACTATGTATGGTCCTAACCATTTGGTATCAAGATTTTTGGGATTTCCTTTTATCCGACTATTATATAATAATATTGAGTTTCCAATGGAGATGTCTTTACTTTTAATATTTTGGACGTGCAATATTTCTGTTGCATCTTCTGAACTTCTTGATGGTGCATAGAAATCATTATTTCCTCTTCTAGATTTTGTAAATTGAATATTTTGTATTGAATTGCTTGAAGGGTATTGAGATGCAAAACTTGAGTAATTGTTGGTTCTTGTTGTTTAAAATGTAATGGGATGACTGCTTCTTGACCATATACTAGCTTAAATGGTGTTTGGATCGTCGATCTTTTGTATGTTGTTATGTATGCCCATAGGATCGCGGGGATTTTTTCGTCCCAGTCGCCTTTTTCAATGTTGCAGATCTTTGTTAACCCTTTGGTCAGTGTCTTATTGAACGACTTGACTACTCCATTGTACTATGGATGGTAGGCTATACTTTTGTGATGGTCTATCATAAATTTTTTGGTTAATACATTGATAGTTTTATTTATGAAATGCATGCCTCGATCGCTGATGAGTGTTAGTAGACATCCAAATCTTGTAATTATATTTTCATATATAAATCGGGATTTGAATTCACTAGTGTAGGATTAGACCAGTTCTTCCTCAGCCCATTTAGTTACATATTCTACTATTGTAATAATGTATTGTGCTCCTGCCCGACAATCGGTATTTGGGAAAGGTTTGACGAAATAAATTGCCCAAATTTCGAATGCAAGGATGGAGTTGATAGATATTAATGGTATTTCATGTCATCTTAATCGCCGACCCATTCTCTGAAATTTATCGAACTTATTTACATATGCTTTGCAGTCCTTCTGCAATGATGACCACCATAGTCTGGATTGTAGGATTTTTCTAGCGATTGTGTCAGCATGGAAATGAGCTCATGTAGGTCTTGAATGTGCTTCTTCAATAATATCCTATCGTTCGTGACCCAGTGTACATCGACAGATTATGTCATTTGGTCTTATCCAAGCTTGTATAAGTACCTATTGATTAATGTGTATGGTGTTTCTTTCATTGCTAAGATATTTTTTCTTTTTCTCTGATGTTCCTTGAGGGGCATGTCCTTCTTGTAAGAATTCTGCAATATATGTTAATTCTTTTGGTATGGATTCGACGCTGAAAAATATTTGCGTAAGGTATTTTATCGTCGATACCAACTGGTTCTTATCCAGTTTCTATATGCGACAAGTGGTCATGACCAACATTTGACTTTCCAAGTCGGACTAGGATTTCAAATTCAAAATTCTTGAAACAATAGGATCCAATGACATATGTGACCATGGTGGAGAGGTTTGTTCACCAAATATTTTAGTGCTTAATGGTCTTTGTAGAATACAAATGGGTTGGCCAATAAATAGTGTCGATGTTTTTGTAGTACAAATGTCATACCCATCCCTTCACGTTCAGTCATTGAGTAGTTTATTTCAGCTTTATTCAACTTCCGACTAGCATATGCATTTGGGTAGTCGAGCTCGTCATCTCCAAGTTGTGTTAATATTGATCCGACTGCGATGCATGAGGCATCGATATGGACGTGGAACGTTTTCAACCAGTTGGGAAATTTAAGTATTGAGGCTACAACTAGTTTTCTTTTAAGTGACTTAAAGGATTATTTGCATTCTGAGGTCCACTAGAATTCAACTTGTAGTCGGAGTAATTCTTCCAAGGGAAATGTAATGTCATAATAGTGTCAGATAAACTTCCTGTAATATCTTGAGCAAAATTATGACTTGCTTGGGATGTATCTGAGGTTTTAAGTCAAGAATGACATTGATTTTAGCTAGATCCACTTGTATGCCATCCTTGCACACAACATGCCCCAATAGTACTCCTATTGATGTGGAAAATATACATTTTTTATCTTTAGAGATACCTGTATCTATATGTACCTTTCTAGCATTATACAAAGCCACTATATGTGGTCTTTGAGCAATGAATAAATAGTCCAGTCATTAAAATAGGCAGCCATTGTTTTGTATAAAAACTCTTGAAAATATTTTATAACTATTCTAGAAAAGATAGTTGGGGCATTATTTAGGCCAAATGGCAGGACCCTGTAGGTGAAAGATCGAAATTCGCAAACAAATGTAGTTTTATGTTGGTCTTCCTTTGCTATAAGAACCTGGTTATAATCAGAAAATTCGTCGGTGAATGTGTAACATTCATGTCCTGCAACTTCATTGATGATCTCGTCATTGAAAAGAGTTGGGAATGGTTCTATGAGGTTTACTCTATTGAGGCCTCTGAATTTGACGTATACACATAGTCTCTTTGGGTTGTGCTTATTTGGTTGGACAACCATGGAGCTATCCCACTCCGATTGATCGACTAGGTATATTATTCCTGCATTTAACATATTCTCAATCTCTTTCTTAACTATGTATTTATACATGTGGGATAACTTGTATAGTTGTTTCTTGATAGGATTATCATTAGTAAATATG
Source organism: Larix kaempferi (assembly GCA_027924585.1). Taxonomy (NCBI): domain Eukaryota; kingdom Viridiplantae; phylum Streptophyta; class Pinopsida; order Pinales; family Pinaceae; genus Larix; species Larix kaempferi. The sequence continues at coordinate 215,084 of BSBM01000104.1, forward strand.
TCAGTTTTCATCTCTCCCATTTCTTGTACCATCCCTTTCAGATCTTTATAGTCTCGTGCGAAGATGTCTTGATACTCTTTAAGCATATTAGTTATTTCTACAGTCTGTTGTTCCGACTAGTAGTCACCTATTTTATCCATTTTTGTTCGTCCATCAGTAGATATGTTGACTTCTTTTGTCTTAGTTTCGGTGTCCATCCACTCTCTTGCTTTTGATTCATTGATCGATAGTTCACCTTCTTTAAATTCTGTGAAATCCATAGGAAACTCCTTGTCGTCATCCTCATTCTCCTTTTCTTTGGTCGAAATTTTCAAGATGGTATTTACAGTTGGGTTACTCGTGGGTTATTTATTTGCCATTAGAAGCTTTTTCCATAAGTATATTCATGCATATGTTGTGTATTCATGCAACAAAAATGATATTTTAATATTTGGTTGGAGCCCTACAACAAAAAATTGGATCACAATAGCTTGATCCATTTTGGATGGCATCTGACTGAGGAGATCTTTGAATCTTCTATCATACTATCATACTGTTTCTCCTATTATTTAAGTGATTTCTTTTAACTTAATATGTCCGGCCAGATGTTTAATGTCGTCTTCTTTGAAGAAGTCTAAGAAATTATTTTTAATTTGTTGTTTTCTCTTGAGACCTTTTTGATAAAAATCATGTACCATGTAAGTGCTCTATTCTAAAGACCACCTGCGAACTGTGCAATTTGTTGGTTCTAATTGTCAATGAGGTTATATTTCTAGAGAGATTCACATACAAACCAATGCTTTTTAGGATCCCTATCTCCTTCATAGATAGGAGTATTCACTGGAATTTGACAAGCCATTTTAATGGAACTCTTGTGATTGAATTCTTACCGGGGAAAAATGACCAAATGACTCACTTACTATTTGAAGTCCATTGATAACTTCATGTGGATGCGAGTTGTACCATGACAAACGTACTTTTGCGACAAAATATTCTTCACAAGATCAGATCTTCAAGGGACAAGATGCTTCAATCAATAATGTTGATTGCAGGGGGGTTACCTCCATGTGATCTAAATAGAATAAATTGAAATAGTGTCTTCTGAATTCGGGTATGAAGGTAATCCAGTTACCATGCGGTGGTCATTGAATCATCATTCGATCTGTAATCCGTACACATTGATCTAGTTGACTCAATATGCTATTATTGTCTGGTCCCAGTATCATGTCACGCTCGACGATTTGTCTAATAGTCGTCCCAGTCGTCGTTATCATTGGTACAAATTTGACGGGAGTTGAGGCATCTAGAATTGCAATATGCAAAGATTGTGGGGTCAACACCATCGCATGCAACCGATCCATCAGTGTAGGAAACTCACCTTCTCTTTCATCTGGTTGAATTTCCCTCAACTCGGGAAGGACTTTTTGTTGCTCAACCATCTCAACCGGTTTATTTATACTTCTTTTTCCACGTAGTGGACTTGCAATATATCTCAACTACTCTCGTCGTTTGTACCTCTTTTCTCTTTCTATTTTATCAATATATGTTATTTGTTTATGAGTTGTTGAGCACTTATTTTGTTGATTCGCACTTGACTTCTTACAGGGATTTGTTGATTGTGGAGGCCGATCTTCCTGATTCAATGGTCATGTTTTAGCCGTGTCTGGATCACATCCCATGATGGGCGGGTGTGGGGGGGATCCCCCCCCACTATAGTCACCATGGGGGGTCCAAGGGGGGGCGACTAATTTTGGGATCCCCCCCTAGAGGGGTTTAGAGGCAGCGTCCCCGTAGCGAAAAATTTCAGAAACAATGCCTTATAAAATGTCGTAATTTCATAGTCGTGACTTGGTCAATAATAGGTAATTTACGGGCCCATGGTATTGGATATCCCGAGGTATTTTCCCATGGTAATCCATCTTTAAAATGAATCCATTGTAATACGGCTGTGTATTGTAATATTGAAAATATTTCTATGATTGTGTAAGAGAGACCGTGAGAGAGTGAAGAGGAAGTTGCAGCGGATGTGCTGCAGGTTGTATCCATTCACTTGCTAGATAGATTAATAAAAGGACTGGAAATTTCTCTGTGGACGTATCCCAGAATTGGTGAACCATGTTATTGGTGTCTCTCTTGTATTATGTTTATGTTTTTATTTTTGCGTCTTATTTTATATTATTGACCTGGGATCATGTTTTTCTAACAATTGCTATCAAATTCAAAGGCATATTTGGTGCATAAACTTGTAGGAAAGAAGGGCTCTTGGTTCAAGTAGGAGCAATGGTGGAAGAAGGAAATTTTAGAGTCGAAAAATTTAACATCCAAAACTACCAGTTATGGAAGATGCAAATGCAGGACTATCTATATCAAAAGGATCTATTCCTATTGTTGGGAGGAAAAGAAAAATAATCAACGGCTATGAAGGACGAAGAATGGGAGGTTCTTGATAGAAAATAACTAGGAACAATACGGTTGTGCCTGGCCTCGTCGGTGGCTTTCAATATTTCAAAAGAAAATACAACGGAGGGTCAGATGAGTGAATTGGCTAAACCGTATGAAAAACCCTCGACCTCCAACAAGATATTTCTAATGAAGCATTTATTTAATATGAAGATGTCAGAAGGTGGGTCTGTTGCTGGCCATTTAAATGGATTTTATACGATTACTAATCAACTAAGTTTTGTAAAGGTGAAATTTGAAGATGAGGTTAGGGATATTCTAATCTTGTGCTCATTGCCACAAAGATGGAATGGCTTGGTCATGGCTGTAATTAATTCCGACTCTAGTTCAAACACTTTGAAATTTGATGATGTTGTTAGTGTTATTCTTAGCAAGGAAATGTGAAGGAAAAGTTGACCATGGAGAGCAAGGGAAGACAAAAGGAGAGAGGAAAGAGCCCAGGTAATCGTGGGAAGTCTAGGAAGGGTAGATCCAATTTCAGACAGGGAAAGATAGAGTACTAGAACTGTGGAAAGAAAGGAAATCTGAAGAAAGACTGTAGATCTCTAAAGAAGAAAGTAGATGGACAGCAGGAGACTACTCAAGAAGCAAATGTAGCAGGTGGTGTGTTACAATATGCTTTGATTCTTGCATTATATAGTACTAGTGATTACTAGGTAGTAGATTCAAGGGCTCCATGTCATGGTACACCCCATAGGAAATTCTTTCATGATTATGTTTCAGGTGATTTTGGACATGTTTTATTGGGTGATGATGAACTATGTAAAATTGTTGGAATGGATAAGGTACGGATAAAGTTAAATAATGGAGGTGAATGGCTGCTGAAAGATGTAAGGCATATTCTTGCTATGAAAATAAATCTTATCTCAACAGGGAAGTTGGGATATAGAAGTGGTTTATCTGCGTTTGGAGAAACGTTGTGGAAGATCAATAAAGGATCACTAGTAATAGAAAAAGGAGATAGGATAGATACGTTGTATTTATGTCCTCATAATATAATTCTTCTATATTTGTAGCTTACACATAAAAAAATACAACATTGTGGCATCGTAGGATTGGCCACACGAGTGAGAAGGGGATGCAGATTCTCCACTCAAGGAAGTTGTTGCTAGATCGGAAGTATGTAAGTTTGGGATTATGTGAGAACTGTGTTTATGGAAAACAAAAGAGAGTCTGATTTCTTAGAGGTGGAAAGCAAACGAAGAGTGAAAAGTTAGAGCTTGTGCTTACAGATGTATGGGGACTGACTTAGGTACAATATCTTGGTGGCTCTCATTATTATGTTACTTTTATTGATGATGCAACTAGAAAAACTTGGGTTTATTTCATTCGACAAAAATATGATGTTTTGCTACTTTTAAGAAATGGAAAGCTTTGGTTGAGAATGAGATAAGAAAAAGGTTAAAGTGTCTAAGATCTGATAATGGAGGTGAATACTACGGCAAGGATTTTGATAGTTACTGTTCATACCATGGGATTTGTAGAGAGAAGACAGTCCGAGGAACACAGCAAGAAAATGGTGTGTCAGAAAGGATGAACTAAACAATCATGGAGCGTGCAAGGTGTATGAGATTGCATGCAGGATTTCCCTTACAGTTTTGGGAAGATGTTATAGATACTGCTATTTACTTAATAAACACAGGGCCTTCAAGTGCTTTGGATGGTGGGATTCCAAATGAGGCATGGATAGGTAAAAAGGTAAACTACTCATTCCTGAGAACTTTTGGTTGTGAAGCATTTGTCCATATTGATAAAGAAAATAGAACAAATCTTGACGCTAAATCCAAGAAATGTACCTTTATTGGATATGGGGTTGATGATTTTGGTTATCGTTTATCGGATTATGAAAATAAAAAAATCAATAGGATTAGGGATGTGGTATTCAAAGAAAAGGTCATGTATAAATATCAATTACAGGGAAAGAAACGATAAATGGAAAGCATAGAGTACACAGTGCTTGATGAAATCAAAGAAAATGAAGTTCCAAAGGTGCTGGAAAATCAAGAACAACAACATGTACCTCAAACTCCTGCAAGTGTTAGAATATCTACCAAGTCAAGTAGACCCCCTGAAAATACTCTCCTTCATTGTATTATTTACTAATGACTAATTCTGGTAAACCAAAATGTTATGAAGAAGCAATGCAGGTGGAAACTAGAAAGAAGTGGGAGCAAGGCATGAATGAGGAGACGGACGGGCCCTGGTAAGAAACTAGACTTGGGATTTGGTTCAGTTTCCTATAAGTAAAAGAAAATTGCAGAATAAATGGGTTTACGAGTTGAAGGAAGAATATGGAGGAAAGAAGAAGTACAAGGCCAGACTTGTTGTAAAGGGGTTTGCACAAAAGAAAGGTATATATTTTGATGAAATATTTTCTCTTGGTGTCAAAATGACTTCAATTAGAACTATTTTAATTCTAGTGGTGGTAGAAGATTTGCATCTTGAACAGTTAGATCTAAAAGAAACCTTTCTCCATGGGGATTTGGAGGAAGAGATTTATATGTAGTAGACACAGGGGTATGAGTTCAAAGGGAAGGAAAATTTAGTCTGCAGGTTGAAGAAGAGCTTGTATGGCCTGAAGCAAGCTCCAAGGCAGTGTTATTTGAAATTTGACAAGTTTATGACAAAACAAGGTTATTGTAGATTTCATTCTGACCATTGTGTTTATTTCAAGAGGCTAAATAATGGAAGATATATTATCTTGTTATTGTATGTGGATGACATTCTTCTTGCAGGGTCTAACATGCAGGATATAAATGTGCTCAAAAATAAATTAGATAACACCTTTGTGATGAAGGATTTGTGTGTTGCAAAGAAAATCCTTGGTATGAGAACAACAAGAAACGGGAAAAAACGCAAATTGACATTGTCTTAGGGTGAGTACATAGAAAAGGTGTTGGAGGGGTTTAGAATGCATGATGCAAAACCAGGTAGTACACCTTTGGCCAACAATTTCAAACTAAGTAAGGAGAGGTGTTGCAACAAACAGAAGGAAATATAATACAAGTTCAGGGTTCCATATTCATCAACAGTTGGCAGCTTGATGTATTCCATGGTGTGCACAAGACTAGATATTGTACATGTAGTGGAAGTTGTGAGAAGGTATATGAAAAATACAGGTAAAGAAAACTTGAAGACAGTAAAGTGGATTCTCAGGTATTTGAGAGGTACTACTACTCATGCATTATGTTTTGGAGTTTCAAACACTCTTCTACATGGATATGTTGATGCAGATATGGCAAGTGATAAATATAGCAACATGAGCACCATAGGGTATGTTTTTACTGTAGGTGGAACAACAGTTAGTTGGATTTAGAAACTACAAAAGGTTGTTTCACTTTCAACAACAGAAGCAGAGTATGTTGTTGCTACAGAGGCTAGTAAATAAATGATTTGGCTAAAGAGGTTCATGGGGAAATTAGGTAAGAAGCAGTAGAAAAACAAGTTGTATAGTGGCAGCCAAAGTGACATTCATCTTCCAAAGAACTCGGAATTTCATTCTAATACTAAGCATACACAACTCAAGTACCATTTCATACGATCTATTGTAGAAGATGAACTATTGAAGTTAGAAAAGATACATACTAGCCAGGATCCTGCATACATGTTGACAAAGGTAGTAACCAAAGAGAAAATGAGTTCCCGCTCAGTTTCAGTTGGCCTTCAAGCATGAAGGTCAAGATGAGAAATTTTCCGGTTCCAATGTTTGGAGCATAGTCTAGCAGATGCAGTGGTGGTGGAGTTGTTTTGATTAGTCTCCAAGTGGGAGATTGTTAGTTGTGGAACCTGATCTTCCTAATTCAAAGGTCATGTTTCATCTGTGTATAGATCCCATCCCATGACAGTGGGCGTGTGGGGGGGATTTCCACCCCCCACTATAGTCACCATGGGGGGTCCAAGGGGGGGTGTCGACTAATTTTTGGATCCCCCTCGCCTTGGCGGGGGTTCGGGGGCAGCGCCCCTGTAGTGAAATTTTTGGAAAAATGACTTGTAAAATTTTGTAATTTCATAGTCATGACTTGGTCAATAATGGGTAATTTATGGGCCCATGGTATTGGGTATCCTATGGTATTTTCCTGTGGTTATCCCTCTTTAAAGGAAAGGCATTGTAATAAAGTTGTGTATTGTAATATTGAAAAGACTTTATGATTGTGTAAGAGAGACTGTGAGAGAGTGAAGAGGATGTTGCAACGGATGTGTTGTGGGTTGTATCCCTTCATTTCCCGGATAGATTAATAAAAGGACTGGAAACTTCTCCACGGATGTATCCTATATTGGGTGAGCCACATATATTAGTGTCTCTATTGTATTGTGCTTATGTGTTTTATTTATGCATCTTATTTTATGCTATTGTTTTGCGATCTCGTTTTTTTAACAGGCTTCATTATTGTCTTTTTATGTGGACAATAATCATTCTTCTATTTAGAACACATGGTCAATGACCCCCCCCATTTCCGAACTGACCCTTATTGCTCAATGTAGGTGGGATCAGCAATGGGTTCCATTTATTCATAAAGTATTCCTACTCACACTCTTTGGGAAAGCGCTCCCAATATTTTTGCTTTTTCTCCCAGTTTGATGAAGCAGGAACATCCAATGGAGGTTGTGGCTTGACTATGTGGTCGACTCCATTTTCAATTAGAACTTTATATAGCAATCTCATTATTGAACAAAAAAATCCTTCTTGAAGGTCGGTATAAAATATGCTTCGAACTTGGTCAACCGAAGTTATTTCTTCTACAGCTTGTTCTTCATAGAATTCTTCACATATATTTTTGAGCTACTCGCATGGATTTATTCTTCCTCCATTATAGATCTTGTGCATTAACAATATTTCATTTTGGGTGTCCAAATCGCTCATGAATGACATCGAGGAATTTCTTTATTTCATGGGGAACAACTTCTATAAATCGTTCATGGGACTCGGTGAAGAACTTTTCTCAAGCCTATGCAAGTGTCAACTTGTTCCTTCTAGCATAGTTATGTATGTAATTTGTAATTTTCCGGTTCCACCACTCTCTAATTTCTACGTCACTCACCATTTAAATATATGTGAATGCTTCATGTCCCAGGTCAGTACTACCAGCAATAGAACCAATGTTGTAATATGTGGGATTATAGGGAGTTACCATTAGTGCATCAACCATAATAAATGTAAACATATATTGCATACATAATCATGCAAACATAATGGAGAAATGGAAGTAGAATAATAGGGACCAGATGAAAAAGTTTCTTTGTTATCAGAACATGCCCATTATTTACAAAAATTCAAGCTTCTTTCCCTAGCTCACCAACCTATTATATAGTTAATACAAACAATTATTCAATTACAGTTTCTTAACTACTCATTTAGTTTCCCAAACCGACACGACTAGACGATTCGACTAGCAACATAGGGTATGTTTTTACTGTAGGTGGAACAACAGTAAGTTGGATTTAGAAACTACAAAATGTTGTTTCACTTTCAACAACAGAAGCAGAGTATGTTGTTGCTACAGAGGCTAGTAAATAGATGATTTGGCTACAGAGGTTCATGGATAAATTAGGTAAGAAGTAGTAGAATAACAAGTTGTATAGTGGCAACAAGAGTGACATTCATCTTGCAAAGAACTCGGAATTTCATTCTAATACTAAACATACACAACTCAAGTACCATTTCATACGATATGTCGTAGAAGATGAACTATTGAAGCTAGAAAAGATACATACTAGCCAGGATCCTGCATACATGTTGACAAAGGTAGTAACCAAAGAGAAAATGAGTTCCCGCTCAGTTTCAGTTGGCCTTCAAGCATGAAGGTCAAGATGATAAATTTTCCAGTTCCAAGGTTTGGAGTATAGTCTAGCAGATGCAATGGTGGTCGAGTTGTTGTGATTAGTCTCCAAGTGGGAGATTGTTAGTTGTGGAACCTGATCTTCCTAATTCAAAGGTCATGTTTCATCTGTGTCTAGATCCCATCCCATGACAGTGGGGGTGTGGGGGGAATTCCCCCCCCCCATTATAGTCGGCATGGGGGGTCCAAGCGGGGGTGTTGACTAATTTTTGGATCGCCCCCCCCCCCGCTTGGAAAGGGTTCAGGGGCAGCGCCCCTGTCGCGAAAGTTTTGGAAAAATGACCTGTAAAATTTTGTAATTTCATAGTCATGACTTGGTCAATAATGGGTAATTTATGGGCCCATGGTATTGGGTATCCTATGGTATTTTCCTGTGGTTATCCCTCTTTGAAAGGAATGCATCGTAATAAAGCTGTGTATTGTAATATTGAAAACACTTCTATGGTTGTGTAAGAGAGACTGTGAGAGAGTGAAGAGGATGCTGTAATGGATGTGTTGTGGGTTGTATCCCTTCATTTCCTGGATAGATTCATAAAAGGACTGGAAATTTCTCCATGAATGTATCCTAGATTGGGTGAACCACATATATTGGTGTCTCTATTGTATTGTGCTTATGTGTTTTATTTATGCATCTTATTTTATGCTATTGCTTTGCGATCTCATTTTTCTAACAGGCTTCATTATTGTCTTTTTATGTGGACTATAATCATTCTGCTATTTAGAACACATGGTCAATGACCCCCCCATTTCCGAACTAACCCTTATTGCTCAACGTAGGTGGGCTCAGCAATGGGTTCCATTTATTCAGAAAGTATTCCTACTCACACTCATTGGGAAAGCGCTCCCAATATTTTTGCTTTTTCTCCCAGTTTGATGAAGCAGGCACATCCAATGGAGATTGTGGCTTGACTATGTGGTCGACTCCATTTTCAATTAGAAATTTATATAGCAATCTCAATATTGAACAAAAAAATCCTTCTTGAAGGTCGGTATAAAATATGCTTCGAACTTGGTCAACCGAAGTTATTTCTTCTACAGCTTGTTCTTCATAGAATTCTTCACATATATTTTCGAGCTACTCGTATGGATTTGTTCTTCCTCCATTATAGATCTTGTACATTAACAATATTTCATTTTGGGTGTTCAAATTGCTCATGAATGACATCGAGGAATTTATTTATTTCATGGGGAACAACTTCTATAAATTGTTCATGGGACTCAGTGAAGAACTTTTCTCAAGCCTGTGCAAGTGTCAACTTGTTCCTTCTAGCATAGTTATGTATGTAATTTGTAATTTTCCAGTTCCACCACTCTCTAATTTATACGTCACTCACCATTTAAATATATGTGAATACTTCATGTCCTGGGTCAGTACTACCAGCAATAGAACCAATGTTTTAATCTGTGGGATTACAAGGAGTTACCATTAGTGCATCAACCATAATAAATGGAAACATATATTGCATAAATAATCATGCAAACATAATGGAGCAATGGAAGTAGAATAATAGGGACCAGAGGAAGAAGTTTCTTTATTATCAGAATAGGCCAATTATGTACAAAAATTCGAGCTTCTTTCCCTAGCTCACCAACCTATTATATAGTTAATACAGACAATTATTCAGTTAAAGTTTCTTAACTACTAATTCAGTTTCCCTAGCCGACACGACTAGCCAATTCGACTAGCACCATAGTATATGTTTTTACTGCAGGTGGAACAACAGTAAGTTGGATTTAGAAACTACAAAAGGTTGTTTCACTTTCAACAACAGAAGCAGATTATGTTGTTGCTACAGAGGCTAGTAAATAGATGATTTGGCTACATAGGTTCATGGATAAATTAGGTAAGAAGCAATAGAATAACAAGTTGTATAGTGGCAGCCAGAGTGACATTCATCTTGCAAAGAACTCGGAATTTCATTCTAATACTAAGCATACACAACTCAAGTACCATTTCATATGATCTGTCCTAGAAGATGAACTATTGAAGTTAGAAAAGATACATATTAGCCAGGAACTTGCATACATGTTGACAAAGGTAGTAACCAAAGAGAAAATGTGTTCCCGCTCAGTTTCAGTTGGCCTTCAAGCATGAAGGTCAAGATGAGAAATTTTCCGGTTCCAAGGTTTGGAGCATAGTCTAGCAGATGCAGTGGTGGTGGAGTTGTTGTGATTAGTCTCTAAGAGGGAGATTGTTAGTTGTGGAACCTGATCTTCCTAATTCAAAGGTCATGTTTCATCTGTGTCTAGATCCCATCCCATGACAGTGGGGGTGTGGGGGGGATTCCCCCCCCCCAAATATAGTCTCCATGGGGGGTCCAAGGGGGGGTGTTGACTAACTTTTGGATCCCCCCCCCCTTGGCGGGGGTTCGGGGGATGCGCCCCTGTAGCGAAAGTTTTGGGAAAATGACCTGTAAAATTTGTTAATTTCATAGTCATGACTTGGTCAATAATGGGTAATTTATGGGCCCATGGTATTGGGTATCCTATGGTATTTTCCTGTGGTTATCCCTCTTTAAAAGGAAGGCATTGTAATAAATCTATGTATTGTAATATTGAAAATAATTCAATGATTGTGTAAGAGAGACTGTGAGAGAGTGAAGAGGATGTTGCAACGGATGTGTTGTGGGTTGTATCCCTTCATTTCCCAGATAGATTAATAAAAGGACTGGAAATTTCTCCATGGATGTATCCTAGATTGGGTGAACCATATATATTGGTGTCTCTATTGTATTGTGCTTATGTGTTTTATTTATGCATCTTATTTTATGCTATTGTTTTGCGATCTCGTTTTTCTAACAGGCTTCATTATTGTCTTTCTATGTGCACTATAATCATCCTGCTATTTAGAACACATGGTCAATGACCCCCCCATTTCCGAAATAACCCTTATTGCTCAATGTAGGTGGGCTCATCAATGGGTTCCATTTATTCTGAAAGTATTCCTAATCACACTCTTTGGGAAAGCGCTCCCAATATTTTTGCTTTTTCTCCCAGTTTGATGAAGCAGGCACATCCAATGGAGGTTATGCCTTTACTATGTGGTTGACCCCATTTTCAATTAGAAATTTATATAGCAATCTCAATATTGAACAAAAAAATCCTTCTTGAAGGTCGGTATAAAATATGCTTCGAACTTGGTCAACCAAAGTTATTTCTTCTACAGCTTGTTCTTCATAGAATTCTTCACATATATTTTCGAGCTACTCGTATAGATTTGTTCTTCCTCCATTATAGATCATGTACATTAACAATATTTTATTTTGGGTGTACAAATTGCTCATGAATGACATCAAGGAATTTCTTTATTTCATGGGGAACAACTTCTATAAATCGTTCATGGGACTCGGTGAAGAACTTTTCTCAAGCCTGTGCAACTGTCAACTTGTTCCTTCTAGCATAGTTATGTATGTAATTTGTAATTTTCTGGTTCCACCACTCTCTAATTTCTACGTCACTCACCATTTAAATATATGTGAATGCTTCATGTCCCAGGTCAGTACTACCGGCAATAGAACCAATGTTGTAATATGTGGGATTATAGGGAGTTACCATTAGTGCATCAACCATAATAAATGTAAACATATATTGCATACATAATCATGCAAACATAATGGAGCAATGGAAGAAGAATAATAGGGACTAGAGGAAAAAGTTTCTTTGTTATCAGAACATGCCCATTATTTACAAAAATTAGAGCTTCTTTCCCTAGCTCACCAGCCTATTATATAGTTAATACAAACAATTATTCAGTTACAGTTTCTTAACTACTCATTCAGTTTCCCTAACCGACACGACTAGCCGATTCGACTAGCACCATAGGGTATGTTTTTACTGTAGGTGGAACAACAGTAAGTTGGATTTAGAAACTACAAAATGTTGTTTCACTTTCAACAACAGAAGAAAAGTATGTTGTTGCTACACAGTCTAGTAAATAGATGATTTGGCTACAAAGGTTCATGGATAAATTAGGTAAGAAGTAGTAGAATAACAAGTTGTATAGTGGCAGCCAGAGTGACATTCATCTTGCAAAGAACTCGGAATTTCATTCTAATACTGAACATACACAACTCAAGTACCATTTCATACGATATGTCGTAGAAGATGAACTATTGAAGCTAGAAAAGATACATACTAGCCAGGATCCTGCATACATGTTGACAAAGGTAGTAACCAAAGAGAAAATGAGTTCCCGCTCAGTTTCAGTTGGCCTTCAAGCATGAAGGTCAAGATGATAAATTTTCCAATTCCAAGGTTTGGAGCATAGTCTAGCAGATGCAATGGTGGTCGAGTTGTTGTGATTAGTCTCCAAGTGGGAGATTGTTAGTTGTGGAACCTGATCTTCCTGATTCAAAGGTCATGTTTCATCTCTGTCTAGATCCCATCCCATGACAGTGGGGGTGTGGGGGGGATTCCCCCCCCCCCACTATAGTCGGCATGGGGGGTCCAAGGGGTGCTGTTGACTAATTTTTGGATCGCCCCCCCCCTTGGAATGGGTTCAAGGGCAGCGCCCCTGTCGCGAAATTTTTGGAAAAATGACCTGTAAAATTTTGTAATTTCATAGTCATGACTTGGTCAATAATGGGTAATTTATGGGCCCATGGTATTGGGTATCCTATGGTATTTTCCTGTGGTTATCCCTCTTTGAAAGGAATGCATCGTAATAAAGCTGTGTATTGTAATATTGAAAAGACTTCTATGGTTGTGTAAGAGAGACTGTGAGAGAGTGAAGAGGATGTTGTAATGGATGTGTTGTGGGTTGTATCCCTTCATTTCCTGGATAGATTCATAAAAGGACTAGAAATTTCTCCATGAATGTATCCTAGATTGGGTGAACCACATATATTGGTGTCTCTATTGTATTGTGCTTATGTGTTTTATTTATGCATCTTATTTTATGCTATTGCTTTGCGATCTCATTTTTCTAACAGGCTTCATTATTGTCTTTTTATGTGGACTATAATCATTCTTCTATTTAGAACACATGGTCAATGACCCCCCCATTTCCGAACTAACCCTTATTGCTCAACGTAGGTGGGCTCAGCAATGGGTTCCATTTATTCAGAAAGTATTCCTACTCACACTCATTGGGAAAGCGCTCCCAATATTTTTGCTTTTTCTCCCAGTTTGATGAAGCAGGCACATCCAATGGAGATTGTGGCTTGACTATGTGGTCGACTCCATTTTCAAGTAGAAATTTATATAGCAATCTCAATATTGAACAAAAAAATCCTTCTTGAAGGTCGGTATAAAATATTCTTCGAACTTGGTCAATCGAAGTTATTTCTTCTACAACTTGTTCTTCATAGAATTCTTCACATATATTTTCGAGCTACTCGTATGGATTTGTTCTTCCTCCATTATAGATCTTGTACATTAACAATATTTCATTTTGGGTGTTCAAATTGCTCATGAATGACATCGAGGAATTTATTTATTTCATGGGGAACAACTTCTATAAATTGTTCATGGGACTCAGTGAAGAACTTTTCTCAAGCCTGTGCAAGTGTCAACTTGTTCCTTCTAGCATAATTATGTATGTAATTTGTAATTTTCCAGTTCCACCACTCTCTAATTTATACGTCACTCACCATTTAAATATATGTGAATGCTTCATGTCCCGGGTCAGTACTACCAACAATAGAACCAATGTTTTAATCTGTGGGATTACAGGGAGTTACCATTAGTGCATCAACCACAATAAATGGAAACATATATTGCATAAATAATCATGCAAACATAATGGAGCAATGGAAGTAGAATAATAGGGACCAGAGGAAGAAGTTTCTTTATTATCAGAACAGGCCAATTATGTACAAAAATTCGAGCTTCTTTCCCTAGCTCACCAACCTATTATATAGTTAATACAGACAATTATTCAGTTACAGTTTCTTAACTACTAATTCAGTTTCCCTAGCCGACACGACTAGCCGATTCGACTAGCACCATAGTGTATGTTTTTACTGCATGTGGAACAACAGTAAGTTGGATTTAGAAACTACAAAAGGTTGTTTCACTTTCAACAACAGAAGCAGATTATGTTGTTGCTACAGAGGCTAGTAAATAGATGATTTGGCTACATAGGTTCATGGATAAATTAGGTAAGAAGCAATAGAATAACAAGTTGTATAGTGGCAGCCAGAGTGACATTCATCTTGCAAAGAACTTGGAATTTCATTCTAATACTAAGCATACGCAACTCAAGTACCATTTCATATGATCTGTCCTAGAAGATGAACTATTGAAGTTAGAAAAGATACATATTAGCCAAGATCTTGCATACATGTTGACAAAGGTAGTAACCAAAGAGAAAATGTGTTCCCGCTCAGTTTCAGTTGGCCTTCAAGCATGAAGGTCAAGATGAGAAATTTTCCAGTTCCAAGGTTTGGAGCATAGTCTAGCAGATGCAGTGGTGGTGGAGTTGTTGTGATTAGTCTCTAAGAGGGAGATTGTTAGTTGTGGAACCTGATCTTCCTAATTCAAAGCTCATGTTTCATCTGTGTCTAGATCCCATCCCATGACAGTGGGGGTGTGGGGGGGATTCCCCCCCCCCCAAATATAGTCTCCATGGGGGGTCCAAGGGGGTGTGTTGACTAAATTTTGGATCCCCCCCCCCCTTGGCGGGGGTTCGGGGGCAGCGCCCCTGTAGCGAAAGTTTTGGGAAAATGACCTGTAAAATTTGTTAATTTCATAGTCATGACTTGGTCAATAATGGGTAATTTATGGGCCCATGGTATTGGGTATCCTATGGTATTTTCCTGTGGTTATCCCTCTTTAAAAGGAAGGCATTGTAATAAAGCTATGTATTGTAATATTGAAAATAATTCAATGATTGTGTAAGAGAGACTGTGAGAGAGTGAAGAGGATGTTGCAACGGATGTGTTGTGGGTTGTATCCCTTCATTTCCCGGATAGATTAATAAAAGGACTGAAAATTTCTCCATGGATGTATCCTAGATTGGGTGAACCATATATATTGGTGTCTCTATTGTATTGTGCTTATGTGTTTTATTTATGCATCTTATTTTATGCTATTGTTTTGCGATCTCGTTTTTCTAACAGGCTTCATTATTGTCTTTCTATGTGGACTATAATCATCCTGCTATTTAGAACACATGGTCAATGACCCCCCCATTTCCGAAATAACCCTTATTGCTCAGCGTAGGTGGGCTCATCAATGGGTTCCATTTATTCTGAAAGTATTCCTGATCACACTCTTTGGGAAAGCGCTCCCAATATTTTTGCTTTTTCTCCCAGTTTGATGAAGCAGGCACATCCAATGGAGGTTATGCCTTGACTATGTGGTTGACCCCATTTTCAATTAGAAATTTATATAGCAATCTCAGTATTGAACAAAAAAATCCTTCTTGAAGGTCGGTATAAAATATGCTTCGAACTTGGTCAACCAAAGTTATTTCTTCTACAGCTTGTTCTTCATAGAATTCTTCACATATATTTTCGAGCTACTCGTATAGATTTGTTCTTCCTCCATTATAGATCTTGTACATTAACAATATTTTATTTTGGGTGTACAAATTGCTCATGAATGACATCGAGGAATTTCTTTATTTCATGGGGAACAACTTCTATAAATCGTTCATGGGACTCGGTGAAGAACTTTTCTCAAGCCTGTGCAACTGTCAACTTTTTCCTTCTAGCATAGTTATGTATGTAATTTGTAATTTTCCGGTTCCACCACTCTCTAATTTCTACGTCACTCACCATTTAAATATATGTGAATGCTTCATGTCCCAGGTCAGTACTACCGGCAATAGAACCAATGTTGTAATATGTGGGATTATAGGGAGTTACCATTAGTGCATCAACCATAATAAATGTAAACATATATTGCATACATAATCATGCAAACATAATGGAGCAATGGAAGTAGAATAATAGGGACTAGAGGAAAAAGTTTCTTTGTTATCAGAACATGCCCATTATTTACAAAAATTAGAGCTTCTTTCCCTAGCTCACCAGCCTATGATATAGTTAATACAAACAATTATTCAGTTACAGTTTCTTAACTACTCATTCAGTTTCTCTAACCGACACGACTAGCCGATTCGACTAGCACCATAGGGTATGTTTTTACTGTAGGTGGAACAACAGTAAGTTGGATTTAGAAACTACAAAATGTTGTTTCACTTTCAACAACAGAAGCAAAGTATGTTGTTGCTACACAGTCTAGTAAATAGATGATTTGGCTACAAAGGTTCATGGATAAATTAGGTAAGAAGTAGTAGAATAACAAGTTGTATAGTGGCAGCCAGAGTGACATTCATCTTGCAAAGAACTCGGAATTTCATTCTAATACTAAACATACACAACTCAAGTACCATTTCATACGATATGTCGTAGAAGATGAACTATTGAAGCTAGAAAAGATACATACTAGCCAGGATCCTGCATACATGTTGACAAAGGTAGTAACCAAAGAGAAAATGAGTTCCCGCTCAGTTTCAGTTGGCCTTCAAGCATGAAGGTCAAGATGATAAATTTTCCAGTTCCAAGGTTTGGAGCATAGTCTAGCAGATGCAATGGTGGTCGAGTTGTTGTGATTAGTCTCCAAGTTGGAGATTGTTAGTTGTGGAACCTGATCTTCCTGATTCAAAGGTCATGTTTCATCTGTGTCTAGATCCCATCCCATGACAGTGGGGGTGTGGGGGGGATTCCCCCCTCCCCACTATAGTCGGCATGGGGGGTCCAAGGGGTGGTGTTGACTAATTTTTGGATCGTCCCCCCCCCCTTGGAAAGGGTTCAGGGGCAGCGCCCCTGTCGCGAAATTTTTGGAAAAATGACCTGTAAAATTTTGTAATTTCATAGTCATGACTTGGTCAATAATGGGTAATTTATGGGCCCATGGTATTGGGTATCCTATGGTATTTTCCTATTGTTATCCCTCTTTGAAAGGAATGCATCGTAATAAAGCTGTGTATTGTAATATTGAAAAGACTTCTATGGTTGTGTAAGAGAGACTGTGAGAGAGTGAAGAGGATGTTGTAACGGATGTGTTGTGGGTTGTATCCCTTCATTTCCTAGATAGACTAATAAAAGGACTGGAAATTTCTCCATGAATGTATCCTAGATTGGGTGAACCACATATATTGGTGTCTCTATTGTATTGTGCTTATGTGTTTTATTTATGCATCTTATTTTATGTTATTGCTTTGCGATCTCATTTTTCTAACAGGCTTCATTATTGTCTTTTTATGTGGACTATAATCATTCTGCTATTTAGAACACATGGTCAATGACCCCCCCATTTCCGAACTAACCCTTATTGCTCAATGTAGGTGGGTTCTGTTAAATTTCCAGAATTTACTTCAATCTGATCTAGGATCTTAACTGAGAGAACAACATGTACAGCATATCTACAGCATATCAATCATGGAGACAATATTGCAAGCACACAAGAGACACAAAGATTTACTTGGGGAAAACCATAAAGGTGAAAAACCCCAATAAATTCCTCAGAGATAGATAAAGCAATGATACAACCAACCATGAGAGATAGACATAACCTAGCAGTAGATCCTCCTCCTCCATAAGTGTGCCACTCCTCGTTGAGTGCATGTGTGAGAAGTGAGTGAGTAAATAGAGTGCCTCCCGCACTCTATTTATACTTGACTTGACTTGCCTTTTTACCTAACTCATGTAGGCTCGAACTTAACCACATAACATAATGCTGAGTGGGCCGACCCCCAATAGGGTGGTCTAATAACCCTTTGACCCACATGGCCGACCCCCAATAGGGTGGTCTAATAACCCTTTGACCCACATGACTTATACAGGGCCGGCCCCAAACAAGGTGGTCTAATAACCCATCAAGTATAAGTTACGACACTTACAATATAAATGACGACACTTCCTTATAGAGGAATAATACCATCTCTATAGGAATACAATATACATATATGTGAAATACATTCCGAAGTTACATATACATCAACACTCCCTCTTAACTAGGAAAGTATTTCTCAGCACAGTTCTTCTAGCACAAGTCATCTTCTCTGGATCATCGTCACTGGATAATCGTCATCGAGTCATCATCATCGTCACTGCTGCTGCTATCTCAATCAATCTCTGAATCTACTCGTCATAGGAAGTTCTACAGATCCAATCCTTTTTCATACTGGATGTAGGCCCACCACCTGCAGGTCTTCATCATCACTGGCCATACTGTGGAATCCTCAGGACTTATTACGTGCGTCACAAAACCTCGAAAGAGCATCCCAGGATGTTACGGGTACACAACTCCGGCCTGTAGGATCTCCCAGGGCGCTATTACATGTGACCCCACCACAAAACCTCGAAAGAGCATCCCAGGATGTTACGGGTACACAACTCCAACCTGAAGGATCTCCCAGGGCACAAATTACATGTGGTCACCACAAAACCTAGCAAGAGCATCTCAGGATGTTACGGGTACACAACTCCGACCTGAAATCTCCCAGGGCACAAATTACATGTGGTCATGGAAAAACCTCGAAAGAGCATTTCAGGATGTTATGGGTACACAACTCCGACCTGAAATCTCCCAGGGCACAAATTACATGCCATAGGACAAAACCTCGAAAGAGCATCTGCCAGGTATCCCAGGGCACCGAATTACATGCCATAGGCAAAACCTCGAAAGACTATTTGCAGATCTCCCAGGGCACCGAATTATATGTCCTTCCAGAGCAAAACCTCGAAAGAGCATTTGCCAGATGTCCCAGGGCACCGAATTACATGCCATAGGAAAAACCTCGAAAGACCATCTGCAAATCTCCCAGGGCACCGGATTACATGCTCATCTTGCACAACCTGATCCACGGCCATAGAGTATCAACCTGATACTCACCATACATCATCCTGATGTATCCATGATCATCCTGATCATCATCACTGCAACGTCCTGCTGCATGTCATATGGAGCAACATCCTGAAGCTCGTCATCCATGATCATCCTGATCATCAATGCATCCATCTGATGCACACCACGTATCTACCTGATACATGTCATCATCCATGATCCACCTGATCATACAATGTATCCATCTGATACAAATACATGATACATATCACCTCACATGATCCACCTGATCATACAATGTATCCACCTGATACATATACAGATACATGGTCCAAGCATCCAACATGATGCATATACAAAATACATACACATGATCCAACTGATCATATCCAGCATCCAACATGATGCGCACATATAAATGATCCAACTGATCATATCCAGCATCCAACATGATGCGTACATACATACATAAAAAATGATCCAACTGATCATATCCAAGCAGAAACCAGAACATCATCCAGTGCTTACATCCACAGCCATGTGAAGGATCCTCCTTCCAACATGCTTGGAATGGATTCAGCAAATGTGTCCATCACTTCTTCCTCGAAGTGTCCTCGATCTGAAGAACACCATGCCTCTCTTTGAAGTACTCAAACTTCACCCTGGCTAGTGGCTTCGTCAGCACATCTGCAATCTGCTCATCCGTCGCAACATACAGGAGCTTCACCGCTCCTCTCTGCACCATATCCCTGATATAGTGATACTTGATCTCTATGTGTTTCGACCTGTCATGAAACACTGGGTTCTCGGACAACTTCACACAACTCTGGTTATCACAGAAGATACCAGTAGCCTCCAATGGGAGATCAAATAGCTCAGATAGTAGCTTTCATAGCCATACTACCTCACAACTAGCTGAACAGGCTGCAACATACTCTGCCTCAGCTATACTCAGTGCTACGCAGGACTGCTTCCTGCTAAACCAAGAGATCACACTTGATCCCATACTGAAGCAGCATCCAGATGTGCTCTTCCTATCTGCAGCACTGCCAGCCCAATATGAATCAACATAACCCTGCAGGTTAAACTTTTGATTCGCTTCATACTTGAGCCCATAATCCACTGTACCCTTCAGGTACCTCAGAACATGCTTTACAGCAACCAGGTGAACACTCCTCGGATCCATCAGGAACTAACTCAATGTGTTCGCTGCAAGGAAAATATCTGGTCTTGTGTTTGTCAGGTACATCAAGGACCCAATCATCTGACGATACATAGTGATATCAATCGGCTCAGATGAAGCATCACATAGGTGCTTCAGGTTCGATTCCATAGGTGTGGCCATAGCCTTGTAGTCCATCATCCCGAACCTCTTCAGGATCTCTACTGCATACTTCCCTTGTCCAAGGAAGATTCCATCACTCTGCCACACCTCCATGCCAAAAACAAATAATGCATCAACCCCAAGTTCTTCATCTCGAACTCGGCAGTAAGCTTCCGCTGCATGTCGGCAATCAATCTATCTTCACCTGTAACAAACAGGTTATCCGCATACAACTATTCAAGAAAGCTGTCTTGAAATCCATCTAGTGTATCTTCTATTTCATCACTTTTATATTTCTCAATGCTGCCATCTGCAACATGCTTGATCTGATAGATCCATTTGGAATTCATAACAAACTTCCCTTCACATCTTGGGACTGCATCCCAAACAATATTCTTCATGATCGACGGACAGGGAAATTTTTAGGGGCGAAATTTCGCCAATTGGCTATTTTGGGGGCATTTTTTCAAAAAATAAATTTGCTTTTTGGTCATTTTTAGTCTCTAATATCGCCTATATTTACATAAAATATGTTTTTTTATCATAATATTCGCCAAAATTGACAAGTTTCAGAAGTAAATTATAGGTTTCATATTTAATATTCGCCTACCCACCTCTATATATGTTTTTTTCAATCCGAAATAGTCGCCTAGAATACTATACTTCAGTATACTTTTATAATCCTTAAAAAATACCCTGTTGACGGATCATGGCATTCCATTTCTTCATCCCAGATCCTGGGAACTTCAATATCTTCAATAGATATCTTTGTTGCTGGAATAAATGTTGTAGTCCTTTTGTAGGTGAAGATATACGGTCTTTCCTACAAAACAGGTTAAATTGAATGATTAGAAACATCTCATAATTTTCAGAACAAATTCTTACACATAAAGAAATATGGCATACAGTCATGCAATTATCTTAGCCAATGCTTCAATACAACATTTATCCATATCTCGTATCTTTCTAGATGCCTTCCAATCTCTACCAGAACATTGTTAAGAGTGTGCACAACTCCCAACATGTCAGCAAAGAGGTTTCATTCTAGATAAGTAGCAATGGAATGTTGTACAGTGCCATAGGCCACTTACCCATGTATATTAGTAGTATATTGTTCATCAATGCAACTATTCTAATATGCACAATACATATCCTAAGTCTAGGAACATGAGCATATACATCATTGAACAATTTTATTTAAACAAACACATATGCAAGAAATGATAATTAAAATATTTATCTTTGTTTGTTCGTTGGGTGGACTCCCTCTGAGTCTTCACTTTCTTGCAGGAGTTGCTGGAGTCCTAATCTGCAGTAGCTTCTTCTACACCTTTCTGTTGTGGAATGTAGAGAGATGGTCAACTCCCTCTGAATATCTGCATCCTTTCATAAACCACTGGAGTGTACTCCCTCTTGATCTTTGCTCCCTAGATTACCTGTCCTTGAACTTATATACATTCTCGATCCCTATGCATGCTTGTTAGTATCATCATTGTGTTATCCTCTAGGTCTAATATAAAATCATACATTCATTAGTATACTATTAAAACACAACAATCTCAAGCATGTATAGTCATGATCATTTCAAACAGAAATAATAAGCATTATCATTCAAGGTTTATGTAGGATTCTTATGGTTAGTCAAATTATAAGAAGCATAACATGTCTAAACCTATAATTACTCAAACCTATGACTCTTTAGTTGAATCATCACTCAAGATAAGAGATATAATATGCATAAAACCTGTGATTATTCGAACCTATACCTTCATGATTCTTCTGGTTAGTCATATCATCAATTATGGTAAGAAACATAATATGCATACAGCCATGACTTATTCAAACCTATGACTTCATGAATAATCATTATCAAACAACACAACAGTATAAGATCCTAACACAAGGTAGGATTCTATCTTGATATAGGAAAAACATACATGGATTAGCATGCTAGCTATTTATGTCTAACATACTCACATGATGTCTTCTTGTTCTTCTTCAATGACTTGTGCTAGTAACCTATATATCTCATAGGTTAACTATTATAAAACCAAGTTATACATACCTCGTAAATGGATCTTCTATGAGATCCATGACAATGGATAAGTCTTTATTCTCATGTCATCATGATCATATGTTCTTGAACTGGAACATGATTTGTCTTTCTTGGTGTACCTTTCATGTTAGTAGACAACATAAACCTCATACAACACCATAATGCATTAGTACAATCATAAGTGTCAACACCCTAATCAATGAATATTTTCTATCGTGCATTCATAATTTTATTAAGGTGATATGACAAGTCTAAAATTAAGATTGTACTAACCGTAATAACATGAAGACAAACATACCATAAACTTAATCAAGAACAAATCTCAAAACATACCTCGATGAGTCATACCTATCGAGATCGCTTGTAATCTTCTTATGTAAAGCCTTAGCCTTATCTCCCTCTGAAACAGGAACTCCTTCACTTATGCAGGTGACCAATCCATCTTCTTCTAGGATTAACCCTATCCACTTGATTTGCAAGAACTGGACCTGGAGCTGGATATGGGTTTGTCAAAGAAACCCCAAAAATTCAAACTTTGAATTTCAAACTTCCGAAAGGATAGAAATATGCGCCTTGATGAGCTGATCAAACTGGTATATTCAGAATTTGAAAACTACAAAGTTTCACTCCTCAATTTTTCCTTTGAAACTTTCGGATTCACTGGACGTGACCTTGAACTGGGGTTTGATGAAGCCCACTCTTCTGCCCAATCAAAAGGTTTGATCCAAAGCTCTAAGCTTCTATTTTTCTGAGGAGCTTCCAGCCGTGGTCACAGATTTCAAAAATTTCCATTTTTACAGAAGCCCTAATTTTCCACTTTTCTGATCAAAGTCCCGAACTAGGGTTTGATCAAGCCCGGCCTTCTTCCCAACCAAAAATACTGATCTTGGTCTCTAAATTTCTATTTTTATGAGTAGCATCCAGCCGTGGTCTCGGATTACAAAAATTCCAACTTTCTACGAAGCCCTAAATTCCGGAAGCCATGAATGAAGGTACTCAAAAATAATTCTGTTTTGACAGAAATATGTACCTGATTGTTTCTGGTGTACCTCCAAATTTTTTGATTCACAGGGTCTGAAAAAGTTTTTTAAGATAGCTTGAACTGTTATCTTTCCATCCTGATAGGTCTTACCTCAATTGGATTCTCTGAGAGAGAGTTATGCCAAGTGTCGCAACGTGACCTGTTTTGGGATAAAACAGGAGAGCGAACTTGTACGGGGTTCCACGTGTCACTGTTTGAACTTAGGCCTCTGAAAACATTTCCTGAGATAGCTCGGCCTGTTATCTTTCCATCCTGATAGATATAACCTCAATTGGATTTTCTGAGAGAGAGTTATTCCAAGTGTCGCAACGTGACCTGTTTTGGGATAATTCAGGAGAGCGAACTTGTACGGCGTTCCACGTGTCACTGGTTCAACTTCGGCCTCTGAAAAAGTTTTCTGAGATAGTAGAATCTGTGTACTACCTGTCACTTGTCACGAAATTTCATTTGGAGCTTCCTAGCCCAAGTTATGACCTTTTTCCCAAGGTCACCTGATTTTGACTCAGATCTGGAAGAGGCAGAAACCCTATATTGTACAGATCATAAATCCCAAAGTACAACGAATTAGAGGTTTTCCTTTGGACACAAGGTACATGGGGATCTTAGATTCATCCTGTAACAATTTCAGATCCGAAAACTTTGCCAAAACTGATTTATAGCGAAAGTTCTACGATGACTGGTTTTTGCTATATCAAGCCCTAACATCATAAGTGCAACAAGTGTCATACATGCCATATCATGCCTTCTTTCAGGCTAGCTCTGATTCCATGTTAAATTTCCAGAATTTACTTCAATATGATCTAGGATCTTAACTGAGAGAACAACATGTACAGCATATCTACAGCATATCAATCATGGAGACAATAATGCAAGCACACAAGAGACACAAAGATTTACTTGGGGAAAACCATAAAGGTGAAAAACCCCAATAACTTCCTCAGAGATAGATAGAGCAATGATACAACCAACCATGAGAGATAGACATAACCTAGCAGCAGATCCTCCTCCTCCATAAGTGCGCCACTCCTCCTTGAGTGCATGTGTGAGAAGTGAGTGAGTAAATAGAGTGCCTCCCGCACTCTATTTATACTTGACTTGAATTGCCTTTTTACCTAACTCATGTAGGCTCGAACTTAACCACATAACATAATGTTGAGTGGGCCGACCCCTAATAGGGTGGTCTAATAACCCTTTAACCCACATGGCCGACCCCCAATAGGGTGGTCTAATAACCCTTTGACCCACATGACTTATACAGGGCCAACCCCAAACAAGGTGGTCTAATAACCCATCAAGTATAAGTTACGACACTTACAATATAAATGACGACACTTCCTTATAGAGGAATAATACCATCTCTATAGGAATACAATATACATATATTTGAAATATATTCTGAAGTTACATATACATCAACAGGCTCAGCAATGGGTTCCATTTATTCAGAAAGTATTCCTACTCACACTCTTTGGGAAAGCGCTCCCAATATTTTTGCTTTTTCTCCCAGTTTGATGAAGCAGGCACATCCAATGGAGATTGTGGCTTGACTATGTGGTCGACTCCATTTTCAATTAGAAATTTATATAGCAATCTCAGTATTGAACAAAAAAATCCTTCTTGAAGGTCGGTATAAAATATGCTTCGAACTTGGTCAACCGAAGTTATTTCTTCTACAGCTTGTTCTTCATAGAATTCTTCACATATATTTTCGAGCTACTCGTATGGATTTGTTCTTCCTCCATTATAGATCTTGTACATTAACAATATTTCATTTTGGGTGTCCAAATTGCTCATGAATGACATCGAGGAATTTATTTATTTCATGGGGAACAACTTCTATAAATTGTTCATGGGACTCAGTGAAGAACTTTTCTCAAGCCTGTGCAAGTGTCAACTTGTTCCTTCTAGCATAGTTATGTATGTAATTTGTAATTTTCCAGTTCCACCACTCTCTAATTTCTACGTCACTCACCATTTCAATATATGTGAATGCTTCATGTCCCGGGTCAGTACTACCAGCAATAGAACCAATGTTGTAATCTGTGGGATTACAGGGAGTTACCATTAGTGCATCAACCATAATAAATGCAAACATATATTGCATACATAATCATGCAAACATAATGGAGCAATGGAAGTAGAATAATAGGGACCAGAGGAAGAAGTTTCTTTATTATCAGAACAGGACAATTATGTACAAAAAATCGAGCTTCTTTCCCTAGCTCGCCAACCTATTATATAGTTAATACAAACAATTATTCAGTTACAGTTTCTTAACTACTAATTCAGTTTCCCTAGCCGACACGACTAGCACCATAGTGTATGTTTTTACTGCAGGTGGAACAACAGTAAGTTGGATTTAGAAACTACAAAAGGTTGTTTCACTTTCAACAATAGAAGCAGATTATGTTGTTGCTACAGAGGCTAGTAAATAGATGATTTGGCTACATAGGTTCATGGATAAATTAGGTAAGAAGCAATAGAATAACAAGTTGTATAGTGGCAGCCAGAGTGACATTCATCTTGCAAAGAACTCGGAATTTCATTCTAATACTAAACATACACAACTCAAGTACCATTTCATATGATCTATCCTAGAAGATGAACTATTGAAGTTAGAAAAGATACATATTAGCCAGGATCTTGCATACATGTTGACAAAGGTAGTAACCAAAGAGAAAATGTGTTCCCGCTCAGTTTCAGTTGGCCTTCAAGCATGAAGGTCAAGATGAGAAATTTTCCGGTTCCAAGGTTTGGAGCATAGTCTAGCAGATGCAGTGGTGGTGGAGTTGTTGTTATTAGTCTCTAAGTGGGAGATTGTTAGTTGTGGAACCTGATCTTCCTAATTCAAAGGTCATGTTTCATCTGTGTCTAGATCCCATCCCATGACAGTGGGGGTGTGGGGGGGATTTCCCCCCCCCCAACTATAGTCTCCATGGGGGGTCAAAGGGGGGCGTTGACTAATTTTTGGATCCCCCCCCCTTGGCGGGGGTTCGGGGGCAGCGCACCTGTAGCGAAAGTTTTGGGAAAATGACATGTAAAATTTTGTAATTTCATAGTCATGACTTGGTCAATAATGGGTAATTTATGGGCCCATGGTATTGGGTATCCTATGGTATTTTCCTGTGGTTATCCCTCTTTAAAAGGAAGGGATTGTAATAAAGCTATGTATTGTAATATTGAAAATAATTCTATGATTGTGTAAGAGAGACTGTCAGAGAGTGAAGAAGATGTTGCAACGGATGTGTTGTGGGTTGTATCCCTTCATTTCCCGGATAGATTAATAAAAGGACTGGAAATTTCTCCATGGATGTATCCTAGATTGGGTGAACCATATATATTGGTGTCTCTATTGTATTGTGCTTATGTGTTTTATTTATGCATCTTATTTTATGCTATTGTTTTGCGATATCATTTTTCTAACAGGCTTCATTATTGTCTTTTTATGTGGACTATAATCATTCTTCTATTTAGAACACGTGGTCAATGACCCCCCCATTTCCGAACTAACCCTTATTGCTCAACATAGGTGGGCTCATCAATGGGTTCTATTTATTCTGAAAGTATTCCTAATCACACTCTTTGGGAAAGTGCTCCCAATATTTTTGCTTTTTCTCCCAGTTTGATGAAGCAGGCACATCCAATGGAGGTTGTGCATTGACTATGTGGTTGACTCCATTTTCAATTAGAAATTTATATAGCAATCTCAGTATTGAACAAAAAAATCCTTCTTGAAGGTCAGTATAAAATATGCTTCGAACTTGGTCAACCAAATTTATTTCTTCTACAGCTTGTTCTTCATAGAATTCTTCACATATATTTTCGAGCTACTCGTATAGATTTGTTCTTCCTCCATTATAGATCTTGTGCATTAACAATATTTTATTTTGGGTGTCCAAATTGCTCATGAATGACATCGAGGAATTTCTTTATTTCATGGGAAACAACTTCTATAAATCATTCGTGGGACTCAGTGAAGAACTTTTCTCAAGCATGTGCAAGTGTCAACTTGTTCCTTCTAGCATAGTTATGTATGTAATTTGTAATTTTCCGGTTCCACCACTCTCTAATTTCTACGTCACTCACCATTTAAATACATGTGAAATCTTCATGTCCCGGGTCAATACTACTGGCAATAGAACCAATGTTGTAATCTGTGGGATTACAGGGAGTTACCATTAGTGCATCAACCATAATAAATGTAAACATATATTGCATACATAATCATGCAAACATAATGGAACAATGGAAGTAGAATAATAGGGACTAAAGGAAGAATTTTCTTTATTATCAGAACAGGCCAATTATGTACAAGCTTCTTTCCCTAGCTCACGAGCCTATTATATAGTTAATACAGACAATTATTCAGTTATAGCTTCTTAACTACTCATTCAGTTTCCCTAACCGACATGACTAGCCGATTCGACTAGCACCATAGGGTATGTTTTTACTGTAGGTGGAACAACAGTAAGTTGGATTTAGAAACTACAAAAGGATGTTTCACTTTCAACAACAGAAGCAGAGTATGTTGTTGCTACAGAGGCTAGTAAATAGATGATTTGGCCACAGAGGTTCATGGAGAAATTAGGTAAGAAGCAGTAGAATAACAAGTTGTATAGTGGTAGCCAGAGTGACATTCATATTGCAAAGAACTCAAAATTTCATTATAATACTAAACATACACAACTCAAGTACCATTTCATACGATCTGTCGTAGAAGATGAACTATTGAAGTTAGAAAAGATACATACTAGCCAGGATCATGCATACATGTTGACAAAGGTAGTAACCAAAGAGAAAATGAGTTCCCGCTCAGTTTCTGTTAGCCTTCAAGCATGAAGGTGAAGATGAGAAATTTTCCAGTTCCAAGGTTTGGAGCATAGTCTAGCAGATGCAATGGTGGTCGAGTTGTTGTGATTAGTCTCCAAGTGGGAGATTGTTAGTTGTGGAACCTGATCTTCCTGATTCAAAGGTCATGTTTCATCTGTGTCTAGATCCCATCCCATGACAGTGGGGGTGTGGGGGGGATTTCCCCCCCCCCCACTATAGTCACCATGGGGGGTCCAAGGGGGGGTGTCGACTAATTTTTTGATCCCCCCCCCTTGGTGGGGGTTTAGGGGTAGCGCCCCTGTAGCGAATTTTTTGGAAAAATGACCTGTAAAATTTTGTAATTTCATAGTCATGACTTGGTCAATAATGGGTAATTTATGGGCCCATGGTATTGGGTATCCTATGGTATTTTCCTGTGGTTATCCCTCTTTAAAAGGAAGGCATTGTAATAAAGCTGTGTATTGTAATATTGAAAATATTTCTATGATTGTGTCAGAGAGACTGTGAGAGAGTGAAGAGGATGTTGCAATGGATGTGTTGTGGGTTGTATCCATTCATTTCCCGGATAGATTAATAAAAGGACTAGAAATTTCTCCATGGATGTATCCTAGATTAGGTGAACCACATATATTGGTGTCTCTATTGTATTGTGCTTATCTGTTTTATTTATGCATCTTATTTTATGCTATTGTTTTGCGATCTCGTTTTTCTAAAAGGATTCATTATTGTCTTTTTATGTGGACTATAATCATTCTGCTATTTAGAACACATGGTCAATGACCCCCCCATTTCCGAACTAACCCTTATTGCTCAAAGTAGGTGGGCTCAGCAATGGGTTCCATTTATTCAGAAAGTATTCCTACTCACACTCTTTGCGAAAACGCTCCCAATATTTTTGCTTTTTCTCCCAGTTTGATGAAGCTGTTAGGAACCCATGTCTTTACTTTGTTAGTATATTGTTGTTGGATGCATATGTTTTGTAAGTCGTCCCGTAGTATTTGTTGATCAATAGTTTGTGTTATTGTTGTTGGCACATATGCTTTGTAAGTCGCCCGTAGTATTGTTGATCCATAGTTTGTAGTGGCCCATGGTTTTGACCCATGGTATTGGTGCCTAGACTTAGTATATAAGTGTGTGTAGAGACCTATGAAGGCACCGTGAATTTATTTGTATTGAGCTTGCTCAAAGGAGGTTGCCCCCTCGAAGTGGCCTGTGATAAATATAAAATTGATTCTGATCTCTCTCATTTCTGCTATTTCGCATATTCTTATTAATTAATTGTTGCAGGTGCTTCACAGAAGCAGGAAAATCCAATGGAGGTCGTGGCTTGACTATGTGGTCGAATCCATTTTCAATTAGAAATTTATATAGCAATCTCAGTATTGAACAAAAAAATCCTTCTTGAAGGTCGATATAAAATATGCTTCGAACTTGGTCAACCGAAGTTATTTCTTCTACAGCTTTTTCTTCATAGAATTCTTCACATATATTTTCAAGCTACTCGTATGGATTTGTTCTTCCTCCATTGTCGATCTTGTGCATTAACAATGTTTCATTTTGGGTGTCCAAATTGCTCATAAATGACATCGAGGAATTTCTTTATTTCATGGGGAACAACTTCTACAAATCATTCATGGGACTCAGTGAAGAAATTTTCTCAAGCCTGTGCAAGTGTCAACTTGTTCCTTCTAGCATAGTTATGTATATAATTTGTAATTTTCCGGTTCCACCAATCTCTAATTTCTATGTCACTCACCATTTAAATATATGTGAATGCTTCATGTCTCGGGTCAATACTACTAGCAATAGAACCAATGTTGTAATATGTGGGATTACAGGGAGTTACCATTAGTGCATCAACCATAATAAATGTAAACATATATTGCATACATAATCATGCAAACATAATGGAGTAATGGAAGTAGAATAATAGGGACCAGAGGAAGAAGTTTCATTATTATCAGAACAGGCCAATTATGTACAAAAATTAGAGCTTCTTTCCCTATCTCACGAGCCTATTATATAGTTAATACAGACAATTATTCAGTTACAGTTTCTTAACTACTCATTCAGTTTCCCTAGCTGACATGACTAGCCGATTCGACTAGCACTATAGAGTATGTTTTTACTGTAGGTGGAACAACAGTGAGTTGGATTTAGAAACTACAAAAGGTTGTTTCACTTTCAACAACAGAAGCAGAGTATGTTGTTGCTACAGAGGTTAGTAAATAGATGATTTGGCTACAGAGGTTCATGGATAATTTAGGTAAGAAGCAGTAGAATAACAAGTTGTATAGTGGCAGCCAGAGTGACATTCATCTTGCAATGAACTCAAAATTTCATTCTAATACTAAACATACACAACTCAAGTACCATTTCATAAGATCTGTCGTAGAAGATGAACTATTGAAGTTAGAAAAGATACATACTAGCCAGGATCCTGCATACATGTTGACAAAGGTAGTAACCAAAGAGAAAATGAGTTCCCGCTCAGTTTCAGTTGGCCTTCAAGCATGAAGGTCAAGATGAGAAATTTTCCAGTACCAAGGCTTGGAGCATAGTCTAGCAGACGCAGTGGTGGTGGATTTGTTGTGATTAGTCTCCAAGTGGGAGATTGTTAGTTGTGGAACCTGATCTTCCTGATTCAAAGGTCATGTTTCATCTGTGTTTAGATCCCCTCCCATGACAGTGGGGGTGTGGGGGGAATTACCCCCCCCCAACTATAGTCTCCATGGAGGGTCCAAGGAGGGGTGTCGACTAATTTTTGGATCCCCCCCCCCCGTGGCGGGGGTTCGGGGGCAGCACCCCTGTAGCGAAATTTTTGGAAAATGACCTGTAAAATTTTGTAATTTCATAGTCATGACTTGGTCAATAATGGGTAGTTTATGGGCCCATGGTATTGGGTATCCTATAGTATTTTCATGTGGTTATCCCTCTTTAAAAGGAAGGCATTGTAATAAAGCTGTGTATTGTAATATTGAAAAGAATTCTATGATTGTGTAAGAGAGACTGTGAGAGAGTGAAGAGGATGTTGCAACGGATGTGTTGTGGGTTGTATCCCTTCATTTCCCGGATAGATTAATAAAAGGACTGGAAATTTATCCATGGATGTATCCTAGATTGGGTGAACCATATATATTGGTGTCTCTATTGTATTGTGCTTATGTGTTTTATTTATGCATCTTATTTTATGCTATTGTTTTGCGATCTCGTTTTTCTAACAGGATTCATTATTGTCTTTTTATGTGGACTATAATCATTCTGCTATTTAGAACACATGGTCAATGACCCCCCCATTTCCAAACTAACCCTTATTGCTCAACGTAGGTGGGCTCATCAATGGGTTCCATTTATTCAAAAAGTATTCCTACTCACACTCTTTGGGAAAGCACTCCCAATATTTTTGCTTTTTCTCCTAGTTTGATGAAGCAGGTACATCCAATGGAGTTTGTGGCTTGACTATGTGGTCGACTCCATTTTCAATTAGAAATTTATATAGCAATCTCAGTATTGAACAAAAAAATCCTTCTTGAAGGTCGGTATAAAA
This sequence comes from Larix kaempferi, assembly GCA_027924585.1. Lineage (NCBI taxonomy): Eukaryota > Viridiplantae > Streptophyta > Pinopsida > Pinales > Pinaceae > Larix > Larix kaempferi. The sequence goes on from BSBM01000104.1 coordinate 246,956, forward strand.
TATGCTTTGAACTTGGTCAACCGAAGTTATTTCTTTTACAGCTTGTTCTTCATAGAATTCTTCACATATATTTTCGAGCTACTCATATAGATTTGTTCTTCCTCCATTATAGATCTTGTGCATTAACAATATTTCATTTTGGGTGTCCAAATTGCTCATGAATGAAATCGAGGAATTTCTTTATTTCATGGGGAACAACTTCTATAAATCGTTCATGGGACTTAGTGAAGAACTTTTCTCAAGCCTGTGCAAGTGTCAACTTGTTCCTTCTAGCATAGTTATGTATGTAATTTGTAATTTTACGGTTCCACCACTCTCTAATTTCTACGTCACTCACCATTTAAATATATGTGAATGCTTCATGTCCCGGGTCAGTACTACCAGCAATAGAACCAATGTTGTAATCTGTGGGATTACAAGGAGTTACCATTAGTGCATCAATCATAATAAATGTAAACATATATTGCAAACATAATGGAGCAATGGAAGTAGAATAATAGGGACCAGAGGAACAAGTTTCTTTATTATCATAACAAGCCAATTATGTACAAAAATTAGAGCTTCTTTCCCTAGCTCACCAGCCTATTATATAGTTAATACAGACAATTATTCAGTTAGAGTTTCTTAACTACTCATTCAGTTTCCCTAACCGACACGACTAGCCGATTCGACTACTTCCTAGTCGATCGAGAGGACCTAGTCGGCTGGGCGACTAGGCTTCTCCAACAACTAGCCTGAGATTGAGTCTATGTGACCATGGACAACCTAATAAAACCTAGTTGTGGGATGGCTTAGTTGTGAACTTGTGCCTATTCGACTATGAGTGAGCCCTGAATAGTTCCCTTTCCTTGTGGGAATCATGCCTATCTCAGGGGTAGCCTCTTAGAAGAAATTGTTGGTTGTGGAGCCTGATCTTCCAGTCTCATAGATGATGATTCAGTCGTGTTTGTACCCCAGGCTTGATTATGATCCCGGCACGATCCCCAGGGGCAACGCCCCTGAGAAATGGGGGTTCGGGGGTGAAGTCCCTGAGAAAATGTTTTGGGGCTGTTTTCGCCAACAGTTTACGGGCCCATGGTTTTGGGTAACCTGTGGTATTTTCCCATTATTTTTACCTTATAAAATAAATACATTGTAATACGGCTAGGGTTTATGTATTAGGTTTTATGCATTGTAAAGATCTCTGAGATCGGAAGAGAGACTGTGAGATAGTGAAGAGGAAGTGCAACGACTGTGCTGCAGGTTGTATCCCTTCACTTTGTTGGACGGTATAATAATAAGGACTGGAAAATTTCAGTATGGACGTAGCCCATCTTGGGTGAACCATGATATATTGGTGTCTCTCTTGTAATGTGTTTGTGTGATTATATTTGCATTTATGTTTATTGTTATTGCTCTGCGATCTTGTTTTTCTAACAGAAACAATATATGTTACAGACAGAGCACCTACATTTGGGTGGAACATTGCTCTTGAGGCAGTTAGATTCTTGAGATAGTTACATTCATGATAGGTGTGTATTTGATGTTCCATTGTCGTTTATGTCAATTCCATTGTATGAATTTCGAATGGAATGATGAAGACTCATGTTGCAATTAGTAGTTGTGAATATGATTTTTTCATAGTTAATTGTAATTGTGATTCTTGGCATTTGAGTGTTGGGTAACTAATGTAGCATTTCAAGATTGCTTGTACATGGATGAATTCTTTTGTATAAGAGTCCTATTGTGTGTATAGTGATAACCTTGCAAGAAGTTAGTGTCTTGTCTCGGAGTTTCCGAGAGCAATCAAATTGGTCAAATAATTAAGGCATGCATGGTGATCCACGTAGCATTTAAATTTTGTCACACGTGGTGGTCAAAATTTTGTTGTGTGCGGTGGTTGACGTGCAATGGTTAAAAATTGTCGTGTGCGGTGGATCACCCATCAATTAAAAGTTAACACATAGAGTATTTGTGCGATAAAAGAATTGATGTGCATAGAAATTTGCGCAAGGGTAGAATTAACATGCACATTTATGTGCATAGATTAAATTATGGCAAGCACAGTGCATTACACAGAGGAAATAAAATGTATAGCACAGCCTGCTAGGAATAATTATACTTATTAATAGAGATGCAGACATGTTGCCAAAAAAAAAAGTACCTCGTGACCTCGATGGGTCATGAGGCAATCAAGGACATGACATTTTCACTGGTGGAAATAATTTGCAAAATTGATAAACAACTTTAGAATTAATATTAGTCCCCACCATATCTACTATTGGAATTCCAATAGGAGGATTAGCCAACAATTGGTGAAATATGACCTCAATTAAATCAACCCATCATGCTCCACATAATCATGATTGTGCATTTCCATGTTTGTCCATATAGAGGGATAAGTTTGTTAGATGGTTTTGTTGAAAGGTATGATCACCTCAATACCTTGTCATAGCATAACTATAATATAAAATTTTCAAAGTTACAAGAAGAGAAACACATCGTACGGATATTTGTGTCACCTCAGTATATAACATATTGTACTTTACTCTCTTCAATCAACTAAATATAAATTTCAATGTAAAAAATTTGAAAGAACCATCTTAGTGGTTGTAATCCTTAACTACTAGAATGCACTAACCATAACTACAATTGAATTGTTGTACAAAACACTAGATTTTGTACTTGCACCTAAAACTTAGATGAAATGCTAGTATGCTCTATCTCGCTTCCATTCTTTGCCTACAAGAAATATCCTTTGTTGGCAAGAGAAATCAAGGCATTGTTTGTAGATTAGTTATTGCCTCTTCTAGAGTCATTCTTTGAAGTGTACTAAGAGGAATGTGCATTTCATGAAGAATAAAATTTTGTCTAGATAATGAATCATGTGTACTTATTGTTTGAAGTGGAAAAGTGAAAACATGCAATACTAATGCTCGATATTGTCCTTGACTTAAAAACATGGGATTAACCAAATGACATCTTCCAGAGCCATCAAGAATTAGAACTCAAATAAATAACTCATATTTCAATAGTAAACCACAAATATTGATGTATTGTAAAAGTCCATTAGGACAACAACCATTTCCAATCACATTTGCCTCAATTGCCAAAACAAATATTTCAACTAGGCACTTATGGAGTGATTATGAGATGCTAACAAAATATAGCATGCCTACCACACTTTCATTTACAAACATGTTTGTACATGCCTCATTCTCTTACTAAATCAACCAAATATTAATACAAGTACAAACATGTTTGTAAATAGAAGTGTTGTAGGCCTTCAAAATTTTGTTTGCATTTTATAATGACTCAAAAAGCACCCCATTGATTTTGACTCTAGCAAAAAACGAATACAAGGACATTGTGATAGGCTCAACCTTTAATACAATATTGTCTTTTTATTTCTACTAAGGTGTATTGACATGAGATGAATGGACCAATGCTTCTACTAAGATATATTTTCTTATGTTACATGTATTCAATGATGCACATAGTAAAATGACTTAAAATGATCATATAAGTGATTAAAATGCACTTAACATTTTATTTTCGAGGGAAATAAAATCAGAGGACAAATGCAACAAAGACTTCTCGCATGAGCACTTAAGATGATTATATTTCATTTCCTATGTGTTTTCTTATGAAATCCCCATGTCAAAGTGCTACATTTTTCCCTTAAAAAATTACTTATACCAACAGTCGAAAAGAGTTGCTATTGGTCACGAGTTCAAGATAGGTAACAATGAACATGCATGGTCATAGTAGCTTGAAAACATTGATGAATCATCATAGTTGTAGGCCTATTATGGCTATGTATGTTTATCAATTGTGCAGGACCCATGCCCCACTTCTCTATAATACATTGTAAACTCTATAGTAACATGAATTTATCACAACAATGAACAAGCATGATAATTAAATTACTATGATATAAATGTAGATTGATCAACTTTTAGGAATTCAACTATTTATGCAAAACAAGATAATATGAAGTTGCTTATATAAATTGGAGAAAGTCGTTTAATTCCTAGTCTATTTACTTTTAGGAATATAATCAATCCTCTATTCTAATGAATGAAGGATGCAATATTATCATGATATACAAAAATAAATATGAATCTAAACAAAGAAAGGATGAAGCTAATACCAACTTAAAGCAATACTCACCCAACAATCATGCTTCTTTATTGCCAAAACTTTAATGTTTATATGGTGCCTCTCTACCAACCCAATGGTTCACTTCAAACCCTATTCCATCTAAGCCAACAAACTAAAGAACAAAGGGTGAGAATACCATGACCAACAAAAAAATCACAAACAGTAAAAAAATCACTATCATTTCTTACTCCTTTTACCTTACTTCAATGATGAAAATTCAATCTACAATCCCAAATTTCAACTTAAGTGTGTCCCTCCTTCTTCCCTTCCTTATATAAGAAGGAATATAATAAAATAATATTAAATTTTAACATTATTATAACATGAAAATTCATTTAACATGGTCTCCTTAATATCCCCTTATCCTCACTTATCTCCTTATCCTCACTTTAACTTTTCTTAGATAAAAACGTATTTTATTTCCTTGCAATATCTAGGTTGTATTTTAATGTATCTAATGTTTCATTTTTATTCTTTTAATGTTTCATTTTTATTCTTTTAACATTATTCATTTGAGCTCTTCATTGTTTTAAGTATTATTGTAACCTCCTTTCGGCATTGGATTATATTGTAGACTATGTCTACCAACTGGTCTACACTTACTCAACGTTCTCGGGCTAAAAAAACCTTTCCCCTACCCATTGTTTCGACATTGGTTAATGTTTATGTGATAAATAGTTTGGGCAAGTCTCTTGTGCCTTGCATGATACACAAATATGCCAAAAATCAAACATAAAAATATTGAGAAATATTTAATCAATACATAGTAAAGAAGTTCTTGATATTAAATTTGAGCAGAGTATTAGCGCCTCGAAACTTAGTTAAGTCTTAATCTGCAAATTAGTTCAAAATACACATGTATACAGTATCATGACAATTCTTGATGTATATTTAACTCCTAAGCAATTGTTGAAAACATCCAAAATCAACACCCATGGGTTTGTACATGTCAATTAGGTTATTTATACATAACATAAATAACATGCCCATGGCTACTCTATAAACATGTGTTTCTTCCTAAGAGGTCATAGGTTCAATCCAGAGGAGGGTAGGGTATGTACACCTTTGTAAACTTTAGCAGCCAAATCGTAGTGCGGAAGGGGTCCATTGTCCCACAAACAAGGGGGTCTCATACATCAAATTGGTGTTCGGCTAGGCTAGGACCTTAAAAATAGATTATTATTATTAAAAGGAAAAAAAAAGAGGGTAAATCTTGAGTGGGCCTAACGATTAAGAACATGTGTCTCCTCTTAGGAGGTCATAGGTTCAAATCCGAAGGAGGATAGGGTGCGTACACCTTTGTAAACTTTAGCAATTACATAGCTGCATAGAGGGGATCCTTTGTCCCACAAACAAGGGGGTCTCATACACCAAATTGGTGTCTAGCTTGGCTCTGAGCTTAAAAATATATTATTATTATTATTATTATTATTATTATAAACGCGACACGGATAATGACACAATGACATTTTTACTAAGATGCAACCTTTTGTTGCTTAGCATATGACCATAAATATCACATCTTCAAATGAATTCAGTCAACCCTTATATTGGCGCTTGAATCGAAAGAAAATATATAATCATGTTTAAACTTGTTGTAGTTGATAAACAAAAGTGTGAGCAATAAAAATTGCCCCTACTCGTGAACTTGAGACCACTAGCAACACTCTTTTGAATCGTTGGCAATGCTTTTTAGAGGGCATAAATGTATAATTGTGGGATGGGAATTGCATAGTGAAATGGCCCCCTAAACGTCGATTTCCTACACATTGTCGATTGGCAACATCTAAGCATTGATTCCATTATTCACACATCAACATTTCTTTAGAAACATCACTATATCGATATCTAAGCATCAATTTCATTGCCCAATACTTTTTGGAATGTGCATTGGTAGCCTCCGAACATCAATTAAACAACCTTACGCATGTCATTATAACGATGTTTAGGGAAGATATAAGCATTAATAGATCGACATGAATAATTGTTGCTAGAATGGCATCCTACACTGAAGATGTTGATATAATTATGTTTACAAAATGACATCAAAATCTAAGTAAATTAAAAAAGGACAATTTTCTTGAAAACATTGATTTTAAAGTGTAAACATTGAAATAATGTCACAAAAATGTCATTTTTTTACCCCAATTGTAGTAGGGTCTTTCTCCATGTCACCATCTATGCTATGCCTTTGAACTATCTTTATTTCATTTCTTTGTTATAGAATGAAAAGCTAATCCACACTTTGTATTCCTTCCTCTTCTCCACATTACCAATAATAAGTTAATTCAAGGTTTTCAACAATTTTCAATTTCAATTTCTAATAAATTGACTTCCTTGAACTGAAACACAAACTTAGATATAATTTTTTTTTTAATGTTTAATTGTCCAAACCTAAAGACGCCCCTTCATCAAAGTGACCACCCACCATAAAAATTTATAATCATGCATAAAGTATGGCTACTATTGAGTATTATATCATCCACTAAGATTTTGTAAGTATGACTATTGATTATTGTCATACTTGCTAGAATGACATCCTACATTGAAGATGTTGATATAATTATGTTTACAAAATGACATCAAAATCTAAGTAAATTAGATAAGGACAATTTTCTTGAAAACGTTGATTTTAAAGTGTAAGCATCGAAATAGTGTCACAAAAACGTCATTTTTTACCCCAATTGTAGTAGGGTCTTCCTCCATGTCACCATCTATGCTATGCCTTTGAACTATCTTTATTTCATTTCTTTGTTATAGAATGAAAAGCTAATCCACACTTTGCATTCCTTCCTCTTATCCACATTACCAATAATAAGATAATTCGAGGTTTTCAACAATTTTCAATTTCAATTTCTAATAAATTGACTTTCTTAAACTGAAACACAAATTTAGATATAATTTTTTTATAATGTTGAATTGTCCAAACCTAAAGACACCCCTTCATCAAAGTGACCACCCACCATAAAAAATTATAATCATGCATAAAGTATAGCTACTATTGAGTATTATATCATCCACTAAGATTTTGTAAGTATGACTATTGATTATTATCATCCAAGAAATAGAAATAAAAAATAAAGCTTTTTATCAATCCTTGATGTTTTTTGTAAAAAAGAAAAATAGAACTTATTTTCATTTCACCATGATGCAAGCGACATTGTTAGCATCACATTATACTTTACATTGGTAACTCCAATGCTTCTCATATTGTGTTGTAAAGTGGCTTTGATGTTCTTCTGATTGTGTCACCGTTACAACAACTTTTATATTACTTCAAACTTCGTTGTGTCGGCTCATGCAACTTTGATGATTGAATGCCTTGCAGATTCATTTTCTTTCTTTAATGTTTCTCGTTGCTGTGTGGAGAGTTTTAGTATATATCTCAATGCCTTCATTAGCCATGTAATTTAAAATTTCTAAATAACATATTTTGCAAGATTCTCATATACCTTTTTCTGCTATAGACTCCATTACGTAAATTCGTAGGAACCCATCAATGGTGATCATGATCTTTGAGCACATGAACTTAAAGATAAATCTGACAAGTTCCTAGGATGTCTCTAAACACTTTTGAAGTGTGGAAATATTGGTATAAAATCAATTGGATTTAATCCAATGATTATGGGATGGAGTCTCCATTACGTAAATTTGTAGGAACCAATCAATGGTGATCATAACCTTTAAGCACATGCACTTAAAGATAAATCTGACAAGTTCCTAGGATGTCTTTAAATAATTTTGAAGTGTGGAAATATTGGTTATAAAATTAATTAGATTTAATCCAATGATTATGGAATGGAGTGTTATCTTTTCATCCAAAATTTATTTTAATGAGTGATATATTAAGTTCATAATGAACATATTATTATTTATTATATTGAATTCAATATCTAATTACATGATATTTTACGAAAAACACTACAATAATGTACTTCTGGACTTATACTCCAGAGGATAGATCCAGGAGTTAACACCCAACACTACTTTCCTTGTTCAGTTACAATTCTTGCTGAACTGAACTAGTGAGTGCGACATTGGGCTCATAAACTCTGGTTTTTTACAAAACCACTCTGTAAATGTTAGAACGATAAGCAAGTTATATTAACTTGACGGAGACATCACTGGAATATGCAAATGTGTATGTTATGCAACTTGCAAGCTCAATACAGCCGCTTTAAAGACTTGCTTTAACTTATTATTTTCTGATTTAATCTATAATCCACCATCAAAACTAACCATGTTTGGATAGTTTTCTAAGTTTGGGTGGCTACACAAAGTAAAGATAAAAATCACAAGTTTTATTATGTAGTCATATGAATTAATACTTATGAAATAATACTTGCCAAAAAAATGAATATCTCCAAAGCTAGCATAATGCAGAACCCCCACAAATTAGGGAATGTGACCAAAACAGACTGAATATCTCCAGGGCTAGCATAATGCAGAACCCCCACAAATTAGAGAATGTAGCCATTCTTATTACCACTACAACAAATGAATACAATCTGAAATAGTACTAAGGTTGTACTTACATTGCAGAATGAGACTATTTACACACTAGAAGCCTCCATCCCATAATGATATTCTGAAAGTAGACTAACCACATCTACGATCAGAGTCTGTTATATTACTTCATTCACAAACAAGGAACTCACAAGTGCAGTACACTCCAGAGAGTCATTTGTAACTTCCTTTGCCCATCAGTGATTTGTCCCCTCGTGGAGGTTGCTATTGCTCCAAGGATAAACGTTGCCATCACCGTTTTCATTATCGCCACATCACAATAACAGTGACGCACACAATCTGATACAGTACTACGGTCGTATTTACATTGCAGAATGAGAGATCTTTTACACGGTCGCACAAGCTACAATTATGTTGAGAGGGTAACCTTGCCACATCTATATGATCAGATTCTGGGCAAAATAACTTCATTCCCAAATAGGCCACTGGCATATTAAAAGTCCTAAATAAGCCACTTGCATATTAAAAAAGAAGAACAGTAATAAGGCAAGAATACAAAGGAAAATATTCCATTGAAGGCAAGGCAAAACAGTATGAAAATACAGGGAACCAAAATAATGTGACGATACTAATAGCAATTATTCTCATAGCAATTACCACTGTTGATTTACTCTGATGATTGATTATTAACGATGGTATTGCACAATTATCTTCAAATAAAGTTATCATGAATATGGTATCTTGACATTATAAGATTGAATCTCAATTTCATGTTTTTTATAAGGTCTGTTGTCTATTGTGGAAGGACCAGGACAGTGATAGAAACCTCTCGTCGAAAAAACAAACTATAGATTCTCAATTGTGTAAGGACCTCGGCGAAGATAATTATTTTTTGATGTTACACAAAGACAAACCCATGGGAGACAAGATTACAATGTTCCCTTACTCTGATGGATTAAAGTAAGAGTGCACACATTTTCTCTTCCTACGATGGAATAAAGAAAAAGTGCACACATTTTCGGGGGGGTTTTCCCAAAATTCAAAAAGCATTAGAAATAGAGGTCGGTGGAGTTCTTAGTATGGAATAGAGACTGCTTGGAGCTTTGTATCCGAGTTGAAATATTGTTATTATATGTTGATGGAGTTCTTAGTATGGAATATACATTGGTTGGAGCTTTGTACCCGAGTTGAAATATTGTTATTATATGTTGATGGGTCATTGTGTGCTCAAAACCCAATACAGATACAATAGGTATTAGACAAAGTACAACCATTTTTTAATTGAAGAATGTCAATACCTGATATTCCAGAGAATCAAGGTATGGCCAGAAATACATCGATTCAAGCAATACATAGTCAAAATCAACTCCCAAGGAGCAAGTGTCACAAAGCAAGATTGGAACCCAGGTGAGGAGGATAACAACGTTAGTCCCAACCACCCGATCTACACTTAATTGACAATCCTCACCCTTATTATATAATAATGTGAACTCTCGAACGTATATTATAAATTGTTTTAGTTAGTTTTATTTACCGGATGTGCAAAATACTTCATTTCAATTAACATTCAAACTACCTTATGAAAATTAAGGTCAAGAAAATTTAACTGTAACTCTCCAACAACACTTGAGATAAAACACCTATTTCATTAGGTTAAGAAAATTTAATCGTAATTCTCCTTTGATACTTAAGAAATGACATATGCCTCAACTACAAAATACTAATGAACTGTAGGCATCACATGTAGATTAAATTTCATAAAAATGGTGAAGTTACTATAATATTTAAATGGACAACGTTGTCATTGAACAAAGAGCACACTGTTTTGTGTCTCGGAGAGAACCAATATGCTGTAGGCATCCCATGTAAATTAAATTTCATAAAAATGGTGAAGTTACTATAAGATTTAAATGGACAACGTTGTTATTGAACAAAGAGCACAATGTATCTGGGAGAGAATTCATATGTATCTGGGAGAGAATTCACAAAAAGAAAATGATTTTATACAACAAAGGATTCTCAAGTTGACTGCTTTCAAACAAAATGGTTTCACTGAAGAAAAATGTTTGGCTCTATACAACAAAAGATTCTCAAGTTGGGGAGATTTGAGGGAAGAAAAGACTTTCTAAATAGATACTAATTACCCAAAATAATCCAATTTTAGTGAAATCGGTGCTATCTCGTAATATAATATAAAGAGCTCACTACTTATATTGGAATGAAGGCTTTTGCAATTCAATCTACTGTCTTTAAATTTTTAGGTCCACTGCATGTAAGATTTTGAGCAGATAAATTTCGGGTAAACTCTTTACCCATGAGGGCATGAAGACGCACAAAGGGCAAAGCAATGTTACAAATGATGACTGGCATATTCTGAAATAACTAATTGAAAGGTAGAGCTCATTACTTGCTTCATTTTGCCATTCCAAAGCACCTTAAATAATCAAGGAAATTATCGTATATAACACAGAAAGGTGTTTTGGTACTTCAAAATTTTGCAAATTTGCAGCGATCAGTTTGTTGGGTGAAGAAAACAGTAATTCAACAACTTTTTAGTTGATTTTGTTATATAGACCTGTTCAAAATTTGTGGTTTGATTGTGATCTTCATAAATATCCCAAGTGAACACTGTCAATACTCTGGTTCTTTTTCATGAAAGTGTAAAAATTGTTGAGCGCGTCCAAAACACTTCACCATATGTGAGAACAATAATTAAGGGGAGTGTCTATAGCATCCATTCAACGAGCCATTCCCCTCCTCAGCTTTAGCAACCTTTGTAAAATATTCAAGATCTAGGACTGATCTCCTCTAATCCTCTTTGCAGGTCTTAATATATTCTAGAAAATTTTCTTCAATATATTCTTAACTATAGATTCCCGTAAACCAAACAAATTCATCGATGGAGGATAATGGGCACAGTTTCTCTCCACTTGTACATTCTCTGTTGGTGTTGCTCCCACAAGGCCACAAAATCTATCATTGTCGGTGTTGCTCCCACAAGGCCAAGAGATGTCGGCTTCGATACCACTGTATGAGCCTAAATTGAAGATTTGTCCGATGGCTAAACTCTGATATGAATATTGTTATTTGGAGCTCCAATACCAGAGTGATAAGCCCAAACTTTATGACAACAGATGACACTGGTTTGTTAGGACCCCTACTGTGATGGCTGTGATGGAGACCGGGAACTGCAGTCTGAAAAAACATAAGAGCATATCTAGTGCAACCTAGACAACTATTATAACAACAATGAATTTGAAAACAGAACCTATAAGAAGCAAAAGTAGCTATTGTACTCGAAACTGGATCATCTTCAAAACTTCAACACAAAATAAAAAGCAAACGAAAGATCTTCAACAATAACAGATTTGTAACTAGAGATAATTGCAACAGTACATCGGTCAAAAAACATTTCTGAGAAGGTATAGATGCCAACTCAGGCCCAGAATATCCCAGGGCAATATGGACACTGCACTTGAAAAATGTTAGTCTGGACTCAGGCCCAGAATATCCAAGGGCAGAATGGACACTGAACTTAGCAAATATTAGTCCTCCTCTGACTACTTGCGAGAGCCACCAAATCCAAACATACGTTACTTGAACTTCAAGGACTAAAAACATATGTATAGTTGGTGTACCCACCTTCAGTTCATTGTCCATCTTATCCATGTGGTATAGATGATTTTTCGTTATAAAAATTCATAGTTTTAGATGCCAAAGGAATGCAGAATTTTTATTCATTGTCAAGCACAACAATGCCATTTGTTCTACACTGGAAATGGTACATATTCTTTTAGGCATCATACCACATCCTCAAGTTCTGAATTCAAGGTAAAATGACCAGATTGTATTTCTGTAAACTTCTGTATATTAATAAAAGTCATTTATTCACCTAAAATAATAATAATAAACCATGTTCAGGTAATTACTACTTCCAGATCGCATGCTATCTTCATTCGAATATTACATCAATTGACAGCTATACTTGCATTCGTAAGCACATTATGGATGAAACACATTTATAGAACTACATGTTCAAAACAATCATGACTTTTCAAATCCACGTGTAAAACAAAAAACTTATCTACTGATCAAAAGGTTCTTCACAGACGACTGCAAATTTCAATCAACAATATGCAAATAATTTGTACTAATTACTACTTACGGATCATAGAGTACTTACTGTAACAATCAGGCACCATTTAGTTTCGTAATCATAAATAGTTCATGGTAATGATGGCATTTGCAAGCACATATTCAGTGAAAACATACGTTTCAGGCATGAACTTTAAGTTTTAAGTTTAACCCAATTCAGGTAATAAAGTGCACATTTCAGTGTCAATCAAAAAGGCCTAAAACTCCATACCCTTAGCATAATTTCCTTTTGAAGAGTAAGCAAGCTGCAATCTTAGGTTCAAAAGTGGGCTTGAAACACAGATGACAACAAATATAAAAGGATTTGTAGCAATTAGTGATGTTTTTCCCCTGAATTGCACATAAAGAACAAAAAGTTTCTTCCGACATGAAAAATAAAAGGAACCAATCATAGTACCCAACTATTATCAAACTTCAATATGAAAGTGTACAGGAACTATAACATACAACATTCAAGCTTATAATGAAAGGAATTATACTATATATCACAAAACAGTGAACAAAAGTAAAGCCAAACATGCTCTAGGACACAATTTCCCGATCCCTACAATTTGACAGTTTTAACCCATTGCCCTTCTCTATGAAGTAAACAAGGCAGTTCCAAGAGAAACAGTTACCCATATACTTTCTATGCAAAATTCAAATCAAGATAGACTTGAAAATAAGCATAACTCAATTAACAACGTCAATTCCCAGTGCTCAAAGTCTACATTCACTAAATACCATCACCAAAAGAAAAAGCGGAAACACATAGTAACATACACCATACTATTATATTAGGAACCTCCACAATTTGTCCTCGCCAACATGTCAAATCTCGTGCAGAGCATACACTCCCCAAAGAATAACCATTTTTAACTTAGAAACATTCCAAAAACCTCGCACACACATTCCAAAGTCCAATCACAGCTTGCTCTTCTCAAGTCAATATAGTGACTTAGAAATCATCAAGCTGGAAAAATATTCTGAGCAGTAAAACAAGGGCAGAAGCCATTTAAATCAAACACCAGATACTATTTCCACCAGCTACTGTGGTTCAGAGAATCTGCTTCACCAACAAAATCTCCTTTTCTGCAAAAACAACATTGAACAGTCAAACAGCAGCAAAAATATTCCAGCCTAACACAGCATTAGCACATCCTCTTCGAAAAATTACACAAAAATTGGAGTTAATATTTAAGGAAGGTGCTGGAGTGTTGAACTGAGCATCAAGTGGCAGCTGCAAGGCTCTCAAAGTGTACACACACTGGAGATATAAGTAGTCCAACTTCCTTCAAAAAATGCTCAGGTCACTCAGTGAGGGAAATGCAGGAAAGGGTGCCACTTGGACGATTAACCCAAAGACGAGGTTTGCACATTCATTCAAAGCAGATGCTGCAGCTAGGGAGAAATCACATAAAGATATCCTAGGAAAGTGTTGTTCTGTAATAAAGCGACAACCTCACCAGTTTTGGAAGTCAAGGCTAGCAGCATTACAGTGGACCATGAGCATTTTTTAACGATGGTCCCAATGTGCAGGCTCAATGGTTTTTACCAACTGTAGCAGACTTCGAGGACTGGTTAGATATCAAGTACTAGAATGTTCAGCAAGTAACATGTCTTGTAGTTTTGTTACAAAGGGATTTCTGCAGGTAATATCTCTTTGAAGTTTTGGTTTAAAGGGATTTCTGTGGTTCTGTTTGATACCAGTGAAAATAATGAATGGATGCCCCTGGTTTTCAGAGACTGCATGATTGTTTATGAAGGAATAGTTTTCTTGTATTCAAATTTGTACTTGGTTCCTTTCCCAAATTTACCAATATTTTGGGTGGATGCCACATTAAGTGATGATGTGACAAGTTCATTTCCACAGCGAAATTTACAAGCATAAAGGAAAGTTAAAGTGCACCATAACGTCCCCTTCAGGTACAGATGTGGCCATCAGTACCATCTAATAGCACCTTGTTAGAATATTCAAAATTTATTTTCCTAATTAATCATGAGTATGATGGTGACCATCTAATAGTAGATTGCTAGAAAGAATCTTGCTCCTGGCTCCTCACCAAAATATATTTTCACATTTTGGGCTGATACCATGATCAGTGAGTTCGGGGATGTACAAAATACATTTTTTTTCAGTCAGAAATTTACAAGGATGCTATGAGACATAATATGTGTGGAATCAAACCACAGTGGAAGTCCTCGTGAAGAGATTGGCATGTGATAAAAGTTCAGGAAAGCAATCATTTAATTCCACCTTTAGGTACATATTGCTATCAGTATACATTCTAATAGCTACTTACTAGAAATAATTAGAACATAATGGAGCTGACAAGATGAACACAAATGTTTCTGACATGGTCATGCTTTAGAAAAATAGCATCGGTGAATGTGGAAGTATTCAAGGTCTATCACTGGAAAGTATTGCTGTAGATTTAAAGAATGCAAAACAAGCATCCCCCAATGAGAGTATCAGTGACAGAAAGAGTTTCAATGAGAAGATAGCGGAGGGAGAACTAGACTTCTCTAATACATATCCATTCCTAGAGAGAACACTACAAGGAAAGAATAGTTTTATGAAGATAATCAGGACGGAGAAGTGTCAACATGACAACTGAAAAAGAGAGTTCAGCAAGATATTGTAATCTTGAATTGAGAGTGGGATCAAGGTATTTGAAAGAAGAGAAGAAACAAAACAAAATCAGACAGAAGATATGGGTGACCAATTATTTCATGCTGACTGAGGCCTAGCACAAGTCATAGATGATTTTGATGATATAGATACCCCTTGGTTGTGACATCCAAGCCGAAAGAGTTTTTCTCCATACCAAGAAAAGAACTTACACGAAATTGAGCTTCCTTCATTTGCTCCATCATTTCAATAAGCTCCTCCTGTTTACCAAGCGCTTCCTTCAATGCCTGAAGATGGTGAGATATATTCATATATATGAGAGCAGGGCCTGATTATTAAATTTCTTGAAAGACAAAATAAAGCTCAGCTTCAAATACATTAATTCTAAATCCATGTGCGTGCTCACCTTCTTTGTTGCTTCCAGCTCAGTTTCTAAAGCATGTATCCGACTTGTAGCAGCATTCAGCATTTCCTCCTTTTCTTCTGGCATTTGAGGAGGCTTTGCACTGACCTCGTTGACCTTATCTTCCAACTCCTGAAGACGCTTTAATACAGATGGAAGAACATCTTTCGCAGAGAACTCACATGTAGGCATAGGATGCTGAGATTCCTCCTTAGGCTCAGTGCCATAATTATTTGCTATGGTCTTGGACTTCAGCTCTGCATTCATATTTCCACTTGACACTTTCTTTTTTACGCCATCTGTAACAAAATTGAATACAGCAAGTATGCTCATAATGAAGACCATAAAAAATGCCGTAATCTGTGCAATGACCCCCTGGGGTTTTTTAAGATCATCCGCAGGTAGAAAGATATCTGCAGTACACAGAAATAAAAGCAAGTTTGAAAATGTCCATCAAAAAAAGATGCATCATGGAAAGCAACCATCTACGATGGGACTAAAAGATACTTATAACACTATTTAAGCTCCAAAATGTCAGAAGGCATACTTGTCCAAAAAGGAGAAAAGAAAACTAAAGATCCTGTTAGAATGTAGAAATATGCAAACTTCAAAGGGGAGACAGGAGGATTTGTCTTGATTGCAACATACAAAGTTACAAACAGACAAATTGCAATATACACACTAGAAGGGAAATGATAGGAGGAAACAAATGCTATAAGCAGATTTGTTAAAGGCAACATGCAAATTAAAGGGGCATAATATTAGCAAGGTTTGTCATATAAACAAGAGAATATTCTCATTACAAAATACTCATATTCTAGAAGTAATAAATATCAAGGCGTGACGTGAAAGATGAAATGCCCCTCTTTTTAGGTAAACTTGAAAATTGCAATGCTGTTTTTGAGTCTTGCAGCCACATTGTCAGTCATAAGCTGGCTTTAAAAGCCATTAGAAGTGTGACCCTTTTGCTGTGCCAAAATTTTTATAGTTTTACATTCATAGTGCATAATGTTCAAGGCTTCAAGCAGATAATAAAAGAGATGGAGTATTAATGCTAGATTTCAACCTGGATTAGTTTATGCAACATGGTTAAAGCACAAAATGTCTACAATGATTCTAAATGCAGAATAAATTGTCATAATCACTGCCTGATCCCATGATTCCAGTTGAAAATAGATGTTCCTGAAATGGGGCACCGAGGAAACTCTAGCCATCAGGTTTTTAATTATATATTGCCAATGCCCATCAGCTGAGAATAATTGAAATACATATGGCTTATGGATTTGCAATGCATGTTTAAACTAATTTTAACGGTACCTTCTATCAAGTTCATGTTTTCATATATTTTATCAATCATCTAATGCTCCAGTCCAGGTCTTCATAAATTTTGTGAGAAAATAGAAGTTACGGCTACAATTAAAAAAGCATCCTTGACATTGTCTATGTCGCTTGCAAACATGTTAGGTTAATCTCTCATAAGCTTTCAGTAATCACTTATGAAGGATTTTAAACTAAGGTAACAAGCTAAGTTGCAATTTAATAAGAATTTATATAATAGTTAATGCCATAAAGGGAGACATATAAAACCTGTTTGAACATTGGTCAGCAACTCGGCAAAGCTCAAACAAACCTAATAAAGCCATGTGAAAAATGGTCAAACTTGATGAGTATTGGAAGTTTGACCAAGTCTTTCCCTTTCAAGTAAACTAGGCCTGCTGGGGGATCAAGCCAAAGTTGACTAGATGAGTACAACCATTATTCCTCAAGTCTTATAGCTATGGTTTGAACTTTGAAGCAGGCAAAATGCAAAACAAACTAAAATTCTTCCAACTATAAAGACAAATGACAATCCACTTCCAAGTGATGAGCCATGGCGGTGTTGTGCTTGGCTTATCATGCCAAGAATTTGCCTCGAAAAGGTGATTTCTTGATCAAAATTAATAAGCTAATACCTACGATAATCAATTCCCTTTAATTAGAGGATTGGTATATTACCACTTAAAAACCAATCACAAGCAATTTTTGTCACCCAGCAAAATGAGGCAAAACCACATCTAAACATCATGATACTAAGGGAGAAAGTATTCTTGAAGAGAATATATTTTGGTGGGTTAAAAACTTAAATCTAGGATAACTAAACATCAATCTACCAATTAAACTTGCCTATAAATACCTACAGCTAATAGCATTAGGTGCTCCAAAGATAGAATGTTGGATCCATCATATCAACTCCGTGATTTAGATCAAGGTCAGGGTAACACTTGTTACATGTTAATATCACAAAACATGGTTGATTAGGTAGAGACTGTTACCTACCATCCAAAAAATAAAAACAATGTCTTCTTATTCCAAAAGTCAAAGACACATTAAACAATACCTTTAGATACCGGCAAATTTTCTCCATAACCCTTTCGTTTCCAACCACTATCCACAGCCTTGTCAACCATAGGAACAGATTCATACTCCAAAAATCCATCAGAGGAATTTGCTTGCCAAGCTACCTTGCCCTATAAAGAGAAAATCAGAATAGAAGAGATAAGACAGACTATAATTTGCAAAATGTTTATTCCTGGTAATAACTAAAGCAAAAACAAAACTTTATAGCAGATAATAAATAAATGTAAAGCAAAATCTAGCTCTTATTTCAAATTTGATTAAAATTACTAGCTTAAAAAACAATCCAAAAATGACTGGAAACTCAATTTAGAGTCTAAATTGTGTTTAGACCAATGTTTTGCATAAATTGAGTTGAGTCTAGATCACTCACCAGTTGCAAGAAGATTACTATTAACTATATTCACTTGTGTCCACACATATGGTCAACAAGTTTGCAAAGGGACTTTTCCATTGGCAATCATATAATGACTAGTTGAATCATTTATTTATAAAACTCACTTATTCCAACAGTCCAAACCCTAATATAAATGACATTGGCACAATATTTTCGCCTACAGCAGAGTTCCACATGATCTCTTAGATTCCACAACATAAGGAAAAAGAAAGATCAATAATATTACACCTTTCTTGATTCTAGATAGAAAGTATCTGCAAATTCATCACAAAATCTTTACTACAAATCTAAGATTTATCCGATATGACAACTTTATTGAGAAAAGAATCTACATCCCTAGAAAATATTTCCATCTGGAATGTCAATGAGAACAAATGAAAGATGTAAGGCCCATTTTTATTTTTTTAGTAGGACGCCCTGCTTTTCTAAAATTAAGTGGGAGGGTGAAGTTTTAGAAGCATATGACAAATTTAGAGGGGAAAACCCATTTTTACATTAATTTGTTTTTAACTAGAGGATAATCCTTATCCTCAATTGTTCAATTTTGGATCAAATTTTGTAATAAGTGCATGTTCCTTTCCAATTCCAAATATGTAGAATCTATTGCAAAATGGACAGACCATAAGGAACTAAAGAAGTTTGCACCAGATCTAGTCTTCTCCCCGAGAAAGAATAGTTAAACTCCCATGGGGTTGCCAAAAGCAGCCCTTAAAATGCATGAACAAGTGGAGTCAACTAAAATAATAGAGGAATTTCCCAAGCAACCCATGCCCAATTACACGGGGAAGGGACAAATAATCAAGCAAAAATGGTAGGTTTTATTGGAGGCATCAAGTTTTCTCTCCTACAAGACTTTAAGATATTTATTTTTGAAGAGGGACTCAAAACTGATAATGAACTTAAGAAAGGAACAGGTGATCCAGGTTGGACCTAGTCAGTCAAGTGAGATGAGTAAAAGAAGCCACCGCAATCCTAGAGCAAGTAGTCTCTGTGCATATTAGGAGAGCAACAAATAGGTTGGTCACTGGTGGTCTCGTCACAAATTTGGCTATCCCAAGCAAATCACAATTTCAAAGAATTCTAGTCCCATAAACAATTAAGGAAGGGGGCAGGCAATCAGCATCACCATGATTTCTTATTTCTCATTGATAAAAAAGGGATTTACTATTTAGTTGGTCTCTATTTACTTCTAACATCTTTGTGAATGTCAGAGAGAAAGATGCCCTCATGCAATGGGTAACAAAGGCACCTGGATTATACCATTAAACAGTAATTCTTACTTTCGTTCAGTGTGGTGAAGGCCATGCCCCAAATGAAGTATTAAAGAAGAAAGCCTATCAAATAAGGAAGACCTACAAAAGGTTGACCATGACAAAGACGAGAATTTGTGGTCAAAAAAAGGTGGTAGATATCTCTTAACTGTGATTTTTGTGGAAAAGCACAAAAGTGTTCATATTTTTCTACTATACTCGGTGTCTTCCTATTCCCGGGCCTTTTCCCACTCAGTAAATTGGGAGTGACAACAGATCTGAGAGCCATAGTGGGCTTATGCACTATCCCTCTAGCAACATGCATACAACCACACTGACTCTACCACAGTGTAAGACTCTGCTTGGTAGATTTGTTTTTTGTCCTTTATGATCCTTTCTTCTAGTTTGTATATGTTATCCCTATATTAGTTTCAGCTTAATGGAGGGAATTGGGAGAGAATCAAAGAGGAGAACTCTCCAACCCCACAGTGGCAAGGACTTGGGGCAAAAGCAAATCAAATGATGTGCAACCTCAAACAAATCCATAGCCAAGGATTTAAAGGCAAGGTTGAAGTAATAAACTCAGAAGGGCAAGAATGGTTACTAGAAAGAATCTAGTCAAAAAGGGGAATACTCTGGAAATGGAAACATCCTGCAAAGAAGCTTTTGTCTTGACAGCACCAGTAAAAAAAGAAGTTGGCCAGGTTGTGATAGGGCTGGAGTATAAATACTAGACTACCAGAAAAGCCTAAGATAGATCCAAGAAAATCTAGAGTTAATCAAGACATGATTACTGGCAATTGAAAAAAGGTTTTTTCTTCTGCAGGCTGCGAGGAGGTTTACAAGAGCAGCAACTCCTGTGTTATGGTGGAGTGACAGGATAGCCATTTTGAACAGCTTCTAGAAAAGCAAGCCCCTACCTCAATATTGATCAAAGAAGAATCTCTAGCTAAAGAAGATGACAACCTTGGACATGTATCCCAGAAAAAATAATAAAGGAATCAATTAGTCACCCTTTGAACTCTGTTAACTTTGAAAGTAGACTTACACTCATGCCAAGTTCTGGTTGTTGGACTCATCCAAAGATTCTACATTAGCCCAGTGGATCATGTAAAGAATTAACGGGTCAGCCTATTAGGGCATGATGTCCAACGTCTTACAAGACACCCCTTGTAGGGCCCACCATATATTTTTTGGAATAAGTAGCAGGCTCAGTTGAGCCTCATAAGCTCAAACTCGATGAATGTAAATTTGATTAGATTTTCTATTCAAGACAAGATAGAGTAAACAATCAACAAGAACAACAAATGGCAACAATGGCATCAATAAACCTAACTCAAGAGAACATACACCACCAGGACAACAATTATAGAGCGTGAAGGATAAAGATAATTTTTAGGTCCCACTGTACCAACCCTAGACAACACACCAAATTTGCCATATGAGACCCCCCTTGCCAGGACACACTCACACTACCTCTTTGGGTTTCAACCTGATGACACTTTGCCAATCTGCCTACACCCCAAAGTATTCAAGTGGAGAAAATTTCATTGAGATTGTCCCAAACACAAAATTAGAACAATCACTATTTCAAAAGTGATGGCAAGTGATACCAATGACAACCAATGTCTAAAGAAAAATAAAAGTGAATGTTATAAAGATTGTGGAAAACAATAATATGTTGCAAGCTATGAAAAAAGACATGTCCCTTAGGGGCTACGTGTCCGTATTTCACATGTAGGACATGGATACTCTAAGACACATGTCCAACACATGTTTGGGACGTTTCATAAAACAAGACATGTGCCAAACACATGTGCAACATGTGTCCTAGAGGTGTCCCACTCTAAAAACTCTTTTTCAATGCATTTTCTCACTTTTAGCTGTAGGGAAAGAGCTGTCAGTCTCCCATTGTGCAGGTAAAGGGTAAAATCGACATTTGAAGGGATTTTATAGTTTTTAAAAAAAATGGATCTTTATGTAAATATGAATATTTATAATGTATATATATATATATATAGATATAGATATAGATATATAACTGTGTCCCCTGTATCCTGTTTCCAGGGCCGTCATGTCCTGTATCGGATACTCTTATTTCCATGTCCTGTGTTCTCATGTCAGGTGACTTAGGAACTTACAAGAGAGACAAAACAAAAGGACAAAGCAAGAAAGCATGACATCAAGGAATGTTGATTTAATAGAAGATGATATCATTCCCAACACCAGGAAAGCAATAATATTATGAATCGGCCTGACTCAATAGGATAGTGTTTTTCTCATAATAACCACTGTTATGATAATGACAATAGCACACCAAGCCTATAATTGTTCAAAATAATCATTTCAGGGAATTTTGATGAAGATTCTCCCAAGTACCAAATAGCAGCATCAATGTCCCACAAATCATGTCTAGCAAAAAGTAAAACCTATGACAACATAGTTACTAAACAGAAAATTGCTATTTATATATCACAACTTTTGGATAATGAACTGTTGATAGATGTTGAAAATTCTTGCACTAATATGTCCTATTGCTCAACCTTCATGTTATCTAAAGTAAACGAATTGATGTATGACACTTCATCAAAATATGCTTTACAGGTGCACAAGGCTATACATATCCTCAAGTACACTCACGTGAGTATCTCAAGAGCACTGATAATCATCAACATAAGTGACTCTAAATTAAAAGTTAACAGCGATGAGAGGAAAAATCCTAATATAAAAGAAAGTCAATATCAAATTACAATTCTCTTATTAGGCAAAAACAACATATTTATTGTTCACCATCACCATGTTAGCAAAGCAATAGTTGCTAGTTTTTCAATAATTCAGAGGTACTTGTATCCTTGCATCCCACAATCAAGATGCGCAAAGAGGATCCACTGTTCATAAGGGGCATAACCAACAGGAGGGAATATAAACCACAGTCTACTTCTAAATAAGCATTTTCACATTTACTCATAACTGTCAAGCAAACTAATCTTTGTAACATTTAAACAGCAGTTGGTGACACTTTACTTATTAATAAATCAATAATATTCAGTTATTCACGAAAAACCAAGAGACAAAAATATATCATGCAGCTTGTAAAATCAATGCATACCACTTATTCATCGTAAATTGCAATTTATCATGTTAAGAGTGGATATCCTTTACAACATCAAGATGTATCACACATCCCACGATTTTCAAATGCTTGAGAAGATGGCACACAACTTGACAGGATTCGAAGGACTTACTTCCTCATGAACAGGAGTTAACCGAGCAAGCCCTGGACCCCTGTGTACTTTAGGAGAGACAACATCATCTATGTCTGACCCTGACTCAGCAGTAGATGTATCGCCGCCCTTTGCCTGGTAAAAAGTAGAAAGGAAAATAACTTTACAAACAAAACTATATAACAAATAATTCTTAATAATAATCCTGACTAACTCCGGATGACAAAATAACGAATCTTAATTTCACAAAGTGTCACTAGATTTTATGTGGTTAGATCAGAGGCAATCAAGTCACCTTTGTGTAATGTGGTTTACCATGCGAAATTGTCTTCCCATCAACAGTTACAGTCACAATTTGCCTTGCGAATCGAGCTTCACCATGCACCAACTGCACAGCCAAATATGAGCACATACTATAATTTTATGGAATATGAAATAAAGCTAACCTTGAAAAATGCTATATGCTTGAAAACATATTCTGCACTCTAAAAGAAAATGGCTTCTCCCTCCTAACGTCATTTTTGTGTCATAATCAAAATGAAGCAATAATCAATGGAAAGAATCTAAAGCTCCACACACCTTCATTATCTCCGGATCCTTCCATGGCCCTTTGTCAGATGCAAGGCACCCTCCTTCAGCACATACACAGTTACCACCCAAAAATTCGGGCAATTCGCTGTTTGCAAAGCAAGTAAATGATATACAAGAATTATATACAAGTCCATCTTCAAAGACGAACACTGAAAGAGTAATAAAGCAACCTGAATTGGAATGTCTTCAGATTAAATTTCAAACAGTTGAGCAGTGACAAGAAGGATACCTTGCATCAATGACTTCTAAGAGCTTGCCTTGATACTTATTTCCAAGAACCTGTACTAACAAGAAACATTTTTCAAATGCAATATAATGATTAACTTCTTGGCCCACTGAACAAGGAGAAGATATAAGACATCTACAAGACATCTGATGTACCAGAAAGTTATTCTCACATACATGTATCTTGGCAGTTGTCTTAGGATCAAGGAAACCTTTTATGGTGTTCCACAGCAATCTAAAACCAGGACCAGCATTGATGATGAACATCTGACACAACGTCTACAGCAATTTGCATTGCATATTGTGTTAAGTAATACATATAACAAAAAATTCATACACAACATATGATGCACATTACAAACTGAAGACTAACCATGGATATATCATTGCTTGCAGTAATTTTTCACTATGCCTTTCATGAACCATTGACATGAATTGCTACACATTAAAATATCACAAAGTACCTCGGGATAGTTGTCCCCGTCAATTTTCTGTATACGTAATATAAGTTCTCTTGCAGACTTACTGAAATTCTTTAAACCCTGAGTCAAAAGAAAATATTAGGCCAATATATATAAGCAGCCACAAAGCAGAAGTCAATATTAGACTAGAAGCTCAAATTCATAAGTGGGGTGCAGTTTTGCCAATAGGTAGCATGCCAGAGACTGTTTACACATTAGAGCAAAGCCAGAATAGCTAGATCGTTGATGAATTGAATCAATATGCTCACCCCAACAACAGCCATATAAACCGAAGTCAGAAAATGATAGAATATTAGACCTACCACACCCTGTACATCCAAAATTGTGGTGGCTGAATCTATGTGTTTTTTTGCTGCGATTGAACAGGCAGGGAACTTAATATTCAGAGTCTTCTCAAATTCCTGAACGTGATACTTCAGGTATCTCTCAATAGTTGTAACCTGCAAGAGTTTAATCGGATCAACCATGCCAAGCCTCTCTATATAAACTGGTCTTCCATCCTTGTCTACTCCATGATGACCTTGTGGATAGTACTTGAGGACTTCAGGTAGCTCTTTGAAGTCAAAATCCTGAAAGGAATTGAAATGAGCATGAGTGAGTGGAACTGTAGCATGCTTACAAATACTACATCACAATGATAATAGCATAATTCAATATTCTGCAACTTGTGGTCAGAAGTCTGATAGGGAAATTAAAACCAGCTCTCAATCAGTGCAACAATAACTCACTGAAGGAACAGAAGAGGAATTTTGTGTGCAATATAAGAAAAGTTTGTGCAAATTTACAGCAAAATATATAAAAGAGAAACAAAAGATATATAGAGGATAATGATATTTTAATTAACAATTACAATGCAATTCAATTTTGCAACACAAGAAGCCAATTAAGCAGAAAACAAATAATTGGAGAAACAAGACAGTACACATGGAAAAGCCTCTTTCAAATTCCTAACCCATATAAAGGGATAAAGCATACATGGAGATCTTTAGACACACTCGTATGGAATTGTAGTACTAGCAATCAGTGATGCTTAATACTAAATAGCCAAATGTGCTCAACAAATTACTATTGAAAAATGAAAAAGAAGGGCAACCTTGAAGACAACAATGACAGTACAATGAAAAAATGATGCATATAAAATATATTAAGAAATGCTTGTGATAAAAGCATCAAATGCAAGAGAAAAATGTTGGAGATCTGCTGCTAATACAACATACATGAATTAGGTGTACATCTATATTACAATAATTACCTACCTCCAAAATAGTATCAGCACCATACTCCTTTCTCCAACGAAGCATCTCAGCCCACATGTGCTTTGTTTTCTCAATGTCAAATTTCCTTGCTTTCAAGAATCTGCATCATGCATCAGCATTGCTTAACATAATTTTCATCTAAATATGCTCTCAGTCTCATTAGGTGATGAGAGGCCTACAATGATGAAATTTTGTTTAAAGTGACTGATGAAATTTTGTTTAAAATGGCTGATGAAATGCCCCTAGCTTAAGCTGTTGGACAGAAATATGGAAAAGGCTTGGCAACAAAAGACATCCTATCTCAGGCGGTAGTCTTGCCGAAAGAGTTCACTTCATTCTGCAATTACAAGTACTTGGGGAGGAGTAGATTACCTCTATCAGCGGATTCAGAAAATGTTTGGTGGGTTTCCAAATGGTGATCGAGGCAACATTCGTAAAGAATAAATAGAAAATGAGCAGGTGAATTATTATGCCAATTTTTATGCTTGTATCATTTCTGGACTATCAAAGAACTCTCCCGAAATGGACACTTAAGGAATTAATACACAAGAATCTAGGGAGGTAAAAGTTAAGAACCTTTCTTGCATCTTTGAAAATGATTATACTAAAAGCTTGTTGATTTGCTTTCCAACACCAGAACATGCCCTGTTAATTCAAAACCCAATACTTCACAAAAAGTCATCATATGATACCATTGCCTTTCATACAAGGTAACCCATTCTTGCTTAGTAGAAGCCCTTAAGACTCACTAGATGAGTCAAAGGAAAAGCCAAGGGTACAAATTCTTTATTGAGGCATTTTCATATTCTCCTGCCATAAAACAACAAAATATATAGCAAATTCTTACTTTTATTGATAACAATATGACAAAGCAGATATCATAGCATAGAGACAGAATACAGTAGCAGATTCCAGTCTCAAGTAACAATAATAGAATAAAGTACCCCTATAGAGGCAAGGTTGACTGAAGTTGTACATTAGGGTTACATACTATGTCGATGAGGACTTTATCCACACCATCAATTTACTAAGTTCACTACATGACAAACAGAGGAGAAAAACAATACCACCTCATAAAAAGGTTGCTATACAAGTTGGTCACTTTGAAGTGGGAAAGTCATTGGCTAAATTGCAACAGTGCTTCTGCCAGCCCAAGATGAAATAATATCTAGAATATTTTGTTAAGAGGATGCTTGGTGTATGGCAACAAACCAAACAACGTTTTGTTAGATATCTACCCTAGGAGTTGTACCCATGGTGGACCCTGGCCATTCCTATTTCTAGAAACCCATCTCCTACTATTATGTGTTTCTGATTTGTGGGGACACTGTTAAACTTGTCACTAATAATGTGGCGGCTTGGATAGGGCCATTTTATCCCTTACAATACATGAAAGAAAGTCTTATAACGAAGACAATAACTAAAATGGACCAGACAAAAGTTATTTCACCCATGAGAGAGAAAAACGAATCAACCAAGCAGCTTATTTACATGTATTTATGTACATCATCCAGGAAAAAACAGAAAACATCAAGGTCACCTTAACATCATATGATAATCATCATGTCTGGGAGGCAGCAGGTCTTCTGCAATAAGTGCTTGTCGAAAGTTATCAACAGCCGCTTGTTCCTCGGCATCTCGTACATCCTTAATGGAAATAACCTTCCTCCTAGGAGTTCTTTTCTTTAAGGAATGCCGAAATTTCGTGGAGGCATTGATGGCTTTCTTTTTAAGAGCTCCAATTTTGGTTCTTCTCCGCTCATCTTCAGAATTCTCCACATCAGATTTCCTCTCTCTCCTTTCATCCTGAGCAGAAGATCCCTCAAAACCTGAACATGAATCAAGTCAACCAAGAACTCTATCAAGACACAAAATGATGCTTGTCAAACAAAATTGAAATATACAATATCAAAATCTACAGTTGTAAATAGACAGAAAAAAGAGTAAATCTGACTGCTTGATCACATTATGGTCATTGCAGGGGATATAATCCATGCAGAAATTATGCTACTTGTTGTGGACAGAAAATATGTACTTATCATAGACAGAAACTAGTATATGTTAATCTTGGTCGAATTTTATTTTTAAAAAGAATAAATATGACCAGAAGAACATTACATATAGCTAGCAATGAAGCGCAGCAGCTATGCCGGTAGAGAAACTAAAGAGCGGTCAAATTGACCAAGGTTGATACCTATAAAATTATAAATGCCCATCCACTTTAGACAAATTAATGAATTATTGAAGGCATATAACCAGATTAACCAGACCAAATACTTTTTGTCTGTTGACAGATGTGGTGCATACTTAAAAGAATACACAGTGACCTCTGGATTCAGTACTTGTAATCTACCCTACCAAAAGGCCCTTGAATAAAAATTAAAATATAAGTAATCTCACTCCATCAAAAGACCTCTCAAATCTAAAAGTATCTCTTGAAGCCTAAAGGATTTTGGCCTCATCAGTGGGAGCGATGAAGGGCTAGCTATGTTCTAAAGACATAATGCTGGCTCAAGAATGTTTATCCTTCAGACAACAATAGTGAGCTCTATTGGCTAGAATAGCTGCTTTCCCAGTGCTTAGAAAATAAATCAGGAATCTTGACTATGGAGGAAGCAACTCTAGTTGTATCTGGATTGCTTCCCAGCTGTCAAATCTGGTCCATATGTAGGGGAAAGAAGGCCTGGTTCATAGCAACAACAAATCATTTCCAAAGGCAGTTATTGTAGTCTGGTGGTCCAGTAACGTGTGGGAACCAAAAAAATTATAAGAAAGTACAACCCAAAAGTTTCGATACTGACAAGTATGAGAAAACACACCAAAGCATGTGCTTTAACTAATGAAAATTTATGAAACAATATTAATTGTCATCTCAGTTGTCCGCAGTGAAGAAACATCAAAGCTGTAAGAAATAGGAAAGAAAAGGTTTTTGAAGTTGGAGAGCAGGTGATGGTGTACCTCAGAAAGGAGCAATTTCCTAAAGGTACCTACAACAAATAAAACCAAAAGAAAATTGGCCAAGATAAAATTTTGAAGACAAATTATAATTCGTCATTGACCTCCCAGAAGAGTTGGACAGATGATAAAACATATATATATATATATATATATCAAACAAAGTCAAATGATGAACCCCATTACACTGACAAGGTGGCTGATGAACCTGATTACACTAAGGAGGTGACTTGGGAGGAGCAATTACTGAAAAAGAAAAGAGAAGAAATTGAGCAAGTTGTGGACAATAAGTTGACAACTACGTAGGCAGCAAATTACAAGCTTTAATAAGTCAAGTGGAAGGGCTTACCAGATTCAGATAATTATACTTCAATAAACAAGAATAAAGTAGGAATAATCTTACTGGCATCTTGAATCTGAACCAGGAGTTTCAAAAAAGAAAATTGGAAAAGGAGGCCTAGGAGGGTTAAAGAATACAACATGTAAAAGCTGACTATATTAGCAATTGCAAAAGATCTCAAGAAAATGCTGATCCATATTACAGATGCATATATTATTATATAGACCACTGCCTAAACAAGGACAACTATATAGGTTTAGAAATAATATAAATTCAATTCAATTGCTTCAGGACATGGATATACAGGATGGATTCAAAGGGCTGGTGATGTTAAAATTCAAAATATTCAATAGTGTTCACATAACCACCAAACAGCACATATAGCAGAAATTACTTTATCAACAATAAAGAACACTTCACACATTGCCACGTCTCCAAATAATGAGATAAATTGCTTAGAATCATCATTGACCTTAGGTTCCAAAAAAGCATGTTGTTGTGCAAGTTTTAGATATGGTTATACAGACAGTAATTGACGCCTAATGCTCAAAAGACAACTTTGCATTATGACAGTATAATTTCACTATGAATATCACATCTTATTAACTCTGCTAACCATAGCTTCAGATATGCTTCAAAAACCGAAAAACTCAAAGGTTCACTCCTACCAATCGGGTCGAAAAAAGTGCAACAAAACAATACATAATAGCTACAATCTAGACACTGATCTAACCTAGATTTTAAAACGACTGTTTGTTATATCTTCGTTCAATTCCCAAAATACTATGAAATTGTAAAACAAGTCAGCAGTGTTCAAGATCGTCAGGACAACACCAAACATACAAGAAGTTACGCTCCCAGGACTTATACTCATTACATTAAAACTCTTAATTTCATGAGAATTGAACTTTTTGCAACGGGATGACAATTGATAATTTCACCGGAGTTGATATAATTGAACTTCTATATTTTTTTCACATAATTGGACTCTTTGCAAGCCCTAAGACGTTTATACGAATATCAATCTAAATTTGCCCCAAAATAAATAAACTCCGGCGATGATTTCATAATTCCATTCAGCCAGCTGCATCTCTCAAATTCTCCACACAAACAAAAACCAGTTGGGCGGGGGAAACTTACACGGCCTCGCAAATCTGTCCAGAGGGCCCGACATTGTACAATTTCTGGAGAAATTATTAGCCAAGTAGGGGACAACTACGCGGCAAAACGAAAGCCTTCTATATTAACAGATGGTCGCGTCAACAAAACGCTGAAAGTTTACCTGCATTTCATATATAGAGCTCAGAATTAACAACATTCTCTCAGATCGCGGGATCAAATCCTCAATGCTACAAAAGAAATGAAACGAAAGGACATGAGCAAAAACTAAAGACTAAATACAAACATGGCTAAAACTTATAAATAAATACCTTGTTTAGCACAAACCATTGGGGCCCTGGATGCAAATACATACAGCAGAGCAAAAACACTAATCTTCCCTTTGCCTCCCTTTACCTGTGGCTTGTCAAGCCGATGGTGTTGTCATTTTGTTTAGCTGGGGAGGATATGATAGGAACCGGTAAAGGCGAAACCGTAGTATGATAAACCGGCGGTATTGGGGTCAGCGAGCGCTTTAATTTAAACAGGGAGATATGGTGGCCGCGTGTCAACTTTGTAGGGCACGAAATCCAAAGACGTGAGCGTCTGGATCTACGCCAGCAGGGCCACGCATTTGCCAGCCGGCCCGCTCGACCCGCCATTTTACCCCAAAAACGCCTCATTAGTTCATCTCCATCTTCTTTATTTAATAAAAAGAATAACTACCATGATTGGCCCGGCGCGTATCAGGGTAAGAGCGTTGATCCGCAACAAGCCAGCCAGCCAGCCAAAAGTTATTATTCTGTAGTTTGAATGTGCCAGCCAACCTTCCAATTATGAGGAATTCCAGATTTGGTGTTTGTAGTTGTTCGTTAAAAAAACACACATTTGCTGTTGGCGGCTTCCCCAAAAGCCTCTCCCTTTTTACACAATTCTCGCAAATGCACCAACCAACAATGGTGTCTGACTTGTTCCACAGATCACGCTGTTCAGGTGTGTGCTTTTCAAGCATTTCGTTCCGTTTTTAGTTGTTAGAGATGAAAATTAGATGCCTTCCTGTTTGACTTTGTTGCACTTGTAATTATTCATTGCATCCAATGACAGATGGGATTTTCAAAGCTCGCGGGCCCTTCCATTCAAGTCGTGCATGCCATGATCATGTTGGGTTGCCAATCGAGTTGGGCTGATCATTCCTATGAGAGGTATGCAAATTTGGTCTTGTTGTATTGAACCCTATCCCCACCCCTAAGGTATCTACATTGATGGGTTGGAACTTGGAGTCCCTTCTTTTATATCATATATCACATTTTGATTTCCTTTGGTTGGAACTTGGAGTCTTTACTTTTACATCACATTTTGATCTCTTTGTTTTAATTGGTTGAGGATGTGATTTTTTTTTGGCCTTTTCATTTAAGAGGCTATAAATACAAATCAACATCTTCTATAGCTTATGACAACTTTTGCAATTAATGATTAACTTTAATAAAAGTAATGTTTTGCTCTTTAATCCTTTTGAATATGCTCTTTCTAACTACCACTACCATCTTCTGTAAAAGGAGATCGAGATCACCAAGGCATATACATACTTGGGGGTTCAATGTTTCAGGCCTTATTTCATAATGAGGCATGCTTTCCAACATTGACTTAACAAAGAATATGGTTCCTTGTGATAAATCCCACCAACCCAATGAGCTAACCAACTGTAGGAGGTCCTAGAGTCAAACTCATTTTATACAGAGCATTAATCTCGAAGTTTTTTTGCCAAGCCAGTTTTCCATTTGAAGTGTTTTTTCCCTAGCCTTGCATGTTTAGAGTGATAAGCCTCTTTGATTCAAGGCTTCTCCTAGGATTACACAACTAGGCCCGCATTGCCTCAAGTATCATTATGAATGCGTTGAACCCTTCAAGTGATCAATGACTAGGGGGCATCTCCTTCTTCCTCTCTTCCCTCATTGTGTTTCTAACTACAAGGCAACTTGATGTCCATATTTTATGTTTATCGTGGTTTTCAATCTACACTACTTTTCATTTCTAATACTTGGTTATTTAATTTTTTTTTACTTTTAATAAAGTGGTGATAGACCTCACTTTTACCTATAAAATTTGTACTTTTTATTTGTACTTTTTTGTTATTGTGATTATTTCTCATAAATTAATAATAATACCTTATGTTTCTTTATGTCAAATGGAAGTTCCTTTTTGGAAGCAAGTGTCATCAAGGACATGGAGTATTTTCCTTGCATCTTTTAAACATCTCCTATAATAAAGTTCCATAATACATCCTTCAACAATTTCAATGACATATAGACACTTTGTGCTCAAGTGGCACCAATTCTCTAAGAAAGGCATTCACTTATTGATTTGACATTTAAATTGCGATAAATGTTGTCGTTTCTTTATGAAGATAATTACAACAATGATTTTGATGTCAATGTTTGATAAATTATTGTATTTTATAAAATTAAAAAAAATAAATAACATTTATATAAATAAAATTATTTAATTTTATTAATTTAAATATTGTTATTAAAGTAGTGAATCTTATTTTATAAATTTAGTGAATTAGTTTGAGTGATTAAATATCGTGAATTGCAAGTATAAGGTTATATGGTAAGTCCCCAAACTAATTGCTTTTCTGAATATTCTGGATCTCACTCAATGTCACCATCAGATTAATTTACCAAAAATGCAATCAAATCATTTATCCTAGGTTTTATCATCAAACTAAAAGGAAATGCCCTGAAAAAAATTCATAATGTACATTCCATCGAAAAAATAAATTAAGCTTGACTTAAAAAATTAAAAAATTAAAATTAATATATTTAAAATTTTAATTATATATTTATTTATATGTATATATATATATATATATATATAATCCTAAGTTAAAAAATAAAATTACCCTTCGACTCTCTCCAAATCCGCCCCTTATCTTATCTAATTCCATCATATCTTTAAGCAATGAAACCATTGAAAAAGCATTGATCTTTTTTCTTTTAATGACAAGTCTACATTTGATTATATTAGGAAGCATCGACATAAACAACCCTCGAATGTGTAAGTATTATGCTTCGTAACATGCTTGGGATAGAATTAAAGGTGTAGACGGTATGTCCTCATTTTACCATGAGTGGACCTTTCTAATTTGGAAGGGGTTAAAGCGTGTTCCCATTTTAGCTTATCGAAGATTTCTAAAAGTTTATTAAATGTAAATTGAGTGATATGGAGATAAAGGGTTAGTTAATGTGGTTAAGGATTCCCATTTTTTAAAAGTTTATTAAATGTAAATTGAGTGAGAGGGAGATGAAGGGTTAGTTAGTGTAGTGAAAGGTTGGTTAGTGTAGTTGAGTAAAGGATTTTTTTTTGAAAGAGATGGAGAGTTATTGTCAAGTTCAAACATTTATAAGAGTAGGTGGCTTTGAAAAGGGCATTCCATACGTTTTATATTATGTTTCAAATTATTGTCTTTAGATATCAAATAAGGGCATTATATGTGTTTCAAATTATTATATTATGTTTCCCATTTTTTAAAAGTTTATTAAATGTAAATTGAGTGAGAGGGAGATGAAGGGTTAGTTAGTGTAGTGAAAGGTTGGTTAGTGTAGTGAAAGGTTGGTTAGTGTAGTTGAGTAAAGGATTTTTTTTGAAAGAGATGGAGAGTTATTGTCAAGTTCAAACATTTATAAGAGTAGGTGGCTTTGAAAAGGGCATTCCATACGTTTTATATTATGTTTCAAATTATTGTCTTTAGATATCAAATAAGGGCATTATATGTGTTTTGTATTTTAGGGGAAAAAGGCATAACATATATGAAGATGTAAATAAGGTTATATTGTACTTAAATTTCTCCTCACTTCTATGAGATTTATATTCATGAGTTGGTATCCTATTTTGTGGAGTATATAATGTAAAGTTGTATGAGATCTTGTTTCTACTCTTAGGGAATTTATATTGATGAGTTGGAATTCTATTTTAAGGAGCAATCTTTTACATTGTGTCTTTGATCTCTTTGCTTTTATTTGTTGAGCATGTGATCCTCTTGGCTTACTCATTCAAGGCGCTACAAAGACATATTGACACCCTTTTTAGAGTATGTGAGGTTCAATAATGTATGGTTGACCTTTAAGTGTGGTGTTCTCTAGCCCTAAAACTTAAAACAACATGGGATACACAAAGATATAAGATGCAATAGACCATAATTTATAATGTAGAATACGAAACATTAAAGAGTAGAAAGATAAATATTATTGAGTAAGAAATAGAAGTTGGAGGACTAAGTGATGGAGTTGGGGTTTGGTATTTGGAAACCCTAGGGTAGTCTCCCTTACAATAGCACAATAGTTAGCTCGAATTGGGTTGGTGGTGTTGGCATGGTTGAATATGAGTTGATGGTTGACTATAGTGAGGATTCTCTCACTGAGGATTAGATCTTCATCTAGGTTGCCTGCCCTCAAATCCAAGTGGAAGGGTTTGGTAGTGGCCATCTCATGCCTAATGGAATTGTCCCACTAGACTCAGCTAGATCATTGCATCCTTCGATGGGACCCTTGACTCAGGATTCGACTCAAGGAGCAATCACATCTTAGTTGATTGGAAACCCTGGTATTCTAAAGGACTCCTCAAAGGATGTTTCTTCTTCTCCGTTGAAAGGAAATTTTGGTTGTTTCATGGATGGGACAAACCTGAAGGATGTAGTAAGACAAAAGGAAGTCATGCAGTAGGGTTTGGAGATACCATTTCTAGTTTAGGGAGGTTTGGGAGGCTTGGGGTTTGAAGTATCTAAGACTGATGAGATTGCTTAAGGCAGTGTCAATCTTGAGAAGGCTGAGGGAGGCACGAAGAAAAAATGTTGGAAAGTGATTAAATCCAGAGGAAGTGTTATTTCTCTTGTGGTTGGAAAGGAAATTCAGCTGGTGTGGGTAGGGTCTCCGATGGGAAAAACTCTAATTGACAAATTTCTAGGGCGCAAAATGAATATTGATAGTTTGTCTCACTAGATTCAAAATCAATGGTTCTCTCTCCTTAATTATGGACCCATCTTCCATTTGTTGGAGAAGGGACAGAATGGGTTTATCTTCTGCTCAGAGGAAGATGCTCATTGAATTGGCGTTCAAGGTTCTATGATAGAGCATAGATGTCCATCAAGACATGGCATCTAGCTTTGATGTGCAGGATGAGTTTGCGAAGTCAACCCATGTCTAGGTTAAGCTACCTCGACTTCCAATGGAGCTATGGAATGATCTTTCATTGAAGGCTAATGGAGATACTCTTTGTAAGTTTATCCTTGCCAATGATTCTTACAAATCAAACCCTGCTCATTCTGTTGAAAAATATTGGTGGATATTAATGTTAGTCTAGGGATTTATGATTCTTTGGAAATTGATGCGGGATCATCCAAGCAAGTCCAACCCTTAGACTCTGAAAATTTTCCCTTTTGTTGTGTTTATTGCCATATGTATGGCCATATTGTGCAAGACTATGCGAAACCCTTTATGAGGAAGGTCTAGAGAGTTAAAGACTAACAACCCTCGGTTGAGAAGACCTTCCCTGTTGTGGCCTCCCCTAACTCTACTTATCTTGAAGATATCTTCTCCGACAAGATTGAGGCTCTAGTTTCAAAGGCTCCTAGAATTGATCTGGAATTGAGAGAGGAAGTTCAAGTGGGGTCATTTACAATTCCTCTAGAGGGACAGGGAGACCCTCTACCATTGTCCCCCAAATTCCTAGATCTCCATGCCTCTCAATTACAAAAACCCGATGTAAACATTCAAGATATTCTCTAAGTTGTATCTTTCTTTCCAAAATGATTGAAGAAGCTAAAAATAATGTTATTTTTCGTGAAATCTCCAAAAATGAATTGAAAAAAATAATGGTATCTTTTCAAAAAGAGAGAAGTCCAGGGACAAATGGATTGCCCATTGAAGTCTTCCTAGATTTCTTTGATCTAGTTGGGGATGACCTCTTAAGGATGGTGGAGGAAACTAGGAAAAAAGGTAAAATTATTAGGAGTTTAAATTATACCTTATTTGCATTAATTCCAAAGCAAGATAAGGCAATGTCATTTAATGCTTTCAGGCCCATATCCCGATCCAAATGTGCTTATAAAATTGTCTCCAATGTTCTAGAAACAATGCTCAAACCTTTCCTAGCTAAGTATATTGCTTAGGAGCAATTTGGATTTTTGGAGGGGAGATCCATCCATGAAGCCATAGGGTATGCTTAGGAGACAATCCACTCCATGAAGGTGTCCTCATTACCTGCTTTTATTCTCAAAATTGATCTCTCAAACACTTTTGATAGAGCCTCATGGCTCTTTCTCAGGATTTTGTTGTTACACTTGGGTTTTTCTTATGACTTTGACAAATGGGTAATTAGTTGTGTAACCTTTCCCAATTACTCGGTCCTCATCAATGGGTTAGATTCTCCTTTTTTTAGGCCTCTTGAGGATTGAGGCAGGGTTGTCCTGTTTCTCCCTATCTATTTTTGCCTATTGCAGAGGGTCTAAGCAAAGTTGTTAATCATGTAATGGCTCAACGCTCAATCCAAGGTGTCTCTATTGCTAGGAACATTTCAATATCTCACCTTCTCTTTTTCAATGATGTTCTCTTGTTTGGGATGGGATCGATAAGAGAAAGTCAAAAGTTCAAGGACTTGTTGGATCTTTATTCCTCTGCTACATGTATGGTCATTAATTATGAAAAATATGTTATTTTTACTAATGGTCCGTAGGAGGCCTTCTCTGGGAATCTAGTCAGATTATTTAACATTCCTTTGAAGACTTTTGCAGATGGATTAAAGTATTTGGGATTTGTCTTTAATCCAAATAAACATAGAAAATTTGATTGGAACTGGCTAGTAGCTAGAATTGAAGGCAGAATTCATCATTGGTGTAATAGATGGATTTCACGTGGAGGTAGACTGGTTCTTATCAAATCAGTAATTGAGTCTATACAGGTATATTGGTCTATGCTAGTTTCTATCCCCAAAGGTGTTCTAAACAAAGTAAGAAGATTTTGTGCTAATTATCTATGGAAAGGTAACCCTGAATACAAAGGATCCCATCTGGCTCGTTAGGATCTGTTAACCCACAAAAAGAACTTTAGTGGGTGGGGCACCAAAAATATGTTTCAATTTGAAAAATATTTGGCTACAAAATCTCTTTGGTAGCTCATAACCAAGGACAATCCTTGGTGTAGAATTATTCTCTAGAAATACATCTTCCCTTATAGTGTTGTTTATTGGATTAGGTCTCCAAGAAAGTATTCTCCACCTTCCTCTAACCACTAGAAGGCTCTTATATATGCATTCTCTATCATAAGAGATCACTTGGCTTGGAAATTTGGAATGGGTTCTCATATCAGGATAGAGGCAGATGCAATTATGGGTTGTAGCCATGTTATTTTTCTTCCTACGAAAATTGTTGAACATCTTCAACTCATAGGTTTATGCACATTAGACAAAATAAAGAAGAACTTTGAAACTATAGTTTGGATGCAGGGGTGGCTCTTAGCTGGGGAGGTGGGTCTAGAAGGTCCTTATGCTCTTCTATGGCAGAGATATATTGATGACTTAGAAGAGGATCATATAAGATTAACATAAAATTTATTGGTTTGGGCATGGAGGAGAAGGTAGTCCTATAGTGTTTCAAATGGTTATGAAGCTCAGTAGGATCCTAGATTTCTTTCTATAGATTAGTGGTTGAGGAAAATATGGAGGGTATGTGCACCTCTCGAAAGTACTTTGCTTATGTGGTTAATTGTGCATAACAAATCCCCAACTTGGGATAGGACCTAGAAGAAACATTTCACTACAAGGAAAAGACCTTCTATCGAAGGTTTTTGCAGATGCTCCTTTAAAAAGAGCCCAAATATTTGTTTATAGCGGAGGTCGCTAGTAGAGGCAGACAAGAGGAGGTTTAAGCAGATGCTTTAATTTGGTGCTTTTATGTATACCAAACACATTGTTGCTCCCTTAGTATATATGCACCGGTGTGTACAAAAACAAACCGCACCGAGATTGAAATCCCCATTAAGCAAAGAGAAAAAATTATTTTTTATTTCTCCGGCCAACAAAGCTCAATGTGTTTAAACTACAAGGATGCACCAATGAGACCACATAAATGACGTGCCGATTTTAGCAAAAAATGCTACCCCCATGCCTGGAAAAATATGTTTTAAAATAATTACGAAAAGGGAATACGGTGCATTTAGATATTTGAACAACACCAGTGCAGCGTGTAATTGGAAGCACCGATGCAAGGTGTAACTAAAAGAAAAAAAACGAACACTAAAACTTTTTAATATTTGTATATTCACTAGCAGTGTGTTTACCTCTCCAAAACACAACGGTGCATTGTATCTGATACCCACCAGTGTAGGGTAAAATTAAAATAAATTGTGAGACATAAACTATTTTTATATCTCTATATTCATTAATGGTGCATTGTTATCTTGCAAATGCACCGGCGCGTTCTATCATTTAGAGCACTGAAGTAGAGTAAATGGAAAAAAACTGAACAACAAAATGTTTTTATAATTTTATAATTGTGGACGATGCGTATATATAGAGAAAAGACACTGGTGCTTCCATAATATAGCGCACTAAATTAGGGTAAAATTAAAAAATGTGAGATGGAATTTTTTTATTTTTTATATTCATTGCTAGAGTGGTCATTTGCTACAATCGTACCGGTGCATACAGTTGTCACTGAAACAAAGTAAAATTTAAAAAAAAAATACAGAATGAAAAAACCATTTTTACCATCCTATAGTGTTATAAACCACCTAAGCACTGGTTCTTTAGTTTCCCCCTTGATATGCCCTGCCATCGCTGATCCACGTGGTTGAATTGCTCCCTTCCGTTGCTTGCTTGGTGGATTTTTAATTTTTCCAAACGATGGGGAAATTTGAGTTTTCGTCTACATCGCAACCATGCCTCCCCGACGCACAAGTACCCAGGTGATGTCTTTGTTACCTTCTAATTCAAACTTTTAGCAAATATAAATTTAAAATTCACCTTAAATTTGTTGTTTTTCCAAAAAATATAAAAATTATGCGATGTGAGTTTGAGTTGCTCAGCTTGCACTGTGACAGACAGTGCACCCTATAAATTCACATTGTCCACTGGTAGCGGTGCGTTATGAAACTATAGCGCACTACATTGATGGTGCACTATACTCTTCATGACGCACCACTAAAAATTAATAAAACATTTTTCACATTTTTAGTTTTCGGTGAGTTTCACAAGTCATAGAGCACCATGAACAGTGAGGTTATATGGTAACACATTGATGTTGGTAATCAACTAGAGCACCGTCTAATCGGTGCTTTATATATTTTAATATGCACACCTACACAAATGAAAACATAATTTAAATATTCACCACATACACTGGTGCATTGTTATAATATGTACGCACCGCCTTGTCCCTGGAATTTTCACATAGAGTTATGTTGAGTACGGTGCACTTTAAACACTTGTGTACATCGTTTATGGTGCACCAATGTGTTCGTAACGTGGCAGTGCTCCCTAATGAGGGATACACTGATATAAAATATTTGGTTAAAACATGGCGGTGCATTTAAGTATCACACATGCATCATCTACGGTGCTTATTTAACTCAAATGGTAGCAACGCAGTAAATTTTAAAAGTGCATCATGTTTCCTTTTCTCAAACGAAAGTTTGACATTTGGTGTGTCAGGGTCAACATAGCACATCGTTCATGGTGCTTATGTCATTTGTAACACACCGGGCATTGATGTTGTTTTAATGTTGATTTATTTGATTTACATATTCGGTGCATTGATATTAGTGTAGCGCATTGTCGACGGTGCACTTCTATTACAAGGAGCACCATAAGTGATGTGTGACTATTATATAAGTGCATTGCTTGTTAAATTCATATATTCTTAGAAAAAAAGTATTGTTTGATATTACTAAATAAAATGTCATTTAATGAAATCTTTAATGTTTTTTATATACATGTCTATGTCTATTTATGAGACTGGCGGAAGTTATATGTGAATCAAATATGTCAATGGCAAGAGATGCAACAAGAGCAGTAGGCGCGGGTGGACTTGTACAACATTGTACGAGAATGGGAGGTTAGAGAGAGGGAGAGAGACTTGTACCCTCGACCCATTACAACACAGACACAAGACCTCTTAAGGTTTCTTGGCCTCCTCAAGTTCTATCATGAGGCTGCATCCCTAAAATAAAACTCAGCTTTTATGATGCAGTTGATATGTCGTTGGGATCAACGTAGACAGGCCTTTCAGTTTGGTCCCGATCTGTGGTTGTATCCCACAGAGGAGGACATCTACTTCATCATTGGGATATCCAAGAGAGGGGAGGATTTTCCCTAGTTCCTTGATGTCCCACTTGGTGTCGCAACAGAGAGTCAACTTGCGTACTCTCAAAGATATATCAGTTCCCAAGTCACTAACCCTATTCTTTTTCAGGTTTTTGGAGGACAACTACATATTGCTTCTTTTGGTGTAGAGGAGGTTTGTGTCTCTCTCTTTTGGTTATGATAGTGGTGCACTTTACCACTGATGGGTAGCACATTAGTTTCCCTCTATTATATTATGTAGATTCTTTAGTGTAGAGACCTAGATTCATTAGGTGGTCTACCATTTTTTTGTGGCAGTTTTGTTTTGCTTTGGATCGATGCCGCGCATATTTTGAGGGGAGGGTCAAGTTCCATTTTGCTTCAAAGATATTTTGTTAATTTTTTTAGAGGTTTCTAGTCACAAGGCCATCGTTTGACCGTCACCTTCCTAGGGATATGACCGAGGTACAGATGCATACGTGAGGACAGATGTTTCCCAAAAGGGGCCAATCGGAGTTCCCACCGAGGATCACCTTAGAGGTATTGGAGTTACTAGCCAACGAGGATGATATTACTTTGGACCTTGTGTTGTATCCTTACGAAAGGTTGGCTTGGCGAGGATGTCATAACATATTTTTCATTAGGTATGAGCCACCAAATGACAGAGGTAATATTACCATTATGTTTAAATTCATCTAGTTGCATTTTATTGTCTTACTTAATGCAAATGAAATTTATTCTAACATTTTCTTTAAATTGTCTAATTATTGTTGCGTACTATATATTTTGTAGATATTGGCACCTATGATGGGGAGGGCCCTCCCTTGGTGGTAGATGAGGATATGGATGAGCCTAAGTTGCCTTAGTTTCCCAAATTGAGCCAACGACTTATGCCAGATGTTAAATTTCGGGAGGACATGGCAAAGAGGTTATCCACATTGTTGGCTCGATAGGGAGTCCACCCTATATGAGTTTAAGAGATCCTATGAGACCCAAATCTGGTAGAGATATGTAGGATAATTCCTCGTTATACGAGGGTTTCGATGCATCATATCATAGGTGCAGCCAGCCTTCTAGCTGCCAGGAGGGATTGCCATGGTAGTCAATATTCCTCTACATCTAATGAGGGTGGCAATCGTCGTCGTCATCCTCCTCCTCCTCACCCTGACGATCGACCATTATTTCCTCCTCCACCCCCAACTAGCCCACTACCATCTCTGGCTCATCCACAGGTTGACCGACCACCCTCTCCTCTTCAACAAGACGACCATCCACCATCTCATACTCCACTCGTCTCACTTCTAGATAGGATGGTCGCAACGGGTGAGATACATCTTCAGGGAGATATCTATGATGCTCTCAAGTCTACTTTTTTTCTTGGTAGAGGTATTGATTCCTTTGGATCTTCTGGTGGAGGTGTCGATGTCTATAGTTTTGTTGGTGGAGGTGTCAATGCCTCTAGTTCTGCTGGCAAAGGTAGTGATGCCTATGGTTCTGGAGGTGGACCAACTATCTCATAGCATTTATTGGACTTGAGATGTATATTTGGCATTTATCACGAGTTTGATATATATATATATACTGCATTTTTCTTGTTGATGTTGATGTTTATTTATATGTTAGATATTTTATATATATATATATATAATATTCTTGTTGATGTTGATGTTTATTTATATGTTGATGGTGATGTGTATGTTAGATAATTTTTCTTTATATATATATATATATATATATATAGATATAGATATATATTTGTTTCTTTCTTGTATATGTTGATGTTTATTTATATGTGGATGGTGATGTGTATGTTAGATATTTTTTCTTTATATATATATAAAGAAAAAATATCTAACATACACATCACCATCCACATATAAATAAACATCAACATCAACTTTTTTTTTAATATATATAGATATATATATATATATAAAGAAAAAATATCTAACATACACATCACCATCAACATATAATAAACATGAACATCAACAAGAAATATATATATATATTACACATATATATATATTGATGGTGATGTATATGTTAGATATTGTTCTTATATATATATATATATATATTGATGGTGATGATATATATATTGATGGTGATGTGTGTTAGATATTTTTTCTTATATATATATATATTGATGGTGATGTGTATGTTAGATATTTTTTCTTTCTTTCTTTATATACACACACACACACACACATAGACTGCATTTTTCATGTTGATGTTGATGCTTATTTATATGTTGATGGTGATGTGTATGTTAGGTCATGTTAGATATTTTTTATTTTTCTAAGTGTATTTGATAAATGTGTATGTTAGATGATGTTAAGTAATGTTTATATGTGTATGTTAGATTGTGTTAGCTATTTTTCTGTGTATGTAAAATGGTGCTTATGTTTGAAAGGTGATGAAAGATGTGTATGTTAGATGATATTTGTCAGATGTGTGTGATGGTTATGTTAGATGATGTTTATGTTTGTTTAGGTGGTGGCGATGATGATGATGGTACGTTATATGATGTTAGGTGATTTTAGATGTAATTATTAGACGTTTATCTTAAACGATGTTAGGTGATATTAGATGTGAATGTTCGTGTTTGCTATATGTGTATGTTAGATGTGATTATTAGATGTGTATCAAAAACAAATTCCTCCAATTTTATATTGTGTAGAAACATCATGTATATTAAATTGTAAAAAACATTATGCATTTTTATTTTGAAAAATTGTGAGAGGCGTTTATTAAAAACATCAATGCTAACTTCTTCTTTATAGTGTAGTTACTGTCATATTGTTATAAATAATGTAAACAATTTTGTGAACTTATATTATAAAATAAAATAGAGAAAGATTTGACATCTAATATTAATTATATGTAAATTAGTTGATTTTTAAATGATTTTAATAATATAATGCATTTCATTCCCCTATAACAAATATTTGTTTATGCCAAGGATACGGTGGCCCATTGGTGGGGTCAGATGGATTTCATTCCATCCACTCGAGCTCAATTCCGTTGAGACATCTTCTGGCTTGGATTACCGGCTGATGGTTTGCTCGACCTACCATCCACGATATGTGAGGAAGTTTGTTGAGATTTCCCGTGCATTGTTAGCTTTCCTTGATTCCTTCGGAATAACAGGAAGGTGATTTTTCCGCTGAAAAAAAACAAATATTTGTTTATACTAATTTATTTTGAACTTCTAATTTATATTTGCATCTAAATTTTACATGTAATTAATTGAAAATCATAGTCAATCATGAAAATGGATTGTTGTTATTACAACCTTGAAACATGTTTTAATTAAATCATTATTAATAATAACATCACTTGTATAACAATAAAACAACACAACAAAATGCTATGAAAATGCAAAATGAAAATAAATGATGTAAGGTCGACTAAAACATTAATAAACATGATACACATTGACTTATATTTTTTCAATATTATCCCTATAAACCAACCCTTACCTATAAAATCTATAACCCATAACAATTAATAACTCTTAATCCCTCACCAATATATCCCATATTAATACAACCCATAATCTCTATAATACCTATAAAATCTTATCCTTATTATTTGGTATTAATAAATAAAAACATGCTTGCATCGCTAGAGGAGCCATCTCAACAACAACGTGCTTCAAATGTATGAAATCATTGAATTTTTCTATTGTGTACATATAATTAATTCATTTGGCATTAAATATTAATTTTCAATTGTTTTGTTGCAAAAAAGAAAACAAAATGGCACCCATTCAGCACATAATACATGATGACAAGGAAAACAATGGTTGATATCAAAGTTTGTGAGTAATTGTGATTTCCTTATAACGACTTAAGATTTCATATTGGTTGTGACAGACACACACACACACACACCCCACCCATCCTTGGATGCCTTCAAACAGGTGTTAACATACAAAGAAGAACCATCAAAAGAATTGATTGACAATGGGCTAAGTGTGAGTCATGAGTATTTGTTGGCATATCAAAAATTAATTGTGGAATTTGTAAGTATCTATGTTGTTCTACTCCTCTCATTTTATAATTAATGGA
The DNA here is from genome assembly GCA_027924585.1 of Larix kaempferi. NCBI lineage: Eukaryota > Viridiplantae > Streptophyta > Pinopsida > Pinales > Pinaceae > Larix > Larix kaempferi. The sequence continues at coordinate 291,355 of BSBM01000104.1, forward strand.
ACAACAAAAATCCTTTATATTAAATCTATAATTTGTTATGGGGTTAAAACTTACATGAAACAAATAATGGAATGATTTAGAAAATATGAGAGCAGCCATTACACACAACACACCACACTTCTTATTACGGGCAAATCGATTACATATATAGTGAATGAGTGGCTCAAAAGTATCTCTTAAACATGGATCTGGAACCACTTATTTGCTAAATAAAATCTATCCTATAACAATACTCTAACTGTTTATTAATGATGCCATTTCTCCATTATTCTCTAACACTCCCCCTTAATGGAGAAATGAGATACACAATAATAATAAACATCCTTGAGCTCTTTGTCTTTCTGGTCTTCATTAGCATTTACACCCACTCTGGAATCTTTGGTGCACGCTCTTTCTTCTCCACAACTTTGAGCTTCCCTTCTGACCCATTTAAGACGTAATCGCTTCCGACCATCATTGATGTACTTGTAGAACTGATGCTTCTTGACCTCTTGAAGGACAATCTCGATACTGAATCATCCTATGGATACACTTCCATATGTAAAATCCCCCCAAAGAGCAAATTTCAACAGTTATATAGGAAAGTGATATGGGTACGGAATGTATTCAGAAGTCAGTTATACAACTTGACCTTTTAAACACACATACAAGCATACAAAACATAACCGGTAACTGTTGTTCTTGAAGCCCGAAGCACAACAAGAAACACCAGCTTCTAACTGACCGTAGACATACTCAAATCAACTATATGTTCTTTTGGCACCGAAGGGCGTCAAGAAGCATTGACTGAATTATGTTACTCTGCTCTATGAATTGGTTCTTCAAAATATAATTTTATAAACAATAAATAAAAACTTCAAACCCGACACTCAACAAAAAGTTCCACACATATATCCCAAAGCTGGTACAAACACACAACAATTTTTCACATATGGGCGCTGGTCATGCTTCAGGGAGGAGCACATCATTATTTAGAACAATATCAACCTGGCACTCAATACGACTGGAAAAATGGACATGCACCAACAATATCATGCTCCAATAATTGTTGCATTATCCAGATCTGTGAAATCTGTGACTCTTCAAACTTATTGCCATAAATCAAATGCACAATTGCTTGCACCAATTTGGATATGTAGCATAAATGCCAAATTCGTTGGATATGAAAATGAAGGGTCGTCTGGCAAGTCATCTGCTCGTATACCTCTGCAGATTCATTTCTACACATCATGTTGCGCTACTCCCAGAACATGCCACCGTAACCTTGCACGCCTCTGTCCTTCCAATGTCTATTTCTAGCTAGGATCATGCTCGAATGGTGCAGACTATTTACAGCTTGGATGTAGTGTGAATAGGAATGGAAGCAGAACAACACATCGTAGGACAAAATGCATACCACTACAGAACATACCGTAGGATCAATTCCCACATCACTTGACGGTAGCAACAGATAGCAGGTAGGAATCTCCATAACTTGCTCACCAATCGCAGATCCTTCACCGGCAGCTTGAATTAGCTCTCTTGAAAATGGCGACTTATTTTCAATGATCTACACACAGACAACAAATTCAACACTCCAACAATCACTCATAAAAACAAATCACTCATGGAAATACACTCTACTCTCTTACATATTTACAGAGAATTAGATATCACTGCTCTCACATCTCTATCATTCTCCTTGGCCTTCCCATGAGGGAGCTAGGCCAAGACCCGCTCTGAAACCAATTTAGAAAATATGAGAGCAACCATTACACACAACACACCACACTTCTTATTACTAGAAAATAGATTACATATATAGTGAAAGAGCGACTCAATAGTTTCCGTTAAACATGGATCTAGAACCATTTATTTGCTAAATAAAATCTATCATATAACAATACTCTAATTGTTTACTAATGATGGCATTTCTTCATTATTCTCTAACAGAATGCAACCAACATAAGAATTGTTGACAGAAGGAATGAGATTTGGTTTTGAAAAAATGTGTATAATTCAAGACTGAATTCTTTCTATGGTATGCTTTTCAATTTACATTCATGTGTATTATCTATTTTAATTTTCATTATTCCTCACAATGTAGATACATTCATTACACTTTATTTTTATGTTTGTAGATGGAAGCTGAAGATGATAAACACAATCAAGGCTGGAATCAACAGAACATTCAGCTAAATAACCTGTCATGCAAGTAGCTCGAGCACTGACAACAGTTCTAGCAAAGAATGATGACCAATATATTTGGATGTTAATGCAAGATGTAGTATATTTAAAATAATTGTTTGTGAAAAACATACATTTTGTATAATGTATTGGACATAGTGTCCCAATTTTTTTTTTCCTCGGAAAAAATCGTAATTTTATTTCAAATAGATGAACAAAATTACATTCTGCACATGTAGTAGAATCACTAAGATCCCTACATTGTCACATATTTACTGTCCCATATTAACCTCATATCTAATGTCCCATACATACAACAAAAACTCCATACAACCCGCATATATCCTATTACATAATAGCTGTAACAGTAATGGAAGAACGTAACCATCATAGTTCAACAAATGTTGAGCTGTTGCTCAATGCTGTGCCTCATTTGCATCAAAAAAAGGTCTGTGATAATAGCTGAAAGTGCCCCCCGGTGAATGAATAGTAATCCTCCATGTTCCAAGTGCTAATTCCTGCTGCGTGGCCTCCTTGGAGAGCTGATCGGCCAACCCATTCCTCTCCCTGTAAAACATAGTGTCCCAATTGAAAGACAACGGGTTACCAATAAACGTAACAATTACATATTGACATTTTGATTATTGTGGACCTTTATGCTGTTCCATTTTGTATGACAAAGGACCTCTTATTCAACATAATAAAATAAAGTTTCTTATTCTATTGTATTGTCCAATGTCATTGTGAAATATTACATGTCTGATTAAATATATGGATAATTAAATATTACAATGGATGCAAAAACTGACGATATAACAAATTAATCCAAACATCATATCCAAACGCAATAACTAAAATTCAAATTATATGAATACTATTATAAAAAGTATTTCAATTTTTTGGTGAATAATGGAATTAAAATATATATATATATATATATATATATATAGATATAGATATAGATATAGATATAGATATAGATATAGATATAGATATAGATATAGATATAGATATAGATATTTCAGTACGATGTCACTAGTCACTCTTCACCAAAGAGAAAATGATTATCGACGCCTTTGATCATTTCAATCACACCAGTGCGTTTAAAAAAACACGCGTCGGTGCAACAAAGTACTCGTTGCATGCCCCGGTGCATTTTTATAATTACACCCCAGTGCTTTCTATATAAGCGCATCGGTGCTCCAATATATTGTAACCGCATCACTAAATGTAAAAAATGCAGTGAACGTTAATGTCCTAGTCAACTTCACCTATGCATTTTCCTTCCCTGATAGCACCAGTGCATTATAAGTGTTCAAAAGCATTGGTGCTATATTTATTATAAAGCACTAATGCATATAGTGTTACAAAGCACCGATGCCATTAAAATTTGGGTACCCATTGGTGCTTGTTTGTATTTAAATACACTGGTGTGTTTTATATTTGTTAGCACCGGTGCGCTTATATCAATAAAGCGCACTGATGAAAAACCTCCGCTAAAGCCTCTGTCCATCGATTTTTTTAAGTTATAATCAATTTCCGTAAAACCTTTGCCAAAAAATACAGTTCCATTTGTGGAGGTTGTAGCAGAGGTTTTTGGACCATTTTGGCCAATCTTGTAACACTAAAAATCTCCGCTATAACCTCCGATACAAGCTATTTTCCTTGTAGTGTTTGGAAGGACCTGTATGGTGTGTTTTATGCAAAACCAACTTTGAATCCAATGCTCACTTATTTAATGATTATTCTTACACTGATTAGGTCTAGGAAGATGTAGAAGCCTTTTTAGGACTTCACTCAATATGGAGCAAAAACACTATTATAAGTATAAGATTTTATAGGTATTATAGGGATTATGGGTTGTACTATGGGATATAATGGTGAGAGATTAAGAGTTATTAATTGTTATGGGTTATAGATTTTATAGGTAAGGGTTAGTTGGTTTAAAGGGATTATATTGAAAAAATATAAGTCAGTGGGTATCATGTTTATCATGTTTTAGTCAACCTTACATCATTTATTTTCATTTGGAAATGTAATAGCATTTTGTTGTATTGTTATAGAAGTGTCGTTATTATTAATAATGATTTAATTAAAACATGTTTCAAGGTTTTTTCCACACAAGTAGAAGGATATACTTGATATTCAATAAGAATCAAAGTATACATGAGAAATTTCAGTACAGTAGATAGGTACCAATCCCAAGGAGGATGACAACAAACCTCCATAAGAGGATAAAAAAAACCAGTTAACTAAATCTTAGAATATGAAGCAGGACTTAGAAAACTTTGAAAACAATTCCAAACGGTCGAATGGTATGAGCAATTAAACATTTTCAATACATACCAAAACATAGCATGATTTTGCTAAAAACATAGCCAAAATGAAAATGCTACCTGAGAGCCACAAAAAGATCGGCTGAGAGTAGACTGTTGCCTTCCAGTATCATCTACGAACAGTCAAAAAAAGGAATCTCATCCTGGGATATAATTGTTCCTTTAGAGAATTCTTCAAAGTATAATATCCCTTATGCACAATTCAATGCTTCCTTAGACAGGGCATCCGCTGCTTCATTATACTCTTGATAAGCATGGAGGAAGCTTATCCTTTGAAAAGAGGCAATCAAAATTTTGATTCTTTCCTGCCACTAACAAATATTTATGGAATTTAGACTACCTATGTCTTTTTCCCAATCCAGTATGATCTTGGAGTCCCTCACGATCTGCAGGGAGTCAATGTTTTTTGATCTTGCAAAAGACAACAGACCCCCTAGAGCAATAAGCTCGCTATGGGTATTAGTTCCCTTTATACAACATAACCAAAGATTGAAGCTACGATTTTGATCTATTCTGAGAGTCATCCTTGCCGTAGAGATACTACCCCCATTCTGGGATGCACCATCAAAAGATCCAAAAGGCTGAGATAAATTGATAGTAGACTCCTTTAGGCATTGACTCCTTTTTCTATGTTTTGGCACAGTAGACTTCCTGAAAGATGCGACTGCTTTCACAACTACACATAGGGGAAAACATTCCTTGTCTTGAAATATTTTGGAGTTTCTATAATCCAAATTGAACATGCAACAAAAAGCAATAAGACTGCCATTTCGTTTGCCGTTTGGACCCAATGTTGGAATGATTGTTCAAAAGATCCTTTGTTCCAGCTTGAAGATCAATTTAGGAGCTTTACCACCTCATTACAGACTATTCTAGTGAAAGAACATTCATACATAAGATGATCACTGGTTTCTTCTGCTTGAGAACATAAAACACACAAGTCTGGGCCATGCCATCCCCCCTTTTTTTAAGTTCTCCCAGGTTAGGATCTTTCCTTCCAGAAGGAGCCAACCAAAAAATTTTAACTTAATGGGGAAACTCCACTTCCAGAGAATCTTATACCACCACTTTTCCACATCGTGCCATTTACCTTCTTGGATTGCTTCATAAGCACCTTTTGCATTGATGGATCCCTCTTTTGTATTCCTCGACTAGAGTAAAGAATCGTTTTCACTAGTGAGAAAAATTCCTGCGTGAGAGAGCCCATTGGTACAACTCTTCCATTCCTAATGTAAATTAGGAGGGATATTCAGGTTAGCTGCCATTTTCCAACATTGAGGAGTTTCCCTGTTCCCCACCGAGGATACTTGTGCAAGCACCACTATTCCTTTTGATCTAAGGTTTTCAACTAAACCAGGAGATAACAATGCAAATTCAGCACCATCGATAATTGGGTATGTGCCTACTCTTATCTCCAGCCCATTCCCCAGCTTCCAAACAAGCCATTCTTTGGCAATCGATAGGGATTTGAGGAGGAAAGCCCATAAATTTGAGACACTTGTTGGAGGAGACTGAGGATTTCGTAACCAGTCTACAATTGGAGCATTCCTGAGGTACTTTGACTTGATGGTTTGTCTCCACAAGATTTTTGTGAACAAATATCGCCAGAGGCTTTTTTCAGCTAGTGCTTTCCTAAAATCATAGACATTTTTAAGACCCCATCCCCCCATGTAATACTAACAATCCATTTTCATGATCAACTATGATTTTCCCTTAATTACATGTAAAATTTAGATGCAAATGTATATTAGAAGTTCATGATAAATTAATATAAACAAATATTTTTTTATAGGGGAATGAAATGCATTGTGTTTTTTTTTACATGAAAAAAACATATTTGTATTCATCACTGATAAAAAATACAATCCTCAGTACTAAGAAGAGAGAAAAAACTTTTAAAGAAGTAGATCCATGAGTAGTCCATCATAAGTGTGACTATAAGTCCACAAAAACATCAAAACTAGGGAAATAATCCCATTTTAGATTTGACAAAAATCAGATAGCGAGATAAGAATTGGAGGCATAGATGTGCCTCCCTGAAATTATTCCAGGCTTAAGGCCCCATCATGCAGTAGCAGTACCTGCTTTGATAAAACATCTACTTGATAATTAAATTCCCGGTAGATATGACAAAATTTTACCTCCTGAAAAGAGTCTCTGATTCGATGTAGCTAGGTCACTAATGGAAGCAAGTCTGTTTTCACAATCTTATCCAATCCTTGCATGTTTTTTATAGACAACAACAAATAACCAAAAATTTGCACACGAGAGAGTCCACATTTGGCCGCTTGTCTGAAGAGGTAAAAAAGTCCACTGATCTCGGCTATGTTATTTGAACTAGTTCCAATACATCCCTTCCCAAAAACTAAATGATAACTATTGATATAGAGACTGAAACCAAAAGCACCTCTAGAATTCTGACTGGCCCCATCAAAAAACGCCCACGCCCAGTCTTCATCATTCCTTGGAGGCTCCCATGGCGGTAGGGCCCTAGAAAACTGATCCTATAAATAATGTTGCAATAACGATAAGGATTGCGAGACTGTCTAAAAAGCTGGTCTATGATGATCATTAAAAATGGCATCATTTTGTGCCAACCACACCCCCATGCAATGATGAGAGGGAGATACCTCAAGGGTCTCAATTCTTGAATTCTGAAGTAGCAATTAAAGCACCCTTCCACCGTGTTTCCTAGACAAAGGTTCGATCATGAGACAAGTTTGGACATCTCTCCCCACACCTCTTTAGTATAAGCACATTCCACGTAAAGATGAGATGTCGATTCAGATGCATCTCTGCAAAGGTAACTGAGTCCAAGGCCCTGAAATTGAAAATGTTGTAGTCTATCCTAGGTTAATATCCTATTCATCAACAATAACAAAAAATGAAAAATAGCCTTTAGGGGATCTTTTATTCTCCAAATTGGCTTCCACCACCATCTACTCAACTCTGTATTAATCAGACATAAAGATAGTTACCCAAGTTTTGCAATATATATTCCCCCAATTAGATTGGAATCCCACCTCAAAGAATCTTCACAAGTCTGTAGATGAATATGTGCCTTGTCAAGGTTTTCGATAAATGCATTCCACTCATCCAACAGGTCCCTCTCTAATCCAAAAAACTCTCCTGAAATCCACCCATGTTTCCACGATGACGATCCCCGTGAACTAGCTACCTTGTCAAGAGAATCAAGCCCTCTCGCATGCAAATGGACCAATAACCCAGGGCTAAAACGACCTCCTTCTGCAAGTCCAAGGATAGAATCATGACCAACACAAATGGATCTCCCATTCCTAACCTTCTAGGAAAGGAAGGGTTCAAACACTTGGAAGGAGTTAAGTAATGCTTTCCAGTGATTGGAGTCTTGTCTGTAGTGTTTGTCCCTTCTTCTAATCCACTCCATAAATGAGAGAGGAGAAATGTATTTAGCTATCAAAATATTCTACCAAAGACTATCCTTAGTCAAGAAATGCCAGAGTGTATTAGCTTCCAAATCCTTGTTGAAAAGGACAATATTATTCATTCCCCATCCTCCCTGAAGTTTAGGTGTTGCCAATGTAGTCCATTTCACAAGATGAAACCCATGATATTCCAGACTCTGTCTCCAAAGAAATTTGAAACATAGTTTTCTGATGGTGTTGAGAATCGAGACTGGAATAAATTCCAGTAGATGCCAATAGACCGATATAGATTCAAGGACACTCTTTACGAGAACCAATCTTCCACCCCTAGACAACCATCGATTACACCAAAGATTAATCATGTCCTCAATCCTAGCCACTAACCACCACTAGTCCCTTTTCCCATATTGATTAGGTTTGAGGTTAAATCCAAATATTGAATACCATCCTCCATCGTCTTACATTCAAAGGGAAATTATCTTCTCAAACAAATATGGTCCTCCAATTGGTTCTCCAAAAGGTAAATGGCAAACTTATCTGAACTAATTTCCATTCCTGTTGCCTTACAAAAGAGATCCAAATTTGCTTCCAATCTCTGACATTCCAAATGTGAATAAAGGAAAAATAGAAATATATCATCCACAAACATTAAATGGGTCAAGTTTTCTCTTCCATTAAAGGAGACTCCCGCAATTTTACCTCTGCATCAATCTGCATTCAAAATCCTACCGAGGCCCTCCATAATCAGAAGGAAGAGATAAGGGGAAAGAGGACAGCCCTGCCTCAGTCCTCTAGAATATTTGAAGAAAGGGGTCCTTGAACCATTTATAAGAACTGCAAAATAAGGGGAAGCCACACAACTCATAATCCAATTAGTGAGCTCCAAATTGAAACCAATATGAAGAAGGACTAGTCTCAGAAATAACCAAGAAGCCTTATCATATGCTTTGGAAAGATCAAGTTTCATAGCATCCATCTTGAGGTTTCAAGTTTTGATGTTATGCAATCCCTCCTGAGCATATCCCACTACTTCATGAATTAATCTACCCTGTATAAAACCAAATAGTTCACTGGAGACATACCTAGAGAGATGGGGCTTCAATCTAATCGCCAGGATTTTTTCCATTATCTTATATGCTCCATTGCACAAAGATATCGACCTGAAATCACCAAAAGTTTCAGGTTTGTATTTCTTTGGTATCAATGGCATGCAATTTGAGTTTAGAGAGGTCGAGATGACACTAGACTTCCGAACCTCTTCTACCATATTCAGTAAGTCATCTCCCACCGTATCAAAAAAATACGGGAAAATTTTCGAAGGCCAACCATATGGCCCCAAAATTTTATCACGGTGGAAAGCCCTGAGAGAAAACTTTAATTGGAACAAGTAACTTCCCTATATAAATACTCATTTTGATCCTAGTTGAGAAATAATGGAAACTTATCAGTAACTTGTAACATACCCAACATGTCTTGATGCCCCGGATCATAATAGATAGTTTTGAAATGCTCTATTGTTGTCTCTGATGAATGTTTAAACCCTTTGATTGAATGGCCATCCACGTCCTTTAGTTCCCAGCTGGAGTGCTAATTATTTTGGTGGGACACCATTGTCTGAAAATATTTTGTGTTATGATCCCCTGCATCAATCCAAAGTGCCATGCTTTTGAGTCTCCATTCAATCTCAACTTCCTTAAGGATCTTCTCTTTCTCCTTTTCCAACTCAACAATCTCTTTTTTCACTTCTTTTGAGGTGAAATAATTAGGATCTCTCCCATACAGACATCCTAGATTCATTTCAATTTCAACAAGATGAGTGTCATGCTCCTTCCTTCTAGAGATATTCCAATTTACCACCAGCTTCTTTAAATCCCTCAAAATTTCCACCCTTTGAGTGCAAGCATAAACATTGCCTGCTATGATATGCCTCCAATTATTTCGAATAAGGTCTTGAAAACAAGGGATATTAGCCCAATCAAAGTTGTATTTAAAGGGAGTGCTAGGTTTAACCTCTGGAGATCTCAATTCAAGAAAAACTGGAAAATGGTCTGAGAAGATAATAGGCCCCACCCAAGATCTAAATAATTGTAAACCAGAAGCAAAATTGATACTCATAAAAAAGCGATCAAGTCTTTTGGAAATACCTTGAGACCCTACTCACTTGTTGCACTAAGTTGGCTTGATAACAACAGGTTTGATGTCCATCCAGTCACGATGATCGAATAACTCACACAGAGATGTCCCCAGAAGCTGATCCGTGAGAAGAAACTAGTTGTCTTAAAAGACCCTTTCCCTCATGGACATATTTCAACTTCTGGAAGCTCTAGTACTGGGGGCACCACTCGTGCCACCTCTACTGATCAATCTTTCATTAACATGATTAACTCAGACGCTCTACTGCAAACTAGAGCAAAGAACTATACCCCGGATCCGTAGCAGAAAGATGCTCCTAAATCCTCTACTCCTCTTCACATACCTATGGAGACGCTGCCGAAGATACCGAAAGGTGTCTACAAACGGGCTGTGCACAACCCCAACGCGCGGGCTACCCCTAACTACAACATTGTGGAGGACTTAGCCCAAACACCCTGTGCCATGTCTACTTTGGAGGTACTACAAAGTTGCCCATTGCAACGCAGTGCACTCCTCACATCGATAGGGAGTGTTGATTCATCTGCCATGCTTGCGTGCTTTGATATGACATATATCAAGTACCAGTTGTCGTATCATGTTGCTCTCCAGATAGAGGTTGTCCATGGTTCTACGACCATTCAACGATTTGTTGTAGATGAGGGCGCATCAATGCGCATGATATCTATCTCTTGCTGGAAAGCTTTGGGTGAACCTGAGTTAGCTCCCTCTAACACGATACTTACTGCCTTCGATGGAAGATCTTTCCGACCACACGGAGTCTTACCATCCTTCGATGTGGAACTTGCATGCAAACTAGTATCAGTAGAGGTTGAAGTTCTGGATGCTCCACTTGACTACAATTTGTTGTTGGGTAAGAGCTGGACATATGCCATGCAGGCAGTGCCGTCAGCTATTTTTCGGGTCATAATGTTCCCCCACGAAGGAAATATCGTCACAGTCGATTAGCTTTCATTTACCCGGAAGAACAACCAGACTTCATCGGATTCATCCATTCCGTTTATTGATCAATCCAGCCCAGTCACTGAGAGCTTAGGAGCAGGTCTCTATGGGTCCTTAATAGGCACTTTTGACCTACCTACTCCTGCCTTGTTTGTTGGTTCTGAAGAATGTTCATCTTCTGAGATCTCCACAGTCTGTTCAACGACAGATCCACGGAATCTCCCTACTGAATTAGAACTAGTTGTGCATGTATCTGTTGCAGAGATAAACCATGTGGATTCACAACAACCTGCAACAGAACATTTAATGACTCTGTTGGTCTCTGCCGAGTCGGATATGGACCCTGCTCCTGCACGGTCAACGGACTCTACCCTCTCTCCTGATAGTTTAGACACGATTTTGCCTTCTGACGAAACAATTTTTGAAGCTATGATAGGCCTGAGACACCCTTGGGAACAGTTACACCCCGGGTCCTATTTACTTCCCGTTCTAAACTTGATAGAGAGAGGTGAGTTCTCTCCGAGACCCAGTGAGAATGTTGATTGGTCCTCTGTCCCTTCCAATTCACAAGCTATTTTTTCTGAAGGGAAAAGGACGAGTACAGCAAGAACTATCCCGATCAACATTTCCACTGAACCTGGGTCACTGAAAACATCTTTATTGGAGCGGACTATTATCTTGATGAGATCATTCTATACACCAATATTTTTAATGATTTCCGTGACATCTTTTCCCGGTCTCATGATGAGATCCCAGGCACTGACCCTACTTGAAGAAGTGCTATTGTGCTTTTTCATGTATTTTTAGCTGTACATTTTTGTAGAGTTATTTTTTGTTTACAGTTGTAGTTACGTCTTATGCATCCATTGTTTTGTGTTCCAGATGTCAACTAAACACTTCATAGGGTTTGTTTATGGCGCTAGCCGCCACACCCGTTAGTTGGCCTTGGTTGCTTGGGTTATTTACTCACCAACTGGCCAACTGGTGTCTTCGGGAGGGGCTTGTCTAGGTCCCACAACGAATAATGTGGCTGAATACAGTGCAGTCATAGAGCTACTCCGAGATGCTCTGTTCCATGGCATTTCACATTTGGAGGTACGCCGCCTCGATTCCCAGTTAGTTGTTTTTCAGTTACTGGTTGTTTATCAGGTTAGAGATCCTACTTTGCTACATCATTTTATGTGCGTTAGGTTACTTGAGAGACAGTTTGATTATATCACATATCAACATATTCCAAGGAACTTGAATGCATTAGCTGATTCATTTTCAAACTACATTTTAGATTGGCATTTGCATCATTCACACACATAATAATTCATGCATATAACACACATAATAATTCATGCATATAACACACATGTAGATAACCGATACTGTATCAAAAAATAATATGAGTTTGGATCACAAGTCTGTCACAAAGTCATGTCATAAGATACAAAATTGGGCTCGATGGCCTCAAAAATATACATAGAATATCCTTCTCCTATGCAGAAGGTGGGGCCTCATCTGCCTCTACTGCCTCTCAGTAGCATACGACCAGCCTAGCTACTTTCTGCAGCAACCTAATCCAGGCTGGGGGCACACCAACTACATCCTCCTGCATATCAATCGGCATCCGCTCAATCCGATATGTAGGAATGTCATGAGTCAACTGACTCATCTTCCTCTCTATGGTCCCCAGAGTGGCATTAGCTGCACCCACTTCCACTGGTCTCACGAAAGTATATGGTTGTCCCTCAGGGCACACTGGTCCAACATCTGCATTTGACACTTTGTTTCAGTACTTCGAACTCATCATAAAAATCATATATGCAAAAAATTGAAAAAAATCAAATAATTTTTTCAAAAAGCATAAACATACCTGTCTCACCTCAGGCTTCACCGGAGGAAGGATCAGCTCAGGATCATCGCGGAAGTCCATACCAGCATATGGAAAATTCTCAAATGTTGGCACTTGTCTTTCCCACCAGCCCCAGAAATCATCCTCGTGGTAGCAAAAGTTGCTCTCACCTCCACCTTGACGGAGAAAGATTTCACCCCAACGAGCCAGCCTTGGCTCACGAGGGTTCACTGGGGGCAAAGGCATGCCTAAACTGATAGCATGCACTCTCTCAAAGAAAAAAATGCAAAGTATGCTCCCGTATCCAAATTATTCATCCTCGCGGTCTTACATCCCGAGAGTTGAAGTTTCATGTTTGCCAAAAGACTAGTACACCAGTCATATACATGCCCCTGCAAGCATTCAATACCAATATGCATATAGTGTCTAGAGGCTAAATGTTGTGTAGCAATCCCTCCCATCCGATTCAGTATACTCACAATAACTTTTAGAGGGAGGCTGACAATGGTCAAAATGAGCACTTGACTACCGAATTTTTCTGTTCCCGGTACACAGTAAGTATTCACATATTCTTGTACGGATAAGGCACCCACATTGCGTGAGGACCCCTTCAGATTCACTTCATCTCCCCTTCAAGAGAGACCCATGATAAAATAAATGTCATCCATGGTGAGTTCTAAGGTTTCTCTCCGAATATCAAATACCATGGCATCTGCATCCCAATACTGAACAAGCCTCTGAAGCAAGCGGTTTTGTGCCCTCATGTTAGCGGTTCTATAGAATTTCAACAACCCACACCTTCGGAGCATATGAAGAGTCCCTGTATCTTGCAAATCTATCCGATCCATATCCTCATGCTCTCTTTCTCTCCAAACAAGCACCATCCTGCCAAGAAAAGGTCCAATTTTTAGCCCTCGACATTTTTTACCTTATCTTCAGGGGTGTGCGCTACTGTATAAGCTAGACAGGCACGTTTGAGTGCTGCTTTCCTTGAGGGAAACCAATGCACACTACCAGTATGCCCTACTTTTCTTCATACACAGTAGCGCACACGCAAAATACGAATTGTACATTGCTAGAAAATGATTTTTAACAATAAAAATTGACAAAAAATGCATTAAATCGCAAGTATTGGCAAAAATAACTTACTTGGTGGAGACAGAAGGTCGATTGATGCTCCGGTTTGATCGCAATGAGTGGAAGAAGATTAAGGGTTTGCTCCAAATTGGCCCTACAAATTCCAAATATGATATTTGAGTTTTCAATTTGAAATTAGTTATATAAAATTGATTTTAATTTTTACCCACTTTTTCAAAAAAATGTATAGTTTCAAGTCGTGCAGAAAATGTTCTATTTAATCACTCATACTTTGACTCTTTGGTGAGGTAAATTTAACCTAAATATCTCAAATTTTCACTAGTATCAAACCGGAAATGACTCATTTTCTTATTGATAAATCATATAGGTATTATATCGTCATTATTATGTCAGTGAGAAGATTTGTCGATCATTACTAATGCGATTGTTGAAATCCTATTCTTTGACAGGTCATGAACATACGATCCTAGAAGCTGTCTTTTAAGTCGTTTTAAGCTCTTGTTTTGACTATTGAAAAACTAAACAAGATTGCCGAGCAAACTTGGCCTCTTCAAGCTCGTTAAAGGAATTGAAGGTCCATCCGCTTAGGTATAAGTTTAACCCTTTTCTAGACCTTTGTGGATTACTTACGAAAAAGGAATACTCTAGTCATCCATGGCTAGAAGAGTTCTTCTCTCATTGTTTTAAACTTTTTTTGGGGAGGAGACTAACTGTATGAAAAAAGGACCTTTTGGAGCCTTCTTTAGGGTTTTCAGGCTCTCGAAACATGAAAACACCAAGCGAGCACCCACCTACTCGGCCTTGATGTGAAATCCACGAGAGGGTAAATAGAGGATTGTTTACGTTTTTCAGACTCTATAAATAGGAAAACACCGGCGAGCATTAACCTACTTGGGCTTGATATTAAAATCCATGAGTATGTGTATGGAGTTATTGTTTAAGTTTTTCAGTCTCCTTAAAATTGAAAATACCAGCAAGCAAGAATAGATCTCGACTCGATATTAAAATCCAGAGATCAGTACTATAGAGTATTCTTCTATCTCTTCTTTGAACTCTGTAAACAATGAAGAAGGTCCTGAGTCTTCCTCCCATGGGCTCGTTAAACTCTTTAAATGGTTGGAACTATTGAGTTTTCTTTTCTTCTTGGACTCATTAAAACAAGACGGATATTCTTTTAACAAAAAGAATAAGGGATAAGAAGGGTATATCACATCTTTTTCAGTTTCAAAGGCAGTTAAGTCAATCATATCCTTGAACACAACACCTACTTGAGTCTTTCATGTCAGTTGGGTTTTAGTTTTTTGGCCTTAGGGTGAACTTGATCTCCGAGTTTTTACTCCCCCGGTTGGTTATTCTTCCAACTATATGGAGGGTCTGTCAATGTCTCCTACATTGCAGATTTATATCATTTTCCCCCTCATGCTGAAAATTGCCTTATTCACTTTGTGTTGTGCTCATTGTTCAAGGATACAACATGTGTCGGCCATTATGCAGTTTACCTTGACTTCATGTGTCATCCATTCTGGTGTCAGTTTGTTTCATCTTGTTACTTGTCCTACTCCACATCAGCTCATACATGTGAGTGTTCCTCGTGTTGGATGATGGAGGATACATTAAGGCCTCCCTTCCAGCGGACTTCTTCCCATCGACATCAGCTCATTATGCTTTGGGAACAAAGTTTAGAGTTTCGGTTAGTACCTTGGGGATTGCAATCATCAGTGGCAGTTTCCCTCGCTGTTGAATAAAGGAGAATACATCAATGTCTCTTATTCAACAGGTTCCTCAAGTGTTCGACTTCAAGTCCTCTTATTCACACTTGTTGGATCGTACTAGGTACCTTGGACCCCATTATCATTATCGATGGAAGTCCTCACATTTGTTAACGGTATACATCAATGACTGGTAATCAAACGATAGCCCCCATGTTCGAATTTAGCTCATTTATTCGCATGGTTAGGGTTTGTACCTTGGGTTGTTTGGATGAAGACCTTGGGATTATGATAGCATCACCATATTTATGTTATCCCCCAAGCTGCGCAAGACTGAGCCTCATTCCTTTTGGCTCTTCATGAGACATAGATCCAGCTTGTTGTTATGGCTATGATCTCTCATTTTGACATGGATCCACGCTTGTATTTTAGTGGCCATGCTCTATATATACATCTCCTAGTTATGTATCGGAGATCATGCTACACATCTATATGATGTCAAGATTGTAATTGCTCGCTGACCTTGATCGTTGTTTTAGGTGTTTTTTGTGATTTGGTTCTGCGGTTTCTTGCTCCTCCTTTGACTTGGACTTATAATGTATTTCGGCCATCATTTCCCTCTGACCTCACACATTAGGGGGCATCTGTTATAGGTCAAATCTGCACTTCTCCGTCCGTGATCACGTTATGCTATCGATCACACAAAAGGACAACATGGATTGAAGAGATAGATTGCCCTGGATGATGTATGGAATGAACCTATCCTCTTCAGCTGGGAATTTCCCTGATTTACCTGATCTTTTGACATGTGCGCTACTATGTGGGAAGAAGACTAGTGCACATCTGCTAGTATGCCCTACTTTTCTCAAGTGAAACTAGCGCAAACCTTGGAAAAGCTGTAGGTGCTTGTTGCAAAACACAAAAGTTGCGTCCTGTGCGCTACTATGCCTTAAGAAACTCAAGCACATCTTAAGATGAAATCAAAAATATATTAATTTGACGAATTGGGATTAGTTGAAGTTGGTTCTGCAACTTCCCCAACCTCCCAATTCAACCACCTCTCGATTTAAACTGCCTACCTTGTCCCATAAATACAAGGAGGATCCATGAGAGAGGGACCTAGAAGAAAGGATTTAAGCACTGTTACATTGGAGGAAAGTCCCAAGTCATTGTGAAGAGCAGGAGCCCAGGACTCGGTTGCAGAAACATCTCGACACGTCAGGTATATTGTACTGATTCATGTTTCTTTGACAATAAAAAGGTCGAAATACCCTTCCTGTCCCAAATACGATGTCTATTGGATTGTATGTCTATTTGGCTTAGCATCTGATTATATTTGATGTTAAATTACTTCCTGATTTCATCATATTTAGATATAGTGAAGATACGCTGAGGAAGGTATCTTTTGTATTGCATGTTCATCAAGCGGGAGATCAAGTGAAACCTAGGACCAGCCGTCGAGTAAAGGTATGTCTTTCGATATCCCGATCTCTGCCATTTGTAAGAACTAGTTGCAATATAATTAATGTATTTATCTGTCAACCCCGCCCAGTTAGTAGTGTCCATCTCCTCACTATAAGGCATAAATCTTGAACAACAAATATGCAGTTCACAAACAACGCCATAATGGCTAGTAGCGTACAATGAGTGTTTTGCATGTAGAATGAAGTTTGTATAGGTACAATTTGGGTCCTTTAGAACTGCTGCCTTCATCCCTTGCCTGGGAATGATGACCTCCAACCACCCGAACGGGAGAGAGTCAGGTCTGGGCACAAAAAACGTCGCTGCAATCATCATGGAATGAGGGATCCCAATTATATCCCCACTATTCGGTCTGAGTGTAGATACATGGAAATTGTCCTCACATTTTGAACCAAGAAAACTATCCATCAGGTCCCTCCCCCATCCCTCATTAGGTTCCTTCAACCACCTCGACCCTGACAGGGAGGATTTGATCTCCTCATCCTTGCAAAAAATACTGTCACTCTGGGCTGAGTCATCTAAGTAATCCAGTAGGGTTCCAAATATGTCCTACATTTTCAAGTTGACCTAAAGCTTCAAAGCCCTAGGGACTAGATCTTGAAACCCTAGCCATCATCGAATCTAATTTCTTAATTACAATAGATGTTATATACCTAATGAAATGCATTGTGTTATTAAAATAATTTTTAAAATTAAATAATTTAAATATAATGAAGATATTATATGTCAATTCTTTCTGTATTTTGTTTTATAATATAAATTCACAAAATTGTTTACATTAATTGTAATAATATGACAGTAATTGCACTGTAAGGAAGAAGTCGTCATTGATGTTTAATAAACACCTCTCGCAATTTTTCAAAATAAATATGCATGATGTTTTTTCACAATTTAATATGCATGATACCCTATCTCGACTGGATTTGGGGTTGTTTTCAAGGATGATCAAGGGTGAATCCTCCATATTCTTATTGGGAGCATAGGCTACGACACAAACGATGCAAATGAGTTGTGGGGCCTCACTAGGGGGATTCAAGTTGTCGTCCAAATGAGTAGGCATCGACTAATTTTGGAAGGAGATTCACAGTTGATACTATTAATTTTCTCTAAGATCATCAATGGTTCTCAACCAGAGAAAATTTCTCCTAGTTGGCAGCCGCTGGGGAATCTTGAACTCCTCCGCTCAGTGTTTTCACCGCAGCTAGTTCTAATTCCTTCCAATGTGCGACAGGAAGCTAATAAAGTTGTGAATAAGTTGGATAATGTCAGTGTGACTGAGGGTAATTCTGATTTGGATTGTTCTTCCTCCCAGAACCATGTTCTCCCAATGATGTTGGAACGTATGGCTCTGGCTCAGTAAGAGGACTCCTCCCCAGATGGGGTGTTAGTTGTCCAACATGAGCATGTCATCGATGATCGAGTATAAGACCAAGTGTTGGGCCAAAAATCCACACACACATGCAATGTGTGTCATCCTCAGCTCCTGCGACTTGAATTCTATTTATTTCACATATGGTTCTCCGATTAAAGGTTTGGCTAGCAATATTTGGTTTACCAGAGATATGATGGGGTTCAATGCTAATCACATTCCAGTAATGATGAATGGTACTAGGCTTCCTCAGTGTAGTAATAAAGTTTTAACGCTAGGGCATGAAAGAATGCATATTTTCAATGGTCGGGGCTCTCTAGGTCATTCTCAGATGCTCTTTTCCATGCTCCAGTGCAAGCGCTCTTGCATCCTCCTCGTTGAGCTGGTGACTTTCTTTACATCGTTCATGCCTCACATTGGTCTCAAAGGGTGATCTCGTCGAGCAGGCAAACTCTATCCTCATTGGATCATCTATTGGAGTGAATACACATGAGCTTATGGGATCCAAATCATGTATAGGTAGACCTCTTAGATGGTCAGGCATTAAATTATGGTTCTTCTATCATGATGGAAGAAGAGATCCGATGGGGATGTAAAGTAGAATGGTTTTATGGGGAAGGAAATTCCCTAGGATTTGAAGGTGGCTCAATTAAAAAATGTTTGAATAATAGGAAACACAATTCTTCTAATGAGTCTCCACCTCTTGGATATTCTGGCGACTCTTCAAGTAATTCAGACCTGATCATGGCACTCCTCATCTCGGTTTTCTAAAAATGCAGGGAAGTGATGAATCTGTAGTACAAGATTGTCTAAATGGATAAGAGGATTTCAATGTTGATTTCCTTATTGGTTAATCCAGAGCTTGGTTAGAAAATTCATACATCATCTACTCATGTGTATATTCTCTTGTGCGATCCTATCCTATTGGCTTCATTCAATCCAAACGCTTCTCCAACTGTGTAAAATCCGGCTATAGACTAGTTTTTTTTTTTCGTTGTTATGAAATCTAGTTATTACTCTATTTTTAGCTTTTGGTTTTGGTCAATGTTGTTACTAGGGTTAAGGCATATTTTGTTTAAAGAAGGTGGCCTGCTAGTGCCTAAACTAGTTTATGATTTTACAAACTTATATTGTTTTAATAATTGGTGCTGGGTTGATTTCCTCTTATGGAAACCCAATAGCTATATTACCCTTTCTACATATTTTTCCTCTGAAGTAATATAATGTCCTTCTTACTTACAAAAATAATAATATGCGCGATGTTTATACACAATATAAAATTGGAGGAATTTGTTTTTGATACACATCTAGCAAACACGAACATTCACATCTAATATCACCTAACATCATCTAAGATAAACATCTAGTAATTACATCTAAAGTCGCATAGCATAACCTAATGTTATTACAGCTAACAAACATAAACATCATCTCACATAACCATCACACACATCTGACAAACATCATCTAACATACACATCTATCATCACCTTTCAAATATAAGCACCATCTTATATACACATAAAAAAATAGCTAACATAATATAAAATACACATCAAACATCAGCTAACATACACATGCAAACATTACCTAACATCATCTAACATATACATCTAACAGATTTAAACATCATCCAATGCACAAATCTAATAATAACATCTAACGAAACAGAAGCTGCATTATATAACATAACCATCACACACATCTAACAAACATCATCCAACATACATGTATATCAAGCACACCTAGAAAACATATCTAACATGACCTAAAATACACATCACCATCAACATATAAATAAACATCAACATGAAATATATATATATATTTTTTTTTTCCAAGAAAAAAAAGCGTAATTTCATTCATCTGTAGAGATCAAAATTACATTCTGTAGGTTCACCATAAAATAGTGAATTCTTCAAGATCATATATTCCTTTGTTGGAACTGTTATGTCTTCTTTTAGATTACATAAAAAAACATACTATGATGCTGTATTGTTAAGGAGCTTAGCCCCATAAGGCTTCTTTCAAAACTTACTTCTGTCAGTGTTTCTGATCCGTCACATAAAAAACCAATGGACAAATTATATGCTTTTACAGAGTATCAAAATATAGTGACTGAAAGGTAAATAAAGTGCTGCTAAAATTCACAGTTCCTCTATAAAAGGCATATGATAGTAATGCTGTGTCCGGCCATTTTGAGTTTCTGTCACATGCCAAGTGCCATACTCCCTCGATAGCCCCTCCTTGGATGCGGTGTCCGCTTCTTTGTTGTTATTCCTGTAAACATGTCGGCAAGAAAAATTGTCAAACCGCAATAGGATCATCCTAATGGTTGTGAGTATGTTCACCAGCCACAAATTTCTGCATTCTTGTATCTGTTGGATCCAATTTATAACATTCATTGAGTCCCCGAAGCAATTCAATGTGTTGCATCCTTTCTCAAGAGCAAATATTAATAGCAGTTTCAAGCTCTGCATCTCGGTAAAGTTGTTAGAGCCCACCCCGAGTCCCATAGAAAGAGTGATTGTATGCGTATCTGAAAGATGGAGTACCGCGCCACCCCCACACAGATTGTGCTGTGAGGCCCCATCGAAAAAAGCCCATGGCCGAGATCGATCAATCTCCACCTCTAGGTTCCTCCGTTGATTGACAGCCCTTATATGTTCAGGTAGTGACTTGCTGATACCAATAGCTAGAGCTGCAGTTATCTCTGGAAGGCATGGCTTATCAATGAAGATAGCATTGTTCCGTGCAGTCCATATCCCCCAGATAACAAGCAGAGGTAGGCACTTATAAGTCTTAACAGTGTTCCTCCTCCACCATGTTTCCCATTCATCCCCAATCGACTCTCCATCCCATAGACAAGGAAATCCCACCAAGACTGTGCACTCCTTCCAAACTGCAACAGAAAAGGGGCATGTAAGGAACAGGTGTAAAGCAGTCTCAATTTCCCTTTTGCAGACCACACACCAGCTTGGCCCCTGTAAGGACCTCTTCAGCAGATTATCCCATGTAGGTGCTTTGTTCTCGAGTACACACCACATAAAAAGTTTCGATTTTGCAGGGCATTTTAACTTCCAGAGAGACTTCCACCACCAGACAACCTCCCTCTGTTCCATTTCTGAACTTAATAAGGTATAACCTGCCTTGGGTGTATACTTACCTTCCGGATCCGCCTCCCAGACCAGAGAATCCACCGCATCATTCAGCAATACATTTGCCACTTCCAAATGACTGATATAATCCTCCAAGATAGCCGACTCCTGTTCCTGAAGCCCCAGTGTGTTTGCCCTGTACCATCTCTGTCTCCAAGACTCTACAGGTCTCGGAACAGCCAACTGGTTCAGTGTGTGAATCCCTAATCTTCCAAGTGACGCAATAACATGACCAGGTAGAATAGTTCATGTGTGCATCCCAACCGTGGGTCCCTTCCTACCAGCAGCTTTTCACCATTCCCCACATTCCAGGCTAACTTGGATTCAATCAGACCAAAAGATTTTACCACAGCCTTCCAAATCATCGATCCCCCCAAATGAGATTTTCTAGAAACCCTAATCCAGTCTTCAATGCTATATTCGGCCAAGTATTTCTGTTTGATAACCCTGGTCCATAGACTAGTAGTCGTCACCAATCTCCAACCCCCCTTGGCTGCCAACGCCTTAGCAAACAAGAAAATGTTCTTAATCCCCCAGCCCCCCAGACCTTTTGGAACTGCAAGTCTCTTCCAATTTACCCAAGGAGTTACCTGTACATCCTTCTTTCCGCTCCAAAGAAACCTAAAACAGATCCTCCTAATGCTTTCAAGGATTCCTTTAGGTATCCAGGCTAATGACATCCAGTATACAGGGATAGCTTCCAGTACTGCCTTGCCCAGGACCAGTCTGCCAGCTCGTGAAAGCCACCTATGGCTCCAAACCATCAGTCTATTCTCCACCTTCCCAACCAACCAAGCCCAATCCCTCTTCACATATAAATTATCTTTTATCGAGAACCCAAGGTATTTCAGACCATCCTCAAGTCCCGCAGTGTTGAAAGGAAAAAACCTAGTGAGTTCTGCCTCCTCTTCCGGTCTCAGCAAATGAGTGGATAAGGTAGACTTCCCAGCATTTATTTCCATACCAGTGGCCTTAGAAAACAGTTCCAATATCTCATTTAGTACCCGAGTATCCCCTCTGCTTCCAGAACAGAAGATTAAAACATCATCCACGAATAGCAAATGTGTAATATACAGATTTGTAGCCACCGGAATCCCTTGAAAATGCCCTTCGGCCTTAGCCCTGCTAATGGCCCTACTGAGTCCTTCAGCAACCAACAGGAAGAGCAGCGGTGATAAAGGACATCCCTGTCGAAGACCCCTTTCAACATGGAAGAAAGTCGAAGCCGCCCCATTGATAAGTACAGAGAAGGATACAGTAGTAATGCAGGACATAACCCATCTAATAAAAGCAATACCAAATCCCAGATGAGTGAAAAGTAGGCGAAGATACAACCAACTCACTTTATCATAGGCCTTGGAGAGATCAATTTTAAGAATGGCTCCCTTCAGATTCTTGGTCTTCAAACTATGCATCCCTTCCCGAGCCACTCCAACAACCTCATGTATTTGTCTACCCTCCAAAAACCCAAACTGTTCTGCAAAAATATGTTGTGAGAGGATACATTTTAGCCTTCTGGCTATAACTTTGGAGATGATCTTATATATACAATTGCACAGTGAGATAGGCCTGAATTCATTTAGTGACATTGCATTATCAAACTTAGGAATGAGGGCGATAAAAGTAGAATTGAAACTTGCCGGTATTTTCCCTGATTCCCTGGAGTCTTCAACAACTGCCAGAAGGTCATTCCCCAGAATCTCAAAGAGATCCAGGAAGAAATCAATAGTCCACCTGTCAAGGCCAGGGCTCTTGTCTTTTTGAAAGCTAATGAGTACCTTCTTAAGCTCCTCATCCGTTAATGCCTTCATCAGTTCCCTATTACCTTCATCATCAACAAAACTAGGAAACATCTCTGCCACTTTGATCACCTCAGCAATAGTAGCCTGATTTGGTGCCCGAAACAAATTTTTGAAATGTGTCACCCCACACCTGGCCTTATCATCGAAATTGATATGGGTGTGTCCTTCATCGTCCTTCAGACTCCATATGGTATTAGCTGCCATTCTCCCTCTCGCATAAGCATGGAAAATTTTGGTATTATCATCCCCACATTCTAGCCAAATCGCTTTGCTCTTCAGCCGCCATGTCTCCTCCATATCACATAACATCTTGTTTCGTCGCCCTTCCAATCTGATAAGAGCCTCCTTGGATTCCTGAGAGATAAGTCCTCCCCCTTCACCCTCATAAATCCGCAAGAGCTCATCCTCCACTTGTTTCAATTATGCATCTTCCCTACCTTTCTTAGCAATAGCCCAGTCTTTGACCAATCTTTTCATCTTTTTAATGTTATCTGCAAAATGAAAGGCAACAGATCGATCCTGATCCCTATCAAAGGGTATCCAATTAGTAAGAAAGAGATTCTTAAAGGTCTCATCTTGTAACCATAATTTATTGAATTTCAAGGGACTCGGAGGATTTGTAGGCCCTTTTTGTATCTCAAAAAAGATAGGGAAATGATCAGATATACCCCCATTACCAACCCACTGTCGAACCTGAAAGAATCTGTCCACCAACTGTTCAGCCACCAGAAAACGATCAATCCTTTTTGCCACCCTGGCATCCCCACTGCGGTTATTTCTCCATGTCGGTTTCAGCTTGAGTGGTTCGATATCTAACAAACCCTTTACCATTAACTTCTGAACAAAGTAGCCAGCCAACGAATCCACATGAGCATGTGGTCCCCATACCTCATTCATCCCCAATGAAAAGTTTAGATTCCCCCTAATGATCAATGTGTCACTACTCATAAGGGGATTTCCAAACAGTGAGTCCCAAAACTCAATGCGATGCAGATAAGGTCCATAGATATTGATCACCTTAAAAATGTTCCCCAATTCAATCGACATAACATCAACACAAAGAACAGAATCCATTCCCCATGAATTCACCAACTTAAAATTACTAAGCCTCCATCCCACAGCCAGCCCCACAGAACGTCCCTTTACATCCAAAGTGAGAAAGGACCATCCAGGCAGCCAGCTCTCCAAACGATTCTTAATAACATCTCCTTCACCTAAGGTCTCTTGTAGCAAGATCACATCCGGGTGTTCAAGAGTAAGCACCCTTCTGAAGGCTTATTTCTTGGTGGGCCCAGCCAGACCCCGGCAATTGTAAGACATTATCTTCATAAACGCCCTTTCTTCAAGGCATTCCCCGCTCTAAGTGCCTTAACAATCGAAATTTGTTTCCCATCCATAATATCAACCCTTGCCCTAGTTTGAGCCTTATGAATATTAGATTTTCTACCCCTTCCCTTGCGAGCAGGAGTAGTATTTTTCCCCAGCCCCGTAGAAGTGGTTTTCGTACAGGAACGAAGTAAATATCTGGATTTATGTGACTCCGTGGGAGAGAGGTAATCCTCCTCAAGAGCTACACCGGGATCAGGGTCAGATAATCCATGAGGGGTATCATCCACAGCACCGATACAAGCAGTAACAGGTTCCAATACCGGTTCCGAAGTGGGAGAAAACATAACTGTTTCATTCATCTTACCATCGTGTAAACTGGACCGAGACCCCCCAGGACCCACAATGCTCGAGAGAGAAAGGTTGCTTAGACCCTCCACCCAATCTTGCCTCATTAATGTAACAGAGTTCATAAATAAATTGACAGTATGGGGTAAAGAGAGAGAGGAGATACCAGGGAAGTCAGGTCCCCGAAGTACATCTTCAAGCTTCTGTGTAGTCACCAGCTCCATCTGTTCAGCCGCAGTCTGCTCCACCACCAGACACACCTGAGTAGGTTCCTCATCGGACGGCAAATTCCCAAGGTCATCTGAAGAGGAAAGTACAAAATCGGAAGAACCCGATCCAATCTCTGTGTAGTGAACCTCATCTCCTGAAGAAAGATTTCTCCGACCCCCCATCTGATTCCGAAAAGGAAGGCTGCAGTCGGATACAAGGTGTCCATAAGCGTGACATCGCCGACACCTAAACGGCACATTCTCATAGTCCAGAATTTGAGTGATGGTCTCCGGCCCCCATTACATCTTAATTTCTTCTGCCAACCCCTCTCTGATATTGATGTTAACCAGAATGCGCGCAACCTTTTGACATAGAGTCTCCTCAAAAGACATATCCGCCTCCAGGAAAGTCCCCAATATATCCCCAATCCGTTTAAAATGATGTATGTCCCAGAAGTGCAGAGGAAGGGCTGGCAAACGAACCCAAAGCGGAACTACATCCACCCTTTCACGGCTGGAATCGAACAAAGAGTGCCATGGCTTCAGCAGCATTGGTGTATGATTGAGATGCCAATTCTTATTCAAAACCCTCCGCAGCTCCTCCTCTTTAGTGAATTTGAAAGCGAACCACCCCCTATTCAGCTCCACCACCACCGGCAACTGACCCACCAGATCCTTCCAATTTTCCCCAACCCAATCCGCCACCAACTTTCTAGAGAAATTTCGTCCCATAACCCTGCCAACGAGGGTAAAATGTGCCATCTGCAGGACATTACCCCATGCTATGTCTTCACCCACCGCATAGTTCCTGACCACTTTTTTCTTGATAACGCTCTTCCTCCGCTTCTTCACAGTGCCTCCTCCACCCCTTGTCGTACCCTCAGCAGCCTCACAGGTCTCCTTCCCCCATCTCCCGTCCCATTCCGGAGAGCCAAATCCCCGTTGCTCCGCAACCTCGAGGGAAACCCTTCTATCTTCCTCCGACGAGAGCCCACTTGAACTATTGTCCAACTGACCCTGTCGAACCACTCCCTCCGCCGGAATCCAGTCGAAACCCTCCTTCACCTCAGCCCCACCCGGCGCCGTTGCATCAGAAAAACCTAGGGCCTTTGAGAAAAATAACTCGGCTTCCCTCCAGCTCGTATCCCCAAGCAGATCAACCGGCTGTTGTTTCGCCACAGAGACCTTCCCACTCCCAGATGTAAGCTGCTCCAGCGAAGAGAAGAGAGTAGATGGAGAAAATTCATTTGAGAAGTTTAACGGCTCCATTCCCGTCGGCTGATGCATCTCAGATCCCATCACCGGAAAATCCACCAGCTCGTCAAGTGCCCTCCCACATGGCATCCCCCATCCAACGCGACCGTCCAGCCTGTCACCTACACTTCCATCGGCTACCTGTTCATCCATGACTGCAAAAATGGTTCTTCCAAACCGTCACAGTTCTCCAAACCCTAGATAGCTAAACGACCCTCCTGCCAAAAATAATAAAAACCCCCATCGATGGATATAAGTGCATAAACCCATCAGCATCCCATGTCAATGCTTTACACGAGGCTGACCGATCCCTGACAGGGATGGCCCTGCCAAAACCCTCATAGCCCATCTCACCGTCTGCATCCTGTCGCGACCTTCAAGCTCCGCTGTTAATTCCTAATATCGATTTACTCATTTATATTGTTACTATAATGTAGATAAGTCTATTAATTCAAACATCAAATATATATATATATATGAACAATAATATCAAACTCATGATTCATGCCAAATATACATCTCAAGTGCAATAAATGCTATGAGATGGCTGGTCCACCTTTGGAATCAGAGGCATCACTACCTCTGCCAATAATGCCAAAGGCATCGACACCTCCACCAGTAGAGCCAAAGGAATCAATACCACTACCAGGAAAAAAAGTATACTGGAGAGCATCATAGATATCTCCCCAAAGATGTATCTCACCTGCTGTGACCATCTTATGTAGAAGTGAGATGAGTGGAGTACCAGATGGTGGATGGTCGACTAGTTGAGGAGGAGAGGGTGGCCGGTTGACCTATGGATGATATGGAGATGATGGTAGTATACCTAGGGGTGGAGGAGGAAATAATGGTCGGTCGTTATGGTGAGGAAGAGGAGGAGGAGGTGGACGAGGGGGAGGAGGAGGGCGATTTTCACCCTCATTAGATGTAGAGGAATACTGGCTAGCATGGTCATCCCTCTTACAAGCTAGAAGGTTGGATACACCTACGATATGATGCATCAAACCCCTCAATCATAAGGATTAATCATCCATATCTATACTAGATCAGGGTCTCGCAAGATCTCCTGAACCTGTATAGGGTGGACTCCCTATAGAACCAACAATATGGATAACCTGTATGCCACGCCCTTCCGAAATATAACATCTAGGTTGCGTCTCAGGACGGGTCTAGATAACTAATGAAACTCAGGCTAATCCATATCCTCATCTGCCACTGGTGGAGGCCCCTACCTATCATAGGTGCCAATATCTGCAAAATATATAGTACACAACAATAATTAGACAATTTCATTAAACAATTTAATAATTTTTTCTAAAGAAAATGTTAGAATAAATTTCATTTGTATTAAGTAAGACAATAAAATGCAACCAAATTAATTTAAACATAACGCTAATATTACCTCTATCATCTGGTGGTTCATCCTTGGTGAAAAAAGATGTTATGACTTCATTTCCAGTCCAACCCTGCGTAAGGATACAACACAAGGTCCAAAGTATGATCATCCTTGCTAGCCAGTAACTTCAACACCTTTGATGTGATCCTCGTTGGGAACTCTGGATGGCCCCTCTTAGCTTAGTATTTGTTCCCACATATGGATTCACACCTCAATCATCTACTTAATACAACAGTGTTCAAATGATGTCCTAGTGACTGTAAATCTCTCTAAAAAAAAAGATTTGAAGCAAAAGGAAAGTTGACCCTTCCCTCAAATTGTGCACGACATCGATCTAGAGCAAAACAAAACTGCCGCAAAAATATGGCATACCACCTTATGTATCTATGTCTTTGCACTAAATAATCTACATAATATAATAGAGGGAAACTAATGCACTACCCATCAGTGGTGAGGTGAACCACCATCATAACCAAAAGAGAGAAGCACCTAATCTTCTTTGCACTAAAGGAAGCAATATGCATATGTCCTCTAGAAACATGAAAAATTGTAGGGTCAGTGAACTGGTCACTGATATATCTATAAGAGTACACAAGCTGAAAATCCACTATGACACCAAGTGGGACATCAAGAAACTAGGGAAAATCCTCCCCTCTCCTGGATAGCCCAATGATGAAGTAGATTTCCTCCTCTATGTGTTGAAACCACAGATTGAGACCAAATCGAAAGGCATGTCTATGTTGATCCCAACAACGAATCAACTGCATAAAAAAAGTTGAGTTCCTGTTTGGGAATGTACCCTCCTAATAGAAATTGAGGAGGTCGACAAACCTCAAGAGGTCTCGTGTCTATGTTGTAATGGGATGAGAGTACAAGTCTCTCTCCCTCTCTCTATCCTCCCACTCCCGTACAATGTTGTACAGGTCCACCATGCCTACTGCTCCTACTGCAACTCTCACCGCTGATGTCATTGATTCACAAATAACTTCCACCAGTCTCATAAATAGACATAAACAAGTATATAAAAAACATGAAAGATTTCATTAAATGATCATTTTATTTATTAATATCAAACAATATTTTTTTCTTAGAATAAATGGATTTAACAAGCAATGCGCCTATATAATAGTCATGCACTGCTCTTGGTTCTCTTTGTAATAGAAGTTCACTATTGACGGTGTGCTACACTAATATCAATACATCGAATATGTAAATCAAATAAACCAACATTAAAACAACATCGACACCCGATGCATTACAAATGACATAAACACTATGAATGATGTGCTACGTTGATCCTAGAACACCGAGTTTCAAACTTTCATTTGAGAAAAGGAAAAATGGTGCATTTTTAAAATTTACCGCACCCATGCTATTTGAGACAAATAAGCATTGTAGGTAGTGCGTGTGTGATACTTAAAAGCACCGCCATTTTTTAATCAAATATTTTATATCGATGTATCCCTCATTAGGGAGTATTGGTGCGTTACGAACATGTTGGTGCACCATAAACGGTGCGCACAAGTGTTTAGATCGCACTGTACTCAACGCAACTATATGTCAAAATTCTAGGGACAAGGCCATGCATACATATTATAATGATGCCCGATGTATGTGGTGAATATTTAAATTATTTTTTCCTTATTATAGCTGTGTATCTTAAAATCTATAAAGCACTAGTTAGACAGTGTTGTAGGTGATTACCAGCACCGGTGCATTATCGTATTTAACCCCACCATTCACGGTGCTCTATGATTTGTGAAATGCATTGGAAATTGAAAAATTTAAATTTTTTATTATTAATTATTAGCGGTATGTCATGAAAAGTATAGCCCACCGTCAATGCAGTGCGCTATCGTTTCATAACGCACCGCTACCGGTGCACACTAGAAATTTATAGGGTGTACCATCTGTCGCAGTGCAAACCGAGCAGTTCGAACATACCACACAATTTTTTTATATTTTTTTGAAAAAACAACAAATTTAAGATGAATTTTAAATTTATATCCACTAAAAGTTTGAATTAGAAGGTAACAAGGACATTACCTGGGCACTTGCGTGTTAGGTAAGCATGGTTGCGACCTAGACGAAAACTCAAATTTTCCCATCGCTTGGAAAAATTCAAAAGCCACTAAGCAAGCAATTGAAGGGAGCAATTCAACCATGTGGAGCACTGATGGTAGGGCATCTCAAGGAGGAAACTAAAGCACTAGTGCTTAGGTGATCTACAACATTGTAGGATGGTAAAAATGGATTTTCCCTTCAGAAATTTTATTTTATTTTATTTTATCCTATTTCAGTGCGCCTGACAACCAGATGCACCAGTGCGGTTGTAGAAAATGACCGCACCAATAATGAATAAAAAAAAAAATCCATCTTGCATTTTTCTAATTTTACCCTAATCCGGTGCACTTTATTATGGAAGCACCGATGCTTTTCCTATATATAAATGCACCATCCACAAATATAAAATTATAAAAACATTTTTTCGTTCAGGTTTTTTTGTTTACCCTACTTCTGTTCTCTAAATGATGGAATGCACAAGTGCATTTGGAAGATAACAACATGCCGTTGATGAATGTAACGATATAAAAATAGTTTCCATCCCACAATTTTTTTAATTTTACCCTACACTGTTGTGTATTTGATACAACGCACCGATGCATTTTGGAGAGGTATACGCACCACTAGTGAATATAAAAATATTAAAAAGTTTTAGCATATGGTTTTTTCTTTTAGTTACACTTTACGTTGGTGCTTCCAATTACATGTTGCACCACTAGTGTTGTTCAAATATCTAAATGCACCATATTCCTTTTATTATATTTTTAAAAACATATTTTTGTAGGCAGGAGGGTAGCATTTTTTTACTGAAATCGGTGCACCATTTATGTGGTCGCATTCATGTGTCCTCATAGTTTAAACACACCGAGTTTTATTGGTCGGAGAAATAAAAAATATTTTTTTCTCTCTGCTTAATGGGTATTTCAATATCACTGCAGTTTGTTTTTGTACACATCGGTTCATATATACTAAGGAGAACCGATGCATTTGGTATGCATAAAAGCACTAAATTAAAACATCCGCTAAAACCTCCACCCTTGCGCCTCTATTAGCGTCCTCCACCCTTGCGCCTCTATTAGCAGCCTCCAGTATAAACGAATATTTGGGTTTTTTTAAAGGAGCATCCACAAAAACCTTTGCTAGAAGGTTTTTTTCTTGTAGTGATAGAAATTACCATGGAAACTCCTCTACCGAGGAAAACTAACAAGCCCATGAGATTAACCATTCATCATTATTAACACTCTTAAACCGGTGTTTACAACAACGATTTATAAGATCGCTACAACTCAAGCATGATGTCATTTCCCTTGTACAGTACCGACACAGTCTATTCGGTACACTACAATACTTCTCATCTCTTGTGTGCCATACCTCATACATAACTTTATACCTTACATCATATTTATATATGCAACACATACACTAGCTTGTGGTACCCAAATTAGTTATGGATAAATGCTCATTAATGGTGGTCCATAACTTCCTAACTGAATGTAGTTATTCGTTTACAATCGACTTGATTGATTCAACCATAATCGACTACTAGTTGAGCCTCTTATTTTCCAAGTGTTCGTCGAATCCATTTACCTCTTTGTGCTTGTCGAATTCCCATGTCGACTAGTTGTGATTGACGATCATTCAACTATACTAGTCAGCCCATCAAATAGACTTCTACTGTTTATCGACTTCAATTCCAACCGACTTGCTACTAATCGACTATCAACTTTGATCGTAGATATGCAAATAATATAACATACCCAACATTATCCCACTTGTTGTCTTCTTTGCATACACAATATATTTAAGACATTTAGTTCACTTAAGTAAGGCTAACAAGCCCATTGATTCTCTACACCAAGTAAACTTTTCAATGCTCACAGACTTGGCCGTCAATGAGTTTGCAATGTTCTTCATAGTGTCTATCTTTTCCAGTAACACTTTCTGGTTCTCCACCATGTCTCTCACAAAGTGATACTGCACATCAATATGCTTTGTCTTTGATTTGTATGTAGGGTTCTTTGCCAGGAAGAATGCATTTTGACTATCACAATCCAACCTAACAGCTTGTTGTTTAAACCCAACCTAGTAGCTAAAGACATTAGTACTCTCATAGAAGATAAATTTGCAACAGGAGAAAAAATCTCACCAAAGTTGACTCCCTTGATTTGGGAATATCCTTTTGCTACCAGTCGATCCTTGTACTTCTCGACCTATCCTGTTGCATTCATATTTTTATTAAATAGCCACTTACTACCGATGGGTTTCCTTCCATTTTCTAATGTGACCAAATCCCATGTTTTATTCTTCCTCAAGGACTCTATTTCTTCTTCCATGTCCCTTTTCCATGGTTTACCCTCTGTCAATTTGATTGATTCCTTTACCGAATTGGGATCATCTTCAATGGTAGATAATGCAAAAGTACAACTAAAATCAGGTGGACTATACCTTTTAGGTTTTTACTTTGCTTGACAAACCTCCTGACAACTAGATTATGTTGTTCCACCTCTTTGTTGCATTCAATCGACCCGTCTGAATCCAAGTTTTTGTTTTTCATTACAAACTCTTGCTTTTTTGGTTTCTTTTCTCTTATGAACTCTTCAACCATGGAAGTGCATCCAACTTCTTTGAAGAACACATCTATACTATAAATTTCCTTTCTTATGACTAAATTCCACAACTTATACCATTTCACTCCATCCTTATACCTCCTGAGATGCATTTCTCAGACTTGCTGTTGAATTCACTTTTTTTTTTTCCTTTGGGACATGCACGAAGGCATCACACCCAAAGACTCTGAGATGTGCAAGAGAAGACTTCTTATGAAATCATGCCTCATATGAATTATTGTCGACTAGAGCCATTGATGCCAACCTATCCACCCGGTAACATGCTGTGTCAACTGCTTCTGACCATAATTCCTGTGTAGTACCTGCACCACTGAGCATGATCCTTGCTTTCTCCATCAACATTATATCCATTCTTTTAGAAACTTCATTCCGTTGAGGAATGTATGGATTTGAGTTTTGTCGAGCTATACTGTGTTGTCTGCAAAACTAGTCGAATGCCTTACCATATAATTCTTCTATGTTATCAGTTCCCAACACCTTGATCTCTTTTCTAGTTAGATTTTCTACAAGAGCTTTGAAATCTTCAAACTTCTCAAAGACCTCATATTTCTTCGTCAATAAATACAACCATGTCATTTTGGAGAAACCATATATGAAAGAGATGTAATATTGTAATCCTCCTAGTGATGGGACCGGTATTGGTCCAAACACATCACTATATATTAACTCCAATATGTCCTTAGCCCTAGTGACCCCAAATGAGAAACTTACATGACTATGTTTATCATAAATGCAATGTTCACTGAAGTCTACTTCTTCAGAACAATTAGGGAGACCTTCAACCATACCTTTAATGTGTATAGCATGAAGCCCTTAATCACCAATGTGCCCCATCTGTTGGTATCACAACATGGTCAAGTCGACTAGAGAGGAGGATATATCGCCGGATTTAGGAAATATTATAGTCACACATCCATTGGTGTTTGTTCTTCCCAAAATCCTACACAATGTTCTAGTCTAGACTCTTCTCATCAGTACCATTGTTCCTCGCACCATATTGCACGTATCTTTCTCAAAAATAGACTACACACCTACATTCCCTATATTACTAACATTTATTAGGTTACGAGCCAAACCTGGGATATGCAACACCCCTAGAAGAGTTCTCTCCTTCGATCTTTTAATAACAGTTGAACCTTACCTCAACTGACAATCCTGGTCAGTGAATCATCCCTTATAAGAATGTCACTATCTTCGAACTTCTCATATTCGCATAACTGTTCTCTATGTGGTGTCATATGAAATGATGCACTAGAGTCGATCAACCAAGAATCATGATTTGACTATGTACTTGTCAAGGCCAAATACACATCCCCTTTTTCTTCAATCGAAGGCTTACTTCTAGTCGATTGTGCTTCCTCAAATCCTTTGCTCTTATAGATTTCCATCGACTTACAATCTCGCTTATTATTCCTGACTTTTTCACATTGCCAACATATTCTTGTTGTCGGACTAGGGGATTTAGATATGGTCTTAGATCTACCCCTCGACTTTGATCTTCTACCGAAGGATTTCCCTTTTCCTCTATCGATCGATCGACCTCTCATCACTAGGGCGTCATAGGTCAAACCTTCCATGTTTGTTCATATCATTTCCTCTGAAAACAGAGATGCAACCACATCATCGATCTTCAATGTGGTATTATTGCTTCCAATAGCCACGAATAAGCTATCTTGTGAGCCTGGAAAATAGCACAACAAACTAATGCATTTCTCGTCCTTTATGATTTTAATATCCACAAACAACAACTGACTAATCACAGTGTTGAACGCATTCAAGTTCTCTGTAACTAATTTTCCCTCATTCATCCTTAGAAGATATAACTTCTTCTGAAGAAACAACTTGTTAACTAGAGATTTCAACTGATACAAGTTCCCCAACTTTCCCCATAGTTTTTTTGTAGTGTCTTCTTCTGAGACATTTAGAAATACAGCATTTGCTAAACAAAGTTAGATTGTATTCTTTGTTTTTCTGTTGATTTTCTACCAATCTTCCTTTGGCATACCTGTCGGGGTGGTTTCAGGGTTGAAAACAACCCATTGTTCTTGATACACAAGGAGATCCTCCATTTTAAGCTTCCAAATCTCATATTATGTCAATTAAACTTTTCGATTTCTATCCTCAAACTGTCATCCATTCTCAATTATGAATCAATCGTTCTAGAACTCCCACTAATACTAGGTATTCACTAGATCCAAGACCAAGCAAAAACCCTCAACAACAAAGGCGTCCCCTTAAATCCAAATATAGATCTGATACCAACTGCTGGATCCCAATGCATTTTACAATGAGCATGCATGATGCTTCTTATATTTAAACATATAACATAATTAACAATGGCACAAAACACAGTCACACATAATACACAAAAATTACCCTGGAAACCCCTCTACTGGGAAAGAACAACAAACTAGTGAGCTTAACCACTCATCTATTAGCAACCCTCTTAAACCAATGTTTACAACAACAATTTACAAGATCACTACAACTCAAGCATGAATTTACTACCCTTGTATAGTACCAACACAATCTAGTTGGTACACTACAATACTTCTCATTTCTTGTGTGTATACCTCATACATGACCTTCTACCTTACTTATAGATGCAACACATACACTATCTTGTGGTACCTAGGTTAGTTATGGATAATTTATCACTAACAGTGGTCCATAACTTCCTAACTGAATATATTTATTTTGTTACAGTCGACTTGACTGAGTCAACCATTGTTGACCTCCCATTGAGCCTCTCGTCGTCCAAGTGTTCGTCAAATCCATTTCCTACTTTGTACTTGTCGACTTCCCCTATTGACCGATCGTGATCGAAGACCAATTGACTATACTAGTTGGCCCATTGACCATACTTCTACCATCTTTCGACTTTGATTCCAATCGAATTGCTACCAATTGACTATCGACTTCGACCAACAATTTACATGCAAATAATATAACATACCCAACACTAACTACTTGTCCTTATTCCAAATAAATGGTCATATATAATACATGACTAACTCGTAAAGTAAGTTGGGTTAGGATAGGACCCTAACATTCCCTCCCTCTTCAAAAGTAGTGTTTTCCTCAATGCTGAAGGTGATGAAATTGTTGTAAAATTTATGTTGGTTCCTAGGTGCCATCTTCTAGCATATAATATATTTCCATTGGATCAAAACTTCTTTGATTTTGTGCCTGTGCAATTGTTATTCTCTAGAAACTGAGACTGTCGTCTAGATCCAAATGGAGCCTTCATCATCCAGTTCTAGTAAGTTGGTCTACACTTTACAATTAGACCCCACCACTATTTGAGGTAAGAGACATGAAATACTAGGTGAATCTTGGAAAGATCTAATAGAGCGAGCTTATAGGCCACATGTACAATGTGTTGGAAGATGGTGTAGGGTCCATAGAACTTAGGAGATAGCTTATGGTAGAGATGAAACTTTATGGATGTTTGTTTATAAGGTTAGATGCAAAGAAATGCTTGATCCCCGACTTCATAGGAACAACCGAAGCGATGTTGATTTGCTTGTTGTTTCATCATGTTTTAAGCCATAACTAGATTGTCTTTAAGGGTGAGAAGAATAGTTTCTCTGGTGTGAAGTGTGTTGTCCACTGCCTTAATCCTGGAGGTACTTGTTAAATAGGAAATCACTAATAAGGGATTTTAGCCATAAACTACTTCATATGGTGTCATCTTGGTGGATCCATGATAAGTGTTATTATACAACCACTCGGCCAAAGGAATCCATTGGACCCACTGGTATCGCCCATTCGACATAAAGCATTGCAATTAGGTTTCCAAGCATTTATTGACTGCTTCTGTTTGACCATCCAATTAGGAGTGATAGGCTAGTTGAGATTCAATTGGGTACCTTGAAGTTTAAACAACTCCTGTAAAAAATGGTTGGTGAGATTAGGGTCACGGTCAGATATAACAGAAGTCGACATGTCATGGAGCTTAATAATCTGATTCATGAAGACTTGTGCCACTAGTGAGGTTGTAAAGGTTTGGGCTAAGGCACAAAAATGAGCATATTTGGACAAATGATCGACTACCACCATGATGAATTTTTATGATGAAATCCATAGAGATGTCCATCTAGATAAGAATGGGAAGTGGCTGCAAAACACCATGTGACTTTAGTGTTTGGCGCTTGTGTTCTTGGAAAGTGTTACAGGATACAACAAATTTGTGAATATATTTTTCATGCCTTCCCAAAAAGAATGATTGCTTAATTCTTTTATAGGTTTTATGAAATCCCAAGTGGCACGTTGTGGGTAATGAATGTAATTCCTCTAAGATTCGTGGTTTTAAGGTCGAATCCGAGGTGAAAAAGATGTGCTCCATATGCCTCAATATATTTTGGTTCCATGTATATCCGGGTAGAGGGTTCAAGTCTTCTTATATCTGTTTGATGAGGTGTCAGACTGTATCCTGGGCCAACCGTTCTTGATGTGCTTCATTGAGCCATCCTAGAACTGGTAAGGACAAGGTGAAGATGGAACCCTCCTCTTCAAATTGCCTAGAAAAAGCATCTGCTACCACATTGTCATGACCCTTCTTATATATGGTCTCATAATCATACCCAACATATTAGTGACCCATTTATGTTTCTATGGTGAGGACAACAATTGTTCTAGGAAGTACTTGAGACTATGATGGTCTATCTTGATTCAGAAATGTCTTCTGATTAAATATGGTCGCCATGTTTTGAATGTGTGAAGGATAGCCATCATTTCTTTTTCATAGGTGGACTTGCCCAAATTCTGCTCACAGAGTTGCTTACTGTGAAGCCCAATGGGAATTTGTCTTGTAGTAAGACCGCTCCGAGGCCACATCCAGAGGGATCACATTCTAAGATGGAAGTCTTAGTGAAATACGATATGGATAAAACATAAACAATGCACATAGAGTCCTTTAGGGCAGATAAGCCCTGCTCTATTGCCTCATTCCCAGAGAAAGAATTCCTTTTGAGCAATGTTGTAAGGGGAGATAAAATCTTCCAATAGTTTTACACAAACGTGTGGTAGTGGCCAATAAGTCTGAGGAACCCTCTCAACCTCTTGAGAGTTTTGGAGTGGGGCCATTTCTTCATAATTTTCACTTTCTTGGGGTCCACACATGCACCATCCTGACTCACAATATGGCCCAAATATTCAACCTTAGTCACCCCAAAAGCATATTTGGAGTGTTTAAGAAATAATTGGTGGTCCTATAATAATTTCAAGGTACGAGAAACATGCTTGAGGTGGCTTTCCTAGGTGGGGTTGTAAACCATGATATCATTGAAGAAAAATAGGACAAAATGGAAGAGGAAAGGGTGGAAGACCTTATTCACGAGGCTTTGAAAGGTGGATGGGGCATTGCAGAGGCGGATGGGTCATTGCAGAGGCCAAAGGGCATATCTAATAACTCGTAATGAACCTCACGAGTTCAAAAGGTTATCTTAGGTATGTCCGCCTCTTTCATCCTGATTTGATGGTAGACATACTGAAGGTCGAGTTTGGTGAAGAATTTGGCTTCGTGAAACTCATCTAAGAGATCATCAATGCAATATCCCCTGTTTTAAATTGGAATGTATTTAACCAAAATTATGTAAATATGCTAGTAGGGATTCCTAGTGCGCATCTCAAGTCTAAGGCCCGACTAGTGAATGGCTAGGCATGTATGATGTAAATATTGTTATTTGGACTGTATGGCTGGCTTGTCATGCTAACTCGAAATATATGTAAATATTATGTGCATAAATAATAAAATGGTCCAAGAATGGTTGTGTAAAGAGCACCAAAGGGGATATGATTCTACCAGAGGGGAAGAGGAAGGGGGTGCTACGGGACACCAATCCTATTTCTTCCATGTGAATTAAATACGCCAATTACCTTCATTTGACTGTTTTCCAATAAATTGAATGCATGTGTGAGGTTGGTGGGGAAAGTCACTTCTTGTAGTTATTGAAGCATGTGGGTTGTGACAGTTATGTCAGCTATCAACAATCCTATTTATTCTGTGGTCAAAAGCTATGTCAGTTGTCTTTTCACCCTTACCTCATATCCCTTGGAGTCAACACTCATTCTATCATTCTCTCAAGGAGGATTTTTACACTACGTAGAGTTTTCCATTGCTATTCATGACCATTACCAGTCTGTGTATAACCCAAAAATTCGAATTTAGAGACAGAGCTGCATTTTTGGAAAGAAAATTAGATGGTTGTAGGTGAGCAGGGAGGTTGGGAAAGCTAGGAACCCTTACCCATCGAGTTCTGTTGCTCGAAGGTGCTTGAGAAGCCACACATTGAAGCTATAGGTGGTTTTATAGTAGCACATATCATATGGGACTTCTTCTATGCAAACACTGGAAGCACTTGGCAAGAAGGATCACCCAAGATAACCGTGGATCGGTGAAGGGGATGCCTGAGCCTAGAAGGGTGTTGTGTGGGGAAGGTATTGTGGGATCCAAGGTTGTTGTGGCTAAGTGTGATCCCTATAGAGCTCTATTTGAGCATTTGGATAAGCATAGAGAATATAATGGGTTGTGGGTTGAGAGAGAGAATCCTATAGGTGTTTCCTTCACCCTGGTTGTTTGAGAATTTTCCAACCACACATAATTTATTTGGGCTTCATAGCCTAATTTTCCACTTATCCTAAGTATTTTGACTCAATCATGTGCTTACATCATCAACAAATCATCCGTTTCAGTGAACTGGGCCTCGTCCTACATTTGGGGAGTCAACTGGGCCTCCTCCATCATTCAGGGAGTGATTTGCATGACTAAAGCGCCAGCCTACTCAGTCCAAATGACATCATTTATTATTTTATTCAACTAACTAGAGTTAGAAAGAAACCCTCCTACTCAGTTTGAATTAATCTGGTGTTATTTCACCTAATATTCAGTTAACTGAAGTAAAAAAGGTGCCCTCCCCTAATTTTGGGCATTCAGTTGAGTTCTGGATTCCATTAGACTCAGTTTGACAGTTTTAGATTCTATTAGAGTCAATTACATGGTAGTTAAGTGGTTAACTGATGTGTCGAGTCGTGTTAATTTCCAAGTAAGCCACTCTCATGCATTCAATTCGAATGACCTCTCTAGGATTCGAATTGCTTGGCTATTGTTGCCATTGTTACATATTGTAATTTATCTTTTGAGTTAATGATAATGCATGAACTGTTGCAAACCTTTTTCACTAGTGTTTTGACACACAATTTTCCGCATGCATCTCTAGTAATTGTTGTGCTTGTTTCATAGATCTACTGTACTTGAATTTTATATGGTATCAGATCCATGGTAGGACAAGGCAACTATTCTACAGAGTTCTTCAGATGAAGACTGAGCAAGTTTTCTAAAAAATATTCCAACACTACAGCACCAGAAGCTGAAAGTTTTGCACATAAATCCTGGATAATTGTGCATCCAAATTATCAAGCTTGCTTGATAGGCTATGACGGGTGTGATGCAACTTGAAAAGTGCAGGTTGTTGACCTAAAGATTGTTTGTTTGTTTTTTACTGCAGATTTCTCACAACCTCCTATTGCATTCACTATAGCTAAGATGGACTCTTCTTCAAACCATACTCTTACTCCTTTCAACTATCATCAGTGGAAGGATGATATAGAGATAGTATTGTGCTCCAAGGGACTCTACAGAGTTACTATGGGCACATAACCAAAGCCCAATGCAGATATAGAGAATTCCAAGTTCTTCAATAAGCTTGATGAAGCTTATGGTTTCTTATGTCTCAATATTTCGAAAGATCTTCTTTTCCATCTCAACGGATTGAGCACTCCAAAATAAGTATGGGAACAACTTGCCACACTCTTCATCAAGTAGGATGATATGAGGGCTTATTAGTTAGAGAATGAATTGATTTCCCTCAATCCTGGAAATTTCGAGACCATTAATGAGTTTTTCACCAAGTTAAAGCATTTGGTGCTTCAGTTGAAGCAATGTGGTGTTGAGAAGAAGGATGATCAGTTGATCCTTTCAATCCTTTCAAAACTGGGAGCAGATTATTCAGTCTTTGTCTCTACCTTTCATTCGGGAAAACTCACCATTCCGAATTGGAAGATGCCATCCTTGAATGCATTCATTGAGTCCTTAACAAAGGAGCATGACAAGCTTGTTCAGATGGGGTCCATGAGATCCTCCAAATATCAAGCCATATTTGTTGGAGGACCCAAGGCTACAAATGCTAAAGGAAACCAAAAGAAATAGAAGACCAAATTTGATCATCTCGAGCAGAAGGAGAAGACCAAGTAGTCAGATGTGCCCTCGGGTTTAAGAAAAGACAAGCAAAAGGGCAAGGAGAAGACAAAGTGTTCTTACTGTGGCAGGGGATTTCATCTTGAAATCTCATGCATGAAGAAAACTATTTATCAGATGTCCCTTCTCTTGGAGAAGAACAATATCACTCTTCCAGATGGCGCAAGGAAGAAGGACAATAATGATCATCCAGAAAGAGGTCATGCACTCATGGAAAGTGTTTCGAATTCAACAACTCTTCTCATAGATTCAGGAGCTTTAAATCACATGGTTGCAAGCAAAGACTATTTCTCATCACTGGAATCCGACAACTGCATCTCCATCCACATGGGAGATGATTCACAAATTTCATCGAAAGGAAAAGGTACAATCCATTTAGAACATGGTCATTTTCAAAATGTTCTCTACGGTTCCTTCTTTAGCTTTGAACCTGCTTTCTATGTATCAGATGAAACATACTGGTTTTTCCAAGAAGGTTGTATTCATCCCTAATGATGTTGAAATTTATGATATTAGCACCGAAAAACTCATTGCAACAGGAAAGGCAAATCATTCTACAAAAACATATGATTTTTCCCACTTTTTGTCGTATTCAAAGCCAAGTGCCCTTCTGAATCATGGAAATGAGGTTAGCCAGCTATGGAATGAGAGGTTTGGACACCTTAATTAATAGTATTTGTATCTTCTACAAAATAATTCCATGGTTGAATTCCTTCCGAACATCAAATCCTCAAAAGGGATATGCAAAGGTTGCATCATTGGCAAGCATCCTGAGCACAAGTTCGATCGAGGCAAAGCTAGCAGGGATTCTTGTATTTTGGGGTTGGTTCACAGTGATATCAATGGTACATTACCAAATCCCTCCATGAAGGTCTCAAGTTATGTTCCGACATTCATTGATGACTTATCCATATTCACATGGGTCTACTTTCTCAAAAACAAATCGGAAGTGCTTGAAAGGTTCAAGAATTTCAAGGCTTCTGTTGAGACTGCTACTGGGAGCAAGAACAAAGATATTAGATATCATAATGGTGGAGAATATATCAAATCATATCTGTTGCAACTTTGTGCGGAAAATGGAATCCAAATCCAGCACATAGTCCCCTACACACCTCGGGAGAATGGTGCAGCGGAGAGGAAAAATCAAGCATTGAAAGAGATGGCTACTTGTATGCTTGAGTCAAAAGGTTTGGATTCAAATATTTGGGTTGAGGCCATGACTGGTGATGCATACATTCAGAACATATTTCCACACTCATCCGTCAAAGGTACAACTCCTTTCGAATCCTACACTAGTCACAAGCCCAATGTGTCACATCTCAGGGTTTTCGGGTCCACTGCATGGGCTAGAATTCCGATTGAGAAGAGAAGATATTTGGAACCAAAAATTACTAAGTGCATCCTCATTGGATATGATGAATAATACAAAGAATACAAACTCATCGAAATCAGATCCAAAATAATATTCATCGAGAGAAGTGTCCAATTTGAAGAGCCGCTTTATGATCTACAACTAGTGGAGGAAGAAATTGCTAAATTGCTTCCTCTTCCGGAAGAAGATTCGAGAGATGATACTGAAAGTTTATGTTCTGATATTATGTATAATATTAATGAAAATTAAGAATCAAGTTCGGATTCAAATCCATATGATCCCCATCAGTTGCCAAAGTGGGCATATAAGACTCTCACATCTGCCGGTTTTAACATTGGAAATCCTGTCGATCCAAGAAGAACCCGAGCATAATTTCAAAGAGCAGGTATGTCTCTTTCATATGCTGATCCATTGTTGTCTGAAAATTGTTTTTTGATGGTTGGGTCAGATCCAAAATCATACTACCATTCCCACCGAGATCCGAGATGGAAAACCGCCATGGATGAAGAGTACAATTCTCTTCAGAAAAATGCAACATGGGAGCTAATTTCTCTTCCACCTAGGAGGAAATTGGTTCAATGGAAATGGGTCTACCGAACCAAGGTTGCTGCTGATGGTTCAACCTGAAAATACAAATCTAGGTTGGTAGCAAAAGGTTTCTCACAAGTCCATGGTGTGGACTACATAGAAACTTTTGCACCGGTTGCAAAAATGGACTCAATCCGACTAGTTTTGAAAATTTCCGCATCCAAGCACTGGGAGGTGCACCACATGGATGTGAATAGTGATTTTCTTAATGGGGATATTCAGGAATATATCTACATGAAGCATCCCAAATTTTACATATCAGATCCGACACTTGCTTGCAAATTAAGGAAATCCTTGTATGGTTTAAAACATGCCCCAAGAGCTTGGTATGCAAAGATGGATTCCTTTCTTCTGTCACAAAACTTTGCAAGATGAAAATCAGATATGAATGTGTATCTACAGAATCATGAAGGTAATTTGATGATCATTGTACTTTATTTTGATTACCTATTTATTACAGGAAGCATTCTTGCTTTGATCGGCACTATAAAAACCCCTTTACACCAAGCATTTGAAATGAGTGATTTAGGCCTGCTAAAGCAGTTTCTTAGTCTCGAGATCACTCAGAATTTTGATGGGATTATGATTTCTCAATCAAAATATGCTCTGTACCTGCTAAATAATTTCAATGTGGCAGAATGTAAAGTGACACCATTCCCATTCTTCTCAGGAATCAATCTTGAGGATGGTGATTCTACACCGTTGGTGGTTTCTACACTTTACCGACAATTGATTGGAAGTCTCTTGTATATGAAACATTCTAGGCCTGATATTTCTTATGCCATGAGTGATATGTCAAGGTACATGTAGAATCCCCATGAGCTTCACTGGAAGGCATCCAAAAGGATCTTGCATTATGTGCAGGGTACGAGACATTTTGGCATTCACTATGCTGCGGATTCCGATCTTGACTTGGTTGGATTCACTGATTCAGATTGGGCGGGTGATAGAATTGATTGGAAGTCCACTTCTAGATATTTTTTCATGATTGGAACATGGCCTATTTTCTGGTCAAGCAAAAAACAAGCTGCCATTTCCTTATCTTCAACAGAGGCAGAGTATCGAGGAGCAGTCAATGCTTGCATTCAGGAAGTTTGGTATTCTAGTAGAGTTTGATATTGGTAGCACCACTTCTACTATCATTTTTTGTGACAATGAGAGTGCTATCAATATCTCGACAGATCCGATTTAGAGACAGAGGACCAAGCATATCGAGATCCACATGCACTACATCTGAGAGCTTGTGCATGACATGACCATTGTACTGCAATATTTCCCTACATAAGAGCAAATTACAGACATCTTCACCAAGAGCTTCATTGAGAAGAAGTTCTCTTAACTCCATTCACTGTTGGGGGTGATTTATACTATGGTGAGGATAGATTAGATCCTTCAGTGTTCAGTTTGAGGGGGGGTTTTCTTTCCCACTGGGTTTTTCCCTCTTTCCTCACTTAGTTTTTTTTGAGCATTTTTTATTATTATTTCTATACTAGGTGACCTATGGCCTTTGTTTCTGGGGCCCTTTTATTATTTTATTTTACTCCTCCACATGAGATTAGCTTAAGGGGGTGCGTTGGAGCATTTTTCAACCACACTTCATTTATTTGGGCTTCACATCCTAATTTGCCACTTATCCTAAGTGTCTTGACTCAATCATGTGCTTACATCATCAACATATCATCAATTTCAGTGAACCGGGCCTCCTCCTACATTATGTGAGTCAACTGGGCCATCAATATCAGTTAACTGGGCCTCTTCCATCATTCAGGGAGTAATTTGCATGACTAAAGTGCCCTACTCAGTCCAACTGACAACATTTATTGTTTTATTCAGCTAACTGGAGTCAGAAAGGCGCCCTCCTACTCAGTTTGACTTAATCTGGTGTTATTTCACCTAATATTTAGTTAACCGAAGTCAGAAAGGTGCCCTCCCCTAATTTTGGGCATTTAGTTGAGTTCTGGATTCA
Organism: Larix kaempferi; assembly: GCA_027924585.1. Taxonomy (NCBI): domain Eukaryota; kingdom Viridiplantae; phylum Streptophyta; class Pinopsida; order Pinales; family Pinaceae; genus Larix; species Larix kaempferi. Next base: position 336,219 of record BSBM01000104.1, read on the forward strand.
GTTAGACTCAGTTTGACAGTTTTAGAGTCTGTTAGAGTCAATTGCATGGTAGTTAAGTGGTTAACTGATGTGCCGAGTGGTGTTAACTGCCAAGAAAGCCATTCTCATGCATTCAATTCGAATGAACTCTCTAGGATTCGAATTTCTTGGCTATTATTGTCATTGTTACACATTGTAATTTATCTTCTGAGTTGATGATAATGCATGAACTGCTGCAAACCTTTTGCACTAGTGTTTTGACACACAATTTCTGCATGCATCTCTAGTAACCGTTGTGTTTGTTTCATAGATTTGATGTGCTTGAATTTTACATTGGTGGCCTCATAGCCCAGCTTGGGGGTGGCCTCTCAGTAGAAAGAATATATGCTAGACAGAGTGCCTATGGTTGGGTGGAAAATTGATCTTACACAGCCAGTTGATTGGATCTTCTTGTTCAAAATATAAGTATTCTTTTGTATCTGATGTGCAATGATTTAGTTTATATGTTTGTGATAATTATGCTCGGAATTTTATGCTACGTGCATGTAGATCAAGTTCTTTTCCACTGTGTGTTTCGAATTCCGTATTTGAACTTGCATTTTGGTTGTTATAAATTCGTAATTATGCTTATGGGTGAAACTTAGAGGTCTTGATTTAGTTAATGTTCCTCTATGCTAGTTGAACTGAGGGTTGGGGGGCATTACAGAGTGGTATATTCATTTTAAATGAAAGAATAAATTTGTATTCGTAGTTGAAATTACATGTTTAATGAATAATTTATAAGACATTAAATGGTAGAAGAAAGGCAGTGAAAATTGTTCTCAAGCCTTAGCATATTTGAATATTTATGTATGCAACTATATTTAACCATTCCGATTCAGTAACTTATATTTTATGGTTCATTGCAACTAAGTTTTACTGTGAAAAACCGTGCTTTCATCTCGAGTCCTCTTTGTCATAGGTACTCTTTGTCGCAGGTCTTCTTGTCGCATGTCCTAGGTCCTCTTTGTTGCATGTTATTTTTTTGTAGGTCCTCTTTGTCACAAGTCCTCTTTGTCGTAGGTCCTTTGTGCCACAAGTCCTCTGTGTCCCAGGTCATCTGTGTCCCAAGTCTTGTGTCATAGATATTGTGTCCCAAGTCTTGCGTCATAGCTCTTGTGTCCCAAGTCTTGCATCCAAGGTCTTGTGTCCCAGGCTTTGTGTCACAGTCAACTCTTGTATCCTGTTGGAATCGATTTAATACTAAGAGGGGGGGCGAATCAATATTATCATAGTTATAAACAATTTTTACCTTCTTAAATAGATTATCCTTTACTTAATTCTTATCTTCAGTTATGCATCAATAAATAAAACATTCATCCATAAAGTCACCAAGACAAAGAAAACAAAACACAAGAATTTTGACGTCGAAACCCAATCAGGAGAAAACCACATAATACTTCTTTATAATGAGAAAGAATACATTCATGGAAGCATCGTGTCACGTACCCACCCTTGGACCCAATGCAAGGAAGGGAACATGATGCCATTCTATGGGGATTTTCATAAAACTTAGCCAATTCATAAGATTCACAGCCATAAAATAGATGTGTGTAGATGTAAATCAAACAAATATGCATAGCAGATATAAACTCATCCACACACATGTTTTCATATGCACTCAATATATCAATAACAATCATTAATTTAAACACTGCAGAGGAAAAACACATAGGCAGAAAAACACTTATCTTTGTTGTGCAATTGTCCCAAACAACTAGCTATGTCGCTGCAATGTTCCTCCCAACCATAGGTCTCTACCCAGCCTATATTCTTTCAGCACTCAGAGACCACCATCGAGCTAGGCATGATATCTACAAGAAAAAGGGAACCCTCAAGCACAACACAGCCCAAAGCAATGGATACTCAACTCAACCCCAACATTCTCTTGCACCCAAAACTCAGATATGGGCTTTGGGACACACTTTCAGCCGTGGCACTTAGGAACTAGATGGACAAGGGTTTTCCCCAAAATGTAGGCACAACAAAAATGGATTTGTGGGAATAGGGAATCAATCCCAGGGAAGAAAACCGATTCTCCCACAAATGTATGAGCATTCAGTGGGCCAAACGGCCTCAATAAAACCCCAAATTGTTTTCCCCTTCTTCCCCACTGTTAGCCATAGCAAAAACGCCCTTCCCAGCTAGGAAAATGAAGGTAAAAACAACAAAACCATGGAGGGAACTGCCCAGGAAGGTCTCCACTCGTGAGGAAGCAAGACTAATGGTTGAATAATGGCTTGGGGAGAAATTTTGTGGCCCTTTACTGCCCAAGAAGACAAACACGAATCTCTAGGAAGGGTGGTTTTCCCATACTCGAATTTGGACAACCATACCTCTCCATTCCCCAAGGCATTAACTACCTCAACCAATTATTGGGAGGAATGAATGATTGGGCACAAAAGTAAACATGGGTAGTTGAGGGTTCATGGGTTCTCTCATTGACACTTGGCTTGACTTGATTGGCTCAAGGGTTTGAATATTTTCCTTCCAATTCCTTGTAACATCATGCCCCCATCTCTTGTTTCATTGCATAGCTAGTTGTGGGCATTTATATTAAGATGCATATTTACAATTCCCATAGTTCACTAGCACATGGGTAGCATAATTTCAAATAATTGCCTCTTCTAGATCGAGCATTCACTAGCGGGGCCTTGGCCTTGAGCTCCACGCTAGGAATCATATATAATATGCATACATTATTTACATTATAGCCCAAAATATTATAAGGGTCAAAATGGGGGACGTGACATTCCCCTCCCCTTGGAATAACACCGTCCTCGGTGTTCCCATACCTAGGAATATACATGTCCAAAATTCACAAAATATGGCAGGTATGTCCTGCATTTCACCCTTTACTTGGGTTTTCAGGACCAAGTCCTTTGGTCTTCACAAACTGCTCCCGCTGAGTGGGACCTTCTAGCTCTGCATGAGCGCATTGTTCCAAAACAATCCCTTCCCTTTCTTTACCTTCCCGCTGATCTACAAGTCTGGAAACTTTATGGCGGCTACCCTCTTGATGTTCCATTGTTGGGCAGTCACGGAGGCAATGATTTCCTCCACATCCCCAACATTTCATTGGTTGGTTTACCCTTTCCTGCTCAAATTTCTTTGAGTCTTCCCACCTGGAATGTTTCTTAATCGAACGATTGGATGAATGCTTCTTCATGGATCCACTTTCCTTTCCCTTACTGATTGCTCCCAGAATGCTTTTTACCTCTTTTTGCAGATGAGTAGAGTCCTACAAAACCTTATGGTTCATCTCATTCTGTTGCCTCTATAGCTTGAGCATCTCTCCAAGATTTTCTTGGGTCCTGGCAATTGTTTGAAGAAGACTTTCAGCCAACTCTAATAGCCCTTGGCCTGCTGCCATGGTTAATGGGCACAACTGACCACACTTTTCTTACTAGCAACACTTTCTTGTGCCAACTAGCAACATTTTCTTACCTGTGAAATTCATCATGGAAATTATTTGTTAGGAAAAGCATAACATGAACATTAAAATTAGTCAATTATTTTTCCAATGGACATGGAATGTCCATGCTTCATTCATGGGACTTTCACACTTTCATGCTTTCCAACATACACATGAACTCATTCATGTTCATTCTTTCACAGGAAATTTACTATTTCAACATTCACAATTCATCTCAACCAATTAAACACAATCTATTTTCAGCCATGACATGCACTCAACCATATTTTGTTTTATAAATGCATCAATCGAAAGGAAAGAGAAGAGTAGGATTTTCTCCCTCTTAGTCTTGTTCTATTATGGAGATACACCATCGCTATGGTTTCATGCTCCTTAGTCTCTTTCACTTTAATGTAAATGCTTTGACTTTCCTTTTTTGGCTACGACACTTAGTGTCTAAGGTCTGTCTAAGGATTTTCAACTAGGAACCCTCCTCCATAGTTGCCTACAGAACCTTTGGTTGCTATGGCCCCCTCATGTCCACTAGCACCATATTTCATTACTGCTCATACTGAGCTCTTTAGGACGGTCACATGTCCACATGCATCTCTAGGATGCCTTCATAATCCTTGCTTCCAGCAATACCTACACTCAAACATTGAATCAATTCACATGTTTAGTTCATTTTCATAGGGTTTATCTCTAAACAAGAGTTTAGGAAATCATAACCAAATCATATACACATGTATATTCATAAGCAAGAAGCTGCAAGGTAACCAAATACTTATATGTATTGGATGTCTTCACTTTATTCCACGAGATCCTTCTTTGCTTTGCAAGCCTTGGATTTCTCGTGGACACAATTATGAATGTTGGGCCAGCACGTAGGATACTCCACAATCATTCGAATAGGCAATGCCAGGCTAGTACACTGACTGGGTTTATCAATCATTTCCTTTAGCAATATGCTAGGCAAGTGCTCCGACTGGTTTTATCAATTGTTTAAGGGGTGTTGGGCCAGCGTACACGCTGCTTTACCATATCAAGTAGTTAATGCCCAACTAGTCACTCTCTGGACTTCTCAAGAACTTTATAGCATTCAACCAGCTACTCCCTGGATTTCTCAATAATTTATATCACCCACTCATTTTTTCTCTGGATTTACCAGCAATTTATATCGCCCACTCATTTACTCTCTGGATTTACCAGTAGCTTATAGTTCTTTCAGGGTCTTGCTTTCCTGCAATGACCAAGGTTTCCAACAAAGAAACAATAGTGTATCAGGTTAGCTGTTAGAAGACTTATACCTGAAATCTTCATTATTCCAAACAAGACATAAATGAAAATGAATACTTATCTGTATTGTGCATTTCCCCTCTGGTCCACAGGGTCCTGCTTCTCTTTGTAAGCCTTGGAATCGCCTATGGACTCGAATATAGTTAATTCTTAACCAGTACACCTCCCCATCGGCTGGATTTACCAAGCATTCAATGGTGCCCAACCAGTCCCATACTTGGTTGGCCCTCTCCAGTGCCGAGCCAGCAAATTCGTCTGGGTCATCGACCAATGGAAGGAAACTGCGCCACCTGACCATTATAGGTCAAGGATCTACTATGGAGCCATATGCATCTCAAGGTTTTCAGTCAGTCTTGGCACCCGCCCTCCTACTGCTGACCCAATAGGCATCTCAGGGTTTTTAGTCAGTCTTGGCGCCCACCCTCCTACTACTGACCCAATAGGCATCTCAGGGTTTTCAGTCAGTCTTGGCGCCCGCCCTCCTACTGCTGACCCAATAGGCATCTCAGGGTTTTCAGTCAGTCTTGGTGCCCTCCCTCCTACTGCTGACCCAATAGGCATCTTAGGGTTTTTAGTCAGTCTTGGCCCTCCCTCCTACTGCTGACCCAATAGAGATTTTATGCCTTCACCAATGTCACCACACCTTCTTGCACCATAACCCTTCACACACACATCAACTCTTCATTCATACAAGGACGCCACTCCTTCTATTTTGCAAATCGGTGGTTCCTTTTAGGAACTTTATAGGTGACTTTCTTGACTGCAGGTTAACATGAACCCACTCACATAAGGATGATACCCCTTTTCACTACACAGCTCCCTGGGTTTGTCCATCCCTTCCAGTATTATTTAGTGTGAGCATAGAAAGGTTTCCAATTCTTATGCAATCCTTCTGCGTACCCTTCTTCACTTTGCCTGTTAATGTGCAGTACCAATGTGCACCTGTGTAGGCTGACAACATAAGAAGGATAAGCAGGCTTATCAGTATTGCTTCTCAAAATTGTATCTGCATTCCATAACATTCACTATCAAGTATTGAAACACCAGGAATGCATCCATTCCCTTAGGGTGTAGTCAATATTGACAACCCTATCATGACCCACCACCAGAAAAGGTGTGCACCCCCTTTCTAATGTGAGCCATGTAGGCCCTAATCATACTCAAGTAGTCTGAAATGGTAAAAATAAAATAGAGCATGCTTTGCATATTAATCCTAATAATTTAGACATGCATGTTCTTATCTAGGGTCACATAATACTCATTCTTTTTGCGGATGTATCTTTTCTTCATTTGCGAAAAAATGGGGGATCCCTTCTCTAAGTCAATAGTTCTTCGGTTTGTCACCCCAATCTTTCCACGTTCCATAATCCATACATGCCTTCTTAGCATAGTTTTACCATCTCATTCTCATGTTTTCCAACATACAGCTTAGCCAGCTTAGCTGAGATATCATTCTTAAAATATGAAATGGTGTTTCACCCGAAACCCATTTCCAAAGCATGGGGTCCTTCCCATGGAATTTGGCTTCTGCAGGTTATCACACATGGTATTCCTGCAATGTGTCTTCCTAGCACATTTATCAAATAGCCAAACAGTCGGCAGCATTTAACAATAATCATTCAATGGCATTAATAATTAAATTCAAGTATGAATTTGCAATTCTGTTCTCTACAGAAATTGATTTGCTTAGTCATGAGTCTGTTCTCATATCGTTTGGCCCTTGCTCATGGTAGATTCCAATCTTCATCATGGACTTACCCACATTTTCCATGCCAAAAAAAAATCTACCTGAAATCTGAAACTTCAATCAGCCAAACATGTTGTGAGTATCTATGCATATAATCCTTTCATTGCTACAACAGTCACTGAAGTGATCTCAGAATTGTAACACTCAATAATTCAAACACCTTCAGCTGTTAGCATTTGAGGTGCAATGAAATATATGTATATATCTATATATGCATCGTTATCATAAATAAAATTGCAAGACATGGGTACATTATCCGTGCAATTTAAATAAATTGTAAGTACTCATTACTTCACATTCAATGCAATCTTTGTCCTTCCATAGAGCACTCTGGTAGCCCATCATCATGTCTACCTTCTTCATGCAATCTTTTTCCTGCATTCATAGCAGCTCATGAAATGCTCTCAGTATTAACAATGGTTCACCATTTCATCTATTATCTAAATGCATTGAAACCTATACATATCACAACCGTGCATTCTCGCAATGCATCTCAACATGTGCACTTACACATATGCATGCACATTCACAACATTTACATAATATTTTAATGTGCATTCACTCAATGCATAATCCCTCAATACAACTTTGCATCAATCCGCGGATACTATGCATTCCAGCATATTATGGCCTAACCATTCATATGGCATGTACTACCACAACATGACTATAGGTCTTTACTTTCTTTGGTTATTTAAACTTATAATCCAACATACACAATGGCATGTTATAATTTCATATGAATGCATTGAGGTTTCTAAGCAATTATAGGGTATAAGGATCCTTGCCCTCACTTACCCACACCTCATCATACTCGGTAGATTAACATTCACATTCAGGCATAGTTTAAACATAGTTGAAGGGATCTTACCCAATCCTCTTTCAACATTTACGCAATTAAGCACCAATAACTATTACCTGTATGGTTGTCTTTAACATCGCTTGATGTTACTTGATCAGTTAGCCTCTTACCAAGGCTTCACAGTCCTTTTTCCAACCTCATGCTCATAGATTTGTTGCACCATCCTTTCTTCATAAGGTTGTTGGTCATATGCAACAACATCATCCACATCCTTAGTCATGATTCGGTTGTCTTTGGTCCTACAACCAATGTTAACACAACTAATTATTAGCAACCACCATAATGATCTTAAGTGGTTCATTGCATATGTAAAACCTCACTATTTTACCAATAGGCAGTATCATATATATGTACAAACATTGTCACATGCCCTATGCAATGTCTGTTAGTATTCCAGCTAGTACATATTCACTTTACCACCTTCTTACCCACATGCAGCATCATGCTCATGCATAAACACCTTTTTATACACTATGCAATATCTATTAATGTTCCAACTAGTGCACGTTTACTTCATCTATATGATCCTTTGCATTTTCACCGTTCCTATGCCATAGCTTTTATGCATATAAAACTTGTAAAATACAAAAACAATAGTAAGAGAGGAGTTAAGGAATTATCCCTTTCGAGGCATGACATGGAGTCCCTTCTCCACGTCATAGCTAATCCTTTTCTTGGTTTCCCTACCAAGCAAGGAATCATTAGCTGTCATTTCTCACCAAGTAGCAATTTAATACAAATGTAAAACATTCTTAGTTGCTACTTTTCAAGCATGAAATTCCTATGCTATAACAGAATTAGTTAAGGTGAGAAGTTTCCCTCTTATCAATGTTGCCTTGCTGCTCCCATTGCTCTTCTGGAATTCATATTACAACCAATTACTTTTAATAAGGCTTCCACAACCTTCAATGCAATTCTTGCTTCTCATCCCAAGAATGCATTTCACACTTTCAACGACTGTCTTCGGGGGACGACGGGGGTCAAGGGGGCTTGCCCCCATGTGGCTCACCACTGCAGGGCGGGTCGAGGGCAGCGCCCTCGTTTTTTTTTTCAAATTCTTCAATTTCACGCAATCTGGCGCATGAGTTAAAGTGATTTTTCTCTTTTGGGCACCTGAAAAATTTCACTAAAAAACTATTGTATTTTCTCTGTTTCGGCGGACTTCGTCATTCTCTTCCGCCCCTTTGCGGACAAACTTGCTGAGTTCTTCCGGTCGAAAAATCAGCTTTTCCTTCTTCCATTGCGGAGCAACTCGCCCATCTCTTCCGCCATTATGGACGAACTTGCCCATCTCTACCACCGTTGTGGAGCAACTCGCCCATCTCTTCCGCCGTTTCGGCAAAAACTCACAAGTTCTTTCCGTCGTAACACTTAGAAATTTTTTAAAATTTTTCGGACCAAGTCATCGAGTCCTTCCGTCGTTGCGGACCAACTCGCTGAGTTCTTCCGATGTTGCAGACAAACTTGCCGAGTTCTTCCGGTCGAAAACTCAGCTTTTCCTTTCGCGATTGCGGTGGAACTGGCCAATTCCTTCCGACACTGTGGCGGAAACTCGCCAACTTTTTCCGCCATTGCGAACAAACTTGTTGAGTTTCACCGCCGTTGCGGAGCAAAACTCTTAACTTTTTCGCCGTTTCGGCCCAAAAATTTTAACGTTTCCGTCGTTTCGTTTGCGGAGCAACTGGCCAAGTTTTGCCGGTAACTTCGGCACAGCTCAGCGAGATTCGCCGAAACAAATCGGCTCAACTCCACGAGACTCGCCGAATTAGTTAGGCAAAACACTTAGGAAAATTTTGAATTTTTTTGAAATTTTGAAACTTTTCTTAACGGTCTGTACTAGGCAGGAAGCATACTTACCTCTGCAAGATGTGATAGGTATCCCATGAAGGCCCAATGCTGCAACCAGCAGCTCTAATACCATCTGTCACGTACCCACCCTTGGACCCAATGCAAGGAAGGTAACATGATGCCATTCTATGGGGATTTTCATAAAACTTAGCCAATTCATAAGATTCATAGCCATAAAACAGATGTGTGTAGATGTAAATCAAACAAATATGCACAGCGGAGATAAACTCATCCACACACATGTTTTCATATGCACTCAATATATCAATAACAATCATTAATTTAAACATTGCAGAGGCAAAACACATAGGCAGAAAAACACTTATCTTTGTTGTGCAATTGTCCCAAACAACTAGCTATGTCGCTGCAACGTTCCTCCCAACCATAGGTCTCTGCCCAGCCTATATTCTTTTAGCACTCAGAGACCACCCCCGAGATAGGCATGATATCTACAAGGAAAAGGGAACCCTCAAACACAACACAACCCAAAGCAATGGATACTCAACTTAACCCCAGCATTCTCTTGCACCCAAAACTCAGATATGGGCTTTGGGACACACTTTCAGCAGTGGCACTTAGGAACTAGATGGACAAGGGTTTTCCCCAAAATGTAGGCACAACAAAAACGGATTTGTGGGAATAGGGAATCAATCCTAGGGAAGAAAACCGATTCTCCCACAGATGTATGAGCATTCAGTGGGCCAAACGGCCTCAATAAAACCCCAAATCCTTTTCCTCTTCTTCCCCACTGTTAGCCACAACAAAAACGCCCTTCCCAGCTAGGAAAATGAAGGTAAAAACAACAAAACCATGGAGGGAACTGCCCAGGAAGGTCTCCACTCATGAGGAAGCAAGACTAATGGTTGAATAATGGCTTGGGGAGAAATTCCATGGCCCTTTACTTGCCCAAGAAGCCAAACACGAATCTCTAGGAAGGGTGGCTTTCCCATACTCGAATTTGGACAGCCATACCTCTCCATTCCCCAAGGCATTAACTACCTCAACCAATTCTTGGGAGGAATGAATGATTTGACACAAAAGTCAACATGGGTAGTTGAGGGTTCATGGGTTCTCTCATTGACACTTGGCTTGACTTGATTGGCTCAAGGGTTTGAATATTTCCCTCCCAATTCCTTGTAACATCATGCCCCCATCTCTTGTTGCATTGCATAGCTAGTTGTGGGCATTTATATTAAGATGCATATTTACAATTCCCATAGTTCACTAGCACAAGGGTAGCATAATTTCAAATACTTTCCTCTTCTATATCGAGCGTTCACTAGCGGGGCCTTGGTCTTGAGCTCCACGCTAGGAATCATACATAATATGCATACATTATTTACATTATAGCCCAAAATATTATAAGGGTCAAAATGGGGGACGTGACACACCGAATTCCCATATTTACTAGCACCAACTGGAAGGAGGCATCGACCCCTAATTTTATAGGCTCTGACCTGAAGGAAGCACCAAATCCCTGTGTTTCTCCAGCACTAACTAGAAGGAGGCTACAACCACCTTACTCCTTACCCCGTCCTGCCACCCAGATATCCAAAATGTGATTCTGACTTACTGAAATTTGACTCCGTGCACTTGTATGATATTTTGAAGATAATTCTGTTGTGCGCTACCTTCATATGCAATTGATTCTCTGTTACTGAGCTGCATACATCATTTGGATTCTCATTCATCTCAATTCACACTTCTGCTAATGTCTTAGTTCGTGTACTATGTGCTTGCTGATACTGCAGTCTGTGCTGAGGTAAGCTCTGTAGTTCTATTACGGCGCTACTGCTTTCACCAATTGATACTATGCCTTTACTTGTTAGTTTGTTGCTCTAAGATACTGCACTAGTAACATATGGAACTGCGCACTTACTGATGGGTTTGTTCTATATAAGTGCTACAGTATTTTAGACAATTTGCAACATGTTGTGCATCAATAGATTCGTCCTTCGGTTTAACACACTTGCCTCAGATCATCTGCATCATGATGTGCTCGCTGGATCCTACTACTACTCTATTGTCGCGCATCAGATGGACTTCTCAACTTCACACACTTTCACTTCTACTTATATGCATCAGCTAGACATCTGTGCATCATCTGAAATACTTCGGTTCTGTCTCCGCGCTTTTATCTTTACAACGTCTGTGACTATCAGCGTGATGATAGTAATATTGTCATTCAAAACGTCAAGCATTTGTTCATACTTTTGTGTTTCTTCCTTTCAGTACTTGTGCATCCGTCATAGATCTACAACATCATTATGCACACCATTAGTTCTGCATTTTGCTGCACGTGTGCCATCATTCTATTCTATCCTCGAGCCCTTTGATGCCCCGAAAACTCCAACAAACACTTGAATCTCTTATGCTTTCACCATCAAGCTTACTTAATATCTCCAACTTGCATTTCTATTTATACAAGTCCTACACGGATTGTATGTCCACAAGTTGTTTATGGCAACCTTTATGTATGTCCTACACTTGAATCTCTTATGCTTTCACCATCAAGCTTACTTAATATCTCCAACTTGCATTTCTATTTATACAAGTCCTACACAGATTGTATGTCCACAAGTTGTTTGTGGCAACCTTTCTTACATACTTCATGGATTCTGCATTTTTCACATGTCATCCTCTGCGCTATTGATGTGTCATCCTTTGTGTGTCTTGCACCTTCATGGTCCACAGCTTAGTGGGACATTACACATTGGTGGTGTACTCTTGCGCTCTTGATGTACCATCACTTTGAGGTATGTGCTTATCCTTTCTTTGAGGTATGTACCATCTTCAACCTTTGTTGTACCATCCCTCCTGGGTAATGCGCCCTTGATGTGTTGATGCTTTGCGAAATATGTGCATACTCCAACTTCTAGTTGGTGGGACTTTGACCCGTGCCTTGTCATCACTTGTGGGACTCGAGCACCTGATGTTCCGTCGGCTATGGAATCCGTTCATAAAATAAATTCAACTGCTGTACCCTCCTTAGAACTCATGCGCCCTTTACAACTGAAATCATCTTCATACTGGCTTGGACTTGTGCACTTTCAGGATTGTCCGGCCATAGGCTTCTAGTGCACTCACAATATTTGAATAAGAAATGCTTGTGCATTCAACATGCTTGTACACTTGTATCTTTGCTTAACCAACTCCTTGGCTGCTTGTGCACATGTACCATTGTCCAACCAATTCTTTGGTTGCTACCTTGAGTGAGTATGACTTGGTGTACTTGACTACTTCTCTGGTACTTCTTTGAACTGAATCTCTATGTTGTATTCATAGACACACACCTTCATACTAGATGCAACTTCTAGATATACTTCTTCACACTGGAATCCATGTCCTTCACCATTTTGCGCAGATACTTTTTCAAAGTGGTTTCCATATACTTCTTCACATTGCTGTAGGAATGTTGTATCCACTTTGACATCAACTGACATCAATGACTCAAATTGAATCAGTTGACATCCTCTTTGACATTAGTTGACATTAATGACAACCAAAGTTCAACATGTCCCAGGCCTTGTGTCACAGTTACTTGTTGTCACAGGTTCTATGTGTTGTGAAGTTTGGTTTGGTCTGGTATAGTGTGTGTCGATATATTGATCTACTATGCTTCTGCAACAATGTTTATTTTGTTATGCATTTGTTATAGGAAACTTATATAACCCTTATGCATGTAACATTTAATAAAAAAAGAAAAAAAATTATTATTATTAGTGTGTTTAAAGTGTAGGGTAACGTTGGGTGCATTATAGAATGGTATCAAAGCTTTTGGTTGCAATACCAGAGCTGTATGGGCCAAAAATGCACAGTTACAGGAAAAGTGTAGAATTTTGGAAAAATTGGGAATTTTGAAGGACTGCAACTTTGTGCTCCAAAAATCATAATTGGGAATACTTATAGTAATTGGAAAGATTGTTCAAAGAGGAACAATTTTTCAAAGTCGCATCCCAAATTGGTGATTCAAATGTTTCCATAATTTGATGAAAAAAGTGCCTGCTTCCATAATTTGACAAAAACTATCAATATGGATACTTTCCAAAATACATGGAAATTGATTTTGATTCTTGTGAGAATGTAAAAAAAAACTAACAATTGTATTTACATGAAGACTTTTACAGATTTAGAATCCTATTAGTGACTATTAAGGGTCAAGAGTGAGTATAGTGCAATTGGGAAATCTCTAGTCTCAGTTGGGCCAAGTGGGTCATCATCATGGATGATGCACATGATCCTTATGAAGTTGAGGTAGATGCAATGGGAGAGAATATATAGATTGATAATGCAGCGGTAAAATCCAATGGTAGGAGGAACCAGGTGACTTCCCCAAACATTGCAGAAACCATGAGTAGTCTAAGGAAGGAATTGCAGAGTTATAGAGCAAACAATGAAATGCTTATTAGAACTCAAGAAGAGAAGAATCAATTGAATACAACTATGCTTCAAAGTCTGGCAGAAATCCAAAGGAAGATTAAATCTATACATCACTTAGAAAATCAAGAAAATAGTGGGAGTACCTCAAGGAGGAATTCTCACAAAAGGTACCATAGTTCAAGAAGAATTTCTAGAGGCGGGTCATATACTCCAGGGATATCTTCTAGTGAGTCATCTGACTCTGAGGATTCCACTGGAGGATCAAGCTCTTCATCTCATAGGAATAAGATGAAGATGTCTTCAAAGAATAACTCGCATGAAGAATTTAGGAAGGCCAAACCTCCTACATTTGATGGTGAGATAAAATCTGTTCAAGAAGCTGAGGCTTGGCTTTTTGGGATGAGGTAGTATTTCCAAGTCCAAGACTACTCAAGAAACATGAAGGAAAGAGTCGCTATATTCAATTTGAATGGAAGAGCATCTATATGGTGGGATCATATTAGGAAAGCGAAGAAGATCAATGAAGGAATATTGTGTGGAAGGAATTCGAGAAATACTTCAAGCAAAAGTACCTCTCTGATAGGTACTATGATGGAAAAATTAAAGAATTCCATGAGCTGAAATTGGGCCAAATGACAATGGAAGAATCCACAAATAAATTCTTGGAGATGCTAAGATATATCAAATATATCAGGGATGATAAAGTGAAGATTCACCATTTCCTAAGTGGGTTGCCTCAGTCCTACAAATATAGAATTGAGTTCGATTAGCCTCGTATTCTAGATGAGACCATAAGAAATGCCAAGTATTTTTATGATCAAGCCAAAAGCAATCCAAATTTCCATAAGGCATGGAAGGACAAGAAGAATGAGAAGTTTGACCAAAGGAAGAAGGGGTTCAAGCCTCCTCATTTCAGAAATTAGCCAAGGAAACCGCCACAAGTTGTGACAAAGCCATCTAATATGATGGGAGACAAGCGAAGAGAGCCACTTCAATGTTGGGGATCTGGAGAGGACCAAGTGCTTAGAAATTGTCCACATCGGAATGGTAGTGCAAAGCAAGTTCACAACATTCAAGAAACTGAAACTGTGGGCCAAGTGGCAAGAAATGTCCCTAGGATTTATACAACATTAGAGGACCGCCAAGAAGATCATTAATTAACTATGGTTGAGGTTGAAGGTAAGATTGCTAAGCAATCTATTTATATTTTAATTGACCTTGTATCTACTCACAGTTACATCAGTCCTAAAATTGTTGAGATTTGTGCTTTTAATAAAACCAAGCATAGTAAGTCATGGTTGGATCAATTACCCACGAGAACCAAGAGAAAGGTTAGTGAAATGGTAGAGAAATTTCCATTAGAAATGGGTGGATTGTCCAGTTGTGCAAATATGAATATTTTACCACTTGGTTCATGATATTCTCATTGGATTGGACTGGTTGGTAGCACACAAAGTTAAACTTGATTGCTATAATAAGAGTCTTGAGTGCATTGATGATGAAGGAAACTCAAGGGTTGTAAAAGGAATTCTAAAGGAAATTTCTGTTAGGCATATTTCAGCTATACAACTGAAGAAGTTATGTAGGAAAGGATGCCAATTATATGCAACCCATGTTTTGGATAAAAAAAAAATGAAATTCCAAAATTGGAGGACTATCATGTGCTATAAGAATTCAAGATGTGTTTCTCGATGAAGTGCCTGGAATTCCTCCCAAGAGGGAATTGATTTCACAATTGATCTTGTGCTAGGAGCTACACCAGTGTCTAAGACACCTTACAAAATGAGTACACTAGAATTATTGGAGCTGAAAATGCAATTGCAAGAAGCATTGGAAAATAAATACATAAGGCCAAGTGTGTCTCCATGGGGAGCATCGGTACTATTTTTCAAAAAGAAAGATGGAACACTCAGGTTATGCATTCATTACAGGTAGTTGAATAAAGTCATAGTGAAAAACAAGTACCCATTGCCTTGAATTGATGACCTTTTTGATCAAATGAGAGGGGAAAAAGTTGTTTTCAAAGCTTAATTTGAGGTCTGGTTATCATCAGGTAAGGATCAAGGAAGGAGATATTCACAATACAACCTTTAGAGCAAGGTATGGACACTATGAATTTGTAGTGGTGCGATTCGGTCTCACTAATGCACCAGCTACCTTCACATGTCTCACGAGTAGCATTTTCCACAAATATTTGGACAAGTTTGTTCTTGTTTTTAGAGATGACATTCTTATTTACTCTAAGAATGAAGAAGAGCATGAGGAACATTTAAGAATGGATTTTCAATTGATAAGGGAGCATAGGTAAGTGATGGGTTGCCCCCCCAGTGCTATGTGTGTGGGTGGAGCGCTTGGAGTGCTTGGCAGGTGGGAAAATAAATCAGTGAACCTCAATAAGTGAACAACCTTGATAATCAGTTATTAACGCTGGGTTCTATGGATCAATCAAGTGAATCAAGTAAGAAGAATCAAGCAACAACAACACTAAACTAAAGAGGTAGGTAACATGGTAAAAGAACGTCTATAAGCAGCTACGTTAAGCACCACCCAGTTGTTCTGTCTTGTGTATTCACAGGAACCCGACAGGAGTAGTTGTAGGCTCAGCCAAGTGAGCAGTAGCCAAGCAAAGTACCCCAACCAATGATCCCATTATATGCAAAGCTAAGCAAATATGACTTTTACAAAAATAAAATTCATTATTTGGGTCACATTATTTTAGAGGAAGGAATATTAGTGGATCTGGAAAAGATTGAAGCCATTATGAATTTTCCAACTCCAAAGAATGTGATAGATGTGAGATCTTTTATGGGTATTGCTGGTTACTATAGAAGATTCATTGAAGGATTCGCCAAAGTTACACACCCAATCACTTCTTTGCAAAAGAAGGGAATGAAATTTGAATGGACACAAAAATGTGAAGAAAGCTTCCAGCTGCTGAAGAAGCTTCTCACAAGTGCTCCAATTCTAAAACTTGTAGACCCATAAAAGGAACTTGTTGTGTGTACATATGCATGTAAATAAGGAATTGGAGGAGTTCTTATGCAAGAAAATCATGTGGTGTGTTATGAGTCTAGAAAGTTGAAGGATCATGAAAATAATTATGCCACACATGATATGGAACTTGCAGCCATAGTGCATGCTTTTAAAATGTGGAGACACTATCTGATGGGCTTAAAATTTGAGTTGAGGATAGACTGTTGTGGTCTGAAATATTTATTTGAGCAGCCAACATTAAATGCTAGGCAAGCTAGATGGCTGTAATTTTTATGTGAGTTTGATTTTGAGATCAAACACATAAAATAAAAAGAAAATAAATTGGTTGACGCACTAAACAAAAAGGTGCATGAAATGCATGTGGAAGCCATCATAACTTTCCAATTAGATCTAAGACAACAATTTGTTAATTCTCTTGTCGAAGATAAATTATATGTGCAAATAAAAGATAAAATGCAACAACAAAATTTAGAAAAGAGGTATGAAGGCTATCATTTAGAAGAGGATGGACTTCTTGTTTATAAAAATATAATTTATATAGCAAATGTGGCAGACTTGAGGAGAATTGTTATGGATGAGATCCATTAAATGTCATATTTTGCTCACCCAGGATATCAAAAAATAATTGCTATAGCTAGGAAACTATATTTTTGGCCGGGGATCAAGAAAGATATTGCGGAGTATATTTCAAGGTGTATGAAGTGTCAGTAGGTGAAGGTGGAACACCAACACCTAACAGGTTTGTTGCATCCTTTTCCAATTCTGGAATGGAAATGGGAAGCAATTTCCATGGATTTTATTAGAGGTTTTCCAATGACTGTTAAATGACATGATTATATCATGGTTGTGGGGGATAAATTGTCAAAATAAACACACTTTATACTAGTTAAATCTACACATAGAGAAGATTCCATTGCAAATATGTTTATGAAGGAAATTTTCAGATTGCATGGATTGCCTAAGGCAATAGTTTTAGACAGGGATACCAAATTTACGTATAATTTCTGGAAAAGTCTTTTTGTAGATTTGGGTACACAACTAAACTTTAGCACTGCCTGCCATCCACAAACAGATGGGAAAACATAAAGAGTAAATCAGTTTCTTGAGGACATGCTTTTCATGTATGTGATGGAAAAACCATCCAAGTGGGAAGGTTATCTACACTTGGTAGAGTTTGCGTATAACAATGGGCAGCAGGCTTCATTGGGTATGAGTTCATTTGAGGCTTTGTATGGCAGGAAGTGCATGACACTAATGACATAGGATAATCTAGTGAACAAAATTATACTTACTCTAGAATTTCTTAAAGAGATGGAACAAGAGGTTGCAAAAATTAGGCATAATTTAAAGGCAACCCAAGATAAACATAAAATCTACGCAGATAAGAATAGAGTTCATAGAGAATTCAATATTGGGGATCATGTTTACCTTAGAGTGAGGCCAAGGAAGAGTTCCTTGAAGCTTGGAACTTGTGCCAAGCTATCACCAAGATATTGTGGTCCATTTGAAGGGATTAAAAGGATAGGACCAATTGCATATATAATTGCATTACATGCTAACACTAGAGCTCATAATGTTTTTCATGTTTCTTTACTTAAGATATATGTACATGATCCTAACCATGTGATTGATTGGGATGTGATTCAGGTGGAACCCAAGAGAGAGTTCCAAATTGAGCCACTATGCATCCTAGATAGGAAGGTAACATTGCTCCGGAACCGAGCCATCAGACAGGTAAAGGTGCAATGGAAGCACTTCGGTCCCGATGAGGCTACATGGGAGTTGGAGGATGCCATGAGAGAGGCATATCCATTTTTGTTCTAATTTTGAGCAAACATTGAGGACGATGTTATTCAAAGGGGGAGGGGATTGTAATATCCCCAGTTTTGACGTGGAATGTATTTAACCAAAATTATGTAAATGATAGTATGGATTCCTAGTGCGGAGCTCAAGGCCAAGGCCCGACTAGTGAATGGCTAGGCATGTATGATGTAAATATTGTTACTTGGAATGTATGGTTGGTTTGTCATGCTAACTCAAAATATATGTAAATATTATGTGCATAAATAATAAAATGGACCAAGAATGGTTGTGTAAAGAGCACCAAAGGGGATATGATTCCACTAGAGGGGAAAAGGAAAGCGGGGGGGGGGGGCTATGGAAGACCAATCCTATTTCTACCATGTGAATTAAATAATCCAATGACCTTCATTTGACTATTTTCTAATAAATTGAATGTGTGTGTGAGGTTGGTGGGGAAAGTCACTTCTTGTAGTTATTGAAGCATGGGGGTTGTTACAGTTATGTCAGTTGTTAGTAGCCCTATTTCTTCTATGGCCAGAAGCTATGTTAGTTTTATTTTCACCCTTACCTCATATCCCTTGGTGTTAACACTCATTCCATCATTCTCTCAGGGAGGATTTTTACACTACGTAGAGTTTTCCAGTGTTGTTCATGACCATTACCGGACTATGTATAACCCAAAAATTAGAATTTAGGGACATAGCTACATTTTTTGAAAGAAAATTAGATGGATGTAGGTGAGCAGGGATGTTGGGAAATATAGGAACCCTTACCCATCGATTTCTGCTGCTCGTAGGTGCTTAAGAAGCCACGCATTGAAGCTACAGGTGGTTCTATAGCATCACATATCAGACTGGACTTATTCTATGCACACAATGGAAGCACCTAGCAAGATGGATCAACCAAGAGAACCGTAGATCAGTGAAGGGGATGCTTGGGACTAGAAGGGTGTTGTGTGGAGAAGGTATTGTGGGAGACAAGGTTGTTGTGGCTAAGCGTGATCCCTGTAGAGCTCTGTTTGAGCATTTGACTAAGCATAAAGAGAAGAATGGGTTGTGGGATGAGAGAGAGAATCCCGTAGGTGTTTCCTTCGCCCTCATGACCTCATATCCCAGCTTGGGGGTGTCCTCTCAGAAGAAAGAATATATGTTGGACATAGTGCCTATGGTTGGGTGGAAAATCGCTCTTACGCAGCCAATTGCTTGGATCTTCTTGTTCAAAAGATAAGTATTCTTTTGTATTCGTTGTGCAATGCTTTAGTTTATATGTTTGTGATAATTATGCTTGGAATTGCATGCTACATGCGTGTAGATCAAGTTCTTTTCCATTGTGTGTTTCTAATTCTATATTTGAACATGCATTTTGGATGCTATAAATTCGTAATTATGCTTATGGGTGAAACTTAGAGGCCTTGATTTAGTCAATGTTGGGCCCTATGCTGGTCAAACTGAGGGTTGTGGGGCATTACATAGTGGTATCTCCATTTTAAATGGCAGAATAAATTTGTATTCATAGCTGAAATTGAATGTTTAATGAATAATTTATAAGACATTAAATGGTAGAAGAAAGGAGGTGAAAATTGTTCTCAAGCCTTAGCATATTTGAAGATTTATGTATGCAGCTGTATCTAACCATTTCGATTCGGTAACTTATATTTTATGGTTCATTGAAATTAGTTTTTACTGTGAAAAATTTCATGTAACATTGTGGAAGTTAGTGTTACATGGAATTTTTGTTAGTATTATGAATCCTGTAACCTAGCATTGTCACAATCCCTGAAGAGATTATCATGGAAGATGAACCCTGTTTTCCTTGGCTTGCAAATCATCTTATTTTGAAACCTCGACGTGCTTTTCTCTCCTGGAAACTTGCATCTCAACCCCCTCGATGCAGTGTGTATCACTAGAACTTGCATCGATGGTGTGACTTTCCAATTCAACAAACTGCGTCGACCCATACAGACGCATGTTGCTCCACTGCAAATCGCGTCAACCTATGCACGGGAATAAAATTAGGTCTTCGAGAGGTTTCTAGAGAGGAGTCTTGTTGGATTAGTTTTCCCTCCTATTTACTTGGATCTTTCTCGAGTTACACAACTGTGGGGATCCTCTCTCATCCTTTTTCTCTAATTTTCTCAACTCCCCCTTATCCTCATTGTCCTATAAATGAAGCTCTTGGCCATGGGTGAAGGGGAGGAGGGATTGATAGTAAGTAGATGTTGGAGGAATAGTACCAGAGTGTTAGATTCTTGAGACTCATTCTTCCAAGGAAAGTGTGACAAGTTGGAGCAAAATGAATCCATCGAAAGGATCTATGACACCAAGGCTATGGTTGTAATTCTTTCTGCTTTGATAATACAATGATGCATTTCTTTTCCCATATATGATTGTTAATATCATTTATAGTGAATTTCATTGGTAATTTACTTAGATTAGTCAAGTTTTTTCTATCGCAATCCACTTGGTCTTTGTTTGTGGTGAATCTCTGACAGGTTCTTCATCCAAGAAGTTTGATCATAATAGTTCAAGGATAGAGAGGACAAACTTCATTCAAGAGGTGAGTTTTATCTTTTTTGTATCTCATCAATACTTGATTAATTCAGGGAAATGTGTGTATGCATTGTATTGTTTTGTTCTATATTTGACTCATTCAAAATAGGGAGGTCCACTTGTGTCCGCACTGGTAGACTTATCCACTAACAAAATTGGCGACTCCACTAGGATTTAATCTAGATATCCCTTGCTTTGCGTTAGGGTTCTCTTATACCTTGTCATTTGTTTTTGTCTTTCTTGTTAAAATTTGGTTTTCCCAAGTCACTAGGTGAGCCAGATAAACTGACACCTTAATTCCATTTGGATCCTTTGCGTTTTGTGCTCCTTTGTCCTTTATCTTTGAGAAAAACTTCTCTATTGTCGTCAACGTCCTTTGGATTCATATATATCATGGCATCGACATGCTCCGGCTTCATATATAGCACAACATCAACTCACATGGGCGTAGCTTACACTCACGTTGACCCTGATAGATGCACTATGTTACACAGTAGACCGCGTCGGCCTACTGAATTTTTCTTTAGGGATAAGATCCCCACTTAAGGATGGACTAGGTGGTTTTCTGATATTTGTGCCTTACCTATCTCAATCATAATCTTCTCCAGATTTGTTTTTTCACCTCTTTTCTTGCGTTGTTTTTTATATTTGAAGCTTAGTTTGGTTTCTTGGTGAGTCCCATGTATTCAAGCGGTGGCCTATATTGTCTTGGGAAATTTCAATCCCTCACAGGGGCAGCTAGGCTTATGACTCTTGGGAAGCCTTTGGATTACTTTGATTTGAGTTTCAAAATTTTGAAGTGTGATGTTGTGAAAGCTTTGATTATTGTGGGCTTGGATTGAGTTGTTTGAAGCTTGAGTTTTGAGTGTTTTTGGTGATTAATTTTCTTGGGAACTTCTGCTTTTGAAGATTGCAAGACTGATTGATCTCTTACATTTTGAATCAAAACAAAGCAAACAAAATCATTCTTAGAATTTCTCAAATGCATTGTTAAACGGAATCAAAATATTTTGAATTACTCTTTAACGCCTTTTCTTCTTTGCTCAAAATTAAGAGGTTTTGCAATTGAAAGAACATTGTTTTCATCTTAGCTTGTATTTTTTAGCCTCTTTCAAAAGAAAAAATAAAAAAATTGCTTTGGTGTTACTTTTTGGTTTTTGGGTTGATTGAAAGATAGTTATTGTCTTTTGTCCTTTGCTTGAGAAGGAAAGTGAAAGGAGTAGTGTTTCATTTTGGGAAGAATTCACTTGTCTTAGGAAGAAAATCTCTCTCTCTCTCTCTCTCTCTCCTCTCTCTCTCTCTCTCTCTCTCTCGTAGATAGACTTCATCGAAGGAAAAGGACTTGCACCTCAATTAGTTCATGCATGATATTGGGATGAGTCCACACCTCATTGGTCCACTTAACCATACAAGATAAAATAAAACACTAGTTAAGGTAAAATATTTATCAACTTGAGTGATAGGTTAGAGATGTGTTATGGCATCTTTAAGCGTAGGAGCTATCATTATTTTCCTTCACTACAACTCGGGGACCGTGTGGTTCTTCCACGTACTAGTCGGTATATATAACGACCTTTCACATACTTCACGGTAAATAGAAAGGTTCTTTCACATACTCAACGATATATAGGAAGGCCCTTGTCGAACGATTGTGCATTAGACAACACTACTATGGATTGGAGCTCCCACATACCTTGTGTATATCGGGAGACCCTTTTAGGATCCTGAAACTAACTGAGTAAACTATTGACAGTCCTGTTGTTGCAATACACCGAGAAAAATACTCTGGGAGGTACCTCACATGTACTTCTAGGTATTCGGGTAATACAGTCAGGGGTACGGTCCTAATCCTTCCTGGTCAGTGCTTTGAAATATTGGTCCAAGTATTACTGTTGGATCCTACAGTATATCTCGAGTTGCGACGACTTGACACTCCCATGAGGATCCGACTTTTTAACCCACCTATTACACAATTTTTCTTGCAACCTTTTAGTTTGATTAGGACTTACAGTGTGTCTTTTGTTTAGAAGACTTATAGGGAGATAATTTTGTTAAACATTCTGGCCGAGCAACCTTTGAGGAGATCTCGCATAATGAAAATTTTGCCACCCGAATATCCCCCTTGCGGGGAGGGAAATGTAGTGGCAAAAACGTACCAACCTACTACAACTGGCCCACATGAATAAGGGGTCCCAATTACTAAATCAGGAGGAGATTATTCCCCCCTGTAAATCCACCTATCACCAATCCCATGGGACCACTGGTGGTAGCACAATCTTCTTCGTGTGATACCTATTTTCATAATTCACTCAAAGGGTGTTCTGGATCGATAGATTATATATTTACTCAACCTCCAGATGATCCAGTAGCAACCGATTTTGGTCCATCTGCTCCATTTTGGGGTACTTCCTTAGGACAAGCTATTTTCGACTTCGGTACACTATCAATTGTGGAAGCAACTCCACCTCCATATCCTACTAGATTGATCTCAAACGATGAATTTTTAGCGCCACTTCAAGATACTATATCCCGCAATATACGTGCACTTGGAGAAAATGTGAGACGTCAGAGTTTTCATCCGTCTTTACCATCCACCTCGGAAGCAGTCAATCTTGAATACCATACTCTTGTTCATTCTTTCACTTTTTCTTCACCAAGAATGCCCGTGCCCAACATGGTCTCTTATGAACCAGGCCAACCATCCTTTCTGGCTGTATGGACTCAAAATCAAATGGTTGGATCTAGACCTCTTTTGACATCGATGGATGGGGGGAAACCCTCAGCCAATGTTAATTTTGCAACTGAAGGATAATCTTCAACTTTGAGGAAAAATGTAACTGGGGGAAACCTTTGGTTAGTGGTCAAAATGTGACTATGGGGAAACCTTTGGTTAGTGGTCGAAATACGAATACGGGCAAACCTTCGGTTAGTGGTCAAAATGTGACTACAGGGAAACCTTTGGTTAGTGGGAAAAATACGAAGAAGGGGCAACCTTTAGTTACTGGTCAAAATGTGATTGGGGGGAAACCTTTGGTTAGTGGACATAATGTAACTAGAGGGAAACCTTCACTTACTGCTTACAATATGACTGGAGGTCCATCTCCATCCATGGGACAACCTTCATGGGGGAATCCCAAGTGGGAGATATTTACATGGGGTCAATATGCATGGGGTTATACATATCTAGGAAATCAAAATATAGCTATGAGTCAAATCTACCAACCCACCGCTTCAGGGAACCTTCATCCCATATTACCTTACCCTGGAAACAAAAATACCCCATGGGGTCAACAGAACTTAACGAATATTCCTCCGACTAGACCTCCAGCTGGAGGAACACCTCCACCACCTCCACCACCACCACCACCACCCACACCCCCACCTCCACCACCTATCCCACCTCCATCCCCACCACCTATCCCACCTCCATCCCCACCACCTGGACAACCCCCCTATTCCGTAGGACCCCCTCATTTGTGGGGAAACCCACCACCGAGTCAACCTCCTAATATGGGAGGAACTCCACCATATGGCCAACCCCTTATTGGAGGACCGCCGCCATATATGGCTGCACCTTATGATCAATCAATTTATGGTCCTACTAGTACTCAAATGCTATATCAATATTACCAGTATCCTCAGCCAAACCGACAATTACCGTTTTTGGCTACATTAGATCTGTCATGTTTGACGAGCAATCCAATTTGGCATGGCACTAATTGTCCACCTGTTCCTATCAATATTCCATCAGACATACCTAATTTTTACGATAAACACGATGAATATCTAAAAACCCACGTGATGACATATCATTTGTGGTGTTCCTCGAACTCCTTAATGGACGATTCTATCCATTTGAGGCTCTTTCAGAGAAAACTCACTAGCACTGCTTACAAATGGTATATTCAAATACAACCTCATTCTTTCACATATTTTCGATCCTTGGCTATGGCCTTTCTGATGCATTTCCAGTTACCGATCCATTATGAAACTAGTACGAACCTCTTAACCTCACTCCGGTAGTCTACCTCCACCCATATCTCAGATCATATACACGAGTGGAGGAGGAGATGTAGGTCAATTAAGGCTCCTATTCTTAACCAATTATTAGCTAATTGGTTTAATAAATCATTACTGCTTGTTATAGCCAAAGATGTAGCTATGGGTGGGGCCGTTACTGAACAACAAGCCATTGCACATGCCCAGTATTTAAACTTAGTCTATGCTCAATTTGGAACATTATATGACATAATTCCCAATGCTCCTCTCCCCACCAATGACCCATGCAAACTGACCATATGATCACATTCTGATGGAATTGTAGGTTCCGTTCAAATCCATCCTCCAACACAATCAACTAGATCTCAAAGCCATCCGATCCTAAATCCAGCTCTGACACATGCTGGTAACAACACCACAAATTCACCCAATCCTGCTACGACCATGGAGGTGAATTCAGTTCAATCTAGTTAATCTCATAAATCTGGTGGTAAGAAGAAGAATAAGGGTAAATCCAAAAAATATTCAAACCAGCAGGAACACAAAACCACTCAAGACACAACTGATGCTAAACCAAAACAGAAGGCTAAGTTTCCATGTTTAATGTGCGGTGACGACCACTTCATGAAGGAGTGTCCCTATCATGAAGAAGTCCAAAAATTCCTTAAAGTAAATACTCAACCCGCAGTCTTAACTGACCCCTTCCCACCATAACAACAACAGATGGTTTCACAACAACAAACCCCTCGCAGGGAGAAACATCCGCGATCTCTCATGTTCTTATGATGCGTAGTGAGACGGTTAGTTTATCCACCAGGGAAAATACATATGACTCCATTCCAAAAAAAGAATCCAATGGAGGTAATACTGAAAAATACTCCACTTCCATGTCCCCTACTCCTTCCCCACAAGGTCTTCTATCAATAAATAAACCCATATCATATGCAGTGTTGCGCCCACCCAAGAGCACGATTCGAAAAACAACTTTCAATACTAATGCCCCGAGCCACCCAAAACTACAACATTGTTGAATATTTGGCCTAGGCACCCTGTGCCATGTCGACCCTCGAAGTCTTAAAAAACTATGCTAATCAACATAAGACCCTACTATTTTCCATTGGAGCCGTGGATTCGGAAACGTCCAACATTATTATATTTAAACTGGAAAACTTCAAGCCGAGGCTTTCCCATGAACTACCATTCCAAATCATTACCAATGTTTCTGGGAAAAACATCCATCATATTGTTCTAGATGAATGAGCCTCTACTTTAGTTATGTATTCGTTTTATTAGAGAGCCATTGGCTCCCCTAAACTGAACTGATCTCCTACCACCTTAAAATCATTTGATGGATGCGGATTTCAACCGCATGGAATTTTACAATCACTAGCCATTGAGTTGGGAGGTAAGATCGTTTCCATTCATGTAGAAGTAGAAAATCCACCTTTGGACTATCATATATTACTTGGTCGGAATTGGTTTTATGCCATGACTGTAGTTGCATCCTCAGTCTTCCGCATTGTGCAGTTTCCCCACCAAGGGAAAATTGTCACCATTGACTAGCTAGACTTTTTAACACTTGACACCAACTCTCATCCTGTGAATAACATCCCTCTTCTAGGGAAGTCTTCACCTAAGCATGAGAGTTTGGGGATAGGAATCCTCAAGGATTCATCACTGATGGGAGTCGTCCCAACACCTGATCCACCATCACAAATTGCCACGGTGAACATGATATGGTTTGGGCCCCAAAATTCCTCTAATTCGACTGATCCCTGAATTGTTCCTAGTTATACTGAAGTTGACTCGATTGGAAATCAGATGCCTCTTATCCCAGATGAGGCTACATATCATGATATCCAATCGGTGTCTAATCCACCCGATGACCATCACCTAGTAGCATCAGACCCCTATGCTCTTCTGTCATGGATAAACTCGTCTACGCCATCACTGAATCATCTCCTCTAGACCTTTCCCTCTAACGAATCTATCATGGAGATTATGAGCTTAGATGAGCTTCCCTGGGAGGATCATCATTGTCGATCGTCCTTCCTCCCACCCTTGGATACGGTAGAGAACAAGATTAACTCTATGGTTTCACTGGATATTGTTCAAAATACTCAACCTCCTATTCTCATACAAGATACAGTAGCTGAAGGGAATTTGGCGAATATCACACCGACCATTTCCATCGACATCTCGGTGAAACCTGGTTTTGTGGAACATGTTCACATTGGCCAAACCTGCTCTCCTGAATAAATCGAAGCTTACAAGGCATTATTTAAACAGTTCCGCGATCTATTTTCATGTAGCTATGAAGAAATGCCAGGGATTTATCCTGCCATCGTTGTTCATGAGATCAAAACTTATCCTGAGGCAAAACCCGTTCGGTAAAAAATTCGTCCCATGCACCCCCAAAAGACTGCGGTTATAAAGGCAGAAGTTGAAAAGCTCTTGATAGATGGGTTTATTTATCCTGTCCCCTTGACATAATGGGTCTCTAACATCGTTCCCATAATGAAAAAAAAGTAACTATTAGAGTATGTGTCAATTACAGGAATTTTAAAAAGGCTTGT
This sequence comes from Larix kaempferi, assembly GCA_027924585.1. Taxonomy (NCBI): domain Eukaryota; kingdom Viridiplantae; phylum Streptophyta; class Pinopsida; order Pinales; family Pinaceae; genus Larix; species Larix kaempferi. The sequence continues at coordinate 363,706 of BSBM01000104.1, forward strand.
TCCAAAGACAATTATCCTACCCCTTTGATCGACCAAATTATCAATAACTCCGTAGGTAGTGTCATTTTTTCATTCATGGATGGATTCTATGACTATAATCATATTGAAATCCACCTAGCTGACTAGAAAAAGACTACTTCATATGCCCATTGTGCAGATTTGCATATCACAAGTTACTTGTCGACCTTAAAAATGTCATTGCCACATTCCAGCAGGCCATGTCATATGTCTTTCATCATAACAAGGATATAGTGGATCCTTATCTTGATGATTTTCCAACCCATTCGAATCATTGTTGTAATGTCCCCAGTTTGGCCCCATGGCATTTACATTATAAATGATGTAATATTGTTGTGAAATCATGGTGAGGAGCTCAAAGCCAAGGCCCCGCCATCGATTTAGTGATGCATACGGGTTGCGTGCTAGCAATGCACATTGGAAATTCAAATATCATGTAATATGCATTTTAATAAAAATACCCACAACTAGCTATGCAATGCAACAAAGAGATGGGGCATGATTTCACAAGGAATTGGGAGGGAAAACATTCAAACCCTTGAGCCAATAGAGTCAAGCCAAGTGTCAATGAGGGAACCCATCAAACCCTCAACTACCCATGTTGACTTTTGTACCCAACCATTGATTTCTCCCAAGAGTTGGTTGGGGAAGTTATTGCCTTGGGAATGGGAAGGTATGGCTGTCCAAAATCGGGTATGGGCAAGCCACCCTTCATGGAAAAACGTGTGGGTCTTTTTGGGCAAGAAGAGAGCCACGAAATTGCTCCCTAAGCGATAATCCATGACCAATCTTCCTCCCTCACGAGTTCAGAACTACCGGGGCGTTTTCCAGGTATGTGGAAAAACGTTTTCTTCATTTTCCCCAACAGAGAAGGGCGTATTTCTGTGTGGTATACCAGTGGGGAAGAGGGGAAAACGAATGGGGGTCCAATAGAGACCGTTTTGGGCTGCTAAAGGCGAAGATATTGGGGAAGGAAATCGTATTTCCTCCTGGGGGTTGTTTGCCTCATCCCACAATCCGTTTTTGTTGGGAACGTTTCTGGGAAAACCCATGGCCATTTTATTTGTAATTCCCATTGTTTAAAATGAGTATCCCTGCCCCTGTTTGTGTTTACTGTGTGAATGAAAAGTGTGTTGGGTATGGGTATCCATGGCTTGAGTTTGAGTGTAAGCCTCCAGGGTTCAATTGTAGCTTGATAAACCCAGTTGGACTGGCTTGGCTAAAACGAATTGGTTAATGGACTGTGTGGGAGCGTGAATGTCCCCTTTTTCCTTGTGAGAATCATGCCCAGCTCGGGGGTGGCCTTCGGATGGACTCAGTATAAGCTGTCGAAGAGCCTATGGCTGGGTGGAACGTTGCAGCGACATAGCTAGTTGCTTGGGGACGATTGCAATAAAGATAAGTGTTTCTGTCTATGTAATTACTTCTGAAAATGTTTATCAATGATTGAAATTGATATGTTGAATGCATATGAAGAGTGTGTGAATGTTGTTTCCGCTGTGCATAATTGGTTGTTTTATATCTGCACACCCATTTATTACTTATATGAATCTAACAATGGGCTGAGATCATGTGAAAGCCCTGAGTATTGGCATCATGTTTCCTGCCTTGCATTGGGTCAGCAGGTGGGTACATGACAATTGTGAATTCCACATCGACCATCTGAAAACGGTCTTCCTTAGATGTAGACGTTATAATATCCGCTTAAATCCTCATAAGTGCATATTCTGTGTTGAGTCTGGATGCATTCTTGGATTCATTATTTCGAAAGATGGGATTCACATTGATCCCCTGAAAGTAGAGGCTATTCTAGACCTACCTACACCAACGGACATTACCAAACTTCAAAGTTTGCAGGTGAAGGCAAACTACTTGCACCGTTTTGTGTGTAATTATGAAGAGAAAACACATGGTTTTATGTGGTTGTTAAAAAAGGGAGTTCCTTTTGTTTGGGATGACTATGCGCAACGTGCATTTGATAATATTAAACATTCCATAACACATGCTCTTGTGTTGCATTTGCCTGATTATACCAAGGATTATCTCCTTTATCTTATTTCCTCTACATCTATTGTTGGTATGGTGCTAGTGCATGAAGATAATAATGGGCAAGAACATGTGATCTATTACCTTAGTAAGAGTCTTGATAACTCTGAACACCATTAATCACATGTTGAGAAGTTGGCTCTAATAGCTGTCATAGCTGTCCAGAGATTCCGTCATTACATTTTGCTCCGCACGACTACCATCATTGTCGATTCGAACCCCATGTACCACGTTCTGACTCATCAAGTACTGGGGGGAAATTACTCACGTTGGATTGTAATTTTTCAAGAATTTGACCTACAATTCAAGAAATAAAAATCGAAGAGATCATTAGTATTTGTGGAACTCATTTGTGAAATTCCCCGTGTTGATCAAGATGTTGAGCCCATCAAATCTCTTCCCGATGAGTCGTTGTTCCTGATCAATACATCTGACTCGTGGTATGGAGACATCACCTTATATCTCCAAACCCAACTCTTTCGACCCAAATTATCTCATGATGACCGTTGTCGTATTCACCACCATGCGAAATACTATTTGATAATCGATGACACTCTATATTGCCGAGGTATTGACTCGATTCTACGATGCTATTTAACTCATGATGAGGCCAAGTGTGTTTTGAATGATTTCCATTCTGGGGCATGCAGTGGTCAACTCTCTGGGATGGCTACAACCTATAAGATTTTTACACACTGGATACTTCTAGCCATCAATTTTCAAAGATTGTATGGAAGCCGTCAAGAAGTGTCCTCCCTGCCAACTTTTCCATCCCAAAAAGTGCACCCATACTGTCCCATTACACCCAGTTATTTCCGTCGTCCCCTTTGCAAAACGGGGCATTGATTTTATGCACCATAAGCCTACGTTGGCTGCGGGGCATGGCTATGTCATTGTCGCTATAGAATGCTTTAAAAAATGGGCTAAGGCTATGACTATGTACAAAGAAGATGACAAAACTACCGCACTCTTTATGTTTAATCACATTATTTCCATATTTAGAGTTCCACAAGCCATTGTCATGGACGATGGCTCACATTTTCAAAACCAAATGGTAGTTGAATTAAGTACCAAGTTGGGTTTTTGCCATGAGAAATCAAACCCCTATGGACAAGTAAAGGCCATAAACAAGGTCTTGAAAACCATGATACAACGCATGGTAGGGGCCCACAAGTAAAACTAGCATCTAATGCTCTTTTCATCTCTTTGAGCATATAGGACCTCCATGAAAACCGCTACCGGATTCACACCTTTCCAATTGGTGTATGGTTTGGAGGTAGTGTTACCTATTGAGTGTGAGATCCCCTCTCTTAAACTAGCTGTTGAACTCCTGGAAAACACTATAGCTGAAGAAGAAATATTTATGTACTTAGCCAAACTCGATGAGACTCGTCGTGATGCTGCCCTTGCCAATGAAGCACTTAAAAAGGGCATCAAAGCCTAGTGCGACAAATCAGTCAAACCCACATTTTCAATGAGGGTGATTTGGTCCTGACATATGATCAAATGCACAATAAAGTAGGGGCAAGTAAGTTCGATTCCATGTGGCATGGGCCCTACATTGTGAAGCGTGTCTTAGAGAAAGGCGCCTATCGAGCTTAGCCTTTGTTCATTCTCGTGCTAGCAAATACATGAGAATACGTTACCGAGTACACTTTTATTTCTTTTTCGGGCTCGTAAAACCTTTACGAAAAAAGGAATAGTAGAGTTGTCTTTAAGCTCTTTCCAAACTCTCGGAATATGAAAATATTGCCAAGCGAACTTGTCTCTTTCACGCTTGTAAAAGGGTTTGAAAGGTTGTCTATCCGGTGATAGTTTACCCCTTTTTTCGGACCGTTTAGACTATTTACGAAAAAGGTACACTCCAGTCAACCACGACTTGAAGAGTTCCTTCAAGTATTATTTTATAATTTTTTAGGCCTGGGGACTAACTTTATGAAAAGTTCACCCTCGAGTTTTCTCTTGACCATTTCAAACTCTCTAAATGTGAAACGTCACAGAGTTTACCTTCTTTGGAATTGTAAAATTATACATGGAAGGACCCTTTCTCAGGTTTGTAAAACATGTGAGATTGGAATCGTCTGAAGGACGAGCTATACTGAGCATCTGTTATCCTCCTCAAACTCGTTATTAAACTAAGAGGTTCTCGTCAATTATGATGGGGAATGAGGGAAGGGATACGCATCTAAATCTGTATTTATGGCAGCTTATCATCACCCTTGAACATGGCACGTGTTTGTATTTCATCCAAACATTTGGGTAATCAACTTGTCTTTGAGTCGTGTCAAGCCTATGAGTCTCTTTAATCCTTTGAGTCATCTGAATAATGCCTCATTCATATCGCATTATGTCTTGGCCTCCATCTCACCGAGCCAATGCTTCCAGGTCATTTTTTGTGTCGTAAAATGTTCAAGGGAAGTCCTCCATTTGAGTCAAACTTTGCAGTTGTCAATCCCTCCGTCATGTCGGTCATCCCCGAAGAAGTTTCTCAGTAGCACTTATCCATACACCTTGTGTCAGTCTATACTCATTTAATCTACCATCCAAAATCATCCTCCTATATCGATTTCGTGTTGATGATATGGGACACATGATGGCCCTCCTTTGAAGAATCTATCCCTGTCGACTCTAGCACATCATCCAATGATTAGATTTAGAGACCACTTAGTACCTTGAAGCATGCATGCCTCAATCGTAGGTTTTCTCTCAATAGATTTAGAGACCACAGTAGGTTTACATCAATGAACTTTGATCGAATGATTCCGCGAATGTTTGGCTCCAACTCATTCATTCACATTCGTCAGAATGTAGTGATATACCTTGGGAATCATTGTCATTACTGGTGATTTCCCTCGCACTTGTTAATGGTTCACATCATTGACCGATAATCATGTGGTTCCCGCTATGTTCGACTTCAACTCTTTTATTCACATGGTTAGGATCATATCAATTTGGGGATCAATTTGAAGACCCTAGGATACCTTTGTTGCATATCTTACCCAGGCTGCGGTGGATATTGTTCGAGTAACTTTTTACATGGACATCATGTAGGTACTCTGTCACATAGATCCACACTCTATTGGTTGGTGGCTATGTTATGTCCGTTTCGTAGATCCATGCTGTATTGGTCGGTGGCTATGTTATGTCCGTTTCGTAGATCCATGCTGTATTGGTCGGTGGCTGTGATTTACATCTTATTTTGATGATATGGATCCACGCTTGTATTTTCAGTGGCCATATTCACCTCCATTCTTTGCATGGATCTGTAATGTATTGGTCGGAAGGCATGCTTTGAGTCATTGAGATGTCTAGCTCAGAGATGTTAGAGCTTGTATTGAAAAAGTACTTGGTTTTTGTCAACAGTTCTCCAACTGATGGTTCCTAGTTTGTTCCTAGTCACATCAAAGTACATCACCTATTGCTTCTCTCTAGCTTCGTACTTTGGGGGGAAATTTTTTACATGGAATTTTCGTCAGTATTATGAATCCTGTAACCTAGCATTGTCACAATCCCTGAAGAGATTATCATGGAAGATGAACCCTGTTTTCCTTGGCTTGCAAATCATCTTATTTTGCAACCTCAACGCGCTTTTCTCTCCTAGAAACCTGTGTCTCAACCCCTTTTGACGCAGTGTACATCACTGCAACTTGCGTCGATAGCACGACTTTCCAATTCAGCAAACCTCGTCGACCCATACAGACGCATGTTGCTCCATTGCAAATCGCGTCAGCCTATGTATGGGGAGAAAATTAGGTCTTCGAGATGTTTCTAGAGTGGAATATTGTTGGATTAGTTTTCCCTCCTGTTTACTTGGATCTTGCTCAAGTTCCACAACTATGGGGATCCTCTCTTATCCTTTTCCCCTAATCTTCTCAAATCCCCCTTATCCTCATTGTCCTATAAATGAATATCTTAGCCATGGGTGAAGGGGAGGAGGAATTGATAGTAAGTAGATGCTGGAGGAATAATACCACAGTGTTAGATTCTTGAGATCCATTCTTCCAAGGCAAGTGTGATAAGTTGGAGCAAGAGGAATCCATCAGAAGGGATCTATGACACCAAGTCTATGGTTGTAATTTTTTCTTCTTTGATAATACAATGATGCATTTCCTTTCCCATGTTTGATTGTTAATATCATTTATAGTGAATTTTCTTGGTCATTTACTTAGATTAGTCAAGTTGTTTCTATTGCAATCCACTTGGCCATTGTTTGTGGTGAATTTATTACAGGTTCTTCGTGCAATAATTTGGATCATAGCAGTTCAAGGATAGTGAGGACAAAATTCGTTAAAGAGGTGATTTTTATCTTCTTTGTTTCTCATCAATACTTGATTAATTTAGGGAAAGGTGTGTATGCATTGTCTTATTTTGTTCTAGATTTGACTCATTCGAACTAGGGAGGTCCACTTGTGTCCGCACTCATAGAATTATCCGCTAACAGTTAGAAATGAAGGACGCTTGGATTGGGCATTGATCACTAGTTTAGCTTCATGAGATATATCACATGATTCCAACCAAGTGGAGGTCCACTACATAAGGACGTGTGCATGAATTACCTCCTTAAGACCACTGATGAAATATTCCTAGAGAAAAGAATCATAGAGGCCTTTTATGCAGATTGCCAATTGCTCAAATGTTGTAATACAATCTAGAATAGTGCTAGTCTATTGGAATTTGGTCATCCTACCCAATTAGTGAGTGTCATAATCAAAACACTCATGAAGGATCTTCACAAATTGGTTCCAAGGGACATAATGATGATAAGATTTATGGTACCACTTCCACTATTGCCATCATTCAAAATATGAATATAAAACCCCAATTTTTAATTTATGTAGGTCATATTTAATTCCACGGAGAGGAAAATAGTGTTCCATTTGGGTAACCTAACCCAATGGATCAAAGCCATCAAATTTGCACATGTCAATATTTGAAAAGCAATGCCAAGAAGTTTCATCCTCAAAAGAGTGAGGTTGTAATTTTGGGAAAAGAGTGTGAGAACCCGATTCTTCAATGCCAAAGGATTCATAGGTGGGATCCTCATGTTTCTTAGTAAATCTAACATGTTGAGCTATAACATCAATCACAATCTTGTCATTCACCCTATATTTTTTAATCCATTGCATTGACTATTGCAATGTCCTATGTCTGAAGTAGATGACTTCTAGGCTAGTTTGGATTTTCTGGGGTGGATTTTGGTTTGCTACCTCCATGTCACCTTGGTTGCTTTGGTTTCTTTGGTTGCGGGTGTGTACCATTGGAGCTAAAAGGTAGGAGTGTTGGGTCCACACAAAAAGGGTTGTAAGAGATGTATGTCAAAATGATCAACACGGTGCAAGGATTATGTTGGGGTAGGTCACAAAAAGGGTTCCTAGGACCCCTAAAAAGGGTTGTTAGAGATATATATCAAAAAGACCAAAATGATGCAAGGATTTGTTTGAGATGGGTCTCAAATAAGGGTTTACAAGACCCCCCCAAACTTTTTAATTTTATTTTTATTTTTATGCATTGGTGCGACTATTACTTGTGGTTGAATATTGTTGCATTGATATAATTCCCAAATTCCTTATGGATGCAAAGATGTAATTTTTTTTCCAGCAACCTCATAGAGAATCTAGTTACTACACTAATTGCTCTAGCAGAATGTCTCAATTTCCTCTAAATGCAAAGATGTATAAATGACACTAGCTAGTTGCAGAGATGAGGGTTTCCAGGATCCTAAGGATAAAGGATTTTCAAGTGCTATAAATATCTAATATACTTGTAGGGTCCAATAGTAGTGCTCGAGCCAATCTCTAAGGGCTCTTACCAAGGAGTCTCAACCGTGCCCTTAGCCATACTACCTAACTACCCATGTACGCAAGAGTATATTCCCGATTGTTGCGCTTGGTGCCACTATAGAAACAATATGGTAGACTGGATGATCTATAACCAGTTTGAGGTGACCTAGGGGGATTCCAATATACCTTGGGGTGTGTGGAAGTGATATTTCATGTGCAGGTGTTGTTTGATGCACTACTACTCGAAAGGGTACCAATAGAGGTTACAACTATGTCCAACAATTGTACCAATCAAGGGTACAACGTGACTAAGTACCAATTGCACACTCTGCGTGTATGGTTCACCAAATTCAATTTTACCTGTTGAATGACATATCTATATGATTATTTAAAGATTCCAGAACATGTCTCTAGCCTAAAAAAATCTCTGAAAATATTGGAGGCATGATAGCTCAGGAAAGTGGCTCTGATACCATTTGTAGTGTTCTTTAGCCTCAAAACTTAAAACAAAACAAGATACACAGATTTAATATGCAATAGACCAAAAAATATAGTGCAAAATAAGAAACATTAGAAAGTAGAAAGACAAATATTGCTATATTAAATGAGTCTTTTATATGAGAATAGATTTTGGGAACAATATTGACAGATCTCTTAAGGTTAGGAAACCTTTCACTTGAGAAAATATCAAATATAATAATTATCAACAAAGCTATTCATAGCCGTATAGTTCTTTAAATAGGCTTCCTAGATCCAAAACCCTAACTACTTGACATGGTCAAATAAATAATAAGTACCAATTTCCTAGTGGGTCTTAATTAATCAATTGACCCTTTTTACAGTGATTGTTGACTACTAACTACTTAACGTTATTTGAAAGAGATGTCCATATATAATTCATGAGTAACTTCTAAAGTAAGGTAGGTTAGGGTAGCACCCTCACAATAACACTAAGATTTTGATCTTCAACATGTTTAAGCATGCTCTCTCTAACTACAACTTCTAGTTTTGAGGAGAAGAGATCTAGATAACCATGGCTTACACATATTGGGGGTTCAATGCTCAGGGTCTCATTTCATCTCATGGAATGATTTATAGCACATACTTAACAAGAGATTATAGTTTTCTTGCCTTGCTAAAGACACAATGCTTCCATCCTCACTTCCAATATATCTCATCCAAGATGCACCTTTTGTACATTATCATAGGACACAATGTCCTATATGGATTCAGGGTTTTAGGATCTAATTTGATTTGGGCCTGCTAAGATAAAATGAATTGATTCTAAATCATTTTATTATAACACACCATCCATTGCAAATGGACAATTCCATAGTCCATCATCTAGGTGGAGTTTAGGTCCATCCTTTACGCATTGGGGGCATCTTTGGACTTGTTTCCTTTCTCCACATAGTCCAAATTATTGGAGAATTTACTTCTAGTAGGGATCAATAAATTACCTAGCTATTTGTTCTTTAGAGGATTTTACTTCCACAACCTCCCCTAGGTAAAAACAATGTTGGTTTTTAGAGGATTCCATGTTTCTTCAATTAGTGGTCATTTATCTCTCAGGTTGACTCCCCCCTTATAAAGACTTTGTAGATGTTGTGGGTCACCTCAGTACCATTTAAGAAAGGCTTCTAAGAAGGGATCAAAGATGATATCTACAAGGAGTACACCCAAGGCCCACATATCTAGCCCCCTTGAGGAGCACTAATTTTCCATTTTATTCCAAGCACTATATGCAGTTAATGGATGACCTTATTGTCAAGCCTTTATATACAAGCCAACATTGGATGCATGGCATCAAGATCCCCCTTAATCGATGAAAAGTAGTCTCCCATCAACTCGAGGCTGAGACAAATCACTAAATCCCACACCTTGAGAGGACTTACCAAAAATGTCACTAAGTACAAGAGATAAATTCAAAGGAGCACCTCATATTTAGGCTTCCCATCTAATATGGGATCAAAGAGAGGTTGTATTGCTTATATCAAGACTTGGGAGGTTCCCTCTCCACCTTCTTCTACTATCCAAACCATAGTTGCTTAGCTCTATTCACAAGGGAGGTTTTAGGACACGAGTTACAAATTAGCCTGCGCAGACCTCCATGGCTAGATCCCATCAAGAGGATAATTAATTTATTTTTTGTTGTGTTATCTATTGGAGACAACAAACATTTGTCTAAGGTCCATACCACTTCAAACACTAAGTTAGTGAGACATTTTATGTCATCTTAACTCCCTTTGTCATCGACATGTTGACCATTCTCCACAAGAAGTTTGAGGGGCTCAAATTCCAAAACTTAAGATAGATCCCACCAATATGGTAAACCAACCAACTCTAGGAGGTCCTATAGGTAAACTCAATATGCATAGAGAACTACTCTACGATTTTGTTTGTGCAACAAATATTTCATTTGAAGAATTCCCCCTTAAATTTGTATGCTAGGAGCAATGGACTTATTCGAGTGAGGGCTCCTATTAATATTACACAGCCATCCCCCCTTGGCCTTTGGTTTTCTCTAGATGAAATCACTAGACAATGCATTGGCCTTTGGTATTCTCTAAATGACATCGTTTAGAAGACTCTAATGGGGAGCCCTTCTCTTCTTCCTCTCTCCCTTGATTATGCTTCTAGCTCCAACACACCTTGATGTATATATTTTAGGTTTTGCATATGCAATACTTATTAGAGCATTACAACCACTTAATACTTAGTATATAATTTATTTCATTTTTTATTACTTTCCTAGGTAGTTTTACTATGTTTTTGGCCACTTACTTGCCTTCCTAGGTCCATCACATTCCATCCTTATCCACTTGAGTGCATCCTTGATCATCCTGCCTGCTTTACTAGCTATCCAGAATGGAAAGGGCACATATCCTGCTTTTGCAGTGCTTTCATAGCTTTTTCTTGCTTTTGGATGGATAAGCCTAAAGCTAGGCGCTCCAGTGCTTTTGGAAGCTGCTAGATTTTGTGGCCAACACACCTTGACTCTTTTTCACTCCAAAAGCTATAATATTTTTCCATTTTCAGTCTACTTCACATTCCAAAATATTTTTAGCCAATTCATGAGCATCTTGAGTGAGTTGGAGAGAGATGTTTTTACCTTGGGGATTTTAACTAGTTTAGTAAGCCTGCTTTTTGTGACCAATTCGAATGCCTCCATAGCAATTCGAATTTCTGATGTAACTCTATATATTTGCAGCCACTTTATGGTACATGGTTGGATGATGTACATTTATGCTGATACGGTTTAATATTGTGCATAATTCTGAGTCTGATTTTGAGTGTTCTTGACAATTCTAGAATAGCAATTTGTGTGAGAAGTGTTTTCAATCTTATGATCAGCCTGTGATCTGATTTCACATGGTATCACAGTTGTTTTGGGGATCACAACTGCATCTAGTAGCACACCAAAATCAAGGAGTTTCCACAGAATCCCACAAACCATTTCCTTCTAAACTTGAGTTTAGGTCAAGAGGTCTACCTGGGCGTGATGGAATCCTGAAAGTGCCTACTGTCATATTGCAGAGCTCTATAGTTTGAATAATTATCCAAAGATTTGTTTGGTTGTATTTTTGTAGGTTCATATAAGTCCTTAGTGTGCATCTTAGTATGCTCCTGAATCCATCTCAGAATGTGCTTTTGAATCCATTTAATTATTTTCAATGGAAGGCGCAGATGGAGATTTAGTTGAGGTTGAAAGGCCTCTACAGAGTAACAATGGGAACTAAAGCAGATCCTACTTCAACTGTAGAGAATTCTAAGTGGAACAATCTAAGAGATGAGGCTTATGGCCTTCTCTGCCTCAGCACATTGAAAAATATTCTATTTCATTTGGATGGTATGACTTCACCAAATGAAGTTTGGGAGAAAGTGAAATATTTGTTTGGTGAAACCGATGATCTGAGAGGACATCAACTAGAGAATGAGATGATTTATCTAAATCCACGCAGTTTCAAGAATCTACAGGATTATTTCTCCAAATTCAAGTCACTGGTTTTGCATTTGAAGCGGTGCGGTATTGAGAAAAAGGATGAGCAATTAGTTTTGGAAATTCTTTCGAAATTGGGGCAAGACTACTCAGTATTTGTATTGAATTCCATGCCACAAAGCTAGCTATGAAGAATTGGAAGATTCCCAGTCTGTCCGAATTCATGGAGTCTTTGACTCAGGAGAAGAATAATCTTATGTTGACGGATGCGCTGAATCCTTCAAAAGATCAAGCTCTAGCTTCTGGTGACTCAAGAAATTCAAAGGCTAAGAAGAAGGAAAACTGTAAAAATCCTTCTGAGCAAAATAAGGAGAGATCTAAGCCACAAGAGGATCCCTCCACCTCCAGAAAAGATCAACAGAAGAAGAAGGAGAAAACCAAGTGCTCATATTGCCAAAGGGGCTTTCATCCTAAAATATCTTGTATGAGAAGACCATAGATCAAATGGAACAACTCCTTGAGAAGAACCATATCCCCATTCCTGAAGGCACAAAGAAGAAGGAAGGAGGTTCTAACTCAGATGAAAAGGAGCGAGTCCATGCTCTAATGGCCAACACATCTTCAACCACTTCTTACATCATTGATTTTGGAGCTTCAAGGAACATGGTTGCAACCAGAGATTCATTTGCTACTCTTAGTTCCTCTGATGGCCCAGATCCTATCATTATTCTTAGAGATGACTCAAAAACTGCTTCAAAGGGTAAATGTAGAGTAGATATTGACAATGGCTAATTTTTTAATGTCCTTTATGTCCTTGGTCTAGATGCAAACTTATTTTCAGTATACCAAATGACCAATACCAGTTCACCCAAAAGAGTTTTCTTCACCCCTAATGATGTGGAGATATCTGAGATCTCCATAGGAAGATTTGTTGCATTAGGCACTACGGGTCATTCCACTAGAGTCTACAAGTTTTCATAGTTTTTACCTATCTCTCCACCAATAGGGATCCTCTCTCATGTTGATGAAGCAATCAATCTTTGGCATGAGAGGTTTGGCCATCTAAATTATAGATACCTACATGAAATTCATGATAAAAACATGGTTGTAGGGTTTCCAAACATCACTTTCACAAAGGGAGTCTGTCAGGGTTGTATTCTAGGAAAACACCCAGAGAGAAAGTTTGAGAGATCAAGGCCGGAGAGAACCTCTGAACCTTTGGAGGTGATACATAGTGATATTTTTGGTCATTTCCATCACATGTCATTGAACAAATCCAGACACCTATTAAATTTCATTGATGATCATACTAGGTATTGCTGGGTCTATTTTCTACAGTTTAAGTTTGAAGTTTTTGGCCATTTCAAGGTTTTTAAAGCCTTGGTTGAGAACCAGTCTGAAAGGAAAATAAAGACAATCAAATATGATAATGGGGGAGAGTACATCAAATCTGATTTTCATCATCTCTGTGCAGTGGCTGGCATCCACATGCAACACACTATGCCAAACACTCCATATCAGAATGGAGTTGCAGAGAGGAAGAATCGATCTATGAAGGAGATGACAACTTGTATGCTGGAAGTAAGGTAGTTACCACCAAAATTTTGGGTTGGAGCAATCAATTGTGCATCCCAAATAAAAAACAGAGTCCCACATAAAGAACTGAAAGGAGTTACCCCTCATGAAGCTTGGTGTGGTAAGAATCCTGATATTACACATTTCATGATTTTTGGTGTTAAGGCTTGGGATAGAGTGCCATCTGAGAAGAGAAGTGAATTACAGCCATATATTAGGCCATGTTTGTTTGTTTGATACTTAGAAGACTCAAAGGGATACAAAATTCTTGATCTAATCACCCACAAACCATTCATAGAACGAAGTGTTCAGTTTGAGGAAGAGACCCTACAAGGAGTTGAGATTGGAGAGTCTTCTCAACCACCACCAGAAGAAGAGAATGAAGAGTTGAATGAGGATTCTGATGATGAATCTTTAGATTCAGATTCATATGATGTTTTGATGATATTATTTCAAACCCAAGCTCACCAACAAGGACAAAGTGGGCAGAAAAAACCATAGAAGCTGTTGGTGAACTTGTTGGGAATCCTCAGGATTCTAGGAAGACAAGGTCACAATATGAGAATGCACTTTCAGTAAGGGATCCAAATATTACCGAGAAATGTTTTCTCATAATTGAATAAGATCCTCAAACATATGAAGAATCCTTAGAATATCCAATATAGAGGTATGCTATGGATGAAGGGTTCCATTCCTTGCAGAAGAATGGAACTTGGGAGCTAGTCAAGCTTCCACCGGGCAGAAAGCTAATAAGATCCAAATGGATCTACACGAATAAGATGGATAATGATTTTGATGCAGTAAAGTACAAAGCAAGCTTGGTGTCCAAGTTATTTTCACAAGTCCAAGGGCTGGAATATAATGAGACCTTTTCCCCAGTGGCAAAAATGGATTCTATTCGACTAGTTTTGTCATTTGTAGCAGCAAAGTGTTGGGAAGTTCATCACATAGATGTGAAGTCTACTTTTCTTCATTGTTATATCAAGGAGGAGATCTATATGCAGCAACATGAAGGCTATGTTGTAGATCCATAACTTGTGTGTAGGATAAGTAAATCACTGTATGGACTCAAGCAACCTCCTAGAGCTTGGTATGCAAAAATGAACCATTTCCTCCTGACACAAGATTTCCATCAGTGCAAATCTGATCCGAATGTGTATCTAAAACACATCAATGGTAATATTGTGATTATAGTATTATATGTTTATGATTTACTAATCACAGGAAGTGCCACTGATGAAATTTTATCACTAAGGACAAATTTGCATCAAGCTTTCTCCATGACATACTTGGGGATTCTCAGGCAGTTTTTGGGGCTTGAGATCACTTAGTAACCCAATGGAATCACTATATGTCAGTATAAATATGATTTTGATATGTTAAAAAGGTTCAATATGGAATAATGTAAGGCTGAAAAGATTCCTTTCCATTCATGATTTAGGCTAGAAGAAGGGGATTCTACACCCTTGGTGAACAACACTCTCTACAGACAACTAGTTGAAAGCATGTTGTACTTGAATCACTCCTGACGAGATTTGGCATATGCAGTAAGTCATGTTGCAAGGTATAATGAGCAGCCATATGAGATCCATTGGAGGGCTGCAAAAATAATCTTGCACTTTGTGCAAGGCACCAAGACACATGGGATCCACTATGCTGCCAATTCCTCATTGGATCTAGTTTAATTTTCTGACTTAGACTGGGCTGGAGATAACACATACTGGAAGTCCACTTCTGGGTTTGTATTCATGATTGGAGGAGGTCCTATATGTTGGTCTAGTAGAAAGAAAAGTGCAATTTCACTCTCTTCAACAGAGGCAGAGTACCGAGGAGTAACGAATGCAGCTACTCAGTGCATCTGGTTGAAAGGAATTCTTGGTGAGTTCCGGATTGACTTTAGCACTCCCACTGTTCTTTTGGTTGATTATTAGAGTGTTATAAGGATATCCTCAGATCTAGTACTTAGACAAATAACCAAGCACTTTGAAGTGCACATGCATTACATTCGGAGTCTAGTGCATGAGAGATTGATTGTGTTGGAGTATTGCCCCATTGTTGAGCAAACTACTGACATTTTCACTAAATCCTTCACAGAGAATAATTTCATCCATCTTAAGTTGCTGCTTGGAGTGGCTAAACATGAAGTGAAGGCTGATTGAAGATCAAGTTTCAAGTTTTTTGTTCTTTCCCATTTTGACGGAGGGTTTTGTTCCATGAGGTTTTCCCTGTTTCCTTGGCTTTTGGACAACGATATGTAAAGGGTGACCAAGCCTTTGTTGTTGGGCCCTAATATTTATGATATGTTTTGTCACTTACATTCATGCTTAAGGGATGGTGTTAGAGCATTAAAGTCCACTTAATACTTAGGATATAATTTATTTCATTTTTTATTACCTTCCTATGTAGTTTTACTATGTTTTTGGCCACTTACTTGCCTTCCTAGATCCACCACATGCCATCCTTATCCACTTGAGCACATCCTTGGTCATCCTTCATGCTTTACTGGCTATCCAGAATGGAAATGGAACATATCCTGCTTTTGTAGTTCTTTCACAACTTTTTCCTGCTTTTGGATGGATAAGACTAAAGCTAGGCGCTCCAGTGCTTTTGGCAACTGCTAGATTTTGTGGCCAAAAAACCTTGCCTCTTTTTTAACTCCAAAAGCTATCATCTTTTTCAATTTTCAGTGTACTCCACATTCCAATATTATATTTTTCCATTTTCAGTCTACTTCACATTCCAAAATCTTTTTAGCCAATTCGTGAGCATCTTGAGTGAGTTGGAGAGATATGTTTTTACCTTGGGGGTTTTATCTAGTTTAGTAAGCCTACTTTTTGTGACCAATTCGAATGCCTCAATAGCAATTCTAATTTATGATGTAACTCTATATATTCTCATCCACTTTATGGTACATGGTTGGATAATGTACATTTATGCTAATACAGTTTAATATTGTGCATAATTCTGAGTCTGTTTTTTAGTGTTCTTGACAATTATAGACTAGCAATTTGTGTGAGAAGTGTTTTCAATCTTATGATCAGCCTATGATATGATTTCACACTACTTTTCATTTCTATTTTCTAGTTATTTATCTCATTCACTATTTTTTATAAAGTAGTGATAGTCATTGCCTTTGTAGCTAATGGTTGTACTTTTGAGTCTATTGACCTAATTATTTTATTTTCTTGCAAAGAAAAACCTCATGTGAAAATCTAAGAGATGTTTCTCAACATTCATGGATGACATATCTAGGGAACCCATCGACATAGACTACTGTGCCCCACTCATGGGTATTCAAACTAGGCGACTATGAGTACATAACTATCTAAATGTCTAACAACATTGGTGATAATTGATTGAGCTAACCCTTTGGATTTTTTATAATTAAAGGACATGGGGGTAGGTTTTGATCCACTTATGTGTGCATGAGTCATGTAATCATTTAATTTAATCGCTTTGGGTGCAACCACATACTTGACCAATACCCCAAGGTGACCTTATGGGTCTAAGGAAAGCCCTCACCAGAATTGAACATTGTCCATTAAGCTAACATTAATAAGGACATAGGTATACCATTAAGTCATCTATGTTTCTTTCTTTCAAAAGAGGAAGTTTCTTTTTAAGAGGGCATGCCACCAAGGACATAGGTAGTTTCCTTGTATACTTTAGATGTCTTTAGTCCAAAAGATATCTTCTTGTTATTTCAATGACATATGCATGCCTAGTGCATAAGTGACACCAATTCTCTAATAAAAATATTCACTCATTGGTTCAACATTTAGACCATAAAAAATATTATACATGTGACACGTATTAAAATACTATATAATACCTTTTACAAAAAAAAATAAATGCAACAACAATTTCAACTTCCATGTTTGAAAATTTGTGTCTCTATATTTGTTTCGATCTTTTAATATCCATGCAAACTTCTTATACTTTATATATGTCTATATTTATATTTGTTTTGAACTTTTAATATCTATGCAAACAAAATCACAAATCAACTTATTATTTAAAAAATGTTATTAATTTTTTTTAACCATCATCATTGTCTCATCTATTAAAAATTTGAAATAGATTTTAATTATTTTCGAAATACCATAATGAAACCGTAAAAAAAATGTGGCTTCCTCTCCCCATAATCCATCCCAATGGGCTTATTTCCCCATTATTGAAAACGAGTGCCACCATGAAAATGGGTTATCTCTATATTATACTAGCATAGATCTATCTTAAATATGGATCTATCAAGCACCGAGAGGGATCCAATTTCTCGTGGTGTAATGTTTTTTTTGAATTTTAAACTTAAGAAATTTGATCCCTGTCTTGCTTGATAGGTTTGGGTTTAAGTTTTACTTTTTTATTTTATAGGCCGAAATGGATTTTTTAAATTACTTTTCATAATTTTTTATTTTATGAGTCGACATAATTTTTTTAATTACATTTTATTTTTGATAATGTAGTGTTAGGTTACATACGTGACATCTCCCCCATATTGGGCTGTAGAGCATCTCGCTCCTCTTAGTGCAATTACAGAAGAACAAACCTAAAAACTTTCACATAAGTATTATGCTTCATGATAAAAGTGGAAAGTGCAAAGGGTAAGAACTTTGTAAATTTGGAAGGTGCGAAGGGTAAGAACTTAATAAATTTGGAAGGTTGGAAGAGTAAGAACTTTCTAAATTTGGAGTGTGAAGTATATAGTCAAAGGATTTTTTTTAATTATATAAAAGGTTTTTTTTAATTGATAAAATAAAATTGAATTAAAAAGAAAAATTTTAAAATATAAATTAATTATGTAATTTGTTTTTGAATTGATAAAATAAAATAAAATTATAAATTTAAGTTAAATGTGTTCAAGATTTGTGTGTTTGGAATTGTTTTTATAATATAAATATCTCTTTATTATAAACAAATTGATTAATAAAAAAATGAATGATTTTATTCAAATCTTTTATTTTAAATTGATGAGAAAATGAAATCAAATTAATTTTTTTTATTTTAAATTGATTAAAAAATGGAATTGAATTAAAAATATTTTTAAAAGAGGGAAAGTTAATTAATAAGAATAGACTTTTCATTACTTTAAGATTTTATAAGTCTTTAAATTAATAATATGATAAAATTGAATTAAGATTTTTTTTAGAAACTTGTGAGAGTCGTAAGTAATTTAATATTTTATGAAGAATTTTAGAAAGCTTATTTATTGTGGTATTTTGATTAGTTAATTTAGAGAATTAGGTTGCTTTGAATGGTATGCTTTTTTTTGAAGTAGGAGAAAACCATTCATATCTTACTTTACTATATGATTGTTGTGTTCAAGGTAATGATACTAGAATTTATTGAAATTCCTAAGTTAATATAGATTTATCTTAATTACAGATCTACCAAGAATCGAGAGGGATCAAATTCCTTGATGTGCAAAATTTTCCTCAAATTTTGCACTTAAGTATGCACCTCAATGAGGGATTTGATCCCTTTTGACACTTGTAGATCCAGAGTTAAGATGAATCTATATTGGTTTAATATGTAAATCTATGGTATGTGCTCAAATCATTTATATGTAAATCATGGTTGAATGATGGCTCAACTCTTATTGCATAGCAATAAGTTTCCGAGTTTCATTAATTTTTTAAGTTTTAATTAACTAGAATATATACTCTCTTTAGTTTTGAAGTTTAAGTTAGGGCTGACATTGTAGAATTTTATTTACTTAATATTTTACTATTTTATTAAAGTGACATGTGTCAACTCCACTTTTATGTTTTAGGTTAAGGACAACATTGTAAATTTTTTATTAACATAATATTTTATTAAAGTGCCATATGTCAACTCCACATTGAGCATGGAATTACACTTCTCCCTAATACAGAAAGTGCCTCTCGGCACAAAAACACGATCTATCATTATTTGAGGGTGGAAAATACCCCTAAGTAGGCTCTCACTCCTACCAAATGGATTCCCTCATTCTACGGGTTCCAAGTCCAAAGTTGGACCTAGTTGTAGTTAACCAACTAGAAACAATTTAATGTCTTACTCCAAGTCCAAAAGGTGGTTTCAACCAACTAGCACTTGCATTTCATTCTATTACCTAAAAGGTTGAACCTTCGTTCCTCCCTAACTAGTTTATCATTGAGGTTACCCATATTTGCATCACCTGTAGTTTAATATCTTCTTGGATTAGTGCCACACATGACACCACAATAGAAACATTTTCATGTTTGGAAGTTCCTTGGTTACCCTAGTTACTTGATAAATCTATTAAGGGCATTATATTTTTGGGGAAAATAATAATATTTGGGCATCTATAATAGGAACATAAACCTATTAACCATGGGACTCATAAGTATAATTACAAGGAAAACCTCGCCATAACATGGGGAGGATGTATCGTTGATGGGTGTGGGAAGATTCCTTTCTCCAATGAACTCAACGATGCTCATGTGTTGTCTCATCTCATGTAGTAATAAGGCCTAACACACATGAACATGTTAACTTATTTTTTACAAGTAACTATTCATGTCGACCTCCTACCCATAAGTGAGAGTGAGATATTTCTTATGACTCATAGTCTCAACAACAATTAGCTCACTAAGAGCAAAACATCTTACAAGTGGAATTTTGAATTGAGTGAGGAGGATAATAATTATCATCCCTAACCATTCAAGCAAGACATATTTAACCATGAACATACAAACTTATTTTTATTTTTATTATCAAGTAAATTATCTTGAGGCAAACCCCCACGTTGATCCAAAATGTATCTAAATGAGAATGGTGTAAGCCTCAGTACCTGCAAATACATTTGACAATTAAACGTATGAAAGACAATGTAGCAAACATTGTAGAATAAAAACAAATGAAAATGAATGAGGCAAATGTGAGAGGAAAAATATATTAAATGAAAACAATAAAATAAAATAGGAGAGAAAGTTGAGGAAAGGGAAATGGAGGGTTATGGATATTGGTCTTCGCTTACCCCCTAGCTCTCTCCATTTCCTCCTTCACTTTCATTCTCAGAAGGGGGGGATTTTGGTGAGGATGGAAAGGGGAGCAAGAGTTCCATGAGCACACATTGCACCAAATATTACCAAAATGAAAATATTGAGCCCCTTTTGAAGTTGGTTTTCCCATTTGGGCTTCCAGGGTAAAATATTTGTCTTTATTACGAGTTTTAAATTATGTTTATTGATTCCAGTGTGGATGTCTTCATTGAAATTTTTTAAATTAGATGCTTGCCTCAATTCTGACATAGTGCTTTGTATATCTCATCAAATTTAATATTTGCATATGTGGTATAGGTCATTGCATGTTAGTTTAAAAGGATTACTGCTCAAAAACATGTGATGCACATGACGAATAACTTGATAAACTCATTAGTGCTTATATTTCCCACAACTTGATTCCACCACCATTTGGTTGTTGAATGGAAACAAGTCATCTATCATTGTTTCTAATTGGTAGTCTTGATGGTTGTTAGAATGGACACAACCGTCATTTATCCCAGGCTACTCATTTGGAAGCAAAAAAAATCATTGGTGTGAAATCAAGGGACGTTGGCAATTGTTTATATCCCAAGAATGAATTTGTAACACATTGCGGTTGTTATCCACCCACTAAATCCTTCAGGAGCCATTGGATGCATTGGGAGGAGGCACAAATGGTAATAAACATAATTTCTCTTTCTTGTGGTCTTTTTGATGCCCATCGACATAGTAGATATCATGGTTTAAAAATAAACATGTCGCTAGTCTTGTAGAGGTCGTGCGAACCATTAGACTTCCCCTAACCAACAAAAAAGTCAGAGGTATATGGAGAGGAATATTCCAGGTAGCCTATGCAACAGAAAGAAATTTTTCCACCATTATAAGCTGAGTGGACATTGGGAAGAGAAGTGTTGGTGATTTCATCCAGAGCTTCATTGCAAGAACCGCATAGTGAAGAGAAGAGTATGGAGAGTGAAGAATGAGGGAGATGAAGAGTTGCTTGCATCTTTAGTCCAAGGAGCAATAGTTTTCCAAGGAGATAAATCCACAAAGGAGGTTTGCATCACCATTGATGAGGATAATAGATTGATGCAAACATAAGGGAAACCCCAATTCGGTTATTGTTTCCTTCCATCTTCTAGAAAAAATATTCCCTTCTTGGGGATGTTTCATAGATTGGTGCATGGGGGAAAATGACCTTGGTGGTTCCTTGGAACTCTATGGCAATGGAAAAAGTAGCCATTGCTAAGTGTGTTTGGTTGTTTCAGTGAATATTTGATAGCATTCTTGAGATCTTGTTGGAGCGGAGCTACAATGATGGTGGAGAATGTTTGGGTTTGACATTCATTGTTTATGATTGAATGATGAGTAAGGCCATCACCATAACCTAATGATATTTTCACCTACAACCATACATGTGTAGGATTTGGAACATGAAGAATATCATACATGTGGTTATGAATGCACGCCAAGGATTTCATTCAATCAATGTTGTTGGAGAGGCAAAGTGTTGGTTAACACATACAACAACAGAGAATTGATTCCATGTCGAGAAGAATTTCATCTGAGCAGTGGAGATCAGTCCGCACTTGATCCTATAGATTTTCCACGAGATCACATAATTCTTACTCAGATGACATAGAACAAGCAAAGACCAACATTCAACTTAGCTTCATTGATCCGCCAAGATGGACCGTCTCTATGTCTGAGAGGGAGATGGGATTGGATGTTGAGTCTAGAGTTTAGATTAAGTGATTGCACATAGATAAGAGTTAATGATTTGAATGTACCAATTTTGATCAAAGGCACATTAATTCAAAACTTACAAAATTTAAACACAACAGTGGATAGTTTAGGCATTAAGACTAACTAGTTTGACTAGGACTCATGAAGAAAAGTTTCTAACAACAATAGACTTTTCCTAATTTCTCCTGAAATGAATTTTAGGACCTCCTAAGCTAAAAATAAGATGAAAAAAAGGCCAATAATTTGAAAATGGTATATTTATGGGTGCTTCATGCCTGGGAATATTATATTTGGCAGAGCCAAGGCTATCAATGCACATTACCCGAGCACTTATGTGGAAAAACAAGGATTCTGGTGCTCACTCAAAGTAATTAGACCTGTGGTAGACTATATGGAATGTCCCTACCATTATATAGAAAATAGACAAAGTTTTAGACTTGAATGGATAGGGTTTGAAGTCCAAACAAGCAAGTGCGCTACCTAGGATTGGTTGACTAGTTAACTTCCAGACTTTTCCAAACACCCTCATAGGGTAAAAAATTACTAAATTAAGGTTGGGTATGGATTAAATAGAGTCTTATGAACCTGCATTAACATACAAACTGAGAAATGGACTCACATAAAATATTTTATAACAAATTCTGTAAAACTAGTCAATTTTCTAGGCATAGGGAGCAAACCTTGAAACAAAGAAATACAAACAACCTTAGGGGCTCATGAATTCATTCTCAGAACTGTCAAATGATATAAAATACATATAAATGTACAACATAAATAACCATTAGAATTTTATAGCATCATTTGAAAGCATTAAGGACCCAAACTTTACAGATAGTTCTTAATCTTTAAGATTTTACAAGATAGGAGCAAAAATATTCAATAGGAGAATGAGGAGAAGAGATGGCACCACCGGAATAGAGAAATAGGCAGAATATGATCATATTGATTCTCATTTAAGGAACACAAATATTTAAAGTATCTCACAGGGGGCGCAATCACTCCAACTGCTCTCTTCTCTGGGTGAATCTCATCACAAATTCACATCAATCTTGCATTAATCTCTGTACCAACTCTGGAGGATCGAATTATTCAAAATGTGGGATGAATAATACTTGAAACTTAGAATCTAATGGCTGCACTGGAAGTGAATAATACTGGAACAATTTTTCTATGGGGCACATCACCCAAAGCTGGCTAGGGGTGCATCTCCCAAGCCTATGAGAAGCAAATCTCTCAAGACAAATAACAAGAGTGACAAAAGATGTGATAGGGGGTGTAGAACCTTCTTTTATAATCATGAATTCGTTGATCTATGGATACATTGAATGTGGTCATACATCTCACTAATGCGCCCTCATTGATTGCTTTTAGCATCTACAAATTTTACCTTATTTTTTCCTTGCTTTGTTGCCTTTCTGCATTGGTCTTCTTTTCTGCTTTTGGAAACATCTTGATTTTACTGGATTTTCTCTTCTTTCCTGCTTTTCCAGTGCTTTTTCCTACTTTTCTTCTTCTTTCTTCTTTTATGGACTTCCCTGCCTTTCTGCATGCTTTTTGGTTATTAGAGTTGCCTGCTTTTGTGCCGCCTTCCATCTTTTTAGTGGCTTTGTGTACTTTCTTTGATTTTCTTCTAGTTTCCATTGTGGATGACAACTCATAGGGTCCACAAGACTACTTATGCGCCCTACTTGTCTAGATAATCACATCCACTCAAAACATAATTAAATAATAATAAATAATTACAAATTAATCATGGCACACTATCCTAAGTTTCAAAAATTAATTAACTTGACAATTAATGCCTCAAAACTTAACTCCTCTTTAATTAATTAATGCCAACTGTCAATAGGACCCATGGGGTTGAATGGGTAGTGGTATACCATGGTCTACCAAATAAAAGGGGGACATTATAGTCCTCCCCTCCCAAAATTTGCTTGTCCTCAAGCAAATGAAAATATGGTTGGTGAAGAACCTGTACACTTTTTTCCACAATATTTTTGCAAGGTTGCTTAAAAAACCATCTGAATCTCATCTCCATCATAGATGACCCTATTGACAAAATTGTTGATGTATATGTAACTTCGGAATGTATTTCACCTATGTATATTGTACTCCTATAGAGATGGTATTATTCCTCTATACGGAAGTGTCGTCATTTGTATTGACAAGTGTCGCAAGTGTCATAACTTGCTGTGATGGGTTATTAGACCACGAAGTGTGGGGTTGGCCTAATTAATGTAACCATGGGTTATTAGACTCTCCTAGAGAAGTTGACCCTGCTAGTTTATTAGGCAAGTTAGGATAAGTATAAATAGAGAGCGAGAGCTCTCTATTTGATCATCTCATTATTCACTTCTACATCACTCGGAAAGTGGCGCATTAGTGAGGAAGGAGGAGTAGCTGCTAGGAGAAGACTATCTCTTGTACATTGGTTTTATCATTGCTCTTTCTATCTCTGAGGAAGTTGTGGGGTTTTTCACCTTTGTGGTTTTCCCCAGTGAAACTCTGTGTGTCTATTTTCTCATGTGATTGCTTGGTGTGATTGATATGCATTGTTATACTTGATATGCTGTACATGTTATTCTCTCAGTAAAGATCCTAGAGTATATTGAATTATTGCTAAAAAATTAACATGGTATCAGAGCTAACCTGAGAAGAAGACACTGTGCAGTTGCGGAAACTAGGGTTCTTGTTTATTGGGTTTCTCTCCACATATTTTGGAAAAGCATCAAGGTGGATTGACTCTACTCATCAAGGAGAATCTTTATGTCCAATCAGAATTCAATTCTGGGCACTTTCATTTTTGGCCCTAAAAATTAGGGTTTCCACAAAAATAGGAATTTATGAAATCTAAGGACATAGCTGGAAGCTCCTTGGAAAAATCAAAGTTTAGAGCTTTGGATAAAGATTTTTGGTTGGGTGAAGCTCAGGGAAACTCAAACCCTAATCCAGGGTCCTCCCTAGTGAATCCAGGAAGACTAAAATGCATTTCTGAAGGGTGAAACTTTGCAGATTTCAAATTATAAATATACCAGGCTGATCAGCTCATCAAGGTGCATCTTTTAATCCTTTCTATCCCTAATCCGACACCAGATCCAGATTTCTGCAAATCAAGTGGTAAGACCTAAATCTTTTCTATTTCCATTTGAAGTACTCTTTAAGATGTCTCAGCACACCAAGCTTGAGGATAAGCTTGAAGGAGCTGATAACTTTCGAGCATGGAAGTATAGGATTGGGTTAATCCTGGAAGAAAATGAATTGGATACTTACATAAGCTCTGAGGTCCCTGTCCTAGAGGGAGAAGAGGGTAAAGCCCTTCACAAGAAGAACTTGGTCAAGGCAAAGAGGATCATTGCTGATTCTATCAATGACCATCTCATTCCACATGTGTCATCTCTGAAGACACCCAAGGAGATGTTTGATTCCTTGACCAAGCTATTTGAAGGGAAGAACATAAATCGGAAGATGACTCTGCAAAACCAATTGAAAGGGGTAAAGCTTCAGAATGGAGAGACCATTCAATCCTATTTCTCTAAGGTCTCTCAGATCAAGGAACAACTTGAAGCTGTGGATGAAGTGGTGGAGAATGGTGAAATTGTTATGACCATTTTGAATGGCCTACCTAGGTCATGGGATTCCTTTATCCAAGGAATCTGTGCAAGAAAGAAGTTGGTCTCCTTTAGTAGACTATGGGAGGAATGTTCACAAGAAGAGGCTATGCTCATAGCCTGAGAAGAAAAGATGAGAAATGAAGATCAAGCTCTCACAGCTCACACCAAGAAAGGCAAGTTCAAGATAGAGCCATCTCACTTCAAGAAATCTTCACACCACCATCACAATAAAGAGAGGAGAATATGTTTTACATGTAATGAGAAGGGACATATTGCTGTAAATTATCACAAGAACAAAAAGGACAACAACAACTTCAACAAGAAGAAGAAGGGCAACAAAAGGAGGTACCATGCTCATGCTGCTGAGGATGATGAACCTCCCAAGAAGAAGGCTAGGGAAGAAAGTGATGCTTCATCAAGTGAAGATGAATATGTTTTAATCTCTGCTCTCACAGGTGTTGGGTCACGGATTTGTCCATATTTTCATCACCTTTCGACATATATTTCATCCCTCTTATTCCTATTATTATCCATTTATCATTCCATTTTCCATCCATTTGTTGTAAGTGCACGTAAAATACCATATTACTTCCATTGATGCTTTCGTGGTTAATAATGATTATTTTCCTTTATCTTTGATGAATTGAAGACTATTATGCATAATTTTACTGATGATGGTTTATGGAGTGATTTTTCATATTAGTAACAGAAGCAGCCATGGTTCAAGCCTCCAAAGTTGGCATGTTAGAGCACGTACACATGGAGATTCAAAACATGTTTTCATTCCTAGGATTGATTATGTGCATTTGTGACTTCAATTCATGCTCAAGTCCAACATGGCAGCCTCCAGTTCATACTCAAACTATTCCAACCAGAAATGTGTGCCAGATAAGAACATAGTAATTCGTGTCTCAATTTACGAGAATCCGGAGATGAATCTTGAAAATCCGAGACATGGGTTTTGTGCGCAACGGCCTCATTTACTTGAGTCATTAGGAAATAACCAAACAAAGCTACGGTTTGAGCTATACAGTTGGTTCTATGAACATGTAATTCTCAGATTTACTGTTGCGACCGGTTTTACAAATTAGCAATTGGTTGAAACAGATCACAAGTTGGGGATTCAGTTTCTCATTCTCCTGAGAGCATTTTATGTATAAATATGTAATCATTCTAATGTATTGGGAAAGAGAGAAGAGTAAGCAATGTTATGCTGTAGGATTTGATCCAGACTCTATTGTAATACTTTCATTATGATAATACACGCTGCCAGTTTCTAAATTCTAGAGTTGTAGACTTTCATTGTGGAGATTCAGCTCTACTTAGTGGAGGAAGGGCCCTCTTCCCTGAGCAGATGCTGAAAGTGTTGATTGTTATTTTGTAGATTTGTTTATTATTTAGTTCATGATTTCATTTCATTAGATTTATCATAGTTGTATGCTTTCATTCATTAGATTTATCATAGTTGTTTTCATGTTAATTTATTTTCATAGATCGTTGGCCAACATAGCACTTCTTTTAGATTAGGCAATTAGATCTTGCTTCATAAGAATTGATTTTGTTTGAAGTGTGATTAGATTTACAGTTTGATTTTATGAATAGGTTGAGGTTTGATTTATTTTCAAGAAGGTGTGATATAGTTTACAAATAGTTTTGATTTCATACCAATAGATAAACAGTGTCAGATAGAAATTGTGCTTGCATAGATCTTGCACGATAGCTTTGAAATAAAAGACTTCCCCGGGTTGATAATTTATGTTTGGGAGTTTCAGCTGCTTAATTAATTAGACAATTAATCCACCCAACATTTTGGCAC
This sequence comes from Larix kaempferi, assembly GCA_027924585.1. Taxonomy (NCBI): domain Eukaryota; kingdom Viridiplantae; phylum Streptophyta; class Pinopsida; order Pinales; family Pinaceae; genus Larix; species Larix kaempferi. The sequence goes on from BSBM01000104.1 coordinate 391,227, forward strand.
CGTTGCCGAGGAAGATATCAATGGTACAAAAGTACATCTGACATTGTTAAAGTAGAGCATGTAGGTTGCATGATTACTTTTCAGTTTATTGAATTTGCTTTGAGTGTGTTTTTTTTTCATTTCTTTGCATTTAGTTTTATTTCATTTTCAATTTTTGGAGCGTAAATCTTATCATTCCCCTTAGTGGTGTTGTAAGCACCACCCATTATACTAACAAGTTGACAGGAACATTCAAAGGAGGAGCCTCAAGATATCACATGAAAAATCTAATGAAGAGATGGTAGGTAAGAAAGATTCAGAAGTTGTTACCTTCGAATTTCCCATCATAGATTCAGGAGGAGTGGCATCAACAAAAAGCATTCCCCCACATGTTCTACCAAATTTTCATGGTTTGGAAAATGAAGACCTTGATGTATTTTTATTTGAATTTGAAGTACTTTGTAGAGGATATGATCGTACTGATGATAAGAAGTTGAATGTGTTTCCCCTTACTCTAAAAGGAACAGCCCTTCGATGGTTCATGAGCCTCGGTGGGAATTGTATACAAACTTGGGAAGAAATGAAACATGTATTCTTGAACAGGTACCAAGATTATTGCAGGGTCAATGAAGATATATTCAAAATGACACAAGGAGAAGAAGAGAATTTGGAGGAATATGTTGAACGCTTTCAATACAACCTTCAACGATCAAAACAAAGGCAACTGGGGAAAGAGACCTTAAAAACACTTCTACTCAAGGGAATCCAAGATGAATCTTTAGAAATCTTAAATCTAATGGGAACAAGTGATGTATTTCAGTTAGCATATGATGATATTTGTGAGTTATGTAGAAGGTATTCAAGAGGAAACTTCAAGACTGGTAAGAATTCTAGTAATCCTTATTTTCAATCTTTGAAATCTGCTACAAGAACAAGAGTTATGGGAGCCGAAATCAGTAATTTATTTGAAAATTCTAATGCTGATATCAATGGTTTACTAAATTCACAATTGGGTGTTTTGAAGGTTAAGGAAAAGCATGAGGAATTTGAAGAAATAGTTTACCCTCGGTTCCAGAAGAAACATCTTGCAATAGATTGTCCTTTGGATAGTCTCACAATTTGTGGCATATGTGAATTGAATCATTCCATAGATCTTTGTCCCTCCTTACCAAGGATGAAAGAAACATATCAAAGAGATCTGGGAGTTGCAGCCAACTCATTACAACAATCATGGCAACCATGGCCTACATGTATGGTTCAAAACTCTATCCCTCTTTTTCTTCATTCTCATACTCAATCATTGAATACTCTTCCACCATGGCAGCTGTTGCAGCCTCAATTTAACTCTTACCTACCTTATCCACAAGGTTGGAATGGCCTATCTTATGATCACATGGCCACTTTCCCTCATGCTGTAACACCACTTGGTCCTTCAAGATCATCCTCACAAACAAATCCTCTACATCAACCACATCTATCTTCTCATCAAACTCCTTGGTATCCAACACAATCTCTTGTCCAATCCACCCTCCACCCTAACCATAATAAAGCAGTACAGTATGCTTACAATGCCGAACTACAAAATTTTCCTACATTTCCCTCATGTTCTACCTCACCTACACCACTGTAAAAAGACTGTACACTGTTACAGCCAATCCATACGAGGCCTGGACATGTTTTAAATCCAAGGCTTGGAAGTGAAGTTTCTTATGATCATCAACAAATTAACAACGTCAACAAATATGATGAACGGACATTGGAACCAAAAGCATCCTTCACATCATTAGATTTGAATCTCTTATGCAATCAGGAAGATCAGTTTACTAAGGAGATTCATGGTGTAAGAACCATGAGAAATCAAGGGAATAAAGACTATATTGAAGCTTGGTTTCAATCTGTTATCAATCTGCAGTATCATTCCTTACTTCACCAATTCTTGGCACCATCATTTCAAGGGAATTTGACCTCTAATATCCTAGCATTCATAAAGTTATATTTTTCTGTTGGGAGTATGAGAATACTTGAGTCATTTCTTCGAAAGTGGCTCCATTGGAAGTTCTCTTACACTTGAGAAGATTTTGTTATTTCCAAGTAGTGTAGGACATTGTAAACAAATAAAATTTGAGTTTTTTTTTTCACTTAGATCTAGGATGCATAGATAGTATCATTTTATTTTGAATCAGAACTCTTGGACACATTGTGCAGTAAGAGCCTATTACTAATCTCTCTTTTTTAGGAAGTTGGTGAGAGGAAGGAAGCATTGGTGAATGAAGACTCCATGGAAAAGGAGCTAAACGATTATGGAAACATTCAAGATTGAAACTTATGCGATCATCATGATCTATGAATTCACTTTCATTTGGATTTTGAATCACTCAAATCGGACAAGGAACGAAGAAGTTATGATTGGAATACTGTTGGTGAGTCTAGATGGCCATCGCTCTCCCGCAGGTATAAAGTGGATTTTGCTGCGTTCATTTTTTTCTTTGGATTTGTTTAATAAGTAATTGCTTATTGTTTTTTTCATATTTGTTGGGTGAAGAGAGACCAATCACCTCTCTTCTTCCATCATCTCATGTTTTATTGCAGGCAAGTGCTAGGTTTTTGCAGGTCCTTAGAAGAAGAAGGTCAATACATGCACGAGTGACTCTTGAAGACTTTTATCAATTTGCAAATGGATTGAGCACATAAAAAAAATGGACAGATTGATGTGCAAACCATATGAATACCAATGTTTCATAAGTCAAGTTCCATTGCTACTAAAGAATCCTCCCAAAAAGACCTTTCGTCCATCATGCTCATTCACCAACACCATGATTGCCCATACATTTCCTTCTTGCCTCCACCATTCCATAACTTCCATGACCTTCTGCTCCATTTCATCACTCTCATACTATCCACTCCACTCACACCTAACCCATGAATAATATCTCTCAGCTTTCTTACATGTTGAGTCGCCCCTTATCCTTTTCATTTTACCAATAAAGCCTACCTGTTGGAGAAAATCTTTCATCTCTAGTTCTTCACAATCATTTGTTTTGTACTCATATTGGATGATGTGGAATTCATTAAGATCCACCTTCCAATGGTCTTGTCCCATCGACCTCAACACACTATCTAGGCAACAAGACTTGAGTGATGCATAGTACCTTGGAATTTACATGCATCAATGGTAAATTTCCTCGCTGATGATCAAGGGAATACATCAATGTTTCTTGTTTGTTAGATCCTATAGGTGACTCGACTTCAACACATACTTTCGTACTTGACAGGTTGTACTATTGTACCTTGATAGCTCATTGTCATCACTAGTGAGTTGTCTCGTGTTGGTTAACAATTTTCATTATTGATTGGTAATCCAACGAAGTTTCTCCATGTTCGACTTCAAGAACATTCATTCTCATGGATTAACTTGTACATAAGCGTGGATATCGGATGAAGACTATATATTTTTATTGTTCCAGCAGTTCAACAATATTCTTTTCATTCAGTTGGTAGCATTTGTTTTCAGTCAACTTGCACAGTTCCTCATCATGGATTAGATTCAGCCTTCATAAGCTCCATCTTCCAGCTACATCTCTCAGCAGCAGTTAACTATGGCTTCCACTGAGGTAAAATAGAATGAGTTTTTTATTTATTGAAGATTTAGGAATATGTCATGAAAACCACTATGCATTCTTCATTTCTATTTCCAATTTCTATACATTCTTCATTACCTATCATAACCATACCATCTTTTATCCATTCACTTCCATCATTTCCCACTCAATTCTAAACCCTCACCATTCCACTTAATGTACACCCAAGTCAAGTCCTTCCCAACATCCGAGCATAATTAAATGAGCTATTGCTGCCACCCAAGAACCAACAGAAAAAAAGGGGAGAAGATCATGTTGTGCACTATCATATCAGCAAGGTGAAAGTCAGAGTTATGGTTTCTTTGGTTCATATCCATGATGTATTAGTTCATCTCATGAAAAATGGATTGCAATCATACATGTCATAAAGCTTTCATGGGCTATGAAGTTAATGGATGTTTCAGGAAAGATTACAATGCCAACCATTTCATTAATGCATGACCCTCCCATATGGACATCGTGTTTGTCTGCACATTCTTCCTGCTTGCTGGTACACATCATTGTTTGGAAGTGGTTTATGTGCTCATAAGATTTATCAGGGGAGCATGATAATGGTTCTCTTGGGTAGTAGCATGGTGATTTTGTGCAGCTTTTGTTGCAATTATGGGAATATTTTTATTGCTGAATACATCAATGCTATAGAAGGGAGTCATTATTAAAAGGAAATTGAAACAATGTCTACTCAAAATTTATTTATTTATTATTTTTATTTATTTATTTTTATTTTATTTTATTTTTTATTTATTTTTATTTATTTATTTTTATTTTTATTTATTTATTTTTATTATTTTTATTTATTTATTTTTATTTTTATTTTTATTTTATTTTTTATTTATTTATTTTTATTTTATTATTTTATTTTATTTTATTATTTTATTTTATTTTTTATTTTTTATTTTTTTATTTTTTATTTTTTAGTGGCTTGTTTCAGAGGCACTTATCCTTGTTGTATGGCAACATAGGCTTCTTCCCAACATATTCTAGAGTCCAATCATAATACAATTCCTTGTTGGTACTCTTCAAAAACCTACAACAAAAGAAGCATATACTTCCATAAAATAGAGAATGCATCTCAGAGGTATGTGTCTCTTGGTTTCTAGATGCATCCATGCATCAAGAACTGTTGTTATAAACACTTCAATGCTGATATATGATTGGTTCTTTATGAAAAATGGATCTCCATGCCCTAAATCAAATGGTTTATTCACGTGACTTAAATAAATCACATTTCCAGCCTCATCCTCAGTGCATTGCTGCTCCACATATGGATCATTAATGATTCCTACAATAGTAAACATTCTCTAATGATCATCTTCAGCATGAAGCAACAACAGAAACAAAATTTAATCACAGAGATTTTAGCAGCATAGAACATATAGCAGATCTGGATATGATCATTCTTGATGAGAACATAGTCACTATAAGTATTTTGGAGCAGGGTGATTCACATATACAGCTTGGTTCTCCCATATTATGTGCCTTGGATCATTTTCTTTTGTGCGTGATTGACAAAAAAAATAAGTTTTCTTGGAAATTTATTGACGGCTTGGTTCTTTGAGATTCCCATTCTTAGTTTGCTATGGGCTTTATGCTTCCTGCAATTAGGTTTCTAGTGCCATATGCTATCATTAATATTTTCATATTATAACATGGAAACGATTGAGAGGATCTCTTGAACTACTCTGAAGCAGTCCTACCATACACAACAATTGAAGAATGGCCATTTTCAGTAGCAAATAAATTTTATAACAGTTGGAATGATTGATGTGTAGATCAAAACTTGTTTTATGCCTTGAAGAGTCTCATCATAGCATGAATACATGATGTATCATCAGTTTGGGGGAGATGGCTATTTTTAACTTAGCTGAAAATTCATCTCTTCCATGAGGACATGGAAATTATTTAGTTTGGGGGAGAAGAAGATTTATCATGCTTGCTAGTTTGCCATTCATATTACTCATGCACATTATTTTTCCATATTTAGTGCAGAATTTGATTTGATCATATCTTGTAATTGGTAAGTTGGATATTCATGAAACTTGGACAAGGAATGCATGACATCAAGAAGAACAAATTTGGTAAGTTTCAACCCAATCCAATGCACGATTTTCGAGAAATTGGCCACCATCACCTTCAGCCATTTTGCCTATATCTCGAGATTCGTGCATCAGATGAAGTTGAGCTTTGGGGAGCAGAAGCATTATGTTAAGAGAAATATACTCACCAATTTAATTAAAAAAAAAAAAAAAAAAAAAAAAAAAAAAAAAAAAAAAAAAAAAAAAAAAAAAAAAAAAAAACAAACCTACTTCTTTACGGATTGAGAAAAAATGGCCATCATCACCTACAACCAATTTGCATTTTTCTCAAAATCTGTGATGTGGGTATCTCTGATTTTTGGTGTGGAGATGCATTGGACTTGTAGTAACTTGCTTGCAAAATTTCAACCAAACTCAGTTGTATTTTGGGAGATATTAGTTCAAGAAGTTTGCTGCAACACCAACTGTGACTCCACCAATTTTGTCCATTTCCCTATTCTGGCAGTTGTGACTCCGCCAAATTCTCCGCTAAATGGCTGGGACTCCGCTAAATTTTTTGCTAAATGGCTGTGACTCCGCTAAACTTTCTGCCAAATTTTGCAGCTGTGACTCCTCCACTTTTGACCATTTTCACCTTTTTCACATAGCAGTGACTTCGCCACTTTTGGCCATTTTCGCCAAAATTCGCAGCTGTGACTCCGCTATTTTTCGCCCATTCCTCCTTTTTCGCACAGCTGTGACTCCGCCACTTTTGGCCATTTCCGCCAATTCTCACAGCTGTGACTCCGCCATATTTGTCATATCTACAGCTGTTACTCCGCCATATTTGGCCATTTTCGCAGTTGTTACTCCGCTAGATTTATCCATACAGCAGCTATTACTCCGCTAGATTTGGCCACTTTCGCAGCTATTACTCCACCAGATTTGGCCATTTTCACAGTTGTTACTCCGCCAGATTTGACCATTTTCGCAGCTGTTACTTTGCCAGATTTATCCATACAACAGCTGTTACTCCCCCAGATTTGACCATTTTCGCAGCTGTTACTCCGCCAGATTTGGCCATTTTCGCAGCTGTTACTCCGCCAGATTTGGCCATTTTCGCAGCTGTTACTCCGCCAGATTTATCCATACAGCAGCTGTTACTCCACCAAATTTGGTCATTTTCGCAGCTGTTACTCCGCCAAATTTTCTGCTAAATTTCTCATTTCAGCTGCAAATGTGCCAATGGTAAAATGAAAGCAACAATTGAATGAGTCCTTCTAGTTTGGATGCTACACAGGTATTGGGTTGCATGAGGACATGCAACAAGTTCTGTTTCGGGGAGATGTTGGGTCACGAATTTGTCCATATTTTCATCACCTTTCGACATATATTTCATCCCTCTTATTCCTATTATTATCCATTTATCATTCCATTTTCCATCCATTTGTTGTAAGTGCACGTAAAATACCATATTACTTCCATTGATGCTTTCGTGGTTAATAATGATTATTTTCCTTTGTCTTTGATGAATTGAAGACTATTATGCATAATTTTACTGATGATGGTTTATGGAGTGATTTTTCATATTAGTAGCAGTAGCAGCCATGGTTCAAGCCTCCAAAGTTGGCATGCTAGAGCACGTACACATGGAGATTCAAAACATGTTTTCATTCCTAGGATTGATTATGTGCATTTGTGACTTCAATTCGTGCTCAAGTCCAACATGACAGCCTCCAGTTCATACTCAAACTATTCCAACCAGAAACGTGTGCCAGATAAGAACACAATAATTCGTGTCTCCATTTACGGGAAGCCGGAGATGAATCTCGAAAATCCGAGACATAGGTTTTGTGCGCAACGGCCTCATTTATCTGAATTGCGAGGAAATCGCCAAACAAAGCTACGGTTTGAGCTATACAGCTGGTTCTATGAACATGTAATTCTCAGATTTACTATTGTGGCCGTTTTTACAAATTAGCAATTGGTTGAAACAGATCACAAGTTGGGGATTCGGTTTCTCATTCTCCTGAGAGCATTTTATGTATAAATATGTAATCATTCTAATGTATTGGGAAAGAGAGAAGAGCAAGCAATGTTATGCTGTAGGATTTGATCCAGACTCTGTTGTAATACTTTCATTATGATAATACATGCTACCAGTTTCTCAATTCTGGAGTTGTAGACTTTCATTGTGGAGATTCAACTTTGCTCAGTGGAGGAAGGGCCCTCTTCCCTGAGCAGATGCTGATAGTGTTGATTGTTATTTTGTAGATTTGTTTATTATTTAGTTCATGCTTTCATTTCATTAGATTTATCATAGTTGTATGATTTCATTCATTAGATTTATCATAGTTGTTTTCATATTAATTTATTTTCATAGATCGTTGGCCAACATAGCACTTATTTTAGATTAGGCAATTAGATCTTGCTTCATAAGAATTGATTTTGTTTGAAGGTTGATTAGATTTACAATTTGATTTTATGAATAGGTTGAGGTTTGATTTATTTTCAAGAAGGTGTGATATAGTTTACAAAAAGTTTTGATTTCATACCAATAGATAAACAATGTCAGATAGAAATTGTGCTTGCATAGATCTTGCACGATAGCTTTGAAATAAAAGACTTCCTCAGGTTGATAATTTATGTTTGGGAGTTTCACCTATTTAATTAATTAGACAATTAATCCACCCAACAACAGGTACTATCTCTCATGGATGTAATGATTGGCTTATTGATAGTGGGGCTTCCAAACACATGACTAGATTTAAAGAATCTTTTGTAAATCTATCTGAACATGAGTCACCCCATAAAGTGAAACTTGGGGATGACTATCAATATCCTATCAAGGGAAGTGGTGAAGCCTCCTACAATCCAGACTCTGGAAAGTCTTGGAAGTTGAAAGATGTTTTATATGTACTTGGGCTCAAGAAGAACCTACTCTCCATATTTGCATTGGATGCAAAAGGCATGAGGGTTGCATTTGTAGATGGCCAAGTATTAATGTGGCCAAAAGGTAAAACTATGGATGATGCAGTAGTGATTGGAGAGCAAGAGGGAGGATTGTACAAATTGAAGGGACAACCTGAACATGCCATGGTACATGAATCCATGGAGCCAAGTGAACTTTGGCATAAAAGGCTTGCACATGTGCACTATAGAGCACTACCAATTGCAAGCAAAGCTGTAGAAGGTCTTCCTAAAATCAAGTCAAAGCATGAAGGTGTTTGCAAAGGATGTGCAAAAGGAAAGAACATTAAGAAGGCATTTCCAAGCAGTGAAAGCAAAGCAAAAGGGATCTTGGAGATTATCCACTCTGATGTATGCGGACCAATGTCTTCCAGTTCTCTGAGTGGGTATGTATACTATGTCTCTTTCATTGATGATTTCTCTAGGACGACCTGGGTCTAATTCTTGAAGAACAAAGATGAAGTATTTGATAAGTTCAAGGAATTTAGGACCTTGATGGAAAATCAAACCGATAAGAAGATCAAGACTTTCAGATCCGACAATGGCGGAGAATTCACTTCAGGTGATTTCAAAAAACTATGCAGTGATTCAGGGATTAAGAGGGAGTTGACTGCTCCCTATAATCCACAACAAAATGGAGTTGCAGAAAGAAATAATAGAGCAATCATGGAAGCAACACGGGAAATGCTGCATGACCAGGATCTACCTATGCATCTATGGGCAGAAGCAGCTAGGACAACTGTATATGTGCAAAATAGAACACCCCACAAGATATTGGACAACAAGACACTAGAAGAGGTCTTCTCTGGTAAGAGACCTGAAGTCAGCCATCTCAGAATATTTGGTTGTCCAGTATATACACATGTTCCAAAGGAAAAGAGGATAAAGCTAGATCCTTAAGGAAAGAAGGGTTTCTTTGTTGGGTACAATGAAAGATCGAAGGATTACAGAATATACTTTCCAGGGTTCAAAAAGATTGATGTCAGCAGGGACGTAACATTTGATGAGGACTCAGATTATATCAAATCAAGGAAGACACCTATTGAAGATCATGAAGAACCAAAGGAAATCAGATTTCAAGATACCACTATGAATGAAGCAATTCTGGAAGCAACCCGTGAAATTGAAGATCCACAAGAACCTATAGATCCACCCCGTGAGAAGAACTCTCACAAGAGGAAACCTGCATGGGCTAGAGAGATCATCCAAGATGCAGAAAGATATGGTATTCCAGAAGAGGAACATAGAGAAAGGAAAAGGACAAGGTCACACACTAGATATGTTGCCTTGCTCTGTGACACTATGAATAAAGAACCTTCCAGTTATGAAGAGGCAGCGGAGAAGAAAGAATGGAAGGATGCCATGGTTGAGGAATACCAATCGATCATGAAGAATGATGTTTGGGATTTGGTCCCAAGACCAGAAGGGAAGTCTGTTGTGACTTCCAAGTGGATCTATAAGATCAAGCATGCTGCAGATGGTAGCATAGAGAAATACAAGGCAAGGTTTGTAGCTCGTGGCTTCTCTCAAAAAGAGGGAATATACTATGAAGAAACCTTTGCTCCTATAGCCAGATACACTTCCACCAGAACTGTACTTGCTCTGGTTGCAGTGATGAAGTGGAAGATACACCAGATGGATGCCAAGACAACTTTCTTGAATGGTGTAGTCGAAGAGGAAGTGTATGTGAAGCAGCCACTTGGTTTTGAGACATATGACAGGAATTCATATGTGTGCATGTTGAAGAAATCCTTGTATGGCTTGAAGCAAGCTCCTAGGACTTGGTATGGTAGGATGGAAAAATTTCTATCCAGTTTGGGCTTTACCAAGAGTAAAGCAGATTCCAACCTTTACTACAAGGTCGAGGAAGGAAATCTAGTGATATTACATCTATATGTGGATGACCTGTTTGTTACAGAAGAAGATAGTTTGATTGCTGATACCAAGAGGAAGCTTGCTGTCGAGTTTTAGATGAAAGACTTAGGGATGATGCACTATTTTCTAGGCATGGAGGTGTGGCAGAGTGCAGATGGGATATTCCTTGGACAAGGGAAGTATGCAGTAGAGATCCTGAAGAGGTTTGGGATGATGGACTGCAAAGCCATGGCCACACCTATGGCATCGAACCTGAAGCTTCTGTGTGATGCTTCATCTGATCCGGTAGATGTCACTATGTATTGTCAGATGATTGGGTCCTTGATGTACTTGACGAACACGAGACCAGCTATTTGCTTTGCGGTGAACACATTGAGCCAGTTTCTGATAGATTCGAGGAGTGTTCACCTAGTTGTTGTAAAGCATATTCTAAGGTACCTGAAGGGTACAGTTGATTATGGGCTCAAGCATGATGCAAATCAAAAGTTTAACCTGCAGGGTTATGTTGATTCAGATTGGGCAGGTAGTGCTACAGATAGGAAGAGCACATCTGGGTGCTGCTTCAGTATGGGATCAGGTGTGATCTCTTGGTTTAGCAGGAAGTAGTCCTGCGTAGCACTGAGTACAGCCGAGGCAGAGTATGTTGCAGCTTGTTCGTCTAGTTGTGAGGCAGTATGGCTCCGAAGCTACTGTCTGAGTTATTTGATCTCCCATTGGAGGCTACTGGTATCTTTTGTGACAACCAGAGTTGTGTGAAGCTGTCTGAGAACCTGGTGTTCCATGACAGGTAGAAGCACATTGAGATCAAATATCACTATATCAGGGATATGGTGCAAAGAGGAGCAGTGAAGCTCCTGTATGTTGCGACGGATGAGCAGGTTGCAGATGTGTTGACGAAACCACTAGCCAGAGTGAAGTTTGAGTACTTTAGAGAGAGGCTTGGTGTTCTTCAGATTGACAACACTTCGAGGAAGAAGTGATGGACACATGAGTAGGAGCCATTCCAAGCATGGTGAGAGGAGGATCCTTCACATGGCTGTGGATATAAGCGTTGGATGATGAGCATCGGGACGATGCTCCAGTTACTGCTCTGTATATGCATCATGTTGGATGCTTGATATGATCAGTTGGATCATATATTTGTGTATGTATCAGTTGGATACATTGTATGATCAGGTGGATCATATATGATGATATGTATCAGGTAGATACATGGTATGCATTAGGTGGATGCATTGCATGATCAGGATGATCATGGATGACGAGCTTCAGGATGTTGCTCCAGATGATATGCATTAGGACGATGCAGTGACGATGATTAGGATGATCATGTGTCATGAGTATCAGGACAATGCTCTGGATGATATGCATCAGGATGATGCTATAATGATGATCAGGATGATGTATGGTGAGTATCAGGTTGATACTCTGTGGCAGTGGATAGGTTGTGCAGATGAGCATGTAATTTGACCTGGGAGATCCGACAGGTAGAGCTGTGTGCTCGTAATAGCCTGGGATGATCTTTCGAGGCATTGCTCTGGGAGGACATGCAATATAGCCCTGGGAGATCTGTCAGGTAGAGTTGTGTGCTCGTAACAGCCTGGGATTCTCTTGTGAGGTCTTGTCCTATGGCATATAATATAGCCCTGGGAGATCCAATAGGTAGAGTTGTGTGCTCGTAATAACCTGGGATGCTCTTTCGAGGTTTTTCCATGACCACATGTAATATGGCCCTGGGAGATCCGATAGGTAGAGTTGTGTGCTCGTAACAGCCTGGGATGCTCTTGCGAGGTTTTGTGGTGAGACCACATGTAATATGGCCCTGGGAGATCCGATAGGTAGAGCTGTGTGCTTGTAATAGCCTAGGATGCTCTTGCGAGGTTTTGTGGTGAGGTCACATGTAATATGTCCCTGGGAGATCCGACAGGTAGAGCTATGTGCTCATAACAGCCTGGGATGCTCTTGCCAGGTTTTGTGATGCACGTAATAAGTCCTGAAGATTCCACAGTATGTCCAGTGATGATGAAGACTTGCAGGTGGTGGGCCTACATCCAGTATGAAAAAGGACTGGCTCTGTAGAACTTCCTATGACGAGTAGATCGGAGATTGATTGAGATAGCAGCAGCAGTGACGATGACGATGATTCGATGATGATGATCCAGTGACGATTATCCAGAGAAGAAGACTTGTGCTAGCAGATCTGTGTCGAGAAATACCTTCCTAGTTAAGAGGGAGTGTTGATGTATATGTAACTTCGGAATGTATTTCACCTATGTATATTGTACTCATATATAGATGGTATTATTCCTCTATACGAAAGTGTTGTCATTTGTATTGACAAGTGTCGCAAGTGTCGTAACTTGCTGTGATGGGTTATTAGACCACCAAGTGTGGGGTCAGCCCTGATTAATGTAACCATGGGTTATTAGACTCTCCTAAAGAAGTCGGCCCTGCTAGTTTATTAGGCAAGTCAGGATAATTATAAATAGAGAGCGGGAGCTCTCTATTTGATCATCTCATTATTCACTTCTACATCACTCGAAAAGTGGTGCACTAGTGAGGAAGGAGGAGTAGCTGCTAGGAGAAGACTATCTCTTGTACTTTGGTTGTATCATTGCTCTTTCTATCTCTGAGGAAGTTGTGGGGTTTTTCACCTTTATGGTTTTCCCCAGTGAAACTCTGTGTGTCTATTGTCTCATGTGATTGCTTGGTGTGATTGATATGCATTGTTATACTTGATATGCTGTACATGTTATTCTCTCAGTAAAGATCCTAGAGTATATTGAATTAATGCTAAAAAATTAACAAAAAATGCATTGGTCATCCTCTCCATCAAGTCATGAATGAAACTACTTTCAAACCTCTCCATGGCAAATTGAATTGTGATATATGGATTGAATTTGACTGTGCTACACCCTTTGACATGCTTTAATTCATCCAATAACTCCCATGAAACTCATTTTTTTGCTGCCATACATTGAACTTCTCATTTGTCAAGATTGGCCTTGAACCATTATGGTCAATTTCAATCTCAAGCTTGCTTTCCCTTAAGCAATTTATGCATTTAGCCAATGCATGCATAATGACTAACACCTCCATGTCTGGGATTGAATAATGTCTATGATGGTGTTGCAACCTCATGTGGTGTCTATTTGGCCTCAAAACCATTCCTAAGTTTCCTTGGGAATCATCTCCTTTATGCAAAAATGGTGGAACGAAACCTGGTGGGGAAAGCATGGAATAATCATGCATCATTTTCTTGATCCCTTTGAAAATTCTATTGGGGTTCTTATCCCAACATGAGACACCTTTCTTTACTTGGTCAGCTATATATGTTTTGAACCAGAAGGAATATTTACATGGTGCATCCTTCTCCAAATTCTTTACATTTATGGAATTGATCCAAACAAGGTTGGACCGAATCCTCTTCATGTAAGAACCAACTTTACCAAACTCAACCATAGAATCACGATATGATCCTTCAATCCTTCCAAATTCATGTCTAGACAAATGGATATGTAGTGACTTCTTTTCCCAAGAATTTGACATAACTCCCAAACCAAAAGAATGCTTTCCCAACATCTCACAATGAACCAGAATGTCATCAAAAGGAACAAATACAAGCTTACCAAATTGCTTATTGTATTCTCTGCTCATGTAAAATTGTGAAGACATAGGTGCACTAGCCAAACTAATGCTCATGCATGTGAATCCCAAATAGACACATTGGACACAAGGAGGTGTCTTCTGCATAATTCCTTCATCCATACAAATATGATGATGGGGATTAAGGTGGAGATCAATTTTGGCAAGGTACTTTACCTTGTGCATCACATCCCTCTCAAGAGATGGCTCTGTCCCACACAATGCTACATGAATCTTCCAACTAAAAGGATTGATACCAAGAATGATTCCTAGGTCCCAAATGAATCTTAGATTGAGGAAGCGTCTCCTACTTCCTCCTATACACTGCTTCCTATGGATATACTTCTGTAGGTTAAGGAAGAATCGCCCTCCAGGATTCCATTGAACATGCTGCATTCTCCCATTCTCTATCACTTAGGAGACTCCATCATCATGTGCAATACCAAGATCCCACCACCAAAACGGAATTTCATCACTCCTAATGCTAAAATAACTCTCCAAGAGCCTCTCTATCAAGGCACGAGTCTCCTCATGTGCCATGTGCACACTGGTACGTAGTCTCACAACACTGCTACATGTATCACCCAATTGACATAGGTGATACTCCCCTGTCCTGCCATGTATACTGAAGGAATCATATAGTAGTCATAGATTCCCATGCCATTTCTCACAAAATATGAACGACATGTCAAACAACTCACTACTGATGCAAGCAAGAAAATTACACTCTAGGTTACTCATCTCAGACATGTATCTACCCACCCAATCCATGGATGAATAAACATCTTTGTTGGATGGTCCAAGTGGAGTGAATATAGCCACCTCCTCCAAATTCAAATATTGCTCCCATAAGGGTATCCCATGATCCTCATGATGCACATATAACACTCGACCAACTTCCTCCATGACAATCCTCTTACAAATACCGTGCATTTTGGATTTCCTTTCTTGCTCACAAGATTTCCTAGTGAATGAAGTGTTAAAGAATCTTCTACCAAGGTGAGAAATATTGCTATACCCTTCGATATCCATCTCTATTACATACTCATCCATCCAATCCTTGGATAAATAAGCACATCTTCTAGATGATCCAAATTTCTTGTCCTCAACTATCTCTCCCATAGTTGAGTCCTTCTCATCATTCTTCAAGAAACGTGCTTGGACAATATCTTCAATATAATCTCCCTTCACAAACACCTGCAAATCAGAATTTTCCTCATTTCATCCTCCACACGAGGTTCCTCCATCAAACCCAAAGTGTCTCCTGCCATGTGCACATGATCATTTTCCATGAGGATGGAGGTTGGGGCATGATCAACTCTCTATGAAGCTGATCAATCTGCAAACTTGATTCTTGAAGAGCTTCTTGGGTGCTTTCAAATTCATGAGTGAGATTGTCAATCTCCTCTTCATTTTCTAGTGATGCATTATGATACATATTCACAAGCTCAAGAAGATTATCTCTATCAAAAAGCAGCTGCAAAAATGCACCTCTTATGTCTATCACCGCTTTTCGAATCTTCTGAGCCAAGTATTCAATGGAAGATTCCTCCTCCATTTTCCAACAACAGTGTGACACCAATGCATTGGTTCCATGTAGATTGCTCAGGGCCTTACTAATGTCCTTTTCACTCATCTTCAGTGGCCCTGCAAGGGAGTGTGTCTCTTAAGGACAAGAAGGAGCGCCAATGCCTCCACTATATTATTCGCCGCATGTCTTATATTCTAGGAATAATGAAGACATGTATTTCCCCCTGGGGATGTGATCTCCCCACCCATACATACTGCCTCAGGGTTTCCTTTTAAAGCTTCGTCAAAGCATAGCAAGTAGTTCACCTGAGAATATTTACAATTTTCAAAATATTGGGGGGTAAATGAAGCTTCCAGATTGATCTAGGAATAAATGAAGGTGAAGGGTTGTTTATCTTTGTTCATCTACTACCTTGATAGATATTCATTCAATGTAGCCAGTTGATTTCCTCTTGATTTAGAATTTGGATTTCTCTTTTTCCCCTTTTTTGTTTAATATAATCGGCCAACATACTTGTGGCGTTCCCTTTACCCAATCCAACCAACGGGAGGGGACATTAACTAAATTCAAGCTTCCAAAATTTTCCCCATAGCCAAATTACTATTTCATAATATTTAAAATACATTTTTGTATGCATAAATAACATACACATCGGAAATAAACTCTCTCCACACACATTTAGCAAGCATATATGAATTCAATAATTACAGGAATCAATTAAAAACATTGCACATTGAAATAGAAAAGAATAGTTATCTTGATCCAATGCATATCTGAGCAAATGACTGTGTATGAGCAATATTCCACCCAACTGTAGGCACTCTGTCTAGCATATACTCTTTATGCTGAGAGGAAACCCCCAAGATGGGCTATGAGGCTACCAGGGTGAAGGAAACACCTACAGGATTCTCTCTCTCATCCCACAACTCATTCATCTCTATACGCTTAGCCAAATTCTCATATAGATTTCTATAGGAATCTAACTCAACCATCATAGCCTTGGGTCCCACAATACTTTCCCCACACAACACCCTTCCGTGCTCAGGCATCCTGTTCACCGATCCACAGTTCTCTTGGGAAATCCATATAGTCAGATGCTTCCAGTGTGCACATAGAAGGAGGCCAATATGGTGTATGTTGTTGGAGAACCACATGTAGCCTCAATTCATGGCTTCCCAAGCATCTGTGAGTAGAAAACCTCAATGGGTAAGTGCTCCTAGCTTGCCCAACGTCTACGCTCACCTAAATCCATCTATTTTCCCTTCCAAATCTATAGTGTTGTCTCTAATTTCGAATTTTTGGGTTACACACAATCTGGTAAATGGTCATGAACACAAATACAGAGCTCTGTGTAGTGTATATCTATTTGAGAGAGTGATATAGTGAGGGTTGACTCCAAGGGATATGAGATAATGGTGAAAAAACTTACATAGCTTCTGACCATAGAAGAAAGGACCCCTAATAGTTGTATACTGACTTCTAATAGTTGATAGAATTGTCACAAAAGTGCAGTCAGCCCCTTGCTTCAATAACTACATGAGGTGACTTTTCCCACCAACGTCACACATGCTTTCAATGATTGGAAATAATCAAAAGAAGGCGATTGTCTCATTTAATTCACATGGAAAAAATAGGATGAGTTCTATGGTTGACACATTGTAGCAAAGGATTTGGTCTCCCATAGGCCCCCTTTCGTCTTCCCCTCTAGTGGAGTCATAGCCCCTCTAGTGATCTTTGCACAGCCATCTTGGACCATTTTATTATGTACGCAACATAATATTTACATATATTAAGTGTTATCATCACAAGCCAACCATACAGTCCAAATGAAAATATATATATCATACATGCCTAGACATTCACTAGTCAGGCCTTGACCTTGGCCTTGAGATCCACACTAGGAATCCATACTAGCATATTTACATCATTTACATAATTTTTATTAAATACATTCCAAGTCAAAACTAGGGATATTACAATCCACTCCCCCTTGGAATAACACCATCCTTGGTGTTTTGTCAATTTAAATCAAAACAAAAATGGATATGCCTCTTTCATGGCATCCTCCAGCTCCCATGTAGTTTCATTGGGACCGAAGTGCTTCCATTGTACCTTTACTTGTCTGATGGCTTGGTTCCATAGCAATGTTACCTTCCTTTCTAAGATGTGCAGTGGCTTGTTTTGGAACTCTCCCTCTAGTTTCACCTGAACCACATCCCAACCAATCACATGGTTAGGATCATGTACATATTTCTTAAGCAAAGAAACATGAAAAACATTATGAGCTCTAGTATTAGTAGGCAATGCAATTCTATATGAAACTATCCCTATCCTCTCAATAACTTCAAATGGATCACAATATCTTGGTGATAGGATTCAAGGAATTTTTCATTGGCATCACTTTGAGGTAAACATGATCCCCAACATGGAATTCCCTATGCACTTTGTTCTTGTCTGCATAGATTTTCTGTCTATCTTGGGATGTCTTTAAAATTTTCCTAATTTTTGCAACCTCTTGTTCCATTTTCTTTAGTAATTTTGGCCCAAGTACAATTTTGTTCACTACATTATCCCAAGTAATCGATGTTCTACCCTTTTTTCCATACAAAGCTTCAAATGGACTCATGCCCAATGAAGCTTGATACCCATTGTTATATTCAAACTCTACCAAATGTAGATAATCCTCTCAACCTCTTAGTAATATTACCTTCAACCTCAAACAAGATTGATTGATGGTCTACTTGGTGGTCCTCTAGGGATGCATAGATTATAGGGATGGTCCTCGCCATTTGACCCACAGTTTTAGCTTCTTGGATGTTGTGAATGTGCTTTGCACTCCCATTCCGATGTGGATAATTCCTAAGCATATGGTCCTCTCCACATTCCCAACTTTGAAGTGGATCCTTTGGCTCACTTGGCTTGTCTCCCATCATTCTAGTTGGATCAGTCACACCTTGTGGTGGCTTCCTTAGCTAATTTTTGAATTGAGAAGGTCTTCTTCCTTTGGCCAAACTTATCATTTTTTTGGTTTTCTTTTGTTTTGATCATAACAATACTTGGATTTCTTATGGTATCCTCTAGAGTTCGAGGTAAATCAAAATCAATCTGGTCCCGGTATGACTTAGGTAACCCACATAGAAAACGTTAAATTTCACCTTATGATCATATATGATATATTTGACATACCTTAGCAGCTCTAAGAATTTATTTGCATATTCTTCCATAGTCATTTGTCCCAATTTCAGTTCATGGAACTCTTTGATTTTTCTATCATAGTACCTATCGGAGAGGTATTTTTCCTTAAAGTACTTCTTGAATGGCTTCCACACAATATTCCTTTCATTGATCCTCTTTAATTTCCTAAGGTGATCCCACCATATAGATGCCCTTCCATTCAAATTGAATATAGCCACGTTTGCCTTCATATTTACTGGGTAGTCTTGGACTTGGAAATACTTCCTCATCCCAAGAAGACAAGCCTTATCTTCTTAACCAGATTTTACTTCACCATCAAATGTAGGAGGGTTGGCCTTCCTAAATTCTCCATGTGAATTTTTATTGAAATACCTCTTCCTCTTATTCCTATTAAATGAATAGCTTGAACCTTCAATGGATTCTTTAGAGTCAGATGACTCACCATAAGAGATTTCTGGAGTATATGTCCTATCTCTAGGAATCCTTCTTGAACTATGGGACCACTTGTGGGAATGCCTCCTTGAACTACTCCCACTCTTTTCATGAGTTTATAAGTTCTCCCCATGGTTAATATTCCTCTAAATATATGCCAAAATTTGAAGCATAACTGCAATTTGATTTTATTCTTCTTGACCTCTAATCATCCTTTCATTATCTTCTCTACAACTCTGCAGTTCCACCCTTAGGATCCTTATGGTTTCTGCAATGTCCAGAGGAGTTACTTGGTTTCTTATCCCATTGGATTATGTCTATACGTTCTCAACCTGTATGTTCTCTCCCGCTGCATCTGTTTCAGCCTCATAGGGATCATGTGCATCATCCATGATGATGATCTTCTTGTCCCAACCAAGACCAAACATTTCTCAAATTATCTATACTCAATGTTGACCCTTAACAGTTACTGATATGATTTCGAATATGCAAAACATGTTCATATAAACACATTTTTTAGATTTATTATATTCTCACAAGATTATAAAATTATTTTCATGCATTCTGAGAACAACCCATATTGTCACAGAAACATCTAAAACACTCTTTCATAATCCACAATTTTCCCCATTTTATATTGTTCTCGTAGCTTCGGCTGATCTCGAGAACCAACTTTGTAGATTTAAAAAATATGGAGGTCAAGGGGGCTCTCCCACTTGAAGGGCGGTTCGAGGGCAGCACCGTCATTTTTTTAAAAAATATTTTGATTTCATGCAATATGAGGCATAAGATCAGTGCCATTTTTCAATTTCTGGCACCTGAAATTTGACTGTGGAAACTATTGTTTCCCCCCCTAGTTTGTTCCCTTCAGATGCCACCTACATCACCCTACCACTTATCAGGAATAAGTGGTTTCAGGATTTGTGGAAAGTGGTTTCCTGAAACTACTTTTATGAGCCTAAATGCATGAGAGGGAGACACGTCGTATGGCGGTTTCTAGTTTAGGTTCATGTTAATTAATTAACTATCATGGACCTTCATGATCCTGAAACACTATTAGTCCTTGATACAATTTGAACGATCCTCCAATATTGACCTGAATAGTGAGGAGTCCCATCATTCTTGACATGACTCTATGTCACATCTTTGCACATCACATCACCACCCATCAGATCAAAAGCAGTTCTAGGCTCCTCGGGAAATTGGTTTCTCGAAACTGCTCTCATGAGCCTTAATGCACGAGTAACTGACATATTGATGGGGAAGTTTGCATTTCAGTCTCATGCAAAATAATTAAGCATCGTGCATCTTCAGGACCCTAAATCATTGTCAGCCATTGATCTCTAGCACTTCCTGATGGTCATATCTACTCCGCCTTCGCACTCCATCACATGTAGTCACTTATGCATGTGAATCTAATGTGGTTGGTCCACATCACACCTTCTACCCACATGGATCCGCCACATCAAACCTATTTCCCATGAGACACTTCCATGTCACCTGTCCACGTGGAATGGGTGGGTCCAACTTAAATTTTCCAAATTTCGTAATTACACAGAAATTTGAATTCGGAAATAAGGGGGATTATTTTGAAATTAATTCGAAATTACTTCTGGCCCCTTATTTGTCACTTAACAGAAGCCGGTTTCTACAGAACCATTTATCATTTCTTCCTGTAAATTTGGATTTCTCTCCCATACAGCTCCAATATTGTAATCAAAAGTTTTGATACCACTCTATAATGTCCCCTTCACACAATCCAACCAACAAGGGGGACATTAACTAAAATTGGGATTCCAAATTTTGTCCCATAGCCAAATTATGATTTCATAATATTTAAAAGACGCGTGCATATGCATAAATAACATACAAAGTGGAAATAAAATCTATCCACACACACCTATCAGACATATACGAATTCAATCATTGCATGCATCAATTAAAAACATTGCACATTGAAATAGAAAAGAATACTTATCTTTATCCAACGCAGATCCAAGCAACTAGTTGTGTAAGAGCGATTTTCCACCCAACCGTAGTCACTCTATCCAACATATACTCTTTCTGCTGATATTCCACCCCAAGCAGGGGTATGAGGCCACTAGGGCGAAGGAAATACCTATAGGCTTCTCTCTCTCAACCCATAACTTGTTCTGCTCTCTATGCTTAGCCAAATTCTCATACAAAGATCTATAGGGGTCTCACTCAACCATCATAGCCTTGTCTCACACAATACCTATCCCACACAACACCCCTCTATGCTCGGTAATCCCCTTCACCGATCCACAATTCTCTTGGGTGATCCATCTTGTCGGGTGCTTCCAGTGTGCGCATAGAAGGAGGGAAATTTTTCTTATGTTGTTGGAGAACCACATGTAGCCTCATTTGTGGCTTCCCAAGCATCCATGAGTATAAAAATGCAATGGTTAAGTATTCCTAGCTTTCCCGACCTCTGTGCTCACCTACAACCATCTCTTTTCCCTTCCAAATCTGTAGTGCTACCTCTAATTAAAAATTTCTAGGTGACACATAGTCTAGTAAATGATCATGAACAACAATATAGATCTCTACGCAATGTAGATATTCCTGAGAGAGTGATGTAATGAGGGTTGACTCCAAGTGATATGAGATAATGGTGGAAATACATCTTACATAGCTTTTGACCATAGAAGAAAGGAATCCTGACAGCTACAAAACGACTTCTGATAGCTAAGAGAATTCACAGAGAACTATCACAAAAGTGTAGTCAGCCCCATGCTTCAATAACTACATGAGGTGACTTTTCCCACCAACCTCACACATGCATTCAATGGTTGGGAATATTCAAAAGAAGGTGATTGGTCCATTTAATTCACATGGAAAAACTATGATGGGTTATAAGGCTAACACATGGAAGCAAAGTATTTGGTCTCCACAAGCCCCCTTTCCTCTTCCCCTCTGGTGGAATCATGGCCCCTCTAGTGCTCTTTACACACCCATCTTGGACCATTTTATTATTTATGCAACATAATATTTACATATATTTAGTGTTAGCATGACAAGCCAACCATATTGTCTAATTAAAAATATGTGTATAATGCATGTCTATCCATTCACTAGTTGGACCTTGGCTTTGAGCTCCGCACTAGGAATCCATACTATCATATTTACATCATTTACATAATTTTGGTTAAATACATTCCAAGTCAAAACTGGGGGTATTACAATATTCATGCTTCTCAACACCACTACCGCAGTGGTGGCAATTTTTTTTCAAAAAGTAGGGATCTGTTCCTAGCTAACCAAATCTTCCAAATAGTATTTTTTTCCAAATCCATGAAGTAATCCTTGAAAATGCTTTTATTTATGAACTTACACATGTAGCATCTCTACCAGTTTCTCATGAGTTTGGTCACCTATTTTGGCCATCTAATTTCATAGTGAATATTTCCACTTACTTGTCTCCAAACTTCTTTAGAGTATAAGCATACCAAGAAAAGATGGTCATTGGTTTCATCCTCTTTTTTACAAAGAATATATCTAAATGGACCGTTAAATCCTCTTTTGAGTAAATTTTCAGATGTTAGTAACCTGCCATGAGTTAAGAGCCAACATAAAATATTGATTTTGGGGAGACTGGAAATGCTCCAAACCTTTTTCCACTTACTTTCTTTTAGGGGAATCACAAACTGATTCAGGAGTGAAGTGTAACCATCTTTGACTAAATATTCCCCTTTTCCCCAACTTCTCAAGTCCACCAGAATTTGATGGGAGGGAGTACATCCACTTGGTTTGATATAGAGGTCATGAAATTGATCACTCAGTTCTACCAGAATATATCTTATCTTCCATTCCTTCTAAATTCCCCTGTCATTCCAGATTGCTATGTCTGATACAATGTTGATGCCTTGTATTTGGCACCATATTCTCAGCGGGGATATAGATTGAATCTACATCAAGGGAGGATTCCCTATTATACTATCTTTCCATAATAGAATTTTTTTCCCATTTATAGGGATCCAAGTGACCTTACTATGGAAAAGAGGGAGAGAATATTTTATGAGTTTCCAAATAGGGGAGCTTGACTATCTCAACGGAGGCTGATCCACATATATTAACATGTCATTGAATAAGTATTTGTGGATGAGGGATTTTTTCCATTGGTCGTTTTCTCCTGTAACTAATATCCATACAAGATTTTCTCCCAGAGCCAAGTTTTTTATTGAGGGGTATCGAATTCCTATACCCGAATTAATTTTAGGATCTCTAACATGCTTCCAACTTATTAGATTCATTCTTTTGGTGGTTTATTTCCCTCCTTTCCATAAGAATTTTCAAATGTCTTTGGTTATAGTCTCTTTGACACTTGTAGGGGCCATTAACATTGAGAGCTGAAAAATAGGGAGAGCCGAGAGGATTTATTTTATAAGAACAACCCGTCCAACTAAATTCATCCATTGTAATCCCCATGAGGTGCTTTTCTTCTTGATTTTATCTAGAATTTGTGTCCATTCTGATTTTGGCAGGGCTTTATGACAGATCAGAATACCCAAATATTTAAAATATTGTCATTTTTCTTTGATAGGAAATTGCATGATTCAAGCTATGGTTGCTACAGTTCTTCTATTGGTGTTCCATAAGTATATTTTTCTTTTCTATTTGTTTGTCTTTCCTCTAGAAGCTCTCATAAACTTCTCAAGGATCTCTTTGAATCTCTAAGCTAAAATTGTTGAAGCTCCACTTTACAGTAATGTTGCATCTGCAAATTAGAAGTGGTTGATTCTTCTCACACCCTAAGTAATATTTATCCCCATTATTTTCTCCTTTCTTCTTTCCATCTCTAGTTGTATGATTAATTCCTATTCCATTAATATATAGAGAGAAGGGGAGAGGGGGAAACATTTCTAGATCCCTCTAGATATTTAAAAAAATATGTCGGTCTCCCATTCACTAACAGGGCTATCCACGAGTTGCAAATGAATGAGGCGATCCATGAAATAAAGTCTACCCCAAAGCCAAATCTGATCGGAAAGGTAAACATAAAACTATGTCTCACCCTGTTAAAGGCGTTAGCCATATCCATCCTAATGACCATTTATTTTTCCCCTCTCTCTTTGTCAGAGTGTTTGACAGACAATCTACCAAGAGAGGACTTGAGGCATGTTCTCCCTAGCTCAACACGAGTCTAGAACAAATAGGACAGAACATAAATCACTCTCCTAGATCTAATTAAGGATCAAAGAACTAGATATGTTTACCTTATAGATCGCTAATCCTTTTCTCCTTGAATGGTGCTCCAAGCTTGATGATCTTCAGATCTGAGCTGCAAAATCTGTCAAGACAACAAGACAACAAAAAAAGTAAAATGCATCTATACAATAACATATCTAAGTAAGCAGTCAAGCAGGCGAACTACACAAGATATCATTAACACAATGAGATTTTGGTGGAAAGCACTTATATTACTGTATTGAAAGGGAAGTACATAGGATAGAAATATTACAACCATAGACTTGATGTAGCAATCCTCATCTGATCGAACCAATGCCAAATGCTCCCAAGGAAGTGTGAGTCTCCCAATAGATGAGTAGAGATCTCTCCTCAGGTAATTTCACCAACATGTAGACACTATAGACTTCCTCCCCTTGGAATGGGAGTGAGCTTCACTTATATAGGACTAAGTGGATAGGGTAGGTTGAGATATGGTAGTAGAGAGATAGGGGATCCTTCCAAGAGGTTAGGAACCGAGTGCCAGCTCTCCCAAAAGGTTAGGGATAGGGATCCATGTCATCTAGCTTCGAGAATGGGCTCGAAGAATATATTTTTGTCCATTAACTGACATCATCACAAGCTGCAAGAGGCCAACCTGCGATGTTGCAGGTTGCTTGAAGACAACTTGCGATGACCTCTCAAAACCTAGTATGAATGGGTTTGTATATATTCTAGGTTAATGACTTAGCCAAGGAAACTTTAGGGATGATTACACTGAGTCTCATGACGGTAAGATTTTAGGTGTAATAGAATGCCCCCCAAAGCATGAAGCTGTTTGAAATTGGATAGGTGAAATGCTTTGATAGAAGGAATGGCAATCGTTCGCCGAACGAAGGACGCTACTGCAGCACAACTGACTCTGAGTACACAGTCTCATATGATGTACAACATGGCTGCCGACCAATACATTGCAGATCCATGATAGTAATGACCGACTGAACATAAACATGGCTACTAGACACAAGCGTAGATCCATGATGACAAGATAACACAGCCACGACCAATACAAATGTGGATCCGTGTGATATGACTCAAAACAAACTCCATCGCAACCTAGGTAAAACATGACTCCCCAGGGTCTTCAAGCCGAACCCACAATGATACGAATCTATCCATGTGATTACAAATGTCTTGACGTCGAACATGGTAGAACCACTTGATTACCGGTCATTGATGTATATCGTTAACAAGCACGAGGGAAATCATCATTGATGTCAATGATCCCCAAGGTAGTGAATAAATGAGTTGAAGTCGAACGCAAGATGAAACCTTTCAATCAAGAGTCAATGATGTAAACTCATGTTGAAAGCGAGGTAACCTGCCATTGAAGCATGTAGGGCCAAGCTACTTGGTTGGTTTCTAGATTCAACCCTTGGATGATGTGTTGAAGTCGGATGAATCCGTCGAAGGAGGGCCATGATGAATCACCCATCATCGACATGAAACACGACAAAAATGTGTAGAGTAGATCGGATGGTACAATAACATGTAATACTAACTCAGAATAAACCGATATGGTATTAGGTGTGCTGACTGTAGATAATGAATGGTGAGAACGTTCCTGAGCATGGGCATGGCATGACTTGGCAGTATTGACATGACGAGTATGACACCAAAACCTAATGCAACTGATGATGGAAGTATTCTTTGAATGACTCAAAGGAGTGATAAGACTCAGGAAGTAGGTGGAACTCGAGGACAAACAGATGATCCAAGCGCAATATGCAAATGCAAATGAGTGCCATGTTCAAGAATGACTAGGTACTGCCACAGATAAAGGGTGTAACATAAAAGCTTTCCTTTTTCCCCATCATGAACGATGAGTGCCTCATGTGTTTTTTACGAGCTTGATGAGGGTAACCAGATGCTCGGTATAGCTCATCTCATAGATGAGTCCAATCCCAAATATTTTTCAAACCTAAAGATGGGTTCGTCCCATGACGGGCCCTTCAATGTTAGAGTTTAACGAGTCCATAGAAGGTAAACTCAGTTGTCATTTCATGTTTAGAGAGTCTGAAAATAAATAAAGAAGACTCCAACGGTCCTTTTTCGTAAAGTTAGCCTCATCGCCCAAAAAAGGGTAAAACAACATGGGAGAGAACTCTTCCAGTCATGATTGGCTGGAGTATTCCTTTTTTGTAAATAGTGTCCCCTGGTCCGAAAAAGGGGTAAACTATCACCAGGGAGACGACCATTCAAATTCTTTAACAAGAGTGAACGCGATAAATTCGCTTGGCAATATTTTCGTATTTCGAGAGCCTGAAAAGAGCTTAAAGATAGACTCCAGGGGATTCCTTTTCTGTAGGAGTTTAACGAGCCTGGAAAAGTGATAAATCATAACTCGGTAACTTATTCTCATGGTTTTAAGAGCACGAGAAAGAACAAAGAGTAAGCTCACCGTCATTAAATAATTACAATCTAACGGATACAAAATAATGACAAAACATTCAAGGGATTGTTCATGCCTGAAATGACCGTTATAGTGTGAGAACGACGCACAAAGAACTCTTAACAACTCCTGCACACTTGAAAACTAAGTCAAAAAGTCAACCGGGTATTCAAATGTCATAAAAATGATCCAAACTATAGCAAATGACCTAAAAAGCATCAAATATTTGAAAAAGAATATGCCCTTTTGTCTATAAATAGAAACAAAAACCAAATATAGTCACCATTGTTCATTTTCCAAATTGGGGAGAAGAAGTGCCATTTGAAGCCAAAAATTCACTTGCCGATTCTGGGAGCTGCGAGCAACCATTTCACGAGCCGTTCAGAGCAGGTAACTCTAAACTTCATCCAACACATTTCCAGTGGTTTACAATTTTAATTTTAGTTCATTTTTTGGGTTTTTGAGTTGGTTTGTGGAGGGCTATTACGTCCTCGATTCATCGCAAGTCTCCCTTACAGGAACTGCGACAAACCCGGGTCGTCGCAAATCCTGCAAAAATGGGTTGCGACGATGTCGCACTGTCAGTATTGACGGGGTGCGATGGCGGAAACTTCCAACCCCACCAACAAACCTAGCCCAAAAGATAAACATTCAGTGGTTGAAGTGAGTTCTAATGATGTTAAAATGCTCATTTTGGCAGGTTAGTAGCAGCCAACATTGTCTTAGAGTGGTGTGAACGAGAACACAAGGTAGATGATGTGCAAGCTGCAAGTGACCCATTATGTGTAGAGGCATTACGGAACTGCGGGCTACTGAAGTTATTCAACATTCAGGGCATGAGGGCCCAAGTACCACTGCTAGAACATATGGTCCATTGTTGGGAAGCTGCGCAACAGTATTTTGTGATAGGAGAGCACACTTTGACTATAGATGTGGAAGACATCTACTTCTTGACTGGATTGTCCCGGAAGGGGGACAATGTGGCTCTTACCGGATCATGAGGAAGTGATCGGACAGTAGACAACTCGATCCTTCGGCATTGCACTCCTCACGCCCATGCCTCTAGTGGGAAGACTCCCATCAAAGAGGTACGAGAACGTCCACTACGAGCTATTCTTTTCACCATAACGAGGATAGCAGGGAGCCAAGCGCCCCATCTAGCTACTAGGTCCTAGATGTTGTACGCAGAGGACTGTATGTCTCCGAAGGTATTCAAATTGTGCGAGGGACTCCTCACAAACATTCAAGCTTAGCTGACCAAGTGTCGACGTGGAGAGCTCAAGAAGTTCGAAAACGGATCTATAGTGATCTCATTTCTATTGGAGCGGGTTCCCCTCTTGCGCCTGCAGGTAGCTCTAGATGATAGGGATCCTAGGGATCCTCACATGGCTAGATGGACAGAGGTGATGGCCTGCCATGGTGGGGTTCCTATCATCAGGTATGGTCCTGAGTTCTTCACCTGGATGGAAGGCCAGTTTCTCATGGTAGAGGATTACCCGTACAATAGTACGGACTACAGGGAGGACCCATGCTTGGCACTTCCGGAGGGAGAAGAGTGGGGAGACATCGATAAGAACAATGACCCTTATAATTTTTAGTTTTGTGTATTTTTGATTTTTTAGTTATAGTGTTGATCAGTTAATAACATGTGTGTGCAGATGTGGGCCCAGTGCGACCAGTAGGAGTTTCTCTTCTTGCTAGGAGAGGAGGGGGAGCAGCCATGGCCCCAGCCATACATGCTTCCATCATGGAGATGGAGGATGTCTACGAGAACCTGTTTGGGTTGACATTAGACGTTCCAGAGAGGATAGTGGACGAGTTACTGTGGCCTATGTAGAGGTATGCGGTGGGAGCGTCTGTGCGTTTCAATGTGCTGCTCCGCAAGGTCACGAGACCAGTTGGCTGCTTCCATACTTAGCAGGCTAGAGTTGCGAGACCTAGGGGTGTACGGGCCAGGCGTTAGGCCTTATGTTGTTATTATGTATGTATTGAGAGCTTAGAAGCCTCAGATTTTGTATTACTAAAAGCTATGAGGCTTCAGATTTTGTATAAACTCACTGAAAGCCATCATGCTTCAAATTTTGTACTAGCACTACTTTTTATGATGATATATATATAGACATTTTGGCGGTTTTATACATTATGTGTTTTAAATGGATGAATGATGTGATCTTGTTTATGTGTTTGCTTATAAAATGAGTTATTTACATGTTATGTCTACTTTTAACAGTTCATGAATATGCTTATGTGTGTGCAATGTACCAATTTAAGATGAAGTTGGCCATGGAGTCGACAACTGTGTTCACATCTCGTGGAATGTGTAGGTACTGAATGGACTCAAAGGACCTTTCCAGAAGACAGACTCGTCTATAGAGACAAAGTAAGGTAGGATCGCGGATGGCGTAGACTCGGTTAAGATGAGAGACCACTAGTTGAGAATCCAAGTGGATGACAACGTGGTCCATACCCAAAGAAATAGAGTCGGTTAGGGTTCCAATGACTACTTGATATTTTGCAGCATTGTTGGTTGCAAAACCTAGACACATTCCTCCTGAGATGATAAGCTCGCCAGTAGGTGAATAGAGTACCCAAGCTGTCGAAGTAAGGTTGCAGGTATGCCGACTGGCGCCGTCCACGAATCTGTAGCAAGTTTCCATCTGCACACGCAGACAGAACATGGTATAAGAAACGAAACAAGACCTAACCATGCAAAAAATCAAAGCGTCACACCACACAAAAACACACACACGCCATGTATAGTATATACAAAAGTACTTATGCATGAAAGAATCAGGCATAGTACCTCTTCAGGTAGAGCCCGTTGCGGGGCTCACCCAAATATATCCCTTCGTAGTCTTCAAGCTCATAACCTCCCTTCTCTAGGACGCATTTCACTAAGTAAGGCCCATGCCACATGGACTCAAACTTTCCTGCCCCCAGCTTATCATGTTTTTGGTCATATGTGAGGACCAAATCTCCTTCGCTGTAGGCGCGAGGTTCTACTGACTTGTTGTACTGCGCTTTGATGCATCTCTTATGAGCCTCGTTGGCAAGAGCGACATCTCGACGAGTCTCGTCGAGTTTATCTAGGTAGAGGAAGCGTTCTTCCTCAACAGTAGTGTTGGGGAGAAGTTCAATGGCGAGATTGAGGGACGGAATCTTGCACTCAATAGGAAGGACAACCTCCAATCCATACACTAGTTGGAAGGGAGTAAATCCAGTGGCGGTTTTAACGGAAGTTCAATAATCCCATAGTGCGGAGAAGAACATGTTTTTCCAGTTGGACTTGTGCGTACCCACCATGCGTTGGATCATGGTTTTCAAGACCTTGTTGATGGCCTCTACTTGTCCATTTGACTGTGGGTAGTACAGTGTTGAGTTTTCATGGAGAAAACCCAATCTATCCCTCAACTCATCAACCACGTGGTTCATAAAGTGAGAACCATGGTGAGTAACTATCGCTTGAAGAACTCCAAACCGCGCTATTACATGATTAAACATGAAGAGTGTGGCAGTTTTACCATCGTTTGTGTATGTAGGCATTGCCTTGGCCCACTTTGTAAAGTAGTCCACAACTACAATGACGTAACTATGCCCCCCGGCCAAGGTAGGCTTACAATGCATGAAGTGAATGCCCCATTTAGCTGAGAGGCCAACGGCAATAATCGGGTGTAACGGGGCAGGATGGGTGCGCTTTTTCATATGAAAATGTTGACATGGAGGACATTTTTTTACGGCCTCGATACAATCTTTAAAGATAGATGGCCAATAATATCCCGCGCGAAGAATATTCTGGGTTGTAGCCATCCCAGAGAGATGACCGCCACAAGCCCCAGCGTGACAGTCATTTAGGAAGTGTTCAGCCTCGTCATGAGTTAGACAACGTTGAAGAATAGAATCGATACCACGGCGGTACAAAGTATCACTGATAATTAGGTAATACTTAGCATGGTGGTATATTCGACGACGGTCGTCACGAGACAATTGAGGGATGAAACGTTGGGTTTGAAGATATAAAGTGATATCTCCATACCACGGATCTGACATATTGATAAGAAACAATGACTCATCCTGAAAAGAGTCATTGGGCTCAGATTCTACATCAGCATGAGGGAGGTCGCATATGAGCTCAGCAAACACCAAAGACTTTTTAGACTTTGCTTTTTCAAAAAGAAGATCAAATTCTTGCAGTATCACGATCCAGCGTGAATACTTTCCCCCAAGCACCCGACAAGTCAGAACGTGGTACATGGGGTTCGAATCGGCGATGATGGTGGTGGTGCGAAGCAGAATGTAATGTCGGAACTTCTGTATGGCGATAACTGCCGCGAGAGCGAGATTCTCAACATGTGAATATCGAGTTTCAGTGTCAATAAGACCTTTACTAGCGTAGTATATCACATGTTCTTGAGCGTTCTGGTCTTCCTGCACAAGGACCATGGCGATAGTGGTGTCGAAAGCAGCGAGGTATAAAATAAAAAAGGTAATTCCGCATCCAACGAGTGCTCCCGCTCGAAATTTGAGTAAAAACACAGGGAGATATGTTGAAAATATGAACAAAAAAAGTATTTTTTTTTTACAAATATCTTAAATCAACCATTATGGTTGAATCATTTTATTGAAATTCTATTGGTTCTTGAATTCCAACTCATCAAGAAATTATGGTTGACTCGTTTTCTTATATGATGGCTCGTTTTCTTATAAGGCCCATTTTAGACCTCAAATTTCCTCTAATTCGAATTAGTTTTGAGATCCAAATGTTTAGGAATTTGTTGAGGATATTTTCGATCCTCATTTATTATTTGTTATGGAGAAATCAAATATAAATAATAGCTCCTTCTCCATTCTATAGGGAGGAATATTAGAGCAATAATCCAAATAATGATGGAATAAACTCCAATTTCATCTTGATTCAATATAGATCTTAGTTTTAGAATTATTTGCAATATGATTTTATTATGTTGATGTAGTTTTACTTCATTTCTTAGTTTCCATTTCTTATTATGTGTGAAGTTTATTTCCGCAATTTGATTTCAATCCATAGATTAGTGTTTCAATTGTTTATTTTATAATCATTGTGCTTAATGTAATGACCATATTTAATTCTTTGGATTATAAACAGTAACTTGTATTTGGCAAGTATAGCTTTTAGATTTCATTTCTGCAATTTACTTTTCTGTCAAGTGTGGTGTGAATTTTAATTTCTGCAAGAGTGGTTTAGGATATCAATTTTGCAATTAGTCTTAGTACACATCAATGGGGTTGCTTCGAGAGACAGTTGATTCATACTCCTACAACTTGTGTGAATTTACTTATCTACTCAATGTGAACATAGTTTTAGAATTTATTTTTTACGCATAGTGTGAATTAGTTTTGACATTTGCTTTCCAACAGCATGTGATTTTAGTTTAGAATTTACTTTCCAGTAGAGTCTGATTTATTTTAGCATTTACTTTCAAGTAAAGTGTGAATTTAGTTTTAGCATTTACTTTCTTGCCGTGTGATTTACTTTCCTTTCAATTTAGTTTTAGCATTTACTTTCCTTGCCAAGACCGTGTAACTGTTCCTACCATTATTTGTAAGTAAGGTTATTAAAATACAACTTCACAATAGATAAACCAATGTAAGAGGAGATTGTGGTCTGCACATATAGTGCACGGTAACTCGCAAGTTTCCAACAAACCCTGGGTTGGTAATTAATGTACATACTTCTTGGTTGTTTTCTAAGTAATTAAAAGACAATTAAAAAGCCCATCAACGATTTGATCAATTGCTGCAATATTCCATGAGCTTCAAGAAGATCTGAATGATAATTAAGTAGGATATTCTAAATATAAATTATTTTGTCTTCTTACGAAGGATCCATATTTTTTTTCTTAGGGAGATATCTTGTCCCCATTATGGAGAGAAATGATATGGCTGTGACCGGTTGATTGTCTGGTGCAATATTTCTAGAGATTTGTATGTGGCTTATACCTTTGAGCTTGAGAAGGTCAATATCATCGGTCATTGGGGATCGAGTTGGAAAGGGTCTCTCCACATACCATATAGGTATATGTTTTTCATTTTATCTAACGAAATTCAATATACTATGTTAACATCTTAAGGTAAGTACGATATACATAGATATGGATCTCAAATATGTGTCCAAAGTAAACATCATATTTTTTCATTAAATGAAGAATATATATATATATGGAAAGTGGAAACAAATATATAATTTATGTACGTTTATGTCAAATGTATGTACATTTCTATTAATATACACATGGAAGGAAAGAGGTGCGATTTGCGTTGAACAAATTATCATTTTTATACTTATATTTAAATTTAAATAAATGCTTTTATTGGAATTGGTTATATTTTTGTAAATTTTTTATTTAGAAGAATAAGTTAAATTTAGTATTATTGTTTGAATAATGTGATATATTGTTAAAATTTAATATGCTAAGATAGATAACATCAGTATTCCATTAGATTTCACAACAATAGTATATACAGGATCAGTGAAAGAACAACAAGCACAACATAAACAGAAGAGACACAATTTATCCTGGGAAACTCTCATGGGGTAGAAAACCCAACAAAGCTTCCTCAATATAGATGACCAACAAATACAAAGATGTAATCCCCAAACATGAGCTCCTTCTCCTCCTTTCCATATCTCTCCTTCTCCTATGCGAGTTTCACAAGTGAGTGTGTGTGTGATAAGTAAGGAACACACCTCCTCTATTTATACACTACTCGGACTTGACTTTTCACCCTAACATGGACGAATTCTCCTAGGAGAGTCTAATAACCCCTAAACAACTAACTCAGGGCCGACCCCATCAGGGAGGTCTAATAACCCTAGTTATCACATTCCGACGGAGGAATAAACATCTCTGGATATACAATAAAGTCCCTACGGAGGAATGAAACATCTCTAGATAAAGTACAAATAGAATATTCTTAGAAGTTACAATATTTCAACACTCCCCCTTAACGAGAAGGATATTCTAACAACATCTACAGGAGCAAGGAGTCATCAACATCATACATGATACATCTATAAATCATTGGAATCTTTCTTTAATCATCATCAGAAACTCAAACAGTTACTGGAACATCTTCAAAATATTCAATACTGGAACATCAACATCTTTAGTACCAAGTCTTCATCTTCTGCAGCACTCGATCAACTATAACAACAACATCATCTAGATCTCCTAATCAACAACATCATCTGGATCTCTCGATCAACAACATCATCATCTGGATCTCCCGATCAACAACATCATCTGGATCTCTCGATCAACAACATCATCGTCTGGATCTCCTGATCAACAACATCATCTAGATCTCTAGATCAATAGCCTCATCGTATGGATCTCTCCATCAACAACATCATCTGGATATCTAGATAAACAACCTCATCGTCTGGATCTCTCTATCGACAGCATCATCTAGATCTCCAGATCAACAGCCTCATTGTCTAGATCTCTCTATCAACAACATCATCTGGATCTCTATATCAACAGCCTCATCGTCTGGATCTCTCTATCAACAGCATCATCTGGATCTCTAGATCAAAAGCCTCATCGTCTAGATCTCTCTATTAACAGCATCATCTGGATCTCCAAATCAACAGCCTCATCATCTGGATCTAACTATCAACAACATCATCTAGATATCTAGATCAACAACACCATAGCATCATACCCTGCAACATATGTGATCTATTTATGGGATGATCAATCCTTATCCATTTAAGACACCATATCATGTCTAGGGATGATGTAGTCCACTCGTCAACTTAGACAAAGTCGAAGGACCACTTCTCAGAGGCATATGTCTACGAATCACAGATCAATTTAGGGACCGAAGTCCAGGGATGATACAATCCCTCTCGTCCACTAGGGATCACTTCTTGAATACATATGTCCATGGATCAATTCAGGGACCGAATTCCAGGGATGATACAATCCCTCTTGTCCACTAGGGACCACTTCTGGAAGGCATCTGTCTATGGATCAATTCAGGGACCGAAGTCTAGGGATGATACAATCCCTCTCGTCCACTAGGGACCAATTCTTGAAGACATCTATCTATGGATCAATTCAGGGACTGAAGTCTAGGGATGATACAATCCCTCTCGTCCACTACGGACCACTTCTCGAAGACATGTGTCTATGGATCAATTCAGGGACCGAATTCCAGGGATGATACAATCCCCCTCGTCCACTAGGGACCACTTATCAACCTTATCGTTGATATCATCGACCTCATCATCTGGACATGTAACCTCAACGTCGGAACAGGTAACCTCATCATCGATACATGTATCCTCATCATCGATACAAGTATCCATGTAATGCCCCATATATTGATAGTCATTAATTAAAAACTCTAATGTGAATTAGCTTATTATCTATTTGACGAAGATAGATTGATTAAGATGATTGTTATGTGCACATGTGGACTCCAGTGAGGTTGTATGGTAAATGGAATTTACTATTTAATTTATTAATGGCAATGGATATGTTACTTCATATTGAGCATACAAATTGAATATAGGATATCCATACGTGGAATGCTAATTTAGTTGTTTGCAAAAGTACTTACATGATTATTTGTAAATGTTGTATTAGTGATATGGATTAACACTTGAAAGAGTTGGGTATGGATATATATATGCTTTATGTTAATGATGAACTATTCCACATGTGGATTGGCTATGAGATAGGCGGATTCCTATATTGCCAAGGCCTAAGAGATGTATTGAACATCATGAGTATAATGACGTTATATCAAATTTCATGCTATTTAATTGTGAATTCCAATATTTCTATGACTTGTGGGTGAGTGTGAGTTTTGACAGGAATTGTGACTTGCCCAAAGTGGTTTTTCAATGACGGGACCCCTTAGATCAGTGATGGCATAGTATGATTGATGTAGGGCGTTGACCCTAGTACTATTAGGAGGGGTGGAGGCATTTCCCACCATCGAACCTCCGAAACCCAGAGTCGTGGGAGGGCTGTGTTGAGCACACTCCCATGGATGTGTGATGACAACTAGTGGGTGCCTGCTGGGGAAGCTTGGTCGATGTGGTCGATCGACACTTCCACTTACGGGTTATATACATGGTCATACGTGTAGTCGAGATTCCATGGTATATTCCAGCAGAGGACGGGATGGTGAGGTCAGGAGATGG
This sequence comes from Larix kaempferi, assembly GCA_027924585.1. Lineage (NCBI taxonomy): Eukaryota > Viridiplantae > Streptophyta > Pinopsida > Pinales > Pinaceae > Larix > Larix kaempferi. The sequence continues at coordinate 427,339 of BSBM01000104.1, forward strand.
AAGTAGTGGTGATTAGGGGGTTGGAGTACTAATGGGATGGATGGGACTAGTGATGGATTGGATGGTGTTCTTGATTGTTATTAACCATCGTGATTATATGCTTGATTTCATCATTATGTTTATGTAATTTTGTCTTATTGACTATGTATGAATGATTATGAATGATGAATGATGCATGGTTTAATTATACTTCTATATGTTGTTTGAGAGCATGTAATAATGATCTATTAGGAAAATTAAATGTGATTATTAGTACCCACGCTTAAGATGTGTGCACTGGCCATGCATACGCCAATTCGTGAGTACAATACTATGATTGGTCGACCGATGAATAAATTAATATGGTTATATTAGCTAATAGTATATTGGTTGATGAATTGTTGAAAGTATTACTTGTGTGTTGAAAGTATGAGTTGTTGACTTGTCAAATATGTTTTAGATTTACATAAATTGATTGTATTATTGAATTACATATATAATTATATACATTTAATATAAATTATGTCCTAGTATAATATAGTATATGAAAATATCTTATTTGACTCATGAATGAAAGGATAATATAAATGAATGGATAGATAGGATTTGCACAAATTTTTAGAAAAGAGTTGTCATAGTTGCATTAAGAAGGGAGCATGACAAGTAAGACTTTGCAACCATGTTTATTAATATTTTAATTATTTAAATCAAATTGCTATATTTTTCTAGAAAATGAATTTATTGATTATTGACTATTATTTTTGGAATTTATTGATGGATGAGGAGGAGTTTTTATATAAATAGGAGACTTGAGATTGGAAGAGGGGAGTCTTTTCTCTTAAAGGATATTTTGGCTAAGAGTTTTCATACGAAGAGGTATTTTGGATAATTTGGGGTATGAGAAGTTGGGAAGAGTTGGAAGAGTCTGATACATAGCCTACTAGTGCATCACTGTTCTATTCTTTGGGGGTCTCGGGCACGGAGGGCTAGGAGGCCATTTGGATGGGACCGTTCAATGGTTTCCTGGGGCTAGGGAGCCGACTAGGCCCCTAGTTGGCTGGGAGGTAAAACCGTGGTCCCGCTTTGGGCAATGAAGATGGAAGCAACTTGAGGAGAAGAGGGAAGTTTGCTCAGTTTGGACTCTGTCACCATTCTTATAACAAGGTATTTTTCTAGTGACTTTAAATTGTTTATATGTTGTTGTAAACTTCTCATATGATGTTATTGCTACATGATTTATGTTGTTAATTTAGGTTGTGTGAATCACCAATGAAGTTAAAAAAAAAAAAAAATTCTAAGTTATTTGATGCTATTGCATGTTGTTTATATATTGTTATGGTTACACATTGATTATATGCTGCTTAGTCACAAAATCTATGTTTAATTAGATTAAAATTTATAATGCCAATGGAAGCATTACAATCCACATCATCAATACAAGTATCCTCGTCATCGATACAAGTATCTGCATCATCAATACAAGTATCCTCAGCATTGATACAAGTATCCTCATCATTGATACAAGTATCCTCATCATCGATACAAGTATTCACATCATCAACCTTACTGTCAATATAGGAAACCTCATCATCGATATAGGTATCCACATCGATACCAATATCCAAATATTGTCATCGACCATATCACTCCCCCTTTCGAGGAGGGTCCTTCTGAACTACACCAAACTTGTCTCAGAAATACTCAAACTTTACTCAAGACAGAGGTTTGGTCAATACATTAACAACTTGTTTTTCAGTGCTCACATACTCGAGATTTATAGCTCCTTTCTGCACCATATCCTGTATATAAAAATATCAGATCTCTATGTGCTTTGACTTATCATGGAACATTGGATTCTCAGTCATCTTGATACAACTCTGGTTGTCACACAAGATCACAGTGGGGTCCATCTCCAAGTCAAACAATCTTGATAACAATTTCCGAATCCATATCGCTTCACAACTAGCAGATCAAGCAACTATATATTCCGCTTCAGCTATGCTGTGAGCCACACTAGACTGCTTCCTGCTAAACCACAAGATCATGGCAGATCCTAGACAATAACATTCGCCCGATGTGCTCTTCATGTCTGATACACTTCCTTCCCAATCAGCATTTGTGTATCCATATAATCTAAAGTCATGATCTCCAAGAGAATATAGACCAAAGTCTATCGTACCCTTTAGGTACCTCATCACATGCTTTGCAGATATCAAGTAAACACATCTAGGTTCCACTAGATACTAACTCAAGGTGTTCACAACAAAGCATATATCTGGCCTAGTATTCGTCAGATACATCAATGACCTAATAATCTGTCTGTAAAGAGTTACATCCACTAACTCTGATGAGTCATCAGCTAACAACTTCAAGTTGGAATCCATGGGAGTGTCCATGGCTTTACATTCGAACATATAAAATATTTTTAATATTTCCACAGCATACTTTCCCTGGTTGAGAAAGATTCCCTCTGGGCCTTGCCATACTTCCAGACCTAGGAAGTAATGTATCAATCCGAGATATTTCATTTCAAACTCTGTAGAGAGCTTCTTCTTGCACTCGACAATCTGTTTCTCATTTCCAGTCAAAAATAGATCATCCACATATAGTAGCAATATGACAGGTTTATCATCCATAACCTTTAGGTAAAGGCTAGGATCAACTTTACTTTTGGTAAATCCCAAGCTGTCAAGAAGCTATCAATTCTGTGACTGAACATCATTCACACTCTGCATTCAGTGATCTTCTCCATATTTATCCGTGCCATCTCCTGTCAGATGGGTCTACTGATATGATCCTCAAGATCATTCGAACTCTATGGTGAGTTCCTTCTTGCATCCATCTAAGAAAAGAATGTCATCTATATATAGAAACCATCTTCAACCTTGTAGCAAAGGTTGAAATCTGCATCACCCGTGGTGATCATCAAGATCATCAAATGACTATCGATCCTGGGTACCTGTACAAAGATTTCTTCAATCGTGTAATTCTCTATCAAATCCTGGTAGTTTGATCGATTCGCACTTTTTCTTCAATTACACCATTAAGAGAACGGTCTTTTCATCCATGGGCGTGTCTAGCCACTTGGAGCAAACATCTCATCATGATCCTCTCCCTCTTTCAAAGAGAATACTCTAGCCACGAGCCTTCTATAGTACGTTTGATTTGTAAGTCTTCTTGTTGAACATCCATCACTTGTTCTTTGGAATAGGTGTTCATCATCCTTCTTTTACATGATATTTCCTACAAATCAAAGTTAATTACATGATTAGTAATACTTCATAATCATCAAATCATGTTGACATGATAGCCTATTATGCATACTGATATGATTCACATAATTATGCAACTATCTTGACCAATAATTTGGCACTACACTTTTCCATATCCTGTGTGCATACAGTGGCTATCTAGATGCCTTCCATCTCTACCATAACATATTATCAAGAGTGTGCACAGCTCTCAGCATGTCAGCAAAGAGGTTTCATTCTAGACAAGCAACAATGGAATGTTTGTCCAACTTACCCATCATATGCATATTAGTAGTATAATGTTCAATGCTATAGGAATGCTTACACTATGCATGATATATTCTAGGAATACAAATATGCATACAACTATTACGAGCAATATCATTGACTATTCAGAGATTCAAGAAGTAATTCAAATAACAACTCAAATACATATCTTTTATGTTTGTGTGGTTGCCTCCCACTTGATCTCGATTTGTCTTTCTCGATGTACCTTTCATGTTAACATACGACATCATCCTCATGCAACACCATAAGTGCATTAGTACAATCATAAGTGTCATAACCCTAATCAATGAATGTCTTCTATCATTTACATGCATTCATACTTTTACTATAATGATAAGACAATCTATAATTAATCATTATTGTACTAACCTCAATAATATGAAGCCAAACATATTATAAACTTAATCATGAAACATATTTCAAAACATGCATGTATCTTCTCAAGTCATACATGTCGAGTAGTCATCTCTATAAGGGTAAAACCCTAACCATCCAAGGTAGATCACTTGTAAACATCTTATGTATGTTCATGGTGCTAGGATGATAGAATATTAGTGCCATTTAAACCTTCTTCATCGCTGCCCTATGAGTCTCCCAACTTTGCTAGGGTTTCTTCTTACTTGGAAACCCTAATCTTCAATCTCTTTCCTCCCATAAAATTTTGACGGAGGATTAATATCTATGATGAATGGATTCCAAATCCATTATAAAAGTTTCCAATGTTGCTTCAGGTGTCTCCAACATTGTATCAGGTCCTTCCATACCTAAAAATTGAAAACCCTAAGTTAGAGCTTCTTCCTCCTCTTCCTTGATTTCCTCCGTTGAGTCATTTCAGATGTGCCGTATTGTTTCTAGTGCATCTCTGAAATTTCAGATTTGTAGGGTCTAAAACTTCGACCTGTTGTAGCCTGACCTGTCATCTTTCCATCCCCACAGATCTGAGCTTCAATGGATTCTCCATGAGAAAGATATGCTAAGTGTTGCAACATGACTTGTTTATGGGATGAAACAACATAGCGAACTTGTATGGAGTTCCACATGTCATTATTTCAATTTTGGCCTCTGAAACTTGGACCTGTGAAACCATAGTCTGTGCCCTAACTACCACTTTTTAGGGAATTCCATTTGGAGCTTCCAATCCTAAGATATGACCTTTTCCCCTAGGTCACCTGTTTAGGACTGCATTCTGGCAGAGGCAGAAACCCTAACTTGTACGGATCATATCTCAGAAAGTACAATGAATCGGAGGCTGAGCTTTGGACACAAGGTACAGGAAAATTGCATCTTTGGCCTGTCCAAGTTTTAGATCCCGAACCTCCTCAAAAATGGATTTATAGCGAAAGTGCCACGATGACTAGGTTTTTCTATACAAAACCCTAACTTTCAAATTCTCGTATGTGAGACAAGTGTCATAAGTGCCATACATTGCCTTCCTTCAGGCTAGCTCTGATACCAATTTTAAAATTCAATATGCTAATATAGATAACATCAATATTCCATTAGATTTCAAAATAATAGCATATACAGGATCATTGAAAGGACAACAAGCACAACATAAACACAAGAGACACAATTTATCCTGGGAAACCCTCATGGGGTAGAAAACCCAGCAAAGCTTCCTCAATATAAATGACCAACAAATACAAAGATGGAATCCCCAAACATGAGCTCCTTCTCCTCCTTTGCAGATCTCTCCTTCTCCTATGCGAGTTTCACAAGTGAGTGTGTGTGAGTGATAAATAAGGAACACACCTCCTCTATTTATACACTACTCCGACTTGACTTTTCACCCTAACAAGGCTGACTTCTCCTAGGAGAGTCTAATAACCCCTAAAAAACTAACTCAGGGCCGAACCCACTAGGGAGGTCTAATAACCCTAGTTACCACATTCCGACGGAGGAATAAACATCTTCGGATATACAATAAAGTCCCGGCGGAGGAATGAAACATCGCTGGATAAAGTACAAATAGAATATTCTTAGAAGTTACAATATTTCAACATATATTTGTGCAGATGACTAGAATACTTGTAAATTTGTAATTGGCTACAACTTTCAAATACAAGTGTGCCCTTATTTTCATGACATTGTTTTTATTAACGCTTGCTTGAAGCTTATTTCTTAATGTAAACATGTATATAAATACTTATATAAGAGAATGATGAAGTATTTACAATTTTGGGGGTTGTAATTTTATTGGACATAGTTGTTGCATCCACACCATTGTAGGAGGAAGACAAGGCAGCATCCACACCATTGCAGGAGGAGGAGATGACATTGCATTGCTAAAACTAATTATACATGCAAGCTATTGCGTTCCTATATCATTGAGTACTTAAGCATGGTGTCGCATTATGCTAAAAATTAAATCGCAATACTCTTTGGTAGGGTATTGCTGCTCAATAGCTACCCTTATTACACTAGTAGTCCATTATTTTATTTGTAGAAAGTTAAGTATGGATTGGTTATTGAATGTAATTTAATAACAATGGACTCTTCCCTCTCTGATACATTATTAATAAGATCACAAAGTGATTGCACTGAATGATGAATAAATTCATGATTTCAAGCTTGACATTTGTATGAATTAGATAATTGCATGTATAAAACTACCTATGTTGGTATCAAATCATTGTTCCTCCTTTGTTATCCTTTGTAAAATATCAATTAATATGACATACAAGATGTGAACCCTCATTATTTACCTTTTTATCTTATATTTAATTAAATTTTTAGTTCTATAATACTAAGATGGAAGGTAATGAATGGATCACACATTGGGAAAAAATCTAATCCAATAACATTGCTTTACTCTTTGATGAATTTCATAACACCAATTTAGTTTGACAAAATCTTAATAAATCTCAATATTTTGTATTATTTATTATTTTTAAAAGAATTCATTGGTAATATGTTAGGCAAGAGGATGTAGCTCATATGGTAGAGTGCTCACTTTGCATGTGAGAGGTACGGGGTTCAATTTTGTGCATCTCCTACTTTGTTGTGTGAAAACGTCTTCTTTAAACTATAAAGAATTAGTGAATATATTTCTTAGGGTATAACATTTACAAGTTCATGGAGATCACTAAGGAAAGCATATATAAATAACATTGAATCCATTTCAAATCATAGAGAACAAAAAATAGTTTTGAACAAAGTTTCTTACTATGATATCCCAGAATAATTCCCTTAGGATTGAAAACATTTTTCTTTCTATTTAGTTGCTGTTACACTAGTTATAAAATGTTGTTAAGCTTTGAACATGCTAAACCATGAGACATTGTTTAAATGATGGTGTAGATGTAATTTTTGTACATAATTACTATTGTTAATCAAGCATCCAAAATAGATTTGGGAAGAAGCGAAATGAATGAGGGGAGATGATCCCATTAGTGGAAATTTAGAGTTAGGTGAGGGGTCCATGTGCCAATCAAAACTTGTCCCCTTTTCATAAAGTAGCAAGTGCTCGAAAACATTTTCTATAGATTTATCCATAACTCCTAGGATTTAGGATGAGGTGTCTTCCTTTAATCTAGGATAGTAAAGAGTATCAACAAGAAACCTTACCCCTATCGATAGAGTTTTGGGTATGGAAAAAAACACTTGTAGATTTGAGAACAAGAAAAACATATAACTCGAGAGAGGAGGAAGAACAATAAAAATATGACTATGGAAAAAAAGGTAACGTACATGAGGGTTCAATTTCATTATGGCTAAGTACATGAGGACTTTATATGTTCATATTGAGAGAACAACAAAGTGTTGTATGAGGCATGTAATGTAAGTGCATGGTACTTACAACTTGGAATATTGGTAAAAGAGAGATTTTATTGAACTAAGTACAAACATGTATACAAAGAACTTTTATTTACACATTATTTCGAGCACATTTTCATGTGAGAGAAATTGAAATAGAAACCTAAATCTTAATCTTAACTGAGCCCTAATGGTATCATGCCCTGGCTCGGGGTGGCTAATAAGAACATACAGAGCTAAGTGTTCCTAAGCAATTCTATGGTTGGGTGGTTCAAGGGATGCCCAAATTTGTTTTGGAAAACCAACTGGAGGGACAAATAAGTAATTTTATCAATGCTAAGTTGTTTTTATTGTTTTCCAATTGAAAATATTTAATATGATTATTGTTATGTCACTATACAAGACATCCTATAGGATGCATGTACAATAAGAACAAGGAAAGCGATATATTATGTATGTATTTTCTAGATGTATTTATAAGGTTTTCCTTTTATATAAATGTATTTTTGGATATTTTATATCTTTACATTGTATATAGGTAGCCATAAAAAAATAATGAGAAAGATAGAGAATTTTAAAGTAGAAGTTACATTCAGAGTTAAAAATTAGTTACCTTTGTTTAACGTTACTGTTACATTTAATGTGATTGTTACAGTCAAGCATAAAACTCTCATACTTTTATTATGTGGATTACAGAGTCTAGTTAAAGATTAGTATACTCGACCCTAGCTATGGGTATAAGTATTTATGAGTTAAATTTGAAAAGACTGTAAGCTCATGCATACTTTTACTTTTACACAAAACAAAGTAGACACGGATTCTAGAATACTCAAAAAAATCTCGAGGATACTTTTATTAACCTTGCAAATTACTTAGAATATAATATATGCAATAGTGTAAAAATACTTGCATGGATATACGTTGTACGGGGGAATAGGCTATTTTGTTTGGGTCAAACCCTCTAAAGCTACATGTAATGTCCCCATTTTGACCCCCTTTGTATTAAATCGTAAATGATGTAAATATTGTAATTTAATCATGGTGAGGAGCTCAAGGCCAAGGCCCCACCGTTGATTTAGCGTTTCATGTATCGGCAATTAAAAATAGATGCCTATGGTTCTTGTGCTAGATAGGCACAATGTATATAAGACATCATGTAATTACGAATTTTTAATGAAAAAAAACCCACAACCGGCTATGCAATGCAACAAAAGAGATGGGGCATGACTCTACAAGGAAGAGGGAGGGAAATTATTCAAACCCTTGAGCCAATGGTATTAATCCATGTGTCAATGGGGAAACCCATAAAAACCACCAACTACCCATTTTTGTCTCATGCACCCAATCATTTAAGTCTTCCAAGAAATTGGTTAAGGCAGTTAATGTCTTGGGATGGGAGAGGTATGGCAGTTAGATTTTCGTGCATGGGCAAGCTACCAACCTGAAAATCGTATTTTTGGCTTGCTGGGCAAGAAAACCCCCACGAAATGCTTCCTAAGGCAAGTATTCATGGATTACGTTCTTCCTCTCACGCAGACTGAGCTCACAGGAAGTTATCCTCACGTTTTTCACCATAACCCTGCGTTTTTCCATGCCCAGGAACTCGTTTTTGGATTGTGCAACAGCTGGGGAAGGAGGGACGCGAATTGGGACTGAGGGAGAGGTCGTTTTTTCCCTGGGGCATTTTTCTGGAATGGGTTTTGCTTCCCCAGTCGAATTTCCAAGTGCCAATACATTTTGAGTCTACCCACGTTTTTCTAAAGTCCAGGAAACCCCATCTCATGCATCCCACTGTTGGAACGTTTTCTCATGCTCAGCAAGTGTAGGTTGCTGTTAGGTGCACCCCTGTTTTGTTTGGAACCCATGAGCAAGAAACTGGAATGGTAGTGGACAAAATTGGCTTGATAAACCTAGTGTAGGGAGTATCCTCTCAAAAAGATTAAGAGGGCTGGCTACTTTTCTATGCACACCCTAAGAGCACTAGAAAGGAAGGTATGGCTTGAGGGACTGTGTGGCAGTGAAGAGAATACTTCCTTGTGTTGGGTGTGTAGGCATTGTGAGTGCCAAGCTAAATAGATCTGGGAGAGGTACCCATAGCTCTGTGGTTGAGCTCACTAGCTTAGCAACTCTTCCCTTCCATGTCCTAGCAGCCTGATAAACCCAATGGCAGATTGGCTTGGCTCATCTTGGTGTATGCTTGGCTATATGTGAGTCTGTTGTTCCCTGGTTCCTTGTAGAGATCATGCCCAGCTCGGGGGTGGCAGTGGTGCTGAGAGATTGAGGAGCACACTGGCCTACGGTTGGGTGGAACGTTGTAGATGCATAGCCAGTTGCTTGGGACTGCCTTATTGAGATAAGTATTCTCTTGTGTAAATTGGCAATTATCATTTGATGAATATTATGAATGTATGTGGATGTATTAAACGAATTTACTTCTGCCGTGTTTTTAAAAGTTTATGCATTTCCATATGATCTTGTATAATTCTGCAAGGGTCTCTATTTAATGGCTGTCACAGAATAGTTTGAATGTATGTTAGATATCAACAGGATTTATTTAATTTCCGTTGTGTTCTATAGCCTGCACATATACATTTCTTGTGTCAATGAGTTTAATGAATGGATATGGGGCTAATTGCCCGGATTGGGCACCACGTCTTCTCTATCATGTTGTATGGTAGGAAAGGGGACACTACACTACACGCACTAATAATTTGTTTAGAGGAATATCATACATAGAATATTAGTTCTATGCCACTCATAATGTGAGTTAAGGCGTATATCTCCATAAATGTAGAATTTATAAGTGGAACAAGGAGATCACTCTAATGTTCCCTTGGTAATAATATTTATAAACCTATATGTTACTATAACTCTTTTAGAGTTGAAACAAAAAGGAATAAATTTCATTGTGTATTTCTTGTAGTATGAACGGTATAGAAGTTAAAACAAACTAATAAATAGATTCAATACATGAATACAAGGGGGATTTCTGAGAAGAAAAATTATTTTAACCATTGATAAATTTTACTTCAAGTTCAAAATATAAGGTGATACAATTGGTATTTGCTCATTTGTGGATGAGCTATATTTGTGAAGATTGAATAGACCCAATTTCTAGAGTTACAATGTGAAGGGTTAGACAGCCTTGTCCATTTAAAAAAAATATCTTCATACTAAGTTAGTTAGAACTCTAAAAAAGTTTTCAAAGCTTTGTCAAGAGTACCGTTGGGATAGAATGAAGAGTCACCTAGTACTCATGGCATACTATAGTTTTTAGTGGTAAACAAGAATCCAAGACCCATGATTTGACAGACTTAACTAGCAAAGTTTTAAAGAACGAATTCATATGATATTCTTTCACTCAATGAAAACAAATGCTTAACAATGCAAACTTGGGTTATGAGAAATATATAAACCCTTAACTATTTTAGGAAAACCCTCTAACGGTTAAACTCTTATTACACTTGTGAGCACATGTATTTTGTGGGAAGGGAAATCATATACAATTTTTATGAGTAAATCCCTTTAAAAATGAAGCTAAGTGTCAGGTGACACGCTGTAAAATAAAAAATAAATTGTTGTTTTACTTGTTAAAATTGTTGGCCATCAAGCCATCAAACCCTAGTAGTATAAAATCTAAACACTGTGTAGTGTTATTTGTAGGAGCAGTATCATATTATCGAAATCACTAGAGGATCAAATACAAATAATAATTCAAATAAAGAATGACCTAAATATAGAATTTCGACGGTCGAATCAATAGTTACAAAACCCATCTCATTCTTTCATGATAGTGGGACAATTATGATAGGGTTGCATAATACCTAGTTAAGGCAGTGTGGCTATCAGTTAGGGATCAAATTCAAAACCCTCCTTAGACCAAGATAGAAGCTCGGATTTGAAACCCTCCATTGCCCCTATCTCAAACCTTCTAATAACCTCTGAGAAACACACACAAAATGGAGAAATATCTATTAAACCCTACTTTCTTTCTACAAATTAATTTAGAGTGTATGCATTAAAACCTATTGAGTCATGGATATATCAAGTGTATACTTGAGGTAAAAGTGATTATAATTGCATAGAAGAGAAGGACATGTATAGGAGCCAAGTGTGGGAATTTGTATTAACCATTGCATGTATTGAAATTCAAAAATTTCATTGTTCAATGTATAGTTGACTACCATGGTTAATTCACAATCGAAGATTGTTACCCAAGGTTTTACAACCTATCAAGCCATACTTTGTAGTAATGATATGGTGGATAGGTTGAGCATAGAGACTTGATGTCGACATATATATTAATATGAGGCATTAAACCCCTTTTACACCATAAGTTCATAATGTGTTGAAATACCTGTTATCACATCCATAGTAGCTAGGATATCATGATTGCAAAGCAGTTCCTTGTATATTTTTGAGCTAGGACTTTACACATTTTTAATGAGATCAGTTGATGATGAGCAGTATTTTTGATGATCACTTACATATTATAGCAGCCCCGGATCATAAATAATGAAGCTTATGCCAAGACTAGGCCTCATGGCCTCAAATTTGGTGATCGAGGTGACCACCTTTGTTCCATACAAAGCAGTGTAGTGCCCATATTTTTCACAGCAACAGTGTTTCCAATGACTATTGATGATCCAAATGGCACATACAGGTATGTGGATGTGCATTGGTTATGATTGTTTTGTTCTTTTTCTCATCTTAGTAGCTTGACTTGGTATCTAGTGGTCATGATTTGGTGGTATATATATATATGTTATGTAGACATGGTTATTTTTATGATTATCTAAATGGTCTAATTACTCAAAATTAGAAGCTTTTGTTTATACTCATTGGTTTTACCCTCTTATTAGAATGGACGTGATCATTCCCACCATTTATGGCTTGCTAGTTTTGGCATCACCTTTCACTTTCCCCATCCATCTGTTCTCTCTCATTCTTGGTTTCACCCTGACTTACACCTTAGCCTGCAATATGGAGGACCTCCCCAGTTTTTCCTCTGTGTTGGATAACATCCTTTTTTTTGTGTGTCTCGGATTTGAGTTGGCAACAAAAAATACCGAAGCCTTGATCCTTCTGGGCCAGGATAACCCGCTGGTGTTGGTTCCTGAGATTATGTGAGTTGGATTTGATGCCTTGACCTCTCCAGTCAGTTGCCTCGATGTTTGGTCCTGATTGTAATCCCCCTATTTGCTTAAGTTGTGTTGGATAAACCTGAAGCAAGTTGTACTACCATCAATACATGCATGAATGAAATATTGCTATATTTCTTGTACAAGCCCATGGAAATAAATTAAAAATGTGTTTATCAACACAATGAAAGAGGGTTATGAAATGAAATGTAAATTACCCTGGATAAAAGCTGCAATTAGTTGTGCTTATAAGCACACAAGAAATCCAAAGGGTTATAAGGCCGAAAAAGCAGTGGATAAGTATATGCTAAATCTAAAGATTGCTGGCCATGATATTATGTAATGATTAAATTCCTCACGGAGCCTACGGGTTGGGATGTGAAATGGAGTAAGGGACAACTAATTCTAAGTGTCCCCTAGAACCTCAAGTTACAGTTAGTTATTCACCTAGTTACGACGGTTCTAGAGAATATCCTCACGGAGCTGTTTCAGCTTGGATGTGAGTTGTAGACATTTTCCAAGGTTGAATAAGCACCTCTCAAAACAACTCATTCCATTTGTGAGACACTGCCATTCCCTATGTGTTATTATCCAACATATGCTTAAGTATGTATTCCCTTTCCCTTATCCAAAGTATCATAGTGTTGAGTCAATAAAGTAAAACCCTTACCCTAGCCTCATATTTTTCACCTTCACCCACTTCTAGCAAAATTATCACGCCCATGAAATTAGTATATTCTTGAGGTTCTGTTTTAAGTAATTGATTATTTTAATTATGGTCTTATGTTTTGATTATTGCTTAACCTCTAGTGAAATGACACTTTATGCTTGAAGTCTTGCTATTAGAATGGTTAAAAGAGCATACCTTATCCATTTTCACTAGCAGCATCAGGCATTTCAAGCCTGAGTCATATTTTGACCAGTCTTGACTTGGTCAAACCTAGTTTGACCAAGTCAACCATAGGATCTGAGATGAGTTGGACCAGTGACGTTTGAGGTTGATGATTTATGATCCTTTGATGCCCATTTGATGGTTCCATGCAGTGGACATTGTTTTCATATGGTGGTGTGGTGATTGTTTTATGGTTATTATTATTTATAGACCATTATTTTTATATTGTCTGGGCATGGTTGATACTACAGATGATTATACAGGTAGCCATGAGGTGTATGGGTACTCATATATAGTACATTTGGATCTTTTGAGTCCATTGGTACACTCATATTTCAGTTACAAGAATTTTCGAACGATATTTCACTCAGATTGTCACTTTTTTGTAGATTTGTCATTATAAAATGGCCTGACCAGTTGGATTGATATTTGGTTCTCATAGGGATCTACAGAGGAAGTATGGGGTCCAGACACTTGTTATTACCATATTAACATACCTTCAAACACTTCGGAACAGTCATATTTTTTCCCGGAGCACCAGGAAGAGAGCTACAGGCATTTTATTGATTTACAGGTGGTTTTCTGAGGATTAAAAACGGAATAAAATGGTCACTGAGAAAATCGATTTGGGTGGACATGAATTGGCATGAGGTTTGTTCAGAGGTCATTTGTGATGTATCCCACACCTTCCATCATAGCTTACAACATTCAGTGGGATCCACACACTCTATGGGTTATTATTTTGATGTATTATTCTGCTATTGAGGGGGCCACGATTTGGTCACTTGGTCACTTTGATATGTTATTGAGTCATATATTTTATCATTGTGCCATGGGGTGACGCTAGTGAAGGAAATTAATACCTCCTAGCCCCACCATGTGCTTGTTACACTTGTCCTAGTCATCTTTCATGTGGTGTGACCGCCTCTAGGGCCACTTAGTGAGTGCGCACCTGCTCTTTAGTGAGTTGATCCATGTATTATTGCTCTGGCTCATCTTAGCCTCCAATTGTATTATTTTTATATTTTGATCTCCACCACTCATTCATAAAGTGGTTAGGGTTTTGGTCTCTCTCATTCCTATTTAAGGAAGAGACCCCCTCATTGTAAAGGCACCTTTGGGTTCTTGGATTTCCGGTATAATAAAGAATATATTTTTCAAATCTCTTGAATAGTTTGATGAATATTCTTGCAAATGATTGTAAATATTTTCTCTGTGATATCATTGTGGATCTATCTTTTTCCAAATTTTTTCTCTGCAGGGGGGTGTGTGGTAGAGGAGGAGGACGAATTGAAGAGGGCGTTATTGTGGGGAAACCCCATCTCTCTCTCTCTCTCTCTCTCTCTCTCTCTCTCTCTCTCTCTCTCTCTCTTTGTTGTGTCTCAGGGAGTATCTCTATTGCAAATTTTGGTCATTTTGATGCTTCTTGTTTCATGCATCTTTGATATCGTATAGTTTCTTTCATGCTTGATCGATTCTTACTGCAGATTTTTTTTGGCAGGGAGGGCACACTGGTCATCTTGGAGGGATAGCGATTTCACTTGGGAACGCTGGATGTCACTCTATATTGCCTCATTTTTGAAGATCACCGACTTGCAAGGTGGCCACAAGAATATCCAGGTACGTTTTGAAGTATTTTTGTTATTTTGGGATCCAATCCAATCGTCACCATTAAAATTCATTGTTCAAACCCTTACTCAAAATTTATAAAAATTCTCTAACTCAAACAACTTCAAATCGTGGCGAACGATTTTTGGGTTTTCATTTTTATGCCAAGCATGAAGTGGGTTTCCTAGGGCGTCATACAATGTTGAATATTCTGGACCAAATCCCTAGGCACTAGTTTCTCTCTAAAGGACCCTCTCTGAGTTTGACCATTTTCAGTTGTTTGATTGCCCGATTTTTGCTTGTAAGCTTTGATATTGTCAGATATATAGTAAAGCAATGTTAGGAAGTCATAATCTATCAAGATC
The DNA here is from genome assembly GCA_027924585.1 of Larix kaempferi. Lineage (NCBI taxonomy): Eukaryota > Viridiplantae > Streptophyta > Pinopsida > Pinales > Pinaceae > Larix > Larix kaempferi. The sequence continues at coordinate 442,619 of BSBM01000104.1, forward strand.
TACTTTTTGGGACCATTTACCCTAATATAATTACATGTTTCCCAAGGCAGTGGATTTTGATCATTTACCTTAACACTTATATCCTGGATTTTATTCCTAATTTTGAGCTATTGTAATTGAACTAAATCAACTTTCAAAACTCATCTTCCCTAAGCCTCTACAATAGCTCAATTCATTAAATCTAGGGTTCTACACCCTTAACTCCACATTTACTATTTAACTTGCTTATTTTAGTGCTTGGGTTAGATCTCTCTTTCTAAGAGTGGATCAGGGTATCCCCCTTTTTTAATCTATGGATTGGATATCAAGAAGTGAAGAGTGCCTAGATTGGCGTGACAACAATTTATATAGGGAATCGAGGTCCTCTTAGATGTCACTAGTTAGTTGTCTTCCTCTACCATCTTGGATAGGACCTTTAAAGTAGAGAACTACACTTTGTGTGATAAAATTTTTGGCATCGTTGATGGGGAGCTAGAGGCTTACCTCAGGTGTCTGTGAGTGTCCATGCATATTTCATATCTTATCGCATCTGGTTTTAAATTTGGAAGGTCACCATTTACATTTTTAAATCATACGTGGCCATCTCATTTCACTCATCTTTCCCCGCTTATACACGACATATATTTCGGTAGACAAGACTTAAAGTTTACCTGGTGACTCCTAATCGTGACTCTGCTGAGGAACAACCTGATAAAAATCCTTACGATCTCAGAAGTAGAGCTAACACGAATCAATCAGAAGGAACCCCGCTTACATATCATCGAAGAAATCCCAAAGCTCAATCATCTAATTTCTTTTGGAAAATCGTAAACTCTTTTGATTCTCCAAACCATTTCTTGGGATCTCCTTCAACTAATCTGGTTCCTCCTGCCTCTCGATCTCATCAAGTAAATCAAGTAAATCCAATGGCTGGAACAAATCAAACTCCTCCAGGAAATAATCCTCAAAATAACCCTCCGGTCATTCGTAGATTTGGGAACAAATCCAAAGCTTCACCTTTCGATTTTTTCTCAAATCCCTAGTTCACCAAATGACATGCCCGATAAATATTTTGAAACGATTCCTAAATTCAATGGAAATTGTGTGACCTCCATTGAGGACCACATCGAGGTTGTTTGGGCTCACATGGAAACTTATGGGATAGAAGAAGAAGATGTTTACATGAGGGGTCTGTTTTCATGCCTAGAGGGTGATGCTCGTAAATGGTTTGACCGTTTTCCCGCATCATCAGTCACGTGATACGATGCCTTTGTTGAAAAACTTAAACATGAGTGGTCAATCAAGTTAGACTGACGTTTTCTTTTGAAACAACTCTTTGAAATAAAAACACAAAGAAAATGAGTCAATCCATGAATTCAACATCCGATTTGAAAAAATAGTGGCCAACATCCCTGATCATATTAGGCCTAAAGAACAAGTTGTGTTGATTCATTACCTCAATTCATTTGAAGGTTACCTTGGCTATCATCTCAAAGAAAAAGATCCTAAATACCTCAAATAAGATCAAGAAAATGCTAGAAGGGCTTAAGCAAATGCTGCCTCTATGGGGAAGCAAAACTTCTTTGATTCAATGAGTGCGTAAAGGAAAGGAACCAGTTAAAGATCCCAACGATATGATGGAAAGTATGCAATAAATGATGAAAAAAATAACTCTCTTGACTAGGGATCTAGCTAAGAACAAAGAATTAGAAAGGTATAGGTAGCCTTATGGCCCAAATCCTTATTAGAACCCTCAAAAGAGGCCTAACAATGATGACAATAGAAGAAACCCTGTTGGCAAAACGTCACCTGAACCTCTTGAAATTAACAGGTCGGAAGAACAAAAGGAGGATGATCCTGAGTACCCCACTCATAGTGAGGAGGCCCAAGATTCTTCTAGAAACATTAATTGGGTCGATAATTTGGACTTTGACAAGGATTTTGGACGAATTTTAATAGATCAAGAAGAAGAGAATGTAGAAATTCCTAGTCCTAGTTTTCTTGTTTTTTCTGCAGAACATCTTGAAAGTAGTGGCCAAGCTCCTATTAGGATTTATCAAAGAATAAAGGATGGCCAAAATCCTACTCCTTTCATTAAGAGGAAGAATAGTGAGTGGGCCAACTTATATCTCCCTGAGTATGACTTAGACATCAACATTGAGAAAGAATTGGACAACGTTATGCAAAATATTCCACTCATTGAACTAATGAAAATCCCTTCTATTAAAGAACAAGTGGTAGAGTTTTTTTAGAGTATCCCTGAAACTACCACTAGGCATGGTGAGGGTAATCCTTTTCCAGACTTGACACCTAGTTCCATGGTTGAAGAAGAGGAATATCCTCCCATCAATATCCAAATATAGTTATACGAGAGGAAGAATGGTGTTCACCAACCCTTTTATCTTACACTTCACGTAGGTGACCTCCTCCACAATTGTATTTTGGACTCTGGTGCTTCCATGAATGTCATTCCATTACAAGTTATGGAAGCCATGGGATTAAAGATAAATAGGCCTTATGGAAATGTATGTGGGATAGACTCGAGACCAGTACAAGTTTTTGGTTTAATTAAGAACTTGAGAGATTACCTATTTTCATGCCCCGATATATCCATGCTTATGGACATAGTAGTCATAGATTTTCCCCCATTCTACGGAATTCTTTTGTGTAGGAAGTGGTCTACCGGATTAGGGGGTCATCTTCAAATGGACTCATCATATGCTACTATTCCTAACTCGGATAGATCTTTAGTTAGTATTTATCGGGAGCCATTTTACGATGTTCATCTCGAAATTTGTTACAGCATAATTTTCCACCTTGTGAGCATCAACATTGATTGGCCCTCAGGATCCATTTTATTGACTCGGACCCTCATTTTATCCATTAGGAACACACTTTTCCCTATTTTTGTTCCTGTATGCTAGCTGTTTCACTATAGCCAGCGTACATGCAGGCTGCTCCATTATAGCCAACGTACACCAAGTTAAATGGTAAAACCCAATAGATAATTACTTTTTACTCCCAAAAAGTGGTCTTAGGGTGACCTTTGGCCCTCCATATGCCCCGAAACGATTCGATTCAACCTTTCACTTACCTTTGAAAGGCTATATATTGAGCTCTTATGGTGTATGGAAGGGAGGAGAAAGAGAGAGCAAGATAACTCTAGTGTATTTTTGTTGTGACTTGAGTCTACACTCATTGATCCTTGTTGTTGTGAACTACTTATGTTCACCTACCAAACTCCTTTCATAGTTTGAGTTTTCAATTGCATGGGGGATTGAAGTGGTGGAGGCACAAGTGGAGAGACCCAGTTCTTGGTTCAGATTGGTTGCCGACAAGAGGTCGTATATTGTAGTTCTTGTTATTTATTAATGGAAATACTCTTTTTCTCATCCAATTGATGTTGTGAATGTTGTTAAATTACATTGGGTTACATTTGCTTATGATATCATGGACCATGCTATTGATTATGCTAATGTCTTTCACATGTTATATGCACTTTCTTGTACTTGTTGTTGAGACTAATCTGCAGGTTCAAGTGTAGAGGTTGAAAGCTCAACGGGGATCTACTTCGAACATTTGGTTGAAGGTTGGTTTTTTTTCTCCATTATCTTAGCATTGTCTTTTATATAGCATTGCATTGGGAATTGAGTTATTTTCTGGTAGTCAGTTGTCTGTTGTGTTCTACCCCGAGCCATAGGAAGTTTTCTCTGTAACAAAAATGGCGACTCCACTGGGGAAAACATCCATTTTGGGGATTTTTTTGGCATTTGTCCTTATTTTGAGTTGTTGTTTGTCAAGCTTTTGTGTCATTGATTGGCCGTCGGGATCTACAGTAGAAAACTAGCTTTTTCTGGGCTGTTTCACCTTTTTTGGGCTCATTTTCCTTTCCCTGTATGCGGGTCAACCTAGTTTTGAACATGTCTACCCGCCCCTGTGTGAACTATATCCCGTGTGTACCCTAAACTGTTCTTTGAACAGTTGCGTACAACTCCGAGATTGTTTGATTTTTGGCCTTGGGTGGTTGTTGGGTTGATTCTGAGTGTTCCTGAGTCTTAGTTGGCATGTTTCCTGACTGTTCCATGGTCTGTTTGTGACCAGAAACTCCTCTTTCTGTTAGTTTTTGAGCTTTTTAATTTTTCACAATTTCTTGTTTTATAGCTCACTAGCTTGGCTGAATCTTACTGTTTGGGCTTTGCTGGATTGTCTATTTGATATACTCTACATTTCTTTACTGAATAGTTAGATTTTGCTTGTATTTTTTCATTTCATTATATTGAAAAAATACAAAAACATTGTTTTGCATTTTCCTTGCATTTATAAGAGAAAATACAAAAATATTTGCTTTATGTACTGCATTTTGCATCAGAGTGCTTATGATTTCATATAGGACTTGCTTGTGTATTGAAACTTTAAAGAGATTGCATTTTAATTCGAACCGTTGGATTGATTGTCATATTAGTGGCATGCTTTTTATTGAATAGATGAGTCTAGTGTTTTTCGGTTGTGCATACCATTGAGTCTTATACATCATCAATTTCATGACCATATCCTTTGAGTAATTACAACCATTAAAATCAATGCTTAATCTTAAAATTGACTAGAAATTATTTTCATTTTATAGGGTGCACCAATTAGCTTAGGTTTAGAGTCTTGGAATAGATCATTGTGAGTTAACAATCCAAGACTATTGAACCAACATTATGTGTCTGACCAGGGAGTGGTGAAACCCATGGTATACATCATTGTTCTCAGGAAGCTCTACTAAAACCAGAGTTAAGCACGAGGTCACGGGAGGTTGGTTGCGGAGATAGCCCTCCAATACTAGCTAAGCGTGGGATATATTTCCAAGATTTGTTCATGTACGGGGGATCTTGGGGGATTCGAACCTCTTGAGTTCCGGGATTAACTACCCTGCCCATACGACGGATCCTACTTGTGACTGTCCGCTTGAGCATTGTTTATATCATGGTGACCTTAGTTTCTTTATTCATGTATCGCATAGGGAATTCGTTGCGGTTATTCTGCAATTGTCCTGAGTCAGATAGGGGTTGGACAAAACAATTGCCTATTGTATAGGGATTTGAACCTGTGCACACAGTGAAGTCTGGGAACCCTTATAACTGATTATGTTACCTCCGGTTATAGTTTGGGAGTCTCAAGCCTCTCCTAGGAGAGACATACCGGCTGTAGTGTCAGGAGGTCCCTTGATCCAGTCTTGTTTGTGTGCATTTGGATGTAGTTTCTTTAGGTGTGTGTTCTTTGATCGTTAGTTGGTCATTAGGGGGCGTTTAGATTTGTTGTTATTGTGGAGGAAGATCCACCTCTCCATAGGTCTCGTCGTTTGGCTGGTCTACCAGTCGACGAGGTAGCACGTTCTTTTAATAAGAGACACCAGAGGATCCCCTCCGATCCTTTTGATACTTTCGACGAACTTCAAGCTTACATTATGAATTTTGCATCTGGCACACCGAGAATAATTCCTATGACTCCATCGGTGGAGTTCGATGGACAACCCGTTCCTTCCACTCCTAGGGAACTCAGAGGGGAAGGTTCACCCCCACACGTCACTTTTTCAAGTTTTGGGCCATATCCACCCCCAGAGCCTAACCCATATCATGGTACACACACTCAGGGATTCCGATATGGGATGCCAAATCTCAGTGACACCACAAACCCTTCGACCACTAATCCTTGTTCAGTTGGTATGCCCAGCTTTAATTTGAATGTTACATCCACTTTGTCGGGTAGTCAATCTAACACTAGCCTTGGAGCTACGGGAACTGCTCCTTCTGGGGGCGGTGCATCCTCTTCTGCTCCCTCCAGGGGAGGCACAACCTCTACAGCTCCCTCCGGGTGTGGCACGACCTTTTTCGCTCCATTTCAATTCATGTCTGGTCATATCCCTTCAGCTTCTACAGCTGTCGGAGGAGGACCACACCCTAAGAGTGCCCCTCATTGTAGTGGGAACACTTCACATAACATGACTCACACCACACAACCTAACACACAGGATTCTACACATATACCCATGACCACGACCATGTCTGCTAACCAGCATGTCCCTCCTAACACTGGGGGTGGGAACATACCCTATACTGGGGGTGGACACATTCCCAACACTGGGGGTGGGCACATTCCCAGCACTGGGGGTGGGCACATTCCCAGCACTGGGGGTGGGCACATACCCTTTACTGGGGGTGGACACATACCCTATACCGTGGGTGGGCACATTCCTAACCCTAGGGGTGGGCACATTCCTAACACTGGGGGTGGGCACATTCCCAACACTGGGGGTGGAAACATACCCTACACTTATGGTCATTACTCGACCGCTCCTACTACAACTAGCACCTATATGCCCCATAATTATGGTGGTAACCATTCTTATAATGCAGTGGGTTCTGGCCATTACTATAACCCCCCTCACTATGGCGCTTATAACACATACATACCTTCGTACCCTTACACGGGTCAGGGTGGAGACGGTTATCAGCCTTATGGTCATGGTCACGATTCATATCATCCCTACGGTCCACAAGGTTAGCCTCTTTTGGGAGCCTTTAATCCAGATTCATAGCCACAACTACCGTTTCTTGCTCGGTTGAATCTATCGGATATTTCGAATCTCACGAATGATCCGGTGTGTCACGATCCTTCTTGGCCTCCGGTCCCTACCAAGTTCCCTTCATACATTCCAAAGTTTGAAGGGAAGAATGGTGAGGATCCGAGTGATCATGTTACAACTTTTCACCTTTGGTGCTCCTCGAATTCATTAAATCATGACTCTATTTGTCTGAGACTATTTCAATGCACCCTCACGGGGGCAGCCGCAAAGTGGTATGTCGAGTTGCCTGGGGGCACCTATAGGATTTTTAATGAGATAGATTTGGTTTTCTTGGATCACTTTCAGTTGCCAGTTCGTTACGATACTAGCACCGAATTGTTATCTACCTTCCGCCAGAATAAGGCCACGCACATATATGATCACATTCAAGAGTGGTGTCGACGGAAGAGGCTGGTGAAAGCCAACATTCCTCCAGCTTTTCTGTTGGAGTGGTTCCTTAATTCATTGCTTCCCTATATATCTAAGGACATTTCTGTGTCTGGAATCACGACTAAGGAACAAGCTATATTCAAATCCCAACAACTAGATTTACTCTATGCTCAATCTGGTATCCTGTACAATATCATTCCTGACGCACTGTGCTCTCGACATGAGCCCAAGCTTCTTCCTGGACCACATGCTGATGGCATTGTTGGATCCACGAGTACCCGACCTATAGACTTGGTTACAAACCAAATGAAAAATTTGTCTATTATCCAGTCTACCCCCAGACAGGCTCACGCCTCGTCCACTCCTACCTAATCGTCCAATGTTCATTCTATACAGACGACGAACCCGTCAGGTAACCAACAACCTAGTGGAAAGAAGAAGGGGAGAAATAACCGTAAGGGTGGGAATAATTTGAATAATGGAATTAATCGAAACACTCCTAGGAAAGAGAACACCAACCCTCCTCAGGATGGCGGAAATGCTGGTGGGGACCGTAAGCCGAGACGTAAGGTGAAATTCCCTTGCAAACTTTGTGGGTAGGATCACCTGAATCACTTGTGTCCTCAAATTGAGCAAGCATCGAAGTATCTTGCACAGAGCCCAGTTGTGTTGAAAGAACCCCTTCCACATCACCAGAATATGGCTTCAAATGCTCCCTCCACTGGTTATGGGACTAATGAAACTACAACGTCTTCTTCTCATACCGGTGGCTACGGATGTGTGAACATGGTCCAATCTTAGGTTAGTGTTGCTACTCGTCAATGCGATTATGGTGCACCACAACCAAATATGGGGAATGAGCCTCCTCCTCCTCCTGACACTTCACTGCATATCGAGAAGCCCACTACTATGCCGCAGATACCAAAAGGTATTCTTAAGCGCTCGGTGCACAATCCCAATGCCCGAGCCGCCCATAACTACTCCATTGTAGAATATTTGGGCTAAACTCCATGTGCCATGTCGGCTCTTGAGGTGTTACAGGCATGTCCTTCGCAGAGGCACGCCCTTTTATCTGCTTTAGGAGTTCAGGATGAGAGTAGACCTATCGTCATTAAATTTGACACTATTGATGTCCAGCCTCACTTGCCTTACTATGTGGATTTTCAAATCCATGTGAGGTGCTTGGATAAATTCGTTAAGCATACGGTGGTTGACAAAGGTACTTCCACATTAGTAATGTCATTCGATTGTTGGAAAGCTCTTGGCTCTCCTCCCTTGTCAAAATATATGACCATGCTTACTGCGTTTGATGGTCAGTCATTTAGGCCACATGGTATTCTCCCTTCCCTTGAGGTCCACTTGGGTGGGAAATCCGTGCCTATTGAAGTCGAGGTGGTTGATGCACCCATCGACTACAACCTTATCCTAGGAAGGAATTGGATCTATGCAATGAAAGTGATCGTATCCTGCATATTTAGAGTTATTTGCTTTCCTCATGAAGGAAGAATTGTGATGGTCGATTAGCTAGACTTCCCTAGTTCTAATTCCGTAGCATCGACGGGAATTGCGGTTCCCCATATCAACGATTCTCAGCCGGCAACTGGGAACATTGGTGTAGGATTGTATCCATCCTTAATGGGATCATTCGACTTTGTTTCACCAATTGCTTTTATTGGATCCATTTCCAATAGTGTGCCATCCTCATTGAATAATGTACCTTTCCAGACCTCGTATTTTAATGATTCGTGAACTTTACCATCCATGAGTACCTCATCTGAAGACATTTCGCACATTGGAATGGTCGTGCCATTATCTGCAGCTGAGCTTGCATACCATGAAATTCAACAAGCCACTGTAGAGCCGGATCCCTCCTCTTCACAGACATACGAGGAAGATCCCATTATGTTATCAGCATGGGTAGCCGACTCATCTTGCTCACACGATTCTCTCAATGGTACTTTTCCTTCGGATGAAGCCATCATTGAGGCCATGTGTGGTAGTGAGAGGCCTTGGGAAGATTTGCATCACCGCTCTTATTTTCTTCCTAACCTTGATCTCATTGAGCGAGAAGATTTTATGACGACTCTTGCAGAGAGGGTTGGTCACCCTATAGCTCCTTTGGATTCACATGGGATTTATGTGGAGGGGAATATCGCAATATCTCCCCAACCATACTGATCAAAATCTCTCGCACGCCCGGAAAGATAGAGAACGTTTATATCGGTGCCGATTGTTCTCCCGATGAGATCCGTACATACACTGAACTGTTCAAGGAATTTCAGGATGTTTTCACCTGGTCATATGAGGAGATGCCAGGAATAGACCCTCATATTATCGAACACAAGATTAAGACATATCCAAATTCTAAGTCGGTTCGGAAACGACTTCGTGCTGTGAATCCTAGAAAGGCACCTGCAATTAAGGCAGAGGTGGAGAAACTCCTTAAAGTTGGTTTCATCTACTGGGTTCCTCTTGCTGAATGGGTGTCAAATCCTGTTCCTGTAGATAAGAATCAAGGAAACATCCATGTATGCATAGACTTTAGAGATATGAACCGTGCATGTCTGAAATACAACTTTCCCACACCATTCATAGATCAAATCTTGGATGCGTGTGCGGGAAGCGAGGTTTTTTCATTTATGGACGGTTTCTCCGAATATAATCAGATCCAGATAAAGCCCAAGGATCAACATAAAACGGATTTTATATGTCCTTGGGGTACATTTGCATACCGGGAAATGCCCTTTGGCCTTAAAAATGTCGGAGCTACATTTCAGCGTGCTATGACCTATGCGTTTCATGACCTGAAGCGTATAGTGGAGGCATACTTGGATGATCTTGCTGGCCATTCTTGTAAAAGAGTGGACCACCCCAAGCACCTCCACCTCATTTTTGAAAGATGTCAGTGTTATAAGATTCGGTTGAACCCCAACAAGTGCATCTTTGTTGTGAGAACGGGTCGTCTTTTAGGGTTCATAGTTTCACAACAGGGTATAAGAGTCGATCCTCTTAAGGTTGAGGAAATACTTCGATTTCCTCCCCCGCGTAATATAATTCAACTTCAGAGCCTCCAAGGGAGAGCTACTTTTCTACGACGTTTTATAGTGAATTATGCTAGTCTTACCAAAGGTTTCGCGTAACTGTTGAAGAAGAACACACTATTTATCTGGGATGAGCGAGCCCAACAGTCTTTCGATGCTTTGAAGAAAGCTTTGGTATCGACCCCTCTGCTTAGTCCACCCGAATTTGCTAGAGATTTCTTTATTTATGTGGCCGCGTCTCTCGAGACGATTGGCATGGTCTTAGTTCAGGTAGATGATGTGCTCCAAGAGCATGTTGTCTATTATCTTAGTCGAAATTTAGTAGATGTTGAGCTGAGATACACTCATGTGGAGAAGTTGGCACTTGCGACTGTTCATGCAGTCCAACGTTTACGACATTGAATTATGCTTAGGAAAACCATTGTCATAGCACACATCAATCCGTTTCAGTTCATGCTTTCACGACGTTTAATTGGGGGGAAGTATAATAAATGGATTGTGATTCTTCAGGAGTTTGATCTCGATTTTGCTTCAGCGAAGTCAGTGAAATCCTTGGTTTTCGCTGAGCTCATGTTAGATTTTCCACAACTTGATGAGGACATCATCCATGAAGATTCCTTTGTGGATGAGCATTTATTTCTTATCTCGTCGGTGGACCCTTGGTATGGGGATATCATCATATATCTCCAAACTTTGAAGTTCCCTTCGCACTATTCACAAGATGAACGATGGCACGTGAGGCACCAATCTAAAGATTATGTCATCGTCGGCGACACTTTGTATCGTCGAGGAAAGGACTCTATCCTCTGTCATTGTTTAACCCATGAAGAAGAAGAGTTAGTGCTGAATGATTGCCATAACGGGGCGTGTGGTGGTCACTTATCAGGGCTTGCAATAGCCCAACGCATCATGCGAGTAGGTTACTTCTAGCCTTCGATCTTTAAATATTGTATGATGCTGTGAAGAGATGTCACCCTTGCCAGGTGTTTTCTTGGAATATACACTCGCATCCCGCGCCCCTTCATCCAATCGTCACCGTCGGTCCCTTCACTAAGTGGGGGGTGGATTTCATGGACTGCAAACCAGCTTCGGCTAGGGGGCACCACCATATCATTGTGTCTGTGGAATACTTTTCCAAATGGGTTGAGGCCATGCCCACCGTAAAGGCCAATGGTGCTATAGCATCCCACTTCGTGTTCAATCAAATTATCACTCGATTCGGTATTCCGAAAGAGATTGTCACTAACCATGGCAGTCACTTTCAGAACAAATTGATGGTGGATTTGTCGCTCAAGCTTGGGTTTCGACAAGATCATTCATCTTTTTACTACCCCCAAGTGAATGGTCAGGTTGAGGTAGTCATTAAGTCCTTAAAGACCATTCTCCAATGTACCATCTAGCAAAGCAAGAGAAACTAACATATTATGTTATACCATGCTTTGTGGGCATATCGAACCGCAGTTAAGACTGCCACCGGTTTCTCACCGTTTCAGCTAGTACACGGTGTGGAGTCTATATTATTGATTGAATGCAAAATCCCTTCGTTGAAACTAGCCATAGATCTCCTTCCTGATACGTCAGATGTTGAGAAACGTATCCACCTTGAGTAGCTGGATGAGTAGTGTCAAGATGTCGTCGTGGATATAGATGCCAACAATGCTCGTGTCAAGGTTCAATATGATAGGTCTGTCCATCTTGTATGAACAAGATAAGGAACCCTAGGGGGCAAGCAAGTTTAACCCCATGTGGCATGGTCCTTACATAGTGAGGCATGTCCTTGAGAAATGAACCTATGAATTGGAAGACTATGAAGGGAATTCCTTGAAGGAACCTAGAAATGGGCTCTACCTCAAGCGGTATTATGCTTGAGATTCTAGTTCGAGCTAATACTTTTGTATACTATTGTATAGTTGCTTCTGTACATAGTTTAGTTTTCTTTTGGTTTTTTGGATTTGCTGAATCGCTTCTGTTTGGTTGACAGATGTCAGTAGAATATCCTATGTTTTTGGGATTCACGGATGATGCTAGCCGTCATACGTAGCAACTCGCTTCTGCTACGTGGCTTATTTATTCACCGGACCATCAGATTGTGTCTTCAGGAGGTGCCTATCTCGGTCCTACATCCACTAATGTGGTTGAGTACAGTGCCATAGTTGAGCTACTTCGGAATTCCATTTCGCATGGTATCCAGTCTTTAGAAGTCCACCTGGATTCACAACTGGTTGTGTCTCAATTGAATGGTCGGTATCGCGTGAGGGATCCTACATTACTACGGAGGTTCTTAAGGGTAAGACTCTTGGAGCGTCATTTTGTTTCCATTACATACAGTCATGTTCCAAGATGTTTTAATCATGATGTATCTGATGCATATGCTAATTATGTCCTAGATTGGAATTTGTCACATCAATAAAGAAGCACACAAATCAACATTCTTTCACACATTTGTACATACACATATAGTAGAACCGAAGAACCAAAGTTTTTTATAAATAATATGTCCAAAAAGGTGGTGTCACAGTACAAAACTGGAGCCCATACCTCTCAAAAATATACATAATAGATACAAAATATGGGACTCTGAGATATCTAATCCCTATGAGGAGGCCTTGCTGCCTCGGCGGGATGTGTCTGAATATAGTAGTGAACTGCATTGGCTATGCGCCGTAGTAGTCGCACCCAGGTGCCTGTTACTCCCACAACATGTCGTTGCATCACCTCTGGCAGATGATCCACCTCAATCATGGGTACTTTGGTGGTCATACGGGACAGGTTGACCCGTACGGTCTCTAATGTGTTCTCTGCTGTAGCACCAACTACCTATCCACCCCTGCCCCGTCGACGATGTCCCGAGAAACCCTCTGGTCTTCGTAGACCAACATCTACAAGCAAACAATGAAATGCCAATATGTGATACTACACAAAAAATAATTTTTCATTTTCATATATAATTAAAAATCCAAAAAATTAAAATACACAAAACATAAAAAGAATAACATACCGATGTCTCTGAATGCGGCCCCTGGAAGAAGCGGCATGTCGCGATTGCCACAGAAGTCTATCCCTGCATATGGGTATTCGTCAATGGCAATGACCTGCCGATCCCAACAGTGGAAGAACTCATCTATATATGGTGATGCCTGTCAGCCACCACCCTGTCACGTAAATACCTCTTCCCACCGGGTCAGGGCTGGGTCACGGAGACTATGCGGAGGGACTTCAACCCTCAGACTAAGTCCTGGAACTCTCTCGAAGAAAAAGCTGCATAGTATACTTCCATACCTGAAGTTCTTTTCCTTCCCACGCTTGCACTCCGTTAACTGGGTCTTCATAGACACCAGTAATGTTGTGCAACAATCATATACTACAGGCCTCATGCACTTTGCTGCATAGAACATCACCGGCCTTGAAGCCTGGTGTAAAGCTACAGAACCTGTGATCCTCACGAGGGTGAGCACTATGATCTTCATGCTCAAACTCACTATGGCCCCAATGGGTACCTAAATCGCCCCAATGGGTACCTGAATCCCCACCTTTTGGGTACTGGGAAGATAGTACCGCTCTATATAGTCGGGAATGGTGATCTAACCACCTACAGTGCGAGATCGAATACTAGCCACCTGCCCTCGATGGAACAAGCCTGTAATGAAATATATGTCATCCACCTCTAAGGAGAGTGTTTGACCATCCATATTGAAGTTTTTTGTCCGTCTACGTCCCAGTAATCAATCAACCGACGGAGTAGTTGGTTTTGGGCCCTTAAACCCCCAACACTCCAAAATTTGTAAAGCCCACATGCTTGTAATGCTTGATGCGCAGGTAAATCTTGGCGGACATTCTCATCCACCACATCATGTTTTCTTTCCCTCCACTTTAGAACCATCTTGGAGGCAAAACAAGACGTTTTTTAGCTTTTAGCATTTAAAAAACCATCTTCATGGCAGTACCCACGGGAAACTAAGTAGATAGGGGTGTCTACCTGCGGTCAACGCATACGTTGACTGCGTCTAGCAGGCCCTACTCGAGACCTGCAGAGCTGTAGCCCACATACAATGCCGTCAAGAAGTAGGGATGGACTAATAAAAATAATTGACCACTGAAAACTGAAATAAAAGATACCAAATGAAAGAGGGGGATGAGATGACTAACTTGATCCAGACGCCTCATGAAATGGTGCCCACAGCTTCCAGAATCAACAACTGAACTTTGAGGTGAAAACTAACCAAAATCACTATTTGGATGAAAAATGAAAATGAATTGGTAAATAGTAATTTATTTTTACTATTTATAGTTTTGAAAACCCACTTTTCTATAGTTTTCACCATTTTAAGTTGTTTCGAACTAATATAATGTCTTGGAGTACCATTGTGAACAGATTTTTCCGATGAGAGTTGAATTTTTTACTGTTTCATGCCTACGACAAGTATATTCAACACCTGTCATATAGGTTAGATGTCATTTTATCCTGCATTATGCATTTGACCTTTGACCATTTGTCATTAACCCTAGGTTTGACCCCGCTTTGTAACAGACATGGAGCCTTCACATTGCTATAGAAGTGTCATTCTTTGGCGGTAGGGCTTGTCCAAACATGGGTGCCCTAGTTAGAAATTTTTTTCCTTTTGGCGCCCATGCCGTTGTCTCTCCTTAGGATTGGGATTCCTTCGTAGTTACGCCATGACTTTGTGATAAAGACTCATACTCTACTTTGTCTTAGGTTGGCCATCTCCCATAAGGACTCCCCCATTTTTTTCCAAGTTATGATTGCATTGCATCATCCTGCTTGTCGCTTGATCCTTGTGCCGGCTCCCGCTTACTCAATTGTTAGCCCGGTGCCTGAGCACTTCCCTTGTCAAGCCCTACAGAGGTTTCATTTTCCTTTCACAATTTGATGACTTTTTGACCCCGATGGAACACTCCCCCGAGTGTCCACATTCTGCACGCACTTCCTTACATTGATCATAGGTATGTTCCACTGCTTAGGGCTAGTCTGCTCGCTATTTGACACTCGTTCCCTCCCTTGTTGTACTATAAGAAATTTTATTCTTTTTCAAGCTTTCCAAATATGAAAAAGGCCAAAAAAATCAAATATTCCAAAAAGCCGGACGGGAGAATCGTTACTTCTTTTTGTTGGCAGTTGTTGTGTCGCCTTTGAACAGAGCATTCATTCCACTCTATCCATTATCGGTTGGGACTATAGTAGGACCTTAGGAGCTGTACTCATTTTTCAGATTTTACTCCACCGATTGGTCAAGCTTCCAGTCACTATGGAGGCCTTTGATGATGCCTTCTACATCGCACAGTGTTATTTCGAGTCTATGCTGCCTGAGTCTATCCATCTGCTCATGCTCTTGTTCAAAGGAAGTCCTAAAACCAAAGTCGGCCACTCCTTAGATCTCTTGACTATTACATGTCGGCCATCCTTATTGAGTCATTCCATTCGTCCAAGTTATTCCAAATATTTCAGCGTAGCTATTACCTCGTGCTGGTTGATGGGGGATGCCTTAATGCCCTCCTTCCAGCGAGTTTCGTTCCATCAACTTCAAATCATTTATTCCAAAATTGAGACTTAGAGTCAGTTGAGTACCTTGAGGCTTACAGTCATTAGTTGTAGGTTCTCTCGCCATCGACAGTTTTGGGAATACATCAATGTCCCCTGATCGATGGATTCATCTTAGTGTTCGACCTCAACACATCTATTCACACTCTGATGATTGTACTTTGTGCCTTGATGCCCATTTTCATTATTGGTGGGTTATCTCGCGTCTATTAACGGTATGCATCATTGATCGGTAATCAAATGATGTCACATCAGGTTCGACTTCAACACATCTATTCACTTGATGGGACTTGCAGCGTAGATGATTTGTGTAGAAGACCCCAGATGTTGGTAGCATTCAGTATGCTGCTCTTTATCGTGACTGTACTTATGAGATCTCTTTTCTCATACATCAAAAGTTTGTACCTCTAGTATTGCACCAGCTATTTCCCTTTCAATAGGAGACCATATCTTACTGTATGGACCATGGCTATGATCACGTATGACATGTATTTGCTATGTACTTCCTATCATGGAAATTGTATCAGATTGTTGTATTGTACCGACATGTATTCATAGATGTTATTGTATTATGACGAGTGAGATACTCTCTCCATTTGTGTCTCCATCACTCCACTTCTGAGATTTATAATGTATTTCATCCATCGTATCATCTCCTCTGACCTCACACATTAGGGGGCATCTGTTACAGCATAATTTTCCACCTTGTGAGCATCAGCGTTGATTGGCCCTCGGGATACATTTTATTGACTCAGACCCTCATTTTATCCACTAGGAACACACTTTTTCCTATTTTTGTTCCTGTAAGCTAGCTATTCCATTATAGCCAGCGTACATGTAGGTTGTTCCATTATAACCAGCGTACACCAAGTTAAATGGTAAAAACCAATAGATAATTACTTTTTACTCCCAAAAAGCGGTCTTAGGGTGACCTTTGGCCCTCCATACACCCCGAAACGACTCGATTCGACCTTTCACTTACCTTTGAAAGGTTGAATATTGAGCTCTTATGGTGTATGGAAGGGAGGAGAAAGAGAGAGCAAGATAACTCTAGTGGATTTTTTCCGTGACTTGATTCTACACTCATTGATCCTTGTTGTTGTGAACTCCTTATGTTCACCTACCAAACTCCTTTCATAGTTTGAGTTTTCCATTGCATGGGGGATTGAAGTGGTGGAGGCACAAGTGGAGAGACCTAGTTCTTGGTTCAGATTGGTTGCCGACAAGAGGTCGTATATTGTACTTCTTGTTATTTATTAATGGAAATACTCATTTTCTCGTCCAATTGATGTTGTGAATGTTGTTACATTACATTGGGTTACATTTGCTTATGATATCATGGAACATGCTATTGATTATGCTAATGTCTTTCACATGTTATATGCACTTGCTTGTACTTGTTGTTGAGACTAATTTGCAGGTTCAAGTGTAGAGGTTAAAATCTCAATGGGGATCTACTTCGAACATCTGGTTAAGGTTGGTTTTTTTTCTCCATTATCTTAGCATTGTCATTTATATGGCATTGCATTGGGAATTGAGTTATTTCCTGGTAGTAAGCTGTCTATTGTGGTCTACCCCGAGCCATAGGAAGTTTTCTCCATAACAAAATTTATGAGGATGGTATCAGGAACACTTATGGCGAGGGAGAATTATTGCCTTGAGGTATTTTCATGGTCATGGGTAGCCATAGTGAGGATCATGGTACTGGAAGAGAAGATATTTGGAGATCTTTTAGGAATGATGACTCTTCTGAGGAGGATAATGATAGAGCTAGTTTTGATAGAGAAATGAACCTTGAAATGCATCGTAATGAAGTGTTTGAAGATATTCAAGCCTTAAACCTAGTTGGTGATGTGGAACTCTAGAATGACCAACCTGACCCCATCAATGAAACAGATAACTCTAAGAATAGTTTAGAACAGATAATAAGGGGTGAGTGTATACCAAGAACGGTTAGGGAGTTCCTTGCGTTGGTTGATCATAATATTGATAGAGAAATAAAAGGGATTAATCACATTATTCCATGGAAAAACCACATAGACGGATCACATCCTTCTCTTGTACAGGGAAGTGGTGAAGAACCAAATGAATATCACTATTCTGACGTTCCTGGTCATTTGTCTCATATGTCCTTGGAAGATGGTGTACTAAGGAAAGTGAATGACAATTCTATGAGTTGGAAAGAGCATGCTTTGATACATGATGCTCCTGGAGAGGAGTTCTCATTGGAAAAACTTGCTATGTCGTAGGAAGATCCCCATGTCACCATTGCAACCAATGAAGATGAGTTGTCATTGAGATATCCATTATTGAGGGACATTCCTAGTTTACTTTTTCCCCGAGAGTTACCTGATGGTGAATAAAGTATGCACTCTAACTATTCATCTCACATTCCTACTCCTTCACCAACATCTTTACAAATGGTAGCTCATAGTTATCATGGCACGGTTTTGAATCATTTGTCACTTCACACTATTCACTTTGCAACCTAGAAAGTATGGTTATTCCCATCCCATTTGGAGAAGGTAGTAGTAGAGGCAACGAAGATCATGATATAACATCTCCGGTGGATGATGAGGATGAAGAAGTTGTCAGATATTTTTGGACTGTGGGAGAAACCCCCAAGTATATATTCACCCACAGAGTGAAAAGCTGATAGAAGAACATGAAAGGATAAGAGTGATTCAGGAAGTCCTTGTTGGTAGGGTAGCCATTCCTTTGGAAGGTGGGCCTCCCATATTTGATGGAGTTCCTCATAGTAGGAACTCGAGGATAGTTACACCTCAAAAATGATACCATATTGATATCCATACCATTCTGACCCGCAACATTGAAGCAATCCCTGAATCTGTGAATCGCTGTAGATTTTCCAACAGTGATAGGATCATAGTGCCTAATCATATATTTTACATATGATCAATGGGATTTGACGACATATGGGTTGGACCACTCGCGGTTGATCATTGTATTGACGATATGTGTTTCCTCACTACTGGGAGTGGACAACGTATCAAGCTCCTTATCAATCAAAGTGAGTTGAGGGATTACATCCCTGACTTAATGTAATGCCCGCCTCGGTGCATTGACTGACCATAGACTTGAGGACACTTTCCAAGTGACCCAACCGAATAAACTTTAGTAATTGGTCCCTTGAATATTGAAAATGCTTGAACGATTGAAGAATGCATGATGATTGGAATGACGACATGATAAACGAAAATGACACAATGAACGACAGTTATAGAAATTGATACTTTACTTAATAAATGAATGCTCTTCTTAATGATTTGCGAATTTATGAAATGAATGATGACTGAATATTAGATATGCTTGACTGATTGAGATAGAATGACTAAATGTTAGATATGCTCGACTGATTGAGATAGAATGACTGAATGTTAGATATGCTCGACCTATTGAGATAGAATGATTGAATCGTAGATATGCTCGACTGATTGAGATATAATGATTGAATGTTAGATATGCTCGTTTGATTGAGATAGAATGACTAAATGTTAGATATGCTTGACTGATTGAGATAGAATGACTGAATGTTAGATATGATCGACTAATTGAGATAGAATGACTGAATGGTAGATATGCTCGACTGATTGAGATAGAATGACTGAATGTTAGATATGCTCGACTGATTGAGATAGAATGACTAAACGTTAGATATGCTCGACTCATTGATATAGGATGACTGAATGTTACATATGCTCGACTGATTGAGATAGAATGACTGAATGTTAGATAAGCTCGATTGATTGAGATAGAATGACTAAATGTTAGATATGCTCGACTGATTGAGATAGGATGACTGAATGTTACATATGCTCGACTGATTGAGATAGAATGATGAATGATAGATATGATGTACTGATTAGAAAAGGGTGAATGAAATATATGATCGAATGGCTGAGATATTATGAGGGATGATGAAATATTTCATAGTGCAGTGCTACAAATGTGCGTTTGAGTGTGTGTGTGTGTGTGTGCAGTGGCAGGTAAGACAATTTACTGACTGACCCACAATGGAATTATAGGGGTCGTAAGAACATAAAGAACACATAGGGGTATGACGACATACTGTCGACCCTGAAATAGAAATCCACGCACGGGTAGGAAGTCGTTTCATCTCACCCGGGGAAGCATGTGCCGTACGGACGAGGCCATAACAACTTGGTCGCATACGATGAGTTGAGGAGCGCGCGATAAGGAGGACCTTATCCCTCAACAACTCTTAGTCTCCAAGAAAGCGTAGTTGGAAGGTCGCGGTAAAAATTCCCGATCGCTACGCAGTACTCCCCATAAAAAGAAAGAAACAGAACTGTCGAAAGGGCCCGCCGAAGAGGTACCTAGACAAGAACCAAAGGGAGAAATTAATCAAATGTATAAATGGAAATTTCACATAAGATTTAAGAAATACTTTATTCCAATTTGTTCTATTTTACTAATTTGAAAAGAGGAAAAGAATTAGAAATAAAGTAGAAAATAAATAATAGAACCATTTATTCAAATCTTTAATTTTATTTAAATTATTATCTTTGAAAAAGAATTTGAAATGAAGTGGAATAAAAATACAATAACTATTTATTCAAATGTTGATTTTTATTTAATATTATAAACTTTGAAAAATAATTGGAATTAAAGTAGAATATTAATAAAATAAATTTCTTTTATTTTTCATTTTATTAATTGGGAAGGAGAGAAAATAGAAAACATCTTGTGGTCTATTAAAAGGTTTATTAAAAAGATTTATTGAATAAAATTAGTTGGCAAACCACTACACCTACCTTGCACCAATTTAGGAAATTAGATGCACACTTAAGACAAGAAGAGACACTTGTAACTTGAGAATAAATATTAATAAAATATTAAATTAAATAAATTATGTAAATGTGAGGACACATGGCACACAGACTTTTGTTATAAAAGAAGGGAGGAGAAGGAGAAAAGGATATCTCTTTCTCCCTAGTGCTAGATGGGCACCATAATCGATATTTGATCTTGTGGTTTTTGAGAGTTGAGCTTAGCTAAACGGGGGATTGGGAGATCCCAGCGGGAAGCTTGCTAGGGTGTTCTTACGACCCCAAAATGCTCGAGGGTTCGGGGTGAAGGGGAGTATCCCCGATATGGCAGGGTGGTCAACCAAGAGGCCTTCGGTAAATCAGGAGATTGGATGTCTGGATCGAAGCGGCAATGGATATCAGCTACAACCACCTACAACCTTAAGAAATAAGGTATATGGTTCCATTTTATGTACAGTTTGAGTTTTAGCATTTTATTTACGGTTTCCAATTTGATTTCAAGTTTAAAAAATTTTCAAGTGATGTTAGTATTGTTTAGATAGTCTTTTTGGGAAATCCCGAAATGGGGGTCCCTACACTTAACTTGATTTGGACTTCTCTTGCTTGTTTAGAGTAGGTAGGCCTTTGAATAAGCTCACTTGAGCAGTAGGATTTGAGTGCCTTTTATTTTTGCGGAGTGTCTTTTATTTTCTTGAGTACTGAGTGTCTTCTGAGTTTTTTCTGAGTGGTTTGCTTGAGTTTGGTTATCTAGATATTTTCTAAGCTTCCTTTATTTCCTGCATAAAATAAAAAATAAAAACTTGTTAGTTAGATTAGTACCTTAATTTTATGCATTTAATTTCATGTTCTAGATTAGAATTTGATTTTATCATTTATTTTTATGCCATACATATTGCTCGGTAGTGTCTTCTTTCATGAGCGCAGGAATAGATACACTTTTGAAAATGAAGTAGGTAAATTAGATGATGGATTGAAGATCGATGCAGTTAGTGTTGGGGGCCATAGATTTATGAGGTTCTCAAGCACTCTCTCCCTTAGAGCATTGGTCCCAGATGGAGCCAGATGTTATCATGTCCATAGTACCTGGGATACCATGGTTGGAGAGTAGTTCCTTGTATATTTTTGAGCCATGGATTTACACAGTTTTGATGAGATCAGCTTATGATGAGCAATATTTTTTATGATCACTCACATATCAGAGCAGCCCTATATTAGATATGATGAACCTTATGCCAAGACTAGGCCTCATGACCTCATATTTTATGACCGAGGTGACCACCTTTGTTCCATACAGAGTAGTGTAGTGCCTAGAGTTTTCACAGCTACAGTGTTTCCAGTGACTATTAATGATCCAGATGGAAGATACAGGTATATGGCCCAGCAGGTATATGGATGTGCATTGGTTATGATTGTTTTTCTCTTTTTCTCATCTTAGTAGCTTGACTTGGTATCTAGTGGTCATGATCTGGCAGTATTTATATATGTTATGCAGACATGGTTATTTTGATGATTTTCTAAATGGTCTAATTACTCAAAATTATAAGCTCTAGCTTATACTCATTGGATTTAACCTATTAGTAGAATGGATGTGATCATTCCCACCATTTATGGATTGCTAGTTTTGGCATCACCTTTCACTTTACCCATCCATCCGTTCTCTCCCATTCTTGGTTTGACCCTAACTTACACCTCAGCTTGTGATATGGAGTACCTCCCCACTTTTTCCTCTGTGTTGGATAGCATCCCTATTGTTTTGTGTCTCGGCTCTGAGTTAGAAACAGAACTTACCGAAGCCTTGATCCTTTTGGGCCAGGAGAACCCACTGGTGTTGGTTCCTGAGCTTAGGTGAGTTGGATTTGATGCCTTGACCTCTCTAGTTGATTTCCCCGATGTTTGGTCTTGATTGTGGATAATCCCCCTACTTGCTTGATTTGTGTTGGCTAAACCTGAAGCAAGTTGTACTACCATCATTACATGCATGAATGAACTATTGTTGTATCTCTTGGACAAGCCCATGCAAATACTTAAAAATGTGTTTCTCAGCACAGCGAAAGAGGGATATGAAATGAAATGAATTGAAATGTAAAGTACCCTGGATAAAAGCTGCAATTAGTTGCGCTTATAAGCACACAAGAAATACAAAGGGTCATAAGGCCTAAAAATCAGTGGCTAAATATATGCTAAATCTAAAGACTGTTGGTCATGATATTATGTAATGATTAAATTCCTCACGGATCCTATGGGTTGGGATGTGAGATGGAGTAAGGGACAACTAATTCTAAGTGTCCCCTAGAACCTCAGGTTACGTTTAGTTGTGCACTTAGTTACGGAAGTTCTAGAGAATATCCTCATGGAGCTCTTTCATATTGGATGTGAGTTGTAGACATTTTCCAAGGTTGAATACGCACCTCTCAAAACAACTCATTCCATTTGTGAGACACTGCCATTCCCTGTGTGTTATTATCCAACATATGCTTAAGTGTGTATTCCCTTTCCCTTATCCAAAGTATCACAGTGTTGAGTCAATAAATTCATCCCCTTACCCTAGCCTCACATTTTTCACCTTCACCCACTTCTAGCAAAATGATCACGGTCATGAAATGAGTTATTCTTGAGGTTCTATTTTTAAGTAATTGATTATTTTAATTATGGTCTTATGTTTTGATTCTTTCTTAGCCGCTAGTGAAATGACACTTTATGCTTTAAGTCTTGATATTAGAATGATTAAAAGAGAATACCTTATCCATTTTCACTTGCAGCATCAATCATTTCAAGCCTGGGTCATATTTTGATTAATCTTGACCTCGTCAAACCTAGTTTGACCAAGTCAACCATAGGATCTGAGATGAGTTGGAATAGTGACGTTCAAGGTTGATGATTTATGGTCCTTTGATTCCCATTTGATGGTTCCATGCAATGGAGACAATTTTCATATGGTGTTGTGATGATTTTTTTATGGTTATTATTATTTACAGACCATTATTTTTATATTACCTAGGCATGGTTGAGACTATAGATGATTATACAGGTAGCCATAGGGTGTATGGGTACTCATACCTAGTACATTTGGATCTTCTGAGTCCATTGGTACACTCATATTTTAGTTATAGGCACTTTTGGATGATATTTCACTCAGATTGTCACTTTTATGTAGATTTGCCATTATAAAATGGCCCGACAGCACAGTTGGATTGATATTTGGTTCTCCTAGGGAGCTATAGAGGGAGTATGGGGTCCAACCACTTTTTATTACCATATTACCATATCCCTAGACACTTTGGCATAGTCATATTGTGCTCGGGGCACCAGGAAGAGAGCTACAAGAATTTTACGGATTTACAGGTGGTTTTCTAAGGATTAAAAATGGAATAAAATGGTCACTAAGGAAATCAATTTGCATGATTGAGGAAAGGAATTGGCATGAGGTTTGTTCAGAGGTCATTTTTTATGTATCCCACACCTTCCAACACATCTTACAGCATTCAATGCGGTCCACACACTCTCCGGGTTATTATTTTGATGTATTATTCTACTATTGAGGGGGCCACGATTTGGTCTCTTGGTCACTTTGAGATGTTATTGAGTCATATATTTTATCAGTGTGCCATGGGGTGATGCTAGTGAAGGACATCAATACCTCCTATCCCCACCATGTTCTTGTTACACTTGTCCTATTCATCTTTCATGTGGTGCAACCCCCCTAAGGCCACTTAGTGAGTGCACACCCCATCTTTAGTGAGTTGATCCACGTATTATTTCTCCAGCTCATCTTAACTGTCGATTGTATTATTTTTATCTTTTGAGCTCCACCACTCATTCATAAATTGGTTAGGATTTTGGTCTCTCTCATTCCTATTTAAGGAAGAGACCCCCTCATTGTAAAGGCACCTTTGGGCTCTTGTATTTCCGGCATAATAAAGAATATCTTTTGAAAATATCTTGGATGCTTTGATGAATGTTCATGAAAATGATTGTAAATATTTTCTCTATGATATCATTGTGGATCTAGCTTTTTCCAAACATTTTCTCTGCAGGGGGCAGTGTGGTAGAGGAGGAGGACGATTTGAAGAGGGCTCTATTGTGGGGAAACCCCATATCACTCTCTCTCTTCGACTTGTGTCTCAGGGAGTATCTCTACTATATTGTTTGGTCATTTTGATGCTTCTTGTTTCATCTTTGATATCGTATAGTTTCTTTCATTCTTAATCGATTCTTAGTGAAAATCGTTTTTGGCAGGGAAGGGTGCACTGGTCATCTTGGAGGGATATCCATTTCACTTGGGAAGGTTGGATCTCACTCTAGATTGCCTCATTTTGGGAATATCATCGATTTGCAAGGCAGTCGGTGTCATGTCCCCTCATTGATGATTAGTGGAACGAATTCCTAGCCCAACCTATCCTTTGGGTTGAGTAGAATATTTCATGCACTTGGAGTTAATATTGAAGTTAAGGCATTAATTAGTTAGGAAGTTTAATTTTATTTTTATCATAAGTCCGAAATGCACTTGGTAGAAGTAATTTTTATTAATTACATATTTTATTTTGGAATAAAGTGGATAATGCTCCACAAGTGTGCCTTAAAGGATAAGGTTGACTAAGAGGTACTAACTTGCAAAACAAGAAAAGATAAAGCAGTCAAAGCAAGGAAAGTAGGAAAAGGAGAAGAAAGCATAATAAAGAAGAAAAGATCAGGAAAAGTAGAACAAAATTAAAAAAGTGGGACAAAAGCAAAAAAGAAGGACAAAGGCATAAAAGCAGGAAAAAGCAGAAAAGAAAGAAAAAGTAGGGCAAAGCAAAAAAGCAAGGTAAGGCAGAAAAGAAAGGAAAAAACATGACAAAGCGGAAAAGAAGTGCAAGGTATAAAAGCAAGAAAAAGAAGGATAGAAAAGCAAAAGCAAGATAAAGAAAAAGTAAAAGTAAAAGCAAAAGAAAAAGAAAAAGAAAAAGAAAAAGCAAAAAACAAAAAACAAAGAAAGTAGAAAGCAAGGCAAAAGCTAAAGTAGAAAGCAAGGAAAAAGCTAAAGCGGAAAGCAAAGAAACCTTATCCACTCCATGAGGGTGCCTTATCCTATATTACTTGATCAACAAGTCACCTCAATCTATAAAATAATGATTACAACTCCATTTCACATCTTTTGATAATTTGTGATTTGAATTGAGTGCAATTTTGCCTCATTGACCTGGGAGACGTGCCCCTAGTCCTAGCTGGGAGATGTGCCCCATGGTTCCCCATGCTTCTACTGAAAGGATTATGACATCAAGTATTAATCATTGATTCTATTGTAGGTCCTGAAGTCTGATCCATTGGTTGGTTTTCTCATTGTGCGGTTCAACTCCTTCATTCAGTAGGAACAATGTTGGAGGGACGAAATGGAGGTTATGTTTTCGACCTTTATGATATTTTATGGACATTGATACTTGTTCCATTGCATCTATAGCACCGTTTCCATTAGGAAACACTTTTTGTCTCATCAAAAAAGGTGTCAAGATGAGCAAGTTATGGCCATTTTACTAGATCTGGGGGTTCGAGATGTGAAGAACGTGCCATGCTTCTTGTGAGAGGATTATAGCATTCAGTCATTAGAGGATGGTGGAATTCAGAAATTTTCATTGATTTTTATTGCAGGTCCTGTAGCTGATCCAAGGCTGGTTCGAATTTCAAAAAATAATCATGAGGTTTATGGTTCGAATCTCCAGGCTTATTGTTGATTTCCAGTGGTATTATGTGGTATTGAAGAGCAGAGGAGTTTTTGTAATATTTTGAGAATCCTATTGGATCATATATGATTTAATTAAAGTCATTATAAATCTATGATATCATTCATAACATTTAATATTTCAGAATTTTTATATATTTAGTGTTTTCTCCACCCCCTCTAGAATTACCTAGAATTTGACTAGTTTTCAGAATGCATGTGATAGATGAATAAGAATAGATACAAATGAGTTGATTTATATTCCTTATGTTAATTAAGATTTTAAATGACACAATACATGCCTGATATTATAAATTAGTGAGCCTTCCTTGACTGTTTGGGAGCTCCTGAAATTAACTAGCTATGCAATCCTAGAATGCCAATTTGCTTGTATTATTGTGAATCTTTCTCAGAACTTTCTTAAACTTGCTGGAGAGACATATGAATTTATATTGATTGATATTTCATATTTATTAGCCTCCCTGAGTCAGAAACATTCATCCATAGCTTCCAGTCAAAGTATAGAGCAATACTAGTCTACATATGTTGCGATGCACAGGAGCATTGCAGTATATTTCAACCTTGTTGATTTCGAGCCATCAATGGTCCCAGTACTTTGTGCAGAGGTATTAACATCTATCATAGTATCCATTCCATCCATAGCTTCTGATCTTTCCCACCCACAGTCAAACTAGATCCCTAAACAATTGTTTTTAATTAATTCTCTGAGGAAGCAAGTTTTTGTATCACTAATCCTAGTTGGTACATTAAAGTGGTATTACATCTCTTTCCTCTACTCTAGTGGAAATAAGACTCTCAATTCGATGAATTTTCATCCATGCCCATGTTCAATGAAGAAGCTTCTTACTCTAATGATGATTTTTATTAGTATGATGATGACTATGATGAGCAATATGAAGACTACTGCAAACAGTATGAGGAAGAAAATTTCCAAGAGGTACCTTCTACAAGTATCTCCCATCAGATCATATTTGGAAGGAGAAACTATGGTTATTCTTATATCCATATGTATGGAAAATTTGCATGTTCCATAGTCAAAGATCAACCTACTTGTGAAAAGAGAATAAAAATATCTGAAGCTTCATTGGATGCATGTGCTTCATACTTGATGAGAATTTGTGGATCTACTTCAAAAAGAGTCTGCAAAGATCTTGATCCTAGGGAAACTAAAGAAAAAACAATGTACAAATCAGCCATCTGAAGAAGATGAAGGTACAATCCTTACTGAGGAGGGTTATAAGCATGAAGAAGCCACAACTAATTCTACCAAGGATCATCTAGTTCTTGATCACAAAGTCATTGTTGAATGGTGCCAAGAAGAGGCATCTAGTATTGGTTGTTCAAGATATAAAGAGGCATCTACTGATGGATGCTATGAAGAGGTACCTATTGATGGGTGCCTAAGTTTTGAGGAGACATCTACTGATGGATGTCCATTCCTCTATGTTGGTGACATAAATATACCACTTGAGAAGGATACTGCAAGTACAAAACCCACTAAAGTTGAAGAAGATGAAATCCTTGAAGTCAAGGAAGAGATCCAAGTATCAACCTCACTTTCAACACGAGAGCTTCATGAGGTTGATCCACTAATTAATGATGAGGAGGTTCGCTCTCAACCTTCCCATTTTGAGAGGCCACTCAAGATGAGCGAAAGAAAGATCAAGGAGGCCTTACACATTCTCCATGACACGCATGATTCAGTGTCACATTCTTGTTGGAGATTTACTTCATTGGAAGATTCATCTTTCCTTGAAGCCATGGAGAAGATCCAGAAAGAAATGACTACTATCCAAGGTAATTCTTCACATATGCTTTCTGACAAAGATTATTTGTATGAACTTGTTCACATGTTGCAGAAAGCATCCTTGAAGGATGATGAGAATATTTTCAAGCTCAATGATGAGTTAATGGCCACCCAATATTCTTTGGGAAACACTCAAAGTGCCCTCCAAGAATCCAAGATAGAGATAAAGCAACTTCACCAAAAGTTGCGAAGATCACTTGTTCCAGTCAGCCAGTCTCTTATGGTTGGTTGTACTCAAAATTTCATGGAGGAACCTCATGGGAGGGACATGGTTCATAAGGTGAAGGATTAAATGCATGTGCTTGAGAAGTTTTGGGATGTAGATGGTGAGTTCCAAGCACATAATCTCTACCGGATCGAAATTAAGCTTATTCATGGAGCGAATCATTCCTCCATTAAGGAGTCAAAGGAGCTCCTATGTGATGGACCAGCCTTTGGTGGATTTGATGCATCCATTAGCTTGATGAATGAGGGTTGCAGTAAGGATATTTTTTTCCATGATCATACCCCTATGAAGCCTTCACATGATGAAACTTTGACACTTTTTGATCATATGGGTGAGTTGGTTCATTCTCCTACATCCTACACTTCCACATTTTGCAGTATTCATGCTAATGAAGTATGGGTGAAAGGTTTCTTTTTGATGGTGCCACATGAGGAGTATGAAATTCCTATCCCTCCTTTTGATGATGACATAAATAGATCACGTTATTCTTTACATTTGCAGTAGCAACCTTTGTTACCTTATGATGATCCACATCTTCATGGATGCACATATGGTACTCCCTTGAGTCCCTTGAAGTCTCATTGTCCCCTTTGTTCCTTACTTGATGGGAGAGTTCCTTCATCCATTGTTTGGATGAAAGGACACATGGAAGAATTACTTGACACCTTCCACACTTCCTTGGGGAAGCATCCATTGCTCTCATTTGATGAGTCTCACATTCATGGATGTATTGATGAGACTTCTTTGAGCCACTTGAAGTCTCCTTGCTTTCTTTGGTCCTTACTTGGTTCAAATTTTGGTGGAGGTTCTTCATTCACTTCTTGGATGAAAGAACACATGGCTGATTATTTTGAAGCATATTACATTATTTTGGAGCAACATTATAGGGCATGGGATCCTCACCTATGTCATTGGAGAAAATCTTATTGGTCAATTGATGCTTGTGTGCACTTGGCAAACTGCGGTCTACTTGCTTGGATGGACAAGCACTCTCATGATCCTTTGATGAGGCACCTTCTCGATGTACATTTGTATGATGTTTATATGTACTTTGATGATCTATATTTTGTACTTATGTTGTTTGGGAGGATGCTCATTAGAGAGTGGGATCCTGGAATCCCTGACCTTGAGGTAAAATTTTGTGTTACTTTGCTCATTGATGGAATGCACCAGTTATGGGATCCTGGCATTCCACACTTTGTTGAACTAATTTGGAGGATATTGTACACCTCCTAATTTGATGTATTTTTTTGGGAGACCTTGTGCATGATAGTAATGCACAAGCATTGGGACATGGGCATCCCGCACTCTGATTTATATGTGTTCACACTATGTAATGATGGGGTGCGCAAGTGTTGGGACCCTAGCATCCCATACTTGCTAGATTGGTTCTTGGTGATATTGTGCACTAGGAGAGTGTGCAAGCAGTGGGACCCAAGCATTGTTGATCATGTGTAGCTCATTGGGAGC
Organism: Larix kaempferi; assembly: GCA_027924585.1. Taxonomy (NCBI): domain Eukaryota; kingdom Viridiplantae; phylum Streptophyta; class Pinopsida; order Pinales; family Pinaceae; genus Larix; species Larix kaempferi. The sequence goes on from BSBM01000104.1 coordinate 472,223, forward strand.
ACATTTTGGTTGGTTGGATTGAGAAAGCAAGCCTCGTCTCTTCTCCATGGGTTCACCTGTGCAGTGGTTTCCTACATGGGAAACATATTTTTGGATGGACTTATGTTTTTCTTGCAAGGTGTTATGATGACTTCCATGTGATTCTTATGCATTGCATAGGAGAATATATATTGCACCTTATATTCTTGAGCATCACTTGAGATCCTGGTATCAGTTTTGATTAGTCTCCACACTTAGTGCATGATTGGATGGTGATGGAATAATTTGTTGGGAGAGTTCATGAGCAGTCTATAATCGGAGTGGTGCAGTAGAAGCATGATGGCTCATGATGCTTAGTTGGGTCGGGTTTGATTATTGCTTGAGGACAATAAATCTTGGGAGGGGAGGATTGTCATGTCCCCTCATTGATGATTAGTGGAAGGAATTCCTAGCCCAACCAATCCTTTGGTTTGAGTAGAATATTTCATGCACTTGGGGTTAATTCTGAAGTTAAGGCATTAATTAGTTAGGAAGTTTAATTTTATTTTTATCTGAAGTCTGAAATGCACTTCGTAGAAGTAATTTTTATTAATTAGATTATTTTTATTTAGGAATAAAGTGGATAATGCTCCACAAGTGTTCCTTAGAGGATAAGGTTGACTAAGAGGTAACTTGCAAAACAAGAAAAGATAAAGCAGTCAAAGCAAGGAAAGTAGGAAAATGAGAAGAAAGCATAATAAAGAACAAAAGCTCAGGAAAAGCATAACAAAAGCAGAAAAGCAGGACAAAAGCAGAAAAGCGGGACAAAGGAAGAAAAGAAGGAAAAAGCAGAAAAGAAAGAAAAAGCAGGCCAAAGCAGAAAAGTAGGGTAAGGCATAAAAGCAAGGAAAAAACGGGACAAAGCAGAAAAGTAGGGTAAGGTAGAAAAGTAGGAAAAAGTAGGATAAAACAAAAGAAAAATCAAAAGTAGAAAGCAAGGCAAAAGCTAAAGCAGAAAGCAAAGCAACCTTATCCACTCCATGAGGGTGCCTTATCCTATATTACTTGATCAACAAGTCACCTCAATCTATAAAATAATGATTAGAACTCCATTTCACATCTTTTGATCATTTGTGATTTGAATTGAGTGCAATTTTGCCTCATTGACCTGAGAGATGTTGTCATTACCCGAAATTTCTGAAAAATTTAAAATTTTTATTATAACAATAAATGTTAACTAACTGCGTTCCCGGTCCTGTTTAATTTCAGTAACTAATCGAAAACTTGTTAACAAAGTTCTGTTTAATACAAATGAATTTTTTTTTTTTTTTTTTTTTGATTTTAAAAGTTGACTGTTTTCTTTCAAACTGCAAAGAAGAGCTAGCCATAGCTGACTGGCTTACTTAGCTTACGAGCTAATGCATAAATTGTCTTCTGTTCGCACGTACACCGGTGAAGTAAGGATCACTGTAATTTAATCTTGGTAAGCATCAAGCTCCTTTCCCTGTACTGTAAAACTTAAAGAAGATCTATTCAGTATTGCTGGTTGTAGTGCAAGACAGTAAAGTTATTCTCATGAAATTACACTTGAAATAAGATTGATAGTCTGCCTCGACATGATAATTCTTATTCGGGATAGTATCATCAGGTTTTGCGATGGATTACATTGTTTCAGTTATAACTATTGTGTTATGAATATGACTCTATATTAATGCTGTAACTATCACTGGAACAATAGTTTGTATCATATTTATTGTCTGCATAAAGCGTCGTTGGCGTCATGTGATATAATGTCAACTAATACCGGTGATTACTGTTGTGTTCACGTAGTATTAGCGTGAGTTGGAAATGTGACGCCTCTAGCGTTGTTCCATTATATTCATCTATACTTCAAGGTCCAACGTCTACTTAATGTTTAACTTATGTCACCTGACTGTGCCTTGTTTTTTTTTTAAACTACATTCATGGTGTGAACCTGTAGATGCGTTTATATTTTAACATCATAATAATAGAGATTATTATTCTAATTGTTTATTGTTTAACCATAGTATCGGAAGAAATATGATGATAGGACATAATAGCAAATGTGTATCCCATCATATAGTTATGGTATCATTTAAATGTATTAAGTGATAGGGTATTTTCATTTGAAAGTTGACTACATCACTGTCTAAATGATTGTTGGTAGAAATATAATGTGCTCTTGGCATTATTCGATGGCTTGGTTTCATTATAAATATACATTACAATGATTGTGCAACAATCATAGTGTTTTCCCCGCCTTGGACAAGATTTATATCCAATATAATGTTAAGGTAGTGTCTACCATACTAAGGTTACGAGAACTCAATATTTGAAGTTGACTATATCTCGTTCATATCATTGTAGGGAATATACATATCATGTACTTTGGAATTATCGAAGGTTCGATTGTAAAACATGCACTATATGCTAATTGAGTGTATATCATAGTGTATTTCCATATGTTTGAAATTGACTTATATCTATGCAATGATTTTGAAATCGGTGAACAATGATTCGAATGGCAACTGAACTATATGAACTCGACCCATATTACGTTGATAAATTTCCTTGCTACGTGGTTGACTCTCCTCCATGCATTGGTTGATATATAAGATAATAACGAAACCCTACCAGGTTATTGTCTCTGCCTTCGGGCTCCGGTTCTAAGGTAGAAACCCTCCATGTCGGAATTTTGTAGTTGGGCACTGTTAAAATGAAAAATGCTGAGGTTCTGGTCTCGTCGTTTCATTCTGTGGTAGAGTAGAAGTCCTCGACTCTGCTAATAGCGTCTGCTACAGTTTCATTGTTTCTTGGTCTCGTTGTCCTTCTTCTGTTTAAGTCCCAGCTACCTACCGTCTTTCACTGTCGCTAGTGTGAATATGAGGCAGGGTTTTGTTACTTGTTTTTATCCCAGAGGTGGTTGTGTATTTGGGTTTTGGGTGTGCTTCTCGACTTGTTTAATCCCATCTTAAGGGTTTCGTCTGGAATGTTGCCTGTTGCGGCTGTCAATAGAATAGTACTGGAGACTTCCCGTGCCCATCTAACTGTCAATGAAATGGGGTTTCACTGCTTGTTCAACCTGTGGCTACCAGGTGGTCTACGGTTGCATTCCTCCAATGGCTCAGGTAAACAATTACTCATATTTTCATAGTTTTAGGTTTTGCAAAAGATTGTTTAGATTTACATTTGTATTAACTACTCTCGGCATTCAATAATGTGACTAATAGCTCTCATCATTCGTTAATGTACAGATCACACGGCTCGGAAGGTGTACAGGGCTTCATCTCCAGCGCTGGCTCCTCCGGGTAAGCCTGGTTATCCACGGCTGTCTCTTCCTTTGTTGGTTTTGTGGTTAGGGTTGAGTCTTGGAGGGAAACTCCTGTATAATGAGGTCGTTAATGTTCTTGTGACATGAGTGCAGTCACATGTATAAATTTGTTTTTGTTTGTAATGGAAAAGGGTTTGATACCTGGCATGTCTATGGTGAGCCATTCACGGCTCAGACTATATGAGACCAGGGTTTTTGTTATTGTAAATGTAGTTGCTATGCGTAGGGTTTTACTCACGCTGTATAAATTAATATTTAATGTAATAATGGGCCTGTCATAGCCGCGTTTCAACCTGTGTTTTGTTAAATAAATAGAGTGTTTAAGATATAAGGATCTTATGAGTTCTCCGATACCTGCACGGGATGATAACTCTGCTGTAATGAAACCATGTAATTATCTCTCTGCGTTTTCTTTGATTTTGAGTGTTAAATGAAAAGAATGTTGTTGTTTATTACCATTACTGTAATGGTTATTTAATATAGGGTAAATCCTGGCGAGTTGGGGTTTTGTTCTTGGTTAAAACACATATAACTGTGGATAAAATTATATACATAAACTATGTATAAACCTCCTGTAGGTTCTGTCTGTCCTATAAGGCATTCTTTTCTTTTGATTTCAGTCTGTCAAATGAATGTGATCAGGCTACGGCCGTGTTAGGTTTGTGGTCTACTCTTAATGAGAAATATTTATAATGAAATAAATATTATTATGGTGAATAATACGAGGGTTGGTAACAGCCAATAATGGTTGCATTCGTTGATAGTTTCTCTGCGTGTTAAGGTTTGTCTAGAGGTAGGAAAATCCTTCAACAGCGCTGGTGTATTACGTGTAATACGAGTTCGATAACGAACAGAAATCTATGCCTGTGTTTTGTTTAAAGAAACATTGAAATCTCTTGAGTTTTGGCTTCGAGCCTTTCAATACGTTTGTTCTGTTTTAAAACAACTCTGTCAACTCTGTTGTAATAATGTGGCTATTAAATTATAATACTAGGTTTTACAGAGAATAATAATCTACAGTTTATGTGTTTGTATTTGACTACTATTTTTGTTGAATGAGATTGTATGGATAGTTTTTAAACAATGAAACATTGTTGTAGCCCCATCTTTTGGATATTCGATAACTGTGAATGATATTCTGGGAATAGATAAATATAATGATATGTGTTTTGTTTACCTTTAGCTCGACAAAAAGAATGACCTGTATCTATAGTTGACTGAAATATGAAACCGATATATATATACAAGTATATTGCTCAAATAGAAACTATTCCTGTACATTTCTCTAATAGGAAATATCTCACAGTAAATCTAAGATTTAACTATGTCTGTTCTTATGATTGTTTTAATAAATATAATTCTGGAATAACTACTATTTAATATTCTGTCTATTATTTAACTAATAAGAGAAATTCTAGAAATACATAAACATGATATTTGACTACTGTACAGTAACAATTATATTCTGCATAGGATAATTACTCTATTTAAGTGATAATAGGGAAAATACTAAAACATCTGAGTTCTGAAATTTATACCAAAAGACAATACAGAAAGACTGATCTACTGAAAATGAATACAGTCAAAACACAGTTGAAATAGTCTATTCATATGAAAATTAATTAAACAAACAGCAGGAAGAGTGACAGAACCTGTAGCTATGGTAGACGATACCAGCAATGGGAAGCTGTTCCTCCCTACCAATTCCTGGAGAGTGCCCAGACAGCACTTCTCAGGACCCCCGAGCTTGATCTGGTCTAACTGGCTGGAATCTAGGTACAACCAACAATTCCCTCAGCCAAAGCAGCTACACTGGAACCAAGTTACTACAACTTCCTGACTCAAAACACTTCCTTACTGATTTTCCCACTTCCTCAATGGGACTCCTGAATAGCATTCACCTGAATGTATTCTCCCTCTAGAACAATTGCTGAACCCCCAGCTCAGTTCATTGAGTAGTATTTAAAAGATTGCCTAGGTCTTAGTTGGGCTAACTGTCATTAATGAGCCACCTGCTCAGATTCCACTTTCTTGGGGAATCATGACCCCAAAAATATAGGGAAGTTGCCACCTGCAACTCAGGAAGTGTTTGAGGATGCTGCCAATTGTCTTTTGTCCTTCCACCTAATTCCATCCACCAGTTAGACCAGTAACCTCTTTTAACAGCTCTCCCATGCTGTTGTCTCCATAATTTATTTATTAATAATAATTATTCAGAATTTACATTCCATTTCTGGAGACTCTGCTGAGTCATCCATTCCTACTTAGCATTAAATTTAACATAATGTCTCAGGAATATTTATAAAATAATTACATTATTTTAATAAAATTGGGGTATGTGACAGATGTGCCCCTAGTCATAGCCGGGAGATGTACCCCATGATTCTACTGAAAGGATGATGAAATCCAGTATTCATCATTGATTCTATTGCATGTCCTGAATTCTGATCCATTGGTTGTTTTTCTCGTTGTGCGGTTCAACTCATTCATTCAATAGGAACAATGTTGGAGGGACGAAATGGAGGTTCTGGTTTCAAACTTTCTAAGAGTTTATGGACATTTATACCTATTCCATTGTGTCCGTAGCATCGTTTCCAATATGAAACACTTTTTGTCTCATAAAAAAAGGTGTCTGTATGAGCAAGTTATGGCCATTTTATTAGATCTAGGGGTTCAAGCTGTGAAGAACGCGCCCTGCTTTCCGTGAGAGGATGATAGCATTCAGTCATTAGAGGATGGTGGAATTCATAAATTTTCATTGATTTTTATTGTAGGTCCTGTAGCTTATCCAAGGCTGGGTCGAATTTAAGAAAAGCATCATGAGGTTTATGGTTCGAATCTCCAGGCTTATTGTTGATTTCCAGTGCTTGTATGTGGTATTGAAGAGGAGAGGAGTTTTTGTAATATTTTGGGAATCCTCTTGGATCATATATGATGTAATTATAGTCATTATAAATCTTTGATATCAGTCATAACATTTAATATTTCATAATTCTGATATATTTAGTGTTTTCTCCATCCCCTCTAGAATTGCCTAGAATTTGACTAGTTTTCAGAATGCACTTGATAGATGAATGAGAATAGATCCAAATGAGTTGATTTATATTCATTATGTTAATTAAGATGTTAAATGACGCAATACATATCTGATATGAGAAATTAGTGAGCCTTCCTTGACTGTTTGGGAGCTCCTGAAATTAACTAGCTGTGCAATCCTAGAATGCCAATTTGCTTGTATTTTTGTGAATATTTCTCAGAACTTCCTTAAAATTTCTGGTGCGACATATGAATTTATATTGACTTATATTTCATATTTATTAGCCTCCCTGAGTCAGAAACATTCATCCATAGCTTCCAGTCAAAGTATAGAGCAATACTAGTCTACATATGTTGCGGTGCACAGGAGCATTGCCGTATATTTCAACCTTGTTGATTTCGACCCATCAATGGTCCCAGTACTTTGTGCAGAGGTATTAACATCTATCATAGTATCCATTCCATCCATAGCTTCTGATCTTTCCCACCCACAGTCAAACTAGATCCCTAAACCATTGTTTTTAAATAATTCTTTGAGGAAGCAAGTTTTTGTATTACTAATCCTAGCTGGTACATTACAACTGCAATCATATCCAGGTATGTTTTGAATTATTTTTGTTATTTCTGGATCCAATCCAATCGTCACCATTAAAATTCATTGTTCAAACCCTTACTCAAAATTTATAAAAAATCTCTAACTCAATCAACTTCAAATCGTGGCGAACTATTTAGGGGTTTTCATTTTTATGCCAAGCATGAAGTGGATTTCATAGGGCGTCATGCTCTATTGACTCCTTTTGGCCCAAATCCCTAGGCACTGGTTTCTCTCTAATGCACCCTCTCTGAGTTTGCCCCTTTTCAATTGTTTAATTGCTTTATTTTTGCTTGTAAGCTTTGATATTGTCAGATATACAGTCAAGCAGTGTTAGGAAGCCATAATCTATCCAAATCTACTCTTTGGGACCATTTCCCCTAATCTAAGTACATGTTTCCGAAGGCAATGGATTTTGATCATTTACCTTAACACTTATATCCTAGATTTTATTCCTAATTCTACGCTATTGTAATTGAACTAAATCAACTTTCATATCTCATCTTCCCTAAGCCTCTGCAGTAGCTCAATCCCTTAATCTAGGGTTCTACACCCTTCACTCCACATTTACTATTTAACTTGCTTGTTTTAGTGCTTGGGTTAGATCTCTCTTTCTAAGAGTAGATCAGGGTCTCCCCCTTTGTTATTCGTGGCTTGGATATCAAGAAGTGAAGAGTCCCTCGATTGGCGTGACAACCAATTTATCTAGGGAATCGAGGCTCTCTTAGGTGTCACCGATTAGCTTTCTTCCTCTAACATCCTGGATAGGACTTTAAAGTAGACAACTACACTTTGTGTGATAACAATACCTATGGAGCAAAATCCATATGGATCCATTAACCCATTGCTATAAATAAAATTTAACTTTGGCATCACTATATAATGCGCATTAAGAAGGTTATGGCATAAGCACTTAATATGTCATTAACAATATTTGTAAGTTACATTACTTGTTTAAAATTATTAAACAAGTTACAATTTTTGAAGCAAACAAACAAAATCTAGAAGTTATTGAGAAGTTTATATTACTATACAATAGACCTATAGTGTTTTCACATAATGCACCATTAATGACAGTTCTTGCACCAAGTTTATACATACATACATACATATGTTGTTTTTAAATGGTGTTGAAATTAGGTAGGTTACACTTACCAATGTTTAGATTACCTTTTTCCCCAAGGAAACACCATGGGATCCCACATATTACCCAAAATAACTAGATGGGAGGTTACTTAACCACTAGCCACAATAATGGCTAGTAATCACATGGGACTTGACTAGAATTTAACTTGGGACCTATGTAATCCTTACCAACAACATGCCTTGGGAAGATAGTTTATTTGATCAAGCTAACCCTCATGGATTCAAATTTTAGATTCTAGTTATTGACACATAAATCATTGACATGTACAAATAACTACATTAAATGGTTTCTTATTGCTAATTCCATTTATATAGGAAAAATCATTTAGGAAGCTTCTTTTTCTAATGTTTATTTTCTATGGAAAGAATAATGCATTTTGTATCATACCATTTCTTTGAATCCTCGTAGTTTTATCTATATAAAGAATCTAAAGAATGTACGTTGAATTATTGCACTATGCAACTTTTATAAATGTTGGTTGTGATAATTCTAACCTTCAAAAAATTATGTTGTAATTTCAGTTAAGTTTTGGTTTTTGTTTCAAGTTTTTGGCATACTTATGTGTGCTTAAGAGTAATATTTTGGATATTTATTCAAGTGTTTTTTACATTTAAGTTGGATTCTTGCAATTAAAATGAGATCAATTGTTACTATGATATTAATGTTATGTTTTCTTTGGTATAATTCATTTGAAGTGTTTTAAAATTATCTTATCTTAATAACTTAAATATAGGTCCAGAAACCATTGTGATATCTATATTTTAGCCAAATTGGAAAATTTTCATTATTTTCATTGAAATTTGTTGATGGGCCAAAATGTCCACACCAATAGTAAGGGAAAATACCTAATCGTAGGTTCCAAGTTAGACCCAATCATGTTTCAGATAGTGCCTCTGAGATGGTGTCTTTGACTGGTTAAAGGCCCAATTTCCGCAATGGTTTAAGGTTTTTTCTTGAAAGATTTTATTACTTTTCCTTTTTTATTTTCTTTATATTACATCTAATCTAAGAATTATACCAAAGTATAAAATATATAAAACCTAAACTATCCCAATCAAGAGCAAAAATCTTAACTAACAATATGCACAGATTGAAAGATATTCTCATGAAAAGTAATGAAATAGTTCACTCGTTTCAATGAAAAATGAAAAGAACGATTGAAAAAACATATGAAAGCAAACAAATACTTTTTTCATAATTCTATCAATATCATTTGTGCATTTGATTTCTTTTGGGAGCAATCGTAAGTTACAGGTTTCAATACATATCCCCTATATGACAAAAAATTCCAGCATTCGACAAATAAGTATCAAAATATATACCCACATAAAACAACAACTAATTGTTTCAAATATCATACATATTCCTGTCATCTCAAATATAAATCATTGGAAGATTGAACAGTGCATTCACCATGAGTAATAAGGAAATAATTCTAAATTGCATCAATATGAAAACACAACATTTATCATATCACCCGGAAAATTGAAGAAAAGTCTGCAACATTTCAACATTAAAAATTGCTTCCAGAGGCTACAGCGGACTGTCTGCAACATTTCAACATTAAAAATTCCTCCTCTTTTCTTCTTCTGCAGCCTTTCAGGCTACTTCTTCTTTCATCTGTTCTACTTTGGAAAACTTCTTGGCTACCTCTTCTCTCTCTTTTTACAATTTCCTATGCTTCATGTTGTGCCTTTAGCTCAGCTTCTTTATTCACTATCTCTTCTTTGGCAAGGGTTTCTTGATGGACCTTGTCCTTGGCATCCACCTTTTCTTTCTCGGCAAAGGGATCCTAAAAATATTTCCTAACACATTGACACTGTATTCTTTCTTTTTCTTCAAAGAATTTTTTGACAGTTTCATCTCTCCTTACTTTATCTACCTATTTTTGTTTGTAATTCATGTGATGGTTCCGCCTCAAAAGATGTATTTCTCTCCAATCCAACTACGTTTAAGATGGCCAACTCTTGTTTATGCAGCTCAATATTTTGACCAACGTTGGAGAGCTTGCCGAAGACTTCTTCAAAATCCACAGCTCCTTGAAAAAGAAGCTCTTGGGTATTATATTCATGCTTGTAGGTAGGGTTTAGTGCCACATACTTGAAATGATCTTCAATGACCCTCAGGGGGTCATGTTTCCTTTGAGAAGTCCATCTAAGTTTCAGCTCGTCAAGAACAAGAGCCTCTTTTTGGGCATGAGGAGCATTTGTTAGGGTGTATGGGCTAACACTGATAGGGAAAGTAGGCCTAGCTCTCTTATTCATCTTAGACCATTGGGACTTGACAACTTTTAAGACTGTTTGATAGGAAATTTCTCTAATTAGTAGTCTATCTTAGATGTAGGTGGGAAATATGGGGTGGATCCAGCCTGCCATATATCTGGATATAGATAAAATACTCTAGGATATACTAGTCCCCCATTGTCCGCAGAGTGGAAATAGATTCATTCGATAACCTAGGAGTTGGCCTTTTGAAAATCAAAGAATACAAGGGGGCAACAAAAGAATTACAAATATTGTAAAATGGGGTGTATGTAATTGGACATCCATAGTTCCCAACAGTAAACATGTATGGGTGACGAATCGACCTTCCCATCCCAATTCATTAAAGGAAAAGGATTAGCAGAACAAACAACATCTACCAGATAAGTGGACATGTAAAAATTTGGAATTTTGGTTTTTGGTACATCTTTTGTTGGATGCACAAATCCCAGGATATTGGATGATAGGATGTTCACCCAATTGAAGACATTCCCTATCTTTGATATGTGGTGGACTAAGGGCACCCAATTTAATTTGAAATTATTCAAATGTTCTTCGTCTTAAAGGCGACAGATCATAGCCATCAACAGTCTGTAAGGCTGGCTAAAATACAGAATGGGGTACTTCTTATTGGCCTTCTCGATGAAACCCTGGAATTAAACACACCAACTCTCGACAAGCTTCCCTTGGTTGGAATTTTCTCTTAGAAACGACCCAGAAAAGATTCATTCAACAACACCTCCAGATTCTTTAGCTTGAATATTTGCATGAAAGACTCTAACCTAAGGGAGGCTATCAGAACTCCCTCCTCATCAAGCATTGTTTTAGCCTTCGGGTCGATGTGGTTGTATATCCATTTTTCCATGTCATTATAAGGCATGGAAACCGACCTAGCTACAATGGAAAAAATTTGGCTCTCCCTCATGTTCTTCTACACATCTATGTCATCATTATACGGAGAAAAATCCCACATGGTGTATAGGAAAACTTGAAATACAATCATTACAATAGGGCTCAACAAAAGCATCATGTCACTTACAAGAATTGAACCTGGGTGAGGAGGGCAACAATGTTTCCTCCCAACCACCCAAGCTACAACCAATGGACATTTTAAATGTATTTCAAACAAGCTAGTTGTAAGCATTAATGGTGCAATTATAAAAATATTCTGGGGATTAGCAGTTGGGATGACAATTATCTGGCCTTTTATAGTTCCAAAAGGGTATGTGAATTTATCGGCGATAGTCCTTTCGGAAGATGCCCCGATGGTGTTTAAAGGTGTGAATCAGAGACACATATCGAGGTGATAAATGAATGTTTCTATTTTACTGCGATCGAACATTTTTGCAGTAAAGGCGTCGAAGTTGACTCATCAACGGGATTATAAGATATACTGCAGAGAAACTCTGATCTTAGCACTCTGACACAAGCCATCGGCAGATGGATATCAGGGTGTACATAAAATGCACCGGATTTCTCTGAAATAACAAGTCTGATGGCATTTCGATCGGGGTTAGTTCGTCAGGGTGGAAATATGTTGGCTCGAAACAAGACGTTTATGTGTAAAGACCGATTGTCGGGTATTTCCATCAAAGAAAAAATTTACTCTTTATTAAAGGTGCTCCTATATAAATGCTCTGATTGGCTCTTTGTCCGGTCGTGCATTATCGTTGGCGCTTGTGCTAAACTCTTACTGTTCTTCTTTTTGTGGGTGGCGTACTGTTCCTTGTGAACGTCCTTCCACCACCTTTTTGCTTACATTATTCCTTTTTCTGTTCTGAATGTGGGTTTCCTTGATTTTCAACGGTGGGTAGACCCTGGTCCTGGAGTCCCGCTTGTCCCAGTAGAGACAAGCCTAGTACCAACCAGGATAATCAAGTGGGAAGTTTTTTGTCCTCGAAAATCCAGGGTTTGTGCTGCCTTTCATTTTATGTTTTCTTTCCGGCTTTCACGGGCTCATCTGTCAACTTCTACTTTTTAGGTTTTTTCTGCAAGAGGTTGTTAGTTCCGATGGTTTCTGTCGGTACGAATATTGCTGGTCATGTGCCGGTTTTCTCGGGCTCTGGTAAGGATATTTCGAAAGGTGGGTCTCCATTGCCTACGTTCCGAGCTAACCCTTCGATTTTGGTGGAATACGATGTGTGGCCGGTCCTTTCGGGGTCCAAAAGTTCACGGGACAGGTCTAGGGTTTCACCTTTGTTGGAACCTTCTCTGGATATGTAACGTCCCCTTCTCCATAGAACAACAGGGAAGGAAACATTAACAACATACCGGGCTTATGGCATATTTAGCCCCAATAATTTTTGCACATAAATAACTAACATTTAAAACTTCTATATGCAGATCCGATTCAATATAAACACAACGGAATTAAACAATACATCTGCACACAGTTTCATCATGCATTCAACATATAAACAACAGTCATTAATTAAAATGCTTGCAGGGCATAGAATTAACATCAAGAATACTTATCTCGAATTATAATGGCCCAAACGACTGGCTACGTGAGAGCAACGTTCCACCCAACCATAGATCTCTATCTAGCCTGTATTCTTTCAGCTGAGAGATCACCCCCGAGCTGGGCTGTGTATCCACTAAGGAGGAACTAGATGGCTCCCTCACAGTCAGGATTTCACTCAGACAACCATGCTAAGCCAACACACAGTTGGGTTTTTCAAGCATGCAATGGGAAATGGAGAGGGATGCTAGTCCACTAAGCTCAATCCCAGAGCTAGTACACATCAAGCTAGACTCCAACGATCCCAGCCTCCATTCGAACATCCACACTTGGATTTCTCACAGCTTTGTTCAGCAATTGACCCAAATCCGTCACTGATTTTCAGGGCAGTTAAAACTGGGTTTTCCCATGGCTTTTGGGGTAGCTATTGCTCCCAAATTCGCCCCAAGGTTCCTACCAATGGATCCCCCATTGGATTCCTCTGTCCAATACCAAATCGGGACGTTTTTGGCTTCCCAAAACGTGGGTTTCCTTCAAGTCGCGATTTCTGGTTTTCTCCTTGCTGGGAACTCGTTTTTGGGTGGGCAAAGATGTCCCATACTTCCACAATGGAATGGGGATAAGGATGGAGCAACCCCCAAGATGTAGAGTGACTTGTGGGACAAGTCAAAATAGCCCATACATTCCCATACGAATTTCAGGGCTGCCCATACTCCATCAAAGTCATGGGCTGAAATCTCAACCACTTCCTTACAATTGGCATTAATGTCACCTAAGGAAGTCAATGGGTTCACATAATGACAAATGGCAACCTATGGGTCACTCCCATAGCCCCCTCACCACTCCCTAGTGGATACACGTGGCCCCTTCTCATTCGTTGCCTCCGTAGCCAGCTTTGGTATTTTATATTGCATGATGTCTAATTTACATCCTATTACAATTTCCATGGCTTAAGAGCACATGGTATCAAAATATCAAATACTTGCCCTTAAAATAGAATTCGGCTTTCACTAGCGGGGCCTTGGCCTTGAGCTCCACGCTAGGAAAACATACATCACATGTACACTTATTTACATTAAAGACTCATATGTCCTAAGGGTCGAATTGGGGGTATTACATTCCCCTCCCCCTTAGAACAACACCGTCCTCGGTGTTCCAAGACTTAGGCATACATATACAATTTACACATGTCCAAAACTTCAAAACTTTGCAGATCTGCTCTGCATTCTATCATTTACTTTGAACTTTCAGGACCAAGTCCTTTGACCTTCACGAGATGCTCCCGCTGATTGCTTTCATAATGCTTTTTACCTCTTTCTGCAAACGAAGAGTGTCCTGCAAGACCTTGTGGTTCATCTCGTTCTGCTGCTTTTGCATCTTGAGCATCTCTCCAAGATTTTCTTGGGTCTTGGCAATTGTTTGAAGAAGACCTCCAACCAATTCTAATAGCCCTTGGTCTGTCGCCATGGTCAATGGAAACAACTGACCACACTTTGCTCACTAGAAACACTTTCCTGCACCGGCTGCAACCAATCGATTCAATTTCCACCTGTGAAATTCATCATTACAACTCTCGTTAGGCCAAGCATAACCCAAACATTTAAAAATCAGTCAATGGTTTTTCCCCAGTTGACATGGACAGTCCATGTTTTACTCATGAGACTTCCACACTTTTCATGCTTGCCCAACATACACATGAATTCCTTCATGTTCATCCATTCACAGGAAATTCATTAATTAGCATTCACAATTCACTTTAATCAAATAAACACACTTTTAATTTCAGTCATGCATGCATTCAGCAATTTTCTAATTTTATAAATGCATCAATAAAAAGGAAAGAGAGGGAGCGGTAAGAGTTTCTCCTCTTAGTCTTGTTCCATTCTGGAACCCACACCACCACTGTGGTTTTCATGCTCCTATCCTCTTTCACTTCATGTGAATGCTTGACCTGCCCTTCTCGGCTATGACACGTAGTGTCTATGGTCTATTCCAGATCTTTCAACCATGGAGTTCCTCCACTTGGTTGGTCAAACTCCTAGCTGCTAGGACTCACACAGTTCCACTAGCCCCATCTTTCATTACTGCTCATGCTGAGCTCTTTAGGGTGGTTACATGTCCACAGGCATCCTTAAGATGCTTCCATAGTCATTGCTTCCAACAATACCTACACTCAAACATTGAATTAATTCGCATGTTTAGTTTATTTTCATAGGAAATCATAACCAAATCATATACATATGTATATTCATAAGCAAGAAATTACAAGATAACCAAATACTTATCTGCACTAGATGTCTTCACTTTATTCCATGGGGTCCTTCTTTGCTTTACAAGCCTTGGAATCGCCTATGGATTTGGGTGTTTGGCCAGCGCGCAGGCTGCCCCTCAACATCTAACAGTCTCGTATGTTTGTCCAGTACGCAGGCTGCTCCACAACATCAAATAACCTTGTATGTTTGGCCAGCACGCAGGCTGCTCCAAATCATCAACCATCTCGCATGTTTGGCCAGCACGCAGGCTGCTCCAAATCATCAACCATCTCGCATGTTTGGCCAGCACGCAGGCTGCTCCAAGTCATCAACAATCTCGCATGTTTGGCCAGCACGCAGGCTGCTCTAAATCATCAACAATCTCGCATGTTTGGCCAGCACGCAGGCTGCTCCAAATCATCAACAATCTCGCATGTTTGGCCAGCACGCAGGCTGCTCCAAATCATCAACAATCTCGCATGTTTGGCCAGCACGCAGGCTGCTCCAAATCATCAATAATCTCGCTCAACCAGCCACTTTCTGGATTTACCAAGCAACTTTTAGTTCTTTCAGGGTCCTTGCTTCCTGTATTGACCAAGGTTTCCAACAAAGAAACAATAATGCATCAGCTCACTGTTACAAGCTTTATGCTTGAAACCATCATTATTTCAAATAAGAAATGAATGAAAATGAATACTTATCTGTACTGTGCAGTTCCTCTCTGGTCCACAGGGTCCTGCTTTTACTTTATAAGCCTTGGGATCCTCCTGCGGACTAAGATGTTTGGCCAGCACGCAGGCTGTTCCAAATCATCAAATAATTAATGCCCTACCAGTACACCTTCACGCCGACTGGGTTTACCAAGCATTTGGTGGTGCCCAACCAGTCCCATACCTGGTTGGCCCTCTCCATTGCCGAGCCAGCACATACGTCTGGGTCATCGACCAATGGAAGGTAACTGCGCCACCGACCATTACAGGTCAAGGCTCCACTACTCTGCCTTAGGCTTGCATCAGCCATTCACGGTATCACAATCCCTCAATGCGCATAACAATTCTTCACCCACACGAGGGTGGCACTTCTTCTCTTATGTAAGCCGGCGGTTCCATTAAGGAATTCTTTAGGTGACTTTCTTAACTGCAGGCTATCATGGCCTCATGATACCCACTCACCCTACGCAAGGGTTACCACTGCTCATACAGTCTTCTTGAGTACTATTTTCTTCACTTTTCTCTTTAATGTGCAGCACTGAGTTTCATATGTATAATCTGACAACACAAAATGGATAGCGAGCTCATTAGTATCGCTGCCCTAGAATTGTAAACATATTTCATAACATTCACTATCCAACCTTGAAACACCAGGAATGCGTCCATTCCCTTGAGGCGTAGTCAATATTGGCGTCCCTAACATAACTCAACACCAGAAAGGCGTGCACTCCTTACTGATGTGAACTATGAAGGTCCTAATCATACTTCAAGTAGTCTTTCATGATGGAAATAAAATCAAAACATGCTCTGCATATTAACTCTAATAATTATATATATATATCATTCAGGGTTTATGGAAAACTTATCCATTTTGCCGATGTTATTTCTCTTCTTTAATGAGGAATGGAGGCTCCTTCTCTGAGTTGACAGTCCCTCGGTTTTCCATCCCAATTCATTTTGATGTTACATATCCTTCATATGTCTTACTGACATAACCTTTACCATCTCACTCATATTGTTTACCAATCATGCAGTGCAGATGAAACATTAATAATGTCTTATGGCATTCCACCTGGAACCCATTTTCAAATCATGGAATCCCTTCCCATGAAGTTTGACTTCTGCAGGACCTCTCCCATGGTCTTCCTGCAATGTGTCTTCCTGGCACATTTACTAAACAGCCAAACAGTCAGCAACATTTAGCAATACAATTTCAAATCCGATTGCTCCATAACCAATCCATGGCACTAATAATTAAATTCAGTATGCATTTGCAACTCTGTCTACTACAGAAATTGGTTTTCTTATCCATGAGACTATCCTCATATTGTTTGGCTCTTGTAAGTGACACCACTCTACCCGTTATGGTCTTATGCCTGCTGCCATACATGAGCATCCACTTACAGCATGTCCTCCTGACACATTTTCATATAAGCCAAACAGTCATTAGCAATTATTAGTAAAATTTCAAATCCGAAACATTTACAAATCTGATATTTACAACTGTTCTTACTAACAGAACTTAGAGCTCTCAACCATGAGAACCTTCTCATAACCTTTGGCTTCTACGTGTGGTAGATCTCGGTCTCTACTATGGACTTATCCTCATTGCTATATGTAAGACCTTCCTACCTGAAACTGAAACTCCAATCAGCCAAACACGTTGTGAGTATCTACGCACATAATCATTCATTGCCATTATAGTCACTGAAGTGATCTCAGAATTATAACACTCAATAATTCAAACACCTTCAGCTGTTACATTTGAAATGCAATGAAATATTTACACTTCTATATATGCGTCATTATCATAATAGAATTTTCAAGACATAGTCACACTATCCATGCAGCTTAACTAAATCGTAAATACTCACTATTCCATAGTCATATCATTCATACAATTCTGTCCTTCCACAAAGTATTCTAGCAGCCCCTCGATCATGATTGGGCTCTTCATGCACTTACTATTTTGTATTCACAACATCTCATGAAATGATCCTAGAATTATCATCAATTCATCATTTCATTCATTATTTATTTTGCAATAACATATGCATCATCCCTATGCATTCATACAATGCCTCACAAGATTTATAAAATCTCTTAATGCACATCTACTCAATGCCACCTTGCATTGTTTCATGAGTACTATGCATTCAAGCATATTATGATCAAGACATGACTATCTCATATAACTTGCATTATCATAATCAGGACCACCAGTCCTCACTTGCTTTGGTTATTAAGTACATAACCAACATACACATGACATGATATAAATTCATATGAATGCATTGAGACTTCTAAACAGTCAGAGGATGTAAGGATCATTTCCTTCACTTACCCACACCTCACCAAGCTTGGTAGGTTAACAGTCCCAATCGGTATTCAATATCACATGCCAACTAACTCAACATAGCTCAAACATAGTTGAAGAGATCTTACCAAATCCTCTTTCAACATTCTTGCAATTTGGCACCAATAATCATTACCTGCATGGTTACCATTAACATCGCCTGATGTTACCTGATCAGTTGGCCTCTTACCAAGGCTGCTCGGTCCTTTTGCCAACTTTATGATCATAGATTTGTTGGCTTCATGCAACAACATCCTCAGCACATTTATCCATGCTCTTTGTTATCTTTGGTCCTACAACCAATACCAACATCAATAATGATTATCAGCCACAATATTCTCCATTAGTGATTCATTGCATATCCAGACTTCATTATTCTACCAATATGCAATATCCCATTTATGCACAAGCATTTCCATACGCACTATGCAATGTTTGTTAAGGTGCCATTTAGTGCATATACATCTATGTAATCCCTTACATTTTTAACATTTTTATGCCATATGACAATTTCATAATTATAAGTATGATAACAAACAGAGGTTTAAGGAATTATTCCCTTTTCGATCCCTCCTCGTATCATGGAATTTCTCTTCCATATCATGCAATTGTAGAAATTGCCCACATTGACAACAAAATTTGTTTGTCAAAACAGCCGCTGGCACTCTTCTGCACTAAATAACTATGATATCTGTAGACCTCATTCAAACTCTGGTCATGCATCATTGTTCCCTGCTGGACAAGCTTTCCAATGCCTGTCTTCATGCTCCATTCCGACATTAGGTGCGGAAACTGCATCCCTTCAAAAATGACAACTTTCACTCCAGTTCTGCACATTTTACACAGTTGCATTTTGGTCCCGAATGCCAACTTCAGCCACTTGTGGAAGAAAATCTACGAGGAATCACAAAAACTTTTCTATCGGGCGGAGTTAGTCCATATAACAAGGAACACTCGGAAATTCACGGATCTCAATTCCGATGCACCGTTCATGTTCTATGAATTTCTGGGTTTTGCTACTTCTCATTTTTCACATTTTTCCAAAATTCCAAATTTTGGGCCAAAAACGGCTATCTCCCAAACGGTGCATTTCTGGAAAATCTTCGTCTAACGGAAGTTGTCCGTCTTAATGAGAATATGAAATGTCTAGTTCAGTAAAATTTCTGATTCCCACATCTAGGGTCACTTTTACTGCCCACAAGCTTTTCAAAATCCCGAAAAAGTGGCCCGGAACAGTGCTTTTTGGCCTTCTTGATCACCCCGACTCCATATCCTTTGGAGTTTGGCTCCCAGATTCTGAACTTAACATCGTGCCTGCTTCATGGCCGCGCCTGATCAATTTCAGCTCAAACCGACCTTCCGTCAATCATCGGGACCCCGTCCTTCAAAAGTCACTATTGT
Organism: Larix kaempferi; assembly: GCA_027924585.1. Lineage (NCBI taxonomy): Eukaryota > Viridiplantae > Streptophyta > Pinopsida > Pinales > Pinaceae > Larix > Larix kaempferi. The sequence continues at coordinate 491,749 of BSBM01000104.1, forward strand.
CCATTTTCTGTCAAATCGGAGTGTAATGGGCTACGGGTCTTCACTGGTCCTTTCATGGCCTTCGTCAATGGCCTCCAAGCCCCACAGGAATCATTCCATTATGAGTTCGGATGCTCCTGCTATCAAAAAATCAAGTTTTAGCCACTTTACTCTTTTTTTTTTTTTTTTTTTTTTATAATTCGGGCGCGCGGGCCGGTTCTCCAAATGCTTCCGCAATGCGGAGCAGTTCGGCGAACGCTTCCGCAATTGCGGAGCAGTTCGTCGAACGCTCCCGCAATTGCGGAGCAGTTCGGCGAATGCTTCCGCAATGGCGGAGCGATTCGCTGAACTCTCCCGCAACCGCGGAGCCATTCGGCGAATGCTCCCGCAACTGCGGAGTCATTCGGCGAAGGCTTCCGTCGCGGAGTCATTCGGCGAATGCTCCCGCAATTGCGGAGCCATTCGGCGAAGGCTTCCGCCGTTTCGGAAGACTTTCCCAAATCCTCCCGCGATTTCGGAACCGTTCGCGGAATCCTTCCGCAGTTTCGGAAGACTTCCCCGAACTCTTCCGCAGTTGCGGAACCGTTCGCGGAATCCTTCCGCAGTTTCGGAAGACTTTCCCGAACTCTTCCGCAATTTCGGAACCGTTCGCGGAATCCTTCCGCAGTTTCGGAAGACTTCCCCGAACTCTTCCGCAGTTGCGGAACCGTTCGCGGAATCCTTCCGCAATTTCGGAAGACTTTCCCGAACTCTTCCGCAGTTTCGGAACCGTTCGCGGAATCCTTCCGCAGTTTCGGAAGACTTTCCCGAACTCTTCCGAAACAAACTTTAAACAAAATTTTCGAAAACACTTAGAAAATTTTTCTTCTTTTCGGAGCATTTTGCCGAATTTTTCCGCGTTGCGGGACAACTCGCGGAATCCTTCCGCAAATTTCGGAAGAGAATTCCTTCCGAAAATTTCGGAAGGGAATTCCTTCCGCAAATTTCGGGGCGACTTCCCGAATCCCTCCGCATTGCGGAAAACTTCGCGGAATGCTTCCGCAGTTTCGGGGCAATTCACCGAATGCTTCCGCAGTTGCGGAAGACATTCGGGAATTCTCCCCGAAACAGTCTTAAACGAATTTTTCAAACAGACTTAGTAAAATTCAAAATCTTTTATCATTCGACAATCCAACCAATGGATTTACAATTTAATCTCTGTACGCACACACGAAATTCAAAATTCAAAATGCATGTACACACAAAATGCATTTAAGTTCATTTTAATGCGTTTTAGCTCCAAATACAAAATGCATGTACACTCAATGATTTGTATTTCTGTGAAGGGCCCAACAGCCGTAGTGTTGAACCTAGAGCTCTGATACCACTCTGTAACGTCCCCTTCTCCATAGAACAACAGGGAAGGAAACATTAACAACATACCGGGCTTATGGCATATTTAGCCCCAATAATTTTTGCACATAAATAACTAACATTTAAAACTTCTATATGCAGATTCGATTCAATATAAACACAGCGGAATTAAACAATACATCTGCACACAGTTTCATCATGCATTCAACATATAAACAACAGTCATTAATTAAAATGCTTGCAGGGCATAGAATTAACATCAAGAATACTTATCTCGAATTATAATGGCCCAAACGACTGGCTACGTGAGAGCAACGTTCCACCCAACCATAGATCTCTATCCAGCCTGTATTCTTTCAGCTGAGAGATCACCCCCGAGCTGGGCTGTGTATCCACTAAGGAGGAACTAGATGGCTCCCTCACAGTCAGGATTTCACTCAGACAACCATGCTAAGCCAACACACAGTTGGGTTTTTCAAGCATGCAATGGGAAATGGAGAGGGATGCTAGTCCACTAAGCTCAATCCCAGAGCTAGTACACATCAAGCTAGACTCCAACGATCCCAGCCTCCATTCGAACATCCACACTTGGATTTCTCACAGCTTTGTTCAGCAATTGACCCAAATCCGTCACTGATTTTCTGGGCAGTTAAAACTGGGTTTTCCCATGGTTTTTGGGGTAGCTATTGCTCCCAAATTCGCCCCAAGGTTCCTACCAATGGATCCCCCATTGGATTCCTCTGTCCAATACCAAATCGGGACGTTTTTGGCTTCCCAAAACGTGGGTTTCCTTCAAGTCGCGATTTCTGGTTTTCTCCTTGCTGGGAGCTCGTTTTTGGGTGGGCAAAGATGTCCCATACTTCCACAATGGAATGGGGATAAGGATGGAGCAACCCCCAAGATGTAGAGTGACTTGTGGGACAAGTCAAAATAGCCCATACATTCCCATACGAATTTCAGGGCTGCCCATACTCCATCAAAGTCATGGGCTGAAATCTCAACCACTTCCTTACAATTGGCATTAATGTCACCTAAGGAAGTCAATGGGTTCACATAATGACAAATGGCAACCTATGGGTCACTCCCATAGCCCCCTCACCACTCCCTAGTGGATACACGTGGCCCCTTCTCATTCGTTGCCTCCGTAGCCAGCTTTGGTATTTTATATTGCATGATGTCTAATTTACATCCTATTACAATTTCCATGGCTTAAGAGCACATGGTATCAAAATATCAAATACTTGCCCTTAAAATAGAATTCGGCTTTCACTAGCGGGGCCTTGGCCTTGAGCTCCACGCTAGGAAAACATACATCACATGTACACTTATTTACATTAAAGACTCATATGTCCTAAGGGTCGAATTGGGGGTATTACAGGATAACTCTATACCCTCGGTCCCTGTCATTGACAAACAGTCTTCTTCAGTGAAGGGACAGTCGCATCTTTGTTTTGAGAAGGTGAAGAAGGGTAGGCCGTTGTGCATATTGGGTAAGGACGTCACTTTTGAAATGGTTGTTGCGTTGAGCCAGCGGGCCCTTATTGGGAAATTTGAGTACCGCAAACTAACCAGAGCCGAGGTTCTGTCTTGGGTTCGTGGCAAGTGGAAAGGGGTTGTGGCAAACATACCTCGTATCTTGTCTTTGGCTAATGGGTGGTTTCTGTTCTTATTTATTTCTAAGGAGGACCGGCTCGCGGTTAAGGGAAGGTACTAGGTGTTGGGGAATGGCTCCTTGGTTTTAGCGCGTTGGCATGCATCTTTCGACCCGCAGAAGGAAGTGTTATCTCGCAAACACCTTTGGGTTGTGCTACCTGACTTTCCGATGTAGTGTTGGAATTTTAAGGGTTTCTTAGAGGTGGCCAACTCTCTCGATAGGCTAATCCTTATTGAAGAAGAAACCCTGATTGGGTCGAAAAGGAACTCTCCGCGGTTATTGGTGGATATTGACCGGAGGGAGGGTTTGCTGGCGGAATTGGAGATTGTATGGGAAGGGGGTTCCTTCATCCAGCTTCTAGACTACTGGAGGATTCCTTTCCAATGTTTTCGCTGCAAGGAAGTGGGACATTCCAGAGATTCGTGCTTAGGGGGCTAGCACCGCCAGTCGCATGGTAGGCATATCGTTCCTGAGGTGGTTCTAGAGGAACGTGATGACTTTATCCACTGCCAAATTTTTCTTGATATTTCCTCGGCACATGAATGTATAGGTATGTTTAACAAACTTATTCCTAGTTTATTTATGTTTCGGATATTTTATCCTCTCTGCATTTATCGACTGATCTAATGGCTTCACAACCATTGACCTTTGGCACTGTCCTGCCTTTGGTGTCACCTAGGATTAATGTTTCTTTCCCTTGTTTAGAGGATAGCCCCTGGGAGGTGGTTTCCCTTGTGAGATCCTCTGCTGAGCCCGACTGCGATTCTTTGGGAATATCCATTACTCCATCCTCCTTACGGGATTTCGACACTGAGTCCATCCCTGCGCCAGACCCTTCGGGGATTGTTCAGGGTTTGAAGGAGCCTTTACCTATCTTTTCAGCTCGGGACAATGGGGATGATGATGTCCTTCCTATTGCTTCCATTATGAGAGGTAATGTGACTATTTGAAAGGATTGTAGACCCAGGAAAGGTAAGGAGGGGAAGGGGGTGACTTCCCCTTCGTGTCAGAATCCCGTTGTTTCTTCGTTATTTGACAAGGGTTTGGGAAGGTCCCTGTCAGCTGTTTTTCCTATCTCTTCTCATGATTCTGCCCTTAGAGCTTGTGCGGCAATGGATTCCCTGACTTAATGATCCTCACAACCTACAATGCGAGAGGGCTTTGCAGTGGCCCCAAGCGAGTTGCACTTAAGTTTTTCATTGACCATTTCAAGCCTTCCATATTACTGATTCAGGAGACTATGCTATATGCCTCTGACGCTATTCAATTCTTTTTACGTATCAATTCGGGTTGGAGGGTTTGTGTTATTGATGCTTCGGGCCTCTCTGGGGGTATTCTTACGGCTTGGAACCCTGACGTGGCTAATTTGAGGGCTTTTCACATTTGTGCAGGCATTCTGTTCGAAGGCAGGGTTAAGGGTTTTCACAAGCCACTTTGTATTCTCAATATTTATGCTCCATACTAGAACAGAAGACTCTTCTGGGACCCGGTCAATTCTGATGGCTTCTTACATAATCCTTATCTCATTGTTGCGGGAGATTTAAACTTCACCCTATCGAAGCTGGAAGTGTGGGGGGCATGAAGGGATTTGGATCCCCTTGCTAATTATTTTCTGGATTTGTTCACTAATGCTAATTTGTGTGATGTGGTTCCTCCCAACTTGGTCCCTACGTGGTCGAACGGGAGGAGTGGTAAAGAGGGCATAGCTTAACGGCTTGATAGATTTTTTATGGCCGAAACTCTTTGCAGATCTGTGGGTAGGTACCGCTCGTGGTCTTATGCAATGGGCTTCTCCGACCATAAGGCTCTCTCATTACAACTGGAGTTTGATTCGAGTTTCAAGAGCTATCCTTTCAAGTTCAATCTCATTTGGCTTGAGGATAATTCCTTTTGTGATCTTATCCGCGAAAAATGGTGTGCTAGTGCCTCCTCTTTTCATGGTTCTCCTCTGTCGGTATTATCTAAGAGACTCTAGAAGCTTAAGAATGATGTCATAATCTGGGAAAAATTGAAGAAAACCGAAAACGATAAGCGTCTCTTAGAGTTGGACCTTGAAATTCAATACCTTGCTTAGTTGGTTGATGTAGAGTTCTTCAATCCTGTTCGCACCAAATACTTACACTCTTTAGAAGGGGAGAAGAATATGCTTTTGAGAGTTCAGGAAGAAACTTAGCGCCAGAAAAGTCGTGCGGTCTGGATTAAGGCCGGGGATAGTAACACATAATTCTTTCATAAGTTTGCAAACCAAATAAGACTTACTAACTCTATTTGGGACTTGGAGATTGAGCAGGGTCAAATTATTTGTGATTTGCCACATTTGAAAGAGGCTGTTGTAAGGCATTTCAAGGATATTTATCAACATGATTGAGCTTGTAACTTGGAGGATCAGTTGAAGACCATCAAACTTTTTCCCGGGATGTTTGATGAGGAGTCAAATGCGGATATTGGCAAGCCTGTCTCCGAAGATGAGGTAATAAAAAATTTGAGAATGTTTGCGAAGGATAAGTCGTTGGGGCACGATGGGTGGAAAATTGAGTTTTTTCTTCACTTTTTTCCTTTGATGGGGGTTGACATCACTATGGCTATTGAAGACTCTAGAATTAAGGCTCACATCCCTGGTGAACTTAATGCTACCTATATCACTCTCATTCCGAAAGTGGACAAGCCGATGGGATTTGGGGATTATAGGCCCATCTCTCTGTGTAATCTTCTTTATAAATTTGTATCTAAGATTATTTATGATTGGATTAAACCCGTGCTGGAAAAGTTCATTTCTGCTGAGCAATTCAGCTTTCTTCATAGCCATCAATTGATGGATGCGGTTGGTATAGCACAGGAGGGTCTACACTCTATCAAACAAAAGAAGTTTGATTCTTTCATTCTGAAGCTGGACTTGGTCAAGGCCTATGATAGGCTTGACTAGACTTTTTTGAGATTTATTCTTCTACAGGTTGGTTTGCAGTTGGAATCCGTTGATTGGATAATGTCTTGCGTTACCTCTGCTAATTATTCGGTTATGGTAAATGGTTCACCTTCTTCTAATTTTGTCGGAGTTAGGGGTCTTTGTCAAGGATTCCCTTTATCTCCTTATCTTTTTATTCTGGCCATTGAAGGTTTGAGTCTTTTAATTAAGGATGCTAAGCAAAAAGGCCTTGTCTATGGCATCAAGGTGGCCTTGGCTCTGCATATTTCCCACTTATTATTTGTAGAGGATGTGTTATTATTTGGAAAGGGTTCTTATGGTGAATGGGTTCAGTTTAAAATTATTACCAATTGTTTTTGTAATGCTTCTAGGCTGGATATTAGTCCTACTAAATCCTCTTTTCTCTGTCAATGTAAGGATCAGGTGCTGATGGATCAGATTGGTATTTTATTCCCCTTTCCGATGAAGGAGATAGCTTCTGGGTTCAGATATCTCGGCTATTATTTGAATCCGTGTGGTTATACCTCGGCGGATTGGGGATGGCTGATCAAAAAGGTTCAAAGGAGAATCAATGGTTGGTCCTTTAATTACCTTTATCTGGGAGGCCGTCTCACTCTCTTATGTTCGGTGCTCCAAGGTATTCATGTTTTTTGGTTCTCCCTCTTCCTTGTCCCTTTGAAGATTATAGCTAGTCTACGTAATCTCTTCTCTCATTTTCTTTGGTCTGGCACTGGTGGCTATGGAAAGTTTCACTTAACCTCGTGGGCCTCTATCGCACGGCCTAAATTTCTTGATGGGTGGGGAATTAAGGACCTCGGGTCTTTCAACTTCTCACTATGTGCGAAATATTTTTGGAGGAGCTTGCATGATGTTGGCCTTTGGGGGAAGGTGATTCGAAATAAGTATCTTGGAAGGATGCCACTTTCATTATGGTTTAGAAATGGAAATATGTCGCCCTATGGGTCGTATATCTGGAGGAGTTTTTTTAAGGCCTTTCCAATTATTAACAAGGGTATTTGTTGGAATGTTGGAAGGGGTTCGTAGGTTTTTGTGGGATTGGATCCGATTGTTGGTTTGGGGGGTGAGTTCAGACTGCCTAATGAGCTTATCCTTGCTCTGCATGCTCGAAATGTTTATGTACTACAGCAGGCGGCTAGTAATCAGGCGAGTGTTGATTTCCATTGGCGTAATGCTAGGGATATGGATCTGGAGCCACACTTGCATGGATTTTGGGATGGGTATATCCATAGATTATTACATGCGGGCATTACCCTTTCTATGGAGGATGATGTTAGCTACTGGGGTATCAACAATGCTACTGGTATGGTATATGCGCAGATGGATTATTAAGTGTTGATGGATGGCGTGGTTGATGAAGCTCAGAGGAGACTAAATACTAAGTTTTGGCATGTTAAATGTCCCATTAAAATTCGATGCTTCATGTGGTTGGTTCTCCATGATAAAATATTGACGTGGAATAATCTCGCCAAACGTGGCTTTTGTCGTCTGGGTTGCTGTGTGCTTTGTCTCAATGTTGGGGAGGATGTAAACCATCTATTTAGACAATGTTATTTGTTTAGGAATCTTGGGCCTCCCTTGAATTTACCTTCAACTTCCATTTCTCCTGGAAGGGTGCCACCTTCGGTGATAACTACAGGCGGTGGATTAAGAGTAAGTTGTTTGATCCAACTGTCCTTTTTTTACGGTATGGGAATACTGGAGAGTTAGAAATCGTTGCATTTTTCAGGGATGGAAGCTGTCTATATTCCAAACTTGTGCAAAGATAGCAGTTTTCTTTCATCCTGTTTGTATTTTACCTCTGGAAAAGAAGAGATTGGTTCTCCCTCATTCAGAGGAGGATACGTGTTTTCCTATCAGTTACTTTGATGGTGCTTCCCAGGAGGGATGGTGTGGAGAGGGCATGGTCCTAAAAATTTTGCATAACTATTATTTTCAGCTTCGGATGGGGGTTGGTAAAGGAACCAACACCAGATCGGAATTAGTTTCTCTTTGGGTGCTTCTCTATTTTTCCAAGATAAAGGTCCTTTCTTCTCTCAGCGTCTTTGGTGAGTGACTCCCGCGTGATTATATTATGGGCTAAGGGAGAGCAATGCCTTTTTTCAGTGGAGTTGGATGGTTGAATCAAGTGATTTCGTGCTCTTATCGTTGGTTTCAATTCTGTGACGTTCAGACACATCTATCAGGAGCACAACTTTGTCGCCGATTCTCTTTCTAAACTGGCTTTGGGCGCTATGGATGGCCTCTTTCATGTTAACGAGTTTAAGGATGGCATACTTTGCAACTCCACATCCCTACAGTATCGTTGATCTTTGGATCGAGTTTTGATTTTGTTCGGGCTGGGGTCCTTTTTGTTGTTAGGTTTTATTTAGGGTTATGCCTAGGCTTGACCCCCTTTGTCTATTTAGTATACGACTGGGTATGACAGTTGGTTATGATATGTTTAGAATTGTTGTGTATCATATTTTGAATCATTAGGGAGCTCGCCTATGTTGTATTCCTCTGATGTAGCTTTTTACTTAATAAAAGTTGTTGTTTTTTTTTTTTTTTTATCTGTGTGAAAAAAAATGCTCTGATTTGGTAGAGACACTCGTTGATGTTTTAACTTTGACATTTTAGTATTGGTCCTGATGCTATAGGTCTAACACGACCTTGATATTTTGGTTGCTGGGAAATAGGTCTGAAAATATGCTTGAAAATTATGATCCATACTTAGCCTGAATTTGAGAAAGAATTACATAGGGGGGCCAACAATTGTTTCCTTTTGGGGGGAAATTGGATTGGAGTTGTTGTGGGAACAACAAATGGAAATATGTTGGGTGAACCATTTATCTATGTTTGATCAAGGGAAGTAGAAAAGAACGTGAAGGTATCAACATATAATTTTGAGGTAACTAAATTTTTCATATTACATAGTGTGCCCCACATCATAAACTTCTTTTATCAAGAAAAAAGACTCGTTACAATATTCCTAAAAGGTAATCTTCCAATCATTCTTTGTGAGCCGATGTATGAGGTTAATTTTTTGTTAAAATTCTCGCACATACCATCTACCAAATTACAACACAACAGGTGACAATCCATACCACAACCGATGCTGATGTGTGTCCCTCTGTTCTAACACCATAGGTATTTCTCTGTTGCCAACAAGCATCCATAGCCTAGACAAGTCGCTCTCTTTTAGCCCATTTTACCTGAATGCTCATGTCCTAGAGAATTTCTTATTGTCACAGGCATACCTCTGCTTCCATCAAGCATCCATAGCCTCGACAGACTTGCCCCTTGCACCCTTTTTATCGGAGCACTCTTGTCCCAAACCATATTGCTTTCATTGTGGATGGGGAGTTTCCCTGAAGCCTCATAGAAGCATGGGATGACAATTAGAGTCCTCTTTCTATTGTGTGTAAGATTATAAGAACATTCATTCATTTTATTACGCTTTAGTAACACATAAGGGGGAGCAGATTCAGAAGCCTCTTAAATGGGTGGGATGGTGTTTAGATTAGTGTTTACTTTGCAAGCACGGTCATAGTTGATCGCACTTGTGTGTGTACCAAGCGAAAGTAGAAGAATTAGACATTTAAAGCGTGTGTGATGGGAAGAGCTTGTAGAGAATGGCTTGAAGAAACCTACAGTTATACATGTCAATAGTTCATTATGTACACGAGGGAATCCCTATGAGAATTGTTCCACTACGTGAGAGTTAGTTTTTGTTTACTCAAGAGTTATTAGTGTTACCTCTTAGTGTATTTTGAACCTCTCTTCAAATATTGGGGACTTGATTTTCCAGTGTTGAGTCACAGGCACCCCTGATCGATTTGAAATAGTTCATTAATGCTTTCACGGATCAAAATGTTCAAACAGATTTCAAAATAGTTTTATTTTATCTTAAAATTTACAGTGTGATACAGGGTTCTTCCTTCTAAGCAGGTTAAGCAAAGTATTTTTTTAGGATCTTCCTATTTACAAGCTGATATTCCACTCCCCCTTGAATATTTTTGAGGCGGAAAGTATTCTACCATAATTTTTCTTGGATTTGAAAGGGTCCTAACCAAAGCGGTTGAAACTTAGTATATTTACCTTTATTTCATGTGCTTCATCCCATCTTAAAACAAGTCCTCGAACTAGAATTCCCTATCACTAACATAGTGTTTATCAAACCATTTTTTAACAATCTGTTGGTGTTGATGGAACTTTTGTTTGGCCTTTTCCCTTTCTTCTTCAAGTTTTAATATAATGTCAATTCTTCTCTACATGATTGGGCATTCTATCTCGCTGATGGATTGTGCCAATTGAAGGGATGGTAAGAAAATATTTGGTATTAAGATAACTACTTTTCCATAAACCAAGAAAAAATGAGAGTTTCCAAGTGAGGCTTTTGGAGTGACCCTATTCGCCCAAAGGGCGTCCAAGAGAGCTTTATGCCAGCTCCTTTGGTGATGGTTAATTGTTTTCTTAAGGATACAAATCAAGTTTTTCTTTGTAGATTCGTCTACCCCATTCCCTTGAGGATAGTAGTTGGAGGCACACTTAATATTGATCCCCTTTTCTAATGAAAATTGTGTTAATTTTAAAGATGAAAAATAAGTTGCATCATTAAAAACCAAAGAGTTGGGAAAGCCAAATCTAGTTATAATGTTATTTTCAAGGAAAGATATCACTTGATTTTTGTTCACGACTTTGAGTGGCGTAGCCTTTGTCCAACACATGAATTAGTCAATGGTAATTAGGATGTACTTGTGTTGTTGTGATGAGTGAAGATTAATTTCCCCGACAATGTCTAATCCCCATTGGTGAAAGGGACTGTCTATTGTAACTGGTTGCAGGGGAAAGGTTGGTTTCTTTTCTCTGCATGTTGACTTTTGGCATGTTACACATTTTCAAGCATATGCATGAGTCTTTGAACAAATTAAGCCAGTAATATCTTAGTCGAAATATTTTATGTGTCATTGTGTCACCCTCGAAATGTCCCCCAGCTGGTCCATGATGTAGTTCAAAGATAACTTTGTCTGCTTCTTGTCTCTCAAGGCACCTTAGCAACACATCAGCTTAACTTCGTCGGAAAAAGATGCCACTAATTAATTAGTACTGTGCAGGCTTCAATCTGAGAGCCCTGGGCTTATGAGAATTCAGGTATCTAGGAGCACTTCCATGGGTGAGGTAATATTTCAATCCATAGTACCATGAATTTGTTGAGGAAAAGATATATAGCACTTATCTTTCAAGCATGGATACTTCTTTGTCCCTTCTTTCATTGCCGTGTTCGAGATATTGCACTACAACGACAAACTTGCACAGTCCTTTTCCTTTCACGATCTTCACAAGTTTGATTTCCAGGTCATATTCTTGGAGTGTAGTCATCCAATGAGCTCTTTTCTCTCCCAAGTCCTTATGTATAGGCATGTTCCTTATTGCATAATAATGTATTGTGAATTTGGTCAGGTTTGTTAACAAGTATGGACTAAAATGTTTAACTGCTTTGAAGAAGGCATAAGCTTATTTATCTATCTCGGGATATTTCAATTCAACTCCTTGAAAACCCAAACTCATGAATGCAATAGGGATTTCATTGTGTTCCTTATCTTTTTGAGTGAGTACAACAACACATAAATTTTTAAAAGTAAAGGTGTATAGGATGAAATATTTTGAAAAGTTTGATCTTGCCAAGGCTGGCGCTTCAGCAATGGATTTCTTGATTTTTGTAAATGATTCTTTATCTTTTGGTCCCCATTTGAAATTAGTGTCCTTCTTAATCATGTCTTGCATAGGTCTGACTATCTCTGAGAAAACTTGAGACAAACCTACGTATGAAGTTGATCTTTCGCAAGAACGACTGTATGTAATTCTTGTTGTCTGGAGGGGCATTCTGAGCAATGGAATTTGTCTTCTTGGGTTAGATATTCATTTATGATTTGGATACTATGAATCCCAGTAGTTTTCCTTCCTTGAATGCAAATACATAATTCTTTGGATTTAGTGAGATTCCCTATTTTCAACATCGATCGAAGATCTGTCTAAGAGTGGAGACATGGTCTTTTCATTTTGGGAAAACAATTACATCGTCCAGATATACTACTATTGATTTGTTGATTAGTCCTTGGAAGGCAATATCCATAGCTCTTTGAAATATGGAACCCCCATTTACTAACTTGAAAGGAATTTTTTTGTAGGCGTATGCTCCCCACTTGGTTTTGAACGCAGTCTTAAATTGATCCTCAGGTGAAACTAAGACTTGATTATATCCTGAGAAACCATCGAGTAAAGAGAACATTTTTTACCCCGCAACTGCTTGTAAAACTTGCTCCATGGGAGGTACTGGATAATTATCTTTATGGGATCCTTTGTTTAAATTTCTAAATTCGATGCACAACCTTATATCCCCGTTCTTCTTTCTAATAGGAACCAGATTAGCTACCCACTCAATATGTCGAACCGGGAAAATCATCCTTGTAGCGAGCATCTTGTCCAATTCTTTTTTCACCAGAGGCTCAAGAGTAGGATGCATCCTGCGCAACTTTTGCTGAAATGATTTGGTATCTGGCTTAAGTGGAATATCGTGTTGCATAATCTTGGGGTTGAAAGTTTTTAGATCATCATACATCCATGTGAACACGTCTTTGTACTCTTTGAACAACTGAATGGTGCGCTCGTTTCCAGTAGGGATCAACTGAGTCTGATATTGATATTCTTAGGGTTCACATCGATATCGATGTTCATGACTCCGTACTTCATAGAAGAACTATTGGTATTGTATTTCGTTGACTTCATAAATTTATCCTAGAGGTCATACTATTTCTCTAACTTGACCATGGGTTTAGGAATAGGATTTTTGGGATGCTCTTTTTCTTTCTTGTTCATATCTTTAAGATCAGTCGGACTCTTTAGAGATGCATCGTGTTATAGTTCGTCAATGATAGAGTCCTTTAAGGTGTCTTATAGGGTGAGAAAATTGGTAATCTTTTATTCATCATCAAACACCCTCCAATTTGTCATGTTACTTGGTATAGAGGGTCCAAAAAGCAATTCAACAAAAAATGTGCCAGTAGGAATTCCCTCTAATGGGATTAATTTAGAAACTACATTTGCGAGCATATCCATATCAGAGTTACGATATTGAGGTATAGAGCCAATATTAAAAGCAGTAAAAGAATTAATCCAGTTCCATACCTCAAGCTGGTAATTTTTAAGGTGATGAGAGACACAATGAATTTAATTTCGTACGTGTTTGATAATAATCTATGAGTCACCAAATACTTTAAAAAAATTGGCGTTCATATCAATTTCCTTATTTAATCCTTGAACGGGTACCTCATATTCTACAATGTTATTAGTGCATTCAAATTCAAGTCGACAAGCAATCAATGTTTTATCTCCTTGAGGGTTAATCATGATGCAATCAGCAAATGAACCTTCTTTTGATTTAGACCCATCAAAGAACAACATCCAGATTGCGGGGTCCAAATCATCACATGTATTCCAGAAGGCTAAATTTTGTGGGTTAGCAACCTGAGTGCATTGCAGGAATTGAGACTGTTGATCAGTTTCAGCTAAGGTTGAGATCTCAGCTATGAAATTCCCAAAGAATGCACCTAAAGTATAATTCCCCATATTATTAAACCTAACATACTCATTTGGTGAACCAATGTTAGTCACTGTGTATTTCATGTATCTTTCTCGTTCTACCTTAATTATTACTTGGGCCCTCTTCTTCTGTGTCTTCTTGGAGCTGTTCTACCCCTTCGTCATGGTGATCTGATGGGTTATCAACATTGGCATTTCTGAACATATTTAAAAATAGGTCTTCATGATTCATTCCTTCAATTGGTGGTGTTGTTTTATTATTTGGAGGAAAATCCTTTTTATAGGATGGTCTATAATAGTTCCTATTGAATATTGTAACTTCTAAGAATATTATATTTGTACATTATTATTCCGGAGATGTTTCATCCCTCCGAGGCAATTCTATTATGTATCCGGAGATGTTTATTCCTCCGATGGTCTATGGGAACTAGGGTTATTAGACCCACCATGTGGGGGTCGGCCCTGAGTTTATATTTGAGGGGTTATTAGACTTCTCAAGTAGAGGTCGGCCCCATTAGGGTTTTTGGTCAGTTGAGATCTAATATAAATAGAGGATAGGAGCTCCTCATTTCATACACACTCACAACTCAGAAAAGTAGCGCACTTGTCTAGGAGGTATGTTCAGGAGGTGGAGAAGGAGGTCTAGTCTTGGAGCACATCTTGTATTTGGTTTGATCATCTTATTGAGGAAAGCTTTGCTGGGTTTTCTACCCCATGAGGGTTTCCCAGGGTAAATTCTGTGTCTATCTTGTGATTATGTTTCTTTCAGTGATCTTGCTAGTCTATTTGGTTTAAAACTTAACATGGTATCAGAGCTAGCCTAAATAGGACATCTTTCAAAAGGTAAAAATATCTCTCTCTCTCTCTAGTGAAAATTAGGGTTTCTGCAAAAAGTTGGTATTATTGAATTCTGATTACATGGCTGGATAGCCCTTCTCAAAACCAATCTTTTGAGCCCTAGATCGAACTTTTTGGTTGGGTAGAACTCCGGGAAAGTCAAACCCTAATTTTACCAAAAGTAAGATAAACCATAAATTCTGTCCCAGGATCCGAAAAAGTAAAAAGGTTAAAGTTTCCAGGTAAGTACTATTCTATCTCTTGTCTCTTGGACTCCCCCAAGAGAAGATGGCTCCAAGCACTAAGCTTGAAGACAAGTTAGAAGGTATAGAGAATTTCCGGGCATGGAAATACAGAATTGGTCTCATTCTTGAAGAGAATGATCTTGCTCAGTGTATCAACGATGAAGTGACAGAACCTGAAGGAGATGAAGCCAAAGAGAATCATAGAAAGGATTTGATTAGGGCAAAGAGAATCATAGCTGATTCTATTAAAGACCACTTGATTCCCCAAGTGGCCTCCAAGAAAACTCCAAAGGAAATGTATGATGCCCTAGGAAGAATGTATGAGGGAAAGAACATCAATAGGAAGATGAACCTAAGAACTCAGTTGAAGAGTACCAAGATGAACAAAGGAGAATCCATTCAAGACTACTTCTCAAGGGTCTCCCAAATCAAGGATCAACTAGATGCCATTGGTGATACTCTTGATGAAGATGAACTTGTGATGACTGCTCTAAATGGTCTCACTAGACCTTGGGAGTCATTTATACAAACTATGTGTGCCATAAAAGAAAGTATGAAGTTTGATGTAGTGTGGGAGGATTGTGTTCAAGAAGAGGCTAGGGTAGCTAACAGAGAAGCACTCCTCAAGGAGGATGACCAAGCCTTGGCTACTCACACCAAAAGAAAAAGAATGGGTCACTTCAAGGAAGTTGACCACAAAGGACCTCAACACTTCTCTAAATTTAAAAGGAGTAGAGGATCCAATCCAGTGAGAGATCTCTCCACAATCCAGTGTTACAGTTGTTTTAAACTAGGACACATGGCCAGATTTTTTCCTTCACAAAAGAAGAAGAAGTTTGTACACAAAAGACACCATGCACATATGGCAGAAGATGATAGTGAAGAAGAAGAAGAAGAAGAAGAAGAGGAAAGGCCCCGAAAGAAAAGATCTAAAGTAAAGAAAGAAGATCTAGAAGAGTATGTTCTATTCTCTGCACTCTCTGGATCTGTATCTCCTGGAGAAGATACATGTCTCATTGACAATGGTGCTTCTAAGCACATGACAAGTCAAAGAAAGACTTTCTCAAATCTTGAAGAAAAGTCTTCTACACAAAAGGTATCTCTAGGAGATGATTACCAATATCCCATCAAGGGGATTGGTGAAGCAAGATACAAGCTAGATTCTGGAACACCCTTGAAGATGAAAGAAATTTTATATGTGTCAGGATTGAAGAAGAACCTACTCTCTATCTCAGCACTAGATAAGAAAGGTTTTAGAGTTGCCTTCATAGATGGTTAAGTACTTATGTGGCCCAAAGGAAAATCTATTGAAGATGCAGTTGTCATTGGTGAAGAGCAAGGAGGCCTCTATAAGCTCAAGGGACATCCAGAAGTTTCCCTTGCTCATGAAATCTCTAGCCCCAGTGAGCTATGGCACAGAAGATTAGCTCACATTAACTATAAAGCCCTACCCTATGTAAGCAAGGTGGTCATAGGATTACCAGACTTAAAGGTTGATCATAATGGCTCATGTAAAGGATGTGAAAAAGGGAAGAATCTCAAGAACCCTTTTCCAAAGAGTGAAACAAAGACTAAGAACATTTTGGAGCTAATACATTCAGATGTGTGTGGACCAATGCCCACCACTTCCCTAAGTGGTTTTGAATACTATCTCTCATTCATTGATGACTATTCAAGGAAGACATGGATATACTTTCTAAAAGATAAGAATGAAGTCTTTGGAAAATTCAAAGAGTTCAAGGCCTTAATAGAAAACCTCTCAGAAAAGAAAATCAAGATTCTCAGAACTGATAATGGGGGAGAATATACTTCAAAGGACTTTGAAGACTTTTGTAAGGAAGCTGGAATCAAGAGGGAACTAACCACTCCCTACAATCCCCAACAAAATGGGGTGGCTGAAAGAAAGAATAGAACCATCATGGAAGCTGTAAAAACTATGATACATGATCAAAATCTACCTATGTATTTATGGGCTGAAGCAGTTAGGAAAGCAGTCTATGTGCAGAATAGACTTTCCCATAGTGCTCTTGAATTCAAAACTCCAGAAGAAGTGTTCACAGGAAAGAAGCCTGAGGTAAGCCATCTCAAAATTTTTGGTTGTCTTGTGTACATTCACATTCCAAAAGAAAAGAGAACCAAGTTGGATCCTTCTGGTAAGAAGGGAATATTTGTTGGGTACTGTGATCATCCAAAGCCTTCAGAATTTACATGCTAGGTTTTCATCATATGAAAATTAGTAGAGATGTAACATTTGATGAAGAAGAAGCTCTCAAGAAATCCAGGAAGTGTCAACTTGAAGAAATCTATGAAGAAGATACACCTCCTAGAATCACAGAAGTTGTGCACATTCTTGAAGATGATACTCCAGAGGATCATGACATGATAGAACCACAAGAACCCCCTATTTTAGACTTATCTAGGAAAATGAGGCCAACATGGGCTAGAGACATTATTCAAGGAGCTGAAAAATATGGAGCTCCTGAAGGATACACTAGAGAAAGAAAGAAACCAAAGCTAGTGTCCAACTATGTAGCCTTGATGTGTGATCTTGTGGATAAACATCCTACTAACTATGAAGAGGCAGCTCAAAAGAAATAATGGGTAGAAGCAATGACAGAAGAATATAAGTCAATAATGAAAAATGATGTTTGGGATATAGTTCCCAAACCAAAAGATAAAAGTGTGGTTTCTTCCAAATGGATTTTTAAGATAAAACATGTTGCAGATGGTAGCATTGAAAAATATAAGGCAAGATTTGTAGCCTGAGGATTCTCTCAGAAAAAGGGAATTGACTTTGAAGAAACATTTGCACCAGTTGGTAGGTATACTTCAATTATAACTATCATGGCACTTGCATCTATGATGAAGTGGAAATTACATCAAATGGATGTTAAAACAGCTTTTCTGAATGGTGTAATTGAAGAAGAATTGTACATAGAGCAACCACAAGGGTTCGAGGTTAAAGACGGGAGAACTCATGTATGCAAACTGAAAAAGACATTATATGGATTAAAGCAAGCTCCCAGAGCCTGGTACGGAAGGATTGACAATTTCTTCACAAGCATGGGTTTTACTAAGAGTAAAGTTGACCCTAATCTTTATCTTAAGGTAATGGATGATGAACCAGTTATACTACTGTTATATGTAGATGATCTATTTCTAACCGGAAATGAGAAACAGATTATTGAATGCAAGAAGAAGATTTCTTCAGAATTCGAGATGAAAGATCTCGGATTAATGCACTACTTCTTAGGTCTAGAAGTATGGCAAGAACCAAAAGGAATCTTTCTAAATCAAGGTAAGTATGCTGTGGAGATTCTAAAAAGATTTGATATGTTGGAGTGTAAATCCATGGCCACCCCCATGGACTCCAACTTGAAGTTATTAATTAATGACACATCAGAATTAGTGGACATAACTCTATATAGAAAAATCATTGGGTCTTTAATGTATTTAACAAATACTAGACCAGATATATGCTTTGCCATAAATACCCTGAGTTAGTATTTAGTAGAACCTAGAAAGGTTCACTTAATAGCTGCAAAGCATGTGATGAGGTACCTAAAGGGTACTTTAGATTTTGGTCTATATTATCTTAGAAATCATGAAATTAATTTACATGGTTACTCAGACTCTGATTGGGCAGGAAGTATCTTAGACAGAAAGAGTACATCAGGTGGATGTTATGGTATTGGATCTGCCATGATCTCATGGTTCAGCAAGAAACAATCTAGTGTGGCTCTCAGTACCGCTGAAGCAGAATACATAGCTGCCTGCTCTGCTAGCTGTGAAGCAGTGTGGCTTCGAAAACTATTATCTGGAGTGTTTGAATTAGAGATGGATCCTACTGTGATCATGTGTGACAATCAAAGTTGCATCAAAATGACAGAAAATCCTGTATTCCACGATAAGTCAAAACACATAGAGATTCGATACTTTTATATACGAGACATGGTGCAGAGAGGAGCTATCAAACTCGAGTATATAAGTATTGAAGAACAAGTTGCTGATATATTAACCAAACCCCTGTCTCGTGTAAAATTTGAATACTTCCAAGACAAGCTTGGTGTAGCTCTAAAAGACCCTCCTCGAAAGGGGGAGTAGTATCGTCACTAATAATGAGGATACATGTTTACCACTCTTAGATATTTATGCTTATTTAGATTTAGACTTCTTACACTATTTTTCTTTTGTTTTGATATATGTATTAATGAGGATACATGTTTTGATATATGTATTAATGAGGATACATGTTTTGATAATGTATGTATTGATGAGGATACATGTTTTGATAACGTATATATATTGATGAGGATACATGTTTTGATAATGTATGTATGGATGAGGATACATGTTTTGATAATGTATGTATGGATGATGATACTAGTATCTATATTGATGTGAGGATTGGATCATCCTTGGACTTCAGTCCTAAAATGAGCCGTAGACAAGATGTCTCGAGAATAAAATCCTGAATGAATAGGTAAGGGGATTGGATCATCCTTGGAATTCAGTCCTATAAATTGAGCCGTAGACAAGATGTCTCCGAGAATAAAATCCTAAATGAACAGGTAAGGGGATTGGATCGTCCTCGGACTTTGGTCCTATGAATTGAGCCGTAGACAAGATGTCTCCGAGAATAAAATCCTGAATGAATAGGTAAGGGGATTGGATCGTCCTCGGACTTTGGTCCTATGAATTGAGCCGTAGACAAGATGTCTCCGAGAATAAAATCCTGAATGAACAGGTAAGGGGATTGGATCGTCCTCGGACTTTGGTCCTATGAATTGAGCCGTAGACAAGATGTCTCCGAGAATAAAATCCTGAATGAACAGGTAAGGGGATTGGATCGTCCTCGGACTTTGGTCCTATGAATTGAGCCGTAGACAAGATGTCTCTGAGAATAAAATCCTGAATGAACAGGTAAGGGGATTGGATCGTCCTCGGACTTTGGTCCTATGAATTGAGCCGTAGACAAGATGTCTCCGAGAATAAAATCCTGAATGAACAGGTAAGGGGATTGGATCGTCCTCGGACTTTGGTCCTATGAATTGAGCCGTAGACAATATGTCTCCGAGAATAAAATCCTGAATGAACAGGTAAGGGGATTGGATCGTCCTCGGACTTTGGTCCTATGAATTGAGCCGTAGACAAGATGTCTCCGAGAATAAAATCTTGAATGAACAGGTAAGGGGATTGGATCGTCCTCGTACTTTGGTCCTATGAATTGAGCCGTAGACAAGATGTCTCCGAGAATAAAATCTTGAATGAATAGGTAAGGGGATTGGATCGTCCTCGGACTTTGGTCCTTTGAATTGAGCCGTAGACAAGATGTCTCCGAGAATAAAATCCTGAATGAACAGATAAGGGGATTGGATCGTCCTCGAACTTTGGTCCTTTGAATTGAGCCGTAGACATGAGGTCTCCGAGAATTGAATGATGGGACTGGATCGTCCCTGGACTTCGGTTCAAAAGGTACATGATAGGACTGGATCATCCCTGGACCTTGGTTCAAAAGGCACATGATAGGATTGCATCATCCATGGACCTGTTGGGCCCTGGAATTGTCCATTTTTCATCACTTACCGACATACCTTTCATCCATTTTCTTACCATTATTTCTCATTTATCATTCCATTTTTAATTCATTTGTTGTAGTTGCGCGTTGAACAGCCTGCTACTTCCATTGATGTTTTAAGTGGTTAATAGTGATTATTTTCTTTTATCTTTGATGAATTAAAAGACTATTATGCATAATTTTACTAATGATGGTTTGTGGAGTGAGTTGTCACATACAGGACGCTCATAGCCAGCTGTTACAGCCTTAACCAAAAACGCATGCCACATAAGAACACCTTGATTCGCATCTTGATTTGCGGACAGATGGAAACGAATCTCAAAAATCTGAGACATGGGTTTTGTGCGTAACATCCTCATTTACCTGACTCGCGAGGAAATCTCCCAAACAAGCTACGGTTTGTGCTATGCAGGTGGTTCTTCTAGAGGGTATTTTCCAGATTTTGTGTTGCGGCCGGCTCCAAAGTTGCCAACAGTTACGGCCGTGTTCCAGCTGTTGCAGATCACAAGCTGGGGGTTCAGTTCTTCATTTCCATTAGATAATTTTATGTATAAATATGTAATCAATCTCATTGAGAAAGGGGGATAGATTGATAGAGATTAAGCATGATAGATTAGGCAGGATAGGAGATGCAAGATAGGAGAGAACACAATGTTATGATGTAGGATTTGATCCAGATCTCTTGTAATTCTTCCATTATGATAATACATGCTGGCAGTTTCTTAATTCTGGAGTTGCAGACTTTCATTGTGGAGATCCAGATCTGCTCAGTGGAAGAAGGGCCCTCTTCCTTGACCAGATGTTGGTAGTGTTGATTGTAAGTGTTTTATTTTGTAGATCTGTTATTGTTAATTCATGCTTTCATTCAGTAGATTGATCATAGTTGTTTTATTATTCAATTCATGTTTTATTCATTAGATTTATCATAGCGTTCTCATGTTAATTCATTTTGATAGATCGTTGGACAACAAAAGACTTATTTTATATTTATGCAATCAGATCTTGTTTCACAGGAATAGATCTTGTTTGAAGTGTGTTCGATTTACAGTTTGATTGTAACACCCCGTTTTGACATTTCTACCTGAACTACTATTATATGTTGTATTTATTTGACTGTGAGACCTCGTCGGTTGACGACACTGTGGACATATGGTTCTATTATTTTGCCGATATATATATGTGTGTGTATGATGATAGTATTATGATCGATAGTCATGTTTAGAGATGTATCATGTGTTAATTATGTCAAATATATGGAATTTATTGAATGATGGGTACGTGGATACCATTACAGTCATATGATGAAATAATGAATGTTATGCCAGGTGCATGGCGAATGAATGAGTTTATTGTTGTTATGTTATGATGAAATATATGTGTGTACATATCGAGGATTTATGCACGATATTCTATATTGTATGTCGAGGACTGACTTACAGGTTGAAACGGCTAAGTGATAGCTGGATCCTACGAGGTGGGAGGGCCTCGGGGACACGGACTTCGAAAGATAAAATGGTATGCGAGTGATGCATTATTTACTTTCATATGGTTATTATGCTGTTTATTATGATGTATGTTATGACATGGGTGGGGTAGGGTTTCAGGAAACTCAACCGCCCAGATCGGTTATACGATGACAGACCGAGTACAAGTGCTACGCTGTTGTTATGTCGAGCAGACATAATCCCTTGTTCCATTAGGGGGGTGGAGGCTTTACCCACCGTTTATCCCCGAAACCCAGAGTCATGGGAGGGCTGTGCTACGGCGCGCTCCCCAAGGTGTGTGATGATGACTGGTGGTTGCCTGCTGGGGAAGCTTGGTCGATGTAGTCGACACTTCCGCTTACGGGTTCTAGCTGGAACCGGTCATGACTTGACATTCCAGGGTAGTCCAGCAGAGGACAGGATAGGATGTGGAAGTTAGTAATGATGTAGGTAGATAGGTGTAGTGTGAAGTAGGGGTGAAAACAAGATCTAACTGTAGGTATGTAAAACCCTTGTTTGAGTATGTGTCGTAACTCAGAAATGTATGAATTGTCGTAACTAATAAGACTTCAGTTAGTTAAAGGATTGTACCTTGCAAACTATGTTAAAACATGTGTCAGTAAATAATAAAGTTTCGTGATTATGATCGGTGTGCGTGAATTATTATTGTTAGTGTACTTACGCGAGGTATGTAAGCAGTAGCTACGCTTACATAACTCGCCTACATATTTATAAATTGTGTAAAACATTGTTGAATAATGATGTTAATTATTGTCGTTTCATAATTAACTATTGTTGATCAATGTTAATAATGTCGATTAAAGTTAGTAATGATGATTAAGGCTAACAATGTAGATTAATGTTAATTACTGTCAATTTAGGTTATTAATGTTGATTAATGTTAATTATTGTACATTAATGATTAATTATTGCTGAGTAATAAACAAGTTACGGTTAAATTATGTAGTAAAATAATGCAACCTAGTTAGTAATGATTAATCGAATGCTAATGAGATGTTTAGTAAAAACTAAGGGTTAAAATGGTTAAATGATTATTGTAATGTAAAATTTAGTAGTATTAATTTGATAAGTAAATATTAATTGCAAGGTTAGATAATTAATTAAGAGGTATGGATAAGAATTAAGTTATAAATCATTAGTTTTATAAGGATCATGCTTAAGATTAATTAGAAAACGGGATTATTATTGGTAATTAATAAATTGAATTAGTGAATTTATAATTAAAGAGAATTTACATATTAAAAATATTAGAAACCATTAATTAAATGATTAGGTAATTGTAATTAATGGTTTGATAATTACTGTTAATTAAATTAAATGGGGAAGCAGGCAAGTTTAAACTATATAATATGTATATAACATTTATTATTTATTAATTAAATGGTCAAATGTTGAAATATGAATAAGGATATGTTTAAAATTGTTATATTAAATAAATGATTAAATTTAATTGAATTAAAGGTTACGGTTGAGAAGTGACCCAACCAACACTTTTAATATTAATTTAATATTTAAAAGTCCAAGTCCAAGTTGAGGGCTGAATGGGTTGGAGGAAATTTAATTTAGGGATAAGGGTAGTAATGGGAAGAGTCGGCAAATTTGGTATAAGATGGTGAAAGGGGGGAGGAGAAGGGGATCCTTTTGCTACTTTAGGATTTTGGAGAAGTGGAGCAGAGCAGAAATTGGGAGAGGAGAGCTGCTAAGAGGGGATTTGTTGGAGTTTGTTTTTTTTAAAGGGATAGAACAGTTTAGGCTTGTACTCGGTTTGGGCTCGGGGGTCCAAAGGGGTACCTTTGGAGCTGGGTGGTCGGCGAGACCTCGCCAGTTGGCAGGGTGGCAAAACTGGTTTGGCTGTTGAGTTTCAGAACTGTGGGGAGGGATTTTGACTGCAGGGAAAAAGGCAAGGAGAAACGGCAAACGGGGACAGCAAGAAAAGGGAATCTGCTAGCTACCTACAGGTATTTCTCCTAAAGGTATACTAAGCAATTTCTAACCCTGTTATCATTTTATCAAGTTTTTAATAGATGGTAAATTCGTGATTGAATACACATGTATTAGTTGTTACACCTGCACAAACATAAATGGTTAGAAGTAGGTGAACAGTAAATACATAAATTTCAAAACCTGCAAATGTAATTGTCATAGTTTTTTTTTACAGACCTGAAATTGAACACAAACCCACAAACAGAAACAGAAATTTAGACAAAATGTATGACTGTATATAAAAGTTAAAGGAGACCCGGTTGGGGGTCTTACATTGATTTATAAATGGGTTGAGGTTTGATTTGCTTTCAAGAAGCTGTGACTTATTTTACAAATAGTTTCGATTGCATACCAATAAATAACAATGTCAGGTATAAATTGCACTCGCATATATTTTGCACGTTAGCTTTGAAATAAAAGACTTCCTCGGGTTGATAATTTATGTTTAGCACTCTGCATGTTAAGTTTTAATTAACTGACATATAGTGGGCACGACATTTTGGCGTCGTTGCCGGGGAAGTTATCAATTGTGCAATAGTACATTTGACATTGTTTTGCAGATGCATTGTTAAAATAGGGCATGTAGGTTGCATGATTACATTTCAGTTTATTAAATTTATTTTGAGTGTTAATTTTCTGTCTTTACATTCAGTTTTATTTCATTTTCAATCTTTGATTCATAAATCTTATCATTCCCCTTAGTGGTGTTGTGAGCACCACCCATTCTACTAACAAGTTGACAGGAACATTCGAAGGAGGAGCCTTAAGATAGCACACAAAGAATCTAATGAAGAGATGGCAGGTGAAAAAGATGGAGAAGTTGTTACCTTCGAATTTCCCATCAAAGATTCGAGCGGAGTGGCACCAACAAAAAGAATTCCCCCACATGTTCTACCAAATTTTCACGGTTTGGAACACGAAGACCCTGATGTATTTTTATTTCAATTTGAAGTACTTTGTAGAGGATATGGTTATTGTGCTAATGATCAAAAGTTGAATGTATTTCCCCTTACTCTAAAAGGAACAGCCCTCCGATGGTTCATGAGCCTCGGTGGGAATTGTATACAAACTTGGGAAGACATGAAACATGTGTTCTTGAAAAGGTACCAAGATTATTACAGGGTCAATGAAGACATCTTCGAAATGACACAAGGAGAAGAAGAGAGTCTAGAGGAATACATAGAACGATTTCAATATAACCTCCAAAGATCCAAACAGAGGAAACTGGGGAAGGAAATCTTAAAAACACTTTTACTCAAGGGAATCCAAGCTGAATGTTTAGAAATATTAAATCTGATCGGAACAGGTAATGTATTTCAGTTAGCATATGATGATATTTGTGATTTATGTAGAAGGTATTCAAGAGGAAACTTCAAGACTGGTAAGAATTCTAAGGAACTTTTATCTCTATTTTTGAAATCTGCTGCAAAAACAAGAGTTTTGCGAACTGAAATCAGCAATTTATTTGACATTTCTAAAGCTGATTTACAATTGGGTGTTTTGCAGGATAAGGTAAAGCAGGAGGAAATAAGAGAAGCAAGGGATTTCCCTTTGGATAGTCTTGAAAGTTGTGGCATATGTGACTTGAATCATTCCACAGATCATTGCCCCTCCTTACCAAGGATGAAAGAAACATATCAAAGAGATCTGGGAGTTGCAGCCAACTCGTTGCAACAGTCATGTCAACCATGGCCTACATCTATGGTTCAAAATTCTATCCCTCCATTTCCTTACTTTCATACTCAGTCATTGAATACTCTTCCACCATGGCAGCTGTTGCAGCCTCAATTTAACTCTTACCTACCTTACCCACAAGGTTGGAATGGCCTATTTTATGATCATATCTCCACTCTCCCTCATGCTGCAACACAAGTTGGTCATTCAATATCAACCTCACAACTCAATCATCTACATCAGCCACATCTATCTTCTCATCAAACTCCTTGGTATCCAACACAATTTCCTGCCCAATCCACCCTCCACCCTAACCATAATAAAGCAGTACAGTATGCTTACAGTGCTGAACTGCAAAATGTTCCTACACTTCCCTCTTATTCTACCTCATCTACACCGCTGCAAAAAGGTTGTGCGTTGTTGCAGCAAATCCATACGAGGCCTAAACATGTTTTAGATCCAAGTTTTGCAGATGGAGTTTCTTCTAGTCCTCATAAGCAAGCAGACAAGATCAACAATACACACGTAATATTTGATGGAGAACAGCCATTGGAACCAAAAGCATCATTCACATCATTAGATCCGGAAATCTTATGCATTGAGGAAGATCAGTTTAATAAGGATCTTCATGGTGTAACATCCATGAGCAATCAAGGGAACAAAGACTATATTGAAGCTTGGTTTCAATCTGTAATCGGTCTGCAGCATCATTTCATACTTCACCAATTCTTGGCACCATCATTTGAAGGGAAGTTGATCTCTCATATCCTAGAATTCATAAAGTTATATTTTTCTATTAGGAGTATGAGCATACTTGAGTCACTTTTTCGAAAATGGCTCCATTGGAAATATGCATACACTTGAACAATTTTTTTTCTTTTTCCAAGTAGAATAGGGTAGGGTAGAATAACATGATAAAACCATGCTTTTGTTTTTTTTAAGTTTTTATTTTTGAATAAGTATGCTCTCTTCCTGCGCCTTGTTGCGATCTGGAAGATCAGAAAGTAGAAGTATGAGGAATGGGTATGAGATGTTTTCATGAATGCTTTGGAATTGTTGACTATTTGAACAAAAATGCTCAAGTCCTTTTTGTCATCAATTTCCCAATTTCAATTTGTTTCTATTTGTTACAAATAAAAATAAAAATATCATGAAAACAAAATTACAGTAATTCGAGAAAGTGAATGAAGGATCCACAGGAAAATGAGCCCATGATTATGGAACCCTTCAAGCTTGAAATTTGACATAAAGTTGTTAGCTGCAACAACCCAACTGTGAGTGATTACTCTCAGCTGTGATTACTCGCAGCTACAACAGTGAGCTGCAACATTGGCTGTGACAAGGAGATGCAACACCCAGCTGTGACTGTGCTACAGGTAAAAATTAATGAGTTTGAGATACGTGGGTGTTGCACATCATGATATGTCTTTAGTTTTTTATTTTCCATAAAAATTCACATGCTTTATTTCAACATTATGTCATTTTTTAAGAGTTGCAGCTGTGGCTGCAACAAATTGTGTAAGTCAATCTAGGTGCTCAATGCTTGAAATTTTTGGTATGGATGTGTATTATATTTAAATTTACATCATTAAAATCATTCACACCTATTTCGATCAATTTTTGGGGGTTAAATTTAATTTATTGGATTTTTGTGACATTTTGGCTTGAAAATTTTACTGAAACATAGACGGGACAGTCCATTTTTGGGACACCAAATGAACTTATTTTTAAAACCTGTTTATATCCCAAGTAGCAATTTGAATCTAGTTTCCAAAACAATTTGAATTTTTACGATTGGGTGTCAAACGAAAATTTTATGGCCAAAATACTAACAGGGTGTCAAGCTGGCAGCTTAGGAACAGAGATGGGACAGCCAATTTTTGGATGCCTTATTGGACATATTTTGCAAACCTATTTTATTGGTATATTCCCCTATGAATCTAGTTTACAATGCAATTTGAATCACTCCATTCCGATGTCGTACGCAAATTTTATGACCAAAATACCGACTGTCTGTCCCAAATCTGCATTCCTAAAAGTATATTTTCTAGACTGTTCATTGGCTTATTTGACCCATCAATTCTTGTTGGATTCAAAACCTGTTTCTAATGGATATACCTACATGAATCTACTTTTATCTCCAATTGGAATCACATCAATCCGTTATCAAACGAAAAAGTTAAGCCTAAAACCGTGACTGTTGGTCTAGTCCAGAATTCGAAAAAACACCTTGTCATGTAGGCTGTTACTGAGTGATTTGGAAGATTATTGCATAGAATTTAAAAAAAACCTGTTTCTAATGGAAATAGACCTATGAATTTACTTTCATTTGGCTTTGGAATCACTCAAATTGGGCAAGGAACGAAGAAGCTATGATCAGAATACCGTTGGTGAGTCTAGATGGACATTGCTCTGCTGCAGGTATAAAATGGATTTTGCTTTCTTCATTTTTATTTGGATTTGTTTTATGAGTAATTGCTTGTTGTTTTTTTCATAAGTGTTGGGTGAAGAGAGACCAATCATCTCTCTTCTTCCATCATCTCATGTTTTATTGCAGGCAAATGCTAGGTTTTGCAGGTCCTTGGAAGAAGAAGGTCAATGCATGCACGAGTGACTCTTGAAGACCTTTTATCAATTTGCAATTGGATTGAGCACATAAAAAAAAATGGAGAGATTGATGTGCAAACCATACAGAGTCCAATGTTTCCAAAGTCAAGTTCCATTGCTACATGACAGAAATCATTTTTAGACACCTGTCATCCCACTTGTTGCTGAAAGAAACCCCTCAAGAAGCCAATCTCCTTATGGTAGATTCATTCACCCTCCTCATTTCAAAACCCTAAAAATCCATTCATGTCGAAGTCTCATTTTCCACTGCTTATGTAGTCGCCATAACCATTTTATTTCCTATCACTACTACATCATGACTTCACATGTACTTTCCACTTCTGAGTTTCATGTTGGTCCTATTTTTCACTATGAGTCTTCACAATCATTTATTTTGTACTCGTATTGGATGATGTGGAATGCATTAAGGTCCACCTTCCAATGGTCTTGTCCCATCGACTCCGACACATCATCTGGGATCAAGATTAGAGTTTTTATAGTGCCTTGGTATCTGCATGAATCAATGGCAGATTTCCTTGTTGTTAATCATGGGGATTCATCAATGCCTCTTGATTGACAAATCTTGCAGGTGACTCGACTCCAGCACATCCATTCGTACCTGTCAAGATGCACTAAGGTACTTTAGAGCTCATTGTCATCAAAGGTGAGTTTCTTCACATTGGTTAACGGCATACATTAATGGCCGGTAATCCAATGATTTCTTTCCATGCTCGACTTCAGCACATTCATTCGCATGGTAAGAATTGTACCTCGGGTTTGTAGCAGCTGAAGATTATGTGATCTAATGGTTTCAACAATGATTTGCAGTATCATTTGTTTAGTAGTTTTGCAATTCCTTTCCATTTTCAGTTCAGCAGTTGATTTTCAGAATAAGAGAAAGGACTTTCTGCTTCTATGGTAGAATTTCTACTCATCAATTGTCTCAGCAGTTAGTTTTACATGCCACCAGCACAACATCATGGATCAAATTCAGTCTCATCCAGTTCCAGCTCTCATATACATATGTCTCAGCATCAGATCAGCCTACATAGCTCCAGCGTACACCAGTCCATTCATGTCAACCAAGGCTTCCATGGAGGTAACACTTGAGGTAAAATAGCATGAGTTTTATTATTTATTAAAGATTTAGGGAAATGTCATGAAGAACCACTAAGCATTAGCCATTTCCATTTTCTAAATAGCATTTTATGTCCATCCATTCCCATCATTTCCCACTCAGTTTTAACACTTCATCGTTCATGCACATCCACTTCAAGTTCCAACCCAACATCTCACCAACCCAACTGACCAAGCAAAAAAAAAAAGGGATACCTTATTGTTGTCACACAAGAACCAACAATAAGAAGTCTTGCTGCTGCCACACAAGAACCGGCAGTAAGAAAATAAGTCTTGCTGTTGCCACACAAGAACCAGCAGTAAGAAACTGTGCTCTGTTGCCATATAAAAAATAATGAGGAGAAATAAAGCAGCTGATACACATCTTGAAGGAGAAGGATAGGCTGGACACAAGAACCTACAACAGAGGATGCATTTCAAAGGTATGTGTTTCTTGGTTCACCTAATACATAAATCGGTTCAAACGCATGGATGTTGTGGCTGAAGAAGAATATAGGGGACTTAGTTGCAAGTTACATGAATGGCTCTTCTATCAAAAAACCACATATCATCATTTTCAGTATATACAAGATAGAAGGAAAGTTTGAAAGTAATAATATCAAGTCTTATTACTGTAATTGTGAGGGATGGAAATCACAACATTCCTGTAGCAGTGCATGCCAGCGTTATCTTATACATTCAAGGCAGAGGAATGATAGCATTTATGACTGGTTCTAATCTTTTATGGGCATATTTCAAAATCAGTAATTACAGCACATCTTTAACAGTATTGTGTTGTAGGTAAAAGATGAGACAATTTTATGACATTCATTTCTCCACATGAAGGTTGGAGGGCTACAAAACTCAGTGGAATTTCCATATTTTGTCTTGGGGCAGCCGCATCTTTGTTACTTCATCTTAATTACATGGTAAAATTGGCATTTGGATACCATGAGCTGATTTGAATTATGTTTGGTGCTATCACAAAGTTATATGCATGAGTATTGTTGAGTAATTGAGAGCCATAAAAATTTGATATATGCATTTATGTAGCAACATTCTAAACAGATCTATGCTATATTCTTCTCCATGGAGCAATGGGCCAGCTGTTACAAGTGAAATGTTTGTGAGAATTTGAGAATCATTGAATGCTGCATATGTTAAGTTTGGGGGAGATGGCTACTTTCCAACTAAGAAACAAACTCCTACTTTCCATGAGGACATGAAAAATTATTCAGTTTGGGGGAGGAGCTACTATGCTTGTTGCTTTTTCATTCACATTCATAATTTGGATGCATATTGTTCTTCACATAAAATGCCTAATTTGAATTGAGCATATCTCACAAACCACGAATTGGATCCTCATGAAATTTGGACAGGGAATGCATAACAGCATGATGAACAACTGTGGCAAGTTTCAGCTCAATCCAGTGCACGGGTTTCGAGAAAATGACCATTATCACCTACAGCCAATTCGCATTTTTCTCGAAATCTGTGATGTGGGTTCATCTAAGTTTTGGTGAGGAGATGCACTATAATGGTATTTACCTGCTTGAAAATTTTCAGCCCAACCCAGTTTGTAGTTTTTGAAATATTGGCTCTGGAAGTTCAGTTGCAATACATTTTTATTCATGTTCAAAAGTGCAGAATTTGATTTGGGCATATCTTTCAATTGGTAAGTTAGATTCTCATGAAATTTGGACAGGGAATGCATAACAGCATGATGAACAACCGTGGCAAGTTTCAGCTCAATTCAGTGTGCGGTTTTCGAGAAAATGGCCATAATCACCTACAGCCAATTCGCATTTTTCTCAAAATCCGTGATGTGGGTTTGTCTAATTTTTGGCGTGGAGATGCATTAGAGTGGTAGCTACTTGCCTGCAAAATTTCAGCCCAACCCAGTTCGTCGTTTGGGAGAAAATGGCTTTAGAAGTTTCCCGTTCAAAAGACTAAAACGCCGTAAAATATTGCCGTTTCCCGTTTTCCGACAGCTGCAAGTCCACCAAATTTGCCGCTAAATTTAGCGCTATTCCGCCAAATTTGCCGCTAAAACCTTCGCCAATTTCTCTGCTAAAATTAGCTGCCCGTTTTTCGGCAGCTGCGACATATTTTCCGGCAGCTGCAACATATTTTCCGGCAACTGCCCGTTTTCCGGCAGCTGCGACATCTTTTCCGGCGGCTGCGACATCTTTTCCGACAGCTGCAAGTCCACCAAATTTGCCGCTAAATTTAGCATTGTTCCGCCAAATTTGCCGCTAAAACCTTCGCCAACTTCTCTGCTAAAATAAGCTGACTCCGCCAAATTTGCCGCTACATTTAGCGCTGTTCCGCCAAATTCACCGCTAAAATCTTCGCCAAATTCTCTGCTAAAATAAGCTGACTCCGCCAAATTTGCCGCTACATTTAGCGCTGTTCCGCCAAAATCTTCGCTAAAACCTTCGCCAAATTCTCTGCTAAAATAAGCTGTGACTTTGCCAAATTTCTACTAAAGAGCTGCGAATCCGCCAAATTTTCTGCTAAATCCTTCGCTAAGTGACTCTGCCAATTTGTGTTAAACTCTCTATTTCTTCTAGCTGCAGCTGTGCAAATGGTAAAATAAAAGAACAAGTGAATGAGTTTTTTTTTCAAGTTGGATGCTACATAGGTATTGGTTTGCATGAGGACATGCAACAAGTTCAGTTTGGGGGAGATGTTGGGCCCTGGAATTGTCCATTTTTCATCATTTACCGACATACCTTTCATCCATTTTCTTACCATTATTTCTCATTTATCATTCCATTTTTCATTCATTTGTTGTAGCTGCGCGTTGAACAGCCTGCTACTTCCATTAATGTTTTAAGTGGTTAATAGTGATTATTTTCTTTTATCTTTGATGAATTAAAAGACTATTATGCATAATTTTACTAATGATGGTTTGTGGAGTGAGTTGTCACGTACAGGACGCTCATAGCCAGCTGTTACAGCCTTAACCAAAAACGCATGCCACATAAGAACACCTTGATTCGCATCTTGATTTGCGGACAGATGGAAACGAATCTCAAAAATCTGAGACATGGGTTTTGTGCGTAACATCCTCATTTACCTGACTCGCGAGGAAATCGCCCAAACAAACTACGGTTTGTGCTATGCAGGTGGTTCTTCGAGAGGGTATTTTCCAGATTTTGTGTTGCGGCCGGCTCCAAAGTTGCCAACAGTTACGGCCGTGTTCCAGCTGTTGCAGATCACAAACTGGGGGTTCAGTTCTTCATTTCTATTAGATAATTTTATGTATAAATATGTAATCAATCTCATTGAGAAAGGGGGATAGATTGATAGAGATTAAGCATGATAGATTAGGCAGGATAGGAGATGCAAGATAGGAGAGAACACAATGTTATGATGTAGGATTTGATCCAGATCTCTTGTAATTCTTCCATTATGATAATACATGCTGGCAGTTTCTTAATTCTGGAGTTGTAGACTTTCATTGTGGAGATCCAGATCTGCTCAGTGGAGGAAGGGCCCTCTTCCCTGAGCAGATGTTGGTAGTGTTGATTGTAAGTGTTTTATTTTGTAGATCTGTTATTGTTAATTCATGCTTTCATTCAGTAGATTGATCATAGTTGTTTTATTATTCAATTCATGTTTTATTCATTAGATTTATCATAGCGTTCTCATGTTAATTCATTTTGATAGATCGTTGGACAACAAAAGACTTATTTTATATTTATGCAATCAGATCTTGTTTCACAGGAATAGATCTTGTTTGAAGTGTGTTCGATTTACAGTTTGATTTATAAATGGGTTGAGGTTTGATTTGCTTTCAAGAAGCTGTGACTTATTTTACAAATAGTTTCGATTGCATACCAATAAATAACAATGTCAGGTATAAATTGTACTCGCGTATATTTTGCACGTTAGCTTTGAAATAAAAGACTTCCTCGGGTTGATAATTTATGTTTAGCACTCTGCATGTTAAGTTTTAATTAACTGACATATAGTGGGCACGACAGGACCTATGTCCTAAAGGGAGCAGGATTGATCATCCTGAATATGATCATACGTATTGCAGGGTATACGATGCTAATGATGACGATGTTGATGATCATATGATGACGATGTTGATGATGACGATGCTGATGATCGTATGATGACGATGCTGATGATCGTATGATGATGATGCTAATGATTGTGCGATAACTATAATGATGTTCCAGTAACTAGTTGAGTTACTGATGATGATGTATTGAAGAAAGCTTCCGGTGATATAGAGATGTATCATGTATGATGTAGTCGATGACTCCTTACTCCTACAGACACTGTTATAATATCCTTCTCGTTAAGGGGGAGTGTTGAATATTGTAACTTCTAAGAATATTATATTTGTACATTATTATTCCAGAGATGTTTCATCCCTCCGAGGCAATTCTATTATGTATCTGGAGATGTTTATTCCTCCGATGGTCTGTGGGAACTAGGGTTATTAGACCCACCATGTGGGGGTCGGCCCTGAGTTTATATTTGAGGGGTTATTAGACTTCTCAAGTAGAGGTCGACCCCATTAGGGTTTTTGGTCAGTTGAGATCTAATATAAATAGAGGAGAGGAGCTCCTCATTTCATACACACTCACAACTCAGAAAAGTAGCGCACTTGTCTGGGAGGTCTGTTCAGGAGGTGGAGAAGGAGGTCTAGTCTTGGAGCACATCTTGTATTTGGTTTGATCATCTTATTGAGGAAAGCTTTGCTGGGTTTTCTACCCCATGAGGGTTTCCCAGGGTAAATTCTGTGTCTATCTTGTGATTATGTTTCTTTCAGTGATCTTGCTAGTCTATTTGGTTTAAAACTTAACAGTTCCTAGGTGGTCGCTTCTCACCCATTTTCCTCCTGATATCAATGAATTCATTGGTGAATCTCTTGATTAATATTTGTAAGCCTTTCAGATCTTTGGGATCATTCTGCTTGGGTTCAATGTTGCTCTTATTTTGAGAATTCTTTTTCCTATAGGAAGTTGGACCAAACCCTTCATCTCCCCTTGGATTTCCTTCCTGGCTCAACATATCTCGTTCTACTTTCACAACTAATTTGAAGTTTTCATCTAGGGTTTTATTTCCACCTCACTTAACAAACATATATATTGTGGTTGGCAATGCAGCCGAGAGGAATTCAATCGAGATGTCGACTATTGGTTTTGAAGTATCAAGAATTTTATTTAACAGGGTTAAAAACTTTTAGTTGAAGTCTTTTATCTTCTCTTTGGGCTCCATTTTAATCCCTGATAGTTCAAGAACTAATTTGGTGGGGCTTTTATCTTTTGTGCACTTGTCTAAGAATGATTTCTCTAAATCATCCCACTTTTTAATGGATTGCAGCCTTAGGGATTTTTGCCATGCGATAGCACACCCTGTGAAGGTACATGTGAATAGTCTATATACCACATCTTCATGTTCTACATTCAAGAGGTTAATTGCCATAAAAATTTCATTATATGATCTTTGGCAGAGTCCTTCTAGTCTGGATCGAATTCTAGGAGAGGCTTCTTAGGGCATTTCGAGAGTGGATGTACATCCCCCAGCGCAACTATTGCATCTTTTAATTTCCATCGCTAGTTTATGTTAGTGTTTGTTGCGACCATGTTTCCTCCCGAATTCCTCGGTGTTTGTCTTTTGGAGAACTAGCCTCTAGAGTAGATGGTGAAGAATCGAGAGGTGAAACAAGAAGGCTAGGAGGATCTTTGCTACCATTCTATGTTGCAATTTTTTCGTGTTTAATATTTTGTAGCATCAGTTGATCCTGAAGAGGAGATGCGACAATCGGGATATAATTTCATGAGTGGTATCGAGGAAAGACCTAACTCTCTCCCTAAATCTCAGGTCACAAGCTAGAATGGTTGAAGTAGTTGCGGGATACTGGGTGAACCAACTAACAACTAAGAGTGAGTGGGTGTATGTTGTTGGGACCTACTTCGCCTGTTGAGAAATTGTAGAGGGATTAGAACTGGAGTAACTGTGACAAGAATTTCTTCTACAGATAGAATCAATTCTACTTGGACATAAAGAGTTCCCTAGCAACAAGATTCAAGAAAGAAAACTAAGAAATGGATTTTGACATTCTCTAAAGATCTATGAATATGTTATCAATGGAAAGAAACAAACATAAAAGGTAGATGTATCACCTTCTCTTGAAGTTTGTCTTGCAGCTCTAGCCTCCAAGTTTGATGTCCAAACTCTATAGGTTGAAGATAACCTACCAAGACTAGCACAAATTCCTCTCCAAAAGATATTAAATCTAAAACAGATCTATGTAACTCACCATTTCACAAAGTTAGCATGGATGTATTAACACACCCAAGAGAGAAACAAGCCAAGTTTGTATTAATGAAGAGCATAAAAGAACTAGTACAGTTATATACCTTGAGTGTAGATCAGCAACAACTTCCTCTAGGTTCTCCTTCAATATCCTTCAAGATGCATAGGATCGTAAGTTTCACCCTTCAAGTCCTCTGCCTCTTGGGCCAAGGTAAGAGCTTGTATTTATAGGGTTGGGAGAGCAAAACAATTAGAGAATGATTTGGATTTCGTGAGAAGGTGGATCAAGCCTCAATTGATGGAATGGAAGCAAGATTCGAAGGATAAGCTAATCCCATCAAAATCACTCGAAAGATAAGATCCAAAATTCAAGGAAACAACTCCCAATCAACATTTTCGTGCCTCCAGAAGAGGACAAAACGCGAAAAAGGGCCATTATCGTGCCTTGCTAAGAAGGGAGAGCACGAAAATAAGAATATTTTAGCCCATTGAGACACTCATGAGGCACGAAAATAAGAATATTTTCGCTCATTGAGACACTGATGAGGCGTGAAAATCACTCCTTGTCTCACTGTCATGGCGCGAAAATGTCTCTTCAAGGCTCAAGGACATGGGTTGTGAGTTGGATTTCAGGGTCTAGGTAACATGAAAGGTTCTCAGGGTGATATAGATGTTGAGAAACCACAACACCCAGTGTTCTGACCTGTTGAGGGAGCAAGGTCTTCATGGTAATAGGTCATAAAGACTGCAAGTGACAAAATGAGGTGTAACAACAACCCGAGGGTTAAAGATCGATTCAAGCTCAAGGACCTTGGGAATTAGGAAGCCGCATAGAATGTCACTGCGGGCTGGATGAATGATCTTGTATACGATTGTCAAATTAAAGTTATCCATTCATCTTGGTTGGAGCTCCTTCTAGCGTCAATTTGTTGACATGCCAAAATGTCCACACCAACAGTAAATGAAAACACCTTATCGCAGGTCCCAAGTTAGACTTGATCACGTTTGGGATGGTGCCTCCCACTGGTTAAGGAACCAGTGGTTGCAATGGTTTAGGGTTTTGTCTTAAAAGATTTTATTATTTTTCCTTTTTGACTTATTAAGTCTATTCTAAGAATGATCCTAAAGCAGAAAAATATATAAAACTTAAACTATCTCGATCGGGAGAAAAACTCTTAACTAATAGGATGCATAGATCGAAATATATTATTGTTAAAACTAATGAAATAGTGCACTCGTTTCAACTAAAAAATAAAATAACAATGACACAACATATGAAAGCAAACAATTACTTTTTTTATAACTCTATCAATATTGTATGTGCATTCGATTTCTTTTAGGAACAATGTTAAGTTACAGGTTTCAATACATACCCCCAATTAGAGAAAATAATTCCTAGCATTGGGCAAATAAGTATCAAAATACATAGCAACATAAAACAACAATTAATTGCTGCAAAAATCATACATATTCTTATAATCTTAAATATAAATAACTGTAAGACTGAACAGTGCAGTCACAATGAGTAATCAGGAAATAATTATAAATTGCATTAATATGAAAAACAGCGTTTATCATATCACCCGGAGAATTGAAGAAAAGTCTGCAACATTACAGTATTAAAAATTGCTTCCAAAGTTTACACCGAACTTCATCTTTCACCCAATCCATACAGTAGTGTACAAAAATATAAGATGAAAGGGTTGCCCACCAACCCCCTCTTCGGCTTCATAAAAATTTGTTTATATAGCCTCGAGCCAATGGACAACTAAATTTAGTAAATAACAAAAAAATGACAACTGTCTGTTTCTCACAACATAATATACAAAAGATAAAATAAACTAAAACAAACTTAGTCAGTTCCTTCGTGGAATTTCTTCAACTGAGCTTGTAAATATTTGATCTTCGCCATTCAGTCATCCTTTAATTTCTCAAACTGGAATTTGACACGAGCATCTTTGGCTCAATCTCTCTATCAATATCAACCCCGATTCTTTTCGTGAATGCATCGGACCATGCAACCAGTTCAAGTGGTTGATACAAAAAATCGTTGAGGAGCTCCTGATCTGCCTTCGTTACCTGTTTTATGACTTCCTCACTTTGATATCTGTCCTGTTCAATGACGAGGATTTTCAGCTTGATTGGGTCCACTTGTTTAATTCATGGAGACTGGACATACTGAACATACACCATACTATTATATGAGAAAACTCCACAATTTGTCCTCGTCAACCTGTCCAATCTCGTGCAGAGCATACACTCCCCAAAGAATAACCATTTTTAACTTAGAAACATTCCAAAAACCTCGCACACACATTCCAAAGTCCAATCACAGCTTGCTCTTCTCAAGTCAATATAGTGACTTCGAAATCATCAAGCTGGAAAACTATTGTGAGCACTAAAACAAGGGCAAAAGCCATTTAAATCAAACACCAGATACTATTTCCACCAGCTACTGTGGTTCAGAGAATCTGCTTCACCAACAAAATCTCCTTTTCTGCAAAAACAACATTTAACAGTCAAACAGCAGCAGAAAGATTCCAGCCTAACACAGCATTAGCACATCCTCTTTGAAAAATTACACAAAATTTGGAGTTAATATTTAAGGAAGGTGCTGCATTGTTGAACTGAGCATCAAGTGGCAGCCGCAAGGCTCTCAAATTGTACGCGCTCTGGAAATATAAGTTGTCCAACTTCCTACAAAAATGCTCAGGTCACTGTGCAGTGAGGGCAATGCAGGAAAGGGTGCCACTTGGACATTAACTCAAAGATAAGGTTGGCACCGTTCATTTCAAAGCAGATGCTGCCGCTAGGGAGAAATCACATAAACATATCCTAGGAAAGTGTTGTTTTGTCATAAAGCGACAACCTCCCCAGTTTTGGAAGTCAAGGCTAGCAGCATTACAGTGGCCCATGAGTATTTTTTAAAGAGGGTCCCGATTTGCAGGTTCAATGGGTTAGATATCAAGTACTAGAATGTTCTGCAGGTAACATGTCTTGTAGTTTTGTTACAAAGGGACTTCTGCAGGTAATATCTCTTTGAAGTTTTGTTTTAAAGGGATTTCTGTGGTTCTGTTTGATACAAATGAAAATAATGGATGGATGGTCCTGGTTTTGGGACACTTCATGATTGTTTATGAAGGAATAGTTTTGAAGGGCGTGTGATAACTGGCACTCAAATCGACCCCTGCCGGCGACGGAAAATTTTCCAGCGAGGCACAGTTCCACCCCTTCTCATTATTTTTTTTGGAATTTCGACGATCTGGGTCGTCTTAAAATGGGCCAAAACCCCTAGGGGCACAGTTCCATGGCATAGTTCCGCAGTAAATGGGGTGGAACTACAATTCCGACGGTTTTTATAACCAGATATAGGGAACAAATCGCCGGAAAAGTGGGGCGATTTGAGTGCCAGTTATCCCACTCCATAGTGTTCTTGTATTCAAATTTGTACTTGGTTCCTTTCCCAATATGTTGGGTGGATGCCACATTAAGTGATGATGTGACAAGTTCATTTCTACCAGATAAATTTACAAGCATAAAGGGAAGTCAAAGTGCACCATAACGTCCCCTTCAGGTACAGATGTGGCCATCAGTATCATCTAATAGCACCTTGTTAGAATAATCAAAATTTATTTTCCTAGTCAATCATCCGTATGATGGTGACCATCTAATAGTAGATTGCTAGAAAGAATGTTGCTCCTGGCTCCTCGCCAAAATATATTTTCACATTTTGGGCTGGTGAGTTCGGGGATGTACAGAATACGATTTTTTCAGTCAGAAATTTTCAAGGCTGCTATGCGACATAATATGTGTGGAATCAAACCATAGTGGAAGTCCTCGTGAAGAGATTGGCATGTGATAGAACTTCAGGAAATTAATCATTTAATTCCACCTTTAGGTATTTATTGATATCAGTATACATTCTAGTAGCTGCTTACTAGAAATAATTAGAACATAATGGAGCTGACAAGATGAACACAAAAATGTTTCTGACGTGGTCTTGCTTTGGAAAAATACCATCGGTGAATGTGGAAAGTATTGCTGTACATTTAGGGAATGCAGAACAAGCATCCCCCGAGGAGAGTATCAGTGGCAGAGAGTTTCAATGAGAAGATAGCGGAGGGAGAACTAGACAACGCTAATAAATAGCCATTCCTAGAGAGAACACTACAAGGAAAGAATAGTTTTATGAAGATAATCAGGACAGAGAAGTGTTAACGTGACAACTGAAAAAGAGAGTTCTGGAAGATATCGTAATCTTGAATTGAGAGTGGGATCAAGGTATTTAAAAGAAGAGAAGAAACAAAACAAAATCAGACAGAAGATATGGGTGACCAATTATTTCAATCCGACTGAGGCATAGTGCAAGTGATAGATGATTTTGATGATATACGTACCCTTTGGTTGTGACATCCAAACCGAAAGAGTTTTTCTCCATACCAAGAAAAGAACTTACACGAAATTGAGCTTCCTTCATTTGCTCCATCATTTCAATAAGCCTCTCCTGTTTACCAAGCGCTTCCTTCAAGGCCTGAAGATGGTAAGATATATTCATATATATGAGAACAGGGCCTGATTATTAAATTTCTTGAAAGACAAAATAAAGCTCAGCTTCAAGTACATCAAATTTAAATCCCTGTGCGTGCTCACCTTCTTTGTTGCTTACAGCTCAGTTTCTAAAGCATGTATCCCGCTTGTAGCAGCATACAGCATTTCCTCCTTTTCTTCTGGCATTTGAGGAGGCTTTGCACTGACCTCGTTGACCTTATCTTCCAACTCCTGAAGACGCTTTAGTACAGATGGAAGAACATCTTTCTCAGTGAACTCACATGTAGGCATAGGATGCTGAGATTCCTCCTTAGGCTCAGTGCCGTAATTATGTGCTATGGTCTTGGACTTCAGCTCTGAATTCATATTTCCACTTGACACTTTCTTTTTTATGCCATCTGTAACAAAATTGAATACAGCAAGTATGCTCATAATGAAGACCATAAAAAATGCCGTAATCTGCACAATGACCCCCTGGGGTTTTTTAAGATCATCTGCGGGTAGAAAGATATCTGCAGTACATAGAAATAAAAGCAAGTTTGACAATGTCCATAAAAAAAAGATGCATCGTGGAAAGCAACCATCTACGACAGGACTAAAAGATATTTATAACACTATTTAAGCTCCAAAATGTCAGAAGGCATACTTGTCCTAAAAAGGGAAAACAAAACTAAAGATCCTGTTAGAATGTAGAAGTATGCAAAGGGGAGAGAGGAGGATTTGTCTTGATTGCAACATACAAACTAGAAGAGAAATGATAGGAGGAAAAAAATGCTATAAGCACATTCGTTAAAGGCAACATACAAAATAAAGGAGCATAATATTAGCAAGGTTTGTCATATAAACAAGAAAATGACAAAATGTTCTCATTACAAAATACTCATATTCTAGAAGTAATAAATATTAAGGGGTGACGTGCAAGATGAAATGTCTCTTTTTAGGTAAACTTAAAAATTGCAATGCTGTTTTTGAGTCTTAGAGCCATATTGTCAGTCTTAAGCTGGCTTTAAAAGCCATTAGAAGTGTGATCCTTCTGCCATGCCAAACTTTTTATAGTTAACATTCATAGTGTATAAAGTTCAAGCACATAATAAAAGAGAGAGTCGTAATGCTAGATTTCAACCTGGATTAGTTTATGCAACACAGTTAAAGCACAAAATGTCTACAGTGATTCCAAAAGCGGAATAAATTGTCATAATCACTGCCTGATCCCATGATTCCAGTTGAAAAATAGATGTTATCTGAAAAGGGGCACTGAGGAAACTCTAGCCATCAGGTTTTTAATTATATATTGCCAATGCCCTTCAGCTGAGAAGAATTGAAATACGTATGGCTTATGGATTTGCAATGCATGTTTAAACTAATTTTAAATTACCTTTATCAAGTTCATGTTTTCATAGATTTTATCAATCATCTAATGCTCCAGTCCAGGTCTTCATAAATTTTGTGAGAAAATAGAAGTTACGGCTAAAATTAAGAAAGTGTCCTTGAAATTGTCTATGTAGCTTGCAAACATGTTAGGTTAATCTCTCATAAGCTTTCAAGTAATCACTTATGAAAAATTTTAAACTAAGGTAACAAGCTAAGTTGAAATTTAATAAGAACTTATATAATAGTTAATGCCATAAAGGGAGACATAAAACCTGTTTGAACCTTGGTCAGAAACTCAGCAAAAGCTCAAACAAACCTAATCAAGCCTTGTGAAAATTGGTCAAACTTGATGAGTATTGGAAGTTTGACCAAGTCTTTCCCTTCCAAGTAAACTAGGCCTGCTGGGGGATCAAGCCAAGTTGACTAGATGAGTACAACCATTATTCCGCAAGTCTTATAGCTATGGTTTGAACTTCGAAGAAGGAAAAATGAAAAACTAGCTAAAAGTCTTCCAACTATAAAGACAAATGATAATCCACTTCCAAGTGATGAGCCATGGAGGTGTTGTGCTTGGCTTGTCATGCCAACAATTTGCCTCGAAAAGGTGATTTCTTGGTCAAAATTAATAAGCTAATACCTACGATAATCAATTCCCTTTAATTAGAGGATTGTTATATTACCACTTAAATACCAATTACAATCAATTTTTGTCACCCACCAAAATGAAGCAAACCCACATCTAAACATAATGATAGTAAGGGAGCAAGTATTTTTGAAGAAAATATATTTTGGTGGGTTGAATCTAGGAAAACTAAACATCAATCTACCAATTAAACTTGCCTATAAATACCTACACCTAATAGCATTAGGTGCTCCAAAGATAGAATGTTGGATCCATCATATCAACTAGATCAAGGTTGGGGTAACACTTGTTACACGTTAATATCACAAAACTTGGGTGATTAGGTAGAAACTGTTACCTACCATCCAAAAAATAAAAACAATGTCTTCTTAATCCAAAAGTCAAAGACACATTAAACAATACCTTTAGATACCGACAAATTTTCTCCATAACCCTTTCGTTTCCAACCAATATCCACAGCCTTGTCAACCATAGGAACAGACTCATACTCCAAAAATCCATCAGAGGAATTTGCTTGCCAAGCAACCTTGCCCTATAAAGAGAAAATCAGAATAGAAGAGATAAGACAGACTATAATTTGCAAAATGTTTATTTCTGGTAATAACTAAAGCAAAAACAAAAATTTATAGCAGATAATAAATAAATGTAAAGCAGACTCTAGCTCTTATCTCAAATTTGATGAAAATTACTAGCTAAAAAAAAATCCATTTCCAACAATGACTGGAAACCCAATTTAGACCACTCACCAGTTGCAAGATTACTATTAACTATATTCACTTGTGTCCACACATGTGGTCAACAAGTTTGCAAAGGAAGTTTTCCATTGGCAATCATATAATGACTAGTTGAATCATTTATTTAGAAAACTCACTTATTCCAACAGTCCAACTACCCTAATATAAATGACATTGGCACAATTTTTTTGCCTACAGCAGAGTTCCACATGATCTCTTAGATTCCACAACATAGGGAAAAAGAAAGATCAATAATACTACACCTTTCTTGATTCTAGATAGAAAGTATCTGCAATTTCGTCACAAAATCTTTACTACAAATCTAAGATTTGTCCGATATGACAACTTTATTGAGAAAAAAATCTACATCCCTAGAAAAGATTTCCATCTGGAATGTCAATGAGAACAAGTGGAAGATGTAAGGCCTGTTTTTAAATTTTAAGCAGGACGCCCTGCTTTTCTAAAATTAAGTGGGAGGGTGAATTTTTAGAAGCATATGACAAATTTAGAGCAGAAAAACCATTTTTTACGTTAGTTTTTTAACTAGAGGATAATCCTTATCCTCAATTGTTCAATTTTTGATCAAATTTTGTAATAAGTGCATGTTCCTTTAAAATTCCAAATATGTAGAATCTATTGCAAAATGGACAGACCATGAGGGACTAATGAAGTTTGCACCAGATCTAGTCTTCTCCCCAAGAAAGAATACTTAAACTCCAATGGGGTTGCCAAAAGCAGCCCTTAAAAAGCATGAACCAGTGGAGTCAACTAAAATAATAGAGGAATTGCCTGAGCAACCCATCCCCAATTACACGGGGAAGGGACAAATAATCAAGCAAAAATGGTAGGTTTTAGTGGAAGCATCAAGTTTTGTCTCCTACAAGACTTTTAAGATATTTATCGTTGGAGGGACTCAAAACTGATAATGAACTTAAGAAAGGAACAGGCAATCCAGCATGGACCTAGTCAGTCAAGTGAGATGAGTAAAAGAAGCCACCGGAAGCCTAGAGCAAGTAG
Source organism: Larix kaempferi (assembly GCA_027924585.1). Taxonomy (NCBI): domain Eukaryota; kingdom Viridiplantae; phylum Streptophyta; class Pinopsida; order Pinales; family Pinaceae; genus Larix; species Larix kaempferi. Next base: position 535,400 of record BSBM01000104.1, read on the forward strand.
TCTCTGTGCATATTAGGAGAGCAACAAATAGGTTGGTCACTGGTGGATCTCCTCACAAATTAGGCTATCCCAAGCAAATCACAATTTCAAAGAATTCTAGTCCCATAAACAATTAAGGAAGGGGTCTGGTAATCAACATCACCATGATTACAATGATCCTTAATTTGCTTTTGATTTCTTATTTCTCATTGATAAAAAATGGATTTAGTTGGTCTCTATTTACGTCTAACATCTTTGTGAATGTCAGAGAGGAAGATGCCCTCATGCAAAGGGTAACAACGGCACCTGGATTATACCATTAAACAGTAATTCTTAGTTTCTTTCAGTGTGTTGAAGACCATGCCCCAAATGAAGTATTAAAGAAGAAAGACTATCAAATAAGGGAGACCTACAAAAAGTTGACCATGACAAAGATGAGAATTTGTGGTCAAAAAAAGGTGGTGGATATTTCTTAACTGCGATTTTTGTGGAAAAGCACAAAAGCTTTCATATTTTTCTACAATACTCAGTGTCTCCCTACTCCCAGGCCTTTTCCCACTCAGTAAATTGGGAGTGACAACAGATCTGAGAGCCGTAGTGAGCTTAGGCACTATCCCTCTAACGACATGCATACAACCACGCTGACTGTCCCACGGTGTAAGACTCTACTTGCTAGATTTGTTTTTTGTCCTTTATGATCCTTTCTTCTAGTTTGTATATGTTATCTGGATCCCTATATTAGTTTCACCTTAATGGAGGGAAATGGGAGAGAATCAAAGAGGAGAACTTTCCAACCCCACAGTGGAAAGGACTTGGGGAAAAAGCAAAGCAAATGATGCCCAACCTCAAACAAATCCATAGCCAACGATTTAAAGGCAAGGTTGAAGTGATAAATTCAGAAGGGAAAGAATGGTACTAGAATGAGAGAGTCGAGTCAAAAAAGGAAATACTCTGGAAGTGGAAACATCCTGCAAAGAAGCTTTTGTTTGTCTTGACAGCAGCAGTAAAAAAAGAAGTTGGACAGGTTGTGGTAGGGCTGGAGTATAAAGACTAGACCACCAGAAAGGCCTAAGATAGATCCAAGAAAACCGAAGGGTTAATCAAGACATGATTACTGGCAATTGAAAATAAAAGTTTTTCTTCTGCAGGCTGCGAGGAGGTTTACAAGAGCAGCAACTCCTGTGTTATGGTGGAGTGGCAGGATAGCCATTTTGAACAGCTTCTAGAAAAGCAAGCCCCTACCTCAATATTGATCAAAGAAGAATCTCTAGTTAAAGAAGATGACAACCTTGGACATGTATCCCAGAAAAAATCAGAAAAGGAATCAATTAGTCACCCTTTGAAATCTGTTACTTTGAAAGTAGACTTACACTCATGCCAAGTTCTTCTTGTTGGACTAATCCAAAGATTTTACGTTAACCCAGTGGATCATGTAAAGAATTAACAGGTTGGCCTATTAGGGCATGATGTCCAACGTCTTACAGGACACCCCTTGTAGGGCCCACCATAATTTTTTGGGAATTAGTAGTAGGCCCAGTTGAGCCTCGTAAGCTCAAACTCAGTGAATGTAAATTTTATTAGATTTTCTATTCAAGACAAGATAGAGCAAACAATCAACAAGAACAACAAAAGGAAACAATGGCATCAATGGCGTCAATAAACCTACCTCAAGAGAACATATACCACCAGGACAACAATTATAGAGCGTGAAGGATAAAAATAATTTTTAGGTCCCACTGTACCAACCCTAGAAAACACACCAAATTTCGCATATGATACCCCCTTGCCAGGACACACTCACACTAACCCCTTTGGGCTTCAACCTGATGACATAGCTTGGGACCAAACCACGCTTTGCCAATCTGCCTACACCCCAAAGTATTCAATGGTTCAAACAGTGGATAAATTTTTATTGACGTTGTCCCAAACACAAAATTATAACAATTACTATTTCAAAAGTGATGGCAAGCGATACCAATGACAACCAATGTCCAAAGAAAAATAAAAGTGAATGTTATAAAGATTTTGCTAAGTTGCCAGGAAACTTGGGTACGGGGACAGGTGCGGGGACGGGGATGCCACTTTTTGAAACAGGGGATTTGGGTACGTTGGGAGTAATATATATATATATTATAAAACATATGAAATTTAAATAGTATCACACATCCCATGATTTTGAATTGCTTGAGAAGATAGCACACAACTTGACGGGATTCAAAGGACTTACTTCCTCATGAACAGGAGTTAACCGAGCAAGCCCTGGACCCCTGTGTACTTTAGGAGAGACAACATCATCCATGTCTGACCCTGACTCTGCAGTAGATGTATCACCGCCCTTTGCCTGGCAAAATGTAGAAAGGAAATTAACTTTACAAACAAAACTATATAACAAATCATTCTTAACAATTCCTGACTAACTCCAGATGACAAAATAACGAATCTTAATTTCACAAAGTGTCAGTAGATTTTATGTGGTTGGATCAGAGGCATTCAAGTCACCTTCGTGTAATGTGGTTTACCATGCAAAATTGTCTTCCCATCAACAGTTACAGTCACAATTTGCCTTGCGAATCGAGCTTCACCATGCACCAACTGCACAGCCAAATATGAGCACATATTATAATTTTATGGAATATGAAATAACACTAACTTTTAAAAATGCTATATGCTTGCAAACATATTCTGCATTCTAAAAGAAAATGGCTTCTCCCTCCTATTGTCAATTTTTTGTCATTATCAAAATGAAACAATAATCAATGAAAAGAATCTAAAGCTCCACACACCTTCATTATCTCCGGATCCTTCCATGGTCCTTTGTCAGATGAAAGGCACCCTCCTTCTTCAGCACATACACAGTTACCACCCAAAAATTCGGGCAATTCGCTGTTTGCAAAGCAAGTAAATGATATACAAGAATTATATACAAGTCTATCTACAAAGACCAAACACTGAAGAGTAATAAAGCAACCTGAATTTGAATGTCTTCAGATTAAATTTCAAACAGTTGAGCAGTGACAAGAAGGATACCTTGCATCAATGACTTCTAAGAGCTTGCTATGATACTTATTTCCGAGAACCTGTACTAACAAGAAACATTTTTCAAATGCAATATAATGATTAACTTCTCGTCCCACTGAACAAGGAGGAGATATAAGACATCTACAAGGCATCGATGTACCATAAAGGAAGTCATTCTCACATACATGTATCTTGGCAGTTGTCTTAGGATCAAGGAAACCTTTTATGGTATTCCACAGCAATCTAAAACCAGGACCAGCATTGATGATGAACATCTGACACAACGTCTACAGCAATTTGCATTGCATATTGTGTTAAGTAAAACATATAACAAAAAAAATCATATACACCATATGATGCACATTACAAACTGAAAACTAATCATGGATGTATCATTACTTGCAGTAATTTTTCAATATGCCTTTCATGAACCATTGACATGAATTGCTACACATTAAAATATCACAAAGTACCTCGGGATAGTTGTCCCCATCAAATTTTCTGTATATGTAATATAAGTTCTCTTGCAGACTTACTGAAATTCTTTAGACCCTGAATCAAAAGAAAATATTAGGCCAATATACATAAGCTGCCGCAAAGCAGAAGTCAATATTAGACTAGAATCCCAAATTCATGAGTGGGGTGCAGTTTTGTCAATAGGTAGCATGCCAGAGACTGTTTACACATTAGAGTGAAGCCAGAATAGCTAGATCATCGATGAATTGTATCAATATGCTCACCCCAAAAACAACCATATAAACCTAAGTCAGAAAATGATAGAATATTAGACCTACCACACCCTGTACATCCAAAATTGTGGTGGTGGAGTCTATGTGTTTTTTTGCTGCGATGGAACAGGCAGGGAACTTAACATTCAAAGTCTTCTCAAATTCCTGAACGTGATACTTCAGATATCTCTCAATAGTTGTAACCTGCATGAGTTTAATCGGATCAACCATGCCAAGCCTCTCTATATAAACCGGTCTTCCATCCTTGTCTACTCCATGATGACCTTGTGGATAGTACTTGAGGACTTCAGCTAGCTCTTTGAAGTCAAAATCCTGAAAGGAATTGAAATGAGCATGAGTGAGTGGAACTGTAACATGCTTACAAATACTATGTCACAATGATAATATCATAATTCAATATTCTGCAACCTGTGGTCAGAAGTCTGATAGGGAAATTAAAACCAGCTCTCAATCAGTGCAACAATAACTTACTGAAGGAACAAAAGAGGAATTTTGTTTGCAAAATAAGAAAAGTTTGTTCAAATTTACAGCAAAATCTATAAAAGAGAAACAAAAGATATATGGAGGATAATAATATTTTAAACAACAATTACCATGCAATTCAATTTTGCAACACAAGAAGCCAATTAAGCAGAAAACAAATAATTGGAGAAAGAAGACAGTACACATGGAAAAGCCTCTTTCAAATTCCTAACCCATATAAAAGGATAAAGCATACAATGAGATGTTTAGACGCACTCTTGTGGAATTGTAGCAATCAGTGATGCTTAATACTAAATAGCCAAATGTGCTCAACAAATTACTATTGAAAAATGACAAAGAAAGGCAACCTTGAAGACAACAGTGACAGTACAATGAAAAAATGATGCATACAAAATATATTAAGAAATGCTCGTGATAAAAGCATCAAATGCAAGAGAAAAATATTGGAGATCTGCCGCTAATACAACATACATCAATTAGGTGTACATCTATATTACAATGATTACCTACCTCCTCAATAGTATCAGCACCATACTCCTTTCTCCAACGAAGCATCTCAGCCCACATGTGCTTGGTTTTCTCCATGTCAAATTTCCTTGCTTTCAAGAATCTGCATCATGCATCAGTATTGCTTAATATAATTTTCATCAAAATATACTCTCAGTCTCATTAGGTGATGAGAGGCCTACAATGATGAAATTTTGTTTAAAGTGACTGATGAAATTTTGTTTAAAATGGCTGATGAAATGCCCCTAGCTCAAGCTGTTGGACAGAAATATGGAAAATGCTTGGAAACAAAAGACATCCTATCTCAGGCGGTAGTCTTGCAGAAATAGTTCACTTCATTCTGCAATTACAAGTACTTGGGGGGAGTAGATTACCTCTATGAGCAGATTCAAAAAATGTTTGGTGGTTTTCCAAATGGTGGTCGAGGCAACATTCGTAAAGAATAACTAGAAAATGAACAGGCGAATGATGACATGACATAAACAGAGGAATCCGGTACCATCTTGGTTGATATCATAGTAGCATAATTCGAGTACGAATACGGATACGAATACGATTCGATACAGAAAAAATACGTAATGAAAAAATGTGGTATGAATAAAATTAAAAATACAGAAGTAGACTGCTTATATTAATATATAATACTTTTTAATGAAATATTCACAAATACAGCATAAATGTACATAGACATTTATATAATAAAATCAAACATATAATTAAAAAACAAAAATATAAAATCACAACAACCTGGGATATGGCAAGTGCGGGAGCAGACAACTAGTTATTAATAATTATTGTAATAAGAAAGTATGAAATTGAATGGTATTTCTATTTTATAGTGTTTAAATAATTAAACTTTGGTTTTTGTTAATTGGTTTTCAAAATTTAATTATCTATTAGTAAGAATCCGTATCCGTATTACACCTGCACCGAATATTCGACGAATTCGAAATTGTTCTGAATTTCCGTACATGAACTACCAATATGGCCAAATTATGCTAATATGGTTGATATAGGTCATGCATCTGAGAAAATATGCCAATTTTTATGCTTGTATCATTTCTGGACTATCAAATAACTCTCCAGAAATGGACATTTAAGGAATTAATGCACGAGAATCTAGGGTGGTAAAAATTAAAAGCCTTTCTCACATCTTTGAAAATGATTATACTAAAAGCTTGTTGATTTGCTTTCCAACATCAGAACACGCCCTGTTAATTCAAAACCCAAAAATTCACAAAAAGTCATCGTATGATAGATACCCTTGCCTTTCATACAAGGTAACCCATTCTTGCTTAATAGAAACCCTTAGGACTCACTTGATGAGTCAAAGGAAAAGCCCAGGGTACAAATTCTTTATTGAGGCATTTTCATATTCTCCTGTCATAAAACAAGAAAATATATAGCAAATTCTTACTTTTATTGATAACAATATGACAAAGCAGATATAATAGCATAAAGACAGAATACAGTAGCAGATTCCAGTCTCAAATGCGAATAATATAATACAGTACCCTTATAGAGGCAAGGATGACCGAACTTGTACATTGGGGTTACATACTATGTCGATGACGACTTTATCCACATCATCAATTTACTAAGTTGACTACATGACAAACAGAGGAGAAAAAGAATACCACCTCTTAAAAAGGTTGCTATACAAGCTGCTCACTTTGAAGTGGGAAAGTCATTGGCTAAATTGCAACAGTACTTCTGCCAGCCCAAGATGAAATAATATCTAGAATAATTTGTTAGATGTGTGGCAACACACCAAACAACGTTTTGTTAGATGTCTACCCCAGGAGTTGTACCCATGGTGGACCCTGGCCATTCCTATTTCTAGAAACCCATTTCCTACTATTATGTGTTTCTGATTCATGGGAACACTGTTAAACTTGTAACTTTATTATGTGGCGGCTTGGATAGGGCCATTTTATCCTTTAGAATGCATGAAAGAAAGTCTTATAACAAAGACAATAACTAAAATGGACCAGAAAAAAGTTATTTCACCCATGAAAGAGAAAAACGAATCAACCAAACAGCTTATTTACATTTATTTATGTACATCCAACCAAAAACAGAAAACATCAAGGTCACCTTAACATCATATGATAATCATCATGTCTGGGAGGCAGCAGATCTTCTGCAATAAGTGCTTGTCGAAAGTTATCAACAGCCGCTTGTTCCTCGACATCTCGTAAATCTTTAATGGAAATAACCTTCCTCCTAGGAGTCTTTTTTTTTAAGGAATGCCGAAATTTTGTGGAGGCATTGATGGCTTTCTTTTTAAGAGCCCCAATTTTAGTTCTTCTTCGCTCATCTTCAGAATTCTCCACATCAGATTTCCTCTCTCTCCTTTCATCCTGAACAGAAGATCCCTCAAAACCTGAACATGAATCAAGTCAACCAAGAACTCTATCAAGACACAAAATTATGCTTGTCAAACAAAATTGAGATATACAATATCAAAATCTACAGTTGTAAATAGACAGAAAAAGAGTAACAAATCTGACTACTTGATCACAGTATGGTCATTGCAGGGGATATAACCCATGCAGAAATTATGCCACTTGTTGTGGACAGAAAATATGTACTTAGACAGAAACTAGTATATGTTGATCTTGGTCAAATTGTATTTTTTAAAAGAATAAATATGACCAGAAGAACATTACATATGGCTAGCGATTAAGCACAGAAACTATGCTGGTAGAGAAACTAAAAAGTGGTAAAATTGACCAAGGTTGATGCCTATAACTGCCCATCCACTTTGGACAAATTAATGAATTATTAAGGGCATATAACCAGATTAACCAGACCAAATACTTTGTATGTTGACAGATGTGGCGCAGACCTACGTTGTCGAAGCGTGGAGGGGAGCGTGAGAGAAGTGGAAGGTGGGAGCGTCATTTTCAAAAATAGTTAGGAGCGGAGCGTGGGAGTAGTAGCTTGGGAGAGCGAAATTCTAGGTTTAAAGTTTTTACCGAAGGGGCAGGAGCGGGAGCGTGGTGGGAGCGGGATCGGAGCAGGATTAGAAGCTTCCAGCAACCATGGCGTATACTAAAAAGAATACACAGTGACCTCTGGATTTAGTACTTTTAATCTACCCTACCAAAAGGCCCTTGCATAAAATATAAATAATCTCACTCCATCAAAAGACCTCTCAAATCTAAAAGTTTCTCTTGAAGACTAAAGGATTTTGGCTTCATCAGTGGGAGCGAGGAAGGGCTACTAGCTATGTTCTAAAGATATAACGCTGGCTCAAGAGTGTTTATCCTTCAGAGATCAATAGTGAGCTCTATTGGCTAGACTAGCTGCTCTCCCAGTGCTTAGAAAATAAATCAGGAATCTTGACTATGGAGGAAGCAACTCTAGTTGTATCTGGCTTACTTCCCAGCTGTCAGATCTGGTCCATATGTAGGGGAAAGAAGGCCTGGTTCATAGCAACAACAAATTATTTCCAAAGGCAATTACTGTAGTCTGGTGGTCCAGTATATAGATACAATGTAGAAAGATCAATAACATGTGGGAACCAAAAAAATTACAAGAAAGTACAACCCAAAAGTTCTGATACTCACAAGTACGAGAAAACACCAAAGCATGTGTTTTAAGTTTTAACTAATGAAGATTTATGAAACAATATTAACTGTCGTCTCAGTTGTCTGCAGTGAAGAAACATCAAAGCTGTAAGAAATAGGAAAGATCAAAGAAAAGGTTTTTCAAGTTGGAGATCAAGTGATGGTGTACCTCAAAAAGGAGCAACTTCCTAAAGGTCCCTACAAAAAGAAAATTGGCCAAGATAAAATTTTGAAGATAAATAATAATGCGTCATTGATCTCCCAGAAAACTTGGACATCAGTCAAATTTTCAATGTTTAAAACATTTATATATATGAAACAAGGTCAAATGTTGAACCTGATTACACTGACAAGGTAGGTGATGAACCTGATTACACTGAGGAAGTGGCTTGGAAGGAGCAATTACTGAAAAAGAAAAGAGAAGAAATTGAACAAATTGTGGACAGTAAGTTGACGACGACGTAGGCAGCAAATTACAAGCTTTAATAAGTCGAGTGGAAGGGTTTACCAGATTCAGATAATTTTATTTCAATAAACGAGGATACAGTAGGAATAATCTTACTGGCATCATGAATCTGAACCAGGAGTTTTAAAAAAGAAAATTGGACAAGGAGGACTAGGAGGGTTAACAAAATACAAGATGTAAAAGCTGACTACATTAGCAATTGCAAAAGATCTCAAGAAAAAGTTGATCCATATTACAAATGCATATATTATTATATAGACCACTGCCTAAATAAGGACAGTTATATAGGAATGGAAATAATATAAATTCAATTCAATTGCTTCAGGACATGGATATACAGGATGGATTTGGAGGGTTGGTGATGTTAAATTCAAAATTCAATAGTGTTCACATAACCACCAAACAGCACATATACCAGAAATTATTTTATCAATAATAAAGAACACTTCACAGTTCACACATTGCCATGTCTCCAAATAATGAGATAAATTGCTTAGAATCATCATTGACCTTAGGTCCCAAGAAAGCATGTTGTTGTGCAAGTTTTAGATATGGTTATACAGACAGTAATTGACGCCTAATGATGAAAAGACAACTTTGCATTATGACAGTATAATTTCACTACGGATATCACATATCCTATTAACTCTGCTAACCATAGCTTCAGACAGGCTTCAAAAACCAAAAAGCTCAAAGGTTCACTCCTACCAATCGGGTCAAAAATTGTGCAACAAAACGATACACAATAGCTACAATCTAGACACTGATTTGTTATATCTGAGTTCAATTCCCAAAATACTATGAAATTGCAAAACAAATCAACAGTGTTCAAGATTCTCATAACAACACGAAACATACAAGAAGTTACGCTCCCATGACTTATACTCATTACATTAAAACTCTTAATTTCATGAAAATTAAACTTTTGGCCACAGTATGACAATTGCTAATTTCACCAGAGTTGATATAATTGAACTTCTATATTTTTTTAACATAATTCGATTCTTCGCAAGCCCTACGACACGTTTACGAATATCAATCTAAATTTGCCACAAAATAAATAAACTTCGGCGATAATTTCATGATTCGACTCAGCCAACTACATCTCTCAAATTCTCCACACAAACAAAAACCAGTTGGGCAGGTGGAACTTACACGGCCTCGCAAATCTGTCCAGAGGGCCAGACATTGTACAATTTCTGGAGAAATTATTAGGCAACTAGGGGACAACTACGCGGCAAAACGAAAGCCATCTATATTAGCAGATGGTCGCGTCAACAAACCGCTGATAGTTTACCTGCATTTCATATATAGAGCTCAGAATTAACAACATTCTCTCAGATCGCGGGATCAATTCCTCAATGCTAAAAAAGTAATACACTAAAGGACATGAGCAAAAACTAAAGATTAAAAACAAACAGCTAAAACTTATAAATAAATACCTTGTTTAGCACAAATCCTTGGGGCCCTGGATGCAAATACATACAGCAGAGCAAAAACACTAATCTTCCCTTTGCCTTTGGCTTGTCAAGCCGATGGTGTGGTCATTTTTTTTAGCGAGGGAGGATTGGGAGATATGCTGGCCGCGTGTCAACTTTGTAGGGCACGAAAGCCAAAGACGTGAGCGTCTGTACCTACGCCAGCAGGGCCACGCATTTGCCAGCCGGCCCGCTCGACCCGCCATTTTACCCCAAAAACGCCTCATTAGTTCATCTCCATCTTCTTTATTTAATAAAAAGAATAACTACCATGATTGGCCCGGCGCGTATCAGGGTGAGAGCGTCGATCCGCAACAAGCCAGCCTGCCAAAAGTTATTATTCTGTAGTTTGAATGTGCCGGCCAACCTTCCAATTATGAGGAATTCCAGATTTGGTGTTTGTAGTTGTTCGTTAAAAAAACACACATTTGCTGTTGGCGGCTTCCCCAAAGGCCTCTCCCTTTTTACACCATTCTCCCAATGCACCAACCAACCATGCTGTCTGACTTGTTCCACAGATCAAGCTGTTCAGGTGTGTGTTTTTCAAGCATTTCGTTCCGTCTTAGTTGTAAGATATGAACTCTAGATAGATTTGCATGCATCGTAGGTAATAATTTTGATTAAAATTTTATTTGAATGGTTGAAATCTCAGTTTGGGAATTGCATAATCCAAGTGATTAGGGGTAATTGAGATGTTGAATTCATTTCTGAAATCAAAATTGTAATTTTAATCACCAAAATTGCAATTTCAGTTACTGAATCTATTTTTACAATCAAAATTGCAATTTCAGTTACTGAATCCATTTCTGTAATCAAAATTGCAATTCTAACAACCAAAATTGCAATTTCAGCAATGTTGACTTAACCACATTCCCATAAAAATAAATACCAAAAATATGTATAAATAATCTGGTGATTATACAACTCCAAACAGGCTCAGAATTTCAAATTTACTCTGCTTGTCAAACTGAAATTTGATGACGGTTTTGTATTTTTTATGCCTTTTATGTTACGTTTTATACAAATTCACAGAGTGTCATATTCATGAATGTGAAATGCTTGAGATATCAGCTCAATAATTTTTAATATTTTGTAATTTTTTATCATATAATTTTATTAATGAGCTCATAAAAGTAAAAGTTGCAGTAGTCATCGGCACTACAAAAAAGTTGCAGTAGTCATGGACTTTGAGCTTTTTTGGGAAGCTGGATGGTTTTGGTGGTATTGGTTTACCTTTTGTTGTCTCTAGTAAATCTAAATTTGTTCTGTCTAAAAAAAAATCACTATATATATCTTCACATATTTTGATATAATACCTAAGTTAGAGTTCACCAATCTTATCAATGCCCTTAATTGTTTAAAGGCATAATTAATAAATGTACATTATTGTTATTACTGAAATATAAAATATTATAACAGTTAAATATACATTACCTTGCTTGTTACTACTTCTCTATAAAATATTATGTTACTACTTCTCTATAAAATATGATGACAGTTTACCTGAATCATTGAACGTTTAATTGACGGTTTAATAGTTTTTATACCTGTCACATGTGACGTTTCATATAATACCTAAGTTAGAGTTCAATGCCCTTAATTGTTTAAAGGCATAATTAATAAATGTACATTATTGTTATTACTGAAATATAATTATAACAGTTAAATATACATTACCTTGCTTGTTACTACTTCTTTATAAAATATTATGTTACTACTTCTCTATAAAATATTATGATAGTTTACCTGAATCATTGAACGTCTAATTGACTATTTAATAGTTTTTATACCTGTCACATGTGACGTTTCATATAATACCTAAGTTAGAGTTCACCAATCTTATCAATGCCCTTAATTGTTTAAAGGCATAATTAATAAATGTACATTATTGTTATTACTGAAATATAAAATATTATAACACTTAAATATACATTACCTTGCTTGTTACTACTTCTCTATAAAATATTATGATAGTTTACCTGAATCATTGAACGTCTAATTGACTGTTTAATAGTTTTTATACCTGTCACATGTGACGTTTCAAATTTATAAGCAAGTGTCAAATACGTTTTTAAAGGGGAAAAACGTTCTGTAGAACATCAATTTCCAAGCCTGACTCCAAATTAGATGCGTAACTGTTTGACTTTGTCGAACTTGTAATTATTCATTGCATCAATTCACGGATTGGATTTTCAAAGCTCACGGGCCCTACAATCCAAGTAGGTGATCATGTTGGGGTTGCCAATCGAGTTTATGTAAGATCATTCCTATGAACGCTAAGCAAATTTGGTTATGTTGTGTTGAACCCTCTCTCCACCTATGAGGGATCTACATTGATGGGTTGGAACTTTGAGTCCTTTCTTTTACATTACAACATTTTGATCTCCTTGGATTGGAACTTGGAATCCTTTCTTTTACATCACAACATTTTGATTTCCTTGGGTTGGAACTTGGAATCATTTATTTTACATCACAACATTTTGTTCTTCTTGGGTTGGAACTTGGACTCCTTTTTTTAACATTGCATTTTGATCTCTTTGCTTTTATTTGTTGAGGATGTGATTTTTTGGCCTCTTCATTTAAGGGGTTACAAACACAAATCGACATCATTTTTAGCTTTTGTAAGCTTTCACAGTGATGATTAACGTTAATAAAACTATATTGTGCTTTTGAAGCCCTTTGAGCATGCTCTCTCTGACTTCGAATGCTACTTACGAGAAAAAGAGATCGATCTCACTAAGGCATATACATACTTGGGGGTTCAATGTTCTAGGCCTCATTTCATAATGAAGCATGTTTTCCAACATTGGCTTCACTTTTGGAATATATCATTCAAGATCCAACTCTAGGACATAATCATCATAGCCATTGCCTATATAGATGTAAGAAGCCACTAACAAGGACATAATTTATTGAAGCATTGGACAAGGTAGATCTTAGTGTCATCATTGGGTAGCAATGCCCTCCCATCACTTAAATCATCTCCAGTCAAAGAGAAACAAAGAAAAAAAAGAACAAGAAAAAAATAAAAATAAAAAGAAGAAGAAAATGTATACTCAGATGAAAACTTCTTCCAAGGCATCTAGGACAACTCTAGAAAAATCAAATAAAAAAGAATTTTTTTTACTTCTACTAATCTGCTATAAATTGCAGGTCATCTCATAATCAAAGGCCGAAAACACCACCTACAGGATTTATACAGCATGTAGCACTTCTACAACAAGCAAACAGTGCAACAACCAACCCCAAAATAGTAAGTTAGCTAAGAGGTCAGTCTACTGATCTAAACACCTAAATTTGAACTCATATATTTTTAAGCTAGTATATGTACCAATATTCATCAGCTTGATGAGGACATCAAGAATAAAGTTAGGGGGAGAAGAAATATGGCAGCAATATGGATGGAAATGGCAGCATTAGTGGCATTTTTGTTCACATTTTTCCATTCACATGAGGAAATATGACAACGTTTTGCACATGTCAAAAATCAAAACATAAATGTGATGACAGTGTGCCACATGCCACATCAAAAAAGGTGATTGGTTAGACAAATTTGGAAAGGATCGCCAAGTCACATGTAAAGGGGATCTGATGGTTGTTGTATTCCACCACTCAAAAATCAAAGAGAAGGAAAGACAAATGGGATAGACAACACGATAGAAGGAACGAGTGGATAATGATGAAAGAAAGAGGTAGTTGGTGAATTTTTAAATAAGGCGACAGGTGATGATGAGCACGGTTATAACATGATAGGTAAGGTCGGACGATCATTTCCACCATGTTGAGCTTAAACCAACATTCGTATAGCCCACATTAGGCAGAACCCTGAAGAATAGAGCACAACGCAAAGGCTAACATCAAAGCAACCGAGATGAAGCCAGGTAATTCAAGGACCCTCTATAGTAAATATTTACCTTATATATATATATATATTCTGTTGGAGAATCGCTCGTTTAGGCTTTGTTTCTAGAAGTATAAGGAAGGTTATCAAAATGACTGGGGGTTTTGTTAAACGGGAGCAAATAGACCATGACAAGTTGTTTAGAAACCCAAAAGCCATGAAGTATTTCCAGGATGTAGGATGGGACCAATATTTTTAAAAAACTGAAGGATATCATGAGGGATTGGATGAAGAATTTGCCAAAAACATGAAGAAGATCGATGACGAAAACTGTAGAACAGAGGTAAGAGGGGTCGCCATTAAACTCAATGAGGAGATACTTAGTAAAGTCACTAGTCTTCCCAAGGGTATAAAGTAGGATCAGGATGATAGATAAATTTCCAAGAAAGACAAAAATAAATTATTTCATTTCACCGAAAGATACGAAGAAATTAAAGGGAGCGTAAAGAGAGACTCACTACCAGAACCGTGGGGGGGAGTAGCTCTAATCTTTATGAGGTACATTACATGTGATGGATGGCATGCCCTAGTGCATGCCTACCGCTTCCACATTCTAAACCTTTTAAGGAACCTTGGGTGGCAAAGGGCAGGAAAAAACATTAGTCTCCCCTAGTTCTTATTCAAAACCCTCTCCTCCATGAGTATCAAGTACCAATTGGGGAAGCCTGACGCTTTATCTCACCATGGGTTAGTCAAATTAATAATATGCGTCACCTTGACAAGAGAATACAAACCATTGACTTGGGAAACATTCTCAAAAATCGGTCAAGCGAAGATACAGGTCTTCCACATAAAAGAACAGGTACATCCCGAGGAACCGACAACTCCACGGGCACAAAGATTAGGGAAGCATGAAACACAAGAGCCAAAAACGTCTCAGAGGAAGACCCAATCCATAGGTAACAAACGGAAAAATGGTCACATTTATCAAAGGACCAAAGATAATTGTAGAAGAGTGATAATTGAGAAAGATGAAGAAGAAGAACCTAGGGAGGATAAAGAAGAAACAATCGCAGATGCACTCCTCCACCTAGGAGAGAAAGAAGAAAAATCTTCCAAGACAAGAACCCTATCAACTGGCAATCATGAAAATCCTAAAAAGAATAAGTAGGAAGAGCCAAAAATTGTGCAATATTCACTCTCAGATATTGATTCTCCTTAGGAACAGCGAGCCTTAGACTCAGACCATGAGGATGTAGAGGATTTGTTTTCTTGAGAAACAACAAGAAGAAAGGGGAACCTCTCCTAGGTACCAACAAGAAGTGGGGGGGATTTTTCTTTAGAAATAGAACAATGTAGAGCACGTAGAAATTCATGAAGGTGTTCCTGGTTCTCCAATGAATGATAAAACATTCATCATAAGACTCCACGAGATAGACAGTGAGAAAGATGAAGAAATATTAAAGCTACAAAATCAGCTCAAAGAGATGGAACATGAAGTTTTGAAGTGGAAAAAGATTGCCCACACTGTAGAGGCTCTAAAGGCTTCTAATGCACAGGGGCATTAGGACTATGAGATGCACCCCTTGGAGGAGAAGCTCAATTTTTCAAGATGCAATACATGGAAGAAAAGCAACAGGTAATTGAAGAAAATTCCGTCCTCAAAAGAGATTTACAGGGTTACGAAGCTGAGCTAAAAGATGAAATAAGAGAGAAGGCCAAAATAGAAGAGCGATGCAAGAAAAGCTTCAAAATCATGAAAGAGATCATACGTTGTAGGCCACTTTTAAGGGTATACTCAGTCTTTCTGAAAGAAAGATGGTTATGGTACCATCTTAAGAGGTTACAGGATGGACAATCAGAGCATTTAGATACTCCTAAATACTTCATAGAGACCTGTCAGGGAGTTGGGGAGCTAGGTAAGTACCAACTCAGTGAGTTTTATTTTCATAATTTCATCTTACCATACCTCTACAGGTGTTCGCCAAATCCTTATGTGAGGGATGTACAACTCAGATCTCTATGTTCTTGCCCCTCTAATGAAGATAGAAGAGCCATAGATATGCTCCACTATTTTGAAGCTGAAAAATATGCTCAATTATGGATAAGAGCATAAGCACCCATTGTGGACACAGTTCTCACTTCCCATAAGCTAATGATTCATGATAATGACATGGCACCGGTTCTAAGGGAGAAGAAAATTTCTGCCATAACTTATTTCAAATACTTAGTAGCAGAGGAAAACAAAAATAGGATCATGCAGCTCAATACAAAAGATCGAAATATATTCACCATCTAACTTGGAAAAGGCACTCTTCCGATCCTCTTTGTATGTCTCCACAGTGGAAAAATTAGGATTACAATGGATTGGACTGAGATTTAACCCACCATTACTTCTATCCAGTGATAATCAAGATTAGAATAATGAAGAGGAACCAACAAAATGGGAGAAGATTAAGGAAAGCAGAGGATTCCATCAGACATGGGCTATGACCAGTTGTTATGCCTGCATGATCATACCTGTAAAGAAGCTTGAAGTCACAAAGGACCTAGAATCAATAGTTGATTGCACAGGGGCATGCAATAAGGTAGTTGGGGGGGAGATGATGGATCCCAACATTAGGTAAGAAAAGGAATCTAATTCCTTTTCTATCAGTCATTTAGGACCAAAAAGGGAAACACTATGGTAACAAGTTGATGAATAATATTTACATCCTAGTTAGAATTATAAAAGATTTTAATTTATCTATTTAGAGGAAGCAACAAAATGGGAGCAGATTAAGGAAAGCAGAGGATTCCATCAGACAGGGGCTATGACCAGTTATTATGCTTGCATGATCAGACCTGCAGAGAAGCTCGAACCCACAAAGGACCCTGATTCAATAGTTGATTACATAGGGACGTGCAATAAGGTAGTTGGGGGGGAGATGATGGATCCAACATTAGGTAAGAAAAGGCATATAATTCCTTTTCTATCAGTCATTTAGGACCAAAAATGGAAACATTATGGTAATAAGTTGGTGAATAATATGTACATCCTAGTTAGAAATATAAAATATTTTAATTTATCTATTTAGATGTTGTAGTCTTCCTTTTTCCTAACTAAAATGCATATATGAAACTAATGAGGTTGGTTTCTAGCAACACCTTTTTGACAGAGGCTTAGACTGATACATTTTTGACATCTAAAAGACATCAAGCTAGTTTTGTTCAAAGGAAAGATGATCACAGCTGTCCACTTTCAGTTCATTGGTGAAGTTCGAGTTAATCCAAAGAAGTTCCAGTTTTGTAGCATTTTTGTATACCCAATTCGCGGATCAAGCAAAGCATAAGGAAGAACTGCAGTTGTTGGGTGTCGATACTAATGTTCGATGAACTCCAAAGCTACATCCAACTGAGGCCTAGTCTTTGAAGAGTGATCGAGGCTTAGCAAACTACCACTAAACATGATGTTTTTCATGGCGCACTTCACTCAGCCATAGCGCATCCACGAAAGGAAGAACTAGTACTTTTTTCATTTCATAGATTAGGAAAATAGATATTTAAACTATATGGGTTGACTTAAGCGACAACGCCCATTTTTTAAGAAGACATTATTATTCTCTATAATCATGTTATTGAGACAAAGGCATAGACCATTTTATTATGATAGTTCTTCATATTTCTAATGAAAGTACTTTGATCTGCTTATCTACTTGAGTTTCTCAACGTTCCTAGATTTCCTTAGATCAGGGCCCATCCAAGGAAAAGTATAGGGACTCATTGTTAAGTTAGTTTTTTGCATTTACATATGTTTTGATAGAACATAGTAGTTTTTACACATTATAGTTTTTTTGCATATTGTTGCAATTCTGAGTTATTAGAGTAAAATACATTTTTCTATATTATTTATGAAGAACTTAGTTAATGTTTACTTCATGCATGCACACATTTAATATTATTTTCTTTCACATAAGATCTTGCTTTCTGTGTTCGGTAATAGCCATGGTCCTCTACTTGTTATGAACACTTGTATGAAGAATCAAAAGAGGCTGAATGCTTGACTTTTGCAAACTGGAGGTAGAGTAATAAAAAGGATAGGTGAGAAATCCTAAAATGCTTGTCTCTGATGATTACTAGTTCAGGAATAAGTGTCGAGGCCAGAGGTTAGATCTCCTGCTCTCACAACCCTTAGTTAAAACCAGTTCCTTTTTACTATTTTGATTAATTAGTAGATTTACACACGACCAACCATAGTTAGTTCCCTTGTAGTTTCATTTATTGTGTAGGTTCCTCATAAGTTTGTACAGATCCTTGGGTTGATGATTAAAGTAGTGGTTTAGATGTAGCACTCTTGATTTTGTCTTACTCCGATAAGATACAGTAGTAATGTTGATTGACTAAGCCCACCAGGTACCTTAATCTGGAGAATCATTAGTCCATGTTCATCTGATTCTAACGAAGCACTGGAAAATTGACAAACTAGATTGCATGAAGTGTCAATGAGGAGGTTTTCTCGTATTACAAAGTCAGTACATCGGGTTGGTACTGAGGTATGTGATCTCCCTACTTATGAGGGGTTACCTAATTTAGAGGATTTTATTAATGATTTTGAACTTAAGATACCTAAACAACAACAATTGCTAGCCTTGGATGTAGCATTAAAGGATACCCCAACAAGATGGTGGTCTATCCATAAGGAACATATACAAGGTTGGCCGCAGTGTCACAAACTAATGGAGATTAGGTTCGGAGAAGGGATTCCATATGTTGGAATAAATTATGATGGGATAACTATCCTATAGAGTATTTGGTAACATGTACTAATATATGGAAGGATACACCTCATAAGGAATGGGTCCATATATTTATCCATATGCTGGATACTATACCTAGAAACTGGTATATTTCCCTAGAGCTTCGACAAGGTACAACAGATTGGGGTGATCTGGCTATAAATTTCAGAAGGACATTTAGCTATGAAGATGATGATCCAACAATGGATACAACATTACAAGTCATTAAGGCTAAAATCTTTGAAGATGTAATGGTACCACTATATAAGACACCACAATGGACTGCGATAATTGAACAAGCTTTGGAATGCTACAACATTACTGGGGACATAGATGATGACCTGAGAGATGTGCATATCCTAGAAACAGAAGGAAGTCAAAATTTGGAGGGACCTAAGATTGCATCTGATAAACTCTTACAACCTTTGAAGATAAAGAAGGTAAATATTGGCTCAAAAGAACATCTTAAATTTGCTAATATTGGAGATTATTGGGATGATGAGACCATAAAAAAACTAACTAACTTATTGCATGAATATCAAGACTTATTTCCTACTAAGTTTTCATAAATGCAAGGTATTGTTGGGGATTTGGGAGAAATGAAGATCCCACTGAAGCCTGATGCAAAACCCGTCAAATAGAGACCTTATAGGTTGAACACTAGTTATAAAGAAAAGATAAAATCCGATATTCTAAGAATGTTAGAAGTAAGAATCATTGAACATGTCGAAGAATTTGAATGGATTAGTCCAATGGTAGTTCAAGAAAAGAAAACTGGTGAAATACGAATCTATGTAGACTTGAGAAAATTGAATGATGCAAGTTTACATGACCCCTTTCCTACACCTTTTCCAGATGAAGTGTTAGAAAATGTTGGTGGTCAAGAGGCTTACTCATTCACTAATGGGTTTTATGGCTACCACCAGATCAGTATCGCTAAGGAGGATCAACATAAAACCACATTTTGTACAGAATGGGGATGTTATCTGTATATGGTGATGCCATTTGGATTAAAGAATTCCCCAGCTATCTTTTCTAGAGTGGTTGTCACGGCATTTAAGGAATTCAATCATAAATTTTTGGAGGTATATTTTGATGACTGAACGGTCTATGGGTTGTTAAAGAATCACATTGAGAACCCGAGGTTGACATTAGATCGTTGTACATAATATCAAATATATTTAAACCTGAAGAAATGTGTTTTCTGCACTCCATTTGGTATATTGTTGCGACATGTAGTTTGCAAACATGGTATGTTGATGGACCCTGCGAAGATAGCTATCATAGTAGACCTGCCACCTCCTACATCAATATGAAAATTGAGAACCACTTTAGGACATATATGTTACTATAGGAAATTTATCAAAGGATATGGGAAGATTACAAAACTCATGGAGAAGTTGTTAAAGAAAGATATTAAGTTCCAGTGGAATGGAGAATGTCAGCAGAGCCTCGACACACTAAAAGAAAAGATGGTGACAACACCTATTCTGGTATTTCCATATTGGAAAAAGGAGTTCCATGTACATGTTGACACTTCATCCATTGCTTTGGGCACCATCCTTGCTCAAACTGGAGAAGGGTCCATCGATCATCCTATTACGTTCACTAGAAGGAAATTATCCACAACAGAAAGAAATTATACTACGACATAAAGGTAAGGATTAGCTATGGTATATTATTTACAGAAATTTAGGCATTATCTGTTAGGTGGTTATTTTCAAATTTTCACTAATCATCATGCTTTAAGGTACCTGGTCAACAAGCCAGTGTTGGGGAAGGGAATGTGTCGATGGTTACTGTTATTCCAAGAATATGATTTCAAAATTGTAGTTAAACCAAGAAGACTGAATGTAGGTCCTAACCATCTATCAAGTCTAGAAACAGGAGAAGATCCAGTCAATCTGGACGACAATCTCCTAGATGCGCATCTCTACTATGTGAATATGATATGTGAATATTTTGAAGATATTGTAAACTTTTTTACTACAGGTATGGCACCACAAGGGTTTATTGTAGCACAGAAAAAGCAGTTGGTTGTCAAAGCAGCAGATTATCAGCTCATAGCGGGACAATTATATAAACTAGGACATGATGATATCTTGAGAAAATGTGTTTTGGAGCATGAGCGACCCTTGATTCTGGATGAAGCTCATGGGGGTGTTGCAGGAGGTCACTATGTAGGGAAAGCAACTGCATAGAAAATATTGCGAGCAGGATTATGGTGGCCTACTCTACATAAGGACACCAAGGAATATTTCAAATCTTGTGATATTTTCCAAAGAGTTGGGAAACCATCAAGGAGGGATGAGTTTCCATTAGTACCTTAAGTCACGTTGCAAGCCTTTGAGAAATGGGATGTTGATTTTGTTGGACCAATTAACCCACCTGTGAAGAGGTCGGGTGAATGGTACATTATCACTGTGACCGATTATCTAACTAAATGGGATGAAGCCGAGCCAGTAAAAGACTATATTACTTCCACTACTACGAAGTTCTTATTTTGAAGCGTGATTATTATATTTGGCTACCCTCATGTTTTATTAAGTGACCAAGGAACTCACTTTGTGAATAAGACTATTGAAGCACTCATGGAAGAATTCTAGATTCGTCACTAGAAGAGCACCCTAGGGTAATTTTTAGGGGCGAAATTTCGCCAATTGACTATTTTGGTTTTTTTTTTCAAAAAATAAAGTCTCTATTTGGTCACTTTTAGTCTTTAATATCGCCTATAGTTACCTAAAATATGTTTTTTAATCATAATATTCGCCAAAATTTACACATTTCAGTAGTAAATTGTATGTTTGATATTTAATATTCGCCTACCTATCTATATACATGTTTTTTTCAATCCAAAATATTTGCCTAGGATACTATACTTAAGTATAATATTAGAATCCTTAAAAAATACCCTGCTCAGTACCACATATCACCCTCAGGCTAATGGAACTGTCGAATCCTTTAATGAGATTTTGGAACAAGCTCTGACTAAGGTGTGTAATGTGAACCATGATGATTGGGACTTGAAGATTCCTGCAGTTTTATGGGCTTATCGAACAACTTGTAAGAAATTGACGGGTCAGATACCTTTCAAGATGGTATAGGGGCAAGAGGCTATTATGCCAATGGAATATATTGTACATAGCTTAAGAATTGTTGCATTTACTTAAATGTCAGATGCTGGTGCAATAGAAGAACAATTGTCGCAGTTATTGCAATGAGAGGAAGACAAAATTCTTGCAATTTTTCATCAACAAGTTCAAAAGGGATGAGAAAAGGCATGGCATGATTGTGACATCAAGCATAAGCAGTTCCAAGAGGGAGATTTAGTTCTCCTGTGTGATAGTAAGTTCCTTAAACATCTAGGTAAGTTGAAAATACATTGGTTAGGGCGTTATATGATTCAGTACATAACAAGAGAAGATGTTGTTCAACTTCATAATCTAATTGGTGAAATTATGAAGGGACTATTCAATGGGATTCGACTGAAACTATATAGGGACAACCACAATTCCTGTCGAAAATGAGAAAAAATGGCGAAGTATAGGTGCCACATGCAGTTGAAATAGGCACTAGACGTTGAACTGAGTCTGCATATGTAAAAAAATCATTTTAAGTTGTTGGTTGTGTCAAAGTAGGAGTCTGTACATATGTCAAAGTCGTGAATATGTCGTAGGTGAATGTGCAAATATTTAAAAGTTGCACGTGAAATTGAAATGACCGGAAAAGTACTTGTCACGTCCCCTTCCATCAATCCAATGCAAGGGATAGAACATGACTGTAACATGGGGTGTCTAATTCTTCCCCAAAGCCATAATGCTAAAAATTTTGCCATTAAATAAGATGCACAATTAAATTACACAGCGGAATTAAAATGCATAATTGCACACACACAACAGACATACATCAGCATAATTATCTCAAGCAAATGATAAATCAACAAGCAAAGAATCCATCCCATTCTCATGCTATGCACAAACTTCATATCAATTCTATTAACATGAACAATTATCATTCTGAATTAACACATTGCAAGAAATAGAATGCATATAATTTAAATCACAGAGAACACTTATCTGGAAGATAAAGCTGTCCAAACGACTGGCTATGTGAGAGCAATGTTCCACCCAACCATAAATCTCTATCCAGCCTGTATTCTTTCAGCTGAGAGATCACCCCCGAGCTGGGTTGTGTACCCACTAAGGAGGAACTAGATGGGCTCACTCACAACCATGGTTTCACTCAACAACTATGCCAAGCCAACACACAGTTGGGTTTATCAAGCATACAAAAGAAAAATGAGGGGGATGCTAAGTCAGTGAGCTCAACCATAGAGCTACAGACATCTCAAACTAAATTCAAGCAATCCAATTTTCTGTTCGAACATCCACACTTGGATTTCTCACTATCCTGTCAACGAATAACTCAATCCCGTCACTGGTTTTCTGGGCCATCAAAACTGGGTTTTTCAATGGATTTCGGGGTAGCTAATGCTCCCAAATTTGCCCCAAGGTTCATACCTATGGATCCCCCATTGGATTTCACTGTCAAATACCAAATCTGGGCGTTTATGGCTCTTCAAAACGTGGGTTATTTCACAGTTGCGATTTCTGGTTTTTCTCACTGCTGGGAATTCGTTTTTGGATGAAAACTGATGCTCCGTCCTTCCACACTGGAATGGGGATGAGAAAGAAGCAACTCTCATGAGGTAGAGTGACTTGTGGTACAAGAAAACAGAGCCCATACTCTGCCATACGAATTTATGGGCTGTCCATGCTCCATTGAAGCCACGGACTGAAATCTCCAACAACTTCCTTACAACATAAATAAATGTCATCAAGGAAAGTCAAATGGGTTCTCACAATGACATATGGCAGCATATGGTTCAATCCCACAGCCCCCTCACCACTCCCTAGTGGATACACATGGCCCCTTCTCATTCGTTGCCTCCATAGCCAGTTTTGGTATTTTATTGGATGATGTTTATTTACATAATTTTTACAATGTTCCATGGCTAAATAGCACATGGGTAACATAATGTCTAATACTTGTCTTTTAAATAAAATTCAACCTTCCACTAGTGGAGCCTTGGCCTTGAGCTCCACGCTAGGAAAACATACATCACATGTATACAATATTTACATTAAAAGCTAATATATCCTAAGGGTCAAAATGGGGTATTACAATCCCCTCTCCCTCAGAATAACACCGTCCTCAGTGTTCCAAGACTTAGGAATACATATACAATTTACACATCCAAAATTTCAAAAACTTTGTGGGTCTGCCCTGCATTCTATCCTTTACTTTGAACTTTCAGGACCAAGTCCTTTGACTTCCACGAGCTTCTCCTGCTAGTTCTGATCTTTCAGCTCATCCACAAGTCTGAAAAATTTATGGCTGCTACCCTCTTGAGGTTCCCTTGTTGGGTAGTTACGGAGGCAATGATGTCCTCCACATTTCCAACATTTCACTAGTTGCTTCATCTTTACTTGCTCAATCTCCTTTGAGTCTTCATGCCTGGAACGTTTCTTAATGGACCGATTTGACGAATGCCTCATCATTGATCCATTGTCCTTTCCTCGGTTGATTGTTTCCAGAATTATTTTTACTTGTCTTTGCAGACAAACAGAGTCCTGCAAAACTTTGTGGTTCATCTCATTCTGCTGCTTTTGTAGCTTGAGTAGTTCTCCAAGATTTTCTTGGGTCTTGTAAATTATTTGAAGAAGACTTTTAGCCAACTCCAACAGCCTATGGTCTGCGGCTATGGTCACTGTGCACAGCTGGTTCTCACTTTGCTCACAAGCAATACTTGCTCGTAACAGCTGCAACCAATTGATTCAATTTCCACCTGTGAAATTCATCATTACAAATCTTGTTAGGCCAAGCATAACCTAAATATTAAAAATCAGTCAATTGTTTTCCCCAATTGACATGGAGAGCCCATGCTCTATTCATGAAACCTCCGCACTTTTTCATGCTTTCCCAACATACACATGAATTCCTTCATGTTCATCCATTCACAGGAAATTCATTAATTCAACATTCACAATTTATTTCAAGCAAATAAACACACTCTATTTCTAGCCATGCATGCATTCAACAATTTACTGTTTTTATAAATGCATCAATAAAAGGAAAGAGAGAGCAGTAAGAGTTTTCTTCTCTTAGCCTTGCTCCATTCTGGAACCCACACCACCACTGTGGTTTTCATGCTCCTAGCCTCTTTCAATTCAATGTGAATGCTTGACCTGCCCTTCTTGACTATGACACTTAATGTCTATGGTCTATTTCAGACCTCTCAACCATGGAGTCCCTCCACATGGTTTGTTTGCAACTCTTGGTTGCTAGGACCCACACAGTCCCACTAGCACCATTTTTCATTGCTGCTCAAGCTGAGCTTTTTTAGGCAGTCACATGTCCACATGCATCCTTAAGATGCTTTCATAGTCCTTGCTTCCAACAATACCTACACTCAAACATTGAATCAATTCGCATGTTTAGTTTATTTTCATAGGATTGATTTCTAAACAAGAGTTTAGGAAGTCATAAACAAATCATATACACATGTATATTTATAAGCAAGAAATTACAAGATAACCAAATACTTATCTGCATTGGATGTCTTCACTTTATTCCATAGGGTCCTTCTTTGCTTTACAGCCTTGGATTTCCTATGGATATAATAATGAATGTTGGGCTAGCGTGCAGGCTACTCCTCAACCATTCACATAGGCAATTCTAAGTCAGTACGTCGACTGGTTTTATCAGACATCTCATTTAGCAATATGCTAAGCCAGTACTTCGACTAGGAGTTATCAAGTATTTGAGGAATGTTTGGCCAGCAAGTCGGCTGCTCCATAACATTCAAGTAGTTAATGCCCAATTAGTACACCTTCACGCCGACTGGGTTTACCAAGCATTTGTAGCACCCAACCAGTTACTCTTTGGATTTACCAAGCACTTTTAATTATTTTAGGGTTCTTGCTTCCTACATTGACCAAGATTTCCAACAAAGAAACAATAGTGCATCAGCTTAACTGTTAGAGGGCTTATACTTGAAATCTTCATTATTCCAAATAAGACATGAATGAAATTGAATACTTATCTGTATTGGACATTTCCTCTCTGGTCCACAAGGTCCTGCTTTTACTTTATAAGCCTTGGGATCCTCCCACGGATTGGGATGTTTGGCCAGCACACAAGTTGCTCCAAAACATCAAATAATTACTATCCAACCAGTACACCTTCACGCCGACTTGGAAGGAAACTTCACTACGACCATTTCTAGGTCAAGGCTCTACTATGGAGCCATAGGCATATAACAACCCTTTCATCAACACCTTCACAACCCTTCATCAAAATTCTCACAACCTCCACAACATCCTTTTATACACATAACCCTTCCACCACAACCCCTCACAACAACCTTTTACTTTGTTAATTTAGTGTATAGCACCAAATTGCATCTGTTTAAGGTGACAACACAAGTAGTATAGGCAAACTTGTCAGCGTTGTTATTCTAAAATTATAACTATAATTCATAGCATTCACTATCAAGTATTGAAACACCAAGAATGCGTCCATTCCCATAGGGCGTAATCAATATTGGCATCCCTAACATAACTCAGCACCAAAAAGGTGTGCACTCCTCACTAATGTGAGTTATGCAGGTCCTAATCATACTTCAAGTAGTTTGAATAATATACATAAAATAGAATATGCTCTGCATAGTAATTCTAACAACTAAACTTGCACACATATATGTATATATATATCAGTCAAGGTTTACAGAACACTTATTCATTTGCAGATGTAGTATTCTTCATTAATGAGGAATGGGGCTCCCTTCTCTGAGTTGACAATCCCTCGGTTTGCCATCCCAACTCCTTTTGATGTTACATAACTTTCATCTGTCTTACTGACATAATCTTTATCATCTCACTCATATTGTTTACCAATCATGCAGTGTAGATGGAACATTATCAAAATATCCAATGGCGTTTCACCCGAAACCCATTTCCAATGTATGGAATCTTTCCCATGAAGTTTGGCTTCTGTAGGCCCTCTCTCGTGGTCTTACTGCAATGTGTCTTCCTGGCACACTTATCAAATAGCCAAACAGTCAGTAACATTTGTCAATAAAATTCAAATCTAATTGTTCCATAACCAATCAATAGCATTAATAATTAATTCAAAATGAATTTACAATTCTGTCTCCTACAGAAATTGATTTTCTTAGCCATGAGGCTATCCTCATATTGCTTGGCTCTTGTAAGTGGTATCACTTCTCCCATTATGGTCTTATGTCTGCTGCCATGCATGAACATCCACTCACAACATGTCCTCCTGACACAATTTATATAAGCCAAATAGTCATTAGTAATTTATTATCAAAATTCCAAATCAGAGATTTACAATCCTTCTTTCTAACAGAGCTTAGAGTCCTCAACCATGAGATTCCTTCTCATAAGCTCTAAATCAAAATTTTCAAATCTGTTCCCTATAGAAATTAGACTTGCAACCATGATATTATTCTCATAAACTTAAATCAGAATATTTTCAGATTTGTTTCATGCATGAATTAAATTTCACAACCATGAGAACCTTCTCATAACCCTTGGCTTTTGCACATGGTAGAGTTCGGTCTTTACTATGGTCTTATCCCCATTGCCATACGCAAGACATTTCTACCTGGAGTCTGAAACTTTCAATCAGCCAAGCATGCTGTGAGTCACCATGCATATAATATTTCATTGTTGTAACAGTCACTGAAGCATTTCCAGAATTGTAACATTCCATAATTCAAACACTTCTAGCTGTTAACATATCAATATCACCAAACTCATTTATTTCACGTAAATCATTATCATACTAAAATTGCAAGGTAGATTCACATCATTTATGCAATTTAAATGAAACTTTGGGATACTCATTATTTCATAGTCATATCATTTATACAACTCTGCCCTTCCATAGAGTATTCTGACAGTCCATCGATCATGACTACCTTCTTTATGCTCTTACTATTCTGCATTCATAACAGCCCATGAAATGATCCTAGAATTAACATCCATTCACCATCTCATCCATTATTTAGTTTGCAATAACACACCCACCATCCCCATGCATTGATGCAATGCATCACAACATGTGCACCCACACTTATGCATGCACATTTACAACATTTACTCAAGCTTTTCATATGCATTCACTCAATGCTTAACCATAATATTTATAAAATCTCTTAATGCACATCCACTCAATGTCACCTTGCATTGTTTCATGAGTACTATGCATTCAAGCATATTATAACTCAATCATGACTATCTCATATAACATGCATTACCATAATCAGGACCGCCAGTCCTCACTTGCTTTGATTATTAAGCTCATAACTAACATACACATGCAACGATATATTTTTAGATAAATGTAGTCTACATTTCTAAATAGTCACATGGTATGAGGCCTCTTGCTTTCATCACTCCATGTTCCACCACACCATGGCAGTATGGCATTCACATGAATGCATTTCAACTCTAAATGCATACCATTTTATGATTACTAAATATGGTTCAATGGATTCTTACCCAACCCCTTTCAACACTTATGCAATCATCATAATTAAACCATTACCTGTATGGATCCCATTTACACCTTTGATGTTACCTGATCTGTTGGTCTCTTATAGAGGATTACAAAATTCTTCCATCAATCTCTTGATCATGGATTTGTTGCCCTAGCCTTTTCTTCATAAGGTTGTTGGCCATATGCAACAATATCATCAACATCTTTAGCCATGCTTCTGTTGTCTTTGGTCCTACAACCAATACCGACACCGATAGTGATTATCAACCACCATATTTACCATTACTGGTTCATTGCATATGTAAAATCTCACTACTTTTACCAATATGTAATGTCATATGCATGCAAAACATATACTCATGCACTGTGCAATGTTTATTAATATGCCAATCAATGCATATTCATGCCACTTATCTGATCCCTTGCATTTTCAGCATTCTCATGCCATAATTTTATGCACATAAATCTTATAAAATATAAATGCAATTAGCAAGACAGGGGTTAAGGGATTCTCCCTCTCCAATCCTTCATCGCCGCATGGGATTCCTCTTCCACATTATAGCTGGTATGATTTCATGGCCTCTAGAAACACACAAGGAGTCATTAGATGCGATTTAATCACCAAGCATCAATTCAATACATGTACTCATGCATAATATTCTAACTTGCTACTTTCCAGGCATGCAATTCTAGAAATTGCACATATTGACAACAATTTTTGTCAAAACAACCACTGGCACTTTTCTGCTCTGCATAACTATGAGGTATGATAGCCCCATTCAAATTATGGTCATACACCATTATTCCATTCCGGACAAGCTTTCCAATGCCTGTCCTCGTGCTCCATTCCGATATCAGGTGTGGAAATTGCATTACTTCAAAAATGACAACTTTCACCACAATTCTACACATTTTTACAAAGTTGTATTGTGGTCCGGAATGCCAACTTCAGCCACTTGTGGAAGAAAATACATGAAGAATCACAAAAAATTCTCAACCAGGCGAAGTTATTCCATAGAACAAGGAACATTCATCAACTCGCGGATCTCTGTTCCGATGTTCCATTCATCTTCTATAAAATTCTGGGTTTGACTACTTTCCACTTTTCACATTTTTCCAAAATTTCAAATTTTGGGCCAAAAATGGCTATTTCCCAAACGGTGCATTTCTGGAAAATCTTTGTCTAACGGAATATGTCTGGTTTAATGAGAATATGAAATGTCGAGTTCAGTAAATTTCTTGATTCCAAATTATAGGGTCACTATCCACCACTGCAAGCTTTTCAAAATCCCAAAAACGTGGCTCGGAATAGTGTTTTTCGGCCTTCTTGCACACCCCGACTCCACATCCTTTGGAGTTTGGCTCCAAAACTCCAAACTTAACACCGTGCCTGCTCCATGACCGCTCCATATCAGTTTTGGCTCAATCCGACCTTTTGTCAAGCGTCGGGACACTGCTTTATAAAAGCCATTCATTTCGATTTTATACCAAATCGGAGCATAATGAGCTCGAGATCTTCACTGGTTCATTCATGGCCTCCATCAATGGCCTTAGGATGCCGCTGAACTCATCAAATTCCGACCTTGCATGCTCCTGTTACCCAAAAATCAATTTTCGGGCTCTCTACTTTTTTTTTTCCACCCTGCAACCCGCAACCCAAAACTGCGGGATCGGGAAGCCAAGTCGCGGTCACGGAAATGTGACCATCCCGCAACCCGCAACCCGAAACTGCAGGTTTGGGGGGTCAAGTTGCGGTCACGGGGATGTAACCATCCTGCAACCCGCAACCCGAAACCCGACACCCGAAACTGCGGGTTCGGGGGGTCAAGTTGTGGTCACGGGGATGTAACCATCCCGCAACCCGCAACCCCTAACCCGACACTCGAAACTACGGGTTTGCGGGGGGGGGGGGGGGTTAAGTTGCGGTCACGGGGATGTAACCATCACGCAACCCACAACCTGAACCCGACACCCGACATGCCGAAAGCCGAAAATTGCAGGTTCGGGATTTCGAAAATCCAAATGCAAATTTTGAAAATGCGTGTTCCCGAAACCCGAAACCCGACATCCGCAACCTTGGAACGCTTCCGGCCCTGCAACTTCCTGGGTCCATAACTCTTTCGTCCCTTAACCAAATAGGACGAGTCTGGTACCGTTGGAAAGCTCTTAGAGAGATCTATGCACCAGTGTGATTCTCTTCCAAACCTGAGAAATATGACCCTACCATTTTTCCAATAAAAAATGCCACCCCAACTTCACCAATACTACGTTAAAACA
Organism: Larix kaempferi; assembly: GCA_027924585.1. Classification (NCBI taxonomy): domain Eukaryota; kingdom Viridiplantae; phylum Streptophyta; class Pinopsida; order Pinales; family Pinaceae; genus Larix; species Larix kaempferi. The sequence goes on from BSBM01000104.1 coordinate 566,136, forward strand.
TTCTGTCACTTGCTTGTAATTCAGAATTTAGCCAAAGCAGCCCCATTGCTGCAAGTTGGGCTCTGATACCACTATGTCACGTCCCCTTCCATCAATCCAATGCAAGGGAGGGAACATGACTGTAACATCGGGTGTCTAATTCTTCCCCAAATCCATAATGTTAAAATTTTTGCCATTAAATAAGATGCACAATTAAATTACACAACGGAATTAAAATGCATAATTGCACACACACAACAGACATACATCAGCTTAATTATCTCAAGCAAATGATAAATCAACAGGCAAAGAATTCATCCCATTCTCATGCTATGCACAGACTTCATATCAATTCTATTAACATGAACAATTATCATTTTGAATTAACACATTGCAAGAAATAGAATGCATATAATTTAAATCACAGAGAACACTTATCTTAAAGATGAAGCTGTCCAAACAACTGGCTATGTGAGAGCAATGTTCCACCCACCCATAGATCTCTGTCCAGCCTGTATTCTTTCAGCTGAGAGATCACCCTCGAGCTGGGTTGTGTATCCACTAAGGAGGAACTAGATGGGCTCACTCACAACCATGGTTTCACTCAATAGATATGCCAAGCCAACACACAGTTGGGTTTATCAAGCATACAAAAGACAAATGCGGGGGATGCTAATTCAGTGAGCTCAACCACAGAGCTACAGACATCTCAAGCTAAATTCAAGCAATCCAATCCCACATTTGGATTTCTCACCATTCTGTCAACGAATTACTCAATCCCATCATTGGTTTTCTGGGCCATCAAAACTGGGTTTTTCAATGGATTTCGGGGTAGCTAATGCTCCCAAATTTGCCCCAAGGTTCATACCTATGGATCCCCCATTGGATTTCACTGTCAAATACCAAATCTAAGCGTTTATGCCTCTTCAAAACGTGGGTTCTTTCACAGTTGCGATTTCTGGTTTTTCTCACTGCTGGGAATTCATTTTTGGATGAAAATTGATGCTCCGTCCTTCCACACTAGAATGGGGATGAGGAAGAAGCAACTTTTATGAGGTAGAGTGACTTGTGGTACAAGAAAACAGAACCCATACTTTGTCATACGAATTTATGGGCTGCCCATGCTCCATTGAAGCCATGGACTGAAATCTCCAACAACTTCCTTACAACATAAATACATGTCATCAAGGAAAGTCAAATGGGTTCTCACAATGACATATGGCAGCCTATGGTTAGTCCCATAGCCCCCTCACCACTCCCTAGTGGATACACATGGCCCCTTCTCATTCGTTGCCTCCATAGCCAGTTTTGGTATTTTATTGCATGATGTTTATTTACATAATTTTTACAATGTTCCATGGCTAAATAGCACATGAGTAACATAATGTCTAATACTTGCCTTTTAAATAAAATTCGACCTTCCACTAGCGGGCCTTGGCCTTAAGCTCCACGCTAGGAAAACATACATCACATGTATACAATATTTACATTAAAAACTAATATATCCTAAGGGTCAAAATGGGGTATTACAGTACTTAAAAGGAGGCATTAATGAAAACGAAAAAGGTGACGACGATGAGACAATAAATGTAATAAATTTCAAAAGCTAACAAAAGGTGGGAATGATCTGCTCATCATAGTGGCAATAAATGTTGTCTTAATTAATATATTCTATGCAAGATTTGGTCAGATGCATGAAATTTACGGACATTATGGTGAAAAGATCAAATTGTGAGCCATTAAAAATTAGAGTGTTTGTAAATTTAGGTTCATTGTGCATTGTTGAGAAACAAGAGAAGAGTAGAGCCAAAGAACAATCCATTGAGTAAAAGGTTATGCGTGAACGAACAATCAACGATATCATTGAGATTTCATGGAGCACAAGGTGAGCGACAGGTCGTTAGGGAGAAGGTACTAGTAGCCCCTCCTGGTTTGTCAAGGACCACACAAAGAAGGACAACACATCCACGATGTCAAGATGCAAGGACCAAGCAAACAAATGATGTAGGCGCATTGACATCTTAAATGCCATCTGGGATGCCAGAGTACATTCCATCGAGGAAGCTGACTACAAAACCAGTTCATGTTCCTAAGAAATTTAAATATTCAATTGTTACACTAGAGATCCCAACAAGAGTTATGCAAGTAGGTGACATGATGGGGAAGGTGTTGAACTTGAAGTATGTCGATCATGATCTGGCCAACAAGACAAATTTACCAGAATTTGTGCAAGAAAAGTATTCATGGATGGTACCTAATGCAGAAGGAAGAGCCTGTGTCTTAGAGCCGTTAGAATGGGCTTTGGGTTTGGAGAAATCAAGTCTACTGGGTTTTTTAAAGATCCCACATTTTGGTTGGAGTCCAGAAGCTAATGCCTGCATAAAGAAGTTGCTTCTATGTGTCCATGGTGTATTCCTGTGGTTAGACAAGCAAATTTTGATTGATACAGACTTGATAGCAAGGATTATCGGTCTTCCAATTCATGGGTTGGATCTGCCAGCATATTGCGTGGGGAAAGAGAAAGATCAAGTAATTGCAAACATAATGAAAGATAAGTACGAGATAGAGAAGAGTAACTGGGGCTATGACGTAGTCTCTATTAAAGATGAGTTTGTTCGATTCACCACAAAAAAATTGGCTAGTAAGTTGCTGCGGAAGTGTCGGCCAAACCAAGTTATGGCCTCGGTCATTGTGCTGGCAGAGCAGTGTATCGAAGGTGTTCAAATGAATTGGGCCACATTCCTTCTTAATGAGTTTTTGAGTGACTACCAAGATGCAAGAAGCAGGTAATATCTTCCATTATTCATGGTTGTTGCTATTGATTGCTTTGGTTGCTTGGGAGGAGCCCATAGACTCTCAGTTTGCAACATTTTTTCCTGGCTATCTTGTGGCCGTGCGATTTGCATCATTGTGGGTTAGTGATAATTCATATAGGTAGAGGGATTCTAATATAATCATGTACATGTATAAGGAATCCATTTAGTATAGTATTAATAAGGTTCCTCAGATCAAACCTCGAGTGTTTGATCTCTTTAAACATATCATCTGGTTTAATGCCACCCAAAACAGATGTACATTCAAGTTCGCAGGGATCCAAATCAGTAGTGGTTACCCACCCATTTCAAGCTAACAGAGCAAGACATTGGTGAAACCATTAACGAATGGCCAGAGGAATGGAGGGTGCTTTTTCCTTAGGAATAACTATCTCCAACTGTGTCACAGGATAAAGATGCGAAGGTTTAGCGACATGGCGGAGGAAACAAAGGTCAAACACAACAAGGAAAATGTCCAGCCACTGCGACAAGAGGAACTGGAGACGTAGGTGGAGTAGAAGAAGGCCTACAACAATCACAAGAAAAATATTGAGAGTCCAGTGTTACACAACTTGGCCCCTCAGGGAAAGGAAAAATATAGGTCTCAGAAACACCAGTAGGAAGGAAAACGAAGAGGAAGGCTCATAAGGAGTCTGTAGTTTTGGCACTGACAGAGGATGATGTGGAGCTGGTAACAGATAACTTCAAGGAAATAATAGAGGATATTTTTCAAAAAGGTGCAGATGCACACTTAAAGATGTATAGGGGAATTCTAACTCAAATTAATATGCTACAAGAAGTGTTAGAAGGAATACAGTTAAACTCCAATCCAAAGGATACAACAGCTGAAAAGGAGGTCAGGTCTCAAGGGCGAGAGGGATTAATGTCGCAGCTACCTTTAGCTACGCAACCCCAAATTGTAACTATACCACCAAAGGCATTGAGATGCCCAGAGAAAGAGGTACATGTGAGTCTCAAAGGTTTGAGATGTATTGATCTGCATTTAGCATATATTCTTATGCATACTTTACATAATTTGCATTTAAGCATTGGTAATGAGATCAAGGGATGAAAAGAATACAATTACAGTAAGATGATTAAGTAGAATATGGAATGGGATCATATGAATTACAAATGCAAGGGACTTCAAAAATAGAGGGATGTTGTAGTTGAGCAGAAGGATAGGCTACATAAATCTATTGAGACAGTTTGTAGCGAAGTTCTTGAAGTAGAGATGGTAGAAACAACACCATTGGAGAGCATGATGTCTAGCTTGGGGGAAGTCATTAAAGGTTTTAGAACAAGAATCAGTGATTTGGAAGCACAAGTGGTTCCAGGAACTCCACAAGAAGTACGGGATCAACGAGATGAGGAAGTTAAAGCTTATGTAGAAGGAATTAAGGCCTTAGAGGCAGAATGTGCGAAGCTCTTTGATGAAAGTTCACAGGCTTGAACAACATTGATGGATGATGAGGGGCTACAGGATATCACTATTAAGTTGGAAAGTGCACAATATAGAGATGTGAATCTAAAGGATGTCATAAGGACACTGCCACCACCAGAATGGATGATGAAGGTAGCTAAGAATAAGCAACTACAAGCTGAAATTAATCAATTGAGAGAATACCAACATAGGCGAAGCCAACAGGTAGAGTATATGTAGAATGGAGCAATTCGATTATCTAACATTATTTGAGGAGAGCATAAGAAGATAAAGGAAATAGTCAAGCTAGTTGAAGAACAAGTTCAGGGCAGGAGAATTATGTAGCTGGTCGAGGATCTAGCAGTACAAACAGAGAAAGTGAAGGATATTGTCGTCTCAATGAAGGACAAGTATGATCAGTTTTTGTAGCACGTGACCAGTAATAAAGTGGCTTGGGACGAGCCACATCTAAGTGTTGGGGGTCTATTGGGCTTGTGAAATTTTTGGCGGTTTGGGAACCAGTTTTTGTATGAATGAAGATAAGAAGAAGTGGTCCGCGAAAGCAACATTGACTCCGATGAAGCGATCGAAGAATAAGGAGTGAAGGGAGTTTGAATTCATCAACAACGAAGTTGGTTGAGAGCAGTTATAGTTTTTTTCCACTTACATTAATGAGTTTAAGTAGTGGGCGTGGGGGGATATGAATAAGTCCTAAATATATGTAATGGGTTGGGAATTTTGAGGTTGGTTAAACAAAGGCAAAAGAGAGCATATATTTTTTCCATATGTATTGAGGAAATCATGTTTTTGATATTGTTGTAATTTTGATGTATAAGCGAGTTGCAATAGGTTGTAGTGACCTGCATGCTTAGTGCGCAGATCTGTTTTAATGATGAGAGAAAGTTTGATGGATATGTGTGCAAACATGAAGTGCTAATTTCGCTACAACTCATGAATAAGAATAATGCTTCTGTGGTTTTTCCTGTCTTGGGTTTCCACGTAATTTCCGACGTTCATGTGTGTGGGTGATTTATGTGTGTTAATTTGATTTTATGTCGCCATGCATTATAATGATATAATGATGTTGATTTGATAATATATGAGAAGGAAGTTGGCATGCTTCAAATCTAATGTATGAACCTGATAATTTTGATATGTTTCCATTATATGGACTGTGGGAAATATTAGTTGCTCTGTTGAAGCTATAAAATGTTATCTATTTTAGATTTTGGTCATTCCCCCTTGCTATTGCATAAAATTGGTTCCTGTAGTTCCCATAGGTACCTCAGGTGAGACGTCACTTGTTCGTAGGTGATGTCAAAAGGGCCAGTATCTTGGGTTTTGTTGATGAATAGTTTAAGTGGACTTGGGTCGAAGTATAGATAAGCCAACATTTGGAATTTTATTTCTAAGGAAGGTAAGTTGTAGATGGTTCCGAAGTGTAAATATTTGTATCGTACAATAATACTGGATTGCAGCATAAATACGATTAAAAGTCACAAAGGCAGTTCTATGTGTTGGAAAGCAATTAATATGGAGTTCCTAGTGATAGGGGACCTACTTTTTTGGAAACTGGGAAATGGAATGAATGCTCTATTAGGAAAGGATGGAATAATGGGCTGTGGACCTCAAGCTAATTTATTATTAGATTTGATAAAGCACTTAAATGATAATGGTTATAAAAATATAAGAGATGTGACAGTTTCAGTAAGTATTAACAGTTTGCAGCAGGTATGGAGGTCGACAAACTCATTGGAGTTAACAGAAAATTGGGCAGAAGAATGGAATTGTTGGTTAAAAGAAATGCAAACAGGCACCATATTGCTATCAAATGATCTAGACTTACTTATATGGACATGTAACAAGGTGGGAGGTAAGTATTCTGTAAGGAAAAATTATAAACTCTTTTGGACTAGTTTGGAACATCAAAGGAAGTGGTGGTGGATGGATTTATGGAAAACCTTGGCTACTCAAAAAGGTAGAATTTTTATGTGGTTGATTCCGAGGGAAAATTTTCTTACCTAGGATAAATTATGGAAAAGGAATTTTAGTGGATTGAGTATCTGCACCCCATGCATGAATGACGATGAATAAATAGACCATTTATTCATACATGTCCATTTACAAAACAAGTTTGGAAAGGAATTAGTGAAGGCCTTCATGAGGATAATCTATGGGAAAATGATTCAATTGAAGAGTGTTTAAAACATTGTTATAATAAATTGGAATTGAAAAACATAAGGTGTGTTCCATTTTTAACAGCATGGAGCATTTGGAGAGCTGGGAACGAAAGGAATTTTGAGGAGAAACAAATTCTTACTTTTCAAGTGACTGCTCAGGTGTTGGCTATGCACAGTTTCTTCAAAGAAATCAATTGAAATGCAAAGGCACGGGGGCTTCACTAGAAGGCAATATAATACCACGTTCATTCATATTGCGGTATTCAATATTCATGAAAACCTAAAAATTATATTGCTTATATATTAAAGGGCAAAGGGTTTTTTTAATTTAATGTAACAATACAAAAATACTTTGGGGTCTTTTTGATATGGGCAGGCTGACAAATGTCTGCCAAATAGAGATGGCGAGATGACGGCCGGATGAGAAATCAGGTTGAGGCAAAGCTCGGGCTTACTAGTATGCAAGGAAATCACGTCTTGAGGCATGCTTGAGGCCAGGGGTTTCGTGGTGAAGTGGGTTTCCAGTCGATCATAGTCGGGAGATAGTGGTCATTGACATCCAATTGTTACCAATAACACTCAGCCAGGTGTTACCAATAGCCTTGGGAGGCTCTAAGCCTCCAGGGCCTATTATAGGCCCTCGATAGGCCTTGGGGGCTTGAATACCCAACCACTCGTTCCTATTACAGGCCTTGGGAGGTTTATTCAGCTTCTTAGAGCTTGTTACAGGCCCTAGGGGCTTGGATACCGAGCCCACAATAGGCTTACTCAACGATTGGGGAACCGCAACATGCAATCTAAATGTTGTACTATGTGCATTAGCTCTAGTGACATACAAGAAGTGATCTCCTATCTCTTCATTAGACCATTAGATGTTGCAAATCATAATGATATGTGGTTGAGTAATTGCAATGTGGGTGAAGTAATGTGCATTCACGATATACATCGAAAGAAGCAAGGTGCATTGTAGAATGCATGTGGGGTCATAAGAGGGGTATCATATCAATATACTAGGTAGAAATATAAAGGGGTATAAAAAATGTTAATGAAAAAATTGATACATACAATATCTAGTGAAAATAGGGGTTTTTTTAAATTGGGAAGACATATTGGGAGGGGGTTAATAAAAATGATTTTGGAAGGTATTTTCCAATATTTAGTGAAATTAGGGGTATTGTTTCATATGCTACAATCAAACGTGCTATGATAGCTATTTATTGAGTGAAGCTCCCATGTGCAGAGGTGAGAATCATGAAAGAGTTAAAGATTGATTAAAAGAGGTGCAATGGATTCTTTAGTGGATCCTGTGAGGGAGAAAACAATGTATGTGGATTGGGAGGCATACTATTGCATTCAGATACCCATAGGAAGGGAAAGTTAAATAGTTTTAAATTGATAACAAGATGCATTGAATTAAAAATGTTTTTAAAAAGGAGAGTTAATTAAGGGGTAGCCTAAATATTCTATGCTTTCAATCTTTTCCGAGTATATTTTTCATCTTGTTTTGTTCGAAGTTCGGTTGGAAATTTGTACAAAATCTTAGAATCAAATTTATTTGTTATAAAACTTGTACAATGTAGGTGCCATCGGGCATTTGAGGATGCTAAATATATTTATGGATTCAAAAACACAATTTGAACACTTCCAAATTTGGATTTTACCAAAACAATTTTATCAGATTTTGACCAAAACCCACTGGAAAGTCCAAAACGTAGAGTAAGTAGACTACGTTGTTAATTGATAAGACTATCTTTTTATTAATTTAAGATTTTATCAAAATTTTTAAATTAATAATATGATAAAATTGAGTTAAGAGTTTTTTTAGAAATTTGTGAGACGTTTAAGTTTTTATGAAGAATTTTATAGAAGCTCCTTTATTTTGGTGTTTTGATTAAATTAATTTAGAGTTTTGGGTCATTTTAAAAGTATGTTATTTTTTGAAGTAGAATAAAATCATTCGCATCCTACTTTACTATGTGATTATTGAATTTAAGGTAATGATGCAAGAGGTCATTGGAATTCCTAAAAAACACGATTTGTCATTGCACCGAGAGTGATGAAGTGCTTTACAACCTATTATGGGGAGATGTTATAACATAATGTAACATAACACAACGTTAACACAAATAAAAAGTAAAAAAAGTAATTAAAGGAATCACATTGGCTCATAAGTTAACAAAAAGAAAAAGTAATTAAAAAAATTCATGTTCGCTCATAAGTTACCAAAAATAAAAACTAATTAAAAAATTCATGACCGCTCATAATAAAAAAAATTAAAACCATCATAGATCCATCTTAAACCTAGATCTATCAAGCACTAAGAGGGATCAAAATTGTTGAGGTGTAAATTATTTCTTGACGTGGAAATTTTAAAATAAAAAAATTTACACCTCAAAAAATTGGATCCTCTTGGTGCTTGATAGATTTGGGTTTAAGATGGATCTATGCTAGTTATTCTAGAGTGATAAATACACCTAAGTATGATTTCACTCATACCAAATGACTTCCCCCATTCTAAGGCTTCTAATGCCAAAGCTATACCTAGTTGTAGTTAACCAAACAAAAACAATTTAAAGTCTTACTCCAGGACCAAAGGGTGATTTCAACTTAACACCTATAGTTGATTTTATTACCTAAAAGGTTGAACATTTGTTCCTCTCTAATTGGGATATCAACCAGTTATCCATATTTGGATCACTTGTAGTTTAATAGCTACTTGTCTTAGTGCCACACTTGGCACCACAACACAAACCTTCTCAGGATTGTAGGTTCCTTGGTTACCCTAGTTACTCTAAAACTCTAGTAAGGGAAAATGCTAATGTTTGGGCATCTATAATGGGAAATTCAACTTATTAATCATGGGCCTCACAGGTATAATTGTGGGGAATACCCCACCATAACATAGGGTGAATCCATGGATATGGGTAACACTTTTTGGCCAAATGTGGCGATGAAAACTTGACATTTTATACATTTATTAAATTGAATCTCTCATAACTCATTTATTCCTTGTGAATTTTAACATGAAATCAAAAAAATTGTAGCGAATTATGTTGTCTTTCCAATGATATTTAAAAAAATACTAATGTCCTTTAATGCATTGAATTTGCATTTAATGAAATGTTTGTCTTTTCAAATTTGAGGAAAAGTTAACAGAGTAGTCTATCGATGTGATGATTTCAACCTTTGGTGATTGTTGGTTCATCACTATAGTGATACTCGTCGTCCTTCTTTGATCCGGATCTCATGAGCAGAATGAAATGAATACAGATTATTATCAGATGCTTAACACAAAATAACAGAGTTACAGTAAAACTAGTTTTCTATTAAATAAGGAAATAAGCTAAAACTGTAAAATGTAGCGGAAAATAAGCTTGCTGGAATGGTGGCGGCTTATCTTTAGGTAGATATGTGACGGTTGCGCTCATTCGGAACAAGATGGTTACAATGAGCCTCTGAAGGCCTTTTTACAATAAACAGGAATGTAAAAAACCCTAGACATCCAAAAACCTAACCCCAGGAGACGAAGCGCCAAAAGTCATGTGGGCCCCGTTTGGGTAAGTTAGTACATCAACTTCATGGGGTCGTAACTCTTGCATATGATCTCCGTTTGGGGTGTACAATAGCTCGTTGGAAAGATCTATTCAGTGACAACAAAAAGAGTCAACAAATATCAAGTCTAGTACACGTGAATCATAGGCACGCAGTACCCATATTTTCCCAAGAATTTGACGCCGAAAAAACGTCGTTTAGGGCCTCAAAATGGCTCCGGAAGTTCAAGACCCGAAAAAATGCTAAAAATAGTATATTACCGAAATTGCCAAAAAATTGTTTTGAGCCAGTTGGAAAGGTGGGTGGCCACCGATATCCACCTGGATCAATCCTCCCTCCTTAGGAAGCAATGGTCTCCATTGCGTTGAGTTCCCCCATTAGATGAGGAAATTTCTATTGAATTTGGCCCTCGGTGAGCCACTTGCCCTGGTGCAGGAGCTGCCCTGCTTTGACAACTCGATAAAGTTGGATCCCTTGATGTTGAGTGCCCTTGATCTGTGTGTCTACAATATGATCACTGGATGCCTGTTGCAGGTAGTCAGGGTTGAGCTCTGTTGGTGTCAGCTGCTCTGCTATATTTGAGGTGTCTAATAATGGTGGGAAATATGGCCGGAGGAGATCAACGTTGAAGACTGGATGCAGACCAAGGAAGGGGGGAATGTTGAGCTCAAAAGCATTGTCACCCACCACCTTGGTGATGGTGTACAACCCATAACAGAGTGGGCGAAGCTTCCGATGGGGCCCTGTAAGGCGTGCTTTCTGCAAATGCAACCAAACTTTGTCGCTCACCTGAAACTTATGTGGCACCAGATGTTGATCATGGCGTTGCTTGTACTTGGCATTACACTTCTGTAGAATATCTTGAACCTATTGGCGGATGTGCTGGATCCGTTCAATGAACCAGGTGGATTTGTCAACTTCTAGGGACGAGTCGGCTGAGGTGGTCGCCAGGGGAAGTGCAATATCCATGGGGAGCAATGGTTGGAATCCCAACCCCACCTGAAAGGGGCTGTGGCCAGTTGAATTGTGCAGGGCTCGGTTGTAGCTATACTAGACATAGGGAAGACTCTCATCCCATGTGCGGGTGTTTTGAATTGTACATGCATAGGATATGTATGACCATCCGGTTGATGACCTCGGTTTGGCCGTCTATCTGGGGGTGGAAGGCAGTGGATTTGGTGAGCTTGGTATCCAGCAGCGACCAGAGGCTCGATTAGAATGAGATGAGGAACCGACTGTCACGGTCTGAGATAATGGTTTGAGGGATCCCAAAATGTACCTAGACTTGTTCAAAGAAGAGCTTGGTAGTGGCTTCTGCTGTGATGTTCTTCTTGCAGGCGGCTAGAATCGCCATCTTGGAAAAGCGATCAATAACCAGTAAAACACAGTCGTTCCCCCTCTTGGTGGAAGGGAGGCCCGACATGTAGTCCATTGAGATGGATTCCCATGGTCTGTCAGGAGTAGGCAGAGGGGTGTACAGGCCTTGTTTATTAGTGGTCGGTTTGGAAATAGCGCAAGCGGTGCAGGACTTGATATACTTGCCGACATCCTGTTGAAGTTTCGGCCAGTAGAAATGTTACTGCAGCACTGCCACTGTCTTTTTGATGCCAAAGTATCCTTCCACCTGACTGTAGTGAGATTCCCAAATCAACTTCGTGAGCTTGCTTGATGGAACGCAAAGATGGCCCAGATGACACAACAACCCGTCTCGAAGATGGAAATTAGCGACCACTGAGTTGGTGCCCAACATTTGGTAGTTGGTAGAGAAATCAGGGTCTGTCTTGTAGAGGTGGGGCCATCTAGAGGTCTCGTGGCTGCAAGAGTCTAACATTGTGGTGAGTGCCGCAACTGGAGGTCGATTGAGGCAGTCACCGACTCAGTTGGTACTACCTGTTTTATATTTTATGTTGAGGTGGAACTGTTGCAAGTATGTTGACCACTTTTGATGGCGGTCATTCTGCAACTTTACTTGGGTCTGCATGAACTGTAGTGGCTTGTGATCAGTGTGGATGACTATCTCCTTCCCAAGAATCTAATGTCTCCACTAGCGGTAGGCTTGCACAATGGAGTACATTTATTTGTCGTAAGTAGGGTACTTACGGACAACATCTGATAGTGTCTCACTATGATATGCCACGGGGTGGCTGTGTTGAGTGAGAACGACGCCCACAGCATAATCCGAAGCATCTGTCTCGATATCAAAGAGATGTTGCAGGTCCAGGAATGAGAGTACCGGCGATGAGGACAAACGCTTCTTCAGGTCATTGAAGGCTTGTTGTTGGGGCAGGCCCCACATAAATTTTTCCTTACCGCCACCCCTGGTTATTTGGATGAGGGCCCATGCGATATGAGAGAATCCCAACACGAACCGGCGATAGAAATTGGCGAGGCCCAAGAAGCTCCGAAGTTCAGTGAGTGTGGTTGGGGATGGCCAGTCATGAATAACCTGGATCTTGGTTGGATCCACATGCACACCATGTCGATCAATGATGTAGCATAAGTAATGGACCCTGTCCATGTCGAAGGAGCATTTTTCCAAGTTTGCATATAGTTTATGTTGCCGCAGGGTGTGCAGAACCTGTTGAATATGCTGCAAGTATTCCGCCCAAGTCTTGTTGTAGATGAGGATGTCATTTAGATACACCACTACAAAAGTATTGGTGAAAGGTCATAGGATATCGTCCATCATCCTCATAAACGTTGTTGGAGCATTTGTCAAACCAAAGGGCATGACCAGCCATTCAAAAAGACCTTCTTTTGACTTGAAGGAAGTCTTCCATACATATGTTGTTCTATTGGTACCTAATGGTACCCAGACTTTAGATTAATCTTACTGAAGTATTTGGCCCCCATGAGCTGATCAAGGAGGTCGTCGATTCGGGGAATCAGGTACTAGTTGTGGACTGTGATTTTATTCAGGGCCCGGTAATCAATGTAGAGTTGCCAGGTCCGATCTTTTTTCTGCACTAGCACGATTGGGCTCCCACAAGGTGATGAGCTGGGATAGATGTGCCCCTTGTGGAGCAATTCTTGGATCTACCTCTTGATCTCCTCGTTTTCCAATAGAGAGCGGCGATAGACGGGCCCATTGGGTAGCGGTGTGCCTGGGGTTAGATCGATGGGATGCTTGACCTGGCAGTGCAGAGGTACCCCGGTAGGATAGGAGAAGATATCTGAGTATTCTTCCACCACCTTATCCACTTGCTTCTGTTGTGTGGAGAGATCGGTTGTGGAGGCCCTGGATGTGGCTGTGATCTTTCTCTCACTCTGAGAGAGAATCACGAAGAAGACAAATTTCCTGGTCTGAGAGATGTCCTTCCTGCATTGCTTGGCAGAGATCAAGGAAATCGCACTAGGAGGGACTGCTTCGGGTATCCTGTACAATTTCCTGTTCAAAGAAATAATAACACTATGAGGCCTAGACTCATATACGACATGATGTTTCCATAAATAAGGTTGGCCCAAAAGAACATCTGAAACTTCGAGAGGAGAAACATCAGACAATACCTTGTCTTTGAAGGGCTTGATGCCGTACGACAGTCGGCACTGTTGGCTGACGTGGAGATCGCTCCCTTTTGCGGAGCCATCCAATGGTGTAGGGTTGTGGGTGCGGCGTTGTCGGAAGGGCTACGCGCTTGACAACCTCTGCTGAGATGAGGTTCTTCTGGTTACCGCTATCAATGATGAAGTGCAGCAGGGTGCGTTTTAATATCTGTGAATGGAAGAGTTATTCTCCTTCTTCTGTCTTGTTTGGTTAATCAGGTTGGAGCTTGGTGGTAGCAATGGTGGCACTGGGTTCCATGTCAATGATCCGTCTTCCCCTTTTTGGTTTGGAATCAGAGTCAGAATCCGCATCTGATTCAGATGCTTTCACTTCGGCCACTAGCGACTGCTTTGAGCGACAGTCAACAGTGTTATGCCAAGGGCTCTTATGGAAGTCGCAACACTTCCCGGTATCTTTCTTTGTCTTTTCGGTGTCCCTCTTTGCTTGTGTCTTGGAATGGTTGTCTTGATACTGTCCATCTTTGCTCTGTCCTTTATTCTATGGGTTAGGGCCGCCCTTTCCTGTCTTTTGCTCTGAGGGGTTCCCAGGCCCAAATTGCCGCGTCTTTGTTTGAGCTTCTTCTCGATTTTGACGGCATATCGGCAGGCCACGCCTAAGGAAGAGATGTCCAGAAATTCCATTTCGGTATGGATGTATCTATGAAAACCACCACGATACTTGAGCACTAGATGTCGCACTTAATCTTTGATACCCATCTTGGTGCGCAAGGTGTGGAAGATATTTGTGAACTCTGGCACTTCTTGGTCTCTTTCTTGTCGCAGTGTGGTCCATTTGGTATACAAGTCATCATAACTTCGAACAGGGTAGTATTGTTCCTTAATAGCATCCTTGAAGGATTCCCAGGTGGCCGTGACTGAAAATAATGAGGGTTGCTCTGTGTCCTTTTGTTTTGCAGAAAGTTTCCCACCAATCTTTGACATGGGAAACATATTTGAGGAGCGTAAAGGTAATCTTTTCACTATTCGAGAACTTATGGATAGAAAATACCCTTCTAGTAGATTCAACCACTTATCTACAGCATCTGCGTCTATCTGAGCTTCAAATATAGGAACATCTAAGTTGATTTGTACCTTGAAGGGGGCGGCGCCTCCGCTCGAGGAGGATGCGTCGCTTGTTGGTAGTCGCAGAAATATTTGCGCGAAACTATCCATCGTCTCGTTCCTATGTTGCGTGAGGGCTTTCTCAAGCAACATTTTGAAACGATCTCCTGTCCTATCATCTTTCTTTTCTCCTTCCATGAGAGGTCGCTTGGGTGTGCGAGATCTTTTATCCTCAAGAGAAACAAGCTCGAGACCCAATTCTTTGTACCCTGACCTCGTTGGGGACATGCATTAAGACGACAAGGAGCAGACCGCTCTCATACCACTGATCCGGATCTCATGAGCGGAACGAAATGAATACAAATTATTATCAGATGCGTAACACAAAATAACAGAGTTACAGTAAAACTGGTTTTCTATTCAATAAGGAAATAAGCTAAAACTGTAAAATGCGGCGGAAAACAAGCTTGTTGGAATGGTGGCGGCTTATCTCTGGGAAGAGATGTGACGGCTGCGCTCATTCAGAACAAGATGGTTATAATGAGGCTGTTAAGGCCTTTTTACAATAAATAGGAATGTCAAAAGCCCTAGACATCCATAAACCTAACGCTAGGAGACAAAGCGCCAAAAGTCATGTGGGCCCCGTTTGGGTAAGTTAGTACATCAACTTCTCGGGGTCGTAACTCTTGCATACGATCTTCGTTTGGGGTGTACAATAGCTCGTTGGAAAGATCTATTCAGTGACTATAAACAGAGTGAGAAAATCTTGAGTCCGGATAGTGAGAATAAAGTGCGCGCAATATTCATATTTGCTCGAGAATTCAACGCCGAAAGAACGTCGTTTAGGGCCTCAAAATGGCTTCAGAAGTTCAGGACCTGAAAAACTGCTAAAAATAGTATATTACCAAAATTGCCAAAAAACTATTCTGAGCCAGTTGGAAAGGTGGGTGGCCACCGATATCCACCTGGATCAATCCTCTCTCCTTAGGAAGCAATGGTCTCTGTTGCGTTGAGTTACCCCATAAGATGAGGAAATTTCTTCTGAATTTGGCCCCGGGTGAGCCACTTGCCCTAGTGCAGGAGTTGCCCTGCTTTGACAACTCGATAAAGTTGGATACTTTGATGTCGAGTGCCCTTGATCTGTGTGTCTTCAATATGATCTCTAGATTCCTATTGCAGGTAGTTAGGGTTGAGCTCTGTTGGTTTCGGCTGCTCTGCTATCTCTGAGGTGTCTACTAATGGTGGGAAATATGGCCGAAGGAGAGCCACGTTGAAGACTGGATGCAGACCAAGGAAGGGGGGAATGTTGAGCTCAAAAGCATTGTCACCCACCACCTTGGTGATGGTGTACGGCCCAAAACGGAGTGGGAGAAGCTTTCGATGGGGCCCTGTAAGACGTGCTTTCTGCAAATGCAACCAAACTTTGTCGCCCACCTGAAACTTATGTGGCACCCGATGTTGATCATGGCACTGCTTGTACTTGGAATTAGACTTCTGTAAAATATCTTGAACCTGTTGGCGGATATGCTGGATCCGTTCAATGAACTGGGTGGCTTTGACAACTTCTGGGGACGAGTCAGCCGAGGTGGTCGCCATGGGAAGTGCAACATCCATGGGGCCCAATGGTTGGAATCCCAACCCCACCTGAAAGGGGATGTGGGCAGTTGAACTGTGTTAAGCTCGGTTGTAGCTATGCTGGACATAGGGAAGACTCTCATCACATGTGGGGGGTGTGTTGAATTGTACATGCGCAGGATATGTAGGACCATCCGGTTGATGACCTCGGTTTGGCCATCTGTCTGGTGGTGGAAGGCAGTGGATTTGGTCAGCTTGGTATCTTGCAGTGACCAGAGGCTCGACCATATTGAGTTGAGGAACCGACTGTCACGGTCTGAGATAATGGTCTAAGGGATCCCAAAATGTACCAATACTTGCTCAAAGAAGAGCTTGGAAGTGGCTTCTAGTGTGATGTTCTTCTTGCAGGTGGATAGAATCGCCATCTTGGAAAAGCGATCAACAACCACAAAAACACAGTCGTTCCCCCTCTTGGTGGAAGGGAGGCCTGATGTGTAGTCCATTGAGATGGATTCCCAAGGCCTGTTAGGAGTAGGCAAAGGGGTGTACAGGCCCTATTTCTTTGTGGTCGGTTTGGCAATTGCGCAAGTGGTGCAGGACCTGATATACTTGGCGACATCCTGTCGAAGTTTCGGCCAGTAGAAATGTTTCTACAACACTGCCACTGTATTTTCGACACCAAAGTGTCCTGCCACCCGACTGTAGTGAGCTTCCCAAATCAGCTTCGCATACTCGCTTGATGGAATGCAGAGATGGCCCAGATGACACAACAACCCGTCATGAAGATGGAAATTAGCGACCATTGAGTTGGTGCCCAACATTTGGTAGGTGGTGGAGAAATCAGGGTCTGTCTCATAGAGGTGGGGCCATCCAGAGGTCTCGTGGCCGCAAGAGTCTAGAATTGTGGTAAGTGCTGCGACTGGAGGTCGACTATGGCAGTCAGCGACTCAGTTGGTACTCCCTGTTTTATATTTTATGTCAAGGTGGAATTGCGGCAAGTATGTTGACCACTTCTGATGGCGGTCATTCTGCAACTTTACTTGGGTCTGCATGAACTGTAGTGGCTTGTGATCAGTGTGGATAACTGTCTCCTTCCCAAGAATGTAATGTCTCCACTGGCGGCAGGCTTGCACAATGGAGTACATTTCTTTGTCGTAAGTAGGGTACTTACGGACAACATTTGATAGTGTCTCACTATGATATGCCACGGGGTGGCCATGTTGAGTGAGAACGACGCCCACAACATAATCCTAAGCATCTGTCTCGATCTCAAAGGGATCTTGTAGGTTCTGTAATGAGAGTACCAACGATGAGCACAAATGCTTCTTCAAGTCATCGAAGGCTTGTTGTTGGGGCAGGCCCCACACAAATTTTTCCTTACAGCCACCCCTGGTTATTTAGCTCAGGGCCCATGCGATATGAGAGAATCCCAGCACAAACCGATGATAGAAATTGGCGAGGCACAAGAAGGTCCGAAGTTCAATGAGTGTGGTTGGGGATGGCCAGTCACGGATGACCTGGATCTTGGCTGGATCCACATGCACACCATGTCGATCAACGATGTAGCCTAAGTAATGGATCCTGTCCATGCCGAAGGAGCATTTTCCAAGTTTGCATATAGTTTATGTTGCCGCAGGGTGTGCAAAAGTTGTTGAATATGCTCCAAGTGTTGTAGCTAGGGTTTTCACCCTAGCTTGTGCAAATGAGCACCTACTAAGGAGAAGGGCCTCCTTAGTAGCAGTTTAGTAAAACAATAAATTTAAATAGTAAAGCAGCATAAAATCTAATCTAGCATGTGCATTAACAGAAATAAAAGACAATGACAATATGAGAAAACAAATTATTTTTGTATTATGATATGATCAAGATTACATTTACCTCAAATGTTGAGGTTGGTGGAGCTCTTGCAGTAGTCCAGGAGGGCTGCTTCCGTGCTCTAATGGGTTCCTTCTCCTTCTCCAAGGTGTTTGGATGATGGGCCAAAAGGGGCACTCAAATGGGAAACTAGCTCAAGTGGAAAGTTAGAGTTTCAAGAGTGATTTTGGCAGAGTGAGGATAGGATAGATTGTGGATGTGAAATGAGGAGCTTCCATCACCTATTTATAGGTTTTTAGTGGTGGAGTATTGTCACGTCCCCTCCCATTATACTAGTGCAATGGAGAGGATCGTGATCCCAAACCGGGCATCTAGCCCCATGTACTTATGAAGTAAGCATGCAAGACATATGAGGATGCATAAGTATTTGTTTATACACAGCAGAAGTAATTTCAATTACTCATTCATTTTTCATTCAAGATATTCATCCATTAAACAATTGAAAGATAGCAAAAGAGGATACTTATCTTAATGAAGTAGTCCCAAGCAACCGGCTATGCTTCTGCAACGTTCCACCCAACCGTAGGCCAGTGTGCTCCTTAATATCTCAGCACCACTGCCACCCCCGAGCTGAGCATGATCTCCACAAGGAACTAGGGAACAACAGGGTCTCACATAACCATAGATACACCAGAATCATCCATACCAACCAACAGTTGGGTTTCTGAGGTTGCTAGGAGAGGGATGCATATAACAACAAAAGTGTAAGTGCTGGGCATGAGAAAAACGTTTCAACAGTGGAATGCACGAGATGGGGTTTCTTGAGCTTCAGAAAAACGTGGGTAGACTCAAAACGAATTGGCAACCTGAGTAAATTCGACTGGGAGAGCAACCCATTCCAGAAAAATGCCCCAAGGGAAAAAACGACCTCTCCCTCAGCCCAAAATCGCGTCCCTCCTTTCCCAGCTACTACCCAATACCAAAAACGAGTTCCTGGACATGGAAAAATGCAGGGTTATGGTGAAAAATGTGAGGATCAACTCCAGTAAGCTCAGTATGCATGAGAGGAAGAATGGCCATGGGTGAAGAATGGCTTTGGGCCAATTTCGTGGGGGTTTTCTTGCCCAGCCAACCCAAAACTCGATTTCCCAGGTTGCTGTCTTGCCCATACACGAAAATTGACAGCCATACCTCTCCCATCCCAAGGCATTAATTGTCTCAACCAATTATTGGAAGAATTAAATGATTGGGTGCATGAGGCCAAATGGGTAGTTGAGAGTTCATGGGTTTCCTCAATGAAATGGCTCAACACCATGGCTCAAGGGTTTGGTTATTTTCCCTCCCTATTCCTTGTAAAGATCATGCCCCCATCTCTTTGTTGCATTGCGTAGCTGGTTGTGGGTTTTTCATTAAAATTGCATGTTTACATGATGTCCGATTTTACATTGTGCTCCGCTAGCACAAGAACCATATGCATCTATTCTAATTGCTGATACATAAAACGATAAATCAGTGGTGGGGCCTTGGCCTTGAGCTCCTCACCATGACTAAATGACAATATTTACATAATTTACAATTTAATGAAAAAGGGGGTAAAAAATGGGGACGTGACATTCCCCTCCCCTTGGAATAACACCGTCCTCGGTGTTCCAACACTTCGGAGAATAGATACCCACTTTACATATGTCCAAAATTCACAAAATGTGGTAGGTTTGTCCTGCATTTCACCCTTTACTTGGGTCTTTCAGGACTAAGTCCTTTGGTATTTACAAACTACTCTTGCTGGCTAGGACCTTCTAGCTCTGCATGAGGACATCGTTCCAAAACAATTCCTTCTTTTTCTTTTCCTTCCAACTGGTCCACGAACTTGGAGAATTTACGGTTGCTGCCCTCTTGGTATTCTCTTGTTGGGCAGTCACGGAGGCAATGATTTCCTCCACATCCCCAACATTTCATTGGCGGCTTTACCTTTTCCCGATCCATTTCCTTTGAGTCTTCCCACCTGGAACGTTTCTTACTCGGACAGTTGGATGAATTCTTCTTCATTGATCCACTTTCCTTTCCCTTGCTGATTGCTCCCAGAATGCTTTTTACCTCTTTTTGCAGACGAATAGAGTCCCGCAAAGCCTCATGGTTTATCTCATTCTGTTGCCTCTGTAGCTTGAGCATCTCCCCAAGATTTTCTTGGGTCCTGGCAATTGTTTGAAGAAGATTTTCAGCCAACTCTAATAGCCCTCGGTATGCTGCCATGGTCAATGGGCACAATTGAGCACACTTTGCTTACTAGCAACACTTTCCTGTGCCGACTGCAACCAATTGTTTCACTTTCTTACCTGTGAAATTCATCATGGGAATTCTTTGTTAGGACAAGCATATCATAAACATTAAGATTAGTCAATTATTCTCCTAATTGACATGGAATGTCCATGCTCTATTCATGGGACTTCCACACTTTTCATGCTTTCCCAACATACACATGAACTCATTCATGTTCATCTTTTCACAGGAAATTTACTATTTCAGCATTCACAATTCATCTCAAGCAATTAAACACAATCTATTTTCAGCCATGATATGCACTCAACAATCTTTTGTTTTATAAATGCATCAATCAAAAGGAAAGAGAAGAGTAGGGGTTTCTCCCTCTTAGTCTTGTTCTATTATGGAGCTACACCATCGCTGTGGTTTCATGCTCCTTAGTCTCTTTCACTTCAATGTGAATGCTTTAACTTTCCTTTCTTGGCTATGGCACTTAGTGTCTAAGTTCTGTATATGGATTTTCAGCTAGGGCACCCTTCCCATTATTGCCTACAGAGCCCTTGGCTGCTAGGATCCACTCGTATCGACTAGCACCATCTTTCATTACAACTCATACTGAGCTCTTTAGGACGGTCGCATGTCCACATGCATCTCTAGGATGCCTTCATAATCCTTGCTTCCAGCAATACCTACACTCAAACATTGAATTAATTCACATGTTTAGTTCATTTTCATAGGGTTTTTCTCTAAACAAGAGTTTTAGGAAATCATAACCAAATCATATACACACGTATATTCACGAGCAAGAAGCTGCAAGGTAACTGAATACTTATCTGTATTGGATGTATTCACTTTAGTCCACGGGATCCTTCTTCGCTTTCCAAGCATTGGATTTCCCGTGGATACAACCATGAAGGTTGGGCCAGCACACAGGCTACTCCACAACCGTTCGAACAGGCAATGTCAGGCCAGTACGCTGACTAGTTTTTATCAATTGTTTAAGGGAATGTTTGGCCAGCACGCCGGCTGCTCCACAACATCAAGTAGTTAATGCCCAACTAGTCACTCTCTGGACTTATCAAGAACTTTATAGTGTTCAACCAGCTACTCCCTGGATTTCTTAATAATTTATATCGCCCACTCATTTACTCTCTGGATTTACCAGTAATTCATATCACCCACTCATTTACCAACAATTTATAGTCTTTCAGGGTCTTGCCTTCCTGCAATGACCAAGGTTTCCAAGAAAGAAACAATAGTGTATCAGCTTAGCTGTTAGAAGACTTATACTTGTAATCTTCATTATTCCAAACAAGACATAAATGAAAACGAATACTTATCTGTATTGTGCGTTTCCCCTCTGGTCCACAGGATCCTGCTTCGCTTTGCAAGCCTTGGGATCACCTATGGACTTGGATATAGTTAATGCTTAACCAGTATGCCTCCCCATCGGCTAGATTTACCAAGCATTTGGTGGTGTCCAACCAGTCCCATACCTGGTTGGCCCTCTCCAGTGCCGAGCCAGCACATTCGTCTGGGTCATCGACCAATGGAAGGAAACTGCGCCACCGACCATCATAGGTCAACGCTCTACTATGAAGCCATAGGTATCTCAGGGTTTCCAGTCAGTCATCGGTGCCCGCCCTCCCACTGCTGACCCAATAGGCATCTCAGGGTTTCCAGTCAGTCATCGACGCCCGCCCTCCCACTGCTGACCCAATAGAGATTTCATGCCTTTACCAATGTCACCACACCTTCTTGCACCGTAACCCTTCACACTCATCAGCTCTTCATTATACAAGGACGCCACTCCTTTTTGTTTGTGCAAATCGGTGGTTCCTTTTAGGAACTTTATAGGTGACTTTCTTGACTGCAGGTTAACATGACCCCTACTCACACAAGGATGATACCTTCTCTTATTACACAGCTCTTCGGGCCTGTCCATCCCTTCTGGTAATATTTCACGTGAGCATAGATAGGTTGCTAATTCCCATATAGTCTCTTTGCGTACCCTTCTTCACTCTGCCCGTTAATGTGCAGTATCAATCTGCATCTGTGTAGGCTGACAACACAAGAAGGATAAGCAAGCTCATCAGTATTGCTGTTCAATTCTTAACCACATTCCATATCATTCACTACCAAGTATTGAAACACCAGGAATGCGTCCATTCCCTTAGGGTGTAGTCAATATTGAAAACTCTATCATGACCCAGCACCAGAAAAGGTGTGCACCCCCTCTCCGATGTGCGCCATGTAGGCCCTAATCATACTCAAGCAGTCTGCAATGATATAAATAAGATAGAGCATGCTATGCATATTAACCCTAATAATTTAGACATGAATTTTCTTGTCTAGGGTCACAGAATACTCATTCATTTCACGGATGTGTCTCACATGCCTTCTGGGCATAGCTTTACCATTTCACTTTCATGGTTTACCGACATGCAGTTTGGCTGAGACATTATCAATGGCGTTTCACCCGAAACCCATTTCCAAAGCATGGGATCCTTCCCATCTAGTTTGGCTTATGCAGGTCATCACACATGGCCTTCCTGCAATGTGTCATCTTGGCACACTTCATCAAATAGTCAAACAGTCAGCAACATTTAGCAATAAGCTTCAAATATGATTGTTTCATAACCAATCAATAACATTAATAATTAAATTCAACATGAATTTTACAATTCTGTCTCCTACAGAAATTGGTTTGCTTAGCAATGCGGCTATCCTCATAGTGTTTGGCTCCTGTAAGTGACACCACTCTGCCCATTATGGTCTTATGCCTGCTGCCATACATGAGCATCCACTTACAGCATGTCCTCCTGACACATTTTCATATAAGCCAAACAGTCATTAGCAATTATCCGAAACATTTACAAATTTGATATTTACAACTGTTCTTACTAACAGAGCTTAGAGCTCTCAACCATGGGATTCCTTCTCATAAGCTCTAGATCAAACTTCACAGTCATATCATTCATACAATGCATCACAAGATTTATAAACTCTCTCAATGCACATCTACTCAATGCTTCCTTGCATTGTTTCATGAGTACTATACATTCAAGCATATTATGATCGAAACATGACTATCTCATATAACTTGCATTACCATAATCAGGACCACCAGTCCTCACTTGCTTTGGTTATTAAGCACTTAACCAACGTACACATGGCAGGATATAAATTCATATGAATGCATTGAGATTTCTAAACAGTCATAGGGTGTAAGGATCATTTCCTTCACTTATCCACACATCACTAAGCTTGGTAGGTTAACAGTCCCAATCGGTATTCAGTATCACATGCAAACTAACTAAACATAGCTCGAACATAGTTGAAGAGATCTTATCAAATCCTCTTTCAACATTCATGCACTTTGGCACCAATAATCATTACCTGCATGGTTACCATTAACCTCGCTTGATGTTACCTGATCAATTGGCCTCTTACCAAGGCTGCTCAGTCTTTTTGCTAACTTTATGATCATAGATTTGTTGCACCATCCTTTCTGCATAAGGTTGTTGGCTTCATGCAACAACATCCTCGGCACATTTAGCCATGCTCTTTGTTATCTTTGGTCCTACAACCAATACCAACATCAATAGCGATTATCAATCACAATATTCTCCATTACTAGTTCATTGCATAAGCAGATTCCATTATTCTACCAATATGCAATATCCTATTTATGCACAAGCATTTCCATATGTAGTATGCAATTTTTGTTAAGATGCCATCTAGTGCATATACATCTATGTAATCTCTTACATTTTTAACATATTTATGCCATATGATAGTTTCATAATTATAAGTATGATAACAAATAGGGGTTTAAGGAATTCTTCCCTTTTCGGTCCCTCATCGTAACATGGAATTCCTCTTCCATATCATGCAATTGTAGAAATTGCCCATATTGACAACAAAATTTGTTTGTCAAGACAGCCGCTGGCACTCTTCTGCACTAAATATCCATGATAGATGTAGATCTCATTCAAACTCTGGTCATGTATCATTGTTCCCTGCTGGACAAGCTTTCCAATTCCTATCTCCATGCTCCATTCCAACATAAGGTGCGGAAACTGCATCTCTTCAAAAATGACAACTTTCACTACAATTCTGCCCATTTTACACAGTTGCATTTTGGTCCAGAATGCCAACCTTAGCCACCTGTGGAAGAAAATCTATGAGGAATCACAAAAAACTTTTATATCGGGAGAATTTGGTTCATATAACAAGGAACACTCAGCAATTCACGGATTTTAATTCCGGTTCACCATTCATCTTCTATGAATTTCTGGGTTTTGCTACTTCTCACTTTTCACATTTTTCCAAAATTCCAAATTTTGGGCCAAAAATGGCTATCTCCCAAACGGTGCATTTCTGGGAAATATTCGTCTAACGGAAACTGTTCGTCTTAATGAG
Organism: Larix kaempferi; assembly: GCA_027924585.1. NCBI lineage: Eukaryota > Viridiplantae > Streptophyta > Pinopsida > Pinales > Pinaceae > Larix > Larix kaempferi. Next base: position 590,762 of record BSBM01000104.1, read on the forward strand.
AATATGAAATGTCTAGTTTAGTAAAATTTTTGACTCCCACATCTAGGGTCACTTTTACTGCCCACAAGCTTTTCAAAATCCCGAAAAAGTGGCCCGGAACAGTGCTTTTTGGTCTTCTTGCTCATTCCGACTTCACATCTTTTGGAGTTTGGCTCCAAGATTCTGAACTTAACATCGTGTCTGCCTCATATCAATTTCGGCTCAAACCGACCTTCTGTCAAGCCTCGGGACTCTGTCCTTCAAAAGTCACTATTATCCAATTTCTATCAAATCGGAGTGTAATGGGCTCGAGGTCTTCACTGGTTCTTTCATGGCCTTCGTCAATGGCCTCCGAGCCCCACAGGAATCATTTCATTCTGAGTTCGGATGCTCCTCCTATCAAAAAAACAAGTTTTGGTCACTCTTTCTTTTTCAGGAATCATTTCATTATGAGTTCGGATGCTCCTCCTATCAAAAAAACAAGTTTTGGTCAATTTTTTTATTTTTATTTTTTATTTATTTATTTATTTTTTTCGCGCGTGGGAAATCCCTCTGCAGCTGCGGGGCAGTTCGGTAATGGCTTCCGCAATTGCGGAGCAGTTCGTCGAACGCTTCCGCAATTGCGGAGCAGTTCGCCGAACGCTTCCGCAATGGCGGGGCGATTTGCCGAACGCTCCCGCAATTGCGGAGCCATTCGGCGAAGGCTTCCGCAGTTGCGGAGCCATTTGGCGAATGCTCCCGCAATTGCGGAGCCATTCGGCGAAGGCTTCCACCGTTTCGGAGCCGTTCGCGGAATGCTTCCGCCGTTGCGCGGAATGCTTCCGGGGGTTTCGGGCGGTTTTTTTTGTGAAAAGCTTTTGTGGAACGACTTGCGGAATGCCTCCGGAATTTCGGAACGATTCGCCGAAGTCTTCTGCAGTTGCGGAACGATTCGGAGAAGTCTTCCGCAGTTGCGGAACGATTCGCCGAAGTCTTCCGCAGTTGCGGAACGATTCGGCGAAGTCTTCCGCAGTTGCGGAACGATTCGCCGAAGTCTTCTGCAACTTCGGAACGACTCGCCGAACTCTTCCGCGTTGCGGAACGATTCGCGGAATCCGTCCGAAATTTCGGAAGGGAATTCCTTCCACAATTTCGGAAGAGAATTCCTTCCGAAAAAATTTCCTTTTCACGCCGACACTTAGAAAATTTTTCACTTAAAAAAAAAAAATTTCTCCGCTGTTTCGGAGCAGTTGGTTGAATTCTTCCGCAATTGCGGGAAGGTTCGCCGAACTCTTCTGCAATTGCGGGAAGGTTCGCAGAACCTTTCCGTAGTTTCGGGACGACTTCCCGAAACAAACTTAAAACACACAAAAATTTTCAAAAACTCTTAAAATTTTTTAAATTTTTGAAACTTCCTTTGTCACTGCTATCAGATTTGGCCCATAGAGGTCCAATGTTGCAACCAATAGCTCTGATACCATTCTGTCACATCCCCTCCCATTATACTAGTGCAATGGAGAGGATCGTGATCCCAAATTGGGCATCTAGCCCCATGTACTTATGAAGTAAGTATGCAAGACATATGAGGATGCATAAGTATTTGTTTATACACAGCAGAAGTAATTTCAATTACTCATTCATTTTTCATTCAAGATATTCATCCATTAAACAATTGAAAGATAGCACAAGAGGATACTTATCTTAATGAAGTAGTCCCAAGCAACCAGCTACGCTTCTGCAACGTTCCACCCAACCGTAGGCCAGTGTGCTCATTAATCTCTCAGCACCACTGCCACCCCCGAGCTGAGCATGATCTCCACAAGGAACTAGGGAACAACAGGGTCTCACATAACCATAGATACACCAGAATCATCCATACCAACCAGGAGTTGGGTTTCTGAGGTTGCTAGGAGAGGGATGCATATAACAGCAAAAGTGTAAGTGCTGGGCATGAGAAAAACGTTTCAACAGTGGAATGCACGAGATGGGGTTTCTTGAGATTCAGAAAAACATGGGTAGACTCAAAACGAATTGGCAACCTGGGTAAATTCGACTGGGAGAGCAACCCATTCCAGAAAAACGCCCCAAGGGCAAAAACGACCTCTCCCTCAGCCCAAAATCGCGTCCCTCCTTTCCCAGCTACTACCCAATACCAAAAACGAGTTCCTGGACATGGAAAAACGCAGGGTTATGGTGAAAAACGTGAGGATCAACTCCAGTAAGCTCAGTCTGCGTGAGAGGAAGAATGGCCATGGGTGAAGAATGGCTTTGGGCCAATTTCGTGGGGGTTTTCTTGCCCAGCCAACCCAAAACTCGATTTCCTAGGTTGCTGTCTTGCCCATACATGAAAATTGACAGCCATACCTCTCCCATCCCAAGCATTAATTGTCTCAACCAATTATTGGAAGAATTAAATGATTGGGTGCATGAGGCCAAATGGGTAGTTGAGAGTTCATGGGTTTCCTCAATGAAATGGCTCAACACCATGGCTCAAGGGTTTGGTTATTTTCCCTCCCTATTCCTTGTAAAGGTCATGCCCCCATCTCTTTGTTGCATTGCGTAGCTGGTTGTGGGTTTTTCATTAAAATTGCATGTTTACATGATGTCCGATTTTACATTGTGCTCCGCTAGCACAAGAACCATATGCATCTATTCTAATTGCCGATACATAAAACGATAAATCAGTGGCGAGGCCTTGGCCTTGAGCTCCTCACCATGACTAAATGACAATATTTACATAATTTACAATTTAATGAAAAAGGGGGTCAAAAATGGGGACGTGACAAGTATTGACCCATGGTTTTTGGCACCATATGGTATAGGTCAATTATTTAGGGTTTTTGCTTCCCTTTTCCCTCTTTTTCCTTTTTTTTTAATATTTTTTATTCCCTTTTATTTGATTTTTGGGAATTTAGGGCCCTTTTAGAGGGTTTTTGCTATCTTTGGAGGAAATTTAAATTATTTTGGGGGAAAAAATGGGTTTTTTTGGCCTTTTGGTGGCTTTTTAATGGTTTTTTTGAGGTTTTGGAGGCAAATATGGTAGGAAATATAGACAAATGAGTCATGTAATGAGGGAGATGAGATGGTGAGCACTTTTTGGGTGTTAACAGATTTCCTCTTGATGTGTGAGGGTAGGAGCTCATCGTATGGCCGATAGACATCATAGGTCTTTTATGGTTTTCCTGGGGTGTTGAGAAGAGAAGAAACGAACTAGAGCCCAGAACAACAGTCCCAAACAAACTGCAAAAACTGAAAATACATGACCTCAATAATGAATGAGGAATAATCTCAATATATGGACGAGGCGGGCATACCCATGCTCATATCAAGATATATAAAATAACAATGAGGCCCAAAAAAGGGGACCTGAAAGATACATGGAGAACTACTGTGTACATTATAAGGGTCCAGAGGGGACACAAATCATGGACATACTGCCGGTCTGACCATGTCTGAGCTGAAGAATTGATACACTGGAATAACAATAGTGGTGCTGAGTGTGGTACTAGAGGAACCAATGAACTATTGGATTATAATGACGAGCGGTCATATCCTCAATGGTACACTGGACTGTAGCTATACTGGGTACTCAAGGAAGCGTCTGAGTGAGTGGCCTCCGAATACAATCGCCAACTCAACCCGGATATCCATGGGAACATATAACTAGGTGTTCCAAAGTGACTCACCAATGTGCTAGAGTCGGGGGAAGTCCGGGGTCTTTGACCAATAACTGAAGGGATGTATACCCTGCACGAATCTCAACGGTGTGATCAAGGTGTTGAAGTCGAGCACGTGAGAAACAACCATTCGGAGAGGCACTGAGGACTCCACTCAAAATGGTCCGTAGGCACTCACCACAGATGGTGATGAGTCCAAGGTGCAGGGACCTCTGGGTCTATCCTCTAGAATAAATGGGCTGGTGTCGACAAAGGGAGACCTACAACTAGCAAGGCAATGATGTTTCCTTGATAAGAGCACGAGGTGGATAACCTAAGTGTGAGAGTACTGATGGTAGGAATGACATACTGTGGAGGTGGGGAATAACTGGGCAAACAGAGTGGGTGGACTCAAACTTCCTTTGTTCAGAGTATGATGGGGGGGTTGATTGGGTAGCATATGAAATTGACTGGTGGGAAGGGGATCATAGCTTTAAGGGACTAGGGATGGTGACTGGAATGAGGGATACTCAAGTTGGTGTAGGATGGCAGGAGACTCTGAGGGTGGTATATTGTAGAATACTCTGAACAAAGGCGACCTTATGGGGGGTGCTGCCGAGATGATTGATCATAGTGCCGAGAGGCACCGATGGGGATTTCTTCATGGTTTAAGGAGTTGGAAGAAGTGTGCTCAAAATGGTACTTTCATGTGGATTTATACGAGCCCAGGACAGTTCATGCTCGTGATTGCTTTCAATTTTAAGGAGTCTGAAAGCGATACGAAGACTCTGAAATAATGGAGTGGTACCGTCGTGTGGATTTGTACGAGCCTAGGACGGTGCATGCTCGTTGTTGCTTTCAATTTTAGAGAGTCTGAAAGCAATAATAAGACTCCAAGGGGGTTCTTTTTCGTGTGTTAGTCTCCAAGGCCCGGAAAAGCATAAAAGGATGCAATGAAGAACTCTTCTAGCCGGTGTGACTAGAGTATTCCTTTTTCGTAATTAGTCTACCAGGTCCGGAAAAGGGTTAAAATTATACCAGATAGATGCCCTTTTAGGTACTTTAATGAGCATGAAAGCAAGCAAGATTGCTCGGTGATCTTTTCATTCTTTTAGGAGTCATTAAAGAGCTTAACAGAAACTCCCTAAGTGCCTTTTTTGTAAAGGACTTGTCCGGACCAAAAAATGGATAAAATTATACTGAACAAAAGGAATGGCTAAGCAAGGAGAGAGTGTTCAATCAAGGGACATCAATGAGAACCAAAAGCAAGGGTTGGGGGGGTAACACTGGCGGGCCTCCTTGCGGGATGATGAATGGTGGCAAAATAACGAAATAATTGCAGTGTGAATGGAGTGAATGGCTCATGTATACATGTGTAATAATTCGATGGCGGCCGATGTGGTGTGCAAACCGAGGAAACAAGGTGTCGGGACACAATGTTGAAACTGTTTCTAGTGAGAGCTAGAAATGATCTCAAGCATCATCACGAGCTCGGAAAATTGAATCCGGTGATATAAAAAGCATAAAAAATGGATAACAACCGAGGTGGTGCGCAAACCGAGATGACTAGGGGTTGGTAAAAAATGCCCAAAAAATCTGGGGGGTGAGAGCGAGAAATGATCTCAAGCATCATCACTGGATCGAAAAACTGAATTCGATGGTATAAGGAATGCTAAAAACTGACAATGGCCAATGTGGCACACAAATCGAGATGGCGACGTGCATGGAAAAAATTCAAAAAAAAAGGGGGGGGGTTCGGAGAAAACGAGAAACCGTGTCAACCATTTTAAAGGTCTCGTTGTTCTGATTCCAGTCGTGGAAACGGTTTGGAAAACGGACTCCGTATGGATCCATAATGGACAAATCAAGAAAAAGTCAACTGTCTATAAATAGTAAGTGGACCCATAATGCCAAGTGTCAGTTGTGTGGTTGACTTTGACAGGAGAGTGTGGTGGGCCAGAGCGGATTTGGAATTTCTGAGCGATTGGACTGGTCGATTTCATTTCCGCGAGTTGCAGGTATTTCACTGAACTCATACCTTTAATTTTTTCTCGATTCGGGGGGGGGGGGGGGGGGGGGGGGGTAGTGGGTCCTCAGGGGGGGTTGTATGGTCCACACGGGAGTGGATTGCGGGTTTCGAGGCAATGGTCGTTATCATGGATCGCGGTTGTGGCCTCCACAACTGCGATTCGGGATCACGACTATGGCCTGGATAGTCGCGATCCGCGCCCATGGTTGTGGCCTGGACAGCCGTGATCTGCGATCGTGACTGTGGCCTAGACAGCCGCGATCTGTGATCACAGTTATGGCCCCCCACAGGCGCGATCTGTGACCACGGCTGTAGTCCCGATAGCTGCGAGTTGGGATCGTGACATTGGGCCCCACAGCCGCGATCTGGATCGGGATTGTGGAGTCATACCGGGGGGGGGGATGATGGTTTATTTGATGATGTTTTGATGAGTTTTCATTGTGGGATTGACAGGATGCTGAGAGTACTATGGAGAGAGCATGTGATACCTGATGATCTGATGGAGTACATACAAGATGATCAACATGTCTGGGGGACCTTGGGGCTATTGAAGTTCACGCAGGTGTCGATGATGCATTCAGCAACACTACTGCTGAACAGGTTGGTGGGCTTCTGGGAGCCCGATAGTCAATGATTCATGGTGCAGGGGGAGAGACTGGAGCTCACCCTGGAAGACGTATACTTTTTGACGGGACTGCTGTGTTTGGGTAGGGTGGCGGATACCCAGCCATGGGTGTCCGCGGATGTGGACATGGAGGAGATGTTGGATCGGTACTGCCTCCCTACGACAAGATGCATAAGAATGCACTCTTGATTTGTGACTTAGAGAAGCCATCAGTTCGGGTGATCGCAGCATGTGTGGTCGGAGTGTTGGGGTCACAGGGGCCCAACCGGGTGTCGGGGGGACAGATGGAGTTGGTAGAGCGGGTACTACAGGGTACCTTCTTTGCTTGGGGCCAGATGTTCCTCACTTGTGTTCAGCTGCAGCTGAGCTCGGTGAAGGTATCTGGCAAGGGGTTCTGCTATGGGTAATTTTTGTGCTCTTTCTTCATGGAGTGGGTTCCGACGCTGCGACCACGAGTGCCGGTCCGGGCTGGGGGTTTGAGGGAGCTGCGGATGGTGTGGTGGGGTGAGATGATGTGCCAGCGGGGTGGGGGAGAGGTGGGGCAGTATTTTACGTAGGAGCTCTATTTGTAGTGGTTGTAGATGCCACTAGCATTTGATGACTATTCGTATCGTGGGATGGACTACCGGCAAGATCCAGAGGCGCCACGACCCCCAGGGAAGGTTTGGGGTCTAGATGGTATGTATCTAGTTTCTTGATTGTTTTATATTGGATGTTTTGATGTTAGAGATATATGATGATGCTGACTATTTGCAATTTGGTTTGATGCAGATGTGGGACTGCAGCCACCGTCAGGGCATAGGGAGCGTCGGGGGCATATAGCAATGCCAGCCTTGCTAGACTGGGGGGAGGTACAACGACGGGATGTAGAGGGGACTTTGGAGGCCTTGCGAGTTACCTTCGACCGACTACTAGTTGGGGTCTCCGACGAGGGGTGGTAGGAGCTTGATCGGGAGGTGGTCGAGGCCTGTCACGAGGCTCCACGAGATTGGCGGTCGATCTTGATTCTGGTGGCAGTTTTGGCCAAGGAGAGGAGGGGTCAGGATTGACAGGGGGATGAGGAGGATCTAGAGGAGGAGAGAGGAGAGGAGAAGTCCGCAGCAGAGGAGGCTGCGACAGAGGGTGAGGATGGTTCAGATGGGGGATATGACTCTCATTAGGGAGTCCTGGAGACTCTCCCCGATGTGTATGGGCATTCGAGATTTTTTGTATATACAACATGTATTTTATGACAGGGATGCTGTTGGGGCTCCTTGATGTATATTTTTTGTATAGCTGAGTGCTGGGACACTCATGACATGTATATGACGATGATATATTTATATAGGTATGCACATGGATGCATTTTTTGCGGTGATTATTTTGTGTACGCACGTGGATGCGCCAGTATTGTTTTGTGTTGTTTATTGCACGTGGATGCAAATGATTGGTTATGATAGGCACGTGGATGCCCTTTGTTGTAGATGCAGTCTTTTTGGGATTTTTATGTTTTTGATGTGATGATTATGCATGATGTATGATTTACATGGTGTGATTGATATGCCAGTTGAGGATGTTGTTAGCCATTTGATTTGCGACACTATTCTGAGCTCTTGGGACATGAGTGAATGTTATGGATTCAAAATGTTGGCTTAGCTATTTTGTGCAGGAACTTTCTAAAGAGGAAAAGATCACGCACCTGGTAGCAGTTGTCGAGCTAGGAGACAAGCAGCTGGGACTCAAGGAACACATGAAGGTGACGTATACCTATCTGAAGGGCAGCAGTCAGGAGACCGGTCACAACATCATACTTAGCCTGGTTATTGGTAGCAGCGCCTGTGCACATTCCGTCAAGGTGAATCAACTCATGTGAAGGGGAATATAAGACCCAAGCTGCAGAGGCCAGGTTTGGAGACCAGTGGATTGCTCCATCGGCGAAGCCAATGTAATAAGGTGGAAGATGGTTCATCTGTGATCATGCAAAAATGATGAATGTAAGGTTGCGAAAAAAAGGTGAAAAACAAAAAGAAATCAAACTGTACAATACAGACCAACGGGTCCGTGAGATTGTTAAGGATAAAATCGTTTAAGATACAACCCATTACGGGGGTTGCGCAAGGGGTGGCCTTCTGAGTCAGTTAAAATATATGCCCCATGTCCAAGGCAGGTATGCACTATGTAAGGACCTTGCCACATGGATTCGAACTTCCCTTTAACTGTATTGTCGTGATCTTGGTCGTAGATGAGGACTAGATCTCCTTCACGGAAAGCTCGTGGGTGGACATGTTTGTCATAACTAGATTTGGAGCGGTTCTTGGAAGCTTCAATGGTTTGGAGGGTTGCGCGACGATCCTCATCAACTTGTTCTAATAACAGTAGGCGTTGTTCAAGTGGGGAGGTGTCGAGGAGAAGTTCAATAGCGATGTGTAGGGCGGGTATCTGACATTCGATGGGGAAGACAAATTTGACACCATGAACTAAGTGAAAAGGGGTGAAACCGGTGGCCATCTTAGTTTATGTACAGTAAGCCCATAATGTGGGAAAAAGCATGTGATGCCAATTGGACTTATGTCAGTCAACAATGCGTTGGAGGATTGTTTTCAAAATTTTGTTAATGGCCTCAACTTGGCCGTTCCCTTGGGGGTAGTAAGCAGAGGCATACTGATGTTTGAACTTAAGAAGAGTTGACAACTCGCGCCAAATGGCATCTTCAAAATGTGAACCATGGTCTAAGACAAGCTGTTTTGGGACCCCGAATCGTGTAATAACATGGTTAAAAAAGAAACGGGAAGCAGTGTCGGCTTTACAGTTGAAGGTGGGTATGGCTTCAACCCATTTGGTGAAGTAGTCGATGGTGACAATGATGTACTTATGGCCGTTTGCGGATGAGGGTTTACATTCCATGAAGTCGATGGCCCATTTGCAAAACGGGCCAACGGTGACGACTAGGTGGAGTGGGGTGGGTGTTGTCCTGGCCTTAGGGGCAAAGAGTTGGCAATTATGGCAATGCTTCACTGCTGTGCTGCAGTCGATAAACAGTGTGGGCTAGAATTATCCAGCGCAGGTGACCTTCTGGGCGGTGGCCATCCCTGAGAAATGTCCGCCGCAGGCCCCGCTATGACAGTCGTTGAGGACTTGTTCGACTTCCTCGTGTGTAAGGAAACGACGGAGGATAGTATCAACCCCTCGCCGGTAAAGGACATCACCCAAGAGGAGATACCAAGAGGCATGGTGACGGATACAGTGGCGTCCATCGCGGCCTATGTTTGGTCAAAACTTATGCATGCGAAGGTATAGCAGAATATCACCGTACCACGGGTCGTCTGACGAGATGATAAAAAAATGGTCATCAGGTAATTCAGTGGTGATCGACGGTGACGCCAAAAGAGATGGTAGGTTGGTTATGAGATGGGAAAGTGCGAGGGCTTTAGTACTCTTAGGGGTTATGAAAGTTAGGTCATATTCTTGGAGGATACTTACCCATTTAGCGACACGACCTTGTAGAAGTCGCCGGTTCAAGAGGTAGACCATGGGGTTGGAGTTGGCGACAACTGTAGTATGACTGAGTAAAATTTAATGGCACAATTTTTGGATGGAAAAGATGATGGCAAGGGCCAGTATTTCCTCATATGGGTAACGTAGGGGTGGTCCAGATAAGGTTTGGCTGAAGTAATAAATGACATGCTCCTGGTGAGCAATGTCTTCTTGAACAAGGATCCTTGACACGTCATGGTCGGATCCCGAGACGTAAAGGATGAAGTCCTGAGAGAAATCCGGAGGGGAGATCAAAGGGGCTTGCGTGAGAGATTTTTTAAGGGCATCGAATGCAACTTGTGTCTGGTCGTCCCAAACAAAGGGTATGTGAGTATGAAGCAGACGTAAGAAACCATGAACTGTGGTGGCATAATCAGGAATGAAGCGAAGGAGGAAATTAGATTTCCCCTGTAAGATCTATAGCTGCCGGAGCGTGTGTGGTGCAGGAAGGTCTAATATGGCTTGAACTTTGAGGGGGTCGACAATGATTCCTTTGTTTGAAACAATGAAACCTAACAACTAACCTGCTGGAACGCAAAAGACACACTTAAGTGGGTTCAAGTGGATCTGATACTTGCGACAACATAGAAAAATTTGCCGGAGGTCGTTAAGGTGGTCTGATTGTTTCTTGGAACGTGCTGTGAGATCTTCAAGATAGACTAATAGGATATGAGCCAAGTCGTGAAAACAATAGGTCATGGCCCGCTGGAAGGTGGCGCCAACATTTTTAAGGCCGAAAGGCATGACACGAGAGGAAAAGTTGCCCCATGGGGTGGTGAAGGAGGTCTTGTATTGATCTTCCTTGCATATCTGAATCTGATTATACCTAGAGAAACCATCCATGAAGGATAGGACTTCATGCCCCGCACACGCATCGATGAGTTGGTCAATAAATGGCCTAGGGAAGTTGTCTTTGGGACATGATTGGTTTAAATCGCGGAAGTCAGTACATAACCTGATGGTGCCTTGTTTTTTGTTAACAGGGATGGGGTTAGAAACCCAAGTGGTGTATGCAATAGTATAAATGAAACCTGCTGCACGAAGTTTCTCAATCTCTGCTTTAACGGCGAGGAGCTTTGATGGGTGAATCGGGCGCTGTTTTTAGCGGACGAGGGGCACATCTGCCCATGTTTCAATGTGGTGCTCTATGATAGTGGGGTCAAGACTAGGCATGTCGGTGTAGGACCAGGCAAAGACATCACAGAACTCCTAGAAAAGTTTTTGTACTCTCCGATCTCGTACTCGGTGCAGGAGGCTCCCAAAGTAATGATTTCAGGGGCACCGGCTGGGGAAGAGATATCAATGTGGAACATAGGTTAGATGCTGGCCATGTTACCTTCCTCGAAGGCATCGGGAGCGGGAATGGGCTCTTTAAACCAATCGAATTTGGTGGGGAGGAAATCTTTGGTCTCAACCGAAAATTGGGTGGCTGTGGTGGGGGAGGACTCCTCCGCGAGGAAATAGGAACGATGGTGCATATCCTCCCATGGGTAATCAGGTGCGGTAAGAGCCTCGAGAATTTCCTCATCATTGTGGAAATGTTTTGTAGTGAAATCGGTTGACGGGGGGATGCTGGCAGTAGAGATCATATAAATGGTATTGACCTCTCCTGTTGGCGGAGATGTTGGGGAGTGGATCTCTTCAATGGTGGGACGATACGTCTTGAGGTCTAAGTTATTAATCTTGTAGAGGGAGGCTTTGTAATCCGAGAGATCAGGGCAGTGATGTGAGTAATGGCCGTAAATACCACATATTGCACAAGGGTGATTGGTATGCAGTGATTTATCGCAAGGATTAGGGGTAGGGTTAAGTTGGACAATCGAGATGTTGGGGTCATCGTCAAGCATTTGCATGTGCTCTTGTAATGCGGGTAATTGTGGAAATTGATGGGTAGCATGGCCCAACTCATCACACAAAGAGCATTTCGAAGGAGCTCAAAATGATGGAGGGTTTTTTACCGTTTTGGGCGGGGGTAGAGCGGTGTACGGTTGTGGGCCTTTGCCCCCAGTGTGCTTGATAAGAGGGGATAGATTGGTGGATGAGGAAGGAGTAGTGACACCGGGAGGTGGTTGACTGGTAGTGGTAATGGGTTTCACTGGTTGTAGGACAACATTTGGTGTCGGAGGGGAAACGGGAGGTGTGATGTACCACACCGGTAGTCCGAAAGTTAACCCTGGGAGGCTGAGAGTGGCCATAACTGGGGCGCTTACTACTCCCGAAGGGGGGAATAGGAATGGGATTGTATATATGGGTGTTACGCCGACATGAATAGGTACCAATGGTGGTTGGGTGTTTGTGTATTGTAGGAGAGGGTACATAAGTCAGATATTTTGGTCGCTGGTGACGGGGTTGGAATAGATTGAAATGTGGAAGTCATCAGCGTATCTGAGTAGAATCCGGGTCCAACTTAGGAAACGAATGAGGTAGATGCACTGCAAACAGGTTGTTCAACCATGGGAAGAATGTTTTTGGGTGCAGCGGGGCATTAGGATCATAATAGGTGAGTTGATCAATCTTGACCACTCGTCCTTCATGGGGGAACATCATGGTACGAAAAACGGATGAGGCATCGCCCGCATGGCGTACATGTAACTGCGGCCAAGTAAGAGGTTATAATCAAGTTGGGTGTTGATGACCTCTATGTCAATAAGCACTATTTTACCAGCCAACTGGACGGGGACATTAGCTAAGAGACCTTGGGGTTGAGCCAAACGACCATCGTAGGCTTGCGACGCAGTGGTGGATGGCTGGAGAGTAGGGGATCCCAACTTCTGCCAAACGAATGTGGACATAACACATGTAGAGGCACCCTCACCGATGATGCACCGATGGATTACAAGATTCTGAATGGATACAGAAACTTGAAATGCTAATGTGGAAGGCAGGCATGGTTCGGATTGGTCCAAATCAAAGGCCATCATTCTTGAATCAGTCGAGTCGATACCACTAATGGCTGATAACAGAGTCTTGTGCTATGTAGGACAATTTTTTAAGACCTCTAACGCAGACATGGCTGCGGGGGACTGAGCTAAGTTGTCCACAATGTTGTAATTAGACGCAGAGCGAGCATTGGGGTTATTGTTGATGCGATGAAGTGGGAAGCGAGGGGATTTTGGGGCTCCATCTAATGGGGCTGGAGGTATGCGTAATGGCTGATCGGTGGGAAGAGTGTTGGTGGTTTTGTTGTTGGGAGGGGCTTCAGGGGTGGAACCATATTGGTTCCGACGGGTTTGAAGGTTGACATCGACGGATGACATCATCAACAAGTGATGGGTACCTGAGTCTAAAGTGGGGTGGGCAGGTGCAGCGTATGTGACTTGTTGTGGTGGTGGTGCGTTTCCTTGAGGGGGAGCTAACAGTTGAGTGTTCACCACTCCTTGGGTTGGTAAAGGGTTTTGTAACACTAAGGGTTGAGTTTGAGGTGGTGGGGGGTTAGGTGACGCTTGAGGTGTCGCGTTCCCTTGGCGGTGGGCATCATCGGTCCATAGTTGTCGTACCCACTCCAGATGTGGGCAAGCGTGTGTGTAATGGCCATATACCCCGCAGATAGAACAAGGATGGTTCGTTTGCAAGTTAGGGTTTTTAGCTTGTTTTGGCGGCCTTTCGGGGTTTTGGTTGGCAGGTGCCGCGTTATTATTGTTTGGGGGATTCTATGGCTGGTCGCCTTGGTCTGGAGGGGGGTTGTTCCCACGGTTACATCCTTTTTTGCAGTTTTGTTGGCCTTGTTGGCGTTGGTTATTTTGGTTAGGCTGCGGATTTTGTTGCACATACACTTTCCCTTGGGCGGCAGGTGGGTTCTAGGGTTGTGCGAGTGCGGGAGCAGGCTGCGGCAGATAATAAGTGGGTGGAGGTGGAGGCGAAGCAGGTTCTGGACTTGGTGGGGGTTGTTGATACGTATGCGTGATGGGTGGTTGATTTGCCGTAGGTGCTGCCTATGGCAGATAATAAGCGGGGGGGGGGGGGGCTTGAGAGGATATAGGAGCGTGCGCGACCTGCAGGTGGTAATATGGTTGAGGTGCAACCGGGGGAACGTAAGCGGGGGATACATGGCCGAAGCATTGAGGTGGACATGAGGGTCCGTGAGAATGTTGGTTATGAGCCATGGGAGCATACGAATTGGTTGCTGCAGAGTGGGATGTAGCCCGCCAAAGGTCGGGTCCATTACTAGTACGTGTCATGGAAAAGGGCTGGTTATGCGATGCAACATGGCCAATGATGCCATCGGCGGCATGGGATGCCCCCGGTGCATCGTTTTGGGAGGAATCGCCATGGGGGGCGTCGGGTATAATGGTATATAAGTAACTAGACTGGGCGTAGATAAGGTCAAACTGCTGGGCTTTTAGGATGCTTGCTTCCTTAGATGCCACATCCTTGGCAATGACGGGAAGGAGAGATTTGAGAAACCAATCTAGGAAGATACGGTCATCTAACTTGATTTTGCACAGGCTTCGGCGTCGATGCCACTCATGAATGTGGTCGGTGATGTGGGTGGCCGTATTCTGTCTGCAAGACAGTAGGATCTCAACTCCCATGTCATAGCGGACAAGTAACTGAAAGAACTGCAGGAAGGTCGAGGCGAGGGAAGTAAAGGTGGCATGGGTCCCATGGGGCTGCTCGATGTACCACTTGGATGCAGAGCCAGTGAGAGTTCCCTGTAACAGATGAAGTCAGACAGAGTCGTCCACTATGGAGTTGGAGGAACACCATAGATGGAAGGACATAATGTGGTTCTGGGGGTCTTCACCTGCCTTTCCCTCAAACTTAGGGATGTCTAATGGGAGCTTGGTGGGCATGTGAGGCCATGTAGGATCGTGTCTGATGGGATCGTTGGTCAGTCTGGCCAGGTCAGGAAGGTTGAGACTAGCCATGAATGGAAAACTAGTAGAAGGATGTGACATGTTGGTGGGGGCGGCCATGGTGGGACCGTTGCCCCCAAGTGTGAGAGATGGGTTCATGTTGGGGATGTTGCCCCCAGACGGAGGAATGAAGGTGGTATGGGAGGGTCCTGCGCCACCAAGTGTAGTGTGAGTCACTAGTGGGGTTGGGTTGGGTATGCTAGCCACTGGAATTGGCACAGGGGCCGGAATGGTGGGTGTGGGCCCTATCGATGGCATACCCAAAGCAGGTGTGGTGGCTGGGGTGGTTGTGGACGCTGCACCAATGGTCCCTATGAAGAAAGGGTTGGAAGTCATGACATCCATGGGGCTAGTTGGTGTAGTGTAAGTGGGGTTTTCAGACTCTACCTCAGAATCAGATGTGAAATAAGGGGCGTAAGAGCCGGGGGACGGAGCTCTATGTCGTTGACGATTAGAGTCAAGTGACGAAGCTCAAGGTCTATGACGAGTGGTATCGAGTGATGAAGCTCTACGTCTATGATGAGTGATGTCAAGTGAACCATGCTGCGGGGGCTCACCCTGGAGGCACCGAGAGTGTCTCGGGGACTCAATGGTGATAGATGGTGTCAAGTATCTGGGGGTTGTGATGAGTGAAAAAAAACTCAAAAACCCTAATGTAGCCGAGTGTGCATAAGAAGAGCGCAAAAAATACGGCACTCAGGCCAACAACCGTGTCAAAACGCTTACTGTAACAGCTGTGCTACAATAAGCGGAGCGTCAACAATAATGGTCAGAATACCAACAAGCAATGTTCGAGTACACAGGGTACTACCAAAGGACCGAACACCAAGAGCAACCACTTCACACAAACAGATCACAGATCAACACACCGATGTTTTGACGTGGTTTAAACCCTCTTGAGGGAAACACTCCAAGGCCCCGGCCAAATAGCTTCTACGGGACAATTTATTATGCAAAGAAAGAAAGTTACAAATGAGCTTCTCATAATCGATCAACTAAACAATGACCCTCCATGCTCTTTAAATAGAGATCATGGACCAATCGGGTGTTAAGCCACGGATCAAGGTTAGGTTTGATCTAAGAGAAGTTGAGCCGTCGGATCACTCTATGTCGAAAATATATCGTGACCGTCGGATTAAGTATTTACAAATGCATACTAATGCATACTAAAGAAACACACTATCCCTAACAGATATATTACACAAGTTGATGTTAACTAACTCCTAAATGTCTAAATATCCTAACATCCCCCCTTAAGAACAACTTGGGATAGGATTGAAGGATTTACAAAAGTGACACTATTAGGAGAAGGAAGGAGGCATTAGAGCCTATCCCCCCTTAATGACAAGTTCCTGAACTCCTAACATAGATCGAAGTTTAGAAAACTTCGCTTCTGTAAGAGACTTGGTGAAGATGTTTGCAACTTGATCATCTGTAGGGCAAAAGAGAACTTCAAGAACACGATCATGAACAAGATTTCTGATGAAGTGCATATGTAGCTCAATGTGTTTGCTGCGTTGATGTAGAACTGGATCTTTGGCAAGCTTGATGGCACTTTGATTGTCGCACCAAAGTGTAGTAGGCTGCTGCTGCTCGAATCCAAACTCTGAAAGGATCTGTCGAAGCCATAAAGCTTCCTGACTGGCATTAACTGCTGCTCGATATTCTGCCTCTGCTGAAGAAAGAGCAAGAGCTTGTTGTTTCTTACAAGCCCAAGTAATAGGTACAGATCCCAAACTGAAAACATAACCTGCAGTAGACTTTCGATCATCAGGATCGTCGGCCCAATCTGAATCAGTGAAACCAACCAACAAAGGTTTCCCCCCTGTATTGTAATGAATCCCAAACTGAACTGTACCTCGAATATATCGAAGTATTCTTTTAGCTGCTTTCCAGTGACTTTCATGAGGTGTCTGCATATAACGGGAAACACGACCAACGGCAAAGGAAAGGTCAGGACGAGAATGAGTCAAGTATAAGAGACTACCAACAAGCTGTCGATATAAGGTGGCATCGACTTTAGGTGAAGTACAAGTGGCAGAAAGTTTGACTCCAGACTGGAAGGGAGAAGGGGCTGGTGTACAATCTTCCATGTGAAAGCGACGAAGAAGGTCACAAGCATACTTAGACTGAGAAAGAAAGATTCCTTCTTTGGTTTGCAGGACTTGGAGACCAAGAAAATAATGCAAATGTCCTAAGTCTGACATTTCAAAATTTTGTTTAAGACTGGATTTCACATGGGTTATAAGCTTAGGGTCACTACCAGTAAGAATAAGGTCATCAACATATAGAACAAGTATGATGAGATGGTTTCCTACTTTCTTGGTATAGACATTGGAGTCAGAATGGCATCTAGAAAAACCAGTGTCAAGGAGAAAGTTATCCATTTTGGCATACTAAGCTCTAGGAGCTTGCTTAAGGCCATATAAGGATTTATTAAGGCGACAGACAAGGCTAGAGTTATTCTGAACATAACCAGGAGGTTGTTCCATGTAAATTTCCTCCTGTAAATCACCATGCAAGAAGGCAGACTTGACATCCATTTGATGGACTTCCTAGTTGTGTAAGGCTGCAAGGGAAAGAACAAGGCGGATGGAGTTCATTTTTGCGATAGGAGCAAAGGTTTCATTGTAATCAATCCCTTCAACTTGAGAAAAACCTTTGGCAACTAACCTTGCCTTAAGTCTTTCAACACTTCCATCTGATGCATACTTAGTTCTGTAGACCCATTTACATCTGACAAGTTTTCTTCCTTTTGGAAGAGGTACAAGATCCCAAGTATCATTCGCCATTAAGGAACGATATTCTTCATCCATGGTTGCATCCCAATCTGGATTCCCTGAAGCTTCTGCAAAAGTTTCTGGATCATGATTCTCGGAAACTTGACCCAAAAGAGAAGAGGCTCGCTGAAACTGAGAACGTGTTCGACGTTGATCTCTAGGATCACCGGCAAGATCACCAGCTGCTTCACATGTTGAACGGACCCATCGAGGAAGCACTTGTGTTGGTGCAACTGGAGGAACATGAGTAGGCGGAGGTGGATTTTCATCCTCACTGTCATCATCAGAAACTGGAGTTGAAAACCTGTCAAGGAAGTTGGAAGAAGAAGAAGAAGAAGGCACAAACGCCGAATCAGGCTCGCAGGCCATAGATGACACAATCGCCGAGTTAGGCTCGTAGGCCAAGAGATTTTCATCAAATTTAACATCTCTTCTAATGATTATAGCATGAGAATGTGGTTGAAGAAGTCTATAACCTTTTACATCTTCAGAATATCCAACAAATATGCACTTTTCACTTTTAGGCTGCAATGCTTTCCGTTTTTCATCCGGAATGGGAGCCCATGCTTCACTACCAAACACACGAAAGTGACTTACATCAGATTTAATTTTACTCCATGCTTCTTCTGGTGTTATACCTTGTAATGCTTTTGTGGGGGTGCGATGAACTATGTAATTTGCACAATTTATGGCTTCAGCCCAAAATTGAAGACTTAGTCCCTTAGATTGGATCATACAATTAGCCATTTCTTTTAAAGTGCGGTTCTTCCGCTCAGCTACACCATTTTGTTGTGGTGTATATGGAACAGTGTGTTGTTGTTGGATGCCTTGTTCAGTGCAGAAACTAGTGAACTATTTGTTAACATATTCTCCTCCATTGTTAGATCTTAACTTAATAATTTGATGACCAGATTGTTTTTCAACAAGGACCTTGTAGGCCAAGAACATGTTAAATACTTCGCTCTTAAGTTTTAGGAAATAAACCCAAGTGCGTCTGGTGTAATCATCAATGAAAGTTAAGAAATATTTGAAACCAGAAAAAGGAAGCAGATGGAAGAGGACCACACAAGTCACTATGCACAAGCTCCAAGGGAACCGAGGCGTGCCAAGAGGCACGTTTGTCAAAACTGTCCCGATGATGTTTTCCGAGTACACAACCGGAGCAAACACCATCTCTGCAAGATACCATCGGAAGACCTGTCACCATATTTTCTTTACATAGTTGTTGCAATGAACGATAATTTAAGTGACCAAATCGCTCATGCCAAAGTTTGCTCAAGTTATCACTATGAGCAACAAAAACTGAAGGGAAAGGTGATGACCCAAAGTTGTTAAAGTTGTACAACCTGGTAATATCATCAACAATTCCAGTAGCTAGGACCTGTTGAGGATCTTTAAAATCCTTGATTACAACTTGGTGAGGTGTAAAGGTCACAGTTTTACCTTCACCAGAATGAGTGATCTGATAGACTGATAACAAATTGCAGGAAATTCTTGGAACACATAGTACATCACTAAAATGACCATTATCTACTGGAACTGTTCCAGCTCCTACAACACTTAGAGATCTATCATCACTAACAAATATTTGTTTGGTGTTACATTCATGCATAGTAGAAAAGATGGCTTGATCCTTAGCCATATGATAAGATGTTCCAGAATCAATGAGCCATTCATTTGAAGTAGAAGAAGAAGATGCATTATAAGAATAACCAGATGCACAAAGTGCATGTCCATGAGAGGCAGATTCTGAAGGCGAATCTAGGCTGATGTGGTGCTTCTTCATTGTTGCTTCCAAGGTTGCCATTTTCTTGAAACACTTAGATTCATCATGATTATCTTTCCCGCAATAGTTGCAATGACGCTTAGTCTTCTTTCCTTTTGGCTTGGATCCTTTGTCATTTTTTAAAGAAGGAGTTGACTGAGAGGATTTTGGACCCTTGTTTTTATTATTGCAAAAATTTTGTTTCTTGGGAGGCTTGGACTTTTCTTTCTGTTGGGACAATAAGGCTTTCCCAGATGTATCTGCATTGTTGATTATTCCAAGCTGAATGGGTTTATCTTGTTCCCTAATCAAGGAATCACAAAAGGATTCAAGACTAGGCTCTTGATAGCTAGTTGCATTTAAGGATGCTTTCATGGAGTAAATTGTAGATACAAAAACAGAATATGCAGGTCCAAGTTTGGAAAGAATATGATAAATGCATTGTTTGTCTTCCCTCTCAATCTTACATTCTGCACATAAGAGCTTGAGAGTTTTGTACTTAGATAAATAATCTTGAATGCATGAAAAGTCACTTGGATTTAAAGAAATCAACTCATTTTCGAGTTGGTGACCTCGAATTTCATTGTGTTTACCAAACACAGATTCCAACTTGTCCCAAGCAGTATTAGGTTCATCAATTCCAGATATGTGGAATCGTAAATCAGTAGAGATTGACATCCTAATCAATCCACGAGCTTCATCACATCTATTTGCCCATTTTATTTTTTTATCATCATCAGTGGGTTCTTTTTCTTTTCCTGTGGTAATTCTGAAAAGTCCCCTACTTCGTAGAACATCCTCCATACGAGATTTCCATGAGAAATAGTTGGAATTGTTAAGTAGAATATCACAATGGGCGGCCATATTTGTAAATTACTGGCTGTAAAAGCAGAAACCAATAGTCTGTATGTGAAGAGCTCGAAAAAATAGGCGGTTTAAAAAAAAACGACATTGAAAACTGACTCTGTATGATGAAGTTATGCTTGAACAAAGAAACTGTTGAAGATGTCCCCAATAGTGACGTGGCAGCTAGAGAATGTCCAGCAAAAAAAAAGAACCCCCCTCTTTCCAAGATAAACCTTTTGACTATCACTTTACAAGAAAGTTGCTTTAAGTGAACCACTTTTGTAAAATAAGTGATTTCACTTTTACAATGATATTACTTTTAAATAGTGCAACAATAAATAAAAGACTTAAGTGACTCACTTGTATTTTTATTATTTAAGTGAGATGCACTTTTACAATAAAGTAACTTGAAAATAGAAATTGTATGCACTTTTCCTTTTAAAAGTAATTTCCTAAGACTTGAACTCAAGACCTATTAAGGAATAAAGCAACTTTGAACCAAGTGAGCTAGATTAAAAGGTATGTAAAATATGGGAATGAGGAATGGGTTTTTTTTTTTTTTTTTTTTTTACCCTTCTTGCTCGGTTTGCGTGCTTGCCCTTTTTCCTGCAAAACAGAGCACAAATCAAAACAAAAAAAACTTTCCACACTTGTGGAGTTAGATCTTGTTAGCTTTCCCGGAAATTCTACGTTTTCTCTCTGTTTCTGATTTGCCGAGATCGCGCAAGGTGCACGGCAAAGAGCATACGCAGCCGAGAAAAACCCTTTCCCTTTCTGTTTCTGATTTGCTGAGATCGCTCAAGGTGCACGGCAAAGAGCATACGCAGACGGGAAAGCAACAATCCGAACCAAAAAAATCTAACAGTAAAAAAAAATGAAATATGAGATTTTTCTTTTCAAAAAACGAAATAAAAAAAAATGCATCACTGTAACATTAAACCTTCAGATCTGATGAAATACGCGTTTCTGGAGCAACCGGGAACCGTTTTCGATCAAACGAAAACTATTTCCCAATGAAAACGACGCTCCGGACGCAATGGAACACCTCCCACAGCCCATAAATGCATAGAAATACCAGAACTAGAAACCCTTACGAGTTTCGGCAACAACAGTTCAAGATCCAGATCATAACCGGAAGCGGCACTTCATAAAAGCTTTGATACCATGTTCGGGTACACAAGGTACTACCAAAGGACCGAACACCAAGAGCAACTACTTCACACAAACAGATCACAGATCAACACACCGATGTTTTGACGTGGTTTAAACCCTCTTGAGGGAAACACTCCACGGCCCCGACCAAATAGCTTCTACGGGACAATTTATTATGCAAAGAAAGAAAGTTACAAATGAGCTTCTGATAATCGATCAACTAAACAATGACCCTCCATGCTCTTTAAATAGAGATCATGGACCAATCGGGTGTTAAGCCACAGATCAAGGTTAGGTTTGATCTAAGAGAAGTTGAGCCGTCGGATCACTCTATGTCGGAAACATATCGTGACCGTCGGATTAAGTATTTACAAATGCATACTAATGCATACTAAAGAAACACACTATCCCTAACGGATATATTACACAAGTTGATCTTAACTAACTCCTAAGTGTCTAAATATCCTAACAAGCAACAGGTTTCCTAAAAAATAAAAATAGTGGACTCGCTAGACCAAAGAGAGGTGAGGGATCATGCAAACACCTAGCTAAATAGTATTTTGACTCAACCAGACATATCCTCTGCAAGGTTATGAAATCCAAGTCAGAAAATATGGATAGTAGATCCAAGTGGCTAAAGATATCCCCCTATTGGGAGGGACACCGGGTAAGACAATCCTAGAAGAACGGCAACTAAGATACCCCGTTCATGACACGTCCAGAAAGGTGAACTTGCAGCTCCGGTCCTATCACCGCGTGGGCCTAAAAGGAATCACCACACGTAGAACAACGAGTAGGTAGCCTTCGATTACTTAATGGATTGCGGTATTCCACTCAGACCTCCGGAACCAGTCTAGTTACTTCAACCCTCCTAAGGGAGAGGCCCTCTGATAAACTGGTTGTGACCGTGTCAAAAAATACTAGGGGATTTTGGTACCCTGAAGGACAACAACTATGTCTCAAGTGTAAGTGACCGAGGGGTGTTATTTGGATGCTTATCCCCCCTGTCCTACCTAACTACAATATTCTTATGTCTTCCCCAAGTGGGGTTAGAATGTTGGTTGTGTTAAGTAGTATTTTAAGGCTTACTTGAATTAGGTGACAAAGTGTGTGTGTGTGTGAGGTAATGAACCCAATCAAAAGTGCCATGCGTGGGCAATGTTTTTAACCAATAATAATGCAAAAATTTAACTTGTAATGCAAAATTTTCTTTTTTCAATGAAAATGCTTAAACTTTAAAAAATTCTGTAAATGGAACAGAAAGCAAACTGCAAAAAAAGGCTGTAGGTAACTGTGGCTGCAGACAGAACAGTGGCTGTGTAGGTGCAGAAAATATTGCAGAAAAGTTCTAGGTTCAAAAAAGGGTAAAAATGTAGAAAATAGATCGCGGGTCTGTGACTGAAATGCGCGGCCTGGAGCATGGATGTAGCGGTGAAACCTGCGGCCGAATCGGGGGTCTGTGGCCTAGAGGCGCGAGATGGGGCGCGGCTGTAGGGGTGAAACCTGCGGTCGGATAACGGGTTTAGGGCCTCAATACGTGGTTTGGGGCATGGAAAAAGGGTGAAGAGCTCCGGTCAGATCACGGGTTTATGGCCACAATGTGCGGTTTGGAGCACGCGACAAAGGGGCAGAAAGTCGCGGTCAGATCATAGGTCTGGGGCTAAAAACTGTGGTCTAGGCCGCGGGAAAGAGGCAGAAGGCTGTGCTCAGGTCACGGAACAATGGTAGAAAGTAGTGGTCTGGGCCGCGGGAAAGAGGTAGAAGGTTGCGCTCGGGTCGCGGAACAATGGCAGAAAGTAGCGGTCTGGGCCGCGAGAAAAGAGAAAACAGTTGCGATCTGGATCGCGGAAAAATAGCTGAAAGCTGTGATCTGGGTCGCGGATGCAAAGAATAGAACCATGATTTGCGGCAAAAAACCCATCTGGCCAAAGCCACAGTAGAACAGGGAAAACATAAAAATACTTGCAGAAAAATAAAAACTTTTAAAATTTTAACCAGAAATTCAAAGGCCAACAGTGGAGTCGCCAAAACTATAGCTAAGGTTTTCACCCTAGCTTGTGCAAATGAGCACC
The DNA here is from genome assembly GCA_027924585.1 of Larix kaempferi. Taxonomy (NCBI): domain Eukaryota; kingdom Viridiplantae; phylum Streptophyta; class Pinopsida; order Pinales; family Pinaceae; genus Larix; species Larix kaempferi. The sequence continues at coordinate 614,014 of BSBM01000104.1, forward strand.
TACTAAGGAGAAGGGCCTCCTTAGTAGCAGTTCAGTAAAACAGTAAATTTAAACAGTAAAACAACATAACATCTAATCTAGCATGTGCATTAACAGAAATAAAAGACAATAGCAATATGAGAAATTTTTTTCTTTTTGTTTTATGATATGATCAAGATTACATTTACCTCAAATGTTGAGGTTGGTGGAGCTCTTGCAGTAGTACAGGAGGGCTGCTTCCGTGCTCCAATGGGTTCCTTATCCTTCTCCAAGGTGTTTGGATGATGGGCCAAAAGGGGCACTCAAATGGGAAACTAGCTCAAATGGTATGCTAGGGTTTCAAGGGTGATTTTGGCAGAGTGAGGATATGATAGATTTTAGATGTGAAATGGGGAGCCTCCATCACCTATTTATAGGTTTTTAGTGGTGGAGTATTGACCCATGGTTTTTGGCACCATATGGTATAGGTCAATTGTTTAGGGTTTTTGCTTCCTTTTTCCCTTTTTTTCCTCTTTTTTATATTTTTTATTCCCTTTTATTTGATTTTTGGGAATTTAGGGCCCTTTTAGAGAGTTTTTGCTATCTTTGGAGGAAATTTAAATTATTTTGGGGGAAAAAATGGGTTTTTTGGCCTTTTGGTGGCTTTTTAATGGTTTTTTGAGGTTTTGGAGACAAATATGGTAGGAAATATAAACAAATGAGTCATGTAATGAGGGAGATGAGATGGTGAGCACTTTTTGGGTGTTAACAAGTGTTTCGCCCAAGTCTTGCTGTAGATGAGGATGTCATCCAGATACACCACTACAAAAGTATTGGTGAAAGATCGTAGGATATTGTCCATCATCCTCATAAATGTTGCTAGAGCATTTGTCAAACCAAAGGGCATGACCAACCATTCAAAAAGACCTTCTTTTGACTTGAAGGTAGTATTCCATACATCTATCTATTCTATTGGGACCTGATGGTAGCCAGACTTCAGATCAATCTTACTGAAGTATTTGGCCCCCGTGAGCTGATCAAGGAGGTCATCGATTCGGGGAATCGGGTACTAGTTGCGCACTCTGATTTTATTCAGGGCCCAGTAATCAATGCAAAGTCGCTAGGTCCCATCTTTCTTCTGCACTAGCACGATTGGGCTCCCACAAGGTGATGAGTTGGGATGGATGTGCCCCTTGTGGAGCAATTCTTGGATCTGCCTCTTGATCTCCTCGTTTTCCAACAGAGAGCAGTGATAGACGGGCCCATTGGGTAGCGGTGTGCCTGGGGTCAGATCGATGGGATGCTTGACCTGGCAGTGCAGAGGTACCCTAGTAGGAGAGGAGAAGATATATGAGTATTCTTCCACCACCTTATCCTCTTGCTTCTGTTGTGTGGAGAGATTGATCGCAGAGGCCCTGGATGTGGCTGCGATCTTTCTCTCACTCTGAGAGCGAATCACGAAGAAGGAAAATTTCCCGATCTGAGAGATGAACTTCCTGCATTGCTTGGCAGAGATCAAGGAAATAACACTAGGAGGGACTGCATCGGGTATCCTGTACAATTTCCTGTTCAAAGAAATAATAACACTATGATCCCTAGACTCATATACAACATGACGTTTCCATAAATAAGCTTGGCCCAAAAGAACATCTGAAACTTCGAGAGGAGCAACATCACACAATACCTCGTCCTTCAAGGGCTTGATGCCGTACGACAATCAACACTGTTGGCTGACGCGGAGATCGCTCCCTTTGCGGAGCCATCCAATGGTGTAGGGTTGTGGGTGCGGTGTTGTCGGAAGGGCCAGGCACTTGACGACCTCTGCTTAGATGAGGTTCTTCTGGCTACCGCTATTAACAATGAAGTGTAGTGGGGTGCGTTTTACCCACATCTGTGAATGGAAGAGGCGTTCTCCTTCTTCTGGTTCATCTGGTTCATTAGGCTGGAGCTTGGTGGTAGCATCGGTGGCACTGGGTTCCGCATCAATGATATGTCTTTCCCTTTATGGTTCGGACTCAGAGTCAGAATCTGCATTTTATTTAGATGCTTTAACTTCGGCCACCAGCGACTGCTTTGAGTGACAGTCAACAGTGTTATGCCAAGGGCTCTTATTGAAGTCGCACCACTTCCCGGTATCTTTCTTTGTCTTTCCGGTGTCCCTCTTTGCTTGCGGCTTGGACTCATTGTCCTGATACTGTCCATATTTTCTCTGTCCTTTATTTTGTGGGTTAGGGCCGCCCTCTCCTGTCTTTTGCTGTGAGGGGTTCCTAGGCCCAAATTTCTGCGTCTTTTGTTTGAGCTTCTGCTCGATTTTGACGACATATCGGTAGGCCACGCCCAAGGAAGAGATGTCCAGAAATTCCATTTTGGTCTTGATGTATCTATGCAGACCACCGTGATACTTGAGCACCAGATGTTGCACTAAATCTTTGATACCCAGCTTGGTGCGCAAGGTGTGGAAGATATTTCTGAACTCTGGCACTGCTTAGTCTCTTTCTTGTCGCAGTGTGGTCCATTTGGTATACAAGTCATCATAACTTCCAACAGGGTAGTATTGTTCCTTAATAGCATCCTTGAAGGATTCCCAGGTGGCCGTCACTCAAAATAATGAGGGTTCCTCTGTGTCCTTTTGTTCGCAGAAAGTTTCCTACCAATCTTTGACATGGGGAATGGCTTTGAGGAGCGCAAAAGTAATATTTTCTCTATTCAAGAAGTTATGGACAGAAAAATACCCTTCTAGTAGATTCAACCACTTATTTACAGCATCTGTGTCTATCTGACCTTCAAATATAGGAATATCGAAGTTGATTTGTACCTTAAAGGGGGTGGCGCCTCCACTCTAGGAGAATGCGTCACTTGTTGGTAGTTGCCGAAGGATTTGCGTGAAACTATCCATCATCTTGTTCCTCTATTGCGTGAGGGCTTCCTCAAGCAACATTTTGAAAGGATCTCTTGTCCTGTCATCTTTCTTTTCTCCTGCCATGAGAAGTCGCTTGGGCGTGTGAGAGCTTTTGTCCTCAAGAGAAACAAGCTCGAGACCCAATTCTTTGTACCCTGACCTCGTTGGGGACATGCATTAAGACGACAAGGAGCAGACCGCTCTGATACCACTGATCTAGATCTCATGAGTAGAATGAAATGAATACAGATTATTATCAGATGCTTAACACAAAATAACAAAGTTACAATAAAACTGGTTTTCTATTCAATAAGGAAATAAGCTAAAACTGTAAAATGCAGTGGTAAACAAGCTTGCTAGAAAGGTGGCAGCTTATCTCTGGGAAGAGATGTGACGGCTGCGCTCATTCAGAACAAGATGGTTACAATGAGGCTCTGAAGGCCTTTTTACAATAAATAGGAATTTCAAAAACCCTAGACATCCAAAAACCTAACCCTAGGAGACGAGACGCCAAAAGTCATGTGGGCCCCGTTTGGGTAAGTTAGTACATCAACTTCCCGGGGTCGTAACTCTTGCATACGATCTCCGTTTGGGGTGTACAATAGCTTGTTGGAAAGATCTATTCAGTGACTACAAAAAGAGTCAACAAATATTGAGTTTGGAATGTAGAAAACACAGGTGCACAGTGCCCATATTTTCTTGAGAATTCGACGCTGAAAAAATGTCGTTTAGGGCCTCAAAATGGCTCCGGAAGTTCAGGACCTGAAAAACTGCTAAAAATTGTATATTACCGAAATTGCCAAAAAACTGTTTTGAGCCAGTTGGAAAGTTGGGTGGCCATCGATATCCACCTGGATCATTCTTCATCATCTCCATTTGCACTTGTTTGACGTTTGCATCTAACCTTCACTATTACTGTTTGCTGCACTTTCTAGAGTGGTCCCTCTGCCTGCCACAAACGCAAATATCTCCATCCTATCATGGACTGTGTGAACTTAATGCAGGGAGAAGATCGAGATTCTACCACCTCCTCCTCTCCTCAGTTTGAAATCCATCCTGCTCATCTCCCTTGCTACTGCTCCAGATCCACAGATCCACTATTGCAAGTCACTCATACTTACATTGAATCCTTAGTAATAATTTAATCCTATTACTTCTTTCTTTCAGTCAGGAAGAGAAACAAAATTCAGTAAAATTTTAGTCCATAATAAGCAAGTAGCTTTCCAAAGATGGGTTAGACACAACTTGTCAACTTGATTGATTTATTGGTAGTTGGCGTCCTGATTACTTTTGACCAGTTTTAAATTTCATAGTTATATTTTCTATCTTGTGATGTAGATCATAAGGCCTCTCATGGCCTATTTTCAATTAATCTCAGATACTTTTTCGTTATGTAAGTGTTTATAATAGGATGCATGAATGCAACACAACTTTAGGAAAGAAACATGTCCAACTAAAATTAACTAGAAACTCATAGGTCCAACTCACATTCTACTACTCATATATTCAATTACTTTCTTCATTTATTTTTTATTGAATCAGATACCTGAGATTGCTTACTCATTTTTTATTTCATATTGAATCATGTTAAAGGACAATTTATAAGCATGGATGTTTCCATAGTGTTCATACATTGTGTTGAATCTTCTAGAGTTTCACTGTGTGGTAGTTTAGAGATGAAACTACCACAAAGTGAAACTCCAGAAGATTCAACACAATAAAGAACAATTTACAATCACAGAGAAATTTAAAATTTCACTCTTAACTAGTTAGCAAAACAAGTATTGGTAGTTTTCAATCTTAACTAAGTATGATTTTCTATAATATGCCATCTTGCCATGTTACAAAAGATCTCATATACATTCCTTTGGATAGTTATTTCGAAGGATATATTCAAAGATCAATTTGTTAGAATTAAAAAAAAAACTACCGTGGACTCACACATCTATAACTCTCTAGTCTATCTTATAAAATAAAATCATGGGATTCCATTTTTTAAATAGATACCAGCATAGATCCATCTTAAATCCATATCTATCAAGCACCGAGAGGGATCCAATTTCTTGAGCTATATTTGTTTTTTTATATTTAAACTCAAGAAATTTTATCTCTCTTGATTGATAGATCCAGGTTTAAGTTTTAAGTTTTTATTTTATAAACGAACATCTATTTTTTATCTACTTTTCATAATATTTTATTTTATGAACCAACATGGATTTTTTTAAAATACTTTCCATAATTTTTTTATTTTATGAGCCGACATGAATTTTTTTAATTATTTTGTTAGTAACAAACGTTACAACATCTCCCCCATACTTACTTTACTTTACTTCTTTTTACTTTAATGTTACAATTGTTATTAATGTTACATCATGTTACAAGATCTCTCCCATAATATTCACTATCACTATTACTTTACTTCTTTTTACTCTAATGTTACAAATGTTACTAATGTTACATCACGTTACAAGATCTCTCCCATAATATTCACTATCACTATTATTTTTGGCCGTCATGTTACTAATGTTACATCACGTTACAAGATCTCTCCGATACTGGGATGTAGAGCACCTCTCGGTGCAAAAACAAATTTAACATGATCCATGGGACATAGCCGTGATGTTTGCTTCACTTCTATGGATGCTATAAGTTTGTAACAAAATCATTTATAGTATAATCTTTTGATATGACAAATAAAATTAACTTTTTATATTCTGGAAATTATGATCACAAATTTATGGAAATTAAGAAAGTTTTCTCAAAACTATGAACTGTTTGGTAATGGGAATCTAATATAGGTAATAGAAGTTGTTATTTTCAATCAATTCATAGCCAAAATGGATCGTGTTAAGGCTTGAAATATTCACTCAGAGTTAACTTCAAGAAAAATAAAAAAATAAAAAGAATAAAAAAGCGAAGAACAAATCTAGTATTAAAATTCCACCGATAATCTATTATTCTACAAGCATCGAAAGAAGTAGGAAATGTGTTGGATTGCAAGCAACAATGAAGCTCTGTGTTAAATTTTCAGAATTTACTTCAATCTGATTTAGGATCTTAACTGAGAGAACAACATGTACAACAAATCTACAACATATCAATCATGGACACAATAATGCAAGCACACAAGAGACACAGAGTTTACTTGGGGAAAACCATAAAGGTGAAAACCCCAATAACTTCCTCAGAGATAGATAGAGCAATGATACAACTAGAATACAAGAGATTGTCTTCTCCTAGCAGCAGAGCCTCCTCCTCCACAAGTGCGCCACTCTCCAAAGTGTGAGTGAGAGAATAGAATGTGTAAAATGAGAGAGACACATTCTTTATTTATACACTAACTTGACTTGACCTTTACTCAACTAGGTCGGCCTCAACTTAACCACTTAACATAATGCTGACTAGGCCAACCCCCACTAGGGTGGTCTAATAACCCTTTGACCCACATGACCGACCCCCAATAGAGTGGTCTAATAACCCTTTGACCCACATGACTTATACAAGGCTGAACCCAACAAGGTGGTCTAATAACCCATCAAGTATAAGTTACGACACTGACAATATAAATGATGACACTTCTGTATAGAGGAATAATAACATCTCTATAGGAATACAACCACTTCCGTATAGAGGAATAATAACATCTCTATAGGAATACAATATACATATATGTGAAATACATTCCGAAGTTACATATACATCAACACTCCCTCTTAACTAGGAAGGTATTTCTCGACACAGGTATCTTAGCACAAGTCATCTTCTTTGGATCATCGTCACTGGATAATCATCATCAAGTCATCATCATCGTCACTGCTGCTGCTATCTCAATCAATCTCTAAATCTATTCATCATAGGAAGTTCTACAGAGCCAGTCCTTTTTCATACTGGATGTAGGCCCACCACCTGTAGGTCTTCATCATCTGTGCGAACGGTCTAATAGAGGTGGCCTCTCAGGACTAATTTTATGTGTGGATGCAATACCGGAAAGAGTATCCCAGGAACATTTATGTGCCTAAACACGACCGACAAGATCTCCCAGGATTGATTACATGCATCTCCTCCACAATACCTTTAAAGAGCATCCCAGGAACATTTATGTGCTGCAGCACTACCGACAAGATCTCTAAAGAGCATCCCAGGACTTATTAAGAGCACATAGCTCAACCTCTCAGATCTCCAGGATTGATTGCATGTGGATAGACAAAACCTTTAAAGAGCATCCCAGGAACATTTATGTGACGCAACACGACCGACAAGATCTCTAAAGAGCATCCCAGGACTAATTACGAGCACACAGCTCAACCTCTCGGATCTCTAGGACTGATTACATGTCTCCGTAGTAATAACTCATCCCAGGACTGATTACGAGCACACAACTCAACCTATCGAATATCTGAGGACTAATTACATACTACATAGCAATACCGGAAAGAGTATCCCAGGAACATTTATGTGCCGCAGCACGACCGGCAAGATCTCCCAGGACTGATTACATGCTATTTGCACAACCTGCCACATATCATCTCTGACCTCCAAGTATCAACCTGATACTCATGATCCAAAGGATCATCATCCAAAGCATCATCCTGATTCTCATGATCACTCTGATCATCATCACTATACCATCCTGATACATATCATCTAGAGCAACATCTTGAAGCTCGTCATCATGATCATCTTGATCGTACAATGCATCCACCTGATGCATACCAAGTGTCTACCTGATACATATCATCATACATGATCTACCTGATCATACAGTGTATCCACCTGATACAAATACAAATACATGGTCCAAGCATCCAACATGATGCATATACAAATACATACAAATGATCCAACTGATCATATCCAGCATCAAACATGATGCATACATATACATATACATATAAATGATCCAACTGATCATATCCAGCATCCAACATGATGCGTACATATACATATAGAGCAGTAACTGGAGCATCATCTTGATGCTCATCATCCATGATCCTCCTGATCATCATAGCATCATCTTGTTCAAATCATCTCATCATCCACGAAGCACAGCCCAGATGCACATCATCCAGTACTTACACCACCGACATGGGAGAACACATCTACCACCATTCGGGGAAGGCTCCAGCCCTTACTTTTTCACCATGGGAGAACACATCTACCACCATGTGAGAATGGCTCCATCCCTTACATCTACACCATGGGAGAACACATCTACCACCATGTGAGAATGGCTCAGCAATTACATCACGACCATGGGAGAACACATCAACCATGTCAGAAAATCTCATGTGCATCTGCATATTCCGGACTCATCACTTCCCTTTGGAATGAACCTCGATCTGAAGTGCACCAAGCGTATCTTTGAAGTACTCAAACTGCACTCTGGCCAACGGCTTGGTCAATACATCTGCAACCTGCTCATCCATCACAACATACTCTGCCTCAGTTGTACTCAGTGCTACGTAGGACTGCTTCCTGCTAAACCAAGATATCACACCTGATCCCATACTGAAGCAGCATCCAGATGTGCTCTTCCTATCTGCAGCACTGTCAGCCCAATCTGAATCAACATAACCCTGCAGGTTAAACTTTTCATTCGCATCATATTTGAGCCCATAATCAACTGTACCCTTCAGGCACCTCAGAATATGCTTTACAGCAACCAGGTGAACACTCCTCGGATTTGTCAGGAACTAGCTCAATGTGTTCACCGCAAAGAAAATATCTAGTCTCATGTTTGTCAGGTACATCAAGGACCCAATCATCTGATGATACATAGTGACATCAACCGGTTCAAATGAAGCATCACACAAAAGCTTCAGGTTTGATGCCATAGCTTCGCAGTCCATCATCTCGAACCTCTTCAGGATCTCTACTGCATACTTCCCTTGTCCAAGGAAGATTCCATCTGCACTCTGCCACAACTGCATACCAAAAACAAATAGTGCATCATCCCCAAGTTCTTCATCTCGAACTCGGCAGCAAGCTTCCGCTGTGTGTTGGCAATCAATCTATATTCACCTGTAACAAACATGTTATCCGCATACAAAAGTAGTATCACTGGATTTCCTTCCTTAACCTTGTAGTAAAGGTTGTAGTCCGCTTTACTCTTGGTAAAGCCCAAACTGGATAGAAATCTGTCTATCCTACCAAGTTCTGCACACATATATGACTACACCATTCAAGAAGGTTGTCTTGAAATCCATCTGGTGTATCTTCTATTTCATCACTTTTATATTTCTCTATGTTGCCATCTGCAGCATGCTTGATCTAATAGTTCCATTTGGAAGTCACAACAGACTTCCCTTCAGCTCTTGGGACCGCATCCCAAACATCGTTCTACATGATCGACGGATCATGGCATTCTTCCTGTATCCTGGGAACTTCAATATCTTTAATAGATAATTTTGTTGCTTGAACAAATGTTGTAGTCCTTTTGTAGGTGATGGTATATGATCTTTCCTACACAACAAGTTAAATTGCATGATTAGAAAAAATCTCGTAGTTTTCAGAAAAAATTCTTATACATAAATAAATATGTCATACAATCATGCAATTATCTTAGCCAATGCTTCAATACAACATTTATCCATATCCCGTAACTTTCTAGATGCCTTCCAATCTATACCAGAACATTGTTAAGAGTGTGCACAACTCCCAACATGTCAGCAAAGAGGTTTCATTCTAGATAAGTAGCAATGGAATGTTGTACAGTGCCAGAGGCCACTTACCCATGTATATTGGTAGTATACTGTTCATCAATGCAACTATTCTAATATGCATAATACACAACCTAATTCTAGGAACATAAGCATATACATCATTGAATAACATTATTTAAACAAACAACTATGTAAGAAATGACAATTCAAATACTAATCTTTGTTTGATTGTTGGGTTGACTCCCTCTCAGTCTTTGCTTCTTTTCTGCAACTTCATTTTGATGTGGATTGTGAGAAGTGGTCAACTCCCTCTGAATATCTGCATCCTTGCAGAAACTACTGGAGTGTGCTCCCTCTTGATCTTTGCTTCCTGGATTACCTGTCCTTGAACTTATATTCATTCTCGATCCCTATGCACGCTTGTTAGTATCATCATTGTGTTACCTCTAGGTCTCATACATAATAAAAAATTCATTAGTATAATCTTAATATTATCAAAACATAATAATATAAAGCATGTATAGTCAGGATCATTTCAAACACAGATAATAAACATTAGTATTCAAGGTTTCAGGAAAGTTTTCTTTTACTCATGCATATTCTTATTTGATCATAGGACTCTTCTGATTAGTTAAATAATCAATGCATAAACCCGTGATTACTCAAACCTATACCTTCATGATTCTTCTGGTTATTCATATCATCAATTATGGTAAGAAACATAATATGCATACAACCATGACTATTCAAACCTATGACTACATGAATAATCATTATCAACAACACAACAGTATAAGATCCTAACACAAGGTAGGATTGTAGCTTGATATAGGAAAAACATACCTGGATTAGCATGCTAGCTAGTTATGTCTAACATACCCGCATAATGTCTTCTGGTTCTCTTCAGTGACTTGTGCTAGTAACCTACATGTCTCATAAGTTAACCATTGTAGAACCAAGTTATACATACCTCGAAAGTAGATCTTCTATGTGATCCATGACAATGGATGAATCTTTGTCTTCATGTCACCATGAGCATATGTTCTTGAAGTAGAACATGATTTGACTTTCTTGGTGTACCTTTTTGTTAGCAAACAACATAAACCTCATACAACATCACAATGCATTAGTACAATCATAAGTGTCAAAACCTTAATCAATGAATATATTCTATTAAGGTAATACAACAAGTCTAGTAATTAATCAAGATTGTACTGTAATGATATGAAGACAAACATATCATAAACTTACCCATGAACAAAATTCGAAACATACCTGTAAGTCATACCTGTCAAGATTGCTTGTAATCTTCTTATGGAAGGCCTTAGCCTCATCTCCCTCTGAAACAAGAACTTCTTCACTTATGCAGGTGACCAATCCATCCTCTTCTAGGATTAACCCAATCCACTTGATTTGCAGGAACTGGATATGGAGCTGTAATAGGGTTTGTCAGAGAAACACCAAAAATTCAAGCTTTGAATTTCAAACTTCCGAAAGGATAGAAATATGCGCCTTGATGAGCTGATCAAGCTGGTATATTTAGAATTTGAAAACTGCAAAGTTTCACCCCTCGAAATTGCCTTTTAGATTTCCGGATTCATTGGGGAGGACCCTAAAATAGGGTTTGAGTTTCCCGTAGCTTCACCCAACCAAAAGATTTGATTCAAAACTCTAAGCTTCGATTTTTCTTAGGAGCTTCCAGCCATGGTCACAGATTCCCAAAATTCCAATTTTTGCAGAATCCCTAATTTTCCATCTTTCTGATCAAAGTCCCGAACTGGGGTTTGATCAAGCCCGACCTTCTTCCCAACCAAAAAATCTGATATTGGTCTCTAAATTTCGATTTTGATGAGTATCATCCAGCCGTGGTCTCCGATTACAAAAATTATAACTTTCTCCGAAGCCCTAAATTCCGGAAGCCATGAATGAAGGTACTAAAAAATAATTCTGTTTTGACAGAAATATGTACCTGATTGTTTCTAGTGTAACTCTGAAATTTTTGATCCACAGGATCTGAAACATTTTCCTGAGATAGCCCGACCTATTATCTTTCCATCCCAATAGGTCTGACCTCAATTGGATTCTCTGAGAGAGAGTTATGCCAAGTATCACAACGTGACCTGTTTATGGGATAATACAGGAGAGCGAACTTGTACGGAGTGCTATGTGTCACTGGTTCAACTTCGGCCTCTAAAAATGTTTTCTGAGATATCCCGACCTGTTATCTTTCCATCTCGATAGTTCTGACCTCAATTGGATTCTCTGAGAGAGAGTTATTCCAAGTGTGGGAACGTGACCTGTTTATGAGATAATACAGTAGAGCGAACTTGTACGACATGCCATGTGTCACTGGTTCAACTTCGGCCTCTGAAATTTTTTCCTGAGATAGTACAGTCTGTGTACTACCTTTCACTTTTTACGAAATTTCATTTGGAGCTTCCTAGCCCAAATTATGACCTTTGTCCCAAGGTCACCTGATTTTGACTCAGATTTGGAAGAGGTAGAAACCCTATATTGTACAGATCATAAATCACAAAGTACAGCGAATTAGAGGTTGTCCTTTGGACACAAGGTACATGAGGATCAATTTTGGTGGAAAGCAGAGGAGCCAATCTAATAAGGACAACAAAAAAAAATGAGAAAGGTTAGATAACAGACACTAGACGAGTGCAACGAAGATGGTGAAGACAATAGACATTTTTTCCGAAACTAATCATTGAATGTTTGAATCACATTTTGTACACATTTGTGTGCATGTAAACCTTTTTTTGATTGTTTACATAAATTGAAAAACAAGAAATACCCTTTTGAAGAGGACGCGTCCATGTGAGGTGTATATATTTTTTATATTTTTTTGGTTCTGTACTTTTTATGTTGTTGATTTTTCTTTGAGCTCCTTTGAAGTTGTGGACGGAGCTTTTAAGTGTAAGCCTTACGTTACACCAAAATCTCGTCATCATGAGTTATGTCCCCTTCACTTTCCCTAATTCCTAAAGCATGGATCCCAAATTGACTGAGGGAAGGGAGTTGTTAAGGTTTTCCCTTATGTTGTCATGTTGATGCACCTTGTACATTAACACAGTGTGTCCGACCTTTAATGACGTGCTTTGCACATTGGCATAGCGCGTCGCTGACCCCTTTTTCCTTTGGAAAAAGTGCGTCACCCTCCAAATACACATTCTTCATGTTGACAAAGTGTTGCACTATCAGTTAAAGGGGAAAAAGAGAAGCTTAGAGCGTCTTTTAGAAGGAATATCTTCGTGGAGGCTTATCCCAAGATATCAGCAAAGGTGGCATTCGATCCCCTACCTTCTTGGGATGATCACTTAGTCTTCTCCATCAAATCCTCAACCGCTTATATCCATTTGGCCCTATATATTCAAGCTTCCTCTTCATGGTGAGGGAAGGAAGGACTAGAGTATCTAAATGCTAGTGAAATTATGCTAGAGTAAGAACCCTTTCATCCATTGAAAGCAAGTTTGGATCCTTGAGGCAAAGGTCATTTGGAAGGAATTGCGACGCCAAGGATTGGTTGTAATCTCTTCTCCATTATTTTTCCATTAATATAGTTAATCTACATTCTTTCCATAAATATTTGTTGTTCATTATAGATCTTTATAATTGGTTTCCTTGACTACTAGTTTAGATTAATTTATATTGCATATTACTATCACTTGTATGTTTCCATCTGTTTGTTGTCTCCTGTTTTGCAACTGAAGATCAAGGATACTTCAAGCGAGGGAACATCATTTCGTTTGCAATGTGAGTTATCCATCTACATTCTTAGTAATTTTCTTAATCTAGGAAAAGTTTGTGTGATCTGTCCTGATTTGTTCTAGATTTATCACATTTAGATTAGGGATATCGATTAGTGTCCGCACTAACAGATTGTCCGTAAACACCTTAAAAGAAAATAAAAAAATACATGTAAATGATATGAGAACTAAAAAATGTGTAAACAATATGCCAATAGAAAAATGATTCGTTGATGAATCCATTGGCATCAAGTCCTCCACCTATGGTGTAATTCTTGATAGGGTTTATGCCCTTCAAAGAGGCCAGTAAAATTAAATGTGCAAAAAAATGGGCAAGCAACTTGTTTTTAAATCCCTAGATTGAGCTATTAGCTTGATCGAGGGTTAATTAAACCCTCGATCGAGGGTTTTCTCGGGTTAGAAAAATAACGCGATTGAGCTAATAGCAAACAGTCCCCACGTACTTGTTATATGTGTGTGTGTGTGTGTGACATATGTATGTATGTATGTATGTTAACAAATCCCTTGATTGAGCTATTAACTCGATTGAGGGTTTAAATAACCATTGCTTGAGATTTCAGAGCTTGTTTAAGGGTTGTTTAAACCTTCATAAAAAGATCGATTGATGGCTTAAAATGATCTCGATCGAGCTATTTCTTGGGGCAATCCACCCTCGCAGTTCGCCAAAATGCGTTACTCATCTTCATGGGAACATGCCACGATGGGATGGATCTGTAGTCGGTGTGGCAATATTCCTTCCCCCAATCAACTCACTAACACTAATGTGTTGTATCACCTTATATAATAATAAGGCCTAACAAACATGAATAGGTTAACTTGTTTGTTTAGAAGTAAATATTCACCTCGACCTCTGACCTATAAATGAGAGTGAGATATTTCTTATGACTCATAGTATCAACAAAAATTAGCTCACCAAGAGTGAAACATGTTACAAGTGGACTTTTGAATTCAGGGGAGGATAATAATTCTCCCCCATAACCATCCAGGATAGAAACAAATAACCATGGACACACAAACTTATTTTTATTTTCAGATAAATTATATTGAGGAAAATCCCAAGCACTTCCCCTCATTTTGAGGATGGTACCCAGGCCATAAACCCTCTATTCTTCTAATCATAAGGTCAAGTCAACAAGACTTGAATCCATTACAACAATATATTCATTATGAACTCAACATGTCACTTATGAGAATATAACTTGGGAGGGAGAATAACACCCCATCCTATAACCACTCGAGCTAGAACTGATTAAAAAACATACAAACTTGTTATGCAAATAGATATACATTAATGATAAGCTACACTCTAAACCATAATCAGCTTGAGTGGATACAATATTTAAAGGGGTGAAATTACAACAAAGTCATGGCTATATTAAAACACAACGTGTGTTTATTTTGAGTATACTTTTATAAAAAAAATTTCTTTATTTATAATTTTGCTTGGTGTTTTTTTTGCAATGGTTAAAGGATTTCTAAAATAATTTGTATAAAACTGAAATACATTTTTCAAATTTCTAGAGGTCAAAATTTTAATTTTTTATTAACCAAAAACAAGGATGGATGAAAATTGAATTGTATTATTTTATGTTTTTATATCGTTAAAAAAGTTATAAATAAAAATACTAATAATTATTAGTGTAAATATTGATCTCATTAATAGAATAATTAAAATAAATTATATGCCCCTTTACACTAATTATGAACTTAGAAATAAAGGTGCCTAATATTTTCGAAAAATAAAATTTATTTTAATAAAAAATGATGGTATAGTATGGGGTAAAAGAATGTAAGATATAAAATGAAGAGTGTAAGATAAAAACAATTTAAAATAAATTTTATTTGGGCAAAGTTTCACTTAAAAAATTTGGTAAATTTTTTATGTCCAACATAATTTTATAGGTCAAAATTCTAAGAGTATAGTTCATCCCTGCTCCAAGAGTTTTGAGGTCAAAATTCTAAGAGGATAGTTCTTCCATGCTCCAAGAGTTTTGAGGGTATGCAGAACACTCAAAACTTCGAAAAAGTCTAAAACGACTTGAAACAATGGCTCTATAAACCATTTTGAATAAAGCATATTACACCGATGATGATATTTTATTTTGTTGAGAAACATAGTAATAATGCACAAAGGGGACTAATTTTGAATCGAGAGATGTAAAATTTAATTAGTTTTCGAATCGAGGCATGGAGCATACAATGAGTTTTCATTGGAAATTGATATGTAGATGATTCTCATTGGGAGGTTGGTGAGGATAAAGTCAGTTACCCTATCCTGGTTGGAGAAGCTACAGTTTAAATGCATTATGGTCTGTTTTGAGCACCCCACACATTTTTTTTGTTTATTGTATTTTTTTTTTTACCTCTCTTTGAAGGTGACAAAACCTATCATAATTTACTTGTTAATGGAAAATGAGGAAATTTAAAGCATCATTGATTGCTATCAATGAATGTGCACTAACTCATAATCATTATTCAAAGAAAACCACACCATCTCATATGATTTGTTGGTGGTCCGTAAGAGGCCAAACTTCCCCTCAATGTTAGACGCCTCTAGGTCTTGGGAAGAAGAGCTCTTAGTTAATCAAAAACAATTTTAGTTCTTGATGCAGGAGCATCGGGACCTAGGCATATCAGTCGAAATTGATTGACGAAGGAGAGCCGATGACCACTGGTGCAGGAAGCAAGTTAACTTGTCGGATTCAAGGAGTCGAGCAGAAGTAGTCGGGGTACGGCCAACTGAAGGATCAACAGATGTCACGACAGGTCGAGGATCAACAGGAAATGGTCGACAAATGATGAGTGATGTAAGAGGTCGGGTAGTCAACAAGTGGTCAAGCTACGACACGACAGGGTTTATGGAAGCCAAGTGTAAAGGGGAAAGGAGTGAGCCAATAGGACAGTCGAGATGTGACTGACGACTGTAGCAGGGTCGAAAGGACAGAAAGTCAATAAACTGTACTTAGTAGGCATTCGGGGTTGCTGAGGAAGTTATTACAGTTATTGCGAGTTGGTGAAGCACATGAACGTGGACATCATGGACAGAGATTGTACAGCACGGATAGAAGCTGATAGTGCAGATTCGCAGGATTTGGACAGGATCGACGAATGGAGGGAACGCGTGTCTCAGGATTGTAATAATCTTGGAAACAACACCTGCAGAGTAGAAGAGGACGAGAAGGCTTTCAGTCTAGGGGGGACTGTTCAACAGAGCAAAGCAGAGCGTAGAGCTGAGAGATTTGTGAAGAGTCACACAGGCCGAGTGCAGAGTGGTGAGATCGAACCATAGCTCAGAGTTCCGTTGGTGAACCAGGAGAGGGTGAGGTCGACACACAGGGAGAACAAACCACAGGTACTTTTTTACTATAACGGATGAGGCCGATTGTAGTTAGTTATTTGCTTACAGTTATTTTACATTGTAATCGATTTCAGAGAAGTAATATAAGCCAATTCAGGCATCTTGTTCTACACCTTGTTTGTGTGAGCATTGTGGTTTGTGTCGTGTGTATTGTTAAGCAAGAACCTTATTTCCGTAGGGTGACTTGCGTTAGTTGGTATCAGAGCCCGGAGGTGAGTCCGGTTGGAGAAGAGAAGATCATACCAACCTGACTTGCGTCAGTGTTGAAGGTGTGAGAATTTTCAGCAGAGGTTGAAGATGGCTCACAGAGGCATTAATGTCCGAGGACGAAGAGCACGTGGCATAGCAGCCGTCACAGTGGATCGTGAGATGTTCGATGAATGCGTCTGAACGATGTGAACTTTGACAAATGAAGTCACAATGATCAAAGAAAACCAGAGGTGTGGTTGCATTCCTGAAGCGCTAGACCATAGCGACGAGGAAGTGGAAGCTCGGGAAGTCGCAGTAGAAGAACCAGAGGAAAAAATCATCAAGATTCTGACAAAAATGAGAGGTCGGGAGAAGATAGAAGTGCATATGTACTCAGGAATCCTGGACCCAGAAGACTTGATCGACTGGTTCAGAGAGATGGAGAAATACTTCGACGTAGAGCAGATCGAGGATCCTAAATGGATTAAGACTGCGTGTCTAAGGTTGAAGGGTCATGCCTCGTTGTGGTGGGACAATGTACAGCCTGACAGACTCAAGAAAGGAAAGGAGAAAATCAAATCTTGGGACAGAATGGTTTCCAAGTTGAAAGGGAAGTTCTTGCCAAGAGACTATGCAATTTCCTTGTTCCGGAAGTTACAAAATTTTTGACAAAAAGAGATGACCATGAAAGAGTACATGGAGGAGTTCTACCGATTGTCGATTCGGTTAGGACAAACTGATGAAGGAGAAGAAGCTATTGCCAGGTATGTAAACGGCCTGAAGTATGTTGTTCAGGATGAACTCAGCATGTCGAGATTCAGAGCAGTTGGAGAAGCCTACCAGCTAGCTCTGAAGGCAGAAGAGAAACTGTCGAGAAAATCCACAGCGACCAGAGGCAGGATGACTAGTCGGGGTGGAAGGACTGTCTCTGTGAAAGGTCAAGGTAGCGGCTACAAGAGAGAAGGTGTCAAAGATAGTCGACTCATAGAACAGACATCGACGAAAGAAAGAGCACAACAGAACCGACACGATGGTCGTGAGAACCGTGGTCGAGGTGCGTATAGTCGAAGTGGTCCATCCGACAAGAAGGGAGCTAACTGACTAGCCATAATCTATTACAAATGTCATGGAATGGGTCATAAGGCATATGAATTCCTAGAAAACCTACATGTTGTAGAAGAGTCGAAACCCAGATGTCGAAAGGATGAGAAAGTTGACAAGAGAGAAGAGTCGGCATTAGACAGCAGTGGAGGTGAGAAAAGGAAGAACTGGAATTTGACGGTTCAGAGAGCTTTGATCCAAGAAGATCAACGCGACCTGATGGAACCAGCACAACGGAAGGCGATCTTTTGATCAAAGGTACAGATTGGGGAATGGCGTTGCAAGACCATAGTTGATGGAGGGAGTACAGAGAATATTGTGTCGACAGAAGTCATCAACAAGATCGGGTTGAAGTGTCGAGAACACCCACACCCTTACAAGATCTCATGGTTGCAGAAGGGACACCATGTTAAGGTGACCAAACAGTGCCTGATCAACTTCAGAGTTGAAGGATTGGAGGAAAACATACTGTGTGATGTAGTTCCCATGGATGCATGCCATCTATTGTTGGGGAGGCCATGGCAATATGATCGTAAGATGATCTATGACGGTCGAGCTAACACAGTTACAGTGTGGAAGAATGGCATGAAAAGGACTCTTAAGCCAAGGCGAGGAGAGCCAGCCAACATCAAGGACGGCGAGAGCAACCTTTGGGAAAGGAAAGTGTTGATGAGCACCGCCAAGGAATTCCTCGTAGAAGAGGAAAAGCAGTCGGGATGCTATGCAATCATTTCAAAAGGACCATATGTCGAAGGAACGACTGATATGGAGAGCATTTCGGTCGAAGTTGAGGAGTTGCTCGAAGAGTTTAGGGACATAATGGATGATGAGAAGCCGACGGGATTGCCGCCAACAAGGAGCATATCCCATCAGATCGACTTAATTCTAGGGTCGAGTCTCCCAAACAAAGCACCATATAGGATGAGTCCAGCAGAGGGACAGGAGCTCAACCAACAGGTCCAAGAGTTGTTGGACAGGGGATTGATTCGAGAAATCTTGAGCCCGTGTGAAGTACCAGCAGTATTGACACCAAAGAAAGGTGGCGAATGGAGGATGTGTACCGACTCCAGAGCCATCAACAGGATCATGATCAAGTATAGATTTCCATTTCCAAGGATGGATGACTTGATGGATTGCCTGAGTGGAGCGACATACATCACGAAATTAGACCTGAAGAGTGGATATCACCAGATCAGAGTCAGAGAAGGAGATGAATGGAAGACAACATTCAAAACAAGAGAAGGGTTATATGAGTGGTTAGTCATGCCATTCGGATTGACTAATGCACCCAGTTGTTATAGCTTGAAATGACACCTCTCTGTCCGTGACGACACTTGCTTCCCTTGGTCGCATGACAACACTTCTTGAGATCAAGTTCAGTCACACAACAGGGCATTTGTGGATGGAGGAGTAATTTGGGACACTAAAAATGGTTGAAATTACCTCATTCTTGACCCATTTGATGTATATGACCCTTAGGAACATTTTTCCAGACCAAACCATCTCCTGAAAATGAGCAGAAAAGCCTGTTTTTGGCCATTTTTTAACATGAGCGCTGGTACACAGGCATGATAGTAGCGTGTATACCCTACTGAGCGTGACTCTACTGTTGAAATAGTAGTGTGTGTATGCGAATTTGTTTACTGTAGAGTAGCGTACACCTCTGTTTTGGTCAAAATCTCGAAATTCGAGTAAGTTAAGCTGGTTAGGAAACCTCTTGAGTTGTTATAACGTCTTTTCCTCTTCCTCACTGACTATATAAGGAGGGTAGAAGGTCCATAGAAAGGGACCAATCCCAATTAAAAAGTTATGCTGGAGGAATGGAGACCCTCATCCACCTCTTTTGTGCTTCAATTTTGGTAAACCCTAGCATAGTTGATTAGAGGTTGGAATCCTTGGAGAACAGAAGCAGGAGACCTTGAATCTAGGTTTCGTGAAGTGCCAAGCTTAAAGGAAGGTATAAATTTATGTACTTGCTTTCATTCATTAATAAAGATCAGACGTTCTTCTCTTTCCAAATATGACCTATTAATGTGTCTCATATTTGATTACAGTTTGTTTATAATCTGATGTCTTCTTCTATTATGAATATCAGTCTTATATAGGTAGTCAAATGTGTTTGAGAAAGGTATCAAGTTATTTTGCAGGTCTGGGCATTGCGACATTGGATAAGCATTGAAGAGCGAGGGAAGCAAAGCTAGGATCAACCTTCTGAATAAGGTGTCTACATCTCTAAACCCTAATCTCTTCTTTTATTTGTTGTACTTGCAGAATGCTTGTAAGTCTATCTTTATCACCGTAAGTTGGTAGTTTCTCCCCTGAACTATAGGTGCATTTTCCCCACAACAGAATGGCGAAAGCCTAACTACTTAGGGGTATCTAAGGTCATTTCTTCAGTCTTGTTTGATGGTCTTTGTTCATTTTCTTGATTAGGATCAGTTAGTAGGCTCTGTTTGACCCTCCTTGGCTCTTACAGACCCTTCCCAGCCCTTGCAAACCCTTGTGGACCCAGGTGTGGTGGTTTTAACCCCATTTTTCCAACTTTTTCCACTTGTACGCTACTGTTTGTACCACACAGTAGCGCCCATACGCTACTTTTCGTCTACACAGTAGCGCCCATACTGCTATGAGCGCTAGTTTCCTTCATACACAGTAGCGCTCAAAATATGGGTTTGATTTTTTTTGAGTTTTTGGGTTGTGGACCCAAATCTGGGGGCTGTGGCTGCATTTTTTGGGGTCCCTGATGACCCTAGGTCTGAGTTAAACCAATGTAAGTGGTCTCCCATCCTTGTACTGATCCCAGATTCATGATTTGAACCTCTTTTGACCAATTTGGGATTGTTTGGAAATTTTTGGGGTTTGTTGACCCAAGTTGGGGGTTGTGGACCTGTTTGGTGTTTTGTACCCTAATTTGAGTCTGACTGAACTTGCTTGCCCCATTTCCACTGGATTTGAAACCTTTTGAGTCTTCTTGACCTTGTTTGTATCTATTTGAGTGAAATTTCTCGTTTAGGTTGGTTTCTTATCCTCCCTTATGCTTTTAGTTTTTCTTTTGTAGTGAAAGCTCAAGCGTTTTGGCTGTTGTTCAAGACCTTGTTTGCATTGTTTATGTGCAGACCTGACTTTACCAAACCATACTTCTTCGTAGGTCATTTGCTTCGTTTGGGTCTAAAAGTAGTTTTCGTACTCTTTTCCGAATGGTTGGCATGCTTACATCAATAAGAATTTGAAAGTCATATTTGGTAGCTTTTACTGTTTCATAAAGAGAACCTGAAAGTTTCTTTGCTTTGCTTTGATAATAGGTTAGTTTCAGTTTTGTTTCTTACCTTTGAAAGCATAAAGAATTTTGATTCATTTTCTGAATAGAGTACCTTGCAAGTGGCTTAAAATATTTTAGAGTGCTTTGCATCAAAAAGAACAAGTTTTCTTTTGCATACCTAGTTGCTTGAGTAGTTGCATTCTTAGGTTTTGAGTTTATTTTTGTACATTTAGACTTTAATTTTACCTTTTTTGCATTCGAAAGATTAAAAAATTGCATTTGCACATGCATTCTAGATCAGAATTTTAAGAATTGCATTGAAAAGAAAAAGATTTGTTTGGTGGTAAATATTTCATTTTCAGTATCTTATCTCTATTATAACCACTCTCACACACCCACTACCTTTTTGAGTAAGCAAGTAACCTTTAAAATGAACTCTAATAAAATGTACTAGTAACATTTTCTTTTCTAGGTTACACTACACCAACTAGTCTTGGTTAGGATCTTGAGTTTAAATCACCTTAAACCACTCAAGATCACACATTACACAAAAATCGTAGTTCGACTATCACAGGTAAATCCATTTCACTCAAAGCTTGCCTGGGATCTATGCAGTAGGTCATTGCGAGATCAGATTGTTGGGAATACTCCTCCTACTTTCTGTTTCAAGCATACGCCAGGATTGGATTGCGTTTGGGGACTCTTTCGAGTTTCGGGCTTAGTTACCCTGCCCACGCCTTCTAATTCGACCCGTGATTGTTCCCTCAGGAGTTTTCGGTGTTGTGGTATCCCTAGTATCTGACCATAGGTTCATACATGGGTGACAGCGGAGGGTATATCTGCTGTACCTAGGACAGACGTGGGAGGAAATCCCTTGCAGGTCTTTGGGAGGGCGGTTGGGTGATTCCAGCGCTTGCACCCTTAGTCATTGTATTGTGGACCCCGGGTAACTGTTCTTCATCCTTCGTTGATCTGTTCTGGGCCCTCATCATCCCAGACTCTTCTCCGGAATGCATCTGTTTTCCTGGTTTGATTTACCTAGGGCCTTTATTAGTAGTGTGCTCTTTGTGCTACTTGTTTTAGTTTGCCTTAGAGAACTTCTTGTTCATTTGAGCAGGAAACTATGTCTAGCATTCCGGCGAGTGCCAATCAAGGTACCCCTGTTCCGGGGGATTCTTGTGCTGTTCCATTCATTGGAAACATTGGTGCTCCCTTAATGGCTACTCTGAATCTTCCTGGATTCACTATAGGGCTGTCGGTTTGGTTGTTTTCCACTCTGAATGCCTTGCATGCTCCTGACGCTTCTTTTGGGAGCACCTCAAATCAAGAGCATTAGAACCCTGTGCCTCCCTTGCTAGTAACATCTTCTCCTCCTCCTTCTACCTCATGTGGTGAAAGTAGCAATACTAGTAACCAACAGTCTAAAAGGAATAGACGGGGGAAGAATGGGAAGAAGATGCCCAAACAAGGGGGAAACAACCCAGCCTCTGTGAGTCATGCTGGGGGCAAGCACCCTACCTCTGCAAGTCATGCAGGGGGCACCTACCCAGCCTCTGGAGGTCATGCTGGGAGAAAAATTTTAGTCACTGAAAATCATACTGAAAGTTTGTCTTCAACCACTGTCAGTCATGTTGAGGACACATCATTGATCACTGCTAGTCATATTAATGACAATTCACCAGTTCCTGTGAGTCATATTGGAGACACCAGATCAGCCACTGTAAGTCATGTTGAGGGAGTTGACATTGTCGACAAACCCAACAAACAGAAGCTTAAGTTCCCTTGTAAGTTTTGCGAGGGAGACCACCTTACTTACTTGTGCCCTGTACTTCCATAAGTGCAAAAAGTGTGGTCCTTAGTTCAAAAGTCTGATGCTTCTGAGCAACCAGCCTCTGTGAATCATGCTGGGGGAAAGCTGTCATCCAATGCTAGTCATGCTGAGAATACTGACGTTGTAAAGGAGTCTAAACCTATAGGACGGAAACCAAAGTTCCCTTGTAAAATTTGTAAGGGAGATCACCTTAATCACCGATGCCCTGCCATTCCAGAGGCACGAAGAGTATGGTCCATGTCTGAAGGAACCTCTGTTCCTGAGTTGTCCATAGATTCCCTGCAGTCAGATCAACCTTTGGTTGATAAAGTGGTTGAACCAATGCAATATTTGGTCGACCCCACTCTTCCTTCGGAGAGTGAAGTGATCGAATCGATGCAATCTTCGACCGATCCTATCAGTCCTTCGGAGATTGATGCACCTACTGCTGAAGTCTTCTGCATTACCAGTTTGGATATTCCTGAAAAAGGGGGCACTTCATCTGTGCCATGTGAACCCCTACCAAGCCCTAGGATTGTTTCCTTTGTTTGGAATAGTCTAGCCGAGCCTCATCTTCCTTCTTCGACAGCTTTCCAGATAAAGGTTGATATCGGGAACCATACGGTTGATCGATGCATTGTTGATGAAGGTGCTTCTGTTAGCATCTTATCCGCTTATGCTTGGAGAGATTTGGGTTTCCCTAATGTTATTCCAGCTGCTAATTGGTCGTTGACCTTTGATAGAAGACCTAGTGAACCGATCGGATTCCTCCGTCAAGCACCTGTTACCTTGGGTGGAAAAAAAGTCTTAGTTGATTTTATGGTTTTAAAGGACCCTATGGACTTGGATATGATCCTCGGGCGTGATTACGTTTATGCTATGCATGCTGTGGTGTCTACGCTTTTTCATGTGATGCATTTCCCTCATAACGAAAAAATTGTCACCATCGACCAGCTTGCATTCGTTGATCCTCCTTATTACCCAACTGTAGACTAGTCTGATCCCTCGTCATTAGGCACTACTATGTCACATGGGCCTTATGTGGCATATTGTTCCTTGAGTTCAACTGCTACTGAGAATAAGTCTCCGAGTTCATGCTTACCTCCTCGGGACTTGGTCCCAGCTTTTTACCAAGTGACACCTCCATCTGAATGTTTAGATATGTGTTCTATCTGGGATGATATGCTTCCTTTCGATGAAGTTTTCCTAGAGTCTATAGTACAGTCTGCCATTCATTTGGATGTTGATCCAGTTGTAGTCATGTCCAACCCCGGTTTGACCTTAAAGTCTGATCTTCCTACTGTTGAGTCTTTGGACTCTCCTATAGATCCGCAAATCGGTGTTCCTGCTGAGTTTGATTATGCTTCTAGAATATTCAACTCCCGTGATGATGAATTTGTTTCTGCAAATTCCATCATGTCCTTCAACTTTGATCTTCATCCTGAAGTTGATCTTGTTGATTGTAAGTCCTCGGGCTTGGGTACCATAGAGTCTTCATTTGAAAACTCTGCCTTGTTTATGCCTGCTGTTGATGATAGTGAAGTTGGAAGTATTTCTACCACAGTGACTTGTATTGGGTCTTTCCTTACATATGTTTTAGATATGATCCTGGTACTAATGTTTCTTGGAGACAGGATTCTTAGCTGGATGTATGTTAAGTTTAAATCAAATAGCCAAGCAAGATCACTGAAAGAAGCATAATCACAAGATAGACACACAATATATCCTGGGAAACCCTCATGGGGTAGAAAACCCAGTAAAGCTTTCCTCAATAAGATGATCAACCAAAATACAAGATGTGCTCCTCCTTCGTTTGACTCCTTAGCTGATCTCCCAGACAAGTGCGCACTCTTCCACAAGTGAGTGAATGATCTAATGAGGAGTTCACCTCCTCTATTTATACTTGACTCTCAACTGACTAAAAGACCTGTTGGGGCCGACCTCACCTGGAGAAGTCTAATAACCCCTAAAATATAACTACAGGGCCGACCCACACATGGTGGGTCTAATAACCCTAGTTAATACCAACCCCTGGAGGAATAAACATCTCCAGATACATAGTAGGGTTGCCTCGGAGGAATGAAACATCTCCGGAATAAATAATGTACAAATATAATATTCTTAGAAGTTACAATATTCAACACTCCCCCTTAACGAGAAGGATATTATAACAACATCTGTAGGAGCAAGGAGTCATTTACTACATCATCTATATATCATCGGAAGCTTTCTTCAATTCATCATCATCAGTAACTTGACTAGTTACTGGAACATCAACATCGTCATCAGCATCGTCATACGATCATCAGCATCGTCATCACACGATCATCATCATCATCGTCACACGATCATCAACATCGTCATCACACGATCATCAGCATCGTCATCACACGATCATCAACATCGTCATCACACGATCAGCAGCATCGTCATCACACGATCATCATCATCATCGTCACACGATCATCAACATCGTCATCACACGATCATCAGCATCGTCATCACACGATCATCAGCATCGTCATCATACGATCAGCAGCATCGTCATCATACGATCAGCAGCATCGTCATCACACGATCAGATTTACAGGATGATCAATCCTGCTCTCTTTAGGACATGAGTCCATGGATGATGCAATCCAGATCAAGTTCCAGGATGATCAATCCCTATCACAACTACAGAGCCAGCCCTGTTTCATGCTGGATGTATCACAACTACAGAGCCAGCCCTGTTTCATGTTGGATGTATCACAACTACAGAGCCAGCCCTGTTTCATGCTGGATGTATCACAACTACAGAGCCAGCCCTGTTTCATGCTGGATGTATCACAACTACAGAGCCAGCCCTGTTTCATGCTGGATGTATCACAACTACAGAGCCAGCCCTGTTTCATGCTGGATGTATCACAACTACAGAGCCAGCCCTGTTTCATGCTGGATGTATCACAACTACAGAGCCAGCCCTGTTTCATGCTGGATGTATCATAACTACAGAGCCAGCCCTGTTTCATGCTGGATGTATCACAACTACAGAGCCAGCCCTGTTTCATGCTGGATGTATCACAACTACAGAGCCAGCCCTGTTTCATGCTGGATGTAACCTAGAGTAATTCTAGGATTTGTCATGTACATTTTGAACCGAGGTCCAGGGACGATTCAGTCCTGTCGTTCAGTTATCGGAGACCTCATGTCTACGGCTCTTCTTTAGGACTGAAGTCCGGGAATGATCCAATCCCCTCACATGTTCATCAAGAACTTCATTATCGAAGACATACGTCTACGGCTCTTCTTTCGGACTAAAGTCCAGGAATGATCCAATCCCTTCACATGTTCATCAAGAACTTCATTATCGAAGACATACGTCTACGGCTCTTCTTTCGGACTGAAGTCCAGGAATGATCCAATCCCTTCACATGTTCACCAAGAACTTCATTATCGAAGACATACGTCTACGGATCTTCTTTCGGACTGAAGTCCAGGAATGATCCAATCCCTTCACATGTTCATCAAGAACTTCATTATCGAAGACATACGTCTACGGCTCTTCTTTCGGACTGAAGTCCAGGAATGATCCAATCCCTTCACATGTTCACCAAGAACTTCATTATCGAAGACATACGTCTACAACTCTTCTTTCGGACTGAAGTCCAGGAATGATCCAATCCCTTCACATGTTCACCAGGAACAGAACATGTATCCTCATCATCAAAACATGCATAACCACAACATGTATCATCATCATTAAAACATGTATAACCACAACATGTATCATCATCATCAAAACATGTATAACCACAACATGTATCATCATCATCAAAACATGTATAACCACAACATGTATCATCATCATCAAAACATGTATAACCACAACATGTATCATCATCATCAAAACATGTATAACCACAACATGTATCATCATCATCAAAACATGTATAACTACAACATGTATCATCATCATCAAAACATGTATACATCTATCATCAAAACCATGTATACATCTATCATCAAAAGCATGTATACATCTAACCATTAGAAGTATCTAGCATGTATACATCTATCATCAAAAGCATGTATACATCTAACCATCAAAAGTATCTAGCATGTATACATCTATCATCAAAAGCATGTATACATCTAACCATCAAAATAAAGAATATAAGAGTCCTAAATCTAAATAATTCTAGGTGAATAAGAGCAGAAAAATAGGTAACCTCATCATTGATGAGATAGGCTTGTTTGTCAGATACTGAGCTACTCCCCCTTTCGAGGAGGTTTCTTCTGAACTACACCAAGCTTGTCTCGGAAGTGTTCAAACTTTACTCGAGACAGAGGCTTAGTCAGGATATCAGCAATTTGATCCTCAGTGCTTATGTACTCCAGCTTGATAGCTCCTTTCTGCACCATATCTCGTATATAAAAGTATCGGATCTCTATGTGTTTTGACTTATCATGAAATACAGGATTTTCAGTCATCTTGATGCAGCTTTGATTATCACACATAATCACAGTGGGGTCCATTTCTAAGTCAAACACTCCAGATAAAAGTTTCCGAAGCCATACTGCTTCACAGCTAGCAGAGCAGGCAGCTATATATTCTGCTTCAGCAGTACTGAGAGCCACACTGGATTGTTTCTTGCTGAACCAGGAAATCATGGCAGATCCAAGACCATAACATCCACCAGAGGTACTTTTTCTGTCTGAGACACTTCCTGCCCAATCAGAATCTGAGTAACCATGTAATCTGAGTTCATGATTTCCAACATAAAATAGGCCAAAATCTAATGTACCTTTTAGGTACCTCATTACATGCTTTGCAGCTATTAAGTGAACCTTTCTAGGTTCTACTAGATACTGACTTAGGGTATTTACAGCAAAGCATATATCAGGCCTAGTATTAGTTAAGTACATCAATGATCCAATGATTTGTCTATATAAAGTTATGTCCACTAGTTCTGATGAATCATTAACTAATAACTTTAAGTTGGAGTCCATGGGAGTGGCCATGGCTTTACACTCCAACATATCAAATCTTTTGAGAATATCCACAGTGTACTTACCTTGATTTAGAAAGATTCCTTTTGGTTCTTGCCATAATTCTAAGCCTAAGAAGTAGTGCATCAGTCCGAGATCTTTCATCTCGAATTCTGAAGAAAGCTTCTTCTTGCTTTCAATAATCTGTTTCTCATCTCCAGTTAGAAAAAGATCATCTACATATAACAGCAATATAACTGGTTCATCATCCATCACCTTGAGATAAAGATTTGGGTCAGCTTTGCTTTTGGTAAAGCCCATGCTAGTTAAGAAATTGTCAATCCTTCCGTACCAAGCCCTTGGAGCTTGTTTCAACCCATATAATGCCTTCTTCAATTTGCATACATGAGTTCTTCCATCATTAACCTCAAACCCTTGAGGTTGCTCTATGTATACTTCTTCTTCAATTACACCATTCAGAAAAGCTGTCTTAACATCCATTTGGTGTAATTTCCACTTCATCATGGATGCAAGTGCCATGATAGTTCTAATTGAAGTATACCTGGCAACAGGTGCAAATGTTTCTTCATAGTCAATTCCCTCCTTCTGAGAGAATCCTCTGGCTACAAATCTTGCTTTGTATTTTTCAATGCTTCCATCCGCGGCATGTTTTATTTTGAAAATCCATTTGGAAGAAACCACACTTTTATCTTTCGGTTTGGGAACAATATCCCAAACATCATTTTTCATTATTGACTGGTATTCTTCAGTCATTGCTTCTACCCATTCTTTCTTTTGAGCTGCTTCTTCATAGCTAGTAGGTAGTTGATCCACAAGGTCACACATTAAGGCCATGTAGTTGGATACCAATTTTGGCTTCTTCCTTTCTCTAGTGGAGCCTTCAGGAGCACCATATCTTTCAGCTCCTTGAATAATATCTCTAGCCCATGCTGGTCTTCTTTTCCTGGATAATTCCGCAACAGGGGGTTCTTGTGGTTCCAGCATGTCATGATCCTCTGGTGTAACTTCTTCAGGGATGTGAACAGTCTCTGAGATCCTGGGTGATGAATCTTCTTCATAAACTTCTTCAAGTTGACACTTTCTGGATTTCTTGAGAGCTGCTTCCTCATCAAAGGTTACATCTCTACTTATTTCTATATGATGGAAACCTGGTATGTAGATTCTAAAGGCTTTGGAAGTTTCACAATAACCAACAAACATTCCCTTCTTACCTGAGGGATCCAACTTGGTTCTCTTTTCTTTTGGAATGTGGATGTACACAGGACACCCAAATATTTTAAGATGACTTACCTCAGGCTTCTTACCTGTAAACACTTCTTCTGGAGTTTTGAATTCAAGAGCACTGTGAGATAATCTATTTTGCACATAAACTGTTGTTTTGGCTGCTTCAGCCCATAAGTACATGGGAAGATCTTGGTCATGTATCATGGTCTTCACAGCTTCCATGATTGTTCTATTTTTCCTTTCAGCCACCCCATTTTGTTGGGGATTGTATGGAGTAGTTAGTTCCCTTCTAATTCCAGCTTCTTTGCAAAAGTCCTCAAATTCCTTTGAGGTGAATTCTCCGCCATTATCTGTTCTGAGAGTTTTGATTTTCTTGTCTGATAGATTTTCTATTAGAGCCTTGAACTCTTTGAATTTTCCAAAGACTTCATTCTTACCTTTCAGGAAGTATATCCAAGTTTTCCTTGAATAGTCATCAATGAATGAAAGATAGTATTCAAACCCACTTAAGGAAGTGGTGGGCATAGGTCCACATACATCTGAGTGTATAAGCTCTAAAATGTTCTTAGTCTTTGTTTCACTCTTTGGAAAGGGGTTCTTGATATTTTTCCCTTTCTTACATCCTTTACATGAGCCATCATGATCAGCTTTCAATTCTGGTAATCCTATGACTACCTTGCTTACATAGGGTAAGGCTTTATAATTGATGTAAGCTAATCTTCTATGCCATAGCTCACTGGGGCTAGAGATCTCATGTGCAAGGGCAGCTTCTGGATGGCCCTTGAGTTTATAGAGACCTCCTTCTTCTTCACCAATAACAACTGCATCTTTAATTGTCTTCCCTTTGGACCACATGAGTACTTGTCCATCTATGAAGGCTACTCTAAAACCTTTCTTATCTAGTGCTGAAATAGAGAGAAGGTTCTTCTTTAAACCTGGTACATATAAGATGTCTTTCATCTTCAAGGGTGTTCCAGAATCTAGCTTGTAGCTAGCTTCACCAATTCCTTTGATGGGATATTGGTAGTCATCTCCTAGAGATACCTTTTGTGAGGAAGACTTTTCTTCAAGATTTGAGAAGGTCTTCCTTTGACCTATCATGTGCTTGGAAGCACCACTGTCAATGAGCCATGTATCTTCACCAGGAGATACAGATCCAGAGAGTGCAGAGAATAGAACATATTCTTATGGATCTTCTTTCTTCACCTTATTTCTTTTCCTTTTAGGCTTTAACTCTACCTCTTCTTCTTCTTCATCTTCTTCCCCTTCTTCTTCTTCACTATCATTTTCTGCCATATGAGCATGGTGTCTTTTGTGGACAAACTTCTTCTTTTGTGAGGGACAAAATCTGGAGATGTGTCCTAGCTTATCACAGTTATAGCATTTGACTGTGGAAAAATCTCTTACTGGAAATGGTCCTTTTCTCTTTCTAGAGAAGTGTTGAGATCCTTTGTGGTCAACCTTCTTGAGATGACCTGTTCTTCTTCTTCTGGTATGGGTGGCCAAAGCTTGGTCATCTTCTTTGAGAAGAGCTTCTCTGTTGGCAACCCTAGCTTCTTCTTGAACACAATCCTCCCATACTATATCAAACTTCATGCTTTCTTTCCTAGCACACATGGTTTGTATGAAGGATTCCCAAGATCTAGTGAGGCCATTAAGAGCAGTCATCACTAGTTCATCCTCATCAAGAGTATCACCAATTGCATCTAGTTGTTCCTTGATTTGTGAAACCCTTGAGAAGTAGTCTTGAATGGATTCTCCTTTGTGCATCTTGGTACTCTTCAATTGAGTCCTTAGATTCATCTTCCTATTGATGTTCTTTCCTTCATACATTCTTCCTAGGGCATCATACATTTCCTTTGGAGTCTTCTTGGAGGCCACTTGGGGAATCAAGAGGTCTTTAATGGAATCAGCTATGATTCTCTTTGCCCTAATCAAATCCTTCCTATGCTTTTCTTTGGCTTCATCTCCTTCTGGTTCTGCAACTTCTTCCTTGATATACTGAGCAAGATCATTCTCCTCAAGAATGAGACCAATTCTGTATTTCCATGCCCGGAAATTTTCTATACCTTCTAGCTTGTCTTCAAGCTTAGTGTTTGGAGCCATCTTCTCTTGGGGGAGTCCAAGAGACAGAGCAGACTTACCTGAAAAGTTGTTTTTCACTTTTCCGGAATCTGGAACAGAATTTTATCGCACTTTTGGTAGAATTAGGGTTTGACTTTCCCGGAGTTCTACTCAACCAAAAAGTTCGATCTATAGCTCAAAAGAATGCTCTTGAGAAGGGCTACTCAGCCATGTAATCAGAATTCAAAAATTCCAACTTTTTTCTGAAACCAAAATCTGACGTATCACACTTTTGGTAGAATTAGGGTTTGGAATTCCCGGAGTTCTACCCAACCAAAAAGTTCGATCTAGGGCTTAAAAGAAAGGTAATGAGAAGGGCTATCCAGCCATGCAACCAAAAATCAATAATACCAACTTTGGGCTGAAACCCTAACTTCACCAAAAGAGAGAGAGAGAGGTACTCTTACCTTGTGAAAGATGTCCTATTCAGTCTAGCTCTGATACCATGTTAAGTTTAAATCAAATAGCCAAGCAAGATCACTAAAATAAGCATAATCACAAGATAGACACACAATATATCCTGGGAAACCCTCATGGGGTAGAAAACCCAGTAAAGCTTTCCTCAATAAGATGATCAACCAAAATACAAGATGTGCTCCTCCTTCCTTTGACTCCTTAGCTGATCTCCCAGACAAGTGCGCACTCTTCCACAAGTGAGTGAATGATCTAATGAGGAGTTCACCTCCTCTATTTATACTTGACTCTCAACTGACTAAAAGACCTGTTGGGGCCGACCTCACCTGGAGAAGTCTAATAACCCCTAAAATATAACTACAGGGCCGACCCACACATGGTGGGTCTAATAACCCTAGTTAATACCAACCCCTGGAGGAATAAACATCTCCAGATACATAGTAGGGTTGCCTCGGAGGAATGAAACATCTCCGGAATAAATAATGTACAAATATAATATTCTTAGAAGTTACAATATTCAACAATGTATACTTGCTTACTGGTCCTTTTCGACACCTTGTGCGACCATGTCAGGTATATTCGGAACCTTGCATATAGGTTTAGGCTTCCCCGCTGTTATGTTGCATTTGAACCTTTTGCCATCCGAATTCGCCATAGGGTTGAACCTGTTGGATATTGGTGTGTTAGCCATCTCTTTATGCATTGTGCACCAGTCCGACAGCAGAGCCTACCTAACATGGGTCACCCTAGTAAGCACCCTTATGCCATTCTGGTGCCCATGCTGAGTTTTTCTTATAGGCTCGGGAGCCTTTTTAGATTTACCATGACTTTGAGAAGAAGCCTTATATCTTTCTTCCTCATATATTTATGGACATCCCTAATAAGGCTCCCATCTTTGTGTTCAATTTGCATATGCATCTGTTATGATCCCGCTTGCACTAATGAGCTTGAAGTCGGCTTCCACGCTTTTAGCTCGTTATATAAGCCTCCATCTATGATCTCATTTCCACTAAGCCCTGTATCATTTTGCCTTTGCAATTTGACACCTTTTACCTGGAGGAGACACACCCTGAGTGTCCTTATCTTGCTCATGTTCCTTGCATTAGGCATAGCTTTGTTCCATGCGCTTGGAGCTAGTTTTGCATGTCCCTGACACTCGTCTCCTCCCATTTCGAGCATTCTTCTTTTACTTCGAGCTCGTTCAAAACAATAAGAAGGTTTCGAGCATTCTTCTTTTACTTCGAGCTCGTTAAAAACAGTAAGTAGGTTTCGAGCATTCTTCTTTTACTTCGAGCTCGTTAAAAACAGTAAGTAGGTTTCAAGCATTCTTCTTTTACTTCGAGCTCGTTAAAAACAGTAAGTAGGTTGCGAGCATTCTTCTTTTACTTCGAGCTCGTTAAAAACAGTAAGTAGGTTACGAGCATTTCTTCCACCTTCCCTTCGCGCTCGTTAAAAACAGTAAGGAAGTTATGAGCATTTTCCTATCTCCTTTGAGCTCGCTAAAAATAGTAAGGAGGTCATGAATTTACTTTTTCGGGCTCGTTAAACCTTTACGGAAAAGATCCCTATGGAGTTCTTTTAAGCCCTTTTCAGACTCCTTAAATAGGAAAAGTTTGCCGAGCATAGTTGTCTTTTTAGGATCGTTAAAATAACTGAACCGACATCCACTTAGGTATAGAATTACCCCTTTTCCGGGCCTTGGTGGATAATTTACGGAAAAGGTATACTCTAGGTATACTCTTGTATGCGCTAGAAGAGTTCTTCTTCCATCATTTTACACTTTTTCGGGGAAGGAGACTAACTTTACGAAAAAAGGACCTTTGGAGTCATCTTTAGGGTTTTCAGACTCTCGAAATGTGAAAACACCAAGTGAGCACATACCAATCCGGGCTCGATATAAAATCCACGGATAGGTGTATAGAGGACTGTTTAAGTTTTTCAACTCTATAAGCAAGAAAACACTGCCGAGCACAGACCAATCCGGGCTCGATATAAAATCCACAGATAGGTGTATGGAGTTTTATTCTAGGTTTTTTAGACTCCTTAAATATGAAAATGTCGTCGAGCATGCTTTAGTTCTTTGTCAAGCTCATTAAAAAATGAAAAAGGAAAGGGAAGGGAAGAATGTTAAAATATCTTTCAATATGATGGCAGCAAGTCAACTATCTCCTTGAACAAAGCACCTGTTTTGAGTCTATCAAACCAGTTGGGTTCTAGCGTTGGCCTTAGGGTAAACTTGATCTCAGAGTTCCTACTCCTCCGTTTGGTTATTCTTCCAATCATTTGGAGAATCTGTTAATGTCTCCTAAATTGCAGATTTGTATCATGGTCTCTTTGTGTTCAAAGCTGCCTAAGTCACTCTTGTGTCGTGCTCACTGTTCAAGGATACAACCTGTGTCGGCCATTCTACAATTGCCTTGACCTCATGTGTCAGCCATTCCTTGGTGTCAGTATGTTTCATCATGTGTTCAGTCCTACTCCAAATTAGCTCATACCTATTTGAGTGTCCCTCGTGTTGGATGATGGAGGATGCATTAAGGCCTCCCTTCCAACGGACTTCTTCCCATTGACTTCAGCTCATTGTGCTCTGGGAATGAAGT
Organism: Larix kaempferi; assembly: GCA_027924585.1. Taxonomy (NCBI): domain Eukaryota; kingdom Viridiplantae; phylum Streptophyta; class Pinopsida; order Pinales; family Pinaceae; genus Larix; species Larix kaempferi. The sequence continues at coordinate 648,380 of BSBM01000104.1, forward strand.
TTAGAGTTTCGGTTAGTACCTTGGGGATTGCAGTCATTAGTGGCAGTTTTCCTCGCTATTCGATAGATGGGAATACATCAATGTCTCCTATCCGATGGATTCTTCAAGTGTTCGATGGCAAGACCATATATTCGCACTTGCTTGAATGTACTAGGTACCTTGGGTTCCATTTTCATTATTGGTGGACACCCTCGCGTTTGTTAACGGTATACATCAATGACCGGTAATCAAACGATACCTCCCATGTTCGACATCAACTCATTTATTCGCATGGATAGGTTTGTACCTTGGGTTGTTTTTGGATGAAGACCTTGGGGATCCTCGATATCATCACCTCATTTATGTTATCGCCCAAGTTGCGCAAGACTGAGCCACACTCTTTTTGGCTCTTGATGAGACATAGATCCAGCTTGTTCTCTATGGCTATGTTCTCCAGTTTTGACATAGATCCACTTTGTATTTATGTGGCTACGTTTACACTTATGTTCCTCATGGATTCACGCTTGTATTTTAGTGGCCATGATATATGCATCAGTATTTTGGATCATTATTGTATCCTCTTGGAGGTCATGTTCCACTATTTGAACATGGACAGTTACCCCAAGGATGAGTTTGTCTGACATTGCCTTTGATTTCAGGTACTTCATTTGAGGCTATGATTCTTGGTTTCTCCGTTCCTCCATGTTTCAACTCTTTGTTATTTATAATGTATTTCGGCCATCATTTCCCACACTCCCTCTGACCTCATACATTAGGGGGCATCTGTTATAGCTTGAAATGACACCTCTCCATCCGTGACGACACTTGCTTCCCTTGGTCGCATGACAACACTTCTTGAGATCAAGTTCAGTCACACAACAGGACATTTGTGGATGGAGGAGTCATTTGGGACACTAAAAATGGTTGAAATTACCTCATTCTTGACCCATTTGATGTATATGACCCTTAGGAACATTTTTCCAGACCAAACCATCTCCTGAAAATGAGCAGAAAAGCCTGTTTTTGGCCATTTTTTAACATGAGCGCCCGTACACAGGCATGATAGTAGCATGTATACCCTACTGAGTGCGACTCTACTGTTGAAATAGTAGCGTGTGTACGCGACTTTGTCTACTATAGAGTAGCGTACACCCCTGTTTTGGTCAAAATCTCGAAATTCGAGTAAGTTAAGTTGGTTGGGAAACCTCTTGAGCGGTTATAACTTCTTTTCCTCTTCCTCATTGACTATATAAGGAGGGTAGAAGGGCCATAGAAAGGGACCAAGCCCAATTACAAAGTTATGCTGGAGGAATGGAGACCCTCATCCCCCTCTCTTGTGCTTCAGTTTTGGTAAACCCTAGCACAGTTGATTAGAGGTTGGAATCCTTGGAGAACAGAAGCAGGAGACCTTGAATCTAGGTTTCGTGAAGTGCCAAGCTTGAAGTAAGGTATAAATTTGTGTACTCGCTTTCATTCATTAATAAAGATCAGACGTTCTTATCTTTCCAAATATGACCTATTAATGTGTCTCAGATTTGATTACAGTTTGTTTATAATCTGATGTCTTCTTCTATTATGAATATCAGTCTTATATATGTAGTCAAATTGTTTGAGAAAGGTATCAAGTTGTTTTGCAGGTCTGGGCATTGCGACACTGGATAAGCATTGAAGAGCGAGGGAAGCAAAGCTAGGATCAAACTTCTGAATAAGGTGTCTACATCTCTAAACCCTAATCTCTTCTTTTATTTGTTGTACTTGCAGAATGCTTGTAAGTCTATCTTTATCACCATAAGTTGGTAGTTTCTCCCCTGAACTATAGGTGCATTTTCCCCACAATAGAATCGTTTAGGGACCAAACCTATCATTTCGGTCAAAGTCGAGGAGTTGCTCGAAGAGTTTAGGGACATAATGGCTGATGAGAAGCCGACGGGATTGCCGTCGACAAGGAGCATATCCCATCAGATCGACTAAATTCCAGGGTCGAGTCTCCCAAACAAAGCACCATATAGGATGAGTCCAGCAGAGGGACAGGAGCTCAACCGACAGGTCCAAGAGTTGTTGGACAGGGGATTGATTCGAGAAATCTTGAGCCCATGTGCAGTACCAGCAGTATTGACACCAAAGAAAGGTGGCGAATGGAGGATGTGTACTGACTCCAGAGCCATCAACAAAATCACGATCAAGTATAGATTTCCATTTCCAAGGATGGATGACTTGATGGATTGCCTGAGTAAAGCGACAGACATCACGAAATTAGACCTGAAGAGTGGATATCACCAAATCAGAGTTAGAGAAGGAGATGAATGGAAGACAACATTCAAAACAAGAGAAGGGTTATATGAGTGGTTAGTCATGCCATTTGGATTGACTAATGCACCCAGTACATTCATGAGACTGATGAATGAAGTTCTGAAACCATTCTTGGGAAAGTTTGTCGTAGTCTATCTAGACGACATTCTGATTTTCAGTCGAACCAAGGAAAAAAATTTGGAACACGTTTGACAAGTATTGCAGAAATTGTAGGAAGAGAAGCTGATGATTAACCTGCAAAAGTGTTTCTTCATGAAGAAGGAATTAGTGTACTTGGGATTTGTAATTTCAGGTAACGGGTTGGAGATGGACCCAAAGAAGGTGAAGGCAATAGTAGATTGTCCAGAACCGACAAGTACGACCACAGTGAGAAGTTTCCATGGAATTGCTAGTTTCTACCGGAAGTTCATTCGGGGATTCAGTCAGATTTGTGCACCATTGATAGAATGCATGAGAAAGGGCGAGTTCAAGTGGATGGATAAGGCCCAGGAAGCTTTCAAAAAATTGAAGGAAAAGGTCACTGAGAGCCCAGTGTTGGCTCTCCCAGACTTTGACAAAGTTTTCCAGGTCGATTGTGATGCAAGTGGAACAGCAATTGGGGCAGTGTTGAGCCAGGAAGGCCGACCATTGCATTCTTCAGTGAAAAACTGAATGGGGTGAAGCAGAAGTATTCGATCTATGACCAAGAATTCTATGCGATCATCCAAGCATTGAAGAAATGGAGGCATTATTTGTTGCCACAGGAGTTTGTGTTATACACAGATCACCAAGCGCTAAGGTATCTAAATACTCAATCAAAGTTGAACCAGCGACACATGAAGTGGGTGGATCTACTCCAGAGATATACGTTCGTGTTACGACATAGGTCAGGCAAGTCGAACAAAGTTGCCGACGCATTGAGCAGGAGGGTTGCGCTATTGAGCACAATTACTGTTCAGGAAGCAGGAATAGAGTCGATAAAGATGAAGTATGAAGCCGACAAAGATTTTGCAAAGGCATGGAAGGCATGTCGTGAACCTTGGAGCACCGACATGACTCCATATTTGAGTTATCTCATTCAAGAAGGTTACCTGTTCAGGGGAAGTCAGTTGTGTATTCCCAGAGGATCAGTGAGAGAGAACCTAATCCGAGAATTTCATAATGGAGGGTTAGCAAGACACTTTGGGATCGACAAGACCAAAGCGCTAATCGACAAAAAGTATTTCTGGCCGAGGATGTCAACAGATGTCAGAAAATGGGTTCGACAATGTCAAGTTTGCTAGTTGGCAAAGGGAAGGAGTCAGAACGCGGGGTTGTATACACCATTTCCAGTACCGGAGAACCCATGGGAGCATCTTAGCATGGATTTTGTGTTAGGATTGCAAAGGACGCAACAGGGGAACGACTCAATATTTGTTGTAGTCAACAGATTTTTGAAGATGGCATATTTCATACCATGTAAGAAGACAAGTGATGCCACAGGGATCGCTATGCTATTCATTAAGGAAATAGTCAGGTTGCATGGGTTGCCAAAGAGTGTCACATCGGATAGGGATACAAAATTCATGGGGAATTTCTGGAGGACCCTATGGAAGAAACTTGACACGAAGTTAGATTTTAGTTCGACATATCATTCACAGATAGACGGACAGACCGAGGTTGTAAACATAAGTTTGGGAAACCTTCTGAGATGTTTAGCAGCCGACAGACCCAAGCAGTGGGAGAATGTGTTAGCACAGGCAGAGTTTGCATATATAACAATTCTGTGAATTGATCAACAGGACTGAGTCCATTCCAGATTGTTCAAGGGAGGAGTCCACATGTCGTGGTAGATCTGGTCAAATTGCCGACAGAAACTTGGAAGAGCGCGGATGCAGAATCATTCACAGAGCATATGCATGAAGTTCATGAAAATGTGCGAAGGTGCATTGAGAAGAGTAACATGGCCTACAAGTTGAGAGCTGACAGGAGGAAGAGGCTATTGTCATTCCGAGAGGGAGACTTAGTCTATGCATATTTGTGGAAGGAACGATTTCTGATAGGAACATACAACAAGTTGAAGCTGAAGAAGATAGGACCATGTAAGATTCTGAAGAAGATCTCAGAAAATGCCTATTTGTTAGAGTTGCCGGAAGAATTGAACATTTCAGCAACGTTCAACGTCTCAGATCTGTATAAATTTGAAGAAGGGTCAAGCAGCAGTAAGGGAGAAGAAACAAGTATCGACTGGACAGAACAGATTCCAGACCAACATAAAGAAGAAATCGCAGAAGTAATTGATGAGCACGTAGATCGCGCATGAAGGAATACTTAGTGCGATGGACAAATTATGAGTTGTAGGAGGCGACGTGGATTTCTGAAGAGGAGTTCAGGAGACTGACGGAGCAGTCAAATTATTTTTCACCTGGGGAGACTGATGCAGGAGCATCGGGACCTAGTCAAATTAGTCGAAATTGATCGACCAAGGAGAGCTGACCAACGGGAGTGCTGATGACCACTGGTGCGGGAAGCAGGTTGGCTTGTCGGAGTCAGCGAGTCGAGCAGAAGCAGTCGGGGTGCGATCGACTGAAGGATCGGCAGATGTCACAAGAGGTCGAGGATCGATAGGAAATGGTCGATAAGTGATGAGCGATGTAAGAGGTTGGGTAGTCGACAAGTGGTCGAGCTACGACACAACAGGGTTTAGCGAAGCCAAGTGTAAAGGGGAAAGGAGTGAGCTGACAGGACAGTCGAGATGTGACTGACTACTGTAGCAGGGTCGAAAGGACAAAAATTCAATAAACTATACTTAGTAACTGTTCGAGGTTGCTAAGGAAGTTATTAAAGTTATTGTGAGTTGGTGAAGGACATGACCGTGGACGTCATGGACAGAGACTATGCAGCACAGATAGAAGCTAACAGTGCAGATTCGCAGGATTTGGACAGGATCGAAAAATGGAGGGAACGCGTGTCTTGGGATTGTAATAATCTTGGAAACAACACCCACAAAGTAGAAGAGGACGAGAAGGCTTTCAGTCTAGGGGGACTGTTTAGCAGAGTAGAGCAGAGCGCAGAGTCGAGAGAGTTGTGAAGAGTCACACAGGCCGAGTGCAAAGTGGTGAGATCGAACCATAGCTCAGAGTTCCGTTGGTGAACCAGGAGAGGGTGAGGTCGACACACAGGGAGAACACACAACAGTTACTTCGTTACTGTAACGGCTGAGGCCGATTGTAGTTAGTTATTTGCTTATAGTTATTTTACATTGTAACCGATTTCAGAGAAGTAATATAAGCCAATTCAGGCATCTTGTTCTACACCTTGTTTGTGTGAGCATTGTGGTTTGTGTCATGTGTATTGTTAAGCAAGAACCTTATTTCCGTAGGGTGACTTGCGTCAGTTCTTAGGTGGTTCACATGTTTCCTTATGTCCGAGGAAGATGATCTCTTAGCTAATCAAAAGCAGTTTTAGGTCTTATTCCAGGAACACAAGTTGGTTTTAGCCTAGATACTATCCATAAGAAAGCTAATATCCATTGTGGTCATCGCTGAGACTATTTCTAGTGGGGACATGTGCCTTTTAGTAGTATCTAGCCTTAATCTAATACATGATATGAGATACTACCTTCGTTGCGGTTTAACCTCTTACTTAGGAATAAACTTTATCTCATTTATGATCATCTTAAAAAAATTAGGATAGACTTCAAACAAGACAAATTATTTATTTATTTAAAGAGATTCATATCAAAGCACTACTGCTAGGGTCGGGGTCCCAATTCTTTCTTCCTAGTACACTCTTTCTTGGCTCAGAGGTTATTTGATATCATTTACGTTTTAGTGAAAACTCTCCATTTTTTTGGAGTATTGTTTAGCTAAAACATTACACCTCCCAATCCCTTATAGAAATAGGTTCATGGTGTGGAATGAGATGTTCTCCTCTGTACCTTGCTCCATCCTCAATATTCCTAGATTCAATTGTACAACTTCCTTAGCTCACTAGTATGTTCTTCTGTTTAGTGCTTTGAAAATGTGGGTGATGGAGAAATTGTGGAGTTGGTTTAACATTTGATTAGGTATCTTTTACACTCGCTTGATGAAGAATTCGTGATGTTTCAATGAGCCATTTAACCCTCTTGCTATGAGTTTGGAGTCTCCATAGATATCCAAGTCTCAAATTTCGATCTCCCATGCCAACTTAAGAAGAGTGTTTGATGTGAGTAACTATACTCTATTGTTTGTGGCCATGCCTAGTCCCAAATTCAAGGATATTTTGTCTTAGTTTTGGAGAAGAAGCCACTCCCGTACACTACTTTTACTAGTATTAACTTGAGAGGCTCCATTAAAATCCCATAAGCTCTTGTGGGGTCATGATTCAAGTGCAAAAGAAATCTAGGTGGGTTGTGTTGTTTGGGAGCGATAAAATACATTTAGTTAGATTCTAATTAACAAAATATAATCCAAGGGAATACTTTTATGTTCTAAAATATTCTTCCATTCCTAGCCAACCAAATGGAGCACATTATTTCCATTGCGAGTGCTTGAATTGCATTGATTGTGTATGATAACCATTTTTTTCGAAGAACGATTGTATATCAACATTAACAAAAGTTGCAGCCGTATTAGTAGGCATAAAAAAAAGTAGGAAGATAAATTTGGATAAGAGATTCCAACCATAGTTTCAAAAAATTTGATAGGACTGGTTGGTACTATCTTCCTTTGCGGAGGAAATTTTATAAGCTCTATAGTATATATTTGAAAAAGATGCTTGAAAACAAAATACATTTGAAAAACATAACTATATAGGATTGGAATTAACTTGCTTCTGAATGGAATCTATGTGACTAAGAGTGGTGTCAACATCCATTTGTCCGAGCATGGTGGACTGTTTCTTCCTCTGTTGGGTGAACTAGGATTGTTTCCATCGAGGGATGGGGATTGGAAGCTGTCGACTGTGAGATCCTACTTAATTTACATATAAGATTTCAAAGCCAGTTTACCTTAGCTTCAAGGATTTGAATTTGTTTCCATAGAGATGATAAAACAACTTCCAATGTAGATGCATATTGGATGAATGATTGATTTCCCATGATGTGAAGTTTGTTGTAACATAAAATGTTGAGGTGTTGTTTCCATTTTTCAACTCCTTTTTATGCCTGAGGATTCTATTTATCTTGTGAATATCTCTATGAAGATTTGTGTTGCAATTAGGGTAGTCCATACTTCTTTGACTTAGGGTGATGCATAAAAGATTAGAAGACGAGACCAACAACAAGACACCACCATAAGACTATAATTAAAATCAGAATTAACTAGAGGTGAGACTAATAGAGTCAGACTCAAAATTGATTGAGGGAGAGACACTACAAGCATCAAATAATATTAAACTCATATTTAATTCCCAAACAATGAAGAGGAGAGGAACCGAGGGGGACTTAATGCAAGAATGCAACTACCCAAAAATAAAGAGTAGTCAACTAGAGTGGGACAAGACCAATAATATAGAGAAACAAAAAAAATAGGAACCACAAATGCAGGGTGTTAACCAACAAACAAAAAGGTACCGAGAAAAAAGAAATAGACTAGGGGCTTAAACCAAGAACCTGTTGATGAGGAGACAACCTATAGTTTCCACTTTGAGACTAAAGTATTGTAGATGACTTGTAGCTTCCACTTTGAAACCAAACCAACAAACTAGAGTTGAATGTTGCTCGATATACCATAATCCCATATCTCCTACAAGAGTTAGGGAAATTCATTTCATATACCCAAGCAAAATTAATTCCCTGTAAGCGAGAGCTATTGCACTATCTATGTGAATGATCCCACTAGTACTTTATATTAGGATGATATATTTGTGCTGCCACCTATTTGGATCTTGCAAGTGGTTGTAAAACATTAGGGTATAAATTATGTTAATAAGACCCCACTTTTTTATAAAACTCCCTTCCTTAGCCTTGAAGCCATGTTTGCCTGAAGGTTTGTTGCCTCGTTATGAGTTCGCAAAACATGAAATCATTGACTGCTTGAGAACTAGGTTGCTTCTTGTTTAATTCGATCCATCTAATGAGGAAGGATGTTGTCATTAGGAGGTGAGGAGTTACAAGTCATTTGTATTTAAAGTGTAAAGTCCCATATTGCAATGAGTGAATGGAGTTGGAGGGAATGATATTGGAGGAGACCTTGATACATAGCTATTGCTTCAATTTGGTTGTTTGGAGATGTTCCTATACCCCATTCAAAATACAATTCTTATTTTCCATAGGAATCAAGGATGAACCCCCCCATGCTTTCCACCCTTAGATCACCTTTCGAGGAATCATTGAAAAATAAGGTGTGACTTTGTTATGAGTGTTTCAACTCCTGGAATTCTTCAGATGAAAGATTTAGTTTCCAATTATGTTGATCATTTGGGTTTGTTAAATGATTTGGAGGAGGAGATATGTAAATGGACAGAAACTCCCAATGTGCCAATATCTTCCTTGTAGATCGAAAGAGAGGGGGATTTTTCATTTAATTCCTTTGGTCAAAAAATGGTCTCTGAATAGATTTCTTGCTTTTAGAGTTGTTCTTCTCTGAGGGTCCCTTTGCCGCTGAAAAATGATGTTGTTTCTATCCAACCAAACCTTCCAACATACGAATTTTGGAATGACCTTCCACACTCTTGAGGATGGGTCCATTGGTGAAACTACCTCTGTAGCGTTTGTTCCATGTGGAGAACATTTCCTTCCATGAGGCTGAAAAAACCATTCGATCATTGATTTCAGAGAACGCCTCATGCCAAAGTTGGACATTTTAAGAGCACTTAAGAAAATGGTGCTTATGTGATTCTTCAATGGCTTGAAAAATGAACACCTGGAGGGTCCTTGTATTCCTCTTTTGTTGAGATTTTATGCAGTTAAGACCTTTTGTGAACTAGGATCCAACAGAAAGTGCTAACTTTAGCAATTCCATCCCATGCCAAATATTTTTCCGAATGCTAGATCTCGTGGGAAGAGGAAGAGAGGATATATCTGTAGCATAACCAACCTTCACCATGAATCCTTGACAATCGCACCTCTAGAATTAGGGGATCTATTGATAAGGGTGTACCCAGATAGGTTTGAAAGGAAATGGGTGAGAAGAGGACATAGATTAGAGGGAAAATCAAGAGACTTCCACCTAGTCCATCATGTTTTATCCATAGTCCGTTGAGAAATATTTGCAATTATTATCACTTATTGGTATTCCATCCATAATTTTAAAGGGTGGAGCTCAAGGTTTCTCTCCAAAGGCATATTGCCTAGAATATTGTTAGTCCATATTTTTATTACTTTTTCTTTGCTGGGAACCCAAGTCACTTTTGACTGAATCAAAAGGGAACATATTTCAACAATTTCCAAATTGGGGAGCCTCTCACATCTTATGAGGGTTTATCAAAACAATGTTTCCTTGATCCTTTAAATTATTTTTCATGAAGAGTTTTCTTCGTCGAGTCTATCTTCTAGTGATCAACTGCCACAAGATTTTTGCACCAAGTTCCTAGTTCATTATTGAAGGTGCTTTTATGCCCATACCTTCGTGATTTTTGGTGATATGACAATATTCCAATTCATAAAATGGAAATTTTTATTGTGGGATTCTCATTTGCAAGAGAAAATTCCTTATTTCCTTCAATATTTGAGACATTACTCCTTTTGGGGATAGCGAGGAAGAGCATTTGTAGATAAACAACATCAAGAAAAATAATTTGATAAGAACATTGCACCTTGTTGGTTTGAGCCACTGTGCTTCCTGTTTTTCAAACTTTCCTTTGATTTTCTAAGAAGATCACTACAAATTTATGAGGATGAATATGAAAAGGAAATAGGCATCCCAACATATTTGATGTTATCCTAAGAATTATTGAAGGGAAAACATAGAATTTTAGATATTGTTTGCAATACTGCAACTCTAATATTACACTCATAAATTTTTATGTTCTTGTCATTAATGGATCCTCCCTAGGCTTCAAGAAACATGTCACTACCACTACAACAAATTACCCTTTTGGGGGCGGTTTTAGCTTGCAGCGGTTTTTCTAACCCCCCCCAAAAAGTCCTGAGAAATTGGACTTTTGGGGGGGTTTGGAAACACCCCCCCCTAAAGGTCCTTTGCAAGGAAGTTGTTAGAATCCCCCCCAAAAAAACGTCCTAAGAATTGGACTTTTGGGGGCAGTTGAATGAAATCCGCCCCCAAATGTCATGTTAATTTGGCATTTAGAGGCGGTTGGTTTAAGGCCCACCCAAAAATGTTGAGAATTTGGACTTGTGTAGGCAGTTGTGACAAAGCCACCCTCAAAAGTCCAATTTTCATGACTTTTTGGGAGGAGGCTTGAAAGACCCCCCTCTAAAGGTCCTTTTCAAGGTGGCTATGAAAAAAAGCCCTTAAAAGTCATAAGAATTTGGAAATTTTGGGGCGGTGGTTATAAAGCTACCCTCAAAAGTCCATTTGTCGAGACGTTTTTTTGGGGGGGTTGAAATACCCCCCTTGAATGTCCTTTTCAAGGTGGTTGTTAAAAAATCCCCCTTAAAAGTCATGACAATTTGGACGTTTGGGGGTGGTGGTTAGAAATCCACCCTCAAAAGTAGTGGGTTTCCCTTGGGTTCCATATGTTCCCATAAATTTCATAGTGAACCCATATGGCCTAAGACATGAGCTATTTTCCTTATACCATGGCCTAGGAATTCGCCACTATATGGGGATTGTTATACCTTAAAAAATATGTCCCTTACATAAGAAATATTATGTATGCAAGGATTAGTTGTGGTTTTGGGCCTTATGCATGGCCCTTCAACCTTGCAAACTAATGTTATGATTTAAGACCCGAAATTTTGTCCATGTACCATGGATTATGTTTGAAGAGCCATCCATGGTATTCTAGTCTTGACTTTAGTCCATAGTTGGATGACTATGGTTCCCTCATGGTTGATGTTGGTTGATTTTAATCCATAGTTGAAGGCCACATTGACTTTAATCCATAGTTAAGATGCTCCCATTCATTTGACCTTCGATGTCCTCTTCACCACCCCGACCTCAACCCCCAACATCCTCTTCACAACTCCAATCCCGCCCCCATCCAAATAATTCCTTGTTGCACCTACAGAATCCACCGTGTCACAACCCTCCCTTCTCATGTCTATCTCTATCTACCCTTGTTGTCCAAAACCAAAATCCCACAAGCAATCAGTCAAAGAGAAATCAACTAACCTGGAAAAACAAATAGACCCAACAAGTATAGAATGAAATAATGGTCAGCACCAATGGTTAGAATGGGTTTGGCCGAAGGCTGAGGGCCACGAGATTGTCTTCAGGCTTTCTCATCTCTCCCCTAGAACATCAAAAGAATTGGTTTCTCGAGCGAAAGGCTTTCTGAATGATTTGAGACCAATATTGATGTTCTAGAGTAGGAAGCATGAGAGTACTTCTTACAAGACTTGGTGTCTTTTACATATGATAGAAAAATATTTGTGGATGCATTGTTAAGTTGGACATTTGTGACGTTTATAATGTGTGGAACATGGAATGACATGATTTTTTTTTCATCTTGTTATAAAACGTTTTTTGGCGGCTTAAACCTCTGTGGAGTTATTGCAATCCCATGTGAAGAGGTTCTCAACATAAGCTCCAAATATGTATATAAACAAGATCCACAAAGTGGCAGTGTCCTTGACTAATTTGCTAAATGTAGTTGTTGCTATAAGCTAAAAGCTAGAGAAACAAGAACAACATAGATACCTAAGACCAACTTATTGGCTATTGTGACTATGTAAACTCAAATTTCTAAGGGGTAATCTTCAATTTTTTTGTTTTCTTAGCATTTATTGAATAAAAGCAATAATCGTTGTTTTTTATGAGTGGTTCCTGCACTAACGAGGAGGCTAGTTTGTGTTCAAATATCAAGTAATACTGAGAGGGGGGGGTGAATCAATATTAGTCTATCTTTTTAAATTTTTATCACTTTAAAACAGAATCAACAATGAAGAAAGAACACACAATATTGTCGTGGAATCCCAATTGGGAAAACCACCAATACTTTCTATTACTGCAAAATTATATTTACAAATGGTTTGCAAGCACCTACTTCCTAGATGCACCAACACCCAAATTTTCAGCAATGACTGAAGGATGCATCAACACCCTATTTACCAGCAACAACTGGAAGGAGTTTTTCATCCTATCCTTGCACCTCCCAACCACCCTTATTTTGTCTTTTAAGAATCTTCAGAACTTCTTCAAGAAATGATGTTGCTATTCTCTGTCTTTGACCTCTGTTTCTGATCTGCTTATTGGAACCACAGAGATGCCTTTCATTAGATTGTAATATGTTTATATATTCATAATAATCATAAAGAACCATCGTTTCCTTTCATTCAAGCATCATAAGATTTCATTGTGTCTTTTCACCAACTAATTATATCTTTGTTTTAATAACCTTCATCACACCCTTTCATATCCATGTTAGCCAATAATAATTATTGTTTTACAGATTTTAACTAATCTTTTTACATTCTCCATCACAATGGCAGGCATCTCTTCAAAACGTAAGCTCTCTTCATAAATTCTGTGGGAATATTTTATATCTTCAAGCATCACCTCATGTTTGAGGATATCAGAGTGTTTGCGGGCATATTCCTATAGTCATTCTTCATAAACCTGCGAGCATATTTCACAATGAAGAAAAACATAAATTTTCTTCAATTTGGTAGATCCATTTCTCGCACGTGTGACCATCGGAGATAAAACTAAGACCATGGATGGATGGACAAGTCATCAAGGAACAGTCTCATATCATTTGATAAATTTATTTACAAAACAAGAGCATATGGCGTGCATTTATAAATGTCCTTTTAAACTTCTGGGTTATACACTAGATGGTGTTTCAAAACCCTAGGTCAAATAAGATGATTTTTATTTTCACCAATATTGGAAATATGAGGCATCCACAACATGGGGGACATCATGCAGATTCTATCCATCTCAACTCAATCCTCTGCAACCTCATCCTCTCTCCTTGGCAAGCATTTTACTGGGACAGTGTAAATCATGCCAGAGGGCATTTTTGGCAAGCCAACATATTCACCCTCAATGATTGTTTTGGAAAACTAATCATATGGTTAGATGCAAAAAGCAACAATATACATTCCTATATCCTCATAATTAATTAAACAATTAAATACAGAAGGTGGCAGGCATTTTCTTGAGGCTACTTAGGCAGTTTTACTAGAAGAGTTTATACTTGGCCAAATGCTTCAATTTTCAAGGTGAATTTTGATTTCACCAAAACACTGAAACTATGATACCAGACAATAGTATCCATCTAACTGAGCTCATCACAATTGGTTTCACCTTCAGATTCATCATCCTCTGACTTGGGCGTGCATTTTATTAAACTGGGTTCCCAACTAGTAAAAAAACCCGAACCCTTGTTTTGGAAGACATGTATATTTCTCCTCAAACACTCTTAAAGAAAAATGAGACCATGGTTAGATGCACAAGTCAACAAGATACATCCTGACACTCTCAGATAATTTTTATCATTAAATTATGAGATATGGTGGGTATTTTCCTAGAGCAACTTAGACTAATTTTCCAATACTTTGTCAATTTCCAGAGTTTCACCAAACTGTCAAACCTTTATATAATGATGTCCAATTCTATAAACAATGACATCATGAAGGTACTAGAACACCATCAGATGGATTTTCACACTCATCACACATGCCACATCATCATACATTCCATATCATCATATCCTTTGTCATTAATGAATACTTTTGGCATCAATGACAATCATATTTTTGGCGGCTTAAACCTCTTTGGAGTTATTGCATTCCCATGTGAAGAGATTCTCAACATAAGCTCCAAATATGTATATAAACAAGAGCCACAAAGTGGCAATGTCCTTGACTAATTTTCTAAATATAATTGTTACTATACGCTAAAAGCTAGAGAAACAAGAACAACATAGATACCTAAGCCCAACTTATTGGTTATTGTGACTAAGTAAACTCAAATTTATAAGGGGTAATCTTAATTTTTTTTGTTTTCTTAGCATTTATTGAATAAAAGCAATAATCGTTGTTTTCTATGAGTGGTTCCTGCACTAATGAGGAGGCCAGTTTGGTCATTTGGAGAGAGCACGGGGAGAAGGTACTAATGATATATTAATGATATGGACAATTAATGTTGATGTAGCATGATAGTTTGGGTGAGATATTAATTATTCATGGGCATATTTTCCTTCATCAACATAATCATATGTTATCATTAACACCCATATGTGTAGCAATTGATTGATAATTGAAGGGACCACTTATATGTAAATAGTTTTTTTCAACACAGGGGGGGATTTATAGATTATTTGTAGGTATGTGATGAGGAAGACGACTATCCTTGCTGGCCTATGCACACTCTCTCATTGCAACTGTGAAAATTAACCCTTTAACCCTTCCATTTTTTTATCTATTCTATCATCATCAATGTCAATTAAAAGATGTATAAGTTACATTCAGGAATTTGCGTTTTTGTTTCTTTTTGTTTGTGGATACATTATAATACACGATTTAATCACTTAACCACACTCAAACCCAACAAATTCTAATGAATAGAATTAATTCATCACTTAACATATATTTATTCCCTAGTATACAAAAATGACAAATTTATTTAACAATGTGGGCTTCCTTAGCTCCAAATCAACGTTTAATGTGTTTATAAGTGAGCTTAATGAAACGTAAATTAAACTATTGCATCCCTATATTATAAACTTAAAATATTTCATTCCCACGTTGTTCTCTTAATAACAAGTATTGTGGCGAGCATTTTTCCTAAAGGCATGCAAGCATTTTCTATCACTGCTGGCTGGCATTTTATGAGGGAGCAGCAAGCATTATACTTTTAAGAGAAGAGCTACAGGAAATTTTTCATGACCTTACAACAACTGCGGGCATTTCCTTCATAATTGCAAGCATTTTTTCAATCCCTGTGGGCATTACCACTTGTCAAGTAGCCATTTTCATAAGCCCACAGGAATTTTTTCAAGCCCTGCCGGCATTACCACTTGTTAGGAGGGCATTTTCAACCTTTGTATTGCTTTGACATTAATGTTGTGTCATCAATGACAACCTTTCTCATCAGGATTCCTGTCTGAACACAAAACACATTTCTATCTTATAACAAGCATAAAATTGTACAATAATGAACTATTATTTTGGTGCGACCTATGTGCTACCTCCCCTGATCTACTTGAAGAAAATTACGTAGGATATTAACCAACAATTAATAATTTGAACAAACTGTGTTTTTTTTCTTTGACTGGGATGACAGGGTGAAAAATTAACTCATTGATATGGCATGGGGGTAGGTCCCCACTAACTCCTGATATGGTGCAACCACAAGATACCATAGTCTATGTCCAAATTTGGAAGTTCATAAAACTATTTGGCAGCTTGATGAAGGGTTCAAAGCCCAGTAAGTGGTAGTGTATATTTGAATTCCATAGGCAAAAGAAAACACTATAAATAGATTGATTCTTTCTTTCACATCCTACAAGTAGTCTCGTATTGATCACTGAAAACAGTGGATTCAGAGATGAATTCTCTAGAATGTTATCTTCTTAATGAACTAAGGATTTATGGAGATGTATGAATACAACCCTAGCACATCCTTTTTCACAAGAACATTACAACCTTAATTATACATTATAGCCTTCATAGTCATGGAAACATGAAGGTCAACTATACAATTCCCAAATATCAAAATGTATAGGTTGGAGTCTGAGGGACTAAATGTATTGATAAATATTTTTTTGTTCTATATTAGTTCAAATGCGAAGAAAACTGTGACAAGTCTGCTATCAAGGATACATTTAGTTTTCTCTTGCCAAGGTTTTGAACTTAATGAAAATACAATCTTTACACCTCTATACTCAGGCAAGGTTTTGAACTTAATGAAAATATGATAGATAGATTGTTCAATCCATATATTCACAACATAACATCTCATTTCAAGTGCAAGGAAGAATGTATTTCAAAATGGCACATTATGCCCATAACATATAATGGAAATTAGTGCCCAAAATTTTAAATCATTGTAAATATTAATCCCGAACTACAAAAACTATTGGGTGAAGAAAACCCCAATAGACAATGATTTGTAATAAATTGATAAAATAAAATAAAATTGATCTAAATTACAAAATTTTATCATACTTACTAAGGATGACAGAGTCTGCATTGAAGTCAATTTTTTTTGTATTAGTCCATTCATAGAGGTTGTTTTGTCCCCTGTATTAATCTTCCAAGACAACAAAATATAATAAATGCATTCAAAGATGAAAATAAAATGTTCTTTAAAATAATAGTTAAACAACTAACCTCCACCACAGGCGTGATTTCAGCCTCAACATTTTGTATTGTAGGACCCTATTCATATCAACAATGATATATTATAATTCAATTCATTAGTGAAATTTTTTTAATATTGAAACAAGAGAAAATAATTGGACAATAACACATTCACGGTTGACTACATTCTCTCTCTCCATATATTCCACTCTTTTCAGTAGTTCAGTTATTGTTTTTTTTAGAGATGAGATATCCTGTGGTTTTTCTTTCACGGTAGCTTGGCTTGTAGCTAGCGCCTCCTTGTATGAATTTTTTCCAAACAAGTTAGTTGGTGTAACTCCTAAGCCATCCCCACGACATCGTCCTCTCACATCAGCCCCTATTACCTTAGCAAGGGCATCATCCCTAGCTGCAAACACTTCAGATGCAACTTCTAATTGTGCTTCTTGAATTTTTTGCTGACGTTTTCATGCAATTAAATCAGAGCATGTAAGAAAACATTTCCAACATGTAAAATTAAATTCTAATGAATATCTAAATTAGAAGTTTGAGAACATACTATTGCTTCTCCTACAGCTGGTGTGATTGGAGTGCCATCCTTCTTTTGATGGCACTTCTTCCATAAGTCTTCCCTAGTAATGCTTGTAGTTGTATCATCAAAGGCTATAGAGTTTTTCTAGTTGCAACAAGTAAAATAGTATGGTTAAGTTGTGACATTACAATGAATGTTAGATATGGTAATATTTATAATATCGACTAAAATATGATGCATCAAAATTTCTTACCATATCATATTCAACTCGTTGATAACCTCGACATCCAGAGGTGTGCAAGTCCCTCTCCTTTTCTCTATTTTCCTTGTTTTTTTCCTTATATCCTAGAAATCAATTGAAAATAAAATATATAGTCAACATTGCAAGGAAATATACATTCTAGATAACTTGATCATATAATATGTGAACTTATTACTTACATGGAATTAATTGGCGCTTCGTGATAGGACGAACTCTCTCCAAGTTGTCTCAGTTATCCTAATTGGAGGAACATTTTTAAATCTTTCCTCTATTGATTCATAAGGGTCACAAATTGTTTTGGTCAACCGATACCTATGACTATTTTCCTTATGGACAATGGATTGCATACAATAATCTTTAAGGAGTGGAGGGATTATGAATTTTGACTACAACATACAATAATTGCATTATTAGATGCCATAAATGGTTTGAAAATAAACTTTGAAATCACGCAAAAATAGAAATGTTGAGAAAAAATACACATAATGTCTAATACTCACATTAATAATGTTCCACAATTCCTCCTTTAATTGATCTGAAACCTTCCTCCAATCAAAACAAGTGATTGGAACCATTTCCCTCGCGAGCAAACCTAGCAATGAAGCTAGCTTCACAGATTTTGGACCAATGGGTTGGTTCCTTTCATTGGTTTGAATTTCAAGCTTTTCCTCCAAGTTATTGATATCTGCACATTTGGTTGGTCATCTACCTTTCTTCTTGACTTTCTCAGTTGATGCTTGTGTAGAGGGATCTTCCCCTTCTACACTAATATCTTGATGACATGGTTTTTTTTAACATCTTCTGTAAAACAAGGGCACGCAAAGGTGTTATGGATTTCTTAATCATAACACTTATAGTTACGAAGGACTACAAAATTATAAATCAAGTTACCTTGTTGTTCATGTTGCTCATTCTCTTTTTGTGTAGAGGGATCTTCCCCTTCCACACTAATATCTTGATGGCATGGTTGTTTTTTAACATCTTCTGTAAAATAAGGGCATGTATAGGTGTTATGGATTTCTAAATCATAAGATTTATAGTTATGAATAACTACAAAATTATAAATTAATGGGATTACCTTGTTCTTCATGTTTCTCCTCCTCTTGAAAAGAGGAAAATGTATCTTTGTCATTTCCTTCTTTGGTGGTACTAATAGAGTCATTCAACGACATAGAAGGTGTAATCTTCTTTGCACTGGTTTGGATTTTCCTTTTCTTTGTCACTATAGCCAAGAATGTTAGTAAACATATGCATAACATTGTCATACAATAAAAATAAGCATTATATTGCATACTAGAAAATACATTGTTCTATTTCTAAATATTTACCTTCCGAGGTGCATGTTACTTTATTTCCCACTTTATCATTTTGACGCGTTCTTTTTGAAAATTTCATAATCAATTTTTTTTTATTTCGTGTCATAATTTGCTTTCTTTGTTTTTCGCAAATGGATTAGAGTACTGATTAGCCATAGCCTATTAGATTGTAATTAAAATACAATATAATATGTTCTAACAACCTAAATATGATAAAAATAATGATATACTTCAATCACAAACAATCACTTACCTCCATGTATCCACTTGTATAAATCCTGCATAGCCAAAATAATAATAATTCTATCATCACTGAAGGTACATATCTATACAAAGCAGTTTAAATGACTAATCGATCCAACAAGTTTCAGAAGTTTAAGGGAAATGCATGCAAGAGCTCTAGAAATGCCCGCATGGAACTCTAGAAATGCCCGCATGGAGCTCTATAAATGCCCGCATGGAGCTCTACAAATTCCCGCATGGAGATCTACAAATGCCCGCATGGAGCTCTAGAAAATGCATGCATGGTGCTCTAGAAATGCCCCATGCCCGAAATGAACTTCTTGCTTTATTCTTATGTTGACATCATGACTTCTTCTTCTATTGACATCAATTCCCAACATACTCAACATATATCATCAACAATAGCTCTCTTCATCAAAATAAATTTTGAGAAATTTTATGATCATGTGGAATGAAATTATACTTTAGCAATGTTAAAGGGATCAAGATTTGGTTCCTTATTCATGGGAGTGGTCTATGACCATAATGATATGTGATATTTCCCAAGATCATGGTCACCCCCAATAGCAACTTATTCTAAATCGGCAAACAACATTTTCTCACATCATTGGAAGTTCTAGGCACTTTAACAACTTCAGGCAGATTAATCATCAAACTTGGGCATATGTTAGGCTCTTAAAGGAACAAATATGAGATCTAGGCTATTCTTTGCCACTTTCTAGGTAGACCTGTGCAATAAAAAAACATCATGTTCATCAAAACAGTGGTAAAAGGCACTAGAACTCCAATTGTGGCTTGTTTTTTATTTCATTGCAGTAGTAAACCTATTCTTGGTTGACCTGTTCACTCCTACAGCAAAAAATAAACAAATTTGGGCACATTCTTTGAGGTCTTGGGATTTTTTTAGCGTCATCACAATATACTTAGTTTGGGGTTTCCAACTTTAAGAATAAAATTCATAACACATTTGTTACAAATGCCCATCGATATGGAAAAGAGCATGTATAAAAAAAAACTAGTATGGAAGGTTATTTGTGAAGATGCAATCAACACAAATACAACACAACAATAATCATTGATAGTTGTGTTGACGTAAGAATTATGACTAGCTTGTGATGAATTTTAGAACTTTGATCTTGAAGGTTGAAAGAGCCCAAAAGGAAAATCCAAAAATCCACTGTCATAGACCAAAGACTTGTTAAATTTTTAGTATTAAATTACAATACTATAGGATCTTTGTTGAGAGAACAACATCTACAGTATATCAATGCATGACAATCATAATATGACAAGCATCACTAGCATCACAAGAATCAAAAGCATAGAGACAAGAGACACAGAGTTTCCGTGGGGAAAACCCTAAGGTGAAAAACCCCACAACTTCCTCAGAGATAGAGAGAGCAATGGCTCAACCAAAATACAACCAAATAATACAGACATAGTCTCCTAGCAGATGATCCTCCTCCTCCTCACTAGTGCGCCACTTTTCAGAGAGAGAGATAGATACTTTTCCGAGTGAGTAAAATAGAGATCTCCTATCTCTATTTATACTCACCTTTTTGCCCAGTGACCTACTGGGGCCGACTTGTCTACTTGAGTACTTGAGTACATCCACATTATATTATATATTAATTAGGGCCGACCCCATAAGGTGGTCTAATAACCCATCGGCAAGTACACACACTTGCGACACTTGTCAATCCACATGACGACACTTCCTTATAGAGGAATAACACATCTCTTATAAGGGTACAATAAATATATATATAATATACTGATGAAATACATTCCGAAGTTACATATACATCAACACTCCCTCTTAACTAGGAAGGTATTTCTTCGACACAGATTTGCTAGACAAGTCTTCTTCTCTGGATCATCGTCATCGATGCATCGTCATCGTCATCGTCACTGCTGCTGCTATCTCGTCCAATCTCTGTCTCTACTCGTCATAGGAAGTTCTACAGAGCCAGTCCTTTTTCATACTGGATGTAGGCCCACCACCTGCAGGTCTTCATCATCACTGGCCATACTGTGGAATCCTCAGGACTTTTACGTGCGTCACAAAACCTCGAAAGAGCATCCCAGGCTGTTACGAGCACACAGCTCTACCTATAGGATCTCCCAGGGCACCGAATTACATGTGACCTCACCACAAAACCTCGCAAGAGCATCTGCCAGATATCCCAGGGAACCGAATTACATGCCATAGGCAAAACCTCGAAAGACTATCTGCAGATCTCCCAGGGCACCAAATTACATGTGGTCATGGCAAAACCTCGCAAGAGCATCTGCCAGATATCCCAGGGAACCGAATTACATGCCATAGGCAAAACCTTGAAAGACTATCTGCAGATCTCCCAGGGCACCGAATTACATGCCATAGGACAAAACCTCGAAAGAGCATCTGCCAGATATCCCAGGGAACCGAATTACATGCCATAGGCAAAACCTTGAAAGACTATCTGCAGATCTCCCAGGGCACCGAATTACATGTCCTCCCAGAGAAAAACCTCGAAAGAGCATTTGCCAGATGTCCCAGGGCACCGAATTACATGCCATAGGCAAAACCTCGAAAGACCATCTGCAAATCTCCCAGGGCACCGAATTACATGCTCATCTGCACAACCTGATCCACGGCCACAGAGTATCAACCTGATACTCACCATACATCATCCTAATGTATCCATGATCATCCTGATCATCATCACTGCAACGTCCTGCTGCATGTCATCTAGAGCAACATCCTGAAGCTCGTCATCTATGATCATCCTGATCATCACTGCAACATCCTGCTGCATGTCATCTGGAGCAACATCCTGAAGCTCGTCATCTATGATCATCCTGATCATCAATGCATCTACCTGATGCATACCAAGTATCTACCTGATACATATCATCATACATGATCCTCCTGATCATCAATGTATCCACCTGATACAAGTACATGATACATATCATCATACATGATCCTCCTGATCATCAATGCATCTACCTGATGCATACCAAGTATCTACCTGATACATATCATCATACATGATCCTCCTGATCATCAATGTATCCACCTGATACAAATACAAATACATGATACATATCACCATACATGATCCACCTAATCATAAAATGTATCCACCTGATACATATACAGATACATGGTCCAATCATCCAAAATGATGCATATACAAAATACGTATACATGATCCAACTGATCATATCCAGCATCCAACATGATGCGTACATACATACAAAATGATCCAACTGATCATATCCGGCATCCAACATGATGCGTACATACATACATAAAAATGATCCAACTGATCATATCCAAGCATCCAACATGATGCGTACATACATACAAAAATGATCCAACTGATCATATCCAAGCAGAAACCAGAACATCATCCTGATGTTCATCATCCAGCGCTTACATCCACAGCCATGTGAAGGGTCCTCCTTCCAACATGCTTGGAATGGCTTCATCAAATGTGTCCATCACTTCTTCCTCGAAGTGTCCTCGATCTGAAGAACGCCAAGCCTCTCTCTGAAGTACTCGAACTTCACCCTGGCTAGTGGCTTCGTCGGCACATCTGCAATCTGCTCGTCCGTCGCAACATACAGGAGCTTCACAGCTCCTCTCTGCACCATATCCCTGATATAGTGATATTTGATCTCTATGTGTTTCGACCTATCATGAAACACTGGGTTCTCGGACAGCTTCACACAACTCTGGTTATCACAGAAGATACCAGTAGCCTCCAACGGGAGATCAAATAACTCAGACAGTAGCTTCCGTAGCCATACTGCCTCACAACTAGCTGAACAGGCTGCAACATACGCTGCCTCAGCTGTACTCAGTGCTACGCAGGACTGCTTCCTGCTAAACCAGGAGATCACACCTGATCCCATACTGAAGCAACACCCAGATGTGCTCTTCCTATCTGCAGCACTGCCAGCCCAATCTGAATCAACATAACCCTGCAGGTTAAACTCTTGATTCGCCTCATACCTGAGCCCATAATCCACTGTACCCTTCAGGTACCTCAGAACATGCTTTACAGCAACCAGTTGAACACTCCTCGGATCCGTCAGGAACTGGCTCAATGTGTTCACAGCAAAGCAAATGTCTGGTCTCGTGTTCGTCAGGTACATCAAGGACCCAATAATCTGACGATACTTAGAAACATCAGCTGGCTCAGATGAAGCATCGCAAAGAAGCTTCAGATTCGATGCCATAGGTGTGGCCATGGCTTTGGAATCCATCATCCCAAATCTCTTCAGGATATCTACTGTGTACTTCCCTTGACCAAGGAAGATCCCATCTGCATTCTGCCACACCTCCATACCTAGGAAATAGTGCATCATTCCCAAATCTTTCATATCGAATTCAGCTATAAGCTTCCTCTTGGTATCTGCAATCATTCTGTCATCTCCTGTCACAAATAGGTCATCCACATATAGTAGTAGAATCACAGGATTCCCTTCCTCAACCTTGTAGTAAAGGTTGGAATCCGCTTTACTCTTGGTAAAGCCCAAACTAGATAGGAAACTGTCCATCCTACCATACCAGGTTCTGGGAGCTTGCTTCAAGCCATACAAGGCTTTCTTCAATCTGCATACATAAGATTCCCTGTCATGTATTTCAAAGCCGAGAGGCTATTCCACATATACTTCCTCTTCTACTACACCGTTCAGGAAAGCAGTCTTGACATCCATCTGGTGTATCTTCCATTTCATTGCTGCAGCCAGGGAAAGTACTGTTCTGATGGAAGTATATCTGGCTACAGGTGCAAAGGTTTCTTCATAGTCTATTCCTTCCTTCTGAGAGAAACCACGAGCTACGAATCTTGCTTTATATTTTTCCACACTGCCATCTGCAGCATGCTTGATTTTTTAGATCCACTTGGAAGTCACAACAGACTTCCCTTTTGGTCTTGGGACAATATCCCAAACATCATTCTTCATAATTGATTGGTATTCCTCAACCATAGCATCCTTCCATTCTTTCTTTTCTGCTGCCTCCTCATAACTGGAAGGTTCTTTGATCATAATGTCACAGAGTAAAGCAACATAACTGGTGTGTGATCTGGTTCTCTTCTTTGCTCTGTGCTCTTCTTCTGGAATGCCAAATCTTTCTGCATCATGAATGAGCTCTCTAGCCCATACAGGTTTCCTCTTGTGAGAGTTATCCTCACGGGGTGGATCTATAGGCTCTTGTGGATCTTCAAACTCACGAGCAGTTTCTGGAACTGCATCAGTCATGGTAGTGTCCTGAAATCTTGTTTCCTTAGGTTCTTCATAAACTTCAATAGGTGCCTTTCTTGATTTGATGAATGCTGAATTTTCATCAAATGTTACATCCCTGCTGACATCAATCTTCTTGAACCCTGGAAAATATATTCTGTAAGCCTTCGAGCTTTCACTATAACCCACAAAGATGCCCTTCTTTCCTGAAGGATCTAGTTTGGTCCTCTTCTCCTTCGGAACATGAGTGTATACTGGACAACCAAATATTCTGAGATGGCTGACTTCAGGTTTCTTACCAGAAAAGACTTCTTCTGGTGTCTTGTTGTCCAATATCTTGTGGGGTGTTCTGTTCTGCACATATACAGCTGTTCTAGCTGCTTCTGCCCATAGATGCATAGGAAGATCCTGGTCATGTAACATTGCCCTTGCTGCTTCCATGATAGTTCTGTTCTTCCTTTCTGCAACTCCATTCTGTTGAGGATTATAAGGAGCAGTCAACTCCCTCTTAATCCCTGAATCACTGCAAAGCTTCTTGAAGTCATTTGAGGTGAATTATCCACCATTGTCAGATCTGAATGTTTTGATTTTCTTGTCAGTTTGATTCTCCATCAAGGTTTTGAATTCCTTGAATTTATCAAACACCTCATCTTTGCCCTTCAAGAAGTATACCCAAGTCTTCCTGGAGAAGTCATCAATAAATGATACATAGTAAACATACCCACTCAGAGAGCTGGATGACATAGGGCCACATACATCTGAGTGGATGATTTCTAGGATATCTTTTGCCTTGCTTTCACTGCTTGGGAAAGCCTTCTTAATGTTCTTACCTTTTGCACATCCTTTGCAAACACCTTCATGTTTGGTCTTGATTTCAGGAAGACCCTCTACAGCCTTGCTTGCAATTGGAAGTGCTCTATAGTGCATGTGAGCAAGTCTTCTATGCCAAAGTTCACTTGGCTCCATGGATTCATGTACCATGGCATGTTCAGGTTGACCCTTTAATTTATACAAGCCTCCCTCTTGCTCTCCAATCACTACCGCATCATCCATGGTCTTTCCCTTTGGCCACATTAGTACTTGGCCATCAACAAATGCAACCCTCATACCTTTTGCATCTAAAGCAGAGATGGAGAGTAAGTTCTTCTTGAGTCCAGGTACATAGAGGACTTCCTTCATCTTCAGAGATTTTCCAGAATCTAGGTTGTAAGAAGCTTCACCACTTCCTTTGATTGGGTATTGATAATCATCCCCAAGTTTCACCTTATGGGGTGATTCATGTTCAGAAAGGTTCACAAAAGATTCCTTGAACCCAGTCATGTGTTTGGAAGCCCCACTATCAATCAACCAATCATTACAACCATGTGAGATGGTACCAGTGAGTGCAGAGATCAGAACATACTCTTCTTCACTTGATGAATCATCATCACTACTACTTTCTGCCTTAGCCTTCTTCTTTGGGGGTTCATCATCTTCAGCAGCATGAGCATGAAACCTTCTTTTGCTGCCCTTCTTCTTCTTACTAGGATTTTTGTTATTATCCCTTTTGTTCTTAGGACAATCTGAAGCAAAGTGACCCTTGTCATTGCATGTGAAGCATCTTAGGTCTTTCTTATTCTTTTGATAGGATCTATTGTGGCGAGGGTGATCCTTCTTGGTTTTGCTTCTTTTGGTGTGAGCTGCAAGAGCTTGATCTTCTCCTCCCATCTTTTCCTCACGAGCTATAAGTCTAGCTTCTTCTTGAGAACATTCTTCCCGAAGTCTACTGAAGGAGATCAACTTCTTCCTTGCACAAATTCCTTGGATAAAGGAATCCCATGACCTGGGTAGGCCATTTAGAGTAGTCATCACCACCTCACCATTCTCCACCATTTCATCTACTGCTTCTAATTGTTCCTTGATCTGAGAGACCCTTGAAAAGTAAGATTGAATGGTTTCTCCATTCTGAAACTTCACTGCTTTCAATTGGTTCTGCAGGGTCATCTTCCGATTTATGTTCTTTCCTTCAAATAGCTTGGTCAAAGATTCAAACATCTCTTTGTGTGTCTTGAGAGAAGACACATGGGGTATGAGATGGTCTTTGATGGAATTAGCAATGATTCTCTTTGCCTTGACCAAGTTCTTCTTGTGCAATACCTTGGCCTCTTCATCCTCTGGGATAGAGATGTCTTCTTTCACATATGAGTCCAACTCATTCTCTTCCAGGATTAGCCCAATCCTATACTTCCAGGCTCGGAAGTTATCAGCCCCTTCAAGCTTATCCTCAAGCTTGGTGTGAAGAGACATCTTTAAGAGTACTTCAAATGGAAATAGAAAAGATTTAGAACTTACCACTTGAAGTGCTGAAAACTGGATCTGGTCCCGGATTGGGGTTTGTCAGAGAAACCCTAAAAATTCAAAATGTGAATTTCAAAATTCCGAAAGGATAGAAAGATGCGCCTTGGAGAGCTGATCAGCCTAGTACATTCAGAATTTGAGATCAGCAAAGTCTTGCCCTTCAAAATTGCCTTTTTGTCCTCCCGGGTTCACTAGGGAGAGCCCTGAATTAGGGTTTGCGTTTCCCGGAGATCTACCCAGCCAAAAATCTCGATCCAAAGCTCAAACCTTCGATTTTTGCAAGGAGCTTCCAGCTGTACCTTCAGTTTCCAGAAATTCCTATTTTTGTGGAAACCCTAATTTTTAGGGCCAAAACTGAAAATGCTCGGAACTGAAATCTGATTGGACAGAAAGATGCGCCTTGATGAGTAGATCCAATCTACTATACTGAATTTCAAAAATATGTGGAGAGAAACCCAATAAACAAGCAATACAAGCTTCCGTCACTGCAAAATGTCTTCTTCTCAGTTAAGCTCTGATACCATGTTAAATTTTCAGTATTAAATTACAATACTATAGGATCTTTGCTGAGAGAACAACATCTACAGTATATCAATGCATGACAATCATAATATGACAAGCATCACTAGCATCACAAGAATCAAAAGCATAGAGACAAGAGACACAGAGTTTCCGTGGGGAAAACCCTAAGGTGAAAAACCCCACAACTTCCTCAGAGATAGAGAGAGCAATGGCTCAACCAAAATACAACCAAATAATACAGAGATAGTCTCCTAGCAGATGATCCTCCTCCTCCTCACTAGTGCGCCACTTTTCAGAGAGAGAGATAGATACTTTTCCGAGTGAGTAAAATAGAGATCTCCTATCTCTATTTATACTCACCTTTTTTCCCAGTGACCTACTGGGGCCGACTTGTCTACTTGAGTACATCCACATTATATTATATATAATTAGGGCCGACCCCATAAGGTGGTCTAATAACCCATCGGCAAGTACACACACTTGCGACACTTGTCAATCCACATGACGACACTTCCTTATAGAGGAATAACACATCTCTTATAAGGGTACAATAAATATATATATAATATACTAATGAAATACATTCCGAAGTTACATATACATCAACAAGACTCAGGCTAGATTTGATTCCTAGCAACTATGGGAATCAAAGACAATTTACAATGGGATGGAAATTGTTGTTGTTCAATAATATGCCCTGATCCATCTCCATATCACTTCATTCCTTTTTAATATACCAACATACTTGTAGAATGGCACATGGGATATGAGGATATGAGGTGGTTGTTGACCTTGGCCTTTTTGTTGCAGATAAGGCTTATTTACAAAAATAATCTTAGATGTACAAAGATTAGGCTAGGAAGGTCAAATAGGCATAGCTTGTGTGGCCAGCATTGAATAATGGTTGTCATTCCTTTTTCATTATTTGATAAGAATCTATGTCATTGAATATACAATATCAATGGCATTTAAATGCCATTTTCATGTATGCTATTAAATGAGCTCATACCATTTATATGAAGAAATCATTGTTGTCGTCCCGCTTATGGTAAGAAGGCTATAAAATACATCCATGGGAAATATCTTACCTATGTTAAACCATCAAAAAAAAGTAAACATGTCCCATTTGAGTTTTAGGCGTAGCTTTGACATAAAACAACCCTAAACTTAAAATTTGGATAATGTATACAAAAACCTAGCCAACTGGAGCAGAATTCGATATAGAACAGAATGAAAATGGTAATGATATTAAATAGATCTGTGTTGAAATTACCTTGGATTTAAATGGATATTTTTTAGCCGCGACGTTATCCTCCAATCCTTTACCCATATTTGAAAAAAAAAATCGAACAAAGAATCAAATCGTAGTAATGGTATTTACTAACTCTAACGGTGAAACCATCGATTCTTTCCCATATTTTCAACTCCTCCATTATAAAAATATCTAACAAGGTACCGGATCATAGTAATTGGGTTTACTAATTCGATTGGTGAATCCATTCCAGGATGTGGTCCAGGTGATGTAGGGAGTATGAGGGTTTTATTTAGTCATAGCTTGACTAGAGGAATTTGGAATGGTGTTTTCTGAGCTATATTGAGAAGTAGGTTTAAACATTCACAAAATGAAGCTCGGTGTTGAATAAATCGTTTTATATGCTACTGGATGAGGGCAATGGTGAAAGGTGATATGGAGGTATAGTGTTTTTTCTTTACCATGTGGATTCAAGATAGTTACCCTGACGGAGAGCTTTTTATGACATGCCACATTTTTTCGTTTGAAAATACATTGGAAAAAAAATATTAGTAAAATGCTCACAGTAAATAGACTTTATACACATTTCAAACCATACCTCAGGAAGATTGTTAGGAGTAGTAATAGGAGCAGAAGGAGTATTTTTGTTGGCTTCTATGCATGGAATTGACTACGAGAACTACACATCCACCCAGGATCTTCTAGCTAAATTCAGAATATAGTTTGATTATTGACGAATAATAAGCTATTTATAGTTTTTTTCGAAAAAAAAGAGGGAGAAGAGAAGATTTAACTAGAGCATTGAACAAAGGACTAAAATAAATAGTAAACCTTCCAAATTATTTGGCGGGAAAGAAAAACCTTTCAAATTAGTTGGCCCTTCCAAATTAGTTGGCGGTAAAAAACAAAGTATGGTGGGAAAGTAGATAAAACCCAGAAATATCCCATCAGTCAAGTTTTCAAGAATAATGTTTCCTTATTTGCCACTACAAAGTATTTGTTTTTTCTATAAAATTATATGTTTTGATAAATATTTAAATTGATTTGTTACAAAGTTTAAGTTGAAATTATTTTGAAACACTTGTATTTTAAGGGTTTTTTCACACACACACACACACACACACACATATATATTTTCAAAGCGAAAAAATTGTAACTTGTTAATAATAATTATAATAATTATCTATTTTTAAGGTCATTGCCTAGTGAGACACTAACTTGGTGTATGATTACCCCTTGTTTGTGGGACAAGGGACTCCCTTTGCATAAAGAGTTAACTGCTAAAGTCTATAGAGGTATACATACCCCACCCCCCTCTGGATTTGAACTTGTGACTTCCTAGGAGGAAACACATGCTCTTAATTGTTATGGCCACTCAAGTTGTTATTCAATAGGGAATCAAAGGTACATAGTCCTTCGTCAAACAAAAAAAAGCAAATTCAGAGTACACCTTCCTCCAGTTACTCAAAAAACTATCCTCCAGATTTTACACATGTTATCCTTCTTCACAGAGAAAGCTATGTATCAAAACCCCATCTAAAAATTTCAATGACAGTTGACCTTTTATAAACATTAAAACACAGTCCCAAAAAGTTGGGCATATTATAAACTGAGTATAGAGAAGATAGTTTGTAACGTCCCCATTTTGACCACCATTGCATTAAATCATAAATGATGTAAATATTGTTATTTAATCATGGTGAGGAGCTCAAGGCCAAGGCAGGGCCATTGATTTAGCGTTTTTATGTATCGACAATTAAAAATATAGGCCTATGGTTCTTGTGCTGGACGGACACAATGTAAATTAAGACATCATGTAAATACGAATTTTAATGAAATACCCACAACTAGCTATGCAATGCAACAAAGAGATGGGGGCATGATTTTTATAAGGAATAGGGAGGGAAAATATTCAAACCCTTGAGCCAATAGTGTTAAGCCAAATTTCATTGAGAAAACCCATAAATCCCAACTACACATTTTGACTTGTGCACCCAATCATTTAATTTTTCCAAGAGTTGGTTGAGGCAGTTAATGCCTTGGGAATGGAGAGGTATGGAAGCCAATTTCGTGCATGGGCAAGCCATCAACCTGGGAATTCGTATTTTTTCTTCTTGGGCAAGAAAGCACCCACGAATTGCCTCCCCAATCCATTATTCAGGATCAGACTTCACTCTCTCATGTTTTTGAAGCTTGCTGGGCATTTATCTCAGGAAGTATGCTGTAAATTCACTGGTTTTCAAGCTGAGAGTCTTGTTTTTGTGATGGTTGGACTGTGGGGAAGGAAGAGAATCCATTGAGAAGCTCAATAGATAAGTTTTGATAGCTTGCTATTTCCATTATTGTTGTAAAAACGTTTTTTTTTATTTCCAGATTTGGTTTTCATTTATGGAAAAATCGTTTTTGTGAACCCAACAGTTATCTCCTGCTTTAGAAATCGTTTTTGAATGTTTCTATCAATTGTGTGACTGTTTATATGTCAATTTCGGGTGCCAACCTGTCATGGTTTTGCCCAAAAATCGTGTTGGTTCCCTGCTGCCAGTTAATGACTGTGTGAAGGCCGTTTTTGGCCCTTGAATGCCCAAAAACCATTTTTTCTGAAAACGATTTGCTCTCCCAGGGTTGTTTTCCCCTTCTCCCATTTCGTTTTTGGCTGCCCATGATTTTCTAAAATTGGTAGAAACCCCATTTTGGGCATCCCATTGTAAAAACGTTTTTCTACATGCCCAACACTTGTGATTTTGCTGTTATGTGCATCCCTGTTTTGGTTTGAACCTGTGAGCAAGGAATTTGGAGTGGAAGTGGACAAAATTGGCTTGATGAACCTAGTGAGGAGGAGTAATCTCTCAAAAGATCAAAAGGGCTGGCTACTCTTCTATGCACACCTTGGACAACTCTAGAAATGGAAGGTATGGCTTGAGGGACTGTTTATTGGTGAAGGGAATACTTCCTTGAGTGGGGTGTGTAGGCATTGTGGGTGCCAAGTTAGATAGATCTAGTAGAGGTATCCATGGCTCCGTGTTGAGCTCACTAGCTTAGAAATTCATTCCCTCCCTCTGCCTTAGCAGCCTGATAAACCCAATTGTGGATTGGCTTGGTTGATTTTGGTGTATCCCTGGTTATGTGTGAGTCTTTTGTTCTCTATTTCCTTGTAGAAATCATGCCCAGCTCGGGGGGTGGCAGTTGTATCAAGAGATTGATAAGCACAATTGGCCTATGGTTGGGTGGAACGTTGCAGTTGCATAGCTGGTTGCGCGGGACTACTTTGTTTAAGACAAGTACTCTCATGTGTATAAATTCTGCAATATATTTATTTAATGTCTGTCATGAAAATATTTAAATGTATGTTAGATATGTAGATGACTTTAATTCCATTGTGTTTAATTACAATATCCATATGTATATGTCTTGTATTATCAATGAGCTTTACTTAATAGATATGGGGCTAGATGCCCAGAATTAGAGTGATGTTCTCTCCCTTGCTTGGTCTGATGGGAGGGGACGTTACATAGTTCCAAAAATGGAGTCTGTACTCCCCTAAAATAACATAACTGACCCATAATCAATGGCATGGTTATCAATGACCTCCTTATAATTATAATAGCCATCCATTTCACCCGCATTTTTATTTAATTATTTAAATATACAAGAGAAAGAGATCTATGAGAATTTTTTTATCAAAGAAACAATTCTAACCATCCTTTGTTTCAGCTGAAGGTTAACCTATAAATCTGAAACTCCCTTTGCCCAATTTATATCGCTACTCTAAGACAAACATAGAAGTAATCATACCTTACTAAAAAGTATTCACTTTAAAGTATTCAAATAAGAGAATAGTTGTCTTCAAGCATACCATATATATAAACATACCTTACTAAAAATTCTAGTACTGATCTCAGTCATCATGAAAATTTAGTAATCTTCTCAATTCCCACAAAACAGATCCAAAAAAAGAATAATGATTAAAAATATGTGACATTGAATATTCATCATTTAGCATACAAAAAACACATATTAATCCCATTTAATTGACACCTACTTTCTAAGAAGATTGATTTTTTTAACCAAATTCAACATCAGAGGAAAATGAAAAGACTGAGAATAAGATTGCTAGTTGTTAACAATCATCTGATAGAAGGGATAATGTATATTATGTTTTCAAAATCTATATGCAAAACTATGGCTTTATGGTGCATTAAAACTCTCAAGGAAACTACCAAACATCTAAATATTCCCAATACATTATCATAGACTAGGTTATCAACCATCATGAACCTGTCTAATCTTTTTGTAGTACTTGCCTTACCTAGTCGACCATTGGACCAATTAGGAGTCAAAGAGCTAGGAACCACCTCACTTAATTTTGCATTGGAAATTATTTTCTGGAAAAAAAATTGCTAATGGATCAATCACGTTGCTATAACCCCAAACCTCATATGAAGACAATGTGAAATTAAGTTCAACTACTAAGATCAGTGACGAGTCATTTAATAATCCATAATGAATTACATCATCCCAAATATGTCTCTCTTTTCTAAATTATTTGATTTAGAGACTCATACACATATGGGATTGACCTAGAATATGGGAGACCACATGGGAGTGGAGAAATATGAAAGGGAAAAAAACAAGGAGCAATGAAATCTAGGAGAAACAAGGTAGGTTTTATCAATTGACAGGCCCATCTCTCCCAACATACGAGGTTGAATGAAGGAAACTAATAATAGTGTGTTGACTTGAGGAATTAAAGAACTAGAGGAACGCCTAGGTTTCCCTCTACACTGTTCTATGGAGGTCGAGGTAGCTTGTTGTTGAGACCTTGGGGGGTCTCTTATTTATCCTAGGGATAGGTTTAGTTTGGTCCTGCTGCTGAGATATCAAGTGACATGGGAAGTCTCCCCAAGAATTTGATATGTCACAATTTGTGGGAAAGCCTATGCAACCTTATTACTTACATATTGTGCCAGCTAATACTCTTACTGCATAAATAGTGAAATCAATATTACAAGAACACATTGATTAGATTTAATATTATAATTATTATGACCTTTGATGCTTCCACTGTACTAGTGAAACATGATCATTTTTTTGAGCTCTAGATGGATCTTGATGATGAGCAGATTCTTGTTATATTTCCTTTGAGCTTTAGATACCTTAATTTTTCCCCTAAAGGGTATAAAAGTTATATTTTCCCATATCTGAATTCACAATGTATCATTTCCAAGATCAATTATATGAATAATGGTCGGTAGTATATCCATTTACTGGTCTTGCTGTAAAGACCCTCCAAGCCCCGTTTATTAATATTTCCATTCTAAATAATCCCATAATTCAGGAGATTACCTACCAAATAAATCTACATGTACTTGCATGTTTTCTACCAAGGTATTAGAATGCTCATTGGCATGCCTTACCATTATCCATAGGATAATATGGCACATGTAATGCTAAATCAACTAAAGTAGATGAAGAAGCTATAGTGCCTTATCCCTTTGGCAAAGGAAAACATGAAAGTACATTTATTTAAGTAGTAGAATGAGGGGAGAGGCATAAAAAAGGTTGACCAAGAAGCCAATGAGAATGAATATGAACAAAAACACATAAAGAAAGTAGAATAAGATGATAAATCTACTGCATAAGCAGATCTTATAGAAATGTAAAGAAGAGATAAAAAGGAATAAAATGAAATAAATATCACCTACTAAGATCAGTGACAAGTCATTTAATTAGCATGAATGAATTACATTATCCCAAAAGGATGCTCTTTGCTAAATTATTTGATTTAGAGAAATAAAATATAGGAGAAACAAGGTAGGTTTTATCAAAGGATAGTCGATCCATCTCTCCTAACATCCTAGTTTGAATGGAGGAAATTAATAATAGCGTGTTGTCTTGAGGAAGAACTAGTGGAATGGCTAGGTTTCCCTCTACACTGTTTTTTGGAGGAGGTAGCTTGTCGTTGAGGCCTGTGGGGATCTATTATGTCTCCTTGGGATGGTTTTATAAGTTTGGTCTTGTTTCTGATCAGATCTTAAGTGACGGGAGAAGGCCCCCAAAGACTACACTTGTAATGCCCCTATGTTGAACGCCATGGGAAGTGGCATGACAGAGGGCACGCCGGGATACATCACTTAAGGGTGCACATTATCAGCGAGTCCAAGAAATTTTGGTATCCTTGGTGGCCATCTCTTGGTTAATGGCCTTGATTCAGATAGGACGATGTATCAAAGTGACAGGATTGCTAGGAGGACCAAGGATGATGTCGAGTTGAGTAAGATGATACAAACCAGCTAGGTGCTGTGTAGTAGGATTGATAGAGCATAGCGCCGTTGGAAATGTGATGTTGTCATCATTGTGGATACCATGTTAGGAAAACAACGTTAAAGGTTTCAGTGTAGGTATGTGGCCAAGTGGATCTAGGATAGGACCTTTAAGCACCATGGTGAGCGCATCAACATGTGTTGGGAATACTTGGTCGTTCAGGTGTTGGCTTGAGGGTGGCATTACGACGGATAATGTTGTCTAAGGTTGTGTGGAAATGAGGTTTGTGGCATTTCCTGCTATGAAATGAGAACTTGACATTCCAAACAAATCTATGGTGTCTAACTTCTGTTCAGTCAGGCTGGTTTCGGTAAGGCGTAGTTTGGGTGATACTTGTGATCAATGGCCATGCCCAACTAGCAAGATCAAGCTGGTGTTGTGTGGTGTCTAGACTTTCAGACGGTATATTGGGACTCTTGAGATGGATGGAAAATTCTAGGCCAGTGACAAAACTAAACTAAAGTATGAAGTTGTGTTGATGTTGATCTCTCTCTTGGTGCCCCTCCCTGAGGGTGGCACTATGATAAAGTAAGTGATTCACTTTGATCAAATTTTTTAGCTCTAGATGGATCGTGATGATGAGCGGAACATGAATAAATCTATTCCAATGCCCATTCCAATGTGGTTATGAGGCAAAACAATAGAGTATGTTCAAATATGACTAAATTAGAAATGTTTTGGAACATTATGAATACTTTAATGCTTTTCTAAAATTGAATTTGTTTTTAATAATTTTGTTTTTATTAATTCAAGTCGAGGCTATTTTTATAAGGACTTAATATATGGGGAAAAAATAAGAGTCATATTTTATGGAAAAAATTTAATTACCGGTGATTTCTTCCACACAAAAGTTCACATTCACGTTTCTTAAAAAATGTCAACGACCAGGCGAGGAAGTAAAGGAAATTTAGGGAAAGTCGTATTTTGACAAGCTTAGTTCGCTACTCTTCACATGCAGGATTGGAAAAATATTCTTTACATAGCTCTGTAGATGAGATTCGTGGTTTTTCTTGTCTAAAAACAGATTTGTGGAGATTCGTGGATTGATCTATTTCAAAATTTGATGGAGATTCGTGGGTTTTGTTTCAAAATTCGATCCAGCAGCAAATACTTGGTCTGCTACAGACGAGATTACTAGGGTTTTTTTAATATCCGTTCTAGCAGCAGATTCACGATTCATTGCAAGCGATATCTTTTGTTTGAAGATTCAATATATTTCTAGAGGCTCTCCTCCACGTAGGTTCAAATTCATACTTATTTTCTTTAAATATATTTATCTAAAAATTTAATAGATTCATATGCAAGATACAACACAATTAGTAGCCAACCTACTAATTAGTATGCATCTATAAACTAGGATTCGATATGCACCTCTAGTTTGTCAAGCTCTAGTCCAGTCTTGCAATTTAGAGTAGCACATCCCATATTTGGGTCTGTGTTATTGTCCATAATGAAAGTATCTAAATTCAATAGGTTTAATGCAAAGTCCCAATTTTATATATAGATATACACAAACACACAGGCCCCCATCCCAAAATGGATTTACAATGGAACTCCTATTCAACAAGTGGTCTGTTGTATTTGCTAGAGGAATGAAGGTGGTTTGCTCTTGCTCGACAAATACTTTCCCATTAGATATGTATTCAACTGCTCTTCAAAAATTAATAGATGATTTGATTTCTTCTTTAAACCTTGAGCTGGATAACTATCTTTTTCATTAGAGATAATTGTCATTAAATATTAGATTATAGTGTAGACTAATTGGCGATCGACAATAGCTATGTGTTTTTGATCCCAAATAGTCTACGCTTCTTAGGCCAAGGGGTTAACATGATTCCTTAACTCCATTATTCATTATGCATAGACTCCTATTCCAGTGTTTGAAAGTTGATTCTTAACAATAAAATGATATTTGCCTGGGTTCGAAGGCACATGTGCAGTTGTAACTCTTGAATTCAGTTTGAATACTATTCAACTTTGAATTTTGGTTGTTGGGAGTTGTGGTAGAAAAACCATGTTTAACAAAACAATTACCAATATACCTCGTGTTTTGAAATTTACCTCTTGCAAACTGAAGACTGCCACTTGTGGCCCATAATATGCCTTACAAGTTAGTGAAAGTTGAAGTGGAAAACAACAACAGTAGATAATAGAAGTCACCCTTCCACAACTCTTTGATACCGATAATAGAAATCTACTATACATCTATCTTTGTAGCCCCACTAATATAATAGAAACCTACTATGCAACTATTTCTATAGCCCCACCTGCTTCAACAACTAGTTGTACTTTTTCTTTAGGGTGTGACATAGTGGTTGCATACTTCAACTCATGCTAAGTTGAAACCCTTGGAATATTAGTAATGAGTTTGAGCCTCATCATATAGATGGACTAGAATTATGTTGAGGTTGTATTTCTCTCATACCCTTAAGAATACTACAAAGTTTCCTCAATTAAGGAAAACCCTTTCTTATTTAAAAAATTAGTGAGTCAGGATACAACACTTCACCTTAGAGTCCTACAGTTGAAAAGACCACCGAATAGTGGAACTTGTCAAAGCACAGGTTACATGAATTGTGCCTAAAGGTTCAAACATGATAAACCATGATGCAAAGTATGAGACTACCCTACTAAGGGGCTTAAAGATCTTATCCTTTGTCATTCTAAGATTCATATTCTTTCATCAATCAGACCAAGATGATCTCCAAAACACAAACTCATCATCAAATTCTAAATGCAGTCAACTATATCACTGCAAAATGGCTTCTCAATACCCAAAAAACAAGTAGTATTTCAAGTACTTACTAAACTTTTGATCTGCTGCAGGGTAATCCTTGGTATTGTACTCTTCATGCTTAACATTCAACCTATGTTTCCATCATACTTAGGTATGCTTCTTCATTCCTTTTTTTTCAATTCATCATATGTAACATTGACTTTGACAATAACACCGACTTAAGTTTATCCTAGCTACAAACAACTTGTGAGCACCTCAAAAAATGCATTGGTCACTGGCTGAATCAATATTAGACCGAAATTAACATTAACATTAAACTGTAATTAACCTTAAATTTTACTTTCTTCAGGTAATCGTATATTTCTAGGAAGTTGAAAGGAGAACTCTCGAGGAGCAAGGTGAAGCATTTGGGTTAATTTTATTTTAAAATGGCCAATAAAAGGCATTGGACAGATTTGAAGACGAGTTATCATTTTTATGTTTGATTCTTCAACATGATATCTTATGAAATATGTCTTCATTGTAATTTGTAGTGATTTGTTCTTACGTGATGTGAAATTTGGTTGTATGTAGAATGCCAAAGGAATATCAAGATGGGGTCGATGAATTCATAGAGTTTGCTATGAGGCATTCAGAGGATAAGAAGACCATGAGATGACCTTGTAAAAAATGTTGCAATGTTGTAGCATTGACATTGGCGGAAGTACAATACCACTTGATGATTCGTGGTATAATTAGTTCATATAAAACTTGGTTTTTCCATGGAGAGATAGCTCCTAGTCAGGACTATATATTTGATAAGAGCAAGAAAATCCACACAGCAAAGATGAATGATTTTCCTCCAGAAATTACACAGGGTGATGGAAACATAGTCGAACATCAATATGATAATCATAATGATGAGTTTGCAACACTGCTTACAAATGATATTGATGTTCTTGAGAATGAAAATGATAATAATGCAACCATGGTTGACAATCATATGGTTCAAATGGTGAATGATGCTTATAAATATTATAATGAAAATCCAGATGTGAATTGTGAAAATGGCTAAGCAACATCAATAGAAGAAATGAATGATATCAATCAATATCTAAAGTTAATTGAAGATTCCAAGACACCATTGTACCCAGGTTGCACTAGTTTCACTAAGCTATCAGCCACTGTGAAATTGTACAACCTTAAAGTGAGAAATGGATGGTCTGATGCAAGTTTCACCCAGTTGTTGAAGTTGCAACGAGAAATGATTCCTATAGAAAATACACTTCCAGAATATACATATGCCGCAAAATTTTTGATTAAATCATTGGGTTTGGACTATGAAATGATACATCCATGCCACAATGATTGCATTTTATATTGGGGAAAATATGAAAGAAAAAATGAATTCCCAACATGTGGCAAATCAAGATGGAAGGTTGATGCTCATTCAGGAAAGGTGCGTACAAGTATCCCGACCAAAGTGCTGAGGTATTTCCCTATAGTGCCAAGGTTGAAGAGAATGTACAAGTATGATTTTGAACTCTTATAATTCCATCATAGCATGCACCTTCTTGTACTACCAATCTACTCAAAAAATCATCTTATTTAATATTCTAAGAATTACAATGTATATATGATACTTTCTTTTTTTTGTTACAACTCTACATATATTTCACAGAAAATGAGGTGGCATCATGAGAAGGCAAGTAAGGATGGAAAAATGCACCACCCAATTGATAGTACGTCATGGAAAACTATAGATTCTAATGGCCTTATTTTTCCAATGATCCTTGCAATGTATGACTTGTAATGGCAGTGGATGGATTTAATCCTTTTGGAAACTTGAGTAGTGCTTATAGTGTATGGCCAGTAGTACTAATCACATATAACATTCTGCCATGGTTATGCATGAAAAGGATCTTTTGTATGTTTTCATTGTTAATATCTTGTCCCAAGCAATTGGGAAATGATATGGATGTATATTTAGAACCATTGGTGAATGAACTAAAGGTAACATGGGATGAAGGGGCGAGGACATGCGATGCTCATTCAAGGTCATTCTTTAATATGAAGGCTATATTGATGTGGGTAATCCGTGACTTTCCTGCTTATGGAAATATGGCTGGTTGCACGACTAAAGGGTTTTGTGCATGCCCTATATGTGGAAGGAACACATATTCAGAATATCTCAATGTAGTAGGAAGTGTGTGTACATGGGACATAGGAGATATCTTCCAATAAATCATAAGCATCGTTCTAAAAAAGCACCATTTAATGGGAAGGCGGAGCATCGCATTGCTCCTAAAATTGTATAAGTTTAAGATATTTTTACAAAAACGGGAGGAAAGGAAGAGATTTGGGGAAAGAGTAAAAGTACAAAAAGAAAGAGAAATTTACAAAAAGGTGAAAATTCGAAGACTAATGTGTGGAAGAAAAGGTCAATTCTATTCAATTTTCCTTATTGGGAGTTATGTGCACACATTAACTTAAGGCCTAAAATGTATGATTCTTGAAGCATCTCACTGTGTTTAATTTGAATATATTGTTTAATTTTTATTCCATATTATCATTCATTCATTTTGATACAGTTGGATGCAGAAACTCCTAGTTCGTCACATTTTAGATGTAATGCATGTAGAAAAGAATGTATGCGAAAGTATTTTTGGAACCATTTTGGATATAAAAGGAAAATCGAAGGATGAAAAAAATTGTGTGATGACTTACAACAGTTGGGTATAAGGAGGTCACTATGGCCACAAGAACAAGGAAAACAAAAATTCTTCCACCCACACCACACACTCTTTCAAAAAAGGAGAAAGAGAGTCTTTATAGTGTTTTGTTCACATTAAAAGTACCTGATGGATACAGTTCAAACCCTAGAAATCATGTATCTATGGAATAGCTCAAGTTTCATATTATGAAAACACATGATTGCCATGTTCTCATGCAACAAATACTTCCAGTAGAAGTAAAACATGTGCTACCAAAATCTGTTTGAAACACTATTTGCAGGATTTGCTTTATTTATAGGCGAATTTGTGCAAAAATGGTGGATCCAACAGATCTTGATAACTTACAAGATGATGTTGTAGAGACATTGTGCTTACTCGAAAAATATTTTACGCCTTCATTCTTTGATATAATGATACATTTGACTGTACACCTAGCACGAGAGCTATGTTATTGTGGACCCGTTGCATATCGATGGATGTACCCTTTTGAAAGGTTAGTGAAATTTCACGAAGTGTACAAATACACATAAATTCCAACATTTTATGTGCATATACTACATTACTAGAAAATGTTTATTCGTACTTTTGATTTCACTATAAAGTTTGTTTTTTTCCTAGGAACATGAAAATTTTCAAAAGTTATGTGAAGAATAGGAATAGGCCTGAAGGATGCATAGCTGAAAACTACACTGTGGAGGAATCCATCAAATTTTGTGTTGTATATGTCGAAGGTATGGACTATAATGAAAGAATACCTAGTAGAAATGAAGCTTGGTATGATGAAGAAGGAGAGGTTGATCAATATGGGAAGGCCTTATCTAGTGGAACTTATATTAAATTGGATAATACTAGTTTGTTACAAGCCCACAGATGGGTCTTGCACAACATAGATGAAATTGAACCTTGGATAGAGTAAGTAATAGGCACAACTTTATGAAATCATTTTTTATTATAGTCTATAAAAATATTTTGAAAAAATGTTTATTGACATTACTTGAAATTAGGATGCACTTGACTGAAATTGCCAATAGAAACATCCAAGCCCAAAAAGATGAAGTCTTATTACAAAAGCTCCACAACCAACACTTTAGTGATTGGTTAAGAGAACATGTAATGATATGTTCTTCATATTAGAATGAATTAAACTTCATTGTTCAAGACTATTATGATGTATGAAAGTGAGATTCTTTTTATATTGTTTGAAATTGCATGGTTTTCTAATGACATTTAAAAATTTACAATTGGAAGGAAAAGAAAATATCCATGATACCCTTAAATGGTTAGCACATGGCCCATGGAAATATGCAACTAAATATGAAAGCTACTTAATCAATTGGTGTAGATTTCATGTTAAAAGAATAGAAAATGTCAAGTCCACCCAAAATAGTGGTGTGTGCATTGATGCACAAACATTAATGAGATCAAGTGCAAAAGATAAAAATCCCATACAACAAACGACAACATATTATGGAGTGATCCAAGAAATAATCATATTGGACTACTATTTGGTGCAGTATCCACTATTCAAATGTGATTGGATAGATGTACACAAGAAGAATGGAATGAAAGTTGATGAAATTGGTTTCAACATGGTGAATCTAAAGAGATGCTTGAGTAAGGATATAGTGCAAGATGATCCATTTATTATAGCATCACAAGAGAAACAAGTATTTTATGTACAAGATCTGGTAACGGATGATTGGTATGTAGTTTTGACATGCCCTCCAAAGGGGCCAAGAAATTGTAAGAGAAATGAATTGGAGTATGTAGAATTATCAAGTGTTGCAGATTTTGAAGGGACAAAATGCAAAGATGATGGAGCTATAGGTGATGGTGGCATGGATTATGTTCGACAAGATTGTGAAGGCGCATGGTTGGATGTTGATCGATAAGTACCATGCATGATTTATTTATATGTTCTCATTTAAGTTGTATCTGTGAAATTTTATATCTTAGATTCTTACTTGCATTTACCTTTCATGCAATTATAGTGTATTTTGCTACTTTTTAATGCATGGATCTTATATGTTTTATTGTGTTATGTCACTTTCATTTATTTTGCAGTAGATAGATTGGTTGTTGGGAATTGAGAGTGATGTGGGGGGGGGAGGGGCCATATGAGCTTCAAACTTCACGTGGTTGGCCCTGTTTAGTAGAGGATAAGTTATTCTTGAAACCAAGAGAAGCTCATTCAGGTATTTCCATTTAGTTTTTTTAGAACTTCATGCATGTTGTTATGCATGCTTATTTACATATTTATCATTCAGTCATATTAACATATTATTTTGTCATGATTTATGTAGGTCTTCGAAGTGGAAAGGAATCCAATGAGGGTTTGTATCATTCTCTAATGCATATTTATAAGTTATCCCCATAAATAATTAGCCAATTAGATATATTATTGTTGTTTCATTGATTATAATATGTTGATTTATTCATTTTAACAGTTGTACTTGTCTATTTTATCAACAGTTTTTATTGCACATTTGTTGAAGGAAAAAAGTTGATTGTGGGATATCTATTGACCACGGGCAAGTAGTGTAATGAACAAACCTGAAAGTATTTAATTACAACAGATTTATTACAACCATAAGTATACCCGATTGATGGTGTAACAATTGATTTCCATGGAAAATTTGTGTAAAGCATAGTGGACGCCAAGATCATTCGACCTTATTGGCACGGAAGCTGAACTTTGAGGTAGAGATCCTTATTATCAATCAGCGAGGAATATTTCTCGAGATTTTTAGGCTGAGATTTTCAAGGGTACGTATAAACACTAATATTTATTGTAATTACTCATATCTCTCATGTATTCTATTTGGGTTGTGTGAGAGCTTGTTTCTATTTGATTAATGAAATAATTTTTTTAGGAGATCCGATTGATATAACCCTCTTTGTATGTCATCTTTTTTGTTTAATTTTTGCAGTCATATTTTTTCATATTGGATGTGAATAAGAAGTTTAAACTGACCTGCACAAAATCAAGAGAGTAAGAGGCCCTCTAACAACATATATATATAGCCTGCTAGCCATTTTACCTAACATAGAATGCCAACAACCTTCCAAGCAACTAAACAAGCAACTATGAGACACTCTATACCACTTTGGTGTGAGCCAAAAATGGTCAAAACACCACAACTGGGGGGACTTGGGATAGAGTAGTACTATGATGGTGATCCCTTAGGAGGTCTTGGTGTTGCATCAACATTGTTAAATGGATGACACTAGATTTTTATATAATGGTGCACAAATAATGAGTGCAACTTGACTTTCTTAGAAAAAAAATGTGTGCAACTTTAGAGGTTGCATGTAGCAATTAGAATTTATTATGACATAAAAACTACAAGAATGAACCAATGAGACAATTAGAAAATTTGAAATATAAATTATTCATATTATCTCAAAATAATTTCCAATGATACACCCTCAAAAGAATTATAAAGGCATCCCACCAATTCCAAACAAAGACAATTAGGATCTGAAAGTTAGTGCTCTTAAGGAAGTAGTACAAAGAGTTTTCTTTACAAAAAGTATTGTCCCATGGTAAATGAGGTGCTAAGCCCAAGATGTGTTCTAGTGTACAACAATTACCCACCCTACTGTGGCATGACCTCTACTATAGGTTGGACTGACAGTAGGTGGATTCCTCCACCTATACCGAAGTGTTGAGTATGTTGGCATTGGTGTCAATAGCAAAATGAAGAAGGATCATGAAAACTGCGGGCATTCCTAAAAAAGGTTGAGCTTGAGGGTAAAGAAGGATTATGAAGGACTACGGGCATTACCTTAGATCCCCTATGGGCA
Source organism: Larix kaempferi (assembly GCA_027924585.1). Lineage (NCBI taxonomy): Eukaryota > Viridiplantae > Streptophyta > Pinopsida > Pinales > Pinaceae > Larix > Larix kaempferi. The sequence continues at coordinate 692,270 of BSBM01000104.1, forward strand.
TATGCAGGAGCCTTTGCGGGCATATATAAGAGACCCTTGCCGACATATGCAAGAGCCTTTGCGGGCATATGCAAGAGCCCCTTGTGGGAATATGCAAGAGCCTTTGCGGGAATATGCAAGAGACCCTTGGGGGCATATGCATGAGCCTTTACAGGCATATGAAAGAGCCCTTTGCGGGAATATGCAAGAGCCTTTGCGGGCATATGCAAGGGAATGTTGTGGGCATATGCACGAGCCTTTGCGGGCATATGAAAGAGCTCCTTGCAGGAATATTTGAAGCTTGTTGCGGGCATATTTGAAGCTTGTTGTGGGCATATTTGAAGCTTACCGCAGGCATATTTGAAGCTTGTTGCAGGCATATTTGAAGCTTGCTGCGGGCATTTCTGAATCTTGTTGCGGGCATAGCTGAAGACCCTATGATCATGATTAAAGAGACTATGGGAATATTTGAAGTAATGGGCATCGTGTTGGATTCGGCATGCATCTTCAAGAATCCATGAATTCCTTGTTGGCATCTCTAGAAGTCCTTACATGCATATGAACAATTTACTATAATACTATAATTTGCATCCAAGATGGTATGGAATCTAAAAGACTCTTCCTATTACTCTACTTCTTGATTTATATTTTTATACATTGAATGGATAAATCTTACATGTCTTGAGGCTTGTCACTAAATCTAGCTCAAAAGCCTTAAAAAACCCAACATTCTAGGTGTAGAGATCCATGATACCACCTTATAAAATCTAGATCCCACTAATGGGGTTGTGGTTCAATGGTGAATAGGACAAAACAAGTCACCCACCAAGGCTTTGGAAGAAGCTAACAAAAATAACATTGAATATGTTCAAACCTATCCATATTTGTATGGATAAAGAGTGTGATATTTCCTTGAGATGTTTTTGTTATGAAACCTTGAGGAAATTGTCCAATCCTTAACCCTTGAGCAATAGAATATTTGCAACCATGTGCCAAGTCTGATTTTAGTACTTATGAACTATAGATGGTAAATGATGAAGTTTATAATGTTAAGTCACATTGTAGTGTATCCACTGGTTGTCATTGTTTCTTCATTGATATCAATTTTGAATAAATTTATTTTGGGTGTTAAGACCATCAATATTAATTTTGAAGAAATTCATTTTGAGTGTTAAGATCTTGCACAATCCAATCTTCTCATCCTTGAGGGATGGAAATATGTGTGCCATATTTATCAAAAGGAAGTTCTCCATTGTGTATATGACCAAAGAAATTGTATGATAGCTTGCACAACTTGTCACTTTCATGCATTGAAGCATCATGTTCTATTGAATCAACAAGAATAATGTAAGGCCTCCTCCTTGCACTCCTTTGACCATCGTTGTTCTTGACTGAAATCTCTGACAGTGCATTGGATCAAACTTGGCTACACACTTCATATTTGTGATAACTGAGACAAAAAGAATGTTCCTTTGACCATCGTTGTTCTTGACTGAAATCTCTGACAGTGCATTGGATCAAACTTGGCTACACACTTCATATTTGTGATAACTGAGACAAAAATAAGGTTCTTTATCAAGCCAAATACAAATAGAAGACCATCCACATCAAGAAAATCACTTGATCGCATCTTGGATGAGATGGTTCACATTTCCTAAACATGGCATCTTCAGGGTAGAGCCTTCCAAGAGAAGGATAAAATGATGAAGACAACCCCTCAAGACAATATGCCATATGACTTTCAACTAAGATCAAACCTAGGAGATGAACACTCATTTAGCTATTCATATGGTGGATAAAAAGATGTCAAATATTGACTATCCATGATTCCACATGACTCTGAATTCTACAAGCCTATTATTGCTTCTTAAAAAATAAATAGAATAAGGTCTGGCATATTTTCTAAAGCTATGGGTTGATCCACTGAATGTGAAACCTTCGAATGTTGTCATGGAGTAATTCTGGGTAAGGAATACTGCATTACTAAATCAAAATCGTTACTATGTGCCTCCCTGGATAATCATACAAGGGACAAGGCTATTGCTACATGTATCTTTCATATTTTTCTTTAATTACCAAATAGATTTGAAGTGATGCTCTAACAGCCCAAAAATGAAGATAAAGGCCACAGTTGCGAACATATCTCATGCACTGTCCAAAACCTACTTGTTGTCATGAAAACAAATTAATGGTTCCCTTTAAATTTGATTATCAGGCCTCACTTATGCTTTTCATCCCATGCAACTGTAGCATTTTCAGTCCTATGATGAGAAATGTGTAAGTATGGCATTAGTAATAGATAGGATGAGGACACCATAATAGTTGAAATAATAAATGCAGTGGGATTGGCATTGTGGTTCATTGTAAAACATGTAAATTTATTTTGTAGCATCCATATACCATAATTTTATACAAATTAGCATACATATTCCTTTATTCTCTACTATATCTAACATACATTTGATGAATGAAATATAGCAATGTAGAAAATGACGCTGATTTTCTTAAAGAAAAGTCCAACGTTGATAATGGCAAGCAACATATTGCAAGGGTTACCTTAACCTTCCATACAGATGTATGCAATGTCACTAGGTCAGAATAATACTATTCTATATCCCAAAGTTTTCTATCTTGTATGTTTATCATAGTTCAACTTCCTTCATGGTTGTGCCTTTTAATATGTTGTGAATTTCCATCTATCAAAAGGTATTTGCAGTGGACTTCCACAAAAATTCATGTGTTTCTTTGACTCTCTTCTCCAAATTGCCAATGTGTATGTAGGAAGCTTCATTGTACCAACTGGAAAGATTTTATTGATACAGAGATATCCAAACATTGTACGGGTGTGAAACTGCACTATGAATTGTCATAATATCTTACCTCCAAAGCAAGGACAAAAGGCCTATACAGAAATAAAAGTAGCCATCCAATGCAAATTTAGCATTTTCCCTTAACCATGGCACATGCCATCTTCTTCCTCTATTACGGTTGTACCCATTAACCCCACTAAAATGTCACTTTGTTGGAATTCCATTGCAAACGATTTGTCATGAGGGAGAGCTCTATAGTGCAATGAATGTAAACCCACAAAGAAGATCATAGGGTGATAAATTGTGAAGAGTAAATTTGGGTTAAAGTGGTCCATGATTGCAGAGAATGGTACACAAGTTCAAGGAAACTAGTGCATGTTCAAGTAGGTATTTCATAAAAATGTCATCATGCATGCTACTGCACACATCCACACACACTTATAGAATTTTACAATTTATATTTCCACATTTCAATATTAAATTGATATAAAATCATTGATTGGTATGTCCCATTGGTTTTGATTGGACTTTAACAAATTGAATTCATGCTCTTGTTTTCCACGGGAAGGTCCCCAAATGTGGGTAGCATTAGTGATATTTTGACTCGACTATTCATGTCTACTATAATTTGAATCGTGCTTTGCATTAGGTAAATCTAGTTGTGATATCTTCTTTTTCCCAACATATCAATATTGTGTAGTTTGACAATCATCATATTGTGTAGTTTGACCTTATGTATTTCTAATTTGCAGAGATAATTTGGATCTGTTCAAATTTGTCTCTCTAACAGGGAATTCCTGGCTCCATTCTCATATTTGTCTTGAACAATCATGAACTTCTATATACATTATGTACTAAGGACTAGTTCTATTTTTTTATAACTTGTATATTGTCTCTCCTACTTTTGTATTTAGTGGCCTTGTTGTTTGTAGAATAATTCATTATAAAAATTATTCAGGAGTGCAGATGATGGGAAGGACATGTGTTAAGGCTTTCTGTTTTTAATTTTTGCAAATAAAATTAGTGTTGGAGCTAGATGATTTGGTCTAATTTTATGCAGACAATGTTATTCACTCATTTATCTAATCTTAATTGTAGATGAATTTGCTTCTATCTATATATTGGTTTTTGAGCTAAAATTGAAAATAATGAAAGTCAAAAAGTATCAAAGTCAGAAATGAATTGGCCATAGTAATAATGTTTCTGGGCTCGAGGCATCCGAATAATATTTTGACTTACTTTTCTCAAGGTATATGGAAAATAGGAAGGATTGCTTTTTTCCCATTGTGGGATATAAGCATTTGTATTAGGTAATGGCAAGTCGAATGTGGTTGGAGGGGCATGGGAAGGTAGATCTATGGTTAGAAAAATGGTAAGAAGTTTATATTTGAAAATGTTCTCTACATTCCTGGTCGAAGCAGAAGTCTTGTTCGAGTAGAAATCTTGTTCATAGCGTGTAACTAACTACATGGTGTTAGGATCTGATTGGGAGGGAATAGGCCATTTATTTCTCATACAATGGTATTTTTAAAGGAAAAATAGGCCATTTATTTTTCATACAATATAGTACTACATTGTACTGGACAACTTTGACTTCAGGTACACTGTTTATTCCCATGGGATGATGCCATAGTTATGACTTCTCGTTATTGTAAATATTAAACCTATAGCATTCAGATCATTTTGAGGAACCATGTTGATGTGCATAAGTGCTCAATATATAGTCTACTTTGTATTTTTAAAATATATTTATTATTTAGTCTTCTGATAACTAGTCTATTAATGAATTTACAAACTTTGAATGTATTTATTCATTGGTATATTGTACATTTATAGTTTGTTGATATTGTATAGGTATACTTTTGTGCATGTTATTGTTTTTGGAAAAATAAATTGGATTTTAAGCATGGTTATATTTAGATCTTACCATGCTTTCTTAGAATTACGAATGATGGAATATGGGTGCTAATATTGCTCCATTACCTTATTCCTAGAGGGTGATAGCTCAATGGAAGAGCACTTGTCTTAAAAACAGGAGGTTGGTGGTTCGATTCCTCCGTGCCCTATTGATATTACAATATTTCTATTTTTAATAAAATATATTTTATGATGATTTCTTATGGATGCAAGGGGGGTTTCTAATCGTTTTTATATTTTTCTACGAGGGGGGTTATAAACCTCCTTCATAGGTTGCTACAAGGGGGGTTCAAAAATGCCCTTGTATGTTACAACGAGGGGACTTCAAAACCCCCCTATAGATTTTTATGGGGGGGGGGGGGTTCATAACTGCCCCTGTAAACCTCCTTCATAGGTTGCTACAAGGGGGGTTCGAAAATGCCCTTGTATGTTACAACGAGGGGACTTCAAAACCTCCCTATAGATTTTTATGGGGGGGGGGGGGGTTCATAACTGCCCATGTAAACCTGTAAAAGGGTGTCTATGAGGGGGGTTTAGAACTGCCACCGTAAGGATCTAATGGGAGGGTTTCGACAAATCATCCTTGTGTCTAGGAGGGGGTTCAACACCTCCCTTGTAGGTATATATGGAGGGGGTTTAAAACCTCCTCCAAAGGTTTGTAGGAGGGAGTTTTAGAGGGGGTTCAAAACGGACCCCGTAGGTATCTCTGGGGTTTCTAAACCTCCCCCGTAGGTATCTCTGGGGCTTCAAACCACCCCTGTATCTTTCTACGGTGGGGGTTCAATATCGCCCCCAAAGGTTTGTAATATGGATTTTTAGGGGGGGTTTCGAACTTCCCCTGTATATCCTAACAGGGGTTTTGCACCCGCCCCCGTATGTACCTATAAGGGGTTTTGCAACTGCCACCAAAGGTATGTATGATGACCTTTGGGAGAGGTTACAAACCACCCCCAATAGTCACTTTTAGGGGCGTTTTTATTCTCTTCTATAAATTCCCCTAAAAGTCCAAACTTTTAGCGTCAGTGTTATGGGGGGGGGGTTGGAAACTGCCCCCAAATGTTCGGAAGAAAGACTTTTTTTTGGGGGGGGGTTTGAATCGCCCCCAAAAGTCACTTTTGGGGGTGATTTTGATCTCTTTTAGAACCGCCCCTAAAAGTCAAAACTTTTAACGTCGGTGCTATTGGGGGGGGTTTTATTAAGACTACCTCCATATCCAAAACCGCCCCCAAAAGTGACTTTTGGGGGCGGATGACAACCCCCTCCAAAATTCAAAATTGTTGTAGTGGTTGTAAGCTGGAAATCAAAGAATGTTACAATAGAATGAATTCGATACACCTAGAAGGATTCGAATTCACCTCAAGTATAGGCTTAGTTTGCATTGGAACCATCTCCCGATAAGGTCTAGTGGCCACCGATGATGAATAATGAGCCAACTGGAGTAGGAATGAGAATAATTGAATCATGTGGGCACCAAAATAGGGGACAAGACTCCAAGGGGGTGCATAACTAATTTTCAGTGGTCAAGGAGGGTGCTCCTACACTTAGTAGCAGTCAACTAGGCGCTACAGTGAGTTAATAGATCAATCAAGGGAACGATGTTCCATAAATCATGGAATTGACTGTCAGAACTCCTAAATTGGTGCATGATGGCACATTGTAACTCCAATGATGGAAACAAGGTGCACTGAGTGGCTAGGATGGCTAATGACGACCAAAAACAAGCTCCAGGGGGGCCAAAATAGGGACTAGGTGATAGGAGACTCAATTGTTGATGCATGGAGTGTTGCATGGAATGCATGCATGCAAAACTAAATTTATATGGTGAGAATATTCCAACAATGTTCAACGTGGAATATTTTAAGCCGAGGCTCTCTCACCAACTCACATTTCAAATCCATATGATGATTTTTGGGAAAAACATCCATCGGACTATTTTGGACGAAGGTTCCTCCACCTCGATCATGTCTTTGTATTGTTGGAGAGCTATTGGCTCTCTTGAAGTTAAACAGTCTCCTACCAAACTTGGGCCTTTGATGTTCATGGTTTCCAATCCTATGGGTTATTACTGTCCTTAACCATGGAATTGGGGGGGGGGGGAATTGTGTTGAAATAGTAGATGCTCCTTCAGATTACAACATTTTACTTGGTCGAAACTGGTTTTATGTGATGATTGTCATTGCATCCTTAGTTTTTTGCTTAGTACAATTTCCTCATCAAGGTAAAATTGTCACTATAGACCAACTCAACTTTTTCACTCACGATATCCATTCCAATAATTCCAACAATGTTCCTTTGTTGGGACATTCTAAACCTCAATATGAGGATGTGGGTGTAGGAATACTCAAATATTCCCCATCATAAGAACTTTTACGGAAATTCCACACCCACTTTCCACAGTTAACATGATATCATCAATGATACAATGATCCCTGAGTAGTACATATTCCATCCGAGTGTGAAACCATTGGTGATCAAATGCCTTTCAATTTGAATGAGTCAACATATCTTGCAATCCAATCCATTTCGGGCATTCATATTCTGATGACCACCATCTTGTGGCATCATAACCTTATACCCCATCGTCCTAGATAGACTCTTCTTCGCCATCTTTAGATTACCTCCCACAAAATTTTCCTTCCGATGAGTCTATTATGGAAGTTATGAGATTAGATGAGTCTCCTTGGGAAGATTTCCATCATCGATCATCTTTCCTTGCTAACATCCAAATGGTAGAACATGAAATAAAATCCCTCGTTCCACCTAATATTGTAAAAAAACCTCAATCTCCCATCCTTACCCAAATTGTTTTATTAGAGGTAAACTTAGGAAATATTACTCAAACTATTTCCATCGACATATCAATGAAACCGGGTATCATATAACACATTCAACTAGGCGAGAACTGGTCTCCTAAAGAGATTGAAACATACACAGCTTTGTTTAAAGAGTTTCATGATGTATTTGCTTGGAGCTATGAGGAAATTCCAAGTATTTATCCTTCTATCATAGTTTATGAAATCAAAACTTATCCTGGTGCAAAACCTGTTTGCCAAAAACTCTGACCTGTGCACCCTCGAAAAACTGCGGCTATTAAGGTAGAAGTTGAAAATCTTTTAAAGGTTGGTTTTATTTATCTCATACCTTTGATAAAATGGGTATCTAACATTGTTCCTGTTGCAAAAAAACAAGGAGCTATTAGAGTTTGCGTTGACTATAGGGACCTGAATAAGGATTGTCCAAAAGGCAATTACTCTACTCCCTTCATCGACAAAATTATCGATAACTGCGCTAGAGGTGTCATATTTTCATTTATGGATGGATTTTCTAGCTATAATCAGATAGAGATACTCCCATCTGACCAACACAAAACTACTTTCATCTTCCCTTGGGGAACATTCTCTTATCGTAAGCTACCCTTTGGACTTAAAAATGTTGGAGCCACTTTCCAGCGGGTTACGTCATATTCTTTTCACGATATCAAGAACATAGTGGATCCTTACCTCGATGACTCGACCGCACATTCAGCTCATCAAGATGATCATAGTGACCATCTTAGACCCATCTTTCTCATATGTGGCCACTATAATATTTTATTGAACCCTCATAAGTGCATCTTTTGTGTCGAATTAGGATACTCCTTGTATTCATAGTCTCCAAAGACAGGATCGGGATTGATGCTTTAAAGGTTGAATCCATTGTATCTTTACCTCCAACCATAGACATCCCTGAACCTCAAAGTTTCCAAGGGAAGGGAAACTTTTTGCACCATTTCATTTGTAATTTTGCAGCAACCACACAAGGCTACATGCGATTGTTGAAGAAAGATGTCCCTTTTATATGGGATGATGAAGCTCAACGTTCGTTTGATAATCTCAAACATGCATTAACACATGCACCGGTCTTGCATCCCCCCAATTATGCTAGAGATTATATACTCTACCTTTCCGCATCTACTTACACCATTGGTATGGTTTTAGTGAAAGAATCGGACAATGGCCAAAAACATGTTTTTTATTATTTGAGCAAGAGCCTTTCAGGCTCTGAGATCCGGTATTCACATGTTGAGAAGTTGGATTTGGAAGAAATTTTATCTATCCAAATTTTTCGCCACTATATTTTTCTTCATGAGACAATGATTATTTTCGATGCTAGCCCCATGTGCCATATCCTTACTCATCAAGTAATAGGGGAAAGTACTCTTGTTGGATTGTTATCCTTCAAGAATTTGATTTGTAATTTGCTAAATCTAAATCCATGAAATGTTTGGTTCTTGCGGAGCTTATATGTGCTCCTCCCCGAACCAATGAAGAATTCAAGCCTATTGACTCTCTTCTAGACAAGTATTTGTTTCTCATTAGTACGTCTGACCCTTGGTATGGAGATATTATTTTATATCTCCAAACTCAATGTTTTTAGCCTGATTTATCTTGTGATGATCCATTAGAGGAAATTTGGATCTAAAATGGGCCTTATAAGAAAACGAGCCATCATGTAAGAAAACGATCGAACCATAATTTATTGATGAGTTAGAATTCAAGAACCAATAGAATTTCAATAAAATGAGTCAACCATAATGGTTGACTTGAGATATTTGTCATAAAAAAAATACTTTATTTGTTCGTATTTTCAACATATATCCCTGTGTTTTTACTCAAATTTAGAGCGGGAGCACTCGTTGGATGCAGAATTAAATTCAGCATCCAACAAGTACCCACACTACATACTTTTGACAGGCCCTGCTACCCCAAAAACAAGAATCATCATCACGTTTTTCAGGTATTTCTTGTTTTTGGGGCAGTGGGGTCTGTCAAAAGTATGCAGTGTGGGTACTCGTTGGATGTTGAATTTAATTCCGCATCCAAACGAGTGTTCCCACATGAAATTTGAGTAAAAAAACAGGGATATAAGTTGAAAATACGAACAAATAAAGTAGTTTTTTTAATTTCTTTCTCCAAAACTAATAAATATTATTTTATTATTTTCCTTAGTAGGCCCATTTTAGACCTCAAATTTCCTTTAATGATCGTCGCATCCGCCACCACGCAAAATACTACCTCATTATTGGTGACACCCTTTTTTGCCATGGTATTGATTCTATTCTGCAATGTTGTTTGAATCATGAAGAGGATGAACGTGTTTTGAACGACTGCCATTCTAAAGCATGTGGTGGTCATCTTTCAAGAATGGATACATCCCAAAATATCTTACATGTTGGATACTTCTGGCCTTCCATTTTCAAATATTGTATGGAATCCATTAAGAAGTGTCCTCCTTGTAAAGCTTTCTATCCCAAAAAGTGATCTCATCATGCTCTATTGCACCCTATCATCGTCGTTGGCCCTTTTGCAAAATGGGGCATCAATTTCATGCATTGTAAGCCTACCTCAACTAGGGGGCATGGATATGTCATTGTTGATGTTGACTATTTTACCAAGTGAGCTGAGGCTATGCCTACATATGCTGATAAAGGTGAGACTGTTGCACTTTTCATTTTTAACCACATTATTGCCAGGTTTGGAGTTCCTCGAGCCATTGTTACTTATCACAATTCCCATTTTAGGAACCGGATGATGGTTGAATTAAGTGATAAGTTAGGTTTTCACCATGAAAACTCATCCCCTTACTATACCCAAGATAATGGACAGAGTCCACTAATAAGGTATTGAAAACCATGGTTCAATGCATGGTGGGGACACATAAATCCAACTGGAATTTGATGCTTTTTTTAGTTCTTTGGGAATATAAATTCAGTAAATACTGCAACTGGATTCACACCATTTCAATTGTTTTATGGTCTGGAATCCGTTTCACCTATCGAGTGTGAGATTCCGTCACTCAAACAAGCTATCAAACTCTTTCCAAACACTACCTTAGAGGAGGAACGCTTCCTATATTTGACCAAACTTGAGGCCACCCATCATGATGGTGCTCTTGCTAATGAATCACACAAGAAGCGCATAAAGGGTCAATATGATAAATCCACTCAACCTCGCACTTTTAATTAAGGTGGCCTAGTTTTAACTTATGAACAAATCATGATAAACTAGGGGCGGGAAAGTTTGATTCTATGGGGTACGGTCCCTACATCATTAAACACGTCTTAGAAAATGGATCCTATGAATTGGTTGATTTTGATGGAATACCTTTGGGAGAGCCTCAGAATGGGATCTACCTTAAGAAGTACTATGCTTAGGGTCATCCTGCATGTGTACTTTGTATATATGTACCATAAGTGTGGTGTGGTGTGAGTTTCTCTTCTTTTGTGTGTGAGGATATTATTTCACCCATGTCTACTTATCCTGATTTGTGCATTGATGTGCAAATGTCGGTGTATTTTGTATTTGTTGATGGTGCTAGTCGACACACCTAGAACTTAGCTTCTGCACCTTGGGTGGTTTATTCCCCCACTGACAAGTTAGTGAGATCAGGCGGAATTTTGTTAGGTCCGAAAACTAATAACATCGTCGAGTGCCATGTCGTGATAGGACTTTTGACCGAAGCTTCTTCCATTGGCATATGCCATATTATAATTTACCTTGACTCCCAACTTGTGGTGTCTCAACTTAACCGCATTTATTCCATTTGCGATCCCACTTTGCTTCATCTTTATCGAAGAATATGCCTCCTGGAAAGGTTATTTGAGTTTATCACTAAAGAAGCACTTGGTTAAAATTTGGATCCAAACATTTGCAGGAAGGTTAAGCTTCAAAGAAAAAAATTCAATTTTTATGTATTGTCGCACCCTTCTAGTGCACACCAGATCGAAAATCCTAGATTTTCGTGCCCCACCAGTATACCAAAGCACAAAAATCGGTATATTTTTGCCCCTTTCGACACAGTAGGGGCACGATAATTTATGTAGGGAAAATATGGGATCCACAAGATCCTCAAAACCCAATCAAAATTGCATGAAATGAAAAATAAAATCCATCCAATGAAAGAGCAGGGCTTGATCTATTACTCGGTTCAGACGGTAGCTCAAATGGTGTCATGAATCCTCCACAATTAGCAGTTGAAAATCAGCTTCAAAAGAGGGTAAAAATCTCCATTTATGGTAAATTGTCAAGTAAAACTGGATTAAATCTAGCTATTTTTTATTTTTACTTTCACATGGGTTAGTTTTTATCTATGTTCACATTAAAGCTTCTTTTTTAAGCCATTTTTCAACCTTTTGAGAAGTATTATAACACCTATTATTCCAAGATACCACTACTATTGCAGGATTAGCGAGAGGAGGGACCTCCCTAAATTTTTAAGACTTTGTAAAAACGTGCATAGTTTGATTCTTTCATGCACGGTGAACCATGAAATGGTCATGTTTTTTAGCGGTATTTTATCTCTTTTTCGGTCTCATTAATAATATTTACGAAAAAGGAATTTCATGGAGTTTTCCTTTAAGCACTTTCCAAACTTCTTAAACACGAAAACTTTGGTGAGTGAACTTGTCTCTTTCACGCTCATAAAAGTACCCGAAAGGACATCCATTTGGTGATACTTTACCCATTTTTCAGACTATTTGGACTAATTACGAAAAATGAATACTCTAGTCAACCTCGACTAGAAGAGTCCTCTCTCACGTTGTTTTATCCTTTTTGGGGTGAGGAGAATAAATTTTTCAAAAAAGAACCATTTGCAGGCTTATTTTGATCCTTTTCAGACTCTCTAAATGTGAAAATATCGTCAAGTTTACCTTCTTTGGACTTGTAAAATATGCATCGAAGGACCCATATGGGACTGAACCTCTCCTTCTTCAGGTTTTTTAAACATTTGTTGAGGTACTCATTTAAGATGAGCTATATCGATCATTTGTTACCCTCAAGCTCGTTAAAAAAGAAAGAGGTACCCATCGATCATGGTGACGAAAATTGGGAAGAATGGGTTAAGTCTTGTTGAGAAAGCTTTATGGCAGCTTGTTGTCACCCTTGAACATGGCACCTGTTTTTATTTTTCCTTACAGTCGATTAATCTGCTTGCCTCTGAGTCTCACCAAATTCATGGTTCATCCTACTTCTTTGGTCCATCTGAAGAATGCCTCGGTCATAATCGCATTATGTTTTGGTCTCTTTCTCGTTTAGTCAATGTTGTCGAGTCATCTTATCATGCCATCCAATGTTCAAGGGGATTTTACCTTAATTCAACCTCTATGTAGTATTATATGCCTTCATCCTTGTGTCAATCCATACTCATTTGATCTACCATTTTACATCACTTTCCTATGTCGGTTTTGTGTCGATGATGTGGGATACATCATGGCCCTCCTTCAACGTTTATTTTCTTGTTGAATCCAACGCAACATCTAGGAATTAGACTTCGAAACCATTTTAGTACCTTGGGTCCTGCATGCCTCAATGGCAGGTTTACTCACTTCTATTAGTAGGTTTACATTATTGACGTCTGATCGGATGATTCCACGATTGTTCGACTCCAGCTCATGTATTACAATTCATTGGAATGTACTAGGATACCTTGGGAGTCATTGGCATTACTAGTGATTTTCCTTGCACTTGTTAACGATTTACATCATTAACCAGTAATCAAGTGGTTTCTACCATGCTCAACTTCAAGACCTTTATTCGCATGGCTAGAATCATATCGTTTCGGGTTCAGGTTGAAGACCTTGGGGACTCTTGTTATGTGCTTTACCCAAGTTGCGATGAATGTTTTTTGAGTAGGTTCCCACATAGACATCATATTGGTGACCTCATTAATGTACTATCACACATATCCACTTTATATTCATTGTATTTGTGTTATAATTGTATCATGGATCTACGTTTGTATTCTTGTATCCATGACCTATCTTCAGCCATTGTTAGATACGGATCCACAATGTATGTCAATGGACGTATCCTGAGTCAGTACTATCATGGATCTGCAATGTATTGGTTGGTATTCATGTTTTCAGTCAATTTATTCCGAGCATGGGTATGCCCGTCTTGCGGATGATGTCGATGTATTGCTTGATCTTTGCTTTGTGGATATCTCTCGACTCTCTTCTAGATACTCTTTTTACCTATATGTTGGTAAAGTGTTTCATCCCTCGGATTCCTTCTGGACTCACACTTTAGGGGTCACATTTTATACCTTACATTGTCACCTTTGAAGGTCATTTTTAGTCTTCATGTTTTATCACCACGAGAGACATGAAGTTGGTGTTCCCTAGGAGTGTTAGAACCCATTGTCATGTGGCTTACTCACTTCCTAGTCCTCATTAGGAAGCTTCCATGCCACTTGGAGGTCAAACTCACCTTAATTAACTTTGATTTGATCCCTTTTATGAGAGTGTTTCTCCCTGCCTAGTGTTAGGGGAAAGAAAATTCCAGTTTGCTAGTGTTAGGGGAGGGGAATCTCCCATATTTTTTTCTCTTTGGCCTCCTTTAGGGGAGAAAAAATCATGTTTGTTGATATCTCCTAGGTTTTTGGATCGATATTCTCATGATATTTTCAAGGGATGATCATATCCTTCGAATCCAATCCTCAAACTATTCGTGATGGGATCCATATCCCTTGATCCAAATAATCCTCCCTCGATCCCAAATCCTCTCCTAAGTAGTTTGGCTTCTCTAACCTATATATTGGACCTCATCTCTTGAGTGTTGCAACAAATTCAGGTATAGCTTTTGTATTTCCTCATGGATTTTCAATCAATACAACTTGGCCTATTCCTCCATATCTTGTTTCCATGCAATTTGTGTTTACTTTGTGCCATTCAAATTAGAATAGATATAGTTTATGCTTAATACACTTGGATAAAAGTAGTTTGTATTGTTTTCTATAGGTTTCATCAGGCTTAGGATCTTTGGAATATCAAGCTAAAGGCTAGAGCAGCGAGGACAACCATCTGGAATAAGGTAAAGAATCTACTTTCTTCCCTACTCTTCTCTCTTGTTTGCATGAAATATTAGATCTAGGAGTACATTAGTGTCCATTTGTTAGTTTCTGTCTTGGGTTAGGTTACTAGGGTTGTTTATAATCCCATGAGATATTATGCCTATCCGTAGAAGGAATTTCTACACACGCTTGCATCATGATGTGATACTCCGATGAGTCAAAATCATATAGGTTATTTGATCCTGGCAAACAATAGATCATCTTAAGCAGAAGTATGATCTTCGATGAGATGATTTCAGGTAATAATATATTTAATTCCTTCTCTAGGCCATTGAACAGTGGTCTGTTTGACATTCTTGAAGAATCTAGATCGATTGTGCTCGTATGCCCAGACAAATGAATTTTTCTCTTAATTCAACTAGTAGTCAGTCTATGGTGATAGTTGAAGTCGACAGTCCGACTTACCTGACCCACATAATTGAGGATAGATGACCTAAATCATCATTGATTTTCTTAACATAGTTGGTTGTTAAGATGATTGAAGTTGTTGGATTGGATGTTGGAGATGCTAGTATTGGTCGACAAACTCATAGTCAAAAACAGTGTGGCATTGTTTCCTTTATGGAGTGTGTTCTTGACACATGTGATCCTGATATGTATGTTGATGCTTAGGGTGTTCCAAAATGGGATAATGCTATGATTGATGAAATTAAATCCTTGAAGAAGAATCATACATGAGACCTTGTTCCTTGACCACAATGAAGAATGTCATGAAGTGTTGATGGGTCTATAAGACCAAGTTTACCTCTTACGATGTTGTTGAATGCCACAATGCTTGTTTGGTCACCAAGGTCTTCTCTCGGAAAGAAGGAATCGACTACACTGAAACCTTTTCCCTATTGCAAAGATGAATTTTGTTTGGCTAATCCTTTCCCTTGCTACTCATTTTGGGTGCAAGCTTCATCAAATGGATGTTGAAAGTGATTTTCTTTATGGAGATATCACTGAAAAAACCTATATGGAGCAATCTCCTAGTTTTGTGACAAATTCTAGTCTTGTGTGTCGATTGAAGAAGTTGTTGTGTAGTTTGAAACAGGCACCTCGTGCTTAGTATGAGAAGATTGATCATTTCTTTGTAAATCTTGGCTTCAAATGTTGTGAAACTGATGACATCATTTATGTATTACATGTTAATCATAATAACTTAATTGTGAAATTGCATGTTTATGATTTAATCATAACTGGAAATAATGTCAATCTAATTTTGGGTTTAAAGAAAAAACTTGCAGATACGTATGAAATGAATGACATTGGTCTTTTGTATTTATTTATAGGCCTTCATGTTTTGCAAATGGATGATGGTACCTTTCTTTCTCAACCTAAATATTCCTTTGATCTTTTGAAACGATTCAAGATGGACGAATGTAAATCGTGTTCTACACCTTACCAGTCGGGCATGAAGTTGTCAAAAGACTATGACTCTCCATGAGTCAACACCACTCTTTATTGACAGTTGGTCAATATCTTGATTTATTTGACACACACTCAATCGAATATTTATTTTGTTGTTAATGTGGTTTCCGAGTTCATGTAGGATCCTCGAGAAATCCAGTGGAAGGACACAAAGAGAATTGTTCACTACACTAAAGGAACTTATCAATATGTTATGAAGTATTGTCACAGTGCAACACCACTAGTTGGATATCAGTGATTCCAACTGGGGTGTCGACATTGACGACTGCAAGTCTACTTTTGGACGTGTCTTTTGACTATTTTATGGACCCTTAGTTTGGTCATGTAAGAAACAAAAGGTAGTCTCGCTTTCGAATACAAAAGGTGAGTATCATGGTTCTATCAATGAAGGTATCGAAGAGCTTGGGTTTCCTGTTCAGGCCTCCACTACTATTTACTATGATAATTAGGGTGCTATTCAAGTTGTTGATAATCATGTTTCTCATGGAAATATGAAGCATGTTTAACTTCATGTTCATTATTTGATGCAGTTGGTACATGAGAATGTTGTATCACTTATTTATTATAGGATAGATGAACAGGTTGTTGATAGCTTTACGAATCCTTTACCAGAATCCAAGTTTGTGAAACTTCAGGCTATGATTGGGCTTCAGGAAGCTGCAATTATGGGGGGGGGTGTTTTGACCAAGTAATTTCACCTCTTGAATCTCCATAGATTTGTGCTGATGGGGGAGGTGTTGGAACCTAAGGTCTTGATGTTTGATCACACCTCTAGATATTCTAGAGATAATCATCCATTAAACAATAGGAGACTAGAGGAGCAATCAATTAGATTCCTCACTAGGAAATTCGGCGGAGCGACTGCATAGTCGGTTGAACAAACGAATGAATGGTTGGAATGACTATAACAACCGACTAAAATTTGGGACATTTTGAATTTTGTGGAAACGGTTAGGACCAACAACCCCTATTTGTGGACCAGATCTTCCTCACTTTCAGGGAGCTATAAAAAGACAAATCTATGGGTTATGTTAAATATGATTTTCGAGATGTATTTCATGTTCAATATGCATTTTGATGTTCTTATCGTAATGCTTTGTGCTTAAGAGTTGCAATGGTGCCTTTAGACACCCTCTCTTCTTGGAATTAATGTTTCCTTTTGTTCTATCTTTTCTCCTTTATGGTTCAAGGTTAATAGGTTTCCCAACAGTTTCTTGCTATACCACTACATACTCCAACATTTGAAGTTTGGGAAAGCTAGTTTCATCATGTAGATTAAATTCCATTAATTTTATTGATGGTACTTTTCCAAGTAGTGGTCCTAGAATATCCACTCTAGTGTCAATTTTCATGACTGGCATCTGTACTTCCCTTACTACCTTGGCCTTGGTTCACTGTCGAGGTCTGGTGAAGGTCAACATGGTATGGCACAACTCTATTACTTATTTGGCTTTCGGCTATGGTCCCTCTACTCATTATGCTTTCTCACAGTAATTCTTTTGCAACAACTCTTCTTTCTACTCTCACTCTTGGATCGATATAACATTCTTTTGTTCGTGATGTGAAATTAAACCCTGACACGACTCATAGATGACATCCCCTGTCATAATTGTTGTTGCATACCATGCGATCTAGGGTATCCACCCTTTTTAAGCACAATCCATCATTTGTAATGATTGTTGATTTCTTCATGAATGTGGTGATTCGCTTACAATTATTCTTTCATTTTTTCAAATTTTCAAATATACCTACCCACTCAACTCATCAAATCGACCAAAAATATAAATAAATGACTGTGTGACCTATCAATTCAGAAAAATGTCAAGTAAATACTTAATGCAACTACTGTGATTTTTGCAACACTCTCCCCCCTTTCTTTAGCAGTGATGTTGATCCCTATCAGTTGTACCTTTATTTGAAAAACCCAAAAAGATACTTCCTAACTTTATGTGCAAAATTTTCTTGGACATAATGATTTGTGACTCTACTGTGACAACTATGTGACTTTACTTCCCTCATGATTGACACTGACTCCTAGACTCTAACCTACCCTAACTTATTTTATGAAAGACACAAAATTACAAATTTTGTTTCCCCTATAGGCCATGGTACTACTTAAGGTGACTTCCATTGATGATCCCCTTCATAGGCTATCCTTCCAAGGTGGCAAGCTTGGTTGTGCCTACTTCTATGATGAATAGGATCTGAAATGGACCCAACCATATCGAGCTTTCTTGGTTTCTTCAAAAAAAAATTGTCATACATCATCACCAGTGCACTAGGTTCTAGGTTCTTTCTATTGATGTTCCTGTCTGCCTGGATTTCTGTCTATGCCTCTCTACCACTTGAATGAACCCTGCAATAAACTGATCTTCTTATAGTTCCATCAATTCCTTCATTTTTCGTGCAAGCTATTCATCATCTGTCATGTTTGTGGCTATCGCTATGTGCAAGCTGGGGACAACAAATTCTAGTGACATCGCTGCTTCTTTTCCATAAAATAGTATGAATGGGGTATGCTATGTGATCCTCTTGCACATTTTCATGTATTCCCATAGTACCATTAGAATATTGATCCCAGTCGTCACGATGTACATTGCATACCTTTATGAGCTCCTACTCCAAAATCTTATTGAATGCTACCACTATACCATTGTCCTAGGGATGGTATGGGGTACTCCTCTAGTGGTGTATCATGAACTGTTATGTTAGTGTGTGGATGGTGTAATTCAGGAAATGGGTTCCCTAATCGCTCACAAACACCTTCAGTCATTCAAACCTGGTGATTATATGCTCGAATATGAAGAGAACAATGGTATTTGAGGTACAACTTGTTACTGGCGCAGCTTCTGACCATATCGATGGGTACTATGTCGTGGTAATGATATTCTTGGTGTTATTCATGTGTGCTAGTGGGTTAATAGGACCCAAAAGATCAATCACCCATTTATCAAAAGGCTCGAGTGCAGTGATAGGGAAGAGAGGAATCCCATCCCTACACAACAGGTTTGCAACTCACTAGCAAACATGACACTATTTGTAATACATCTTAGCTTCCTAGAACAACGAAGTCCACCACAATCCTGCACGCATCACCTTGTGCATAGTATCCTTCCCTACATAATGTCCTCCCAAAATTCCTTCATGTTCTCACTACAAGAGAATAAATTGTTCATTTTCTAGCACACAACTACACAATATGCCATCAGCTCCCAACTTGTAGGGTTGTCCTACGATCAACTGAAAATTGGCACTGTGTGTTACCAACTTCCTACACTACACAACTATATAATATTTTGGCATGCGACCAGTGGCCAAAAATGTTGCAATTTCGTTGAACTGATTGGTATGGATTCAATGTGAAACAACAACGCATTAGTGATATCGTCATTCAAACTTCCTCCTAATTCACCAAATTCAATCCTAGATAGATGATCTAAACCAAAATTATGCTTCCTTGGCTTGACAACAACCTCAAATTCAAATTCTTGAAATAGGAGCAACCATCAACAGATGCACCCCCCAACACTAGCTTATTGACTAATTACCTCAAAGCATAATCATCTGTAAAGAACTTGAAAACACTCCCCAACAAAGAGTGTCGAAATTTATGCAAGGCATACACCATTTACAAGCCTTCATGCTCATTCGTCATATATTTCTTCTCAATTGTGGTTAACTTTATGCTAGAAAAGGAAATGGGTTGATCAATGTCTCCTTCCCCTAGATGGGATAGCACTGCTCCTAATGCTACCGATTATACATCCAATCTGAAAAATTAAAATTGACGCAATAAAAAATTTCTCCTTCAGGATGTCCAGTGCTTGCTAGCACTCCTACGTCTAGAAATTCTTGATTTTTTTCCTCCATATCTCCTCTAGCGACACTATAATATTAGCATAGTTCCTAATAAATTTTCTACAATATCCAGTGTGTCCCAGAGTCACATTGTTGGCTGCTTTACTGGGCAGACCCGGGTTTTAATGAAGCGCAGCAACAAAACCCCTTGGCGCACTGGCCCTCTCGGCAACGAGCTGCGCGGCAGCTCGAGGTCTCACCCGAAGTGGCTATGGGGGGGTTAAGGAATCAGCTTTCCTTAACCGTGGTGACGCTGAGATTGTTCTATATATCTTCTTCTTCCCCTTATATCGGCGGTCGGACTTTCCCGCAGGCCTCGCGACACCACTGCGCGGATGCCTTCCTTCCTGCAGACCCACTGTCCAGTCTCGTCCTCCGGGCGCGGAAGGCGCCTATTCCTTGCGTCGATGCGCTAAAATACCTTCTTGCCCTGCGCACTCATCGCAGTCACGAGAAACTCGGTCGCTGCAGCGACAGTGTTCCACCACTCCTTCTATACTCGGCTATTATAACTATAAAGGACCTTCCTACACTCACTTAAACAGTCGCAAAGATGATGCAAAAGATGTACACACAGGTAATGATCTTAAAAAGTTATTATTCACGCAAACATTATAACAAGAAGATATATGTGAAGCTCATCTCCTCGAGGAAAACCACGTCCACGGGAGTGTTATGTTAACCAGAAAATGGTAGAGTATACAATATGCTGCGCACACAGCTGCAGCCTTAGATCTTTCCAGGAAACTCCACGCACACAGCTGGGAGCCCTTCTCTCAATCAAGTCTCCTCTCTATGGAGATTACAAAGGCACAGACGTCGACTCAGACTGTCTGGCAACTCAGGGATTAGCTCCTCGGCTATCCGGTTTCCTCTCTAGTTCTACACACTGGGTAGAAAATACAGTGAAGGATAATCAACACATGATCTATCCTTTAGACTGGCTATCTAACAGTCTATCTAGCTCTCTCTAACTCTCCTAAAAAAAACCCTTCTACCCATTACAATTATTCATATATATAGGTGGCCATGACGGTCACACCTTTACAAAACTGTGGGCCTTTCCCAACAGTGATTCCCAAAAACCCTAACCACGCACATGGCTAGGTGTACTGTAGGCGCCGCTTGTAGTCACGTCGCCGCTTCCTGCAGGCTCCATGAATTCCGGCGCAGATTGTGGGTATGGGCGATCGTCCTTCGCCTTCAATGCTCTGGTCCGTTGCTCCTCCTTGATCCGAGCAACCATAACTTCTGTACTGAGCCTTTAAATGAGGGTAGCTGAGCCCTCTACTCCATCGCCTTATTTATTATGGTAGTTGAGCCACCTTCATTCTTCGATGACGTGCGCGCGAGCTCCGCAATTTCCGGTCCGTGATCTGCGCTGAGATCATCCATCTGGCACCGTACTGCGCACCGTCTCCTTCTTACCCAAAACTTAGTGCTTGTCCCAAAATTAGCACTTTCCTTCCATACTCGTACTTTTTCCCAAAATTCGCAGCTTTTACTATAGCTGCGACCTTGGCCCCAACAGGCCCCCAACACTCACTTGTGGCTCGCCCTCGAGCCACTCGCACTAGCGCGTGGTCGTTTGATTTGCGCATCTGCGTTTGCTTGAATCTCCGCGAATGTTTTCTGCCACTTCGCAATAGCGGAGTCCAATTCCTCAATACACTCATCAGCTGTTTGCACTGTTTCTGCGGTCGCTTCGTCTTTAGTGAGTGTATCAATGATCTCCTGAGACTCGGCAATCTCTTTGATTTTTGTCTCAATCTGGCCAACGATTTCAGCATACTCATCCATGAATGGCTGAATGCTGTTGGTGAGCTTCTCATCTTCAGTTCTGAGCTTGTGCAGTTGCTGCTGCATTTTGCGCACTTCGCACATTTTCTTCATTTTTGGTAGGCCTGTTAGGGCCTTAGCTTCTTCATTGAGAACTGTGAGAGACTGTTCTGCAGCTTGCACTTGTTCTGACAGTCCCACTTTAAAAGGGAGGTTCACAAGCTCTGACCAAGCTTCCATAGCCTGGTCCATCAGGTTCTTGGCTTCCTGTACTCGATCTTTCATCCGTGTGGAAGCTCTGCTCAGTGCTTCAAATTGTATCTGCGCATCATCCGTAAGATGTGCAGCAACGCGAGCTTCTAGCTCAGCAATCTGGGTTCTATGGCCTTCTGCCATAGCAACTATTTCTTGCTCCAGGGTTTTCGCCCTTTCGCCAATAATTTGAACTTTTGCAACCAGAGGGAGGTCTGGTTGAATCTCGCAAGCCGGCAGTTCCTGGGCAATCTCTTCTATTGCGTTTCTGATGCCGGTGTCTTGCGCCTCATAGAGTGCAAGCTTCGCAGAGATATTCTTATTACTTTCTCTCAGCTCTATCTCCTGCGATTGCAGTCGTTGGTTTGCCTGGAAAGTAGAGAGCTCTCTAGCTCTCAACTCAAGAGAAACTTTCTCCTGTACAAGCTGTAGAGTCTCTATAGGAATTATAGACAAATTAATTTCTACAGGTCCAACTGTGCTTACCTGTAGTTCAGCTAGAGGATCTGGAAGTGTCATGCTGGTAGGCAGAATATGCACGACAGTGTGCCTTTCTGTGAGTTCTTCAACTCGCACATCACTTGGAATTTCTTGTGGCGCCTGCGAAGTAGATGCTGGCGCATGGGTCTGCGCAATCCTTCCTGCGAGACCTTTCAATTCTACAAACTGTAAGTCTAGAGCACTTCGGATGTGAGCATGCGTGTTCCTCATCTCACGAAATTGCTCTTTCAAGTATTTGTCGATCTCCGAGGGAATGGCCTCAGTGGGATGCGACACTTTCTGCTTCTTGGTGGCTGGTTCTGTTGAGGCTTCATCGCTTCTTTGCTCAGGGGCTTCCTTGCCCTTATCCTTCTCTTTCGCAGCGGCGGGTGGCATCGCAGATGCGATGTCGGCTGCTGCTCTCCATTCGTCCGACCACGACTTAATGGTTTCTTCGACATCTTCTGTGGTCATCCTGTAAAGACCTAGCGCCCAGTCACCTGGAATGTCGCAAGGCCGAAGGTATAGTTGATGGATGTCGGCAGTAAAAGCCAACTTCCCTTCATACAATGTGGCTGTCTCCTCGCTCAGCCTTGGCATATCTTGTATGGTATCTCGGAGGAGATAGTAGTACTCACAAAAGACAGCGCGATTCATCTTGCGCTTCGCGGGATTAGGGGAATCCCAGAGGTTGATGTAGCGCATGCCGGCAACCTCTCCTGCGCGGCGCGGAAGGAACTGAGTATTCGGGGGCTCCTTCCACCCGACGAGAGCGCATAAAATTAGAAGCCACGAAAAATGGAATGATTGGGCTGCATTGTCCTGCACATTCAGGCAATCAGCCAAAAAAGAATTCAGCAGGAAGAGAGACCAGTTGTACTGTTCTCCCTCCGCAGCTGTGATAGCGAGCTCCACAACAGCTCCAGTAACTTCTTTTGGTCGGCACTTTGTGAGAAGTCTGCCTGCAAGCAGACTTCCTGTGAAGCGAAGTGCCTCATCTTCTACTGTCGTGAGGTCATAAGCCCGACCTCCTCTTGTCAAGTTATATTTCTGGACCAGCTTTGCAGCCAATTTTCGGTCCTTTTCCTTTCCCACAAAATGGATATTGGGATCCTTACCAACCTTAGATAGACCTGTGATACGGTGTATCAAATCAACATTTAGATCAATTGGCCTCCCGAGCCAAAGGTAACCTCCATGAACGCAGGATAGCAGTGTTTTAACGACTGCGTTCACTTCATTGCTACGCCCAAAGTGCGGTAGCTTCAACAAATTCAAGAGTCCAGGGCGCTCAAGATTTGCTGCAAATCCCTTCGGGATAAACTCGTCAACTTTTCTGGTGGGATTATGGACGATATCCAGATATCGGTCCAACTGGAACTGAGGATATGTCTTATAGTCTCCAAGGTTAAAATCAGAGAATTTAACCAATGGAATGTTTCCCAATAGTTGGCCTTCTACCCGCACACTAGCCGGTAGTGGCGGTAGCGGAATTGGATATTTTGCATTCTTCGGAATCTGTACATCTGGCGCATCATCTGGACGCGGCGGAATATAGTTCACCATAGACGCGAGCGGCTCTGGAACAGGTTCCTCCGGATGCTGCTGAGATGCTCTTGTGCCTGGAGATGTTCTGGGATCAGTAGCACCAGGGTGTACGTAGGTCGAAGGCGTCACCGGAGTGGCCATGCCGAAATCTAAGCCTCGGCGTAGAAATTGACGAACAACTTCTTCAGTCGATAAATTCTCCGTCGTGAACCAATGTAAATAACAAAACTCTGGATAGCAAATGGCGGACCTGCGTAGGGTATGGATGCTGAAAACAAGGGAAAATACTCTGCACACTCGGCTCTGAAAACAATAATTTAGATCTTCAAACACAACTATGCAACTCGAGACAGTAACCCGAAAATGATACAAGTGTGAGGTATTTATAGCCAGCGGGGATAGTAAATGCGACCAAGTGGGGTTACGTAGCTGTAGGCGACTATACATAAGTTGACAACACGCTATCCTCCTTGCCGTAGCGGTGCATTTATTGTGGTTGACGGGTTCTGACATCCTTCCGGGAGAAGCTAATGCTTTCGGCGCCTGAATTGAATGCAAATCTTTCGGAGATTAAGCCGAATCCGTCAGAACGGCTAGACTTAAATAGCGTCCTTATCCTTCATTTATTCAAACGCGGCTACATAACTGCTGTAATTCAAAATTTCCGGCGGGTCATTTCAACTTAGGAAACTGTGCCTCTATGGGTCCACAACAAAACTTTTTTCAAGCGGTAATTTATCAAAGGGAACTCCGCAAGAGCGATAGTTCGACGGTCCAAAAACAAAACTTCGCCAGAGCGCACCGATAAGCTCTCTTCAAGCAATTTTTATTCAGGATGCGCAGATATTTCAAGGAACTGCGCAGGAAGCTGGAAACTGAGGGTGTGTCGCAGCTTCCGTGTAGACTGAATGCGATGTCTCTTTCAACTACACCGGACATCTGCACTTCTGAGCAATATATTATGTCGACAGGGCGGAGTGGCCGTCGCAATAAAGCTTAAGCCGACTCCCGTTTATCATTGTAGGTAGGAATTCTCCATTCAGCTTCGCAAGCTGAACTGCGCCTCCGTCTGTTATTTTTATTACCTGAAAAGGGCCTAACCAATGCACGCGAAACTTGCCTGGAAACTTGATGAATTTACTATCATAAAGGAGTACCAAGTCTCCTTCTTCAAAGTGCTTATGCTTAATGTGCCTGTCGTGCCAAGCTTTCTGTCTTGCCTTCTGTACCTGTTGATGAAATCCGGCCAAAAGTCTGTCTTCTTCTAAGGAAAGCAGTTGCGAAAGTCTTTCATTCATAGTATCAGGATCTGCCATTTCTGTAATTTGCGCAATTCGGAGACTGGGAACAATGTATTCCATGGGCATAACTGCTTCTTGTCCATACACCAAGCTGAAAGGTGTGTGACCTGTTAGTTTCTTGAAAGTGGTTCTGTAAGCCCATAATACAGCTGTGACTCTAAGGTCCCAATCATCTCTTTGTTGATTACAGATCTTCGTCAGGGCATTCTCAAGGATCTTATTGAATGCTTCCACCGTACCATTAGCTTGAGGATGGTAGGGTGTACTCTTATGGTGATTAATTTGAAATTCTTCAGTAAGGGCCTCTATAGTCTCATTGAGGAAATGTGTACCTTGATCACTCATGAGGATCACTGGGCATCCAAACCTAGTGATAATGTTCTCGAAAATGAACTGCGCGGCAGTAGCAGCGTCGCAGTTCTTAACTGGCTTCGCCTCAGCCCATCTGGTGAGGTATTCAGTAGCTGTAATGATATATCTTGCGCCAGTTCTTTTTCCTGGTGGGTTAATAGGTCCTACAAAGTCAATGGCCCATTTATCAAAAGCACGCAGTGTGATCTGGGGTCTTAGCGGCATTTCATCTCTCCTTGAGGGTTTTCCTGTGCGCTGGCACACATCGCAACATTTACAGAATTCCTTAGTGTCCTTGTGCAATGTCGGCCACCAAAGACCTGCGGCTAATATCTTTTGCGCAGTCGGCTTTCCTGCGAAATGGCCTCCTGCGGTACCTGAATGCGCTTCTGCGATGATAGAGCTCTTTTCATGTGGTAAGATACATCTGCGCAAAATTTCGTCAGGGCCCAACTTATAAAGCTGGCCTGCTATCAAAGTGAAGTCTGCGGCTCTAACAACAAGTTGCTTTTTCTGCTGGATTGTAAGCTCAGCCGGCGCTTGTCCGGTAGTGAGAAACTCAAGAATATCAGAATAATATTCATCTGCTGCTTGGATAGAAAACAACTGTGCGTCAGGCAGATTGTCCTCCAGACTCGTAGGTTCCTCTCCTGACTCTATTCTGGATAGATGGTCAGGCCCTGCATTCAATCTGCCTGGCTTTACGATAACCTCAAAATCATACTCTTGAAAGAGCAGTAGCCATCTGCAAATTCTTCCTCCTAAAACTGGTTTATTGACCAAATATTTCAAAGCAGAATGGTCAGTATACATTTTAAAGTGAGCTCCTAACAGGTAGTGTCTGAATTTCTGTAGGGCATACACCATAGCTAGTCCTTCCCTTTCTGTAGTGGTGTAATTCTTCTCAGCTGTAGATAACTTTCTGCTGGAGTAAGCAATTGGGTGGTCAATACTTCCTTCTCCAGACTGTGTAAGCACGATTCCTAGTGCTATGGAAGAAGCATCAACATGAACATGAAAAGGTTTTCTCCAGTCCGGGAAAACTAGAATAGGCGCTGTGATCATCTTTTCTTTAAGTGTGTCCAAGCTCTGTTGGCATTCTTCTGTCCAGTGGAACTTCGAATCCTTCTTCAGCAATCTTTCCATAGGTGCTGTGATCCTTGCATATCCTTTGATGAATTTTCCGTAGTATCCTGTATGTCCCAATGTAGTGCGCAATTGCTTAACTGAGTTGGGCGCCGGTAAATTAGCAATGATGGCAACCTTCGCAGGATCCATCAGAAGTCCTTGTCTGCATACAATATGTCCCAACAGAATACCAAAGGGCGCACAAAATATACATTTTTTCAAGTTAAGGGAAATCTGATGCTGTCTACATTTTTCTAGCATCATGCGCAGATTCGCAATATGGTTCTTTAGTAAACCAAATACAGTCCAGTCATCAAAATAGACTTCTAAAAACTTGTGGATAAATTCTTTAAAAACAGCAACAACAACTCTAGAGAAGATAGCAGGTGCGTTTTTAAGACCAAAGGGCATTACCGTATACTGGAATGAGCCCCATTCAGTTGCAAAAGTAGTCTTGTGGCGGTCGTCCGGATGGATTCTGATCTGATGATATCCCGAGAAACCATCAGTGAAAGAGTAAGCCTCTTGTCCTCCAACATTATCAAGTACTTCATCTGTGAAAGGAGTGGGAAATGGATCGTGCGCTGATGCATCATTGAGTTTGCGCAAGTCGACACAAATTCTTATTTCACCTTTCATTTTCTTTTCTTGGACCACCATAGGACTAATCCAATCGCTTTCCTCTACTGGCTCAATAATACCTGCTGCAAGCATCTTATCAATTTCTTCTTTGACTTTTTCTTTGTAGCGCGGGTTCAACCTGTATGGGCGCTGCTTTACTGGCTTGGCATCTGGTTTCAGAGGTATGCGCATCACTCCTAAGTCTCCTAGGATGCCTTTCATTTCTGTGAACTTGGTAGGAAAGATATCCTGGTAGTCACGCAATAAATCTGAAACGTGCGCAACAGTTTCATCATCCCAATAATCTCCTATAGAAGCAAACTTTGGGTCAGCTTCTGTGCCAATGTTAACTTTCTTGAGCTTGACGTGTTCTGTGATGGCAGGAATATCAAGCTCAGGACCTTCAATATTGCGCGTCCCTTCTGATTCTGGGATATTGATGTTGCGAGGATCGTCCTCCTCATCTTCAGCGGTGAAGTTATAACATTCCAGGGCATGTTCTATCTGGACAGCCCAATCTGGTTGGGAATACTCTGTTACTGGATAGTGTTCAAATACCTTCTTTCTAATACACTTCAAAGCCTGATCGATGCTTGGATGTTCTGACTCAAAGCTGAAGGTAAGTTGAAAGCTTTCTATCATAAGAGCCCAAGTAAGAGTGCCTCTGCGCAATTCTGTTTCAGTATACCAATTCCTTGGAATTGTATCCAATGTGTGGATGAATTGGTGAACCCATTCATCTTCCGGAATATCTGACCATTGCTGAATACATGCTTCAATGTGTGACCTGGGGTCACTCTGTCCTTCATATTTGCGTAGCGCTTCGGCTGTGGTGTCCTGAAATCTGCGCAGTATCAATCTGCGACAGTCTTTCCATGTATGAATATTCTCCTTGTGCGCAATCCACCATCTT
This sequence comes from Larix kaempferi, assembly GCA_027924585.1. Classification (NCBI taxonomy): domain Eukaryota; kingdom Viridiplantae; phylum Streptophyta; class Pinopsida; order Pinales; family Pinaceae; genus Larix; species Larix kaempferi. The sequence continues at coordinate 720,511 of BSBM01000104.1, forward strand.
GCGGGTGTAGCGCGCAATGCTACATCCAGTGCCTGTATGCGCTGCGGTTCTGGAAGCTTTTGTTCATATTCCTGTATGAATTTAGTTGCTTCGGTTAGACCATCAAAAGTTGGAGTGTCAGTTAATTCTGTGCCAATCCATCGAATGGATTTAGTTATCATGGCGCAACGTCTTGCAGAAACCTCATGTAGACGATTCTGCCAGTTTTCCAATCCTGCATCTGAATCTGATGTGCACGAGCTATCACATCGCCAGCTGATATGGCCGTCTGCCGTGGGGTTGACATAGTCACTGTGGTTAGTGGTCATCTGATACAAGCTTTCCATGTGGCGCGCTTCCTCTTCTGCGCGAATGGGTTCTATATATCTTGGTCCTTGAATAGGATCAAGAGGTGCGATGACCCTGATCTGGTCATCCTCAAAGGTCATTTGTCTTTTCTTCAGGTTAATGACAGCCAAATTATCACATGCCCAGTCTATTCCTAACAGTGCTGGGTATGGTCTACTATCATCCATAATTTTGATTACTTCAAAATCTGCAGAGCTTCTTACTCCTTCAATATCAATAGGTACATTGGGTAATCTACCCAATGGAGAGACTCGTTGCTGATTTGCGAGTCTTAGCTGGATAGGGGATCTTGTAAGCTGAGGGCTTCCCATCTGTTCCCATGTCTGCATAGTGAGAACATTGGCTTCGGAGCCCAAATCTAACATGACTTCATCCATTTCAAATGCTCCAATCTACGCTGTGAGCCTCATCTCTTTTCCAGTTCTAATGTGACTCCTGATCTGGTGAACAGCACACTGCGGTGTGTTCGTCGAAGCAGAGTGTTGGCACTGATCCAACAGGTGTTGGAGTTCTAGAGTTGCTTTTTTATTGCGCAACAGTTCTAAACATTGTCGCAGGAATGCTTGAACACTGCCTCGTGCATGCTCATCATCATCATCAGGTCTTCCAGCTGTAGTGGCCTGTTCTTGTACCAGGTTGTCTTGTCTTAGCACTTGCGATCTACTAATGTTCTGCGGAATTGCGGCAGAACTTGAAGCTCTCGGATCTGAGAAATACTCTTGAGCTTTCTTAAATGCTTCTTTTTGCTTCTGTAGGTTAAGTGGGGCTGGTTTAATGTTAGCGCGGCGCACCCATTGCGTCGCTTGCTTTCCCGTTTCCATCTCTTGCGCACTAGTGGTTGCTCCACTGCGTGTCACTATATTAATTGTAGGGTCTGGTTCTCTTTTTTCTGCTCCAATCAACTGGATATTCTGATTGACCTGTGGTGTCTTTGCTTGCATCTTAGCCTGTAACTGAGGGCATTCTTCAATGATATGGTCAGAAGATTTACAATACCTGCAGAGGGTTGTAGGATTTTGGCAATCCCTAGCAAAATGACCTTGTGTTCCGCAATTATAACAAGTGATCTGTCCTCTTCCGCGACCAAAATTTGTTGTGCGTTCGCGTCCTCTGTAATTTGCTGCTCGGGCGTCCCGAGTTTGGTCATAAGGTGGACCTGCTGTGGGTCCTTGTGTCTCTGCTTGTACCCTATAAACATCATGCTTTCTTTCTATCATAAGATCATATGCTCTACAATTGTTCTCATCATGACCTACTGATTTACAGAAATTACAATAGAGATTCTTTGGGGTTTGCACATATTTCTGGAGTAAGTGACATTCTTGTGGTCTATGACCTCTAGTTCTACAGATTTCGCACCAAGGCCCTTGTGCCTGTGGTAAAGGATTAGGTGCTCCAGTTGCAATATAGTCTATGAAAACAGGACAATGGTCCTTTGAATGACCTTGGGCTTTACATTTTGTACACCAAATTTCTTCCTTAATCTCCTTGCCTTTCTTAATATCATGCACTTGCAAGGTTAAGTTTGCTAATTGGTTCTGTAAATGCGCAACATCATTGCTTGTTCCTGCAATTGGCGAAGCTTCTAGTTTCATAGCCATCTCTAGAGCTTGTTCCTGAGTATTGAGATTCTGTTGCATAAGAGGAAGTCTAATGTGTGGGAGCAGTGCAGCAATGAACCATTCTTTATGTTGCTGTGGTGCAAACTCGAAGCTTACTTGATCTATCAAGGCTTTGAACTTCTGGTCAAAGTCCCATACTGATTCTGTAGGTAACTGTTTGATGTCTTTGAGCTCTGTTATACACTGTGATTCTGATTTAGGTTTCTTAAATTCCCGAATCATAGCATTTCTTACCTCAGCAAGCGTCCTATTCTGTGCTGCTGAGTATTTCATGAACCAAGTCAAGGCTCTTTCTCTTAGTGTGGTTGCTAACTGAACCAGTTTAACAGCATCGTCATTAATTTGCTTAATTGTCCAAATGGCTTCACATAAGAACCAGTGCTGCTCAGGGTCTTCTATCCCTGTTCCTCTAAAAGTTGGTAGCTTCATGTCATCACCCATCCTTCTTGCGCGGGTTTGAAGTGGAGGTACTGTAGCTGTGCCTCCGGGATGGTTAAACAAAGGTGGTACAGAGGTACTAGAAGTACCGTGTGGGCTACTAGAAGGTGTTACTGTAGGATTATACTGAGCTCCGTCTGGTTTTTGCGGTGTAAAGGGGTAATAAGGGATATGAGCACTCCCTTGTCGTTCTATATGGCTTGTTCTAGGGACTTGGCTATCGTCTGGGCTAGACTCAACAGAATATTGGTCAAGGCCTACTTTATATCGTTTTCCACTACGAGTGCAACCAATAACTTCAGGATCACTATCAGAATCTACGGACATTACTTGTCTATGCTATTCATCAGAAGCAATACATAGCTTTCCTTTTTCATACAGAAGCATTTTAATCCATAAGTTCAGAGAATTTAAGAACTTACCTCTGTGTACTTGGAAGAAACTCCTCTCAGCTTCACTGAAACTCTTTCTTGTATCAACTGCAAATTCGGTAATGAAACCTTCCAGTAGACTATTCAACCAAAAGTCTACTGCACGGGAAACAGAATTGTCGATCCGCTTCACAATACTGACTAGCTCAGGCGTCCACGTGACGGGTCGATCAATATGCAGCGTAGGTGTAGAATCTGCTAACTTGGCTATCCAAGCGTGTAACTCCAATGCAAACGTAACAAAGAAAATTTCGTAAAGGTCAGCATAAATATACTTCTGTAACCAGTCCTCTGTTTGAAATGTAAGGCTTCTATTTTCTTGTTCAGCGAACTCTTTAGCCTTTAAATCAAACCAATCTCCAATTTCTTTAGCTGTAGGATTCCAGTAACACATTTGTTAACTGAGCAAGTCTCAGTGTAACAGAACCTTATGTTTTCTTCAGCAACAATCTCAGATGTCGCATAACTAGTAAGTCTTACAGGAACAAGTCGCAAGGCAACGGAACCATTTGTTGGCTCAATCAACAGGGTTCAAAGCCATGGAAGTAATGTAATCAAAAAGTCATAAGGCAACGGAACCATTTGTTGGCTCAATCAACAGGGTTCAAAGCCATGGAAGTAATGTAATCAAAAAGTCATAAGGCAACGGAACCATTTGTTGGCTCCTCAATCTCGCGCGTCACTGGAATAAGAAGTCTCGCTCACGCGGCAACGGAACCATTTGTTGGCTCCTCAATCTCGCGCGTCACTGGAATAAGAAGTCTCGCTCACGCGGCAACGGAACCATTTGTTGGCTGCTTTACTGGGCAGACCCGGGTTTTAATGAAGCGCAGCAACAAAACCCCTTGGCGCACTGGCCCTCTCGGCAACGAGCTGCGCGGCAGCTCGAGGTCTCACCCGAAGTGGCTATGGGGGGGTTAAGGAATCAGCTTTCCTTAAACGTGGTGACGCTGAGATTGTTCTATATATCTTCTTCTTCCCCTTATATCGGCGGTCGGACTTTCCCGCAAGCCTCGCGACACCACTGCGCGGATGCCTTCCTTCCTGCAGACCCACTGTGCAGTCTCGTCCTCCGGGCGTGGAAGGCGCCTATTCCTTGCGTCGATGCGCTAAAATACCTTCTCGCCCTGCGCACTCATCGCAGTCACGCGAAACTCGGTCGCTGCAGCGACAGCGTTCCACCACTCCTTCTATACTCGGCTATTATAACTATAAAGGACCTTCCTACACTCACTTAAACAGTCGCAAAGATGATGCAAAAGATGTACACACAGGTAATGATCTTAAACAGTTATTATTCACGCAAACATTATAACAAGAAGATATATGTGAAGCTCATCTCCTCGAGGAAAACCACGTCCACGGGAGTGTTATGTTAACCAGAAAATGGTAGAGTATACAATATGCTGCGCACACAGCTGCAGCCTTAGATCTTTCCAGGAAACTCCACGCACACAGCTGGGAGCCCTTCTCTCAATCAAGTCTCCTCTCTATGGAGATTACAAAGGCACAGACGTCGACTCAGACTGTCTGGCAACTCAGGGATTAGCTCCTCGGCTATCCGGTTTCCTCTCTAGTTCTACACACTGGGTAGAAAATACAGTGAAGGATAATCAACACATGATCTATCCTTTAGACTGGCTATCTAACAGTCTATCTAGCTCTCTCTAACTCTCCTAAAAAAAACCCTTCTACCCATTACAATTATTCATATATATAGGTGGCCATGACGGTCACACCTTTACAAAACTGTGGGCCTTTCCCAACAGTGATTCCCAAAAACCCTAACCACGCACATGGCTAGGTGTACTGTAGGCGCCGCTTGCAGTCACGTCGCCGCTTCCTGCAGGCTCCATGAATTCCGGCACAGATTGTGGGTATGGGCGATCGTCCTTCGCCTTCAATGCTCTGGTCCGTTGCTCCTCCTTGATCCGAGCAACCATAACTTCTGTACTGAGCCTTTAAATGAGGGTAGCTGAGCCCTCTACTCCATCGCCTTATTTATTATGGTAGCTGAGCCACCTTCATTCTTCGATGACGTGCGCGCGAGCTCCGCAATTTCCGGTCCGTGATCTGCGCTGAGATCATCCATCTGGCACCGTACTGCGCACCGTCTCCTTCTTACCCAAAACTTAGTGCTTGTCCCAAAATTAGCACTTTCCTTCCATACTCGTACTTTTTCCCAAAATTCGCAGCTTTTACTATAGCTGCGACCTTGGCCCCAACACACATGAAATTGTTTGATTGATGTTGGGGTCGACAGCCTATCTCCAGTTCTATTCTTTATGGAAACAATATTATATTTGGTTCCATTATTCCTACCTCTGCATCTATCGGTTTGCACTTCTATCCCATTTGAGAAGCAGATTTCATCAATGAATGGCTATACAATGGGGTTCCTTACGAGCTAACCATTTTCACTTCCTACTTGTTTTAGCTTTCTATATGGGTCGTGAGTGGGAACTTAGATTCCATCTAGGTATGCATCCTTGGATTGTTGTTCCATACCCAGATCCTGTTGCAACTACTACTGTTGTTTTCTTGATCTACCCTATCGGTCAAGGAAGCTTCTCTGACGGTATGCCTCTAGGAATCTCTAGTACTTTCAATTTCATGATTGTATTCCAGGATGAGAACAATATCCTTATGCATCCATCCCTTCACAATGACCACATTCCTTGCTAGATAAACTAGTAAACCTTCCTTGCACACAACATGCCCTAAGAGGATTCCAAATGGGGTGAAAAAAATACACTTCTTCGGGTTCAGAGAGATTTTCATTTGTCTGCAATGATTTAACATAAGTCTTACTACCTACAAATTATGTTTCAATAGACTAAACACTATCAATTCATACAGATATACCTCAAAGAACTTATGCATGAATTCATTGAACGTAACCACCACTATTCTAGATAATACGATTGGTGCAGTATTTATCCCAAATGGAATTACATTATGGGGAAATGATCCCCGCTCCATTGCAAAATTAGTCATTATGAGATCCACCTCTGCTATGAGGACCTAATGGTATCCAGAGAATCCATCAGTGAAATAATAAACTTCTCATCCTCCTACATTCTTTAGTACCTCATCTGTAAATAGTGTAGGGAATGGATCATGGCTACATGCTACATTCATATTCCATAGATCCACATAAATCCAGATCTCTCCTATATTTTTTCATGGACCACCATCGGGTTTATCCACTATGATTCTTCAACTAGAAAAATAATTCATGCATCCAACATGTGGTCCATTTCCTTACGCACTTTTTCCTTATATTGGGGGTTCAATCTATAGGGTATTTTCTTTACCGGCTTTGCCCCTTCCTTTAGTTGAATATTCATCTCTCTGAGAACTCGTACAATCCCTTTCATTTCCAAAAGGTTGCATGGAAATCGATCTTAATATTATTTCAGTAGGTTGACTATTTGGGTGACAGACTCCTAATCCCAGTAGTCCCCTATGATGGTAATCTTAGGTTCCTCCTTGGTGCCAATATTCTATTTCTTTTTCTTGATGAGTTGTCTAAAATTTGGCACAATGCCAGTGGACGGCTCATCCTGTACCATCTGTTTTCCTGTAGTATCCATGATCTACAAGTTGCATGGATCCTCTTCCTCATATGTCTCCTTATTTTCAACTTTCTAGCAATATATTGGTTTGTTAAATCATTCCAAGTCCTTATGGTATGCGTAGATTGTCTTATATGTCACATCTTGTTGTGGTATTTCTCCAAATATGAAATTCTTCAATCAATGGAGAACTTTAGCCAGGTTAGGATATGTAGTACTAACCCAGAATGTGGTTGTAAATTAGGTAGACACCTTCTCCCAGATCCTAGTTTTCCTTCTTCTTTCCTGCTAAACATATTAGTCGTGCACTATGACATCCAAGGTATGGTAGAATAAGTGTACCCACTTACTACATGGTACATTCTTCATCTCCCATCGCTTTCTGATAGAACTCAATGTGTTCTATGGTATCCTCGACCCCCTTGAATCTATTAAGAAGCTCCAATTATATATAACAATGGAACATCACCTTGTTACATATCTCAACTGCATCCCATTTGTTCAGCTCCTCTTTGTGCGTAATCCACCAATGCGTAGTCGTCCCTCGAGTTATGGAATCCATTACTTTTACTCACTTTTCCACCAGGACTTGGGATTTAATTTGTTTGAGGAAAGTATCCACTTTCTCAATTCCATCGAACACTGGTGGATCATGCAAATCTAACCCAATCCAATGCACAAACTTTGTAATTCTTGCGCATATCCTTATAAACACTTCATAGAGTTGGTCCTGCCAGTGATCCAGTGCTACATCATGTGAATTTGTGTCAAAAGAACACACATTGTGCCAACTAAGCTCTCCATTGGAAGTGGGGTTCACATAATCTTCCTTCCTTGTAGTCACATTATATATATATTCTCAATTTCCACACTTGATATCATCCTTGACTAGTTTCATGTATATTTCTCCTTCTATGGAATCTAAGGGATCCATCCCTCATATTTCCTCCAAATTGAAGTACATGCGCCTCTGCTTCAAATTCAGAATAGCGTTGTTATCAAACACCCATTCAATCCCTAATAGATTTGTTTAGGGATCAATGTCCTCCAACATCTCAATGACTTCAAACTTTTCCATTGTCTTAACTCCATCAATGTTCACCTCCACGTCAGTCAAACTCCCAATGGGATATACTTTGTATTGATTGGATAGTCTGAGTTGTATGGGAGACCATACCATTTTTGGCTTCCCCATCAACTCGCACATTTTCTTAGGAATAATGTTCACATCTTCCCCTAGATAGAGTGTTACATCCTTCATCTCAAATCCCCCCAGATCAAGGGACAACATGAACTCCTTTCCAAATCTTCTTTTCTTTCCCACTTTGTGCACATTCCTTTCGGGATGTGGTGTAGAAATGGGTTTTTCGACCTCATTTGACATTACTACCTTTTCCATCATATTAGTCACTTTATTGACAAAATGAGGATCATTCAGTATATTTAAACAACTTTGTATAAAGGTAATTATTGGATTTTCCTAATGACTATTGTAGGTATTCATGTGATGTTCTTCTTTGCATTGTGCTTCCTCATACTACACGACATGCCTATGTTCTTCACTATGCATATTGTGCAGTATCTCTTCCTCGCGCAACCTTCTTTTGCAATCTTCTTCTTCGTGCAGTATGTACAATTGACACTCCTTGTGTAGCCTCTCCTGGCGTAGTTATTCCTCTTAATGGGAAGCTACCTTGACCCCCTTATTTTTATTGCATAGGAACTATAGTTGGTCCTTAGCTTCAAACTTGGGTAGGGGTTGTGCAACTTTATTTATCTTCTTCTCCACTGGTATTTCTACACTACAATCTCCAAAAATATCTTTTCATGTTTGAGCACCTCCTCGAGTCACTATGTTCACCTGCGCGAGGTCCCTTCCATCGTTATCCTCCCTCGTTTCAATGGTCACGATGTTGCATAAACCTTTCTTATCTTCCCATTTCTTGAGCAAGTATGGGAAATATTATGCCGCATATTTTGTACTATGGAAGTAGGTGCATAGGGTATGGAGATTCTTACAAAATATTACCAAGTAATCTGGATCCCTATAGCTAAAACAAATCACTTGTATTTTTACTCCTCCGTATCCTCTTCCATGGCCTTGGAGCTCACCGCATGCTACCCCTTGGTTTCCTTCTGAATTGGGTACTTTGCTTTCTTATGCGCCTTGAACTCGGTAGGCGTATGTTTTGTTATCCTTCATCAATTATAGAGCATGATAGTTATTCACATCATGTTCAACTAATTTGTAGAATACAGATAAAGGTGCATGTCTTGAGCTCTGGTACTTCTGCAATGTCGGGCAATTGGGAGGTGCATGGACCCAACTTCTACAGATATTGAACCACTCATTTTTAGGTGTTGGATGAAAAGGACTAGGTGTGTCGATAACCATGTAGTTTTTCATCATCATACATTCATTTTTGTGATGGCCTTATGTTCAATAGAAGCTACATCACACATTTTCTCTTGTTTCATTTCCAATAGACACCCATAAAGCACCAAAATAGATGGAAAATTATATATTGATCCAATTCGGATCAAACCTCCCCATTTTGGGAGGATTTGGGTCCCCAAAATCATTCACTAAATGAGGTGAGGAAAATTTTCATCTACCTTCTCCCTGGAGTACCATTTATCATTTCCTATAAGTTGTCCTTTCAAGCCAATCAACTAAAGGTCATAATACCCCTGTCTGGTAGTTCTTGACTTCTTCTGGAAAACTATGTCTTCTACTAACTCTGCTAGAGTATCAGGTCCTAAGTCCTCTATGGTAGGTAGGAACTACTCCTCCTCCTAATATAACATGGAAGTATCATAATGTTTCAAATTTCCCACATTCACAATTGAGTAAATGAGAATTTATGGGGGTAGAATGAGTTTGTAGGCATTATCTCCCACCTTCTCCAACACCTCAAAAGGGACATACTATATAACCTTGATATTCTTATGAATACTTTGTAGCATTTCCTTGTTCAACTGCAACTAGAATCTATCCCCACTTTGAATGATTCCTCAACCTTGTGTTGGTCATGTCAAGCCTTGTACTTTTCCTGTGACTTCTTCAATGGCTTCTATACTTGAAAATGGATTTGTATTATTTCATCTATGAATTTTTCAGATCTTAATGCTTCACTTGTGGTGTCTTCCTTCACTCCCCCTTGTTGTTTATATACAACATCTAAAGGTGAGGGTGGAAAATATCTAAAACATGTTTCAAAAGGGGACCTACCAATGTAAGTGTGGGATTCTCTATTATAAGATTGTTGAATATAAATATCAAATTTTAATCCTAATTCTTCAGATGATTCTAATTGTAACCCCTCAAAATATACACCAAATTCCTCTCTACTACTTATGTCTTCCCATATGTTTATGGATGGAATGTTGTATATCTCTTCAATTTAGTTCCCATATTCTACCAAATTGTAGTCCAAAAGGAAATGAGAAATATGGTATCCCTATCTAATATGATGCTCCTTGGTAACCCAAAGTGCACCCAAACCTGCTCAAAGAAAATGTGAGTTGCTTCTTTTCCTTTGAAATTATTTTTACAAGGCATAAGAATGCACATGATCTTGTTGAATCTCTCAAATACCCACAAATAAATAGGCATGCCCCTTCCTAGTGGTTGGTAACCCACCCACAAAATCCACGGAAATTTTTTCCCAAGGTCGAGTGGGTACAAGTAAGGGATGGTATAAACCTTGCTTTTGTTGAAATTTGGTTGTGATCTTCAATTCTTTTAGATGAAGATACTTGAAGCAATGAGACAATTCAATCCATGAAATTCATACAACCATAACACAAGATGTACCCTAGGGAAAATCCTCAAAATTATGAGAAAAAAACCCAGCAATTCTTCTCAGTATAATATAATGGATAGCCGAGAATGATTTCTTTTACAACGTAGAAGATTTCTTTCGGAAGATAAGAGATCACCAAACACTCTTGGTGAAGATACAAAATCAATAGAGAAGAGAGATCAATCGGTTGTGTGCCCATCACAACAATAACAAGCACAAACAATACCCTGCACAAAGAGAGGCACCTTGCATTCAAAGGAGAAAAGAATTCGCTTCATATTGTATTCATCAATCCCGTATAACATATTTATACATTCTTCTCTTCTATTTTCAAATTCTAACTTTAGGATGAACTCACCCTCAAACTAGATGTATTAATCTTACATGCAGAGGTGCACCCCACTTCTCATGCAATGTTTTATCTCACTGAGCCGTCACTTAGGATGAACTCGCCTCTTAACTAAAATATTTACCACTTAGTTAGGTGGATAACTTAAGTGTCAACATGCAAGTGTCACAAATCACATGTCATATTTTAGTTTAACATAAGTGTCGTTATGCAATAACACTTATTTAACTAGATCTTATTTTTTGGCACTTAGTTAACTCTCTTTAACTGAAGTGTTGTCTTTTAGTTTAACTAAAGTGAAAATACTTTAGTTAACTAGTCCTTATTTAACACTTAGTTACCTGAAATCATGTTGATTGATTTACTTGAAGTGACCACTGTGAGTTCTTTAGTTAACTTAGACATATCTTTAGCTGATGCTTTAATTGAAGCATTGATATTTAACTGAAGCTTAACAATTTGAGTTCTCATTAATTAGCTAAAGTGTTTGCATGGGAAATTTCGAATTCTCTTGATCTCTATGCTTTATCTTTTATTTCTTTATATTTTACTACATGGTCAATATGTGCTAACTTTAATTATCCATCACATTACATTATACTAAGAATAATTATCGGATGTTGTGATCATATTATATTATTCTGGACCAAATTATCATATGCTAAAGTAATTCACTTTAGAGGTGATCAATCTCTAAATGAGACTTAATAGCAATCTGGTGATCGTGGTTAATAATACATCACACAACATTAAATGCTTTTAATAATTAAAGCATGACCTTTATACGAAAGTTTGACCTCTATATGGGAGGTCCATATCATGGATACCTTTATATGGAAGGTTCGCATGATAATCATGACTTGACACACAAGTCTAGAGTCTTGTCCAACAAGACTTTACAACATCATTGCTTTGATCAAGTTCCTCTATACAGGAGGAATAACCTTTACACGAAAGGAAATCAAAGTGCTCACCTCTATACAGGAGGATCAATCTTGGATACACAAGATTGGTTTGGAGAATGTATCCTGATGTTGTATATTTAACACTCCCTCATAGCGAGGGAGGAATTCTCTGCCATACCAATATTGCCTTGGAAGTACCTGAAATTTGTCACTGACAGAGGATTTTTTAACAAATCTGAAATGTGCTCATCAGTAGCAATGTACTGAAGTTTCACTGTACCTTTATGGACCATGTCTCAGATGAAGTGATACTTCATTTCAATGTGCTTCGACTTTTCATGAAACACTGGGTTTTCAGAAATACTGATGCAACTTTTATTGTCACACCTAATAATTGTAGGCCTAATATTTTCACTGAAAAACCCTGCAAGTAGCTTTTTGATCCACACTGCTTCTCGAAAGGAAACACTAGCAACTATGTATTCTTCTTCAGTAGTGCTCTGGGATATGGAGCCCTGCTTCCTGTTGGACCAAGATATCATAGTTGATCCTAGGCTATAACAATAGACAGATGTACTCTTACGGTCCACAATGCTTCCTCCCTAGTCTGAGTCTATATAACCAAGTAGCATGACTCCTCCATTGGAGGCATATCTAAGTCCATATGAAATTGTACCTCAAAGGTACCTAAGCACATGCTTAGCAATTGTATAGTGTCTGTGTCCCGAATTAGACATAAATTGACTCAGAATGCTCACGGCATAACATTTATCAAGCCTCGAATGTATCAAGTAATTAGCGAGCCTATAAGTTGTCGATACAAAGTGGTATTACTAGATATGATCCAAATCCAGACTCGTGAAATTTCCTCAAATTGGAAACCATTAGTGTAGTCATAGATTTACAATCTATCATACCAAACCTGCGCAATATATCCACAGTGTACTTCCCTTGAGATAGAAAAAATTTATCTTTTCTTTTCCAGATCTCAAGGCCAATAAATTAGTGCATTAGACCTAATTCTTTCATCTCGAAATCTGAGGTGAGATCCATCTTGCACCAAGAAATCAGATGTTCCTCTCCAGTGAGAAACAAATCATCAACATACATAACCAATATCAATAGTTGGTTCTTCACTAATTTGAAGTACAAATTTGGATCAACTTCACTCTTACAGATACCCAGTTTCTAAACGTATCTATCAATTCTGGAGTACCAAGCCCTTGGGGATTTCTTAAACCCATATAGAGATTTATTTAGCTTGCAAACATGGGACTCCTTCCCATGCACCACAAATCCTTCAGTATGTTGAATATAAACCTCTTCCTCAACCTCACCATTGAGTAAGGATGTCTTCACATCCATCTGGTGAAGTTTCCATCCTAGAATAGATGCAAGTGTAAGCATTGCTTGGATTGTGGTCTACCTTGCCACAGGGGAAAAGGTCTCATCATAATCGATGCCTTGTTTCTAACAGAAACCTATGGAAATGAATTTGGCTTTATACTTCTCCATGCTACCATCTACATCATGCTTTATCTTGTAAAGCCATCTGGAAGTCACAATGGACTTCCCATCAGGTTTGGGAACAACCTCCAAAACATCATTCTGTTAGGAACCCGTGTCAACCTTCTCTTTACTTTGTTAGTATATTATTGTTGGACGCATATGCTTTGTAAGTCGTCCCGTAGTATTTTTTGATCCATAGTTTGTATTAGCCCATGGTATTGACCCATAGTATTGGACGCATATGCTTTGTAAGTCGTCCCGTAGTATTATATGTCCCATGGTATTGACCCATAGTATTGGGCATAGACTTAGTATATAAGTGTGTGTTGAGGCCAATGAAGGTACCGTGAAGTTATTTGTATTGAGCTTGCTCAAAGGAGGTTTCCCCCTCGAAGTGGCCTACGATCAATAAAGTGATTATGAGTTCTATTATTCCTGCTATCTCGTGTGTTTTCATTAATTAATTGTTGTAGGTTCTTCACATCTAGTATAAAAGCACTTTCTTGGGCTCATTGGGTGAAATTTCTGCCAATTTTTTTTTTTGCATCTATTGCAGGTTCGGATCTGGGAATACTCCCTATCTGCTTAACTGTGGGAAGTACTTGGGCATAATCCCTAACACTCATTGTGAGGAGTACCACAGGAACCCCAAAGTATCTGGCCCATTGAGAGGACCTGCCAATGAAAAGGGCACCGAACCCTACCTATTTGACTAGTTCCCACCCGTGAGGTAAACCAAGAGATGTCATTTGTGGCAAAGCGGTTATCAGTTTTACCTGAGTCGTGAAGTGAGGGGTACTGCCCCAATACGCAAGCTGTTAGACAACATTGGTGACTGAGTGAATCCCTTGAACCGTTAGGAAGCTGAGCATACAAGTCCATATCTATTTTCAGCTGATAAATCACAGATTTCCTCTATCCATAACAGTTTTAGATCACTTCTACGTCGTTTCAGATATATCTGTTGTCGATCACTTCCGCACCATTTCAGATCTATCTGTTATCAATCCCTTCTGCACAGTTTCAGGTCCATCTATTGTCGATCCCTTCCACGTCGTTGCAGATCCATCTGTTTTCGATGCGTCGTAGCAGATCCATTATGGAAAAAAAAGTATGAAATTCCATTTTTCTGCCATATCTCCCTTGTTTTCACTCTATTTCCCTTGAAACTTCCCTGTGTTGAATATTGTAACTTCTAAGAATATTATATTTGTACATTATTTATTCCGGAGATGTTCCATCCCTCCGAGGTGATTCTATTATGTATCTGGAGATGTTTATTCCTCCGAGGAGTTGTGGCAACTAGGGTTATTAGACCCACCATGTGGGGGTCAGCCCAGTCAGTTATAATAGGGTATTTAACCTAATGGTTAAATACGAGCCTACATCTACTTGTGTAAAATATATGTCAGAGTAGTGTATAAATAGAGGAGGTGTGTTCCTCATTTGACACACTCACACACTTGAAAAGAGGAGCACTTGTCTGGGAGATTTGCTAAGGAGGATTAGAAGGAGGGAGCACATCTTGTATTTTGGTTTATAATCTTATTGAGGAAAGCTTTGCTGGGTTTTCTACCCCATGAGGGTTTCCCAGGATAAATCTGTGTCTCTTGTGTTTATGCTATGCTTGTTGTTTCTTCAGTGATCCTGTATATGCTATTATTGTGAAATAGAATGTAATGCTGCTATTTTCTGTCTTAGCATATTAAATTTTAACACCCTGACACCCCTGTCATCCCATTCTGCATCTTTCATTCCTGAGGACCCTATCCCAATTTCCACTTCCCAAAGCCAGAAATACCACATTTGTTTATTCTTAGGGTTTTCCATAACTTCTTTAATTTTCACCCAATCGCCTTCAAATTTTGCCACCGTGTTCATTCCTTATTTCTGCTTCTTTGTCCCTCTCTGACAAATTTTCCCATTCTTTCACCCTGCTTCTGAAATCCTCATTTTCTGCTTCCCTATCCATTCGAAAGTGTCCAAAACCTAGTCAAACCCCAATTACCTATCAGAGTTTTTCCCAAATCCAAATTCCTCTTTACTAAATAAGCTTATGTTTGTGTTTTTCTACCCATTCAAAAAAAAAAAAAACTCCTGGTTATGGTTGTCACCCGCGCAGGAGTAAAAACCATGGAGGAAGCACTTGCAGCTATCCAAACCAAACTCCAAGATATGGATGAAAACTTTCTCGGCCCCCATCTTTAGCATTTAGCCATGAACAACAAACGACAGTCTGAGTCGTCATCAGACAATGGGTTCTCTTCTTCTAGCAATTTCCGTGGTCCGAAACTTGATTTTCCTCACTTCAATGGTACTGATCCGATTGGCTAGATGTATCATGCAGAACAGTATTTCAGTTTGCATAATACTTTTTATGTCAACAAATTTCCACTTTCATCATTTCATTTGGAACAGGAATCTCTTCAATGGTACCGTTAGTACATCAAGGCTCATGAAGAGCCAAAATGGCCAGATTTTTTCCAACTCTTTTTGCAACGATTTGGTCCTAGTGCTTTTGATGAATTCACAGGAGCCCTCACTAAACTTCGCCAAATTGGCACTGTGAGAGAGTATCATACAGAATTTGAGAAACTAGCCAATCACACAGAAGGATTATCTGATGAATTCTACAGGAGTTGTTTTATCAATGGTCTTAAGGATGAAATCCGCTCAGAGGTTAAAATGTTCTTTCACAACACAATGATGGAAGCCCTGGGTAGGCTAAGTTGGCAGAAGACAATATTGCAGCCCAACAGCACTCCAAACCCACTTTTGTTCCCTTCCAAAATATGGGTTCTCAATGACCTCCCATCCCGCCAACTCCTTGACCAACTCCTATCAATCATTTTTCTGAAACAGAGATGCAAGGACATAGAGAAAAAGGGCTTTGTTATAATTGTGATGAGAAATTCACTGGGGGACATAGATGTGTTCAGCAAAATCTCTATCTCTTGGATGTGGATTCTCTTCCCGCCTCTGAAATTGGTGAAGAAGCTACAGATACAATGGATGATCAGGTCGACATTCAACAACCGCCTATTGACCCTCTATCTAGGGACAACCACCCATAGATATCTCTCCATGCTTTAGCCGGAATCACCACCCCCCAAACAATGCAGGTCAGGGGTTACTTCAAGAAGCTTCCTCTTACAATACTCATTGATTCTGGTAGCACTCATAACTTCATTGACCATCGGATCGCCAAACAGGCTGATTGTTTTGTCCATCCTTGATCCAACTTTGAATTCATGGTTGCCAATGGGGGCACCTTACCTTGCAATGGGAAGTGTCACAATGTGCGTATCTCTCTGGAATATTATAACATGTGCTCTGACATGTTTTCCTTGTCCTTAGGCGGATGTGATGTGGTTTTTGGCATTCAATGGTTACGCACTCTTGGCCCCATCTTATTGGATTTTTCTAAACTTTGGATGCAGTTTTCAGTCAATGGGAAACAACACAAATTCACGGTCTTACAACCAGGGTCTCTCTGCATCATTAGTTCACATCGTCTGGAAAAGATCCTTAAGAATAATTCACATGGTTTCATCGCTCAGCTCCACTCCATTCAGATGCATCCATCAATGGTCTCCACTACTTCCTTGGATATATACGCATGTGTCTTTGTTGAACATGTGGGCTTGTCACCTTCAAGAGACCTTTCCGGTAAGAATTTAGCCGCATATACATCTCAACAGGAAATGATGGCTATTTTTCATGCAGTACAGAAGTGGCAGCCATACCTATTAGGGAATTATTTCTGCATCAAGACTGATCTCCAGAGTCTGGAAAATTTCCTGGAACAATGGGTCTCCTCCCCGGCACACCTGAAATGGGTTATCCAACTCATGGGTTATGCCTATGCGATCACTTACAAGAAGGGTAAGGACAATCTGGTGGTAGATGCTCCTTCTCGCATACTGGATGACCCAGTTTCTCTTACAACTATTTCTCTGCTTGTTCCAAATTGGTTGCAATCTATTCAATAGGGCTATCTCTTCTATGAACTCCATGCTTCTCCATCGGTAGGGCACTTTGGGTTCTTCAAAATGTATGACCGAGAACAATGTCACTTCTTTTGGAAGGGACTGAAAATGACAATTCAACAGATGGTGGATGACTTCCATACTTTCCAAGTCAACAAGGGTGAACCGACACTCCTTTCGGGACCGCTCGAACCCTTGCCTATCCCTGCACAGATTTGGACAACTAGCTCTATGGATTTACTTGAAGCACTCTGGTGGTACACTGCCACATATAAAATGACACCATATGAAGCAGTCTATGGCCAGGCACCACCATTTCTTCTTCCATACACCCTTGGAAGTTCCCCAGTTCAGGCAATTGACTCGGTTCTTTGAAACTACGATCAGCTTCTTCTCATTCTGCAAGACAATCTTCACATGGCACGAATTCGACTGCAACAACAAGCCGATCAACACCGTTATGAGCACACTTTTCACACAGATGATATGGTTCTTCTTCGTCTACATCCTTACATGCAATCCTCCCTGAAACTCAGAAGGCCTCAACTTCTCTCTCAATCTATCATAGAGGTATGCATTCAGTGGCACGGAATGCAAGCTGAGGATGCTCCAGGGGAACCACTCCTTCATATTCCGCATCAATTTCCACATCTAAAGCTTTGAGGACAAAGATTTCTCTAAGGGAGAGGGTATGTTAGCATCCCGTGTCAACCCTTCTCTTTACTTTGTTAGTATATTGTTGTTAGATGCATATGCTGTGTAAGTCGTCCCGTAGTATTTGTTGATCCATAGTTTGTATTAGCCCATGGTATTGACCCATAGTATTGGACGCATATGCTTTGTAATTCGTCCCATAGTATTTGTTGATCCATAGTTTGTATTAGCCCATGGTATTGACCCATAGTATTGGACGCATATGCTTTGTAATTCGTCCCGTAGTATTATATGTCCCATGGTATTGACCCATAGTATTGGGCATAGACTTAGTATATAAGAGTGTGTTGAGGCCAATTAAGGTACCGCAAATTTATTTGTATTGAGCTTTCTCAAAGGAGGTTTCCCCTTGAAGTGGCCTACGATCAATAAAGTGATTCTGAGTTCTCTTATTCCTGCTATCTCATGTATTTTCAATAATTAATTATTGTAGGTTCTTCACACATTCTTCATTATAGAGTTGTACTCTTCTATAATTGCATCTTTCCAAACTTGTTGCTTTGTAGCTTCTTCATATGAGTATGGTTCTTAATCACTGATGTGACTCATCAATGCAACATACCCTGAATATATGTCAAGTTGCTTGCGCTCTCTGGATGAGCCTGTTGGTGCTCTATGTTTCTATGCATTTTGTAAGATGTCTTATCACCAAGCATCTCTTATTTTAGCAGGAGTTTCATCAGGTGACATCTCAACCAATTCTACTGGTTCTTCAGGAGCTAGCGAATATGAGGCATCTTCTAGTTTCTCCCTCTCAAACTCTGAAGGGGGAGAATCAGACTCGGGATACTCCATCTATGAATCACATTGAATCTCTTTCGATCTTTTGAAAGTAGCTTCCTCATGGAAGGTAACATCTATGCTTACTTCAATGTGTCTCTCACCAAGTACATATATATGGTATGATTTGGATGACTCGCTAAAACCCACAAAGGTGCCTTTCTTTCTAGAAGGATCCATCTTTGTTCTCTTTTCTTTCGATACATGAATGTATACTTGGCTCTCAAAGATCCTCAAGTGTGAGATGTCAAAATTCTCATCAGTAAACACTTCTTCTGGTGTTCTCATCTAGAATGGCATGCAGGATTCTATTCTGGATGTACACAGTTGTACAGGTGGATTCTTCCCATAATGAGGTAGACATATCTTGATAATGCATCATGGATTTTTTAGCCTCACATATAGTTTTCTTCTTCCTTTCGGAAACCCCATTTTGCTGAGGGTTGTAAGTTACTGTTAACTGTCTACATATTCCTGCATCACTACATATCTCATTAAATTCATGTGAATCAAGTTCACCTCCATTATCAGGCATTAATGCATGGATGTGATTTTCTTTCTATTTCTCAACTAGGGATTTAAACTCTTTAAATTTGCTAAGAGTTTCACTTTTAACCTTCATGAAATAAATCCATGACTTCTGTTAAATTTTCAGAATTTACTTCAATCTGATCTAGGATCTTAATTGAGAGAACAACATGTACAGCAAATCTATAGCATAACAATCATGGACACAATAATGCAAGCACACAAGAGACAGAGAGTTTACTTGGGGAAAACCATAAAGGTGAAAACCCCCAATAACTTCCTCAGAGATAGATAGAACAATGATACAACCAGAATACAAGAGATAGTCTTCTCCTAGCAGCAGAGCCTCCTCCTCCACAAGTGCGCCACTCTCCCAAGTGTGAGTGAGAGAATATAATGTTTAAAATGAGAGAGACACACTCTCTATTTATACACTAACTTGACTTGACCTTTACTCAACTAGGTCAGCCTCAACTTAACACTTAACATAATGCTGACTGGGCCGACCCCCACTAGAGTGGTCTAATAACCCTTTGACCCACATGGCCGACCCCCAATAGGGTGGTCTAATAACCCTTTGACCCACATGACTTATACAAGGCCGACCCCAATAAGGTGGTCTAATAACCCATCAGGTATAAGTTACGACACTTACAATATAAATGATGACACTTCCGTATAGAGGAATAATAACATCTCTATAGGAATACAAACACTTCCGTATAGAGGAATAATACCAGCCCTATAGGAGTACAAAATACATATATGAAATACATGGGTGAAATACATTCCAAAGTTACATATACATCAACACTCCCTCTTAACTAGGAAGGTATTTCTCGACACAGGTCTTCTAGCACAAGTCATCTTCTCTGGATCATCGTCACTTGATAATCATCATCAAGTCATCATCATCGTCACTGCTGCTGCTATCTCAATCAATCTCTGAATCTACTCATTATAGGAAGTTCTACAGAGCCAGTCCTTTTTCATACTGGATGTAGCCCCACCACCTGCAGGTCTTCGTCATCACTGGCCATACTATGGAAATCTCAGGACTTATTACGTGCGTCACAACTAGCTGAACAGACTGCAACATACTCTGCCTCAGCTGTACTCAATGCTACGCAGGACTGCTTCCTGCTGAACCAAGAGATCACACCTGATCCCATACTGAAGCAGCACCCAGATGTGCTCTTCCTATTTGCAGCACTGCCTGCTCAATCTGAATCAACATAACCCTACAGGTTAAACTTTGATTCGCTTCATACTTGAGCCCATAATCCACTGTACCCTTCAGGTACCTCAGAACATGCTTTACAACAACTAGGTGAACACTGCTCGGATCCGTTAGGAACTGGCTCAATGTGTTCACAACAAAGCAAATATCCGGTCTCGTGTTCGTCAGGTACATCAAGGACCCAATCATCTGATGATACATAGAGACATCAACCGGCTCAGATGAAGCATCACATAGAAGCTTTAGATTCGATGCCATAGGTGTGGCCATGGCCTTGCAATCCATCATCCTGAACCTCTTCAGGATCTCTACGGCATACTTCCCTTGTCCGAGGAAGATTCCATCTGCACTCTGCCACACCTTCATGTCAAAAAAAAATAGTGCATCATCCCCAAGTTCTTCATCTCGAACTCGGCAGTAAGTTTCCGCTGCGTGTCAGCAATCAATCTATCTTCACCTGTAACAAATAGCTTATCTGCATACAAAAGTAGTATCACTGGATTGCCTTCCTAAACCTTGTAGTAAAGGTTGGAATCCGCTTTACTCTTGGTAAATCCCAAACTGGATAGAAAGCTGTCTATCCTACCATACCAAGTTCTGCACATATATGACTCCCTGTCATGTGTCTCAGAACCAAGTGGCTGCACCACATACACTTCTTCTTCAACTACACCATTCGAGAAAGTTGTCTTGAAATCCATCTGGTGTATCTTCTATCTCATCACTTTTATATTTCTCTATGTTGCCATCTGCAGCATGCTTGATCTAATAGTTCCATTTGGAAGTCACAACAGACTTCCCTTCAGCTCTTGGGACCACATCCCAAACATCGTTCTTCATGATCGACGGATCATGGCATTCTTCCCGTATCCTGGGAACTTCAATATCTTCAATAGATAATTTTGTTGCTTGAACAAATGTTGTAGTTCTTCTTTTGTAGGTGATGGCATACAATCTTTCCTACACAACAAGTTAAATTGCATGATTAGAAAACATCTCATAGTTTTTAGAACAAATTCTTACACATAAAGAAATATGTCACATAGTCATGCAATTAACTTAGCCAATGCTTCAATACAGCATTTATCCATATTCCGTAACTTTCTAAATGCCTTCCAATCTCTACCAGAACATTGTTAAGAGTGTGCACAACTCCCAACATGTCAGCAAAGAGGTTTCATTTTAGATAAGTAGCAATGGAATGTTGTACAGTTCCATAGGCCACTTACCCATGCATATTAGTAGTATATTGTTCATCAATGCAACTATTCTAATATGCATAATACACAACCTAATTCTAGGAACATCTGTATATACATTATTGAACAGTATTATTTAAACAATAAAATATGCAAGTAATGACAATTCAAATACTTATCTTTGTTTGTTTGTTGGGTGGACTCCCTCTGAATCTTTGCAACTCCATTCTGATGTGGATTGTGAGAAGTGGTCAACTCCCTCTGAATATCTGCATCCTTGTAGAAACTACTGCAGTGTGCTCCCTCTTGATCTTTGCTTCCTGGATTACATGTCCTTGAACTTATATACATTCTCGATCCCTATGCATGCTTGGTAGTATCATCATTGTGTTATCCTCTAGGTCTCGTACATAATTCATTAGTATAATCTTAATAAACACAATAATCTTAAACATGTATATTCATGATCATTTACAGATAATAAACATTAGTATTCAAGGAAGTCTTATTTTACTCATACACATTCTTATTTGATCATAGGACTCTTATGGTTAGTTGAATCATCAATCAAGATAAGAGATATAATATGCATAAAACCCATGATTATTCAAACCTATACCTTCATGGTTCTTCTGGTTAGACATATCATCAATTACAGTAAGAAACATAATATGCATACAACCATGATTATTCAAACCTATGACTTCATGAATAATCATTATCAACAACACAACAGTATAAGATCCTAACACAAGGTAGGATTCTAGCTTGATATAGAAAAAACATACCTGGATTAGCATGCTAGCTAGTTATGTCTAACATACCCGCATAATGTCTTCTGGTTCTCTTCAGTGACTTGTGCTAGTAACCTGCATGTCTCATAAGTTAACCATTGTAGAACCAAGTTACACATTCCTCAAAAGTAGATCTTCTATGTGATCCATGACAATGGATGAATCTTTGTCTTCATGTCACGATGAGCATATGTTCTTGAAGTAGAACATGATTTGACTTTCTTGGTGTACCTTTTGTGTTAGTAAACAACATAAACCTCATACAACATCACAATGCATTAGTACAATCATAAGTGTCAAAACCTTAATCAATGAATATCTTCTATTAAGGTGATATGACAAGTCCAGTAATTAATCAAGATTGTACTGTAATGATATGAAGATAAACATATGATAAACTTAACCATGAAACATACCTGTAATCCATACCTGTCAAGATTGCTTGTAATCTTCTTATGGAAGGCCTTAGCCTCATCTCCCTCTGAGACAGGAACTTCTTCACTTATGCAGGTGACCAATCCATCTTCTTCTAGGATTAACCCAATCCACTTGATTTGCAAGAACTGGACCTGGAGCTAGATTAGGGTTTGTCAAAGAAACCCCAAAAATTCAAACTTTGAATTTCAAACTTCTGAAAGGATAGAAATATGCACCTTGATGAGTTGATCAAGTTGGTATATTCAGAATTTGAAAACTGCAAAGTTTCACCCCTCGACATTTCCTTTTAGATTTTCGGATTCACTGGGAGGACCCTGAATTAGGGTTTGAGTTTCCCAAAGCTTCACCCAACCAAAATATTTGACTCAAAACTCTAAGCTTCAATTTTTCTGAGGAGCTTCCAGCCGTGGTCACAGATTTCCAAAATTCCAATTTTTGCAGAAGCCCTAATTTTCCATCTTTCCGATCAAAGTCCCGAACTCGGGTTTGATCAAGCCCGGCCTTCTGCCCAACAAAAAAATCTGATCTTGGTCTCTAAATTTTTATTTTGATGAGTAGCATCCAGCCGTGGTCTCCGATTGCAAAAATTCCAACTTTCTCCGAAGCCCTAAATTCCGGAAGCCATGAATGAAGGTACTAAAAAATAATTATGTTTTGACATAAATATGTACCTGATTGTTTATAGTGTAACTCCAATATTTTTGATCCACAGGATCTGAAAACTTTTCCTAAGATAGCCTGACCTGTTGTCTTTCAATCCCAATAGGTATGACCTCAATTGGATTCTCTGAGAGAGAGTTATGCCACGTGTCACAACATGACATGTTTATGGGATAATACAGGAGAGCGAACTTGTACGGCATGCCACGTGTCACTGATTCAACTTCGGCCTCTAAAAACTTTTTCAGAGATATTTCATTCTGTGTACTACCTGTCACGTTTTACGAAATTTCATTTGGAGCTTCCTAGCCCAAGTTATGACCTTTTTCCCACTGTCACCTGATTTTGACTCAGATCTAGAAAAGGAAGAAACCCTATATTGTACAGATCATAAATCACAAACTAAAATGAATTAGAGGTTTTCCTTTGAACACAAGGTACATGGGGATTTAATCTTCGACCTGTAAACATTTCAGATCCGAAAACTTTGCCAAAATGGATTTATAGAGAAAGTGCTACGATGACCGTTTTTTTCTATATCAATCCCTAGCATCGAAAGTGCAACAAGTGTCATACATGCCATATCATGCCTTCTTTCAGGCTAGCTCTGATACCATGTTAAATTTTCAGAATTTACTTCAATCTGATCTAGGATATTAACTGAGAGAACAACATGTATAGCACATCTACAGCATATCAATCATGGACACAATAATGCAAGCACACAAGAGATAGATAGAGCAATGATACAACTAGAATACAAGAGATAGTCTTCTTCTAGCAGCAGAGCCTCCTCCTCCACAAGTGCGCCACTCTCCCAAGTGTGAGTGAGAGAATAGAATGTGTAAAATGAGAGAGACACACTCTCTATTTATACACTAACTTGACTTGACCTTTACTCAACTAGGTCGGCCTCAACTTAACCACTTAACACAATGCTGACTGGGCCGAACCCCACTAGAGTGGTCTAATAACCCTTTGACCCACATGGACGACCCCCAATAGGGTGGTCTAATAACCCTTTGACCCACATGACTTATACAGGGCCGACCCCAACAAGGTGGTCTAATAACCCATCAAGTATAAGTTATGACACTTACAATATAAATGACGACACTTCCATATAGAGGAATAATAACATCTCTATAGGAATACAAACACTTCCGTATAGAGGAATAATACCATCTCTATAGGAGTACAAAATACATATATGAAATACATGGGTGAATTACATTCCGAAGTTACATATACATCAACAACTTCCTAGAAAAATCATCTATGAACAATACATAATATAAGAATCCACTCAGGGAGGGGGGTGACATGGGACCACATACATCAGAATGTATTAAATCGAAAATCCCTTTAGATCTAGTAGAACTGCTAGAAAAACTCTTCTTGTCACTCTTCAAGTGCAAAACCCCGACATACACTATCATGCTCAAAACCAAATATGAGCATACCTTTTACCATATTTTGAAGTCCTAGTAGTGCTTTGTAGTGTAGGTTTCCAATCCTTCGGTGCCATAGCTCGCATGGACTGATAGTGTGGTGAATCATAGCTTGAATGTACTTATCGAGTACCTTGTAGAGTCCTCCCTCTTGAACTCCAATCACAGCAACAGATTCTAGGCTTTTGTTCTTCGACCATAAAAGTGCTTTGTTATCCATGAAGATAACTCAGAATCCTTTGTATTCAAGAACCAAAACTAAGAGAAGGTTCTTCTTCAATCTTGAAACATATAGAATTTCCTCCACATGTAGAATATCACTAGTTCTCAGCTGAAATGAGGTGGAGCCAACTCCTTGGATCGAATAAGTTGAGTTGTCCCCCAACTCTACCATGCATGTGAATTATTTCTCCTTTAGATTGGTGATGGAACTCTTGTAACCAGTCATATGTTTGGATGCGCCATTGTCAATCAACCATGTGTCTGCATTTGTGAAGATGGATCCTGAAAGGTATGAGACAAGATAATACTCCCTTCTTATCTCATTTTCTTCAAATGCATTCTTTTGAGTGATTTCATCTTCTATGGCAGTAGAGGCATGAAAATTTCCTTTCCGCTTTGCTCTGCAATCTCTTGAGAAATGTCCTTTCTTGTTGCAATTGAAGCATCTAGCCTTTGACTTGTCAAAGATTTTATTTAACTCCTTCCTGTTTGGATGAGGGAACATCTTTTGGAAAAAGGGTTTCTTTCTTTTCTTCATTATTGTCGTGAGGGAAAGGTTTTCTTCTTTGATTCACACTAACTTGCTCTGGATTCACCCCTCCTCTTGGAGGTTTCAATGCCACAACCTTTTGAAGTTAGGTTGCACCTCTTGGTCATTTACTACAGCCAAGAATGTATCCCATGAGGATGGGAGACCATCAATAGGGGTTTGGAGAAGATCATATTTATCGACCACTACTCCAATAATAGCAAGTTGATCTCTTACAACAGGGATCTTGGAGAAGAAGGAGGCCACTGTCTCATCTGTATTCATGTTTAAGTTTTGATGCTTATTCTTTAATTCCCTCTTTTGACTCGGGGCCTTCTTCTCATATAGATTATTCAATGTATCATAACATTCTTTCACAGTCTTCAGCAATGTGATCACGGGCATCAAGTTATCATTTACCGAATCATAGAATATCCATTTGGAATTAGCTTGATTCTTCTTGAATTTAATGCATCCTACATTAGATCTTAGAGATCTTTACAACGCATAAAACCTAATACATCAACCCTAGCCGTGTTAAAATTTCTTTCTTTTATAAGGGAGATACAATGGGAAAATACCACGAGTTACCCAAAACCATGGGCCCATAAAACAACCCCAAAAATTTCCTTTGGGGGATCGTTGGCCCCCGAACTCCCTACTTACCCCCAGACCCCAGTGGGGGGAGGCTCCCCCCCCCCCCGCCCCCCCCCCGACTAGGGTGATTGTATAGTCCTTTTACATATCATATAAAGCTGGGGTACAAACATAGCTGAATATTAATGTCTCTGAATCTGGAGATCAGGCTCCACAACCAACAAAGTGACCACTGTGAGTTCTTTAGTTAACTGATGTTGTAAGTGAAGATTTGATACTTAACTGAAGCTTTAACAATTCGAGTTCTCTTTAATTAGTTGAATTGTTTGCATGGAAAATTTTGAATTTTCTTGTTCTTTATGCTTTATCTTTTATTTCTTTATCTTTTACTGCATGGTCAATATGTGCTAACTTTAATTATCCATCACATTACATTATACTAAGAATAATTATCGGATGCTGTGATCATATTATATTATTCTGGACCAAATGATCATATGCTAAAGTAATTCACTTTAGAGTTGATCAATCTCTAAAGGAGACTTAATAGCAATCCAGTGATCACGGTTAATAATACCTCACACAACATTAAAATCTGTTAAAAAGTAAAGCATGACCTTTATACGGAGGGTCCACCTCTATACGGGAGGTCCATCTCATGGATACCTTTATACCGAAGGTTCACATTATAATAATGACTTGACAAACAAGTTCAGAGTCTTTTCGAACAAGACTTTACAACATCATTACTTTAACCAAGTACCTCTATACCGGAGGAATAACCTTTGCATGGAAGGCAATCAAAGTTCTCACCTCTATACGGGAGGATCAATCTTGGCTACACAATATTGGTTTGGAGAATGTCTCGTGATGATGTATATTTAATAGCTTTCTATTGCATGGCTTGTTGGTGCAAGAAAGTATGCATCCTCTAATATATCGTGCTACATATTCTTTTATTTTGGGACAATACATATACCTTTGTGAGTTAGAAACTATATTCCCAATGCCAAAATGACTTGCAACTTTGGTGTTAATTTTTTAGCATTAATTCAATATACTCTAGGATCTTTACTGAGAGAATAACATGTACAGCATATCAAGCATATCAATCACAACAAGCAATCACATGAGACAATAGACACACAGAGTTTCACTGGGGAAAACCATAAAGGTGAAAAACCCCACAACTTCCTTAGAGATAGAAAGAGCAATGATACAACCCAAGTACAAGAGATAGTCCTCCTAGCATCTACTCCTCCTTCCTCACTTGTGCGCTACTTTCTGGAGAGTGTAGAATTGAATAATGAAGTGATCAAATAGAGTGCCTCCTGGACTCTATTTATACATGACCTGACCTGCCTAATAAACTAGCAGGGTCGACTTGTCTAGCTCAGTCTAATAACCCATGGTAATACTAATTAGGGCTGACCCCACACTTGGTGGTCTAATAACCGATCACATGCAAGTTGCAACACTTGTCAATACAAATGACGACACTTCTATATAGAGGAATAATAATATCTCTATAGGAGTACAATATACATAGGTGAAATACATTCCGAAGTTACAATTACCTCAACACTCCCTCTTAACTAGGAAGGTATTTCTCGACACAGATCTACTAGCACAAGTCTTCTTCTCTAGATCATTGTCACTAGATCATCATCATCAT
The DNA here is from genome assembly GCA_027924585.1 of Larix kaempferi. NCBI lineage: Eukaryota > Viridiplantae > Streptophyta > Pinopsida > Pinales > Pinaceae > Larix > Larix kaempferi. The sequence goes on from BSBM01000104.1 coordinate 748,313, forward strand.
CACGGCTGCTACTATCTCAATCAATATCTGAACTACTCGTAATAGGAAGTTCTACAGAGCCATCCCTTTTTCATGCTAGATGTAGGCCCACCACCTGTAGGTCTTCATCATAAATGGCCATAATGTGGAACCTAGGACTGATTACATGCATCAACAAAACCTAGCCCAGACTATAGGATCTTTTACATGTTGAACTTCACAAAACCTACTTAGAGCATCCCAGGATGTGACGAGCACACCGCTCTACCTGTCCAAACCTCGATAGAGCATCCCAGGTTGTTACGAGCACACCGCTCTACCTGTCCAGATTTTAAAGGATATTTTCTATGTGAACTTTCACAAAACCTACTCAAAGCATCCCAGGATGTTACGAGCACACTGCTCTACCTGTATGGATCTCGATAGAGCATCCCAGGATATTACGAGCACATTGCTCTACATGTCCAGATTTAAGGATCTTTTCTATGCGAAACCGTAGCAAAACCTATCCACGGCCACAGAGTATCAACCTTATACTCACCATACATCATCCTGATGTATATCATCACATGATCAACCTGATCATCATCACATGATCAACCTAATCATCATCATAGGATCATCCTGATGCATATCATCTGGAGCAACATCCTGAAGCTCTTCGTCTGTGATCATCCTGATCATCATCATAGCATCATCCTGATGCATATCATCTGGAGCAACATCCTGAAGCTTGTCATTTGTGATCATCCTGATCAAACAATATATCCATCTGATGCATACAAAGTATCTACCTAATACATATCATCATACATGATCCACTTGATCATACAATGCATCCACCTGATACATATATAAATACATGATCCACTTTATCATACAATGCATCCACCTAATACATATATAAATACATGATCCACCTGATCATACAATGCATCCACCTGATACATATATAAATACATGATCCACCTGATACATATATAAATACATGATCCACCTGATCATATCAAGCATCCAACATGATGCATATACAAATGCATGATCCAACTGATCATATCAAGCATCCAACATGATGCATATAAAAATACATGATCAAACTTATCAAAGCATCCAACATGATGCATATACAAATACATGATCAAACTGATCAAAGCATCCAACATGATGCATATACAAATACATGATCAAACTGATCAAAGCATCCAACATGATTCATATACAAAGCAGTAACTGGAGCATTGTCCTAATGCTCATCATCCTGCGCTTACATCCACAGCGATGGGAAGGATCCTCCTCTCACCATGCTTGGAATGGATCCTACAAATGTTTCCATCACTTCTTCCTTGAAGTGTCGTCAATCTGAAGAACACCAAGCCTCTCTCTGAAGTACTCAAACTTCACTCTGGCTAGTGGTTTTGTCAACACATCTGCAGCCTGCTCATCCGTCGCAACATACAAGAGCTTCTCTACTCCTCTCTACACCATATCCCTGATATAGTGATATTTGATCTCAATGTGCTTCGACCTGTCATGGAACATCGGTTTCTCAGACAGCTTCACACAACTCTTGTTGTCACAAAAGATACCAGTAGCATCCAACGGGAGATCAAATAACTCAGACAGTAGCTTCTGAAGCCATACTGACTCACAACTAGCCCAACAAGCTGCAACATACTCTGCCTCGACTGTACTCAATCCTACACAGGACTGCTTCCTACTAAACCAAGAAATCACACTTGATCCCATACTGAAGCAGCACCCAGATGTGCTCTTCCTATCTGCAACACTGCTAGCCTAGTCCGAATCAACATAACCCTGCAGGTTAAACTTTTGATTCGCATCATACTTGATCCCATAATCAATTGTACCCTTCAGGTACCTTAGAATATGCTTTATAGCAACCAGGTGAACAACTCTAGGATCCATCAGGAACTGGCTCAATGTGTTCACCGCAAAGAAAATATCTAGTCTAGTGTTCGTCAGGTACATCAAGGACCCAATCATCTGACGATACATCATGACATCAACTGGATCAGATGAAGCATCACATAGAAGCTTCAGGTTCGATGCCATAGGTGTGGCCATGGCCTTGCAGTCCATCATCCTGAACCTCTTCAAAATCTCTACTGCATACTTCCCTTGTCCAAGGAAGATTCCATCTGCACTCTGCCACACCTCCATGCCTAGGAAATAGTGCATCATCCCCAAGTCCTTCATCTCGAACTCGGCAGCAAAATTCCTCTTGGTATTGGTAATCAACCCATCCTCACCTGTTACAAATAGGTCATCCACATACAAAACTAGTATCACTGGATTTCCTTCCTCAACCTTGTAGTAAAGCTTGGAATATGATTTACTCTTGGTAAAGCCCAAACTGGATAGAAAGCTATCTATCCTACCATACCATGTCCTAGGGTCTTGCTTCAATCCATACAAGGCTTTCTTCAACCTACACACATATGACCCCCTGTCATGTGTCTCAACACCAAGTGGCTGCTCCACATACACTTCCTCCTCGACTACACCATTCAAGAAAGTTGTCTTGACATCCATCTGGTGCATCTTCCATTTCATCACTGCAGCTAGGGAAAGTACTGATCTGATGGAAGTGTACCTGGATACAGGAGCAAAAGTCTCTTCATAGTCTATCCCCTCTTTCTGGGAGAATCCACGAGCTACAAATCTTGCTTTGTATTTTTCTATGCTTCCATTTGCAGCATGCTTGATCTTGTAGATCCATTTGGAAGTCACAACCGACTTCCCTTCAGGTCTTGGGACTATATCCCAGACATCATTTTTCATGATCGATTGGTATTCCTCAACCATGGCATCCTTCCATTCTTTATTTTCCGCTACTTCTTCATAATTGGAAGGTTCTTTGTTCATAATATCACAAAGTAGGGCAACATAACTGGTATGTGATCTAGTCCTTTTCCTTTCTCTGTGTTCTTCTTCTGGAATGCCATATCTTTATGCATCTTGAATGAGCTCTCTAGCCCATGCAGGTTTCCTCTTGTGAGATTTCTTCTCACGGGGTGGATCTACAGGTTCTTGCGGATCTTCAACTTCACGATCTGCTTCTGGAATTGATTCAGTCATGGTGGTGTCTTGAAATATGGTTTCCTTTGGTTCTTCATGATCTTCAACAGGTGTCTTCCTTGACTTGATGAAGGCTGAGTTTTCATCAAATGTTACATCCCTGCTGACATCAATCTTCTTGAACCCTGGAAAGTATATTATGTAAGCTTTCGAGCTTTCACTGAACCCCACAAAGATGCCCTTATTTCCTGAAGGATCTAGCTTTGTCCTCTTTTCCTTTGGAACATGTGTATATACTGGACAACCAAATATTCTGAGATGGATGACTTCATGTTTCTTACCAGAGAATACCTCTTATGGTGTCTTGTTGTCCAATATCTTGTGATGTGTTATGTTCTGCACATATACAGTTGTCCTAGCTGCTTCTGCCCATAGATGCATAGGCAGATCTTGGTCATGCAACATTGCTCGTGCTGCTTCCATGATGTTCTATTCTTTCTTTTCTGCAACCCCATTCTGTTGTGGATTGTAGGGAGCATTCAACTCCCTCTTAATCCCTGAATCACTGCATAACTTCTTGAAATCACCTGAAGTGAATTCTCCACCATTGTCGGATCTGAATGTCTTGATCTTCTTATCAGTTTGATTTTCCATCAAGGTTTTTAATTCCTTGAACTTATCAAATACTTCATCCTTATTCTTCAAGAAATAAACCCAATTATTCCTATAGAAATCATCAATGAAAGAGACATAGTATACATACCCACTCAGAGAACTGGATGACATCAGACTGCATACATCAGAGTGGATAATCTCCAAGATTCCTTTTGCTTTGCTTTAACTGCTTGGAAATGCCTTCTTAATGTTTTTTCCATTTGCACATCCTTTGCAAACACCTTCATGATTTGTCTTGATTTCAATAAGACCCTCTACAACTTTGCTTGCAATTGGTAGTGCCCTATAGTGTACATGAGCAAGCATTCTATGCCAAATTTCACTTGGATCCATGGATTCATGTACCATGGCATGTTCAGGTTGTCCCTTCAGTTTGTACAATCCTCCCTCTTGCTCTCCAATCACTACTGCATCATCTGTAGTTTTACCCTTTGGCCACATTAGGACTTGGCCATCTACAAATGCAACCCTCATGCCTTTTGCATCGAATGCAGATATGGAGAGTGGGTTCTTTTTGAGCCCAGGTACATATAGAACATCTTTCATCTTCAAAGACTTCCCATAATCTAGGTTGTAGGAGGCTTCACCACTTCCCTTGATAGGATATTGATAGTCATCCCCAAGTTTCACTTTATGGCGTGACTCATGTTCAAATAGATTTACAAAAGATTCTTTAAACCCAGTCATGTGTTTGGAAGCCCCACTATCAATAAGATAATCATTACATCCATGAGAGATAGTACCTGTGAGAGCAGAGATTAGAAAATATTCATCTTCACTTGATGAAGCATCACTTTCTGCCCTAGCCTTCTTCTTGGTAGGTTCATCATCCTCAACAGCATGAGCATGAAATATCTTCTTGTTGTACCTCTTCTTCTTGTTGAATTTGTTGTTGTTGTCTTTCTTCTTCTTGGGACAATTTGAAGCAAAGTGTCCTATTTCATTACAATCGAAACATCGAACATGAGAGAGATCTTTCTTCTTATGATGAGGCTGAGAATGTTTCTTGTTATAAGATTTCTCCCTCTTAAACTTGCTTCCCTTGGTGTGTGCTATGAGAGATTGATCTTCATTCCTCATCTTCTCTTCTCGGGACACAAGCCTTGCTTCTTCTTGTGAACATTCCTCCCACAGTCTACTGAAGGAGATCAATTTCCTTCTTGCACAGATTCCTTGGATGAAGGAGTCCCATGACCTAGGTAGGCCATTCAAAGTGGTCATAACAACTTCACCATTATCTACTACTTCATCCACAACTTCAAGTTGTTCCTTGCTCTAAGAGACCTTAGAGAAATAAGATTGAATGGTCTCTCCATTCTGAAGCTTTACCCCTTTCAATTGATTCCGTAGAGTCATCTTCTGATTTATGTTCTTCCCTTCAAACAGCTTGGTCAGGGAGTCAAACATCTCCTTGGGTGTCTTTAGAGATGACACATGTGGTATGAGATGGTCTTTGATAGAATCAGCAATGATCCTCTTTGCCTTGACCAAGTTCTTCTTATGTAAGGCCTTAGCCTCTTCTCCCTCCGGGACAGGGACCTCTTCACTTATGTAAGTGTCCAATTCATTTTCTTCCAAGATTAACCCTTCCATGCTCAGAATTTATCAGCCCCTTCAAGCTTATCCTCAAGCTTGGTGTGGTGAGACATCTTAAAGAGTACTTCAAATGGAAATAGAAAAGATTTAGTTCTTACCACTTGATTTGCAGAAATTTGGATCTGGTGTTGGATTAGGGTTTGTCAGAGAAACCCTAAAAATTCAAAATGTAAATTTCAAACTTCTAAAAGGATAGAAAAATGCGCCTTTATGAGTTGATCAGCCTGGTATATTATGAATTTCAAATCTGCAAAGTTTTGCCCTTCAGAAATGCCTTTTAGTCTCCTGGATTCACTAGGGAGGACCCTGATATAGGGTTTGCATTTCCTGGAGATTCACCCAACCAAAAACTTCGATCCAAAGCTCTAAACTTCGATTTTTCCAAGGATCTTCCATCTATGGTCTCAGAATTCAGAAATTCCTATTTTTGTGGAAACCCTAATTTTTAGGGCAAAAAATGAAAGTGCTCAGAATTGAATTCTGATTCGATAGAAAGATGTGCCTTGCTGAGGAGGGTCAATCTACCCTACTACCTTTCCAAAATATGTGGAGAGAAACCCAAAAACAAGAAGCCCTATATTTCGCAATTGCACAGTGTCTTCTTCTTAGGTTAGCTTTGATACCATGTTAATTTTTTAACATTAATTCAATATACTCTAGGATCTTTACTGAGAGAATAACATGTACAACATATCAAGCATATCAATCATATGAGACAATAGACACACAGAGTTTCACTGGGGAAAACCATAAAGGTGAAAAACCCCACAACTTCCTCAGAGATAGAAAGAGCAATGATACAACCCAAGTACAAAAGATAGTCCTCCTAGCAGCTACTCCTCCTTCCTCACTTGTGCGCCACTTCCTGGAGAGTGTATAAGTGAATAATGAAGTGATCAAATAGAGTGCCTCCCACACTCTACTTATACATGACCTGACCTACCTAATAAACTAGTAGGGTCGACTTGTCTAACTCAGTCTAATAACCCATGGTAATACTAATCAGGGCCGACCCCACACTTGGTGGTCTAATAACCCATCACATGCAAGTTGCGACACTTGTCAATACAAATGACGACACTTCCGTATAGAGGAATAATAACATCTCTATAGGAGGACAATATACATAGGTGAAATACATTCCGAAGTTACAATTACATCAACATTTGGAGGTGTGTGTGTTATAACCAAAATTGGCAGTTCTTCATCCATGACGACACTTGCATGTTGATGCTCTCATGACGACACTTAATGAAGATATTGTTGATCACACAAAAGGACACTATGGATGGAAGAGCCATATTTGGGTGCTCAGTAGTGTGGCATTAACTTATTCACTGATTATTCAACAATTAGGGATATTCTTACCATATTTGGAGACCAAAATACCCCTTGAAAATCCCTCAAAATGGAATTTTTATCCTATATTTTCACCCATGCACATGTTGCACTTAACTCACTTGCGTGTGGTGATCACCTTACCTTTGTATCACCTGCATGTGCCTTTAAAAATGCCAAAAAATATCTTGAATTTGGGGCAGTTTGGGTGTTTTTCGAACAATCCTACTTGGTTACAACTGCTCCCTCCTCGATCCAACCATCTCCTTCCATTATTAAAGAGAGGGATACTAACCATGAGAAGGAATCTTAACCCAAGTACCGTTATGTTGGAGAATTTATCACCATCTTTCCCTTTCCATTTATGCCCTAGTTTTTATCAAACCTCAATGCATTTGAGTTGTGGTTGGGATTCTTGGAGAAGAGAAGTAGGAGATCCTGAATCAAAGGTTTCGTGGGGAACTTGAATAGAAGGAAGGTAAATTTGTATTGGCTTCAATTATTAATGAAACAATAGACATATTTCCCTTTCCAAATAGTTGTGTTTATGATTGTATCAAATTTGGTTACTTGTTGATGTTCATTAGATTAATTTTTTATGCTCTATTTGAATTTCAATCATTCATTTGTATCCAAATGTGGTTGAGGAAGGTTTTTGATATGGTTTTGTAGGTTCTTTGACTGAATATTAGGAGAAAAGCTCAAGGACCCAAATAAATATAGGATCAATCTCCATAAATAAGGTACATGCCCTCCTAACTTTCAAACTCTTTTCTTACTTTGATTGTTGCAAAACCCTAGATGTATGCTTTTTCAACCCTAGTATGTTGGTGCCCTCAACCCCAGTCATAGGGTAAATTTCCTCACAACAGAATTGGCAACTTCACTAGGGAGAAATCCTATGTACTTGCAGGTTTCCAAGTTTTTTTCTCCAATTTGCTCGAAGTTCTAAGTCTAATTTCAAGTTAGGAATGACCTTAGGGATTTAATAGGCCATTTCACTGCCAAGTTTTTGAGTTGGACTTGCTTTTTGGAGACTTTCAGTAGCCACACATAGGTGACCCTTATGATAGTTGTGTGTCTACTAGAAACATGCAGGTGATGGTATTCTCAAGGGCGTGTTACACCTTACTATGCCAGTACTTTACCTGCGTGTGCCTCCTGTAGGTAGTGTTTTAAATTTTGGATTTACCTAACGCGTTTCTGTTGGATTTTTGGAAGTATTTGTTGGTCCTTGGTTTGAATATGACCCCTTGGAAGTGTTATCTTTGCCTTTTGATCGGTCTTAGCTTGATTTTGGAATCTTTTTGAGGCAATTTGGGCTTGTTTGGACCATTTCGGAGCTTTTTTATCCAAGTTGGAGATCTTTGAACCAAATTGGAACTTTTTGACCCAATTTAGATCTATTTGAATCAATTTGGACCTGTTTGAGTTGATTTGGGATCAATTGATGTTGTTTGAGACAATTTGTATCTCTTCGAGTGAAAAGTCCTTTTTGGTAGGTTTTTTTTGCTTTTTGAGTTTCTATGATTTTGATTACTCCTTTGAAGTGGAAGCTTAGGGTCTCTTTTAGTTGTTTAGAACCTTGATTTCATTTGTTGTATTCATACCAAGCTTTACCAAGCCTTGTTTCTTAATAGGTATTTTGCTTTGGTTGAGTCTAAAAGTATTTATTTATACTTTTCCCAACTTGGCATGCTTACATGAATGAGAAGTCTAGTCTTTATGGTTTTCTTTACTGTTTGATAAGGAGATCAGAATTGTTTGCATTGATTTGGTTGTGTGTTAGTGGGTGTTTGGATTTTTTTGCTCATTTTTTGGAAAAAGAATAAAAGGTTGGTTTAGTTTTGAGTTAGCATTGGTTGAGTACATTGCAAGTGTTTGAAATATTTTGGATTGCTTTATATGAAAATGAAAAATTCTTTTGCATAATTTGTTTTGTTTCTAGATCAAGTTTCATTCCAAGTTTGTATGTCTTTCATTTAGTTATTAAGTGTGCATATTTAAGTTTCTTATTGCATGGAAAAGCCCAAAAATTGCATTGCATATTGAAAACTTGCATTTGCATTCTGAATCATATCTTTAGAACTTGCATTGGAAAGTAATTGAAATGAAAAGTGCGTTATTGTGGTAGTAGAGTTCTTCATATTTGAGTTAAAGAACATTTTATCTTTAGTTGCACTTGTTTTGCTTCTTTTGAAAAGTTTTTGAAATTGAATTTTAAGAAAGCAATCAATAATTGATATAGGATCCTAGGTTTTCTTCGAGACAGAAACACACCTAATAGCTAAGCTAGGATTTTGGAGGAAGGGAGTTGAGATATAACTCCTCCGAGATCACTTAAACTTTTCAAACATAGGTATCTTTCATAAGGGAGGAAATCCAACATTGTAAAGGTGTGTCCAGCAAGCTCCTCTAACACGAGAGTTAAGCATGAGGTCATGCAAGGTTAAGTTGGGCAGAGATCCCTCCAATAGTTAATTGAGCATAAACCATGGAGTTTGGATGTACAGGGACTTTCGATAGTAGAGAGTGTTTTTGTAGAGTTTTGGGCTTAGTTACGCTGCCCATATGCCCGATCTTGACCTATGACTCTTCCCCTGGGCGTTGTTTTTGGATTGGTAGCCATAGAATATTTTATTTAGGGTCATACACAGGTGCTAGTAGAGGACTTTATGTGACCACCTTGGACGGACCTAGTGACTGGAGCATTAGTACCCTTGGAGGGTGTTTTCCATATCCATATAGTAAAACACTTGCACCAAGAAGGGAAACACGCATGGCCTTGGTAATTTATCTATGCTCTTCACTTATTAGACTTGGGCCCTCATCATCCCAGGATGATATTTGGGAGACCATATATGGCTCTTCATTGGATTGTGCTCACAACTGAGTACACTTTCAGTATGAGATTTGTTTGCTTGTTTGGCATCTTTCAGGGAATTTTTAGTATGTGCTATTTGATTTTTATTTTTTGTATATTTTCTTCTTAGTTTCTTCTTCGTGCCACCATGGCCGATCAAACTCCGCGCAGGTCTCGAAGAATTCAAGTACACTCTCCTAAACAGAGAGAATTCCCTACACCGAGGCAAAGGATGGATTATACTGATCCACCCCCTCAAGGGGTAGAAGAGGAAAAACATGAACATCAAATAGAACAACCAATAGAAGAAATATGTTCTATGTCGAGTAAGTCTAAGAGTTATTCTGATGAAGGGAATTTTCGAGATACAGATGAGTAGTTACATAACTCTCCTAGAGTCCATTCTCCTCAGTCAAAAGAGAATTTAGGAACCATTGCAATTGAGGATCTCTCATATCCATCTGGAATTGTGAACCTGCCACAAAATCCTATTTTTTCCCAAATAGATAGTATTAGCATTCCTAATCCATTGTTTAGGTGGTTTAGAATGGGAAACATAAAACAAGTTTTTACTTCATGGGAAGTAACTACTCCAGTTAGTACAAACTCTGTAGGAGTAATTACTTTTAATACAGAATCCACAATAGGATAAGGATGGTCCCTACCATCCTCGATGATACTTAATGGTACTAGTTCGTCAACTCAATTGAGTTTGAACCCTTAACTCAATTGAGTTTGAACCCTTTCACTTTTGGATTTCCTTTTCCAGGTTATCAACCTATGCCTACTACTTTTCCTCCTAGTTTAACTTTGACGATTGATTATGGTAGTGGCCCATCTTTTCCTTGCCATAATATCCCACCCTTCAGTGGACAAATGTCTAAGCCTAACCCATCCTTCATTGGAGTTGTTTCTAATTCCACGCTACACCAGTTAATCTTACCTTTCCAGTTGGAAGTACGAGTCTCGATAACCCCTTTGGATTAAATGTGTCACAAAGTAATTCCTTTGTAATAGGGGGAACTAGCATTGGATTTACATGGGGGAATAATTCCACTCAAGGAAATGACCCTTTTTCTGGGAGGGGAGGTTCCAATATTGCTAACCCTGTTATGACTAGTTTTTTACAAGACATGTTACAACGTAATTTTCCACGTTGTGAGCATCAACATTCTTTGGCCTTCATGATCCATTTCATTGACTCAGATTCACTTTATGTCCTCCATAAACACTTTTTCCCTATTTTTCTTCCTGTATGCTTACTGTCCCATTATAGCCAACATACACGCAATTTGTTCCGCTATAGCCCGCGGGTACCAAGTAAAATGGTGAAAATCATTAGAGAATTACTTTTTACTCCCAAAAAGCGGTCTTAGGGTGACCTTTGGCCCTCCATGTGCCCCGAAACGCCTCGATGTGTCCTTTCAATTACCTTTGGAAGGATATGTATCGAGCTTTTATGGCATATGGAAGGGAGGAGAAGGAGAGAGAAAGATAACACTAGTGTATTTTTGTCGTGACTTGAGTCTACACTCATTGATCCTTGTTGTTGTGAATTCCTTATATTCACCTTCCAAACTCCTTTCATAGTTTGAGTTTGATATTACATGGAGGATTGAAGTGGTGGAGGCACAAGTGGAGAGACCCAATTCTTGGTTCATATTGGTTGTCGACAAGAGATCGTATATTGTACTTATTGTTATTCATTAATGGAAATACTCATTTTCTCGTCCAATTGATATTGTGAATATTGTTAAATTACATTGGGTTATATTTGCTTATAATATCATGGATCATGCTACTAATTATGCTAATTTATTTCACATGTTATATGCACTTGTTTGTACTTGTTGTTGAGACTAATTTGCAGGTTCAAGTGTATAAGTTGAAATCTCAATGGGGATCTACTTCGAACATTCGGTTGAAGGTTGGTCTTTTATCCATTATCTTAGCATTGTCATTTATATAGAATTGCATTGGGAATTGAGTCATCTTCTGGTAGACAGCTGTCGATTGTGGTCTGTACCAAGCCATAGGAAGTTTTCTTCGTAACAGAAATGGCGACTCCGCTGGGGATAACATCCATTTTTTAGGGATTTTCAAGCATTTGTCCTTATTTAGAGTTGCTGTGTGTCGATCTTCTATGTCATTGATTGGTCGTTGGGATATACTATAGAAAAAAAATCTTTTTTCTAGGTGATTGGACTCTCTATTTGCTCATTTTCTTTTCCCTGTACACGGGTCAGCTTAGTTTTTCCTGGGTCTACCCACCTCTGTCAGAACTTAGCCCGCACCTACCTGCATCTTTTCTCTCGACAGTAGCGTACAACTCCGGGTTTGATTGATTTATGGCCTTGGATTGTTGTTGGATTGCTTCTGAGTGTTCCTGAGTCTTAATTTGCCTCATTCCTGACTGTTCCATGCCCTGTTTGTGACCAGAAACTCCTCTTCCTCTTTGTTTTGAACCTTGTTATTTTTTCACCATTTTTTATTTTCTAGCTCATTACATTGGTTTAGTCTCACAGTTTGGGTTTTGCTGGGTTGTCTTAGTGATTTGCTTTGCATTTCTTTAACCAAATAGGTAGATTTCGCTTGCATTTTTTTCATTCCATTATATTGAAAAAATACAAAAACATAGTTTTGCATTTTCCTTTCCATTATAAGAGAAAATAAAAAAATATTTGCTTTTTGTACTGCATTTTGCATCTAAGTGCTTGTGCTTTCATTTAGGATCTTCTTGTGCATTGGAAATTTAAAAGAATTGTATTTTATTTCAAACCGTTGGATTGATTGTCATTTTAGTGGCATTGTTTTTATTGATAGATGAGTCTAGAGTTTTTCGATTGTGCATACTATTGAGTCCTATACATCATCAATTTCACGATCATATCCTTGAGTAATTACAGCCTTTTAAAATCAATGCTTAATCTTAAAATTGATTAAAACATTTTTTCTTTTATAGGGTGCACCAACTAGTATAGGTTTAGAGTCTTGGAATAGATCATTGCGAGTTAACAATCCAAGAATACTAGATGAAACATTATGTGTCTGACCAGGGAGTGGTGAATTCCATAACATACATCAGTGTTCTCAGGAGGCTCTACTCAGACCAGAGTTAAGCATGAGGTCACGGGAGGTTGTTTGCGGAGATATCCCTCCAATACTGACTGAACATGGGAGATATTTCTAGGATTTGTTCATGTACGGGGGCTCTTGAGGGATCTGTACCTCTTGATTTTTGGGCTTAGCTACCCTTCCCATATGACGGATCCCACCTGCGACTGTCCACCTGAGCATTGGTTATATTGTGGTGACCTTAGTTGCCTTACCTAGGTATCGCATAGGGCATTCATAGTGGTTATACTGTGGTTGTCCTGAGTCAAATAGGGGTTGGATAGCATAGTTGCATGTTGTATAGGGATTTGACCCTGTGCACGTAGTGAAGTCTGGGAACCCTTATAATTGATTCTGTTACCTCCGGTTATAGTTTGGGAGTCTCAAGCCTCTCCTAGGAGAGACATACCGGCTGTAGTGCTAGGAGGTACCTTGAGCCAGTCCTTTTTGTGTGCATTTGGTTGTAGTTTCTTTAGGTGTATGCTCTTTGATCGTTAGTTTCTGTACTGTAATACAGTCATTGGTGGACATCATTACAACCCACCTCATTGCGGTGCGCATAATACATATATACTTGCTTACCCTCACACAGGTCAGGTTGGAGGAGGTTATCAACCTTATGGCCAGGGTCATGGTTATGGTCCATCTTATCCTTCAGGTCCGTATAATCAACCTTTTATGGGAGCTTATAATCAAGATTTTCGGCCGCAACTTCCGTTCCTTGCTCGATTGAATCTCCTAGATCTTTCGAAGCTCGCAAACGATCCGGTGTGTCATGATCCTAATTGGCCTCCGGTCCCTACTAAGATTCCTTCGGACATTCCCAAGTTTGAAGGGAAGGGTGGTGAGGATCCGGGTGATCAAGTCACAACTTTTCACCTTTGGTGCTCATCAAACTCATTAAATAATGATTATGTTCATTTGAGACTATTTCAACGCACCCTCACGGGGGCAGGCGCGAAGTGATATGTTGAGTTTCCTGGGGGCACGTACACAGGTTTCAATGAGATAGCCTTGGTTTTCCTAGATCATTTCCAGCTGTTGGTTCGCGACGATACTGGCACTAAACTCTTGTCTACCTTCCGCCAGAATAAGGCCACACACATATCTGACCACGTTCAAGAGTGGCATCGACGGAAGAGGTTAGTGAAAGCCAACATTCCTCCATAGTTTCTGTTGGAATGGTTTCTCAAGTCTTTGCTTCCATACATTTCTAAGGATTTTTCGATGTCCGGCATTATGACTGAGGAACAATCTATACTCAAAGTCCAGCAGCTATATTTACTCTATGCTCAGTTTCGCATTCTTTATGACATTATTCCTGATGCACCGCGATCATGACATGAGCCCAAGCCAGTTCCTGGACCACATGCCGATGGCATTGTTGGGTCCGCAATTACTAGAACCGTAGATTTGGTTTCTAATCAAATGCAACATTTGTCACTTAACCAATCTACTCCCAGACAGGTTCACACTTTGTCCACTTCCACCCCGTCATCCGATGTACATGTTATGCAATTGGCGAACCCATCGGGGAACCAGCAGCCTAGTGGTAAGAAGAAGGGGAGAAATAATCGCAAGGGTGGAAATAATGGGAACAATGGTAGTAATCGTAATACTCCTCGGAAAGAGAACACCAACCCTCCTCGGGAGGACAGAAATACTGGTGGGGACCGTAAACCTAGGCGTAAAGTGAAATTCCCTTGCCAGCTTTGTGGGGAAGATCATCTTACTCACTTGTGTCCTCGGATTGAAGAAGCATCGAAGCATCTTGCACAGAGCCCAGCTGTGTTGAAATATCCCCTTCCATATCATCAGAATATGCCTTCGAATGCTCCTGCTACTGGTTATGGGACTAATGAAACTACAACGTCTTCTTCTCATGTTGGTGGCTTTGGATGCATGAATATGGTTAAATCAGAGGTTAGTGTTGCCACTCGCCAACGTTATTATGATGCACCAAAACTGAATATGGGGAATGAGCCTCCTCCTCCTCCTGATACCTCTTTGCATATCGAGAATCCCACTACTATGCCTCGGATACCGAAAGGTGTTCTCAAGCGCTCTATGCATAATCCCAATGCTCAAGCCACCCAGAACTACTCTATTGTAGAATATTTGGGTCAAACTCTGTGTGCCATGTCGGCTCTTGAGGTTTTACAGGCATGTCCTTCTCAAAGGCATGCCTTTTTGTGTGCGTTAGGAGTTCAGTATGGGGGAATTCCTAACGTTATCAAGTTTGACACTACTGAGGTTCAACCTCGCTTACCTTAACATGTGGATTTTCAAATCCATGTGGAGTGCCTAAAGAATTTTGTCAAAAGAACGGTGGTTGACGAAGGCGCTTCTACGTCAATGATGTCTTTAGCTTGTTGGAAAGCTCTTGGATCTCCTCCCTTATCCAATTCTATGACCATGCTCATAGCATTCGATGGTCAGTCGTTTAAGTCACATGGTATTCTCCCTTCCCTTTTTGTCCGCTTGGGTGGGAAACCCGTGCCTATTGAAGTCGAGGTGGTTGATGCTTCCATCGACTACAACCTTTTCCTGGGTAGGAATTGGATTTACATTATGTGAGTGGTTGTGCCCTCTGTCTTCAGAATTATTTTCTTTCCACACGAAGGCAAGATTGTGACGATCGACTAGCTTGACTTTGTTATTCCCTATTCCACACCATCCATGGGATCTGTTGTCCCTCAAGTCAAAGATTCTCAGCCGGAAACTGGGAACATGGGTGTCAGATCGTACCCCTCATTGTTGGGATTGTGCCACTGTCTGCTGCTAAGCTTGGATATCAAGATATTCAACAAGGCACTGCAGAGCCGGATCTTTCCTCTTCACGGACAGAGGAGGAAGATCCTGTTATGCTTTCAGAATGGGCAATCGCCTCATCTTGTTCGCACAATTTTCTTGATAGTACTTTACCTTCAGATGAAGCTATTGTTGAGGCCATGTGTGGTAGTGAAAGACCTTGGGAAGACATGCATCATCACTCCCATTTTCTTCCTAACCTTGATCTTATCGAGCAAGAAGAGTTTAGGACGACTCTTGCCGAGACAGTTGGTCACCCTGTGGTTCCTTGGGATTCACATGGGATTTACGCAGAGGGGAACATGGCTAATGTTTCCCCTACCATACTGATCAACATTTCTTGTACCCTCGGGAAGGTTGAGAACATTTACATCGGTGTTGATTGATCTCCTGAAGAGGTTCGCATTCACACCAAATTGTTTAAGGAACTTCGGGAATATTTCGCCTGGTCATATGAGGAGATGCTAGGAATAGACCCCAGCATTTTCGAACACGAGATTAGAACATATCCGAATGCTAAGCCAGTTCAACAATGCCTTCGTGCTGTGAACCCTAGAAAGGCAACCGCGATCAAGGCAGAGGTGGAGAAACTGCTTAAGGCTGGTTTTATCTACCCAATTCCCCTTACCGAATGGGTGTCAAATCTTGTTCATGTGGATAAGAAGCAGGGAACTATCCTTGTATGCATTGATTTTAGAGATTTGAACCGTGCATATCCGAAAGACAATTTCCCCACCCCATCCATAGATCAGATTTTGGATGCTTGTGCGGGAAGCGAAGTTTTTTCGTTTATGGACGGATTTTTAGGATATAACCAGATACAGATAAAACCCGAGGACCAACATAAGACTTCTTTCATTTGTCCTTGGGGTACATTTGCATACCAGAAGATGCCCTTCATCCTTAAAAATGTCGGAGCCACTTTTCAGTGAGCTATGACCTACACCTTTCATGACCTTAAATGCATAGTGGAGGCATACTTGGATGATATTGTGGGCCATTCTCACAAGAGAGTGGACCACCCCAAGCACCTTCATTTAATTCTCGAGAGATGCATACGCGACAAGATTTGGTTAAATCCAAATAAGTGCATCTTTGTTGTGAGAACGGGTCACCTTCTAGGTTTCATAGTTTTAAAAGAGGGTATCAAAGTCGATCCTCTTAAAGTTGAGGCCATACTTCGGTTGCCTCCTCTGCGCAATTTACTTCAACTTCAAAGCCTCCAAGGGAGAGCCACTTTTCTACGTCACTTTGTAGTAAATTATGCTAATCTTACTAAAGGTTCTGCGCGCTTGTTGAAGAAAGACACACCGTTTATCTGGGATGAGCGAGCCCAGTGGTATTTTGATGCTCTTAAGAAAAATTTGGTATCGGTCCCTCTGCTTAGTCTTCCTGACTTCGCAAGAGATTTTATACTTTATGTGGCTGCATCTCAAGAGATGATTGGCATGGTCTTAGTTTAGGTTGATGATGTGATCATGGAGCATGTGATCTATTATCTTAGTCGAAATTTAGTAGACGCTGAACTAAGATACACCCATGTGGAAAAGTTGGCACTTGTGACTGTTCATGCAGTCCAACAGTTACGGCATTACATCATGCTTAGGAGAACCACAGTCATAAAGCATATCAATCCATTTCAGTTCGTGCTATCACGACGTATTATAGGGGGGAAGTATAATAAATGGATTGTGATCCTTCAGGAGTTTGATCTTGATTTTGCTTCGGCGAAATCAGTGAAATCCTTGGTTTTTGTTGAGCTCATGTCGGACCTTCTGCGACTTGATGAGGATATTGTCCATGAAGATTAATTTATGGATGAGCACTTATTTCTTATATCGTTTGAGCACCCTTGGTATGGGGATATTATTGTATATCTTCAAACTTTGAAGTTTCCTTCGCATTATTCACGAGACAAATGACGACGTGTGAAACACCATGCTAGATATTATACCATCGTCGGCGACACTTTGTATCATCGAGGAAAGGATTCTATCCTTCGTCATTGTTTGACTCACGAAGAAGCGGAGCATGTTCTTAATGATTGTCACGCTGGGGCGTGTGGTGGTCACTTATCCGGGCTTGCAACAACCCAACGCATTATCCGAGCTGGTTACTTTTGGCTTTCGATCTTCCAGGATTGTATGAATGTCGTAAAGAGATGTCACCCTTGCTAGGTGTTTTCTCGAAATTTACACTCGCATCCAGCGCCCCTTCATCTGGTCACCCTTCACCAAGTGGGGGGTGGATTTCATGGATTTCAAACCAGCCTCGGCTGGGGGGCATTACCATATCATAGTGGCCGTAGATTATTTCTCCAAATGGGCTGAGGCCATGCCCACCGTAAAAGTCGATGGTGCTACAGCAGCCCATTTCGTATTCAATCAGATTATTACTCAATTCGGTATTCCAGAAGATATTGTCACTGACCATGGCAGTCACTTTCAGAATAAGATGATGGCAGATTTGTCACTCAATATTGGGTTTCATCAAGAACATTCATATTCTTACTAACCCCAAGCGAATGGTCAAGTTGAAGCAATCAATAAGTCTTTAAAAATCATTCTCCAACGTACCATCCAACAGAGCAAGAGCAACTAGCATATTCTGCTATATCCTGCTTTGTGGGCATATCGAACCGCAGTTAAGATTGCCACCGGGTTCTCATCGTTTCAGCTAGTACACGGTGTGGAGTCTATTATATCGATTGAATGTGAAATCCCTTCGTTAAAACTAGCCATAGAGCTCCTCCCTGATACGTCGAATATTGAGCAACGTTTGATCCACCTTGAGCAGCTCGACGAACGGCATCGAGATGCCTCCGTGGCTATAGATGCCAATAAACATCATGTCAAGGTTCAGTATGATAGGTCTGTCCATCCTTGGAAATATGTTGAAGGTTACTTGGTCCTCTTATATGACCAGGCTAAAGAACCCCTGGGGGCAGGCAAGTTTAATCCCATGTGGAATGGTCCTTACATAGTGAGGCATGTCCTGGAAAAAGGAGCCTACGAATTGGAAGATTATGAAGGAAATGCCTTGAAGGAGCCTAGAAATGGGCTCTACCTCAAGCGGTATTATGCTTGAGCTTCTAGCTCAAGCTAGTGACTTTGTATACTAGTGTATAGTTGTTTCTGTACATAGTTTAGATTTATTTAATTTGGTTTTTCGGTCTGCTGATTCACTTCCGTTTGGTTGACAGATGTCAGCGGAATCTTCCATGTACTTGGGGTTCGCGGATGGTGCTAGCCGTCATACGCAGCAGCTCACTTCTGCTACTTGGGTTATTTATTCGCCTGACTACCTAGTCCTATCTTTGGGAGGTGCTTGTCTCGGTCCTACATCCAACAATGTGGTTGAGTACAGTGCCATTGTTGAGCTACTTCGGGATGTTATCTCACATGGTATCCAGTTTTTAGAAGTCTTCCTGGATTCACAACTGCTTGTGTCTCAATTGAATGGTCAGTACCGTGTGAGGGATCCTACTTTACTACGGAGATTCTTAAGGGCAAGACTCTTGGAACATCATTTTGTTTCCATTACATACATTCATGTTCCGAGAAGTGTTAATCATGTATCTGATGCATATGCTAACTATGTCCTAGATTGGCATTTGTCACATTCATAATGAAGCACACAAATAAACATACATTCATACATTTGTACATACACAGATAGTAGAACCGGAGAACCATAGTTTTTTATAAATAACATGTCCAAAATGGTAGTGTCACAATACAAAACTGGAGCCCGTAGCTCTCAAAAACTCAAAAATATACATATCGATACAAAATATGGGACTCTGATATGTCTAAGCCCCACGAGGAGGCCTAGCTTCCTCGGCAGGATGTTTCTGATAGTAATAGTGTACTGCGTTGGCTATCTGTTGCACTAGTCGCACCCAGGGGATCGGTACTCCCACAACATGGCGTTGCATGTCCTCTAGTAGTCGCGCTACCTCAATTATGGGTACCCTGTTGGTCATGCGGGACAGGTTGACCCGCACAGTCTCTAATGTGCGCTCTGCTGCAGCACCGACTACCGCTCCACCCCTGCCCCGTCGATGATGTCTCGAGAAACCCTCTAATCTTTGCGGACCAGTGTCTACGAGCAAATAGTAGAATGTCAATATGTGATACTACCCCCCCAAAAAAATTTGCATTTTCATACATAATAAAAAATCCCAAAAAATTTAAACACAAAAACTTAAAAAGAGTAACATACCGATGTCTCTGAACACGACTCCTGGAGGAAGCGGCATGTTGCGATCACCACGGAAGTCTATCCCTCCATAGGGGTAGTCTTCAATGGCTATGACCTGCCGGTACCATCAGTGAAAGAACTCATCAATATATGGTGATGCCTGTCAGCCACAACCCTGTCGTGTCAAGACCTCTGCCCACCGAGTCAAGGCTCGGTCACGGAGACTATGAGCAGGGACTTCCACCCTCGGGCTGAGCCCTGGCACTCTCTCGAAGAAAAATCTGCATAGTATACTACCGTATCCAAAGTTTTTTGCCTCCCCACGCTTGCACTCCGTTAACTAGGTCTTCCTAGACCCCAGTAACATTGTGCACCAATCATATATCATGGGTTGCATGCACTATCAGGCATAGAACATC
The DNA here is from genome assembly GCA_027924585.1 of Larix kaempferi. NCBI lineage: Eukaryota > Viridiplantae > Streptophyta > Pinopsida > Pinales > Pinaceae > Larix > Larix kaempferi. The sequence goes on from BSBM01000104.1 coordinate 768,350, forward strand.
ACCGGACTTGAAGCCTGGTGTAGAGCTTCCGAACCTGTAATCCTGACGAGGGTGGCCACTATAATCTTCATGCTCAAACTGACTATGGCTCCAATGGGTACCTGACTCCCCACCTTCTGAGTGTTGGGAAGACAGTACCGCTTTATGTAGTCAGGAATGGTGATCCCACCACCCACAGTACGAGATTGAAGACTTGCCACTTCCCCTCGACGGGACAATCCAGTAATGAAATAAATGTCATCTACCTCCAAGGAGAGTATTTGACCACCCAGGTTGAAATTTTGTGCGTCTATGTCCCAGTAGTCTATCAAGTGAGGAAGCAATTGGTTTTGGGCCCTCAAACCCCCAATTCTCCAAAATTTGAAATCCCACATGCTTGTAATGCTTGTTGTGCAGGCAAATCATTGCGAACGGCCTCATCCACAAGGTCATGCTCCCTTTCCCTCCATTCTAGAACCATCCTGGAGGAAGAAACATAAAGAGTTTATTCTTTTACATTTAAAAAACAAAACTCACAGCCGTACCTGTGGGCTATTTAGAAAATAGAGGCGGGTACCCATGGTCAATGCATGCGTTGACTGCAGGTATCAGGCCCTACCTGCGACCCGTATTCTTATAGCCCACGTACGGCGCCGTGACCAAATAGGGCTTGACCAATAAAAAAATTTGACCACTGAAAAATGAAATTAAAAACTACTAAATCAAAGAGGAGGATGAGATAGCTAACCTGATCCAGACGGCTCGACGAACGAATGCCCGTAGCTCCTAGAATCAGCGACTGAAGTTCCAAGGTGAAAACTAACCAAAAACTCCAAATTGGGTAAAAAGTGAAAATGAATTGTAAATTGTAATTTTTTATTACTATTTATAGTTTTGGAAACCCACATATCTATATTTTTCTCTATTTTAAGTTGTTTTGGACTAATGTGATGTCTTGGAGTAGCATTTTGATCAGATTTCTTCGACGAGAGTTGTTTTTGACCATTTTGTGCCTGCGGCAGGTAAATGTCCCACCTGGCATATAGGTCAGATGTCATTTTCACATGCATTATGCATTTGACCTTTTAACCATTTTCATTAACCCTAGGTGCGACCCCGCTTCTTAACCGACACAGAACCTTCACACTGTTATAGAAGTGTCATTATTTGGCGGTAGGGCCTATCCGATCATGGGTGCCCTAGTTAGAGCCCATTTTTGCCTTTTGGTGCCCATGTTGTTGTCTCTCTTTAGATTGGGAGTCCTTTGTAGTTACACCATGACTTTGCGATAGTTACTTTGTCTTATGCTGGCCATATCCCATAAGGACTCCCCCCATTTGTATCAAGTTGTGATTGCATTGCATCATCTTGCTTGCTGCTTGAGCCTTGTGTCGGCTCCCGCTTACTCAATTGTTAGCCTGGTGCCTGGGCACTTTCCTTGTCGAGCCCTGCAGAGCTTCCATTTTCCCTTCACAATTTGATGACCTTTTGACCCTGAGTGTTATGTAGAATTTTTTCCTACGGATAAGCCAAAACTCTCTTAACTTTAAAGCAGACTTTAAGCTAACCTTAAAGCAAGAAACAAGTCAAAACAAATGCTACCTTGAATCCCTAGATCTAACGAACATCTCAGGATTAAAATGCTAAAGAGAGTAGAAGGAGTTTAACTGACCTTCTATCCAGACGCTTGTTTTTGGTATTTGCTCCAAGCTCCAAGCCCTCACAAGTGAACCTGTCAAAATGGAACCAAGACACAAGAATGCACTATTCTCTAGCAACCTGAAACATGAGTTAGGATCTAAATCTATGAGAGATACAAATCATATCATTAAAACAAGATTAACACAAATGATTTGGGAAAACAAGACAAGTTATTCCATTACAACTTGAAGAATACTTACAAAAGGTGCTTGATGCCCAAGCCAACCCTCCATCTCCAAGTGTCTTCTCCTCTAGCTATCTCCACAATGCTGCAAGACCATAGGTTTGGTACTCTCAAGAGTCCTCCCTTTTTCCAATGGCATGCCTCTCTTTTATAGTGAATGGTGAGGTTAACCAACAAGAGAGATGGATGGATCTAAGGAGAGATAAGTGGATCAGGGTTTCTAATCGAAGGAGATGAGTTGAGATCGAATCAAGGACCCCAATCTTCCATTATCTTCGAAAATCCAAAATCCCACAAGCCAAGGGAATAAAGCTATTAAAAGAGTACCGTGTTTTGCAAAGACTGCAGAACGCGGCACTGCCGCGCTTTGGGGAAATAGCAGAACGCAGTAGTGTCTAGTACCGTGTTTTGGCAAACTAGCAAGGCGCGGTAGTGTGTGTAAATAAAGTCTAAGGTGGGTCAAAACTTGCCAGGGTGGATTCACCTTCAAGGTTGACTCATCATCTGTCTCTTCTGGATGGTTTAAAACAGTAGGGAAAATGTCGTCAACTCGTTTTGTGATGGAGATGCGACACCGTGAAACATAGAGGTATAACAGATGCCCCCTAAAGTGTGAGGTCAGAAGGGACTGATGGCCGAAAGACTTTACGAATATAATGTGCAGAGATAGCATCGAGGAGAGCGACATTGAGCTGAAATAGAAACAAAGTGTTAGATATACCACCGAGGCGGGCATTCCCATGCTCGGAAACAGATGACTCAAAGCATGGCTACCGACCAATACATTGCAGATCCATGAGTACTGAGATAATGTAAAATGTGGACAGATCATGGCTGCTATGAACAATCGTAGATCCATGAGACAATAATGACACAGCCACGACCAATACAATAAGTGGATCTGTGTGACAATCCAAGAGACGTCTCCATCGCAGCCTGGACGCAATCGAGATACAGTGATGCGCCCAGGGTCTTCTACCCGATCACAAAAAGATACGAATCTAACCATGTGATTACAAGGTGTTGAAGTCGAACATGGTAGAAACCATTTGATTACCGGTCAATGATGTGGACCGTTAACAAATGCGAGGGAGATCACCAATGATGACAATGATTCCCAAGGTATCAATAGTACATCTCAACGAAATGCGAATGAATGAGTTGATGTCGAGCATCCGAGAGATTGCTTGATCAGAGGTCAATGATGTGAACCTGCTGTCAAGCACGAGGAAACCTGCCATTGAGGCATGCAGGTACCAAGGTACTAATGGTTGATCTCTAAGTCTAATTCCCGGATAGTGATTTGGTGTCGACAGGAATAGACTCGTCGAAGGTGGGCCATGATGATTCCCACATCATCGACATGAAATCAGCACAGATGACAGGATGATGAAGCAATGGAGTATGTACTGACACAGCGGAGGCCTGACACAATGAATGACTCGAAACAATGCAACCCTTTGAACATGTAACGGCATGTAACAGGACTTGGCAGCAGGGATTATTAATAAATAGAGGATAGACACCGGATGAGTGGACTCGTGGCCAGGGAGACGACCCATGACGATGACTATAACTCAATGAAAGACGGATACCCAAATATAGACAAGAGATGGACACATGCCATGTTCAAAGGTAACGACTGACAAGCTGCCATAGATAAACTTGACTTATTCCCCCATATTTCCCCGACATGATGGACGAGTACCTCTTTCTTGTTTTGCGAGCTTGAAGAGGTTAACAGATGCTCGATGTAGCTCATCTCATGGATGAGTCCAATCTCACATGTTTTACGAACCTGAGAAAGGAGGGGTTCGTCCCAAAGTGGGTCCTTCGATGTTAATATTTTAACAAGTCCAAGGAAGGAAAACTCGGTAGTTTTTCATATTTAGAGAGCCTAAAAAACTTAAAGGAAGCTCCATAATGTACTTTTTCGTAAAATTTAGTCCCTCGACCCCGAAAAAGTGTAAAACAATTCCCGAGAGAACTCTCCCAGCCGAGATTGACTGAGGTATACCTTTCTCGTAAATAGTCTAGACGGGCCGAAAAAGGGGTAACCTATCACCGAATAGACGACCTTTCAAATACTTTTACAAGTGTGAAAGAGTCAAGATCACTTGGCAATCTTTTCAATTTTAAGGAGTCTGAAAAGAGCTTAACTATGGACTCCTATGGTCTTTTTCGTAAATTTTAAATTATTCTGGTCCGAAAAAAGAATAAAATACAACCAGGATAATACTTTCCTCATCGTTTAACGAGCATGAGTAAAGCTGACCGTACTCGACACCATTTACTTGAGTTTGACAAGCACGACACGGGTGTAAAAGCGCTTGGAATCTTTTTCAAGTTTTAAATCCAGAGCACGAAAAAGATAAAGTGGGCTCAAAATGAAGGTCAAATTATGAATAAATACCGGTGTGAATGCATCTCATTTCTACCGCGGATCCTGTCAATAAACACTCAAAAACTGGACATTAGCAATGTGAACAAGGGTTTATTTCAATTATTTGAAATAGTAATTAATTAATTAATTAAAAAATGTGAAAAAATGCTATATAAGGAATGGTAAAAATAGAAATTACTATTCATTTGTGTTTTTTACCCAAAGGAGACATTTTTACCCATTTTGGAGCAAGATTTCAAGGATCCATACCGGGAGTTCTGGGACACCATTTCGACCGCCGTCTGCGTCAGGTAAGAGTGCTTGAGCCCCTCTATCATTTCATGTAAGAAATTTTTGCTTTCACCAGGAAAAAATTAATTTTTTAGCGAGCCCTTTTGGGCAAGAATCGCCCTCCACACTACCGCGTGGGGGCCCTATCGAAAGACGCGGTACTGTTGAACAGTACTGCGCTGTATCCTCAAACGGAGGCGTGGTAGTGTGGACTGCCGCGCGGTAGGGTGTCCTCCAGGCGCGGCACAGGCAAATTTCAAGTTTAAAAAATCAAATTTTCTCCAATTTTTTGCTGGAAGTAAGTTGTTAAATAGTTACTAATTATTTTTTTTTGCCCTTTTGCAGGGATTTGCAACTTATTCGGAGCAAAATGGTAAGCTGGAAAGAGAGAGAGCACGAAGCGGATGATTTTGCAGCCGAAAATGACTTACCAACCGTGACCGCATTGCGAGAATGTGGTTTGCTAAAGTTCTTCAAAACCAAAGGGATCCGCCAACAACCTAAGCTCCTTACTCATCTTATCCAATTGTGGGACCCCGACATTCAAGCTTTCCGAGTGGGAGAACATGTGCTTGAAATCCAACTTGAGGATATTTATTTCCTCACGGGCCTCTCGAAGAGAGGGGCCCGGGTGAACTTTACCGGGTACACAGCTTCAGAATCAAGCACAGATGACTTGATTGCTCGATATTGCCAGGTGGGTTCGAGTAAGAAAAGTGGGAAGGTGGCCATCAAGGAGGTCATAAATCTTGCTGTAAAAACCATGTTATTCACTATCACACGTGCAGCGGGAAGCGTGAGTCCACATCAGGCATACCACACACAAGTGAATCTCGCAGCAGAGTGCATGGGAGGAACAGTTTTCAACTGGTGTGATGCAGTGTTGTCCAATCTGAAGGAACAAGTGCACAAGTGTAGGACTGGGAAAAATACCCAGTTTGGCTATGGGAGCATCCTGGTCACTTTCTTTTTGGCAAGGGTGCCACTACTGCGTCCGCAGATATCTATGCCCCCTCGTCCACCTACTGAGCCATGGATAGCTCGATGGAGTGACTATGCTGGACGCCTCGGGGGACCTCAGCGGCTAGCCTTTGGAGAGGACTTCTTCTCTTGGCTAGAGGAGCAGATAGTCATGATTGACGACTATCCCTATTCAGGGGTAGATTTCCGTGAGGATATCGACTTGGCATTGTCGGAGGATGATGACTGGGACAACTCTGGTATGACCTTCATGGATATGTATTTTTTTTTTCTTTTTGAATATTTAATTTTTATTGCTTTTTTAGAATGTGTAAAAGATGCCTGATATATATTCGCATGCATGTTGCAGACCGTGGACCACAGAGGCCAGCCGGATACTCTCCACTACGTCGTGGCGGTGTGGATCGTCAAGCTGCTCCTGACGAAGAGGAATATGAAGACGAGGCAGGAGGTGTCAAGGACATTGAGAGGAACCTGCAGGGATTGACCCATGGTATCCCTGCTATGCGGATGGATGACGTCCCTTACCACCTCCAGCGGCATACTGTGGGTGTTCCTGGTCGTATCAGTCGAATTCTTCGCAGGGTGGTTCGAGCTGTGGTGTGTTACCACCAGCGGCGGGAGGAGTCCGATGAGGGACATGATAGGTATCCTAGGTCTCCATAGATGGTCCTTTGATCTTTTTGCGGCATGTATGCGATATGTAGGCTTTGAGGGCCAATTTTTTGTATATGGGATTTGATCCCCAATTTTGTCTTTGACACAAACTTTATGTATTTTTGAAAAAACACACTCTTATATACGGTGATATGGACTTATTTATGATCTAAATATTTACAATGACTTGTGCATTTTCTTTTTATATGATGTTTTTATGTATGGGAAAGATGCCAATCCAAAATGTAATTAGCCAATGAATCGGCAATACAATTGAATTCTCTCGGTATGTGTTGATATATGATAAAATCAAATGACCGTTCCAAGAGGCGTACTCTTCGAAATAAACGAAGTAATGTAGGATCGCGGACTGTGTAAACATGGTTTAGATGAGAAACCACGAGTTGGGAGTCTAAAAAGACTGATAAGGAGTCAATCCCGAGTGAAGCAACCTCTGTCAAGAGACCAATGACTACATGGTACTCCGTGATATTATTGGTTGCAGGACCTAAACAATTGGCTCCTGAAGAAATCAACTCACCAGTGGGGGAATAGATCACCCATGCTGCGGAAGCGAGATTCCGGGTATGTCGGCTTGCACCGTCGGCGAACCCAAAGTAGGCAGACATCTGCGCATAAAGTCACGAGTCAAATTAAGAGTAGATACATGAGGTCCACGCGCACACTAAAAAGAAAGCAAAAAGAAAACTAAGTACATTATGTACAACAAATAACCCGCGTAGGGTAACCTCACGTGTAGAAATGTTTGAGGTATAGCCCGTTGCGGGGCCGTGCCAATGGCGTACCATCACAATCGATTAGTTCATAGGCTCCTTTTTCTAAGACACGTTTTACAATGAAGGGGCCGTACCACATAGATTCAAGTTTACCTTTTCCAAGCTTATCATGCATCTAATCATATGTAAGTACGAGGTCACCCTCATTGAAGATCCGAGGTTGAACGGATTTGTCGTATTGAGCTTTGACGCGTTTTTTGTGAGCTTCATTAGCCAAAGCGGCGTCGCGGCGGGTTTCATCTAGCTTGGCTAGGTATAGAAACCGTTCTTCTTCGGAAGTAGTGTGTGGAAGTAGCTCTATGGCTATCTTGAGTGATGGAATTTCACATTCAATCGGGAGAATGACTTCTAGGCCGTACACCAGTTGAAATGGTGTAAACCCAGTAGCACTTTTCACTGAGGTCCGGTAGGCCCATAGTGCTGAGAATAGAGCTGAGTGCCAATTAGATTTCTGGGTACCCACAATGCACTGAATCATTCGTTTCAAGACTTTATTAATGGCTTCAACTTGGCCATTAGCTTGTGGGTAATACGGGGTTGAGTTTTCGTGGCGAAAACCCAGTTTGGCACTTAGTTCTTCGATCATATGGTTCCTGAAATGGGAACCATGATCGGTCACAATAGACTGTGGGACACCGAATCTAGCTATAATATGATTGAATATGAACTGCGCTGCTGTTTTGTCGTCTTCAGCATATGTAGGCATCGCTTCAGCCCATTTTGTAAAGTAGTCGACAGCTACTATGACATAGCTATGCCCCCCGGCTGAAGTGGGCTTACAGTGCATAAAATCGATGCCCCATTTGGAGAAGGGGCCGACGGCAATGACAGGATGGAGTGGAGCAGGATGCGAGCGTGCTTTGCTATGAAAGAATTGACATGGCGGACACTTCTTGACTGTTTCAATGCAGTATTTGAAAATTGAGGGCCAGAAGTATCCCGCTCGCAGTATTTTCTGGGCCGTAGCCATCCCAGAGAGATGACCACCACATGCTCCAGCATGGCAGTCATTGAGAACGCGTTCCGCCTCATCTAAGGTCAAACAGCGTCGAAGGACAGTGTCGACACCACGTCGATACAGAGTATCGTTCACTATAAGGTAGTATTTTGCGTGATGTCTAATACGTCATCGTTCATCGCGGGTGAGATCGGGACGGAAGCGTTGGGTTTGGAGATATAAGAGAATATCCCCATACCACGGATCAGACGTGCTAATGAGGAACAATGATTCATCGGGAAGAGAATCAATGGGCTTGGATTGCTCAATAGCACGGGGCAGGTTACAAATTAACTCAGCGAAGACCAGAGATTTCTTAGACTTGGCTTTGACAAATTCCAAGTCAAACTCTTGAAGGATGACAATCCAACGGGAGTACTTGCCCCCAAGCACTTGTCGTGTGAGGATATAGTACATTGGATTGAAATTGGCGATGACGGTGGTCCGGCGGAGTAAGATGTAGTGACGGAATCTCTGGACAGCAAATACTGTTGCCAGAGCTAGCTTTTCAACATGTGAGTAGCGAGTTTCAGAGTCAAGAAGACTCTTGCTGAGATAGTACACCACATGTTCTATGCCGTTGTGGTCTTCCTGGACTAACACCATACCAATGGTGGAAATCGAGGCTGCGAGATAAAGGATGTAGTCCTGTGTGTAGTTGGGGGGTTGAATCACAGGATCTTTGGTTAAGGCTGCCTTTAAATTTTCAAAGGAGCGTTGGGCTTCGTGATCCCATATGAAGGGAATATTCTTCTTGAGAAGCCGCATGTAGCCTTTTGTTATCTCTGACAGATTGCAGATAAAACGGCGTAGAAAGTTTGCATGCCCTTACAAACATTGAAGTTCTGGAATATTGGTAGGTGAAGGCAGGGCTATGATAGTTGATACCTTTGCGGGATCTAGACGTATCCCGTCTTTGGAGACTATGAAGCCCAACAGTTTTCTGGCTTCTACACAGAAGACGCACTTATGCGGGTTCAAACGTATGTTGTAGCGCCGGCACCTTTCGAAAATGGCACTCAAGTGGTCTGGATGTTCTTCCTGAGTTCGAGAATGAGCGGGAAGGTCATCAAGATATGGCTCTACGATATGTTTGATGTCATGGAATGCGTAGGACATCGCCCGTTGGAAAGTTGCCCCGGCATTTTTGAGGCCAAAAGGTAACTTTCGATATGCAAAGATCCCCCAAGGGCAGATAAAGGCCGTTTTGTGTTGGTCGGCTGGGAGGATATCGATCTGATTATAGCCAGAGAAGCCATCCATAAATGAAAAGATAACGCTTCCGGCACAGTTATCGATGATCTGGTCGATAAACGGAGTTGGGTAGTTGTCCTTGGGACAAGCTTTGTTCAAATCACGGTAATCAACACAGACTCTAATCGTTCCCTGTTTCTTGGCTACGGGAACGATGTTGGACACCCATTCTGTCAATGGGACAGGATAGATAAAACCAGCACGCAGAAGTTTTTCAACTTCTACTTTAATGGCGGCTACCTTACGAGGATGAACGGGTCGAAGCTTTTTCCAGAACAGGCCGGGCGCCAGGGAAAGTTGGAATTTCATGGACCACAATCGACGGGTCAATCCCTGGCATCTCTTCATAACTCCAAGCAAAAACATCGCGGAAAGTTTTAAAGTAGGCATTATAGAACTCCGTTTCGAGAGGAGTACATGTTTTTCCAATGTGTACGTTTTCCACGATACCAGGCTTTACCGAAATATCGATGGGAGTGGTTGCCATAAGGTTGGCCAAGTTGCCTTCGGAGAATACTTCGTGGAGGGAAGTGGGGAACTTGGTTTGAACCATCCCAAGTGAAGCACTGGATTTGGTATCAGGCTCAAGTGACTGAATGGTGGGGAATGAAGATCGATGATGAAAATCTCCCCAAGGTGGCTCATCACAGCACATAACCTCTATGATTGATTCGTCAGTGGGAAAAATCAAGTTGAGAGGATCAAAAAATGGTGGGTGTGGATGAGTTTCAGTCGAGAGCTGTGCCACTGTGTGATCAGTAGAACAATCGACCCAATCTATGGCTGATTGGATCGCGTCATATGCTGCAAGGTTTCTGTTCAAAGGCATGGAATTTCCATAGCCTTGGATCTGAGTAGGACTCGGGATCACCCATGAATCATCGGAAGGGGTGACATGCGATGAAATCATGTTGACTGGTTGAATATGGGTTCCCAGCTCTGGAAAAACTCCAATGAGGGATGAATCCTTCATGAGACCAACACCTATGTCTTGGAACCGGTACCGAGGTTGATCCAATAACGGGACGGTATTGGTGGAGTTCGGATGGGAGTCTGGGATACAGTAATCCAGTTGATCAATAGTGACAATTTTCCCTTCATGAGGAAATTGTACAATCCGGAAGACTGTAGATGCTATGGCGGTCATGGCATAGAACCAGTTCCGACCAAGTAGGAGATTGTAATTCAAAGGTGCATCTACGACTTCGATGTGTACGGATACTGTCTTGCCCCCCAGTTCAACACCGATTGAGGGAATGAGTCCATATGGTTGAAAACCATGTCCATCAAACGCCCTAAGAGTAGTGGGAGAAGTTGTGACCTCGGGTGAGCCTAAGGATCTCCAGTAGTTCAAAGACATAATCGACGTGGAAGCACCCTCATCTAACACAGTGCGGTGGATGACATTTCCACGGATTTTTGTATGCACCTGGAAGGCTAACTGATGAGAAAGCCTAGGTTTAGCGTGCTCCAAGTTAAACATGATGGAGTTTGAAGTATCTGGGTCCAGTGCCCCCAGTGCTGAAAGTAGGGTTCTATGCTACGCGGGGCAGTGTTGGAGAACCTCGAGAGTTGACATAGCGCAAGGTGCTTGAGCCAAATCCTCAACAATGTTGTAGTTTTGGGCAGCTCGCGCATTCGGATTGAATGTCGCCTTTCGTATGGTGCCCTTGGGTGGGCGTAGCACTGTGTCCATGAGTGGTCTCTCGATATGGAGATGACCGTTAGGGGGGGGAATAGGAATTGGATCTTCAACAGGAGATTTGCCTTTGGCTATCTCCGATTGTTTGTTTGAACTTGGAGGATTGTCATACGTCTTTGAAGGAGTGGTGATATTAATCTCCTCATTACTTGTCATTAGGATTTCGCGGTTTGTGGACGTCTCTCCACGGGAAGGATTGGTCGGGTTGCCCCTTTGTGGGGATTCTTGGGAAACCATTTGCTGTTGCTGTTGGGGGAAAGGGTCAGTTAGCACTGCCGGGCGAGAGGATCCTTTAACGAACTTATGGACCTCGTCCTTGTAGGGACAGTCACGCGTATAATGATCATCTTGACAAATCAGGCAGGGAAACTTAGCTTTCCGACGTGGTTTCTGGTCATTCTGGGTAGGTTGTGGCTTGGGGTTCTCCTGCTGGTTCTTCTTGGTTTTGCCACGATTGTTTTTCTTCTTTCCTCTGGATGGTTGTGACGTAGATTGGACTGCATTCACGTCGGTGGAGATAGCAGGAGAAGTGGAAGCTTTTGAAGCGGCCTGGGTAAAAGCGGGGGAAGCAGAAGCTTGTTGTCCCGTCGAGTTGGTAGCAGGCTGAGCCTTGACTGAACCAACGATACCATCAATGGGTGGTTCAATGGTAGGCTTTGTTGGATCAGTGTGAACGCGGGAGGCATGTGGAAGAAGTTCATGTAAAGTACCGAATTGAGTATATACCAAATCCATGTATTGTGCTGCCGAGATGGCTTGTTCTTCTGTAACCGGTCCACGCATAGCAATATCTCTGGCTATGGGAGGCAAAAAGGATTTTGTAAACCAATCAGCAAGTAGTTGATTCAGAATAGGTGCCTTTATCAACCTACGGCGTCTTCGCCACTCGTGGATGTGATCCGAAATGTGTGTAGAAGTGGTTTGACGCAGTGAAGTTAGCAGTTCTGTTCCAGTCTCATACCGGATGGGAAGCTAGAAATGTGTCAGAAACTGCATAGCCAAAGTGTTGAAATCACGAAAAGAGTGTTGTGGCAGCTCGATATACCATTTTGCTGCCGTTCCGGTGAGCGTGCGTTGGAAGAGCCGAAGTCGGATGGAATCATCCATCAAGGAGTTGGATGAACACCAAAGATGGAAGGTCATCACGTGGTTTTTGGGGTCTTCCCCGGGCTTGGCATCGAACTTAGGAATGTCCGATGGTAGTTTGGCTGGGATAGGTGGCCAGTGAGGTTCATGCCATATAGGATCGTTGATAAGCCTCGACAAATCAGGTAGATCGAGTGTGGCCAAAAAGGGAAGTTGACGGTTGGTCTGTGGGAATGAGTAATAACCATGTGGTGCTGGGAACCCTGGAGGGCCCTGCATAGCATACTGCTGTGTGTTATACCCATATGAGTTTCCCGCGGGATACTGCTGGAAATTCTGTGAATGGTAAGCCATCTGGTTAACCGGTTGATTGTAAGCAACCGGTTGGTGAGTGTTCTGCTGAGTGGGTATAGTACCCTGAGGCTGTTGATACCCAGGAATGGTTGTTGTTCCTTATTGGGGAAAAGTTCCTTGGAATTGTTGTGTTCCAGGGATGTTACCACTATACTGTGCAAGTGGAGGGTTTCCCGTAACAGGGTTGGGGGGTGACTGCGACGGTGGTGTCCATGGAAGGCTCGTTCCTGCTTGAGGAGCGAGTGGAAATTGAAGTGATGGGTTCCATGGAGCTGTAGCAGCTGAAGGGTAAGGGAAGCCAGAATTCAAGTTGGGGGAAATCTGAGATTGCCCCCCGGCTTGGTTCCAATTTCCAAAAAGTGAATACCCCCCACTCTGTGGGATTTGATGATCCCAAGAAGGAAGTATGCCTGACAGGGGTTGTTGAGAGTAAGGCCCGGTTGGAACACCGGAATAAAGTTGTCCACTGCCAGGTGGATTGTACATACCGAACTGAGTAGACGCTGCTGGTTGGGAAGCTTGTTGGATCGAGCCAATAGGTTGTCCACCAGCAGTTAGGTTGGATGGCCCTATATGAGGAGGCTGTTGACTGGGAAGTGGATTCCCAGCAAAAGGTTGTCCTCCAACTGGTTGGGTTGATGGCCCACCAGTTGGAGGTTGTTGACTCGGAACAGGGTTTCCAACAAAAGGTTGTCCACTTACTGGTTGGGTTGATGGCCCACCAGGGGGGATTTGGTAACTAGATTTGGGGACCACTGTAGTCGGTTGTCCACCTCCTGAGATAGTGTAAATGGTGGCTGAGGGTGATCCTCCGGTCCAACCGGAAGATCCAGCAGTGAGACTAAGCGTTCTTCCGCCGCTGGTCAAATATGATAACGTGGATTGGCCAACGGCACCAAAAGTACCTATTTGCGGAGGGGGTCGTCCATATCGAACAGGTGAGGACGGGGAAAAAACTGGGTTATCCCTCATAGAATGTGCATCAAATATGGGTGATGACAGTAAATGCATGGAATTTATCCCAGGGGTATTAGCGTCATCCATGACATGTTCAATGGTAGGAGGACCCTCGAAAACTGGGTCCGAGTTCATGTCCTGGAAAAGGTTTTGGGGATTCGGCAGGAAACTAGGTATGGTAACATCTGAAGGTCCTGCGCCGTCTGCAAAGGAGTGTCGAAACTCCGTGCTAGACGGGATGTTGGGATCCCTATAGTCAGAAGGACGAGTGTCAGGGGGATATCTAGAGACTGACGAGAGCATGTGCTCTGTGCTGCGTCTAAACTGTGCCGATGCTAACGGAGAGTTCGCTAGGCTAACCATACTAGACTGGATGGAAGCCATGATTTCATGTCTCGGTGGGAGGTTGGGTAGAGTAATAGTACGAGGTACGTTGCTAGAAGAACTTGTCTCCTGAGGATGAACACTGGGTGACATAGTGATAACAGGCGGAAGATCCGCCTGGGAAGTGATGAAACCATAATCAGGTTCAAAAGGTGTGTCAGGGAGACGAGTATCTTCAATGATTTCAACGTACCCGCCTGGGACTGAAATCAAGCCAGGTATGTCCTGGTTTGACCCTTCTATGGTGCCAACAGATTCGTCTGTATCATTGTGAAAGGTGTCTGATGGACGGGAAGTGTTGGCATCCGGTAGAAGGATGACCTATGGTCTAGTACTCTGGGTTGTACTAGGTTCAGTTGCGGTAACTGTGTCCACTGTAACAGATAAATCTGGAATGACAGTGGGTGAGGTGACAGTGGAAGTCTCAAACGTGCTAGTGGTTGCAGAAGCTGCAATAAATCCTGAGACTGTGCTGTGTGTGGCAGTTACGGGCGTAACTAAAGATGTTGTACGTATCGGTGGTGGAATGTTGCCTCGACCAGCACCGCGGCCAGGAGGAGTGGGAATGCGTGATGCAGGCGGACCAGTAGTCCGTGGCGGTGGTGGTGGTGGAGGGCTTTAGCCCTGTTGTCTTCGTGATCTTCGTGGTAGATCTGACATGATGTCAGGAAAATGAAAATCGGGGGCAGTATCGTAAACAAAGAACTCAAAAACTCTAATGCAACCGAGTGTGCAGAAGAGGAGCTAGAAAAAGCAAGGCTCACAGGCCAAAAAAGCAAGCTCTAAAATCTATACTGAGACCGATGTCTCAATAAGCGAGCTGATCAACAAATGGCCAGAATGCCAACAAGCAGTCCCTATAAAGAAAAAATGACCCTCTACAAAGGTGAGATAGAAAGCAAACTCCTAACTAAGAGCTGGAGACCTCAACAGGCTGTATCCTTCGCAAGGTGATGAAATCCAAGTCGAACAATACAACATGAGAGACCGATATAAGAAGGATATCCCTCTACCGAAAGGGATCCTGGGTAAAAGAGCCCTAGTAGAATAGATACTAAGCCACCTCGTTCATGACACGTCGGAAAAGGTTTTGGGCACTTCAGCCTTCCGAAGAAGACAGCGATCGATGTTGCCTTAGGGCTAAGTGGAGTGCGGTATTCCACAGAGTCCGCCCGGTTCTCAATCTCGCAGTCGTTTAACCCCTGAAAGTTGGAAACAGTCAGGAGGCCCCTCCACAAACTAGCTGTGACCGTGTCAATAAGTACTAGAGGATTTTAGTTCCCTAAAGACAACGACTATGTCTCAGATGAAAATGACAAGGGGGAATTATTTTGATGCCTATCCCCGGTGTCCTACCTAACTACCAAATTCTTTTGATTTCCTCAAGTGAGGTTAAAGTTGGTTTAATTAGGGTGATTAATTTTAGTGGCTGTCTTACTCAATCGGGTAGTGGACGTGAAACTTGATGGTGTTATGACGACTCAAACCATGCAAATGAGAATGAATCACAAATAAGCCTTTGTCTTCGATGAAATCTAGCTGAGGTAAAGATAGAGGTTCTTCGATCAAATATGCATAAAAAATTTCACAAGCAATCAATAGTAAAAGATTTTTCTTTCTTTTCGATTTATAAGCAAAGCCAAACTGAAGTAAACACTCTTTTCAATGCACTGATTTTACAATTTACAATGCTTCTAGAATGAGAATTTCTATGGAAAAAACAATGGTTCATTTCCCTATGCAAAATACCACTAGACTTTTTCAATTTAAACAACAAAATTGCCCTCAACTAATGATCTTTTTAATTTACTGAAAATGATAATGATAATATGACTGTAAAAATTACAGTATTCAGTAACAGAGAACAGTGATGTTAAGTTGGTTGTGGTGAAAAAATCAAGTCAATGCAATCAGACTGGAAAAATGACCCATATGTCAAAAGTGCCACTAATTCAATCAACAATCAAGCTCACAAACTAGGTAATAAGCACACCATACAGACTGGAAATTAACCAGGATGCTAACAGGCAACAGTAAAGACTACCTAGGGCAGAGAGAAACTCAGGAAACCAAGCAAAGATAAAAAAAAAAATTAAACACTTGCAGACACTACCGCGGGTGATGGTCTGGCTGAAACGCGGCACTGTGACAGTACCGCTCTGGTACTAAGGCCGAGGACGCGGTACTACCGCGCTGGAAGTAGTTATGAGGGCGCGGTACTGTGGCAAGGGAAAGAAAGAGCGCAACTTGAGAAGAAAAAATAAAATTTTCAGGGTTGTTGCTAACCCAGGGGACTCAGTGATTAAACAGGGAGATAAATACTGCGAGGAGGGGTGAATAAGGGTCAAAAAGGACCAAGATTCAAACTGGTTTGAAGTGCAACAAAAACTCACAATTCAAAGATAAATGACTGTGAATTGAATCAATCAAGCAGTAATCAAAACCAGCGGAGTCGCCATTCTTGTTATGTAGAATTTTGTCCTACGGATAAGCCAAAACTCTCTTAACTTTAAAGCAGACTTTAAACTAACCTTAAAGCAAGAAACAAGTCAAAACAAATGCTACCTTGAATCCCTAGATCTAACGAACATCTCAGGATTAAAATGCTAAAGAGAGTAGAAGGAGTTTAACTGACCTTCTATCCAGACGCTTGTTTTTGGTATTTGCTCCAAGCTCCAAGCCCTCACAAGTGAACCTGTCAAAATGGAACCAAGACACAAGAATGCACTATTCTCTAGCAACCTGAAACATGAGTTAGGATCTAAATCTATGAGAGATACAAATCATATCATTAAAACAAGATTAACACAAATGATTTGGGAAAACAAGACAAGTTATTCCATTACAACTTGAAGAATACTTACAAAAGGTGCTTGATGCCCAAGCCAACCCTCCAGCTCCAAGTGTCTTCTCCTCTAGCTATCTCCACAATGCTGCAAGACCATAGGTTTGGTACTCTCAAGAGTCCTCCCTTTTTCCAATGGCATGCCTCTCTTTTATAGTGAATGGTGAGGTTAACCAACAAGAGAGATGGATGGATCTAAGGAGAGATAAGTGGATCAGGGTTTCTAATCGAAGGAGATGAGTTGAGATCGAATCAAGGACCCCAATCTTCCATTATCTTCGAAAATCCAAAATCCCACAAGCCAAGGGAAAAAAGCTATTAAAAGAGTACCGCGTTTTGCAAAGACTGCAGAACGCGGCACTGCCGCGCTTTGGGGAAATAGCAGAACGCGGTAGTGTCGAGTACCGCGTTTTGGCAAACTAGCAAGGCGCGGTAGTGTGTGTAAATAAAGTCTAAGGTGGGTCAAAACTTGCCAGGGTGGATTCACCTTCAAGGTTGACTCATCATCTGTCTCTTCTGGATGGTTTAAAACAGTAGGGAAAATGTCGTCAACTCGTTTTGTGATGGAGATGCGACACCGTGAAACATAGAGGTATAACACTGAGGGAACACCCCCCTGAGTGTCCACATCCTGCACATGCTTCCTTGCATTTATCATAGGTATGTTCCAATGCTTGGGACTAGTCTCCTCGCTATTTGACACTCGTTCCCTCAATTGTTGTACTATAAGCATTTTTATTATTTTTCAAGCTTTCCAAATATGAAAAAGACGAAAAAAAATCAAATATTCCAAAAAGCCAGGCGGGAGAATATTTGCTTCTTATTGTTGGTATATTTTGTGTCGCCTTTGAACAGAGCATTCATTCCACTCCATACATTATGAGTCGGGACTATAGTGGGACCTTAGGAGTTGTACTTGTTTCTCAGTTTACTCCACCGATTGGTTAAGCTTCCAGTCATGATGGAGCCCTTTGTTGATGCCTCCTGCATCACACAATATTATGTCGAGTCTATGCTTCCTGAGTCTATCCATCTGCTCATGCTCTTGTTCAAAGGAAGTCCTGAAACTAGAGTCGGCCACTCCTCAGATCTCTTGACTATTGCATGTCGGCCATCCTTATTGAGTTAGTTCGTTTCATCTGAGTTCTTCCAAATCTTTCGGTGTAGCTATTACCTCGTACTGGTTGATGGGGGATGCCTTAATGCCTTTCTTCCAGCGAGTTTCGTTCTGTCGACTTCAACTCATTTATTCCAAAAGTGAGACTTAGAGTTTGGTTGAGTACCTTGAGGGTTGCAGTCATTAGTGGTAGGTTCTCTCACCATCGACAGTTTTGGGAATACATCAATGTCCCCTGATCAATGGATTCATCTTAGTGTTCAACTTAAACACATCTATTCGCACTTTGATGATTGTACGTTGTGCCTTGATGCCCATTTTCATTATTGGTGGGTTATCTCACGTCTGTTAACGGTATGCATCTTGACCGGTAATCAGACGATGTCACATTAGGTTCTACCTCAACACCTTTATTCACTTGATGGGACTTGCACTGTAGATGATTTGTGTAGAAGACCCCAGATGTTAGTGGCATTCAGTATGCCACTTATGATCGTGACTTTACATCTGAGACATCACCTCTCAGACATCAGCAGTTTGAACCTCTAGTTTGCACCAGTTGTTTCCTTTCAACAAGAGACCGTCTCTTACTGTAGATGGTTATGGCTATGATCATCTGTGACATGTATTCATTATGTACTACTTATTCATGGCCATTTTATCAGATTGTTGTACTATACTGACATGTATTCAGAGATATTATTGTATTATGACGAGTGAGTTGTTCCTTCCAGTTGTGTCTCCATCCCTCCACTTCTGAGATTTATAATGTATTTCAGCCATCGTAGCACCATTCTCTCACCTCACACATTAGGGGGCATCTGTTACAACGTAATTTTCCACCTTGTGAGCATCAGCATTATTGGCCTTCAGGATCCATTTCACTGACTCAGATTCACTTTATGTCATCTAGAAACACTTTTTCCCTATGTTTCTTCCTGTACGCTTGTTGTCCCATTATAGCTAGCGTACACGCGAGTTGTTCCACTATAGCCCGGGTACCAAGTAAAATGGTGAAAATCATTAGAGAATTACTTTTTACTCCCAAAAAGCGGTCTTAGGGTGACCTTTGGCCCTCCATGTGCCCCGAAACGCCTCGATGTGTCCTTTCACTTACCTTTGGAAGGTTATATATTGAGCTCTTATGGGATATGGAAGGAAGGAGAAGGAGAGAGCAAGATAACTCTAGTGGATTTTTTCCGTGACTTGAGTCTACACTCATTGATCCTTGTTGTTGTGAATTCCTTATATTCACCTTCCAAACTCCTTTTATAGCTTGAGTTTTCCATTACATGGAGGATTGAAGTGGTGGAGGCACAAGTGGAGAGACCCATTTCTTGGTTCGGATTGGTTGCCGAAAAGAGGTCGTATATTGTACTTCTTGTTATTCATTAATGGAAATACTCATTTTCTCCTCCAATTGATATTGTGAATCTTGTTAAACTACATTGGTTTATATTTGCTTATAATATCATGGATCAAGCTATTGATTATGCTAATATCTTTCACATGTTATATGCACTTGTTTGTACTTGTTGTTGAGACTAATCTGCAAGTTCAAGTGTAGAAGTTGAAAGCTCAACGGGGATCTACTTCGAACATCCAGTTGAAGGTTGGTCTTTTATCCATTATATTAGCATTGTCATTTATATAGCATTGCATTGGGAATTGAGTCATCTTCTGGTAGTCAACTGTATGTTATGGTATACCCCAATCCATAGGAATTTTTCTCCGTAACAATACAACCAACCATTTGGAGGGATCGGAGTGATTTTTGGAACAACTTTTCCTTCTTTTAAAAGCCACTATGGTCAGAAATTTTGACAATCCAATCCACTTTTCACTAATCCTATAAATCCATATATTATGGGACAACCATATGCCAATACCAACCAATGGGTAGCTAATGCTCTCGAAACCTGGAAAACAATGGCTCGGACAAACTAGCCATTTTTTGCCACTTTGAATTTGCATGATCTTTCAAAGTTGACCAATGATCTAGTGTTACATGACCCAATATGGCCACCTATACCCACTAAACTTCTTTCATACATTCCTAAGTTTAAAGGTAAACCTAAGGAAGATCCAGCTAACCATGTGATGACTTTTCATCTATGGTGTTCATCCAACTCTTTGATGGATGAATCTATTATATTGCGTCTCTTTCAAAGGATGTTAACTAGGGTAGTAGGAAAATGGTACATTGAGGTTACCATGAGCATCTTTTCAAACTTTTAATGCAGTTGCGATGGTATTTTTAAACCACTTCTAGATACCAATCTGTTATGAAATTGGAACGGAACTGTCAACATCCTTTCATCAGCATAAATATACTCATATCTCTAACCACATCCATGAGTGGTAGAGGATGCATAGCTTGATTAAGGATCGGATCCCTGATGAATTCCTTACCGATTGGTTCATTAAGTCATTGCAACTCGTTATTGAAAAATATGTGGCTCTTTCTGGGGTTCAAACCGAAGAGAAAGCTATTATTAAAGACTAGCAATTGGATTTGGTTTATTTCCAATCCAAGATGTTGTATGAAATTCTTCCCACTGCTCATAGAGTAGAAGCTGGCCCACCAAAACCCATCCCTACACCTCATGTTGACGGTGTGTTCAGTATGATTGAGAACAATCCAATTAACCCGAGTAGTAAATTTTCAAGTCAAAATTCACTGGAAACTAATCGAAATAACACTCAAAACCTTAAACCCAACTCTCCTTTTGATGTTATGTTAGTGTAGAACTCTCAGCGAAACCAGCATCCCAGAGGAAAGAAAAATACGAACAAGAAAAATGGGAATAATGGGAACAATAATGCAAACAATAACAACAACAACACTAATGCTAGTGGGGGGAATAATGAAAAAGGTAAGACGAAATTCCCTTACTTGTTATGCAAGGTAGACCATCTAACTTATAAATTCCCTAAGATGGAAAGGGCTCAAAAAAATTTGGCCCAGTAAGAAGGGTCTTCCCAACCTGTTGTATTAACTAATCCATTTCCTCAACATCAACAACAGATTATTGTTGGTGCTCACCAAAACCCTGCAGACTCCCAATAGGTCAACCAAGGAACCTCCTCTCAAGGGGGCAATTTAGGCCCAAGTGAAGTTTTCATGTTTCAACATGATATTTATCTCCATACTAGGAACAAGAATAATGAATCTAATTCATTTGAATCCAAAGGTAAAGAACCCCTTAATGTTGATAATGCAATTCTTTACACATAGAGAATCCTACCAAGAATACTATGCCTAGAATACCAAAGTGTGTTCTCAATAAATCCACGTACAATCCTAATGCGCATGTTGCTCAACATTATAGTATAGTTGAATATTTGGCTCAGGATCAATGTGCAATGTCTACGCTTGAGGTACTCTAGAGTTTTCCAACTCAAAGGAGGACCTTACTTTCAGCTTTAGGAGTTCTACATCATGTATATAGTCAAGTGATTTCTTTCTATTTTGAGAATTGGAAGCCTCACTTACCTCACTATGTTCCTTTTCAGATCCAAGTTGTATCTGGAAACACTAAAATTCATCGCACAGTTGTAGATGAGGGTACCTCCACATGTGTCATGTATTTGTCATGTTGAAAGGATTTAGGATCACTTGGTGTAGTTGCTCCTATCACCATGTTGAAAGATTTCGAAGTCCACCTTTTCCAACCTCATGGAATGGGGGGAAAAGTAGTCAAAGTGGATGTGGAAGTGGTTGATTCCCCACTTGATTATAATTTATTACTAGGGAGAAGTTGGACTCAATCTATGATGGCAATAGTCTCTTCGATATTTCACATCATCAAGTTTCCTCATGAGGGAAAGATTGTAACAATTGACCAACTAGCCTTAAACAGTAACGAGTTCACCTAGGATCATAGATCCAATATTATTCCTTTAGTATCCCATTCCGCGAGGAATTGTGAAAACATTGGTGTGGGGATGTATCCTTCATTGATGGGGACTTTCAATATTACCACACCTGATTTGCATGTTAATGCATCTCTAGTACACACAATTTCAATAGTTGCCAGAACTTCAACATATAAGATGTCTCAATTTAAGACTTTATACTTTAACAACCCTTGGAAGTGTTCAGCCTCTGAAGTTGGGTGTAGTCAGATCAACCAACCTTTGTATCCCCTGTGTACAATTTCTACTGAGAAGAATCCTCTATGTCCATGAATACCTTCTTGGGACTCGGTCCCAGCAGTTTACTAGGTGATCCATCCAATGGGGTCAACGGAGATTTCTCTCCACCCTATTGATCAAACAGAATGCTTGGAAATGTGTTCTATCTAGGATGATATAATTCCTTCCAATGAAGTTTTCCTAGAGTCTATAATACAGTATGTCATTCATTCGGATGTTGATCCCATTGCAATTAATTCCAACCCCAGTTTTCCTTTGTACTATGATATTACTAATTATAAATCCTCGTGCATTGGCAATGTTGAGTCTTTGAACTCTCCCATAAAGCTGCAAGTTGGTGTTCCTATTGATTTTGATTATGTTTGTAGAATTTTTTACTCATGTGATGTTGAGTAGATGTTGAATCTACTCCTACAAATTCCATCACTTCTTTCAAATTTAATATTCCTCCTGAGTTTGATCTTGTTGATTGTAGATCCTCGAGACTTGGTACTATAGAGTCTTCATTGGTTAACTCTTCCTTGATTATGCATGTTGGTAGCAATAGCTAAGTTGAAAACATTTCTACCAAAGTGACATGTATTATATCTTTCTTTACACATTTTTTGGATATGATCTTGGTGTTGTTGTTTCTTGGACACAGGATTCTTTGCTAGATTCATGGTTGATTACTGATCCTTTTCAACATATTGCTCGATCATGCCAGGTATATTTGGAAACTTGCATATAGGTTTAGCGCCCCCCCCCCCTCCCCCCCCCCCCCCCCCGCTGTTACGATGCATTTGAACCTTTTTCCATTGGAATTCACCATAGGGTCGAACCTGTTCGATATTGTTGTGTTAGTCATCTCTAGATGCATTGTGCACTAATCCAGCAGCAGATCCTACCTAACATGGGCCAATATAGTTAGAACACCTATGCCATTTTGGTGCCCATTTTGAGTTTTTATCATAGGCTCGAGAGCCTTTCTCGTTTTACCATGACTTTGAGACAAATCCTCATGTCTTTCTTTCTCATATATTTATGGCCATTCCTTTTAAGGCTCCCAATTTTGTGTTTAAGTCTCATATGAATTTGTCTTGATCCTTCTTGCACTTATGAGCCCAATGCCAGCTTCTATGCTTTGATCTCATTATATAATCCTTCATCTCTTTTCTCATTACCCTAAATCCATGTATCATTTTTCCATTGCAATTTGACACCCCTTACCCAGAGGAGACATACCCTGAGTGTCCTTATCTTGCTAATATTCCTTGCATTATGCATAGGTTTGTTCCATGCGCCTGGAACTAGTTTCGCATGTCACTGACACTTGTATCCTCTCAGGTTACAAGCATTCTTCCATCCTTCCTTCGAGCTCGTTAAAAAACGGAGGCCACGAGTTTACTTTTTAGGACTCGTTAAATTTTCGTGAAAAGGATTTTTATGGACTCTTCTTTAAGCTCTGTTCAGACTCCCTAAATAGGAAAAGATTGTCGAGTCAGCATATCTCTTTCATACTCATTAAATTACTTGAAAGGTCTTCTATACATTATAATTTTAACCCTTTTCTAGACCGTGTAGGCTATATACGAAAAAGGAATACTAGTCATACATGGCTAGAAGAGTTCTCTCTTGGATTGTTTTATCTTTTTTTGAGCGAGGATACTAACTTTTGCATAAAATTCCATTATGGATTCGTCTTTAGGTTTTTCAGACTCCCTAAATATGAAAACACTGGCG
Organism: Larix kaempferi; assembly: GCA_027924585.1. Taxonomy (NCBI): domain Eukaryota; kingdom Viridiplantae; phylum Streptophyta; class Pinopsida; order Pinales; family Pinaceae; genus Larix; species Larix kaempferi. The sequence continues at coordinate 791,899 of BSBM01000104.1, forward strand.
AGCATTTACCGACTCAGTCTTGATATAAAATCCATGAGATGGTGTATAGAGTTCTTGTTTAAGTTTTTCAGACTCTTTAAAAGTGAAAACACCGGTGAGCATGAACAGATCCAAGCTCAATATAAAATCAACAGATCAGTATATTATCGAGCATTCTTCTATATTATTTTCAATCTCGCTAAATAAGAAAGAAAGTGTTGAGTTTTCCTTCTATGGAATCATAAAGTCATACATTGAAGGAACCTGCTTGGGACCGAACCCCTCTTTTTTCAGGTTCGTTAAAGATATGTTAAGGGACTCATCGTTAGGTGAGCTATATCGAGCATGCTTGTATCTCATTTTCAAGATCGTTAAAAAATGAAGAAGGTACCTAAAAGGATAAAAAGGGAAGGGAAGGATATCAAATGTCTTTTGATATAATGGAAGCAATTCAAATATGTCCTTGAACAAAGCACCTATTTCGGGTCTATCAAACAAGTTCGGTACTAGTTTCAGCCTTAGGATAAACCTGATCTTAGAGTTATTCCTCCTCTGTTTGGTTACTCTTCCAATCATATGTAGAATATTTCAATGCCTTCTACATTGTGGATTTATATCATTGGTCCCTTTGTGTTCAAATATTCCTAAATAACTACGGTGTCGTGCTCACTATTCAAGGATAAAACCTCTGTCGGCCATTATTCAGTTTCCCTAAATTCACATGTCGCCCATTCCCTAGTGTCAGTATGTTTGATCGTATACTCAGTCCTGCTACAAATCATATCTTTCTTTGTTTGTTCCTTAAGTTGTATGAAGGAGGATACCTTAAGGCTTCCCTTCCAACAGGATTCTTCCCATTGACTCCGGCTCATCCTGCTTTGGGAATGAAGTTTAGATTTTCGATAGTACCTTGGGGATTGCAGCCATTAGTAGCATTTTCCCTCGCCGTCGAGTTATGGGAATACATCAATGTCTCATACTCAATGGATTCTTCAGGTGTTCAACTTCAAGAACATATATTCACACCTATTAGAATGCACTAGGTACCTTGGCACCCATTTTCATTATCGGTGGGACCCCTCACTTTTGTTAATGGTATACATAAATGACCGGTAATCAAATGGTATCCTCCATGTTCGACTTCATCTCATTGATTCGCATGGTTAATATTCGTACCTTTAGGCGATTTGGATTGAAGACCTTGGACCTATAGTAGGCCCAAGTTGCACAAGGCTGAGCCATACTTCCTTTGGATCTTGATGAGACATAGATCCACTTTGTTCATTGTGACTATGATCTCCAGTTTTGGCATAGATCCATCTTTGTATTCCAATGTCTATGATAATTTGTTGGACATGATTCCACTTTGTTAGATTATGGACATGATCCTATTATTTCTCATGGATCCACTTTTGTATTTTTGTGGCCATGATATATGCCTCAGCTATACATATGTATTGGATCACGATTGTATCTTTTTGGAGGTCATGTTCTATCATTTGAACACGGACATTTATCCCAAGTATTAGATTGTTTAACACAGACATTCTATCTTTTTAGGTACTTTGTTGAGCCTACAATTCTTGAGTCTTCTGGTTTCCTCGACTCCATAGCCCAACTGCTCATTTTTTATAATTGGCACTTTTCCATTAGTGACGACACTTGCATGTTGATGCTCTCATGATGACACTTTCATGACAACACTTCATGAAGCTACTGTTGATCACAAAAAATGACACTATGGATGGAATATCCATATTTGGGTGCTCATTAGTGTGGCATTAACTTATTCATTGATTATCCCGCAGTTAGGGAGCTTATGACCATATTTGGAGACCAAAACACCCCCTAAAAATCCCCCAAAATGGCATTTTTATCTTATTTTTTCACCCATGCACATGTTGCACTTGGATCACCTGTGTGTGTTGTGCACCTTTCCCTTGTCTCACCTACATGTGCCTTTAAAAATTCCAAAAAATATTAAAAAAATATCGAATTTGGGGTAGTTTCAGTGGTTTTCGAAACCTCCTCCTCAGTTACAACTGCTCCCTCCTCGATCCAACCATCTCCTTCCACTATAAAATAAATGGATATTGTCCATGAGAAGGAATATTAGCCCAAGTATTGTTATGATGGATAATTTATCACCCTCTTTCCCTTGCTATTTATGCCCTAGTTTCTATCAAACCCTAATGCATCCCTGTTGTGGTTGGGATTCTTGGAGAAGAGAAGCAGGAGATCCTGAATCAAAGGTTTCCTGAGGTGCTTGAATAGAAGGAAGGTAAATTTGTACTTGATTCAATTATTAATGAAAGAATAGAAATATTTCACTTTAAAAATAGTTGTGTTTATGATTGTATCAAATTTGGTTACTTTTTGATGTTCATTAGATTAAGTTTTTCAGATCTATTTGAATTTCAATCATTTATTTGTATCTAAATGTGTTTGAGGAAGGTTTTTGAGTTAGTTTTGCATGTTTTTTGACTGAAGATCGGGAGTAAATATCATGGACTCAAGAAAATCTAGCATCAATCTCCATAAATAAGTTACATGCCCTCCTAACTTTAAAACTCTTTACTTACTTTGCTTGTTGCAGAACCCTAGATGTCTACTTTTTCAACCCTAGTATGTTGGTGACCTCAACCCCAGTCATAGGATAAATTTCCTCACAACAGTGTTCCTCTCTGATAAGATGCAATCTTTCACCTTTAGGAACATAGAGCTTGTCTATATGGTAGAGTAACTAATTATGGAGATGATAGTCAACCTTATTGTCACCTTATTCTAGATGAAATCGGTCCTATAGCTATTGAAACAACTCCTTGAAGTCCTCATATTTTGTGTATCCTTCTTTGTATGCATCATGGTTAAAAGGTTCCATGTGCATAAGATTCCCCAAAGATGTAATCTTGGATGTGGGTGGCATTAAAAGCATGTCTTCCAACCTATTAATGCTTCTCTTCTTACACTTGATGACTAGATGAAATTGTTGCAAAAAACCCATCCACTTGCAATGTCTAGTTTACTATAGATTACTTTGGGCTTACAAATATTGTAGTGACTAATCATCTATGTGGGTAAATGTTTCTTTTCCCACTATATAGTGCTTCCAATTCTTAAAAAGTTGAACCAAGGAATAGATTTTATTATCATAAGTAGGGTAGTTCAATACTCCTCCATGAAACATTTCAAAATGATAGCACATCGACTTAACTCCTTGCATAAAAAATGCTCCCATGGCATACCCACTTGCATCTGTCTCCACTTTGAAAGGCTTCTGCAAGTTAGAAAATGTGAGAACTAGTACTTGAATAATATTTTGATTCAGCACATCGAAATCTTTATGCTTATTCTTTCCCCACTAGAAACTCTTACCACTCGTTGTTATGGCACAGAGTGGGGAGACTATAGTTGAAAAGGAAGCGATAAGATTTCATAGGTACTTTGTTTCCCAAAACAACCTCGTAACTTCAGTGACATAAGTAATTACTGGCCATTTTATACTAGCCTCCATCTTTGTGGGGTCTATCTTGAGTTCCCCTCCAACAATCACATACCACAAATACACTAATGACCACTAAGTAAACTCACATTTCTTGAGATTAGCCACCAGCTGATGCTTTTTTAGAGTCTCTAACACCTGCATGAGATGTGAAATGTTGTCTTCGCAAGTAGAGATATAAACCAATATATCATCCAAATACACTATAAAAAATGAATCTAAATATAGGCACAAAACAACATTCATCGGTCTCATAAATGTAGTTGGTGCATTACGTAAACCAAAAGGCATGACAAACCATTCATAAAAACCTTGGTGTGTCTTAAAGGTGGTCTTCTTTGGAACGTACCTAGTGCTATCCCAATTTGAGATCCAACTTGGTGAAGTACTTGACTCGTTCCAACTGATCTAACAAATCCTCAATCATGGGTAAAGGGTATCGATTCTTAAGTATAATCTTGTTCAGAGCTTCATAGTCATTGCACATCCACCAAGTTCATCCTTCTTGGTTATGATGATGATAGGTGACCCACAAGATCAGGTGCTTGGTCGAATAACCCCTCGCTCCAATAATTGCTTCTTGACTCCATCTACTTCCATAACAAACTGTCTATACAACCCAATATTTGGTAATGTGGAGTCAGGAAACAACTGTATCTCATGATCTGCTTCCCTCTTAGGAGGTATCCCTTTAGGTTTCTAGAAAAATCCTCTATATGCTTGTATAAAATCCTCCAACTGATGTTTTTCCTCTCTGGTACATCCCTCCAAGGATGCCTTTACTCTTACTAATTCATCACCCGACTGATTCTCCTGTGAGAAAATAAAAACATATTTCTTACTTGCACTAGTCAATTGGCTTGGTTACTAGTGATATATTTTATTTACCTCTATGTGCATTAATGATCAATTACTTACCATCCTTGATAAAGTGGTACAAGTTTTCTTCCTCATGAAGATCGCATCCCTCATATACATTTAGGGCCTTCTAAACACTACACCACACACGTCAAGGGATACTACATCTAACTCCACTTCATCAATAAAATATGCACTTACAACAAATTTGATCTTACATTGTTTCTTGACCTTGATCTCTACATCCTTTTTTACCCATCCTGATGGATAAGGACTAGGATGATTATGAACCTCTATCACAATTTTGTTGACCATATCGGCTTCTATGAGATTGGCTTGTGAACCAGAATCAAATAGAGTGTATACCTTGGTCTTCTTGATATGGAAGAGTTGTGTCATATCCTTCTCTTCCTTGTGATGAAGGATACTTAGATTCACCTCCTTCTACACTGAAGTGGAGACAATCTTCATATCCACATCTAGGTTTCTCTCTACCTATTTGCTCAAATTTGTGTCTAGAAGGTTCTTCTTCTTAGCATCCTTCCTGCGGTTCTTAGAATTCAACTCTGGATGTAGTTTCAAACAATTTTCGTTAGTGTGAACATCGATGGTACAATGATTACATTGGGTTTTTATATCCTTTCATTAATGCGCCATGGTTGTTTTCTTCTTATATTTTCTGTTCCCCTCCTTGGAAGTGTCTTGGTTCTATTTTTGTTTGGAACCACTTGGTTGTCCTTTCTTGTGGCCTATATTCTCTAGGTATTGTGCTTTCACACGGGCCTCATTAATTCGATTGGGATTGAAGAGCATCACTTGCTTTCATAAATGACTTTGTAGACCCCCTTGATACTTGAGGAATACATCTAGATTCTTGGGTAAGATACCCTACATAATAGTCATATTCCTAAATTCATTGGTGTACTCTTACACACTCTACCCTTGCCTTTGATTGAAGTAATGCCAACAGATCCATTGGTCGTCTACATACCTGATAGGGTAGAATTGGGATTTATGAGGATTTTGAAATTCTACCACTTAGTTATTAGTGAATTACCCTCTAACCTAAGTGCCTTTGTGTGGATTTCCCACCAGGTTAATGCATGACCCTCTAATTTCAATCGAGCAAATGAAATATTTTTCTCCTCATCTATGTTGTGGATACTAAAATAGACATTTAATTGCTGCAAGCAATTATTCAACTTTAAATCATCAATCTCACCTTGCTAAGGCTTGATATCCACTTTCACTCCCATCTTAAATAATGGGTGGGAAGGGGTAGTGGCACTAGAACTTGGTTTCTCTTTCTCGGGCTCTTTCCTTGGCTCCTTTTTTGGGTCGCCTTTGTCTCTCAATTTCCCCTCTGATCTGAACTTTGAGTTAGAGCCTCCAAAATCACCAAAATTCCCAAACTTTCTCTCCATAGCCGCCATGAGGATAGACATATTGCGTGAGATACCTATGAATTGTATTTCCATCTTTATAAATCACTAATCATATTCGCCCTTTGATTCTTCACCAGACTCATCCACTATGGCTAGGGTGTGAAGATTTTTTTTTTAATTCCACCAACCCCTATATCCTACAATTTCCCACAAAACCCAAAAGAAAATTGCTATGATATCAATATGATTCATAAACTTCCATGGATATTCCACTGGAATAGTTCCTCGTGATAGATCTTACAACTTAATTCATAATGTTAGCTTAATCCCATGAAACAATAAATAAAATGGAATTGAAAAGAAAATAACTAGAGAAAAATAACACATTCACACAAATAACACAAAATATACCCTAGGAAAACCCACTATGGGAAAAAACCCATCCAGAAGTGAGGACTATGCCTTGCTCTTTTCTTCTCTAAAATGTCATGCAAATACAAAGAAAGTGGTACTCACTGTGGAGTTACCTCTGGCATTGTGTCCCACACGGCTATTGCATGATCTCCTACTTCCTTTGTTATGTTATAATTTCCACTCCCTCACTATTTCTCAACTATGGAATAATATAATAACATCATTAGAAATGGAACCCCTTTTTCTTCTAATGACTTGGTATTTAACATAGTCCCATAGCCATCTAGGGTTAGTTTTAGGGTTTGTACATGTCTCAACTCTTGATTAGGGTTAGGGTTTTGGACCCTCTAGAATGTTATTGAAAGTCCACATGTGACTAGCTCCACATGTTTGGGTAATGAGATTTGATGCGGAATCCACTTGTTACCATGGTGGTCAACTCACGTGATGCATAACTGCCTCATACAGGCTCTGATTGAGTTGATTATTACACCGTTGGAGGTGATTATTGCATCGTTGGAAAGGCCTTTGAGTGTAAAATAGCGTTGATGGAGTTGTGATTTATTCTCACAAAAATTTTACCCAAAAACACATCATTTAATCCCTCAAACAAGCCTCGAAAGGTTCCAAACCCCAAATCTACAAAGTAAGACCTACCCCTAAAATGGGCCCTACAAGACAATTCACCCAATTGTTCCACCCAAAACGCACAAAAAGATATGACAATTATTTATTGATATAATTCGGATCAATGGAAGATATCAATAAAAGGTTGTCAAAGGATATGTAATGATTGCATATTCGATCAAACAACTTCCAAAGAAGGAAATTACTTTCATCTAGATCAAGCAATGCTAGTAGAGGTTTGAGGCATTCAATGATCAAATTGTAAATGCACCTGTCTTGAGTAGGTTTATCGACCGAAACAAGTATAATAAAATACTACCCCCAAAATGTTGGAATATGTAATGATGACTAGTGTGATGTTGTTGGTTGTATATATCAAAGAAGGAATATAATACTCTTCATAACTCTCTAATTAGAAAAAAGGAGTTATCCCACAAACATCATGAAGTAAATTCTCTTATGACCATTCTTTATATAATAAGAGTGGAATTTTGTTTATCCCACATGTATTATGGGAAGGGAAAACTTTAAGGATCCATAATTGTCATAAAGTTTACAAACCTTGGCGAATCTTACTAATTCTTAAATTTCCAACAATAAAATGTTGGGAAGTATTTTCTAAAAATATTCAAATTTCTAAGGGGTTTATATAGTTTCTAGAGAATTTTGGCGATTTTTAGAGTAAATCCTTTCATCACATGGAATTTGGGCGAATCAAATTAGAAAAAAATGCAAATTGACAAATATTTTTTAGGAAAAAAAGGTAAAAAAATAGCCCATGGCTAAATTTCTCCCCTAATTTTTTCCTTGATTACAGGATGTTATCTATCCATTCCTTTATGTATATAATAAAGGTGAAGGAGACTCATTTGTACACACGTGATGGAATGCACATTGTGTGTCATTATGACATGAAGTAAAGATGGAATGTGATGTGTGGGTGTTCAAGATTGTAAGAGCATAAATATATTGAAGAATAAAGAAAATCAAGCCTTCTCGTAGAAGTTTCCCTGTTTGAGGTTTAACAACATAAATCTGTTGTACTCTTTTCTCTTCCCTTTCATATCTTATTATTGATTATTGATACTTGTGTTGATAGGAGATTAGACTAGTTTTTTATTATTATTATATTAGTAACCTTATTGTGCATATGTTGCAATAGTTTTAACAACATCTTAAATAAGAATAAGGTTATTGTTAGTATTAAACCATAATTTGAAATGTGAAATGTTGATCACATAATGAGTCAAATATGTTTTTCTCCAAGAAAAAATTTCAGTCTATAACATTTTTCTAGATAAATGATGTGGGATTAACATACCATTTCGAATTTGTTGAAAAAGTGCATTATTAAGGTGTTTTGAAAAGTCATCCTTATTTTTTAAAAGATTTGTTATAAGAATAAATCAAGGGTAAAAAATGGGCCATAATAAGTGAATCTTTACTAATTTAGATAATAAAATACAAAGAGAGTGATTTTAGAAGTAGCCTTAACATAAGCACTCTCCATTATTTTTTTCTCATAATAGCTCTTTTATTTTATTTTTTTTTCATTTTGTAATAGTTTTCCTCTTTCTCATTACTTTTTGTTATTGTTATCTCTGTAGAGAGAAGAGATCTCCATTGTTTTCCATTTCACATAGAAATGGGTCTTTTAACATTGTCTTTTTTTCAACAATGAGAGGAGCATTCACACTCAAATCATGAATGGTTGCAAGATATTTTTCCTATTGTTTTTTAGTTAAATGAGTGTGCTCTAAGCACATTTTTATAGGCATTATAATTGTGTGGTTATGGTGCCTTCATGGGCAGGAATATTTCTAGGGTGGGGTTCCTTAAGGCACTGTTTTCATGGCCCTCTTTGAGCACCTTGGATGTTTAGTTTTACTACTACAACTTGATTCTCTTAGGCATAATTTCCATATGAGTTAAAGCATCTTCTTACGTGTAATTTTCTTGCATGCAAATGTTCCTTTAAAAGGTAGATTAATAGCAAAGCTAGATATTCCTTTATTGGCACGATTTTTGTGCATGAGAGTTATGATTAAAACATAGATCTTTGGTAGAGGTAAAGTTGCCTTCCTTGCAAGGTTGGTTGGTTAATTATCTTTAATTTTGAAGATAAAGATAAAAAAAAAATTTAAAAAAAACTTATTTTATTATAATAAACACCTTATTTATGGTGAGCACACTTATGTTTTAATGTTTAAAATTTCTTCTTCCTAACTATGGATCCATGGTAGTTTTGTAGATTATGTTTCTTGCATTAACTTTTTCTTTTTCTTGGTTGACTATTTTATTTGAAAGTCATTGTAGGTTTTGTTTGTTATTTGTAGGTTGTGTCTTTTGAGTTTTTTGATGGGGTATTCTTTTTATAGTTTCTTAAGTGATTTCATGGCTTCCCTACCGATTTAGTGGAAGATATTTCTAATCTTCAATGTTTTCATTTTTGTTATTCTCTTTATTTCCTACAATATGTCTTATCTATTTTGATTTAAAAAGATGATTGGGAGGTTTGTAGTGTTGATTTGTTATGATATTGTCAAAATATTTAAAACTCCAGGTTGGGGTTCATCATCTAGGAGTTATATCTTGATTTTGACATTTAATGGAATTCTGGTGCTAGTTTTGTATAGGTACAATAATGTTTTTGCTATGTTTAAGTCTCATATGTAAATAAGATCCCTTCAATGAAAGTCGTTTAGATATATATCATCTATTCGAGGATATGCAAGGGAATGCAATGAAGAAAATAACATTCTTAGATATAGAGATTTGAAATTGAAATCAAGTGCACCCAAATCAAGAGGATATTTACTAATAGGTTATGAATTTGGTAGCACAATAAATCTTGTGAGCTGCAACATGTGAAGCTATGAAGTAATTTTTGAGACTTTTTAAATGCATGAACTATATTCATATCATTAACAAAAAAATTGTCCTCTCTCTTTCCCTTATTAATCCTTTCCTTCAGGCCGGAAGGGATTGTATAATTTGTTTGCCCCAAGTTACATTAGTTTGCATGTTAACCAATGCAATTATGTAACTTTTTCCCTAATTTTTGTGTGTTCAATTTTTAGAATTTACTTCAATCTGATCTAGGATCTTAACTGAGAGAACAACATGTACAGCATATCTACAGCATATCAATCATGGAGACAATAATGCAAGCACACAATAGACACAAAGATTTACTTGGGGAAAACCATAAAGGTGAAAAACCCCAATAACTTCCTCAGAGATAGATAGAGCAATGATACAACCAATCGTGAGAGATAGACATAACCTAGCAGCAGATCCTCCTCCTCCATAAGTGCGCCACTCCTCCTTGAGTGCATGAGTGAGCAAATAGAGTGCCTCCCGCACTCTATTTATACTTGACTTGACTTGCCTTTTTACCTGACTCATGTAGGCTCGAACTTAACCACATAACATAATGCTGACTGGGACGACCCCCAATAGGGTGGTCTAATAACCCTTTGACCCACATGGCCGACCCCCAATAGGGTGGTCTAATAACCCTTTGACCCACATGACTTATACAGGGCCGACCCCAAACAAGGTGGTCTAATAACCCATCAAGTATAAGTTACGACACTTACAATATAAACGACGACACTTCCGTATAGAGGAATAATAACATCTCTATAGGAATACAATATACATATATGTGAAATACATTCCGAAGTTACATATACATCAACATTGTGTAGTTATTTTGTCTCTTCCAATCATAATGTTTCACCTCTTATTTGGCCTCTTTTCAAGGCCAACATATTTTCAACTCCATGACTTAGCATTCATTTGTTTCCTCTAAGGTTGAGTGGTGTACACATGTGACTCCAATGCAATAGCCATCTACCAAAGCTCCAGGATCCACCCGGTACCTTCTCCAAATGCTTCATCATCCACCTGGTACATGTTGAAAATGCTTCATCATCCACCTGGTACCTTCTTTCATACACACATCTTTCGCACATTGTATTTGTCTGCATCTCTCTAGTGAAGCATAGAAGAGGATTCCTAGAAATAGACATACATGTATGGTGTTATCCATTTTCTAGATAAGTCTCCCAACTTATTTCCTATTAATCAATTTTCTTCTCTCAATTTCCTTTTTACCATGCCAAGAGCTTCTGAAAATTACAAAGAAAAATTATTCACCAACTCGATGGTCCATATCCCATACATGAGCATTGTATCATCTTCAAATATTCCCGCATTTGTTAACAGCCTCTTCAAATGTGCTGCTTCAATTGGTGTTGGTTCTTAATCAAAAGGAACTGAGTGAAAAGGACCAAGAGCCTTACCATCAATTAAATATTAGTATGATATTTGGACCTTGTGCCTAAAGATGATGCTTAGAAATAGACGTATAGGTATGGTGTTATCCATTTTCTAGGTGAGTCTCCCAACATAGGTCCTCCCAGCCAATTTTCTTTTCACCATGTCAAGATCTTGTAAAAATCACTCATAAGAGGCATTCACCTACTCTCTGGCCTGCCTATCAAACATAGTGGTTTCTTCCTTCACTCCTGTAAATCTTCTGATTATCCACCATTTCTATTACGAGACGACTGGAACGAAACAATATGCGTAGGGGGTTTCTACCAATGAGGAATAAGCGATTAGCAAAGACCTTATAGAGGAATAGAGTCTATGTCTAATTGAGTAATTCAATCAAAGACTTATTTTTCTCGTAGAATAACATGAATTATTATTTTTGAAATGAACAAATTTACTTAAGAATGAAATCTGGAAAAAAAAATAGATCTCCAAAGTATTTTTGGAAGGTAATTTATTGTGAATTATTGGTAAATTTTTAAGCATTTTTTTGCCATGAAATCTTGCATCAATAAAAAAGCACCAAAGATATTTGCTACTAGCTAAAGGTAGGCACTTACATCTATAGGAACATTATCAATTCCAACTATATGAACCTAAACAGTACGCCCATATGTTGAGGGGAATCAAGGATAGGCTGCTTGTGGTTCCAAATCAAGGAAGGATACCCCATACTTGTATCTTCGTCTCTCTTGGCGTCTTCCTCATCCTCAAGTGGCAAAGGAGTCTATTTGCATTGCCCCGACGTTCTGCTTCCCTCAAGTGACAGAGGAGGCCGGTTTCACTTTAGTGGGCACGTTTTCTTATTGGAAAAACCTCTAAATCAGGAATATTAGGCTATGTGTTTTGCATCCCCCATCCATTCCTTATCATGTAGCTAGGGGGGGGTGGGGGAGAAACAAGCTTCTCTCTTTGTAATGTCCCCAATTTTGATTTGGAATGTATTTAATCAATGTAAATGATGTAATGTATGGATTCCTAGTGCGGAGCTCAAGACCAAGGCCCGACTAGTGAATGGCTAGGCATGTATAATGTATAGATTTTTATTTGGACCGTATGGTTGGCTTGTAATGTTGTATCGGAATATATGTAAATATTATGTGCATAAATAATAAAATGGTCCAAGATGGTTGTGTAAAGAGCACTAGAGGGGATATGATTTCACCAGAGGGGAAGAGGAAAGGGGGGCCTATGGGAGACTAAATTATTTGCTTCCAAGTGTCAACCTTAGAACTCATCCATTTTTTCCATGTGAATTAAATGAGTCAATCACCTTCTTTTGACTATTTCCAATCATTGAATGCATGTGTGAGGTTGGTAGGAAATGTCACCTTGTGTATTTATTGAAGCATGGGGCTGACTAAACTTTTGTGATAGTTTTGTTGGCTTCCAAAAGTCAATATGCAGCTATTATGAGTTCTTTCTTCTATGGTCAAAAGCTATGTCAATTGTATTTTCACCATTATCTCATATCCTATGGATTCAACCTTCATTATATCATTCTTTCATGCATATCTACAATACAAAGAGCTCCCCGTTGTTGTTCATGACCATTATCAGACTATGTAACCCATAAATTTGAATTTAGAGCCAGGACTGCAGATTTGAAGGGAAAATGGATGGTTGTAGGTGAGCACGGAGGTTGGGAAAGCTAGGAACCCTTACCCATTGAGTTGTGTTTCTCATAGGTGCTCAAGAAGCCACGAATTAAAGCTACAGATTGTTCTCCAACAACACATATCATATTGGACTCCTTTCTATGAACACAATGGAAGCACCTGGAAACATAGATCACCCAAGAGAACCGTGGATCCGTGAAGGGGGTTCCTGATCCTAGAAGGGTGTTGTGTGGGGCAGGTATTGTTGGGGTCAAGGATGTGATAGCTGAGTGAGACCCCTATAGAGATTTGTATGAGAATTTGGCTAAGCATAGAGAGCAGAACGGGTTGTGGGATGAGAGAGAGAAGCATGTAGGTGTTTCCTTTGTCTTTGTGGCCTCATAGCCTAGCTTGGGGGCGGCCTCTCAGCAGAAAGAGTATATGTTGGAGAGAGTGCCTACAGTTGGGTGGAAAATCACTCTTACACATCCAATTGCATGGATTTGCATTGGATAAAGATAAGTATTCTTTTGTATTGAGTATGCAATTTTTTTATTTAATTCTTGTTATTATTAGGGTTGTATATGCATGATGTGTGTGTGGATCAATTTTATTTCCTTGGTGTGTTTTTATTTTTCATCTACACACATATTTTACATATTAAAAGCATTTGTAATATGGTTATGAGGCGAAATTAATAAGCCTGTAGTTGGTTAATGTCCCCTCCCGATGATCGGATTGGGTGAAGGGGACATTACACTCTTTTAGGTTTCTTCATTCATCACAGCCAAAAAGACCATAAATGCGTGAAAGAGCATCTCTAAGATCCCAAGCAACCATGTCTCAAGTGCGGCAACAACCATGTCTTGCCTTTATTTATAAAAAGTTTCAATACTTATTTTTTCTTTCAAGTGTTGTGTCTTCTCTTTCTTACCTCTCTATAAATGAATATATCAAGTTAAACTATGCTTTATTAACTCTCTAGTTACCATACCCAGTGTCATTACTTCAATAATGGAGAACTTACTTAGTATGATTTGAAGTACCACTTACCTAGGTAAGGGACGAAGCATTTTGACAGTACTGAGCATTTCCAAGCGGGTTTGTATACATGGAGGTTTATCCCATTTGGCCTTCCACCTGATTAATTAAACCAATCAAAGCATTTGTATTAGGTCGAGGATTGGGTTTTGTAGGATTAGTATCTGACAATGGAGCATTGGGAATGATCTCGTATAATATTCTATATTAGGAATAAACCAAGTATACAATGGCTGACGAGATTGGTTGAAAATTATAATGGACAAACTTCAATAAATCATACCACACAAGTGAGATAAACTTATATAATTTCAGTTATCGGATTAGGAGCATTGCCAAAAAAATCTAGTCACGACATTTTCACCTTCGTATAATTAAAATGAATTTTCGAGAACTTTCATGTCATACTAATAGTCACGACATTTTCACCTTCGTATAATTAAAATGAATTTTCGAGAACTTTCATGTCATACTAATCAATGATCCAACATATTTTAAATATGTTTTATAATTGAATAGTAGCTACTTATCCAATATTAGCTTCTTCTCAAGTTTCCATGGTCGTCACTGTTTAAATATTTTTTAGTAGCTTTCCACCAAACCTTGGTAATAATTGTAGTATACACCCGAGGCGAACATGAATTCTCCAATTGTTCCAAGCATTGAGTTAATTTTTTATTTTAAATTTATTATTCACAACCATATGGATGACTGGAATACTTGTAATTGGATACAACTTTCAAATACAGGTGTGTTCTTATTTTCATGACATTGTTTTTGTTACCACTTGCTTGAAGCTTATTTCTTAATGTAAGCATGTATGTAAGTACATATATAAGGGAAATTACGAAGTATTTACAAGTTTTGGGGTTGGAATTTTTTTGGACATAAGCGTTGCATCTCCACCATTGTAGGAGGAGGAGAAGGCATTGCACTGCTAAACCTAATTATACGTGTAAGCTATTGTGTTCCTATATCGTTGAGTACTTAAGCATGTTATTTCTTCCATATATCATTCAGTACTTAAGCATGGCATCACATTATTTTGAAAATTAAATTGCAGTACTCTTTGGCAAGGACGTGTTGCTCAATAACTACCCTTGTTACACTAGTAGTCCATTTTTTTATATGCAAAAAGTGAACTATGGATTAGTTAAATTGAATTTAATTTTATAATAGTGGACTCCTCCCTATCCAATACATTATTAATAAGATCACAAAGTGGTTTCACTTAATGATGAATAAATTTATGATTTAAAACCTAGCATTTGCATGTATGGAATTTACTATGTTGGTATCAAATCAATGTGCCTCATTTGCTATCCTTTGTAAAATATCGATTAATACAACATACAAGATGTGAATCCTTTTTATTTACCTTGTTTTCATATATTTAATTAAATTTGTATTTCTGTAATACTAAGATGGAAGGTAATTAATGGATCACGCATTAGGACAAAATATAATTCAATAACATTGATTTACTCTTAGATGAATTTCATACCACCAATTTAGTTTGACAAAAGCTTAATAAGACTCAATATTTTGTATTATTTATTAGATTTAAAATAATTCATTGGTAATATGTTAGGCAAGAGGATGTATCTCATATGGTAGAGTGCTCACTTTTCATGTGAGAGGTACGAGGTTCGATTCCTTGCATCTCCTAATGTGTTGTGTGAATATGTCTTTTTTAAACTATAAATAATTAGGGAATATATTTCTTTGGGTATAACATTTACAAGTTCATGGAGGTCGCTAAGGAAAGCATATAGAAATAATATTGAAGCCATTTGAAATCATAGAGAACTAAAAATAGTCTTGAACAAAGTAATTCCCAAAATAATTCCCTTAGGATTGAAAACATTTTTTTTCTTTTCATTTGTTGTTATACTAGTTATAAATTGTTGTTAAGCTTTGAACATGATACACCATGAGACATTGTTTAAATCATGGTGTAGATGTAATTTTTATACATAATTACTATTGTTAATCAAGTATCCAAAATAGATTTGGGAGAAACTAAAATAAATGAGGGGACATGATCCCGTTAGTGGAAAGTTAGAGCTAGGTGAGGGGTCCATGTTTCAATAAAAAATTGTCCCCTTTTCATAAAGAAGCAAGTGCTCGAAAACCTTTTCCATATATTTAGCCATAACTCTTAAGATTTAGGATGAGGTGTCTTCCTTTAATCTAGGATAGTAAAGAGTCTCAACAAGAAACCTTACCCTTATCCATAGAGTTTTTGTTGGTTGTGGAGCCTAATCTTCCTGATTCAGAGGTCGTGTTTCAGCCATGTTTGGATCCCAAACCATGACGGGGGGTGGGGGGGGGAACCCCCCTCCATTACAATCGCCATGGGGGTCTAGGGGGGGCATGGTATTGGGTATCCCATGGTATTTTACCATGTTAATACATGTTTAAAAGGAAGGCCGTTGTAATACGACTATGTATTTTAGTATTGTAAATATATATGTGGTTGTGTGAGAGAGTGAAGAAGGAGTTGCAGTAGATGTGCTACAGGTTGTATCCCTTCATTTGTTGGACTCTATAATAAAAGGACTAGCAATTTGTCTATGGATGTAGCCCATATTGGGTGAACCACGTATATTGGTGTCACTCTTGTATTGTGTTTATGTGTTTTATTTATGCATTTCGTTTTATGCTATTTTTTTAGTCCTTCTTTTCTAACAGTTTTGGGTAAGGAAAACAAAACACTCATAGATTTGAGCACAAGAAAAACATATAACTCGAGAGAGGAGGAAGAACAATAAAAATCTGACTATGGAAAAAAAGGTACAGTATATGAGGGTTCAATTTCAATATGGGTAAGTACATGAGGACTTCATATGTTCATACTGAGAGAACAATGAAGTGTTGTATGAAACATGTAATGTAAGTGTCGGGTACTTACAACTTGGAATATTGGTAAAAGAGAGATTTTATTGAACTAATTACAAACATGTATACAAAGAACTCTTATTTACACATTATTTCGAGCACTACCAATGTTAGGAGTAGTAATTGAAAGAGTTTATATTGTCTGACAAAGTTGGTTAAGTTCTGTGAGAGAAATTGAAACAAAAACTTAAATCTTTATCTTAACTGACCCTTGATGGTATCATGAACTAGGTCGGGGGTTCCTACTAAGAACATAAAGAGCTAAGTGTTCTGAAGCAAGTCTATGGTTGGGTGGTTCAGGGGATTCCCAAATTTGTTTTGTGAAACCAACTAGAGGAACAACTAAGTAATTTTATCAATGCTAAGTTGTTTTTATTGTTTTTCAATTGAAAATATTGAATATGATTATTATTATGTCACTATACAAGACATCCTACAGGATGCATGTATAATAAGAACAAGGAAAGCAATATATATTATGTATGTATTTTCTAGATGTATGTATAAGGTATTCATTTTATATAAATTTAGTTTTGGATATAATATATCTTTACATTGTATTTACGTAGCCATAAAAAAAATAATGAGAAAGGTTGAGTATTTTAAAGTGGAAGTTACATTCAAAGTTAAAAAATAGTTATCATTGTTTAATGTAATTGTTACAGTCAAGCATAAAACTCTCATACTTTTATTATGAGAATTACAAAGTCTAGTTGAAGATTGATATACTCGACCCTATTTATGGGTATAAGTACTTCTAGATTAAATTTTCAAAAATTGTAAGCACATGCATACTTATACTTGTACAAAACAAAGTAGACATAGATTCTATAATACTCAAAAAAAAATCTCGAGGATAGAGAATAAACAGAGGCACGTATGAATGCATATGTACTTATATATTTTTTTTTAACCTTGCAAATTACTTAGAATATAATGTATGGAATATTGTAAAAATACTTGCATGGTTATACTTTGTACAAGGGAATAGTCTATTTTGTTTAGGTCAAACCCTTTGAAGCTAAATGCACTAATAATTTGTTCAGAGGAATCTCATACAAATATTATTAATTCTATGTCACTCATAGCCTTAGTTAAGGCATATATATCTACGGAAATGTAGAATTTATAAGAGGAATAAGGAGATCATTCAACCGTTCCTTTCATAATATATATTTATAAACCTATATTTTACTATAACTCATTTAGAGTTGAAACAAAAAAGAATAAAATTCACTATGTATTTCTTGCAGTATGAATTGTATAGAAGTTAAAACAAACTAATAAATAGATTCAATACATTAAGACAAGGGAGGTTTCTAAGAAGAAAAAGCATTTTAACCATTCATAAATTTTACTTCAAGTTCAAAATATAAGGTAATACAACAACTAGTATTTGCTCAACTTTGGATGACCTACATTTGAGAAGCTTAAATAGAGTTATTTTCTAGAGTTACAATGTGAAGGGTTAGACACCCTTGTCTATTTCAAAAATTATCTTCGTATTTAGCTAAAATCCTAAGAAGGCTTTTTAAAGATTTGTCAAGAGTACCTTTGGGACATATCAAGAGTCGCTTGGTACTCATGGCTTATTATAGATTTTAGTGGTAAACAAGAATCCAAGACCCACAACTTGACAGACTTAACTTGAAAAGTTTTAACGAACAAAAGCATATGAGATTCTTTCACATAGTAAAAAAAATGCTTAATAATGCAAACTTGGGTTATGATAAATATATAAATCCTTACCTATTTTAGGAAAACCCTCTAACAATTAACCTCTTATTACACTTGTGAGTGCATGTATTTTGTGAGAAGGAAAATCATATACAATTGTTATGAGTAAATCCCTTGAAAAATGAAGCTAAGTGTCAAATAACAAGTTGTAAGATAAAAAAAAAAAAAAATTGTTGTTTTACTTGCTACAATCGTTGGCCATCGAACCATCAAACCCTAGTAGTATAAAATCTAAACATTGTGTAGTGTTAGTTACAAGAGCAGTTTCATATTATCAAACTCACTAGAGGACGAAATACAAAGCATAACTCAAATAAAGAATGACTTGAGTTCCTGAACATAGACTTTTGATGGTCAAATCAATGGTTACAAAACCCATCTCATTCTTTCATGATAGTGGGATAATTATGATAGGGTTGTAGAATGCCTAGTTAAGGTAGTGTGGTTGTCACCTAGGGATCGAATTCAAAACCTCATGTTGTGGCTACAACAACTCCCCTACATTTTTTATCAAAATGAAGGGTCCCCCACTTAAAATTTTCAAAATCAATATGTGTCCTTCTTCAATTTGATGGATCTTGGTTCAATATATTTTGATTTTATTTTCATCAAGCATCGTACGACATATTTTTCACCTCATCTCTGCCTTGATTTGTTTAACAATTGATATTTATATGATCAATTAATTCTTTAATCCACTAGTGTGATTCCACCATGTTGGGATCATGGTTTTGTCTTAATTGTTCTTCGATTTCTATATTGGGTTGAAGATTTCTTTTATTCATACCAAATAATCCTGATCATACCTGATATTTATTTTGCTTGGTTAGATCTTTCCTCAAATCCAC
This sequence comes from Larix kaempferi, assembly GCA_027924585.1. Taxonomy (NCBI): domain Eukaryota; kingdom Viridiplantae; phylum Streptophyta; class Pinopsida; order Pinales; family Pinaceae; genus Larix; species Larix kaempferi. Next base: position 811,133 of record BSBM01000104.1, read on the forward strand.
AACTTCGAGATGAGCATTGCAGGAAAGTTAGCTTGTTTGGTTTTGTTTCTCGACATTTAAAATCTATAAACGTTGGACTTTGGAAGTCGAAAAGTTACATTTACTTCACAACTTATCTCCCAACATCCCGACCCCGAAGTTTGCAATTTCTTGCAGAAATCGGAAGTCGGAACGAAATTTTTTTATGTTTATATTAACTTGTCGACTTCCCAATCTCGATATTTATGTTTTATAAATATCGGCAGTCGGGAGTCGGGAAGACTATTTCTTATGTCCAAATTCTTGTTGATCTCAACTTTGGCATAGCCGATATTGAGAACTTGACAAATTCTTATACTTTTCTAATTGATATTTTGGGCCCGCGTTTTTCACATTAACTTGGCATGATCTCTCTGAGTATTGCTCGACTCTTTGGTATGATATATCGAAACATGATTATTATAGACATTTCACCCATATGCATGTTCTTTCAATGATCGATTAGTTGCATCATTTAGATGATCCTTCTTCTACATCTTTGGCATCATTTGGATTATTTTCATTATGTGTTCATCTCTAGCTTGTATTTGTTTTTTGGATTTAATTGAGTCGGTTCCATGTTCTTGGTGGGATACCATGTTATTCTTCAAATCCCCCACCTAGATTTGGTCTTCATTGCATAAGCTAATTATTCGAGATGATGATTAGCTAATTATTTTCGTTTTGGGATTTTTATTGATCATTTGATTTCTTCTTTCATGAGTTTAGATATTGGATTGGTTTGATATGTGTGGTTGATTGAGTCTTATTTCTACTTTTGCATATCTAGAATCATGATGCTTTGTAAATAATCGTAATCTTTTTTTTTTAAGTTTGTTTGCTTAGACTAGTTTAATACTTTTAATGTTTAATTTAAGCTTATTCAAATCATTTTTAATATTCATGATCATGCTTTGGTTTTGATTAAATTACTTTGTGAATTTGAAGAAATATCTTTCATTAAATCTATAATTTGGATTCACACACTTTAATTTTATGAACCAACATTTTTAACAAAAAAACACATATGTTTTACCTCATTTAGATTTTAATCTCTTTAATTTTAATATGATTTTGAATGTCCATGATTTTTGGAATCATTGAGATTAAAATTCAATATTTAAGAAAAACCATTTGACCATGGATGACATTTTCTTTTTAATAAGCTTAAATTGAAATAATTTTTATTTTCTTTTACAAATTAAAAATATTTCATTTATTATTGTTCAAAAGGAAAAAAATGTAATTCTATTTTTGGTATTCCATTTTTAGAAATAATTGTGTTGGAAATATATTTGTGTGATTTATGAACTCTCCTATATTGTTGGAGTGATTATTTTTCTTTAACATTTTAGGGAATATTATTTTTATATTTTTGAATTTTGAATTTTGTTTTCCTTTATTAATTTTGGTTTTATTCTTTTGGCAAAATATTAATGTGGACCGTGTGATCTATGTCTTCCCTATATTTTATTACAAACTACTATGTGAAGGAAAATGCAATATAAACACCTAAAATTTATTTTTCCCAACGCATGTGGGATAATGACTTTGACATTCAAATCAACGGTCACAAATTATCCAATAATGAAATCAACGGCTACTGAGAGTTAGTTTCCAGGAGTAATATATTGAGTTAAATCCAAATGAAGCCCGTGATAGCTTGTTGGAAAGCTATGAAGATGAGGAATGATTTGGGAAGATCATTTTTTCCAAATGGATAGTTTAAACACCCCAAAACTCTGCTTGAAAAATCAATTTCGAATTTGACTTAGATTTTCATATTTTGGTTATGATTTGATTTGCAAATAGATCTACATTGATTTAAATTTCTTTCTTTCAATTTGGAATGTTGTTTATTGATTTTAATATCATTTTTTGAATTGTACATGTGTGAATTTGGATTGGAACAAATCAATTAACATCTCGGATCATGAAGAATTAAAATATACGTCAACTTAAAAAGCAGTGATTTTAGGATGTGATTTCTGGAGTGATGGAGATGAATATGGAAAATCGGATACATGGGTTTTGCGCAGAATAAGCCCAATTAGCTAGCATGCAAGCAAAACTCCCAGAAAATGTGTTATTTTGGAGATCCGGCTAGTTTTCCAAAATGGAATTTCCTAGATTTTTCTCATGGACAGATTTGCTAAATGAGACAACTCAACCAGTTAGCTCAAGGATTGGGATAACTCATCTTATATTATCAGTCATTCATTTTATATAAATTTTCATCTGATATGTAGAGAGGAGGTCAGATCTCCAGAGAAAAAATATGTTTCTTCTCTGAGGTATAAACTTGTCAAACATTTTCATGTTGATGGTTTATTATTCAAATTTGTAGATGGCGCCCTGTAATGTATTTTAGAGATAGTTGATCAGATTTGGAGATATTTTGTATTGTTGACATTAGATTCATCAATAGGTTGAGTTTATTTTTCAATTCAATTCTCATTTTCTTATTAAATTCTGCAATTCATCTTCAGAATGTATTGATTGTTATCTTATGTTCACATTATGTTGGTTGTGTTTAGACTTCAGAAGCTATAATCGATTACAGTATTAACCTTGTTTAATTTGTGATAAGAAGGATCTCGATGCTTTCCTGATCACTGTTTATTGCATAATTTCCAGTTTTTCTAACTTGTTGGTTGATGTTGATCTGATTTATCAGTTTGATAATCAATTTCATATTATGGGGTATTTTCCAGAATACTAATTGTTGCAATTTCTCTTTAAAATGATCAATTTATAAAAGAGCATTGTTTCTTTCATTTTGTCAATATTATTTGAATGTGCATTATTGTCATTTATCATAGATTGGAATAATGGTGTAGGTTGATTATAATTAACTTAGATCTCAATATAATTTAAACTGCATATTAGATTAGAAGTTAGATTGCATTAAATTTGCATTTAGGAATTAGTTGCAGATTTGATTGAAAGTTTCCTCTTTAAGGAGAAATTTTGCTTGAAGGCTAACAGATCCGTAAAAACCGTCGGATTTAGCTACACCAAACAGTTTTTGGATAGGGTAAGAGTCTTGTGTAGGTTTATATAATTCCTTCGACTAGGTTATCTCCCTTGCGTTGACGTGTAGGACAACTCTAGGCATCAACACCTCCTTAGACCAAGCTAGAAGATTGGCTTTGAAACCCTCCATCGCCCCTATCTCAAATTTTCTAACAACCTATGAGAAACACACACAAAATGGAATGAAAATGGATAAATCTCTATTAAACCATATTTTCTTCCAGACATTAATTCATAGTGTATGCATTAAAACTTATTGAGTCATGGATATACCAAGTGTATACTTGAGGTAAAAGTGATTATAGTTGCTTAGAGGAGAAGGACAAGTAGGAGCCAAGTGTCGAAACTTGTATTAACCCTTGCATGTATCAAAATTCAAAAATTTCATTGTAATCCATAGTTGACTACCATGGTTAATTCACAATCGAAAATTGTTACCTAAGGTTTTACAACCTATCAAGTCATACTTTGTAGTAATATTATGATGGATAGGTTGAGCATAGAGACTTGATGTCAGCATATATATTAATATGAGGTATTAAACCCCTTTACACCATAAGTTCATAATGTGTTGAAATACCTATGGAGAAAAATCCATATGGCTCCATCAACCCATTTCTATACATAACATTTAACTTTGGCATCACTATATCATGCACATTAAGAAGGTTATGGCATATGCACTTAATATGTCATTAACAATTTTTGTATTTACATTACTTGTTTAGAATTATTAAACAAGTTACAATTTTTGAAGCAAACAAACAAACTCTAGAAGTTATAGAGAAGTTTGTATTATTGTACAATAGACATATAATTTTTTCATATAATGCTCCATTAACAACGGTTGTTGCGCCACGTTTATGCATACATACATATATAGATATTATGTTGAAATTAGGTAGGTTACACTTACCAAAGTTTAGATTACTTTTTTCCCCAAGGAAAACGTCATGGGATCCCACATCTTACCTAGAATATCTAGATGCAAGGTTAGTCAAAACTAGCCACAATAATAGTACCTATGGACTCCCTACCAACAACATGCCTTGGGAAGATAGTTTATTTGATCGAGCTAACCCTCGAGGCTCCAAATTTTAGATTCCATTTGTTGACACATAAATCAGTGACATGTACAAACAACTACATTAAATGGTTTCTTAATGATACCTCCATTTATCATTAGTAAAAATCATTTAGGAATCTTGTTTTGTTGATGTTTATTTTATATGGAAAGAATAATGCATTTTGTATCCTACCATTTCTTTGAATCCTCACAGTTTTATCTATCTAAAGAATCTAAAGAATGTTTGTTGAATTATTACACTATGCAACTTTTAGAAATGTTGGGTGTGATAATTCTAACATTCAAAAAATTGTGTTGTAATTTAAGTTCAAGTTGTGGTTTTTGTTTCATGTTTTTGGCACAACTCTATGTGCTTAAGAGTAATATTTTGGATCTTCATTCAAGTGTTTCTTACATTTAGGTTGGATTTTTTTAATTAAAATGAGATCAATTATTATTATAATATTAATGTTATGTTTTCTTTGGTATATTCCATTTGAAGTGTTTTAAAATTATATTATCTTAACCACATAAATACAGGTCCAAGAAGCCATTGTGATATTTTTACCTTAACCAAATTGGAAAATTTTCATTCTTTCCATTGAAAGATGTTGACAAGACAAAATGTCCACACCAATAGTAAGGGAAAACACCTGATCGTAGGTCCCAAGTTAGACCCGATCACGTTTTGGATGGTGCTTCAGACTGGCTAAGGGCCCAGTTTCCGAAATGGTTTAGGGTTTTGTCTTGAAAGATTTTATTACTTTTCCTTTTTTATTTTATTTATATTAAGTCTATTGTAATAATTATACTAAAATAGGATTGAGATAGCATTCGGACCAGAGGGTCTAATCTCTGGCTACGGGGACCTCTCCCTCAGTAACCAAACTACCTAATCAAGCAATCGAACCAGAGGGGGTCAATCTCTGGTTGCGGCATTTCCAGGGAGACTTCCTCTTAGCAGCGCGATCCAATGTTTGGGAAAGAGGAAGAGGTGGAGGATGAGTAAGCAATCAGGAGCAGCTGAGAGAATCTGCCATGGCTCCATGGGGGGGATCAGATCCTCCTCCACCACTGATTCCCCCGGAGATCACAGCCTTCAAGAAATTAATTGAAGCCCAGGGAAAGCGACCTACTACGACGATCCAATAGAAATTTGTAAAAAAACTCGAAGGGATCCCTACCGTGTCTCTTCCGGCCTAGCGGCCTTGCAGAACAGCTATGAATCTTTCAAAGAGAGGCCTTATTGGTCAGTTCACGGGATTATGGCCATATCCAAAATCTATAGAATCATGGGTGCAACGGAACTGGAAACCGCTTATCGTCGAAGACATCAAAAGCTACCTAGTAGGAAAGGGATATTTTGTGTTTGTCTTCGAGAGCACTACGGATCAGGATCTCATCTTCCGGAATGCGCCATATTTCATGGAACCACAAGGTCTGTACCTAAACAAATGGACCCCAAACTTCGATCCTACCCAGGATATTACTTCGATGATCCCGGTCTGGGTCAGGCTCCCACATCTTCCACTACACTGCTGCAATTTGGAATCACTAGGCTATAGGGAATACCCTAGGACGGTATATAGATAAAGCGAAAAAAAAAATATCAATACACTTGCACACAGATATGTGTGGAAGTGGACCTCTAAGTAGGACTACCGAAAGTAATAAACCTAACCGTACTATACTGGTCCCACATACAAGAGCTAGATTATGAACAGATTCCTTTTAAATGCAGACATTGTCGGGAATACGGCCATTTCGCACGTCACTGCAAAAAAAAACAGAGGAAGAATCAGATAAACACAAAGAAGATAACTGGAAACAAGTCCAGAAACAAGCAAAGATAAAACCTACCTCCAAGACAAAAGGGAATGGAAATCCATCTGGGATACCGAATCACTCAACAAAGAAAGGTCAATGGGAAAATGATCACCCTAGGGTAGAAGCTCCACGAAACCAATTTGAAACCCTAAGCACTTTGGACGAACAGACTTCTCGCGAAGAGAAGGAAGAGGGAGAGATACAAGGGGAAGGAGAGGAAAAACAACCGACTCCAAAGAAAGAGGTTACCTCTTCACCTTCATACGCTGAAATGACAAAAAGAAAGCCTACGGAAGTGGTCTCTTCCTCAGAGGAAGACTTCTCGGAAAGATCCTCGAAGAAAGCAGGGAGGAAATCCAATAAAGAAATAAGAGAAGAGGAGTCGGAACGAAAAAAGATGCAAGGAATCCAGGGAACCATGGACATGGCCTATGGCATAAATACCAGACACGGGACCCCCAAAGGAGGTCCACCTCGATCAACCAGTAAGTAATGAATCTGGTCTCTTGGAATTGTAGAGGATTTGGGAATCCTTCAAAATCTGACGTAGTTCAAGATCTCCTCAAAATTGAAATAACAGACAACCTTATGCTCCAAGAGACCAAAATAGAAGAGTAATCTCTTCTCTCTATTAGCAAATCCAAATGGAAAAAGAATGCAGGTATGGCAGTTAGCGCTAGAGGGTCCTCTGGAGGGCTTGCTACTCTGTGGTCCGAAGAGAATTTCATAATGGAAAACTCATTTGCAACGCAGCATTGGATCTATACTGAACTCTATCACATCCAAACCAACCTAACCTTTGCGTTATTCAATTTATATGTACCAATTCAATACTCCAAGAAAAAAGATTGTTGGAAAACTCTAACAGACTTTTTGGAAATCTACACACCTTTGAATATTATTCTGGCAGGGGATTTTAATACAATTATGAGTCCAAAGGAAAAAAAAGGGGGGGTGGGACAATGGCAGAGATCCCATGCTCCATCTGGTCGAAGATATGATATAACAATGGGATCTGGTTGACATTAACCCTAAGAGGGGAAAATACACTTGGACAAACAACCGGATGGGATCTCAACACATTGCAGCGCGTCTCGATCGATTCTTAATACAGAGCTCTCTTCTCCTTGAAAAGAAAATAATATTTTCTAAAATATTACCCAAGCTAGCATCTGATCATAAACTGATTCTCCTGCACTTGAACAATGAGGAAGAGACAGGACCAATCCCCTTCAGATTCAGTCCACTCTGGATCAAGAAGGAAGTATTTATGGAACAAGTGTCCAAAGCCTGGGACATTCTCATCATAGGGTCCCTGAGCTTTGTATGGGAGCAGAAACTAAAGAACACAAAATATGCATTAAAAAGTGGATCAAGAAAGCGATCAAGGGTCCATCGACAGACAAGAATGAAGCAGTTTTGTAGTTGTCTTCACTTCATATGGAGATGGATGATCAAGATATCTCTCCCGTGGACTTAACAAAGGAACAACAGGTCCAAGCGAACATATACAGAACACTTCATTATGAGGAAGAACATTGGAGATTGAAATCGTGCAGCCTGTGGCTATAGGCAGGAAACCGCAACACCTCCTTCTTCCACCGACAAGCTAGAGCCAGAAAAATACGAAATCACATTTCCGAGATCACACTAGCAGATGGAGAAACTATCCAAGGTTTTGAAAAGATTAAAAAGGCCGCAGAAATACATTACCATGCCTTGTATACGGAGGATGGACACCATGATGAGGAGACAACATCTGACTTCCTATCACGCATTCCCAACATCATCAACATCAATGAAAATCAAAATCTGTCAAAGCCTTTTACAGCAGAAGAGACTGTAAACGTTATTTGGAATATGGATCCAGATAAATCCCCAGGACCGGACAGGTTTACAATACATTTTTTCAGAGCATGTTGGCCTACCATCAAACCTGATCTCATCCGAATGATTAGAGGATTTGACACAAAAGATAAAATCGGAGGTAATACTAACTCCACCTTCCTTGCTCTGATTCCAAAAGAAGTGAACCCGGTATCCTTCGACAGATACATACTTATTTCGCTCTGTAATGCCTCATACAAAATTATTTCTAAACTCTTATCCAACAGGATCAAGCCGTTACTCAGCAAGTTGATCTCTCCCAATCAGGGAGGGTTTATTAAAGGAAGACAAATCTTGGACATTGTGATCCTTGTGGAGGAAGCAATGCACTCCAGCAAGATCAGAAAATAAAAAGGTATGCTTATAAAACTCGATATGGAAAACGCCTTCGATAGAGTCAAACTTTCGTTCTTTACAAAGTCATGTCCTCCTTTGGATTCAGTAAAAATTTCATAGATCTGGTGAAAGCATGCATTGACAAACCTTGGATTGCTCCTCTAACAAACGGAAGACTTGCAAAATTCTTCCAAGATTCACGGGGAATTCGACAAGGGTACCCATTATCCCCTTTTCTGTATATATTGATGGCGGAATCTATGAGTAGGAAGTTGGAGGCAGCAAGAGAAGCAGGTAAAATTCCAGGAATGAGACTGGCCAAAGGTCTTCCTTATCTAAACCATGCTCTATTTGTTGTTGATTCTATCTTCCTGGGAGGAGCATCCCTAAATATTGCCAGCGCCTTCAAAGATATTATTCAGAACTACATCCATGAAACGGGAGCGATGGTAAATAACAAAAAAAGTGATATATACGGATGGAATGTAGAGAAGCATACTATTCATAGAATAGCACATCTTTTGGAATTTTTTGGGTCTACCACATGGGAAAAATCAATTATCTAGGGCTACGCTTATCCCTGAAATAAATAAAAAATTCCCTATGGATAGAAGTTACAAGAAAGATCAAGGCAAAAATACATGCCTGGGGAGGACAGTGGCTCAACCATGCAGGAAAGATGATCCTTATAAAATCAGTGCTCACCTCACTCCCAATATATCAATCATCTATTCTCGTGGCGCCTAAGATAGTCATGGACCAAATCTCATGACTGATCAAAGAGTTTCTTTGGAAATGTTAATTTTTTAGCATTAATTCAATATACTCTAGGATCTTTACTGAGAGAATAAAATGTACAACATATCAATCATATCAATCACAACAAGCAATCACATAAGACAATAGACACACAGAGTTTCACTGGGGAAAACCATAAAGTTGAAAAACCCCACAACTTCCTCAGAGATAGAAAGAGCAATGATACAACCCAAGTACAAAAGATAGTCCTCCTAGTAGCTACTCCTCCTTCCTCACTTGTGCACCACTTTCTGGTGAGTGTAGAAGTGAATAATGAAGTGATCAAATAGAGTGCCTCCCGCACTCTATTTATACATGACCTGACCTACCTAATAAACTAGCAGGGCCAACTTGTCTAACTCAGTCTAATAACCCATGGTAATACTAATCAGGGCCGACCCCACACTTGGTGGTCTAATAACCCATCACATGCAAGTTGCGATACTTTCGACACTTGTCAATACAAATGACGACGCTTCCGTATAGAGGAATAATAACATCTCTATAGGAGTACAATATACATAGGTGAAGTACATTCTGAAGTTACAATTACATCAACACTCCCTCTTAACTAGGAAGGTATTTCTCGACACAGATCTGCTAGCACAAGTCTTCTTCTCTGGATCATCGTCATCGAATCATCGTCATTGTCACAGCTGCTTCTATCTCTATCAATCTCTGAACTACTCGTCATAGGAAGTTCTACAGAGCCAGCCCTTTTTCATGCTGGATGTAGGCCCACCACCTGTAGGTCTTCATCATCAGTGGTCATACTGTGGATCCCAGGACTAATTACGTGCGTCAACAAAACCTCGAAAGAGCATCCCAGGCCTTTTACGAGCACACGGCTCAACCTATCGGATCTCCCAGGATCTTTTACATGTGACTGCCACAAAACCTTAAAAGAGTGTCTTGCCCAGCAAGATCTCTAAAGAGCATCTGAGGCCTTTTACATGTCTAACACAACCTGTCTGGATCTCTAGGACTTATTACATGTGACCCCTACCACAAAACCTTAAAAGAGTGTCTTTCCAAGCAAGATCTCTAAAGAGCATCTGAGGACCTTTACGTGACTAGCACAACCTGTCCAGATCTCCAGGACTTATTACATGTGGTCCCCACAAAATCTTAAAAGAGTGTCTTTCCAAGCAAGATCTCTAAAGAGCATCTAAGGCCTTTTACGTGATTAGCACAACCTGTCAAGATCTCCAAGACATATTACATGTGGTCTAGCAAAACCTTAAAAGAGTGTCTTTCCAAGCAAGATCTCTAAAGAGCATCTGAGGCCTTTTATGTGACTAGCACACCTTGTCCAGATCTCCAGGACTTATTACATGTGGTCTCCACAAAACCTTAAAAGAGTGTCTTGCCAAGCAAGATCTCTAAAGAGCATCTGAGGCCTTTTACGTGACTATCACAACTTGTCCAAATCTCCAAGACGTATTACATGTGGTCTAGCAGAACCTTCAAAGAGTGTCTTTCCAATGAAGATCTCTAAAGAGCATCTGAGGCCTTTTACGTGACTAGCACAACCTGTCCAGATCTCCAGGACTTATTACATGCTACCCTTGCACAACCTGTCCACGGCCACGGAGTATCAACATGATACTCACCATACATCATCCTGATGTACATCATCACATGATCAACCTGCTCATCATCATAGCATCATCCTTATGCATATCATCTGGAGCAACATCATGAAGCTCGTCATCCATGATCATTCTGATCATACAATGCATCCACCTGATGCATGCCAAGTATCTACCTGACACATATCATCATACATGATCTACCTGGTCATACAATGTATCCACCTGATACATACCATCATACATGATCTACCTGATCATACAATGTATCCACCTGATACATATACAAATCCATGATCCAACTAATCATATCAAGCATCCAATATGATGCATACACATATACATGATCCAACTGATCATAACAAGCATCCAACATGATGCATATACATATACATGATCCAACTGATCATAACAAGCATCCAACATGATTCATATATAGAGCAATAACTGGAGCATCGTCCTGATACTCATCACACAACGTTTATATCCACGGCCATGGGAAGGATCCTCCTCTCACCATGCTTGGAATGGCTCCTGCAAATGTGTCCATCACTTCTTCCTCAAAGTGTCGTCAAATCTGAAGAACACCAAGCCTCTCTCTGAAGTACTCAAACTTCACTCTGGCTAGTGGTTTCGTCAACACATCTGCAACCTGCTCATTCGTCGCAACATACAGGAGCTTCACTGCACCTCTCTGCACCATATCCCTGATATAGTGATATTTGATCTCAATGTGCTTCGACCTGTCATGGAACACCGGGTTCTCAGACAGCTTTACACAACTCTGGTTGTCACAAAATATACCAGTAGCCTCCAACGGGAGATCAAATAACTCAGATAGTAGCTTCCGAAGCTATACTGCCTCACAACTAGCCAAACAAGTTGCAACATACTCTGTTTTGGTTGTACTCAGTGCTACGCAGGACTGCTTCCTACTAAACCAAGAGATCACACCTGATCCCATACTGAAGCAACACCCAGATGTGCTCTTCCTATCTGCAGCACTGCCTTCCAAATCTGAATCAACATAACCCTGCAGGTTAAACTTTTGATTCGCATCATACTTGAGCCCATAATCAATTGTACCCTTCAGGTACCTCAGAATATGCTTTACAGCAACCAGGTGAACACCTCTGGGATACGTCAAGAACTGGCTCAATGTGTTCACTGCAAATCAAATTTTGGTCTTGTATTCATCAGGTACATCAAGGACCCAATCATCTGATGATACATAGTGACATCAACCGGATCAGATGAAGCATCACACAGAAGCTTCAGGTTCGATTCCATAGGTGTGTCCATGGTCTTGCAGTCCATCATCCTGAACCTCTTCAGGATCTCTACTGCATACTTCCCTTGTCCAAGGAAGATTCCATCTGTACTCTTCCACACCTCCATGCCTAGAAAGTAGTGCATCATCCCCAATTCCTTCATCTCGAACTCAGCAACAAGCTTCCTCTTCGTGTCGACAATCAATCTATCCTCACCTGTAACAAATAGGTCATCCACATACAAAAGTAGTTCAGTGGATTGCCTTCCTCAACCTTATAGTAAAGGTTGGAATCCGCTTTACTCTTGGTAAATCCCAATCTGGATAGAAAGTTGTCTCTCCTACCATACCAAGTCCTAGGAGATTGCTTCAAGCCATACAAGGCTTTCTTCAACCTACACACATATGACTGTCTGTCATGTGTCTCAAAACCAAGTGGTTGCTCCACATACACTTCCTCCTCGACTACACCATTCAAGAAGGCTATCTTGACATCCATCTGGTGTATCTTCCATTTCATTACTGCATCCAAAGCAAGTACTGATCTAATGGAAGTGTATCTCGCCACAGGAGCAAAAGTCTCTTCATAATCAATCCCTTCTTTCTGGGAGAAGCCACGAGCTACAAACCTTGCTTTATATTTCTCTATGCTACCATCTGCAGCATGCTTGATCTTGTAGATCCACTTGGAAGTCACAACAGACTTCCCTTCAGGTCTTGGGACTACATCCCAAACATCATTCTTCATGATCGATTGGTATTCCTCTATCATGGCATCCTTCCATTCTTTCTTTTCTGTTTCTTCTTCATAACTGGAAGGTTCTTTGTTCATAATGTCACAGAGCAAGGTAACATAACTGGTATGTGATCTAGTCCTCTTCCTTTCTCTGTGTTCTTCTTCTGGAATGCCATATCTTTCTGCATATTGAATGAGCTCTCTAGCCCATGCAGGTTTCCTCTTGTGACATTTCTTCTAACGAGGTGGATCTACAGGTTCTTGTGGATCTTCAACTTCACGATCTACTTCTGGAATTGCTTCAGTCATGGTGGTTTCTTGGAATCTGGTTTCCTTTGGTTCTTCATGGTCTTCAATAGGTGCCTTCTTTGATTTGATGTAAGTTGAGTCTTCATCAAATGTTACATCCCTGCTGATGACATCAATCTTCTTGAACCCTGGAAAGTATATTCTGTAAGCCTTTGAGCTTTCACTGTATCCCACAAAGATGCCCTTCTTTCCTAAAGGATCTAGCTTTGTCCTCTTTTCCTTTGGAACATACGTATATACTGGACAACCAAATATTTTGAGATGGCTGACTTCAGATTTCTTACCAGAGAAGACTTCTTCTGGTGTCTTGTTGTCCAATATCTTGTCAGGTGTTTTGTTCTGCACATATACAGTTGTCCTAGTTGCTTCTGCCCATAGATGCATAGGCAGATCCTGGTCATGCAACATTTCCCATGCTGCTTCCATGATTGTTCTATTCTTTCTTTCTGCAACTCCATTTTGTTGTGGATTGTAGGGAGTAGTCAACTCCCTCTTAATCCCTGAATCACTGCATAGTTTCTTGAAATCACCTGAAGTGAATTTTCCACCATTGTCGGATCTGAATGTCTTGATCTTCTTGTCAGTTTGATTTTCCATCAAGGCTTTGAATTCCTTGAACTTATCAAACACTTCATATTTTTTCTTCAATAAGTAAACCCAAGTATTCCTAGAGAAATCATCAATAAAGGAGACATAGTATACATACCCACTCAGAGAACTGGATGACATTGGACCGCATACATCAGAGTGGATAATCTCCAAGATTCCTTTTGCTTTGCTTTCACTACTTGGAAATGCCTTCTTAATGTTCTTTCCTTTTGCACATCCTTTGCAAATACCTTCATGCTTTGTCTTGATTTCAGGAAGACCCTCTACAGCTTTACTTGCAATTGGTAGTGCTCTATAGTGCACATGTGCAAGCCTTCTATGCCAAAGTTCACTTGGCTCCATGGATTCATGTACCATGGCATGTTTAGGTTGTCCCTTCAATTTGTACAATCCTCCCTCTTGCTCTCGAATCACCACTGCATCATCTATAGTTTTACCCTTTGGCCACATTAGGACTTGGCCATCTACAAATGAAACCCTCATGCCTTTTGCATCCAATGCATATATGGAGAGTAGGTTCTTCTTGAGTCCAGGTACATATAGAACATCTTTCATCTTCAAAGACTTCCCAGAGTCTAGGTTGTAGAAGGCTTCACCACTTCCTTTGATAGGGTATTGATAGTCATCCCCAAGTTTCACCTTATGGGGTGACTCATGTTCAAATAGATCTACAAAGGATTCTTTAAACCCAGTCATATGTTTGGAAGCCCCACTATCAATAAGCCAATCATTACATCCATGAGAGATAGTACCTGTGAGAGCAGAGATTAGAACATATTCATCTTCACTAGATGAGTCATCACTTTCTACTCTAGCCTTCTTCTTGGGAGGTTCATCATCCTCAGCAGCATGAGCATGATATATTTTCTTGTTTCCTTTCTTCTTGTTGTTGTTGAAGCCCTTTTTGTTCTTAGGACAATCTGCAACAAAGTGTCCATTCTCATTACATGTGAAGCATCTTAGATCCTTCTTACCCTTTTGATGGTTGTGAAAAGGTTTGATGAGAGTGCTCCTTCTTGGGCTTGCTTCTTTTGGTGTGAGTTGTGAGAGCTTGATCTTCACTTCCCATCTTTTCTTCTCGGGCTACAAGCCTAGCCTCTTCTTGTGAACATTCCTCCCATAGTCTACTGAAGGAGATCAACTTCCTTATTGCACATATTCCTTGGATGAAGGAATCCCATGACCTAGGTAGGCCATTCAAAGTGGTCATAACAATTTCACCATTCTCCACTACTTCATCCACGGCTTCAAGTTGTTCCTTGATCTGAGAGACCTTAGAGAAATAGGATTGAATGGTCTCTCCATTCTAAAGCTTTACCCCTTTCAATTGGTTCCGCAGAGTCATCTTCCGATTTATGTTCTTTCCTTCAAATAGCTTGGTCAGGGAATCAAACATCTCCTTGGGTGTCTTTAAGGATGACACATGTGGAATGAGATGGTCTTTGATGGAATCGGCAATGATCCTCTTTTCCTTGACCAATTTCTTCTTATGTAAGGCCTTAGCCTCTTCTCCCTTTGGGACAGGGGCCTCTTCACTTATCGAAGTGTCCAATTCATTTTCTTCCAAGATTAACCCAATCCTATACTTCCATGCTCGGAAGTTATCATCCCCTTCAAGCTTATCCTCAAGCTTGGTGTGGTGAGACATCTTATAGAGTACTTCAAATGGAAATAGAAAATATTTAGGTCTTACCACTTGATTTGCAGAAATTTGGATCTGGTGCTGGATTAGGGTTTGTTAGAGAAACCCTAAAAATTCAAAATGTGAATTTCAAACTTCTGAAAGGATGAAAATATGCGCCTGAATGAGTTGATCAGCCTGGTATACTCAGAAATTGAAAACTGCAAAGTTTCACCCTTCATAAATGCTTTTCAATCTCTCGGATTCACTAGGAGAACCCTGAATTAGGGTTTGAGTTTCCCAGAGCTTCACCCAACCAAAAAGTTTGATCCAAAGCTCTAAACTTTGATTTTTGCAAGTAGCTTCCAGCTATGGTCTCAAATTTCAGAAATTCCTATTTTTGTGGAAACCCTAATTTTTAGGGCCAAAATGAAAGTGACCATAATTGAATTCTGATTGGATAGAAAGATGCGCCTTGCTGAGGAGATTCAATATACCCTACTGCCTTTCCAAAATCTGTGGAGAGAAACCCAAAAACAAGAATCCCTAGCTTCCGCAACCAAGTACAATGTCTTCTTCTTAGGTTAGCTCTGATACCATGTTATTTTTTTAGCATTAATTCAATATACTCTAGGATCTTTACTGAGAGAATAAAATGTATAGCATATCAATCATATCAATCACAACAAGCAATCACATAAGACAATAGACACACAGAGTTTCACTGGGGAAAACCATAAAGGTGAAAAACCCCACAACTTCCTCAGAGATAGAAAGAGCAATGATACAACCCAAGTACAAGAGATAGTCCTCCTAGTAGCTACTCCTCCTTCCTCACTTGTGCGCCACTTTCTGGTGAGTGTATAAGTGAATAATGAAGTGATCAAATAAAGTGCCTCCCGCACTCTGTTTATACATGACCTGACCTGCCTAATAAACTAGCAGGGCCGACTTGTCTAACTCAGTCTAATGACCCATGGTAATACTAATCAGGGCCGACCCCACACTTGGTGGTCTAATAACCCATCACATGTAAGTTGCGATACTTGCGACACTTGTCAATACAAATGACGACACTTCCGTATAGAGGAATAATAACATCTCTATTGGAGTACAATATACATAAGTGAAATACATTCCGAAGTTACAATTACATCAACAGGAAAGGAGGAAAAGGAAACCAAAAAAAATTCCATCTAATCAGTTGGGATGTTTTCAAAAGGTCATTGAAGGAAGGTGGACTCCAATTAAGAGACCCCCGCTTAGTTAACCTGGCTCTGGGTGGGAAAATCCTCTGGAATTTATTCTCTAATCGCGGCCATCCAGTGAGTACACTATTGTGTAAAAAGTATCTTAAAGGGGGGTCTATCTGTAATCTGCACATTGAAAACATTCCCAAAGGCACTTCAATTTGGAACTTATGCAGAGCAAGAATTGAATACTTCCAAAATTAGTTATACCGCATACCTGGAAATGGGGCCAAAACTTACCTTTGGACGGATAGAATTATTGGAAATCCACCTCTTGGAAGTATAGAATCTTTCTCATATATTCGGGATTGGCTAACTCAAAGAGGTCTAGTTACTCTGGCAGACATCTCCTGTTGGGATAATAATAGAAATTGGATGGCCTGGTACCTGTCAGAAGTTCCAGAACGACTCTCAACTCAGAAGATAACACTATTACACAACCTTACTGGGCTGGATCCAATTCACTAACTAATGAAAGACAAGTGGGGATGGGGGAAATCGGGAGTTTACACGGATTCCCAAGGATTCAAAGAGCTACAAGCAACTCAGAACCCCCTACAGACTCCCGCTCTCTGGAATTTAGTCTAGAACACATATGGAATTCCAAAAATCAACTTCTTTGTTTGGCTTTTTGTTGGTTGTGGAGGCTGATTTCTCAGATTCAAAGATGTTGTTGTGTCAGTCGTGTCTGTATCCCAGCTTTATATGATATGCAGATGGATTGTACACTCACCCCAGCGGGGGGGCATCGCCCCCCCACGGGGTTCCAGGGGGGATCATCCCCCCTGGCTGGGGGGTTCTGGGGCCAGTGGGCCCCTGAAAGAAATTTTTGGGTTGTTTTGCGGGCCCATGGTTTTGGGTAACCAGTGGTATTTTCCCATGGTATTTCCCCTTTATAAAAAAGACATTGTAATACGGCTAGGGTTTATGTATTAGGTATTGTGCATTGTAAAGATATCTGAGATCGTGAAAGAGACTGTGAGACAGTGAAGAGGAAGTGCAGCGGATGTGCTGAAGGTTGTATCCCTTCATTTGTTGGATGGTATAATAATAAGGACTGTCAATTTCAATGTGGACGTATCCCATCTTGGGTGAACCACGGTATATTGGTGTCTCTCTTGTAATGTGTCCATGTAATTTGTATTCACATCTTGTTTATTGTTATTGCTTTGAGATCCTGTTTTTCTAACACTTTTAATGCACAAGAAAATTCTGACAAAGAAAATTTAGAAAACGGGGAATCATAGGGTCGCATAGATGCCCTCTTTGCTGCAAAAGCTCGGAAAATATAGACCACTTGTTCGTGGATTTCCCATTTGCGAATTATGTTTAGAAAATTGCTCTTCAGAAGTTGAAAATTCCACCACCATCACAGATCACAATCACAGACCACTTCTCCACATGGAAAAATCACTACCCATCTACTCTCTCAAATAAGCCTGTATGGAAAAATATCTGGATAACATTGCCCAAATTCATTTGTTGGAATCTTTGGCTGGCCAGGAACAATAGAATTTTCAATAACTAGGTGCAAACACCGGATCAAGTGGCTGATAAGGCAAAGGCTCATCTTATGGAAGCAGTAAGAAATCAAGCGAAGGAGCTAGATCTTACTCTCACTACAATAGAGAAAAACTGGATTGGACAGTCAACCTTCAATCAAAGGGAGAATATAGGAAGAAGACCGACCACCACACCAGCATGGATACTCAGATTACCGGATAAGGATTTTCAGAAATGGTGGAAGGCACAAGATAAAGCCACTATTTTTTTCGATGGAGCGTATAAAGGAAATCCAGGAGTCGCTAGTGCTGGTGGGGTGATATTTTCCCCTAGAGGAAAAAAAGAAGTTAATTTCAGCTGGGGGCTTAGGAAATGCTCCAACAACCAAGCAGAAGCGCTTGCTCTTTTAAAAGGATTCCAGCTGGATCTAAATGAGGACTATAATGAAGTCCAAATCTTTAGCAAATCGCAAATTTTGATTAAAAATCTAAATACAAAGAATCAATATGGAAATCTCAAGTTAAATAGGATCATTGAGAGAATTCGAAACACTCTTCATCGATTCTCCAAGTATCAGATCTATCACATCTTGCGTGACTCAAACAAGGAAGCAGACAGGTGGGAAAACTTAGGTTGCAGGTTAGATCAAGAACAATTATCAATCAACAAAGGCCACATCAAGCCTCAAGAAATCCGCAATCAATTTGACCCTGTGCAATCCACACGCAATTCCACAAGCCACGAGCAATCTGCAAGTTCCTTCAATTTGACTCTGTGCAATCTGCATGTTCATTCAATACCATAAATCAGGTGTCAGCAAGAGGATAAAGCAAGTGTATCTCAATATGAAGGCTGGTGATACAAAGGAATACAGGATGAGCAGGTGAGATCGTGAGTATTCAAGTACAAAATATCGAATTGCAAGGATATCCAATGTTGAATGAGAGAATCAGAGGCAGAGGCAGAGGCAACCAATGCTAAGGAGTTCGTCTAAAATTTCAGGAGAATCGGAGGCAGAGAAGGAACGGGTAGAAAAGTAAAGCACGTGCTAGATGAGGAACAGGTGCAAAAGTTTGAAGCTATAAGAGAGCTAAAGCAATGGCTACAAAGATCAGAATTATAGGCTAGCAAATCGAGAAACAGAGTTTGACATATAAATCTAGAAACAAAGGAGTTTGACAGAAGTTGACATATCAATATTCTGTTGGAAAATAAACTAAATATTGAACTGTAAATGTTGCACACTCGGAAAATTGTAATCAGGTTGTTTTAGGCTACGGCCGCGACCTCCAGATTTTTATAAAATTAAAAGTTTTAATGAAAAAAAAGAATTATACTAAAATAGAAAAGATATAAAACATAACCTATCCCAATCGGGAGCAAAAGTCTTAACTAACAAGATGCACATATTGAAATATATTATCGTTAAAACTAATGAAACAGTTCACTCGTTTCAATGAAAAATTAAAACAACGATATGACACAACATATGAAAGCAAACAATTTATTTTTTCATAATTCTATCAATATCATTTGTGCATTTGATTTCTTTTGGGAACAATGGTAAGTTATAGGTTTTAATACATATTCCTGATTTGAGAAAATAATTCCCAACATTCGGCAAATAAGTATCAAAATACATACTGACATAAAACAATAATTAATTATTGCAAATATCATACATATTTTTGTCATCTCAAATATAAATCACTGGATAACTAACCACCACCACCACCACCACCACCACCGGATTCATAAAAATATTCCTATATAGCCTCACGCCATGGACAATTGAATTTAGTAACAAAAAAATAATAACTGCCTATTTCCTATACACCACCACCACCACCACCACCACCGGATTCATAAAAATATTCCTATATAGCCTCGCGCCATGGACAATTGAATTTAGTAACAAAAAAATAATAACTGCCTATTTCCTCAACAACAACAACAACAACAACAACACCACCACCACCACCACCGGATTCATAAAAATATTCCTATATAGCCTCCCGCCATGGACAATTGAATTTAGTAACAAAAAATAATAACTGCCTATTTCTTACAACATAATATACAAAGGATGCCTATTTCTTACAACATAATATACAAAGGATAAGATAAACTAAAAGAAACTTAATTAGTTCCTTCATAGAATTTCTTCCACTGAGCATGTAAATATTTGATGTTCACCACTCGGTCATCCTTTAATTTCTCGAATTGGATTTCGACACCGAGCATATTTGGCTTAATATCCCTATTAATATCAACCCTGCATTTTACTCCGTTTGAAAAGGTTTGCAATATCCAACTCATCGGCGGGATTATAAGATATATTGCATAGAAACTCCGATTTTAGCACTCTAACGCAAGCCATTGGCACATGGATATCGAGGTGTACATAAAACGCACCAAATTTTACTCTGATATAATAAGTTTTGATGGCATTCCTATTGGTGTTAGTTCGTCGATGTGGAAATTTGTTGGCTCCAAACAGGACGTCGATGTGAAAAGACCTGTCAGGTATTTCCATCGAAGCTAAAATCTACTCTTTCTTAAAGGTGCTCCAATATAAAATCTCTGATTTGAGAGAGGAACTCATCGATGTTTTAAATTTGAAATTTTAGTATTCATCACAATATTATAGGGCCTTCAGAGTTTGGTTGTTGGGAAAAGGTCTGAAAAAATGCTTGAAAATTCTTATCCATACTTAACCAGAATTTGATAAAGAATTACATGGGGGGCAATATTTTTTTTTTTCTTTTGGGGTGAAATTATATGGGAGTGGTTGTGGGAACAACAAATTGTAACATGTTGGGTGGACCGATTATATTTATTTAATCAAGGAAAGTAGAAAATAATGTCAAGGTTTGAGATAACTGAATTTTTCAGCTTACATAGTGTGCCTCACATCATTAAATTCTTTGTTTAAGAAAACAACTCATTAAAGTCTTCCTAAAAAGTAATATTCCAATCATTCTTTGAAATCCAATGTATGAGATTCATTTTTTCCTTAGACTTCTTCCACATACCATCAACTAAGTTACAACAAGATAGGTGCCAGTCCGTACCACAACCAATGTCGATATGTGTCCCTCAATTCTAACACCATAGGTGTTGTTCTACTGCCAGCAGGCATCCATAGCCTAGACAAAGTTGCTCTCTTTTATCCCATTTTACATGAATGCTCATTTCCTAGAGAATTTATTATTGTCATAGGCATATCTTTGTTGCCAGCAGGCATCCATAGCCTCAACAGAGTTGCCCTTTGCACCCTTTTTATCGGAGCACTCTTGTCCCAAACCATCTTGCTTTTGTTGTGATGGGGGAGTTTCCCTGAAGAACCATGGAGGCATGGGATAACAATTAGATTCATCTTTCTCTTGTGTATAATAGTATAAGAACATGCTTTATTAGCACATAAGGGGAGAAGATTCAAAAGCCTCTTAAAGGCATGGGATGGCATTTATATTAGTGTTTGTTTTGCAAGCATGGTTATAGTTGATTGCACCTATGTGTGTAGCAAGGGAAAGTAGTAGAATCAGACATTTAAAGTGTGTGTGATGGGAAAATATTGCATAGAATGGTTGGAAGACACCTAAATTTAGACATGTCAATAGTCCATTATGTACACATGGAAATACCTATGAGCATTGCTCCACTACATGAGAGTTAGTTTTGATTTCCTCAAGAGTTTTTAGCGTTACCTCGCAATGTCTTTTAAACCTCTCTTCAAACCTCGAGGACTTAATTTGCTAGTGTTGAGTCATAGACAACCCTGATCCATCCCAAATAGTTCATTATTGCCACCAAGTTTCACAGATCGGAAAGTTCAAACGGATTTCAAAATAGTTTTATTTTATTTTAAAATTTACAGTGTGATACGGGGTTCTCCCCCCTAAGGAGGTTAAGAAAAGTAGTTTTTTAGGATCTTCCCATTGACAAGTCAATCTTTTGATTCCCCTTGAATATTTCCGAGGTGAAAAGTATTATGCCCTATTTTTTCTTGGATTTGAAAGGGTCCTAACCAAAGCAGTTGAAACATAACATGTTTACCTTCATCCTCTTGTGCTTTATCCCATTTTAAAAACAAGTCCCCAAACTGGAAGTTCCTATCACTTATAGAGTGTTTATTAAACCATTTTTTAACAATATGTTGGTGTTGATGGAACTTTTGTTTGGCCTTTTCGATTTCTTCTTCAAGTTTTATTGGATTGTTAATTATTCTCTGCATGATCGGGCATTTTATCTCACTAATGGATTGTTCCAATTGAAGGGATGGTAAAAAAATATTGGGTGGTAATATAGCTTCTTTTCCATAAACCAAGAAAAAAGAAGAGTTTCCAAGGGAGGCTTTTGGAATGACCCTATCCACCCAAAGGGCACCCAGTAGAGCTTTATGCTAGTTCCTTTAGCGATCGTTAATTGTGTTCTTAAGGCTACAAATAAGGTTTTTGTTTGTAGATTCGTCTACCCCATTCCCTTCATGATAGTAGTCAGAGGCACACTTAATATTGATCCCATTTTCTAATGAAAACTATGTTAATTTTAAAGATGAAAAATAAGTTGCATCATTAAAAACTAAAGAGTTGGGAATGCCAAATCTAGTTATAATGCTCTTTTCAAGGAAATATATCACTTGATTTTCATTCACGACTTTGAGTGGCACATCCTCTTTCCCTAACAATGTCCAATCCCCATTGATAAAAGGGACTGCCTATTGCAACTGGTTGCAAAGGAAAGGCTGGTTTCTTTTCTCTACCTATTGACTTATGGCATGTTACACATTTTAAAGCATATGCATGAGAGTATTTGAACAAAGTAGGGCAATAATATCTTGCTCTGAGTATTTTATGTGTCACCCCCGAAATCCCCCAGCTAGTCCATCGTGTAGTTTAGAGAGAACTTTGTCTGCTTCTTGTCTTTCAAGGCACCTTAGAAACACATCATCATAATTTCATTGGAATAAGATGACACTAATTAATTGGTAATGTCCAGGCTTCAATGTAAGAGCCCTGGGATTATGAGAATTCAGGTATCCGTGAGCACTTGCATGGGTGAGGTAATATTTCAATTCGTAGTACCATGAATTTTTGGAGGCATGGATATATAACACTTCTCTTTCAAGCATGGATACTTCTTTGTCCCTTCTTTCATCGTCGTGATCACAATCTTGCACTCCAACGACCAACTTACATAGTCCTTGTCCTTTCACGATCTTCACAATTTTTATTTTCAGGTCATATTCTTGGAGCGTAGTCATCCAATGATCTTGTTTCTCTCCCAAGTCCTTATGTACAAGTATGTTTCTTATTGCAAGATAAGGTACTATGATTTTGGTCCGGTATTTTAATAAGTATGGCCTAAAATGTTTAACTACTTTGAAGAAGGCATAAGCTTGTTTATCTATCTTAGGATATTTCAATTCAGTTCCTTGAAAATCCAAACTCTTGAATGCAATAGGGCTCTCATTGTGTTCCTGGCCTTTTTGAGTGAGTACAACCGCATATTTCCAAGGTTGTCACCTCGGCAATGGATTTCTTGAACTATATAAATGATTCTTTCTCTTTTGGTCCCCATTTGAAATTTGTGTCCTTAATCATGTCTTGCATAGGTCTAACTATCTTTGAGGAACTCAAGACAAACCTACGTACGGAGTTTATTTTTCCCGAGAAAGACTACATGGACTTCTTGTTGTCTAGAGGGGTGATCTAAGCGATGGCATTTGTCCTCTCATGTTTAGTATTCATTTATGATTTCAATACTATGAATCCCAGTAGTTTTCTTTCCTCAAATGCAAAGACGGGATTCTTTGGATTTAGCGAGATTCCATATTTTCGGCATCGGTTGAAGATTTGTCTAAGAGTGGAGACATGGTCTTTTCATTTTGAGAAAACAATTACATCATCCAGATATACTACTATTGATTTGTTGATTAGTTCTCGAAGGGAAATATCCATAGCTCTTTGAAAGATAGCACGCCCATTTACTAACTCAAAAGGAATTTTTATGTAGGTGTACACTCCTCACTTGATTTTGAAGGCCATATTCAAATGATCCTCAAGTGAAACTAAGACTTGATTATATCCTTAGAAACCATTGAGTAAAGAGAACACTTTTTTGACCCCATGACTGCTTGTAAAACTTGCTCCATGGGAGGTACCGGATAATTATCTTTCTAGGATCCTTTCTTTAAATTTCTAAATTTGATGCACAACCTTATATCCTCATTCTTCTTTCTAATAGGAACCAGATTAGCTACCCATTGATTAGAGTCATACCAAGAAAATTATCCTTGCAATGAGCATATTGTCTAGTTCTTTTTTCACCAGAGGCTCAAGAATAGGATGCATCCTGCGCAAATTTTGTTGAAATGGTGTGGTATCTGGCTTAAGTGGAATAATGTGTTGCATAATATTGGGGTCGAAAGTTTTTAGATCATCATACATCCATGTGAACACGTCTGTGTACTCTTTGAACAACTAAATGAGTGTGCTTTTTCCTATAGGGAACAACTGAGTCCGATATTGATATTCTGAGGGTTCTAATGTAATGTCCCCATTTTGACCCCCTTTGTATTAAATCGTAAATGATGTAAATATTGTAATTTAATCATGGTGAGGAGCTCAAGGCCAAGGCCCCACCATTGATTTAGCGTTGATGTATCGGCAATTAAAGGAATAGATGCCTATGGTTCTTGTGCTAGATGAGCACAATATAAATGAAGACATCATGTAAATACAAATTTTAATGGAAATACCCACAACTGGCTATGCTATGCAACAAAGAGATTGGGGCATGATTCTACAAGGAATAGGGAGGGAAATTATTCAAACCCTTGAGCCAATGGTGTTAATCCATGTGTCAATTAGAAAACCCATAAACCACCAACTACCCATTTTGGGTTATGGACCCAATCATTTAATTCTTCCAAGAGTTGGTTGAGGCAGTTAATGCCTTGGGAATGAAGAGGTATGGCAGCCAATTTCGTGCATGGGCAAGCCATCAACCTGGAAAATCGTGTTTTGTCTCCTTGGGCAAGAAAACACCCACGAAATGGTGCCCAAATCCATTATGAACAGTCAGTCTTTCCTCTCTCACGCAGTTTGAGCTACTGGGCCTTTTTCCCATCATGTTTTTCACCATTTTTCCTACATTTTCCATGCCTGGGAGCTCGTTTTTTTGCATTGGATAGCAGCTGGGAGAGAAGGGCCGCGATTTGGGACTGTTATGGAGGCCGTTTTTGCCCCTGAATGTCTATGGATGTTTTTCTAAAAATGGATTTGGCTTCCCAGGGTTATCCCCCATCTTCCAGTTTCGTTTTTGGGTTTCCCACGTTTTTCTGCAGCTAATGAAAACCCCATCTTTGGACATCCCACTGTAAAAACGTTTCTTCATGCCCAACACTTATACTTCTATTGTTATGTGCATCCCAGTTTTGTTTTGAACCTATGAGCAAGAAACTTGGAGTGGTAGTGGACATAATTGGCTTGATAAACCTAGTGAAGGGAGTAACCTCTCAAGAAGATCAAGAGGGCTTTGGCTACTTTTCTATGCACACCCTGAGAGCACTAGAAAGGAAGGTATGGCTTGAGGGACTGCGTGGCAGTGAAGAGAATACTTCCTTGTGTTGGGTGTGTAGGCATTGTGGGTGCCAAGCTGAATATATTTGGGAGGGGTATCCATAGCTCTGTGGTTGAGCTCACTAGCTTAGCAATTCTTCCTTGCCATTTCCTAGCAACCTGATAAACCCAATTGTAGATTGGCTTGGCTCATCTTGGTGTATGCTTGGCTATGTGTGAGTCTTTTGTTCCCTGATTCCTTATAGAGATCATGCCCAGCTCGGGGGGTGGCAGTGTGTTAAGATATTGATGAGCACAACTAACCTATGGTTGGGTGGAACGTTGCAGTTGCATAGCCAGTCGCTTGGGACTATTTTGTTATAAGATAAGTATTCTCCTGTGTTAATATTGCAATTGTTATTTGATGAATATTTGAATGAATGATGGATGTGTTGTTGATATTATTTCCGATGTGTTTTTCTTATAATTACACACTCCATATGTCTTTTATATTATGAGAATGCTTGGTTAAAAGTTCATGGGGCTAGATGCCCGGTTTTAGCATCACGTCCTCTCTATCATGCTGGTATGGTAGGAGGGGATGTTACATCTAATCGGTACCAATGTTCACAACTTTGTACTTCATAGAATAACTATTAGTATTGCAGTCCGTCAGCTTCTTAAATTTATCCTCGAGGTAATAATATTTCTCTAACTTGGAAACAGGTTTAGGAATAGGAATTGTGGGATGCTCTTTTTCTTTCTTGTTCATATATTCAAGATCAATCAGACTCTTTAGAGATGCATCATGTTACAGTTCGTCAATGCGAGAGTCCTTGAAGGTGTCTTGGAGGGTGAGAAAATTGATAATTTGTTGTTCGTCATCAAACACCCTCCAATTTGTAATGTTATCTAGTATGGAGTGTCTAAAAATAAATTCAATAGAAAACGTGTCAATAGGAATTCCCTTTGATGGGATTAATTTAGAAACTACATTTGCAAGCATATCCACATCATAGTTACAATTATGAGGTATAGAGCCAATGTCAAAAGAAGTAAAAGAATTAATCAAGTTCCATACCTCAAGCTGGTAATTTTTAAGGTGATGAGAGAGACAAATGAATTGAATTTCGTACATGTTTAATAACAATCTCTAAGTCACCAAATAATTTTAAAAAATGATGTTTGATATCAATTGCCTTATTTAATCCTTAAACTAGTACCTCATATTCTGTGATGTTATTAGTACATTCAAATTCAAGTCGGCAGTCAATCAAGGTTTTATCTCCTTGAGGGTTGATCATGATGTAGCCATCACCTGCACCTTCATTTTATTTAGACCCATCAAAGAACAACGTCCAAAATTTGGGGTCCAAAGCATCACTTGTATTCCAGAAGGCTAAATTTTGTGGGTCAACAACCTGAGTGCAGTGCAAGAGTTGAGACTGTTGATCAGTTTCTACTAAGGTTGAGATCTTGGCTATGAAATTCCCAAAGAATGTATCTAAAGCATAATTCCCCATATTATTAAACCTAACAAGATCGTTTGGTGAACCAATGTTAGTCACTGTGTATTTCATGTATCTTTTTGGGTCTACCTTAATTTGGTTCTCTTTCCCACCATATGGAAACCAAAGATAAGACCGGTCGGTGGAAAAGTACCCATTTAATTCCTTAGACAAGTATCTACTAAGAAACAACCCATAGGCTTCAGGGATGTCCAATACAATTATATCAATGATTTGGTGGACTTTGGGATTGGAATCCAGTCATATAAGAAAATTTTTTAACTCTCCATAAACATTGACAATGGATCGGTCCAATTGGACAATCTGACTGCCACACTGTTTGGATTCTGCATTGATTTTCTGACATATTGAGAATGGCATTACATTGGAAGATACATCTGATTCCACCATACAGTTATGAACATTCCTGTTGAAAATTTTGAAGGTTAAGAGGAATGGAGGAGTATTAGAGGAAGACTTTTCCCAATGAGGGTGGTGTTAACGCCCGAGCATTCCTTGGTATTGGCCTTTCTTGAATCGATGTTCTTGACAATCCCAATGTTTTCTTCTATGATGATCCCTTTGTTTCTTTTCTCACGTGAATTTGCAAGCGCACAGATACGATCATGTTGTACCATTGGGAGTTTAAGTACTTTGTATGATGAAAGGTTTGTTTTCTCCTTCTTAATATCTTCTAAAACATCATAATCTAGTTGAAGAGAGGGCATTGTCGTAACAAGGCTAGACCTATAAATAGTAGGATTTTTATTTGTCGGGTTGGAAGTCGACGATGACTCCTTATCAGTAACTGGGCCTTTTCTTCGTGTTTGGTAGGTATGGATTTCTTCAATGTATTCCTAATCCTCCTCTCTTCCAGTGCGAGAAAAATCCCAGAAGACATTAATATGATGCTTGGGAATTTCTTTATTACCTAGGCTCCCTTCTTTTGTGTCTTCTCAGAGCTCTTCTACCCCTTCATCATGGTGATTTGATGGGTTATTGGCATTGGAATTTATGAACATATTTAAAAATAGGTCTTCAAGATTCATTCCTTCGATGGGTGGTGTTGTTCTGTTATCTGGAGGAAAATCATTTTTATAGGGTGGTCTATAATAGTTCCTAGGTAGTTGCTTCTCACCCATTGTCCTCTTGAGATCAATGAATTCATTGTTTAATCTCTTGATCTATATGTGTAGGCCTTTCGTATTTTTGGGATCATTCTCCTTGGGTTCAACATTACTCTTATTTTGAGGATTATTTTTCTTATAGGAAGTTGGACCAAACCCTTTCATCTCCCCTCGATTTCGCTTCAGGATCAACATATCTCCTTCTACTTTGATAGCTACTTTGAAGTTTTCTATAGGGTTTTATTTTCAGATCATTTAACAAAAAAATATATCGTGGTTGGCAATGCAGCCGAGAAGAATTCAATTAAGACATTGACTGTTGGTTTTGAAGTATCAAGAATTTTATTTAACAGGGTTAAAAACTTTTGGTTGAAGCTTTTTATCTTCTCTTTGGGATCCATTTTAATCCCAAATAGTTCAAGAACTAATTCGATGGGTCTTTTATCTTCTTTGAACTTGTCTAAGAATGCTTTCTCTAAATCATCCCACTTTTTAATGGATTGTGGCCTTAGGGATTTGAACCATGCGATAGCACACACTATGAAGGTATATGTGAATAGTTTGCATACCACATCTTCATGTTTTACATTCAAAAAGTTAAAATTTGTAATGTACCCAAATTGATTGTAGGCACACTAACTCAAGATTTAAAAATTTAAACACGCGGTGGATGGGCTAGATGCAAAAGAACTAGCTAGTTTAACTAGAATTTCAAAAATAAAACCTCAAACACCTCTAGACACTCCCAAATTCTCTCGAGATGGATTTTAGGACCTGCTAAAGCTCAAGGGAATTCTACAGCATCCTATACAGACTCCCAACTTCTACAGTTGTACATTCTGTGGGTGCATCACGCCTGGGTCGACTCCTTTGGATAAACCAAAGTCTTCAAGGTAATATCCCCATGACTTATACGGAACTCAACGGCTTCTGGTGTAGATATAGAATTGTTTGTCCTACAAATAACCCCAACCACATAAAACAGCCCTGAGATTATCAATTAGGAACAATTTGACTCAATTTGGAAGACAAGTAAATAAAACTAGTTTTTGGACTGCTCAACTAGGGAATTTCCAAATCAATTCGAATGGCCTCTAATGGTTACGAAATTATGATATGAAGGATGATATGGGTTCAAAAAGGTGTCTACTTACATCGTCAACTCATAGATTGAGAATTGTAATCATAGAAGTTATTCTAATACAAATTTTGGAAAAACTAGACAAATTTAGCACTATAACGAGCATAGGCACATAATTTCATTAATATATTGAAGAACTCAAATCCACATCAAATATATTTAAGAACTCAAATCCACATCAATATATTGAATATATGAGAGATCCCTTTTACATTACAAAGCTTCAAATGTAGTAGCAGATACCCATGGGGGTGCTATCATCTTCCAAGAACATAAGCAAGACAAACACTGAAGAAAAACGCTCCAATGGATGGAATCTTCAACTCTGAACAAAATAGCAATTGAATGAAACTGCAATGGATTTGAAATTAAACTAAATGAGAAGGGTTGAATTCCTTACTCCTCATGATCTGACTGAATCTACAACTAGAATGAAGAACAGTAGGGGCGTATCTCTCAATTATGACTAGGGGCACATATGCCAAGTCTTGAGAAGCTCAGAGCTCTTAATGCAAAACTCAAACTATAAAAATATGTGAGTGGGTATGCCCTTCCTTCTTTTATAAGTTGATTTGGCTTCAAGATGCAATGTATGTGGTCACTTTCCTCATCCAATGCACCCTCACTGATTAATTTTTGGATTGGCATCTGTATCCTTCTTTTTCCTTGCTTTCTTGCCTTTATGCTTTAGTCTACTTTTCCTTCTTTTGGAAACTCCTACTTTTCCTTTATTTTCTTTGCTTTCCTACTTTTATGATGCTTTCTAGTTTTCCAATGATTTTCCTGTTTTTCTGCCACATTCCGGCTTTTCCTGCTTTTCTTCCACCTTCCTGTTTTTCAATGTTTTTCATGCTTTTCAGTGGCTTTCTTGGTTTTTACTGCTTCTCCTCTAGGTTCCATCGTTTTAGCCTCCCATGCACCCTCTTGGGCCCTCCTATGCATTTACAACTCATCTAGCATTTAATAATTAATTAAAAATACAAACTATATACTATATTCTTCTCCAATGATTTAATTTAACTAAATTAAATAACCATAGATCAAAATCAACCCCTCACTTATTAATTAACTTTCTTCCTGAACCCATGGGGATTAGATGGGTTAGAAGGTTGACCATGGAGCCTATAAAGTGGGGACATTACAGTCCTCCCCACCCAATATTTTATGTCCTAGAGCAATTGAAAACATCAATGATGAAGAACATGTGCAGTGCCTCCAAAATGTTGCTGCCAGATTGTCTCATGAGTCATATGAATCTCTCCTCCAAAATAGATGACCCTTTTGTTAAGCTTGTATTGGTCATTATTTACCATCAATTCATAGTTGAACCTGCTCTTGGAATATTCCATTGTTAATTGCCTCGCAACATATGGCTTGAATATGATCAATGTATACAAAATGGCCATTTTTTCTTTGTTACAAGCGAAATAGTGATACCCTTGCAATTGCAAACTTCATTTCCCAAGAGTTACAAGATGTGAACTTGTATGAAGGTTGTTTTAATCATCTCTCTTGAGACATAATGGTTAGACACCAAAGAATAGGAGGAATCTTTCAAAGCAAAAATTGCATAATTGTCTTTCACCCAATTTTGCAGCTAGTCAATAATCTCATTTTGGGTCAAAATTTGCCTTGGACTATCGTGATCAACCTTGACCACAAGCTCGCCACATTTATCCAATGCACTCTCAATGGATAGCACCTCCCTGCCATGGATCAAATAGCATTTCTCATGGGGCTACAACATTTTTCTCTCAAAAGAAATGGGATGTCTATTCTTCATCATAACTGCCTTCATGTCTTCTTTGGTAGCACCACACTCAACCATCAATGGTGGAGCAAAAGCTAGTAAGGAAAACATTATGCAACCATTCACCACTTCCTTCCTTGCTTTGAGAACTTGTTTCTTTTCTAAGTTCTCATCCCAATAGGAAACTCCTCTCCCAACTTGGACAGCCATGTTTGTTTTCAAATGGAATAATCCTCTACATGATGCATCACCCCCAATGGCTTTACGTAGCTTGGTCACATCTTTGGAAAAAAAACCAAACAAAAGTAGGTCGATTCTTCATCATGTAGACACCAGACTTTCCTTTCTCAAGCATGAGATCAAGATGCATAATCTCAATCCCTCCAACTTCACATTCAAGCACATTAGCATACAATGGTTGCTCTATCCAAGTATTCAATACAATTTCCAAATTGAGAAAATGCCTCTCCAACATCCTACAATAATTCATAGTGCTATCAAAGGAAACAAATACAAACTCATCAAGCTTCGTGTTGTATATTCTCCTCATGTCAGGATGTGAAGCAATGGGTGCATGAATCAAGCGAATGGTCATAAATAGGAATCCATAATTGCCACATTGACAACCAAGAATTGCTCCCTGCAGAACTTCTTCCGCTATCCAAATTTGATGATGGCCAAAGTAGAGATGATCAAGCTTGGGATGGTACTTGTTCTCATGCAACTCACTTCTTTTATGGACCATGACTTGGCATGCAATTGGACTTAGATGTGACCTTGTGAAATCTAGTTCAAGAAATTCCTTGATGTGTCTTTCATATTCACCTTTGAATCTCTCGAGATGTCTGCATGTATGAGTGAATTTGTGTTCAGCCTCTAATCCCCTTTCAAGGAAGTGTACAACTAGGAGTGAATCATGGGTGGCCCTCAAAATCACCTCATCAGCAACAGATCTTGGCACTAAATATATGACTCCACTCATGGTCTCATATTGTTCTCCTTGGATCAATTCATTCAATGGCTCACATACAAAATTGTGTTTAGAAGACTCTTATACTAATTGAACTTTCCAAGCAATTGAATCTTCTATCCAAGGAAGAAATACATATGCTACTACATTATTTTCCTCTTCCTTTTATGCAAAATCAGAATTATGGACATGTTCCTCACTCACACATTCGGACAGATGCTCAGCTTCTTTGTTCGGTGATCTATTGGGAGGGAGGTTCCCAAAAACCTTCACATGCCACCTTCTTCCACCTCGCTTGGTGTCAACACAAAGAGTCTCTTGAATATTCCCAACCCACCAAGCAAGAACATAGTGTGTCCATCCTTCATAAGAGTTCCCATGTAGGAAACTAAACCACTGCTTCACTTGGATAGACTTTTGGAAATCAAATCTAACTCGCCCTCTAGGATGTAACATCCCATTAATTTCATAAAAATTTGAAAATTTTTAAATCAGCAATAAATGTTAATAATCATAAGTGCGGAAATATTAAATGCTTGTAAATGCAACATTAATTAACAAAGTCATTAGTGCAGTAAACAATTAATTATTGCGACTTTTAACTAAAGACAAATTATTGACTGTGACACGTCATACTACTTTTCATATGCTTATGGCATTGTTCTTCTTTGTGTTATCTATAATTCATGATATTTTATGATAGAGTTTTTAAATGACAAGGTTCTAACAGTTGCTTTTGATGATGATGAAAGGGTGGTCCTACGGGGTACCCTGGAGCTTACTTAGCTACGTTTAGCTAAGGCATTTGAGTCTTGTTTCCATGTGCAGACCGTAGGTAAAAATTCTACGTCATAAGCGATGAGAGTACACGTGTCTTTCAATTCATCGTCAAAGTATAATTAGAATGTTAAATACTTCCTTGTGGAACAGGTTCACTGGAGGTATGATTATCTTGGTTCTCAACTTTCTCTACATGTTGACTTTCCGATTTTCCAATGTTATCAAAATCACGCCCTTAATTACTTTTGCATGACTATAATTATCATCTACGAAAATCATCCAAAAGGCTAGTATTTATGACACCCAACAGTAATACCATTATCCCAATGTCTTATTTACTGAATTACTTGTGAATATGATACTGGTTTTATGAATTATCATTATGGTTGTGCACCAACTTGACCTAGGCCTTGTCTAAGTCTCACACATATCAATTGTTCTAACAATACATGGTTAATGTATGAAGTATAAAACTATGCCCTATGCGCATATTCATATATTATAGAGGAGAAAAATATGAGCAATGAAAAGTAATTACCTAAGACTTGTTCTAACACTTGAAGGCTTAACTAATGTCACAATATTATTGTAGTGCATACTATTACCGTAACGTTCATCAACTAAGGTGTGACAATAGGGTTCCAAATTACTAAGCATTCGCATAACATAAGGCATAAGAATACATGTTGTTACGTTGGTTTATTAATCAAATATCGCATCCATATATACGAATTGTAAACTATGAAAACTAATGTTGCAAAGTGTTGATCGTGATAGGGTGGTGATTGTTAATGCTTCCAATTGTTGAATTTAAGGCTTAGGATACATTGCACATTCGTGAAGTGAAATGGAGGTCGAGTTGGCTGGTGTCACGTGATCGAAACTGTTTGTAGTATCACACTAAGCCGAGTTGTGCTATGCTCTAACTCTCATACTGTTGACTAGGCAACTTGGTAGAAGTGATAATCAATGAAATATTGATTACAATCGTGGTTCAAATATCGACGGGCTTCGATGGGAAAATATCCGCCGTCGATCTCTGCGAGATCTGAGGCTGAGGATGATACCCGATTCTCGTGCTGTAAAAAGTGAAAGTTGGTTTTTCTGGCATTCATTGTTACGTTTTTGGAGGGAGGTCATAGAGCCAACAGGCTGTTGCAATTTTAGGGTTTCAGAGTGGGTTATGAGGACTCCTTCCTCAATCTCGAACCTTGGACCTCTGTGTAATAATGTCAAAAGTTGCAGGTTCATTTTCTGGTGTTAAAGCACTACGTTTCGACAATGGTGGTTGTAAGTGGTTTTTCTCCTGCCAAGTACTGAGGTCCACGGTTCAACCTCCAATTGTGATAAGGTTCTTAGTGTCTAGCTCCTCATTCTCTGTCGAAGCCATCCAACTCCAACGTTCTTACCGGTGTGATGGGTCGAAGTTTAGGGTTCCAAACCTAGCGGTAAGTGTTCACAAGTGAAGTTCCTTTTTTTTTACAGTGTTACTATTTTTATAATACGTTTCTCCGTTTGTAACCCTTCGACACTGTATCCATGGCAGGTATCTACTTCACAAGGGGTTGATAGCAGAAGTTCTTTGGGATGGAGATGATACATCTAACTTCGGTAAGTTCCGGTGTTTCTCGAAGCCTCGTAGGTGCCCTTTTCATGGTTCGATGGTGACTCACAAAGTGTCGAGAGTTGGGTCTAACCGGCCTTGTTTTGGTGATGGTCGAGTAACAAGTTTGTTTTTTTTTAAGTTTCGCTTTGATGTATAGTGTACAGAGGGTAACCCTCGTTTGTTTGTTTTGTTGCTCAGCTCAGTAATGAATTTTGTTGTTTGCTAAGGGTAGATGCTTGTGTAGTTGTTGCTCCACGGTCGTATTTTAATATGGTGGATTGATAGGGGGTAAACCCTGTGTACTGTGACACCGTAATGTAAACTATGTTATATATTTTTAAGGATGGCTATGAAGCCTAAGAGTTGAGGTTTTCACTCACTCCTTAAGCACAGAGGCTCGTCGTGAATGACATGTTTCCCTTTTGATTGAAGTGTGGTTTGATGACTATTTGAACAATTGCTGAGGTGGTGCCGAACCACGATGGTTATCTGTAGATGGCTTTCTTTTCCTGTACTTCGACATCGTTGTTGTTGTTTTTTTGTATTTGGAATAGTGAATAGATGAAGTTCGGCTATCATGTGGCTTGGGAAGAGCTATACCACAGTGTTCTATTGTGTTACGAAAAGAACCCCATATGTAGCTTTCGTTTGCTATATGTCTGTACATTGTTTTCGTGTTCAAGCTCTAAAATGGGCATCGAGTGGTTTCAAACTACTAGCTAGGGTTTGGGAAAATAAATAATAATACCCTCGGCCTATCAAAGTTACTTGATGTTTTAAATGTCTTGTTGTATTCTTAATACGAGGGATAGTAAATGAAAAGAAATGGATTGTTGTCTAGGGTTAGATGATAGGTCTGTTATGAAATAACTATCTGCGTTTTGCCATGAGCGGCTTGATAAGGAATTTATATACTATGAATCCAAATAGAGGCTTGGATTCTCGGTCTTGCGATAACTTAGGGTTTTTATATTACTATGCATATGTTTGGTAAATGAAATCGGGATTGAAAGTTTAGAGAAGGAAATAATAAGTTTACATATGATAACTCGATGTAGAGAATAGATTTTGCAGATGCTAAAATTCTAGGCGATACCTTACTTGGAACCATTTAGGGGAAATACATGTTTAATTGCATGATATTTCTATTTGAAAAAGATGTATTTGAAATGGAAATCATATAAATATGGTGCATAAATCAATTCTTGCAGCTGCTATTATTCTTGAAAATACAGTTACTATAAAGAAACCTGAAATGTATAATATTGATGTGTATTTGCTTACTATTTGAAATAAATATAGTTAAGAGAAATATATATATATGGAACTATGCAGAAACATACTGTGTTTTTCTTTCACGTATTAGTAAAATGAATGCTATGTTGTTGTTGATGCTATACTGTAATGTTTACTGTGTTTAAATAGAGGACAAAATCCTAACAAAAATCACTACTGTAATCATTAATCCAATCAATGGCATTCTGCCCCATCTCTAATCTTTCTTAATTTGCTTCTTTATACTAGAGTACTATGCAGAAAACAGCATGGGGAAAAATATAGAGATGATTATCAAATCAAATGTTTCACACAGCTTTTTCATTCAGAACATAAAATAATTTCTTTTGCATGCCTGAGTTAATACTTCTATAATGCAGAATCCAACATCTTTTAATGTAAAAACAAGGTTGACAGATATGAAGAGAGAACCTGAACCAGTAGATAAGAGGACAATCACCCAAGAAGCCTGTTCCACCCAACCTGCTCCTAAAAACAGTCAATATGTCTATCTTAGGACCCTCGAGCCTGTTCACTGAACCACCAGGAGGAAGAAACTTAGAAGTTTAGGTCATCCACTTGCAGCAGCCAGTAATTTTTCCAGTCTTACAAACTCAACAGTCAAAGAGACCTGCACCAGTGCCTATGGTTTTCCTCTTCAGAAATAATTTGCAAACTTACAGTTGCACTCTCACATAGCCTCCCTAATTCGCATCTCTCATTCATCACCTGATGCACATGAGGAATATTTCTGCAGAAAATATCGTAAGAGTTTCCTGCTCAATTCGAATTGCCTTATATAGGCTGCCTAGGCCTTTTTAGTGATTAACCGGTCATTAAATGAGCTGCCTGCTCACTCCTCCACCTGGAGAATAATGCCATAATTTTAGGGGTAGTTGTCCCATACCAACAGTTAGTGGTGGAGTGCAAATGCTACCATTTGTCCCATACCTTCTAGCAGCTTCCATTCCTCCTAGTGGGTCAGTGAACACTCTTGTAACAGCTTTCTTGAGTGTTTGTCTCTTATTTTAATTTATTAAATAATAATAATGAGTCATTACAGTCATCTTTGACCAAATTTGGTCATAATTACAAAACTTTGTAATTATAATTTAACATAAAGTATTTTGCAAAATAAAATAATTATTCTCAAAATTTGGGTAGGTGACATAGGATCCCATTGATCATGCTACAATCTTCTCAACTTTTTGGTCACTTGGAACAACTTATCAATCCAAAGGATACCAAGATCCCATAACCATATTGATAGTGCATCGCTACCAATTCCTCTAAGAACACTTTCCATTTGATCCAGTAAGATTTGGACCTCCTCTTGTGCCATCAAGTTTCTTTCTTGCACTGTTGCATCCAATCTTCCATGAATACAAGTTGGTCTTCCCTTACATGGTGATCCCAAACCTGCCATATGTTTGCACAACCAATCCTTGTGGGAATGTATAATGGAGGTATCTAATGGCTGCAAAATATATCTTTTCTACTACTCACATGTCAAGGCAGTATTAGTTATAACAAAAATTTCATTGCAGGAACAAATAAAGCCTTTACCTCCCAGATTCTTCGCTTCAATGATGCCTCTGTCCAACCAACCAATGGATGAATAAGCACTTTTATGTGTTGATCCATATGAAATGTGATCAGCCACCTCCTCCAAAGCGAAGTCTTCCTCCGATATAGGAAGCTCATAATCCTCATGTTGCAAAACAAGTGCTTGGCCCACATCCTCCATACCAAACTTATCCTCGAGCACCTGAAAATCTGATTGTTCCTCATACTCAACCTTCACGTGAGGTTCCTCCATCAACTCGGGAATGTTACTAGTCATACACAATTGACTAATTGCCATGTAGGATGAAGGATGTACAACACTCAACTTCTCACAAAGTTGAACAATCTGCATTTTTTATTCTTGAATGGCCTCTTGTGTGCTCTTCAAGGAATCATGGGTGTTCACAAGCTCATGAGTTAGCCTGTCCACTTCATCTTCTTCTTCTTACAATGCACAACGATACATCTTAGTAAGCTTCAGGAGATGATCTCTATCAAAAAGTGTAATGTCCCCATTTTGACCCCCTTTGCATTTAAATCGTAAATGATGTAAATATTGTTATTTAATCATGGTGAGGAGCTCAAGGCCAAGGCCCCACCATTGATTTAGTGTTTTATGTATCGACAATTAGAGAAATAGATGCCTATGGTTCTTGTGCTAGATAGGCACAATGTAAATAAGACATCATGTAAATACGAATTGTAATGAAAATACCCACAACTAGCTATGCAATGCAACAAAGAGATGGGGGCATGATTCTACAAGGAATAGGGAGGGAAATTATTCAAACCCTTGAGCCAATGGTGTTAATCCATGTGTTAATGAGAAAACCCATAAACCACCAACTACCCATTTTGGGTTATGCACCCAATCATTTAATTCTTCCAAGAGTTGGTTGAGGCAGTTAATGCCTTGGGAATGGAGAGGTATGGAAGCCAATTTCGTGCATGGGCAAGCCATCAACCTGGGAATTCGTATTTTTGCTTCTTGGGCAAGAAAACACCCATGAAATGGTGCCCAAAGCCATTCTGAACGGAGAGTTTTCATCATCTCACGCATATGGAGACTGTTGGAAGTTACATTCACGTTTTTCATCAAAAACGCAGGGTTTTCCTTGCCCAGAAACTCGTTTTTGGTTTTGGACAGTAGCTAGGAAGAAGGGGCTGTGATTTGGGACCGTATGGAGGTCGTTTTGTCCTAGAATTTTCATGGGCATTTTTCCTAAAAATGATTTCTGCTCCTGGGGTTTTCCCAAAACCACCATTGTTCATTTTTAGCCTTCCCACGTTTTTCTGAAGCTCAGGGAATCATTTTTATGCTTATCACTGTACAAACGTCTTTCTCCTGTCCAGCCATTGTAGTTAGCTATTATCTGCATCCCTGTTTGATTTGGAGACTGTAAGCAAGAGATTGGAGTGGTAGGGGACAGAGAGGGCTTGATAAACCTAGTGGGGGAGACAACCTCTCAAGAAGATCAAGAGGGCTTTGGCTACTCTTCTATGCACACCCTGAGAGCACTAGATGGGGAAGGTATGGCTTGAGGGACTGTATAGCAGTGAAAAGAATACTTCCTTGTGCTGGGTGTGTAGGTATTGTGGGTGCCAAGCTAGATAGATCTTGTAAGGTTATCACTGGCTCTATGCTTGAGCTCACTAGCTTAGCAACTCTTCCTTTCCATTTCCTAGCAGCCTGATAAACCCAATTGTAGATTGGCTTGGCTCATCTTGGTGTATGCTTGGCTATGTGTGAGTCTGTTGTTCCCTGGTTCCTTGTAGAAATCATGCCCAGCTCGGGGGTGGCAGTTGTATCAAGAGGTTTATAAGCACAACTGGCCTATGGTTGGGTGGAACGTTGCAGATGCATAGCTGGTTGCTTGGGACTACTTTGTTAAGATAAGTATTCTTTTTTATAAATTCTGCAATGTCTTTATTTAATGGTTGTCACAGAAATGTTGAATGTATGTTAGATATTAAACATGATTTTTAATTCCGTTGTGTTTCTATAATATGCACATGTATATGTCTTTTTATCAATGAGTTTTTACTTAATGGATATGGGGCTAGATGCCCAGTTTTAGCATCACGTCCTCTCTATTATGCTGGTATGATGGAAGGGGACATTACATTTTGGTATCAAAGCTGCTGGTTGCAGCATTGGGCCTTTATGGGCTACCTATCATAGTTGCAGAGGTAAGTACGCTTCCTACTCAGCACTAATAATTAAGAAAAAAATTCAAAAATTTTCAAATTTTCAAAAACATTTATAAATGACTATGTCTATGAGTTTCTGCCCGAAACTGCGGAAGGATTCCGCGAGTTGTTCCGCGACGCGGAAGAGTTCGGAAAATCGTTTCGCAATTTCAGAAGAGTTCGGCGAATCGTTCCGAAATTGCGGAAGAGTTCGACGAATCGTTCCGCAATTGCGGAAGAGTTCGGCGAATCGTTCCGCAACGCGGAAGAGTTCGGCAAGTTGGCCCGAAACTGCGGAAGGATTCGGAAAACCGCCCTGCAACTGTGGAAGCATTCGGCAAATCGCCTCGCAACTGCGGAAAGAATTCCAGAATGTCTTCCGAAACTTCAGAAAGAATTCCGGAATGTCTTCTGAAACTGCGGAAAGAATTCCGGAATGTCTTTAGAAACTGCGGAAGGAATTCTCTTCCAAAACTGCAGAAGGAATTCTCTTCCGAAACTACGGAGGGAATTCTCTCCCGAAACTGCGGAAGAACTCCACAAGTTGGCCCGAAACAGGTCGGAATAACTCGTTGAGTTGCTCCGAAACAAGCAATTTCAGCCATTCTCCAGGGATATTTTTCAGGTGCCGAAAGTTGAAAATTGCCATGGAACTTATGCGCCAGATTGCGCGAAATGGAAAGATTTACAAAAAAAAACGAGTGCGCTGCTCTCGACCCGCCCTGCAGTGGCGAGTCACAAGGGGGCAAGCCCCCTTGACCCCCGTTGTCCCCCCCTCATATGTCGTTGATTGTGAGAAAATTCCATGATTTGACAAATTGTCAATATAACATTTTTCCACGTGCATGAAAGTAAGTTATGAATTTTGAGAATATAATGCAGCTAACAATTGTGTTGATGAACACATTTTGTAGAATCACAGTTACATCAGGGTAGCACCCTAGATAGTACAGTTGGAAAGTTTTGGATCTTGGTTGGGCAAAGAAAATCAACATCATGGATGATGCACAGGATCCCTATGAGCCTGAGACAGATGCCATGGGGGAGAACATACATGTTGAGAATGCTGAAACAGAATCTAATGGGAGAAGAAATCAAGAGACTCCTTCAGGTATTGCAGCCACCATGAGAAGCCTAAGGGTGGAATTGCAAAGATGTAGAGAAGATAATGAAAGGATGATTAAAGCTCAGGAAGAACAAAATCAATTGAATGCATCCATGCTATAGAGTTTGAAAGACATCCAAAGGAAAATAAACTCTGGGCATCAGACATCAAATCTAGAAAGGGGTGGGAGTAGTTCTAGAAGGAATTCCCTTAAGAGGGCCAGTAGCCCAAGAAGAGTTTCTACCGACAGAACATATACTCCATAAATCTCTTCTAATGAATCATCTGACTCTGAAGAATCCATTGAGGGTTCAAGATCTTCATCTCGCAGGAGTAAGATGCAGAAGCACTACAAGAACAGTTCACATGGGGAATTTAAGAAGGCAAAACCTCCTACATTTGATGGAGAGGTAAAGTCTGGTCAAGAAGCTGAAGCATGGCTTCTTGGGATGAGAAAATATTTCCAAGTCCAAGACTACTCTGGGAATATGAAAGAAAGGGTTGTCATCTTCAACTTGAATGGAAGAGCATCTATATGGTGGGAACACATCAGGTAAGTGAAGAAGATCAATGAAAGGAAGATTGTGTGGAAGCAGTTCAAGAAATACTTTAGGCAGAAGTACCTCTCTAACAGGTACTATGATGATAAGATCAAAGAGTCCCATGAGCTGAGATTGGGACAATTGATCATGGAAGAATATGCAAACAAGTTCTTGGAGCTGCTGAGGTATGTCAGGTATATTCGAGATGATAAGGTGAAAATTCAGCGTTTCCTAAGTGGACTACCCCAGTCATATAAAGATAGAATTGAGTTTGATGAACCTCGAACTCTAGAGGAGGCCATAAGAAAGGCCAAGTATTGCTTTGATCAAAACAAAAGCAAACCAGAATTCCATAAGGCATGGAACGATAGGAAAAACGAAAAGTTTGATCAAAGGAAGAAGGGGTTCAAGCCTCCTCAATTCTGGAATCAGCAAAGGCAACCATCACAGGTTGTGACTAAGCCAACTAGGATGATGGGAGACAAGCCAAGAGATCCAAAGGAACCAAGACAACCACTTCAATGTTGGGGTTGTGGAGGGGAGCACATGCTTAGGAATTGTCCACATCGGAATGGGAATCCAAATCAAGTTCACAACATCCAAGGAGTTGAAACTGTGGGTCAAGTGGCAAGGACAATCCCTAGAATCTATGTAGCTTTAGACGACCGCCAGGCAGATCATCAGTCAACTATGGTTGAAGTTGAAGGTAAGATTGCTAAGCAATCTGTTTCTATTTTGATTGATCCTGGATCTACTCACAGTTATGTCACTCCTAGAATTGTTGATATTTGTGCTTTCATGAAATTAAAGCATAGTAAATCATAGTTAGTTCAACTAGCCACTGGAACCAAGAGAAAAGTTAGTGAAATAGTAGAGAAGTGTCCATTAGAGATGGATGGGCTATCCACTTATGCAGATCTGAATATTTTGCCACTTGGTTCCTATGATATTCTCATTGGAATGGATTGGTTAGAAGCACACAGGGTTAAACTTAACTGCTACAATAAGACATTTGAATGCATGGACGAAGAAGGAAACCCGAGGGTTGTAAAAGGCATTCCAAAGGTGACTTCTGTCAGACAGGTTTCAGCCATGCAGCTGAAGAAGTTCCGTAGGAAGGGATGTCAATTGTATGCAGCTTACATTTTAGAGGCAGCAGAGAATGAAACTCTTAAATTGGAGGACTATCATGTATTGCAAGAATTCAGGGATGTTTTTCCTGATGAGATTCCAAGACTCCCTCCAAAGAGAGACATTGACTTTACAATTGAAATTGTGCCAGGAGCGGCACCAGTGTCTAAGACACCCTATAGGATGAGTACACCGGAATTGCTAGAATTGAAAATGCAATTACAAGAGTTGCTGGAAAATAAATATATTAGGCCAAGTGTGTCCCCGTGGGGAGCACCTGTTCTATTTATGAAAAAGAAAGATGGAACACTCAGGTTATGTATTGACTACAGGCAGTTGAACAAAGTCACTGTGAAGAACAAATACCCATTGCCCCGAATTGATGACCTTTTTGACCAAATGGAGGAGCAAAGGTATTTTCAAAGATTGACTTGAGGTCTGGTTACCATCAGGTAAGAATCAAAGAAGAAGATATTCATAAGACAGCCTTTAGAACGAGGTATGGACACTATGAGTTTGTAGTGGTACCATTCGGTCTCACAAATGCACCAGCTACATTCATGTGTCTCATGAATAATGTTTTTAGCAAGTATTTGGACAAGTTTGTTCTTGTATTCCTAGATGACATTCTCATATATTCTAAGAATGAAGAAGAGCATGAAGAACATTTGAGAATGACAATGCAATTACTAAGGGAGCATAAGCTGTATGCAAAGTTGAGCAAATGTGACTTTTATAAAGATAAAATTCATTATTTGGATCACATCATCTCCGAC
Organism: Larix kaempferi; assembly: GCA_027924585.1. Classification (NCBI taxonomy): domain Eukaryota; kingdom Viridiplantae; phylum Streptophyta; class Pinopsida; order Pinales; family Pinaceae; genus Larix; species Larix kaempferi. Next base: position 854,023 of record BSBM01000104.1, read on the forward strand.
GAAGGAATATCTGTAGACCCTGAGAAGATTGAAGCCATTATGAATTGGCCAACTCCAAGGAATGTGACTGATGTGAGATCTTTTATGGGCCTTGCTGGTTACTACAGTAGGTTTATCGAAGGATTCTCCAAGGTTGCAAACCCGATCACTTCTTTGCAAAAGAAGGGGATAAAGTTTGAATGGACACCAAGATGTGAGGAAAGTTTTCAACGGTTGAAGAATCTTCTTATAAGTGCACCAATTTTGAAAATTGCAGACCCAGAAAAAGACTTTGTGGTGTGTACCGATGCATGCAATCAAGGACTTGGAGGAGTTCTTATGCAAGACAACCACGTGATATGCTATGAGTCAAGAAAGTTGAATGAGCATGAGAAGAACTATGCTACTCATGATATAGAACTCACAGCCATAGTACATGCTTTAAAGATGTGGAGGCATTACTTAATGGGAAGAAAATTTGAGTTGAGGACAGACCATTGTGGTCTGAAATACTTGTTTGATCAGCCAACTTTAAATGCTGGGTAAGCTAGATGGTTGGAATTTTTGTGTGAATTTGATTTTGAAATCAAACACATAAAAGGGAAAGAAAACAAGGTGGCTGATGCACTCAGCAGGAAGGTACATGAAATGCATGTGACAGCACTTAGTACTTGCCAACCAGATTTGAAGCAACAGATTGTTAACCATATTGTTGAGGATGAAGTGTACGTACAGATAAAGGACAAATTGCAGCAGCAAGACCTTGGCAAGAAGTATGAAGGCTATCATTTGGAAGAAGGCGGACTTCTTACTTATAAGAATAGAGTCTATATTCCAAATGCGGCAGATTTGAGGAGAATTGTTATGGATGAGATCCATAAAGCTCCATACTCTGGTCACCCAGGATATCAGAAAACAATTGCTACAGCAAGAAAATGTTATTTCTGGCCAGGCATGAAGAAGGACATCGTTGAATACATTTCTAAGTGCATGGAATGTCAGCAGGTGAAGAGTGAACACCAACATCCAGCAGGTTTATTGCTCCCAGTGCCAATTCCAAAATGGAAATGGGAATTAATATCCATGGACTTTATTACAGGATTGCCAATGACTGTGAGACAACATGATTCCATCATGGTTGTGGTGGACAAGTTAACAAAGGAAGCACATTTTATACCGGTTAAGTCCACACATAAAGCCGATGCCATTGCAAACATTTTCATGAAGGAAATTTTCAGATTACATGGGTTGCCTAAGGCAATAATTTCTGACAGGGATACCAAGTTCACTTCCAATTTTTGAAAAGGTCTCTTTGCAGATTTGGGTACACAGCTAAGCTTTAGTACCGCATACCATCCTCAAACAGATGGGCAAACAGAAAGAGTAAATCAGGTACTTGAAGACATGCTCCGCATGTATGTAATGGACAAACCATCCAAGTGGGAGGATTATCTACACTTGGTAGAATTTGCATATAACAATGGGCAACAAGCATCGTTGGGAATGAGTCCTTATGAGGCTTTGTACGGCAGAAGGTGTAGGACACCAGTGACTTGGGACAATCCAGTGAACAGAATTGTACTTGGGCCATAATTGCTTAAGGAAATGGAGCAAGAAGTTGCCAAGATCAGACAGAATTTAAAAACAGCCCAGGATAGACAGAAAAGCTATGCAAATAAACATAGAGTGCATAGGGAATTCAATGTTGGGGATCATGTGTATCTTAGAGTGAGATCAAGGAAGAGTTCCTTGAAGCTTGGGAGTTGTGCCAAGCTATCACCTAGATATTTTGGGCCATTTGAAGTGCTTGAAAGAATAGGGCTAGTTGCATATAGACTTGCATTGCCTGCTAGTACTAAAGCTCATAATGTTTTTCATGTCTCTTTGCTTAAGAAATATGTACATGATCCTAACCATGTGATTAATTGGGATGTGATCCAGGTAGAACCCGAGGGAGAGTTCCAAACCGACCCATTGCGCATCCTAGACAAGAAGGTAACATTGCTCCGGAACCAAGCCATCGGACAGGTAAAGGTGCAATGGAAGCACTACGGTCCCGATGAGGCTACATGGGAGCTGGAGGATGCCATGAGGGTGGCATATCCATTTTTGTTCAATTTTGATGAGCACTGAGGACAATGCTAATGTAAGGGGAGGGGAATGCAATGTCCCCATTTTGACCCCCTTTGCATTTAAATCGTAAATGATGTAAATATTGTTATTTAATCATAGTGATGAGCTCAAGGCCAAGGCCCCACCATTGATTTAGCGTTTTATGTATCGGCAATTAGAGAAATAGATGCCTATGGTTCTTGTGCTAGATAGGCACAAATGAAAATAAGACATCATGTAAATACGAATTGTAATGAAAATACTCACAACTAGCTATGCAATGCTACAAAGAAATTGGCGCGTGATTCTACAAGGAATAGGGAGGGAAATTATTCAAACCCTTGATCCAATGGTGTTAATCCATGTGTCAATGAGAAAACCCATAAACCACCAACTACCCATTTTGGGTTATGCACCCAATCATTTAATTCTTCCAAGAGTTGGTTGAGGCAGTTAATGCCTTGGGAATGGAGAGGTATGGAAGCCAATTTCATGCATGGGTAAGCCATCAACCTGGGAATTCGTATTTTTGCTTCTTGGGGAAGAAAACACCCATGAAATGGTGCCCAAAGCCATTCTGAACTGAGAGTTTTCATCCTCTCACGCATATGGAGACTGTTGGAAGTTACATTCACGTTTTTCATCAAAAACGCAGGGTTTTCCTTGCCCAGAAACTCGTTTTTGGTTTTGGACAGTAGCTGGGAAGAAAGGGTTGCGATTTGGGACCGTATGGAGGTCGTTTTGTCCCAGAATTGCCATGGGCATTTTTCCTAAAAACGATTTCTGCTCCTGGGGTTTTCCCAAAACCACCATTGTTCATTTTTAGCCTTCCCACTTTTCTGAAGCTCAGGGAATCATTTTTATGCTTATCACTGTACAAACGTCTTTCTCCTGTCCAGCCATTGTAGTTAGTTGTTATCTGCATCCCTGTTTGATTTGGAGACTGTAAGCAAGAGATTGGAGTGGTAGGGGACAGAGAGGGCTTGATAAACCTAGTGGGGGAAACAACCTCTCAAGAAGATCAAGAGGGCTTTGGCTACTCTTCTATGCACACCCTGAGAGCACTAGATGGGGAAGGTATGGCTTGAGAGACCGTACAGCAGTGAAAAGAATACTTCCTTGCGCTGGGTGTGTAGGTATTGTGGGTGCCAAGCTAGATAGATCTTGTAAGGTTATCATTGGCTCTATGCTTGAGCTCACTAGCTTAGCAACTCTTCCTTTCCATTTCCTAGCAGCCTGATAAACCCAATTGTAGATTGGTTTGGCTCATCTTGGTGTATGTTTGGCTATGTGTGAGTCTGTTGTTCACTGGTTCCTTGTAGAAATCATGCCTAGCTCGGGGGTGGCAGTTGTATCAAGAGGTTGATAGGCACAACTGGCCTATGGTTGGGTAGAACGTTGCAGATGCATAGCTAGTTGCTTGGGACTACTTTGTTAAGATAAGTATTATTTTTTATAAATTCTGCAATGTCTTTATTTAATGGTTGTCACAGAAATGTTGAATGTATGTTAGATATTAAACATGATTTTTAATTATGTTGTGTTTCTATAATATGCACATGTATATGTCTTTTTATCAATGAGTTTTTACTTAATGGATATGGGGCTAGATGCCTAGTTTTAGCATCACGTCCTCTCTATCATGCTGGTATGATGGGAGGGGACATTACAGAAAGCAGGTGTAGATAGTTACCTTAAATGTCTACCATTGCTTTTCGAATTTCCTCCAAGGCTGAAAGGGAAGATTCTTCTCTCAATTTTTCAGTTGTTCCCAAAGCTTTCCAACAACAATCTGTCATCAAGACCATTATATCATCAAAAAATTTCATGGTTGTCCTGAAATTCTCTTTTCTTACCTTTAACTGCCTTGCTAGGAAATGCAGCTCATGAGAATAGTCCTCTTTGAAATTTTCTGATTTGTTTTCATTATTTGTGCAGTTGACATTAGCTTCATCATGAAGCTCTAGTGGTGACTAGAAGGCCAATTTTCATTTATCTCCACAGGATGGCTCATCTGACACTTGATCTTGCTTCTTCAAGCAAACTGATGAAGCTTCCTCCTTGGCTGTCTCAAGATTGAAATTCTTGGGGACTCTACCCGAAGAAAACCCAAAGAACCTCCTCATGCTAGAAGCAAATGGCTCCGATGAAGCTTCACATTCGATTCATTTTTTCTTCTTCTTTGCTCGGAGAAGTGGAACAACCTTGTTCCTCTCTTGATGGTTTGTTGCCCTCAAAAGAAGTCTCATCCAAACCTTAGGGCCAAAATCTATACTGAACATAAAAATAATCAGAAATAGCTGCACAAATCTCCTTACCCAGAGCTAGATATTCTTGATAATGGTAAGGCATGTTTTTCTTTGTTGTTATCCTCTTGCTAATTCATCCTCAAGGCTTGCCCTTGGTGAATTGGGTATTATGTCATCTATGTATGTCAAGTCACAAGAATAATCATCCTCCTCTCATGACATATGCAAGCCTCCAGCTATATAGGTTATCTCCTCTTCTTCATACTGCTCAAAGTCTTCTTCAACCACAGGTATGAGCTTCATTCTGCAACTTTGAAGATGTGATCTGCAATATTTCTTCGTCTGAGAGTTTATGGAGCTTGGTCTTGCTACTCATAACTGTAGAGGACCATGCTATGATACCACTGTAATGTACCCAAACTGATTGTATGCACACTAACTCAAGATTTAAAAATTTAAACACACAATGGATGGGCTGGATACAAAAGAACTAGCTAGTTTGACTAGAATTTCAAAAAAAAAAAAAAAACACCTCTAGACTTACCCAAATTCTCCCAAGATGAATTTCAACACCAGCTAAAGCTCAAGGACATTCTACAAAATCCTAAACAGACTCCCAACTTCGAAAGATGCACATTCTTTAGGTGTATCACGCCTGGGTAGACTCCTTTGGATAAACCAAAGGATTCAAAGTAATGTCCCCAGGACTTATGTGGAACCCAATGGCTTCTGGTGCAGATCTAGAAGTGGCTGGCCTGAAACTAACCCCGACCAGCTAAAACAACCCTGAGATTATCAATTATGAACAATTTGACTCTGTTTGGAAGACGAGTAAATAAAACTAGTTTTTGGACTGCTCAACTAAGGAATTTCCAACTCAGTTCGAATGGCCTCTAAGGTTTACGAAATTATGATATGAAGGTTGATATGGGTTCCAGCAACTCATAGACTAAGAATTGGAATATCATAGAACTCGGTCTAATACAAATTCTAGAAAAAATAGACAAATTTAGCACTATAATGAGCATAGGCACAAAAAATCATTAATATAAGAAAAGCTAGTTTGCATAACTGAAAATCCACATCAATATATTGAATATCAGAGAGATCCCTTTTACATTACAAAGCTTCAAACGTAGCAACAGATACCCATGGGGACGCTATCATCTTCCAAGAACATAAGCAAGACAAACACTGAAGAAAAACGCTCCAATGGATGGAATCTTCAACTTTGAACAAGATAGCAATTGAATGGCACTGGAATGAATTTGCAAGTAACCTCAATGAGCACGGCTAAATGCTTTACTCCTCATGATCTGACTGAATCCACAACTAGAATGAAGAACAATAGGGGACATCTCCCAACTGTGACTAGGGGCACATCTCCCAAGCCTTGAGAAGCTCGGAGCTCTCAATGCAAAACTCAAACTGGAAGAAGATGTGAGTGGGTGCACCCTTCCTTCTTTTATAAGTTGATTTGGCTTCAAGATGCAATGTATATGGTCACTTGCCTCATCCAATGCGCCTTCACTAATCAATTTTTGGACTAGGAGTTTTATCCTTCTTTTTCCTTGCTTTCTTTCCTTTCTGCTTTAGTATGTTTTTCCTGCTTTTGGCAACTCCTGTTTTACCTTGATTCTATTTGTTTTCCTACTTTTCCAATGTTTTACTGCTTTTATGTTGCTTTCTACTTTTCCGGTGCTTTTCTTTCTTTTCTGGCACCTTCCTATTTTTCATTGCTTTTATGCCACCTTGCTGTTTTTCAGTGAGGGAGTTTTATCCTTCTTTTTCCTTGCTTTCTTGCCTTTCTGCTTTAGTATGTTTTTCCTGCTTTTGGCAACTCCTATTTTTCTTTATTTTCTTTGCTTTCCTGCTTTTACAATACTTTACTGCTTTTATGTTGTTTTCTACTTTTCTAGTGCTTTTCTTTCTTTTCTGGCACCTTCCTATTTTTCATTGCTTTTCTCCCACCTTGCTGCTTTTCAGTGACTTTCTTGATTTTAACTGATTTTCCTCCATATTCCATCTATTTAGCCTCTTATAGTGACTTTCTTGATTTTAACTGATTTTCCTCCATATTCCATCTTTTTAGCCTCTTATGCGCCTTCATGGGCCCTCCTATGCATTTACAACTCATCTAGCATTTAATAATTAATTAAAAATACAAACTATCGACTATATTCTTCTCCAATGATTTAATTTAACTAAATTAAATGACCATAGATCAAAATCAACCCCTTACTCATTAATTAACTTTTTGCCTGACCCCATTGGGAATATATGGATTAGAAGGTTGACCATGGAGCCTTTAAAGTGGGGATATTACAACTGCCATAAAAAATTTCACTATATGATCTTTGGTAGAGTCCTTCTGGCTTGGATCGAAATCTAGGAGAGATTTCTTAGGGTGTTTCGGGAGTGGATGTACATCACCCAACACAACTATTGCATCTTTTAATTTGCATCACGAGTTTATGTTAGTGCTCGCATCGGCCTTGCTTCGAGTTTATGTTAGTGCTCGCATCGGCCTTGCTTCGAGTTTATGTTAGTGTTCACAGAGTATTCATCTTCTGAGGAAATAGCCTCTGGAGTAGATAGTGGAGAATAGAGAGGTGAAACAAGAGGGTTGGGAGGATCTCTGCTACCATTTTGTGTTGCAATGTTTTCGTGTTCAAGATTTTGTAGAATCGATTGATCCTAAAGAGGAGATGTGACAATTGAGATATCATTTCATAAGTGGTATCATTTTGGGGTCGACGGTTCTACCTAGGGATAGATTGCACAATCGGGGAAAGACCTGCCTCTCTCCCTAAATCTCGCGTCACAACCTGCGATGGCTGAAGTAGTTGCAAGATATTGGGTGAACCGACTTACGACGAAGAGTGAGCAGTGGTATGTTGTTGGTACCTACTTTGCCTGCTGAGAAATTGTAGAAAGAGTGGTATGTTGTTGGTACCTACTTTGCCTGCTGAGAAATTGTAGAGGGATTAGAACTGGAGTAACCTAAGGATTAAAGATTGATTCAGGCTCGAGACCTTGGGAATCAAGAAGTCGCATAGAATGTCATTGTGGGCTAGATGAAAGATCTTTTATAGGATTTGTCAAATTAAAGTTATCCATTCATCTCGGTTGGCGCTCCTAGCGCCAACTTGTTACATGCCAAAATGTCCACATCAACAATAAAAGAAAACAAACACCTAATCGTAGGTCCCAAGTTAGACCTAGTCACGTTTGGGATGGTGCCTCTGATTGGTTAAGAGACCAATTTCCCCAATGGTTTAGGGTTTTGTCTTGAAAGATTTCATTACTTTTCCTTTTTCTAATTTTCTTTATATTAAGTCTATTCTATGAATTATCCTAAAGCAGAATAGATATAAAACTTAAACTATCCCGATTGGGAGAAAAACTCTTATATAAAACCTAAACTATGAACAGATCGAAATAAATATATTATCATTAAAACTAATGAAACAGTTCACTCTTTTCAACAAAAAATTAAAACAACGATATAACACAACATATGAAAGCAAACAATTTCTTTTAAGAACAATGTTAAGTTACAGGTTTCAATACATATCCCCCGTCAGAGAAAATAATTCCTAACATTCGGCAAATAAGTATCAAAATGCATACCAACATGAAACAACAATTAATTGCTGCAAAAATCATACATATTCCTATAATCTTCAATACAGATAACTGGAAGACTGAACAGTGCATTCACAATGAGTAATAAGGAAATAATTCTAAATAGCATTAATATGAAAAACAACATTTATCATATCAACTGGAAAATTGAAAAAAACTCTGCAACATTATAGTATTAAAAATTGCTTCCAAAGGCTACATCGAACTTTGTCTTTCACCACCCCCCTTGGCCTTCATAAAAAATTGCTTATATAGCTTCCAGCCAGTCGACAACTAAATTTAGTAACTAACAAAAAATAATAACTCTGTTTCTTACAACATAATATACAAAAGATAAAATAAACTAAAACAAACTTAATCAGTTCCTTCGTGGAATTTCTTCAACTAAGCTTGTAAATATTTGATCTTGGCCATTCAGTCATCCTTTAATTTCTAGAACTGGATTTTGACACCGAGCAGCTTTGGTTCAATCTATCTATCATTATCAACACTGATTCTTTTTGTAATGCATCGGACCATGCAACCAGTTCAAGTGGTTGATACCAAAAATCGTTGAGGAGCTCCTGATCTGCCTTCGTTACCTGTTTTATGACGTCCTCACTCTGATCTCTGTCCTGTTCAATGACGAGGATTTTCAGCTTGATTGGGTCCGCTTGTTTTAATTCATCGAGAGCTGACATACTAAACATACACCATACTATTATATTAGGAACCTCCACAATTTGTCCTCGTAAACTTGTCAAATCTCGTGTAGAGCATACAGTCCCCAAAGAATAACCATTTATAACTTAGAAACATTCCAAAAACCTCGCACACACATTGCAAAGTCCAATCGCAGCTTGCTCTTCTCAAGTCAATATAGTGACTTCGAAATCATCAAGCTGGAAAAATATTCTGAGCAGTAAACCAAGGGCAGAAGCCATTTAAATCAAAAACCAGATATTATTTCCACCAGCTACTGTGGTTCAGAGAATCTGCTTCACCAAAAAAATCTCCTTTTCTGCAAAAACAACATTGAACAGTCAAACAGCAGCAGAAATAGTCCAGCCTAAAACAGCATTAGCACATCCTCTTTGAAAATTACACAAAATTTGGAGTTAATATTTAAGGAAGGTGCTGGAGTGTTGAACTGAGCATCAAGTGGCAGCCGCAAGGCTCTCAAAGTGTACACGCACTAGAAATATAAGTTGTCCAACTTCCTTCAAAAATGCTCACGTCACTCAATGAGGTCAATGCAGGAAAGGGTGCCACTTGGACATGAACTCAAAGACGAGGTTGGCACCGTTCATTTCAAAGCAGATGCTGCCGCTAGGGAGAAATCTCATAAAGATATCCTAGGAAAGTATTTTTCTGTAATAAAGCGACAACCTCCCCAGTTTTGGAAGTCAAGGCTAGCAGCATTACAGTGGACCATGAGCATTTTTTAAAGAGGGTCCCAATTTGCAGGTTCAATGGTTTTTACCAACCGTAGCAGACTTCAAGGACCGGTTAGACATCAAGTACTAGAATGTTCAGCAGGCAACATGTCTTGTGGTTTTGTTACAAAGGGATTTCTGCAGATAATATCTCTTTGAAGTTTTGTTTTAAAGGGATTTCTGTGGTTCTGTTTGATACCAATGAAAATAATGGATGGATGGCCCTGGATTTGGGAGACTTCATGATTGTTTATGAAGGAATAGATTCTTGTATTCAAATATGTACTTGGTTCCTTTCCCAAATTTACCAATATTTTGGGTGGATGCCAACATTAAGTGATGATGTGACAAGTTCATATCCACCAGAGAAATTTACAAGCATAAAGGAAAGTCAGAGTGCACCATAACGTCCCCTTCAGGTACAGATGTGGCCATCAGTACCATCTAATAGCACCTTGTTAGAATATTCAAAATGTATTTTCCTAGTCAATCATCAGTATGATGGTAACCATCTAATAGTAGATTGCTAGAAAGAATCTTGTTCCTGGCTCCTCACCAAAATATATTTTCACATTATGGGCTGATACCGTGATCAGTGAGTTCGGGGATGTACACAATACGATTTTTTCAGTCGGAAATTTACAAGGCTGCTATGTGACATAATATGTGTGGAATCAAACCACAGTGGAAGACCTCATGAAGAGATTGGCATGTGATAGAACTTCAGGAAAGCAATCACTTAATTCCACCTTTAGGTACATATTGCTATCAGTATACATTCTAATAGATGCTTACTAGAAATAATTAGAACATAATGGAGCTGACAAGATGAACACAAAAATGTTTCTGACGTGATCTTGCTTTGGAAAAATAGCAACGGTGAATGTGGAAAGTATTCAAGGTCTATCACTGGAAAATAATGCTGTAGATTTGGGGAATGCAGAACAAGCATCCCCCAAGGAGAGTATCAGTGACAGAAAGAGTTTCAATGAGAAGATTGCGGAGCGAGAACTAGACTTCACTAATACATACCCATTCCTAGAGAGAATGATACAAGGAAAGAATAGTTTTATGAATATAATCAGGACGGAGAAGTGTCAACATGACAAATGAAAAAGAGAGTTCTGGAAGATATTGTAATCTTAAATTGAGAGTGGGATCAAGGTATTTGGAAGAAAGAAGAAACAAAACAAAATCAGACAGAAGATATGGGTGATCAATTATATCAATCCGACTGAGGCCTAGTGCAAATCAGAGATGATTTTGATGTAATAGATACCCCTTGGTTGTAACTTGTGAGATCCAAGCCGAAAGAGTTTCTCCATACCAAGAAAAGAACTTACACGAAATTGAGCTTCCTTCATTTGCTCCATCATTTCAATAAGCTCCTCCTGTTTACCAAGTGATTCCTTCAATACCTGAAGATGGTGAGATATATTCATATATATGAGAACAGGGCCTGATTATTAAATTTCTTGAGAGACAAAATAAAGCTCAGCTTCAAGTACATTAAATCTAAATCCATGTGCATGCTCACCTTCTTTGTTGCTTCCAGATCAGTTTCTAAAGCATGTATCCGGCTTGTAGCAGCATTTAGCATTTCCTCCTTTTCTTCTGGCATTTGAGGAGGCTTTGCACTGAACTCGTTGACCTTATCTTCCAACTCCTGAAGACACTTTAGTACAGATGGAAGAACATCTTTCTCAGTGAACTCACACGTAGGCATAGGATGCTGAGATTCCTCCTTAGGCTCAGTGCCGTAATTATATGCTATAGTCTTGGACTTCAGCTCTGCATTCATATTTCCACTTGACACTTTCTTTTTTATGCCATCTGTAACAAAATTGAATACAGCAAGTATGCTCATAATGAAGACCATAAAAAATGCTGTAATCTGCACAATGACCCCCTGGGGTTTGTTAAGATCATCCGCGGGTAGAAAGATATCTGCAGTACACAGAAATAAAAGCAAGTTTGAAAATGTCCATCAAAAAAAGATGCATCATGGAAAGCAACCATCTACGACAGGACTAAAAGATATTTATAACACTATTTAAGCTCGAAAATGTCAGAAGTCATACTTGTCCAAAAAAGGGAAAAGAAAACTAAAGATCCTGTTAGAGTGTAGAAGTATGCAAAGGGGAGACGGGAGGATTTGTCTTGATTGCAAAATACAAACTAGAAGGGAAATGATAGGAGGAAACAAATGCTATAAGCACATTCGTTAAAGGCAACATACAAAATAAAGGAGCATAATATTAGCAAGGTTCTCATTACAAAATACTCATTCTAAAAGTAATAAATATCAAGGGGTGACGTGCAAGATGAAATGGCCCTTTTTAGGTGAATTTAAAAATTGCAATGCTGTCTTTGAGTCTTACAGCCACATTGTCAGTCATAAGCTGGCTTTAAAATCCATTAGAAGTGTGATACTTTTGCCATGCCAAACTTTTAGTTTTTATAGTTTTACATTCATAGTGCATAAAGTTCAAGCACATAATAAAAGAGATAGTCTTAATTCTAACCTGGATTAGTTTATGCAGCACGGTTAAAGCACAAAATGTCTACAATGATTCTAAATGCGGAATAAATTGTCAAAATCGCTGACTGATCCCATGATTCCAATTGAAAAATAGATGTTCTTGAAATGGAGCACTGGGGAAACTCTAGCAATCAGGTTTTAATTATATATTGCCAATGCCCATCAGCTGAGAAGAATTGAAATACATATGGCTTATGGATTTGCAATGCATGTTTAAAGTTTAAACTAATTTTAAGTACCTTTATCAAGTTCATGTTTTCATAGATTTTATCAATCATCTAATGCTCTAGTCCAGGTCTTCATAAATTTTGTGAGAAAATAGAAGTTACGGCTACAATTAAGAAAGTATCCTTGATATTGTCTATGTCGCTTGCAAACATGTTAGATTAATCGCTCATAAGTCATAAGCTTTCAAGTAATCACTTATGAAGGATTTTAAACCAAGGTAACAAGCTAAGTTGCAATTTAATAAGAACTTATATAATAGTTAATGCCATAAAGGGAGACATATAAAACCTGTTTGAAGTTTGAACCTTGGTCAGCAACTCGGCAAAGCTCAAACAAACCTAATCAAGCCTTGTTAAAATTGGTCGAACTTGATGAGCATTGGAAGTTTGACCAAGTCTTTCCCTTCCAAGTAAACAACGCCTGCTGGGGGATCAAGCCAAGTTGACTAGATGAGTAGAACCATTATTTCTCAAGTCTTATAGCTATGGTTTGAATGTTGAAGCAGGCAAAATGCAAAACTAGCTGAAAGTCTTCCAACTATAGAGACAAATGATAATCCACTTCCAAGTGATGAGCCATGGAGGTGTTGTGGTTGGCTTATCATGCCAACAATTTGCCTCGAAAAGGTGATTTCTTGATCAAAATTAATAAGCTAATACCTACAATAATCAATTCCCTTTAATTGGAGGATTGTTATATTACCACTTAAAAACCAATCACAAGCAATTTTTGTCACCCACCAAAATGAGGAAAACCCACATCTAAACATCATGCTAGTAAGGGAGCAAGTATTTTTGAAGAAAATATATTTTGGTGGGTTGAATCTAGGAAAACTAAACATCAATCTACCAATTAAACTTGCCTATAAATACCTACACCTAATAGCATTAGGTGCACCAAAGATAGAATGTTGGATCCATCATATCAACTCCATGATTTAGATCAAGGTCGGGGTGGCACTTGTTACATGTTAATATCACAAAACATGGTTGATTAGGTAGAGACTGTTACCTACCATCCAAAAAATAAAAACAATGTCTTCTTATTCCAAAAGTCAAAGACACATTAAACAATACCTTTAGATACCGGCAAATTTTCTCCATGACCCTTTCGTTTCCAACCACTATCGACAGCCTTGTCAACCATAGGAACAGATTCATACTCCAAAAACCCATCAGAAGAATTTGCTTGCCAAGCAACCTTGCCCTATAAAGGGAAAAACAGAATAGAAGAGATAAGACAGATTATAATTTGCAAAAAAATTCCTGGTAATAACTAGAGCAAAGACAAAAATTTATAGCAGATAATAAATAAATGTAAAGCAAAATCTAGCTCTTATCTCAAATTTGATGAAAATTACTAGCTTAAAAAACAATCCAACAATGACTGGAAACCCAATTTAGACCACTCACCAGTTGCAAGAAGATTACTATTAACTATATTCACTTGTGTCCACACATGCGGTCAACAAGTTTGCAAAGAAACTTTTCCATTGGCAATCATATAATGACTAGTTGAATCATTTATTTATAAAACTCACTTATTCCAACAGTTCAACTACCCTAATATAAATGACATTGGCACAATTTCTTCGCCTACAGCAGAGTTCCACATGATCTCTTAGATTCCACAACAGAGGGAAAAAGAAAGATCAATAATACTACACCTTTCTTGATTCTTGATAGACAGTATACTACACCTTTCTTGATTCTAGATAGACAGTATCTGCAAATTCATCACAAAATCTTTCCTACAAATCTAAGATTTGTCTGATATGACAACTTTACTGAGAAAAGAATCTACATCTCTAAAAAAGATTTCCATCTGGAATGTCAATGAGAACAAGTGAAAGATGTAAGGCCCATTTTTAATTTTTCAGTAGGACGCCCTACTTTTATCAAATTAAGTGGGAGGGTGAAGTTTTAGAAGCATATGACAAATTTAGAGGGGAAAAACCATTTTTTACGTTAGCTTGTTTTTAACTAGAGGATAATCCTTATCCTCAATTGTTCAATTTTGGATCAAATTTTGTAATAAGTATATGTTCCTCTGCAATTCCAAATATGTAGAATATATTGCAAAATGGACAGACCATAAGGGACTAAAGAAGTTTGCACCAGATCTAGTCTTCTCCCCAAGAAAGAGTAGTTAAACTCCAATGGGGTTTCCAAAAGCAGCCCTTAAAAAGCATGAACCAGTGGAGTCAACTAAAATAATAGAGGAATTGCCCGAGCAACCCATGCCCAATTACACAGGGAAGGGACAAATAAACAAGCAAAAACGATAGGTTTTATTGGAGGCATCAAGTTTTGTCTATACAAGACTTTAAGATATTTATCTTTGTAGAGGGACTCAAAACTGATAATGAACTTAAGAAAATGAAAGGCAATCCAGCATGGACCTAGTCAGTCAAGTGAGATGAGTAAAAGAAGCCACCACAAGCCTAGAGCAAGTAGTCTCTGTGCATATTAGGAAAGCAACAAATAGGTTGGTCACTGGTGGATCTCCTGGCAAATTTGGCTATCCCAAGCAAATCACAATTTCAAAGAATTCTAGCCCCATAAACAATTAAGGGGGCAGGCAATCAGCATCACCATGATTACAATGATCCTTAATTTGCTTTTGATTTCTTATTTCTCATTGATAAAAAATGGATTTAGTTGGTCTCTATTTACTTCTAACATCTTTGTGAATGTTAGAGAGGAAGATACCCTCAGGCAAAGGGTAACAAAGCACCTGGATTATACCATTAAAAACAGTAATTCTTAGTTTCTTTCAGTGTGGTTAAGGCCATGACCCAAATGAAGTATTACAGAAGAAAGCCTATCAAATAAGGGAGACCTACAATTTTTGTGGAAAAGCACAAAAGCTTTCATATTTTTCTACTGTACTCGGTGTCTCCCTACTCCCAGGCCTTTTCCCACTCAGTAAATTGGGACTGGGAGTGACAACAGATCTGAGAGCCGTAGTGGGCTTAGGCACTATCCCTCTAGTAACATGCATACAACCACGCTGACTCTTCCACAGTGTAAGACTCTACTTGATAGATTTGTGTTTTGTCCTTTATAATCCTTTCTTCTAGTTTGTATATGTTATCCCTATATTAGTTTCACAGCCTTAATGGAGGGAATTGGGAGAGACTCAAAGCGGAGAACTGTCCAACCCCACAGTGGCAAGGACTTGGTGCAAAAGCAAAGCAAATGATGCCCAACCTCAAACAAATCCATAGCTAAGGATTTAAAGGCAAGGTTGAAGTGATTAACTCAGAAGGAAAGAATGGTACTAGAATGAGGGAATCTAGTCAAAAAGGGAGTACTCTTGAAATGGAAACATCCTGCAAAGAAGCTTTTGTCTTGACAGCACCAGTAAAACAAGAAGTTGGCCAGGTTGTGGTTAGGCTGGAGTATAAATACTAGACCACCAGAAAAGCCTAAGATAGATCCAAGAAAATAGAGTTAATCAAGACATGATTACTGGCAATTGAAAACAAGGTTTTTTCTTCTGCAGGCTGCGAGGAGGTTTACAAGAGCAGCAACTCCTGTGTTATGGTGGAGTGACAGGATAGCCATTTTGAACAGCTAGAAAAGCAAGCCCCTACCTCAATATTGATCAAAGAAGATGACAACCTTGGACATGTATCTCAGAAAATATTAGAAAGGAATCAATTAGTCACCCTTTGAACTCTGTTAACTTTGAAAGTTGACTTACATTCATGCCAAGTTCTGGTTGTTCGACTCATCCAAATATTTTACATTAACCCAGTCGATCATGTAAAGAATTAACGGGTTGGCCTATTAGGCCATGATGTCCAACGTCTTACAGGACACCCCTTGTAGGGCCCACCATATCTTTTTTGGAATTAGTAGTAGGATCAGTTGAGCCTCGTAAGCTCAAACTCAATAAATGTAAATTTGATTAGATTTTCTACTCAAGACAAGATAGAGCAAACAATCAACAATAATAACAAAAGGCAACAATGGCATCAATGGCATCAATAAACCTAACTCAAGAGAACATACACCACCAGGACAACAATTATAGAGCATGAAGGATAAAGATAATACTTAAGTCCCACTGTACCAACACCCTAGACAACACACCAAATTTGGCATATGAGACCCCCCTTGCCAGGACACACTCACACTACCCCTTTGGGTTTCAAACTGATGACATAGCTCGGGAGCAAACCAGCTTTGCCAATCTGCCTACACCCCAAAGTATTCAATGGTTCAAATAGTGGAGAAATTTTTATTGAGGTTGTCACAAACACAAAATTAGAACAATCACTATTTCAAAAGTGATGGCAAGCGATACCAATGACAACCAATGTCCAAAGAAAAATAAAAGTGAATGTTATAAGATTTTGTGAAAAACAATAATATGTTGCAAGCTATGAAACAAGACATGTTCCTTAAGGGCTATGTGTCTATATTTCACGGGGCTATATGCTAAAACAAGACACGTGCCAAACACATGTGCCCTAGATGTGCCCCACTCTAAAAACTCTTTTTCAACATGTTTTCTCACTTTTAGCTGTAGGGAAAGAGCTGTCAGTCTCTCATTGTGCAGGTAATGGGTAAAATGGACATTTGAATTTTGAAGGGATTTTAAGTGTTTTGTAAATGTTATAGTTTTAAAAAAAATTGGATTCATGTAAATATTTCATACTTATAATAATAAAAAATCAATATATATATATATATAAAACCATGTCCCCTGTGTCCTGTTTCCAGGGTCGTCATGTAGCGTGTCAGATACTCTTATTTCCATGTTTGTGTTCTCATGTCAGGTGACTTATGAACTTGCAAGAGAGACAAAACAAAAGGACAAAGCAAGAAAGCATGACATCAAGGAATGTCAATTTAATAGAAGATGATATCATTCCCAACAACCAGGAAAGCAATAATATTATGAATCGGCCTGACTCAATAGGATATTGTGTTTTTTCTCATAATGACCACTGTTATGATAATGACAATAGTACACCAAGCATATAATTGTTCAAAACAATTATTTCAGGGAATTTTGATGAATATTATCCCAAGGACCAAATAGCAACATCAATGTCCCACAAATCATGTCTAGCAAAAACCTATGACAACATACTAAACAGAAAATTGCTATTTATATATCACAACTTTTGGATAATGAACTGTTGATAGATATTGAAAATTCTTGCACTAATATGTCCTGTTGCTCAACCTTTGTGTTATCTAAAGTAAACGAATTGATGTATGACACTTCATCAAAACATGCTTTACAGGTGCACAAGGCTATGCATATCCTCAAGTACACTCACATAAGTATCTCAAGAGCGCTGATAATCATCAACATAAGTGACTCTAAATTAAAAGTTAACGGCGATCAGAGGAAAATTCCTAATATAAAAGAAAGTCAATATCAAATTACAGTTCTCTTATTAGGCAAAAACAACATATTTATTGCTAACCATCACCATGTTAGCAAAGCAAGAGTTGCTAGCTTTTCAATAATTCAGACGTACTTGTATCCTTGCATCCCACAATCAAGATGCGCAAAGAGGATCCACTGTTCATAAGGGGCATAACCAACAGGAGGGAATATAAACCCACAGTCTACTTTTAAATAAACATTTTCACATTTACTCATAACTGACAAGCAAACTAATCTTTGTAACATTTAAACAGCAGTTGGTGACACTTTACTTATTAATAAATCAATAATATTCAGTTATTCACGAAAAACCAAGACACAAAAATATATCATGCAGTTTGTAAAATCAATGCATACCACTTATTCATCATAAATTGCAATTTATCATGTAAGAGTGGATACCCTTTACAACATCAAGATGAATCATACATCCCACGATTTTGAAATTCTTGAGAAGACAGCACACAACTTGACAGGATTCAAAGGACTTACTTCCTCATGAACAGGAGTTAACCGAGCAAGCCCTGGACCCCTGTGAACTTTAGGAGAGACAACATCATCTATGTCTGACCCTGACTCTGCAGTAGATGTATCACCACCCTTTGCCTGGCAAAAAGTAGAAAGGAAATTAACTTTACAAACAAAACTATATAACAAATAATTCTTAATGATAATCCTGACTAACTCCAGATGACAAAATAACAAATCTTAATTTCACAAAGTGTCAGTAGATTTTATGTGGTTAGATCAGATGCAGTCAAGTCACCTTCGTGTAATGTGGTTTACCATGCGAAATTGTCTTCCCATCAACAGTTACAGTCACAATTTGCCTTGCAAATCGGGCTTCACCATGCACCAACTGCACAGCCAAATATGAGCACATATTATAATTTTATGGAATATTAAATAAAGCTAACTTTAAAAAATGCTATATGCTTGAAAACATATTCTGCATTCTAAAAGAAAATGGCTTCTCCCTCCTAATGTCATTTTTATGTCATTATCAAAATGAAGCAATAATCAATGGAAAGAATCTAAAGCTCCATGCACCTTCATTATCTCCGGATCCTTCCATGGTCCTTTGTCAGATGCAAGGCACCCTCCTTCTTCAGCACATAAACAGTTACCACCCAAAAATTCGGGCAATTCGCTGTTTGCAAAGCAAGTAAATGATATACGAGAATTATATACAAGTCTATCCACAAAGACCAAACAGTGAAGAGTAGTAAAGCAACCTGAATTGAATGTCTTCAGATTAAATTTCAAACAGTTGAGCAGTGACAAGGATACCTTGCATCAATGACTTCTAAGAGCTTGCTATGATACTTATTTCCAAGAACCTGTACTAACAAGAAACATTTTTCAGACGCGATATAATGATTAACTTCTTGGCCCACTGAACAAGGAGGAGATATAAGACATCCACAAGACATCTGATGTACCATAAAGGAAGTCATTCACACATACATGTATCTTGGCGGTTGTCTTAGGATCAAGAAAACCTTTTATGGAGTTCCACAGCAATCTAAAACCAGGACCTGCATTGATGATGAACATCTGACACAACGTCTACAGCAATTTGCATTGCATATTGTGTTAAGTAATACATATAACAAAAAAATTATACACACCATATGATGCACATTACAAACTGAAAACTAACCATGGATGTATCATTGCTTGCAGTAATTTTTCAATATGCCTTTCATGAACCATTGACATTAATTGCTACACATTAAAATATCACAAAGTACCTCGGGATAGTTGTCCCCATCAATTTTCTGTATACGTAATATAAGTTCTCTTGCAGACTTACTGAAATTCTTTAGACCCTGAATCAAAAGAAAATATTAGGCCAATATACATAAGCAGCAGCAAAGCAGAAGTCAATATTAGACTAGAAGCCCAAATTCATGAGTGGGGTGCAGTTTTGACAATAGGTAGCATGCCAGAGACTGTTTACACATTAGAGCGAAGCGAGAATAGCGAGATCATTCATGAATTGAATCAATATGCTCACCCCAAAAACAGACATACAAACCAAAGTAAGAAAATGATAGAATATTAGACCTACCACGCCCTGTACATCCAAAATTGTGGTGGCGGAGTCTATGTGTTTTTTTGCTGCGATGGAACAGGCAGGAAACTTAACATTCAAAGTCTTCTCAAATTCCTGCACGTGATACTTGAGATATCTCTCAATAGTTGTAACCTGCATGAGTTTAATTGGATCAACCATGCCAAGCCTCTCTATATAAACTGGTCTTCCATCCTTGTCTACTCCATGATGACCTTGTGGATAGTACTTGAGGACTTCAGGTAGCTCTTTGAAGTCAATATCCTGAAAGGAATTGAAATGAGCATGAGTGAGTGGAACTGTAACATGCTTACAAATACTATGTCACAGTGATATAGCATAATTCAATATTCTGCAACCTGTGGTCAGAAGTCTGATAGGGAAATTAAAACCAGCTCTCAATCAGTGCAACAATAACGCACTGAAGGAACAGAAGAAGAATTTTGTTTGCAATATAAGAAAAGTTTGTTCAAATTTACAGCAAAATCTATAAAAGAGAAACAAAAGATATATAGAGGATAATAATATTTTAAACAACAATTACCATGCAATTCAATTTTGCAACACAAGAAGCCAATTAAGCAGAAAACAAATAATTGGAGAAACAAGACAGTACACATGGAAAAGCCTCTTTCAAATTCCTAACTCATATAAAAGGATAAAGAATACAATGAGATGTTTAGACGCACTCTTATGGAATTGTAGCAATCAGTGATGCTTAATAATAAATAGCCAAATGTGCTCAACAAATTACTATTGAAAAATGACAAAGAAAGGCAACCTTGAAGACAACAGTGACAGTACAATGAAAAAATGATGCATACAAAATATATATTAAGAAATGTTTGTGATAAAAGCATCAAATGCAAGAAAAAAATGTTGGAGATCTGCCGCTAATACAACATACATCAATTCGGTGTACATCTATATTACAATCATTACCTACCTCCTCAATAGTATCAGCACCGTACTCCTTTCTCCAACGAAGCATCTCAGCCCACATGTGCTTGGTTTTCTCAATGTCAAATTTCCTTGCTTTCAAGAATCTGCATCATGCATCAGTATTGCTTAGTATAATTTTTATTAAAATATGCTCTCCATCTCACTAGGTGATGAGAGGCCTACAATGATGAAATTTTGTTTAAAGTGGCTGATGAAATTTTGTTTAGAATGGCTGATGAAATGCCCCTAGCTTAAGCTGTTGGACAGAAATATGGAAAATGTTTGGCGAAAAAAGACACCATATCTCAGGTGGTAGTCTTGCGGAAAGAGTTCACTTCATTCTGCAATTACAAGTACTTGGGGGGGTGTAGATTAACTCCATCAGCGGATTCAAAAAATGTTCAGTGGGTTTCCAAATGGTTGTCAAGGCAACATTCGTAAAGAATAACTAGAAAATGAGCAGGTGAATGATTGCATGAGATAAACAGAGGAATCCGGTACCATCTTGGTGGATATAGCTCATGCATCTGAGAAAATATGCCAATTTTTATGCTTGTATCATTTCTGGACTATCAAAGAACTCTCCAGAAATGGACACTTAAGGAATTAATACACGAGAATCTAGGGTGGTAAAAATTAAAAACCTTTCTCACATCTTTGAAAATGATTATACTAAAAGCTTGTTGATTTGCTTTCCAAGACAAGAACATGCCCTGTTAATTCAAAACCCAATACTTCACAAAAGGTCATTGTATGATACCCTAGCCTTTCATACAAGGTAACCCATTCTTGCTTAGTAGAATCCCTTAGGAGTCTAGGACTCACTAGACGAGTCAAAGGAAAAGTCCAGGGTACAAATTCTTTATTGAGGCATTTTCATATTCTCCTGCCATAAAACAAGAAAATATATAGCAAATTCTTACTTTTATTGATAACAATATGACAAAGCAGATATCATAGCATAAAGACAGAATACAGTAGCAGATTCCAGTCTCAAATGCCAATAATAGAATAAAGTATCCTTATAAAGGCAAGGTTGACTGAACTTGTACATTGGGGTTACATACTATGTCGATGAGGACTTTATCCACATCATCAATTTACTAAGTTGACTACATGACAAACAGAGGAGAAAAAGAATACCACCTCAAAAAAAGGTTGCTACACAAGCTGGTCAATTTGAAGTGGGAAAGCCATTGGCTAAATTGCAACAGTACTTCTGCCAGCCCAAGATGAAATGATATCTAGAATAATTTGTTAAGATGATGCTTGGTGTATGGAAATTGGAAACACACCAAACAACGTTTTGTTAGATGTCTACCCCAGGAGTTGTACCCATGGTGGACCCTGGCCATTCCTATTTCTAGAAACCCATCTCCTACTATTATGTGTTTCAAATTCGTGGGGACACTGTTAAACTTGTAACTAATAATGTGGCGGCTTGGATAGGGCCATTTTATCCTTTAGAATGCATGAAAGAAAGTCTTATAACAAAGACAATAACTAAAATGAACCAGACAAAAGTTATTTCACCCATGAAGGAGAAAAATGAATCAACCAAGCAGCTTATATACATTTATTTATGTACATCATCCAGCCAAAAACAGAAAACATCAAGGTCACCTTAACATCATATGATAATCATCATGTGTGGGAGGCAGCAGGTCTTCTGCAATAAGTGCTTGTCGAAAGTTATCAACAGCTGCTTGTTCCTCGGCATCTCGTACATCTTTAATGGAAATAACCTTCCTCCTAGGAGTCCTTTTCTTTAAGGAATGCCGAAATTTCGTGGAGGCATTGATGGCTTTCTTTTTAAGAGCTCCAATTTTAGTTCTTCTCCGCTCATCTTCAGAATTCTCCACATCGGATTTCCTCTCTCTCCTTTCATCCTGAGCAGAAGATCCCTCAAAACCTGAACATGAATCAAGTCAACCAAGAACTCTATCAAGACACAAAATGATGCTTCTCAAACAAAATTGAGATATACAATATCAAAATCTACAGTTGTAAATAGACAGAAAAAAGAACAACAAATCTGACTACTTGATCACAGTATGGTCGTTGCAGGGGATATAACCCATGCAGAAATTATGCTACTTGTTGTGGGCAGAAAATATGTACTTATCTTAGACAGAAACTAGTATATGTTGATCTTGGTCAAATTGCTTTTTTTAAAGAATAAATATGACCAGAAAAACATTACATATGGCTAGCAATTAAGCGCAGCAGCTATGCTGGTAGAGAAACTAAAAAGCGGTCAAATTGACCAAGGTTGATACCTATAAATGCCCATCCACTTTAGACAAATTAATGAATTATTGAGGGCATATAATCAGATTAACCAGACCAAATACTTTTTGTCTGTTGACAGATGTGGCGCACACTAAAAAGAAGACATAGTGACCTCTGGATTCAGTACTTGTAATCTACCCTACCAAAAGGCCCTTGCATAAAATATAAGTAATCTGACTCCATCAAAAGACCTCTTAAATCTAAAAGTTTCTCTTGAAGCCTAAAGGATTTTGGCTTCATCATTGGGAGCGATGAAGGGCTAGCTATGTTCTAAAGACAATGCTGGCTCAAGAGTGTTTATCCTTCAGTGATCAATAGTGAGCTCTATTGGCTAGAATAGCTGCTTTCCCAGTGCTTAGAAAATAAATCATGAATCGTGACTATGGAGGAAGCAACTCTAGTTGTATCTGGCTTACTTCCCAGCTGTCAGATCTGGTCCATATGTAGGGGAAAGAAGGCCCGGTTCATAGCAACAACAAATTATTTCCAAAGGCAGTTACTGTAGTCTGGTGGCCCAGTATATAGATACAACGTAGAAAGATCAATAACGTGTGGGAACCAAAAAAATTACAAGAAAGTACAACCCAAAAGTTTTGATACTGACAAGTACGAGAAAACACACAAAAGCATGTGTTTCAACTAATGAAAATTTATGAAACAATATTAATTGTCGTCTTAGACTTTAGTTGTCTGCAGTGAAAAAACATCAAAGCTGTAAGAAATAAGAAAGAAAAGGTTATTCAAGTTGGAGAGCAAGTGACGGTGTACCTCAGAAAGGAGCAATTTCCTGAAGGTCCCTACAACAGATAAAACCAAAAGAAAATTGGCCAAGATAAAATTTTGAAGATAAATAATAATGCGTCATTGATCTCCCAGAAGAGTTGGACATCAGTCAAATTTTCAATGTTTAAAACATTTATATATATCAAACAAGGTCAAATGATGAACCTGATTGCACTGACAAGGTAGCTGATGAACCTGATTACACTAAGGAGGTAGCTTGGAAGGAGCAATTACTGAAAAAGAAAAGAGAAGAAATTGAACACGTCGTGGACAACAAGTTGACAACTACATAGGCAGCAAATTACAAGCTTTAATAAGTCAAGTGGAAGGGTTTACCAGATTCAGATAATTTTACTTCAATAAACGAGAATACAAAATTGGACCAAGAGTTTCAAAAAAGAAAATTGGACAAGGACAACTAGGAGGGTTAACAAAATACAAGATGTAAAAGCTGACTATATTAGCAATTGCAAAAGATCTCAAGAAAATGATGATCCATATTACAGATGCATATATTATTATATAGACGACTACGTAAATAAGGACAGCTATTTAGGAATAGAAATAATATAAATTCAATTCAATTGCTTCGGGACATGAATATACAGGATGGAATCGGAGGGCTGGTGATGTTAAAATTCAAAATTCAACAGTCTTCACATAACCACCAAACAGCACATATACCAGAAATTACTTTATCAATAATAAAGAACACTTCACACATTGCCATGTCTCCAAATTATCATTGACCTTAGGTCCCAAAAAAGCATGTTGTTGTGCAAGTTTTAGATATGGTTATACAGGCAGTAATTGACGCCTAATGATGAAAATACAATTTTGCATTATGACAGTATAAGTTCACTACGAATATCACATATCTTATTAATTCTGCTAACCATAGCTTTAGATAGGCTTCAAAAACCAAAAAGCTCAAAGGTTCATTCCTACCAATCGAAAAGCTCAAAGGTTCACTCCTACCAATCGGGTCAAAAAATGTGCAACAAAACGACACACAATAGCTACAATCTAGAGAGTGATCTAACTTAGATTTCAAAACGACTGTTTGTTATATCTGCGTTCAATTCCCAAATTACTATGAAATTGCAAACAAATCAACAGTGTTCAATATACTTAGTACAACACGAAACATACAAGAAGTTACGCTCCCATGACTTATACTCGTTACGTTAAAACTCTTAATTTCATGAGAATCGAACTTTCGACCACAGGATGACAATTGCTAATTTCTCCAGAGTTGATATAATTGAACTTCTATATTTTTTTCACATAATTGGATTCTTCGCAAGCCCTAAGACGCTTTTACGAATATCAATCTAAATTTGCCCCAAAATAAATAAACTTCGGCAATAATTTCATAATTCCACTCAGCCAACTACATCTCTCAAATTCTCCACATAAACAAAAACCAGTTGGACATGGGAAACTTACACGGCCTCGCAAATCTGTCCAGAGGGCCCGACATTTTCGAAATTTTAGAGAAATTATTAGCCAAGTAGGGGACAACTACGCGGCAAAACGAAAGCCTTCAATATTAGCAGATGGTCGCGTCAACAACACGTTGAGAGTTTACCTGCATTTCATATATAGAGCTCAGAATTGATAACATTCTCTCAGATCGCGGGATCAAATGCTCAATGCTACAAAAGTAATGAAACGAAAGGACATGAGGAAGAACTAAAGACTAAATACAAACATGGCTAAAACTTATAAATACATACCTTGTTTAGCACAAATCCTTGGGGCCCTGGATGCAAATACACATAGCAGAGCAAAACACTAATCTTCCCTTTGCCTCTCTTTACCTGTGACTTGCCTCCCTGGCTTTACTTTTGCTGGCCGCGTGTCAACTTTGTAGGGCACGAAAGCCAAAGACGTGAGCGTCTAGACTTGCCAGCAGGGCTACGCATTTGCCAGCCGGCCCGCTCGACCCGCCATTTTACCCCCAAAAACGCCTCATTAGTTCATCTTCATCTTCTTTATTTAACAAAAAGAATAACTACCCCGAAAACCCCTCATTAGTATCAGGGTGAGAACGTTGATCCGTCAACAAAGCCGGCCAGCCAAACTAGTTATTTGTAGTCTGAATGTGCCAGCCAGCCAAAAGTTATTATTATTCTGTAGTTTGAATGTGCCAGCCAACCTTCCAATTATGAGGAATTCCAGATTTGGTGTTTGTAGTTGTTAGTTAAAAAAACACACATTTGGCTCACAATTCACCAACCAACCATGGTGTCCCACTTGTTCCACAGATTACAGTGTGTTTTTTTTGGAGTATTTTATTTTATTTTACGTTTAGAACTTTTCTATGGTTTTAATTGAATGCATAAATTAATTGGTAAAAATTCAATTTGGAAGCTTTTAAATTGTGTTTTTGAATGCACAAATGGATTCAGCACCTCAAATACCTCTAGGATACTAAGATTTACAAGGCGGTAGTCAAGAAGTGACTGCAAATTCTTTAGCGAGAAACTATAGAACAAGGCCACTATAGGCAAATAGGGGTGTAGACTCAACTTTGAGTCTTGTATGCCAAAACAAATAGCAATCAAGTTCTACCCAGGTTTCCTTAAGTTTAGTTTGTTGGAACTGCAGAGGTTACCCTTGGAGGTGGGGACCTGGGCTAGGACCTATTGCAGAAGATAGAGACATAGTCTGTCTTGTGGAACATGTTGCCGTCTGAAAACGCATCCGAGAGTTATTGCAGCAGAAATCTTCAAGCTGCTTGGGGGCAAGTTTTGAGTTGAGATATTGTCACTCAACACTCAACTCCTCTGTTTAGGCAGAACTCCTAACGAAGCCAAGGGGGGTAGTCCCTATGAGTTACTAAGGATGATTAAGCTTTAGGTTTGTGATTGGGTAAGTTGTTTAGGAGTTTTGAAATAGAATGATTGAAAACGAAATTCACTTACAAAATAACTTTAAATCAACAACACAAATTCATCATTTAACATATAAGATCTGAAAAGATTGAAATAAATGTAAACAAGATCAGTACCAATAATGGAGTCGAAATAGTGTGTTGTTGTATTGTAAGTGTTTTGCAAGTGCTTCTTGGTCAATTTTAAATTATTAATGGTTCGAGATTGTTAAGGAAAAAGGGGAACTCCCGAGATACCGTGAGGTACAGCGAGGAATGTCTGGAAATTAAAATTGGTGGCTCCTCATGAGAACGTGTGGGTTGGAATAGAGTCTCTAAGATGGTGTTCAACACTACACCAACTAGGGTGTAGTCTAACTGTGCCTTGAGGTCGCCTCCCAGTTGTTCCCGCTTCCTCTAAGAAATTCCCCACACAAGTTTTAATTACGAAGTGTCGGATTTCCACTATGTTCATGTTAGTTAATTTTATTATTATGAGTTGTTTATTTAGATGTGAAGAATTGAAGAGTAGTTACAACTCTTTTTTATTTCCCATGGGCCCAAGCAAATGCCCGCAAGGGGAAAGAGCATACTTTGAGTTGGAACTAAATGTTTATTCCGTTTTGATTGTGGAAAAGATAAATGACTGAAGTGTTATACTAATTACTACAGGCAAGAAGTATCTTTTCTGATCATCCGATCACGTAGTCAGGCAAATCTCTTTATGTGACGGCGAGAGCATACTTCGGGAAAGCAATGCCAAGTTCGTTTACCAAAAGTAAAGACGGAAAGTAAATGTTTGAACTAATTACTACACCAAGAATATATTTTCCCTTTCGTTACTTCGGTAGAGCAAGGTGGGTTAGATTGATTTCTTAACAAAATATACTTTAAAAAATGAAATCTACTTGATATGCAAAAGTATAGTGCTTGCAAAGAAAAGAAATTGAATGTTCCTACGTCTTGAGTGAGTTTGAAGGCCAATATTTGGATCGGACACTTCAAACGTTAAATTTTAGTACTAGATTGGTTTTATTTAAACAAGAAAAAAAAATATGTTAGAAAAAAAAAACACTCCACGAAAATTTGACACAAATGTAAATCCCCCCAGGGGGGATGGGGTGTGGGTGTTGGTGTAATGTCCCCATTTTGACCCCCTTTGTATTAAATCGTAAATGATGTAAATATTGTAATTTGATCATGGTGAGGAGCTCAAGGCCAAGGCCCCACCATTGATTTAGCATTTTATGTATCGGCAATTAAAAATAGATGTCTATGGTTCTTGTGCGAGATGGGCACAATGTAAGTAAGACATCATGTAAATACGAATTTTAATGGAAAAAGACCCACAACTAGCTATGCTATGCAACAAAGAGATGGGGCATGATTCTACAAGGAATAGGGAGGGGAAATAATCAAACCCTTGAGCCACTAGGGTCAACCCATGTGTCAATAAGAAAACCCATGAACTCTTAACTATCCATTTTTGTCTCATGCACCCAATCATTTAATTCTTCCAAAGATTGGTTGGAGCAGTTAATGTCTTGGGATTGGAGAAGTATGGCAGTCAGATTTCGTGCATGGGCAAGCCATCAACCTGAAAATCGTATTTTTGGCTTGCTGGGCAAGAAAACCCCCACGAAATCCTGCCTAAGGCAATTCCTCATCCATTACGTTCTTCCTCTCACGCAGACTAAGCTCACTGGAATTTATCCTCACGTTTTTCACCATAACCCTGCGTTTTTCCATGCCCAGGAACTCGTTTTTGGTATTGTGCAATAGTTGGGGAAGGAGGGACGCGAATTGGGACTGAGGGAGAGATCGTTTTTGCCCCTGGGGCATTTTTCTGGAATGGGTTTTGCTCTCCCAGTCGAATTTTCCTAGTTTCCAATTCGTTTTGAGTCTACCCATGTTTTTCCTGAAGCTCAGGAAACCCCATCTCATGCATCCCACTGTTGAAATGTTTTATCATGACCAATAAGAGTGGCTCTATTGTTATGAGCATCCCCGTTTTTTTTTATTTGAACCTGTGAGCAAGAAACTTGGACTGGTAGTGGACAAAATTGGCTTGATAAACCTAGTGGAGGGAGTAACCTCTCAAGAAGATCAAGAGGGCTTTGGCTACTTTTCTATGCACACCCTGAGAGCACTAGAAAGGAAGGTATGGCTTGAGGGACTGTGTGGCAGTGAAGAGAATACTTCTTTGTGTTGGGTGTGTAGGCATTGTGAGTGCCAAGCTGAATAGATCTGGGAGGGGTATCCATAGCTCTGTGGTTGAGCACACTAGCTTAGCAATTCTTCCTTTCCATGTCCTAGCAGCCTGATAAACCCAATTGCAGATTGGCTTGGCTCATCTTGGTGTATGCTTGGCTATGTGTGAGTCTGTTGTTCCCTGGTTCCTTGTAGAGATCATGCCCAGCTCGGGGGTGGCAGTTGTATCAAGAGGTTGATAAGCACAACTGGCCTATGGTTGGGTGGAACATTACAGTTGCATAGCCAGTTGCTTGGGACTATTTTGTCAAGATAAGTATTCTCTTGTGTTTTTAACTTTGCAATTATTCCTTTGATGAATAGCTTGAATGTATTATGGATGTGCTAATGAATTTACTTCCGCTATGTTTTCAAATGATTGTGCATTTCCATATGATCTTTCAATTACTTGAATACTTAGTTAAAAGCTCCATTTTAAATTCAAAGATTGTTTACCTAAGTATGGGACTAGATGCCCGGTTCTTGCACCACGTCCTCTCGATCATGCTGATATGATGGGAGGGGACGTTACAGTTGGGTATCCCACTTGCTCTTTTTTTTATGATTTACAATGAATCTGGAAGAAAGAAATGCTTTGGATCTTTACAGAACTAGATCCAAAAGCTTACAAAAATACAAGTGTAAATTCCCTAATGAAGTTAGGAAGCTCTAGGAATCTTTGGTTTGGCCTCAAACTCGATTTTTTGCCACTAAAGTCCAAAACCTGCTAAAAACAAATTTAGGACAGCGAACTAATTAGTGTTAGAAAATGCCCAAAATCATTTTTAAAAGTGTTTTGGGCAACTACAAAAAATTATGGAAAGATCTAAGCTAATCTACTTGCAAAAAATGACTAAAATGACTCAAAAGGACAAGTCCTTTTGAGGATCTTGGCTTGCTTTTGAGGGCAGCCAATGAAGCACTTTTAACCTTTGCCAAATAACCTTTTGAAAGCACAACTTAACTTCTACTTCAAGCCTTTAAAAATTTTCAATAGAGTGACTTGCAAGAAGGAAAACTACTCAATACTAGATTTAACTTGTAAAATGAAACTTTTTCTTGAAGATTTAGATCTAAAAACTCACATCAAATCTACTTATGATATAGATCTAAGCTATAGATTTGAATTCTTGCTAAAACAATTTGAAAAATGAAGTTCTTTGAAGTTTGAAGGAGAAAGAGAGAAGAAGATTTGCTTGTTGCCGGAAAGATCGACCAAGAGGCTTCTTGGTGGGATGTCGAAGGACTATGTCTAAAAGAAATTGCTTGGAGATGAGAAGAAACAAGCTAGATCAACTCGTCTTCCAAGCTAGGCTATCTGCAATCTAATCGCGCACTTGAACACATACCCGTGAGATCCGATAGTATATATAAAAGAGAACAAATGAACATGCATATAAACTTATAAGCATGTAAAATATAGATCTCTAATCACATATCTAAGAATAAATAGATAATAAGCTTACTAACTATCTATTTTCTATCAACTGATAACAACCCTATCAAGATCGGATTCACAAGATACATATACAAGAAATGTAAACAATTCACAAATTACCTCAGCATAAAACCATGACAATGTTCATCCAACACAATGGCACCACACACTTAGCCCCCAAAGCTTCTCTTTATTGAGCAAATGAAACAATACAACATTACAATGGGCAAGCACTTCTCCTTGACTCTAACTAGTTCAAAGGAGAGAAGAGACTTGTTTATATAGATTATGAGAGGAGGAAGGGCGAATGGCTCAAGGAGAGGAGCGAATCCAAGCTTGGCGTGGAGAGGGCGTGAACTTTGTCCATGAGATAATCATGGGATTGGTTTGTTGCGATTTGAATGAGGAGGTGCCACATCTCCATAAGGAGAGGCACCCTCACCAAACTCCCAACCAACACACTCAAGAGTTGCCACATAACACAATCCCCCACATGAAGGAGAAGTGCGCTCAATCTCTTTGATATACGCCCTCCCTAAAAGATGACAACTCGCACATCCCTCTATTTGATTGGGATTTGGTAGATAACGGCTGACTTGACTTGGATTCGAATCAAAGGATAAAGGAGAGTGCGCCCAATCCACTTGTGGGTTGCCACATAATCGCTCATGTGCATTCACGTGAAGGTAGAGGGGGGACGCATCCAAAATTTAATCAATTTTAATGATGTGACTTTTTTAATCACATGATTTTTATCTCTAATGAGTCACCTACCACTTGACATGGCATGCTAAGTCATTTGGCACATGCCTTTTGACTTTTTATTTTATTTTTTTGCCTTGGTGCAATTTGGGTCTTTTTAGCAATTAAATGCAAAATTGTTGCATTCTTAAGGAAAAAATGCTCCCAAAGGCGAAGTAGTCACCTGGAACACGGGAAAAGTGGGTACGAGGGTAAAGAGGATGCTCTGAGCGTCAAAACGAGCATCCCCACGCCGAATTCCTCCTCTGGACCACACTTTTATTACAATTTGAAATTTTCCATTTAAACCATTAAAAAATGGCCTAAGTTTACAGGAAAAAAAAATATTTTCTTCGGAATTAAAAAATAAACTTAGGGGGACCTAACACATGTCCATAGCACTCAATTTTAATATCTATCATGGTAATATACATTGACACATGAACTCTAATAACCTCCTAAGATTAAGAAATCATGCAGATCACCCCAACTTTGGAGGTGTGTGAAAAACTCGAAAATTATATGTCGTTTATTCAACAACCTATACTTGACAAGGGAAAAAACACTATGGGATAATCGAACTGATAATTGTCTTGGTAAAGTCGAATTCTTTACAAAACCATCGTGCTATGACATTTTTTACAATTTCCCCGCAGGGCATGGACATGTGAATTTATTAAAAAAAAGGCCAAGATGGCCTGCTAGGACTTATGGTCTTCTGATTATGAACAAGTAGACTTGTTCCATCTTCACAGGCTCACTTGAAATCACCTAAGTGCAACTTAGCTGATAACAGAACACACATGAGCATGAAGGGTGCAGGACACCTTTGTTTGAAAGTTATTTGAAGTTGGCAGTGTGGAACGATGCAGAAGAGAATGGCAAGGGACACAGGGTATCATGGTCTTAGTGAAGAAATAGAAAGGTTGTCTCATTTATCTAGAAAGAGAAGACTCAAATAAACAATTCATTTGGTTTAAAATCTCATAAAATGGAAATATCATTAGAATTGTAGCATGCTATTTTGCTCCACAAATTTCAAAAACTTATAAAAGTAGCAGGTTGGACCACAAAGGCCCCTTCGTAGCCTTTCAAAACAATATTGTAGTGTATTCTCAATAAAGTGAAGTCCTTCTAAGGGGTGATTTAAATGCTAGGACTACAAGTGAACAAGCTAGCATTCTTTGGAGTAAGGAAAACTACAATCCTATTTGGCTTACAAAAGAAAGCAATCATCAGTGGACAAGAATTTCAAAGGACAACAAAAGATGCAATTTTTTGGGGGAAGTACAATTGCTTACTCTATGTGGGACAATTGATTTAATCATTTGCGATGGTTTGGCTAGATGGGTTAATTCTAGTAATTTCATTTGTAATACCTAGAATGACGCAAGTGTAGTGGATTATGCAATATGCTCGCATGGCTTGTGTTAGAAAATGGAGGAAGTTTTGATTGGTGAATAGCTATGGGATTTAAAATCTGATCACAAACCAATCTATATAAGTTTCTCTTGGACCGAAGAGCAGCAACTTGAGACGAAAAACTCAGTGCATTCAGCAACCTCCTCCAAAGGGCAGAATTCTTTTGACTAAAAAAAATGTAATATTTTCAAGACAGGGCTAGAGAGGCTTGTTAAGAGGAGAAAATATCATCTCAGGGCCTTCATAGTCAGCAGCTAACAAACTTAATTCAAAACTCACTCACAAAATGCAAAAGAGCAAAATATAGGAAATCTAGAACAAATTGCTTTCCGGTGAATGTTTGGTTTGATGAGGAATGCAAAAAAGCAAGGAGAACTTTGAGAGAGTCAGACAATAAAGAAAAAAACTTAAAAGTTTACAAGCAGATTTTAAGAAAGAAAAAAGATGATTTCATTTTCTCAAGGAGGAAAGAATTAATATTCCTTGGGAAAAATAACCCCAAGTTATTCTGGAAGGAACTTCAATCGAGCAAGAAGAAAACTGAAAATAATATTACAGCTTATCAATGGTTTGAGTATGCAAGGCAACTTTATGAGCAGGATCATATAGTTGAACATGTTAATCTTTTATCTTTAATTCGAAGTTGCAATAATACTTGAAATCAAATAACAATCATACACATAAGCAATCACATTCGACACATGAATTTACCTTGGGGAAACCCTCTATGACTTGAGAGAGAAAACCCAACAAAACATTCCTTAGTATATTGATAGATAGTAGAGAATGTATTTTACATCAAGCACCCCCAGTGCAATTACATAGCAGGAGAAAGATAAAGAAGAGATACTCAGAATAATATCCTGCTGAAAGAGAAGCGCATTGCCTTCGAGAGAGAAGAGAATTTTCTTCACATTTAATTCATCAATCATGTATAACATATTTATATATTCTTCACATGCATCATCTTCTATTTTTATCTTCTGACTTCAGGATGAACTCGCCCTCCATCTGGGTGCATCAATATTGCATGAAGAAGTGCGTCCCACTTTTCATACAGTGCATTAACACACTAAACTGATTATTGGGATGAACTCGCCCCATAACTGAAAGCTTGTTCGCTTAGTTAGGTGGCTAACTTAAGTGTCGTCATACAAGTGTCACAACTCAAGTGTCGTCTTTTAGTTTAACATAAGTGCCGTCATGCAATAACACTTAGTTAACTAGATCTTCTTTGTTATCACTTAGTTAACTTTCTTAACTGATTCTTTCTTGTTAACATCACTGCAGTGATCAATTTGAGTTCTCCTTTGATTTACTGAATTCTTCACTGAAGTTTAACAATTCGAATTCTCTCTTAATTAATTCTTTTATGTGCAATTCGAATTCTCGCATATCTTATCACATCTTATCTTTATCTCTTGTCTTATTTGCATGGTCTACATGTGCTAGCTTAATTATCATATCAAATATACCAAGGATATTTTCCCAATGATGTGAACATATTTTTCTACTATCGTTCCAAGTAGTTATATGCTAAAGTAATTCATTCTAGAGATGGATAGTCTCTAGAGGAGACTTAATAGATCAACCATGGCTAGTAGTACATCACACACCATACATGCAAAGCATCAACTCAACACACGAGGCACCACCTCAACACATGAGGATTTATATTGACACACAAGACCTTAGCCTTGACTAGCAAGATTGTACAACATCATCACTTTGACATACAAAGCACTTGCCTCAACACATGAAGCTTAACCATTCTTGAGTCCAACTCAAGATTATTCTCCAAGTTTCCTGAGTCCAACTCAGGCTCCTATAAGGCACTACCTCGAGACACGAGGCTAAATCTTGACACACAAAATTGAACTAGAGAATGACTCATAATGATGTAACTTTAACAGACCCCCCCCCTTAGTCAACACTACTACTAAGATTTTCACTATGCAAGAGATTGAGGTGGGTATTAAGAAGTTGGGTGTTGGAAAATCAAAATATTTAGTTGAACTTCAAGCAAAATATCTAAAGTGTGGTTCGGAAACTCTTGCACCTCTCATTATGAAAATATTCAACAACATCATTCAATAGGGGTTCCCTATAGATTAGATAACCAGCCTAGCAATACCTCTTTTCAAGAGCAGTGATGTCAATGATCCCTCTAACTATAGGATCATAATGATAAATCCCTTGTTTGCAAATCTATTCGGAAGCATGCTATAAAATAGAATTAGCAAGTGGGAAGAAGAAAGAGATAAGCATGTTAAAGGATAAGTAGGCTTCAAACCTAATCATTCCACGATTGATCACGGTATAACTTTAAGGAACATCATTGAAAAAATGTGGGAGAAAAAAAGGAAGCCTTTTGTTGCTTTGTATTTCAAAAAAGCTTTTGACATGGTCCTTAGAGATAAGCTTTGGCACATAATGGAGGAACTTGGGGTTCCTATGCATCTTAGAGCAGTTGTTCATAGACTATATGAGGAGATTAAAGTCAAAATCAAAACATCAGATGGTATCTCTGAAAGCTTTAGAAGTGGCATTGGGGTCAATCAAGGGTGCCCATTTTCCCCTACCCATTTTGGCCTATATATTGACAAACTTGAAGAGTGGTTAAACCTAGAGGATGGTGATGGTGCTCTTTTGGGCGAGTTTGTGATGAGGCTTCTTTTGTATGCATATGACCTTATTTTGATTGCTAAATCTTCCCTTGGCTTGCAAGAGCACTTAATTTCCCTTGAGCACTTATGTAGAATGGTGGGGATGCAAGTCAATACTAGTAAGATGAAAGTGGTAGTTTTCTCTAGCAAAATAAAACATAACCAACATAAGTTCTACTTTGAAGGCAACACTCTTGAAGAAGTGGCAAATTACAAATACCTCGGAATCAATTTCAACATAAATCTAAGTTTGGAAGGTTGCATAAAGAAAATAAATTTGGGAGGTTGGAAAGCGTTCTATGCTTTTCAAAATAGATGCAGAGAGGTGGAAGAACTATGGGATTGGAAGACTACGAAAACTCTTTTTGGTTTGTTAGTGATCCCGACTGTTCTCCATGGTTGTGAAGTGTGGGCTAGCAATACCTCTGACATATAGTGGAAGCAAATTGAGAAGATTCAAAAGCGCTTGCTTACAAACAAGTTCAAAATGAAAAGTTAAGTCCCATATGAGATCGTGTTGAGTGAAATGGGGGATACTTCCATTGAAGCAATTACTATGGTGTGACTCATAAGATATCTAGAAAGAATTGAGCAAATGGAAGACATCAAATGGCATAAGGTCGTCTTCAATGTCATATTGTGCAAAAGAAAGAAGACTTAGATGTGGCAAGATATTAAATGGCTTAGTACATGGGATATTTGCTTGAACATGTCCCCCACGAATAGTAAAGAGATAAAGGATTTTGTTATTGATAAGTTCCACAAGCGAACTTGGGATAAAGGATTAGGGAGAAAGAAAAAATATTATATTGAATAGTTTAACCCCACTTACAATCATCATAAAAAAGCATACATATGGGCCAATATATCTTGGAGAGCCAAAATACTCATTACTCAATTAAGAACTAGTTCCCATC
Source organism: Larix kaempferi (assembly GCA_027924585.1). Taxonomy (NCBI): domain Eukaryota; kingdom Viridiplantae; phylum Streptophyta; class Pinopsida; order Pinales; family Pinaceae; genus Larix; species Larix kaempferi. The sequence goes on from BSBM01000104.1 coordinate 890,014, forward strand.
AACTTTGTTGTGAGACCGAGCGTTGGAAAAGGCCAAAAGAAGCTTGGGAACAAAGAGTGTGTATTTTTGGCACCTCCAGAAAAGAGGAGATAGAAAAACATTTCATTTCAGAGTGTGAAGCCTTCAAGGAAAGTAGGGACAGCTATGCAAATATCTTGTTAGCTAGCTCTTGGGATAATTTATTCAATGAGGGGACTGTGGAGAAATTGGGGATGCTCATCATCAAATTGAACAAGAAAGGGGTTGAAATGCATAAATCAAGTGTGGGGTGGTCTATCCCATATGTTATTTTTAGCCTTGCGGATGTTAAAATAATTTATTATTCTTCTTCTTCTACATTTTCCACATTTAATATATGTAACTCTAATATTTTGTTAAGATTCTCAACTAAAATCTAAACAAAAAAAACAGGAAAATATTCATAAAAAGTAAAAAAATAGAATAAGTAGACTTTTCAAGCACTTCATTATGTTTTAGTTGTTCGAGATGGAGATTAGATGTGTTTCTATTTGACTTTGTTGCACTCATAATTATTCATTGCATCGAATCACGGATGGGGTTTTCAAAGCTCGCGAGGCCTACAATCCAAGTTGTGCATGCCATGATCATGTTGGGTTTCCAATATAATTTATGCAAAGATAATTTCTATGAGCGCTATGAAAATTTGGTCATGTTCTTTGGAAACCTATCCCCACCCCCAAGGTGTTAATTTATCCAGAGATCACTACTCCCTCTGGATGCCTTGAGATCTCAAGCGGTTTGAGTCCCTATAATTAGAAATACAATAATGACTGAAGATACAAACACTATAGATCTCTTAACACTTTCACAATAAAAAACACAACAATCACACAACTCAATATTTATCCTGGAAACCCCAAATGGGGAAAACCAACTATCTATGGGGATTTCTTCTATCTCGAGCCCAGTTCAAAGTAAGCAGAATACAAGTACATACAAAAAATACCTCAAATGGAACAACGGAACCTGACAAGGTCAAAACCCTAGGTCTGCATGCAACAACTGATGCATGCACAGAGGAAATGTGCCCTAACTGCCAACTAGATCTGATCTGTCTGCAGGTAACAATCTGTCAGTATTGTCTCTCTCACAACACTGCTCTAATCTTCTCAGCCAATGAAGAAGGTCAACTGTTAGATCTGATGAATGTGCCCTTCCTCTGCATGGAAAAGTGTGCCCTCCCTCAAGATTTCAGAGGCACGTACGAAATCAAATCTCAACATATCTGAGCTCCGATCATCACAGTCCTTCCTCAAACACTGAGGTGAGGATACTCTGAAAGTCTCAACTGCTCAAACGGTTAATCAGATCCAGAACAAGCTCCTCTCTCCTCTAGTAATGCGCCCCTCTCTCCTATACAATTCGCCCTCTCTCAATCTCTACAGAAACCACTCTGTTGAACTCTCTCTATCCACAGAACTAGGTGCCAAGTGCCTCTAATCAAGTGGTGTCTGATCCAACTCAGATCACCCCACTCTCCCTAGTGTATAAGCTCCTCTCTCTCTCTCTCTCAGAAAGTCTCCCTTTGTATGCACAATCCACCCTCCTCACTCTGACCGATCTCTCTCTGATAAGCCAATTGAGTAACCTCATCCGGGGACCTCCTGCCTCCTTATATCATCTCACTAGTCAATTAGGTTTACCAAAAGCCTAATATCTGTGCATGCAAAAAGTCACATTTGCATGCATATTTTAACTAACAATTGTACATGCAAATATCATGCATGTGTGAGGAAAAACACCCTGGAAGGTCTGCATGCATCCGCCAATGGATTCATGACACTGAGTAGAGTGCATCTCACCCTCTACTCCATCATGATGCCTTTACTGTTGATGTACCTCCATGCAAGTCAAATGAATCATGGAGGACATCCCGAGATACCATAATCTCTAACACTCTCTCTTATCGAGGGAAGTCCAACCATTGATGCCTGGATCCAAAAAGTCCCCTGCTACTGACACTGGCCCTACTATCCTGCCTATCAATGCTGCCCTCTAAATTGTAGTACCCTGATCAAATTCCATTAATGTGGCTCTGGAAGAAGCCCCCTGATCAACCACTGACTCTGTCACTGAACTTTGATTCAAACTCCCTCTAAATCTTTGTTGTAACCAATCACCCAATATTCCATCAAGCGGGTCTACTGCCCTATAGGTGATCTCCCTCTATCTCTGAGTTGACTCAACTCTCTCATGAGCTAGTTCCATATCAATAATCTCATACCAACTCAGTCTCTAACTGGTACCTGTATGAGCATCATGCTCATCCATCTGATTTGAGTCCAAAGACTCACTCCCCTGTGTCTCATCAACATCATGAGCATCTTTCTCATCCATCGGATAAAAGGAATCACTCCTCTAATCCTCATCATCATGGTGAGCATCTTGCTCACCCATACACCTCTGAGCACCATCCCTTCTGTGAGAATCTCGCTCTTTATCCCCCTCTGACTCTAAAGAGGATGCACTCAACCAACCTGATGTGCCAGATGTGGTATGTCCCCAAACCAAGTACTCACCGTCGATCCTGTGACCCATCAAGACTGGATCAACTCCCTATGGATAAGTGAATATCAGATCCCTCTAAAACACCACTAAGTAACCGGCAACACCCAATGTTTCCACTGAGAGTATACTCCCTCTCATTCCCGGAATGAACAATACTCCTGATACCTCCAGTAGTTCTCCACGGTCAAGTAGAAAACGAACTCTACCCACTCCTGTGACCAAGTGATCAGTCCCATGTATATCTCGAATCATCTGCATAGGTGTGTGCTCAAGAATGAGGAATGCATCTCGCATCCCGATCATGTGATTGCACTGTATGTAGTCAACCCTCCATATCTCATCAACCTGGATCTCTGGCTGACTACTATCATGCCCTGACACAAATGAGGCTAATGAGAACTCTCTCTCAAACCTAGAGGTAAACTCATCCACCTTCTCTGCTGCTGCCAACTGCTCATACTTTGCCTACTTATTCTTCTTCCTAAGCGGACATTGTCCCGCATAGTGTCCATACTTATTGCAGGCAAATCACTTGATCTTGATCAGATCCTTCTTTTGTTTGAATGGTTGTTTCCCTTTTGCTGCAAGTGCCACAACCTCCTCCTCAAGAATGGTGGAAGTTGATCCCTGAATATAACCTCTCCGGATCTCTTCTTGGGTGAAATCATCCCATAGAAGATCCCACTTGGGAAGGTTCTCTCTAGCAATGATGGATTGGAAAAATATTGCCCATGGAATGGTCACGCCATTCAGGGCTTGTAGATCCATCTCACTATCCTCAACCTTCTCACCCATAGCTCCCAACTCATCCCTTACCTTAGTGATCTTGGTGAGATATATGGACATGATCTCATCCTTGCCCATTTTTATGCTTCTTAGTTTCTGTTTGAGTACCATCTTCCTGTTTGCGTTAGAATTTTGGTACAAATTGGTTAAGGCATCCCACATCTCATATACATTAACCTTGGCTGAGACATGTGGGATAACATGGTCCTTGATTGCATCAAGGAGGATCCTCTGGGATCTTATGTTCCTTTTCTCATTTGTTGCTTTGGCAGTTTCATCTAATGCAACTGTGACTGGATTTGTGGCTGTGCTCTCCACAACATCCCACAGTTCGATCTCTTTCAACAAGATCACAATCTGTTCCCTCCATGCACTGTATTTGGAGGCCCCATCCAACATGTCCTCCACTATCAAGCTAGTGGCCATAACCTCTGAACTGAAAAAATACACAAAGTGATACACGAACCTCTCTTGATCACAGATCTGGCCTCCCCTTGCACTGATCTAATAGATCTATCTCAAATCTATCCACCTAGGTCATAGATCTAATAGATATGACCTCTATAACACCAGATTCGGTCACCCTCTCCACAGATATGAGTGTGATTGATCTCCCTGACCCTTAACAAGGCTCTGATACCATGTTAATTTATTTAAAGATCACTACTCCCTCCCTAAGATCTCAAGCAGTTTGAGTCTCTATAAATCATAAATACAATAATGACTTAAGATACAAACACTATAGATATATTAACACTTCCACAGTGAAAAACAAAGCAATCACACAACTCAGTATTTACCCTGCAAACCCCAAACGGAGAAAACCAACCATCTGTGGGGCTTTCTTCTATCTCGAGCCCAAAGCAAAGTAAGCAGAATACAAGTACATACAAAAAATACCTCAGATGAAAAAACGAAACCTGACAGGGTCAAAACCCTAGATCTACATGCAACAACTGATGCATGCATAGAAGAAATGTGCCCTAATTGTCAACTTGATCTGATCTGTCTGCAGGTAACAATTTGTCAGTAATGTCTCTCTCACAACACTGCTCTGATCTGCTCAGCCAAGGAAGAAGGCCAACTACTAGATCTGATGAATGTGCCCTTCCTCTACATGGAAAAGTGCACCCTCCCTCAAGATGTCAGATGCACGTACAGAATCAGATCTCAACAGATTTGAGCTCTAATTGTCACAGTCCTTTGTCAAACACTGAGGCAAGGATACTCCAAAATTCTCAGGTGCTCAATCGAATCCAGAACGAGCTCCTCTCTCCTTTGGAAATTTCCCTCTCTCAATATCTGCAAGAACCACTCTAATGAAATCTCTCTGTCCACAAAACTGGGTGCCAAGTGCCTCTGATCAAGTGGTGTTTGATCCAGCTCAGATCACCCCACTCTTCCTACTGCAGAAGCTCCTCTCTCTCTCTCTCATAAATTCGCCCTTTACATGCACAATGCACCCTCCTCACTCTGAATGATCTCTCTCTGATAAGCCAATTGAGTAACGTCATCCAGGGACCTCCTGCCTCCTTATATCATCTCATTGGTCAATTAGGTTTACCAAAAACCTAATATTTGTGCATGCAAAAATTCACTTTTGCATGCATCTTTTAATTAACAACTATACATGCAAATCTCATGCATGCATGAGGCAAAACAACCCGGAAGGTCCACATGCATATGCCAAGGGATTCATGCCACTAAGTAGAGTGCATCTCACCTTCTACTCCATCCTAATGCCTATACTGCTGATGTACCTCCATGCAAGGCATCTGAATCATTGAGGACATCCCGAGGAGTCCTAAAAATCCATGGGCCTTAGTGGCATAGTCGGGAACAAAATGATGAAGAAATTTGGCCTTACCTTGGAAACTCTACAACTGGCATCATGTTCCTGGGGGTGGTAATTCCAATATGGATTGAACCTTTGAAGGGTAGATGGTGATGTCGTATTTGGAGATAATGAATCCTAAGAGGCGACCGGCAGTAACACAAAATACGCACTTAAGGGGGTTTAAGCGTATATTGTATTTGCGACATTGTGTGAAGATGGTACGAAGGTCTTGAAGGTGATCACATCATTTTTTGGATTTGGCTATAATGTATTCTAAAAAGTCGAGGATGATGTGATCCAAGTCATTAAAGACGTATGCCATTTCCCACTAGAAAGTGGCCCCAACATTATTTAGACCGAAGGGCATAACTTTGTATGCAAAGGATCCCCATGGTGTGGTAAATGCAATTTTGTACTGATCTTGGGGGCGGATGTGTATCTGGTTATATACAGAGAAACCATCCATAAATGACAACATTTCGTTATTGGCGCATGAGTCAACGATTTGGTCAATAAATGGTGTTGGAAAATTGTCCTTAAGGTAGGCTAAATTGAGGTCCCGAAAATCTGTACAGACACAAATGGTTCCCTTCTTTTTGTTAACTGGGACGGGGTTAGACACCCATGATGTGTAAGCAATGGTAAAAATAAAATCGGCTTGTAAGAATTCCTCAATCCCGGCTTTGATTGTGGGGGCTTTAGAAAGGTGGAATGGGCGCTTTTTTTCTCAGACGGGGGTGGCGACAGGCCAAGTGTTAATACGATGTTCAACAATTGTTGGGTGAAGACCTGGAATTTCTTCATAGGACCATGCAAAGACGTTGCAGAACTCTTTGAATAGAACAATAAAATTGGTAATTTCCTGTGGTGAGTAGGAAGCCCCAATAGAGATGTTTTCGACGAATCCTGTTGTGATGGATATATCAACCTGGATGGTGGGGGAGATATTGGTGAGATTGTCGTCTTTGAACGCATGTGGGGCAGGAATAGGATCCTTGAACCAATTGATATGACTACGAGGTAGAAAATATTTTGACTCAATTGTATATTGTTGTTCAACGGGTAGTGTGTGTGGTTCCTGTCTACTAGTCGTTGAGGACCTATGATGGAAAGTATCCCATGAAGGTTCAGTAGTGTTCATGGCATCGATTATCTCTTCATCTATGGAGAAGATGTACTCTTTTATCATGTCTTCGTATGAGGAGAAGGGATCTTCATTCTTGGTTGGAAGAGGGATTGAATCGAGATGTAGGATGTTGAGGTACTTGGGGTGGATGCTAGAATCTCTTCTTGAGGAAATATTAAGGGATCTAGTGATTCACAGGAAATCGGTGATGGGGGATCAAGATCTCTGAGGGGATCTAATGGATGTGAGGTGTTTTTATCAACCTTGTACTCTATTAGTTCGGTATCCTCCTCGATTACCGTAGGGAGTGTGATCCCACAGGGGGTGAGGTTATCAGATAATCAACTTTGGGCTGCACACAGAGTCTGAAATGTGACTACTAGAGGACATTGGAATGAATAGTGAGACATTAAATTGCATGAACGACACGGTCGAGTGGTGTTGGTGTGGTTCAAGACAATGGCTGGGCTTTGTGTACGCCGGGGTGACTATTGGTCGAGCATGGAATCGGCCCACTGTGGGGATGGATTGGTTAGGATCACCATAGTAACCATATTGCTAGGATCCTCCTCTGGTGATGAGGGGGATGAAGTATCCTCTAAGGGTTGGGTGAGGTGAATGGTTTCCAATGCCTCCTGATATCGAGGGAGTTCGGAGCAATGGTGTGGATAGTTACCATACTGATAAAATATGGCGCATGCGTGATTTATACGCAATGCCTTGGACTTAGATATGGGTGAGGAATATATACCCCCTTTTACCGTTAGTGGATCATGTGTTATGATAACATGGGTGTTAATCAAATTCCTTAGATTTGGAAAAGTGGGACATAAGTTGGTCGTGTAGCCTTGCTTCCCAAAAAGAGAACACGACTGTGTGACCCTTTGAGTGGGAGTATTAATCACAACTGGAGCTTTCAACTGTTGTTAATTGATGCCCCCTACTTTAGGATTAGCGATATTTGATGAATTGGACGTCGGGTTGGGTAATAGGGGGCCTTTCAACTTCAGTTGTTTGGTGCCCCCATTGGAAGTCTTAGCGATGACCGGTTGTGGTTTAGTCGCAGATGTCATAGGTTGGGCTGGTGTAATAGAGGGTGTTACAGGCCTTGCGGGCATAGCAGCTGAAACAAGGAAAAACTTGTAATGAGTGGCTGGTTTGGAAGCCATCTTTGGGTAGGGTGTGTAAGGTACCATACCAGGATACCCAAAGTGATCCCAACTAGAGTTAACTGATCCATAACTGGAATTCCTTATACACCCGTGGGAGGGTACAAGAATGGGATTTGAAAAATTGGTGGTACCGATGGACTCAACATTTGTTCAATACCATGACTGAGATGCGGTGTTGATGACGGTGTTGAAGTGGAGGCGGATCCATTTTCAGTGGTTAAAATTGTGCACATTAGGTTGTCGGTTTCTATAGGGATCCTTGGCGATGGTCCTGAATACACTCCTAACAAATTGGATTCCTTGTACATGTCGTGGTCAATGTTAACATATGGTTGATTATAGCCCAATATAGTCGTTAGGACATTGTCAGGATTGGTTGTGGTGTTAGGGTCATAGTAGTTAAGTTGGTCGAGGGTGATGACTTTCCCATTTAAGGGAAACATCGTGATACAGAATACCGAGGAGGCAACCGTCTTCATGGCTTACATATAACTATGCCCCAAGAGGATGTTGTTGTCGAGTTCAGCATTGACTACTTCAACATCGATCATAACCATCTTTCCCCCCAGCTCTATGGAGAAATTTTTGTACAATCCTCTTGGTTGGGATGGTCTCCCATTATATGCACGAAGAGCGATAGACGAAGGGACATGATCCGATGACCCCAATTGTTTCCAAACCTTAGAGTATATTACTCAAGTGGATGCTCCTCCAATGATGATACAACGATGAATCATGACGTTCTTTATGGTGACTAGAACCTGAAATGTGACTGATGATGGTAGTCACGAACTGATGATGGTAGTCACGAATCACCTTTGTTGAGATAAAAGGTCATGAGGTGCGAATTGGAAGGATCGAGGGCTCCAAGTGAATTGATTAATGCCTTATGTTGTGTTGGGAAAGACTGTAACACTTCTAATGTGGACATTGTTGTAGGGGATTGAGCCAATTCATCCACAATGTTGTAATTGTGGGCGTCTTTCATGTGAGGGTTATTAGGGGTATGTCAAAGTGGAACTGTCGGAATACGTGGGATTTGTTCGGTATTCGATCAAGGTATTTGTAGAGGGCACCCCAAGAGGATAGGAATGTCTTCCACTTGGGGGGTGGAAGGCCCATCATAACCCTTGAATCATGTCTAAATATTTAGATCCACCGTGTATATATTTTGAAAAGATCCACCATCGTTGGGGGGGGGGGCCACCGAGGGTCTTGGTGTTGTGTCACTGCCCCTTAATTCGTAAAAGGTTGTGGTAACCAGGAGGTTTGCGGTTGGGGAGTGTTCGCATCCTGAGGAGGATTCAACACCATCTTCTTCTTAGCTTCCACTGACTATTGGAAGCTAGGGATAAGAGGACAATGATGTGTGTACTGACCATAATCGCCGCAAATGGAGCAATAGTAATTGGTCCTCAAGTTGGGGTTCTTCCCTTGTTTGGGGGGGTTGTTAGTTCCTGTGTTTTGGTTAACGCATTCTAGTTTTGTTGGGGGGGAATTTCCCCCTTGCCCTGACTGCTATTTTTTCTTTTTCTTTCCTTTCTTTTTCCCTCGAGTCTACGGATTGTGGGGGTTTGCGGTGTTCAATTGCTCAAATAGTTGAGTTTTTTTAATGTAAGAAGGTTGAACTAGGTTTACCCCCATGTGGGGGGCAGGTTGATGACCAGTTGATTATGGGAAAGGATAATATGGGTTATATCCCGAGGTGGGATCAATGTGGTTTTCACTCCATAATATGTGGATGTAGGAATGGCTTGGGCCATTGGTGGTGTGAGAACTGTCGGCGCTTGGATAACATTTGGGTAAGTAGGACTATACGGTCCATATTGTAATTGACAAACTAGTGGGGTTGATATTGGTGTAGGGGGGTACTGATGCCGGTGGCATGGATGGGTATTGCGAAGCCATGTTAAATGGTGCCGAAGTGGTAGTACTAACCTTTCCTAAATGGGAAATGGACCGAATAACCCCATCCGCAGAATGTGATGAGCTTGAAGGTGTAGGATCCACGACCAATGCCGAGGGGAATCAAGGAGGATAGTGTAAAGGTAATTGGATTGTGCATATATGAGATCGAAATGCTGGGATTTCATAATAGCCATCTCCTTGCTTTGTGGCATGGAGGTGGTGACATCTTTGGATATAAAGGATTGGAGTGATTTGATCAACCAATCCAACAAAAATGGTGCTTGTATTTCAATTTTACACAATATGTGGCATCTTCGACTCATGGATGTGGTCTGTGATGTGGGTGGATGTATTTTGTCAAAACTCTATGAGAATTTCGAGACCTAGGTCATGTCGAATCAGAAGCTGAAAGTAAGTGAGAAATGTAGTGGCCAATGTTGTGAATGTGGCATGGGTTTCTCTTGCTAGGTTTATGTACCATTTGGCTACCGTGTCGATGAGAGTATGTTGAAAGAGGCGAAGCCTCACAAGATCTTCCACTATGATGTTAGACAAACACCATAACTGGAAATACATGACATGGTTGGTGGGATCGTCACCTTGCTTTCCTTCAAATTTAGGGATATCAGATGTAATTTTATCTAGCATAGCCGACCATGTGGGATCATTAATCAGTTTCCCCAAATTCAGGAGATTTAAGCTAGCCATGAACGGAAAGGTAGGGGAAATTGGTCTTGCCATTGTGTGTGGGATGTGATTTCCACAAGGGGGATACCTAGGTGGTGTTTTAAATAATGAGTGACCTCCTACGTGAGAGGAGGGTCAAAGGGGTCCATAGGATCTCCAAGAGGAGAAGCCAAAGGGGTGCCTCTTCCTGTGGTGGAGAAGGTAGGGGGATCAATACCTTCTCTGCGAGGAGAAAATGAACATAACAAGGCTCCGCCTCGTTCAGATGACCCTATCAAAGTGTCCTGAGAATGACCCCAACTAATGTACCTTCTACGTGAATCGAGTGGGGAAGGTGTAAAATCAACCCTCGAGAGAGGGGAAATGCCTTGCAGTCTTCGAGACTGCGTTAGGGGGTTGTTTTGGCCCTCAATGGTGAATTCTTTGTCTCAAATGAGAGTGATGGTGGAATTAAAAACAATCGAACAAATGCAAAAATATGCCAACCACAATAGATGCAAAATGGTACAATAAGTGAGTGATATGTGCAAAATCGGTTTTAGTGCATGAGTTCCCACATGTAGGTTCTTTTTAATTACGAGTTAATGAACTTGTATTTAAAAAGAAAATAAATGTAAATTCCTTAACAAGACCGAAATTCCTTTCTAAAAAATGTAACTGGGCCTCCCAAAAGTACAATTGATGGTGATAATGGCATCCATGCACCAATTGACTAGTGGAGGTAGCAAAGAGCTAGTTTTACCAGCAATGGGGCCAATGTTCCAATCAAGATGACTTGGAAACACCTCCCAATGGAAATAGATAACTTCAGGAGTCAATTGCACTCACAATTTATCCTTTGCGATGTCCTAATTTTGGCCACTAAAATACCTTGCATCAAGTGTGGATTAGTGGTTCGGCCTATGTGATATAGCATCGTCTCCCTACAACAAGATGAGTGGCTTGTAGGGGAGAGTAGGGAATCTATACCCCAGCTTTCACCTCCTTGGTCAAAGAGCACTTCTGATCCGGGTTTTCTTTGAACACTTGCTTATAGCAGGATTTTGTAAGTACCCTATAAGGCAACCATGCTATGTTTCAAAATATTGCTAATGAAACTAGATTGGCGGGCATTAATGGGTGCCTAGTCCAATCAATCCTACCTAACTAAATTTATTTTTTGTGACCTCCTGTGGAGTATTTTAGTTGGTTGGAAATTTTACAAAGTTTCTTTTAAGGGGTTGGAATTTTCACTTATGGAGTGTAAGAGAGGTATTTCACAATCCCTACCTTTCTGATTCACCAAGTTCACATGAAGTGCAAGGTGAAGAGCATACTAGGATTGGGAGAGTCTTTAGGTCTCTTAGTGTGTGCTAGTAGTGCAAACACATGTGATGAAAGCAAATCGATTGTTGGCAAACTAACTAGAAGAGTATATGAAGTAAACGTACTTTTAACTATAAAAGATGCTCATGGTGCTTTGCAAATAAAAAATGCTAACTAATAAACAACTGTGCAATATAGGTATTTCACGCTACTCACCCTTTTCCGATTCACCAAGATCACATGAAGTGTGAGGTGAAGAGCATACTTCGGGAGAAAACAGTCTTTAGGTCCTTGCTTGTGTGCAAAAAGTGTATTCTACACTAGCATTGATACTAAAAACATGTCAATTGTGCATAAACAAGAAATGGTCTTAAACACCAGTGACAACAATGAGGCTCGTTGAAAGCCTCAAAGTTGCTTACCTACGTAAATTTCAAGAGAGATGAATTATTTACTTCCTAATCTTGGTCTAGGTGGACTAATTACTAAAAAACTAATTAATTATACGAATTAACCTTAATTTAAGTTCATTAGTATGCAATAATTGGACTGCCAGACTAAACTATGCAGATAAAAAGAAAATAAAAAACAGTAGCAAGACCAAACAACACTCCGTCGCGTGAGCAGTGCAGGTAAATACAAAACAACTGTGCTAGTAGCGTGGGTCATACACTAACCGATCGCACTGATCAACCATACGGTAGGTCACGCGGGTCATGAACTGTTTACTTGCGATGGTAGTGCGACTGTTGAAGTCGTTTTCGCACTGGTAGCACGACCGAGAGGTCGGGATCCGCGCTACTATGTAAAAATTAATTGAGGCCGACTCGGGGCCAAATTCTAGAGCAAGAGGTGGAATACCTGATCTCCTGCAAGTGACAAACACCCAAAATTAATTGCTTAGCATAAAAAACCTAGTTAAAATAAGAAATGAACAAAAATAAGTATGGTATCCATTAGAACTGTTATGGAAAAAATTGCACTAGTGCACTCTTCCACTTGGTAAGGGGATAGGACTTGTAGGCTGCAACAAGGCCTCATTCCTTAGAGCCCCTGTGGGTTGTGGTTGGTTATCTTCCAAGTGATCCTACAAAATATTGTTAGTGTAATTCACATAAAAAACAAAGAAATATGGATAAAACGAAAAATAAAAGAGATGGGGGGAGGATGCAAACTCCATTAACAATCCAAGATATGCCAAACCACTTTTGTATTTCCCAATGGTCAAGATATACAACACCTAGGAGGTGTAGGATTCAAGGGAAGCAAACAATATCCCTTAGGGAGGCCTTTTTTTTTCCAAACTAAATGCTAAGTCAATTATGCAACAATGGAGAGAAAATCTTGCCCCTTGAAGGGAGGAGGCAAGGAAGCTTGGGAATGCCTACAATGATAAGAAGAGGTGGGCTATGAGGAAGATCCAACACAAATCCAGTAGCATAACCTTGCTCTTGATTTCTCTCTACAAAATGCATGCAAATGACTTCCTTTTATAGGCCAAGAGGTGGCCAACAAACAACTATATCCAAATGTGAACTCATCTTCTCCATGAACTAGTTCCAAGGTACACCAGGGGAGCTAGTTAATTCCACCACGTGTGTGAGGAGCCGAATTCGGATCCTTGGAGATGATTGAGTCTTCAATGCGCCACAGGAAGTGGGTAGTTCCACCATTTTGAAAGTAGCGTGACTATCGAAGGAAAAGTTGCGCAGATGCAATGCGGGCATTGTTATGGTAACCTGTGCTATAACGTGGGTTAACGGTGTTTTAGCCGCATGACCCCTTCTTTTGACAAGTTTTTGGAACTTTTGGACTCATGTTGTCTTTTGGATTTGTTCATGATTCCTTTGGTGAATTGCATTCTTTATGTTGATGACACTTTACTGCAAGATTCGTCGAAATGTTGCATGTGTGCGAGATTCAAGCGTTAACAATTAGAAAAGACCAAAATCCCCCTATATTGAAAGTACCAAACTCCAACTCATAGTAGATTGTCATGAATTAGTTAGGTGGGCCTAGATAGTCCATGTGTGACCAAAAATCAACTAATGGGTGGATTTTCAGGAGAAAAGGAAGGAATATGTTGAGGCAAAAAATAGTAAACTTGCCCAAGTCATCCTAGCACTCCTGGTTCATCCTAATCCAAGTGAAAAGCAGGAAAAAGATTCCTTGACACAAAAAAACTGGATAAAAGCAAGATAAAGCAAGATGGGTGCTTTAGCCTTATAAAATCATAGTAAAAGCATCCAGTTGGTGCTATAGTGGATAAACTATCACAATGGTGGACAAATTATGCACTAGGTAGCCAACTAACATAGTCTAAACCACTAGGAAGAAAAATAATTGCATATACCAAGGTCTAGATGGTTAACTTGTTCTAACACCCCCCTTGAATCCTAACTGATGTGAGTGAAATATGAAAAATATAGGTCCCAACAACAAAGGCTATGGTCACCCTTTACAATTTATTTTTCCATGTAAGCGAGGGAAGAAGGAAAACCCAGTGGGAAGAAAACCGCCCCTCAAAATGGACATGAATATACCAAAATTTAATGATGCTCTCCATAGCTCCAAGTAGGTGTGAACTTGGTGAATATGTCTGGAGGGATCTTCCTCCTTGGCATACGAGGGATTTTCTCAACTTAATCAATAACATAAACAACTACATGATGGACAATGTAACCATGTAGAACAACTGATATACACTGATAGAAGAGCGAATGTAGGTGCTCATTAGACTTGAAATTCTTGAGATCATATCCAAATGAGTCTTGATGAGATTGAGACTTGAACCCAAGCGAATGTATGTTAGCAATTCTTGAGGAAATGCGCTTGCCATCATGTAGCAGTGGATAGGAAGCAAAACAATGAGAGACAATGCAAATCCAAACTAATCCATAGTCTTCCAAACACCAATTTGCACACCAAAAGTTGAACCAAAATTCTCATTGGAAAGAGAGGAATCAAATTCCTCTTTAGATTCTAGATAAGGATCAAGGTGTGAATGATCTATCACAACAAGCTTGTCGTCCTCACATTCCCAAGCATGAGAGGAGAACAATGATGAGAGATGGAGAGAGAGTTCTTCTTAAAAAATATGGGTTAGAATGTCTTCTCTTGGATCAATTGTATGTTAATATGAGAAATCAAAGTTCTCTTGAACTTCTATAGCAACAGGAGAAGGAGTCACTTCAAGGACACTTTCACCAATTCGAAATTGTGTTGAGATTTCTCCTATGTGTTCTTCTTCATATTCAAAACAACACTCTAATGATCTGCATGGAAGATTAATTAATGAGCTCTGATTTAGTCAGTAGGCACATTTGAGGGTGCATCACACCTAGGGAGACCCCAATGGATAAACCAAAAGGAATCAAGGCAATTTCCCTATGAATTCTATGGTAACTCCACTGTTTCTGGTGCGTTACTGCAAGAGGCTATGCTCAACCTAATCTCCCTAAGATATGATACCATGTCAAAATTCTATGGCCCTGATTCCATGCAAGAATTCTACATCTAAGGATATAAAGACAATATAATATTCACTTAGAACTGCAACATAGATTAGCAAAAAATATAGAAGAAGAATGAGCTAGAAACACATGAGATAGTACTCAATTGGAATAAACTCTCCCATCTAATTATTCAATAATATGAATACAATATATAATACATCTCATAGTGAAAATTCGAGATCCTTGGAGGAAACTCAAGCAGCTCACATGTGGCAGGATAAGAATAGACCAAAACCCCACTATATGGCAAGTATCAAACTCCAACTCATAGTATATGGTCATGAGTTGGCTAGGTGGGCCTAGATAGTCCATGCGTGACCAAAAATCAACTAGTGGGTAGATTTTCAGGAGAAAAGGAAGGAAGATGTTGAGGAAAAACGTAGTAAACTTGCCCAAGTCATCCTAGCACTCCTAGTTCATCCTAATCCAAGCGAAAAGTAGGAAAAAATTTGCCTTAACTCACAAAATATGGATAAAAGAAGGATAAAGTAGGATGGGCACTTTAGCTTTATAAAAGTATATCAAAGTATCCAGTTGGTGATATAGTGGATAAACTAACACAATGGTGGAAACATCATGCACTCGGTATCCAACTAACATAGTCTAAACCTCTAGGAAGCAAAATAATTGCATATACCAAGATCTAGATGGTTAATCTGTTCTAACAAGTTGGTTCTGGAATATATATCATGTGAGTTTACTAAGCTGATAAGTGCCTATTGTATCTTCTCTAGTAGCCCTGAATACTGCAAAAATCATGACTTCTGCCGCCTAGTGCTCTTTTATCCTTGATAATTCTACAGGAAACCAAATCAAAGGGAAATTAAATTTTAAACCAACCCATCTAGACCCTCTCTTCGCGATGCACTTGATATACTTGTTTAACCTCCCTATGGCCCTTCTAAATTTTGTTTGGCCAAATTCCTTCCTCTTTTTAATTTCAAAAGTGGACATTTCCCATCTCTTTCGGCTTCCCTGTAAGGCTTCAAATGCACCGTTGTTGATATAATTGACAAATTGGGACAACACATCTCCCTAAATGTCCTCAACTAGTCTTGAAAGTTCAGGAGAGTTGAAAATTGAAGCTTGAGACTTGATGAGGTTTGTTTGAGTTAGCAAGTGCTGCCCTGATTATCAACTCACATTCATTCTAATTCTTCTCCACAATTTATTGGGATAATTTCCATTTGATCTGATGAAGGAGGTATGATACAAAGGCTCGAAGTTGAAAATATCCTATATGAGGCAAAATGAACTCATGAAAATATAGTTCGCATAAAAAATGTTGTGTAATCACATCACTATCATAGAAGGCTTTCAAAAATGACTTGGCATTAGAAAATTTGGTAAGGTTTTTCATTAACTATAGTCAAGAGATGAAAGAAGATAAACTATTATTGCAGGACTAAAGCACACAGGGGAAGGTCCCCTACACCTCAATAAGTCCTGGGAGAATGAGCACATCATGTGCTTTTCTTCTGCCAACTTTTGTATTTGATCATGCAAGTCCTTGAGCTACTTCTGATCTTGCTTCCATTGATATTTTTCTATTTTGTAGAGCATTATCTCTTCTACCCTTTTTTCCTCCATGTATGAATAATTTGTCACTGTTCTTGTAGGGGAACCAAACCTTCGTGATAAGATATTGCTTATGCCTTCCATTTATAGACTTATGCTCGTAGAAGCAAGGAAGAAAGTAATTCGAAAGTTTGTACCCCAATATTCTTTGTCCCTACACCTCCTTATTATTTTGTGGACATTGTTGTGAATTTAAATATATGGGCTCATATCTAGTAGGTCTAAATATGTCTTCCCAAATAGAATAGGGTTCTTCTTTTACTTTCCTAGGTACTTCTTCCTTCGGGGAAGATATTGTGGTAAATTTTTTAGCAACATTGGAAAGAGTATTTAGGCTTGTGGCCCTAGGTAGTTCACCTCATTTTTTTTTCAATACCCTAATTTTATGTTTCAACCTCAATTTTTTTCATTTTAATATTGCAACTTGTTTAAACAAAGAAGGAAGTTTCCTCTTACCTCGTATAGTGCGTAGAGTGCTTGTTTCTTATTTTATGCCCAAATCCTCCATAGCTTCCATCGATTTAGATCATTCTTGTACAAATGGAGGAGTAGCAGCAATTTCACCCTCTTCCCACTTAGTTGGGGTTGGTTCTTATGTAACAACCTCAGCATCAATTGTCTTCTTTGTGGTTGGTTCTTGTATAACAACCTTAGTATCAACTGTCTTCTATGTGGCTAGTTCTAATGGAGTAGCAACAATAGGGTTCACTTTTTGCTCAATTTATTTTGTAATGGATTTAGCATCAACTACCTCCTCTATGGTTGGTTATTGTGTGGCATCCATAGGGTAAGGATGGGTGGTATAACCTCAGATAGTGGAAAGACCCATCGACCTCGTCCTCCTCCTTGGTAAAAATGCTACAAATTCTATAATTGATCTTTCCCTGCTCTTTGGATGAGTAGGCATCAAGGACTATTCTTATTCTATAAACACTGGGTCAATATTCTTCTCTCAAGGGGTTTTCTTCAACAATATCCACACCAGTATTCAATAGGGGTGGTAGGGAGTGACCATGACCTGGATGTTGGGTTTACATTTTCATTTTCCTCCTCTAGGTCATATCCTAGTTAATTTCACATGAAGTTCCTTTTGCTTCCAACACCCCCCCTTCTTCTGCTCCGTTCTCTTCCTTTCTCGATTCTTCCTCTTCATCTTTTCCCTATTATTTATGATTTTCCTCTTCTTCTAGTTCTTCTTGGCCAACTTATTCTTGCTATGCTTCTTCCTTGGCTTCTTCTCTAGACTCTTGTGCTAAACCCATGAATTGTATCCATGTCCTCTGAGTACTTTTCAAAGCATCGAGGACTAGCAACTTGATTAGGCCATGATTTGTTATTGTTGTTGATGGATTCTTATCTCATTTTGTGGACTGTGCTATGAGCTTAAGGGTACCCAATAGAAAATATGGCATATTTAACAAAACTCAATGCCTTAAGCGAGTCAATAACTTAAAATGGTATGAAAAAAATACCTTGTAGCATCCTTCACTGGTAATACATTTCTGCACGAAGATGGCAACATATTTCCATGGCACAGGTATGGATTCTCATGCATACCCTCTACCCATCTATTGTATAGCTTCTCCTCCTCTTAAAAATTCTTTCGTTGCTTGTCAAAGAGAATTTCTCCGACCAATCCACTACTCTCCCTTTTGGGGAAAACACATTACTTGAGCTATGGCATCCCGTGTTACTGGAATTTGCAGACCTATTATTGTAGAAGCTTCTTTGTCCAAATTTTGTGCAAATTCTAGTGCTACATTTTTATCAAAACCCTATAACCTTTTGAAATACACCACCCATCTTGCATTTTGAAATTCCTAATATGATTCCACATTCTTATGGAGTTGTTCTATTTTTTCAAGTTCATGCTCAACTGTCGAGACCCCCATTGTCATGAATTACTATCAAGATTGTACAATTTTAATACTCAAAGGGTTAAAGTAGCGGACATATAGAAAACATGGAGTTTGTGCATGCAAGTAGCAACAAAAATAGTAATATCATCTATGGAATTTCAAATTGGGAAAGTTTCAGATAGACTTCATGGTATTAATTAGGTAATAATGTACCAATGATGGGCATGTACAAATGTATATAAGGTACTAGTCGTGAAACCGACACTACCCCCCAACTAATTGGTTGGATGAACGCAACCAAATGATGTGGAGAGGTAACAATAAATCCATACAATATGATTATTTTATGAAATAATGGGGAGTTAAAGAAGACTCGTACATGACTTGACTTACCACAAATGATCATGATAGTGGTATGAACATTAGTTAGTGTACTGACCATAATCGCCGCAAATGGAGCAGTAATAATTGGTCCTCAAGTTGGGTTTCTTCCCTTATTGGGGGGGGGGGGGTTTAGTCCCCTTGTTTTGGTTACCCGCATTCTGGTTTTGTCGGGGGGGGATTTCCCCCTTTCCCCTGCTGCTAGTTTTTCTTGTTCTTGCCTTTCTTTTTCCCCTGAGTCTACGGATTCTGGGGGTTTGCGGTGTTCAATTTCTCAAATTGTTGAGTTTTTTTAATGTAAGAAGGTTGAACTAGGTTTACCCCCCATGTGGGGGGCATGTTTTTGACCAGTTGAGTATGGGAAAGGATAATATGGGTTATATCCCAGGGGTCGGATGAATGTGGTTTTCGCTCCATAAGATGTGGATGTAGGAACGACTTGGGCTATTGGTGGTGTAAGAACTGTCGGAGCTAGGATAAAATTTGGGTAAGTAGGACTATACGATCCATATTGTAATTGACCAACTGGTGGGGTTGGTACCAGTGTAGGGGGTACCAATGTAGGTGGCATGGATGGGTATTGCGGAGCCATGTTAAATGGCGCCGAAGTGGTAGTAGGAATCTTTCCTAAATGGGAAATGGACCCAATAATTCCATCTGTCGAATGTGACGAGCTTGAAGCTGTAGGATCCAACAACCAGTGCTGAGGGGCATCAGGGAGGATAGTGTAAAGGTAACTGGATTGTGTGTATATGAGATCGAAATGATGGTCTTTCATAAGATCTGTCTCCTCGCTTTGCGGCATGGAGGTGGCGACATCTTTGGCTATAGCTGGTTGGAGTGATTTGATAAACCAATCCAACAAAAATGGTGCTTGTATTTTGATTTTACACAATGTGTGGCATCTACGCCACTCGTGGATGTGGTCTGTGATGTGGGTGGATGTATTTTGTCAAAACTCTGTGAGAATTTTGAGACCTAGGTCATGTCTAATCAGAAGCTAGAAGTAAGTGATAAATGTAGTGTCCAATGTTGTGAATGTGGCATGGGTTTCTCTTGCTAGGTTTACGTACCATTTGGCTACCGTGCCGATGAGAGTAAGCCGAAAGAGGCAGAGCATCACAAGATCTTCCACTATGTTGTTAGATGAACACCATAAGTGGAAATACATGACATGGTTCGTGGGATCGTCCCCTTGATTTCCTTCAAATTTAGGGATATTAGAGGGAATTTTATCTGGCATAGCCGACCATGTGGGATCATGAGATATGGGATCATTGATTGGTTTGGCCAAATTCAGAAGATTTAAGCTAGCCATGAGCGACAAGGTAGGGGAAATTGGTCTTGCCATTATGTGTGGGATTTTATTTCCACAAGGGGGATACCCAGGTGGTGTTGTAAATAATGAGTGACCTCCTACCTGAGAGGAGGGGTCAAAATGGTCCATAGGATATCCAAGAGGAGAATCCAAAGGGGTGCCTCTTTTGGTGGTGGAGGAGGTAGGGGGATCAATACTTTCTCTGCAAAGAGAAAATGCACATAACAAGGCCCCACCTCGTTCGGATGACCCTATCAAAGTGGCCTGGGAACGACCCCAGTTAATGTACCTTCTTTGTGAACCGAGGGGGGAAGGTGTAAAAACACCCCTCGAGAGAGGGGAAAGGCCTTGCAGTCTTAGAGATTGCATTAGGGGGTTGTTTTGGCCCTCAATGATGAATTCTTTGTGTCAAATGAGAGTGATGGTGGACTTAAACACAATCGAACAAATGCAAAAATATTCCAACTACAACAGATACAAAATGGTGCAATAAGTGAGTGATATGTGCAAAATCGGTTTTAGTGCATGAGTTCCCACATGTAGGTTCTTTTTAATTACGAGTTAATGAAATTGTATTTAAAAAAAAATGTAAATTCCTTAACAAGACCTAAATTCCTTGCTCTCAAATCTAACTGGGCCTCCCAAAAGTATAATTAATGGTGATAATGGTATCCATGCACCAATTGACTAGTGGAGGTAGCAAAGAGCTAGTTATATCGGCAATGGGGCCAATGTTCCAATCAAGATGACTTGGAAACACCTCCCAATGGAAATAGCTAACCTCAGGTGTCAATTGCACTCAAAATTTCTCCTTGGTTATGTCCTAAGTTTGGCCACTAAAATACCTTGCGTCAAGTGTGGATTAGTGGTTTGGCCTACGCGATATAGTATCGTCTCCCTACAACAAGCTGAGTGGATTGTAGGGGAGAGTATGGAAACTATACCTCGTCTTTCACCTCCTTGGTCAAAGTGCACTTTTGATCCGGGTTTTCTTTGAACACTTGCTTATAACAGGATTTTATAAGTACCCTATAAGACAACAATGTTGTGTTTCAAAATATTTCTAATGAGACTGTATTGGTGGGTGTTAATGGATGCCTATCCCAATCAATCGTACCTAACTAAAAACAAATTGTGACCTCCTGTGGAGTATTTTAGTTGGTTGGACATTTTACAAAGTTGATTTTAAGGGGTTTGAATTTTCACTTATGGAGTGTAAGAGAGGTATTTCATAATCCCTATCTTTCTGATTCACCAAGATCGCATGACGTGCGAGGTGAAGAGCATAATAGGATTGGGAGAGTCTTTAGGTCTCTGAGTGTGTTCTAGTAGTGAAAACACATGTGATGAAAGCAAATCGACTGTCGGAAAACTAACTAGAAGAGTATATGAAGTAAACGTACTTTTAACTCTAAAATATGCTCATGGTGCTTTGCAAATAAAAAATGCTAACTAATAGACAAGTGTGCAATAGAGGTATTTCACACTTCTCACCCTTTTTTGATTCACCAAGCTCACATGAAGTGTGAGGTGAAGAGCATACTTCGGGAGACAAGAGTCTTTAGGTCCTTGCTTGTGTGCAAAAAGTGTATTCTACACTAGCATTGATACTAAAAACATGTCAATTGTGCATTAAAAAAATGGTCTTAAACACCAATGACAACAATGAGGCCCGTTGAAAGCCTCAAAGTTGCTTACCTACGTAAATTTCAAGAGAGATGAATTATTTACTTCCTAATCTTGGTCTAGGTGGACTAATTACAAAAAGAAATTAATTATATGAATTAAACTTAATTTAAGTTCATTAGTATGCAGTAATTGGAATGGAAGACCAAACTATGTAGTTAAAAAAAATGATAGTACGAAAAAACAACACTCTATTGCATGAGCAATGTGGGTAAATACAAAACAGGTGCGCTGGTAGCGTGGGTCATACACTAACAGGCTGCACGGATCAACCATATGGGAGGTCGTGTGGGTCGTGAACTGTTTACCTGTGCTGGTAGTGTGGCCGAGAGGCTGGGATCTGTGCTACTGTGTAAAAATTAATTGAGGCCGACTCGGGGCCAAATTCTGGAGCAAGAGGTGGAATACTTGATCTCCTGCAAGTGAAAAACACCCAAAATTAATTGATTATCATAAAAAATCCTAGTTAAAATAATAAATGAACAAAAATAAGTATGGTATCCATTAGAACTGTTGTGGAAAAAATTGCACTATTGCACTCTTCCACTTGGTAAGGGGATAGGACTTGTAGGCTACAACAATGCCTCAGTCCTTAGAGCCCCTTTGGGTTGTGGTTGGTTATCCTCCAAGTGATCCTACAATATATTGTTAGTGTAATTCACATAAAAAACAAAGAAATATGGATAAAAAGAAAAATAAAAGAGATGGGGGGAGGATGCAAACTCCAATAACAATCCAAGATATGCCAAACCACTTTTGTATTGATCAATGGTCAAGATATACAACACCTAGGATGTGTGGGATTCAAGGGAAGTCAACAATATCCCTTAGTGAGGCCTTTTTTTCCAAACTAAATGTTAAGTCAATGATGCAACAATGGAGAGAAACTATTTCCCCTTGAAGGGAGGAGGCAAGGAAGATTGGGAATGAATACAATGATAGGAAGAGGTGGGCTATGAGGAAGCTCCAACACAAATCCAACAACATAACCTTGCTCTTGATTTCTCTCTACAAAATGCATGCCAATGGATTCCTTTTATAGGCCAAGAGGTGGACAACAAACACCTAGATCCAAATGCGAACTCATCTTCTCCATGAACTAGTTCCAAGGTACACCAGGGGAGCTAGTTAATGCCACCAAATGTGTGAGGAGATGAATTCGGATCCTTGTATATGATTGAGTCTTCAATGCGCTATAGGAAGTAGGTGGTCCCACCATTTTGACTGTAGCACGACTATCGAAGAAATAGTTGCGTGGGTGTAGTGCAGGTGTTTTTCTGGTAACCTGTGCTATAGCGTGGGTTAACGGTGTTTTAGCCGCGTGACCCCTTATTTTGACTAGTTTTTGGCACTTTTGGACTCATGCTGTCTTTTGTATTTGTTTAGGATTCCTTTGGTGAATTGCATTCTTTATGTTGATGATACTTTACTGCAAGATTCATCGAAATGTTGCATGTGTGCGATATTTATGCGTTAACAATTAGAATAGACCAAAACCCCCATATATGGAAAGTACCAAACTCCAACTCATAGTAGATTGTCATGAATTGGCTAGGTGGGAATAGATAGTTCATGTGTGACCAAAAATCAACTAATGGGTGGATTTTCAGGAGAAAAGGAAGGAATATGTTGAGGCAAAAAGTAGTAAACTTTTCCAAGTCATCCTAGTGCTCCTAGTTCATCCTAATCCAAGTGAAAAGCAGGAAAAAGTTGCTTTGACACACAAAAGCTAGATAAAATCAAGATAAAGTAGGATTTGTGCTTTAGCCTTATAAAATCATAGTAAAAGCATCTAGTGGGTGCTATAGTGGATAAACTATCACAATGGTGGACAAATTATGCACTAGGTAGCCAACTAACATAGTCTAAACCACTAGGAAGAAAAATAATTGCACATACCAAGGTCTAGATGGTTAATTTTTTCTAACACCCCCCCTTAAGCCTAACTGATGTGAGTGAGATATAAAAAATATAGGGCCCAACAACAAAGGCTATGGTCACCCTTTAAAATTGATTTTTCCATGTAAGCGAGGAAAGAAGGAAAACCCAGTGGGAAGAAAACCCCCCTCAAAATGGACAGGAATATACCAAAATTTAATGATGCTCTCCAGAGCTCTAGGTAATGTGAACTTGGTGAATATGTCTGGAGGTATATTCCTCCTTGGCATAAGAGGAATGTGCTCAACTTAATCAAGAACATAAAAATCTACATGATGGACAATGTAACCATGTAGAACAACTGATATCCACTAATAGAAGAGAGGATGTAGGTGCTTATTAGACTTGAAATTCTTGAGATCATATCCAAATGAGTCTTGATGAGCTTGAGACTTGACCCCAAGCGAATGTATGTCTCCAACTTCTTGAGTAAATGCACTTTCCATCATGTGGCAGTGGATAGGAAGCAAAACAATGAGAGAGAATGTAGCTTCGACAAACTAAGTCATAGTATTCTAAACACCAATTTGCTCACCAAAAGTTGAACCAAAATTCTCATTGGAAAGAGAGGAATCAAATTCCTCTTTAGATTCTAGAGAAGTCTCAAGGTGTGAATGATCCTCCATAACAAGCTTATCATCCTCACATTCCGAAGTATGAGAGGAGAACAATGATGAGACATGGAGAGAGATTTCTGATTCAAAAATATGAGTTAGAATGTCTTCTCTTGGATTAGCTGCATGTGAATATGATAAATCAAAGTTCTCTTGAACTTCTGTAGGAACAGGAGGAGTCACTTCAAGGAGACTTTCACCAATTCGAACTTGTGTTGAGATTTCTGCTATGTGTTCTTCTTCATATGCAAAACAACACTCTAAAGATTTGCATGGAAGATTAATTAATGAACTCTGCTTTAGTCGACAGTAGGAACATTCGAGGGTGCATCACACCTAGGAAGACCCCAATGGATAAACCAAAGGACTCAAGGCAATTTCCTTATGAATTCTATGGTAAATCCACTGCTTCTGTTGTGTTACTGCAAGAAGATATGCTCAACCTAAGCTCCCTAAGCTCTAATACGATGTCAAAATTCTATGGCCCTGATTCCATGCGAGAATTCTACATCTAAGGATATAAAGACAATATAATATTCACTTAGAACTGCAACATATATTAGCAAAAAATATAGAAGAAGAATGAGATAGAGCTCAATTGGAATAAAATATCCCATCTAATTATTCAATAATATGAATACAATATATAATACATCTCATAGTGAAAATTCGAGAGCCTTGGAGGCAATTCAAGCAGCTCACATGTGGCAGTATTAGAATAGACCAAATTCCCCCTATATGGCAAGTATCAAACTCCAACTCATAGTATATGGTCATGAATTGGCTACGTGGGCCTAGATAGTCCATGAGTGACCAAAAATAAACTAGTGGGTAGATTTTCAGGAGAAAAGGAAGGAAGATGTTGAGGAAAAACGTAGTAAATTTTCCCAAGTCATCCTAACACTCATAGTTCATCCTAATCCAAGTGAAAAGTAGGAAAAAGTTGCCTTAACTCACAAAAGATGGATAAAAGCAGGATAAAGCAAGATGGGCGCTTTAACTTTATAAAAGTAGAGTAAAAGAATCCAGTGGGTGCTATAGTGGATAAATTAACACAATGGTGGAAAAATCATGCACTAGGTATCCAACTAACATAGTCTAAACCACTAGGAAGCAAAATAATTGCAAATACCAAGATCTAGATGGTTAATCTGTTCTAAAAGGTTGGATCTAGAATATATATCATGGAGTTTACTAAGCTGATAAGTGCCTATTGTATCTTCTCTAGCATCCCTGAATCCTGCAGATATCATGACTTCTGCCGCCTAGTGCTCTTCTATCCTTGATAATCCATATGAAGGTTGATATTTTTCTATAGGAAACCAAATCAAAGGGAAATGAAATTTTAAACCAACCCATATAGACCCTCTCTGCTCAATGCACTTGATATACTTGTTTAATATCCCTATGGCCCTTCTAAAGTTTGTATGGCCAAATTCCTCCCTCTTTTTAATTTCAAAAGTGAACATATCCCATCTCTTTCGGATTTCCTGTAAGGCTTCAAATGCACGGTTGTTGATATAATTGACACATTGGGACAACACATCTACCTGAATGTCCTCAACCAGTCTTGAAATTTCAGGAGAGTTGAAAAATTAAGCTTGAGATCTGATGAGGTTGGTTGCGTTAGCAGGTGTTGCCTTGATTATCAACTCACATTCATTCTAATTATTCTCCATAATTTATTGGGATAATTTCCATTTGATTTGATGAAGGAGGTATGATACAAAGGCTCGAAGCTGAAGATATCCTATGTAGGGCACTAAATTGAGCTTCCTATCATGAGGCAAAATGAACTCATGAAAATATAGTTCGCATAAAAAATGTTGTGTAATCACATCACTATCATAGAAGGCTTTCAAAAATGACTTGGCATTAGAAATTTGATAAGGTTTTTCATTAGCTATAGTCAATAGATGAAAGAAGATAAACTATTCTTGTAGGAATAAAGCACACAGGGGAAGGTCCCCTACACCCCAATAAGTCTCGGGAGAATGAGCACATCATGTGCTTTTCTTATGCCAACTTTTGTATTTGATCATGCAAGTCCTTGAGCTACTTCTGATCTTGCGTCCATTGATATTTTTCTATTTTGTAGAGCATTAGCTCTTCTACCCTTTTTATCTCCATGGTATGAATAATTTGTCACTGTTCTTGTAGGGGAACCAGACCTTCCTAATAAGATGTTCTTATGCCTTCCATGTATAAAATTATGCTCGCAGAAGCAAGGAAGAATGTAATTCAGAAGTTTGTACCCCAATATTCTTTTTCCCTAGACCTCCTTATAATTGTGTGGAAACTGTTGTGAATTTAAATATATGGGCTCATATCTAGTAGGTCTATATATGTCTTCCCAAATAGAATAGGGTTCTTCTTTTACTTTCCTAGTTCCCTCATTTATTTTTCAATACCCTAATTTTATGTTTCAACCTCAATTTTTTTCATTTTAATATTGCAACTTGTTTAAACAAAGAAGGCAGTTTCGTCTTACCTCATATAGTTGTTGATGTATATGTAACTTCATAATGTATTTAATATATATGTATATTGTATTCCTATAGAGATGTTATTTTTCCTCTATACGGAAGTGTCGTCATTTATATTGTGAGTGTCGTAACTTATACTTGATGGGTTATTAGACCACCTTGTTGGGGTCGGCCCTGTATAAGTCATGTGGGTCGAAGGGTTATTAGAGCACCCTATTGGGGGTTGGCCATGTGGGTCAAAGGGTTATTAGACCACCAAGTGTGGGGTCGGCCCGGATTAAGTTAACCATGGGTTAAGCTAGACATGTAGGCCCCATTAGTTTATTGGGCAGGACAGAACAAGTATAAATAGAGATTGGGAGATCTCTATTTGGTCATTCATTCACACACTTCTCTCATTCGGAAAGTGGCGCACTTGTGAGGAGGAGGATCAGCTGCTAGGAGAAGACTATCTCTTGTATTCTGGTTGTATCATTGCTCTAGCTATCTCTGAGGAAGTTATTGGGGTTTTTCGTCTTTATGGTTTTCCCCAAGTAAACTCTGTGTCTCTTGTGTTGTTGCATTATTGTGTCCATGATTGATATGCTGTAGATTTGTACATGTTGTTCTCTCAGTTAAGATCCTAGATCAGATTGAAGTAAATTCTGAAAATTTAACATGGTATCAGAGCTATCCTGAAAGAAGGCATGATATGGCATGTATGACACTTGTTGCACTTACGATGCTAGGGCTTGATATAGAAAAAAACCAGTCATTGTAGAACTTTCACTATAAATCCATTTTGGAAAATTTTTCGGATTTGAAACTTTTACAGGTCGAAGATCAGATCCCCATGTACCTTGTGTCAAAAGGACAACCTCTAATTCGTTGTACTTTGTGATTTATGACCTGTACAATATAGGGTTTCTGCCTCTTCCAGATTTGAGTAAAAAACAGGTGACCTTGGAAAAAAGGTCATAACTTGGGATAGGAATCTCCAAATGAAAATTCGTAAAATGTGACAAGTATTACACTGACTATGCTATCTCAGGAAACTTTTTCAGGGGCCGAAGTTGAACCAGTGACACGTGGCATGCCGTACAAGTTCGCTCTCCTGTTTTATCCCATAAATAGGTCACATTGCGACACTTGGCATAAATCTCTCTCAGAGAATCCATTTGAGGTCAGACCTGTCAAGATGGAAAGATGACAGGTCAGGCTACCATAGAAAAAAATTTCAGACCTTGTGGATCGCAAAGTGCGGAGTTACGCCAGAAACAATCAGGTACATATTTCTGTCAAAAAATAATTATTTTTGAGCACCTTCATTCATGGCTTCCGGAATTTAGGGTTTCGAAGAAAGTTGGAATTTTTGTAATCGAAGACTACGGCTGAATTATACTCATCAAGATAGAAATTTAGAGACCAAGATCATAATTTTTGGTTGGGTAGAAGACTGGGCTTGATCAGACCCTAGTTCGGGACTTTGATTGGAAAAGTGGAAAATTAGGGCTTCTGCAAAAATGGGAATTTTTGAAATATGTGACCACGGCTGGAAGCTCCTCAGAAAAATAGAAGCTTAGAGCTTTGGATCAAACCTTTTGATTGGGAAGAAGAGTGGGCTTCATCAAACCCCAGTTCGGGGTCACGTCTAGTGAATCCGGAAGTTTCAAAGGCAAAATTGAGGAGTGAAACTTTGCAGTTTTCAAATTCTGAATATACCAGCTTGATCAGCTCATCAAGGCACATATTTCTGTCCTTTCGAAAGTTTGAAATTCAAAGTTTAAATTTTTGGGGTTTCTCTGACAAACCCTATTACAGCTCCACATCCAGTTCCTGCAAATCAAGTGGATTGGTTTAATCCTAGAAGAGGATGGATTGGTCACCTACATAAGTGAAGAAGTTCCTGTTTAAGAGGGAGATGAGGCTAAGGCCTTACATAAGAAGATTACAAGCAATCTCGACAGGTATGACTCATCCAGGTATGTCCCGAGATTTGTTCATGATTAAGTTTATGATATGTTTGTCTTCATGTTATTACAGTTAGAACAATCTTGATTTTAGACTTGTCGTATCACCTTAACAAAATTATGAATGCATTCATTAGGGTGTTGACACTTATGATTGTACTAATGCATTGTGATGTTGTATGAGGTTTATGTTGTTCGCTAACATAAAAGGTACACCAAGAAAGACAAATCATGTTCTACTTCAAGAACATATGATCATGGTGACATGAAGACAAAGATTCATCCATTGTCATGGATCACATAGAAGATCTACTTACTAGGTATGTATAACTTGGTTCTACAATGGTTAACTTATGAGACATGCAGGTTACTAGTACAAGTCACTGAAGAGAACCAGAAGACATTATGCGGGTATGTTAGACATAACTAGCTAGCATGCTAATCCAGGTATGTTTTTCCTATACCAATCTAGAATCCTACCTTGTGTTAGGATCTTATACTGTTGTGTTGTTGATAATGATTATTCATGAAGTCATAGGTTTGAATAATCATGGTTGTATGCATATTATGTTTCTTACCATAATTGATGATATGACTAACCAGAAGAATCATTAAGGTATAGGTTTGAGTAATCATGGGTTTATGCATTGATGATTTAACTAATCAGAAGAGTCCTATGATCAAATAAGAATATGCATGAGTAAAAGAAGACTTCCCTGAAACCTTGAATACTAATGTTTATTATCTGTGAATGATCATGACTACACATGTTTAAGATTATTGTGTTTTGATAGTATTAAGATTATACTAATAAATGTGTGATTATGTATGAGACCTCAAGATGATACTAATAAGCATGCATAGTGATTAAGAATGGATATAAGTTCAAGGACAGGTAATCTAGGAAGCAAAGATCAAGAGGGAGCACACTTCAGTTGTTCCTGCAAGAAAGCAAAGGAGCACACTTCAGTAGTTTCTGCAAGGATGCAGATATTCAGAGGGAGTTGACCACTTCTCACAATCCACATCAGAATGGAGTTGCAAAGATTCAGAGGGAGTCCACCCAACAACCAAACAAAGATAAGTAGTTGAATTGTCATTTATTACATAATGTTATTCAATTATGCATATGCTTATGTTCCTAGAATTAGGTTGTGTATTATGCATATTAGAATAGTTGCACAGTATACTACTAATATACATGGGTAAGTGGCCTATGGCACTGTACAACATTCCATTGCTACTTATCTAGAATGAAACCTCTTTGCTGACATGTTAGGAGTTGTGCACACTCTTAACAATGTTCTGGTAGAGATTGGAAGGCATCTAGAAAGTTACAGAATATGGATAAATGTTGTATGGAAGCATTGGCTAAGATAATTGCATGACTGTATGACATATTTCCTTATGTGTTAGAATTTGTTCTGAAAACTATGAGATGTTTTCTAATCATGCAATTTAACTTGTTGTGTAGGAAATATCGTATACCATCACCTACAAAAGAAGGACTACAACATTTGTTCAGCAACAAAGTTATCTATTGAAAATATTGAAGATATTGAAGTTCCCAGGATCTGGGAAGAATGCCTTGATCGAGGAGTACCAGTCGATCATGAAGATGTTTGGGATGCAGTCCCAAGACCTAAAGGGTAGTCTGTAGTGATTTCCAAGAGGATCTACAAGATCAAGCATGCTGCAGGTGGTAGCATAGATACTTTTTCTCCTGTAGCCAAATACACTTCCATTAGATCAGTAGTTGCTCTGGCTGCAGTGATGAAGTGGAAGATACACCAGATGGATTTCAAGACAATCTTCTTGAATGGTGTAGTTGAAGAAGAAGTGTATTTGGAGAAGCCACTTGGTTCTGAGACACATACAGGGAGTCATATATGTTCATAACTTGGTATGGTAGGATAGACAGCTTTCTATCCAGTTTGGGATTTACCAAGAGTAAAGTGGATTCCAACCTTTACTACAAGGTTGAGGAAGGCAATCCAGTGATACTACTTTTATATGCGGATAACCTGTTTGTTGCAGGTGAAAATAGATTGATTGCCGACACGCAGCGGAAACTTGCTGCCGAGTTCGAGATGAAGAACTTGGGGATGATGCATTATTTTTTTTTGGCATGGAGGTGTGGCAGAGTGCAGATGGAATCTTCCTTGGACAAGGGAAGTATGCAGTAGAGATCCTGAAGAGGTTCGGGATGATGAACTGCAAGGCTATGGCCACACCTATGGCATCGAACCTGAAGCTTCGGTGTGATGCTCCATCTGATCCGGTTGATGTCACGATGTATCGTCAGATGATTGGGTTCTTGATGTACCTGACGAGCACGAGACTAGATATTTGCTTTGCGGTGAACACATTGATCCAGTTCCTGACGGATTTGAGGAGTGTTCACCTAGTTGCTGTAAAGCATATTCTAAGGTACTTGAAGGGTACGGTTGATTATGGGCTCAAGTATGATGCGAATAAAAAATTTAACCTGTAGGGTTATGTTGATTTGGATTGGGTAGGCAGTGCTACAGATAGGAAGAGCACTTCTAGGTGCTGCTTCAGTATGGGATCAGGTGTGATCTCTTGGTTTAGCAGGAAGTAGTCCTGCGTAACACTGAGTACAGTTGAAGCAGAGTATGTTGCGACGGATGAGCAGGTTGCAGATGTATTGACCAAGCCGTTGGCCAAAGTGCAGTTTGAGTACTTCAGAGAGAGGCTTGGTGCACTTCAAATCGAGGTTCCTTCCAAAGGGAAGTGATGAGTCTGGAAGATGCAGATGCACATGAGCTTTTCTGACATGGTTGATGTGTTGTCCCTTGGTCGTGATGTAATCGCTGAGCCATTTTTCACATGGTGGTAGATGTGTTCTCCCATGTTGAAAAATTAAGGGCTGGAGCCTTCCCTGAATGGTGGTAGATGTGTTCTCCCATGTCGGTGGTGTAAGTGCTGGATGATGTGCATCTGGGCTATGCTTCATGGACGATGAGATGATCTAAAGAGGACGATGCTATGATGATCAGGAGGATCATGGATGATGAGCATCAGGACGATGCTCCAGTTACTACTCTGTATGTGCATCATGTTGGATGATGGATATGATCAGTTGGATCATTTATGTATGTATGTATCAGGTGGATACTGTGTATGATCAGGTAGATCATGTATGTTGATATGTATCAGGTGGATACATTATGTGGATTATGTATCTGTGTATGTATCAGGTGGATACATTATATGATCAGGTAGATCATGTATGATGATATGTATCAGGTATATACTTGGTATGCATCAGGTGGATGCAGTGTATGATCAGGATGATCATAGATGACGAGCTTCAGGATGTTGCTCCAGATGACATGCAGCATCATGTTGCAGTGATGATGATCAGGATGATCATGTGTACATCAGGATGATGTATGTTGAGTATCAGGTTGATACTCTGTGGCCGTGGACAGGTTGTGCAAAGGAAATCCTAGATTTGTTCTAGGTCACATCCAGTATGAAAAATGACTGGCACTGTGTAGCACATGTAAGACCTGGGAGATCCTATAGGTCGGAGTTATGTACCTGTAATATCCTGGGATACTCTTTCGAGGGTTTGTGATAATGGACCACATGTAAGACCTAGGAGATCCGATAGGTTGGGCTGTGTTCCCGTAATAGTCCTGGAGATCTTGCCGGTCGTGCTTAGGCACATAAATGTTCTTAGGATTCTCTTTAGAGTTCTTGCCGGTCGTGCTATGCACATAAACGTTCCTGGGACACTCTTTTAAGGTTTTGTGACAGTCACATGTAATAAGTCCTAGAGATCTGGACAGGATGAAAAAGGCCTCAGATGCTCTTTAGGGTTCTTGCTAGTCAAGAGACTCTTTTAAGGTTTAGTGATGCACGTAATGAGTCCTGAGGATTCCATAGTATGGTTAGTGATGACGAAGACCTGCAGGTGGTGGGCCTACATCCAGTATGAAAAAGGACTGGCTCTGTAGAACTTCCTATGATGAGTAGATTCAGAGATTGATTGAGATAGCAGCAGCATTGACGATGACGATGATTCGAGGATGATGATTCGCTGATGATGATCCAGAGAAGAAGACTTGTGCTAGAAGATCTGTGTTGAGAAATACCTTCCTAGTTAAGAGGGAGTGTTGATGTATATGTAACTTCGGAATGTATTTCATATATATGTATATTGTATTCCTATAGAGATTTTATTATTCCTCTATATGGAAGTGTCGTAACTTATACTTGATGGGTTATTAGACCACCTTGTTGGGGTCGGCCCTGTATAAGTCATGTGGGTCAAAGGGTTATTAGACCACCAAGTGTGGGGTCGGCCCGGATTAAGTTAACCATGGGTTAAGCTAGACATGTAGGCCCCATTAGTTTATTGGGCAGGACAGAACAAGTATAAATAGAGATAGGGATATCTCTATTTGGTCATTCATTCACACACTTCTCTCATTCGGAAAGTGGTGCACTTGTGAGGAGGAGGCTCTGCTGCTAGGAGAAGACTATCTCTTGTATTCTGGTTGTATCATTGCTCTATCTATCTCTGAGGAAGTTATTGGGGTTTTTCACCTTTATGGTTTTCCCCAAGTAAACTCTGTGTCTCTTTTGTTCTTGCATTATTGTGTCCATGATTGATATGTTGTACATTTGTTGTACATGTTGTTCTCTCAGTTAAGATCCTAGATCAGATTGAAGTAAATTCTGAAAATTTAATAATAGTGCGTAGAGTGCTTGATTCTTATTTTATGCCCAAATCCTCCATAGCTTCCATCGATTTAGATCATTCTTGTACAAATGGATGAGTAGAAATAGTTTCACCCACTTCCCACGTAGTTGGGGTTGGTTCTTGTGTAACAACCTCTGTATCAATTGTATTCTTTGTGGTTGGTTCTTGTATAACAACCTCAACATCAACTGCCTTCTATGTGGCTAGTTCTGATGGAGTAGCAACAATAGGGTTCTCTTTATGCTCAAGTTCTTGTGTAATGGATTTAGCACCAACTACCTCCTATATGGTTGGTTATTGTGTGGAATACACAGGGGTAAGGATGGTTGGTATTACCTCAGCTAGTGGAAAGACCCATCGACCTCGTCCTCCTCCTTGGTAAAAATGCTACAAATTATACAATTGATATTTTCTTGTTCTTTGGATGAGTAGGAATCAAGGACTATTCTTCTTCTATAACACTGGGTCGATATTCTTCTATCAAGGGGTTTTCTTCAACAATATCCACAAAATTATTCTATAGGTGTGGTAGGGAGTGACTGGGCCCTGGTTATTGGGTTTACATTTTCATTTTTCTCCTCTGCGTCATATGCCTAGTTAATTTCACATGAAGTTCCTTCTGCTTCCAACGCTCCCCCTTCTTCTGCTCCATTCTCTTCCTTTATCGATTCTTCCTCTTCATCTTTTCCCTATTATTTATGCTTTTCCTCTTCTTCTAGTTCTTATTGGCCGACTTCTTCTTGCTATGCTTCTTCCTTGGCTTCTTCTCGAAACTCCCGTCGTAAACCCATGAATTGTATCCATGTCCTCTGGGTACTTTTCAAAGCATCGAGGACCAACAACTTTATTAGGCCATGATTTTTTTATTGTTGTTGAAGGATTCTTATCTCCTTTTGTGGACTGTGCTATGAGCGTAAGGGCACCCAACATAAAATATGGCATATTTAACAAAATTCAATGCCTTAGGTGAGACAATAGCTTAAAATGGTATGCAAAAAATACCTTGTATCATCCTTCATTGGTAATACATTTTGCACGAAGCGGGCTACATATTTCCATGGCACAGGTATGGATTCTCATGCATACCCTCTACCCATCTATTGTATAGCTTCTCCTCCTCTTAAAAATTCTTATGTTGCTTGTGGAAGAGGATTTCTCCGACCAATCCACTACTCTCCCTTTTTGGGGAAACCACATCACCTGAGCTATGGCATCCTTTGTTACTAGAATTTGCAGGCCTATTATTGTAGAAGCTTCTTTGTCCAGATTTTGTGCAAATTCTAGTGCTACATTTTTATCAAAACCCTATAGCCTTTTGAAATACACCACCCATCTTGCATTTTGAAATTCCTAATATGCTTCCACATTCTTATGGAGTTGTTCTATTTTTTCATGTTCATGTTGAACTGTGGAGACCCCCATTTTCATGAATTACTATCAGGATTGTACAATTTTAATACTCAAAGGGTTACAGTAGCAGACATATAGAAAATATGGAGTTTGTGCATGCAAGTAGCAACAAAAGTAGGAATATTAGATATGGAATTTCAAATTGGGAAAGTTTCGGATAGACTTCATGGTATTAATTAGGTAATAATGTACCAACAATGGGCAAGTACAAATGTCTATAAGGTAATAGTCGTGAAACCGACACTACCCCCAACTAATTGGTTGGATGACTGCAACCAAATGATGTGGAGAGGTAACAGTAAATCCATACAATATGATTATTTTATGAAATAATGGGGAATTAAAGAAGAATCGTACATGACTTGACTTACCACAAATGATCATGATAGTGGTACGAACATTATTTAGTTCCCATATATTTGGCAGTGGCCACGGTACATATGTGATGATGTCAGCAGCGGAGGTGTTGACAAATTTAATGTCAATCATATTTGGTGTCTAAGAATAGCAGGGGTAATAGATTTTTGAGTTTGGCACTAAATTTGGGGGATTTTTAGCATGGTGAAGCGACAATTGTGTGATAGCAGAAGAAATCATGGTGATATCAGTCTCATTGCTACTCAAGGAGTTGCAACAATATCAAACGTGTTTCTACTGAAGGAGTTGCTGCATTTTATAGTCTGAAAAGAAAAAAAAAACCTACAGCGAAAAGGAGTTGCTGCTACTAAAAGAGTTGCAGCACTTCAAATAACCTACAATTATTATAAATTATTGATCTATAATCAAAAGAAAAATAGATTTGGGAACAATTTATTCATTTATTACGATTTATTTCTTTTTTTTGTTGCAAATGCCAATCGCTAGCAAGATGGTTTTAAATTGGAATTTTTCTAACTGCGCCCCAAAGGGGTTTTCACAGTCATATTTATTATTATTATTATTATTATTATTATTTGTAAGCTAGTACCCAATGGGGTTTGAACTTGTGCAACTTCTCACCTCAATTACTCATTACCAATTTCTCTACCCCCCATGGGGTATTATTATTATTATAGAAAATTAATAAATCACGTAGGTGGAGGTATTGGGGAATTCCCTTCCCCATCTATAACTTCTAAATTTGGACTGGAAGAAATCTACTTGATGAAAGAGTCCTTCGAGGGTTGATAATGATACAACTGAAGACGGTATCCATTAGCTAACAAAGGAGTGCGTGCATCATCTATGGTTGTAATTTAAGCAGTCCCATTGTCAAAGACTGTATCTACCTCATAAGGACCCAACCACTTGGTGTGAAGCTTTCCCTTAAAACATTTGAATCTAGAATCATATAACAACGCCCAATATCCTAGCTAGAAAATATTCCTTTTGAGGAGTCTATTATGACACTTTGTACGTTGTTGATGTAAGATGGAAGTGTGTTGTAATGAAACCAAGCAAATCTCATCCATCTCATTGAGCTTCTCTAGTTGATGCTTCTGTGTTGTAGTTAGATCCAATCCAACTTCCCTAGCAGTTCTGAGTGTATTGATCTCAAATTGAATAGGAAATATGGGGCATTTACAATACACAAGCTCAAACGGAGAGAAACGTGTGGTGTTCTGCTAGGTAGTCCTGTAGGCCCACAGAGCTTGTGGGAGTTGGTCGGATTAGTCACAGTGGTGACTAGCCATAATATTTGTGAGAATATTCTCTATTAACTTATTGCTGCTTTCCACTTCACCATTTTCTTGTGGATGGTAAGGTGAGGTGACCTGATGGTGATTTTTATACTTCGCATAAGATTTTGAATCTTGTGTCCTGTAAACTGTGTTCCTTCATGTGTGACTATCTCCCTTGGGGTCCCATAATGGAAGAAAATATCCTTAAATAGAAAGTCTGAGACAACCTACTTTGTTTCCCTTGAAATATCCTTCACCTCCACCCATTTAGTAAGATATTCCATACACACTAAAATGTAGGATTTATGGATAGATGAGGGATTGATCGATCCCACAAAATTGAGAGCCCATTTCTCGAAAGGTTCCACTTCCAACTAGGTCTGTAACAGAATTTCATTAGATCAAATGGGTTATCCCATCCACTGGAAACTATCACATTCTTGCACATACTTCTTTGCATCCTTGAATATAGTAGGCCAAAAC
Source organism: Larix kaempferi (assembly GCA_027924585.1). Classification (NCBI taxonomy): domain Eukaryota; kingdom Viridiplantae; phylum Streptophyta; class Pinopsida; order Pinales; family Pinaceae; genus Larix; species Larix kaempferi. The sequence continues at coordinate 926,977 of BSBM01000104.1, forward strand.
TAACCCATTCATAACACCTTATGACATGTTCTCTTGTTAACAAAATTCCCTTCATAAGGCTCATTGCGACAGGCCTTAAGGATGTCATGGATTTAATCCTCCCTAATACATCACTAGATTTCCTAGTCTGCTCCAGTATAAAAATAGATATCCTCCTATCCATTAATACATGGCAATTTGTTGAATAATCTTGCGGTGATCTCTTGGAGAGAGGTGGTGTGGAAAATTTCTTGGAACAAGATAATTAGTGATATCTTCATACCACAGTGTGTGAGTTGACAATGGAAACAAATTTTCATCCAGGAAACTATCTTCTACAGGTGAAGTATCATTGTCAATGTTAATCCTAGAGAGGAAATATGCAACAACATTTTCCTTCCCAGTTTTATCAATAATATCATATATTGAATTATTGCAGTAGTATTAGCCACCTAGTAACTCGAGAATTTGTAACAGGTTTATTTGATAAATATTGGATGGTCAACTAATCAATATGCACAAAAATGGGGTATCCATTTAAATAATGCCAAAACTTATTAATTGCATAAATAATAGCAAGAAATTCTTTTTCCATTAACATATAATTGACACATCATGGGTCAAATTATTGTTGGTGTAATAAATGGGATAAGGCTTGTTTTCCTCCTCCTGTCCCAGTACAACTCCAATAGCAGTGTTGGAGGCATCCGAAGAGATGTGGAATGGTAACGTCCATTTAGGGCCACGCAAAATAGGAGTTGTGGATAATTGTTCTTTGAGAGTTGTAAAGACAACTTGGAAAATGTTAGTCCATAAAAATTCCATATCTTTGGCAAGCATCAAAATTAGATATGCAGTCCTAGAAAAATTCTCAATAAAGCACCAAGAATAACCAGCATGTCCTAAAAAACTACATACATCTTTTTGCATTTTTGGAATAGGAATTTTTAGGATTACCTAAATCTTGGCTAAAAGGACCTATATCCCTACAAAAGAAAGATAAATTCCCAAGACAACCCTTGTGTTCATCATTATATGGAATTTTTTTGTGCTCAAGGAAATATTAATCTATTTGCATCGCTAAAGCATTTTTTGTAAATTTGATAATGTTCCATTAAACGAAGTACCATAAGGTGTAAAATTGTCCATTTATATTTTGACACTATCATTAACGACATCATAATTTTTTTTTAATAGATCCCTCTAGAAAGTAGCATATGTGTTACAAATCCCCAAAGGGAGGACACAGTACGTGAAGGTACCCCAAGAGCAAGTGAAGGTAGTCTTGTCCTAATATTCAAGAGAAATATGTATCTAGTTGTAGCCACCAAAGCCATCAAGCAAATAAAATAACTTCTTTCTTGACAATGTATCAAGGACTTGATCAATGAATGACAAGGGAAAGTGGTCTTTTTGTGTTTCCTTTTTTACTTCCTGATAATTGACATAGATCCTCCATTTACTATTTTTCTTAGGAACAATAATGAGTGGTGATACCCATTTGTTATCAGATATTGGATAAACAAAATTGGCATCTAATAAATTTTAAAGATATTTTTTTACAATATCTCTTCGAACAAGGTTCATCCTTCTTTGGGGTTGACAAGTGGGATGACAATATTCTTTTATATAAATGTGGAAAGTACACAGATCTGGGTGGACACCCTTCGGGTATGTAATTCCACACAAAGGCATCTTTTTCTATACGTAGGATTTGCAATAGTTGTTCAGTTTGGGATGGGGACAAGTATGGATTGATATTCAGTGTTTTTATTGGATCTATTTCTACTAGAATGTTGTTATGGAGAATCGCTGTTGGTATTCCCTCTTCACCAAGATCTATATTAGGATTTTCTTGGGAATCATTATCCATTACAACTTCTAGTAACTGGAAAACAGTCTGGGAGACAAATGAAGTATTTCTAATAAAGCTATCAATGGCATCGTCTTTTGTCTCATTCTTGAACTAGAGAGATTTCTCAATCGTGAGGATAGGCCGAACATCCCCCTATTTAGGTTCAAATTCATCCCACAAGGGACTCTCACACCTCATACTTGGTTTATAAAAGGGATAACAGATTAGATTCTTCGTAGAATCCCCAAGGGAAATTGTCATATTTCCTAACTTACACCCTGTGTATGCATAAGTCGTGGCTAGCCATGGCCTTTCTAGGATCAGGGGATGACCCTCTAGGTGGGAATTTTGTTTCTAGTACTAGGAAATTGGTTGGATATTCCCAAGATTCTGAGTGACTTGGTGATCACATCATTGGATATTGGTGTCTCCCATCTTTCTATGTAATTTCATTTTCATAAATATGTGTTTTTGTGTGTGTGTGTTTCTTCAAACATATGTGCATAGTTGTTTTTATTGATGTATTTTAAATAGAAATTGGTGCATGTTTTAAAAGTGAAAAATGATTAATCTATGCATGATACTGATTTATCCCACCTCTTAGTATCATTAAGAATTCCAACAATTGGTATTAGAGCGAGGTTGCTTTAAGAACAATTTAACAGCTAGAAGATAGATCATTGCGCAGATATGGATAAACATGAAGGAATTTCTACGAACAGAGCACCAAGGTTTGATGGTTCAAACTACACCTTCTGGAGCATAAGGATGGAAGTATACTTACAATATCTCGGATTCGATGTCTGGCAAGCTGTTGATAATGGCTATAAAGTTCCCAAGACCACACCAGTTGCTGCAGCTAACAAAAGGATATATGAATGTAATGCAAGGGATATGTCGAATGCAATACTATGTGGTTTAACAGGCTCAAATTTCACCAAATTCATGCAGTGCACTTCGACTAAATAAGTATGGGATAAGATTTAAAAAATTTATGAGGGAGATGGGAAGCTTAAAAGGAAAATTTACAAACTTACTCAGGATAGTTTGAAACCCTAAAGATGAGGGAAGAAGAAAATATTGCATCTTATATTCTCCAACTAGATGAGATTGTTAATGCCATAATAAGTCTTGGAGTACAACTTGCCGAGGAAGCAGTAGTACAAAAGGTACTAAGATCCTTGCCACTAAGGTTTGACTCAAAAGTATCAGTTCTAAAATACATTTATGATTTGGATAAATTAAATATGGAACATATGAGATGAGGACAGAAAAAGAGAATCCTTCCATAATATAGGCATCCTTCAAAGCTTCCAAGAAGGAAAAAAGTAGCAGTTTGGAGTAGAACAAAAGTTCCTCTAATGTATTAGATGATGAAGAAGCAAATTTTGTAAAGAATATAAAAAGGGGTCACGGAAAATATAAAGGTAAGTTACCTTTCAAATGTTTTGAATGTGGTAGAGTAGGTCACTTTGCTTCCAAGTGTCCTTACAAGGAAACAAAAGATAGTGACAATGAAGAGGACCTTAACTATAGAGAACAAAGGAAGACACACCAACAATCCAGGTCTAAACACAAGAAGAAGAAGAGTCTGTATTCCAAATTGAACAATGGCTCATATGATGAAGATGATAGTGATGATAATTCAAGAGAAGTACTCTTCATGGTAATGCTAGAAGATATTGAAAATAAAGGCTCAAAGGAAAAATGATAATTGGTTCTCTTCCATTAAGAAGGAATCATATGGTAAGGAGGTGTGATGCCCAGAAAATCCTAGCATCGACAGTAGGGATTCTCCCCAATGAATAATCCCAATTAGATCACTCACTGTTTGGTATGGGGAATCCGTCCGGTTAATGGTCTGGCTTTCGTAGGTGTGTTTGTTTAGTTATGTACTGGTTGCGGCCCGACCCACCATTTATATTTTATGTTTGAGAGTATGAATATGCAAGTGCTTTCTAATTAATGCATATAATTGACAGGTAGAAACCACACTAACGATGCGTAGGTTCTTACCTCCCGTCTGACCGCTCTTACCTTATCAATTATCTAATCCTATTCTACACTAAGCTAACCTATCCTTGCAAGGAGAAAATTTGAATAAGAGTTATAATATGAAAATGCTCATAAAAATCCAACAGATAGCTTTGATTTTAATTAACACAATTTATTACTCTATTAACACATATATATTTGCATAGATAAGGAAATCATTCATCACCATTGAAGTAGTTCAATAAAGTTAGAAATATCTCACAAAATTAACATAAAAAGAAAAGAAATAGTTATGATCTATCAGTTACACGTCACAGGCAAACATCTGTGCAAGCTTTTCCCAACAAATAGACCTTTCTTCATTAGCAGAAAATTAGTTCTCTCACACAATGTATCCAGTCTCTAATTCACTAGAAAAGTCCTTTTTCTCTAGTATCCCTCCCCTTATATTTATATTAAAATAGAATTGTCTTTACATGACTAATCCTTTAAGCTACTCCTGGCCTTTGGACTAACAAAATTTGTCCTTGTGTGTTGCACATCAAAAATAATTAATTACAATTTAAATTTAACTTTATGGTGGGTCCTCTAGGCTAGAAATGTAATTATCCCACTAGTTTGTTTCCAGAAATATAATAATACATTATGAAGGCTCTAATAATTTAAAGGACACTTCATGCACGGATAATTCCTTCTCTACGCTTGTCACTCCTGCAATAGCAGCTTTACAACTATCTTCCAAGAAATAAGCATTTATAGATGCCTGTCCAATTTACTGATTGAGGTCTTCCTCATTTAACATATTCAACTTCATGATGTATTCTATATCATCTCTCAGACTATTTCTTAGTTCCATTAAGCGTTGATCCTTAGTGGTTAACTGATACGCATCTTGTGCCATTGGGATGTGACATTTATCATGTATCTGATAAATTCCTTTGTAAAATTCTTCACACTTTGCAATAGATTTTGGTATTTCCACATGCATTTTCCTGGAAGCCCTTCTGCAACTCTTTAGGAGTGATATGTCTAGCTTGAGTTCACCAGTTTCTTTGCATGGCAGGTGATCGGGGAGGTCTGGATTTCTCTCTTTCCAAGTCATAAAACTTTTCAACTTTTTAAAGGTATTGACTAACTTTTGTCTCATTGAAAAAGCACCTGTAGAGATCTCCTTCATACTATCTATCATTTGTCTCATTTTATAAATTTATTCAGTTAATAATTCCCGCAAGTGGCAGATTTGTTCCTATAACTTACATGATTTCTCATGAAAAGGAGTCATATCCTCCTTTTGATTATGAGCCACACTCACCTGTTCCAACAGAGATTCCTTTTCCTTGACCAACTCGACCATCTAAGATTGGACTTCTTCCACTTGTTGATTTGACATCATTTCTTTTTCTTCCAATTCCTTAACGTGAGAGTATAAATCACTTCTCCCACCTTCCATAATTACAAGCTGTACGTTCAAAGCATCCTTTTCGTTCTCTAGATTCTGATAATCAGATAGTAACCTACTCTTTTTATCTATTACAACATCATGTTTTCTCTTAAATTCTATCCCTTCACCTCTTACTTTGACTAGGTTGTCCTTCAGCTTTAACATTTTTTTCCTTGTTGTGTTCTAGGTCATTCATCATCTTATCAACGTTGTCAGCATTTGATTGAGCAACTGTTGTATTTACTAATGCCGTGAACTTGGGATCTTTATGTGTGCCTTCTACTATTGTGCTTTCTTGAATGGTCACCACATCTGGTTGCGTACCCATTTTCAGTATTTTCTCTGTTCTCCTTATTATTGTCTTCCTTTTGGAATCAAAGACTATCATGTCTAGCTTTGATACTGAGTGTTGCTTGGAAGGGGTGAAAGGAGTGAGTGTGAGCTCGAAAAATGGGAGATGTCCTCCTATAAGTGTGATTCCAAACAGATCTGGTGAGTCTATGTCCATGTTTTGAAGATTCCGACTCTCTTCTTGGGCTTGTTCTTCTTCCACAATTTTCTTGAGACTGTCTTCTTCTTCCCTTTGCCTTTCCAACTCAACTGCGTTTTCTGCCATTTTTTATTCTTCATTTTTCTTCCTTTCTGCTCCTTCTTTTCTTCTTTTATCTTCCTCTCCTCTTCTTTTCCTTTCTTCTTCTTCTGCCTGTAGTCTCTCTGCTTCTTCCCTTTTTTGTCTTTTTGCTTCTCTTGCTAGTAGTATTTCTTCTTCTTCTATTTTCTTCATCACTTTTGCTTTTTCGACAATATCCATAACCTGACTAGGGCCTACACCACTCTTCCGACCAAAATGTTTATCCAAATATGTCATGTTATCGGCCCTCCGATATACTTCCTCATCCTTAAGGAAGTGGTCTGTGTATTCAAAGTGAATCTTGCATGATGTACAATGTTGGGAGACCTTTTGTTGACTGTCATTCCTTACAAAGATCTTCTCTCCGAAATGAAATGCCTCTAGGTCTTTTACAAAAAATTCTTCTCCTTTCACCTTGGGGAATTTATACGCCCCGATGAGAAAGGGCAATGGTGGATATGAGGCATTCTTATGTTCATTTAAAAAATTACCTATCCCGTTAATGAAAACTTGTCTTAATACATCCTTGTGCACCACATAATAAGTTGTGTACCTTGGCATTAGAGATGGTGCTTTAGTACCTCCATACATCCCGATGTAAGTTCCTTCAGGGGTAAAATAGAAATCTCCATACTCGCAGATGATGGCTATTGCGTTTTTTGACATACAGTTGGTTTCTTCATTGAATATTAGCCAATAAAGAGGAATGATGAATTCTTCGCAGATGAGCTTATAGAAGCTTGAATACTTGTGTTCCCACATTAATTGGTACACCACATATAGTGGGGTCTTAGCGGGTGTCACGTACCCTCCCATCTATCCAATTCAAGAAAGGGAACATGATGACAATCTTTGGGGATTTTACATAAACTCATCCCATCCATTAGATTCACAGCCATAAAATTAATGTGTGCAGATGCAATTAATTAAACATGCACAACAGAATAAGAAAATCATCCAAACACATCTTTCATATGCATTCAACATATCAATAATAATTATCAAATTAAAACATTGCAGAAGTAAAACACATAGACAGAGAAACAATTATCTTCATTGTGAAATTTTCCCAGACAACTAGCTATGTCGCTGCAACGTTCCACCCATCCATAGGCCAGTTGTGTTCATCAATCTCTCAACACAACTGCCACCCCCGAGATGGGCATGATTCTTACAAGGAAAAGGGGACATTCAAGCTCATGCACAGCCCAATTAATCATTCCCTCTGAGCCAATCCAGTCCACAGCTGGGTTTATCAAGCTACATTTGAACCCTGGATGTTTTCTCAAGCTTAAGCCAAAACAATGGATTTACCAACAGGATGGCCATGGGTTTTCCCCAAATCATTTCCAGTCAAAAATGAATTGTGGGATGGGGAAAAACAATCATAAGGAGGAAAATGAATTCTCTCCCAACTAACTAAGCATTCAACATCCAAAACGATCTCTATGGAACCCCAATTCCATTCCCTTTTCTTCCCCATTGGTATATAACACAAAAACGCCCTTCTCCTAGCTAAGAATGAAGGAAAACACAGGAAAACATGGCTAAAAAATGCCCAGGTAGTTCCAAACTCGTGAGGGAGAGCAACTAGTTGATGGATAATGGATAGAGGAGCAATTCATGGCTCTTTTCTTTCCCAAGAATCAAAACACGATTTTCCATGAAGGGTGGTTTGCCCATACTCGAATTTGGACAGCCATACCTCTCCATTCCCAAGGCATTAACTACCTCAACCAACTCTTGGAAGAATTAAAATATTAGTGCATAAGTAAAAAATGGGTAGTTGAGGGTTCATGGGTTCTCTCATTGACATTTGGCTTGACTTGATTGGCTCAAGGGTTTGAATGTTTTCCCTCCCAATTCCTTGTAAAATCATGCCCCCATCTCTTGTTGCATTGCATAGCTAGTTGTGGGTATTTTATTAAAATGCATATTTACATGATGTTTGAAATTCCAATGTGCCTGGCTAGAACACAAACCATATGCATCAATAAATCGATGGCAGGGCCTTGGCCTTGAGCTGCTCACCATGATTTTATAACAATATTACATCATTTACATTTTAATGCAACAGGGTCAAGATAGGGATGTGACATTCCCCTCCCCCTTGGAATAACACCGTCCTCGGTGTTCCAACACTTCATAATATATACCCACTTTACACATACCTCAAAATTCACAACTGGTGGCAGGTCTATCCTGTGTTTCATCTCTTGAATTTGAACTTTCAGGATCAAGTCCTTTGGCTTCCTCAAGCTGCTCCTATTGGATTTGATCTTCCATCTGTATAGGTGGGCATTGCTCCACGACAATCCCTTCCTTTATTACCCTTCCAGCTGATCTACAAGTCTGGAATTTCATGGCAACCATCTTTCTTTCCATCTTGGCAATTAATTGAGGAATATTTCCATCCAAAACAAATAGCTTTTGGTCTACTTCCATGATCAAGGTGCACAATTGGCTCTCACTTTGCTCACTAGCAACACTTGGCTGGTAACAGCTGCAACCAATGGCTTTCAATTTCTCACCTGTGAGACTCATCATGGAAATTCCTATTAGGACAAGCATAACACAATATTAAAATTAGTCAATTATTTGCCCATTTGACATGGAATGTCCATGCTTTACTCATGAGACTTCCGCACATTTCATGCTTTCCCAACACACACATGAACTCATTCATGTTCATCCTTTTACAGGAAAATAACTATTTCAGGATTCACAACTCATTTCAAGCAATAAACACAATCAACTTCCAGTCACAATATGCATTCAACAATACTTTGTTTCTGAAATGCATCAATCAAAAAGGAAAGGGAAGAGTAAGAGTTTCCCCCTCTTAGTCTTGTTCCAATCCGAAGCTACACTGCCATGGTGGTTTCATGCTCCTTAGCCTCTCTCATTTCAATGTGAATGCTTGACTTTCCCTTCTTGTCTATGGCACTTAGTGTCTAAGGTCTGTCTAAGGATTTTCAACTAGGGAATCCTTCCCCATTGTTGCCTACAGAACCTTTGGCTGCTAAGACCCACACATGTCCACTAGCACCATCATTCATTACTGCTCACACTGAGCTCTTTCGGACGATCACTTGTCCACATGCATCCGTATGGTGCCTTCATAGTCCTTGCTTCCAACAATACCTACACTCAAACATTGGATCAATTCACATGTTTAGTTTATTCTCATAGGGTTTATTTCTAAACAAGAGTTTAAGAAATCATAAACATTTCATATACATATGTATATTCATAATCAAGAAGCTGCAAGATAACCAAATACTTATCTGTATTGGATGTCTTCACTTTGTTCCACAGGATCCTTCTTTGCTTTACAAGCATTGGATTTCCCGTGGATACAATAACGAATGTTGGGCTAGAACGTAGGCTACTCCACAATCATTCGAATGTCAATGCCAGGCCAGTACGCCGACTGGGTTTTATCAATTAATTAAGGAATGTTTGGCTAGCACGCTGGCTGCTCCACAACATCAAGTGATTAATGCTCCCACCAACTATTCTTTGAATTTATCGAGCATTAGTTACTCTCTGTATTTACCGAGAATTTTAGTGCCCAACCAGTTACTCTCTGGATTTACCAAGAATTTTAGCACCCAACCAGTTACTCTCTGGATTTACCAAGAATTTTATAGTTCTTTCAGGGTCCTTGCTTTCTTGCGATGAACAAGGTTTCCAACAAAGAAACAATAGTGTATCAGCTTAGCTGTTAGAAGACTTATACCTGAAATCTTCATTATTCAAAACATGAAATAAACGAAAATGAATACTTATCTGTATTGTGCATTTCCTTTTCTGGTCCACAGGATCCTGCTTCGCTTTGCAAGCCTTGGGATCTCCTATGGACTTGTATGTTTGGCCAGCACGCATGCTACTCCACAACATCAAATAGTCAATGCCCAACTAGTACACCTTCATGCTGACTGGATTTACCAAGCATTAGTAGTGCCCAACCAGTCCCATACCTGGTTGGCCCTCTCCATTCCCGAGCCAGCACATTCGTCTGGGTCATCGACCAATGGAAGGAAACTGTGCCACCAACCATTATAGGTCAAGTCTCTACCACTCTGCCTTAGGCTTGCAACAGCCTTTCACATGTGTCACACAACCCTTCATGCGCATAACAATTCTTCACCCACACAAGGATGACACTCCTTCTCTTGTGCAAAACCAGCAGTTCCCTTTAGGAACTCTTTAGGTGACTTCCTTAACTGCAGGCCAGCATGGCCCCACAATACCCACAACATCCAAGCAAATAATTCCAAACCAGTGCATCGACTGGGTTCATTAGGCATGTAACAACCCTTCATCAATGCCTCCACAACAACCAAGTAAATAATGCCAAACAAGTACACCGACTGGGTTCATTAGGCATGCAACAACCCTTCATCAACGCCTCCACAACAACCATTCATTATGCTTTTCCATGTACAACACCCAAACTACATCTGTTTTAGCTGTCAACACAAGATGGATAAGTAAACTCATCAATATTGCTGCTAAAAAATTGAAGCATAATTCATATCATTCACTATCAAGTATTGAAACACCGGGAATGCGTCCATTCCCTTAGGGTGTAGTCAATATTGAAAACCCTATCATAATCCAACACTAGAAAGGTGTGCACTCCCTTTCGAATGTGGGACATGTAGGCTCTAATCATACTCAACCAGTCTGGAATAATAATGAAATAATAAAACATGCTCTGCATATTAAATCTAATAACCAGACATGTATATTTTGAGTTAGGGTTACATAATACTTATCCCTTTTCCGATGTATCTTTCCTTCATTTGTGAAGAATGGGGGCTCCCTTCTCTGAGTCAACAGTACTTCGGTTTGCCACCCCAATATTTTCACGTTCCATAACCCACACATGCCTTCTTGGCATAGTTTTACTGTCTCACTCACATGCAGTGCAGCTGAGGTATTATCAAAATTCACAATGGTGTTTCACCCGAAACCCATTTCCAAAGCATGGGATCCTTCTCATCTAGTTTGGCTTTTGCAGGCCATCACACATGGTCTTCCTACAATGTGTCATCCTGTCACACTTTATCAAATAGCCAAATAGTCAGCAACATTTATCAATAAGCTTCAAATATGATTGTTCCATAATCAATCAATATCATTAATAATTAATTCAACATGAATTTACAATTATGTCTCCTACAGAAATTGATTGGTTTAACTATGAGCCATCCTCATATTGTTTGGCTCTCGTAAGTGGTATCACTCTGTCCATTATGGTTTCACCCTTGCTACCATACATGAACATCCACCTACAATATATCCTCCTGACACAATTTTTATATAAGCCAAACAGTCATTAGCAATTATTAGCAAAATTTCAAATCTATTTTCCTATAGAAATTAGATTTGCAACCATGAGATTATTCTCATAAACTTAAACTAAAAAAATTTCAGATTTGTTTCATGCGTAATTTACAACCAGGAGAACCCTCTCATAACCTTTGGCTTCTATACATGGTAGATCCCGGTCTTTACTATGGACTTATCCTCGTTGCCATAGGCAAGACTTTCCTACCTGAAATCTGAACTTCAATTAGCCAAACACGTTATGAGTATCTATGCATATAATCTTTTCATTGCTATAACAATTACTGAAGTGATCTCAGAATTATAATGCTCAATAATTCAAACACTTTCAGCTGTTAATATATATATATATATATATATATATATATATATATATATGCATCATCATCATAATAAAACTGTAAGACACGGGTACACTCTCCATGCAATTTAAATAAAACTTTAGTATTCATTACTTCACATCCATATTCTTTTTATGCAACTCTGTCCTTCCAACAGAGCACTTTGGTAGCCCATCAACATGTCTACCTTCTTTATGCAATAATCCTCCTGCATTCACAGCAGCTCAAGAAATGGTCTCATTATTAACAATGGTTCACCATTTCATCGATTATCTAATTGCATTGAAACATATATATCACAACCATGCATCTCCACATGTGCACCCGCACATATTCATGCACATTCACAACATTTTACATAATATTTTGATGTGCATTCACTTAATGCATAACCCCTCAATACAACCTTGCATTAATCCATGAATACTAGGCATTTCAATGTATTATGGCCTAACCATGCCTATCTCATATGGCATACACTACAATAGGAACATAAGTCATCACTTTATTTGGTTGTTAAACTCACAACCAACATACACAAATGGTATGATGTAATTTCATATGAATGCATTGAGGTTTCTAAGAAACTATAGGGTGTAAGGCTCCTTGCCCTTTTCTCATTCGCACCTCACCATACTTGGTAAGTTGACATTCACATTCAGGCACTCAATACCACATGCAACCAAATTAACATAGTTTAAACATAGTGGAAGGGATCTTACCAAACCCTCTTTCCACATTCATGCAATTAAGCACAAATACCATTACCTGTGTGGTTGTCATTAACATCGCTTGATGTTACCTGATCAGTTGGCATCTTACCAAGGCTACACAGTCCTTTTTCCAACATCATGATCACAGATTTGTTGCACCATCATTTCCTCATAAGGTTGTTGGTCATATGCAACATCATGCTCATGCATAAGCAATTCACATGCACTATGCAATGATTCTTTAATCATTCCCACTAATTCATATGCATTACTCTCTTGCATTTCTAGCATCCCTATGCCATAATTTTCAGTATATAAAACTCAGGAAATATAAATACAATAGCAAGTGAGGAGTTAAGGAATTCTCCCTTTTTAATTCCCCCTCATGACATGGAGTTCCTCCTCCACATCATAGCTGTTCCTTTTCTTGGCTTCCCTACAAGGCATACAAGCAATCATTAACTATGATCTTCTCACGAATTAGCAATCCAATATGTATATATGTGTAAAACATTCATTCTTGCTATTTTGCAAACATGCAGTTCTTATGCTATAAACATAAATAGCTTAAGGTGAGGAATTTCCCTCTTTCATTCTCCATCATGGATATTGATTATGCATACTTCTATGCAATTCCCGCTTCTCATCCCAAGCATAGAGAATGTGTTTCACACTTTCAACGACTGTCTCTGGGGGACGACGGGGGTCAAGGGGGCTTGCCCCCTTGGGTCGAGGGCAGTGGCCTCGTTTTTTGTTTTTTGTTTTTTGTTTTTTTGTAAAACCTTCAATTTCGTGCAATCTGGCGCACAAGTTCCATGGCATTTTTTCAACTTTTGGCACCTGAAAAATCTCCTTGGAAAACAGCTGAAATTCCCTGTTTCGGAGCAACTCCCTGAGTTCTTCCGACCCGTTGCAGATCAACTCGCTAAGTTCTGGAGATCGACGAACTCAAAGTTTCTGCTCGATACGTTGTTGAGCAACTCACCGATTTCTTCTGGTTGGCGAACTCGTCTATCTTTTCCGATCTATTGCGGAGCAAATCACCGAGTTCTGTCGTCGTTTCAGACCAACTTGCCGAGTTTTGCCGTCATTTCGGACCAACTCGTTGAGTTCTACTGCCGTTTCAGACCCACTCGTCGAGTTCTACCGCTGTTTCAGACCAACTTGCCGAGTTCTGTCGAAATTTCCTCTTTGACGCCGAAAAATACTTAGAAATTTTTCTTCCTTTCCCCAGGCACTTCCACAACTTTGTCGGCGCAACTCAGCCAAATTTTCCGACTGTGTCGGCTCCACTCAGCGAGTCTTGCCTAAATGTATCGGCTCAACTCCACGAGACTCACCGAAATGCGTCGGCTCAACCAAACAAAAACACTTAGAAAAATTTTCAAAAATACTTAGAATTTTTTTTGAAATTCCGCAAACTTTGTTGGCGCAACTCAGCGAGTTTCACCGACCATTTCAGCACAACTCAGCGAGATTCGCCGACACAGACTTGGCCGAAAACTCAGAAACACTTAGAAATTTTTTGAAAATTTGAAATTTTCTTAAGGATTGGTGTTGAGCATGAGGAATACTTACCTCTGCAATTGTGGTAGGTAGCCCATGAAGTCCCAATGCTGCAACCTTGGCTCTGATACCATCTATCACGTACCCTCCCATCTATCCAATTCAAGAAAGGGAACATGATGACAATCTTTGGGGCTTTCACATAAACTCAGCCCATCCATTAGATTCATAGCCATAAAATTAATGTGTGCAGATGCAATTAATTAAACATGCACAACGGAATAAGAAAATCATCCACACACATCTTTCATATGCATTTAGCATATCATAATAATTATCAAATTAAAACATTGCAGAAGTAAAACACATAGACAAAGAAACACTTATCTTCATTGTGCAATTGTCCCAAACAACTAGCTATGTTGTTGTAACGTTCCACCCAAACATAGGCTAGTTGTGTTCATTAATCTCTCAACACAACTGCCACCCCCAAGCTGGGCATGATTCTTAGAAGGAAAAGGGGACATTCAAGCTCATGCACAACCTAATTAATCATTCCCTCTGAGCCAATCCAATCCATAGCTGGGTTTACCAGGCTACATTTGAACCTTGGATGCTTTCTCAAGCTCAAGCCAAAACAATGGATTTACCAACAGGATGGCCATGGGTTTTCCCCAAATCATTTCCAGTCAAAAACGAATTGTGGGATGGGGAAAAAACAATCATAAGGAGGAAAACGAATTCTCTCCCAACTAACTAAGCATTCAACAGCCAAAACGGTCTCTATGGAACCCCAATTCCATTCCTTTTTCTTCCCCATTGGTATATAACACAAAAACGCCCTTCTCCCAACTAAGAATGAATGAAAACACAGGAAAACATGGCTGGAAAACGACCAGGTAGTTCCAAACTCGTGAGGGAGAGCAACTGGTTGATGGATAATGGCTTGAGGAGCAATTCATGGCTCTTTTCTTGCCTAAGAAGAAAAACGTGATTTTCCATGAAGGGTGGCTTGCCCATACTCGAATTTGGACAACCATACCTCTCCATTCCCAAGGCATTAACTACCTCAACCAACTCTTGGAAGATTAAATGATTGGGTGCATAAGTAAAAAATGGGTAGTTGAGGGTTCATGGGTTATCTCATTGACATTTGGCTTGACTTGATTGGCTCAAGGGTTCGAATGTTTTCCCTCCCAATTCCTTGTAAAATCATGCCCCCATCTCTTGTTGGATTGCATAGCTAGTTGTGGGTATTTTATTAAAATGCATATTTACATGATGTTTGAAATTCCAATGTGCCTGGCTAGCACGCAAACCATATGCATCAATAAATCGATGGCGGGGCCTTGGCCTTGAGCTCCTCACCATGATTTTATAACAATATTACATCATTTACATTTTAATGCAATAGGGTCAATATGGGGACGTGACAGCGGGGACCCAATAGTATCCCAACTTGTGGAATGGGTGTCTAATCAGGATACACTCAATTGGGTAGGAAGACATGTAGAACTTAGCTTTTTCTGTGTCATTCCTCCCTAGGCTACTGCTATCATAGATGCCATGCTTTTCGAGATAATATCTCCCCAATTGAAGACGGTACCATGGGAGGCGATGTGGTACATGAGAGGTACCCAACTTATTTTATATATATTCCCATTCTCCCTGCCTAATATTCTGCTCAACATTAAATCTATAATTCTGAAAGGGGCCTTCAGGTTCTGAGTGTCATACTCCGCACTTGCCCTTTGTCTTAGCTGCTTTCCAGGGATCAACATCTTCTTGGAATATTCAAAGTGATCTATGTTGACTCCCTGTACCCATTCATTAGACATCATAGCTTTGGGAGATGTCAATTTATACGCTGCGCTGATATGGGTTGGTTGAAATGATGCCAATCCAACTCCATTTGCTCCAGCATTGATTCTTGTGCCGAAATATACATGAGGTAGAATCCAACCAATGACTTTAGAGCATGGGAAAATTTCTAGTCTGGTGGAAGCTTTATGGAGACCGGACCTTTTAATGTTTTGATACACTACCATCTCCTCAATGGATGCATCTAGCATATTCTGATCTATGATTAGGTGATATAAGTCACCCCATTTGTATTCAGGGACAACTCTTGTCACTGCCTTGGTATCCTCATATACTGTGTCCATTGGAGTTTATGGAATAACTTCTATGTTTGAATCTGACTCTTCCATTTTGTTCTTACACTTGGCAGCCTTCCTTTGCATTTCCGAGTCTTGAAGTAATATGAAAATCAATGTATAAGAATAATTTATCATTAAAGAAACACATTTTAAAGCAACATGCAAAGGTACAATTCATCAATATTATTTGCAAGGAACCAAAAAATTATGAGATTCATACTTCCATGATATCCAGTGTATTTGATGTTGGTTAGGGTTTATCACAATATTGACAACTTAGTTGAAAAGTGAAAACCTATATGCAATGAATAATGTATAAGCAGGTCTTCATTTGAGTCAATCCATATTCTTCAATGCACCATTGGCCAAAATAAGAAATAAGGTTTTATTGAAGAGTTCCATTGATGGAGTATAATAACAGTGTAGCATGCCCATTTTAACCAAAACAAAAGTAAAATCCGGACACTCTCTTCAAAAAAAACTGCCTATTTCACTTGTTTACGCGATCCAAGGAGATTCAGTGTTCTTGATGAACTTGAAGCCTTGTTCTTACGTTTTAAACTAATAGGTTTTATCCCTTCAGTGGCCTGTAAGGAAGCGAAAAATGAGAAGAACACTAAACAAGAATGCATCCTGGAAATATGTGTGTTTGTTGTAGTGCTTATCTAAAATCTAACACATTTATCCAATGGAACCCTCTCAAGACAACATAAGCTATGGAGACACGGTGGTCTTTTATGGGAATGCCCTAACTCAAGTTTAAAAAATTAAGCTCAATCTCTTATTCCCAACTTTCACATTTAACAATATTTTGGGCGCCAATGACAGACTTGTAAATTACTATGGTAAAACTTCGTTCTATCAATTAAACTAACCGGATAAAAGACCTACCTAGCAATGTGCGAATGGTTTAAAGAAAA
Organism: Larix kaempferi; assembly: GCA_027924585.1. Classification (NCBI taxonomy): domain Eukaryota; kingdom Viridiplantae; phylum Streptophyta; class Pinopsida; order Pinales; family Pinaceae; genus Larix; species Larix kaempferi. The sequence goes on from BSBM01000104.1 coordinate 943,875, forward strand.
GGAAAACAACAACGTTCTTTTAGCATCCTTAGTGCTCCGTAATAATGTTGCAAATTTTTGTAAACTGGGCTAAAACAAGAACTTATACATATACCTTGGCAAACCCTAGCATTTAATGCACTTAGATCTTCCTGCAAAAAAGGTTCCTTTTACCGTTTCGGGCAGAGCTGTATCAGAGCACTTGTCCGTTTGACCGCGACATGGGTCGGTCGACTTGCCTTTTGACCGCGACGTGTTTCTGCATCTCTTTCAGATTTAAGCCGATCGCTTTTGCGAAATGAAAATTTCAGCGTCTTTTCACTTTGACATCGATACGTTTTGGTGTCTTTTCCCCTTTTATGCCGTCCCTATTCGCGCGGTGAAATTTTGGATCATTTCTTTTTTTTGTCAGCGAATGTTTCGACGGACTTTCAAATTTACGCCTATCCGTTTTGGCGTGAAACCGATAACTTCTCCGAATGGGCCTGTCTTCTTTTTCCCTCCGATCATGTTGGCTTGAATTAATATTCTGCTCTAAAACAGATATTTAAAAAAAAATTCGGAGCTCTTTTGTAATCCCTCTGACCATTTTGGCGAATAATAGAAAGTTGCTCCGACCATTTCGGCGGAAAATATCAAGTTGCTTCGATTAAAAAAACTTGCCCTTTCTTTGTCTTTTCAAGAAAAAACTAAGTGTCAAAAGTGAGCATAAAGTCGGGAATGTGGGTGCCATTTTCCAATGCTAAAAAAAAAAATGCAATCCGCAATCGGAACTGCGAAAAATGGAATTGCAGGAAGCGGGAATGCAGGAGGCAAAATCGAAAACTGTAAAAAAAACAACCTGCAATCCGCAATCTGCAATCGAAACTGCGGAAAAGCGGGCTCGTGGGTTTGCGCGAGCAAAATTTGGAAAGTCAGAAAATCAACCCGCAATCCGCAATCCACAATTGGATTGCGGGAAGGCTATATTGCGGGACTGCAAAATGCGGGATTGCGGAAAGGATGGCTTGCGGGATTGCGGTAACATTTCCAAACAATTCGCACTTCCACAATTTGCAATTTAACATGCGGAAAGGCTCTTTCTTGGGTTTCTTTCAATAAAACTAAGTGTTAGGGGTAAGTATATCTAGGATGAAAATAAACTCTGTGTGAAAATTAAAAATAAAAGGAGGGGCCCTACAATTTACAAAAAAATTGGGGATCAGTTTGTAGCTGCAATAATTGGTGACTAGTTGATGAACATAGATCTTTGAACAAATTATTCTTGAGGATTACAATTGCTTATTTGTTATTAATTCTAAATGTAAAAAAATGCCTCTAACATTTCCTTTCAGGATTTTAAAAGTCCAAAGTCTTAAGCAGGGAGAGGAGCTTCTTGAATCATATTGGTCATTTGCTTTGGGAAGTGGGCAACCTGGACCAGATTTCCTGACCACTCCCCTGAGGCCATAATATGGGGTTCATTATTAGTCTCGTCTTTTGGTTACCTCTACATATGACTCCATAGGATTGTAACAAAATCAGACATATGTATTCATTTGTTCTTCATTCCCACGCTATCAACATTTATTTGGATGTTTTATTTTGACGATTTTATCGTTCGAGTCCTTCAAAATAGATTTTCTCCAGTCTTCGAACATTTGGCGTAGGTTATTCCATCCATATTGTCTTTTTGTGTGAGTTATGAGTTTTCTTTATTTTTCATACTCATGGACGGAGAAGAACCTTCTGGAGTATCATCCGGTGTATCTTCTTGATTGGATACATTTGACTTTTCCATAACATTTCTTTGATGGAGATGGAATTTTTTTAGTAATTTTGACTCTTCATTATAATCCCTTTTGGCTGTAATTTTCATAGCATGGGATCATTTTAACTGCCATACATCACCAATATTTGCTTCCTTTCCATGGGTCAGTTATAGTAGGCTTCCTAAGATAGGCATTTATGTGTGAGTGAGTGGAGCCTGAAGATAGTAATTTAGAATCCATGAATCCTAGTTATTTCACAAGGTTTATACCCACACAAATTGAAACACGAAGCCAGTTTCCCCTTTTAAAACAAAGCAACAATTAAAATCACTAATGACATTGTTGTTACAAGAATAATTCCTTTTGTTATAAAGTCGATTCTAATCTTTCGGTGATGATAATCATTTCATATGAGATTGTTCATATTTCTGCAATTCTGCACATCGCTCTGAAAGTTGAGCTGGGATTTATTAAACAAAAATCAAACAAACAGAGTAAAATCAAAACAAAAAATGAGATAAGGTTGAAGCTAACTATCCTAGAAAAATAATAACCAAAATCAAATGGAAAGCTAAGAATCAACAAAATTATTTATGTACAACAGGTTTCCCTAAACCTAAGAAAAGTATTGTTTGAGAGCTAGGCCTTTGACAGGGAGGTTTTCCTCCTCCCCTTGTAAATATTGTAACTTATAAGTCGCTGGGCCAAGATTTTCTACAATATGATAAGGACCAAGCCACAGTTGTTGAATTTTTTTTATGTTTTCCCTTTCCTTCATGAGGATGGTCCCACTTTAGAACTAAGTCTCCTACCTCAAAATTTTTCTTGCCAGATTGTCATTTATCAAACCACCTCTTAACAATGTCTTGGTGATGGTTGAATCTATCTTTGGATTTTTGTTGTGCCTCCTCAAGTTTTACCAAAGTATTAATCCTTGACAGGATGGTTTCACTATTTGATCCTCGAGATGCCTGAGCTAACTGTAGGGAAGGAAGTAGTATGTTTGGAGGAAGAATAGCCTCTTTCCCATAGATTAAGGTTTAAGGAGAAACCCATAAAGAGTTTTTTGGAGTGACCTTATCTACCCATAAAGCGTTGGGAAGGGCTACATTCCAATGTCTTTGGCTTTCAATAACTATTTTCTTCAAAATTTGTATGAGATTCTTATTGGTAGATTCTTCCAACCCATTACCCTGAGGATAATAGTTAGATGAATAATGAAATTTAATTCCTTGTTCCATATAAAATGTACTTAACTTAGCAGAAGAAAAATAAGATGCATTATCAAAAACTAATGACATTGGAACCCCAAACCTGGTTATTATGTTTTCTTGAAAAAATTGGATGACCGCATCTTCATTCACTTTACGTAAAGGAGTTTCTTTAGTCCACCTCGTGAAATAATTAGTGGTTGTGAGAATGTACCGGTGTTGAAATGACGAGTTGGGATTGATTTCCCCAATGATATCTAAACCCCATTGATTGAATGGTTCTAAAATGATAACTAGTTTTAGTGGCTCTGCTGATTTTGGTAGTCTGCCAACACTTCTCTGACACACATCACATATCCTTGCATAAGCATGAGTATCTTTAAAAATAGTGGGCCAATAATATCAAGCTCTCAAGACATTATGAGCGGTAGTATCTCCGGAATAATGTCCCCCTCCAAGGCCATCATGTAACTCCTTTACCACTTTCCCCACATCATCCTTTTCAATACATCTGAGAAAAACTCCATCGTAATTCTTTCTAAATAGAACTCCATTTATTATTTGATATGACACTGAATTCAATTAGATTTCCCTTCTTTGCTTTGAACTCCAATGTTCCGGTAAATATCCATTTTGTAGATAATGAAATAAGTATTTGTACCAAGACTCTGGAGTGGTGAAAGTGGAACATACTTCAATTAGATTCATTTCGGATTCATTTTCCCAGCCATGATCTTTATCAATTGGATTTTCAGTCAGCAACTTTCATAATCCTTGACGTTTGATGATATTGGCTGGCTTAAATTCTAGGTCATACTCTTGGAGTGCAGTCACACAATTTCCTCGTCTTTCTCCCAACTCCTTCTGAATAAATAGAGATCTAACAATTGGGTGAGGTATTACAACCTTTGTTCTTGTTTCAGAATATAAGGTCTGAACTACTTCACTGCCTTGAAAAATGCATACGTTTGTTTATATACAACTGTGTAATTCAGTTCAGGTCCTTGTAACCTAGTGCTCATAAAAGATATTGGGTATTTATCTCCTTGCTCTCCTTTTTGTGTGAGCACTGCTGCAAGAGAAAAATCTGAAGCAAATGTGTATATAATAAAATCCTTTTCAAAATCTAGACTGCTCAATGAAGGTTCATGAGCAATGGAATTTTTTATATCCCTAAATGCATTCTTCTCAATATCAGTCCATTTGAATTGCACACTTTGCTTCACCATTTGCTGCAAAGGTTTTACAATCTATGCAAAATCTGGTACAAACCTTCTCACAAAGTTTATTGTGCCCATAAATGATTGCATAGTTTTCTTATTATGGGGCATGGGAATCTGAGTTATAGCTTGGATTCTCTTTGGGTCTATAGATATTCCCCTTTTAGAGATGATGTGCCCTAACAGTTTTCCCTTGAAAACAACATAAATTCTTTTCTTAGGGTTCACAGATATACCATACTTTCTGCAATGTCCATAAATCTGTTTTAAATGGAAAGCATGATCTTCCCTTTTCTTAGAAAAAATTGTTACATCATCTAAATAAATGACAACATAGTGGTCGACCAAACTTTGGAATGCGATATCCATGGCCCTTTGAAATGTGGCTCGAAAATTCATAAGGCCAAAAGGAATTCTTCTATAAGTGAATGTTCCCCATTTCGTGTGAAAGGTAGTCTTGAGTCGATTGTTCTTGGCCACTAACACTTGATTGTATCCCAAAAATGCATCTAATAGGGAGAACATTTCTGAACCTGATACCATCTGTAAAATTTGTTCCATGGGTGGGACCAGATAGTTTTCTTTATCTGATGCCTTGTTCAAATTTCGAAAATCAACACATAGTCGGATTTTCCCTGATTTCTTTCTTACAGGCACCAAGTTTGCCACCCATTCAGAATGTCTAAACTTGAAAATAATCTTAGCATCCAGCAGCTTCTTTAATTATTTTTATATTAATGGTTCAAATGTGGGATGCATCTTTTGAAGTTGCTGCTGAAATGGTTTTGCTCCTTGTTTGATGGGTATCACATGTTGGATGATGTGTGTATCATAATTTTCTCAAATCTTCATATGTCCAAGCAAGAATATCTTTGTACTGTTGAAATAATTTAATAAAATTGCATCTTTCACCAGGTGAGTGTCATATCTCCTCTCCTTCTAACGTTTTTTTTAAAGTTACATTAAACAAATATAACATCATAACACAATTGTAATTATTATAAATTAAATATATCATTTGTATTTTTAAACGCTTACAAAGCAATATACAATTTATATTTTAAATAACTTATAGTTAAAAGTTATTATTCATTTCACAATGTGAAAACGTTCAAGCATATAAATGCTTTCCATATTCTAATATACTGTTTTGTATATTCTAATATGAATATAAATAAAATTAACGTGAATGTGCTAGTGTAAACCATAGTCCAAGGAATCCAAACAACATTACAATACCTTGCGTAAAACTATATGTTGAACACATTAATAGCTTGCGAATGCATTACAATACCTTGCATTGATATATATTAGCTAGTGTATGTTTATGATGCCACCCTAGCGGATTTCACATGGGTTCGAAGGCATTAATTTGAGTTACTTTGAACACACATTAACCACGCCAATCGGGCTTGGCACCAGCTGGTCGACTCCAGCTACGAAGCTGTATAGGATACGGTCGAACTGAAGAAACTCATGCCACATTAAAAGGGTACTAAGTACCACAGAGTGATAATTAATTCATAGGTTTATACAACCGTTGATTACGATCCATGGCTCTCCAATGGGATTTTATGTGTTAATCTACGCCGTTGATCTCTGGAGTTTGGTGTGGGTGGCATTCGTGCCATCTACCACTCCCAGGTTTACAGTAAAGACATAACAACCGGGTTCAGAGGTATCTCCACAGTCCAAACTGGTGAATGCACTATGGAAAGGCTTAGCCCTCACGGGACTTATCATTGTTAAGCTCCAAGCTTCTACGCAGAGCGTTCCTTCCCTGTGCAGAACGCTTATGTTTGTTCAAATGTGTGAAGTTTGCTTCTTGTATAAGTGTTAGCATTTGTAATGGAGGAATTCGGTGGTCTTATCCAAACACGTGCACAGGTAAGATAATCATTCATAATGTTACAATGCAATTTTTAACTTCCAACAATTTGATTTGTTTGTTTAACTCTTTGCATTATTTAACTTCCAGCTTGTTTTCCTATGCAGGTGAAGTGTTTACATGGAAGAGGTTCAACACATTCCGGGTGAGTCTATAGTGATATCCAACAAACAAGAAAATTGGGCGGCCAGGTAATACACTGACTCCTAAAGACTCGGGAGAAACCTACTCTATTGGTTAGAGACGTAGTTATGGACTCGGTTAGGGTTCTCGTTTCGCTAGGGTTTTCCCTTGCTGGCTGCAAGCCAACCCATATGGTCGTCGGCCTTGGTTTTTCTATTTAGACTGTATTAAACTCTTTCGAAAGGTCTTTACGACCAGTGGATGAAATTTATTTTTGAAATAAATATTCTCTTGCAAGACTTATATCGTTCATGATTAAATTCATGCTATGTATAAACACAGCTTGAAATGTGATAACCTTGCCGAATAAAATTTCCACACAACGTTTGCATTACACTTATGTTTTGAACTTTGTATCAAATGTTTATGCCTGCGTTTAATATATAGGATTTTCATCCTTTGAAGAATTCGACTCTGTTTTGACTTGTAATTCCGTTTTTAATACAAATATACCTCCATATTTGTAAACGACATGTATTGTAACCCAGCCCTAAATTCGTTTTATATATAATACTATGTATTTGTGAAACAACAGGTGTTAAAACCCTAGTTGGTATTTGTATGCATAGTCCGATTAATGGAAAACACATTATTAATTGTTTCATCATTTGTATACTGTTTTATATATATATATTAATATGTTGGTCAAAACTCGACCGTGGAGTTCGCACTCCCATGCCGAAAATAAATGGCATAACATATAGAATAGCTAGAAATACATATAAACTCTATCGAGCATTGGAAATCAATTTATTCACATGTATAAAATACTTTTTTTATGGTATTTTGTGTATCTATAAAAAGGTAGAATGAATAGATTTTCATTTTCAGTTCTTGTCCCAGAAATCTATAGAAATGTTTTCCATGTATTTTATCTGTATATTGCACATATTTTCCATGCAAATTTCTTGTTAATTATTTCAAAAATATTTAATGTCCTAAAAAAGAACTCTATTATGTTCTCATACACTTATGAAATGAAATAGTCCATACAGAATACATATACATGATTCTTATATTATAAAACCATTAATGTTCAGATTTATTTATACAAATCATTCCATAAACAATACAGTAATTATAAACAAAACCCTTTTGTAAGCAGTCAATAATAAAATTATTTAAATACAAATAACATAACACTTATCTGTATTTTCTGAAGACCAGTGGAACACAGTTACAAACCTCCCAGCCTTAGACCAGCAAGTCCCTCCTTGCTCTCATGGTCACCCTCGAGCTGAGTTCACAGTTCCAATGAGTCAGAATTTATTTTATTCCCTTAACTTGTTCTCCAAGTTATTTATAAAAGTCTTATTACATCAGACAACCCAACATCCAACCCAGTACTCCTGAGCTCCAGGATGCTCCAAGGACTTTTAAGTCTCTACACTTAAGAAAACAACCAGTCAACCTCTACAGGGTACTTGTAGTGCTCCTGCAATTTGTGGTAGTAATCCTACCTGAACACTACTTGTGTTCCAAGTTAATACCCAGCTGGTGTTGTTCCTTTTTATGGTTCAATTTTTGCTCCAAACTGCCCCCTTTCGCTTTCTTGATTATTTCTAGTTATCCAGTTCTCTTGTATCTCTTTCTCCTATTATGTGTAGAGTTCTCTCTTGTGTTTCTGTTGAAAAAAATGATTCCTTCTTCCTCTCTTGTTCTCTTTTATTTTTTATTTATTTAATTCAATTATTCTCCAAAACTATTCTTTAGGGTTTTTACAAGTGTCTCAATAATAATTTTCTCAATATTTATTTTATTTTTTTATTTATCCTCCAAACCCATATGAACTGTGACTCCCATCTCTTTAATGTGTTGGTCCACATAGTCATCATAAATTAATTTCTCTATATATATAATGTCACATAAGTATAATGAAATAATACTTAACCAAAATAAAAAGGGGTTATAAATCCAAAATTTGGGGTATTACATTTCCCCTCCCCTTACTTTTTTCACCGTCCTTGGTGTTAAAAGGTTCAAAACAACAAAAATGAACATAAAACTTAATTTAATCTATGTCATGCACTTCTTCGAATAGAAAAGGGTATGCTGCTCGCATTTCCATTTCCGTCTCCCAAGTAGCCTCCTCAGGCTTATAGTGCTCCCATTGCACCTTTACCTGGTTGATAGCTCGATTCCGAAGTACCACCTCTTTCTGATCGAATATACATACATGATTTTTCTGGAAATCTCCTTCTGATTCCACCTGAATCACATGCCCGTTTACAATATGCTTTGGATCATATACATATTTTTTTAAAAATGAAATATGAAACACATCATGTGCCTTAAAATTTGTTGGCAGGGCTAACTGATAAGAAACAGGTCCTACTGTAGCAAGTATTTGAAAAAGACCATAGTATCTTGGTGCCAATTTGGAAACCTTGCCTAAACTCAGAGAGATTTTCTTTTCCTTCACCCTTAGGAATACATGATCCCCAATTTCAAATTCTTTATGTTCTCTATGCTGATCTGCATAATTGTTTTGTCTATCTTTGGCAGTTTTAAAATTGGTTTTAACTTTCTGAACAATGTTTTCTAGTTCTTCCAATAATTCAGGACCCAATATAATCTCATTCACAGGATCATCTCAAGTCATAGGAGTTTTAGATTTCTGCCATACAAAATTTGAAATGGGATCATTCCTGTAGAGGTTTGATACCCATTATTGTAAGCAAATTGGTACACCACATATAGTGGGGTCTTAGCGGGTGTCACGTACCCTCCCATCTATCCAATTCAAGAAAGGGAACATGATGACAATCTTTGGGGATTTTACATAAACTCATCCCATCCATTAGATTCACAGCCATAAAATTAATGTGTGCAGATGCAATTAATTAAACATGCACAACAGAATAAGAAAATCATCCAAACACATCTTTCATATGCATTCAACATATCAATAATAATTATCAAATTAAAACATTGCAGAAGTAAAACACATAGACAGAGAAACAATTATCTTCATTGTGAAATTTTCCCAGACAACTAGCTATGTCGCTGCAATGTTCCACCCATCCATAGGCCAGTTGTGTTCATCAATCTCTCAACACAACTGCCACCCCCGAGATGGGCATGATTCTTACAAGGAAAAGGGGACATTCAAGCTCATGCACAGCCCAATTAATCATTCCCTCTGAGCCAATCCAGTCCACAGCTGGGTTTATCAAGCTACATTTGAACCCTGGATGTTTTCTCAAGCTTAAGCCAAAACAATGGATTTACCAACAGGATGGCCATGGGTTTTCCCCAAATCATTTCCAGTCAAAAATGAATTGTGGGATGGGGAAAAACAATCATAAGGAGGAAAATGAATTCTCTCCCAACTAACTAAGCATTCAACATCCAAAACGGTCTCTATGGAACCCCAATTCCATTCCCTTTTCTTCCCCATTGGTATATAACACAAAAACGCCCTTCTCCTAGCTAAGAATGAAGGAAAACACAGGAAAACATGGCTAAAAAATGCCCAGGTAGTTCCAAACTCGTGAGGGAGAGCAACTAGTTGATGGATAATGGATAGAGGAGCAATTCATGGCTCTTTTCTTTCCCAAGAATCAAAACACGATTTTCCATGAAGGGTGGCTTGCCCATACTCGAATTTGGACAGCCATACCTCTCCATTCCCAAGGCATTAACTACCTCAACCAACTCTTGGAAGAATTAAAAGATTAGTGCATAAGTAAAAAATGGGTAGTTGAGGGTTCATGGGTTCTCTCATTGACATTTGGCTTGACTTGATTGGCTCAAGGGTTTGAATGTTTTCCCTCCCAATTCCTTGTAAAATCATGCCCCCATCTCTTGTTGCATTGCATAGCTAGTTGTGGGTATTTTATTAAAATGCATATTTGCATGATGTTTGAAATTCCAATGTGCCTGGCTAGAACACAAACCATATGCATCAATAAATCGATGGGAGGGCCTTGGCCTTGAGCTGCTCACCATGATTTTATAACAATATTACATCATTTACATTTTAATGCAACAGGGTCAAGATAGGGATGTGACATTCCCCTCCCCTTGGAATAACACCGTCCTCGGTGTTCCAACACTTCATAATATATACCCACTTTACACATACCTCAAAATTCACAACTGGTGGCAGGTCTATCCTGTGTTTCATCTCTTGAATTTGAACTTTCAGGATCAAGTCCTTTGGCTTCCTCAAGCTGCTCCTACTGGATTTGATCTTCCATCTGTATAGGTGGGCATTGCTCCACGACAATCCTTTCCTTTATTACCCTTCCAGCTGATCTACAAGTCTGGAATTTCATGGCAACCATCTTTCTTGCCATCTTGGCAATTAATTGAGGAATATTTCCATCCAAAACAAATAGCTTTTGGTCTACTTACATGATCAAGGTGCACAATTGGCTCTCACTTTGCTCACTAGCAACACTTGGCTGGTAACGGCTGCAACCAATGGCTTTCAATTTCTCACCTGTGAGACTCATCATGGCAATTCCTATTAGGACAAGCATAACACAATATTAAAATTAGTCAATTATTTGCCCATTTGACATGGAATGTCCATGCTTTACTCATGAGACTTCCGCACATTTCATGCTTTCCCAACACACACATGAACTCATTCATGTTCATCCTTTTATAGGAAAATAACTATTTCAGGATTCACAACTCATTTCAAGCAATAAACACAATCAACTTCCAGTCACAATATGCATTCAACAATACTTTGTTTCTGAAATGCATCAATCAAAAAGGAAAGGGAAGAGTAAGAGTTTCCCCCTCTTAGTCTTGTTCCAATCCGAAGCTACACTGCCATGGTGGTTTCATGCTCCTTAGCCTCTCTCATTTCAATGTGAATGCTTGACTTTCCCTTCTTGTCTATGGCACTTAGTGTCTAAGGTCTGTCTAAGGATTTTCAACTAGGGAATCCTTCCCCATTGTTGCCTACAGAACCTTTGGCTGCTAAGACCCACACATGTCCACTAGCACCATCATTCATTACTGCTCACACTGAGCTCTTTCGGACGATCACTTGTCCACATGCATCCGTATGGTGCCTTCATAGTCCTTGCTTCCAACAATACCTACACTCAAACATTGGATCAATTCACATGTTTAGTTTATTCTCATAGTGTTTATTTCTAAACAAGAGTTTAAGAAATCATAAACATTTCATATACATATGTATATTCATAATCAAGAAGCTGCAAGATAACCAAATACTTATCTGTATTGGATGTCTTCACTTTGTTCCACAGGATCCTTCTTTGCTTTACAAGCATTGGATTTCCCGTGGATACAATAACGAATGTTGGGCTAGAACGTAGGCTACTCCACAATCATTCGAATGTCAATGCCAGGCCAGTACGCCGACTGGGTTTTATCAATTAATTAAGGAATGTTTGGCTAGCACGCTGGCTGCTCCACAACATCAAGTGATTAATGCTCCCACCAACTATTCTTTGAATTTATCGAGCATCAGTTACTCTCTGTATTTACCGAGAATTTTAGTGCCCAACCAGTTACTCTCTGGATTTACCAAGAATTTTAGCACCCAACCAGTTACTCTCTGGATTTACCAAGAATTTTATAGTTCTTTCAGGGTCCTTGCTTTCTTGCGATGACCAAGGTTTCCAACAAAGAAACAATAGTGTATCAGCTTAGCTGTTAGAAGACTTATACCTGAAATCTTCATTATTCAAAACATGAAATAAACGAAAATGAATACTTATCTGTATTGTGCATTTCCTTTCTGGTCCACAGGATCCTGCTTCGCTTTGCAAGTCTTGGGATCTCCTATGGACTTGTATGTTTGGCCAGCACGCATGCTACTCCACAACATCAAATAGTCAATGCCCAACTAGTACACCTTCATGCCGACTGGATTTACCAAGCATTAGTGGTGCCCAACCAGTCCCATACCTGGTTGGCCCTCTCCATTCCCGAGCCAGCACATTCGTCTGGGTCATCGACCAATGGAAGGAAACTGTGCCACCAACCATTATAGGTCAAGTCTCTACCACTCTGCCTTAGGCTTGCATCAGCCTTTCACATGTGTCACACAACCCTTCATGCGCATAACAATTCTTCACCCACACAAGGATGACACTCCTTCTCTTGTGCAAAACCAGCAGTTCCCTTTAGGAACTCTTTAGGTGACTTCCTTAACTGCAGGCCAGCATGGCCCCACAATACCCACAACATCCAAGCAAATAATTCCAAACCAGTGCATCGACTGGGTTCATTAGGCATGTAACAACCCTTCATCAATGCCTCCACAACAACCAAGTAAATAATGCCAAACAAGTACACCGACTGGGTTCATTAGGCATGCAACAACCCTTCATCAACGCCTCCACAACAACCATTCATTATGCTTTTCCATGTACAACACCCAAACTACATCTGTTTTAGCTGTCAACACAAGATGGATAAGCAAACTCATCAATATTGCTGCTAAAAAATTGAAGCATAATTCATATCATTCACTATCAAGTATTGAAACACCGGGAATGCGTCCATTCCCTTAGGGTGTAGTCAATATTGACAACCCTATCATAATCCAACACTAGAAAGGTGTGCACTCCCTTTCGAATGTGGGACATGTAGGCTCTAATCATACTCAACCAGTCTGGAATAATAATGAAATAATAAAACATGCTCTGCATATTAAATCTAATAACCAGACATGTATATTTTGAGTTAGGGTTACATAATACTTATCCCTTTTCCGATGTATCTTTCCTTCATTTGTGAAGAATGGGGGCTCCCTTCTCTGAGTCAACAGTACTTCGGTTTGCCACACCAATATTTTCACGTTCCATAACCCACACATGCCTTCTTGGCATAGTTTTACTGTCTCACTCACATGTAGTGCAGCTGAGGTATTATAAATTCACAATGGTGTTTCACCCGAAACCCATTTCCAAAGCATGGGATCCCTTCTCATCTAGTTTGGCTTTTGCAGGCCATCACACATGGTCTTCCTACAATGTGTCATCCTGTCACACTTTATCAAATAGCCAAATAGTCAGCAACATTTATCAATAAGCTTCAAATATGATTGTTCCATAACCAATCAATATCATTAATAATTAATTCAACATGAATTTACAATTCTGTCTCCTACAGAAATTGATTGGTTTAACTATGAGCCATCCTCATATTGTTTGGCTCTCGTAAGTGGTATCACTCTGTCCATTATGGTTTCACCCTTGCTACCATACATGAACATCCACCTACAATATATCCTCCTGACACAATTTTTTATATAAGCCAAACAGTCATTAGCAATTATTAGCAAAATTTCAAATCTATTTTCCTATAGAAATTAGATTTGCAACCATGAGATTATTCTCATAAACTCAAACTAAAAAATTTTCAGATTTGTTTCATGCGTAATTTACAACCAGGAGAACCCTCTCATAACCTTTGGCTTCTATACATGGTAGATCCCGGTCTTTACTATGGACTTATCCTCGTTGCCATAGGCAAGACTTTCCTACCTGAAATCTGAACTTCAATTAGCCAAACACGTTATGAGTATCTATGCATATAATCTTTTCATTGCTATAACAGTTACTGAAGTGATCTCAGAATTATAATGCTCAATAATTCAAACACTTTCAGCTGTTAATATATATATATATATATATATGCATCATCATCATAATAAAACTGTAAGACACGGGTACACTCTCCATGCAATTTAAATAAAACTTTAGTATTCATTACTTCACATCCATATTCTTTTTATGCAACTCTGTCCTTCCAACAGAGCACTTTGGTAGCCCATCAACATGTCTACCTTCTTTATGCAATAATCCTACTGCATTCACAGCAGCTCATGAAATGGTCTCATTATTAACAATGGTTCACCATTTCATCGATTATCTAATTGCATTGAAACATATATATCACAACCATGCATCTCCACATGTGCACCCGCACATATTCATGCACATTCACAACATTTTACATAATATTTTGATGTGCATTCACTTAATGCATAACCCCTCAATACAACCTTGCATTAATCCATGAATACTAGGCATTTCAATGTATTATGGCCTAACCATGCCTATCTCATATGGCATACACTACAATAGGAACATAAGTCATCACTTTATTTGGTTGTTAAACTCACAACCAACATACACAAATGGTATGATGTAATTTCATATGAATGCATTGAGGTTTCTAAGAAACTATAGGGTGTAAGGCTCCTTGCCCTTTTCTCATTCGCACCTCACCATACTTGGTAAGTTGACATTCACATTCAGGCACTCAATACCACATGCAACCAAATTAACATAGTTTAAACATAGTGGAAGGGATCTTACCAAACCCTCTTTCCACATTCATGCAATTAAGCACAAATACCATTACCTGTGTGGTTGTCATTAACATCGCTTGATGTTACATGATCAGTTGGCATCTTACCAAGGCTACATAGTCCTTTTTCCAACATCATGATCACAGATTTGTTGCACCATCATTTCCTCATAAGGTTGTTGGTCATATGCAACATCATGCTCATGCATAAGCAATTCACATGCACTATGCAATGATTCTTTAATCATTCCCACTAATTCATATGCATTACTCTCTTGCATTTCTAGCATCCCTATGCCATAATTTTCAGTATATAAAACTCAGGAAATATAAATACAATAGCAAGTGAGGAGTTAAGGAATTCTCCCTTTTTAATTCCCCCTCATGACATGGAGTTCCTCCTCCACATCATAGCTGTTCCTTTTCTTGGCTTCCCTACAAGGCATACAAGCAATCATTAACTATGATCTTCTCACGAATTAGCAATCCAATATGTGTATATGTGTAAAACATTCATTCTTGCTATTTTGCAAACATGCAGTTCTTATGCTATAAACATAAATAGCTTAAGGTGAGGAATTTCCCTCTTTCATTCTCCATCATGGATATTGATTATGCATACTTCTATGCAATTCCCGCTTCTCATCCCAAGCATAGAGAATGCGTTTCACACTTTCAATGACTGTCTCCTGGGGACGACGGGGGTCAAGGGGGCTTGCCCCCTTGGGTCAAGGGCAGTGGCCTCGTTTTTTGTTTTTTGTTTTTTGTTTTTTTGTAAAACCTTCAATTTCGTGCAATCTGGCGCACAAGTTCCATGGCATTTTTTCAACTTTTGGCACCTGAAAAATCTCCTTGGAAAACAGCTGAAATTCCCTGTTTCGGAGCAACTCCCTAAGTTCTTCCGACCCATTGCAGATCAACTCGCTAAGCTCTGGAGATCGACGAACTCAAAGTTTCTGCTCGATACGTTGTGGAGCAACTCACCGATTTCTTCTGGTTGGCGAACTCGTCTATCTTTTCCGATCTATTGCGGAGCAAATCACCGAGTTCTGTCGTCGTTTCAGACCAACTTGCCGAGTTTTGCCGTCATTTCGGACCAACTCGCTGAGTTCTACTGCCGTTTCAGACCAACTCGTCGAGTTCTACCGCTGTTTCAGACCAACTTGCCGAGTTCTGTCGAAATTTCCTCTTTGACGCCGAAAAATACTTAGAAATTTTTCTTCCTTTCCCTAGGCACTTCCACAACTTTGTCGGCGCAACTCAGCCAAATTTTCCGACCGTGTCGGCTCCACTCAGCGAGTCTTGCCTAAATGTATCGGCTCAACTCCACGAGACTCACCGAAATGCGTCGCCTCAACCAAACAAAAACACTTAGAAAATTTTTCAAAAATACTTAGATTTTTTTTTGAAATTCCGCAAACTTTGTTGGCGCAACTCAGCGAGTTTCACCGACCATTTCGGCACAACTCAGCGAGATTCGCCGACACAGACTTGGCCGAAAACTCAGAAACACTTGGAAATTTTTTGAAAATTTTAAATTTTCTTAAGGATCGGTGTTGAGCATGAGGAATAGTTACCTCTGCAATTGTGGTAGGTAGCCCATGAAGTCCCAATGCTGCAACCTTGGCTCTGATACCATCTATCACGTACCCTCCCATCTATCCAATTCAAGAAAGGGAACATGATGACAATCTTTGGGGCTTTCACATAAACTCAGCCCATCCATTAGATTCATAGCCATAAAATTAATGTGTGCAGATGCAATTAATTAAACATGCACAACGGAATAAGAAAATCATCCACACACATCTTTCATATGCATTTAGCATATCATAATAATTATCAAATTAAAACATTGCAGAAGTAAAACACATAGACAAAGAAACACTTATCTTCATTGTGCAATTGTCCCAAACAACTAGCTATGTTGTTGTAACGTTCCACCCAACCATAGGCTAGTTGTGTTCATTAATCTCTCAACACAACTGCCACTCCCAAGCTGGGCATGATTCTTACAAGGAAAAGGGGACATTCAAGCTCATGCACAACCCAATTAATCATTCCCTCTGAGCCAATCCAATCCATAGCTGGGTTTATCAGGCTACATTTGAACCTTGGATGCTTTCTCAAGCTCAAGCCAAAACAATGGATTTACCAACAGGATGGCCATGGGTTTTCCCCAAATCATTTCCAGTCAAAAACGAATTGTGGGATGGGGAAAAAACAATCATAAGGAGGAAAACGAATTCTCTCCCAACTAACTAATCATTCAACAGCCAAAACGGTCTCTATGGAACCCCAATTCCATTCCCTTTTCTTCCCCATTGGCATATAACACAAAAACGCCCTTCTCCCAACTAAGAATGAATGAAAACACAGGAAAACATGGCTGGAAAACGACCAGGTAGTTCCAAACTCGTGAGGGAGAGCAACTGGTTGATGGATAATGGCTTGAGGAGCAATTCATGGCTCTTTTCTTGCCTAACAAGCAAAACGTGATTTTCCATGAAGGGTGGCTTGCCCATACTCGAATTTGGACAACCATACCTCTCCATTCCCAAGGCATTAACTACCTCAACCAACTCTTGGAAGATTAAATGATTGGGTGCATAAGTAAAAAATGGGTAGTTGAGGGTTCATGGGTTATCTCATTGACATTTGGCTTGACTTGATTGGCTCAAGGGTTCGAATGTTTTCCCTCCCAATTCCTTGTAAAATCATGCCCCCATCTCTTGTTGGATTGCATAGCTAGTTGTGGGTATTTTATTAAAATGCATATTTACATGATGTTTGAAATTCCAATGTGCCTGGCTAGCACGCAAACCATATGCATCAATAAATCGATGTTGGGGCCTTGGCCTTGAGCTCCTCACCATGATTTTATAACAATATTACATCATTTACATTTTAATGCAATAGGGTCAATATGGGGACGTGACAGTGGGGACCCAATAGTATCCCAACTTGTGGAATGGGTGTCTAATCAGGATACACTCAATTGGGTAGGAAGACATGTAGAACTTAGCTTTTTTCTGTGTCATTCCTCCCTAGGCTACTGCTATCATAGATGCCATGCTTTTCGAGATAATATCTCCCCAATTGAAGACGGTACCATGGGAGGCGATGTGGTACATGAGAGGTACCCAACTTATTTTATATATATTCCCATTCTCCCTACCTAATATTCTGCTCAACATTAAATCTATAATTCTGAAAGGGGCCTTCAGGTTCTGAGTGTCATACTCCGCACTTGCCCTTTGTCTTAGCTTCTTTCCAGGGATCAACATCTTCTTGGAATATTCAAAGTGATCTATGTTGACTCCCTGTACCCATTCATTAGACATCATAGCTTTGGGAGATGTCAATTTATACGCTGCGCTGATATGGGTTGGTTGAAATGATGCCAATCCAACTCCATTTGCTCCAGCATTGATTCTTGTGCCGAAATATACATGAGGTAGAATCCAACCAATGACTTTAGAGCATGGGAAAATTTCTAGTCTGGTGGAAGCTTTATGGAGACCGGACCTTTTAATGTTTTGATACACTACCATCTCCTCAATGGATGCATCTAGCATATTCTGATCTATGATTAGGTGATATAAGTCACCCCATTTGTATTCAGGGACAACTCTTGTCACTGCCTTGGTATCCTCATATACTGTGTCCATTGGAGTTTATGGAATAACTTCTATGTTTGAATCTGACTCTTCCATTTTGTTCTTACACTTGGCAGCCTTCCTTTGCATTTCCGAGTCTTGAAGTAATATGAAAATCAATGTATAAGAATAATTTATCATTAAAGAAACACATTTTAAAGCAACATGCAAAGGTACAATTCATCAATATTATTTGCAAGGAACCAAAAAATTATGAGATTCATACTTCCATGATATCCAGTGTATTTGATGTTGGTTAGGGTTTATCACAATATTGACAACTTAGTTGAAAAGTGAAAACCTATATGCAATGAATAATGTATAAGCAGGTCTTCATTTGAGTCAATCCATATTCTTCAATGCACCATTGGCCAAAATAAGAAATAAGGTTTTATTGAAGAGTTCCATTGATGGCGTATAATAACAGTGTAGCATGCCCATTTTAACCAAAACAAAAGTAAAATCCGGACACTCTCTTCAAACAAAACTGCCTATTTCACTTGTTTACGCGATCCAAGGAGATTCAGTGTTCTTGATGAACTTGAAGCCTTGTTCTTACGTTTTAAACTAATAGGTTTTATCCCTTCAGTGGCCTGTAAGGAAGCGAAAAATGAGAAGAACACTAAACAAGAATGCATCCTGGAAATATGTGTGTTTGTTGTAGTGCTTATCTAAAATCTAACACATTTATCCAATGGAACCCTCTCAAGACAACATAAGCTATGGAGACACGGTGGTCTTTTATGGGAATGCCCTAACTCAAGTTTAAAAAATTAAGCTCAATCTCTTATTCCCAACTTTCACATTTAACAATATTTTGGGCGCCAATGACAGACTTGTAAATTACTATGGTAAAACTTCGTTCTATCAATTAAACTAACCGGATAAAAGACCTACCTAGCAATGTGCGAATGGTTTAAAGAAAAGGAAAACAACAACGTTCTTTTAGCATCCCTAGTGCTCCGTAATAATGTTGCAAATTTTTGTAAACTGGGCTAAAACAAGAACTTATACATATACCTTGGAAAACCCTAGCATTTAATGCACTTAGATCTTCCTGCAAAAAAGGTTCCTTTTACCGTTTCGGGCAGAGCTGTATCAGAGCACTTGTCTGTTTGACCGCGACATGCATCAGTCGACTTGCCTTTTGACCGCGACGTGTTTCTGCGTCTCTTTCAGATTTAAGCCGATCACTTTTGCGAAATGAAAATTTCAGCGTCTTTTCACTTTGACATCGATACGTTTTGGTGTCTTTTCCCCTTTTATGCCGTCCCTATTCGCGCGGTGAAATTTTGGATCATTTCTTTTTTTTGTCAGCGAATGTTTCGACGGACTTTCAAATTTACGCCTATCCGTTTCTGCGTGAAACCGATAACTTCTCCGAATGGGCCTGTCTTCTTTTTCCCTCCGATCATGTTGGCTTGAATTAATATTCTGCTCTGAAACACATATTTAAAAAAAAATTCGGAGCTCTTTTGTAATCCCTCTGACCATTTTGGCGAATAATAGAAAGTTGCTCCGACCATTTCGGCGGAAAATATCAAGTTGCTTCGATTAAAAAAACTTGCGGTTTCTTTGTCTTTTCAAGAAAAAACTAAGTGTCAAAAGTGAGCATAAAGTCGGGAATGTGGGTGCCATTTTCCAATGCTAAAAAAAAAAATGCAATCCGCAATCGGAACTGCGAAAAATGGAATTGCAGGAAGCGGGAATGCAGGAGGCAAAATCGAAAACTGTAAAAAAAACAACCTGCAATCCGCAATCTGCAATCGAAACTGCGGAAAAGCGGGCTCGTGGGTTTGCGCGAGCAAAATTTGGAAAGTCAGAAAATCAACCCGCAATCCGCAATCCACAATTGGATTGTGGGAAGGCTATATTGCGGGACTGCAAAATGCGGGATTGCGGAAAGGATGGCTTGCGGGATTGCGGTAACATTTCCAAACAATTCGCACTTCCACAATTTGCAATTTAACATGCGGAAAGGCTCTTTCTTGGGTTTCTTTCAATAAAACTAAGTGTTAGGGGTAAGTATATCTAGGATGAAAATAAACTCTGTGTGAAAATTAAAAATAAAAGGAGGGGCCCTACAATTTACAAAAAAATTGGGGATCAGTTTGTAGCTGCAATAATTGGTGACTAGTTGATGAACATAGATCTTTGAACAAATTATTCTTGAGGATTACAATTGCTTATTTGTTATTAATTCTAAATGTAAAAAAATGCCTCTAACATTTCCTTTCAGGATTTTAAAAGTCCAAAGTCTTAAGCAGGGAGAGGAGCTTTTTGAATCATATTGGTCATTTGCTTTGGGAAGTGGGCAACCTGGACCAGATTTCCTGACCAATCCCCTGAGGCCATAATATGGGGTTCATTATTAGTCTCGTCTTTTGGTTACCTCTACATATGACTCCACAGGATTGTAACAAAATCAGACATATGTATTCATTTGTTCTTCATTCCCACGCTATCAACATTTATTTGGATGTTTTATTTTGACGATTTTATCGTTCGAGTCCTTCAAAATAGATTTTCTCCAGTCTTCGAACATTTGGCGTAGGTTATTCCATCCATATTGTCTTTTTGTGTGAGTTATGAGTTTTCTTTATTTTTCATACTCATGGACGGAGAAGAACCTTCTGGAGTATCATCCGGTGTATCTTCTTGATTGGATACATTTGACTTTTCCATAACATTTCTTTGATGGAGATGGAATTTTTTTAGTAATTTTGACTCTTCATTATAATCCCTTTTGGCTGTAATTTTCATAGCATGGGATCATTTTAACTGCCATACATCACCAATATTTGCTTCCTTTCCATGGGTCAGTTATAGTAGGCTTCCTAAGATAGGCATTTATGTGTGAGTGAGTGGAGCCCGAAGATAGTAATTTAGAATCCATGAATCCTAGTTATTTCACAAGGTTTATACCCACACAAATTGAAACACGAAGCCAGTTTCCCCTTTTAAAACAAAGCAACAATTAAAATCACTAATGACATTGTTGTTACAAGAATAATTCCTTTTGTTATAAAGTCGATTCTAATCTTTCGGTGATGATAATCATTTCAAATGAGATTGTTCATATTTCTGCAATTCTGCACATCGCTCTGAAAGTTGAGCTGGGCTTTATTAAACAAAAATCAAACAAACAGAGTAAAATCAAAACAAAAAATGAGATAAGGTTGAAGCTAACTATCCTAGAAAAATAATAACCAAAATCAAATGGAAAGCTAAGAATCAACAAAATTATTTATGTACAACAGGTTTCCCTAAACCTAAGAAAAGTATTGTTTGAGAGCTAGGCCTTTGACAGGGAGGTTTTCCTCCTCCCCTTGTAAATATTGTAACTTATAAGTCGCTGGGCCAAGATTTTCTACAATATGATAAGGACCAAGCCACAGTTGTTGAATTTTTTTTTATGTTTTCCCTTTCCTTCATGAGGATGGTCCCACTTTAGAACTAAGTCTCCTACCTCAAAAGTTTTCATGCCAGATTGTCATTTATCAAACCACCTCTTAACAATGTCTTGGTGATGGTTGAATCTATCTTTGGATTTTTGCCGTGCCTCCTCAAGTTTTACCAAAGTATTAATCCTTGACAGGATGGTTTCACTATTTGATCCTCGAGATGCCTGAGCTAAGTGTAGGGAAGGAAGTAGTATGTTTGGAGGAAGAATAGCCTCTTTCCCATAGATTAAGGTTTAAGGAGAAACCCATAAAGAGTTTTTTGGAGTGACCTTATCTACCCATAAAGCGTTGGGAAGGGCTACATTCCAATGTCTTTGGCTTTCAATAACTATTTTCTTCAAAATTTGTATGAGATTCTTATTGGTAGATTCTTCCAACCCATTACCTTGAGGATAATAGTTAGATGAATAATGAAATTTAATTCCTTGTTCCATATAAAATGTACTTAACTTAGCAGAAGAAAAATAAGATGCATTATCAAAAACTAATGACATTGGAACCCCAAACCTGGTTATTATGTTTTCTTGAAAAAATTGGATGACCGCATCTTCATTCACTTTACGTAAAGGAGTTTCTTTAGTCCACCTCGTGAAATAATTAGTGGTTGTGAGAATGTACCGGTGTTGAAATGACGAGTTGGGATTGATTTCCCCAATGATATCTAAACCCCATTGATTGAATGGTTCTAAAATGATAACTAGTTTTAGTGGCTCTGCTGATTTTGGTAGTCTGCCAACACTTCTCTGACACACATCACATATCCTTGCATAAGCATGAGTATCTTTAAAAATAGTGGGCCAATAATATCAAGCTCTCAAGACATTATGAGCGGTAGTATCTCCGGAATAATGTCCCCCTCCAAGGCCATCATGTAACTCCTTTACCACTTTCCCCACATCATCCTTTTCAATACATCTGAGAAAAACTCCATCGTAATTCTTTCTAAATAGAACCCCATTTATTATTTGATATGACACTGAATTCAATTAGATTTCCCTTCTTTGCTTTGAACTCCAATGTTCCGGTAAATATCCATTTTGTAGATAATGAAATAAG
Organism: Larix kaempferi; assembly: GCA_027924585.1. Classification (NCBI taxonomy): domain Eukaryota; kingdom Viridiplantae; phylum Streptophyta; class Pinopsida; order Pinales; family Pinaceae; genus Larix; species Larix kaempferi. The sequence continues at coordinate 966,596 of BSBM01000104.1, forward strand.
TATTTGTACCAAGACTCTGGAGTGGTGAAAGTGGAACATACTTCAATTAGATTCATTTCGGATTCATTTTCCCAGCCATGATCTTTATCAATTGGATTTTCAGTCAGCAACTTTCATAATCCTTGACGTTTGATGATATTGGCTGGCTTAAATTCTAGGTCATACTCTTGGAGTGCAGTCACACAATTTCCTCGTCTTTCTCCCAACTCCTTCTGAATAAATAGAGATCTAACAATTGGGTGAGGTATTACAACCTTTGTTCTTGTTTCAGAATATAAGGTCTGAACTACTTCACTGCCTTGAAAAATGCATACGTTTGTTTATATACAACTGTGTAATTCAGTTCAGGTCCTTGTAACCTAGTGCTCATAAAAGATATTGGGTATTTATCTCCTTGCTCTCCTTTTTGTGTGAGCACTGCTGCAAGAGAAAAATCTGAAGCAAATGTGTATATAATAAAATCCTTTTCAAAATCTAGACTGCTCAATGAAGGTTCATGAGCAATGGAATTTTTTATATCCCTAAATGCATTCTTCTCAATATCAGTCCATTTGAATTGCACACTTTGCTTCACCATTTGCTGCAAAGGTTTTACAATCTATGCAAAATCTGGTACAAACCTTCTCACAAAGTTTATTGTGCCCATAAATGATTGCATAGTTTTCTTATTATGGGGCATGGGAATCTGAGTTATAGCTTGGATTCTCTTTGGGTCTATAGATATTCCCCTTTTAGAGATGATGTGCCCTAACAGTTTTCCCTTGAAAACAACATAAATTCTTTTCTTAGGGTTCACAGATATACCATACTTTCTGCAATGTCCATAAATCTGTTTTAAATGGAAAGCATGATCTTCCCTTTTCTTAGAAAAAATTGTTACATCATCTAAATAAATGACAACATAGTGGTCGACCAAACTTTGGAATGCGATATCCATGGCCCTTTGAAATGTGGCTCGAAAATTCATAAGGCCAAAAGGAATTCTTCTATAAGTGAATGTTCCCCATTTCGTGTGAAAGGTAGTCTTGAGTCGATTGTTCTTGGCCACTAACACTTGATTGTATCCCAAAAATGCATCTAATAGGGAGAACATTTCTGAACCTGATACCATCTGTAAAATTTGTTCCATGGGTGGGACCAGATAGTTTTCTTTATCTGATGCCTTGTTCAAATTTCGAAAATCAACACATAGTCGGATTTTTCCTGATTTCTTTCTTACAGGCACCAAGTTTGCCACCCATTCAGAATGTCTAAACTTGAAAATAATCTTAGCATCCAGCAGCTTCTTTAATTATTTTTATATTAATGGTTCAAATGTGGGATGCATCTTTGGAAGTTGCTGCTGAAATGGTTTTGCTCCTTGTTTGATGGGTATCACATGTTGGATGATGTGTGTATCATAATTTTTTCAAATCTTCATATGTCCAAGCAAGAATATCTTTGTACTGTTGAAATAATTTAATAAAATTGCATCTTTCACCAGGTGAGTGTCATATCTCCTCTCCTTCTAACGTTTTTTTTAAAGTTACATTAAACAAATATAACATCATAACACAATTGTAATTATTATAAATTAAATATATAATTTGTATTTTTAAACGCTTACAAAGCAATATACAATTTATATTTTAAATAACTTATAGTTAAAAGTTATTATTCATTTCACAATGTGAAAACGTTCAAGCATATAAATGCTTTCCATATTCTAATATACTGTTTTGTATATTCTAATATGAATATAAATAAAATTAACGTGAATGTGCTAGTGTAAACCATAGTCCAAGGAATCCAAACAACATTACAATACCTTGCGTAAAACTATATGTTGAACACATTAATAGCTTGCGAATGCATTACAATACCTTGCATTGATATATATTAGCTAGTGTATGTTTATGATGCCACCCTAGCGGATTTCACATGGGTTCGAAGGCATTAATTTGAGTTACTTTGAACACACATTAACCACGCCAATCGGGCTTGGTACCAGCTGGTCGACTCCAGCTACGAAGCTGTATAGGATACGGTCGAACTGAAGAAACTCATGCCACATTAAAAGGGTACTAAGTACCACAGAGTGATAATTAATTCATAGGTTTATACAACCGTTGATTACTATCCATGGCTCTCCAATGGGATTTTATGTGTTAATCTACGCCGTTGATCTCTGGAGTTTGGTGTGGGTGGCATTCGTGCCATCTACCACTCCCAGGTTTACAGTAAAGACATAACAACCGGGTTCAGAGGTATCTCCACAGTCCAAACTGGTGAATGCACTATGGAAAGGCTTAGCCCTCACGGGACTTATCATTGTTAAGCTCCAAGCTTCTACGCAGAGCGTTCCTTCTCTGTGCAGAACGCTTATGTTTGTTCAAATGTGTGAAGTTTGCTTCTTGTATAAGTGTTAGCATTTGTAATGGAGGAATTCGGTGGTCTTATCCAAACACGTGCAAAGGTAAGATAATCATTCATAATGTTACAATGCAATTTTTAACTTCCAACAATTTGATTTGTTTGTTTAACTCTTTGCATTATTTAACTTCCAGCTTGTTTTCCTATGCAGGTGAAGTGTTTACATGGAAGAGGTTCAACACATTCCGGGTGAGTCTATAGTGATATCCAACAAACAAGAAAATTGGGCGGCCAGGTAATACACTGACTCCTAAAGACTCGGGAGAAACCTACTCTATTGGTTAGAGACGTAGTTATGGACTCGGTTAGGGTTCTCGTTTCGCTAGGGTTTTCCCTTGCTGGCTGCAAGCCAACCCATATGGTCGTCGGCCTTGGTTTTTCTATTTAGACTGTATTAAACTCTTTCGAAAGGTCTTTACGACCAGTGGATGAAATTTATTTTTGAAATAAATATTCTCTTGCAAGACTTATATCGTTCATGATTAAATTCATGCTATGTATAAACACAGCTTGAAATGTGATAACCTTGCCGAATAAAATTTCCACACAACGTTTGCATTACACTTATGTTTTGAACTTTGTATCAAATGTTTATGCCTGCGTTTAATATATAGGATTTTCATCCTTTGAAGAATTCGACTCTGTTTTGACTTGTAATTCCGTTTTTAATACAAATATACCTCCATATTTGTAAACGACATGTATTGTAACCCAGCCCTAAATTCGTTTTATATATAATACTATGTATTTGTGAAACAACAGGTGTTAAAACCCTAGTTGGTATTTGTATGCATAGTCCGATTAATGGAAAACACATTATTAATTGTTTCATCATTTGTATACTGTTTTATATATATATATTAATATGTTGGTCAAAACTCGACCGTGGAGTTCGCACTCCCATGCCGAAAATAAATGGCATAACATATAGAATAGCTAGAAATAGATATAAACTCTTTCGAGCATTGGAAATCAATTTATTCACATGTATAAAATACTTTTTTTATGGTATTTTGTGTATCTATAAAAAGGTAGAATGAATAGATTTTCATTTTCAGTTCTTGTCCCAGAAATCTATAGAAATGTTTTCCATGTATTTTATCTGTATATTGCACATATTTTCCATGCAAATTTCTTGTTAATTATTTCAAAAATATTTAATGTCCTAAAAAAGAACTCTATTATGTTCTCATACACTTATGAAATGAAATAGTCCATACATAATACATATACAGGATTCTTATATTATAAAACCATTAATGTTCAGATTTATTTATACAAATCTTTCCATAAACAATACAGTAATTATAAACAAAACCCTTTTGTAAGCAGTCAATAATAAAATTATTTAAATAAAAATAACATAACACTTATCTGTATTTTCTGAAGACCAGTGGAACACAGTCACAAACCTCCCATCCTTAGACCAGCAAGTCCCTCCTTGCTCTCATGGTCACCCTCGAGCTGAGTTCACAGTTCCAATGAGTCAGAATTTATTTTATTCCCTTAACTTGTTCTCCAAGTTATTTATAAAAGTCTTATTACATCAGACAACCCAACATCCAACCCAGTACTCCTGAGCTCCAGGATGCTCCAAGGACTTTTAAGTCTCTACACTTAAGAAAACAACCAGTCAGCCTCTACAGGGTACTTGTAGTGCTCCTGCAACTTGTGGTAGTAATCCTACCTGAACACTACTTGTGTTCCAAGTTAATACCCAGCTGGTGTTGTTCCTTTTTATGGTTCAATTTTTGCTCCAAACTGCCCCCTTTCGCTTTCTTGATTATTTCTAGTTATCCAGTTCTCTTGTATCTCTTTCTCCTATTATGTGTAGAGTTCTCTCTTGTGTTTCTGTTGAAAAAAATGATTCCTTCTTCCTCTCTTGTTCTCTTTTATTTTTTATTTATTTAATTCAATTATTCTCCAAAACTATTCTTTAGGGTTTTTACAAGTGTCTCAATAATAATTTTCTCAATATTTATTTTATTTTTTTATTTATCCTCCAAACCCATATGAACTGTGACTCCCATCTCTTTAATGTGTTGGTCCACATAGTCATCATAAATTAATTTCTCTATATATATAATGTCACATAAGTATAATGAAATAATACTTAACCAAAATAAAAAGGGGTTATAAATCCAAAATTTGGGGTATTACATTTCCCCTCCCCTTACTTTTTTCACCGTCCTTGGTGTTAAAAGGTTCAAAACAACAAAAATGAACATAAAACTTAATTTAATCTATGTCATGCACTTCTTCGAACAGAAAAGGGTATGCTGCTCGCATTTCCATTTCCGTCTCCCAAGTAGCCTCCTCAGGCTTATAGTGCTCCCATTGCACCTTTACCTGGTTGATAGCTCGATTCCGAAGTACCACCTCTTTCTGATCCAATATACATACATGATTTTTCTGGAAATCTCCTTCTGATTCCACCTGAATCACATGCCCGTTTACAATATGCTTTGGATCATATACATATTTTTTTAAAAATGAAATATGAAACACATCATGTGCCTTAAAATTTGCTGGCAGGGCTAACTGATAAGAAACAGGTCCTACTTTAGCAAGTATTTGAAAAGGACCACAGTATCTTGTTGCCAATTTGGAAACCTTGCCTAAACTCAGAGAGATTTTCTTTTCCTTCACCCTTAGGAATACATGATCCCCAATTTCAAATTCTTTATGTTCTCTATGCTGATCTGCATAATTTTTTTGTCTATCTTTGGCAGTTTTAAAATTGGTTTTAACTTTCTGAACAATGTTTTCTAGTTCTTCCAATAATTCAGGACCCAATATAATCTCATTCACATGATCATCTCAAGTCATAGGAGTTTTAGATTTCTGCCATACAAAATTTCAAATGGGATCATTCCTGTAGAGGTTTGATACCCATTATTGTAAGCAAATTGGTACACCACATATAGTGGGGTCTTAGCGGGTGTCACGTACCCTCCCATCTATCCAATTCAAGAAAGGGAACATGATGACAATCTTTGGGGATTTTACATAAACTCATCCCATCCATTAGATTCACAGCCATAAAATTAATGTGTGCAGATGCAATTAATTAAACATGCACAACAGAATAAGAAAATCATCCAAACACATCTTTCATATGCATTCAACATATCAATAATAATTATCAAATTAAAACATTGCAGAAGTAAAACACATAGACAGAGAAACAATTATCTTCATTGTGAAATTTTCCCAGACAACTAGCTATGTCGCTGCAATGTTCCACCCATCCATAGGCCAGTTGTGTTCATCAATCTCTCAACACAACTGCCACCCCCGAGATGGGCATGATTCTTACAAGGAAAAGGGGACATTCAAGCTCATGCACAACCCAATTAATCATTCCCTCTGAGCCAATCCAGTCCACAGCTGGGTTTATCAAGCTACATTTGAACCCTGGATGTTTTCTCAAGCTTAAGCCAAAACAATGGATTTACCAACAGGATGGCCATGGGTTTTCCCCAAATCATTTCCAGTCAAAAATGAATTGTGGGATGGGGAAAAACAATCATAAGGAGGAAAATGAATTCTCTCCCAACTAACTAAGCATTCAATATCCAAAACGGTCTCTATGGAACCCCAATTCCATTCCCTTTTCTTCCCCATTGGTATATAACACAAAAACGCCCTTCTCCTAGCTAAGAATGAAGGAAAACACAGGAAAACATGGCTAAAAAATGCCCAGGTAGTTCCAAACTCGTGAGGGAGAGCAACTAGTTGATGGATAATGGATAGAGGAGCAATTCATGGCTCTTTTCTTTCCCAAGAATCAAAACACGATTTTCCATGAAGGGTGGCTTGCCCATACTCGAATTTGGACAGCCATACCTCTCCATTCCCAAGGCATTAACTACCTCAACCAACTCTTGGAAGAATTAAAAGATTAGTGCATAAGTAAAAAATGGGTAGTTGAGGGTTCATGGGTTCTCTCATTGACATTTGGCTTGACTTGATTGGCTCAAGGGTTTGAATGTTTTCCCTCCCAATTCCTTGTAAAATCATGCCCCCATCTCTTGTTGCATTGCATAGCTAGTTGTGGGTATTTTATTAAAATGCATATTTACATGATGTTTGAAATTCCAATGTGCCTGGCTAGAACACAAACCATATGCATCAATAAATCGATGGCAGGGCCTTGGCCTTGAGCTGCTCACCATGATTTTATAACAATATTACATCATTTACATTTTAATGCAACAGGGTCAAGATAGGGATGTGACATTCCCCTCCCCTTGGAATAACACCATCCTCGGTGTTCCAACACTTCATAATATATACCCACTTTACACATACCTCAAAATTCACAACTGGTGGCAGGTCTATCCTGTGTTTCATCTCTTGAATTTGAACTTTCAGGATCAAGTCCTTTGGCTTCCTCAAGCTGCTTCTACTGGATTTGATCTTCCATCTGTATAGGTGGGCATTGCTCCACGACAATCCCTTCCTTTATTACCCTTCCAGCTGATCTACAAGTCTGGAATTTCATGGCAACCATCTTTCTTGCCATCTTGGCAATTAATTGAGGAATATTTCCATCCAAAACAAATAGCTTTTGGTCTACTTACATGATCAAGGTGCACAATTGGCTCTCACTTTGCTCACTAGCAACACTTGGCTGGTAACAGCTGCAACCAATGGCTTTCAATTTCTCACCTGTGAGACTCATCATGGCAATTCCTATTAGGACAAGCATAACACAATATTAAAATTAGTCAATTATTTGCCCATTTGACATGGAATGTCCATGCTTTACTCATGAGACTTCCGCACATTTCATGCTTTCCCAACACACACATGAACTCATTCATGTTCATCCTTTTATAGGAAAATAACTATTTCAGGATTCACAACTCATTTCAAGCAATAAACACAATCAACTTCCAGTCACAATATGCATTCAACAATACTTTGTTTCTGAAATGCATCAATCAAAAAGGAAAGGGAAGAGTAAGAGTTTCCCCCTCTTAGTCTTGTTCCAATCCGAAGCTACACTGCCATGGTGGTTTCATGCTCCTTAGCCTCTCTCATTTCAATGTGAATGCTTGACTTTCCCTTCTTGTCTATGGCACTTAGTGTCTAAGGTCTGTCTAAGGATTTTCAACTAGGGAATCCTTCCCCATTGTTGCCTACAGAACCTTTGGCTGCTAAGACCCACACATGTCCACTAGCACCATCATTCATTACTGCTCACACTGAGCTCTTTCGGACGATCACTTGTCCACATGCATCCGTATGGTGCCTTCATAGTCCTTGCTTCCAACAATACCTACACTCAAACATTGGATCAATTCACATGTTTAGTTTATTCTCATAGGGTTTATTTCTAAACAAGAGTTTAAGAAATCATAAACATTTCATATACATATGTATATTCATAATCAAGAAGCTGCAAGATAACCAAATACTTATCTGTATTGGATGTCTTCACTTTGTTCCACAGGATCCTTCTTTGCTTTACAAGCATTGGATTTCCCGTGGATACAATAACGAATGTTGGGCTAGAACGTAGGCTACTCCACAATCATTCGAATGTCAATGCCAGGCCAGTACGCCGACTGGGTTTTATCAATTAATTAAGGAATGTTTGGCTAGCACGCTGGCTGCTCCACAACATCAAGTGATTAATGCTCCCACCAACTATTCTTTGAATTTATCGAGCATCAGTTACTCTCTGTATTTACCGAGAATTTTAGTGCCCAACCAGTTACTCTCAGGATTTACCAAGAATTTTAGCACCCAACCAGTTACTCTCTGGATTTACCAAGAATTTTATAGTTCTTTCAGGGTCCTTGCTTTCTTGCGATGACCAAGGTTTCCAACAAAGAAACAATAGTGTATCAGCTTAGCTGTTAGAAGACTTATACCTGAAATCTTCATTATTCAAAACATGAAATAAACGAAAATGAATACTTATCTGTATTGTGCATTTCCTTTCTGGTCCACAGGATCCTGCTTCGCTTTGCAAGTCTTGGGATCTCCTATGGACTTGTATGTTTGGCCAGCACGCATGCTACTCCACAACATCAAATAGTCAATGCCCAACTAGTACACCTTCATGCCGACTGGATTTACCAAGCATTAGTGGTGCCCAACCAGTCCCATACCTGGTTGGCCCTCTCCATTCCCGAGCCAGCACATTCGTCTGGGTCATCGACCAATGGAAGGAAACTGTGCCACCAACCATTATAGGTCAAGTCTCTACCACTCTGCCTTAGGCTTGCATCAGCCTTTCACATGTGTCACACAACCCTTCATGCGCATAACAATTCTTCACCCACACAAGGATGACACTCCTTCTCTTGTGCAAAACCAGCAGTTCCCTTTAGGAACTCTTTAGGTGACTTCCTTAACTGCAGGCCAGCATGGCCCCACAATACCCACAACATCCAAGCAAATAATTCCAAACCAGTGCATCGAATGGGTTCATTAGGCATGTAACAACCCTTCATCAATGCCTCCACAACAACCAAGTAAATAATGCCAAACAAGTACACCGACTGGGTTCATTAGGCATGCAACAACCCTTCATCAACGCCTCCACAACAACCATTCATTATGCTTTTCCATGTACAACACCCAAACTACATCTGTTTTAGCTGTCAACACAAGATGGATAAGCAAACTCATCAATATTGCTGCTAAAAAATTGAAGCATAATTCATATCATTCACTATCAAGTATTGAAACACCGGGAATGCGTCCATTCCCTTAGGGTGTAGTCAATATTGACAACCCTATCATAATCCAACACTAGAAAGGTGTGCACTCTCTTTCGAATGTGGGACATGTAGGCTCTAATCATACTCAACCAGTCTGGAATAATAATGAAATAATAAAACATGCTCTGCATATTAAATCTAATAACCAGACATGTATATTTTGAGTTAGGGTTACATAATACTTATCCATTTTCCGATGTATCTTTCCTTCATTTGTGAAGAATGGGGGCTCCCTTCTCTGAGTCAACAGTACTTCGGTTTGCCACACCAATATTTTCACGTTCCATAACCCACACATGCCTTCTTGGCATAGTTTTACTGTCTCACTCACATGTAGTGCAGCTGAGGTATTATCAAAATTCACAATGGTGTTTCACCCGAAACCCATTTCCAAAGCATGGGATCCTTCTCATCTAGTTTGGCTTTTGCAGGCCATCACACATGGTCTTCCTACAATGTGTCATCCTGTCACACTTTATCAAATAGCCAAATAGTCAGCAACATTTATCAATAAGCTTCAAATATGATTGTTCCATAACCAATCAATATCATTAATAATTAATTCAACATGAATTTACAATTCTGTCTCCTACAGAAATTGATTGGTTTAACTATGAGCCATCCTCATATTGTTTGGCTCTCGTAAGTGGTATCACTCTGTCCATTATGGTTTCACCCTTGCTACCATACATGAACATCCACCTACAATATATCCTCCTGACACAATTTTTATATAAGCCAAACAGTCATTAGCAATTATTAGCAAAATTTCAAATCTATTTTCCTATAGAAATTAGATTTGCAACCATGAGATTATTCTCATAAACTTAAACTAAAAATTTTTCAGATTTGTTTCATGCGTAATTTACAACCAGGAGAACCCTCTCATAACCTTTGGCTTCTATACATGGTAGATCCCGGTCTTTACTATGGACTTATCCTCGTTGCCATAGGCAAGACTTTCCTACCTGAAATCTGAACTTCAATTAGCCAAACACGTTATGAGTATCTATGCATATAATCTTTTCATTGCTATAACAGTTACTGAAGTGATCTCAGAATTATAATGCTCAATAATTCAAACACTTTCAGCTGTTAATATATATATATATATATATATGCATCATCATCATAATAAAACTGTAAGACACGGGTACACTCTCCATGCAATTTAAATAAAACTTTAGTATTCATTACTTCACATCCATATTCTTTTTATGCAACTCTGTCCTTCCAACAGAGCACTTTGGTAGCCCATCAACATGTCTACCTTCTTTATGCAATAATCCTCCTGCATTCACAGCAGCTCATGAAATGGTCTCATTATTAACAATGGTTCACCATTTCATCGATTATCTAATTGCATTGAAACATATATATCACAACCATGCATCTCCACATGTGCACCCGCACATATTCATGCACATTCACAACATTTTACATAATATTTTGATGTGCATTCACTTAATGCATAACCCCTCAATACAACCTTGCATTAATCCATGAATACTAGGCATTTCAATGTATTATGGCCTAACCATGCCTATCTCATATGGCATACACTACAATAGGAACATAAGTCATCACTTTATTTGGTTGTTAAACTCACAACCAACATACACAAATGGTATGATGTAATTTCATATGAATGCATTGAGGTTTCTAAGAAACTATAGGGTGTAAGGCTCCTTGCCCTTTTCTCATTCGCACCTCACCATACTTGGTAAGTTGACATTCACATTCAGGCACTCAATACCACATGCAACCAAATTAACATAGTTTAAACATAGTGGAAGGGATCTTACCAAACCCTCTTTCCACATTCATGCAATTAAGCACAAATACCATTACCTGTGTGGTTGTCATTAACATCGCTTGATGTTACCTGATCAGTTGGCATCTTACCAAGGCTACACAGTCCTTTTTCCAACATCATGATCACAGATTTGTTGCACCATCATTTCCTCATAAGGTTGTTGGTCATATGCAACATCATGCTCATGCATAAGCAATTCACATGCACTATGCAATGATTCTTTAATCATTCCCACTAATTCATATGCATTACTCTCTTGCATTTCTAGCATCCCTATGCCATAATTTTCAGTATATAAAACTCAGGAAATATAAATACAATAGCAAGTGAGGAGTTAATGAATTCTCCCTTTTTAATTCCCCCTCATGACATGGAGTTCCTCCTCCACATCATAGCTGTTCCTTTTCTTGGCTTCCCTACAAGGCATACAAGCAATCATTAACTATGATCTTCTCACGAATTAGCAATCCAATATGTATATATGTGTAAAACATTCATTCTTGCTATTTTGCAAACATGCAGTTCTTATGCTATAAACATAAATAGCTTAAGGTGAGGAATTTCCCTCTTTCATTCTCCATCATGGATATTGATTATGCATACTTCTATGCAATTCCCGCTTCTCATCCCAAGCATAGAGAATGCGTTTCACACTTTCAATGACTGTCTCCGGGGGACGACGGGGGTCAAGGGGGCTTGCCCCCTTGGGTCGAGGGCAGTGGCCTCGTTTTTTGTTTTTTGTTTTTTGTTTTTTTGTAAAACCTTCAATTTCGTGCAATCTGGCGCACAAGTTCCATGGCATTTTTTCAACTTTTGGCACCTGAAAAATCTCCTTGGAAAACAGCTGAAATTCCCTGTTTCGGAGCAACTCCCTAAGTTCTTCCGACCCGTTGCAGATCAACTCGCTAAGCTCTGGAGATCGACGAACTCAAAGTTTCTGCTCGATACGTTTTGGAGCAACTCACCGATTTCTTCTGGTTGGCGAACTCGTCTATCTTTTCCGATCTATTGCGGAGCAAATCACCGAGTTCTGTCGTCGTTTCAGACCAACTTGCCGAGTTTTGCCGTCATTTCGGACCAACTTGCTGAGTTCTACTGCCGTTTCAGACCAACTCGTCGAGTTCTACCGCTGTTTCAGACCAACTTGGCGAGTTCTGTCGAAATTTCCTCTTTGACGCCGAAAAATACTTAGAAATTTTTCTTCCTTTTCCCAGGCACTTCCACAACTTTGTCGGCGCAACTCAGCCAAATTTTCCGACCGTGTCGGCTCCACTCAGCGAGTCTTTCCTAAATGTATCGGCTCAACTCCACGAGACTCACCGAAATGCGTCGCCTCAACCAAACAAAAACACTTAGAAAATTTTTCAAAAATACTTAGAATTTTTTTTGAAATTCCGCAAACTTTGTTGGCGCAACTCAGCGAGTTTCACCGACCATTTCGGCACAACTCAGCGAGATTCGCCGACACAGACTTGGCCGAAAACTTAGAAACACTTAGAAATTTTTTGAAAATTTGAAATTTTCTTAAGGATCGATGTTGAGCATGAGGAATAGTTACCTCTGCAATTGTGGTAGGTAGCCCATGAAGTCCCAATGCTGCAACCTTGGCTCTGATACCATCTATCACGTACCCTCCCATCTATCCAATTCAAGAAAGGGAACATGATGACAATCTTTGGGGCTTTCACATAAACTCAGCCCATCCATTAGATTCATAGCCATAAAATTAATGTGTGCAGATGCAATTAATTAAACATGCACAACGGAATAAGAAAATCATCCACACACATCTTTCATATGCATTTAGCATATCATAATAATTATCAAATTAAAACATTGCAGAAGTAAAACACATAGACAAAGAAACACTTATCTTCATTGTGCAATTTTCCCAAACAACTAGCTATGTTGTTGTAACGTTCCACCCAACCATAGGCTAGTTGTGTTCATTAATCTCTCAACACAACTGCCACCCCCAAGCTGGGCATGATTCTTACAAGGAAAAGGGGACATTCAAGCTCATGCACAACCCAATTAATCATTCCCTCTGAGCCAATCCAATCCATAGCTGGGTTTATCAGGCTACATTTGAACCTTGGATGCTTTCTCAAGCTCAAGCCAAAACAATGGATTTACCAACAGGATGGCCATGGGTTTTCCCCAAATCATTTCCAGTCAAAAACGAATTGTGGGATGGGGAAAAAACAATCATAAGGATGAAAACGAATTCTCTCCCAACTAACTAATCATTCAACAGCCAAAACGGTCTCTATGGAACCCCAATTCCATTTCCTTTTCTTCCCCATTGGCATATAACACAAAAACGCCCTTCTCCCAACTAAGAATGAATGAAAACACAGGAAAACATGGCTGGAAAACGACCAGGTAGTTCCAAACTCGTGAGGGAGAGCAACTGGTTGATGGATAATGGCTTGAGGAGCAATTCATGGCTCTTTTCTTGCCTAAGAAGCAAAACGTGATTTTCCATGAAGGGTGGCTTTCCCATACTCGAATTTGGACAACCATACCTCTCCATTCCCAAGGCATTAACTACCTCAACCAACTCTTGGAAGATTAAATGATTGGGTGCATAAGTAAAAAATGGGTAGTTGAGGGTTCATGGGTTATCTCATTGACATTTGGCTTGACTTGATTGGCTCAAGGGTTCGAATGTTTTCCCTCCCAATTCCTTGTAAAATCATGCCCCCATCTCTTGTTGGATTGCATAGCTAGTTGTGGGTATTTTATTAAAATGCATATTTACATGATGTTTGAAATTCCAATGTGCCTGGCTAGCACGCAAACCATATGCATCAATAAATCGATGGCGGGGCCTTGGCCTTGAGCTCCTCACCATGATTTTATAACAATATTACATCATTTACATTTTAATGCAATAGGGTCAATATGGGGACGTGACAGCGGGGATCCAATAGTATCCCAACTTGTGGAATGGGTGTCTAATCAGGATACACTCAATTGGGTAGGAAGACATGTAGAACTTAGCTTTTTTCTGTGTCATTCCTCCCTAGGCTACTGCTATCATAGATGCCATGCTTTTCGAGATAATATCTCCCCAATTGAAGACGGTACCATGGGAGGCGATGTGGTACATGAGAGGTACCCAACTTATTTTATATATATTCCCATTCTCCCTGCCTAATATTCTGCTCAACATTAAATCTATAATTCTGAAAGGGGCCTTCAGGTTCTGAGTGTCATACTCCGCACTTGCCCTTTGTCTTAGCTGCTTTCCAGGGATCAACATCTTCTTGGAATATTCAAAGTGATCTATGTTGACTCCCTGTACCCATTCATTAGACATCATAGCTTTGGGAGATGTCAATTTATACGCTGCGCTGATATGGGTTGGTTGAAATGATGCCAATCCAACTCCATTTGCTCCAGCATTGATTCTTGTGCCGAAATATACATGAGGTAGAATCCAACCAATGACTTTAGAGCATGGGAAAATTTCTAGTCTGGTGGAAGCTTTATGGAGACCGGACCTTTTAATGTTTTGATACACTACCATCTCCTCAATGGATGCATCTAGCATATTCTGATCTATGATTAGGTGATATAAGTCACCCCATTTGTATTCAGGGACAACTCTTGTCACTGCCTTGGTATCCTCATATACTGTGTCCATTGGAGTTTATGGAATAACTTCTATGTTTGAATCTGACTCTTCCATTTTGTTCTTACACTTGGCAGCCTTCCTTTGCATTTCCGAGTCTTGAAGTAATATGAAAATCAATGTATAAGAATAATTTATCATTAAAGAAACACATTTTAAAGCAACATGCAAAGGTACAATTCATCAATATTATTTGCAAGGAACCAAAAAATTATGAGATTCATACTTCCATGATATCCAGTGTATTTGATGTTGGTTAGGGTTTATCACAATATTGACAACTTAGTTGAAAAGTGAAAACCTATATGCAATGAATAATGTATAAGCAGGTCTTCATTTGAGTCAATCCATATTCTTCAATGCACCATTGGCCAAAATAAGAAATAAGGTTTTATTGAAGAGTTCCATTGATGGAGTATAATAACAGTGTAGCATGCCCATTTTAACCAAAACAAAAGTAAAATCCGGACACTCTCTTCAAACAAAACTGCCTATTTCACTTGTTTACGCGATCCAAGGAGATTCAGTGTTCTTGATGAACTTGAAGCCTTGTTCTTACGTTTTAAACTAATAGGTTTTATCCCTTCAGTGGCCTGTAAGGAAGCGAAAAATGAGAAGAACACTAAACAAGAATGCATCCTGGAAATATGTGTGTTTGTTGTAGTGCTTATCTAAAATCTAACACATTTATCCAATGGAACCCTCTCAAGACAACATAAGCTATGGAGACACGGTGGTATTTTATGGGAATGCCCTAACTCAAGTTTAAAAAATTAAGCTCAATCTCTTATTCCCAACTTTCACATTTAACAATATTTTGGGCGCCAATGACAGACTTGTAAATTACTATGGTAAAACTTCGTTCTATCAATTAAACTAACCGGATAAAAGACCTACCTAGCAATGTGCGAATGGTTTAAAGAAAAGGAAAACAACAACGTTCTTTTAGCATCCCTAGTGCTCCGTAATAATGTTGCAAATTTTTGTAAACTGGGCTAAAACAAGAACTTATACATATACCTTGGAAAACCCTAGCATTTAATGCACTTAGATCTTCCTGCAAAAAAGGTTCCTTTTACCGTTTCGGGCAGAGCTGTATCAGAGCGCTTGTCCGTTTGACCGCGACATGCATCGCTCGACTTGCCTTTTGACCGCGACGTGTTTCTGCGTCTCTTTCAGATTTAAGCCGATCACTTTTGCGAAATGAAAATTTCAGCGTCTTTTCACTTTGACATCGATACGTTTTGGTGTCTTTTCCCCTTTTATGCCGTCCCTATTCGCGCGGTGAAATTTTGGATCATTTCTTTTTTTTGTCAGCGAATGTTTCGACGGACTTTCAAATTTACGCCTATCCGTTTCGGCGTGAAACCGATAACTTCTCCGAATGGGCCTGTCTTCTTTTTCCCTCCGATCATGTTGGCTTGAATTAATATTCTGCTCTGAAACACATATTTAAAAAAAAATTCGGAGCTCTTTTGTAATCCCTCTGACCATTTTGGCGAATAATAGAAAGTTGCTCCGACCATTTCGGCGGAAAATATCAAGTTGCTTCGATTAAAAAAACTTGCCCTTTCTTTGTCTTTTCAAGAAAAAACTAAGTGTCAAAAGTGAGCATAAAGTCGGGAATGTGGGTGCCATTTTCCAATGCTAAAAAAGAAAATGCAATCCGCAATCGGAAATGCGAAAAATGGAATTGCAGGAAGCGGGAATGCAGGAGGCAAAATCGAAAACTGTAAAAAAAACAACCTGCAATCCGCAATCTGCAATCGAAACTGCGGAAAAGCGGGCTCGTGGGTTTGCGCGAGCAAAATTTGGAAAGTCAGAAAATCAACCCGCAATCCGCAATCCACAATTGGATTGTGGGAAGGCTATATTGCGGGACTGCAAAATGCGGGATTGCGGAAAGGATGGCTTGCGGGATTGCGGTAACATTTCCAAACAATTCGCACTTCCACAATTTGCAATTTAACATGCGGAAAGGCTCTTTCTTGGGTTTCTTTCAATAAAACTAAGTGTTAGGGGTAAGTATATCTAGGATGAAAATAAACTCTGTGTGAAAATTAAAAATAAAAGGAGGGGCCCTACAATTTACAAAAAAATTGGGGATCAGTTTGTAGCTGCAATAATTGGTGACTAGTTGATGAACATAGATCTTTGAACAAATTATTCTTGAGGATTACAATTGCTTATTTGTTATTAATTCTAAATGTAAAAAAATGCCTCTAACATTTCCTTTCAGGATTTTAAAAGTCCAAAGTCTTAAGCAGGGAGAGGAGCTTCTTGAATCATATTGGTCATTTGCTTTGGGAAGTGGGCAACCTGGACCAGATTTCCTGACCACTCCCCTGAGGCCATAATATGGGGTTCATTATTAGTCTCGTCTTTTGGTTACCTCTACATATGAATCCACAGGATTGTAACAAAATCAGACATATGTATTCATTTGTTCTTCATTCCCACGCTATCAACATTTATTTGGATGTTTTATTTTGACGATTTTATCGTTCGAGTCCTTCAAAATAGATTTTCTCCAGTCTTCGAACATTTGGCGTAGGTTATTCCATCCATATTGTCTTTTTGTGTGAGTTATGAGTTTTCTTTATTTTTCATACTCATGGACGGAGAAGAACCTTCTGGAGTATCATCCGGTGTATCTTCTTGATTGGATACATTTGAATTTTCCATAACATTTCTTTGATGGAGATGGAATTTTTTTAGTAATTTTGACTCTTCATTATAATCCCTTTTGGCTGTAATTTTCATAGCATGGGATCATTTTAATTGCCATACATCACCAATATTTGCTTCCTTTCCATGGGTCAGTTATAGTAGGCTTCCTAAGATAGGCATTTATGTGTGAGTGAGTGGAGCCCGAAGATAGTAATTTAGAATCCATGAATCCTAGTTATTTCACAAGGTTTATACCCACACAAATTGAAACACGAAGCCAGTTTCCCCTTTTAAAACAAAGCAACAATTAAAATCACTAATGACATTTTTGTTACAAGAATAATTCCTTTTGTTATAAAGTCGATTCTAATCTTTCGGTGATGATAATCATTTCATATGAGATTGTTCATATTTCTGCAATTCTGCACATTGCTCTGAAAGTTGAGCTGGGCTTTATTAAACAAAAATCAAACAAACAGAGTAAAATCAAAACAAAAAATGAGATAAGGTTGAAGCTAACTATCCTAGAAAAATAATAACCAAAATCAAATGGAAAGCTAAGAATCAACAAAATTATTTATGTACAACAGGTTTCCCTAAACCTAAGAAAAGTATTGTTTGAGAGCTAGGCCTTTGACAGGGAGGTTTTCCTCCTCCCCTTGTAAATATTGTAACTTATAAGTCGCTGGGCCAAGATTTTCTACAATATGATAAGGACCAAGCCACAATTGTTGAATTTTTTTTATGTTTTCCCTTTCCTTCATGAGGATGGTCCCACTTTAGAACTAAGTCTCCTACCTCAAAAGTTTTCTTGCCAGATTGTCATTTATCAAACCACCTCTTAACAATGTCTTGGTGATGGTTGAATCTATCTTTGGATTTTTGCCGTGCCTCCTCAAGTTTTACCAAATTATTAATCCTTGACAGGATGGTTTCACTATTTTATCCTCGAGATGCCTGAGCTAACTGTAGGGAAGGAAGTAGTATGTTTGGAGGAAGAATAGCCTCTTTCCCATAGATTAAGGTTTAAGGAGAAACCCATAAAGAGTTTTTTGGAGTGACCTTATCTACCCATAAAGCGTTGGGAAGGGCTACATTCCAATGTCTTTGGCTTTCAATAACTATTTTCTTCAAAATTTGTATGAGATTCTTATTGGTAGATTCTTCCAACCCATTACCTTGAGGATAATAGTTAGATGAATAATGAAATTTAATTCCTTGTTCCATATAAAATGTACTTAACTTAGCAGAAGAAAAATAAGATGCATTATCAAAAACTAATGACATTGGAACCCCAAACCTGGTTATTATGTTTTCTTGAAAAAATTGGATGACCGCATCTTCATTCACTTTACGTAAAGGAGTTTCTTTAGTCCACCTCGTGAAATAATTAGTGGTTGTGAGAATGTACCGGTGTTGAAATGACGAGTTGGGATTGATTTCCCCAATGATATCTAAACCCCATTGATTGAATGGTTCTAAAATGATAACTAGTTTTAGTGGCTCTGCTGATTTTGGTAGTCTGCCAACACTTCTCTGACACACATCACATATCCTTGCATAAGCATGAGTATCTTTAAAAATAGTGGGCCAATAATATCAAGCTCTCAAGACATTATGAGCGGTAGTATCTCCGGAATAATGTCCCCCTCCAAGGCCATCATGTAACTCCTTTACCACTTTCCCCACATCATCCTTTTCAATACATCTGAGAAAAACTCCATCGTAATTCTTTCTAAATAGAACCCCATTTATTATTTGATATGACACTGAATTCAATTAGATTTCCCTTCTTTGCTTTGAACTCCAATGTTCCGGTAAATATCCATTTTGTAGATAATGAAATAAGTATTTGTACCAAGACTCTGGAGTGGTGAAAGTGGAACATACTTCAATTAGATTCATTTCGGATTCATTTTCCCAGCCATGATCTTTATCAATTGGATTTTCAGTCAGCAACTTTCATAATCCTTGACGTTTGATGATATTGGCTGGCTTAAATTCTAGGTCATACTCTTGGAGTGCAGTCACACAATTTCCTCGTCTTTCTCCCAACTCCTTCTGAATAAATAGAGATCTAACAATTGGGTGAGGTATTACAACCTTTGTTCTTGTTTCAGAATATAAGGTCTGAACTACTTCACTGCCTTGAAAAATGCATACGTTTGTTTATATACAACTGTGTAATTCAGTTCAGGTCCTTGTAACCTAGTGCTCATAAAAGATATTGGGTATTTATCTCCTTGCTCTCCTTTTTGTGTGAGCACTGCTGCAAGAGAAAAATCTGAAGCAAATGTGTATATAATAAAATCCTTTTCAAAATCTAGACTGCTCAATGAAGGTTCATGAGCAATGGAATTTTTTATATCCCTAAATGCATTCTTCTCAATATCAGTCCATTTGAATTGCACACTTTGCTTCACCATTTGCTGCAAAGGTTTTACAATCTATGCAAAATCTGGTACAAACCTTCTCACAAAGTTTATTGTGCCCATAAATGATTGCATAGTTTTCTTATTATGGGGCATGGGAATCTGAGTTATAGCTTGGATTCTCTTTGGGTCTATAGATATTCCCCTTTTAGAGATGATGTGCCCTAACAGTTTTCCCTTGAAAACAACATAAATTCTTTTCTTAGGGTTCACAGATATACCATACTTTCTGCAATGTCCATAAATCTGTTTTAAATGGAAAGCATGATCTTCCCTTTTCTTAGAAAAAATTGTTACATCATCTAAATAAATGACAACATAGTGGTCGACCAAACTTTGGAATGCGATATCCATGGCCCTTTGAAATGTGGCTCGAAAATTCATAAGGCCAAAAGGAATTCTTCTATAAGTGAATGTTCCCCATTTCGTGTGAAAGGTAGTCTTGAGTCGATTGTTCTTGGCCACTAACACTTGATTGTATCCCAAAAATGCATCTAATAGGGAGAACATTTCTGAACCTGATACCATCTGTAAAATTTGTTCCATGGGTGGGACCAGATAGTTTTCTTTATCTGATGCCTTGTTCAAATTTCGAAAATCAACACATAGTCGGATTTTTCCTGATTTCTTTCTTACAGGCACCAAGTTTGCCACCCATTCAGAATGTCTAAACTTGAAAATAATCTTAGCATCCAGCAGCTTCTTTAATTATTTTTATATTAATGGTTCAAATGTGGGATGCATCTTTTGAAGTTGCTGCTGAAATGGTTTTGCTCCTTGTTTGATGGGTATCACATGTTGGATGATGTGTGTATCATAATTTTTTCAAATCTTCATATGTCCAAGCAAGAATATCTTTGTACTGTTGAAATAATTTAATAAAATTGCATCTTTCACCAGGTGAGTGTCATATCTCCTCTCCTTCTAACGTTTTTTTTAAAGTTACATTAAACAAATATAACATCATAACACAATTGTAATTATTATAAATTAAATATATAATTTGTATTTTTAAACGCTTACAAAGCAATATACAATTTATATTTTAAATAACTTATAGTTAAAAGTTATTATTCATTTCACAATGTGAAAACGTTCAAGCATATAAATGCTTTCCATATTCTAATATACTGTTTTGTATATTCTAATATGAATATAAATAAAATTAACGTGAATGTGCTAGTGTAAACCATAGTCCAAGGAATCCAAACAACATTACAATACCTTGCGTAAAACTATATGTTGAACACATTAATAGCTTGCGAATGCATTACAATACCTTGCATTGATATATATTAGCTAGTGTATGTTTATGATGCCACCCTAGCGGATTTCACATGGGTTCGAAGGCATTAATTTGAGTTACTTTGAACACACATTAACCACGCCAATCGGGCTTGGTACCAGCTGGTCGACTCCAGCTACGAAGCTGTATAGGATACGGTCGAACTGAAGAAACTCATGCCACATTAAAAGGGTACTAAGTACCACAGAGTGATAATTAATTCATAGGTTTATACAACCGTTGATTACTATCCATGGCTCTCCAATGGGATTTTATGTGTTAATCTACGCCGTTGATCTCTGGAGTTTGGTGTGGGTGGCATTCGTGCCATCTACCACTCCCAGGTTTACAGTAAAGACATAACAACCGGGTTCAGAGGTATCTCCACAGTCCAAACTGGTGAATGCACTATGGAAAGGCTTAGCCCTCACGGGACTTATCATTGTTAAGCTCCAAGCTTCTACGCAGAGCGTTCCTTCTCTGTGCAGAACGCTTATGTTTGTTCAAATGTGTGAAGTTTGCTTCTTGTATAAGTGTTAGCATTTGTAATGGAGGAATTCGGTGGTCTTATCCAAACACGTGCACAGGTAAGATAATCATTCATAATGTTACAATGCAATTTTTAACTTCCAACAATTTGATTTGTTTGTTTAACTCTTTGCATTATTTAACTTCCAGCTTGTTTTCCTATGCAGGTGAAGTGTTTACATGGAAGAGGTTCAACACATTCCGGGTGAGTCTATAGTGATATCCAACAAACAAGAAAATTGGGCGGCCAGGTAATACACTGACTCCTAAAGACTCGGGAGAAACCTACTCTATTGGTTAGAGACGTAGTTATGGACTCGGTTAGGGTTCTCGTTTCGCTAGGGTTTTCCCTTGCTGGCTGCAAGCCAACCCATATGGTCGTCGGCCTTGGTTTTTCTATTTAGACTGTATTAAACTCTTTCGAAAGGTCTTTACGACCAGTGGATGAAATTTATTTTTGAAATAAATATTCTCTTGCAAGACTTATATCGTTCATGATTAAATTCATGCTATGTATAAACACAGCTTGAAATGTGATAACCTTGCCGAATAAAATTTCCACACAACGTTTGCATTACACTTATGTTTTGAACTTTGTATCAAATGTTTATGCCTGCGTTTAATATATAGGATTTTCATCCTTTGAAGAATTCGACTCTGTTTTGACTTGTAATTCCGTTTTTAATACAAATATACCTCCATATTTGTAAACGACATGTATTGTAACCTAGCCCTAAATTCGTTTTATATATAATACTATGTATTTGTGAAACAACATGTGTTAAAACCCTAGTTGGTATTTGTATGCATAGTCCGATTAATGGAAAACACATTATTAATTGTTTCATCATTTGTATACTGTTTTATATATATATATTAATATGTTGGTCAAAACTCGACCGTGGAGTTCGCACTCCCATGCCGAAAATAAATGGCATAACATATAGAATAGCTAGAAATACATATAAACTCTATCGAGCATTGGAAATCAATTTATTCACATGTATAAAATACTTTTTTTATGGTATTTTGTGTATCTATAAAAAGGTAGAATGAATAGATTTTCATTTTCAGTTCTTGTCCCAGAAATCTATAGAAATGTTTTCCATGTATTTTATCTGTATATTGCACATATTTTCCATGCAAATTTCTTGTTAATTATTTCAAAAATATTTAATGTCCTAAAAAAGAACTCTATTATGTTCTCATACACTTATGAAATGAAATAGTCCATACAGAATACATATACAGGATTCTTATATTATAAAACCATTAATGTTCAGATTTATTTATACAAATCTTTCCATAAACAATACAGTAATTATAAACAAAACCCTTTTGTAAGCAGTCAATAATAAAATTATTTAAATACAAATAACATAACACTTATCTGTATTTTCTGAAGACCAGTGGAACACAGTCACAAACCTCCCAGCCTTAGACCAGCAAGTCCCTCCTTGCTCTCATGGTCACCCCCGAGCTGAGTTCACAGTTCCAATGAGTCAGAATTTATTTTATTCCCTTAACTTGTTCTCCAAGTTATTTATAAAAGTCTTATTACATCAGACAACCCAACATCCAACCCAGTACTCCTGAGCTCCAGGATGCTCCAAGGACTTTTAAGTCTCTACACTTAAGAAAACAACCAGTCAGCCTCTACAGGGTACTTGTAGTGCTCCTGCAACTTGTGGTAGTAATCCTACCTGAACACTACTTGTGTTCCAAGTTAATACCCAGTTGGTGTTGTTCCTTTTTATGGTTCATTTTTTGCTCCAAACTGCCCCCTTTCGCTTTCTTGATTATTTCTAGTTATCCAGTTCTCTTGTATCTCTTTCTCCTATTATGTGTAGAGTTCTCTCTTGTGTTTCTGTTCAAAAAAATGATTCCTTCTTCCTCTCTTGTTCTCTTTTATTTTTTATTTATTTAATTCAATTATTCTCCAAAACTATTCTTTAGGGTTTTTACAAGTGTCTCAATAATAATTTTCTCAATATTTATTTTATTTTTTTATTTATCCTCCAAACCCATATGAACTGTGACTCCCATCTCTTTAATGTGTTGGTCCACATAGTCATCATAAATTAATTTCTCTCTATATATAATGTCACATAAGTATAATGAAATAACACTTAACCAAAATAAAAAGGGGTTATAAATCCAAAATTTGGGGTATTACATTTCCCCTCCCCTTACTTTTTTCACCGTCCTTGGTGTTAAAAGGTTCAAAACAACAAAAATGAACATAAAACTTAATTTAATCTATGTCATGCACTTCTTTGAACAGAAAAGGGTATGCTGCTCGCATTTCCATTTCCGTCTCCCAAGTAGCCTCCTCAGGCTTATAGTGCTCCCATTGCACCTTTACCTGGTTGATAGTTCGATTCCGAAGTACCACCTCTTTCTGATCCAATATACATACATGATTTTTCTGGAAATCTCCTTCTGATTCCACCTGAATCACATGCCCGTTTACAATATGCTTTGGATCATATACATATTTTTTTAAAAATGAAATATGAAACACATCATGTGCCTTAAAATTTGCTGGCAAGGCTAACTGATAAGAAACAGGTCCTACTCTAGCAAGTATTTGAAAAGGACCACAGTATCTTGGTGCCAATTTGGAAACCTTGCCTAAACTCAGAGAGATTTTCTTTTCCTTCACCCTTAGGAATACATGATCCCCAATTTCAAATTCTTTATGTTCTCTATGTTGATCTGCATAATATTTTTGTCTATCTTTGGCAGTTTTAAAATTGGTTTTAACTTTCCGAACAATGTTTTCTAGTTCTTCCAATAATTTAGGACCCAATATAATCTCATTCACAGGATCATCTCAAGTCATAGGAGTTTTAGATTTCTGCCATACAAAATTTCAAATGGGATCATTCCTGTAGAGGTTTGATACCCATTATTGTAAGCAAATTCAGCCAAGTGTAGGTAATCTTCCCATTTCTTTTGATTATCCATGACATACAAACGAAGCATGTCTTCCAAAATCTGATTCACCCTCTCAGTTTGTCCATTTGTTTGAGGATGGTAGGCTGTACCAAGATTCAATTTTTTTCCCAAACCTGTAAATAACTCCTTCCAAAAATGTGAAGTAAACTTCGCATCCCTGTTAGATATAATTATTTTCAGAATCCCATGAAGTCTAAAGACTTCTTTCATGAATATATTTGCAATATGTATTGCTTTGAATGTGGATTTAACTGGTATGAAATGAGTTGCCTTAGTTAACTTGTCTACTACGACCATGATAACAATGTGTTGTTTGTTATTTTTAGGCAAACCAGTGATGAAATTCATGGAAATAGTCTCCCATTTCCATTCTGGTACAGGTATAGATTGTAACAAACCAGCCAGGTGTTGATGTTCTACTTTCTCTCTTTGACATT
Organism: Larix kaempferi; assembly: GCA_027924585.1. Lineage (NCBI taxonomy): Eukaryota > Viridiplantae > Streptophyta > Pinopsida > Pinales > Pinaceae > Larix > Larix kaempferi. The sequence continues at coordinate 991,517 of BSBM01000104.1, forward strand.
CCATACACTTTGCTATATACTCAACAATTTCAGACTTTAATATGGGCCAATAGTACTGTTTCTTGACAGCTGTTATCATCTTTTGATAACCAAGATGGCCTGAATATGGCCTCTTATGAAATTCATCTAAAATAAATTGCTTTAACACCATCAGATCTGGTATATATAATTTATTTTTAAACAACAACAATCCTTCTTTTGTTAAACTGTATTCTATTATTTGTTGTTATGAATTTTCTGCATGGAATTTATGCATTAAATTCAGATATTTTGGGTCTTTTTCAGCTGCTGTCCGAATTTTTATTACCAAATCAGATTGAAAACTACTAACTGAAGTCATCATTAACATGTGCATTCTCCTGCTAAGAGCATCAACTATTTTATTTTCTTTTCCCTTAATGTGTTGAATTTCAAATTCAAATTTACTTAAGAAAGCCAACCACCTTGCTTGTCTACCATTCAAATTTGGTTGTTCAAAAATGTATTTCAGCCCAATGTTATTAGTTTTAAGAACAAATATTTTTCCAAGTAGATAGTGTCGCCACATCTTCAAGGCATGAATTATGGCAACCAACTCCAAATCATGAGTTGCATAATTTACTTCATGCGTCTTTAACTTTCTGGATTCATATCCAATTACACAACCTTCTTGCATTAATACACCTCCCAATCCTTCCTTGCATGCATTTGTGCATACTACAAAGTCACCAAAAGGCTCATCCACCTTTAAAACAGGAGTTGAAGTAAGCAATTGCTTCAACTTCATAGAACTTTCTTCACATTTGGTTGTCCATGAAAACTTGATTTCCTTTCTCTGAAGAGAGGTAATAGGATGAGACACTTTGGAGAATCCTTCAATGAATCTCCGATAGTATCCGGCTAATCCCATAAAAGAGCCGACATCGCTTACATTTTGGGGAGTAGGACAACTCATAATGGCCTTGATATTATCAGGATCCACCACAATACCTTGGGTTGATATTATGTGACCCAAATATTTGTATTTGGTCTTTGTAAAAGTCACATTTACTTAACTTTGCATATAACTGATTTTCCCTTAGGATTTGCAACACTAACCTCAAATGTTCCTCATGCTCACTTTCATTCTTTGAGTAAATGAGTATATCATTTATAAACACCAAAACAAACTTATTTAGGTACTTGCTGAAAACATTATTCATAAGACACATAAACGTGGCAGGTGCATTCGTCAAACCGAATGGCATCACCACAAATTCATAATGTCCATACTGTGTATGAAAAACTATCTTTTGGATATCCTATTCTTTAACTCTGATTCGATGATAACCCGACCTTAAATCTATTTTTGAGAAAACAGTAGCACCTCCAACATGAGCAAACAAATCATCAATTCTCGGCAAAGGATACCGATTTTTTATAGTTACTTTATTCAGCTGTCTATAATCTATGCACAATCTAAAAGTGCCATCCTTCTTCCATACAAATATCACTAGTGCTCCCCACGGGGATACGCTTGGGCGGATATAACCTTTTTCTAACAATTCCTGCAATTGCGTCTTCAATTATATTAATTCAGGGGTACTCATACGATAAGGTGCCTTAGAAATAGGTACTGCTCCTGGGGATACATCAATTGTAAAATCAAGTTGTCTCTTGGGTGGTAACCCAGGAATTTCCTCAGGGAATACATCTTCAAATTCAACCAACATAGGGTGTTTTGTTAAATCTGACATTTTACTTTTCTTATGTTCTACTAAGTGAACAACATATAATTTACACCCTTTTCATGCACTTCTCTTCAGTTGAAGTGCAGAAATATGCCTTAATTTTACTGTTCGTACTACTCCTTGAATCTTTTCAAATTGTCCATCATTATTCACAAAGGTAACAATTTTCTGATAACAATCTAGGATTCCTCTATGTTTTTCTAGCCAATCCATACCAATGAGTAAATCATAAGATCCCAACGGTAAAACATTTAAATATGTTCCAGTATAGGATCCATTTAACTTTAAAGAACATTGATTTACTACTTCATAAACTTTTCATTTGCACCAGCCAAGGCTGCATATACTTGTTTTTGCTTAGTTTGCAGGACTCACAAATTTTTGGGTCAATATAAATTTTACATGCACCAGAATCAATCAATATAGACACAGGTATCCTGGAAATCATACCTTCTACTTCAATAATGGAGGCTTGATTATATGCCTACTGATTTTTTATCGCACCATATATTTTTGGACTCCTTGCTACATCTTGAACTACAGAAGCTTCTTGTAGATTATGCACTGATTTATTTTTCTCATTTCGATGTGGAAACTCATACCATCTATGATATTCCCCAAATCCCAAGCATTTGATTGGCGGTTTAGATGGTGCTTCTTCTGGTTTTCTTGTACTTTCAGCATTCATACTCTTATTCGGTGGAACAAAGTTTGATTGTGATTTACTACTATCGAACTTGTTGTTAAAAGGTACAATCGTAGCTTGATTTTTAAAATTAATGGGCTATGACCCTTCTGTCTACTTTCATATTTTATTTTCTTCTTTTCATTCCACTTCTTGGATACTTCAACCTTATTCTGACTCTGTTCAAAACACAATCTATCCTTTCGGAAAGCGTCCTCCAGTGTCTTTGGATCATCAAATTCTATTTGATCCTTGAAACTTAAAGGTAGACAATTTAAGAAACGCTGAATTCTGACTTTCTCATCTTGAATATAGGGAACTTACTTGAGTAATTCCATAAATCTACTAACTAGTTCTTCCATGGTTTGCTGTCCCAGTTTTAGATCATAGAAATCTTTTACTTTCTTCTCATAGTATCTTTCAGACATGTGTTTCTGTTTAAAAAATGTCGCGAAAGCCTTCCGTTTCACCTTTTTCTCATTGATAGCTTTTGTCAGCTTAAGATCATCCCACCATGCCGAAGCTTTCCCTTGCAGATTGAAAATAGAAATTCTTGCTTTTATGAGACTAGAATAATCAAACACTCGTAAATATTTTTCCATATCCGTAAGCCACAAATCAGCTTCTTCTCCGGTCTTAATTTCCCCATTGAAAGTAGGAGGTTTAATTTTCTTCAATTCTGAGTGTAATTGATTAACTTTTCTAGTCTGATTTTTCTTTTTAGGGACAAACTCTTCAGGATCTTCGCTAAGTGACTCTTCACTGCTGGTATCCTTATTATAGCTTACAGAATTTCTTGGATGAGTAGTCTTAAATTTTGAATTTCTTCTTGTCACTGACTTTTCTGCTTGTTGTTCCTCTTGTGTCGGTATGTGTCTATTTTCTTTCACAGTCAATTTTTGTTGCAAAATCGAATTAATCTCTCGTCGCTCCTCAAAATTTTTAATATTGTCTTCTTGTATGCTTCGCAGCTCAGCCTTAAGGATTTTGACAGTCTCCAGCATTTCACTAGGCGTTGTTGCCCCTTGTTGAGAGTTCTGATTTACAAAAAACTCTCTACTTTCAACATTTCTATCCTTCCTACTAGCCATTTCACCTTGTTGACTGGATGTCTCCCCGACAATCCTTCCCTCTTGTTCTGCAGTACTCATTTTTAGCTATATTTCTGTTTCCAGATCCACACTTACGTCTATGTGTGACATGCAGATATTTGTTAGGCAATATAAAATATAACTATACAACAATTAAAATAATAGTATCATACAAAAAATATTTTTTTATTACAACATTTATCATAGATGAGCCTATAGGCCCCCTAGTGCAGTAACTGTCGCTCTGATACCAATTTGTCACATCTCCTCTCCTTCTAACATTTTTTTTAAAGTTACATTAAACAAATATAACATCATAACACAATTGTAATTGTTATAAATTAAATATATAAATTTGTCTTTTTAATAGCTTACAAAACAATATACAATTTATATTTTAAATAACTTATAGTCAAAAGCTATTATTCATTTCACAATGTGAAAACGTTCAAGCATAGAAATGCTTGCCATATTATAATATACCGTTTTGTATATTCTAATATGAATATAAATAAAATTAACGTGAATGTGCTATTGTAAACCATAGTCAAGGACTCCAAACAACATTACAGTACCTTGCGTATAACTATACGTTGAACACATTAATAACTTGAGAACGCATTACAATACCTTGCATTGATATATATTAACCAGTGTATGTTTATGATGCCACCCTGTCAGATTTCACACGGGTTCAAAGGCATTACTCTGAGTTACTTTGAACACGCACTAACCACGCCACTCGGGCTTGGTACCAACTACTCGACTCCAGCTACTAAGTTGTACATGATACGGTCGAACTGAAGCAACTCATGCCACGTTGAAAGGGTACTAAGTACCACGGAGTGATAATTAATTCATAGGTTTATACAACCGTTGATTACGATCCATGGATCTCCAATTGTATTTTATGTGTTAATCTACACCGTTGATCTCTGTAGTTTGGTGTCGATGGCCTTCGCGCCATCTACCACGCTCAGGTTTACATTAAAGACATAACAACCAGGTTGATAGGTAGCTCCACTATCTGAACCGATGAATGCACTATGGAAAGGCTTATCCCTCATGGGACTTATCATTGTTAAGCTCTGAGCTTCTACGTAGAGAGTTCATGCTCTGTGCAGAACACTTATGTTCTGTTCAAATGTGTGAAGTTTGCTTCATGTCTGAGTGTTAGCATTTGTAATGGAGGAATTCAATGGTCTTATCCAAATGCGCACACAGGTTAGATAATCATTCATAATGTTACAATATTTAACTTCCAACAATTTGATTTATTTGTTTAACTCTTTGCATTTTTTAACTTCCAGCTTGTTTTCTTGTGTAGGTGAAGAGTTTACATGGAAGAGGTTCAACGCGTTCCGGGTGAGTCTATAGTGATATCCAACAAACAAGAAAATCGGGCGACCAGGTAATACATCGACTCCTAAAGACTCGGGCGATACCTACTCTATTGGTTAGAGATGTAGTTATGGACTCAGTTAGGGTTCTCGTTTCACTAGGGTTTTCCCTTGCTGGCTGCAAGCCAACCCATATGGTCATCGGCTTTGGTTTTTCTATTTATATTGTATTAAACTCTTTCGAAAGGTCTTTACGACCAGTGGATGAAATTTATTTTTGAAATAAATATTCTTTTGCAAGACTTATATCATTCATGATTAAATTCATGCTATGTATAAACGTAGCTTGTAATGTGATAACCTCGCTGAATAAAATTTCCACACAGCGTTTGCATTACACTTATGTTTTGAACTCTATCTCAAATGTTTATGTCTGTATTTAATATACAGGATTTTCATCCTTTGAATAATTCGACTCCGTTTTGACTTGTAATTTTGTTTTTAATACAAATATGCCTCCATATTTGTAAACGACATGTATTGTAACCCTGCCCTAAATTCGTTTTATATATAATACTATGTATTTGTGAAAAAGCGGGTGTTAAAACCCAATCTGGTATTTGTATGTAGGTTCCGATTAATGGAAAATGCATTATTAATTGTTTCATCATTTGTATACAGTTTGTTTTTTATATATTAATATGTTGGTCGAAACTCGACCATGGAGTTCACACTCCCATGCCAAAAATAAATGGCATTACATACAAAATAGTGTTAACACCCAAAAAGTGCTCACTAGCTCATTCTCTTATTCACATGACCCATTTGTCCACTTTTTCCACCATTTGAGCCTCTAAAACCATCAAAAGGTCACCAAAAAGACCATAATACACCTTTTTCCCCTCAAAATATGTATTTTTCCTCAAAAAACACAAAAAACCCTAAAAAAGGGTCCAAAATTCCCCAAAAAATATTAAAAGGGAATAAAAATATAAAAAATATTCAAAAAAGAAAAAAGAGAGAAAAAGAGACCTAAACGATGTTGGTTAATACCATTGGATTCCTTAAAACCATAATGGTATTCGCCATCACCAAAAACTATAACAAGGTGATAGGGGCTCCTCACTTTTCATCCATATTTCATCCTATCCTCATGCTGCCAAAATCCATCTTGAGCTTTTCCCATCTTTTGAGCTTTGCCCAACCATTGAAGCATTGGAGAACAAGAGACCATTGGACATTGGAGCACCTCAACCTTGGAGCTTCCCAAAACTCACCATCCTCACCATTTGAGGTAATACAAGAGTTTTAATTTTTATTTACATGTTTATGAATCAATTTTGTTTATTGTTATTAATCTAGAATTCTTTATTTTACTGTTTACTATCATCAATCTATAGTTTATATTTGCTTATTTACATTACTTTATTTGAGACTGCTGCTACTGGTTAGCAGGTGCATCCTTGCACATGCTTGGTTAAAAAACCAAGCAACAGTTTTTGGCAACTCCGCTATTTTTTGAATTTTAAATTCTTGCCTTAGATATTTATTTTAGTTGTTTTTCCCATTTAAAACTGTAGATCTGCCATACTAGTCAGCTTATTGATAGTTTCCCTAGCCATTGGCCCTTTCTGCAGCCCGAAACAACCCAAAATTTCAATTTTCGGGTTTGTTTTTCGTCGACCGTTTTTCCGTCCGTACATCGCGACTTTCGGCACCCACAGTCACGTGGTCCATCATGACTGTGAGCCTTGTTTCCACGCAGTCCATCATGAATTTTTGATAGTTTCCCGCGCGACACATCATGGCTGGGCGACCTTTTCCCGCACGGTCCATCGCGACTGTTTCACATTTTCCCGCGCGGTCCATCACGACTGTTTTGCATTTTCCCGCACTGTCCATCGCGACTGTTTAGCATTTTGCCGCGCAGCTCATTGCGACTTTTGACCACCGCACCGCGATTCACATCGCGACTTTCGCCCACATCACCGCGCGGCTCATCGCGGGTTTTGACCTGATAGCCGCAATATTTCCTGTTTCGTTTCGGCCAATTTTTTCAAATTTTTTTTTGCCCAATCAGCCCATTTTTCCAACATCAATTTCTGCAATTTTTTACAGCCTAGTGTGTGATTATTGCAACATTATTAAATTGATATTCGGTAAGATACTTCATTTATCTTTTAGAAAATTTTCAGTTAATTGAAAGAAAGATTTTTTAAGTATTTCAGAGACTGTAAGTTTCATACATTGCAAGGTTAGAACCATATTTCTAAAATTGCTCAATATTTTGCCCAAAAAAGACTCTAAAATCCATTTATTTTCACATCTGTTATTTGCTTTACTTTTTAAAGAATCCATATTTTTTGAAAAGGTTATTGAAGCATTTACATTTGAAACATCTTTCATTTTTTCGCAAATTATAATCCTTATTTTAGTTTGTGATTAAATCGCCCATGCGAGGCACATTATTTTGGTATACACCTACACCAGCACACAATCTGTCACAATAATTTCAAGTGAGCCTTAAAAGTTACCTTAACTCAACCAACATTCTAACCCCACTTGGGGAACACAAAAAGAATTTTGTAGCTAGGTAGGACTGAGGGGATAAGTATCCAAATAACACCCCTCACTCATTTTTCATGTTGAGACATAGTGGTTGACATTTAGGGTACCAAAACCCCTTATTATTTGTTGACACGGTTTAACACCAATTTATCGGGAAGACCTCTCCCTTAGGAGGGTTGAAGTAGCTAGACTGGTTCCGGAAGCCTGAGTGGAATACCGCTATCCATTCAGCAACCAAAGGATACCTTTCATAGTTCTCATTGTACCACCCTTATGGGAATACAACGACGATAGAACCAAACTGCATATTCAACCAACCGAACGTGTCATAAACGGGGTATCTTAGTGGCCAAACTTATAGGATTGTATACTCGGTGTCCCTCCCGGTAGGGGGATATATAGCCTTTGATTCTACAATTTATATTGTCTGACTTGGATTTCATCACCTTGCAGAGGTACCTTGTCGAGTCATAATACTTTTTAGTTATGTGTTTGCATGCTCCATTACCTCCCTTTGGTCATAGAGTACACCTTTTTCTATTTTTAGGAATTGTTTGCATGTTGGTTTCCTGACCACATTTTTTGATTACTCCACTTACTATAGCACAACTGTTATAGTAAGTGTTTTGAGGTTGGTTTTTGGCCTGAGTGCCATTTATTTTTTACGCTCCCCTCTTGCACGCACGGTTGCATTAGGGCTTTAGAGCTTTCCACTCACCACCACCTAGTAGTTTTTTCACAAACTGTCACCATTGATTCCCCGAGACGTTCTCAGCGCTTCCGGGGAGACCCCCTACAGTACGGTTCCTTTGATTCCACACGTCATCGGAATAGAGCCCCGTCAGCCGATTTTGACGTGCCTCATTTCACATCTGATTCTGAGGCAAAATCCGAAAATCCCACATACACCACACCTACTAGCCCCATGGCTGGTTTGCATTACGATAAATTTTTCACAAGGGCTGTTGGTGGAACATCATCCACCCCTGCCACCACAACGACCACCATGGTAGCCATAACTACCACACCCCCCTTAGGGATGCCCAATATGGGACCTACACCTAACTTAGGCATGCTCACTATGGAAACTATACCTACTATCCCCGCTACCACTCAGATTCCAACACCTCTTGGACATCTTCCCAACCCATCCGTGACTCCTATTACACTTGGTGGCGCGGGCCCCTCCCACACTCTTATGGGTGGAGGGAACATACCTCCCATGACAAATATCCCCCTAGGGGGCAGTGGCCTAATACATAACGCCACCACCAGCACTTATGCCCCCATGACAACATCACACCCCTCCGCCAGTTTTCCATTTATGGCTAGCCTCAACCTACCAGACTTGGCTAGACTAACAAATGATCCCATATGACATGACCCCACTTGGCCCCCCATGCCCACAAAGCTCCCCTCAGATATCCCAAAATTTGAAGAAAAAGATGGGGAAGATCCCCAAAACCATATCATGTTGTTTCACCTATGGTGTTCCTCAAACTCCATAGTAGATGATTCTATTCGACTCAAAATTTTACAAAGAACTTTCACTGGCTCTGTAGCCAAATGGTACATTGAGCATCCACATGGGGCACACCCCATGTTTACATCCCTCGACTCAAATTTCCTTCAGTTCTTTCAACTACTTGTATGCAATGATGCAGGAGTGGAAATACTTTTGTCTTGTAGACAGAACACCGCTACACACATCACCGATCATATCCATGAGTGGCGTAAGCGCCGTAGTCTCTACAAGATAAAGCTTGACGACCGTATCTTTTTGGATTGGTTCCTCAAATCAGTCTTCCCTCTCAAAGCCAAGGATGTAACTTCTGAACGACCCCAGTCGGAAGAAGAAGCCATCTTAAAAGCTCAGCAGTTCGACCTCATATATGCCTAGTCTGGATATCTATATACCATTTTACCCGACGACCCGCGCGACAATCCGTCCCGAAATGATGCGCCAGGGGCATCCCATGCCGATGAAGGTATTATCGGCCAGGTTATGGTGCAAAACAAACCTTTTACCATGATGAGTACAAACAACGCCCCAGACCTTTCTAGGGCTACATCTCATTCTGGAGCTACAACTTCGTATGCTCCAGTAAAGCACACCCACCACACTCACGGCCCCTCATGTCCACCATAGTGTTATGGGAAATCACCATCAGCTTATGCACCATATCCATATTATAACCAGTAGGCCCATCAGACTCTGGTTCAACCACAAGCCCACTCAGCTTATTATCCTCAACAGACAACACCTTTTTCTCCAACACTTCCAGTAGCTCAAGGTTACCCACAACCGCAACAAGCACCAGGTCCACCTCATAACCCTCCTGCTTACTACCCACCGCAACTTACTCCAGAGCTTGCAAGACCTCAGAACCCACCGACTGCCCAAGGGCATGTATACGCACAACAAAACCAACCTCAGAACTAGAACAACTAGCGTAATCAAGGAGGTCAACAGAATCGTGGAAAAGGAAGAAATCACGGAAATAACCAACAACGAAACCAAGGAGGACAACCACCCAATCCTCCCAACAACAATAATGTAGTTCCTACAAATCAAAACCCTGATCGACCACCGAAACAGGGTAAGAACCCCAATTTACGAACAAACCACCCATGTTCCATATGCGGGGTATACGACCATTACACACACACTTGCCCCCATTTGGAGCGAGCGCGCCAATTGTGGTCTGATTACGCCCAACGCCAAGGGCACGCGGCACAACCAACGCCACCTCCTCAACCACAACCCATGGTGCTAGAGAATCCTTTTCCCACACAAGGAGTGGTAAACACTTGTCCATTGGATCCTCCTCAAGGAACCACAGTACCACAACAACAAATCACATACGCTGCACACACAAACCAACCGATGGATTCAGGTACTCACCATCTCATTATGATGTCATCAGCCGACATGAATCTCCAAACGCGTCGAAACCAATACACCCCCGCTGCACCTAAAAATGTTCTGCCTATGATTGAACAACCAGTTCAGAACGCACCTACATCGTTCGTCTCCATAGTCAGACCCCAGATATTACCTGACTCTACCACATTTGAGAGTGCAATTGAGGAAACAACCAGTTACATATTTCCATGGATATTCGGGTTGCGCTTGGCGACAATTTTCAGATGTACCACAGTTTTATACTCCCTCGAGTATATAGTTACATATACTCCTCAGAAGTTGACTCACAGTTATTGTTTCCCTACAGATGTTGGACACCTTCAGTTGTTGTTGCTGATACGTCATTCATAACGGTTGTTGCTTTTTTCTAGTATATCAGTTATTGAGATCAATCATGGTATGATCATGAGTATGTCCCAACATTATGTCCCCTCTGTACCATTATGATGTACTAATAGTTTTTTATGTATTATTCAAGTCCCCCTTCTTGGGCCTAATTGTTATGTATATGTCTCAATACGAGCATGGGTATGCCCGCCTCGTCCATTATCAGAGATTATTCCTCATTCATTTTTAGGCCATGTATTTTTTCAGTTTTTGCAGCTTCCAAGGGGCCGTTGTTCCAGTCTCCAATCGGTCTCTTCTCTTCTCTTCTCCAAGCCCCAGGAAAAAGACAAAAGAACTATGATGTCTATCAGCCATACGATGAGCTCCTACCCTCACACATCAGGGGGCAATCTGTTAACACCCAAAAAGTGCTCACTAGCTCATTCCCTTATTCACATGACCCATTTGTCCACTTTTTCTACCATTTGAGCCTCTAAAACCATCAAAAGGTCACCAAAAAGACCATAATACACCTTTCTCCCCTCAAAATATGTATTTTTCCTCAAAAAACACAAAAAACCCTAAAAAAGGGTCCAAAATTCCCCAAAAATATTAAAAGGGAATAAAAATATAAAAAATATTCAAAAAAGGAAAAAGAGGGAAAAAGAGACCTAAACCATGTTGGTTAATACCATTGGATTCCTTAAAACCATAATGGTATTCCCCATCACCAAAAACTATAAAAAGGTGATAGGGGCTCCTCATGTTTCATCCATATTTCATCCTATCCTCATGCTGCCAAAATCCATCTTGAGCTTTGCCCAACCATTGAAGCATTGGAGAAGAAGAGACCATTGGACATTGGAGCACCTCAACCTTGGAGCTGCCCAAAACTCACCATCCTCACCATTTGAGGTAATACAAGAGTTTTAATTTTTATTTACATGTTTATGAATCAATTTTTATTATTGTTATTAATCTAGAATTCTTTATTTTACTGTTTACTGCTATCAATCTATAGTTTATATTTTCTTATTTACATTACTTTATTTGAGACTGCTGCTACTAGTTAGCAGGTGCATCCTTGCACATGCTTGGTTAAAAAACCAAGCAACAAATAGCTAGAAATACATATAAACTCTGTTGAGAATTGGAAATCAATTTATTCACATGTATAGGCGCACGAAACTCACGGCTGTCAAAAACCCTCACGGTAGGGGCTGCATTCCTTGCAGCTGTCCCAACGAATGCCCCAGGCCATGTCGTCTGTGGGAGTGACGTCGGATGAAGGAGGAGGTGAGGTAAGGATGGGGGAGGTGTGCAACTGGGAGTCAGGAGCTAAACGCTGGTTGGGCCCGAGGGGCTATCTCCCAAAGTCCTCATCTATCCTGGCCATTCAGATCCGGGTAGAGAAGGTGAGAAAAAAATAGAGCTGTGGAAGGAGAAGGCCTTAATTGGAAAGTTCATGGGTATCTAGCCCAAGGAAAGAGATCTGGTCCGATGGATCAAAAGCATGTGGAACCCAAAAGGGGATTATGATTTGCAACTGGGGGCCAAGGGTTTCTTTACCATAATCTCTTTTATTGTGGAAGATAGAGAGAGAGTGCTGGAGGGGGGGCCCTATTTTTTCTTTTCAGCTGGCCTTTACCTCAAACCCTAGAAAGAACGTTTCAACCCAGAAACAGAGGATATGAAGGTTTCCCCATTCTGGATCAGACTTTTCTCTCTTCCCTGCGAATTTTGGGATCTAGAAATCTTGCAGGCCATTGGAAATTCCCTTGGGGAATTCGTCAAAGTTGCGGAACAGATGAAATTGCAAAGGTATACTTCATGTTCCCGGATCTGTGTTTATATGGATCTCTCTAAGGAGCTCCCAGAAGCTATCAGCTTAAACTGGGAGGATGAAGAATGGATCTAGCTGCTTGATTATGAGTAGCTTCCATTATGTTGCCACCTTTTCCATGGATATGGCCACTTTAGCAGAAATTGCCCTCAGTCTGATCGGGACAAACCCTCATCTCATTTAGATACTGACTATAAGAAGGACAAGGAAGGGTTCACCCAGGTCCGAAGCCGCAAAAAGAATAGATCTGGTGACCAATCTCGAAAAGGAAAGGAAAAGATTGATAATGGGTCCACCAACAAAAATCCATTCCAGATTTTGGAGGAGGTCGGTGAGGAGGACGAGGGTAGAAAGGGTGAAAAAGAACCCCTGCAGATGAGCAAGGATGAAGTTATGGAAAACCAGAGCCAGGATCAAACCATGGAAGATCAACTAGCAGCGATGGAAGAAGACGGCGAGGAAGAATTAGATCTGGACGCGCTCGAGAAGGAATGTGAAAAGAGGGGGAAGGGTTATGTTACTAGAAGACAGGTGGGGCTCCTGGGGGACGCGATCATCAAATCAAAGGCTAGTATGAAACCGGGTATCATAGCCGACCCTCATTTGGGGAACAAACGTAAATCTCCAACAGAGGACCGGAAGCGCAGAAGGAAATCCAACAAACAAAGAATAGTAGAAATTGGTTTAAAAATTATTGAGTCCAGTCAGTACTTGACGATCAGGGTGGCCTTTTCTGAAGTTAATAAAGTTTCTCAATGAAGATTGTCTCCTGGAATATTAGGAGGTGCAATCATTCTTGGAAGCTAAAAACTCTAGTGAGAAAGGTGAAGCAAGAAAAACCTGATATTGTTTTTATTCAGGAGACCAAATGCTCATCCAATACAATGGAGAAAGTAGGGAAAAATCTGGAAAGGCTATGAGGTCATGGAAATTGATGCTAATGGCATGGATGGGGGCCTGACTGTTCTTTGGAGACCCCTCTCCATCTTGATTTCTAATTGGAGGGATAACAGATTTGCGTTGATGATTGATTTTGTGGTTACGGATTCAGGAGTCTCTGGATCCCTAGTAAATATTTATGGGCCGAGTGCTGCGCCACATAAGGAGGCCTTCTTTCAGTTCTTTTCCTGGTTATTAGTTCAGGCTGAGGAGGGGTCATGGATTTTTGGCAGGGATTTCAATCTTATTTCATTCCTTAATGAGAAAAAAGGAGTAAGAAGGACTATGGACAGATTCCAAGAAATCTTTCGGGATGTTTTCAGTTGTATCCCTTTCATTGATGTGGAAACTGGGAACGTCTGGTATACTTGGAACAATAGAAGGGGTGGTATTCACCTGCTGGCGTCTAGAATTGACAGATTCCTAACTACAGAAGATGTTGCACGAGGGAAGGGGGAAGTCAATGCCAGTGTCCTTCCCTTGGCAGGCTTTGACCATTGGCCTGTTTGTTTAAACTGGGATCTCTCGAATCCTGTGCTCTTTAAGCCTTTTCAATTTGAGCAGTTCTGGATGGAGCATAAATATTTCAATGATCTAGTGAGGTAGTGGCGGCAGAAGCTGGTCCCCCTAGAGGGTTCTATCATGTATCAATTCCAACAGAAGTTGAAGGCCCTGAAGGCTAGGATAAGGACCTGGAATCAGGAGGATTTTGGGAACATCTTTTAGGATAAAAAGAAATTGAGTGAAGACTTAGAAATAATTCATTGGAAAGGGATGGAGGTCGGTTGGGATGTGAACTTACGTGAACAAGAGCAAATAATATTGGAACGCATGGAAGCTCGGGAAAGGCAAGAAGAGATTTTCTGGAAACACAAATCTCGCAACCAATGGCTGCAAGAAGGAGAGAGGAACACTAAGCTCTTCCACAACACTGTCATCCAGAACCGTCATAGGTCTAAAATCCTCAAGATTCGTAAAAACAATGGGGAACAGGCAGAAACTAGAGGATAAATTGAAGAAGAATTAGTTACCCACTTCGAGACCACGGATAATTTTAAGGACACATACTTATTTAAAAGTGTATAAACCTTGGCAAATCTTACCAATTATTAAAATGTCAACTATAAAATATTTCGCGATATTTTTCTAAAATTATTTCAATTTCTAAGGATTTTATATAGTTTATATAATAATTTGGTTATTTTTAGAGTGAAAAAAGTTCACCCCATCAAAATTGGGCGAAATGGAGCTTCAAAAAATGCAAATTGGCGAATCGTTTTTTGGAAAAAAACATGGAAAAATAGCCCATGGGCTAAATTTCGCCCCTAAAATTATCCTTGTTCGAGACTATCTTAAAAGAAGATCGGGTGGATCGTAGCCATGACATAGCCAAAATCTCCAGCCTCATCCCTCGTCTGGTTACTAGGGAGAACAATGAGATGTTAAGCAAACCCGTCTCTATGTAGGAGGTTGAGGAAGCTGTGAATCAGATGGCTCTTGGGAAATCCCCTGGCCTTGATGGGTTTACCACCAACTTTTTCCATCACTTCTGGGATCTCATCAAGGTGGATGTTCATCAGATTGTGGAAGAATCACGCTGCAGCTGAGGGGTTCTAAAAGCTTTTAATGCAACCTTCTTATCTCTTATCCCAAAAGAAGAGGGTGCTGATTCTTTGGGGAAGTTCCGCCCGAACTCCTTATGCAATGTAATCTACAAAATCATTTCTAAGGTGATAGCCAACTGTCTTAAGCCTCTCCTCCCCATTCTTATCAGTTCGGAGCAATCGGGTTTTGTGGAGGGTAGAAAAATTGTTGATGGAATCATTCTGGTTCAAGAGATCATGCATTCCCTAAAGGTTACGAAGAAACCGGGCATGCTAGTTAAGTTAGACATCGCCAAAGCTTACTATAAAATCAGCTGGGAATATATGAGGGGTATCTTGAAGGCCTATGGTTTTGACAGGGAGTGGGTGACCTGGATTATGAATCCGGTCTCGACCCCTTTTTATTCTATTCTCCTCAATGGGACCCCTTCTAAACTCCTTTAGGCTTCTCGTGGTATCCGTCAAGGTGACCCTCTGTCTCCTTTCCTCTTCATCTTAATGGCGGAGGGGCTCAGTAAGATTTTGCAATCCTAGGTTGCTGAAGGTAGGCTTTGGTGGCTTCAGCTTCATGGGGGTATGGATAAGCATACGCACCAACAATTCATGGATGATACAATGCCAATGGGGCACCCTTCAGTCCAAGAGGTCCGGGCAATCAAAAAATGCCTTGTCCTTTTTGCGAAGGCGTCTGGGATGGAAGTTAATCCAGGCAAGTCTCAGGTTTTCTTTTTCAACACTCATGTCCCCACTCAGCACAACATTATCTGAATTCTTGGTTTTTCCCGGGGATCTTTCCCATCAAAATATCTTGGGGTTCTGCTGGCTGAGGGGACTATTTGCAGGGTCTCCTGGCAGGATTTATTGGATAGATTAAGAAGTAAATTGGCTAGTTAGACTCTTCGTCCCTTAAACCTTCCCAATCGTCTGGTTTTAGTCAAATCTGTCCTCCAGGCTATGCTGATCTATTTTTTTTCAATGCTCTCTGCCCCCAAGTCCATTCTTAAAGAGATCCGGGGCATTCAGAGAAATTTTCTCTGGCGTAGCAGGGAAACCAAGGCAAAGTTTGTGCTGGTTGGGTGGGACAACATTTGTAAACCCAATACTAGAGGGGGTCTGGGTCTCAGGGACCCCGAGGTTCTGAGGGGGATTTATGGAGCGGAAATCTAGTGGAAATGGTGCACTCACAATTCTGAACCATGGGCTTGCTTGTGGCATATTAAATATGCCAGGGATGGTGAGTTGGGACACCTGATCAGATTCAATGAAGTTAAACATGGTTCTCACATCTGGCTTAAAGCTTTCTCTGGGTGCAATCTTGTCCAAAACCATTGTTTTTGGGAGGTTCGTGATGGGGAACGAGCAAATTTCTGGGATGACTCTTGGAACCAGTTACCCAAACTCAAGGATGATACTAGGTGGCAGACAATCAGGTATAGAGGAGTGGCTGAGGGAAAAACCAAAGTTTGTCACTATTGGGAGCCTCCTGATCAGGATAGATATAAGAATTGGTTTAATCTTGGTGGATGGAAGGATCTCACCTCGGCTGAGAATTGTCGCAGTTTTGAGACCACCTTGTAGGAAAGGTTTATCAAGATCAACAATTCCCCGGACAGGCTTCGGTGGGGGTCGTCTCAGAGAGGCACTTTCAGTATTAAATAAGCTTATGCTTACCATAATGAGGATGATATTGATGAGGATAAGATGTGGGGAAAAAATTGGGGGATGAATAGCTGGCCCAAAATTGGGATATTTTGCTGGTTAGTGATATGCAAAAGAATCTTGACTAGTGAAAATATGAGGAAGCGAGGAATCCTGGGCCCATCGCGTTGTACTCTTTTCTTCAACTCGAAGGAAACCATTGGCCATCTCTTGGATTCTTGCTCCTTCTCTTCTTTTCTGTGGGACAGAGGTGCATCGATTTTTAGGAAAAGTAATTGGATTTCTAGTCAATACGTCGAAGGTGAAACTTTTGAGTTTCGTAAGGCTCGGGTGGGTAGGGTTACGGGAGATTCTACAAAGTCTAGAGCCCAGGAATCTGCAACATTCTTCCGTGGTTGCATTCCATCTCTTATTAGGGATGATATTGAGGTGTTAGAGAAGGAACTTTGGGAGACGGTTCAAGCTCTTCCTATGGAGGAAATTCGTCGAGAGGTCGATGACTGGGTGTTTGATCCCGGTTCGACGAAGGGCAGAGCGTCGGCCTACGAGCGAATGATTATGACTTATTGGGTTACCAAGAATTTGTTGGTGCATGTGCTAATGGACTCTGCCAACAAGAGTAAGGGGGATGAGGAGCCCGTCAAATCCTGGAAATCCCATAACACGGATAGCAAGGTCATGCACATGAAAATTGACTCCATAGCTAAGAAATTGGGAATCACCTTCATTGTCCAAGGTTTGACTGATGGGGTGCCTGTGGATAGCGGTCGCCCGTGCATTCAGAGCTCCTATGAAGCTGCTACTGGCGATGCTAAGGAGAAGTCCCAGTCCCCAGGGGTGTCGCCGATCCTGGAGAACCGCGGTAAGGATACCGAGCCTGTGATCCACATCTGAGCTTTGTTTCTGGATGCTGATTTGTGCCTCTGTGGGATTTTTCCGAGGTTACAGTGTTGTTTTGGTTTCTATCTGCAGTGAATGTTCAAGTTGTTTTAAGAATTTTGATTTTTTGTTGTTCAAACTTTATGCCAATGGAAAGACTCCTGTTTGGATGCCCACAACCGAGAATGTCTATGAATCTGATTATTTTGTAAGGTCTAAGTATGGCTTCCTGTTTGGTTGTTCTCAGCCGGGAAGGTCAGGGGTTCTGAAGACTCAGCGTGACTAGCTCTGTATCTTTTCAAGCAGTAATATAATGTTTTATTCACAAAAAAATATTTATTCACATGTATAAAATACTCTGTTTATGGTATTTTGTGTATCTATAGAAAGGTATAATGAATATATTTTCATTTTTCAGTTCTTGTACCAGAAATCTATACAATTTTTTTCCATGTATTTTATCTGTATATTGCACATATTTTCCATGCAACACATATATTCCATGCAAATTTCTTGTTAACTATTTCACAAATATTTAATGTCCTCACAAAGAACTCTATTATGTTCTCATACATTTATGAAATGAAATAGTCCATACAAAATACATCTACAAAATTCTGATATTATAAAACCATTACTGTTCAGATTTATTTATACAAATCTTTCCATAAACAATCCAGTAATTATAAACAAAACCCTTTTGTAAGAAGTCAATAATAAAATGATTTAAATACAAATAACATAACACTTATTTGTTTATTCTGAAGACCAGTGGAACACAGTCACAAACCTCCCAGCCTTAGACCAACAAGTCCCCCATTTCTCTCATGGTCACCCCGAGCTGAGTTCACAGTTCCTCTGAGTCGGAGTTTCTTTTATTCCCTTAACTTGTTCTCCAATTTATTTATAAAATTCTTATTACAACAGACAACCGAACATCCAACCCAGTACTCCTGAGCTCCAGGATGCTCCAGGGAATTTCAAGTCTCTGCACTTAAGAAAACAACCAGTCAGCCTCTACAGGGTACTTGCAGTGCTCCTGCAACTTGTGGTAGTAGTCCTACCTGAACATTGGTTGTGTTCCAAGTTAATACCCAACTGTTGTTGTTCCTTTTTCTAGTTCAGTTTGTGCTCTAAACTGCCCCCTTTCACTTTCTTGATTATTTCCAGTTATTCACTTCTCTTGTATCTCTTTCTCCTATTTTTTGTAGAGTTCTCTCTTGTGTTTTTGTTGAAAAAAATGATGCCTTCTTCCTCTCTTGTTATCTTTTTGTGTTTCTCTTTTATTTTTTATTTCTTTAATTCAATTATTCTCCAAAACTCTTCTTTAGGGATTCTACAAGTGTCTCAATAATATTTTTCTCATTATTTATTTTATTTTGTATTTATCCTCCAAACCCTAGGAATTGTGACTCCCATCTCTTTAATGTGCTGGTCCACATAGTCATCATAAATTAATTTCTCTATATTTCTAATATCACATAAGTATAATGAAATAATACTTAACCAAAATAAAAAGGGGTTATAAATCCAAAATTTGGGGTATTACAGTGAGCAACATTTTCCCAAATTGACATATTTAGGCTCTTGCTATGTGCCTAAGTTTACCAACTCATATTGCATCGAGGAGTTGTGTGTCTTTACATTTGCAATTTTTTTGAACTTGTGTTGTAAGTCAAATAATCCTTCAAGATTTTTCACTCCTTTTGGAATAAAATTTCCTTTGTTGGTACCCTCATTTTGTGATTTTGACTGGTGTTCATCTTCTTCAATGACTGATTCTTTGAAGTTATCTTCATTTGTCAAAAAACTAACAATCTGCTCATAATCACCGAACACTGCCAGATTTGTAATGTTGTTAGGTACAGATGGCCTGAAAAGCAATTCAATAGAACATTTGTTATTGGTTGGTACTAACCATGAAGTAGAAACAACTAGTAAATCAACAGCAGCGTTCTGTAATCTAGGGATGACATTTATGTTGAAAGCATTAAAATTTGATATTAACTTCCATACTTCAGATTGATACCCTTTCAAGTGTGGATACACATAATGAATGATATTTCTTATTTTCCTAACAACTATTTCAAAGTCACCAAAAACTTTTAAATTCTTAATATTCAAATCAATGGTTTTTTTTAATCCTTGCACTAAAGCTTCATATTCTGCAGTATTATTCGTGCATTCAAATTTTAATCTACAAGAGAGAAAATGTTTGTTCCCTTGAGAATCAACAAGAACACAACCAGATCCTGCTCCCTCTTGTGTTTTGGAGCCATCAAAGTATAAAATCCAAAATTTATCATCTAACTCAACTATGTTAGTCGGACTATCTAAGTCAGTAACTAATTCTACTATGTTACAATCAACATCGTCATCCCGTGCAAATTGAATGAGATCGGACTATTTGTCTGAATCATGGCCAACATCTTCTGCCTGATAATTCCCTGGTTCAATTTCCAAAAAATAATTCCCCAAAGCTGAAGATGAAAAGTTAACTTGCTCATTTTTTGTCATGTCCCCAATTTTGGCTCATTTAGTTCTCATGGGTAAAGGGGACAAAATAACCGCTAAGGTGATATATTTATTTCATCTTTGTATACTTAGAATAAAAATGAGCCCAAGTCTAGTATAAACAATAATTTTAATTAATTTTAAGTATTTTTATGAATAATTATTCCTAAATATTGAGGAAGTGGGCCAAGAGGGCGCCCTCACGAGGATAAGGTTTCTAAAATAGAACTAGAGGCTAGAAAATAGAGAAAGAGGAAAAGCACGGAAGGTGTAAGAAGATGCCAAAAGCAGAAAAGTGGAAACATCCAGAAAACGCTAAGGAGGGCGCAGTTTCTAAAAGGGAGCTCAGTTTACAAAGCAGGAAACTCTAATAAATCAGGAAACATCTTGAGACAAAGGGGGGCACAGTTTCTAAAGGAAAGAAAAGCTTGTAAGGAAAAATCAAGGAAAGTTTATCCACTCATGGGTGGCCCATGTGGAAGGGTTCTCACAATTCACCAAGATATTCAACTTGCTCAACAGGTCACCCTAAAATTCTATAAAAGAATGATTCCAACTCCAATTCACATGTTTTGACAATTTTGTAATTAAATGTGAGAGATTTAGCTTCTCTTGTTGAGTGATGTGCCTCAACCTTGCTGTGGGTAATGCTCCCCTTAGCCATTATTGTTCCAGTATCTCTTCCACTCTCTCTTACAGGTACTGAAGACTATTTTACATCCATTGAATATTATATTTCAGCCACGTATATTCTGATGTGAAGGTCCTGAAGTACATTCAAGCTGATTTGAGAGTCAAAAGAATGAATATCAGCATCCAATTCGAAATCTCTACTCATTCCCTTCATTCAGTGGGAACAATGTGGAAGGGTTAAAATGGATCTTCTGGGTTCAGAACTTCTGATCAATTTTGGGTTGTGAGACCTATTCCATTGCGTTGGGAGGGTCATTTGCAGTAAGAAATTCCTTTTGTCTTGTTGAAAAAGGTGTCCAGATGACCAAGATACAACCTTTCTCACCAGAGCCAAGGTTTCAATGTTAAGGAGCTCACGTGTGATGTTTCAGTTGATGAATACGCCCCTGAGAAGCTCATGAATTTTAGTGTGACCTCATATATAGATATCATCCCTTTTATTAGTCATATATCAGATCCAGTGTAGAACTCCATCTTCTTCTCCTCTTCCCATACTCATTCTTTCAGTGTGTAAGATTTCTCTAAGCATTGGAGAATCCCTGAAGTTATGAATGTAATAATTTACTATTATTTGCTCAGAACCTCCATTTTTGACCTGCTTCTGTTCATTAGATTTTATCATATTCCTCACATGATTCCGAACTGATTTTTGTAATCCTTTAAGGTCATTTGGAACAAGTAATTCAAAGACTAGCTCATTATGCACTTTTATTTAACTAGTTTTACCATTTCTACAATTCATGACTAAGTATGAGAAAATTTTTCTGATATGAAGGTCATTTGAGGATCCTGAGACACTAATGAAGCTACCCCAACCCTTTTCTTGAGGATTTAAATATTCCTAATCCTATTTGGAAGAGCTTGTAAATCCACTAGTTGAGTAGTCCTAATTAGCGCCCTTGACTCTTTTGCTCCCAAACACCCCCAGATCCTGCCAAATTCTCAGAATATTTTTTCCACTTACTGAATAGAATGCTAAGGACTGATATCCATGATTTGGTTGCATTCAGGTGTAAACACTAAGTTTAGTTTGCATATGCTGGTGTGCCCAGGAAGCATTGGAGTAGACTTCAGCCTGGCTGATGCTTGAAACATAAATGGCTCCAATATTTTGTGCATAGGACTCAGAGTTGGCCTTGTCCTTGAATCGTTTTTCTGCTACACACATACCCATACATTTGGTAGAACCTTAATATCCCAAATCCTTAATCCTATTTTCATTTAATTGTGCCTTTGACCAATTCTTTTCTAACTAGTTTCCTGCTTGTCAAAGTTGTGTTGTTAAGTTGTAATTTTGCATAATCTCAAATACAAATAATTTCAGAGATATTACAGTGGTATCAGAGCACTTTCCTTGGCTCATCCTATGGAAATTAACTCTCAGTGGAATACATCACATAATTGTTTTCAATTTGCAATTGTGGAACCAGTGGCAGACATGGAAGATGAAGGTTGGGAGTTGTATGAGCAAGAAAAAATTATCTACATTGACGGAGGATTACCCAGAGATGAGGATGGTTACATTTGTGACCATATGTTCATATACCAATGGGATTATCCATCGATGGCCAAACCTAAGAAATATTTGACAGAAATGATATCTGCAATTGAAAAATTGTCATGCCACTACCAGGAGTACCTAGCCTTGGGGAAAGAGATTGGTAAGGTCATTTATTTCAAAGATTACTTTAATTGCAGATTTGGATTTTAGATAAAGGATGAATATTTGAATTCAATAGAGAGTATAAAACCATCCATGGAGGAGCCAAGTTGTTCTACCCCCGTGAGTAAAGAAGAAGAAAGAAAAAAATCAGCAAATTGCATCTTCTAGCATCATGAGATTGTTTGGATTTTCTTCAACTAGATATTACAAAGGGGGGAAGCATGAAGAATCCATCACTAGTTCTGCTAAGGATCATCAAAGTATGGATTAGAGAGTATCTACTAATGGGTACCAATAATATACATCTACCAACATTTTCTCAAATTCTGAAGAAGCATCTACTAATGGATGCTATGAAGAGGTACCTATTGATGAGTTCCTAATTTTTTAGGAGACATATTCTAATGGATGTCCATATCTCTATGTGGGTGACATAGAGATACCTCTTGATGAGGTTGTTGTAAGTACAATTTAACCTAACACTGAATAAGATTAAATCCTTGTAGTCGAGGAAGAAGTCACAAGATCAATCTCAATATCACCACCTAAGATTCAAGAGGTTGATCCATGGGTAGATGATGAGGAGGTTTATTCTCAACCTTCCCCTTTTGAAAGGCCACTCAAGATGGATGAAAGAAGTATCAAGGAGGCATTACACACTCTCTGTGGCACACATGTTTCAGTGTCACAGTCTTGTTGGAGAGCTGCTTCATTGGAAGATTCATCTTTCCTTGAATCCATGGAGAAGATTCAAAGAACAATGTCTACAATTCAAGGTAAATTTTCAGAAATGATTTATGACAAAAATTATTTACATGAGCTTGTGCATATCTTGCATGGATCATCCTTGGAGGATAATGAGGAGATCTGCAAGATCAATGATGAAATGATGACCACCCAAGATTCTTTGAGAATCACCCAAAGTGCCCTCTTAGAATCCAAGATCTAGATAGAGAAACTTCATCAAAAGTTTCAAAGATCACTCATACCATTCAGCCAGTCTCCCGTGGTTGGTTGTACTTAGAGTTCTATGAATGAACCTCATGAGATGGTGGTTCATGAGGTACATGCTGAAATACATGTGCTTGAGGAAATTTTAGATGCATATGAAGAGTTCCAAGCACATACAGTTTCCCAGAATGAAACTGAGCTTCTTCCTGGAGTGAGCCATTCCTCCATTGAGGAATCAAAAGAGCTCATGTTTGGTGGACCAGCCTTTGATGGAGTTGATGCATCCATTATTTTGGTGGATGAGGTTTGAAGATAGGATATGTTGGTCCATGATCACACATTATACCCTTCTAATTCTTCCATGACATTTAACGATGAAGTTTGGGTAAAGAATTTCTTTTTGATGGTGCCTGAAAAGGAGCAGAAGGCTTCCACATTCAGTTCGGTTTATTTAATGGCAGCACCATTCCCTACCCAGAAGTTGCAGAGGCATCTCATGCCTATGTTTGAAGCCACATCCCATAAATATGCAGGTGGATCCCATTTGAATTCATTAAGTGGGACACAATATGGTTGCAGGCATCCTTTGACCAATGGCAGAGAGTTGAGCCATTGGAAATTTTCACATGGGGAAGCATATTGCTTTCCATTTGGGCCATTGGGTTGGAGTGTCTCTTATTTTCCTATTTGGGAGAAAAGACACATGAGTAATAGTCATGCTTTCATCAATGGATATTTCTTTGATACATTTTACACCTTCGGTGAGCAGCATGGGAATCCATGGAATGCTGATGGTGCCTACCCTTTTGATGATTGGAGATGGGACCTTCATCCTTGTCATTTGGACAACAATGTTTTGATATTTGGTGCTTGTGTGCATTGGGAACATGGATTACAATCTGATTTACATGTGCTTAGAGAGTTTCGAGTTAAGCAAGATGAAGGCCAAGCACATGTTCATTGCCAAAAAGATTATAAGTTGCCTCATGGAGGAAGCTGCATAATTTTGGAGGAGACACATGATTTCATTCTGGTGGATCCAACCACAAGATTGATGGATGATGGTTTCCAAGAGTTGGTTCACTTTCCTTCACCCCATATACATATGGAATCCACAACACATAGCGATGAATTTTGGGTAAGAGGATTTTTCCTATGGGTGCCACATGATGAGCATGAGGCTCCCACATATTCCATTAATGACTTAAAGGTCAAGCCATGTGGCTTGAAAAGTGCACTAGTTCCTTTCCAGCTTGATGAGTAGCAGCAGATACATCTATCTAATGTCTCCATCATGCATAATATTGCATTTAGTTGGAGTGTTTGTTCATCCATTTATTGGGTGAATGGATACATATTGGAGATAAGCTCCCCCAAGGGTGAGTTTTTTTGGTTGCATCAGTGGAGAGTTGAATGACACATCATATATATATATATATATATATATATATATATATATTTTTTTTTTTTTTTTCTCTGAGAATTTGCAAGAACATCTATGGTTTCTGGATGATGCCTTGAAGACATGGGATTTTCACCTATGTCAATTTTATAGTGGAGATATGAGTCTATGTGCTGGTTTGCACATGGAGGAGAAGGAGTTCCATACTTGGTTGGAGGGACTCTTTGAGGTCCATTTTTTAATTGGAAGTGATAAAATTCCAGTATGGTGGAGTAACCTAGACATCCTCCATGATGATATATTATTCATGCTAATATTGATGTTTGGAAGAATGAAGCTGAGACAGTGGGACCCTGGAATTCTTTGGAATGAGATTTATCCACAAGTGACCATGCCACTGGGATACATGCAGCATAATCAGTGGGATCCAGGAATTCTTCTTAGCTATCTTAGTTGGGTTGATTTTTTTTTTTAAGGAGTTAGTCATTGGTAGAATGACTATAATCAGAGTGATGCACCAGAAACATGGTGGACTTTTGGCTAGAGTTCAAGTTGGTTTCGTGCTTGAGGAAAAGCAAGCTTGGGAGGGGAGGACTGTCATGTCCCCAATTTTGGCTCATTTAGTTCTCATGGGTAAAGGGGACAAAATAACCCCTAAGGAGATAAATTTATTTCATCTTTGTATACTTAGAATAAAAATTATCCTAAGTCTAGTATAAACAATAATTTTATTTAATTTTAATTATTTTTATGAATAATTATTCCTAAATATTGAGCAAGTGGGCTCCCTCATGGGGATAAGGTTTCTAAAGTAGAACTTTTTTAAAGAAAATAGCAAAAGAGGAAAAGCAGGGAAGGTGTAAGAAGATGCCAAAAGCAGAAAAGTGGAAACATCCAGAAAAAGCTAAGGAGGGCGCAATTTCTAAAAGGGAGCTCAATTTACAAAGCAGAAAACTCTAATAAAGCTGGAAACATATTGATACAAAGGGGGGTGCAATTTCTAAAGGAAATAAAATCTTGTAAGGCAAAAGCAAGGCAAGTATATCCACTCATGGTTGGCCCATGTGGAAGGGTTCTCACAGGTCACCAAGCTATTCAACTTGCTCAATAGGTCACCCTAAAATTCTATAAAATAATGATTCCAACTCCAATTCACATCTTTTGACAATTTTGTAATTGAATATGAGAGATTTAGCTTCTCTTGTTGAGTGATGTGCCTCAACCTTGCTTTGGGTGATGCTCCCCTTAGCCATTATTGTTCCAGTATCTCTTCCACTCTCTCTTACAGGTATTGAAGACTATTGTACGTCCATTGAAGGTAATATTGAAGCCACATATATTATTATTTTCAGGTCATGAAGTCTATTCAAGCTGATTTGAGTGTCAGAAGAATGAATATCAAGCATCCAATTCAAAATCTCTACTCATTCTCTTCATTCAATGGGAACGATATGGAAGGGCCGAAATGGAGCTTCTGGGTTCAGAACTTGTGAGTACTTATAGGTTGTTAGACCTATTCCATTGCATCCGGAGGGTCGTTTCCAGTAAGAAACGCCTTTTTTCTTGTTGAAAAAGGTGTCTAGATGACCAAGATACAACTGTTCTCACCAGAGCCAAGGTTTCAATGTTAATGAGCACACGTGTGAAGTTTTAGTTGATGAATGTGCCCCTGAGAAGCTCATGAATTTTAGTGTGAACTAATATACATATATAATCCCTTTTATCAGTAATATATCATATCCAATGCATAACTCCATCTTCTTCTCCTCCTCCCATACTCATTCTTTCAGTGTGTAAGATTTCTCTAAGCATTGGAGACTCCCTGAATTTCTGAATGTAATAATTTATCTAATATATGCTCAGAACCTCCATTTTCTAACTCACGTTGTTAATTAAATTTTATCAGAAATGTCTCATGCTTCAGAACTTATTTTTGTAATCCTTTAAGGAAATTTGGAACAAGTAATTCAAAGACTAGCTCATTATGCACTTTTATTTAACTAGTTTTACCATTTTTGCAATTCATGACTAAGTATGAGTCATTTTTCTGATCTGAAGATCATTTGAGTATCCCGAGACACTAATTAAGCTATCCCAACCCTTTTCCTGAGGATTTGAATATTCCTAAGCCTATTTGGAAGAGCTTGGAAATCCACTAGTTGAGTAGTCCTAATTAGCGCCCTTGACTCTTTTGCTTCCAAACACCCCCAACTCCTCCCAAATTCTCAGAATATTTTGTCCAGTTACTGATTAGATTGCTAAGGACTGATATCCACCATTTGGTTGCATTTTGGTGTAAACACTGAGTTTAGTTTTCATATGCTGGTGTGCCTGGGAAGCATTTGAGTAGACTTCAGCTTGGATGATGCTTGAAACATAAATGGCCCCAGTACTTTGTGCACAGGAATCAGAGTTGGACCTATCCTTGAATGGTTTTTCTACTGTACACATCCCCATACATTTGGAATAACCTTAATATCCCAAATCCTTAATCCTGTTGTCATTTAATTGTGCCTTTGGCCAGTTCTTTTCTAACTAGTTTTGTAACTAGTTTCTTGCTTGTCAAAGTTG
The DNA here is from genome assembly GCA_027924585.1 of Larix kaempferi. Lineage (NCBI taxonomy): Eukaryota > Viridiplantae > Streptophyta > Pinopsida > Pinales > Pinaceae > Larix > Larix kaempferi. The sequence continues at coordinate 1,018,881 of BSBM01000104.1, forward strand.
TGTTGTTAAGTTGTAATTTTGCATAATCTCAAATCCAAATCATTTCAGGGATATTACATTTTTTTATTCTAACTGAGTCACATTATGTTTCATAAGAGGTTATCTAAATACCTTGATTTGATTCTGCTTATTTTGATAAGGAAACCACAAGTGAGACCAGTCAGTTGCAAAATAACCATTCAATTTGTTTGACCAATCTCTACTCATTATTAACCCATAAGCCTCTGCTATATCCATGAACATAATATCAATAAATTGACACACTCTAGGGTCTGCAGCTAATCTAATCAAGACATTTTTCATTTCCCTAATGACTTTAACATCGGATCTGTCAAGTTGAATAATATGATAAGGGGATGAAGTGGGTTGTCCATTTATCTTCTTGCAAATAAATAGTGGCATAAGGTTAGATGACGCCCCAGAGTCTACCAAGCAATTATGCACATTATAATTGAATATTTCAAAAGTTAAAAGGAAAGGGAGAGTTTGAGATTTCGATTTACCACCAATACTCCCTTCGTTAATTTTGGTATCCGACTCCACTCTTTCTGACTGTTTATTTACTGTACTGCTTGATTTTACGTCAAAAGCTTCCAATAAATTTTTCCTTTGTTGTGGGAGATTACATGATTCAAACATAGATATATTTTCTTTAGTTTTCTTGATATCTTCCACAATGTCATACCCCATATTGTGATTTTCTACAACCCTTTTACCACTATCAGATTTGTTGATCACATGGTTTACTCGTTTATTGCTTAATGGGTTTGTTTCCTTAATGATCCCAACATTTTCTTTTGGTTGTGATGGATTTAAACCATTATTCTTCTTAATATTTTCTTTGAATGCCTTCATTTTGGGTAGTACCATACTTTGTTCTTCTATAAGTCCCTTACTCCCAGTGGCATAATCCACAGATGATATTTGTACTTCTTCCACCTTTTATTCTTCATCTAAATCCAAAGTTGGTGCCCAATCCCATAATATCAAGGTAGTTTCTTCATTTGGTTCTCCCGGTTCATTATTTTGATATTCTTCATGGTCTTCCTGGTCTACTAGTACGTTGTGCATCTAATAATTGATTCATTAATCCATTGTGGACAGCTTTTCTCGGAATGATGCTCTTGATGAAATGTGCAAAAGTGGTCCATGCCAACTTCATTCAAATTGAAAACAACATAATTATTTACTGGTGGTTGCGGTTGTGCGCTTTCTTCTTTTTTCTTATAGAAGGGCTTAAATGGTTTTCTTCCTAAAGAACTAGCACCCTTTTCTTTTTCCAAGTCTACTATTTTGTTGGATAACTTTTGAACCATCTTGCCCACATTTTCTAATTCATTTAAAGAATCTTCTTTAGGTCTGGTCAATATTAAAGGTTTCTTACTTGTTGTGGGTTTTACTTCCAAATCCAAAGAATGTTTGATAATACTATCTATGTCATCCTCTACTTTCTTTTCTTCATTGTAATTTTCTGCTAAAGTAGTTTTAACAACTCTTTTGACAAACATAACTATGGATGGGAGAAGCGTTGTAGTATAATATTCTACCAGTACTTCTTCAGCAGGTTTAGTTGCAGCACTAAAACTATTCAAAATCATAGTAAATATTTGATTAAACTCTTGAAATTTCTCCTTCTTTTCCATTCGCATAGACAATAACTCTTCATAAGAGAAGCCATAGTATTTTGAGTACCAAACTTATTCATAATTGTTTTTTTAAAACTATCCCAATTTGTTATAGAATTAACATGTAAGCTAAAATACCATGATAATGCTCTTGGTTCAAAAGTGTAAGGGAACAATCTGCACACTACATCCTCATGTTCCACATTTAATAGGTTCAAATCCAAGTAAAAAAATTTCAGGTGATCTTCAACAGAGATCCCTTTTCCAGGGTCAAAATTAGGTAGCACACACTTAGGGTGTTTAGGCAAATCATGCAGAGTAGCTAAGTTAAGTGGACCTCTGGCTCTCCATGCAGGTGGTCGATTGACATTGTGAGCCATGTTATCAATACGCCGACGAGAATGTTGTGGTGTATGGGCATGTGTGCATGGAGTAGTGTCTGTTTCCAGAGAATTAGGCCTCAATTGTTTAATGGGATCTGATATCTCTTGCAATGATAAATCAACTAATTCTTCCAAAGATTCCACAAGCACAGAATCCCTAGTTTGCACAACTTGTCTTCTAGGAGATTTCCTTCTAGGCAGTAAAGGCACCACTGTTAATCCACCAAGTTTCCTCACGTATGATCTAGTATGTTTCCTGAAATTGTCTACTTCTGTGTGAGGAATAAAAAATAAATGTTTGATATGATCAGTTTCAGAATCCAACTTTTCTTAATGATCCGTTTAAGAAATTAAATATTCTGGTTGGTTTATATTCAATGGAGACCCAGAGACATTTCCTCTTGAAAACAAAATTCCTCTGTGAGCCATGCACTGGCAGCCATCCTTCTAGCACCAAAAATGTTGATGCCCAGAAAATCGCAGCATTGACAGTAGGGATTCTCCCCAATGAATAATCCCAATTAGATCACTCACTGATTGGTATGGGGAATCCGTCCGGTTAACGGTCCAGCTACCGTAGGTGTGTTTGTTTATTTATGTATCAGTTGCGTCCTGGCCCACCGTTTATATTTTATGTTTAAGAGTATGAATATGCAAGTGATTTCTAACTAATGCATATAATTGACAGGTAGAAACCACACTAGCGATGCGTAGGTTCTTACCTCCCATCTTACCGCTCCTACGTTATCAATTATCTAATCAGATTCTACACTAAGATAACCTATCCTTGCAAGGAGCAAATTTGAATAAGAGTAATAATATGAAAATGCTCATAAAAATCCAACAAATAGCTATTAATATAAAATATGCACATTCCCAACAGAAAATTACCAAAGATAGCTTTGATTTTAATTAACACAATTTATTACTCTATTAACACATAGATATTTGCATAGATAAGGAAATCATTCATCACCTTTGAAGTATTTCAATAAAGTTAGAAATATATCACAACATTAACATAAACATAAAATAAATAGTTCTGATCTATCAGTTACACGTCCCAGGCAAACATCTGTACAAGTTTTTTCCAACAAATAGACCTTTATTCATTAGCAGAAAATTAGTTCTCTTACACAATGTATCCAGTCTCTAATTCACTAGCAAAAGTTCTTTTTCTCTAGTATCCCTCCACTTATATTTATATTACAATAGAATTGTCTTTACATGAATAATCCTTTCAGCTACCCCTAACCTTTGGACTGCCAAAATTTGTCCTTTTGTGTTGCACATCAAAAATAATTAATTACAATTACAATTTAACTTTATGGTGGGTCCTCTAGGCTGCAAATGCAATTATCCCACTAGTATGTTTCCTGAAATATAATAATACATTGTGAAGGCTCTAATAATTTCAAGGACACTTCGTGCACGAATAATTGTTCTCTACGGTTGTCACTCCTACAGTAGTAGCTTTACAACTATCTTCCAAGAAATAAGCATTTATAGATGCTTGTCCAATGTATTGATTGAGGTCTTCCTCATTTAACATATCCAACTTCCTGATGTATTCCAGATCATCTCTCATACCATTTCTTATTTCCATTAAGCGTTGATCCTTAGTGGGTAACTGGTACATATCTTGTGCCATTGGGATGTGACATTTCTCATGTATTTGATAAATTCCTTTGTAAAATTCTTCACAGTTTGCAATATATTTTGGTATTTCCACATGCAATTTCCTGTAAGCCCTTTTGCAACTCTCTAGGAGTACTATGTCTAGATTGATTTCAGTAGCTGCTTTGCATGGTAGGTGATCGGGGAGGTCTGGATTTCTCTCTTTTTAAGTTATAAACCTTTTAAACTTTTTAAAGGTATTGACCAACTTATGTCTTATTGACAAAGCACCTGTAGAGATCTCCTTCATCCTATCTATCATTTGTCTCATTTTATAAATTTCTTCAGTTAATGATTCTTGCGAGTGGCATATTTGTTCCTGTAACTTACATGATTTCTCATGAAAAGGAGTCATATCCTGCTTTTGATTATGAACCACACTCACCTGTTCCAATAGATATTAATTCTCCCTGACCAGCTCGACCATCTGAGACTGCACTTCTTCCACTTGCTGATTTGACATCATTTCTTTTTCTTCCAATTCCTTAATGCGAGAGCATAAACCAATTCTCTCACCTTCCATAATTACAAGCTGTACGTTCAAAGCATCCCTTTCGTTCTCTACATTATGATAATCAGACATTAACCTACTCTTTTCAGCTATTACTGCATCATGTTTTCTCTTCAATTCTATCCCTTCACCTCTTACTTTGACTAAGTTTTCCTTCAACTTTAGAATTTTTTCCTTGTTGCGTTCTAGTTCATTCGTCAACTTATCAACGTTGTCAGCGTTTGCTTGAGAAACTGCTATATTTACTGATGCTGTGAAATTGGGATCTTTATGTGTGCCTTCTACTATTGTGCTTTCTTGAATGGTCACCACATCTAGATGCGTACCCATTTTTAGTATTTTCTTTGTTCTCCTTATTATTGTCTTCCTTTTGGAGTCAAAGACTATCGTGTCCAGCTTTGCTACTGAGTGTTGCTTGGAAGGGGTGAAAGGAGTGAGTCCGAGCTCGGAAAACGGGAGATGTCCTCCTGTAAGTGTGATTCCAAACACATCTGGTGGGTCTATGTCCATGTTTTGAAAATTCTTACTCTCTTCTTGGGCTTGTTCTTCTTCCATAGCTTTCTTGAGCCTGTCTTCTTCTTCCCTTTTCCTTTCCAACTCAGCTACCTTTTCTCCCATTTCTTGTTCTTATTTTTTCTTCCTTTCTTCTCCATCTTTTATTCTTTTATCTTCCTCTTATCTTCTTTTCCTTTTTGCTTCTTTTTCCTAAAGTCTCTCTGCTTATTCCCTTTGCTGTCTTTTTGCTTCTCTTTCCAGTAGTATTTATGCTTCATCTATTTGCTTTAGCACTTCTATTTTTTTGACAGTATCCATAACCTGACTAGGGCCTATGCCACTCTTCCGACCAAACGTTTATCCAAATATGTCATGTTATTGGCCCTCTGATATACTTCCTCATCCTTAAGGAAGTGGTCTGTGTATTCAAAGTGAATCTTGCATGACGCACAATGTTGGATGACCTTTTGCTGACTGTCATTCCTTACAAAGAGCTTCTCTCCGAAATGAAATGCCTCTAGGTATTTTATAAAAAATTAATCTCCTTTCACCTTGGGGAATTTATACGCCTCGACGACAAAGGGAAATGGTGGATAAGAGGTCTTCTTATGTTCATTTAAAAAATTACCTATCTCGTTAATGAAAACCTGTCTTACTGCCTCCTCGTGCACCACATAATCAGTTGCGTACCTCTGCATTAGAGATGGTTCTTTAGTACCTCCATACATCCTGATGTAAGTTCCTTCAAGGGTAAAATAAAAATCTCCATACTCATAGATGATGGCCATTGCGTTTTATGACATACAGTTGGGTTCTTCATTGAATATTAACAAATAAAGAGGAATGATGAATTCTTCGCATATGAGATTATAGAAGCTTACATAATTGTGTTCCCACATTGATTGGTACACCACATTTAGTGGGGCCTCGGTTGGGACCCAATAGCATCCCAAATTGTGGAATGGGCGTCTAATCAGGATACACTCAATCAGGTAGGAAGACATGTAGAACTCATCTTTTTTTTCTAGGTCATTCTTCCTTGGGCTGCTGCTATCGTCGATGCCATGTTTTCCAAGATAATATCTATCTAGTTGAAGATGGTACCATGGGAGGCGATGTGGTACATGAGATATACCCAACTTAGTTTATATATATTCCCATTCACCCTGCCGAATATTCTGCTCAACATTAAAGCTATAATTTTGAAAGGGGCCTTCAGGCTCTAAGTGTCATATTCCGCACTTACCCTTTTTCTTAGTTGCTTTCCAAAGATCAACATATTCTTGGCATATTCAAAGTGATCTATGTTGACTCCTTGTGCCCATTCATTAGTCATCATCAATTTGGGAGATGGAAATTTATACACTGCGCTGATATGGGCTGGTTGAAATGACGCCAATCCCACTCCATTTGCTCCAGCTATGATTCTTGTGTCGACATCTACATGAGGTATAATCCAACCAATGACTTCAAAGCATGAGAAAAGTTATTTTCTGGTGGCATCTTTATGGAGACCAGACCTTTTAATGTTTTGATACACTACCATCTCCTCAATGGATGCATCTGGCATATTCTGATCTCTGATTAGGTGATATAAGTCACCCCATTTGTATTCAGGGACAACTCTTGTCACTGCCTTGGTATCCTCATATACTATGTCCATTGGAGTTTCTGGAAGAACCTCTATGTCTGAATCTGTCTTGACCACTTTGTTCTTACGCTTGGAAGCCTTCCTTTGCATTTATGAGTCTTGAAGTAATATCAAAATCAATGTATAAGAATAATTTATCGTTAAAGCAACACATTTTAAAGCAACATGCAAATGTACAATTCATCAATATTATTTGCAAGGAACCAAAAAATTATGAGATTCATACTTCCATGATATCCGGTGTATTTGATGTTGGTTAGGATTTAACACAATATTGACAACTTAGTTGAAAAGTGAAAACCTATATGCAGTGAATAATGTATAAGCAGGTATTCATTTGAGTTAATCTAGATTCTTCAATTCACCATTGGCCAAAATAAGAAATAAGGTTTTATTGAAGACTTCCATTGATGGAGTATAATAATAGTGTAGCATTCCCATTTTAACCAAAACATAAGTAAAATACGAACACTCTCTTCAAACAAAACTGCATGTTTCACTTGTTTACGCGACCCGGGGAGATTCAGGGTTCTCGATGAACTTGAAGCCTTGTTCTTACATTTTAACCTAATAGGTTTTATCCCTTCGGTGGACTATAAGGAAGAAACAAATGAAAATAACACTAAACAAGAATGCATCCTGACAATATGTGTGTTCACTGTAGGGTTTATAAAACATCTAACACAACATAAGCTGTGGAGACGTGACAGTATTTTACGGGAATGCCCTAACTCAAGTTTAAAAAATTAAGCCCGAGGTCTTATACCCTTTCACATTTAACAATATTTCGGGCACCAATGATAGAATTGTAAATTACTATGGTAAAACGTCGTTCTATCAATTAAAATAAACGGATAAAAGACCTACCTGGAATTGTGTGAATGGTTTAAAGAAAAGAAAACCAACGAGGTTCTTTTAGGGTCCTAAGTGCTCCGTAATGTTGTTGCAAATGTTTGTAAATGGGGCTAAAACAAGAACTTATACATATACCTTGGAAAACCCTACCATTTAATGCACTTAGGTGTTCGTGCAAAAAAGGGTCCTTTTACTGTTTCGGGCAGAGTTGTATCGGAGCACTAGTCCGTTGGACCGTGACATGCATCGGCCGACTTTTATTTTGACTGTGACGTTGTTTGGTAAAATATATGCACTCTAATTCAACATTTAATTGTCAACCCAGGAAGGGAGCTTATGAGATGAAAACACTATATGTGCAGGATTGAAGGCTTGAACTAACTTGAGTTGACTAAAAATGCAAATGCGCTAACATGCAACTATATGACCTTAAAATACATGCATGACTTTCAAAATTTAAATGCAGGAAATTATTCTATCTATGAAAACAAGAAACTGATTAACGAATGGAACTATCAAAACTGAAATAACTTGGAAAATGAAATTATTAACTTTTTAATTAAAAATAAACTATCTAGGAACAAGACTGATAAATTCTGGAACAATAACTAATTAGCAAATCAAATATGAAGAACTTAACTTTGGAGGAAGGTTGAAAAGAGGATTAAGGAATAAAATATGGAAGTAGGAAATAATGACAAAACTTCATTAAAAACTCTATGTAACATGAAACAAGATTTAAATTACATATAAAACTATTAATTAGAAGCAATAAGCATTATATTTAAAAAGCAGAAGAAACTGAATTCTGAAAAAACATAAAACAATGCAGAAAATGTAAAGGTCCGAATGACGATTCGAATGCCTGTTTGAATGCCAGTACGAATGGAAGAAAACGATTTAAACTAAAGAAAAGAAGAATTTTGGATGACTTTAGTTACCAGCTGGCTGATGCATATGATCCTATTGTGCAAAAGAAGCAATAGGTTCATTAATTAGAAGCTAAAATAACAAGAAAACTATTTATACTAATCATTCTCTAAAGAAGAGGAACTATTTCTATGATATACTAAAGCAAGACTGATGATGGAAGATAGAAGTAACCTACAGCTATAGGAAGAAAAGCTAACATAGAGAGAAACTAATGGAACAAACTATAACAGAACTTGAAGCAAAAACTAATTAAGTTCTATTTAATTACAGGAAACTAGAAAACAACTTATCTAATTACAAAAGACTTGAAATTAAACTATGAATACTATACTTTGGTCTACCATTTCTAATTCTGAAAAATAAATTATGTTAGCAGCAAAAAACATTAACAGAAATAAACGAAGCTTGAAATACTAAAAACTAATGTATCTAATACAAAGGAAAAAAATGAAAACAATTTAAACTAAACTCTATTCCTAACGCTGAAAATCCATCCCTCACATATTTTATCAACAAAACAAAACACAAACTTAATAAGATGATATACAATGTACATTAAAAATGTTCAAAATACAAAGTGACATAATAACACAAAATATATATAAAACATATTACATATAAAACAAATTACAAAGTAACATAATACAAATAAAACAAATTACATAACAAAACAATTTATATATAAGACAACTTATATATATAATAAGTTATATTTAAGTATCATTGTGAAACGATTCTTTTAAATTATCACAAACTATTCACATTAATACACTTTATTCACAGGAGAATTAGTTTGTTGACGGAACATCATTCCAGGAGATATGAAACATAATTGGAACAATACGACAAAGCAACGATTTGAAACAAAATTTGAAAGAACATATGGTGGCAGATTTAAAAGTGGATATATTTACAATTTGGAACAACTAATTTGACAGAATTGTAATCCGTTGATAGTTAAGTATAGGATTAGAATTTTTTCAAGTAAACTGTAAATTACGAAGAGTGAATATGTTACATATGAATTCTATGAACGGTTTGCACAAATGAATAGGTTGTATACTGAATACAACGGTTGCAACTACAACAAAAATTTATAAATGGAATTACAATTTTAATGATGTTTGGAATGGATTCTGGACATGTCTGCAAACTAAATTTTATAAACTTAAATCAAATTACAGTCATTGGTAATCCAAAGCAGGGAACACAACTGAATAAATTGCATAAAAGATTAAAAATACATTTGAATCTCAAATTAGCTACAGGACATGTTAAGTACTAGGAAATCAATCTGGACTCTAATTAACTATCTCTATCTAAAACTCAATATTGACAATTCTGGAAATGACTGCAAATCCTAGAAAATTTTATCTAAGTTTGAATTAAAGGCTGAAAGACAGACTGAAAGGAAGACTGAGCGAATAGTGCGAATGACCGGTCGTATTAATTCTGAAAATGCAAATTACATGTAAACTAAAAGAAAACTGTATTTCATGAACAACAAAACGTCATCTATAGAAAAACGGAGTACATGGACATAAAAGCAAAATTACTTATCTGTATAAAGGACAGGAAACTACTGAATATGCATAAATAGAACCTCTGGTTGTTGAGGGGCCCTTATCAGCAATCAGGGGATGCGTATAATTCAATCAATCACCCACAGAAGACGAAACCATACATCCACAACTGAAATAGAATTTTATTAAACTTGGGACATCGTTTACAGAATTTCTATGCCGGCTACTACCCCCTTTGCTCTCGCGTGGAGGTGACTATATATAGTGTTTACAAAGGGTGAGCAAGTCGACCCTTTCAGTGGTCGACTGCTCTAAAAATAGCAGGCATTAAATGCTGGGGAAACGGCCCATACAATCGACAAACTTATGTAACAATCTCCCTTAATTTTCCTCAGATATTCGGTGCTTCTTTACTTCTAGAACTCTGCTTGATGATCTGGTTTCATGGAACAATTACACCGTGACTTTATCTAAAATGATCATTCCCACAAACCCGTGTGTGTCACTATTAAATAATAGAGCATAAGAATTTAAGCATGTCAATATATAAATTTATATAAATATATATATATAAGTGCATAGCATAAAAAGGAGAAAGGCGAAAGAAATCTTCCCTTATGAGTCCATCCATTTGGTACAGTCTTCCATGATTTAAAACCTTTGACTTGGACATCACTCTTCCCGTACAAACAAGATGTGGCATATTTTATCAATCATATAAACTTGAAGCTTGATACTTCCATGGGGAAATAAATGAGCGTAGATAAATTTCTTGATTGTTTGTTGACGTAGCGAACAAATTACTCTATGTTCTGTTGTAATTTAAATGCTTCAACAAAGAATCTTTGAAACTTGGGCAGAAAATATAGGAGCCATTTACAATTCTTTACTTAATTTAGCAATGTTGGAATAACTTGTCTTTAACCTATTGGTTTCTTTTCCTCTTTTCTGCACAGATTCTCTGTACTTTGTTGCATATCTCTACAATGATATTGGTAGTGATGAGATTAGCAACAATGTCCTATCATGTTTGGAAACATGAATTTTTCAATGCTAGAATGTCGGTAGAGATAGGATCAACGACGTCCTCTTTCCCTACACACTTATTGAACTGCACACGTGTTGAACTGATCATTTAATAATCTGGTACTATCATGATAAATGGATTTTATTTAACTATATGTTTTCATGATGATAAAGTCCCATGATATCACCAAAAACCAACATATATATTCCTGGCTGATTTTGAGTGACGTAAAGTCCATTTGAGTAATCATAATGTCACGGTGGAAGTCTTAATATCAAACAAATTTCAATGCAAGACATTTGGAAAAAATCCTGTTGTGCATCCAAGGCTTTTTGACAACATTCAATGATCCTTCCATAATCTGTGTAAAATAATCATATGCGTGGACTGTTCTTAAATAAATTAGTTTCTTAATAAAGTTGTAAGATGATATTTTAATCTACCATTCTGTGTGTATCATCTTCGATTTTTCAATAACATTGATTTTTAATTAAAGAATCCTTTATGTTTTTAACATCCACAATGATCCTTCAAACCATACTGGAAACTCTATGGATAACCATCATGATCGAAATTTATCGCAATGACCTTATCCTCAGACACAAGATATGAGTAGGCGTTTTAATATACTATCCAAAATTATGAGACCATCCTTGTACCTGTCAATCCAACACCATAATATTATAATGTTAGGCAAACTTCATCGTTTTGATATCAAAGCATATCCACGTGAAGTCATGAAATATATAAACATACCATATTAATGCCAAAATATGATATAGCTATGCATTGTAAGAACTTCACAAATGGGTATACTCATGATATCATTATAATAAAAAGATCAAAATTAAAGTGAGGAGAACCTTATCAAAATGGTTTGCTTTTAACATTCGAGGACAATAAGAATTCATGTAATATATATCACGTCAAAGTCCATTAGTTACTAATGCTCATTTTTTAATAAAAAATATTAAATCATTACCACTTAATTATGATTTTAAATTCAAGCAAATTTATGAATATCTCAAATGATGATTTTAATATATAATGATTTTTTCAATTGAAATTTAAAGTATCCAAAGCTCATCATCATGGTTTTTGATTTGCATATGTAGGATCAATAGGACTAGTGAAAAAAAATAGAAGACGAGGATAAAACAAACCAAGAACCTAATAAGAAACATGCCATTAAACGTAGCACGGAACTCAGAGACGGGTGGAAGGTCATATGAAGTAGCGAAATGAGGTTTGTATGGACCATAATACATAAAAAAAAAGTAGATCAGGTTTTCTTTACGTTTAAGAGTTTTTAGTAATAAAATAAAGTAAAGATAGCCTTAGTGAACATAGATGTACTAAATTATGGTCGATATGATGAGAAATTAATGTAAATAACATTATTATAAAAGACAATTCCGGAGCCCAACACTCCCTCAGACCAAAGGTATGGCACATCTGCGTGCCATAAATGAATTGGAAGTGGTCTTTCATTTATTCAAAGACTCTGTTTGATCATCAAATAGGCAATTTTTCTGCAAAACTAAGCCAACTTTATTAATGCATGAAAAACTAGAACTTAGAAATTTTTTATTAATGTTATGTTATGAGAAGACCAAAACAACTATTAATTAAGATTTCTTAATACATACAATTCCGCCAACTAGTAATAATTCATAATTATGAAGATCATATAAATTGAGACTCTTTGCTCCCCCAAACCAAAGGTATGGCATGCCCTCGTGCCATGAATGAATTAAGACTGGGTTGTGTTCTCTTATGTTAACACTTTGGATCAACAACACTTAGCAGGTAATATTATACTAAGGCAGATACTTTAATACATGCAAGTTTATGAGTTTATGCTCACAAAGACCACATAAAGAATAATAGTGTAAGAGATGCGAAAAATGCCATAGGAAAACTAGTTGCCCATGACTCATTGTAAAGATCTCTTGTCATCCAAAGAATATAGATAAGGTTCATTGTAAAGTTTGTGAGATCTACTATAATTATGGGTCCAATTTCTAGGATAATCATATCCTAGGTATTTGTTTGAATTAGATGACAGCGTCCAAGTCCAACTTACAGCCATTATCTAATGACAATATAAATAATCGACCTAAACATGTGTTTGTATACTCAGGTTTTTTTTTATGAGTTATGTGAATAGCAATGCATTAACCAAACCTCTTTTACCCGATATTGACCCGCTGCCAGCAGGCCTGTTCAGTACCCCGGTGGGTTTATCTTGGTACCATGCAAGCATAGCCCTGCTTCCAGTGAGCCTATTCAGTACCCCGATGAGTTTACTTGCATTTACCAAGCTTCCTTGTTTAAGATTTTACTTAGCATGGACCCGCTGCCAGCGAGCCTGTTCAGTACCTCGGCGGGTTTACTTCATATAATGATATTTTTAGTAAGGAAGTCGGTTGGCACTAGAGTGTGCTAAGCCTGTTAAACACATAATTCAAATTTTTAGCACAAACCTTTTGAGTAACTTTATTTATAATGGCCTAAATTACAGATCATGTCAAAAGATAATAACCTAAAGCTGTTCTTTGACTTCATAGTCTATTTTCTTCATAAAAGGTCAGTAATGTTCCCCACAAAATAGAAAATATCACCCACTTTTAGGATACCTTTTAAAGGTGCTTTAGAGACAAGTTTTGATAATGAGTCCAGGATGAACTAGGAGTCCATAGGTGTAAGATTGAGTTTTGTGGAGATCATAATAATTAAAGTAACTGGTAAAATATGCATGTATGATGTAATATTACTTTGGTTTAGTCATTAACATGATCTTATTCTTAGTTCTTTTATTTTAAAGGAAAACATAAAGTGAAGTTGTATGAATATCTAAAGCTAACTAACCACATACAACTTTTTATTTATATACATACTATCCTATGCTATCTAAAAGAAAGAAAAACTCATTATTCAAGTGTAAGAACTTTTCCAATGTAACCATGTGTGAAGCAAAATGAAAAACATACCTATATCCACATATGAAAAATTTAAAGCAGTGATTACCTGGATGTGGAGAATCAACCGACTTACTTGCTTTTGCAACAGAAGGTGTCGAATGAAGGAATGGTATTGTCGCCTCATTACCTCTTGGAACCATCTTTCGATGTAATCCTGATACTCACCTTCCTTCCTCATGCCATGCAGATCCTCTTCTTCTAAATGTTCAATTAATTGAGTACATGAAAGATTTGTCGATATATATGTGGAGAACTCTTCAACATCAGGTCTCTCTCCATCGAATGTAGTCTCCAGGTTTCTGGTTTCCTTGGTAGGTTGAAAAGGAGGGTTGGTTTGTAGCTCATGGAACTGTGGTTCTTCTATTATTTCTGGAGAGGTAGATAAAAATTTTATTTCCGTAAAGATGTGTTCTCCTTGAGAAGAAGAAATTGAGATTCCAGCTGCTGCTAGGATTTGAGAGAGTTTTCTCATACTGATGGTCACCTCTGAATCCATTTTGTCGGTTGATAGATCCATCTTCACACATGGATTAGTCCCTGGGTTCTTACACCACCCAAAGACAAACATATCGTACTACAAGAACATTATGTAAGTATTTCTATAATGGGATATGCATTTCACCTTTAAAGTCGTATGCTTAGAATGAATCTTGCAATTTTCCTGATATGAGTTATAGTCAGGAAGAGTTTGAGAGAGAAGAAGAAACCATCGAATCTAAGAATGAATAAAATGCATAATTTGACTGGGAAGGTGTAATGTACCTCTTTAAAAAAAGGGCACACTAGGATTTTTTTTAAAAACTAGCTAGATGGTTTCCACTTTCTCCAAACACCACTAGAATTTTCCTATTATTTCCAAAAATCGGAACCGGGGTCTACTACAGCCTTAGGAAAACCTACATCACTTCTTGATAGAACAAAAAGGATTGAAGGAGGGTAGAATCAATTTTCTACTTTGATATCTTGCACTTTTCTGAGTACAATCTCACACATTGGCATACCAATTTGGATAAACCCAATGACCAGAGGAAATTTCCCCGGGAATTATGTGGAAACTCATCCACTGCTGGTGAAATACTAGAAGAAGCTCAACTTTGAAATCCCCAACCTGATATGGAAGACACTAGACTCAAATATTAGGTGTTAATTTGAAATTTGGAGAAACTAGGAAAAATATCGAATCTAGGACAACTCAACTAGGCCATTTCCAAACAAATTCGAATGGAACTAGGAGGTAACGATTTTATGATATGGTTCTTGTGATATTAGGTTCAATTTTGTATTACCTACCTACATCAACTTTCATATTGTGATTTGGAGGTACATAATTTAGGTTATTGCATCAAAACTTAAAACTAGTCATATTTTACTATGTATTGAGCATAGGAAAAATAGAAGGCTAGAGATAAAGAAAGAAATGGCAGAGGAAGGTACATAAATATGATTTTATTATTATGAATGTATGTAAATAAATATTTTTTTCTCTATATAACAGTATCCATGGCACATAGATCTCAAACCCCCAACCACAAACACTGCTTCAATACCACACTGCTAACAACACTTGCAAACTGGAACTCAAACTGAATGGAACATAAGTAAACTGATCTAGAAATGGAATAGAACTGAAAATGGCATGGAATTCCTGCAATAACCCTCAATGACATGGACAGTTTTTCCAAATCCTTAATCAGTAGTTGATTTCTCAATTAGCTACAATGGACGAAAGGGGCACATCTCCCAACTAGTGACAAGGGGCACATCTCCCAAGTCTAGAAAAGTGCGGATCTCTTCAACATAATAAAAAAATGGACAAATATTCTTCATGGAGGATCTCAGACTCATTTTATAAACTTTTGTTAGCTTTTATCCTCCTCTATATCCTTATTTCTTGGAATTCAATCCATTGATGAGTTGGTTTCTTCTTTGGTAAGTTACATTGCATATGCACCCACTTGTATCATCAATTGCGCCCTCACTAGCTAAAATTAGGACTTGTAGATTTCCTAAGATTCCTTCTGCTTTTGGATGATATTCCTTCTTTTCGAAAAAATATGGAAACTTATGCCTTCGTTTATTTTGAGTTGCTTTCTTTCTTTTCAGCTGCTTTCCTACCTTTTAGCTGCTTTCCTGCTTTTCAACTGTTTCCCTACTTTTCAACTATTTTTCCCATATTCCTTTGAGAAAGACAACTCATAAGGGTCCACCCATCTTCCTATGCACCCTATTGCGCCACCTATACATCTCCAACTCATTAAACAAATAATTAACGATTTAAATATTCAAATTTATGGACCTACATCAATTCTTCATGATTTAATTTAATTACACAGAATAACTATAGGCAAAAATTAATTTCCTGATTAATTTATTTAATTTCTTCCTGAACCCATAGGAATTGAATGGGTTAGAGGGATGACCATGGAGTAACTAATGAGGGTACATTACAATCCTCCCCACCCAAGATTGATTTTCCTCAAGTAATTGCAATCTTGGATGTTGTAAAACCTGCTCACCTTCTCATGTTGCATCTTCACTTGGCAAATATTTCCATTGAATAAGGTACTCTTTGATGGTCCTATTTCTCATATTGCTCTCTCTTATCTACAAAATACTCTATGGAACAAGTACCAGTTGTCCTTCATCATCAAGTGGAGGAATTTCTTTTGAAATTGCCACTTGTTTCCCAACTTCCTTCTTAAGACAAGATACATGGAACACATTGTGTATCTTTCTTCCTGCAGGAAACTCCAACTCATAAGCAACTTCACCATCCTCCTCACAACTCTATACGAGCCATAGAACCTTTGTTGCAACTTTTCAGCCTCCTTTTCCTTCAAGGAATATTGCCTATATGGCTGCAATATCAAGTAAACCAAGTCACCCTCTTGGAATATTCGTTATGTCCTATGCTTGTCTACATTCATCTTATGTTGGTTTTGCGCAACCTACAAATTGTCCTTGAGTGCTTTGAGAATGTCTTGACTCTCTTGGAGCCAATCCTTGGAATTTTGGGCCCTGTTATCTCCAAAAATCAGATCTGCAAATGTAGGAGAATCATACCCATACAAAGCTTTGAAAGGTGGCATGCCAATGGATATGTGGAAAGTTGTGTTGTAGCAAAATTCTCCTAAATACAACCATGTAATCCATGCTTTATGTTGCACTATGACATAGTTCCTGAGGTAGCCTTAAATTCATTTTGATTCACGCTTTTAGTTTTCCCATCAGTTTGAGGGTAATAGCTTGTGCTAAGATCCAATCTTGTTCCAACCAACTTGAATATCTCTTGCCAAAATGCACTTGTGAATTTGCTGTCCCTATCACTTATTATGGTTTTGGGAAAACCATGCAACTTGAATACTTATTGAAAGAAGATAACAACGACTTGGATTGCTGCAATATTGTATGCAACAACAAAAAACTATGCGATTTTTTTTATCATATCAACCACAATAAATATGCAATCTTTACCTTGAACTTTTTGCAAGCCGATGGTGAAGTCCATGGATATACTCTCCTATTTTTGCTCTGGAATGGGTAGAGGTTGTAATAGACCATCAAGATATATATGCTCCACCTTATTATGTTGGCATGCAATGCACTCTCTCACATGCCTCAACACATCATTATTGAGGCCCTTCTATGATAACTTCTCTCTTACCTTTCTATAAGTTTTCAAGAAACCCGAATGGCCATCCAAGGGTGCATCAAGAGAAACTTCTAAAATTTTATTTTTCAAAACATATTTTGGCACCAAGAAGATTCGGTCCTTGTATTATATGACCTCATTAATAACCTTGTGTGAATCATGTCAAATTATATATGTGTCATAGGTGGATCTAGATTACTAGAGCAAGCTTCACTTATAATTTACCAAACATTGACAGGAAAATAGAAGAAATATGAAGAAAATATTAAGTAGAACATAAGAGAAAAACACTCATGTGGATTGATATTCCATTAAATTATTATTCAACAACATGTGTACAATATATATATATTCTCTGAGGAAGCAAAATCGAGAGACTTAGTGGTGATTTGAGTAGCTCACATTAATGCTAGGCTTAATGGAGTAATTCCCCCAATCTATGACATTGTGCCAAGTGTAACTCATACATTGGGCCATAATGAGATCCAATGAACCTATGAGGACCATGAGGAAGTTAGGAAGGTCAATAAATGTGTATGGAACCATTATTAGGTCGAATTAGGTGGTTTAGGGCTTTGGTACTAGCCATTAATGAGAAATTTGACCAAATCTAGTGCATTAGCGCTCTTGGACATTACTCCATAAAATAGGGAAGTGGTTCACCTACCTCATTGAATGAATTAAATAGGGCACACTTGTAGACAAACCCCCTAGACTATGCACTATTGAAGCCAAACCATGGAACAACTTACATTAAACACTTGGAACCTTATGCAAGGATTATTAACCAAGGTATAGATGAGAATTATGTTCCAACAAATCATCATGTATTAACCCATCCAATAAATCACATGCAAACTTGTTCTTAGAGTACTCAACAACTAGTTGTATTTTCCAATCCACTCGAACATGCATTAAGGAAAGAATGGGTTTCCTAGAAAGAGCATCAGTAGACAAATTCATTTTTTTCTTTTTGTACTCTATTTCAAAATCATATGGTTGGATTTTTACTAACCACTTTTGTTGTATGTCATTGAGCTCCTTTTGTGTCAAGAAGTGCCTCAAACTGTTGTGATCGGACTTCACTATGTACTTTCTCCCCACTAGGTACTGTCTGAATTTAGCCAAGGCATGCATGCTGGCTAGAATTTCTTTGTCATAGATAGATTAATGCTTCTCATGTGGTTGCAACTTCCTTCTTTCATAGGAAATGTGGTTCCTACTTTGCATTAAGACTTCTCCAATGCCTTCTCCTGAGGCATCACTGTCAAGTATGAATGGTTGAGTGAAATCTAGAAGTGAAAGTACTAGGTAGCTACTCACCACCTCCTTCATTTGCTTGAACTCTTGTTTAGTTTCCTATGACCATCTCAAGAGTCCCTTCTTGGTGATATATGTCAATGGTATTGTCAACTTTGAGAAGCCTTTGACAAACTTCCTGTAATAGGTGCATAAGCCAATGAAACCTCTCAACCCATTAATGTTCTTTGGGCTCGACCATTTTAGGATGGCTTGAATCTTCTCCATGTGTAATTTGACCCCCTCTTTCCCAATCACATGACCAATATATAGGATCTCAGTCATTCCAAATTCACATATGGGCAACTTAGCATACAAATATTGATCTGCCAGTATGGTTAGCACATTTTCCAAGCAAGTGTTCTTCCCAAGTCCTACTATAAATTAGAATGTCATACAAAATACCATAACATACTTACATAGTTTCTTACCAAATACTCTATTCATGCAATACTAGAAAGTGGTTGGTTTGTTAGTCAAGCCAAAGGGCATGACTAAAAACTCAAAGTGTCCATAGTGACACTTGAAAGTTGTCTTCTGTATGTCCTCCTCCCTCATCCTGATTTGGTGATATCCATACCAAAGTTCAATCTTGGATAAGTAATTTGCTCTATAAATATCATCCATCAATTCATCAATCCTTGGAATAGGATATCTGTTCTTGATGGTCTTCTTGTTGAGGACCCGATAGTCAATGCACATTCGCATTGTTCCATCCTTTTTCTTAACTAGGATCATCAAAGATGAAAATGGAATTGAAATTGGTCTGATGTGACCCAAATCAAGTAGCTCCTTGATTTCTCGCACTATCTCAACCTATTTGGATTCTTTTAGGGGCGTATCTTGATGGGAGGTGTGCCCATCTGCAACTCAATCCTATGCTCAACACCTATGTCTGGTGGTCTGCCATGTGGATGGTCTCCAAATACCTTCTCATGCTTTCGTAGCAATCTCTTGATGTATTCAAGGTGTTGTGAAATATATATGGTAGTGTCTTGAGTGGTGATGAGGCACTCAGCAACCCATTCAATGTCTCCATGGCTCAATATTTATTTCATATTGTGTGAAGAAACCACTTGATTAGGATAGGTGTTGATTCCTTTCAAGACTATATGCTTCTAATTGGGATGTTTGAAGCTCATTTGAGGCACCTTATAATTCATGGAATGCTCTCCAATGGATTGCTACCATTTCACTCCCAACACCAAGTTAGTGTTGTCCACATTAACAACTTAGAAAGTACCTGTCAAGCTATAATCTCCTATGGTTACTTGCAACCTTGGAATCCATCTAGTATAATCCATGGAGTTATTACCTAGTATGATGACAATGAAACCTTCAAAGGATTCAATAGGAAACTTCCTTCTTTCCAGCAAGGCCTAAGCAATGAAGTTATGAGTAGCACCTCCATCAACAAAAAATATAACTCTTTGTCCCTGAACCACTCCCTTTAATCCGAGAGTGTGGAAGTGAGGTACTTTTACCAAGACTACAATCTTACCACTTGCTAGTGGTATTTGTTCTTCAATTGCTATCTCATATCCACCATCTGCTTCAACTGGTTCTTCCTCATCCTTCTCCTCAGCTTAGGTCTCTGAGAATACCTCAATGTAATGTGCCTTTCCCTTAGCACACTTGTGGCATGGAACCCACGGTTCCTGGAAAGTGAAGAATAGCTTTCTCCTCAATTCTTCTCGATCTCTAAATATTTTCTCCTTCTTGAAAGTGCCAGTCAAATTCCTTAGGGGAGGTCTTTGATTTTTGAACTTGGTAGGTACAGTAGCCTTGGGAGGAAAAACATTTCTTGGTATGGCATCTTGTAGATCTCTTGTTCTGTTCGTTGCATATTTGTAACATCCCTCATTTTGACCTAATATTATGAATGTATATTGTAACTATGATTATGACCCTGGTGAGGAGCTCAAGGCCAAGGCCCCACCAGTAAACGTTGTTTCTAATGAGGTTATTTCCTAAAGGTTGTAAACATAGGTGGTAGACCTAGGTCACTAGAAGTGGTGACGCAACTATTCGACTGGTATTGGAAATGCAATAAGATAGAAATAGGTCGACGATGACCTATGTCACTTTGGTACCCATAGGTAATTGAGGTAAAGCGATCTACTAACAACCACTCGTTAAAACACAAATACTAAAAACACCACCTAAGTGAAATCAAACATAAATTGAGCGACTAGGTGAATACTACATATATAGTTATGATAAATTATTTTATATATATATATATATATATATATATATAATTGTGGATATTATCTATATATAAGATATTTTGTTATTAAATATTTATAAAAAATACTTGATGAATTGTATACATAGTATGAGTGGCTATAACTTATACTTTGAGGTGAATAAAATATAAAGTTATAAAAGTACAAATACATATGTTCATATAATAAGAACACCCAAAACCTTATAGATGAAGAAAATACTCCTTAAGATAATCATCTTAAGATAATTATTAATATAAAGAGAATCTAGTCTTTATTAAAGACAAATAGTATAATCTTATGAGGGAGATTATGTAACTTTTTGAGCTAGGCTTTTATTTTCTCTAATTTTAGAGGGGGAAATTAATAATTTTCTTTTCCCATTTTAATAAAGGGAAGTTGTAAAAATAGAATTAACTTTTAGTGTCAAAAAGGGATATACTAAAACCATAAGATATATTCTTATATAGCTTTAGGAGACAGAGTAGGCGTATCTTTTAAGATAGCTGATATTAGTAAAACCTTGATAATAATCAAGGGAGAAACCTTACAAGCTAAACAATATAATAAGGATATTATACAAGACCTTAAGTTCAACTATATATTTTTATATACAAAAATGAACAGAGTTAGAATTTAAAGCTACGAATTATGTAATAAACATTTTATTTGATTTTGTAAAAAAGATTATGCTACAGGGATAGCATATGGCAAAGGTAACTTGTATATTTTATATAAAGGATTAACTTAACTTGAATGCATGCTTGAAACGCTGACAAATCTTGATCTCCGCCTACCATAGAATTAAGTATATATCTTAGATTTTAAGTTTTAGTAAAGGCTGCATAGAAACCTTGATCTATAATTACGTTCTTTGTGGATAATTACCTAGAGCATCAAATTATTTTACCCCTGCGACATGAGATAGTTCGCAGGAAAGATTTGGTTTATAAATTTTAAATCTCCATGTATAATGGTGCCATTACTCGGTTTTGGAAAGAATGTTGACTATCTTAAATTAGGTTGATCATTTGTTGAAAAGAGTTTCCCTTAGTTAATTATTGAAAGGTAAAGCTATATACCTTAAAGGTATGATAAGTATGGGAAGACTTTCACTTAAATTTATATATATATATATATCTTCTTTTAATATAGACCTGGTCGATTCTCACACCTTTTTGGATTTTAATCGATAAAGAGGAGTGAAGCCTTTTGTATGAAAGAAATCTTCAAGCCTTTAGTCCAAAAATTTATGTATAAAGCCAAACTTCTATTAATGCATGTTTTAATAGATAAAGTAATGTAAGTTTATTCTTTTCTCTTTAAGTCATCCTTTAAGGATCTCCAATCTCATTTTAATGCATGTACTCTCCACTATTTAAAAGTTTAGTCAAATGCCTCTAAGTAAATTATTATGGTATTATATATGTAATCCGTATATGAAAGTAATATCATAGGAAGTCATACATATGTGGATCAAATATACCTAGTTGAAAGTGATCTCTTTATGCAATATTATATAGACCACGTTATAAATGATAAGCATTATATCAATTTGTAATTAGGTTAAGTGTACATATAGGTTAATGAATGTAAATATCTAAGATATCAATAGATATTAATACAGGTTGATACTTGTGTCTCAACAAGAATAATTATATGAACTAATTTAAGAACGTTATGAGAGACCAAGGGCGATACATATAGTTATCCTTACTATTATGATAAATGATAATTGCATAAAAATTATCTATGTGCTAGTTTGTCTATATTCTAGTATGAAGAGAAATTTCTCTTCTAACCTTTTATTTTGTTACGACTATGTTACCGCCATAAAGTTATTTTGGACTCATTTTAGGATACCTTATTGATACATGTAAAGCTCTATGTGCTAGAAGCTTAGAGGAAGAAGAAAGAGACCTTATGCAACAAGTATGTTGCTGGATGTAATCCTTTGAACTTGATAATTAATAAAAAGACACAAACCCCCTTTGTGGACGTAGCCCAAGATACGAGTGAACCACGTCAAAATGTTTTCTTGGTATGTATGCCTTATGTGTATATCTCTCTGGATAAGTGTGGTCGTATTGGTGCATCTTTTATGCCTTGTGGTTGTGTATGAAGGTTTTGCTCTTATGTGTCGTAATTATTTAACTTGTCTTAAAGATCATGATGGTTTGATAATTTTCTCGATTATGTATAATTAAATTGGCATGAGAAAATAAGTGTTCATCAATCATGAAATGTACTTATATTTTTTAGAAGAAATGTTTAGGTGTACTTAATGTTTCTAAATAGTAGTTGGTTGACAATATGAATTGGTGTTTCATTGTATTGTTCATGTTTACTTATAAACCTTTGCGCTAATAAAATGAATTTGGTTAAAAGATGTATATTGATAGTTAAGGTGGTTTGCGATAAAATAGGGAACCTTTGTGTCGGTAAGTAAAGTTTTATTAATAAGTACATTGTTAACAAGTTATGAGATTATTAGTATGATGCTTATATTAAAACAATAATTGTAGATGTCGTAAATACATTTTATATTTCGCATAGCTTTTATTGACATTTAGTCGTCCAGAAAATTAAAAAAAATAAAATTAAAATTTTTTGGGGAAGTGACAATATTGCAAGGGTGATGGTCTATAGGCTTTAACCAACTCTTTCAATGGATCTGCTAATCCTTCTGTGAGTAAAAGGATCAAACGAGCTTTAGATATTTCTATGACCATAACAACTAGCTTATGTAACTCTGAAATATATGCCTCGGGAGTTCATGCTTGTCTTAAATGCGCTTACATCTCTCTTAAAGATATTTCAATATCTTTCCGATCAAATCAACTATCTTCCAATATCCTGGTGAACTCTTCATATGTTGTTAGTTGTCACTTGGTCATGACCCAGAGTCCTCATTACATGGAACCACTAGTCATTGGCCTCTCCATCAAGATGTAGGGTATCCATTTTGATGGAATCCCTTTCATCCATGGGGTTCAATTGGAAGTATGTGTCTAATTTTTGGATCCATGAACTAGCAGTGCATTTTTATGAACCATCAAAATATGGAAGAGAGATATTACCAATGGCATTCTTCAACTTAGGATTGTGAGAAGGCATCCTGTTGCTTCCACTTGGATTGACTTTGTATTGGGATCGGAGTATGGTACTCTGCATAATGATCCTCCCATGAAGCAATTGATTCATTCTGCACTTTTGGTTCCTCTCTATGTTCTTCAATGAATTTGGGCATGGTAGGCCATGGCTAACTCTTGAAATCACGAGGATGATTGTGAGGACCTGTCTTTGAAAAGAGAGTCTCACCATAGACCTTCCTTCCTTCATGATGAGAGCCATTGATACTCCCTTATCCATCTTTGTTTCCCATTTGCTTGGACAAGAATTCTCTAGTCCCTTTCCCTAACCGGATGATATTATGGGATATATCTTCCATGACTTTCAACATGCTCTGGACAAAAAATATGAATCCATCCTTTTCATCCATGCTCGAAATTTCTTTTTCTCCTTGGATCTTGCCTTCTGTGGAATCAACTTCTTCTTCTACAAGGCGCTCTTCAGTATCTTTCCTCTTAGGGGATGGCCTTCTCTTCGGACTCATTAATTATTACCATCAGAAGGTGTAGAGGACCATGCTATGATTCCACTTTAATGTACCTCTTTAAAAAAAGGCACACTAGGAAAATTTTCAAAAACTGGCTAGATTGTTTCAACTTCTGCAAACACCACTAGAATTTTCCTATTCTTCCCCAAAATTGGAATTGGGGTCTACTATAGACTTAGGAAAACCTACAACACTTCTTGAAATACCATAAAGGCTTGAAGGAGGGTAGATGCAAGGTTCTACTTCAACATCTTGTACTTTTCAAAGTACATCACACGTACGCAGACCAATTCGGATAAACCCAATGGCCGGAGGAAATTTCCCCGGGAATTATGTGGAAACATGTCTGCTGCTGGTGATATGCTAGAATTATATATAATTTGACAGCCCCAGCCTTCTATGGAAGACATGAAACTCAAATATTAGGTGTTATTATGCAATTTGGAGAAACTAGGAAAAATATCGAATCCAATATAGCTCAACTAGGCCATTTCCAAACAAATTTGAATGGAACTAAGAGGTCATAATTTTATGATATGGTGCTTGGTATAGGTTCATTTTTGTCTTATATACCTGCATCAACTTTCATATTATGATTTGGAGGTACAAAAGTCAGGTTATTGCATTAAAACTTAAAACTAGTCATATTTTACTACGTATTGAGCATAGAAAAAATAAAATGCTGGAGAGAAACAAAGGAATTGTAAAGGAAGGTACGGAACTATGATTTTATTATTATTCAGGTCTATAACTACATATTTTTTCTATATAAAACATCATCCATGTCACATAGAGCTCAAACCCCCAACCATAAACATTGATTCAATACCACACTGATAACAACACTCAAAAACTGGAACTCGAACTAAATGGAACATAAGAAAACTGATATGGAAATGGAACCGAACTGAAAATGGCATGGAATGCCTGCAATAACCCTCAATGATATGGACAGGGTGTCGAACTCCTCAATTACTAGCTAATTTTTGAACTAGCTACAATGGACAGAAGGGGCACATCTCCTAATTAGTGACACAGAGCACATCTCCCAAGTCTAGAAAAGTGCGAATCTCTACAACATAATGAAAAAAATGAAAAAATATTCTTCATGGAGGATCTCATACTCATTTTATAAACTTCTATTAGCTTTTCTCCTCCTCTAGATCCTTCTTTCTTGGAATTTGATCCATTGATGAGTTGGTTGCTTCTTTGGTAAGTTACATTGCATAGGACCCACTTGTCTCATCAATTCCGCCCTCACTGGCTAAAATTAGGACTTGTATCTTTCCTAATATTCCTTCTTCTTTTGGTTGTTTTTCCTACTTTTAGCAAAAATATGTAAATTTATGCCTTCCTTGATTTTATGCTACTTTCCTAATTTTCAGTTGTTTTCCTGCTTTTCAGCTGCTTTTTCCATATTCCTTTGAGGGAGACAACTCATAAAGGTCCACCCATCCTCCTATGCTCCCTCTTGGTCCACCTAGACATTTCCAACTCATTAAACAAATAATTAACTATTTAAATATTCAAATTTATGGACCTACATCACGTCTTCATGATTTAATTTAATTACACAGGATAATTATAGGTCAAAATTAAATCCCTGATTAATTTATTTAATTTCTACCTGAAACCATGGGAATTGAATGGGTTAGAGAGATGACCATGGATCCACTAAGGAGGGGACATTACAGAAGGAGAACTAATTATTTCTCTGGATGAATTAAGGAAAGTAAGAAAAGAAAATTGATCTCCGAAGGTTATCTTGCAAAAATATCAAGAGTCTTTGGACCAACAAAAGAATCAGTTACTCAAAGCTTAAAGAACAATTAATTGTTTGAAAAATCAAGAAATTGATTTCAAAATAAATGAAGAATTGCTTACAAACAAAGCACTTGAAGAAGCAAAAAATGAGAATAGGGAACTTAAGAGACAACTAGCCTGTGCACTAAATGTAGTTAATAAGTTTGAAGAAAATAACCTCTTGTTGGAAGTGTCACTGGAAGAAACAAAACAGGAAATTGAGTTGTTGGCAGAACAACTACTATAGGTTGAGAAAAAGGAGACAAAGATTTCCTACTTAAAAGGAGAACTATCTTAATCAAGAAAAGAAGAATAGCATCTGAAGAATCCAATTTAGCTCTCTTTTGCAATAAATGGGTCTAAGAATGAAATTCTAGACTGCATAGATCCAAAAGGTGACAAATATCTTTCTGACAAAAAATTTGAAGCCAAATTCAGAAACAACACATCAATTTTGGATAAGATATTGAATAGTCAAATGTCACCAAAAGACAAGTCTAATCTTGGCTACGATAAGCCAGCTGAAAATGTCTACGACAGTAAACATATTCCAGTCACAAATCAACAAGATGGGTCATCTAAGCAAGTCCAATTAAGGTATGATAATTTCCTCAATGATTACAATTTTCCTTGTTATAGAAGAAGGTTTGATTCACAGAGATGCTTAAGGTGAAAGTATTATGGTCACACTGTGAAGTATTCTTATACCGTAAGATGTTAGACATGTGATGGATTTGGACACGAGGCACAAAATTGTCAAAGATAAAAAAGGGATAAGTATAGCAATACATGGGTAGAGAAATGAAGTAACTTTGTAAAGTACCCAAAAAAACTTTTGCACACACAAACATGGGTAAATAAAATCTCACATACATGCTCAGTTGATGCCAATAATGTAAATAATTCTCTGGAAACCAGAAAGTTGTTGCTTGTTCTGCTAACCCTCAAAATGCGTAAATAAAACCCTTGAATTCAAAATGCTATGTGGATTCAAGGAAACTAGAGTTAGAAAAATATAGCTAGAAGTCACATCTTCATGTATATAAGTGAAAATGTTACATGAATGGGGTACATATATCAGCTATAAGTGGAAAACATGTGAGAAGGAAACTAATGTTGATTGGTATCATGTCCAGGACAAAATTCATATATAGGGGTCATGTCATAGAAGTTAAACATTGACATAAGTACATGTGTACCTCAACTGGCATATCAGTTTACAAAATTTTGATTCTTAGAGAAGTTACTACTCAAGAATTCGATAATGATAAGCACAACTCTATATCAAGTGAATATGGCTTCTCAGAACTAGTACCACCAGGTGCTCCCTCAAGATGTTGAAGAAGAGCCAAGATTTGCTCCTGCTGATGCTCTAACTACTCAACTCGATCTTTTAAGGTCACAATTTTGTTTACATTCACCTTATTGATTTGTGACTACACATACCACTCTCTTACATATATTTCATGGATCTAAGATACCCAACTCTCAAGATTGTGCTTGAGATCCGTTAAATATTGTCATTGAGTCTGAACTGTTTCTGAAATCCTAGAAATACCTACATTAACTTGTTGAAGAGGATTTTCCATCGCAACAGAAGTATGAGAAATCTCCACAAAAAGAAAAATAGTTATTATGTGTTCATTGCTTGAAGAAAGGCTCATAAATAGGATCAAATACTAGTTGTCTGATCACTACGAAATAAGTTGATGGAATGTAGGAGTCAATTGCATTTATTACTGACGACGCAAATGAACTGACAATGTCTGACGATTTGAGATTGCACATGAAAAATAAAATATTGTTATATCACGCACATGCATAAATCATAAATCATATGGCCATAAGAAATATTGTTGCACATATAAGATATGTCACATGAAAAATCAATATAGTACGCATCAAGAATTTTTTTGGAAATGCCACGCAAGATCTCAATAATTAATAATGACATAAAATAAATAATGGTTTAGATCCTATTGCACAGAAGAATCGATGGAAGAAATATGGCACAGTCAAAATGAAATAATGAAGAAATGGGAAGCATGAGCCAAGAAGCTGCAACAGAGGATTGTGGGAGGCTGGTAACTGCAACAAAAGCTTGCGCAAAGACAAGTACACAAAGGACCGTGCAATGCAAAAGAAACTACACAAAGCAAGATATTAATACGACTAAGTGGAAGCAACTAAAATGCAACAATGATATAACAATTTAGATGTGATCATCATGAAGAATTGCGCAAAATAGAAGCAATCAGCATGGAAGGAACAATAAAAGACAGGAACAAAAGCTCAAGGTCAGGGGAGAATTTTCAACTACATAAGGGGAGTGTACCTTTAGTAACAATGATTGTGATAGTGACAGCTACAAATACAGTGATATATGTGCACGTTGACAGAGAAAGTGATACAAGCTGGAGGAGAACTCAACCCAACATAGTAGAAGCAACAAGAAAGAAATGAAATCATAAAGACAAGGGGATCATCCCTTTGTCATTGATGTCAAAGGGAAAGAGATACTACGTAAAAGGTATTGCATAGGAATATGAATCGATGTTTGCACAGGAATACACAAAGGATCAATTGGCATGAATATAGGAGCATGTTGCGTAGAAAAGAATAGCTCACATTCATGGGGAGCTTAGTTTCTTGCTTAGTGTTGACATCAATCCCAAAGGGGGATATTGTTGAACTGGGGTGTTGTCATTGATGTCAAAGAGGTTGTAAGAGGTTGTTGGAGTTGGTGATGACAATGAAATCTAAATTCCAATTTGAAGAAATATATAAAAATATATGCGCAATTCAAAGGAAGCCTTAAAACCAAGATCCCACCTAGCCATTGTACTCCATTGTATAATTCCCTCCAAGCCAAGGAACTAGTGTTCACAAGACCCACAAAGTCATGGTACTTCATCCATGCAAGATAAGACAAGTGGAGATGTTTGGTAATATTGACTGCAAATAAAGGAAGAATGGGTGTTACCATCTTAGAGAAGCCTCAACTTGTGGACACATCAATTGAGCAAGTTGAGTATAAATAAGAGTGAAGTTGATGAATGACAAGTAAGCTTGGAAGAAAAAATGGAGTAATATTCCGAATTTGCAAGCTTTAGGTTAGATTAAATGCTAAGGGGAAGCGAATGCAATATTATTTGAAGAAGTACGCGAGGTTACAAGCATAAGAGAAAGGAGCAGTCATGCATACATAAGGAGCATTTGTGAGAAATGAGTAAGAAGCATGTGGATGAGTATGTGTGCAAAATCAGTACAGTAAATAGAACTATAGCAAGATACAATGTTGGCATATGGTTGTCCTGAAATATATGGATTTCCAGGATTCGTGAAAAGCAAATTGGGTTGTGCCCCACCAGAGGAAAATGGCTTCCTAGTCAATAGTTGTGCTATGGTGGACAATCATTTGAGCTAGCTTCAAAAACACCTCCTGTGTTTGGGGAATCATATGATGTGTAGGAGGGACATCTGGCCTAGTTAGTTGGCTACAAGCAAGAGGTATGGGCCAATTGACATCTCGATGCCTAGAATTGGGTTAGTTTTGGGGCATCTCCATACCAGCGCCAGGGAACCCCAATATATCAAAATAATTTACATGTTTACCCAACAAACTCAATATACAACTTCCAAATAAAGTATAGTGGTAGTTCCCTATTGTTGTGTGGTGGAATATCAAAAACCATATACCATCTATCCATCCAATGACCTCGGAATGGTTGATATGTGCACCACTCAATTGAAATATGTGCTCTTCTATTTTTTGGAGTTTGATTCGTTCCAAGCACTCTGAAATGTTCATATATTTTCTCTTTTGTGATTTTCAACTTCCTGACTTCATTTTAACTCAATCCATTTGCATATTCTTTTTGTTTTCTTTCTTTATGTGATGCTATCTTTTACAATGCATAGTTAGAGTGGATAATGTTTTCTACAAAAAGCATCCAATGACACTGCAAGGGAGTGGTGGAGTTCATCTCCACCCTCCATGTGGCACCGATCTATCTCAAATGAGAAATCTCTCTCAATATCTCTACATTAGGATCCATAGTAGCCACTGCAATCATAAATAGAAAAAAAATATCATTAGAAAAATACACATGGTATAACGACATCTCTAAGAAATTAAAAATGTAAAAATAGTGTACAACAAATAACGACGTGAACTATTTATAATTTAATATTTATAATTGAAAAATTACAAAAACGAATAAACATTTAACATTTTTCCATCCTAAATTTATGTCGTATATGTGTATTAATTTAAATTTCCAGACACATACATTAAATGTCCTATGTGTATATGTAGTGTCCCCAACCCCAAAACCAAGGCCAAGGTCACAAGGAAACCCAAGGGAAGGCTGAATCAAGGTAAATGCATAGCATAATAAGGTTATCTAAGGCTAGGTCATCATTCCAACAAGCCAATTATAATAAAACTTCTAGCCTCTTTAAAATGAGATGCAAGATTACAATGCATATCTTTCCCCAATACACATACTATACAAGTTAAATGCATGCATGAATTGCAACCCGATATGAGCCAGCTATTAACATGATCTTAAACATGTTATATCAAATTTATTTCATCCATTTAAACACTGATAAAATCATATCTACAAGCTACCATAAAAACGGTAAATAATTAGATCTACAAGCTGCCACAATCAACCATATTAATAGTGTTGAAAACCAAATCTACTTACTGCCACCTACAACCATATTAACATAAAAAGTAGATATGATGGCTTCCATATACAGACATATAATTTATAAATAGGTCATATCTCATGGCTTCCATCTATAGCCATACAAAACATAAGAAAAATCGGATCCAAGAGCACACATACATCAGAATGCAGTAAAAAAACACACAACAAAATACTCATCACTGACTACCAACCATATCCATATGAACATGAAAATATTAATATATGAAAGATGACATCTACATCCATATAAAATCATATCTCGTGGCTGTCACCTACAACCATACAAATCATAAGCAAAACAGATCCATAAGCACATATGATTCCAAGGATGCACTAAATACATATATAATAAAATACTTATCTGATTAAGGGGAAACTAGCTTCAACCGGCAAAAATTTCCACCTATACTTAGACACAGTAAATTCAATCCATACTTGAACAGGTCACCCCCGAGCTGAGGCCATGGATCCATACTAAGAGGTACTCACAATCAATGAACAGGGTGTGTTCTTTCTCAACACTACCACACAGAAATGACTATATCTCAGCCATACATAAAGCTTTTTAAAAGAAGCAAAAGGTGTTAATTACTGTAAACATTGCTCCGAATGAAATGAATTAGTTCTCACAACCCATAAATTCTCAAAAACATCTGAATCAGAAGATGTGGTTGCGCCCTTCTCAAGAACCCTACCACACAAAAATGACCAGATCTTAGTCATACGGAAACCATTTTCAGTGAAATAAAAGGTGTTCCTTACTGGAAACGTCACTACGGATGCAATGGAATAGGAATAAAAATCTATAAATTATCATAAATGGTTGAACCATACCATATGGTTTCTCCCTTTCCACATTTTCAGAAACCACAACTACACCTTTCTCCATCTAAAATTTCCCTTCCATCTACACTACCTTATGCAATGGGATTCCATTCACCACACAAATCCCTCAATACATCACCATCCACCATTAAGCTTCACATGCAGATATTTAGACAAGGACAAGCAATAGGACAATGACTCATGTTGTGTTCTGCACGGTCAATCTTCAATCCCCATTATAGGGTCTTCATACCTCATTACAAGGCCTTCAATATTCATTGCCTAGTTATTTTTGACTATCTGCGCTCACCACGACCCTTAGTATATCATGGCCCTCACCTAGGAATTCAATCTTTAGCCATACAATTCTCCTCCTCTATGAGAGTGTGCACCTTCAATCCAATATCCAAGAGAGAGCCCATAAGAGAGCCCATTCGAATTCATATAGAGAAATTTGAAACCACTCCAAAATTCTAACTCCAACTCACTATGGAGGTTACCCAAACCACAAGAGGTTAACTCCAACCCAAAGAGTCCTACTAGAATTAGTGAGAGGAGGTTACAAAACATGAGGGGAGTTACACAACTTTTGAGATGTCAAGGCTAAAAATAGCCAATGAGGGTGCACTTGTACAAGTGGGGATTACAAAACCAAGTGTAACCTCCAAAAAGGAGTTACAAAACCACCAAAGGGGCACATTTAACAAGTGGAATCCATACAAGCACTAAGGAAGTCCCACTAAATCATGTATTAGGCTCAATAATACCAACATAGGCTAAAATAACAAAAATTGGAAACAAAGTGTTGTTAGGGAGAGCCACAAATCCTAGTCCCCAACCCCCTCACATGTGGAATCCATCGCCCCCCAACCACATTAGTTGTCTAGGTTGAGCTAGTTATTTAATTAAAAATAATAATAAGAAAATAATAATAATAGTGTCCAGAGTCCATATTCCAGGCACCTAGTGCCACATTACAACACAAATAATAATCACAACATATGTCCAGGGGATTAACATACGGAGTATTACATCTCCCCTCCCCTTAAATAATGCATCATCCTCAATTCATATTACATACATGCCTTTACAAAAGGATAACAGACATGCCCATACATGCTTCATAAATATAACATCTTTCAAACTCTCACAGACATGCACATACATGCCTCAGAAAGATAACATCTTTCAAACTCTTATAGACATGCCCATACATGCCTTGGAAAAATAACATCTTTCTAACCTCAATACTTCCCACTACCACCTACTTTCATGTCCGTCTCCATTTCCCATGGGAGAACCGCTACCAGTAGAGTGCACTCAAGGAAGCAAGGGTCGATCTTCAATCTTCTTTACAAGGCCTTCAAACCTTCAACAAAGATACATCCACCCGAAAATCATTTTTCAATCACTCATATGATTAACATCAAGTATATAAAAATATATGATATAAGGATATTCTTCTACAAAGATACTTTCTTCACATTGCAGCAACCACATGGTTAGCATCAAACACACATATATATACATTTTTCAACAAGATATCATATAATACATCTCGAAAATATAAGATACATGAAATAAATTCCATGAAATCACAACGTGAAATAAATTCTTTTTTTATTCCATTTCACTCTACTTCACCTAGGATACATGAAATGCATCAAAAGTACATGAAATAAAAACACTTGAAAGTATCTACCCGAAACACATTCCACCAATTTCAAATTCAGTTTCAATCATGCATTAGGCACATATTCAAAGTTACTTGAAATGCATGCAAGATTTATGAGTTGTTGTATTATGTACATACTCTATCAAGATACATGAGATGCATTAAATACATTTTCCAGTAATTCAACCACACACAATGCATCAGGTGTATACTCTATGAAATGCATTATACATGCCTTCCAATTAGTCATGCACCAAGTACATTAACCATTCTCATGAAGAACATCAAGTATACCAACCAATGTCATGAAGTGAATCAAGTATACCACCAATGTCATGAAGTGCATCAGGTATCTCAACCAATCTCATGCAATGCTTCAGGTATCTTTTCTTCATGAAATGTGTTCTAGTCAATCAATCCCATGCCTATACTTTACCAATAAATACATGGAATACTATCAAGATACTTTTCTAACAAGGATCACAAAGTTACTTTTCTAACAATGGTAACAAAGGTCATAAAGAAGCTTTTCTAACAAGGATCATAAATAAGCTTTTCTAACAAGGATCATAAATAAGATTTTCCAACAAAGAACATAAAGATTAGAAGAAAAACTTCATGCACTTAAAATAAATAGGCAATCAAGCTTATATGCAACAGTCCAAAATTAGAAAATGCAATATCAAATCAAATATGTAGTTACCAATCAGTAATTATGCCCTGCACAATACTTAAGCATCTTCCAATTAATTCAATGAATAGTAAAAGAGGAAATGCACAACGAACAAGCATCGACCAAGCAAGTCACTGAACAATAAAAGAGGCAATGCACAATAACAACCATCGACCAATCAAATCACTGAACAGTAAAAGAGGCAATGCACAAGCATCGACCAATCAAACCACTGAACAATAAAAGAAGCAATGCACATTAAACAAACATCGACGAATCAAATCATTGAACAGTAAAGAGGCAATGCAAGGAGAACATGCATCGACCAATCAATCTAATGACTCATTAGATATGCAAGGGTCCTATCCTAAATATGATCTAAAAGAGCCATATCATCTAGCAGTTACACATGATCTCCAAATAATGTGCACCTACTATCCAATTCTCATGCATACAATATGCAATTGCTCATGAAATCCCATTCCACTTCTAATACATACAATATGCAAGCATTAAGCAATCTCATTGTGTGTCTCATGCATACCAATGCATATCTAGCGCATTCACATTAAGAAAAGCAATTATTGTAGAGGAATTATGGCTATGCCCTTCATTTCCTAACTCATATCTAGTATACATATATCAATTTATTACATATAATATATAAATATCATTATCTTATTATTACATTTCACATATATTCTCTTATCATAACATAATCATAATGATTATATTATCTCTACACTCATTACATATATACTCATATATGATATAAATACTAACATCATACAACTATAATACTATATATTTATATTTATATTTATCTTTCATATTTACTATATATATTAATATACTTGTATTATCACTTATATTCACCATATCATATATACATTATATCCATGTCATCATATATATATATATATTATTTATACACATACACACCCATTATATACATTCATATATATTATGCATACATCATTAACATATCTCATCATATATCACATATACAAACACAATCTATGTTACACATCACATAAATACTATTATGTTGAATAATGTAACTTCAGAAGATATTCTTGTTGTATTTTAATTGTACTTCCTTCGGGAAATATTCATATTGTATTTGATTATGTAAAAAACCTAAAATAAATCATGTAAAATAGACAAGTCAGCCCGGTGGGTAAACCACCCCAAACAATGGGTAGTCTGCCCCAAACAATGGGAAAAACTGCCCCAGTTAGGGAAAGTTAGGTCGGCCCAGTTAGATAAAAAGGCCTATTTTTTACTAGTATAAATAGAGGCGCCTATCTCATTTGGAGTATCATCTCACTCAAGCAAGTTCACATGAGTAGTAGCAGCAAGGCAAATTCGCTTGGGAGAAAGAGTAGTTGCATTGAAGACATCTTTTCTTGGGGTTTCTATTGTATCTTGTTCTTGGGTTATTGTACAAGATTGACATTGTACTTTTTGACGAATCTATATTGAAATTTTTTTGTTGGGTTTTTCCCGTGAGAGGGTTTTCCCAAGGTAAATATTTGTGTTCTCTTGTTATGATGTGCTTTTCTATCTTTCAGTGATCCTATTGTATGTGGTTATTGTGATAATAATATAAATTGTTTGAATATCTAACATAACCATCATGGAAGTATCAAAATTCTAACATGGTATCAGAGCTAGCCTGAAAGAAGACCTTGTACAACAGAAACTGTCGGAAATGAAAACTAGGGTTTATTGTTCAGGGGGATTTTCACCATAGATCAACCAGAAAAGGAGTTCAATATAATTCACCCTAGGAGGGTGCATCTTCCTATGGAGGTAGATTCCAATTCCGAGAATTTTCAAATTTTGACCTAATTCTACAGAAACTGCAGCAACTACAGAAATTAGGGTTTCCAATTTTTGGCAGTTCTATCTACAGATTTGGAAGAAAGGGAACTTTTCTCAAATCACCTTGGGGAGTTGCATCTCTCTCTCCATTCAATTTTTCTAGATTCCAAATTTGAGAAATTAGGGTTACTCTGACAAACCCTAGGCCATCCATAAGTTAGATCTGAGAAGGCATTGAAGCAAGCACTTGATTGGAGCATCTCAATTGGTAAGTCTTACTATATTTATTTCCATTTGAGGTTCTTATTTTATGAAGATGGAAAAAAATACCAAGCATGAGGATAAGCTTGAAGGAGGAGATAAATTTTCTGCCTGGAAGTATAGAGTGATGCTCATTCTAGAAGAGAATGAGTTGGACAACTATGTCAAAGAAGAAGTTGCGGAGCAAGAGGGAGATGAATACAAAGCTAAACATTAGAAGAACTTGGTTAAGGCCAAGAGGATCATTGTGGACTCCATTATGGATCACTTTATCCCCCATATATCATCTTTGAAGACTCCTAAAGATATGTTCAATGCATTGAAGAGATTATTCGAAGGGAAGAACATCAACAGGAAGATGACCTTGAGAACTCAACTCAAGGGTGTGAAGATGAAGAGCTCATAAATAATTCAATCTTATTTCACAAGGGTCTCCCAAATCAAAGAACAACTGGAAGCTATTGGAGATCATGTTGAAAGTGAAGAATTGGGGATGACTACAATTAATGGTCTCCCAAGATCATGTGAAGCATTCATTCAAGGAATATGTTCTAGAAGGAAGCTCATCAATTTCAGTAGGATTTGGGAAACTTGTTCTCAAGAAGAAACCAAAATTGAATCTAGATAAGAAAATACGGGAGAATGTTAACAATCAAATTAACACCCTTAACAAGTGAAGACGGAATCACATTTTACCATTCGCCCGCAACATGAAGACTAGAAATTTGGAACAATTGAGAGATTCAATATCTCATCTGACCCCCGCTTCCGAAAAGGAACAAGTTTGTGAAGACAAAGGTTTCCCTAAAGAGGCCATGTCTAGGACCACTCAAAGGGCCAAAACCCAGTTTCTACAACTCCTGGAGTGGAAAGAATGCATCAAAGGTGTATTAATTCTCCTAAAAATTCTGGAAATTAATGTCAAAATCCTGAAAATAATGGAAAAGTGGTTTTTTGAGTGAAAATAATCAAAAATCAAGAAAAGGTATTATCCCACATTGAAAGTTGAATCATGAATTCCCATTTCCCAATGCTATAAAAGAAAGGCATTTGGGGCATGGTAAGATACAAAAAGTGAGAGTAAAAGCATGCTGGAAGGATTTCAAGGTTGGAAATATCATATTCAACAAAGCTCTTGAATGATAAAAGGCAAGGATGGAGAAGGTTGTCTCAAAGCAAAGGAGGAAGCATTCACCTCAAGCAACAAGGTTGTAAGTATTTCTTTTCCTCAATTCAATATGATGCAATTCATTTCCCCACCCCAAATTTGTGTTTGAATTTAGGTTTTAAATTTAGTTTTGAATGCAAATTTGGTAGATAGATTTCAAGTTATGCAAATATTTTCAAATTCTTAGAGATATAATATAGAGGTAAGAACCTAGCAAGCTGCTGCAAATGGATGCCTAAAGGCCATGGATGCTCAAGCAAGGGGATATTCTACAAGTGGCTAAGCTTCAAGAGGTATTCTACTCTCTTCCTCCCTTATATTTCTTTAAAATTACTTAGGAATCTCAAAGGGGATGAATGATTTTTGCATGTATTTATGTCATTGAATCTCACCAAATTCATTGTAAGATAGCTAATTAATGTAGACACATCCCTACTACAATTGCTATCAACAGATTGGTGACTCCACTTAGGTTAATTTGAAAATTTATTCAAAATTTTGGGGTTCCAACCTTAAATATATAGTTAAATAATGCTTTAAAACTATGATAGAACCTATGTACCAAGTTTAAATACCCTTAGAAGCCTAAAACTGGCCTTAATCCACCTTTAAAAACCTAAAAATATTCAAAATTAGGCTCGGCTTTTTGAGTTTCTTGATCTTGAAATATAGACACACCTTGTTTGTGTACACAGTGCGCCAATGAAAAAAGATGCACTATGATACACTATCAACCTGCGCTAGTGATGCACCTACTCTGTGTACAGGGTGCATCTTTCGAAAGCAATGCACTATACACTCTTCTGAACCTACGTCGACCGGGGGATTTGAATTTTGGACCTAGTTTTCTCACTTTTGTCCGGTTTCTTGTGTTTTTTTTGCTTTGATTGGATTAGGAATCCCTTGAATTAGATTTTAGACCTTACATGGACACTAATTAGCTAAGATTTTGAATATTTTGAAATACTTTAAAGCTTTTTGGTTCAAAATTGCAAGAAAATTGTTAAAACTAGTTGTGAGAATTTATTGTTTTAGGGCCACTTTTATGCATGGTTTTTTTGTTTGCGGACTTGTACATGAAATTACAAACATTTTAGGGTCAATTAGAATCAAATTTGAAAAAATTAGGAAATATTTAATTTCAAATTTTTAAAGTTGGATTTTCCCTCCAAAACCCTTAGGAATGGATTAAATTAATATTTCTTTCAAAAAATTTCACAATTTGACTTAGATATTTTTTATTTTGGCCAAATTTAGCTCTTATATCCCTGATTAGACATCCAATTGATAGAATTTGGGTTGATCTTTTAAGAATTTTGATTCACTCACTGGTTTGCAAATGATAAACAATTGGAAAAACATAAACAATTGTTTAGAGAACCTTTAGGCCCTTTAATTTTTGAATCCCACACACTTGATAATCTCAAACAAGAAACCAAATCACAGTCATGACACATGAAAAAATCATTTGAAAACAATCCATAAGGAAATTTGCATTAAAATTCAAAAAATTGGACATTACACATTAAGATAATTTGAATTTTTTTACCTCCAAAACCAAAGAAACAACTTTAATTAGTAATTTTATGTTTTGGATCTACAAATTTTTCATTTTTTCATGCACAATTAGAGAGAGTTGTAGCTTTGATATTCAATTTTATTGAGACAGGTTATGTTTGAGCCACCGTATCCTCTTCACTTGGGATTTCGAGCGATCTTGTGAATGAGAAAGTGGATCTCATTTGTAATATTTTAGGATTTGAATTTTCAAGCAATTTCTTTTAGAGTCATCGTATCCTCTTCACTTAGGCTTTCGGGCGATTTTGTGAATGAGAAAGTGGATCTCACTTGTAACATAGTAAATTTGAATTTTTGCATACGGTTCTTGAGCTACTATATCCTCTTCACTTGGTATTTTGAGATATCTTATGAATGAGAAAGTAGATCTCACATGTAAAAGTTTATTTCATAATTCTACAAAGGGGTCTGCGTATCCTCCTTGATTGCACTTTTGGGTGGCCCTGCAAATGAGAAACAAAGATCCCCCGTGTAACAAAATTAGAATGATTTCAAGTGAGATATTTGTTTGGTTTACATCGATTTTTGAAATCAATAATTAACCATATTTCATAAGAACTGTTCCTAAAACATAAAAAATCTATCAAAATGTTTGCATCACCAAAACTTCACTGGATTTGGAAACACATTCTAATATTTGGAAAGAGTTTTATGCATATTGTAAAAAAAAATCTCTTAATTCTATTTTGTAACTTGCATGTTTGGAAGACCCACATGAACCTCTAACTTTTCATTAGTTTACTAGCATTCATCAAATTGAAAGGTAGAGTAGTGAGCATATTGCATTGTTTGGTTCATATTTTCGAGTCAACACACCACCAATTTCACTTCCACTCCTAAAACTAAGAAAAGTACTTTTAAAATTGGTGCTTAATATAAAACTAACCAAGATTTGATTTTCATATCACCGACAAGGTTAGGATAGTGCCCTGGATTAGGTTTGGAGAGTTAACTCTCCTAGGCTACTAAACTTTTGAAACTAGCATTGATTATTGAGAGTTTAAATCCATTAGTAGAAAAAAATGCTTGTCGGGAAAGCGCATATAACACATGTGTCAAGAACGAGGTCAATATGAATAAGTAAGGGTGGTACCTCCCCTCTTGCTTGTTTATTGGGATATGAGCTCATCACAGAATTCCATGTAAGTGACAAGTCCTCGGGGTGACATCACGTTTTTGGAATACTTGGTTATGAGAGTTGTCCTAGACTTACAACTGCTCCGCCCGACCATCAATTGTGAAGTGGTAACCTTAGTTATTATTCCTAAGATATCCCATAGGATATTGTGAGTGTGGGACACTTGTAGTACCTGAGAGAGACTTTGAAGATTTTACTCCTTGGGATGGTGATTGGTCAAGAACCAATACTTGCACCCATGGTGATTAATGTTTATTGTAACTGTTTCTCATACCTTCTCTATTAGTAATTGTTTAGGCCTGATATCCCTCAGGAGCTACTAGTTTCGGAAGTCCCTCCAATACAACTTTTCACTTAGCTTTGGTTCTTTGGAAAAGTAGTTTGATTTCTTGGATTGATAGGACATTTTCACTGTGTCGACACTTTTTCTTTTTGTTGAGTCTATATTGCCTTAGGATTGTTTGATTCTATTTGTGATTAAGAATACCGTTTTAAAACAAATCCTTTTATCAAAATATTCAAAGTGGCTACTCTCTCGATCCGTTAGTCACAGCGGCAGCGAGGTGAATCACCGAAATTTGAAGACCCCTCTACATCACATAAACGAATACAACAAACAAAATCTTGTGACTTGGAAACTGAACAACTTCTAGATTCAATTAGCAATAATAGAGAAGAACAACATCAAACAAATACTGAAACTTCACCATTATATAACAAAGAAAACATAGACATTGTTGATAATCTTGCTCCATTTGATTGAAACACTCGAGAAAAACACAACTACTCACATAAACCCACCTTTGACAAATATTTCAGACCCAGTGTTACTTCACATAAGTGAGTCATTGGATTACATCAATACTCTTTTTAGTTATTGGAATAACATGCAAAATTCAACACTTGACCCTATGGCTTCATCAGGAGCACAAGGGACTACATCATCACAACCTCAAAGATTTTCTCGAGGTAGCAAGACTTCCAATTTTGCCTCTACATCAATCCCAATAGTTAGTATACATGTTATTAGCACAAGTTCAACCATCACTTCAGTGCTAGTTGATACAGTTTTGGGTTCCAATCCTGGAAGTACATCCACTTCGTCTGCAGGGATTCCTACTAGGGGGTGTTCCTTACCAAATATGGCTTTTCCATATGGTTTATCTAATCAAGGTCAACACAATCAAGGATTAAACCAAAATCCTCTTGGTATACCTAACACTTGTCCAAATTCTACTTATGGGGGAAACCCTTCACCATGGAATGGTAATATTCTTGGAAGAAGCAATGAACCATGGAACATTCATGCCAATTGGGGTTATGCTCCACAGATTATGGAAATTCCCTAGGGGTTTATCCTCCGACTTATCCTAGCACAATCCCTAGGGTAAATCCACCTATCAACCCCATTCTGCAATGGAGTGAGAAGGTTTCAGGAAGTATCCAATCTTCTTGGGGCCCACCTCTACAACGAGTCAATCAACCTTGGAATGATGATCTAAACCAAGGAAACAATTAATGGCATGGTCAGGTTCTAGCAAGTAATCAATATCATTGGGGCCTACCTCCGCAAGGGGGAAATCCATCCATCCATCTTGTTCCACCATGGAATGGACAACATTAAAAAAGTAACCAATATTTTTGGATGCAACCTCCACAAGGAGGCAATCAACTTTGGAATGCTTTTCATGTGCTTTTCAAGCCCAAGGAAAATCGTGATGGTGTGGTTGGGATCTAAGAAGTAACCAATCTTCTTGGGGCCCACCTCCGCAAGGGGGAAATCCACCCATTGGTCATGTTACAGAAAGTACCCAATATTCTTGGGGTCAGTCTCCGCAGGGGGGAAACCCACCTTGGAATTATTATCACACCCAAGGAACACATTAATGGAGTGGTCAGGTTCTAGAAAGTAACCAATATTTTTGGTGCCTAACCCCGCAATGGGGAAATCCAACCATTAACCCCATTCTGCAATGGAGTGGTTAGGTTCTAGGAAATAACCAATATTTTTGGAACCAACCTGCAAGACCTGCATTTGATCCAACTAGGGCACCACATGGACCTCATGCCAATGGTATGATGTATTTTGTTAACCAACTTGAGCAGATTACCCAACAAATGGGAAAAATATATATTCAGACTTCGCAACCCACAGCTGTCCAGGAAATGCAACAACCTTCTAATCCTTCCAACACTTCTAACATCCTCATGGTGTCATCCATAGACCTTATAGGAAAGAAGAACAAGTATAAGGGTAAGCAAAGTGCTAATCCTTCCCATAATTCTGACATCCTCACAGTCCAATCCATATACCTTAGAGGAAAGAAGAAGAAATACAAGAGTAATCAAAATGCTAAATCTGGGATGGGAGATGCACCAAACATGACTCAATGCAGTGGGAAACAACAACACACTATTTTGATGTCGGTATCCCCATCAGGGGGCAACCAACCAACCCCCTTGCATGGTGGAAAAGATCTCAATGCCAATGTCTTCATGTGTGATCGTGAGATGAACATTCAAACAAGACTTGATTGTTATGATATCTCTTCTAGTACATCAGATCAATCAGTAACATAGCCAAGTGGTTCTCTCTCCATTGAGAAACCAACCATAGACTTAGTACCACACCCCTCCAAAGGTGTTCTACAGAGAACAATGCATAATCCTAACACGCGAGCTGCTTAGAACGATAATGTTATTGAGGACCTATCTCAAGTACCTTGTGCCATGTTGGCCTTGGAGGTATTGCAATATCGTCATGCACAAATAAAGGAACTATTGTCTACAATTGGTGTTGTTTATCCATCTGATGCAACTTCGATCACATCAGACATAGACCATTCAATATGTAGGATTCCTTCAGAAGTTGATTTTCAAATTAAAGTAACGACTCATGGTAAGAACATTTTTCGAACCATAGTGGATGAAGGGGCCTCAGCTTGTGTAATGTCGTTTAAATGTTGGCAAGCATTAGGATCACCCCTATCTGTTGTAGAAGTTTCATACCAATCTATTCAAA
Source organism: Larix kaempferi (assembly GCA_027924585.1). Lineage (NCBI taxonomy): Eukaryota > Viridiplantae > Streptophyta > Pinopsida > Pinales > Pinaceae > Larix > Larix kaempferi. Next base: position 1,062,034 of record BSBM01000104.1, read on the forward strand.
TGGATTCGGCAGATGCAGATCAAAATCTTCCTTTGAAGGAGCAATATGATCCGGTCACTTGGCCCATTGGGGATGTGATTTCTCCCAGCTCACATGACTTCTTGGACGATATATCATCAAATGAAGTTATCCTTGAAGTTATGAACATTTGGTTGCACCCACCTAAGGACATCTTTTGTGGGGCCATTGGGAGCATACTTGGTTTAAATCTACCCAAGCATAGGATCATGATTTGCATGTTTCTCAATATGATCAGGTATAATTGGAAGCTTGCATATAGGTTCAGGTTATCCCTTTATAAAGATGCATTTGAACCTTTTGCAACCCAAAATTTCCTTAGGGTTGAATTGTTGGTTGTGGAGCTCGATCTTCTTAATTCATAGATGTTGTTGTTTCAGCCGTGTTTGTACCCCAATTTTTATATGATATGCAGGTGGAATGTACACTCATTCCAGCGGGGGGGGTGCAGGTGGGAATCGCCCCCCCACAGGGATCCGAGGGGGGATATCCCCCTGGATGGGGGGTCTTGGGGATAGAAGAACCCTAGCAGGGGTTCGGGGGTAGCGTCCCCGAGAAAGGGGGTTCAGGGATGAAGCCCCCGAAAGAAATTTTATGGGTTGTTTTGTTGGCCAATAGTTTACGGGCCCATGGTATTGGGTAGCCCGTAATATTTTCCCATGGTAATTCCCTTTAAAAGGAAGACATCATAATATGGTTGTGTAATGTATTGTAGAATTGTAAATATCTATGGGATTGTGTAAGAGATACTAAGAGAGATTGAAGAGGAAGTTGCAGCGGATGTGCTGCAGGTTGTACCCCTTCATTTATTGGATGGTATAATAATAAAAGGACTGGCAATTTCTCCATGGATGTAGCCCAGATTGGGTGAACCACATTATATTGATGTCTCTCTTGTATTGTGTTTATGTGATTTATATTTGCATATTGTTTATTGTTATTGCTATGCAATCCTTTTTTTGTAACAATTGGTATCAAAGCCAAAGGTCTATTTGGCATATAAACTCGCAAGAAAGAAGGGTTCCTGGTTTGAGTGGGAGAAATGGCAGAAGAATTAAAGTTTAAGGTTGAGAAATTTAACGGCCAAAACTACCAGTTATGGAAGATACAAATGGAGGACTGTATGTACCAAAAGGATATATTCCTATAGTTGGGAGGAAATTCAAAACAACTGGTGACTATGAAGGACGAAGAATGGGAGGTTCTTGATAGAAAGGCACTGGGAACAATACGGTTGTGTCTGGCTTCCTCGGTGGCTTTCAATATTTCAAAAGAAAAGACAATGGAGGCTCTGATGAGCACATTGGGTAAGTTGTATGAAAAACCCTCAATCTCCAACAAGGAATTTCTAATGAAGATTTTATTTAATATGAAGATGTCAGAAGGTGGATTTGTTGTTGATCATTTAAATGAATTTAATACGATTACAAATCAGCTAATTTCTGTAAAAGTGAACTTTTATGATGAGGTTAGCGCTCTTCTAATCTTGTGCTCATTGCCAGAAAGCTAGAACGGCTTGGTCATGGCTGTAAGTATCTCCGTCTCTGGTTCAAACACTTTGAAATTTGATGATGTTGTTGGTGTTATTCTTAGAGAGGAGATGCGAAGGAAAGCACAAGTGAGACATCAGGTAATGCATTGACCATGGAGATCAGGGGAATACAAAGGGAGAGAGGAAAGAGACCAGGTAATCGCAACAAGTCCAGGAAGGGAAGATCCAAGTCCAGATTGGGAAAGATAGAGTGTTGGAACTATGGAAAGACAAGACATCAGAAGAAAGACTGCAAATCTCTAAAGAAGAAAGGATATGGAAAACATGAGACTACTCAGGAAGCAAAATTTGTAGGTGATTTGTTACAAGATGCCTTGATTCTTGCATTAGATAATACTAGTGATTACTGAGTAGTAGATTCAGGGGCTTCATGTCATGCTACACCCCATAGGAAATTTTTTCATGATTATGTTCTAGGCGATTTTGGACATGTTTTATTGGATGATGATGAGCCATGTAAAATTGTTGGAATGGGTAAGGTACAGATAAAATGAAAGAATGGAACTGAATAGCTACTGAAATATGTAAGGAATATTCCTGATATGAAAAGAAATATGACCTCAACAGGGCAATTGGGAGATGGTGGTTGTTTATCTACGTTTGGAGAAACGTGGTGGAAGATCACTAAAGGATAGATGGTGATATAAAAAAGAGACAGGATAGGTATGATGTATTTATGTCCTCATAATACTGACTGTTCTATCTCTTTAGCTTCCATAGGAACAGATACAACATTGTGGCATCACAGGCTTGGCGACATGAGTGAGAAGGGGATGTAGATTCTCCACTCAAGGAAGTTGCTTCCAGATCTGAAGAAGGTAAGTTTGGAATTCTGTGAGAACTGTGTTTATGGAAAATAGAAGAGAGTCATGTTTCTCAAGGTTGGGAAACATAAGAAGAGTGAAAAGTTAGAGCTTGTACATACAAATGTATGGGGACTGGATCAGGTACAATATCTTGGTGGCTCTCATTATTATTTTACTTTCATTAATGATGCAACTAGAAAAAATTGGGTTTATTGCATTAGAACAGAAATGTGATGTGTTTGCTACTTTTAAGAAATAGAAATATTCGGTTGAGAATGAGATAGGAAAAAGGATGAAGTGTCTCAGATCAGATAATGGAGGTGAGTATTGCGGAAAGGAGTTTAATAGTTATTGTTCATACCATGGGATTCGTAGAGAGAAGACAATCCCAGGAACACCACAAGAAAATGGTGTGTCAGAAAGGATGAATAGGACGATCTGTTAATTTTTCATCATTTAATTCAATAGATCTAGGATCTTAACTGAACGAATAACATGTACAACATATCAAGCATAAGAGACAAGAGACAAGAGACACAAAACATTTCATTGGGGAAAACCAAGAAGGTGAAAAACCCCGCAACTTCCTCAGAGATAGAATAAGCACCAATACAAGGATCACCATGATCAAACCTAAGAGATAGATATCTTCAATAGCATGCTCCTCCTCCACTTGTGCACACTCCTCCTCTCTCTCACTAATGCGAAGTGAGTGAATAATAGAATGTGTAAAATGAGAGAGACACACTCTCTATTTATACACTAACTTTTACTTGACCTTTAATCAACTAGGTCGACCTCAACTTAACCACTTAACATAATGCTGACTGGGCTGACCCTTACTAGGGTGGTCTAATAACCCTTTGACCCACATGACTCATACAGGGCCGACCCCATCAAGGTGGTCTAATAACCCATCAAGTATAAGTTACGACACTTACAATATAACTTGCGACACATGCAAGTACAACTGACGACACTTCCAATCGGAGGAATAATACATCTCCGTTGCGGATACAATAAAGTAAAGATACAATATACAAGTGAATATCTTCCGAAGTTACAAATACATCAACACTCCCTCTTAACTAGGAAGGTATTCTCTTGACACAAGTCATCAATACATATAGGCACAAGTATTCAATTTTGGAGTTGGATCATTGTCACTAGATCACAGAGCATCATCATCATCACTGCTGCTGTACTCATCATCTCGATCACTAGGATATCTTTGAATTCTTCTCGTCATAGGAATTTCTACAGAGCCAACCCAGAGCCAACCCTTTTTCATGCTAGATGTAGGCCCACCACCTGTAGGTATTCATCAACACTAGCCATACCGTGGAATCCTCAAGACTTATTATGTGCGTCACAATGCCTCGAAAGAGTATCCCAGGATCCTTTATGTGCCGAAGCACGACTGACAAGATCTCCCAGGTCAAATTACATGTGACCCCCACCACGAAGCCTCGAAAGAGTATCCTAGGATCCTTTATGTGCCGAAGCATGACCGACAAGATCTCCCTGGTATACTTACATGTGGTCACCACAAAGCCTTGAAAGAGCATCCCAGGACTGATTACGAGCGTACTTCTCAACCTATTGGATCTCCCAAATCTAGTTACATGTGGTCATGGAAAAACCTCGAAAGAGCATCCCAGGATTGATTACGAGCATACTTCTCAACCTATCGGATATCCCAGGGTGCTATTATATGCCATAGGACAAAGCCTCAAAAGAGTATCCCAGGATCCTTTATGTGCCATAGCATGACCGACAAGATCTCCCAAGTCTAGTTACATGTCCTCCCAGAACAATGCCTTGAAAGAGTATCCCATGATCCTTTATGTGCCGCAGCACGACCGACAAGATCTCCTAGGTCAACTTACATGGTCATCTGCACAACCTGTCCACGGCCACAGAGTATTAACCTGATACTCACCATCCTGATGTACATGATCATACTGATCATCATCATAGCATTGTCCTGATGCATATCATCCAGAGTATCATCCTGATACTCATCACACATGATCATCCTGATCGTCATCACTGCATCGTCCTGATGCATGTCATCCAGAGCATCGTCCTGATACTCATCACACATGATCATCCTGATCATCATCACTGCATTGTCCTGATGCATGTCATCCAGAGCATCGTCCTGATACTCATCACACATGATCATCTTGATCATCATCATTGCATTGTCCTGATGCATGTCATCATACATGATCCAACTGATCATACAAATCATCCACTTGATGCATATACATATGCATGATCCAACTGATCATACAAAGCATCCAACTGATCGTACAAAGCATCCAACGGATCATACAAAGCATCCAACTGATGCATATCAATATACATGATCTAACTGATCATACAAATCATCCAACTGATGCATATCCAAAACAGTAACTGGAGCATCGTCCTAATGCTCATCACACAATGCTTACATCCACAGCCATGGAAAGGATCCTCCTCTCACCATGCTTGGAATGGCTCCTGCAAATGTGTCCCATCACTTCTTCCTCGAATTGTCTTCAATCTGAAGAACACCAAGCTTCTCTCTGAGGTACTCAAACTTCACTCTGGCTAGTGGTTTCGTCAACACATATGCAACCTACTCATCCGTCGCAACATACAGGAGAGTCACTGCTCCTATCTGCACCATATCCTTGATATAGTTATATTTGATCTCGATGTGCTTCGACCTATCATGGAACACCGGGTTCTCAGACAGCTTCACACAACTCTGGTTGTCACAAAAGATACTAGTAGCATCCATCGGGAGATCAAATAACTCAGACAGTAGCTTTCTAAGCCATACTGCCTCACAACTAGCTGAACAAGCTGCGACATACTCTGCTTCGGTTGTACTCAGTGCTACACAGGACTTCTTCCTGCTAAACCAAGAGATCACATGTTGGTTTTTATTATGTGTTAAATAATTCCAATATTTAAATTGTCAACCCGGGGAGGGAGCTTGTGAGATGCAAACACTATATGTGCAGGATTGAAGGCTTGAACTGTCCTAAGCTGACTAAAGATGCAAATGTGCTAACATGCAACTATATGATCTTAAACTACTTGCATGACTTTCATAATTATTCTATCTATGAAAACAAGAAACTGATTAACAAATGAGGTGAGTAGGAAATTTAATAAAGATGTTTAACTGAATTGTATTTGATTTGGAAAATAGAAAACTTGATAAAGATATTTATTATAGATGCAAGTAGAAAATTTGATAAAGATATTAATTTCTTATCCAAATCTTATATCATGAACATCTTCATTATTTGTATGAATGGAAACTAGTCTTGTAATTAACAAGTTAAAACAACTCGGAAAAATAGAATTATTAACTATGATTTGAAAACAAACTACTTAGAAAACAAGACTGATCAATTCTAAAACAGTAACTAATTAGCAAATTAGATATGAAGAATTTACCTATGGAAGAAGGTTGAAAGAGGGTTAAGGAAGAAGTAAGAGAAAGGAGGAAATAATGATGAAGTTTAATTAGGAAGTCTACATAACATAGAACACGAGTTAAATTACATCTAAAACCATTAATTAGGAGTAAGAAGAATGATGATTGAGAGGTAGAAGAAATTAGATTCTGAAAAAGGCCTAAAACAATACAGAAATTAAATAGGTCCGAATGACGATCCGAACGCCGGTTTGAATGGCAGTCCGAATGACAGTCTGAATGGAGGAAAACATTTTGAAGTGAGGAAAAGAAGAGTTTTGGATGATTTAATTACCAGCTGGCTTTATGCAAATGATCCTACAGTGCAAAGGAAGCAATGGAGAGATTAAGTAGAGGCTAAACTAACAAGAAGTTAATTACTCTAACCATTATCTAAGTAGAGGAATGATTTTTATGAGATATAGGAATAAGGTTAATATGGAAGAAGAGAGAGTTAACCTACAACAAAATAGAAGAAAAACTAATAGAAGAGAAGAGAAAGAAGCTAATACTAACTATGGAATAATTTGGAAGCAATATCTAACTAAAAATGATGGAAGAAAACTGAAACAAACTACAAAATATTAAGCTTTTGGTCGACCATTCCTAATCCTAAAGAAGAGATTATGTTAGCAGCAAAATACAGTTCACAAGAAAAACATTAGTAGGACTAATTCTAACTATGAATTGAATTTAAAACATGAACTGATTAACTTATCTAGTTGTAGAAAAGACTGAAAGTAATCAAGAAAGCTATACTTAACCGGTCATACTAAATTCTGCAAACATAACAACAAAATACACATAACATAAAAGATAAGTTTTATTTATATGAAAAATAAGACATGAACAGTGACAAAATACATAATACGAAATAGGAATCTCATTTATGTAAACAACATAACATTATTTCTAACACAAGACAACAAAATCATGTATAAAATAAATACGGAAACAACACAGCTTATCTGCACAACACAAATTATATACATCGACAGGAGACCGCTGGTCGTTGAGGGGCCCATCTCAGCAATTAGAGGATGCACCCTGATCAGTCAATTACCATGCATGCTGTTGAATCTTCATAAAAACTAGAACAGAGGTATATTGAATTAAAAACAGAGTGTTACAGTATTTCTGTGTCTATTTGCAGCTTGGGAAAAACTAATCAAGGCTAACTCCGTCTCAGTCATGTCAACAAAACAAAACTTTTACAAAAAAAAAGACAAGACTTAGTTCATCTCAGTCACAAAGACGTCTATTTATACATGATTACAATGGATGAGATGGTCGACAGAGTTGACCTCTCTAATAACAGAAGCGTTTAAATGACTTTAACTGCTGCTTTGAATGGTGAATGCCAGCGCAGAGAGCATACACCAAACTTCACGAAATTGATTCCTTCACCAGGCTACTGCAGCGTCGATCTACCTCAGACGTGGAGCGAGCAAGTATGTTGGCGAACTGAGCATGGGTAGACAGGCTTCTTCTAGAACGCCGACATGAATGCGTGTGAACATGTGTGAGCAGGTATGAGTGCTAGCGGGCTAAATGTGTGCGACCTGGAGTCCTCTCAGAACAATGGCATGAACATACAACGTGATTCCAGGATGAATGCAAGGCTGAACGACGTGTTGGAGTGTTGACGTGGACGTGGAATGTGTTGTCAAGCTTGGAAAGCATAGGGATGAATCTTCTAGAACAATGGCTCATTAACCATGCCCATTACGTGGCAAACAGAACCCACATGTCCATTTTCGACTTTAATGGTCCAAGGTATGCCAACCATTGATTTCGCGGGTTGAACGGGAGGCTGAATGATGAGCTGAACATGTTTGAACTTAGCAACGTAAGCACGTGGTCTGAATGAAGGGTCATTTGAGAAATGCAGCCTGCCAATTGAAATGTAAACGCCAATTATACCCATAAAATATCATTTTAACGCAAATAAATCATAATATAACGAAATATAAACAAGAATTGCATAATAAGTAAATATGTGCATACCTGGACTGTTTGAAGGGCTGAAAGGTAAAGAAAACAACTTACTATAGCAAAAATGATAGAAATAACGCCATTTCGAGTACATTGAATGATAAAAAATGAAGACAAAAATGGACGTCAACATCACACGTGATCCCATACTGAAGAAACACCCCAAAGTGCTCTTCCTATCTGCATCACTGCCTTCCCAATCTGAATCAACATAATCCTCCAGGTTAAACCTTTGATTCGCATCATACTTGAGCCCATAATCAACCGTACCCTTCAAGTATCTCAGAATATGCTTTACAGCAATCAGGTGAACATGTCTAGGATCCATCAGGAACTGGTTCAATGTGTTCACCGCAAAGCAAATATATGGTCTCCTGTTCGTCAGGTACATCAAGGACCCAATCATCTAACAATACACCATGACATCAATTGAATCAGATGAAGCATCACACAGAAGCTTCAAGTTCGATGCCATAGGTGTGGCCATGGCCTTGTATTCCATCATCCTGAACCACTTCAAGATCTCTACTGCATACTTCCCTTGTCCAAGGAAGATTCCATCTACACTTTGCCACACCTCCATGCCTAGAAAGTAGTGCATCATCCCCAAGTCCTTCATCTCGAACTCGGCAGCAAGCTTCCTCTTCATGTCGGCAATCAACCTATCCTCACCTGTAACAAATAGGTCATCCACATACAATAGTAGTATCATTGGATTTCCTTTCTCAACCTTGTAGTAAAGGTTGGAATCCTCTTTACTCTTGGTAAAGCCCAAACTGGATATAAAGATGTCTATCCTACCATACCAAGTCCTAGGAGCTTGCTTCAAGCCATACAAGGATTTCTTCAACCTGCACACATATGACTCCCTCTCATGTGTCTCAAAGCCGAGTGGCTGCTCCACATACACTTCCTCTTCGACTACACCATTCAAGAAAGCTGTCTTGACATCCATCTGGTGTATCTTCCACTTCATCACTGCAGCCAAAGCAAGTAATGTTCTGATGGAAGTGTATCTAGCTACAGGAGCAAAAGTCACTTCATAGTCTTTTCCCTCTTTCTGGGAGAAGCCACGAGCTACAAACCTTGCTTTGAATTTCTCTATGTTGCCATTTGCAGCATGATTGATCTTATAGATCCACTTGGAAGTCACAACATACTTCCCTTCAGGTCTTGGGACCATATCCCAAACATCATTCTTCATGATCGACTGGTATTCCTCGATCATGGAATCCTTTACTGTATCCCGTATCCTGGGAACTTCAGATTCTTCAATATCTTTAATAGATAGTTTGAACTTCGTTGCTGGAACAAATGTTGTAGTCCTTCTTTTGTAGGTGATTGTACACGATCTTTCCTACAAGTCAAATTCAATTGCATGATTAGAAACTTCTCATAGATTTTCAAAAACACATTCTTATGCATAAAGACATATGTCATACAGTCATGCAAGTATCTTTAGCCAATGCTTCAATACAACATTTATCCATATCCCGTAACTTTCTAGATGCCTTCCATCTCTACCAGAACATTGTTAAGAGTTTGCACTACTCCTAACATGTCAGCAAAAAGGTTTCATTCTATATAAGTAGCAATGGAATGTTGTATAGTGCCATAGGCCACTTACCCATTACATGCATATTAGTAGTATACTGTTCATTAATGCAACTTTTCTAAAATGAAAAATGTACATCCTAAATCTAGAAACATAAGTATGTACATGACTGGACAACATCATTTAAGTAATCATATAATAAATGAAAATTCAAATACTTATCTTTGTTTAGTTGTAGGGTGGATTCCCTCTCAATCTTTGCTTCCTTGCAAGAACTACTGGAGTGTGCTCCCTCTTGGTCTTTGCTTCCTGGATTACCTGTCCTTGAATATATATTCATCCTGGGCCACTATGCATGCTTAAGTATGCACTAATGTCATCCTGAAGATCTCATACATGATCATACATCCATTAGTATAATCTCAATACTATCAAAACATTATGATCCTAAATAAACTTAACATGTATGGTCATGATTATTTCACACACAGTAATTTATCACAAGCATTAGTATTCAAGGTTTCAGGGAAGACTTCTTTTATTCATGCATAATCTTATTTGACCATAGGACTCTTCTGGTTAGTCATATCATCAATCAAAGTAAGAAATATAATATGCATAAACCCTTGATTACTTAAACTTCTAACTTTCATTATCATTCATACAAAAGTATAATATCCTAACGCAAGGTAGGATTCTAACTTGATATTGGAAAAACATACCTGGAATATCATGTTAGCTAGTTATGTCTAACATACCCAAACAATGTCTTCTTTTTTTCTTCAATGACTTGTTCTTAGTAACCTGCATAACTCATAAGTTAATCATTGTAGAACCAAAATTATACATACCTCGTAAGTAGAGATTCTATGTGATCCATGACTATGGATGAGTCTTTGTCTTCATGTCACCATGGTCATATGTTCTTGATCTAGAACTTGATCTGTCTTTCTTGATGTACCTTTCATGTTAGCGGACAAAATCAACCTCATACAACGTCATGGTGCATTAGTACAATCATAAGTGTCATAACCCTAATCAATGAATGTCTACAAGCATTCATACTTTTACTAAGGTGATAAGACAAGTCTAAGATTAATCAAGATTGTACTAATAATATGAAGACAAACATATCATAAACGTAATGATGAACATATTTCTCAAACGTACCTGTATCTCTTCAAGTCATACATGTCGGGATTGCTTGTAGTCTTCTTATGTAAGGCCTTAGCCTTATCTCCCTCTAGAACTGGAACTTCTTCACTTATGCAGGTGTCCAATTCATTCTCTTCTACGATCAACCCAATCCACTTTGATTTGTTGAGACTAGATATGGAGTTGGATTAGGGTTTGTCAGAGAAACCCTAAAATTCAAATTTTGAATTTCAAACTTCTGAATGGATGGAAATATGTGCCTGCCTGAGCTGATCAAGATGGTATACTTCAATTTTGAAATGCAAAATTTGACCCCTCAAAATTGCCTTTGAAACTTTCGGATCTTCTGGACAGGATCCTAAACTAGGGTTTGATAAAGCTGTTGGGTTCAGGAAATGCCCCTTTTTGGCCATCCTTATTACATCATTTTTCCTTGATTACATCCTATTTTCATAAGCTATACCTATGCCTTTTCTCCAGATCAATCAATGATATTGACAGGTATAATTCATTGTTGCTTTATTTATTTTATGCCTAAGATTGTCAAGATTCTGGATCCTAGTCTTTGATTTATGCTAATATGTGTGATTTCATTTAGTCAAGGTCTAAAGTGCAGGTGTATCAGCCAAGTGGCACTAGTTGTTACTCTTCAAAGCACCAACTCCTCATAACTCCAAGGGACAGCGCATTCATCCATGAGAATCTGTAACAGGCCTCCATTGAAACAGAACCCAGCTGCAATAGACAGATCACATTCCAGCTCGCCAAATCTGTTGATCCATTGATTACTGGAGTAACAACTCCTTCATGAGTAACATCCTTGTTTAATATGGCTGTAACAGTTAGCTGTAACTCCAAAGCATGAAGATCATAGATCTTCATTACTGCACGAGTTTAGTGGATCATGTTTTATACTTTCAATGTATAAATATGCGAAGGCTCTTGTAGCATGGGGTTGGAAAATTACCATTTTGTATAAGCTGTAACAGAGCATTGAGATGGCCTATTTCCATCATTAATATGAGAGCAGAGTTCTTCATTTCTATGTTGTAATTCATTGTGATTCTCAGCGTCTCTGTTAGAAGGCCAAGGCCCGCCTCCTCACAGAGATAGCCGGTTTAAGTAGGTAGGTTAATCTAGCTTTCTTTCTGTGTGTGGTGTGGAATTATTGTAGATGTTACTTTTAGATGCAACAGAGATTAGCTTTCCTTCTGGTAGTATGATTGCATCTTGAATAGCTGTAACAGAGTGGTGTGACAATCGACTGTGTAGGTTAATTTAGTTTAATGCATGTGTGTTCGAATCAACTGTAACAACCAAGCTCAATTCCAATATCTTCTAGTTGTTTATGCTTTCTAGGATTTCCAGTAATTATCAGTTAGGATTCAAGCTTATGTTTAGATTCTGGTTGCTGTTGTATCTTCAATTGGTTTATTAGAATAGTCAGATTGTGATTGAGTAACAGTAGCTACTAGATGGATCATTTTGGTAAAGATTGAGTATTGTAGTTTGATAATTATAGGATTTAACTTCTTGCAAAAGTGATCTAGTTTATTTCCATTATGAAATTCATAAATGCTAGGTTGGTCTCTGTAGGAAGATAGCTGCAATTGAATTCCTAGATGTGTGAATTAGATTAGTTCTTTTATGGGATGAGTTTGGATGAATAGACTAGTAGGATTGTTATCTTCATTAGTTAATCGACTGCTTGACATGTTTATTCATAGACTATGCTTATTGCCATTGAAATAAAAGAACTCCCTGGGTTTGACAATTTATATCGACCATCTTGTGTGTTAGCTTCAATTAACTGACATATAGGGTGACCAACATTTTGGCGCCATTGACGGGGATGGTAATAGATAGATAGAGTTAGTAGTTGGTTTCATTTGATTTTAGTTTAGTTCAATTATTTACATCATGCATGAATACAAGAAAAACAAATCAGGAACCCCCTTTGAATACTAACATTGCAGGTGGAAGAGGTCGAGGCCGTAATGTAGGTCAGGGAAGACACACATACATTGATGAGATAATTGCTAGAGCTGATTCTTCCACTAGACCACTACGAAACTCTACAAGCAGGGGAAATTCTGTTCCTCCCAATCTTGAACATTCAGCATCCACAGTGGAGAATACAACGAGACCTTCAACTCCTATTGCAGAAAGTAAACCTCTTGAAGATAAGGGAAGTGCTGTAGGTGCACCAGATAGAGAGGAGATCTATCATATCAACAGAACCAGAGTTACTGAAGAAGTGTGGTTGAAGACTCGACGATTAGCAGAGGAAGAGAGAAGGTGAGAAGAAGAGAGGAAAAGAGAAGAAGAAGCCAAAGCAGAGGAAGAACGCATAAGGGAAGCTGTTGAATTTTGGACTAAAACCATGGTTGGTAGAGAACAGGAAGGGGAGAATGAACATGGGGGGAACCACGAGGAAGAAGGAGAAAATAATCAACTTGGTAGTACTGTGGCTACATTAGAATTCCCTATCCTCCAGACACCTGGAGCAGCTCCCATGAAAAATATCTCACCGTCAGTTCTCCCAAATTTTCATGGTAAGTCCTCTGAGGATCCTGATGAGTTTCTTTTTGAGTTTGATATCCTCTGTCGTAGTTATGATTACACCTCTAGTGATTAGAAGCTGAAGTTATTCCCAGCCACCTTGAAGGGAAATGCTCTGCGCTGGTTCATGAGTCTAGGTCGTGAGACCATTACTACTTGGGACCAAATGAAAAACACCTTCCTTTCTAAGTACCAGGAATATTGTAGAACTAGGGATAGAAAGGAGGAGTTGTTTAAAATGGTTTGGAAGGGTGAAGAAAGCTTGGAAGACTTTGTGGAAATATTGTTGTACAATTTACAAAGATATGGTCATGCTGAGATTGGCAAGGATGTACTCAAGACCATTTTACTAAGAGGAATTAGAGAAGACTTCCTTGATATGTTGAATCTACTGGGAAAAGGGGATATCTCGAAGGAACCTTTCGAAAACATTGTTGAATTATGTCGAAGGTACTCCAGGGGATCCTCCAGAACCAACAAACGAGACAAGGATCGAGACCAGGCTGTCTTCACTAGGACTCAAAAGTCAGCTAGTGGAGGGGCCACTCGAGCAGAGATAGGAAACTTACTAGAGAATTTTAAAACAGACATGATGAGCTCCATTTCCTCAAAGTTAGATGTCATGAGAGAAAAGCAGAAGCAAGTAGTAGAAGACCTTACACTTGGTGTATTCTGTCCCAAGTGTAGGAAAAAGCACCCACTGAAGGTATGCCCATTGGACAAAGCAGAGGTATGTAGGATATGTGAACTCAAACATGATACTAAGGAATGTCCCTCATTACCTAAGGTCAAAGCAGTCCTGCAGGCATCCATTCCGGATGTGGAACCAACATACTTCATGGCACAGAAGAAACCATGGCAGCCTCGAAACCAAGATATGAATCCAGACCCAACATTTTTTCTGAATAATATGAATGGAATGAACAATATGCATAATATGAATACACAATTCCCTTCACATTATTCTAATAATCAGTGGCATCCATCTCAGAACCCAATGCAAAATCCTAACTCATGGACACCATGGTCACAGCAATCAAACCAAGCTCCTTGGAATTCCAAATGGAGAAACCCTCACCAAGGAAATAACTTCCCCCATTACCAGACTCAGTATCAATAGTACCCTCCTCAACAGTATCAGCAACAACATTACCAGCAACCGTAGCTCCCATTCCAAAACAATGCCGCACCTATGAACCACTTCAACCACAACTACCTGCAGAACCTAACCCGAACCCACACAATAAAGCAGTCCACCAATTTGAGACTGCCAACATGCCTGCGTATTCCATCACCCATATTCCTTGCAATGATATTCAATTACGATCAGGAAGGGTGGTGGAACCTATTATCACTGAGGATATTTCATCCCTAGTGATTGAAACTGGAGTGAATTAGCACTATGAGAATATGGTTAATTCAGCAAACCCCATCATTGAGGATGCTGATACTCCCACCGAGACAGTAGATGAGACTTAGAGAGTAACACACGAAGTATCACAGCCTACACAGTTGATGAGAGAACCGCCATACCCTGAACGATTGGACCTATTGAAAATAGTGGTACAGCCCTGATTCGATCTTGTGGGAAAATTGAAAAATTTGTATGTTAAAATTCTACTGTTACAGACCCTCCATGATGTACCCATTTATGCTAAGACTGCTAGAGATTTGTGTGTCAAGAAACTGGGAAGAAGGCCCAGGGACCCCCCCATTGTCCATGTATTGGGAAAGCTTTCAGAATTAATAATGGGGAAGGCCCCTGTGGCAAAATACGATGACCCTGGGAACCCAACTGTTATAGTCCACATAGGGAACACACAAATTCCCAATGTCTTGGTGGATTTAGGTGTAGCTATTAACGTTATGACCATAGAGACTGTGAATAAATTGGGACTCACTAATCTTCGGCCTACCCCTACTGTTTTGGAACTTGCTGACAGATCAACGATCAAGCCTGAAGGGATCTTAGATGACCTCGTGATCTCAGTTGACTCGTGGGAATACCCTGCGGATTTATTGGTGTTACATCCAAAATCCCAGTTAGGGGGACACCCAGTGATCCTGGGAAGACCATGGTTGGCCACAGCAGATGCCTGTATCAGATCTCGGTCAGGATCTATGACCATTTCAGATGGAACTGAGATCAAGATCCTAACCCTATACCCTCCAGCTTGACCAAGCACAGAAGCTGAGACTCCATTGTGGGCATATTTGGAGGAGGAAGAAGGTGTGCAGCCATTATTAACAATAGGGAGAGCCTTAACGTTTAAAGATGAAACAGAGGATGATGCCATTAATAGTTTCATCAGTGAGCCCACGTCAGTCAATAAAAATGTCTATGAGATCTTGGAAAATACTCTAGCTGCAACAGAACAAGAAAATATTACAGAAGAAACTCTAATCGGTGATGCCAATATAATTCTAGTACTCAAGAATTCAAAGAGTGTTCCAGTAGAAATTGGGCCAGGGAAAACATTGAATATCAATCCTAATCTGGCACCTAGCGAGCTGGAACAACTAGTCACTCTGTTGAAACAACGCAGGGGAGCTTTTGCTTGGGAGTACACAGATATGAAAGGGATTCCTTCTCATCTATGCACCCATCACATTTATATTAAGAGCGACTCCAGGCCTGTATGTCAACCACAACAAAGGATGAAGCCGAACCTAAGAGACATAGTGAAAGAAGAAATCCAAAAACTTTTGGAAGAAGGATTCATATACCCGATCTCAGACAGTGAGTGCGTTTCTCCACTTGTGATTGTGCCAAAGAAGAATGGGAAATGGAGTGTCTACATGGATTACAGAGAATTGAACAAAGCAACGTAGAAGGACCATTTCCCCTTACCTTTCATCGACCAGGTCCTTGATACCTTGTCTAGGAAAAAATATTTTTCCTTTCTGGATGGCTTTAGTGGCTACAACCAGATCCAGATTGCTCTAGAAGACCAGGACAAAACCACTTTCACCTATCCCTGGGGAACTTTTGCATACCGGGTACTTCCTTTTGGGTTGTGCAACACACCAGCTACATTTTAGAGAGAAGTGATTGGAATCTTTTCGGAAATGGTGAATGACTGCATGGATATTTTTATGGATGACTTTACTCCATATGGTGATAGTTATGATGAAGCACTAAAAAAATTAGAAAAGGTCTTGAAACACTGTGAACAAAGCTAGCTCTCTTTAAGCACTGAAAAGTGCCATATGATGATGAGTGAGGGCATAGTGCTAGAGCACTTCATCTCTTCTGAGGGCATCCAGGTAGATCCATAAAAAATCAAGGTAATTGAAAACATACCAACTCCTGGAACACAGAAGGATGTACGTAGCTTCTTGGGGCATGCTGGCTATTACATAAGTTTCATAGATAATTTTTCCAAACTAGCTTCTCCTTTGTTCACTCTATTGATGAAGGATTCACAGTTTGTCTGGAATGATGCATGCCAAACAGCGTTTACTGAGCTAAATAAAAGGCTGTCTACAGCGCCCATCTTACGAGGGCCCAATTGGGCTCTGCCTTTTCATATTTCTTCAGATGCTTCAGACACTGCTATTGGAGCAATTTTGGGATAATAGGAAGGTAATGCTCCCTATGCAATTTATTACATTAGTAAGAATTTATCTCCTGCTGAACTGAACTATACTGTCACATAAAAGGAATTCCTTGCCATTGTTTATTCCATCAACAAATTTAGACATTATATTACTTGTTACACCCAAAATCTACTCATCATGAGATTCAGTGTATACACCTCTGAAGATATCTTGACTAAGTGATCAACCAGAGAGGATTTGTACCCAATTGTGCTAGGTTTTGAAGGGTCGTCGCAGGCGGCACATGAGCAACATGCAACGTCGCACCTTGCCTCATTACAGGGTGCGACGAGATCAGTTAGATGGAAAAAATAGATTCTTCAAGGTGCTTCTCGAAGCTTGCTGACTTCAGAATCTATCCCTGATCTCTTGGAGGAGATGGCACTCGGTTCCTAATGCTTTGGAGAGATCCCTTAAGCCTCTCCTACCATCTCTCAACCTATCCTATCCATACCCTATCCACTTAGTCCTATATGAATGAAGCTCACTCCCATCCCAAAGGGAGGAAGTCTATGGTATCTACATGCTGGTGAAATCACCCTTGGAACATCTCCACTCACCTATTGGAGAACTCATACTTTCTTAGAAGGATATGGCAATCGGCTTTGTCGGAGAAGGGATACAACGTTAAGCCTTGGTTGTAGTTCTATATCTCTATTATGTACTTCCCTCTTTTTACAGTAATACAAATGCTTTCGCCAATATTGTTCATGTGTGCAATGATATTGAGTAGTTTACCTGCTTAACTGTTTACTTAGATCTCTTATTGTATAGATGTCTTTTACTTGTTTCTCTTGTTTCTTGTCTTGACAGGTCTTGCAGCTTAGATTTGAGAACCGTGGAACGTGGAGCAACATTCAGGAGAAAGGATTGTGAAGTGAAAGGTAAGACATCTAATACTCGATCCTTAAGTAGATCTAGGAAATGCATTGGTAGTCTGTTCTATTTGTTCTAGACTCACTTTGAGCTAGGGAGATCTTGCTTGCGTCCACTCGAGTGGATTGTCTGATAACAAATATGGTGACCATACTGGGGAGTATAGAATTTGGTCATTAGTTGTCAATCTGAGAGTCATTTTCAGTTGATTGCTTGACACGAGCCTTTTTTATTTTCTTGCCATTTACTTCTTGAAGTTGATTTCACTATCAGATATTCATATTGAAGACTCTGATCTACTTCCTCTGAGTTTATAGGACTCATTCCCAAACCATTCCATGGTTCATTGTTGAGAGATCTGATTCATTTTTGAATCTAGACTTTGCCTGTCGCACCTGGCTAGTGGGAACAGAGCGACACTGTGTCATTCTGGGTCTGTGTTCTTTACCTGTTAGTTACTCGTCGAATCCCTTGCATTGGTAAACTGCGACATCGTCGCACTTCCCATGTAGGTAAACCACGACGTCGCACTGTGTACAAGAACAAAGTGCGTCGATTTGTCAAAATTTGGCATGCATGCATCTCCTTTCCATTTGACAGTATGGACTTTGGTTTGCTGTATGAACTCCCTCTGTGCTGCAAGAGCCAGAGATCCTGTTTTGATTTGTGTTTTGAGTATTTGGTTTTGTTTGGGTTGATTTTGGGTTCCGTCTTGGACAAGCTTGAAGACCGGTAGTGGTGGATACTCTTGTCTCCTCCACCTTCATCTGCTTACCCTTGCATTCCCTTCCTTCCATCCCTGATCTAATCATTATATTAGATCGGCTTCTAGACCTCCTTTTCATCATTGTTTGAGCTTTGCTTGCTTGGTTTGCTTGCTGCTGCTTGATTTTGAGTTACGTGTGCCTTTCAGCTTGTTTGAGTGCTTTTGTTTTCTTGAGTTTTCTGAGTGTACTAGTGCTGCAAGTAGTGTTTTCTTTTAAGTCATTCAGATCTGAAAGCTCAATTGCTATCAAGTTTATTCGTTGATGCATCCATTGGAAAGTTAAAAAGTGCCTCTTTCCCATCATTTCTTGAGCATTGTTGAAGAAAATTGTTGTGCATTGGAACATTTTCGTTTGTGTTTCGGAAAAATTGAATGAATGTATGATCTATTGTGTTTTTCTCGAACTATGAATCACTCATTTTCTTGAAAAACTCAAAGTACGCTTCGATTTTTTGCAAAATTGATTCCATGTTAAGGAAAGGTAGATGCATTTTTAATTTTTCTTGCTTTTAGACCATTGAAAGTGAAATTGAAAAACTTGCATATTCCATTTCAGAATCCTCTCTTTTCATTACCTAGTGTCGTTTTGCTTTGAAAAGAAAAAGAAAAGGAAAAATGTTTTGATTTGGATAGTTGTGTTGTGACTTTTTGTGTTTCGTTGAAAAAAGGAAAAGAATACTTTCATAGTCAAGTTTTGTTTGAATTGGGATTGTGTTGCATTGTGTTGTTTTGGCAATCTCAACGGAAAGAAAAAGATTTCTCCTTCCCATAGCTAGAATTCATTGAAAGAAAAGAATATTTCGTGCATGTAGCTAGGGCTTTCATTATGCTTCCGATTATGTACTCACCTCATGCATTCACCTAACCGTCCAAGATAAAATTAATGGTAGAACTAGGTAAAATTTTTAGCAACTTGTGTGTAAGTTAGAGACATGTTCCGGCGTCGTTAAGCGTGGCATCTGTCGTTATTTGCCAGCACTGTATCCCAGGGGTATTGTAGTCTTCCACATACTTATCGGTATATCGAGCTCCTTCACGTACCCACCAAGTACCATAATCCGTACTTGGTGTATATCGAAGGGTGTATCACATACTTGGTAGTATATCGGAAGGTCTCTTGCCAAACGGTTGTGCATTAGACAACACCACTATGGGTTTGAGCTCCCACATACCTTGCGTATATCAGGAGACACCACTAGGATTCTTGAAACCAACTGAGTTAACCATTTGGTCGTCTTGGAAAAGCAATACACCAAGAACAACACTCTGGGAGATTAGCACACACATACTGTCCAGGTAATCGGGTATGCAGGAAAGGGTACAGTCACAATCCTCCTTGTCGCGTCATATTGTTGGACCCTGCAGTATATCGTGGTTTGCGATGCCTTGATAATCCCGTGAGGTTCCAAACTTTTGAATCCACTCTGTCACATAAGTCTGCTTGTTGCCTTAGTTTGAGTAGGTTTTTCTGTACTGCTTTTCTTTTAGCATACCCTTAAGAGAAACGTTGTTTCATCCATCCGGGCTGATCATCCTGACGCTCTGGTGGATTTTCCCTGAAGAAGGTCTCGTAGGATCTTAAACTTATCACCCGAATATCCCCTTAATCTGGAGGTTATTTTGAGGGTAAGAATGGATCAGCGTAACACGGTCGTAGTTATTGAAGTGGAAAACCCCACTCTAAATGTTGGAGGACTTTTGTTTCAACAAACTCCTCTGGATTCACCTGCCTCTCATCCCCGCAGGATGAAAGAGCACAAATCCCCACTTCACAAGACCTTTCTCTCGTCATCCCGGGAGAACTTGGATCGTTGGAATGGATAAACTGACCCCAAGACGACCCTACAACAGTTGTTGGTCCTTTAGCAACTTATTGGACCTCTTCTATAGACCACCCAGTGGCTCATTTTGCCATCTCATAACCACCTAACTGGACTACTCCAGAGCTCTCTAGACCCTATTACAGGCTTGACCCCACCGATATTTTTGGCCCTATCCGTGAACGTGTGGAACAGTTACGTCTTAGGGGTGATGACCTTCGAAGACAGAGTATCGAGCAATGCTCTGAGGAGTTTCAAAATCAGGACTTCCAAATAAGATTCGACGACAGACCCATCCCAGATCATCCGATATCTTTTGGATCACCGGAACAATCTTCCCACCACGAGACCACTAATAAGACTGGTCAACCCTCACAAGAGTCCATTCCTGCACCTCAAGTGAACCAACCTGTGGAAGGACAATAGTCCAACACACTCGTCACTACCGCAGTTACTTTACCAATTCCTCCCCCACCTCAAAATTCAAGGGGAGGGTATTCCATTCCCCCGGATTATCTCATTGGTAATGTTATTACTACGGTGGCTAGTCAACAACCTACATTGGTTCAACCTCTGAATAGTGGTCAACCCATTGTGGCTGGGGGGCAACCCCCGTTTCCTAACCAAAACATAGGTAGTGGAATCCCCAATGGACCTTCCGTTGGACCTCCCCAACCTGTTATACCATCCACCATGGGGTTATCTCATGTTGGGGGCCCATCCAATGTAACTCAACCTCATGGTGTCAAGCATATCCAGGTCCTGTTAACCCTGCGCCGGGCCAACCTAATCCCGGAAACGCACCATACGGGATACCTTATCTCGGGAATCCATACACTCTATGGGGGAAACAACCTATGTTGCAACACGGACCCCAACCCACTATCCCTCAAGTACCACCACCCCCGATCGGTCCTCCCCTACCTCCTGCTAGAGGCGGCGGACCCCCACCCAACCTTGGTGGAGGCCCACCTCATTTTTTCAACAATATCCCTCACCCTTCCGGTGGTGGCGTGAATGGTCCACCACCCCCTCCCGGCGGAGGCGGTGGGGACCAACCTATCATGGTGGAGGAGGACATTTCCCTTCGGGTGGTGGAGGTGGTCCACCACTCCCTCTAGGCGGAGGCGGTGGAGGACCTAATTACTATGGTGGCAGCGATGGTGGTGGAGACCCTCATCCTTCCGATGGCAGAGGTGGTGGGGGCCCCCATCCTTCTGGCAGCGGAAGTGGTCCACCACCCCCTCCAGGCGGAGGCGGTGGTGGGCCACCTCATTATGGTTATGGACCCCCACCTCCTCCCGGTGGTGGCGGCAGACCTCCACCCCCTCCCGATGGTGGAGGTGGACCCCCACCTTTTTGGAATGGACCACCTTATGGTGGCAGACCCCCTTACGGTCTGGGTGGCACCCCCCTACGGCCAGTTTCCTCCTGGTACACCTTACGGTAAGTCTGGTCCTTACATGCCGTATCCGTATTATCAATACGCGCAACCTAACCCGCAATTGCCATTCTTGGCTACTTCGGACCTGCCTGACCTATCCCATTTAATCAACAATCCTATTTACCACGGATCTAATTGGCCACCAATTCCGATGAAACTTCCGTCTAATATCCCCAAATTTGATGGCAAGATGGGTGGAGACCCTAAAAACCACGTGATGACATACCACTTTTGGTGTTCATCTAATTCCTTAATGGACAATTCAATTCGTCTTAGATTGTTTCAAAGGACTCTCACCGGTTCAGCTGCCAAGTGGTACATTGAGTTTCCACCCCACTCTTTTCCTGATTTTGGTTCTCTTGCCATGAAACTTTTGATGCATTTCCAGTTGCCCATACAGTATGAAACTGGTATCAAGATTTTAACCTCACTCCGTCAGAATACCACCACTCATATTTCGGATCATATCCACGAGTGGTGAAGGAGACGACGTCTCATTAAAGCTCCTATTCCAGATCAGCTCCTAGTAGACTGGTTTACAAAATCTCTCATCCCTACCATAGCAAGAGATGTTTCCATGCGAGGTGCTGTCACCGAAGAACAAGCCATCGCAAGTTCCCATGTACTAGACCTAGTCTACACTCAGTTTGGCACTTTGTTTAATATTCTGCATGACACACCCTGTGATGTTAATGACCTTGCGAAACCGCATAAGGGACTCCAAAATGATGGAATCATTGGTTCCCTTAACACCCATCCTGCTTCTAGCACTGTTGGATCATCCAACCTTCATGGTTCCTCCCCATTACCGACTCAGGCTAGCCACAGCACCACCAAATCCACCACTCCTGCTCTAACTGAAGAGGTGAATTCTGTCCAATCAGCTTCATCTCAGAAGTTTGGTGGTAAAAAGAAGAACAAGGGGAAACCCAAAAAAAGTCTTCCGCCCAGCAGGAACAAAACAACACTCCTGACGATACCAAGCAGAAACGGAAACTAAAGTATCCTTGTTTACTATGTGGAGATGACCACTTCTCCAAAGAATGTCCCCATAGAGACAAAGTACAAAAGTTTCTTAGGGGTAAACCAACTCCCACAGTCCTCAACGATTTGTTTCCTACTCAGAACCAGCAAATTATTGCTCAACCCCCCCGACCCAGGGGGAACCATCCAATACCGCGCATGTTCTCATGGTGCGTAACGAGACGATCAATTTGAACACTCGCTCGCGATCTTACGAACCAGTCCCTTCGAAGGAATCCTATGGAAGTAATGCTGAAAAAGATTTCGACTCCTTAACTGATGTCACTGTACCATCAAATTCTCTCACCATTGAGAATCCATCCTTAGACTCAATATTTCGACTGCCCAAAAGTACAATTCAAAAAGCTATTTTCAATCCTAATGCTCGGGCGACACAAAATTACAATATCGTAGAAGACTTGGCACAAGCTCCTTGTGCCATGTCTGCCCTGGAAGTTTTGTAGAATTGTCCTAATCAATGCAAAACTCTCCTTGCAGCCATCGGTGCAGTCCACCCTGATTCCTCGAATACCATCATGTTCCAACTTGACCACTTCAAGCCGAGGATCTCCCACCAGCTCGCATTTCAAGTTTCTACGAACATTGCTAGGAAGATTGTCCATCGTACCCTTTTAGACGAAGGTGCCTCCACTTTTGTCATGTCGATCGCCTATTGGAGAGCCATTGGATCCCCCAAATTGAATCGCTCTCCCACCACATTGGAATCATTCGACGGGCGTGGCTTTCAACCTCATGGGCTCTTACAAGCTCTTGCAGTTGAGTTGGGAGGAAAGACCGTAACCGTTAACATGGAAGTGGTCTCGGCCCCGATAGATTATAATCTCTTGTTTGTTCGTAATTGGTTTTATGCCATGCAGGCGGTAGCTTCTTCAGTCTTCCGCATAGTACAATTCCCCCACCAAGGACGAATTGTTACTATCGACCAATTAGATTTTTGCGCACCAGACGCTACTACTCATCTTGGTGACCATGTTCCTTCCATTGGACAAATGTCAAAACAGTATGAGAGTATAGGGGTTGTCCTTTTGAAAGATTCATCTCTCATGGGTGTTTTTCCGACGACGGACCCCCCTAATCATGTCGCTACGGTGAACATGATCTCCACAGAGATTTTATCTCACTCTACCGATACTTGGCTTGTACCGAATGAAACCACAACACACCTGCTTGGAGATATAATGCCTCTTTCACCTGTTGAATGTATCTACGAGGCTATCCAATCAGCACCGGAGGACCATTTAACCATGGCCTCTCCATCTTGTTCTCTACGATGGACGTCATCTCTACCTGATCTCTTACTTCGGAATTTTCATTGAGACAAGTCCATTATGGAAGTTATGAATGTTGACGATGGTCCGTGGGATGATCTCCATCATAGGTCATGTTTTCTTCCTCCTTTGGCGTACATAGAGGACAACATCCACACCCTCTTTTCACCAGACGTCTACCTGTTCCCCCATTCCCCCATTCTTACATGTTTTATGGACACGGAGGGAAACTTGGCCAACATTGAGCCAACCACCCCAGTAGACATCTCGGTGAAACCTGGTATAGTGGAACACATCCGAATAGGCTAGAAGTGTTCCCCTGAAGAAATAGCTGCTGGCACGGCCTTATTCAAGCAATTTCGAGATGTATTTGCTTGGTCCTATGAGGAGATGCATGGGATAGACCCCGCGATTGTTTCTCATGAAATAAAAACATATCCCGACATCAAACCTGTACGCCAAAAGTTGTGACCGGTACACCCCCGGAAGACGGCGGCAATCAAGGCTAAGATTGAAAATCTCTTAAAGGCTGGTTTTATTTATCTTGTCCCATTGACAGATTGGGTCTCGAACGTCATCCCTGTGAACAAAAAGAAGGGTACCATTCGTGTCTGTTTCGATTATCGGGAGCTTAACCGGGCTTGTCCAAAAGACAACTACCTGACCCCCTTCATCGACCAGATTATCGACAATTATGCCGGAAGTGTCATCTTCTCATTTATGGATGGTTTTTCTGGTTACAACCAGATTGAGATCAACCCCGCCGACCACTACAAGATGGTTTTCATCTTCCTATGGGGAACGTTTGCATTCCGCAAACTCCCGTTTGGCATTAAAAATGCTGGAGCCACGTTTCAGCGGGCTATGTCGCATGCCTTCCATGACATTAAGGACTTTGTGGAACCTTACCTGGATGATCTCCCTACTCATTCAAAGCAGCGCGAGTTCCACATTGATCATCTGAAGGCCATTTTCCTTAGATGTAGATGGTATGATTTTCGTCTGAATCCTCATAAGTGTATCTTTTGTGTTGAGTCCGGACGCCTCTTAAGATTTATCATTTCGAAGGATGGGATCCACATTGATCCCTTAAAGGTGGAGGCCATCATCAACCTACCACCCCCGACTGATGTGACAGAACTTCAAAGTCTCCAAGGGAAAGCGAATTATTTAAGACGTTTTGTTTGCAATTTCGCGGAGAAGACTCAGGGGTACATGAGACTGCTCAAGAGGGACATCCCATTCATTTGGGATGACCAAGCTCAAAAATCCTTCGACAGTATCAAACATGCCATCACGCATGCCCCCGTGCTCCAACCACCCAATTATTATCGATATTATATCTTATATCTCGTCGCTTCTGCTACCACTATCGCCATGGTTTTGGTACAGGAGGATCAAAACGCCCAGGAACATGTAATATACTATGCAAGTAAGGGTCTTGCTGACACTGAAACTAGATATTCACATGTCGAAAAACTCGCATTCGCGGCGGTCATCACTATCCAAACGTTTCGGCACTATATCTTGCTTTGCACCACCACCATCATCGCAGGCTCGAACCCCATGTACCACGTCTTGACACGTCACGTGCTTGGGGGCAAGTATTCACGCTGGATCGTGATACTGCAAGAATTTGATCTTCTTTTTGAGAAATCCAAGTCAAAAAAGTCTTTGGTGTTTGCCGAGCTGATCTGTGACCTTCCCCGTCCTGATGCAGAAGTTGAGCACAATGACTCTTTTCCAGATGAATCATTTTTTCTCATCAGTACGATTGATCCATGGTATGGAGATATCTCATTATATCTTCAAACCCAACGCTTCAACCTTCAACTGTCTCGCGATGACCGTCGTAAGATACGTCACCATGCGAAGTATTATTTAATCATCAATGATACTTTGTATCACTGTGCCATTGATTCAATTCTTTGACGTTGTCTCACTCATGATGAAGCCGAACGCGTTCTGAATGATTGTCATGTTGGGGCATGTGGCGGTCACCTCTCTGGGATGGCTACAGCCCAGAAGATTTTGCACGCAGGATATTATTGGCCTACCATCTTCAAAGATTGTATTGAGGTCGTAAAAAAATGTCCTCCTTTCCAACACTTCCATACAAGGAAGCGCACCCATCCCGCCCCGTTATACCTGGTTATTGCCATGGGCCCCTTTGCAAAATGGGGCATCGAATTTATGCATTGTAAGCCTAACTCGGTCGGGGGGCATAGTTACATCATTGTAGCTAT
The DNA here is from genome assembly GCA_027924585.1 of Larix kaempferi. Lineage (NCBI taxonomy): Eukaryota > Viridiplantae > Streptophyta > Pinopsida > Pinales > Pinaceae > Larix > Larix kaempferi. Next base: position 1,088,222 of record BSBM01000104.1, read on the forward strand.
GGATTACTTTACAAAGTGGGCTGAAGCTATGCCTACATACTAGAATGACGGCAAAACCTCCGCAATCTTCATGTTCAATCATGTAATAGTGCGGTTCGAAGTTCTTCAGGCGATTGTTACCGATCATGGTTCCCATTTTCAGAACCATATGGTTGATGAACTGAGCGATAGGTTGGGTTTCCGCCATGAAAATTCAACACTCTACTACCCGCAGTCCAATGGACAAGTCGAGGCCATTAACAAAGTCTTGAAAACCATGGTCCAAAGGATGGTAGGTACGCAGAAATCCAATTGGCATAACATGCTCTTTTCAGCGTTATGGGCCTACAGAACCTCCGTTAAAACCGCCACAGGTTTCACTCCTTTCCAACTAGTCTATGGATTGGAGGCTGTCCTACCATAGAGTGCAAAATTCCGTCTCTACAACTCGATGTCGAACTTCTTCCTAATACTACTGCCGAAGAAGAATGTCTCCTGCACTTAGCGAAACTTGACGAGTCTCGCCGAGATGCCGCTCTTGCTAATGAAGCGCACAAGAAACGCATCAAATCCCAATACGACAAGTCAGTTGAACCTCGTATCTTTAACAAGGGTGACCTGGTCCTCACTTATGACCAGAAGCACAACAAACTAGGAGCAGGATAGTTTGAATCCATGTGGCATGGACCTTACATTGTCAAATGCGTTTTGGAGAAGGGAGCTTATGAGCTTGAAGACTATGACGAAATCTCTTTGGGTGAACCCCGCAATGGGATTTACCTGAAGAGATACTATGCCTAAAATTGTCACACTTAGACTTTCTTGTATATACTGTACATGGCGTGTTTTTTCTGTGCTATGACGCTTTTATTTTTGAGTGTCTTTAGATCTTTTTTCCGCTCCTTATACCATATTCCATCTGCGTGTGCAGATGGAAACGTGCTATGGATTTGTGGATGGCGCCAGCCGGCATACCCGTAGCCTTGCTTCGGCAGCCTGGGTACCATATTCCCCAACAGGTGAGCTCATTAGCTCAGGAGGAAGTTGCCTAGGGTTTGCGACCAACAACACTACAGAATATCAGGCAGTAATTGAAACCCTAGCTAACGCCATTTCATTGGGTATGAACCACATTGTCATCCACATGGATTCTCAATTAGTGGTTTCCCATCTTAACCGGGTTTACGCCATCTGTGATCCCACCTTACTCTGTCTCTTCAGACGAGTACGTCTCCTGGAAAGGTCATTTGAATCCGTTCAGTACCTGCACATTCCACGAGAGTTAAACATAGTTGTCTACTCGATGGCCAACTTCATGTTGGATTGGTACATCACACACACACAATATTCATAATATGTAAAAGCATTCACAACATGTAAATAATGCAATGTATAAAAGCAAACATGTAAACAAGATCACATCACTCATCATTTTAAAACACATAATGTATAAATCGCCGATAATGTCTGTATATATATATATCGCTCAAAAGTAGTGCTGGTACAAAATTTGAAGCACGATGGCTTTCAGTGAGTCTCTACAAAATCTGAAGCATCGCAGCTTTTAGTAGTACAAAATATGAGGCCTATAAGCTCTCAGTACAAGTATAATAGTGTCATCAGGCCTGATGCCTGACCCGTACACCACCCCTAGCACGGACAGCCTGTTGTCGCTGAGTAAGGAAGCAATCCACGGTCCTCGCTACCTTGCAGAGTAGGGCATTGAAGTGAATGGACGCTCCAACCCCAAACCTCTGCATAGGTCTCGGTAGGTCATCTATCGCTGGCTCGGGAACCTCGACTGTCAACTGGGAGAAGTTCCTGCATACCTCCTCCATCTCCTCGATGGCAGCCTGAGCACCTGGGGGCACAACTGCTTCCCCACCTCTGTCTCTCCTCGCCAGAAGAGAAAGTCCTACCAGCCATACGGGCCCCACATCTGCACACACATGTTACATACTTGTTAGCACTGCATCAAAAAAATGATAAATATGCAAAATTAAAAGTACAAGGGTTTTTGTTCTCACCTATGTCACCATATGCTGCACCCTCGGGCAACACCAAGTCAGCATCCTCTCTAAAATCCATACCGCTGTACAGGAAGTCCTCAACCATGAGTAACTGGCCTTCCATCCAGCTAAATAACTTACGACCAAAGCTGATGATAGGTCCTCCACCATGGAGGGTCATCACCTCAGCCCATCTGAGCATGTGGGGATCTCTAGGCTCCCTGTCATCTAGTACTACCCGTGGATGCAAGATAGGGATCCACTCCAAGAGGAACGATACCATGATCGATCCATAACCAAACTAATTGAGCTCTCCTTGCCGACACTTGGTCAGCTGAGCTCGGAGGTTTGCGAGGAGACCCTCGCACTAGTTGAAAACCTTGGGGAACATGCAGTCCTCTGCATAAATCATCTGAGTCCGAGTAGCCGTGTGTGGGGCTTGGCTTCTCGTCAATCTAGTAATAGTAAACAGTATGGTACGCAGTGGGTGGCTCACCACGTCCCCAATAATAATCTTCCCACTAGAAGATCGAGCAAGAGCGATGCAATGCTATGACACCATGTCATCAACTGTGCGGTCACTGGCCCGTGTTCTAGTAAGAGCTACAGGGTCCCGTCTCTAGGCCAAACCAGTAAGGAAATAGATGTCCTTGACATCTATTGTGAGGATGTGCTCACCAATCATGAAATATTGTTGGGCCGCATCCCAACTCTAGAGCATGTGTGATAGCAATAGGATTTGGGATCTCAACCCCTGAATCTCAAAGAACTTGAGAAAACCGCAGTTCCTAAAGGAATCCACGCATTGTGGATCATTGGTAGCTTGTACATCTTCTACTTCGTGTTCTCTTTCCCACCACTCTAAAACCATGTTTGCTTGCTAGCAACCTGCCAAAAGGGACATTTAAACACTGTTAGATCCTACTTCAACCACAACAAGTTCTTTTTTTGAGCTCACTTTGATGTTTGGGAGATGCACTTCCTCCGTCGCACTGTACATTTACATACAGTGCGATGTCGTCGCACTTCACCCATTTGGGACTTGCGCTGAATCGGTCTCGTCGCAGTTCTCGAAAGGGCCAACTGCGATGAGTCGATAGCGTAATAGCCCTCCATGAATTCATCAAAAAACCCAAAAATTGAACCTAAAAACAAAATCTAATACACTTGAAAGTTGCTAGATGAAGTTTAGGCTTACCTACTCTTGACAGTGGGTGAAATGGAGGATCATAGCTCCTGGAATCGGCAAAGGAAGTTTTGGCTCCAAATTGGTACTTCTCCTCCCAAATTGGCAAATGAAACAATGAAAACTATTTTTGGCCTATTTTTCTATTTATAAATAGAATGGAATATTCCTTTTCAAATATTTTGATGCTCTTAGGCCATTCATCATAGTTTTTGACCATTTTTGTTGTATTTGGGGCTATTTGACGCATTTTCTAGTGTGCAGGAGTTGTAAGTAGTCTTTCGTGTCGTTTCTCGTATCACAACGGTCATCACAGGTATGAACACTCCCTTGAACATTTTGTCGTTATTTTTGCAATGGTTAGTTTGTAATTATTACGTGATGATGAATTTACTCTTCATTTGTTCTCATACTCATGAAACTATGAGAACAAGTACCAAGTTATGATTTATCACTTTTTCAGGCTCATTGAACTTCCACAGAAAAGGACACCCCCCAGAGTCCACTGTTAAGCTCTTTTCAGGCTCTCGAAAAATGAAAATATTTCCAAGCGAACTTGTCACGTTCACGCTTGTTAAAGTATTTGAATGGTCGTCTTCCTGGTGATAGTTTACCCCTTTTTCGGACCAGGAGGCACTAATTACGAAAAGGGTATACTCCAGGCAATCATGACTGGAAGAGTCCTCTCCCACGTTGTTTTACCCTTTTTCGGGCGATGAGGCTAACTTTATGAAAAATGACCATTGGAGTCTTCTTTAGTTCTGTTCAGACTCTCTAAACATGAAATGACGACCAAGTTTACCTTCTATGGACTCGTTAAAATTCTCACATTGAAGGGCCCATCATGGGACGAACCCCTCCTATCCCAGGTTCGGAAAATATCTGGGATTGGACTCATCTATGAGATGAGCTATACCAAGCATCTGGTTACCCTCATCAAGATCGTAAAAAACACATGAGGCACTCATCATTCATGATGGGGAAAAAGGAAAGCGTTTGTGTTACATACCTTATTAGTGGCAGTATGTAGTCGTTCTTGAACATGGCACTCATTTTCATTTGCATACAACACTTGGATCATTTGTTTGTCCTCGAGTTCCACTTATTTCCTGAGTCTTGTTACTCCTTTGAGTCATTCAAAGAAAAGCTTCCATCATCAGTCACTTTGAGAATTTGTGTCGCACTCGTCGTGTCAATACTGCCAAGTCATGCCATGCCCATGTTCAATAATATGTCTATCATTTATCATCTGTAGTCAGTACACCTGCCATTACATCGGTCTACTCTGAGTCAATCTTGCATGTTACTGTACCATGCAATCTACCCTATACATTTTTGTCGTGTTTCGTGTCGATTGATGGGGGATTCATCATGGCACTCCTTCAACGGATTCATCCTTGTCGACTTCAACACATCATCCAAGGATTGAATCTAGAAACCAATAAAGTACCTTGGCCCTGCATGCCTCAATGGCAGGTTACCTCGCTTTCATCATGAGTTTACATCATTGACTCTTGATTGAAAGATTTCATCTTGCATTCGACTTCAACTCATTTATTCATGCTTGATGATATGTACTGTGATACCTTGGGAATCATTGACATCAATGGTGATCTCCCTTGTTCTTGTTAACGGTTTACATCAATGACCGGTAATCGAGTGGTTTCTACCATGTTCGACGTCAAGACATTTGTAATCACATGGATAGATTCGTATCATTGCGGGTTCAGCTTGAAGACCCTGGGGAGTCATGTTTTACCCAGGTTGCGATGGAGTTTGTATTGAGTTATATCACACGGGTCCACTTTTGTATTGGTCGTGGTTGTGTTATCATCTCATCATGGATCTACGCTTGTGTCTAGTAGCCATGATTGTGTTCAGTCGGTCATTATTACCATGGATCTGCACTGTATTGGTCGGTAGCCATGTTGTACTTCATATTAGATTGTCAGTTCAGAGTTAGTTGTACTGCAACAGTGTCCTTCATCCAAAAATTCTATTGCCATTACTTCCATCAAAGCACTTCACCTGTCTATCTTCAATAGCTTCATGCTTTGGGGGGCATTCTGTTACACCCAAAATCTACTCATCATGAGATTTAGTGTATACACCTCTAAAGATATCTTGACTAAGTGATCAACCAGAGAGGATTTGTACCCAATTGTGCTAGGTTTTGAAGGGTCATCGCAGGATTCACATGAGCAACATGCAACGTCGCACCTTGCCTCATTACAGGGTGCGACGAGGTCAGTTAGATGGCAAAAATAGCTTCTTTGAGGTCCTTCTCGAAGCTTGCTGACTTCAGACCCTATCCCTGATCTCTTGGAGGAGCTGGCACTCAATTCCTAGTGATTTGGAGAGATCCCTTAAGCCTCTCCTACCATCTCTCAACCTATCCTATCCATACCCTATCCACTTAGTCCTATATGAATGAAGCTCACTCCCATCCCAAAGGGAGGAAGTCTATGGTATCTACATGCTGGTGAAATCACCCTTGGAACATCTCCACTCACCTATTGGAAAACTCATACTCCCTTAGAAGGATATGGCAATCGGCTTTGTCGGAGAAGGGCTATAGTGTTAAGCCTTGGTTGTAGTTCTATATCTCTATTATGTACTTCCCTCTTTTTACAGTAATACAAATGATTTCCACCAATATTGTTCATGTGTGCAATGGTATTGAGTAGTTTAATTGCTTAACTGTTTACTTAGATCTCTTATTGTATAGATGTCTTTTACTTGTTTCTCTTATTTCTTGTCTTGACAGGTCTTGTAGCTTGGATCTGATGACCATGGGACGTGGAGCAACATTCAGGAGAAAGGACTGCGAAGTGAAAGGTAAGACATCTAATACTCGATCCTTAAGTAGATCTAGGAAATGCATTGGTAGTCTGTTCTATTTGTTCTAGACTCACTTTGAGCTAGGGAGATCCTGCTCGCGTCCGCTCGAGTGGATTGTTCGATAACATTACTGGATATTCTACTTTTGTGCACACTGATCATTTTGCTATCAAGTATTTAATGAATAAATCAGTCACGAATGCTAGAGTTACTAGATGGCTATTACTATTACAGGAATTTGATATCACAATTATTGATAGACCAGGGAAGGAAAATGTTGTTGCAGATTTTTTTATCTCGACTTACTAACAGTGATGACAATTTACTAGTCGAAGATTCCTTCCCTGCTGAACATTTGTTTGCAATATTAGCTCATTCCCCATGGTATGCAGATATTGCTAACTTTTTGGCTGCAGGTAAGCTCCCAGCACATCTGTCAAAGAGAGAAAGAAAGAAGATCATACAATAGAGTGCTAGGTACTACTGGATTGATGGTCATCTTTTCTACACAGGGCTCGATTTAGAGATCAGGAGATGTGTTAGAGAAGATGATATCTTTAACATTCTTAAAGCTTGCCATGATGAGCCCTGTGGGGGGGCATTTTGCTGATAAAAGGACAAGTCATAAAATTTTGAGAATGGGCTATTTCTGGCCTACATTGTTCAGGGATGCAAGGAAGTATGTTCAGGCATGTGATAGCTGCCAAAGGATGGGCCAACCCAACAGATCAGATGAAATGCCTTTGCAGCCACAGCTTGTGGTTGAACCATTTGATAGGTGGGCTCTAGATTTTGTAGGGCCTATCAATCCTCCCTCAAAATAGAAAGTTCATATCCTGGTTTGCACAGATTACATGACCAAATGGGTAGAAGTAGTAGCCTTGGTTAAGGCCAATGATCAAGCTGTGATTGATTTCCTGTATGAAGAAATTTTTACTCAGTTCGGAGTACCAAAGGAAATCATTACAGACGATGGACCACAGTTTGTATCTCATAAGCTGGAAGCACTGTTACAGAAATTCCATATTCAGCACAGAATAACCTCGCCATATCACCCACAGGCCAATGGCCAAGTGGAGAGTACAAACAAGGTTATTGAGGCTATTCTGACAAAAACAGTGAAGATCCATCGTAAAGATTGGGCTGAAAAGCTTCCAGAGGCATTAAGGGCCTATCATACTACATGGCATAACACCACTGGTTTCTCCCCTTATGAGTTAGTGTATGGTAACAATGTTGTTTTTCCAATCGAATTTGAAATCATGACTTTGAAAATAGCTGTGGAAGCAAACCTTGATTTATCAGAGGCACAAAGGACCGATTGAATCAACTCAATGAGTTGGACGAGAAGCGCACAACTACTATACATCATACATCTCTAATTCAACAACAACGCTCTAAGTGGCATGATCGATTTATAAAGAAGAAAGTCTTCCAAGAAGGAGACTGGGAACTGTTGTATGATTCACGGTTTAAGAGGGACTTTAAAGGCAAACTGCGTACTCGTTGGTTGGGCTCCTATTAGATAGATCGGGTATTTGATAATGGAACAGTTCAGTTGATCACCATTGATGAAAACAAATGGTCATCGGTTGCGACTGTATCACAAGCCAATCTCAAGGGAAGCTTTCATTTCGCATGTTGCAGGTGATCCAGACTATCAACTAACGCCGGGATAGGGATTTTTCTCAACCCCTGTCAATTTTTAAGAACTGCAATATCCACATGATTTGTACATAAATAATTCATTTTCTTTTCATTCTGTATTTTATCTATTTTTCATTTTGCATTTGATCGGGTTTGTTTGAAGCATTCTATGCAGGAACTAAATGGAGGAATAGCGGTCGTGATTGGGCCAGACGACTGCAGGCACCTTGCATTGTTCCTGATTTAATAAAGCTCTTTTTAAATAAGATGGATGATTTGTTACCCTTCAACAGTCAGCTGAAAATTTTCCTATTACTTCATTATTGCGCAGCTACGACTCCCTACCTTTCTCCTTTTTACTATTCCAGCAGCTGTGACTCCGCTATTTCCACTTCATTTTCGCCCTTTTCCAACAGCTACGACTCCGCTATTCTTGACCATTCCACCAAATGCAGCAACTGCGACTCCTCTATTTTTTACCATTGTGCTCTGTCTCTATAGCTGCGACTCCGCTATTTTTGCCTATTTTACTAAATATAGCAGTGGTAATCCCACTATTCTCCTTCCCATTGCGCTCTATCTGTACAGTTGCGACTCAGACATTCTTGCCTATTCCGCTAAATCTAGCAGTTGTGACTCTACGAGTTTTCCTGCTCTCTGAGTAATGATTCCAATAATGATTCAATTGGGCGTTGGTTTAGTTGCTTGCTCCACAAGGTCCAATCATAGTTTGCCACAAAGGAAACTTTCGGGTGTCCTGGGTATCTGTCAGCTCGAGTGGCGGTGGCCACATCACTTCAGCACATGTGCATTTATGCTCGTTTTAATGGAGGAAATGACGGAAGCAGACAATGATGATTAATTCATGGCTGAACGCACAACTCAAAGGTATGGATTCAAAACTTTTACATGATTTGGCAGAAAATTAAATACAGTAATAACGATTATGCATTGTCTTAGCCCTCGATTAGTGAACGCATACCATTTAACCACCAGAGAATATGTCAGAACCACATTTGTATTTATTTCCTGGCACCTTACCCGAGTTATATCAGAATACTCCAATTATGCCAATTTTCCATAACCGTCTCATCTTACCTAGATTTCATACCTGTGCCGACTTTCCTAAAATACCCTATCTTCGAACTCCAAGTATCTTTTGCATGATCATATGCTGCAACTCCCACGTCCAGACTGGTAATTGTTGCATTCGTTCTGAATTTTGAGGAGAGATTAAGATGGGAAACCCAGTCCGGCATGAACCAGTAAACACAGAAGCTATACGTGCCAATGTAGAAGTCCTTAACATTTTCATAGCAGCAGGTTGGATGGAATACTTTGAAGGGTTGAATGGTTTCCATACAGAAACCGCATTGCAATTTGCCCTTAACCTGGCTGACACTCACTCTAATGTCAGGGGACTATGTGTGGATGTTACAGAATAAATCATAGCAGAGGTTACTGGCTTACCCCAGGTTGGGAAGAAGTCATTTGGACGGAAGGCACATAATGCAAATGCTATGAGAGAATTCTTGGCAGTTGGAGAGCATGTTAGTCCAAAGCGCCGTGGGTTGGAACTGGCATCTTTACCACCACCCTGGAATCAAGTGGCAATCTTTGTGAAATGATACATCTCTTGTGAAGGTAGGTACCAAATCGTTTCCTTCTCTGAAATTCCCTTATTATCTCATTTACACCATGGCAATTTGGTAAATATACCATTTTACCTGCTTAAAGCCCTACAAACCATGGTTGGTTATGCAAAAATTGCCCAACACCTAGTTTCTTCCCTTACTAATCATGGCCTAATCAAATTACTAGTCTTACGAGCCATTGTAAATCGTAATTTAACCTGGGAACAATTCCTGGTTGAAGATGGGCCAATCATACAACCTGTATTAGAAATGGAGGGTGTTGGTGAAGATAATGAGGACCAGTGTTCCTCAAATCCAGTTGGGGGGGAGGCTAAAGCATTAGGAAACCAGACCAATGATGGAGAGGAGGTAAATATGCCAGAAGCAATATCAGTAGAAAATCCTGCTGCTAAGGAAATTGTGATGGAAGCCATGGTACAGGAGGCAGTAATATTAGAAGCTATAACTGTAGAAGCAGATACTCAGATGGATGAAGCTGAAACTGGAGCAGCTATTGAAGCTGCGACAATAGAAGCTGCAACTGCAGAAGCAGGAATTCAGGAGGAAGGATATCAGATAGGAATAGTAGGAGAAGGGACTGTGGAAATCTTGGAGGTTGTGTCCTCTCCTGAGATAAGGGGGGCCATTATTGAAGAAGAGAAGACCAAGGAAAAGACCCTTGTGTCAAAGAAACGAAGAGGAAATTCAGGAAACAAGGGTCAGACATCTACTAAAACAAAGAAAAGTAAAACTAGAGCTGTCACAGCACCAGTAGCAGTTAGCAGTGGAGAACACCCAGTGGGAATGGTGAGGAGAAGAAGGACTCGATCGACTGTAGCAACAGAAGTAACTGTAACAGCAGAGACAACAGAAAAAACAATGACAGTGGATGCAAGTGGGGCTAATAATGAAGCACCCCTAGCAGAGACAGCAGGAGTAGTCAAAGCAAATAGTGAGTCACCTATGGGAGAGAAAGCACCTGTAACAGGGGTAGATATAGAGATTCCCATTTTGAACCCCAAGTCATCTGCTACTATGCAGGAACCTTCCATAGAAGAACCTCAAATCGAAAATCTCTTGCATGAAAATGAATTATTAAAGGAGGATGTGCAGACATTGCGAGAGGAGCTGGAAAGATGGAAGGGAGTAGTTGGAAAACAAGCTGAGAAGAACTTGAACAAATTAGCAAATGCTGCAAACTTATTATAAAATTCATCTTTTGCATTTGAAAATGAGAAGCAAGGAGAGACTGTTTTTCCAGAGTGTGAAGATATATTTTTTGCAACAGGACACAGAGTTGTTGTGTTGGGAGTTGCATCACAAAGGCATGCACAGATAGAGGAGGTGGAAGAAAGACTGCCAGAAATAGAATTGATGGGGGAAAATGATCCAAGAATTGAAGAGATTCCTGATTCGAATTTAGGAGATGAAACAGTGCAGTCCCAGCCATCAGGGGATACTGAACTTCTTTAGGACCAGTCTCATCAGTCAGGAGGATTTGATATATCCTAGAAACAATCTCAACAGTTCAAAGAAATTGAAGAACAGGGGACTATTACACAAGAACCAGTACCCTTGAAAATATATAGTGAGGTTGCAACTCAAACAGCAACATTTGATACCAAGAACCAAGAAGAGAACACTGTTACACAAGAACCAGTGTTTTCAAAATCATTTGTTGAAGCTGCAACACAAACTGAGATGGTTGAGGTTGATATGGAAATAAAGGATGCTATTACACAAGAACCAACATCCCCAAAATCCATGGCTAAGACTGTATTACAAGAACAGACCACTGCAACTCCAATAGAGGATGAAACTGTTACAGTGCCAAAGAAAAATGAGGAAGTCATTTATCTTGACTCTGATGATGAGAAGGAGGTAGAGGACAGAAGATTTCAACAGCTAGAGAAGAGGATTCTTTGGCTAAATATCGAGTTGGATAAATGGAACAAGTGGATTGATCAGTTTAGGACAGGTATGATCTCTCTCCAAGAACATAGAAATGTCATTAAGGGGTTGAGAGAAAAGTGGGCTGAGGAGTTATTCTTCCAGAAACTCCGGTGGGAGAAACTTCAAGAAAAATTGGAAGGATTGAAGAAACTTAAGTCCCTGCAACGAGAAAAGGACAAAATGTATACTCTTTCCCTATAATTATTGAGTTGCAGGGCTCCATCCCCCTCTTACCCTGTCTTTCTCCATGAGCAGACAACTTTTTTTCAATTGAGGGCTCTGAAAGAAGGGAGATCATTTGATTTGGCAACAGCTACTTAGTTTTTGGAAACTTTTCTGAAAAGTGATTTTGAGGATCAGCATTTGTTATGTGAATTGTATTTACATGACAGTGCCTGTTATATTAACTCTCCATCTAATCCATTGCCTTGCCTAGGGGATGTCCAGCTGAGGGCATTTTCCTCTTTTGTCATTAACCGTGTAAGATGGCGAGATTCTTTCCAAACATCCTCAGGAACGAGGAGAACTCTACTCTCTAGATTAGTGGGGAAACTCAGGATCCAAAAGCACTCATAGAAAATCATGCTCGATCTCTCAGGGTTCCTTCAATTGCCCAATACTTTGAAATTCTACAAGATAAAATCCTCACCACATGTGTCCCAATGATTCTTAATATGTAGCAGAGTTCTCTGGAAGGTAGTGAATACAAATGGTTGTATTCTTCTTCATCTTTAAATGAAATGGACCCATACTGCTTTGAGAATTTCAGGCAAGTTTTGACAAGGGTTCATAGATATGTGCAGTGCATGGAAAAATGTGGGTCTTGGTGGATTGGATTAAGGTTCAGATTCCCTCTCATTTGGCTGCCTGTGATTCTTTACAGAAACAACTATGCTTTGACTGGAGAAGAACAAAAGCTGTGTTGGGAGAAATGGACAGCCTGCTATGGGTTTGTGCCTCGAGGGGAGACACCAGAACTTGCCTACAATCTTACAAATCTCCATAGATTCAATCAGACTCAGATTTGGACTAGGGAAGGTAGTTGCATGAGGACATGCAATCGGATAGTTGGGGGGAGATGTTGGGTTCAGGAAATGCCCCTTTTTGGCCATCCTTATTACATCATTTTACCCTGATTACATCCTATTTTCATAAACTATACCTATGCCTTTTCTCCAAATCAATCAATGATATTGACAGGTATAATTCGTTGTTGCTTTATTTATTTTATGCCTTAGATTGTCAAGATTTTGGATCCTAGTCTTTGATTTATGCTAATCTGTGTGATTTCATTTAGTCAAGGTCTAAAGCATAGGTGTATCATCCAAGTGGTGCCAACTGTTACTCTTCAAAGCACCAACTCCTCATAACTCCAAGGGACAGCGCATTCATCCACGAGAATCTGTAACAGGCCTCCACTGAAATAGAACCCACCTGAAACAGTGCAGTCCCAGGAGATGAAACAGTGCAGTCCCAGCCATCAGGGGATACTGAACTTCTTCAGGACCAGTCTCATCAGTCAGGAGGATTTGATATATCCCAGAAACAATCTCAACAGTTCAAAGAAATTGAAGAACAGGTGACTGTTACACAAGAACCAGTACCCTTGAAAATATATAGTGAGGTTACAACTCAAACAGCAACATTTGATACCAAGAACCAAGAAGAGAACACTGTTACACAAGAACCAGTGTTTTCAAAATCATTTGTTGAAGCTGCAACACAAACTGAGATGGTTGAGGTTGATATGGAAATAAAGGATGCTATTACACAAGAACCAACATCCCCAAAATCCATGGCTAAGACTGTATTACAAGAACAGACCACTGCAACTCCAATAGAGGATGAAACTATTACAGTGCTAAAGAAAAATGAGGAAGTCATTTATCTTGAATCTGATGATGAGAAGGAGGTAGAGGACAGAAGATTTCAACAGCTAGAGAAGAGGATTCTTTGGCTAAATATCGAGTTGGATAAATGGAACAAGTGGATTGATCAGTTTAGGACAGGTATGATCTCTCTCCAAGAACATAGAAATGTCATTAAGGGGTTGAGAGAAAAGTGGGTTGAGGAGTTATTCTTCCAGAAACTCCGGTGGGAGAAACTTCAGGAAAAATTGGAAGGATTGAAGAAACTTAAGTCCCTGCAACAAGAAAAGGACAAAATGTATACTCTTTCCCTATAATTATTGAGTTGCAGGGCTCCATCCCCCTCTTACCCTGTCTTTCTCCATGAGCAGACAACTTTTTTTCAATTGAGGGCTCTGAAAGAAGGGAGATCATTTGATTTAGCAACAGCTACTTAGTTTTTGGAAAATTTTCTGAAAAGTGATTTTGAGGATCAGCATTTGTTATGTGAATTGTATTTACATGACAGTGCCTGTTATATTAACTCTCCATCTAATCCATTGCCTTGCCTAGGGCATGTCCAGCTGAGGGCATTTGCCTCTTTTGTCATTAACCATGTAAGATGGCGAGATTCTTTCCAAACATCCTCAGGAACGAGGAGAACTCTACTCTCTGGATTAGGGGGGAAACTCAGGATCCAAAAGCACTCATAGAAAATCATGCTCGATCTCTCAGGGTTCCTTCAATTTCCCAATACTTTGAAATTCTACAAGATAAAATCCTCACCACATGTGTCCCAATGATTCTTAATATGCAGCAGAGTTCTCTGGAAGGTAGTGAATACAAATGGTTGTATTCTTCTTCATCTTTAAATGAAATGGACCCATACTGCTTTGAGAATTTCAGGCAAGTTTTGACAAGGGTTCCTAGATATGTGCAGTGCATGGAAAAATGTGGGTCTTGGTGGATTGGATTAAGGTTCAGATTCCCTCTCATTTGGCTGCCTTTGAGTCTTTACAGAAACAACTATGCTTTGACTGGAGAAGAACAAAAGCTGTGTTGGGAGAAATGGACAGCCTTCTATGGGTTTGTGCCTCGAGGGGAGACACCAGAACTTGCCTACAATCTTACAAATCTCCAAAGATTCAATCAGACTCAGATTTGGACTAGGGAAGGTAGTTGCATGAGGACATGCAATCGGATAGTTGGGGGGAGATGTTGGGTTCAGGAAATGCCCCTTTTTGGCCATCCTTATTACATCATTTTACCCTGATTACATCCTATTTTCATAAGCTATACCTATGCCTTTTCTCCAAATCAATCAATGATATTGACAGGTATAATTCGTTGTTGCTTTATTTATTTTATGCCTTAGATTGTCAAGATTCTGGATCCTAGTCTTTGATTTATGCTAATCTGTGTGATTTCATTTAGTCAAGGTCTAAAGCATAGGTGTATCAGCCAAGTGGTGCCAACTGTTACTCTTCAAAGCACCAACTCCTCATAACTCCAAGGGACAGCGCATTCATCCACGAGAATCTGTAATAGGCCTCCACTGAAATAGAACCCAACTGAAACAGTGCAGTCCCAGGAGATGAAATAGTGCAGTCCCAGCCATCAGGGGATACTAAACTTCTTCAGGACCAGTCTCATCAGTCAGGAGGATTTGATATATCCCAGAAACAATCTCAACAGTTCAAAGAAATTGAAGAACAGGGGACTGTTACATAAGAACCAGTACCCTTGAAAATATATAGTGAGGTTACAACTCAAACAGCAACATTTGATACCAAGAACCAAGAAGAGAACACTGTTACACAAGAACCAGTGTTTTCAAAATCATTTGTTGAAGCTGCAACACAAACTGAGATGGTTGAGGTTGATATGGAAATAAAGGATGCTATTACACAAGAACCAACATCCCCAAAATCCATGGCTAAGACTGTATTACAAGAACAGACCACTGCAACTCCAATAGAGGATGAAACTGTTACAGTGCCAAAGAAAAATGAGGAAGTCATTTATCTTGACTCTGATGATGAGAAGGAGGTAGAGGACAGAAGATTTCAACAGCTAGAGAAGAGGATTCTTTGGCTAAATATCGAGTTGGATAAATGGAACAAGTGGATTGATCAGTTTAGGACAGGTATGATCTCTCTCCAAGAACATAGAAATGTCATTAAGGGGTTGAGAGAAAAGTGGGCTAAGGAGTTATTCTTCCAGAAACTCCGGTGGGAGAAACTTCAAGAAAAATTGGAAGGATTGAAGAAACTTAAGTCTCTGCAACAAGAAAAGGACAAAATGTATACTCTTTCCCTATAATTATTGAGTTGCAGGGCTCCATCCCCCTCTTACCCTGTCTTTCTCCATGAGCAGACAACTTTTTTTCAATTGAGGGCTCTGAAAGAAGGGAGATCATTTGATTTGGAAACAACTACTTAGTTTTTGGAAACTTTTCTGAAAAGTGATTTTGAGGATTAGCATTTGTTATGTGAATTGTATTGACATGACAGTGCCTGTTATATTAACTCTCCATCTAATCCATTGCCTTGCCTAGGGGATGTCCAGCTGAGGGCATTTGCCTCTTTTGTCATTAACCATGTAAGATGGCGAGATTCTTTCCAAACATCCTCAAGAACGAGGAGAACTCTACTCTCTGGATTAGGGGGGAAACTCAGGATCCAAAAGCACTCATAGAAAATCATGCTCGATCTCTCAGGGTTCCTTCAATTGCCCAATACTTTGAAATTCTGCAAGATAAAATCCTCACCACATGTGTCCCAATGATTCTTAATATGCAGCAGAGTTCTCTGGAAGGTAGTGAATACAAATGGTTGTATTCTTCTTCATCTTTAAATGAAATGGACCCATACTGCTTTGAGAATTTCAGGCAAGTTTTGACAAGGGTTCCTAGATATGTGCAGTGCATGGAAAAATGTGGGTCTTGGTGGATTGGATTAAGGTTCAGATTCCCTCTCATTTGGCTGCCTGTGAGTCTTTACAGAAACAACTATGCTTTGACTGGAGAAGAACAAAAGTTGTGTTGGGAGAAATGGACAGCCTGCTATGGGTTTGTGCCTCGAGGGGAGACACCAGAACTTGCCTACAATCTTACAAATCTCCATAGATTCAATCAGACTCGGATTTGGACTAGGGAAGGTAGTTGCATGAGGACATGCAATCGGATAGTTGGGGGGAGATGTTGGGTTCAGGAAATGCCCTTTTTTGGCCATCCTTATTACATCATTTTACCCTGATTACATCCTATTTTCATAAGCTATAACTATGCCTTTTCTCCAGATCAATCAATGATATTGACAGGTAGAATTCGTTGTTGCTTTATTTATTTTATGCTTTAGATTGTCAAGATTCTGGATCCTAGTCTTTGATTTATGCTAATCTGTGTGATTTCATTTAGTCAAGGTCTAAAGCACAGGTGTATCAGCCAAGTCGTGCCAATTGTTACTCTTCAAAGCACCAACTCCTCATAACTCCAAGGGACAACGCATTCATCCACGAGAATCTGTAACAGGCCTCCACTGAAATAGAACCCAACTGCAACAGATAGATCACATTCCAGCTCGCCAAATCTATTGATCCATTGATTACTGGAGTAACAACTCCTTCATGAGTAACAGCCTTGTTTAATACAGTTGTAACAGTTATCTATAACTCCGCAGCATCAAGATCATAGATCTTCATTACTGCACGAGTTTAGTGGATCATATTTTGTACTTTCAATGTATAAATATGCGAAGGTTCTCATGGCCTGGGGTTGGACAATTACCATTTTGTATAAGCTATAACAGAGCATTGAGACGGCCTATTTCCATCATTAATATGAGAGCAGAGTTCTTCATTTTTGTGTCGTAATTCGTTGTGATTCTCGGCATCTTTGTTAGAAAGCCAGGGCCCGCCTCCTCACAGAGATAGCCGATTTAAGTAGGTAGGTTAATTTAGCTTTCTTTCTGTGTGTGGTGTGGAATTATTGTAGATGTTACTGTTAGTTGCAACAGAGATTAGCTTTCCTTATGGTAGTATGATTGCATCTTGAATAGTTGTAACAGAGTGGTGTGACAGTCGACTATGTAGGTTAATTTAGTTTAATGCATGTGTGTTCGAATTAGCTATAACAACCAAGCTCAATTCCAATATCTTCCAGTTGTTTATGCTTTCTAGGATTTCTAGTAATTATCAGTTAGGATTCAAGCTTATGTTTAGATTCTGGTTGTTGTTGTATCTTCAATTGGTTTATTAGAATAGTCAGATTGTGATTGAGTAACAGTAGCTACTAGATGGATCATTTTGGTAAAGATTGAGTATTGTAGTTTGATAATTATAGGATTTAACTTCTTGCAAAAATGATCTAGTTTATTTCCATTCTGAAATTCATAAATGCTAGGTTGGTCTCTGTAGGAAGATAGCTGCAATTGAATTCCTAGATGTGTGAATTAGATTAGTTCTTTTATGGGATGAGTTTGGCTGAATAGACTGGTAGGATTGTTATCTTCATTAGTTAATCGACTACTTGACATGTTTGTTCATAGACTATGCTTATTTCCATTGAAATAAAAGACCTCCCTGGGTTTGACAATTTATATTGACCATCTTGTATGTTAGCTTCAATTAACTGACATATAGGGTGACCAACAAAAGCACAATCTTCTGCCCATCCAAAAGGTTCGATCTTGTGTTCTAAACGTCGATTTTTCTGAGGAGCTTCTAGCCATGCTCACAGATTTCAAAAATTCCAACTTTTGCGGAAGCCCTAATTTTCCACCTTTCCGATCAAAATCCCGAACTAGGGTTTGATCAAGCTCAGCCTTCTGCCAAACCAAAAAATTTGATCTTGGTCTCTAAATTTTGATTTTGATGAGGATCATTTAGCCGTGGTCTCCGATTCAAAAAATTCCAAATTTCTCCAAAGCCCTAAATTCCTGCAGCAGTGACAAGCCAAGAAAGAAGGTGCTCAGAATCCAATTCTGTTTTGACAGAAATATGTGTCTTACTGTTTCTGGCACATCTCTAAAATTACAAATCCACAGGGTCTGAAACTTTGTCCTATGGTAGCCTGACCTGTCATCTTTCCAACCCCACAGGTCTGACATCAGTTGGATTCTCTAAGAGAGAGTTATGCCAAGTGTCGCAACGTGACCTGTTTACGGGATAAAACAGGAGATCCAACTTGTACGGCATGCCACGTGCCACTGCTTCAACTTCGGCCTTTGAAAAACTTACCTGAGAAACTACAGTACGTTCTCTTACTGTCACGTTTTACATAATTTCATTTGGATCTTCCTAACCCAAGTTGTGACCTTTTTTCCTAGGTCACTTGTTTATGACTGAGATCTAGAAGAGGCAGAAACCCTAGATTGAATGGATCATATCTCACAAAATACAACGAATCATATGTTTTGCTTCAAACACAAGGTACATGGGGATGTTACCTTCAACCTGTAAAAGTTTCATATCCTGAACCTTCGCCAAAATGGATTTATAGTGAAATTTCTACGATGACTGGTTTTTTTTCTATATCAAACCCTAGCTTCCGATTTGTCGCAAGTGCAACAAGTCTCATAAATGCCATAGCATGCATTCCTTTAGGCTAGCTCTGATACCATGTTAATTTTTCATCATTTAATTCAATATATCTAGGATCTTAACTGAACGAATAACATGTACAGTATATCAAGCATAAGAGACAAGAGACAAGAGACACCAAACATTTCACCGGGGCAAACCAAGAAGGTGAAAAACCCCACAACTTCCTCAGAGATAGAATAAGCATCAATACAAGTATAACCATTATCAAACCCAAGAGATATATATCTTCAGCAGCATGCTCCTCCTCCACTTATGCGCACTCCTCCTCCCTCTCACTAATGCGAAGTGAGTGAATAATAGAATGTGTAAAACGAGAGAGACACACTCTCTATTTATACACTAACTTTTACTTGACCTTTACTCAACTAGGTCGGCCTCAACTTAACCACTTAACATAATGCTAACTGGGCCGACCCCTACTAGGGTGGTCTAATAACCCATCAAGTATAAGTTACGACACTTACAATATAACTTGCGACACATGCAAGTACAACTGACAACACTTCCAATCAGAGGAATAATATATCTCTGTTGGGGATACAATAAAGTAAAAATACAATATACAAGTGAATATCTTCTGAAGTTACAAATACATCAACACGATCATGGAGCATGCAAGGTGTATGAGATTGCGTGCAGGGTTCCCCTTACATTTTTGGGTAGATGTTGTAGATACTGATGTTTACTTAATAAACAGAGGGCCTTCACCACTTTGGATGGTGGGATTCCAGAGGAGGCATGGACGGGTAAAAAGATAAACTACTCATTTCTGATAACTTTTGGTTGTGAAGCATTTGTCCATATTGATAAATAAATTAGAACAGAGCTTGAGGCTAAATCCAAGAAATGTACCTTTATTGGATATGGGATTCATGATTTTGGTTATCGCTTATGGGATTATGAAAGTATCAAAATCATTAGGAGTAGAGATGTGGTATTCAATGAAATGGTCATGTATAAAGATCAGTTGTAGGGAAAGAAACAAGAAAAGGAAAACACAAAGTACATAGTGCTTGATGAAATAAAAGAAAATGAAGTTCCAAAGGTGCCAGAAAATCAAGAATAGCAGCAGGTACCTCAAACTCCTACAAGTGTTAGAAGATCTACCAGATTAAGTAGACCTCCTGAATGATACTCTCCTTCAATGTATTATTTATTGATGACTGATTTTAGTGAACCAAAATGTTATGAAGAAGCAATGCAGGTGGAAACTATAAAGAAGTGGGAGCAATGTTAGATTTTAAGCATCAATTCAATATGATCTAGGATCTTATCTGAGAGAATAACATGTACAACATATAAATCACAAGAAGCAATCACAAGAGACAATAGACCCACAGAGTTTCCTTGGGGAAAACCAATAAGGTGAAAAACCCCAATAACTTCCTCAGAGATAGATAGAGCAATGATACAAAACCAAAGCATAAGAGATAGTCTCCTAGTAGCTTCTCCTCCTCCACTTGTGAGCCACTCTCCAATGAGTGTATGAGTGAGAAAGTGAATGATCAAATAGAGTGCCTCCCGCACTCTATTTATATACTAACTTGACTTGCCTAATAACCTTACTAGGTCGGCCTCAACTTAACTACTTAACATAATGCTAACATGGCCGACCCCACTAGGGTGGTCTAATAACCCTTTTACCCACATGACTCATACAAGGTCAACACCATCAAGGTGGTCTAATAACCCATCAAGTATAAGTTACGACATTTACAATATAAATGACGACACTTCCGTATAGAGGAATAATAACATCTCTATATGAATACAATATACATATATGAAATACATTCCGAAGTTACAAATACATCAACACTCCCTCTTAACTAGGAAGGTATTTCTCGATACAGAACTGCTAGCACAAGTCTTCTTCTCTGGATCATCGTCACTGGATCATCATCATTGTCACTGTTGCTGCTATCTCAATCAATCTCTAATCTACTCGTCATAGGAAGTTCTACAGAGCCAACCCTTTTTCATGTTGGATGTAGGCCTAGCCTCCATGTAGGTCTTCATCATCACTGCGAGCAAGCCATCAAGTAGGTACACCTCAGGACTGATTACACTACCTCTGCAAAACCTGCAAGATCTCTCAGGACTGATCATATGCCACCGCAAAACCTGCAAGAGCATATTAGGACTGATTATATTCCTCTGCAAACCTGTGTACCCTATTGTCACATCATCATCTTCAGATCACCTCATAGTCCACAGAGCACAACCTAGATGCACATCACACAACAATTACACTCACCGGCATGGGAAGACACACCTCAACCATCCATGAAAGGCTCAACACTTATATATATGCCATGGGAAGACACACTTCAACCATGCAAGAATGGCACCGCACTTATATCCATAGCCATGGGAAGACACACTTCAACCATGCTAGGAATGGCACAACACTTATATCGCAGCCATGGGAAGACACACTTAAACCATGCTCGAATGGCACAACACTTATATCGTAGCCATGGGAAGACACACTTCAACCATGCTCGAATGGCACAACACTTATATCGCAGCCATGGGAAGACACACTTCAACCATGCTCGAATGGAACAACTCTTACATCAACGACCATGGGAAGACACACTTCAACCATGTAGGAATGGATCCAACCCTTATATCTGCACCAATGGAGGACACACCTACCACCATGTGAGAATGGCTCATGTGCATCTGTGTCTCTGGACTCATCACTTCCCCTTGGAAGGAATATTGATATGAAGTACACCAAGCCTCTTTCTGAAGTACTCAAACTTCACTCTGGCCAACGGCTTGGTCAATGCATCGGCTATCTACTCGTCTGTCAACATACATGAGCTTCGCTGCTCCTCTCTGCACCATATCCCTGATATAGTGGAACTTGATCTCAATGTGCTTCGAGTTGTCATGGAACACTGGGTTCTTCGACAACTTCACACAACTCTGGTTGTCGCAATATATACAAGTAGCACTCAACTGGAGATCAAACAAATCAGATAGTAGCTTCCTAAGCCATACTGCCTCACAAATAGTTGAACAAGTTGCGACATACTCTGCTTCGGCTGTACTCAGTGCCACACAGGACTCCTTCCTGCTAAACCAAGAGATCATACCATATCCCATACTGAAGCAACACCCTGAAGTGCTCTTTCGATCAATGGAACTGCTTGCCCAATCCGAATCAATATAAACCTCCAGGTTAAACTTTTGATTCACCTCATACTTGAGCCCATAGTCAACTGTACCCTTCAGGTACCTCAGAATATGCTTTGCAGCTATCAGGTGAACAAGTCTCAGATCTGTCAAGTACTAGCTCAAGGTGTTCACCGCAAAGCAGATATCTGGTCTAGTATTCATCAAGTACATCAAGGATCCAATCATCTGACGATACATCGTGGCATCAAATGGATTAGATGAAGCATCACACAGAAGCTTCAAGTTCGATGCCATAAGTGTGGCCATGGCCTTGCAGTCCATCATCCCAAACCTCTTCAGGATCTCTACTGAATACTTCCCTTGTCCAAGGAAGATTCCATCTGTGCTCTGCCACACCTCCATACCTAGAAAGTAGTGCATCATACCCAAGTCCTCCATCTCGAACTCAGCAGCAAGCTTCCTCTTCGTATCGGCAATCAATCTATCCTCACCTGTAACAAACAGGTCATCCACATACAGAAGTAGTATCATTGGATTTCCTTCCTCAACCTTGTAGTAAAGGTTGGAGTCCGCTTTACTCTTAGTAAAGCCCAAACTAGATAGGAAGCCATCTATCATGCCGTACCAGGTCCGGGGTGCCTGTTTCAAACCATACAGGGCTTTCTTCAGTTTGCAGACATGAGTCCCTCTGTCATGTGTCTCAAACCCGAGTGGCTGCTCCACATACACTTCCTCTTCGACTACACCATTCAAGAAGGATGTCTTGAAATCCATCTGGTGTATCTTCCACTTCATCACTGCATCCAGAGCAAGTACTGATCCGATGGAAGTGTATCTGGCTACAGGTGCAAAAGTCTCTTCATAATCAATCCCTTCTTTCTGGGAGAAGCCACGAGCTACAAACCTCGCCTAGTGTTTCTCTATGCTACCATATGCAGCATGCTTGATCTTATAGATCTACTTGGAAGTCACAATAGACTTCCCTTCAGGTCTTGGGACCGCATCCCAAACATCATTCTTCATGATCGACTGGTATTCCTCGATCATGGCATTCTTCCATTACTGTATCTCAAATCCTGGGAACTTTAGATTCTTCAATAGACAGCTTTGTTGCTGGAACAAATGTTGTAGTCCTTGTAATACCCCCAATTCGACCCTTAGGATATATGAGCCTTTAATGTAAATAAGTGTACATGTGATGTATGTTTTCCTAGCGTGGAGCTCAAGGCCAAGGCCCTGCTAGTGAAAGCCGAATTTTATTTAAAGGGCAAGTATTTGATATTTTGATACCATGTGCTCTTAAGCCATGGAAATTGTAATAGGATGTAAATTAGACATCATGCAATATAAAATACCAAAGCTGGCTACAGAGGCAACGAATGAGAAGGGGCCACGTGTATCCACTAGGGAGTGGTGAGGGGGCTATGGGAGTGACCCATAGGTTGCCATTTGTCATTATGTGAACCCATTGACTTCCTTAGGTGACATTAATGCCAATTGTAAGGAAGTGGTTGAGATTTCAGCCCATGACTTTGATGGAGTATGGGCAGCCCTGAAATTCGTATGGGAAGGTATGGGCTCTTTTGACTTGTCCCACAAGTCACTCTACATCTTGGGGGTTGCTCCATCCTTATCCCCATTCCATTGTGGAAGTTTGGGACATCTTTCTCCACCCAAAAACGAGCTCCCAACAGTGAGAAAACCGAAAATCGCGACTGTGAGAGAACCCACGTTTTGGGAAGCCAAAAACGTCCCGATTTGGTATTGGACAGAGAAATCCAATGGGGGATCCATTGGTAGGAACCTTGGGGCGAATTTGGGAGCAATAGCTACCCCAAAAGCCATGGGAAAACCCAGTTTTAATGGCCCAGAAAATCAGTGACGGATTTGGGTTGTTTGTGACAGATTTGTGAGAAATCCGATTGTGGATGTATGAATAGAGGATGGGATTGCTGAGTCTAGTTTGAAGAGTATGTGGCTCGGGGATTGAGCTCAGTGGACTAGCATCCTCCTCCATCTCCTATTGCATGCTTGAGAAACCCAACCGTGTGTTGGCTTAGCATGGCTGTTTGAGTGAAACCCTGACTGTGAGTGAGCCATCTAGTTCCTCCTTAGTGGATACGCAGCCCAGCTCGGGGGTGATCTCTCAGCTGAAAGAATATAGGCTGGACAGAGATCTATGGTTGGGTGGAACGTTGCTCTCACATAGCCAGTCGTTTGGACCATTATAATTCGAGATAAGTATTCTTGATGTTAATTCTATGCCCTGCAAGCATTTTAAATAATGACTGTTGTTCATATGTTGAATGCATGATGAAACGGTGTGCATATGTATTGTTTAATTCCGCTGTGTTTATATTGAATTGAATCTACATATAGGAGTTTTAAAATGTTAGTTATTTATGTGCAAAAAAAAATATTGGGGCGAAATTTACAAAAGCCCGGTATGTTGTTAATGTTTCCTTCCCTGTTGTTTTGATGGAGAAGGGGACATTACAGTCCTTCTTTTGTAGGTGATGGTATACGATCTTTCCTACAAGACACGTTAAATTGCATGATTAGAAACATCTCATAGTTTTCAATACAAATTCTTACATATAAATAAATATGTCATACAGTGATGCAATTATTTTAGCCAATGCTTCAGTACAACATTCATCCATATCCCGTAACTTTCTAGATGCCTTCCAATCTCTACCAGAACATTGTTAAGAGTGTGCACAACTACCAACATGTCAACAAAGTGGTTTCATTCTAGATAAGTAGCAATGAAATGTTGTACAGTGCCATAGGCCACTTACCCATCACATGCATATTAGTAGTAGACTGTTCATTAATGCAATTATTCTAATATGCATAATACACAACCTAAGTCTAGGAACATAGGCATATAAATCATTGAACAATATTATTTAAACAATAAGATATGATAATTCAAATAGTTATCTTGTTTGTTTGTTGGGTGGACTCCCTCTCAATATTTGCTTCCTTGCAGGAACTACTGGAGTGTGCTCCCTTTTGATCTTTGCTTACTAGATTACCTGTCTTTGAACTTATACTCATCTCGGACCACTATGCATGCTTAAGTGTGCACTAGTGTCATGATTGTGCCATCCTCAAGATCTTATACATTCATTAATATAATCTCAAAACAAGATAATCTTAAACATGTATAGTCATGAACATTTCAAACACAGATAATAAGCATTAGTATTCAAGGTTTCAAGGAAGACTTCTTTTACTCATGCATATTCTTATTTGACCATAGGACTCTTTTGGTTAGTCATATCATTATTCAAGGTAAGAGACATAATAGGCATAAACCCTTGATTACTTAAATTTCTAACTTCATGAATAATCATTATCAATCATACAAAAGTATAAGATCCTAACACAAGGTAGGATTCTAACTTGATATAAGAAAAACATACATGGTTATCATATTTGCTAGTTATGTCTAACAATGTCTTCTTGTTCTCTTCAATGACCTGCATAACTCATAAGTTAACCATTGTAGAACAAAAAATATACATATCTTGTAAGTAGAGCTTCTATGTGATCCATGACTATGAATGAGTCTCTGTCTTCATGTCACCATGGTCTTGATTTAGAACTTGATTTGTACCTTCATGTTAGCAGATAACATTATTCTCATACAACACCACAGTGCATTAGTACAATCATAATTGTCATAACCCCAATCAATGAATGTCTTCTATCATGCATTCATACTTTTACTAGGGTGATAAGACAAGTCTAAAATTAAACAAGATTGTTACTAAACTCAATAACATGAAGACAATCATATTATAAACTTAATCATGAACAGATTTCAAAACATACCTGCAAGTCATACCTGTCAGATTGCTTGTAGTAGTAGTTGTTGTTGCTCCTTTTGTTCTTAGGAAAATCTGAGAAAAAGTGTCCTCTTCTTAGTATGTGTTGTGAGAGCTTGATCTTCATTCCCCATCTTTTCTTCTCGAGCTACAATCCGAGCTTCTTCCTGTGAGCATTCTTCCCACAACCTACTGAATGAGATAAGTTTCTTCCTAGCACAAATTCCTTAGATGAAGGAATCCCATGACCTAGGAAGGCCATTAAGAGTGGTCATTACCACTTCTCCATTCTCTATATCTTCTCCCACAGCTTCAAGTTGTTCTTTTATCTGGGAGACCCTTGAGAAATAAGACTGCATGGTCTCCGCATTCTAGATCTTGATATTCTTCAATTGATTCCTCAATGTCATCTTCTGATTTATGTTCTTCCCTTCAAATAGCTTGGTCAAGGAATCAAACATCTCCTTAGGTGTCTTCAGAGATGACACATGTGGTATGAGATGGTGTTTGATAGAATCAGCAATGATCCTCTTAGCCTTGACCAAGTTCTTCTTGTGTACGGCCTTAGCCTCTTCTCCCTCTGGAACTAGAACCTCTTCACTTATGTAGGTGTCCAATTCATTTTCTTCTAGGATTAACCCAATCCACTTGATTTGCTGAAAACTGGATTTGGTGCTAGATTAGGGTTTGTCAAAGAAACCCTAAAAATTCAAACTTTGAATTTCAAACTTCTGAAAGGATAGAAAGATGCGCCTTGATGAGATGATCAAGCGGCTATACTCAGAATTTGAAAAATACAAAGTTTCACCCCTCACAATTGCCTTTTAGATTTCTGGATTCACTAGGAGGACCCTGAATTAGGGTTTGATTTTCCTAGAGCTTCACCCAACCAAAAAGTTCAATCTTGGTCTCTAAACTTCGATTTTTCAAAGGAGCTTCCAGCCATGGTCTCAGATTTCAAAAATTCCAACTTTTGCAAAAACCCTAATTTCTGGCTTCACTGGACAGGACCCCAAACTAGGGTTTGATTTTCCCAGAGCTTCACCCAACCAAAAAGTTCTATCTTGGTCTCTAAACTTTGATTTTTCAGACAAGCTTCCAGCCATGGTCTCAAATTTCATAAATTCTAACTTTGGCAGAAACCCTAATTTCCGGCTTCACTAGATAGGACCCCAAACTAGGGTTTGATTTTCCTGGAGCTTCACCCAACCAAAAAGTTCGATCTTGGTCTCTAAACTTTGATTTTTCAGAGGAGCATCCAGCCATGGATTCAGATTCCAAAAATTTCAACTTTCTCTGAAACCCTAATTTTTAGGTCAAAATCTGAAAATGCTCAGAATTGAATTATGTTTCGACAAAAAGATGAGCCTTGCTGAGGAGAGTCAATCTAGCCTCCTTCCTTTGAATATATGTGGAGAGAAACCCAAAAAACAAGAATCCCTAGCTTCCGCAGCTGCACAGTGTCTTCTTCTCAGGTTAGCTCTGATACCATGTTAGATTTTGAGCATCAATTCGATATGATCTAGGATCTTATCTGAGAGAATAACATGTTCAACATATCAATCACAAGAGACAATAGACACACAGAGTTTTCTTGGGGAAAACCAATAAGGTGAAAAACCCCAATAACTTCCTCAGAGATAGATAGAGCAATGATACAAAACCAAAGCATAAGAGATAGTCTCCTAGCAGCTTCTCCTCCTCCACTTGTGTGCCACTCTCCAATGAGTGTATGAGTGAGAAAGTGAATGATCAAATAGAGTGCCTCCCGCACTCTATTTATACACTAACTTGACTTGCCTAATAACCTTACTAGGTCGGCCTCAACTTAACCACTTAACATAATGTTCATAGGGCCGACCCCACTAGGGTGGTCTAATAACCCTTTTACCCACATGACTCATACAAGGCCAACCCCATCAAGGTGGTCTAATAACCCATCAAGTATAAGTTACAACACTAAAAATATAAATGACGACACTTCCGTATAGAGGAATAATAACATCTCTATATGAATACAATATACATATATGAAATACATTCCGAAGTTACAAATACATCAACAAGCAAGGCATGAATGAGGAGATGAACTCATTGGTAAGAAACCAAACTTGGGATTTGGTTCAATTTCTTGCATGTAAAAGAGAATTGTAGAACAAATGGGTTTACAGGTTGAAGGAAGAAGATGGAGGCAAGAAGTGGTACAAGGCCAGACTTGTTGTAAAGGGGTTTGCACAGAAGACAGGTATAGATTTTGATGAAATATTTTCTCCTATTGTTAAAATGACTTCAATTAGGACTATTTTAATTCTAGTGGCGGTAGAATATTTGCATCTTAAACAGTTAGATGTAAAAACGTCCTTTCTCCATGGGGATTTGGGGGAAGAGATTTATATGCAGCAACCACAAGGGTATGAAGTCAAATGGAAGGAGAATTTAGTATGTAGGTTGAAGAAGAGCTTATATGGATTGAAGCAAGCTCCAAGGCAGTGGTATTTGAAATTTGACAGGTTTATGACAGAGCAAGGTTATAGTAGATGTCATTCTGACCACTGTGTTTATTTCAAGAGGCTAGATAATGGAAGGTATCTTATCTTGTTATTGTATGTTGATGACATGCTTGTTGCAGGGTCTAAAATCTAGGACATAAATGTGCTCAAGAGGAAGTTAGCTAATTAATTTGCGATGAAGGATTTGGGTTCTGCAAAGCAAATCCTTGGTATGAGAATAACAAGAGACAAGAAAAATCACAAATTGACATTGTCTCAGGGTGAGTACATAGAAAAGGTGTTGGAGAGGTTTAGAATGCAGAATGAAAAACCAGTTAGTACACCTTTAGCCAACCATTTCAAACTAAGTAAGAGATGTGTCCCAAGACACAAGAAGAGATAGATTACATGTCCAGGGTTCCCTATTCATCAACATTTGGAAGCTTGATGTATGCCATGGTGTGCACAAGACAAGATATTGCACATGTAGTGGGAGTTGTGAGCAGGTATATGAACAATCCAGGTAAAGAACGTTGGAAGGAAGTACAATGGATTCTCAAGTATTTGAGAGGTACTACCACTCATGCATTATGTTTTGGAGGTTCAGACACTATTCTACAAGGATACGTTGATGCATATATGGAAGGTGATAAAGATAGAAGGAGGAGCACCACAGGGTATGTGTTTATTGTAGGTGGAACAACAGTAAGTTGGATTTCGAAGATGTAAAAGGTTGTTGCACTTTCAATAACAGAAGCAAAGTATGTTGCTGCTACAGAGGCTAGTAAAGAGATGATTTGGTTGCAGAGGTTCATGGAGGAATTGGGTAAGAAGCAGGAGGATAGCAAGTTGTATAGTGACAGCCGGAGTGCCATTCATCTTGCAAATAAATCAGCCTTCCATTCTAAGACTAAAAATATACAGCCGAATTACCATTTCATACGGTATGTTCTAGAAGATGAATTGTTGAAGTTGGAAAAGATACACTCTAGCTAGAATCCTGCAGACATGTTGACAAAGGTAGTAACCAGAGAGAAACTGAGTTCCTGCTTAGTTTCAGTTGGCCTTCTAGCATGAAGTTGAATATGAGAAATTTGTTAGATCCAAGGTTTAAAACATAGTCCAGCAAGTGCAGCAGCGGTGGAGTTGTTGTTATCAGTCTCCAAGTGGGATATTGTTGGTTGTGGAGCATGATCTTCTTAATTTAGAGATGTTGTTGTTTCGGCCGTGTTTGTACCCCAATTTTTATATGATATGTAGGTGGAATGTACACTCATCCTAGTGGGGGGTTTTCGGGGGGGACCATCCCCCCTCGATGGGGGTTTCAGGGGCCAGCGGTCCCCCGGAGGGGGTTTGGGGGTAGCGCCCCCAAAAGAAATTTTATGGTTTTTTTTTTATCCAATAGTTTATGGTCCCATGGTAATTCCCTTTACAAGGAAGACATTGTAATACGGTTTTGTAATGTATTGTAGCATTGTAAAGACCTCTGTGATTGGGTAAGAGAGACTGAGAGAGATTGAAGAGGAAGTTGCAGTGAATGTGCTGTAGATTGTATCCCTTCATTTGTTGGATGGTATAGTAATAAAAGGACTGGAAATTTCTTCGTGGACGTAACCCAGATTGGGTGAACCACGTTATATTGGTCTCTCTCTTGTATTGTGTTTATGTGATTTATATTTGCATCTTGTTTATTGTTATTGCTCTGTGATCCTGTTTTTGTAACACGAACCTGTTGGAAATTGGTGGGTTAGCCCATCATATCTGTATTTTCTACCATTCCGACAGAAGATCCTACCGAACATGGGACACTCTAGTCAGCACCCCATTTCTGTCTTGGTTCCCATGTTGAGCTATTCTCATAGGCCTGGGAGTCCTATTAGTACCATCATGACTTAGAGTTTGAGACAACATATTTCTATTTCATACATTTCTGACCATATCCTGATGGGCTCCCAATTTTGTGTCATTTTACATAAGCATGTGTTAAAATATCCACTTGAACATCCATTCCTACGGCTTCATTTCTTATTGCTTATGTTGTGTATGTTACTTTGTAGAAACTTTTTGTTACATGATACTTATAAACCATTTCTTATGTATATTTGACCCATACCCATAGAGGAAACACCCATAAGAGTGTACATAACTAGCTTAGCCCTTGTTTGCAATATGTATATTTTCCTTGGCCTGACCCATGCCCTTGAAATATAGGCGCATGCCCTTGAGACACTCATTTCCTCTAATGTATCATAGCATGCTTTATTCTTTTTTCAGGCTAATAAATGAAAAAGGTATTAAAAATTAGAACACAAAAATCCAAAAAAGGGGAGAAGTGAATCATTTCATATTGTATTCTGGAAAAAATGGAAACAGTCAATCCTTGTCGCCCTTGCACACGACACAAAATTTGGTATCTACTATCAATACACCATCTACATTTTCCTTAGGATACTGTACCAGTATTTTGAACATATCTTCACCAATGGGTTATCCTTCCCATCATCAATGGAGCTTTCGTTAATGCATCTGGCATTGGCATATTTAATTAAGGTCGGTTACTCAAGTCCTATGTTTCCAAGTGTCCATTATGTGTCATGCTATGTGTTCAAGGGAAGTTCAAACATTGTCATCCATTCCTAAAATATTCCTAACCAATCATGTCAGCCTTCCTTGTGTCAATATACAATGTTGGATCTTGCATTTCTATCAAATTATATCAGACTATTGATCTATGTTTCATATCGGTTGATGTGGGATGCATTAATGCCCTCCTTCTGATGGATCTATTCCTATCAACACCAAATCATCATCTAGGAAATGGATCTAGAAACCCATGAGTACCTTGGATCTTGTAGTCATTAGTGGCAAGTTTTCTCGCAAATGATAGCAGGTATACATCAATGACCCATGATTATTTGATTCTACAAGTTTTCGACTTCAGAACATCTATTCACACTTGCTATTTTGTACTCAGTACCTTAGAGTCCACCATCATTATCGGTGGGTCTCTTCGCATCTGTTAACGGTATACATCAATGACCAGTAATCAGATGGTTTTTTATTATGCTCGACATCAGTTCATTTATTGGCATGATATAAACCCCTACTATCATCGGTTTGTATTGAAGACCTTGGGGAAAACAGTTGTATCACTCATCGATGCACTGCCCGAGTTGCGCAAGATTAAACTACCATGTCAGAAGTTCAATGAAGACCTTGTTTTCGCACTCATCAAAGTGCATGTTTACACTTCTAAAAATTTTACTTTTGACATGGATCCACTGTGTATTTTATGTGGCCATGCTTGTTTACTGCTAAGCATGGGTATGCCCACCTTAGGAAGATATTGTATATTTGAGAAATTTCTATGTTTACCTTGCAGGTGTTCTCCTGAATCACGCGTCCATGAGCTAATCCTTTTTTCATCCTTGCTTTGATCAATAAAGAGTATCAGTATGAAGAGTATCAATATAAAAAATAATGTATTTCATCCCCTAGCTATGTTTCAGACCTCACACATTAGGGGGCATATGTTAACAATCAAATTAAGACCCTTAACAAGTGAAGATAGAATCACATTTTACCATTCGCCCGAAACATGAAAACTAGAAATTTGGAACAATTGAGAGCTTCAATCTCTCAATTGACCACCGCTTCCACAATGGAAGAAGTTTGTGAAGATAAAGGTTTCCCTAAAGAGTCCAAGTCTAGGACCACTCAAAGGGCCAAAACCTAGTTTCTACAACTCCTGGATTGGAAAGAATACATCAAAGGTGTATTAACTGTCCTACAAATCCTGGAAATTAATGTCAAAAGCCTTAAAATAATGGAAAAGTGGTTTTTTGAGTGAAAATAATAAAAAATCAAGAAAATGTATTATCCCACATTGAAAGTTGAATTATGAATTCCCATTTCCTAATGCTATAAAAGAAAGGCATTTGGGGCATGGTAAGATACAAAAAGTGAGAGTAAAGGCATGCTCGAAAGATTTAAGGGTTGGAAAGCTCATCTTCAACAAAGCTCTTGAAGGATCAAAGGCAAGGATGGAGAAGGTTGGCTCAAAGCAAAGGAGGAAGAATTCACCTCAAGTAACAAGGTTGTAAGTATTTATTTTCCTCAATTCAATCTAATGCAATTCATCCCCCCCCCAAAGTTTTGTTTGAATTTAGGTTTTAAATTTAGTTTTGAATGCAAATTTGGTAGATAGATTTCAAGTTATGCAAATATTTTCAAATTATTAGAGATAGAAGCCATAGGTAAGAACCTAGCAAGCTGTTGCAAATGGAGGCCTAAAGGCCATGGATGCTCAAGCAAGGCGATCTTCTACAAGTGGCTAATATTCAAGAGGTATTATACTCTCTTCCTCCCTTCTCTTTCTTGAAAAGTACTTAGGAATCTCAAAGGGAATGAATGATTTTTGCATGTATTTTTTTCATTGAATCTCACCAAATTCATAGTAAGATAGCTAATTAGTGTAGACACGTACCCACTACAATTAATATAAACATAGAAGATGATATCCAAGTCTTGGAAGCTCATGCAAAGAGCAGAAATAAAGAAGATCACTCTCACAAGTCTAGAAGATTCCACAAGAGTCAAAGACCTCCCAAAGACTACTCAAAATTCAAATGGTACAATTGCAATGAAATGGGCACATTGCAAGAAATTGCCCCAAGAAGAAAGGAAAAAACAAGAAAGGAAATAAGAAGAGGCATGTTGGCAGGCGGTTTGGACAAGTCAGCATCGCAACATCGTGGATGTTGCGCAAGGCCAAAGATACCGCAGAAGGTGGGAAGTCAAGTGCAAATGATAATATTTTATGTAATTTTGGGTCAGTCGAACCGCAGTATGCGGGTTTTTGGGTCATTTGGACCACAATAGAGTTATTTTGGGTAATTTGCTTTGAAGTGTCGGTTAGGAAGTAGCTAGAAAGTGGACAAGTATTGTAAAGGCGCAAGCCTATAAATAGATGTAGATTTGTAAGTGTTAAATGATCTTTGGGGAGTGGCAGAGATCTCTTGTTTTGGAGAGCATTGTCAAATCTTAACATTTGGAAGATCTTGATCTGATGCAGAAGACTGTGTATTTTGTTGTATATGGGTTTTTGTGGAGTTAATATGAAGTAACAGAGTTTTTGAGAAGAATCCCTATGTCTTATTGTGTATCTGTGGTAATGTATTTTGCGATATGAATGATGTGATGTTTCCTTGTTGCGATTAATTTTTTACTGTTATATCTGTCGCATATGTATGGTCCTATCAATGATGAGATTTGTCGGATAATGTTACAATTATGTTAAAACATGAATTGAATGCTTAGATCTAACCATGAATGTTGCAATAAGTTAAATGGTTGATGCACAACATCCTCCTACATTCTGTGGAAACATGGTTCCGTCAAATCTGCCTTGAACATCTCGGGTGAGACCTCATCTGCTCTGTAGGTGTTGCTGGATGGGGTAAAACCTGTCTGGGCCGATGCTTAGGGAGATCACGGTGGGCTGGTGTCGACAGTGTTGGGAACCCCTGTCGACTGGGTTTGTGTCAACAAATGGTTTCGTTGCCGGGACTGTGTGCGAAGTGACAGGAGGATATGTGGCATCTGACGAAACCAAAGATCCAAGATTGGTTCAACCTAAAATTGCAAGAGTTTTCTGAAAAAGAAAACAAGAACCTTGGGTTGACAACAGACTATTGGTTAGCGAAGTATATTCACGACGGTCCGGACGAATATTTTTTCTCCGAGTTCCCAATCATCCTGTATGAGTGGTTAGCGAAATTGACTTTTCAAAAGACGAACTTCCAAGGTGGTGAACCAACAGCCTGGACCCTGAACTAATCCAGGAGCTGCAAGAAGTCGACAACAAAGCGTCGCAGGCTGTCGAGGTTTGGCTTGATATCATATTAGAAGGCTATATCACTGAATTTGCGGTTGATACAAACAAATCCTATAGTGAAGCTGAATGATATTTCTTCTGCGGACCACGAGGTAGGTTTCTCTTGTCACTACAGTTGTCCATTAAGATGCTTATTTGTGAAAAAGGCATATTGAAGATGCATCACAATCAGTAAAAACCCTGGTGGGCGGAGGTTGTGGATATCGCGACGGCAGGAGGGCGGTACATGGAATGGTAAGGGGTAGATGGGTGCAAGTCATGACGAGACTGTGAAGGAAGCTGAGGAAGAGAGTGGTCTTACAAGGGGAGGAGAAAGGTTTCGACAGGAAAAGAGGCAGAGGACAGGAGAAGGTCCTGCTGCGATCGGAACGCAAGACTGCGAAGGAAGACCACATGGGACGAAGCGACCTCATAGCCGAGACAAGGACAACTAGGATATGCCCAGGATAGAGGTCGGACCAAACCCCAGTAGACACGTGCCCACACCTCTACTCACTATCTGTCAACCAGTAATAAATACAACTTCAACACCACCATGTCAACAAAACTTGATTGCTAGTAGTTCAACGACTACAGGAAGGAAGCCCAGGATGGTGGGCGAGGATACAAAGTTGTCACTGTTCCATGGAAATGGAACAGATAATCCTGAACAATACTGGTTCTTATTTGAGGCAGTATGGACCGTGAAACAAATTACTGATGATGATGCTAAGAAAGGACAGTTAGCAATAACTCTGCGAGGTCATGCATTAGACTGGTTTATGAAGTTTGTTCTAGTCCCTACAGGAGCTCCAGAGAAGATGTTAGACGATATCAGGAAAGGATTGATTGCAGAATTCAAAAAAACCAAGTCTGAAGCACAGTATATTACACAACTAAAAGAGATTAATCAGTATCCCAATGAAATGGTGTGGGATTTTGACCAACGATTCAAAACTCTGATGGAAAGGATCAGCTTTGACATGAGTGTTGTCCAACACAAAGAATGGTTCATCGCGGCATTGCTCCCGCATATTCATCTACTGCTGATGCAACAGAACATTACAACGCCCAGTGAAGCCTTGGAAATCGCAATGCGGTTAGAAGAATCGCCGATCGGGGAAAACGCAACTAGGATGTTGCAGATTCAAACACAACTAGCTAACCTGACCATACAGTTGCAAGATATTAAGAAGGGTAAGGAACAATGAGAAGAAGTATGGTGTATGCGATGTCGCGAAGAGGGGCATACTAAGGATAGTTGCCTAGAAATCCGCAATTATCTGGTTTCAGGGGCACCGAACCCGTTGACTGGAGGCGGTATGCCGTGGTGTCCCATATGTCAGGTATATGGGCACCGCCTTGAGGAATGCCAATACATGTAGAAGATGGTCACAAAACCGATGAATCTGTATTGTACATTCTGTAAATCTGTGGGACATGAGGATAAGGACTGTCGGGCATATGGGTTACTACAAGAGCGAACGTATGATGCATTCTATGTGAAGGAAGGCCAGGATGCTGTACAACAACCGCAACTGCAATCGTAGGTAGCCCAATCGCAGGTACAGTTTGTACCGTAGCAGCAACCGTCGCAGTTTATGCCACAATATGCTCCGATGCAAATGGCTCCACAGCATCCACAGTACGTTCAACAACCACAGTATGTACAACAAGGACAAGGCATGCAACCGAATCATATGCAACAACAACAGTACCAGCAGCAGGGAGGATTCCGAGGAGGACATGGCAGAGGATTTGGTCACGGAGGAGGACGAGGAGGTCGAGGACCTGTTTAGTGTTGTCATTGTGGGGTATGGGGACACTACCAGTGAGAATTCCCACAATTGCAGACGTAGTGTACATTTTCTTTTGTTACAAATCACACAGTGGAAAACTATCCCCAGTTGAATGCACGATGGCAAGCGGGGAATGTTCCACAACTGCAGAACTAGAACAAGGTGTAGCAACCAGTGTAGAATCAAGTGCAGCAACCGGCGCAGAATCAGAACCAGCATCTGAATCAGAATGCTAACCAAAATGTGAACAACCTGGGAATCCTCCAAACCAGACCCAGGTGGTGACTATCGCAACAATTTCTGTGGAGCGAAGGCCACAAGATGCAGTTGTTGTCATTATCACTCAGGGAGGTACAACAATAGGAGAAGATAGCCCACATCCACTTATCCGGTTAGCAGGACAGAAGAAGGTGCTGTTTGACATCGATTCTGAGAGTGATTCATTCTTTCAAGCGCGACGGGCGATGGAAAAGGATTAAGGTAAGGCCATTGTTTGTAACATGCCTCCTTTTTTTACACCACTTCAGAGGCCATTCCATCGTGGCAGTCCGGAACCTTGCAGAAATTATTTGAGAGTTTTTTATCGTTAGCAAGGGATCCTGATGATCTTGCTAAGATCGAGGGACTATTGCAATGACTGGCCAGGGGACGACAAGATTCTCTGATAAACTCCTTACAGCGATGGAAGACAAGTAAGGAGATGCGTAAGAACATTCAAATTGGAGATTATGACGTTGATTCAGTTATTCTGGATCTTGTTTCGGATGTCAACATCTTAACAAAGCAGGCCTAGTAGAAAATGGGGAGTCCCATGTTGAGCTGGTCTCCCATACAGCTCTTGCTGGCTAATCAGGCCAAAGTGACACCGATTGGGAGAGTTCCATGCCTAGTGGTGGACATTGAGGGGGGAGCTCCTATCCTGCGTTGTTGGGGATTGGATGGGATAACGATAGTGCAGTAGTTATCTACTTTAAGAAGCAGATGATGACTTTTGAAAACCGCGATCTCAGAGTCATCGCCCCGTTGGATCCGGCTGAGGGATGCAGGTATATTGAACCAGTGAAAGATGAAGATCCCAGCGGATGGGACCATGCATTCAATATTTCAGAAGATTATATTCATCCGACTGCCGATGGTGAGCTTGGGTGGTGCAGCTTCAGTTCTGCGTCTTCCGACTCTGACTACGTGTTAGAAAACTAGCAGAACCGTTTGCATGAAGTGTCGCTCCGCAAGTGTGGATTAGCCACACAGTCATTATGCTGCATTGCGACTGAAACTGTTACACTACCAGTATATGGAGGATTGCCTGGCTTGGCTGATTTTCTGGCAGCATTTGAAGAGAAGGTTTCAGAAGCACAATGATTGCTGGCATTGGGGGATGCACTGAAGGCTACTCTAGCACGTTGGTGGGAAACACATAAGAAGTCGATCGCAGAGTGGCCGCAATGTCGGAGATTGATGATGGTTCACTTTGGTGATACCGAAGTCTACCACACAAGGAAATATGATGGCTTGACTGACCCTGGTAGTCATTTGTTGGAGTGTCATATGTTTTGGGCATCGCGACCCAAGGATGAGTGGGTCCATAACTTCATCCACACACTGGACGAGATGCCACGATCATGGTATACTGCAGCTAAATTGCGAGGAGAAATTACCACTTGGTTGGAGTTGATAGTTTTTTTTACTCATACATTCAGCTTCACGGATGCCAACCCAGGTGTCCATAATGCTTTGCAGCTCATCTGCGACGTAGTTTTGAAGGTTGTTTCGGTGGCATATCCTGTGGATCCAAATGCGCACTGCAAGATGTAGTCCATGATGGAATGTCATAATATCAGTGGTGGGCCAGAGGATGGCGATGATCCGCGGAATGTCAATATTCCAGAATTCGAAGGACGTCGTGATATTGTAGCACCTGATGCGCCAAGTGATCCGATTAGTCAACCGCTAAAGCACCAGAAGGTCAACATCGGGACAAAGGACAGTCCAAATTTCATGAATGTTGGGGACTATTGGGATGATGAGAAGATGGGGAAAGTCACCGACTTGATACATGAATTCCAATACCTCTTCCCTATGAAGTTTTCTGAGATGAAGGGAATCTTGGGTGATCTGGGGG
The DNA here is from genome assembly GCA_027924585.1 of Larix kaempferi. Classification (NCBI taxonomy): domain Eukaryota; kingdom Viridiplantae; phylum Streptophyta; class Pinopsida; order Pinales; family Pinaceae; genus Larix; species Larix kaempferi. The sequence continues at coordinate 1,126,193 of BSBM01000104.1, forward strand.
AGATGAAGATCCCATTGAAACCCGATGCTAAACCAATCAAGCAGTGGCCCTATCTACTGAATCCGCGTCATAAGGAGAAATTCAAGGTAGAACTTGATCGCATGTTGGATGCTGCTATTATTGAACCGGTTGAGGAGTCAGATTGGATCAGTCCTATGGTGGTGCAGGACAAGAAGACCGACGAAGTGCGCATTTGTGTCGATTTGCGAAAGTTGAATCACGCCTGCTTGTATGATCCCTTTCCGACCCCATTTACTAATGAGGTGCTCGAAGGTGTAGGTGGCCAAGAGATGTATTCTTTCACGGATGGGTTCTCTAGCTATCATCAAATCCGCATCGTGAAAGAAGACCGCCACAAGACAACTTTGGTGACAGAATGGGGTTGTTTTCAGTACACAGTGATGCCATTTGGACTGAAGAATGCACCTGCGATATTTTCATGGGTTGTCTTTGTTGCTTTTCAGGATTTCATCCAGAAGTTTTTACAAGTGTACATGGATTACTGGACCATCTACGGCTTGATCAACGATCATCTGGCCAATCTACGATTGATGTTGGAGCGCTGTCGACAGCATCAGATATCGTTGAACTTGAAGAAGTGCATCTTCTGTGCACCATTTGGAATATTACTGGGTCACATTGTGTGCAAGCAGGGATTGTTGGTCGACCCAGCAAAAATTGTGCTCATTCTATGCTTAACACCGTCGACTAACGTCAAGTAGCTGAGAGCGACGTTGGGCCACACTGGGTATTATCACAAGTTCATTAGGGGTTATGCAGCCATCATGGCCCCTATGGAGAAGTTGTTGAAGAAAGATGCGGTATTCCAGTGGAGTTGTGAATGTCAAGGTAGTTTTGAAACTTTGAAGGCTAAGATGGCTTCAGCGCCAATACTAGTATTTCTGGACTGGAGAAAGAAGTTCCATGTCCACGTCAATGCCTCATCGATCGCACTAGGAGTGGTGCTAACGCAACCTGGGGAAGGGGATCTGGATCACCCCATTGCGTTTTCTAGTCGGAAGTTGTCATATGCAGAAAGGAACTATACCAAAACAGAGAGGGAAGGTTTGGCGATGGTCTATGCACTACAGAAGTTTCGACACTACTTGTTGGGAGGACAGTTTAAAATGTTTACCAATCACTCTGCATTAAAATATCTGGTCAATAAGCCCGTGTTGGGGGGGAATATATGTCGTTGGCTACTTCTATTTCAGGAGTTTGACTTTGAAGTGATTGTGAAGCTAGGACATTTGAATGCATGACCAGATCATCTGTCGCGGATTGAGACAGGGGAGGAGCCAACCAACATTGAAGATGGGTTTCCTGATGCGCAGGTGTTTAAGGATGAAGTAGCTGATGAATATTATGAAGAGATTATTCAGTTCCTGGCGACAAGTACCGCACCAGAGGGATTTACAACCAGTCAGAAGAAATAGATGGTGGTCAAGGCCACAGATTTCCAACTGCTTGCAGGTGAGTTATACAAACTGGGATCGGATGAGATCTTGAGGTGCTGTGTTTTTCCTCATGAGCAAGGGAAGATCTTATCAGAAGTGCATGCAGGAGAGTTGGTGGGCACTATGGCGGTCGTGCGACTGCCAGGAAGATGCTTTGCGCAGGGATTTGGTGGCCCACGCTCCACAATGATGCAACAGATTATGCACGGACATGCGATGTTTGTCAAAGGACTGGGAAACCCTCTAGGAGGGACGAGATGCCCCTGCAACCTCAAGTGAGACTGCAGCCATTTGATAAATGGGAAATGGATTTCGTGGGCCCTATCAACCCACCTGGGAAGCGCACTGGTGCAAGATACATTATTATGGTGACAAATTATTTGACAAGATGGGCAGAGGCTGCACCAGTCATAGATTTCACCGATGCGATAGCAGCGCGCTTCTTATTCGACAACATTATCGCTCGGTTTGTCTGCCCAAAGGTGTTGCTGAGTGATCAGGGATGTCACTTCATCAATCACACCATTAGCGCATTGACAACGGAAGAGCATAAGAAGAGCATACCATATCATTCGCAAGAAAATGGGACTGTAGAAGCATTCAACAAGGTTCTGGAGCATGCACTGATGAAGGTGTGCAATGAAAACCATGACGACTAGGATCTGAATATCCCAGCAGTCTTGTGGGCATATTGCACCACATGTAAAAGGCTGACAGGATAGACACCATTTAAGTTGGTCTATGGGCAAGAAGCGATTATGCCTATGGAGTAAATTGTTTTGAGTCTGCGCATAACGGCAGCAACAGGTATGGATGATGAAGCATCATTAGGAGAACGTCTAGCATAGCTAGTACGGCTTGAAGAAGACCGCTTTATCGCAGGATTCAACCAGAGCGTGGAAAAGGATCGCCAAAAGGCTTGGCATGATGGCCACATAAAAAACAAACAGTTTCAGTAGGGTGACTTGGTGTTGTATGACAACAAGTTTATGAAGCACCCAGGCAAGTTGCAGATGCATTGGCTTGGTCCCTATCACATCAATAGCATAACGTCAGGAGGAGTAGTACAGCTGCAGTAGTTAGATGGAGCGATGCTCCCAAAGTTGGTAAATGGTCATAGGCTGAAGCCCTACAGGTCGGGCTTGGAGCAATGCGATGCCTGAGTCACATCCGAAAGAAAAAAAAATGCAGGATGCTTGGTGGCAAGATGGCGCACCAGCAGGGATGGAATGCGCAAGCAGGATGGCTTGCACCGCAATATAGCAACAGGGTTGCGACAGTTCCTGCGTTGCGACCTGGTCAAATCGGTAATAAATGCTAAAAGTTCAGATCGTTAATGAATGGCGCTTGTTCGAATGATGAGCATTAATGGCAGATCCAGCCGCTCGGATGACCAGATCGTCGACGGATTTGGGTCATTAAGGAAGGATTTGGTCCAAATAAATGCATGATTTAGTCATGATTACGAGGGATTGAGTTGGGAGCTATAAGAACAGGTCAAGGCTGGTCGGAAGGCACCTGTTCGTAATGAGTGAAGTCAGTTTCCCACTATTGAATTGTGCAAGGTTGGGTTGTGTTGAAGATAGTAGTTGTAGTGTGTCGAGCGAGTTCTAGAGTTGAGTAGGATTGAGCCAGCTGTTGGCATTGCAGGAATTGGGAGTGGCATGCTGGGTGAGCCGGATATAGTGGAGATTTCAAGTGAAGCCTAATACCTCGTCCTTGTTGTTAGTTTTGAAAAGGAGATCAATCTCGTAGAAGAAATTGCTAGCATGCCGGTGGGATCATCCTCCGTTGTGCACCAGAAGAGGGCGGGGACACAGCCTAGTTCCCCACGACCAAGGAAGCGACAGACCCGCTCCATGGCCCAAGTACCGGAATGGGTCCCTGAGGTGAGCCCATCGAGCTCTGGGGTCGAGCTCCGGGGTGGTGGAATCCGCCATTCGAGCAGGTGTTTTTGCTACAGATGTCTTGGGATACCGACCCACGTGTCGACCCGGTGTGCAGTCGTGGAAGCCCATGAAAAACCAGAGATATCAAATCAAGATGCCGATGCTTCCACCATGCATGAGCTGCACCACAGACATTGTACCTACGTTGATGCAGCTGCAGTATGATGATCATGATTTGCTGGCACTGGAAGATGTTATGTTGGAGCCCTTCAAGCCATGAGCAGCGAGGCAGACTAGACCGACGCCACGCATTCCACATGTCTGGGCGCGGTTTGGACAAGGCTAGGTTGTTGGGTTTCATTGACATGCCCCACTTTGGGAGGTTGATGAAAGCAAATGCCTGCGTGAAACAGCTGCTGGCCTGTTTTCATGGCGGCATCTTATGGTTGGAAAAGTAGGTCACCATCATGGTGGACCTAATTTCTGAAGTCACGGGGTTGCCAAAGGATGGGGTAGACCCATCGCGATATTTCCAGGGGAAGAACAACGACAAAAAGCTCGCAGCAAGGTTGCGGAAGCAATATAAAATGTAGAAAGACGGACAAGCCTACCGCCTCGACAGTATTAATGAGCCCGCAGTTCGGATTGGGGCGCGGATCCTAGCTACTAAAATTGTTCGAAACAACTGTCCTAACCAAGGCAACTCCGGGGTTGTTGCATGCGTGGAGCTCTATGCAGAAGGCGTGCAAGTAAACTAGTCACTCTTTCTTCTAAATCAATTGATGGAGGACGCGCTGGCGGCCCAAGAGGGACGACGGGCATTCACATATAGCTGGTTGCTGATTTTAGTTTCGCTTGTCGTCTGGATGGAGCCTGACGATTATCAAGGAATGGAGGTGGACGCGATGAAAGTTCGAAAGGGAGCAGGCTACCAAAACTTGTGGTGGGTGCAGGAACCGGAACACCTCAAGGATTGCGCCACGCAGTTCTGGCTCTATTGGGAAGCACTACAAGCAACCATTGAGCGGGTTCCGTGATTGACTCAGGTAGCAGTTGAGAAGTATAAGGGGATCGCTAGGTTCGTGATTGGACCACACAGTATCCATGTGCAAGCGCGATGGGATAAGGATAAGCAGTGGTTGCAGACCCCCTACAAGCTATCCGACGAATATTTAGATGCCATCATTGACGATTGGTCGGTCAAATGGCGCGAATCGATTGCTCAGGAGGACGAGTCCACGGGAACACCACTAGATGCGCCCATGATGGACCCCTTGCCTCCCCAAGAGTTGGACCAAGAGTTGTCGCAAACCCCTTCGGATGACGAGCGCACGCTGGAAGAAGGTAGAACGAAAGCACACTATGAACATGGGACAATCAGTGGGATCCCCTTGTCGAGGGAGGCGCAGCTTGGCCGGCTACTATGAGCTATTAATAATGCAACTAGTGGGGCGACTCGAGCAATGACGAAAAAGGTGGACAAAGGTTCTCATGCGGTAACTGGCCATTTGGATTCCTTGTGCGACATTGTCTTGAAGAAGGCACCAGATGGAGTAACGGTGCATTCAGTTGGCACAATCGGCACTGTGCCGCGGGTCTGGAATGTCGATATTCCCCCAACTGTGATTGTGACTAATAATGAGGCTTTGAAAGCTTTTCTACAGTCATTAGAGAAATTGACCATCAACATCAATGTGCTGCCCGCAGAGGAGTTGACAACTATGCAGGCGGTTGCCAGCCGGGAAATGGCGGATAGGATGCATGAGATCAGCGGTAAGTGCCTATGCTTGCAGGAGAGCGAGGAAGCTGCTAAGGAAGAGGTTTAATAGTTAACAGGGAGGGCCACTACGGCATGACAGGCCATGGATGAGTTGGAAGAGGACATCAAGAAAGAACAAGCTGAGAAGGCTCGAGTGATCGAAGAATTAAAGAAGGCACAAGATTGCCTCATTGTGGAGAAGGACACTTTGTGGGATCAAAATGTGCGATTGGAGGCGGCCATTGTTGAGGCTTGTCACCATGTGCCGGAGCCCACCGCAACATTGGACATGGTTTAACACACGCAGCAACTTGGGGCTATCATTTCTCGACTGCAATAGGAAAATCAGGAGTTAACAGCCCTAGTGAACCCTGGTACACCCCAATTGTAGGTGGATGAATGCAAACGTGCCATTGAGGAGGTGGCAACATAGATAGTGGAGCTGGAAATGAGAGTGACAAAACTCAGAGAAGACACCGTACAATTTTGGGGACCAATGTTCAGGACGAGTAGATTGAACAGTTGACCAAGCTCAGGCAGGAAGCGGAGGGGCAGTTGGTGACACTAAAAATGGCAATGCGCAGGATGCCACCAATGGATCAGGTTTCCAATTCCACGGATTTAAAAGAGTTGCAGCAGCGCATCACAAAGGCCGACGAGTGTCAGGAGAAGCATGCTGCGCAGTTGGAGGAGTTCCAGGAGATTGGTGGTCAGTTTGTGATTAAGGCCAGTGCGGCACTCTAGGATGTACAAGAAGGTCGCCAGCAAGTTTCGGCGAAGCTGAGTGATCATCCATCTTCCCAGGATTTGATCGACAGTCAGGCGCTGGCTATGACAGTAAAGGAGCAGGTCACAGAAGTTGACCAATAGTATGAGGACTTCAGGGTCAAGACCATCGCATATACCCTGTCCGCATGACGTGGCTCGAGGGTGAGCCATAAGATTGTGTGGGAGGCCTGTTGGCAGGCGGTTTGGACAAGTCAGCATCACAGCATCGTGGATGCTGCGCAAGGACAAAGATACTGCAAAAGGCGGGAAGTCAACTACAAATGATACTATTTTATGTAATTTTGGGTCAGTCGAACCGCAGTATGCGGGTTTTTGGGTCATTTGGACCACAATAGAGTTATTTTGGGTCATTTGCTTTGAAGTGTCGGTTAGGAAGTAGTTAGAAAGTGGACAAGTATTGTAAAGGCGCAAGCCTATAAATAGATGTAGATTTGTAAGTGTTAAATGATCTTTGGGGAGTGGCAGAGATCTCTTATTTTGGAGAGCATTGTCAAATCTTAACATCTGGGAGATCTTGATCTAATGCAGAAGACTGTGTATTTTGTTGTATTTGGGATTTTTGCGGAGTTAATATGAAGTAACAGATTTTTTTAGCAGAATCCCTATGTCTTATTGTGTATCTGTGGTAATGTATTTTGCGATATGAATGATGCGATGTTTCCTTGCTGCGATTAATGTTTTATAATTATATCTGTTGCATATGTATGGTCCTATCAATGATAAGATATGTTGGATAATGTTGCAATTACGTTAAAACCTTAATTGAATGCTTAGATCTAACCCTGAATGTTGCAATAAGTTAAATGGTTGATGCACAACATCCTCCTACATTCGGCAGAAACATCGTTCCGTCAACTCTCCCTTGAACATCTCGGGTGAGACCTCATCTGCTCTGCAGGTGTTGCTGGACGGGGTAAAACCTGTCTGGGCCGGTGCTCAGGGAGATCGCGGTGGGCTGGTGTCGACAGTGTTAGGAACCCCTGTCGACTGGGTTTGTGTCAACAAGGCATCATGCTCATGTTGCAGAAGATGACTAACCATTTAAGAAGAAAGTAAGGCAAGATTCCTCAAGTGATGAAGAATATTTCTTGAACTTTTGATGATACAATAGTAATTGAAGAGCAAGAGGGAGGCTTGTACAAATTAAAAGTCAGTTAAATCAAGCATTGGTTCATAACACTATGGAACCAAGTGAATTATGGCATAGAAGGCTTGCATATATATACACTACAAGGCTTTACCGACATGTCCACCCAAGATCCATATAAAACATGAAGACATATGCAAAGGATGTGCACGAGGCAAGAACATGAAAATTTCACGAAGGAGATCTTGAATCCATTACATGAGGACCAAGGATGAAGACTTCAAAAAGTTCCAGTCTAGACGAATAACAAGATCAAGGTCTTCAGAATCAAAAGATGGAGCAGAGTATACTTCCAGAAACTCCAATAACTTCTTCAATAAGGTAGAAACCATGAGGGAGCCTACAAAATGCATAAAAGATAAGTATTTACTATCATTTGAATTCCTAAGTATTTTGAAGGATATTGCTCATAACAGTTACATGTAGATCTGGGATGCAATTTTCTTTTATGCACTTATATATGACTATGATTGACTAGCAGTAGGCTCATGTAGTGCATGTTATGGGTAAGTGGCCTATAGTGACGCACAATATCCCATGATCCCTTGATGGAACTAGTCTAGGATGAAACCTCTTTGCTAACATGTTAAGAGCAGTGCACACTCTTAATAGTATGTTCTGGTAGATATGGAAGGTATCTAGATAGTTACCATGTATATGGGATATGGATGAGTGTTGTGCTGAAACATTGTCTAAGATGCATCGATTACATGATTGTGTACATTATGCATAAGAAGTGGTCATTAAATGGAATGATACTAATCATATGATTAAATTTGACTTGTAGGAAAGATTGTGTGCTATGAACTACAAGAGAAGGATGATAAGGCTTGTTCCGAAGAACAAGTGATGATCTTCAAGAATATTTACAAATTCAAGCATACTACAAAAATACAAGGCAAGGTTCATGGATTCTCTCAGAAAGAGGGAGTCAATTATGATGAGACGTGTGCTCCTATAGCAATATACACTTCAATTGGAGATATACTTGTGATAGCTACAGTGATGAAGTGGAAGGTACACCAAATGGACATGAAGAAAAATTTCCTGAATGGTGTAGTAGAAGAAGAAGTGTATGAGGAAAAGCCACTAGGACCTGAGACACATGATAGGCAGCAACATGTGTGCAAATTGAATAAGGCCTTGTAAAGGTTGAAACATGAACCCAAGACGTGGTACGGTGGGATTGATGGATTTCTGACGACCCTAGGCTTTACCAAGAGTAAAGCGGATTCCAACCTTTACTTCAAGGCTGAGGATGGGAACCCTATGATATTATTGTTGTATGTAGATGATTTGTTTCTGACAGGCGATGATAAGCTCATAGCATAAACAAAGAGGAAGCTTGCCGTAGAGTTTGAGATGAAATAACTGGGTATGATGCACTACTTCATAGGTATTGAGGTGTGGTAGAATCCAGAAGAAATTTTCCTGAGTCGAGGAAAATATGCAGTAGATATTTTGAAGAGATTCAAGATGATGGATTGTAAGGCCATAGCCACACCTATGGCATCGAATCTGAAGTTGATGTGTGAAACTTCTTCAGAAATGGTGGATTCCACATTATACATGAAAATGATTGGTTCGTTCATGTACTTAACGAACATGAGGCCGGAGTTATGCTTTGTGGTGAACACATTGAGTCAGTACATGGTAGAGCCGAGACGTTTTCACCTGGTTGTGAAAAAGCATGTGTTGAGGTATCTGAGGGGTACAGTTGATTATGGCCTCAAATATGCAATAGATTAGAGGATTAATATACAAGGTTATGTCGATGTGGATTGGGTCGTTAGTGTCACAAATAGAAAAATAACATCAGGATAATGCTTCAGTTTGGGATCTGGTATGACCTCATGGTATAGTAGGAAGAAGACGAGTGTGGCACTCAGTACAGCTGAAGCAGAGTATATGGTGACTTGTATTCTCTGTGACAACCAAATTTGTTTGAAGTTGTCTGAGAACCCAGTGTTTCATGACAAGTCGAAGCACATCGAGATTAGGTATCACTATATCAAGGATATGGTGCAGAGAGGAGCAATGAGGATCTAGTATATAATGACAGAGGAGCAGATAGTCGATGATTTTACCAAGCCTCTGTCAAGAGTGAAGTTCGAGTACTTCAGGGACAAGATTGGGGTGGTCCATATCAAGAGGGAGTGATGAGTAACATAGCACATGTAAGATGCAAGTAGTCACGGGTTATGTGACGTAATTGAGTCTCCTGAGCGTGTCTCCACTTGAGATGCGAGTTGTAGCGGGTATTCATAGGTTATGGGATGTAATTGAGTCTCTTAGACTACATTCACGGGGTTGTAGTGGGTAGTCACAGGTTATGTGACGTAATTGTGTCTCCTGGACTACACCCATGAGGTTGCAGTAGGTAGTCACTATGTGTGACGTAATGGATTCTCCTGACTGCAGTGCTATGTTGGAAAACACACATGTGCGAAGACGTAGGTTTCGGACCTGGGTTGTTCTCCACATGAAGTGATGTGGTAGTCGGTAGTCATAGCTCATGTGACGTAATTGAATCTCCTAGGCCACACTCACAAGTTTGGGTTGTCCCGATGTTGAGATGTGACGTGGTAGCAGGTAGTCACTATGTGTGACATAATTGAGTCTCCTAGTATACACTCACGAGATGATCTAGACACCTGGTGAGGTAACGTAGGTGGTCATTGTGTGCGATGTAATGTACGCTCTTGGGCTAGACCCACCAGATGGATTTCTTTTTCAAAGATGCGGAGTGAGGTAACGCAAGTGGTCGTGGTGTGTGATGTAATGTACTTTCCTCGGCTAGACCCATCCGATGGTTCAAAACTTATAGTGATTTATAGATTCGAGAGAGATGTTAGAAGTCAATGGTCATAGTACAGAGTTGCAACAACGAGGTGAGGATGATGACAGTACCATAAGAATACCTTCCTTGTTAACAGGGAGAGTTGAAGAATGTAACTCTAGAAGATATTCTTGTTGTATTTTTATTGTACTTCCTTTAGGAAATATTCATATTGTATTTAATTATGTAAAAACCCTAAAAGAAATCATGTAAAATAGACAAGTCGGTGTAGTGGGTAAAATGCCCCAAACAATGGGCAGTCTGCCCCCAACAATGGGAAAAACTACCCCAGTCAAGTCGGCCCAGTTAGGGAAAATTAGGTCGGCCTTGTTAGGTAAAAAGGCCATTTTTTTACTAGTATAAATAGAGTGGCGCCTAGATAATTTGGAGTATCATCTCACTCAAGCAAGTTCATATGAGTAGTAGGAGAAAGGCAAGTTCACTCGGGAGAAAGAGTAGTTGCATTGAAGACATATTTTCTTTGGGTTTCTATTGTATATTGTTCTCAGGTTATTGTACGAGATTGACATTGTGCTTTCTGATGAATCTATATTGAATATGTTTTGTTAGGTTTTTCCCACGAGAGGGTTTTCCCATGGTAAATATTTGTGTTCTCTTGTTATGTTGTGCTTGTCTATCTTTCAGTGATCCTATTGTATGTGGTTATTGTGATAATAATATAAATTGTTTGAATATCTAACATAACCATCCTCGAAGTATCAAAATTCTAACATCATTAACATATCTCATCATATATCACATATACAAACACAATCTATATTATACATCACATAAATACTATTATATATATAATCATACACTATTATTACATATAACTATATTATCATATATACTACACACCTAAAATAAATAGATAAGAATGAAAGGAAATATGAACCATTAAAGACAAGTGGCTCATCTCCTCCAAAAATAGACAAGGAGTTACATCTCCATGTAACCTATCATCCAAGTCCCTGAATAAATAAGTAAGGAGCACAAGTGGCATCTCTGTCCACTCAATAAATAAAGTAGTAATATAAGTTAGGAAATAATAATAATAATGCCACCCCTAACCCTAAAATAAATTAATTAAATAATCAATAATAAAATATAAGAATAGCACATAGCTATACTTGCCTCCCAAGTGGCAATTCCACTAACAATCAATTAGATAAGTTAGGATAATGACAATGCCACTTGGCTTCTCATTCACATGCATGCACAAATTACCAATAATGCAATAATAAACATACTACATGCATAAAATAAAATAAAAGGAGAATGGAGAACACCATTTAGACAAGTGTCCCATTTCCTAAAATAGACGAGTTACTCATTGAGGTAACCACTACCTTTCAAGTGGAAAGTGTGCCCAAACATAAAAGTATTCTCTCAAGAGAAGTGTTGGCACGGGATAGATCCGCAGTAAGTGTGAAAGCCGACAGGCGCGAAAGGGTCATTCCGCGGAAAAAAGGACCTTTCGCCACTATTTGCGAAAGCATAAGATTTGTTAAATTAGTCGATTCAGTCATGTGGACCATTTTGTAATAAGATGAAAGAATATAAATAAAGTAAGATTGTAAGCCTAAGGGCATCGTATTTTTGGAGATTAATCCTATCTTTTGGGTTCGGTTGTATCCGCGATATGATGACTTGACTGTTTCTGTGAGAGTTGTTCCGCAGGTTTTGATGAATGAATGAAGATGTTCGGTTATGATATAAATTATGTTGTTGTATGATGAGATGATGAATGAAGGGTTATGTGAATGCTTTCTGTTGATTAATGCGAACACATGTTGTTATTGATTAGTGCGAATATATTGTTGAATATGTTATGAATAAATATATCATGTATAGGATGCGAATGATTGGTTAATGGACTGTTATGAATGTTGTAATCTCTGGTTAATGTTGACATATCCTCTTCACAACTGCGGAAGCTTGGTTCCAGTAGCCCTCTTATCCACCTCGGGTGAGACTGCACTTGCTTCACAAGTGTTGCTGGGAAGGGTTACACCTTTCCAGGTCGGTGTATAAGGGAGTTAGGTTGATAGTTTGTTGGCGACAGTGCAAAGTGAACCCCTATCGATAGACTCTGCGTCAACAAATGGTTCCGTTGTCGGGACCCTAAGGAAGAAGAAAAGAGTATATGTTGTGGCACCCACTAAACCAGAGATCCAAGAGTGGTTCGATAAGAAGGCAGAGGAATTCTTGGAAAGCGAGAAGTGAGATCCAAAGCAGACAGTGACCAGTTGGTTAGAAAGATACATCTACTCAGATATTCACGAAATATTTTTCTGTGAATTCTCGGTGCTGTTGCATGAGTGGATAGCACAGTTGACGTTCCGCAAGAACCATTGTCAGAAGACTGAACCAGACTGTTGGACTCCAGAGTTGGTGTGACAGTTGAAGCAATTTAATAATAAGGAATCATGAGCTATTGATTTTTGGGTGGATAGTATCCTCGAAGGATACGTAACTGAGTTCGCAGTAGATATTATCAGGTCATACAGCAACGTTGAAAGAAATTTATTCAGGGGACCAACAACGAGATTTTTATCATCGTTAAAACTGTGGATTAAAATACTGGTCTGCGAAAAAGGAATATTGAGGATGTCTTGTGATGAGTAGAAGAATTGGTGTGCGAAGGTGAAGGTATTGCGTAAATGCGAGTTTGACGCAAAGATGTGGTAGATGGACATGAGCGACGACGAGTTTGAAGGGGAAGCTAACGAAGAGTGTGGTCTCTTGAGGAGTGGAGCTATATTCCAACGTCCTGAGAAGAAGAGGAAGACTGAGAGAGAGTCTCCTCAGAGGACTGGAACTGAGAACTGCGGAACAATACCACATGGGAGAAAGTGAACTTATTGTGAAGGAGACGTCGACCAGGCTACCCCAGAGGCAGAGGAAGGTCAGATCGTAAGTTACCACGTACCTTCGACCTCGCACACTACCCCAAATTTTATAGGAAGAAATCCAAACTATTCACGAAGTTGCCCCATGTGGAGTGGCAAGAGTAGTGCTTCAGTAAATAACAATACCAGCAACGTTAGGATGGCAGATAAGGCAAAGATGCCCACCTTTTAGGGGAATGGGACCGAGGATCCCGAACAGTATTGGTTCGTATGCGAAGTAGTCTGGACCGTGAATCACGTCCAGGATGATGCTATAAAGATAGAGAAGCTGGAAACAACTCTTAGGGGTCGACCGTTAGACTGGTACATGAAATTTATAAAGGTTCCGGTGGGAACAACAGCCAAAACACTGGAGCAGATAAGGATGGCAATGATTGAAGAATTCAAGAAACCAAAATCTGAGTCGCAATATGTCACTGAGCTTAAGGAGATTAAGTAATTCCCAAATGAGTCGGTGTGGGAATTCGATCAGCGATATAAGACGCTAATAGCGAAAGTGAGCTTTCTGATAAATGAGCTACAACACAAAGAATGGTTCATCGCAGGTTTGGTGTCGCATATCCGAGGGCCATTGATGCAACAAAAAGTCACGACACAAGTGGAAGCATTAGAAATCACAATGAAGCTAGAGGATTCACCAATTGGCAAAGTAGGAATGGGAATGGACAGAGTTCAGGAACAGTTGGCGAATTTAACATTACAGCTGGAAGATATCAAGAAGGGAAAGGAAACCTGAGGAGATGTATGGTGTACCAGATGCAGAACTGAGGGGCACCATAAGGACAATTTCCCAAAATTTCAGGAATACTTACAAGTAGGGGGGCCAAACCCACTTCGCGAGGGAGGCATTCCATGGTGCACTGTCTGTCAGACCAAGGGGCATCAACCGGAGGAGTGCACATATTTGCAAAAGATGGTATCGAAGCCAACAAACTTATACTACAAGTTTTTCCGATCGGTTGGTCATGATGAGAAGGACTCCAGGGCCTATGATTTGTTGCAAGAATGAACAACTGACACGTATTTCATGAAGGGAGAAGAACCACCAATGGTACAACAACAATCGCAGTATAGCCAGTCGCAGCAATACGATAAGGGCCACTATGGGCACCCACAGTATCCACCACCACTGTATGGTAAGCCATAGTATGGGCAGCAGCAGTATGGGCAACCGCAGTATCAACAATATGGACCACCGCGCGGAGGTTTTGGGGGAGGATACCGCAGCGGCCAAGGGATGGGACGTGGAGGCACTGCTGGACACGGAAGAGGTCTAATTACCTGTTATAATTGCAGGCAGCAAGGGCACTACCAGAGAGATTATCTGAATCTAGCGCCGCAGTGTACATATTGCAGTGCTGCAGATCATAGCATAGAAGACTACCCTCAGCTTATTGCGAAATGGCAACCAAGCAGAACCAGAACTCGAATAATCTAAAGATGCCACCTGCAGTACATATGATTTCGACAGAAGCCAGAGGCAACCAAGCTACGGTGGGGATAGTGACATAGGGGGGAGCAATGACTGGGGCCGATAAGCCACATGTCAATGTCATACCAATACAAACACAGCGAAAGCAGGTCAATGAGGGCATTGAAGTGGAAAAGGACATTTTCTCAAAGGCCGAAGAGGTTATGAGGAATAAGAGACGGGTAACTCGGGAAGAAGAAATCTATGACATGCCACCAACGTTTGACCACACGAAGTCATGAAGGAAGGCAACCACCCTAAAAGAATTCATAGGGATTTCCCTCGACTCGGCAAAAGATCCAAATATATTGGAAGAAATAACTAGTCTACTACGACGATGAGGAGGTGCACGACTGGAGCAGAAAGTCAATCGCATACATAAAAGAAAAACAGGTAGGGAGATGCAGATGTCGGCACAGATTGGAGAATTTGATGTTGACTCCATCGTTATTTGGGTTTGGACATGAATATCCTGACTAAATAGACCTGGGAGATGATGGGAAAGCCACGGATGACCTGGTCACCAGTACAGCTGCGACTAGCGAACCAAAGTAAGGTCACCCCACTCAGTCAGGTATGTCAGCTCCCGGTTGAAATTGAAGGACTCAGAACATATGCAGAATTCGACGTCATTGAAATCGTGGATAACACCAGTCCCTATCCGGTACTGCTGGGGATATAATAGGCTATGGAAAATCAAGCAATTATCAACTTCAAGAAACGGATAATGTCCTTCGAGAATCAAGAAATGAGAGTCGTCACACCACTGGATCCGGCAGAAGGGTTGCGCTATACAAAGCTGGCCAGAGATGAATTTATGGAAGGATGGGATAGTTTGTATAACATCTCTGAATATTATGTTAACCCCACCACGAATGGAGAATTGGAATGGCGCAACACCAATTCAGCATCTTCGGACTCAGACGAGGCCCTTGATAATTGGCAGAACCAGTTGCATGAAGTGTCTTTTCGAAGGTGCGCACGGATAGCACAGTCCCTGCGAATGGTAGCTAAGGAGGAGTATTCGTTACCTACCTATGAAGCATTTCCCAACTTGGACACGTTTCTCATTGAATTTGAGGAGAAGGTCGCAGAGCCACAACGTCTTCTAGCCCTGGAGGAAGCCCTGAAGGCTACTCCTGCGCGATGGTGGGTAGCGCATAAACCAAACATCACATCTTGGCCACTATGTCGATGCCTCATGGAGGTTCGGTTCTGCGAAGCCTCAAAGGACGACCAAATGTGATACGAAGGACAGGGAGACCTGAAGGCACACTTAAATGCATGTCAACATCGATGGGGATCAGGAGCACTACAAGACTGGGTACACGCGTTCGTACACACATTGGATGAGATACCGTAGAGCTGGTATGTTGCAACAGAATTGTGACATGGGACAACATATTGGGAGTAGCTTACGATTGGCTTCAGCCAAACGTTCTCATTCGCAGATATAAATCCCTTAATCCACACCGCGCTACAGGCTATCCGCAGAAAGATATTTGAAGTGGTACCAACCGGACAACCAATGGCACTCCAATGGACAGCGACACCAAAAATGTTGATGGAGTGTTACAACGTCACTAGAGAACCCGAAGATGATGATGACCCCAGGGCCACATATGTACCAGAGTCAGAGGGTAGTCGCAGTGTGGTGGCACCAGATATACTGACGGACAAGTTTCAGCAACCACTAAAGATTAAAAAGGCCAACATTGGATCAGAGGAAAACCCAAAATTCGCAAACATTGGGGACTACTGGGATGAGTCGACCATTGCGAAGGTAACTGACCTACTACATGAGTTTCAGGATTTGTTTCCAACAAATTTCTTAGAGATGAAGGGAATTTCTGGAGACTTAGGAGAGATGAGGATCCCCCTAAAACCCGACGCAAAGCCGGTTAAGTAGCGGCCACATCGATTGAACCCGCGATATAAGGAACGAGTGCAAGCCAAACTCAAAAGAATGCTGGAGGCAGGCATTATAGAACCTGTCATGGAATTAGAATGGATCAGTCCAATGGTTGTCCAGGACAAGAAAACTAGTGAGGTACGAATATGCGTCAACTTAAGGAAACTAAATGATGACTTCCTACATGATCCATTCCCGACCCCATTCACAGATGAAGTACTCGAAGGCATAGGATACCAGTAGATATATTCCTTTACGGACGAATTTTCAGGTTACCACCAAATCAAGATTGCGAAAGATGATTGACACAAGACCACATTCATCACTGAGTGGGGATGCTTTCAGTACACGGTGATGCCATTTGGATTAAAGAATGCTCCAACAATATTTTCCAGAATAGTGGTCGCATCTTTCAAATATTTTATTTATAAGTTCCTTGCAGTTTACATGGATGATTGGACAGTATATGGGTTATTCAAAGACCATGTCACAAATTTAAGACTCATGCTAGAACGCTACCGACAGCAACAGATTTCCCTGAACCTCAAGAAATGTATCTTTTGTGCCTCGTTTGGCATACTGTTGGGACACATTGTCTACCACGCAAGAATGTTGGTAGATCCGGCAAAGATTTCCATCATTGTGGACCTCCCCCCACCGACAACGGATAAACATTTGTGAGAAACATTGGGACACACAGGTTACTACCAAAAATTCATCCGAGGATATGCAGCCATCACAACACCCATGGAAAAGCTACTAAAGAAGGACGCTAAGTTTGAATGGACCGAGGAATGTCAGAAAAGTTTGGACATAATGAAACAAAAGATGGTTGAAGCCCCAATCCTTGAATTTCTAGATTGGACGAATGAATTTCATGTACACGTTGATGCATCGTCAGTCGCATTGGGTGTGATCCTGGCCCAACCTAGAACCGGCGACATCAACCACTCGATAGCATTCGCCAGTAGAAAATTATCTATGACGGAGAGGAACTATACGACCACTAAGCGGGAAGGGCTAGCAATGGTCTATGCATTGCAGAAATTCAGGCACTACCTCCTGGGGGGCCACTTTAAGATGTTCACCGATCACTCTGCATTAAAATACTTGGTGAAAAATCCTGTGTTGGGGGGGCAATCTGCGGCTAGTTGTTGTTGTTTCAGGAGTTTGATTTTGAGATTATTGTAAAGCCATGATGATTGAACGCAGGACCTGATCATATCTCATGAATAGAATCAGGAGAGGAACCAAGAAGCATCGATGAAGGATTGCCAGACGCTCAGTTTTTTAGGATTGGAATGGTCGGTAACTACTATGAAGAAATCATTCAATTTTTGGTGACAGGGAAGGCACCGACCGAGCTCACTACCAGCCAAAGGAAGCAACTAGTTTTCTAAGCTACAGACTTTCATCTAATTGCAGGGGAATTATATAAAATGGGCCCAGACGAGATTCTACGACGATGTATCCTTCCGCATGAATAGGAACAGATTTTGTCGGAAGTTCATGATGGAATTGCTGGGGGACACTATGGAGGACGAGCAACTGCCCAGAAGATCCTTCGAGCAGGACTATGGTGGGAAACCTTGCATGGAGATGCTACGGATTATGCAAGGAGCTGCAACATGTGTCAATGAACCAGGAAGCCCTCGTGACGTGACGAAATGCCACTGGTACCACAAGTAACGTTGCAGGATTTCAAAAAATGGGCTATCGATTTTGTGTGACCTATCAACCCACCTGGGAAGAGGACAGGGTCGCGTTACATTATCACTGTGACAGACTACCTGACACGTTGGGTAGAAGCTGCGCTAGTAAAAGACTGTTCCGCTGCAACTGCAGCACGATTCCTATTTGACAATGTGGTTACTCGATTTGGTTTCCCAAATTTATTACTAAGTGATCAAGGAACACACTTTGTTAACCAGACGATTGCTGCGATGACGGAGGAATTTCAAATCCAACAAAAGAAGAGTGCACCGTACCACCCTCAGTTGAATGGGACCATTGAGGCGTTTAACAAGATCTTGGAGCATGCCCTCACCAATGTGTGCAATGTGAACCGTGACAACTGGGACCTAAATATTCCAGTGATCCTTTGGGCGTATCGCACCACATGCAAGCGACTAACTAGCCAGACCCCCTTTAAACTTGTATATGGTTAGGAAGCAGTGATGCCGATGGAATACATAATACCCAATTTACGCATCACCGTAGCAATAGAGATGAGCAACAATAGCGCACTTGAGGAATGCTTGACACAACTAATACAGTTGGACAAAGATCGATTCATCACAGGGTTTCACCAGAAGGTAGAAAAGGACCGCCAGAAGGCGTGGCACAACTGCTATGTCAAGACAAAACACCTATAGAAGGGGGATACAGTTCTGTTGTATGATAGCAAATTCGCAAAACACCCTGGCAAGTTGCAGATGCACTGGTTGGGACCATATGGTATCACTTTTATCACCAATGGAGGCATAGTACAGTTACAGAGCTTGGATAGCGTACTGTTACCTAAACTAGTCAATGGGAGTAGGCTGAAGCCCTATCACCATGATCCAACGCAAAGCGGATGATGACTCAAGAAGGTTAAAAAATAAAAAACAAAAAATAAAAAATAAAATAAATAAATATATATATATATATATATATACGAACTGGCAGATGGCGCAGGGCGTGCACAAGGAGGGGTTGTCTCGCAGCTTGGAGTGTGGACTGCGATCGCGCCCTATCAAATCAGTACTAAATCACCAGTGGATGGGACTTTTTCAGATGACACGTCTGATGAACAAGTATGATGATTAGTTGGCATGGATCAGTGACCGACACCAGGCACGTTTGGCACACAGCATGACCGGAGGCACCACAGATGATAGTTTGCACGAGGATGAAACGAAGAGTAGCCGGGGGTAGTATGATCACTCATCACACATGCAGGAATCCCCGTCACCACATGCAGAAGAAATGATGATAGAATCTGCGCATTAACTGAATGGATCCACAAAGGATTTCTCGAAATGGATGCCCCAGATGATGGAAATGCATAAATATCGGCACCAGACATTGAGCAGAGCACAGAGGTATTTACCAGAAGAAAGAAATCCATGTTGTGAGTAAGTCAGGTCATTGCATAAGTTAGGAATTCCAAGGAGGTTGTGGAAATGATCCATTTCATTTCGCGCGGTAGCACACCCGGGGCGTTGCGGGCCCGAACGACAAGTGTGCATGAGAGCCTTGAGCAGTAGGAAGCCTGGACACTCAAGTATCACAAAGACAAGGTGTCATCCGAGATGTCTAAGTATGTGGTAATAGTTTGAATCTTCATGGCCCTAGTGAACACCAGAAGAACATGAGTAGCAGGCCCCTGGCCCCGGTAGGAAGCAATCCAGGGTGCGAAACAGATGTGCCGGAGTAGGCGGCCTGTTTCCCACCTCGACAACATCGACAACCTTCGTCTCAGATGGGAATGAATGTAGAGTGAGCCAACAGACTCTGAAGAGGTAGATGATCAAGGCTCTAAGAGACTGAAGGATGAGTGCAAGAAGTACAAGACACCGAACTAGTGATTGACGGATGGGGATGAGAAGTACACGACAGCGAGTTCTAGACAGTAAGAACAGTTTCAGCGACCGAGCATAATGCAGGGTGGATGCAAACCAGCAGCGCCCAGCTGAGGTGGCTCGGGACGAGCCACAGGTTTTTGTTGGGGTCCTGTTGGCACAGGATAGATCCACAGTAACTGCGAAAGCCGACAGGCACAAAAGGGTCATTCCGTGGAAAAAGGACATTTCGCCACTATTTGCGGAAGCATAAGATTTGTTAAATTATTCGAGTCGGTCATGTGGACCATTTTGTAATAAGATGAAAGCATATAAATCAAGTAAGATTGTAAGCCTAAGGGCATCAGAGTTTTGGATATTAATCCTATCTTTTGGGTTCGGTTGTATCCGCGTTATGATGACTTGACTGTTTCTGTGAGAGTTGTTCCACAGGTTTTGATGAATGAATGAAGATGTTCGATTATGATATGAATTTTGTTGTTGTATGATGTGATGATGAATGATGGGTTATGTGAATGCTTTCTGTTGATTAATGCGAACACATGTTGTTATTGATTAGTGCGAATATAATGTTGAATATGTTATGAATAAATATATCATGTATAGGATGCGAATGATTGGTTAATGGACTGTTATGAATGTTGTAATCTCTGGCTAATGTGCACATATCCTCTTCAAAACTGCGGAAGCTTGGTTCCAGCAGCCCTCTTATCCACCTCGGGTGAGACTGTACTTGCTTCACAAGTGTTGCTGGGAAGGGTTACACCTTTCCGGACCGGTGTATAAGGGAGTTAGGTTGATAGTTTGTTGGCGACAGTGTGAAGTGAACCCCTGTCGATAGACTCTGTGTCAACAAGAAGCAATAAAGGAAATATAGAGTATATTGCCCATTAATAACATTCATATTAGTAATAGTAATACTATATCATCTTTACATATATATACTAATACATACATAAAATACTTCAAAATTATACTTGTAATTATTCTATTATACTACATATAATATATTTATTTAATTTTTATACACATTACATGTTACCTATATCCCATACGTTAATCATATGTATGCACACTATTATATATATGTCATTATATATACACATCTTTATACATCTTACATCATATATATATATAGAATTATGCATATCACAACAAATACTACTAATTAGTTGTGATATATATATATATATATATCACAACTAATACTACTATATATATGTGTGTGTGTGTATGTAGTAGTATTAGTATTAATACTACTATATATATATCACAGCTAATACTATATAAATATATATATATATATATATATATATATATAATTACACTAACCTTATATACCATATATATATACAACTCACTACTCTAATTGCATATACTTATAAATTTGTTAGCGTGACGCTAGTCGACAGGGGTCCCACTCACTGTCGACACATACCGCAGTCTTCCTGAGCACCATCCCGAATAGGGTTTAACCCGCCCAACAACACCTACAGAGTAGAAGAGGTCTCACCCGAGGCGTTCAGGAAGAGCAGACGGAACCATGTTTCCGCCGAAGGGAGGAGGATGGTTGTGGCTATGATACTCAAACTTATTGCAATACAGCGACAGAGATCTTTCAGCATTAAACATAATATTAAAGCAATATTCAACCCAAACATTCATCATTGCAACAACAGTAATTGTAAAGCAAGTATGGCATCAAAGAAGCATGACATGTATAGTGCAACATCACATTATCATAACTAAACCAAATTGAACACAGATATTGCACCAAAATAGCTTCATCATATTATCATTGTCAACCCAGATACAATGTCTCTGCAGAAAACTAGATCTCTGCAATGACTCTTGACATCAAAACATACCCGGGAATCATACAACCAACATCAAGCTTCACATTCTTCTCCCACCGAAAGTTCCCCCCTAACACTTACAATTCTTGTCTATATATAGGATTTCGCCTTACAACTCTTGTCCACTTACTATCGACTTCCTAACTGACACTGTGGACAAATGACCCAACATTTAACTGACTTATCCAAAAACCACCAAAAACCCGCATTTAGTGGTATAACTGACTCAACATTACATAATATGTGGTCCAAATGACCCAAAACCCGCATTTCATGGTACAATTGACCCAAAGTGCATAACTAATCTTCCTCTTATCGCCATTCGTGTTGTCTTCTACCTTGTCGCAGCATTAGAGATGTTGCAGTAGTACTCTACCAAACCGCCTGCCAACAGGCCCCCAACACAATCTTGTGGCTCGCCCTCGAGCCACGTCAACAGGATACAGTGTACTTCGTCATCTCTACTCTACTAGGGCGAAATTCTTAGTTCAGCTATTGTTCTTGCTGTCTGGATCTCGCGATGTAGGTCTGCTCCTTCTGGTGCACTAATCATCTGCTCGCTGTCATGTACTTCTTACCCAAAAGTGGACTCTTCCCAGCTTATTAGGGCGGGCCTTGCAAACTCATCCTCCAGTCTCGAGAGACCAATGGGAGACAGAGAGGAATTGTGGAAGCAACGCCAAGGTGTAAAATAGGCCAGTGATTCTGGCACATCTGTTTCGCGCCAGTAAGCATATGTTACAGGGACCCGGGGCTGACAACCCCTCCCTATGGTGTGGTCGTAGGAACCACGACACTTCTAACCATCACCAACTGCCTAGACATTCTGGATAAGACTTCATTCTTGGGGCACCGGAGTGTCTGAAACGCCGCTTTCTCTAACCTCTCATGGACGCTCGTGGTTCGGGCCCTCAGTGCACCTGGTGTGCTCCCACAGGAAATAAAATGGATCATTTCCACAACCTCCTTGGAATTCCTAACTTAGCTAGATGTCCAAACGTCTCGTAACATAACCTCTCTGAACAAAAACAACCTCTGTGCTCTCGTTATCCTTGGGGTCTATATTTATACAATGCATTCGATCATTCGTCTGCCTTGGCAATCCTGTGCACCTCCTACTCACACTCCAGGGTAATCATAAGATTCTATTACTCGGACAGCAGAAGTGGATAGAGCGATCATACCCCCGCCTATCACCCTGTGTGCAAAGTGTGCAAAGCAGCCCTTCAGCCCTACAAAATCCACCGCCCATTTGTCGAACGGCTGCAATGTCACTTGGGGCCTCAACGGAATCTCATCACGTCAGGAGGGTTTGTCAATTCGCTAACAGACATCATAGGAGCGCGCATAGTCTGTGGCATCATTATGTAGTGTGGGCAACCAGAGCCCAGCATGCAGCACTTTCCTAGTAGTCGCCCTACCACCGTAGTGTCCTCCGGCTGCTCCTCCATGCACTTCTGCTAAGATCTGCGATTGCTCATGCGGCAAGACGCATCTGCGCAATACCTCATTGGCACCCATTTTGTATAATTCTCCTGTAATTAGCTGGAAGTCTGCAACTTTGACTACCAACTGCTTCTTCTGACTAGTGGTGAACTCATCTGGTGTAGTACCCGTTGTCAGAAACTGGATGATTTCTGCAAAGTAGCCATCTGCAACCTTAATCCGAAACAGTTGAGCATCTGGTAAACCGTCTTCAATGTTGGTCGGCTCCTCTCCTGTATCAATCCATGAGAGATGATCAGGACCAACATTCAACTGTCCTGGCTTCATAATGACTTCAAAATCAAACTCCTGAAAAAGAAGTAGCCAACGGCATATCTTCCCCCCAACATAGGCTTATTGACTAGGTATTTCAACGCGGAATGGTCGGTGAACATTTTAAAGTGCCCACCCAACAAATAGTGCCTGAACTTCTGCAGCGCATAGACCATTGCCAGACCTTCCCTCTCAGTGGTAGTGTAATTTCTTTCTGCAGATGACAACTTCCGACTTGCAAAAGCAATAGGATGATCAAGGTCACCTTCTCCGGGTTGAGCCAGTACGACGCCCAACGCAATTGATGAGACATCAACATGAACATGGAATACCTTACTCCAGTCCAGAAATACCAATATTGGTGCCGACGCCATCTTCGCCTTCAGTGTTTCAAAGCTAGCCTGACATTCTGGGCTCCACTGGAATGCCGCATCCTTCTTCAACAACTTCTCCATAGGGGTAGTAATCGCAGCATAACCCATGTGTCCCAGAGTCGCCCGTAGCTGCTTAACAGTGGTCAATGGTTGCAAACTCAAAATGAGTGCAATCTTATCTGAATCAACCAACAACCCTTGCTTACACACAATATGGCCGAGCAATATCCCAAACAGTGCACAAAAGATGCATTTCTTTAGATTCAGCGATATCTGGTGCTGTCGGAATCGCTCGAGCATCAACCGTAGATTCTCTAGATGATCACGGACTAAACCATAGACCGTCTAATCATCCATGTATACCTGTAAAAAGTTCTAAATGAAGTTTATAAATGCAGCAACGACAACCCGCAAAAATATCGCGGGTGCATTCTTCAAACCAAACGGCATTACAGTGTATTGAAAGCAGCCCCATTCAGTAACGAAATTTGTCTTATGGCGATCTTCTTTGGCAATGTGGATATGATGATAGCTAGAGAACCCATCTATGAAGGAGTACATCTCCTGGCCGCCCACACCTTCAAGCACTTCATCAGTAAATGGAGTGGGGAATGGATCGTGCAAACATGCATCATTTAGCTTCCTGAGGTCAAAGCAAATGCGCACTTCACCAGTCTTCTTATCCTGCACCACCATAGGACTAATCCATTCCGACTCCTCAACGGGTTCAATAATACCAGTGTCCAACATGCGATCAAGTTCTTCCTTGACCTTTTCCTTATGTTGCGGATTTAGCCGATAGGTCCGCTACCAGACCGGCTTAGCATTGGGTTTCAATGGAATCTTCATCTCTCCTAAGTCGCCCAGAATCCCCTTCATATTAGAAAATTTCGTGGGAAATAAGTCCTGAAACTCATGGAGCAAATCAATGACTTTGCTCATCATCTCATCATCCCAATAGTCCCCAACATTTGCGAACTTCGGAGTGTCCTCTGTTCCAATGTTAATCTTTCGAAGCTTCAGAGGATGACTGATCGGGTCGCTTGGCACATCAGGTTGTACCACAACACGACTTCCTCCTGACTCCGGAATATTCACATTCCGTGGATCATCACCATCTTCTGGCCCACTACTGATATCAAAACACTCCATGAGAGACTGCATCTGGTAGTGCGTGTGCGGATCCGCAGGATATGCTACCGGGACAACCTACAGAATTACATCAGGGATGAGCTGTAATGCGTTATTAACCTCTGGATCAGCATCTGCAAAACTGAATGTATGGGTAAAGCACACTGTGAGCTCCAACCAAGTAGAAATTTCCTGTTATGAATAAAATAATAATAAAATAAACATCAACATATATATATATATAATAACAACAAACAAGAATAATATAATAATATAATTAATTAGTGAAATGGTGTAACTCTTTATGAAGAGTTGCATTAGACACCCTTTACACAATTATAAATACGGGAAAGTCTATCTTGTAAAATACCATATCTATTTTATCAACTTTTATATATATTCATGGATTATTTGTATTTTCGAAAGTGGAAGTTCAAGAAGTTCTAGTAAACATATTTTTACCATTACAATGGCATCAGAGTTAGGGTTTCCCTAAAATCTAGGACCTTTTCCTAAATAGATAAGAAAAAGTAAAAGAAAAAAAGAAGTAAAACCGCACATGGTTTTAAAGTGCACGTGGTTTTGTAAGAAGTGGGTTTGGTTTTATTCCCTAACAAAAAACCAAAAGTGAGATTTGAACTTGTGTGGGGAAGGTTACAATCATTCCTCCCAACCAACCATTCTACACCATTTTACAAAAATTAAGGGGAAATTAAATTAGAAGAGCATCAACACAAATAATTTTTACAAGAAGAATCATATTGAACATTGTTATTAAAAAATAATAATAATAATAATAAATAGATAAATCAAGGAGGATTCTTTCCAAAATTCGAAAGGGAAGAAGACAAAATCAAGGAAGACCCCCTTATCAAAGAAAACCAATTCAAAGAAGAACTTGAAGCAAAGACGAAGTCACAAATTATGGCAAATTCAAAATCGGAAATGACATCGCAGTCACAAGCAGCATTGAACGAATTAAAGAAATCTAAAACCAATATCGATTTTCAATTCGAAATTATAAAGCTAGAAATGCGAAATCGTTTAGCAGAACAGGAGAATCAAAGATTAACAAATAAAAAACGAGATCTCCAGAATATGTTATTAGATAAGGATAAGGAAATTTCACATCTAAGAAGCCACAATCAAAACCTGGAAGATAAAATCAGAAACTTCAAAAATGTCGAAGAATCTTCGTATGGAAGTAATAACGATTTCGAAGATAACATAAACCGCTTAAACAAGCTTGTCATGGATAAAAATACGGAATTAATGCAAACCCAGAGAAAGCGAGAAAATCAAGAATCAGAGAGATGTCAACATCAACAACAGAGGGAAAAACTTTAGCAAGAGTATGACGACATTACGAAGACACATAAGCTGGAAATTAAGAAAATTAAGGACGAATTAGCAAGCAATACCGGAGAACTATTTCGACTAAGAAGTCATAACAAGACATTACTTACGAAAATCAAGACGCTGAAACATAGTTGGAAGACGGAGCATTCAAATGAAGACCTTGAAGGAAGAATACTAGAAAAGTAAGAAGAAAACCAACACCTCAAAAAGTTTAAACAAGAACTAGAGGAACAAGTCAATAAGTTAAAAGAGGACAAAAAGTCAACAGACGAAAGGTTTGAAAAAATTCAGAGTAATAACATCTATTGGAGAACAAAGTAACACAAATCCAGAAGGAAGCATCCAGACTATCCAAAAAACAAAATCAAGTTGAGGAAGAAGAAATAAATTCAAATTCAATCTTCGGTGCAATTCAAAAAGAATTCAAACCAACAAAAAAACAAACAACAATAACTCCTTATCGACACCCCAACCATATAAACCAGTATCCTAAAAAGTGTGAATTGTCTAAAGATAATGGTACTAATGTGCTCAAAGCTCCCGACGACAAATCAATAGAGAATTCCAACAGTCATCAACAAATCAATTTTGGCTGGATTGATCCGTCAACATATCGGAAGTTATGTTCTACATTTAGAAGTTTGTACCGACATGTTCATCAGCTACGATGTCACAAGGAGCAGTGCGACAACGTTATAAGGCTTTGAGGACAAATCCTTTCTAAGAAAGAGGAGATGTTATGAATAAAATAATAATAAAATAAACATCAACATATATATATATATATATAGAA
The DNA here is from genome assembly GCA_027924585.1 of Larix kaempferi. Taxonomy (NCBI): domain Eukaryota; kingdom Viridiplantae; phylum Streptophyta; class Pinopsida; order Pinales; family Pinaceae; genus Larix; species Larix kaempferi. Next base: position 1,153,208 of record BSBM01000104.1, read on the forward strand.
ATAATAATAATAATAACAACAAACAAGAATAATATAATAATATATGTTAGAAAAACAGGATCGTAGAGCAATAACAATAAACAGAAATGCAAATATAATCACACATACACATTACAAGAGAGACACAGATATATCATGGTTCACCCAACTTGGGCTACGTCCACACTGAATTTGCCAGTCCTTATTATTATTACCGTCCAGCAAGGTGAAGGGATACAACCTGCAGCACAACCACTGCACTTCCTCTTCTCTATTTCACAGTCTCTCTCCTGATCTCAGAGATCTTTACAATGCATAAAACCTAATACATCATCATCCCTAGCCGTATTACAATGTCTTTATTTTATAAGGGAAATACAATGGGAAAATACCACGGGATACCCAAAACCATGGGCCCGCAAAACAGCTGGCAAAAACAGCCCCAAAAATTTTCTTCGAGGGTGTTGCCCCCAAACCCCCATTTCTCGAGGGCGCTGCCCCCGGACCCCCTAGAACCCCATGGGGGGGCGATGCCCCCCCGCTAGGGTGACTGTACAGTCCACCTACATATCATATAAAACTGGGGTACAAACACAGCTGATACAATATCATCTATGAGACTAGAAGATCTGGCTCCACAACCAACAATATAATTAATTAGTGAAATGGTGTAACTCTTTATGAAGAGTTGCATTAGACACCCTTTAACACAATTATAAATACGGGAAAGTCTATCTTGTAAAAGACCATATCTATTTTATCAACTTTTATATATATTCATGGATTATTTGTATTTTTGAAAGTGGAAGTTCGAGAAGTTCTAGTAAACAGATTTTTACCGTTACATCTCCCCGTGCAACTTAGCTGCAGTATACCATGAGCGTGGCATCTCATCCAAAGTATGGATAAAAGCATGGACCCACTCATCTTTTGGGCAGGAAACCCATAGCCGCTGACATTCCATCAAGTGACCACCTGGATTAGTTCGACCATCATACTTTCCAGTGTGGTAGACCTCAGTATCACCAAAACGTACCATCATCAATCATCGACATTGCAACCATCCATCAATTGATGCCTTGTGTGTCTCCCACCAGCGTGCTGGAGCAGCCTTCAATGCTGCATTCAATGCCAGCAAGCACTGTGGTTCGAAAACTCTTTCTTCGAACTCCATCAGAAAGTCGAATAAGCCAAGTAGTCCCTCATATATTGGTAGTGTAACCGTTTCAGTTGCAACACGGAATAATGGCTGTGTGACCAACCCGCACTTACGGAGCGACACTTCGTGACAGCGGTTCTGCCAATATTCCAGCGCATCATCAAAGTTGGAAGGCGCAGAGCTGTCACTGTGCCATCCCAGCTCACCGTTGGCAGTTGGATGTATATAATCTTCAGAAATATTGAAAGCATGGTCCCATCCGCTGGGGTCATTGTCCTTCACTGGCTTTATGTAGCGGCAGCCTTTTGTCGAATCCAACGAGGAAACTACTCTGAGATCGCGATTTTCAAAGGTCATCATCCATCGCTTGAAGTTGATTACAGCTCCATTATCGTTAGCCCAGCCAATCCCCAACAGCGCAGGATAGGAGCTGTCGCCTTCAACAACTTCTGTGACCTCAAAGTCGACATAGGTTTTCATACCCTCGATATCTACCACCAGTCGCGGAACTCGCCCAATGGGTGTTACTTTTGCATGGTTAGCCAATCGGAGTTGTACAGGAGACTAGCTCAATGGGGGGCTCCCCATCTTCTGCCAAGCCTGCGTGGTAAAGATGTTGACATCCGAACCAAGGTCCAGAATAACTGAATCAACATCATAGTCGCCAATTTGAATATTCATCCGCATCTCCTTACCTGTCTTCCATCGTTGCAAGGAATTAACCACAAGCTCTTGTTGATCTTGGGCCAGTCGTCGTAATAAGGCTTCAATCGCAGCAAGAGCGTCGGGATCTTTTGCCAGAGACAAATAATGTTCCAAAAATACTCAAAGTGTGCTAGACCACCGCAACGGGATAACCTCCGAAGTAGCATCAAAAGTAGAGGGCATGTCATACATGACGGCTTTACCTCGGTCGTTTCCGAATTCTTGTCATGCCTAAAGAACCATCTCCCATTCCATATCAATGTCAAATGATACCTTCTTTTGTCCAGCTAACCGGATCGTTGAGCTGTCTTCTCCAGTTGTCTTTCCTCCTCGAGTAACCACAGCAACGGAAGCATCCTACGGTCTTGGTTCTGCAGAAATTGTCGCAATGTTTGCACCCTGCTGATGATTCGGTGGTACATTCCCCGGTTGATTTATATTTTGATTTATGTTCTGATTCGGCCGCAGATTCTAGTTCTGCACTGGTTGCTGTACTTGGTTCTGAGCGGGCTGCTGTGCCTGGGGCTATGTCTGCAACTGGGGAGTGTTCCCTGCCTGCCATCGTGCAATCAGCTGTGGACAATTCTCAACTATATGATCGTTAACAAAACATAACGTACATTGGTTCTGCATCAATGAGTAGTCTAGCTAATAGTGTCCCCATACCGCACAGTGATAGCATTGAACAGGTCTACGACCACCTCGTCCTCCTCCGCGACCAAATCCTCCGCCACGTCCTCCCCGGTATTTTCCCCGGAATCCTCCTTGCTACTGGTACTATGGTTGGTTGAACTGTTGCTGCATCAATGCCGGTTGCATCCCTTGCCCTTGTTGTGCATACTACAGTTGTTGTACATATTGAGGCTGTTTTGGATCCATCTGCATCGGAGCATATTGCGGCATGAACTGCAGCGGTTGTTGTTGCTGCGATGCAAACTGCATCTGCGGTTGAGGTAGCGGCTGGGCTACCTGCAGCTGTGGTTGCGATTGTTGTCTGGCACGCTCGTCGTCCTTGACATAAAATGAATCATACATTCTTTCTTATAGCAGCCCATATGCATGACAATCTTTGTCATCATGACCCACCGATTTGCAAAACATACAATAAATATTTCTGGGGGTTGTGACCATTTTCTGCATATAGGGGCAATTGTCGTGACTGTGCCCATACACTTGGCAGACGTGACACCACGGCATGCTGCCACCATTCAACGGGTTTGGTGCACTTGACACCAAATAATTTCAAAAATCCGGGCAATTGTCCTTCGTATGCCCTTCCCCTCAGCATCGTGTACACCATACTTCATCGTGTTGTTCCTTGCCTTTCTTCAAATCTTGCAGCTTTATAGTCAGGTTAGCGAGCTGTGTCTGTATTTGTGACATCCCGGCTACATTATCTCCAATCGGCGACACCTCCAATCGCATTGCAATCTCTAGAGCTTCACTGGGCGTCAAGATGTTTTGTTGCATCAACGGAATCCGAATGTGTGGTAACAGTGCGGTGATGAACCATTCTTTATGTTGGATGGCGCTCATATCGAAACTAACCTTTTCCATCAGTGTCTTGAATCGTTGGTCGAAATCCCATACCATCTCGTTGGGATACTACTTAATTTCTTTCAATTCTGTAATATATTGAGCCTCCGACTTGGGCTTTCTAAATTCGGCGATCAGCCCATCTCGAATCTCATCCAGTGACTTCTCTGGGGTTCCTGTAGGGACTAGAACAAACTTCATATACCAGTCTAATGCACGACTTCGCAGAGTCGTTGCTAACTGTCCTTTCTTAGCAGCAGCATCGGTGATTTGTTTTATGGTCCAGACCGCTTCACACAAAAATCAATACTATTTTGGGTTGTCTGTTGCACTCCCGTGGAACAACGGTAACTTAGCATCATCGCCCGCCATTCTGGGCTTCCATCCTCCTTTCGCTGTACTACTACTAATTAACTTCTACGAACTTAGTGGTGTCGAAGTGGTATTCCTTGCTATCTGAGAGATAGTGAGCGGAGCTGTGGGTGCGTTGGTCCTAGGGTTTGGTCCTGCTTCTATCCTGGGCATATCCTGGTTGTCCTTGTCAGGACTGTGAGGTCGCTTCGTCCTGTGTGGTCTTCCTTCACGGTCTTGTGGTTCGACCGCAACAAGAACCTCTCTCGTCCTCTACCTCTTTTCCTGTCGGAACCTCGCTCCTCCCCTCGTAAGACCACTTTATTCCTCGGCTTCACTCACAGTCTCATCATGACCTGCACCCATCTACCCCTTACCATTCCATGTACCGCCCCCCAACAGTCGCGTTATCCATGGCCTCCGCCCACCAGGCTGTCTACCGATCAAGATGCATCTTCAATATCCCTTTTTCGCAAATAAGCATCTTGATCGACAGTAAAAACCTACCTCGAGGTTCACGGAAAAAATATCTTTCGGATTCACTATAGGACTTCTAAGTATCAACCGTGAACTCTGTGATATAGCCTTCTAGGATGCTATCGAACCATACTTCGACTGCCCGTGATGCTTTATTATCAACTTCCTGCAGTTCCTGAATCAATTCGGGGGTCCAAGTCGTCGGTTCACCACCTTGAAAGTTTCTCTTTTGGAAGGTCAACTTTTCCAACCATTCAAACAATAGGACCGGGAATTCACAGAAGAACCATTCATGTGGACCGTAGTGAATGTATCTATCTACCCACTGTCCTACCGTCAGCCACGTGTTCCTGCTTTCCTCTTCAGTGAATTCCTGCAACTTTTGATCGAACCATTCTTGGATCTCCGATTTCGTCGGGTGCCACAACATGTCCTCCTTTCACTCCGTACATGGCCCTAGCAACGGAACCATTTGTTAGCACGACGCCAGTCGACAGGGGTCCCACTCACTGTCGACACATACCACAGTCTTCCTGAGCACCTGCCCGGACAGGGTTTAACCCGCCCAGGGTTTAACCGAATTGATCTCTGAAGTGAGGCTTCTGAATCTTCCATTAACATAAGGGAGGTTAAAATTCTTCCACAAATCACATTTATAAACTCCAAATGGACATATACAAAATATTTATATAACTCTGTAGAAGGCCCAACAGCCGTAGTGTTAGTACCTAAGCTCTAATACCACTTTGCAGTGCCCCCGACCCCAAAACAAAGGCCAAGGTCATAAAGAAACCCAAGGGAAGGCTTAATCAAGGTAAATGCATAGTGGAATAAGGTTATCTAAGGCTAGGTCATCATGCCAAGAAGCCAATTAAAATAAAACTTTTAACCTCTTTAAAATGAGATGCAAGATTACCTATCAAATCCAGCTATTAACATGATCTTAAAAATGATATATCAAATCTATTTCAACCATATCAACACTGATAAAATCAGATCTACAAGCTACCATAAACAAGGTAAATAATTATATCTTGAAGTTTCCACAAACAACCATATTAACAATGTTGAAAACCAAATCTACTGACTACCACCTACAACCATATTAAAATAAAATAAAATAAAGTAGATTTGATGGATTCCATATACAACCATATAATTGATAAATAGGTCATATCCCATGGCTTCCACCTACAAACATACAAACCATAAGAAAAACTGGATCCAAGAGCACACATAGATCAGAATGCATTAAATAAACACATAACAAAATACTCATCATTGACTACAAACCATAGCCATATCAACTTGGAAAGATTAATATATGAAAAATGAAATCTACATCCATATAAAATCACATCTCATGGTTGTCACCTACAACCATACAAATCATAATCAAAATAGATCCATAAGCACATACGATTCAAAGGATGCAATAAATACAAATATAATAAAATACTTATCTGATTGAGGGGAAACTGGCTTCAATCGGAGAACTTTACACCCAGCCATGGACACATTCAATTCAAGCCATACTTGAACAGGTCACCCCCGAGCTGAGGCTTGGATTCATAAGCAGAGGTACTCACAATCAATGAACAAGGTGTGTTCTTTCTCAACACTACCACATAGAAATGACTATATCTCATCCATAGGGAAAGCATTTTCAATGAAGCAAAAGGTATTCCTTACTGGAAAATTCATTCCAGACACAATGGAACAGGTCACACAACTCAAAAATGCTCAAAAACATCTAAACCAAAATATGTGGCTACACCCTTCTAAAGAACCCTACCACACAAAAATGACTAGATCTTAGTCATACTGAAACTATTTTCAGTGAAATAAAAGGTGTTCCTTACTGGAAGCGTTGATCTGGATACAATGAAATAGGCATCACAACCCAGAAATGATCATAAATGGTCACAACATACCATATGGTTGGCCCTTTCCACACTTTTATAAACCACAACTACACCTTTATCCATCTAAACTTTCCCTTCCATCTACACTACCTGGTGCAATGTGATTCCCTTCACCACACAGGTCCCTCGGGACATCACCATCCACCATCGGGCTTCACATGTAGATATTCAGACAAGGACAATCAATGGGACAAGGACTCATGTTGTGTTTTGCACATTCAATCTTAAATCCCCATTACAAGGTCTTCCTACTTCATTACAAGGCCTTTGATCTTCATTTCCTGGTGAGTTGTGACTATCCGCGCTCACCACGGCCCTTCAGATATCACCATCCTCACCCAGGACTTCAATCTATAGCTATACAATTCTTATCCTCCACGAGAGCATGCACCTTCAATCCATTATCCAAGAGAGATCCCATTGAATTCATATAGAGCAATTCAAATCCACTCCAAGATTCTAACTCCAACTCACTATGGAGGTTACCCAAACCATAAGAGGTTAAATCCAACCCAAAGAGGCCAACGAGAATTAGTGAGAGGAGGTTACAAAACATGAGGGGAGTTAAACAACTTTTGAGGCATTAAGGCTAAAAATAGCTAGTGAGGGTGCACTTGTGCAAGTGGGGGTTACAAAACCAAGTGTAACCTCCAAAAAGGAGTTACAAAACCACCAAAGGGGCACATTTAACAAGTGGAATCCATCCAAGCACTAAGGAAGGCCCACTAAATCATGTATTAGGCTCAATAATACCAACATAGGTTAAAATAGAAAAAATAGGAAACAAAGAGTATTGTTAGGGAGAGGCACAACTCCTAGTCCCCAACCCCCTCACATGTGGAATCCATGCCCCCTAGCCACATTAGTTGTCCAGGTTGAGCTATTTATTTAATTAAAAAATAATAATAATATTGTCCATAGTCCATAATCTAGGCACCTAGTACCACATTACAACACAAATAATAATCACAACATATGTCCAGGGGCTTAACACACGGGGTATTACAATATATGTCATGAAAAGCTTCTCTATCTTATTTTAAGGCTTGGATTATGAAGTTTCATCAAAACTGTAGGGTGTTTACTAATTCCCTTGGAGGAACAACTCCGAGATTTCGGGTAGAGGCGAGGACTAGAGCTTAAAGGAGGGGGAATAAGGTGCTATTGATGAATAAAATCCCAATATGAATTCCACTTGATATTTTTTTAGTTGTATTTTGGGGTAGATATGAATTCCACTTTATTTTTTTTAGTTGTATGCAACCTTGATATATACATGAGAAACTTTGCATATTTGTGAATAGTGGTTTGGATTCATAAGAATGCTCATGGATATATATGCATCTAGTGGAATTGATTTAATTTTTATGAGTAAATCAGGGTTTTAATTTCCTTTGGGCATACAAATAACTAGAATTATGGTTCAAATTTTTTTAGAGCATACAAATAAATAAAATTATGGTTTAAATTTATTTTAGGGCATACAAATTAGTGAAAATAGGTTGTTTAGAAGGATGGACTTTGATGAAAATACCTTAGATGGAGGATAATGATGCCCAAGGTGGAAGATGGAGGCCCTTCTCATGCAAATCACCTTCACCAATATGCTCTTTGGACACCTGAAATCGTTACATGTCGTTGTTGTGGAGAAAATGATAGGTGCGGTTCGTTTTGGGGCATAAAACATGTTTTACAAAACGTGTACCTGTTTTAGAAATCCATAACGTGTATGCATTTTAGAACTCCATAATGCGTACGTGTTTTGTTTAACTATCCTACTTGGCAGGCTTGGGATTAGGTTTGATAGGATTGGGATTGCTTGGGATCAATTCTCTTGTATAGAAATTGAATGAGTTTCTTGAATCTACCATTTCATCTAAAAGGTCCCTCAACTTTATGCACTCACCCATTTCTCCTGCAACCTTTCTATACAAAATAGTTTGATTTGAAGTGTATGGTGGAATTTTTGGGTTTTGAGATGTTGTGAGCTTGTTGGACAGACAACACAATTTCTATGAGTTATATGCTGACAAGGTAAAGGGACACTTATTTACAAGCATATTTTTTTCCCTTATTGAGTTCATATGTTATACAGATGGAAAAATCTATTGCTATTTTGGTTTAAAGTATGAAATCCATTGTTTCATATATTCCCATTTCACATGCATTTCCCTTCACCATTTCATGTCCTTGTTCGTGGAAGTTTCCCTTATGTATCAACAACTTGCACAATATGTCATTTATCATATCCCATAGTTGTTATTAAGCTGTAATGGTGATTTTTTGTTGTCCATGCAATAAATTATTATTGGTTTGTCCCCAACTCACTCACTAGGATGAATTTGATGGTATACACCTTTGGAGTTCTTCTTACTCACAACCTTTGCATATAAATAAAACCTATCTTTCTTGGAATGAATCTTTGTATTGATCATTTGAGTAATATTATTGAAATTCTATGTGGGTTTCATTATTTTTTGAAAGAACCTAAAATCCCTAAGGCTTTGGCAATTCAATGTTTTCATGGCAACTAGTAAAACACTCTTCTTCTCCTATATATCAGGCTTCACTGTATGCTTACTTTATTGCAGTAGGTTGTTCAATTTGAATCCATCGTGGAACTTTCTATTTGATTTGAAGCCGCATCCCTTGAATGTAGTGTTTGGATTCTCATCACATTCATCTCTCTAACATACCCAATTTAACTTATTGTTAGTTGCATTAATTGACTAAGTGAAAATTTGATGTTGTGTTTCACCAATCAAATGATTTTGAGAACTTTTGTTTGTTATTGGCACTTTGTGCCCATTTATTTGGAAGAATGCATGCTTGATTTTCATGGGTTTTAAATGATCTCCATCTCTACTATTTTGATTTAATAAATGTATGCTACAACACTTGAACTAGTGATAATATGAATTAAGTTATTTGTTATTCTATGGTGAATTTTGTGTTATTAATGGCATTAGTGGTAGAGAAGACATGTTTTCTATATTTTGGCACATGATAGGATTTCCTATGTTGCAAAAATTAAGTTGCTTTCAATGCATAAATGAAAAAGAATAGGGTTCATGACCTATTAGTTGATTGGTAATGTTGTGCACGTATCTAGCATAATTTGAATCTTTGGTAATAAGTCGAGCTTTGAAGCTCGCGTTTATTATCTTCATAGGCAAGATATTAAAGCTACATATTTTTTTATAAAGTATATATCTTGCATTCTTTTGCTATTGCTTTTGAATAAAATTCTTCTTTTCATTTCTAGAATGTTGTTATGATAAAAATGTTGAAGGGCATGCACCTAAATTAATCTCTTTTAAATTAAACATTTTTCATGTGATTCCATGCACACGTGCTCTAATGGATTGATTATTTATCATGATATGAATCACCAACATTTCATAAGTGTAATTGTGACTGCTAATTATTAGCAATTTCACGTTCCCTTAGGGATCAAATTTGAAGAAAGATTATGTTTCCGCGTGGTCTACCCCTTTGTTTTCCAACAATTAACACTTTCCTTTCATAAACTTTACCCTTTTTATTCATCCCTATTCATTCGCATATGTCCATATTAGTGGTAGTAAATTGGTTCTTTATGGTTGTTTTTCTCTTATTGGATGATAAATTGCGTGTCTATTTATGAGATATTGACTTAGAAGTGGATGTGGTGATAACAATACATTGATTGTTTTTGGTGTTTCAAAATCATATTTTGGGGTAGAAATTAATCCTCACATTTTTAGGGACATAGAGGGGGTCGAGGACAAAGAGAAAATGATAACCGATAAGGTGGATGAAGGAAGAGAAAGAGATTCTCCAACCACTTTAACATTAATTATGATTAGTTCATACAATTAGCACAAACTAAACACTTATTGACTTTGGTTATAATTTTGACTTTTTTCTCATATTTTTCCTCCTCCTTGTGAGTTAAGACCACACTTATACATTTTTTATGAACCAAAATACTTAAGATAACATAAGTACACACCATGTATAGCAAAGTAAATGTGGAGCACAATTGCAATATAAATAAGAGAGATAAGTTACACAATAACTCCTTAAATAAGAGGAGATCATTCTCCAATTACCCCAAGACATTCACATAATCCTTCCACATCTTCTCAACAATGGCTACATTAACTCTATATATACCGATTCACTCATTACACATGTGGTCTCTTCATTAGGTCCAACCACAATTACATATGCATTTACATCAATACATACACATTTAGCCCCATAAAGCCCCATATATACCCCCCTTGGGGTCATATCATGTACATTTAACCCCGTATATGACCCCCCTTGGGTCATATCATAGTACCCTCCTTTGAAAATCTTTTTCGTCAAAACTGTGCAGTTAATGGCTTTACATGTGATGAAACCAAGTAATAGGATTTCCTTATATTCTTTTTTTTTGTTTCCATTGATGATTATCCATCCATCCAAATTTGATTATTTTTGGTATCAATCCTTGATAGCTGGTTTTTCCATAATTTTGATTCCATGTGTTGTGGTTGTGAATTATCCAATTTGTTGTAGTTTCTGGTCTTTGGCAATATCTTGTTGAATAATAGTTTTATGGTGCCCTGTTCCATATATATTTTTAAGTGTTCCATCTTATTCCTTGATAGTGTCGATGCATATCTCCATGTCTTTCTTGGAGGCTTTCTTGGTAATGAGGATGTCGATATGGTTTTACACTTGATGGTTTCTCTTCCTTCTGCACACCCATGTCCCCAGTCTTCTTTTCAGAGATAATGTCGTCCTCTATCCTTTGTGCTTGGTCTTTGATCACTCTCCCTTTGAGATAATATCCTCATATTTGACATGTACATCTTCAAGTTGGAGCTCAACTTATTCAAGCATTTTATGGTTTCCTTCTATAATCTTGTCTTCCTTCTCCCTTTGACGTTTCAATGTGATGTGTTCACTAATTTTGTATGTCCTTCTTCAATTTTGGATTGCATTTGTTCTTTTACGTCATCTGTATTTAGAGCTTCTTCAACCTTCTTGCCAATTTCCTCTTCAAGCCTTTTGGTAGTCTCTTCATCCAAGATCCTTTCTTTTTATTGATTTTGGCATTGCTTCTTTTCTTCTTTCAGTCTCTTAACCTTGTCTAATAACTTTTTATTATGGTTTCTTAATCTGCATATTTCTTCATCCTTCTTTTCCAATTATTTCCTCGACTCATCTTTTTTTTAGTGGAACCATACTACTTAGAGTTGTTAAATTTTCAGAATTTACTTCAATATGATCTAGGAACTTAACTGAGAGAACAACATGTACAGCATATCTACAGCATACCAATCATGGACACAATAATGCAAGCACACAAGAGACACAGATTTTACTTGGGGAAAACCATAAAGGTGAAAAACCCCAATAACTTCCTCAGAGATAGATAGAGCAATGATACAACCAAAAGACAAGAGATAGTCTTCTCCTAGCAGCAGAGCCTCCTCCTCCACAAGTGCGCCACTCTCCCAAGTGTGAGTGAGAGAATAGAATGTATAAAATGAGAGAGACACACTCTCTATTTATACGCTAACTTGACTTGACCTTTACTCAACTAGGTCGGCCTCAACTTAACCACTTAACATAATGCTGACTGGGTCGACACCCAATAGGGTGGTCTAATAACCCTTTGACCCACATGGCTGACCCCCAATAGGGTGGTCTAATAACCCTTCAACCCACATGACTTATACAGGGCCGACCCCAACAAGGTGGTCTAATAACCCATCAAGTATAAGTTACGACACTTACAATATAAATGACGACACTTCCATATAGAGGAATAATAACATCTCTATAGGAATACAAACACTTCCATATAGAGGAATAATAACGTCTCTATAGGAATACAATATACATATATGTGAAATACATTCCGAAGTTACATATACATCAACACTCCCTCTTAACTAGGAAGGTATTTCTCGACACAGGTCTTCTAGCACAAGTCTTCTTCTCTGGATCATCATCACTGGATAATCGTCATCAAGTCATCGTCATCGTCACTGTTGCTTCTATCTCAATCAATATCTGAATCTACTCGTCATAGGAAGTTCTACAGAGCCAGTTCTTTTTCATACTCGATGTAGGCCCACCACCTGCAGGTCTTCATCATCACTGGCCATACTGTGGAATCCTCAGGACTTATTACGAGCGTCACAAAACCTGGCTGCAGCATCCCAGGCTATTACGAGCACATAGCTCTACCTGTCGGATCTCCTAGGAGCACATTACAAGTGACCCGACACAAAACCTGGCTAAAGCATCCCAGGTTGTTACGAGCACACAGCTCTACTTGTCGGATCTCCCAGGATCACATTACATGTGATCTCACCACAAAACCTGGATGAAGCATCCCAGGCTGTTATGAGCACACAGCTCTACCTGTCGGGTCTCCTAGGAGCACATTACATGTGGTCCACCACAAAACCTGGTTGAAGCATCTGAGGCCTTTTTCATCCTGTCCAGATCTCCCAGGAGCAAATTACATGTGGTCATGGCAAAACCTGGCTGAAGCATCTGAGGCCTTTTTCATCTTGTCCAGATCTCCCAGGAGCAAATTACATGCCATAGGACAAAACCTCGCAAGAGAATCTCAGGATGTTACGGGTACACAACTCCGACCTGAAGATCTCCCAGGGAACAAATTACATGTCCTCCGAGAGCAATGTCTCGAAAGAGCATCCCAAGCTGTTACGGGTACACAACTCCGACCTATAGGATCTCCCAGACATGCTCATCTCCACAACCTGATCCACGGCCACAAAGTATCATCCTGATACTCACCATACATCATCCTGATGTACACATGATCATCATCATTGCATTGTCATGATGCATGTCATCAGGAGAAGCTCGTCATCCACGATCATCCTAATCATATAATGCATCCACCTGATGCATACCAAGTATCTACCTGATACATATCATCATATACAATGTATCTACTTGATACATACATAGATACATGATCCACACAATGTATCCATCAACATACATGATCTCAGTATCCACCTGATACATATACATATACATGGTCCAAGCATCCAACATGATGCATATACAAAATACATACAAATGATCCAACTGATCATATCCAGCATCCAACATGATGCATACATACATAAATGATTCAACTGATCATATCCAGCATCCAACATGATGCATATATATATAAATGATCCAACTGATCATAACAAGCATCCAACATGATGCATATACATATACAGAGTAGTAACTGGAGCATCATCCATGATCCTCCTGATCATCATAGCATCGTCCTCTTCAGATCATCTCATCGTCCACGAAGCACATCCTAGATGCACATCATCCAGCACTTACACCACCGACATGGGAGAACACACCTACCACCATTCGGGGAAGGCACCAACCCTTACTTTTTCACCATGGGAGAACACATCTACCACCATGTGAAAAATGGCTCAGCAATTACATCACGACCAAGGGAGAACACATCAACCATGTCAGAAAAGCTCATGTGCATCTGCATCTTCCGGACTCATCACTTCCCTTTGGAAGGAACCTCGATCTGAAGTGCACCAAGCCTCTCTCTAAAGTACTCAAACTACAGTCTGGCCAACGGCTTGGTCAATACATATGCAACCTGCCACACCTCCATGCCAAAAACAAATAGTGCATCATCCCCAAGTTCTTCAAGTCGAACTCGGCAGCAAGCTTTCGTTGCATGTCGGCAATCAATCTATCCTCACTTGTTACAAACAAGTCATCCACATAGTAGTATCACTGGATTGCCTTCCTCAACCTTGTAGTAAAGGTTGGAATCCGCTTTATTCTTGGTAAATCCCAAACTGGATAGAAAGTTGTCTATCCTACCATACCAAGTTCTGCACATATATGACTCCCTGTCATGTGTCTCAAAACCAAGTGGCTGCACCACATACACTTCTTATTCAACTACATCATTCAAGAAAGTGTATCTTCCTCTTCATCACTGCGGCATGCTTGATCTTGTAGATCCTCTTGGAAGTCACTACAGACTCTCCTTCAGGTCTTGGGACTGCATCCCAAACATCTTCATGATCGACTGGTACTCCTCGATCATGGCATTCTTCCTAGATCCTGGGAACTTCAATATCTTCAATATTTTCAATAGATAACTTTTTTGCTGAACAAATGTTGTAGTCCTTCTTTTGTAGGTGATGGTATACAATCTTTCCTACACAACAATTTAAATTGCATGATTAGAAAACATCTCATAGTTTTCAGAACAAATTCTTACACATAAAGAAATATGTCATACAGTCATGCAATTATCTTAGCCAATGCTTCAATACAATATTTATCCATATTCCGTAACTTTCTAGATGCCTTCAAATCTCTACAAGAACATTGTTAAGAGTGTGCACAACTCCTTACATGTCAGCAAAGAGGTTTCATTCTAGATAAGTAGCAATGGAATGTTGTACAGTGCCATAGGCCACTTACCCATGTATATTAGTAGTATACTGTTCATCAATGCAACTATTCTAATATGCATAATACACAACCTAATTCGAGGAACATCAGTATATACATTATTGAACAGGATTATTTAAACAATAAAATATGCAAGTAATGACAATTCAAATAATTATCTTTGTTTGGTTGCTAGGTGGACTCCCTCTGAATCTTTGCAACTCCATTCTGATGTGGATTGTGAGAAGTGGTCAACTCCCTCTGAGTATCTACATCCTTGCAGAAACTACTGAAGTGTGCTTCTTTGCTTTCTTGCAGGAACAACTGGAGTGTGCTCCCTCTTGATCTTTGCTTCCTGGATTACCTGTCCTTGAACTTACATCCATCCTTAATCACTATGCATGCTTATTAGTATCATCATTGTGTTATCCTTGAGGTCTCATACATAATCACACATTTATTAGTATAATCTTAATACTATCAAAACACAATAATCTTAAACATGTATATTCATGATCATTCACAGATAATAAACATTAGTATTCAAGGTTTTAGGGAAGTCTTCTTTTACTCATGCATATTCTTATTTGATCATAGGACTCTTCTGATTAGTTAAATCATCAATGCATAAATCCATGATTACTCAAACCTATACCTTCATGATTCTTCTGGTTAGTCATATCATCAATTATGGTAAGAAACATAATATGCATACAACCATGACTATTCAAACCTATGACTTCATGAATAATCATTATCAACAACACAACAGTATAAGATCCTAACACAAGGTAGGATTCTAGCTTGATATAGGAAAAACATACCTGGATTAGCATGCTAGCTAGTTATGTCTAACATAACCGCATAATGTCTTCTGGTTCTCTTCAGTGACTTGTGCTAGTAACCTGCATGTCTCATAGGTTAACCATTGTAGGACCAAGTTATACATACCTCGAAAGTAGATCTTCTATGTGATCCATGACAATGGATGAATCTTTGTCTTCATGTCACCATGATCATATGTTCTTGAAGTAGAACATGATTTGTCTTTCTTGGTGTACCTTTTATGTTAGCGAACAATATAAACCTCATACAACATCACAATGCATTAGTACATTCATAAGTGTCAAAACCTTAATCAATGATTATCTTCTATTAAGGTGATACGACAAGTCTAGTAATTAATCAAGATGAAGACAAACATATGATAAACTTAACCATGAAACATACTTGTAAGCCATACCTGTCAAGATTGCTTGTAATCTTCTTATGGAAGGCCTTAGCCTCATCTCCCTTTGAGACAGGAACTTCTTCACTTATGCAGGTGACCAATCCATCTTCTTCTAAGATTAACCCAATCCACTTGATTTGCAAGAACTGGACCTGGAGTTGGATTAGGGTTTGTCAAAGAAACCCCAAAAATTCAAACTTTGAATTTCAAACTTCCGAAAGGATAGAAATATGCGCCTTGATGAGTTGATCAAGTTGGTATATTCAAAATTTGAAAACTGCAAAGTTTCACCCCTCGAAATTACCTTTTAGATTTCTGGATTCACTAGGGAGGACCCTGAATTAGGGTTTGAGTTTCCCGGAGCTTCACCCAACCAAAATATTTGATTCAAAGCTATAAGCTTTGATTTTTTTGAGGAGCTTCCAGCCGTGGTCACAGATTTCCAAAATTCCAATTTTTGCAGAAGCCCTAATTTTCCATCTTTTCGATCAAAGTCCCGAACTGGGGTTTGATCAAGCCCAGCCTTCTACCCAACCAAAAAATCTGATCTTGGTCTCTAAATTTAGATTTTGATGAGTAGCATTCAGCTGTGGTATCCGATTACAAAAATTCCAAATTTCTCCGAAGCCCTAAATTCCAGAAGCCATGAATGAAGGTGCTCAAAAATATTTCTGTTTTGACAGAAATATGTACCTAATTGTTTCTGGTGTACCTCTGAACTTTTTGATCCACAGGGTTTGAAAAATTTTCTTGAAATATCCCGAACTGGTATCTTTCCATCTCGATAGGTCTGACCTCAATTGGATTCTTTGAGAGAGAGTTATGCCAAGTGTTGCAACGTGACCTGTTTATGGGATAATACAGGAGAGCGAACTTGTACGGCCTGACACATGTCACTGTTTCAACTTTGGCCTTTGAAAAAATTTGTTGAGATAGCTCGACCTGTTATATTTCCATCCCAATAGGTCGTACCTCAATTGGATTCTCTGAGAGAGAGTTATGCCAAGTGTCGCAATGTGACCTGTTTATGGGATAATACAGGAGAGCGAACTTGTACAGAATTCCACATGTCACTGGTTCAATTTCGGCCTCTAAAAACTTTTCTTGAGATAGTACAGTCTGTGTACTACCTGTCACATTTTACAAAATTTCATTTGGAACTTCCTAGCCCAAGTTATGACCTTTTCCCAAGATCACCTAATTTTGACTCAGATCTGGAAGAGGCAGAAATCCTATATTGTACAGATCATAAATCACAAAGTACAACGAATTAGAGGTTGTTCTTTGGACACAAGGTACATGGGGATCTTATCTTCGACCTGTAAAAGTTTCATATCTGAAAACTTCTCCAAAATGGATTTATAGCGAAAGTGCTATGATGACTGGTTTTTTCTATATCAAGCCCTAGCATCGTAAGTGCAACAACTGTCATACATGCCATATCATGCCTTCTTTCAGGCTAGCTCTGATACCATGTTAAATTTTCAGAATTTACTTCAATCTGATCTAGGATATTAACTGAGAGAACAACATGTACAGCATATCTACAGCATATCAATCATGGACACAATAATGCAAGCACACAAGAGACATAGATTTTACTTGAGGAAAACCATAAAGGTGAAAAACCCCAATAACTTCCTCAGAGATAGATAGAGCAATGATACAACCAGAATACAAGAGATAGTCTTCTCCTAGGAGTAGAGCCTCCTCCTCCACAAGTGCGCCACTCTCCCAAGTGTGAGTGAGAGAATAAAATGTATAAAATGAGAGAGACACACTCTCTATTTATACACTAACTTGACTTGACCTTTACTCAACTAGGTCGACCTCAACTTAACCACTTAACATAATGTTGACTGGGCTGACACCCAATAGGGTGGTCTAATAACCCTTTGACCCACATGGCCGACCCCCAATAGGGTGGTCTAATAACCCTTCGACCCACATGACCTATACAGGGCGACCCCAACAAGGTGGTCTAATAACCCATCAAGTATAAGTTACGACACTTACAATATAAATGACGACACTTCCATATAGAGGAATAATAACATCTCTATAGGAATACAAACACTTCTATATAGAGGAATAATAACGTCTCTATAGGAATACAATATACATATATGTGAAATACATTCCGAAGTTACATATACATCAACAAGAGTACTCTTGTTGAGCAACATGGTTGGTAAGGTAAATACACAAAACCATCCACCATCACCCCCTATGAAAAATAATGGATCAAACCTGTACCACATGTTTTTTTCCTTCTAGACCTATCGGTGAGGCAAATTTTGTTAGTTCTCATTCTTATTCTAATGTTGGTATCCCTTTGTCAAAGGATGTGCATGTTCCTCCCCACGTGCTTAATGATCCTCTATGTCAATTTATTATATATTCACCATATCTCATCAAGGTCATTCTAAGGAACTTGTTGAAAGTATACCCTTGAATTCTCCAATACATACCACTCCACCTTTAAGGGGAAGTATGAGAACTGGGATCTCCTTTGGTGACATGCACCTAGAGATCAATTCTCAATTGTGTCATTCAAAAGGGAAAATATGCCAGTGATAAACCATCCTCTTCTTCCCATACCATGGCATATCCTCCCCTTTCTTATGCCTGATATGAATTTATTTTGGATACCATGGATTTGTAAAATTAAATTATGATGCATTGAATAGGTGTAATTGTGGATAGTTATTGTTTAGTACATAAATAGTTGGGGTAGAGCTACATTTTGATTAGTTTACAATGGTACATGGTATTGTTTTAGGAATATTGTCAATGTACTAGTGATATGCATATTTGAACCAACATTTTCTTTGTATAATGCCTTGGATAAGATTATGACATGTTGCAATTGATGAATGTATGAGACAACAATATATTTTTTAGTGCATGCTCATGATTCATGATGTTAGGGTTATGTTACTTTCAACATTTCTTAGATTACATTTAAATAAATTGTGTTTATTAAATGGTAGAAGCAAGGTGAAAGGGGTGACAATATGGAGGAAAGTGGCATATTATTTTCATAGGGATTCATATGGAGTTTTTATAGTTCCAAGAGTTCAAGTCTCATAGAATATAAGGTGCATAAGCGATACGATTTGGTGGGCCCTATTAGATTTTATCTATATTGAACTTTGGGACATTCCTATGTGTTCGCTATAGGTGAAGGCATGCTAGGAACCTCCCATGGATGTACCGGGTTATACATTGCCACCTCATTATCGAGGGCTCGTGGATGTTCGGGGAGGATACAACTAGGATCCAACCATTGCTACTAACAGGGGATGTCCGGGAACCTGTTAGGACAGAACTCGCTAAAGAATCCAACCATCAATGACTCAGAGGCGACTCAGAGAGGTTGTGGTTGTCCGAGACCGTTAGGATTGAACTAGGATGCCCAATCCTAATTTAAACCCCTAATGAAGGGGGTACCTTGACTGATTTAATCCTGGGGAACAGGGACAGGGACAGGGACAAGGACATGGACAAGGACCTACGGAACAAGCCCTGGTGGCTAAGCACCTCCCGTTTCCTTTACCATGGGTTCAAACCCTACCTATCTAACATGTGTAGATAAGACCGGCTATTGGTTCATATTTTCGGGGAGGTTAGACGAAGCTAACCCTCAAATTATCGAAGTGCTCCATATTTTATGGGAGGCGAACATGAACTCTTTTACACAGGGAATGAGTGTCTCTTTTCAACACCAGACTTTATATAATGAATTTATGATGAGGGGGAATTTTAACCATAGCCTATATTGAACTTTGGGACATTCCTATGTGTTCGCTATTTATACCTTTCACCTTCCAACCATTCAGAAAGGCATCATTCCCTTATTATTTATTATACTCAAAAGGTAGTTATATCCTTCAGTTGCCCCGGTATCCTCTTTAAAAGGATAAGTGAGAGGAGTCTCCAATGGATGAGGGGGGTTATAACTCTCCAAGGGATAAAAACTTGAGAGTATAGGTTTACCATGCTCAACTATGTTTCAAACCTATATCTAATTTGTCTTCATTCCTATTAAATTCCATTGGACCTAACAATATCTATGAGAGTAGGAATACTCTTTAAGGGTTTTAAGAATTTTAGGTGAAACTTGTCATCCTATGATCCAAGGTATATTGTTTTTCTATCTCTTATAATGGGCATTCAATTCAGGGTTTCATATTCACCTCTTCTCTCTTTCATCTTCTAGTTATTATTTTATGGTATCAAAAGTGTAAGATTAAACATTGAATAAGAACTTGTCCATCCTTCTAAAGGATTGAAGAATGCTAATATCATTTCCGTAATGTAATCTTGATGAATTATTTTATAAAATAGAAATAATATTGGGATTTGGTTCTACCTTAATTTTTATATCAATATATCTACCTTGGTTTATCATGTTTTATTATGTAATTTTATAATTAATCTTTAAACTTTCTATTGTATTTATTTCATGCATTTTAGAATATTTAAGCCATTTTCTATTATGTTCATTTTCATATTTTCCTTTTTTTATTTTCTTAATATACAATCAAATGCATCAGGGTATAATTTAAAAAGAAAAAAAAATACTACATAGACAATAAATAATAAAGAATCTCATGTATAGCAGTGTTATGCTTCTCATATTTACTTTAACTTCAACCTTGATTGTACTCTTCAAGAGGAAATGAAAAGATTCAAAGTGACACAATATCTATTAATAACTATATGAAATTTCTAGTTCCTCTTGAACAACCTCTCAAGGGTTTTTGAGTGTTGGAACCTTGATTACCATTTTGGGTATCAACGCATGATTGTTAGGGACGAATCTCCCCTACAACCCTATGTGTCTTGTTCTTGGACAGGAAAGTTGTGTGGGTTATCCCCTTCTCCAGGGTTTCATCCTACTTCAAAGAAGTCTCCTTAGACAAGTTCAAATAAAAATTATAAGACAAATGACAAACTCTCTTCACCTAAACAAGGGATGTGGTGTAAATATCCTAACTGCAAGAATCACCTTACCTCTAAATGGAATGTCCTTAAGAGAAGGATATTGACTATGCGCTATAGGACACTTGATATTCTTACCCCAAACAACATGGAATTGTTCCTAATACCAATAGACAAGTTTCTTCATTTCATTGTGACACACAGTTCCCTCCTCCTATTGACAACCTTCATGGGACCCCCACTAGGGAAATCTTGGGATGACATACCTCTTAGATTATCCATCTTATTTTTCCTTATTCATAGGTTTCATATAGACCTCAAGCCTTTCACTATAAGAGTAGAGTCTCATCCTTCCTTTACATGGCTTGACTATGAAGAGAGATTAGCATCCAAGGTCTCTTTCATATATGGATCTCATCCAACTCCTCTTTATTTATCTTATTTTCACTTGGGTTTATCCTCCTTAGGTGACACCTTGGGACCCTAGTTTTTTGCTTTTGTGTCTCCTACTCATCTTTCTTTATTTCCTAGTCGTTTTCCACCATAGTTTTTGGCTCCACTTTGGGAGCTCTCATTGATCCTTTTATACTTATTATTCTCCCCTTGTTGGGGTAGGTATATCTCTACCTCTTTTCCTACTAAATTTGAAGAACATTTCTCGTATTATTCTCCCTGTTACACTGCTTGGTGTAGCTTCCCATTCTCCCCATTCCCTTGGGATCCTTTATTTGCTTAGTCCTTCCCATATTTCATTTAAGAGATGGCACATTCCTTATGCTAGTTTTGTCTCACATTTTTTCCTATGCATGTCATTTTTTTTTTTTTTTATTTGTTGTCTCTTTCTCTTTTAACTCACCTTTATTATCTTTGTCTAGTGTTTTCATCATATTTTTATCTCCTCCACTCTCAACCCCTACCAATAGGTAGGTCATATCATCTTCACCCCCTACCAAGAGGCATATTAGTAAGCCTTCTTTGTCTTTACCAGGCATATAGGTAGGTCATATCACTCCCTATGAAGAGGTATAACGTCTCTTATTCTTCACCTACCAAGAGTTATGACATCTCATATTATTCCCCTACTAGGAGGCATCTTAGTAGTCTACCTACCTCTACTTCTCATCCCAAGGGAGTAGATTTTCCCCTTCCCTTCCCCTTGCTCTACTTAGGGAAATGATCATTTTTTCCTTGATTGCTTAGTTGCATTTCTATAGGTGCACCTTGGTTTCTATAGGTACACCTTGGTGGTTGTGACATGCACATGTAAATATAGGTATCTCAGTTCTTACATTTTCTCCTTTCCCTCTCATCGTTATAGTTTATATGTTATTTTAGTTCCAATAGTTAGACTTTTCTAACTTTATTAATTTAGTTGTTATTTTACTTGCAGTAGTTAGACTTGTTTTCTCCCCTCCTCAAAATATATTACTAGTCATGTGTTTGTTGCTTTTCACCTTTCTTTTTTTATCTATATTGTTTGTTGTTACCATGATGCCCAAGTGTTTCTCTTGTGGTTCTACCTTGCCACATGAAATATTTCCATACTTATTTCAAGGTAAAGGTTTATTTATGCCACACTTTTTAATGAATGTTGGAACATTAAAAACCCACTTTAGACTTAGGATATAATATATTAATATTTTTTATTAATTTCTTAGGTCTAGACTAGGTAGTTGGCCTCAATTTGGCTTCTTATGCCACCACTTTCCATCATTAGCCATAGGAGCACACTTGGATCGATTCTGGATAATATTTTGTTTGATTATATCTGATTTTAGGCTATCTTGGAATAGTAAGTGTGCATCCATGCTTTAGACAGTTTTATCCTGCTTTTTCTACTTTTAGTGGATAAGGATAAATCTAGTTTGACTTGGAAACCGTCTTCTTTTGGAAAAATCGCCCTCCATCTCTTTATTCACTCCAAAATCCATGATCAATTTCCTTTTTCTTCACTCATGAGCTGCCAATACTACTTTTTCCAATTCGTGAGCTTTTAGACTGATTTGGAAAGTGTTTTTTCCACCTAGGGGGTTTTCTAGCCTTTAGTAAGCCTGCCTTTTGTGAGCTTTTCAAACTTTCCTTCAGGGATTTATATTTTCTCTCCTGAGATGTATTATTTATTGTATTCTCATTAATCAATATTATCATCATGGAATTTACATTAATTGTGTTCACTCTCACATATTTTTGCTTTAGTTTTTCTTCTCAATTATGTTAATCTCTAAGTAATATTTTAGTGAGGACTTCTATGTTTCAAGATTCTTGGCTTGTAGAATTTATTACATGGTATCAGAACCATAGAATTATAATATGGTATCATAGATCAGGTAGCTCATAGCTTATATTTAGATGAGTCTTCTGGTATAAGTTTTAGAGTTTGTTTTGCAAGTACAACTTCATGGATTCGAATTCAGGTCCTCCTCTTACACCATTCAATTATGCGAAGTGGAAGCCAAAGATGAGCGCATATCTAAAGGGACATGATCTCTTTGATGTGTCTATAGGAGCTGTTGTAGAGCCTGAATCCTCAGAAGATAAATATGGTGGGTTGAATGACTGTGATAGAGCATATGGAGCCATGTGTCTAACTTTTTCTCCAAGCATGCACTACCTTATTGATTCTGCTGAATACCCAAAGGATATTTGGACCAATTTGGATAGAGTCTTTGGCAAGCACAATGAGGTTCATATCAACAATATGGAGAGTAAATTTGACACTTACTCATGTGTTCTCCCTCTTGAATTCTCGGCCTCGACCCTCCAATGAAGAAGTTGTCTTTGATGAAGATCAAACTGCGGAATCTTCAACACTAGTTATTGAATTTGAAGAAACGTCCTCTTCTGGTGCACAACCTGATGTTGTTGATGAACAAGATACAAAATATGGAGCTGAATTCATTGAATATATGTCCATCCATTCTCATATGTTCTCTCATAAGTCTTCTATTCTAATTTCTGAGTAAGATAAGCCAATTTATGCTCTAGAATCTGAAGAGGTTTTTGAATCCTCTCTTTCGCATGAGTCTACTGCTGTGCAAAATGATGATCTATTGGATATTTTGGAGGTTATACCAGAATTTGGAGCTGCTGCATTCTCTCTACATGATCACATGCTTCCTATTTCATCCTATTTGATCATTAGTACATGTTCTCAGAGTTGAACTGAAGATGGAGGACACTACCATTTTCTTGGGTTCAAGTATCAGGCATAGTTTTGTGATTTGGTTCTGATTTCACCCCTGCAAGTTCAAAGTATATATCAAGGAACCATCTATCATATCTAATTGGATCTGATCTTGCCTAATGTGGTTCAAAATTCAAGTTCCAGAACGGTCTACTAATTCATAGATTTGTTATGATCAAGTTTGGTTCAAAGAGATTCTATATTAGCTTGCATCCACTGATGGAGAATTCAAGCACATGTTTTTGGAGCATGATCCACTTGTTCCCAAGAAGAATATACCTCCATACATATGATCAAGTTAACACCTACTTGAGTTTGGAGCAGCAACAATTTTTGGTGTGCACATGTCCATTTTTTAGGGAGGGTTTTATTCCCATGAGGTTTTCCTTGTTTCCTCAATTTACATGGGCATAATTATTATAAAGGGGTGACAATAAGCATTTTTTTCTTGGGCCCTAATACTCACACTAATTCAGGATTAAGGGGGGGTTTTGGACCATTGAAAACCCACTTTAGACCTAGGATTAATATATTAATCAATTTTAATTCATTTCCAAGGTTTAGACTAGGTAGTTGCACTCAATTTTGCATCTTATGCCACCATTTGCCATCATTATACATAGGAACACACTTGGATATATACTGGATAAGATTTTATTTGATTCTTTCTAATTTTAGACTATCCTAGAATAGTAAGTGTGCCTTCCTGCTTTAGACAGTTTTATCATGCTTTTTCTGCTTTTAGTGGATGAGGATCAAGCTAGTTTGACTTGGAAACTATCTTCTTTTGGCCAAATTGCCCTCCATCTCTTTCTTTTCTCCAAAATCCATTATCACTTTCCTTTTTCTTCACTCATGAGCTGCCAATACTACTTTTTCCAATCCGTGATCCTTTAGACTGATTTGTAAAGTGTTTTTGCCACCTAGGGGGTTTTAGCTTTTAGTAAGCCTGCCTTTTGTGAAATTTTCAAACTTGCCTTCAAGGAATTCTATTTTATCTCCTGAGATGTATTATTTATGATATTCTCATTAATGAATATTATCATCATGGAATTGACATTAATTGTGTTCAGTCTCACATATTTTTGCTTTAGTTTTTCTTCTCAATTATGCTAATCTCTAAGCAATCTTTCAGTGAGGACTTTTCTATTTCAAGATTCTTGGCTTGCATAATTTCTTACATGGTATTAGAACCATATAATTCTAATAATGAACAGTTTCTGATTTTCATGCACCATTATGTTTTTTTATTGTTGCAAATTTTATTATATATCTTCTTCGTTAGAACCTGGTATTTCTTCTTATATATGGAAACTCATTGTTAAACCTTTATGGATAAAAAGTATTTCCATGAGGACAATATATTATGTATGGATTACTCACTTGGTTCTCATCATACACCCATTCCCTACCGATAGCGAGTGTAATGATTGTACAACACTTTCACACTCTTAACAACAATGGATGATATGAGATATCCCACATTCCATGATAGTTTCTGTGTTGGTTATCCTTCCTTGTGTATCCCCTTTCTTAGGTTTAGACATATGAAAGTGGTTTCCCATTTTTATTGACCAATACCTATGTGAATTCGTTATCCCCTTGGTCTAGATCAATGTTTATCATTGTTAGGTTTTTTTGGGTTCTTTCCTTAGACATTATCTTCCTAATTGGATCAAATTCGGTTGGTATTCTTGTATTTTATTCCTTGATTAGTTATATATTCCTTTCTTAGGTCCTTAACATTATCGCATCATTTAAGGGAGCACACAAACTGCTTGCTTGGTAAAATTTGATCTCTTCATTTTCTTCTTTGGTCGTTGTCCTTAATGTGCAACATTATTCTTGCATGTCATGACTATATCTTGGGTATCATCCTAACCCATAGAACAAAACCTTATTTTATAGAAAAAAACATGGTGTCACATTTACATGGTCAAATTCGTAAACCAATACCCAGATATGGAGGATTTTTTCCAATTGTTAGTTTATCATTTCCTTAATGCCTCATTATCATTCCCTTTTATATATATATACCCTTATTTTCATTTTGTTTAGGCTTCCAAAAATTTATCTTTAAAGCATTGAACCTCTATTGGATTCATGTCTCAATGTGATATACTATTGAGGCTTGTCCTCACATCTATATTGTCTCTAGTTATTTGGTTTCCATCTCTTGTTGGATGAATTATCTTGGATATATGATTTCTTAGCTCATTTCCTACCTTTAGTAATATTCAGGCACACCTTAAGGGAGGTTATCAAAACACTAGCTACAAAGAGAGTACCTCATAACTGAAGACACAACCGTATCTTCAATAATAATTAATAGCATTGTTTTGTTTTTTTAATTTTTATGGTAGATTTAGTAGTGTAAGTATTGCATTGTTTTGGAGATGGTTTCCAAGTTTTCTCAAGAAGGTATAGCACTTTGGAAAATTGTGGGAGTCTCAAAACTTCTTGCCTCTTCACGTAGGTGTTTCATATATTTTCAAATTAGATAGCATGTTTTCCCTTTAATATTTCGCTTCAAGTTGGTTTCTCTAATTTTAATAAATAGAAGACATAGTTCCACTAAAGGTAAACACAATTTATTTTAGTGCTATAATTCCTTTCTAGTTACTGGAATAAATTTGGAACCATAACTGGACTAACCCTAAAATAATCCACAACCCTAGGTTAACATTAAACACAAATACAATTAATTAAGTTAGTGTCTTCACTTTCATACTTTCCTCTTCCTCCTAAATTCTCACTAACCCTAAATAATTGAGTGGCAACTCCACTCCCTTCATCCTTCCTTTTGGTGGTGGATCCCATTTTTGTAGTAGAATAGTTCTTTGCTCTGACCACTATGATACACTTAGAAGCATGCAAAAAACTTATTTTCAATTATTTTAATCTATTCTCATTATTTCAATCCGTATAAGTGTGATCAATTGGTAAAAGAACATGTCATCATCAATAGATCCAACATAGTTTCCTCCATATAAATCAATCTTAATGAGCAAGTCCATAATCTTTTTTCTATATTCCCAAACATGATTCCATTAATTTATATAGAAGAATAATTTCTCACACATCCATTTAATTGTTAACTTGCTACTCAAATCACAATTATGTTCCAACTTTGCTTGAGTATTACTTAAAAAACTTGAGTATTAGTCATCTTTTTTTTGTTAAAGGGGAGTTTTCTATGTATATCAAATGTTTGGGTTATCCCCCAAGCTTAGCTCAAGGATTCATGAGCTAGATGTGAAATATCCCCCCCAAAAGTAGGGTAGG
This sequence comes from Larix kaempferi, assembly GCA_027924585.1. Taxonomy (NCBI): domain Eukaryota; kingdom Viridiplantae; phylum Streptophyta; class Pinopsida; order Pinales; family Pinaceae; genus Larix; species Larix kaempferi. The sequence goes on from BSBM01000104.1 coordinate 1,180,447, forward strand.
TCAAAGGTTTGACTCTTTTGATCTCCAGGGTTAGGCTCCATGATCAAGGTCAACAATTTCCTAGTTACCACCCATTGATGATTGTGAAGTCTCTAGGGATTTCTGGTGCATGGTTATATGGAGGAAAAATAACGATGTTCAATATGGTAACTTTCCAAGATTGAACACTGTGGTATTGTCAAAGATTGCTTGCATTCATTTTAGTAGTATAGACATAACATAATCATCATCAAGTTTGGGTCTTGTTCTTGAAGTTGAGTTATTTAAAGAATTCACATTTTAACATGAATGCTTGCACTCTTTCCTTATGAAACATTCAAACTATTTTTTTTTACTTTAAGAATGCATTAGCATGCCATACCTTAGAGCCAAAAAAAATCTAGTGTCTCTAAAACTATCTCCATGGATTCATTTATTTATCAATGCACTTGCGTATCTAACAAGGCCAACCCAATAACAACTTCAACTTCCCATTTCACCAAGGGATTAATATCTTATAGCTTAGGATTTGTGCAATTAACCACATATTTACTTGATAGTTATGGTATTTATCCTCAACATGCTTTTTCCTTACTATGGCATGTGACATCATCCCACTTCACCAATATCTAAATATTGGGGCTTTAGGATATTTAATGAAAAGGATTTGAACTATATACTCTCTTGATGACACATTCACAAATATATAATTAAGTGTAACCATAAAGGAATATTGTATATCATAACATGAGATACAAATAGGAACATGCTAGTAAAATATAAATTTATCTTTATAGGTATTCTATAATCCATATATTCTTGAACTCTTGTCATGATCTAGGTGGTTATCTAGGTCCATCTTAGAAATGTTCTTGGTACTGATAATTTTGGGGTCTTGAACTTCTAACATATCATTCTGTGCATTCCCATGCATTTTTTGATGTTCTAGTGTCCACTAGCCAGGAATCTATCTCAATCCATAAATTCCCTTTCTAACGAGCTAAGGAAGGCCTAAAACAAAGCAATAAGAAAAAAGGTATGGTCCTAGCAGTCTCTTTTTCATATAGTTCAACTATTGGAATATTGAGAACATGCATGAACACACAACAATATGTTTGCTAATATGCAAATCAATATCAAGAATCTACTAGTCTATCTTTCTATCCATACAAACAACAAATAATCAAAGTAAGAAACAAGAGACAAGCGAAAAGAAATGATACACTGCATATACTTGGTAAAATCCCAAATGGGGAAACATCCACAGGAATGTATTGTCTTCTTTTTCTTCAGAAATATCCATCTTATAATACATGGAATCCTCAAATAAGCATCACATCACACTCCATCATCACTTCATGTCACAATGATGTGTGTTTCCACAATATAACACCATGTGTGTGTCACAACATACTCGAAAGGGTCTCCTTCACCTCTATTACATAACTAGAGGTATGGAATATTTACATTACATAACACATGTGGAATAACTAGCTTTCCACCTCTGTTATATAAAGAATGGTTATAAGAGAATTAATTACATGATGCATGTGGGATAACTCTAGTTTATAATATTATATTTATTTATTCCTTTTAATAATATTTCCCAACAATACCACACAAGTCATCATTACATATTCTAACACATCATTACATAGTCCAACGCTCCCCCTTGATGATGTATGGGAGAAAGAATACAAATGGAGGAAGGTGGCATCACCTTAACACCCCCCTTAATGAAAAATTCCATAATTCCTCATAATATTTGAATATGAACAGACTTTGCCTCATGGATACGATGAAGATAACAATTGCTTCTCACTAAACCATGAAATCATATGCAAATCAAGATGTACATTGAAATCTTGCAGAACATCATAATGGTGTATGGCCAATACAACAGAAAATGTGGCAAGCAGACAGTCATCACAATCGTAACTTAATTGATAGCTTAAATAACTCTACAATAGACCTCATCACAAATACAAGAACCCCATATCTATATATTGAAATGTTCAAGGTAGACAATCTTCACAACCAAAGAACTCTACTGAAGATTACATTGCAAATACAAGACCACAATGGTCTATCCATCGAAATGTGGCAAGAAGTCAATATTCACAACCAAGTTGAAAGATGCAAAAATTCTTCAATAGACTTCATTACGAATACAAGAGCCACAGATCTATACATCGAGATGCTGTAAACAAACAATCTTCATAACCAAAGAACTCTACTGAAGATTACATTACGAATACAAGACCCCAATTGTCTATCCATCAAAATGTTTGGCCCATAGATAATCATCATGAATTATAGTAGAATATGGATGTTCATTTCATACATTATTACTAGAATATGGTGATATGATATGGTTTTTTATTACATTGTATTCCTTCTTAATTACAACTTTACATCTCGAATAAAATGGAAACGGTTTCAACTTTATTGTCGTCAAGGATAATTTGAAAATAGGAACAATGCTAAAGAACAAGAGATAACCACAACAATATGCTTACTATAGGAAATAATGACATAATGAAGCTATCCCACAACTCTTCACAACTACCCATGTGGAGAAGGTGATGTAAATATAAAGCTAATCTACACAAATAAATTCCAATATTAAAGCATATAATGAACATGATAAGCCCATAATGATAAAGAAAAATAATACCTAACATGATATATCAAAGATAAAAGAGCATATGAAATTTCTTTTACACAAACAAGGGTTAGCAAGATGATACAAATATATAGTGAGAAAAATACAATACCAAGCTAGAATATTGAGCAAAATATGATCAAATAAAAAATGATATCACATATAGAAATGAAAATATAGCCATTAAGAAATTAAGCCTTAAGCATAGGTCCATTTCTTGTGGTCACCATGATAGCATACCAGAGATACATGCCCCTTAAAATGTCAAAAAATATTCCATAAACGAAGGTTAGAGACAAATAAAATCGGACCAAAACAACCTCTGCAAACATGATGAATAAACTAAGAACATCAATCCTAATGCAAAATACAAGGAGACAATGACAAGAACTTCAATATAAGAGTGAATAAATCAAATATTTCTCGCCAACACCATACATATTGTACATAACGGACGAATTTGCAACTCCGCAGCAGTAAACAACGAAAAAAAATCATTGAACAACAAAATTTTCACCAAAAACTGGGAAGATGCACCCTGGTGGAAGATATGGGGTTATTGGATCTGAGGTAGATGTGCCTTGGCTAAAGTTAGGGTGTCTCTTTGTCTAGCAAAGCCTAGAACTACATAAAACACTGAAGCTAAAGTGGTATATCTAGAACCCTACAAAAACTTAAACCAGAAATAAAGAAACAACCATATTTACAAACCAAGAGATAAATCCTTGATTCTAGGTTAGTCTACAAGAGATTTCAATTCAGATCTAAAAAAAACAAGAAAAACTTGAAAATTTTCTAAAAAAAACTGAAAATTAAATTATGAGGGTTAGGGTTTGAATTTTTTTTCTCAAACTTGTAAAAGATGTCCATATCTAAGAAAAAACCACAAGGGTTGGATATATTGGATGAAAAATATACTAAATATGGGGTGCCCTTGAAGAAAATTTTGGTTGTAAAAATATTAACAAAATTTACCAAAGAAGGTAGAGCATAACAACTAGTTCTGATACCATGTTAGAATATTGAGAATCTGTATGAACATGCAACAATATGTTAGCTAACATGAAAATCAATAGCAAGAATCTACTAATCTATCCTTCTATCGATACAAAGAAAGAGAAACGAGAAAAGAAGTGATACACCACATACACGTGGTAAAACCCAAAATGGGGAAACATCCATAAGAAGGTATTGTCTTCTTATTATTTAGAAATATCCATCTTACAATATATGGCATCCTCACATAAGCATCACATCACACTCCATCATCACTTCATGTCACAATCATGTGTGTTTCCACAACATAACCATGTGAGTGTCACAACATATTCAGAAGGGTCTCCTTCTCCTCTATTATATAGCTAGAGGTATGGAATATTTATATCCCATAACACATGTGTGATAAATAGATTTCCACCTTTCTTATATAAGTAATGGATATAAGAGAATTTATTACATGATGCATGAGGGATAACTCTAGTTTATAATATTAGAGTTATCTATGCCTTGTTTGATATTACACCAACAATACCACACAAGTCATCATTATGTATTTCAATGCTCCCCCTTAATGATGATTGGGAGAAAGAATACAAATGGTGGAAGATGAAATTACATTAACATCAACATCACACTCAACCTTAAGTTCATATTAGGTTATGGTTCTTGCATCTTAGGGAATTTTCCTTTTTGAGTTTTTGGAATTATTATAGAATGTAGTTTAAGCCTCTTTTATGGGATTTTTGCAAATGAGCATAGCTACAACATCTCTTCTTAGGGATAAGCTACCACCATTATGGACACTATGTATTTCTATGTATATTGATTATTAATATAAATTGGTTTTCACTCTAATACTCTTCTTTAAGTACTATATCTTGTGGTGTTTATGCAATAGTGTGTGATCTTTCAGTGTGCTCTCAATCTAGTCTGGATTAGTGGTGTCAAAGTGATATGCACTCTATTACATTTTCATGCATATCCCCTTGAGATCAGGATACTAGAATCTCGAGCTAACCGATATTGGCGGATATCTTCCTTGTTAGCCCAAGTGATCTCACATGGTGGTCAAACTAAGAAAGGAAATGAAGTAGGAGATCATACTAAGTTTTGACCTAGGAATCTCTTGATAAAAAGAGGAGTGAGATGACCGATCATTCACCCCATTCCTTTAGTGACATCGAATAATGATGAAGGAGCATTTGACAAGAACACAATTTGGAAGAACAATGCCCCTTTAAGGTACATGTTAATTTTAATATCCCTCACTTCACATGAAATATAAACACAAAATGTTTAGAGAGATGTGTAAATAAGCTAGAGATATAGTTCTTTATTAAAAATTTCCAATAATGAGAAGACTACCTTCACACTCCTAAGGACCCTTTCCTCGTGTCAAACATTGGTGGAATACTTACTGTGTGAAACATGATGGAAATGGTCTTAAACGCATATGACCAAATACACAAGGGGGGATATTTTTGATGCCCTTAAGGAGGATTATTACTCTATTTGAAATGCTAATGTTGATTACATGCGATGGATGACCTTATGCTAGGGTATAGACTAAACTGTGTCAAAACACAACTAAACCCTCCATATCATGTACACAAATTTAGGTATCAAAGGCTTCAAGAAGCACTTGGATTTCCAATAATGTAATAGAGTATATAGATCCAACCAAATAAAATTGAAATGTATTGACATATCTTGAGTTGGAGCCACCTACCATTATGTTCTAAAGATTGAGTGAAAAAATTCATAGAAGGGTAAGAAAGAGTTTGGGGCTAAAAATCAGCCACAACAAAAGAACTGAAAAGAAGGAACTAGATCTCACGACAATGGATAAAGAATATATATAGAACCTCAATACAACCAATCAAAGTTGCACACAAAGAAGAAGAACAAGAAGTTAGAGGAAATAGGGAAATGGTGTGACATCTATACAATCCCTTGGCACTACAGTAATGAATGCCATCCATGTTATGATACCTCATAGGGGTGTAACGGGGGGGGATCCCATTAGAGTAATAATAGGGATGCCATTCAATGCAAGGTGGACTAGGTCCACTATGTTTGTTATTATTAAATAAGGCCCACTATGGTAGTTATTAGTGAATAAATGTAATGGGGCCTCATTAAAGAAGGTCCACAAGGTAGTTAGGAGGTTGTTACAGTTAGATTTTTCTTGTGATCTATAAATAATTATGGATTTCTCTGTATGAATAATGTGTGGAGTATATTGTATGGGAGCTTAACCCATAGGAGGTTTCCCCCATGAAGAGGAAAGTGATCATGAGTGGATTCCTCCCTTAAAAGGATCAATTGTAAGGTGTTTCCCTACCTTAAGAGTTTTGATATTAAGAAAGTGTGGATCATTTGTATATCATTCTTAGGTATCTTGTATGTGATAACATTTTCAGATCTAAGGTATTTAAGTACTAGTATCATAGCAATTTATAGGACCAAAAATAGAGATTATTTTCCTTCTATTATGTAGGTTTTCAAAGGGAAAAAGAGATCCGCAATACACATATCAATTTTTTATCAATTTTTTATTAATTTTTAGAAAATAATTGTAGATATGATTTCCTCTCATAAAAATATATGATTTCAAAAAAAATTGCTTAAATTGGAGTCCAGGTGAAGGAGATACTGCAATTTGAAATATATTGTTCTGCAGGGTTTCCAATCATGGTTATGAGTCTTCCAGAGGACATAAATATTTACAATGATTAGATTGCATCCAGATCAATGCCATTGGGTAGAGAATTTCTAGGGCTTTGATCTAACATATTATATGATATATTTCCAACAAATATCTAATATGCTATAGCCCTTGGAAACTTTCTCCTTGAAACTCTCACACAATTGAAGAATGGAAAGGTAGTGGAACATGCCATGGGAGGAACAAATGTGGGTGACAAAAAATTTAAAGGATATGTGTGCAAATTTGGAAGCAACCATTCAAGACATAAATTTGAGGAGAAACATATTCTTGATATCACATATTCTTCCATCATTGAAGAGTATAACCAAGAAATATTTGCCCGGTATGATTTAGAAGATGCTTATGAGGACTGGTATATGGATAGTTGTAATTTTTGGGAAGATACGTACTTCCATCTTATTTTTGATGATTTTTCTCCACCATGTGAAGAGAAGGTCGTGGAGAAAAGACAGTAGTAAGTGGGGCCTACCAATTTCTAGTATGCTTCTTCTACACGATTAGAGTTTCTTTTAGAGCCATCCTCTTACTACTACATGGAGAATTTGTTTGCTTTGGATGGTTATACTTATTTGGATCCACATGAATAGGGTGGGAATTTGAAGTATAACAATCAACAATTATTGGAGCTTATGTGTCATTGGTTGGGTTTCATCTTGAGCACCTATACACGAGACCCAGGTTCATGGATAAGTCCCTTGGATTACTTCAACATTGTAATTAGTCCTTGCACATTGGACATTGGCTACTTCAACATGACAATCAAAACTCATACATGGTACCCAAGCTTAGGGTGGAGCTTAATTCTTGGAATACTTTAACATGGTGGCTAGAACTTGTACATAAGACCCTGGTTCCCTAGCTTACTTTAGCATTATGGGAAATACTCGTCCATCTAACCTTGTTTTATGGTTGTACCTCCACACATCAAGTGTTGAGGGAAATAATTTTATAAGGGTTGGATTGTTATGATCCTCCCTAGGTTTGTAATGGGGGACCAAAGGTCCCATTAGAGTAATAATAGTGGAGGCCATTCAATGTAAGGTGAACTAGGTCCACTATGTTTGTTATTATTAAATAAGGCCCACTATGGTAGTTATTAGTGGATAATTGTAATGGGCCTCATTAAAGAAGGTCCGCTAGGTAGTTATGAGGTTGTTATGATTAGATTTGTCTTGTGATCTACAAACAAGGATAGATTCCTCCGTATGGATCATGTGTGGAGTGAATTGTATTTAGAGCTTAGATAATAGGAGGTTTCCCCCTTGAAGAAACAAATGAACAAGAGTGGATCACTTCCATAAAAGGATCAATTGTAAGGTTTTTTCCTACCTTAAGAGTTTTGATATTAAGAAAGTGTGGATCATTTCTATATTATTCTTGGATATCTTGTATGTGATAACATTTTCATATTTAAGGTATTTAAATATCAAAGAAATTCATTATTTTACGAGCTAAAATCCTCAATATTTGATTCATATTTAACAACTCTAAAGGTAATAGATAGGGGGAAATGAATCATTGACCCATAACCTAATGATATTATTGCCACCACAATAATCCAGGTAGAGGAGCTAAAGGAACCCAAAAAAGGTGAGTTCCTCTTCTAGTCAGAGCTGTGAGTGAAAGAAACACCACCACATTTCATTGTTGACAACAACCAAAAGAACTTGATATTACTAGAGGTCATCAAGAAGATGAACGTGCTAGAAATGTCACACCCCATTTGTACACCATTAAGTGGTTGAACTAGGGGTGAGAAATCCATGTTATTCAACATTATTGCCTACATTATGCCACTAATCCCTGTAATGATGAGATACTATGTGAAATTCCCCCACTTGAGGTTTTATTTTTATTTGCACAACGGTTGATAGCGACTCAATCGAGGACTGAGGAAAAATCGAGGGTCTGATAGCTAGGGTTTCTACTTCAATCTTGCAGCTAGGGATGCATCCTCCCATGGTGGCTAAGGGTGGAGATAGAAAATTCTCTCCCCACTCTTACAACGATGCAGTTGGGAATCTCTCTGAAACCCAATCCACAAGTACCAAGAACCAATGGTGCCCGAATGGAAAAGATGCTCATCTGGTGCGATCAATCCAGGTCTGGAAAAAGTGAAAGGAAAATCAGGCGAAAAGGACACATCCACCTCGCATACAAAGGTGGATCGAGCTTAGGATCTAGGGAAATGTGTCCCCCATGCCGTAGAAATACCAAAATATAAGGTTCTCTTAGAGCGTTTCAAGGGATATACTTAGTACATGAGAGATCATGTGCTAATCGGAAAAAAAATTAGGGGTTTGGCCTTTAGAGAAAGACTTAATCTATTGGATTGATATGTGGTGGAAGCCAAAGGGCCACTTTGACCTTCATCTTGTATCCAAAGGGTTCTTCACAACAACTTTCCATAACCTAGAGGATCAAGACTAGATCTTTGAAAATGACCCCTACTTCTATAATTTTGCAGGCCTATTCTTGAGAGACTGGACGGAGAAACTCAGCCCAGACAAAGAGGATTTCACCTATGATCCAGTTTGGATACACATGTACTCTCTTCCGCTGAAGTTTTGGATTCTAGAAACACTAGAAGGGATCAGGAATACCTTAAGTAAGTTTGTAAAAAAAATTGAGTCAACCAAAATAGGGAAATACACTTCATATGCTAGAATTTGTGTCTATCTCAATATTTCACAAGCTCTACATGGAGAACTATGTCTCTTAAGGCATGATGAGGGCTGGATCCAAACCATAGACTATGAGCACATTCCATTTAGATGTCAAAAATTCCATATTCATGGGAATCTATTCATAGACTGTCCTCTAAATCAATTACCAAAGGCTATAGACTAGGGCATGAACCGTGACTGGGAGAGCTTCATCCTGTAACAAGGTAGAAGGAAAACAACACACAAGAAAATGGGAGGCAATCTAGGGAAAAAAATTGCTTCTAGGAACCAGTTTGAAAATATCCTAGTCGACCCTAAAGCAGATCCATAGAAAAAGGAAGTAGAAGAAAAACAACAAGAACCACAAGCCAATGAAGGGGAAAAATACAATGCCATCCAGAATATGCAGCTTGAACCAATATTGGAAGAGGTCATTAAAGAGCCTAAAAAAGGATCCCATCCCCAATCAAAGGAAGATGTATCAATGGAGGACGGAGTAGATCTGGACTCTGAGTACGATGGAAATGACTTGGTAGGCCTCAATATGGAGAGCATCGTTAAGGCCTGTTGCAAAAGGGAATACCATGTTGTTCCTGTGGAACAACTAACAAAAGTCCACAAGGTTTTTCTCAACTCTAGAGAAAGAGAAAATACCAGATTGAAATTGAATCTAGGTAATTCCCAAGTCCCTAACGAACCCATAAAGAAGAACCCTAAGAATGACAAGAAGAAGGGGAGGAAACCCACAAAACAACTATTTTAGGAATTTGGACACATAATGGTAAACTCTAGTCAGATGGAGGTGCTCACATGCACCTTCACCTCTATCAACCCCAAAATATAATCCAGTGAAGATACAATCTTGGAATATTAGAGGAATAAATGGTAGGATTAAGCAACGACTCTTGTGGAAAATGATTATGGAGGAACACTTGGACATTCTTCTCCTTCAAGAAACAAAATTCTCGAGAGAAGAGGCCAAATAGAGGCCAAATGCATTCTTCCTAGGTGGTGGAGGAATGGGGACATCAGAGCAATCGACACAAGGGTAAATTCAGGTGGGTTAGCCATTATTTGGAACCCAATCTCCATGGAAATCATAACCTCCTTCTCCACCCCCTGGACAATCTCCATCAGCTTTAAACTTTTGGAATCTGGGCTCTGTGGAGTACTAACCAACGTCTATGGACCCCAAATTCTTTAAGAGAAACTCATATTCCTCCAGAGTATTCAACACATTAAGGAGATCACAGGGAATCAATTTTGGATCCTTGGAGGATATTTTAATATGATTACTTATCTCGATGAAAAACAAGGAGGAATTAGAAGGATAAGAAGGGGCAGTGAATCTTTCAACAACACTATTGAGGTGCTGAAGCTAATAGATTTGAATACGATCAATGGAACTTCTACTTGGATCAATAAGTGATCTATATCACACCATGTTGCTTGTCGTTTGGACTGTTTCCTAGTAAGTGATTCTCTTTTCATGGTTGGGATATCCCTAGAAGCCTCTATCATTCCCCTTTCTGGATCGGATCATTGGTCCACTAATCTCTCAATGGATATCGATGGTCCATCCCTTTTCAAACTCTTCCGTTCTGAAAAATTTTAGTTAACCAATAAAGAGTTTCAATAAAATTATAATACTTGGTGGCAGGATTCCTCAACCCAAAGGGGCTCTCTTCTGTACCGGTTTCAACAGAAGCTCAAGAATTTCAAACAAAAATTCAAACACTGGAACAAAACTAGTTATGGAAACATCTTCCAAGATCAGAGAGATTTGGACATGTAGATGAAACAAACTCAACGAGATATTATTTCTATAGGATGCACATAAGAGATTATCAAGAAGGAACAACCTTTGGCACATCAAATTTTAGAATGCAATCCCCAGGAAGAAGTCCTTTGGCGACAGAAATCATGTGTTCATTGGCTAAAAGAAGGAGAACACAATACAAAGTTATTTCTCCAATCAACTATTCAGTGCATTCATGTCAATCATATCAACAAATTGAAAACCTCACACGTAGAGGTGGTTACTACTAGGAGAGATATTGAGAAGGAACTTGCGGAATTATACAAGGAACTCATGATAGAGTTGAATGGGAACTGTGAGGAGGCCATCCGAAAGATCACTTATCACATCCCTTGTATGGTCATAGAGGAACAAAACATGATTCTCATGTGACCCATTACTCAAGCAGAAGTGGATCATGCAATGAAGGAGATGGTGTTAGAGAAATTGATAGGCTTGGATGGTTTTACAACATATTTATTCCACCATTATTGGTCCCTTGTTTGGGAAGAGGTCTGGAAACTCATGGAGGATTCTAGAGTTCAAAAGAGTTTCTTAATGCTTTAAATGCTACCTTTCTTTTGCTCATACCTAATGAAGATAGAGTTGAGGACCCAAAAAAATTTAGACATATAACTCTCTACAATGTCATTTATAAGATCATTACCAAATTCATCGCGCTCCGCTTGAATCCCTTACTACCGAGCATCATATCTCCTGAACAAACAGGATATGTTGAGGGTAGGCATATTATGGATAGCATCATCATGGCCCATGAAATGGTTCACTCTCTCTGCATCACATGTACTCCAGGTATGCTCATAAAACTGGATCTCTCAAAATATTTTGCTCAGTTAATTTGGCAATATATGAGAGAGGTCTTGAAAGCTTCTGGCTTTAGCAATATATGGATAAATTGGGTATTTAATCTCATCTCATCTGCTTTCTTTTCTATCTGCTTGAATGGCTCCCCAACTGAAACGTTTTCACCCTCAAGAGGCATTCTCCAAGGTGACCCGCTTTTGCCCTTCCTTTTTATCTTAATGGCAGAAGGCCTTGGCAGGAAAATCAAAGAAGACATAGGCGATCATTCTCGGATTGGTATTCCCCTTCATGGCATGAACCCCCCTCCCACCCAAAGTAAATTTTTGGATGACACCCTTCTCATGGTGCCCCCTCTTTCAAGGAAGCTACCACCATCCAATCAATCCTCAATGATTTCAGTGAATCCTCGGGAACCTCTATTAACAAATCCAAATCTCAATTCTTCTTTTTCAATACCCCTCTTTCCATTCAGCGCCACATCTCTAGGATTCTTGGATTTACTAGGAGTGCCCTTCCATCCAAATACGTAGGCATTCCCCTGATTGACAACACCCTGAAGAACAAATCTTAGGATGAAATCCTAACCTCTTTGGAAGGGCGTCTCTCCTATTGGTCCTTCCAAATTCTAAATCTACCAAGCCGCATAATCCTCCTCAAAGATATTCTTCAAGTTATTCCTCTTTACCTCTTATTATTAAGGATTTAAGAGCATTAATAAATATGAGAGAGAAATAATACAAGATAATCCAAGCAGCCACATAACAATAGACACACAATGTTTACGTGGAAAACCCAAACTGGGAAAAACCACCATAATAGATCTATTATCTCCCTTGACCTAAACTAGTAAAGTCGAGCCAAGTGAGCTAGCCACCGCTCACCTCCAAGCCACATTACAATGGAGTATGCCAATCCCTTTATAGGATTCATTACATGCAATGCCATAATCCAATACTATGGGCCACCAAATACCATGGAAGGCCAAATACCATGTGCCCAAAAACATGTGTTGAGACCTAAACCATTTGACTAATTCCTGAGTCAAGGTTGATCCTAAAAATCCCCCCTTTAAACTTGACTTGGAGTAAATCACCAACTCCCCTCAAAGTTTTTAATTGAGAAATTTCCACATGCCCCCCTATCACCCAGGTCTGCATGAATTTACCGGTGAGTTACTAGGGATGCCCCCCTATCACCTAGGTCTACCTAGACTTTTCTAGTGAGTTACCAGGGGTACACATGCCTAACCAAGTCTTACAACAGTATGCCCATTTACATGCAACTACAGTTTTCAACTCCATTATAATAAAAAAAATTTCATGTGTATCATGGTGACTGCACCATCACCATTCGTTTCTACATCCTCTCTCTTTTCCATGCTCATCATCGGTCATGCCTCCTTGTCATTGATGTTCATATAAAAAGAATCCATCTATTGGATTACATGGTTCCTCAGCCATTGTAACCGCCAATTCTATAGGAATTATCTTCACATACATGGTTCATCAATCTTGGTCCCAAAACCAAGATTAAACCATCTCACATTCCTCCCACAATCGAAGACTCAACCTCTCTGATCCATATCAAGCTAGGCTATGAGTACACCTTCCACCCTCGTACCTACCCAATGGTTCATTCCACACTTGATGCAACATCCCTTCTTTATGCATAAGAGGGATACAATTATGTTTTTGTGCTTCTAAGCACCAAGAGAAATCTCATTATAATAGGAACCAGAAAAAAATACGGCTGGGGTGTCAAGTACTACCGAATATGCACCCATACAATTTTAATTTAGATACAAGGATATGGCCTCAAATATCTCCAACATTGCGCTCTAATACCACTTATTAAGGATTTAAGAGAATTAATAAATATGAGAGAGAAATAATACAAGATAATCCAAGCAACCACATAACAATAGACACACAATATTTACGTGGAAAAGCCAAACCAGGAAAAACCATCATAATAGATCTATTATATCCCTTGACCTAAACTAGTCAAGTCGATCCAAGTGAGCTATCTACCGCTCACCTCCAGGCCACATTACAATGGAGTATGCCAAGACCTTTATAGGCTTCATTACATGCAATACCATAGGCCAATACTATGGGCCACCAAATACCATGGAACACCAAATACCTTGTGCCCAAAAACATGTGCTGAGACCTAAACCATTTGACTAATTCCTTATTCAAGGTTAACCTTGACACTTCTCATCCCTGATAGCCCCAATGGTTGTTCTCAAAAATATCTACAACATCCAAAGAAAATTTCTTTCAAGTGGAGCCATCGATGGAAAGAAGTGGGCTCTCATCAAATGGGAACACCTGAGACCTTTGTTTACCAAAAATCTCAGGCGGCCGAGTTCTGAGAGACCCAGAGACTTTAAATGAGGTGTTGAGTGCCAAGGTTTGGTGGAGGTGGATCAAAATACCAAATGATAGTCGATCCAAATTGTGGCAGGCCAAATATTCTCCCAATGTAGCTGACGTTGATCTAACATGATGGGATTTGCAACAGCAAGGATCACTGATATGGAGTGCGACATGACAACATAGGGACTTATCTATGATCACTTCTTTTTGGAAATATGGGATGGGAACGATGCCCGTATTTAAACTGATTCCTAGCAGCATCTCCCCCACCTTCAAATGGATGACTCTCTCCATGAAGTCATGGAGGGAATTGAAGGATTCTAGAACCACTAGGTCCATAACTATTGGAAATATCAGGAGGAAGGAAGCATCTGGAGGAAATGGAAACTCACCAATGCAGAGCTAGGTCTTCAGGAGCAGGTCAATATTCAACCCTGGGTTGATGCCATGAGCAAGAGAAGGATCAAAATAAAATAGGGACTGTATATTCTCCGATGGGGCTACACCTCGTCTGGAAATTTAATGGTTAAGATTCAAATCAATTCAAGGGCTCACCTCCTAAATAAGGATGTACTATGGGAAAAAAATATGGCATAATGGATACTGGACCAAAATATGTTCCTTACTCTAGCTAGTTGGGTGAGGCAGAATCCTCACCTAGGACATTAATCTTCAATGTTGGGGATTCCTTGGCCCCTCCAACTGTTACCTATGTTCTCAAGATACTGAAACTATATCATCTGATTAATGGCCGCCCCTTCAAATCTCAAATATGGGACCGAATGGATACCTTAATGTGTCAATTAGACGGCTAGAAGTACAATGTCATGGAAACTCTGAAAACAAGGTATACAAAAATCCTATCCTCAATATGATATGGCAACTGATCTCGGGTTTCATAATGTGGGAATTATGGAAATAAAGTAATAGATGCATCTTCAAAGGCTCTAGTCTCTCCCTCGTGTAAGTATGGAACAACATCAAGAGACACATCACATAAATGATGGTTATCTTATGATGGCACAAAGAGGAATTTGATGGAGAAAGAGGGGGAAAAATAATCCTAAACAAATGGATAGATGATCCCCCTTCCTATGGCACCCCTCTATCAACTCCAATGGCTCCTTGTATTCCATCTAAGTGGCAAGCTCTGGATCATGGATTTATCAAATTAAATTTTGACATAGCCTCTAAGGGAAATCCAAAGCACGTTGGATCTGGGGGAGTCTTCAGAAACTCCCAAGGAGAGATTCTTTGTGCCTATGCTGGAAGGTTGGGGATAGAAATGAACAATGCAGCAGAACTCTGGGTTCTCTATGAAGGCATCAAGATCGCCTCTTCTCAACACTTTTAAAAGATAATTATAGAAGGAGATTCAAAAATAATTATCAACCTTCTTCGTCGTCTCTAGAATGGCACTCCTCTGGATAATATTTCTACCAGTTGGATATTGGGACACCTTATTTCAGTCACTGACATGGTGCATACTCATATGGCCACCATCCTTCCTTCTCATGCAATGCGATCTATAAACAAATTTGTCGACTTTCTTGCCAATGTAGGAGCAAAGTCTTAGGCCAATTGTAAAATCAACATTTGGTCTTTGGAACACCAAACCTAGTTGACAATCTCTTGTCATTCCTTGGATGATCAAGACTTGGCCATCCCAGATGGGGTGGTAAATAGGGACATGAAGGGCATTGATGGTGCAAGCACATGGATTCTCACACAGGTATGAATAGCAGTTGACATAGCATTTTTGGAAGCTTCGCGGGTGGTGTGGCATTAAACCTCCTCTCCCTTGGTGCTATGAAATGAATCGTCTGCATAGATTTAATCATGGCATGGTTAATGCAAAATTCGTTGTAGATTTTTGGTTTAACGTTTCCATGGCTCAGATCTCCAGGATCATTCTTTCTTGTCTCATTTTGGAGGTCTTGAGCTTTGGCGATCTCTCTACGCTTCTACAAACTTGGAAGGATAATCAGCATTTATTATATGGGCATGCCATCAGTGACGAATAGTGTAGCATGGTCTGGGAGAACCATAGGGCCCCCATTAGGTGGGGTCATGGTAGACAGGACCGCTCACAGGACGCTCGCAATGAAGGAATTGCTCGTCACTTGGCTGAAATGATGGATGTTTTGTTCAGAATTCAGAATGACGTGAGAGAGGTGGAAGAATACTTGAAGGCTCGAGTCCAGGAACTATCCTACCATGTGAAGACCATCATCGACTGGTGTGCTAAAATTTCCAAATATTCAACCTTCCATTGCCTCTGCTCATGGTCATTGGAGACAATGTGGTGGTATGTTGGGGACTAGATGCAAAGATAGAGAACGAGACTTAGCCTGCAACAGACAATGCTCGAGTTAACAACCCTCTTGCAGTGAAGGAAGAAGAATAGACGGTGGATGCCGAGGTTTATGTGTATAAAGATGGTCGAGCAATGCCCGGTACTAGTGGCACCAAATGAGAATCATCAAGCCCTAATGTAGATGCTCTAGAACCGCCTTAGACCAAACCGCGACTGGATATCGGTCCCTCTTAGTAGCTTCTTGTCTTTTGTTTCTTTTAAAATGTTTTGGTCTTGCTAGATAATTAGTTTTGTTATAGTTTTTTGGTTTAGCACAATTCTCAGCTTGTCTAACATCCACCAATCTTATATATGTAGTCTAGACTTTGTATGAATTCTAGTAGAATTTTTAGGGAGTTTTTGGTTACTATGTATTATGCTCAAAAGACTATATACCTAGGTTGTTTCACCTAGTGAGAGGCCCAGCTGGACTGTATCTCTATGTAATTATTACTGTGAAATAATGTCAGTTCTAAATTTAAAAATAAAAAAATAAAAAAAATATTTGAACAACCATATATGTGGAAATGTGATGTTGTTTACTACTCTAGGCCCCATAGTGTCATTCTTATTTTGGAAGATCAGTTCTATAGGATTTTAGAGGTAGCCATGAATGATGATAATTTCTCAAAATGAGATATTTTTCCTCTTTATGGTCCAACCATAAGGAGGAAGGTAAATCACCATGAACTCAAAGGCCTCTTCAAGGGGTTCCTCTATGTAGTAGAGATAGGTAGATCAATTGGTGGAAGAATTCGTAGACATATTCACCAAATCTAAAGAAGTACCTCTACATTGTGAGGTATATCGTGAAATTGATTTTACATTGGGTGGCCCTCTTATGGAGAATGAGGAGATAAACCACTAGATTCAATAGCTAATATAGAAGGGGCACATTCAACCAAGATATTCAATTTATCTGAGCTTGATTATGTTGGTTCATAAGAAGGATCAAACATGGAGAATTTGTATTGATTATAAAGCCTTGAATAAACTAGTACCCCATCCCCTAGATTGATGATATGCTCGATTAACTCTAAGGAGACAAATTTTTTAACATGATTTCTATTAAGTTAGGCTATCACCGGGTCCCAATCATGTCAACCAATGTGTGTAAGACAAACTTCAAGTCTAAGGAAGGTCTCATTAAGTGGATGGTATCGACCTTCAACTCGATTAATTCACTAGCAATGTTCATGAGTTTGAAGGTTGATATTTTACAACCATTCACAAATTATTTCTTTTGGTCTTATATATGGATGATATCCTCATCTCAAGTAGAACCTAGGAAGATAATTTGAAACACATTTAGTACATGATAAGCATATTTTGGAAACAAAAGTTATACATCAACATGGAGAAGTGTTCATTCACTATACAAAGATTTCAATGTTTAGGTTGCATCATGGATGAGCATGATGTACATGTGGATCTAAAGAAGTTCCAAAGTCATCATTTATTGGCTGCCCCTAAAGATATTAATGGAGCTTTGCAACTTCTCGAGCCTCATTAACTTCTATTGCAAGTTCCTGTTGGGTTTCTCTCATATTTCTTGGCCTTTGAAGCTAAGTGATCAAGGGTGGAGCTAAGGCCAAGTTTGTTTTGGATAAGGCCTAAGAGAGATCATTTGAGGAGTTGATGCATCACATATGTTCTAGTCCTCATTCTTCCAGATCTATAATAATCACTCAAATTTGAGGTAGAAACCTTAGATTATGTCATCGATGCAATCCTCACTTAGCATGGACATCCAGTCAGCAGGGAAAATTTTAAGGATCCATAATTTTCTTGAAGTGTAGAAACCTTGGTGAATGTTACTTATTATTAAATTACCAAAAATGTTGGGCGATATTTTTCTAAAAAGATTCAAATTTCTAAGGATTTTGGATAGTTTCCGAACAATTCTGGTGACTTTTAGAGTATTTTTTTTATCCCATGGAATTTGAGTGAATCAATATAGAAAAATTGGAAATTAACAAATCTGTTTTTGTAAAAATAGGTCAAAATTAACCCATGGGCTAAATTTTTCTCCTAAAATTTTCCTTGATCCAGTGATATATCACAATGATATACTCTCTAACACTAATTATAGATACCCTATCTATAAAAGGGATATTTACTCTATTATTTTGGCTTATTAGTAGTGGAAGCATCATTTTTTGGGAAAGGAAATGGTCGTCCACATTGGCCACATGCCCATGAATTTTTGCAGACTAAAGGCAAATTACACAATGTCTACTATAAACAATGGTCCACATGCCTTCAACAATTCCATATGAACATCAAGTACATGAGCGAAAACATAAATCAATTCATAGACTACCTCCGTCAACCTATAGTTATGGTACTTGCACAATGATTAATTCCTATGAACATGAGACCTCAAAATGAGCCTATATGTATGGAAACAATCCTAACTTTTCTTATACATATCAAATATTTGTCCAATGTAGACAACTTTTAGACTTTCACATCTAGATGGAATTCTATGCCATAAGGTCCATATCTATGTTCCTTCAAGCGAGCTTAAGAAAGTGATTTTGGAGGTGCATTATAGTCAGGTGTCAGGGCCTTTCAACTTGGATAAGACAATGGCAATGTTACAAAAATGCTTCTACTAGCCAAATCTTTGATAATACATTAGTAGATATATTGGATTATGATTTTCCTAATCCATTTCTAAATATAAAATCCATATCCAACGACCATAAACTCCTTCTCCCACTCTAGATAATACTTGGTAGTAAATATCCATGGATTGTATATCAGGTCTTTCCTCAATAGATCATGGTAATTATTGTGTTTTTGTGCTTGTTGATTGGTTCTGTAAGACCAAGTTTAGCACTCTACAAGAAGAGTGCCACAATAGTAGCCACTATTAATATTTTCTTCAAGCTTGTGTTAGGAACCCATGTCTTTACTTTGTTAGTATATTGTTGTTGGACGCATATGCTTTGTAAGTCGTCCCGTAGTATTTGTTGATCCATAGTTGTGTTATTGTTGTTTGGCGCATATGCTTTGTAAGTCGCCCATAGTATTGTCGATCCATAGTTTGTATTGGCCCATGGTTTTGACCCATAGTATTGGTGCCTAGACTTACTATATAAGTGTGTGTTGAGGCCTATGAAGGCACCGTGAAGTTATTTGTATTGAGATTGCTCAAAGGAGGTTGCCCCCTCGAAGTGGCTTGTGATCAATATAAAAGTGATTTTGAGTTCTGTTATTGTTGTTATATCGTGTATTTTGATTAATTAATTGTTGCAGGTTCTTCACATCTGGTATTATAGCACTTTCTTGGGCTCGTTGGGTGGAAATTATCCCCAAATTTTTTTTCGCATCTGTTGCAAGTTCGGATCTGGGAATAATCCCTATTCGCTTAACTATGGGAAGTACTTGGGCATAAGCCCTAAAACTCATTGTGAGGAGTACCATGGGAACCCCAAAGTAGCTGGCCCATTGAGAGGACCTGCCAGCGAAACAGGCAACGACCCCTACTTGATTGACTAGTTCCCACCCGTGAGGTAAACCAAGAGCTATCGTTTGTGGCAAAGCGGTTATCAGTTTTACCTGAGCCGTGGAGTGAGGGGTACTGCCCCAATACGCAAGCCGTCAGACAACATTGGTGGCCGAGTGAAATCTCTGAACTTTTAGGAAGCCGCACATACCTGGGGTCCATATCAATTTCAGCTGAACTCTTAGCGATCACTGCCGCGCCATTTCAGATCCATTATGAAAGTTGTTCCAGATCCAGTCGTTTCAGATCTATTTTAGATAGCCGTTTTCGATCCATTCGGCACCGTTTCAAATCCCTCTGTTTCCGATCACTTCCACGCCATTGCAGATCTATCTGTTTCAGATCCCTTCCACGCCATAGCAGTTCCATTCTGGAAAGAAAAATAATAATAATATTAGTTTTTTTCAGTTTTTTCTCCATATCTCCCTTGTTTTCACTCCGTTTGCCTTGAAACTTTCCTGGAACCCCTGTAATCCCATTCTACATATTTCATTCCTGAGGACCCTATCCAAAATTCCACTTCCCAAAGCCCGAAATCCCACATTTGTCTATTTTTAGGGTTTTCCATAACTTCCTCAGATTTCATCCAATCACCTTCAAATTTTACCACAGATTTCCTTTCCTAATTCTGCTTCTTTGTCCCTCTCTGCCAAATTTTCCCATTCTTTCACCCCGCTTCTGAAATCCTCCTTTTTTGCTTCCCTGTCCATTCGACAATGTCCAAAACCTAGTCCAACCCCAATTACCCTTCAGATTTTTTCCCAAATCCAGATTTTCCTTTACTAAAACAATTTCTGTTTTATTTTTTCTACCCACTCAAAAAAAAAAAAAAAAACTCCTGGTTATGGTTGTCACCCGCGCAGGAGCAAAAACCATGGAAGAAGCACTTGCAGCCATCCAAGCCAAACTCCAAGATCTTGATGAAAATTTTCTCGGCCTCCATCTTGAGCATTCAGCCATGAACAACAAACGATAGTCTGAGTCTTCATCAGACAATGGGTTCTCTTCTTCCAGCAATTTTCGTGGTCTGAAGCTTGATTTTCCTCGCTTCAATGGTACTAATCTGACTGGATGGATCTATCGTGCAAACCAGTATTTCAGTCTGCATAATACTTTTGATGTCAACAAAGTTCCACTAGCATCCTTTCAGTTGGAACAGGAAGCTCTTCAATGGTATCGTTGGTACATCAAGGTTCATGAAGAGCCAAAATGGATAGATTTTTTCCAGCTCCTTTTGCAACGATTTGGTCCCAGTACTTTTGATGACTTCACAGGAGCCCTCACTAAACTTCGCCAAATTGGCATTGTGAGAGAGTACCAAACCGAATTTGAGAAACTAGCCAACCAAACTGAAGGATTGCCTGATGACTTCTACCGGAGTTGTTTTATCAGTGGTCTAAACGATGCAATCCACTCTGAGGTCAAAATGTTCTGTCCCAACACAATGATGGAAGCCCTAGGGTTGGCTAAGTTGGCAGAAGACAAGATTGAATCCCAACAGCGCTCCAAACCCCCTTTTGTTCCCTTCCGAAATATGGGTTCTCAACGACCTCCCATTCCGTCAGCTCCTCGACCAACTCCTATCAAGCATTTGTCTGAAACTAAGATGCAGGCACGCAGAGAAAAAGGGCTTTGTTATAATTGTGATGAGAAATTCACTCGGGGACATAGATGTGTTCAGCAAAAGCTCTATCTCTTGGATATGGATTCTCCGTTTGCCTCTGAAATTGGTGAAGAAGCTCCAGATACAATGGATGCTCAGATCGACATTCCGGAGCCGCCTATTGACCCTCCGTCTCAGGATGACCATCCAGAGATATCTCTCCATGCTTTACCTGGAATCACCACCCCCCAAACCATGTGGGTCAGGGGTTACTTCAAGAAGCTTTCTCTTACAATACTCATTGATTCTGGCAACACTCATAATTTCATTGACCCTCGGATCGCCAAACAGGCTGATTGTTTTGTCCATCCTTGCTCCAACTTTGAAGTCATGGTTGCTAATGGGGGCACCTTACCTTGCAAAGGGAAGTGTCGTAATGTGCATATCTCTATGGGATATTATAACCTGCGCTCTGACATGTTTTCCTTGACCTTAGGCAGATGTGATGTGGTATTGGACGTTCAACGGCTACGCCCACTTGGCCCCATCTTATGGGATTTTGCAGAACTTTGGATGCATTTTTCCACCAATGGACAGAAACACACATTGACAGGATTACAACTAGGGTCTCTTAGCATCATCAGCTCACATCGCATGGAAAAACTCCTTAAGAAGCATTCACATGGTGTTATCGCTCAAATCCATTCCATTCAGATGCAACCATCAACGGTCTCCACTACTCCTTTGGATCTACAACATATTCTGGATCGATATCCCGATGTCTTTGCTGAACCAGTGGGATTTCCACCTTCAAGGCTAGAGGACCATCGTATGTAGCTCCTTCTTGGAAGCATTCCTCCCAACATCAAGCCCTATCGCTACCCATTTCACCAAAAAACAGAGATTGAAATGCTCGTCCGGGACTTACTGAAGCAAGGTATTATTCGCCCAAGCACTAGTTCCTTTTCTTCACCAGTTCTTCTCGTTCGCAAAAAAGATGGGTCACGGTGCCTTTGCATTGACTTCCGAGCACTTAATCACCTCACTATCAAGGACAAGTTTCCAATTCCTGTTGTTGATGAGCTTCATGGTGCTCAATTTTTCTCCAAGTTGGATCTTCGTTCTGGGCATCATCAAATTCGGATTCATGAGGATGATATCCCTAAAACAGCTTTCCGCACACATGATGGCCACTATGAGCTTTTGGTCATGCCCTTTGGCCTCACTAATGCTCCTTCCACATTCCAGGCCTTGATGAACAAAATATTCCGGCCCTACTTGTGGAAACTCATTCTAGTATTCTTTGATGATATCCTCATCTACAGTAAAACCTGGGCTGAACATCTCCAACATCTGGATCTTGTAATGAAACTTTTCTCGGACCATCATCTCCATGCCAAACAGTCTAAATGTGTTTTTGGATAGCAGGAAGTCGAGTATCTCGGGCACATTATCTCAGCAAAAGGGGTTCGCGTGGATCCTGCCAAAATCACTGCCATGAACAATTGGCCGCGTCCTCAGACACTCAAGAGCCTTCGTGGTTTTTAGGGGTTGATTGGCTACTACCGCAAGTTTGTCAAGGATTATGGGAATATTGCAGCTCCATTAACTGCCCTATTGAAAAAGGATGCTTTTACATGGACACATGCTACTGAGTGTGCATTTGACAAACTAAAACAATATATGTGTACTACACCTGTTCTAGCTATGCCTGATTTTTCCAAGCCCTTCACTATTGAGAGTGATGCTTGCGGCAATGGACTTGGTGTTGTTCTCCTTCAAGATGAACACCCCATTGCGTTCACCAGCAAAGCCCTTTCAGGTAAGAATTTAGCTGCCTCTACATATGAGAAGGAAATGATGGCTATTTTGCATGCAGTACAGAAATGGCGCCCATACCTATTAGGGAATCATTTCTGCATCAAGACTGATCACCAGAGTCTGAAATATTTCCTGGAACAACGTGTATCCTCCCCAGCACAACCGAAATGGGTTAGAAAACTCATGGATTATGACTATGAGATCACTTACAAGAAGGGTAAGGACAATATTGTGGCGGATGCTCTTTCTCGCACATTTGATGACCAAGGTTCTCTTTCAGCTATTTCTATGCCTGTTCCAAATTGGTTGTAATCTGTTCAACAGGGCTATAACAATGACTCTTCATTATCTCAAATCATTCAACGCTTGGCCAACAACCCTTCTGATGTACCACATTACTCTTGGGATGGTGCTTCCCTGAGATACAAGGTTCGTCTGGTGCTTCCCCAGAGCACAGATATTCAACAGGTTGTCTTCTATGAACTCCATGCTTCTCCATCGGCAGGGCACTTTGGGTTCCTCAAAACCTATGAGCGGGCATGGCGTAACTTCTTTTGGCAGGGCATGAAAAGGACAATTCAACAGATGGTGGCTGAATGTGATACCTACCAGCGCAATAAGGGTGAAACGACACTCCTTTCAGGATTGCTCGAACCCTTTCCCATACCTACACGGATTTGGATAGATATTTCTATGGATTTCATTGAAGGGCTCCCTAAGTCTAGAGGGAAGACAGTGATTTTGGTTGTGGTTGATCGCCTCTCCAAATATAGTCATTTTTGTGCTCTCAGCCATCCCTATACAGCCTCCTCAGTCGCTCAAATTTTCCTGGACCAGATCTTTCGTCTTCATGGCATCCCTTCTTCCATTGTCTCAGATCGTGATGCGACTTTCACCAGTCATTTTTGGACAGAACTATTTTTCCACATTGGCACCAAACTGGAGATGAGTTCAGGGTATCACCCACAAACAGATGGTCAAACTGAAATTATCAATAAATGCTTGGAAACTTATCTTCGTTGCTTCACCTCTAAACAACAACATCAGTGGGAAAAATGGCTCCCTCTCGCTGAATGGTGGTACAATACCTCTTACGGCACTGCCTCTAAAATGACCCCATATGAAGCAGTCTATGGTCAGGCACCGCCAGTTCTTCTTCCATACACCCCCAACAGTTCACCAATTCAGGAAGTTGACACAGTCCTTCGCAACCGCGATCAGATTCTTCGCATTTTGTGGGACAATCTTCACATGGAAAGAAATCGCATGAAGCAACAAGCCGATCAACACTGTTCTGAGTGCACTTTTCAAGCAGGTGATATGGTTTTTCTTCGTCTCCAGTCGTACAAGCAATCCTCCCTAAAACTCAAAGGGCGTCATAAGCTTGCTCCAAAGTTCTATGGGCCATATCGGATTCTTCAGAAGATTGGGTCCGTTGCTTATAAATTGGAACTTCCTCCTTCTTCCCGCATTCATCCAGTATTTCATGTCTCTTGTTTGAAGAAAGTTCTTGGCACCAACATCAGAGGACAAACTATTTTACCCGAACTGGATAATGAAGGATCCATCCTTTTGGAGCTGGAGGCCATCCTCAATGAGTGCACTCATCAGCTTCGCTCTCGCTCTATCACAGAGGTCTTAATTCAGTGGCACGGCATGCAACCAGAGGATGCTACATGGGAATCACTCCTTCAGATTCAACAACAATTTCCACATCTAAAGCTTTGAGGATAAAGCTTTTTCTAAGGGGGAGGGGATGTTAGGAACCCATGTGTTTACTTTGTTAGTATATTGTTGTTGGACGCACATGCTTTGTAATTCATCCCGTAGTATTTGTTGATCCATAGTTGTGTTATTGTTATTTGGCGCATATGCTTTGTAAGTCACCCATAGTATTGTTGATCCATAGTTTGTATTGGCCCATGGTTTTGACCCATAGTATTGGCGCCTAGAATTACTATATAAGTGTGTGTTGAGGCCTATGAAGGCACCGTGAAGTTATTTGTATTGAGCTTGCTCAAAGGAGGTTGCCCCCTCAAAGTGGCCTGGGATCAATATAAAAGTGATTTTGAGTTATGTTATTGCTGCTATATCGTGTATTTTTATTAATTAATTGTTGCAGGTTCTTCATAGCTTATTTGGGTTTAATTTGGGTTATCAAAGCCCATTATTTATGATAGCGATAATAGGTTCCTAAGTATCTCTTGGTCAAACTTTAGTCCTTCATGGACACCAAATTGACCAAGTCGACTACCTTCCATCCCCACATTCAAAAACAAATTAAGGTCATCAACAAGATGATTGTACATATCCTCACAATATATAACTCCAAGAACCCATGTACATCGTATGGAATCCTTCCTTATGTTTAACACAACTATAATACAACTCTTCATAGTTTTAACAACTATAAAACATTTTAGATGTGTCTAGGATTCCAACCATTAAAGGCCCTAATCAATGTAGATTTTCCCATTGCATCAATGCAAGAAGAGTACTCCCCTTCTCATATTGAGGAAAATAATGTAGCCAAATTTATTGAATGAATCTAGCACATCTAACAACAATTTCATGATATTCTACAAGAACCAACACTAAGTACAACCAATGGCGTGATCAACATTGATTTCCCCATAAGTTTCATGTTAATGACAAGGTATGGATGCAATTGAAAAAATAATGACTCACAAGTCCCACAAGAATACTAGACCACCCAAATATGGGCCTTACACCATCACCAAGGATGTGGGTGGAAGTTCTTTTGAATTAAATATTACACTCTTCCTTGATTTACATCCTATCTTCAATGTGGAGTTGCTTTGACCATACTTTCTACCTCTATTGGACACCTTGGACTTGGGATATCACCTGGACACTACAAATATCAACCCTAACTACATTGAGTAAGTTATTGTATACCATGTCATGGACTCCAAGTTGAAGAGAAATTAGGAGAAAAATATGCAATTCTATAACGTGCCCTTCCATCAATCCGACTGACAGGAGGGGACATTAACTAATTTTGGCTTCTAAATTTCATCCCATAACCATAATTACAAATTTCATGACATTTGAATTATGTGCAGATGCATCAATGAAAACACACAGTGGAAATAAGCTTAATCCACACACACACACAACATGCATTTACAAGCATAATCATAACAGGCATTAAATAAAATCATTGCATACTCAAATACAAAATAATACTTATCTTTAAACAAAGAAGATCCAAGCAAGTAGTTGCATAAGATGGATTTTCCACCTAACCATAGGCACTCTGTCCAGCATATACTATTTCTGCTAAGAGGCCACCCCCAAGCTAGGCTATGAGGCCACCAATGTGAAGGAAAAACATACATGATTCTCTCTCTCTCTCATCCCACAACCCATTATGTTCTTCATGCTTAACCAAAGCTCATATAGAGCTCTATAGGGATCTCATTAAGCCATCACGACCATGGAACTCCTTCCAAATACCCCACACAACACAAGGAAGGCATTTCCCTTCATTGATCCATAGTTCCCTCAAGAAATCCAACCCTTACAGTGCTTACCAGTGTGTGCAGTAAGACTCCAACCTGTTGTATGCTATTGGAGAACCTCCTACAACATTAATTCCATGGTTTCTCAAGCATTCAAAAGTACCAGAACTCAATGGGAAAGGTTTCTAGCTTTCCCAACCTCTATGATCACCTACAACCATCTATTTTCCCTTCAAATCTGCATCTTTGTTTCTAAATTCGAATTTATGAGTTAAACACAGGCTGGTAATGGTCATGGACTACAATAGGAAACTTTGCGTAGTGTAAAATTCTGCATGATAGAATGATAGAAAGAGTGTTGACTCCAAGGGTGGTGAGATGGTGGTGAAAATACAACTGACATAACTTCTGACCATAGAAGAAAAGGACTTATGATAGTTGACATAACTGTCACGATTCACAACCCCCATGCTTCAATAACTGCATGAAGTCACTTTTCCCACCAACCTCACACATGCATTCAATGATTGGGTTTATTAGTCAAAAGAGGGTAATTGGCTCATTTAAAGAACATGGAAGCAATTAGATGAGTTCTAAGGTTGACACTTGGAAGCAAAGGATTTAGTTTCCGATAGACCCCCTTTCCTCTTCCCCTCTGGTGGAACCATAGCCCCTCTAGTGCTCTTACACAACCATCTTGGACCATTTTATTATTTTTCCAACATAATATTTACATATATTTTGAATTGGTATGATAATCCAACCATACGGTCCAAATAAAAATATATACATCATACATGCCTAGCCATTCACTATTCGGGCCTTGGTCTTGAGCTCTGCACTAGGAATCCATACTAGCATATTTACATCATTTACATAGTTTTGATTAAATACATTCCAAGTCAAAATTGGTGGTACTGCAAATTCTTTTTGGTTCTCAAAGCGAGGCAACTTCTTCACTAAGGAGAGTGGTTCACCATGATCCAAATCAACATGTTTCCCCATATGGTATAGGAACTTGATGCAATGTTAATCATTTCTACTTAAAGGGAAATGACTTATCCAAGTGGGAATTTTTGCTCATCTTAGAAGTAACCTTGGCACTAACAATTTTTAGGTCCTAAACCTTGAGTGCATTTTTCAAACCATTCACGTGCAAATTTTGAGGTTATGATTCCCAATGGCCTAGCATCTAGCTTAGTCTAAAATTGTCTTTCCAAGGAGGTGAGGAAGACCTAAAACAAATCAATGAAGGAAAATTTATGGTTTTGTCAAGGCTCCCCCTTTTTCATTTATCTCAACTTCATCTAGCTTATCATCATTCTCAACTCTAAATTCATATTAGGGTTACATTCTTACATCCTTGTCTTTTTCTTCTTAGGGGTTTTCACATTATTTTAAAATCTACTTTCAATGTCTTGTTGCGACCCTTTTGTGAATAAACATAGTAAAACTCTTCTTAGAGATAAGCTACCACCATTGAGTTTCAATATAATACTTTTCTTTCAGTATTGTATCTTGTGTTCTTTTGATAAGATTATGTATTCTTCCATTTCATTCTCAATCCAATCTGAATCATGTCAACATGCTCATAATCATGTTTTCAAAATAATTATGGTAACTAAAACCATGCCTCAAAACAACTAAAGATATAATATTTCTACAACACTCCCACTTTATATAAATGGTTAGATTGAATTTTGCAGTCAGTCCCAATCAATCTAAAATGTATAGAATCTCAACCAAATCCATATGCAATACTCAAATAATTTGTCGCTTGATAAATCTTTTCTTAATGCATCATCCACCATTCTTTTGGTCTTACAAAACTTCGACCGTACATGACTGGTTTTCCTGTTACACATGAAAAATTGATAATTTTCCTCATTTTGTTTTGTTGTTGTATGAAATTGAGGATTCTTGGTCATGGTAATGTAGTTTTTATTGTCGTATTTGTATCTAATTGATATAGTCCAACATTTACAAGCTACTTTCATGACCATACTAAGTCCTTGATTACATAATAGGCTCCTGGGTACTTTGTTTTTGCACTCAAAGGAAAAAATGCATTGTTTATTTCTCTTTCATCATGGTTACTCTAGATAACTTGAAGAAGTAACTTAATGTAGATATATCTGATTATCCGCACCACTTGTCCAATTCACATCTCAATAATCCAATAAGTTGAGATGCATCTTCCAAACTCCTACTCAATGTGATGTCAAGGTTAATTCTACCATTGAGATATTTAAATTCCTCTTAATCACTCTCATGTTGCAATAGTATGGGATCAATTGAGTATTGACTAATATTGTTGAACACATCTATTATATCAAGCCTTGTACAAACCATTTATGCAAGAGATTTCCAACTACACTTTGATAAGTAATTATCTACGGGGCATCCTCCTCATCTTGTGTGCTTAGGCACATATCCTCTTAAAATTCAACTCAGCATCCATCAACATATTTATAGGTTTTCATTCATCCTAAATATCTGGAGGATACTTTCAATAAACATCTCCTTTGACTCAATTGAATCTACTCATTGGTTCTATATCTAAACACTTGAATGCCCACATAGTATTGGATCTTGCTATGATCTATTATTTGCAACTATATTTATGACTTGGAATTCAAAGCTTCAAACATAATAAAATCCTTACACGTGACAAATGAGTCATTTATATATAAGGC
The DNA here is from genome assembly GCA_027924585.1 of Larix kaempferi. Classification (NCBI taxonomy): domain Eukaryota; kingdom Viridiplantae; phylum Streptophyta; class Pinopsida; order Pinales; family Pinaceae; genus Larix; species Larix kaempferi. The sequence goes on from BSBM01000104.1 coordinate 1,209,966, forward strand.
CATAATGGTTGTAATCATTGACATTCTTGTCATATATGTTTGAATTTGCATTTCAACAATCAAAACTTCCACTAGTGAGGTAGCCATTAATGCATTGATATCATGATATGAGGGAATGCTTTAGCCCATGCAATGCCATTATTTAATTTAATTATGTGGCGAGGGAGATATTTATCCTTGTCCTTCAATTATTTAATTATTTATCCTTCCAAGTTTTCCATGTAAATATGTTCCTCCAAATAGCCATTCAATAATGTAGTTCTCACATCATGTTGGTGTATATGTAGATCTAATTTAATTATATTTGTCAACAAATCTCTATTGAATCCATTGATGTTGTAGGTGGAAAATTTCCCCATTAGTCCATCCCTCTACTAAGATGTACCCCTTTGCTAATAATTATTCCTTGTATCAATCAAATGATCCAACAGACTTGTACTTTTTCTTGAAGACACACTGACATTCAATTACCTAATTCCTATTCAAAGGAATATTTGTAAGTTTCCATGGTTGATTCCATCAATGACTCATATTCTTCATACATGGCTTATTGTCATCTCTTTCGTTTTCATTTATAAGTGCCTCTTGCATAATCTAATTTTCCTTTATTAACATGCATGAATAGAAATATTACAGTCTCTCTAGTGGTTTTTTATTGAACCAATTACTCTCTTAACTTATGTAGGGATCCATCTGAGGTTCCTCTTTCTCTTGTAATGTTGCATCATCTGTTAAATTTTTAGAATTTACTTCAATCTGATCTAGGATCTTAACTGAGAGAACAACATGTACAACAAATCTAGAGCATATCAATCATGGACACAATAATGCAAGCACACAAGAGACACAGAGTTCACTTGGGGAAAACCATAAAGGTGAAAAACCCCAATAACTTCCTCAAAGATAGATAGAGCAATGATACAACCAGAATACAAGAGATAGTCTTCTCCTAGCAGCAGAGCCTCCTCCTCCACAAGTGCGCCACTCTCCCAAGTGTGAGTGAGAGAATAGAATGTAGAAAATGAGAGAGACACACTCTCTATTTATACACTAACTTGACTTGACCTTTACTCAACTAGGTCGGCCTCAACTTAACCACTTAACATAATGCTGACTGGGCCGACCCCACTAGGGTGGTCTAATAACCCTTTGACCCACATGGTCGACCCCCAATAGGGTGGTCTAATAACCCATCAAGTATAAGTTATGACACTTACAATATAAATGACGACACTTCCGTATAGAGGAATAATAACATCTCTATAGGAATACAAACACTTCCGTATAGAGGAATAATACCATCTCTATAGGAGTACAAAATACATATATGAAATACATGGGTGAAATACATTCCGAAGTTACATATACATCAACACTCCCTCTTAACTAGGAAGGTATTTCTCAACATAGGTCTTCTAGCACAAGTCATCTTCTCTGGATCATCGTCACTGGATAATCGTCATCGAGCCATCATCATCGTCACTGGATAATCGTCATCGAGTCATCATCATCATCACTGCTGCTGTTATCTCAATCAATCTCTGAATCTACTCGTCATAGGAAGTTCTATAGAGCTAGTCCTTTTTCATACTGGATGTAGGCCCACCACCTGCAGGTCTTCGTCATCACTGACCATACTATGGAATCCTCAGGACTTATTACGTGTGTCACAAAACCTGGCTGCAGCATCCCAGGCTATTGTTATACCTCTATATTCCACAGTGTCACATCTCCACCATGAAAAGAGTTGGCGACACTTCCCCTACTGCCTTAAACCACTCAGAAGAGACAAATGATGAGTGAACCTTGAAAGCAAACTTACCCTGACAAGTTTTCACCCAGCTGAGACTTTATTTACCCACACTACCACGCCTTGCTCAGTTATAGGTGCGCGGTAGTCCGTACTACCGCGTTATGCTTTGTCCCTGACCCGTGGTACTACCGCGTTATGCTCAGACCACAAGGCGCGGTACTCTTTTCATAGTCTTTTTTCCATGGCTTGTGGGATTTTGGATTTTCGAAGATAGTGGAAGATTGGGGTCCCTGATTCGATCCCAACTCATTTTCTGCGATTAGAAACCTTGATCCACTTATCTCTCCCTAGATCCACCCATCTCTCTTGTTAGTTAACCCTACCATACACTATAAAAGAGAGGCATTCCATGGGGAAAAGGGAGGACTCTTGAAGTACCAAACTTATGATCTTGCAGCATTGTGGAGATAGCTAGAGGAGGAAGCACTTGGAGCTAGAAGATTGGCTTGGACATCAAGCAACCTTTTGTAAGCATTCTTCAAGTTGTAATAAGATAACTTGTCTTGTCTTTCCCGTTTCATGTGTATAGCATAAGTTCTTAGCATGGAATGTATCTAATCTAGATTTGAATCTAATCTTTACATTCAAGGTATTTGGAAGTTTGCATGTTTGTTCTTTGGTTGATCTTAACAAGTTCTACATTGGAGCTTTGGATCAAGAGCTAAAAGCGGGACAAACGTCAGTTTGAAAGGTGTGTCTTATCTCTCATTATTTCTAAATACATTTAATCTTGCTGTAAAAGTTAGTTCAGGAATTTCAAGGTAGCATTTGTTTTGACTTGTTTCTTGCTTTAGAGTTAGTTGAAAATCTACTTTAAAGTTAAGAGAATTTTGACTTATCCGTAGGGAAAAATTCTACATAACAAGAATGGCGACTCCGCTGGTTTTGATTTCTGTTTAATCAATTCAGTTCACTATCATACATCTGCTGATTGTGATTTGTTTTATTGCACTTCAAACCAGTTTGAATCTTGGTCTTTTTTGACATTTATTCACCCCTCCTCGCTGTATTTTTTTCTCCCTGTCTGATCACTGAGTCCCCTGGGTTAGCAACAACCCTGAAAACTTCATTTTCTTTTCTCAAGTTGCGCTTTTCTTTTACCTTGCCACAGTACCGCTCCCTCTGAACTGCTTACAACGCGGTAGTACCGCGTTCTCTGCCTTAGTACCAGAGTGGTAGTGTCACAGTGCCGCGCTCCAGTCAGACCCTGACACGCGGTAGTGTCTGCAAATTTTTAAATTTTTTATCCTTGCTTGGTTTCCTGAGTCTCTCTCTGCCCTAGGTAATGTTTACTGTTGCCTGTTAGCACCCTGGTCATTTTTACAGTCTGTGTGGTTTGATTATTTCCTTGTTGTGAGCTTGATTTGTTTGAATTAGTGGCATTTTTGACATATTAGGTCATTATTCCAGTTTGATTGCATTGGCTTGATTTTTTCACCACAACCAACCCAACACCACTGTTCTCTTTTACTGAGCCCTGTAGCTTTTACAGTCACATTGTGTTCATCATTTTCAGTAATTAAAAAATTATCATTTGAGAGCATTTCTGTTGTTTGAATTGAAAAAGTCTAGTAGCATCATTTTGCATTAGGAAATGAACCATTGAATTTGCCACTGAAATTCATATATTTGAAGCATTGTAGATTGTAGGATCAGTGCATTAAAAGGAGTGTTTATTTCAGTTTGGCTTTGTTTACAAAAAAAGAAAAAATATTTTGCTTTGATTTCTGCTTGTGAAAAATTTCATGCATGTTTGATCGAAGAACTCTCTCCCTTCCTTAGCTAGATTTCATCAAAGACAAAGGCTTATTTTTTGATTCATTCTCATTTGCATGGTTTGAGTCATCATAACACCATCAAGTTTCACGTCCACTACCTGATTGAGTAAAGACAGCCACTAAAATTAATCTCCCTAATTAAACCAACATTAACCTCACTTGAGGAAATCAAAAGAATTTGGTAGTTAGGTAGGACACCGGGGATAGGCATCAAAATAATTCCCCCTTGTCATTTTCATCTGAGACATAGTCATTGTCTTTAGGGAACTAAAATCCTCTAGTATTTATTGACACGGTCACAGCCAGTTTGTGGAGGGGCCTCCTGACTGTTTTTAACTTTCAGGGGTTAAACGGTCGTGAGATTGAGAACCGGACGGACTCTGTGGAATACCGCACTCCACTTAGCCCTAAGGCAACATCGATCGCTGTCTTCTTCGGAAGGCTGAAGTGCCCAAAACCTTTTCCGACGTGTCATGAACGAGGTAGCTTAGTATCTATTCTACTAGGGCTCTTTTACCCAGGATCCCTTTCGGTAGAGGGATATCCTTCTTATATCGGTCTCTCATGTTGTATTGTTCGACTTGGATTTCATCACCTTGCGAAGGATACAGCTTGTTGAGGTCTCCAGCTCTTAGTTAGGTGTTTGCTTGTTATCTCATCTTTGTAGAGGGTCATTTTTCTTTGTAGGGACTGCTTGTTGGCATTCTGGCCATTTTTTGTATCAGCTCACTTATTGAGACAGCGGTCTCAGTGTTGATTTTAGAGCTTGCTTTTTTTGGCCTGTGAGCCTTGCTTTTTCCATCTCCTCTTCTGCACACTCGGCTGCATTAGAGTTTTTGAGTTCTTTGTTTATGATACTGCCCCCGATTTTCATTTTCCTGTCATCATGTCAGATCAAACACGAAGGTCACGAAGAATACAGGGCCAAAGCCCTCCACCACCACCACCACCATGAATTTCCGGTCCGCCTGCATCACGCATTCCCGCTCCTCCTGGCCGCGGTGCTGGTCGAGGCAACATTCCACCGCCGATACGTACAACATCTTCAGTTCCTCCTGTAACTGCCACTCACAGCACAGTCTCAGAATCTATTGCAGCTTCTGCAACCACTAGCATATCTGAGACTTCTACTGTCACTTCACCCACTGTCATTCCAGATTTATCTGTCACAGTGGACACCATTACAGCGACTGAACCTAGTACAACCCAAAGTACTAGACCAGAGGTCATCCTTCTACCTGACATCAACACTTCCCGTCCATCCGACACTTTTTACAATGACACAAACGGATCTGTTGGCACCACAGAAGGGTCCGACCAGGACTTACCTGGCTTGATTTCAGTCCCAGGTGGGTACGTTGAAATCGTTGAAGATACTCGACTTCCTGACACACCTTTTGAACCTGATTATGGCTTCATCACTTCCCAGGTGGAACTTCTGCCTGTTATTACTACGTCACCCAATGTTCATCCTCAGGAAACAAGTTCTTCTAGCAACGTACCTCATACTATAGATCTACCCAACCTCCCTCCGGGACATGAAATCATGGCTTCCATCCAGTCTAGTATGGTTAGTCTAGCGAACTCCCCGTTAGCATCGGCACGGTTTAGACGCAGCACAGAGCAAATGCTCTCGTCAGCTTCTAGATATCCCCCTGATACTCGTCCTTCTGACTATCGGGATCCCAACATCCCGTCTAGCACAGAGTTTCGTCACTCCTTTGCGGATGGCTCTGGACCTTCGGACGTTACTATACCTAGGTTCCCACCGGATCCCCAAACCCCTTTCCAGGACATGAACTCGGACCCAGTTTTCGATGGTCCTCCTATCATTGAACACGTTATGGACGACGCTGATACCCCTGGGTTAAATTCCCCACATTTGCTGCCATCACCCATTTTTGGCACACATTCTATGAGGGATAACCCAGTTTTTTCTCCGTCCTCGCCTGTCAGATACGGATGACCCCCTCCGCAAATCGGTACTTTTGGCGTCGTTGGCCAATCCACACTATCATATTTGGCTAGCGACGGAAGAACACCTAGTCATACTGCTGGATCTTCCGTTTGGACCGGAGGATCACCTTCAGCCACCATTTACACTATCTTAGGAGGTGGACAACCGACTGCAGTGGTCCCTAACTCCAACATGCAAACCCCCCCTGGTGGGCCATCAACCCAACCAGCTGGGGTACAACCTTTTTTTGGGAACCCCATTGTTAGTCAGCAACCTCCTCCTATAGGGTCATCAACCCAACTAGTTGGAGGACAACCTTTTGTTGGGAACCCCGTTCCTACTCAACAGCCTCCTCTTATAGGGCCATCCAACCCATCTGCTGGCGGACAACCCATTGGTTCCATCCAACAACTCTCCCAACCAGCAGCATCTGCTCAGTACAGTATGTACAGCACACCTGGTAGTGGGAAACCTTATTCCGATGTTCCAACCGGACCTTATTCTCAACCTCCCCCGTCAGGTATGCTTCCTTCTTGGGACCCTCAAATCCCACAGAGTGGGGGGTACTCACTTTTTGGAAACTGGAACCAAGCTGGGGGGCAATCCCAAATTCCCCCCAACTTGAATTCTGGCTTCCCTTACCCTTCAGCTGCTACAACTCCATGGAACCCATCACTTCAATTTCCACTCGCTCCTCAAGCAGGAACGAGCCTTCCATGGACACAACAGTCGCAGCCAACCCCCAACCCTGCTATGGGAAACTTTCCACTCACTCAATACGGTGGTAACATTCCTGGAACGCAACAGTTCCAAGGAACTTTTCCCCAACAAGGAGCGGCAACCATTCCTGGGTATCAGCAACCCCAGGGCACCATACCCACTCAGCAGAACACCCACCAACCGGTTGCATACAATCAACCGGTTAACCAGATGGCTTATCATCCACAGAATTTCCAGCAGTATCCCCCGGGAAACACATATGGGTATAACACGCAGTAATATGCTATGCAGGGCCCTCCAAGTTTCACTGCACCTCACGGTTATTACTCATACCCGCAGACTAACCGTCAACTTCCCTTTTTGGCCACACTTGACTTACCTGATTTGTCGAGGCTTATTAACGATCCTATATGGCATGAACCTCACTGGCCACCTATACCAGCCAAACTACCATCGGACATTTCCAAGTTCGATGCCAAGCCCGGGGAAGACACCAAGAACCACGTGATGACCTTCCATCTTTGGTGTTCATCCAACTCCTTGATGGATGATTCCATCCGACTTTGGCTCTTCCAACGTACGCTCACCGGCACGGCAGCAAAATGGTACATCGAGCTGCCACAACACTCTTTTCGTGATTTCAACACTTTGGCTATGCAGTTTCTGACTCATTTCCAGCTCCCCATCCGGTATGAGACTGGAACAGAACTGTTAACCTCACTACGTCAAACCACTTCTACACATATTTCGGATCACATCCATGAGTGGCGAAGACGCCGTAGGCTAATAAAGGCACCTATTCCGGATCAGCTACTCACTGATTGGTTTACAAAATCCTTTTTGCCTCCCATAGCCAGAGACATCGCTATGCGCAGGCCGGTTACAGAAGAACAAGCCATCTCGGCAGCCCAGTACATGGATTTGGTGTACAATCAATCCGGTACTTTACATGAACTTCTTCCTCATGCCTCCCGCATTAACACTGACCCCACAAAACCTACCACTGAACCTCCCATCAATGGTATCGTCGGTTCAGTCAAGACCCAGCCTATTACCAACTCGACGGGACAATAAGCTTCTGCTTCCCCCGCTTTAACCCAGGCTGCTTCAAAACCAACTACTTCTCCTGCTATTTCCTCCGAAGTGAACACAGTTCAATCTACGTCACAACCATCCGGGGGAAAGAAGAAAAACAATCGTGGTAAACCCAAGAAAAACCAGCAGGAGAACCCCAAGCCACAACCCACCCAGAATGACCAGAAACCACGTAGAAAGGCGAAGTTTCCCTGCCTAATTTGTCAGGATGATCATTACACGCGTGACTGTCCCTACAAGGAAGAGGTCAACAAGTTCGTTAAAGGATCCGCTCGCCCGGTAGTGTTAACTGACCCTTTCCCCCAACAACAACAGCAAATGGTTTCCCAAGAAACCCCACAAGGGGGTAACCCGACCAATCCTACCCGCGGAGAGACGTCCACAAACCGCAAAATCCTAATGACGAGTAATGAAGAAGTCCATATCACCACTCGTTTAAAGACGTACGACAACCCTCCAAGTTCAAAAAAACAACCCGAGATAGCCAAAGGCAAATCTCCTATTGAAGATCCGATTCCTATTCCCCCCCCTACCGGTCATCTCCATATCGAGAGACCGCTTACGGACACAGTGCTTCACCCACCCAAGGGCACCATACGAAAGGCGACATTTAATCCGAATAAGCGAGCTGCCCAAAACTACAACATTGTTGAAGATTTGGCTCCAGCACCTTGCGCCATGTCGACTCTCGAGGTTCTCCAACACTGCCCCACGCAGCGTAGAACCCTACTTTCAGCACTGGGGGAATGGACCCAGATACTTCAAACTCCATCATGTTTAACTTGGAGCACGCCAAACCTAGGCTTTCTCACCAGTTATCCTTCCAGGTTCACACAAAAATCCATGGAAATATCATCCACCGCACTGTGTTAGATGAAGGTGCTTCCACGTCGATTATGTCTTTGAACTGCTGGAGAGCCTTAGGCTCACCTGAAGTCACGACTTCTCCTACCACTCTCAGGGTGTTTGATGGACATGGTTTTCAACCGTATGGACTCATTCCCTCAATTGGTGTTGAACTGGGGGGCAAAACAGTATCCATACATATTGAAGTCGTAGATGCGCCATTGGACTACAATCTCCTACTTGGACGGAACTGGTTTTACGCCATGACCGCCATAGCATCTACAGTCTTCCGGATTGTGCAATTTCCTCATGAAGGGAAAATTGTCACTATTGATCAACTCGATTACTGTATCCCAGACTCCCACCAGAACTCCACCAACACCATCCCGTTATTGGATCAACCTCGGTACCGGTTCCAAGACATTGGTGTTGGTCTCATGAAGGATTCTTCCCTCATCGGAGTTTTTCCAGGGCTGGGAACCCCTATTCAACCAGTTAACATGATTTCATCCAATGATTCATGGGTGATTCCGAGTCCCACTCAGATTGAAGACTACGGCAACTCTATGCCTCTCAACAGAAACCTCGCAGCCTATGACGCGATCCAATCAGCCACCGATTGGGTCGACTGTTCTACTCATCATTCCGTGGCACAGCTCTCGGCTGAGACTCATCCATACCCACCACTCTTCGATCCTCTCAATTTTATTTTTCCCACCGACGAATCAATTATGGAGGTTATGTGCGGTGATGAGCCACCATGGGGAGATTTTCATCATCGATCTTCATTCCCCACTATTCAGCCACTTGAGCCTGATTCAAAACCCAGTACTTCACTTGGGATGGTTCCAACCAAGTTCCCCACTTCCCTCGATGAGGTATTTTCCAAAGGAAACTTGGCCAATCTTATGGCAACCACTCCCATCGATATTTCAGTGAAGCCTGGTATTGTGGAAAACGTACACATCGGAAAAACATGTACTCCCCTCGAAACGGAGTTCTATAGTGCCTACTTCAAAACTTTTCGCGATGTTTTCACTTGGAGTTATGAAGAAATGCCAGGGATAGACCCCTCGATCGTGGTCCACGAAATTCCAACTTTCCCTGGTGCCCGACCTGTTCGGCAAAAGCTTCGACCCGTCCATCCTCGTAAGGCAGCTGCCATTAAAGCAGAAGTTGAAAAACTTTTGCGTGCTGGTTTTATCTATCCTATCCCATTGACAGAATGGGTATCCAATATCGTCCCCGTAGCCAAGAAACAGGGAACGATCAGAGTCTGTGTTCATTACCGTGATTTGAACAAAGCTTGTCCAAAGGACAACTACCCAACTCCGTTCATCGACCAGATCATCGATAACTATGCCGGGAGTGTCATCTTTTCATTTATGGATGGCTTCTCTGGCTATAATCAGATCGATATCCTCCCAGCCGACCAGCACAAAACGGCCTTTATCTACCCTTGGGGGATTTTTGCATATCGAAAGTTACCTTTTGGCCTGAAAAATGTCGGGGCAACTTTCCAACGGGCGATGTCCTACGCATTTCATGACATCAAACATATTGTAGAACCATATCTTGATGACCTTCCCGCTCACTCTCGGACCCGGGAAGACCATCCAGACCACTTAAGTGCCATTTTCGAAAGGTGCGTCGCTACAATATACGTTTGAACCCGCATAAGTGCGTCTTCTGTGTAGAAGCCGAAAAACTGTTGGGCTTCATAGTCTCGAAAGACGGGATACGTTTAGATCCCGCAAAGGTAGCAGCTATCTTAGCCCTGCCTTCACCTACCAATATTCCAGAACTTCAATGTTTGCAAGGGCATGCAAACTTTCTATGCCATTTCATCTGCAATCTGTCCGAGATAACAAAAGACTACATGCGGCTTCTCAAGAAGAATGTTCCCTTTATCTGGGATGACGAAGCCCAACGCTCCTTTGACAATCTAAAGGCAGCCTTAACCAAAGATCCTATGATTCAACCCCCTGATTACACACGGGACTACATTCTTTATCTCGCAGCCTCGACTTCCACCATCGGTATGGTGCTAGTCCAGGAAGACCAAAACGGCATAGAACATGTGGTATATTATCTTAGTAAGAGTCTTCTTGACTCCGAAACTCGCTATTCACATGTTGAAAAGCTGGCTCTGGCAACAGTATTTGCTGTCCAGAGATTCCGTCACTACATCTTACTCCGTCGGACCACTGTTATAGCCGACTTCAACCCAATGTATTACATCCTCACACGTCAGGTGCTTGGGGGCAAATACTCTCGTTGGATTGTCATCCTTCAAGAGTTTGACTTGGAGTTTGTCAAGGCTAAATCCAAGAAGTCTTTGGTCTTCGCGGAATTAATTTGTAACTTGCCCCGTGCTACTGAGCAACCCGAGCCCATTGATTCTCTTCCTAACGAATCATTGTTCCTCATTAGCACGTCTGATCTATGGTACGGGGATATTCTTTTATATCTCCAAACCCAACGCTTCCGTCCTAACCTCACTCGCGATGAACGGCGACGCATCCGACATCACGCAAAATACTACCTCATAGTCAACGATACTCTTTATCGACGTGGTGTCGACACCGTTCTTCGACGTTGTTTGACTTTAGATGAGGCGGAACGCATTCTTAATGACTGCCACGCTGGAGCATGTGGTGGTCATCTCTCTGGGATGGCTACGGCCCAGAAAATACTGCGAGCAGGATACTTCTGGCCCTCAATTTTCAAAGACTGCATTGAAACAGTCAAGAAGTGTCCACCATGCCAATTCTTTCATAGTAAAGCACGCTCGCACCCTACTCCACTCCATCATGTTATTGCCGTCGGCCCTTTTTCCAAATGGGGCATAGATTTCATGCACTGTAATCCCACTTCAGCCGGGGGGCATAGCTATGTCATAGTAGCTGTCGACTATTTCACGAAATGGGCTGAAGCGATGCCTACGTATGCTGAGGACGGCAAAATAGAAGCGCAGTTCATATTCAATCATATCATAGCTAGATTCGGTGTCCCACAATCTATTGTGACTGATCATGGCTCCCACTTTCGGAACCATATGATCGAAGAACTAAGTGTCAAGTTGGGTTTTCGTCACGAAAACTCAACCCCGTATTACCCACAAGTTAATGGCCAAGTTGAAGCCATTAACAAAGTCCTGAAACGAATGATTCAGCGCATTGTGGGTACCCAGAAATCCAACTGGCACTCAGCTCTATTCTCAGCACTGTGGGCATACCGAACCTCAGTGAAAAGTGCTACTGGGTTTACACCATTCCAACTGGTGTATGGCCTAGAATCCATTTTGCCGATTGAATGTGAAATACCATCACTCAAGATAGCCATAGAGCTACTTCCACACACCACTTCCGAAGAGGAACGGTTTCTATACCTAGCCAAGCTAGATGAAACCTGCCACGACGCTGCTTTAGCTAATGAATCCCATAAAAAATGCGTCAAAGCTCAATATGACAAATCCGTTCAACCTCGGATCTTCAATGAAGGTGACCTCGTACTTACATATGATCAAATGCATGACAAGCTTGGAAAAGGAAAGTTAGAATCTATGTGGTACGGCCCCTTTATTGTAAAACATGTCTTAGAAAAAGGAGCCTATGAACTAATCGATTGTGATGGTACGCCATTGGCACGGCCCCGCAATGGGCTATACCTCAAACGCTTTTACGCGTAAGGTTGCCCTACGCGGGTTGCTTGTTGTACATAATGTACTTAGTTTGATTTTACTTTCTTTTTGGTGTACGCGTGGACCTCATGTATCCACTCTTACTTTGACTCGTGACTTTATGCGCAGATGTCTGCCTACTTCGGATTCGTCGACGGTGCAAGCCGACATACCCGGAATATCGCTTCTGCAGCATGGGTAATCTATTCTCCCACTGGCGATCTGATTTCTTCAGGAGCCAATTGTTTGGGTCCTGCAACCAACAACATTGCAGAGTACCATGCGGTCATTGGTCTCTTGACGGAGGTTGCTTCACTCGGTATTGACTCCCTAGCAGTCTTTTTCGACTCCCAGCCCGTGGTGTCTCATCTGAACCGTGTTTACACAGTTCGCGATCCCATACTACTTTGTTTATTTCGGAGAGTACGCCTCTTGGAACGATCATTTAGTTTCATTTCATATCAACACATACCAAGAGAATTCAATTGTATAGCTGATTCATTGACTAATTACATTTTGGATTGGCATCTTGCCCACACATAAGAATACATCATAAAAATAGAATGCACAAGTCACTGTAAATAAATAGATCATGAAAATAGGTCCATATCACTGTATATAAGAGTGTTTTCCAAATACATAAGAGTTTGTGTCAAAGACAAAATTTGGGACCAAATCCCATACAAAATTTGGCTCTCAAAGCCTACATATCGTGTACATGCCGCAAAAAGATCAAAATCTATCATCTACGGAGATCTGGGAGACCTATCGTGTCCCTCGTCAGAGTCCTCACGCTGCTAGTGATAACACACTACAGCACGAGCCACCCTACGAAGAAGTCGACCAATACGACTAGGCACACCCACGGTATGCCGCTGGAGATGTAGAGGGACGCCATCCATCCTCATAGCAGGGATATCATGAGTCAAGCCCTGTAAGTTCCTCTCTATGTCCCGGACTCCTCCTGCTTCATCTTCATCCTCCTCCTCCTCTTCTGGAGCGGCTTGGCGATCAACACCACCGCGACGTAATGGCGAGTACCCAGCTGGTCTCTGTGGTCCACGGTCTGCGACATGCATACGAACATACATTAGAAGTCTTTTACACATTCCAAAAAAGCAATAAAAATCATATATTCAAAAAATAAAAAAATAAAACATATATCCATGAAGGTCATACCTGAGTTGTCCCAATCTTCATCCTCTGGCAGTGCCAAGTCGATGTCCTCGCAGAAGTCTACCCCAGCATAGGGGTAGTCATCAATCATAACTATCTGCTCCTCGAGCCAGGAAAATAAATCCTCACCAAAGGCTAGGCGCTGAGGTCCCCCGATTCGTCCCGCATAATCACTCCAGCAAGCCATCCATGGCTCGGTCGGTGGACGGGGGGGCATAGATATCTGCGGGCGCAATAATGGCACCCTCACCAAAAAGAAGGTGACCAGGATACTCCCATAGCCAAATTGGGAATTCTTTCCAACCCTACACTTGTGCACTTGTTCTTTGAGATTGGCCAACACCGCCTCACACCAGTTAAATACTGTTCCCCCCATACACTCCGCTGCGAGATTCACTTGTGTGCGGAACGCCTGATGCGGACCCACACTTCCTGCTGCACGCGTGATGGTGAACAGTATGGTTTTTACAGGGAGTTCTATAACATCCTTTATGGCCACCTTCCCGCTTTTCTTACCCAAACCCTGACGGCAATATCGAGCAATCAAGTCATCTGTACTCGATTCCGAGGCTGAGTATCCAGTAAAGTTCACCCGGGCCCCTCTTTTCGAGAGGCTCGTGAGGAAATAAATATCCTCGAGTTGAATTTCGAGAACATGCTCTCCCACTCGGAAAGCTTGAATGTCAGGGTCCCACAATTGGATAAGATGAGTGAGAAGCTTGGGTTGCTGACGAATCCCTTTGGTCTTAAAGAACTTCAACAAACCAAATTCTCTCAATGCGGTCACGGTCGGTAAGTGATTTTCAGCTGCCAAATCATCTATTTCATGCTCTCTTTCTTTCCAGCTGACCATTTTGCTCCAAACAAGTTGCAAACTCCTGCAAAAGGTCAGGGAAAACATTTAGTAACTATTTAACAACTTAGTTTCAGCAAAAAATTTGAGAAAATTTGATTTTTTCATCTCAAAAATCGCCTTCACCGCGCCTGGGGCAAACTCTGCCGCGCGGTACTATACAGTACCGCACCTCGGTTTGGAACCACAACGCGGTACTGTCTAACAGTACCGTGTTTCTCGATAGAACCCCCACGCGGTACTGTGAAGGGCAATTTTTGCCCAGTAGGGCTCGCCCAAAAAATCATTTTTTCCTACTTAAAGCAAATGATTTCTGCATGAAATGAAAGAGGAGCTCGAGAGCTCTTACCTGGCTCAGACGGTTGTTGAAACGGTGTCCTAGAACTCTCGATATGGATCCTTGAAGTTTTGCTCCTCAAAATGGGTAAAAATCTCCTCTTTGGGTAAAAACACAAATGAAATGGTAATTTCTATTTTTAACCATTCTTTATATAGCATTTTCACCTATTTTTTAATTATTATTTTAAATGGTTAAAATAAAAGCCCTTTTCACATTGCTAATATCCAATTTTTTGAGCACTTATTGACAGGATCCCCGGTAAAAAGCGATATATTCACACTGGTGTTTATTCATTGACCTTCATTTCGAGCCTACTTTATCTTTTTCGTGCTCTGGGTTAAAACTTGAAAAAGACATTTTGAGCCTACTTTATCTTTTTCGTGCTCTGGATTAAAACTTGAAAAAGATTCCAAGCACTTTCACACTCATCTCGTGCTTGTCAAACCCAAGTAAATGGTGTCGAGTACGGTCAGCTTTACTCATGCTCGTTAAACAATGAGGAAAGTATTATCCTGGTTGTATTTTATTCTTTTTTCGGACCAGAATAATTAAAAAATTATGAAAAAGACCATAGGAGTCCATAGTTAAGCTCTTTTCAGACTCCTTAAAATTGAAAAGATTTCCAAGTGATCTTGACTCTTTCACACTTGTAAAAGTATTTGAAAGGTCATCTATTCGGTGATAGGTTACCCCTTTTTCGGCCCGTCTAGACTATTTACGAGAAAGGTATACCTCAGTCAATCTCGGCTGGGAGAGTTCTCTCGGGAATTGTTTTACACTTTTTCGGGATCGAGGGACTAAACTTACGAAAAAGTACATTGTGGAGCTTCCTTTAAGTTTTTCAGGCTCTCTAAATGCGAAAAACTACCGAGTTTTCCTTCCTTGGACTCGTTAAAATTTTAACATCGAAGGACCCACTTTGGGACGAACCCCTCCTTTCTCAGGTTCGTAAAACATGTGAGATTGGACTCATCTATGAGATGAGCTACACCGAGCATCTGTTATCCTCTTCAAGCTCGAAAAACAACAAAGAGGTACTCGTCTATCATGTCGGGGGAATATGGGGGGACAAGTCAAGTTTATTTATGGCAGCTTGTCAGTC
The DNA here is from genome assembly GCA_027924585.1 of Larix kaempferi. Taxonomy (NCBI): domain Eukaryota; kingdom Viridiplantae; phylum Streptophyta; class Pinopsida; order Pinales; family Pinaceae; genus Larix; species Larix kaempferi. The sequence goes on from BSBM01000104.1 coordinate 1,225,328, forward strand.
GTTACCTTTGAACATGGCATGTGTCCGTCTCTTGTCTATATTGGGTATCCCTTTTTCACTGAGTTACGGTCATCATCCTGAGTCGTCTCCCTGGCCACGAGCCTACTCATACGGTGTCTATCCTCTGCTATCAATAATCCCTGCTGCCAAGTCCTGTTACATGTCGTTATATGTTCAAAGGGTTGCATTGTTTCGAGTCGTTCATTGTGTCAGGCCTCCGCTCTGTCAGTACATACTCCATTGTTTCATCATCTTATCATTCATGCGGATTTCGTGTCGATGATGTGGGATTCATTATGGCCCACCTTCGATGAGTCTATTCCCGTCGACACCAAATCACTATCCGGGAATTGGACTTAGAGATCAACCATTAGTACCTTGGTACCTGCATGCCTCAATGGCAGGTTTCCTCGTGTTCGACAGTAGGTTCACATCATTGACCTCTGATCGAACGATCTCTCGAATGCTCGACATCAACTCATCTATTCACATTTCGTTGAGATGTACTTCAGATACCTTGGGGATCATCTTCATCATTGGTGATTTCCCTCGCATTTGTTAACGGTTCACATCATTGACCGGTAATCAAATGGTTTCTACCATGTTCGACTTCAACACCTTGTAATCACATGGCTAGATTCGTATCTTTTGCGATCGGGTAGAAGACCCTGGGCGCACCTCTGTATATTGATTGCGTCCAGGTTGCGATGGAGATGTCCTTTGTATTGTCACACAGATCCACTTATTGTATTGGTCGTGGCTGTGTCATTATTGTCTCATGGATCTACGCTTGTTCATAGTAGCCATGATCTGTCCACAGTCTATATCATCTCAGTACTCATGGTTCTGCAATGTATTGGTCGGCATCCATGCTTTGAGTCATTTGTTTCCGAGCATGGGAATGCCCGCCTCAGTGGTATATCTAACACTTTGTTTCTGTTTCAACTCCTTGTCGCTCTCCTCGATGCTATCTCTGCACACTATATTCGTAAAGTCTTTCGGCCATCAGTCCCTTCTGACCTCACACTTTAGGGGGCATCTGTTATACCTCTATATTCCACAGTGTCGCATCTCCACCATGAAAAGAGTTGGCGACACTTCCCCTACTGCCTTAAACCACTCAGAAGAGACAAATGATGAGTGAACCTTGAAAGCAAACTTACCCTGACAAGTTTTCACCCAGCTGAGACTTTATTTACCCACACTACCACACCTTGCTCAGTTATAGGTGTGCGGTAGTCCGTACTACCGCGTTATGCTTTGTCCCTGACCCGCGGTACTACCGCGTTATGCTCAGACCACAGGGCGCGGTACTCTTTTTATAGTCTTTTTTCCATGGCTTGTGGGATTTTGGATTTTCGAAGATAGTGGAAGATTGGGGTCCCTGATTCGATCCCAACTCATTTTCTGCGATTAGAAACCTTGATCCACTTATCTCTCCCTAGATCCACCCATCTCTCTTTTTAGTTAACCCTACCATACACTATAAAAGAGAGGCATTCCATGGGGAAAAGGGAGGACTCTTGAAGTACCAAACTTATGATCTTGCAGCATTGTGGAGATAGCTAGAGGAGGAAGCACTTGGAGCTAGAAGATTGGCTTGGACATCAAGCAACCTTTTGTAAGCATTCTTCAAGTTGTAATAAGATAACTTGTCTTGTCTTTCCCATTTCATGTGTATAGCATAAGTTCTTAGCATGGAATGTATCTAATCTAGATTTGAATCTAATCTTTACATTCAAGGTATTTGGAAGTTTGCATGTTTGTTCTTTGGTTGATCTTAACAGGTTCTACATTGGAGCTTTGGATCAAGAGCTAAAAGCGGGACAAACGTCAATTTGAAAGGTGTGTCTTATCTCTCATTATTTCTAAATACATTTAATCTTGCTGTAAAAGTTAGTTCAGGAATTTCAAGGTAGCATTTGTTTTGACTTGTTTCTTGCTTTAGAGTTAGTTGAAAATCTGCTTTAAAGTTAAGAGAATTTTGACTTATCCGTAGGGAAAAATTCTACATAACAGCTATTACGAGCACACAGCTCTACCTGTCGGATCTCCCAGGAGCACATTACATGTGATCTCACCACAAAACCTGGCTGAAGCATCCCAGGCTGTTACGAGCACACAGCTCTACCTGTTGGATCTCCTAGGAGCACATTACATGTGGTCCACCACAAAACCTGGCTGAAGCATCTGAGGCCTTTTTCCTCCTGTCCAGATCTCCTAGGAGCAACTTATATGTGGTCATGGCAAAACCTGGCTGAAGCATCTGAGGCCTTTTTCATCCTGTCCAGATCTCCCAGGAGCAAATTACATGCCATAGGAAAAAACCTCGCAAGAGCATCTCAGGATGTTATGGGTACACAACTCCAACCTGAAGATCTCCCAGGGCACAAATTACATGTCCTCCCAGAGCAATGTCTCGAAAGAGCATCCTAGGATGTTACGGGTACACAACTCCGACCTATAGGATCTCCCAGACATAATCATCTGCACAACCTGATCCACGGCCACAAAGTATCATCCTGATACTCACCATACATCATCCTGATGTACACATGATCATCCTGATCATCATCACTGCAACATCCTGTTGCATGTCATCTGGAGAAGCTCGTCATCCATGATCATCCTGATCATACAATGCATCCACCTGATGCATACCAAGTATCTACCTGATACATATCATCATACATGATCTCAGTATCCACCTGATACATATACAGATACATGGTCCAAGCATCCAACATGATGCATATACAAAATACATTCAACTGATCCAACTGATCATATCCAGCATCCAACATGATGCATACATACATAAATGATTCAACTGATCATATCCAGCATCCAACAAGATGCATACATACATAAATGATTCAACCGATCATCATAGCATCGTCCTCTTCAGAGTATCTCATCATCCACGAAGCACAGCCTAGATGCACATCATCCAGCACTTACACCACCGACATGGGAGAACACATCTACCACCATTCGAGGAAGGCTCCAGCCCTTACTTTTTCACCATGGGAGAACACATCTACCACCATGTGAAAAATGGATCAGCAATTACATCATGACCAAGGGAGAACATATCAACCATGTCAAAAAAGCTCATGTGCATCTGCATCTTCCGGACTCATCACTTCCCTTTGGAAGGAACCTTGATCTGAAGTGCACCAAGCCTCTCTCTGAAGTACTCAAACTGCACTCTGGACAACTGCTTGGTCAATACATCTGTAACCTTCTCATCCATCACAACATACTCTGCTTCGGCTATACTCAGTGCTACGTAGGACTGCTTCCTGTTAAACCAAGAGATCACACTTGATCCCATACTAAAGAAGCACCCAGAAGTGCTCTTCCTATCTGTAGCACTGCATGCCCAATCTGAATCAATATAACCCTGCAGGTTAAACTTTTGATTCGCATCATACTTGAGCCCATAATCAACCGGATCAGATGTAGCATCACACAGAAGCTTCATGTTCAATTCCATAGGTGTGGCCATAGAATTGCAGTCCATCATCCCGAACCTCTTCAGGATCTTTGCTGCATACTTCCCTTGTCCAAGGAAGATTCCATCTGCACTCTGCCACACCTTCATGCCAAAAACAAATAGTGCATCATCCCCAAGTTCTTCAACTCGAACTCAGTAGCAAGCTTCCGCTACATGTCGGCAATCAATCTATCCTCACCTGTTACAAACAGGTCATAAAAAGTAGTATCACTAGATTGCCTTCCTCAACCTTGTACTAAAGGTTGGAATCCGCTTTACTCTTGGTAAAGCCCAAACTGGATAGAAATTTTTCTATCCTACCATACCAAGTTCTGCACATATATGAATCCCTGTCATGTGTCTCAGAACCAAGTAGCTGCACCACATACACTTCTTCTTCAACTACACCATTCAAGAAAGTGTATCTTCCTCTTCATCACTGCAGCCAAAGCAAGTACTGATTTAATGGAAGTGTATCTGGCTACAGGAGAAAAATTCTCTATGCTACCGCCTGCAGCATGCTTGATCTTGTAGATCCTCTTGGAAGTCACTACAGACTCCCCTTCAGGTCTTGGGACTCCATCCCAAACATCTTCATGATCGACTGGTACTCCTCGATCATGGCATTCTTCCCAGATCCTGGGAACTTCAATATCTTCAATATTTTCAATAGATAACTTTGTTGCTGAACAAATGTTGTAGTCCTTCTTTTGTAGGTGATGGTATACGATCTTTCCTACACAACAAGTTAAATTGCATGATTAGAAAACATCTCATAGTTTTCAGAACAAATTCTTACACATAAAGAAATATGTCATACAGTCATGCAATTATCTTAGCCAATGCTTCAATACAACATTTATCCATATTCCATAACTTTCTAGATTCCTTCCAATCTCTACCAGAACATTGTTAAGAGTGTGCACAACTCCTAACATGTCAGCAAAGAGGTTTCATTCTAGATAAGTAGCAATGGAATGTTGTACAGTGCCATAGGCCACTTACCCATGTATATTAGTAGTACACTGTTCATCAATGCAACTATTCTAATATGCATAATACACAACCTAATTCTAGGAACATAAGCATATACATCATTGAATAACATTATGTAAGAAATGACAATCCAAATACTTATCTTTGTATGGTTGCTGGGTGGACTCCCTCTGAATCTTTGCAACTCCATTCTGATGTGGATTGTGAGAAGTGGTCAACTCCCTCTGAATATCTGCATCCTTGCAGAAACTACTGAAGTGTGCTCCTTTGCTTTCTTGCAAGAACAACTGTAGTGTGCTCCCTCTTGATCTTTGCTTCCTGGATTACCTGTCCTTGAACTTACATCCATCCTTAATCATTATGCATGCTTATTAGTATCATCATTGTGTTATCCTTGAGGTCTCATACATAATCACACATTTATTAGTATAATATTAATACTATCAAAACACAATAATCTTAAACGTGTATATTCATGATCATTCACAGATAATAAACATTAGTATTCAAGGTTTTAGGGAAGTCTTCTTTTACTCATGCATATTCTTATTTGATCATAGGACTCTTCTGATTAGTTAAATCATCAATGCATAAACCCGTGATTACTCAAACCTATACCTTCATGATTCTTCTGGTTAGTCATATCATCAATTATGGTAAGAAACATAATATGCATACAGCCGTGACTATTCAAACCTATGACTTCATGAATAATAATTATCAACAACACAACAGTATAAGATCCTAACACAAGGTAGGATTCTAGCTTGATATAGGAAAAACATACCTGGATTAGCATGATAGCTAGTTATGTCTAACATACCCGCATAATATCTTCTGGTTCTCTTCAGTGACTTGTGCTAGTAACCTGCATGTCTCATAGGTTAACCATTGTAGGACCAAGTTATACATACCTCGAAAGTAGATCTTCTATGTGATCCATGACAATGGATGAATCTTTGTCTTCATGTCACCATGAGCATATGTTCTTGAAGTAGAACATGATTTGTCTTTCTTGGTGTACCTTTTATGTTAGCGAACAACATAAACCTCATACAACATCACAATGCATTAGTACATTCATAAGTGTCAAAACCTTAATCAATGAATATCTTCTATTAAGGTGATATGACAAGTCTAGTAATTAATCAATATTGTACTGTAATGATATGAAGACAAACATATGATAAACTTAACCATGAAACATACCTGTAAGCCATACCTGTCAAGATTGCTTGTAATCTTCTTATGGAAGGCCTTAGCCTCATCTCCCTCTGAGACAGGAACTTCTTCACTTATGCAACCAATCCATCCTCTTCTAGGATTAACCCAATCCACTTGATTTGCAGGAACTGGATCTGGAGATGTAATAGGGTTTGTCAAAGAAACCCCAAAAATTCAAACTTTGAATTTCAAACTTCCGAAAGGATAGAAATATGCGCCTTGATAAGTTGATCAAGCTGGTATATTCAGAATTTGAAAACTGCAAAGTTTCACTCCTCAATTTTACCTTTAAAATTTTTGGATTCACTGGATGTGACCTCGAACTAGGGTTTGATGAAGCCCACTCTTCTGCCCAATCAAAAGATTTGATCCAAAGATCTAAGCTTCTATTTTTATGAGGAGCTTCTAGCCGTGGTCACAGATTTCAAAAATTCCTATTTTTGCAGAAGCCCTAATTTTCCACTTTTCTGATCAAAGTCCCAAACTAGGGTCTGATCAAGCCCAGCCTTCTTCCCAACCAAAAATTCTTATCTTGGTCTCTAAATTTCGATTTTGATGAGTAGCATTCAGCCGTGGTCTCCGATTACAAAAATTCCAACTTTCTCCGAAGCCCTAAATTCCGGAAGCCATGAATGAAGGTGCTAAAAAATAATTCTGATTTGACAGAAATATGTACCTGATTCTTTCTGGTGTAACTCTGAACTTTTCAATCCACAGGATATGAACAATTTTCTTGAGATATCCCGACCTGTTATCTTTCCATCCCGACAGGTCTGACCTCAATTGGATTCTCTGAGAGAGAGTTATGCCAAGTGTCGCAACGTGACCTGTTTATGGGATAATACAGGAGAGAAAACTTGTACGACGTGCCACATGTCACTGGTTCAACTTCATCCTCTAAAACATTTTCTTGATATATCCTGACATGTTATCTTTCCATCCCGATAGGTCTGGCCTCAATTGGATTCTCTGAGAGAGAGTTATGCCAAGTGTCGCAATGTGACCTGTTTATGGGATAATACAGGAGAGCGAACTTGTATGGCGTGCCACGTGTCACTGGTTCAACTTCGGCCTCTGAAAACATTTCTTGAGATAGTACAGTCTGTGTAATACTTGTCACTTTTTACGAAATTTCATTTGGAGCTTCCTAGCCCACGTTATGACCTTTTTCCCAAGGTCACCTGATTTTGACTCAGATTTGGAAGAGGCAGAAACCCTATATTGTATAGATCATAAATCACAAAGTACAACGAATTAGAGGTTTTCCTTTGGACACAAGGTACATGGGGATCTGATATTCGACCGATAAAAGTTTTAGATCCGAAAACTTTGCCAAAACATATTTATAGCGAAAGTGCTACAATGACTGGTTTTTGCTATATCAAGCCCTAGCATCGTAAGTGTAACAAATGTCATACACGCCATATCATGCCTTCTTTCAGGATAGCTCTGATACCATGTTAAATTTTCAGAATTTACTTCAATCTGATCTAGGATCTTAACTGAGAGAACAACATATACAGCAAATCTACAGCATATCAATCATGGACACAATAATGTAAGCACATAAGAGACACAGAGTTTACTTGGGGAAAACCATAAAGGTGAAAAACCCCAATAACTTCCTCAAAGATAGATAGAGCAATGATACAACCAGAATACAAGAGATAGTCTTCTCCTAGCAGCAGAGCCTCCTCTTCCACAAGTTCTCCACTCTTCCAAGTGTGAGTGAGAGAATAGAATGTGTAAAATGAGAGAGACACACTCTCTATTTATACATTAACTTGACTTGACCTTTACTCAACTAGGTCGGCCTCAACTTAACCACTTAACATAATGCTGACTGGGCCGACCCCCACTAGGGTGGTCTAATGACCCTTTGACCCACATGGCCGACCCCCAATAGGGTGGTCTAATAACCCATCAAGTATAAGTTACGACACACAATATAAATGATGACACTTCCGTATAGAGGAATAATAACATCTCTATAGGAATACAAACACTTCCGTATAGAGGAATAATACCATCTCTATAGGAGTACAAAATACATAGGTGAAATACATTCCGAAGTTACATATACATCAACATCATCTTCCTTCTATAATGCTTCACACCCTACAACATCCTACATAGATCCATATAAGACTTATGAGAATTTAATTCCCACATCACCTATTATAGTTTTGGAGGAATTTGTAGTAATCCCTACATCCAAAGTCATACACTTTGAATTCCTTTTGTGAATATTGATCCACGTCTTCAATTTTTATTGTCGTCTATAACCTTCTGCTTTTATTAAAGATAGAATCACAACTTCTCTCAACCTTGTGCTTAACAAGATCATACATATTCAATAAAATCATGCAATAGAATCATATGCATTAGAATCATGTGGAAATCATAGTGAATCATGATACACTTCACACTCTTATCATTAATATTTTCTTTTTCCTTTTCTATAATGTGTTCATATCCCAAACAACCAAAATTTCTTTAGTAATTTATAGTTACCTTCCTCCAGTGCCATGATTCAAACATGGCCTTAATTTGGAAGATTGTAGTTTATAACCAATCCTGGGCATTTGCCATATTTCCAACTACCTTTATCCAAAATGAGTTTGACAATCCTATGATTTTGAGTATGCACATAGTAGGACTCTCCATGAGGGTCTTATTTTGTACAATTCCATTTAGCTATGAAGAATACTTCATTGAATACTCCAAGACAAACCCTTCAATGGTGTAAAAATGATTGAATGCTCTAAAAGCATACACAGCCATTCGTCACATCTCAAACATTTTCAATGATTTACTAAACTACTTTTCCACAAAGGCATTGAACATGCGTAACAACATTGACAATGCTTAAATATTTTTCAAGAAAATACATAAACATATTTCTTAAAAGTCATCCATGAACGTAATGAAATACCTTGTACCACCATGAGACTATGTTTACATTGGTTTATGGAAGATGCCCAGCATACAAATGCATGGAATGTGCAGCAATATCATGAGCTGAGCACGAATACAGAGGAATGACGGAAGGCATACATTGTCCATCAACTCGGCCTTCATGTAAGTAGAGCAGAGCAGGTGGAGTTGCAGGTTTCTAGGGATAACGAATGAATATGGAATGGAGAACAACTATCAGGATGAGCTATGGTGGCCGGGGCTTTGAGTTTGCTGGAACCTTAACTTGCCTGAGTTTACATCTTGGTTTTTCTCAGAGTTAACATCTTGGTTATTCTCGAGGCTATTGGTTGCAGGCTTGGAGTCAACCCCTCAACCAGGGGGGTCAGTACCAACCAAGTAAAACAAGTGGGAAGTTCTTTTAATCCTGCAATCAACTCTGGGTTTTCGATGCTCCTATAGTCCTATCCTAAGGTTGGGACTGGCCTCTTGTCGGCTGAATCCGGGTTTTGTCATATTCGATGTTGTTCTTGGTTCAGGGGATTGACCTATGAGGATTTTCTTGGCCTTGTCTCGTTGGGTTTTCTGGAGCCGCAGTGGTTGTATTCAGTTCCTTTGGTGGGGTTCCCGCTCAGCGTTGGACTTTGGGGTAGACCTGGTGATTCGACTGCCGACGGTGTTTTTGTTTTTTTCTTCTGGTGGATGGGGTCAGTGGGACGTGAGGTCTCGGCCTCCTCGGTAAGGGTTCGGGTTAACCCTAGTGTGGCGGTTTCCTTCTTGTCACCCAAGTCTTTTCAAACAAGATCCACAAAGAATGTTGTGACCCCAAATGGTAGTTTTTTGGAGGTGGGTGGACTTGAAGGTTCGGTTCACGACCGGATCTTGGTGTCATGTTCCCCGAAAGAGGCAGTAAATCCACCAAGGGTTAATAATCACCCTCGGGGAAAAGTGAAAGGGGGAGCTACAGCTGAACAGGCGTCGAAAGAACGATTTCACTGTACTTTAGGTCATGAAAAGGGGAGCTACAGCTGAACAGGCGTCGAAAGAACGATTTCATGGTACTTTAGGTCATGATGCTACCATTGATATGGTCTTGAATATGGATTCCAGGGCTCTAGTCAGCCGGATGGAGCATACTCGACTGAGTAGGGTGGCTATTGTGGACTGGATCACGAGAGTTTGGAAGCCCCTGATACATTATGTGCCCCAGGTCATAATGCTTGATAACGGTTGGATCTATTTTCATTTTCTATCGGAGGAAACTTTATCAACAATCCTAGAGAAGTTCTGGGTTTTGGGGGAAGGGTCGCTTGTGTTGATAAGATGGCACACGGCCTTTGATCCCCGCAAAGAAAAATTGGCTAAAAGGCACTTGTGGGTTCTTCTCCCAAACTTTCCATTGGTATGCTGGAGTTTCAAGGCCTTTCTCAGCATGGCTAACTCCATTGGACGTTTCATCCTTATAGAGGAAAGCACTCTTATGGCTTTCGAGTTGATATTCCCTCATGTTCTTGTTGAGGTTGATATCTCGTCTGGATATCATGTGGAGGTGGATGTTGATTGGGCTCATGGTTCCTTTACTCAGACGCTGGACTATTGGCATGTTCCTTTTAGATGCTTAAAGTGCCGAAAACCAGGGCACCTGAGCAGGGGTTGTAAAGGTTTGTCATATGAAGGTTCTCGGGGCTCTGACTCTAGGAAGGTAGTCAAGGACCTGGATCAGGTTTTTAACTTTCCCATTCCATTTGATGATGGCTCGGCTCGTTCATGTCTGGGTAATTTTTTTTCATTTCTCCCCCTTCTCCTTAATTCCATTTCCTTAGAGGAAGTGGTAATGGCAATGGTCCAGGGGTCGGATTCGGGCTCCTTTGATTGTATCGACAAACACATGAAACCCCGTTCTCTATTCCCTTACGGTTAGGAAAGGTCCCCTCCATGGGATGAGGAGCCCACAAACCATGTTTCTCCTGATAGATCCATGGACAAAAGGGGGCTGGATATTGTTCTCTCTCCCAGCTTGTTAACAGATTCGGAGACAACTGGACCTGCTATCAGGTCAAAGATGTTGGGGGTATTGGACGACTATTCGGGGGATTTGGCCCCTTATCCGCCTTTGGGGCTTGGAACTCTAGATTCTGAGCCCCTTAGCACGCCTGAACCTGGTTTAGTTCCATTGCCGGTCTACGGGGGTCCCGGTCCTGGAGTTGGCTCAGATTCATTCATTCCCGTGGGTTCTTTCAATAGATCCACTGTCACCATATGGTGCAAACAATCTCGAAAAAAGATAAAGGAGGTCAACCGGGACGGTGGGTAAGGCATGAAGTAGGTAAATACACAATTATCGTCGTTCTCAAGTCTAGCTAGAGCTCTGAAATCTAGTTCTTCTTCTGGGTCACTTAGAGTAGGCAATGACTCCTCTCCGGTTCTTCAATGATCCTCGCCTCCTTCAACGCTCGGGGGCTGGGCAAGCTGCCTAAAAAGGATGTTATTCTTCACTTTTTGGATACTGTGAAGCCGACAGTTCTCTACGTTCAGGAGACTATGCACGTCGGGAATGAAGCTATTTCTTTTCTTTTGAGCATTCGACCAGGGTGGAGATGTTGCACCATAGATGCTAGTAGTCTCTTCGGGGGGCTTTTGGCGGCTTGGGATCCCCTTCTGGCTCACTTGTCACCTTATACGGCCTGTGTAGGTATTGTTTTGATAGGGAAACTCAAAGGGCTCAGTTTGGAGTTCTGCATTGTCAATATATATGGGCCTTACCGCGAACGACGGGCTTACTGGGAACAGGTTTTCGCGAAAAAGTTTATGGACAATCGTAATTTAATTATCTGTGGTGACTTGAACTTTACTTTGGCCTCATGTGAAGTTTGGGGCACGGGTCGTAAGGTGGATCCCATGGCAGGGTCCATTTCGGATCACTTGGAGGTAACTGACATGTTGGATGTGGTGCCTTTGCATCTTGTTCCTACTTGGAATAATGGTCGCTCAGGCTCTCAGGGTTTGGCGAAGTAGCTTGATCGTTTTCTCATCAAGAACTCCTTATACTCTAGCTTTGATCGTATTCAGTCCTGGGGAGCGGCAATGGGGGCTTCTGACCATAAATCCATTTGCCTTGAACTCCAACTTTAGTTCAAGAGGTCAATTTTCTCCTTTAAGTTTAACAGTTCCTGGCTTGTCGAACCTGATTTTTGTGAATTAATTTCCAGCAAGTGGCAGTCTTTTCCGGACGATGATGGTATTTCTCACCTTTTCAATCTAAACAACAAGCTGAATGATGTTCGTACTGAGGCTATCTGGTGGGATTGTCAAAAGAATTTGGCAAACGATCTGGAGCTGCGAGACATTGAAACTTTGATTCATAATTGGGACAGCGAGTGGATTTCCTTTGATGAAGAACATCGAGGGGGCATGCATGAACTGTTTTGTTGGAAGCAACACATCTTACTTCAGAAAGAAAACACCTAGCGTCTTAAGAGCCGGGCTTTATGGATGGCCAAGGGGGACGGTAACACTCGTTTCTTTCACAACTTTGCAAATCAGCGCAGAAACAGAAGAACCATTTGGGAAATTAAAGGGGCAAATGGGGTCTATAGATCTGATCCAGAGTTCATTAATGAGGCTGCCAAGCTTTATTTTCAAGAAGCCTACCAACAACCTGTGGCAAACAACCTCTTTGAGCAGCTTAAAGTCATTAATCTCTCCCCTCATTTTTTGAGCAGCAAGGAAGGAGTGGGGGTCGAAGGACCTGTATCGATGGATGAGCTTAAGCATGCTCTCTGTTCTCTAGCAATCGAGAAAATTCCAGGCCTCGATGGCTGGACAATGGCGATCTTTAAGCATTTATTCAAAGTCATGGGTTCGTATATTTTGAAGGAAGTGGAAGAATCTCGCAGCAATGCAACTATTCCCAAAAGACTCAATGAGACCTATATCGCCTTGATCCCTAATACAGACAAGGGGATGGTTTCTCAGAATATCTCCCCATTTCATTATGCAATACTCTGTACAAATTGGTGGCTAAGATTATCAGCAATCGTATTAAGCCTTTCCTAGCTAATTTTATCACGATGGAACAGTTCGGCTTTTTATTCAATAGGCAGATTCTGGACACTATGGGTGTTGCGCAGGAATGCATGCATTATGTTAAGATCAAGAATCTCAGTGCCTTCATCCTCAAGATAGACTTGGTCAAAGCTTACGACCATTTGGATTGGTCTTTCATTCGCCTTACTTCTTATTCAGATAGGAATCCTGCTTAACATGGTACAGTGGATTATGGCATGCATCTCCACCACCACTTTTGGAGTGCTTATTAATGGAGAGCCAACTGATATGTTTTCTTGAAGTCGGGGCATCTGGCAGGGATGCCCCCTTTCTCCCCTTCTTTTCATATTGGCTATCGACGGGCTGAGCCGGATAATTCATGAAGCAAGAGACAGTCGGCGCATTAAAGGTGTTAGAATTTCTCGGGCTCTATCTATCTCCCATTTACTTTTTGTTGACGATGTTTTGATCTTCGGTGAAGCCACTCTTACTGAATGGTTACTATTCAAGGACATTTTTTATTCTTTCTGCAAGGCCTCGGGGATGGCCATTATCCTGACCAAATCTTCATTCCTGTTTAAAGGGGTCGAGGAGAGTGTTATTGAGGAAATGAAGGAGTTGTTCCCATATGGCTTCGAACCCCTTAATACGGGTATTAAATATTTGGGTTATCAGCTAAAACCTGACTGTTATGGGAAAGTGGACTGGGGTTGGTTGATGCATAAGATTGATTATAGGATTCACTATTGGGCGACAAGGTGGATGACTATTGGTGGGAGGCTGACTCTAGCCCAATCAGTGATTCAAAGTATTCTCGTTTATTGGATGGGCCTGCGAAAGCTACCATCTTCGATCAACAATGCGGTGTGGAGCAGACTCTTTCACTTCATCTGGTCAGGAAAACCTGAGATGAGGAAGTGGCATTTAAGTTCATGGCAAAGTTTAAGCTGGCCCAAGGCTTGTGGTGGTTGGGGTCTTAAGAACCTGGAATTTTTCAACGAGGCAATGCTGGAAAAAAGCCTTTGGAGGGCTCTAATTGATGATGGTCTCTGGAGAAAGGTGATTCGCATCAAATATCTCAAAACCTACACTACTACACAATGGTTACAGAATCACCAATCTGGCGTTACTCAGGCCTCTGTCATATGGTCTAGTGTAACGTCCCCTCCTGCGAACCCAATTCGAGGAAGGGAACATGATGCCAATCTCTGGGGCTTTGACATAAACTCAGCCCATTCATTAGATTCATACAATTAAATCGCAAGTGTGCATATGCAAATCAATTAAACATGCATAGTGAAATAAAAACATCATCCACACACACACCTTTCATATACATTCATCATATTAGAAACAACCATCAAATTATAACATTGCAGAAGTAAAACACATACACAAAGAAACACTTATCTTTATGGTGAAATGGTCCCAAGCAACTAGCTATGTCATTACAACATTTTGCCCAACCATAGGCCAGTTGTGTTCATCAATCTCTCAACACAACTGCCACCCCCGAGCTGGGCATGATTCTTAAAAGGAAAAGGGGACATTCAAGCTCATGCACAACCAAATCAATAGATACCCATAACCCACACCCCAACATACTCTTTTCTCACAAAGCCAACACAATCATTGGGCATGGATGCTCATTTTTAACAATGGGATTTACAAACAAGATGGCCATGGGTTTTCCCCAATCGTTTCCAGCCAAAAACGGATTGTGGGATGGGGAAAAACAAGCACAGGGAGGAAAACGATTCCCCCCCCCCCAAACTATCAAAGCATTTAGCAGCCAAACGATCTCTATGGAACCCCCAATTCATTTCCCCTTCTTCCCCACTGGTATATAACACAAAAACGCCCTTCTCCCAGCTGAGAATGAAGGAAAACACACAGTTTCGATGGGGAAAAATGCCCAGCAAGCTCCCCACTCATAAGAGAACCAAACTAGTTGATGGATAATGGCTTGGGGAGCAATTCATGGCTCTTTTCTTACCAAGGAATCCAAACACGATTTTCCATGCAAGGTGCTTTCCCATACTCGAATTTGGACAACCATACTTCCATTCCCCAAGGCATTAACTACCTCAACCAACTCTTGGGAGAAATGAATGATTGGGTACAAAAGTCAACATGGGTAGTTGAGTGTTTGATGGGTTATCTCATTGACACTTGACTTGACTTGATTGGCTCAAGGGTTTGAAGGTTTTCCCTCCCAATTCCTTATGAAATCATGCCCCATCTCTTGTTGCATTGCATAGCTAGTTGTGGGTATTTTATTAAAATGCATATTTACATGATATTTGAAATTCCAATGTGCCTAGCTAGCAGCCTAGCACGTAAACCATATGCATCAATAAATCGATGGCAGGGCCTTGGCCTTGAGCTCCTCACCACGATTTAATAACAATATTACATCGTATACATTTTAATGCAATGGGGTCAAAATCGGGACATCACATCTAGCTTATACAGCTCAGAGGATCTTATTGCTCCATGGTTAAAATGAAAGATTGGGAAGGGATCTGAGGTTTTCGTTGGAGTGGACCCCTTCATTGGAGATGACGGGGGATTCAGGCTGCCTAATGCCCTTATTAAGGAGCTTCAGGACCGGAAGATGATGGTATTGACTTATTTCCATTCGAATCGTAGTGATCTCTCTAGTGAATGCTGGCTCACGGCTGAGGAATTAAACCTTCCTGTTCAATGGCATAATGTATGGGGAAAATACATCTCCTGTCTTTCGACAGTAGGAATTAAGCTCAATAATGAAGCCGATGTCTTAACTTGGGATGGACCTAGATCCAAAGGAATCTTGTCGGTGAAGTGTCTCTATAACACTTTGGTGGGGAATGCGCCTAATCCTCCCACTCCATGATGGTGGCACAAGAGCCTCTGGGATTGGAAAATCCCTCTAAAACTCAGGCTCTTCCTGTGGTTGTGTTTATAGAATAAAATCCTCTCCTGGCATAACATCCACAAATGGAGATTCTTTGGACCGATCCGATGCGTGTTTTGCAGATCAGCCGACGAGGACGTTCAACATATTTTTATTCACTGCAGCCTTCTGAAAGTAGTCTGGTAGGTTATACGGGGGAGGTTATATGATCCTAAGGACTGGATAGGACCCGATTTGGAGGATTGCTTATTTAAATGGCTTGGTGCCCACGGAAACAAAAGCACGCTTCCTTTTTTCGTGATTGCAGGTATATGGAAAGCCCACAATTCAGGTATATTTGAAGACTCTCTGCCAGTCGTTAATGACACTATTTACTTCATTTTAAACCAGTGGAACGGGTACCCCGAGAGGAAGGGAATTGTTAAAATTAGAAGGGTTACTCATCCTGTGTTGGAGGAAGGATTTATTTACGGCTTCTTTGATGGGGCATCCCAACAAGGCATCTGCGGAGGTGGGATTTATTTTCATTGCAGCAGCTCTCACAGTATAACGATCCAGGTGGGATTAGGAGGTGGTGACGGGTTAAAAGTGGAACTTCTGACTCTTAGATGTTTGATATGGTTTGCTAGGAGGAAGGGCTACAAGTCTTTGTCTTTGTTTGGTGATTCTCAGCTAGTGGTAAACTGGTTCAACCAAAATTATTCGATTAGATCTATTATTCTTGAACCATGGATGGAGGAGGTGAGGCAGCTGCGTTCGTTTTTCAACCAGATCATCTGCCATCACATCTACCACGAGGCCAACACGGTGGCTGATAAGATTTCGAAGATAGGGATCGGCTCTATGGACGAGTTCTTAATTTGCAGCGAAAGTAAGGATGGGATAACGGTCGACTATGGCAGAATCCGGTGCTTCTAATCTTTTCCTGATCCTCATTTTTATGCCTTTAGGTGATAGTATGAGCCCAGAGCGAGATTCTTTTCTTCAGTATGAGCTCTGTGCGAGCCTCATTTTGATTTTCTTCTCGGCAGTTTGTTAACTTCGGGCCTATTTCAGCTTCCATCTTCTTGCGAATGCCCGGAATGCTTTCATAGCTTGGTGTTCAGTTGTGAGCTTTTGTCTTTGATGCCTGTTTTTTCTGGGCTTGTTTTTAGCAAGTAGCATATTGTGAATGTCTGGTATTTGTTGTCATAGCTCGGTGCTTAGATTGGAATTTTGTCATAGTTTATTTCATGAAAGACCGGTGACTTTAGACTTCGTGATGTAATCTTATTTTATGCCTCATAATATTAAGATTATATATTTTCTATCAGGAAAAAAATGTTTACACTGGTTTACAAAAGTCCAAGCAAACCAACTCCACTACCTTGTACCACCATGAGACTATGTTTACATTGGTTTACAAAAGTCCAAGAAAACCAACTCACTTGCTTCCTAACTTGAGACGCTCTACCCTACCTTGTACCACCATGAGACTATGTTTACATTGGTTTACAAAAGTCCAAGCAAACCAACTCACTTGCTTCCTAACTTGAGATGCTCTACCCTTTTGAGAAATGATGTATATGATATGGCCTTTACAAATGCCCAATGTAGCTTGGAAGTATAAATTCATATCCACACAAGTTTCACCTTTTCCACCTATCTGAATCTACGATGCCAAGCACTTATAGCCTACTCACTTCAAAAATCACATACCATAAATTTCAAAGCTATTTTTGACATCATCTTATATATCCTTTATAGGTCATAATCTCTTTTTCCTTTACTAAAAATATTCTATTTTTCATTTTTAATATTGTAGTCCGCAAAGCTAATCTCCACATCCACATTTTTGCTCATTATAAGACCTTTTGTTAATGGATGATGATTCATGACATTGTGTATTTGTCAATATGTGCCATATGGCATCCTCAGTGAGAACACTCCTTCTCCTGCAATCTCACACTTAGCCTCATCATTGAGCGTTACATTTCCCTTTCAAAGAACCTCATATTTTTTTCACAAGAAAAAAAACCATTAACTTGAGGTTCAAATTGAGCTTCATATTACACATGACTTCTTAATTTGATGTTCAAGTTGAGCTTCATATTACACATGACTTCTTAATTTGGTGTTCAAGTTGAGCTTCATATTACACATGACTTCTTAAATGTAATGTGTTGAGTGGTTTCTGAAATAAGGTAACAAAATTTTGGAACTTACAATGACAACATGTTTATGAAAATTAACGTAATTATGCATCCCTATTACATTGGCCTTTGCTTTCTCTTTATTGAGTCTTCATAATTCACTTTGAGCAATCCTTCCTAAGATGGATCTTCTCATCAGAATGCCAACATTTTTGTTTTTCCTTGCTTTTCCTTTTTACTTTGTGGCATGATCTTGTTTGGGTTTGTGTTTGTATGAACAATGTTTTCCTTTTTGTTTCTATTTGCCTTTACCACTTGATGAGAATAAAATTGTAGATTCCTTTGAGCCCAATTCGACATACTTATGCTTGATTTCTTTTGATATCAAGGGTAAACACATCTTTTGCAAAGTTAAGATGGAATTCTCTCCCACAACATAATAAGTCCTTCATAAGACTCAAGCAAATAAACATAAAGGCCCTACAAAATGTCCTAATTTAAGATTATCCACCAACATAAATCTATCTTAAATATGGATCTACCAAGCACTAAGAGGGATTAAATATATTGAGGCGTAATTCTTCTTTTGATGTGTAAAAAATTTAAGATAACAAATTTACACCTTAATAAATTTGATCCCTCTTAGTGCTTGGCAGATTTGGACTAAGATGGATCTATGTTGGTTTTAATTTTTTATATTTATTCTTTTGTGATGTGGGTGATAGTTGTCACATCATTGTTACCCATGTTTATTTTTTATTTTTTTAAGCTGACATCTATTATTTTTATTTTTGGTCATGTTACTTTACAACATCTCCCCTATACTTGTTTGTAGAGCACCTCACTACTCTCTATGCAACAACTTGCAAATTGTTAGCTAATGTGTGATGCCATACTTTGTGACTCTCGCATTCTCATCCAAAAGTACTTTCATCTTAGATGTTCAAACTCTTGTATATACATCTTGTGGTTTATATATACTCAATTGATCCTAAACGTCCTTTAAGGTTTTGTCACAACTAACATTCAAGCTTTACACCCATGTTCTCCCATTTCTTAATTTTATCTTGTTTCATGATTGGTCAAGCTTTACACCCATGTTTTCTCATTTATTGATTTTATCTTGTTTCATGGTTGGTTTTGGTTCCTTGTTTTCCATAAATCAATTAAATCCATCTCTAAGAACAATGTTCTCAAACAAAGCTTCTAAAAATTGAATCCAATGTCATCAAATTATTCTATCATCTACTTCATATCCTTGAGAATGGTAATTACATTTTTAACCTTCAACTCAAAGAATTATTCCTTAAGCTTTTAAAAGTTGAATCCAAAGCTATCAAATTATTACATCATCTTTCTCATATCCTTTAGGATGAAAATTACCATTTTTAACCTTCAACACAAAGAATGCTTCATTTTCCTTCCTATTGCTAAAACAAATATTCATTGAACCAAATTACACAACAAAACCCTACCTACTTTATAGCACAATCATAAATTTGATACCATGTTAAAAGAATAACAACTAAAAAGTAAATTTGTAAGCTAGTAAACTAAGATTGCAAGGCAAAGATAAATGCCTTGATACACATGTTAAAAGAATAACAACTAAAAAGTAAATTTGTAAGCGGGTAAACTAAGATTGCAAGGCAAAGATAAATGCTTTGATAGACAATGTATTGTAGGACTTGAGTGCTTTTAATAATTAGGAGTCAAATTGTTATACACCAATTTGATTGCAGAGAGAGTAGCAAGGTGTTTACAACCTAGTATGGGAAACCTAGTATGGGAGAGAATAAAAAATAAAAACAGGTCGACTAGAAAATTTTTACATATGTTTTAATGAAATTAAATATATATTATGTTAATTGAATCATGAAATAACTATTCTTTAAATTTTTGTTTATTTTAAATTTTTTACACATAAAGAAAAAATTACACATCAAAAAATTGGATCCCTTTTAATACTTGATAAATCGAAGTTTAAAAAAAATCTATACTAATATATCACTTAACCATAATCTTAAAATTGTATTATTAATATTATTAATATTATTGTTAAAAACACAAATAACAAAAACTTTTGTATACACAAAATTTTAATAGCTAAAACCTTGGTTGATTGTAACTATGTATCTAATTGACCGAAAATAACCATGCCATAAGGCGTTTCCCTCTCCCCTCTCGGAATGCTATGCTTTTCGGCGCTCTTTGGTTTATTTTCATTTGTCGGATCCTATTATATGACCATAAATATGATCTGTTGTGTCATATTATATTTAGAACAACTGTCTCGTCTCTCCTGTCTCTGCAAATTAATATTTCTGACCCTCGTTTTATTCACCGTTCCGACCTTCAAAGACTGACCAACGACATTTTCTTGGCTTTGGTTTGCATGGAGTTGGGGTGACACATTGATCTCCTTGACCTGGTCCTTGTGTGCACCTCATTTTGGCCACTAAAATTGCTCCAGAACGAAAGTTTATGAGAATTAGGCCAAATTTGATTTGGGGGATTATTCATAACATGTCATTTGATTTGGGATTCCCAGTTGTAATGAAAGTCTTGCCACCATTGATCCAAATTTGATTGGGTATTCTAGTTATTACTAGAGTTTATTCCAACATGGCTAAATTTTGATTAAGAATTCTTTGTAATTAATGATGAATTGTTTTTTTATTATTATTACCAATTTGACTGATTTTTAAATAATATTGGGAATCAATTTTTTTATGGATTTATCGGAAAAATAAGACTCCATGAATGCATCTTAAAGTTCCAAAGCTAATAATACTTGAATGTTATCAAGTCCCACTACTACATGTAGTTGGGAGTTTTAATTTCTCTTTGGCTATAGAAACTGCACTTATTTGGAACTGACGTTTTGAGCAAAAACCTTGCTCATCTTCATGGATGCAGAATCCATATTGAAGATTATGAAGAAACCATAATGACAACATATGTTTAAATGCGGAGAAAATACAGATATTTATATTGTTATGAAAATGAATGTAGTTGTTAGTTCTAGGGTAAGAAAGTCAAGGGCTTGCTTCCCTGAAGATGAGCAGGGTTTCTGCTCAAAAGATCGATTTCAGATTCATAACGTAGTATATTTCATGTTGCCAGTGAAGTTTGGTAATAGTAACGATTTAATAGGTACGTGGAAATATAAACAATGCATGACGAATAGGGGGGTAGGTGGAAGTGATCATGTGAAGTGTAAGTGTAGAAATAATAAAACAAAAAATGTATCAAATATGAAAGAAAGTGGTGTACGATAAGATGTAAACGCATTTATATTTCATTGGGAATATTTGTTACTTATAGTAGTATATGTATTTTTATTTTGCAACTTGTGGGGGGAAATGCAATAACAATAATGAACATAAAGAGCAATGATGTAGTTAAAGTGTTCAAAGAGGAATCTCCATGTGCATATGATAGTGTAGTTGTACCATATAAAAGCTCAACTTACAAGAAAAAGATGTTTTTGAAAAGTAGAAATGATTGAGTGTACATATAAATATCTTGTAATGAGGTTGTTCCAAGAAAGGGCATTCTTTTTCCTTTTGGTTGCATAAGTGGCGAGAACCTTTTGTAGCTTAAAGAAGAAGATAAGTTATGTATAAACGGAAATAAAACAAATGAGAGAGATGTGTTGTCTACTGCACATGGACGACGAATAAGTATCAATAGTAATTAAAGTGGAAATAAAAGTAAGAGACTAAAAAAAGTAAAATAGTAAAGGTGAGAACTTACAATCATGACAAAAAAGTTGAAATGGGAGGAGAAGGTGTGTGGTCACGAAACATAAGAACGATGTTATATTAGAGCGATGAAAATATTAAAGATAAAAGAAAATTATGTTATTATAAAAACATCTTCACTCCCAACCATGATTATCCTTTATACCCTAATAATGTTGCAAGTCTCAAGAAATAAATTATGATTGCTAAGATAAAAATTAACTCACATTAGTTAAATGAAAAGATGGACTACAATCATTCCCCACATAGGATGCCCAACAGTGGCCAGGACAAGCGAGGGCGGCCTAGGATGTCACCTCAGATCACTTGGCAACTGGTATAGGGGACATTCACAATAGATATGATGAAGCAATGGGGTTCGGGAAGGAATGGAAGTTGGAGGTGGAGAGTGATGAGTTCGGATGGTAACAAGACCAATGATGGTAGGCGAGTTCAGCGTAGAATGTGGCCTAGTTTGGTTTCCATCATGGATATTTTATGCCTGGTTGTGTTCATAATTGCACCTAGGAGAGGAGATGAATCATATTGACTGCGAATGCTAGCAGTTCTAAAGGAGTTTCTATCTCTTTCGTTGGGGTCTTGGTGTCTTTTGCTAGGGTTGATGCCTCTTTCACAAGGGTATCAGTTGCATTCACAAGGGTCTCTATTTGAACCTCTGTGGTCTACGCTCTAGGAGGCGAGAATGGGTAAAGGGAAGAGACCTAGCAGAGGGCAGCAAATCCAAACACACATGTTTAGGGTGCTTTAGGAGACTACAATGGCCAAGGCTACTTAAAACAGAGAAATATTGGCCCATACTCATAATCAAATTGAAAAAATAGAAGAATGGGTGGAAGGAGAAAGAAATGTAATCAGTTTGAAGAACATTCATGATAATGTAGGACAAATGGTGGAGGATGTTGGTTCTTCTAGCACCAGAGACAATGAATACATGAAGATTATACCTCTCTATTAGCAACTTAAAACTCTACTTGGAAAAAGCCATTATGGAACAGAAAGAGGAGAAGGGGATTTTGCTCCAGCTAGATGAAACCCGAAAGCAATTAAGGCATGTAATGGAAACCCTCAAACTATTAGCTAGAGCCCAAGTGGAGCTTGGAGCAAATATGAACGTTTCGATAAAGGTTACTACATGAATGGTCTTTAGGGAGAGGGTTCCTAAAGGGAAAATCAACTTTGCATCAACAAAACCTTAGGTTTACACCACTGTTATTATTTATGATGATTCCTAGTTTCAAGATTGTTTTTATAGTTTGTTTTTGCCTTATAGGCTAAGTCTTCTTAGACAATATGCTAATAATTTTTACTTTGTTAGGCATAATGATATGAACTTTGGAACTTTGTTGAACTGGAAAGATGTTGATAAACCATAGTTCAGTGGCTAGTCTGGTTTTCCCACTAGCAGGCCAACAATATACTATGTATATTTTTTTATTTTTTCATAATTTTTTTTTGTAAGCTAGTACCCACGGGGATTTGAACTTGTGACCTTCCATTTACAACTTCTCATTTCATTTACTCATTACCAATTTCTCTACCCTCGTGGGCTTATTATCTCATAATATGAAATAAAATCTAACTTAGAGGAGATTGGTGACTAAACTCATTTTTTAAAGATGCCATTTATACAATGATATTAAATTACTCTTAATGATGCACACAATCATAATTTGGTTTATTGAATTCTTAATTTAAACAATATGTGTAAAATCCAAGACTATTGTGAACTTTAACTCTCATTTAAACATCTCTAAATAATATCTTTATTATTTTAATTTTAGAGTTTTCTTTTTCCATTCTCTCTTTGTTGAGAAGTCAACATTATCCTCTTAATCATTACGTCGATAGGCATTTTTATTTTAGAAATTAGGGTGGACTATGGCATATGATTTTCTAGGATTGTATGAGGATGAGACAAGTGTATGGTCTAGATTGATTCTATGGCATTCGTTCAACATTTGAAATTAACAATTACATAAAAAAAAATTAAAAATAAGTGGTAGCTAATGAATGGATAACTAGTAGGGGATGCATGGATAAATTGTAGCTATTGAATGGATAACCAATCATTCATGGCAGATAACTAGAAGAATGTGAGAGATAAAAAGAATATAAAAAACATTGATGGCTGATGCAAGAATGCATGGATAACTCATAACATATAACTTATGGTAGCACTTAACTTGTGGCCTATCGGTGTTCACCAGCCACAAATTAAGTGGTTGTCCTAGTATATAAATTATAAACAATTCTTTACTAAAAAAACTCAATTATTAACTATTTATAAAAATTGTTCTAAATTAAGTTAAACTATACCAAACTTGAAGTAAGGTTCTACATATATGAATTAAAAAGAATGTGGTGAATTGATAACATAAAGTATAAATAATCAAATATAAACAAATCCATAATGAAATATTTTTATTTTCTATAATTACATGTAATTATTTAAATAATTAAATTTTATTTAAACTATAATGAAATATTTTTATTTTTTATAATTATATGTAATTATTTAAATAATTAAATTTTATTAAATAATGTATTTTTTATAAGTAAGTATACTTTATATTACAAATGCACAAAAATATTACATATTTCTGTAGGTAGCAATAACTTCAAGCCCATCAGAGCACTCAGATTTCACTTTCTAAGCAGCAGCCTCTCTACCCAGTAGAAAAACTCAAAATTACCCCTCCCCCTTAGGAGAAAATGGGGCATTAACATTATCCAATACAGTCATCATTGTCTTTACTAGGCCAAAGAAATACCAGAACATACGCAGGCTAATCAGTTAACTTCAAACGCTTAACTACATACTCGAAAATACCTATTACATTTTCTATCAACATTGCATTACTATGCCATCTTATCCATCTCCTACCGAAGTCAAAGGAGAGTCCGACGAACAAAAAAATTGGAGCCATCAGAAAAATAGTCACAGACCTTGGAAATTCGCCGAGGGATCCCTACTGCTATCCTGATTGAAGTGAGCCTGAGACACAACATGTCCCCTATGAACTGAGACATTTTATACCTCACCCGACCCCATCCTTGGCATGAAAGGGATGCCCAATTCTTTTGCAATAATGTCCACCTTCATAGGCATGAGCTGAGTGTTGGCATAAAGTTCCTTCCAGAAGGCGACTGGAATATCATCCCCCCTGTCGTTTCCTTCGTGTTCCATTAGCACTCAGCCAAGTGTGAAATTTTGCATAGTTGATCTAGACACAAAAATTGAGCAGAAAAAAGAGAGAATAATGCAAAAGGTTTGGAACTCAATTGTAATACTTTCCATACTACTATTAATCAATGATGTGTGTATGTTTATAATACATCCTCGATGGAGAAACTCGTGAGCCTTAGGAGGCATTGGAATCCACACATTTGGTAGAATTACTTAGGAAGATTCACATCACTAGACATGCCAACATCAGTTGGAACTCCAATGAAATGGCCGGTGAAACTGATGGTGGGTAGCAGTTAATTGATGGTAGGTGGCTTGGAGAGTGCATTAGTCAATTAATTAATTGTTGGTAGACCAAAAGGGTGCATTAGGGATTTTGGAGGCTCAAAATAGTTGAGAGAGAATCTTAAGAGGGCGGATGAGTGAGTTAACTATCAGTGATCTTCGGTGATGAAATCAAGGAAGGTGCTCAGGATCCCTAAATTTAAGGAGACCCCTAAAATTTAGGAAACTGACTCAACATGTCCCAAAAATCATGCATTAGTGGATAATGAGACTAAAGATGACAAATGAGTAATCGATGATAATCACAATGTTGAGAACTATGCACTAGGAAGTCAAATAGGGTGTCTATGTACTAGGAAAAACAAAAAGGTTTTGTGGCTAATGTCTAGATGGGTAATATATCTCAACACCCCCCCTTAAGCCTAACTTATGTGAAGAAAATCAAAATGAGGTCCCTGGTAACAAAGACCAAAGGTCACCCTTTACAAAAAATAAATTTATTTGTCCATATTAACCGAGGAAAGAAGGAAACCCTAGTGGGAACAAAACATCCCTTCAAAAAGGACATGACACAGAAGTAATCAAAAGGTCTTCAAAATATCTTCTTCTTCACTTGAATGAAATGAATGTACCACTTCTTGGTGAAAGACTTGATGAAGATGATGTAGATGCCTTGATCATGCACCAATTTTTCAATGCAATGTAGCCAAAAAACAAGTGTAGGAGCCCCTTTGAACTCAACTTTTGTTGATGGAACAACATCAAATAAATGCTTCTTGATATAAACACATACATAATCAGATATGAAAACATAAACAAAGATGGAAAAGATATATATGCACTCTCCTATCCAAAATGCATCAATGAACTCATCAGGATCAATAACATGTGTAGCTGCATAATGGACAATGTAGCCATGTATCTTCTTCTCAAACTGCTTGATCACCTTCCTAACTTCACAATGGATCTTATGAGGCTCTGCAATAGAAAAATAGGAACCATATGGAGCAACAAACATCAATGGTGAAGTGTCTCCATGAGCGAGTAATATCACAAAAAGAAAATATGGTGTAATTGAATTGTGTTGATAATTGAGAGAATCTGTCGGGTCTTTAGATTGTGTAACCTTGAACTTCGAACCCAAAAAGGTGAGATCAGGTCCAAACATGTGGAATATCAATCCAAATTGAGCCAATGTGATGGTAGTATAACCACCGAAAGGTATGAAATACTGGGATGTAATTGAAACAAGTGACATAGTTTCATAAACCATGGGTTTGTCAACTGGCGCATTTGGGGGTTGAGGAGTCTTTTCAGAATCTAATGGTGGAAAGGATGGATGTGTGGGCCATACAACTTGCTTATCAACTTCTTAACCAGATTCAGAGATCTGATAGGAATGATTTGAATGGACTTGGAAAGAGCTTTCAGGAGGCAAGTCAAAAACATGTGAAAAAATACAAGGATTGAGAGGTGATTTCGATGGATTGATTGGAGATTATTCCAAAGTAGGAATTAAGATTTATGAATTTTGATATATTAGAATGTGCATCTAAATCAGAAATATTAGCAACATAAAAATGTTGTTTGACTCGAGCACTCAAAGCATAAAAATGATTACCTTTATGAGTAGCACTGAGACAACGTTCTTGGTGAGCAACAAGCTTTTTTGGTTCTTTGTTTCTTGTGAGATCAGGAACATCAATGTTATGCCTTTCGAGAAATTGAGTCATGATGTCCAATTTATTCTTCATACAATATTTCTTAGAATGGAAACCTTTTTTGCAATAAGAACACTTGGATCCTCCTCTCTTGTTATTATTCTTGGAATTGGAATCTTCATCAGTTGAATTGGAACCCTCATCATCTAACAACTTCTTCTCCTTCATTCTTTGATCATTTCCTTTGGAATTCTTGGCTCCACAAGTTGCAAACGCATGGTCCTTGGATGGTTTCAAAGCTCCCATATGAACCAATTTTTCTTGCTCTTTGGTGAGATAATCTATGAATGCGCTTAAGGATGTCATCTTCCAATTTGAAACTGCTTGCTTGGTTGCATAGAATGCAGAGACAAATACTGAGTACTCATGACCCAGGTTTGAGAGGATGGAAAGAATGAGTTGATCCTCTTTCTTCTCAATCCCATATTGCTTGAGTTGAAGCACTAATGATTTGAACTTTGAGATGCAATATTAAATGGTGTCAAAACTACTTAGACTCAATGAGATCAACTCATTCTCCAATAGATGACCTTTGAGCTCATCTTGCTTTCCAAAGAGGAACTTGAGCTTGGTCCACATAGAATTTGAAGTTGTTAAACCATCAAGATGAAATAGAAGATCTTGGGAGATGTTGAGACAAAGAAAACCATAAGCTTCATCCAATATGTTAAACCATATAGCTTTCTCAACAACAGCATTTGGTTCATTTTCAAGCCCCATGGTGACTCTATAGAGACCCTTACTTCGAAGTAGAACTTCTATTATGGCATTTCATTTGAAATAATTGAAGGGATTCAGAATCACAGCTTGAATCTGATCCATGCTTTGCTAATGTGCTCCTGGTGAGACAATAACCTGCAAACAATATTTTCAAAGGTGTTCGAGTGAATCCATGAAGATGGGTGTCTATTTTGGGGGGTTCCGTGAGAAAATAATTTTGAATTTTTCATGTTTTCCATCTTTGGGAGAATAAAAGTGATATTTTTGTTTGGAATTTCACTTTTCACTAAAAAGCAAACTTTTAGAGAATTATGTTAGCTTGCTATCCATATTTTTTTCAATTTTTTATATTGAGATTTGATATGTCTATTCGGTAAATGTTTGACAGTGTGTTCTTATAAAATGAAAGGACTACAAAATAGTCATGTTTTGTCGCACACGTAAAATCATTGTTAAATTTGTCTTTTACAAAAAACAAATATGCTACGACAATCTACACACAATATACTACTGCATGACTATAAGTTTGTAACAAATGGATCTATATATTAATTATTATATTTATTTGAATTCGATCAATAGGGAAACCTTATCGATTTTCAACATATTTTTTGTCGCAAAACTTTTCTCTCAACTGAATATAAAACTAAAAATTCTATGAATACCCTTTTGAAGTAAACACGCAAATTAACTACACCATAGTTTTCTCAATTTTGTTCGTGGTGTATTTTTAAAGTTATGGATTTTTCATTTCACCGCATTTTGAAAGAGATGAAACTAAACTCGACACCTATTAAGAAAACAAACAATTACAAATATCAGATCTTACCTATACACAAAGAAATCTATATATTCAGAAAGTAGATTCAATAACGAAACTAATGGTATCAAGTCCGATAGTCGCTTTGTAGTGTAAGAAATCATTTTTACCTTCCGAAAATGGAGAAACCTGAAAACTGTGAGAGACAATCAGATTTTCAGGTTTCAGAGGTTATTCGGTCGAATAACTGTTTTCCGTAACGGTGACATCAATTTAATCAAAGGTTATTCGGCCGAATAACCAAATGTAAAAAACAAAACTCGTCGTCCTTAAAAAAAAAAAAAAAAAAAAAACATTCTTGTCTAAACTTATATAAATAAAACTAAATACTTCAATTAATTTCGTATACTTTCTGGTCAGAATATTTTTGAAGGGATTTTCTAAGGAGCTTTTTTTGCAAAGGGGTTTTTTTTATAAGGTATTTTTTTCTTACTTCTTTCTAAGGAATACATTGAAATAATGTTTTTCTAAGGCATTTTTGCAAAATGAGTTTTTATTCCAAGCTTTTTGCACTTTTTATTTCTTTGCAAATGATTTTTTTTCCAAGGATTTTCTAAGGAGCTTTTTTTGCAAAGAGAGTTTTTTTATGAAGTATTTTTTTCAAGCTTTTTGCACTTCTTATTTCTTTGCAATGGGTTTTTTTTCCAAAGATTTTCTAAGGAGCTTTTTTTGCAAAGAGAGTTTTTTTTATGAAGTATTTTTTTTGTTACTTCTTTCTAAGGAATATATTGAAAAAATGTTTTTCTAAGGCATTTTTGCAAAATATGTTATTATTCCAAGCTTTTGCACTTCTTATTTCTTTGCCATAGTTTTTTTTTTTCAAAATGATGATTTTAAAGAGTTTTTATTCCAAGTTATTTTTTCAAAGGAGTTGTCTTTTTCCTTCTTATTTATTTGAAAATGATTTTTTCAAATGAATTTTTTCAAAGTTTTTTTTTTCTAAGTATTTTTGCAAAAAACATTTTTTTTACAAAGTATTTTACAAGTGATTTTTTCAGAAAATGTTTCTTTCCAAAGTGTGCATTTACAGAGTTTTTATTCTAAGGCATTTTTGCAAATAAGATTTTATTTCAAGTTATTTTTACAAAGGAGATGTATTTTTCCTTCTTATTTATTTGAAAATGGATTTTTTTAAAGTCTCCCAAGTTATTTTTGCAAAAAAGTTATTTCCTTGCAAGGGTTTTTACAAAGAAATCTTTTTCCCGGATATTTTTTCAAAGAAGGGTTTTTTTTTTTTTTTTTATTCAGTGGGTTTACAAAGAAGATTTATTTAGAAAATGTTCTTATTCTTTTCTAATGGGTTTTTTCAGAAAAATATTTCTTTCTAAAATGTGCATTTACAGAGTTTTTATTCCAATACATTTTTGCAAATAAGATTTTATTTCAAGTTATTTTTACAAAGGAGATGTATTTTTCCTTCTTATTTCTTTGAAAATAGATTTTTTCAAAGTCTCCCAAGTTGTTTTTGCAAAAAAATTATTTCGTTGCAAGGGTTTTTACAAAGAAACCTTTTTCCCAGGTATTTTTTCAAAGAATGATTTTTTTTTTTTTAGTGGGTTTACAAAGAAGATTTATTTAGAAAGTGTTCTTATTATTTTCCAATGGGTTTTTTCAAAGGTGATTTATTGTCAAAGAGTTCTTATTTCATTCAAAGAAGGTTCTTTTCAAAGGAAACTTGTTTCCAAAGACTTTTTCTTCAAAAAACTCTTACAAGATTTTGATAAGGTGAAGTAAATTTCAGTTCATGTGTTTATAAATTTCGTAGCTGTTTTTAAATCTTCATTTTGTTTTTTTACAATAAAATGAGGATTATTTAATTTATCATTTATAGATTAAACAATCATGGGCAGTAAGAGAAACCGTCAAAGAAAACATGATCGTAAACGTGCTGATGATGATGATAATAAAGAAAAGAAAAAACTTAAATATCATGCCAACAAAACAAGCCTTGCAAAAACGCAAGCAACGATTATTGAAGATATAAATACAGTTTTACATGATAATATTGATGAAATGGAAATTGAAAATAGAGTACAAGAAGAACAAATTGAAGTTGAAGAAACCATTGTTGAAGATGTAAATAGTGATTTACATACTAATGTCGATGAAGTCAATATTGAAGATCAAGTTCAAGAACCAGAAATTGGACCAAGTATGTATATATCATGTATTTTCCAAATTCATTTTTTATAATGAATTGTATTTTTGGATACATGTTTTAAATTAAATTAAATTTGATGTATAGGTACTTTCACCATTGATGATGAAACATTAGAAAACGTTGATTGCAACAAATATGAAAAAAAAATACCCATACATGCTGCACGATATCGGGCTCAAAAAATTTATGATGATGTTCTGAAGAATTATTCAGCAACAGGACAAGCACAAATTTTGAGATGTTTATTAGTGACCAAGAAGTTAGAAGATGTTACATCATTATTGGGTATTCACAAGGCGACCAAATAGTCGAAATTAAAACATAATGTGATAGAAAATATAGGTGATGCAATAAAAAAGTTTGGAAAATCTAGGAAGAAAGACATCAGTGCTGCACGAAGAGCAATTCATACAGCAATTATTTCGATTAGTACTAAACAAAAATGTTTGACAACACAACTAGCAAAAGCAGTTGGAACCTCAAGAAAGACATTATACAAACATAGCAAATTCAGAATGCAAATAGATGAAAATGATGAACTTGCTTGCTGGGCAATTATTTGTAGACAGCCTTACAAAGATAGAATGGGAGCAGGTGTTAAAGATATTGTACGGGAACATTGGTTGACACATGCTCGAGTTTCACCAAATTCAAGAGATGTAATACGACAAAGAGTATCACGAGGAGTTTATGTAAGCAGTCCAAAACATATAATGGATATGACACAAGTACAATTGTTCAATAAATTTAAGGAAAATCATTGTGGAATTAATGTGTCAATGACTACATTTGGGCAACTAAAACCATGGTATGTTAGACCTATTACTATCCGTGACACATGTTGTTGCCGTTATCATGTGCAATTTCAATTATATTACGACACATTTCTTGAATTTGGTAAAATGTTTTGGATAAATTCACCACCTCCACCCACAATACGTGAATTCATATTTCAAACCCTATGTGAGAGAAATCACGATGAAGTATTTTATAATAAGAAATATGTCAATGGAAAACATTGTAATCGTTGTGGAAATTTGGTTTTATTCCACAAGAAATATCCTATCGATACTGATCACTCACTGTCAAATGTCACCGTTGATTGGAGAAGATATGAATACATTACAAGTACTAGTGATGTACATTCCAAAAGGATTGATTTGCGAGAAGATAAAATAGGTGTGACAGATTTTCTCAAGAAATTCGAAAGTGAAATTTATAAATACACCAAGCATTCACATAGAGCACGGTGGAAAGACCTTCAATTCAAACAGTCTCATGAAATTTTTTCACCGGGAACAATTTTGTCAGTGGTTGATTTTGCAAAAAATTACACATTTGCTGCACAAAAAGAGATACAGAGTGAATACTATCATTTTGACTAAGTTTCGATATTTGCCCATGTTTTATATAGACATTCTCAACAGGATGTTGATGGCATTGAAAGCACGTGTGACAATCGAGATGTGATTAAAGAATATCACTTTTATATCAGCGACGATTGTACACACGATACGCATTTTGTTCAGCATTGTATTGAAAGTATTTTCTACAATTCACTAAAGGGACGTAACATTAAATTCAATGAGCATTGGATATGGTCGGATGGATGTGCCGGACAATTTAAATCTTCGCGGTCATTTTATTGGTTATGTCGACTTCATAAAGCATTGAACATTAAACATCGCTGGAATTTCTTTGAAATTGGTCATGAAAAAGGTGAACATGATGGTGCAGAAGCATGCATAAAAAGAGCACTTCGAAGATGGCAAATGAACCATAGTTCTGCCTGATTCCATTCAGCTGCAAAGGTTGTCCAATGGTGTAAATCACATCTAAACCATGATTATAATCAACAATCAAAAAATGTACACAGGTATGTACACACAAATGTTTTAATTTATATTTTATTGTCAATTTAAAAAAAAAGTATGTACCTAACATCAAAATTTGTCATTTGTGTACTAGGTTTTTTTAGCATGTTGGGGTCCAAGATATAAATAGATCAATACCATACGACGCTAGCACCATACAAGGGACTAGAGATTTTCACTCTATTCAAACAAAAGCCTTCCAAAACATTTATGCATTTGATAGTAGAAAGCAATCATGCTTTTGTCATATTTGCACTTAAAATATTGAATCTACAGAAGTTTGTGAAAACATAACGAACAACTACGTAAAACATTGGAAACACACAGAGATTAATCCTAAAGGAAAAATGCCACTAGCAAGCATAGAAGAATTAGAATCAGAAGATATAGCAATATCATCTAATGGTGACAGAATTTCAGATCTTGTTAGAGAAGGTAATGATCAAATACCACTATTTTGTCGATTTTTCATTCTTGTTCTTCACCTTATACACATGTATATTAGTTAATTTAATTGAATTAAAAATCCTAACATCAATTGTAATTTGCACATGAGATGTTTTTGCTGTGATTGCACCTGTAGACAACAACGAAAATGTGAAGTATTATTTGATGTGATGCACTGAAGGAAAAATGAAGTTATTGGAAGACTACAATGACAACGGATATACATACGAGAGAGGATCCATCATTTTAAAGGGCTATTTTTTTCAGCAGACCCATATGACTCAAAATTATGTCTACTTTCAGGATTATTAAAAAATAAAAAATGGAAATTGTCCAAATATGACCATGAACGGATAATTGAAGACGACATTCCATTGCGATGTTTTTAAAACTATATATTTAAAATTAATAGATCAATGGTTTTGTCGATGTCATTGTCAAATGTTGTGTACAATATATTTTTTTCTTTCTATGTCTATGATCTTAAAAAGAACTGGAGTATAAGAGTTTAAATGATCGTATTCTAGTATGCTGAAATTTGAATTCAAAAATTATTTGGTAATGAAAACCTCAATGTGTAAAATTTTTGTCTTAATTATGTCTGAAATACTTTATTCGGGTCCCCATATGTCTATTAGACCACTTAAGGGATGAGATCACGGATTTGTGGCTGTCGCCACTCTCCGCCCCGAATCTTTAATTTAAAATATCTCTTGTGTAAGTTCACATAACTGAAATCATGGCAAATGGAGACAACAATCATTTGATTTTTAATCACAAGAAAGGATTCTAGGATTGTGAAGCTTATGCTAAATTAGATGAATGATTATTTACAACAAATCGATGAAAATTCATCAAATTGTTGTCTAAAATCATTGCTCTAATTTAGCACAAGTTTCACAATCCTGTAATCTTCGCTTATGATTAAAAAACAAAAAATCGTTATCCCCATTTGCCATGATTTCAGCTGCATCAAATGTACCTGGACATTGAAAATAAGAATTATTAATTAAAAATTCATATCAAAATTTGAACAAATAATATTCATTTTTCAACTTCCTAACATTCATATTTCAATCAAAACTTCCTAACAAATTCTGAAACTTTAATCTCAGGTAACATTCATTTTTAAACATCCTAACATTCATATTTCTATCAAAAATTCCTGACATTCCTAAACTCCCTAACATTCAAAGATAACAATCATGTTCTTGACATTCAATCTTAACATTCATTCATTCATTGCACCTTATCATAAATTCCTTTACATCCATTCTTACCATCACATTCATTCTTAACATTCTTATCAAAATTTAAACCTAACATTCAGATTTCAATCAAAACTTCTTAACAAATTCCTAAAATTTGAACTTAACATGTTCATTTTTAAGCTTCATAGTTCATCCATATTTCTATCAAAACTTCTAACATTCCTAAACTTCCTAACATTCAAAGATAACATTCATGTTCTTAACATTCATTTTTAGACTTCTTAGTTCATCCATATTTCTATCAAAAATTATAATATTCCTAAACTTCCTAGCATTCCTAAAATTTGAACTTAACATGTGTTCCATTTTAAGTTTCCTATTTCATCCATATTCCTATTAAAACTTCTAACATTCATAAACTTCCTAACATTTAAAGATAACATTCATGTTCTTAACATTCATTTTAAACTTCCTAGTTCATCCATATTTCCATCAAAACTTAGATAACATTCCTAATCTTCCTAATATTCCTAAGCTTCATAACATTCTTAAGCTTCCTAGTTCATCCATATTTCTATCAAAACTTCTAACATTCCTAAACTTCTTAACATTCAAAGATAACATTCATGTTCTTAACATTCATTTTTAAACTTCCTAACATTCAAAGATAACATTCATGTTCTTAACATTCATTTTTAAACTTTATAGTTCATCTATATTTCCATCAAAACTTAGATAACATTCATAATCTTCCTAGAACATTCCTAAGCTTCATAACATTCCTAAGCTTCCTAGTTCATCCATATTTCTATTAAAACTTCTAACATTCCTAAACTTCCTAACATTCAAAGATAACATTCATTTTTAAACTTCCTAGTTCATCCATATTTCCATCAAAACTTCTAACATTCATAAACTTCCTAACATTCAAAGATAACATTCATGTTCTTAATATATTCAATCTTAACATTCATTCATATTTCAATCAAAACTTCCTCATTCATAAACTTTAAACCTATGTTCATCCATTTTTAAACTTCCTTTAACATTCCTAAACTTCATAATATTCAAAAATACCATGTTCTTAACATTCTTGATCTTAACATTCATTCTTACATATTCATTCATTCATTTAAACATGCAAGTACATATTATAAACTTTTAAATCACACCAAATATGCTAAATAAACAAAAATAAGAAGATCATTTAAACAAAGTTTCACAAAATATGTAAGTTCAAAGGACATGTATATAATCATCAAAAAAATGCTCATGAACATGCAAGTTCAATGTACACATATGTATCTAGTCTAAAAATAAATCTCCTTGACATGTCCAAAACAAATCTTTGCAATCTATGCATATCAACAAACAAAAAAATTTCCACCATGCTATAAAAAAAAATGTCCACCATGCTATCATCCACTAGGGTCTCCCCCTGGACTCAACCCACCCTGCAACATGTATAAAAGTAGATTATGAATATCATTTAAATTATTTAAACTAAATTCAGAAAATTAAAATATTAAACTTATATATAAAAAAAAATTCAATTATTAACAAAATTACATCAAATTCTTCAAATACTTGTCCACCACCATCCTCCAAAAGAGTTTTCCCTTTGCCTCCAAAAGACTTAAGAGACCCAAGCTGCAACATGTATAAAATCAATTTATGAATCTCATAAATTACTTGAACAAATGTTAACTAAATCCATAAAAATTAAAATATTAAACTTATATCAAAGATCAATTCAAGTGTGAACAAAATTACCTCCTTGCCAATATCTGCTGCATGAAGCAGAGAACCTATATCTCCCCCCTAAAATTTAAATTGTATTAATAAATAAAACATAATGCAAACCAAAAAAATTACTGTGTCAATTAACTTAAAACTAAAACAAAAAAATTAAAAAAACATTAGCTCACAATAGATGGTAAATCATTTATAAAGTTCGTATCTAAAGAAACCTGCATGAATAAGTCAAATTAACAATAAGATGCATAGTTAAATTAAAATTCATATATATATATATATAAAGTTCAAACATAATTACAGATATGTAAATAATAAATATACCTTTCGAATATTATCTAGATTTTCACTAGTTGAAACATGGAAAAAATGTTCATTCATCATTCTTGAAAACTGCAACCAATAAATATTTACATAATGTACCTATTACTTTACATCAAAAAACATAATTTATCATTCATATAATGTAACAAAAAATTCAATTCAAAATGAATAAAATATTTAATTAAGATCAAGTCATATCATAATCAACAAACCTCTCCCAAATTCGATGTGTCATTGGATATAACATTTACCGCTAGGTCGTGACAAACCTTGGCATATGCCCTGAGATCTTCAATGCTCATTCCATCTATCTCATCATTAGTTTTGTAAACAAACTTTTGACGAATAGCAGAACGAGCCCTTTCTCGAATCAATCCCACATCTATTCCAACTAATGCTGACAATAAACCATCGCCAACAAAATTCCTTGCAGTTATCCCAAGTTGAGATGTGGGCTCTATCTCTGATCTTAATGCCACCAACCTAGGTGGGCAAGATATCTGGGGTGGAGGTCGAAGAGTTGTAGGGTCTCTAAGAGCACATTTTCGATTATATATTCGACCCTTTCCAACTCCATAAAATTCTGAATGAACATCGGTATAGTCTGGTTTCATATTTAAGAAAAACTCAGCATAAAAAAATCTAGCAAAATATTGAGAAACCTCATCGTTCCATGGAAACCGACCATAGGCTGCGAGAAACTGATCATAGAGTAGATGTGCAAGATCAGGATGCTTGAAATATTGCACTTTCAACATTTCTTGCTTTAGACCTTCTTTGAAGTTAAACATTGATTTGGCTTGTTCTTTCGTCACTTTCTCCTTCACAACATCCCACTTGTCTGGACCCATCACTTGTTCCCTTTGTCTTCGCATCAAATCAACAAAACCATTTGTAGTTGGTTCGAAATTCTCATATGCCTAAATGAATTTTTGTAATGATCCCAAAACAATCTCCAAACTTTGTTTACTCTTTGGAGGGAGATCCATAGTAGACAAATCATTTTTCAACTTGCCATAGTGGGATCTACATCTTTCAAGAGTCATTTGATGATCACCACTTTCCCATGGAAGATCCCGAGGTAGATGAGATGGATATGTTGTAATGGGTGTACAACCCTCAATTAATTCAACATATTGCGTCCTAGCTCGACCATCATCACCTTGTGTAGAATGATGAGTCTCTTGAGTCTCTTGAGAACCTTGCTCTGCACCCTCATCCGTCTCCATTGCTTGCTCTGTCTCCCTCCCTATAGAATTACAAGCATCTTCTGAACCATGCTCTGCTCCAAATAAAAACAAAGTTTTGTTTAAACACAAGTACAATTTTTGCGTACACAATTTTTTTTTTTGCATGTACATGTTAAAAGATCGATATGCATATACCAACAGAGGGTCGAGATCGACGTTCTCCCACATAAGATATAGGGGAATCATTTGTACCCCTTTCGCCTCGTCGATGTGAACTATACAATAAACTAGAATCCCGAGGGGAGGTTGACAACCTCCGATTATCACTTGTAACACCAACCCCAGAAGATTGTGAAGACCTCCTACGCTTTCGCCTCAAAGACTCCTCTCTTTCCATTTGATATATAATGTCTACACTTATACAAATATCAACTGATTACATATTCAAATTCTACATGTTAATTCTACAAATTCTAAAACCTAGCTGCTAAAGAGACTAAGTTATTTAATAAGGACCTAGATTTACCTAATATCATCTAATAGTTCTTAAAAAGAGTATAGCTAATATTGTTAGATGTGTGAAGAATTAATGTACCAATCTTCTAAGTGTTTTTGATGTTTAAAATGAATGGAACCAATATAGTTAAATACTAAGTGAAGGGTTCATTTCTTTATGTCAAAGAATTAGTTCATGAACCTGTTAACTTTTAATCTAAATCTTAAATTAATAACTTAATTGATATTTTAATACTTTAAACATAAATTATATCTACAAATATTTTCATTATTCCATAAAATCAAAAGAAATTAACAATTCATGGTATTATGTTTCCAGTTTGACATGTTTCCCAAATTTGCCATGTTCCACTATGGTCTTCAGTTTCTTAAATTAATAATTTAATCAAGATATTTTAATACTTTAAACATAAATTATATCTACAAATATTTTCATTATTCCATAGAATAAAAAAAAATTGACCATTCATGGTATTATGTTTCGAGTTTGACATGTTTCCCAAATTTACCATGTTCCACAATGGTCTTCAATTTCAACATGATAACGGTAACGATTCTTGGTATTATGTTCTCCAAGTTTGCCATGTTGCAATCAAAGAAAAACATAATACCAAGAATGGCCACATTTACAAGGCTAAAATTCAAGACCATTGTGGCATAATATCATCTAATAGTTTTTAAAATGACAATGACTATTATTGTTCGGATGTATAAAAAATTACTGTACCAATCTTCTAAGTGTTTTTGTTATTTCATAGTACATCTAACTTAAAGTCTATTCATGTCTATAGTTTAGTTGTACCTAAAGTCAATTTTAAAGTTTTGTTGTATCAAAAGTAGAGTTTAATCGTCTAAAGTTTCGTTGTATCTATAGCTATCCATCAACACAGTTTGTAATATAACTAATATATTGATCTCTGCACTCTGTCAACGTAGACAGAGTTCATGAACTCTGTCCATGTCCATGTTGACAGAGTTCAGCCAATAAAACAAGCCTATATATAAAAAGGATATATCATTTGCAAATACAATTACAGTCCTACTTTTATTTTCATTTCTAAACACATAAGAAAAATCAATAATTTAACAAAAGTAACTAACTAAACACTGCATATATTCCTCTTTTTATATTTAAATTTAAATAATTTTCAACATACTATTTGACTAGAGTTCATGGACTCTGCCCAATTGGACAGAGTTCATGAACTCTGCCCAACTGGACAGAGTTCATGAAATCTATCAAACTGAAAAGAGTTCATGTTAAACCTCTTAATACTAATCCACACTATCTGTGAGTAATATGTATCATTACCTATGCTAGTTCATGAACTCTGCCCAATTCGACAGAGTTCATGACCTCGGCCCATTTGGACAAAGTTCATGAACTTTGCCCAATTAGACAGAGTTCATGACCTCGGCCCATTTGGACAGAGTTCATGACCTCGGCCCATTTGGACAGAGTTCATGAACTCTGCCCAATTTTGGATAGAGTTCATGAACTCTGCCCGATTGGACAGAGTTCATGAACTCTGCCCAATTTTGGACAGAGTTCATGAACTCTGTCCATTTGGGCAGAGTTCATTTACAGGGACAAACTCAAAACTTTTCAAACCAATAATTAACTCTTGAATTAAAAAAAAAAATCGACTTACCTGTTTAGACGCAGCCGAAATGAAAGCAGGCGGATTTAGATCCTGCCGAAGAGAGCCCCAAGAGGAATTGTAAACAACCGAAATGAAACGAGCCAAGCAGCCAAGAAAAGAAAACCTGTAATAACAATTACAAATTATTATAAGAAATTTAAAGAAAAAAATAAACACATAAATATGCCAAAAGAATTACCTCTGCACAACCTCGCGTCGATAGGTCCCCAGCTACAACACCCTGCTATTGTGCACACGTCCACAGGAGAACACTCCAACTCCAAAGCTCCACCAACAGAGGTGCAGATGCACGCTACACCTACAGATGTCTAGACGCAAACTCCATCAAAGAGCATCCAGACGTCCAAACAGGCTTATGAACCAGTGGCAGAGGCAGAAGCTCGCAAATGAGCGGATGGGAGAAACAAAAGGTGGCGGACGAGCGAATGGCAGAGGTAGAAGCTGGCGGCCTAACACTCCAGCAACGACGAACCGCTGAGCAAACCCTGATGCACAGGGTGGCGGAGAAATGACACGCAGCAGCGGGGAATCGGGTGGCGGAGTTCGACGACAACAAACTAGATGGACGAGTGGGTGGACAGGTAACAGTTGAGACTGGTGACGCGGACGCGGGACCAGTAACAACACCAAAGGGGTCTGCGAAATCAGTGGAAAGTGACAGACAATGGCCGCGACCGAGCTTTTATGCAAAATAATTGTTCGGCCAAATAATTATTCAGCCGAACAATTATTCGGCCGAACAATTATTCGCCCGAATAATTATTCGGCCGAATAAGTGCACAACGCCGTGCGCTTTCTCCGTCCGGCTAAAACCTTGCACACACATCGAGGCCACCTTTAGGTCTAACGGTGGCCCGTTAATTGTTATTCGGCCGAATAAATAATAAGTTATTCAGCCAAATAAGTTTAATTATTTAATTATTCGGCCGAATAACTTCCGCTATGGTTCTTCGGCGCCCGATTCTCACCAAAGTGTAACCCAACTTCGCGTTTCCACCCACATGTTGAGTCAGTTTCCTAAATTTTAGGGGTCTCTTTAAATTTAGGGATTTTGAGCACCTTCATTGATTTCATCACCGAAGATCACTGATAGTTAACTCACTCATGCGCCCTCTTAAGATTCTTTCTCAGCTAATTTGAGCCTCCAAACTCCCTAATGTGGCCTTTTGGTCTACCAATAGTTAATTAATTTCCTAATGTTCCCTCCAAGCCACCTACCATCAGTTTAATTAGCCATTTCAATGGATTTACAACTGATGCTCATGTCTAGTGATGTGAATCTTCGTAAGTAAGCCTGCTACATGTGTGGATTCCAAATGTGTCCTAAGGCTCACAAATTTCTCCATTGATGATGTATTATAAATGTGCACACATTCCTGAATAATAGCAGTATGGAAAGTATTCCAATTGAGTTCCAAACCTTTTGTATTCTTATCTCTTTTTCCTGCTCATTTTTTCTTTGCATCTTTGTGAGGATTAATTTTGTCTATAGGTTAGTTGTGCAAAATTTCACACGGTATCAGAGCATAGCTGAGCAAAGTTATCTTCCAAAGTGTTTTCATAGTGTTTTTGCAAGTGTTGTAGCTTCCAGTTTTGCACCAAAAGTCGTGGAGAGTTCACATAATTCCTGGGGAAATTTCATCCAGTCATTTTGGTTTATCCAATTTGGTCTACCCAGGTGTGATGCACTCCTGAATGTGCATACTGACAAAGTGAACGGGATATTATGGCGGTTAGTGTGATGGAATTGGGGAAGAGTACGGAATCGAGGACGAAGGATTGGATAATGATGGTTAGACAGTTAATTCACTTATGTTGCGACGTCAGTCTCCCAACCGGAGATGGTAATAAATTTGGGCAGGCGTACGGGGAACGCGATGTGCAAAGTGGTGAGAGTGGGAAAATTTCTGTTTTCCTTCTGGATTGTTAGCTGATAAGTGATATGCTAAACCAGATGGAGGCGAGGGGGGTGGAAGATGGCACTAAGGAGAGAGCTAGGAAGAGGACTAACCACAAGCAATTGTGGGCGGCCCAAGCGGCGTGGTTGTATATGGTTTATGTTCCACAGTTTGCGCATTCGGAGATTGAGGGTATGGAACGAGACCTGTGGCAGAAGCTTGACGAGAGTCGACCTCAGGAGGAGCTTGACGAGTTAGCGGGGTGGATCCAAGACCTGGGCTCTTCATGTGCTAGGCAGTCCATGTATGAGAGAACGATCTCCCTCTTATAGATTATGAAAGGCCTTGATCTCGGTGTTGGGATATATTACCCATCTAGACATTAGCCATAAAACCTTTTTGTTTTTCCTAGTGCATAAACACCCAAGTTGACTTCTCAGTGCATAGTTCTCATCATTGTGATTATCATCGGCAACTGATTTGTCATCTTTAGCCTCGTTACCCACTAAAGCATGATTTTTGGGACATGGCTTCTTCCTGTAGGTAGTCCAGATTTTAGTCTTATCCCATAAATCCCTACCTAAATTCGTACCCTCGATCTGGCCACAGTCTTGTCTCATAAGGATTGTCTCCCTGTCCGATCCCTTGCCACCTCACGAATTGATAGACATGCTACTCTTCATGTGTCGCTTGCGTCTGCCCACGTGGTCCCTCCGCCTCTTTAGCCCATGTGGCCTCTACACCCGCATGCGAGGTATTAAATAATTTAATTTATATTTTAAAATTAAATATAATATTTGTTTATCTTATATATTTTATTTTATTGATTATATTTTTACCGAATTTAAATCATGATTAGCTATCTCAAAAACACTATGAATGATATATATATTTTTATTAAATTAAAATTAAGCATATTTTTTAAAATCTAAATAATAATTAAATACTTTCGATAAATTAAATATAAGAAATTGAAAATAACAAAATTTCATTTTTAATTGCTAAAGCAAATCAGATAATCTCTATTTTGTCTTTTCTCTTTAAGGTTTGATAGACCAAATTTAGTTTAAGTAGACATGAAAGACCATCATCATCATCATAAAATTAAAAAAATTATAATCATTTTTTTACTTTTATTTTTATTATATTAATTATAAATTCAAAAAAAATTTAATGTGTTTTTAATTTGAAGTCATTTTTAACTCTAACATGTGAATTCTGTTAAAGATTTTCTTATTTGTTTAAGTTATAATTTTCATTTCAATGTATCTATCATTATGGTACAACTACATTATCATATGTCTTGTCTTTTATTATGTAAATATAAATATATTACAAATTACAAAATAAAAAAAGCACATATCTATATATTTTGAGATATCACTTTTTTTTAATGAAAAAAACTGCAAATTATATCTATCAAAACTGTCTACATTATACACTATCTTTCATCATACTACATCAAAATGCCTCCACATTATATCATTTTTTTATATTCGATATTTTTCATTTTCTACAATTTATAAATTTCCTTACACTTAAAGTCATCACTTCAAACTACCCCTTATTCTGATATACTTTTTGCACCTTGTAGTGTGCTTGCTTGTTATTATTATTATTGTAGTGTGCTTGCTTGTTATTATTATTATTATATATACATATCAATGTCACATCTAAAATCTTTAGATCTGACATTAAATCTTTACATCTATTTTTTTTTCAATATATACAGATAAAAAAATCATTAGATAACATAGAATCTTTTGGAAAAAAGGGGAATAATTTGGAAATAAAAAAAATGGAATCTTTTGGAAAAAAAGGGAATAATTTGGAAATAAAAAAAATGGAATCTTTTGAAAATCTTCGTAGCTAAAACCATACAGGTAATTTGATATTATGATACCATCTCTTTTCGATCACGAAATCATGCTTTGCAGTGTAAACTATGCTTCCATACAGCTGGCTTATGTTTCTATCTTGAATCTGCACGAGCACGTGCTTCTTTAATAATAGAATCTTAGCAAATGTTGTCAAGATATCACATATCACACAGGGGTGGAGTCGTGAAGAGAAAGGTTGGCCCTTTCTTGCAAACTCTAATGAAGAGTCCACACTTGAGTCCTCAATAGGCCATGCTGTTTATGACGTTGAATGAGGCGCCGTGTCTGCAAAGCCTCTGCGGAATATGTAGACTGGGTATGATTCTGCTATAAACGTCCTCTCGTTTTATCCTTTCAATCTTTCAGAAGACACTAAGTAGACTCATGCGATCAGTACGAGTTAGTGTGGTTGCCTTCCTGTAAGTTGGATTGCAGAGGAAGATGCAGCATCTCAAGGGAAATCAACAGCAGCAATCAACAACGGAGAGTTTCAACATAATCCCTATTCAAGATGGGCAGACTCCTGCAATACCCAGCAATAAAACAAAGACCAGAGTTGTTACTTTGGACGTATTCCGAGGCCTCACCATTGCAGTACCTTTCTCTCTTCCACGCTAATTGAATTGAATACTTATATTCTGTCTGTACCTCTGAAAATGCTTAATAATGATGAGCTCTAAGCTCATTCTGTTGTTTATAATGTTTGATTATGATGTTTTAACACTGATGAGGATACCACTTGCCTTGTTGTTACGTTTTGAAAGCATCAAAACAAAAGCCCAGGCATTCTTTTCCTGGTATGAATGTTTATTTGGGTGGAAAGTTGGCCTTATATTCAGGGCTAAAGAATGGTGGAATAGATACTGCATTCTCTCTCTCCGGCTTCTGAAGT
The DNA here is from genome assembly GCA_027924585.1 of Larix kaempferi. Taxonomy (NCBI): domain Eukaryota; kingdom Viridiplantae; phylum Streptophyta; class Pinopsida; order Pinales; family Pinaceae; genus Larix; species Larix kaempferi. The sequence continues at coordinate 1,269,353 of BSBM01000104.1, forward strand.
TCTTAAGTCATGTTATTTTCTTTTGTCATCAGGGCCAGTTCAATTGAGTCCTAAAATGATGGTATGGAATTTTGTGCAGGTGATGATTTTGGTGGATGATGCAGGAGGAGAATGGCCGCGAATCACTCACGCGCCTTGGAATGGGTGTAATCTAGCAGATTTTGTGATGCCTTTCTTTCTCTTCATTGTAGGAGTGGCAATAGCTCTCGCTTTCAAGGTAGTCCAGCAATTGCTTTTATCCAGGCATGCTTCCCAACCCTTCAATTGGGAAAAACATAAATATTCAGGCATGCTTGGAAACCCTTCAATTGGAAAAAAATAGATCAGTAAATGACATATTGCACCAGTCCTCAGAACTAGTTTACAACCCATAGACCTATTAGTCTGATGGTGTGTTCACATAGTAAAGCACTTGCTGACTACTGTTGGATTTTTCTTATGTCCAGCAATGGTTGGAATCCGGTGATTCACTGAAAATCTGCAGGTTGTTATATACAGTAGTTCTTTTCCCTTTTATCTAAAAGTTTTGTTTTGTTACTGACATTCACTTTTTTGGCATTGATGGGAAATGACCAATGTCGGAATACCTAAGTTCTCTGCCACTCATCTGAAAACTTTTACGGCAGCTGCCTTGAAATAATGTAAAAAAACAGTACATTCTGGAACTTATCGAAAAAATAAGCCACAGGCAAACACAGTATCTGATTTAACCATTTATATCATAAATCATTAGGATCTAAGTATGTTCACCTGCATCAACATTGCAGAATTCATTCATTAGGGCTATTTCTTACAAAATTATGTTAAGCTAGGATACTAAATTTTGCCACTACATAAGACTCTAGGAAACATCCCTTATCATCTCTTGTAATCAACTGCTACACTCCCTAGAACACTATTATCAGAAGCTAAATGGCAGAATCTTTGCAGAGAATCACTGAGATAGCGCCTGCAATTAAGAAGGTAGTTGCTAGAACTTTGAAGCTTCTCTTCTGGGGAATCCTTCTGCAAGGTACTTGTCAGAACAGAATTACATTTATACATCTATCCGGCTTTCAAGTTCTCACGCTTATGTACTTTACTTTGGCAGGTGGTTATTCCCATGCACCAGATGACTTGTCTTACGGAGTCGATATGAAAAAAATAAGATGGTGTGGCATTCTTCAGGTACGAAAACTGCTTTGCCCTTGAATGCAAGCTAGTGATAACAAAATTGCAAATGACAGAATTGATCTGCAGGATATGAATTAGAGTAGTGACTGCCATCATCCATAGAAATATTCTCACAGAGTCATTTGTATGTGTAATCTTGTAACTGCTAATTGGTTCTTGAATATAGGGGTAGTGGGCCAGCCTTCCCACAAGGTACACAGTGTCAGTATATTGGGCTTTTATCACAAGTGGGTAAATTGATCCTCTTGGTCATGGAGATTTTTTAGGCCACTGATGGGGAATTTCCAATTCATATCTCCCCTGCCATGACCAACAAGGCGGAGATGTGAAATTGATCCTTCAGTGGGACAATCCAATGCCAAAATTGATCAGGGGAACTGGGGCCTTATCACCTAGACTGATCAACTTAGATGATTTACTTAGTACATTTTATCTGAATAAACATTAGCTAAAAGAAATAAAAGAGTATGCTTGATTTGAATCAGCGGATCGCGTTGGCTTACTTGGTGGTGTCACTAGTGGAGATAACAACAATAAAGAAACGACCTAGAAATCTACCTCCTGAGCGATTTGCCATATTCAAGTCATATATTTGGAATTGGTATGCACATCGGAATTCTTGTGCACAACTGCCTTTCTTCCGCCTGTCAGAATTTTATGAGGAATTTTACTTTTCATTTATTTTCTTCTCTTTCTCTGATTTAAAAATTTCTTTGCCAGGCTTTTTGGACTATGTGTGTTCCTCATTTACTTTGCAACAACATACGGACTCTACATTCCAGATTGGCATTTTGTTGTGCATGATGAAGGCAGTCCTGACAATGGCAAGTCAATTACAGTAAGTGCTTTGTGCCTCCCAAAGAAATAGCATGACACTTTTTCATTGTGGCGCTGATTATTGCTCTTTTCAACACTTCAGAATTAGTCACTAGGATATGGTTTCAGAATATTTGTAAGAAAAAGGAATTAGCTTTGAAAAATAGTGCAAAGAAAGACTAAATCTATGGCGTTAACGAGGAAATCCATATGTTGTTCTCATCCGTACAGGTTTAGTTTTGTCAAAACTAATCTAATAGTTGGGAATCTTTGAATTTTACAGAAAATCAGCTGGTTTCAATACTGTCAGATTTATTAATAACCCAAATATAATATGCATTTTAACAGCCGGTGCAGCAATGGATGTGTGTTGGAGGGATGTTACTAATTACACCTTAAATTATATTTCCTTAAATTGAAAGAGGCAGCAAGATTATTCTTTATTTTACTTTGCAAGCAAAGTAAAGATGTGCTTTTCGGGGTTTCTGCCCTTAATTGAAGGGAGGATAGTCAAGTTTCCAAGCTCTGGAATAAGCTCACTCCTCCTGTCTAATGCATCCTTCAAGATCTATAAAATGCCCCGTGCAGGGTCCTATGCACACTATTGTTCCTCACAACACATTCCAGTCTCAATACACAAACCCCACTCCTGTTCTGTGAGTCAACCAGTCATGCAGGTGTTCCGATACTCCTTGACCCATGGACAACAACCAATAGGAATTTGAGAACAATACCTCCCCTAGGATTTGGTACTCCCCTATTGTGTTCTCCCACACAGTCTCAGAGCTGGTAATCCCATCAACTTGGTTGGTGACAAAACAATAACCTGAATGGAAACAACGAAAGTTGAAACTAGATTTATCCCCAACTCTCCCTAATGCCAGCTCGAGAATCCATTGTATCCCATCGCTTGGCTTTCCAATAGGTTTAATGTAATGTATCAGTCTACTCCTAGCATCTAACTAACGCCAGTATGGGTCCTGATTAGATCACGTAGTAATGTTGAAACTAATGTCAACAATAATCAAACATCCAATAATGTAAATAATAATCCTTTGACAACAATTAAATAACAAAATTAATATTAATTAATATTCGTCTAAATTTCATTCTTCATTGTACCACTGCACTTAAGTGCATGAAAAAGGTGATTAAAGAAAAATTGTCTATGTTGCACTGGCTTTGGGGATGGGAGAATGGCGGGGATGGGGGGACGAGTCCCCGGGATGGCTAGAGTGCACCCCCAGTTTTTCAGGGGATAGCAGGTTGGGGACGGCAATAATATATATATATATATATAGAGAGAGAGAGAGAGAGAGAGAGAGCGAGAGAGCGAGCTTTTAAAAGTTAGAATTCACCATAAACATTTGTAGTTGCTTGTAAGCACAATAGTTTATACTATATAGTATTATGCACACCCCTTACACTTGCTAGTTTTGAAAAAACTCAGGCAAATAATAAAAGGATTGAGTGACCATTATTGACACTTGAACGTGAGCAAATGTAGTTTGCCTTTAGGAAACTTAAGTTTAACTATTTTCAATCTGCATTTATGTCCATGAAGGCTCTATGAGAAGAATGCTTGTCTCTATAACAATTCTTCTTCCTTAAATTTCTTGTTTATAATGTTTGGGTTAAAAAACATTCCCTTACCAACAAGTTTTGCAGATTTTTACAGCTGTGTTGAAAACCACTACAAAACACTTTGGGATATACATGTTTGCATTCTGTAGAGAGATTAGATTCATATTTTCGATTAAGAAGGATATTGAATAGGAATTTATTCAAATGTTTAGTACACAATCTAAGTCTTTACTATCCAATTGTTTTCACGATGCTTGAGGTTGGGATGGGGGAACAGTTGGGCTTGATAACTCCTGGACACTTATGTACAATATGTAAAAGCTAAGATGACACTAAAAATGAGAAGAACAAGAGCAACACCCAAAAGGATCAAACCTTTGAGTTGTTGCATTTCTTAGTTTGTTGACATGGAGGCTTTGCTACTTGTAATGATGTTGCTAAAAAGACAATAGTTAAATCTCCAGAAACCCAAATCAAAACCCATCATACACAACCCATATTTTGAGCTGCAACTTGTATAGATTTAGATTTAGATTTATAATAATACAAAAAATATGGATGGGATAAATGATCATATTATACAATCATCAATGTCCATTGTAAAAAGTTAAAACTGAAGATACATGACCAAAACATCTCCAAAATCTGCCTGGGGCATCTATTAAACCTACTTGGAATGTCTCCAAAATTTGCCCGGAAGTCCCCAAAATCTGTTGGGGACGTTTTGGGTATGACCAACAAGTCCCCAAGTCTCTAATGAAGTCCCCAAAAGATTAGAGACGTTTCCTAGGGGTCCCCAACTCCCCAAAATGCGGGGGCGGCGGGTACAAGGCTCTTTTTTAGGGGGGGACAAGTCCCCGTGCAACATAGAAAATTCTCCAAAATGTTAGAATTTGCACTTGAATAGTAGTTATATTATATCTTTAAACAATTTGCACTATATCACAATAACAATAAGTAATAGGACCACTGAAAGATAGACAAGCACAACATACACAAAAGTTTATCCTGGGAAACCCTCTTGGGGAAGAAAACCCAGCAGAACTTCTTCAGGGTAGATTTAGTCAACAAGTACAATGTCAATCTAGTACAACAAAGAGCTAAGGTTCTTTCACACAAAGATCCCGAGAATAACCAAGACAAGAAAAACCAAAGATAAGATGTCTTCACTGAGTAGCTTCTCTTCTTCCTCTAGCACACTTGATCTTCTCTCTCTAGTGAACTTGCTTGAGTGCTTGATGTGTGTGTTCAAATGAGCTAGGCATCACCTTTATTTATACTGAACTTGAGGTGACCTTTTTCTCTATTGGGGTCGACTTCTCTACTTTACTGGGCCGACATCACTTAGGAAATATTAAATAATACTTATTTAATATTTCTTCTAGATTATTCTGGGCCGACTTTACAAGTAGGGTTTACATTTACTCTTATAGGGTTTTTACATGATCAATTACAATATGAATATATCCCGAAGGAAATACAATAAGAATACAATAATAATATAATACAAATATCTTTCGAAGTTACATAATCTTCAACACTCCCTCTTAACAAGGAAGGTATTCTTCTGACGCGATCATCATCACTGCTGCTACAACTCTATACTCTGACCATTGACTTGTGACATCTCTCGAATCTATACATCACTAGAAGTTCTGTACGAGCAAGCCATCATCTCAATCATGCATCAGTCACGATCATACATCCGGGGGCTTCACAGTAGCAACACATCAGTGGGAGCGAGCCAGGAGCGCACATCACGTTATTATGGGACTTCATCTAGACACACACACCCGACTGGATACACAGCTCAATTGGATACACATACTCGACTGGATACACATACTAAGTATGGTCACGCTCTCCAATCCTCGCAAGTATGGTCACGCTCTCTAGTCCTTGCAAGTATGGTCACGATCTCCAACCCTCGTGAGTATGTTCATGCTCTCCAATCCTCATGAGCTGGTCACGCTCTCCAGTTCACACATACAGACTAGCTCTAACTGGATACGCAGCTTGAATGGATACACATACTCGACTGGATACACATACAAAGTATGGTCACGCTCTCCAATCATCAAGAGTATGGTCACTCTCTCTAGTCCTCGCAGAGTCTAGTAATATATGCCCGTAAATTATCACCCACTGCTATCGTATTGGACAGCTATAGCCCCTTGAATCACATATCTGACTCATCTCTCCCTTTTACGAGGGACATCTCTCTGCATCATGCTAAGCTTGTCCCTGAAGTACTCAAACTTTACTCTCGACAGAGGCTTGGTCAACACATCGGCCGTTTGCTCGTCCATTGTAATATACTAGAGCTTCACTGCTCCCTTTTGTACCATATCTCTGATATAATTATACATGATCTTGATATGCTTGGACTTGTCATGAAACACTGGGTTCTTGAACAACTTCACACAACTCTGGTTGTCACAGAAAATACAAGTCGCCTCTAACTTGAGATCAAACAGCCTTGCAAGTAACTTTCGAAGCCACATTGCTTCACTGCTAGCTGAACACACTGCCATATATTCTGCCTCAGCTGTATTGAGTGCCACACTAGTCTGCTTCCTGCTGAACCAGGAAATCATGCATGATCCCAAACTGAAGCAACATCCTGAAGTACTCTTCCTGTCTGTGACACTACCGACCCAATCTGCATCAACATAGCCTTGCATGCTAATCTTCTGATCTGACACATTTCTGAGTCCATAATCAAGTGTACCCTTCAGGTACCTCATCACATGCTTTGTCGCAATCAACTGAACACGTCTCAACTCAACCATGTACTAACTCAATGTGTTCACCACAAAGCATATATCTAGTCTAGTGTTCATCAAGCACATCAATGAACCAATCATCTGTCTGTATAATGTGGCATCCAATGTCTCTGAAGAAGTATCACACAACAACTTCAAGTTTGATGCCTGTTCTCACATCCATAGTAGATGGGGCTACCACGTCTTCAAACCAGTTTCCAGTACTTTTCTGAGCCAGTCCTTTTGCTATGAGATGCGTGAGATCAACAGTCGATGAGCAACTTTCCTATGATCACTCATATTTTTAGCAGACCTAGAGCACATATTTTCAGCCTTATGCCATGACTGAGCCTCATGACCTTAGATTTGATGACTGAGGTAGCCATTTTCTTCCATACAGAGCAGCCATGATGACAGTGCCTATGATTTATATAGCAACAATGTTTCAGTGACAGTTAGAGGTTCAGATGATGGATATAGGTATATGACCCAGCAGGTATATGGTTGTGCATTGGATTCTCATATTGTGCTCTTTTTCTTATTGTGGTAGCTTGACTGGGTATTTAGTGGTTATTATTTGGTGATATCTTTATGTGGTTAATTGACTGTTTAGAAGTGAAAGTAATTTAGTTGCTTGAGATTAGAATTTCTTGTGTATACTCATTGGTCATGCTCTCTTAGTAGCATGGACTTGGTCATCCCCCCATCATGGTTTGCTAGTCATGGCATCACCCGTCACTTCCCCATTCATCCGTTATCATTCGTATTTGGTTGCATCCCGACTTACACTTTAGCTTGTGATATTGAAGACTTCCCTACCTATGCCTTTGTGTTAGATAGACTCCTTGTTGTTATGTGTCTTGGCTCTGAGTTGTGCAACAGAACTTGCCGAAGCCTTGATCCTTCTGGGCCAGGAGAACCTGCTGGTGTTGGTTCCTGAGCTTAGGTGAGTTGGGTTCTGAAGCCTTGACCTCTCTGGTTGGTTGCCCCCGATGTTTGGTTTTGATTGTGGATGGTCCCCCCTAGTTGCCTGAGTTGTGTCAGTTAAAACTTGAAGCAAATTGTATTGCCATCATTACATGCATTTATGTGATTCATTGTTATATCTTATGAAATGCAAGCCCATGGTAAAACAAAATAAAATTGTGCTTTTAAGCACAACAAAGAGGGCTATGAAATGAAATGTAAAGCACCCTGGATGAAAGATGCAATTAGTTATGCTTTTAAGCACATGCAAAATCCGAAGGGTCAAAGGCCTAAAAGCAGTGGGTAAACAAATGTTAAATCTAAAGACTGTTGGCCATGCTATTATTGAAATGTAATGATTATTTCTTAACTGAGCCTACGGGTTGGTATGTGAGATGGAGTAAGGGAAAACTAATTCTAAGTGTCCCCTAGAACCTCAAGTTACGGTTAACTGTGCACCTAGTCACGGTGGTTCTAGAAAAGATCCTCACGGTTTTGATTTAAGCTTAGATGTGAGTTGTAGAAATTTGTTAAAATTGAATGGGCACTCCTCAAAACAACTTATTCCATTTGTGAGACACTGCCATTCCCTGTGTGTTTTTTGTCCAACATATGATTAGGTGGTTTTCCCTTTCCCTTTCCCTTTATCCGAGATGTCATAGTGTTGAAGTTGTAAAGTCATTCTTTTGTCTTAAGCTTTTCTTTCTCACCTTCACCCATTTCTAGCAAAATGGCCACATTCATAAATGAGTATACACTTGAGGGTCTTCTTTTGAGTAATTGGTTGCTTTTATCTAGACTTATATTTGATGGTTTCAATAGAATGCCACTTCGTACTTTAGTCTTGCTATTAAAATATTTAAAAGAGCATATTTTATCCATTTGAACTTACAACATTAGTCAGTTTTGGCTTGGGTCATTAATGATTATTTCGATCAGTTTTGACTTGGTCAACCTAGTTTGACCAAGTCAACCATAGGATCTGGGATGAGTTGGACTGATGATGTTCGAGATTGATTTTTTGTGGTCCTATGGTGCCCATTAGATGGTTCCATGCATCAGACAGAGGTTTCATGTGATGGTTTGATGGATTTTTATTATTATTATTATTTACAGACCATTATTTTTATTGTCTGGGCATGGTTAAGCTTACAGATGATTATCGTGATGGTCACATGATGTATGAGTACTCATCCTTACTAGATTTGGACCTTCTGAGGACATTGGGACACCCATTTATCAGTTTCAGGCACTTACAAATGAGGATATGATCAGTTTATTGCATATTTTCCATAAAAGTGGCCTTTTCAGCACTTTTGAGATTATTTTGGTTCTCCTAGGGCGCTACAGAGGGAGTATGGGTTCCAACCACTCGTTATTACCATATTACCTTCCTCCTAGAAATTTTGGTGCAGTTAGTTTGGTGCCCGGGGCACTTGGCACAGAGTTACAGGCATTTTTATATTTTACAGGTGATATTCCGACGGTACAAAATGGAAGAATTGGCTACAGAGGAAATCAATTTTGGAAAATGAGGGAAGGAAATGGCATCAGGTTTGATCAGAGAGTGATTGTGATGCATCCCATACCTTCCGACACAATCTACAGCTTCAATGGGGTCCACACATTCTCTGGGTCATTATTTTGGGGTTTTATATTGTATTATTGGGACAACACGTCCTAGTGATTTTTATCACTTATTGATGTATATTATATTTTGATGTAGTTGGGGCATTAGTCTAGTGAAGATATTATCTCCTAGACCCCCCAACAAGTTGTTATGTTTCCTAGTCACTTCATGTTGTATGTCCCCCCTAAGGCGTCATTGAGGGAACATGTTCCCCTCTCTTTGAGTGATCCTTGTATTATATTTCCGGCTCATCTTAGCCGTTGATTATTATTGTTATATCTTATGAGCTCAACCACTCATTTAAAAAGTGGTTAAGGTTTTGGTCTCTCTCACTCCTATTTAAAGAAGAGGTCCCCCTCATTGTAAGTGGACTTTTGGCTCTGGGCTATTGGAATAGAAAGAATTATTTTGTGAGAAATACTTGTGATCTTGGGTTGAATGTTGGCTATGGTGATTGAAACTACTTTTTCATTGCACTGAAAGATCTTGGGGAATATACCTTACATATTTTTGGATCCATATTTTATTTGCAGGTGAAGAGGACGATTTGGAAGAGGGGCGCACTGGCTGGGGAGACTCACCTTGTCTCTCTCTCTCAGATCTTGGTTTATTCAGGGAGTAATTTTGTCTTTGTACCAATTATTCTCTATCTTTTACTTCTTACTTACATCTACCTTCATTTCTGCTTACTGATTGATTTTCTCCTTGGTTTTGTAGGAAGAGAGGGGGGCACTTGTGGTTCTTGGGCAAATCGTTGGAGCAAGAGATTCAACAAAACTTTCATTTGATCTTTGCGGGAGTATTCCTCGTCATTCCGGCATTCATTCTCATTATCCAGGTACGCATCACAAGGTACGATTTTTATTCCTTTACTCTACCCATCTGTCATCTACATTTCAAACCCTAAGCTAAAACTTATAAAAAATTCTCTGGGTTTAACTATTTGGAATTTTGGCGAACCATTTCTGGGTTTTCACCTCTAGGCCTAGCCCCAGGTGGGTTCTCTAGGGCATCTTGCTCTCTGGACTCTGTTACCAACTATTTTGTACCATAGTTGGACTTCTCGCGAGCCGCCAGTTTCATGAACATGTCAAGTGTTCATCGTCAGTGTTAAGAAGTTCAGAAGATTTTTCAGGGCCAATTTTGGCCCCTTTGTAATAATTGCATGTCCAGACCCCCATGGGGGAATTGTAATAAGTTGGTCTAAGCATGATTATTTTGTAAAAGACTTGGCTTACTTTAGGTTTGGCTATTAAGGGGATATTCTAGAGTGTTTTTTCCTTAGGAATTATGCATTAATCTTCAGTGACGTATAATTCCTGAGTTTTTCACTCATACCTCCAAAGCTGGATTATTTACCATGGTGGTCGAACCTAGGGAGGTTATTAAAGTCTAAGTGTATATTTATTTTTACATGCTATCCATCAATAATAAGTCGTATGGACATGCAATAGGTCCCCTAGGAGTTGGAGTCAATTTCGATAAAAATAATTTTTTTTCTGTAAAATTAGACCATTTTTTAATGGTTTAATTGGAAAAATTCAAAGTGTAATAAAAGCATGGTATGGAGGCAGAATTTGGCGTGGGGATGCTCGTTTTCACACTAAGAGCGTCCTCTTTAACCTAGGACCCACTTTTCCTAGGTTTCAGGCGATTAAATTGTCACTTATGGCATTTTTTCCCTAAAGAGGTGACGTAATGGACATTAATTGCTAAGTGTGCTACAAAATGTACAAAAGACAAAAATTAAAAAATCCAAAAAATGATTTAAAAAATATGTGGAAAGGGTGGCTAATTAGTCTCTTATGGAAGGTGACTCATTAAGTGGATTAAAGCACATGTTGGAATAACCAAAGTTAGGATAGCGAATATATCAAATTAACTCTTGCGCCTTTCCTCCTCACATGGGCGGACTTTCCATGCATGGAAGCTCGTGGTGGATAAGGAGATGATTCCAAGGTTTGAAAGGGACGCCTCTCCCATGTGGCAGCCACCTCATCTCAAATCACAATAACCAAGTGCTTGTGAAACTCGACCTCATCGCATTGATCTCTCCTCTAATTAAAGAGATGTGCCGTTTCTTTATGGACTCGCGTGGGTGACTTGCTTAGTGGGTGGTCTCTTATTCGTTGGAGAAGGTTTCAAGGTTGAGAGGGGTGCCCCTCTTGTGAGGTGGCTGCCACCTCTTCCTTTTCACGCCAACCAAGAGGGAGTTAAGTGTTAGTTCACCCATCAATCAAGCCTCAATCAAGGATTCACTCTCGATGGAGCCATGCGCACCCCCTCCTCTTGATTTTTTGCTATTTAAGTAGGGTTATGCTCCATTCTTAAAAGGTGGAATAAGCATCGAACCTCTGCCTCTGTATTGTATCAAGTTCCTGTTATCACACACATAGTAGCTGGGCTACCATGTTAGTAGAGCAAATATATGCACTTTTTCGAGCTTTGCCTTTGCATATTTTCAGTGAGATCAGCTATGATGAGCAGCATTATTTATGATCACTCACACATCAGAGCATCTTTATATCAGACATTTATTAGACCTTATGCCAAGGTTGAGCCTTGAGACCTTAGATTTGATGACCGATATGACCTTTTGTTCCATACAGATACAGGGCAGTGTTCCGTGTTTCAGATGCAGTGTTCTCAGTGGTTGTAGTTGGTTCAGATTACAGATATTGATATATGACCCAGTATATATATGATGTGCATTGATGTTATTTACCTTGCCGTTTAGGTCATTTTGATAGCATTGACTTGGTATATAGTAATTATGATCTGGCAGTATATTAATATTGAAATCGCACTAGTTGGGTGAGTGGTCTTTTGCTAGATCCCACACGTGGGTATTGCTCATTCTTTCTCAAATCCATAGATCCATGTCATAGCATACCCCCTAATGCCATTTCACTTTGATTTTGACCTTGTGGGCCCTATTTGGACCATTTTCCATATTTTAAGGGTGGGCCCTGTTGATGCCTCGGTTGTGCAGGTTAGATGCAGAAGGTGCTGGAATGTTCCAAGACACTCAACAGAGGAAGAAAACCCAAGTTGAAAGGCTTCGAAAGACCCTGCGCAAGGGCAGTTCTATCCCCAACCTTTTTGCTGTGGTGATCCTCCACGGATATTAGGCCTCCGCTAGCACTCTAAGAGTAGATGAGTTGACCTATAAGATCAGTTTTCCAGTCAAGGAAAACCAAGGTGTGGATATGGTAATACAAAGCTAACCTAACCTATTTCAGAAAAGGAAACTAATCTAAGTTAATCCTATTCTAAAATGAAAGCTTGTTTATGTGCAGATTGGTCTTTAGATATGATTAAACAAGTAATTGAACAGCTTAAACAGAAATGTCTTTAGTTGTGTTACTTGTTAACTTAAATTATTATCAGTTAATAAAAATCAAATGACAATCTTTCAAGTATTCAGGCTTATTCAAGATCCAGTCTGTAATCACTCTGCTAATTCAAAAATTAACAATGATTATATGAGTTCATATGCACCGAATCATTTGCAGAAATAAAACATGAAAGTACTTGCATTGAAAAAACTCAATAAAGCACTTTGAAACATAAACCAGTCATATAGAGAAATCAATACAACAGATTTGTGCATTAACAAATGTTTAGCAAAAGATCAGATACATAACAGATGACAATTTGAAGCATAAATCAGAGATTCTCAAAGAAATTTGAGGAATAACAGAAGATAGATTAAAAGATAACTTTACTGTATGAAGAGGTCTTGTATAGAAATTACAAAAATCTCTGCTTAACAGAGTATCTCCAGTCCAGTCTTCTGCTGACTTACAACTCCAAAATTACCAACCCCTAACTACGAGAGGTATCCTTTAAATAATTAAAACAGAGTCCAAAAATAGAGATCCCTAGAAAACAGAGATTACAAAATCGGATCAAACCTACAGATCCAAGAAATCCTGCCATTTCTCATATATGTCTAACAACTCATCTATATTTGAGAAACTGACAGATTCTAAAGCTAGCTGAACATTGCACACATTATTCTCCATGTCATGCTTCGCCAGCTTGTGCCAAGCGCGAAGATACATACGAATCTTGCCTTCCATGACGACCGGTTCTCTAACCAAATCATCCACATCCTGAATGCTGACTTGTTCAAGATCCCGAATCCTCTGTGCGAACTCCTCACGCTTGCTCTCAAGCTCTTCAAGTCTGCATTTTGGCGGCAAATCTTCTAGGATAGGGGTCATTAATGGTAAGCCTAGAACATGCATAATGTTGTCAACTGCATACCATCGCCTGGTGCAAATATTCTTTGATTTATTGATAGTCTCTTCAGCTGTTTCATTATAATCAAGCCAAGTATTTAGAGAGGCTTTGACCTTTTTAATCTGGAAACTGCTGAGGATCGGGATATCTTTTGGTGCATTCTTAACATACCCCTGCCATTCACTGATTTCCTCCTGAGCCTTAAAAGCTTGGAGTCTCTTCTCCTTTTGTTCTTCAAGGGTGGAGGACATCTTGGAAAAATTAATGAAATTTTCCCTGATTTCATCCAAAGCAATGTATACTTTCTCCAAGAGCTTATGATGATCCTGATTCACCTTGAGGGCCAGATTCTTAAAATCACAGGGTGTAAACTTGAGAAAACTTGAGGAGGCTGCACTTGCAGTTGCATCCTCAACCTGCTTTTCCAAGGAAGCTATTTTTTCAACGCCAATGGAATGCTGAGATTGTGAGAGACTGAGTTCAGCGAGAAGAGTGGCATTCTTTTGCTCTAGGTCTAGCAACTTACTTGCCCAAGTTTGCCTGAGATCAGCCACATCAGTAGAATGTTGTTTTTTAGCTTCAGCCAATTCCTCTTTCAGGTTTTTGATCTCTTCATCCCTGAGGTCAACTTCCCTATCCAAACCCTGGACTGAATCCCAATTAGCATTGGCAAAGGCTCCTAAGGCTGTTGCTGCTTCAATTGCTTCAATTCTTGGATTATTGATCCTGGGAGCCCATATTACTTGAACTGGTTCAGGTGCTTCCAAACCATCTTGACCTTGACCTCTTTTCCTGGTCCTTCTTATCACTGTCTTATCATCCTTGCTATAGAAGTAATTCCCAAGGGGAACTACATCTTCATCTGTGTATTCAACCATTGACTGTGTGGAGGTAGAAGTGACACTAACTGTTGAGATTAGTGAGGGTGTTTGGGTAACAACAGGGGTAGGAATAGGTATGGTTACTTGAGTAGTAACTGAAGATGTAGTGATAGCTTGAGGAACTGACAAAATTCTATCTGGGGAAGGAATTGAAACAAAGGCTTCAGATAATGGAACCTGAGTGTCATCACTAGCTTCTGGGAGTGGAAGTTGACTATGAACTTTGGTGGGTGAAGATGGTGAGGAAATCATAGAAGATACATCAGTAATGGTAGTTGATAAATTGACTATGGGTGACTGTAGAGGAACAGCCAAAGGCTGGGCTTCTGCAACAATTGACAATGGAATTGATAAAGGGACTGAGTGTTCGGGCGATGGGATAGTAGTGTCATTGAGGGTGTTGAACAAATGTGATAAGGAAAATGGAAGTGCTTCCCCTAAAGGAATAGTAGAGGCTGGTTGGACAGATGGCAGCGTAAATGCTGATGATGCAATGCCAGGAGCAACATTAAATTCTAACACTGATTTCTCAGGGAAGGACTGATCCATATCAATACTATCCAACAATTTAGTGACGGTTTTAGGATCTCAGTGACTTCTTCTATTACTGGTACCGGAGGAGGTGGGACCACTTCTTCATCACAGTCTATTATGTCAACTGTAGGAACCTGTGATGAAGAAGGCAGGACTTTCTTCCTCTTAGTAGGGCTAGCCTGAGTTAAGACCAGATCATCATCTTCTTGAGTTTCTTCAGTAGTGATTTGAACATTTGATGCAATTGGTAGCTGAATGTTGACTGCAAGCTTTGGAGGTTCTAGCAATTGAGTCTTTAACATCGATGTCAATTGCACCATTTGCTGCTGGGATTCACGAGCTGATTGTAGCATCATTTTAGCTTCTTCACCAGCTTTCTCTTGAGAGGGTTCCCCTAGAGGAGCTTTACCTTTGTTTCCATCCGGGAATGTAATCATGAGAGGAGTATTGGCCTTCTGACCCTCTTTCTCTTCTAAGTCTCTTCTTGCTTGTTCAACGATATTTAGTTGCATGGCCTTGTAACTCAGAACTCCAACCTTAAAGTTCATTCTGGTATTTTAAAATGTCCTGCTGTTCTTGTAAGTCTTTTGCCTTAGCTAGAACCTGTGAGAATGTGTCCACCCCTTGGTATATGAAGTCATCTGGAACTAACTCATGTGCATAATCTATTTTCATATGTACTTGCTTGAGGTGTGCATCCAGGAACTTCTTGGGGTCATGTTTCCTTTTCGGGGCAGTACCTAATCTCAAGGCAGCTATCTGGTCACCTAGAACTGCAGCCCAAGTTGAAGTTGGGATAACCAACTGACCAAGATTGAGAGAAAACTTAGGCCAACCTTTCTTCCTAGGACCTGTGAGTTTCTTATACATGCCATCAGTGACAGTTTGAAAAGAAACCTCTTGTATTACCATCCTATCCGGGACAATCCTGGGAAGCAGGTGCACTGTGTCACTTCCCCAAATCCTGATGTAAGAAAAATACTCACCTACATACCAATCACCCATGGTGTTGATGAAAGTCTTAGCATCATCTGAGAATGCAGGTGGCTGTTGCCTGAAGATCTTGAAATAGATGGTACCCATGAAGTGGTCACAAATGTCATATAACAAGGGTGCAAAATTCTCTTCCCATAGTATCGAATGATAAATGTGCACAGGAGGGTCTGAAGGGGTCCAATTCCAACCCAAGTTAGGGTACTGGAACTCTGAGCAAAAAACATCAAGGACATATGCAGATAGGAAAAAGCGCGGTTTCTTATGAGTTGGAGCCTTTTGATACTCATGAATGGCATTCTTCAATTCAGCCGACAGGATAGAAGCCCATGGGAAAGACTCAACTGTGACTAGCACATGATGTGCTATAGGTGCCCATTCTGCTTTGAAAAGGGAACAATTTGGTAGACCAAAAAGCTTGCAGAGCATGGCTGCTATTAACGAGTAAGGTTCCTTAAACCAGATGATGGGATAAAGGTTATCAGCCTTAGGCTCAAAGGCGTTCGGCTTAAGCATCCATGACCTAATCATCTCGTTAAAGTTGAACCGGGTTTTGGACAACTGTATAAAATCGGGGGAGAGGGTATGCACATGTGGTTTCAGAGCAAAAGCTCGAACAAAATCCTCCGGGCAAAAATGTGTCAATTGGCACCCCGTGCTATCGTTAAAACAACGGTCTTTAACACTGTCATTCTCAATTATCCATTTTACAGCATCAGTGTAAGGCAGGATAGAAGGGCACGCAGCAATAGCATGAATTTGGGAAGCCCTAATTCTCTCGTACACTGGTCTATCGTTCTCGATATGAGAAAGGTCGTCATTATAAAAAATGGCGTATATTTTCGACCAATCCATCTGGTATGTTTCAGTGACTCGCTCACTGGTGTCGGAGAGCAAACCTGCTATGAATATTTAATTAATATTATTATTTATATATTAAATAGATTATTAGGTTAATAAGCGAAAGGGTGTAACCCTTCGCTATTCTTGCTCAAGCCCTATAAAGGCGAGCTTATTGTAACTTTATCATCATCTATCAATATAATATTATCTTTTATCTCAAATATGGAAGGAGGATTCGCTTCTTAACCTAGTGAACGGATATGTTCACTGCAAAACCAAAATTAGGGTCTCTGTTCAGGGGATCTCTGAGTGGCGTTTTAGAGCGTGTACCTTTCGACATGGCGAAAGAACTTGCAATTTCTAATCAATAAGAAAATTAAAATCAAAATCAATCCAAAAATAGCAAAATTGTAGACTGGTAGTGTAAGGATGACAGTAAGCTTACCCGAAATAGCAAACAAACGGAAAAACGACACCTGATACGCAATCCACGGTAAAAACAACAGTGTGACGGAGTAATTCTTCAAAGTAAAATGGTAAAAATAAAATAGGAAAAACCCTATTTATTATATTTACCAGATTAAAAGATGACCGTAGGATCAAAACAGATGGACGACCGAGATGAACCGGAGCGGGATGTGGGGTTGTGCGAAAATTTTATTCACCAATTTTATTAAGGGATCCCGAAAGCCGCAACACGACAATTGCGGATTGCGGGGTCGCGCAAATGGCAAAAGCGGAAAAGAATTCCCGAAAGCCGAAAGCCGCAATTGCGGGTTTCGGGAATAATCACAATCGAAAAAAAATGAAAAACGTGTTCCTGAAAGCTGCAACCCGACGCTTGCGGGTTGCGGGTTTCGGGAATGACATACTCGTAAACCGAAAACAACTTCCTGAAAGTCGCAATCCGACAGTCGTGGGTTGCAGGTTTCAGGAACGTGCGACAAAATAAAATAAAAGACAGAGCCCGAAAGCCGAAAGCTGCAATTGCGGGTTTTCGGGTTTCAGGATGATAGTTTCCCAAGATTATTATAAGACGAACCCGCAACCCACAACCGTCGGGTTGTGGGTTTGCCAAATTCCAAACTGCAAAGCAAACACCCCGCAACCCGAAATTGTCGGGTTGTGGGTTTCGGGTCTCCTAACTGTCGGGTTTCGGGTTGGTTGAAGAAAAGGGTAAAATACTCAAAATCTGAGGATTTCAATAGACCAGATAGTTAGAGATCATCCAGAAAGAGGTAAACATGCAGGACAAAAGTATGGGTGAGAGATCTAAACAAGTGAAAACCGAAATTCTCATATTTACAGAGTATACTCACCAAAATACCTTTGTGTTTATTCAAAATGGGGGTTCCTGTGCTTCAGCTAAGCATGGGATCTGTTGTGGCCACAACAAATGGCGACTGGCTGGGAAGAACCAGTTATCTCTGCAGTGAAATTCAGCTAAATGAAACATGTTAGCCACATCACTTTTTTCAACTTGAATTTTCCAAAAATTGATCACAAGAGAGACAGTTAACGAGCATGGAACATGAAATTAATAAATCCCCATATATTATCATGTTGAGAATAATGCAAATCTGATAAGGGGGTTGAAGAAACAATTGAGATCATTCACCTTTATGTAATCATGGAGAAGCAGCTTGTGTTGAACCTAGGCACATACTTGAAAATGCTCATGGATATCCTAATTACACATCACCTTGATTTATTGAGATTTTATTTACATGCAACAAATTTTATTTTTTTTTAGATTAAAAGAAGAGACCGTGTATATAAGACCACTGCCCTGACTTGGTGATCAGATATAAGCAGTGCCATTCACAAGCATAATTGAGAAACTGATCAAGCCAGCTCGATAAAGAGACTCCTTGTCTTCGAGCTGTAATATTCAAAGCAACTACCATGGCTTGGTGACCATATTGTGATAGCTTCAGTCCAAATTAAACCCATGATCATGGCAGGGATGGCTTGCAATAAGACCCCCCTGTCCCTATATGCACGAGTATCTTTTACAAAGCAAACTAAATTTTATTAAGTTGAAAATTACAAGGCACTACCATGGCTTGGTGACCATATATCGGTAGCGTTACTCACCAATGCTTTGCTGATCATGAATGGACCGACCTATGATAGGATTTGTTATCACACAACTTGTAGTTGCCCCTAGTGGTATCCCATCCGGGACGGTAGAGGAGATGGACAACTAAAGAGGTGACCCAAGGGATGCCACGGTTCCCAATGCAAGATGGGAGTCACGTCAACCGAGGCACTCTTCACTTTAGATCTAGATAAATCAAGACCTAGGGGGAGACCCTATAACCAATCAAAGATGATTGAACCCAAACAAAGGTTCCTAGGGATGAGTAAATGGTAAGTTACGGAAACCGATGCAAGGTAAAGTGGACCTTTGTTTGGGTTCAATCATCTTTGATTGGTTATAGGGTCTCCCCCTAGGTCTTGATTTATCTAGATCTAAAGTGAAGAGTGCCTCGGTTGATGTGACTCCCATCTTGCATTGGGAACCGTGGCATCTCTTGGGTCACCTCTTTAGTTGTCCATCTCCTCTACCGTCCCGGATGGGATACCACTAGGGGCAACTACAAGTTGTGTGATAACATTTTTGGCGCCGTTGCCAGGGAAGGTAGAGGCCTACCCTGGTTCGACATATATTTTTCAAGCCCTACTCCCGTTCTCTTTGCCAAGATTTTTGGCGCCGTTGCCGGGGAAGGTAGAGGCCTACCCTGGTTCATCATACCTTTGTGTCTCTTTCTCTCCCTGTATTTCAAACGACATACATCTTGGTAGTAGAGCTTAAAAATCTACCTGGCGACTCCTAATCATGACTCCGCTGAGGAGCGAGCTCATAGTCATCCTTACAACACTCGACGTAAATCAAATCCAAATCAATTAGAAGGAACCCCACTTACCTATCACAAAAGAGATCCTAAAGCCCAATCATCTAGCTTCTTTTGGAAACTTGTTAACTCAGATTCTCCAAACCGTGTCTTGGGATCCCCTTTGTTCAATTCGGTTCCTCCTTCATCTCTTAATCCTAACACTATTTCAGCTCCAGTCAATCCAATGGCTGGACAAAGTCAATCTAACTCTGGGAACAATAACCAAAACAATCCTCCTGTTGCTCGTGCTTTTGGAAACAAGGCTGGGGCCTCTCCCTTAGACTTTTCTCAGATCTTGGGTGCTCCCCATAACATGCCAGACAAGTACTTTGAAAAGATCCCAAAGTTTAACGGTAATTGTGTGACCTCCATTGAGGACCACATAGAAAATGTCTGGGCTCACATGGAAGCTTATGGGGCTGAGGAAGAAGATGTGTTTATAAGGGGTCTCTTTGCATCCTTGGAGGGTGATGCTCGTAAATGGTTTGACCGCTTTCCTGCATCATCAATCAATGGATATGATGTATTCACCGATAAACTCAAGCAAGAGTGGTCAGTCAAGTTGGACGGGTGCTTCCTTTTACACCAACTTTTTGACATCAAAAAGGAGAATGAGTCTGTCCATGAGTTTAACCAGCGCTTTGATAAGACTGTGGCCAACATCCCAAGTAACATAAGGCCCCTTGATCAAGCCATCTTGATTCATTACCTCAATGCATATGAAGGTTACCTGGGTTACCATCTGAGAGACAAAGACCCTAGTAATTTGAAGATAGCACAAGATAATGCTGGGAAAGCCGAAGCAAATGTTGCTTCCATGGGAAAACAAAATTTGTTTGACCTAATAAGTGGATCTTCTTCCAGAGCTGAGCCTAAGTTTAAGAAGAGTAAGGAACCTAGCAAAGATCCCAATGAAATGATGGAGAGCATGCATGAAATGATGAAGAATTTAACTCTCCTGACTAGGGATCTAGCTAAGAGCAAAGAGGTGGATAGATATAGGCAGCCCTATGGCCCTAAGCCTTATTGGAATCAACAAAAGAAGCCTAATGAAGGTGATAGAAGAAACCCTGTGAGCCAAGCTTCACCTGAACCTCCTATCATAAACTGGTCTGAAGAGCAAAAGTTGGAAGATCCTGAGTATACCACCCATGGTGATGATACTCCGAATTCTCCAAAGAACATTAATTGGGTTGATGACTTAAAACTTGACAAGGACTTCAGAAGGATTTTGATTGATCATGAAGAAGAGTCCATAGAAGAACCCAACCCTAGTCGTCCCATCTATGCTACTGAGCAAGTTAGTAGTAGTAGTCAAGTTCCCCCTAAAACCTATCAACGAAGAAAGGATGGCCAAAAGCTCATACCTTTTAGTGAAAAGAGAAGCATTGAGCTGCCTAGTCCAGTGAGTGAGCCAATCCCTCTGCCTGAGTATGACTTGAATATCAACATCGAAAGAGAATTGGACAAAGTTATGCATAACATTCCACTCACTGAGTTAATGAAAATCCCATCAATAAAGGAGCAAGTGGTAGAGTTTTTCGAGAGTATCCCTGAGACTGCCACAAGTAGTGGTGAAGGTTCATCTTCTCAAAACTCAGCACCTAGTGCTATGGTTGATGAAGAGGATGACCCTCCCATTAACATCCAAACTGCCTTATATGAGAGAAAGAATGGTGGTCACCAACCATTTTATCTTACACTTCGCATTGGTGATACCTTTCTTCATAATTGTATGTTGGATTCTGGTGCCTCTATGAATGTGATGCCTTTGCAAGTCATGGAAGCCATGGGATTAAAAATAACTAGGCCTTATGGGAACGTTTGTGGGATTGACTCTAAACCAGTTAAAGTCTTTGGTTTGATCAAAAACTTGAGAGTTGACCTGTTTTCATGCCCCGACATATCCATGCTAATGGATATAGTAGTTATAGATCTCCCTCCAGCTTATGGTATGCTCCTTTGTAGGAAGTGGTCTGCTGGGCTAGGGGGACATCTTTAGATGGATTTATCATATGCTACTATCCCCAACTCTGATGGGTCTTTGGTTAGGGTGTACCGGGAGCCATTTTATGATGGACATCTTGAGAATTATGAGGATGGTTTGAGGAACACTTTTGGTGAGGGTGAGTTATTACCTGAAGGTATCTTCATGGTCATGGGTGGCCACGATGATGATCCTAGTCCAGAAAGGGAAAGAGCTATTGCTGTTAGAGAAGCAAACCTTGAGTCACTTCGGGGTGAAGTGTCGGAAGAACTTAGGACTTTGAACCAACCTAGTAGTGTAGGGCCACACATTGAACAACCTGAGCCCACTACTCAACTAAATACTTCTGAGAATAACTTTGATCGAATTAGAAGGGGTGAGTATATACCTAGGACAGTACATGAGTGGTTTTTCTTAGTTGACCTTAACACAGAAAGAGGAAGACAAGGCTTACCTCACATCACTCCTTGGGCAAATAACAATGAAGGAACACACCTTCCCTCATCTGAGGGGAATAACGAAGAACCAGTTGATTATCACTTTTCTGATGCCCCTGATCATTTGTCCCATTTGTCCTTGGAGGATGGGGTTTTGAGGCAAGTGAATGACAACTCCATGAGTTGGCAAGAACATGCCTTAATCCATGATACCCCTGGGAAGGATTCTTCTTTGAACAATCTAGCCATTTTTCAGGAAGAACCCGCTGAGCCAAGTTTGCTTCCACCTTACCTTAGTTTCTTTTTGCCGAGTAAATTACCTATTGGTGAAGAGAATATGGACTACACAGATTCATTTCATACTCCTGTTTCTTCACCAACATCTTTGGATATAAGAGCTCAGAGTATGCCTAGCACGGTTCCTAGTCATGTGTCCCATCCCACTGACCATCTGGCAGCTTTAGGAAATATGACCATTCCTATCCCATCTGGAGAAGGTAGTAGCAGAAGTATTGAAAATCAAAACCTACCACCCATAGCCCCTGAGGATGTTGATAGAGACTTTTGGACTGTGGGGGAAGCTCCAAAGTATATCATTCACCCACAAGTAGAAAGTCCTCCTAGGAGAATAGTGAGAGAAGTCTTGATTGGTAGGGTAGCTGTACCTTTAGACGGTGGATCTCCCAGATTTGATGCAATTCCTCCTAACAGGAATTCAAGCATAGTTACACCTCAACCTCGATGCAATTCTGATATCCAACCTATTCCTGAACGTATTATTGAAGTCATCCCTCAATCTGTAAATCGCCGAAGATTCGAAATTGGTGATAGGGTCTTAGTGCCTAATGATTTATTCTATATACGATCCAGGGGATTGGGTGACTTTTGGGTTGGACCACTCACTGTTGAGCGCTGCATGGGTGAGATGTGTTTTCTCACCACTGGGACTGGCCAACATATCTTATTCCCTATCAACCAGAGGGAGTTAAGGGATTATCATCCCTGATCTTCCTTGCTATGCCTTGCCTTGCCTGTTTAGAGTAGGTAGCTTCTGAATAAGCTCACTTGAGCAATAGGATTTGTGTGCTTTTTCTTTTTCTGTGTGATGAGTATTGCCCCTTTTTCTTTTCTGCTTGGAGTATCTGCTTGTTTTTGTGTTTGATTGAGTTGAGCCTTGCTCCTTAAGCTTGTCTCTTCTCCTGCATGCATTAAAGAATTTTTAGTTGCCGTTTACATTTTTGGCTGCCTGTGCAAGTGAGATTGCCTGCTTGAAAAAGTTCTATTTTCCTCCTGCACAGTAATAAAAAATATGAATGATGAATAAATGATATATGCCATGTTAGTTTAAATTTTTCTTTTACGCATTTCATGTTATGCTTTAAGAGTAGATTTCAGTTTCAGTTTTATTTTATATTTTTCCCATACATGCTCCATGAGGTATTCTAGTGTTTGTGAGCGCAGGTACAAGTGCAAAATAAAAGTTGAAAGCAAGGATGGTGCAGTGCTGGATTGAAGATTGATGCAGAGCAGATCGAGACTAGAGATTCTGAGGTTCTCAAGCACTCTCTCCCTTAGAGCACTTGTCCCAGCTGGAGCCAGATGTTATCACACCATAGTAGCAGGGCTACTATTCTTGTTTAGCAGATATCTGCACATTCCAGAGCTTCCATTATTCAGAGCATGGCTATGATGATTGTATATTTTGTGATCACTCATGATCAGAGCAGTGTATTATTCAGACTTATGTTAGACCTTGTGTCAAGGCTGAGCCTTGAGAGTTCAGATTTGATGACCGATGTGACCCTTTATCCCATACAGTTTCAGTTCAGTGCTTAGAGATGTATTGCAGCAGTGTTTCAGATGGTATATGATGTTTATTACTATGATGATGTTGTATGATCTATGGATATTTTATCATTGACTGTGGATTATTATCTTGCTGATTTAGTCATGTTCACAACATTTGCTTGGTATATTCTTCCTGATGTGGCAAACTGTTTAAAATGAACTATAAATCATAAAATGGACAATTGCTGGCACATTTAGGTCATTTAACAAAACCCACTGGTTTTCCACCTTACATAGATATGGTCTTTCCTGACACAAGTTGTCTGCTAGTGTAGGCTCCATATTCACATGACTCCATCCATACATGACTTTCCTATTTGACTTTAAACCTTGACCTGTCTCATTTGACTTTCTGATACTGAGGACTTCCCCATTTTTCTACCTCTGTGTTTGGACCGCATCCCTGTATGTTCAGTGTCTCTGCTCTAAGTTGGTGACAAAACTTGCCTTTGGTGAGTTGGATTGTAGACCTAAATCATTCTGGTCGGTTGTCCCGATGTTTGGCATTGGCTCGAACTCCCCCTAGTCACTTGAGATGTTGTTGGCTAAAACTGAAAGCTCATGTTCTACTTATGGAAACTTATAAATTCGCCCATGGAAACTAAAAAGGGCAAGAGCGATGAACAACTAAAAATACTCCTCGAAGAGTATAAGAAAGGTCCAAAAAGCAATGGTTCTTAAAAGCTATATCTAAACAATCGCTGACCTTATATGTATTTGAAAACATGCCCTGGATGCAAGCTGCAACTAGTTGTGCTTATCAGCACACCTGAGATCCGAAGGGTTATGTAGGCCAAAAAGGCCATGAAATGAAATTGAATGATCCTAATGAACCTGGATCAACTTGATGTAGACATGATGCCTAAGTTGAATAAGCACTCTCTGAACAACTTATCCATTTGTGAGGCACAGCCATCCCCCATGTTATTTTGTCCAGCACAGAGTTTGTAGCTTTCCCCTTCTCCCAGTCCAAAGTATTTTTGAGTTAAGTTAGACAAGTCAACCCCTTGGCCCAACCTTGTTCCTAGCCTTCATCCTTCACTAGCAGTTTGACCATATCCAATGGGTGAGTTTGTCATTTGAACTATTGTGCAAGTAATTTTATATAACAAAGGAATATGCTGACTTAATTAATGCCACCGAATGGATGTTATACTTTGAGCTTGGCTGTGAGAATGATTAGAGAAGCATGTCTTAGTCTACTGATGTGATTTATCCTTGGTTGTATATTATTGGGATCCGTGATGATGTGGGCCATATATATATACCTATTGATGATGATTGATGGTCCCACATACTTGATGGTGATGCCATATGATGGATATATGGTTCAGATGATGATTGATGCAGTTCAACAGGTTTTATTATTACTTCAGATCATCAGATTATGCACTGTCCATATATGGTGGACCCTATAGCTGGCCTATTAGGGCAACCCATGGTGTATGAGTACACATTCCTAGTGGATTTGGGTCTTCTGGATCCAATGAGACACTTATCTTTCAGTTCCGGGCACTTCTGACAGTGATTGATGCAGTTTTACACTTGTTGACCAGATTTGGGGTTGATTTCCCAGCCTGAGTAGCAGGGGCCAAGAGAGGCCAGTTCACCTAGGGCGCTGTATGAGGAGGGGGTGGTCCAGCCACTTGTTATTACCATTTACCCCCCCTTCTAGAGAGTCTGGTGGGCTCAGTTGGACAGCGCAGATGCCCTAGGAGGCAGTTTTGGCACTTTCACAGTTACCGAGGCAGTTAAAAAATGGGATAAAGTGGTCACTGAGGAATTCGATTTGGGCAATTGAGGCAAGGTTTTGGTATTTGGTTTTCACAAAGGTCTTCCAGGGTGATCCCACTATCTTCCAGCCAGTTTTCACCATGTGGGTAGGCCCACAGCGATCACAGGAGGTCTTTTACTGCTTGTCTGTCACAGATTTTGAGGACAGATTTGATCATTTATATTATCTTGGACATATTTTATTATTTTATTGTGCCTTGGGGATGAGCTAGTAAGGATTGATGCCTCCTAGCCCCACCATGTGCTTCTTATGTCATGTCCTAGTCATTATGAGGTGGGCTTTGGTACTTTTACCCCCTCTAGTGGATGACGTCACCCTCCATGCTTATTTTAGACTATGACGTCATCACTTTATGAGTGATCCATGTGTTATGTTATTATGGTTCATCTTAGCCATTGATTGTATATTGAGATCTTTTAATCTCAACCACTCATTTGATGTAGTATTGTAAAGTGGTATAGGGTTTTGGTCTTTATTATCCTATATAAGGAGGAGACCCCCTATTGTATAGCTCACCTTTGGAGCTCTGGAATATTGGAATAGAACACTTCTTTGTGGAGCATATATCTCTTGTCTTGTGGATTCTCTTGCATATTGAGTATACAGTATCTCTTCTATGTATCATTGTGGATTTTGGTGCTTCTACTAGTTTTCTTGCAGGAAAGTCGAATTGATGGAGAGGAGGGCGATTTCTTGAGGGTTATTGTTGGAGGGATCCACATATTCTCTCTTGGGTTGATCTTGTGACAGGGAGTATCATTATTGTATCTTCGTGACATAGTTGATGCTTTCTATTACGTCTTTCTATGATTTTCATAATCATCTTACTTGACTTGTTTCTTTGATCTTGTCTTGTAGGAGGAGGACGATTTGGCTATCTTGGAGGAGGACGTTTTGGTTGGAGCTCTTGGATCTCACTCTTGAATATACACATAGGAGAATGCTATCAATTTGCAAGGTGGCCACAAGCAATTGAGGTAAGATCTACAAGGTATGTGCCTCTTTCCATCCATTCTATCTTCATTGGTCACAAACCCTAATTAATTAAAACCCCAATTTTGGTTTTTCCTAGATCTACATAGATCTACCCTTGCTTTTGAAAAGATCTTAAGAACCCACCTCTATAGCATCCACCCCTAGTTGGATCTATAGTTTGGTGGTGATTGGGTTAAAATTTACACACTTTTCAAGGCAATATAGCCCTCTTGAACCAAATCGCACTTCCTTGGAGAGGCTTGTTGGGTTAGATCTAGCATATGGGTAGGTGAGATCCCGCTTGATTTGCAATCTACACACTTGATAACCTACCCCTAGACTTTTACTTGGGTGATTTCTACCTTGTGGGCATCATTCCACATTTTAAGGGATTAAAACCCCCTTTTGAACTACTTGGCACCTTAAAACTCAGATCTAGTAAGATCTAACCCTTGGATTGACTTGATTTTCTAGATCCACATAGATCGGTGCCTAAGCTACTTGGATCTACAGTTTGGTGGCCATTGGACTTGATTTGACCCACCTTATCCACCTTTTAGCCTTGCTTGAGCAAGGTTGCACTTCCTTGGGTGAGTGAGTTTGCCCACTTTGAGGACGTGGGTGGTTGAGATTTTTGTGGATTTGGAACGGGCATACCTTGAAACCTAGGTCTAGAGTATCATTTTATGACGATCTGCCTTGGGGGTAGCATTCCTTGTTTTAAGGGATTGTGGTCCACTTAGGGTCATATCATGAAATCCTAGATCTAGCAAGATCCAACTACTCTATCTCAATTAGCCCACTTGACTTGACCTCTAGGTGTCCCGATCTACACTTTGACATATCTTTTGACTCCATTAGCCCATCCAACAAGGCACTAGTCCTCCTCAAGCAAGGCGCACTCCTTGGGAATTGTGTCAAACCTTAGATCCGGTACATGGGTACTCCTAATTTCAACTTAGATCCATAGATCTACTCATTGCATATCCTCTAGTGCCAATTGCATCCCTAAATTTCACCTTGTGGGTCCACATTAAGCCATTTCACATATCCCAAGAAAGTAGGACCCACTTGTGTAACACATGGTACTATACCTTGTCATTATAACTAATCATGTGGCCCAAATCATACATTGGTTGAAACACTAGTCACCTTTCAAACCACCTTCAACCATACTTTAATTTCTAGGTCCACTTTACCTTGCATCGGTTTCCGTAACTTACCATTTACTCATCCCTAGGAACCTTTGTTTGGGTTCAATCATCTTTGATTGGTTATAGGGTCTCCCCCTAGGTCTTGATTTATCTAGATCTAAAGTGAAGAGTGCCTCGGTTGACGTGACTCCCATCTTGCATTGGGAACCGTGGCATCTCTTGGGTCACCTCTTTAGTTGTCCATCTCCTCTACCGTCCCGGATGGGATACCACTAGGGGCAACTACAAGTTGTGTGATAACAGGATCTTCCAACTCCCAGTAAAACTGAAAGTCATCTTCCAAGTGTGGTGGCTTGATGTGAAGATGTCATTCTGCTTAGCACCTATGAACCTAATGGGCTGGCTTGATAGCAAGACCTCCCACCTTGTAATTTACATTTATTAAGAGATTTATTACCAAGGTGATTGTAAAAGGATCCAGAGCAGAACAAGCTAGGCAGGTTATTATGATATGAAGCTTGAACCATGAAACATGAGACAATGGAGACTCTGCTATTCTCCAGACCCCGATTAAACAAATAATACATGTGTAAGATAATGACCATTGTGGAGAGATACCAATTCAGGGTCCTGCAATCATTAACTGTATGCCCTTTGTTGAACAACCTCCGATACAGGACAAAATTATGGCTGGCAGACAGTTATAAAACCCAAGCTGAAATCATCACCAAGAGAGAAACTGATCAATGAGTAACACCAAATGTGTGGAGTTTAAAGCAAACAAATGAAAACAAAGCAAACAATCCAATCAAGAAAAGAAATAGCAAAACAAACCTATGTACAAGTACATCATCCTGATCAAACAAAATACTTTTTGAGGAGTGAAACATTCACTGGGTAAGTGTCCACAACTCCTTCCAGTGTCTGTAATCGAACACTACCAGGACCCATCTTTTCCGTAACAATGAAAGGTCCCAGCGAGAGGCGTCGAAACTTGGTACACTGGTTCTTATCTTTGTGTTGTTTGTCCCATCTTAAAACCAAGTCTCCAACAGAAAATTCTCTGTCAGATGAAGATTTTTCATCAAACCACCTTTTCACCATCTACTGATTATGATATAACTTGTTTCTAGCCACTTCTCTATCTTCCTCCAGTTTAAGTAGAGTGTCAATTCTCTGCTGGAGGGGAGAAGAATCATCTTCTTGGACAGTCTGGGCTAACTGTAGTGAAGGGATGGTAAGATTAGTAGGAAGAATGGCCTCTTTGCCATACACTAGACAGTAAGGAGAATTTCCAATTGTTGCCTTTGGAGTAATCCGATCTGCCCAAAGAGCATTATTGAGCTGTGTATGCCAATCTCTATGGTGAGAGGCCACAGTCTTCTTCAAAATGTTGATCAAATTTTTGTTCGAAGACTCAGCCAACCCATTACCTTGTGGGTAGTAATTGGCAGAAAATTAGGCATAAGCATCTTTAAACAATGTAGGCCAGTAATACCCAGCTCTGAGAATCTAATGAGCTGTTGTCTCGCCTGAAAAATGACCTCCAGCTGGTCCTGCATGAAATTGGAATAAGATGTCATGAGTTTCATGTTTTTCTAAACACTTAAGAAAAACCCCATCATAGTTTTTCCTAAACAGAACTTCATTAATAAACTGATAAGGAGTAGCCTTTAATCTCAAGGCTCTTCATTTCTTAAAGTCCAAGGTTTCAGGGGCAAACCCATTATTTAGGAAAAAATTGATATGATCATACCATTCTGATGTCGGGGTATCAATAGCATTGACATAACCTATAGGAATATCTTCTTCCTGTTCCCATTCAATTTGCTGCTACAGGGGATCGTTAGATTGAGCAGTAAGAAGGAAAAGGCCTTATCCTTTGACAATTTTGGCAGGCCTTATTTCCAAATCATACTCTTGCAGAGCAGTCATCTAGTGGGCCCTTTTTTCGCCCAACTCCTTCTGGATCAGCACGTTTCTAATAGCAGAATACGGGACAATGACCTTTGTTCGGGATTTTAACAAATAAGGCTTGTAATGTTTGACAGGCTTATAAACTGCGTAGGCTTGTTTGTCAATTTGTGAATAATTGAGCTCTGCACCTTTGAAGGTTGAACTCATGAAAGAGATTGGGATCTTTGTATCGTTGTCCTGTTTCTGTGTCAAAACAGCTGCATAGGAAAAATCAGTGGCGAAAGTGTAGAGAATAAAATCTTTATCAAAATCCAGGGACATGAGAGCAAGAGCTTCAGCAATACCCTTACGAATTTCCACGAATGCATCCTTTTGTTCTTGTGACCATGTGAACTGTACATCTTTCTTAACTAAATGCTATAAAGGTTTAACTATCTGAGCAAAATTAGGTACAAACCTGCGTACAAAGTTGATCTTACCCAAGAAGGACTGCATTGCTTTACGCGAACTTGGTAAGTCAATTTTTGAAATCGCGTCTGTGCGTTCGGGGTCGATGATCATACCTTCTTTTGAAACGATGAAGCCCAACAGCTTCCCTTCTGTGACTGCGAAAATGGATTTCTTGGGGTTCAAGGAAATGCCAAACTTTCTGCAACGTTCGAAAACCTACATAAGAGCAAATAGGTGTTCATGTCATTTTTTTGAAAATATGGTAATATCATCTAAATAAACCACGATAGAATTATGCATTAAACCTCGGAAAGCTATATCCATAGCTCTCTGAAAAGTGGCTCCTGCATTAATTAAACCAAAAGGCATTCGCCTGTAGGCGAAGGTGCCCCAAGGGGTTCTGAAAGCTGTCTTTAATTGGTCATCTGGGGCAACCATAACCTGGTTGTACCCCGAAAAGCCATCTAGAAGAGAAAACATTTATGACCCTACCACCTTTTGGAGAATCTGTTCCATGGGTGGAACAGGGTAGTTATCTTTTTCCGAGGCCTGGTTCAAATTCTTGAAATCGACACACAATCGGATTTCACCACTTTTCTTGCGTACTGGCACCAAATTGGCTATCCACTATGTATGCCTCACCAGAAAAATAATTCGGGCTGTGAGTAGCTTTTCCAGTTCTTTTTTCACAGAAGGCTCTAAACTGGGATGTATCTTCCGCAGTTTCTGTTGATATGGTTTAACTTCTGGCTTCATAGGTATATTATGGTAGATGACGCTAGTGTCAAACGTTTTCAATTCGTCATAGGTCCAGGAAAAGACATCTTTATATTCTTTACACAGCTTAATGATAGCTCGCCTTTCTTCTGGGGTGCAATCAATTCCTAAATTGATAAAACGGGGTTCTTGCTCGGTCCCTAAATTGACTTGCTCGTAATTAAGTGAAGAGCTCTGTGTTTTACAATTGGTTTTGTGTCTAAACTTGTCTTGCAAATCATAGAACCTCTCCAAATTGATCACAGACTTTGGGATGCCATTCGAGGAATCGGAGAGAGACTTTTCATGTTCATCCTCATCTATAGCCATATCCTAGCCATATCCTGGAATGTGTCCTGGTTTGTCAGAAAATCAAGTATTTGCTGATCGTCATCGAATACCTTCCAGTTGGTCACATTATTTGTATAGAAGGCCTGTACATCAGTTCTATTGAGAATGTTTGAGGAGATAGGTCCTCTGGTGGAATCAATCTGGAAGCTGTATTTGCTAACAAGTCAGCATCGAATTTCTGAGACCTAGGGACTGAATTAATATTGAATGCAATAAAAGAGCTGGTAAGATCTCTTACCAATTTCTGATAATTCAACAGGCGGGGGGACAAGCAGTGTATCTTATTCCTCACCTGTTTCACAATAATTTCTGAATCTCCAAAGCAATGGATGACCTGTACTTTCAAGTCAATAGCCTTTTTCAGTCCCTGTATCAAGGCCTCATACTCAGCCACATTGTTAGTACAATCAAACTCTAATCTGCATGCAATCATAGTTTTTGTACCTTTTGGATCTATGAGAACACATCCTGCACCAGCTCCATCCTTAGATTTAGAGCCGTCAAAAAACAATGTCCAAGCAATGGGATCTAATCTAAAATTTGTATTTACATTGAAAACATTATGTACAATGTCTCCTGAGAATGGCACAGAAGTGAGATGAGTTACCTGAGATTTGTTCTGTGCATTCTCCTGTGGTGAAACATTAGCTGATAAATTCCCGAAAAAGATATCAAAAGTAAAGTGTTCAATGTGCATGTTGAAATAATCCACAGGCTCACTTGAGTCATTCAAGTCTGTGACTGTCTGTTTCATAAAAGGCTCCCTACTTATCTTGATTTTGTTTGGCTGACCATTGTAGGGTAACCACAAATGGGACCAATCAGTAGCAAAATAACCTTTTAGCTTTTCTGACCAGTCTTTGCTAAGCCACATACCATATGCTTCTGAGATATCAACAATGACTATATCAATTGTTTGATGGATCCGAGGATCAGTTGATAATGTAATTAAGACGTTTCTGAGCCTTCCTACTACTCTGACTTTTGATCTGTCAAGTTGTACTATCTGAGTAGGGCAAGGTTCCCATGTGGCATTCAACTTTCTGCAGACAGAAAGAGGCATCACATTTGATGAGGCACCAAAGTCTATCATGCAGTTATGTACATTTTGGTTGAAAATCTCAAATGTAAGCAGAAAAGGAGGTGTCCTTCTGCTACCAGACTTTTGATCAGCTGGTTTAGTGAAAGAGTCAAGGTTATTATTATGCAATTCTCTTGGCTGTTTGACCACCATGCTTTTGGGTAAAGTATCCCTCATCGAGGGTATTTTCAATAATTCAAACAAAGAGATGTTTGCCTTAACTCTTTTAAGATCTTCAACTAAATTATACTCCATCTCAGGGATGACTGTATCCTTGTGAGGGATAGTCTTGCCTTTATTAGGAACTGGTGTGGAGGATGAAGGTTCCTAAGGGGGTTGAGGTTTAGACCTTGTGTTATAAGGATGTTGGACATTAAACACAGTCTCAGGTTCTTCTTCTTCTTCACACATAGGAAGCTCTGAAAAGTAACTTACAGTGTTGATTTGTGGATCCTCATGCTCATCTTCTTCTTCCTCAGGCGGTTGTGGGTCTAGAGGAGTCTGATCATTGGGAACTTCAGGGGTGTTTTGAGATTCTGTTGCTAAGGCTCTAAAAATAGAATAAATTTCTTCATTCGTGAGGCCTTCTGTTGGATTAGGAGGTGGTGGATTCGGTGGAGGTTGATAAGGTCTCCTAAAAGGTGGCCTCACAAAACCTCTATTCTGGTTTTGATTTTCATTGTTAGTTCTTTTCAAATCTACCATCTCGTTTGACATTTTCTGGATGAGCTTTTTCATGCAGTTATGTCAAATGGATCCTTGTTTTGTGCAGTGGGTTTAGGAACACTATCATTCCTTTTCCTGGAAGTTGAAGGCTGTTCTTCTGAGATTTCTGGATTGTCCTTGAGACAAAAAATTTCCTTCTCAACTTGTATTGCTTCAGCAAACACTTCCAGCAAAGTTCCCTTTTGTGCTCGTTTCACCCACATTGAAATCGAAGCAGGTAGGCCTTTTTCATAGTAGGCTATCAACAATTCTTCAGCAGGAAGAAGGTTGATAGGAATTCTATTCTTTAAGTATGAGAACCTTTGGTTGAAATCTTTAACCCTTTCTTTCCCTTTGATTTTCATGGAGGATAATTCCAAAACAAGTTCCTGTGGTGTTTTGTCATCTCCAAACTTTTGGATGAATAATTTCTCAAGCTCATCCCAAGAAACAATGGACCTTGCTGGCAAGGCAAAATACCATGTAGCTGCCTTTCCTTCAAAAGTATAAGGAAAGAGTCTGTAGACTACATCCTCGTGAATGACACTTCTAAGCCTAATAGCCTGCATGAAGGTTTTAACATGATCTAGCGCAGGTGATTTGTCATCTAGGTTAAACTTGGGTAACCACTTCTCAGGGTTTTTGGGTAGTCTATGTTGGTCTCCGAGTACCCATACTGCGTCTTGGTCGAGCCATGGTCTGTTTTGGCCTTCTGCAGCCATCGGTGGTTCTTCTTCTTCTTCTTCTGACGAAGAGTTTGAAGAATGTTCACTGTCTGAGGAAGAGGACGAGGATGAAGGAGGAGATGGTGGTGGCCCACCAGTTCCAAGTTTTTGCTGATCTTGTATTTCCTGAAAAAGTTGACTAAGGTTGTATTCAGGAGAACCTGATTGACCAACTAGCTCTTGATTTTCAGGTTGTGGATTAACTGTTTGCTGATGTTCAGTATTTTGATCAGTTGTCTGTTGGATAATTGGATCACTGATCTGTGAAACTGTGTCTCGCTGAGGTTCTTGATTGTTGGTCTGCAGAAAATTTTCTAAATTGATCGCTGCAAGACCGCGTCCTCATTGATCAGCACGCCTTTGTTCTTCCCTAGTGACCCTATCGGCTGATGTTTTCAATATTTGCTCTAGTGAGAGGGTTTCTCTGGTAGGTGATACAATAAAAATATTCCCTGTGTTTTCTTGTTGTGCTACAGATACAACAGGTGCAACAATTTGTTGCGCAGGTGTAGCAGGGACAACCGTGGGTTGAGCAGATGTAACAGGGACAACCGTTGGTTGTGACTCTGTCGGTTGTTTAGATGTTGAAGCCCTTGATTGGCTTCGAGTTTGAACCATTGAAGTACTTGCTGGAGGAGGTTTCTTAGTGGCTTGTTTAGGCATGTTGCACTATTGGCCCTCCTTCTAGCGCCATTTGTTGATGCCTCGGTTGTGCAGGTTAGATACAAAAGGTGCTGGAATGTTCCAAGACACTCAACAGAGAAAGAAAACCCAAGTTGAAAGGCTTCGAAAGACCCTGCGCAAGGGCAGTTCTATCCCCAACCTGTTTGGTGTGGTGATCCTCCACGGATATTAGGCCTCCGCTGGCACTCTAAGAGTAGATGAGTTGACCTATAAGATCAGTTTTCCAGTCAAGGAAAACCAAGGTGTGGATATGGTAATACAAAGCTAACCTAACCTATTTCAGAAAAAGGAAACTAATCTAAGTTAATCCTATTCTAAAATGAAAGCTTGTTTATGTGCAGATTGGTCTTGAGATATGATTAAACAAGTAATTGAACAGCTTAAACAAAAATGTCTTTAGTTGTGTTACTTGTTAACTTAAATTATTATCAGTTAATGAAAATCAAATGACAATCTTTCAAGTATTCAGGCTTATTCAAGATCCAGTTTGTAATCACTCTGCTAATTCAAAAATTAACAATGATTATATGAGTTCATATGCACCAAATCATTTGCAGAAATAAAACATGAAAGTACTTGCATTGAAAAAACTCAATAAAGCACTTCGAAACATAAACCAGTCTTATAGAGAATTCAATACAACAGATTTGTGCATTAACAAATGTTTAGCAAAAGATCAGATACATAACAAATGACAATTTGAAGCATAAATCAAAGATTCTCAAAGAAATTTGAGGAATAACAGAAGATAGATTAAAAGATAACTTTACTGTATGAAGAGGTCTTGTACAAAAATTACAAAAAACTCTGCTTAACAGAGTATCTCCAGTCTAGTCTTCTGCTGACTTACAACTCCAAAATTACCAACCCCTAACTACGAGAGGTATCCTTCTTTAAATAATTACAACAGAGTCCAAAAATAGAGATCCCTAGAAAAAAGAGATTACAAAATCGGATCAAAACTACAGATCCAAGAAATCCTGCCATTTCTCATATATGTCTAACAACTCATCTATATTTGAGAAACTAACAGATTCTAAAGCTAGCTGAACATTGCACACATTATTCTCCATGTCATGCTTCGCCAGCTTGTGCCAAGCGCGAAGATACATACGAATCTTGCCTTCCATGACGATTGGTTCTCTAACCAAATCATTCACATCCTGAATGCTGACTTGTTCAAGATCACGAATCCTCTGTGCGAACTCCTCGCGCCTGCTCTCGAGCTCTTCAAGTCTGCATTTTGGCGGCAAAGCTTCTAGGATAGGGGTCATTATTGGTAAGCCTAGAACATGCATAATGTTGTCAACTTCATACCATCGCCTGGTGCAAATATCTTTTGATTTATTGATAGTCTCTTCAGCTGTTTCATTATAATCAAGCCAAGTATTTAGAGAGGATTTGACCTTTTTAATCTGGAAACTGCTGAGGATCGGGATATCTTTTGGTGCATTCTTAACATACCCCTGCCATTCACTGATTTCCTCCTGAGCCTTAAAAGCTCGGAGTCTCTTCTCCTTTTGTTCTTCAAGGGTGGAGGACATCTTGGAAAAATTAATGAAATTTTCCCTGATTTCATCCAAAGCAATGTATACTTTCTCCAAGAGCTTATGATGATCCTGATTCACCTTGAGGGCCAGATTCTTAAAATCACAGGGTGTAAACTTGAGAAAACTTGAGGAGGCTGCACTTGCAGTTGCATCCTCAACCTGCTTTTCCAAGGAAGCTATTTTTTCAACGTCAATGGAATGCTGAGATTGTGAGAGACTGAGTTCAGCAAGAAGAGTGGCATTCTTTTGCTCTAGGTCTAGCAACTTACTTGCCCAAGTTTGCTTGAGATCAGCCACATCAGTAGAATGTTGTTTTTTAGCTTCAGCCAATTCCTCTTTCAGGTTTTTGATCTCTTCATCCTTGAGGTCAACTTCCCTACCCAAACCCTGGACCGAATCCCAATTAGCATTGGCAAAGGCTCCTAAGGCTACTGCTGCTTCAATTGCTTCAATTCTTGGATTATTGGTCCTGGGAGCCCATATTGCTTGAACTGGTTCAGGTGCTTCCAAACCATCTTGACCTTGACCTCTTTTCCTGGTCCTTCTTATCACTGTCTTATCATCCTTGCTATAGAAGTAATTCCCAAGGGGAACTACATCTTCATCTGTGTATTCAACCATTGACTGTGTGGAGGTAGAAGTGACACTAATTGTTGAGATTAGTGAGGGTGTTTGGGTAACAACAGGGGTAGGAATAGGTATGGTTACTTGAGTAGTAACTGAAGATGTAGTGATAGCTTGAGGAACTGACAAAATTCTATCTGGGGAAGGAATTGAAACAAAGGCTTCAGATAATGGAACCTAAGTGTCATCACTAGCTTCTGGGAGTGGAAGTTGACTATGAACTTTGGTGGGTGAAGATGGTGAGGAAATCTTAGAAGATACATCAGTAATGGTAGTTGATAAATTGACTATGGGTGACTGCAGAGGAACAGCCAAAGGCTGGGATTCTGCAACAATAGACAATGGAATTGATAAAGGGACTAAGTGTTCGGGTGATGGGATAGTAGTGTCATTGAGGGTGTTGAACAAATGTGATAAGGAAAATGGAAGTGCTTCCCCTAAAGCCACAGTAGAGGCTAGTTGGACAGATGGTAGCGTAAATGCTGATGATGCAATGCCGGGAGCATCATTAAATTCTAACTGATTTCTCAAGGAAGGACTAATCCATATCAATACTATCCAACAATTCAGTGACGGTTTTAGGATCTTCAGTGACTTCTTCTATTATTGGTACCGGAGGAGGTGGGACCACTTCTTCATCACAGTCTATTATGTCAATTGTAGGAACCTGTGATGAAGAAGGCAGGACTTTCTTCCTCTTAGCAGGGCTAGCCTGTGTTATGACCAGATCATCATCTTTTTGATTTTCTTCAGTAGTGATTTGAACATGTGATGCAATTGTTAGCTGAATGTTGACTGCAAGCTTTGGAGGTTCTAGCAATTGAGTCTTTAACATCGATGTCAATTGCACCATTTGCTGCTGGGATTCACAAGCTGATTGTAGCATCATTTTAGCTTCTTCACCAGCTTTCTCTTGAGAGGGTTCCCCTAGAGGAGCTTTACCTTTGTTTCCATCCGGGAATGTAATCATGAGAGGAGTATTGGCCTTCTGAGCCTCTTTCTCTTCTAAGTCTCTTCTTGTTTGTTCAATGATATTTAGCTGCATGGCCCTGTAACTCAGAACTCCAACCTTAAGTTCATTCTGGTATTTTAAAATGTCTTGTTGTTCTTGTAAGTCTTTTGCCTTAGCTAGAACCTATGAGAATGTGTCCACCCCTTGGTATATGAAGTCATCTGGAACTAACTCATGTGCATAATCTATTTTCATATGTACTTGGTTGAGGTGTGCATCTAGGAACTTCTTGGGGTCATGTTTCCTTTTCGGGGCAGTACCTAATCTCAAGGCAGCTATCTGGTCACCTAAAACTGCAGCTCAAGTTGAAGTTGGGATAACCAGCTGACCAAGATTGAGAGAAAACTTAGGCCAACCTTTCTTCCTGGGACCTGTGAGTTTCTTATACATGCCATCAGTGACAGTTTGAAAAGGAACCTCTTGTATTACCATGCTGTCCGGGACAATCCTGGGAAGCAGGTGCACTGTGTCACTTCCCCAAATCCTGATGTATTTAAAATACTCACCTACATACCAATCACCCATGTTGTTGATGAAAGTCTTAGCATCATCTGAGAATGCAAGTGGCTGTTGCTTGAAGATCTTGAAATAGATGGTACCCATGAAGTGGTCACAAATGTCATATAACAAGGGTGCAAAATTCTCTTCACATAGTGCCGAATGATAAATGTGCACAGGAGGGTCTGAAGGGGTCCAATTCCAACCCAGGTTAGGGTACTGGAACTCTGAGCAAAAAACATCAAGGACATATGCAGATAGGAAAAAGGGTGGTTTCTTATGAGTTGGAGCCTTTTGATACTCATGAATGGCATTCTTTAATTCGGCCGACAGGATAGAAGCCCATGGGAAAGACTCACCTGTGACTAGCACACGATGTGCTATAGGTGCCCATTCTGCTTTGAAAAGGGAACAATTCGGTAGACCAAAAAGCCTGCAGAGCATGGTTGCTAGTAACGAGTAGGGTTCCTTAAACCAGATGATGGGATAAAGGTTATCAGCCTTAGGCACAAAGGTGTTCGGCTTAAGCATCCATGACCTAATAATCTCGTTAAAGTTGAACCGGGTTTTGGACGACTGTATAAAATCGGGGGAGAGGGTCTGCACATGTGGTTTCAGAGCAAAAGCTCGAACAAAAGCCTCCGGGCGAAAATGTGTCAAATGGCACCCCGTGCTATCTTTAAAACAACGGTCTTTAACACTGACATTCTCAATTATCCATTTTACAGCATCCGTGTAAGCCATGATAACAGGGCGCGCAACAATAGCATGAATTTGGGAAGCCCTAATTCTCTCGTACACTGGTCTATCGTTCTCGATATGAGAAAGGTCGTCATTATAAAAAATGGCGTATATTTTCGACCAATCCATCTGGTATGTCTCAGTGACTCGCTCACTGTTGTCGGAGAGGAAACCAAAATTAGGGTCTTTATTCAGGGGATCTCTGAGTGGCATTTTAGAACGTGTACCTTTCGACATGGCGAAAGAACTTGCAACTTCTGATCAATAAGAAAATTAAAATCAAAATCAATCCAAAAATAGCAAAATTGCAGACTGCTAGTGTAAGGATGACAGTAAGCTTACCCGAAATAGCAAACAAACGAAAAAATGACACCTGATATGCAATCCACGGTAAAAACAACAGTGCGACGGAGTAATTCTTCAAAGTAAAATGGTAAAAATAAAATAGGAAAAACCCTATTTATTATATTTACCAGATTAAAAGATGACCGTAGGATCAAAACAGATGGACGGCCGAGATGAACCGGAGCGGGATGCGGGGTTGTGCGAAAATTTTATTCACCAATTTTATTAAGGGATCCTGAAAGCCGCAACCCGACAATTGCGGGTTGCGGGGTCGCACAAATGGAAAAAGCGGAAAAGAATTCCCGAAAGCCGAAAGCCACAATTGCGGGTTTCGGGAATAATCACAATCGAAAAAAAAATGAGAAACGTGTTCCCGAAAGCCACAACCTGACGCTTGCGGGTTGTGGGGTTCGGGAATGACATACTCGTAAACCGAAAACAACTTCTCGAAAGCCGCAATTCGACAGTTGCGGGTTGCGGGAACGCGCAACAAAATAAAATAAAAGACAGAGCCCGAAAGCCGAAAGCCGCAATTGCGGGTTTTCGGGTTTCGGGATGATAGTTTCCCAAGATTATTACAAGACGAACCCGCAACCTACAACCGTCAGGTTGCGGGTTTCAGGTTGGCCAAATTCCAAATTGCAAAGCAAACCCCCCGCAACCCGAAATTGTCAGGTTGCGGGTTTCGGGTTGGTTGAAGAAAAGGGTAAAATACTCAAAATCTGAGGATTTCAACAGACCGGACAGTTAGAGATCATCCAGAAAGAGGTAAACACGCAGAACAAAAGTATGGGTGAGAGATCTAAACAAGTGAAAACCGAAATTCTCATATTTACAGAGTATACTCACCAAAATACCTTTGTGTTTATTCAAAATGGGGGTTCCCCTGCTTCAGCTAAGCATGGGATCTGTTGTGGCCACAACAGGCCCCACTTGGGTACTTTTTCTTGGCATTAGATCTATCTAGATCTACTACTCCTAATCCATAAGTGACCTTATCTTGCACTTGGTTGAACATTTATCCTCTCTTTAAGACTCTTCAACCAAGACCTAACCTCTTGGGTCCAATTATTATTCTAGATCTAGATCTAATCACATCTTGGTCTCCTACTCTTTTATCATCACATTTCCCTAGGAGGTCTAGATTGGGTTCACTAGCCTTCATTGGCTAAGCTAGGGTCTCCCCCTTGGTCTTACTTAGGATTGATCCAAAGTGAAGAGTGCCTCGGTTAATGTGACACCCAACTTGCATTGGGAACCGTGGCATCCCTTGGGTAACCTCTTTAGTTGTCCAACACCCCTACCGTCCTGGATAGGATAACCTTTAGAGACAACTACAAGTTGTGTGATAAAATTTTTTGCGCCGCTGCCGGGGAGGTAGAGGCTTACCTCAGGTGTCTGCGATTATCCATGCGTAACTTATATCTTATCGCATCCGGTCTTGTAAACTAGATAGTTATCATTTTTTTTCCTAAATGTTTCATAACCATCCATTTTTACTCATATTTCCATGCTTATTCACGACATAGCTTTTGGTAGAAAAGAACCTAAGTCTACCTGGCGACTCCTAATTGTGACTCCGCTGAGGAACGGCCTCATAGACATCCTTACAATCTCAGAAGTAGGGCTAATTCAAGTCAATCAGAAGGAACCCTGCTTGTCTATCAAAGAAGAGATCCCAAATCCCAATCATCTAATTTCTTTTGGAAAATCGTTAATTCCGATTCTCCAAATTGTTTCTTGGGATCTCCTTCAACCAATTCGGTTCCTCCTTCATCTCCAAATCATAACTCAAGTCCAACAAATCAAATGGTTGGAACAACTCAAACTCCTCCACGAAACCCTCCTCAAACCAATCTGCCTGTCGTTCATGGATTTGGGAACAAATCCAAAGCCTCGCCTTTAGACTTTTCCCAAATCCCTGGTTCACCCCATGATATGCTAGACAAGTATTTTGAAAAGATCCCTAAGTTCAATGGGAACTATGCGACCTCCATTGAGGACCACATTGAAAATGTTTGGGCACACATGGAGGCTTATGGGGCAGAAGAAGAAGATGTTTACATGAGGGGTTTATTTGCATCCTTAGAAGGTGATGCACATAAATGGTTTGACCGTTTTCCTACATCATCGGTCACAGGATATGATGACTTCACTGAAAAACTTAAGTATGAGTGGTCAGTCAAGTTGGATGGGCGCTTTCTTTTGAATCAACGTTTCGAAGTCAACAAGAAAGAAAATGAATCTGTCCATGAATTCAACATCCGTTTTGACAAGATAATGGCCAATATCCCTGATGATATTAGGCCTACAGAACAAGCTGTGTTGATTCACTACCTCAATTCTTTTGAAGGTTACTTAGGCTACCATCTCAAAGATAAAGACCCTAAAGACTTAAAAGCTGCTCAAGAGAATTCTAGAAGGGCTGAAGCAAATGCTGCCTCTATGGGGAAGCAAAACTTCTTTGATTCAATTAGTGCTTCATCCTCTAGATATGAGCCCAAAGCCAATAAGGGAAAAGAACCAATGAAAGATCCTAATGATATGATGGAGAGTATGCAAGAAATGATTAAAAAATTGACTCTCCTGACTAGGGATCTAGCTAAAAACAAAGAGGCGGAAAGGTATAGGCAACCTTATGGCCCAAAACCTTATTGGAACCCGCAAAAGAGGTCTAATAGTAAGAATGATAGAAGAAACTCTGTGAGCCAAACGTCTCCTGAACCTCCTGGAATTAACTGGTCAGAAGAACAGAAAGAGGAAGATCTTGACTATCCCACTCATAGTGAGGACACTCAAGATTCTCCTAAGAACATTAATTGGGTTGACAACTTGGATTTTGATAAAGACTTTGGAAGAATTTTGCTCAATCAAGATGAAGAGTATGAAGAGAATCCTAGTTCTAGTTTTCCCGGTTATGCCATTGAACAGCCTGAAAATAGTGGCCAAGCTCCTGTTAGAGTTTATCAAAGAAGAAAGGATGGCCAAAAGCCTACCCCTTTCATTGAAAGAAAGAATAGTGAGCTGCCTAGCCCAGTGAGTGAGCCAATTCCTCTCCCGGAGTATGATTTAGACATTAACATTGAAAAGGAATTGGATAAAGCTATGCACAACATCCCACTCACTGAACTTATGAAAATCCCATCCATTAAAGAGCAGTGGTAGAATTTTTTGAGAGTATCCCCGAACCTACCACTAGTCATGGTGAGGATCAAATTCTTCCAGACTTGGCACCTAGTGTTAATGTTGAAGAAGAAGAAGATCCTCCCATCAATATCCAGACAACACTGTACAAAAGGAAAAATGGTGGTTATCAGCCCTTTTATCTTACACTTCATATAGGTGACACCCTTCTTCATAACTGTATGCTAGATTTTGGAGCTTCCATGAATGTTATGCCTTTGCAAGTCATGGAAGCCATAGGGTTAAAAATAACTAGGCCTTACGAGAACGTATGTGGAATTGATTCAAGACCAGTTCAAGTCTTTGGATTAATTAAAAACTTGAGAGTTGACTTATTTTCATGCCCTGATATATCCATGCTAATGGACATAGTAGTCATAGATCTACCCCTAGTCTACGGGATGCTTTTGTGTAGAACGTGGTCTACTGGACTAGGGGGTCATCTTCAAATGGACTTATCGTACG
Source organism: Larix kaempferi (assembly GCA_027924585.1). NCBI lineage: Eukaryota > Viridiplantae > Streptophyta > Pinopsida > Pinales > Pinaceae > Larix > Larix kaempferi. Next base: position 1,311,969 of record BSBM01000104.1, read on the forward strand.
CTACTATTCCTAACTCTGATGGGTCTTTAGTTAGGATATATCAGGAGCCATTTTACGATGGTCACCTTGAAAGTTATGAAGATGGTGTAAGGAACACTTATGGTGAGGGTGAATTATTACCTGAGGGCATCTTTATGGTCATGGGTGGCCACAGTGAGGAGCATAGTACAGGAAGATAAGAGATTTAGAGATCTTTTGGAGATGATAGTTCTTCTGAGGAAGAAAGGGATAGAGCTATTTTTGTTAGAGAAATTAATCTGGATTTGCATCGTTGTGAAGTGTTGGAAGAAATTAGAACTTTGAACCAACTTAGTGATGTAGAGCCACAAATTGATCAACTTGAACCTATCACTAATACAAACAACTCTGAGACTGATTTAGATCAAATAAGGAGGGGTGAGCGTATACCTAGGACGGTTAATGAATGGATTTCCTTGGTTGATTATAATATGGAAAGAGAAAGACAAGGGCTTGATCACATTATTCCTTGGGCAAACAACATTGAAGGAACACATCCTTCCCCTAATCTGGGAAGTGATGAAGAACCTAATGAATTTCATTTTTCTGATGTTCCTGATCATTTATCTCATATGTCCTTGGAAGATGGTGTTTTGAGGCAAGTGAATGTCAACTCTATGAGTTGGCAAGAACATGCCTTAATACATGATGCTCCTGAAGAAGATTTTTCATTGAACAATCTAGCTATTTTTCAGGAAGAGCCTCAAGCCAACATTTCAACCAATGAGGATGAGTTGTCTTTACGTTATCCGTTACTAAGGGACATCCCTAGTTTTCTTTTTCCCCGTGAGTTACCTATTGGTGAAGAGAGTATGCACTCTATTGATGCATCTCACATTCCTACTCCTTCACCAACATCTTTGAACACGGGAGCTCAGAATGCTTCTAGCATGGTTTCGAGCCATTCGTCACTTCCCACCAGCCTTCTAGCAATTTTAGAAGGCATGGTTGTTCCCATCCCAACTGGAGAAGGTAGTAGTAGGAGTAATGAAAACCAAGACATACCATCTCCATTGGAAGATGAGATTGTCATCAGAGACTTTTAGACTGTGGGAGAAACTTCTAAACATATCATTCACCCACAGAGTGAAGAACCAAGAGATGAACATTCAAGGAGAAGAGTGATTCAGGAAGTCCTTATTGGTAGGGTAGCCATTCCTTTAGAAGGTGGACCTCCCAGGTTTGATGCAGTTCCTCCTAATAGGAACTTGAGTATAATCACGCCCCAACCTCAGTGCAACTTTGATATCCATCCCATTCCTATTCGTAATGTTGAAGCTATCCTTGAGTCTGTGAATCTCCGTAGGTTTTCATGCGGTGATAGGGTCGTTATTCCTAGTGATTTATTTTACATACGGTCTAGGGGATTTGGCGATATTTGGGTTGGACTGCTCACAGTTGAGCGTTGCATTGATGATATGTGTTTCCTCACTACTGGGATTGGGCAGCAGATCATGCTACCTATCAATCAGAGAGAGTTAAGGGATTATTTCCATGACTTGACTTGAGCTAGGACTCCTCTTGCCTGTTTAGAGTAGGTAGGTCTTCGAATAAGCTCACTTGAGTAGTAGGATTTGAGTGCCTTTTTGCTTTTTTCTGAGTGTTGAGTACTGCGAGTCTGTTAAGTTTCTTTTGAGTGTTTTTCCTTTTTTAGTCTTTTGAGCGACCTTCCTTTTTGATGAGTCTTTTGATTTTCTTTTGAATGCTTTTTCCTATTTCTGAGTTGCTTGAGTGAGTTGAGTCATGCTCCTTCCTAAGCCTTTCTCATCTCCTGCATTCACATTAATAAAATATGAAAATGTTAAAATTTGTATGAGTTAGTACTTTTATTTTATATGCACTTTATTTTTGCTCTAGAATAGAATTTCATGTAGTTTATTTTGGTTTATTTTTATTCCATACATGTGTCACGTGGTATTTTGCTTTCCATGTGTGCAGAGATAGGTGCAAATAAAGATGAAAGCAAAAGAAGTCGAGTGTTGGATTGAAGATTGATGTAGTTAGTGTTGGGAACCAGAGATTCAGAGGTTCACAAGCACTCTCTCCCTTAGAGCACTTGTCCTAGCTGGAGCCAGATGTTATCACATACATAGTAGTTGGGCTACCATGTTAGCAGAGCAGATATCTACACTTTTTCGAGCTTTGCCTTTGCATATTTTCAGTGAGATCAACTATGATGAGCAACATTATTTATAATCACTCACACAGCATAGCATCTTTATATCAGACATTTAGTAGACCTTATGCCAAGGATGAGCCTTGAGACCTTAGATTTGATGATCAATATGACCTTTTGTTCCATACAGATATAGGGCAGTGTTCAGTGTTTCAGATGTAGTGTTCTCAGTGGTTGTCGTTGGTTCATATTACAGATATTGATATATGACCCAGTATATATATGATGTGCATTGATGTTATTACCTTGCTGTTTAGGTCATTTTGATAGCATTGACTTGATATATAGTAATTATGATCTGGCAGTATATTAATATTGAAATGAAATTGGTTGTTATGGATTATATGCATGATTGCATTACTGACATTCGGAAACTCTTGCTTTATACTTGTTGGTCTTTACCTTCCTATGAATGTGAACATGATCATTTATTGTCTATTTGACTTGCTAGCCTAGGTACCATTTCCATTTGTCTCCGTCCATCCATTTATCCTTCCTCATTTGTTGATTTTCACCCTGACTTAGACCTCGACTTGTGATATGGAGGACCTTCCCGCTTTTGCCTCTGTGTTGGACATGCATCCATGTTTATATTGTGTCTTGGCTCTGAGTTGGCAACAAAACTTGCTTTTAGTAAGTTGGATTTTATGCCTTTATCACTCTAGTCGGTTGCCCCTATGTGTGGTTTTGATTGCGGAAGTCCCCCTAGTTGCTTGAGTTGTGTTGACTAAAACTTGAAGCAAATTGTACTATATATGGAAATTATTGTTATATCTTGTAAATCCCAATGAAAAGGGCTATGAAATGGAAATGAAATTCAATGTTGTGAAATGTAAATGCACCCCGGATGAAAGCTGCGATTGGTTGTGCTTGTAAGCACATGCAAAATCCCAGAGGGGTCATATTAGGCCTAAAAAGCAATGGACAAATGTATGCTAAATCTAAAGATTGTTGGTCATGAAATTATGTGAAATGAAATGAAAGGTCCAAATAAAGCAGTGGTTAAATATATGCCAACTCTAAAGACTGCTGACCTTATGTGAAATTTTCCTTATTGAGCCTGCGGGTTATGATATGAGATGGAGCAAGGGACAACTAATTCTAAGTGTCCCCTAGAACCTCAAGTTACGGTTAGCCGGGTACCTAGTTCACAACGGTTCTAGTAGTAGACATTTTGCCAAGGTTGAATAAACACTTCTCTGAACAACTTACCCATTTGTGAGACACCACCATTCCTTGTGTATTCTTTGTCCAGCACATGCTTAAGTGTGTAACACCATTTCCCTCATCCAAAGTATCACAGTGACAAGTCAGTCAAGTCATCCCCATTCATCCTAGTCTTGTATCCTTAGCCTTCACCCTTTGCTAGCAATTTAATCATGCTTACAAACGAGTGTATTCTTGAGATTCTTCTTGAAAGTAAGTTATTTAACTAACCTGTTATTATTTATTAACTGTCAGTGAAATGATGCTTAATACTCTAGAGTCTTGCTATGAAAATGATTTAGAGAGCATGTCTTAACCATTTGCACTTGCAGCAGCATGGCTTCTTTGGCCAGGACCATATTTTGATCAGTTTGACCGGTCAAACTTAGTTTGACCAAGGTCAACCTTGGGATCCGTGATGAGATGGACCAGTTTTATTATATGATGTTGATCTATGGTCCTTTGTATACCTCTTGATGATTCCATATGATGGGCACAGACTTCAGATGATGATTGATGCAGTTTTTCATGATTATTATTATTTCCAGATCATCATATTTTCACTTGTCCGGGTATGTTGGACCCTACAAATGATCTTACAGGTTACCATGAGGTGTATGAGAACTCATCCCTAGTGGATTTGGGTCTTCTGGATCCATTGGGACACTTATCTTTCAATTTCAGGCACTCCTGGGCATGATTTGAGCAGTCTTCCACCTGTTGACCAGTTTGGCCATGCTGATGTGGCTTGTCCAGCTAGAGCATTGGAGGCTAGTCGTTTCCTAGGGCGCTACAGAGAGAGGGGGTGGTCCAGCCACTTTTGTTTACAATATTACCCCCCTTCCGGACATGATGGCACAGTCAGTTTTTGAGCGCAGGCACCAGACAATGGGCTGTGAGCAGTTTGGTGGTTTTTCAGGTGGATTAAAAATGGAATAATGGTCATAAAGGAATTTGATTTGGGCAATTGAGGCAAGGTTTTTGCATGAGGTTTGCTCTGAGGTCATCTATGGTGTATCCCACTCCTTCCAGATCAGTTTGCAGCAGTCAGTGGGGTCCACACAGTCATCAAGATGTGATTTGATGTATTCTTCTCTCTGCAAATGGGGCCAGGATTTGATCATTTGTGTACTTGGACATGTCATTGAGTCTCATGTTATATTATTGTGCCATGGGGTCATGCTAGTGAAGGGGAATAATACCTCCTAGCCTCACCATGTACTCCTAGTCACTTGTCCTAGTCTTATATTGTGGCACTTGTTGTTTTTAGCCACCCCTATGTAGTGCGCACCCCTCCTAGTCTCTCCTTTAGTGAGGTCGCACTCCTTCATGTGAGTGATCCAAGTCATATTTGTACTGGCTCATCTTAGCCGTTGATTATATTATTGTATCTTTTGATCTCCACCACTAGTTTTCAAAAGTGGTTTAGGGTTTTGGTCCCCCTCATCCTATTTAAGGAAGAGACCCCCCTATTGTAAAGGCACCTTTTTGGCCCTGGAAAACTTGGAATAAAATACTATTTTGCAGATCTACTTCTTGGCTTTGAATGGGATGCTCTTGTACATGATTATACATCTTTTGCTTTAGACATCTTTGCTTGTAACAGGTGATTTTGACAGCTACAGAGGGAGGCCAAATTGACTAGGGCAAGGAGTGCGAATTGCTTGAAGGGAAGATTGTTGGGTTTCTCACATCCCCCTTGGGAAAGACGTTTTCATCTTGAAGGGAGTTTTTCAATTGTGCTTTGTCCATTGATTTGCTTCTTTTGATATGCCATGCTTAGATCTCATTTATCTATGGATCAAATCTAACTTATGGTAGTTTGTTTTATAGGTTGAGTGGGACGTTTTTCCTCCTAGGGCTTGGACGTTTTTGCTTGGAATAACTTGGATCTAGCTTGGAAATGTAACTAAATGCAAGGATCATCAATGTGCAAGGTACCCGCAAGCTTTTGAGGTAAGATCTACAAGGTACGTATCCATTTTGCTTGTATTCTATCCTATTGGTCATCAAAACCCCAAAACCAAAACCATTGTATTTTTTATTTTTCAGATCTGTGGAGATCTAGCATTCACTTGGGCTTAATAATTAAAACCCACTTTAATAATCATCTTAACTATCCCAATCTAAAGTTTGGTGGACATCCGACTTCATTTTCCCCCGGATCTAAGGCATTGGGCCTTCTCCAAGGGAGGTCGTGCTAGTTGGGTGAGTGGTCTTTTGCTAGATTCCACACGTGGGTATTGCTCATTCTTTCTCAAATCCATAGATCCATGTCATAGCATACCCCCTAATGCCATTTCACTTTGATTTTGACCTTGTGGGCCCTATTTGGACCATTTTCCATATTTTAAGGGCGGGCCCCACTTGGGTACTTTTTCTTGGCATTAGATCTATCTAGATCTACTACTCCTAATCCATAAGTGACCTTATCTTGCACTTGGTTGAACATTTGTGCTCTCTTTAAGCCTCTTCAACCAAGACCTAACCTCTTGGGTCCACTTATTATTCTAGATCTAGATCTAATCTCATCTTGGTCTCCTACTCTTTTGAGGAGGTCTAGATTGGGTTCGCTAGCCTTCATTGGCTAAGATAGGGTCTCCCCCTTGGTCTTGCTTAGGCTTGATCTAAAGTCAAGAGTGCCTCGGTTAATGTGACACCCAGCTTGCATTGGGAACCGTGGCATCTCTTGGGTCACCTCTTTAGTTGTCCAACACCTCTACCGTCCTGGATAGGATAACCTTTAGAGACAACTACAAGTTGTGTGATAACAGTTCCCATTTTGATTAATAGAATTTGTTGAGACTTTGGAGGTCTATGAGCTTGCAAGATCCGCAGTTGTTATGCATGCATTGTTGTATTGAGGTATAATCTTACATAGTATCTTTGCTTTTACATGAGTCTTTCTTGTGGATCAATCTTGCTTAGAAGGCCTTTGATCCCATAGGAATAAACATTCATAGACTTTGATTTGTTTATTTGTAGTATGTTAGTTAAAGTTGAGAAGTAGCAAGTGTACTCAGACCTACTAATGCTCTTCAAGTCTTTTTTTACCATATTTACCAAATTTGATCCCTTTACTTGTGTAAGTGTGTATTGAGACTGTGCAGGGTAAAGGCTTGAATAAGGAAGTGGACCTCAGTTGGATCTCCTTCCTCTTTCAACACTTGGTTTCATCAGTTCATGATTAACAATCTTGTTTTGCAGGCATAAAAAAACCTCCTTTTTAGATGTGGTTTGGTTTTTTCTTTCTCACCCTTTTTAAAATCTTAAATCAAATCTCTCACTTTTTCATTTTTTTTAAAGAAAAGTAAATCGATTTGCCTCCAGCAGCTAGTGCGCTCTCCTCCCTGCAGATGACAATCTCATTGAGAATTGATTTATAGAAAGAGAAAGCAAATGGTGCAAGAAGAATCATATAGCATGAACATTGATTAAAGATACAATCTAAATTACTCCCTGATTGTCTTACTCATCAAATGAAGAGATCTGGAGAAGCCCCACGAAATCCTCCAGTGAAGTCGCCCTCCTACAGTGCACACACTAAGCCAACACGTCTAGCATATATATCTCATCAAATAACAAGGATGTGACAGGCTATCAGAGCTACAATCAAGCACAAGAACAATCTATAACAAAGGCACAAGATTTTTCCCAAAATAATTCTTTATTGCTAAAAATCCAGAGCCAAAAGTCCCTTTACAATGAGGGGCGTCTCTTATTTAAATAGGAGTGAGAGAGACCTGTTATCACATCCATAGTAGACGGGCTACCATGATTGCAGAGCAGTTTTCTGTATATTTTTGAGCCAGTCCTTTACACATTATTTGATGAGATCAACTTATGATGAGCAGTACTTTTGATAATCACTCATGTATCAGAGCAGCCCCATAGCAGACATGACAGCCTTGTGCTATGACTGAGCCTTATGACCTCAGATTTGATGACTGAGGTGACCATTTTTCTTTCATACATAGCACTGTGATAGTGCCCAGAGTTATACAATAGCAGTGTTCTAGTGACGATTGATGGTCCAGATCAGAGCTGTTGGGAATCGACCCCCCCCCCACGAATCGATCCCGAATCGCGCTCCGGAAGGAATCGGTGAGGAATCGATTATGGAATCGCGATTCCTCATCGATTCCTCCTGGAATCGATTTTGTAATTCGCGCTTCCTTGGAGAAAAAAACGCTCCCTGGAATTTTAGGAATCGATCCGGAATCGCTCCGGAATCTACGCTTCCGGATCGATTCCTCATCGATTCCTGAGCGATCCCGGGCAAAAAAATCACTCCTGAAAACACTTCCTGAGCGATTCCTTGATTTTTTTTATTTTTTTTTTAATCTTTCTGGATTGGCTAGGGTTAATTTGGGCAAATAAAGTCTATTGGACTCCATTTGGACTCATTCTATGCCCTCAGTGGTAAGCCTCTTTCCATTTTTAAGACTCTGATTTTTTTGTATTTAAGGTGAAAATCCTTGCTTGTACATGTAGACTTTATGTTTCACCTTCCAGAAAAACTTCCTTCAAAAGATATTTTCATATTCTGGAACCAAATGATATGGAAAAGTCATCATCTATATTTCCCTGGGAATGAAAGTTTGCAGAATCTCAGTGAAGTATCAGGACATGAAAAGCCACAGCTTGGGAGTGTATGGATGGAAAGGAAGAAAAATAATCAGTGTCCATTGATATCCAAGAGTGGCAGATATATGAAATACGTGAATACAGTGACGATACATCTAAATAAAATTCTTCCCATGGACTGAGACATAGAATATAAATCAATAGGTTTGGTGGTTGGTGGTGTTGCTTGGAAGCTTAGGTGACACATTAGGAGTCCTAAAGTGAAGCATAAAGCTCAAATCATGTATGTTATTCATCATCTATATACATAAAGCTCCCAAGTGTTTGTTACATAATATCTTTTGCTCTAAACAAATGAATAGTTGGATGACAGTATTCTTCTGATATCTACTGAAGTGCTGGTGTTTCAAAATTTACAGTAGAAAGAGTTGTAGTTCTTTGAGTAACTGTAATACTTCTCAAGGATTACCTAACATTTGTTGTTGCTGCATGTATTTTTGCTTCCTTCTCTTTTTCGCTTCCTTTCCCGACACCATTGACATCATTATCTTCAGAATATCTTTTAAGCTCTTACTCATCACCTAGCTTCTTCCTATGAAAGAAGCCTTGGTTGCTTGTCTTCTATGTGAAAGCTTTGTCTATTATTCAACAAGCATTGAAATTGTTTTTCATTTAATTTGAGCATTATAATGGTTTCCCCAAACACTGGTACCAAAAAAAAAGTTCATTTGATGCACTGCCTAATTCATAAAATAATCCTTGGTATGAAGTGAGATTAACTTCCAATGACAATTTTGGTGGAGCCTAATGAAATGAATCCTTGATCTTACTCGCAAGATACATACATTTTCATGTATTTCATTTTCATGTTTATTTTGGCCTAGTTTGATGGCAAATATTATATGTTGAAATTTGAAGGTTGATGTTGTTGATGATTGATGATTGATGATTTGATGATGATCATTTAATGACAATGTTATAAGTTATAGCTCCTAGAATCTAGAAGATGAGATGATTAATGTTATATCAATGTGTACTAAATGGTTATATGAATATCTAGATTCTATGTTTTGATGTTATCTATAGCTAATTTGGCATAATACATGTTTTTTTTAATTTATATGCATCAAAATATATTAAAATATATATTATATAAAAAACGCTCCCGAAACGGAAGCTTTTGAAAATTTCGCTTTTCGCTCCCGCTCCCCGCTCCCAACAGCTCAGGTCCAGATGATAGATATAGGTATATGATCCAACAGGTATATGGTTGTGCATTGGATACTTTTAATGTGCTCTTTTTCTTATCTTAGTAGCTTGACAAGGTGTCTAGTAGTCATGATATGGCGATATTATATACATATATATGGTTATTGGTTGATTGTTTGGAATTAAAGTGGTCTAATTACTTGGAATCAAAATTTCTTGTGTATACTCGTTGGTCTCACCCTCTCAAGTAGTATGGACTTGGTCATTCCCACCATTTATGGCTTGCTAGTTATGGCATCACCTGTCACTTTTCCCCATCCATCCGTTCTCTTCCGTATTGGTTTTACCTTGACTTACACTTCAGCCTGTGATATGGAGGACTTCCCCACTTATGCCTCTATGTTGGATAGACTCCCTGTTGTTTTGTCTCTCGACTTTGAGTTGTGCAACAGAACTTACCAAAGCCTTGATCCTTCTGGGCCAAGAGAACCCGCTGGTGTTGGTTCCTAAGCTTAGGTGAGTTGGATTTGAAGCCTTGACCTCTCTGGTCGGTTGCCCCCGATGTTTGGTCCTGATTGTGGATGATCCCCCTAGTTGCCTGAGTTGTGTCAGCTAGACTTGAAGCAAATTGTACTACCATCATAACATGCATATGTGATTCATTGTTATATCTTGTATGCAAGGCCATGATTATAAATTAAAATTGTGCTTCTATGCACAATGAAAGAGGGCTAGGAAATGAAATGTAAAGCACCCTGGATGAAAGGATGCAATTAGTTGTGCTTCTAAGCACATGCAAAAATCCAAAGGGTCATAAGGCCTAAAAAGTAGTGGTTAATTGTATGCTAAATCTAAAGACTGCTGGCCATAATAAACATGTAATGATTAATTCCTCACGGAGCCTATGGGTTGGGATGTGAGATGGAGTAAGAGACAGCTAATTCTAAGTATCCCCTAGAACCTCAAGTTGCGGTTAGCTGTGCACCTAGTCACGGTGGTTCTAGAAAAAATCCTCACGGAGCTGGTTCCAGCTTGGATGTGAGCTGTAGACATTTGCTAAAGTTCCTTGTGTGTTTTCTGTCCAACATATGCTTAGGTGATTTTCCCTTTTTCCCTTATCCAAAATGTCGCAGTGTTGAAGATTGTAAAGTCATTCCCTTAGCATAGCCTTGTCTTTTCCACCTTCACCCATTTCTAGCAAAATGGTCACGTCCATAAACTGAGTATACACTTGAGGGTCTTTCTCTTAGCAATTGATCGTTTTAATCTAAACTTATATTTGATGTATTTGTTATCACCTAAACTGTAGTTACCCCTATGAATGTATCCAGTCATGGATGGCAATAGGGAAGGGCAACTCAAAAGGTGCGACCACGATCACCTCGACCTCCAGTATATGGTTGTCACGCCAGTCGAGGCAACCTTCGCTTTATGTTATCTAGCCCAGACAACAAAGGGGGAGACCCGATCTACTCCCGACAGGAGAGATCAAAACCAAGACACCAAATCAGGGTATTTCTAAGTGAAGTTAGGTGTATGGTTTATCCCAGACCTAAGGATGAAGTCACAAGCCAAGTGAGGGGTTTAATGAGTATAGCTTTGGTTCATAGTTGATGTGAGAGTGACTTACAATAATTAAAGATAAGGTCCAGGATGAGAGTACTAGTTCAACGTTGGAAGATCCACTGCCTTGGGAACCGTGTCCAATGCAGGGTAGTTTAGGGGTTGAATTGGGGCTAACTAGTACACATGACAAGTTTGACCATGATACATGATGGCATCAAGGGTTTGGTTCACCACACTAAGGTCAAACCACAAGTTAATCCAACAATCTAGGAAAGTCGAATTGACTTGGAGAGTAACCAGTGCCTTGGGAATTGGGATAATGGAGTCAAAGTAGGGTTGACTTGTGGTTGAGGACTCCTATAGCATGAGACAAGTGGGCAATAAAGGTCTTGATGGATAAGTAGGTCTAGATCTAGGTTTAACTCAAGTGGACCACAATCCCTTAAAACAAGGAATGCTATCCCCAAGGCAAGATCTGACAAAGTGACACACTAGACCTAGGTTTTGAATTATTCCCGTTCCAAATCCACTGAAATCTCAAGTACCCATGTCCTAGAAGTGAGTTAACTCACTTCTCCAAGGTGGTGCGACTTTACCCAAGGAGGCTGAAAAGGTGGGTTAGGTGGGTCAAGACAAGTCCAATGGCTTCCAAACTTTAGATCCGGGTAGGTTAGTCAAGTAGGAGTATGGATCTATAATTTCACGGCAATCCAACGGCTAGATCTTACTAGATCTGAGTTTAAGTACACCTAGTGGTCCAAAATGGGGATTAAATCCCTTAAAATGTGGAATAGGGCCCACAAGGTGAATTTCAGAAAAGTAACAATCTGGGTGTATGTTATTTGATGTGTAGACTATGGATCAAGCGGGATCTCAAACACCCATGTACTAGATCTAGGTCAACTTGCTCAAACTAGGAAGTGCGCTTTGCTTGGGAGAAGCTAAGTTGGCTTGGGAGAGGGGTCAAACGATAGCCAATCCTCACCAAACTATAGATCCGGGATGCCGTGGATGCTATAGAGGTGGGTTTTCAATATTATGCCCAACAACCCACTAGATCTAAGTAGATCTGAGAAAATGTAAAATGGGAGTTTTGGAATATTTAGGGTTTTAACAATTTATGAGCTATGTCAATGGATTGGATAAAGGAAAGAGAAACAAACCTGTGGATCTTACCTGGGTAACCTTGTAGATGCCTTGATGATGATGATCTATGCAAACCCGATCAATTTGAGAAGCTTTGAGGTAGTTTTCTATGCAAGTCGATTTGATCCAAGAAGCCAATGCGCCCTCTCTCCTGCACAACAAACATCAACAATATCAGATTTGATGCATCAAGAGATAAGACTAATGCCACAAAAGAAGTAACAGAAAGATAGCATAGATCACAATGATGCTAATGATAACCCCCTGATACAAGCGAATGCCAAGAAAGTCGATTTGAAGAAGCCTTGCAAAATCGCCCTTGTTGAAGTCGCCCTCCTGTAGACAAACAATGATTTCCAAAAAGATAGATCTTACCACAATTTCCAAATGCTAGGTTGCAATAGACTTTCCAATCACCATCTAAGAACACCAGATGCAAAGGAGACCACAAGAATTTCCACAAGAATATTTTTCTATACCAATAATCCAAGAGCCAAAGACCCCTTACAATGAGAGGCTCTCTCCTTTAAATAGGAAGGAGAGGCACTAAAACCCTAACCACTTTTTGAATGAGTGGCTAAGATTAAAAGATACAAATGTCTAATCAATGGTTGAGATGAGCTCAACAATAAAATACATGGATCACAAATAAAATATTGTGTAAGTGGACAAAATCGCCCTAGAAGAGGGGAATCCCACCAAATCATGATGACAAAATATCATAAGAGGCTTATGGTGGGTCCAAGGGGTAATTTTATCCCTCCTTGGTCAATCCCCATAGCACAATAATCAATGAATAATCATCAATGTACCAAATCGTGCCACTATAGTCAAATCGTGGGCCTCAAAAAGACCTCAGAAATCCACAGAAAGTGCCATAAGTGATGGATGCGGGCCCCGATGAAGCTGAAACTGCTGGAGGAGGTGTGGAGGACCCCGATCTATCATCACTAATCATCCCATGCCATAACTTTGCCTCAGTAGCCCAAATCGATTTCCTCAATAGCCATTTCTACCAATCCTGAAATGCCTCGGGAAGCGTGAAACTGCCCCAAACTGCCTCCTGGAGTGCCTGCGCTGTCAAGGTGAGGGCACCAGTGTGTCCGGGAGGGGGGTAATATGGTAAAAGCAAGTGGCTGGACCACCCCCTGCATCATCAGCGCCCTAGGTCAACCGGATAAAAATCACATCTGCTCTGACAGGGCCTCAAACAGACCAAAACTGCACTGGGACAGCCTACTGAGGCTCAATCATCACTGTAAGTGCCCGGAACTGAAAACAAACTGTCTCATTGGACTCAGAAGGTCCAAATCCATCCAAGATGTGTACTCATACACCATATGAGTCTCTGCATGATCAAAATAAATATCCAATATACCGGAACAGGGCCAATAATAATAATCTGTAAATGACCAAACACTGCTGTAAACTAAGAATCATCATCATAACCCTGTAGCTGCTGCATAGAATCATCATGTATGTGTACATAGACCATATATCATCTATCCATATCATCATAAGGTCTAACATCTCATGTCCCATGGTCCTCCATGGTCAAACTGGGTCTAACCAAGACCAAATATAACTCAGACCATCATCCAAGGCTGCTGCAAAGTGTCAAGGTTAATACATGCTCTACAACTTATTCAAATAACAATTATAACACAGAGTAATCATAACTGGCGATCTAAATCCAAATATATAGTGTCGTTAATTATTATTATTACTCAGACTAGACTTTCAGGATCATACTCACTTCATAGTTGTGATCAATTTGCTAGTGAAGGGTGAAGGCTGAAGTAATTGGCTAGGCTAAGGGATGACTTGACTGACTTGACTTTGTGACACTTTGGCAAGGGAAAGGGAATACACACCATAGTATATACTGAATGAGCAATAACACAGGGAATGGCGGTGTCTCACAAATGGATGAGTCGTTTAAAGAGGGTTTATTCACCTTCACAGATGCGCACAATCCATAATACAAATAAGGCCAGCAATTGTTTAGATATAGCATTTAAGTTTCATTGCTTTTTGGGCCTGAAGTTTCCATAGCCTTGATCTATGTGTGTTTACAAACACATTGCATAGATTTACATTTTTTCTTTAGGCTTTCTGCTGCAGGTGTGTTTTTAAGGCACTTGTTTACCTGAGCACTTCTAGGTGTGTCATGGACAGCTTGTTTACCTAGGTATTTATTTTCCAAAATATATAACATTTTATTTTCATGGCCATTTTCATTTGGCATGCCTCTCATTCATGTGTGTTTAGAAACACATTGCATGAATGGGCTTTTCATATAAGATATAGCATTTCATTTTTCCCAGATTTTGTATTCATGGCAGCACCAAAAGTTTCAGGTTTAGCCAACACGACTTTAGTGACTAGGGGGAATTCCAAGGAACTCCAACTCACCATAGATAAGTTTTGTCACCAACTCAAAGCCGAGACACAATAAACAAGGAAGCTCATCCAATACAGAGGCTACAGTGGGGAAAAGTCCTCCATGCCACTAGTCAAGTAGTAAGTCAGGGTGATAATCTAAAAGGTAGGCCATGGATGGATGAAGACAATGAAATGATGGAGCCAACACTAGCAAGCCAAGGTATGGTGGAATGATCACCTCTATTCTCCCTAAGGAGGGTACATACCAATGAGTATGAATAGTGAATTTCTAAGTCTGAGTAGGGACAATATAATATATATATAGATCAACCAGGTCCAAATATCTATATGATCGCGAGATCATGACACTAAGTGCTAAGACATGCTATGAGAATAAGTATAAAAGCAATCCAACCATAACACCATGATATACCTGCTGAGTCATATACCTGAATGCTCATCAACCTGTACCATCATCTGTCCTCTGAAACTGCTGCTGCAACTCTGGGCACTACTGACTGCTCTGTACCAATGGTATAATGGCTATATCGGTCATCTCTCTGAGTGTCCTGAGACTCAATCATGGCATGGGGAATATGCACTGCTGTCCACAATCTGATAGTGATCCAATATAGATGCTCATCTCAGCATCTCAAATGTAGGGGAACTGGCTGAATAGTGTACTGGCATCAGAAAAATAATGTATGGTAGCCCGGCTACTATAAATGTGATAACAGTATTATTGATTAAACACAAGTGAAATGCTACTTTATACTTTAGTCTTGCTATTAAAATAATTAAAGGAGCATATCTTATCCATTTTCACTTAAAGCATCAGTCAGTTTGAGCTTGGGTCACTATTTTGATCAGTTTTGACCTGGTTAACCCAGTTTGACCAAGTCAACCTCAGGATCCAAGATGCATTGGACCATTGATGTTCGAGATTGATTATTTGTGGTCCTATGGTGCCCATTGATGGTTCAATGCATCAAACACAGGTTTTATGTGATGGTTTTATGGATTTTTATTATTATTATTATTTACAGACCATTATTTTTATTGTCCGGCCATGGTTGAGCTTACAGATGATTATCTAGATGGTCACATGATGTATGAGTACTCATCTCTACTACATTTGGGCCTTCCGAGTCCATTGGAACACTTAGATATCAGTTTCAGGCACTTTCAGAGGAGTTTATGGTCAGACTATCACTTTATTGCATATTTGCCATATAAAATGGCCTGTCAGCACATTTTGAGATTATTTTGGTTCACCTAGGGGGCGCTACAGAGGGAGTATGGTGTCCAACCACTTGTTATTACCACATCACCATGTTCCCAGACATTTTTATGCAGTCATATTTGTGCCCGAGGCACCAGGCAGAGAGGTACAGGCATTTTATTATCTTACAAGTGATTTTCTGAGGATAAAAAATGGAATAAATGGTCACCGAGGAAATCGATTTGGGATGTTGAGGCAAGGAATTGGCATGAGGTTTGTTCAGAGGATTTTTGTGATGCATCCCACACCTTTCGACACAGCTTGCAACATTTAGTGGGGTCCACACACACTCTGGGCTATTATTTGGATATTTTATTGTGTTTTTGAGGGGGCCACGATTTGGTCTTTTGGTCACTTTATGATGTTATATGGTCATATTATTTATTATTGTGCGATGGGGCCATGCTAGTGAAGGATATGATCACCTCCCAGCCCCACCATGTGCTTTTATCATGTGTCTTAGTCACTTGTCATGTGGTACGTCCCCCTTGGGTGACTTAGTGAATGCGCCCCCCTCTATTTGTGAGTTGATCCGTGTATTGTATTTCCGGCCCATCTTAGTCGTTGATTATTATTGTTATATCTTTTGATCTCCACCACTCATCCAAAAAGTGGTTAGGGTTTTGGTCTCTCTCATTCCTATTTAAGGAAGAGACCCCCCTCATTGTAAAGGCACCTTTGGGATCTTGGAACTTTCATAATAAAGAGAAATTTTGCAAAGACTCTTGGATTTTCTTTGTGGATTGTTCTTAAATGGAGATTGTAAAGTTTATCTTTCCTAGCATTTGAGATATTTCTGTGGATCCAAAATATTTTCGTGGAAACATTGTTTTACTGCAGGAGGGCGATTTCAACTTGGGCGTTTTTGTAGGGGCTCCTCAACTCGCTCCACTTTGAAGTGGCTTTGTATCAGGGGGGTTTCAATTATATCTGTGATCATTGATATGCTTCTTGATCTTTCTCCTGTTGTTATAGTCTTTTTCTGCTAAACATCAAATCTTACTTCCATAGTTTGCTTGTGCAGGAGAGAGGGGCGCATTGGCTTCCTTAGGCAAATCGATTTCACTTGGAGACACTGTCAAATCATCTCAAATTGATCGAGCAGAGGTAAATCATCACCTTCAAGGTATCTACAAGATTTTTCGGGTAAGATCTACACTTGATCTTTTTGTTTGAAATTCTAAGAATCTAAACCATTGGCCATTAAATTCTACTGCTCAAACCCTAAATATAAAATTTATAAAAAATATCTAGGCTTTATTATTCGGTTTTCTGGCGAACAAATTCTGGGTTTTCATCCTTAGGGCTAACCCCAAGTGGGTCCTCAAGGGTGTCTTGCTCTGTGGACTCCTTCTTCCCATTTCCCTAGGCACTGATCTCTCCATGCTTGCGCCCTCCTTGTTTGCTTGTCTTTCGGATGATCAAAACCTTGTTTTCTGAGCTTGTGACCTTTGATATTGTCAGATCTATTGTCAAGCTGTGTTAGGAAGCCATAATCCATTCAGATCTACTCCTTGGGACCATTTTCCCTATTTTAAGTACACATTTCCCAAGGCAGTTGATTTTGATCATTTACCCTAACACCTATATCCTGTATTTATCCTTAATTCTGAGTTACTGTAATTGAACTAATTAACTTTCATATCTCATCTTCCCTAAGCCTCTACAGTAGCTCCATTCCTTAAATCTAGGGTTCTACACCTTTCACTCTATGTTTATCGTTTGATTTGCTTGATTTGGTGTTTGGATTAGATCTCTCTCTTTAAGAGTTGATCAGGGTCTCCCCCTTTGTTATCTATGGCTTGGATAGAAAAAAATGAAGAGTGACTCGATTGGTGTGACAACCAACCTATCTTGAGAATTGAGGCCCTCTTAGGTGTCACCGGTTAGTTGTCCTCCTCTACCATCCTGGATAGGATCTTTTAGTTGACAACTACACTTTGTGTGATAACAAGACCAAAACCCTAACCACTTTCTAAATAAGTGGTGGAGATCATAAGATACATCAATAATAATCAACGGCTAAGATGAGACGGAATCACAATACATGGATCACTCAAATACAGGGGGACGTGTTCCCTCAATGACGCCCTAGGGGGCACGTACAACATGAAGTGACTAGGAAACACAACATAACAACTTGTTGGGGGGGTCTAGGAGATAATATCTTCACTAGACTAATGCCCCAACTACATCAAATATAATATACATCAACAAGTGATAAAAATCACTAGGATGCGTTGTCCCAATAATACAATATAAAACCCCAAAATAATGACCCGGAGAATGTGTGGACCCCACAGAAGCTGTAGACTATGCCAGAAGGTGTGGGATTCATCACAATAAATATCTGATCAAACCTCATGCCATTTCCTTGCCTCATTTGCCCAAATCGATTTCCTTAGTAGCCAATTCTTCCATTTTTTATTGAAGGCAAGGCGCTTCTTCTTTGTGCATGATATTATTCTAAGTCTCTCTTCTTTATCTTTCTTTTGCTCTGTAATTGCACCAGGGGTGCTTGATGTAAAATACATTCTCTGCTATCTATCAATATACTAAGGAAGGTTTTGCTGGGGTTTTCTCCCTCAAGTCATAGAGGGTTTCCCTAGGGTAAATTCATGTGTCGAATGTGATTGCTTATGTGTGTGATTGTTATTTGATTTCAAGTATTATTGCAGCTCCGAATTAAAGATAAAAATTAACAAATCACACACGCTAGTTTGGGAGGTAACAGGGTGCTCCACTAGATGAGATTTTGGGAATGTGGAGTGCTCCAACTGAGGCTATTATTAGCCAGTTGTAACACCCTTCCTGCTCCTATTCTAAGAAGGAGAAGAGGGTGCACTAGGTTGAGTAGTATAGTGATTGAGTTTGTTGTTATGTGCCTGACAGAAGCTGTTCTGTTCTGTTATATTTCTTATGGTGTGAATAGAAGATTGTGTCTGCTGTTACAGAATTCCATCTTGCTGTCCATTACATAATGCTGTGTATTTCTTAGACCTAGTCGCTATTTTGTGCAGGGCTGATCTCATCTCTTGATATGTGGCATCTACACTTCCATTCATCGCTTTTGCTTACATGGATCTCAAGCTTCGATTCGTATTTCAATCTTTCAGTTTTTGTTGTAGGATAAATTCTTTGAGTGCAGATCTGTATATTGTGTGGATGTGAAATCACAGCATCATTGTATCGAATGACTCCATTAATAAAATAGTCATATCATGTGCCTTTTGTGACTCTTTAGTAAATGTTGAAAGTTTAATGGTGGCTGCTCTAGTCAACACTTAAGAAAGCAGTTTAATTAGTTTTGTGAAAAATGCTTCTTATATTCACATAAACATATTTACAAACAAAGTGTGGAAGGGTATATACTATATACAGTGCCTATCGTAACCTGTTCCTAAGCTAACTAAAGCAGAAATAAAGTCAGAATATACATCAAGAGCCAGAATTCTGGCGTCCTGGATCAACAAAACTCCCTTAACCAACAGTTGGTGACATACCTCATCTTTCTATAAAGCATCAAAGGAAGACACAATACTTATCTCTTGATCAAGCACATACTTGCACTTGAAGGATTGGCGAGCTCCTTGGTCTATGACATTGTCTATGGATCTTGTTTGTATTTTACACTTTTCCGGTTTAGATTTCGTATTTCCTCTATCTCGTTTTAAATAATTCATAGGAAACTAGGTCACTTTATCGTTCACCTTCATATGTCTATTTTTAATTGTAACCCTAGGAGACTTGGTCAAAGATCATTACTTCACCAATTTTATGCTTCTATAAATAGATAATACTTTATAGAGTGTACATGTGTACATTACCGCAATCTCATTTGTTACTTGCATACTTGTTCCTTGATTTCCTTTCTTGTATTTGGGTATCTTTGCATTGTTGTGACAGATCATACCAACTTAAGAAAAGTGACAATATAGGTTCATTTGAAAATATTTATGTACACCTGGGGTCATAACATGCAAATCAGAATTAATTACAAATTGTGTCCATCACAAACCAAGATATCCTATAGATTAAGAGCTCACTAATTACTTCAATGATATATTAAAGAAAGTAGAGGGCCATTTGTGCTAGCAAGATGGTGCTGAAAGAGAGAATTCTGGAAGGTGGTTTGGTTTATATCAGGTTGCAAGAGGACATGTACCGTAATCAAGGGAGCAGTTAACTCGAAGCTTTAACTAAAATAAATTGGTTCTTATCTCTCATTCTGTTTTGGTGAAACTAATTTATATATTACAAAGAAAACAATATGTACAAAGAGAACAAAATATGTACAAGAGATGTGAATGTATAATCAAATTTTTTCAGCTATATTCAGCAAGCCACTCAATTAAACTGCCAAACAGTTAATGTAACCTTTTATAAGAGGGAGACTATCGATTGATTTTGATCTTTTTATTTGGTAATATACTCAGCAAGCTATTCAATTAAACTGCTTAACAGTTATTCTAATCTTTTAAAACTTATTATAGTTTCTTCAATAGATAACCAGGGTTTCTTACTATGTAAAAATACACTTAGGACTAGTAATTTGATTGAATATTTTGAAGTGAAACTTGATTCTATGTCCAATTCCTGAGCTCAATTTTTGTATGCTTAAAGTATATCTAATGAATTCATAAGGATTTTTATTTTGTATTAGTTTCATTATTCTTGAGAAGTTACTGATTTTCGTCCCAGCCTTAACGTTGTGCATAAAGGATATGATAGATTTTGAGGGAAAGTTTTCTTGGGTCAATGTTAAACTCGTTCTTTTCTATTGATGGCAGGTAAAATGTGGTGTGAGAGGTCACCTAGATCCTCCTTGCAACGCTGTAGGCTATGTTGATAGACAAGTGTGGGGTATAAATCATGTGTACCATCATCCTGCATGGAGAAGGTCAAAGGTAAGAACTGCACTCGTTAGATCAATCTTCAAATATAGTAGGTTCATATCAGAAGATCTTGTACTATGTGCACCTAAAAATTTCACAATATTGCAGTACTGCACAGAGAGCTATCCAGGAGAAGGGCCACTACGCAAGGACGCACCTGCATGGTGCTGGGCACCGTTTGAACCTGAAGGCATGCTGAGGTCTGTCTTACAAAGGAAATTATCTCATTTCTTCATCCTTTATTCCTCACTGCTGATGTCCATATAATAATTGCTTCAACATTCTCTTAGGTTTAGAGATCTATGATTGCTTACTTTCTACATTTGCAGTTCAATCTCTGCGATCCTGACTAGCATTATTGGAGTACACTATGGGCATGTTCTCATCCATTTTAAGGTTTATCACCAATGTAATTTTTCATTTTATAATTTTGTAGTGCAAAGTAGTCTATAGCTGGTAATGCTTGTATATGGAATCTGTACTTACTTCTGAGATAAGAATTACTCATTATTGACAGGGCCATGCTCAGAGGCTGAAGCATTGGGTTATCATGGGTTTTGGATTCCTTATTCTTGGAATTATTTTACATTACACAGATGGCAAGTGAATTAAAAAATACCTGATTCTCATATAGCCTTGTCAGTGGTGGCACAGCTTGTCCCCTACAGCCCACCGCCATACACAATGACATGCATATATGTGCATCTTGCAATTTCTTTGTCCAACAGAAATGAATGGTCTTGGATTTTATAAATAGTAGCTGTAAAGATAATGCACTGATGATTGCTTCTATGATCTTTCTTGTAGCAATTCCACTGAACAAACAGCTGTACAGCTTCAGTTATGTTTGCCTCACAGCAGGAGCAGCAGGACTTGTTTTCTCGGGCTTCTATCTTCTGGTATTTCTCGGCATCTATGGCAATACAGAGAAGGAAATGCATCTAGCAGTCAAATAATTCAATATAAGTAGAACAAATCCATCTTAACCCCTGATCTGTTATGTAAAAAAAGGTATCAATTTTTAGATGTCCGTTTGAATGTTAGTGCTAGCCTAGTATTTACTGTTAACAACTTCAGATAAGTGTCAGGTTGGACATCTCATAGGCAAGTTATATTTTTAAAAAGCATATATAATAATTTGTTAGTCCCAGCTACACACACAAACATGAAGTGTTGATAGGACCCTGAGGGATGTAGATTGCGTCTCATGACACAATAAGTATTTGTTGAAATGAATACGCAATTTTTTGCTAATCAAATGATAAATTCTGAAATGACACTGCATTTCTCCCTTATGGTGTTGCATATTTTTCAGATAGATATTTGGGGTTTAAGAAGACCATTCCTGCTCCTTGAATGGATGGGAATGAATGCCATGCTCATTTTTGTCATGGCAGCTGAGGGTATATTCCCAGCATTTGTTAATGGATGGTACTACGACACCCCTAACAATACCTTGGTATGTATATCTATCTTCATCCTTGTTTTCACATTCTCCCACTTACACACTGTCCCTTCTTGATTACAATTCTTTTCATGTTATTATAATTATATCTTATCTCTATATTTCCCAGTAACTCTCTCTCTCTCTCTCTCTCTCTCTCTCTCTCTCTCTCACACACACACACACACACACACACATATAGATATATATTCCTTAGGAAGAAGTATATTTTTTATTAGCAATAAAAGGTTTACATTTTCTTATGCTTGAACAGCATCCTAATACATTACTATAAAGAGAAAAACCATCCATCTATCTTCATAAAACCCAGAGGCATACTAGCACTCTTCCATAATTCTACCCATGCTTCCCCTAATTTAGTCTCACAGCAAACAGATTTTCCAAACCAAAAAGCAATATACGGGATTCCTCGTGTTCTCAAAAATACATTACAGTCCATAAACTATGAGTCTTTCATAAAAAAAACTATTTGAAATTCAAGAGTTTCAGAAATTAATAAACCAGAACTTGAGCATCCTACTACTCAGCACTTAGCAAACGGATTTAAACTCCAACTACTGTCATCAAGCTTTCTGACTGGATAATTCCTTTTTGGAACTGCATGATCACACCTGAAATTGAATTGACACCCAGCAGCGGTCCTTTTGATAAACCATCTGCCTGTGTATTGAGTTCACTATAAACATGATGATAGGATATGTTGGAGAAGAATGTCTCCCTTCTTTCCATCTGAGCTAGTATAGGGTGCAAAGTCATATTCCCCATCCTGTAGCAGCCCTTCATTCAGTGTATAACAATAACTACATCAAAGTCACCAAAAACCTGCAATGTTGTGACCTCCTTGTCTGCTGCCACTTTCATTATGATCTTCAAAGTCATCAACTCAACATAGTTATTAGTATTACTCCCGCCCCCGACCCCACTCCCCAAGCCTGCTTTGAAATCGAAGTGTTAAATCCTCACACATAGTGTTAAGTCCAGTCTCACAAGGTGAAGACTCAGGAGCTAATCAGAGAGGTTATCCACTGTCACTTTGACAACCCTCTCCCACTCTTTGGGTTGGTTCTGTCTCCAAATCAAAGGCGGAAACCCTAAAGGAAACAATCTAGATCTTAAATGTAGATCTAAATGGATACAATAGACTTGAAGCCAATCTGGATTAATAGGTTTTCAATAAGGTAATTTCCAGATTTGTTAAGACATTTAAAGCAGCTCAATAAACTAGTATTTTAGGAGGGAAAAGGGGTTAAATAAAATATGATTTAATGATGGTACTTTGCTGTTACAAGTTACAAATTTGATTAAGAATATTCGAGCTTATCTCGAATGGTGAACAGTGAGGTTTCTAGGCTCAATTTGCATATATAAGTTTCTAAGTAGAGTGCCTTTTATTTCAGATCTGTAGGACAGCAAAATAAAGATAATTTTATGAAATTTTTTAGAGGAGTTGGAGGAAGGATTAGTACCTAGTACTATGTCAGGCATATGGGGTCATATAACAGCACATAGATTTAGACTCTTCTTGCAAGGGCAAGAGGTTAGTAAACGGATAAAGGGCTTACAACATGCTGGCCATACGTTCCACCATGGCAGATTTAAACTTGTGATGATATCATACTAAGAAAATCATCATAGATCTATTATGTGAAAGGGAAAACCACCAGGAATTGTTATGTATTCCAAGATCTTTCTTTAGGAAATGATACTAAGGATATACAACATCAAGCATGAGATGGGAAGAGCAAGAAGGAAAATTATTCACTAAAGCAACTTCAATCAAAATATTGTTACCATTTTGATGCCATTCACATATGAATCTCCAACAAGCAAATAGACCCAAGCAAATCAGCAACATGGTTCCAACATATGAGCTCAAAATAACCTCCAAATCACAAAATCAATATAACCAAAGTTTCTCCAAACCATCAACAACCAATACAAATGGAGGAGCCTTGCTTTTATAGAGTTTTAGCCTCAAAACCTCCATAATAAAATAATAATATCCAAACTAACACCCTTTTTTTTCTGTAAGCAAGAAAAAATTATATTAAACAGGAACCTTCATTACAAAAAAGATCATGGCTCACAGGGCCTTTCATGCCCAGATAGTCTGTAACACAACCCTACTACTAGATCCATTTGATCCCCTAAACCTTCTACACAGAAACTATCTACTCCCATAACCCTGTTACAATAACCCAGATCAAAAACTGTCTCAAAAAGACCTTCAAACTTAAACTGAAAAACCTGTAGAAAAGACACTACAGCCGAAGTAGACAGAAACTTCATAGGTGGATACTGCGGGTAAGGCCCGTCAGCACCATAACAGCCTACCGAAACTAAAGAAACAGAATCATCAGACGAAAACCAGTAAGCATCATAAACCAAACTGAAACCCATCATTTGGGAGCCTGGGCGATGTTCCTATGGATTAGAGTGCCGGAGCGAAGGCCGCCGAATCCAAACTAACACCCTAGATCTAATCTAGGAGTGCATAAACCCACAATATCCAACTAACTATGGTGAACAAGTTCAATAAGTAATAAAATATTGGTGGCTATGCCACATGTACAAATCTCAAAGAAAAAGTGCTCCTAGAGGTGGGATGCACCCCTAAAGTAGGTAACAATACCAAGTCAACACACTAATAAAATCCCCATACTCCTCCAAGAGTAGGTTGCTCCACTAAAGTGGGAAATATAACCAATTCCAAACGCACTTGTGGCATCCCAAGACCAAGTGAACTTCACACATGTGGCATCTTGAAGTGGACATCCTCCTCAAAATAGCCATAAATTCGTCCAACTGTGGTCTCCAAGGTGCAACTAAATCTCAAAATCTATGCCAATGCTTAGTTCCCTAGGTGTAGGGAGTCAAACACCTAACCAATTCATGGATTCACATGCAAGGAAGCAATCACCATGATGAAGCAAGGGGATGACCCCATCAAATCAATGAATATATGAATAAAATATGTCAAGTGCCTCATCATGTGTGCCATTAAGCCAAGTGCTCCACCTCATTAGGCTAGTGACCTCATAATAAACATGCGTGAGGGTGAAACGTGACCCCTTTAGCTAGGGAGATCCATATGTAAGCCAGTAATGAAGTAATGAAGTAATTAACCTTCAATCATGTGCATAGGGTGAGCCCTCCTCCTAGGATCACAACATATGATATAATAACATGAAACATGTGTAGAATACACCCAAAATGACTATGGTGCTCAATCCATCAATATAATCCTGCAATCTCTAGGGGCATAAACCAATCACTTTGCACTTAAACAACTCGCTCTAGACATTGCACACCCAGTCGTTGAGGCAGCTAGTCAAAACAATTCACTAAGGTAATGCTAGGAAAGGTACATGCATCCATATCAACCATAACATGTAATAATCATCCATAAGATGTAATTTGTCTGTACTATACCACTAAGCAAGGAACATGATGGAAGTGGATCATCATGTAGCATGAGGAGTAAAAACTAGCTACATATAGGGATATGCACTTTGAAAGATAGTGAATAAGAACTCTAGAACCTATAATCACTTGAGAAAGCTCAATCATCAAAGAGATCAACGACATATGGAAGGGTGAGAATCTCACCTTGACACTCAATAGGAAAGAAGTTGAAGCATTGCATAAAGTAAATGTACTCTAAATATGACGTAAAAAATGAATCTAGAACAAAAGGAGCCAACATACTAAACTACAATAAGAAATGAAAACCTACACCATTGTCCGATAGGACTTATTTCCTATTCTATTCTATTCTATTCTAACTGAGGCATCTGATGCAATCATAAAAATACAATTTGAGAATTTTCCCTGTTGTCACACGACTTGTAGTTTCCCCTATTAGATGATCATGTCTAGGATGGTAGAGGAACCAAGCAACTAAAGAGGTGACCTAAGAGGGCCTCGATCCTTGGATGGATCGGTTATCACGCCAATCGAGGCACTCTTTACTTTATGCCACCAAATACCAAGGTAGAAAAAGGGGATACCCTGATCTAACCCAACAGGTAGATCCAAACCAAATCACCAGATCAAACTGGTAAAATAGAATACATAAGGTGATAGGTAGATGAAACCCTAGATCTAAGGGATGAAGCCACATTGGGGGTTATGCTTGGATTGAGAGACTTAATTATTAATAAAATATCAATCCAAGATGCTTGATTACAGTGACTTAGATGTTTAGACACAGATCTAGGATTTAGTTGCTAAAATAAATGATCAAATACTACTAACTTGGGGGAATTGACTTAGATCTTGGAGATATGGCCAAAGTAGTAGATCTGGATAAGTTTAGGGCTTTCTAGCACCTATGGGATGTAGCTTGATGATAAATATGACAATGTCCGCACACACAAGCCAAAATTGGATCCCGAATTAGCCCAAAAGATAGCAAAACCAGAGAGGGAGAATAGGTTGAAGAGTGGTGCCTAGGGGTTTGGGTAGATAGAGTCCTCCAAGGGTGATTCCCTAGGGAAACCACCTTGGGAGAAGCCTTGAGATAAAAACCCAGAAAGGAATCGCCAATATTTTGAGTTATGTGACCCAGAGAAATTTTAGATTTTTCGGAGTTAGGGTTTTAATGTGATTTTAATCTAAGACTAATGGATAAATCAATAAAACTAAAGATAAACAATTGCAATCACTTACTTAATGCCTGGAGGTGAATGTCATATGGTGAAGACTAGCCGCAACAAGATCAAATGACAACTTCTAGTACCCACATCCAAGATAGAGCCCAAGGAGCCAAGTGCGTCCTTCCTAACCTGCACACCCGAGGAAAAATTCAATCAGTGATACAAGATAATATGGATGATAAACAACAAGAGACAAATGCTAAATGCGCAAATGGTCATGAAACAAATTTACTCCCTGTTCAAACCCCAATTCGAGAGAGAGAAGCAAGGTGAACTTCCTCTACAAGTGTGCCCATCTTCAAATCGGCCTCCCTGCTGCAATCAAAAGATGGATCCACAAATAATACAAGAGATACTTCAAAGATATTACAGTGCAAGAGAAAACTAGTATTCAGTCACCACATCTCACATTCAACCACAAAAGCACAAGAGTTTGATCACAAAGGTTTTCTTTATTTTCAGTAATCGAGAGCCAAAAAGTCACGTTACAACGAGGGGGTTCTCTCTCTTAAATAGATCCGAGAGAGACCAAAACCCTAACCACTTTTTGAATGAGTGGTTGAGATTAAAAGATACATCTTAGATCATCAACGGTGGAGATCTTTTTTAATTTTTTATTACATGGATCAATGACTAAGTCATAAGAGGGGGGCACACTTTTTACCAAGGACACCCTAGGAGGGCCCAAAATAATATAACATCATGATACGACATGAGCTAACATCATAAAGGGGTCACTAGGGGCATAAATCACCCTAGGGCTCAACCTTTTACAAAAATACAATATAACAGTGTGATAATACAAATGATCAACTCATGAAGTGTGCCCCATAGGGAGAAGGCGTCCTCTCTAGGACAAGATATCATCATGAAGAAATTATCCGGACGAAGCAAAGCCATGTAATATGCCTCTAGAGCCTGTTACCAACTATATTGTACAATAGTTGAACCTCCATTGAGCCGCCAGGGTTGGAACATGATCAGTGTTCACTTCTAGAGTATAAGGGGTTCAGATTTTGGTGACTAGCTAGTTTTGTTTTTCAGTTGAAATGACCATGGCCCCACGGGGTTTGGAATAAGTGTGCTAGTAGGGTTTTGAGTGGCTCGGTTCCCCATGACTTGACTATCAACTAAGGCATTCGAGGGAGTTTTTTGCCCTTGTCAATTATGCTTTGCCTATAGCCGAGTAATAATCGACGAGGTTTTCTCCTGCTTCCTCCAAAGCTAGAATGCCCGATTTTGAAATTTGAGCCTTGGGGGGTTATTATAGTCCAACTGATGTATATAAACCTACTAGACACCATGTATGTCTTAGATGGTCATTTCCTAGGTCCCTCGTCCATTAAAAACAATGTCCGAATTTTTTTTACCGGACGCGTTGGATGAGTTTTATTTTTATTATTATTTTTCCAAATATTTAATTGGAAAAATGCAATTTGTAATATGTCAGTTGTTTGGGGGTGGATTTCAGAGATTGGAGGCTTAATTCCTAAGCCAAAAATCATACATAAACCCCAAACCCACTTATCCTAAGTTTCAGACAGTCATTCAACCTAATAATTAATAATTTCTCAAAAAATCAATAAAAGAAATTATTAATTAAAAAATATTAAAAATGAATATTTTGGAGATAATCCAAATCTCTCCAAAATAAACCAAATTGAATAAGTAAACAGGCTAAATGACATGGCACAGAGCATTCATGATGATTCCAATCAACTTCAGTCAGCTTCAGTTAAGTATCCAGTCAACAGAAGTCAATCCAATCAAGAGAAATTCGCCCTCCTTCATGAGATTCACGAATTGGCTATGTGGCAGTGGGTGTATGGATTGTTGAGTTTGCATTGATGGCTAAGGTGTGCGCCTCCCTAAATTTATGGCCACATCCCATCGCATTAACTCATAAACTCGAGCTACCCCTACATCATCTCCATGAATATCTCCTTGATAGCTCACGCAATCTCCTTGCCCATTTTTGTTTCTTGGGTAATCTGGTATGTACGCAATTGTGCTATATTTCAGGAGAAAAAGCCTGAGGTTCTGGTTTGTGCAGTGAATATCATGAAGCTGGTCCAGATTTATCAGGTTGAGGAGGTTGCTCAGAGAATTGACAGAGTTAGTCTTTTCTCCTTTGATATCAGACAACCCATCCTTTTTTTTGATGGAGCTACGCAGAATGGAATATGTGCATCTGGTGGAGTAATTTTCTTAAATGACGATCATTACTTCTCTCTTCGTTTAAATTGTGGAAAAGGAACTAATATGAAGGCTGAATTAATGGCACTCTGGTGTGTTCTGAAGGTTGCAAATATTTTTGGGCTGGTTGATCTTAAAGTGTTCAGGGATTCGCGTGTAACAATTAAATGGGCCGTTGGAGACTTTCAACTTAAGGTTACAGCTCTTCGACACTGGTGCCAACGTACAAGAAAAGGAATTGATTTGCATGGGTTCATTGCTTTTGAACATATCTACGGAGAGTATAACTCTATGGAAGATAAATTGTCCAAGCAGGCTCTTGATGGCATAGAAGGCCATTTAGTGTGGGAAGAATGGTGGAATTCTAGCATGCAAGAGATGGGGGTCTGTTCCTTTTATGATTAAGTTTTCCCTAATTTTGTTAGGTGTTAATGTTTTTGGCATAGACTGAGTTTGTAGCTTTTAAAGCTCGCTCTTGGGTGTTCCAGTTTTGTAAGGACTATTGTGTCGAGGCTGCTTTTTTTGGTTCCTGTGTAAGACCAATTTTGTCGTGATCTCTGATTACTGGCTATTGGTGAAAACTCCAGAACTTTCTTTGTACTATTTGATTCGTTATGAATAGCAATAGTATGTGTTTTTTTCGCTGAAAAAAAAAATCTCCTTGATGGTTCACACATTCCTTTGATGGCTTAGGTGTTTACAAGGTGGAGGATTCACATTCGCTTGATGTATATTACTATGTGATGGTGATACTTCCTATGTTGGAGTGGGGGGCGCCTTGCCAAGGTGGAGGCCACCTCCCCACTCTCCATTACTTCATCTATAAGCTATCTCTTGGATTGTGGACTCCAAGCTTGATATTGATTGGATCTAGATTGGAAATTCGATTTTGTCTATTGTGCCATTGGCTCTCTCCCATGCCAATTCGAATTAGGGTATTGTGCTCCTAGTTTTGTATAAAGAGAGGCTCTTGGAGCTCTCTTAGCATGGATCTTTTTGATGTAAACTTACTCTGTAGAATTTTGTAATTGCTTTATGCTTATTATTTGGAATAAGATCAAGACTTTGGAGGTCCATGCGACTTGTTGCCATTGGTGAATGATTTTTGTGAGGTGAATGCTTTCCATATTTTCAATTTAAATGCTTATGTGTGATCAAATCAATTTGCTTTAGAAGTCTATGTCGTAGAACGTAAGATCTTCCATTTGAAGTTGTCAAGTTGGTTGATTATGTTATTTGTATCAAGATTATATGAGCAAGAAATATTCAGTTGAATTAATGCTGATAAAGTCTTTTTATGCTTAGCATACTAGTTGTAATTTGATCTCACTGGGTTGTTTGAGTTGTTTGATCTTGGACAGGATTTGCCATCTTGGAGAAGGGTGTGAGCTCAACTGCATCTAGCTCATCTTCAAGGGTCATAAGTTTTTTTTTGTTTAACATTGGTTTTCCTTTTCAGGATCTACATAGCTTGGATTGTTCCAAGAGGGCGGCACAAAGAGTTTGTCTTGCTTCAAGTTCCATCCCAAAACTTTCAAAATTTCATTGGTTACTTGGTTACTGGTTACTTGAGAAGCCCTAAACCTTCTTGATCCACTTTTTGGCTTCCCCTACTTCTCCTTTTCGTCTCCCTCTTCCAAAGCCTTCCTCCCTTTCGTCTTAGCTCCTTCCCTCTCTTCCCTTTCGTTTTCCTCTTTTCCTTCTTCCTTACCTTCTTTATGTCTCCCTACCTTTCGTTTTCTTCCTTTGAAACCTCCTTCCTAGGCTTCTGTTTTGCTTCTCCTTGCTTTCGTCCTACCCTAAAAGCTTCTTCTCTTTTCACCCTTCACCCTCCTTCAAACTCCCCTTCTACCTTTCGTTTCTCCTTTGTTTTTCCTAGATCTCAACCTTCCCTTCAACTTTCGTTACTCATCCCTTCAAATTTCGTTTTCCTTCCCTTTCTAGCTCTCGTCCCTCCTCTCCTAGATCCCTTTTGCTCCTCTTCATTGCTAGTTTGGGCCTCCTTTCGTTTGTCCCCTTGCTTGCCTTTACCCTTAAAAAAAAAACTCTTCAAGAAACTTTAAAAAACTTGT
This sequence comes from Larix kaempferi, assembly GCA_027924585.1. Lineage (NCBI taxonomy): Eukaryota > Viridiplantae > Streptophyta > Pinopsida > Pinales > Pinaceae > Larix > Larix kaempferi. The sequence continues at coordinate 1,342,830 of BSBM01000104.1, forward strand.
AATCTTTTTGCATAGTTTAGATCTTAGTTTATCATTCTAGCTCTTACATTTAATTTCTTTTTGATAGTTAGCATTAGATCTCATTTGAAAGTTAAGCTTGCATCTTAGATTTCAATTTCTAGATTAGACCTTAAGTTTTGTTTTAATTGTTTTTTGACTAATGCTTATGGGTGCTTAAAGTTTGATCCATTGTGATAGGTACTTTGAAGAAGAACCAAGAATACTGGGAGAAGTACAAAACCAAAGAAGAGATCCAAAGCATAAGAAGATTTGAAACAAGAAGACAAAACCATACACTCTCCTTTGTAAAAGCTCTTGAGAGCTTGTTAATTTTCTTCTTGTTTATTTCTCTCAAAGTCCTTTTCAAGGGTTAAATTCCCAAAGGCATTTGTACTTGTTTAATAAAGTTCATAAGTGAGGTTTTTAATCCCCCACATCCAACTTCCTCCATTTGGGGAAGTTTGTAGTGTTCTTGGTGTGTTTGGTTTCACTCTTTAGAGTAGTTTCATCTTTGCACTAGAACAATAAATTGCTTAGATTAGTTCAATTTTGCAAGTAGAAATTAATTGTTTAGCTTAGTTTACCTTTTCATTTAGCATACTAATTGTTAGATTAGCTTTTCAATTCATTGATATTATCATTGTGTTTCTTGATATAATTTGTCTATCTTATAAAAGGAACCAAAGTCTCTTGAACTTGTCATAAGACAAGTCAAGAGCACTCTCTATCGGAGAGCATCTTGTCGCATCTTGCATTTGCATGTAGTTTAGCTAAGCCTCTTGAACCTCTGTCATAAGACAAGTCAAGAGCACTCTTTGTCAGAGAGGTTTCTTTGTGCTCTAATTAAAACATTCTCAACACACATTCCCCATAATAAAATTTGAATTTATTCATTTCTCCTTGCCGCATATGCTCTGACCAACCTTGAAAGGGGTTGGAATACTCAGAAACGGTATTGGTTTCCTAATCTTGCAAATTCAAACCATAATAAAATCAACCACCTCATAACCAACGAACCGGCGTTGTTCGTCGTAAGTACTCAAAAGTGGGGAACTCCTAGTGAGGGCGCCGGGCAACCCAACCTCGGACACTGTGGCTGGTTAAGTTCCTTGAACACCTAGCTTGTGATCCAGGCCGGTCTGTCATGTCCTTGAACGGGGCCACCTAGAGTACTTCTTCCGGTTAGTTTTCCAGGACACCTAAAACAAGATCATCATTAAAATTTACAATAAAATTTACCAACAACAATTGCAAAACGATCTCACAAACATACCTTCGAACTCTTGTATCAAGCAACCCAAGCACTCAAGACTTTTGACTCCATAAGGAACTGGTCCTTGACACCATTTATTTGCTTAATATCTATCTGGAGCACTTGTCATTTAATTTCTATATTATATCGTGAGTGTCTTATACTTAAGTTCTTCAAGTGGTTGTGCATCTACATATCTTGCAATTGTTTCTTTGATTATTTATTTATTTATTGTAAATCTTTGATCATCTCAAAAACTCCTAAACAACACCCATCTGCATCCATACACCATAAAAACACTAAAATCACAAGAGCCATAGACAACTCTTTGTAGGGACAACCCCCCTTGGCTTCGTTAGGAGTTTTCCTAAACGGAGGAGCTGGGATTCAGGTGACAGTACCTGGCTCATTGCTTGCCCCCAAGGCCACACCTTCCCCACTTGTAGTGAGGGAACAACTTTCGAAAGATTTCTGCTGTTGGTGTGCATCTCGGCGGGCAACAGAGCCATAATATATCATCATCAATCATCCCCATGCCATTTCCTTGCCCACAATATCCAAATCAATTTTCCTAGTGCAACCATGGTCATTTTTATGAATAAAAATTATCGATACATCATGTTAGAGAATAAAATCATCATAAGGTCCATTTCCTTTGCCCAAAATCACCATCTGAGTATACCAAGTGAATCAGAGACATGAAATCCACTACTAGTGACTACACTTACTCCATATGTCCATCAAAATATGCATATGAAGCCCAACAACATATCCAGTATAATAAAAATGGCCATAATAATACTAATAATCATTGTAATTGCTGCAAAATGGCCTCAAACTAAAAACTGAGCATGGGAATGGTGTACTGGATACATCTGGAGGATAAGTAAGCAATCTTGAACACTGCAGTCATTGCCTCGGGAAACGTGTTGACCAAGTCAAACTGGGTTTGACCAAGTCAAAGCACTCAAACTAAAGGTAGAGCAATACTCTAGAAGATCCTGTATGCATGTTAGATGAACAATGCTCACAAGTTTATGTTAGTAACCATACTAAAACATGAAATACATAACATAGGCCATATAATCAATAAAATACACGTGTGTGAGAGAAACTAGTAAGTCTTTCTTGAAGCTCCCTACATATGCTCACTTACAGACTTAGACAGACTACTAGGATAGGTGAGGTGGAAAAGGAAAGCTAGGATAATAGGGAAGGACTTGTGACTTCGACACTATGATCTCTCAGACATGAGGGAAAAGGGAAACCACTTAGACATATGTCGGATAGAAAACACTCAGGGAATGGCAGTGTCTCACAAATGGGTAGAGTGCTTGGAATGGTCCCAATAGACTCTAGACATGCAACCTTTTGCATTTACTTTATTGTCAGCTTTGCACTTTCATTCACATTAACATTTAACATTTGATCATCTTTCACTAGCCATCTTCCAAAGGCAGGTGCCCTAAATAGCCTTGCGGGCCTCAGATAATGACTCAGTCTTACCACCATTGCCCGTCATCACCCATAGGTACTGTTATCACATCCATAGTATCCGGGCTACCATGATTGCAGAGCAATTCATTGTATATTTTTGAGCTTGGCCTTTACACAGTTTTGGTGAGATCAGCCTATGATGAGCAGTATTGTTGATGATCACTCACACATCAGAGCAGCCCCAGATCAGACACGCAATGAACCTTATGCCAAGACTGAGCCTCTTGACCTCAGATTTGATGACCGAGATGACCTTTTATCCCATACAGAGCAGTGCAGTGCCCAGAGTTTCAGCAGCAGTGTTTTCAGTGGTTACAGATGTCTAGATAGCAGGTACAGGTATATGGCCCAGCAGGTATATGGTGTGCATTGGTTTTCATTATCTTGCTCTTTTAGTCATTTTGGTAGCTTGACTTAGTATCTAGTGATCATGATCTGGCAGTATATATATGTATGACATGGATATGGTTATTATTGATTATCTAAATGGTATTATTACTTAGAACTAGAAGCTCTTGTTTTATACTCATTGGTTTTACCCTCTTAGGAGTGTGGACATGATCATTCCCACCTTTATGTCTTGCTAGCTTAGGCATCACCTTCATTTTCCCCATCTATCTGTTATCTTTCCCTATTGGTTTTCACCCTGACTTACACCTCAGCCTGTGATATGGAGGACCTCCCCACTTTCGCCTCTGTGTTGGATAACATCCCTCCTAGTTTGTGTCTCGGCTCTGAGTTGGAAACATAACTTACTGAAGCCTTGATCCTTCTGGGCCAGGAGTACCTATTGGTGTTGGTTCCTGAGCTTAAGTGAGTTAGATTTGATACCTTGATCATTCTAGTCGGTTTCCCTGATGTTTGGTCTTGATTGTAGAGAATTCCCCTAGTTGCTTGAGTTGTGTTGGCTAAAACCTGAAGCAAATTGTACTACCATCATTACATGCATATGGAAACTATTTTATTATCTTTTGTGCAAGCCCATGGAAACAAATAAAATTGTGCTTCTTAGCACAATGAAAGAGGGCTATGGAAATTGAAATGAAAAGCACCTTGGATGTGAGCTGCGATTAGTTGTGCTTCTAAGCACATGCAAAATCCAAAAAGGGTCATAAAGGCCTAAAAAGCAGTGGTTAAATATATGCTAAATCCAAAGACTGCTGGCCATAAATTAAATGTAATGATTAATTCCTCATAGAGCCTACGGGTTGTGATGTGAGATGGAGTAAGGGACATCTAATTCTAAGTGTCCCCTAGAACCTCAAGTTACGGTTAGCAGGGCACCCAGCCATGGCGGTTCTAGAAAAGATCCTCACAGAGCTGTTTCAGCTTGGATGTGAGTTACATTTGCCAAGGTTGAATAAGCACTCCCCTGAACAACTTATTCCATTTGTGAGACATTTCCATTCCCTGTGTGTTTATTATCCGACATATGCTTAAGTGTGTATTTCCCTTTCCCTTATCCAAAGTATCACAGTGTTGAGTCAGTCAAGTCATCCCCTTATCCTAGACTTGCAATCTTCATCTTCACCCTTTGCTAGCAAAATGTTCATGTCTATAGAATGAGTATATTCCTGAGGTTCTATTTTAAGTAAATGATTATTTGGACTTGTACTTGGTATAATTATCTATTAACTTCCAGTGAAATGATGCTTAATACTTTAATTCTTGCTATGAGAATGATTAACAAAGCATGTTTTAACCATTTTCACTTGCAGCATCAGGCATTTCTAGCCTGGGTCATATTTTGATCAGTCTTGACCTGGTCAAACCTCGTTTGACCAAGTCAACCTTGGGATCCATGATGAGTTGGACCAGTGATGTTATATGATGATGATTTATGGTCTTTTGATACACCTTTGATGACTCCATACAGTGGATACAGGTTTCATATGATGGTTGATGTATTTTTTTATGGTTATTATTATTTCCAGACCATTATTTTTATATTGTCCGGGTATGGTTGGGGCTACAGATAATTATACAGGTTGCCACAGGATGTATGGGTACTCATATCTAGTAGATTTGGACCTTTTGAGCCCATTGAAACACTCAGTTATCAGTTTCAGGCACTCTCGGAGATGATATGGTCAAATTTTCACTTTTGTCCAGTTTTGCCATGCAGAAATGGCCTGTCCAGCAGTTGCATTGATCTAGAACGTTTTCCTAGGGCGCTATAGAGGATATGGGGGGTCCAACCACTTGTTATTACCATATTAACCCATCTCCAGACATGTTGGTGCAGTCAAATTTTGTGTCCAGGACACCAGGCAGTGAGCTACAAACATTTTTATGATTTTCAGGTGGAATAAAATGGGATAAAAAGGTTATTGAGGAAATCGATTTGGGAAGTTGAGGCAAGGTTTTGGCATGAGGTTTGTTCAAAGGTAATTTTTGATGTATCCCACTCCTTCCAGATCAGTTTGCAGCAGTCAATGGGGTCCACACACTCTCCGGGTTGTTATTTGATGTATTTTTCTCTCATTGAGGGGGGCCATGATTTGGTCATTTGGACATGTTATTGAGTCACATCTTATGTTATTGTGCCATGGGGTGATGCCAGTGAAGGATATTAATACCTCCTAGCCCCACCATGTGCTCCTTACACTTGTCCTAGTCACTTTTATGTGGTGCGACCCTCCCTAGGGCCTCTTTTAGTGAGTGCGCACCCCTCTTAGTGAGTTGATCCATGTTATATTGTTCCAGCTCATCATAGCCGTTGATTGTATTGTATCTATCTTTTGATCTCCACCACTCGTTCATAAAGTGGTTAGGGTTTTGGTCTCTTTCATTCCTATTTAAGGAAGAGACCTCCCTATTGTAAAGGGACCTTTTGGGCTCTGAAAATACTGGAATAAAATATTATTTTGCATATCTGCTTCTCACACTTTATTGGATTCTCTTGTACATGATTATACATTTTTTGCTTTAGACATCTAGGTTGTTTGCAGGTGATTTCAACAACTACAAAGGGAAGCCGAATTGACTTGTTGCAGGGGTGCGAATTGCCTTGAGGAAAGATTGCAGGGGTTTCCCACATCCTCCTTGGGCATGACGTTTTCATCTTGAAGGGAGTTTTTCAATTGTGCTTTGCCCATTGATTTGTTTCTTTTGATATGCCTTGCATAGATCTTATTTTATGTGTGGATCAAATCTCACGTATGTAGTTTGTTTTGTAGGTGAAAGAGGACGTTTTTCCTCCTTGGGCTTGGACGTTTTGCTTGGAATCACTTGGATCTAGCTTGGAATTGTAACTAAATGCAAGGATCATCAATGTATTTGACAACCGCAAGCATTTGAGGTAAGATCTACAAGGTATGTATCTATTTTCATGCATTTCACCCATTGGTCACTTTAAACCCTCATTGTTAAAACCCTAGATTTTTAGATCTAATAGATCTGGCGATTATTTGGGCTTAAAACATAAAACCCACCTCTAAATAAATTAAAGAACATAGTAGCTAAAGTTTGGTTTCATTCCGATTCCATTTGACCCCCGATCTAAGGCACTGATCATCTCTTGAGGGGGACGCACTTGTGGGTTTTATGCATATTTCTAGATCTATCACTTGGGTTGTGCTACTTTTGCCTTTAAACATCAGATCTACTACTTATCCAACCATCTAGTGCCATTTGTACCTAAATTTCACCTTGTGGACCCCATCTTCACCAACTTCCTTAATTTAAGGGTGGGCCCCACTTGGGTTTTCTTGATTGGCATTAGATCTATTTAGATCTACTCAATTAAACTCATAAGTGACATTTTTCATTCCTTGGTTGAGCATTTGTCATTCCATAAGCCTCCTCAACCAAGCCCTAAATTCATGTGTCCACTTATAATCCCTAGATCTAGATCCATTCACTCTTGATCTTCTCCTCTTTCAACTTCACATTTCCCTAGGAGGTCTAGAGTTGGTTCGCTGGCCTTCATTGGTTAGCTAGGGTCTTCCCCTTGGTCTTTCTTAGGCTAGATCTAAAGTGAAGAGTGTCTCGGTTAGCATGACAACCATTTACCTTGGGAACCGTGGCATCTCTTGGGTCACCTCTTTAGTTGTCCAACGCCTCTACCATCTCGGAGATCATCTTTTGGGACAACTACAAGTTGTGTGATAACAGGTACAATGGAGTTACCACCGTATTTCCCTGTAGCGGCAAATGACCTTACATCATACAAAGGATGAGTGCTCGTCCTTTGGCAACTTACTAGCTACGAAAGACATTTTATTTATTTGCTTTAGTGTTTAGCAACACGGTTTTGGGCTGACTTTTTACATCCATTTAGATAAAACATTTATGTGATCCGATGCTTATATAGGAATACTTGCTTTCGAGGGCTAAAGGATAACAACCCGGTGACATAGGCCACACACTCTAGAGCCGAGACACAAGGTAAACATGGAGTCTATCCAACAAAGAGGTCTAAGTGGGGGGACTCCTCGATACCACTAGTCAAAATACAAGTCGAGATCAAACCAGATATCGAAAGAGACAAATGAGCGGAGAAAGTGAGAGGTGATGCCATCAAAGCAAAGGTAAGGCTAAGTCCATGTAAGGTAGGAGATACTAGCAAGCATATGTAATGACCTTACACTAGGGACTCTGTAACCACTCCCGACACAGGTTTCAAACCATAAAGCTCAAAATGGCACTGTCAGTACACATGCATAGTCACAGTAACTAAAATAAACTATAGAGCAACTGAAACATCTAAATGCGATATAAATGTATACCTCTGGTCAACCATACACTTGCCTCTAGGACATCTGCATCTGACCATGGGCAAAGGACATCATCACTGACTAACTACTCTGCACTGAATGAACCATGACTACACCAGAATCATCTCAATGGGGTCATGTAATCTTAGTCATGACAAGGGGGCATAGTGCTGCTGTTGGCTCGAAAATATACATCACCGCTGAAAAATAGGCTCATCTCAGATTCTCAACCACAGGACTAGCTCAATGGACTGGAAAAATCAGGTTTGCATCATGGTAGCTCCAACTACAATGTATGTGATAACAGTTCTATATGTACGAAATCATTAGATCTATGTTTTCATGTTTTCTACACCTAATATGGCATGTTGCATGTTTTTTTAATATATATTCATCAAAATATATTAAATTATGTATTTTATAAAAGACGCTCCCAAAATGCTCCCAAAACAGAAGCTTTTGAAAATTTCACTTTTCGCTCCCACTCGTGCTCCTGCTCCCTGCTCCCAACAACCTTGCTCTTGAGTAAGAGGGAGTTGTATTTGAGCTAGTAATTACATGGGACATGTATTTGACCTAGTTGAGGCCATTGGGTGTGAAACCCTAGGTTTCTTGAGATAAGCACCTTGACCCTTGCAAGGGTTGCTTCTTCTTCATATTCTAGAATGGATGTCTTCGATCTCTTGTTTATCTTCTAACACTGCATCTAGTGTTGGTTGGTAGTTGTCCCAAAAGGTGATCCTATCCAGGATGGTAGAGGTGTTGGACAGCTAAAGAGGTGACCTAAGAGAGCCACGATTCCCAAGGATAAATGGTTGTCATGCAAATCGAGGCACTCTTCACTTTAGATCAAGCAAACGAAAGATCGAGGGGGAGACCCTAGCTAACCAAAAGAGGTTATCGAACCTACTCAATACCTTCTAGGGAAATGTGAAGATGAGAAGAGAGAGATAAAGGGTAAGTAGATCTAGATCTAGGGAATATAAGTGGACAAATGAAGTTAGGGCTTGGTTGAGGAGGCTTATAGAAGGGATAAATGCTCAACCATACATTAAATATGCCACTTATGAAATTAAAAGGGTAGATCAAGATAGATCTAATGCCAATCAAAATAACCCAAGTGGGGCCTATTATCACATATATAGTAGCCGGGATACCATACATTATTTTTCTGATTCCAGTACACTATTCAGCCAGTTCCCTTACATTGAGATGTTGAGATGAGCATCTATTTGGATCACTATCAGATTTGGACAGCAGTTTTATTCCCCATGCCATGACTGAGTCTCAGGACACTCAGAGAGATGACCGATGTAGCCACTATACCATTGGTATAGAGTAGTCAGTAGTGCCCGGAGTTACAGTAGCAGTTTTCAGAGGACAGATGATGGTTCAGATGATGAGCATTCAGGTATATGACTCAGCAGGTATATCATGGTGTTGTGGTTATGTTGCTTTTATATTTATTCTTATAGCATGTCTTAGCACTTAGTGTCATGATCTGGCGATCATATAGATATGTGGACCTAGTTGATCTTATTATATATATTATAATGTCCCTACTCAGACTTAAAAGTTCACTATTCATACTCATTGGTTTTACCCTCCTTAGGGAGAATAGAGGTGATCATTCCACCATACCTTGGCTTGCTAGTGTTGGCTCCATTATTCATTGTCTTCATCCATCCATTACCTACCTTTTAGTTTATCACCTTGACTTACTACTTGACTAGTGGCATGGAGGACTTTTCCCCACTGTAGCCTCTATATTGGATGAGCTTCCCTGTTTATTGTGTCTCGGCTCTGAGTTGGTGACAAAACTTTCCTATGGTGAGTTGGATTTCCTTGTGAATTCCCCTAGTCACTAAAGTTGTGTTGGCTAAACCTGAAACTTTTAGTGCTGCCATGAATACAAAATTTGGAAAATGAAATGTTATGTCTTGTATGAAAAGCCCATTCATGCAATGTGTTTCTAAACACACATGAATGAAAGGCATGCCAAATGAAAATGGCCACGAAAATAAAATGTTATATCTTTTGGAAATGTAAAATACCTAGGTAAACAAGCTGTCTGTGACACACCTAGAAGTGCTCAGGTAAACAAGTGCCTTAAAAACACACCTGCAGCAAAAAGCCTAAAATAAATGTAAATCTATGCAATGTGTTTATAAACACACATAGATCAAAGGCTATGGAAACTTCAGGCCCAAAAAGCAATGGAACTTAAATGCTATATCAAAACAATTGCTGGCCTCATTTGTATTATGGATTGTGCGCATCTGTTAAAGGTGAATAAACCCTCTTTGAACAACTTATCCATTTGTGAGACACCGCCATTCCCTGTGTTGTTGCTCATTCAGTATATACTATGGTGTGTATTCCCTTTCCCATATCCAAAGTGTCACATTGTTAAGTCAGTCAAGTCATCCCTTAGCCTAGCCAGTTTATTTTAAGCCTTCACCCTTCACTAGCAAATTGATCACAACTATGAAGTGAGTATGGTCCTGAAAGTCCAGTCTGAGTTAAATAATAATTAATGACATTATATATGTGGATTTAGATCGCCAGTAATGATTACTTTGTGTTATAATTGTTATTTGAATAAGTTGTAGAGCATGCATTAACCTTTGACACTTTGCAGCAGCTTCTCATAATAGTCTAAGTTATATTTGGTCATGTTGACTTGGTCAAACCTAGTTTGACAAAGGTCAACCATAGGACATGAGATGGTTGGACCTTGTGATGATACAGATAGATGATATATGGTCCATGTACATGTACATGATGGTTCTATGCAACAGATACAGGGTTATGATGATGATTTATGGTTTACAGCATTATTTGATCATTTATAGATTATTATTATTTCACTTGTACCGGTATATTGGATATATTATATGATCATGCAGAGATTCATATGGTGTATGAGTACACATCTTGGATAGATTTGGACCTTCTGAGTCCAATGAGACAGTCTGTTTTCAGTTCCGGGCACTTACAGTGATGATTGAGCCTCAGTAGGCTATCCTAGTGTAGTTTTGGTCTGTCGGAGACCCTGTCAGAGTAGAGATGATTTTTATCTGGTTGACCTAGGGCACTGTGCTTGGAGGGGGTGGTCCAGCCACTTGCTTCTACCATATTACCCCCTTCCTGGACACACTGGTGCCCTCACCTTGACAGCGCAGGCACTCCAGGAGGCAGTTTGGGGCAGTTTCACGCTTCCCGAGGCATTTCAGGATTGGTAGAAATGGCTATTGAGGAATTCGATTTGGGCTACTGAGGCAAGGTCTTGGCATGGTATGATCAGTGATGATGAGTGGATGTCTTCCACACCTTCTCCAGCAGTTTCGGCTTCATCGAGACCCACATCCATCACTTATGACACTTTCTGATGATTTATGAGGCCTCTTAAGGCCCACGATTTGTCCATAGAGGCACGATTTGGTATATTGATGACTATTTTATTATTATTGTGCTATGGGGATTGACCAAGGGTGGCTAAAATTACCCCTTGGACCCACCATGAGCTTCTTATTATACTTTGTCATCATGAGTTGGTGGGATTCCCCTCTCCTAGGGCGATTTTGTCCACTTATGGTTATATTTTATTAGTGATCCATGTATTTTATTGTTGAGCTCATCTCAACCATTGATTAGACATTTGTATCTTTTAATCTTAGCCACTCATTCAAAAAGTGGTTAGGATTTTGATGCCTCTCCTTCCTATTTAAAGGAGAGAGCTTCTCATTCTAAAGGGGTCTTTGGCTCTTGGATTCTTTATATAAAAAAATTCTCTTGTGGTCTCCTTTGCATCTGGTGTTCTTAGATGGTGATTGGAAAGTCTATTGCATCCTAGCATTTGGGAATTTGTGGTAAGATCTATCTTTTTTGGAAATCTTTGTCTTGTCTACAGGAGGGCGACTTCAACTAGGGCGATTTTGCAAGGCTTCTTCAAATCGATCTCTTTGGCATTCGCTTGTATCAGGGGATTATCATTAGTATCATTGTGATCTATGCTATCTTTCTGTTACTTCTCTTGTGGCATTAGTCTTATCTCTTGATTGCATCAAATATGATATTGTTGACGTTTGTTGTGCAGGAGAGAGGGCGCATTGGCTTCTTGGACTAAATCGACTTCATAGAAAACTACCTCAAAGCTTCTCAAATTGATTGGGTTTGCATAGATCATCATCATCAAGGCATCTACAAGGTTACCCAGGTAAGATCCACAGGTTTGTTTCTCTTATCTTGATTCCAATCCATTGGCACAAGCACATAATTGATAAAACCCTAATTAATCAAAACCCTCATTGTTACATTTTCTCAGATCTAGTAAGATCTAGTGGTTCCTTGGGTAAGATATTTAAAACCCACCTCTATAGTATCCACGGCATCCCGGATCTATAGTTTGGTGAGGATTGGCCTCCATTTGACCCTCTTCCCAAGCCAACTTAGCTTCTCCAAGCAAGGGCGCACTTCTTGGTTTGGGTGAGTTGACCTAGATCTAGTACATGGGTAGTTGAGATTTCACTTGATTCATGATCTACACATCCTAAAACCTACCCCTAGACTGTTACTTTGGCAATTTCTACCTTGTGGGCCCTATTCCACATTTTAAGGGATTTAATCCCCATTTTGGACCACTTGGTATCTTTAAACTCAGATCTAGTAAGATTTAACCATTGGATTTCCTTGAAACTGTAGATCCACACTCTCACTTGACTAACCTACTTGGATCTAAAATTTGGATGTCATTGGACTTGTCTTGATCCCATTTACCCCACATTTTACCCTCCTTGGGCAAAGTCGCACTTCCTTGGGAGATTGAGTTGGTCCACTTCTAGGACGTGGGTACATGAGATTTTGATGGATTTGGAACAAGCATAATTCAAAACCTAGGTCTAGTGGGTCACTTTGTGAAATCTGGCCTTGGGGATGGCATTCCTTGTTTTAAGGGATTATGGTCCACTTAGGTCAAACCATGAATTATTAGATCTAGACTTATTCATCCATCAAACCATTAATAGCCCACTTGTCTTATGCCATAGGAGTCATCAACCATAAGTTAATCTCTTCTTGACTCCATTAATCCCAATTCCCAAGGCACTGATCTCTCTCCAAGTCAATTCGTCTTTCCTAGATTGTTGGATTAACTTGTGGTTTGATCCTTGTTTGGTGGACTAAACCCTTTGATGTTATCATGATCAAGCTTGTCACTTGTACTAGTTAGCCCCAATTCAACCCCTAAACTACCCTGCATTGGACACATTTCCCAAGGCAGTGGATTGTCTCACATTGAACTAGTACTCTAATACTGGATCTCATTTCAAATACTATAAGTCACTTTCACATCAACAATGAACCAAAGCTATATTTATTGAACCCCTTACTCATATTGTGACTTCATCCTTAGGTCTAGGATAAACCATACACCTTACCTCACTTGGTCTTAACTTGATTTGGTGTCTTGGTTTGATCTCTCCTGTCGGGAGTAGATCGGGTCTCCCCCTTTGCTGTCTGGGCTAGATAGCATAAAGTGAAGGTTGCCTCGACCGGCGTGACAACCATCTATTGGAGGTCGAGGTGATTGTGGTTGCACCTTTTGAGTTGCCTTTTCCTATTGCCATCCACTAATGGATACATCCACAGGGGTAACTACAGTTTAGGTGATAATAGGGCCCACCCTTAAATTATGGAAAATGAGTGAAATGGGGCCCACAAAGTGAAATTGAAGTAGGAATGGCACTAGAAGGGTGGCTAAACTATAGATCTGAAGTTTTGAAGACAAAGTAGCAACACCCAGATGATAGATCTGGAAAATTTCCACTAACCCACAAGTGCGACCTCCCTTGGAGAGATCCAATGCCTTAGATCGAGGGGTAAATGGAGTCGGATTCCCACCAAATTTGGTCTCCAAGGTTCTTTAATTTATTTTAAAGTGGGTTTTAATTATTACGCCCAAATTATCGCCAGATCTATAAAACTAGGGTTTTAACAATGAGGTTTTGAAGTGACCAATGGGTAAAATGCATGGAAACCAATATGTACCTTATAGATGTTACCTAAAAATGTTGCGGTCACCTTGCAAAATGATAATCTTCCCAAAGTGAGTCAATCAAGAGTGAGATCCAGCGTCTCCAAGTAGAATCGCTATCCTTCCAGAGTGACCAGTGCGCCCTTCCCTGCCAAAAAGATCTACAATGAGAATCGATCAAGCATGAAAGAAACTATACGGAAGAAAATATGAAACTAGCATCAAAATGTCACGAAGATAAAATAAAGATGCTCCCTAAGACAAAGGTTGATCCGAGAGAGAGATATGGGGTTTCCCCACAATAGCGCCCTCTTCAATTCGCCCTCCTCTTCTACCACACGGCCTCCTTGCAGAAAAGACATTTGGAACAAGCTAGATCCATAATGATAACACAGAGAAAAGATTGTATATTCACTTGCAATAACATTCATCACAGCCAGAAGAGGTAGATCTGCAAAAATAGTACTTTTATTCCAAGAGTTCAAGAGCCCAAAGGTGCCTTTACAATGAGGGGTCTCTTCCTTAAATAGGAATGAGAGAGACCAAAACCCTAACCACTTTATGAGCGAGTGGTGGAGATCAAAAGATAAACATAATACAATCGACGACTATGATGAGCCGGGGCAATAACACATGGATCAACTCACTAAGGGGGGGGTGCGCACTCACTAAAGTGGCCCTAAGGGGGGTCGCACCACATAAAATATGACTAGGACAAGTGTAAGGATCACATGTTGGGGCTAGGAGGTATTAATGTCCTTCACTAGCATCACCCCATGGCACAATGATAAAAGTTATGACTCATCAACATCACAAAGTGACCAAGTGACCAAATAGTGGCCTCCTCAATGACAAAATAATACATCAAATATCAACTCGGAGAGTGTGTAGACCCCACTGAATGCTGTAAGTTGAGTTGGAAGGTGTGGGATGCATCGCAAATGACCTTTGAACGAACCTCATGCCAATTCCTTGCCTCATTTTCCCAAATTGAATTCCTCAATGACATTTTTACCCATTTTTAATCCTTAGAAAACCACCATAAAATCATCAAAATGCTTGTTGCTCTCTGCCTGGTGTCCCAGACACAAATCTGACTACACCAAAATGTCTAGAGATGGGGTAATATGGTAATAACAAGTGGTTGGTCCCGCCATCTCCTCAGTAGAACCCTAGCAGAAGGTGCTAGATCAATGCAACTGCTGGATAGGCCATTTCTGCATGGCAAAACTGGAGAAAAGTGGAAATCTAACTATATCATCACTGGAAGTGCCTGTAACTGATATCTGAGTGTCCCCATGGACTCAGAAGGTCCAAATTCACTAAACATGAGTACTCATACACCCTGTGGCAACCTGTATAATCATCTATGGTCTCAACCATACCCGGGCAATATAAAAATGATGGTCTGAAAATAATGATAACCATAAAAAAAAATACATCAACCATCATATGAAACTTGTGTCCACTGTATGGAACCATCAAAGGTGTATCAAAAGACCATAAATCATCATCCTCGAACATCACTGGTCCAACTCATCTCAGATCCCCATGGTTGACTTGGTCAAACTAGGTTTGACCAGGTCAAGACTGATCAAAATATGACCCAGGCTAGAAATACTTGATGCTGCAAGTACAAATGGTTGAGGTATGCTCTTTTAATCATTCTAATAGCAAGACTTAAAGTAGGAAGCATCGTTTCACTGGCGGTTAATCAATAATTACATCAACTATAAGTTTAAATAATCATTTACTCAAAATAGAACCTCAAGAATATACTCATTTTATAGACGTGAACATTTTGCTAGGGTGAAGAAAGCAAGGCTAGGGTAAAGGGATGACTTGACTGACTCAACACTATGATACTTCGGATAAGGGAAAGGGAATACACACTTAAGCATATGTTGGATAATAAACACACAGGGAATGGCAGTGTCTCACAAATGGAATGAGTTGTTTAGAGAGGTGCTTATTCAACCTTGACAGATGTCTACAACTCACATCCAAGCTGAATCCAGCTCTGTGAGGATCTTTTCTAGAATCGCGGTAACTAGGTGCACAACTAACTGTAACTTGAGGTTCTAGGGGACACTTAGAATTAGTTGTCCCTTACTCCATCTCACATCCCTACCCGTGGGCTCCGTGAGGTATTAATCATTACATTTAATCATGGCCAACAATCTTTGGATTTAGCATACATTTAATCACTTCTTTTTAGGCCTTTAGGACCCTTTGTATTTTGCATGTGCTTAGAAGCACAACTAATCGCAACTTACATCCATGGTGCTTTAACATTTCAATTTCCATAGCCCTCTTTCATTGTGCTGAGAAGCACAGTTTTAACTTGTTTCCATGGGCTTGCACAAAAGATAAGATAATAGTTTCCATATGCATGTAATGATGGTAGTACTATTTGCTTCAGGTTTAGCCAACACAACTCAAGCAACTAGAGGGATTATCCACAATCAGAACCAAACATCAAGGCAACCGACTAGAGAGGTCAAGGCATCAAATCCAACTCACCTAAGCTCAGGAATCAACACCAGCGGGTTCTCCTGGCCCAGAAGGATCAAGGCTTCGGTAAGTTCTGTTGCCAACTCAGAGCCGAGACACAAACTAACAGGGATGCTATCCAACACAGAGGTAAAAGCGGGGAGGTCCTCCATATCACTGGCTGAGGTGTAAGTCATGGTGAAAACCAAAGATGGGAGAGAATGGATGGATGGGGAAAGTGAAGGTGATGCCAAAGCTAGCAAGCCATAAATGGTGGGAATGATCATGTCCATACTACTAAGAGGGTAAAACCAATGAGTATAAACAAGAGCTTCTAACTCTGAGTGATTAGACCATTTAGATAATCATTAAGCAACCATGTCCATATATATATATATATATATATTCCTCCAGATCATGACCACTAGATACCAAGTCAAGCTACTAAGATGAGCAAAAGAGAAAACAATCATAACCAATGCACACTATATACCTGTTGGGCCATATACCTGTACCTGCCATCTGGATCATCAATAATCACTAGAAACACTCCTGCTGAAACTCTGGGCATTGCATTGCTCTATATGGAATGAAAATGGTCACCTCGGTCATCAAATTTGAGGTCATGAGGCTCAGTCTTGGAAGGTTCACTATGTCTGATCTGGGGCTAATATGATATGTGAGTGATCATCAAAAAATACTACTCATCATAGGCTGATCTCATCAAAACTGTGTAAAGGCCTGGCTCAAAAATATACAATGAACTGCTCTGCAATCATGGTAGCCCGGCTACTATGGATGTGATAACAGGTTCTTAGCTAGGGTTCTTGGAGCATGCTACGGTTTGAGACTAGGGTTTTGGGAGAAACCCTAAGGGTGGACTTGTGAAGAAGAAGAGAAGAGGAGGATATCTTTCCTTGGAGATAGCATTGGAGTGATTCTTGAACTTATTATTCTTGGTGGAGTTAGGGTTTGATGATTTACCCTAGCTAGGACATCTTGCATGGTTGTATTTTATAGCCTTGAGAGGAGGCTATGGTATGCATTTCATCGAGTTTATATATGAAGTTTCTAACCATACATATCTTGTGTCAATTTTAGATTTGATTTTCAGCAACATGTGTTCATTTTTTCAATTTACATCCATTTATGATCTCTTGACTGGACATAAGTAAAAGGGAAAATTGTTAAGTGATTTTACATCTATAAAAGGAGATAAAGGGGTTGATTTTATTGTTGTAATATTGTTGTTATTTCTGTTGTAAAAGTACATTTTTACATATGAATATTGATTGATAAGTTGCCCTAGAAGGGCTGAAAATTTATCTCATTGGTTGGTGTCTTTTCTTCTTAATTGCTGGGAAGTTTAGGGCTGTTTGAAAGTGAATTATTGTACTTCTTTTGTTGTTGTTTTCTACTTTAATTTACAACAGTCATAGGGCAGAAAATTCTAGGGTTATGATTTGAGGAACGTTCTAGAAAGAAGGTGAAACTTCTGAATTGCACTGAGGTGTCATTCTAGTGAAATTTCCAACACACCTAAGGATTATCCCTTTAGGATTTCTCCATCCAAGGCCTCCTTGAATGAGACAATACCTTGATTCCTTCAATTTGAGGTTCTTCTCTTGTAATCACTTAATCCATCTAGGTATGGCGGATTTCTCAGATACACACAATGTTTGAATACCAAGTATGATGCTTTAGATCAACTAAGATTACAGAAACAAAATCACACCATCAAGATTCAACATCTTCTCCTTGCTTTCAGTTAGGATCTTTGCTAATCCTTATCCCTTCATAATTTTGGTGGGTTTAATTTCTATATCATACTTTTGAATCCTTGAAACCCACTTTCCCTTGATACCAAGATGATCTTGTTTGGCCAGTATATCTTTTACTATAGTGTGAGACACAAGCAACAATCCGAGAATACCTAGTATAACCCTTGAAATGATTCAATGATTGAGCAAGAGCATAGGTCTGCTTCTCCAGTTTAGAATATTTGAGTTTCGAGTCTCTAAGAGCTTTTCTCATAAAAGCGATTAGTTGCTCCATGTTTTGCTTGTTCTTTTGCAATAGTACTCTTTTGCAAAGGAAAAAAATCTGAAAGCTCTTCGAATAATATGTACTTACCAACAATGGAGTTGATGTAATGGTGTCCTTGATCCTATGGAATGCATTTTTCATTTCTTGGATCCATTTGAGTTCAACATCTTTCTTTAAAAAGTTGGATATGGGTTTCGTTATTTCAACAAAATTGGGAAAGAACCATTGGATGAAATTTATTTTGCTGAAGGACAGTACTTGCATCCTATTTTTTTGAAAAATGAGCTTCTTGATGGCTTATATTCATTCTAGGTCAACTTCGATACCATCCTTGAATACTCTATAGCCCAACAATTTCCCTTTGTTGACACCAAAAACATATTTCTTTAGAGTAAAGGATATCCCATATTTTCTCCATCTATCAAAAATCTACCTAAGATGTTTCACATGGTCACCTCTGTCTTTTGGTAGTGTTGTTAAGTCATCTTGGTAGATTTCAATTATCTTCCCTATGATATCCCTGAAAGAGAAGTCCATAGACCTCTAAAATTTAGATCCTGAATTTAACAAACCTGTTGTCCGCCAGATTGCACACCAGCAGCAGAAATCTTTCGAAAGCTGTCTCCCTCACTGGAAGTGGGGAGAGGTGTGGCCTTGGGGGCAAGTAATGAGCCAGGTACTATCACCTAAATCCTAGCTCCTCCGTTTAGGCTAACTCCTAACGAAGCCAAGGGGGGTAGTCCCTACAAAGAGTTTCACTAAGGCTCTTATGTTTTGTAATGTTTTTTGATGAAGTGATGCGGATGGGTGTTGTTTAGGAGTTTTTGTGATGAGACCAAATTATAAATAAGATAAACAAGATAAAATGCAATCCATGTTGCTGAATAAGATATCGAAAATGACAGTACTTTTCAAGAATTGAAGTTTAAATAATGCATCCACAAGATAAAGTAAAACCACAAGGACAAATGGTCCTGATCAAGATATAATATTTATTAACCAGTGCCTTATGGAGTCAAAGAATAACAAGTATGTGATGCTGAATGTGTGGGTCTTGAAAGGTAGTTGTTCGTGAGATCGTTGTGCAAATTATCTTGATAAATTATAAGTTTTTAGTGGTCTTGATTATTAGGCTAAGAACAAGGATATCAAAAGTCCGGAAATAGTACTGGTAACCTCTTAGATGATAGGTCGAAGCCACCCAGATTTCAAGAGGGTAAGTGTTCAATTGGCTTGACCACCCTCGAGTCTGACAGCAGGATTTCGGCACCACCTGTTTCAGGAAACTACCTCAGTAAATCTCGAAAGCAACACCGGTTCGTTGGTTGGGGTAAAGTTTTATTTAGTTATCACTTGTGAGATTAGCAAATCCAAGACCTTTCTGAGTACTAGCCCAACCCTTTCAGGTTGGCAGAGCATACGGGTGTTAGATAACGACCAAGATAAATTAATTAATGGGCTATGAGTTGGAATGATTTTAGAGATTATTAAGAGCACACTTGTTCAACTCTTCGACAAAGAGTGCTCTTGACTTAGTCTTAAGACCAAAGTTCAAGAGACTTTATTTAGTCTAGATGCCTAATGCAAGGGAAATGCAACAACTAAAATGCTCTCCGACAGAGAGTGCTCTTGAATTGGATTTGGCCAAGTTCAAGAGGCTTTAGTTCCTTTTAAGAATAGAAGCAGTTATAACTTGAAGAACAAAATGAAGCTTAAATAACTGAAAATGAAAAGATGATAATAAAATGTAACCAGATGCTTGAAACAAACTGAAAATAAACTTAGTGTTCTACCAAACAATATTAATCTAAAAGTAGGATCTACCTCCGATCAAGGTTGATCACTAGAACCACTAGTCCTTGAGACTTTCCAGCTAGCTGAAACTTCGGCAAGGAGGCTAATGGGGAACGAGAAGCTACCACAAAGCTATGTGGCCTTTGGGATGCAATCCCAAAGATTGCTTTCTCTAGTCAAGACTTGGAAATGGAGTATAATGAAAGTACAAAAATAGCGACTAATCTATGAACTTTGAAGAAATGAGATCTAAAACTAAGCAAAGCACAACACTCTTCTCCAAATGGGGAAGAAGAACCCAAAAAGTGGAGGACTCCTCCATTTAGCTTTTTATTTAACTTTATAAATGCCTTAAGGGCTTTTACAAAGGATAGTGTGCATGGTTTGTCTTCCTAGTTTAAGTCTTCTCTTTGGTTTGATTTTTGATCTTCCTTGAGTCTTGTTCTCCCAAAGCACTTCTTCTCTTACAAAGTAACCTACACAAGCTCAAAAGAGATCTCAACAAGCACCCATTAAGTGTTAATGAAAATAAAAAAAGAACTTGAAACTACTTAGATCTTAGATACTATAAAAAGGACTTTAAAAAACTAAATGTATGAGATTTTATTTTGAAATATGAACAAATGTAAAAAACGGACCAGCAAACAACAAATGCCTAAAAGATGATGGGAAAGAGATCTAAAACATAAAAAATTTGAACTATTTTTTGTATATAAATTCTATCTTTTAAATGAGAAAAGAAATGCAAACAAGTACAAGCTAAATGCAACCTACAACAATTAAAAAACTAACTACTAACACTCTAACTTGTTTTGTTTTTTGTTGATGTTTTTGTGAAGGTAAATGGAAGGGATAAAGGGGAGGAGCGAAAGGTAAGAGAAGAGGGATGAATGAGAAGAAGGAGGGATTGGGCAAATAGAAGATGGATATTTGAAAAAGAGGGGAAGCGAATGGAAGGGAAAAGAAGGGCAAAACTTAGAGGAAGAAGATGGTAAAAGGCAAAAAGAGATGGCAAAGACAATGGCAAGGGTAGATCTAGGATGAGAGGAAAAGGGCCAGCATGTCAAGGCAAAGGGTTCAAGGAGAAAGTAGAAGGTTTGAAGAAGTAAACCCTTAAGAACAATGTAACCAAGAGAAGTTTGTTGAATGTTGATGGGAAGAGCTAGATCCTCTTGTTTCTTAAGTCCATAAAGCTTGAAACCTCTTAACCTTATGCAGAGTGAAGATGTACCTGCAAGAACCTTAAGCTTTGGACAATATACGTAAAACAAGAGTACTTAAGCGAAAAGAAATAGATACATTGTTTACTTGTGCTAGATTGTTAGCCCTCTTGAAACAAGATGTACAACTTAATAATCCTAAGTACAAAAGCAATACAATATCACCTCGTTCATAAGGTGAAGCAATGGCCACCAAGAGCCTCCACGGTTTGACCTCCAAAGTCTCAACTTTATTAATAATCAAAATAGCTTACAAAATCTCCAGAGTTTCTTTGCTCAAAATTCCATACTAAGACTGCCCAAAGGCATCCTCTTTATACAAAAACTAGAAGCCAAAGACCTAAGTCGAATGCATGAGGAGAAAGGCCAAAGAGGAGTGCGCAGCTCTTGATTGAAGGAGAGACTCACACTTGATTGGTAGCTTGGAGTTAAGGTAGGCGTGATTGGGTTGGTGGGGGATGAGGTGGAGCCCCACTCCCATAAGTTTCAACGCCCATCACATTGCTCAAATCGCCCCCCACCAAACCCGTGAGCTGGGTATGTGAGGGAGGCCCACGCTTTAGCAAGCCCACGTCATCTCCATTCAATAAATCGTATATCCAAACATTGTTTATGTAATATGTTCCTTAATCCATTTATGATGGTCTCCCTCCATAGAATATTCGCACACCCACTTTTCCATGCATGGAATGGAGGCCCACGTTTTTCCAAAACTTACGTCATCCCTTCAAAATAATTTTCCTATCCAATGTTTAATAAAACATGTGCTTTATCATTTGAATGTGGTCGTACACCTCATAAAATCAATATTCAACCTTTTCCATGGTTAAAAAATTCAATTTTTGACTTATTTGAATTTTGTCATTTTTTGTTCACTAAATGCCAAAATAGTGAAAACTGCTCCCAGAGGTGACGTAGTCATCCGAAACTTTAGAAAAGAGGGTTCCAGGGTAAAAAAGACGCTCTGAGCGTCAAAACGAGCCTTCCCATACCCAATTCCGCCTCTGGATGAGGTTTTTATCACTTTTTGAAATTTTTTAATTAAACCATTAAAAAATGGTCTAATTTATGGAAAAAATTATTCTTCCCGGAATCCGACGAAACTCCTAGGGGACCTAGTGCATGTTCATACGACTCAATCGAGATGGCTAACATGTAAAAAATCCTAGACACAAGACTATAATAACCACCTTAGGTTTTGACCACCATGGGAAATACTCCAGCTTTGGAGATTTGAGTGAAAAACTCAGGGGTTATACGCCACTGAAAAGTAGCGCATAATTCCTAAGGAAAAAACACTCTAGAGTATCCCCCAAATGGCTAAACCTACGGATAGCCGAGTTTTTTATAAAAGGATCCCGTTTAGACCAACTTTTTACATTTTCTCCATGGGGGTATGAACATGCAGTTATTACAAATGGGGCAAAAATGCCTTGAAAAAGACCTCTGAACTTCTAAACACTAACGATGAACATGAACCTTGTTCATGGAACTGGCGGCTCACGAGAAATTCAGCTATTTGTACAAAATAGGTGATAACAAAACCAAAGGGAATGCATCGATATTTAAATGTTCCCCAGGACGTGGTAAACATTGTCTTATATTGATCTTCTTTCTTGACCAAAATTTGGTTATACCTTGAGAAACCATCTAACATTGATAACATACCGTATCCTATAACTCTTTGCAGCATATGTTCCAAGTTAGGTAGAGTATAGTTATCTTTGAGAGAGAGATGATTTAGATTTCTGAAATCAACACAACTTGATTTCCCCGTTCTTCTTTTTGACAACCACCAAGTTTGCCATCCAAGATGAATGTCTTGTAGGAGCAATGATCTGAGAATTTAACATTTTCTCCAATTCCTTTCTAACAAGATGGGCCAATTTTGGGTTAATAGTTCTCTGTTTAAGTCTGAAAGGCTTGGCCCCTTATTTCAATGGTATAATGTGTTGAAATATGTCTCCTTTGTATGCCTTGAGCTCATCATGCTTCCAAGTGAATACATCCCTATACTCTCTGATAAGATTCTTAATTTCTCCTCTCTTGTCAGCTGAAGTATTCCTTCCTATTTGAATAATATTTGGACTCATATCTGACCCAATATTAATTTTAATACAATCTTTAGGCTTACTTGCTTCTTTCTTTTGCTTGTACATGTCAAGCCTGTCAATTATACTTTCAAAAGGCATCACAGCTTTGGGTAGTTTATCATCTTTAAGTTCTTCCACTTTTAACTCTTCCTCATCCTTTCCTATCCAACTTATTTCAGTCTCCAAAAATTCCTATAGTTTATTTAAGAACTAAGTTGCACGAAACGCGGAAACGTGTACAAGTTTCAGAAACTGGAATGCTTGGAAACGTGACACCCCCAAAATGGGTACGTATGGGGAAACACAATATATATATTTATATACATAGTTTTTTTTAATAACACATCATCTCACAATAAAATAAGAATGAGAGGTAGGTTTAGAAACAATTTCGAGGTAAATTTGTTTTCATTTTCCATAAACTAGAGTTTTTTAGATTTCCTATGGTTCCCAAGCCACTCATGTACCCTTGAAGGTTTCCCAAAAGTTTCCGAGAAGTTTCTGAGTTTCCACAAGTTTCCGATATCGGTACGTGGGCATTTTAGGAGTTTCGTGCAACATAGTTTAAGAATCTTACAATTTAAGCATCATCATGAAAATCATGTTAATGTTCATCGTTGTTAGGAACAAAAGGTTTGAAAATTATCTCCAATATAGATTCTCTGGAAATCAATTCATCACAAGTTGAAGAGTTGAATCTGCATTTACCAATGAATTTGCTTGCATATTTTGCTCCTCTGGAATTGCTTCAATGGAAAAGGTGTCGGAAAGCTCTATGAGATCCTGCACTGCATATCTATATTGCTTTAGTCTATCATTCTTTGCAACAAACTAATATTTGACTTGCATTACAATAAGATTTGACTCAACTCTGACCTTTAATATCTTAATATCTCCAATTCCAGACCAATACACAATCCCTCATACTCTGCAGTGTTATTTGTACAATCAAATTCCAACCTCTATGATAAACCCTTAATAATATCCTATAGAGATATGAAAAAAAGACTTGCACCTGCGCTTGCTCTAAACTGGGCACCACTACAGTACATCCTCCAAGCTTTCTCGCCCTTGTCCTCAACTTCATTTTCTGAATCAGGATCTAATGAATGAACCAGAACGATTTCCAAATCTTATTCTTTACATATTAATTCATTCATTGGATCCTTCGGGTCTTCTACATGATATCTCATTAGCGCCTCCTTGTACAATGTAACATATATGCCTTCACAAGTGGGAATGGTGGCATATGATAAATCCACTTGTATGTCGCCACCAAGAATGGCAACCCATTTCCTATATAGTAGCATACCCCACAAGTCAGGTACATCAATCACCGCTACATCCATTAGCATTGATATATTTGGGTAGATAACCAATTTTTACTTGCAATTCTTTTATGATACTGTATAATTTAACTTCTCTGAATTCCATAGCGCAAACATTCCTATACATTACAACCTAGTAGTCTTTAACCCTATCTGGGTCAACACCTTCCAAGGTCATCACATTTGTAGAGGCTCCAAAGTCCAACATATTTTTATGAATCAATAGATCATTGATGACCAATGTTATGGAGAAAGGAGCATGTCTACCATTTTTCTTTCCTTGGTTCATTGCTTGAAAGACCACTGGGCAATCTTTTTTAGTTTCTTCACTCGTAGGAAATTTCCTCAATTTCTCTTTCTGGGATGTGATCTTTGCTAATTCGGAAAGAGGAACAAGAACTTTAATCTTAGATAGTTCATTAACCAAGTCAATATTTAGATCCACATATCAACTAATAATGTTTACCTAACTTAGCACCCTTGGCATTTCTTTTAGATATGATAGGTGGTTTATTCATGTACATCTCTAATTGCAATTTTTGAGCCTAAATAGGGTTTGTCCTTTGATAGAGCTCATTGCTTCTCTCCCTAATTATTCACTTTATCTATGATTCTATTCTTGGGATGGCATAGGACTATACATCTTTGTGACTTTATTGGCTTCTATGCTTTTCCCTTTAATCTGTTTCATTTGCTCGTCGCTTTCCGTAAAAGTATTTCCTTGGATATTGTAAACAAACACCTCTTCAACATAGTTTAGATTATGAATGTCATCCAAATCTTCATTACTTTCATCCCCTTCTACTTGTAGTACAACACATGATGTCTCACCCAATGTTATAAAAACCGAACCGGTGGTCGAACCGGCTGACCTCGAGAACTGGAACCGGACCAAAACCGGGAAAAAACCGGATCACAAAACCGGTCCACCAAAAATACATAAAATGTTCAAATTTTGAAAAATTATATATATATAGATATAGATATATGTTCAACCATGTGAACACAAATTCGCAAAATGGGCTCCTGTATGTATTTTGCTAGGTGCCATACTAAGCATATTTCACTTGAATCATATCTCTAACATGTTGAGGAAACTGTTGTTGTTGAAAGGGTTGTTGTAATAGACAGTCACCTTGGAATATGCCCACAAAAGTTTCTTTTAACTACACAATTAGCTCAGAGTTTTTGTTAGGGGCCAGGGCTGATCAAAGTCTCTTTACTGTTGTAGATAACTACTATTAGGTGTATTTTATTTATGATGATATAACCAGGACTGTGGTAGGTACTTAGCATACCCTTTCAAGGCTGCTACACTTCCCAAGAATGTCAAGAATGAATCTTAACTCAAAATACTCAAGTGAATAGTGTGAGAGAAATAGAGAGGTTGGGGTTGCTTTTATAGCTTTCTTAGGGGCTTAGGGTTATCTAGAACCTTCTCCACTCAACCAACTTGTTTATTTAAAAATATGGCCTCTTAAATGTCGATGTATGGTTATGTACTGAACCGGTCAAAACCGGAACCGGAATCGGAAAACCGGCCGAAACTGGTAAAACCGGTCGGAACCAGTCAAAACCGGCTGGTTCCATACGAAACCGGCCATTTCCAGTTTGAGACACCAATTTGAACCGGTGACGCCTCTAAACCGGTCGAACCAGCCAGTTCGACCGGAACTGGTCCGGTTTTTATAACACTGGTCTCACCATGCAAGTCTTGGAACTTTCAACACTAAGGGAAATGTGCTCTTCATTATCATGTTTGGTTGATTTATGGGAACATGGGGTCTCTTTTCTTGAGGAACTCTAGGCCTATCCCACCCTATATTCCTTCTCTGGAACTGGTTTTGCAATTTTCTTTTCAAATGAAGAAACCTATTGTTTGTAATTTTTTGTTGCTATGTGAGAGTGGTGGTTAATTCTTTTAGATTTTCAGCCAAAGATGCCATGGCATCAGGAACAAGATTTGTTGAGTTTAGATTTCTTGATTTTATCTCTACCTTTGATGTTGAAGTTTTGGAAGAACCAAAAAGATCCACTTTTCAAGAAACAGAGAATTTATTTGGTTTGTTGTGTCTTGATATGCTTTTAGAGTGGTTGGGGCTTTGTTTCTCAAGTAAAACCCAAAAGGACCATCAAATTCTTTGGTGTAATATAATAAAACAACCTTGTTCCTTGACTTGATAGCCTAGGGTATCTTCTACAATAGTTTATGGAAGCTAACATTAAATTTCCTAACCATTTCATTCTCTTTTTTCTTGATTTCATGAAACTCATTTATTAAGCACCTCTCGTTTTCCTTCACTTCCCATTGTTGCATGAATTAATTTCTCAACTCTTCCTAGGTCCTAATACTTCCATTGTCCAGACTTTTGAACCACATCCTCGCATCTTCTTTGAATGAAAAGACAAATAATTTCATGGCCACATTCTCCCAGTCATCTTCTACTCCATGTTCTTCTACTGCATCTGTAAATTTATCAACATGCTCTTTTGCAGTCACAACATTATTACCTGAGAATTTGGTAATCCACTTACTGTATTCTTCAGGCATGCATGAGGTGTGCCTTGGATAGCTAGTAGATCTAAAGGCTTGTACATGTTACTCTTCCTTGTGGCCATGGCCAGAGTAGGATTTTGTTCTCCTGGATTAATCAATAATCCTCTTATATCCTGGAGATTTTCAAGGTTTCTTCTTATAGAAAATTGCGAAACCCTATTCAATCTCCTTCTATAGACGTTTTTTGGATCAACAAACCTTGGAACAAGTCCTTGGGATGAACTCCTGGTGGAGTACCTCCTAGTTGTACTTCCTTCCCATGGAGTTGTCGGATGAGCTCTTATAATGTAACTTTAGTTTAAATCTCATCAATGTGTTGAAGCATATCTTTGAGATATGGGAAATGGACTTTATCGCTTGCAATGGCACCAAAATTTGTATTGCATAAAGTTTTAAACCCTCATCTATAGTGTTAAAACCCAATCTCACAAGGTGAAAACCCAAGAGCAATTCATAGAGGTTAACCACTATCACTTTGATAACCCTTTAACTCTTTAGGTTGGTTCTCTCTCCAACTCATGGGGGGAAACCCTAAAGGAAACAATATATGTGTTAAATGTAGATTTAAAAGGATGCACTAGACTTGAAGCCAATTTGGATTAAAAGGTTTTGAATAAGGTAATTTCCAGATTTGTTAAGAGTAACTTAAGACATTTAAAGCAGCCCACCAAACAAGTATATTAGGAAGGAAAAGGGGCTAAATAAAATATGATTTAATTATCGTACTTTGTTGGCACAAGTTACAGATATGATTAAGAGTATTCAAGCCTATCTTGAATGGTGAACTGTCAAGCTTATACGCTCGATTTGCAGATCTGAAATTTTTGAGTAGTGCCTTTTATTTCAGGTCTGTAGGACAGCAAAATAAAGCTGATTTTATGAAATCTTCTAGAGGGGTTGGAGGAAGGATTAGTGCCTAGTAATGTGTTGGGCATAAGGGGTCATAAAGCAACACATAGATCGAGAACTTATTGCTAGGGAAAGAGGTTACTAATCGGATAAGGGGCTTACAAGTTACAACCAGTTGGCCTTGTTGTTCACCATGGCAGACTTAAATTTGTGATGAAATCATACTAAGTAAAACATCATAGATCTATTATGTGAAAGAGAAAACCACCATGAAATGTTATGTATTCCAAGCACTTTCTTTAGGAAATGACACTAAGGATATACATACATTAAGCATGAGATGGGAAGAGCAAGAAGGAAAATTATTCACTACAGACAACTTCAATCAAAATAATGTCACCATTTTGATGCCATTCATATGAATCTTCAACAAGCAAATCAGCAACAAGGTTCCAACATATGAGCTCAAAATAACCTCCAAATCACCAAATCAACATAACCAGAGCTTCTCCAAACCGTCAACAACCAATACAAATGGAGGAGCCTCAATTTTATAGAGTTTTAGGCCCAAAACCTCTGTAATGAAATAATAATATCCAAGCTAAGACCATATATCTAATCTAGGAATGAATAAACTAACAATATCCAACTAACTTAGTGGACAAAATTTCAATAAGTAACAAAATATTGGTAGTTATGCCACGTATATAATTCTCAAAGCAAGAGCTCCTCGATCATGTGGGACGCACCCCTTAAGTAGGCAACAATATCAAGTCAACACACTAACAAACTCCCCATAATCCTCCAAGAGTAGGTCACTTCACTAAAGTGTGAGAAATACCCAACTCCATCCACACGTGTGGCATCCCATGACCAAATGGACCTCACATGTGTTGCATCTCTAAGTGGACATCCTCCTCAAAATAACCATACACGTGTCTAAATGTGGTCTCCAAGGTGCAACTAACTCTCAAAATTTGTTCCACTAGTTTTATCCTTAGGTGTAGGGACTCAAATACCTAACCATTTCATGGATTCACATGCAAGGAAGCATCACCATGACGAAGCAAGGGGATGACCCCATCAAATCAACCAATATATGAATAAAATATAATTTTTCAAGCACCTCAACATGTGTGCCATTAAGTCAAGTCCTCCACCTCATTAGGCTAGTAACCTCATAATAAACATGTGTGAGGATGAAGCATGGCCCCTTTAGATAGGGCACTCCATACGTAAGCTAATAATGAAGTAAAAAATGGGTCAAACCATGGTTAAATCACTCTAGTTAGTCTCCAAACATGTGCATAGGGTGAGTGTTCCTCCTAGGATCCCAACATATGATATAATAACATGAAACATGTGTGGAATACACCCAAAATGACTAGGGTGTGTTGTCGCCGAATACGCACCTAGGTTAATGCAGCATAAATCTTCAAGTTGTTCGGTGCACCCTTGGGGGAAAGTCTCGAGTCAAGTGTTTTCACTTGATCTTGACTCCTCCGTTTAGGCTAACTCCTAACGAAGCCAAGGGGGGTAGTCCCTATTAAAATAACTAAGGCCTTTAAGGGAAATTTGGTTATTAAGATAAAAGTTAAATTATCTAGGAGTTTAGAATCAAAATTACTGAACAAGAGATTGAAAACATAAATTAAATTGACAACACGAAGCAAATTAATCCATCTAACACATTGATTCACTTAATTGAAAATGTACGATTGTTGCAGATATACCAGTGCTAAATGGAGTCGCAAAAAATGGAGTGTTGTTGTGTCGTGAAAGTGTTGCAGTTGTCTCATTGGTCATTTTTAGTTATTACTAGATGCATGAATTAGGGAGTGGGTTAATTCTTGGTTTGGCCAAAAGGTAGTCTACTTCTTTGAACTAGGCACTTATTGCAATAGTATCAAGTGTCCAACGGGGCGAGGCATAACCTGCTTAAAACAACCCCCTGACTCTATGATATGTTCAATGCGACCTCCCGAGTTCTCTGAAACAAACTACTTATGGATTTCCATATTAATCTAGTCACTTAGCTCCCTTTCTGGTATGATCAACTGGTCGGACAAACTGCAAAGATCCAGAGCATACAGGGTGGCTAAGCCTTAGGTTCCTTTTAACAAGTAAATTGAAGTTATTATTAAAAGGTTGAGAATCTCTTTTCACCAACCGGGGCCAAATCCCTTTCAATTTACTTCAGGGATACACAACCCAATTATTCGTTAAGATTGAACAACAAAATTGTAAAAGGTAAATTTATCAACGGCTAAGAATCTATTTTCCCTTTTGGTACTTTGGGAATGCACAACCGGTTTTAATTGGTAAGTTCATTAATTGTGGAAGCAAAGAACAATATTGTAACAAACAAAAAAAAGTGCAAAAATAGAAATGTTTTCTAATTACTACACTGTGAGTCTCTTTTCTCTTACTCGAGCATGCTCTTTTGGTACTTTGGGAAAGCACAATGGGTTAGTATTCTTTTACAATAAGCCAAAAAAGAAATGAACGCAAAGCAATTAATCTATTCTATGAACTTAGAAAAATAAAAATAAAAACTAAAATAAAAAAATCCAGACACACAGAAGACTGATACGCCCCCCCCCCCCCAGAGGGGGAGAGGGGGGTTTGTGGGCATTGTGTAGCACACTTGCTTTATTTTTTACAAACTTTCAAAAAGAAGTACCACTTGCTCTTTATAAACTTGGATGCAAGGGTTTACAATACTAGAAATTGATAAGATGGAAGCAAGGGGGCCTATGGAGCCTTGAATGGTTCGATTCTAGCGAAATTTCGCCAGATTATCCCTCTATTATTTCATCAAATCTACAAAACCAACAAGCAAACAATGTTAAAAAATGGTAAAACAAATTAATAAAAGATAAAAAAAATTTGAAATTGGTACTTGGAAAAATATTGGAAAATTTTCTAAGTGCAAGTACCAATTTTGCTAGCCTAGATCTGATATAAAAATGAAAATTTTAAACTACTTTTAAGATCTAGCTAATCAACATGCAAAAATAGGATAGATCTGAAGAATAAATATTTGCAAACTAGATCTACTTATTTAGCACATAAAACAAAGTAACCGAAAAAAAGAGAGTTTGAGTTTTGAAGGGATGGACGAAAGACTTCAAGCCCACGCTTGATCTTCTTACGAGGACTTGGAAACACCTGCAATAAAAAATATTAGCTCAAAGGTGCTGAAGAGGGGAGAGGAAGCAGTCGAGCTCAACTCCTCCTTCAGATTTGTGATCTGCACAACTATAAGATAACCCTTGCACAAAATTGGATTAGATCTAGTGTGATTGAAGAAAAGAGAGCAAGAGAGCCTAAGTACAACCGAGTACAGTTGGCTACTCCTATGTTTGTTAAAAGAAAAGCACAAGCAAGCAATTTATAACCATAAATTCCTATTCTATGGACTGGTAACAATCTTCTAAGCTAAATAATCAACCAAAGTTGCAGCAAAAGAAATCTAAGCAATACAATATCACCTCAACAAAATAACATTCATCAATTGGCACAACATGGACCTCCAAAGTATTCAAATTTCATTAATCAAATAAACAACAGTATTACAGGAGCATAGGTTCCACCATCCATTTGAAAACAATGGAAGAGGCCTCGCTTTTATAGAATTTTGAGAGGGGGGAGGGGGCACATGAGCCACTAAAAATGACTGAGGGCACATGAGAAGATTGAGGGATATTGATTGAGCTTGATTGAGAGTTTAAACTTAAGAGGTGGGTTCCACCTCACAAGAGGTGTGCCCCCTCTCCCTTGGATTCTCCTTCAACCAATGATAAGACGCCAAGCCAACTAATGCACCCCTCTCATGATGGAGGGCGCATCCTCTGTCTGAGCTTAAGTTTCCTTCACTAGATCTCATGTCAGATCACCTTCTGATATCCTCCAATTAACTAGATTTGATGCCCAGTTAAGTTAGTCAGACTCCGGACATGTCCCAGACATGTTTCCACTAATTTAGGAAATTGATTTTTCTCTCATATTCTTTAATTTTTAATTTTTTAGTCACTTTAATTTTTTATTTTTTGAGAGAATTTTTATTTAAGTGATAAATAATCACTCAAATAATTAGGAAAGTGGGTTTAGGGGTAATATGGGTGCTCCATGTTAGAAAACGAGCACCCCCGTGGCAAAATCCCCTACCTAAACACACTTTTATGCTTTTTTATTTTTTACATTAAAAACATTAAAAAATTGATCCGTTTTACGAGAAATTTTTTTGTTTGTGAAAATTAAAATAAAACCTAGGGGTACCTAGCACATGTTCATATGAATCAACAAAAGTGAGTAGCATGGTAATATACATAGACACTTAGACTTTAATAACCTGCCAAGGTTTAGCCACCAAGGAAGATACTCTAGCTTTGGAGATGTGAGTGAAAAACTTATAAATTATGCATCGCTGAAAAACAATGCATAATTACCTGTTGTCTCCCAAAACTGGCATGCGTTTGTTGAAGCCCAAAATGTAACACACCAGTTGAATGACAACTCTCAGGAGAGAGGCCAATGTCACCACACTCCTCTCCTCTTCGCTTCAGGTTGGCTCTTCTCCAACTCAAGGGGGGTATCCCTAAGGTAGGATCGCTAAGGCAGGTGCAACGGAGGGCAAGGTGAAATGAAGAGGCTGCCTTAGGAAACGCTTGTAACAAAAAAATGGGTTTTGAAATAGGTGATGGGAAAGATAGGAGGATCAGTCCTCAAGGAGAAGGCCAGTGCCAGTATATCAGAGGGGCGAATGGAGTCAAAAGAGGGCTCAAAGGGGCCTTGTGTCATATGTGACTGAGGGGGAAAGATCGCATTATTGAGCAAGCCCTACTCAGTCTAGTGTTTGACAGATCAGAAAGAATACTTCTTCCTCTCTAAGTGCGGGAGGTGCGCTATGCAAACCAAACATCAATATTGCACAATCAAATTAAATGCAAAGATCAATACCTGAATTTACACGCTCACAAAGGGAAAGAGAAAGCAGATGCTAAGAGTTCTTTACCAAAGGGAAGAAAAAAGTTGGCTGTTAAGAATCCTTCACCTTCCAACGTGGTGGATTGTCACCCTTCTATGGCCTCTTACACAATGAAAAGAAAATGCAGAATCTGGAAATGCTCACACTCAATTAAAATATCACAAGCTCACGCCACAAAAAACGCTCAGTTTATCCAAAGAATCCCATGGTATTTTTTATTAAGATCAAGGGGAAGAAACCTGCCAAGTTTTTTCCATCTTATAATTGAAAACCTGCTAGCTTAAATAGAGCAAAAAGATACAATCTGTTGCCCTGATTAGGGCTTTTGCCAGAGTGCCGAAAAAATGACATGTGTGCAAACGAAATATCATTTACGGAAGAGATGACTCCGAGTTACTGCCATCAGAGAGAAGGAGTTAACTGTGCCGACTTCTAAGTTTATGGGTTAACTTGGAACTCAGGCTTTGGCTGCCATCGTTTATTTACTGAAACTTGCTGGGCCGCCACCTGTGGTCAGACTGACAGATCGCTTTCTCACTGCTAGAGTCAACCGGGAGTTTTAAGCACGCCAACTGTATGATATAGCTCGAATTTCTTCAGAGGCTGAGAGATGGTTCTCTTTTTAATTCGGCTGCCTTCTTCATCAATGGCTGAACGCTTTGGTGGATGCGCCATCCGCCAGCTACATCTTTTTGGCCCCGTATTACTCAACACTAACGCCACGTTTGCCAAAGATATTATCATAGTTTTAATCTTTTATGCAGAACGACTGTCAAAGATGACGCGTGGATTCAAACTAAACTTATGTATGAACCCGACTTTCATTATTCAGCGGTGGCCCGATCCAAAATTAATTTACTTAGGCTCACGCTAGCTGCCAATCGCCGATGGACCCAGCAACTAACCACTCGGCGTGTTTAACTCTAGACTGGTTGCCATGTATCCCAATTCACTGAGCGTTTATTAACTGAAGCCAGAGCTGGACAACGCGACTTTAACCCCATCTTCATTGGCCGCAGTTGGAAATGGTGAGAGTTACCTTCAGTGCCGAGCTCGGGCTTCAGGAAATAATCAAAAATTTAAAACGGCGGTCACTCAGCCAACCACTGACCACGTTCGGACTGTCCTCATTTCAAATCGATAATGGCGAGCATAAAGTTGTAAATGACGTGGAACCCAGCTCGGGCTGTCCTCACTCGAAACGATAAAGGGAGTGATGATCCTTTACTGCACAAAATTCGTGAAATTTTTCTTTTTTTGATTATGGAATTCGAGAAGTGTTATGCTGCCTGAGCATTCCGTCCGAAACCCGAGCTCTGCATCTAACCCCAGACTTACCTTCCATTTCCTTCGGGATAGGCCGTGAGCTGCTAAATCTCTGAGCAATTAATTGATCGTATACTAATTCTTCAACAGCACGGTGAAAGAGTGGTGATGCATCGATCAATAGGTCATACAGTGGACCAAATTCATCATCAACGAGAAGCTGATACCTTAATATCATCTGCTAGCTAAATCATACGGCTGCCAAATCGTTCTGTGAAGGGGCCAAGTGATGGCACATTATCACCCACCTCGTACAGATTTTGTAGTGCCAATGTGGAAATTTTCTGGACAGCAGCATTCTTATCATTCAAAGTCCATCCAAGGCATTTCAAGTGCAAATCTTGTAAGAATAGGGATGGATAAGGCAGGATTCATGAACCAAAAGCTCTGATACAGGCAATCCGAACACCTGTATCTACGTCTTCCTCATTTCCATGATCAAGTGATTTTGAACCAGTGACAACCTTTCGGGATTCAAATAAACTGAATGTATTGTATGCAAATAGTTTAACTATTTCATCAGTTTAGCAACCGTCGAATTTTCCTTTTCTTCTTTTGCATTTTCAATAACAGGGTCTGCATTCGACTTCCGGTCCTCAATACTGCTCTGTGGTTGCATTGTTTCCTCTAAGTTGCTATCAACTGATGAGAGGTTAGAACCTGTAAACAACTCTTTTTCCAAACTGCTGAAATCTTTTGTAAGACCAAGCATGTCTGAGAACAGAGTTTTACTCGACACAAACTTCAATAGCTGCAGTTGGCAAATCCTTCTAAGATTCACTATCATTAGTACTCATCATCAGATGCCCCCATTTTTTATAAGCTGAAGCACAATCATGAAATTCTGCTCCTGATGTTTGAGTGAATAAAGATCAAGCTTCATATGCATGATAATTTTCACTATTGATGATACCTTCACCTTGTCTGCTAAATATTTCCTCAACATCAGTGGATAATGCTTCATCATACTCTCTGTCACTTCCATAATCCTGTAGATTTCAACAATAGAACCACCAAAAACTCTTCAAGTGACCACCCATACAAAAATGGGGGTAACATTACCAAGGAAAAAACACTCTAGAGTACCACATTGATGTATAAACCTAAGGAAATCCAAGTCTATTACAAAAAAACATCATGCTAGACCAACTTATTACAATTCCCCGTGGGGCATGGACATGCAAGTTTTTGAAAAACGGGCTGAAATTGGCCTGCTGAACTTCTGAACACTGGCAATGAGAAAGTACATTGTTCAAGTCTTCGGTGGTTCACTGGAAATCCAACTAAGTACCACTGAGTGGATAACATCTGGCTCCAATTGTGGGACACGTGATTGATCTGGTCTTTACGAAAGGAGAGCATACGAGAACACTAGAATCTCCGGTTTCTATAATATGTAAAAACATCTCAACTTGACAGGAAAACTCTTTAGCAGCACAAGTTTTATAAAAAGGCCAATGAACCACAAGTTGCATTTATTTGAAAATTGAAACTAACAAGTTCCTAAGTACATCAAAGGAAAATAATGAAAAAGAAATGTTGAAGTAAATGCTCATTTTAAGGAGCTTATTTTCCTACTCTAAGCATGACATAAAGCAAAATGCTAAGTGTAATTAGAAATCCAATGTAACCATCTAAGCATTTCATCAACGTAATAGTTTTTTGCCTTGTCTTTGGTTACCAACCAAAGCAAGGATACCTTTATTGAAACATACAAACCTGCATGATGACTTAGGATGGGAGGGTTGGATGGGAGATCATAGGTGTGAGAGACATTATTGAACTGCTTCCCAAAATGGCAAGTCCTTTTGCAGGATTTTTCTATCCAAGATTGGATAGGATTGAGATATGAATCTGTGTAATGAAGCAGATTAGCCACACCACCATACTGTTAGAAAAACAAGATCGTAGAGCAATAACAATAAACAAGATGCAAATATAAATCACATAAACACAATACAAGAGAGACACCAATATAACGTGGTTCACCCAAGATGGGCTACGTCCACACAGAAATTGCCAATCCTTATTATTATACCATCCAACAAAATGAAGGAATACAACCCGCAGCACATCTGCTGCAATTTTCTCTTCACTCTCTCACAGCCTCTCTTACACAATCATAGAGATATTTACAATGCTACAATACAAAACCGTATTACAATGCCTTCCTTTTAAAGAGAGATTACCATGGGAAAATACTATGGAACAACCAATACCATGGGCCCATAAATCACCCATTATTGACCAAGTCATGACTATGAAATTACAACATTTTACAAGACATTTTTCCCGAAATTTTCGCTACGGGGGCGCTAGCCATGAACCCTCACCAATGGGGGCTCCTAAAATGTAGTTGCCCCTCCCCCCTTGGATCCCCCATGGCGACTATATTGGGGGAAAAGCCCCCCCAAACCCCCCCAAACCCCCCCCGTCATGGGTTGGGATCCAGACACGGATGAAACACGACCTCTGAATAAGGAAGATCAGGCTCCACAACCAACACATACTACTCCAAAAGGTCTATCGAATGATAACTCACTGTGTAAGACCCAGGCTGCTCCAAATCATAAGGAAACTCTTAATGCGACGATGAAGGCTGAGATTGATATCCTACTAACTGCATCACATATGATCACTCACTATACTACTTTTCCAAGTCTTCATTGTTGATACTCATATATGGCTCTGATTGATCACAGAAAAAATCAACATTCCCCAAGGACTCAAGATCCACACTCCCTTCTCTTGATACATAAAAAATGGGTTTTTCAATGTAAGTCCAATAGTCATCGTCTGCATATTTGTCAAATATGGGGAATCTTCATGAATTTCATCCTTTCCTTGGGTATACCCATCCACCTCATGTTCATAACAATCCTCCTCATAAGGTTTGGTTTCAAAGATATTACAAGGAGTAAAACTTTCCAAAACTTCACCACCATGTGGGGAAAAAGGAGGAGTGTCATCATACACATCCCAAATTTCATCATGGGTTTCTTCATGATATTCTATAATAGTTTCTTCTTGAGGTAACTCTGGAATACACATGTGGTCATCTTCATTGAAATAGTCCTGAGATAGTTCCAGATCTTCGATATTTTCTGTTATGATGACATGAGGAGGGTCTTTAATTAAGGGTGATTCTTGAAGCTCATCAATGGGATCCTCATGGAGGTGATACTCAATAGTGGAAGTCGTGGGTTCCTCCAGTCTCATCAAATCTTCAAGATATACAAGGGTTTCCACATGATGCTCTTTCCAAGGTGTAGTGGCAAGGGAGTCTTCAATGAAACTTTCCATATCACCCTCGTCATCATGCCACTTCTCAAGAAAAATCCCAAGGAAGCTTGACATGGAGGTAATGCACTTACTAGGAAGATCCTCATAATATCAATCCCCAACATCTTCATCTAGAGTACATACAAATATATGCATCCAATTATTTTCATGTAAATTTTTGAACTTGGTGATAACTTTGATAAAGGATGTAATGTGTAGAATAGTTGAATCACATTTTCCACGAAAGCTGGGAAGATGATCATTTATATCCGACTCAGCCTCATCATTTGGGAATCCAGGGACGTTTTGAAAATCCAGTGGAGGGTAATTTTCTTGTATGAACTCTCAATGCCTATCCATAATAATGCGCAAGGTTCATATTAAGTCATTCCAGTGGAGCTGTCAAATGAGCTTTAAATTATTTTACTGTGTTGCATGGGCTCATCTACACACAATAAGTCTCAACAATTTTATGAGAAACAAGGTTTTACCCCTTCAATGGAGTAGCCATTTGAGAATAAAAATATGCATTTTAAAACACAAAAAATTCTATTTTTGGTTTTCTTTTAAATAAAAAAAAATTGTGGAGTCACCAGATGAAATTAAAGATCTACACTAAACATTCGTCAAACAAAGCGAAAAAAAAACAAAAAAGTACGAAACAAAAGTCGGATTCCGGGAATAAAAATATTTATCCCTGGCAACGACGCTAAAAATGTTGCAGCCATAAGCGCACTTGGGTTAACGCAAAAAAAATATTCAAGCTACTCGATGCACCCTTGGGGGCAAGTCTCGAGTTAAGTGCTGTGACTTGATCTTGACTCTTTCATTTAGGCTAACTCCTAACGAAGCCAAGGGGGGTAGTCCCTATTAAAACAACAAAGGCCTTTAAGGGTAATTTAGTTACTAAATGAAAGTTAAATTATCTAGGAGTTTAGAATCAAAATTACTGAACGAGAGATTGCAAACATAAATTAAATCGACAACACGAAGCAAATTAATCTATCTAACACATTGATTCACTTAATTGAAAATGTACGATTGTTGCAGATATACCAGTGCCAAATGGAGTCACAAAAAATGGAATGTTGTTGTGTCATGAAAGTGTTGCAGTTGTCTCGTTGGTCAATTTTAGTTATTATTAGATGTGTGAATTAGGAAGTGGGTTAATTCTTGGTTTGGCCCAAAGGCAGTATACTTCTTCGAACTTGACACTTATTGCAATAGTATCAAGTGTCCAACGGGGCGAGGCATAACCTACTTAAAACAACCCCCTGACTCTATGATATGTTCAATGCGACCTCCCGAGTTCTCTGAAACAAACTACTTATGGATTTCCCTCTTAATCTAGTCACTTAGCTCCCTTTCTGGTATGATCAACTGGTTGGATGAACCGTAGAGATCCAGAGCATACGGGGTGGCTAAGCCTTGGGTTAATTTTAACAAGTAAATTGAAGTTATTATTAAAAGGCTAAGAATCTCTTTTCACTTACCGGGGCCAAATCCCTTTCAATTTACTTCGAGAATACACAACCCAATTATTCGTTAAGATTGAACAACAAAATTTTATAAGGTAAATTTATTAACGGTTGAGAATATCTTTTCCCTTTCGGTTCTTCGAGAATGCACACCCTGTTTTAATTGTTAAGTTCGTTAATTGTGAAAGCAAAGAACAATATTGTAACAAAGTGAATAAATAATTAAAAAAACAGAAAATATGAGAGAAAATCCAATTCCTAGATCAATGGAAACTTGTCTGGGACTTGTTTTTGAGTTGGTTGAGTTAACTAGCAATCAAATATCAATCAACTGAAGATCAAATCTCATCAAATCAAGCTGACTTGAGTTTGCCAAATTAGGAGGGCGTTTTCCTCCATAGAGGGGTGCGCATTAGCTTATTTGGTAGCATCTGGTTGATGGGAGATGATCCTCTTGAGAGGTGGTGCCCACCTCTTGAGAGGTGGTGCCCATCTCTAGAGTTAAACTCCATGTAATCCCTCATTTTACTCTTTAAACTCACCCATCTCTTCCAGTGGTGAATGTGCCCCCCCTCTCTGATTTTGGCATCTTCTTCATTGTTTGATGGAAGGATTGAAGCTTTGCTAAATTTTTGTTGTAATACTGTTGCATTCTTTTATTGAATAAAATCTTTGGAGGCTACATGGGTGTGTCATATTGGATGTGTGGATGTTGATTGCCTATTGTGCTTAAGGAGGTAATTTTATCTTAGGTAGATTTGTTCACTTATGCTTGTCAATCTTTCTGCCTTATGGATGATTATTTATAATCCATAGGAATGAATAGTTAAGTATTTAGCTTATTCATTTATTTGTTTATGCTTAAAGGCCAAGGAATCTTCATGTTTTAATTTGTTTACTTGCATGATATCCTAACCTTGGGTGTAGATAATACAGATTTGACAGGCTTTGTGGCAAGTGTATTCTATGATTTTGCAGGTACTTCCATCCGGAGAAGAAGGTGGATCTTGCTTGACTGCCCTTTGCTCCATATCTTTACAAGAAAGTCATAGTCCCTCTTTGATCCACCTCTACAACTCCATAGCCCAAATTTGAAGGTTTTCGGTTGCTTCACCTTCTCTCAAAATATCTAAACTCTCTCTTCCGGTTACCTTATGGATTAAAGTTCAGATCTGTTTTCATTTTAAAGTAATATCATTCACTAGATCTAGTCATTGAGTCATTTATGCTTAGATCTAGCTGCTTTCAAGTTTTAATATCAATATATATCTAGATCTAGCATTGAAAAGTCTCTTTTCGCAAGTTAGTTTAAGGTAGATCTAAAGGCTTTAGCGAAAAAAAATTCTAATTGTTTAAAGGATATATTTGACAAGAATAGTGTCTTTCATTGGCTGCCCCAAAAGGCAAGCTAAGATCCAAGAGAAAGCTTGCTTTCTCTTGTTATTTTTGTCATTTTTTTTTCTTAGTTAGCTTAGCCTTTTCTCAGTACTTTTTAGGGGTTGTCCAAAGACACTTTTAAAGTGTTTTTGGGCACATTTAAGTACTAATAGCTTTCTTTTTTAACAAATTTAACAAAAAATAAAAATGAAACTCTGACGAAAAATGAACTTTGAGCCATCCAGGGCACTTTGGAAGCTTCCTCCTTCTTCTAGTTCAATTTTCTAAGTTGTGTAAGCTTTATGATCCTATTTTACAAAGGATCACAAGCATTTCTAACTTTGTAATAAACAAATACTAAAGAAATTAAGTGGGCTACACAACACCCACACCCCAACCCCCCTAGGGGTTTTGCACCATGTTGTGGTTTTCTTCTTTCTTTCCATTTTTCTTTACTTTTCTGTTTTAATAATTTAACTTAAATTAAAATTTAACGTTTGAGGAACCCGATCCAATATCGAACCTCAAACTCACTGAAACTTAGGTTTTAACCACTTTTTGCATGCTGTATACTTTTTTTCATTTTAATCATTTTAGCACACAAGGCACATAAGTAGTTTCAGTTTTATTTTCGATAACAAACTTGTAGCTGTGCATTCCTGTAGTACTGAAAGAGCTTGCTCGAGTAAGGGAAAATAGATTCTTAGCTTTAGGACTAATTAGTTCACATTTACGAACCTATTGTGTATTCCCGAAGTATGCTCTCGCCATCACATAAAGGGCTTTCCTGAGTACGTGGTGGATGATCAAAAAAGAGATTCTCAACTTTAGATTTAATTAGACTCACATTTTGCAATTGACATCCCTGAAAGACGAAAATCCAGCGTCTCGACTTTTACGTCTTGGGGGCAAAGTCTGCAATGAAGTGGGAACTACTAGATAGTGATTGTGGGGATCCGTTAGGTTGCACCCTTGTTTGGTGTTGGACACACTCCCATGACTCCAATCTAGCCCACATTTCACGTTTAGAACCACACTTGGTGAATCCAGGTATATTCCCCGTACCTCACGATATATCAGGAATCCCCTTCCCCATTAATCAAGATCACTTTAATAAGCTAAAATTAACTAAGAATAAACCCACTCCTTAATCCACTCATCTCATAATAATTTAAAACTGACAACGAGACACTTGCAATACTTTTACGACACAACACTCATTTGAATCCATTGGCACTAGTCTATAATTTGCAACAATCATATTTTTTTGCTTAAGTAAATTTATGTGGATTAGTTATTTCTTTATATGCTGTTGAGTTGATTCATAATCTTGCAAACTCTGGTTTCATTGGATTATTCTCAAAACTCCTAAATAAACTTTCATTTTTCACAACTAAGAACTAATAAATCCTTAACAACTTTTCTTAGGGTCTACCCCCCTTGGCTTCATTAGGAGTTAATCCTAAACGGAGGAGTCAAGATCAGGTGACATCACTTGACTCGAGACTTTCCCCCAAGAATGCACCCGGTGGCTTGAAGATTTATGCCATGTTAGCCGAGGTGCATGTCCATGCAACAATAGGGTGCTGAAGTTAGAAGGCCTCCACTATCAATAAACATTTAAATTATAATGGAACCAAACAAAATGTGGTCAGTAATATCAGGTAGTCCATCCATACGTGCAACAAACCATATACATGTGCCACCTCAAGGAACCATATACATGACATAAACATGTTGAATGAATAATTTGTTGTGCTATATATACATCCTCACCTTCTAGTCAATGTGATTAAATTTAAAAGAATTGGGGGGTTTTCTATCTTCCTTCTATATTTGGATTAGTTTGGAAGATGGTTCACCTCAACCCAAGACTTTCAATAGTGATTGATAAACTAAAAATGTATCAAGCCTTCTAGCTATCTTGTCTTCCCTCGTCCTTTGATATATCTAGGAAGGGGACAAATTTATTATATCCTCATCCACTAGTCCCACTTATTCAAAGTTTTGTTAGAAGTAGTCTACCAAGGATCCTCCCTTCCCAACTCCCCCCATATCTCAACTCTTTTAGTGGAAAGATTAAGGTCTTCTCCCATAATAAGTCTTTCAACTATTAAAAAATTATGTTCCAATAAATCCTCCCAGAAAGGAATTCCTTCCTCATAAGGCCCATATAAATGAACTACATTGAAATCCTCATCAAAATCTAATGAGTAAAGTTTGGATCCAATCCCCGAGGCCAAAAACACAATCAATCACTCTCATTGATCTTCTCCTCTAGCCAATTAACATTCCCACTGAACAACCAACATAGTATAATGCTAAGCATTCCTTTTCCTTCCAACTCTTTGAGAGGTAATCAATATATTTATTCCCCTCACCCATAGTTTCTTGAATCATAATGATATCAAGTTTGTGAAGTTCAACTAATCTACATAAGGAAAGTTTATGTGAGGGTTTGTCGACACTCTTTATATCAAGGGATATAATAATAATTGGCTAACCTTCTCTAGAGAATGCCCTGCTCTAAGGGTCCCTTTTAAGATTTGTTGTTTCCACTCCATCACTTCCCTAATAGCATGGTTCTGAGCTAAGTATATCTAGGATTTTCTACTCTTTCCAAATCGGGTTTCATTCGCTACATCCCTACTCATTCCTTCTTCAAAGATTCTACCATCCTTTTCTCTTACCCCCTTCCTAGATCTAAGATGATATTTAAAGGAACCACACAGATAAGGGTCCTCTCCACTTTCATAGAAGAATGATTTCCTAAATCCCCTTGGGACACCTTTCCTAGGTTCAAATACATGGATTCTTACCTTCCAAAAGTGTTACCCTTCCCATACCCTATGAAGGCCCTAACATTTGACCCATTTTCTCATCAATTTTCCCTTTTCCAACCTTCTTTGTAGGAAAACCCTTATATACTTCCAAAGTAGGCCACTATTCTTGTGACAAAATTGCAATTGAATTTTCAAGTGATATAGGGTAGTTATCGGTACAATTTAACATACTAGTTTGGATAGTAAGTTGGATTGGAATAGTCTCCAAGTTCTTAATCTTCCAAGATGACGA
This sequence comes from Larix kaempferi, assembly GCA_027924585.1. Taxonomy (NCBI): domain Eukaryota; kingdom Viridiplantae; phylum Streptophyta; class Pinopsida; order Pinales; family Pinaceae; genus Larix; species Larix kaempferi. Next base: position 1,386,239 of record BSBM01000104.1, read on the forward strand.
TTCCATAATCATGTTCATGATTTCCATTAGGGGTTGCTTGCATTTTTTATAGTAACCTCTTCACCACCTACCAAATCCTTTTCCAACCCTCTTTTTCCACCTTTTGGTGTCAAAACATCACATTTCCCTTATTTGATCCCTTTTGATCACATTCACTACTCTGAGATTTTCCATCCTCACCCTTAGAATATATAACATCATTTCTAACCCTCCGACCAAATTTTTCATTGTTCCCTTTTCTTGATTCTTGTTTTTGAAACTTTAATAGACATTCATTGACCAAATGCCCATATGTATGACATCTAACACACTGGAAAAATGTATTATTATTGATGTTTCTCCATGGTTGCAACATCAGGAAACATTCTACAGACATTCTCCTAGAGAGTTCATGAGAAGTGACCAATGGTTGGTAGAGGATGGCCCAAGTGCAGCTTTTATTAGTCATGAGAAGTGACTAAGAGTAAATAAGGCTTGATATGCTTACTCTAAGAAAGATTGCTTTGAAAAGGAAGCTAGAGGTCACATTGCATTCTCTGAGAAGGAGTGCTCCAAGGAGTGATCTATTCTATATTAGAGTGAGTTGACTTGTTTATTTGATAGGGGATTTTATCCCCTTATGAAACATACAAAGTCTATTCTAATGTTGAATTTGACATAGGCTCTAAGAAGTGTTCGAGACTTCTTAGAGTGGGGTCAAATCAACATTAGAGCTCTATGGGTGAATTTGATCTGCATGTGAGGAGATGAACATCAACAAGAACAACTTTTCTATGATGAAGAAATAACCAAGAAGTCAAGTCAACCATTGAAGAAGTCCCAAACAACATTGAAGAATTCCTAGAAGAAAATTGAAGGCAAGAAGACAAGTCGACCTAGAAGATAGAACAAGTCTTCCTAGCAAAGAAGACAAGTCACCCCCATCAATTGTACAAGTCAACCCCATTGAGGAAAAAGTCAAGTGGATTGAAGACTATAAATAAAGTGCTCTCACACTTCATTTTCATCATTAAAACATTCAATCTTATCTCTCCACTTGTGTGCACCTCCAAAGAAGGCCTAGCAAAGGCAAGAAGTAAATGTTTTTGGGTTATCTTATTCTCTAGAAGTTCGCTACCCTAGTTAGGGTTTCTTGTGAAGGAGGGTGAACCTCTCATGTTCTAGGGTTCATCTTCATGAATGGTATTGTACTTGAATTGGATTGATTTATTCTAAGAAAAGTTGGTTGGTTTTTCTCCCTGTTGGGTTTCCCGGGATAAAACCTTTGTGTCTCTTGTGCATCGTTATCTTTCAATGGTTCTTGTTTTATTTTTGTTGCAATTGAAGTTGATATTTTCAGCGTATAATTATGCAATGATAAAAGTGGGATGATAATCATTAGGACACAATTATCGAGATCTGAAAATTGTACTGCTACGTTAAAAATTCAGCATGGTATCAAAGCAGTACTAAAAGAAGCCATTGACAGTGAATGTTTTTTCCCTAAATCCGGAAACTAGGGCTTCCAAGTTTGGACACTTCCAACCTCAGTTTTGGATCAATTTTAGTGTCCTGGAGGTGACCTAAGAAGTGCACATCTATCTGTGGAGTCAAATTTCAAGTTTGACCTAATTTTTGGGTCTAGGGTTTATGGATTAGATTTTCAGATTTCTTCAAGATGGTGTCCAGCCTTAGAGTAGAAGATAGGTTGGATGGTACTTCAAATTTCATATCCTGGAAGACCAGGTTACTCTTCATCTTGGATGAGAATGAAATCCATGATTATGTAAAGAAAGATGTCCTAGAACCAGAAGATGTTGGGGGGAAATCCAAACACAAGAAGATTGAAGCAAAGACCAAGAGGATCTTAAAAGATTATGTAAAAGGCCATTTGATTCCACATATTACTGAGTTGAAGATTGCCAAAGCAATGTATGATGCCTTAGTAGGACTGTTCGAGAGCAAAAACACTAGCAGGAAGCTATCCTTGAGGAATCAACTCCGTTGTATGACGATGACTAACTCAGATTCAGTTGCCACCTACTTTATGAAGGTCTCCCAGTTGAGAGATCGGCTTAAAGCCATTGGAGATATTGTTGATGATGCAGAACTTGTTGTGGTAACTCTTAATGGACTTCCCTCTTCGTGGGAATCATTTGTTCAAAGCATTTGCGGAAGAGAAGAGTTTCCCAAGTTTGATCGACTGTGGGTTGATTGTGTCCAAGAGGAGGCGAGAGTATTGTCCAAGAATAGTTTGCATAGACCTCATAATGAAGAAAATCAAGCTCTTGCAACTCATGCAAGAAAAGGAAGATGAAGAAGAAAGTTTGAGAAGAAGAAAATTCCAAGTGAAGGATAAATCCCAGCTCAAGATCAAAGGAAGAAGGATCTTTCAAAATTAAGATGTTACAATTGTCAGAAATTTAGTCACTATGCTCGTGAGTGCTCTCAAAGGAAAAGAAAGGAAAGTCAACATGCATCAACAACCAATGTTGATGAGCCTCCACCAAAGAAGAAAAAATAAGACAAACTTGATGAAATTGCAGATGATCTCCGGAAATAATACATTTTCTAGTAGATATAGATTGATGAAAATGGCATCCTTGGATATCTTCTTGTATGACTTCTCCCAGAAGACATGAAGACCGAGGATGCACTTTTTTGCAAGTTCCAGGAGTTCAATACTTGATGAAGAAGAAGGTCAAAGTTGTTGAGGACTTTAGTGATTTCTGTAAGGAGGTAGAGGTCAAGAGGGAGTCAACACAAAACAAAGATAAGTATTCAATACTCTATGCAATAAGGTTTTATTAAATTGCTATTTTATTGATGAATAGCATAATTGCTTAATTTAGTATTGGTTAACCCGTGTGGACATTTCTATCATGTATTGTAGAATAGGTCCATTGTGAAGACTGTGAAAGTCCAGCCATGTTCTTCTAGGAAGATGCATCCAGTACGAGAGTTATGGTCAGATCAAGTGTCCTCACCAGACATTGCGGGGACAAGACTCCCAAGGAAGCATTCACAAGAGTGAGTCGTATCTCTTTAAGTGACAAAAGTGAGTCATATCTTCTACAAGTCAAGAGTGAATCATATCTCTTGAATGGACAAGAGTGAGTTATATCTCTTTTGGAGCATGAGATCCGTGAGTCATATCTAGAGGTCAAAATGGCTTCATCATTGATTGTGACTGCCAAGCAGATCTACAAGATCTAGCATGTAGTCTGGACCAACATCCAAGATTACAATGGATTTATCCAGGTTGTAGGATTAGAGAGTGTTATGGATTATATTTAGTGAACAAGAGGCTCACCTCAATAGATCCACTTGGTGAGGAATGGCACATATGGATACAAAGAAATCAACAAGTGCAAAAGAAACATGTTGCTTCAGTGTTGGATACCCAGGTGTAGAGATGTAGATAGTGCAGATGTAGAGGGAGTAGGATGTCAAGATGCACAGGGAGCAGGGTGCTCCCACACATAGGGAGTAGTTGCAGCATAGCTTGTTGATGATGGAGAAGGTGCCCCAGTCAAGAGTACCGCCCTCTCCAAAAAGAAGTTAGACTTTGAGTTTGAGATCATGGCATGATGCATTACTTCTTGGGATTAGAGGTGTGGTAGAGACTGGATGACATCTTCCTCAGTCAAGGGAAGTACACAGTTGAGATTTTGAGATATTTGAGATGATGGACTACAAATCCATGGCTACACCTATGATGGAAAACTGAAGAAGCTATGTGATTCCACTTTAGATTCAAATTTGGTAGATCCCAAATATTTGCTTTGCAGTAAACATCCTGAGCCAGTGTATGGTTGAGCCAATGGCATGTACATTAGGTTGCAACAAAGCATGTGCTGAGGTACCTGCGTGGTACAGTTGGATATGGTTTGAGATATGCCTCAGGTGGTGAAGTGAGACTGCAAGGTTATGCAGATTCTGACTGGTCGGGGAGTGAAATGGATAGAAAGAGCACCCCAAGGTGTTGCTTCAGCTTGAGATGAGCTATGATATCCTGTTTAGCAGGAAGTAGACTTTTGTCATACTCAGTACAACAGAAGCAAAGTATTACGCAGCCAGTGTCGCAAGTCGTGAAGCAGTGTGGCTTCTAAAGCGTCTTGCAAATTATTTGGTCAGGAGCAAGAGACAACCTTGATACATTGTGACAATCAAAGTTGTGTCAAGCTTTCGTAAAATCCAGTGTTTCATGGCAGGTCGAAGCATATTGAGATCAAATATCACTTCATCCAAGGCATGGTGTAGAAGGGAGCATTGAAGCTCCAGTACATATCTACACTTGAGCAAAGAGCCGACATTCTCACCAAGCCTTTGTCCAAGGGAAAGTTTGTATACTTCAAGCCTTCAAGGACAAGCTTGGCGTGATGGATAATGTCTCCCTCAACGAGAGAGAGTAAACAACATTGGGAAGACATTTATAAGAAGTGAATGGCCTAGACACCATGAAGGTTTTACAGATGAGCAATAGACATTCACGAGAAGTGAATGGCCTAGGTACCGTGATGGTTATACAGATGAGCAGTATGGGGAAAACATTCACTCATGGGGCTATGCTAGTGGTGAATGTCCCAGACATATAGATGAGCATCATCGAGTAGACATTTATTCACGGGGCTATGCCAGTGGTAAATGATACATTCACTCACTGGACTCTGCTAGTGGTCAATGGACCAAAGATACAGATGCAATACATATCCGAGATGGATTACGAACATTCTCACCAAGTGTGAAGCTTGGCAGTAATGCATAATGTCTCCAAGTGTGAATCTTGGAAGTGACGACACTCTCACCAAGTAAGAAGCTTGGCAGTGATGTAGAGTGTCTTCTACGAACATTCTCACCAAGTACGAAGCTTGATGTGATACATAATGTTCCCCTCGCTGAGAGGGAGTGTCGATGTTTCTCCATGGTTGTAGCATCAGGAAACATTCTGCATACATTCTCCCATAGAGGTCATGAGAAATGACCAATGGTTGGTAGAGGATGGTCACGACATAGCTTTGATTAGTCATAAGAAGTGACTAAGTGTAAACAAGGCTCGAGATTCTTACTCTGAGAAAGAGTGCTCTGAGAAGGAAGCTAGAGGTCACATTGCATTCTCCCACGGGGGCTTCACTCAATAAACCGCTATCATAGCACGTTCATTCGTGGCATATGAAACAATACCCCTAATTTCACTAAATATTGGAAAATACCTTCCAAAATCATTTTTTTTAACCCCCTCCCAGTATGCCTTCCCAATTTAAAAAAACCCCTATTTTCACTAGATATTGGATGTATCAATTTTTTCATTCACATTTTTTATACCCCTTTATATTTCTACCTAGTATATTGATATGATGCCCCTCTTATGACCCCACATGCATTCTACAATGCACCTTGCTTCTTTCGATGTATATTGTGGATGCACATTACTTCACCCACAATGCAATTACTCAACCACATATCATTATGATTTGCAACATCTAATGGTCTAATGAAGAGATATGAGATCACTTCTTGTATGTCACTAGAGCCAATGCACATAGTACAACATTTAGATTGCATGTTGCAATTCCCCAATCGCTGACTAAGCTTGTTGTGGGCTAGGTATCCAAGCCCCCAGGGCCTGTAACAAGCTCTAGGAGGCTGACTAAACCTCCCAAGGCCTGTAATAGGCACGAGTGGTTGGGTATTCAAGCCCCTAAGGCCTATCAAGGGCCTATAAAAAGCCCTAGAGGCTTAGAGCCTCCCAAGGCTACTGGTAACAACTGGTTGAGTGCTATTGGTAACAATTCGCTGTCAATGACCACTGTCTCTCGACTATGATCGACTGGAAATACACTTCACCACGAAACCCCCTGGCCTCAAGCATGCCTCATGACACGATTTCCCTGCGTATTGGTAAGCCCGAGCCTTGCCTCAACCCGATTTCTCATTCGGCTGTGATCCCTCCATCTCCATTTGGCGGATATTTGTCAGCCCACCCATATAAAAAAAGACCCCAAAGTATTTTTGTATTGTTACATTAAATAAAAAAACCCTTTGCCCCTTAATATATAAGCAATATAATTTTTAGGTTTTCATGAATATTTAATACCGCAATATGAATGAACATGGTATTATATTTCCTTCTAGTGAAGCCCCCGTGCATTCTCCGAGAAGGAGTGATATATTCTATATTAGAGTGAGTTTACTTGTTTATCTGATAGGGGATTTTATCACCTTGTGAAATATACAAAGTATAATCTAATGTTGAATTTGACATAGGCTCTAAGAAGTGTCTGAGACTTCTTAGAGTGGGGTCAAATCAACATTAGAACTCTATGGGTGAATTTGATCTGCATGTGAGGAGAGGACAATTTTTCTATGATGAACAAATAACCAAGAAGTCAAGTCAACCATTGAAGAATTCCCAGACAACATTGAAGAAGTCTCGAAATAAAATTGAAGGCAAGAAGACAAGTCAGCCTAGAAGAAAGAACAAGTCTGCCCCAACAAAGAAGATAAGTTGGCCCCATTGAGGAAAAAGTCAAGTGGATTGAAGAATATAAATAAAGTTCTCTTACACTTGATTTTCATCATCACGACATCACATCTTCTCTCTCCACTTGTGCGCACCTCCAAAGAAGGCCTAGCAAAGGCAAGAAGTAAATATTTTTGGGTTATCTTATTCTCAAGAAGTTCGCTACCCTAGTTAGGTTTTCATGTGAAGGAGGGTGAACCTCTCATGTGCTAGGGTTCATATTCATGAATGGTGTTGTACTTGAATTGGATTGGTTTCTTCTAAGAAAAGTTGGTTGGGTTTTCTCCCTATTGGGTTTCCCAGAATAAAATATTTGTGTCTCTTCTGCATGGTTATCTTTCAATGATTCTTGTTTTATTTCCGTTGCACGTGAAGTTGATATTTTTCAGTGTATAATTATGCAATGATAAAAGTGGGATGATACTATCATTAGGATATAATTATCAAGATCTGTAACTTGTACTACTAAGTTAAAAATTCAACAATTATGACATAATTCAAACTTTGCACATTGGTTCAACTCTCCGCAATTTCAATATCCTCTTCCATACCCTCTTTCAAGTCATGTTCCACTAGAATGCAGGCCACCAAAAATGAGGTATTAGTGTCAAAAATTTTGTCCACCTTTAAAAGGTCCCAAAGCTATCTCTAATGGCCTTAAAAACATCCATAGACTAAAGCTCCAATGGAAGTTTCAATATTTTTACTTAGACAAGATGCAATGAAATCCTCTCCACCATATGATCAAAACTCGGAACACATTTCTTCAAGCATGAAACCATAGAAACACAAAATCATCTCACCTTAAACATAAATACTACATCCTCCTCTGTTTTAAAATGGAATTCCAACCATCCTCTCACCAAAGTATGGTAATGAAGTGAGTATCCAAGCACAAGCTTCTAAACTCTCTCAATCCATAAGGAAAGGTTCTTCTTTGAAATAAACCTACCATAAAATATTCTCATTAGAGTTTTGCTTGACATATCCATAACTTGTGTCATTGTGATATCTTCCCCTAAGAGCAACTTTGTCTTAGCTTTTTGAGCTTGACACACTTCTTTCCATTCCTTTTTCAGATTCATTTGAGGACTACCTCCTTCCTTGACTATACAATTTGGGCCAGTTTCCTTTATGACTATAGCATTAACCACCTTCGAAATATCCATCTACTTGACCCCTTGAACATTTTTCGTAGGTTTTTGTGTAGTCAAGCACTTCAAGGTAAAGACAATCCTTTCAACACCTTCCTCATAACTTTTCATGAAAAGAATTGTTAATGAAGGGACACGATCATTTAATGTCAAGATTCATTCCACTTGACAAGTAATCTTATCACCATCTACAACTTTCAACTCTACACCTATGCAAACATGTTCTTCAAGGTAAAAATTGTTGGTGTAGTAGCTATGTGAGGCATCACCTCATAAGTCGTCCCAAGAAAGAATAAAATTAAACAACGTTTTAATTTTATTGTTGCACAAATAAAAATTCGGCCCCAGTTAAGCAGTCAAGTCGGCCCCAATTAAAAATTAGATTTTCCAACAAGATAAAGTATAAATAGAAGGGCGCCTCTCCTCATTTTGGACACACACCACAAGACAAGTTCGCTCTACTAAGAGAGGTTCGCTACTGCAACTAGGAGATTGATTTTTTTTTGTTTCTCCACTATTGAAGAAGTTTCTCTCTTGTTTTTTCTTGGTTTTGTGCTACTCTATCTGGATGTACATCGATCTTTATTGGAAGGTGTGAGCTCGGGGGAGACAAACAACTTTGTTTATGGTTGGGAGATGATTGTTCTTATCATCATGGTTAAACGAGCTCCACACTCATTTTGTTTATGTGCTTTGTCATTCTTTTAGTGATCTTGGTTATGCTGCTATAAATTCTAACATGGTTTCAGAGCAGTGCTAAAAGAAGACATTGTCGGAAACTAGGGTTTCATATTTCGAAGCCTTCCCACCTCAGTTTGGCCTGAAAAGAGCATTGGGAATTTTTCCCTAGGGAAGGCACATCCTTCTATGGAAGCAAATTCCAGTTTCGAGATTTTTCAAATTTTGACCTAATTATGCAGAAGCTACAACAACTACAGAAATTAGGGTTTCAAATTTTTAGCCCTTCTGTCCACATATTTGGCTCGATTTTACCTCTTGTCAACTTGCCTTGGTAGGGCGCAACTATCTGTGGAAGCAGATTTCAGATCCGAAAATTTTCATTTTTGACCTATTCTCTACCGGAATCGGGAAACTAAGGTTTCCAGTCATTTTTGACCTATTCTTTGTATATAATCGAACCCTCATGTGTCTCAAAAAAAAGGTTTAAGCAGAGCTTTACAATAAATAGGAAAAGTAATCCAAGATAAGTTGTTTCTAGATCCACTTTCCTAGGATCGAATTGCACCAAAATAGAAAATTACAAAATAACCAAAATTAAAGCTTAAAATGACTTGACTATGACATGTGTCTTTTCTAATCGAACTGGATCATCAAATCAAAGCCTTCTAGCTACTTCTGCCAGCACAACAAGGCCATCTAATGCATGTGCCTTCTTTTGCAATCGGTTGCATTCTTTTTGGAGCTGAGTTAATATTTTCTCGATCTCTTCCTTCTCTCTGATAAGCTAAATGTTCTATTCTTGTGCCAACTTTCTCCTTTTAACTGCTTCCTCTACCACCTGTACCAGCTCTGAATAATTTTTATTTACCTCCTGCAAATCCTGTTTCAGCATCCTATTTTCTTGCATCAAACCATCATTAATTTGATTTACATGCTCATTCTGGAGCTTGAATTGCTTAATTTCCTTCTTTTGTTTGTCTCTTTCAAACTCTTTCATAAAGATATTTGAATCCTCATGAATGTCTTTATCAGGATTCACCTGTTTCTTTGAAAATTCACCAGGTTCAGACTCAGCTACAACCTTCCCTTTAATATCTGGGATTAATGATGTCGTGTTCTCTTCTAGGTCTTCGTCACCATCAAAATTACAGGGACAATCTTTAGGAGCAAGATCTGGAACCTGTTTCAAAATCTGATCAATGTTATTCAACACTTCATTTAGTGCTGATTCTAACACCTTTTCCCTTTTATCTTCCTCATCATCTGATGAATCCTGCACCTCTAAGGTCTAATCCTTTTTAATATTTGGGTCCAACACAACTCTCATGTTCAATCTTAATTTGTTTATAGAACGAGTCTTAGGCCTTTAGTAAACTACAAAGGGTTTCGATGAACTTTCAGTAGGAATGAGAGGTTTGCCATGAGAAGAATTCAATTTTTGATCTACCTTAACTGCTTTCTCTTTGACAAAAGAATTTTCACATGTGTCAAAATCTTGCACTCCTACATCTCCCAATCTATGCTGCTCAAACTTAGATGGAGTTTGAATAGTGACCTCTTCCTCGAAGGATTTAACTTGCTGCTGATTTTCAATTTCCTTCTCAGGGTAAGAATCTGATATATTAGCCGCTTTCTTATCAGGAGTCTTCATGCCCTTTTTCCTAACAGGGGTTTGCCGTTTTTTATTCTCCTCGGGCTCCTCAGATTCAATTTTGAAACTAGACCAAAATAGAAAATGAGACCAGGATCTTTTATGCTTTTCTAGCTCTTTGGTTATCAACAATTTAACCAACCCATGATGAAATATGCTATGACTAGAAGAATCAGGATGATTCTGCATCCTAGTAGCCATCTTACTTAAGCTCTTCAAAAAATAATAGGGTAAGTTCAACGTCTTGGTACCTGATATATGCTGGAGGAACCGCATGTGGTAGAGGTAAATAGTGGTGAACCTCCCATCGCATATAATGTATCTTTGAACAACTTGCAAAATGTCACGCCATCGTTCAAGCAAATAAGTTCTTTGAATCCCTTGGCTCCAATCAGGGTTTTTGTGTGCAGGGATGAGAAATTGATTAAAGTCTTCATCAATCGACTGTCTTTTGAACCAACTCTCGCCTTCAGGAGCAATGCCAATGGCTTGTGCAATGGTTTCCTCTATCACTTGAAATTTGAACCCATTGAGATTCACCACCGATCCTTTAAGGTTCTGAGCAAAAAAATTTGTAACCTCGGTATTATGATCCGTAATTCTCTCACAGAGGTTAAACCAACCGGCTTCCTTAACCTTTGCAGCAACTAACGTGATTTGATTCATCCAGTCGATATTTTGGGGTTCGATTCTGAGAAGGTTTCCGCTAGAGCCACTGAGTCGGTGCTTCTTCTCAGAAGCCATAACTGAATTTGAGGTCGTGGATAGAATACTAGGAACAAAAGCCGAAGAAGAAAACATGAAAACCCTATAGAGAGATCAATCATTGCTTCATACCCAGTCGGTGAGGTACAAAGCATTAAGTTGGAACTGATTCTTGGACATGGAATAGTACCGTTTCTTTTACAAGTGTAATAACAGAGCCAACTGTCGGCCTATTAGCTGGAACAAGCCCCAAAGACTGAATAACGCCATCATTGCTTGACAAGGCTTTGAAATCTGCACAACCCTAACTTGACAATCTGGCAGCGCGCATGTACATGGAAATGATAAAATGCGCTGCCAGATTGCGTTAGTACGTACACCATGTCTAATCAAAGATTAAAACTTCAATATTCATTTGTTTTATTATATGTGCACTCAATAATTAATCAAACTGGGAGCTAAATCTAAACTTACATGTTTCTAGGATGCAAGAAATAAATTTAAAAAAAATTCAAACAACCCAAAACATAGGAAATAAGGTAAAATAAAAGGAATGAAAAAGGTCTAAGATAAATAGTAAGCTAGGAAAATAGTTGACAGACCTAGGACTAACACCATCCATAGATCTAGGAGAAAAGGAGGTCTTTTCAACTCGCCCTAGGAGGGCGCATTTACCCGTTGAATCATTTTTCCAAGAATCCCAACTTCAAAATTGGCCTTGCTCCTGCTAGGATTTTTGATCCAGTTGCAGTCAAGATGATTGGGATGAAGGTTGAGATAGGTTGGATGGGGCTTCCAACTTCAGCTCTTGGAAGTCTAGAGTTCTTCTAATTCTTGAATAAAATGACCAATTGAAGTTTGTAAATGAGAAGGTTCCAGAACTAGAAGAAGAAACATGAAAGAACCAGTGGAGAAAGAATGATGCTAGGGAAAGAAGGAAATTGGTAGATTCAGTAAGAGACCGCTTGGTTCCTCAAATTTATCAGAAGAAGAAAGCCAAGAAGATGTTTAAAGTCTTGAAGAAGTTGTTCGAAAATAGCAATATCAATCATGCCCTTGCCTTGAGACAACTCTCAAATATCAAGATGTCAAGGCCAGATTCAATTGCTACCTATTTCATGAAGGTTTCAGAACTCTGAGATCACTTAAGCACTACTGGAGAAGCAATTGAAGACAAAGAACTTGTTATGTCAACCCTTAATGGTATCCCTCCTTCTTGGGAACCATTTATTCAGAGTCTCAATGGACGAACAAAGTTACCAAAGTTTGGCAGATTATGGGAAGATTGCACTCAATAAGAGACAAGACTTGCGACCAGAAGCAGATTGCATGGTACTCAACATGAAGAGACTCAAGCCCTTACAACTCACACCAAGAAAGGAAAAGGTAAGGGAAATAAGTTCCATGGAAGAAATGACAGAAGTGAAAGATCAAGCTCTAGACCAGATCAATGGAAGAAGAAGGATATGCCACAGATTCAGTGCTTCAAATGTCATAAGTACTGTCACTATGCCAGACAGTTCCATGGCTCATAGAAGAGAAAGTTCCAAGCCTCAACTGCTAATGTTGATGAAGACACTCCACATAAGAGGTCAAGGAATGATGATTTTGAAGAAAGTGCAGAAGACCGCCAAAATGATTTCTTCTTCTAGTACTCTCCATGTTGAGATGATGTGATTATCATGAAGATCCAAATTGCGATGGGATTCCAGAAATAAGATAACGTAGACTCTCATACAAGGAGGCAGTGGGAGCCACCCACAAAACAATAAAAGATAAGTATTTGGATTTATTGCTCACATAGATTTCTTTTTTCTTATATGTTTTCATAACAAATTGTATGTAGATCTATTAGGAAGTTTGTTGAACTGTAGGAACTTGTTGTACCGGTTATGCATATGAGCTGCACAACACCTAATGGAGCTAGTATAGATGATATCTCATTCTTACATGATTAGAGTATTGCACACTCCTGATGGCATGTTCTACTGGATATATTAGACATCTAGATAATTACCATATGTGTTTGGGATACATGTTTATGATTGTTGTGATGAAGCATTAGCTAAGATGCCTACATACCTGTGTAAACTATTTTCCATTGCATTGATATATAAATTGGTTAAATTTTATTATGCAATGTTGCTAACCATCTAATGGGATTTGACTTGTAGGGAAAATACCATATGATATGGCCTACAAGAGAAGGATGATGAGACTTGTTCCGAGGAACAAGTGATGGACATATAGATCTTGTTGATACTTAGTGATCGAGAGAGGGAAGATTCCAGGGGCATGACTCTGAACCCAAATTATGGACTAGGAAGAAGGATGACTCCTGTAACAAACGAGGCAGTTAAATGAAGACATGAATGTTTAACAGTAATAGAAGAAAGACGAGGACCTAGTACATCCAGCTGTATGTGGATACATGACCCATAGGCCCAGAGGATCTCATGTATAGATTGGAAAACGGAAGAAGAAGGCTCCAACGTATGTCGGTCACTCTACTACAGATGTTCAAAAGCAATTGGTTTCCAGTTAGAGTCATGATAAAAGGATTAGAGTATGAAGAACAAAGTTACTCAATTAATTTCTGAGGAGGTGCACATCTATTCAAGTTAGAATTGTGCCTTGGAACATATTGCTGATGATGATCCCTTGTTCATGATGTCATATATTGATGATATATTCCTCACCGAGACAGGGGGAGTTAGCCCTTGAGATGAGGATCTTGGCCTATTGATGGTTTGGTCGAAACCTGATGAGATGAAGAACACAGTTGAGATCCTGAGCAGATCCAACATGATGACTGTGAGAACCTGGCTACACTGATGGCATTGTTGGTTGATTCAGATAGACAGTTGAGAGGATCTTGATGTACCTGGTAGTCACGAGGATTGATACTTACAATATGAAATTGTGCTTATTTGCTCTGTGAGAGCTAGTGTTCAGATTGACACCTCTTATAGGTTGATGGACTAGCCTATGGGTAGCTCTAGAGAGGGAGCAAGATGATTAGATGCAAAGGGAGCAGGGCGCTCGAGAACAGAGGGAGATGTGATTGCAATATCAGACAAGTATTAGCCATGTGTCTTGGCTAAAGGTGAGTGGTTCGATGGCAGTACCATATCTTCTCCCGGACACTCTGAGAAGGAGTGGGGATATCTCTTGGACACCCTGTGATGGGGTGGGGAGACTAGTTCCTTGATACTCTCCCATACAGGTGCATGAACAATGTCATTTGATTTGTTATTATTTCATTTATTTGCATTTCATGACTAGAATAGGGTAGGATAGAAATGTCTGCCCCGATATATTTGATGCCTCTATTAGCTAATATGTGTGTAGGTATCTTCTACCGATCACTCCGAGAGGGAGTTAGGATATTGGTTCCATGATTGTATCCCTCGCTAAGAGGGAAGGATGATTACACAGAGACCATGCATTCTCTCAATCACTCCTAGTGGGAGTGAGGAGATCTCTTAGACATCTCGAGTTAGGATGGAGAGGCCACTGCATTCTCCCGATCACTCCTAGATGAAATGAGGATATTTCTCAGACATCCTCAGATAGGATGGAGAGGCCACTGCATTCTCCCAATCACTCTGAGAGGGAGTGATGAGATCTCTTAGACATCCCGATATGGGATGGAGAGGCCAACACACACTCCTGATCACTTCGAAAGGAGTAAGGAGATCTCTCATGGATATATTTAGTGCATTCTCCCGATCACTCTGAAAAAAGAGTGAGGATATCTCTCAGACATCCCGAGATGGGACGGAGAGGTTGGTGCACACTGGCCCACACTGGTGCACACTAGTACTCTTGTATGGACTCATCGATGAACTGGTTGAGTTGGTGCATGTTCCCCGATGGACTGGGTTGAGATGAGGCACGTTGAGCACATGCATGTTCCCCAACAAACTAGGTTGAGCTGAGGCATGTTGAGTTGGTGCATGTTCCCCCGATGGACTAGGTTGAGCTGACGCACAAGTGACTCCCCGATGGAGAGGGCAGATTCGTGGAGCTAGTGCATGTTCTTCGATGGACTGGATTGAGTTCATGCACAAAGATTGATTTGTTGGCACTTCTCGACGGACTGAGATTGTGTTGGAAGACCTTCCTTATGATATAGAGGGGTTATAGATAATCGTGATGTACAAATGATATCCAGATGTGTTCCAATATGATAATAATGATGATGCCACCCTGGCTAAGAGGGAGTGTTGGTCGGCCAAAGACAGAATAAAATAAAAATGCATTTTAATTTTATTATTGCACAAATAACAAGTCAGCCCCAATTAAAAATTAGATTTTCCATCAATATAAAGTATAAATAGAAGGGCGCCTCTCCTCATTTTGGACACACAACATAAGACAAGTTTGCTCTACTACGAGAGGTTCGCTATTGCAGCTAGGAGACTCATTTTTTTTTGTTCTCCACTATTGAAGAAGTTTCTCTCTTATTTTTTCTTGGGTTTGTGCTACTACTATCTGGATGTACATCGATCTCTATTGGAAGGTGTGAGCTCTGGGAGACAAATAGCTTTGTCTATGGTTGGGAGATGATTTTTCTTATCATCATGGTTAAACGAGCTCCACACTCATTTTGTTTCTATGCTTTGTCATTCTTTTAGTGATCATGGTTATGCTGCTATAAATTCTAACAAAAACAATCCTTCCAACACCTTTCTCATACCCTTGCATGAAAATCATCGCCAATGAAGGGAAACAATCATTTAATGTCGAGATTAATTCCACTTGACAAATAGTCTTATCACCATCCACAACTTTCAACTCTGACCATGTACCATCGCAAAACTTATTATTCCTCCTTGTGACCTTCACCCTTCAAATGTTTACTAAGGTTTTAGATAAGTATGGTAGTGTAGCTCACTAACTCCCTATAGAGCATATCTTGGAGACCTTCTTCCCTAGTGCACTTACCATGAAACCCCTTCCTTAACTACCATCCAAATTGCCTCCATTGACAAAGATAGGAAGACTCTGAGCTGGATTTGCAGTATAGTTGTGTTGCTTTTCCTCCTATCTTATATTATGAAAAACCCTAAACCTCCAAGCTTTCTGCTCATCTTTCATTTTCTTTTCACCCCAATATGTACTTTACGATGTGAACTTAGTCAAATAAATAGAGGCTCATGTGTGGTTTCATACTCTCTCTCTCTACACACACTTCAATTGAATGTTATCTTTGTATAATATAATATATTTATCATAAGAAAATTTTGTGTTCATTAAAAAGATAAACTATCCTATTAAGTTTACTTAAATCAATTTTGATGGTCAAACGTGTGTTAATTGATTTTATTGATAGAGGGATCCAAACTCTGGTAATTAACTTGATAACCATAATAGTGGTCATAACATTTTAATTCCATATAATACAATGGTTCATACAATAATATGACTATATATAAAAGAACCATACAATAATATGACTATATATAAAAGAAGGGAAGTAATATATATATATATATATATATACACACGAGTGAGAGAGAGGATGAAAACATACGTGACTATGCATGTATATGTATTTATCTATATTGGTTTGGTAGAATTGAATTATGTTTTCTAGGTTATGCAAAACCCTAAAACTCTAAGCTTTCTTCTCATCTTCCATTTTATTTTTTCCCCAAAATGAACACTAAGATGTAAATTTAGTTAGAGGCTTGTGTATGGTTTCAAACTCTCTCTCAGCACACACACTTCAATTGGCAATTATCTCTATATAATATCATAAAAATATATTTATCATAATAAAAATTTCCTTTATAACCATACTAATGTTGATAAACAATTTTATTACATATATAGTATAATATTTCTCTCACACATATAAGAGAAGGGTGGAGAATACATATGTGATTGTACATGCACATCTATATAGTTTGGTGGGTAACCATAAAAATTGTGATAAACATTTTAATTACATATATATTAGAAAGGGTGGAGAAGACATATGTGATTGTGCATGTAAATCTATATAGTTTGTTATAGTTTGGTGGGTAACCATAAAAATTGTGATAAACATTTTAATTACATATATATTAGAAAGGGTGGAGAAGACATATGTGATTGTGCATGTAAATCTATATAGTTTGTTGGAATTGGATTATGTTTTTACTTAATCTTTATTAAACTAATACATAAAATGTGAAATAGTCACTTCAAATGATTGAAAACCATTGTAAAAAATATTAGTGGTTAATCTGATGATATATATAGTTGTTAGGTGTGTGTACTCTTTACTTGAAAACTAGTGTAAATGAAAAACGACTAATGGTTTTGTGGTGTTTCTAGGTATATTGGATCCAAAAACACATATTTATTAAAGTTTGGCACTCACAACGAGTGGGCATGTTGTTGTATGTTTTGTTTGGAGAGATTCTATTTTGGGGCATTGTGGCAGGGATTTGCCATCAACTTGGCATATACTGGAAATTGTAAATTTGTGTTCCACATCATTGGGTCACAAAGATTTGAAATCTATTCAATTACAATTCAAGGGATTGATCGTCTATTACAAACAAATGTGTTTTATTTAAATACATATATTAAATATGTACATGGAATTAAACATATCAATGCAAGTAGATATTTTGGTTGATTTCTATTGTTTTACATAGATGTATTATACATGTGCATAAAATTAAGAATACAAATACAATGTAGATATTTTGGTTGATGATTTCATATGTTTTAATAATAATGTTAATAAATACATGATATATCAAAATTTTGTTGTTATTTTCGATTAATAAAACAAATGACCCATAAATAATATTTTCATAAAGAGATATATAAAAATAGGATTTCTACATATATATTACCATGAATGTATCTAAAATTGAATTTTGTATATGCTTATGACATATTGAGTAAGTTTCAAAATGAGAAAAAAATAAACTATAGATCCATTAAAATATAATTCATAATTCAACATATGATAAACAAGTCATTTGAAAACATGATGTTTATAACAAACAAATTATACATCCAAATCCAAAATATGATGGACATAAGAGAAATTACCTTCCAAAAATATTATATTTATTTCAATTATATGCCACTAAAGAGAAAAACTTTCAAAAACATTTAAATGAATACCAAGAAATAATAAAGCTTCATATCCATTATATAAAAATATAAAATCAAAAAATATGATTCCATTGAAATCATATATATATAATCAATTATAATAATAAAGTGTGTGTTAAGCAACAAGTTCCTCAAAAGAGCATAAATAGATCAAGAAAAATAATCCATGCCTTGATAATGAAGAAAATAGACAAATAGCAAGCCTCTTCGAGGGGGAAAACTCCTTATACAATCTACTAAGCACACAAGACAAGAAAGTTGAGATGATTCAAAATGAAAATCTCTCTTTCCTATATATATGAGACAAAGAGGTACAATTACAACTAATTGGACACAGCCGACATAACGAATATAATAATACTAATGACAATTACCACTAATAGACCCAAGTTGACATCAATAATCTGTAATGAGCCATAATATATGAGTAATATGCCAACATTTAGGGATTAACATGCTCCTCCCTTTTATACAAGTGTTGTCCTCGATGCTTGATTAGTTGTCGATGCTTCTGTATGAAGGACTCATCTTTCCATATCGAAGCTTCAACTGGTAAGTTCTTCCACTTGATGAGGTACTCAGTAATAGCTCGATTGTGTAGTTGTTTGGTCCCTTGTTTCCATGATTTGTTTAGGTTCCAATATGAATTTTCCTTCTTCATCAAGTTCCAACAAGATAGTTTGAATTTGGATCTTGTTCCCTATTACCTTCTTTAAGCAAGAAACATGGAAAACTGGGTGTACCCTTGAATGTGAAGGGAGCTCCAATTTGTAATCCATACTACCAATATTCCGCAACACTTATGATAAGGACCATAGTACTTCGGTGCTAATTTATTGTCTTTATTT
The DNA here is from genome assembly GCA_027924585.1 of Larix kaempferi. Classification (NCBI taxonomy): domain Eukaryota; kingdom Viridiplantae; phylum Streptophyta; class Pinopsida; order Pinales; family Pinaceae; genus Larix; species Larix kaempferi. Next base: position 1,404,905 of record BSBM01000104.1, read on the forward strand.
TGTTGCTTGAGGGACATCTGTTTATAAGGTTTCCTCTTAAAAAATACCCAATACCCTTCTTCAAAACTCTTTTTCACTGCGATGTTGATCTACTCGCTGTTTCATCCCGTTTTTTGACATAGCCAAGTTGTCCTTCGGTAAATGGAGAACTTCTTGTTGGTCCTCTAGGTGATCTTCCACAGTTTGAACTTTGGATTTCCGTTTTGGGTTGAAATATTTTTTTGTTTGGGCTGAGACATTTTTTATGATGTATGGAAGGAAGTATTGTACCACCATTCTGCCAAAGATAACCATTTCACCCACTATGTTTGTTTGTCAAATGCAAAGCAGCGAAGATAGCCTTCCAAACATTTCTTCACTATCCTAGTTTGTCCATCAGATTGAGGATGATAGGATGAACTATGAGCCAATTGGGTACCCAAACAAGAAAATAGTTCAACCCAAAATTTTCCTGTGAAAATTGAATCTCAATCATTAAAAATAATCTTTGGGTTTCCATGTAACTTTTGAATTGTTTCCATGAAGGTTGTAGCAACTATACTTTCATTAAAAGGACGAGAGAGTGCAAAAAAGTGTGCATACTTTGTGAGCCTATCAACAACCACTATAATAACATTCTTCCCTTCTGACTTGGGTAGACTTGTGATAAAATCCTTTGAGACTTCCTCCCAGCGCTGACAAGGTATTTCTAATGTTGTAAGAGACCTGGGGTCTTAACTATTTCAACCTTATTTTGTTGGTAAACCAAACATTCTGCCACGAACCTTTGAATATCATATTTAAGACTTTCCCAAAAAATCCCTTCTTGACCCCATGGTACGATTTTAGGAATCCCGGGTGCCCACCAATAGGAGAGGTGTGCAATTCCAAAAGGATATTTGTTTGAGTTGGAAGTTCTTAAATATATATAAGTGATCCTTATACCATATAAGCGAATCATTTTTCCAAACAAAAGTATCTGATACACTAGAATCCTTCTATAACGTTTGAATGAGAGTCTACATAGATTGGTCATTCTTCCATTCTTCCCTTGCTTCTACTACCCAATCAGGTTTTATAATCAAAATTGCACAAATTAATGCCTCAACATCCTCATTTTTTCTGGAGAGTGAATCTGCCACCACATTATGTTTCCCTTTTTTACAGATGATTTCAAAGTCATATCCCAACATCTTGGTTACCCATTTTTGTTGCTCTTCTGAATATAGTCTCTTTTCCAAGAAGTATTTAAGACTATCACGATTTGTTTTGACCTTGAAGTGCCTACCTATTAGGTAAGGATGCCATTGCATAAGGGCATGTAGTATTGCCATCATTTCCTTATCATAAATGGGTTTCTATAAGTTCTTTCACTTGATTGGTCGACTTTCAAAAGAAAGGGGATGTCCTTCTTGCATTAGAACAACACTGATTCCATTTTCTCAGGCATCACATTCCACAATGAAGGTTTTTGTGAAGTCTGGTGTGGTAAAAATAGGAGCTTTGCATATTACCTCTTTATGTTGTTCAAAATATTGAGTTGCCTCTAGAGTCCAAGGAAATGATTCCTTCTTCAATAATGATTTTAGAGGTGATGCTATTCTTCCATAGTTCCAAACAAACTTGTGGTAGTACTCTGTCAAACCTAAGAATCCTCTAATATTCTTCAAGTTTTTGGGTAGCACCCATTCAACATGTTGAACATGTTCTTCCCAAGGCTTGCTATAGATTAGTATATCATCACAAAATACAAGCCACAAATTTTCTAAGGAAGGGCTTGAAAATGGAATTCATCAAACCTTGAAATGTGGAAGGTGCATTTGTAAGGCAAAAATACATGACAAAAAAATCATAATGATCTTCATGAGTTTTGAATGTTGTTTTAGGGATGTCTTCTTCCTTCATTCTAGTTTGATGATACCCTGAACTGAGATCCAACTTTGTGAAGTAAGTTGCTCCATGTAGTTCATCTAACAATTAATCAATGACAATAATGTGAAACTTATCTTTTATGGTGATCTTGTTGAGCTCTCTATAATTTGGACACATACGCCACGAGCCCTCCTTCTTGTGTACCATTACCACTGGTGCAGAGTAAGAACTTTGGCCAGGCCTAATTATGCCAACCTCTAACAATTCTACAACCATAAGCTCAATTTCACTTTTATGGCCATAGGGATATCTATAAGGTCTTCTGTTAGGAGGAACACTTCCTAGAATTACGTGAATAGCATGATCAAAATATCGAGTAGGTGGATTAAGACCTTTTGGAATATCTTCAAATATCTTGGAGTGCTTGTGAATGACCCTTTGGAGATCGATGGGAATAGGAGGCTTAGATGTTTGAACATCTAATGAGCATAAGTGTTCAATTATACCTTGATGTCCCCTTTTCAACAATTTTTTCATACCATTAGAGCTTATCACCTTGCGTGGTTTCCCTTTGATATCCTTTAATTCAAATTATTTTCCTTCCCATGAAAATTTCATTAAAAGTTTTTGAAAATTAAAAGCCACTGTTTCTTATGATTGTAACCATTAAACCCCTAAGACAACATTAGCACCACCCATTAGGATAACAATCATTGGACTATTCAATACATATTCCCCCATAGTAAGATTGATATTATGGCATTTCCCTGAACAATTGATAGTTCATCCATTTGCAATCATTACTTTAAAGTTTGTTGCTAGATATACAAACCAATTGAGATCTTTGGCTAGTTTACAGTGAATGAAATTATGAGTATTACTAGAATCAATCAACACTGTTACCTTTTTCTTTTTGATATATCCTTCAATCTTGAGAGTTTGGGGAGTGCTAATTCCATCCAATGCATGACAAGATATGGTGGGAGTAATCTCTTCTATTTCTTCAGCTTGAGATGGTTCATGTTCTTTTGCTCCCTCCTATTCACAATCTATGTAGAATAATTTCTTCTTGCCACACTTATGTCTCTTATTGTACTTTCCGTCACAATTAAAGCATATAACTTTTCTCTTATTTCATCTAGTTTTTGAGGTGTCAACCTTTGAGGTGGGTAAGAAGAAGGAACATCATTGTCTCTATATGTGTTGGAGGTGCTTCTTCTAGTAGCCAACGCCATATATTTACTTTCAACTTTACTTGCCAAGATGAAGGTCTTCTCTAAGGGTGTTGGTTCAAAGAGGCGTGCCTCATGTTGGATGTTATCCTTCAAGGTTCCAATAAAGAGATCAACAATTTATTATCTAGTATCCCCTCCACTCCGAGACTCAACATTTGAAATTGTTGAATGTGCTCGCCTACTGGACCCTTTTGCCTTATATTTATCAAGTAGGTAAAGAAGGATTGCTCTTAACATCATCATGATATGATATCAATTCCTCTGTAAAAATGGACCAAGAGATAATGGAGTTCTTTTTGCGTTCACAAATCCATTGGCACCACACAAACTACTTAGGTTCTAAATATAAATATGCAATAGGCACCTTTTGGATATTTGACACCTGATGTATATCAAAAATTTGATCCATTTGGAATATCCATGTTATGGGGTCCTTTCCATCAAACTTCCTCATGTCAATGTTATGGAGTTGGATACACCTTGGGGACCATCCATTGTTATTTCCATTACTAGAATCAATTCCTCTTGGAATATTTTTATCAATGGAAGGTTTCTCAACATGGAAACTAACTTTATCTTCCTAAGTACCCTAAAAAACATCATCACTTGTAGGAAGATTTTCCCTTTAATTTTGTATGAGATTAACAATATTTTTCATATTTTCCTCCATCATCTTCTCCATACGTCCCATCATTTCCTCTAAATTAAGTAAATCAATTGTTTTCACAAACCCTTTAATCATATCTTCCAACTTGGACATTCGAAAAGATAGGTCTTCACTTTCATCGTAGGTCAAGGATGAATCCTCTCGTGGTTTGAATGGATTGTGATTTTTCCCACTACCTTTTGGTGGAATTTTGAACAAAATAAATATATATCACACTTTGAGTTCGCCTCAAATAGATCCTTCTATTAAAAGTTATTTCAAAATTTAAAATGTCGTACCTTTTTCTAACCCCGATTTGATGGCTGATTTCCAACTAAGGCAATCCAAAAATTTAGGCGCCTTTGAGTTTGGAATATCCGCATGTGGTATCCTGATATGTCCTATTTCCAATGTCGTAGGTATCGTTTAATTTGGATGTGCCAAAAAAAGTTGTGACAATTTTCCTAACACTTGTTATTTTTGGATTTTCCAAAAGAGTGAGAGTGTACAACCTGCCACATGTCCAATTTTTTTAATTTGATTTTGCAGTTGATACCACATGTACTGTGGCATGTCTTATTTTTTATGCAACTGGTCTCACTCAATTTGGATCTCGTATGCTCCAAATATAACAATTTTCCCTAGAACACTTGTTTCAGACTAGCTTTTGTTATATTCAGAAACCCTGACTTCCCTAGGGTATAAATCCGAACCTATAATGATTCAAGATATGAATACTTTAGAATAGATATCTCGGCATGTTTTCTAGATGGATTCTGAGTTTCGCTATATGAAACCTTGTATAAAAAACAATATATCGAAAATTCCAAGATGACATGTTTTGGAAGCGTCCAAGCTCTGATACCAAATGTTAAGCAACAAGTTCCCCAAAAGAGCATGAAAAGAGCATAAATAGACCAAGAAGAGTAATCCACACCTTGATAATGAAGAAATAGATGAATAGAAATCCTCTTCAAGGAAACCTCCTTATACAATGTACTAAGCACACAAGGAAAGCCAAGTTTAGATGATTCAAATGAAAAGGTCTCCTTCCTATATATGAGACAAAGAGATGCAATTACAACTAATGGACACAAGCCGACATAACTAATATATAAATAATAATAATGAAAATTACCAATAATAGACCTAATCCGACATCAATAAATGTAATGAGCCACAATATAAGGGGTAATGTGTCAACATTTAGGGATTAACCGTGTGTATGCTAATTTAGTAGTTGGAAACTAAATCTAATAACCTTAATAATAGTCAATTATTTAAATAATATATGAGAATGAGCCCTAATATATAAGGGTGAGACTAAATTTACATTTTCTTTGAGCCATGCAAATGCAGTGTTTTCATTCATTTTTCTTATTTTTTAGATATATTTCCACTAAGTTTCAATGTATTGGAGGTTAAAGGGAACCTACCCATTGACTCAATCATATTTTGAATCACTCATATTTGCATCTTGATACAACTCATTGATGCTATGATAAAATAAGTATGTCTACAGTGTCGTAATATGGATAAGTGATGCTTATGCATTTCAAACAACTTTCCCTCCTTTACTTCATTTTGCAAGCATTTTTGTTCCATTTTCTTTTCCTTTTCCTTGCACACACCTCTCCATCTATCTTGATACTTGAGAGCCACTTACAATGTATTGAAGTTTAGTAGGATCCTACCCCTTAACTCAATCATCCTTTCCACCATCCTTCTTAGTAACGTTTTCTAATTCACGAGAGAAAAACCCACTAGCACACCAAAGTTTTAACTTGTTACAGGAGGTAAGAAGCCTTTGGGTCCAAACACAAAAGAAAAAATTTGTGATCACTTGGATGAAATATCTAAATTGTTGGTAGAGCAAGATGTAGTCAAAGTCCCAACTTTGTGTCTACATGATAAGGCTCTCATTGGAAAATTTAATAACACCTAGCCAAACCTTTATATTAATAAATATTAGGTTTCAAAATTTGAGAATTTCGAATGAAGAGCATAGCTGGTGTCATTGTTTTCCTACATTACAAATTTCCTATGTATAAAAACTAGATAGATCATTGGCATTGCCTCTTAGTTTATGAGAATCGATGGTCTCTAATTTTTTTGATATGTTACAACCCATGGAAGATGTTCTTAAATAAACTCTAGTTGGGGTCCACCTCCCCTTCCTTTTTTTCTATTCATGAACCAAAGAAATATTTAATATAATTATGCAATGATAAAAATGGGATGATACTATCATTAGGATATAATTATCAAGATCTGAAACTTGTACTACTAAGTTAAAAATTCAACAATTATGACATAATTCAAACTTTGCACATTAGTTCAACTCCCCACAATTTCAATATCCTCTTCCATACCCTCTTTCAATTCATGTTCCACTAGAATGTAGGCCACCAAGCATGAGGTATTAGTGTCAAAAAAATTTTCCACTTCTAAAAGTTCCCAAAGCTATTTCTAATGGCCTTAAAAATATCCATAGACTAAAGCTCCAATGGAAGTTTCAATCTTTTTACTTAGAGAAGATGCAATGAAATCCTCTCCACCATAGGATCAAAATTTGGAACACATTTATTCAAGCATGAAACCATAGAAACCCAAAATCATCTCACCTTCAACATAAATACTACATCCTCTTCTGTTTTAAAATGGAATGCCAACCATCCTCTCACCAAAGTATGGTAATGAAGTGAGTATCCAAGAACAGGCTTCCAAACTCTCTCAATCCATAAGGAAAGGTTCTTATTTGAAATAAACCTACCATAAAATATTATCATTAGAGTTTTGATTGACATGTCCACAACTTGCACCATTGTGATATCTTTCCCTAAGACCAACTTTGTCTTATGTTTTTGAGCTTGACACACTTCTTTCCATTCCTTTTTCAGATTCATTTGAGGACTACCTCCTTCCCTGACTACACAATTTGGGACAGTTTCCTTTACGACCATAGCATTAACGACCTTCAAAATATCCATCTACTTGACCCCCTGAACATTTTCGTAGGTTTTTGTGTAGTCAAACTCTTCAAGGTAAAGACAATCCTTTCAACACCTTCCTCATACCTTTGCATGAAAAGAATTGTTAATGAAGGGATAAGATCATTTAATATCAAGATTCATTCCACTTAGCAAGTAATCTTATCACCATCTACAACTTTCAACTCTAAACCTATGCAAACATGTTCTTCAAGGTAAAAAATGTTGGTGTAGTAGCTGCATGAGGCATCAACTCATAGGTCAGCCCAAGAAAGAATAAAATTAAACTACATTTTAATTTTATTGTTTCAAAAATAACAAGTCGGCCCAAGAAAGAATAAAATTAAATTACATTTTAATTTTATTGTTGCACAAATAACAAGTCAGCCCCAGTTAATCATTCAAGTCGGCCCCAATTAAAAATTAGATTTTCCACAAAGATAAAGTATAAATAGAATGGTGCCTCTCCTCATTTTGGACACATAACAAAAGACAAGTTCACTCTACTAAGAGAGGTTCGCTACTGTAGCTAGGAGTTTGATTTTTTTTTGGTTCTCCACTATTGAAGAAGTTTCTCTCTTGTTTTTTCTTGGGTTTGTGCTACTACTATCTGGATGTACATCGATCTCTATTGGAAGGTGTGAGCTAGGGGGAGACAAATAGCTTTTTCTATGGTTGGGAGATGATTGTTCTTATCATCATGGTTAAACGAGCTCCACACTCATTTTGTTTATGTGCTTTGTCATTCTTTTTGTGATCTTGGTTATGCTGCTATAAATTCTAACAAAAACAATCCTTCCAACACCTTTCTCATACCGTTGCATGAAATCATCGCCAAAGAAGGGAAAAAATCATTTAATTTTGAGATTAATTCCACTTGACAAATAGTCTTATCACCATCTACAACTTTCAAATATGACCATGTACCATTGTAAAACTTATTATTCCTCCTTGTAACCTTCACCCTTCAAATGTTTACTAAGGTTTTAGATAAGTATGGTAGTGTAGCTCACTAAAATCCCTATAGAGAATATCTTGGAGACCTTCTTCCCTAGTGCACTTACCATGAAACCCCTTCCTTGACTACCATCCAAATTGCCTCCATTGACAAAGATAGGAAGACCCTTATTTGGATTTGCAATATAGTTGTGTTGCTCTTCCTCCTATCTTAGATTATGAAAAACCCTAAACCTCAAAGCTTTATCCTCATCTTTCATTTTCTTTTCACCCCAATAAGTACTTTATGATGTGAAGTTACTAAAATAATGAGAGGCTCATGTGTGGTTTCATAATCCCTCTCTCTCTATACACATACACTTCAATTGAATGTTATCTTTGTATAATATAATATAATATATTTATCATAAGAACATTTTGTGTTTATTAAAAAGATAAACTATCCTATTAAGTTTACTTAAATCAATTTTGATTGTCAAACATGTGTTAATTGGTTTTATTGATAGAGGAATCCAAACTCTGGTAATTAACTTGATAACCACAATAGTGGTCATAAACATTTTAATTGCATATAATACAATGGTTCATACAATAATATAACTATATATACAAGAAGGGAATATATATATATATATATATATATATATATATATATATATATATATATATATGAGAGTGAGAGAGAGGATGAAAACATATGTGACTGTGCATGTATATCTATTTATCTATATTGGTTTGGTAGAATTGAATTATGTTTTCTAGGTTATGCAAAACTGTACACTTCTACGCTTTCTCCTCATCTTCCATTTTTCGTTTCTCCCCAAAATGAACACTAATATGTGAATTTAGTTAGAGGCTTGTGTGTGGTTTCAAACTCTCTCTCTTGGTGCAGACACTTCAATTGACAATTTTCTCTATATAATATAATAAAAATATATTTATCATAGTAAAATTTTCATTTATAACCATATTAATGTTGATAAACATTTTATTACATATATAGTACAATCTTTCTCTCTCACACACATATAAGAGAAAGGGTGGAGAATACATATGTGATTTTACATGCATATCTTTATAGTTTGGTGGATAACCATAAAAATTGTGTTAAACATTTTAATTACACACACATATATATGAGAAAGGGTGGAGAAGACATATGTGATTGTGCATGCACATCTATATAGTTAGTTGGAATTGAATTATGTTTTACTTGATATTTAGGTAATAATACATAAAATGTGAAATAGTCACTTCAAATTGATTGAAAACCATTGTAAAAAAATATTAGTGGTTAATATGATGAATATATATAGTTTGCTAGGTGGATGTACTCTTTACTTGAAAACTAGTGTAAATGATAAACGACTAATGGTTTTGTGGTGTTTCTAGGTATATTGGATCCAAAAGCACATATTTATTAAATTTTGGCACTCAAGAAGAGTGAGCATGTTGTTGTATGTGTTGTTTGGAGATATTCTATTTTGGGGCATTGTGGCAGGGATTTGCCATCAACTTAGCATATACTAGAAATTGTAAATTTGTGTTCCACATCTTTGGGACATAGAGATTTGAAATCAATTCAATTACAATTCAAGGGATTGATCATCTATTACAAACAAATGTGTTTTACTTAAAGATATTTATTAAATATGTACATGGAGTTAAAAATATCAGTGTAAGTGGATATTTTGGTTGATTTCTATTGTTTTACATAGATGTATGAAATATGTGCATAAAATTAAGAATACAAATACAATGTAGATATTTTGGTTGATGATCTCATATGTTTTAATAATAACATTAATAAATAAATGATATATCAAAATTTTGTTGTTATTTTCAATCAATAAAACAAGTGACCCATAAATAATATTTTCATAAAGAGATATCTAAAATAAGATTTCTACATATATTACCATGAAGGTATCTAAAATTGAATTTTGTATATGTTTATGATATATTGAGTAAGTTTCAAAATGAGAAAAAAATAAGCTATAGATTCATTAAAATATAATTCATAATTCAACATATGATAAACAAGTCATTTCAAAACATGATGTTTATAACGAACAAATTATACATCCAAATCCAACATATGAGAAACAAGTCATTTCAAAACATGATGTTTATAACAAAAAAATTATACATCCAAATCCAAAATATGATGGACATAAGAGAAATTAACCTTCCAAAAATATTATTATATTTATTTCAATTATATGCCACTCAAGAGAAAAATTGTCAAAAACATTTAAATGAATACCAAGAAATAATAAAGCTTCATATCCATTATATAAAATAAATAAATAAAAAATAAAAATATATGATTCCATTGAAATCATATATATATATATATATATATATATAGTCTATTTTAAGCCACAAGTTCCTCAAAAGAGCATGAAAAGAGCATAAATAGATCAAGAAAAGTAATCCATGCCTTGATAATGAAGAAAAGAGACGAATAGCAAGCCTCTTCGAGGGGGAAACCTCCTTATACAATGTACTAAGCACACAAGACAAGACAAGTTGAGATGATTCAAATGAAAATCTCTCTTTCCTATATATATGAGACAAAGAGGTACAATTACAACTAATGGACACAAGCCAACATAACTAATATAATATACTAATGACAATTACCACACATAGACCCAAGTTGACATCAATAATATGTAATGAGCCATAATATAGGGGGTAATATGCCAACATTTAGGGCTTAACATGCCCCTCCCTTTTAGACAAGTGTTGTCCTCGACGCTTGATTAGTTGTGGATGCTTCTGTATGAAGGACTCATATTTCCACGTTGAAGACTGGTAAGTTATTCCACTTGATGAGGTACTTAATAATAGCCCCGATCGCATAGTTGTTTAGTCCTTGTTTCCATGATTTGTTCAAGTTCCAATATGAATTTTCCTTCTTCTTCCAGTTCCAACAAGATAGTTTGAATTTGGATCTTGACTCATATTACCTTCTTTAATCTAGAAACATGGAAAACTGGGTGTACCCTTGAAGATGAAGGGAGATCCAATTTGTAATCCATACTACCAATCTTCCGCAACACTTTATAAGGACCATAGTACTTGGGTGCTAATTTATTGTCTTTATTTATTTGCTTGAGAGACACCTGTTTGTAAGGTGCGGCTTAAAAAATACCCAATACCCTTCTTCAAAACTCTTTTCACTGCGATGTTGATCTACTTGTTGTTTCATATCGTTTTTTGACATAACCAAGTTGTCCTTCAGTAACTGGAGAAATTCTTGTTGGTGCTCTAGGTGATCTTCCACGACTTGAACTTTAGATTTTCCTTTTAAGGAAGATGTGATAGATGGATGATGGTACCCATAAAGTGCCATAAATGGAGACATTTTTTATGATGTTTGGAAGGAAGTATTGTACCACCATTCCGCCAAATATAACCATTTCACCCACTGTGTTTGTCAAATGCAAAGCAACGAAGATATCATTCCAAACATTTGTTCACTATCTCAGTTTGTCCATCGGATTGAGGATGATAGGATGAACTGTGAGCCAACTGGGTACCCAAACAAGAAAATAGTTCAACCCAAAATTTTCTAGTGAAAATTGAATCTCGATCATTAACAATAATCTTCGGGTTTCCATGTAACTTTTGAACTGTTTCCATGAAGGCTGTAGCAAATGTACTTTCATTAAAAGGGTGAGAGAGTGCAAAAAAGTGTGCATACTTTGTGAGCCTATCAACAACCACTATAATAACATTCTTCCCATCTGACTTGGGTAGACTTGTGATAAAATCCATTGATACTTCCTCCCAGGACTGACAAGGTATTTCTAATGTTGTAAAAGACCTGGGGTCTTAGCTGTTTCAACCTTATTTGTTGGAAAACCAAACATTCTTCCATGAACCTTTGAATATCATATTTAAGACCTTCCCAAAAAAATTCCTTCTTGACCCTGTGGTACATTTTTAGGAATCCTGGTTTCCCACCAATAGGAGAGGTGTGCAATTCCAAACGTATCTTTGTTTGAGTTGGAAGTTCTTAAATATATATAAGCGATCCTTATACCATAGTGAATCATTTTTCCACACAAAAGTATCTGATACACTTGAATCCTTCTATATATTTTGAATGAGCGTCCACATAGATTGGTCATTCTTCCATTCTTCCCTTACTTCTACTACCCAATTGGGTTTTATAATCGAAATTGCACAAAGTAATGCCTCAACATCCTCATCTTTTCTGGAGAGTGCATCTGCCACCACATTATGTTTCCCTTTTTTATAGATGATTTCAAAGTCATATACCAACATCTTGGTTGCTCATTTTTGTTTCTCTTCCGAAGATAGTCTCTGTTCCGAGAAGTAATCAAGACTATCATGATCTGTTTTGACCTTGAAGTGCCTACCTATTAGGTAAGGACGCCATTACTTAAGTGCATGTAGTATTTCCATCATATCCTTCTCATAAATGGGTTTCTATAATTTATTTCCCTTGATTGGTCCACTTTCGAAAGCAAGGGACTGTCCTTCTTTCATTAGAACAACATTGATTCCATTTCCTTAGGCATTAGATTCAACAATGAAGGTTTTTGTGAAGTCTGGTGTGGTCAAAATAAGAGCTTTGCATATTTCATCTTTAAGTTGTTCAAAAGAATGAGTTTCCTCTAGAGTCCAAGGAAATGTTTCCTTCTTAGTAATGATGTTAGAGGTGATGCTATTCTTCCATAGTTCCAAACAAACTTGCGGTAGTACCCTATCAAACCTAAGAATCCTCTAATATTCTTCAAGTTTTTGGGTAGCACCCTGTCAAAATGTTGAACATGTTCTTCCCAAGAATTGCTATAGATTAGTATATCATCAAAAAGTACTAACCACAAATTTTCTAAGGAAGGGCTTGAAAATGGAATTCATCAAACCTTGAAATGTGGAATGTGCATTTGTAAGGCCAAAAGGCATGACAAAAAATTCATAATGACCTTCATTAGTTTTGAATGTTGTTTTAGGGATGTCTTATTCCTTCATTATAGTTTGATGATACCCTGAATGGAGATCCAAATTTGTGAAGTAAGTTGCTCCATGTAGTTCATTTAAAAATTCATCAATGACAAGAATGTGAAACTTATCTTTAATGGTGATCTTGTTGAGCTCTCTATAATCTAGACACATACGCCATGAGCCCTCCTTCTTGTGTACCATTACCACTAGTGCAGAGTAAGAACTTTGGTCAGGCCTAATTATGCCAACCTCTAACATTTTTGCAACCATACCCTCAATTTCACTCTTCTGGCCATAGGGATATCTATAAGGTTTGATGTTAGGAGGAACACTTCCTAGAATTAAGTGAATAGCATGATCAAAATATCGCGTAGGTGGATTAAGACCTTTTGAAATATATTCAAATACCTTGGAGTGCTTATCAATGGCCCTTTGGAGATCCATGGGAATATGAGGCTTAGATGTTTGAACATCTAATGAGCATAATTGTGCAATTATACCTTGATGTCCCTTTTTCAACAATTTTTTCATACCATTAGATATTATCACCTTGCTTGGATTCCCTTTGATATCCTTTAATTCAAATTGTTTTCCTTCCCATGAAAATTTCATGAAAAGTTCTTGAAAATTAAAAGCCACTATTCCCAATGATTGTAGCTATTGAACCCATAAGACAACATCAGGACAACCCATTGGGATAGCAATCATTGGAATATTCAATACATATTCCCCCAATATAGTAATATTGATATTATGGAATTTAACTGAACAATTGACAGTTCCTCCATTTTCAATCATTACTTGAAACTTTGGTGCTGGATATACAAACCAATCGAGAGCTTTGGCTAGTTTACAGTGAATGAAATTATGAGTACTAACAGAATCAATCAACACTATTACCTTTTTATTTTTGATATATCCTTCAATCTTGAGAGTTTGGGGAGTGCTAATTCCATCTAATGTATGAAAAGATATGGTGGGACTAATCTCTTAGGGAGTAATATCTTCTATTTATTCAGCTTGAGATGGTTCTTGTTCTTTTGCTCCCTCCTATTCACAATCTATGTTGAATAATTTCTTCTCACCACACTTATGTCCCTTATTGTACTTGCTGTCACATTTAAAGAATATATCTTTTTCTCTTCTTTCTTCCAGTTGTTGAGGTGTAAACCTTTGAGGTGGGTAATAAGAAGGAGCATCATTCTCTCTATATGTGTTGGAGGTGGTTCTTCTAGTAGCCATCACCATATTTTTACTTTCAACTTTCCTTGCCAAGATGAAGGCCTTCTCTAAGGATGTTGGTTCAAAGAGGCATGGCTCATGTTGGATGTTATCTTTTAAGGTTCCATTAAAGAGATCAAAAATTTATTATCTAGTATCCCCTCCACTCCGAGACTCAACATTTGAAATTGTTGAATGTGCTAGCTTACTGGACCCTTTTCCCTTAGATTTATCATTTGGGTAAAGAAGGACTGCTCTTAACATCATCATGATATGATATCAATTCCTCTGTAAAAATGGACCAAGAGATAATGGAGTTCTTTTTACATTCACAAAGCCATTGGTACCACACAAACTACTTAGGTTCTAAATATAAATATGCAATAGGTACCTTTTGGATATTTGTTACCTGATGTATATAAAAAAATTGATCCATATGGAATATCCATGTTATGGGGTCCTTTCCATCAAACTTCCTCATGTCAATATTATGGAGTTGTATACCCCTTGGGGACCATTTGTGGTTATTTCCATTACTAGAATCAATTCCTCTTGGAATATTCTTATCAATAGAAGGTTTCTCAACATGGAAACTAACTTTATCTTCCTGAGTACCCTCGAAAAAATCATCACCTGCAGGGAGATTTTCCATTTAGTTTTGTATGAGATTAGCAATATTTTTCATATTTTCCTCCATCATATTCTCCATATGTCCCATGATTTCCTCTAAATTAAGTAAATCAACCGTTTTCACGGACCCTTTAATCATATCTTCCAACTTGGACATTCAAAAAGATAGGTCTTCTTCACTTTCATCGTAGGTCAGGGATGAATCCTCTGGTGGTTTTCGTGGAGTGTGATTTCTTCCACTTCCTTTTGGTGGGGTTTTGAACAATATAAATATATATCACACTTTGAGTTCACCTCAAATAGATCCTTCTATTAAAAATTATTTCAAAATTTAAAATGTTGTACCTTTTTCCAACCCTGGTTTGAAGACTGGTTTCCAACTAAGGCAATCCAAAAATTTAGGCCCCTTTGAGTCTTAAATCTCATCATGTGGTATCCTGATATTCCCTCTTTCCAATGCTGTAGGTCTCATTTAATTTGGATGTGCCAAAACAAGTTGTGACAATTTTCCCAACACTTGTTATTTTTGGATTTTCCAGAAGAGCGAGAGTGTACGGCCTGCCAGATGTCCAATTTTTTGAATTTGATTTTGAAATTTCTAACACATGTACTATGGTATGTATTATTTTTTATGCAACTGGTCTCACTCAATTTGGATCTTGCATGCTCTAGATATAACAATTTTCCCTAGAACACCTGATTCAGTTTAGCTTTTGGTCTAGTCAGAAACCCTAACTTCCCGAGGGTATAACTCCGAACCTGTAAGGATTCAAGATCTAAAAATTTTAGCATAGATATTTCGGCCTGTTTTCTATATAGGTTCTGAGTTTCTCTGTATGAAACCTTGTATAAAACACTATATAGTGAAAATTACAAGATGACATGTTTTGGAAGCGTCCAAGCTCTGATACCAAATGTTAAGCAACACGTTCCCCGAAAGAACACAAAAAGAGCATAAATAGACTAGGAAGAGTAATCCACGCCTTGATAATGAAGAAAAGTGATTAATAGAAAGCCTCTTCAAGGGGGAAACCTCCTTATACAATGTACTAAGCACATAAGGAAAGACAAGTTGCGATGATTCAAATGAAAAGGTCTCCTTCCTATATTTATGAGACAAAGAACTACAATTACAACTAATGGACACAAGCCAACATAACTAATATAATGATACTAATGAAAATTACCAATAATAGACCCAAGGTGACATCAATAATATGTAATGAGCCACAAAAATAGGGGGTAATGTGTCAACATTTAGGGCTTAACTGCGTGTATGCTAATTTAGTAGTTGGAAAACTAAATATAATAACCTTAATAATAATCAATTATTTAAATAATATATGAGAATGAGCCCTAATATATAATGGTGAGCCTAAATTTACACTTTCTTTGGGCCATGCAAATGCATTGTTTTCATTCATTTTTCTTTTTTTTAGATATATTTCCACTAAGTTTCAATGTCTTGGAGGTTAAAGGGAACCTACCCATTGACTCAATCATCCTTTCTATCACTCATATCTGCATCTTGATACAAGTCAATGATGCTATGATAAAACAAGTATGTCTACAGGGTTGTAATATGGATAAGTGATGCTTATGCATTTCACACAACTTTCCCTCCTTCACTTCATGTTGCAAGCATTTTTTTCCATTTTCTTTTCCTTTTCCTTGCACATACCTTTCCATCTATCTTGATACTTGAGAGCCACTTACACTGTATTGAAGGTTAGTAGGATCTTACCCCTTAACTCAATCATCCTTTCCACCATCCTTCTTAGTAACATTATCTAATTCACGAGAGAAAAACCCACTACCACACCAAAGTTTTAACTTGTTACATGAGGTAAGAAGCCTTTGGGTCCAAACACAAAAACAAAAAATTGTGATCACTTGGATGGAATATCTAAATTGTTGGTAGACCAAGATGTAGTCAAAGTCCCAAATTTGTGTCTACATGATAAAGCTCTCATTGGAAAATTTAATAACACCTAGCCAAACCTTTGTATTAATAAATCTTAGTTTTAAAAATTTGAGAATTTCGAATGAAGAGCATATTTGGTGCCATTGTTTTCCTACATCACAACTTTCCTATGTATAAAAACTAGATAGATCATTGACATTGCCTCTTAGTTTATGAGAATCAATGGTATCTAATTTTTTTGATAGGTTACAACCCATGGAAGGTGTTCTTAAATAAAATCTAGTTGGGTTCCACCCCCCTTCCTTTTTTTCTATTCATGAACCAAAGAAATATTTGAAAGAATTGATCATATGATTAACACTTAATGTTTGTCCTATTATCAAAGTATATCATCAAAGTTAATTTCCCTTGCAAGAATTTCCATTAATGCAAATCTTTTTGAAAGGCCTAGGCTAAGGTGATGAAGTTAACAATATATTTGACTTGACTAAAAACATATTAACACCACCATTTTAGTGTTTTAACGATGATGATATTACAACAATGACTACTTGACTATTAAAAAATTGCCATTAATAAAGAATATAATGACATTTTTTGTTAAAATTACATATCCACAATGACCACCTTAATGACCATTGTCACACACATGAAATTCATAACATAAATGATGGGTAGTTGATGATATTTGATGTTAATATATTCTAGGACAAACTGTATTTGTGACCTTTATTACAAACATGTTGTTAAGCTAATATTGTACATCATTTAGTGATGGTCACTATGTGTTCGAACCCTACAATGCTTGTGGTCCACACACCAATAACCCTTATAAACCTTGTGGTATGCTATAGCCCCTATAACACTTGTGGTCCGCATTCCAATAACCCATATAATCCTTGTGCCTCCATGTCAAAAATATTTATGGTCCCTTACTAGTAACCCTTGTAATTTCAATGAGATATTCATGCTAATAAAATATGTGGTCATGCAATTATTGACCCTATAATCCCTATCATTCCCATGTTGATAAGCTCATAACTATTCTAATCTCTAGCTCCTATAGTCTCTCTAAGCTCTATGGTGCCCATGCTATTAGCCTCTATATTGATCCTCATGATTATAATTTGTATGGTCCCCATGCTAATAACTCTTATGGTTCTTGTACACACTAATAACGCCATTAGTCCCCATGCTAATAATTCCTATGGCCCTTGTATTAATAAACCCTATAACCCCTGTAATAATCCCTATGGTACTTGTGTTAATAATCCCTACAACCCTTATAGTTCCTTGTGGTACCCATGCTAATAAATCTTATGGTTTCATTGCTAATAACCCTTGTAACTCCTATATATGATCCTCCTTTTAACAACCTTTATGGTCTCCATATTTTTATCAACCCTATAATCCATTTAACCTCTATGAATATTATGTTGATAACCATATGACCCATCTAACTTCAATATGAGTTCTGTAACCCCTTGGATGTCTATGGTCCCCAAACTAATAACCTCTATAACCCTTAACAAAATTCATATATCCCTATGAAAATAATCGATATAAACCATGTTCCAATACCCCCAATATAACCCCTAATGTCTCCATGCTAATAAGAAACACCATGGTTTTCCTACTAATAACTCTCTTAAGAATCACGCTAATAAGAAACACCATGGTTTTCGTACTAATAACTCTCTTAAGAATCCTTATTGTCCTCATGCTCATAACTCATATAACCCATTATAACTCTTACCGTCCTTAGTTAAAAATTATTATACTCTCTTACTAATAACTCTTATGATTTATGTATTAATAACCCATTTTATACTTATACTTATAACACATATAGCACCTATAACCACTATGGTACTACTCCTTAGTTAAAAATAATTATACACTCTTACTAATAACTCTTATGATTTATGTATTAATAACCCCTTTTATACTTATACTTATAACACATATAGCACCTATAACCACTATGGTACTAATCCTAGTTTCCGATGGTCTTTAGTGGTCATTAAATATAAACCCTATAACCCAGTACATATATTAATTAGTCCTAGTTTCCAATGGTCTTTAGTGGTCATTGAATATAAACCCTATAACCCAGTACATATATTAATAATTCCTAAGATCTCCTTGATAATAACTCTTATAATTACTCTCTATATATACTCTTTATGCTAATAACTTTTATGGGCCCGTCCTTATAACCTATTTAACCTTTATATAACTCTTATAGTCCCTCTATCACCTTTAGTCGCCACGATGATAACCCTTACAACCCCTTATAATACATCCCACCCTCATGAGGGGTGAGTTGTGCACATGTCTACGTAATTTGCCATGTTCTAATATCCATAGTAAAATCCATATGGTCCTATTCTTCTAAACCTTATAATATAACCTTTATATAGCTCCTATAATGTAATATCCATATTTTTAAGATAGATAAGATAATGCTCTATTGTGTTTTTAATATTGATAATTTTATTATGGTATCAAACACTAATAAGCATGCATACAATATGGCACCCATGCCACTAACAAAGAATCAAGTTGTACGTACATGAAAACAATCTCTTTTTGGAAACAAGCTTCTTTCACTTATGTGGTCTACCCTTCCCACCTTGTCACCCAATGTGTGTTGTGTACCGGTTTTGAGTGTTGTAGTGACAAATGTGTGTTGTGTACCTTTATTTTTAGTGTTGTATACCCTTTTGGGAGTTCTTTGAGAGAATATTGGAAGTGAGATATTACCCTTAACGTAAAACGATTTATGATTATCTTTTCCTTAACCTATATTTAAGAATAGGTAAATACTATTATTTTAATAAGTGGACAAAGTCAAAGATGATCTCTCCCTTCTTTCAATAGGATTATTATTTCTATATTTACGAAGGGTTTTTGTTTTTATATAAAGCCTCGTATGTGTGGGAGAAGGACACAAATTCTCCCTCATTGGAATTTATCTTAACCTAACCTCATCCTCAGTTGTATTACCTTCACTCATTCTTTTCACTGGTATTCTATTGCTTTGGAGAAGGTGCCACTTGGGAGTGACACCTCATTCCTTTCAGTAGGCACTTCAAGGTCAAAACAGATCATGATAGTCTTAATTATTTCTCGGAACAGAGACTATTTTTGGAAGAGAAACAAAAATGAGTAACCAAGATGTTGGTATATGACTTTGAAATCATCTATAAAAAAGGGAAACATAATGTGGTGGCAGATGCACTCTCCAGAAAAGATGAGGATGTTGAGGCATTACTTTGTGCAATTTCGATTATAAAACCCAATTGGGTAGTAGAAGTAAGGGAAGAATGGAAGAATGACCAATCTATGTGGACGCTCATTCAAAATATATAGAAGGATTCAAGTGTATCAGATACTTTTGTGTGGAAAAATGATTCACTATGGTATAAGGATCGCTTATATATATTTAAGAACTTCCAACTCAAACAAAGATACGTTTGGAATTGCACACCTCTCCTATTGGTGGGAAACCAGGATTCCGAAAAACGTACCACAGGGTCAAGAAGGAATTTTTTTGGGAAGGTCTTAAATATGATATTCAAAGGTTCATGGAAGAATGTTTGGTTTTCCAACAAATAAGGTTGAAACAGCTAAGACCCCAGGTCTTTTACATCATTAGAAATACCTTGTCAGTCCTGGGAGGAAGTATCAATGGATTTTATCACAAGTCTACCCAAGTCAGATGGGAAGAATGTTATTATAGTGGTTGTTGACAGGCTCACAAAGTATGCACACTTTTTTGCACTCTCTCACCCTTTTAATGAAAGTACATTTGCTACAGCCTTCATGGAAACAGTTCAGAAGTTACCCATGATTTGTTCAAGTTCCAATATGAATTTTCCTTCTTCATCCAGTTCCAGCAAGATAGTTTGAATTTGGGTATAGACAAAGTGAATTCATCCAGTCTATTTGAGGTTTCTTTTGAACAATTTATCTAATGTGATCAATTAAACTTAGTTCTACATATATTTTGCACAACACCTCGTCAGTGTACTTACCCTAGTTGATAATTTATGAGAAGTAAAATAAACAATAATTTTACCCAACAATAAGATAGGAAAGACTTATGATTTGGTAGAGCATATGAAATATCCTAATGTTTGATTCATCAAGGTCTAAGATCTCCCAGCCATGGACATCAATGGGATTTTCAATCCTTATGTTTATGTTAAGGTGGTGAATATAAAGGAATGACGAAGTATTTCAAGAAGACAATGCTCCATGTGGCTATACGGCTCAATGATTGCACAGTTGTGGAGTTGTTGATGGTTTTTGGAGCCAATCGAAGCCACCAAAATTAGGAGTGATAATAGAAGCATAGGGAAAATGTTTCCATAGATATTCACATGGACATTGTTGGAAAAGATGAAGGAAACCAAGGGCATAGTCAGCCTCGAGGCAATTTTAAATATGAGGGAGGTTCTCATTTCCCTCCATGAAATTAAGACAAATCTAATGAATGTGCCCTACCCCATGCATGTGGAATCCTTCATTGAACCTCAAATGAAGATCTACCTAGATGAAAAAGACAGATAAATGATCAAGAAACGGATCAGCTAGGTACAAGTCGGGGAGCTCATCGAGGATGCCAAGGATGATCTTGATCTCATCCCCAAAATGGAAAGAAGGAAAATTTGTTAAGAAACAGATAGATTTGCACACCATGGAAAAGACAGGGAATTTGACAAATCTAGAGACTTCATGCATTCGGGTAGTAGCTTATGAGTTAAACCACCATGAATTCAGAGATGGAGCCACGAAATAAAATAATAGGTTCCGTCGATTAATATAGACCTTGTGAGATGGTGGAGACTATGAATCAAGGACTGAGCTTGTAAACTGGTTTATTAATTTGTATATCCCGCAACAATTGTAAGTTAAGAGATCAAAGAGTATATCTCGTGGTCCGCAAGTTGGTGGTAAGAAAATCGAGAAATTAGACTCCACGTGTGAAGGTTCCCTTGTCACATTGAGTTCATAGAAGACAAGAGAGGGTCGTGAGATAAGAAAGGAGGCCCAATTATAAAGGAAGAGTCGTTCAGGAAGGTAGCATGAAGAGTTGAGGATCTTGTGAAAAATGATAAGCCCACGTGTGAAGGAAATGTTGGAGCTTGTGAAAGATTATAAGCCCACGTGTGAAGGAAATGTTGGGTGGATTTGCCGAAGTAGGGGTAACTAGAAATAATCAATTGAAATCCATTGGGATTCATGATGTGTACAAGAAGGCCATGGGCATAGGTGGTTGGAATTCACTAGTGCTGATAAATGGGGAGGAGGTGGAGCTCCACATAAATGCACTAAGTGTGAATGAATTGTATCTTTAGGACTACATCTAGGCAGAGGTGATGCTTGCTTGGGTGTGGGAATGAATGGCTTAAGAGAGATGATGAGGAGATAATTATGCTTATAGAGCAGGAGAATGGAGAGCGATCATTGGTTTCTAGTGATGGTTGTCCACACGATGATGATCTAGTCAAGGTTTGTTGGGTTTTGACATATTTTCACTGCTTAAAGGTTGGGACACAAAATTTACGGTGAGTCTTTACTACACACTCCCTCAACTCATTAATGGAGAGGGTAAATGTGTGGAAAGTGTTTTCCTTAGGTTTAAAATGTTAGGGAGTGGTGGAAATTTGATCTTTTACACACTCAATGCCAATGGCTTCTAACTCACAGATAACACAGAGACCCCCAAACAAGGATAGAGGAAGACAAAAATCTAAAATCTATGAGAGAATTATGCACTTATGAAACCATCAATTGGGATTCTAATGGTGAGGGTTTGAACTTTAGGTCACTGACAGAGACTTGCATTAATGAAACTAAAGTTGATGATGATCCCCAATTTGGGGTTGAATCCATGGAGGTGGATGATGAGCAATTGCCCCTCTTGAAAAAATCAAGGTCCCTTGGCTGAATCTAAGACAAAGATGGGAAATGCATGAAAAATGCCACTACACGAAGAATTGAAGGAAGAATAAGGAAATGGAGGATGAAGAAGTGATCGGTTCACTCTAGCAAAAGATTTTTTATGGATTTTGATCTAGTCACAATGTAAATGGGCATACGATTGTAAGACATGTTTAGGCATGTTGTATTCCTAGATACTTGGTTAAAACTTTGAGGGGGGTTGGTATTTACCCCAAGTCAAGTTTAGAGGGGTGTAACATCCCCAGGATTTAACCCCAGTTTAAAATGTAATTTTGTAAAAGACAATGAGTGTCTGTAAGGAAAAACTCATATTGTATTTTTCTCTGTTAATATAAAAATTAAACTAGCAATGGCAGAGCCAATACGCTGAATGAATAGGGACTCATGTATTCACCTAGGTCAGTAACGGGGGGTGGCATATATCATAAAAGCTAATTATGACCCTATTTAACCCTTCTTACCTTATAATTTTGATAAACCTTTTTATCTTTTAACTAAGCCCAATCCTTGTTTAACCTTTAATTTTGTTTTAAGAGCCAATTATGTTTAAATGGGTGGTTAATGGAGGATTAGGTGGGAAATGAAGGAATTAATTGACAAGTATTGCTGGGTGAGCATGCATACAACAAAAAGAACGTGAAGAGGAGAGAACAGACAATTTTTTAATATAGAGAGGGAAAATGCAAGGGACAACATCAAAATGTTGCAGCGTTGAAGAAAATTGTGACTAAGTGTTGAATTTGTGGTTAATTGGAATTGCTAGAGGACAAAGAAATAAGTCCAATTCCAGAGAAAAGTGTCCAATTTAACCAAATTCTGTGGCAGTTGGGTTGGTTGAGAGTACCTGTAAACCCAAGCTTGTTTTTATCTTTTTGGTTGATAAATTATCTTGTTTTTCCTCTCGTTGCACCTAATATATGGAAATGGCGCAACAAATTAATTTAGTGGAATTATAAGCACATGTGCAGTGATGGATTTTCATTGTGGTGCTAGTTAGAATGAAGCTAAGGGAAAGGATTGCACATTTGGCATGGATTTGGTAACAAACCAGAAAATCTTGTTTTCCAAGTGAGGAAATCATGAGAGAAACCTGGGATTGGTGAGAACCTATGTTGAATGCATGAGTCTCAGCTTGGGGGTGGAGTTTGGATGAGAGATTAATGAGCAGAAATACCTACGCTTGGGTGGAGCATGGCTGCCACGAAGCCAGTTGCTCATTTCAAATATTTTGCAGATAAGTTTAACACCTGGAAATTCTATCTTAATTTATGAGATGTTATTTAATTAATTGCCGGTTAAATATTTGCATGATTTTCATGTTAAATTCCTGAGTTTTGGTTTCAAAATAGGAATTTACATTTTATTTTGTTAAATTCATGGGCATGAAATAAATGCAAGTTTAATTATGCGTTATTTCTTAGGAAATTTTATGCAAGCCGGTTTATTTTTATTTAAGTCGATGTCGAAATTTATTTCCTGTACAAATTGTTAATTTCCAAGTTTGAAATTGTAATGTTTAATTAAACTCGGTCTAAGAGAACAAAGCTTGGAAAAATTAGAAGAATGGATAAGTGAACTGGAAATTTTATCCAATTCTATCATTTTTCATTCATTTAAAACTTTATGGAAAAAAGATAATTTTATTGCCTAGGCCTATATGATAATGTCAGTTTTACTGTTTTATCGTGTAGATCCTAAGTTCCAGGAAATGAATATGCAATTCATTAAGGATTATAGTCGGGAAGAAAATGGTTCATTAAATTAATAAATAAAGTGGTCGATAAAATTGACCGACTAAATTTGAAATTATAAGTCGAATATAATTGGGGAAATAAATTTCTATGCTATATAGAAATGGCTTGATTTAATTATTTAATAAAGTTTTGATGATTGAGTCAAATATGGGTTTGACCAATTTGTCTAATAGGTAAATTTGTCTAAAATGGATTTGACCAATTTGTTTAATAATTAAATTTGTAGAATATGGGCTCGACAAATTTGACTAATAAGTGAGTTGAAAACCATAGGTTGATTTGATTCATTAAAACCAAAGTTTTTTTGGGTTAAATAGAACCATGGGATGATTTGTTTAGTTGAAGAGACTAGATGTTTAAGTCTTAATTGTATTTGTTAATTAAATGATAAACAATACCTTGAGTTAGGGCATGTTTTTAGGAGTTTTGTAATGAGTAGTATTGTTGATTTGAAAACCACGGGTTGGAGTGGTATAACTACAAATTTGTGTTTTAGTCCAAGTTAGACATATATGAATATGATTAACTTGAAGTTATGTAATTCGGCCGTAGTTGGTGGAGGACTTAGACGGTTAATGGACTAAGTTATTACTATCGGTAATATTATTTAATATAATTAAAAATATGTAATGCATTTAGTCGATTAATGGACTAAGTTAAAACGTCGGTAATTTTGTTTATTATGATTTTGTAATAGATTTGTTGAATTAATATTTCCTTGACTTAATGAAATGGAAATGTGCATATACTTGGAAAATAATGATTTTTCCTTTCCTTAAGGAAATATTTGGAATAATCGACAAGTATTTGTTTAAATCAAAGTAGACTATATATTTATATGTAAAAGCTCACTATTTTCATAATTGTCGGGTTAGTCGGAAACCGACAAGTATTTGTTTAAGTCGAAGTAGACTATGTATTTATATTTAAAAGCTCACTATTTTCATATTTGTCGGGTTAGTCGGAAACCAAAAAATAATTTTTTAATTCAAAGTAGACTATATATTTATATTTAAAAGCTCATTATTTTCATATTTGTTGGGTTAGTCGGAAACCAACAAATATTTGTTTAGGTCGAAGTTAGACAAGTATTTGTTTAGTCGGTTAACCGACCGACTGCACTAAATCGACCATAGTCGGATCTCGACCGTAGTCCAATCTCGACCGTAGTCGGATCTTGACCGTAGTTTATGAAAAATGGTTTGAATTCTTAAGAATAAATTTTATAAGGAAAGAATTAGAAATATTGTAAAGTCTCTAAAGTGGTATATGATGCTCGGATTGGCCATGTCTTGGCCATATTGTTCAAGGTTAATAGATCTATTGTTGTTGGTTTTCTTGAATTGGGTTTCTAGGGTAAAATTCTTCTTCTTCATTGTGTTTTTTTTCTTATTATATGTATTATGTGTTTTATCATTCCTAACAACTTGTATGCATACCCATGAGAGACCAAGCGCTTTAGGATTACTCAACTTTTGCATAACTATCAGGTGTAGAACCTCATCACAACTATAGCCACTAAGTATATTTATGAAAATTGATTCATAATCTAAGTTAGTTTATCATTCCAAGGTAAACCCCACTTACTAAAACCATTAAAGATATTTTCACCAGTGTTATAAATCACAAGTATATTATATAAACAGAAAAATATATAACCATATAGAGTTGGTGGTGTGCAAGAACTATTTTATAACATTAGCACACAATATGCATCAACATAACATAATTTATTTCTTATAGATTGATCCAAATGACCATCTATTTATACTTGAATTTGTAACCAATCTTCCTTCAACAAAATTTGACTCGGTGACTTTGATCACCAAAGACAACCCCAATGAAATTAGACAATCCACATTTCTTATCCATTTCCACACTTAATAAATAATAGTCAAACTCGTCTCGACCATTTAATTGGTACTATCCAACTAGTGGGAAATCGTCTTAGTGAACTAATCAACCTCTTAGTTAGTCAACTAATTGGTATCCAAAAGTTGGGATAAATCACACATTCTAGCATGCCCCCTTCAACACAACTTAGTGGAGGATCAGGAGGTGGAATTACCTTACTGCCCATGTGTAGTGAAATCTTCCCAAAGCCAAAGAAAGGATCAATGTTTAACAAACTTGTCATCTATCAACAACTTTGTAAAAATTTCAACCATTTAACCATCTATCATGCAATAGGTAATAAATACCACATTCTCATGTAGCCACCTTTTTAAATAGTGTGCATGAATCTCAAGATGTTTATCTTTCTATGAGCCAATTGTATTGTAGTTTGATTTACACATTACACTACAGTCAATTCCATACAAATAAATATAATCTCACCCATCAAGTTGTTAATACACATAGCCTCAGTTATCTATTCACTTTGCCTCTGTATTCAATATTAACAATCAATAATGCAATAGCCTATTTATTTTTCATGCATGGTCAAACAATCAAACCAAATCCTATATTAAACATATGTCCATAAGTCAACTTTTGTTCATCCCTATCACTAGCCCAATCAAAGTCTAAATATTTAATGAATAAAATTTTAATTGGAATATTTGATACCAATAATATGCATTCCTTTAATATACTTAATAATCCTTTTGTGGCCTTTATACGGATCTCCCTAGGATCCTTTATACAACTCTCCCTATGATCTTGCATGAACCAAGAGGCCACACTAATAGCAAAGGAAATATGAGGTCTACTATGATTCAAATAAATAATATTTATAACAGTTTGCATGTGCATAGTGGCATCAACTTTCTAAGAATCACAATCATTATTCAAACTCGAGTAGAACATATCTTACAGTGTTTCATTCTTAATATTTATAATATATCCAATGTATAATTCCATTGTGAAATGAAGATTCCATCATCCAACTATAGAACTTGGATGCCAACAAAGAAAACATAGCAAACCTAAGTTTGTAATCATGAAGGTATCATTAATTTCTCCTTTACAACAAAAATTGAATCATCATTTTTCCTAATGATAATCAAAGCTTCCACAAATAGTACAATCAATAGAACTACATCATTAACATGCAAAAAATAAATACTATGATATGATTCATAACCATACCAATCTCCTCATATAATGGTCCATGCAAATGTTTCAAACCATAAAAAATAAAAATAATAAAACATAGTGCACATAAGGTTGTTGTATTGCATAAAACCAAGTGGTTACTCCATATAAATCTTCTTGATAAGATCCCCATACATACATTTGATGTACCTACCAACCAAAATTAGAAACTAGAGCAAGAAAAATTTGGATATAAATGGTCTTTTCTATTAGATCAAAGAGTCTTCATGTAATTAGTGCCTTCGTGTTGAGAAAAAAATGTTTTCTACCGATCAGGTCTTATGTCTCTCAACAACACCATCTAAAGTAAACTTGGTCTTATAGACCGATTTTCATTTTACCATGTTCTTTCCTTGTGGATATGGAGATAATCCAAGCCTTATTCAACAAAAAGGACTTATTTTTTGTAGTCATAGAATTCTCCCATTAAGTAATGCCATGTGTATTTGCATATGTCTCACAATAACATGTCTCTAGTACACGTTTCATGGGGGAAACATTAACTTGTTGTTTTAGGCCGAGTATTACTTGGATAAATCATGTCACCTACATCATTTCCAACATCATGAATGGTCTCAGTTACCAACTTGGGATAATGAATTTCCCTAAAAGAAGCTGTCCCTAAAATGCACTTACCATGAACAAAATAATCCATTCTATTAGTTGATTCATAATCAACACTCTAATCAATAGCTTATTGAGTATAAATCTGACTAGAGATTCTATGAATCATAAGAGGCAAGGGTCAAGAGAAAATCTCCTGATTTATTTTCATTGAATATAACATCCCATCGAAAGATCAATCCATGCTTAGTCAGATCACATAGTGAATATGCTTTAGACTCTTCAAAGTATCCAACCATGATGTAGGAATGGTTCTTGGGGTCCAATTTCTTCCACTTTTCATTTGGAATACATGCCCAAGATATTCATCCAAAGGTCTTGAGATGTATATATGATGGTTTCCTTCCATTCCAATTCTCAAGATGGGTGACATCCCACACTAGCATGGTTAGAACCCTATTTAGAATGTAATTTGAGTAGCCATCAAGTTATGCCCCAAAATTGGTCAAAATTATTTCCTAAAGCAAACATGAAGCAATCTTAGTCAAGGTATTTTTTTTCTTTCAGGCGCAACACCATTCAATCAAGGAGTGTAACTTATTTTTATTTTCCATAATATATGATTATTATATAAGTATCCTTCAAAAGACATTACTCACATATTCTCCACCATTATTAGACCTCAAACTTTGCAAAGTTTGGCTGCATTGCTTTTCAAAAAAATCCATAAGTGTCTCCTTGAATTTCTCAAAAACCATATACTTTTTCTTTAAGAATAAAACCCAAGTAATCTTAGAAAAATCATCAATGGAGTTTATACATACCTTGCACCTATGAAAGGTTGATGGTTCATTGTAAAAATATCATTGTGCACAAGCTTTAGTTATGTTTTTATCCTCCAATACTTCCCTTCCTCAAACTTTTCTTGATGATTCTTTCCAAGAAAAAAAACCTCGAATACACCTTAAGGAGGAACCACTATAGGGAGACCATGAACCATATTCAACTTGATGAACTTCTTCAAAATTTCAAATGTCCTAGCCTTTCATGACATTTTTTCTTCTATCATTAGTTTTGGGTATAAGTACAAATGGTATAGTTTCCTTGTTTGCACCATTAATGTAATAAAACTTGTATAGTATGATATTAGGGTCAAGAATAACCTAAAAAACAAGATCAAAATTATTGTTTATGTCCCTCATAGCAAACCTATCAAGAAAAAAATCAAGTTTCTAGCCAGTCTAAGTTGATGTACAAACAAAAGATTATCTATATGTTGTGGCATGTAGTAGACATCAACGATTGCAACATTCTCAAGATCAACCCTACCACTACCAATAACAATAAGTGCATAGTTGTGTACAAAATATATCTTCTCTTCTTTGGCCTCACTCAAGGAAGAAAAAAGAGAAGTGTAAGAGAAGTTTCATAAGCCATGTGATATAAAGAATGAGATTCCATTATCCTCCTTTTGACAAAATATGAGCATGTAATGCTTGAGAGAAAATAGCAAAGAAGGTATGATTTATCACCTTGATTGTATTTAGGGGGTTGTTGTTAGATTGTCCACCTTTCATCCTCATAATATTCTCTTCAAGGTCAAAAATCTTCTTGATATGAGAATTCTAAAAGTTTCCTTCCTTTACACAATAATAGTAGATCTTCTTATACTGGAATTTCATGGTCTACAACTAACTATCACTCCATAATTTCTTCTATCAATTTGATCTTCATGATACTATCATAGTCTCCTCCATGGCCTCTTTCCACATTTCAATATCAACCTCCTTCTTTGCAATTATATTTCCTCTTTCCTTTAATTAAATGAGCATGTTTCTTGTTGCTAAAATTTCCTTTATTGAACAATTTATCTCGTTCCCTTATCAACAAAATGCAAAAGGATTCAAGGGTGTAATCTTTACCATCTTCTTTTTTTGAAGCCCATTTAGCATGAAATGTGGAACACAAAACATCATATGGTGTTTTTAGATTCATTCGAATCAATTCTATCAACTATCATTCCCATTTTGGTAAGTGTTTTTCACATTCTCCTAGCTTCAACTATGACCCTTTTACAAGGGATAGATAATCCTCAATCTTTTTGAAAGAGAGAGGTTCAAAAGAGATCAACTCTTTCTAAAGCAATTTGCTTAACCTTATTTTAGTCAACCTTATCAAATAGTTTCTCAAACTTCTTACATACTTCTCAAACTTCTTACATACTTCAATTGGGAAATCAATTCCACTACTATGAATCCAAATATTCCTTGAGATATAGGTCATCATAATATCTATAATTTCGTCCTTCTTCCAATTAACCACGAACTTCTTATGTTCATAATTAGTATCAAGGACAACAATCTTTATGAACTTTCACGATTATTTTATCTTCAATAATGTCTACATGTCTTATTCCCATATGCTAGTTATGCTCATTAATTGAGCACTACAAGATCATACTTTAAACCCATATTACTATGTAAAACCTTATTTCAAATCCAATATTCAAGCTAGGGTATTTTTGACTTCGTAGGAGTGAAATTAATACTATCTGAGGTGTTATTGTAATGGAATAGCATCCAAAACTCCTTGCAACAATAAAACCAAGGATCTAAAACCATGTTACAAATCATACATGCATTCCATAAGTATAAAACATATCTAGGTTGAGTTGGTGGTATTTAAGAACATTATTATAATATTATTGCACAATATACATCAACATAACACAATTTATTGCTTGTAAATCGATCCACATGATCATTTGTTTACACGTAAGTGTGTAACTAATATTGTTTAAACTAAAGTTGATTCAGTCAAATTTGATAACCTAAGGAATCCCCAAAGCAGTTAGACAATCCATATTTTTTTCCTTTTTATGTTCCTATTCAATTACAATCAACGTGGTCAAGAACAAGTAATTGGTCTCATTCAACTAGTCGATTTCCCAACTCACATCCAAAAGTTGTATTTAATCACACATTCCAACCATTAGGAACGCGAGTCAATAAATAACCATAATACTTTATGCATGAATTATTTTATTAATTCAAATAATACATAGGTACACAACACTCTTACAATAATTGGAACTAAACTACAACCACTAAAATATCACAAACAATACCTCAAGAGTTCAAATATATAGATAACAAAAAAACAATCTCTACACTTACAAACTCTCTAGATTTTAAATGAGGAAATTGAAACAACACATAATCATAATCAAAACTAACAACATCCACTAAGGATTTAACCTTATTCCAATAACTTCCTTATTTTTTACACAAAAAGCTTATAATCATAATTATAAATAAATGGGCATCTCGTGTCACTAGGACACGTTTAGTGTTACTCTATCAGTCTTATAATCAAAATGAAAGAACATGTAGAGATAAAAATGCCAAGATCCTTTACTTATGATCAATTTTTTGCCTGACCATAGAACTTGAACAAGTGAGTTCACTCTCTTGTTGAGGTCGTTTTGTCTATAGATGTCACTCCCAACATACCAAAGAGGGAGATTCAAATACCAATAGTTCAAACAAAATATGAAACCATAGATAGGTGCTACGAAATTTTACTCACCTAATAGCTAGGGTTCAACTATCAACAAATAGAAGGGAAGGCCCAACTCTAATTTCCTACTTGTTCAACTAAACAAGAATCAGATGATAAAGGGTAGATGCACTTACTTGCATCCTATGCTTGGAATTTTGCAAATGGATGAACTTGAGCACTTAGATATTTGGATTAACCTTGACGCTTTCGGATACCTGAACACCACCCACAACTTAATATGACACAATCAACAATACCATGAATGGGATTATTTGGGGGTGGACAGAAGAGTGATCTTATATTACTTTCAAGAGACAAACTA
This sequence comes from Larix kaempferi, assembly GCA_027924585.1. Classification (NCBI taxonomy): domain Eukaryota; kingdom Viridiplantae; phylum Streptophyta; class Pinopsida; order Pinales; family Pinaceae; genus Larix; species Larix kaempferi. The sequence goes on from BSBM01000104.1 coordinate 1,436,612, forward strand.
AAAACAACATATAATACCTTAGTTCTCAGCGAGGTGCCTCTGCCACTAATCTGGTTCTTCCTTACATAGGCCACTGACATTTTTTTCTCCCACAAACTTCTTCCGACTAAGAATGAAAAGGACTAACATGGCTAGTCCCCACTCACTCTCGCAAGAAGTTCACACTTAGCATATAATTGCACCGAGAGGCGCTCTACAACCCAATATGGGAGAGATCTTGTAACGTTAGTAATGTTAGTAACATGTCGGCCAAAAACAATAGTGATAGTGAATATTATGGGAGAGATCTTGTAACGTGATGTAACGTTTGTAACATTAAAGTAAAAATAAGTAAAGTAATAGTGATAGTGAATATTATGGGAGAGATCTTGTAACGTGATGTAACATAAGTAACGTTTGTAACATTAAAGTAAAAAGAAGTAAAGTAAAGTAAAGTAAGTATGGGGGAGATGTTGTAACGTTTGTTACTAACAAAATAATTAAAAAAATTCATGTCGGCTCATAACATAAAAAATTATGGAAAGTATTTAAAAAAAATCCATGTTGGTTTATAAAATAAAATATTATGAAAAGTAATTAAAAAATAGATGTTCGTTTATAAAATAAAAATTTAAAACTTAAACTCGGATCTATCAATCAAGAGAGATCAAATTTCTTGAGTTTAAATTTAAAAAAAGAAATACACCTCAAGAAATTGGATCCCTCTCAGTGCTTGATAGATACAGGTTTAAGATGGATCTATGATGGTGGATATTGAGAGGCAAAATGCATGTAAAATCCTTGAGGCAATAAACGCCTTATTCAATCCTCCATCAGTTCCTTACTTCAATCACATGTCCCCTATCCTTGCTTTTGCATCTTGTTTTATACTTTGATATGAATGGTTTGGGTGGTTTGTTCTAGTGTTACTCGTATCAGAACACACCATAACTGTTCGAATCATCCATGAAATTCATTTCTTTTTTATTTTTCAAATTTCCACAAGGGTATGCGTGTTGCTAACATTTAACATGTGTGTTGCTAGTGTGCAACCCATGTACACATAGTAAAATTGCATTTTTTAAGTACTTTTCTTATAATTTGGTGTATGAGGGGTGTATAGGAGGTCTTTGAGAATCATTGAGCAAATTGATTCTATAATAATAGGTTTGTTAATCAACAAGCATTATGATAATACTAGCTCCCACAATAATTTTTAAGTCTATCAACTATAATAATTCCAAGAGTTTGAAAACATGTATCTACCATACCATTAATTTCCAAGAGACTATTGAGTCTAAGATGACATTAATCCAAGATACAAATTGAGTTCAATGATCCATTTATTCCATGAGGACAATAAATACAAGCTACTATTAATTTAGGAAGGAAAATATTATGTTTAGGTTTAATAATCATATAAGAAAGAATCTCTTCTTATTTGTACCTCAAAGTGCAATTGCAAATTGGAAAGTAGAATTGCCAAATAATCCAACAACCAATTACCAACTCTATTATCATTCATCAAAATTGTAGTGTTTATCAATTATCAGAGGAGTATGGGAATCGACCCATGTGCCTTGTTCCATTATCATACATTAGATCAGTGTGGGGATCCCCCAATGGTTGTATTTCATTATCCAAAAATCAAAATAGTATGGATCCACTGTAGGGAGTATCTTTCATTGACAATTATCATAACAATATGGATCCACTCTAGGCATTCCATTTCAATATCACTATGGATCCACTTCATGTATTTTACGTAGAGGTTAATGGCCATAAACATTGAATCCATTATAAAGCTAGGGATATAATAAAAGAGTTTTATGTCCAATGATATACTTAGTGTATAATCATAATATGAAGAAAATAAATTTCCAAGCCAACCATGTCTCTTCCCAAGAATAGAAGATGCATTCCACACATAAGATCCAAGTATACTCTTACTTACTCCACTTGAGGGATAAATAAAGTCTTATAAAGCACAATATGTGAGCTCCCTACCCTAGTATTGAATCACATCAGTTATGATCTCTACATTTTTGTATACTAACATATTTAACAACCAAAACTAAAACATAAAATGGAAATCCATCCCATCATTAAAACAACCAAAATGTAACTAAATTAAAGATGAGGGAGTAAAGGAAATGATTCCCAACATCAAGTAGGTCGTATTTAATCCAAGTGACACCCTTCTCCAAAGCAATAGAATACCATACCAGTGAAAGGAATGAGGTGTCACTCCCAATTCAAACTATCTTGCTGGAACTGGATGAAGAAGGAAAATTCATATTGGAACTTGAACAAATCATGGGAAACTTCTGAACTGTTTCCATGAAGGCTGTAGCAAATGTACTTTCATTAAAAGGGTGAGAGAGTGCAAAAAAGTGTGCATACTTTGTTAGCCTATCAACAACCACTATAATAACATTCTTCCCATCTGTAACTTGTTGGAACTGGATGAAGAAGGAAAATTCATATTGGAACTTGAACAAATCATGGGTAACTTCTGAACTTTTTCCATGAAGGCTGTAGCAAATGTACTTTCATTAAAAGGGTGAGAGAGTGAAAAAAGTGTGCATACTTTGTGAGCCTATCAACAACCACTATAATAACATTCTTTCCATCTGACTTGGGTAGATTTGTGATAAAATCCATTGATACTTCCTCCTAGGATTGACAAGGTATTTCTAATGTTGTAAAAGACATGGGGTCTTAGCTGTTTCAACCTTATTTGTTGGAAAACCAAACATTCTTCCATGAACCTTTGAATATCATATTTAAGACCTTCCCAAAAAAATTCCTTCTTGACCCTGTGGTACGTTTTTAGGAATCTTGGTTTCCCACCAATAGGAGAGGTGTGCAATTCCAAACGTATCTTTGTTTGAGTTGGAAGTTCTTAAATATATATAAGCGATCCTTATACCATAGTGAATCATTTTTCCACACAAAAGTATGTGATACACTTGAATCCTTCTATATATTTTGAATGAGAGTCCACATAGATTGGTCATTCTTCCATTCTTCCCTTACTTCTACTACCCAATTGGGTTTTATAATCGAAATTGCACAAAGTAATGCCTCAACATCCTCATCTTTTCTGGAGAGTGCATCTGCCACCACATTATGTTTCCCTTTTTTATAGATGATTTCAAAGTCATATAACAACATCTTGGTTACTCATTTTTGTTTCTCTTCCGAAGATAGTCTATGTTCCGAGAAGTAATTAAGACTATCATGATCTGTTTTGACCTTGAAGTGCCTACCTATTAGGTAAGTACGCCATTATGTAAGTGCATGTATTATTTCCATCATATCCTTCTCATAAATGGGTTTCTATAATTTATTTCCCTTGATTGGTCAACTTTCGAAAGCAAGGGACCGTCCTTGCATTAGAACAACATTGATTCCATTTCCTTAGGCATTAGATTCAACAATGAAGGTTTTTATGAAGTCTGGTGTGGTCAAAATAAGAGCTTTGCATATTTCATCTTTAAGTTGTTCAAAAGATTGAGTTTCCTCTAGAGTCCAAGGAAATGTTTCCTTCTTTAGTAATGATGTTAGAGGTGATGCTATTCTTCCATAGTTCCAAACAAAATTGCGGTAGTACCCTATCAAACCTAAGAATCCTCTAATATTCTTCAAGTTTTTGGGAAGCACCCTGTCAAAATGTTGAACATGTCTTCCCAAGGATTGCTATAGATTAGTTTATCATCAAAAAGTACTAACCACAAATTTTCCAAGTAAGGGCTTGAAAATGGAATTCATCAAACCTTGAAATGTGGAAGGTGCATTTGTAAGGCCAAAAGGCATGACAAAAAATTCATAATGACCTTCATTAGTTTTGAATGTTGTTTTAGGGATGTCTTATTCCTTCATTCTAGTTTGATGATACCCTGAATGGAGATCCAAATTTGTGAAGTAAGTTGCTCCATGTAGTTCATTTAAAAATTCATCAATGACAAGAATGTGAAACTTATCTTTAATGGTGATCTTGTTGAGCTCTCTATAATCTGGACACATACGCCATGTGCCCTCCTTCTTGTGTACCATTACCACTAGTGGAGAGTAAGAACTTTGGTCAGGCCTAATTATGAAAACCTCTAACATTTATGCAACCATACCCTCAATTTCACTCTTCTGGCCATAGGGATATCTATAAGGTCTGATGTTAGGAGGGACACTTCCTAGAATTAAGTGAATAGCATGATCAAAATATCGAGTAGGTGGATTAAGACCTTTTGAAATATATTCAAATACCTTGGAGTGCTTATCAATGGCCCTTTGGAGATCCATGGGAATAGGAGGCTTAGATGTTTTAACATCTAATGAGCATAATTGTGCAATTATACCTTGATGTCCCTTTTTCAACAATTTTTTCATACCATTAGATATTATCACCTTTCTTGGCTTCCCTTTGATATCCTTTAATTCAAATTGTTTTCCTTCCCATGAAAATTTCATGAAAAGTTCTTGAAAATTAAAATCCACTGTTCCCAATGATTGTAGCCATTGAACCCATAAGACAACATCAGGACAACCCATTGGGATAGCAATCATTGGAATATTCAATACATATTCCCCCAATATAGTAATATTGATATTATGGAATTTAACTGAACAATTGACAGTTCCTCCATTTTCAATCATTACTTGAAACTTTGGTGCTGGATATACAAACCAATTGAGAGCTTTGGCTAGTTTACAGTGAATGAAATTATGAGTACTACCAAAATCAATCAACACTATTACCTTTTTCTTTTTGATATATCATTCAATCTTGAGAGTTTGGGGAGTGCTAATTCCATCCAATGTATGAAAAGATATGGTGGGACTAATCTCTTAGGGAGTAATATCTTCTATTTATTCAGTTTGAGATGGTTCCTGTTCTTTTGCTCCCTCCTATTCACAATCTATGTTGAATAATTTCTTCTCACCACACTTATGTCCCTTATTGTATTTGCTGTCACATTTAAAGAATATATCTTACCACCAACTTGCGGACCACGAGATATACTCTTTGATCTCTTAACTTACAATTGTTGCGGGATATACAAATTAATAAACCCGTTTACAAGCTCAGTCCTTGATTCATAGTCTCCACCATCTCACAAGGTCTATATTAATCGACGGAACCTATTATTTTATTTCGTGGCTCCATCTCTGAATTCATGGTGGTTTAACTCATAAGCTACTACCTGAATGCATGAAGTCTCTGGATTTGTCAAATTCGCTGTCTTTTCCATGGTGTGCAAATCTATCTGTTTCTTAACAAATTTTCCTTCTTTCCATTTTGGGGATGAGATCAAGATCACCCTTGGCATCCTCGATGAGCTCCCCGACTTGTACCTAGCTGATCCGTTTCTTGATCATTTATCTGTCTTTTTCATCTAGGTAGATCTTCATTTGAGGTTCAATGAAGGATTCGACATGCATGGGGTAGGGTACATTCATTAGATTTGTCTTAATTTCATGGAGGGTTTTGTCATGGAGGGAAATGAGAACCTCCCTCATATTTAAAACTGCCTCGAGGCTGACTATGCCCTTGGTTTCCTTCATATTTTCCAGCAATGTCCATGTGAATATCTGTGGAAACATTTTCCCTATGCTTCTATTATCACTCCTAATTTTGGTGGCTTCGATTGGCTCCAAAAACCATCAACAACTCCACAACTATGCAATCATTGAGTCGTATAGCCACATGGAGCATTGTCTTCTTGAAATACTTCATCATTCCTTTATATTCACCACCTTAACATAAACATAAACATAAGGATTGAAAATTCGATTGATGTCCATGGCTGGGAGATCTTAGACCTTGATGAATCAAACATTAGGATATTTCATATGCTCTACCAAATCATAAGTCTTTCCTATCTTATTGTTGGGTAAAATTATTGTTTATTTTACTTCTCATAAATTATCAACTAGTCTAAGTACACCGACGAGGTGTCGTGCAAAATATATTTAGAACTAAGTTTAGTTTATCACATTAGATAAATTGTTCAAAAGAAACCTCAAATAGACTGGATGAATTCACTATGTCTATACCCAAACACTCACTCTTTTAGATTTAAAATGAGCAAAATGTCTTGCTCAATATCATCACAACACTCAATTAAAAATACGATATTGATGTCCTAACTATGTAAACAGAAGATAAACTACACTACAAATCTTCAAAGGATAATCAAAAAATTGTATGGAGTCACTTGTATGCTCCCAAACAACTAGTGATTAGATCAAACAATGATTTCACACCATCTGTTAGAACTATCAAGATGCCCAGGAAACGATTAGGATTTTGTCAACAAGTAAAGAGGTGTGTCAAACGGCCATAGTGTTCATATAAATAAACCATATAGGTGGAATATCATAGGTTCAGGCCCTGTGTCGATTAGATCACTTACGGGCTCTCGGTTTACAATCTTTCAACTATTGGGGAACACCAAGAAAATGAGGATCCTATTAGACATCTGAAAGCATATGAAATAATTCCAAACATTCACCAACTAAGTCTACTGGATTCAAACTGAATTCACAACACCAAACATTCTTTGTAGTTTGAACTATAAAAATAAGAGATGAATCTGCAACATAATTACAAATCTTTTATACTCTTCTGGGATGAATCTGCAACATAATTATAAAAATGCTAATCAACTTGGATGAGATGAATCTGGAACATAATATAAAATAATCAACCAAATCCTGAAATGAATTTGAAACAAAATATAAGATCTTTCAACCAAACTTCTAAGATGAATCTGGAACTGAATATAAAATCAACAAACACACTTACACAAACCATCTCTACAATCTAACATTGCTAGTGCGACTTACAATAGGAGGCCCTCTTGACTGAGCGCACTACAGGGATTAAGATCTCAGAGCATGATTAGCAGCACATGAATTTCATTAATTAGAATAAAGAGTACTTAAGGAGAGTTCAAAAGATATGAAATCTGACACCAACACTCCCTACGTTACGTGTACAAAAAAATAGGATCTGAGCTAACATGTTTATGAAAATATTTTACAATATATAGAAGTCCATGTGTAATTGGTTACAGTAATAATCCCACATAACTTTGATCTCAATTCGCCAAAAATAGGTATCGTGGTCATACAAATACATACATAGAATGATTGCTAATATCTCGTCATGTCGATTTCATGAATTACAACATGAAATTGTGTTTAAGATCCAAATTGAGCGTAGTTGATGAAGATCTCGATATGGAAGGCGATCAGGAGGCAGATAGATTCTATTCAAAAATCATGGAATCGATCTTAGATCTTTGGTCGGGATCGAACTGTCCAAAAATAGATTGGTCAATGAATGACTCAAGCCTGCAACTTCGGTAGCGTGCAATGGTTGCCGGAAATGTTGCTGAACTACCAAAATTATTGTAGCGTTCCCGTCAAACAAATTTGTTCTGCAGTTCCAGTAACGCGCAAAGTCCTCTATGATTCTAGTAGTGCGCATCTCTCCATAGTTTGGATAGCATGTAGACTTGTGAATTCAAAAATATATGAAGGTTGCTGCAAATCCCCATAATAGTTAGGTCTATCATCGATATTTTGAAATAAGCAACAAAACGTAACAAATCATGTTTAATTAGGCATAGTTGTAACACCCTTGGTTTGGAACCCCTATTCTGACTATGCCTAGTTGTAACTACAATTATAAATTCCTACAAGGCTGAACATATTGTATTTTGTAAATATTAATACTCAAAATACACAATTGGTTGTGCTGAGGCAGTATGCTAAAACGATCGGGGACTTGTGTATTCACCAGAGACAGTAAGGGGGTTATATGTCTTAGGTGGGAGACCATATTATGACCTTGTTAAATATTTAAGTCCCTAAAGTTGTCCTAAGTATTAAAAAAATTTAAATGACTTTATACTATATTTTTAAAATCATAATTATTATTTATTATGATTAAGTGGGGAGATAGAGTGAACCCACGTGGTTCCAAAATCGCATGCATGAATTATGCATGAATGGGAAAAGTAATGGTGGAACATTTTGGGTGAAGGTGGTGTAAGAAGCTTGAATTCTGAGATATTTTTCCATGCCTGGGTGTGTCGAAGAGAACCGGGGAGACAATTATTATTCCAGAACGAAAACTGGAATGAATCCCTGAACCTGTGAGCCATTTTGCTGATAAATTTTTGCTATAGATATGTCCATTTTGTCTATGGTCATTCCAGTGAAGTGGAAAATGGTGTATGCAACCAACTTGGTGGATTTCTGAGCACAGATGGCAGTGATGTGTTTCACTATTGTGTATTCAGAAGGAAATCAAGGAGGTTAAGTGCATTGTTTAGCATGGAATTGGTATTTAATCCAATTTTCTGGATTGCCAAGTGTAAATTCTGAAAAATATGGGAATTGGTGAGAAGTATGTCTAGTGAATGCACAAGTCTCAGCTCGAGGGTGGTGTTCCGCTGAGAGATTAATGAGAAGAATTACCTACGGTTGGGTGGAGCGTGGAATCCACACAACCAATTTCCAATTCAAGTGTTCAACATAGAAGTTTATTTCATGAGAATGGTGTTATTAACTTTCAATAATCATTTGTGATAAAATTTGCCATAGTTTTCTATTTAAATTTTTGGGTTTATAATTGCAATGTTTATTGGGATTATGTCTAAGTGTATAAAGCCGAAAAACTATTATGAATGGATAAATAAGTAGGAATCCCATTCATTTTGTAAATTTTTCTTAAGTTGCATCATTATTTGTGAATAGTTAAATTTTTATGCAAAGGCCTGTGTTAAATTGTTAATTAACTGTGTAGTCCCGTTCTTACTGCGCAGTTCCTGAGTTAAATGAGTTAAATGACATGCTTTAGCGATGTTTATTTTATACAATTTATTTCATAAAGCATTATATTCTTACTTTTCATATAGTTGGAAGAAAATAATTTCTAAATGTTCAAATGTTATGTTTGATGTTTTACTGCGCAATAAATGCTCATGTCCTATTATATCTTAATATGTAAGTTAAAAACAAAACTATGTGTTAGATTTGTTAAGTAGTGTTTGCATTAAGCGGTAATTTAGTTTACTTTAAAAGATTAAATGTTTATGTGGAAACTCCAAAGTAGAATAAATGTTTTTATTAATTAATTTGTAAACAAAACCATGTTTTAAGGCATGTTTTTAGGTGCTTTTCCTTGAGTGGTATTGTTGTTTGAAAACCATGGGCTAAAAATTGCTAATTCTAAAGACTTTGAATGTTTCCGTAGAAGTCTAAGTACAACTTTGATTATTTTATAAAAAACATGAGCCAATTATGAGTGGAATTGGTTTTTAATTTATAAGTATTGGAATTGTATGATTATATACATGTTCAATGGGTTGAAATAGTGATATAGTGATGTAATAAATGTGTCAATTACCTTTTATGTTGAGAAATGTTGGTAAAGGTTTTTCCAAATAATTTATAGAAACCCCACTTCGCACTTACTGCGAAGAGTGTTAAAAAATGAATATGTTGAATTAATATTCTCCTTTGACTTAATAAAATGGAAAAGTGCATATATTGAGAAATGTTTAAGCATAAGACTATAATTCCTGAGTTATGGCTAGGGAATTCATATTGGACAATTCCTACAAAGTACTTGAAGTACTTACGGCGAAGTACTTAGCGTGATGATTTTACTTAGTAGTAAGTATACACACACACACACACATATATAATACAAAAGAATATAGTTCTTTTCCTTGTTTTAATAATAAGGAAATTCAATTTCTTGAGGAAATATTGATTACGGTGAAGTACTTACCGTGATGATTTTACTTAGTAGTAAGTATACACATATAAAGGAAATATTTGACATAATTTTATATGCCTGTGTGGAAGCTCACTGTATCACAACTCATACAACTCACTCGTCAAGATCACTCTTTCATAGCTCACTTGTTGAAGCTCACTAAGTCATAGTTCACTCATCCAAGCCCAAAACTTATTATGGTCCTTTATTCATATTTAGTATAAATAATATATTATTGGTATTGATTGGGTGCATAGTTATATGTTTTATTTACGTCGAAGTTAATTTTTGTTTAATAAATAAATATAAACATATTCCATATGCCAACCTTGTCGAAGATGTTTATTTATGTCCAAGTAAATTTTTGTTTAATAAATAAATATAGGCATATTCCACATGCCAACCTTGTTGAAGATATTTAATTATGTCGAAGTTAATTTTTGCTTAATAAATAAACATAGACATAATCCATATGCCAACCTTGTCGAAGATATTTATTTATGTCGAAGTTATTTTTTGTTTAATTAATAAATATAAACATATTCCATATGCCAACCTTGTTGGAGATATATTTATGTCAAAACTCTTTATTTATGTGGAAGATAAATTTGTAAAAATATCATAATATAAACAAATTTCATATGCTAAAGCTCATATAAAGAGATTAGTATTGGATGGTTTGGTGGTTTTTGAAAACCACAGGTTGAATTTGTTATGCAAAATAGAAATAATGTTTATGTCGAAGCTTAGATTTAGATTTTTTGATATTTCTTGCATGAATGGTATTTGAGCTTGAAAACCATAGGTTGTATTAAGCTAAATGCCATGGGTTGTATGGGTAAGGAATTGGATATTGAATTTCCTACACTAAAAACATTAGTAATTATTATCATAAATAATTTAGGAGAACCATGGTGCGGAGTTCCTATGTCATGGTTCTTACTGCATAGGTTTTACTATGCATATAGTTTTACTGCACAGGTCATACCATGCATTGTTAAAAAACATTATGGGTCTTATGTATTAAGTTGAAGCTTCAAATAATTAATTGTATTTATTTTATGCATTCAAATGCATTTGTTATGCAATTTTTGTAGGATTGCATATATGAAATATGCATGTGGATAATGAGCATAAATATATTTCATTCTTTTATTATTTAAAAACAATTTGTGTATTGAGTCTAGTGTGACACTGGGTGTGTTACAATAATTACCTCATATAATCGAGATGATGATTGGCCCATTCAAATGTAGGGAAAACATGGAAAGATAAGGAAATAGGTAGGATGGTGAAATGTATTAGATACAAAAAGGGTAGCCTAATTTAGTGAAAAACTGATAAAAAAACGAAGCCCAACATCTCCCCCATGCCTGAACATTTGCATGTTCTCATGCCACATTCTCCCTCATAATTTTCCTTGGGCTTCTTGCTCCCTTGCACTTCTACAGCTCTATTCAAGAGATAAAAACTGGTGGAGAAATATTGTGGCAGTCGTTGCTTCTTTTGTAACAGTTTAATTTTTAGTATATTATTATAGTTCTTCAAAGTCTCCCTTTGATGATACCACTTCCTAGTTTTTCATAACATAATTTCACACTCCACATCCTTTTTTTTGAAGTTCACCTCGGGGGTCTTTTTTCCCTTCTTCAAGTAGGCATCCAACACCTTGTACTCCTTTAGCGTCCTTCTAAGCTTTCTTAACTTCTTACTCCCTTCTTCTTCTAGACCTCCTAAGGTATTTTTGAGATTATCCCTTGTTCCAGTACTGGTTTTTCTTCTTCTAGTGATCATAATAGGGTAAGTTAAGAATATTCCTTCCTATGGGATCTTCATAATCAATCATTTCATCCTCTACCACAGGTGAATTAGGGACATAATGAGTCATAGGCTCAAGGAGCTTAATTTCCTCCTCTGTGAGAACTGTCTTCATATGATATTTGGGTCCCAACTTAATGCTATGATCTACTTCCATCAGAGGAATAGAAATTTCCTCAATAGCAGGCCATGTAAGAAGCTTCTCAGATTTAGTCATTTCAACCTCTAATAAGGGCAGCTCAGAAACATAATCAGTCATGAATTCGGGATTCTCATTCTCACCTCCCATAGAAACAATTTTTATTATCTCCTTGTGTTATTCAGATTCCCACTAGTACAAAATGAGAGATAAGTGACTAGGAGACTAAAAATGTTAGTCGCCATAATTTTTTCAAGGAATAAATGACTAAAATTGAGCAATTTTAATTAAGCCAACTAAAAATGACTAAGATAAACAACTAATTTAGTCATGGAATGAAATATATGACTAGATAACAAGTGACTATAATAAAATGACTAACGTAAATGACTAATTTAGTCACAGGAACACAAATATGACTAGCTAACAATGATTAGGAATATGAATTAGTAATTTATGTTAGCCATTTTTAGTTGTATCACCTCGACAATGGAAAATTAAAATTTTGACAATGAATTTGTACAATTTAATAAATTATCCATTTGTAGTGTTAAAATTTAGTAAATCGTAACACTGTAGATGTATTTAGAGACTCAAGACCCAAGTGACGTTAATTATGTCACTCAACCATGGAAAATTGCAATTTTGACAATGAATTGTTACGATTTACTAAATTTTAATACTACAGATGGATTCATAAACCCCACCCTCACCATTCTAGGGGGTCTCTGAATCCATCTGCAGTGTTAAAATTTAATAAATTGTAATACTATAGATGGATTCATGAGATACCCCACGTGCATGAGAAAAAGGTTCAAGTCAAATGAGGGAACACTTGCTCAGAAGAAGTGGATGTCAAACTTATCCATTAGATTCTACACATTGGGTTCTCACACAGTAGGGGTATGGAGTATCATAAGTAAATAGAGATACAAACATACACTGACATACCAAATATTTGATCTCTTATGCCTTAGTAGAACAAGGAAACACACAAATGGTAACTTAACTTATGACAAGCAACAAGCCATCCTTAACAAGCGACATGGCATTGTTGACAATATGGAGTAGTTGGATACAAAATATGAAGCTCTTAAGTTACGTGTCACAAATTAATATAATGTTATTTGAGAATACAAAATATATATGGAACGATTAAAAGGATTATAAAAATCTAAATTGAGTAACGAAAAACTGATTATTATTAAAACACAAAAAAGTATAAAGACAAGTATTAAAGAAATTGAAATGTGAAATATTATAATAAAATCTACATTAAGTGGATGATCAAAATTTTCAATTTTAGAGACCCCAACCTTTATCCATTGTCTCTGCATCAAGTGAGATAACTACCCAACCATCATTTTGGGGCTATTACTCAAATATTCCCGAAAATATTTTAAAAATTATAATTTTATGGATCATAGACAGTCTGCATATGGAGCGAAACCATATTTGGGTGTCCATGGAAGGACCACAATACAAGGAATTCTTCTTGACGATATCCAGAGACTCGCCATCATTACAGATGATGTGCTTTAGTTTATATTGCTTTCCATATTGGAATGAATCTAGATGAGATATATGGTGGAAAACCCTCCTTTTTCAATGATGTTGTGCACTTCAAGCTTTAGAGATCTAGCAAAGCAATTTCAATTTTTTTTTCTTGACCATATTTATCCCAACATTGAAGTTGTCAGTTAAGCAAATGAAAAGGCGCCTAAAGCAAAGGTAGAACCACCATATCAATACCCAGAAGTAGTGTAGCTAGTTATTGATCCTTCAATGTGAGTGTCACAAGTACCATATCGAGCTACTTTTCTAACTTCATAGCTAGCATCAATTTACTGGAGTGCTAACCCAAAACCAGTCTCAGATCCATATGTAGTAAAGGTATCGGCATAATATCACCATTTAAGGTAAATATATTGATTCCTCCTCTTACATACTTGAGCCCGCAGAATATGATGTGTATAATGTGTTCAACTCTCCTTATCAGTCTCAAGGAAAACCTCCTTTTTCATTGTGATCAGTTGCTCCATATTTTTTCCTTCCATCCCAGCCTAACCCTTGTTGGGAATCAACTGCTTTAGTCATCACGTACTTGTTGATATTCAAATCTAGTGGATTTGGTTTATAATTTTAATAATGTATTTGTTGGTTGTTTCAGTAACAACTTCAAATGGCGAGCAATTGGATGGAGATCTATCATCACATAACCTCACTCAGATACCTATGTGGCCACTACTATCATGGACATGTATGCTAGATGTGGGGGAGTAGAGATCACATGTCAAGTGTTTGACAAAATGCCTGAAAGAAGTGTTGTGTTATGGACTGCAAAATGATTCTCCAACAACTTGCGCATCTACAACCCAGGTATGTACCACAACCCATAAGTAAGAAATTCGTTCATTGAGTAAGGAAAAACCTGCGCCAACAACAAGAGCAAAAAGTGACATCACATCTCATATAAACATGTAAGAATCAATTTAAATGGGATGCAACTTCTCTAAATTCTGAGATTTTTATCTCTGTAAACTAAAAATTCACCCATCATATATAAGTAATATACTAATTTTTATTTTTAGTTATTTCTTCTACTAAACTGATGTTGAAGAACCAATCACCCATGAATTCCCTGGATTAAAAACCATAAAACCATAACACATTTTGAAAACTAGGAAGTATTCTCTCTGAGTCATTTTCAAAGAAGGTTATTATAGAATAAGTTTCCTTAAAGATGGATGCCATCCCTTCACGAATAAAATATTGTCCTGAACTCTTGATTGACCCATTTTCTTCCAAGGGACATCTTTATCCTTAATATAATATTTAACTCCATGGGTATTGATAGGTTTTGACTATTTACTTTCTAATCGTGTTTTTTTTTCGTTGGAGGAATGCGGTTTAATCTGAATATTGAGTTGTAATAAACATGCAGTGCATGTTTTAATTTGTTTGATGCCCCTTTTTTATCCTCCATGCCACAACAATCCATAAACAATTTGCAAGGAATCTTATAATAAATTGTATGTTTCTATTAGATAAGCTGTAAAATTTCACCCAAATGTGTAATCATTTCTTGCAGGAGACCTTTAACAAAAGCTTTAATGGAATCACCATATTTTCCTTCAATATTATAGCCAGCTTATCTGTTTCTTGCACCTATTTATTTGCTAGGAAGCAAAAGTTCACATCTACATTATGAAACAAAATTGGTAAGAGAAGGAACTCTACTTTCAATGGGATATTTGGCTACAGAGATGCGCATCATCTTCCTTGCCTCTTATATTGACACCTGAATCATATTTTGCGTTGAGGTAGATATACAGTTACTAAAGGATTTTTTACAATCTTTGAAACCTCAAGTAGCTAAATAACTATTGTTACCTGCCATTCCTAAAATTTTACAAGTCATTCACAATTTTGACGGAGAAACTCTTGCTATCAATTTCATATGTATTTCCTTTTCATATTTTTATAGTTTTACATTGATGTTTGTATTTTTATGTGCCATGTATTGCATTTTTAAGAAAATTCAAGGCTGATTGAGATACAAAAATATATCTATGGCAGAGTGTAGAATATTCTCACTTGAAGGTTGCTCTTATTCAAATCTAATTTATATGAGATCTATGGAAGTTCCTTGGGTAAGAAGCATATTTAGAAAAAAATCATTTGTTGGTTATCTCAAATCTATATATCACTTCCAAAAACATTATCCAGCTACGAAATACGTTATGCTTCTGGGTTCTTGTGAAGAAATTGGTGCATCGATCACTATTAATCAGGTTATGAAAGATTCCTTGGTCTCAAAAGTTGTGATTTCATGTTTTCATTTGCTTTGCACCATTTGTTTTTTCCTTTCTCTGGACAATTTTTCTTAAAAAGGATTAAGCAAGAATTTAAGAGTGTGCTTTGGATCATGGGACATGGATGATTAATTATTTAATGTTTATTCTAGACTATCATGCCACTAATACGGTGCTTTGGATAAAGAATTGCAGTCGATGAACAAGAAAATTTGATTAGAATTGGTAATGTTGACCAACTATGGCTTTTAACTTTGATACCATTCTTTCTATTTGGTTTTCTTGTATGTGTTTAGTTTGGTAAGTTTCTAATCTTCTTAAAAAAAAATTTATTCTTGTTTTATAGGGGGTCATCTTGGAGAGAAAGTGATTATTAGACAAATGATGCCACTCTTACGAAGCATCATATTTTCTAGCATTGAGTTTGCCAATTTGGATAAATATGATCCATTTCAAAATTGGCACACCCTAGCCTTAATTGATTCCCTCACAATTCTTGATGGGCTTCTTATAATTCTGCCAAGTTAATTATCCTTACTGAGTTGCTGCAGGTTTGTATTTACTAGGCTTGTTAATATCATAAGATGTTTTAGGCAATAAATATGAAATAATCATGATAACTATGTCATTTTGTTGTAGGAACAAAATAATGTCCATGCAAAGTTGCTAATGCAAGCTAATTTAAATACAAACTTGGTCCAGGTATAGTAGTTATATTCATTCTGTTATTGTTTGTGCTTTTGGTCACTTTCTTTTACGCATTAACTACATGTGAATTTAATCTCTTGCAGTCACTCTTAAAGAAGCAAAATATTGATTCTGACAAACTATTGGAAAGGAGCACTTTTAGGTTTTTGGGCATCATAGTTTTGATATTCCAGTGATTTATTTCATTGATAGCATTGCATATTGATAACTGTTGCACAAAACATTGTAAATGCACGGCTTGCAATTTGTCAGTGCATCGGACTGGATCATACCACAGTACACATATTACCACAGCTCAAGACTCTGTTAGTTGAACTAGCTTTTTCCTAGGAATTCAATTCTTTACTAGTGGACATCATCAATCATGACAATTTATCTACAACCCCTGGATTACATATCTATGAACATTCAGAAATGGATGAAGATACTCATGATGATAGTCGTATTGATCTTGTGTATGCTCTCACTTCAATCAAGTACTATATCATTTTTTTGTAGCATTGTTGAAATCCAAACAACAACATTATGAAGTATGTTCCCATGATGATATTATTTTTACTAAACTTGATTATTCAATTTTAAGCTTCTTATATGCCTAACCATATTGTTGTTAATCATTGTATTTTTTTTGGTATCCTTCTATGGCATCACTTCTTGGAATTGAGAGAATTCGACAGTGTTTTACTACATGGATTCTTTTAGAACAAGTTCTTTTTTGGCAATAAAAGTGGAAGGTATGCATTTTTTAAGTTTCTTCAAATGAATTCAATTTACCTCAATTATTTTTAAGATTCATATACCAAAGTCTTTCTTTCAGTATAGGAATGGGCACATCTTTTTTTACAACCTGACTGTAATTAATAATCTATGTTCCCTTTTTCTCCTTGTATATTGATGCTTGTACTCATGAGCCTTTAATCAATGTTCCTTTTATTTTTTATTTTTTATCTTTAATCAATTTTATAGGAAAGTGGATTTTGATATTGGCACATGAATCATATTTTGTGTGTTCCTTCCTGCTTACCTCTTATATTGGGACATGGATCATATTTTGATGTTGAGGTAGTTGTACAGTTACTAAAGGATTTTTTATGATCTTTGAAACCTCAAGCATCTACATCACTAATGTTACCTGGCATTCATTTTTTTACAATTTTGATGGAGAAAATCCTGCTATATATATATATATATATCATATTTTTATAGTTTTACACAATTGAGATACAAAAAGATATATGTGGCATATTGTAGAATCTTCTCACCTGAAGGTTTCATTGGAGGCAGAGGAAAATCAATTGCTTTTGATGTCAACAACAAGACTTGGCTTGAATATTCAGTATCAGAAGCATAATTTCTAGAATATAGATCTTCTTCCCAACCTCTTCTTCCCCAAATGCCTTCAGGTCCCCAAGATTTATTTCTTAGCTTCCTCTAAAGTCCCTAGCTAGTAACCTCTCCTCCCCAACTATCTGGAGATCTTATTTGCATCCCACAGTTTCTCTCCCTAGGCACACTTCAAAGAAAACCGAGAATGGATAGTTTGTTCTTCAAACTACCATCCAATTGTCAAAGTATACTTAATACATCAAGTATTACAATCATTGCAAATATTTCCATTTCACAAGATAACAATGATGAACAAACCATTACTGTAATGAACTGTCAGTGTCAATGGAACAATAATGACAACAAAGCCCTTCATTGTTCATATATTTCTAGCCACAAACTAATCTCTCTCCATTTCATAATAAGGCCCAATTTCATTTGTGTACCATCAAATAGAGAGATATGTAGGTAAGGCTTGAATAATTATTGTGGCTGAGATCCAATTCACTCCAGACTGAAGAATCCCATGCCAAAAATGAAAATGGAATGAAGCTAGGAAATTAGTTATTGCTCAAACACACAACCTCAAGGGCATCAAGAAAATGGAAATTTGGAAGTTGTTCGGTCAAATGATTATCATTTACATGGAGAAACTTTAAATTATCAAACAAAGCTATAATATCATCATATAGAAAGGATCTAGTAAGTCCATGTTGTAGTGATTTTAGTTAGTGACTGATTAAAGCTGGTTATAACTGTAATTTTCGAAGGAAGTGATCTTGATAGCATATTGCAGCTCAGGACAATGTACTACACACTGTCATAAAGGTTACAACATGAATCAATTGAACTAGAAAGTTTTATGTGACACCAATCTAATCTCTTTAAACTCTAAAGCTTTTCCAACCCTGCTAAAATTTCTCCCCTAATTCCAAAGTTGTCAAACATAATTTCAATGCCTTCAGCTGAAACACTTCTTCCAAGTCTTTTCCACAAAACGTAGATATCATGGACTACATTGCACTTGAATTAGGAGATCTCCTTCAGCTTTCGAGTGAACTGGGCAGAACCCAAATCAATTTTACATTAGTAAAATCAATAGACAAAAAATCAGAAATCGATTGTATGTGACCTAACATATAACATAAGAAACTTTAGCATATTATACCCATTTCAACAAATCACAAATGTATTTCCACCATACATTCATTACAACCAGTTGAACATAAATTTTCTACCCACTTACTACAAAATCAAGAACAACTTTTGTAAACTTCGAGGATCTAGAAAAATCAGATTAGATGTGCAAAATACAGCTAGGCATGGGAACTTTGAATCATTGTAATCTGAACAAGTCTATATATTACTGCAAAAATATAAAGCATACAACAAAACTCTGCAAGATTTAAGATTCAAATGTGATCTGAAGAGCAGAATGAAAGATAGTGATGATTGACAAGAACAATGTCACCACGACCAAGTAGATACCCATAGAAGTTAAAGAAGCATCAATCTCTTTCTTGCGTTTATTAAAATTTTAGGATCTTGTTCTAGATTACTGGATAACATAAGGTTTTGGTTGAGTTTCACTTCTAAAGATTGTGTGCAACGATATCTAGAGATGCTATTTTAGCAGCAAAGTTGCCAATTACTTTCAAAACCCGTTCTAACTGGCGTGGAGCACTACCCCGAGACCTTCTAATAAGTTTATGTCACAACAATCACTTATCTGATCCAACATTCTCTCTATTAGAGGCAGAATCCATGGAAAAACTTCAGAATACAAATCAGACACAGCCAAGTCAAAGTGGGTATTTAAATGGCATAGGAAATTATTCTGACATGCTGAATGAGGTTAAGATCCTCCTCCCAATGAAGCACCCAACAATCATGATGTTTACCATGCTGACCACCTCATGCATTTTTATGACCTCTTCTAAAAATAGTTTCACAGGTGACCCCTTTAATATTAGATATTTCCTACACTTCGTCTCCTTCACTATCTCTTTTTGCACTCCACCATTGTTCTTTCTGCTTATTACCTTCTCAGTTATCGTCTTCTGCTTATTACCTTCTCAGTTCTCCCCCCTAGGCTCACACTTGCATCACCATAACTTTCCAGTCCCACATTTGGCGCTACAGGTTCTGTCTGTGGTTGTTATAGATCACACAATGTTCCAATGGAAATGTGATGGCCAGAAGAGGCATAGTGACCTACCTATAGGCTTGGAGAACTCTGACCCTCACAACAATCATACCCTAATTGCAGTGCTGGAGACAGTTTGTGAGGGAGGATTTCTTGTGTATGAACTCAAACATTTGATGTTCCTAACACCACATTTTCTACAACCTTCTCTGATAACCCTTCTATCACCTCAACCCTATTTAGTATTTTCGCTGACATGTAATATTCCTTTGGATCTATTCTTGATAGTGCTATTAGTGTTGCTAAACCCCTTGTCAGCTTATTCAATGCCTTAATGGAGTTATGTTCTGAGATCTCAAGTCGTGCAGTGAAACCATGGTTGAATATAGGCCTGTACTCTGCAATTGATTGGTGGTACACTTTGTTGACAACTGGAGTAGTCCAGATGTCTTTCCATTCATAGGAATCTGTGGAAAATTGACCCCATCGATCTCCATTGTGAGGTTCAGTTCTTATCTTATTACTAGCATCCTCATTCATTGTTAGGAGGTGGCATTGCTTATTGTTGCAGTTGAGGTTTTGGAACTTAAAACATGTATAGGGGATATTGATGGACTTAACTGGATGACGAATGACTATTCCTCCCATGAAATATGCTCTATAAGATCCTTTCAGATATCGACTCTGAGACAAGCCTGAATACATTGTAAGGCCTCTTGCATGTCTTGAAATGCTTAAGACAACATTTTTTTCATAAGGCCTCAGAAGCCAACATTGACAATAGCATCTCTACCATGCCTTGCCTCCTTGCCACATTGATTGGAATGGCTGAATAGTGCCTTAAGTTTTGTATTGCCTTCCTAGCTTGAACGTGCACATTTTTGAATTTTTCATCCAACCTGTGCCATCTAAGGTGCACTGAGAGCCTAGTTTGGTATGGGGTGCAAGGAAGACAGTCACATTGCTCCCAATATTGCTGAGAGTGCGGAAGGGTTGGGTTGGGTGTTGTCCAATAGTATAGTAGCATCAAGTTCACATCTTTTTGACCTACTGGATTGCTGCTGAGTAGGTGGTTTGAGTTTCATTATGTTTTGCTTCTTCTGAGGTTTCCTGATACTCTTCATTTTCAGAATCATCAAAATAGGGTCGCTGATTTTCTGTAGATGCTGGTGTATGTGATGACCAACCAATATCATCCATAATTTATGTCCTCTTTTACTTTCCCATCTTAAGAGATGTTGGGACTAGGGTGTTTTATATTTAACATCTTGATTCAAGTGTACAGTATAGTATATTGTCAATGGGGACATGGCCAATATTATACTTGATTTGACCCACTCCATGCCTTCCCAAACTGCTATGATATTGGCTAGATGAAATCACCTTTGGAATGAAGCTTCACTATTCTAGATGGATGATCTTAGGCAAAATTTGCTAAACATTCATGGTCAGGGCCTTGGCTAAAAACTTGCAAGATAGATAGAGGAAGGTGATTGGTTTCCAGCTAGTGATAAGTTCAGGGTCCTTGGATTTGGGTATGAAATAGATCACACCTTTGTAACTTTTTTATATTGGCTCCCAATGATATTTTTGTAACTGCTTATTTCTACACTAGGAGCCAGTATGGACTGAAAGAGTCCCAAGTAACCTTGTAAAATTCACAGGAAAAATCGTCTAAGACAGGTGACTTCTGCTCAACCATAACCGACAAGGCCACTGTTAACTCATTCAGGGTCAATGATTGCACACACACCCATTTTTAGGCTTTAGAAATTCCATGAGGGACCACATCAAGACAAGTTTGCATGGCCACCATACATTCCTTAGTGAGGCCTTGACATTGAAACACCATTTTGTAGTGGGAGACAAATTTCCCTTCAATATCCTCCTGTTCAGTTGGACTTCCATTAGGAGATTTGATCTCATAGATCTTCTCCTTACCTCCTTTCAAGTTCAGTGTTCTAAAAAAATTCTTCATTGGTAGTTCTTTTATCATAGGGTTATATGGAAGTTGCTAGCTGGCCTGCTCCAATGCTTCCTTGACAAATTTATTATGCTTGTGTTGGATTGAGGTGACCTTTGGCCCATAGCTTCTCATGAAAGAGGCGGTACAAGCAATGGATTTTTGTCACCATATAATCCAACCATCTCTTGCAGTTTTCCTTGGAAAATTCAGGGACCTCTAATTCCTCAAGTGAGATACATTCATAATATACTTAATGCATCTACACCTTGGATGATACCTAGGAATAGAGAAATATATAGGCTGAATATCTAGGAATGTGGCTTTCTCTAGAATCTTGATTGGCTAAGCTCCTTTACAGTTAAAAAAAGACACATTCTCTTCAAAAAACACAGCCTGTCAATATTTTTAAGGATTCTTTTGTTTCCCTTCGAAAGTTGACCATGTAAACCAAAGCTCAGATAACTCCTTAATCTATTGGGATCATACAACCCTAGCCTAGCTTTGAGGATGTTCTGGTTGTTATAATGCCAAAGGGAGGACTGTCATAACCTCGTAGATCATTGGGACGAACTTTCATGTTCTCTTTGGGGGGACCATTATTCTCCTTATCGTGAAAAACAACATTGTTGTAGATAAGTGGAGTTGAATTTTGATAAAATGATCTGTCTTTAATCCCTGAGTGAGCCATTAAAGGCTCTTAGAGGTCCTTTGGCAAGAGATGATCCAGTAAAGGCCACCACATGCGATCAAAGACTCATCTCCTATCTGGATCTGTGCGTAGACCTACCTGCCCTTTTCTTATCACTTACACTGACCAAAAAGAATAGGTAGGTGAGTGGTAGGTGGTGAGAGAAGGTTTATTCTTATTACTCAGAATGCACCCCTGACTTATTGATAGGCATTTGTCTACTTTTATCATGGTTCCTTCATCCATATTATGTTCACAAACAAAGGATCTATTTATGTACCATTCTTTCTAGCATAGGTCTTGGAACTTAAATGTGAATCTTTATGAAGTTATTGCACTTCCTTGGATTGTTTCTTTCATTAGCATTGTTTGCATGCCATTTTCCAATTATTTTAATTTTTACATATTGCTCTTCTAGGTTATGTTCATGGCTAGTATTCTGATTTTCTACGCCTTTTTGAATATGGTGGTTTAACACCAAAATCAAATTACTTATTCTTGGGGGATTATGTGGACCGAGGCAAACAAAGCCTAGAGACAATATGTCTCCTCCTTGCTTTCAAAATTAAATACCCATAATTTTTTTTTTCCTTCTGAGAGGAAATCATGAATGTGCCTCAATCAATTGAATATATGGATTCTATGATGAATGCAAGCGTAGATTCAATGTTAGATTATGGAAACTTTTTACGGGTTGTTTCAACTGTCTTCTAGTTGCTGCTGTTATAGGTGAAAAGATCCTATGCATGCATGGTGTTGTTTCACATGAACTGAGCAATTTGGAACAAATAAGGAGCATATCTCGACCTGCAGATGTGCCAGAAACAAGGTTGTTATGTGATCTTCTTTGGTCAGACACTAGCAGAGAAATTGAAGGCTGGGGGGTGAATGACATAGGTGTTTCTTACACATTTGGTCCTGACAGGGTGTTTGACCTTCTCCAAAAGCTTGATGTGGATCTCATATGTCGTGCACATCAGGTTATCTTATAATTTGATTTTGACTTCCTTATCTGTCTTCTTATTGTTGGAATATAAGTTCATATGTAGTATGATGCTTTGAGAAAAATATGGTTTCAAGAAACTGAAGGTACTGTGAAAATATATTTTGATAATTATTTGCTTAAAAAGTAAAAATAGTCACGATTAAATACCTGATGGGGTTCCTTGCTATGCAGGTGGTGGAGGATGGTTATGATTATTTTGCTGATAGGCAGCTTGTTACAGTCTTCTCAAATCCAAATTACTGTGGTGAATTCGACAATGCCGATGCAATGATGAGTGTTGATGAAACACTGATGTGCTCTTTCCAGATTCTTAAGCCATCAGAGAAAAAACCAAGAACTGGTTATGGAAAATCTAAGACACAAAGAGCTGGGACTCCTCCTTGTGGTAATAGGGTAAGTTCTCTTTAAACATCATTGTTTTCTATTCGTATATGTTTTTTGAGGGTGGATTAAAAACAAAATGATGACAAAGTATATCATCTTTGGTTCATTCTTTGCTACCTCTTTCTTTTAAATGTGCAACTAGAATTCTTCTATTTAAGATTAATTATGTCATTGTGCTTAGAAACCAACTCTTTTATGAAAGTTTTGAGGTATGCAGGTTTCTATCAAATTGTGGTCTAAATGGATTGCGCTTATTCTTTACATGCATAATGTTTAGTGGCTTTTATTTATATTGCCATCTCTGTCCCTTGCATCCAAGAACATCAAGTTTTTCATGATGGTGGGTTTGATGGAGGAATATTCATTGATATTTGTTTAGTTTCTTGATGAAGTAGTGTTTCTGACATTGTTTGAAGTCTGGGAAAGATCTAGGGCTCATGACATGACATTTAGTAATTTTGAAGAAAGTAGTATTCACTATTTTGAATTTGAAGGTTTGTATGCTTGCTTGACTTTTTTGTTGCAAAGTAGAATAGGTCTGTTTATATTTTGAACATGTATCCCGTTAAAAACTTGATCCTGTCTTGTGACAATAACCAAGTAGACTCCAGATTACTTCTAATCTCTAGATGAGTTAGCTTTTGTATACATTTATGCTAGATGCAGGCTGCCAATTCATGAGTAGGATTGATTTGTTTGATATTCATTCAACATTTTTTTTAATCATGATTTTTGTTTACTCCTGGCTTATGTTGTTTCTTTTATGCTATGGACATATTTATGCTTATGGGACCTTGATGGGTCATGATGAAAGTGCGATGTGAACTAGAAAGGGAGGATTTGTTCTATGAAGCAAACATGAAGTCTATAGCCTTTGTTTTTTTCCATATTTATGAGTTTGCAATGGTTTCAAATTCATGGAGACAAGGTTGAAGTGTGGTATTTTTCCATTCTATCAAGTTTAGGGACTGCTTTTACCAACTTGTATTGTTTCAAGGAAACTGTGATCAAGGGAAGCTAATTGATATACGTTTCCTTTTCCTAATATTTTGTGGGATTGATTTCTTGACCCAGGCTGTAACATAATTGTATTTTCCCCTTATTTCACTAAATATTTTATTTTCCTGATGTTTTTTTACCATTAAACCTAAGTTTCACATATGAAAATAGAGACAAGGATACGGTTACAGTGTATGGAATCGATAGTCTTGAAGGACTAGTACAAGGTAAGCCATTATGGATCTATAGTAACTTGGTAATCATTATTTTGTATGCTTGAATGATGCAAAATTTGTTTGAATATCATCATTGTCAAGCAATAACAACTTCTTAAAGGGTGTTAGCTCAATGGTAGAGCACCTGCCTAATTATAGGCAGGAGATTGGTGGTTCGATTCCTCCGTACCCTATCATAAATTAATGACTAAGAAAATGACTAAATTCGCATATATATGACTATTAGTAGATAAATTTCGAGTATCTTATAGTGTGACTAACATTTAGTCATATTTAGCTTAGTCATTAATGTGTTATCATCTAGTAGTTTATTTAGTCGTATATTTGGTCTTTAATTGTGGAAATCAATGACTAAATCAATGACTAAATCAGTGACTATCAATGACTAAATCAATGACTAATAAGTCAACCAATTAATGACTAGTGAAATATGACTAACTATAAGATAGTGGAAATTCGCTACTACTAGTCAGCGACTCAAAAATAGTCCTTTATAGTCGAATTTTAGTCATTAATTCCTCATTTTGTACTAGTGTCCATTTTAGTTCCCACCTCCACGGTCTCTTTTAGTTCTTCATGCTTTGTTTTTTGAGGATGAAGAGGGCTCTTTACTGGTAGACTGAGTGCGAGAACTCCTTGTTGTACTACCTACAATCACCACTTCATCTTCTTCCCCAGATTCCTGTACATCTTGTTGAAATAATTGTATGGAACTACTTCTTGGGACTCTAAAAGTTACCTCAGGTGTCCCCTCCACCTTCGACTTTTCCTTTGCTTCGCTCTTACTTATTTTGTGCATTTGACCCTTGACGAAGGATTCCTTCTTAGTGTCAATTATCCCTGTCTCTGTAAGAACATCTGTGATTTTGAAAGAAGCCTCTCTTTGGAAGGCAGTCACTAAAACCTTTCTCTGAGGATTTCTTTTCGACTTCTTGTATTTTTCTTTTACCATGTGAAGTATGGTTTTTAGTAAAATTTCTACTTGTTGATATGCCTTTAGTAATTCCCTCTTTTTCCACTGGTTCAAGATCCTCCCCTCCTTGTACATCCTTCCCTTTTTCTCTGGAAGAAGGATCTTCATACTTTTCCATGTATTCTTTCTTTATTCCCCTTGAAGACTCTTCCTGTACCTCCATTCCTTTCTTCTCAACAAAGGGAGTTTTAACCCTCTTCATAAGCTCTGACTCCAACTCCTTCGAAGAGCCTCCTTGTGCATCATCTCCTTGTTCTCTGGTAGGAGACACTTTAGATTTATTTGTTGATTCTATTTTCAGTCCCTTCTCCTCATTCTCTTTCCTACCCTGAGAAGTTTGATATTTATTTTCTTGTTCCCTCTCCGATAGACTCCCAGTGACCTCTAAATAAGGACCTTTCCCATTCTCAATGTTCAAATCTTCATATTCTTTACTAGAATTCCCTTCTCCTTCAATTTTATTCTTCTTCCTTTGGGAACTACCCCAAGAGCATTGCGAGCATTTTGCAGACTGTTTTGAAATAGAAGGTTCAAGAGTATTATTTTTAAATCCCCTCCAGAAGAGAAAGTGTTCCCAGGTCTTCTCCTTATGTTTCAATTATTCCTCTATTAAAAATCCAATGAGACCATGGTGAAACATATTGGTCTCTACATTCTAAGGGTGCAATTATACATGGGTTTCCATATTAGTCAAAATCCTCAGTAAGTAGAAAGGCAATTTCATTTTCTTAGTTCCATTAAATCCAATCAGTATTTGCATACTCATCGACCAAGAAACTGATTGTGGTCACAGTATTTAACTGGTTTACTTTTTGAACCAGCTTTATCCCTCTTGCGCAAGTCCCATGTATTTAGAAATGGAGTCCTCCGTAAC
This sequence comes from Larix kaempferi, assembly GCA_027924585.1. NCBI lineage: Eukaryota > Viridiplantae > Streptophyta > Pinopsida > Pinales > Pinaceae > Larix > Larix kaempferi. The sequence goes on from BSBM01000104.1 coordinate 1,463,465, forward strand.
TATCAAGGTTAATTTCCCCAATTGTGCTATGCGGCCATCAAAAACCTCTACAAATGACTTGGTCACCTTAATATCACACCCATCTAATTTATCATAGAAGGAAAGCCATCCCATGTCCTTGAAATATCCTTTGTAGACCGAGAAGCTATCCGAGATCCCTACTCCCATAGGTTCATATCTAGATACAACAAACCCTTTTTCACTACTCCGTTTTTTATCACCCATCTTCTACATCCTGCAGGGGTCTGTTAGTTTTGAATTCTTATAGTCTGCGCTCTATAGGCTAAAGAATAGGGACAAAGTCTTAGGTTCTTCCTTTTAGAGATTGGTATGGATGTAAAATTGAATGGTTTGAATCCTTTATGTGATTCAAATCATTCACAGGTAAGGAATATATGTCAATGCGAAGTCAATATTGCAGCTATGATCGGCATTGATAGGACGAGATGATGGTGTAACGAGTATCATGAATGAGCCAAATTAGTAAGGTAACTTGCCAAATTAGAACAAGGATGTTTCCTACGTTTGTTACGCATTCCAAAACAAAGGATGATCTTACCATAATTTACCTGGGTATAGCTCTTCGGGTCTGCGGATCTGGTAATCTTTATCACATGAGAAGGAGTTTCCTCACCTGCCATATCACAGTATTCTAGTAGTCACTATGCCAAATTACTAGCATACTTTGGGTCTAATAGTTACCGGAATTCGAATGTCCTTACTCATTCTAGATCTTCTGGTACTACGCTAAAAACAAGAGCATCACGAGAACATTCCATACCACATCTGATTTAAGATTCTGATGGTGACATTTCCATGAGGTTTGGGCTGAAGAGGCATGATGTCTTGGAATTGAGGCATGCTAAAACTATTCCTTTTCATGATGTGTCCATCCTGTCCATTGCTGCATTAGAGGAAATTCGGGGTCTAAAATGGGCCTTATAAGAAAACGAGCCATCATATAAGAAAACAAGCCAACCATAATTTCTTGATGTGTTGGAATTCAAGAACCAATAGAATTTCAATAAAATGAGTCAACCATAATGGTTGAATTGAGATATTTGTCATAAAAAACTACTTTTTTTGTTCGTATTTTCAACATATATCCCTGTGTATTTACTCAAATTTAAAGCGGGAGCACTCGTTGGATGCAAAATTAAATTCCGCATCCAACGAGTATCCACACTGCATACTTTTGACTGAACTCGCTGCCCCCCAAAAAAGAAATACTTGAAAAAACGTGATGATAATAAATTCCGCATCCAACGAGTACCCACACTGCACACTTTTGACGGACCCCGCTGCCCCAAAACAAGAAATACCTGAAAAAACCTGATGACATCATCATCACATTTTTTTCAGGTATTTCTTGTTTTGGGGCAGCAAGGTCCGTGGGTGTCATCACGTTTTTTTCAGGTATTTCTTGTTTTGGGGCAGCGGGGTCTGTCAAAAGTGTGCAGTGTGGGTACTCATTGGATGCGAAATTTAATTCTCCAACGAGTGCTCCCACTCAAAATCTGAGTAAAAACACAGGGATATATGCACGATATATGTTGAAAATACGAACAAAAAAAGTAGTTTTCTTCTTTCTTCCTCCAAAATTAATAAATATTATTTTATTATTTTAACTATTATTTTATTAATTTAACTATTATTTTATTATTTTCCTTAGGAGGCCCATTTTAGACCTCAAATTACCTCTAATTGACAACTCAACTTCCCTTTTTTTTTGCATGGTGAGCTTATAGCTTTTTAGTCTGTTATTCAACACATTGATTTATCAAAGATAGAGGTTCCACTAATCCCTTGTCCTACTACTCGTTTTGTCGAGCCACCCGAACACATGAATCTTGCAAACTGGCCATCCATACTAAAATTATAATTTTTTTTGCCTTTACCCAACTTTCCTGTAGTCTTTCCATCAAATGTTAAAAACCAATGTCATTGGATGTTCCAACTTGCAATCAAGTATCTGTAGTCTATTAATCTTGCTCATAGAGAAGATCTAATAAATGTTGTCATGATATAATGATTTCCAAACCATGTTGGTTGGGATCCAATTATAATGTCCTTCTAAATTCTGATTCCACCCAAAGATGTGTTATTCTCTACACTCGATCAAATTATGTGTTCTATTTGCACTAGATCAAATTATGTGTTCTAATTGTACTTGATCAAATTATGTGTTCTATCTTCACTTGATCAAATTATCGTCAGCCAGAATAGTCATTCCGGTAGGGATCCCCTTTTGAATATGATCAGCATATTACTGGAGTTTGAAGTTCAGGTAGTGTTTTGTTCTAATGTATAACATGGCACATTATTGGAAGAAGGTATTCCGGTAGCTCAAGAATCTCAGGGAATGTATCATGATATTAGCCGAACATAATGTTCTGGTAGTCCATACATAATATCATACACTGTTTTGTGACTACTGGAATGAAATGCCACTTGCAAAAATTGGGTAGATTTTGAGCTATCCTTTGATGAGAAGCTTTTATGTTCTTTATATTTCCTTCCATGATGCTGTCATCTGTGCCTTGTGTTTTCCAATGACTACTGGATGAGAATTTTAGTACTACTGGAAATAGTCGTTCCAGTAATCACATTGTATTATGTAACACCCATCCTACTACCAGAACTTGAAATTCTGGTAACTATGTCCTTGTGTACAATGAGAGCTTCTAGTGTTAGATCTGTTCCTGTCACCACTTCTTCTTATTCTGACAGAACTTTGTCTCTGCTGTAGGATTTGTGAAGTCTTCATCTCTTCCCTTCTTTATGCAATCTCCTTACACATGAATAAGATTAGTTGATGTCGAATGTGCATGAGACTCATGGTATTAACGGACCTTAATGTACGTCGTTAAAAAAAGTGAGGTTCACCACCAATAATTTCGATGGAAACCAAGGCACCCCTGATGCATCCTGATAGGTGTGAATGGATGACTTGATGTTGAACCCCCTGCAAGATCCAACAGTCAAGAGGCATTGATGCATCCATGCTGCTATTAGCGAGAAGACATGTCAATAAGTCATACAAACCTCAAGGAATAATATAATATCTAGTCTTAAAACCCATATGATGTGCTTTAGTCAATGGGTCAAGACTATTGGATGGAAGGTCTTGATGAATCCTTCGTCAATCCAACATGAGAAATAACATAAAATTGATTGAAATGAAAAACATAACTTGGACTAAGAATTTCATCAGTGAAAATGATGATAAGAATCTATTGCCTCATGAATTTTTCTCAAGCACAGGCCAATTAGTGCTCGCTAATATTTCATTTTTAGGGAGTCTGAAAATACTCAAGAAAACTCCAGGGTGTATCTTTGTCATGTTTGATGATCGAGCACAACAAATATTTAATAGTAATCTCTACACAATTCCTTTTTTCATAAGTAGTCCACTGAGGCTAGATAAAGAGATAAACCTACACTCAGTAGGTGTCCTTATCATGGTTTAATGAGCACTACAAGGAACATAGCAAGCTAAACATTTATTAACTATGAAAGAATTTTTTTTTATGTTTGTCTCATTTTTATGTTTTATTCAAGCCATTATTGAAAGCATTCAAGGTGAGGAAGTAGAGGTAGGGATATTACCTTCCTTACTTACCACTTCCATCATTTTGTCGGAGCACACTTGAAATAAATTCTACCTTGGAAATTGGTTTATGATACAATTTCAATGTGTGTCCATTCACAAGAAAATAAGGCTTATTTTCATCAATGGTCTTAATTCGAACTGATCCAATCTCAAAGATGGTATCTATCTCATATGGCCCTAGCCAATGATTGGTAAATTTCCCCTTAAATTTTTTGAATTTGGAATCAAAGAGGAGTTCCCAATCATCAGGTTGGAACTGTTTCTTTCTAATCATTTTATCATGCCAAATTTTCCTTTGCTTCTAAACCAGGGTAGTTTTATGAACAACATCCTTCCTAATCTCTTCCAATTGGTTCAGATGCAATATCCTCTACTATTGTGCTTTTGTTAAGTCCATCCCTAGCTCCAATGCAATTATGAAAGTCTTAATTTGGAACTCTATAGGGGGTAGGACCTGTTTACCATATACCAATTCATACGGGGTGAATCTCGTGGTGTTTCTCCAGGCGGTTCTATAAGCCCATAATGCTTCTAGAATCCAATCCACCCAATCCTTGTGGTGTGAGTATACTGTCTTTGTTAGAATGGCCTCATGAACCTTATTGGTGGACTCTACCTAGCTATTCACTTGCAAAGGGTATGGGGTAAAAGTTCTATTTTTAATCTAGTACTGCTCACAGATGGACTTGATGAGTTTTGAAGTGAATTGAGTCCCTTAGTCTGTGACAATCTCGCTTGGCACTCCGAATCTAGTAAAAATATATTCATAGAAGAAGTATGCAATTGAATATTCATTATCTCGAAACAAAGCCTTAAATTCTACCCATTTGGTCACAGAGTTAGTACAAACAAGAATGTACTTCTTCCTCTTTGACATTGGAGTGATGGGCCCTACGAAATCCAGGGCCCATTTTTTGAATGGTTCAATAAGTACTTGTGGATGTAATGTCATTTCATTAGATTCTACTAGTCATCCCAACCTTTAGAAACTTTCACATCCTTTAACAAATTTTTTGGCATCCCTGAAGAGGGTAGGCCAATAATATCCTGCATGCAGCACCTTATAATCTATTCTTTGATCCGCAAAATTCCCAATGCATGGATCCTCATGGAAAGGATTTAAAATGTCAAATGTTTCGTCCTTTCGGACACACCTCGTGATGATGAGATCTATCCCTATAAGGAATAGATCACCACCAATCCATGAATAGGAAACACTTACTCTAATGATATTTTTCTTTTCTCTTGATAACAAATGCGAAGGAAAATTCCCTGTGGATAAATAGTTGACAATGTCAGCAAACCAAGGAGAATGAATAGAAATTGCAAATAATTTCTCATCAGGGAAGCTATCGTCTACAGTAACAACATTACCTTCATTTTTCAATATAGAAAGTAAATAAAAACCCATGTTTCCCCTACTCGGTCTTTCCACAATTGTAATATTGAACTCCTGTAGCAACAAAATCCATGACATGGTAAATATACCATTGGTGACTCGTTTGTTCATCAAATATAGTATAGCAGAATGATCAATGTGAATATAGAATTTGTGTCCTGTAATATAATGCCTAAATTTATTAACTATGTGCACCATTGTTGCGTCCCCTCCCATCAATCTGAATGAAGAGAGGGAACATGACACTAAATCTAGGCTTACAAATTTCTAGCCCCATCATCTTTATCAAATTCATAGCAAGTAAAATGCACGTGTACATATGCATAATCAAAATGAATACAACATAAATAAACACTATCCACACACATTTATCATACATTTATTTGCATAATGATAAAAATAATCAATTAAAGACATTTCATAATGAAATACAAGAAAACACTTATCTTGAAATGAGTTGTCCCGAGCAACTGGCTATGCAACTGCAATGTTCCACCCCGCCATAGGCCGGTTGTGCTCATCAATCTCTCAACACAGCTGCAACCCCCGATCTGGGAATTATTTCCACAAGGAAAATGGAACAACAACTAACACATAGACAAGTGTACATCACATCTCAACCAATCCATTCCACAATTGGGTTTATTAGGCTGTAAAGTTAGTAGAAAGGAAGGAATTGTTAAGCCAGTGAGATCAACCAAAGAGATATTGGTACCTCCACAATATTACCTAGCTTGGCACCCACAATACCTACACACCCAACACAAGGAAGTATCCCCTTCACTACTCCACAGTCCCTCATGCCATACCTTCCTTCTAGTGCTCTTCAGGGTGTGCATAGAAAGGCAACCAAAGCCCTATCATCTTTTGTGAGGTTACACCTTTCACTAGGTTTATCAAGCCAATTCTCAATCTTTCTCTACTCATGGTTGCTTACACAATAGTTCAATCCAAACAAAGGATGAACATAACACAAATCACAACAATATCTACTCACGCACACAACAAGCACAAATGTTGGGCATGGAAAAATGTTTTAACTGTGGGATGAAAAAAACAATATTTCTCAAATCGTGGCACACCAAAAATGAGTTGTGAGAGGGGAAATCGACCCCTGGGGAACAAAATCGAGTTTCCAACAAGTATATAGGAATTCAAAAGGAAAAAACGACCTCTATGTACCCCCAAATTGAAATTCCCTTCCTCCTAGTCAATCTGCAACTCAAAAACGACTTCCCAGCTAGAGAAAATGGAGGAAAACTCAGGAAAACGTGAGGGAAAACACACAACAAGCTAAAAATGCATGAGGGAGCCAAGAACATGGATGAATAATGGTTTGAGAAGAAAAATCACGGGTCTTTTATTTCCCAATAATCCAAACACAATTTTCTAAAATGATGGCTTTCCCATACACGAAATTTGGACAGTCATGCTCTCCATTTCCCAAAACAATAACTACCTCAACCAACTCTTGGAAGAAATAAATGTTTGGGTACATAAGTCAACATGGGTAGTTAATGGTTCATGGGTTCTCTCATTAACACTATTGGATTCAAGCGTTTGAATATTTCCCTCCATATTCCTTCTAAAAATCATGCCCCCATACTCTTTTTGCATTGCATAGCTAGTTGTGGGTTTTTAATTAAAATACATATTTACATCATAATGTTTTCCATCATGCCATGCTAACACCCAAACCACATGCATCGATTTTTAATTTTCGATACATAAAATCTAAATTGATGGTTGGGCCTTGGCCTTGGGATCCTTCCCATGATTTTACAACGATATTACATCATTTACATGTTTAATGTGATGGGGTCAAAATCGGGGTGTTAAAACCACTACTAAGAATTATTTTTCTGCGACGGTATAATTCAACTCGATAGGTGCAAGGTTTTTACTAATGAAATAAATGTCATACTGGATCTGATTTTATTATTGTCCAAGAACAACCCTTAGAGTAGTGTTTGAGGCATCTCTAGATATGTGAAACAAGAGAAACCAATTAGGCCCTCTCAATATAGGAGTGGTAGAAATATTCTTTTTCAAAGCCTCAAAAGCACACTGACAACTATCATCCCAAATAAAACTAACATCTTTAAACAACAATTTAAATAGAGTGTCAACAGTTTGAGTGAATTTTTCAATGAATCTCCTACAGTAATCAGCGTGGCCAAGAAATATCCTCACCTATTTTTGAGTTTTGGGGATTGCTAGTTTTGAAAGGACTTCTATTTTAGCAAGATCTACTTCAATTCCTGCAGCAGAGATAACATTTCCTAAAACTACTCCCTTGGTTAACAACATTTTTCACTTCTCATTACTCAAAGCAAGGTTTTCCTGTTGGCATATAATCAACAATTTTTCATTGTTTTCCAAGGCTTCCTCAAATGTATCGCCATAGATGGTGAAATCATCCATGTACACCTCTACACACTCATGGATGAAGTTTGAAAAGATTCCTAATATTTCCCTTTGAAAAGCGGAAGCAGCGTTACACAAGCCAAAGGGGAGAACATGATAAGCAAAGGTTCCCCATGTGCAGGTGAACATGGTTTTATCCTATCCCTTGAGTGTTATTTGGACTTGGGTATACCTGCTAAACCCATCCAAGAACGAGAAAAATTTCTTCTTAGCCAAGGTTTCTAAAACCCGATCAATGAAGGGTAGGGGGAAATAATCTTTCATGGTAGCCTTGTTCAATTCTCGATAATCTACGCATATATGCCATTTTCCATTCTTTTTGGGGACTACAACTAAAGGTGAAACCCACCTACTATTAGATATAGGGTAGATAAAATTGGCATCTAACATTTTTTGCAATTCTTCTTTAACCACCTCCTTGAGAGATGGGTTCATTCTTCGTTGGGGTTTCCTAATAGGCCGAGAATCGTTTTGTGTATAAATATGATGTGAACACATTTTAGGATCAATTCCCTTCATAGCGTGATAATCCAAAGAAAAATATCTAGAATGTCTACATAAGGTTTGAATCATTTTTTCTTGTTGATGAGCAGAAAGATGACTACTAATATGCAGAAAATTACCTATTTGAATTTCCACTGGAATACTGTAACAATCTTCCTCATGTGTGGTGGATGTGGTAGCACTACAAACTGAGGACAAGGTCATCAAATCACTTGTCTCTTGTATATCATATTTCACAATATGATAAAAAATAAATGAGAATAAATCATCTAATTGTGAAAAAATAGAACCACACGGGAAAGTATGAACCTGATTATCTTATGTTTCTTATTGAAATTTTATTACCTGATCAATTGTGCAAATGGGATGAATCACCTCTTCATCACTATATGAATTTTTTATCCAAGGGATATCTTTGGTTTCTACAAGGGGTTTTGCTGGTGGGAATAATGTGATTTTTTTGACTGCATCCCCTTGAGAGATGATCATGTTATTGGATCTGCATCCTATAAAGGAATTGGCAATAGCAAGCCAAGGCCTCCCAAGGATAATATGATGACCTCCTGAGGAATTCTCGGGCTGCAAAACCATAAAATGTACCAGATATGTCCAAGAGTCCATGGCTACTATCACATATTCTAGAATCCCTTCTAGTTTGATCTTAGAGCAATCAACGAGTTCAAGGACTATAGGAGTTGGGCATATATTTGTAAAATTCAAGCGCTTCATAGTTACTATGGTCATAATGTTGATTATTGCTCCAAGGTTAATCAAGTGATTAGGAAGGCATACCCTGTTTATTTGCATGGAAACAACAAGGTTCCTAGGGTATACATATTTTTCAATGAGATTCCTTCCACTTATTAGATCACTAGTCTCTCCAACAAAGTGAATGGTGGGTGGGTCCTTTCTTTTCCTCCCTGGCTATTTTACACACAATTCCTTTACTGTCTTAGGGTAGATGGGTATGTCTTTTAGAGCTTGAAGTAAATGAATTACAAGGAATACATTTTTAATTTTAATGAGTATGTCATATTCAGGAGTAACCATTGGTTTACTCAATTGTAGTCTCTTTGGATAGGGTGGTTCTCTTTAAGAAGATGGTTTCTCCGGATGGGTGACTGCTTGATTAGTTACAACTGGGGGTTCATCATCGATGAATAAATTAGGAATCACTCTTATTCTTCCATTGTAGAATGGGGTTACTGGTTGGATTTCCCCCTTGCGTGGTTAGGCCCCAAAAAGTTTGGTTACTTTCTAGAACCTGACCACTCCATTGATGTGGTCCTTGGGTGTGATAAGCATTCCAATGTGGGTTTCCCCTTTGCAGAGACTGACCCCAAGAAGATTGGGTACTTCCTGGAACATGACCAATGGGTGGATTTCCTCCTTGCAGAGGTGGGCCCCAAGAATATTGGTTACTTTTTAGATCCCAACCACACCATGGCGATTGTCCTTGGTATTGAAAGTCATTCCAAGGTTGATTGCCTCCTTCCAGAGGTTGCATCCAAAAAGATTGGTTACTTCCTGAATGTTGTCCATTCCATGGTGGGACATGATGGATGGATGGATTCCCCCCTTGCAGAGGTAGGCCCAAAAAAGATTGGTTACTTGGTGGAACCTGACCATGCCATTGATTGTTTCCTTGGTTTAGATAAGCGTTCCAAGGTTGATTTCCTCCTTGCGTAGGTGGGCCCCAAGAAGATTGGATAATCCCTGAAACCTCCCCACTCCATTGCAGGATGGGGTTGATAGGTGGATTTCCCTAGGAATTGTGCTAGGATAAGTTGGAGGATAACCCCCGAGGCATTTCCACTAATATGAGGAGCATAAACCCAATTGGCATGAATGTTCCATGGTTCATTGCTTCTGCCAGGAATATCACCATTCCATGGTGAAGGGTTGCCCCAAGAAGTAGAATTTGGACAAGTCTTAGGTATACCAAGAGGATTTTGGTTTACTCCTTAATTTTTTGACCTTGAATAGCTGAACCATATGGAAAACCCATGTTTTGTGAGGAACACCCTTCAGTAGGGATTCCTGTAGACGAAGTGGGTGTACTGTCGGGATTGGAACCCGAAACTGTACCAACTGGCACTGAAGTGCCGGTTGAACTTGTGCTAATAACAAGTATACTAAATGTTGGGATTGATGTAGAGGCCCAATTGGAAGTATTGCTACTTCCAACAACTGTTTGAGGTTGCGATGATGTAGTCCCGTGTGCTCCTGATGGAGATATAGGGTCAATTGTTGAATTTTGCATGTTATTCAAACTTTCAAAAAGTGGTTTGATATAACCTAGTGACTCACAGATAGTAAGTACAACTAGTTCTGAAAGACTCATCAAAGGTGCAATTACGTGAGCATTTGTGTGATTTTTTAATGTTTCAATTTCAACTAGAGTAATATCATCAAATATGTTTGTATTGAGTTCGTGATGTGACGAAGAATTCTCAGGGTTTGTTTGATGTTGATTCTCTCGAGTAATATTAATTGAGTTTAAAATCAGTTATGTTCTAAGTTACTAGGATGTGGTTTTTGTATCTATCTTTGCAATGTAGCAGGGCATTCAATTTATGGTGACTCACCTCGTTGTCGTCATGACTGGCGGATCAGGAGAGTAGCCACTTTGAAGAATTTGATAACGGATCAGGAGAGTAGCCATGTTCGCTCGAAATCCGAAGTGAAGAGGATACGGTAGCTCGAGAACTGTATGCAAAATTTCAAATCTACTCTATTACAATTTAGATCCATTTTCTCATTCACAAGATCGCTCGAAAGCCCAAGTGAAGAGGATATGGTGGCTCGAAAAGAAAATGCTTGAAAAATCAAATCCTAAACTATTACAAATGATATCCAATTACTCGTTCACAAGATCGCTCGAAATCCCAAGTGAAGAAGATACAGTGGCTCAGACACAAGTTATCACAAGAAAATCGAGATCTAGAGCTACAACTTTCTCTAATTGGGAATAAGCATAATGAAATACTGTATATGCAAAGCAAAATTTGACTAATTAAAGTTTGTATTCGGTTTTGGAGGGAAATTGTTTTAAAAATGTGTCAAAGTGTAATGTCAATTTTTTGTTTTTCAATTCAAATATCTTTGTGAAATGTGTTCAAATGATCTTTTCATATGTCATAATTGAGATTTGGCTTTATGTTTCAAATAAGCAAGTGTATGAGATAAAAAAATTAAAGGGCCGTAAGGTTTTTTAAACAAATGTTTATGTTTTTTTAATTTTCACTATTTGAAAACTATGAAATGAATCAAAATTATTTATGGATCAAACCTAATCCTATCAAATCAGGGATCTAAAAGCAAAATATGACCTCAAGCAATCATATCTACAACAAATCATAAGAATATTTTGAAAAAAATGCCAATTTAGGCAATGTTTAAAGGTTTTTGGAGGGAAACTACAAATTTAAAGATATCAAAACAAATCCTCCCAATTTTTTCCTAATAAATGGTAAATTTATCCTAAAATTTCTTTAAATCAATGTTTAGGTCTGCAAGTACAAAAATGAAGCCTAAATTTGGCCCTAAAACAATGAAATCTCAAAGCTAGTTCCAACAATTTTTGCGAATTTGAATCAAGAGAGCTTTAAGAATATTTAAAAATATTCCAAATATTTAGCTAAAGAGGATGCAAGTAAGGTACAAAATCTAATATAAGGGGTTCCTCAGCCAATCCAAGAAGAAGAAATCACAAAAACCGAGACATAAATGAAGAACCAAGATCCAAAAATTCAAAAACCAGATGGTGCAGCCACATAAAACAAAGCAGAGCATTCTTGGGGGGGCGACTCACGTTGAAAACATGCAAGGTGAGTTGGTGACACTTCTTTCTAGTGTACAGGATGTTTCATTTTACCATCAACGCTCTGTATGCACAGACATAGTGTGTTGGCCCTGCAGATCAAGAAATCCAGAGATCTAAGCTCTATTTTCAATATTGTTGGTTGTTTGAGAGTTGATTAAGGCCGGTTTTGATCTTCTAAGGGTCTTTAAGCTTGGAACATAGGTTCTATAAGAGTTTTAAGGCAATGTTTAAGCATATCTGTAAGATTGAAACACCAAAATTGTGAATAAACCAAGAAGTGGAGTCGCCAATCTGATAATAGCTTTTAAGGTAGGGATGTGTCTACACTTAATTGACTATATTACTATGAAGTAGGTGAATTTTCAATGTCAGAAATGAACAATTATCTAACATTTCCTAAGATATTTAACCATTATGAATTCAAACTAAACTTGGAAGGGAAAAACTTAAACTCATGAATGGAAGGAAAATTGAATTGTTTCATTAATAGCAATGAAGAAAAGATACTTACAATCTTGCTTGAGATGCATCCATACTCCTTTTCCTTGATATATCCTTCTCCATCCTTGCCTTTGATGAATATGAGCTTTCCAATTTCGAAATCTCCCTACCATGCTCCAAATGCCTTTCCATCCTTTGCCTTTGCTCTTCCTTTTGTTCTCCCTACCATGCCCCAAATGCCTTTGTTTTATAGTATTGGGAAATGGGAATCCAAGTTTCCACTTTCAATGTGGTATAATACCTTTTCTTGATTTTTGATTATTTTTACTCAAAAACCCACTTTCCATAGTATTTTTAGGATTTTGTCACAAATTCAGAATTCTCAGGCACAACTAATGCAATTTTGTGCATTTCTTCTCACTATTGATTGGTGGAGCCTAGATTTGAGCCTTCAATTGAGCATTTCAATTACTGAACCTTGTCTCCTTAGGATACCTCTTTCTTCACTCAATCCTTCCGATTGTGGATGTAGTGATTAGATAAGAGAGGACTTTTCTCTTGTGTACTTGTCTTTTGTCTTCATGTTTTGGGCGCATAGTAAGATATGATTCTTCCATTCACTTTGTTAAGGGTGTTAATTTGATTGTTAACACACCTTCCTAGAGCGCAAATGGATATCCTGTAATCCTACACTAGTGATTGTGTATGTGGGGAGGGGATGCAACTCGACTTGGAGAATAGGTTGAATTGGATTATTATTTGGATTAGCTATGGGTTGGATAGGAACTTGGTTTTTCCTGGGGGGATGTGGTGCAAGAAACTAAAGCTGCTAAGGCTACATAGCTGGTGGTTGGTGCTGAATAGGAATTTGTACATAATCCTGAGATGGATACAGTTGGGGTGGCTGAGGAAAAGGTGGAAAATGCTGAGGCTACATAGGGTAAGGGTATGGAGGCACAGTCCCAAATAAATATCCTCTCCACCCTTGCTGCCAAGGATGGGTCTGAGATGGCTGTTGGAGCCATGTCTACCAAGGGAGTGTTTGATTCCATGTATAATGTTTCCCTGGAAAATGTGCAGAATTCAAAATCATAGGATCACTTGGCATACCTGATGGCTAAGAATTCCATGGATTTTTAGCTGCTAAAGTGCATAACTTCTATGTGGTCTCCTCTTCTCCTTGGTATACCTCTTTTAATCCAGGTAGCGAAGCACATTGGTTTGTCAGATGATTATCTGCACAAATACCACAAACAAATTTTTTGTTTAAAGGACATTCTTTTAATGGATGATTCTTACAAAATTTAGAACAGAAAATGGCTAAGGATTCATTCTCTTCACCTAGCCTTTTTCTAGCCTGAAATCCATCCAATTGCATGTTAAGAGTGCTAAGAATGTTAGTTTTAAAACTTTCTAAAATGTTACCTAGTTCTGTTCTAGTGAATCCCCCTAATGAGCTTTTAATATTTTTAGAGAAGGGATCTCAAGATCCTTTACATGTTCGGGCTTTCCCCCTTGAGTACTTCATGCATAACTCACCAATTTTCTCAAGAGGTAGCCGAGAGACATCTCCATACCCTATTAAGTTGAGCACAATCATAGATTCATCTAAATACCTCTTAGAAAAATAACTTTTATAGTTTCTGTATCTAATTTGTGTTGTTTAGAGCATTGGAGGTTATATATAAATTGTTCAAGTTATCCTCCAAGCTCTCATCTTCAGCTTGTGTCATCGAAAATATTTCCTCTCTTAGCTCCCTTTCCTTACAATATTCTTGATACTTTTGAATAAATTCCTTTCTCATTTCATCCCATGTTCTTATTTTGTCACCCCCCAATCCCATGAACCAGCGTAAAGCTGAATCCTTGAGAGTGGCAGGAAACTGTTTAAATTTGTGGGCATTATTAGAATAATCATAGCTCCTACACTTGATATCGAATTCTAACAAGAACGAATCAAGATCATCACTTACCCAACCATAAAAATGAGGGAGTTCAGTAGGAGGAATATTATTCATCTGCACATTCAAAAGAGGATTAGTGATGGGAAAACTAAAGGTTACCTCTTCCTCATTGGTATGTTCCTCCTCGCGACGGTTGTGCATTTCCCCTTCACCTTCTGCCATATGCTCTTCCCTGAATAAAATAAATTGCGTTTCAATATGGGGGGAATCTAGATAAAAAATTACCTCCTCGATTTGCCTCTTTGTATCTGTAATGTATCCAATCTGAAATCATAAATATTAACTCAATCCCAATGAGCCAATTTCAACAATTATGAAACTAGGTACAATTTCTAGCTATGGAGGCTAAAAAATTCCTTGTCCCAAAAAATCCCAAACACCCTGAAAACCTTTCGAATCTATTAATACATATTTATATGGAATTATTGGGCCAGTAACAAGATGATATGACCAATATTAACTTCATGCACGTTTGTAAGGTATTTTAATACTCACAGATTGAAGATTAAGCATCCATAGGAAATTGTCTCAGAAACTCAAACACCATTGAACTAGTTGGATTCCAAACACTGTCAAACATTCTAAAAACATACAGGAAGACTTGGTGTCAACCCAAACACATATGAATGAATCAATACAGGTGGAATCAAGGTCAATTATTTGACAATGAACTTTCAAGAGTACATCATGCTTGAGAATATTTCTCTGGCAGATACAAAGCTATCAATGCACATTCCCCGATGAATTTTGTGGAAATTCCATTGCTTATGGTGGAGTATGGAAGTAATATAAACTTAGGTGATATAGAAGGACTTCCACCAACCTTATATGGAATTAATATGGCTTTAAAAATAATATATGATAGTAAAAATCTCAAACAATTGCAAAGGGTGAATCTAGGACTAGTGAATGTGAGGATTTACAGACAAATTCGAATGGTAGTTGAAGCTTCCTAATTTATGTTATGGAGGAATGTATGGGTTGCATCACATAATAATTGACTAACAGGACTTTCATATCAGAATGTAGTAGAGCACTTGACAGTTAATTACCTCAAAACATGAAAGTAGTCAAATTCTCCTAGCTAGGGCGCAACCCTTGAAAATAAAGAGTTACAAACAACAGTAAATGACCATAATTTCTGCAACACACATCATGTATGAAACCAAAAAATTTCCTTTCAATTATATCATACTTAAACCATACTTTAGAGCAGCAATTGACAGTCTATGACCATAATTTCTGCAACACAGTTACAAACAACAGTAAATGACAATAATTTCTGCAACACACATCATGTATGAAACCAAAAATTTTCCTTTCAATTATATCATACTTAAACCATACTTTAATGCAGCAATTGACAGTCTATTGAAGCTCAGAATTACATAATGTCCATGATCTTTAAGATATTACAATATTGAAGCACGAATGTAGTGTCTGAGAATAAAAGAAATGAATTTCACTACTAAATCAGAGCCATGGGTAGGAAGGAACCATGTCTAATTTCTTGTACTAATGGCCAATATTGTATTATATGTATTTTTGCAAAACGAATTCGATGTTTATAGCCTAAAATCATTTGATTATTTCCTGATCTTTATATTTATGTACCTCTATTTTACATTTATAGTTTTTTGTGATCATGTTTTATACGAGTTAATATTTTATTCATTCTATTTTAATAATTTATCATGATAAAGAATGAATAATTGAATATAGGTATTTCTTATGTATCATAAAAATATTTTTTAATTATCCTTTTATGATCATTTTATTTTATTTGTTCATGTTTATGTATGCATTGTTAGGTGCATGTTTATCAAAGCAATGAAAACAATGCATGTTGCCATGTGTTTTCAGAGTGGATAGTAGTCATTTTTCACGTGGTTATATGATATAATATGGCTTAACGGTAGTATTGTTAAAATATAGAAGATAGAAGCAAATAGAAGATGGAACACAAGTGGGCATATTCATTGCCTTCTGATTATTAACTTCAAGCTTATATAGGATTACATCACATCAATACTACTGTCCAATACTATGGGACATCCAAGTGTCCTAGTCAACTAACAAACTCAACTAATTAACCAACTCAAAACCGTTGAGGTTACAATTCTTAACACACCCTTTTAATCTGAAATGGGATGGTATTCTCAGCACTATCAATGCCTAGGTGCTTCCTTTGAAATTAAATGCAGATGTTCCCAAAGGTTTGGTAAACCTATCAGCCAATTGCTCCTTAGAGCCACAAAACATCAAAGTAATCTCTCCATTATTGACTAACTCATGTATAAAGTGATAGCGAGTGCCAATGTGTTTACTCTTTCTATGAAACACATTATGTTTGGACAATTGTATGGCTGAACTATTGTCACAATAAATAGGTGTTGGTTTTGTTTCTGTGTGTCCCATATCCTTCAAAAGTATTCTTAGCCAAACTGTGTGGCATGCTGCTATAGTTGTTGCGACATATTTTGCTTCTGCAGAAGATATACTAACAATGGTTTGTTTTAGAGAGGTCCATGAAATCAGAATGGTACCAAAATGGAAAGCATAACCAGATGTTCTTTTCCTATCATCAATACTGCCTGCATTATCACTATTAGTGTACCCTGTAAGAGTACTGTATGGTGAATGAGTATACCAAAGTCCATAACCAATTATGCCTGCAACATATCTCAGAATTCTTTTTCTAACTTTCCAGTGAGAGTCTTTGGGAGAATCCATAAATCTAGAGATCAAACTAACAACATACATAAAATCAAGTCTAGTTGCAGTCAAATACATTAAACTGCCTACCAATATTTTGTAAATTGTAGAGTTTACTTCTTGTCCTTCATCATTCTTGCTTAACTTGGTTCATGCAACAATGGGGGTTTTTGCTGGTTTGCATTTATCCATTCTGAATCTATGCAGATTGTCTATAGCATGCTTATGCTGACAGATGAAGATTCCATTTTCACTTTGGTCAAATTCTAGACCAAGGAAATACTTCATGAGACCAAGATCAGTCATTTCAAACTCCTTTTTCATGACTGTATTAAATTATTCTAGCATCAAATTTCCAGTATAAATCATATCATCAACATAAAGACATACAAGTAGAATGTTACCTTGTTGGTCTATTTTGACATACAAAGTGTGTTCATTGCTGCTTCTGTTGAATCCATTGTTGATGAGGTAAGAATCAATTATGCTGTACCAAGCTCGTGGAGCTTTTTTTAGACCATACAAGGCCTTTTTAAACTTACATACCTTGTGTTCTTGACCTTTGGAAACATAACCAGGTGGCTAGTCTACATAGAATTCTTCTTCAAGTATGCCATTGAGAAAGGAAGATTTCACATCCATTTGATAAACATGCCACTGATTTTGAGCTACTATTGCAAGTACAAATCTGATGGTGTCCATCCTTGCTATTGGAGCAAAGGTTTTATCATAATCTACACCATATTGTTGTGCAAATCCTTTTTCAACCAACCTTGCTTCGTGCTTTTCTATCTCTTCCTTTTCATTTAGTATGGTCTTATAGACCCATTTTACTCCAATACTATTTTTGTCTGATGGGATATCAACAAGATCCCAAGTCTGATTCCTTTCTATAGAATCAATTTCTTCATTAATTTATTGTACCCACTGTGCATCTTTTACTGCTTCATCAAATGATGTTGGATAATAGGAAAATAGAGCATACCGTAGTTGCTCATCAATAACAGGAGTCTGTCCATATAACTCCCTTAAGCTTTTGGTTCTCTGGTTCTGTGGTGGACTACCTGCTGGTGTTGCTTCTTGCTGTTGCTGTACCTTCAGTCTAGGCATTCTGAGTGGTTCTGGTGGTACCAGATTGTATTTCTGCTGAATATCTGTTGTATCATTACGAGGATCACTCCAACATTTATCTTCAATAAATTTGACATCTCTGCTCACAACAAGATTTTTGGTGACATGATTATACAGTTTGTAAACCTTACGCTGTTCACTGTAGCCAGTGAAGATACATCTTTCACTTTTCTTGTCAATATTTTTTCTTAATTCATTAGGTATGTGTGCAAATACCACACATCCAAATATTCTGAGATGTGAAACACTAATTTTAGTACCACTCCATGCTTCTTCAGGAATCTTATCCTTCACACTTACTGTGGGAGATCTGTTCAGTAAGTAAACTGAACATGCAACAGCTTCAACCCAATAATCATCTGACAACTTCTTGTATGAAAACATACTTCGGGACATGTTCATGATGGTCCGGTTCTTCCGTTCAACAACCCTATTCTATTGTGGAGTGTATCTGGTAGTGAATTGGTGTTGGATTCCATGTTGCTTATAGAACTTTGCAAAATCACGTGATTCATACTCACCTACACCATCTGATTTGAGTATTCTGATGGATTTACCTGACTGTTTTTCAGTCAATGCTTTGAACTCTTTAAATTTGGAGAAGGCATCTGATTTGTGTCTAAGAAAGTAGATCTAGACTTTCCTGCTATAATCATCAATAAAGGTCATAAAATATAGAATACCTCCTATGGATTGGTTTTTCATGGGTCTAGATAGGTCTATGTGAACTAACTCAAGGTGTTCTTTGGCTCGAGATGTAGAAGTGGGTAAATTGTCCCTTTGGTGTTTCCCTAAGATATAGTCTTCACAAGAACTTGATTGTTCATCCATAACTGGTAACCCCTTGACCATGGATTGTTTTTGTAAATGACTGAGACTCTGAAAGGGTAGATGACCATACCTACAGTGCCACAACCAGGTTTCATCTAGACTGGAAATAGTATGTGCATATGACTATGAAAAGATAGCACTTATCAGACTGAGTGGGAAGATTCTATTCTTGGTCATTTCTACTTTTGCTAAGAGTCTTCTACTCGAAGCTTTATCATATACAACACAATATGAATAAATGAACCTGACGTCATACTTATTCTAAATCAGTTGACCCACACTAATCATATTGACTTTTAGATTAGGAACATAAAATATATCATGTATTAGCTTCTTTCATTCTTTTTAGTAAGGACAGGAACAACTCCTTTGCCTTGAGCAGGAAAACGATAATGATCACCAAGCTTGATCTCTGAATTAATAGATGTAACTAGATCATAAAATAATGATTTGTTACTTGTCATATGATTGTTGCAGCCACTGTCTAGCAAGCCTATATCTGAGTGATATTCTTCTTCAATTGCTTGGCATGAGAGAAACATGACTTCTGATCTTTCTTGAGCATTGGAGACATGGGCTCTGCCACTATTCTGATATGCTTGATTCTTTTTGCAGTCTCATTCATAGTGGCCATACTTCTTGCAATAGTTGCACTGAATTTTGGACCTTTTTGTCCATTTCTTGCCTCTCCCCCTCTGGTTCTGAGAGTTCTGAGAGTGATCACAGTGATTTGAATGTTCATGAGCGGTTCTATCCTCTGTATAATGAGAACTTATTCCTCTTCTACCTCGTCCTCTGCCTCCTCTGTCTCGACCTCTGTTGAATGAAGCCTGAGTGCTAAATGCATTTGAAAGAGACTCTTCCTCTTGACTGAGTCGAGCTTTGTGGGATAGAAGGGACCCTGTTAAATCTTCTAGGGTAAACTTGGATATATCTTTAGATTCTTGTATTGCAGTAACAACCATAGAAAACTTCTTAGTGAGACATGTAAGAATATTTTGAACAACAACCTTTTGTTCCAAGGCTTCGCCATAGGTTTGGAATTGAGTCACAATACCTGAAACCCTAGTCATGAACTGATCTACAGTTTCAATTTCCTTCATCTTGAGACTTTCAAAATGAAGTCGAAGGGTTTGGAGTCTTACCGTTTTAACTTTGTCGGTACCTTTGTATGCAGTTGCAAGGAGATTCCATGCTTGATATGCAGTGGTAGCTCCTGAGATCCGTGGGAAAATGGACTCCTCAATGCAGCTTTGGATCAACCATTTTGCAATGAGATATCGATCTCATATTTCTTCAAGGGCTTGCTTGAGAGCATTAGTCATAACAGCCACAACAGTCGTTGTTAGTTCCATGAACTCATTTTCAACCATATCCCAACACTTGTTGAGTTGGAGAAACGTCTTCATCTTGATTGACCAAAACTCGTAGTTTGTGTCGATCAACATTGGTCCAAAGATCTGTTTCATGTTAGTACTTTCCATTTTGTATGACTATATTTAAACATAGTGTCACAACTTCTTTAGGTAACACAGTGCGTCAGAGAAAAATCAGTGTAAGTGAACAATGTTTGGCACAATTTTCCTTAACAGAAAGTGCGCCAATGGCTCTCTTTTCCTTAACAGAAAGTGCATAGGTGGCTTTCTTTTCCTTAATAGAAAGTGCACCGGTGGCTCTCTTTTCCTTAACATAAAGTGCGTCCGTGACTCTCTTTTCCTTAGAAAAAAGTGAGTCAGTGGCTCTCTTTTCCTTAACAGAAAGTGAGTCGGTGCTTCTAAAGGGAAAAACAAAAAAATATTTGATGTGGCCCCAAAGTTGTGAAGCTCCTTCTTCACGCCGATGTGTTCCATCTTGATCTACATGTGTGTGCTTTTCACTATGTGAAAATGATTACCCAACAACAACAGGTATGGATCGGGCCATACGCTATGATACCATGTTAAAATATAGAAGACATAAGCAAATAGAAGATAGAACACAAGTGGGCATATTCATTTCCCTCTGATTATTAACTTCAAGCTTATATAGGATTACATCACATCAATACTACTGTCCAATACTATGGGACATGAAATACTATGGGACAACCAAGTGTCCTAGTCAACTAACAAACTCAACTAATTAACCAACTCATAACTGTTGAGATTACAATTCTAAACAAGTATGACACTGTCCACTGTGAGAACACATAGCAACACATCATATCCTTAGAGGATATCGTGGAGGATATCATGCCATCTACATAAAAATTATGCCAAATATATTAATGAAATTGATTTCTAGCAAAAGTAAAAGATAAAACTCTAGAAATATCCTCGATATAGTGTTGCCAAATCGCAAAAGGAAATGAGAAGAATCTGCGAAATTCAAGGAAAAGGAAACATGTTGATCTCTTTTGAAAGGATTTCACCAATTTGTAGTTATCAATTTGATCGAGTTGGTTTGATCAATTGTCACGAATGAGATGCTACCGAACAACATTAAATCTTGAACATAAATTGCCACCAATTTATCGAAGGCATAAGAGATCAGTCCATTTCATCAAATCGAGAGGAATTGGTAACATTTTCAAGTAAAATATTGAACACATGGAACCATCGTTTGAAGGAGGTTAAAATGAATGTTTCTAAGGGAATGATTGTTCTGCGAGGAGAACAGTGTTACCAAAGCATGTCCAACGAAAGGATCCCATCAACTATTGCTTGATTTAGTTTATTTAGTTTCTTTTATTCGATTATATTTAAATTTAGTTTTGAATTTTTTAGTATTTATTTCTTTAAAATTTTTAAATTTAGTTTTATAGTTTGAATAATTAATATAGGGGATTGGTATTTTGATTGCAGGATTAAAAGGCTGGAGTAACGTAGATCGAATACAATAAAATCTAAGCCATCTCATTTAACCAAATCTCGATAAGGAAGGAAGCATCCAAAATTTTGTGGAGGTGGCCATTTACACAAAGGGGATAGGTCGCTTATAAAAGGATGATGAATTCTACTGCCAAAGGTGTGTGTGGGGGTCTCCATAGATTTTAAGGAAATTATTTTTCGTGTGCCGTGTCTTAATTTTTTTGGAAATTTTATATTTCAAAGAGAGGAGGAGGCGCTGCAATGAGGAGTAATTTCTGGATGTATTCAAGCTCTGTAATATTTTTGTGAATTCAAAACTAGAGATTGCTACTACTCCAACAATTTTATATATTCAGTGATGTTTTTAAGAATACAAAATTGTTCTACGTTTTTATTTCTGAATATAAATCCAAAAAGAATGTTCAATACTTTCATGTGTTCAATATTTTTTATTTTGTCAACTAAATAGCTGCAGAATCTGATGCATAACAATATGTTGAAGATAATATTAATTTAATTATTACTTGATTTAACATGTTGATTAGCTTCTATAAAATTACTATTTATTTCTTGAAGTAAACAAGTAAATTTAATCATATTTTATGCATCAGAACCTTTGTTTATTATGCTCCCGGGATAGGATAGAAAAAGTTGTTTTTGGAGCTGCTGAATTGTTTTTCTTAGCCACTGAAATAATCTTAATTTAGATTGCTTTTTGTATTTAGATTAGTTTGCATTTATGAAATTAGCATCACTTTAATGACTAAAAGAGGGAGAAACAAAATAATTAGCGGCAATGGGGCCCTTATTCCCATCAGAAGCAACTACACCAAGGCTTAGGGTCTCCTTTAAGAACCTCTATCTAGTTGTTCCTTTTGTGTAGGTGATCAAGGGAGAAGCACACCGCATAGTTAAAAGGATGAGCTGCACAGTAAATGAGAGTCTTCTTTTTCTTCGCTTTCGACTTCGCTGATCATACAATAGGGAACCCCAAATTTTACTTCGCTGAGAACTTCACTTCGTCGACCAATAGCTTCGCCGAACACTAGCTTCCCAGAAATTAACTTCACATTTCATAAATTTACTTAGTATTTATGTGCAGTTAACTTCGCAGAAATTAACTTCCCATTTCATAAATTTACTTTGCATTTATGCGTTAGCTTTGCATAAATGGAACTTCGCACTTGGCATAGCATTTACTTCAAAAAATTCTTTAACTTCACGAATATTAACTTTGCACAAGTTAACTTCGCATACTTATTTAATTTCACATAACCCAATCTTAAACAAGCTTTACAATAAAATATAAACAACGTTTACCACTGTGAAATATTGGAAATCTTGATTTCTTTTGCACACCGTAAATGTAAACAACATTTACACAAGTAAATCTGGAGAAGATGTGCGGCATGCAATATTTAACATTCTTGAGAATGAAAACATAAAACTATGGAATTATATATTACCGCAGTAAAACATAACAACTTGACCGAATTACACATACTAAGATGATATTTCATTTCACAGAATTTGGGCTCTTAATACACTTCGCAACTATGAGCTTGGGCTCACAAACACATCGTGAATCTATCTTTCTTCTCCTTTCTCTCTTTCCCTGTTCCTCTATTCCTCTGTATATTTTCTTATCTTTTTCTTCTTCTATTTATACACAAACTTGAAAATGCTTCACCTGGAAGCTACTGAGGTACATTAAAGGCTCTAATAAATTTCTACCTAAGAAATTATTGACTTGCGGAATACATACGCATTTAAATAAAAACAAGGAAGTGTGAAAGAAGCCTTCTGACAGACTGAATGACTGTCTGACATCTCTACGCTTCTGTGAAATGACAAAATGACTGACTGAGTGATTGACAGAGACGACGCATACTAGATACGCAATCAACTCGTAATTACGTTTTTCCAACACCCCCCCTTAATTATGAGCAGATGGGAATTGTTAAACAAAAATAAAATTTACAAAATGTTTCAAAGATGAAACATGCTCCATGCATGACAAAGTTTACTGTGTAGAACTTGTCACTCCTAAACAACTTCGCAGATATTGAAATGTGTCCCTTGCCAATAGTTTTTTAAATATGTCTGCTACCTAATCTTCAGACCTGTAAAATTCTAAACAGGTTTCCTTGTTATTTATCAATTCTCTGATTAAGTGATACCTTGTGTCGATGTTCTTGGTTCTCTTGTGGTACACATGATTCTTTGACAGTGTGATAGATGAATTATTGTCACAGTAAATGGTTGTGGGTTCTTGTTGGTTCTGTGACAGATCACTTAACATCCTCCGCATCCAAACGATTTGACATGCAACGCTTGTAGTGACGACATACTTTGCTTCTGCTGAAGAAAGAGTTACAGTGGGTTGTTTCTCTGAAGCCCATGATACAACACCTGTTCTTTTTCTGTCATCCATGTTTCCTCCATTGTCTCTGTCAGTGTATCTAATGAGTTTCAAATTTTCTGATGTTGAATACAAAATACCAAAGTCTTTTGTTCCACTTACATACCTCAGAATTATTTCACCTTCTTGCCAATGAGATTCTTTTGGTGACTCCATGAATCTTGAGATTAAACTGACTCCATACATGATGTCTGGCCTTGTTTCTATAAGATACATAAAGCTTCCAACGAGCCTTTTGAACAGCCTATGATCTACATTGGATCCATCATCATCCTTGCTCAATTTCAAACTTGTTATCACTGGTGTTGAAGCTGTCTTACAGTTTAACATCTTAAATCTATTCAAGACATCACTTTCATACTTCAACTGAGATATAAATATCTCATTTTCAGTCTGTTGGAATTTAATGCCCAGAAAATACTTCCTATGCCCCAAATTAGTCATTTCAAATTCACTTTCCATGACTGATCTAAATTCTTCTATGCCAAAATCACCAATAAATATTAAATCATTTACATACAGGAAGACAATTAGCTTATTACCTTGCTTATTGATTTTTGTGTACAATGTTGGCTCACATTCACTTTTGTGAAATCCATTCTGAATGAGGTAAGATTCAATGTGATTTTACCAAGCTCTAGGAGCTTGCTTCAAACCATAAAGTGCATTTTTCAACCTGTAAACTTTGTGTCTTTGTCCTGGAAGTTCATAGCCTTGTGGCTGCTCCACATATACTTCTTCCACCAAATAACCATTTAGAAATGCAGACTTAACATCCATTTGATAAACATAGCATTTCTTATGTGCTGCAATGTCCAAGATTGTTCTGACAGTGTCCATTCGTGCTACAGGTGCAAAAGTTACATTGAAGTCTATGCCAGGTTGTTGTGTGAATTCTCTTGCTACCAATATTGCCTTGTTCTTCTGCACATTTCCATCAGCATCTTGCTTGGTCTTATAAATCCATTTAACGCTTATAACATCCTTATCCTTAGGAACATCGACTAGTTCCCATGTTTCATTTTTCTCAATGCATTCTATTTCTTCATCCATGACTTGTGCCCAAACTTTATCTTCAACAACTTATTCAAATGTTAGAGGATCTTTAACTTGAGAAAGAAAATAATGCAAAAAGTGAGAATGAATTGGGTGTACTAGTCTCATATATCTCATGCAAACTTCTTGTCTTTGTCGGAGTTGAGGGTGTCGAACTTCGCAAACTACTTGACAGAGTTTGCTGCACACTTGGTGTGCTTGTCGGAGTAGCTTGAAATGCGACTTGTGTCAGATTTCCTTGTGCTGAAACATGCCACACTATCCTGGGAGTAGACGGATGTGCGACATTCTGATTCACATGTGGACTCTCAACCACATCCTCTGCAATGTCATCGTGTTTGACACGTGACATGATTTTAACATTCTTCTCTACGGTTCCATCCCATGCTTCATTTTCTACAAACTGAACATCTAGACTGATAATAACTTTTCTTGCAACATGATCATATAACTTGTATGCTTTTGTATCTTCAGAATACCCAATAAAAATGCATTTATGCCCTTTATTGTCTAATTTCCTTCTAAGCTCATTTGGAACATGTGCGTATGCTACACAACCAAAATTTTTTAAATGTGAAACACTATGTTTCATACTTGTCCAAGCTTCCTGCAGAACTTTGTTCTTCACACTCTTCATCGGACATCGATTCATGATGTATACAACAGTTGCCATTGCCTCAGCCCAGTATTCATTTGACAGATGCATGGCTGGCAACATACTATGCACCATCTCCATAATGGCCATGTTCTTTCTCTCTGCGATACCATTCTGCTGTGGTGTATACCGCATAGTGAATTGCATGTGTATGCCATGATTTTTACAAAAATTTAAGAAATCATTTGAAGCATACTCACCCCCTCGGTCCATTCTTAAGATATTGATGTTGTAACCACTTTGCTTCTCCACAAGTGCCTTGAACTGCTGAAAACATCCAAACGCATCATATTTATGTTTTAGAAAATATACCCAGGTTTTTCTTGTGAAATCATCAAAAAATATGAGAAGTTAAGTGCATCCTTCCATGGACGATGTTTTCATCGGTCCAAAAATATCAGAGTGCACAATTTCAAGTGGTGTGCGAGATTTGTATGACTTTCCGACTGGAAAAGTCTCTTTGTGTTGTTTTCCAAAAATACAGCTTTCACAAGTTCTCTCCGGCTTTTCAATTAATGGCAATCCTTTCACCTTGTCCTTCATGTGCAGTAGCTTCATCCCACCAAAATTGAGATGTCCAAATCTAAAGTGCCACAACCAGGATTCATCCCGTATTTCTAATTGAAACGATGCTTGAATTTCTTTGCTATCTTTTTCTTCCTTGTCGCAATGAATTTCTGCTTTGAATGCAGCTCCAAAATTTTCATTCTGACTTCCATGAACAACTTAAGTTGTTTTTCCTTTTATGCTTGGCCTTATCCTCAAAGGAAACAAGTGATTGCTTGTCATCTGCAATTCAGCTATTAAGTGATTGCTTGGATATATGTCCTTGATCAAAAAATGCTTTCCTATCATATGAACTCTGTAACCTATTTCCATCAGTTTTCCAATGCTCATCAAATTATGCTTCAAACCTTGAACATAATAAACATCAGGCATAAATTTCTGTTCCCCCTGTTTGGTTAGAATATCAACAATACCCTTACCCAAATTATTAACTTGAATATTGTTTCCAAGTGTGACATCAATTTGAACAGATTTATCTAGACTAGAGAATAGATTTAAATTACCAGTCATATGATTGCTACAGCCCGAGTCTAAATACCATATGCCATTTGGAATTTGTTGGACAACATTGCATTCAAGTGGAGATGGACATGCTAAGAATAGTGAGCTGTTCGGAGTGCTGTTGTTTCTTGACTGTGTTTGGCCTTGCTTTCCTTGGTCATATTGCTTCTTCTTGCATTCATATGCGAAGTGTCCAAACCTCTTACAGTAATGACATTGAATTTTTTTTTTTATCGTACCTTTGTCCACTTGGTTGACTGGGGATTTGATTCAAACCTCTACCAACGATATGTGCAGGGCTGTTGCTGTGACCTCCTCTGAAAGAAATTCTTCCTCTACCTCTAGAGTTTGATCTTCCCCTGCCTCTTCCACGAATTATGGATGACTGTGTTGCGAATGCACCTTCTAATGATGTATCTAATATGCTGTTTCTATGTTCATGATTGAGAAGTGAGGCTTGTAACTCATCAATAGTAAATTGGGACAAATCTTTGTTTTCCTCCAGGGTCACAACTAAAGATTCAAATTTCCTTGGAAGAACTCTAAGTACTTTTTCAACAACTCTTTGGTCATTTAGATTTTCTCCATGAGATTTTATTTTATTAATCAGACTAATAACACGAGTATATAATGATTCCACTGACTCTGTATCTTTCATCGACAGAGATTCAAAATCTCTTCTAAGGATTTGTAGTTTGGCAATCCTTACCTTGTTCAAGTCTTGATAGGAAGTTTTCAATGTGTCCCATGCTTCCTTAGATGACGTCGCTGTTGCTACTCTTGGGAGTATGGATTCATGTGTTGCTTGATGTATGTGGAATAATGCCTTTCCATATTTCTTCCTATGTTCCCTCAAGACATCCTTCTCATCTTGTGTGAGATTGTTGTATGCTTTTAGATCTGTTGGTTCTACATAGCCATTCTGGACTATTTCCCATACTTCTTGACCTCTGAACAAAGATTTCATAGTTAAAGACCAATATTCATAATTTTTACCAGAAACGATTGGAGTTTACAAATTACCAAAAGTGGAAGCCATTCTTAATCACTTTTCCCTTTTGTAAATAGAATTGCTACTTTCCGTAAACCACGCTCTGATACCAGATCAAGGGAAAAGCACACCACACAATTAAAAGGATGAACTGTGCAGCAAATGAGAGTCTTATTTTTCTTCGCTTTGGACTTCGCCGATCATACAATAGGGAACCCCAAATTTTACTTCGCTGAGAACTTCACTTCATCGAGCAATAGCTTCATCGAGCAATAGCTTCATCGAACACTAGCTTCCCGGAAATTAACTTCGCATTTCATAAATTTACTTCGCATTTATGTGCAGTTGACTTCGCAGAAATTAACTTCACATTTCATAAATTTACTTCGCATTTATGCGTAGTTAACTTCGTAGAAATTTACTTTGCATAAATGGAACTTCGCACTTGGCATAACATTTACTTCGCAAACTTCTTTAACTTGGCATAACCCAATCTTAAACAAGCTTTACAATAAAATATAAACAAATTTTACCACCTTGAAATATTGGAAATCTTGATTTCTTTTACACACCGTAAATGTAAACAACATTTACATAAGTAAATCTGAAGAAGATGTCCAACATAAAATATTTAACATTATTGAGAATGAAAACATAAAACTATGGACTTGCAGAATAGAGACATGTTTAAATAAATACAAGGAAGTGTGCAAGAGGCCTTCTAACAGACTGACTGACTGTCTGACATCTCTGCGCTTCTGCGGACTGACTGAGCGACTGACAGAGCCAACGCATACTAGATATGCAATCAACTCGTAATTACGTTTTTCTAACAGTGTGGTCAGTTATGCCTACCAACAAATTGTGCAAGAAGAAGGTCCAAGGTAAAAATAAATGGTTTATAATTTTAATTTCAATTATAAATTATTCCATTTATCCTTAGGTTTATAGTTTTTCAATTTTATATTTCATTCTTCTTAGTCATCATTAATGTACTATAAATCCAATCAAATGACCAGCTAAGCTTTTTGGAGTTAGTGTTTTCACCTTTTCACTATTTTATAGCTCTTGCCCAAATCCTTGTTTTCACATACACAACTAATAAGATTTTTGAAGAGACATTTTATCATTTGTCACAGATCAGATTTAAAGACTTTGATGGAACAGGGAGAATATTTGCATGTCAACGTGCTGCTCGAGTTTTATTTGATTGCATCAATAATAATATTACTGATAGTAGTATCATATATAGATCACTTTCTCTCACTTTCAAACGTAAGATTGAACATTGGCTGGAAACTTTTCGAGTTAATTCTATTCATACATTCACTGAGTTCATACTAGAATTTATAAATGTTTTTGAAAATTATAATTGTGATGAAATTTGGAAGGTAAAAGAAGAATCATGTAAAGATTTCATTAGAAAGGTTTTACTAGTTTATTTTATATTTCGTGATGAATATAGACATTGTTGAATAGAATTTCGAGAGGTAATCCCTACCCTTTTGATAAATCTCTTTTAGAAGAGGAACACCAAACTAAAAAGGAAGAGCACAGTAAGATTAAGGTTGTTCAATGGCATTCCTCCTAGTAATAATGAACGTAAACACAAATTCACAATTAAGTTAAGAGGGTGTTATTAAAGTTGGCCAGATTCCTTAGACTATTGTAAAAGGGTTATTATTTGAAGAGTGTTTTAAGGATACTAAATCAAAAGTTGAAATTAATGATTCTGAAATGATGGAACGTCAACATACTCAAATTCAATCATGTTACCCGGAATATTTCAATGATTTAAATTCTAATACATTTTACTTTTTGTATCATGACTTATTTGATGGTCGTGATGTATAGGAAAACACACATGTTTTCTTTGATCGATTGTATGCAAGGTCTAACTCGAATCAGGAGCATGAAGTAGGTGAAATCATGATACATGTTGAAGTTGAGTTTAATGATGATTTCTTTCAAACATCACTTGAAGAAAGAAGTGAGGAAGCACGGTATAATCCAAATCTTGTGGAACATAAATTTTGTAGTAAGGATGACTCGGTTGCATCATACTCTAAGTTTGGAGAACACTAGTTTCCAAACTCTAACACAATCCCAAGTATTAGTTATATTCAACCAGGTAAAGGTAGTGATATTGAGGTATGTGCTTCTCCTATCAACTCAGTTCAAGATTACCAATCTTCTCTATATGATTTTCATGCTCTGATGAGCATGTCAAAATTTTCTGATTTATCTTTACTTTGGAAACCTAGTGTTACTTTCGGTAGCATATCTAAAAAATAAAGAATGATTCATCAAATTCATTCAAGTGAGTCTCATAAGGTTCAATCTTTATTCATAAGTGTCTTCCATCAAAGTTATGATTTACATTTCATATTTTGTGATAGAATTTTAAATTAGTTGGAAGACTCTTCAAAAGATTTTCAAAAATTGGTAAAAATGTCTTAACATTATATATGAATATAATTTCAAACAGTAAGAGCCATGTGGTTTGCAAAAAATAATTCTTTTAGTATAAAAAAATTAATATTGAGCTTGGTTTGTATTGAACATTTTGATTGCTTTTTCGTTACATTTCAACTTTAGTCTTTGAGAAATAAATGATTAGATTTGATATGATTTCAACCTTGTGCTTATTGGCTAAATTTTGAGTTGATTGAGTTTTCACATGTAAATTAGTTTTTATTGGTTTTCTTGATAGTCCTAATTCTTGCTTGGATTTTGAAATGATTGGATTTTTACAAATCTTTTTTATTTATTTGATTATCTTTAATTTATAAGATTTTGTTATGTAAATTGATGATATGCAGCTTCTTTTGTGCTTTTTGAAAATTATAAAAGCGTTGTGATCCATGAAAATTAGTAGCACCTGTTCATACCCATCTATAAATAAAGGCCTTGCACCTAATTATCAGTATGAAGTCTCATGACTTACATGTACAGTTTCTAAATGTGGGGAACTCCTTTTGTTTATATGAATTCATCTTTTTAATACTAACACTTCTTTTTAAAGTTTCTTACAATTATCTTCTTCTTTGTTCCTCCCATCCACTGCACACTAAAATGGATTACACTTAAACTAGTTGATGGATCGAAGACTCTAAACTGAAATTTGTAAGTGAGTAGTCTCCAAGTGAATGGCAAAGTGTCTCTCATATCACCCCACTTCCCTAACACATAATTGTACATGAAAACCATATATATACATGAAATTATCTTTATTCATATCCTAAAGGTGTAGTTGTAAAAGGGAAGTTGGAAGTATTAGTTAGTATGGGAACAACAAGAAAACCCATCGGGGCTATGGATGCCTACTGACAGTGGGGCCATGCTTGCTCACCTCCCCTCTTTCATTACCTTGACGTCCTCGATTTCATTACCTTGATTAATTTTACAATATTATATATACACACACAACTTAAAGGGTAGTCAAATGGAAGTTGGTAGTACTAACTAGTGTGGGAAGTATAAGAAAATCCGTAGAGGCTATGGATGATTTCTGGTAGCGGGTCAATGTTTATATGATACAAGGCATCTTTGTTGGGGCTATGGATGCTTGCATGTAGCGAAGTAATTCCGGGTAAATAGAGGTGCAAAACATACTTAGGTGCTTTGTTACTCACACAAATTGAAATTTTTTGGTCACGCCTTGTATCAACTATTTGTGGACTTGTTGACGCCTGGAACAATCCTTGCGTTGATGGTAGGGGTTCTCCCCAATGAAAAGTCCCAATTAGACTCTTCACTATTTGAAATAGGGAACCTTTTCGGATTACGGTCCGAATACTGTTCAAGGTAATCTTGGAATGAATTTGTCGGATGCATCCCAACCCACCATTTAGAATTTTGATTGGTCTTGAATAAAATGCATACTACCAAACCTAAATGCGAAGGCTTAGGATCACTAAACTATGCTTGTTTGACCGATAGAAAGAAGCCTCACAAAGTGATGTGCATACTAATACCTCCCATATTATCACTTCCCTTATTGTCGATCACCCAAGTGAATGCCCTAATTAAATGCAATATTTTACCTAAACTAAACTATCCTTGCAAGGAGCGAAATTAAAGAGAGATACACAAGGCAACTCCATCATACATTTTTAAAGGAGATAACAATTGAAATTCAAATAAATTTAACAGTTACAAGATAAAGTTAGCACATTAGATAGCTCGAGTGTTAACATTCATCACATTCATCACTCCTAGAAAGCTAAGAAAAATGTATTCATTTGCATATGCACTAAAATAATCCAAAAACTATTAGAATAATCCAACCGAAACATGAAAAATCTTACTGCATTTTAATAGACATGTTGATCTGTGTTTTACTTTCTGGGTAGACCCGGGCTTGCGGTACCTTTTAGACCAACAGAACCCTTAGCTCACTGGCCCTTTCGGCAACAGGTCGCAGAAGCAACCTGAAGTCTCACCCGAAGTGATTCTAATGGGAGGCAGAAGACTCAAGTGTCCTCAGCCAGGTTCTGAGGCATCCAGGGTGCTTAAACCCACCTTAACCCTTTCCACATAAGCTAACTTATCTCATTCTATTACTCCGGCTGTGCCTCTGTCTTATCGCATTACGCAGGGAGTGCGATAAGTCTTCCCCCTATGTGAGCCCGTCTAGCGATACCTAAGATATAGTAGGTGCAATATCTTCCCCTTCTTGTCCCTGCGGTACGCGATTCTTGACCGCTTCCTGGATTAATACGTGGTTTCAGCCGTTCTTATCCTATTACTGCAGTTAGTAATATCATTTAATCTCCAAGCATAACCCTTGCTAATGAACTTGGCCCCTTGATATCTCGCAACAATGCAACTGAGTAGAGTATTACTTTGAGCACTGTCTAAGTGAACCATTCATGCATTATATTCAGTCCATACTCGCACATTATCCTCTGCTTAACAATTATCTAGTTCGCTAGGATTTTAGCTATGATTATCACAATTGTTATACATCAACCAGAACTTAAACTGATGACCATATACATTACTTATAATAGAATGAAGCATTCGTGTATAATAAAGGCAAGTGAATGAGAACAACAGCTACACAAATACAATAGCGCTACTTAGATAAGCACGTTGTTACTCCCAGGGTGGGAACTACGTCCAAGGGAACTGTGTTTCTTGTTAACAATCCTGAAGAATAAACACAGTTCCTTTCCAACTCTTTACAACAAGGGTCTTCTGGGTAACTCCACCTCAGTGGGAGCCCTTCTCTATAGACCTCTCTTCTCCTCCTGCCTCTTACAATGCACTCTCTTTCTTTCTCAATCCCAGCGGATTGCACAATCTCTCAACGGGTCGGCCCTTGTTCTCTAAGGGATGTTCAGACTCTGTATCAACAAAGACTTGACCCCGAAGGTCTCATCGCAGTTACAAAACTGTGGGCCTTATCCCAACAGTGACTCAACCCTAACCACTTACAGTCAACTGGCTGTACTTCCATAGCCACCTCCTGTCTCGTCGCCGCTTCCTGCAGTCCTTAGTCTTTAA
Organism: Larix kaempferi; assembly: GCA_027924585.1. Classification (NCBI taxonomy): domain Eukaryota; kingdom Viridiplantae; phylum Streptophyta; class Pinopsida; order Pinales; family Pinaceae; genus Larix; species Larix kaempferi. Next base: position 1,496,868 of record BSBM01000104.1, read on the forward strand.
TGCCTCGGACCGTCGCTTCTTCTTGGTTCAAGCAACGCTGACTGTAGTCCTTCTTCTTAATGAGGGTAGCTGAACCCTCTCTTCATCTTCGGCACCTTTATTACGGTGGTTGAGCTCTCCCTTCGGCCTCTTCTTTGTACCACATGCTTTGACTTTTCTGTACCTATCGCCGTGATTCCAGTCGGAATTTGCGCTACGGCGATATCTTTGTCTTACCGCCAAAATTGGTACTTTCTCTCCAAAATTAGTTATCCTTCCCAAAATTAGCAGCTTCCTAAATGCTGCGGAAGTTCTCTCCAACAACTCCCCTAACACTTACTTGTGGCTCGTCCCCGAGCCACTCGCAACACCAGCCTGCTTCATCTGCCTAAGCTTATCCTTTGCTGCTCGTGAGATTGTTGCGAATTGTGCCTTAAGCGCTTTAATACTTTCATCCATGTGTGTTACTTATTCCTGCGCTGCACTGAGCAGCTCAGCGGTTACCAAGGAGTCCTCTGTGCCCTCAATGACTCCTTTACTTGAGGTGAAGCTTTTCACCTTTTGCTCCAGTTCATCAACCAGATGTGCGACTTTGCTTTCATGCGGGCTAACTTCGTTAGCCAGGTTGATCTGCTGTTCTCTGTACTTCTGCACCTGCTGTTGAAATTGTGTGATTTCTCCTTTCTTTCTTATCTTCGCAAGAGCACTCAAGCCCTTGTACTCTTATTCAGCTCTCGATATCGCATCTTCACAGTGCTTAATGTGCTGATCGAGCTCGGCTTTCTGTGGGAGCTCCTCTAGCTCCAACCATGTTTTTGATGCATCCTCTAGGATAGCCTCTGTTGCTTCCACTCGACAGTGCATCTGTGTCTGTACAATTCTGAAAGCTTGCACTCGTGCTTCTTGGATTTCCTCTGGAGTAGGCGGCCTATTCGCTTCCAGTGCAGCAATCCTTGCTTCGTATTCTTCCTCCATCTTTTTCTTCTCTTCATCTAGAGCCTTTGCTCTTTCCGCTATTTTTCTGATCTTTTGAGTTATTTCTAACTCAGGCCTGATATCGCACTGCGGAAGTTCTGCTGCGATATTCTTTAAAACAAGAGAGACATCCTGCTCTCGCTGAACATATTGTGTCAACTGGGCACTCTCTGCCTCATGCTGTGCGATGAGCTGCACGTTTTCGTTAGATAGCAAAACATTTTGCTCATATGTGACTTGTTCTCTGTGCCTCAGCTCCGTGCCTATCTGCCGGAAAATTTCGTACAACTGGTCCACAGGTACTTCTGGTAGGTTCACCTCAAGAGGATGAACCATCTGTACTTCCATAGGTACAGGGAACTTAATGCTTCCTGGCGGTATACGAACAATGTTCGTGCGGTCCCTTGCAATACTTTCTCCTCTGGTCTCTGAAGGGGGCTGCGAACTTTCTGCGACTGTAGTTGGAGCTGGCTGAATCTGCATGGAAGCAGTATTCTCAGTTATTGCCTTCAACTCTCACAATTTCTTGTCAAGGATGATGCGCATAAGATCCTGCGATGACTGAATCGCAGCGAATTTATCCCGCATCTTCTCCTGTATTCGGCTGGCGATGAGATCATACTCATCCTCTGTCATAATTGGTGCCTGCGGTTCGTCGAAAGTAACCGCCTTTGTTCTCTTCTTCTTTGCTCGCAGTGGAGAAGGGCCTTCAGTAACCTTTCTCTTAGAACCTATTGGTTCTTTCACTTTATCTTTAGGATCTACCTCCAGAACATCTTCTGGATCCTCAGCTGGGGGATCAACTGGAACTAGGCCAGAGGATAGATCATCATACATCTGTTTCATTTCCTCATCGAAACAATTCTTAATGGTGTCTTCAACTTGCTGGATTTCCATGCGATATGGGCCGGGGGCCCATTCCTTATGTTTCCTGAATCCCTTGGGTCGGATATAGGTTTTATCCCTGTCGACTTTAAATTCCAGCTTGGACTGATAAAGATCAACGACCGGCGAGTCGACACGCGGAATCGTTGCTACGGATTCAAGCAATAGCGTATAATAGACATGGAATACCATTGCGTTATTCTTGTGCTTCTCTGGGTGACTACTCGCCCAAAGATTTGAGTACCTCGAGCCTCTGCACGCCCCTGGTGCCAGTTGTGGAAACTGCGAATTGGGCGGCTCTTTCCATCCAATAAAAGCCATAAGGATCAGCAGCCACGAGAAGTGGAAGCTGTGAAGTGGATCCTGCTGCGCCTGCGCACAGTCTTGAAAGAAACTATTCAGCAAAAATAAACTCCAGTTGTAAGGTTTACCTTTTATGACTTCAATCGCTAGGCGGATAACTGAGCCTGTGACCTCCTTCGGCCTCACCTTGAGGAGGAGTTTTCCGGCCAACAGACTAACAGTAAACCGCAAGGCGTCATCCTGTATTGAGTTGACATCGTAGGCGCGACCTCCTCTTTGCAGCTTATACTCTGCAACTTGCTTGGTTGAGAGCCTGGTATCCTTTGTGGCGCCATCAATATTTATCTGTGGGTCGAAGCCAGTCTTCGACAGACCGGTAATGCGGTGAATAAGGTCAACATTAACATCTATCCGGTTACCCAACCATAAGTAACCACCATGCACACATGAAAGTAGCATCCGCACCACAGCATTTACCTCCGAGCCCCGTCCAAAGTGTGGAATCTCCAGGAGATTGAGCAGTCCCGACGGTGCTAAATGGCTTACATGGTCCATGGGGACGAACTCATCGCGCTCTGTCCTTGGGTTCCTCTGAATTGTCATATAACGATCGCGGCGGAATTGTGGGTACAGCTTATAATCTCTCAGATTATAATCAGCAAACTTAACAGCATGCATATTCCCCCACAGGTTACCTTCTTCCTTCACTCGGTTATCCAGTGGTGGGAGTACGAGTTCATATTTAAAGTCTCTCGGAAGGACAATGGCTGGTGCATTTTCTATTCTTGGTGGGAAGTATACGGTAGCGACTGTGACTTCTTCCGGAAGTTCCTGCTCCGGTTCTTCTGACTCTGTGCTACTCGGGGTCTCGCTATACTCCATATTAGCTAAGGTTCTCGGTGACTGGTGTGTGGATGGAGAACCAGCAGCAACTTTCTTTCCTTTCTTCGCCACAACTGAAGTCATAGCACACTCAATTCCACCCCTTTGGAATCTCTGCAACACGTCTTCGAGAGGCTCGTCTGGCGCGAGGAACCTTCCCCTGTGGTACTCTGGACTGCCTATGATTGCTAATCTAATGCAAATCAGAGTCTGCAACTGTTTTTGGTTTCCCTGCTAAGAACTCTGCTAAGAATACGCTTGGCTCGGCTCAATTGCGCTCAACTCTTTCGGTGAAAATGACCAAGTAGCCCCGTGCTTTGAATAAGACATGTATTTATCATAAGGCGGAATTTCAAATGGCAACGGACCAGTAAACTGGACCCGTTGGCGGCATTTAATGCATAGACAAGACAGCACCCCGCGCCCATTTATTGAAAACGCCGTTTGAAATTTCGCCGGGAAACTGTGCGCCGGAGTGGTGTCGCATCGGATTTTCCAAATCTAGAAGAATCGCCGTACTGCTGCCAAATCTTAGTACAACAGATACTTGTCAGCCGTGCAGTTAATGCTTGTCAGAAGGCGAAGTGACTAGCCCTCTGATCAATTCAAAATTTGGTATCGCATCAATCTGTTTTCTGTCCTCTGCGATACGATATCGCATCGTCTGGAAATGGAAAGTACCAAAAAATCGCCTCATATCAAAATTATCGCAACAACCAGGAAAGCTGGCTGCGAATTCTTACCTCAAGTATTTCCCGGTGTAGACTCCTTAGGGTGCGATGCTTCATTTCAACTACACTGAACATCTGCACCATTTGCTTCCTTTCTGGGCTAGGGCTAGGAGGTGGCATGGCCTTCGCGATACAGCTTAAGCCTACTGCCATTGATCAAGGTAGGAAAAAACTCCCCACTCATAGTACGAAGCTGGATAGCACCTCCATCTGTTATTTGCTGGATTTGATATGGCCCTAACCAATGAGTTTTGAATTTTCCAGGGAACTTTATAAACTTACTGTCATAAAGGAGTACCAAGTCTCCAAGCTGAAAGGTTTTGTTCTTGATATGCCTATCATGCCAAGCTTTTTCTCGTGCTTTCTGCACTTTTTGATGGAATCCTGCGATAAATCTGTCTTCCTCCAGATTGAGCAGCTGTGCCAATCTCTCCTCTAAAGTATCAGAATCAGCCATCTCTGTAAACTGAGCAATCCTTAGACTGGGTAAGATGTATTCCATAGGCATAACAGCCTCTTGTCCATATACCAGGCTGAAAGGTGTGTGCCCTGTTAGTTTCTTGCACGTGGTCCTGTAAGCCCATAATACAGCATTAACTCTAAGGTCCCAATCATCCCTTTGACTGTTACAAATCTTTGTAAGGGCATGTTCTAATATCTTATTGAAAGCCTCCACCGTACCATTAGCTTGAGGGTGGTAAGGTGTACTCTTATGGTGCTGGATTTCAAATTCCTCTGTCAAGGCTTCTATGGTGCTATTCAAAAAATGTGTGCCTTGATCACTCATCAAAGTCACTGGGCATCCAAATCTAGTTATGATGTTTTCAAAAATAAATTGTGCTGCTGTAGCAGCATCGCAATTCCTGACTGGTTTTGCCTCAGCCCACCTGGTGAGGTATTCTGTTGCTGTAATAATATATCTCGCACCAGTTCGTTTTCCTGGGGGGTTAATAGGACCCACAAAGTCTATAGCCCACTTATCAAATGCGCGCAGCGTTATCTGTGGTTGCAATGGCATTTCATCTCTTCTGGAGGGCTTTCCCGTCCTCTGGCAGATATCGCATGATCTGCAAAACTCTTTACTGTCTTTATGTAATGTAGGCCACCATAATCCGGCTGCTAGGATTTTCTGAGCGGTAGGCTTCCCTGCGAAATGGCCTCCTGCGATGCCCGAATGTGCTTCCTTAAGAATGGTCTGTTTCTCGTGGGGCATAACGCATCTGCGCAAGATTTCATCTAGGCCCAACTTATAGAGGTGTCCTGCAATCAGGGTGAAGTCTGCTGCTTTCACCACTAATTGTTTCTTTTGTTGCTTGGTTAACTCAGGCGGTGCCCACCTTGTAGTGAGAAATTGAATTATGTCTCCATAATATTCGTCTGCGACCTGAATGGAGAACAATTGCGCATCAGGCAAGTTGTCCTCTAAGTTACTTGGTTCTTCACCTGAGTCTATCCTTGATAGGTGATCAGGTCCTGCATTTAGTCTTCCTGGCTTAACAATGATTTCAAAATCATATTCCTGGAACAACAATAGCCATCTGCATATTCTTCCCCCTAACACTGGCTTATTGACCAAGTACTTTAATGCAGAATGGTCGGTGAACATCTTGAACAGGGCCCCCAATAGATAGTGCCGAAATTTCTGTAAAGCATACACCATTGCTAACCCTTCTCTCTCTGTGGTGGTGTAATTCTTCTCAGCTGTCGATAATCTCCTGCTCGAATATGCGATAGGGTGGTCAATACCCCCTTCGCCTGGTTGCGTGAGAATAATGCCTAGTGCGATGCCAGATGCATCCACATGAACATGAAAGGGCTTGTTCCAATCTGGAAATACCAGAATAGGTGCTGTAACCATTTTTTCTTTTAGAGTGTCAAGACTCTTCTGACATTCCTCATTCCACTGAAATCTGATATCCTTCTTCAATAATTTCTCCATTGGTGCGGTAATCTTGGCATAACCTTTGATAAACTTTCTGTAATACCCGGTATGACCAAGTGTAGTTCTCAGCTGCTTTACTGAGTTAGGTGCTGGTAAATTGACAATGATGGCGATCTTCGCAGGATCTACCATCAAGCCTTGTCTGCACACAATGTGACCCAACAACGTACCAAAAGGCGCACAAAATATACATTTTTTTAAGTTAAGGGAAATCTGGTGCTGTCTACATTTTTCAAACATTAATCTCAGATTTCCTATGTGCTTCTTGACTAGTCCAAATACAGTCCAATCATCAAAATAAACTTCTAGAAATTGATGGATGTATTCCTTAAAGACAACAACAACTACTCTAGAAAAAATTGCTGGGGCATTCTTAAGACCAAAGGGCATTACCGTATACTGAAAGGAGCCCCATTCTGTCGCAAACGTGGTCTTGTGCCTGTCGTCTGGATGGATTCTTATCTGGTGATAGCCTGAAAAGCCATCAGTAAATGAATAGATTTCTTGTCCTCCAACATTGTCTAAGACTTCATCAGTGAATGGTGTCGGAAATGGGTCATGCAGCGATGCATCATTTAGTTTGCGCAAGTCGACACAGATCCTGATGTCTCCTTTTGTTTTCTTTTCTTGTACTACCATGGGACTAACCCACTCACTTTCTTCAACAGGCTCAATGATGCCTGCTGCTAGCATCTTATCTATTTCATCTTTTACTTTTGCTTTATACCGCGGGTTCAACCTGTATGGACGTTGCTTAACCGGCTTAGCATCCTCCTTAAGCGGTATTCTCATGACTCCTAAGTCACCCACTATTCCCTTCATTTCTGTAAAGTTGGTAGGAAATAGGTCCTGATACTCGTGTAATAGGTCTGTGATTTGGCCAATTGTCTCATCATCCCAATAATCTCCAATAGAGGCAAACTTAGGGTCTGTTTCTGTGCCAATATTGCTCTTTTTAATCTTGATTGGTTCTGTTACAGCTGGGATTTCTAAGTGTGGACCTTCAACTTCATGCGTACCTTCTGTTTCTGCGATATTGATACTGCGAGGATCTTCATCCTCATCGCCTGAATCTTGTGTGCAGTTGTAACATTCCAGAGCATGTTCCATCTGAATAGCCCACTCGGGTTGCGAATCCGCTGGTAATGGGCAATCCTCAAATATTTTAGTCTTTATGATCTTCAAGGCCCGATCAATGCTTGGATACTCAGATTCAAAACTGAACGTGAGCAAAAAGTTTTCAATCATAATAGGCCATGAGATAGTTCCTTTTCTTAGCTCTGTTTCTGTATACCAGTTCCGTGGAACTGTATCCAGTGTGTGGATAAACAAATGAACCCATTCTTCTACTGGAATTTTTAGCCAACTCTGTTCACAGATCATAATGTGTGTTCTGGGATCACTCTCCCTTGTGTCTTTCCGCTGTGTACAGTCTCTTTCTTTAGAGAATCTAATGCGCATCAGTCTCTTACAATCGTACCATGATGCAATATGTTCCTTGTGTGTGTACCACCATCTTGCAGGTGTGGCTCGAACTGCAAGGTCAAAAACCTCCATCCTCTGCTCTTGAGGAATCTCTTGTTCAAACTGCTGCAAAAAATCATTGACGTCCGCTAATCCATCAAAAGTTGGAATATACCTGTTTTCTACCCCAATCCATCGCAGTGATTTAGTCATGAATGCGCATCTGCGAGTAGAAACTTCGTGGAGTCTATTTTGCCAATTCTCTAAGCCAACATCTGAATCTGATGTGCATGAGCTATCACATCTCCAACTAATATGTCCATCAGCTGTAGGATCAATGTAATCTGTCTGATTAGAAGTCATTTGGTACAAATTTTCCATGTTATGCACCTCCTCTTCTGCTTTGATTGGCTCAATGTAGCGAGGACCCTGTAAAGGGTCTAGTGGTGCGATAACCCGGACTTGAGCATCTTCAAATGTCATCTGCCTTTTCTTCAAGTTGATAACAGCCTTGTTATCAAAAGCCCAATCAATACCTAATAGAGCTGGATAGGGTTTGGTGTCACCAATAATCTCTATGATCTCAAAATCTGCATACGTGTGAACTCCGTCGATGTCCACTGGGACATGCGATAGACGACCCATCGGTGATATTCTCTGCTGATTAGCTAGTCTCAGATGGATAGGGGATCTGCTTAGTTTTGGACTACCCATCTGTTCCCATGTCTGCGTAGTCAAGACATTTACTTCTGATCCTAAGTCTAGGATAACCTCATCCATTTCAAATAGTCCGATCTGCGCTGTGAGCCTCATCTCTCTTCCTGTCCTTGTATGGCCCATTATATGGTGAATAGTGCGCTGTGTATTGCTCAAGGAAGGGCTCTGTTGACATTGATCAATAAATTTCTGAAGTTCCTCTACAGCTTTCCCATTTCTTAGAAGTTTCAAACAACTCTGCAGGAAGGACTGTACACTCCCGGTCAATTCCTCTTCGTCGCATCTTCCAGATGTGCTAGCCTGCGGTATCTGCGCAGTACTAACATCATGTGGTGGTTTCCGCGGTATACCCTGAGATGGTAATAATAGTGATCTGGACTATGTCTATTCAGCAAAGGAAGTCTTAGTTTGCTGAAATGCCTCCTTATTCTTCTGTAGATCGAGTGGGATAGGTTTTCCTGGAGCTTTGCGCACCCACTGCGTTCCTGTCGTTTTTTTCGCATCCTGCGATATGTTACTTGTGGAGAGACCACTGAGAGTTACAATATTGACTCGTGGTTCTGTTTCGTTCTGCTCAGCAGCGATAAACTGGATAGTCTGATTGGTTGCTGGCTTGGCGTCCTTGATCTTAGCTATCAATATGGGACACTCCTCTATTGTATGATCATAAGATTTACAATACTTTCACGTTGTAGTAGGGTTCTGACAGTCTCTAGCGTAATGTCCTGTGTCTCCACAGTTATAACAGGTTATCGGTCCACGGCCACGGCCAGATTCATAGCCTCCTCCGCGTCCTCGGCCTCTGAAATTTCCTCCACGGCCTCCCTGAGTCGGATCAGTTTGTGGACGTACTGCTGGTCCAGATGCTTCTGACTGAACTCTGTAAAGGTCATGCTTTCTTTCTATCATTAACTCATAAGCTCTACAGTTGTTTTCGTCATGTCCCACAGATTTACAGAAATTGCAATATAGGTTCTTTGGTGTCTGCACATATTTCTGAAGGAGAGGGCATTCCTGAGGACTGTGTCCTCTGGTTCTACAAATCTCACACCATGGCCCCTGGTTCTGCATCAACGGGTTAGGAGCTCCACTGGCGATATAGTCAACAAAGACAGGGCAGTTATCCTTACTGTGTCCCTGCGCTTTACACTTAGTACACCAAATTTCATGCGCAACCTCCTTTCCTTTCTTAATTTCATGCAGCTGTAAGGTGAGGTTAGCTAGCTGATTTTGCAGATTAGTGATACCTGTGCTAGTTTCTGCTAGAGGTGAAGCCTCTAGTTTCATTGCCATTTCTAATGCTTCATCTTGAATTTAATTTCTGTTGCATTAGCGGAAGTCTGATGTGTGGTAATATTGCTGTGATAAACCACTCTTTATGCTGTTGAGGCGCAAGCTCAAAGCTTACCTGATCAATGAGGGTTTTGAATCTCTGGTCAAAATCCCAAACCGTCTCCGTAGGCAATTGTTTAATATCTTTAAGTTCTGCTATGCACTGTGACTCGGATTTAGGTTTTTTAAACTCTTTAATCATAGCAGTTCTAACCTGTGCAAGCGTTCTGTTATGGCCAGTGGTATACTTCATATACCAAGTTAATGCTCTTTCTCTAAATGTGGTGGCCAGCTGGACAAGCTTGACATTATCGTCTTGTATTTGCTTAATGGTCCATATGGCTTCGCATAAGAACCAGTGCTGCTCAGGGTCCTCCGACCCTGTACCTTTGAATGTTGGTAGCTTCATATCATCTCCCATTCTGTTTCTAGATGGTGGGTTCTGGTTTGCTGTATTACTACCACTCGGCGGTGTAGATGTGGAGGGTGTAGCGGTAGTATGCGCTGTGTGAGAGCTACTGGACGGGGTTCCTGCGGGATTATTCTGAGTTCCGACTGGTTTTTGAGGAGTCCTAGGGTTCTGAATCTGCTGTCTCGGGTTATCTGAGCTGTTTTCTTCAGAAGAAGATGAATCGTTGACTCTATATCTTTTACCACTACGTGTATGTCCAAGATACTCGTAATCACTTTCAGAGTCTACTGACATTACAATATCATGGTACTATTCATCTGAGAGTATATCCAGTACTCCTTTTTCATATAGTAATTGCTTAATGGACAGATTTAAAGAATTTAGGTACTTACCGCGATAACCCTTGAAGAAGTACCGTTCTGCTGCGCTGAAACTCTTTCTCTGATCAACCGCGAACTCTGTGATGAAGCCTTCCAGCAAACTCGCAAGCCAGAAGTCTACTGCGCGTGAGATGGGGTTATCGACACCTTTCAAGGTCTGAATCAGCTCTGCTGTCCAGACAACTTCTCGATTCTTCTTGAAACCGCTGTTGTCAGCAAGCTTTGATAACCAACCATATAACTCAATAGCATAGGTTACGAAGAATATCTCATGGAGATCTGTAAAAATGTGCTTTTGTAGCCAAGCCTCAGTGCTCAGTCTAGGATTCTTGTTTTCTTTTACAGCAAACTCTCTTTCTTTTGACTCAACCCACTGGTTAAGTTCTTGCTTGGTAGGATGCCAACAGAACATCAGCTCAATGTGTTCAAACCGGCAACGGAACCATTTGTTGATCTGTGTTTTACTTTCTGGGTAGACCCGGGCTTGCGGTACCTTTTAGACCAACAGAACCCTTAGCTCACTGGCCCTTTCGGCAACAGGTCGTAGAAGCAACCTGAAGTCTCACCCGAAGTGATTCTAATGGGAGGCAGAAGACTCAAGTGTCCTCAGCCAGGTTCTGAGGCATCCAGGGTGCTTAAACCCACCTTAACCCTTTCCACATAAGCTAACTTATCTCATTCTATTACTCCGGCTGTGCCTCTGTCTTATCGCATTACGCAGGGAGTGCGATAAGTCTTCCCCCTATGTGAGCCCGTCTAGCGATACCTAAGATATAGTAGGTGCAATATCTTCCCCTTCTTGTCCCTGCGGTATGCGATTCTTGACCGCTTCCTGGATTAATACGTGGTTTCAGCCGTTCTTATCCTATTACTGCAGTTAGTAATATCATTTAATCTCCAAGCATAACCCTTGCTAATGAACTTGGCCCCTTGATATCTCGCAACAATGCAACTGAGTAGAGTATTACTTTGAGCACTGTCTAAGTGAACCATTCATGCATTATATTCAGTCCATACTCGCACATTATCCTCTGCTTAACAATTATCTAGTTCGCTAGGATTTTAGCTATGATTATCACAATTGTTATACATCAACCAGAACTTAAACTGATGACCATATACATTACTTATAACAGAATGAAGCATTCGTGTATAATAAAGGCAAGTGAATGAGAACAACAGCTACACAAATACAATAGCGCTACTTAGATAAGCACGTTGTTACTCCCAGGGTGGGAACTACGTCCAAGGGAACTGTGTTTCTTGTTAACAATCCTGAAGAATAAACACAGTTCCTTTCCAACTCTTTACAACAAGGGTCTTCTGGGTAACTCCACCTCAGTGGGAGCCCTTCTCTATAGACCTCTCTTCTCCTCCTGCCTCTTACAATGCACTCTCTTTCTTTCTCAATCCCAGCGGATTGCACAATCTCTCAACGGGTCGGCCCTTGTTCTCTAAGGGATGTTCAGACTCTGTATCAACAAAGACTTGACTACCCTCTACCTAATGGCTTCTATCACTATGTGGCCAACCCCTTATCATATAAAAAGACTCCTATATATAGATGGCCCGAAGGTCTCATCGCAGTTACAAAACTGTGGGCCTTATCCCAACAGTGACTCAACCCTAACCACTTACAGTCAACTGGCTGTACTTCCATAGCCGCCTCCTGTCTCGTCGCCGCTTCCTGCAGTCCTTAGTCTTTAATGCCTCGGCCCGTCGCTTCTTCTTGGTTCAAGCAACGCTGACTGTAGTCCTTCTTCTTAATGAGGGTAGCTGAACCCTCTCTTCATCTTCAGCGCCTTTATTACGGTGGTTGAGCTCTCCCTTCGGCCTCTTCTTTGTACCACATGCTTTGACTTTTCTGTACCTATCGCCGTGATTCCAGTCGGAATTTGCGCTACGGCGATATCTTTGTCTTACCGCCAAAATTGGTACTTTCTCTCCAAAATTAGTTATCCTTCCCAAAATTAGCAGCTTCCTAAATGCTGCGGAAGTTCTCTCCAACAAGACAGAAGGAGGAAATCAGTTCCATTCATTCATCCACACATTTCGACACAGTCTCCATTGCAAGCTTCTACCCCGAAAATTGGTTTCCTCATCATTAAATGGTGTTAAATCCTGCTTCTGCTTCTGGGCAGTGTTCAAAGCAGTTGTCAACGAATCCTTTCTCGATTAAGCTCTGCTACTTGATCCTGTAGGGATCCCTTTTTGATAGTGAGAGATTCTACTTGTTGGTCCCATCGAATTTATTTTGATTACATTTCTTGTAAGTGTGACTTCGGATTTGTCTTCTCTCCTTCCACTATTACAAACTGAACATTAAGTGAATCTCTTTCTCCTTCAAGAATTTGAATGGTATGCATGGCTTCTTCCTTTTAAAGTTCGAGGGTGTCTCGCTACTGCCTCATTTCAATTCCTTCATTCCTTGATTGAACCATATTGTCTTTAAGTTTAACTACTTTAGCCTTGATTCTTTCTACAGTCTCTATCAATTTATTTACATTATCTTCATTGGCGAGGGCTGCAGCTACACCAATGGACACTGTGAATTTCGGATCCCTGTGGGTACCTTCAATGACCAAGACTTCTTGTATTGTAACTATGTCAGGATGTGAGGCAATTTTAAGCCTCTTTTTTCTGTCTGTTTCATGATGGTATTCCTTTTGGGATCATAAATTATAGTATCCAATTTAGCCACAATGTGTTGCTTGGATGGTGTAAATGGGGCGAGTCCTAACTCAACAAAAGGAAGATGTCCTCTAGTGAGTGGAACTTCCGTGTTGGCATCCATTGCAGCATCAATGTCCATATCTTGACCTTCATTTCCCAGTTCCTCACCAAATTGTTGGATTTGAATTTCCACAGCTTTCTTGAAGGCTTCCTCTTCTTCTTTCTTCTTTTGGAGTTCCTCATGCCGAGCTGATTCGTTTTTGTTGTTGTATTAACTTGGCCCTTTTATTTTCTTGTTCTGTTGCAAGCTTATCTAGTTTTTATTTTTCCATCCTCTTTTGTAATTCTTCTGAGTCCTCTCTTTATTTTCTTTATTCCTCATACTTCCTTGCTATCTCTTCCTCCTGTGATATTTTGCTTGTTTATGCTAAGAGGGATTCTTTCACACCTTTTTTCCTAGCAGCTGCTTTCAAGTTTTCTTGTGTCGAGGCATCTGATGGTTTACTCGAGCTTGCCTCCTTACCACCCTTCCTTTTCTTAAGTATTCTATCCAATTCTGTGAGGTTTGGGACCCATCTATATACTTCTTCTTCCTTTATAAATTAGTTAGCATATTCATAGTGAATTTTTACATACGCACAATGCAGAGCCACCCTTTGGTAACTATCATTTCTTACAAAGATAATCTCTCCAAAGTGAAAGGAATCCAAATGCTTTACAAGGTCTTGAGCATATTTGAACTTGTTCAACCTGTATGATCTGATTATCAACAGAAGTGGAATGCATGAAGCCTTCTTATTATTATGCAAGAAATGGCTAATGCCATTTAAAAATGCCCGCCTCACAATTTATTTCAAAATAATATAATATGTAACATACTAGGGTAACAAAAATGGGCCTTTTGATCCTCCGTAGATACGCAAGTAGGTTCCCTCAGGGGTCAGATAGAAATCCCCTAATTCAGAAACTACTGCAAGAGCTTCCTAAGACATGCGATCTAGCTCCTTTTCATAAATAAATTTGTACAAGGGAACCATAAACTCTTCACAAATCTGCTTGTAGTAGCTTGCATGCTTTTGGGTCCATGAAATTTGATAGGCCACATAAATAAGATATTCAAGAGGATTCCACCTACATCCGAGACCGGGAAATGGATGCAAAGTCATCATATAATCCAACAAATAAGAGGACATATGGAATTCAACCTTCTTTATTTTGAGGCCTTGACGAGAATCTTTGATTGCTTGGACCATGTTCTTAGAGACAATGTCTCCCCAATTAAAAACAATACCATGAATTGTAATATGATAAATTAAAGGCACCCAGATGAGCTTGTAATGAGTTGATTTGGGACTTCCATAGATCCTGCATATGAGAGTAGCAAAAATCCTGAAAGGAGTATTCAAAATTAAGTTTCATATTACCCGCTATCTTTCCAGCTTAGCTTGTTCCCTAGTAGCAACATCTTCTTTGCACATTTGGCATAGTCAAGTTTCGGGTTTGCGAGCCATTCTTCTGTAAAAAATGCTCTTTGAGGTGGAAGTCTATATGATTTTCCAATGTGTGTAGGATGGAATGACACAAAAAATTTCTAGTAGAACTTGTAATGATATGAGATTTAGTATCAATATGGGGAAGGATCCATCCTATCACCTCAACACAAGGGAACAATTCAGGCCTAGCATCAACCTTGTTAATGCTTGACCTTTTTATGTTTTGATATATTAATTCTTCTTCGATGGTAGCTTCTGGGACATTTTGGTCTCTGATCAAATGGTAAATTTCACTCCATTTAAACTCTAGAGCTATGCCCGTGATATGCTACATATTGTTGAACTGAGTCTCCAGAGATGCTTCTTGAACCAGTTCATCATCAAAAGCCGTCTCCGATACATCTTTGGAGGAGCACTTAGGACCTCTTTTGGACATTTTTGAATCCTATATGATAGAGGAAACATCATAATATTGTGTAAAATCCATTGAAACCATAAAACAAGATGCAATTTCACAAGAACAATCAATAGATACAAAAAATTGTAATGAACAAACACTTATTTCCATATGAATAAATGCGTAGTTCATCACTAAATATGAAAACCCTATGGTTTATTTGTTAGGGTCTATAATGGCACATTTTCCAGCCCTCAATAGGGAAAAAAATAATGGCTCAAGAAAGTCAAAACAGGGTTGGGGCAAGTCTGCATGTTCTGGAAGTTAGGGTTTAATGGAACATGAAGAAACTTCAAAAGAATGATCATTGGGAAAAAGATCACGGAATGATCTTTAGGGATTAATTTACTCAATACAAGAGAGCTAGCTAGAAACCCTTGGGCCCAAAAGAAACACCAAGATAACTAATAAAATCAACTCTAAATGAATAAAATGGTAAAGGATAAGACCAATCATGGCTATTTCCCTCCAATTGCAAATTGACAAGTGGAAATTGAACCAGTTCAAAGTCAAAACGCGGTAAAAGTATACCTACCTAGACACTTGATGACATATGTGATAGGTTTATTGGTAGTGGATGTGAATGTATCGAATGAGGAATCTTTCTCCAATGGCCTCGTGCTCGAATGGAGTTATATGACAACAATGATGGGAGAGAAAACATAGTTCTTTGCTTTAAAAGAGGCCTTCTAAAACCCTAAGTCCCCAAATGGGATTTAAGAATAGCTTCAACATACTTTAGTGGCTCCCATAAGTCATTTTGATAATAGTTTTTAAGGTAGTGTTAGATCTACTTTAAAACATCTATATTACTATGAAGTAGGTGAATCTTCAATGTCAGAAATCCACAATCATTTATCAGCCCCTAACATATTTGAAATCATGAATTAGAAGAGAATTGAATTGTTTCATATTAAGCTAAAGAAGAAGATACATACTTGCAATCTAGCTTGATATGAATCCTTTCTCCTTTTCCATGAGCTTTCCTTTATCCACCCTTGCCTTTGATGAATATGCCAAGCTTTCCAATCCTCAAAATCTCTCCAGCATGCCTGTGCTCTTCCTTTTTCCTCCTCTTACCATGCCCCAAATGCCTTTGTTTTATAGCAGTGGGAAATGGGCTCTCAAGTTTCTCTTTTCAATGTGGGATTATCCCTTTTCTTGTTTTTTGATTATTTTTTCTCAAAAACCCACTTTCTATAGTCTTTTAGGCTTTTGTCACAACTTTAGCATATTTAAGTACAATTAATGCACTTTTGTGCATTTCTTCTCACTATTTGACTGGTGGAGCTTAGATTTGAGCCTTTAATGAGTAGTTCAATCACTGAACCTTGTCTTCTTAGGCTACCTCTTTCTTCACTCAATCTTTCTGATTGTGGATGTAGTGATTAGATAATAGAGGACTTGTTCTCTTATGTACTTGTCTTTTGTCTTCATGTTCCGGGCGCATAGTAAAATATGCTTCTTCCCCTCACTTTGTTAAGGGTGTTAATTTGATTGTTAATAGATTCCCCCCAATGTGTGAGGTCTGAAGCAGAGCTAAGGGCCAAAATACATTATTTTTATACTGATACTCTTCATACTGATACTCTTTATTGATCAAAGCAAGGATGAGGAAAGGATAAGCTCACGGGCGTAGGATTTAGGATAGCATCTGCAAGTCAAACATAGCAATTTCTCAAATATATAATATCTTCTTGAGGCGGGCATACCCATACTCAGTAGTAAACAAACATGGCCAGGAACAATACACAGTGGATCCATGTCAAAATAAAAAATTTCAGAAGTGTAAACATGCACTTTGATGAGTGCGAGAACAAGGTCTTCATCGAACTTCTGACATGGTAGTTTAATCTTGCACAGCTCGAGCAGTGCATCGATGAGTGATACAACTATTTTTCCCAAGGTCTTCAATACAAACCGACGATAGTACGATTTTATATGATGCAAATAAATGAACTGATGTCGAGCATAATAAAACACCATCTGATTACTGGTCATTGATGTATACCGTTAATAGATGCGAAGAGACCCACCGATAATGATGATGGACTCTAAGGTATTGAGTACAAACTAGCAAGTGTGAATAGATGTTCTGAAGTCGAACACTTGTAGAATCAAACAATCAGGGGTCATTGACGTATACCCACTGCCATTTTCGAGGAAACCTTCCATTGATGAATGCAATATCCAAGGTACTCCTGGGTTTCTAGGTCCATTTCCTAGATAATGATTTGGTGTCGATAGGAATAGATCCATTGGAAGGAGGGAATTAATGCATCCCACATCAACCGATACAAAAAAAAGATCAATAGTCTAATATAATTTGGTAAAAATACAAGATCCAACATTGTATACTGCCACAAGGAAGGCTGACATGATTGGTCAGGAATATTTGAGGAATGGCCGACTCTGTTTGAACTTCCCTTCAACACATAACACGACACACAATGGACACTTAAAAATATAGGACTTTGAGTAACCGACCTTAATGAAATCCGCCAATTCCAGATGCATTAACGAAAGATCCATTGGTGACGGGAGGGATAACCCATTGATGGATATTTGTTTAAAATACTGGTACAGTTTCCTAAGGAAAATGTAGATGGTGTACTGAAAGATGATTCCAAATTATGTGCCATGTTTAAGCGAGAAAAGGACTGATTGTTGCCATTTTATTTAATACTATAATATGAAATGATTCAATTCTCTCCATTGTTTGGATTTTTGTGTTTTTTAATTTTTATGCCTTTTACATTTTATCAATTTGAAAAAGAATAAAGAATGCTATAGTACATGGGAGGGAACGAGTGTTGCATGGGCGTACTCCTATTTTTCAAGGGCATAGATCAGGCCAAGGCAAAGATCCATATTGCAAACAAGAGTTGAGATTGTTGTGCACACTCTTACAGATGTTCCCTCCATGGGTAGGCTATCTGAAGCAGGCTTATGTGTCGACGGATGATGAAATAATACCATGTGACTGAGGTTATCCAATTTGGTATAATGGCCAAGTAGGAATGGGTCAGTGAGGTTTAGTTCATGTTGAGTCTTGTGAAAAATGCCAAAATCATAAATCATGGTCTATCTCCAACTACTTGAATCAAATAGTTTGAATTGTCAAATTATCCGAGTCCTGTAATCAAACAATTTCATTACCCAACTGTTTAGTCAGAAACCGATTCAAATATGCATTTAATATATAAAAAGGTAGCCAAAATTGAGGAATGATGCATCTTTCTATCATTCAAAAGGATACGGTTTGTACATGTATGAATAAAAGATAAGTAAAAATACTCATTATTTACGATATTCATTGTAGGTGCAGCCAATGGATGAGAGGAAGCATATCCTTTCAGCATGAACTTTTAGAAGCTGTGAACCTTTATTCAATGATTTGCCAGTTGTGGGTGATTTTTGATGCCGGACTAGGAAATTTTGAAACAGTTTGTAATGCCCATATTTTGATTCGGCATATTTATTAGTTAGACACACCATACTTTATTTCTTATATATTCTGTTGAACTCAGCTCGACTGAGTAAACTATATTGGACCTCGTTATATGATGTTACTCTGTTTTATGATTTCACCATGATTATGATGTTACTATGTTATGCAATTATGATGTCATGATTATCATATGATTTCCTTATTTTACGATTGCAGTATATGTTTATATGTTTTCATTAATGAAATGTGAAATATATGATTCGGTACGTGGATACCATCTTCTTATATGAATTATTGAAATGTTATATGTATCTATGATGAGCTAAAAGGTTACATGAAATGAAATGATAACATGGATCAATTGGCGATCAATGGAAAATGCTTTCTATAAATTATATTTTGCAAAACACTAACCTACAGGACACAAGGGCTATGGGATAGCCAGTTACTTGATCTGATATATATTGGAAAGGAAAAACATGTTCATACAGCAAACCTTAGCAGCCAAAATGAGGATACGATAACACAAACTGATAATCCCGATAGCAGCAAGTATGAGTTGATAAGGGCGTAGGCCCAGTATGTTGAGAGGGATGGATGTGTTTCCCACCCTATGTTTCCATGAGACCCGAGGTCGTGGGAGGGCCGTGCTGAGACACGCTCCCCATGTTGTTGTGATGACGATGGTCGGATGCCTGCTAGGGGAGGATAGGTCCGCTGTTCAGCCGACGCTATCGCTCTCAAGTTCTATGTGGTCAGATCGGTGAGTCCGACATCCACTGTTGTACTAGCAGAGGAAGGATAGGGAGGATGCTGGACGTAGGTTATGATGGGAGGATGTGTTAGTTAGTACTGTTGGGGGTTTAGTATTCCTTGATTCCGAGTTAGTGGAAGTAGGCACCCTTCCTTGTACATGATTGATTAAACTAAGGTAAAGATAAAGAGAATGATGTTAAATCGTAAAGGGTTAACTGTTAAATAACCGAGGATGTTAAAGTAATTATACTATATATTATGCTTGCTCTTCTGCATGGGGGTAGATACTATTATTAGTTAGCAAGTATGCATAGGCGGAATGGGGTCTGTTTATAGTACATATCCGACATGTGCATACACTGGCCATGCATGCACACCTTGTAAGTGTACAATATTACTGGTGTATAACATACTTGTCATGCTTGAATAGTAGTATAAATGTCATAGATAACTCAGTTAAGGGTACATCAATCAACTTAGGTAATGAATGGTTAGGTTGTCAATGTGTAAATAAGTGAATTAGTAATTATATGAAAACATTGTAATAATAAACTAAGACAAGTGTCGTCAGTTAACATTGTCATAGGAGAACTGTTGTGAATAGGGTAATGATAGTGTCTAATTAATTAGTAAAATTGTTTAAGCCCTCACAAGTGCTTTGTTTATAAGAACAAGGATGCTATGTTGATGATAGGGTACTCATGTGATAAACAAATAATTAAGAATACTATGATTAATTCACCTTTTATTATTGTTAAATGGTGATTTAATTATTATTATTAATTAATAAATGGTGATCTAATTATTATTATTAATTAATTAATAATATTCCAGCAACATTTATATCCCTATCGTAACAATTGCAATAAGTAAGATTTAAAATATTGATTTATAAATTAATATTGTGTGATTATTTCCATTTCAAAAGTTAGCCATAATAGGATAATAATTTTTGGAATGAACGTGATGTGATGGAAAATGGTTATTTAATTATTCGATGTTAATCTTGGAATTTAAACCTCAAGATAAGTGGTCTCGACGGATAAGGTGGACCATTAAAACACATCATGTCCAAGTTGAAAAGGGGCAACTAATTATATAATATTTTATTAAAAACCTTAATAACAATAAATACAAGGTTTAGTGAAAAGACTTGTAATTAATAGACCTTGTCCCGAATGGATAACATTTGGGTGATAATTCCCACCGTAATAAATAAT
Organism: Larix kaempferi; assembly: GCA_027924585.1. NCBI lineage: Eukaryota > Viridiplantae > Streptophyta > Pinopsida > Pinales > Pinaceae > Larix > Larix kaempferi. The sequence goes on from BSBM01000104.1 coordinate 1,516,920, forward strand.
TACGACCGTCAATCCAAAACCAAATGAATTTTCCATGAGAGTAATTAATTATACATTTTTATAATGAGACGTGGATGAATGAACTAGGGAAAGGAGTAAAGGTTTGAGGGGCTCGAGAGGGGGAGTTTGGGGCGGTGGAGTAAGCCCAAGGTCTTCTCGAGGATGGACATGTATATAGAGGGGGAGAAGGTTGAAGGTTGGGGGAGGTTTTTGGTTTGGGGAAGAAAGAAGTTGGGAGAACAGAAAGTTTGGAGAACAGAAAGGTTTTGAGAACAGAGGGAACACTGCTCTCGGGATTATCAGATTGTGGGCTCGGGGGCTTGGAAATCCTTTGATTTCCAAGGGCCAGCAAGATAATAGCTGGTCGGTAGGGTGGACACTTCAGTTTGGCTGCCTAAGAGGTTATACAACCTGCTACAACTTACGGTTAGCATCAGCATCAGGTAATTTCCGTTATTTGACTATTATGCTAAAACTTACTGTAAACATGCATAACTTGCTATTTACTGATTTACTGAGTTGTGAAACATATTCTTATGCTGGAACTTGATTGTAGAAAAGGGAAATATTGATATGTTTGGTTTATTTTAAATTACGAATGTAAGGTTAGTGAAAACACGACAGTACACTAGATATTATTTAGGCACATAGTAATTCTTAGAAATTTACTTCCATAAACTGATAAAGCTTAAAACGTAGAAAATTAACCCTGAAATTTTACATAGTGCTCTGCTGTAAAAACCAGAGCACTACACAGTTTCACATGTTTTTGAATTTTTTGAATATTTTCATTGTTTTTATGATTTTTTTTGGGTTTTATCTTGAAGAAAAAGAAACAAAAAGAGAAAAGTATTCACACTATTCTTTTTGGTGTGTGCAAAGTTACACACTTTTTGGTTTATGATGTAAGCTAGTTTATTTCAGTTTTTACTTATGTCCTTAAATGATATGTCCAATTAAATTGCCATGAATAATGTACATGCTTTCTTTTTTCGGTATGATGTTAATGACTTAGATTCTAATCAAGTATGTAGTTGGCTAAGGAATCCACCAAACTATTCAGACTTCTAGGAACGTGAATATATTCAATGAACTCCAATTGACGTTCTAAAAGACATACTTGTAGAAACATTCTAAACAGTGTAGGATTTCGAACTTGATACTGACCATTTAACTGAGATACAACTAATTCCAAGTCCAGTTTGACTATTATCCATCGGATGCCAAGGGTGATAGCCTTGATAAGAAGCTCAATGACTGTGCTATATTCTTCAACATTGTTGGTTGCAGCTCTGAGAAAAATGCCTCCCAAACTAAAAAACTTCGTCATTAGGTGTGAAAATCACCCATGCGGCGTAATCAATGTTCCTAGAACTACGGCTAGAGCCATCCGCATATCCCAAATATGTGAAGGTTTCTTGTGCCATATTCCAAAGTGACAATGCCAAGAAATATAAGCATGTGCCCGAAATAACTAATGTACAAAAGTTTATACAAAGAATACAACATAATACAACAAGTGTTACGAGGCACCAATTCCTACGCGAAGTATTTCTTCATATAGAGACCATTTCTGATCTCCGACATAGGTTCCCCATCATAATTGATCAATTCACAACCTCCTCTCTTTAACAAAGTTTTGACTACAAGTGGGCCAAACCATTTTGGTACAAATTTCCCTTCTCCTATTTTGTCTTGGTTTTGGTCATAAACTAAAACCAGATCACCTTCAAAAAAGACTTCGAGACGGGTAGACTTGTCATATTGCATTTTAACCCTTTTCTTGTGTGCTTCCACATTTAGAGAAGCTTTCCTTCTACTTTCATCAAGAGAATGAAGATGGAGAATCCTTTCTGCTTCTGCAGAAGTGTTAGGTAGGAGTTCGACTACTAGTTTTAATGATGGGATTTCGCATTCAATTGGAAACCAGGGATGATTTTAGGGGCAAAATTTAGCCCAAGGGTGAAATTAAAGGGGGTCAAAATTTTACTTGGGCCAATTTATTATATAGAAAGAGTTTTTATAAATAATATTAGTTAGCCCCCCTTTTATTTTTCAAAAACAATCAAGAAATTGTTTAGCACAACCGTATATGTGAGAAATGGTCCCAAAAAAAATATTAGCCCACTCAAATTTGACCTGGATTTTCCATTCGCCCCCCGATTTCTAGAATTTTTTCCTTCTCTGTCTCATTCGCCCCTTGATTTCGAGAATTTTTGCCTTCTCTGTCTCATTCGCCCCCTAATTTCTATCTATGGAAGCTCGTGTAGCACCATTTTCACTTGATTTCGAGTGATGGTGGTTTCTAGAGTTACAATTCTCCCTCGATTTTAGGTAATGGCAATTTTTCGAGCCCCATTCGCCCTTGATTTCGAGTAGTGATAGTTTATAGAGCCCCATTTGGCATCCCCGATGGGTTTTTTCATTTTCAGCGTGGTTATTAAAGGGAAAACAATATATGCTAATCACATTGAGTTTGATTAGCATTTCTCGTGGATTTCTGCACCAAGGAATGAAGGATTTTTGTGAGTATACATCAGTACTCTCAGTTACAATGGTCGTAAATTTAAGTTCCCTCCTAAATTGCTTTGCATTGTTAGGATGTGGGGGATTGATTCTATAGTGTACAATAATTGTCCTTAGTTAATAGGTTTTATTTTTTAAGAGATATCGAAGCTCCACATTGCATCAAATTCAAAAAATGATAATATTAGTAATGCAATCCATCGCACAATGTATCTAAGAATACATGAGCATTATGAATATAGAAATTTCATGTACCCAGAACCGTAATAAAGATGTTTCAATTTCGAAGTGAACCATAATAAATATGTTTCAATTTTGAAGTGAAATTATATTGCACTAAGTTTTTTATCACTTCTTTAAATTTATCTCGTTCACTACGCTGTAACCCAGCTAAATATCCTTTAAATACTTCTCCCTAATGTGCCAAGTCCCTCTATTTATTCTTACTTTACTCCCATTACATAAGAAAAACTAAAATCACTTTAGAAGCTCTCTTTCTATCTCAATATGATCAAGCCCAGTTCAAGTTATAAGTCATCTCTAGTTAACAAATGAAGTTCAAACTATCCTCTGCTCGATTCCTCTATCTCAGCACACTTTCCTAGTGCCATATCTATGTGCTATCTAGTCAACAAACTAAGTTCATATCCTTGAACTCACTTTCCTACCCAAGGTTACTTGGGAGTGGGAGCGAGAACCGAAATTTTCAAAAGCTTCCGGTTAGGAAGCGTTCCAGAAGTGTTTTTTATAATATATATATAGTTTTATATATTTTGATGCATATATGTCAACAAATGCATGTAGAATGTTGAATTAGCTATGGAAAGGATAAAAACATGAAATAAACAATAATAGTTAATAGTAAATACCATATAACATCATTTCATCAATCACCAATCATTAATCATTTACTAGTGAATTCATCAACCATAGGTCCAGACTCCAGTATCCATGATTCCATAAGTTATAACATCAAGATTCAACCTTAAAGCTTCAAATTTTCAATACATAAACATTTTGTCATCAACTATTAACCGTATTTCTACTATGTCGAATCTTGATATGCTAGTTTGTGTGGTAACATGACACTTGTGGATGGAATGTACCATCAAACCCTCATAAAATCACCCATTGAGAATGCATCATGAAGAAACATGATGAATATGCCAAATATAAGTGAAGTGCAGTCATCATCATGAAGATCTATCAACCCCCACACGTTGAGACATCATCACCAAGACCCCAAGGCACCATACAAAATCTAGGATCAACATTAGGCCATCCAAATTTCCATCAAGACGTAAAACCCCTACTGAAAATGTGAAAACCATGCAAAATGGGAGGTAACAAGGGGTAACAGTAAGGGTTTGGTGGTAACGCATTGTATACTCTATTCAACACTTGCAATTTTCCCATTTGAAATCTCAGTAGAATTCACCCATTTAATTAGCAAATTGATCATCCTTGGCACCAATTTTTGTTTGATTGAATCACTGGGTGGAACCCACAACTCAATCCTCCAATTGATTGATTGCTAGCATGCATATAATGCTTGCGCATTGTTTTACTAGGCAACTACAACACTATTATTAATTTGTTGGCTTCCTTTTTTAATCCTTAAATTACCATCCCAATCTGTTTAAATTCTGTGTGATGGCATACCTACAGCATTTTCCCTCAAGCTGTATATAGTTGACTAACTGCTCATAGCTTATGTGTGGCCTTTTCAAAAATCCCACAGCCATACATCATCCAACCTGCAGATTTTCCTTATACCTACAGCCATCCCCTATGATTGGTTGAAGCTAAAAGACTCCCAAACAAATGAATATACACATTTGTATCATGAATAATGATAGCGATGAGGAGTAGCATTTGTGTTTTTTTGGAACAATGCTTGAACACACACACACACACACATGTATGTATCTTTTGAATGGGAAGAGCAATGGTTGAATGAAGTGCTGTATTTGCACAGTTAAAAAACACGGAGTGAATTGTTGTGTTGGCATATAGAATCAGAGTGCCCTTGGATCTATACAAGAAATATCTAGAGGCCACAGTGCTGCATATATTATTCTAGTGTAGTGTGTAACTAAGAGATATCCACATATGCAATCATGAATGTATATTGAATGGAAGCTGTGTTCATAATGAAGTGATGGGTTTGAATATTGCAGTTAACAGAGCGTGGTATTTGGAGAATCTTGTTTAGTTGGTATGGAAGAATTGTAGCGTGTATTTGTTCAGAGTTTGGCATTGATCTTGGCCTACAAGGAAACAAACCAAGCCTTCAAAACCGGACCTGGACAGAGAATGAGAAGCTTGACTCAGCTTGGCAGAGAATTGCAGAGACCTTACAATTTTAATTCCATAGTGGAGATCCATGTTGGCAAGATGGATGGGCCATGACACGCCCAAGGAAGCGATTTTTTAATCGTCCGGAAGCAATGAGAAGCGATCTAGGAAGCAATTAGGAAGCAATCAGGAAGCAACGCTTCCGATCGCTTCCTAAACGCTTTATGATAGTGGCAAGGAGCATTTTAAATTGAGCGGAAGCGAGCTTCCGAAATTCACTTCTGGCCAAAAGCGAAACGAAAGCGCGATTCCGCTCAGCTTCCGGCTAGCTTCGGCCGGAAGATAGCTTCCGAAGTGGGGGAAAGGGGGGGGCAGTGCTTCCCCACAACCTAGTTCCTACCCCCCCAAACCACATTTTTTATTTATTGGCATGTTCCTTGGATAATCTGAATCCACAATTTGAAGAGACATTGAAAGGATCTATTGACTACCATTCATGAGCTCCCTCACATTTTTCAATATACAGGTACCCACAATTCCATTCACACCTTTTTTCCCATTCATTTCATTCATCCCTCAATGCATAAATTCTCTTCCCACAACACTTCTGACCACTTAAGTGCTAACACCTCTCAAATGCCTTTATCTCCACACATTTGGACAATCATCACATCTTCCAGCCTCTTAATTCTCTTTTGTTCCTTTAAAATTTGTGATTTATGTCAAACCAAAACTTTAGTGCTTCAAAGTTGAGTCCAAGATATTCAAGGTCTATTTCTGTTGTATGCAAACAATCATCACTATATCAAGAGAGGTGAATACTAAGTTGAAAATGAGTATTACCTCTGCACTACCTTTTGGAAAATCTCCTCACAATGCTCTTCATGATTTTCATTTTTCAAGGTGTATGATTAGGAGACAATAGTTAAATAGTGTTCTTGTTGGGTGTTAAAGAATCTAGTCTTTGAGTCATTAATTCCAACTGCATTTTTTTTTACGAGCATATGATTTTTGTAGAACTCATGGTTCATATAGAAACTCTACCAAGGGATGAAGTCTAAATTCTTTAAATTGAAACTCATTATTGTTTCCATGTTTGGTGAGAGAAAACAGTAGTGTCTAAGGTAATAAAATTATCTCTTTTGGTGGATTCAGGCAACGTGATTCAAGCTATAACAAATGGAACATGAAGATAATCCCCTACATGGAAAGTTTGACATAGTGATTATGAGTTTTGTTAGGATGATGGATCAACTCCTACTCATTAATGAGATAATTCAAAAGATTAAAAAAGGTAAAAGTGTAGAACAAGAAGAAGACTTCAATGCTAGTTGGTTTCAAGAAGAAGAAGAACAACAACAACATGCTCCTTCATTTAAGGCTTGGTGTAGAGTTTGTAGAGCTCATATAGAAAAAATTTGTGATATTTTTAAACAAATGGCATGCCCTGAATTTGTCGAATGTGATGAGGGAATTTCCAATTCCACTAAACATTCTAGCACTATAAAAAATAAAGTATATTGTTGATTGTAATCCTAAGACAATGATAATGATTTTCTTTCTTTTCTCCTAGAATTTTTTAAATTAACCCAAGGATAGTGTCCAAATGTCAATGAATGAGAATTTTATAACATTTCTATGCTCGAGGAAGATGATAAACCATAGAGACTATCTTTCCTAACTATTTTTTTTGAATAGGATAATGAATTAATGGAGGGAATAGAATATGAAGCCCCTCAGATTATTGAAGATAAATCTTATTTTTTGTTAAGTTTAAACTAATTTGACTAGGAAGATCAGTGAAAGAAACATAATCACAAGATAGACAAAGATATTACCCCGGGAAACCCTCATGGGGTAGAAAACCCAGCAAAGCTTTCCTCAATAAGATGATCAACCAAAATACAAGATGTGCTCCAAGACTTGACCTCCTTCTTCTCTACCTCCTATGCAGACCTCTCAAACACAAGTGTGCTACTTTTTGAGTTGAGCAAGTGTGTCAAATGAAGATCTCTCCTCCTCTACTTATACTAATTCCCAACTGACCAAAATCCCTAATGGGGCCAACCTCTCTTAGTGAAGTCTAATAACCCCTAAATAATAAACCTAGGGCCGACCCCCACATGGTGGGTCTAATAACCCTGGCTACCACAAACCATCGGAGGAATAAACATCTCTGGATACATAATAGAATGACCTTGGAGGGATGAAACATCTCCGGAATAATAAAGTACAAATATAATATTCTTAGAAGTTACAATATTCAACACTCCCCCTTAACGAGAAGGATATTATAACAACATCTGCAAGAGTAAGGAGTCATCAACTACATCATACATGATACATCTGTAAATGATTGGAAGCTTTCTTCAATACATCATCATTAGTAACTCAACCAATTACTGGAACATCAATCATCATCATCATCATCATCTCACGATCATTAGCATCGTCATCACACGATCATCAACATCGTCATCGCACGATCATCAGCATCATCATTGCACGATCATTAGCATCATCATCACATGATCATCAGCATCGTCATCGCACGATCATTAGCATCGTCATCACACGATCATCAGTATCGTCATCAACACACATGATCCTTCCTTTTAGAATTACAGGATCAATCTTATCACAATCATGTTTAAGACAATCCTTCCTTTCGTAATTACGGGATTTACAGTCTAAGGATGATTAATCCATACTCAATCTCTTTTAAGACAATCCTTCCTTTCGGAATTACGGGATTTACGATCTAGGGATGATTAATCCCTACTCAATCTCTTTTAAGACAATCCTTCCTTTCAGAATTACAGGATTTACGATCTAAGGATGATTAATCCCTACTCAATCTCTTTTAAGACAATCCTTCCTTTCAGAATTACGGGATTTACGGTCTAAGGATGATTAATCCCTACTCAATCTCTTTTAAGACAATCCTTCCTTTCGGAATTACGGGATTTACGGTCTAAGGATGATTAATCCCTACTCAATCTCTTTTAAGACAAGCCTTCCTTTCAGAATTACGAGATTTACGGTCTAAGGATGATTAATCCCAAAATTGTACCTTTTGAGCCAGGGACGATCCAGTCCTATCATGTCCACTAGGGACTTCATTCTCGGAGACATATGTCTATGGCTGACTTTAGGACTGAAGTCCAGGGATGATCCAATCCCCACTTTTCCACTAAGGACTTCATTCTCGGAGACACATGTCTACGGCTCACTTTAGGACTGAAGTCCAGGGATGATCCAATCCCCACTTGTCCACTAAGGACTTCATTCTCGGAGACACATGTCTACGGCTCACTTTAGTACTGAAGTCCAGGGATGATCCAATCCCCACTTTTCCACTAAGGACTTCATTCTCGGAGACACATGTCTACGAATCAATTCAAAGGAACCAAAGTCTAGGGACGATACAATCCCCACCTGTATCCTCATCAATACAGATATCGTTAGTACATCACTAGTACAAGTACATACAAGTATCCTCATCAATACAAGTACATATCATCAAAACATGTATCCTCATCAATACAAGTACATATATCATCAAGTCATGTATCCTCATCAATACACGTACATATATCATCAAGTCATGTATCCTCATCAATACAAGTACATATATCATCAAGTCATGTATCCTCATCAATATCATGTATCCTCATCAATACAAGTACATATATCATCAAGACATGTATCCTCATCAATACATCAATATAAAAACAAGTAGTGTAAGTATTCTAAGTATAAGTGTCCTAAATCTAAGTAATCTAAACATACATAAATATCTAGGTGTAGTAAACAGGTATCCTCATCATTGACCTAGTTGTTGATGAGGGCAATCTCATCATCAGTGACTATATCACTCCCCCTTTCGAGGAGGGTACTTTTGAACTACACCAAGCTTGTCTCGGAAATATTCAAATTTTACTCGAGACAGAGGTTTGGTCAATATATCAGTAATTTGTTCCTCAGTGCTCACATACTCTATCTTAATAGCTCCTCTTTGCACCATATCTCATATGTAGAAATATCGGATCTCTATGTGTTTTGACTTATTGTGGAAAACTGGATTTTCTGTCATCTTAATGCAACTTTGATTGTCACACATGATCATAGTAGGATCCATTTCTAAGTCAAACACTCCAGATAATAATTTTCGAAGCCATACTGCTTCACAACTAGCAGAGCAGGCAACTATATATTCTGCTTCGGCAGTACTAAGAGCCACACTAGATTGTTTCTTGCTGAACCATGAGATCATGGTAGATCCAAGCCCATAACATCCACCTGATGTACTCTTTCTGTCTGAAACACTTCCCACCCAATCAGAATCTGAGTAACCATGTAATCTGAGTTCATGATTTCCAAGATAGTATAGACCAAAATCTAATGTACCCTTTAGATACCTCATTACATGCTTTGCAGCTATTAAGTGAACCTTTCTAGGTTCTACTAGATAATAAATCAGGGTATTTACAACAAAGCATATATCTGGTCTGGTATTTGTTAAATACATCAATGACCCAATGATTTGTCTATATAGAGTTACATCCACTAATTCTGATGAGTCATTAACTAATAAATTCAAGTTGGATTCCATGGGAGTAGCCATGGCTTTACACTCCAACATATCAAATCTTTTCAAAATCCCCACAGCATACTTACCTTGATTTAAAAAGATTCCTTTTGGTTCTTGCCATACTTCTAGACCTAAGAAGTAGTGCATTAATTTGAGATACTTCATTTCAAATTCGGAAGAAAGCTTCTTCTTACATTCGACAATTTGATTCTCATTTCCTGTTAGAAATAGATCATCTACATACAACAATAATATAACAGGTTCATCATCCATAACCTTGAGGTAAAGATTTGGATCAGCTTTACTCTTGGTAAATCCCATGCTTGTTAAGAAACTGTCAATCCTTCTGTAACAAGCTCTGGGAGCTTGCTTCAATCCATACAAATCCTTTTTCAGCTTGCATACATGTGTTCTTCCATCTTTAAACTCAAATCCTTGAGGTTGTTCTATGTACACTTCTTCAATTACACCATTCAGGAAGGCTGTATTAACATCCATTTGGTGTAATTTCCACTTCATCATAGATGCAAGTGCCATGATAGTTCTAATTGAAGTGTACCTAGCAACTGGTGCAAATGTTTCTTCATAGTCAATTCCCTCCTTTTGAGAGAATCCTCTGGCTACAAATCTTGCCTTATATTTTTCAATGCCACCATTTGCCGCATGTTTTATTTTGAATATCCATTTGGAAGAAACCACACTTTTATCTTTTGGTTTGGGAACTATATCCCAAACATCATTTTCATTATTGACTGGTATTCTTTTGTCATTGCTTCTACCCACTCCTTCTTTTGAGCTGCCTCTTCATAGCTAGTAGGTTGTTGATCCACAAGATCACACATCAAGGCCACATAGTTGGATACTAGCTTTGGTTTCTTTCTTTCTCTTGTGGAGCCTTCAGGAGCTCCATATTTTTCAGCTCCTTGAATAATTTCTAGCCCATGCTGGCCTTCTTTTCTTAGATAAGTTTGTAATAGGGGGTTCTTGTGGTTTCAGCATGTCATGGTCCTCTGGTGTATCATCTTCAGGAATGGGCACAGCTTCTGAGATTCTAGGAGGAGTATCTTCTTCATAGATTTCTTCAAGTTGGCACTTCCTAGATTTCTTGAGAGCTGCTTCTTCATCAAAAGTTACATCTCTACTTATTTCCATATGATGAAAACCAGGTATGTAAATTTTGAAAGCTTTGGATGATTCACAATATCCAACAAATATACCTTTCTTACCAGAAGGGTCCAACTTTGTTCTCTTTTCTTTTGGAATGTGAATGTACACTGGACATCCAAATATTTGGAGATGACTTACCTCAGGATTCTTTCCTGTGAACACTTATTCTGGAGTCTTGAATTCAAGAGCACTATGGGAGAGCCTATTATGTACCTAGACTGCTGTCCTAGTTGCTTCAGCCCATAGATACATGGGTAGATCTTGGTCATGTATCATTGTCTTTACAGCTTCCATGATAGTTCTATTCTTTCTTTCAGCAACCCCATTTTGTTGGGGATTGTAGGGAGTGGTTAGTTCCCTCTTGATTCTAGCTTCCTTACAAAAATATTCAAATTCCTTTGAGGTATATTCTCTACCATTATCTGTTTTGAGAATCTTGATTTTATTTTCTGAGAGATTTTCTATTAAGGCCTTGAACTCTTTGAATTTTCCAAAACTTCATTCGTTCCTTTTAGAAAGTATATCCAAGTCTTTATTGAATAGTCATCAATGAATGAGAGATAGTATTCAAACCCACTTAGGGATGTGGTGGGCATTGGTCCACATACATCTGAGTGTATTAATTCTAAAGTATTCTTGGTCTTTGTTTCACTCTTTGGGAAAGGGTTCTTGATATTCTTTCCTTTGGCACACCCCTTGCATGTACCATTATGATCGATCTTCAAATCTGTTAATCTTATGACAGCTTTACTCACATGAGGTAGTGCTTTGTAGTTAATATGAGCAAGCCTTTTGTGCCATAGTTCATGAGGACTAGTGGCTTCATGAACAAGGGCAGCTTTTGGATGTCCTCTAAGTTTGTATAAACCTCCTTCCTTTTCACCAATAACAATTGCATCCTTAAATTATTTTCCTTTGGGCCACATGAGTACTTTTCCATCTACAAATGCAACCCCATAACCTTTCTTATCTAGAGCTGAGATAGAGAGTAAGTTCTTCTTTAATCTTGGGACATATAATCTATCTTTCATTTTCAAATATGTTCTAGAATCAAGCTTGTAACTTGCTTCACCAATTCCCTTGATGAGATATTGATAGTCATCTCCTAATGATATCTTCTGTGGAGAAAACTTCTCTTCTAATCTTGAAAGAGTTTTCTTATGTCCAGTCATGTGCTTTGAAGCACCACTATCAATAATCCATGTATCTTCTCCAGGTGTTATAGATCCTAAGAGTGCAGAGAATAGGACATACTCTTCTGTATCTTCTTCTTCATACTTTTTGGATCTTTTCTTGGGGAGGGGCTTTTCTTCTTCTTCTTCATCTCTTTTAGATCTTTTCCTATGAGGCCTTACTTCCTCTTCTTCTTCTTCACTTTCATCTTCTGCAAGATGTGCATGATGTCTTTTATGGTGAGGAATTTTCTTTCTTCCTTGAGGGACAAAATCTAGCAATGTGTTCTTCTTTATGACAATTGAAGCATTGGAAACAAGAGAATTTTCTTCTTCCTTTCTTCTGAAATCTTTGTGGAGATGGAGATTCCTTGTGATTATCCCTTTTGAAGTGAGACTGATTTCTCCTTATCTTAGTGTGTGTAGCCAAGGCTTGATAATCCTCCTTGAGAAGGGCTTCTCTGTTGGCTACCCTAGCTTCTTCTTGAACACAATCCTCCCATACTACATCAAACTTCATACTTTCTTTTCTGGCACACATAGTTTGAATAAGTGACTCCCAAGGTCTAGTGAGACCATTTAGAGCAGTCATCACAAGTTCATCTTCATCAAGAGTATCACCAATAGCATCTAGTTGTTCCTTGATTTGGGAGACTCTTGAGAAGTAGTATTGAATGGATTCTCCTTTGTGCATCTTGGTATTGTTTAACTAAGTTCTTAGATTCATCTTCCTATTGATGTTCTTTCCTTCATACATTCTTCCTAGGGCATCATACATTTCCTTTGGAGTCTTCTTGGATGCCACTTGGGAAATCAAGTGGTATTTAATAGAATCAACAATGATTCTCTTTTCCCTAATCAAATCCTTCCTATGCTTCTCTTTGGATTCATCTCCTTCAGGTTCTGCAACTTCATCCTTGATATATTGAGCAAGATCATTCTCTTCAAGAATGAGACCAATTCTATATTTCCATGCCCGGAAATTCTCTATACCTTCAAGCTTGTCTTCAAGCTTAGTGCTTGGAGCCATCTTCTCTTGGGGGAGTCCAAGAGATAAGAGATAGAGTAGTACTTACCTGGAAACTTTAACTTTTCACTTTTCTGGATTTGCAACAGAATTTCTGGTTTATTGCACTTTTGGTAAAACTAGGGTTTGACTTTCCTGGAGTTCTACGCAACCAAAAACCTCGATCCAAGGCTCAAAAGATAGATCTTTAGAAGGGTTATTCAGCCATGCAACCAAAATCCAAAAATACTAACTTTTGCAGAAACCCTAATTCTGGGAGAGAGAGAGAAATATAATTTCACCTTGTGAAAGATGTTCTATTCAGGCTAGCTCTGATACCATGTTAAGTTTAAACTAATTTGACTAGCAAGATCACTAAAAGAAACATAATCACAAGATAGACAAAGATATTACCCTGGGAAACCCTCATGGGGTAGAAAACCCAGCAAAGCTTTCCTCAATAAGATGATCAACCAAAATACAAGATGTGCTCCAAGACTTGACCTCCTCCTTCTCTACCTCCTATGCAGACCTCTCAAACACAAGTGCACTACTTTCTGAGTTGAGCAAGTGTGTCAAATGAGGAGCTCTCCTCCTCTACTTATAATGATTCCCGATTGACGAAAATCCCTAATGGGGCCGACCTCTTTTAGTGAAGTCTAATAAACCCTAAATAATAAACCCAGGGCCGACCCCCACATGGTGGGTCTAATAACCCTGGTTACCAAAAACCATCGGAGGAATAAACATCTCCAGATACATAATAAAATCACCTCAGAGGGATGAAACATCTCTGGAATAATAAAGTACAAATATAATATTCTTAGAAGTTACAATATTCAACATTTTCTTATTCTTAATCTAATGAAGAACATGTAGGTTTTAAAATGGATTCTACATCCCTCCATCATTCACATGATCCTTTTGTTGAAGCAACAACAAAGAAGCACAAGGAAGAGGTAATGAAAATGCCATCATTGAAGAAATCAACATTCATAATAGCCATACCAATTTTGAGTTGGACAATGAAAAATCAAGAGAACGTGATTATTATGGACACGGCCATGAAGATGAAATTGTGACTTTAAAGAACCTTCACTCTTTGTTTAACTCATAAGTAAAAAAAGTCTGATTAGTGGACATCATCCAATCCAATATTCGCCCTTATGTTAGTTTCTTTACATGCTGTGATGTATGTGTTCTCCTTGTTGTTGTGGCACAACATGATGAGCATAGTCTATTGCAACAATATACTTAGTGCAACATACATAGATTCCTTGCCTCGATTCCCTTGTGTTGCAGTAAGGACAGTGGAATAAAGGTGTAACATAAAGTGTCTTAGATGGGGTGCAACATAAGTAGACATTGATAAAGGTACCATGCATGCCAACATGCATTCATCATTCTTGAACAATTTGTATTTTTAGTTATTTTGAGAATTAGAAATTGGTTTTCTTACTTCATTTTAGAATTCATAGATTTAGCTAAAGGAATACTGAGCACATGAGTTACCTATTTTTTTGGAGTTAGAATAGGGCACATATCCTTAGGAGTGAGTTACTCTCTTTCATGCATGCATTACCTCCCAGTGGACATTTTATTCTACAAAATTTACTCCTGTAGGGAGGGTGCACTATTATATTCAAGGTTATTGGAGATAACTGGATAAGAATTTGGATAAATGCATCACGACCCAGTGGACATTTTATTCTACCAAAATTTACTCCTGTAGGGAGGGTGCACTATTTTATTCTATGAAATTGAGTCCTATAGGGAGGGTGCACTATCAGAGATTTGTCTCACAATGTGTTCATAAAACACTGATGTTTTGATATTAAGCTTCTCACTTCTCCTTATGTCTGCAAACATTTTGATGTTTGCTACTGTAATCATGTCAGAACATACACAATTTTCTTTAGGATTAGGACAAATCCTAATTGCTACTATTATGGTATCCTAAAAAATAGAGTTTTATTTCCTTCTTCAATTATTATGGCTTTCAAGAGCATTTTGAAGACATTCCAGAAACTGAGAGGTTAGAAGCTCACATAGCAGTTCAACTTTATAATAACTCCATAGTATTTGAAACTTCAACATCAATGCTCGAAAAATATATTCAGGTCTAGAAAGATGTTGAAAAATAATGGGCTAAGGTGACTATACCATGTGCTCTCTTACTATCCTTTCAAAACAGATCCCCAAAAACATTATTTCTAGTTCATCAGTAACCTCCTTTTTACCATGTCAATTTGCTATAAATAGATATTCAAACTAGGGCACAACAATCCTTACAATTTAGATGCTCTTCATCAAAACCCTCCCATACTGAAATATGATGTGAGAAAAGAGGGACATCGTCAGTCCTCAAAGCACAACTACATGAGTATACAAATCATTATTTTGATTTATATGACATATCCTACATCCATTGCAGTCCCTTCAATGGCCCATACTTGACCACTGGATATGTTACCTAGATCTTGCACAAACTTTTCCTGAATGATTTAGAACTTCTTCAGCTATCTTTTAGTCATACCCACATATTCTATATGAACTTGGATAAATGGGTTTACTTCTTACTAATAGGGTGAACAGTAATTGGAGAGAACTGAATTGTGGGAGTCAAAGGTCTTTAGTCTTCTTTCCCTTATCTATTTTCATATGTTTAATGGCTTTCTTATCCTTGGAGAACCCAACAAGTTTATTTTCTTCTGGACATTATGAAATCATGATTCATGGTTGGATATAATTATGAAATTATGGATGGAAATAACAGAACTGCAACATTCTTGTTTTTTTATAGTTCCGGGGACATTTGTAATTAGCTTTTGAATCTTGAAGTGAAATTGTAATTTTTCATGCCCCAATTATTTTGAAGAATATAATGATGAAGTTATGGTTGGAAATGACTGTTCAATGTTCAAATATTCCTATCTTGATTACCTTGGAGACATTTACAATTACTTTTTGAAGTATGAATTGTCGAGAAGATGTGAGCCACAGTACAAGTCCAATAATCTTCTTATCCCCACAACTAATATCCAAGTTAGGGTATAAAACCTAGATCTTTAAAATACTCATGCTCTAGAGCAATATGAGTAGTGATGTGTTTACTGGGCTCCAGGCATATCCATAACATATCCCTTGTAATACGTTTTACCAATGCAGAAGTTGAATTATTATCATCTGCCAACATTATTGGCCTGATTATCTCAATGGAAACGTCATATAATTGATATTGCCACCAATAGTAAACTGCATTGGTCTCACTTCCATAGCTATGGCAATCTTTGAGATAGCTTAACTTAGAACAAGAAGTATCCACTTGCAGCCACATGGTAGACATTTCACCTGCAAATTCTCAGAAAAAGCACAAAATCTTTTCTCAAATTGAGCATAGCAAAGCAAGTAGCATTCCATAGTTTATTACACCAATTTCGATAACCAAGTACCTGCTAGATATCCAAATTTATTATATCTTACTGAGCAATGTCATTCACCATTTCAGCAATTGCTTTATAGCTCCTCCATATTTGCTCAAAACGTGTGCGTTTGGTAGCTTTCTCATGTTCTTCCCTTGTTGATGTGTACAATTAAATTAAAGTATTACTAATAGAAAATAAAGAGTGGTCTAAATAGGTCGATCTTAGTGTCTCTCTAATTGGTGCTGACAAGGCTAGGCCAGGAAAAAACGAGCAATTCCTGAATTGTAGCCAATGTTTGAAAATGATTAATGAGGCATTCTGATAATTAGATATGCATAAAGTTCAATTTGAAGAAAGCGAAGGCTTTGAATTTGCTAGTTTCAATTAACATTCTTCAAGTGTCTTGAGTATTTGTAGAGGTCAATTTGGTGAGTAAACTTAAAAACATGGTCTAAATTTATATGTATGAAATCTATAGTTTCCTGAGATATTTAATATTTCCGAGACATGCTCTTTAGTGTGCAAGAATATTACAAGTTGATGCCTTTCAATGACCATTGCATCATGGTCTAAAGTTGACATCAACATGTGCAGGGACTATTTCCTGAGGCATACAAAGAGTCTATGAGAAGAATGTTCATCTCTATAACAAGTTTTCTTCTTTGTATTACTTGTTTATGATGATTAGGTTAAAAGGAATTCCCTTCTCAACAGGTTCTATATATTTTTACAGCTGTATTGAAAATCACTATAAAACACTTAATTGGTATATACATGCTTGCATTCTATAAAGATATTAGATTCATATTTTAAATTAAGAAGGATATTGAATAGGAATTTATTTAAATGTTTAATACCCAATCTAAGTCTTTACTATCCAATTGTTTTCACAGCTCATGAGGTTGGGATGGGAAGAGATGGACTTGAATAACACTTGGACACCTATGTACAATATGTAAAAGCTAAGATGACCCTAAAAATGAGAAGAACAAGAGTAATATCCAGAATAATCATACCTTTGTAGTTGAATTTCTTGGTTTCTTGACATGGAGGATTTGTAACTTGTTGCTTGTAATGATGTTGCTAAAAAGACAATAGTTAAATCACTAGAAACCCAAATAAAAATCCATCATACACAACCCATATTTTGAGATGCAACTTCCATGGATTCAGATTTAAATTCATAATAATACGAAAATATGGATGCGATAAATTGTCCAATCATCAATGTCCATTGTCAAAACTGAAGATACATGCCCGAAACATCTCCAAAATCTGCTTGGGACATTTCTGAAATCTGCTTGGAATGTCTCATCGTTAGGGTTGTCCCCTATTTTAGGTTGCTTGTGGCTTCCTTCAAGGTTGAAACCTACTCCATAAGTTTGCACATTGATGGATGAGGACTTGTTCCAACTGAGTACCATCACTAACTAGGAACACAAATGGGTCTGCCTTCCAACGCAACTGCAAAACACCTTAGGCAGTGGTCTTTCTAAACACAAGAAGGTCCCCTTCTAAGGCTTCTATGCATTACTCTTCTAACTTGTGAAGATATACTCTCTTAGGGATGCATTATTAGAGAGTGTTAGAGATCTCAGAGCTTTCTTCTTCACTCCAATATCTACTCAGATTTTACTATTTAGCATATAATTGCCTGAAGGTTAAATAGAGCCCTCATTTTAGGGAAGGAAATATGCCCCACAATATTCTAAGATTTCCCTCAATTAACTTCAAGACAAGATATGAATCCTTTCAATGTTGTTGTGACCTCTAATGGCTGTCTTATACTCAGAATTTCCCAGATTTCAAGATTGTTGTATGTGGTTGTTACACTACAGGTTGTCATTAGTACAACACTATCCAACATTGGTCCAAGCTGTTGCAGGGTAGCTATTTGACTGACCATCTTATTTAGGGCTGTGACCAACCTAGAACTCCTGGAAACTCTCCTTTGCATGCTTCTATGGACTTGTTAGGATTGTTTTAAAATGTTTTTCGCCTCCCCTATGACCCCATATATGTTACAATAAAGGTTTGTTGTTGTAGATGACTGTTACAGGTTTGAGACATGCCTTCCTTAAGGCAGCTCCATCTGCTATAGGTAGATGTCTTTATTTTTTCTTATGTTAGGATAATTTTTTTAATGATGTAAGGAAACCCATGCTAAGTGTTGGTCCATGATATTGTTGTCTCCTAACCATGGATCTGATCCTTACTCTGCTACTACCTCAAATTTTCCAGGAAATACATCAAAAGAAATTCCTTAAATGAACATATAAATACTCATTATGACAAATGATTATCAGTGTCACGTCCCCATTTTGACCCCCCTTTGTAAATGATGTAAATATTGTAATTTAATCATGGTGAGGAGCTCAAGGCCAAGGCCCCACCATTGATTTAGCGTTTCATGTATCGGCAATTAAAATAGATGCCTATGGTTCTTGTGCGAGATGGGCACAATGTATATAAGACATCATGTAAATACGAATTTTAATGAAAAATACCCACAACTAGCTATGCAATGCAACAAAAGAGATGGGGCATGGTTCTACAAGAAAAAGGGAGGGAAATTATTCAAACCCTTGAGCCAATGGTATTAATCCATGTGTCAATGGGGAAACCCATAAACCACCAACTACCCATTTTGTCTCATGTACCCAATCATTTAATTTTTCCAAGAAATTGGTTAAGGAAGTTAATGCCTAGGGAATGAAAGAGTATGGGCAAGCCATTTTCGTGCATGGGCAAGCCATCAACTTGGAAAATCGTGTTTTTGCTTGAGGGGCAAGAAACCACCCACGAAATGGTGCCCAAAGCCATGGGGAATGGGGAGTCTTCATTCATTCACGCAGGTAGAGAAGGCTGGGAGTTACAGTCACGTTTTTGAGCAAAAACGCAGGGTTCTCCCTGCCCAAAAACCCGTTTTTGGTTTTGGATAGTAGCTGGGAAGGAGGGGGTGCGATTTGGGACTGTAGGGAGTTCGTTTTGTCCCCGATTTGCCATGGGCGTTTTTCCTAAAAACGTTTTCTGCTACCTGGGGTTTTCTCCAAACCTCCATTACTCGTTTTTAACCTTCCCACGTTTTTCTGAAGCCTAGGGGATCATTTTCCTGCCTGTCACTGTAAAAACGTTTTGTCTTGCCCCATAATGGTGTTCTGCTGTTGTGTGCATTCTCGTTTTTGGTTTGAACCTGTGAGCTGAAGTTTTGGACTAGTAGTGGATAGAACTGGCTTGATAAACCTAGTAGAGGGTGTAGCCTCTCAAGAAGATCAAGAGGGCTTGGATACTTTTCTATGCACACCCTGAGAGCACTAGAAAGGGAGGTATGGCTTGAGGGACTGTGTGGCAGTGAAGAGAATACTTCCTTGTGTTGGGTGTGTAGGCATTGTGAGTGCCAAGCTGAATAGATCTGGGAGGGACATCCTCAGCTCTGTGGTTGAGCATACTAGCTTAGCAATTCTTCCCTGCCATGTCCTAGTAGCCTGATAAACCCAATTGCAGATTGGATTGGCTCATCTTGGTGTATGCTTGGCTATGTGTGAGTCTGCTGTTCCCTGGTTCCTTGTAGAGATCATGCCCAGCTCGGGGGTGGCAGTGGTGCTGAGAGATTGAGGAGCACACTGGCCTACGGTTGGGTGGAACATTGCAGTTGCATAGCCAGTTGCGTGGGATTACTTTTGTATAAGATAAGTATTCTCTTGTGTTAAATTGCAATTACTTATTTGATGAACATCTTAAATGTAGGATGGATGTGAAATTCTTAATATTCCGCTGTGACTTTCTTAAAACCATACAGTCCCATCTATCCCTGTTATATTATGTTCATGCTTATGATTAAACGCTTCATAGGGCTAGATGCCCATTTTAATATCACATATGTTATGCATTTGTATATGTATATTTTCTTTGTCATTTGAATTTGAATGCTGGTTTAATGAATGGATATGGGGGCTAGATGCCCGGTTTAACCGTCACGACCCTCTCCATCTAGCTGGTTGGATGGGAGGGGACGTGACAGAATGGTATCAGAGCTGCGTTGCAGCATTGGGCCTCTATGGGCCAAATCTGATAGCAATTACAATCAAATTGTTGTCTTATGAGTTTTGAAAAAAAAAAAAATTTGGTTTAAGTCTGTTTTAAAAAAAATTGTGTTTTAAGCCGTTTCGGGAAGTCGTTCCGAAATTTCGGAAAGGTTTCGCAAACCTTCCCGCAATTGCGGAAGAGTTCGGCGAACCTTCCCGAAATTGCGGAAGGATTCCGCGAACCTTCCCGAAATTGCGGAAGAATTCAGCCAATGGCTCCGAAACAGCGGAGAAAAATGTTTTTAAAGTGAAAAATTTTTCTAAGTATCGGAATTTTTTCGGAAAGAATTCTCTTCCGAAATTGCGGAAGGAATTCTCTTCCGAAATTTCGGAAGGATTCCGCGAATCGTTCCGCAACGCGG
The DNA here is from genome assembly GCA_027924585.1 of Larix kaempferi. Taxonomy (NCBI): domain Eukaryota; kingdom Viridiplantae; phylum Streptophyta; class Pinopsida; order Pinales; family Pinaceae; genus Larix; species Larix kaempferi. The sequence goes on from BSBM01000104.1 coordinate 1,537,555, forward strand.
AAGAGTTCGGCGATTCGTTCCGAAGTTGCGGAAGACTTCGGCGAATCGTTCCGCAACTGCGGAAGACTTCGCCGAATCGTTCCGCAATTTCGGAAGACTTCGGCGAATCGTTCCGAAATTGTGGAAGCGTTCAACAAGTCATTCCGAAAAAAAAATCTTTTCGCAAAAACCGCCCGAAACCCCCGGAAGCATTCCGCGAACGGCTCCGAAGTTGCGGAAGCCTTCACCGAACGGCTCCGCAATTGCGGGAGCATTCGTCGAATGGCTCCACAACTGCGGAAGCCTTCGCCGAATGGCTCCGCAATTGCGCGAGCGTTCGGAAAATCGCCCCGCCATTGCGGAAGCATTCGGCGAATTGCTCCGCAATTGTGGAAGCGTTCGACGAACTGCTCCGTAATTGCGGAAGCCGTTGCCGAACCACGTCGCGCGGAAGCAGTCGCCGAACCGGCCCGCAATTGCGGAAGCCTACGGCCAACCGCCCCGCAGTTGTGGGAGCATACCGTGAGCCTCCCCGCGGTTGCGGGAGTAGTCTGTGAATCGCTCGTCGCGGCCAGATTTCGCGAACTGCCCGTTGCGGCAGGATTCAGCGAATCGCCCGATGAGGCGTGATTCGTAAAAATTAAAAAAAAAAAAAAAAATGAGGGCGCTGCCCTCGACCCGCCCTGCTGTGGCGCATGGAAGCCACAAGGGGGAAAGCCCCCTTGACCCCCTTTTTCTTTTTTTTCCCCTCATAGTTTCGTTGTTGTAATTTGACGAATTGTCAACGTAATGTTTTCCCATGTGCATGAAGTAATTTGTAAATTTTGAGAATGTAATGCAGCTAACAATTGTGTTGATGAACACATTCCAGAGAGCCACAGTTACAGCAGGGTAACACTCTAGTTAATACAGTTGGAAATTTTGGATCTTGGTTGGGCCAAGAAAATGAACATCATGAATGATGCACAGGATCCCTATGAGCCTGAGACAGATGCCATGGGGGAAAACATACAGGTTGAGAATGCTGAAACAGAATCTAATGGGAGAAGAAATCAAGAGACCCCTCCAGATGTTGCAGCCACCATGAGGAGCCTAAGGGTGGAGTTGCAAAGCTGTAGGGAAGATAATGAAAGGATGATTAAAGCTCAAGAAGAGCAAAATCAGTTGAATGCAGCCATGCTGCAGAGTTTAACAGACATCCAAAGGCAAATAAACTCTGGGCATCAGATATCAAATCCAGAAAGGGGTGGGAGTAGCTCTAGAAGAAATTCCCGTAAGAGGGCCAGTAGCCCAAGAAGAGTTTCTACAGACAGAACATATACTCCAGAAATATCTTCTAATGAATCATCTGACTCTAAAGAATCCATTGAGGGTTCAAGCTCTTCATCTCACAAGAGCAAGAGAAAGAAGCACTACAGGAACAATTCACATGGGGAATTTAAGAAGGCAAAACCTCCTACATTTGACGGAGAGGTAAAATCTAGTCAAGAAGCTGAAGCTTGGCTTCTTGGGATGAGAAAATATTTCCAAGTCCAAGATTACTCGGGAAATATGAAGGCAAGGGTAGCCATCTTCAACTTGAATGGGAGAGCATCTATATGGTGGGAACACACCAGGCAAGTGAAGAGGATCAATGAACGGAAGATTGTGTGGAAGCAGTTCAAGAAATACTTCAAGCAGAAGTACCTCTCTGATAGGTACTATGATGATAAGATCAAAGAGTTCCATGAGCTGAGATTAGGACAATCGACCATGGAAGAATATGCAAACAAGTTCTTGGAGCTGCTGAGGTATGTTAAGTTTACTCGAGATGATAAGGTCAAAATTCAGCGTTTCCTAAGTGGACTGCCCCAGTCGTATAAAGACAGAATTGAGTTTGATGAACCTCGAACTCTAGAGGAGGCCATAAGAAAGGCCAAGTATTGCTTTGATCAAAACAGAAGCAAACCAGAATTCCATAAGGCGTGGAAGGATAAGAAAAATGAAAAGTTTGATCAAAGGAAGAAGGGGTTCAAGCCTCCTCAATTCAGGAATCAGCAAAGGCAGCCATCACAGGTTGTGACTAAGCCAACCAGGATGATGGGAGACAAGCCAAGAGATCCAAAGGAACCAAGAGAACCACTTCAATGTTGGGGTTGTGGAGGAGACCACATGCTTAGGAACTGTCCACATCGGAATGGGAATGCAAATCAAGTTCACAACATCCAAGGAGCTGGAACTGTGGGACAAGTGGCAAGGACAATCCCTAGAATCTATGCAGCAGTAGATGACCGCCAAGCAGATCATCAGTCAACTGTGGTTGAAGTTGAAGGTAAGATTGCTAAGCAATCTGTTTCTATTTTGATTGATCCTGGATCTACTCACAGTTATGTCACTCCTAGAATTGTTGAGGTTTGTGCTTTCAAGAAATTAAAGCATAGTAAATCATGGTTAGTTCAACTAGCCACTGGAACCAAGAGAAAAGTTAGTGAAATAGTAGAGAAATGTCCATTAGAGATGGATGGGCTATTCACTTATGCAGATCTGAATATTTTGCCACTGGGTTCCTATGATATTCTCATTGGAATGGATTGGTTAGAAGCACACAGGGTTAAACTTGACTGCTACAATAAGACATTTGAATGCATGGACGAAGAAGGAAACCCGAGGGTTGTAAAAGGCATTCCAAAGGTGACTTCTGTTAGACAGGTTTCAGCCATGCAACTAAAGAAGTTCTGTAGGAAGGGATGTCAACTGTATGCAGCCCACGTGTTAGAGGCAGCAGAGAATGAAACTCTTAGATTGGAGGACTATCCTGTATTGCAAGAATTCAGGGATGTTTTTCCTGATGAGATTCCAGGACTCCCTCCAAAGAGAGAATTTGACTTTACAATTGAGCTTGTGCCAGGAGCGGCACCAGTGTCCAAGACACCCTACAGGATGAGTACACCGGAATTGCTAGAATTGAAGATGCAATTGCAAGAGTTGCTGGAAAAGAAATATATTAGGCCAAGTGTATCCCCGTGGGGAGCGCCCGTTCTATTTGTGAAAAAGAAAGATGGAACACTCAGGTTATGTATCGACTACAGGCAGTTGAACAAAGTCACTGTGAAGAACAAATACCCATTGCCCCGAATTGATGACCTTTTTGATCAAATGAGAGGAGCAAAGGTATTTTCAAAGATTGACTTGAGGTCTGGTTACCATCAGGTAAGAATCAAAGAAGAAGATATTCATAAGACAGCCTTTAGAACGAGGTATGGACACTATGAGTTTGTAGTGGTACCATTCGGTCTCACAAATGCACCAGCTACATTCATGTGTCTCATGAATAATGTTTTTAGCAAATATTTGGACAAGTTTGTTCTTGTTTTCCTAGACGACATTCTCATCTATTCTAAGAATGAAGAAGAGCATGAAGAACATTTGAGAATGACAATGCAATTATTAAGGGAGCATAAGCTGTATGCCAAGTTGAGAAAATGTGACTTTTATAAAGATAGAATTCATTATTTGGGTCACATCATCTCCGAGGAAGGAATATCTGTAGACCCTGAGAAGATTGAAGCCATTATGAATTGGCCAACTCCAAGGAATGTGACTGATGTAAGATCTTTTATGGGCCTTGCTGGTTACTACAGGAGGTTTATCAAAGGATTCTCCAAGGTTGCGAACCCAATCACTTCTTTGCAAAAGAAGGGGATAAAGTTTGAATGGTCACCAAGATGTGAGGAAAGTTTTCAACGGTTGAAGAATCTTCTTACAAGTGCACCTATTTTGAAGATTGCAGACCCAGAAAAAGACTTTGTGGTGTGTACCGATGCATGCAATCAAGGACTTGGAGGAGTTCTTATGCAAGACAACCACGTGATATGCTATGAGTCAAGAAAGTTGAAGGAGCATGAGAAGAACTATGCTACTCATGATATAGAACTTGCAGCCATAGTACATGCCTTGAAGATGTGGAGGCATTACTTAATGGGAAGAAAATTCGAGTTAAGGATAGACCATTGTGGTCTGAAATACTTGTTTGATCAGCCAATGTTAAATGCTAGGCAAGCCAGATGGTTGGAATTTTTGTGTGAATTTGATTTTGAAATCAAACACATAAAAGGGAAAGAAAACAAGGTGGCTGATGCACTCAGCAGGAAGGTACATGAAATGTATGTGGCAGCGCTTAGTACTTGCCAACCAGATTTGAAGCAGCAGATTGTTAGCCATATGGTTGAGGATGAAGTGTATGAGCAGATAAAGGGCAAATTGCAGCAGCAAGACCTTGGCAAGAAGTATGAAGGTTATCATTTGGAGGAAGACGAAGTTCTTACCTATAAGAATAGAGTCTATGTTCCAAATGCGGCAGATTTAAGGAGAATGGTTATGGATGAGATCCATAAAGCTCCATACTCTGGTCACCCAGGATATCAGAAAACAATTGCTACAGCAAGAAAATATTATTTTTGGCCAGGCATGAAGAAGGATGTTGCTGAATACATTTCTAAGTGCATGGAATGTCAGCAGGTGAAGGTTGAACACCAACACCCAGCAGGTTTATTGCACCCAGTGCCAATTCCAGAATGGAAATGGGAAATAATTTCCATGGATTTTATTACAGGATTGCCAATGACTAAGCGACAGCATGATTCCATCATGGTTGTGGTGGACAAGTTAACCAAGGCAGCACATTTTATACCGGTTAAGTCCACACATAAAGCCGATGCCATTGCAGATATTTTCATGAAGGAAATTTTCAGATTACATGGGTTGCCTAAGGCAATAATTTCTGACAGGGATACCAAGTTCACTTCTAATTTTTGGAAAGCTCTTTTTGCAGATTTGGGTACACAGTTGAACTTTAGCACCGCGTACCATCCTCAAACAGACGGGCAAACAGAAAGAGTAAATCAGGTACTTGAAGACATGCTCCGCATGTACGTAATGGACAAGCCATCCAAGTGGGAGGATTATCTACACCTGGTAGAGTTTGCATATAATAATGGGCATCAAGAATCATTGGGAATGAGTCCGTATGAGGCTTTGTACGGCAGAAGGTGCAGGACACCAGTGACTTGGGACAATCCAGTGAACCGAATTGTACTCGGGCCAGAATTTCTTAAGGAAATGGAACAAGAGGTTGCAAAGATCCGGCAAAATTTGAAAGCAGCCCAGGATAGACACAAAAGCTATGCAGATAAACATAGAATGCATAGGGAATTCAATGTTGGGGATCATGTGTATCTTAGAGTAAGATCAAGGAAGAGTTCCTTGAAGCTTGGGAGTTGTGCCAAGCTATCACCTAGATATTGTGGGCCATTTGAAGTGCTTGAAAGAATAGGGCCAGTTGCATATAGACTTGCATTGCCTGCTAGCACTAAAGCTCATAATGTTTTTCATGTCTCCTTGCTTAAGAAATATGTACATGATCCTAACCATGTAATTAATTGGGATGTGATCCAGGTGGAACCCGAGGGCGAATTCCAAACCGATCCATTGCGCATCCTAGACAAGAAAGTAACATTGCTCCGGAACCGAGCCATCGGACAGGTAAAGGTGCAATGGAAGCACTACGGTCCCGATGAGGCTACATGGGAGCTGGAGGATGCCATGAGGATGGCATATCCATTTTTGTTCAATTTTGATGAGCACTGAGGACAGTGCTAATGTAAGGGGAGGGGTATGTCACGTCCCCATTTTGACCCCCCTTTGTAAATGATGTAAATATTGTAATTTAATCATGGTGAGGAGCTCAAGGCCAAGGCCCCACCATTGATTTAGCGTTTCATGTATCGGCAATTAAAATAGATGCCTATGGTTCTTGTGCGAGATGGGCACAATGTATATAAGACATCATGTAAATACGAATTTTAATGAAAAATACCCACAACTAGCTATGCAATGCAACAAAAGAGATGGGGCATGGTTCTACAAGAAAAAGGGAGGGAAATTATTCAAACCCTTGAGCCAATGGTATTAATCCATGTGTCAATGGGGAAACCCATAAACCACCAACTACCCATTTTGTCTCATGTACCCAATCATTTAATTTTTCCAAGAAATTGGTTAAGGCAGTTAATGCCTAGGGAATGAAAGAGTATGGGCAAGCCATTTTCGTGCATGGGCAAGCCATCAACTTGGAAAATCGTGTTTTTGCTTGAGGGGCAAGAAACCACCCACGAAATGGTGCCCAAAGCCATGGGGAATGGGGAGTCTTCATTCATTCACGCAGGTAGAGAAGGCTAGGAGTTACAGTCACGTTTTTGAGCAAAAACGCAGGGTTCTCCCTGCCCAAAAACCCATTTTTGGTTTTGGATAGTAGCTGGGAAGGAGGGGGGTGCGATTTGGGACTGTAGGGAGTTCGTTTTGTCCCCGATTTGCCATGGGCGTTTTTCCTAAAAACGTTTTCTGCTACCTGGGGTTTTCTCCAAACCTCCATTACTCGTTTTTAACCTTCCCACGTTTTTCTGAAGCCTAGGGGATCATTTTCCTGCCTGTCACTGTAAAAACGTTTTGTCTTGCCCCATAATGGTGTTCTACTGTTGTGTGCATTCTCGTTTTTGGTTTGAACCTGTGAGCTGAAGTTTTGGACTGGTAGTGGATAGAACTGGCTTGATAAACCTAGTAGAGGGTGTAGCCTCTCAAGAAGATCAAGAGGGCTTGGATACTTTTCTATGCACACCCTGAGAGCACTAGAAAGGGAGGTATGGCTTGAGGGACTGTGTGGCAGTGAAGAGAATACTTCCTTGTGTTGGGTGTGTAGGCATTGTGAGTGCCAAGCTGAATAGATCTGGGAGGGACATCCTCAGCTCTGTGGTTGAGCATACTAGCTTAGCAATTCTTCCCTGCCATGTCCTAGCAGCCTGATAAACCCAATTGCAGATTGGATTGGATCATCTTGGTGTATGCTTGGCTATGTGTGAGTCTGCTGTTCCCTGGTTCCTTGTAGAGATCATGCCCAGCTCGGGGGTGGCAGTGGTGCTGAGAGATTGAGGAGCACACTGGCCTACGGTTGGGTGGAACGTTGCAGTTGCATAGCCAGTTGCGTGGGATTACTTTTGTATAAGATAAGTATTCTCTTGTGTTAAATTGCAATTACTTATTTGATGAACATCTTAAATGTAGGATGGATGTGAAATTCTTAATATTCCGCTGTGACTTTCTTAAAACCATACAGTTCCATCTATCCCTGTTATATTATGTTCATGCTTATGATTAAACGCTTCATAGGGCTAGACGCCCATTTTAATATCACATATGTTATGCATTTGTATATGTATATTTTCTTTGTCATTTGAATTTGAATGCTGGTTTAATGAATGGATATGGGGGCTAGATGCCCGGTTTAACCGTCACGACCCTCTCCATCTAGCTGGTTGGATGGGAGGGGACGTGACAATCAGGTTGGACCTACATTTCTGTGCAAAGGACAGGTCAGCCCCATAATCTCCTTAATGCAGGTCATCCCTTGTAAATTTTATAAGTGCCTCAGCTATATTTATCTTTTAGAATATTATGTATTTGTCAATGTATGCTGATATTCCAAACAACAACGAATATAAGTGGGCTGCAAGTCAGATTTCTGTTCTTTTGCTTGTTTGGAGGTGTAAAGGGTCCAAAGTTCACTTTGCTTTTCCTTGTTAAAAATGGGGACTTGAAAAAGTTGCTACATGCCCAGCAATGTTTACAACTTTCCTAGGAATTTCTTACTGTTGTTCATTGCCCAGGAATGTCTAGGATACCCCCATCAAGACCAAAAAATTCTCCAAGGCCTTAGAAAGCCTCAACAAATGCCTTATTCTTTTCATTTAGTCCTTATTCTTTTCATTTTCTATGTGTAATTATCCCTGATGAACAGTAATTGACTATCACTATCAATTAAAATATTGAACAGTAACTAAGATTTCATATCTACATTTTTGTGGACACTTGAGAATATGGAGAAGAATTTTGTATTTTCCTCACAGCATAGTTTAAATAAGCAAGAAATAAATTGCCTCTAGTTGTGTTCATGTCCAAAAATGATAACTGCAGAATATTAAAAAGCTTCTTTGATCATTTGGGAATTAACTACAACATTCTCTATCCATGAAACTCGTTCATGAATGGTATTCCTTTTTAGAGGACTTTGATATGTGAATACATATCGAACATTGAGTATCCACAACATTTTCTCCTCATTTCTCTTGACCTTAAGTGAGGGATGAAATATTTCATCATATTTTCCTTCATCTCATTTTTTTCCCATGACACCAAGTACTAACATCCCTTAGGTTTGTAGATATCAATATGCCAATTTACAGTGAGAAGCTCCATAAATACAACCTTGAATTTGTACACATACCCTTTGAGAGTAGATATCCAAGCCTGACCATATTTGGGCGAATATTTCCCAGCATTGTGTGTTATAAAAAAAATCAACTTTGAATGGCCAAAGTCTGTTAAATGGGATTCACATTCATCATAAGAGGATGTTATTTGACTTTATATAATGATGCATTATATGATGTTCAAATATTTTAGGAAATTATGCTAATCCTTCTTGCTCCCTGAACTATCTTTAACATGGTTTTCCAATCCAACATTTGTTAAGATTCAATATGCTAAGACAAAAAATATCAGCATTACATTCCATTTCACAACAATAGCATATATAGGATCACTGAAAGAACAACAAGAACAACATAAACACAAGAGACACATATTTATCCTAGGAAACCCTCATGGGGTAGAAAACCTAGCAAAGCTTCCTCAATATAGATGACCAGCAAATACAAAGATGTAATCCACAACCATGAGCTCCTTCTCCTCCACAACATATCTCTCTCTCACTTATGCGCTATTCACAAGTGAGTGCAATGTGTGTTAAATGAGGAACACACCTCCTCTATTTATACACAACTCCGACTTGTATTTTATATTAACTAGGTCGGCCCCAACTTAACCACTGGGTTAAGAACCCCATTACAACTAACTGGGCCGACCCCTCTAGGGTGGTCTAATAACCCTTTGACCCACATAACACATACAAGGCCGACCCCCACTAGGGAAGTCTAATAAATCAAGTTACTACATTCCGACGGAGGAATAAACATCTCCGGATATACAATAAGGTCTTCACGAAGGAATGAAACATCCCTGGAATAATAAAGTACAAATATAATATTCTTAGAAGTTACAATATTTCAACACTCCCCCTTAACGAGAAGGATATTATAACAACATCTGCACGAGCAAGGAGTCATCAACATCATACATGATACATCTATAAATCATTGGAAGCTTTCTCAACATCATCAGTAACTCAAGCAGTTACTGGAACATCTTCAATACCGGAACATCAACATCTTCAGTACTGAGTCTTCATATTCTACAACACTCCAACAACTACAGCAACATCAACATCATCATCTGGATCCTCACAATCATCAGCATCGTCATCTAGATCATCACGATCATAGCATCATCATCTAGACCATCACGATCAGCAGCATCGTCATCTAGATCATCATGATCACAACATCGTCATCTAGACCATCACGATCAGCATCATTTTCATCTCACGATCTGCATCATCGTCATCATGCAATCAACATCATCGTCATCACAAAATCAACATCATCGTCATCACACGATCAGCATCATCATCATCACACGATCAACATCATCATCATCACACAATCAACATCATTGTCATCAACTGGATCCTCTCGATCAACAACATGATAGCAGCATACCCTGCAACACACATGATCTATTTAAGACACCATATCATGTCTAGGGACGATGCAGTCCACTCGTCAACTTAGACAAAGTCTAAGGACCACTTCTCGGAGACATATGTCTATGGATCAATTTAGGGACCGAAGTTCGGGGACAATACAATCCCCTCACTCTCGGAGACATCTATCTGCGGATCAATTTAGGACTGAGGTCCAGCGATGATACAATCCTCTCACTCTCGGAGACATCTGTCTGCGTCTCACTTTAGGACTGAAGTCCAAGGATGATACAATCCCCTCACTCTCAGAGACATTTATCTGCGACTCACTTTAGGACTGAAGTCCAAGGATGATACAATCCCCTCACTCTCGGAGACATTTGTCTATGGCTCACTTTAGGACTGAAGTCCAAGGATGATACAATCCCCTCACTCTCGGATACATCTGTTTGCGGATCACTTTAGGACTGAAGTCCATGGATGATACAATCCTCTTACTCTCGGAGACATCTGTCTGCGGATCAATTTAGGACTGAAGTCCATGGATGATACAATCCTCTTACTCTCGGAGACATCTGTCTGCGGATCACTTTAGGATTGAAGTCCAGGGATGATACAATCCTCTTACTCTCAGAGACATCTGTCTGCGGATCACTTTAGGAATGAAGTCCATGGATGATACAATCCTCTTACTCTCGGAGACATCTGTCTGCGGATCATTTTAGGAATGAAGTCCACGGATGATACAATCCTCTTACTCTCGGAGACATCTGTCTGTGGATCACTTTAGGGACCAAAGTCTTGGGATGATACAATCCCCTCTCATACATTTTGAACTAGTGGTTCCGGGATGATGCAATCCCCATCACGTACATTTTGAACTAGTGGTTATGGGATGATGCAATCTCCATCACGTACATTTTGAACTAGTAGTTCCGGGATGATGCAATCCCCATCATGTACATTTTGAACTAGGCGTTCAGGGACGATACAGTCCTATCATATCAACTAGGTACCATATACTGACCTCATCGTCATAATAAGTAGCCTCATCATCGATACAGTATCCAAATCAACAATACAAGTATCCACACCAATACAAGTATACACATCATCAATACAAGTATCCACACCAATACAAGTATACACATCATCAAATACAAGTATCCACACCAATACAAGTATACACATCATCAAATACAAGTATCCACATCATCAATACAAGTATCCACACCAATACAAGTATACACAGGTATCCTTATCATTGACCTTACCATCAATATAGGCAATCTCATCATCGATACAGGTATCCACATCGATACCAGTATCCAAAGATATCTTTATAGACCATATCACTCCCCCTTTCGAGGAGGGTCCTTTTGAACTACACCAAGCTTGTCTTGGAAATACTCAAACTTTACTTGAGACAGAGGTTTAGTCAACACATCAACAACTTGTTCATCAGTGCTTACATACTCGAGCTTGATAGCTCCTTTCTGCACCATATCCCGTATATAAAAATATCGGATCTCTATGTGCTTTGAATTATCATGGAACACTGGATTCTCTGTCATCTTGATACAACGTTGGTTGTCACATAGGATCACAGTGGAGTACACCTCTAAGTCAAACAATCCTGATAACAACTTCCAAAGCCATACTGCTTCACAACTGGTAGAGAAAGCAACTATATATATTCCGCTTCAGCTATGCTGAGAACCACACTAGACTGCTTCCTGCTAAACCACGAGATCATGGCAGATCCCAGACAATAACATCCACTCGATGTGCTCTTCCTATCTAATACACTTCCTGCCTAATCATCATCTTGTGTAGCCATACAATCTGAAGTCATGATCTCCAGGACAACATAGACCAAAGTTTATTGTACCCTTTAGGTACCTCACCACATGCTTTGCAACTATTAAGTGAACACGTCTAGGTTCCACTAGATACTGCCTAAAGGTGTTCAAAACAAAGCATATATCTGACCTAGTATTTGTTAGATACATCAATGACCCAATAATCTGTCTGTACAGAGTCACATCCACTAACTTTGATGATTCATCAGCTAACAGCTTCAAGTTGGAACCCATGAGAGTGGCCATTCCAACACATCAAATATTTTCAAGATTTCTTAGCATACTTTCCCTGGTTGAGAAATATTCCTTCTGAGCCTTTTCATGCTTTCAGTCCTAGGAAGTAATGCATCAATCCAAGATCATTCATATCGAACTCTGTAGATAGCTTTTTCTTGCTTTCCATGATCTGTTTCTCATTCCCTGTTAGAAAGAGATCATCCACATACAATAATAGTATCATCCATAACCTTAAGGTAAAGGTTAGGATCAACTTTACTTTTGGTAAAGCCCAAGCTTGTCAAGAAGCTGTCAATTCTTCCTTTGTGACTGAACATCATTCACACTTTGCATTGAGTGATCTTCTGCATATCTATCCGTGCCATCTCTCATCAGATGGATCTACTGATATGCGCCTCAAGATCATTTGAACTATGTGGTGAGTTCCTTCTGTATATAGATACCATCTTCAACCTTGTAGCAAAGGTTGAAATCTGCATCACCCATGGTGATCATTAAGCTCATCAAATGACTATCGATCCTGGGTACCCGTACAGATCTTTCTTCAATTGAATCCTGGGAGTTTTCTTGATTCGCACTTCTTCTTCAATCACACCATTGAGAGAACAATATTTATCTAGCTACTTGGAGCAAACATCTCATCATGATCCTCTTCCTCTTTCTAAGAGAATCTTCTAGCCACGAGCCCTCTATAGTATGTTTGATTTGTAAATCTTCTTGTTGAACAGCCATCACTTGTTCAGTGTTCATCATTCTTCATGATCTTTCCTACAAATCAAAATTAAGTACATGATTAGTAATACTTCATAATCATCAAATCGTGTTGACATGATAACCTATTATGCATACAGATATGATTCACATAGTTATGCAACTATCTTGACCAATACTTTGGCACAACACTTTTCCATATCCTATATGCATACAGTGGCTATCTAGATGCCTTCCATCTCTACGAGAACATACTATCGAGAGTGTGCACAGCTCTCAGCATGTCAACAAAGAGGTTTCATTCTAGATAAGCAACAATGGAATGTTTGTCCAACTTACCAATCATATGCATATTAGTAGTATATTGTTCAATGTTATATGAATGCTTACTCTATGCATGATATATTCTAGGAATACAAATATGCATACAACTATTACAAGCAGTGACAATTCAAATACTTATCTTTTTGTGTCTTATGAGGTTGCTTCCTTCTTGGTCTCTACTTCCCTTCCATGTCATGAGCTTCTATCCATCCTTGACCACTATGCATGCTTAAGTGTGCACTAGTGTCATCATCATGATCTCATACATAATCATACATTCATTAGTATAAGCTCAATATTATCACAACATTATGATTCTAAGTAATATTGAATATGTATGGTCATGATCATTCAATACATGGATATACTAAGATCCTAGCACAAAGTAGGATTCTAACTTGACATAGGAAAACATACCTGGATTAGTACACATGCTTAGTTATGTCTAACATACCTAAACAATATCTTCTTTGTTCTCTTCAATGATTTAGAGACCCTATGCTAGAACCTGCATATCTCATAAGTTAAGCATAGTAGAACAAAGTCATACATACCTCGTAAGTAGAGATTCTATATGGTCAAACATTATGGATGAGTCTTTTTCTTCATGTCATCATGGTCATAGAACTTGATTTGTATTTCTTGATGTACCTGTATCTTGTTAGCAGATAACATCATCCTCATACAACACCATAGGTGCATTAGTACAATCATATAACCTTGATCAAAGAATGTCTTCTATCATTCACATGCATTCATACTTTTACTAGGGTGATAATACAATTCTAAGATTAATCAAGATTGTACTAACCTCAATAATATGAAGACAAGCATATTATAAACTTAATCATGAACAGATTTCAATACATACCTGTATCTCCTCAAGTCATACCTATTAGGGAATTCTTGTAGTCTTCTTATGTAAGGCCTTAGCCTCATCTCCCCTTGAAACTGGATCTAGAACTCGATTAGGGTTTGTTAAAGAAACCCTAAAAATTCAAACTTTGACTTTCACACTTCTGAATGGATGGAAAGATGTGCCTTGCTGAGCTGATCAAGATAGCATACTTCAATTTTGAAATCTTCAAAATTTGACCCCTCAAAATTGCCTTTGAAACTTCTGGATCTTCTGGAGAGGATCCAAAACTAGGGTTTGATGAAGCCCACCCTTCTGCACAATCAAAAGGTTTGATCCAAATCTCTAAACTTCTATTTTTCCAAGGAGCTTCCAGCTGTGGTCACAGACTTAAAAAATTCCAATTTTTGCAGAAGCCCTAATTTTCCACCTTTCCGATCAAGGTGTCGAACTAGGGTTTGATCAAGCCCACCCTTCTGACCAACCAAAACTTCAATCTTGGTATCTAAATTTTGATTTTTCCGAGTAGCTTTCAGCCATGGACTCTGATTCCAAAAATTCCAACTTTCTCCAAAACCCTAATTTTCCACATTAGTGACGATTCAATAATGAAGGTGCTCAAAATCCAAATCTGTTTTGACAGAAATATGCACCTGATTGTTTCTGGTGTAACTCTAAAATTACAAATCCATAGGGTTTGAAACTTCTGCCTATGGTATCCTGACTTGTCCTCTTTCCAAACCCATAGGTCTTACCTCAATTGGATTCTCTGAGAGAGAGTTATTCCAAGTGTCGCAACATGACCTGTTTATGGGATAAAAAAGGAGAGCGAACTTGTACGGCGTGCCACGTGTCACTGGTTCAACTTCGGCCTCTGAGAAAGTTACCTGAGATAGTATAGTCTGTGCATTACCTATAAAATTTTTTACTAAATTTCATTTGGAGTTTCCTAGCGCAAGTTATGACCTTTTTTCCTATGACTGAGATTTGGAAGAGGCAGAAACTCTAACGTGTACTGATCATAACTCACAAAGTACAACGAATCTAAGGGGGTCCTTTGGACACAAGGTACATGGGGATGTTATCTACGACTTGTGAAGGTTTCAGATCCCGAACCTTCGCCAAAATGGATTTACAGTGAAAATTCCACGATGACTGGTTTTTTCTATACAAAACCCTAACCTTCAAATTGTCGAAAGTGAAGTAAGTGTCGTAAGTGCCATACATTTCCTTCCTTCAGGTTATCTCTTATACCATGTTAATATTCAATATGCTAAGATAGAAAATATCAGCATTACATTCCATTTCACAACAATAGCATATATAGGATCACTGAAAGAACAACAAGCACAACATAAACACAAGAGACACAGATTTATCCTGGGAAACCCTCATGGGGTAGAAAACCTAGAAAAGCTTCCTCAATATAGATGACCAGCAAATACAAAGATTTAATCCACAACCATGAGCTCCTTCTCCTCCACAGCAGATCTCTCTCTCACTTATGTGCTATTCACAAGTGAGTGCAATGTGTGTTAAATGAGGAACACACCTCCTCTATTTATACAAAACTCTGACTTGTATTTTATATTAACTAGGTCGGCCCCAACTTAACCACTGGGTTAAACACCCCATTACAACTGACTATGCCGACCCCTCTAGGGTGGTCTAATAACCCTTTGACCCACATAACACATACAGGGCCAACCCCCACTAGGGAAGTCTAATAACCCAAGTTACCACATTCCGAAGAAGGAATAAACATCTTTGGATATACAATAAGGTCTTCACGGAGGAGTGAAACATCTCCGAAATAATAAAGTACAAATATAATATTCTTAGAAGTTACAATATTTCAACAACATTGTTCCTCAATCAAACCTTTCACACAATTAATAATCCAATCTTCCATTTTCCATGTAGAATAAATTACCAATATCTTTGTTGTGTGTATACAATATCCTTGCTAGAACACAATATTTTTTTGTTGGGCTATTGATAAAGATTCCACTTCTATCCTGAATTCTTGTTCCGCCAAGACACTGTCCCCTATCAATTTTTTTATTACAAATTTTGTACCATTTGCTAAGCTGTCTCTATATACCAACCTGAAGTTTTCACATCCTATGATGTTGGATTGATCAAAATTGTTTGTAGCTTAATGATATATGAAATTGTAAGGCCCTTATTATGGTTCTTTTGGAACTGAATTACCATAATACATCCCACATGTTCAAATAACCTTGAGGAATTCCTAAATTCATCCTCATATTTAAATCCTTTCTATCTCAATTTGTCTGTCTAACAAGATCCATAATATTGCCACCAGAAGTAAAGCAATATCCACTCCAATAATGTCACTTATCCCTAGTGTTTCTGCACAACTTGTTTTGGGTTGAAATGTTTCCAGGGCTTGACAATGTGGTAATCTCCTCAAAACATGTGCATTGGATACCTTTTCTATGATGTCAAAAATGGTGGGGTGTTCCTTAGTTGAATTTTGACCTTGGAGAATGAGTTAGCTACCTTCAAACATGTGTGGTAGTATGAATCCATGCATAGTTATGAAACTAAAGTGCTACACTTTGACGATATACTTGTGATTCAATGAGTTTCGCTTGTTGCAAGATTGTTTTCTTTTAATATATTATTTGATACTATGTTGATGGTTTACCCTTTTGGATTCACCTCTTTCTATCTTATTATCTATTCTTCCTCCATTGTAGGTTTTCGATTTCAAATTCTTGTCTTTATTGGATATTCACTAGGAACTCCTTATTGTTGTTAGCAATTATTATTTTGATTCCCATTTACTTATTTTGTTCCTGCAATGGAATTAACATAATTTCATTTCATTTCATTTCTATGTTCCACAACTGAGTTACAATCAAACACCTGCAAAACTCCTCCTTACCCAATTCCCTTGGATCGATTGCATCTTTCTTTTAAACTACTTTAAATAGTGTAGGTAGTAAGGACTCAACGATGATCCAATAATAAACAGTAGTGACAATGGGCAGTGTACCCTCTCTTGAGTGGCCTTAAAAGCATCCAAATATGTATTAAGGCGACCTTAAGCATGCTAGGGTACTTAGTTTATGGGAGTAGCTACCCTCACCCACTCCTAACTCAAATATTGTAAACAAATGATATCACTGAGATTCTCTCTTCCCCTAGAGATCCATCGACTTTGGATGCTAGGAAAGCATTGGTGAGGAATGTTGAGATATTGTAACTTCAAAGAATATTATATTTGTACTTTATTATTCTGGATATGTTTCATTCCTCCTTGAAGATCTTATTGTATATCCGGAGATGTTTATTCCTCCATCGAAATGTGGTAACTTGGGTTATTAGACTTCCCTAGTGGGGATCGGCCCTGTATGTGTTATGTGGGTCAAAGGGTTATTAGACCACCCTAGAGGGGTCGGCCCAGTCAGTTGTAGTGGGGTATTTAACCCATTGGTTAAATACGAGCCTACATGATTTGTGTAAAAGACAAGTCGGAGTAGTGTATAAATAGAGGAGGTGTATTCCTCATTTCACACACACTCACTCACTTGAGAGTGGCACACTTGTGGAGGAGAGGTCTACTATGGAGAAGGAGGAGCTTATGCTCAGGGTTACATCTTTGTATATTGCTGGTCATCTATATTGAGGAAGCTTTACTGGGTTTTCCACCCCATGAGGGTTTCCCAGGATAAATTTGTGTCTCTTGTGTTTATGCTGTACTTGTTGTTTCTTCAGCGATCCTGTATATGCTATTATTGTGAAATGGAATGCAATGCTGCTATTTTCTGTCTTAGCATATTAAATCTTAACATGGTATCAGAGCTAACCTAAAGGAAGGCAATGTATGGCACTTACGACACTTGCTTCTCTTACGACAATTTGAAGGTTAGGGTTTTATATAGCAAAAACCAGTCATCGTGGAACTTTCATCATAAATCCATTTTGGCGAAGGTTCAGGATTTGAAACCTTTACAGGTCGTAGATTACATCCCTAGGTACCTTGTGTCCAAAGGGAACCCTCAGATTCATTGTACTTTGTGAGTTATGATCAGTACAAGTTAGGGTTTCTGCCTCTTCCAGATCTCAGTCAAAATCAGGTGACCTAGGAAAAAAGGTCATAACTTGGGCTAGGAAGCTCCAAATGAAATTTAGTAAAAATTGAAAGGTATTACAAAGACTGTACTATATCAAGAAACGTTTTCAGAGGCCGAAGTTGAACTAGTGACATGTGGCACTCCGTACAAGTTCGCTCTCCTGTTTTATCCCATAAACAGGTCACGTTGCGACACTTGGCATAACTTGGGATAGGAAGATCCAAATGAAATTTAGTAAAAAGTGACAGGTATTACACAGACTTTGCTATCTTAGGAAACGTTTTCAGAGGCCGAAGCTGAACCAGTGACACGTGGAATGCCGTACAAGTTCGCTCTCTTGTTTTATCCCATAAATAGGTCACATTGCGACACTTGGAATAACTCTCTCTCAGAAAATCCAATTGAGGTCAGACCTGTTGAGATGGAAAGATGACAGGTCAGGCTAACACAGAAAACATTTTTAGACCCTTTGGAGTGAAAAGTTCGGAGTTACAGCAGAAACAATCAGGTACATATTTATGTCAAAACATAATTATTTTTGGAGCACCTTCATTCATGGCTCCCAGAATTTAGGGTTTCGGAGAAAGTTAGAATTTTTGGAATCGGAATCCACAGCTGAATGATACTTAGGAAAATCGAAATTAAGAGACCAGGATTGAATTTTTTCGTTGGGTAGAAGACCGGGCTTGATCAAACCCCAGTTCAGGATTTTGATCGGAAAGATGGAAAATTAGGGCTTCAACAAAAGTTGGAATTTTTGAAGTCTGTAACCAAGGCTGGAAGCTCCTCAGAAAAATAAGAGTTTAGAGCCTTGGATCGAACCTTTTGATTTGAAAGAAGGGTGGGCTTCATCAAACCCTAGTTTGGGTTCCTGTCAAGAAGATCCAGAAGTTTCGAAGGCAATTTTGAGGGGTCAAATTTTGGAGATTTCAAAATTGAAGTATGCTAGTTTGATCAGCTCAGCAAGACACATCCTTCCATCCATTCAAAAGTGTGAAATTCAAAGATTGAATTTTTAGGGTTTCTCTAGCAAACCCTAATCAAGCTCTAGATCAAGTTTCAGGGGGATTTGAGGCTAAGGCCTTACATAAGAAGACTACAAGAAGTCTCGACAGGTATGACTTAAGGAGGTTCAGGTATGTCTTGAAATCTGATTCTTGATTAAGTTCATAATGTGTTTGTCTTCATATTATTTAGTACAATCTTGATTAATGTTAGAATTGTCTTATCACCCTAGTAACAGTATGAATGCATGTGAATGATCGAAGACATTCATTTATTAGGGCTATATGATTGTACTAATGCATTATGGTGTTGTGTGAGGTTGATGTTGTCTGCTAACAAGATACATGTACATCACAAAAGACAAATCAAGTTCCATGTCCATGACAAAATGAAGACAAAGACTCATCCATAATCTTTGTTCTACTTATGAGGTATGTATGACTTTGTTATATTATGCTTAACCTATGAGACATGAAGGTTCTAGCTCAGGATCTCTAAATCATTGAAGAGATTGTTTAGGTATGTTGTACATAACTAAGCAGGTATACTAATCCAGGTATGTTTTCCTATGTCAAGTTAGAATCTTACCTTGTGTTAGGATCCATCATATAAGTATACTTGGTATGATTGGTTATGCTTATTCATAAAGTTAGTAATCAAGGGTTTATGCATATTATGTCTCTTATCTTGATGATTTAATTAACCAGAAGAGTACTATGATCAAACAAGAATATGCATGAGTAAAAGAAGACTTCCTTGAAACCTTGAATACTAATGATCATGACTATACATATTCAAGATTATTTAGAATTAGAATGTTTTGATAATATTGAGAATATACTAATGAATGTATGTTTGTGTATGAGATCATGAGGATGAAACTAGTGCACACTTGAGCATGCACAATGGTACAGAATGAATAGAAGTTCAAAAGACATATAGAAGATCGAGCGGGAGGCAACCACACAAACATAAAAGATAAGTATTTGAGTTGTTATTTGAAATAGTAAATGATATTGCTTGTATGCATATTTGTATTCCTAGAATATATCATGCTGAGTGTAAACATTCATAGAGCATTGAACAGTATACTACTAATATGCATATGATTGGTAAGTTGGACAAACATTCCATTGTTGCTTGTCTAGAATGAAACCTCTTTGCTAACATGCTGAGAGTTGTGCACACTCTCGATAGTATGTTCTGGTAGAGATGGAAGGCATCTAGATAGCCACTGTATGCATACAGGATATGGGAAAGTGTTGTGCCAAAGTATTGGTCAAAATAGTTGCATAACTATGTAAATGATATCTGTATGCATAATAGGTTATCATGTCAATATGATTTGATAATTATGAAGTATTACTAATCATGTACTTAATTTTGATTTGTAGGAAAGATCATGATGAATGATGAACACTGAACAAGCGATGGATGTTCAACAAAAAGATTTACAAATCAAACACACTATAGAAGGCTTGTGGCTAGAAGATTCTCTTAGAAAGAGGAAGAGAATCATGATGAGATGTTTGCTCCAAGTGGCTAGATAAGACCATTCTCTTAATGGTGTAATTAAAGAAGTGTGAATCAGGTTCTGTACGAGTACCCAGGATCGATAATCAATTGATGAGCTTAATGATCACCATGGGTGATGTGGATCTCAACCTTTGATACAAGGTTGAATATGGTTTCTATATACAGATGACATGGATGCAAGAAGGAACTCACCACAGAGTTCGAATGATATTGAGGCTCATATCAGTAGACCCATCTAACGAGAGATGGCACAGATAGATATGCAAAAGATCATTCAATGCAGAGTGTGAATGACGTTCAGTCAAAAAGGGAGAATTGACAGTTTCTTGATAAGCTTAGGCTTTACCAAAAGTAAAGTTGTTCCTAACCTTTACCTTAAGGTTGTGGATGATGAACCTATCATACCATTATTGTATGACGATGATCTCTTTCTGACAAGGAATGAGAAACAGATCATGAAAAGAAAGAATCAGAATGGAGCAGAAAGGAATTAAAGTTCGAATTTGTAACAAGTTACCGATGTACTAACCAAACCTCTACCTCAAGTAAAGTTTTCCGAGACAAACTTAAAATAGTTCAGAAGGACCCTCCTTGAAAGGGGGAGCGATGTGATCACTTATGATGAGATTACCCGCATCGATAGTGAGGTCGATGATGTGGATACCTATATTGGTGATGCCGACAAAGAGGTTGGTGGATGGTCCTTAGACAGGGTCTAAGGTGATAAGGGGATTGCATCATCCTTGAACACATGTTCTAAAAGAGAGCCGTAGACGTATGTCTTTGAGAATGAAGTCCTTGGTGGACATGAGGGGATTGGATCATCCCTGGACTTCAATCCTAAAGAGAGCCATAGACGTATGTCTTCGAGAATGAAGTCCTTGGTGGACATGGGGGGATTGGATCATCCCTGGAATTCAGTCCTAAAGAGAGACATAGACGTATGTCTTCGAGAATGAAGTCCTTGGTGGACATGAGGGGATTGGATCATCCCTGGACTTCAGTCCTAAAGAGAGTCGTAGACGTATGTCTTCGAGAATGAAGTCCTTGGTGGACATGAGGGGATTGGATCATCCCTGGAATTCGGTCCTAAAGAGAGCCGTAGACATATGTCTTCGAGAATGAAGTCCTTGGTGGACATGAGGGGATTGGATCATCCCTGGAATTCAGTCCTAAAGAGAGCCGTAGACGTATGTCTTCGAGAATGAAGTCCTTGGTGGACATGTGAGGATTGAATCATCCTTGGATTTCAGTCCTAAAGTGAGCCGTAGACTGGGTCTCCAAGAATGTAGTCCTGAATGAATAGGTAGGGGATTGTATCTTCCCCGGAGTTTAGTCCTAGAATTGATCCGTAGATTGATGTCTCCGAGAATTGAAGATAGGACTGCATCGTCCCTGGACATGAGACTTGTATTAAAGTGATAAGGACTAATCATCCTATAAGTAGATTGGGATTGCATCGTCCCTAGACATGGTGAGGTGTCTTAAAGTGATAAGGACTAATCATCCTGTAAGTAGATTGGGATTGCATCGTCCCTAGACATGGTGAGGTGTCTTAAAGTGATAAGGACTAATCATCCTGTAAGTAGATTGGGATTGCATCGTCCCTAGACATGGTGAGGTGTCTTAAAGTGATAAGGACTGATCATCCTGTAAGTAGATTGGGATTGCATCGTCCCTAGACATGGTGAGGTGTCTTAAAGTGATAAGGACTGATCATCCTGTAAGTAGATTGGGATTGCATCGTCCCTAGACATGGTGAGGTGTCTTAAAGTGATAAGGATTGATCATCCTGTAAGTACATTGGGATTGCATCATCCCTAGACATGGTGAGGTGTCTTAAAGTGATAAGGACTAATCATCCTGTAAGAAGATTGGGATTGCATCGTCCCTAGACATGGTGAGGTGTCTTAAAGTGATAAGGACTAATCATCCTGTAAGTTGATTTGGGATTGCATCATCCCTAGACATGGTGAGGTGTCTTAAAAGGATAAGGATTGATCATCCTGTAAGTTGATCTAGATTGCCTCGTCCATAGACATGAGAGATGTCTTAAATTGAGAGGGATTGATCATCCCGTAAGTGGATCAGGATTGTATCATCCTTGGACCTATGTCCTAAAGTGAGAGGGATTGACCATCCCGTAATTGGATCATGTGTGTTGCAGGGTATGCTGCTATGTATTGATGATAGATGTATTAGTGAGAATACATGCTTTTGATGATAGATGTATTAGTGAGAATGCATGCTATTGATGATAGATGTATTAGTGAGATTGCATGCTATTGATGATAGATGTATTAGTGAGAATGCATGCTTTTGATGATAGATGTATTAGTGAGAATACATGCTTTTGATGATAGATGTATTAGTGAGAATACATGTTTTGATGATATATGTATTAGTAAGAATACATGTTTTGATGATAGATGTATTTGTGTGGATACTAATATAGATGATCCAGATACTGTAGATCGAGATGATCCAGATGCTGTAGATCGAGATGATCTAGATGCTGTAGATCGAGATGATCCAGACGCTGTAGATCATGATGATCCAGATACTGTAGATCAAGATGATCTAGATGCTGTAGATCGAGATGATCCAGATGCTGTAGATCAAGATGATACAGATGCTGTAGATCATGATGATCCAGATGCTGTAGATCGAGATGATCCAGATGTTGTAGATTGAGATGATCCAGATGCTGTAGATCGAGATGATCCAGATGCTATAGATTGAGATGATCCCGATGCTGATGATCGTATGATGACGATGCTGATGATCGTGAGGATCCAAATGTTGATGTTGTTATAGCTGTTCGAGTGCTGTAGAAGATAAAGACTCATTACTGAAGATGTTGATGTTCTAGTATTGAAGATGTTCTAGTAACTGTTTGAGTTACTGATGATGTTGAGAAAGATTCCAATGATTTATAGATGTATCATGTATGATGTTGATGACTCCTTGCTCATGCAGATGCTGTTATAATATCCTTCTCGTTAAGGGGGAGTGTTGAGATATTGTAACTTCAAAGAATATTATATTTGTACTTTATTATTCTGGAGATGTTTCATTCCTCCTTGAAGATCTTATTGTATATCCGGAGATGTTTATTCCTCCGTCGGAATGTGGTAACTTGGGTTATTAGACTTCCCTAGTGGGGATCGGCCCTGTATGTGTTATGTGGGTCAAAGGGTTATTAGACCACCCTAGAGGGGTCGGCCCAGTCAGTTGTAGTGGGGTATTTAACCCATTGGTTAAATACGAGCCTACATGATTTGTGTAAAAGACAAGTCGGAGTAGTGTATAAATAGAGGAGGTGTATTCCTCATTTCACACACACTCACTCACTTGAGAGTGGCACACTTGTGGAGGAGAGGTCTGCTATGGAGAAGGAGGAGCTTATGCTCAGGGTTACATCTTTGTATATTGCTGGTCATCTATATTGAGGAAGCTTTATTGGGTTTTCTACCCCATGAGGGTTTCCCAGGATAAATTTGTGTCTCTTGTGTTTATGCTGTACTTGTTGTTTCTTCAGTGATCCTGTATATGCTATTATTGTGAAATGGAATGCAATGCTGCTATTTTCTGTTTTAGCATATTAAATCTTAACAAGGAACACTTGGCTTCCCCCTAGGATAGTCTACCTATTCCTCTTATCCCACACCATTCTCCATAAGACATCCTCAAGTTTAGCATCAGTGCTTTCAAAGTGGTTAATGGGGCTACAGGTTCCTTTCATTCTAATGCAAATTAGGACTTGATTATTTTCTTGGCCTCCGCTCCTGATCCATCCCAATCTTCTTGTTGACATTCATTTTTGTCACCATTTTTTATCATTCAATGTACTCGAAATGGCGTTATTTCAATAATTTTTGCTATAGTAAGTTGTTTTCTTTACCTTTCAGCCTTTCAAATAGTCCAGGTATGCACATATTTACTTACTATGCAATTCTTGTTTATATTTTGTTATAATATGATTTATTTGCATTAAAATGATATTTTCTACTCATAATTGGCGTTACATTTCAATTGGCAGGCTACATTTCTCAAATGAACTTTCATTCAGACCGCGTGCTTATGTTGCTAAGTTCAAAAGTGTTCAGCTCATCATTCAGCCTCCCATTCAGCCCGTGAAATCAATGGTTGGCATACCTTGGACCATTAAAGTCAAAAATGGATGTGTGGGTTTTGTTTGCCACATAATGGGCATGATTAATGAGCCATTGTTCTGGAAGATTCATCCCTATGCTCGCCAAGCTCGACAACACTTCCCACGTTCACGTCAACACTCCAACGCGTCGTTCAGCCTTGCACTAAGCCTGGAATCACGTTGTCTGTTCATGTCATTGTTCTAGAAGGAGTCCAGGTCACACACGTTCAGCCTGCTAGCACTCATACTTGCTCACACCTATTCATGCTTAATCATGCCAGCATTCTGGAAGAAGCCCGTCTTCCCATGCTCAGTTCACCAACATACCTGCTCGCTCCATGTCTAAGGTAGATCGAAGCTACAGTAGCCTGGTGAAGGAATCAATTCCATGAAGTTTGGTGTATGCTACCTGCGTTGGCATTCACCATTCAAAGCAGTAGTTACAGTCATTTAAACGCTTCTGTTATTAGAGAGGTCGACTCTGTCGACCCTCTCATCCATTGTAATCATGTATAAATAGACGTCTTTGTGACTGAGACGAACTAAGTCTTCTCAAGCTTTGTTTTGTGTTGTTAAGTCTCGTTTTTATTGACATGACTGAGACGGAGTCGGTCTTATTGGTCTTTCCCTGACTGCAAATGGACATAGGAATGCTGTAATACTTTGCTAATTCAATATATACATCTCTGTTCTGGTTTTTATGAAGATTTGGCAGCATGTATGGTGATTGATTACTAAAGACTCAGCCTCTGCTTGCTGAGACGGGCCCCTCAACGATAAGCGGTCTCTAGTCTGTGTGTATAAATCATGTTGTGTTGTTTATTTCATCTTTTGTATCTATTTTTATAACATGATGTTTATATCCTGTAATATGACTGCTATTTTGTTGCTTACATAGATGAAATCTTTGTTTTGTGCTGTGCATGTTATCACTGTTCGTATTCCATTATTTATATAAATAACATTCACATGTTATGTTATGTACTTTTGTTACTATTTATGTTGTTTATATAAATAAAACTTCTGTTTTATGTTATGTGTATTTTGTTGTTATGCTTGCAGAATTTAGTATGAGCGGTCAAGCATAGCTTTCTTGATTACTTTCAGTCTTTTCTACAACTAGATAAGTTAATCAGTTCATGTTTTAAATTCAATTCATAGTTAGAATTAGTCCTGCTAATGCTTTTCTTGTGAACTGTATTTTGCTGCTAACATAATCTCCCTTCTTTTGAATTAGGAAATGGTCGAACAATAGCTTTAATAGTTTGTAGTTTGGTTTCAATTCTTCTTCCATCATTTTTAGATATTGCTTCCAAATTCTTCCATAGTTATGTTATACCTCAATATTACACATTATGAATTAGTGTCGCATCCTTGCATTACCGACCTAAATGAAATTTTCCCTTAAAGATCATCTGAACATTCAGAGTGAAAACCATTGACTGAACACTGAAACCAAAACCTTTTTCTGCCATCTTCCAACCCAACTTAGCCTTGTTTGTGAGCACTACCGCTCCCTACATATCTACTGGGGCGTGGTAGTCATCACTACTGCGCTTTGCTCCTTCTCCGGGGCACAGTACTATCGTGTTATGCTCAGTGTTAGGGGCATGGTAGTCTGAAATTAGCCTTTTTTCCTTGGACTTTGGGATCTCAACCTTTGAGGAGATTTTATTGGGATTACCATCTTTGGTTCGATCCTAACTCCTTCCTTGTTTAGCTGGCTTGATCCACTAAACCCTCCATAGATCCACACTTCTCTCTTGTTGGTTAACCTTCCCATGTGCTATAAGAGAGAAGCTTTCCATGGGCCAAGGGGGGGGGACTTTTGGGGCATCAAACCTATGATCTTCAGACTTCTACAGAGATAGCTAGAGGAAGCACTTGGAGTTGGAGGATTGGCTTGGATATTAAGTAACCTTTGTAAGCACTCTTCAAGTTTGTAATATAAGATAACTTGTCTTGTTTTTCCCATTTCATGTGTATTGTATAAATCTTTGATATGAAATGTATCTAGTTTAGATTTGAACTTAATCTTTACTTCAAGGTATTTGGAAGCTTGCATGCTTGTCCTTTGTTTGATTTCAACAGGTTCTACATTGGAGCTTCGGGATCAAGAGTTAGAAGCAGGACAAACATCGAATTGGAAGGTAAGTCACGCCTTTCATCTCTTCTGAATACATTCAATCTTGTTGTGAAGATTAGTTCAGGAACTCAAGGTAGCATTTGTTTCCTTTTTTTCTTAGCATAGAGTCAGTGCATGTTGCTTTATCCTAAGAGAGTTTCTACCTATCCGTAGGGAGAAATTTCTACAACAAGTTAGTATTAGCTTCTTTCTCTTCTCTTTTGTTAGTTTTTCTTCTATTTTGCTGTAGGTTAACTCTCTTTTCTTCCATCTCAGCCTTCTTCTTACATCTCATAGAAATAATTCTTCCTCTTAGGTAATGATTAGAGTAGATAGCTTCTTATTAACTTAGTCTCTAAATAATCTCTCCATTGCTTCCCTTTAGGGTCATTTGCATAAAGCTAGCTGGTAATTAAATCATCCAAAACTCTTATTTTCCTTAACTTAACTCGTTTTCCTCCATTCGGACTGTCATTCGGACCTCCATTCAGACCGGTGTTCGGATCGTCATTTGGACCTGTGTGTTTTCTACATTGTTTTAGGCCTTCTTCAAAATCCAATTTCTTCTGCCTTCCACTCATCATTCTTCCTGTTCCTTCTTAATAGTTTTAGATGTAATTCAATCTCACTTCTTGTTATTTAAAGTTTCTAATTAAGTAATTCTTTCCTTCTTCTTTACTTCTTCCTTAACCCTCTTCTCATCCTTTTTCCAAAGTTCAGATCTGTAGTTCTGTTTTGCTAATTAGTTACTGTTTTGAACTTATTAATCTTGTTTCTAGATAGTTTGTTTTTCCAGTAATAGTTTAATAATTCCATTTTCCAAGTTGTTTTAGCTTGATAGTTTCTATTTAATAAAGATGTTCAAGTTTTAAGATTCGTATTAATATTAAATATATTTATCAAGTTTTCTACTTGTTTCCATAATCAACTACAATTCAATTAAACATCTTTATTAAGTTTTCTACTTGCTTCATTTGGCTTGAATCCATTTTCTTTGCTGGTGAAGTTTGCTTTCACTCATTGATTGTAAGAATTGGGTTCTTTCACCCTCATTCACTTCCCTGTTCTCTGCATTAGACCTCTGTCATGATCCATTAGTCCTCTGGGTTGGAAGACCCTTGAAAGGTCAAAATCCTTTCTTAGATTTCTGCCTTTTTTCTTATTTTTCAGCAGTAATGCTCCCCCGACACTGCTTACAGGGTGATAGTTACTACAGTACCGTGCCCTTATACTCTGCTAGAACATGGTAGTATCTCAGTACCGTGTCTAGGCTGCCTGCAGGCCCGCGGTAGTTCCTGAAAAAGTAATTTTTTTTCTCGTTTTTGTGTGGTTGTTTTCACTTGGTTCCTGATTGGTTGCTTTATTCTTTCTATATTGATTATGGCTAGACCTCTGTGACCTTTGTGATCACACTACACTACTTGCATTTTTAGGAATTCTTTGTGCGTTAGATTTGATCAAATGAAGGTATATAGATCCTTTTTTTGGTTTGGTGTGTTTGGATTGCTTGGCATCTTATTTCCTTTACATCCTATCTAATGATTGTTTGGAAAGACTGATTCCTTGTCTCTGCTTTAGTCCAAACAGAAGCTTGGTTTTGTTACTCTTTTGCTATATTCACGAAACTGGAAAAAATATATGTTCTTCTTGCTTTAATTTGATCATTTGCAATTCTTGGTCTCAAATTCATAAGAAGAAGAAAGGCTTGTTTCAGATTCGTGTACATTCAAGTTAAAGATAGAATTGTTAAGTGCTTTTCTTTGTCTTCCATCTAATTGGAAATGTTTGTAGAATATTTCTTTCCGTAGTTTGGATGTGTCTTTTTCAAGTGTGAAAAGATAAGAAATGGGTTAGAATCATTACGTTTGGTGTTCATATGAAGAACTTTTTCATTTCTTTGGGTTAGTTTTGGGTACATATTTTACTTCTTTCTATCATTCTGAAAAGGAATAAAATTGAATGTGCATTGGGTTCTGCATATTGGGAACAGAAAGAATTCTTCCTTACTTTAGCTAGTGTTCATTAAAGAGAAAGGTTCATTTCGATTCATCTTCGTTTGCATGGTTTGAGTCGTCACAACACCATCAAGTTGCACTTCCATAACCCGATTGTGTAAGACAACCTCTAAAATTAATCTCCCTAACTAAACCAACATTAACCTCACTTGAGGAAATCAAAAGAATTTGGTAGTTAGGTAGGACACCGGGGATAGGCATCAAAATAATTCCCCCTTGTCATTATCATCTGAGACATAGTTGTTGTCCTCTAGGGAACTAAAATCCTCTAGTATTTGTTGACATAGTCATACACCAGTTTGTGGAGGGGCCTCCTGACTGTTTCACACTTTCAGGGGTTAAACCGCCGCGAGATTGAGAACCGAACGGACTCTGTGGAATGCCGCACTTCACTTAGACCTAAGGCAACATCAATCATTGTCTTCCTTGTATTCATAGTAATGCAAGGGTGATAAGGAAGAAGCACTGAAAACCTTTTCCAACGTGTCATGAACAAGGTAGCTTAGTGACTTTTCTTCTAGGGCTCTTTACCCAGGATCCCTTTCGGTAGAGGGATATCCTTCCATTATTGGTCTCTCATTTTGTATTGTTCGACTTGGATTTCATCACCTTGCAAAGGATACAATTTGTTGAGGTCTCCAGCTCTTAGTTAGGAGGTTTTGCTTACTATCTTGTAGAGGGTCTTTTTCTTTGTAGGGCTACTTGTTGGCATTCTGGCCATTTTGTTGTACAGTTCGCTTACTGTGGCCACGACCTCAGTGTAGTTTTTTGAGCTTTCTCTTTTGGCCTATGAGCCTTGTCTTTTCCTAGTTCCCCTTTCGCATGCTCGGTTGCCTAAGGGTTTTTGAGTTCTTTTTAACAAGACTTCATCCACATCACTTAGTTTTGTTCCATGGAGAATCTACCTCCATGCACCCATGCTCCTTCTGGGACTACCAATCCGAAGACCCCTTTTCAAGGGGTACCTTTTACTTTTCCCCCAGTTGGAGATATTGGTCCTCCCTTTATTGCTACGTTAAATCTTCCTGGATTAACCATAGGATTACCGGTGTAGTTATTCAATCCGATAATTCCAATTGCACCCAATGTTTCGAATGTTAATTCTCCACCACGAGACAGTCAATCCAAAACTAATCATTCCCCTTCTTTGTCAGATGAATCTTCTTCCGTTCCTTCTTCCTCGCCTGATCAAAGAAATAGTGTTAGTAATCGGGAGGATAAGAAGAAGAAGAAAAGGAAAGTTAAGAAGAAGAAGGATAAGGAAGAGACCAAGCGTAAATTAGTTGCCTCTAATGGCACTCATTCTACGAAAACACCTCGTAAGCCCAAGTTCCCTTGCAAACGTTTTAAGGGTGATCACCTTCTCAAGGATTGCCCCGATCTTTCCCTTGTATCTGAAGTGTGGTTTAAAAAAACCAAACCACTTGTATCGTTAACCTCTGACCATCATGTCGATGACACTCCCTCAACCAGTGACCCCTTGGTGAAGGGTCGAAAGGGTAAATTCCTATATCCCTATTTGATATGCAAGGGTATGCATCATACTTTCCTTTGTCCAAGCATGGATGAAGCCTCGCGGTGGTTGGAAGATATTACTAGTTCTCAACTAGTGACTCCAACAGACCATAGTAAACTGTCCCTCGACCCCCCGCTGGTTGACCAAGTGATCAATTTAGTTTCATCTGCAATTGATCCTGCTCTCCCTTTCGAGAGTGAAGTGATCGAGTCACTGTCATCTCCACTCGATCCCGTTCTTCAATTGAATAAAGTCCATACTGAAGCAGTCATCTTGACACAATCTTCATCTCATTCTTATCTTCCTAGCGAGACTGAATTGGAAACTGCTGATGCTTTCCTTATCAGTTCATAATTTCCTTGGCAAGGGGAAACCCTGTCCGTTTCCGCGAGACCCCCTCCACGTACTGAGGTCATTTCCTTTGATTGGAATGGTCTAACAGAATCTCGTCTTCCTTCGAGTGTTCCTTTTCAAATATCTGTAGGAGTTTTCGATAAAGAAATTTTTCATACGATAGTTGATGAAGGAGCTTCTATTAGTATTCTATCCTCAACTGCTTGGCAAGCCTTAGGTTCTCCTCGGCTTGTGCCCATCACTGACCAAATACTGGCTTTCAATAGAAGGCCTACTTGACCTTTAGGGTCCCTTCCTCAGTTACCTATCACTTTGGGAGGGAAAACTATCTGTATTGATTTCATGGTCGCCCAAGGTCCCTTAGATTTTAATCTACTCCTTAGACGTGATTACGTCTATGCAATGAAGGCTGTAGTGTCCTCACTCTTTCGAGTGATGTATTTTCCCCATCATGGGAATGTTGTAACCATTGATCAGCTTTCCTTTGTGACGCTAACTCATCGCATGACTCCTAGTCACCAGACTTCCCTAAATGTTCCACATGTTTTAGTGGTTTCTTCCCCCTAAGGGGGGGTCGTTGGAGCAAAGTTCTATTCCAGTGTCAAGCTCGTTAAAAAATGAAACCATTTTCTCAAGCATAGTTTACTTTTGGTTTTAAGCTTGTGTAAAAATGAAACCAACCACCATTTTCTCAAGCATAGTTTAATTTTGGTTTTAAGCTTGTGTAAAAATGAAACCAATCACGAGCATATTTTATTCTCTGTTTCAAGCTCATTAAAAAATGAATCCGACTCTCAAGCGCAGTTTACTTTTGGTTTTAAGCTTGTGTAAAAATGCAACCAATCCCGAGCATAGTTTATTCTCTGTTTCAAGCTCATTAAAAAATGAAACCGACCCTCAAGCACAGTTTACTTTTGGTTTTAAGCTTGTGTAAAAACGAAACCAATCCCAAGCATAGTTTACATTCGGTTTCAAGCTTGGGTAAAAATGAAACTACCTTTGAGCATAATTTATTTCTGTTTTAAGCTCATTAAAAAATAAAAAGGACCCTTTCAAGCATTGTTATTATATATTTCAAGCTTGTGTAAAAATGAAATAGATCTCCCTTCCATTTGTTCGAGTCTCTCGCTAGAGTTAGGATTTGAACCTTCATTCCATCTGCCTGGGTCACTTGGTCCTGGTTCTCCCTACCCCCCCTGGTGAACACATTCAAATTAGTAGCCAGGATTTTTGGGTAAGGAAGAAGAGTAGTCAGACCGAACGAAGCTTGGGAATCATGTTTAGCCATTAGTAATCATGCTGGGGGCATTTACCAACCTCTGGTCATCATGTTGGGAGGGAACCCATCAATGGGCCTTAACTGTGAGCAGAGTTTACCTTTGGCTTCAAGCTCATTAAAAAATGAAACCAGTAGTCTGAGCAAAGTTCTACTCTTGTGTCAAGCTCGTTAAAAAATGAAACACATACTTTCCCTTTGAGTCAAGTCTCCTCGTAGACTTAGTACCTGAACCTTTTTTTCACCCGCCTATACTTTAGGCAAATGAAATGAAGCGTGGGGGCATGTCTTCAACCTCTGGAAGTTACGTTGAAGTCAAATCGATCGCTTCTCCACACCACATTGGAGCTAAGTTACTTACTTCTAGCAATCATGCTGGGGGGCATGTACCAACCTTTGGATTTCATGACGGGAAGAAGTTCACCATTGGGAACATTTTCGAGCATACTTTCCTTTTTAGGTTTCGAGCTCATTAAACCATGAAAATTATCCTGAGCATAGTTCATTTTCTGTTACATGCTCGTTAAAAAATGAAGCAGACATCATGAGCATTCTTCCAACCTATCTTCGAGCTCGTTAAAAACAGTAAGATGGTGTTTGAGCTTACTTTTCCTTTTTCGTGCTCTGGTTAAAACATGAAAAGTGGTTTGAGCTTACTTTTCCTTTTTCGTGCTCTGGATCCAAACATGAAAAAGATTCCGAGTGTTTTTGATACCATTATCGTGCTCATTAAACAATTGGAGTAAAAAGGTGTGTCTAACAAGTATAGGTTTATCACTTTATCCGGCCTCGCTAGACTATTTACGGAAAAGGAACTGTTCCGAGTTTACTTTTCCTTTGTCGTACTCGGTCATCAACCATGACAAAGTTGTACATGGAGTTCTCTTTAAGCTCTTTTCAGACTCCTAAAATAGGAAAAGATGGCCAAGCGAAATTGATTCGTTCACGCTTGTAAAAGGATTTGAATGATCGTCTCCCTAGTGATAGTTTACCCCTTTTTCGGACTAGGGGGAACTACTTACGAAAAAGGAATACTCCAGCTAATCATGACTGGAAGAGTCCTCTCCCGCGTTGTTTTACCCTTTTTCGGGCGATGAGGCTAACTTTACGAAAAAGGACCATTGGAGTCTTCTTTAGTTCTTTTCAGACTCTCTAAACATGAAATGACGATCGAGTTTTCCTTCCTTGGACTTGTTAAAATTCAACATCGAAGGCCCACTTTGGGACGAACCCCTCCTTTCTTAGGTTCGAAAAACATGTGAGATTGGACTCATCTATGAGATGAGCTATACCGAGCATCTGCTATCCTCCTCAAGCTCGTAAAAAAGCAAAGAGGTACTTGTCCATCATGTCGGGGGAAAATGGGAAAATGAGTCAAGTTTACCTTGTTGGTAGCTAGTGAGTCGTCACCTTTGAACATGGCATGCATCCTCACCTTGTCTGTTTTGGGTAGTCTGTCTTGCTGATAGTGTCATCATTATGATCATGCATCCTCATTATTGCTATGAGTTCACACTTCCTATGGTTCTGTCTGTTCAAGTAGTCCCTGCTGCCAAGCTCTGTTTCATGCCATTATATGTTCAAAGGGTTATTACCTTGAGTCCACCTCCACTTCATGTCAAACCTGCCCTTTGTGTCAGTACATATTCTATTGTTTCATCGGTCCATACTATCGCTCGTTCGTTCTGATTTCATGTCGATGATGTGGGAATCATTATGGCCCACCTTCGACGAGTCTATTCCTGTTGACACCAAATCACTATCCAGGAATTAGGCGTAGGAGTCAACCACTAGTACCTTGGTACCTGCATGCCTCAATGGCAGGTTTCCTCATGTTCAACAGTAGGTTTTCATCATTGACCTCTGATTGAATTATCTCTCGATTGCTCGACATCAACTCGTTTATTCGCATTTCGTTGAGATGTATTATAGATACCTTGGGGATCATTGTCATTATTGGTGATTTACGTCACATTTGTTAACGGTTCACATCATTGATCGGTAATCAAATGGTTTCTACCATGTTCGACTTCAACACCTTGTAATCACATGGCTAGATTCGTATCGTTTACGATCAGGTAGAAGACCTTGGACACCCTTTTGTATTTTGATTACGTCCAGGTTGCAATGGAGGTTTTTCTGTATTGTCACATAGATCCACTTATGTATTGGTCGTGGCTGTGCCATTATTGTCTCATGGATCTATGCTTGTTCATAGTAGCCATGATTTGTCTATAGTTTATATCATCTCAGTACTCATCGATCTGCAATGTATTGGTCGACAGCCATGCTTTGAGTCATTTGTTTCCGAGCATGGGAATTCCCGCCTCGGTGTTATATCTGACATTTTGTTTCTGTATCAGCTCCTTGTTGCTCCCCTTGATGCTATCTCCGAACCATATTTGCAAAGTCTTTCGGCCATCAGTCTCTTCTAACCTCACACTTTAGGGGGCATCTGTTATACCTCAATATTACACATTATGTATTAGTGTCGCATCCTTGCATTACCGACCTAAACGACAGTTTCCCTTAGAGATCATCTGAACATTCAGAGTGAAAACCATTGACTAAACACTGAAAGCAAAACCTTTTCTGCCAACCCAACTTAGCCCTGTTTGTGAGCACTACCACTCCCTGCATATCTATAGGGGCATGTTAGTCATCAATATCACGCTTTGCTCCTTCTCTGGGGCGCGGTACTACCGCGTTATGCTCAGTGTTAGGGGCGCGGTAGTCTGAAATTAGCCTTTTTGCCTTGGACTTTGGGATCTCAACCTTCGAGGAGATTTTATTGGGATTACCATCTTTGGTTCGATCCTAACTCCTTCCTTGTTTAGCTGGCCTGATCGACTAAACCCTCCATAGATCCACACTTCTCTCTTGTTGGTTAACCTTCCCATGTGCTATAAGAGAGAAGCTTTCCATGGGCCAAGGGGGGGGAATTTTGGGGCATCAAACCTATGATCTTCAGACTTATATAGAGATAACTAAAGGAAGCACTTGGAGCTGGAGGATTGGCTTGGATATCAAGTAACCTTTGTAAGCACTCTTCAAGTTTGTAATATAAGATAACTTGTCTTGTTTTTCCCATTTCATGTGTATTGTATAAATATTTGATATGAAATGTATCTAGTTTAGATTTGAACTTGATCTTTGCTTCAAGGTATTTGGAAGCTTGCATGCTTGTCCTTTGTTTGATTTCAACATGTTCTACATTGGAGCTTCGGGATCAAGAGTTAGAAGAAGGACAAACGTCGAATTGGAAGGTAAGTCACGTCTTTCATCTCTTCTGAATACATTCAATCTTGATGTGAAGATTAGTTTAGGAACTCAAGGTAGCATTGTTTCCTTTTTGTCTTAGCATAGAGTCAGTGCATCCTCCTTTATCCTAAGAGAGTTTCTACCTATCCGTAGGGAGAAATTTCTACAACAAGTTAGTATTAGCTTCTTTCTCTTCTCTTCTGTTAGTTTTTCTTCTATTTTGCGGTAGGTTAACTCTCTTTTCTTCCATCTCATCCTTCTTCTTTCATTTCATAGAAATAATTCTTCCTCTTAGGTAATGATTAGAGTAGATAGATTCTTATTAACTTAGCCTCTAAATAATCCCTCCATTGCTTCCCTTTAGGGTGATTTGCATAAAGCCAGCTGGTAATTAAATCATCCAAAACTCTTTTTTTCCTTAACTTAACTCATTTTCCTCCATTCGAACTGTCATTCGGACCGCCATTCAGACCGGCATTCGGATCGTCATTCGGACCTATGTGTTTTCTGCATTGTTTAGGCCTTCTTCAAAATCCAATTTCTTCTTCCTTCCACTCATCATTCTTCTCGTTCCTCTTTAATAGTTTTAGATGTAATTCAATCTCACTTCTTGTTATTTAAAGTTTCTAATTAAGTAATTCTTTCCTTCTTCTTTACTTCTTCCTTAAACCTCTTCTCATCCTTCTTCCAAAGTTCAGATCTATAGTTCTATTTTGCTAATTAGTTACTGTTTTGAACTTATTAATCTTGTTTCTAGATAGTTTGTTTTTCCAGTAATAGTTTAATAATTCCATTTTCCAAGTTGTTTTAGCTTGATAGTTTCTATTTAATAAAGATGTTCATGTTTTAAGATTTGGATTAATATTCAATATATTTATCAAGTTTTCTACTTGTTTCCATAATCAACTACAATTCAGTTAAACATCTTTATTAAGTTTTCTACTTGCTTCATTTGGTAATCAATTTCCTGTTTTCATAGATAGAATAAATTCTTGCATTTGAATTATGAAAGTCATAGATCATATAATTGCATGTTAGCACATTTGCATCTTTAGTCAGCTTAGGTTAGTTCAAGCCTTCAATCCTGCACATATAGTGATTGCATCTCATAAGCTCCCTCCACGGGTCGACAATTTAAATATTGGAATTATTTAACACATAAACACCAACATTTTGGTGCCGTTGTTGGGGAGGTGCTAAAAGGGATTGGAGTCTAGGTAGATAGAGGTAGATAGTTTGCTTTTAAATTACACAGTAAGGGGGAGGGGAAATGGTAAGACACAAAGATGACCTCACTATGGTTTTCCATAGTGTAATAGCATGACGCATCCACTTTAGTGGGTTGCCCCAAATCCTTGTTGTTCCTTTCCACAGAAGTATGATTTCCTTTTTGTACATCTGAGTATTTAATTTTCCATAAAATTTTCCTTCCTTCTTTTCAAATGTGTTATTCTTTCAACAAGTGTGGTGTGTTTTTCGCAAATATTTTTTAGTAATAGAAATTATTTTAAAAACACATAAAAATAAAAATTTGGTGTTGTAAGAGCCCCAGGACTAACC
This sequence comes from Larix kaempferi, assembly GCA_027924585.1. Lineage (NCBI taxonomy): Eukaryota > Viridiplantae > Streptophyta > Pinopsida > Pinales > Pinaceae > Larix > Larix kaempferi. The sequence continues at coordinate 1,574,125 of BSBM01000104.1, forward strand.
CATGTGTGCGACAAAACCTACTAGATGATGACATGGATTCAAAGGTGCTTATCAGTATGAGAGAACTCTCAAAAATCCTAGTAGCAGCTGGGATTTCAATATCTTCTCCTCAAGGAGAACACATCTTGACATAATTCAAGAATTTATCTACCTCTCCCGAAATAATAGAAGAACCATAGTTCCATGAGCCATAAACCAAATCTCCTTGCCAATTTGCCAAGGAAACCAAAAACTTGGAGACTACATTTGATGGAGAGAGACCCAATGTTGAAGAGTTCTCCACATATCTATCGACAGATCTTTCATGTACTCAAGCAATTGAACATTCAAAAGAAGAGGATCTGCATGGTATAAGGAAGGAAGGTGAGTATCAGGATTACATCGAAAGATGGTTCCAAGAGGTAACGAGGCCACAATACCATTCCTTCATTCGACACCTTCTATTGCAAAAGCAAGTAAGTCGGTTGATTCTCCACATCCAGGTAATCACTGCTTTAAATTTTTCATATGTGGATATATGTATGTTTTTCATTTTGCTTTGCACATGGTTACATTGGAAAAGTTCTTAAACTTGAATAATGAGTTTTTCTTTCTTTTAGATAGCATAGGATAGTATGTATATAAATAAAAAGTTGTATGTGGTGATATTCATACAACTTCAATTTATGTTTTCCTTTAAAATAAAAGAACTAAGAATAAGATCATGTTAATGACTAAACCAAAGCAATCTTACATCATACTTGCATATTTCTTATTTCAGTTACTCAAAGACCTACTTTAATTATTATGATCTCCACAAAACTCAATTTTACACCTATGGACTCCTAGTTCATCCTGGACTCATTATTAAAACTTGTCTCTAAAGCACTTTTAAAAGGTAGCCTAAAAGTGGGTGATATTTTCTATTTTGTGGGGAACATTACTGACCTTTTATGAAGAAGATAGACTATGAATTCAAAGAACAACTTTAGGTTATTATCTTTTGACATGACCTGTGTTGAGACTGGCCTAAGTTGGGGAAAATTTTGATAACAGAAGAAGTTTTAGTTGCAAAGCTGAGCGCAGCTCAACAAAAATACAATTTTGTGCAAGTGTTGGGGATGTTACGAAGTTGTGCGCAACAACCAAATTTTGGCAATACTTCAAAGGGTTTTGTGAAGATCAGTGCTGCGAGGAAGCAGTGCTACGAAGTGACCATTCCACGTGGATTCGGCAAAGCAGAGTGTTGGACAGAGGACGGGCACGGGTATCGGTTAGACCGTTAGCAGTCTAGTTTTGGAAAAGATACTCCAGGAAGGCCGAGCAGTGGCCATGAGCAAATCAGGAAGGCAGCCAGGTGTACAAGGCCGTTGGAGGAAGAATGGCTTGATGAAAGTGACTGGGAGCTCAGCCAGTTGTACGAGGCCGTTAGAGGAAGAGCAGCTTGATGAAAGTGACCTGTTTACGTGCACACAATAGGAACTCCGATAGCAACAGGACGAAGGTGTGGAGGACTGCCACAATGGAGCACTCGCTACCAGAGGCTAGCAATCCGGTTTAGAGAAATCGTAGCAGTTTTGTAAACCCTAAGGGTTTCGGCCTGTAGCATTGTAAAGACATGACCTACGGGCATGATCTATGAAAGGAGGCATTTTTGTATGGGAAAGGGTTAGAAGTTTAGTACTAAGCATTGTAAAATATTTTTTGAGAAAATATACTGTAAATGCTCTGCAGCTGAGTGCGGAGAGACCTATCTGAGAGAAAAGAGAGTCTGCAGCTAAGTGCATAGACTAAGAACTGTTGTGCCCTTCCCGAAAGATATATATAACAACAGTTCTTGTGGACATAGCTTCCCACTCAAGGGAGTGAACCACGTTAAATATTGTTCAGTGAGATTGTGTTGTGTATTGTGCATTTATCTGCTTCCTGTGAATGAATGTCTGAATTTTCCCTTGCATACTATTATGATAGGACTTTTATATGTATTTTCCATCCGAAGAATATGGAAATAATATGTTAAGTTCTGCATGAATAGATGAATTGTGAATGTTTGACCTTTACTTATGAAGCAGTAATGAATCAGCTAGTCGGCTAAGTGTTAAGATATTGTTTAAGCACTTTCACATTATGCAGTAGGAAGAATGCATGGTAGTTGGACCGTCTCCGCAGCACATGCTTGAGCAGTGAACAACCCAAGTGAATGAATGAATGATTGAGTGTTAATAACTTCACTACACTAGTTAATTGCAAGTATTTCAAGTCGTAGTGTGAACTACATTGGCTGCAGTCACAAAGAAATTCTGCGGAAGAAGGATTAGAGGTGCAGACCCCGGTGTCATCTATCGCCGCGTAGTCTTGCCCCGCAGCACACGTCTCATGTCATGTTGTGCAGTATGTTAGACTAAACAACTCATCACCTACTGTGGAAACCTAATTCCGCAGTAACCCATAGATACACCTCGGGTGAGACCTCAATCTGCTTGCAGGTTCTTGCCGAAAGGGCCGGTGCGAAGGGGTTTTGTTGGTCAAAGGGAAATCGCGAAGAACTTGGGTCTTTATTGAAAACCCTCTAGGTCAACATATGATAAGCCAACAAATGGTTTTGTTGCCACACTAGAATCCATGATGAGTTGCAGCCGTAATGTGTGACGAAGAACATCAGTTCCCGAAAGGCTTCGACAATTGGTATCCTGAAAAGACAGAGATCCGTGCTTGGTGTGACAAGATCATAAGAGACTTTGCAAGGAAAGAGAATAGACACCTGCATCTATCTGACGAACAGTGGTTGAGTAGATATCTGTGGAAAGATATTCACGAGATTTTATGGGCATCATTTCCAGACGAGCTGCACGAGTAGATCTCGCGGCTCTCAGAGAAGAAAACCTGTTTTTAAGGAGGAGTTCCTACAGAGTGGACTCCAGAGCTCATAACGCAGATCAAAGTGATAGACAACCCATTGACGCGCGCAATTGACTTCTGGGTCAATCATATGCTAGAAGGCTTTGTAACAGAATTTGCTGTAGACACACTCAAATCCTACAGCCAAGCAGAAGCATAATTTTTCGATGGATTCCAAGGTAAGTACCTGAACAATCTCAGTCTATACATTAAGATGTTGCTAGCTGAGAAATGTGTTTTAAGAATGCAATAATATTTTCAAGTCTATCATGGTAAACAATATATATAGTGATTCTGACGAAGACACCCATAATCTTAGAATTCAGAAGAGATATAAATTTATAAGAATCTTGGAGGCACTGGACTCCACATAGATACTGAGATCCTTGTGACCTTAACAACGAAGCCATGCCACCGTTCACCCCTCAAAATCCGTTGGTTGCAGAGACCGTGCCTCCCTTACCTCAGAGCCCACCTGTTACACAGCCCACCCTGCAGGATACTCAGCCGAGTACGTCTACTCGGATATTCCCATTTACTTTCACTGTGCAGAGCCCCTCACAACAGCCATGCACAAATACGGGTGCTCCTACTAATAACACAATGGAAAACACTGATATGAAGCTACCGATATTTAAAGGAACTACTCTAGAAGACCCTGACCAGCATTGGTTTCTTTGCGAAGCCGTATGGAACGTAAGACAAATCGAGGATGATGCTGTGAATAGAGCGTAGTTCATTACCACCTTCAGAGATAGAGCTTTACATTGGTTTATGAAGTACTCTCAGACACAGCCGAGAACCCTTGTAGAAATTAAAGATGCGCTTGTGGCAGAGTTTAAGAAACCCAAATCTGAATCTCAGTGTATAACCGAGTTGAAATAAATAAAGCAGAGACCGACTGAAATGGTCTGGGAGTTTGATCAGAAGTTCAAGACCTTATTAGACCAAGTGAGCTTCGTTATAGCTCCAGAATAGCACAAGGAATGGTTTATTGCTGCGTTGTTGCCCCACATTAGATTACCATTGATGCAACAGAAGGTTGCGTTGCAAGCAAAGGCCTTGGAGATCACAATGAGGCTAGAGGCTTCGCCGATTGGTGAGACTAGTTCTAGGATGTCTTAGATCCAGAACCAGCTGACCACCCTAACACTAGAACTGCAAAGCATGAAGAATGGCAAAGAACAAAGGTATGAACCTAGGCATGAAGTCTGGTGTACAAGTTGTAAAGGAGAAGGCCATGACCGCGAGCATTGCCCTTTATATGACTATCTTAATAGTGGTGCGCCCAAACTGATAAATCAGAATCAAGCCCCATGGTGTGAAATTTCTAGAACTACAGGACACAAAACTGAAGACTGCTATCTCATACAAAAATATCTGAAAATACCCAAAATTTATACTGCACTTTCTGTAAATCAGTTCGACATGATGAATCCAACTACCGCGCATATGAGCTAATGAACAAAAGAAAACGACATATGGATGCAATGAGAGGCGCTGGATTGTACTGTGTACAAGAAGAAAACCAGCCGAAACAAGAAAACGCACAATATGATCAAGGAGGATACAGAGGTCGTGGTGGTGGATACCGCGGTAGAGGAAGAAATGCTGGCCCGATGCAGGGAAGAGGCCACGGCTAGGTCATTTGTTATAATTGTGGCCAGCCAGGTCACATGTCTAGAGATTGTGTTAACCCATGCACTACATGCAACTACTGTAAATCATTTGAGCATGTTATTGAAGTTTTCCCAGTGCTAGAGGTGGAAATGTAGAAAAGAAGATGGATGGAGGCACCAACTCCAAACATTCAGTGGATCACAGTAGAGAATAGACCAGTGGACCCGAGCATCAACGTGGTCATGTGCAGTGGCACTGAGATAGGCCGTGATAGGGAAGCATAAGCTTCAACGTCAAGGGAGGCTCACACAAAGTAGACCCCTCTTGAGACAGTATGGATAAGAAAAGCTTTGGGAAAAACAACTTCTCTCGACCTACAAAAGAATAAGGAGGTCTTTATCGACACGCGGGATACCTTCGGAGAATTGGCAACTAAGTCACCAAGGATCCCGTTGCACAGTGAAAAGCCGTATGTTGAAGACATGCCAGCTGCTTATGACAAAACAAGTACCACAACGGATGTCGGCACTTCCGTTGCGCAGTTCTTGCGAAGCTGCATGAAGCTATTAAAAAGTGAAAATGCCATAGTAGAGCTACAAAAGCTCATAAACCAATATGAACCACAGATGGGAACAAAAAATTCTGATAGCGCCGTCCATCACATAAGGAAGCATAAAAGAACAGGCCGAGAAGTGAGGCTTACCGCGCAGATAGGATATTTTGAAATGGATGAAGTCATCCTTGATCTGGGATCTGAAGTGAATGTCTTGACTAAGCAGACATGGCAGCAGATGGGTAGACCAAAGCTGTTATGGTCATCTGTCCAATTGAGAATGGCTAACCAAGAGAAAGTCATACCTTTTGGCCGGTTAGCTGATGTGGTGGTTGACATCGATGGAGTCCAGAGTCATGTAGACTTTGAAGTTATCGATATTGTGGATGGTAGTCAACATTTTCCTGCACTATTAGGAATTGACTGGGCCATGGATAACCTGGCTATTATAAACCTGAAGACAAAGAAGATGATATTTAAAGGAAAGCATATTAGGGTCATCGCACCATTAGATCCTACAGATGGCGACAGATACACTGAGCCGATTCAGGAGGAATGCAAGGCTCAAGACTTAGACAGACTATACCAGATAACCACGACTCAGAGACAGGACTAGAAAATTGGCAAATCCGCATTCATGAAGTATCAGCGAGAAGGTGCGCAGGTTATGAAATCACTGCGCTGGATCGGAAAGGAGGTAAGTCCTATTCCCATATATGATGGTTCTGTTAACGTTTACACTTTCATCCAAGAATATACTGTAGCTATTGAAGATGAGCATAGATTACCAGCATTGGATATGGCACTGTGCGACACAATAGCCAGATGGTGGGCTGCACACAAGCAGACATTGACCACTTGGGATCAATGTAGGATTAAGATGCAGATTCGGTTTGCTGATAGGGTTACTTTACCTTTTGAAAAGTTTAATGGACAGACAGATCCTATCCATCATATTGAAGTCTGTTCACAGGCATGGGTGGAAAGACCACATACAGAATGGGTGCATCTATTTGTACATACATTGGATGATGACATTCCAAAGAAATGGTACCTAGACCTGGAGTTGTGCAGGGAAACCACTGATTGGGATATGTTGACTGTGAACTTCCAGAAGGACTTCAACTTTGACAACAACAACCCACTGATCCATGACGTGTTGCAGATAATTAAGGAACGCATATTCAGGGAAGACTATCCTCACGAAAATATAATGTTGGAATAATTCTTCGGGGCAGATGGCATTCATGTGAACCTACAATCAGAAGGGAAGGAACACGAAAAACATCCCATTGAGTGTTATAACCTAGCTGAAGTACCCGATGATAGATAGGAAGACGATGAGGACGATCCACGCCATATAAACATACCAGAATCGGAGGGTGCGCATGATGTAGAGGGACGTCCGTTGGATATCCTAGACATGAGTGGACTAGTAAAGACGCAGAAGGTGAACATTGGCACAAGCGAAAAGCCAAAGTTCGCATCAATTGGAGACTATTGGGATGATCAGACTGTTGTAGAGATTGTAGACACCTTACATGAGTATCAGGAGATGTTCCTGATGGAATTCATAGAAATGAAAGGCATTCTGGGAGACCTAGGGATCATGAAAATACCTTTGAAGCCAGGTGTCAAGCCTGTGAAGCAGAGGCCATACAGACTAAACCCACAGTACAAATAAAGAGTCCGCGCAAAGCTAGATAAGATGCTCAAAGCAGGAATCATTGAACCTATTGAAGAATCCGAGTGGATTAGCCCCATGGTCATTCAAGACAAGAAAATGAAAGGTGAGATCAGGATTTGTGTGGATCTCAGAAAACTAAATGATGCTTCTATGCACGACCCATTCCCTACTCCTTTCACGGACGAAGTGCTTGATAATGTTGGAGGGAATGAGGCCTATTCTTTTACTGATGGTTCTCTGGGTATCATCAGATCAGGATTGATCCCGCAGAAAGGCATAAGATGACTTTTGCTATAGAATGGGGGTCATTCCAGTACACAGTAGTTCCTTTTGGTCTGAAGAACGCACCTGCCATCTTTTCTGGAGTTTTCATTGCAACCTTTAAATATTTTATGCACAAGTTTCTAGAAGCCTATTTTGATGATTGGACTGTGTTTGGACTATTGAAGAACCACTGCGTGAATCTCATAATGATGTTGGAGAAGTGTAGACAGCATCAGATCTCCCTAAATATGAAGAAGTGTATTTTCTGTGTTCCTTACGGGATTCTACTTGGCCACATTGTCTGTAAGCAAGGATTGATGGTGGATTATGCAAAGATTGCAATTATTGTAAATTTATCAACACCAAATTCAGTCAATATGTTGCGCTCTACCTTAGGCCATACTGGATATTACAGGAAATTCATAAAGGGTTACACGCAGATAACCGCAACAATGGAGAAGTTGCTAAAGAAAGACGCACCGTTCATTTGGAACACAGAGTGCGAGCAGGGTTTTGATACACTAAAGGAGAAGATGGTTACTATGCCAATCCTAGTCTTCCCAGACTGGGCAAAGCCATTCCATGTACATGTTGATGCATCATGCATTTCCCTGGGAGTCGTATTAGCTCAACCAAGAGAAGGAGGTATTGACCATCCCATCGCATTTTCGAGCAGGAAGATTTCAACAGTGGAAAAAAATTACACTACTACTGAGAGGGAAGGTCTTGCGATGGTATATGCTTTGCAAAGATTCAGACACTACTTGCTTGGTGCGCACTTCCTCATGTTTACTGACCATTCCGCTCTGAAATACTTGGTCAATAAGCTAGTTTTAGGGGGGCGCATATGTAGATGGCTGTTGCTATTCCAAGAATATGATTTTGAGATTATTGTTAAGCCAGGTAGGATGAACTTGGGACCTGATCACCTCTCTAGGATTGAGTCAGGAGAAGAGCCGACAAACATTCAAGACAGTCTGCTTGATGCGTAGTTATTTTCTATACAGGTTGTTGATGATTATTATCAGGATATTATTGATTTATTAACAACAAGATTAGCACCTCAGGACTTTTCCATTCAGCAGAAGAAGAAACTGGTAGTGCGCACCATAGACTTCACTATTATTGCAGGTTAGCTATACAAACTCGGACCGGATGAAGTCCTGCGTAGATGCGTACTAAACCATGAGAAACCATTCATATTAGTAGATGCGCATTCAGGGATCGCAGGAGGTCACTATGTAGGAAGGGTTACCACACAGAAGATACTACGCGCAGGGCTATGGTGGCCTACGATCCATAAAGACTCCAACGAATACTGTCGAAACTGCGATGTCTGTCAGAGGACAGGGAAAACTTCATGCAGAGATGAAATTCCATTGAATCCACATTTTACCTTATAGGCATTTGAAAAGTGGGCCATTGATTTCATAGGTCCCATAAACCCACTAGGAAAAAGAACTGGTGCGAGGTACATCATTACTGCTACTGATTACCTCACCAGATGAGCGGAAGCAAAACCAGTAAAGGACTGCAGCACAGTTCATTTTTGAAGATATACTTTCACGATTTGGATGCTCGAATATTTTGATGAGCAATCTAGGCACTCACTTTTTGAACAGAACTATCGAATCTCTCACAGAGGAATTCTACATCCATCATTAGTGCAGTACCCCATATCATCCACAGGCGAATGGCACTGTTGAGGCTTTCAATAAAATACTTGAGAATGCACTCACTAAGATCTGCAATGTGAATAGAGATGATTGGGATCTGCGCATCCCATTTGTGTTATGGGCATACAGGACCACTTGCAAGAAATTGACAGGACACACAACTTTTCGATTGGCTTATGGACAGGAGGCTATAATGCCAATGGAGTATATTGTCCCCAGCTTGAGAATCGTTGCATTTATAGGAATGGTAGATCGCGTAGTGCTATAAGAAATATTGCTACACTTGGTTGGATTGGAGGAAGATCGCTTCATCGCAGGCTTTCACCAACAAGTGCAAAAAGAATACAAGAAAGCATGGCATGATCGCCATATAAAGAACAAGTCCTTTCAGGTAGGTGACCTAGTGCTCTTGTATGATAGCAAATTCATGAAGTTTCCTGGTAAATTTAAGATGCATTGGCTTGGTCCATACACTGTGATACATGTTACTAACACTGGTGTAGTCTAGTTAGTCACCTTAGCTGGTGATACTTTACCAAGTTTGATAAATGGGAGTAGACTAAAGCTGTACCACGATAGTCCTACTTCGCAAAATCTTGAAAGATAAATAGAGGAAGAAATTTCTAAGTGTCAAGTACAGTTGAAATTGGACACTGGAAATGAAAAGGAGTCTGTACATGTACGATAAGTAGGACAATGTATGTCATGCGCAGCACTGCTGAAGCTGCGCACACACAAAAAAAAAGAAGAAGAAAGAAAAGAAGCCGCGTAGTTGAAACATCAACACTGCGAATTAACTGTGCAGGATCAGAGATGGCCTGCCGCGCAGCTCTCACAAAAATAGCCGTTACACTGGCCATGAGAAAAATAGTCGTTATATGACCATTGCCAACAACCACTTGAGCATTTAAGGCAAAGATAGCCATTCTGAACACACTGATGAAGAAAAAGACTGAAGGATCTGCTCAATTTGGCCAATAGACACCACATTTAATGCTCATCTAGCTGTTGGAAGGCGCGGGAGGACTCACCTGTGCCTATAAGTAATGCCGCATAAGGACTCGTGGGTGTTACCAAACACTTAGAATTTTCATGCACTCACTCATGTGTTAGAAATCGTTAGTAACATATCTGAAACATTTACCTACTCTTGCCAGTGAATGTCCGAGTGGTCGTATAGAGAAGAAGAGTTTACAATCCAAGAAGCAGTCAGAGTCTTTCAGCATGGAGGGATTGAAGGGTTAATGAAAACCCCTGCCAAGAGGGTTACATTGGAACCAGGTCAGGAATCTCGAAGGTCACCTAGACACAACCCAGTCATGCAGGATAGGGGGAAAAATACAATCGGGCCACGAACAAAGAACCCCAGGCCAAGTTCGGCGCTGCCATAGTCACCGGTATTTCAGAAGGAGATACCTTTAAAGTTTACAACAGAGTACATATCACCATGGGTGCTGGATGCCCCAGTCTATAAACTGGTTAAGAATGCCCTCTATGAAATACCCTTGTCGCCAATCTCGAAGCACGTAGATGTTGCCGAGAACTTGCTAGGAAAGATCCCAGAGTGTAAGTGGGAATACTATGACCTCCTGGGAGTGCATAAGGAAGAACCCCATGATCCAAATTTCTCGCACTTCTAGCCTAACCAGTACATGTGCTGGAAGAAAGATGCTAAAGGCATACTTAACTTGGTCGCCGAAAGCTGGCTGACACCAGTAGTCCAGTAAGGATTGTTGAACCTGCTGATATTACCCCATTTTGATCATTCAGTAGAAGTCAATGTGGTGGTTCACACTTTGATGGCACGAATCCATCAGGGATACCTGTGGCTAGACAGAAATGTTGATTTGAACATCGACTTAATCCACCATGTCACAGGACTAAGCAAGCATGGCAAGGACCCCAAGCAGTTCTTCCAAGGGAAGAGTAAGGAAAAAGAAGTTGTTGTGAAGATGAAGAAAAGCCATGCATTGGTGAAAGGAAAAAGGGGTTTTCCTATAGAATAAATAGAAGATAGGGCGACAAAGTTTGATACACAGTTGTTGGCCAAAAAAATACTAAGAACAGCCAGGCCTTCGGAGGTGCCTGCGGGCGCAGTACTACTCAGTGCCACAGTGGCTGAAGGAACCAAGTTATATTGGTGTCAGTACCTTCTCAATGAGTTCCTGGAAGAACTCAATGACACCCAGGTGAATGGAGCTCACTTCCACTTCACGTGGTTGATTATCCAGATCGCCTTTGTTGGATGGAAGGAGCCGAAGGACTATGTCGGCGTGATTGCAGACACCAATGATCCCAGAGGAGTTCGATATGCAAACCTTTGGGAAAATTTCAACGTGGACCAACAACACGCAATAGCTGAAGTATTTTACCAGTATTACAACCAGCTGCACGAGGCGATCACAAGCACATCACGCATTACAAAGCAAGTAACGTCAAAATACATTCGCATTGTCGACTTTCATGCAGACATGCGTTGTATTTTTATTTCACCCAAAGAAAAGACGAAGAAGTCGAAATGGTATGTGGTTAGTTACCACATGTACGAGGAAGACATCAACATCCTCATGAGGGACTGGCCGACCGAGTTCCGTGTCAAGGTCATGGATGTTGCGATCGATTCAGAAGAAGATGAACCAATTCCGCGGCCATGCCCAATCACTGAGGAAAAAGGAAAAAGGAAAGAACCTGAAAGCCCGTCAAAGCCAAAGGCACGGAAGAAGATGAAAGCGACCAAGGGTCAGTCAGAAACAGTGCTTAATGAGGAATATTTTGACATGATTTCCGAAAAATTCACAGAACAGATGGAAGAGCTAACGATAGGAAAAGAGCAAAAGGACAAGGCCATACAAGATGACCTACAAAAGAATTAGCTCGCACTGCAAGTGCTCATGCAGAAGATGGACGATGTCCAAAAAAGGCTACCTTTGCCGCACGCCAGAGAATCTGAAGGGAGGTCGGGAGGAACCTCGCAGCAGACACCACCACAGCTATCCATAACACTTCGAGCAAAGACTCGGCTTGTTCATCTGGATCCAATGAGCATAACACTGCCAATGTCAGACCAAGTGATTCTGGATACAAAGGGTGTCGAGCGGGTAGAGCTTGACCTGGCCAAGATTTCATTACCCGGCTTGCACTTTTTGCACCTGCAGATTGTAGACGAAATGCATGAAAGGACCACTAATTCGATGAAGTCACAAGCTGAGCTACAAGCCGAAAATAGGTAGCTTGAGGAGTCTAGCTCGCGCATAGATATGCAACTGCACGATGAACAAGACTGTCGGCTGCGATTAGAGGCCACTATTACTTCTGTCGCAGAGGACATTGAAGATTTGGAACCCCAGAGCGATCTTGCGGACATCGTTCTGAGAATGGGAAATATGGTGAAATCTTTAAAGATAGAAATGCAGGACAAGGAGATTCTTCATGAGGCTAATATTACTGCCCTGAAGGAAAAAATCAATCCGGAGATACCATTAACTGAGTAGCAGTTAAGGGAGCAAGCAGTAACGGCCGCAGCGCAGAATATTGCAATGGATGTGGCTAAGTGCCAAGATTTATTGACTACATCTTCGAAGGCATTCACTACCCTCAAAGAGGATCCAAGGCTACTGCATGTAAAGACTACAGTCAAAGAAAAGTAGGCTGCACTGGAGAAGCTAGATATAGAAGTCAAGGCCCTGCCAGCCAAAGACAGGCTTCCGAAATACAGGGAAATAACCAACTTGAAAAAGGAGGTACACGCATTAAGGGAGAAAGAGACTACGATGGACGATCAGTCCCAACCACTACTACAGGATGCCATTGCAATATCGCAGTAGAATGAAGACAAAATTAAGGACCTGCGCGAGAACTAGGAGCATGTGGAATGACAGATTGGAGAAGAAATAATTGCAGCGATGCTCCACACAATCAAGTAAGTCGAGCACGATACAAAGGAAACAATGGAGCAGCTGGTCGACATATTCAATGAATTCACAGCAAAGCTAGATCTGTAGGTCACGGAGCAGATCAAAACTACCGAAGCTGAAGGTGGCTCAGGGACAAGCCACATGTAAGTGTTAGGGGCATGTTGGGCCTGGTCCAAGTTGGGGCAAAGTTTGATAACAGAAGAAGTTTTAGCTATGGAGTTGAGCACTACTCAACAAAAATACAATTTTGTGCAAGTGTTGGGGATGCTGTGAAATTGCGAGCAACAACCAAATTTTGGTAGTACTCCGAAGCGTGCTGTGAAGTGACCAGTCCACGTGGAACCAGAAAAGCAGAGTGCTGGACGGAGGAAAGGCACGGGTACCGGTTAGACCATCAACGGTCTAGTTTTGGAAAAGATACTCTAGGAAGGCCGAGCGGCGACCATGAGCAAATCAAGAAGGCGGCCACGTGTACGAGGCCGTTAGAGGAAGAACGACTTGATGAAAGCGAATGAGAGTTGAGCTAGTTGTACAAGGTCGTTAGAGGAAGAACGGCTTAATGAAAGCGACTGGGAGCTGAGCTAATTGTACGAGGCCGTTAGAGGAAGAGTGGCTCGATGAAAGTGACCTGTTGGTGTGCGCACAACAGGAAGGCCGATAGCGATAGGACAAAGGTGTGGAGGACCAGTACGATGGAGTACTCACTACCATAGGCCAGCAGTCCGGTTTAGAGAAACCGTAGCAGTTTTGTAAACCCTAAGGGTTTCGGCCTTTAGCATTGTAAAGACATGACCTACGGGCATGATCTATAAAAGGAGGCATTTTTGTATGGGAAAGGGTTAGAAGTTTAGTTTTGAGCATTGTAAAATCTTTTCTGAGAAAAGATACTGTAAAGGCTCTGCAGCTGAGTGAGCAGAGACCTATCTGACAAAAAAGAGAGTATGCTGCTGAGTGAGTAGACTAAGAACTGTTGTGCCCTTCCCGAAAGATATATATAACAACAGTTCTTGTGGACGTAGCTTCCCACCCGAGGGAGTGAACCATGTTAAATATTGTGCAGTGAGATTGTGTTGTGTATTGCACATTTATCTGCTTCCTGTGAATGAATGTCTGAATTTTCCCTTGCATACTGTTATGATAGGACTTTTATATGTATTTTCCATCCGAATAATATGGAAATAATATGTTAAGTTCTGCATGAATAGATGAATGGTGAATTTTTGGCCCTTTACTTATGAAGCAGTAATGAATCAGTTATTCGACTAAGTGTTAAGATATTGTTTAAGCACTTTCACATTATGCAGTAGGAAGAATGCATGGTAGTTGGACCGTCTCCGCAGCACATGCTTGAGCAGTGAACACCCCAAGTGGCTGAATGAATGATAGAGTGTTAATAGCTTCAGTACACTAGTTAACTGCAAGTATTTCAAGTCGTAGTGTGAACTGCATTGGCTGCAATCACAAAGAAATTATGCAGAAGAAGGATTAGAGGTGTAGACTGCGGTGTCGTCTATCGCCACGCAGTCTTGCCCCATAGCACACGTCCCATGTCACGCTGCGCAGTACATCATACTTAACAACTCATCACCTACTTTGGAAACTTGATTCCGAAGTACCCCATAGATACACCTTGGGTGAGACCTCAACCTGCTCGCAAGTTGTTGCCGAAAGGGCTGGTGTGAAGGGGTTTTGTTGGTCAAAGGGAAACCGCGAAGAACCTGGGTCTTTATTGAAAACCCTCTGGGTCAGCATATGATAAGCTAACAATATGTAATTTAGGCCATTATAAATAAATTTACTCATAAGGTTTATGCTAAAATATTGAATTATGTGTTTAGCAGGCTTAGCACACTCTAGTGCCAACCAACTTCCTTACAAATATATATATATATATATATATCATTATATGAAGCAAACCTGTCGGGGTACTGAATAGGTTCGCTGGAAGCGGGTCCACGCTAAGTAAAATCTTAAATAAGGAAGTTCGGTAAGTGCAAGTAAACCTGTCGGGTACTGAACAGGATCGCTGGCAGCGGGGTTATGCTTGCATGGTACCAAGATAAACCCGCCAGGGTACTGAATAGGCATGCTGGCAGCGGGTCAATATCGGGTAAAAGAGGTTTGGTCAATGCATTGTTATTCACATAGATCATTAAAAAACCTGAGTATACAAACATATGTTTAAGCCGATTGTTTATACTATCATTAGATAATGGCTGTAAGTTGGACTTGGACCCTGTCATCTAATTCAAACAAATACCTAGGATATGATTATCCTAGAAATGGGACCCATAATTATAGTAGATCTCACAAACTTTATGGTGAACCTTATCTATATTCTTTGGATGACAAGAGATCTTTACAATGAGTCATGGACGACTAGTTTTTCCTATGGCATTTTTCGCATCTCTTACACTATTATTCTTTATGCGGTCTTCATGAGAATAAACTGATGAATTTGCATGTATCAAAGAATCTGACTGAGTATGATATTGTTTTGGTCATATCATGAATACATCTTTTTTTTCAGAAAATTCTAGTTTTTAGAATATTGATGTTTTTTTTTTAGGATCTCTTGCTGATTAATGTTGATCTAGAATATTTACATAAGAAGCATACAACCCAGTATTAATTTATTAATGGCCCGAGGATGTGCCATACCTTCGGTTTGGGGGAGGATTCAACTTTATTTCTATTTTTTTCAGTTTACTAGGAGTCAAAATTGCTTGTTTTTTTTTTTTTTAAACTTATAATACAATTAAAGTTCTTATACAATAATCTATTGTTTCAGGAACAATGCAAGTAACAAAAGAAAAAAAAAGTGTTCTGATCCATGTTGAACAAAGAAAAGCAACTAAACATTTCAGAAAAAAAAAACAGGTTTACATCATCCTTTTGTGTGATGGCAGCAGCATAAATTCTCTGCATAATTAGAAGCAATCAGATCCAACAAGCACATCTTGTACAAACAAATGGTCTGTATGAAGGGTCGAATGAATCAAATGAATGATGATCCGAATAAAACCATAGCTTATAACATCATGATTAAGTGTGCTAAGATATTTAATTTTTGAATTCTATTGATAAATCTAATTGACTAACCATATCAGGGATTAATCAAATATCATATTTGCACATGATCTCATTCCTTTAATTCATCTTGAATTCAGCAAATGAATAAATTAATCATGCATTATTGCCATTTTCAGAATTATTATCTGGTTATCATATGGTTTTAACTTTTCATTAAAGTTATATGCAAAAAATCAACATGTGAACCGACATTTTATAAAGATCATCATGATTTTCAATGCACTATGTTATAATCTTATATGTCCAAAGTTTACTTTGGACATGGTTGAATAGTTCACAAACAATATAAATTCATTAACGCACATATCTTTATTATGGCACATGTTTCAAAAATTCTGAATAATAGCGTGATCGTTTAAATGTGCCAAATTTTTGTCTCATGATTTTTCACACATTCAATTGGACCTTGTTTTAAAACTAACCCCTGCTTGATCCTCACCATCACTTTGATTGCTCTCATCCTTTCCGAGTCCATCCAGCCGCATCCACTTCTTCCTTATTTCTTTTTCTCTTTGCTCAACAGGACCTGGCATATCTTAGGTTTGGGGGAGTGTTGACGTCCATTTTTGTCACCATTTTTTATCATTTAATGTACTTGAAATAGCGTTATTTCTATCATTTTTGCTATAGTAAGTTGTATTCTTTACCTTTCGGCCTTTCAAATAGTCCAAGTATGCACATATTTACTTACTATGCAATTCTTGTTTATATTTCATTATATTATGGTTTATTTGCGTTAAAATGATATTTTCTGGGCATAATTGGCATTTACATTTCAATTGGCCGGCTGCATTTCTCAAATGACCTTTCATTCAAACTGTGTGCTTACGTTGCTAAGTTCAAACATGCTCAGCTCATCATTCAGCCTCCCATTCAGCCTGTGAAATCAACAGTTGGCATACCTGGGACCATTAAAGTCAAAAATGGACGTGTGGGTTCTGTTTGCCATGTAATGGGCATGGTTAATGAGCCATTGTTTTGGAAGATTCATCCCTATGCTCGCCAAGCTAGACAACGCATCTCACGTTCACTTCAACACTCCAACGCGTCGTTCACCCTTGCATTCATCCTGGAATCACATTGTCTGTTCACACCATTGTTCTGGAAGGAGTCCAGGTCGCACATGTTCAGCCCGCTAGCACTCATACCTGCTCACACCTGTTCACGCTCATTCATGCCGACGTTCTGGAAGAAGCCCGTCTTCCCACACTCAGTTTTCTAACATACTTGCTTGCTCCACGTCTAAGGTAGATCGACGCTGTAGTAGCCTGGTGAAGAAATTAATTCCATGAAGTTTGGTGTATGCTCCCTGCGCTGGCATTCACCATTCAAAGCAATAGTTACAGTCATTTAAATGCTTTTGTAATTAGAGAGGTCAACTCTATCGACCCTCTCATCCATTGTAATAATGTATAAATAGACGTCTTTGTGACTGAGACGAACTAAGTCTTGAAAATCTTTGTTTTTTGTTTTTAAGTCTCATTTTTATTGACATGGCTAAGATGGAGTTAGTCTTATTGGTATTTCCCTGATTGCAAATGGACACAGGAATGCTGTAATACTCTGCTAATTCAATATATACATCTCTGTTCTGGTTTTTATGAAGATCTGGAAGCATGTATGGTGATTGATTACTAAAGACTCAGCCTCTGCTTGCTGAGACGGGCCCCTCAACAATCAACGGTCTCTAGTCTGTGTGTATAACTGGTGTTGTGTTGTTTATTTCATCTTTGTATCTATTTTTATAACATGATGTTTATATCCTATAATATGACTGATATTTTGTTGCTTACATAGATGAAATCTTTGTTTTGTGCTATGCATGTTATCACTGTTCGTATTCCATTATTTATCTAAATAACATTCACATGTTATGTTATGTACTTCTGTTACTATTTATGTTGTTTATATAAATAAAAATTCTGTTTTATGTTATGTGTATTTTGTTGTTATGTTTGTAGAATTTAGTATGACCGGTCAAGCATAGATTTCTTGATTACTTTCAGTATTTTCTACTACTAGATAAGTTAATCAGTTCATGTTTTAAATTCAATTCATAGTTAGAATTAGTCCTGCTAATGCTTTTCTTGTGAACTGTATTTTGCTGCTAACATAATCTCCCTTCTTCTGAATTAGGAAATGGTCGACCAATAGCTTTAATAGTTTGTAGTTTGGTTTCAATTCTTCTTCCATCATTTTTAGATATTGCTTCCAAATTCTTCCATAGTTAGTATTAGCTTCTTTCTCTTCTCTTCTGTTAGTTTTTCTTCTATTTTGTTGTAGGTTAACTCTCTTTTCTTCCATCTCAGCCTTCTTCTTACATCTCATAGAAATAATTCTTCCTCTTAGGTAATGATTAGAGTAGATAGCTTCTTATTAACTTAGCCTCTAAATAATCTCTCCATTGCTTCCCTTTAGGATCATTTGCATAAAGCCAGCTGATAATTAAATTATCCAAAACTCTTCTTTTCCTTAACTTAACTTGTTTTCCTCCATTCATACTATCATTTGAATCACCATTCAGACTGACGTTCGGATCATCATTTGGACCTGTGTGTTTTCTGCATTATTTTAGGCCTTCTTCAAATCCAATTTCTTCTACCTTCCCCTCATCATTCTTCATGTAACTCCTTAATAGTTTTAGATGTAATTCAATCTCGCTTCTTGTTATTTAAAGTTTCTAATTAAGTCATTCTTTCCTTCTTCTTTACTTCTTCCTTAACCCTCTTCTCATCCTTCTTCCAAAGTTCAGATCTATAGTTCTATTTTGCTAATTAGTTATTGTTTTGAACTTATTAATTTTGTTTCTAGATAGTTTGTTTTTCCAGTAATAGTTTAATAATTCCATTTTCCAAGTTGTTTTAGCTTGATAGTTTCTATTTAATAAAGATGTTCATGTTTTAAGATTTGGATTAATATTAAATATATTTATGAATTTTTCTACTTGTTTCCATAATCAACTACAATTCAATTAAACATCTTTTTTAAGTTTTCTACTTGCTTCATTTGGTAATCAATTTCCTGTTTTCATAGATAGAATAAATTCTTACATTTGAATTATGAAAGTCATAGATCATATAATTGCATGTTAGCATTTTCATATTTAGTCAGCTTAGGTTAGTTCAAGCCTTCAATCCTGCACATATAGTGATTGCATCTCATAAGCTCGCTCCTCGGGTTGACAATTTAAATATTGGAATTATTTAACACATAATAAACACCAACACTTCTCTACTTTAAGAGTGCTTGTTTTTCCTCTCATTTTGCACAAAATGGATCTTTTCTTTATTTTCTAAGGTTTACCTCTTTGTTTGGTTATTTGGTACTTTTTCCTCTCTAGAGATGCCTTAGGCACTCTAGAATTGATATTGTGGCTCAATTTACTCTTGAGTCACATTGACCTAGTGAACATTAATTTTCTTCTAGTTGGAATCATAAAGAAAAGAACTTGAGTAGCTTTAAAATCCATTACAACTTATTTTTATTAGAGATTACTTGGGCCCATTTTATAATTGGTTCATATATTTGAACAAACTAAAATACAATAGTCTCAGCAACATAACTTAAAGTAACCACAAATAAATTATCCTATAATACTTAAAGTGACCACAAACAAATTATCTTATAGTGAGCATATTTTAACCATCTACTTGTTTCAACGAAAGTTAGTCAAAACGAGTTGAGTGTATGTATCCTCGATAGAAATGTTTGAAATAATCTTGTCTCATAAGGGAGAAAATTCATTCAAAACATATCTTAATTAAAATGTGTGATATGGACCTTGTTCCATAGCTAACAACAAACAAGACTTTTCAAGTGAGTTGTGCTAGAATTGAGAGAATTACTCTAATATTTGGTGGGAATGTTAATTATAATAGTAAACTTTTACAAGAGTTCACATGGTTCAAAGGATAGTCCATCACTCAAATGTAAATACTCTTGCCTCTACCTTTATTCCCCTGAGTTGACATAGATGCGGGAAAACCATGATAACATATAAGATTACAGAATACAATCATAGGGCCAGATTCCAACATCTTCAAATTTTATGCAATTTGAATTATGTTTTTGTTTTGGGAATACATACTTAGAAAAAGAGAAGTTTTTACAATTACAATCATTTATTCATGGCTATAGCAATTCTAGTTATGTAGTTGTTTCTGATCCTATTACATTAGATCCACCGGAAATATGGCTTCAAGTGATAAAATGTTATCTACCAGATGTGTTGTTCAGGGCCGACCTTATGCACATTCATTCAATGCAGAGGATTCATATTAGACCTTCCCTTCTAGTAAGAGATGTGGAGATATGAAGATTAAAAACTGCAGAATCTATCATCATATTTCAATACAGCCACCTAACCCCATGTTTAATTGCTGTGACAACCAAATCCACTTTCATCTAGCCATTGGTTATGCTCCACAAGTGCATGCCATAGAGTTCAAAGTAACTCTTCAAAAATTAATTCTCTTTTGCAATATCAATCTTGTTTAGTCCCTTGCAGGAAGAGAGCATTTGTTCTTGTAACAAGTTTTTGTCCTAGGGCTTCTTTTCTTATGTCAGTCTAAATGATGGTTCCTTCGAATCAATCCTACATTGACCTTGTTCTCAAAATATATGTTCCTTAACAAATTGTAATGTTCAAGCAAATGAAGCAAATATGTCTATCCTGACAACATGTGGTTTCCAGTTAGTGTTATGGATCTGTTATTCCACAGATTCAAATAGCATATGGAAACATCATTTTCATTTTTGGGAGGAATCACCAAGTAGGACTGGTTCACAAAATGACTTTTCCCTGAAATAATTTCACAAATAGCCACCAACCCATATTCTCTCAAATTCCCATTTTTCCATCGAGAAAGTGGGGAAGAGTAAAGACATGAATCATCAATCTTAGTTGAGAAATAGATGCCTTCCCCATATGCCTTTCTAGAAGACATGTAATTTGTTGTACTCAAGCACCACAAGCCATTTATGAAAAATTCAAGATAGCCACACAAGTTTGTCAAATCCAAAAGACCAAATCATTAAAAAAGTTATACAAACTCATGAATTAGCGTAATGCTTACTACAATTAACATGGTTTATACTTATAGTATAATATAGCTCTAGTAAATACTCATACAGGATATGCCATTGCAATTCTGTAATAGATTTGAAAATAGAAAACAAAAAAAGCCAGACTTATTTGTAGACCAAAATGGCATATAATATATATGTATGCTATATTCTTCCTCTGATAACAGCAGGGTCGAGCTCAATATTTTCAATAGGGAATACTAATGAGAGGGAAGACTTATCAAATTGAAGGACTATGGAGATATGTATGTTAGTTTAATGCTGTCACAAATTCCATGAAAAGTTTTGGAAACTATATATATTAATTTGATGTATATGTGAAGAGCCTTGGGAACATACGAAAAGTTGCATCTTGCTCTACAGAAATATCATGGTATGCAATTTAGTTAAACATAGAGTAAGGATATCCGTCTTGCAAGACAAAATGTCAATTCTTCCTGTTTTTCCAAAATGTTGTTTGCACACAGGCATCAAAAGAAGCAATACATTCTTAAAAGCAACTTTTATAGAAAGAAATGTAGATCTTATAACCAACTTTGTACTTGACATAATTCAAACTAATCTATCAATATATTAATCGTCCGATTTTGTACATGAGTCGTTATATTTTGATTTCAAAACAAAAATTAAGATTCCAAATTAAGTGGTAAACTTGTGACACCCAATCAGTTAGAAGCTAAGCAAATTCCAACTGTGAATTTGCAACTTTGAAAACAATTTAGTACAGGTTTTCAACTTTTGATATTAAACCAATCCACATCTACATGTGTGAAATATAGCATAGCTTGTTGTATCATGTATATCATTAGAACGGTCTTGGAAAGTGTTAACACACAATCTTCCTCAAAGGAGGTATCCCCAACTTATTTGTGGGTCAGAGGAATAGTTGTTGTTAGGATATTTATGGGGTGGAATGAAAAATCACATCATGTTGTTGCTATTGGTGAATATTGGGACAATGTCGCATACAAAGGTGATAGTTTGTGTTATAATCAAGAGGCTCATCTTCAACGGGTTATTAATAATTTAATTGGATTAATGTTACATGAGACATTTCATCAGCTTTTGATGTCACCACTAAGGGGGTTCTGAATATAGCATGCACAATCAATATTGGAGGTTCATTGATCCTCCAGGAAAGCTAACTGATGTATAGGTATGTGGACCTCACAAACAAAAACCTAATTGGAAGATCATGATATAGATTCAACAAAAGCTAACTATTGTATAGCTATAGTGGCCCTCACAAACAACCTCCTTGGAAGATCATGATATAGATTCAACATGGACAATGACCATTTATTCCTGGCAATCCTACACAAGGATATGCATATATTCTCACACACCCAGGAACTCCTATAATTTTCTTTGTTTTTTAACTGCTTGATCCCATAAAAAGAGTTGACGGATGCTTGTATCGCTACCAAACTTCATTGTTGTAGTCCTTTGAAGATTTCCATGCTGACAATTGTTAAGTTTTTACTTGTTTAGCATAATAACATTTAAAACATTTGCAACAATAGGATCACTGAAAGAAAGACAAGCACAACAACACAGAGAACACAAGATTTTCCTCGGGGAAACCACAAGGGATAAAACCCCGCAAAACTTCCTCAATATAGAAATCACCAAGACATAGTAAAACCCCAAAAACAATATAACAACTTCTCTCCAAGCTACTACAGGGTAGCTATTTGACTGACCATCTTATTTAGGGCTGTGACCAACCTGTAACTCCTGGAAACTCTCCCTTGCATACTTCTATGGACTGATTAGGTTTGTTTTAAAATGTTTTTCGCCTCCCTTATGACCCCAAATATGTTACAATAAAGGTTTGTTGTTGTATATGACTGTTACAGGTTTGAGACATCCTTCCTTAAGGCAGCTCCATCTGCCACAGGTGGATATCTTTATTTTTTCTTATGTTAGGACAGTTTTTTTAATGATTTAAGACAACCCATGCTAAGTGTTGGTCCAGGATATTGTTGTCTTCTAACCATGGATCTGATCCTTACTCTGCTACTACCTCAAATTTTCCAGGAAATACATCAAAAGAAATTCCTTAAATGAACATATAAATACTCATTATGACAAATGATTAACAGGTTGGCCCTACATTTCTGTGCACATGACAGGTCAGCCGCATAATATCCTTAATGCAGGTCATCCCTTGTAAATTTTATAAGTTCCTTAGCTATATTTATCTTCTAGAACATTATGTATTTGTCAATGTATGTTGATGTTCCAAACAACAACGAAGACAAGTGGGTTGCAAGTCAGATTTTGCAATGTCTCTGTATAGAGGCTTCTATATATGCCAATAGCCGTAGATTATTATGGCTATGATACAATTTAATGCTTAGCCAACTAATTTCTCTTTTCGAAATTGGATGTGTATTATTATTTACAGCTTAGTGGTATTCATTTTCTGGCTTTTGCATTAGTCTTTATAACGATGGTTTCTGATACCTTAAGACATCATACTTCACAAAATTATGAGGTTCACAAAAAACATATTCATTCTACATAGTCCTAGGTCCATTTTAGGAACAACTTTATTCGGGGTATGTTTCCCCTGGTTGATTACTGTCTGTACCCAGAGCTGCTGATACAGCTCTAAGCCATTCCAAGAAGAAAATTTAGTGATTCCCATAAAATTTCCTTCATAAAAATTAATTTAAAATGCAATCAAGTAAGCTTGACAATATAATGCTGGGCACATTTTGAAAGCCTAATGTGTAGTCGTCCAATATTACTTGTATGTTCAATCTTTAAAGTTAGTATTTGATCATGTATGTGATTTATCTACTAGTTTTAGATGAAAGGGTGCTTGACTGATATATATTCATTTACTTGTGTTTAAAAATATATGTTTCATACTGAAAATGAGGTTATGGGAATCCTAGCTCAAGGGAATTCCTCCACTTATGCCAAAAAAACATCCTCCATAAGGGAATGACCTTACTTCTCCTTTGCTATAAAAACTACTCTACTAATGTTGCATATTCTCTTGATGATGATCAAACTCCTTGAACACACCTTCCAGAAATAGATGTCTTTAGAAGAGAAAAAAATCTCATTTTGGAAGTTTTCTTTGGTTTGGTGGAGAACAAGTATGCATATACCATGCTTAGCAGTTTGGATGTTAAGTTGATATGTTGTGTGCTCACATGGATGATCCCAAACATGTGGTGCATGGAGATGGTGGTCAAGGAAGGAAAGTTTATGATGATATCAATGATAAGGTTGTGTAGTAGAACATCCAGTGGTAAATCAAATCATAATTATTAGTTTTCACATTGCAAATGAGAACACTAACACTGTATTGAAGTGTATGGGTGTTTTTATCATCATTGGGAGAATTTGAAGTGGCCGAGGAAAGTATTGAATTGCGTGAGGCATTTTTCTAATCACTGGGTGAATTTAGAAGTGCATGGGAATTTTGAAGTGCTTGGGGAAAATATTGAAGTGCATGGGGAGTTTTTATCATCCTTGGGATAATTTTGAAGTGCCTCGGAAAATACTGAAGTGCTGAGGGCATTTTTATCTTCTTTGGGAGAATTTTGAAGTGCAAGTCCCCAGGGAAAGTATTGAAGTGCCTGGGGAGTTTTTCTCCTCCTTGGGTGAATTTAGAAGTGCATGGGGTGTTTTTCTCACCACTAGGTGGATTTAGAAGTGCATGGGGTGTTTTTCTCATCACCGGGTGGATTTAAAAGTGCATGGTGCATTTTTCTCATCATTGGGTGAATTTAGAAGTGGATGGGGGAGTTTTTATCTTCGTTGCGAGATTTATGAATTGCTTGGGGAAAATATTGAAGTGTCTAGGCGTTTTTATCATCGTTGGGAGAATTTTGAAGTTGTCAACGCAAGTATTGAAGTGCATGGGGAATTTCTATCATCATTGGGTCAACTTAGAAGTGCATGTGGCAAGTATTGAAGTGACGCGGGGGAATTTTGAACTGCTTTGGGAAAATATTGAAGTGCATGGGGAGATTTTATCATCCTTGGGAGAATTTAGAAGTGCCTGGGAAAATATTGAAGTTCTTATGGAAATTTTATCATCTTTCAAAAAATTTTGACGTGCCCGGGGAAAGTATTGAAGTGCTTGGGGCATTTTTCTCGTCACTGGGTGAATTTAGAAGTGCATGGGACATTTTTCTCATCACCGGGTGACTTTGGAAGTGCATGGGTCATTTTTCTCCTCACTGCATGAATTTAAAAGTGCTTGGGGTTGTTATTGATCAATGTATGAATGCTTTTATGGTGTTGGGTCGTTTAAAATAGTGATGGGAAAAGCTATCACTTTCCATGGAAAATTTGTGTGGATTGAGGCATTTTTGTGATTGTCTAGGTGATTATATCATTGTTGGGTGTTTTTCTCCCTTGCCTAGGGAAACTATTGAAGTGCATAGGGCATCTTTATCATCATTGGAGGAATTTTGAAGTGCATGGGGCAAGTAATGAAGTGCCTAGGAAATCATGGAAGTGGATGGGGGTGTTTTTATCTTTGCTGGGAGAATTTCGAAGTGCCTGGGGAAAATATTGAAGTGTTTGGGTGTTTTTATCATCGTTGGGAGAATTTTAAAGTGGCTGAGGCAAGTATTAAAGTGCATGGTGTGTTTCTATCATCATTGGGTCAATTTTGAAGTGCATGGGGTAAGTATTGAAGTGCCTCGAGGGAATTTTGAAGTGCTTGGGAAAAATATTGAAGTGCATGGGAAGTTTTTATCATCCTTGGGGGAATTTAAAAGTGCCTGGGAAAATATTGAAGTGCTTAGGGAATTTTTATCATCTTTGGGATAATTTTGAAGTGCCCGGGGCAAGTATTGAAGTGTCTAGGGAATTTTTCTCATCGCTGGGTGAATTTAGAAGTGCATGGGGCATTATTCTCATCACTGGGTGAATTTAGAAGTGCATGGGGTTGTTATTTATCAATTTATGGATGCTTTTATAGTGTTGGGATGTTTTAAAACAATGATGGGAGAAGTTATAACTTGCCAAGGAAAATTTGCGTGGATTGAGCCATTTTAAGTATTCACTCACAAATATGCAACTCTCCTACCATTCGACACCGAAGAGAAGAAAGTTTGGTGAGAATATTGGTTGGAATCTTGGAATTGGTCCAAGAACTATCTCTCTATATAAAGGAAGTGGCCCACTACTGGGATATTCATGTAATTGTATTAGTTTGTTGGCCTGTCAAGATTCATGACCCCACATTTCCATTGGACCATTAAGGGATGAGATAACAAGTAGAGTCCCTACTTGCCCTGAATATAGTTAGTGTAGTCATGTTTCATCGACACCTTCTAGTTGTGAGTGATTAAATATTGCTTGTGTAATGTATAAATAAATCTATCCTCTCCTCATTCATACAATTGTTCATTCGAGAGTCTAGGAGTCGAGAGAGTCCAGAGCTCTGGTGTATGTTCTTCTGTTGTACTACCTTAGTAATATACATAATCAAAAGCTTGAGTCTTATTGGCAAAAGATTCCCCAAAATTTTACTATATTTTATAAATCAGAGAAAGATTCGCCAAGTTTTTACAATTTTTTATAATTAAGTGAAATATTCACCAAGATTTTACAATATCTTATAATTTAGTGAAATATTCGCCAAGATTTTACAACATTATATAATGAAATGAAAGATTCGCCAAAAAAATTATATATACATATTATATTATTGATAAAATCGCCTTCAAGTTTTCCTATATATCGAGGAGATTCGCCCATTTTTTATACATATAATTTTTTTGGGGGTTCTTAAAATCATCCTTGTTGGCAACACAGCTTCCTCTCCATAAAAAAATTGGAAAGGAGTGAATCTGGTTGCGGTTTTAGCAGTGGTACAGTAAGCCCAAAGAGTGGTAAACAACATTAAGTTCTAGTTAGTTTTGTTCTTATCAATCGTCCTCTACGACAGTTTTCAAAACCTTGTTGATGGCTTCAACTTGTCCATTAGATTGAGGGTAGTATGGCGAGGAAAATTCCTGCCGCAATCCTATCCTGTTGGTAAGTTCATCCATAAAGGAATTCCTGAAATGACTTCTGTTATCAGTAGTGATCTCTTTGGGTACACCAAACCTTTCTATCACATGATTAAATAGGAAATATGCTACAGTTTTACCCGTGCAGTTGAATGTAGGCATTGCCTCAGCCCACTTGGTGAAGTAGTCCACTACTACGATGATGTAGTGGTGGCCATCAGCTGAAGGCGAGTTGATTGTCATAAAATCAATGGCCCATTTTGAAAATGGACCCAGAGTTACTATAGCGTGTAATGGAGCAGGATGTGCGCACATTTTTCTTGTGTAGATGTGGAAAGGGTGACACTTTTTAACCACATTGATGCAATATCTGAATATTGTAGGCCAAAATTATCCTGCACACAATATTTTCTGGGCAATTGCCAACCTGGAAAGATGACCACCACATGCCCTAGCATGGAAATCATTCAGAACTTGTTCATCTTCCTCGTGTACTAAAAAATGTCTTAAGATTGATCATGTCTACTCCTCAACGGTACAAAGTATCCCCTATGATGAGGTATATTCATGCTTAGTTCTGAATGTGACATTGTTCAATGTTAGAAAACTGAGGATCAATCCTTTGGGTTTGGATATATGTGATAAATGTTCCATACCAAGGATCCGATGTTGCGATGAGGAATACATGTTCCTCTACCCAAGATTCAATAGATACAATATCCTCTTTATCACAGGGTAAATCAGACATTAGTTCAGCAAATGGCAATGATTTTTTGGCTTTAGCATTTTTGAACTCGAGATCAAAATCTTGCCAAATTACTATCCATTTTGAATATTTGCCACCAATTATATGGTGGGACAGAATGTGTTTCATGGGGTTCATTTCAGCCACTATGGTCATTTTTCTTGGAATTATATAATTTCTAAGTCTTTGGACAACATGAGCTGTTGCCAAGGCCAACTTCTCAACCTGGGAATATCTCAATTCAGGACCTGCAAGGCCCTTACTAAGATAGTAAATAACACGCTCTTGTGATGATTCATCTTCTTGTGCCAATACCATTCCTATGGTGGAACTAGATGCTGCCAAATATAGCAAAAAGTATTTATTATAGTTCGGTGGACTAAGTACCGGGGCAGATACCAAAGCTTTCTTTATTGCATCAAACGAGCGTTGAGCTTGGTCATCCCATATAAATAGTGCATCTTTTTTTAGAAGACACATGAAACCTTTAACTCTTTCAACAAAATCCTCGACAAATATTCTCAAGTAATTAGCTTTCCCTTGAAGGCTTTGAAGTTGTGTTATTGTTTTCGGGGAAGGCATCTGAAGTATTGCCTCAACCTTGATGGGATCCACCATAATCCCTTTTTTGGAAACTATGAACCCAAGTAATCTCCCAGAGTCCACACAAAACATGCAATTGTGTGGGTTCAACCTAATGCTGTATTTGCGACATCAGTCAAAGACAGCTCGTATATGTGCAGTATGTTCAACTCTCCTTTTAGATTTGGCTACCAAGTCATCAAGATAAACCTCAACGATTTTCTTAATGTTGTGAAATGCATATGGCATGGCTCTTTGAAAAGTAGCCCCAACATTTTTAAGGTTGAATGGCATTTTCCGATATGAAAAAGTCCCCCATGGGAATATGAAAGCCATTTTATGATGGTCCTCCTATTTTATCTGGATTTGGTTGTAACCGAAGAATCCATCCATAAATGAAAAGATTTCATTCCCGACACATTCATCTATAATATGATCAATGAGGGTGTGGGATAGATGTCTTTGGGACAAGCCAAATTTAGATCCCTAAAGTCAATACAAACCTGGATAGTTCCTTTTTTTATATTAACTATAACAGGGTTGGATACCCATTCAGTTAGAGGAACAGGATAGATGAATCCAGATTTCAATAGTTTCTCGACCACTTCTTTGATGGCAACCGATTTCTTAGGGTTAACCGAGCGTAGCTTCTGCTGCACTAGTTTGAAATTGTTATATTTTTTTATCTCATGTTCGACAATGCTGGGGTCAATGCCCAACATTTCTTTGTAAGACCATGCGAACACATCGGGAAACTCCTTGAATAGAGCAGTATAATGTGCGATTTCTTTTGGAGATAAATCTGCACCTATATTAATGTTTTCGACGATGCCATGGTTAATGGATATATCGATTGGGATGGTTTTCGAGATGTTTTCCAAATTTCCTTCTGAACTCACATTGTGTGTTTGAAATGGGCATTGGTATTTCTCCATGTCATCATCGCAGCAAACATTTTCATGTTTGACTTCTAATGAATTGGTCTTTGGAAGAAATGAGGATCTGTTATGCATATCCTCCCAGGGTCGTTCAGAGATATTCATGACTTCAAGGATGGCTTCATCTGAAGAAAACGTTTGATCTAGGATGTCATGAGTACTATGAGAGTTCATGGTCCATATGGGTGAAGTATAAGGATCATATTCCTCCATCTTGGAAGGATTTTGATCCGAGTCTTTCGAAGCCATTTGAATTGCTTGATAAGAAAGTTCTATGAAATATAGGGGAACACTACTCTTTGCTTCATTATGTTGCATAGAATTTGGTATATTTACATCACTCTTTTCAGCTAAGATCTCCTCATGGGAGGCTCCCTTTCAATGAGGTGGAGCCAACTTCTGGTATGGACTTAGAATTTTTTTTAATGGAAAGTATACTTCTGATGTAATAGTGAAAATGAGAGCAGTGCTAGGGGTCAAAACCGGTGGTGGAATTGTGAAATTTCCCATGAGGGATGAGTCTATGAACATTCCTACCCCAATATCTTGAATCATCGTTTTTGAATCCCCTACAAAAGGTACATTCAAGTGGAGACCAGTTTCAGGGTGTGCAGTAATCTAGTTGATCGATCGTGATAATATTCCCTTGGTGGGGGAACTGAATAAATCGGAATATTGAAGACACTACAACCGTCATATTATGTATCCAACTATGCCCCAATAGAAAATTGTAATCTATGGGTGCATCCACTACCTCAACATATACTTAAACTATTTTACCTCCCAGTTCAACTGGGCAAGCCATGATAAGTCCATGAGGTGGGAACAGATGACCATCAAATCATTTGAGTATTGTATGGGATGGTACTAGGGTGGGTGATCCCAAAGCTTTCCAACATGCTAGTGACATGACACAAGTTGAGGCTCCTTCATCCACAACGGTTCAAAAAATGTTCTTACCATGTGAAGTCACTTTGATCTGAAATGCGATTTGTGATGGAAGCCTACATGTGGACTGTTCTAAGTCAAAAGTTATCAAATTGTTGTTAGATGGATCAATAGAACCAATAACAGACAATAGTTCCTTTTGTTGAGCAGGACAACTTTGCAATACTTCCAAGGCGGACATTACACAAGGATCTTGAGCTAAGTCTTCTACCACATTGTATTTTTGAGAAGCTCGCACATTAAGATTGTGTGTTGTTCTACGAAAAACTCCTTTTGGAGGTCAAGGTACTATGTCTATGGTTGGTTTCTCAATGGTTAGAGAAACACTAGGTTGAGATCCAATTGTTTCTGCATCTTTCAAAGGTATGTCATAAGAACGAGCACTTGTTTGAATGTTTATTTCACGTTCACCAATTGTGAATATATTAGCATTGGGTGGATTGCCCCCTTGTGGGGGGTTTTCCTAGTTTCCTCCCGGTGGAGGTACTGGAGCCATGGAAACCATATGTTGTTGTTGGGGGAAAGTTTTATTTAGGACAACAGGTGGTTGTTTCCCTCCTCATTGTGCCAACATTCGATGAATATCATCCATATGAGGACAAAGATGAGTAGGATGATCCCCTTGGAAAATGTTGCAAGGGTATTTGTTTTTTCGGTTTTCATGATTGCCTCCAGTAGGATTATTCACCTTAGGTGCATCTCCTGTCCCAGAATTAGCATTGTGATTCTTCTTCTGTTTCTTCTTTTTTCCTTTTGGGTCCGCAGTTTAAACCATAAGTACTTCAAAATTTTGGGTGGGAGTTGCGGATTGTTGTGTTCCTTGGCCAGCTGTGGGTTGCGAATTCTAAAACGAAATTTGTACCAATTGTTGGGTAATATATTCAAGTTGGTTTACAAATCCAATTGAACCATTAGTATGAGGTCCATTTGGTGGCCTAGATGGATCAGACGCAGGTCTTACAGCATGAGGTATTAAATCATAAAGTGTGCCCGATTGGGAGTATATCAAATCCATCTATTGAGCACTCTGAATGAGTTGTTCTTCGGTCATGGCTCCTAACATGTATACATCTTTGGAAAGAGTATGCAATAGTGATTTTATGAACCTATCTGATAAGAATTGATAAGGTGTTTTGGCTTTTATAAGCCTTCGGCGCCTCCTCCACTCATGGATATGATTCGATATGTGAGTAGTGATGGGCTTCCTAAGTGAAGTTAAAAATTTTGTTCCCGTCTCATAGTGGATAAGTAATTGAAAATGTGTTAGAAAGACCATAGATAAAGATGAAAATTCTGTGAAAGTATTGCGTGGCAATTCAATGTACCATTTCGCAACAGTTCCCGTTAGGGTCTGCTGTTCACCTAACACTATCATCAACTAGGGAATTGGATGAACACCATAAATGGAATTTCATCACATGATTTGATGGATATTCCCTTGGTCTTTTGTCAAAATTGGGTATGTTCGAGGGTAGTTTAGTTGGTATGGTTGGCCATCCATTCAAATGTAGAACATGATCATTAGTCAACCGAGATAAATCCAGTAGATTCAGTGTGGCTAGAAATGGTGATTTGACTAGTGCCATAGAAAACATTTGATATGTGGGTGAAGCTTGATGGCTCCATTGTTGTTGTGCTTGGGCTTGGAAAGCATTCCAAGAAGGATTACCTCCTTGCGGAGATTGCATCCAAAAAGATGGGTTATTTCCTGAATGTTGTCCATTCCATTGTGGAATAGGATGCATGTATGGATTTACCCCTTGTGGAGGTATGTTCCAATAAGATTGGTTACTTGGTGGAACATTACCATTCCATTACGAGATAGAATTAATGGGTGGATTTCCCCCTTGCGGAGGTGGGCCCCAATAAGATTGGTTACTTGTCAGAATCTGACCACTCCATTGATTGTTTCCTTGGTTTTGATAAGCGTTCCAAGGTTGATTCCCCCCTTGCGGGGGTGGTGCCCAAGAATATTGGTTACTTCCTAGAGCTTTCCCACTCCATGGTGGAATGGGGTTGATAGGTGGATTTACTCCTAGTGTTCTATCTGTTGGGGGTATGGGATTTCCCCCAGGATTTACATTAGGAAATTTTGGACGATGACCACCCGAGGAATTTCCACTCACATGTGGAGCATAACCCCAATTGGAATTACTGTTCCACGGTCCATTGGTTCTGTCGGGAATATTGAGATTTCATGATAAAGGGTTTCTCCTAGAAGCAGAACTTGGAAAATGTTAGGTATACCAAGAGGATTTTGGTTTACTCCTTGATTGTTTTGACCTTGAGTAGCCAAACCATATGGAAAACCTAAATTTGGTAATGCACACCCCCCAGTAGGGATTCCTGCATACGAAGTGGATGTACTTCCAGGATTGGAACCCAAAACTATACCAACTGGCACTGGAGTGCTGGTTGAACTTGTGCTAATGGAAGGCATACTAACTGTTGGGATTGATGTAGAGGCCAAATTGGAAGTATTGCTAGCTACAAAAAATGTTTGAGGTTGTGATGATGTAGTCCCTTGTGCTCTTGATGAAGCCACAGGGTCAATTGTGGGATTTTGCATATTAGTCCAATATCCAAAAAAAGGATTGATGTAATCAAGTGGCTCACTGATGTGAAGTACCACTAGGTCTGAAATATTTGTCAAAGGTGGGTTTGTGTGAGTAGATATGTTGTTCTCTAGTGTTTCAATTTAAAATGGAGCAAGATTATCAACAATGTCTGTATTTTCCTTGGTAGGTGATGTTTCAATATTTATTTGATGTTATTCTTCTCTATTGTTTTGATTTGAATATAGAACTTGTTCAGTTTCCAAGTCACAAGGTTGAGTGTTTTGAATCCGTCTCTGCGATGTAGTGGGGCCTTCAATTTCCAATGACTCACCTCGCTGCCGCTGTGATTGGCAGATCAAGAGAGTAGCCACTTTGAATATTTTGACAAAAGTATGTGTTTAAAAATATTTTGATCGAAAAATAGAATCAAACAATCCTAAGGCAGTATAAACTCAACAAAAATAGAAAGTGTCCACACAGTAAAAAAGTCTTATAGATCCAAGCAAGAAAACTACTTTTCCAAATAAGCAAAACTCAGTGAAAAGTTGTATTAGAGAGCCTTCGAAACTAGTAGCTTCTGAGGGACATAAAGCGTCAAACAATTGCTAGCAGTGAAGGTGTGAGAAACAGTTACAATAAACTTTAATCGCCAGGGGTGCAAGTGTTGGTTCCTAACCAATCACCCTCCTAAGGAGTAAAATATTCAAAGTATGTCTTAGGTATTGCAAGAGTTCCCCACTTACAATAGGCTATGTGATATCGTAGGAAGAGCAACTAAATATACCACTTCAAAATCAACGGTCGGGCGGAATAGTTGTAACTCGAGGACAACTCTCATAATCAGGTAGTCTAGAAAAGTGACGTCACCCCGAGGACTTGTCACTTCACATAGAATTCCTTGATGAGCTCATGTCCCACTAAATAAGCAAGAGGTGGGAACCACCCTTACTTATCCAGACTGACCTTGTGCTTAATGCATGTGTTAGAAGCGCTTTCCCAACAAGCGGTTTTTGCTACTGATGGATTTAAATTCTCAGTAATCAATGCTAGTTTCAAAAGTTTTGCAGCCCAGGAGTGTTAAATATCCAAACCTAATCTAGGGCACTAACCTAATCTTGTTAGTGATATAAAAATCAAATGTTGGTCAATTTTAGATCAAGCACCAATTTTTAAGTGTAGTTTGCTTAGTTTCAGGAGTGGAAATGAAACTGGTGGTGTGTTGACTCAGAAAATATGAACCACACAATGCAATATGCTCACTATGCTACCTTTCAATTCGATGAATGTTCTAAACTAATGAAATGTTAGAGGTTCATGTGTGTCTTTCAAACATGCAAAATGTGTTGGTATATTTTGGTTTTTTTTATGAACTGTTCTTTTGAAATATGGATAATGACTGATTTTAAAAAATCAATGTAAACCAAACAAATATCTCAAGTAAAAATGAATCTACTTCTATTATATGGGGGATATATGTTTCTCATTTGTAGGGCCACCCGAAAGTGCAAGCAAAGAGGATACGCAGAGCCCTTTGAAATGCTTATGAATCAAATTCTAGACTATTACACTTGAGATCTACTTTCTCGTTTGCAGGGCCACTCGAAAGTGCAAGCAAAGAGGATACGGTAGCTTGAGAACTATATGCAAAAATTTAAATCTACTCTATTACACTTGAGATCCACTTTCTCGTTCACAAGCTCGCATGAAGGCCCAAGTGAAGAGGATATGATGGCTGGAAAGAACAATGCTTGAAAAATCAAATCCTATACTATTGCACTTGAGATCTACTTTCTCATTTGCAGGGCCACCCGAAAGTGCAAGCAAAGAGGATATGGTGGCTCAGACACAACTTATCACAAGAAAATTGAGATGAAACTACAATATTCTCTAATTGTGCATAAACATAATGAAAATACTGTAGTTCCAAAACAAAATTGAGCTAATTAAAGTTTGTATTCAGTTTTGGAGAGAAATTGTTTTCAAAACGTCTCAAAGTGTAATATTCAATTCTTTGTTTTTCAATGCAAATATCTGTGTGAAATGTGTTTAAATGATCTTTTAAAATGTTATAATTGATATTTGGTGTCATGTTTCAAATAATCAAGTTAATGAGATTCAACAGTTAAAGGGTCTTAAGGTTCTTCAAACAAATCTTGATATTTCTTCAATTTTTGTGATTTGAAAACTCTTAAATGAATCATTTTTTTTTAGATATAAGTCATAGTATTGTGCAATCATGGATCCAACAGCAACATATAACTTGAATCAAATGAATCTACCACAAATTTGAGAAAATTTTGAAATAAATGTCAATTTGGGCCATTTTTGGAGGTTTTGGGTAAGAAATTCCAAATCTTAGGAGCTCAAACCCTCCCAAATTTTCCTTAACTAGTGGTAAAATGATCCTAGAAGTTTTAAAATCTTTTTGAAGGTCTTCAAGTACAAATAGAAAGCCTCAAAGCTTCCCTAAAACAATGAAAATTCAAAACTAAGTGTCTTTTCAAGGTTCTTCTTCATGTTTTTGTTTTTTAATTTTTGTTATTTGCAAATTATGAAAGGAGTCAAAATTATTTCAAAGATAAGTTCCAATCCTATCCAATTAGGGACCTAACATCAGAATATGGCTTATCTAGATCATAGGTTCTTGAAGGGATATTAATGAAAATATGGAGTAGATATGAAAGGTTAGAACACCAAAAATGAAGAAATTTGCAAGAAAAAACAAAAATTTTCAAGAAAATTCAACTAGTAAGGTCGCCAATCTGATAATAGATTTTAAGGTAGTGTTAGATCTACTTTAAAACATCTATATTAATATGAAGTAGATGAATATTCAATGTCATAAATCCACAATCATTTATCATCCCCTAACATATTTAAAATCATGGATTAGAAGATAATTGAATTGTTTCATATTAAGCTAAAGAAGAATATACATACTTGTAATCTAGCTTGATGTGCATCCTTTCTCCTTTTCCACGAGCTTTCCTTTCTCCACCCTTTCCTTTGATGAACATGCCAAGCTTTCCAATCCTCCAAATCTCTCTATCATTCCTTTGCTCTTCCTTTTTCCTTCTCTTACCATGCCCCAAATGCCTTTGTTTTATAGCATTGGGAAATGGGCTCTCAAGTTTCTCTTTTCAATGTGGGATTATCCCTTTTCTTGTTTTTTGATTATTTTTTCTCAAAAACCCACTTTCCATAGTCTTGTAGGATTTTTTTCACAACTTTAGCATATTTAAGTACAATTAATGCACTTTTGTGCATTTCTTCTCACTATTTGACTGGTGGAGCTTAGATTTGAGCATTTAATGAGTAGTTCAATCACTGAACCTTGTCTTCTTGGGCTACCTCTTTCTTCACTCAATCTTTCTGATTGTGTATGTAGTGATTAGATAAGAGAGGACTTGTTCTCTTGTGTACTTGTCTTTTGTCTTCATGTTCCGAGCGCATAGTAAAATATGCTTCTTCCCCTCACTTCGTTAAGGTTGTTAATTTGATTGTTAACACATTTCGATGTAAAAGGGAAAATCAACCCGACACATTTTGACGTTGAATTCACTTCCCACCGTGATCACCATTTTGGTGACAAACTTCAATTACCACGATAGTATCGACATGTGCCCTGATACGCTTTGAATTAAAACTAAAATTTTTGCAATGTTGTATTTCGACAAGCTATATCGGTAGAGAATTGAAGGTTCTACCGATAAATTTCAGCACAAAATGGATAAGTTTATCGAAACGTTTCAGTGCCAAGGTTGACAAGTCACCGAAAAGACCAGAAAACACCGAATTTTCGGTGACTATGCAAAAAGTCAAGAGACACGCCAATAGAGAAGTGGATTAGGGAAAAGCGGTTTTTAGTTTCAGTGAAATTTCAAATCTTCCCGAAGTTTTGGTGGAAAAGGTTAAGTCACGTCGATGTTTCGACATAAAAACTAGAACTTCGCCGATATTTCAGTGAAATGTCAATCTGTTAGCCTATGTTTTGGTGAAAAAGTGCGAGTTTAAACGAACTTAAGTAAACTTGTCGAAATGTAAAACTTCTAAAAAAAACCCGATTAAGGAAAATTTGAAATTGGATAAGTATTCTCTCCTTCTTGAGAACATTCAACTTCAAACAGTACTTGACCAAGTCTAAGAGGGATCCAAAAGTCTCAAACAGATAAAAGTCAAATCTAAGGAGGGACCCTATTTTTTTCAAAATAAAATACTAGGGAGGGTGGTTGCAACAATTGGCAATCGACTAGGAGAACTTATATCTATGAGAAAATAAGAGGATATCTTATAGTTGGTGACTATTTAAGGTGGATTGAGAATCTACTCTACTTTCTAGTCCTTCCTTA
The DNA here is from genome assembly GCA_027924585.1 of Larix kaempferi. NCBI lineage: Eukaryota > Viridiplantae > Streptophyta > Pinopsida > Pinales > Pinaceae > Larix > Larix kaempferi. The sequence continues at coordinate 1,611,004 of BSBM01000104.1, forward strand.
TTGTAAGAGTCTTGATATCATTTATCTGTCACATATTGAACTCAATTCTGGTTTTATATTTGAACAAATATCACAGTGATCAGACATTATTAAGATATGTTTAAGGGAAATGATAACTTAGTTGGGACTTTAGCCACTCTCCCAAGGCCAATTTATGAGGTTCATTTCCCAAACCAATCCTTCCACTGTAAAGTAGGTAAGACACCAAAGGGTAAGTAACCACACCAGGTAGATGTAAATGTGTGTTCCTCATTCCTATACCATATGCATTTCTTTGATGCATTAGCATTTTTTATGCTTTACCATCATTAATAAGAAAGTTCCCCCATTTCATTAGAGGTAGAATTCTAGGATCTTCCATCCATAGTGTCCTTTTGTGTGGGTGACGAATAATATTTTATTTTCTCTATCATTCCCATGGACGGAGAAGAGCCTCCTTTAAATGCTATTTGGGATAGCCTCTTGGTCTTCTTTGAACATTTCATTTCATATGTTCATGTCATCATTTAATTCCTTAGATATCCAGCTTTATCTGCTGCAGATGTCTTAAACTAGGGAAGAGATGGTTTTATTGGAGCCTTTAGATCATTGTATCTGGTATAAGATCATTTTTATTTGCTATACATATGCAAGATCTAGCTTCCTTCCCATAGGTCAGCTATAAGCAGACAATTTCAAGACGTGGTTATTTATATGTTTCAATGGGTGGAGCCTTAAGATATCAACTTAGAAGTCTTTATCCCAGCAAAATATAAGGATTTAATGCATTTTAATTTTAACTTGATCATGTGATAAGATTTCCGAGTAACCAAATAAATGGGACAAATACATACAAGTTGAAATCCTTTCAAATGATAGTGCTTGAAAATGCACCACTGGCTCTTTTAAGTAAGAAGAAACTTAAACTTTGAAATATTTCTCACACACCAGAAATTTTAAAGGAATCAATCAACTTAGAGAGATATTGTATAAGTAATGAGATTAGATATTTCCCACCTAGCATTGTAATTGTTGAACTCAATTTTATTAAAGGTTCAAAACAAATAAATAAATAACCATGTTTTATTAAAATAACAACTAGGTTAAAAAAAAGTAATCCAAATGTAAAAAGGAGAAAAAATAAGGAAAACGTTTTGTTTATGTACATAAATGATTTTCCTAAACTAAGTGAAGTACTGCTTTAACGCCTGGCTATTCATAGGGAGAGTTTCTACTTCCACTTCCAAATTTTGTAGTTTATAAGTTCCGGGTCCAAGTTTCTCAGCAATAGTGTAAGGACCAAGCCATAAGTGTTGGAATTTTGTATGCTTTCCCTTTTCCTCATGTGGTTGATCTAATTTGAGGACTAGGTCATCGATTTCAAATTATTTCTTTCCTACCCAACTGTTATCAAACCATCTCTTGATATTAAGCTGATGAGTGGTACATTTATTCTTGGTCTTCTCTCTTTCCTCCTTGAGTTTGAGTAGGGTGTTAATTCTTTCTTGTATAGTACGATTGTTGGATCCTCTAGAAGCTTGGGCTAATTGAAGCGAAGGAAAAATAATATTAAGAGGGAGAATAAATTCTTTTCCATAAACTAAAGTGTAAGGAGAAACCCCTAATGCATTATTTGGTGTTACCTTATCAACCCACAATTACAAAGCATTTGGGAGAGTAGCATGCCAATTTATTTGATTTTCAGTGATAGTTTTCTTAAGTATGCAGATGAGGTTTTTATTTGTGGATTATGCGAGCCCGTTTCCTAGGGAGTAATGATTGGAACAATAATTCAATTTAATTCCCCTTTCTATAGAAAATTCACTTAACTTTAAAGAATATAAATATGAATCGTTATAAAAAAATGGGGAAATTGGAACCCCAAACCTGGTTATGATGTTTTCTTTAAGAAAATTGATGAGAACATCTTCATTGACTTTGTGAAGAGATTCAGTCCAACATGTGAAGTGATTTGTAGTTGTGAGAATATAATGATGTTGTAATGAAGAATTTAGATCTATTTCTCTAATAACATCCAAGCCCCACTGCTCAAATGGTTATGAAATTATCATTGGTTGCGATGGCACTGTTGGTTTTATCTGCCTATTGACACCCTTTTAGCATACAACACATCTTCAGATATAAGCATGGGAATATTTAAAAATATTGGGCCAATAATAACCTTCTTTAAGAATATTGTGAGTAGTAGTATCTCTAGAATAATTCCCTCCAATAATCCCATCATGCAATTATTTCAATACCTTCTCTACGTCTTCTTTTTCTAAACATCTGAGAAATACTCCATCATAATTGATTTGGAATATTACTTCATCGATTATTTGATATGATGCCGATTACAATTGGAGATCTCTCCTTTGCTTAGAATTCCAATGTTTAGGGGCATACCCATGCTGTAAATAATGCACCAAATCTCGGTACCAAGAATCAGAGGTTGTATTAGTGGAATAAATTTCTAATAAATTCATTTCTGCTTCGTTATACCATCCTTTAGCCTCTTCAACTAAATTTTCAGTACGCAATTTGCACAATCCTTGGTCCTTAACGATAGTAACAATATTGAATTCCAAATCATATTCTTGTAACATAGTCACCCAGTTTCCATGTCTTTTTACCATCTCCTTTTGTACAAACAATGATCTAACTGTCAGGTGAGGTACTGTAACTTTAGTCCTATTTTTCAAAATGTAGGGTCTGAATTGCTTTATAGCTTTAAATATTGTGTAAGCTTGTTTGTTGACATTTGGATAATTCAGTTCAGCCCCTTATAACCCAATGATCATAAAATCTATTGGATATTCTTCCCCTTGCTTTCCTTTCGGAGTGACCAAATTGCTCCAAGGAAATGATTGAATGCAAATGTATAAATGATAAAATCATTTTCAAAATTAGTATTGCGCAGAGATGGTGCATGAGCAATTGCAGTCTTAATATTAAAAAAAGTGTTTTTCTTTAATCCAGTCCACTTGAATTGCACATCTTCTTTAATCATTTGTTGCAGTGGTTTTACGATTAGTGTGAAATCATATACAAACCTGCAAACTGTTAGGATATTCCTATACTCCATCCTAGTCCTAGCAGCATTTCCATTGTTTACATTTTCAGTCATGCATGCAAATATTAGGGTTTGCATGCATTCCAGTCATCAGCACCAGCACCAGCACCTAGCCCTCAATGAGCTAGCCCTGAGAGCTTCTTTCCTTGCAGTTTCATCCTTCCCAGTGACTAATGTGCCCTCCTTTGATCCACTGCATGACAAAGGCGCCTTCTTCACCTACCAATCCATTTATATTCAGTTATATTCAGTTATCTTCAGTTACTTCCTTGATTTAAGGATTTACTGACTCTTTACTGACCTTATCACTCCGATGGACCTCCAGTGAGACTAAACTGCCTGTTCTGACTCTAGTAAGCTCCTACTGCATCCTTCACTGATCCTCCTTCATCCAGTTAGTGTCTCCATGTGCTAGTTACATTCAGTTACACCTACTACACTCAGTTAGACTTAGTTTGACTGACATTTGACTATTACTTGTGCATTGATGACTCCACTGATGATCATGAGGACACCTAGTTGTGCTCCGGTGACACTCCAGTGATCCTTTGATCACTCCATGAAGGCTAATTCGAATTGCCACCTTAGGCATTCAAATCCTCATGCTTGCACTACTTACTTGTCCATACTGTGATTAATTAGTTAGTGTGTGTGAAGTATTATTGCTTCTATCTGAGTTCTACTGTACCATATTATTCTATTGCTCATTATACAGTATTGTTCACTCTTCTTCTATTTTCCCGCTTAATCATAATTACTCTTGTGAGGTACACATCATCTCTTAGATTTGCTGTGAGGATTTTCACACAAACAAAGTTTATCTTTCCCATGAATGATTTCATAGATTTTTTGTTATGAGGCATGGGAATATGTAGAATGGATTGTATTCTCCCAAGATCAACTGAGATCCCCTTTTTTGATGCATTAGCATTTTTTATCCTTTACCAACATTAATATGAAAGTTCCCCCATTTCATTAGAGGCAAAATTCTAGGCTCTTCCATTCATAGTGTCCTTTTGTGTGGGTGACGAATAATATTTTATTGTCTCTATCATTCCCATGGACGGAGAAGAGCATCATTTAAGTGCTATTTTGGATAGCCTCTTGGTCTTCTTTGAAAATTTCATTTCATATGTTCATGTCATCATTTGATTCTTTAGATATCTAGCTTCATTTGCTGTGGATGTCTTAAACTAGGGAAGAGTTGGTTTTATTTGAGACTTTAGGCCATTGTATTTGGTATAGGATCATTTTTATTTTCTATACATATGCAATATCTAGCTTCCTTCCCATGGTCAACCATAAGTAGACAATTTCAAGACGTGGTTATTGATGTGTTTAATTGGGTGGAGCCTTAATATATCAACTTAGAATTCTTTATCCCAACAAAATATACACTATTTAATACATTTTGATTTTGAACTGATCATGTGATAATATTTCCGAGTAACCAAATAAATAGGATAAATACAGACATGTTGAAATCCGTATAAATGGCAGTGCTTGAAAATGCACCACTGACTCTTTTAAGTAAGAAGAAACTTAAACTTCAAAATATTTCTCACACACCAGAAATATTAAAGGAATCGATCAACTTAAAGTGATATTGTATAAGTAATGAGATCAGATATTTCCCACCAAGCATTCTAATTGCTGAACTCAATTTTATTAAAGGTTCAAAATAGAGAAATAAATAACCAGGTTTTATTAAAATAACAACTAGGTTAAAACAAAGTAATCCAAATGTAAAAAGGAGAAACAATAAGGAAAAAGTTTTTATTTATGTACATAAATGACTTTTTTAAACTAAGTGACGTGCCGCTTTAACACATGGCTATTCACAGGGAGAGTTTCTACTTCCCCTTCGAAATTTTGTAGTCTATAAGTTCCAAGGCCAAGTTTCTTGGCAATAGTGTAAGGACCAAGCCATAAGTGTTGGAATTTTGTATGCTTTCTTTTTTCCTCATGTGGTTGATCCCATTTGAGGAATATGTCAGAGATTTCAAATTCTTTCTTTCATGCCCGACTGTTATCAAACCATCTCTTAATATTAAACTGATGAGTGGTAAATTTATTCTTGGCCTTCTCTCTTTCCTCCTTGAGTTTGAGTAGGGTGTTAATTATTTCTTGTATAGTACGACTATTGGATCCTCTAGAAGCTTGGGCTAATTAAAGCAAAGGAAAATAATATTAGGAGGGATAATAACTTCTTTTCCATAAACTAAAGTGTAAGGAGAAACCCCTAATGCATTCTTTGGTATTACCTTATCAACCCTCAATTACAAAGCATTTGGGAGAGTAGATTGCCAATTTATTTGATTTTAAATTATAGTTTTCTTAAGTATGTGGATAAGGTTTTTATTTGTGGATTATGCGAGCCCATTTCCTAGGGGGTAATGATTGGAACAATAATGCAATTTAATTCCCCTTTCTATAGAAAATTCACTTAACTTTAAAGAAGAGAAATATGAAGAATTATAAAAAAATGGGGAAATTGGAACCCCAAACCTGGTTATGATGTTTTCTTGAAGAAACTTGATGACAACATCTCCATTGAATTTGCGAAGAGATTTAGTCTAACATGTGAAGTGATCTGTAGTTGTGAGAATATAACAATGTTGTAATGAAGAATTTAGATTTATTTCTCTAATGAAATCCAAGCCCCACTTCTTAAATGGTTATGAATTTATCACTGGTTGCAATGGCACCATTGGTTTTATTTGCCTACTGACACCCTTTTGGCATACAACGCATCTTTGGACATAAGCATGGGACTATTTAAAAATAGTGGGCCATTAATAACCTGCTTTAAGAATATTGTGAGTAGTAGTATCTCCAGAACAATTCCCTCCAACAATCCCATCATGCAATTCTTTCAATACCTTCTCTACGTCTTCTTTTTCTAAACATCTAAGAAATACTCCAGCATAATTTATTCGGAATAGTACTTCGTCGATTATCTGATATGATGTTGATTTCAATTAGAGAGTTCTCCTTTGCTTTGAATTCCAATTTTAAGGGGCATACCCATGCTGTAAATAATGCACCAAATCTCGGTACCAAGAATTAGAGGATGTATTAGTGGAGTAAATTTCTAATAAATTCATTTCTGCTTCGTTATACCATCTGTTAGCCTCTTCAACTAAAATTTTTGTAAGCAATGCACAATCCTTGGTCCTTTATGATAATAACAGAATTGAATTCCAAATCATATTCTTGTAATGTAGTCGCCTAGTTTCCATGCCTTTCTCCCAGCTCCTTTTGTACAAACAATGATCTATCTATCGGGTGAGGTACTATAACTTTAGTCCTAGTTTTAAAAATGTAGGGTTTGAATTGCTTTACAACTTTAAATATTGTGTAAGCTTGTTTGTCGACATCTGGATAATTTAGTTCAACCTCTTGTAACCCAATGCTCATGATTCTATTAGATATTCATCCCCTTTCTTTCCTTTCTAAGTGAGCATTGTTGCAAGGGAATGATTGAACACAAATGTATAAATGATAAAATCATTTTCAAAATCAGTACCGCTCAGAGATGGTGCATGAGAAATTGCATTATTAATATTCAAAAAATGTTTTTCTTTAATTCAGTCCACCTGAATTGCATGTCTTGTTTAATCATTTGTTGCAGTGGTTTTACGATTAGCGCGAAATCATATACAAACCTGCAAACAAAGTTTATCTTTCCCATGAATGATTGCATATTTTTTTTGTTATGAGGCCTGGGAATCTGTAGAATGTCTTGTATTCTCCCAGGATCATTTGAGATTCCCTTTTTTGATGCATTAGCATTTTTTATGCTTTACCAGCGTTAATAAGAAAGTTCCCCCATTTCATTAGAGGTAGAATTCTAGGCTCTTCCATCCGTAGTGTCCTTTTGTGTGGGTGACAAATAATATTTTATTGTCTCTATCATGCCCATGGACGGAGAAGAGCCTCCTTTAAATGCTATTTGAGATAGCCTCTTGGTATTCTTTGAACATTTCATTTCATTTGTTCATGTCATCATTTGATTCTTTAGATATCCAACTTCATTTGCTGTGGACGTCTTAAACTAGGGAAGAGTTGGTTTTATTTGAGCCTTTAGATCATTGTATTTGGTATAAGATCATTTTTATTTGCTATACATATGCAATATCTAGCTTCCTTCCCATGGTCAACCATAAGTAGAAAATTTCAAGACGTGGTTATTTATGTGTTTCAATGGGTGGAGCCTTAAGATATCAACGTAGAAGTCTTTATCCTAGCAAAATATATAGGATTTAATACATTTTAATTTTAAACTGATAATGTGATAAGCTTTATGAGTAACCAAATAAATAGGATAAATACAGACATGTTGAAATCCTTTCAAATGATACTGCTTCAAAATGCACCACGGACTCTTTTAAGTAAGAAGAAAATTAAACTTCGAAATATTTCTCACACATCGGAAATTTTAAAGGAATCAATCAACTTAAATAGATATTGTATAAGTATTGATATCAAAGATTTCCCATCAAGCATTCTAATTGTTGAACTCAATTTTATTAAAGGTTCAAAACAAAGAAATAAATAAGTCCAACATTGATGGAATAAATTGATGGTAAAGCCATCAGGGCCCGGAGCCTTGCCTTCCGCCATCTGTTTTACAGCTGATTCCACTTCCTTAAGAGAGATGGGATTCATTAGGGAAGCATTGTGCTCCTCATTAACAATTTTAGGAATCTTGGCTGTGACCTGATCAATGGCCTGAGTCCTTGAGGGGATGGTTTCCATTAGAAGAAATTTGTAGAAGCGAACCAGATCCTGTTCAATATCCACACGATCTTTGATATTGGTTCCATCCTCAGCCCTAAGAGTGGAGATGTGGTTGTTCATGCAGTGATGAATGGTAGTGCGATGAAAAAGGTTGTGTTGTGTTCCCCTTCCTTTAACCATTGAGATCTCGATTTTTGTCTCCATAGGATTTCCTCCTCCTCACAACTCTTGTCAAGCTGGTTCATGATCTCTTTTCCCTTGATTTTGTGGGTTTCAAAGAGACCTTGAGTCATGATTGTTAGTTGAACCTCATCCAACTCTTTTTCCAGGTGGATTTTAACTTTAAAGATGTTGCTGAAGGTATGATGGTTCCAACTTTTGAGTTTGGATTTTAGAATTTTTAGCTTCTATTGCATTATGGCCATCTTCGAGCGGCCCTCTACCTATATTCCTGTCCACCAGGAGTGAATAATGTCTTGGAAATTCAGATGAGAAATCCATAACTTTTCAAAACGAAATGGTCAAAGGAGCTTTGTGCCCACACGTTGGAAGAATAGTGAGATGGGCCAGTGATCCGATCCAGCTGCTGGAAGGACATAGGAGATCAAGAGGCCTCCTAAGTCAATAATACTTTTAGATACCAGGAAGCGATCCAGTTGCTTATCAATTTGCTTTTCTCCTCCTTGACAATTGTTCCAAGTAAAGAATCCTTTAGAGCTATTGAGATCCACCATGTTGCAGCTATTGATGTAGGTTTTGGAACAAGAGTCCTCATTGGAAAGAGAGTTCATGCTTCCTTTCTTCTCCTCTAGGGAGGTGATTAGGTTGAAGTCGCCACCAAAGATGAGAGGGGAGTCAGGGTGCTGGGAAGTGAACCAATCCAAGTAATCAATCAGATGGGGTTTGAGGGTAGGGGATTGGGGCCCATAGTCATTTAATAGAAACCCTCAAATACTTGTTCCAGTAAGGTGGAAGAGGCGGAGAGGGAGTGGGAAGTGGAGGAGAAGTCCCCTAGTGAAATGAGGGTGGGATTCTAGGTGATGGATAGGCCTCCCAAGGATCCTGCGGAATCAATGGCGATACTGTGGCTTCCTTTCCAAAGTTTGGCCATTAGGGTTTGGAGAGTGTGACTAGAGCATTTCGTCTCTTGCAGAAAGAGGACAGCAGGAAGATCTTGAAGGATGTTTCGTTTCAACATTCTATGCTTTGAAGTTCCATTTAGGCCTCTTACATTCTAAGAGATAAGCTTCATTGGGAAACGAAGGAAAGGGTGGGGAAGAATTCTGTCAACTACGCATATTTTCCGGACTCAACAAGCCTGGTTCCAAGTATGCTTACCCTTTGAATATCTGTCTTGTGGCCGCGCTTCTTGTTATATTTTAGAACTTTGTGTTAATCCTTTTGGGGCATGTTGATGATTCCTAATTTGTTTTTTTCCCTTAGCCCCAGCTAGAGATTCCTTTAGGAGTTGGATCTATCTCAGAGAGATGGAGCTGTATGCTTTCTTGGTGCATGCATCTTCAAGTCCTAAGGGATCGAGGTCTCCTAGCTCTATCTCATCCATTTCTTCATCCATCAATATCTTGGGGCCCATGGTGCTTTTTTGTGCAGGATTTGTCATCTTATGCCTTTCAAACAACATGGGTGTATCAAGGGAGTCCGTCCTTGGGGGGTTTGAGAGGTCAGCGGCTTGATCTGAACATTGACTTGTTTGGGGTTCCGATGGAGAAGGGATGGGAACCAAAACCTCTTCTTTTTATCCTTCAAAAGGATTTTCAAGTGTTTCTTCAAGAGCCGCAAAGATGTTGATGGTAGCAGACCTATCCAGTGATTTATCCCCTAGGGAGGCGGGGGATTTACGACCATGGAACATTTTCTTATCAGTTTTTTGAAACCCCTCTTCATCTTTTTCTTTGGTGGACAGATCAATGGGTACATACAGATTCTGGGGGAAGTCCCGATACAGATGTCTGTGTTTATGACACTTACGACATTTGAAGGGGACATGCTCATAGTCAAGAGATTGAATCCACTCTGCATCCTCATGCATTAGACTAACAGAGACTGGGAGGTCCTGAGCAATGTGCATATAAACATAGATACAGGCATAATATGTGTACTTATTGATCCTTGTTTGTTGAACATATATGACATATATTCCAAGGGTATTTCCTATGTCGTTGAGTGTCTCTTCATCCCAGTACTCCTGCGGCAGGGAGTACATATGGATCCACACCGGTGCCTAGGTGAAATATTCCTTATCTGGGTTGAACATTTCCGTCCAGTTGAGAAGGTACAACCTTGCTAAGTTAAAAAAGTATGGTCCTCCATCCTCGACTCTGGTTTTATCATCTAGTCAGTGGAAGATAATGGTGAAAAAAACTTTTGATCCTAGTTGAATATCAAAGTGGGATTTGGGTTTCCATTTGGCAAGGATCCATCCTTTGAGGGCCTGCTTAGTAGGTCAAATGCCAATGAATTTACCAATGAGAGCGTGATCTCTCATTTCTTGGGCTCTTGCATTAATATGCTCTGCTGGAAGGGTGATGCATGGCCGGTCGGTTGTCTTGGTGATGCATGTTCGAGTACCGGGAGAGTTCATCTTGGAGTCTCCTGCTACAACTTATTTGGATGGACCAGAAGGAGCATCTAGCCCTGATATGGCGATCTCCTCCGTTCTGATCTCCAACATGACAGCAGGAGTCGCTCGAGAGGGGATGCTCACATCTCCAAGCAGAGTGGCCATGAAACTATCCCAGACCTGGATAGGACATCTTGCAGCAGCGGAAGGACAAGGGTTTCAACTAGCTTGACCTAACACGTGCAGAACTCAGATCATTATTGTTCTATAAAACAATGTTTCTATCTCTCTCTCTATATTGAGTATGACATGTTGCAACAATTAATATCTTGGCCATATAACACACATGGTTATCAATCTCTACACATGTCCCTTTACGCCACTAAAGTTCACTCTCAAACTTATGCCGACACTTCCTACTCACTAGACATCATGGAATCATGCATATGTCCCTTTAGGCCACCATAGGGTACTATAATATCCATGCATATAATGCCTTCTCACCATAGGTCACTTGCAGACTCATACAAATAACTTTTGTTCAAGAAGGAAATGTTAATAGTTGTGATGAATATCTAGAGTATGAATTTGTTTTTACTTTGGCAAGATAAATTTGTTCATAGAGAATATTTTAGGCATCCAAAACAATTGATTGAGGAATGTATAAATTGTTGAACAACCCTCAATGCTTAAAATTATTCAAGACGAGCTACAATGTGTATTTGGAATATAGTAGGTTGAAAATGGTGCTTCAAGGATTGTTGATATAGGAAGGAACTAGTGACATGTTTACATGGAACTAATGGTATTGGAGTGTATGGTGGTTGATAGATCAAATCAAATTATGATGAGATTTGGGATCATAATTACCAAAATCTTGACACTCTAAGATTTCCAATATGTTGAGAAAAATGGAAAGGGTTAGGCAATCAATGTTTTAACGAAGGCTCATAATATTATATGATGCAATGAATATTCTTCATCATCTCTACTGTTGGATTTGAGATCTCTCACTTAGTGGGGAAGCTTCTAAATTATGACTATTTTTTTTCCTTATTGTATGATGTGGTGAGTGTGCTTCCACCATTCATTATTGGTCACTTGGTAAGGAAAGCATTCAATTCAAAATAATTTTTCTTTTTCCTTATTAGATTGTGTGGTTAGTGTGCCTCTACCCTTATACTATTGAATTAGAATGGGAAATATTATTTTTTCCTTATGATGTAGAGTGAGTGTAGTGAGTGTGCTTTTGACATAAACAAATGGGATTAGAGAGGAAAATGGGATTGGAATGGGAGCTCTTGCATAAGTCAAAATTATCTTGGTATCAATAGTACACAACACAAGTGAGATTGATCTTGCAACCCCCTAATTCAAAGAAAGGTCTTCCTATAATTTCAATCCCTCACCTAAGAAGTTAGTCAAATCTTATTGTGCTTTTGAACCAACACTTGAATAGAAAATAGGTATACCTATAGGCTAATAAATTCTTTGCAACACTTCCTATATGTTAATTTTTATTGTATAAATTCTTAAAAAAATATATTTCACTTACCTATCTTTGTTTCTCTACTCCTTCGGTGAATACTGGCATCTAGCTCTAACTTCAATTGGATCTAGTTAGTACTTATATTCTGGGGCCTGCTTATCCTTAATCCTCCACGTATGCATCTAAAGTGCAAGAGTAGCTCCAACCAAATAAAAAGATAATTGGTAACAATGATTGTTGATGCAACTCGGGATAGCAAATGTTATATTCTCCAAACATTTGATACCTTATTAGAAGAAATTTATGTTCCCAATGGGTACTCAAAAGTAAGCTACATTGGGCAAATGCAAGTAGAGTCGAGAGAACATGCTCCTGTGAATAGATACTTGACTGGGTAGAAAATTCCATTTCCACTATGTTTTGGAGTAGCTTGCATTTGGAAAAGTAGGATGCATTTGACGGGTAGATGAAAAAGGAATAAATAAATTGGATGACATAAGTTTATGGAGACAATAGTATATCCAATGATATTTTTTTTATTTTTCAAAATTTTAGTTTAATATATAGTTTATCAAAGTATAAAAGCATGGCCATCAATATATTGTGCTAATTCTTTTAGACTCTTGGTAAAGTTACTCTTATTATAACATCGTGCAATCATTATTACTAATAAACAAATGAAATTGTGCCTTTCTTCCTATTTCTAGTTTAAAATCCAATTTTAATGTATATCTAGTTTTAAATACAATTTTAATGCAAATTCTTATGTGGAAATTTTTAATATTTCTTCATTTCGTTTTTATATTATATAGTGCACATTAATAAATAAAAAATAAGTATACATATCATACGCATATGATATCATAAGATTATGTCAATCATAATCCTAACTTAGTAAACAATTTTTAATGGATATGTGGTAATATTAAGTTTTTTAAATTGATTTGATTTTTAATTTTTTTTTAAACAAATGTAACCTCCTTAGTATTTGTCAAATCAAGTTCTCCAATTATGAATATTTAATTTTAAAATTTACATTTGACTTAATTTAATTATTTAAAAAAGAACAATTGTCATCTCCTTGGTATTTGTCAAACCAAGCCAAAGAAAACTAGGAATATTTAATTTAAAAAATTAAAAGCTATTTTATTGTTTTCTAAAAAAAAAAAAAACTAATTTATACATAATGCAGTGTCTCTATCCATCATTTTGAATATAGGAAGGGGTAGATACAAATTTCGTGTTTCACAATTTCACCTTTTGGAACCATTATTTGGATTTAAAACTAATTTATGCCTCCCAAGGGTAACATAACTAAGAAATGTATGGCATGTGTATGAGTATAAAATACTGTGGAATTAAAACTATAATCATGCACACTGTTAACACCCAAAAAGTGCTCATTAGTTCACTCCCTTATTCACATGACCCATTTGTCCACTTTTTCCACCATTTGAGCTTCTAAAACTTTCAAAAGGTCACCAAAAAGACCATAATACCCCTTTTTCCCCTCAAAATATGTATTTTTTCTCAAAAAACACAGAAAACCCTAAAAAATGGTCCAAAATTCCCCAAAAATATTAAAAGGGAATAAAAATATAAAAAAATATTCAAAAAAGGAAAAAGAGGGAAAAATAGACCTAAACCATGTTGTTCCAAACCATTGGTTTCCTTAAAACCATAATGGTACTACCCATCACCCAAAAACTATAAAATGGTGATAGGGGCTCCTCATTATTCATCCATATTTCATCCTATCCTCATGCTGCCAAAATACATATTGAGCTTTACCCAACCATTGAAGCATGGGAGAAGAAGAGACCATTGGACATTGAAGCTTCTCAACCTTGGAGCTACTCAAAACTCACCATCCTCACCATTTGAGGTAATACAAGAGTTTTAATTTTTATTTACATGTTTATGAATCAATTTTGCTTATTGTTATTACTCTAGATTTCTTTATTTTACTGTTTACTACCATCAATCTATAGTTTATATTTGCTTATTTACATTGCTTTATTTGAGACTGTTGCTACTAGTTAGTAGGTGCATCCTTGCACATGTTTGGTTGAAAAACCAAGCAACAGTTTTTTACGACTCCGCTATTTTTCAAATTTTAAATTCTTGCTTTAGATCTTTATTTTAGTTGTTTTTCCCATTTAAAACTGTAGATCTACCATACTAGTCAGCTTCTTCATAGCTGTCCTAGCCATTGGCCCTTTCTGCAGCCTAAAACAGCCCAAAATTCCAATTTTTGGGTTCGTTTTTCGGTGACTTTTTCCGTCTGTAAAATCGCGCGATTTTGACCCACAACCGCGATCCACATCGAGGCTTTTTAGCAAATAGCCACAAACCAAATCGTAGGTTTTTCCACAGACAGCCGTGATCCAGATCGCGGGTTTTTTCATAGACACCCGCGATCCAGATTGTGGGTTTTGCCACAGACACCCGCGATCTTATCTCCTGACAGCGCGACCCAACTTTCAAACACCCATATCTCCCTCTCCCGAACTCTGTTTGAGATGATTTTTTTTTTTAAATTGGGTGTTTTTGAGCAAGGAATCCAAATATCTTATTAGATTTAAGAAATTTTTCATAGAAGTTTCTCTAATTTTTTATTTTAGTTTTATTTATCATTTCAGTTCACCCATTTTGGCCCATTTCTCCTAGCCATCTCCCCTACAATTTTTGGACAGCCTACTATTTTATTTTACAGCATTAAAAATCCAAATATATTTTATGTTATATGCTTTACTAATCTTTTTGAAAATTTTCAGTTAAGTGAAAGAAAGATCTGTTAAGTATTTTCTCAGGTTGTAAGTTTCATACATTGCAAGGTTAGAACCATATTTCTAAATTGCTCAATATTTTGCCCAAGAAATACTTTAGAAATCTATTTATTTTTACATACCTTATTTTCCTTACCTTACAAAACTTTTTAAATAATCCATATTTTTTGAAAAGATTATTAAAGCATTTATATTTGAAACATCTTTCATTTTTTCGCAAATTGGAATCATTATTTTAGTTTGTGATTAAATCAGCCATACGAGGCAAATTGTTTTGATATACACCCACACAAGCACATAATCTGTCACAATAATTTCAAGTGAACCTTAAAAGTTACCTTAACTCAACCAACATTCTAATCCCACTTGGGGAACACAAAAAGAATTTTGTAGCTAGGTAGGACTGAGGGGATAAGCATCCAAATAACATCCCTCACTCATTTTTCATGTTGAGACATAGTGGTTGACTTTTAGGGTACCAAAATCCCTTATTATTTGTTGACACGGTTTTACACCAATTCGTCAGGAAGGCCTCTCCCTTAGGAGGGTTGAAGTAGACAGAGTGGTTCCGGAAGCCTGATTGGAATACCGCAATCCTTTCAGTAACTGAAGGATAACACTTGTAGTTATCGTTGTACCACCCTTATGGGAGTACAGTGGTGATAGAACCAAACTTCAGATTCACCCAACCAAACGTGTCATGAACAAGGTATCTTAGTGGCCCAACTTATAGGATTGTCTACCCGGTGTCCCTACCGGTAGGGGGATATCTAGCCTTTGATTCAATAATATATATTGTCTAACTTGGATTTCATCACCTTGCAGAGGATATACCTTGTTGAGTCATAATAATTTTTAGTTAGGTGTTTGCATGCTACATTACCTCCCTTTGGTCATAAAGTACACATTTTTTCTATTTTTAGGAGTCGTTTGTATGTTGGTTTTCTAACCACATTTTTTGATTACTCCACTTACTATAGCATAACTGTTATAGTAAGTGTTTTGAGTTTGGTTGTTGGCCTGAGTGCCATTATTTTTTACGCTCCCCTCTTGCACACACAGTTGCATTAGGGATTTCGAGCTTTCCACTCATCACCACCTAGTAAATTTAATTCACAACAGTCACCATTGAGTCCCCGAGACGTTCTCAACGTTTCCGAGGTGAACCCCGCAGTACGGTTCTCTTGACTCCACACGTCATCAGCACAGAACCCTGTCATCCGATTCTGACGTGCCTCATTTCACATCTGACTCTGAGGAAGAATCCAAAAATCCCACATACACCACACCCACTAGCCCCATGGCTGATTTTTCTTCCAACCCTTTCAACACAGGGATTGTTGGTGGAACTTCTTTGACCATCCTGGCTACTACAATAGCTACCACCACCACAACCAATGTTGGTATTCCCAACTTGGGAACTGCTTCCACTCTAGGCATGCCTAATATGGGAACTGCATCTACTTTAGGGATTCCCAACACGGGACCTACACCTGCTATAGGTATACCTTTGACTGGAACCACTTCCAGCATACCAAACGCTGGGTCTACTATACTCAATCCAAACCCATCTGTAACTCAAGCTACACTTGGGAACACAGGCTTCACCCATACACCTTTGATTGGGGGACAAATCCCCGTCACAAATCAGATACCCTTCGGGGGTAGTGACCCACACCATAATGCTACCACTAGCACATATGCCCCTACGACTACATCACACTCCTCAGCCAGTCTGCCATTTATGGAAAGTCTAAATTTGCTAGATTTGGAAAGACTAACTAATGATCCTATTAGACATGACCCCACTTGGGCCCCCATGCCCACAAAGCTCCCCTCAGACATCCCAAAATTTGAAGGGAAGGCTGGGGAAGACTCCCAAAACCACATCATGTCATTTCACCTATGTTGTTCCTTAAAATCCATAGTAGACGACTCCATTCATCTTCGTTTATTACAATGAACTTTTACTGGCTCGAAAGCCAAATGGTATATTGAGAAACCCCATGGGACACACCCTACGTTCACATCCCTTGCCTCGAATTTACTACAGTTCTTCCAATTACCTACCTGCTATGATGCAGGAGTGGAAATACTACTGTCTTGTAGACAGAACACTGCTACACACATCACTGATCATATCCATGAGTGGCGTAAGTGCCGTAGTCTCTGCAAGATAAAACTTGACGACCGTATCTTCCTGGATTGGTTCCTGAAATCACTCCTCCCTCTCATAGCCAAGGATGTAGCTTCTGAACGACCCCAGTCGAAAGAAGAATCCATTCTAAAAGCCCAGCAGTTTGATCTGATCTACGCCCAGTGTGGCTACTTGTATACCATTTTACCTGATGCTCCCCACGGCGATTCCTCCCGGACTGATGTGTCGGGGGCATCCCACGCCGCCGACAGCATCATTGGACAAGTTGCGTCCCACAACCAACCCTTTTCCATTATGTGCAATAATACCGGCCCCAATCTTTCGTGGGCCACATCTCACTCCGGAGCTACAACTTCGTATGCTGCCATGGCCCACCCCCACCACACTCATGGACCCTCATGTCCACCACAATGTTATGGTCACGCACCTTCATTGTATTCACCTCTGGTTGCACCTCCTACATATTACCATCACCAAGCCACACATGCTCTTGTTCACTCACAAGCCCCAATGGCTTATTACCCACCACAGGCAGTGCTTGTTGCACCACAACCTCCAGTCGTTCAAACTTATCCTCCAAACAACAACAACGCTACCTCCGCCAACCAAAACTTTGATCAACCACTGAAACAAGTTAAGAACCCAAATTTATGAACAAACCACCCAAGTTCCATATGCGGGGTATACGACCATTACACACACACTTTCCCCCATTTAGAGCGAGCACGCCAACTGTGGATCGATGAATCCCAACAACAAGGACACACTGCACAACCAACACTGCCTCCTCAATCGCAACCTGTGATATTGCAGAATCCTCTACCCAACCAAGGAGTAGTAAACACCTGTCCAATGGATCCCCCACAAGGATCTGATGCACCACAACAACAAATTACCTATGATGCAACCGATTACCAGCATACGCAGTCAAACACTCATCATTTGCTAATGATGTCATCAAATGATATCAACCTCCAAACGCGTTGAAACCAATACCCCCCCGGTGCACCTGTAAATGTTCTCCCTATGATTGAACAACCAATTTAGAACGCACCTACATCATTCGTCTCCACAGTCAGACCCGGATTATACTCAAAATCGCCTATGATTTCCACATTCCAATCCATCCCACCCCCATTGAAGATAACCGAGATATCTTATTTGTGCACCCTCTTGCAGAACACATAGGTACCAAACCAATAGCCCCCTTTACTCTGGAAACTACCCTTAGTGCCAACTCACGTAGGAGCCACACCAATTCATACTATCCCATTTTTATTTCCCCCTTCAGGCACCATCAACACACCAATCATGGCTACAATTAATCTCCCAGGACTGACATTAGGACTACCTGTATGGTACCTACCTTCCTCAAACCCTCCCCCGAGACCGAATGTCATTTTACAACTAGTGCAACCCATCAATACTTCTAACCGTCCACCCCCTAGTGTAGTAAACATCCAGAATCGACCACCTCCAACAGTGGCCACCGCATCAACATCCAATTATACTCCCCCACCACTTTGAAACATTGGGGGTAGAGGTCCACAAACCTACACCACTGGACCCACAACTCGCACCCCCCCAGCGACCCCCAAATTAGCGAAGAATCCCCCAACAATCCGCATACCTCCCAAGTGCTCTTTGTGCGACGACATAGGCCATGCCACCCATCAATGTCCACAATTACCGGCACTTCAAGAGCATATGCAAATGTTGGATGATGACACTAACATTCCAGTTGTCAAACTCGAGCTTCCCCCTCAGCCTCGTGATAAATATTTGCGTACTAACCACCCTTGTGCGATATGCGGCATCTACGGCCATTATTCACATCACTGCCCCGATCTCCCAGATTATAGAGCAACACTATACTAATTGAATAATGTTGACCTAGAGATATCCCCTCCTCTCATTGAGGAAATTCATCCCCCACCATATTCCTCCTCAGAAGATATTAAAACCATTTACACAGTTTCCACTGGAGACCCCTTTGTTCGGTCAACCCCTTCCACTGATCCCTTTGACACACATATTCAACCCTTTCAAATCGACGAGGATACCACAAGTCCACAACATGGGGGCGGGCCCAAAACCTTACTTACTCATCATCATCGTGATTCTCATTAGAGATACTGGGGGCATCCACCCCACAAGGGGAATCCCCCATCATCATATCATCACTCCAGTATGCCACCACAGCCCATAGCCTCATGGTATACCCCCCCGCCAGCAGTTGCTCAATGCCCTATTGATCCCTCTCTGAGACAATATCTGCACCACATTGACACCTCTAAGTTAGGGGGCATAATAGATTACCTCGACCCTAGGATAGGGGGCATGATCAATCATTTTGAACCTTCATCATCACATATATCTCATTATTTCAATGACCCCATTGTTCAAACCAACACATATGTGATCCACAATCATAAACCCCATGCACATAGCATGGGGGTAGGTCATTAACCTTGCTCACTTTTTCACATGCATGAGCTCAACCATTTTTGAGGTCACATATCACTTGTATATTTGATTTGATTTGATACACCTAGTATTCTTCCCCCGCGGGTCATCATTTCTCCCCACCACTGCATCCTTGGCTTGGTGGGCTCACCTTTATTTGTAGCCATTTTTTAACCTAGTTATTTCCTTTGACCATTCCGGAGTCCATGAACTCCATTTTTCACACCATTTGCACCGCCAGATTCATATTTCCATGCCCGTGATGATGCTTGAGATCATTTCTTGCTCTCACCAAAAACTTTCGGGCATTCTTTACATGCCCCTCGTTGCCTCGATTTGTGTTGCCTCGATGAGTCTTGAATCACCGGATTCAGTTTTCCGCGCTCGTGATGATGCTTGAGATCATTTCTCATTCTCACCCCCAGCATTTTTGGGCACGTTCTCACATGCTCATCATCCCCTCGATTTGCGTGACACATCGACAACCGTCAGATTTTACAAATTTTTGCATCACAACTTATACATGATCCCACCACTCCATCCATACTTCAATTATGGCGTTATTTGTCTACCATTCATCAACCCGCAAGGAGGCCCCATTAGTGTTCCCCCCTATCATCGTGCTTGATCCCCATATCCACCCTTTGATTGAACACTTCTTCCTTGCCTCTCCATTACTTTTGTTCGATATAATTTTATCCCTTTTTCGGGCTGAGCAATTCCTTTACGAAAAAGGCACTTAGGGAGTTTATGTTAAGCTCTTTTCTGACTCCTAAAAAAATGAAAAGATTGTCGAGCAATCTTGCTTCCTTTCATACTCGCTAAAGGTATCTGAAAGGGCATCTACCTAGTATAAGTTTACCCCTTTTCTGGACCTTGTATACTAATTACGAAAAATGAATACTCTAGTCACATTGGCTAGAAGAGTTCTCCATTTGCATCATTTTCTACATTTTCTACTTTTTCAAGCCTTGGAGACTAACATACGAAAAATAACACCAATGGAGTCTACTTACCGCTTTTAGACTCCCTAAAATTGAAAGCAACCATGAGCAATCGTCGTCTTGGGCTCGTACAGATCCACAGGACGGTACTCATCCACAAATTCAGAGTCTTCTTATCATTTTCAGACTCCTTAAAAATGAAAGCACTCATGAGCATAAATAGTCCTGGGCTCGCATAAATCCACAGGACAATACCATTTCAGAGCACACTTTTATCCCTTCTTGGAGCTCATTAAAACCACGAAGGACCCAATGGTGATTTTTGCCGCCACAACAGATTATGTCTACTCATATGGAAGCTTCCCCATTCTGGTTGCCTTTGTTCAGAGTATTCTGCAGTATGTCACCCTGAGAGTCTCCCAATAGCATCCATAAGTTTCTCCCCCCCGAGTTACTCCAGTCAGCAATACATACCCTTGATAAGCTATTATCCTCACACCTAAAAGTCATTTTCCTATTCTATCAAGTTAACTACCATGTCATCATGCTCTGAACAAAGGAAGTTTGAGTCCACCCACTCTATGACCCCAGTTATTCCCCATCTCCACAGTATGTCAATCCTACCATCAGTACTATCACACTTCAGTTGTACACCTCGCGCTCCTGTCAAGGAAACATCATCGCCTTGGTAGTTTCTGGTTTTCCTCTGTCGACGCCAACCAAATCTATTCCATAGGATAGACCCAGAGGTCCCTATGCCTTGGACTCATCACCATTAGTGATGAGTGCCTACGGATCATTTTGAAAGGAGTCCTAAATGCCTCTCCAAATGATTGTTTCTCACATGATCGACTTCAACACCTTGATCGCATCGTCGAGACTTGTACATGGAATCGGTCATTTCAGTTATTTGTTGAAGACCCCGGATATCACCTAACTCTACCACATTTATGAGGATTTTTGAGAAAACAACTAGTTACACATTCCTATGGATATCTGGGTTGTGCTCAGTGAAAGTTTTCAAGATGTACCCCAGTTTTATACTCCCTCGAGTATATAGTTACATAAATTCCTCATAGATTGGCTCACAGTCTTTGAGTCCTTAAAGATGTTGGACACCTTCAGCTCCAACAATTCATCAACCCTTCTGAAACCTTTTTCAAAATGGTTGTTTCTCTTTGCCAGTGTATTGGTTATTGATATCAGTCATGGTATGATCATGAGTACGTCCCAGCATTATGTCCCTTTGGACCATTATGATGTACCAACAGATTTTTATGTATTATTCAGGTCCCCATTGTTGGGCCTAATTGTTATGTATATGTCTTGACACGAGCATGGGTATGCTCGCCTCATCCATTATCACATATTTTTACTCATTCATTTTGAGCCTATGTATTTTTTCAGTTTTTGCAGCTTCCAAGGGGCCATTGTTCTAGTATCCAATCAGTCTCTTCTCTTCTCCAAACCCCAGGAAAAAAGACAAAAGAACTATGATGTCTATCGGCCATACGATGAGCTCCTTCCCTCACACATCAGGGGGCAATATGTTAACACCCAAAAAGTGCTCACTAGATCACTCCCTTATTCACATGATCCATTTGTCCACTTTTTCCACCATTTGAGCCTTTAAAACCTTCAAAAGCTCACCAAAAAGACCATAATACCCCTTTTCCCCCTCAAAATATGTATTTTTCCTCAAAAACACAAAAAACCCTAAAAATGGTCAAAATTTCCCAAAAAAAATTAAAAGGGAATAAAAATATAAAAAATATTCAAAAAAGGAAAAAGAGGAAGAAAGAGACCTAAACCATGTTGTTCCATACCATTGGTTTCCTTAAAGCCATAATGGTATTACCCATCACCCAAAAACTATTAAAAAGGTGATAGGGGCTGTTGGGGCCAAGGTCGCCTGTTGGGGCCAAGGTCGCAGCTATAGTAAAAGCTGCGAATTTTGGGAAAAAGCACGAGTATGGAAGGAAAGTGCTAATTTTGGGACAAGCACTAAGTTTTGGGTAAGAAGGAGACGGTGCGCAGTACGGTGCCAGATGGATGATCTCAGCGCAGATCACGGACCGGAAATTGCGGAGCTCGCGCGCACGTCATCAAAGAATGAAGGTGGCTCAGCTACCATAATAAATAAGGCGATGGAGTAGAGGGCTCAGCTACCCTCATTTAAAGGCTTAGTACAGAAGTTATGGTTGCTCGGATCAAGGAGGAGCAACGGACCAGAGCATTGAAGGCGAAGGACGATCGCCCATACCCACAATCTGCGCCGGAATTCACGGAGCCTGCAGGAAGCGGCGACGTGACTGCAAGCGGCGCCTACAGTACACCTAGCCATGTGCGTGGTTAGGGTTTTTGGGAATCACTGTTGGGAAAGGCCCACAGTTTTGTAAAGGTGTGACCGTCATGGCCACCTATATATATGAATCATTGTAATGGGTAGAGGTTCCTTCAGTTCTTTCCTTTTGGAGAATTAGAGAGCTAGATGTTAGACTGTTAGAGAGCCAGTCTAAAGGATAGATCATGTGTTGATTATCCTTCACTGTATTTTCTACCCGGTGCGTAGAACTAGAGAGGAAATCGGATAGCCGAGGAGCTAATCCCTGAGTTGCCAGACAGTCTGAGTCGACGTCTGTGCCTTTGTAATCTCCATAGAGAGGAGACAGGTTGAGAGAAGGGCTCCCAGCTGTGTGCGTGGAGTTTCCTGTAAGATCTAAGGCTGCAGCTGTGTGCGCAGCATATTGTATAACTCTATCATTTTCTGGTTAATATAACACTCCCGTGGACGTGGTTTTCCTCGAGGAGATGAGCTTCACTTATATCCTCCTGTTATAATGTTTGCGTGAATGATAACCATTTAGAGTTCATTATTTGTGTATGCAAGACTTCTGTCTTATCTTTATGACTGTTTGAGCGAGTTGGAAAGATCCCTTGATAGCTATAAGTGTCTTAAGTACTAAAGAAGTAGTAACGCGCTGTCGCTGCAGCGAGCTAGGAATACGTTACTGCGCCGGATGCGAAGGGCAAGGAAGTATTTAGCGCGTCAACGCCAGGAATAGTTGCCTTCTGCGCTAGAGAGGAGAAACCGCGCAGTAGACCTGCCAAGGAAGGAATCCACGCAGCTGCGCCGAGCGGCCTGCGGGAAGGTCCGACCGCCGATTTTGCAGGAACCATTCAAGGAAGAGCGATCTCCGCGTCACCCAGGTTAAGGAAACCTGATTCCTTAACCCCCCATAGCCACTTCGGGTGAGACCTCGAGCTGTCGCGCAGCTCGTTGCCGAGAGGGCCAGTGCGCCAAGGGGTTTTGTTGCTGCGCTTCATTAAAACCCGGGTCTGCCCAGAAAAGCAGTCAACAGGGGCTCCTCATTATTCATCCACATTTCATCCTATCCTTATGCTGCCAAATTCCCTTTGAGAGCCATTTCCTCCCATTTCGAGTTTGAAGATCCCCATTGAATCTTTGGAGAAGAAAAGACCATTGGACATTGGAGATTCTCAACCTTGGAGTTGCTCAACACTTATCATCCTCACCATTTGAGGTAATACAAAATCAAATTTTTTAAATTTCTTGTTCTGCCTTTAGATCTTATTGCTTATGCTCTTAAAATCAGTTTTTTATTTCTTTTGCACATGTTAATGTTAGATCGGATTATATTAGTTTTTACATATCTTTATTGAGACTGCTGCTACTAGTTAGCATGTGCTCATTAGCACTAGCTTGGGAGAAATACCAAGAAACACACACATCGTACATAAATAAACATATTCATATTAGGGAGTAAATATAATAATTTCACATTCATAGACCATGATGAATACTTATCATTTAATTGAATAAGATCTAAGCAACTATCTTTGTAAGAGTAATTTTCCACCCACCATAGATATCAGCAATAGATACCACCCCTAAGTTGATCTATGAGGCCACCAGGGTGAAGGAAAAACCAATAAGATTCACTCTCTCTCATCCCAACCCATTTTTTCTCATGCTTAGCCAACCTACTCACCACTAGTAACTACAGGTATGATATTCAATCATGGAACTCTCTTCCACTTGTTACACCAAAATCTCGTCATGATAGGTTTTGTGTCCTTTGTATGCCTTGTTTCCTAAAATACCCGGGATGAAATACCAAGATAAGTCTTGATGTTCATCTTCTTAACTTTTCTAGTGACCCCGACACGCCATGTTCTTTGGCAAGGTGTGTCATCCTTAAGGTGATGTGCTCTTCACATTAGCAGAGCACATCTGTGAGACTGTCTTCTCTTGCACAAGGTGTGTCACCATTCTAATGGCATGATTTGTCCTTGTGCAAGGTGCGTTGTTGTTGGTTAAAATGGATAAAGAGAATCCTCGAGCGACTTCTCGAAGCTTGGATGGCATGGAGACTTATCCCTACATATCTGGGAAGGTGGAATTCTATCTCCTTACCTAGTGGGATGATCCCTTAATCCTCTCCCATAAATCCTCAACATATCCTATCCCTTTAGCCCTATATATATGAAACCCCTCTCCATTAGGAGGAGGGATAAAGTACCCATATGCTGGTGGAATTTGGCTGGGAGATCCTCTTCATCCATAGGAGGCTAGAAGTCTAGAAGGCTTTGATATTTTGAGGCAAGATCACTTGAGTTGGTGTTACAATGTCAAGGCATTGGTTGTAATTTCTCATATTTTGTATTTGCTACAAATTACGTTTAATACAAAGATATTTCCATAAACTTGTTGTTTCTATAATGTTTAGGATTGACCTCTTTGAGTGTTAATTTAGTTAGATTCATAATCATATGCTTTCACTTGTTCATTTGTTTCCATTTGGTCCATCTTGTTTTGTAGACAGAGATCGAGGAACTGGGAGTAGATCAAACGAGGGGAAAGGAGCATTATCTGAGGTAAGTTGTTTCCCAATATACCTTGCAATTTAATCTAACTAGAAAGGATAGTTGTATTACATACATGTTTTGTTTTAGATCTAATTCATCTAGACTAGAGAGTTCTGTTTTGTGCGCATTAACAGATTGTCATAAAAAAAAATGGCCACCATATTGGGGAAGTTATAATTCATAGTTTTATTTTGTTTTCAATTCATGATATTTTTTTATTTGGCCTCTAATTTCCTTTCCCTCCACCAGAGATCATCAAAGAGTTCTTGGGTCATCCAGACTCTATTTAGGACTTATATTAAGCCATCTTTCTTTTTATTCTTTGAGGATTTTTATTTTTGTTGCTTGGATCCCGCCTGATGCACCTAGGAAGTTCATAGCTTGCATCAGGATTCTCAGTGACGCACTTTTCCTTAGATCAAGCTGTGTCACTGCTGCTCCTTTCCTGTCTACATAATGTGTCACTGACACACTTCTCATGTGTTTAGAGAGCATCGCTAAAGCATCCAATTCTCCAGTGTACCTTATCAACGGACATCGCCCCTCATCACTTTGTACATTGGTTTAAAAATTCCTCATTGTGATTTTTGGCTTGATTTTTTGGACTCTATGGTTTGTCTTTTACAGTCCCATAACCTCCTAGGTACAACATGGTTTGTCCATTGGCTTGTTTCTGAAGTTTAATCTTGATTTGGGTCTTAGTTAGTCAAGAGGGTACACCCCTCATAGTGGGAAATTTCAATCCCTCATGAGCACACTCAATCTTGGGACCCCTTATTAGTCCATCTGATATGTTCAATCTGACTTCTTATCCCTCCAATAGTTAGTGATTGTGATTTTTGCAAAAAGTTCATGTGTGGTTTTTTGTGTTTGAAGATCTTGGGTCATTTATATTTTTGCGAATTTCCATTTGATTAAAATTTTGTAGCAAGAAAGCTCTTTAGTTATCTGAATTTGGAGTAAACAAATATTATAATTCTCAGATTTATTTGAGTCTTTGGTGTGAAAATCAGAAAGTTCTTATTATTTCCATTTCGAGTGAATTACTTGGAATCGGTTAAAAGGGTTTTTTTTATGTTTTGGAACATCATTTGAATAATCTTTGGAAAATGAAAATTTAATAATACTTAGGAATTCTTGGTTGTAAAAGGTTCATTTTTATTTTCCTTGAAATTTTTGAGTTTATTTGAACCTTCTCAAAGTATTCCGAAAGTTGGTAAAAAACTCGATAATTTTTTATTTTCTCTCCATCTCTTTTAGTTTCCATTTCAATATTAGAGTTAGTTCTTTCAAAAGCAAATTCATCTTTTCATTCTTTGCTCGTAGATATGCTTGAATTGAAAAAGAAAAAGACAAAAATAATCTTTGATTTGGTGTGTTACTTTTCATTTTTGTTGGTTTGTTGAAAGAATGCTTTTCATGTCTTTTTGTTAAATTGAAAGTATGGGTGTTTTGTTAATTTTTATTATTAGAAAAGTAAAAATACTTCTTCCTATCATTAGTTAGTTTTCGTCGAAAGAGAAATGAAGACTTGCATTGCATGTAGAGTAAATTTGCATCATTTTAAATTCCAATTCTACTCCTCATGCATCCACTTAACCGTCAAGATACAATTTAACGGTAGCTTAGGTTAAAATTGTATAGAAACTTGTGTGTTAGGGTAGAGATGTGTTCCAACGTCTTTAATCATGGAAGTTTTCGTTATTTTCCTACAATGCATCTCGGGGGCTTGTACTTCTTCCATGTACCAATTGGTATATCGATCGACCTTTCACGTACCTTCGGGTATATAGAAAGGTACTTCATGTACTTGATAGTATATCAAAAGGCTCCTGTCATGCAGTTGTGCATTAGACAACACCACTACAGATTTGAGCTCCCATGTACCTTGTGTATATCGTGAGACCCCATTAGGATTCCTGAAACCTTTTGAGTTAACTATTGGACATCTTGGCATGGAAATACACCGATAACAACACTCGGGGAGATACTAGGCACGTACTTCCAGGTAGTCGGGTTATACAGTCGGGGGTACGGTCTTAATCCTCATTGGTTAGTGCTCTAAAAAATTGGGCCGAGTATAATTGTTGGAACCTGTAGTATATCATGAGTTGCGATGCCTTGATAATCATGTGAGGTTCCAGACTATTGAATCCCACCTAACATAAGTTTGCTTGCATCTTTAGCTTGAGTAGATCTTGAAGTGTGTTTTTATTTTGTAGAAAACTCTGAGGAGAAGTTTTGGTTCAGCCATCTTGGCTGATCAACCTTTAAGAAGATCCCATAGAATTTTAAATCTGCCACCTGAATATCCCCTTAACTAGGAGGACAAATCAGGAGAAACTATGGATCAAACCTCCACTTTTGTGTCACATGAAGAAGGAAAATTCTACCTTAGAATCAGGAGTGAACTAATCTCCTCCTACAAATCCACCAATCACTAATCCTACGGGACCTTTGCTGGTGGAAAAACCTCCTACACATGACATGACCTTTCATCATTCTCTTGAAGGACATCCTAGGGCTATGGAATGGATTTTTAGTCAGCCCAGGGATGAACTGATATCGACATCTTTTGTTCGAACAACATCATTCTTGGACACTTATTTAGGTCAACATGTTTCTGATTTTGGTTCACTTCCGATGGTGGAAAATCCACAACATCGATTTCCTCCTTGGATCCTGGATGAAATATTTCTTGTTCCCATTTACAAGACTATCAAATGATTACGAACATTCAGAAACTAGCTTACACGCAAGATTCCCCCCCCTAGGTCCAATCCAGAAGTACCCATTTTTTAACAACATTCCCCTAGACATTCTTTTTTTTTTCTTCACCAGGAATATCTGCACAGATGATGATCGTATATGAACCAAGTCAACCATGTTTTCCATCTGGTGCACCTCCAAACAAATTCACTGGTTCTGCATCCTACATGACCCCAACAACTGGAGTACAATCTTAAGCTACTATTAACTACGTTACTGGAACACCACCTTCACCTCCCCCACCTCAAAATTTAAGCGGAGGTTATCAAAAAATGAGCAGATTTTATCCCGTAGCTAGTAGTCAACAAATGAATTCGGGTCAACCTACAATTAGTGGTTAACATACCCTTGTTACCCATACTCCAATGAGTGGATATTTTTCAACTGGGGGGAAACCGCAAGTCAGTGGAAAAAACCTAAATGGGGGACATCATCTAGTTAGGGGACAAAACGTGAGTAGAGGATATCATTCACATCCAAATTATAGCATGGTTGGGAGTTCACTCCCAACCATGGGAAAACCTACACATCAAATGGGGGGACCATCCAATTGGACCCAAACCCTATGGGGCCATATATACCCAAAATCATAACGTTGCTATATGTCCAAACTATCCATGATCCACTCGGGGCCAAGAAGCCGAGGGGGACAATAGTTTGACTGAATGAGTTGGCTTTGTTATGACGGAAGCATAAGAAATAGAATAGCAAAGCAAAAATTACACTATGCAGATAAACACAAATACACACAAACAAATATGCAAGAATGCAAACAGATTTCTCTATTACTGGATGTAATGATCCATACTGATAAGATGTATATTACAATAGTTTACATGCTTATATAGAGAGGGTTGATATGCTTGGGTGCCTACTTGTTACGTTCAGTTACAAAAGAAGTTATAACGATTCGGCAGTTCAACCGTTACAATTGACTGGAAGACAAAGAGACAGTCTGTCGAAGTTCACAAGATGGTGTTGCACAAGTCATAGGTCGACGATGTATGTCGATGTCGCGAAACTATGAGGTCACAGAACATGTCGAAGTCATGTCGCATTTCGACAACTTGCCAAAGTTGGGTCAAAGTCACGGAGTGTGTCGAAACTCGTCAGAGTTGTGTCGACGATGGCTTGTCACAACAGATGTCGAAATTTGAAAATAATGACAACTGCGATATGGATCAGACCTCCTTCCTTAAGAAATAATGTTCCCCATTGTTTTCTCGTGAAGGTGGGGAAAATTTTCAATTAGTTCAGTAGCAGAGTACCACTTTCCTAGCGTTGGTATCTGGCCTGCCTTAGCAACCCGAAACAAGGGAATTGTGTTCGTCCTTGTATGGCATACTCGTTGTCCCA
The DNA here is from genome assembly GCA_027924585.1 of Larix kaempferi. NCBI lineage: Eukaryota > Viridiplantae > Streptophyta > Pinopsida > Pinales > Pinaceae > Larix > Larix kaempferi. Next base: position 1,640,241 of record BSBM01000104.1, read on the forward strand.
CAATGGTGTCACAAGGAAGAGGCTCCTAAACATCTGGATGGATGTCATCAGGTTCTGTTGTTGGTAATTCGTTATGTTCCAATAGTGGTGCATGGTATGGTCAAAGTAGATCCACATTGAAGACTAGATGTAGACCGAGGCACGCAGGAATGTCAAGCTGGAAATATTTTTCGCCAATCTGCTGAAGAATACTGTATGGACCATATCGCAAAGGTTTTAGCTTCTTTAATGGGCCAGTGAATCACTCCTTCTTAAGATGTAACCAGTCCTTATCCCCAATCTGGAACGAATGAGAGATACGATGCTTATCGTGTCGCGCCTTAGATTTCATGTTTTCTCTATGCAACATGTCATGTGCTTGTCACTGGATGTCGCAAATCTATTCTTGAAACTTCAATGCTTTGTCAAGTTATCGATGGTTGTGGTCGGTGTCGGAGTTCGACTATGTCGAAGAGATGATCAAGTCTATAGACATTGAGGGTTGAAATCCATAACAGATCTCAAATGGACTCTTTCCTGTAGAGTTGTGCTGAGCACAATTGTAGATGTGATGTATGTATGGAATAGTTTCATTCCATGTTCGTCGATGCTTGTGGTTGTACATGCGAAGTAGTTGTATTACCAAGCGATTCACAAATTCCGTCTGTCCCTCAGTCTGCGGATGGAAATCTGTTGACAATGAGAGTCATGTGTCTAGCTGTTTCCAAATGGTCTTCCAAAAGATGCTGATGAATCTGGAATCTCGGTCGGAAATGATGGTTGTTGGTAAACCATAGTGTTTCAAAACATGCGTGAAGAAGAGCTGAGCAGTCTGTTGTGTTGTTGTGGTCTTGTTGCATGGTATGAGAATGGACATCTTAGAAAATCTGTCGACTACTACTAAGATCACGTCATGCTGATGTTTCATAGTAGGATACCCTGTCAAGTAGTCCATAGAAATAGATTCCTATGGTTGAATAGGAACTGGTAGAGGCGTGTACAATCCCTGTTGTCGATTAGGCGGTTTAGTAATGGCACAAACCACACATGATTGAATGTACTTGTTGACATCAGTTTTAAGTGAAGGACAAAAGAAATACTTATGCAGAATAGAAAGTGTCTTCGATACTCCAAAGTGTCCTACAATATTGCTGTAGTGTGCGTCCCAAATGAACTATTGTCGATGCTCACTGGTCGGTACACAAAGCTATCCAAGCTTGTATATCAAGGTATATTTTAGGAAATAATCAACGGTCGATGACTTGTTAATCTGAAGCTGCCGATAGACTGATGAAAATTCGATTGCTTCATGATACAACTGAGGCCAAGTAGTGGTGTCATATCCTTGCATACTCATCACTGTAAACAAGAGAGTAATGGGCGGTCTATGAAATTTCCCACATAAGATCCAAAGAGATGATGTAAACCTCACAATGAAAGAATTTAGGAATAATAGAAGAAGAGACAAGCAATAGAACTTAGATCCAAAGAAACTCTGATTGAGGCAGAATAATTACACATGTTACATTAAACTGAATAGTGAACAGGTAAATATACAATGCTGAGTATGAGGATTTGAATTCACTAGGAGGAATTCGAATTGGCCTTCATGCACAGATCCATAATCAGTGGAGAGTCATCAATGCCTAACTAGGAGTCCACTTCTCATCAGTGAAGTCATCAATGCACAAGTAATGGTAAACCGGGAGTCAAACTGAGTCTAACTAAATGTGGTTGGTGTAACTGGCACATGGAAGCACTAATATAGTGAAGGAGGCTCAGTGGAGGGAACCATAGGAGTTAACTGGAGTCAGAATGGTCAATCTAGTCTCACTGGAGGTCCAACAGAGTGATAAACTCAGTAAAGAGTCAGTTAATCCTTAAATCAAGGAAATAACTGAAGATAACTCAATATAATTGAATATAACTAGATTGGTAGGTGAAGAAGGCGCCGTTGTCATGCAGTGGAGAAAAGGAGGGCGCATTAGTCACTAGGAGGGCTAGAAATGATTTGAAGGAAGCTCCGGGGGCTAGTTTGCTGAGGACTAGGTGCTGGGACTGATGACGTAGAATGCATGCAAACGCTAATTGCATACAAACCCTAATTTTGCATGCATGACTGAAAATGAAAATGACTGGAAAGCTAGTAGGACTAGGATGGAGTATAGGAATATCCTAACACCCCCCCCTTAATCCATCCTAGGCCCTGGTAACTAGGACCAAAGGTCACCCATACAATAAATGAAATGATAATAAAATACATAACTATCCATAAACTGAGAAAATGGGGAAAACCTCATGGGAAAAATACCCACCCTCAAAAGAACAGTAAATAACTCAAAGAACCATCATGCAGAAAACAAAGAAGATTTCATTAGTGAAAACTTTTGCAAAAGACTTGGCAAGCTAATCCTATGTAGGAAGGTCTCCCACTGTGTGGAGGATGACGCAAGTCTTTCAGGAACTTTTTCTGTATCTGGAGCGAATGGAACATGAGTAGTCTTCCCAAAAGATGGAAGAAAGAACCCCATCATCATGCTGCATCTCTCATGGAGAGATGGATGGCATAATGCAAGGTTGGCATGATGCTGAAGTCTAGTAGTTCGGTAAGAAAATAAATCATCAACTATATTCTCAGTAGTAGCAAGGACTGTGTGAGAACATATTTCTCTTGAATCTGGATTTAGAATAGGTGTTGGTTCTGAATCTTCTTGAACCATGATCTCAACATCAAAATATTGATCTTCTTCTTCACTAGAAGAGGAGTCACAGGAAGAGGAGTCACTGTGATCTTCATCAGAATCTGAAGTAGTAGTTGGAGAGAAAGGCATGAAGTGTGAGAACTCATATGCCTTTGAGGCATGATTAGCAATCCCATTCGCTATAACCTTTCGAGTGGAGATTTCTGTAATTTCTACTATGTTTGGACCAAAAATTACTTGTTTTGGAGATCTTGTATGATTCATTTGATATACTGACAACAAATTAGCTGTAAGAGAAGGAACAAATAAGACATTTTTGAACTTACCATGCTCCATATGAACTGTACCCAAACCTTTGGTAGAAATCTGAGAGTACGTTGTCTCCCATGTGAATGGTAGGCCCATCTTGGAGATCCAAAGAGGAGAAGGATTCTTCTTGTGCAATCATGTGGTTGCAGGCTCCAGAATCTATGAGGAGGGCTTTTGTATTTGAAAAACCAGCCATCAATGAATGGCAATCATTAGATCCACTTCCAGAATCAGTCATCTTTGCTTCTTTTGGAACAACAATTTGGTTTTGTTCAAGAAGCTTGGTTAGAAGATCAATCTTCTTGTGCATGTAGGCATGCTTAGGATGGTTTCCTCTCTTGCAATAGGTACAATTAGATCTCTTTTGTTTGTCATTTTTGGATCTTGAAGGTTTCTTTCCTTTGCCTTTTTTCTCCCTTTTGCATTCACTCCACTTGATTCACCAACTAAAAGAGCTAGATCTCTGGAGGTTGTGATGGTACCCATTTGAAACAGTTTGTTCTCTTCTTGAATGAGAGATTCAATAAATTCATTTAAAGTGGGAAACTTTCATCCAGGGATGGACATTCGAACAGAATGAAAGGTAGATACAAAGACAGAAAATTGAGATCCAAGTTTGCTCAATATAGAGAGTATCAATTGCTCATCAATTTTAGTGATACCACATTGCTTGCAATGCAAAACCAAATTCTGAAATTTGGAGAAGAATTCTTGGATGCTCTTGAAATTGCTAGGTTGAAGGGCAACCACTTCATTCTCAAGAATGTAGCCTCTTAGTTCATCTTGTTTTCCAAAATGATTCTTCAATTTTATCCATAACTCATTTGGAGACTTCAATCCATCAGTATGAAACAATAGATCATCAGATATATGAAGGCATATGCATCCAAAGGCTTCATCCATTTTGTTTAGATGCTTGACTCTCTTTTCAGCTTGATGTGGTATGGCATCTTTTTCCTCAACTATTCTAGTAAACCCTCTTGACCTCAAGAGTACAATCATCTTCATCTTCCATTCGAAATAATTGAAAGGAGTGAGAAGTATAGGAGAAGAAGGAGCATTTGAATTGCTCATCTTGACTGCTTGAACAAGTGCAAATAGAAAGCTGTTGAATTTGCTACTGGAACTTCGAAATACCTGCAAAAAAACTCTCAAGAATGGAGGTAGAATATACTCTCAAGGATCTGGTACCATGTGAAATTTCCCACATAAGATCCAAAGAGATGATGTAAACCTCACAATGAAAGAATTTAGGAATAATATAAGAAGAGACAAGAAATAGAACTTAGATCCAAAGAAACTTTGATTGAGGCAGAATAATTACACATGTTACATTAAACTAAATAGTGAACAGGTAAATATACAATGTTGAGTATGAGGATTCGAATTCATTAGGAGGAATAGGATGGAGTATAGGAATATCCTAACACGGTTTTCTTAGACAATTGGCAACGGCGTTGGTTTTACCTTTCCTACAATTAATTACCAACTGGAATTGTTGTAGGTAATTAATACACTTAAGTTATCGATTTGTTTGAATTTTTGATTGGGTTGAAGCAAGCTGAAGAGGCTTATGGTTAGTGAGGATGATCGTTTCCTTTCCAAGGATGTAATGCCTCCATTACTTGAGAGCTTGCACAATGGCGTACAGTTATTTTCTGTATGTCAAATACCTTCTAATAGTGTTGTTAAAAGTTTCAGAATGAAAAGCGAGTGGGTGACTAGACTGAGTGATCACTGTGCCCAAGGCATAGCTTGATGCGTCTGTCTCAATCTCAAAGGGCTGATGCAAATCAGGTAACACAAGTATTGGTGCAGTGCAGAGCTTGTGTTTGAGTTGTTCAAAAGCTGCTTGTTGTGTCGGTGTACATTTAAAGACAGTTTTCCTACTTCCTTTCGTCAACTGATTCAAGGGACAAGCTATGTGACTGAAGCCGAGTATGAATCATCGGTAGAAATTCACCAAACCAAGAAAACTTCTTAGTTCTTGAATGCTGTGGGGAATGGGCCAATCTTTGAGAATTTGTACTTTTTCTGGGTCAACGTGAATTCTTGCAGAGTCAATTACAAACCCCAAATATTTGATGTTGTTCATTACAAAGGAACACTTGTCCATGTTCAAGTAGAGTCGATGTTGCTGGAGAGTGTCAAGGACTTGCTGAAGTTGTATGCAATGTTCTTCCCATGATCGAATGAAAATCAATATGTCGTCAAGATAGATAATGACCCATTTTCCGATGAAAGGTTGAATAATGTTATCCATGTATCGCATGAAGGTCATAGGTGCATTGGTTAAGCCGAAAGGCATGACTAACAATTCAAACAATCCTTCCTTGGTCTTGAAAGAAGTTTTCCATACATCTGAGGGCTCAATTGGAATTTGATCATATCTCGACTTGAGGTCGAGCTTTGTAAAGAATTTATCACCTTTTAGATAGTCAATGAGCTCGTCTATCTATGGCAGAGGGTACCGATTCTTCACCAATATTTTGTTGAGTGTCTTATAGTCAATGCACATGCACCAAGTCCTATCTTTATTGGGAACGAGGACGACTGGACTTCCACAAGGGGAGGAGCTGGGTAAGATATGACCTTTGTTGATCAGATCTTGGATTTTTCTGTGAATCTCTTCATTTTCGAGAATGGATCTTTTGTATACAAATGCATTAGGAAAAGAAGAACTAGGAGCAAGTTCAATAGAGTGTTTTACCTGACAGTGTAGAGGTACTCCGTATGGAACTTGGAATAGGTTTTGGTACTCATCAAGAATATTGTCGATCTGCTGCTTCTGTTGGGAGTTGCACTCATCGGTGACTCGACTAGTTGCTGCAGTCTTCCTAGAATGTTGTGGCTTTATCATAATCAATGCAAACTTCTGAGCACGATTGATGAGCTTCTTTGTCTTTTTCGCAGATACCAAGGAAACCGTTGGTGTAGGTTGTCGTTATGGTATGCTGTATCGCCGATCTTCGATTCTGACAATCACCTTTTACGGTCGTGACTGGTAACTTCCATGGTGACCCCATAGGTAAGGTTTCCCAAACAGGGCGTCGAATACAGATAGTGGTGCCACATTGCAAAGTACTTCATCTTCAAAAATATTTATGAAGTATGCGAGCTTGTATTGTTGGGTGATCCTTAGCTCCTGTCCATCCTTCATCCAATCGATGTTGTAAGGATGTAGATGTGGAGGGGTCACAAGACCTAGCTTCTTCACAAGTTCTTTTGTCCCGAGTGATCATCCTATTTCTCTGCATTTATATGTGTGTGACTATTCCATTTTAAGGCGGAAGGATATTGGAGTTTAAGTCTAGCATTGAAAGGCATTGGTAGAAGATTGTTCGTATAAGGCATGAAGTAAGTCCCATTGAAGGCACATAAAATCGTGTTGGGTAGTAGTGCAGTGATCCATCTCAAGATTCGTTCTCTTTGATTCTCCAGGTTCTCACTTTTGTTCCTCTTATACTTCACTAATGGATTCTTCCAATAGCAACTTCTATTTCCCTGAATCTGCTTCATCCTGCAGAGATAAACATGTTAAAAGATGGTCATGGTTAAATAAGTATCTAAACAAAACTAATTCTAATACTTTATATGATACTACAGTCGTGTCTCAGGAGTATGATCCACAGCCCAATTGGACATTACCTGAAATTGATGTTGATAAGATCTATGATCTTCCTATGTTTAAGTTTCGTGCTGCTCAATTGTTCTGGTTCACATCTGTTAATATCCCTATCACTGTTGGTCAGTCGGTTTACCAAGTTCCATTAATCAAGCACAAAGATATTGAATGGGGCTTAGAACATGGTTATAAATACATTCATATTGGCTTGATACAGTTTGGTGCTAATCCTTTAGTCCGTCTTGGTTTAAACACTTCCTCTTTAACCTACATCCTTGACTCCCATCTAAATAAATTTGAAGATTCTTTACTTGGCGGTTTCCAAAGCTCCTTGAATAATGGCCCTGCTTGGTCATCCCTTGTCCCTAGATACCAAGTGTCGCTCACTCATCCTTATATCAATGAGTTTTTACAGTCTTATATTCAGTTTTCCGGCTTTGATGTTGCTAGACAAGCCCAAATAGCCCAATTACATTCCACTTTGTGTATTCGATTTGTTTCCACTACAATTCCAACAATTAATCCTAAGCTGAGCAAAAGAGCTCGTTAGGAGGGGGTAGTAGTAGGTCCTGGCAACACTACACCTTTACAACTGGGTTTTTCCCAAGTTACCTTACCCGATGAATGGAATAGCAGTTATTTACCTTTGTCCCAAAAATATCCCAAACTAAAACATTATGGTTCGAAACACCTCAAAATAGTATAGTCATTAGATGGAAGTACTTTTCTAAGATTTGGTTCCTCTCAGTATTTTAATACATCTACCTCTTCACCTAGTCTCAGTAGGTCTTTATCTCATTCTGTTACTCTTCCAAGAAGAATACCTCCTGCTATACATATGCAGCCATATGATAGTCAGATGTACTAACATCTTACTAATCATAGTCAGTTCCCTTCTTCCACATGTAAATTATGCAAGGAGAAAAATATTCTAGTTTATTGATGAGTCATCCTCCAGTCTACCAGTACACAATGGTCAGCATTCCAACTGTTCTGAATGTTCATCGCTCTTCAAGGATATAAAGAGATTTACTCTTCCAAGAGAAAAGCCTGGTCAATTAGTTAGATTGCTGAAAGGATATTGGATATAGGAAATTCTACTCCTACATTTAAAGAAGGAACATTACAAGCAGATCTACAATTTGTAAAACTTAGGAATCCCGCAGATCTTGAACCAGCAGACCAAATAAAGCAACAAAATTATACAAACTTCCAGTTAGTTTGTATTGCACAGAATATTGATGATGTGGCTCAAGATGTCTTAGAACTTAAAGAACATTTGCAAACATTACATGGCACCATTGATCATATTTTTGGTTCCATAGATCATTTAAATCATGCTCAAGAAGAAAGAAAGAAAAGCTTGTTGATATTGAGCTTAAATTGGACATTATAGCCAAGTCTGTTAGCATTTTGTAGTCAGCCATTCCTCAACCTCTTTAACCTCCTAGATACGGCCAGATTGACAAGGAAGGATATAAGTTTAAATACCATCCTGACAATTCTAGCTCCCAAAAAATTTAAAGCAGCTAAGTCCTCATCAGTTGCAGAGAATCTAGTAAGGTATTGGATTAGCAAGAGAAAAATTTGAATTAATGAAACAAAGAGATGCAGAGTTAGAAATCCAAGAAATAAAAATGGCATCCTCCCAAGTCTCATTTGATTTTGAGATTGGAGAATCTTCGGTCCCTAATCCCATTAAATGAAATAGAGCTGAAACTCATTTCTTTCATAATCAAGCTAGGAAGGTTAAAGGCCATGATGTCAGCTAGGAAAAGTTCAGAAGTCCATTTGTCAGATGAACAAATGAGTTGAAAAATGTTGAGGTTAAAATACATTCCAAAGACTTATCAAAGCATTTGGAAATACATTGATTATTAATCTGGATTATTTATCTCATGAACACATTTTGAATTTGTTCCAGAAAATAAATGTATGGGCATTTCAAAGAAAAGCCGAAACCAAATCTTCATGGGAAGACATAACTACTCAGTTGACTTGGGATTTCATGGGAATTGTCAAGCTTTGGTGGGAAAAGCTTTCAGATACAGAAACATAGCACATTATTGATGATACAAATCCACTTGAAGCTTTATTCCAAGCACTAGCATATGAGTTCCTTGGAGCATTGCCTCCAGAGGCTTCACACACTGCTCAAATGTATATGTCACAGAAGCTTTGCAATATTGATTTACTTCCAGATTATTTTTGCACGATGCAGTCCATGCTTTATAAAATCACTAATCATCAGAATGTTGCATACCTCCGACACTATCTTGCCTCTCTTCCTGGTAAGATACATGAATTAGTTTCAAGATATCTCGGTGATCACCGTGTAAATATTGAGTTCTTTCTTTGTCTAGTCTTCATCAGCATGTGTTAACATCTCTCCAAAAAGAATGTGTCACCATGAAGACACAAAAAATTTCAAAAAACAGATCTTCCTCTCCCAGTCAGCTTGTTAGTAGTTTCATGAGACTGCTAGTTATGGATGTTTCAAGCCTAAACCTCCAAAGGATACTTCTTCTTCCTACACCTGTTCTTCTCAGAAGCGTGGTGGATCCCTTTCTCGTTCTTCTTCCAAGACAGCTTTCAGAAAACCTGCCAAAAACGTTTTCTTCAAAAATAAACAAAGAAGGTTTGTCTTCAAGAAAAGATCAACACATTTGAAAAAATTATCCTGCTATATTTGTGGCAAAACAGGCCATTGGGAAAATGCTTGTCCTGAAAAGAAAACAAAGATGCAATGTGAAATATTCAACACAGAATATGATCCTGCTGAATGGGATCTAGTTCTAGAATTGCAATCAGATGATGAAGGTTTTTCAATCCATGAGTCAGAAAATGAATCTGAGTATGATACTCACACAGAAAGAATTGATTTCAGAAAATTATCAATAGAATCCTCAGATAGCTCAGACAATGAATGTACATTCATTAGCAATTGTCTAGTTTTAGAATGTTTCATGTTTTCAGTTTCTTCAGTAAGAAAACAAATAGAAGAACTTGAAGAAAGAAAGGCCAACCTTTCTCCAGGATTGGTAATAATTAGAAGAAGATTGCAAGAAAAGATTGATGAACTCTCTCAGCGGTTTCTAGAACCAAAGAATACAGAGTTCATCCCAGAAGATGAAATTTGCTTTGATGATTTCCCACAAGATCAAGGTGAGTTATTTCTTTTGAAGAAAATAACTTACTTTGAAAACAAAGTAAAAGATGAAAGAGAATAGTTAGCCAATTTGGCTACAAGCATCCAGAGTTCTTTGCATAAGTTGGATGAGTTAAATTCAAAATATATACAACTTACAATGAGAAAAGCTCACAGCTTTTGTCCAGCACAAGAATCTACTCCTTCTAATACAGTCTGATGCAGGAGCATCGGAGCCTAGGCAGATCCATCGAGGTTGATCGACAAGAGGGAGCCGACCAATGGGAGTGCCGATGACCATTGGTGTGAGAAGCAGGTTGATTTGTCGAAGTCAACAAGTCGAGCAGAAGCATTCGGAGTGCGAGTGACTGGAGCAACGCAACGAATGTTGCGATTGGTCAAGAATCGATAGAAATTAGTCGATAGACGACAAGTAAAGCGAATAAGACGTCGGGTAGTCAACAAGTGCTCGAACTACGACATGACAGGTTTGGTGGAACCAAGCACGGAGGAAGGGGAGGACTGGTGAACCAGAGAAGATGAGAAGCTAATTGAGAGAAAATTCGAGATGTGACCGATTACTGTAGCAGGGTCGGAAAGGCAGAAAGTCAAGGGACTGTACCTGGTATCCTTTCAGGGTTGCTGAGGAAGTTAATACAGTTATTACGAGTTGGTGAAAGACATGACAGGTGACATCATGGACATAGGCTATGCAGCACAGCTAGGAGTTGACAATTGCAGGTTTGCAGGATTTGGAAAGATCAGCGGACAGGAGGATGCATGTCTCGGGGATTGCAACGGTCTTGAGAACAGCAACAGCAGAGTAAAAATATGTGGAAAAGGAAATCAAGGGGATCTTCAGTATTTAATTAGCAGGATCAAAGAACAGATCCGAGAGAAGTTGTGAAGAGTCACACCTGTTGATGTATATGTAACTTCAGAATGTATTTCATCTATGTATTTCATATATATTTATTGTACCCTTATAAGAGATGTGTTATTCCTCTATAAGGAAGTGTCGTCGTGTGTATTGACAAGTGTCGCAAGTGTGTGTACTTGCCGATGGGTTATTAGACCACCATGTGTGGGGTCGGCCTTGAAATATATATTATATGGTTGATGTACCTAGCTAGACAAGTCGGCCCCATAAGGTCACTGGGCAAACAGACAAGTATAAATAGAGATCGGGAGATCTCTATTTTGATCACTCGAAAACTCACACTTCTCTCACTCAGAAAGTGGCGCACTAGTGAGGAGGAGGATCATCTGCTACTAGGAGACTATCTTAGTGTATTTTGGTTGTACTTTGGTTGAGCCATTGCTCTCTCTATCTCTGAGGAAGTTGTGGGGTTTTTCACCTTAGGGTTTTCCCCACGTAAACTCTGTGTTTCTTGTCTCTCATGCTTTTGATTCTTGTGATGCTTGTGATGCTTATTATGATTGTTATGCCATTGATATATTGTACATGTTATTCTCTCAGTAAAGAACCCAGAGTATTGTGAATTAATGCTCAAAATTTAACATGGTATCATAGCTAACCTGAGAAGAAGACATTGTGAAGTGACAGAAACTAGGGTTTCTTGTTTATTGTGTTTCTCTCCACAGATTTTGGAAAAGCAGTATAGTAGATTGACTCTACTCATCAAGGAGAATCTATCTGTCCAATCAGAATTCAATTCTGAGTATTTTCAGATTTGGCCCTAAAAATTAGGGTTTCCTCAAAAATAGGAATTTCTAGAATCTGAAGACATAGCTGGAAACTCCTTGCAAAAATCAAAGTTTAGAGCTTTGGATCGAGGTTTTTGGCTGGGTAGATCTCCGGGAAACTCAAACCCTAATTCAGGGCTCTCCTTAGTGAATCTGAGAAGACAGAAAGGTAGTTTTGAAGGGTGTAGATTTGCAGATCTCAAATTCTGATACACCAGGTTGATAAGCTCATCAAGGTGCATCTTTCTATCCTTTCAGAAAGTTGAAATTCACATTTTAAATTTTTAGGGTTTTTTCGACAAACCCTAATCCGGGACCAGATCCAGTTTTCAGCAATTCAAGTGGTAAGACCTAAAAAAAATTTATTTCCATTTGAAGTACTCTTTAAGATGTCTCACCACACCAAGCTTGAGGATAAGCTTGAAGGGGCTGATAAATTCCGAGCTTGGAAGTATAGGATTGGGTTAATCCTGGAAGAGAATGAGTTGGACTCATATATAAAAGAAGACATCCCTATCCCAGAGAATGAAGAGGCTAAGATATTGCATAAGAAGAACTTGGTCAAGGCAAAGAGAATCATTGCTGATTCTATCAAAGACCATCTCATTCCCCATGTGTCATCTCTGAAGACACCCAAAGAGATGTTTGACTCCTTGACCAAGTTATTTGAAGGGAAGAACACAAATCAGAAGATGACTCTGCAGAATCAATTGAAAGGGGTCAAGATGTTGAATGGAGAAACCATTCAATCTTACTTCTCCAAGGTCTCTCAGATCAAGGAACAACTTGAAGCTGTGGATGAAGTAGTGGACAATGGTGAAGTTGTTATGACCACTCTAAATGGCCTACCTAGGTCATGGGACTCCTTTATTCAAGGAATTTGTGCAAGAAAGAAATTGATCTCTTTCAGTAAACTGTGGGAGGAATGCTCTCAAGAAGAAGCTAGACTTGTAGCTCGTGAAGAAAAGATGGGAGTTGAAGATCAAGCTCTAGCAGCTCACACCAAAAGAAGCAAGCCCAAGAAGGAGCACTCTCACTGCAAGAAGTCCACTCACTATCACCAAAAGAATAAGAAAGATCTAAGGTGCTTCACATGCAATGAGAAGGGTCACTTTGCTTCAGATTGTCCCAAGAACAAAAGGGATAACAACAACTTCTCCAACAAGAAGAAGAAGGGTAGCAAAAGAAAGTTCCATGCTCATGCTTCCAAAGACGATGAACCTCCAAAGAAGAAGGCTAGGGCAGAAAGTGATGATAGTGATGATGACTCATCAAATGAAGAAGAGTATGTTCTAATCTCTGCTCTCACAGGTACTATCTCCCATGGTTGTAGTGATTGGTTAATTGACAGTGGGGCTTCCAAACACATGACTTGGTTTAAGGAATCTTTTGTAAACTTATATGAACATGAATCACCCCATAAGGTGAAACTTGGGGATGATTATCAATACCCAATCAAAGGAAGTGGTGAAGCCTCCTACAACCTAGATTCGGGAAAATCTTTGAAGATGAAAGAAGTCCTTTATGTACTTGGGCTCAAGAAGAATCTTCTCTCCATCTCTGCATTGGATGCAAAAGGCATGAGGGTTGCATTTGTAGATGGTCAAGTCCTAATGTGGCCAAAGGGTAAAACAATCGATGATGTAGTAGTGATTGGAGAGCAAGAGGGAGGATTGTATAAATTAAAGGGACAACCTAAACATGCTATGAAGACAAATATTCATCCATAGTCATGGATCACATAGAGGTATGTATAATTTGTTTTTGCAAAGGTTAACTAATGAGTTATGCAGGTCATTGAAGAGAACAAGAACACATTGCTGGACATAACTAGCAAATATGATCACCAGGTATGTTTTTGTTATATATATCGTATACTTTTGTATGATTGATAATGATTACTCTTGAAGTTACAAGTTTGAGTAATCTAGGGCTTATACATATTATGTTTCTTACCATAATTGATGATATGACTAACCATAAGAGTCATAGGTTTGAGTAATCATGGGTTTAGGTATATTATGTTTATGACTAACCATATGAATGTTTATTATTTCTGTTTGAAATGATCCTGACTATACATGCTTGATATTATTGTGTTTTGATAGTATCAAGATTATACTAATGAATGTGTGATTATGTATGAGACCTCGGGGATAACACAATAGTGATACTAATAAGCATGCATAGAGATCAAGGATGAATATAAGTTCAAGGACAGGTAATCCAGGAAGCAAAGATCAAGAGGGAGCACACTCCAGTTGCCCCTACAAGGAAGCAAAGATCAAGAAGAAGCACACTCCAGTAGTTTCTCCAAGGATGTAGATATTTAGAGGGAGTTGACCATCTTTTTACATTCCACAACAGAAAGGTGTAGAAGAAGCTACTTCAGTAGCTCTTGCAAGGAAACAAAGACTCAGAGGGAGTCCACCCAACAAACAAACAAAGATAAGTATTTTAATTACCATTTCTTACATATTTGTTTGTTTAAATAAAATTGTTCAATGATGTATATGCTTATGTTCCTAGACTTAGGATATGTATAGTGCATATTAGAATGATTGCATTAATGAACAGTATACTACTAATATGCATGTGATGGGTAAGTGGCCTATGGCACTATACAACATTCCATTGCTACTTATCTAGAATGAAACCTCTTTGCTGACATGTTGGGAGTAATGCAAACTCTTAACAATGTTCTGGTAGAGATTGGAAGGCATCTAGAAAGTTACAGGATATGGATGAATGTTGTATTGAAGCATTGGCTAAATAATTGCATGACTGTATGAAATATTTCTTTATGTATAAGAATTTGCTTTGAAAACTATGAGACATTTCTAATCATGCAATTTAACTTGTCTTGTAGGAAAGATCATATGCCATCACCTACAAAAGAAGAACTACAACATTTGTTCAGCAACAAAATTATCTATTGAAGATATTGAAGTTCCCAGGATATGGGGAGAATGCCATGATTCGTCGATCATGAAGAATGATGTTTGGGATGTAGTCCCAAGACCTGAAGGGAAGTTTGCTATGACTTCCATATGGATCTATTAGATCAAGCATGCTGCAGATGGCAGCATAGAGAAATATAAAAGTGATGAAATAGAAGATACACCAGATGGATTTCAAGACAGCTTTCTTGAATGGTGTAGTTGAAGAAGAAGGGTATGTGGAGCAGCCACTTGGTTCATAGACACATGATAGGAAATCATATATGTGTAGAACTTAGTATGGTAGGATAGGCAGCTTTCTATCCAGTTTGGGCTTTACCAAGAGTAAAGCAGGTTCCAACCTTTACTACAAGGTTGAGGAAGGCAATCCAGGGATACTCTTATTGAATGTGGATGACCTATTTGTAACAAGAGATGATAGATTGATTTCCGACACGAAGCGGAATCTTGCAGCCGAGTTTGAGATGAAGGACTTGGGGATGATGCACTATTTCCTAGGTATGGAGGTGTGGCAGAGTACAGATGGGATATTTCTTGGACAAGGGAAGTATACTGTAGATATCCTGAAGAGGTTCGGGATGATGGATTGCAAGGCCATGGCCACACCTATGGCATCGAACCTGAAGCTTCTATGTGATGCTTCATCTGAGCCGGTTGATGTCTCTATGTATCATCAGATGATTGGGTCCTTGATGTACCTGATGAACACGAGACTAGATATTTGCTTTGTGGTGAACACATTGAGCCAGTTCCTGACGGATCCGATGAGTGTTCACCTGGTTGCTGTAAAGCATATTCTGAGGTACCTAAAGGGTATAGTTGATTATGGACTTAGGTATGAAGCGAATCAAAAGTTTAACCTGCAAGGTTATGTTGATTCAGATTGGGCAGGCAGTGCTGCAGATAGGAAGAGCACATCTGGGTGCTGCTTCAATATGGGATCAGGTGTGATCTCTTGGTTTAGCAGGAAGTAGTCCTGCGTAGCACTGAGTAGAGCTGAGGCAGAGTATATTGCAGCTTGTTCAGCTAGCTGTGAGGCAATATGGCTTCGAAAGCTACTGTATGAGTTATTTGATCTCCTGTTGGATGCTACTGGTATCTTCTATGATATCCAGAGTTGTGTGAAGCTGTCTGAGAACCCAGTGTTTCATGATAGGTCGAAACACATAGAGATCAAATATCACTATATTAGGGATATGGTGCAGAGAGGAGCAGTGAAGCTCCTGTATGTTGCGACGGACGAGCAGATTGCAGATGTATTGACGAAGCCATTAGCCAGAGTGAAGTTCGAGTACTTCAGAGAGAGGCTTGGTTTTCTTCAGATCGATGACACTTCGAGGAAGAAGTGATGGAGACATTTGCTGAATCCATTCCAAGCATGTTGGAAGGAGGATCCTTCACATGGCTGTGGATGTAAGCATTGGATGATGAGCATCAGGATGATGTTCTAGTTTCTTCTCTGTATGATTAGTTGGATCATTTACATTTGTGTATATATGCATCAGGATGATGCTGGATATGATCAGTTGGATCATTTATATGTATATGTATGTACGCATCATGTTGGATGCTGGATATGATCAGTTGGATCATTTATATGTATATGTATGTACGCATCATGTTGGATGTTGGATATGATGAGTTGGATCATTTATATGTATTTTGTATATGCATCATGTTGGATGCTCGGACCATGTATCTGTATTTGTATCAGGTGGATACATTGTATGATTAGGTAGATCATGTATGTTGATATGTATAAGGTATGATCAGATGGATCATGTATTTGTTTGTATCAGGTGCATACATTGTATGATCAAGTGGATCATGTATGATGATATGTATCAGGTAGATACTTGGTATGCATCAGGTGGATGCAGTGTATGATCATAGATGATGATCTTCGGGATGTTGCTCCAGATGACATGCAGCAGGATGTTGTAGTGATGATGATTAGGATGATCATGTGTACATCGGGATGATGTATGGTGAGTATCAGGATGATACTTTATGGCCATGGATCAGGTTGTGCAGATGAGCATGTCTGGGAGATCCTATAGGTCGGAGTTGTGTACCCATAACAACCTGGGATGCTCTTTCGAGACATTGCTCTGGGAGGACATGTAATTTGTGCCCTGGGAGATTTTAGGTCGGAGTTGTGTACCCGTAACATCTTGAGATGCTCTTGCGAGGTTTTGTCCTATGGCATGTAATTTGTGCCCTGGAATATTTTAGGTCGGAGTTGTGTACCTGTAACATCCTGAGATGCTCTTTCGAGGTTTTGTGGTGACCACATGTAATTTGTGCCCTAGGGAGATTTCAGGTCGGAGTTGTGTATCCGTAACATCCTGAAATACTCTTGCTAGGTTTTGTGGTGGGGTCACATGTAATAAGTCCTGGAGATCTGGACAGGATGAAAAAGGCCTCAGATGCTCTTTAGGGTTCTTGCTAGGTAAGAGACTCTTTAAAGGTTTCGTGACGCATGTAATAAGTCCTGAGGATTCCACAGTATGGCCAGTGATGAAGACCTGCAGGTGGTGGGCCTACATCCAGTATGAAAAAGGACTAGCTCTGTAGAACTTCTTATGACGAGTAGAGTCAGAGATTGGTTGAGATAGCAGCAGCAGTGACGATGATGATGACAATGATCCCAAGAAGAAGACTTGTCTAGTATATCTGTGTCGAGAAATACCTTCCTAGTTAAGAGGGAGTGTTGATGTATATGTAACTTCGGAATGTATTTCATCTATGTATTTCATATATATTTATTGTACCCTTATAAGAGATGTGTTATTCCTCTATAAGGAAGTGTCGTCATGTGTATTGACAAGTGTCGCAAGTGTGTGTACTTGCCGATGGGTTATTAGACCACCATGTGTGGGGTCGGCCCTGAAATATATATTATATGGTTGATGTACCTACCCAGACAAGTCAGCCCCATAAGGTCACTGGGCAAACAGACAAGTATAAATAGAGATCGGGAGATCTCTATTTTGATCACTTAGAAACTCACACTTCTCTCACTCAGAAAGTGGCGCACTAGTGAGGAGGAGGATCATCTGCTACTAGGAGACTATCTCGGTGTATTTTGGTTGTACTTTGGTTGAGCCATTGCTCTCTCTATCTCTAAGGAAGTTGTGGGTTTTTTCACCTTAGGGTTTTCCCCACGGAAACTATGTGTCTCTTGTCTCTCATGCTTTTGATTCTTGTGATGCTTGTGATGCTTATTATGATTATTATGCATTGATATACTGTACATGTTATTCTCTCAGTAAAGATCCTAGAGTATTGTGAATTAATGCTCAAAATTTAACAACACCGCCCGAAGAAGAGAGAGTTGAGATCGAGCCATAGCTCAGAGTTCTGAGTTGAACCAGGAGAGAGTGAGGTCGACACACAGGGAGAACACACCATAGTTACTTCTAAGTTGTAATGGCTGAGGTCGACTGTAGTTAGTTATTTTTTTATGGTTATTCCACATTGTAACCGAATTCAGAGAAGTAATATAAAGCCACTTTGGGCATCTTGTTTTACACTATGTTTGTGTAAGAATTGTGGTTTGTGTCGTGTGTATTGTTAAGCAAGAAGATACCCAGTAAGGTGACTTGCGTCAGTTGGTATCAGAGCGAGAGATTAAAGTCTAGTTGGAAAGATGACTATATCAACCTGACCTGCGTTGGTGCATCAGTTGGTATTGGAGCAGAAGAATTCGTCGAGTTTGTATTATTAATCCTGCAAGTGAGTTGGACAACTCCAGCTGCGGTTGGGTAGAGTTGTGCATGACTTGTTTTAAAGTCCGGTTCTGATTGGACGCGTGAGAGTTTCAGCAGAGGTTGGAAATGGATCATAGAGGCATTAATGTCCAAGGACGAAGGGCGCGTGGCATAGCAGCCATCACAATGGATCGTGAGATGTTTGACGAATGCGTCAGAACAGTGCGAACTTTGACAAATGAAGTCACAACGATCAAAGAAAGCCAGAGGCGTGGTTGTATTCTTGAAGCACTAGACCACAGTGATGAGGAAGTCGAAGAGGTGAAAGCGCGGAAGAAGCCATAGAGGAACCAGAGGAAATACTAATCAAACTTCTGACGAATATGAGAGGTCGGGAGAAGATAGAAATGCATACGTACTCGGGAAGCCTGGAGCCAGAAGATTTGATTGACTGGTTCAGAGATATGGAGAAATACTTCGACATAGAGCAGATTGAGGATCCTAAACGGGTTAAGACTGCATGTCTGAGGTTGAAAGGTCATGCCTCGTTGTGGTGGGACAATGTACAAGCTGACAAACTCAAGAAAGGCAAGGAGAAAATCGAGTCTTGGGATAGAATGGTTGCCAAGTTGAAGGGAAAGTTCTTGCCAAATGACTATGTGATTTCCTTGTTCAGGAAGTTACAAAACGTTTGATAGAAAGAGATGACCGTGAAAGAGTACACGGAGGAGTTCTACCGATTGTCCATTCGGTCAGGAAAAACTAATGAAGGAGAAGAAGTTGTCACCAGGTATGTGAACGACTTGAAATATGCTATCCAGAATGAACTTAGCATGTCGAGATTTAGAGCAGCCGACGAAGCCTACCAGTTAGCTTTGAAGGAAGCAGAGAAGTTGTCAAGAAAATCTGCAGCGACCAAGGGAAAGATGACTGGTCGGGGTGCAAAAACTATCTCTGTGAAAGGCCAAAGTAGTGGGTACAAGAAGGAAAGTGTCGAAGATTGCCGACACGTGGAAGGGACATCGACATGGGAGAAAGCATAAGAAAATTGACGCGATGGTTGTGAGAACCACGGTCAAGGTGCGTATAGTCAAAGTAGTCCATTCGACAAGAAAGGAGCTAACAGACCAGCCATAATCTGTTACAAGTGTTGAGGGACGGGACATAAGGCATATGAGTGCCCAGAAAACCTACATACTGCAGAGGAGTCGAAACCCAGATGTCAAAAGAATGAGCAAGTCGATGAGAGGGAAGAATTGGCATTCGACAGTAGTGAAGGAGAAAAGAAGAAGAATCAGAATCTGATGGTTCAGAGAGCCTTGATCTAGGAAGATCAATGTGACCTGATGGAACCAGCACAATGGAAGGAAATCTTTCGAATGAAGGTGCGGATCGGGGAATGGCGTTGCAAAACTATAGTGGATGGTGGAAGCACGAAGAATCTTGTGTAGGCAGAAGTCATCGACAAGAACGGGCTGAAGTGTCGAGAACACCCACACCCCTACAAGATCTCATGGTTGCAGAGAGGACACCATGTCAGGGTGACTAGACAATGCCTGATCGACTTTAGAGTCGAAGGATTAGAGGACAGCGTACTGTGCGATGTAGTTCCCATGGATGCGTGCCATCTATTGTTAGGAAGGCCATGGAAATATGATCGAAAAATGATCTATGATGGTCGAGCCAACACCGTCACGGTGTGGAAGAATGGCGTGAAGAGGACTCTTAAGCCGAGGCGAGAAGAGCAAGCCGACAATAAGCACGGCGAAAGCAATCTTTGGGAGAAGCGAGTGTTGATGAGCACCGCGAAAGAATTCATTCTAGAGGAGGAAAAGAAGTCGGGATGTTTTGTGATCAATCCAAAAGGACCATATGTCAAAAGAACGACCAGAGAGGAAAATATTCCGGTTGAGATCGAGGAGTTGCTCGAAGAATTCAGGGACATAATGGTTGATGAGAAAGCGACGGGACTACTGCCAACAAGGAGCATATCCCATCAGATCGACTTGATTCCAAGGTCGAGTCTGCCAAACAAAGCACCATATAGGATGAGTCTGATAGAGGGACAAGAACTAAATCTACAGGTCCAAGAGTTGTTGGACAAAGGGTTAATCAGAGAAAGTCTGAGCTCGTGTGCAGTACCAACGGTATTGACACCGAAGAAGGGTGGAGAATGGAGAATGTGCACCGACTCCAAAGCCATTAACAGGATCACGATCAAGTATTAGTTTCCATTGTCGAGGATGGATGACTTGATGGATTGCCTGAGTGGAGCGACATACTTCACAAAAATAGACCTGAAGAGTGGATATCACCAAATTAGGGTCAGAGAAGGAGATGAATGGAAGACAACATTCAAGACAAAAGAAGGGTTGTACAAGTGGTTATTCATGCCATTTGGGTTGACTAATGCACCCTGCACATTCATGAGATTGATGAATGAGGTTTCAAAACCATTTCTGGGAAAGTTTGTCGTAGTCTATTTAGACGACATTCTGATTTTAAGTCGAACCATGGCAGAGCACTTGGAGCACGTTTGACAAGTATTGCAGAAATTGCAGGAAGAAAAGCTGATGGTGAACCTGCAAAAGTGTTTCTTCATGAAGAAGGAATTAGTGTACTTGGGGCTTGTAATCTTGAGTAAGGGGTTGGTGATGGACCCAGAGAAGGTGAAGGCAATAGTAGAGTTGTTGGAATTGACAAGTACGACTGGAGTGAGAAGTTTCCATGGAATTTCTAGTTTCTACCGGAAGTTCATTCGAGGATTCAGTCGGATTTGTGCACCATTGACAGAATGCATGAGAAAGGGTGAGTTCAAGTGGACGGACGAAGCCTTGAAGTCTTTTGATGAGTTAAAGGAAAAGGTCACTGAGAGCCCAGTCTTGGTGCTCCCAGACTTTGACAAATTTTTCCAGGTCAATTGTGATGCGAGTGGAGTGGAAATTGGAGCAGTGTTGAGCTAGGAGGGCCGACCAATTGCATTCTTTAGTGAAAATCTGAATGAAGCAAAGAAGAAGTATTCGGTCTATGACCAGGAGTTTTATGCTATCATTCAAGCACTGAATAAGTGGAGGCATTATTTGTTGTCCAAGGAATTTGTGTTGTATATGAATCACCAAGCACTGAGGTATTTGAACACTCAGTCGAAAGTGGATCAGAGACACATGAAGTGGGTGGAGCTACTTCAAAGATATACATTTTTGTTGTGACATAGGTTGGGCAAGTCGAATAAAGTTGCCGACGCATTGAGCAGAAGAGTTGCGCTATTGAGCACGATGATAGTTCAGGCAACAGGGATAGAGTCGATAAAGACGAAGCATGAGACTGACGAGGATTTTGCGAAAGCATGGAAGGCTTGTCGAGAACCTTGGAGTATCGACAGGACTCCATATTTGAGTTACTTCATCCAAGAAGGCTATCTGTTCAGAGGAAGTCAGTTGTGTATTCCCAGAGGATCAGTAAGAGAGAACCTAATCTGAGAATTTCATAATGGTGGGTTAGCAGGACACTTTGGCATCGACAAGACCAAAGCACTGGTTGACGAGAAGTATTTCTGGCTAGGGATGTCGACAGACGTTGGAAGGTGGGTTCGACAATGTCAAGTTTTCCAGTTGGAAAAAGGAAGGAGTCAGAATATAGGGTTGTATACACCATTTCCGGCACCAGATAACCCTTGGGAGCATCTTAGCATGGATTTTGTGTTAGGATTACCAAAGAATCAACAAGGAAGCGACTCAATATTTGTTGTAGTCGACAGATTTTCAAAGATGGCGCATTTCATACCGTGTAAGAAGATGAGTGACGCCATGGGGATTGCTGTACTATTCTTCAAGGAGATAGTCAGATTGCATGGGTTGCCAAAGAGTATCACATCGGATCGGGATACCAAGTTTATGGGGCATTTCTGGAGAACACTATGGAAGAAACTGGACACGAAGTTGCAGTTTAGCTCGACGTACCATCCGTAGACAGATGGACAGACCGAGGTGGTCAACAAAATTTTGGAAAACCTTCCAAGATGTCTAGCAGCCGACCAATCCAAGTAGTGGCAGAATGTGTTGGCACAGGCTGAGTTTGCATATAACAATTCTTTGAATCGGTCGACGGAATTGAGCCCATTCCAGATTGTTCAGGGGAGAATCCCACACAGAGTGGTGGATTTGGTCGAGTTGCCCACAGAAACCAGAAAGAGCGCAGATGCAGAATCGTTCATAGAGCATATGCATGAAGTTCATGAAAATGTGCAAAAGCGCATAAAAAGGAGTAACACAGCATACAAGTTGAGGGCCGACAGGAAAAAAGGCTACAATCGTTCCATGAAGGGGACTTAGTCTATGCATACTTACGGAAGGAGAGATTTCTGACAGGAACATACAACAAGCTGAAGTTGAAGAACATAGGGCCATGCAGAATTTTGAAGAAGATTTCAGACAATGCTTATGTGTTGGAATTACTGGAAGACTTGAACATTTCAGCAACATTCAACATTTCATATCTGTATAAGTTTGAAGAGGGGTCAAGCGGTGGAAGTGAGGAGGTGATAAGCATCGACTGGACAGACCAAATTCTAGATTGACACAAAGAAGAGATCGCAGAAGTAATTGAAGAGCGTGGTTGGGAGAACGCGTAGAGCGTGGAAGAAGGAATGCTTAGTGCGATGGAAAGATGACGAGTTGTAGGAGGCGACATGGATTTCCGAGGAAGAGTTCAGGAGACTGACAGAGCAATTGAATTCTTTTTCACCTGGGGAGTTTGATGTAGGAGCATCGGAGCCTAGGTAGATCCATCGAGGTTGGTCGACAGGAGGGAGCCGACCAGCGGGAGTGTCGATGACCACTGGTGCGGGAAGAAGGTTGATTTTTCGAAGTCAACAAGTCGGGCAGAAGTAGTGGGAGTGCGACCAACTAGAGCAGCGCAGTGAATGTCGCGATTGGTCGAGAATCGACAAGAATTAGTCGATAGACAACAAGTGAAGTGAGTAAGACGTCGGATAGTCGACGAGTGGTCGAACTACGACATGACAGGTTTGGCGGAGCCAAGCACGGAGGAAGGGGAGGACTAGTGAACTGTAGAAGATGAGAAGCTAACTGATAGAAAAGTCAAGATGTGATAGACTACTGTAGCAGGGTCGAAAATAAAGAAAGTCAAGGGATTGTACCTGGTATCCGTTCAGGGTTGCTGAAGAAGTTAATATAGTTATTACGAGTTGGTGAAAGACATGATAGGTGACATCATGGACAGAGGCTGTGCAACATGGATAGGAGCTAACGGTTGCAGGTTCATAAGATTTGGAAGGATCGACGGACAGGAGGATGCGCGTCTCAGGGATTGCAGCGATCTCGAGAACAGTAGCAGCAGGGTAAAAAGACATGGAAAAGGAAATCAAGGGGATCTTTAGTCTTTGATTAGCATGATCATAGAATAGAGCCGAGAGAAGTTGTGAAGAGTCACACCGGCCGAAGAAGAGAGAGTTGAGATTGAGCCATAGCTCATAATTCCGAGTTGAACCAGGAGAGGGTGAGGTCGACACATAGGGAGAATGCACCACAGTTACTTCTAAGTTGTAACCGCTGAGGCCGACTGTAGTTAGTTATTTGTTTACAGTTATTCTGCATTGTAACCAAATTCAAAGAAGTAATATAAAGCCACTTCGGGCATCCTGTTTTACACCATGTTTGTGTAAGCATTGTGGTTTGTGTCATGTGTATTGTTAAGCAAGAAGGTACCTAGTAAGGTGATTTGCATCACAGTCATTGAAAAAAAGAGTCTTGGTGATGAGATGGTCATTCCAATTGGAATAAAAATAGAATGCTATAAGCTCTATGAACTTGATGCACAGATAGACATGGGCGCCATGAGCAGTTGCTGTAAGTATAAAGCCATCCCTACATATTTTTGGAAGCCTACATCTATCCATTTTAGAGCTGTAAATAAAGAACTCATTAAGATTGATTTTATAGCTCCTGATTTTCCTATCATGTTAGGAAAGGTCAAGACGTTCGTAACATTTTATTGCTTAGATACATGAGATGATATTCTGTTGGGTCATGATTTTGTTAAGAAACACTTACCTATGGAATTCAGAGAATACTTAGTTGAATTTACAGTGCAAGGTTTAAAAGTGTTAGTACCAGTCAAAACAGAATTCATAGTTAGAATGTCTGTTGATAAACCAGATGTGGTTGAGGAGTTAGTAAAAGATTTGACTAAAATAAAAAATATTGTCAATCATGCTAATCTCCATGGCCAAGATATTCTAGCAGACATCACTAGAAGATTGAAAGAAGACTGCACTTCAAACTATCCAGATGCATTCTGGAACAGAGAGAAATATCATGTCAGCCTTCCCTATAAGCAAAATGCATTCATTAAGCCACAAAAAGCTTCGGCCAACAACATGAGTCCTACAAAGCATAAAGCTTATAAAGAAGAAATTCAACAATTGCTAGACAAGAAATTAATTGAGCCATGTAAAAGTTCATGGGCTTGCCCATCCATTTATGTCAACAAGCATTCTGAAAAGAAAAGAGGTAAAAAGAGACTGGTTGTTAATTATGATGAATTGAATCAAGCTTTAGAACCAATCAGGTATCCATTGCCTCCCAAAGAACTGATTTTGTCAAAAATTGCTAAAGCTAATGTATATAGCAAATTTGATTTGAAAAGTGGATTTTGGAAAATTGGTATAACTCCAGAAGATCGTTTTAAAATAGCTTTTGTTGTTCCACATGGACAATACCAGTAGACAGTCATGCCATTCGGTTTGAAGAATGCTCCATCAGAATTCTAGAAGCACATGGAAGACATTTTCAGACCTTTAGAGTTTGTGATTGTATATATTGATGAATTGCTTTTGTTTAGCAAAGACATTGCTGGATGTAAAAGGCATTTAGAAAGGGGTCTTTGAATCCATCCTAGTGTTAAAATTTAGTAAATTGTACAAATTCATTGTCAAAATTGCAATTTTCTATTGTCAAAGTGACACAACTAACAATGACCAATTCATATTCTTAATTTTATTGTTATGTGGTCATTTTTAGTTTAGTTACTTGTTATCTGGTCATATATTTTATCCTGTGGCCCAATTGGTCATTCCTTTGGTCATTTTTAGTTGGCTCACTCAATTTTGGTCATTTATACCTTGAAAAAAATGTGGTTACCAAATTGTTTGGTCGCTTGGTCATTTATATCTCATTTTATACTAGTGATCGGTTCTCCACATGGTTAAATTTCTCTCTTTTGTTGCTTCCTTGGTGGGTTTTGAATTTTTCCAAATGGTGGGAAAATTTGAATTTTTGTCTATGTCGCAACCAGGCCTCCCAGTCACTCCCCTATGCACAAGTGCATAGGTAATGTATTTTTTACCCTCTAATTAGAACTTTTAGAGGATAGAAATTTAAAGTTCACCTCAAATTTATTGGTTTTTTAAAAAAATATAAAAATTCTATGTGGTACCACGATAGATGGTGCACCTTGTAAATTTACAGTGTGCCCTAGTAGTGGTGCATTATGAAACTATATCACATTGGATTTATATAGCGTGATATACTTTTCATGACACACTGCTAAAATTTAATAAAATAATTTTCACTTCTTCGATTTCCTGTGTGTTTCACAAATCATAGATAAATGTGAGTGGTGTAGTTAAATATGGTAATGCACTGGTGCTAGTAATCACCTATAGCACTGTAATGTCCCATTTTTTATTTTTATTAAAATGGTGATTTTTTCAACTTTTTCCACTAGTTCGACCTTTGACTAGTCTTGGGTTCTTGACCTCCAAATGGATCCAAATGCTCTCAAATTTCCATAGAAGGTGTATGAATTGTTTTAGTACATAAATATGATGTTCAAGGATGATTTAGAATCTTCAATAGGATTCTGCAACTCTCCTTTACGTTATTTCCAAAGTAGGGATCTTGACTAGCAATTTGAGGTTCAAATCCCCCTAAGCTAAGTGCTGAAGATGGCTCCCCAAATGGTACTGAACCCTCTCGAATTTCTGGATAGAGGAAGGGGACATCAAGGGGACATCAATAGGGTCTCATATACATCTCCATTCAATTTATTATGTCCGTTACAACACTCTCAAAACCGAAAGAAAAATACTAGTTTCAACCTTTGGGGGAAATGATGGGCAATCTTCCTCAAATGCCTTAAAAATGAACAATATGACTCCCAAAGCTTATGCAATGAACATGAAACTTGCATAACAGATATATAACATTCGATACATCATTAATCTGTCAACAGTTCACTCGTGCATTCGAATACATCAACATATTATTGGCATACATCAACATAGTGGGGAAATTGGCACCATTTGGTCATTAATAATTATATTTACATCATTCCACTTGGATTCTCGACTTGGTACAGTTATGAACATGAAGAATAGAGAATTTAAATTATATTATAAAATAAATGGGTCATTATAATCTCCCCCAAAGATAACAATAGCTCGCCCAATGCGCCTCTCCTCAAAGATCATCAATATGCCAAGCAAACTAGAAATGGTTGGAGGAATGAGCTGCACTAAGAGTGACCATGGGATTCCTTGTAGCTTACACCTGCAATAAAATAATCCATTGAATCTCTCATGAAAGGTCTGAATGGCCTTTCTCACTACCAACTAGGATGGGAATCTTTCACCCTCGAAATTGGCTAAGGCAAGTAGAGAAGCACTCCACTATCTCTCTTCACAAATGCATATTATGAAAATGATCAAAATAATCTATCTTAATTCATCCCTGTATTTTTTAAAAATCCTTATTCTTCTAAGGTCCCAACGCCATCCAAATATTCCAAGCTAATTCGAATTTGGGAGTGATTCAAGTTTTGCCACATGTCTCCCACTTCCTAGCCTTCCACCTTCCACCAATTCGAGTAGACATCTCTTGGCCTTCTCTAACTCCATTGAGTGCTCACTTAGATTCTATTTTTAGGTCTGACATGTCATATTTGTCAGATGTTATCCCTCAAGTTTTCAATTTGTCATAGGTGTCATAGCATCTTCATCATTATTGTCATAGAAGTTAGGGAATCTAGCCCAAGTGTCCAAGAACCTCTCATTTACTCTTCCTCTTCCATGGGAGTTACACTTCCATCCAAATTCGACTTATGATGCACATTTCCAAGTGTATGATCCTTCCAACTTAGCCCAAGAACATTAGAATTCCCATGGATTCGAAATTGCAAGAGGAGGATGCCACATGGCATAGAAATTCTAGCTTTTTGGGTCCCACAACCTCCATGTGTCTTCATGATCAATTGCCACTTTGATTTTCCCTTGTATATATTTATTTATATCCTTTATTAAATATTCATTCCATTCTAATGTCCAAACATAATTTATTATCCCCCTTACTCCAAATCCCAATGTATCCATCCAACCTAGGGAACTAGTAGGATTGGTGGAATTTTCCTGTCATGAATTTATTTGAATGGGGACATTATAGCCCTCCCCACCCAAGATTGATTTTCCTCAAGCAATTTCAAATTTGGATGCTGAAATTTTTTTTCTTCTTCCCATGTGGCATCTTCACTTGGTAGATCCTTCCATTGTACCAAGTACTCTTTGATAGTTTTGCTCCTTAATCTTCTTTCCCTTGTCTTCAAAATTTTTTATGGAACAAGTGTGAGCTGACCTTCATCATCCAAAGGAGGGAGTGTTTCTAAAATGAACATTTGTTGAAAAATAGCCTTCTTGATACATGAAACATGAAATACATTGTGGATTTTACTTCCTTCTCGAAGTTCTAACTCATATGCTACCTCCCCAACCTTCTGAACTACCTTGTATGGGCCATAGTATCTTGGTTTTAGATTTCCTGCTCCCTTCTTTTTCAAGGATGTTTGTTTATATGGATGCAACCTCAAATATAACAAATAATTGACCTGAAAGGTCCTTTCTTCCCTATGTTGATCTGCATATTATTTTTGTTGATTTTGGGAAACCTGCAAGTTGTCTTTCAAAAGCTTTAAAAAATTTTCGTTCTCTTCCACCCAATCTTTAGCTTTTTGGGCTCTACTATCACCAAAGATAATCTCAACAAAAGTAAGTGCATCATAACCATATAATTCTTTAAAAGGAGATATTCCTATTGAAAGATGAGAGGTGGTGTTGTAACAAAACTCACCCAAATGTAGCCATTTTTCCCATGCTTTTTGCTGCTCTCCCACATAGTTCCATAGATACCCTTCCAACCATTAATTCACCCTCTCTGTTTGGCCATTAGTTTGTGGATGATATCTTGTTCTTGGAGTCAATTGAGTTCCCACCAATCTGAAAAGTTCTCTCCAAAAAGCACCCATGAATCTACTATCTCTATCACTTACAATGATCTTGGGGAGCCCATGCAATTTGAATATTTCTTTAAAGAAAATCTCAGCCACTTGTGAAGCACTAAAATATGATGTAACAACAAATAAATGAGAAAAATTGGTCAACCTATCCACTACCACATATATGCAATCATTTCCCAAATATTTGGGCAAGCCTATGATGAAGTCCATTGAAATACTCTCCCATTTTTGTTCCGGAATGGGAAATGGTTGCAATAAACTAGCTAGGCATGTAAGTTCATATTTTTTTTGTTGACATAACTTACATTCATTCACATATTTCAGAACATCTTCATTTAGTCCCTTCCAAAAAAACCTTTGCCTTAATTTCCTATAAGTTTTGCATATCCCCGGATGGCCAGCTAGTGGGGAATCATGTGCTTCTTGCAAAATCTTGTACTTGAGTTTTGAATTTTGAACCAAATAAATTCTTCCCTTATAATATATCAGCCCATTCAAAATCTTGTAGTTATCATCCCCTTTGACCCCATCTAATACATCACTAGCAAATATATCTTTGGCATATTCAACCATTAGCATGTTTTTCCAATCCTTTGCAATGTCCATGAGAGAAAAAGAAGGTCTTCTAGATAATGCATCTTCTACAATGTTTTTCTTTCCTTTCACATATTCAATATCAAAATCAAAATATTGGATCTTGCTTACCCACTTTTGTTTCATTTCATTGAGATCCTTTTGGGTGAGGAAGTGCCTTAGACTATTGTGATCAGTTTTCACCACAAACTTGTTTCCCACCAAGTATTGTCTAAACTTGGCCAATGCATGCATGATGGCCAACATTTCTTTGTCATAGATGGAGTAAATATTTTCATGTTGCTACAACTTTCTACTCTAAAATATGTCCTTCTTCCTCCATACCCACTTCATACTCATCATTATCATAACATACTTCAATGTATTGAGCTTTTCCCTTAGTACATTTATGCCCTGGTGCCCATGGTTGAAATCATGTGTAGTTTCATGTCCCAAATTTGGCATTGGGTCACAATGGCCTAATCAGATTGGCCCTATTCATTAGAGTTTGTCAAATTGATGCTAAAGGTCAAATAATTGCCAAGGAGGAAAATTATTAGTTTCCTAGGTTTGGGGTGGAAGCTTTGGGACTTGGAATAATGGGGATAATAAATGATGTTTGAACATTAGAATGGAATAAATATTTAATAAAGGAGCTAAATAAATATATACAAGTGAAAATCAAAGTGGAATTTGATCATGAAGACACATGGAGGAAGTGGGACCCACATATGGCTAGATTTCCCCACTACACTTGCCATCATTCTCTCACCAATTCAAATTCAAGGTGAATGGTAACATACTTGGGGGAGTCCAAAATGTATTATTCATGGCATTACTCATCCAAGGTCGAAATATAGAGGAAGAGTAACTCCCATGGAAGAGGAAGAGGCAATTTGGAGCTAGTGAGACACTTGGGCTAGATTCCCTAGCTCTATGACAACAATGATGAAGATGCTATGACACCTATGACACAAATCAGACTTGAAGGCTGACATATGACATATATGAAATGTTAGGGCTAAAAATAGACTCCAAGAGGGCGCTCAAGGGTGTTAGGGAAGCTAATATGCTTCCACATGTGATTTGGTGGAAGTGGGAGACTAGGAATTGGTGTACAAGTGGCGTTCTTTGGAATCTCTTCCCAACTTGAGTTGGCATGAGTCTCTTGGAAGGAATTCGACCCACGGAGGACATTAGAACTTTATAAATTTCAATAACAAAGAATGAAACCGGCTTTTGAACATTTGTAGAATTTTCAATTGCATTTGTGTAGAGGGAGAGCTAGTGGATGACTAGTTTCTTGCCTTAGCCAATTTCGAGGGTGAAAGATTCCCATACAAGTTGGTAATTGGAAAGGCCATTCAAACATTTCATTTGGAGCTTTAATGGAGTCTTTATTTGCAGGTGTAAGCTACATGGAAGCTGATGATTTATTCTATTGCAACACATTCTCTCAACCATTTCTAGTTTTGATGGCATATTCTTGATGCTTGAGGGAGGGCATTTTTGGTGAGATATTGTACTCTTTGGGGGCGATTCTCATGCCCCATTACTTTTTTAATATGAATTAAATACTCTTTTCTTCATCTCCAAAAATTTTCAGGTCTAAATTCCAAGTATAAATGTATAAATCTCATTTTTAATGGAAGAACAGTACCATTTCCCCACTACCTTGTTGTGAATCAATGTAATGCTGATGATTTCGAATGAATGGATGATTCTCTGATGAATTTGTGATTAATGTACTTCCATGGATGTATTTTACAAGTTTCATGTACTTTACTTGAGCATTTGAAGTATTTTTACTCAGTTTAATTGCATTGGGAGAAGAAATAGTGCCATTTCCCCAAGGGTCGAATTGGTGATTTTTGCAGTTGAATGGGAGAGGGTTGGAATGGATATAATAATCAATTAATGGTGCACATGAGACATTAATAACATCCTTCATATATTCCCTATCTATGTTCAGAAATTTGAGTGGGTTTGGAGTCATTTTGGAAGCCATTTTCAGTACTTACTCGAGGGGGATTGGAACCCCAAATTACTAGTAAAATTGCATACTTGGTCCATAATCTTAAGAGGGTTTTCAGAGGAATTTTGGTGGCCATATTTCATACATGAAAATCATATTCAAGTACTAATATCATTCATACACCTTCCTTGAATATTTGAAGTCATTTGGAGTCAATTTGAGACCTAGAGACCAATACTAGTCAAAAGGAAATCACTAGTAAAGTTACCTACATTGACCAGAATTGAAAGAGGATTTGCAGAAGTATTTTAAAGGTCCAAAGGAATTTCTGAAACACATATTTATGTTCTAAAATCATCCATATACCTTCTCATAATATTTGGGAGCAATTGGAGCAATTTGGGGACCTAGAGCTCAAAACTAGTCAAAGGTCTAACTAGGGAAAAAAGTGAAAATTTGTCATTTTAATCAAATTCCTAACAAGGGACATTACAGTGGTATCAGAGCATGATCTTGGCACTTGATGTGGTTTGATATTTATTATGAAAAAAATTTAGGGACCAATTTTATACATTAGAATCAGAAGTAATATTGTTGAAGAGGAGGAACTAGGAAAAAAAAAGAAAGGAAAGAAAAGTGCATTTTGAGAAAACTATGACTATGGATAAAAAAGGAACCTTAGAGAAGAATGAGGATTTTATAAAATTACTGAAACCATTCTATGAAGACAAGTGGAGGAAATTAAGGAAAGAGTTCGAACTGTCGATGAGTCGGGTTGAAAGCAACATGGCAAAAATAATGAGCAATGGTTTTGTTTTCAAGAAAAAGAAGGAAATGGATGAAATAATTTATGTCACAAAGGAGGAACCTAATGTAATGGTGGAACATGAGGTACATGTTGATATGCAGGTTCTTGAAGATGCTACACTCAAACAAGAAGAAGGACAAGCACTTGTCCTTGTTCAGAGGGATTATGAGTTGCCTCATGGAGAGAGTTGCAAAGCCTTGGAGGAGGAACATGATCTCACAATAGTTGGACCAGCCAATTATGGAGAAGATGAATTAAATATTTCAATGGGTAAGAGTTGTAAGGATTTAAGGTTGGTTCATAATTCCTCACCCCCTACTTCATTTTCAGCCACATCAATTGGGGATGAAAATTGGGTGAAAGGTTTTTTTCTAATGGTGCCACATGAGGGGTATGAAACTCCTACCTCTCCTTTTGATAATGATATGAATAGAGCACCTCATTATTTACATTTGCAGCAGCATCCTTTTTTACCTTATGATGATACATATCTTCGTGGCTGCCCTTATAATGTTCACTTGAGTCACTTGAAGACTCATGATTTTCCTTGCTCCTTGCTTAGTTCAATTGATGTTGGAGAAACTTCATTAACTACTTGGATGAAAGAATACAAGGCTGATTTTTTTGATGCATCTTACATAGTTTTGGAGCAGCATTATAGGACATGGGATACTCACCTATGTTATTGGAGCAGATTTGATTGTTCACTTGATGGTTGTATGCACCTGGAAAATGGTGGTCTACTTACTTGGAGGTATCAACACTTTCATGATTCTTTGATGAAGCACCTCCTTGATGTACATTTTCATTATGTTGTTATGTAATTTGATGATATGTATTTTGTACTCATGATGTTTGGAAGAATGCATACAAGAAAATGGGATCCAATAATCCTATTATCTAATGGTGGGGGTTGGAGAGCACTCTTAATTGTGGGGGTGCAATACAAGCAATGGGACCCTGGAATAATATTTATCTCATTGGTTTCAAATTTTTTGGGGAAACAAGCAGTATGGGAGATGTATTTCCCACTTAATAAAGTGAATTTTATCAGATTAGTGTAGCAGCAAGCATGGTGGTTCCTCTCTAAAATCATCATGGATACTCAAAGACTCAAGGTTGGGAAACTCAATGGCAACTTCAAAGAATTATACAGAAAGCAAGTTCTTCAACACCCATGTTTAAAATTGCTTGAGGACAAGCAATATTGGGAAGGGAGGATTTGTCATGTCCCAAATTTGGAATTGGGTCACAATGGCCTAATCACATTGGCCCTATTCATTAGAGTTTTTCAAATTGATGCTAAAGGTCAAATAATTGCCAAGGAGGAAAATTATTAGTTTCCTAGGTTTGGGGTGGAAGCTTTGGGATTTGGAATAATGGGGATAATAAATGATGTTTGAACATTAGAATGGCATAAATATTTAATAAAGGAGCTAAATATATATATACAAGTAAAAATCAAAGTGGGATTTGATCATGAAGACACATGGAGGAAGTGGGACCCACATATGGCTAGATTTCCCCACTACACTTGGCATCATTATCTCACCAATTCGAATTCAAGGTGAATGGTAACATACTTGGGGGATTCCAAAAGGTATTATCCATGGCATGAATCATCCAAGTTTGAAATATAGAGGAAGAGTAACTCCCATGGAAGAGGAAGAGGCAATTTGGAGCTAGTGAGACACTTGGGCTAGATTCCCTAGCTCTATGACAACAATGATGAAGATGATATGACACCTATGACACAAATCATACCTGAAGGCTGACATATGACATATATGACATGTCAGGGATAAAACTAGACTCCAAGAGGGTTCTCAAGGGTGTTAGGGCAGCTAAGATGCTTCCACATGTGATTTGGTGGAAGTGGGAGACTAGGAATTGGTGTACAAGTGGCGTTCTTTGGAATCTCTTCCCAACTTGAGTTGGCATGAGTCTCTTGGAAGGAATTAGATCCATGGAGGACATTATAACTTTATAAATGTCAATAACAAAGAATGAAACCAGCTTTTGATCATTTGTAGAATTTGCAATTGCATTTGTGTAGAGGGAGAGCTAGTGGATGACTAGTTTCTTGGCTTAGCCAATTTCAAGGGTGAAAGATTCCCATCCAAGTTGGTAATTGAAAACGCCATTCAGAACTTTCATTTGGAGCTTTAATGGAGTCTTTATTTGCAGGTGTAAGCTACAGGGAAGCTCATGGTTTCTTCTATTGCAACACATTCTCTCAACCATTTTCAGTTTTGATGGCATATTCTTGATGCTTGAGGGAGGGCGTTTTTGGTGAGCTATTGTACTCTTTGGGGGAGATTCTCGTGCCCTATTAATTTTTTAATATGAATTAAATACTATATTCTTCCTCTTCAATAATTTTCAGGTCAAAATTCCAAGTAGAAATGTATAAATCTCATTTTTAATGGAAGAACAATGCCATTTCCCCACTATCTTGTTGTGATTCAATGTAATGATGATGATTTCGAATGAATGGATGATTAATGGAATTCCATGGATGCATTTTACAAGTTTCATGTACTGTACTTTTGCATTTGAAGTATTTTTACTCAGTTTAATTGCATTGGGAGAAGAAATAGTGGCATTTCCCCAATGGTCGAATTAGTGATTTTTGTAGTTGAATGGGAGAGGGTTGGAACAGATATAATAATCAATTAATGGTGAAAATGATACCTTAATAACATCCTTAATAAATTCCCTACCTCTTTTCAAAAATTTGAGTGGTTTTGGAGGCATTTGGGAAGCCATTTTCAATACTTACCCCAGGGGGATTTGAACCCCAAATTACTAGTAAAATTGCATACTTGGTCCAAAATATTAAGAGAATTTGAAGAGGTATTTTGGTGGCCATATGTTATCCATGAAAATAATATTCAATTCCTAATATCATTCATACACCTTCCTTGAATATTTGAAGGCATTTGGAGTCAATTTGAGACCTAGAAACCAATACTAGTCAAAGGGAAATCACTAGTAAAGTTACCTACATTGACCAGAATTGAAAGAGGATTTGAAGAAATATTTTAAAGGTCCAAAGGAATCCCTGAAACACATATTTATGTTCTAACATCATCCATATACCTTCTCATAATATTTGGGAGCAATTGGAGCAATTTGGGGACCTAGAGCTCAAAACTAGTCAAAGGTCTAACTAGGGAAAAAAGTGAAAATTCGCCATTTTAATAAAATTCCTAACAAGGGACATTACATGTAGCACAATTTTTTTCTTCTAAGTTATTCCCTGTTTAGTCACTCTTTCTTATTCTTTTCAAATGCATCCCTTTGCCAAGGCTTCTTTTTAAATGCATCTCTTTTCCAGGCTTCTTTTCAAATCTGAAGTTAGGCTTGGGAGGAAACCTTGTTCTAGGAAGCACATTTTGGAGATCTCTAGTCAAGCTCATAGCATCCTTGAATGTAGTTGGTTTGTGGGATTTAACTAAACATTTTAAGGGTTCATCCAATCCTTCAGTGAACATAAATACTAACCTTCCCATAGATACATCAGCTACCTTGACTGATAATTTTTTAAATTCCATCATATAATCAGCAGGAGTTCCCACTTGCTTCAATTGGCCTAGTTCTTTGAAAGGTAATTATGGGTCCTTTTGCTCAAATATATCTAATACCCTACCAAAAAATTCTCCATAGGTAGTAACTTGATCATGTCCCAAAGTTTTCAGACCATGAAACCACCATTCATTGACATCTCCTTCTAGATGCAAAATAGCCATTTTTAAGGCATCCTCTTCCACCATTGGATTCAACTGAAAATACACATCTAGTTTTTGCACCCAAGTGTTAGCAGAACTTTGAGAGCAACCATCAAAAGTGGGAAGTGGAATTTTACCAATAGAAGAATTTAATTCTTTGTTCTGGAATAGAGCCCTATTATCCTCCCTCTTTTTTAGTTTGTTTGAGACAGTAAAGTATTGGTCAAATGGTAGAGTCCTTTTACAGTCTTCACTCAAATTTTCCCATTCTTTTACCACTTCATTCATATCAAATTGTGTGTTAGGATCTTATTTGGGCATAAGAAATTTAGGAGTAGTAGGCCTTTGTGTGCTCTGAAATTCATTAGGTCTATTATTGGCTCCCGTGCTTGATAAAATATGCTCACCTATTGTCTTCTTTTCTTTTGAATGTGAATTACTGCTGCCTCCTATTACTCCTTTGCTTCCAAGTTGGCTAGCCATCAATTCGAATCTTTTCATAAGATTCTTAGTCATGTCTTCAAAGAGGGATTTTATGAGTTTAATATATTCCTCACCATCATCTAAAGTTCCCTTTTCATCCCTAGTCATGGTTTCCTCAAACAACTGCTCTTCTTCTCCTACTTTTTCCTCTTCAACAAAAACACCTTCAATTTCAGTTTCTAAGGGTGGTGGCTTATTTGTTTGAATCCTTGTATTCATGAATGGTTAACCACATCAGGTTCCAAGACCATGCTCTAATACCACTTGTAATGTCCCTTTTTCTATTTTTATTAAAATGGTGATGTTTTCAACTTTTTCCACTAGTTCGATCTTTGACTAGTCTTGGGTTCTTGACCTCCAAATGGCTCCAAATGATCCCAAATTGTCACAGAAGGTGTATGAATGGTTTTAGTACATAAATATGAGGTTTTGGGATAATTTATACTCTCCAATAGGATTCTGAAACTCTCCTTTAAGTTCTGGCCAAAGTAGGGATCTTGACTACCAATTTGAGGTTCAAATCCCCCTAGGGTAAGTGCTGAAGATGGCTCCCCAAATGGTTTTGAACCCTCTCTAATTTCTTGAAATATGAAGGGTAAATAAAGGGGAAATAAATAGGGTATCATATACATCTCCATTCAATTTACTAGGTCTACTATAACACTCTCAAAATCATAATCAAAATACTAGTTTCGACCTTGGGGGAAATGATGGGCAATATTCTCCAAATGCTTTAAAAATTAACAATATGACTCCCAAATATTATGCACTGAACATGAAACTTGTATAAAATATAAATAACAGTCCATACATCATTAATCCATCAATAGTTCACGGTTCCATTCGAATACATCAACATATTATTGGCATACATCAACATAGTGGGGAAATTGGAACCATTTGCTCATTAATAATCAGATTTACATCATTCCACTTGGATTCTCGACTTGGTACGGTTATGAAAATGAAGAAAATATAATTTAAATTATATGACAAAATAAATGGAGCATTATAAGCTCTCCCAAAGAGAACAATAGCTCACCCAATGCGCCTCTCCTCAAGGATCATGAATATGCCAAGCAAGCTGGAAATGGTTGTAGGAATGAGCTTCACTAAGAGTGACCATGAGATTCCCTATAGCTTACACTTGCAATAAAAGAATCCATTGAATCTCTCATGAAATATATGAATATAATTTCTCACTACCAACTAGGATGGGAATCTTTCACCCTCAAAATTGGCTAAGTCAAGTAGAGAAGCACTACACTAGCTCTCTTCACAAATGCAAATTCTGAAAATGATCAAAAGCCTCTCTCTTAATTCATCCCTGTATTTTATAAACATCCTTAGTCTTCTAAGGTTCCAATGCCATCCAAATATTCCAAGCTAATTCGAATTTGGGAGTGATTCATGTTTCATGGACAATCTACCAAGAGTGGACTCAAGGCCTAATCTCCCTAGCTTAACGTAAGTCTAGAACAAATAGGACAAAACATAAAATACTTTCATAGATATTGTAGAAGTACAAACACAAGATTATATCGCTTACCTTATATTTGTAGATCCCTTTCTCTTTTGTTGATCCAATGCCCCAGCGCTGCCAGATTGCGAGTAGCTAAACCCTGTTGAACATGTAACAGACCACAAGAAGTGAAAGCATATATCTCATATGACATATCTAAGTTAACAGTTAAGGAGGAAAACTCTAAAAATCATCGAAGAGACAACATTTATGGAAAGAAATTATATTAACTATATTGAAGAGTGGAGAAGTACAATAGAAAAGAGGATTACAACCATCGCCTTAACGCTGCAAGCTCCTTCCGACAAGCCATGCCAAAGATCCTAGAGAGAAGTGAAGGTTCCCCAAGCTAGAGTGTTAGATCTATTGGGCTTGATTTCATCAGCATAAGAATACCATAGACTTCCTCCTCTTCGAATGGGAGTGAGCTTCATTTAAATAGAATTGAGTGGACATGATATGGATAGGATAGGTTGAGATATGATAGGAGAGACTTAAGGGATCTTTCCAAGGTATTAGGAGTCGAGTGCCAACTCTCCCAAGAGGTCAGGGATAGGGTCCCAAGTCAGCAAGCTTCGAGAAGGAGCTCGAAGAAGATATTTTTTCCATCTAACTGACTTTGTCACACCCTGTAATGGAGTAAGGTGCAATGTCGCATGTTGCAGGAGTGCAACCTGCGACGACCTCTCAAAACCTAGTACAAAGTGGATACAAATCCTTCCAGCTCAATAAATCAATCAAGGTAACTCCAGGGGTGTATACATTGAATCTCATGATGGGAATATTTTAGGTGTAACAATTCACATTTTGCCACATGGCTCCCACTTCCTAGCCTTCCACCTTCCACCAATTCGAGTAGGCAGCTCTTAGCCTTCTCTTACTCCCTTGAGAGCTCACTTTGATGCTATTTTTAGGTCTGAGATGTCATATTGGTTAGATTTCATCCCTCAGGTCTGTAATTTGTCATAGGTGTCATAGCATCTTCATCATTCTTGTCACAGAAGTTAGGGAATCTAGCCTAAGTGTCCAAGAACCTCTCATTTGACTCTTCTTCTTCCATGGGAGTTACACTTCCATCCAAATTCGACCTATGATGCACATTTCCAAGTGTATGATCCTTCCAACTCATACCAAGAACATTAGACTTCCCATGGATTCAAAATTGCAAGAGGAGGATGACATGTGGCATATAAATTCTAGCTTGTGTGGGTCCCACAACCTCCATGTGTCTTCATGATCAATTGCCACTTTGATTTTCCCTTGTATTTATTTATTTATATCCTTTATTAAATATTTATGCCATTCTAATGTCCAAACATCATTTGTTAGCCCCCTTATTCCAAATCCCAATGTCTCCATCCAACCTAGGGAACTAGTAGGATTGGTGGAATTTTCATGTCATGAATTTATTTGAATGGGGACATTACAAGCACTATCAAACTTTTGCTTTATGGATTTTAAGATGCACCGCTACACTAATGAAAAATAATTAAAATTTTTACCGCATACACTGGTGCGTCATTGTAATATGTACACACTACCATGTTGGTGCACTTATGCTTAACATACACATAGGCTTGGCCGTTGAAAAAATAGCTTTTCACCCCTTTCCCTGGAATTTTCACACAAAGTTGTACCAATTACAGTGCGCTCTACACACTTGTGCGCATTTTTGATGGTGCATTGATGTGTTCGTAATGGAATGGTGCTCCCTAATGAGGGATGCACCAATATAAAATATTTGATAAAGAAAGGTGGTACATTTAAGTATGAGACACACACCGTCTATAGTGCGTATTTGTCTCAAATAACACTGGTGTAGTAAATTTTAAAATTGCACCATTTTTGCTTTTCTCAAATGAAATTTCGACACCCGGTGTGCTAGGATCAAGGCATCTCAATGTTCACAGTGCTTATGTCATTTGTAATGCACTAGGTTTCGATGTTGTTTTAATGTTGGTTTATTTGATTTGCGTATTCAATTCATTGATATTATTGTAGTGCACTATCAATGGTGTGCTTCTATTACAAAGAGCACTGCAAGTGGTGCATGACTGTCATATAGGCACACTGCTTTTTAAATTCATTTATTCTGTGAAAAAAAATATTATTTGATATTAATAAATAAATGATCATTTAATTAAATTTTTTATTTTTTTTTATATATGTGTTTGTGTTCACATTTGTTTATGAGACTAATGGAATTTATATGTGAATTAGAGACGTTAGCTACGAGAGATGCAACAGGAGCATCAGGCATGTGTGGATTTGTACAATGTTGTATGGGAGTGGGATGCTAGAGAGAGGGAGAGATTATTTTACCCTCGACCCATTACAACACAAAAATGAGACCTCTTGAGGGTTTTGGCCTCCTCAAGTTCTATCAGGAAGCTAGATCCCTAAAGAGGAACTCATATTTTTTTATGCAGGTGATCCTTCATTGGGATCAAAGTAGATAGGCCTTTTGGTTTGGTCCCAATTTGAGGTTTCAACCCACAAAGGAGGACATATACTTCATCACTAATCTATCTAAGAAAAGGGAGGATTTCCCCACTTCCTTGATTTCCCACTTGGTGTTGTATTAGACAATAAGCTTGCATACTCTCATAGATATATCAGTGAACAAGTCACTGACCCTTCTCTTTTTCAGGATTCTAGAGGATAACCACATACTGCTTCTTTCGGTGCAGAGGTTAAGTGACCCTCTCTTTTGGTTAAAATGATGGCGCACTTCACTACTTATGGGAAGTGCATTAGTAGACCTCTATTATATTATGTATTATTTTTATTGTACATACCTATATGCATTAGGTAGTCTATCAATTTTTTTGCAGTATTTTTGTTTTTCTCTAGATCGATGTTGTGCATAGTTTGAGAGGAGGGTCAACTAGCCTTTTGATTCAGATCTATTTTGTTTATTTTTTGATAACTTTCTGGTCACAAGGTCATCATTTAAACATTATTTGATGAGGTGTAGATGCATATGTGGGGACATACACTACCTAAGTGGGTCATACCGGAGTTCCCGGCTAGGATCACCTCAAAGGTACCTAAGTTACTAGCTAGTGAGGTTGATCATACCTTGGACCTTGTGTCATATCCTTATGTGGGGTTGGACTAGAAAGGATGTCACAACATATTTTTCATCTAGAATGAGCCACCAAATGACAGGAAATATTATATTTATGTTTAATAGTTGCATTTTGTTGTCTTAATGAAAATGAAATTTATTCTAACATTTTTTTAAATTGTTTTATTAAATGGTTTAATGAAATTATATACTTATTCTTGTGTATTATATATTTTGCCAATTTTGCAACCTATGATGGAGATGGGCCTCCACCAGTGGAATATGAGGATATGGATGATCTTGGGCTGCCTCAATTTCTCAAACCTGACCTATGACACATGCTAGATGCTAGATTCAGGGAGGACATGGAAGACATGTTATCCATGTTGTTGGATCGATAGGGAGTCCACCTTGTATGGGATCAGGAGATACTGCAAGACCTTGAGATAGTATAGATATGGAGGATTATTCCTTGTGATATGATGGGTTTGATGCATCATGTCGTCGATTCATCCATCCTTCTAGCTATTAGGAGGGATAGTCATGGTAGTCAGTATTCATCTACATCTAAGAGGGTGGTGATCCTCCTCCTCCTTCTTTTCCTAACCATGATGACTGACCACTATTTCCTCCTCCACACCCAGTTGACCCACCACCATCTATGTCTCATCCAAAAGTCAACTGACCTCCCTCTCCTCCTAAACGAGCCAACCATCAGCCATATCCTACTCCACTCATCGTACTTTTAGATAGGATGGAAAAAATGGGTCATATACATATTCAAGGAGATATCTATGATGCTCTCTAGTCTATTTTTTTCCTGGCAGAATTTTTGATGCCTCTAGCTCTCCTGGTGGAGGTGTCAATTCATTTGGCTCTACTAGAAGAGGTAGTGATGCCTCTGGTTCTGGAGGTGGAGAAACTATCTCATAGCATTTATTAGAATTGATATCTATATGAAGCATGTATCATTAGTTTTATATTATGTTTCCTATATGTGTATGTTAGATGTGTATCAGAAAAAAAAAAATCCTCCAATTTTATATTATATATAAACTTCATTAATTTCATATTAAATTGTGAAAAAAATCATGCATATTTATTTTGAAAAGTTGTGATAGGTGTTTATTAAAAACTATCAATGATAATGTAGGGTCCAGCTCGATTAGGATTTTTTTTTTTTTTGTAAATTAGTAATATGTCAAATTTGTATCATGATTAATGATAAGAGATCAACTTCTTTTTTGAAAACATAATCCAAGGTAACAATATCTTAACTATCTATATAGAAGGACTCATTCTCCTAACCATAACCCTAATCTAACCCATATCATAACATAATCAACTATGCATTCCACTATCTTTATACATTCACATCTGTTGACCATTGCATTTAAATTAAAGGAGTTCTTAAACAACACTTATTTCTTCTAATCCTCCATTTCGCTTTAATTAATCAACTCTAGTTATCCATGAGATAGACTGCTCATAATTACAATTCTTTTGTTTGTTCGGCAATTAAATATACAACATATGAAATTCTTGAGATCACGTTAATATGAATTAATGATACAACATATGGAAATCCTAAAAACAAATTGATATGAATATTAATATTCATCATATGATAATCCTGAACACAAGTTAATATGAGTCTTAAATATACAATGCATGATAATCCCGAACACAAGTAAATATGAATATAAAATATACAATTCATGATAATACTGAACACAAGTTAATATGAATATACAATTATTTATATTATAAGTCAAGTTAAATGAACATTGTCATAATAATGTGGTTACTACCTATGCTCATACTCTATTACCAACACTTATGCATTTGAATGCTAGTGGGTTACTCATAGTCAAAATAGGGTTGACTCGATCTACGACTATCCAACACAAGTTTATACAAACAATTAATTGATTAACTCGGAGTCGCTCGATCGACAAAGATATGAGCTTGAATCAACAACATATGAATTAATGGTTAATCGACTTGAATGTCGAACATATTATGGTTTGCATGAGGTATATGGGAAGTGAAATCCACTTCCATAACCTCGCATTATTCACATCGAGGCCATAATCATTCGCTTCCAACTTATAAACAAATAATGGAACACTACATGCATTGCATGGCACCAATCCATATATTGTG
Source organism: Larix kaempferi (assembly GCA_027924585.1). Lineage (NCBI taxonomy): Eukaryota > Viridiplantae > Streptophyta > Pinopsida > Pinales > Pinaceae > Larix > Larix kaempferi. The sequence continues at coordinate 1,683,017 of BSBM01000104.1, forward strand.
TGCATGCTCTGCCATTCACATGTAATCAAATAAATGAAATTCCATACACGTAGACTTGCCATTGATCCACAGGTGGATAGATCTATATTAAACGAATTAAAACGTAAGGAAATAATATAGCCACATGTCATCGATGTATAGAGATTGATCATCATCGGTGTTTACACAATATGTAAGCATACAAACTATTGTATGCCATATGATATCGAATGTAGTCTGGTATTGATCCATAGATTGATCGTCGTCCACCATTAAAAAATATACATAGGTATGAGGGACTATGGCATCGATCTACAGAGATCGATCGCCATCCAAGTGCAATGGTGATCATGTATGATGAAACGAGATGATTATTCTGGCATCGATCCATTGGGATCAATCACCATCCGCATCAAACGATATACAAAGATAACAAAATATTACAAAATACTTTGGCATCGATCTATAGAGATCAATCACCTCTCATAATTAAACAAACAACAAGTAAAATGCAGTTCTATGGTAGTCCAGCATCGATCTACTGAGATCGATCGCCATCTACCTTCAAACGATTTGCATGCATAAAAATTTAAATAAATTGAAAACATATGAAATATCACCATGATCCGGCATCGATCTACAGAGATTGATTGCCTTCCTCTTTCTGCGAGCTATATGTAAACATTTAAACAACAATAAAAGCATATGAACAACGATCCGGCATCGATCTACATAGATCGATTTCCTTCCTTTTTCAACGAACTATATGTAAAACATTAAAACAAAATGCAAGCATACGAAAGATTACCATGATCCGGAATCGATCTACAGAGATCGATTGTCTTTATCCATCCAATGAGTGGTAAGTATAAACATTAAACAAGATGCAAGCATGTGAAATATTACCATGATCCAACATTTATCTACAGAGATCGATCATCGTTCTCCATCCAACGAGTGGTAAGTATAAACATTAAACAAGATGCAAGCATGTGAAAGATTATCATGATCCGGCATCGATATACAGAGATCGATCACTTTTCTCTTTCAGCGAGCTGTATGTAAACATTTAAATAAAAATGAAAGCATATAAACAACGATCCAGAATCGATCTATAGAGATTGATCGCATTCCTTTTTCAATGAGTTGTATGTAAATATTTAAAAAACAGTGCAAGCATATGAACAACGATCCGACATCGATCTACAGAGATCGATCACATTCCTCTTTCAATGAGCTGTATGTAAAACATTAAAACAAAATTGCAAGTTTATGAATGGCTACAGTGATCCGGCATCGATCTACAGAGATCGATCACCCTTCACTTCAGTGGTTATGTAGATATACAAATGAATATGACATTCAAGTATCGATCTACATAGGTCGATCGACATGCCCTTTCAACGGGTTGCATGTACAACTTTTAAACACTAAACAACGATCCCATTGATCGCGAAGTAAGGACGCCATCGTGGTTGGGTAATCCAACCGAAGAAAACTTAAAAGATAGTAGTGGTTATATTCGACAATGCCAGAATCCTTTTCTTGGATTACTGACTCAAAACAAAAAGCAAAAATTTAAATTACCATCAAGCAGACCCACACATTGCCATGGGTTCCTTACGCAAGCCCATAAATAACACGAAGTTATACAAGGTTATGTGCATACCATGGTTGAATCGTGATGTTCAGGATTATTTCCATTACCACGAAAATCTAACTCAAATTCAGTTGCATAATAAACATTCATACAATTAATATGAATTACAAATAATGATAGCCGTGTAATATAGGTAACTGTTATCTAAAATTACTTGCAATTTTCCACATATATTCAAACTAAATAAATGCTACCTGACCGTACAAATGCTTGAGTTGTTGGTGGTGATACCGTATCAAGCACTTCTCGATCGTCTTTCAAAAACTTCATAATTCATTGGAGGACACCTTGGTTGACCTCCCGACCATATCGGGAGTACTCTTATTCCTCCTAAACCACTAGGGAATCGAGTCATAGAGCTCACACAAAAAACTATAGGTCGATAAGTGGGCTTCCTCCCCCCCACCAAAACCTCTTTTCAAACTCACAATAGAAGCAAATCAATGTCTTACAATCATTACAGTAACCATGCATCCATAGGGTATTGTCCCCTTTCCTCTTGCCTTCCTTAAATAGGAAATTCCTCTACGACACATGTCGCTTCATACAAATATGCCTAATTTTTTAATTATTCAAAGATAATTAGCTCACTTAGCCATGTGTCCAATTCCTAAGAGAGTGCACCTACATTCCTAGATTTACTCAAGTTTGTCCCCGTTGATGCTTCAATCTAGTTTCTATTTTTGTGGGTGCAAGTGGTGATGTCTACATGCTAATGTTTTAGTATACTATTTTCTCTTAAACAAATATTCTCCATTATTTTAATTACAAATAAGTATTTAATGTGCAAATGGCCTAAATGCAAACCTATATGCTTAATGCATAATATTCATCAATTGTTGTCATCTTGGGTCTAGGTACCACTTTGTCGAGACCATCTGTCCCTCATTTTCTTTTTATCAACATGGTACCACATCGTCTGGTCCTTTCATTAGTACTTCTTCGTTACATCTTATTTGCGGGAACTTCATGTATGGATTTAGGATTCGTTACCTTCAATCCTCTGTCTAAACTCTATTGGAGACTAATGGCACTGAGGAGTAAGTCTATTCTTAGTGTGCACCCCCCAACCTCGTACGTGAACAACTCTGTCATGGTACACTTCACACGACTTCATGCTTCCCCGAGTAAGCGGGTAGGTTCTTTTAAACTCACGCGTGGAATCCGTAGGAAGTTGACACCATCGTCGTTCTTTCGTGTGTGATTTTATTTGTACTCTATGACCCATTTATTTCCTTTGTGATTCCATTGGTGAATCGTTTCACATGCCGCTACACACATGCTCCAAAGCACACATTAGTAGCTCTGTTCTCATTTATCATAATTCACTTCATAATCTACTAATCGTTAAGCCAACATGCATTTATTTCATTCACATCATATATTTCATAACTTAGCTAACCGTTAAGCAACATATTCAACTTCATTTATACACATCATATATCTCATAAAACAACTAATCATTAAGCAAACAAACATTTATCCATCAATTTAAATAAAGTATCCTTTTCCATAAGTGTCATTCAATTCATTTTTTTCGTTCATCAATTTGTCGTCATGCACATCATCATGTGTTTCTCAATTATTCAAAATATATAATCAAAGGGTCATTTTATTAAATTTTTATTCATTCGGGTCACTCGATAAGTTCCCTAAAAGTCTACATCATTCTAGGGGCATTACATATAACTTCCTCCTTACAATGCAGTTTTTCCTCCCCCCCCAAAAAAATCATAATTTTATTTCATCCATGGAGAATAAAATTGCATTTTATAAATAAATGTGTCACATGTATTCTAGATCATACATGTAAGTCTGTGACTCAACAAAAGAAATACATAACCCAAAAAATATAGATCCATGATACTGTCAACTAAAATAAAAAAAATCCATCATACATGTCTTACATACATCCAAAGATTGGAAAAAAATTTGTAGAGGATACTCCAAAAAAATCATACCAGAGATAAATATACTGAAAAATAAACGTTTGGGCCCTTTCTATTTTTTAGTTTAGGATAGCTGGGGGTTCCATCTCTTCTATGAATGGTATATGATAGAAATTTAAGTGTTCTCCATCACCAAACTCAATTATCATCCATCTCCCATATTCTAACTAAACTCCTTCCTTCAAAAGAATATTGGCCTTCAAATTATGTTCCCTTTAGACATGTCAATAGGTGAAGGAATCAAAGGAATCATTGATTTTGAAAACCTCTTCAAGTAGAGCAAGTAAATATAGACTGTGACATTGTTGTGCTTTCATGACCCAAATAACAACTATCATTGAATCACCAAAAATATGAATAGATTTACGATATTTTTCCCTCACAAAAAACAACCAAAGTGTTGAAACCACCAGTTCTACATAATTATTAGACCCCAGACCAAGCTCGATTTTGAGCTTCAAATAATGATTTTCAATAATGTAGAGAATCGCTCCTCCCCCGCAAGATTGGTTTTCATCTTGGGAGGCCCCGTCAAAGAAATCCCATTGTTTTAATTTCTCCATTTTTTCTTCCTATAAGATACAAATAACAACGATACCTTTTTTCTTGAGGGAATTGGGAAATAATGTTGAGTCCTTGGGTTACTATAATATTAAGGATCGATGAGATTTCCGGAAAAATGGATTTGTTTCTAGCAATTCAAACACCCTAGCATAAAATCAGAGGTAAATCCTTTATCCACCAAAAAGAGGGGTTTGTACTCCATTCCCTCCATGAATCCTCCATAATGATAATTCATTTCCATTGACACTCCGATCCTAGATTTAGTGTGCAATATATCCATATTAGTTTAACAAAAGAGAATGTGATGAAAATATGGGAAACTGAATCCTCATCAGCTTTACACGGTGAGCACCAACCCAAGCCTTTTTTCTGCCTTCATTTTATTGTGTCCCAAGTGGGAAATTTATTTTCCATCATACACCACATGAGAATGCGAGCTTTTAATGGGAAATTTTATTTCCACAAGCCTCTCTAACACCAATTTGTGAACTTATATTATAAATAAAATAGAGAAAGATTTGACATTTAATATCTTAATTAATTTTAAAAATTATTTTAAAAGTACAATGAACTTCATTCCCCTATAACAAATATTTGTTTATACAAATTTATTGTGAACTTCTAGTTTACATTTGCATCTAAATTTTACATGTAATTAAGCAAAAAACATAGTTAATCATGAAAATGGATTGCTTTTATTACAACCTTGAAACGTGTTTTAATTAAATCATTATTAACAATAACGTCACTTCTATAACAATAAAACAACACAACAAAATTCTATTACAATGCAAAATTAAAATAAATGATGTAACGTTGACTAAAACAATGATGCACATGATACACATTGACTTATATTTTTTCAATATAATCCCTATAAACCATATAACCCTTACTTATAAAATCTACGAATCATAACAATTAATAACTATTAATCTCTCACCATTAAATCCCATCATACAACCCATAATCCCTATAATACATATAAAATCTTATCCTTATAACCATAATCCCTAACTATTTTTAATTATAAGAACAACCCTTTAAAACCCTTAACCCATACAATTCTTAATGTTAATACCCCGCGATCCCTATAAAACAAAATTTCTAATTCAAAGCCATCATTTTGAGTGCACATGATCTCAAATTAAATATTATTTTAAATATTAAGAATCATTTATCACTTATGTGCTATTGATATCGAAAAATGATGTATAACTATAATTCAATAACGATAAAGTTGTAATTTTGAGTAAATATAATCTCAAAATAAATTATGTTTTTTACCATTATTAAGATCCATTTATTATTTGAATATTTTTTTATATATAATATAAATTTTATTGGTATACTTCTATACTCGTTAATTTTAGTTGATTAAAATTTTATATTAGTTAAAATCTTTTAATGATAAAATTATTTACATTTAATCTTAAAACGAATTATTCTTTTCTATTTAATATTAAAATTCGTTTGATTTGGAAACTTATATTAATCATAATTCATCAATGATAAATATGTATTTTTTAAGTGTAATCAATTTGGAAATGACGTATACATTTCTAATTAATATTATAAAAAAAAATTCACACAAAAGAAAACAACTTTTTATTAAAGAAAAGTTGTGTCTATAAAATACATCAAGGGACTGAGTCAGTATCCTCCTCATATACAGAGCATCAAATATATACTGTAGCTGCATGCTAAACATCCCAACCAAGATTTACAATAAAGTCCAATGTGAGTTCCACAAAATTCTCAGAAAATTTAGCACCCTAAATATCTAGCAGATGGTCATCTACACTCAGTGAGTAGAACAACTAATACAGATTCATGATACCTGAATCACATATAGAGCTATTTATATACTCTTCAAAAGAGATATGGCTGTCCATACTTCCAATGGCTAGTTTATATAAAGAGTTTACTACCATATTAAATTCCCTGAAGACATGCATGAACGAAATCTGACGAAAATCCTGGAACAAAGGACGAGTACGTCGCAACCAATGATCCAAAAATAAATAAGAAATTAAAGATGCACCCTTAGCCCAGTAGATAATAAACTTAACATCCCCCACAATACTAAGATCACTTATCCCCCTCTTTTTGGAAAATAGTAGCAAACCCCATAGAGATAGGAGCTTAGCTCTAGTATTGGAACCCATCCCAACCTTCATATTTAGTTTAAAAAGAAGACCATAATCCATCTTCAGAACCATACCAGCCCCACACATACCATGTTGAGATGCCCCATCGAAGAATCCAATCGACAAACTTTTTTCCAAATCCGGAAAACAAATCCTCCTAGAACGCCTAGAAAAATTTAGCCTAGAAACCTCACAGAGCCGCGCCTTCACTTTTATACAAAATTGAGACGGATTCAGAAAATATTCTTCAAAGATACCATGATTCCTTGCTTTCCATACCTACCAAAATATGAATAAAGGGATATCTATCCTGGGACTTTTACTCATATACCACCTGCTTAAGTTATCTGTAAGAGAAACTGCATCCCAAATGACAACCATCTAGAAAAACTCCCCCAATTCCAACCACACATGTTGAATGAAATTATAGTTCCCAAAAATGTGGTCAAGAGTTTCTTCAAATGAACCACACAAAACACACCTTTCGGGCCCAGAGAATCCATGCCTCTACAAATTCTCCCATGTTAAAATTATCCTCCCATGGGTTAACCACAAGAAACATTTAATCTTCAATGGAATTTTAGCCTTCCAAAACCACTAATTCCACCATGACGGAGTTTCGACGATCTCAGTTTCCATAGTATAATTATAAGCCAAATCGGCCCTAACTATCCCATCCTTCCTGTTATATCTCCATACCAATACATAGGCTAATTTTGACAAAGTAACGCTATCTTGATAGAGATTGCAGACAAAATAGTCCCATTCAGTGGCCAAACAACCTGTTAATCCCAAGTCCCTACAATACTTCCAAAACACCATAGAATCCTTCTTCTCCCTAAATGCTTGTTTGATCACATAGACTCCCTGACTATGCAGAGCTTCTATCAAAGCTGCAGAAATAGTGAAATTCTCTAACAACCCAACAATAGGATCCACACCTGAAAATACCTGAATACCCCTCCCCACAATCCAACAGATGTGAGTATTGATAATCGGAAAGGTTTTCAACAAGCTTCTCTAGATACAAGAACTATAAGAGGAAGAATACCCAGAATGTCTAATCCAAGTCACCACGTCCATCCGCTTTAGATATTTATACTTAATCACTCTCCCCCAAAGGACCTGATCAAATAAAACCCGCCAAAGACTTCAGGCACAAAGGGCCGCATTAAACCAACCCAAATTCTTAATAACCCAACCTCCTTGAGACCTCAGTAGAGAAATGATAGTCCATGACGTTAAATGAAATTTAAATTGATTTAGCCTGCCATCCCATAAGAAGTGAAACATTAGTCTTCGGATCAAGGAGATAAAACCCACTGGTACCTTAAATAAGGAAAACCAGTACACCAGAATGCTTTGTATTACATGATTTACAAGTATCAATCTTCCTCCGAGTGACAATAGTCTAAATGAACACGAATGGATCCGATTTTGAATTTTATGTATAAGCCAAGTCCAGTCTTTAGTATAGTAGGAATTAGGTTTTAAACAGAATCCCACATAGCGGATACCCATATCTAAAGGATTCATCTTGTAAGGAAAAATATGTGAAATGTGATTTATAATAGAAGGATCATCTCAAGAGAAAATAAAAGAAGACTTCTCCGTGCTAATAATCATGCCCGAGGAATCACAAAAAAGAGTAATGATAGAGTGAAAATGATCCCATTCCTTCATCAAGACATCCCCCAAAATGAGGACATCATCCACAAAACGTAGATGAGAAATACAGAGGGCACTGGCCACTTTTATCCCTTTGATTTCTCCCAGCTTTCTAGTGTCCTTGAACAAAAGACTCAAACCTTCAATCGCCAGTAAAAATAAATATGGAGAGAGGGGGAAACCCTGCTGAATACCTCGATTTCCCCCCCAAAATTGTGAGGGCGAACCATTAATCAATACAACATACCTGGAATAAGTAATGCACGCCATGATCCAATTGATGATTTCAGGAGTCAAACCAATCTGAAGAAGAATCAATCGAAAAGATAGGTCCAATCGATACGATCGCAGGCTTTGTTAAGATCCATATTAAGGATGAAAGCTGCCAATCTTTTCTTCTTAATAGAATGTAAGCCCTCTTGTGCATTTCCAACCGCATCTTGGATTTGTCATTTAGGGAGGAAGCCAAATTGCTCCTCATAAATGAATCATCCCAACAAAGGCTTAATGCCCTCATCAATGTTCTTAGTAATGATCTTGCAGAGTAGATTACACAGGGAAATAGTGCGATAATCATCAAAAGAAATCGACCGATCAACTTTAGGCACAAGATCAATAAAGGTATATTTCAAAGAAGGAGGGATCCATCCCTTTCTCTTGGTTTCATCAATCGCTGCAGTTAGCTCCTCCCCCAGCAAGTTGAAAAAATAAAGATAAAACTCAATAGTCCACCCATCTGGGCATGGACTCTTGTCTTTGGTGAAAATTATCAAAGTATGTAATACTTCCTCCATCATAATCCTCTTTCCAATATCCATATAATCTTGATCGCTAAAGTAACAGGAGAATTTTTTAATAATATCCAACTATTTATCAATGACGAGAGGATAATTGCTAGAATAAATAGAGTTGAAGTGTTCTACAACCGCACACTTGAGAGAGAGAGTATCATAACGGATCTCATTACTATCATTTTTCATCTCCCAAATCTAATTATTCAACCTACGTTTATTGGCATGCCTATGAAAAAACTTTGTATTGTTGTCCTCGGCCTGCAGCCAAACCACTCTACTTTTTTGCCTCCAGGTCTCTTCCAAGAGTCTTAAAAATTTATGCTTCGTACCTTCAAGCTCAGTTAAACGATCCTTCATGGATTCTGAAAACAAGCCCTCATCCAAAAATCTAGATAAGGCTTGCATCTCAGCTTCAATCTTAGAGAGTTGTTTAGAATTTGCAATTTTCTGATCTTTTTCCCAATTGATAGCAACATCCTTCAAGAGTGAAAGATTCTTAATAAAGATGGAAAATGTAGAAGAGATATAATTTTCTCCAAATGAAAGCCACTTATCCTTAATCATAAGTTTAAACTCATCCACCTCCAACCATCCAGGATTGAATTTAAATGGATATGATACAAAATCCTTATCAACCACTAGTTGCAATATAATTGCCTTGTGGTCCGAGATGCCTGACGAATAAGTCTAGGAACAAAACCTCCCAATATCATCATAGAGGAATTTAGACATATAAAAACGTTCAAGCTATTTAGCTACCCCAACTAACCCACATCTACCATTATCCCAAGTCGATGTCATTACATTTGGAGCAATGTCCATCGTACTACAGGACTCGATTACTAGTTAATATTAAAAATCCATTTATTACTTGTATACTTTGTTAATGTATATTTTAATATTATTTACATATTTTTGCACATTAGATATGCATAGATCATTCAACTTTTAAAATTAGTCAATCTACATAATTAGTATAAAATGACTATTTCCATATTGTTAGACATTCATATTAAATATTGACACCCATATGATACACACTTACCTATAATTTTTCAATATTGACACACATAAATAGAGAATTAAAGATAACAATAATAAAATGATACATCAACATTGTAAATGATGAAATAAAACATGCACATATCACTCTTCATTGCCATCACACCGATTATCTTCCTCACTTGGCATGGTAGCACTATTGTTCTCAAAAATATGTTTTGATCTAGGGTTGTATCTTAATATGAACTACAAATCACTATCCAACACATGTGGGTAAAATGCCACTTGGTTGTGATGTTTTAGTTAATGAATCCTCCTCAACATGAGGGTAATGACCAAATGCACTATCTTTATTTCTAACTTGGTCAACAACCTAACTATTGGTACAGATCATTGGCATATTTTATTTTAAATGATTAAGATACTTGGCATGCTTATACTATTCAAACCTCTAAACTATTTCCTCTCAATGTCCCATTTCCTCCTCTTCTCTTCATACAATGTGATCCACGATTGTGTTTTCTATGCATTGTAAAGAATGAATTTATTGATGGAATCAATTTCTAAATTCATTGTTATATTCATGAAATCAAATTTACATATAGTATGTGAATTCTAGTGTGAATACTTACTCTATAGAAATGTGACAAAAGATAAATGATTTACTCTTTATCATGCACCATTTTTCATTCATTTGGATTATCTCCCCTTCAATTGTATTCTCATCCCTTTGGTCATTCCAAATCAATGTTACTAGTGTGTGTTCGATTTTTTTTTATGTACTCACTGGCATAATATAACGACTCATATACTATGTACCCCTATGTCGTAGACTCCTTGGGTTTTTCCATTTGTTGAACAAATCCATTCAATTTTTTCATGTACGTCTCTAAGAAGAACATTCGATGACATAAGACCAACCCAAATAATTCATCCTCATCAACTAGGTGAATTCGAAGATGAACTTACAAGTCCATGAAGCTCATCGACAATTACTTCTCAAACATACAAACAATCTCAACTCTCTCTTCACGCCACTGTGGAATGCTGGCCATATGAATATCCTTTGTTGTCATCCACCATAAAAGTGTAGATAATTTAGATATGGAACACTGTAGTCCTTCGGGAATTCATGTTTCACATACCCATGCATGAGAAAATTATATTGACACTACAAAGTAGACACATAAAAAATTGATTGCATTTGAACTTGTGGTATAAATAACCAAAACAAAAAATACAAACATGTTTTTGACATACATACCCTTAGAAGGTTTAGATGGTCATGTGATTTCAACCCTGACAAATTTTCTTCTATGGTGAAGTAGCGTCGTAGAGTAGACCCATATAAATAAGACACATTCACACCCAATGTAACTTCCTTTTCCAAATAAATATCATATTTATTCCAAACCCATGGGACATGATCCAGGTGGATATCGGTGGCGGTCCACCTCTTCCAACAGGCTCAAAACAATCTTCTGGCAATTTTGGTAAATTACTATTTTTAGCAGTTTTTCGGGTCCTGAACTTCCGGAGCCATTTTGAGGCTCTAAACGACATTTTTTGGCGATTTGGGGGACCAAATGGTTGCCAACAACATCCATTTCAACTCAATCGAAAGTTGTAAATCTCGGTTAGACCTTTCCAATGGGCTACCGAGCGCCCTAAACGGAGATCGTATGCAAAAGTTATGACCCCAGGAAGTTGACTGTTCAACTAACCACCTTGGGGCCGCAAACTTTATGATGGTTCATCTTCTAGGGTTAGGTTTTTGGATGATTGGGATTCTTTCCCTCATGCTTATGATAAATAGGCCCTTTCGGCCTCTCTTTGTATTCATCTTGGCACGAATGAGCATAGCGGCCACATCTCTTCTTAGAGATAGCTACCATATTGTATTTTACAGTCTCTTCTATTTCCGCTATTTAAAAGAATATGTGTTTACTGTATCACTGTGTTATTTGCAATATATCTTTGTATATGATTCTGTATATGCTATCTTTTGTTTTGTTCCCACATAAATCTGGATCAGTGGTATCAGAGCAGTCTACTCTTTGATTGTTTCTCGGTGCATGTCTCCGACGAGGTCAGGATACAAAGAGTTCGGTCTCGAACTAGTTTCACTTGGGGAAGACCACTCTCGCCGCCCCAAACGGCCTCCCATGGCGGAAGAAAAGAGAGACGATGGAGCAGTAGATCCTATGAAGTTATTGCTCGAGGAAGCCCTCGTGCGACAGAGGAATGAGATGATGGATAATTTCACCCAGATCCTTCAACGCATGCCAACAGTGGCAAATGCACCCTCAACGAGCAGCCATTTCGGAGACACGACTCCCTTCAAGGTACAAGTTAATTTTGATATCCCTTTATTTGAAGGCCAAATCGATGCCAATGCCCTAGATAAATGGTTGAATCTACTAGAAGGGTATTTCTCTGTCCACAATTTTTCCGATAGGGAAAAGATCGTCTTTGCACTCCTCAAGGTTGTCCCCCATGTCAAAAATTGGTGGGAAACTTATTGTGAGCAAAACTCATCAGACGAGTCTGGATTGTTTGAATATTCCAATCCCACTTGGGCCTCTTTTATAGATGTCATCAAGGAACAATATTACCCTATTGGAAACTATGACAACTAGTACATAAAATGGACCATTCTGCACCAAGAGAGGGACCAAACGGTGTCGGAGTACACCAACAAATTCCATACCTTGCACACAAAGTTGGGTATCAAGGACTCTGAGCGGCACCTAGTACTGAAATATCGCAGTGGCCTACACCGGTACATACGAACAGAGATGGATTTCTTGGAAATCTTTTCACTCGGATATGCCTATCGATATGCTATCAACATAGAGCAGAAATTTCAGCAAAAGAACAAGCGTGACTTCGAACCTGCACAGAAGCAGGGCAAGGGAAACTCTGGCTCGCAGAATAGGGGGCAGGGAAAGGACAACCGATCGCAACCACAAGTGAAGAAGGGTAACGAAAAGACGAAGAAGGAAACCAGGAAGTGGTGTGAGTTCCACAAAAGCCCCTAGCGCAACACTGATGAATGTCGCTCAAAACAGTCATTGGTGGCTGAGATCAAACCTTTAGAATCAGATCGCAGTTTCGATTCTGAATTAGAACCTAATTTCATTGATGCAGAACCCAGTGCCGTTGTTGCCACCACACAGATTCAACCAGAGGAACCCGGAGAGTCCGAGGCAGAGGAGTGCCTTTTCCACTCATAGATGTGGGTGAAGGGAATTTCCCTACACTTTGTTGTGGACAGCGGCAGCCAGAAGAACCTGATCTCAGAAGAAGTCATCAAGAGATTGGAGCTACCAATAACGCCACACCCACAACCATACACCATTGGATGGCTAAGCCAAGAACGAAGGATCCGTGTCAGTCACCAATGTGGCCCACCATATGGCATCAAGCCTTTCAAAGATGAAGTATTATGTGATGTGGCCCCACTCAAAGTATGTGACGTTCTCTTAGGACAGCCATATATGTGGAAGCGTCATGTTGTATATGAATCTCGACCTCGCAGTGTCATTGTCACTTTGGAAGGACAACTCTATCAGATACCAGAGATAGTTTCACCTACCCCAACCAAGCAAGGCAGGAAGATGATCTCCCACACTGGGAAATTTTCCCTGTTCGCAAATGCCACTAAAGGTGAACATCAGATCGCAGAGACATCCACGACCTCTGCATATTATCCTTCTACTCAGCAGAAACAAGAAAAACACAAAGTTAGTGTTGCATCACCTATTCGGGTACCTCTACAGTGCAAGGCCACGCATTCAAGGTGCTCCTCCAAAAAGAAACCATCCACACCGATGCATACCAAGGATACCACAACAACCAAAACTGTTGAACAGCTCCAGCGCATCCATCAACAACAATTACAACCCTCTGAAGATGTCAAAGTAAGGCAACCTTTCCACTTCAGCAAATGTCGCACCAAGAGCTCAATTCGACAAACAGCTCGACATATGATAATGGATTTAACACAATGGAGACCATTGCTTCCTAAGGAGAGCGGATTGATCCAGGTGGATATTAGTGGCGGCCCACCTCTTCCAACTGGCTCAAAACAGTCTTCTGGCAATTTTGGTAAATTACTATTTTTAGCAGTTTTTCAGGTCCTGAACTTCTAGAGCCATTTTGAGGCCCTAAAGGACATTTTTTGGCGATTTGGGGGACAAAATGGTCGCCAACGGCATCCATTTGGGCCCTTTAGAAAGTTGTTAATCTTGGTTAGACCTTTCCAATGGGCTACCGAGTGCCCTAAACGGAGATCGTATGCAAAAGTTATGACCCCGGGAAGTTGACTATTCAACTAACCACCTTGGGGCCGCAAAATTTATGATGGTTCATCTTCTAGGGTTAGGGTTTTGGATTATTGGGATTCTTTCCCTCATGCTTATGATAAATAGGCCCTTTCAGCCTCTCTTTGTATTCATCTTGGCACGAATGAGCATAGCGGCCACATCTCTTCTCAGAGATAGCTACCACCATTCTAGCTATTGTATTTTACAGTCTGTTCTATTTCCGCTATTTAATAGAATATGTGTTTACTGTATCACTGTGTTATTTGCAATATATCTTTGTATATGATTCTGTATATGCTATCTTTTGTTTCGTTCCCACATAAATCTGGATCAGTGGTATCAGAGCAGTCTGCTCTTTGATTGTTTCTCGGTGCATGTCCCCGACGAGGTCAGGATACAGAGAGTTGGGTCTCAGACTAGTTTCACTTGGGGAAAACCACTCTCGCCGCCCCAAACGGCCTCCCATGGCGGAAGAAAAGAGAGACAACGGAGCAGTAGATCCTATCAAGTTGTTGCTCAAGGAAGCCCTCGCGCGACAGAGGAATGAGATGATGGATAATTTCGCCCAGATCCTTCAATGCATGCCAACAGTGGCAAATGCACCCTCAACGAGCATCCATTTCGGAGACACGACTCCCTTCAAGGTACAAGTTAATTTTTATATCCCTTTGTTTGAAGGCAAAATCGATGCTGATGCCGTAGATAAATAGTTGAATCTACTAGAAGGGTATTTCTCTGTCCACAATTTTTTCGACAGAGAAAAGATCGTCTTTGCACTCCTTAAGGCCGTCCCCCATGTCAAAAATTGGTGGGAAACTTATTGTGAGAAAAACTCATCAGACGAGTCTGGATTGTTTGAATATTCCAATCCCACTTGGGCCTCTTTTATAGATGCCGTCAAGGAACAATATTACCCTGTTGGAAACTATGACTACCAGTACACAAAATGGACCATTCTGCACCAAGAGAGGGACCAAACGGTGTCGGAGTACACCAACAAATTCCATACCTTGCGCACAAAGCTGGGTATCAAGGACTCTGAGCGGTACCTAGTACTGAAATATCGCAGTGGCCTACACCGGTACATACGAGCAGAGATGGATTTCATGGAAATCTCTTCACTCGGATCCGCCTATCGATATGCTATCAAAATTGAGCAGAAATTTCAGCAAAAGAACAAGCGTGACTTCGGACCTGCACAGAAGCAGGGCAAGGGAAAATCTGGCTCGCAGAACAGGGGGCAGGGAAAGGACAACCAGTCGCAACCACAAGCGAAGAAGGGTAACGAAAAGATGAAGAAAGACACCGGGAAGTGGTGTGAGTTCCACAAAAGCCCCTGGCACAACACTGATGAATGTCGCTTCAAATATTCATTGGTGACTGAGATCAAAGCTTCAGAATCAGATCCCAGTTTCGATTCTGAATCAGAACCTAATTTCATAGCTGCGCAAAAAGGGAAGCAGATCATTGATGCAGAACCCAGTGCCGTTGTTTCCAACACACAGATTCAACCAAAGAAACCCAAAGAGTCCGAGGCAGAGGAGCGCCTTTTCCACTCACAGATGTGGGTGAAGGGAAATCCCCTACACTTTGTTGTGGACAGTGGCAGCCAGAAGAACTTGATCTCAGAAGAAGTCATCAAGAGATTGGAGCTACCAATAACGCCACACCCACAACCATACACCATTGGATGGCTAAGCCAAGGACGAAGGATCCATGTCAGTCACCAATGTCGACTACCATATGGCATCAAGCCCTTCAAAGATGAGGTATTATGTGATGTGGCCCCACTCGAAGTATGTGATGTTCTCTTAGGATAGCCATATATGTGGAAGCGTCATGATGTATATGAATCCCGACCTCGCAGTGTCATTGTCACTTTGGGAGGACAACTCTACCAGATACCAGAGACAGTTTCACCTACCCCAACCAAGCTGGGCAGGAAGATAATCTCCCACACTGGGAAATTTTCCCTATTCGCAAATGCCACTAAAGTTGAACATCAGATCGCAGAGACATCCACGACCTCTGCAGATTATCCTTCTACTCAGTAGAAATAAGAAAAACAGAAAGTTAGTGCAGCCTCACCTATTCGGGTAACTCTACAGTGCAAGGCCACGCATTCAAGGTGCTCCTCCAAAAAGAAACCATCCACACCGGTGCATACCAAGGATACCACAACAACCAAAACTATTGAATAGCTCCAGTGAATCCATCAACAACAATTACAACCCTCTAAAGATGTCAAAGTAAGGCAACCTTTCCACTTCAGCAAATGTCGCACCAAGAGCTCAATTCGACACACAGCTCGACATATGATAAGGGATTTAACGCAATGGAGACCATTGCTTCCTAAGAAGGGAGGATTGATCTAGGTGGATATCGGTGGTGGCCCACCTCTTCCAACTGGCTCAAAATAGTCTTCTAGCAATTTTGGTAAATTACTATTTTTAGCAGTTTTTCGGGTCCTGAACTTTCGGAGCCATTTTGAGGCCCTAAAGGACATTTTTTGGCGATTTGGGGGACCAAATTGCTTCCATCAACATCCATTTGGCCACAGTCGAAAGTCGTAAATCTCGGTTAGACCTTTCCAATGGGATACCGAGCGCCCTAAACGGAGATCGTATGCAAAAGTTATGACCCCGGGAAGTTGACTGTTCAACTAACCACCTTGGGGCCGCAAATTTTATGATGGTTCATCTTCTAGGGTTATGTTTT
This sequence comes from Larix kaempferi, assembly GCA_027924585.1. NCBI lineage: Eukaryota > Viridiplantae > Streptophyta > Pinopsida > Pinales > Pinaceae > Larix > Larix kaempferi. The sequence goes on from BSBM01000104.1 coordinate 1,699,829, forward strand.
TGGATGATTGGGATTCTTTCCCTCATGCTTATGATAAATAGGCCCTTTCGGCCTCTCTTTGTATTCATCTTGGCACGAATGAGCATAGCGGCTTCATCCCTTCTCAAAGATAGCTACCACCATTCTAGCTATTGTATTTTACAGTCTGTTCTATTTCCGCTATTTAATAGAATATGTGTTTACCGTGTCAATGTGTTATTTGCAATATATCTTTGTATATGATTATGTATATGCTATATTTTGTTTCTTTCCCACATAAATCCGGATCAGTGGTATCAGAGCAATCTGCTCTTTGATTGTTTCTCGGTGCATGTCCCCGACGAGGTCAGGATATAGAGAGTTGGGTCTCGAACTAGTTTCACTTGGGGAAGACCACTCTCGCTGCCCCAAACGACCTCCCATGGTGGAAGAAAAGAGAGACGACGGAGCAGTAGATCCTATCAAGTTGTTGCTCGAGGAAGCCCTCGCGTGACAGAGGAACGAGATGATGGATAATTTCGCCCAGATCCTTCAACGCATGCCAACAGTGGCTAATGCACCCTCAACGAGCAGCCATTTCGGAGACACGACTCCCTTCAAGGTACAAGCTAATTTTGATATCTCTTTATTTTGAAGGCCAAATCGATGCCGATGCCCTAGATAAATGGTTGAATCTACTAGAAGGGTATTTCTCTGTCCACAATTTTTCCGACAGGGAAAAGATCGTCTTTGCACTCCTCAAGGCCGTCCCCTGTGTCAAAAATTGGTGCGAAACTTATTGTGAGAAAAACTCATCAGACGAGTCTGGATTGTTTGAATATTCCAATCCCACTTGGGGCTCTTTTATAGATGCCATCAAGGAACAATATTACCCTGTTGGAAACTATGACGACCAGTACACAAAATGGACCATTCTGCACCAAGAGAGGGACCAAACGGTGTCGGAGTACACCAACAAATTCCATACCTTGCGCACAAAGCTGGGTATCAAGGACTCTGAGCGGAACCTAGTACTGAAATATCGCAGTGGCCTACACCAGTACATACGAACAGAGATGGATTTCCTGGAAATCTCTTCACTTTGATCCGCCTATCGATATGCTATTAAAATCGAGCAGAAATTTTAGCAAATGAACAAGCGTGACTTCGGACCTGCACAGAAGCAGGGAAAGGGAAACTTGGGCTCACAAAACAGGGGGCAGGGAAAGGACAACCAGTCACAACCACAAGCGAAGAAGGGTAACGAAAAGATGAAGAAGGACACCGGGAATTGGTGTGAGTTCCACAAAAGCCCCTGGCACAACACTGATGAATGTCGCTCAAAACAGTCATTGGTGGTTGAGATCAAAGCTTCAGAATCAGATCCCAGTTCCGATTCTGAATCAGAACCTAATTTCATAGCTGCGCAAAAAGCGAAGCAGATCATTGATGTAGAACCCAGTGCCATTATTGCCACCACACAGATTCAACCAGAGTAACCCGAAGAGTCCGAGGCAGAGGAGAGCCTTTTCCACTCATAGATGTGGGTGAAGGGAATTCCCCTACACTTTGTTGTGGACAGCGGAAGCCAAAAGAACCTGATCTCAGAAGATGTCATCAAGAGATTGGAGCTACCAATAATGCCACACCCACAACCATACACCATTGGATGGCTAAGCCAAGGACGAAGGATCCATGTCAGTCACCAATGTCGCCTACCATATGGCATCAAGCCCTTCAAAGATGAGGTATTATGTGATGTGGCCCCACTCGAAGTATGTGATGTTCTCTTAGGACAGCCATATATGTGGAAGCGTCATGCTGTATATGAATCCCAACCTCGCAGTGTCATTGTCACTTTGGGAGGACAACTCTATCGGATACCAGAGACAGTTTCACCTACCCCATCCAAGCAGGGCAGGAAGATAATCTCCCACACTGGGAAATTTTCCCTATTCGCAAATGCCACTAAAGGTGAACATCAGATCGCAGAGACATCCACGACCTCTGCAGATTATCCTTCTACTCAGCAGAAACAAGAAAAACACAAAGTTAGTGCAGCATCGCCTATTCTGGTACCTCTACAGTGCAAGGCCATGCATTCAAGGTGCTCCTCCAAAAAGAAACAATCCACACCGGTGCATACCAAGGATACCACAACAACCAAAACTGTTGAATAGCTCCAGCACATCTATCAACAATAATTACAACCGTCTGAAGATGTGAAAGTAAGGCAAACTTTCCACTTCAGCAAATGTCGCACCAAGAGCTCAATTCGACACACAGCTCGACCTATGATAAGGGATTTAACGCAATGGAGACCATTGCTTCCTAAGGAGGGAGGATTGATCCAGGTGGATATTGGTGGCGGCCCACCTCTTCCAACTGGCTCAAAACAGTCTTCTGGCAATTTTGGTAAATTACTATTTTTAGCAGTTTTTGGGGTCCTGAACTTCCGGAGCCATTTTGAAGCCCTAAACGACATTTTTTTGCAATTTGGGAGACCAAATGGTTGCCGACGGCATCCATTTGGACCAATTCAAAAGTTGTAAATCTTAGCTATACCTTTCCAACGGGCTACCGAGCGCCCTAAACGGAGATCGTATGCAAAAGTTATGACCCCGGGAAGTTGACTGTTCAACTAACCACCTTGGGGCCGCAAACTTTATGACAGTTCATCTTCTAGGGTTAGGTTTTTGGATGATTGGGATTCTTTCCCTCATGCTTATGATAAATAGGCCCTGTCGGCCTCTCTCTGTATTCATCTTGGCACAAATGAGCATAGCGGCCACATCTCTTCTCAGATATAGCTACCACCATTCTAGCTATTGTATTTTACAGTCTGTTCTATTTCCGCTATTTAATAGAATATGTGTTTACTATATCACTGTGTTATTTGCAATATATCTTTGTATATGATTTTGTATATGCTATCTTTTGTTTCGTTCCCACATAAATCTGGATCAGTGGTATCAGAGCAGTCTGCTCTTTGATTGTTTCTCGGTGCATGTCCCCGATGAGGTCAGGATACAGAGAGTTGGGTCTCAGACTAGTTTCACTTGGGGAAGACCACTCTCGCCACCCCAAACGGCTTCCCATGGCGGAAGAAAAGAGAGACGACAGAGCAGTAGATCCTATCAAGTTGTTGCTCAAGGAAGCCCTCACGCGACAGAGGAATGAGATGATGGATAATTTCGCCCATATCCTTCAACGCATGCCAACAGTGGCAAATGCACTCTCAACGAGCAACCATTTCGGAGACACGACTCCCTTCAAGGTACAAGTTAATTTTGATATCCCTTTATTTGAAGGCCAAATCGATGTCGATGACCTAGATAATTGGTTGAATCTACTAGAAGGGTATTTCTCTGTCCACAATTTTTTCGACAGGGAAAAGATCGTCTTTGCACTCCTCAAGGCCGCCCCCCATGTCAAAAATTGGTGGGAAACTTATTGTGAGCAAAACTCATCAGACGAGTCTGGATTGTTTGAATATTCCAATCCCACTTGGGCCTCTTTTATAGATGCCGTCAAGGAACAATATTACCCTATTGTAAACTATGATGACCAGTACAGAAAATGGACCATTCTGCACCAAGAGAGGGACCAAATGGTGTTGGAGTACACAAACAAATTCCATACCTTGCACACAAAGCTGGGTATCAAGGACTCTGAGCTGCACCTAGTACTGAAATATCGCAGTGGCCTACACCGGTACATACGAACAGAGATGGATTTCTTGGAAATCTCTTCACTCAGATCCGCCTATCGATATGATAACTATGCAAAAAGGGAAGCAGATCATTGATGCAGAACCTAGTGTTGTTGTTGCCACCACACAGATTCAACCAGAGGAACCCGAAGAGTCTGAGGCAGAGGAGCGCCTTTTCCACTCACAGATGTGGGTGAAGGTAATTCCCCTACACTTTGTTGTGGACAGCGGCAGCCAGAAGAACCTGATCTCAGAAGAAGTCATCAATAGATTGGAGCTACTAATAACGCCACACCCACAACCATACACCATTGGATGGCTAAGCCAAGGACGAAGGATCCGTGTCAGTCACCAATGTCGCCTACCATATGGTATCAAGCCCTTCAAAGATGAGGTATTATGTGATGTGGCCCCACTCGAAGTATGTGATGTTCTCTTAGGATAGCCATACATGTGGAAGCGTCATGCTGTATATGAATCCCGACCTCACAGTGTCATTGTCACTTTGGGAGGACAACTCTATCGGATACCAGAGATAGTTTGACCTACCCCAACCAAGTAGGGCAGGAAGATAATCTCCCACACTGGGAAATTTTCCCTATTCACAAATGCCACTAAAGGTGAACATCATATCCCAGAGACATCCACGACCTCTGCAAATTATCCTTCTACTCAGCAGAAACAAGAAAAACACAAAGTTAGTACAGCATCGCCTATTCGGGTACCTCTACAGTGCAAGGCCACTCATTCAAGGTGATCCTCCAAAAAGAAACCATCCACACCATTGCATACCAAGGATACCACAACAGCCAAAACTGTTGAACAGCTCCAGCGCATCCATCAACAACAATTACAACCCTCTGAAGATGTCAAAGTAAGGCAACCTTTCCACTTCAGCAAATGTCGCACCAAGAGCTCAATTCGACACACAGCTCGACATATGATAAGGGATTTAACGCAATGGAGACCATTGCTTCCTAAGGAGGTAGGATTGATCCAGGTGGATATTGGTGGCAGCCCACCTCTTCCAACTGGCTCAAAACAGTCTTCTGGCAATTTTGGTAAATTAGTATTTTTAGCAGTTTTTCGGGTCCTGAACTTCCGGAGCCATTTTGACGCCCTAAACGACATTTTTTGGCGATTTGGGGGACCAAATGGTTGCCAACGACATCCATTTGGGCCCATTCAAAAGTTGTAAATCTCGATTAGACCTTTCCAATAGGCTACCGAGCGCCCTAAACGGAGATCGTATGCAAAAGTTATGACCCCGGGAAGTTGACTGTTCAACTAACCACCTTGGGGCCGCAAACTTTAAGACGGTTCATCTTCTAGGGTTAGGTTTTTGGATGATTGGGATTCTTTCCCTCATGCTTATGATAAATAGGCCCTTTCAGCCTCTCTTTGTATTCATCTTGGCACGAATGAGCATAGCAGCCACATCTCTTCTCAGAGATAGCTACCACCATTCTAGCTATTGTATTTTACAGTCTGTTCTATTTCCACTATTTAATAGAATATGTGTTTACTATATCACTGTGTTATTTGCAATATATCTTTGTATATGATTCTATATATGTTATCTTTTGTTTCGTTCCCACATAAATCCGGATCAGTGGTATCAGAGTAGTCTGCTCTTTGATTGTTTCTCGGTGCATGTCCTCGACGAGGTCAGGATACAGAGAGTTGGGTCTTGAACTAGTTTCACTTGGGGAAGACCACTCTCGCCGCCCCAAATGGCCTCCCATGGCGGAAGAAAAGAGAGAGGACGGAGCAGTAGATCCTATCAAGTTGTTGCTCGAGGAAGCCCTCGCACAACAGAGGAACGAGATGATGGATAATTTCGCCCATATCCTTCAATGCATGCCAACAGTGGCAAATGCACCCTCAACGAGCAGCCATTTCGGAGACACGACTCCCTTCAAGGTACAAGTTAATTTGATATCCCTTTATTTGAAGGCCAAATCGATGCCGATGCCCTACATAAATGGTTGAATCTACTAGAAGGGTATTTCTCTGTCCACAATTTTTCCGACAGGGAAAAGATCGTCTTTGCACTCCTCAAGGCCGTCCCCCATGTCAAAAATTGGTGGAAAACTTATTGTGAGCAAAACTCATTAGACGAGTCTGGATTGTTTGAATATTCCAATCCCACTTGGGCCTCTTTTATAGATGCCGTCAAGGAACAATATTACCCTGTTGGAAACTGTGATGACCAGTACACAAAATGGACCATTCTGCACCAAGAGAGGGACCAAATGGTGTTGGAGTACACTAAAACATTCCATACCTTGCGCACAAAGCTGGTTATCAAGGACTCTGAGCGGCACCTAGTACTGAAATATCGCAGTGGCCTACACCGGTACATATGCACAGAGATGGATTTCCTGGAAATCTCTTCACTCAGATCCGCCTATCGTTATGCTATCAAAATCGAGCAGAAATTTCAGCAAAAGAACAAGCATGACTTCGGACCTGCATAGAAGCAGGGCAAGGGAAACTTTGGCTCGCAAAACAGGGGGCAGGGAAAGGGCAACTAGTCGCAACCACATGCGAAGAAGGGTAACGAAAAGACGAAGAAGGACACCGGAAGTGGTGTGAGTTCCACAAAAGCCCCTGGAACAACACTGATGAATGTCGCTCAAAACAGTCATTGGCGGCTGAGATCAAAGCCTCAGAATCAGATCCCAGTTCCGATTCTGAATCAGAACCTAATTTCATTGCTGCACAAAAAGGGAAGCAGATCATTGATGCAGAGCCCAGTGCCATTGTTGCCACCACACAGATTCAACCAGAGAAACCTGAAGAGTCCGAGGCAGAGGAGCACCTTTTCCACTCACAAATGTGGGTGAAGGTAATTCCCTTACACTTTGTTGTGGACAACAGCAGCCAGAAGAACCTGATCTCAGAAGAATTCATCAAGAGATTGGAGCTACCAATAACTCCACACACATAACCATACACCATTGGATGGCTAAGCTAAGGACGGAGGATCCGTGTCAGTCACCAATGTCGCCTACCATATGGCATCAAGCCCTTCAAAGATGAGGTATTATGTGATGTGGCCCCACTCGAAGTATGTGATGCTCTCTTAGGACAGCCATATATGTGGAAGCGTCATGCTGTATATGAATCCTGACCTCGCAGTGTCATTGTCACTTTGGGAGGACAACTCTATCGGATACCAGAGACAGTTTCACCTAACCCAACCAAGCAGGGAAAGAAGATAATCTCCCACACTGGGAAATTTTCCCTATTTGTAAATGCCACTAAAGGTGAACAGCAGATCGCAGAGACATCCACGACCTCTGCAGATTATCCTTCTACTTAGCAGAAATAAGAAAAACACAAAGTTAGTGCAGCATCGCCTATTCGGGTACCTCTACAGTGCAAGGTCACGCATTCAAGGTGCTCCTCCAAAAAGAAACCATCCACACTGGTGCATACCAAGGATACCACAACAACCAAAACTATTGAATAGCTCCAGCGCATCCATCAACAACAATTACAACCCTCTGAAGATGTCAAAGTAAGGCAACCTTTCCACTTCAACAAATGTCGCACCAAGAGCTCAATTCGACACACAGCTCAACATATGATAAGGGATTTAACGCAATGGAGACCATTGCTTCCTAAGGAGGGAGGATTGATCCAGGTGGATATCGGTGGTGGCCCACCTCTTCCAACTGGCTCAAAACAGTCTTCTGGCAATTTTGGTAAATTACTATTTTTAGCAGTGTTTTGGGTCCTAAACTTCCGTAGCCATTTTGAGGCCCTAAATGACATTTTTTGGCGATTTGGGGGACCAAATTGATGCCAACGGCACTTATTTAAACCTAGTCAAAAGTTGTAAATCTCAGTTAGTCCTTTCCAATGGTCTACCGAGTGTCCTAAACGGAGATCGTATGCAAAAGTTATGACCCCAGGAAGTTGACTGTTCAACTAACCACCTTGGGGCCGCAAACTTTATGACGGTTCATCTTATAGGGTTAGGTTTTTGGATGATTGGGATTCTTTCTCTCATGCTTATGATAAATAGGCCCTTTCGGCATCTCTTTGTATTCATCTTGGCACGAATGAGCATAGCGGCCACATCTCTTCTCAGAGATAGCTACCACCATTCTAGCTATTGTATTTTACAGTTTGTTCTATTTCCGCTATTTAATATAATATGTGTTTACTGTATTACTGTGTTATTTACAATATATCTTTGTATATGATTCTGTATATGCTATCTTTTGTTTCGTTCCCACATAAATCCGGATTAGGACATCACCTTCTTTAAAAGATGAAGAGGGGCCAACCTCTCCTATAGCCAATGTGTCTCTTTGTTTCAATGATATGTGCCTCCACAGAGAAGATGAAATTTTTTTAAATATATGCATGGGATCTAGTAAGTGGACAATCTTAAGATGTTGCCAATATGGGAGCTCATAAAATATCGATTTTTCATTTCATCCCAATGGGAATTTTCTCGACATAGATGTCGAATAATTAAGGATCATCAAATATAGGTTACTATGCCCTTCTCCTTCTCTCTATCATATTCCCTAAGCAAGTGAGTTGGTGTCATTATTTTGGGCCTTTAGGTTCTCTCTAGTTTACCATTGAAATTAGAAGATGCTTCTCTTCTATAAGGTTGGTCTTCTGGGAGGAATACCCCAGACCAGTCATACACCGGTTTTCGCAGGTGGATGGACCATCTAGCCTTCATAGAAGGTCCAAAACATTTACATCCATGATACCATTTTTTATAAGACCCACGGTGTTATTGTATACAGAGCATGTTAGTGTTGAATATCAATATAGTCACATCAAATTAACTATGCCAAAATATATTATTACAAATATAAACAAATTAATCAACATGTTTACCAAAGGAAGCTCCTAATCCTGAATAATCATGTGTGGTGTATTCACATATTCCATGCAACCTAAAATTCATCTATGTTGGGATAGGTCTTGATACATCGTATACATGTATCATTTCCCATAATTCCATAAATTCATCAATCGATGATTATAGGTAAACATTCATATTATTAATTTGTCTTCTACCATGGACTATAAGAAATAGTGTAAGATGTTCATTCTTCACAAAAAACCATGGGAGTATATTGTTATTGATCACTAATATAGGACAAACACAATAGTTTGTGTTTTGGAGGGAATATGGGCTGGTGCCATCCATGGATATGCTCAATTGAAGGTTCCCTACTTCATCCTTGAATTTATCGGTCCATGTATCCTCCATATGCTTCATGGCTATTGAATCTATTGGGATTCATATAACTCCTGACTCACTTTAGTGCAAGGCATGCCATCCTTGCAACATAGCTAATTATTTGCAATGAAAGAGCCTTTGAAGCCTTCGGATTATAGGTATGTGCCTCAATATCTTATGATGAGGACCATGTGCTTTACTCTTGTTTCTTGATTTATGGTAACTATCATGACCACATTTTGGACGTATATCTTTGTCTAAATATTCTCCTCTACATAGAATACAATCATTCAAACACGCATGATATGATATGCAATTAACACCCAACATTTTCAACATTTTCTTTGCCTCTTCGCAACTGTTTGTCATGTCCTCATCTTGACCCTATTGCATTAATATTGTAAATGATGTAAATATTGTCATTTAGTCATGGTGAGGAGCTCAAGTCCAAGGCCCCGCCATTGATTAATTGTTTTATGTATCGGCAATTAGAATAGATGCATATGGTTCTTATGCTAGCAGTGCACAATGTAAAATCGGACATCATGTAAACATGCAATTTTAATGAAAAAAAAACCCACAACCAGCTATGCAATGCAACAAAGAGATGGGGGCATGATCTTTACAAGGAATAGGGAGGGAAAATAACCAAACCCTTGAGCCATGGTGTTAAACCATTTCATGGAGGAAACCCATGAACTCTCAACTACCCATTTGGTCTCATGCACCCAATCATTTAATTCTTTCAATAATTGGTTGAGACAATTAATGCCTTGGGATGGGAGAGGCATGGCTATCAATTTTCATGTATGGGCAAGACAGCGACCTGGGAAATCAATTTTTGGTTGGCTGGGCAAGAAAACCCCCACAAAATTGGCCCAAAGCCATTCTTCACCCATGACATTCATCCTCTCACGCAGTCTGAGCTTGTTGGGGTTTTATCCTTCACATTTTTCACCATTTCCTGCATTATTCCATGCCTGCAAACTCGTTTTTGGTTAGCTCAGTGGCTGGGAGAAGAGAGCCACGATTTTTGGGGTTATGGAGGTCATTTCTGCCCATGAAATGCCCATGAGTATTTTTCTGAAAATGATTCTGCTCTCCTGGGGTTGATTTCCCATTTCCTCCTTTTCGTTTTTGGTTTCCCACATTTTTCTGGACTGGTAGAAACCTACTGTTGGGAACTTCACTGTATAAGCGTTTTTCCCATGCCCAACACTCATGCTTTTTCTGCTATATGCATCTATCTCCTAGCAGCCTCAGAAACCCAACTGCTGGTTGGTTTGGCTGATTCGGGTGTATCTATGGCTATGTGAGACCCTATTGTCCCCTAGTTCCTTGTGGAGATCATGCCCATCTCGGGGGTGGCAGTGGTGCTGAGAGATTAAAGATCACACTGGCCTATGGTTGGGTGGAATGTTGCAGAAGCATAGCTGGTTGCTCAGGGACTACTTGTTCAAGATAAGTACCCTCATTTGTTTTTCCTGCAATGTCTATATTTAATGGCTGTCATGAAATGCTAAGTGTATGCTAGATAGTAACATGACTTTAATCCCACTATGCTGAATTACAATATGCCTGTGACATGAACAGCTTGAATGTCTTGACTGCATGATGGACGTGTGACCGATTTCTAGCCCTACTGGGTTTGCAAATGTCTATGCTTTTCCATATGTCCATCTTCACCCCATATGAATGTTTATTATGTTATGAAAATGCTGGAGGTGTGCAAATTCTGTACATGATTTACTTCTGCTGGGTTTTGCTTAGATTTGTACATCTGCATGCCTGTCGTTTTACATATGTGGATGTTTTATTTAGTAAGCATCGGGGCCAATTGCCCATTATTACCATCACGATCCTCTCCATTGCACTGGTATGATGGGTGGGGACGTGACACTGTTGGGAAAGGAATTATCACTTGGAAGTATCTTATCTTTGAATAACATATAGTTAGTGGGAAATAGAAATTTTCAATGCTATTTAACGTTCATAAATCAACCATTTTCAATTTTGATTGTGTGACAAGATTCCTCAAAATATAAGGACTTGATGGTTAGTTACCTCAAAAGTGTTGAGAAACATGATTTTGACATGCCATACATTGCTTTCAAGTTGTATAGTAACATTTTTGTTCCTAGGTGGGTAGACTTTCACTGGCTAGGTCCAAAAAGAGGGCTGGTGGAAGCATATTTAAGGCTTTCGAAGAATGTATCAGTGATATGAGAATCATCCCCTAGCTCATCATCCTTGAATGCATCTAACAACATTGCCTCCATGGCACCCTTATATTGTAAGAATTCATCCATACCAACCCATATTTCATTACCTCCATTTCCAACATGTGAAGAACGATTGTTACTATAGACATTCCTAAATGATGAGTCTCAACATAGTGGGAATTGAATAGGTGATTGATTCAACCATGCTTGGTATGCTTCCTCTCCGAGTTGCACATTTTTGTATCCTTCTCTTGATTTGAAATTATAGTGGGGTGAAATTGAAAATGGTAGATAAGTCGTTCATCAACAAAATCCCGATTTCAAAAATATTGAATATTACATCAATGATATTAGTAAGTATAATGCAATTGGTTTGTTCAAATATTAAACCAAACAATTATTATAGAGGAATGGGAAAAAATTTCCAATAATAGATAGTAAATGTCCAACCGTAATCAATTTATAAAACAAAAGATCAAATTGAGCAATACATTTACATTAATCTCATTGAAAATAATAAAATACAATTAATCAATGATTTTTTTCTTATGCCCCAAGGGGATGTCTAAAGATAGTCCCAATGCAAGGAATATTTTACGAGCGGTTGGTGGTCTATGGAAGTTATATTCTATTAACAACTCGTCACCAAAAGATAAACTATGTATTGCATGCACAACAACAAATCTAAACAAATTCCTTTTCATAAAGAACTCCTAGTCATTGGCATGTTTCTCAAATGAACAATTTGCAGAAAATAAATAGCACCTAGAACTATTTATGAAACCTGCAATGTTCCCATGAGTGCGTGGGCGACCATCGATATACAAAATTTATTCCTGTTAAAATTTCTAGAAGCATAACCATTCATGCACATACTATATGGAAATGCTATGTTTGTATTTAAAAATATTCAAGTAATTGGACCAACAATAAATAGGAATGCAAAATGGAATAAGGTATACTAATTATTTGGGAGGAATGAGTACATGTAAAAGGATAAACAACCCAAGATTTGCAGCATCTATCTTAAACTTGGCACCCATAAAATTATTACCAAAAAAGGAGAATTTGGTTCCAACACCAGGAACGGGTAGAGAAGATGGCCAAGCACCATACAAAGTGTGGTTATAACAAGTTTTATATTTACTTTGAAAATGCACATGAAGAGACTTGGCATCGCTACCCTCCAACAATTGGACCGACCTTGGTGTGTACTTGGACATTTTTTCTCTCAACTCATACAAATTTTTGGATCTCTTAGTAGAGATGTATTGGGTGGTATTGATACCATACTTTGTATCACTATAAATTTCATTAGACTAAATAGAAGTAGAGGGGTTGGTCAATTTAGGACAAAACATAGTTGTTTTGGCTTCCAACTTTTCAAAAAATGAGCATAAGTAAGTGTTCCTACGTGTCTTTTCAATATCACCTATTGCATTTTTTACTGCATTAGGAGGTATTAGATCATCAACATTGGGTAGTTGATCATTAGTATAATGGGTGAGTGTGACACATCGAGGGTTCTCATTCAACCCTCGACATTTTAAACAACCACGTAATATTGGGGTGTCATAAAAGAGATACATCTCAAAAGGAATTACTATCGATGACCCGAGATTGTGGCTAGAAGATGGCATGTTACAATTGGTGGGGTAAAGCAGCTATCCATTTTAATCTACCAACTACTTGTGGTATCTTGGTCTTGATAAGAGCTTTCGATGCTTTTCAATTAGTGGAATATTTTTTTCATCCAAACTCGATCCTGAATCAGGATCCTACAAAATCAAATACATTGTTATTCAGATTCATATGGATAAATAACATAAATTCAATTACACAATAAAAATATAAATAAAATATAAACTTAATGCAGATGGAAAGGTACAACTTGATGAACTTTGAACAATATGGAATGAGATGAAACTTGAAGAATTGGCCATTTGATATGTTAACTTTTTCTCCATGCATTTGAGCCAAACTAGTAATCAGTACATGTCTATAGTCCTAAAATAAATTCTGAGAACCATATCACAATCTAACTTCCAATATAATTTTGAAACCATTTTAAAAAAATAAGGTGAGTTTAAGTAGCATATGTATACTAAGAATTATCGTAATTGATGTGGTTGAATCCTAAAAGAACATTTCAGATGAATATACTATTTTGAGTTCAAACATACATTCATAGGGATTTTCAAATACTTTGGTGCACCCTAACAATATAAATGCATTAGTGCACCTTGAATAACCAAATGCACCAATGCAGCTAAAAAACTTCCGCACCATCTTTAAGCATCCACAAAAATGTATGCAAAAGAAAATATTTGCTATATTTGATAGCATATACTTTACTATGCATTTTTCAATATTATTAGCATCGATGCACTTAGTATATATAACCATATTTTTTATATGCACAGGTGAATGATTTTTTTTTATTTCTCTATTGTATGCCAATACAAACAAGATATACAACTTGACGATAGCTCGACATTGTTCTCTTTTTTTGGGGGGGTCAATTTTAGTAGTTGTTTTTACCTTCGTTTCAAAAATTGTGTATACTGGTAGCACCATTTTTCATTTTGAGCCATTTTTTTTTTTTTTTTTTTTTTTTCTGATTTTGAAACTTCTTGGTCATAAGAAAATTAGAACTTTTATTTTCAAGATCATTTTTCAAAGTTTACTAAAAACTATACATTTAGCAGCTACTTATAATGAAAAAACATATACATTTTTGAATTTTGTTAACATTTAGAAGCTAGATAGAATGAAAAATATATACGTTTTGGAAGGTTTTTCTTTGAATGTTTCTCTTAAATAAGTCATTTTTTGGGAAAACTTGTAAAAAAATGAGAAAATAAAGACATTACAAACCATTTTTAACATATTTTCAGCTATTTTATGTTTAAAAATGATTCTATTTAACACTTTTTTCTATAAAGTGTTGATTCACATAAACTGAACAAAAAATATACCATATATTTGTAAATAACATATTAAAAACATAATATTTACTCTCAAAATAAAATCTTAAAGTCAAAACATTACAAAAATATATTCTCAAAAATTTGTCAAGTTTGACATTTTCCTCAGAATCACGCTGCCCATTGGATCAACGCATTGGGCGCCCAAAGAGGGCTTAGTGGAGGAGCAGAGATTTTCCCCGCAGCTCAAAGGGGCCTGGCACAACAAAGTAAAAAAATCAAAATTTAAAAAGAGAAATATGAAAAAACCAAAATGAGAAAACAGATTAATTGTTTTTCGAAAAGTAAAAAAAAGTAAAAAATTTATAAATTTATAAAAAAACTATAAATTTTATGAACAATTTCAAAACATTTTTTTTAACAAAAAGTAAACAAAATTTAAAAAAAAGAAAAAAAGTATATATATAAATAAAATCCAAATAAAAAATACCTAACAAAATTAAAACAATTTTTTTTTTTTTTTAAACATTTATAATTTATAATTTTTTTTTATTAAAAGTAAAAAAATAAACAATTTAAAAAAATAAAAATTATACAGAAATGAATTATAAAAAGTTAAAAAAAAACCTATCTACCCCCACCCTCCCTCCCCCTGCTCCTCCCTCTCCACTGCCCATCCCCTCCACCGCCATCCTCCTCCCTCTCCCCTCTCCCCTTCCGCTCCCCTCCCTCCCCTCCCCCCTTCCCCTCCACGTGCCCCTCCTCGTCCCCATCCCCGTGCCCCTCCCCCTCCACCCTCCCCCCCTACCCATCCCCCTTATCGACCCTTTGGGCACACGATGGGTGGCAACACCTCTCCCTCGTGCACCCAAAGGGCCTCTAAGGGGGATGGGTAGGGGGAGAGGGCAGAGGGGGAGCAAGGGGAGGGGAGGAGGTAGAGGGGTTGGGGGGGAGAGGTAGGTTTTTTTGTTTTTTAATTTAATTTTAAAATTTTTGAAGTGTTTTAAAAAAAAATTGTGAGTTTTTATAATTTGTTTTTTTTATAATATTTAAATTTTGCTTTAAATCATTGTTTTTATATAAATTTTTAATTTTTTTAAAAAATGATTTATTTTTAATTTTTTTATCATTTATGTTTTATAAAGTTTAAAAAAAACTTTTTTGGAAGAGTTTTTTAATTTATTTTTTGATGAATATTATTAGATTTTTTTATTTTATGTAGAAAGAGTGGTGAAATAATTTCCTGAATAATTTGTGTTAGACAGAGTGCAAGATTTATATACCATTACTAAGAGATTTAATAAATACAATTTTAAATTATGAAAAAATGATATAATAATGCCATTTTTTTAAAAAGTGTGCTACCGGTAGCATTAGTTTTTAATTCATGGCTTGATTTTAAGATTTTTGTAAAGAACAATAAGTATTGTTTTGGTCTATGTCTATATTTTTAACCACGAAAAAAAGTGGTGCTACCGGTAGCACCACTTTTTGATGCGGGGTTGTTTTTTGGTGTTTTTTTATGCAAAAATATGATTTTTTATGGCTAGAGTTCTCGTTTTGAGTATAAAGTTATCGTCAAGTTGTATAACATGTTTACGGTGCGTTGTAGAAATTATAGTGCACCGGTGCACTCATAACTTACCGACGCACCGATTTTTTGAAAAAAATTAAATGAAGGTATATGGGAATGGTGCATAATTTGTTACGTCACATTAGTGCACATATATATATATATATATATAATCACACCATTGTGTGGAAAATCAAAAGCAAAAAAATGCACGATTTTTGTCCCAGGAGTTAAAAATGGATACATAATTTCTTTTTCAAAAAACCAATTTCATAAAGTATTTTAAAAAAATCACGATTTCATTGTTTTGTCGAAATTTCGAGGGAATATTTTTACAAGAGAGACTTAATGGGGAGGATATTGAAGCAACTAGATTACTCTAAAGATTAGAATTTTTAAGGTATGATGAATCACACAAAACCCTACATAGTATAAATTTCATGTATATAAATTCTTACTATTGATCTGAATGCATGAATTGCTTGTGTTACTAATAAGATTTAAAATAAACTAAAAAAAAATAAAATTCATAGTTACCTTCAATGTTGGAACCCTTTCTTTCTTGTTGCTTCCTTTTGTTTTATGTAGCTGCAAAATTTTACATTAGGGTTTAACATCCTCTATTATTTCACAATTCAGGTTTTTCTTTTTTGGCATTTTAGATTTAATGGGTTTGTGGTTTTATATATAAGGTGTAGGGTGCAATGTGACCACTTATTGCATCGGATCCAAAACCCCATCCCTGTTAATTTTTCTCTAAAAATTGCTTTCATAGTTTTTTGTGTGGTCCTTTTCGTATAACGCACCAGTGCACTTGGAATAAAAGTGCGCCATTAGAAACTAGTGCTTTAGATTACATATATTGCACCAAAAAATATGTGTCATAAATTATTAGATTATTTTTCATTAACAGTGCATTCGACTATGATGCACTGGTGCATACACTATATAAACGCACCTTGTTGTTTCTATTCTTAAAGTGCACCAATATAGAAGACTACTTTTTTAGTTGGAAGTTATGTAATTTATTTATATAATATATTTAATAGCTTCTCTATTTATGGTCCATGTTGTTTATTGATAGAAACTGTGTGATAAGAGTTCAAGGAGAAATAATTCTAAAAGACACAATGGGAGCACATCCAAATATGTGAAAAATGAAAGCTCTTTGTAATTATGTATTAAATCAATATGTTTGAATTATATGTAAGTTTATATAATATGTATTGGTTAACATGTTTCATGTAGAGACAAAAAGTGAGGAAGCTTGATAATATTATTTTTAATCTAAGTGTAGAAGAGCATAAAACCTTGATGGAAACTTTTCAGAGAGATGAATCAGATGAATCAAAAAGTAATCAATACGAATTTTTTCTTGAATTTTTCTGTAATACTATACTTAAGAATATCTGTCACATACCCACCCTTGGACCCAATGTAAGGAAGGGAAAATGATGCCATTCTATGGGGATGTTCATAAAACTCATCTAATTCATTAGATTCACAGCCATAAAATAGATGTGTGTACATGTAAATCAAACAAATATGCACAGCAGAAATAAACTCATCCACACACATGTTTTCATATGCACTCAATATATCAATAACAATCATTAATTTAAACACTGCAGAGGTAAAACACATAAATAGAAAACACTTATCTTTTTTATGCAATTGTCCCAAACAACTAGCTATGTCACCGCAACGTTCCACCCAACCATAGGTCTCTGCCCAGCCTGTATTCTTTCAGCACTCAGAGACCACCCTTGAGCTGGGCATGATATCTACAAGGAAAAGGGAACTCTCAAGCTCAGCTCAACCAAAGCAATGGATACCCATCTCAACACCAGCATTCTCTTGTACACCAAACTCATATATGGGCTCTGGAACACACTTTCAACAGTGGGACTTAGGGACTAGATGGACAGGGGTTTTCCCAAAATGCAGGCACACCAAAAACAGATTATGGGAAGAGGAATCCAACCCCAGGGAAGAAAACCGATTTCTCCCAGAGATGTATGAGCATACAGAGGGCCAAAACGGCCTCTAAAAACCCCAGAATCATTTTACTCTTTTGTCCACTATTAGGCACAACAAAAAGCGCCCTTTCTAGTTAGGAAAATGAAGGTAAACACAGTAAAACTAGTGAGGAAAACGCCCAAGTAGCTCCAAATGCGTGAGAGGGCAAAGTTGGTCTATGGGTAATGGCTTGGGGAGCAATTCATGACTCTTTTCTTGCCCAAGAAGCCAAACATGAATTTCCATGTAGGGTGGCTTGCCCATACTCGAAATTGGATAGCCATACCTCCCATTCCCCAAGGCATTAAATACCTCAACCAACTCTTGGGAAAAATAAATGATTGGGTACAAAAGTCAACAAGGGTAGTTGAGCATTCATGGGTTCTCTCATTGACACTTGGCTAGACTTGATTGGCTCAAGGGTTTGAATATTTCCCTCCCAATTTCTTGTAACATCATGCCCCCATCTCTTGTTGCATTGCATAGCTAGTTGTGGGCATTTATATTAAGATGCATATTTACAATTCCCATGGTTCACTAGCACATGGGTAGCATAATTTCAAATACTTGCCTCTTCTAGGTCGAGCGTTCGCTAGCGGGGCCTTGGCCTTGAGCTCCACGCTAGGAATCATACATAATATGCATACAATATTTATGTTATCTCCTAAATAAACGTAGACTAGTCATGTCATCTAGAAGATAGGAAGTCTTTTAGTTTTGAGTCTTGTTTGTACGTGTCTGAGTTCTAGTCCATTAGATCTAAGAAGATAATGGAGTCTGAATTGATACTTTTACGCCGATTCTCCTTCCGAAGGAAAAGTTTCAGGTTTCAGTGGCTTAGGCGGGCCTGGTATTGGATCATTAGCTACCGAAAGCCCAGTTTTCGACAGTTTACGATGTGAGAAACAGAACATCCCAACCACCGAAAGGGAAAAGTTACAGCTTAAAGTAGAGGGGCAGTTTTTGATGGCTTGGGCGAACATGATGGTGTTCATTAGCCACCGAAAGATTAGGCGCTTTCTGCAGCTCGAGGGGCAGGTTCGAAATCTTCCATAGCCGCTGAAAGGAAAAGTTATGCCCGCAATTCACGAAGCCGTTTCGGGGGTTTGGGCGAATACAACGGTGTTCATTAGCCACCGAAACCAGGCATACTTTCCGCAGCTTGCCATCAAGTGGGCTGGGTTAGCTTCAGCAACCGAAAGCAAAAAGGGTAGTGGCGAAAATCATTTTCCAGCGACACAGCAGTTTTGAAGGTGGGTTATCGGCCGTCGAAAGAGGAGTTATGTCAATCGACGGACACGTCAAATCGAGGATCAAGGTCATGATTCAGGGAGCTCATCATGGTTTAGCTGCCGAAAGGGTCATTTCAGCAAAAGTTTGGTTTACTCTGATGGAAAGTTGGATGCCACTGCCTTAACTCTGACTAGTCGGATTTCATTTCCCATCCACATAACAACATTTCTCAAATTCCGTTCCACTGGTGCAATCGTGTCTTCGTAATCATCTTTTCAACCTCATGATTTCCCACCTTTTCATAACCTTGGAGTTAGCTCCCGAAAGGCCACACCACCTTCTTGTTTTCACCCTCTCCACGTCAATTGAGTCCATTTTCCTCCTGTTTCCTGTCACTCCCTCAGTCCAGGTTCGAATAGCAGTGCCAGCAAGCAGGTTAATGATGCCTAAAGGGGGTGGAGCGGTCCTAAGAAAAGAATTGAGTGACATCTGTTACCTTGAGGCACACCCCGAGGTATGTCAATTTTTTAAGAACGTCGGTTGCTATAACTTTTGAAAGAAGTTTCAGGGCTCTCATCAATAAGTGGCCGAAGCTTTTGCACTCACATATGACGGAGAAAAGGAAACAATAGGCAATGAAGAGTTCAGGGTGGGCAAGGCCCTCATAGCCCAGGTGATAGAATGCCCAATGACCGGGGAGAGTTGGTTCAAGACCACTGCCAAGAAGGATTTCGAGTTTCGGTCATACCTGAAATTGGAGCACAGGAACCTGGTTTGGAAGCAGGACATCCCTATGGCATACCTGGAGGATAACTGACAACTTCTATTGAAGTCTATCCTGGTCTATATAACCTGTGAGGGCAGGTATAACAGGGTGCTCAATTATCATTTTAGACTACTAGACCATTTCACGGGCAAGAGCCCTTTAAACCTCCCTTTCTACCTCCACAAGAGCGTCACCAAAATGGCTCATCAAGTAAAGGCTTAGCCCTCCAAAATTACAGGGAGATTGTTCCACCATGGTCTGATTAAACTCTTAGTCTCTGAGCTACTGCAGAGGAAAGGCATGAAATGGACCTTCTTTCTCTTCTGGAGTGGGATCGAAACAGAATTACAGCCAGAAGATGTAAGGAAACCCTCAAACCCCAGAAGTGGAAAACGAAGAAGGAGGGCTCTTCCCCCAAATCCAGTCAAACCCTTCTCCTCAGCTCCACTGGCGAAGAAAACCAACAGGAAGCTAAAATTTGATGACAAGGCTGAGGATGAGGGGGTGTTTTCAGAGGAGACTCCCTTGAGAAGCGCAAATCTTTTAAACCTCCCTTACACTGATTCTGAAGAGGAGGAGGAGTTGCAGGGAGTTGGAGCAGAATTTGAGGAGGTGAAAACAGAACAGGTACCCCAGGAAGCAGCCCCAGCCCTGATGGAGCAGGAGAATGATGATGTAAATTTGCCTCCATTTACCTCTGTGGAAGAGCAAGGTTTTGGATGTATGAATTTATCCTCCCCTACACTCGTGGAGGAACAAAGTCAGCAGGTGGCTGACGAACCAATCCAAAATGCAAAGATTTCAGCTTCACAGAAAATCAACTAGCTCCTCTAGTAGGCTTATGAAGGCAAGTTACTTCAAAGGGTCATTAAAGAGAAGAATGAAAGGCTGAAAGAGAGGTATAATGAGATTTATGTATATTTTCATGGATTGACCAAGAAGCATGGCAAGATGAGGGGCAAAAACATTAGGCTTATCAGGGAAAACATCAGATTGAGGAGGAAGATTGAAGTTCTGGAAGTTAAGGGAGAAGCTCAGAGTCCCCAGCTCATGGTACATTCAAACCTGGAGACCTTAGCTGCAGCTGCGATCGACCTTGCCAATCCTCCGACCTTGGCCCGGGAGGAAGAAAAATCCAGGTAACAAGAGGATAGGAACACAGTTTTTCCATTTTTGCAGGATGGATCATGAATGGTTTTCGGCAGCTTGGGCGAACACCGAAACTGTTCATTAGCTACCGAATCCCATTCTAGTAGTTTATTGTGTGTAGGTGACATCCTCTTGGATACCGAAAAGAAATAAGGTTTTCCAGCACCCTCAAGCGTTTCGGTGGTTTAGCCGAAGCATTACTCTGATTCATTAAGCACCGAACGTTAGGCTTTTGGTTGCTTGTCACCTTTAAAGCCCAGTTTTGTTAGCTACCGAAAACTAAAATAAATGCGCAGGTATGTCAACGGGCATCAAAACCCTTTGGTATGGTTCCTAGCATCTTGAAGATGTTTTCCAGAGGACTAACAAGCATTGAAGTGCACCATAATCACTTCTGTTCACAGACTGAGAGCGCTGGAAAATTCGACAGTAAAATATTCCTGCCTATTTTTGGAAAGCACCCCTACAAGTTTTTATAGAATAGCATTTTCACACCTGCCCCCAGCTCCACGACGCTCGTCCCAACTGTCAAGCATAGGTTCACCAGAAAAGAGAAGTTACTTTGATCATGACACACTATTACATCTTTCATTTACTATTTTCAGTTGTTATTTTTAGTATATTCAATCCATATTTTTGGGATCTGAAAAAACTTTGTAATGGCTATAAAGCCAAGGACTGAAGTAGAATAGAGGTTCGACTTTGGAGAGACTAATCGAATTTTGTATTCACATACTCCTGTGACTTTCTAGATAATACAAGTGTAATGTCCCCTTCCTACCATACAGCATGATAGAGAGGACGTGGTGCTCAATCCGGGAAATTAGCCCCATATCCATTCCAGTTTCTTATTGACACAAGACATGTATGTGTGCAGGCTATAGAACACAACGGAATTTAAATAAATCCTGTTGATATCTAACATACATTCAAAGCTATTCTGTGGAATCCATTAAATAGAGACCTTTGCCGAATTATACAAGATCATGTGGAAATGCATAAACTTTTAAAAACACATAAAAGACATATGGAATGTGTGATCATAAGAAAAAAACAGCGGAATTAAATTCATTTAACACATCCACATACATTCAGATATCCATCAATTAAATGGTTGCAAGAATATTCAGGAGAATACTTATCTTATAATAGTAGCCCCAAGCAACTGGCTATGCAACTGCAACGTTCCACCCAACCGTAGGCCATTGTGCTCCTCAATCTCTCAGCACCACTGCCACCCCCGAGCTGGGAATGATCTCTACAAGGAACCAGGGAACACCAGACTCATACATAGCCAAGCATACACCAAGATGAGCCAAGCCAATCTGCAATTGGGTTTATCAGGCTACTAGGACATGGAAGGGAAGAATTGCTAAGCTAGTGAGCTCAATCACAGAGCTATGGGCACCCCTCCCAGATCTATTCAGCTTCGCACTCACAATACCTACACATCCAACACAAGGAAGTATTCTCTTCACTGTCACATAGTCCCTCAAGCCATACATTCCTTTCTAGTGCTCTCAGGATGTGCATAGAAAAGTAGCCAAAGCTCTCTTGATCTCCTTGAGAGGTTGTCTCCCCCACTAGGTTTATCAAGCCACTTCTGTCCACTACCACTCCAAAACTTCAGCTCACAGGTTCAAACGAAAAACGAGGATGCACATAACAGTAGAACACAATTATGGGGAATGAGGAAAACGTTTTCCACAGTGAGATGCATGAGATGGGATTTCAACTAACTCAGAAAAATGTGGGAACCCACAAAAATGAAATGGGAAGTTGGGGAACAACCCTGGGAAGCCAATCCGTTTTTAGAAAAACGTCCTTGGACATTCGGGGGAAAAAACGACCTCCCTACAGTCCCCAAAATGTGGTTCTTCTCTCCCAAGCTACTGTATATGCAAAAACGAACTCCCAGGCATGGAAAAATGCAGGATTTTGATGAAAAACGTGTAGGGAAAGACCCAGCTAGCTCCCACTGCGTGAATGAGAGAAGATTGACTGTTCAGAATGGCTTTGGGCACCATTTCGTGGGTGTTTTCTTACCCAACAAGGAAAAACATGAATTTCCAGGTTGATGGCTTGCCCATGCACGAAATTGGATTCCATACTTCTTCATTTCCAAGGCATTAACTGCCTTAACCAATTTCTTGGAAGAATTAAATGATTGGGTGCATGGGACAAAATGGGTAGTTGGTGGTTTATGGGTTTCCCCATTGACACATGGATTAATACCATTGGCTCAAGGGTTTGAATAATTTCCCCCCCTTTTCCTTGTAGAATCATGCCCCATCTCTTTGTTGCATTGCATAGCTAGTTGTGGGTATTTTCCATTAAAATTCGTATTTACATGATGTCCCATTTACATTGTGCCCATCTAGCACAAGAGCCATAAGCATCTAGTTTAATTGCCGATACATAAACGCTAAATCAATGGTGGGGCCTTGGCCTTGAGCTCCTCACCATGATCAAATTACAATATTTACATCATTTACGATTTATTACAAAGGGGGTCAAAATGGGGACATTACATTCCCCTCCCCTTACATTAGCACTGTCCTCAGTGCTTATCAAAATTGAACAAAAATGGATATGCCACCCTCATGGCATCGTCCAGCTCCCATGTAGCCTCATCGGGACCGTAGTGCTTCCATTGCACCTTTACCTGTCCGATGGATCGGTTCCGGAGCAATGTTACCTTCTTGTCTAGGATGCACAATGGATCGGTTTGGAATTGTCCCTCGGGTTCCACCTGGATCACATCCCAATTAATCACATGGTTAGGATCATGTACATATTTCTTAAGCAAAGAGACGTGAAAAACATTGTGAGCTTTAGTGCTAGCAGGCAATGCAAGTCTATATGCAACTGGTCCTATTCTTTCAAGCACTTCAAATGGCCCACAATATCTAGGTGATAGCTTGGCACAACTCCCAAGCTTCAAGGAACTCTTCCTTGATCTCACTCTAAGATACACATGATCCCCAACCTTGAATTCCCTATGCACTCTATGCTTATCTGTATAGCTTTTCTGTCTATCCTGGGCTGCTTTTAAATTTTTCCGAATCCTTGCAACCTCTTGTTCCATTTCCTTAAGCAATTCTGGCCCAAGTACAATTCTGTTCACTGGATTGTCCCAAGTCACTAGTGTCCTACACTTTCTGCCATACAAAGCCTCATAAGGGCTCATTCCCAATGATGCTTGTTGCCCATTGTTATATGCAAATTCTACCAAGTGTAGATAATCCTCCCATTTGGATGGTTTGTCCATTACATACATGCGGAGCATGTCTTCAAGCACCCGATTTACTCTTTCAGTTTGACCATCTGTTTGAGGATGGTATGCGGTACTAAAGCTTAGTTGTGTACCCAAATCTGCAAAGAGCCCTTTCCAAAAATTGGAAGTGAACTTGGTATCCCTGTCAAAAATTATTGCCTTAGGCAACCCATGTAATCTAAAAATTTTCTTCATGAAAATATTTGCAATGGCATCGGCTTTATGTGTGGATTTAACCGGTATGAAATGTGCTACCTTTGTTAACTTGTCCACCACAACCATGATGGAATCATGTTGTCTCTTAGTCATTGGCAATCCTGTAATAAAATCCATGGATATTACTTCCCATTTCCATTCTAGAATTGGCACTGGAAGTAATAAACCTGTGGGATGTTGGTGTTCACTCTTCACCTGCTGACATTCCATGCACTTAGAAATGTATTCAGCGACATCCTTCTTCATGCCCGGCCAGAAATAATATTTCCTTGCGGTAGCAATTTTTTTCTAATATCCTGGGTGACTAGAGTATGGAGCTTTATGGATTTCATCCATAACAATTCTCCTTAAATCTGCTGCATTTGGAACATAGACTCTATTCGTATAAGTAAGAAGTCCGCCTTCTTCCAAATGATAGCCCTCATACTTCTTTTCAAGGTTTTGCTGCTGCAATTTGCCCTTTATCTGCTCATACACTTCATCCTCAACCATATGGTTAACGATCTGCTACCTCAAATCTGGTTGGCAAGTACTAAGTGCTGCCACATGCATTTCACGTACCTTCCTGCTGAGTGCATCAGCCACCTTGTTTTCTTTCCCTTTTATGTGTTTGATTTCGAAATCAAATTCACACAAAAATTCCAACCATCTAGCTTGCCTAGCATTTAACATTGGCTGATCAAACAAGTATTTCAGTCCACAATGGTCTGTCCTTAACTCAAATTTTCTTCCCATTAAGTAATGCCTCCACATCTTCAGGGCATGTACTATGGCTGCAAGTTCTATGTCATGAGTAGCGTAGTTCTTCTCATGCTCCTTCAACTTTCTTGACTCATAGCATATCACGTGGTTGTCTTGCATAAGAACTCCTCCAAGTCCTTGATTGCATGCATCGATACACACCACAAAGTCTTTTTCTGGGTTTGCAATCTTCAAAATAGGTGCACTTGTAAGAAGATTCTTCAACTGTTGAAAACTTTCCTCACATCTTGGTGACCATTCAAATTTTACCCCCTTCTTTTGCAAAGAAGTGATCGGGTTTGCAACCTTGGAGAATCCTTCGATAAACCTCCTGTAGTAACCAGCAAGGCCCATAAAAGATCTCACATCAGTCACATTCTTTGGAGTTGGCCAATTCATAATGGCTTCAATCTTCTCAAGGTCTACAGATATTCCTTCGTCGGAGATGATGTGACCCAAATAATGAATTCTATCTTTATAAAAGTCACATTTACTCAACTTGGCATACAGCTTATGCTCCCTTAGTAACTGCATTGTCATTCTCAGATGTTCTTCATGCTCTTCCTCATTCTTAGAATAGATGAGAATGTCATCTAGGAATACGAGAACAAACTTGTCCAAATATTTGCTAAAAACATTATTCATGAGACACATGAATGTAGCTGGTGTATTTGTGAGACCGAATGGTACCACCACAAACTCATAGTGTCCATACCTTGTTCTAAAGGCTGTCTTATGAATACCTTCTTCTTTGATTCTTGCCTGATGGTATCCAGACCTCAAGTCAATCTTTGAAAATACCTTTGCTCCTCTCATTTGGTCGAAAAGGTCATCAATTCGGGGCAATGGGTATTTGTTCTTCACAATGACTTTGTTCAACTGCCTGTAGTCAATACATAACCTGAGTGTTCCATATTTCTTTTTCACAAAGAGAACAGGTGCTCCCCACGGGGACACACTTGGCCTAATATATTTCTTTTCCAACAACTCTTGTAATTGCATTTTCAGTTCTAGCAATTCTGGTGTACTCATCCTGTAGGGTGTCTTAGACACTGGTGCCGCTCCTGGCACGAGTTTAATTGTAAAGTCAATGTCTCTCTTTGGAGGGAGTCCTGGAATCTCATCGGGAAAAACATCCCTGAATTCTTGCAATACATGATAGTCCTCCAATTTAAGAGTTTCATTTTCTGCTGCCTCTAAAATGTGGGCTGCATACAGTTGACATCCCTTCCTATAGAACTTCTTCAGCTGCATGGCTGAAATCTGTCTAACAGAAGTAACCTTTGGAATGCCTTTCACAACCCTCGGGTTTCCTTCTTTGTCCATGCATTCAAATGTCTTATTGTAGCAGTCAAGTTTAACCCTGTGTGCTTCTAACCAATCCATTCCAATAAGAATATCATAGGAACCCAGTGGTAAAATATTTAGATCTGCATAGGTGAATAGCCCATCCATCTCTAATGGACATTTCTCTACTATTTCACTAACTTTTCTCTTGGTTCCAGTGGCTAGTTGAACTATCCAAGATTTACTATGCTTTAATTTCTTGAAGGCACAAATCTCAACAATTCTAGGAGTGACATAGCTGTGAGTAGATCCAGGATCAATCAAAATAGAAACAGATTGCTTAGCAATATTACCTTCAATTTCAACCACAGTTGACTGATGATCTGCTTGGCGTTCGTCTAGAGCTGCATAGATTCTAGGGATTGTCCTCGCCACTTGACCCACAGTTCCAGCTCCTTGGATGTTGTGAACTTGATTTGCATTCCCATTCCTTTGTGGACAGTTCCTAAGCATGTGGTCTCCTCCACAACCCCAACATTGAAGTGGTTCTCTTAGCTCCTTTGGATCTCTTGGCTTGTCTCCCATCATCCTAGTTGGCTTAGTCACAACCTGTGATGGCTGTCTTTGCTAATTCCTGAATTGAGGAGGCTTGAACCCCTTCTTCCTTTGATCAAACTTTTCATTTTTCTTATCCTTCCACGCCTTATGGAATTCTGGTTTGCTTTTGTTTTGATCAAAGCAATACTTGGCCTTTCTTATGGCCTCCTCTAGAGTTCGAGGTTCATCAAACTCAATTCTATCTTTATACGACTAGGGCAGTCCACTTAGGAAACGGTGAATTTTGACCTTATCATCCCAAATATACTTGACATACCTCAGCAGTTCCAAGAACTTGTTTGCATATTCTTCCATGGTCAATTGTCCCAATCTCAGCTCATGGAACTCTTTGATCTTATCATCATAGTATCTATCAGACAGATACTTCTACTTGAAGTATTTCTTGAACTGCTTCCACACAATCTTCCTTTCATTGATCCTCTTCACTTGTCTGGTGTGTTCCCACCATATAGATGCTCTTCCATTCAAGTTGAAGATGGCTACCCTTGCCTTCATATTTCCCGAGTAATCTTGGACTTGGAAATACTTTCTCATCCCAAGAAGCCAAGCTTCAGCTTCTTGACCAGACTTTACTTCTCCATCAAATGTAGGAGGTTTTGCCTTCTTAAATTCTCCATGCGAACTGTTCTTGTGGTGCTTCTTCCTCTTGTTCCTGTGAGATGAAGAGCTTGAACCCTAAATGGATTCTTCAGAGTCAGATGATTCATTAGAAGAGATTTCTGGACTATATGTCCTGTCTGTAGAAACTCTTCTTGGGCTACTGGCCCTTTTGCGGGAATTTCTTCTAGAGCTACTCCCACCCCTTTCTAGATTTGATGTTTGATGCCCAGAGTTTATTTTCCTTTGGATGTCTGTTAAACTCTGCAACATGGCTGCATTTAGCTGATTTTGTTCTTCTTGAGATTTAATCATCCTTTCATTATCTTCCCTATAGCTTTGCAATTCCACCCTTAGACTTCTCATGGTGGCTGCAACATTTGGAGGGGTCTCTTGATTTCTTCTCCCATTAGATTCTATTTCAGCATTCTCAACCTGTATGTTCTCCCCCATGGCATCTGTCTCAGGCTCATAGGGATCCTATGCATCATTCATGATGTTCATTTTCTTGGCCCACCCAAGATCCAAAACTCTCTGACTGTATTATCTAGAGTGTTACCTTGCTGTAATTGTGACTCTCTGAAATGTGTTCATTAACACAATTGTTAGCTGCATTACATTCTCAGAATTCACAAATTACTTCATGCACATGGGAAAACATTACGTTGACAATTGGTCAAATCACAAACAATGACATATGGAAAAAGAAAAGGGGGTCAAGGGGACTTTCCCCCTTGTGGATTCCTTGCGCCACAGCAGGGTGGGTCGAGGGGAGCGCCCTCGTATTTATTTTTTTTTTTAGTAATCACGCCGCATCGGGTGGTTCGCTGAATCCTGCCGCAACGGGCAGTTCGCTAAATCCGGCCGTGACAGACGGTTCACTAATTGCTCCCGCAACCGCGGGGCGGTTGGCTGAAGCCTTCCGCAATGGCAGGCGACTAGCGGAATGCTCCCGCCGTTTCGGGTGATTTTCGGCTCGCCTCTATTGCGGGGTGGTTCGGCGACGGCTACCGCAACTACGGAGCAGTTCGCAGAACGCTTCCGCAATTGCGGAGCAGTTCACCGAATGCTTCCGCAATGGCGGGGCGATTTGCCGAACGCTCCCGCAATTGCGGATCCATTCGGCGAAGGCTTCCGCAGTTGCGGAGCCATGCGGCAAATGCTCCCGCAATTGCGGAGCCATTCAGCGAATGCTCCCGCAATTGTGGAGCCATTCGGCGAAGGCTTGCGCGGAATGCTTCTGGGGGTTTCGGGCGGTTTTTCAGAATGATTCGACAAACCTTCCGCAGTTGCGGAACGATTTGCCGAAGTCTTCCGCAGTTGCGGAACGATTCGGCGAAGTCTTCCGCAACTTCGGAACGACTCGCTAAACTCTTCCGCGTTTTGGAACGATTCGAGGAATCCTTCCGCAATTTCGGAAGAGAATTCCTTCCGCAATTTCGGAAAATAATTCCTTCCGAAAAAAATTTCCTTTCGACGCCGACACTTAGAAAAATTTTGACTTAAAAATTTTTTCTCCGCTATTTCGGAGCATTTTGCTGAATTCTTCCGCAATTGCAGGAAGGTTCATGGAACCTTTCCACAGTTTCGGGAGTACTTCTCGAAACAGACTAAAAACCAAAAATTTCCAGAAACAGGCTTTAAAACAGAAATTCCCAAAAACTCTAAGGAAAATTCAAAATCTTCCCTCCTTTTAGTGATGATTGGAGTTGACCCATAGAGGTCCAATGCTGCAACGCAACTCTGATACCAAAATGTAATGTCCCCTTCCTACCATACAACATGATAGAGAGGACGTGGTGCTCAATCCGGGAAATTAGCCCCATATCCATTCCAGTTTCTTATTGACACAAGACATGTATGTGTGCAGGCTATAGAACACAACGGAATTTAAATAAATCCTATTGATATCTAACATACATTCAAAGCTATTTTGTGGCAGCCATTAAATAGAGACCTTTGCTGAATTATACAAGATCATGTGGAAATGCATAAACTTTTAAAAACACATAAAAGACATATGGAATGTGTGATCATAAGAAAAACACAGCGGAATTAAATTCATTTAACACATCCACATACATTCAGATATCCATCAATTAAATGGTTGCAAGAATATTCAGGAGAATACTTATCTTATAGCCAGTTACTTGGGGCTACTGTTATAAGATAAGTATTCTCCTGAATATTCTTGCAACCATTTAATTGATGGATATCTGAATGTATGTGGATGTGTTAAATGAATTTAATTCCGCTGTGTTTTTCTTATGATCACACATTCCATATGTCTTTTATGTGTTTTTAAAAGTTTATGCATTTCCACATGATCTTGTATAATTCGGCAAAGGTCTCTATTTAATGGCTGCCACAGAATAGTTTTGAATGTATGTTAGATATCAACAGGATTTATTTAAATTCCGTTGTGTTCTATAGCCTGCACACATACATGTCTTGTGTCAATAAGAAACTGGAATGGATATGGGGCTAATTTACCGAATTGAGCACCACATCCTCTCTATCATGTTGTATGGTAGGAAGGGGACATTACAACAAGCTTCTTTCATTATTGGCTATCAGATTGTTTCTTCTCGTGTTTCTGTGCTTGCTGTGAATGATTTATTTTCTGTATGTTCACTTTAATTGCTAGATAGCTGTTATCCTATCATGGTGTTAAAGGTTTGAACATATATGCTGTAATTTTGTTGTGATTAGCCATTTATATACGTTCTGCTGTGTATGATTCTACTAAAGCAACTAGGATTCACACCCCTTATTTTAATCAACCCTCTGAACAGCCGTAGTCAAAGCCTTGTCTGTCTGAGTGTCCTCATGCATGTTGTGAGAGTGCAAATTTTGATTCCTATCATCCAACTTGATCCAAAATAAACCCCTTCTTTCAAGACAAGTTTAAGTTACCAGGCATCTCTGAAATACAACCTAGGAGAGCTTCCTGGAGTGATAACAAATTGGCGCCATTACCGGGGAGAGATTATTGAAGCAACAGCTTCCCTGGGAGACGAAACAGTTCCATCTTTGATGATAGACAAAGCCTGGGCACTTTTTCAGTTATAATCATCTATCTGGCGACTCCATTGGAACGAAGTGGCTTCGAGAAGACCAAGTACCAGATAAAATCCTCAAAGGCCACCAGTAACACTTGTTTCAGATCCCGAACAGATTATAAGGGGAGGAAGGACTACGTAGAGGCAGATTTCCAGATCCATAAGAAGAACCACATCGGGCCTTACCATAGGTATCTCTTCTGTCTCATCATATGAAACTCCTTTTGAACCTACGTTTTCTGAAATAGATAATTGACAAGGAACTATAGGTAGAGCAGAAGATTTATGGGCTCAAGTATCCTCATCCATTGCTACTGCCCAAGTCCCTAGCCCTGATCCTGCTACATGAGCTGACCTAGGAAAAGAAATCCTAGAATCCATCAAAGAGGAAGGTTGTTCCTCCTACCTGCAGCCCACACTGACTGAACCAGACGAGAAGTTTCCCTTTGTTTACACCAACATGCTTGCCATAGAAAACATTTTTAAGGACCTTTAAGACCAGCGTGAGCAAAGGCTGTCCTCTTTACTTGCACAGTCCTGTAAGCAGACTGATTGCCCAGAACAACCATCAATCTGTTTCACCCCCATTTTTGGCGACTCTACTGAGACAAAACCTCCACTTTCATCATTGCCTATACCTCCTCAACCACCATCTATACTCAAATTGATTTCTGCCATCCCTTTAGTACCCACACCCACGATGGCTATCCCTCTAACAAAAATGGAGAAGATCCTCCTTGCCAGGTATGCCCCCCTAAATTTGCCTAATCCCCTTTCTGCTATGCCTACCGGAGATTATCAAAAATATATGCCAAAATTCACCGGGGAAGGAGATTTTATAGCCGAGGAGAACTTGGAGGCATTTTATAGCTATGCCGAAAACATCAATATCGAGCATGAAGATGTATGGACTAGAGTGTTTGTGCAAAGTTTAGATGGTCAAGCAAGAAAGTGGTTTAAAGAACTGCCCACTGGATCAATAAATGACATCGAGGCACTGGATGAACTGTTTTTGAAACATTGGGGGAAAGAAGAGACCACCTTTATTACCTCACAGAATTAGATAACTTGAAGAGAGAAAGTGGCGAGTCTGTGGCAGCTTTTGCGAAGAGGTTTAACAAAATGTTTAGCAAAATCCCTGCTAGGATTAATCCTACAGATACCTCTGCCAGGATCACGTACGCCAATGCTTTTGACCCTGATTTTTGCCTTCATCTCCAGGAAAGAAGAGCTGCCTCTTTACTGCTCATGCAATATGCTGCACTCAAAGTGGATTCAAATATGGTTGTGTCCAAAATCCTCAAAGGGAAGATTGATAAAAAAAGGCAGACCCCAGATTCCTCCTCCTTGTCAGAAACTAAGCTGGAGAAAATGGCCAAAATGCTAGACAACTTGACCTCCAAGATGTCCAAACTGAAGGTGTCAGGCCAACCACCCACGAGGAGTAAAGGTCCACATGATTTTGTCCCCCAAAACACCAATGATCCCCCTTACAGAAGAAATGGCCCACTGGTTCAAACTCTTCAGAGAGACAGGAATCTTGCTGAAGAACAAATAATTAGAGATCCTTTCCAGCATGCGGTATTAGAAGAGGAACGAGAACTTATTCAGGAAGAAGCAGAAGAAGAAGATGATGTCAACTACATGGAGGACAAGGTTGACCTCACCTTCTTGACATAGTCCGATTACGAGGAAGCCCTCATGACTGAACAAATCACCGAGGAATTACTCTGTCAAGCCGATGATCAGAGGAGCCATGAGTTGAGGTCTGGGACTGTTTCTAAGAAGCCTTTAAACCTTGCTCCTGCAAGGAAGACTCCTGCCTCCATGAAACAACCTGCTGCTCCTGCAAATCCGTCTGTCACTCTTTCAAAACAACAGACTACTGCTCCCACAAAACAGGTTATAGCTCTTGCAAAACAGCAGCAAAGAATATCTCAGCCAGCTACCCCAGACCCTGTCCAACTTACAACTCCATCCCAAGAGACAAGGACCCCTGACAAGCTGCCCTATTCCTTCAATCTTGAAACTGAGATCCAGAAAATAAAAATCCCTTTTCCCCTAATTGAGCTAATGAAAAATGATTCCTTCAAGTCATCCATACTGAAGTCGCTCCAGCCAAAAGCATCCATGGACGCTGACTTTGTGAACCTCCAAGACGATAAGCCTATAGTAACCCTAGGTCCCATGGTTGAAGAACATGACGGGTCCTTCCCACCCTTTTACATATCCTTAAACATCCATGACAAAATCCTTCACAATTGCTTACTCGACTCGGGAGCCTCCCACAACCTCATGCCCAAAGCTGTGACGGATGAACTTGGTCTTAGCATCACAAAACCCTACCATGATCTCTTCTCTTTTGACTCCAGAAAAGTTAAATTCCTGGGCCTCATAAAGGATCTCGTCATAAACTTAACTCAGCTGCCTTGAAAGAGCATGGTAATGGACATAGTTGTCTCTGACATCCCACCAAAATTTGGTATCCTTCTGTCCCGATCATGGAGCAAACAATTAGGGGGGACCCTACAGATGGACCTAACTTATGCCACCATTCCTATTTTTGGAGGCGAAACTAAAAGGCTTTATAGGGAGAACCGACTGGCTTATGTTATCAGCAATGAGAATAATTCCATGAACCATCTCATCTATGCTATAGATACAGATTTTAGAGCGTGTATCTTGCAAATAGATGATGAACAGCCAGGCCCCTTACAACTCACCAAGCCCTCTGGTTAGAAACCTGAGGAGGTAACCACTGCTATGTGGAGCATGTTTTTTTATGGTTCCAACTCCCAATCTTCAGCAGGTGCAGGTGTAGTCTTGATCTCTCCTCTGAAGGATGTTACTCATCTGTCTTATAAACTAGAATTCAAGGCCACAAATAATATAGCAGAATACGAGGCTTCGCTGTTAAGAGTCAAGGCTGCCAGGGAAATGGGAATCATGTGCCTAAAGATTTTTGGGGATGTAGAGCTCATCATATAGCAGGTGAATGGGAACTATCAGGAAAAGAACGTCAGGTTGAAGTCATACAGAGATGAGGTATGGAAACTTAGGGATTCCTTTATGTTCTTCAAGATTTCTTATATCTCGCGAGCCATGAATCACCTGGCCGATTCCCTTGCTGTCTCTGCCAGCACATTCCTTCCTCCCATGCTTCCCAAGTTGAAATATGATATCCAAGTCAGGTACAGACCATCCCTACCCGATAACATCAAATTTTGGAAAGTTTTTGAGAACGATGATGAGCTCAGTAGATTCCTCCAGCTTGTTGATGAATTTTTTGATATGCACATTGACCAAGAGAACTTGAATGTAGAGGGGTCTCAGAAATCCAAATTGAAGGGAAAAATAAGTCATCATGACATTGTCCAATTTCTAGGAAACCATATACCTAGGGGCCTAGTACCTCTTGAAAGGCGTTTTGACCATAATGACGTCCCCTTTAAACCCGTGAATGAGGAGAAAGACCCAGCTGTCCATGAGCAAAACATAGGTAGCCAAGATCGCCCCAAATTCATAAATTTGTTCACGGAATTGATGGCTGATCAATAGTCATATTACTGTAGCCTGGTAAAGAATTTTGCAAATGTCCTGCCTTGGTAATACAGTGACCTGAAGACCTATGATGAAGACACCATTCAGCACAGAATTCCGTTGGAAAAGGGCATTACCCCTTTCAAACAGAAGCTATGGCCTATCAATCCTCTCCTGTTACCTGTGATCGAGAGGGAAATAAAAAAACTCCTTGATGCCAAGATCATAATCCTGCTGAGGTATTCTAGATGGGTAGCAAATCTAGTCATAGTAAGGAAGAAGAATGGTGAATTCAGGTTGTGTGTCGACTTCAGAAACCTAAACAAGGGCTCTCAAAAAGATAACTACCCTCTACCTAAGATGGAACACTTACTGCAGAGAGTGTTGGGAGCTAGGGTCATGTCTTT
This sequence comes from Larix kaempferi, assembly GCA_027924585.1. Lineage (NCBI taxonomy): Eukaryota > Viridiplantae > Streptophyta > Pinopsida > Pinales > Pinaceae > Larix > Larix kaempferi. Next base: position 1,734,354 of record BSBM01000104.1, read on the forward strand.
TCTTAACGGTTTCTTAGGCTATAACCAAATTTCTGTGCACCCAGACGATCAGGAGAAGATAACCTTTACCACTCCCTGGGGTACCTTCATGTATGCCAAGAAGCCATTTGGATTGATGAATGCCGGTGCCACTTTTGAAAGGGCCATGGATATCGCATTTGTGGGAATTAAGGATAAATTTTTCCTCACATACCTCGATGACAGTATACTCAAAAAGCCACGAGGAGCATTTGCAACACCTAAGAGAGGTCTTCCTGAAATGTAGGCAATTTGGAATTTCTTTGAATCCCAAGAAGTCACAGTTTGGTCTTGGGGAGGGAAAGCTCCTGGGCCACATAGTTTCAGCATAGGGAGTAAGGACTGATCCAGTTCGGGTCGAAGCGATTTGAAAGTTGTCTATACCAAGATCGAAAAAGGATATCCAATCTTTCCTTGGTAAGATAAATTTCGTCAGGATATTTATTCCGAATTTTTCTGAGTTGGTAAAGCACATAACCTCTATGTTGAAAAAGGGCGCTGAAACCAAATGGAATGATTAGGTGAGACATTCTTTCGAAGCCATCAAGCAGGCCATCATGGAGGCTCCTACTCTGGTTAGCCCAGATTACACCAAGGTATTTTATATTTTCTCTTTTGCTTCCCATGATACAGCGGTGGCAGTCTTTCTATAGAAAGACGACGAAGGGCTTGATCACCCAATCGCCTTCTTCAACAAAACATTGAGGGATGCTGAGCTGAACTATGATCCCATAGAAAAACAAGCCTATGCTCTAGTAAAATCATTAAAATCTTTTAGAATTTATATCCTGCATGCGAAGATCACAGCTTATGTCCCTTCAGCTTCTGTGAAGGATGTTCTAACTCAGCCTGACATTGACAGCAAGAGGTCCAAATGGATCGCTAAGTTGATCGAATTTGACATAGAGGTGAAGCCCACCAGGTTGATAAAGGGTCAAGTTCTGGCCAAAATGATGGCTGGAGAGAATTGCAAACTGTTAGACATTAACTTTGTTGGAACAAATTCTGAAAATCTGCCAACAGAGGCAGCTACAGCAGGACAGTGCGATAGCTAGGAGGTGGTTGAAAATCTACTCTCATGCGAGTGGTATCTGGGTATCATTCATTTCCTGTAGAATTTAGAAGTTCCACCCAGACTTAGCGCAACTCAGGCATGGTCTCTAAAACTTAAATCTACAAAATTCTGCATAAGTGGCGATCTACTGTACTGGAAAGATCCTACCGGGGTTCTGTTAAGATGTTTGGATAAAGAAGAATCAAGGTGAGTCATGCACCATTTCCATTCAAGCATATGTGGGAGGCATCACTACTGGAAAACCACTGTCCATGAGATTCTAAGGGATGGGTACTATTGGCCTTGTTTGTTCTCTGACGTATACACTTTTGTGAAAACTTGTGACAAATGCCAAAGATTCACGGGAAAATAGCAGCTGAAATCCCTCCCCTTGAAGCCTATTGTGGTAAACGGTCCCTTCCAACAATGGGGCCTCGACTTCATAGGGGAGATCAATCCCTCATCCAGCGGTCCGCACCGATGGATCTTGGTAGCCACTGACTACTTCACCAAATGGATAGAGGCAATTCCCACCAGGAATGCTAACCATCAGGTTATCATCAAATTTCTGTATGAAAACATCATCACCAGATTTGGATGCTTGAAAAGGCTGGTAACTGATAATGCACCTGCTTTCAAAGACAAAGAGTTGGTCCATATGTGTGAATCAACGAGTATTCAGTTAGTTCACTCCACTCCCTACTATCCTCAAGGTAATGGTCTCACCGAGTCTTCCAATAAAAGGCTAGTCAGGATCATCAAAAAACTATTGGAGGAAAATCAAAGGAGTTGGGATTCAAAGCTGAAATTTGCTCTTTGGGTTGATAGAGTGACAAACAAGAAATCCATAGGCACTTCTCCTTTCAGTTTGGTTTATGGCACTGATGCCATTTTCCCACTTCAGTTAATCCTTCCAGTGACTAAATTCATCCAGGAGGAGCAGGATGAACCGAATGCTATGGTAAGAAGAATGTTGGATTTGGTTGAACTGCAACAAACCAGAGAACAACTAGTGGAAAGGTCCGAAGCTCATCAGGAAAAGATAAAAGGTACTTTTGACAAGAAGGCCAAGACGAATGCTTTTCAGGTGGGGGACTGGGTTTTGAAGTGGGATGCCCCCAGGCAGGACAAAGGCAAGCATGACAAGTTTGACTCTCTTTGGACAGGCCCTTACGTGATAAATCAAGCAAATCAGAACAATACTTTCAACCTACAGAGTCTGGAAGGGCAAGAGATGTTTGGTGGCCCAGTCAATGGGCGTTTCCTGAAACTTTATTTCGTCTGAACGCTTCACGGCGTGGTCATTGTAAATATCATTTTATTTTCAGTTTTGTCTTTGTTTTGTTTGCAAATAACTCCATGCCCAATGGAACACTAGAGGTTAGGGTTAGAGTTTTGTGTGTTTTATTTTTAGGAAAGGCATTTGGTCTGGGTTCTTGGAGCCTCACTGGGAGGCCTCCATCCCCAAGTAGGAGCCATATGTTATCTCCTAAATAAATGCAGACTAGTCATGTCATCTAGAAGATAGGAAGTCTTTTAGTTTTGAGTCTTGTCTGTACGTGTCTGAGTTCTAGTCCATTAGATCTAAGAAGCTAATAGAGTCTGAATTGATACTTTTATGTTAGTTCTCCTTCCAAAGGAAAAGTTTCAGGTTTCGATGGCTTAGGCGGGCCTGGTATTGGCTCATTAGCTACTGAAAGCCCGGTTTTCGGTAGTTTAAGATGTGAGAAACAGAACATCCCAACCACCGAAAGGGAAAAGTTACAGCTTAAAGCGTACGGGTAGTTTTCGGTGGCTTGGGAGAACATGATGGTGTTCATTAGCCACTGAAAGATTAGGCACTTTCTGCAGCTCGAGGGGTAGGTTCGAAATCTTCCATAGCCACCGAAAGGCAAAGTTATGCCTGCAATTCATGAAGCCGTTTTGGGGGTTTGGGTGAATACAATGGTGTTCATTAGCCACTGAAACCAGGCATACTTTCCACAGCTTGCCATCAAGTGGGCTGGGTTAACTTCAGCCACTGAAAACAAAAAGGGTAGTGGCGAAAATTTTTCCGACGACATAACAGTTTTGAAGGTGGTTTATCGGCCGCTGAAAGAGGAGTTACGTCAATCGACGGACACGTCAAATCGAGGATCGAGGTCATGATTCAGGGAGCTCATCATGGTTTAGCTGCAGAAAGGGTCATTTCAGCGAAAGTCTGGTTTACTTTGAGGGAAGGCCAGACACCACCACCTTAACTCTGACCAGTCGAATTTCATTTCACATCCACATAACAACATTTCTCAAATTTCATTTCACTGGTGCAATCGTGTCTCTGTAATCATCTTTTCACCCTCATGATTACCCACCTTTTCATACCCTCAGAGTTAGCTCCTGAAAGGCCACAACACCTTCCTGTTTTCGCCCTCTCCATGTCAATTGAGTCCATTTTCCTTTTGTTTCCCATCACTCCCTCAGTCCAAGTTTGAATAGCAGTGCCAGCAAGCAGGTTACCGATGCCAAAAGGGGGTGGAGCGGTCCTAAGAAAAGAATTGAGCAACATATTTTACCTTGAGGCACACCCCGAGGTATGTCAGTTTTTTAAGAACGTCGGCTGCTATAAATTTTGCAAGAAGCTTCAGGGCTCTCATCAACAGGTGGCCGAAGCTTTTGCACTCACATATGATGGAGAAAAGGCAACAATAGGAAAGGAAGAGTTCAGGGTGGATGAGGCCCTCATAGCCCAGGTGAAAGAATGCCCAACGACCGGGGAGAGCTGGTTCAAGACCACTGCCAAGAAGGATTTTGAGTTTCATTCATACTTGAAATCGGAGCACAGGAACCTGGTTTGGAAGAAGGACATCCCTATGGCATACCTGGAGGATAACTGGCAACTTCTATTGAAGTCTATCCTGGTCTATATAACCTGTGAGGGCAGGTATAATAGGGTGCTCATTTATCATTTTAGAATACTGGACCATTTCACGGGAAAGAGCCCTTTAAACCTCCCTTTCTACCTCCACAAGAGCCTCACCAAAATGGCTCATCAAGTAAAGGCTCATCCCTCCAAAATTGCAGGGAGATTGTTCCACCATGGTCTGATTAAACTCTTAGTCTCTGAGCTACTACAGAGGAAAGGCATGAAATGGACCTTCTTTTTCTTCTGGAGTGGGCTCGAAACAGAATTACAGCCAAAAGATGGAAGGAAACCCTCTGTTTGTGCCATAAATTGTTACTAAGGCTAGGGTAACAAGCCAACACAATCTCAATAGTAAAACTCAATTCAAACTAGGGTTTAGGGTTTTGTTTTATGTGTTTTTGGTCATAAACTTCAAGAACATGCAGGGAATACATTCAGCAGATAAGCAACAACTAAATCATACACATATACTGATAAAGATGCATATATATCACAAAAATCCAACAAAATACTGTACTGAAGTTCACACATAAAGGACAAGCACTACTAGAAAATACACATTAACCAACAATGAATTTGTCATTCATGAAACTAAACAAGTTCAAACATGAAGCCAACACAGACCAAATGAAGGGGAAAGAGTCATATATTCATAATTTCATCAGTTAAATGCATATAAGAGTTACAGTACCTATCTCTGAATAAGTCTTAAAGTACAAGCAGCTAGCAGACCTCCTGATGCTCCCAAAAAATCAGAACCCTCTCAATGTTTTGCCCCACTTGCTAAATAGTTCTCTTCTCAAAAACAGTTAGGTTTTTCCTCCTAACTCTCCATCGAATTACTAGCTAGGTAAAGTAAAATTTACACTTTTTACAAAATTACAAGGTTGCTAAAAATAGCAAATTCTTAACTAAAACCAAAATGCTTATCTTAAATAACCTCTAACTAATAACTGCCTCATATCTCCTTCACTGCCTCCACAAGAAGAGATATACCATCTGGACTTGAAGACCTTTTCTTTGTTCTTTTATGCTTCTTCTCCATATCAGCTACCTTTTTCTGAAGGTCTTCATTTTCCTGCTGTAATCTTTCAACTGTCTTTTCCAGCTCTAAACAGTGCCTGTCAGAAGCCCTTTTTCTTTTAAGTGCTTCCTTTGCATCAGCCACTAGTTCCTAAAAATTGTCATGAACATCCTGGAGATCTTCTCTTAATCTTCTATTGGCCATCATCAAACCATCGTTGACCTCCTGCATATAATTCATTTGGTGCTTATATTGTTTGACAGTCTTCTGTAAATTTTTAAAGAAAAAGAAGGGCAGATTCATTTTAGAAACTCCTGCCATGTGTTGAAGGAACCTGAGATGATATTTAAATACCAATGAATATCTTCCTTCACAGGTCACATAACTTTGAAGTATCCTTATGGGCTCAATCCACTCCTTCCTGAAATTTTGAATGAAGATACCCTTGTTCCAGTCAGGAGTCACATTAGGCAACAAATACCTTTGGGGTTCAAACTCGAAAGGCGATTTTTTAAACCAGTGCTCACCCTCATTGCTGATCTCAGTAGCTTCTGCTATTAATTCCACAGTCAATTTTAATTTCAAAGCATCCATCATAATCATATCATTTTTAAGTCCCTTAGCAAACTTGCAGGAGACCTGAGCATTGAAGCCATCGATCTTCTTGAAAAACTTCAACCAACCTGCCTGCTGAAACAGTTCTGCACAGTCAGGAAGCTTCTGAATCCAGGTTAGGTCTGTGGGCTCAGCCCTGTTGACCTTACCACTTTTGCCACTTTTCCCCATATTATTCTTTCAGAAAATAGAAACAGTCTAGCTTTAGGTTTCAAAAATGTTTTGTAAACTGGTTTCTTGTGCTTTGAGCTCCTTCAAAATTTGCTACACTCTCCTGGACAGGCCTTCAAGTTCAACGTTCCCTTATCTCAACCATACAACTAGGTCTGTATAAGAAAGCCGACATGTTCTCCAAGCAATTGAACATGGTTCTCCAAGCAAGTGATTTCACGAATCATAACAATTTTCAACAACTTTTAAACCACTTAAACAAACCAACAAAACACCTTCTGTGTAAGAAATGAGCATAACAAATCAATCTGTGAGTCCTCTCAATGCTATTTCCTGTAGATTCTGATTTACAAAGGCATTAGGTCATGAGAAGAACCCATTCAATTAGTTCATTATAACCAATCTGCATCACTATCAGAGTTTTTGAATGTATAGGAGAGCAAATGATAAACAATCTTCGTTCAAACTGTCATTAAAATTTCCTAGGCTGAATACTTTAAGCTTTAAGACTACTTTGCTGCTCTGTTCATGCAAATTCCTCATAATAGCTTCAGATAGCTATTTCTGTGGTGAAGTGTTTATTTTATGATCTATTCTATCATCTCCAGCAACCAATTTCTCCAGATAATCGTGCAGCGAAAAAGACCCAAATTTTCTAGTTATAAGGGTTTGTATCGGAATACCTGTCAATTACTCATCTGTCGTGGCTTAAAGCTTCGTTTTGGGGTATCAATGGTCTCTTCTTATGAGAATAGGTGTCTTCATATCATTTCTTTTACTGCTGGTAAATGAATTCGGAAGCCCTAATTCTCGCTGGCGTTAAAAAACACTTGTCTTCTCTTCACAGCATCACAATCCACCTTTTTAGTAGTTAACTCTCCTTCACGAACACTCCTCTTCTATAATAATGCATGTAGAAAAAGAAATTTGACAGCTTAGACCAGGATTTGCTGGTTTTTTGTGCAACTGATTCCGCATACCATGCAATGATGAGCTTGCTCTGCTTCGTGACTGATAACCAACTAAAATCATGCTTAAACTGCAGTAAACACGTGTTAAAGCACTCATACAAGGCGATTAGTCACTCACATACTGCATCATGATTGAAATCCGTTTGAAATTTGAAAAAACAAAGGGCTGCGATATTTCTGTAGCGCGCCCTTTGTTAAAATTTTGTCTAGCGCTACAAGAATAGCTGCTATGCCAGAATTTCGCAGTTTTTCAACTTTCTGCTAATTTGTCGGAGGTTTTAAAAGTTACTTGGTTTAAGAAACAAGTCTAACTGCTTTCTAAACACATTAATGAATCAACTTTCTAAAATATGACCTTCTTTAACCCCCTTTAAAATATAAAAGATAAACAAAAATCAAATAAAATCTAAAAAGAATGGGCTCAAAACTTATTCAATCACCCATAGAGTTTCTAAGAAGACTAAAACTAAAACTTAAAACCAAAAATTTAACTGAGATGGATTGAAAAACAAACCAAAACTTGAGAAAATAAATCAAAAATGGAGAAAATTCACTGACTTAACACCCTCAAACCCCAGAAGTGGAAAATGAAGAAGGAGGGCTCTTCCCCCAAATCCAATCAAACCCCTCTCCTCAGCTCCACCGGAGAAGAAAACCAACAGGAAGCTAACATTTGATGACAAGGCTAAGGATGAGGGGGTGTTTTCAGAGGAGACTCCCTCGAGAAGCACAAATCTTTTAAACCTCCCTTACACTTATTTTGAAGAGGAGGAGGAGTTGCAGGGAGCTAGAGCAGAATTTGAGGAGGTGAAAACAGAACAGGTACCCCAGGAAGTAGCCCCAGCCCTGATGGAGCAGGAGAATGATGATGTACATTTGCCTCCATTTACCTTTGTGGAAGAGCAAGGTTTTGGATGTATGAATTTATCCTCCCCTACACTTGTGGAGGAACAAAGTCAGTAGGTGGTCGACGAACCAATCCAAAATGCAAAGATTTCAGCTTCACAGAAAATTGACTGGCTCCTCTAGCAGGCTTATGAACGCAAGTTACTTCAGAGGTTCATTAAAGAGAAGAATGAAAGGCTGACAGAGAGGTATAACGAGATTTACGTATCTTTTCATGGATTGACCAAGAATCATGGCAAGATGAGGGGCAGAAATATTAGGCTTATCAGCGAAAACATCAGATTGAGGAGGAAGGTTGAAGTTCTGGAAAGTAAGGGAGAAGATCAGATTCCCCAGCTCATGGTACATTTGAACTTGGAGACCTTAGCTATAGCTGCAATCGACCTTGCCAATCCTCCGACCTTGGCCCAAGAGGAAGCAAAATCCAGGTAACAAGAGGATAGGAACACAAGTTTTCCATTTTTGCAGGATGGATCATGCATGGTTTTCGGCAACTTGGGCGAACACCGGAACTGTTCATTAGCTGCCGAATCCTATTCTGATAGTTTATTGTGTGCAGGCGACATTCTCTCAAATACCAAAAAGAAATAAGGTTTTCCAGCACGCTCAAGCGTTTCGGTGGTTTAGGCGAAGTGTTACTCTGATTCATTAATCATCGAACGTTAGGCTTTCGGTTGCTTGTCACCTTTAAAGCCTAGTTTTGTTAGCTACCGAAAACTAAAATAAATGCGCAGGTATGTTAATGGGCATCAAACCCCTTTGGTATGGTTCCTAACACCTTGAAGACGTTTTCTAGAGGACTGACAAGTGTTCAAGTGCACCACGATTGCCTCTGTTCGCAGACTGAGAGCATTGGCAGATTTGACAGTAAAATATTCCTGCCTATTTTTGGAAAGCACCCCTACAAGTTTTTATAGAATATCATTTTCACACCTTCCCCCAGCTCCACGATGCTCGTCTCAACTGTCAAGGGTAGGTTCACCAGCAAAGAGCAGTTACTTTGATCATGACACATTGTTACATCTTTCATTTACTGTTTTCAGTTGTTATTTTTAGTATATTCGATCCATCTTTTTGGGATCTGAAAAAACTTTGTAATGGCTATAAAGCCGAGGACTGAAGTAGAATAGAGGTTCGACTTTGGAGAGACTAATCGACTTTTGTATTCTCAGACTCCTATGACATTTTAGATAATACAAGCTTCTTTCATGATTGGTTGTCAGATTCTTTCTTCTCGTGTTTCTGTGCTTGTTGTGAATGATTTATTTCCTGTATGTTCACTTTAATTGCTAGATAGCTGTTATCCTATCATGGTGTTAAAGGTTTGAACATATATGCTGTAATTTTGTTGTGATTAGCCATTTATATACGTTCTGATGTGTATGAGTCTGCTAAAGCAACCAGGATTCACACCCCTTATTTTAATCAACCCTCTGAACAACCGTAGTCAAAGCCTTATTTGTCTGAGTGTCCTCATGAATGTTGTGAGAGTGAAAATTTTGATTCCTATCATCCAACATGATCCAAAATAAACCCCTTCTTTCAAGACAAGTTTAAGTTACCAGGCATCTCTGAAATACAACCTAGGAGAGCTTCCTAGAGTGATAACAATTTACATTATAACCCAAAATATTACAAGGGTCAAAGTGGGGACGTGACAATATTAATTAACATGTTTCAAACAATTTATTGGCATATGTTGAATTTTCTACAGGGACTGACAACAACATAAGGGAATGCCAATGTAAGAAAAACTGATTATGGAAGATGTAAATGGTGATGAATTGGTCCTTGGATCATATGGAGTGGTGCTAGAACTTAATGAAAGGGGAAAAACTTTTATAAAACTATGAGGGATATAGTGGAAAGAATGTATAGACATACTTTCCACTTACAATATAGAAATCAATCCAATGATTCCAAGAATCGGGTTAAATTTAAACTACAAAAGGTGTTTCTAGAGCAATGGTTAATGAGACCTGTCAAACTTGGAATAGAAAAGCATACAACAACAAAAAAGAATTGTTCAAAAAGTAATATTCCTAAACATTTTTTATAGAATATTTTTATACTGCTACAAAGCATTCATTTATTAATATTAGTTCTGCTATATTTACTTTTCGTATCAGTGTAAAAATAGTTTAATGTCATTTTAATTTTTCAGGAAGATTATGAAAATCCTAAAGGATGAATGAGGTGATATTCGAAATATACCAATAGGGATTTCAAAAAAATTGTACAAGGAGATGATCAAGTAAATGGACATAATTGCATTGCAAGAGGATCCGTCTTAGCAACAACATGCTTCAAATGTAGGAAATCATTGAATGTTTCTATCATTTACATATAATTAATTAATTTAACATTAAATATTAATTTTCAATTGTTTTGTTGTAGAAAATAAAACAAAATAGAAACCATTTGGCACATAAGGCATGACAACAAGGAAAAAAAAGGTTGATAGCAAATTTTGTGAGTAATTGTGATTTCCTTATAACAAATTAAGATTTCATATTGGTTGTGATATTTATATTTTAATTTTTTTTACACCACTCGTCCTTGGATGTCTTCAAACATGTGTTAATATACAAAGAAGATCCATCAAAAGAATTGGTTGACATTGGGTTAAGTATGGGTTGTGAGTATATGTTGATGTATCAAAAATTAATTGTGGAATTTGTAAGTATCTATGTTGTTTTACTTCTATCATTTTATAATTAATGGAACAACGAAAATCCTTTATATTAAATTTAAGATTTTTTATGGGGTATAAAACTTGTTGGAAACAAAGTATGGATTGCATCCAATAGAAGAGTTGTTGAGAGAAGGCATGAAATTTGGTTTTGAAAGAATGTGTATAATCTAGGATTCAATTATTTCTACTGTATGCTTTTCAATTTACATTCATGCATATTAGCTATTTTAATTTTCATTATTCCCACCAATGTAGATACACTCATTACATGTTATTTTTATGTTTGTAGGTGGAAGTTGAAGATGAGGAACACAATCAAGGAAATCAACAAAACATTCATCCAAATAACCCAAGTCATGCAAGTACCTCAAGCATTGACAACAGTTTCAATGAAGAATGATGATTAATATATTTGGATGTTAATGCAAGCTATTGTATATTTTGAAATAATTGTCTGTGAAAATCATACATTTTATATAATGTACTAGACGTAGTGTCACAATTGAAAGATAACGGGCTACCAATAAGTGTAACAATTACTATTGACATTTTGATTGTTGTGGAACTTTATGTTGTCCCATTTTGTATGACAAAGGACCCCTTATTCATATATAATAAAATAAAGTTTCTTGTTCTATTTCATTGTCCAATGTTGTGAAATATTACATCGTTGATTAAATATTACAATAGATGTGAAAAATGATGATATAAAAAATTAATTCAAACATCATATCCAAATGCAATAATTCAAATTCAAATTATGTGAACACTATTATTAAAAAAATATTCATCTTTTTATGAATAATGGAATTAAAAAAAATAAAAATATATATATATTTCAGTGTGATGTCACTGGTCACCGTTCACTAAAGAAAAAATGATTACTTGTGCCTATGATAACTTTAATCACACCTATGTGTTTAAGTAAATGTAGCACTAGTGCATTTAAAACAAACGTGCCAAACTACTCATTGCATGCCCTGGTGCATTTTTTATTACACCCCAGTGCTTTCTATATAAGCACAACGATGCTCCAATATATTGTAACTGCACCACCAAATTTAAAAAATGCAGTGAACGTCAATGTCCCAGTAAACTTCACTAGTGCAGTTTCCTTCCCTTACAACACTGGTGCATTATAAGACTTCATAAGCACCGGTGCTATATTTCTTATAAAGAATTGGTGCATATAGTGTTATAAAGCACCACCGATGTTGTTAAAATTTATCTATGCACTGGTGTTTTTTTGTACTTAAATGCATCAGTGTGTTTTGTATTTGTTAGCACCGATGCACTTATATCAATAAAGTGCACCATTGAGAAAACCTCCACTAAAGCCTTTGGCCATCGATTTTTTTTAGTTATAATAAATTTCCATAAAACCCTCCTCCAAAACATCCGATACTATTGGAAAATATTGTAATAGAGTTTTTCTGAAAAATTTTGCCAATCTTGTAACACTAAAAACCTCCCCTATAACCTCCACTAAAGCTTTTTTCCTTGTAGTGTTAATTAAAATAATTGAAATTCCCTCCAATTCATGAGGATTGAGAAAAGTGGCTTATTTTTAACCTTTTATATTACTTCAATTTCTTTTTAAAAAATTTACCCCACTTTTATTTACTCACTTACGAAACTTGGTGCTAAGCCTAATGCTACATCCGACACTAAGATCAAATTGATGATAAATTTGGCTCTAAACTTGGCACTAAATCTAGCTCTAGACATGGCACTAAATATGGTATTAAATACGACATGGGAAATAATGTCGAATTTAGTGTCATCTAATGAAATAAGGCTAACTTTTCATAAAAACTACAAAACAATTACTAAAACAGTAAATGGAAGCAACAAATTTATCTAAAAGGATGCTAATGACAAGTTTTTTTTGTAGTGCATCCTCTTCCTTCTAATGTTTGCAATTTCCTCATAACAATGCTATTTTATGGTTAATTTCACAATCTTGTTATTGGCATTGGAGAGAAATAACATGAAGCTATGTAGTGTATGAATTGTGCATGGAAAATGAGTGATAGACTCCAATGGAGATGAGAGGATTAGTGAAAATACAAATGACATTACTTCTAACCATAAAATAAATGACTTTTATAATTGTCATGAAATTATAATAATCCCATGCCTCCATAACTTCATGAGAAGAATTTCCCAATAACCTCATACATGCATTCAATAATTGGATTTGATAAGTCAGAGGAAGTAATTGGCTCATTTAAGGAATATGGTAGAAAATGGATGACTTCTATGGATAGAACTTGGAAAACGAGGATTTACTCTCTCACGAGGATCACTTTTCTCTTCTCCTCTAATGGAATCATAGCCCCTCTAATGCTCCTTACATAGTCATCTTGGACCATTTTATTATATTCCAACATAATATTTACATAGTGTTTGATTCATATTGACAAGCCTAATACACGGCTGATATAGAAATATTTACATTATACATGTTGTTACACCAAAATCTCATCATCGTGAGTTTTGTGTCCTCCATATGCCTTGTTTCCTAAAGAACCAAGGCTAAAATACCAAAGGAAGACTTGATGTTTATCCCTTTAACTTTTGTTGTCACCCCAATGTGCCATGTTCTCTGGAAAGATGCGTCATAATTAATTTGATGTGCTCTGGACATTAGTAGAGTGCGTCACCCCTCCAATGGTTCAATTTTTCCATGTGCAAGGTGCATCATTGTTGGTTAATGTGAATAAAGAGAAGCTTCGAGCGACTTCTCGAACCTTGGGTGTCATGGAGGCTTATCCCTACATACCTGGAAAGGTGGCGTTCGATCCCCTTACCTAGTGCGATGATCCCTTAAGCTTCTCCCCTAAATCCTCAACCTCTCCTTTTGGCCTATGTATATGAACCCCCTCTCCATTGTTAAGGGAGGAAGGATAAAGTACCTATATGCTAGTGGAATTTGGCTAGGAGATCCTCTTCATCCATAGGATTCTAGAAGGATTTGATCTTTTGAGGCAAAGATCACTTGAGTTGGTGCTATGATGTCAAGGCATTGGTTGTAACTCTCTACTTTGTATTTGTTGCAAATTACATCTAATACAAATTATTTCCATGAAATTATTGTCTTTATAATGTTTAGGATTGACCTCTTCGATTGTTGATCTAGTTATAATCATAATCACATGCTTTCATTATTCGTGTTATTCCACTTGCTCTATCTTTTTTTGCATTCAAAGAGCAAGGAATTGGGAGTTAGATCAAACGAGTAGAAAGGAATTGCATATATAAGGTAAGTTGTTTCTCAATTTACATTGAAATTTAATCTACCTAGGAAAGGTATTTGTGTTATGTAAATGTTTTGTTCTAGATTTGAATCATTCAGACTAGAGAGATTAGTTTTGTCAGCATTAACAGATTGTCTATAAACAAAAATGGCGTCGTACTAGGGATCTATAGCCTATAGTTTCGGTTTGTTTACAATTCTTGTGTTTTATTGATTTTGACTCTAATTGCCTCTCCCTCCATTAGATCTAATTATTAGAGAGTTTATGGGTCATCTAGACTATGATTAGGGTTTAGATTGAGCCATTTTTCTTTTTATTCTTTGAATATTTTTCATTTGTGTTGCTTGGATCTCACCTGATGAACCTGGGTAGTTTATTGCCCACGTCAGAGTCACAGTGACGCACCTTTCCTTAAAGAAACGCGCGTCGCTGATGCTTTCTGCCAGTTTGCATCCTGCGTCACTCACGGACTTTCTGTGTGTGTAGAGCACGTAGCTGGAGCATCCAATGCTCTGGTGTATCTTTGTAGGGTGTGTCGCCCCTCATAACTTGGTACATTAATTAAAAAATATCTCATTTTTATTTTTGGCTTGATTTCTTGAGCTCCGTGTGTTGTCTTTCACGGTCTCAGAACCTCCTAGGTACGACATACTTTGTCCATTGGCTTGTTTTTGAACTTTAAGATTGATTTGGGTCTTAGTTAGTCAAGCGAGTGCACCTCTCATAGTGGTAAATTTCAATCCCTCACGAGCACATTCAATCTTATGACTCCCTATCGGTCCATCTGATCTGTTCAATCAGACTTCACATCCCTTCAATAGTTAGTTGTTGCCATTTTTGTGAGAAATTTTGCATGTGGTTTTGTGTGTTTGAAGATCTTGGGTGATTTGTATTTTTGCGAATTTCCAATTAATTAAGGTTTGCAATAGAAAAATCTCTCTAATTATCTGAATTTGGAGTAAAAGAATAACATCATCCTTAGATTTATTTGAGTCCTTTGGTGTGAAAATCAGAAAGAGCTTATTATTTCCATTTTGAGCACATTACTTGGAATCGGTTCAAAGAGTTTTTATGTTTTGGAATATCATTTAAATAACCTTTGCAAAGCGAAAAATATAGTAATGCTTATGAATTCTTGGTTTTAAAAAGTTCTTTATATTTCCTTGAAAGTTTTGAGTTTCTTTGAGCCTTCTCAAATTATTTCGAAAGTTAGTAAAAACTCGAGTATTTTTATTTTCTCTCCACCTCTTTTAGCTTCCATTTCAGAATTTAAGTTAGTGCATTCGAAAAGGAAATTCATCTTTTATTTATTTGCTCGTAGATATGCTTGAATTGAAAATAAAAATGACAAAAATATCTTTTGATTTGGTGTGTTGCTTTTCCTTTTTGTTGGATTGTTGAAAGAATAATTTCCATGTCTTTTGGTTAATTTGAAAGTATAGGTGTTTCGTTCATTTTTACTATCGAAAACAAAAAAAATCTCCCTATCATTAGTTAGTTTTGATCAAAAGAGAAATGAAGACTTGAATTTGCATGTAGAATAATCTTGCATCTTTTTAAATTCCAAGTCTACACCTCATGCATCCACTTAACCATCAAGATAAAATTAAGCGGTAGCTTAGGTTAAAGTTGTATAGAAACTTGTGTGCTAAGTTAGAGACGTGCTCTAGCATCTTAAAGCGTGGTAGCTATCGTTATTTTCCTTCATTGCATCCCGAGGGTTTGTAGTTCTTTCATGTACAAGTAGATATACTGAACGACCTTTCACATACCTTCAGGTATATAGAAAGGTACTTCACGTACTCGATAGTATATCAGAAGGCTCCTGTCGTGCGTGTTACAGATATTTCTCCCTACGGATAAAGAGAAACTCTCTTAGGTCAGAGAGGTATAAATCCACTCTAAACTAAGACAAAAAGGAAACAAATGCTACCTCATTCCCTAGATCTTAAACTAGTGTTTTTAAATTTAATATCTGAAAGATGAGAAAGAAGACAACTGACCTTTTGTTCTGATGTTTGTCCAATCGAGTCTTTGATCCTGAAGCTCTCGCGATGAACCTGTAAGGATCGAAACAACAAACAAGTGCACAATATCTTCCAAGTAATTGAATCACAAGTTGGATCTGTATTCTATTGAATACAATTTATGTAAATGAATCATGATCAATACACATAAATAGGGAAACAAGACAAGTTATATTTTATTTAGAACTCAAGAGTGCTTACAAAATAGTTGCTTGATGTCCAAGCCAACTCCGGCTCCAAGTTATTCTACCTCTAGCTATCTCAGCAAAAGGTTCATGACCATAGGTTTGATGCCCCGAAAGTCCCCCCTTTGGCTCATGGGAGGCTTCTCTCTTATAGCATATGGGATATTTAACCAACAATAGAATGATATGGATCTATGGAGTATTTAGTGGATCAAACCCACCAAACAGAGATAGGAGTTGAGATCGCATGGAAGCTGGCAATCCCAAAGATACCTCTCAAAAATCAAGATCCCAAAATCTAAGGCAAAAGGACAAAATTGGATTACCGTGCCCCCAGACTTGAGCATAACGCGGTAGTACCGCGCCCTAGGGTAAGAGCATAATGCGGTAACCCTAATTATCTTGCTCTACTAGATGTGCAAGGCACGATAATCTCTTTAGATGGGGTTTTTCTAGGTGACACGTGGTAGGTAAGATGCTTGCTTTCAATGTTTAGTCAATGATTTTCACTCTTGTATGTCCAAATTATTATTTAAGGAGAAATGTGATTTAGGTTGCTGATGCAAGGATGTGACACTGGGACGTAATGTGTAATATTAAGGTATAACAAATTCCCCCTAAAGTGTGAGGTCATAAGAGACTGATGGTCGAAAGACTTTACAAATACTTTGCGGAGATAGCATCAAGGAGAGAAACAAGGAGTTGAAATAGAAACAAAGTGTCAGATATACCATCGATGCGGGCATTCCCATGCTCGGAAGCATTTGACTCAAAGAATGGTTGCCGACCAATACATTGCAGATCCATGAGTATTGAGATGATATAGACTGTAGATAAATCATGGCTACTATGAACACGCGTAGATCCATGAGACAATAATGACACAGCCACGACCAATACATAAGTGGATCTGTGTGACAATAGAGAAGAAAAATTCCATCGCAGCTTGGACGTAATTAAGATACAAAAGGGTGTCCAGGGTCTTCTACCCAATCCTAAACGATACGAATCTAGCCATGTGATTAAAAGGTGTTGAATTCAAACATGGTAGAAACCATTTGATTACCGTTCAATGATGTGAACCATTAACAAATGCGAGGGAAATCACCAATGATGAAAATGATTCCCAAGGTATCCAGAGTACATCTCAACAAAATGTGAATAAATGAGTTGATGTTGAGAATTAGAGAGATCATTCAATCAGAGGTCAATGATGAAAACCTACTATCGAAAATGAGGAAACCTACCATTGAGGCATGCAGGTACCAAGGTACTAGTGGTTGACTCCTAAGCCTAATTCTTGGATAGTGATTTGGCGTCGACAGGAATAGACTCGTCGAAGGTGGGCCATAATGACTCCCACATCATCGACACGAAATCAGAACGAGGGATAGTATGGAATGATGAAACAATGGAACATGTACTAACACAACAGAAATCTTGACACAACGTATGACTCAGAACAAATGCAAACCCTTTGAACATATAATGGCATGAAGTGGAACTTGGCAGCAGGGATTATTGGTAGCATAGGATAAACACATGACGAGTAGGCTTGTGGCCAAGGAGACGACTCAAGATGATGACTATGACTCAGCAAGAAAAAATGAATACCCAAAAATAGACAAGGGATATACGCATGCCATGTTCAAAGGTGACGACTGACGAGCTGCCAACATAATAAACTTGACTCATTTCCCATTTTCCCCCCGACATGATGGACGAGTACCTCCTTGTTGTTTTACAAGCTTGAGGAGGATAATAGATGCTCGGTATAGCTCATCTCATAGATGAGTCCAATCTCACATGTTTTACGAACCTGAGAAAGGAGAGGTTCATCCCAAAATGGGTCCTTCGATGTTGAATTTTAATGATTCTAAGGAAGGAAAACTCGGCATTTTTTCACATTTAGAGAGCCTGAAAAACTTAAAGAAGGCTCCAAAATGTACTTTTTCGTTAAGTTAGTCCCTTAGTCCCGAAAAAGTGTAAAACAATTCTTGAGAGAACTCGCCCAGTCAAGAGTTGACTGAGGTATACCTTTCTCGTAAATGGTCTAGATGGGACGAAAAAGGGGTAACCTATCACCGAATAGACGACCTTTCGAATACTTTTACAAGTGTGAAAGAGACAAGTTCACTTGGCAATCTTTTCGAAACGAGGGAGTCTAAAAAGAGCTTAAAGAGAACTCCGATGGTCTTTTTCGTAATTTTTAATCATTTCGGTCCGAAAAAAGAATAAAATAATACCGAAACAATACTTTCCTCATCATTTTATGAGCACAAGTAAAGTCGACTAAGCTCGATACCGTTTAATTGGTTTTTACAAGCACAATACAAGTGTGAAAATGCACTTGGAATCTTTTTCAGGTTTTAATCCAGAGCGTGAAAAAGATAAAGTCAGCTCAAAATGAAGGTCAAAACAGTTATAAATCGCTAGTGTGAACAAGGTAGAGAGAACCTATCAAAAAATGGTTAAGGAAACCTTGGAAATAGATATTAGTAACATGAAGAATGTGACCTAAAAAGATATAAAATAAAATAATGAGCAAAAAATAGGTTGTGTAGCTTATATAAGTAAGAGGTAAAAATAGAAACTTACCATTTTCACTTTGCTATTTTTGCTCATAGAGAGATTTTCACCTATTGGAGGGCAAAACTTCAAGTGGCTGCATTTGGAGATCCGAGGCACCATTTTGATCACTGTTTGCACCAGGTAAGAGCTTTTAAACTCTTCTTTCCATTCATGCCTTTATTTTTTGATTTCTCATCCATTTGGCAATTTTTTGAGGAATCCCTAAGGGGTCTTTTTCGCCTTAGGAATTACCGCGGCCTTCCTATATCAGGAAGCATGGTAATACCACCCTGTACTGAGACTTAGGGGTGTGGTAATGTTGCTTTTCCACGCAACTGAGTGAAATCCAGGCGCAGTAATTGTGAAAAATGGAAAAATTCATGGCGTTCTCTTCATTTTTGCGATGAGATCAAGCTTCCAAATTGCTCATAAACGTTTCTAATTGGTTTTTTTTAGGATTTTACACTTCATTTGAAGCAAAATGGTGCAATGGAAGGAAAGGGAGCATGAAGATGATGATCAAGCGGATGCAAATGATCAAGTGACATTAAATGCGTTGGGGGCATGTGGTTTGCTAAAGTTTTTCAGGACCAAAGGTATCCGCAAGCAAGCCAAACTTCTTACTTACATAATACAAATGTGGGAACCCAACATTCAAGATTTTTGAGTTGGAGAGCATACCCTCGAGATTGGACTCGAGGATATTTACTTCCTCACCAATGTCTCCAAAAGAGGGGCGTGGGTGAACTTGACAGGGCACATACATTCAAAAGAAAGTACCAACAAGTTAGTTGCCCGTTATTGCCACCAAGGTTCATCCAAAAAGAGTGGGAAGGTAGCCATAAAAGAGGTGATAGAGTTCCCTTTGAAGACTATATTGTTTACTATAACTCGAGTGGTGGGTAGTGTGAGTCCACATCAAGAATATCGAGTGCAAATGACTCTTGATATAGAGTGTATGGTGCTTACTTTGTTCAACTGGTGCGAGGGGGTATTATCCAACATCAAAGAACAAGTTACCAAGTGTAAGAATGTGGAAACTAGCCAATTTGGATATGGTAGTATTTTGGTCACCTTCTTTTTGGAGAGGGTGCCGTTATTGCATCTGCAGATAGCCATGCCTATCTGCCCTGCCACCGAGCCTAGGATGGGTCAGTGGAGTGAGTATGCTGGGAAGCTTAGGGGGCCACAACACTTAGCCTTTGGTGAGGAATTTTTCTCATGGCTCGAGGAGCAGATCGTGATGATCGAGGACTACCCTTATGCAGGGGTGGATTTCCACAAAGACATTGACTTGGCATTGCCTGATAACAAGGATTGGGATAATTCAGGTATGACCTTCACCAATGTGTTTTCAATTTTTTGAATATGTAATTTTTTAGT
Organism: Larix kaempferi; assembly: GCA_027924585.1. Classification (NCBI taxonomy): domain Eukaryota; kingdom Viridiplantae; phylum Streptophyta; class Pinopsida; order Pinales; family Pinaceae; genus Larix; species Larix kaempferi. The sequence continues at coordinate 1,754,136 of BSBM01000104.1, forward strand.
TATTTTTTATGTGTGAAAAGACCTAATGTATGTACACGTGCATGTCGTAGATCGTGGACTGAGGAGACCCATGGGTTACTCGCCGTTGCGCCGATGTGGAGCTCAACAACAAGTGGTTGCCAAGGAGGAAGAGGAGGATGAGGAAGAAGCAGGAGGCGTCCGCGATATAGAGCAGAACCTATAGGGTTTGACTTCTGGAGTCCCAGCTATGAGGTTGGATGACGTTCCTCTCCATCTTCAGCAGCATACTATGGGTGTGCCTAGACGTATCGGCCTACTCCCCCGTAGGGTGGCTAGGGATGTGGTTTGCTACCATGGGTAGCACGAGGAATCCCAGGACGATCGCGATAGATCTCCTTAGACAATAGTATTTTACCTTTTTGCCGCATGTACACGATATGTAAGCCAAAGAGCCAAATTTTTTGTATGGGACAGGATCCCAAATTTTGCTTTTAGACACAAACCTTATGTATTCAGAAAAACACTTTTATATGTGATTATATACATGTGGACTTATTTCTATGATTTATTCATTCACAATGGCTTATGTATTATTTTATGATGTATTTTTATGTATGGGCTAGATGCCAATCCAAAATGTAGTCAGCTAATGAGTCAGCTACAAAATTGAATTCTCTTGGTATATGTTGATATGAAATATAATCAAAGAATCATTCCAAGAGGCATACCCTTCGAAATAAGCGAAGTAATATGGGATCGCGGATAGTGTAGACCCGATTCAAATGGGACACCACGAGTTGGGAGTCTAGCAAGACTGATAAGGAGTTGATTCCAAGGGAAGCAACTTCAGTTAAGAGTCCAATGACTGCATGGTATTCAACAATATTGTTGGTTGCAGGGCCCAAGCAAGTGCCTCCTAAAGAAACCAACTCGCCAATAGGAGAATAAATTACCCATGCTATGGAAGCGAGGTTTCGGGTGTATTTACTCGCACCATCAGTGAATCCGTAGTAGGCAGACATCTGCGCATAGAAGCACAAGTCAAGGTAAATGGGGATACATGAAATAAAATCCATGAATACACACACAAAAGAAGAAAATGAAAACAAGCTAAGTACACTATATACAACATGTCTCGCTGAGGATAAACTTATGTGTAGAAACATTTTAGGTACAGCCCGTTGTGGAGCCATGCCAATAGTGTGCCATCACAGTCGACGAGTTCATAGGTTCCTTTCTCCAATACACACTTTACAATGAAGAGGCCGTACCACATAGACTCTAGCTTTCCTTTTCCTAGTTTGTCGTGCATTTGTTCATATGTGAGTACGAGATCACCTTCGTTAAAAATCTGAGGTTAAACGGATTTGTCATACTATGCTTTGACGCATTTTTTATGGGCTTCATTGGCTAAAGCAGCATCTCGGCAGGTTTCATCTAGCTTGGCTAGGTATAGAAACCGTTCCTCTTTGGAGGTAGTATTGGGAAGTAGCTCTATGGCTATCTTAAGTGACAGGATTTCACATTCAATCGGTAAAATGGCTTCTAGGCCATACACCAGTTGGAATGGTGTGAACCCAATAGCACTTTTCGCTGAGGTTCGGTATGCCCATAATGCTAAAAAGAGAGCTAAGTGCCAATTGGACTTATGGGTACCCACAATGCGTTGAATCATGCGTTTCAAAACCTTGTTAATGGCTTCTACTTGGCCATTGGCCTGTGGGTAGTATGGGGTTGAGTTCTCATGACAAAAACCCAACTTAGCGCTCAATTCTTCAATCATATGGTTCCTAAAGTGGGAACCATGATTGGTCACGATGGATTGTGGGACTCCGAACCTAGCTATGATATGATTAAATATGAAATGTGTGGTTGTTTTACAGTCCTCAGCATAAGTAGGCATCGCTTCAGCCCATTTTGTGAAATAATCCACATCTACTATGACATAGCTATGCCCCCCGACTAAAGTGGGATTACAGTGCGTGAAATCAATACCCCATTTGGCGAAGGGGCCGACGACAACTATAGGATGGAGTGGAGCGGGATGCGAGCATTTCTTACTGTGGAAGAATTGGCAGGGTGGACATTTCTTGACCGTTTCAATGCAGTCCTTGAAAATCGAGGGCCAAAAATATCTTACTCGTAGTATCTTCTGGGCCGTATCCATCGCAAAGAGATGACCACCACATGCTCTATCTAGGTAGTCATTAAGAACGTGTTCAGCCTCGTCTAAAGTTAAACAATGTTGAAGAACAATATCAACACCATGACGATAAAGGGTATCGTTGATTATAAGGTAGTAATTGGCATGATGTCGGATGCGTCGATGTTCATCGCGGTTGATGTTAGGGAGAAAACGTTGTGTTTGGAGATATAGTATGATATCCCCATACAACGGGTCGGACATACCAATGAGGAACAACGATTCATCAGGAAGAGAATCGATGGGCTCAGGTTGCTCAGTGACACGGGGCAAATTACAAATCAACTCTGCAAAGACCAAAGATTTCTTGGATTTGGCTTTGGCAAATTCCAAGTCAAACTCTTGTAGGATAACAATCTAACGGGAGTATTTTCCCCCAAGCACTTGATGTGTGAGGATGTAGTACATTGGATTGAAATCTTCAATGACAGTGGTCTGGCGGATCAGAATGTAGTGACGGAACCTCTGGATAGCAAAACCTGTAGCCAGAGCCAGTTTTTCAACATGTGAGTAGCGAGTTTCGAAGTCAAGGAGACTCTTACTAAGATAATATACCACATGTTCTATGCCATTGGTATCTTCTTAGACTAACACCATGTCGATGGTGGAAGTTGAAGCTGCGAGATATAAAATGTAATCCCATGTGTAATTGGGGAGTTGAATTACAGGATCTTTAGTTAAGGCTGCCTTTAGATTATTAAAGGAGCGTTGGGCTTCATTGTCCCCAAAAAAGGGGATGTTATTCTTTAGAAGCCTCATGTAGACTTTTTTTATCTTAGAAAAGTTGCATATGAAATGACGTAGAAATTTTGTGTGCGCTTACAAACTTTGAAGTTCTGGTATGTTCATGGGGGGAGGTAGGGCTAAAATAGCTTCTACCTTCACTGGGTCCAATCGTATACCATCTTTGGAGATTATGAATCCCAAAAGTTTTCCGGCTTCAACACAAAAAAGGAACTTATGTGGATTCAAATGAATGTTGTAGCGGCGGCACCTAGCAAAGATGGCGCCTAAGTGATCAGGGTGATCTTCCCGAGTTTGAGAATGAGTGGGAAGGTCATCAAGATACGGTTCTACAATATGTTTGATATTGTGAAATGCGTACGACATCGCCCGTTGGAAAGTTGCCCCGGCATTTTTTAGGCCAAAAGGTAACTTTCGATACGCAAAGGTCCCCCATGGGCAGATAAAGGTTTTTTATGCTGGTTAGTTGGGAGTATCTCAATCTAATTATAGCCAAAAAATCCATCCATGAATGAAAAGATGACACTCTGGGCGCAGTTATCGATGATCTGGTCAATGAACGGAGTTGGGTAGTTGTCCTTTGGACAAGCTTTGTTCAAGTCACGGTAATTGACACAGACTCTAATCGTACCCTGTTTCTTGGCTATGGGAACAATATTAGACACCCATTCTTTCAGCAGGACAAGATAGATAAAACCAACACGCAAAATTTTTTCAACTTCGGCTTTGATAGCGGCTGCCTTATGGGGGTGGATGGGTCGGAGTTTCTGCCAAACTGGTCGGGCACCAGGAAAGGTTGGAATCTCATGGAGCATGATAGAAGGATCTATTCCTAGCATTTCTTCATAACTCCAAGCAAAAACGTCACAAAATGTTTTAAAGTAGGCACTATAGAACTCCATCTCGGTGGGAGTACATGTCTTGCCTATATGAATGTTTTCCACGACAACAAGTTTCACTGAAATGTCAATGGGAGTGGTTTCCATGAGACTGGCCAAGTTTCCTTTGGAAAATATTTCATCGAATGAAGTGGGAAACTTGGTCTGAACCATTCCTAGTGAAGTGTTGGGTTTAGTATCTGGCTCAATCGCCTGGATAGTGGGAAAAGAAGACCGATGATGGAAATCTTCCGAGGGTGGTTCATCACCGCACATAACCTCCATGATCGATTCGTCATTAGGAAAAATCAATGTGAGAGGATCAATAAGTGGTGATGATGAACTAGCCTCATATGAGAGCTGTGCCATGGCATGATGGATAGTAGGATCGACCCAATTGGTGGCTGACTAAATCGCCTCATACGTTGCGAGGTTCTTGTTTAACGGCATGGAGTTGCCGTAGTTTTCAATCTCGGTAGGACTCAGTATCACCCAAGAATGATTGGATGGGGTGATACTTGATGATATCATGTTGACGGGCTGTACGGGGGATCTGAGCTCTGGGAAAACTCCGATAAGGGAGGAATTCTTCATAAGACCAATGCCAACATCTTGGAAACAGTACTGGGACTGATCCAGTAATGGAACAGTGTTGGCAGAGTTCGAATGAGAGTCTGGGATACAGTAGTCTAACTAATATATAGTAACAATCTTCCCTTCGTGAGGAAATTGTACTAGTCGAAAGACGGTAGATACAATGGTGGTCATGGCATAGAACCAATTTCGGCCAAGTAGGAGATTATAATCTAATGGCGCATCTACAACTTCGATGTGTATAGATACTAGTTTTTCCCCCAGCTCAACGCCAATTGCAGGAATGAGTCCATAGGGCTGAAAACCATGTCCGTCAAACACTCTGAGAGTAGTGGGAGAAGTTGTAATTTTAGGTAAGCCTAAGGCTCTCCAACAATTCAAAGATGTGATTGACGTGGAAGCACCCTCGTCTAAGATAGTGCGATGAATGGTGTTTCCACGGATGTTTGTGTGAACTTGGAAGGCTAACTGGTGGGTAGCCAAAATTTAAAATACTCCGAGTTAAACATAATTGTGTTTGAAGTATCCGGGTCCACTACCCCCAGTGATGAAAGTAAGGTTCTATGCTGCATGGGGTAGTGTTGGAGAACCTCAAGAGTCGACATCGCGCATGGTGCTTGAGCTAGATCCTCAACAATATTGTAACTTTGGGCTGCTCGTGCATTAGGATTAAATGTCGCTTTTCGAATGGTGCCCTTGGGTGGGCATATCACTGTGTCTGTAACAGGTCTCTCAATATGGAGATGGTTGTTAAGGGGAGGGATAAAAGAAGGATCTTCAGAAGGGGACTTTCTAGTGGATGTCTCCTGTTTGTTTGAACTTGGAGGGTTATCATACGTCTTTGAATGAGTGGTGATATGAATCTCCTCATTACTCGTCATCAGAATTTCACGGTTTTCGGACGTCTCTCTGCGAGGTGGTTTGTTGGGATTTCCCCTTTGTGGGGGATTGTTCACAACCATATGTTGTTGTTGATGGGGGAAAGGGTCAGTTAAAACTGTCAGGTGGGAGGATCCTTTGAAAAATTTGTTGACTTCGTCCTTGTAGGGACAGTCACATGTGTAGTGATCTTCCTGGAAAATTAGGCAAGGAAACTTTGCTTTCCAACGTGGTTTGGGATTGTTATTGGTAGGTTGGAGCTTGGGGTTCTCCTGTTGATTAGAATTTTTCTTGGATTTCCCACGGTTGTTATTCTTCATTCCCCCAAATGGTTGTGACGTGGATTGAACCGCGTTCACTTCGGAGGAAGGACCAGGAGAGGGAGAATCTTTAGGAGCAGCCTGGGGTGGAGAGGGGGTAACGTTGGCTTGTTTCCCACTCAGTTTGGATGTAGGCTGAGCCTTAACTACATCGACGATGCCGTCGATGGGGGGTTCAGTGGTAGGCTTGGTTGGATCAGTAGCGGTGTGGGAGGCATGGGGAATAAGCTCGTATAAAGTTCTGGATTGGGTATACACAAAATCAATATATTGAGTGCGAGAAATCACTTGTTCCTCCATGACAGGTCCGCCCATAGCAATATCCCTGGCAATGGGAGGAAAAAATGACTTCGTGAACCAATCAGCGAGTAACTGGTCTGTTATTGGTGCCTTGATTAACCTACGGTGTCGACTCCACTCATGGATATGATCTAAGATATAAGTGGAATTTGTTTGACGTAACGAGGTTAACAGGTCTATTCCAGTATCGTACTGGATGGGTAGCTGGAAATGAGTTAGAAACTGCATAGCCAAGGTATTGAAATCATGAAAATAGTGTTGTGGCAACTCGATGTACCACTGTGCTACCGTACCAGTGAGCGTACGTTGGAAGAGCCATAATTGAATGGAGTCATCCATCAATGAGTTCGAAGAACACCAAAGATGGAAGTTCATTACATGGTTTTTGGGGTCTTCCCCGGGTTTGGCATCGAACTTAGGAATGTCCGATGGTAGTTTGGCTGGGATGGGTGGCCAATGTGGCTCATGCCAGATGGGATCGTTGATAAGCCGCGACAAATCGGGTAAGTCTAGTGTAGCCAGGAAAGGAAGTTGACGGTTGGGCTGCAGGTATGAGTAGTAATTATATGGTGTAGTGATTCTCGTAGGGCCCTGCACAGCATAATGCTGCGTGTTGTACCCATACATGTTTCCCGCAGGATACTGTTGGAAATTCTGTGGATAGTAAACCATCTAATTAACTGGTTGTGTGTTCGAAATCATGGGATTGACCGTTTGATTCAGAATCACATTAGCAGTTGGTTGTTGAATGTTCTCCTGAGTAGGGATGACTGGGATGGTAGCCTGGGGTTGTTGTGTCCCAGGAATGTTTCCCGTTCCTTGTTGAGGTATAGTTCCCTGGGATTCCTACATCCCGGGAATGTTTCCAACACCTTGATTGGGTGGAGGGTTGCCAATAATAGGGTTAGGGGCTTCCTGAAAGAATGGTGTCCATGGAATATTGGTTCCACCTTGATAAAGGGGTGGAGGTTGAAGAGGTGGGTTCCATGGAGTATTCATGGCTGAAGGATAAGGAACATTGGAATTCAAGTTGGGTGGTATGAAAGGTTGAGAAGGTTGCCCCCCAGATTGATTCCAGTTCCCAAACAAAGAGTAACCCCCACTCTGTAGCATTTGGGGTCCCCAAGAAGGGAGAGTGCCTAACATGGGATATTGGAAATGAGGTCTGGTTTGGGTACCGGGATGAGGTTGTCTGCTGCCAGGATTATACGTGCCTAACTGAGCAGAAGCTGTTGATTGAGAGGGTTGTTGGATGGTTCCAATGGGGGCGTTAATAAGTGGTGCTCCTCCAATAAAAGGGCTCTGTTGAGTCGATGGGAAAGAAGGAGGTGGTTGTTGAGTGGCCCCACTTTGAATGGTACCAAGGGGTTTCCCTCCAGTAGGTGGGTTAGATGGTCTAGCCGAAGGAGGTTGGTGACTGGGACAAGTGTTCCCAAAATATGGTTGTCCTCCGATAGGCGGGTTGGATGGTCCGCCTGGGGGAGGTTGGTTGTTGGGATCAATGGTTCCAATAGTCGGTACTCCACCTCCGGAAATGGTGTAGATGGTGGCCGAAGATGAACCTCCGGTCAACATGGATGATCCAGCAGTATGACTAGATGTTCTTCCAATACTAGAAAGGTGGGGTATGGTTGTTTGGACGATGGTGCCAAAGGTGCCAATTTGTGGGGGGGGTCTTCCATATGTTACAAGTGGGGGTGGAGAGAAAAGTGGGTTATCCCTCATAAGTGGTGTGTCCCTTGAATATACGCCAAACATATTGGACGGTAGCAAATGTGGGGAATTTAACTAAGGTGTATCAGGAGTCACGTCCATGGGGTCTTGAAAAATAGGAGGACCATCGAGGGCTTGGCCCGGATTTGTATCTCGTGAGGGGTCGAAAATGTGAGCTGTCTATTTGAGATCTGGAAATAAATGAAGTGAAGTAAAATATGAAGGTCCGGAGCTATCAGCATAGGAGTGATGAAACTTTGTGCTAGACGGAATGTTGGGAGCTCGGTAACCAGGAGGACAGGTGGCAGGGGGATATCAAGAAGCCGTTAAGACCATTTTTTGTGTATCACGTTTGAACTGTTCCAATGTTAAAGGGTAGTTAGCAAGACTAACCATGCTAGATTGGATCGATGCCATGATCTATTGTCCCAAGGGGAGATTAGGGAGGGATACAGAAAATGGCACGTTAATAGAAGAATCGGTTTCCTAAGTGTGAACATCTGATGGTGTAGTGGTGGCAGGCGGAGGTTCCTCCTGGGAAGTGAGAAAATCAAACTCAGGTTCAAAAGCTGTGTTAGGTATTTTTGGTTTCTTCAATAATTTCAACGTATCCATTTGGGACTGCAATGAGTTCGGACACATCTTCGTCAGATCCTTTGATTCTTCCAACAAATCGTTCAGGAACATCATAGAAAGTGTATGTTGGCAGGGTAGTGCTAACATCTGGGAGGGTGATAAACTCCGGTATAGTATCATGTGCAGTACAAAATTCAGCAGCTGCAATGTTGTCCATTGTGAGAGGTATATCTGGAATGAAAGTGGGTTGAGTGACAGTCGGAATCTCAGGTGTGTTACTAGTTGTAGAAACTGCAAGAGTTTCTGAGACCATGCTGTGAGTTACAGTTACAGGAGGAACTGAAGATGTAGTGCAGATAGGTGGCAGAACGTTCCCCTGGCCAGTGCCACGGCCGGCAAGGGAAGGAATATGTGATGTAGGTGGACTAGAGGTCTATGGTGGTGGTGGTGGTCTTCGTCCCTATTTTCTCTGTGATCTCTGTCGATTGGACATGATGATAGAAGTACAAGTTTTGGGGATAGACTCCTAGAAAAGAACTCAAAAACCCTGAAGCAGCCAAATGTGCCAAGGGGGATCCAGAAAAAGGCAAGGCTCACAGGCAAAAAAAAAAGCTCTAAAAACTATATTGAGACTGGCGTCACAATAAGCGAGCTGAAACAAAAATGGCTAGGATGCCAACAAGCAATCACTAAAAAGAAATGACCCTCTAAGAAGATGAAATGGCAAGCAAAACCTCCTAACTAAGAGTTGGTAACCTCAACAAGTTGTATCCTTCGCAAGGTGATGAAATCCAAGTCAAACAATACAAAATGAGAGACCAATAATGGAAGGATATCCCTCTACCGAAAGGGATCTTGGGTAAAAGAGCCCTAGTAGAAAAAGTCACTAAGCTACCACGTTCATGACATGTTGGAAAAGGTTTTCGGCACTTTTTCCTTATCACCCTTGTATCACCAGTATGGTGGCCAGAGAATACAAGGAAGATAATGATTGATGTTTCCTTAGAGATAAGTGGAGTGTGGCATTCCACAGAGTCCGTCCGGTTCTTGATCTCATGGTGGTTTAACCCCTGAAACAATAGGAGACCCCTCCAAAAACTAGTGTATGACCATGTCAACAAGTACAAGAGGATTTTAGTACCCTAGAGGACAAGAACTATGTCTTAGATGAATATGACAAGGGGGAATTATTTGGATGCCTATTCCCGGTGTCCTACCTAACTAACAAGTTCTTTTTCTCCTCAAGTGAGGTTATGATGTGTTGAGTTAGGGAGTGTAAAATTTATTGGTTGTATTACTAATTCGGGTAAATGGACATGAAACTTGTGATATTGTGATGACTCAAACCATGCAAATGAGCATGAATCGAAATGAGCCTTTCTATTCGATGAAATCTAGCTAAATTAAAGAGAGAGTTCTTCGGTCACAATGCATGAATTTTTCAAAGGAATGAAAAGAACAACACTCCAAAAACAACTTTTTGTTTCTTTTTTCAAATAATCCAAACGGAATAAACACTACTTTCAAATGTAACTGATCTACAACTATAATGCTTCAGAATGAGAATTTATGTGGCAAGCAGAGATGAATGATTCACTTCCTAATGTGCAAAAGTATGAACTGGATCTTTTCAAATAAAAGAAAGACAATGTTCTCAAAAGATAATTTCCAATATTGATTTTGATAGTAGTAATGGAAAAGATATTGCTTATAAGAACGATGTAATCTTAAGAGTTATATAATCAAGGGAAGGAAAATAGTGACAAAAACTTGATTATGATGAAAGGATCAAGCCAATGCAAAAATAATGAAGGGGTGATCAATATGAATATGATGCCACTAACTCAAAAAATTCAAGCTCGAACGAAAAATACAAACAAACCAAAAAAGACTTGCAACTGACTAACAGTGATAGAGTATGTAGACAAGAAGCAATTGGGAATGAAGAAGTAGATATGGTGATAATTAATGACCATGAACCCAAAGTTCTAAAGTTGTCCACAAGGATTCAAACAATGAAGTGGAAGCACTGTGTTGTGGCTAAGCAAGTTCTAGAGTTCTAGTGAGCAAAAAAAAAATCAACCAAAGGCAAAGAAGGTCACAAATGACCTATAGGAACCAAACAAACTAAGACACAAAATTATTTACAGGAATTATTGCATGCCTGACATAACCCCAGGTGCAGTACTAGTATATTACCACATTCTAGACAGTGTGAAGGGCATGGTACTACTGCTCTATATGCAGCTAAGGGGGCGCGGTAATTCTGAAAAAGATGGATAGGGGGCCAATTTAAGAAACGTTTTGGACTTTTCAAAGGTGTGCAGACCCAGAGGACTTATTGATCGATAAGGGAGATCAGATGCAAAGGAGAGGGGGTGAACATAGGTCAAAGAGACCAACTTTTAGTACAGGTTTTAAGGAAGAGAAAAATCACAATCAAGGATGACTGGAAGTAAAAGAACTCAATCAAAAAGGGTTCAAACCAGTGGAGTTGCCATTTTTTGTTATAGATATTTATCCCTATGAATAAAGAGAAACTCTCTTAGGTCAGCGAGGTATAAATCCACTCTAAACTAAGACAAAAAGGAAACAAATGCTACCTCATTCCCTAGATTTTAAACTAGTGTTTTTAACTTTAATATTTGAAAGATGAGAAAGAAGAAAACTGACCTTCTGTTATCATGTTTGTCCAATCGAGTCTTTGATCATGAAGCTCTCGCGATGAACCTATAAGGATTGAAACAACAAACAAGTGCACAATATCTTCCAAGTAATTGAATCACAAGTTAGATCTATATTCTACTGAATATAATTTATGTAAATGAATCATGATCAATACACATAAATAGGGAAACAAGACAAGTTATATTTTATTGAGAACTCAAGAGTGCTTACAAAATAGTTGCTTGATGTCCAAGCGAACTCCAGCTCCAAGTTCTTCTACCTCTAGCTATCTCTACAAAAGGTTCATGACCATAGGTTTGATGCCCCGAAAGTCCTCCCTTTGGATCATGGGAGGATTCTCTCTTATATCATATGGGAGAGTTAACCAACAAGAGAATGATATGGATCTATGGAGTATTTAGTGGATAAAACCCACCAAACAGAGATAGGAGTTAAGATCGCATCGAAGCTAGCAATCCCAAAGATACCTCTCGAAAATCAAGATCCCAAAATCTAAGGCAAAAGGATAAAATTTGATTACCATGCCCCCAGACCTGAGCATAACGCGGCAGTATCGCACCCTAGGGTAAGAGCATAACACGGTAACCCTATATATCGCGCTCTACTATATGTGCAAGCTGTGGTAATCTCTTTAGATGGTGTTTTTCTGGGTGAGACGTGGCAGGTAAGATGCTTTCTTTCAGTGTCCAGTCAATGATTTTCACTCTTATATGTCCAAATGATTATTTAAGGAGAAATGTCATTTAGGTCACTGATGCAAGGATGTGACACTCGGATGTAATGTGTAATATTAAGGCATAACAGTGCGGTTGTGCATTAGACAGTACCACTATGGATTGGAGCTCTCACGTACCTTAAGTATGTTGGGAGACCCCATTAGGATTCCTGAAACCATCTAATTTAACTATTGGCCTTCTTGGTGTGGAAATACACCGAGAACAACACTCGGGGATCTACTACTCACGTACTGCTATGTAGTTGGGTTATACATTCAAGGGTATGGTCCTAATCCTCCCTGGTTAGTCCTCTGAAATATTGGAAGGAGTATAAATATTCGAACCTGTAGTATATTGCGAGTTGCGACACCTTGATAATCCCGTGAGGTTCCATACTTTTGAATCATGCCTACCACAAAAGTTTGCGTGTAGCTTTAGCTTGAGTAGATCTTGAAGTGTGTTTTTTCTTTTGTAGAGAACTCTTAGGAGAATTTTTACTTCAACCATCCTGGTTGATCAAACTTTAAGAAGATCCCGTAGAATTTAAATTTTCCTCATGAATATCCCCTTAACCGGAAGGAGAACTCGGGAGAAACCATGGATCAACCCTCCACATCTGTGTCACATGAAGAATGAACTTATACCTTAGAATCAGGAGTAAACTACTCTCCTGTTGCAAATCCACCTATCATTGATCCTATGGGACCTTTGTTGGTGGAACAACTTCCTCCACATGACACAACCTTTCATCATTCACTTGAAGGACATCTCAGAGCTATGGACTGGATTTTTAGTTAGCCTTAGGACCACCCGATATTGACGACTTTTGGTCCAACCGCATCATTTTGGGACACCTCTTTAGGTCTCATGTTTCTGATTTTGGTTCAATTCAAATGGTGGAAACTCCACCACGCTCGTTTCCTCCTTATATTCTAGATGGCGTCTTTCTCATGCATGTTTACAAGACTATCGAATGTTTATGAACATTTGGTAACTAGCTTAGATGCCATAGTCCCCCCCCCAAGTCCAATCTGGAAGTACCATTTTTTGAACAACATTCCCCTATACACTATTTTTCTTTTTCTTCACCAGGAATATCAACACCTATCATGACCACCTATGAACCAGGTCAACCATTTTTTCCATCTAGTACACCTACATACCACTTCATTGGTTATACACCCTACATGACCCCAACGACTGGAGTACAATATTTAGCTACTATTAACTACGTGACTGGAACACCGCCTCCACCGCCCCCACCTCAAAATTCGAGTGGAGGCTATCCTCCACTTAGTATTCAACAAATGAGTGAAGGTTATTCCCTATTTAGTATTCAACCAATGAGTTCGGGTCAACCTACTATCAGTGGTTAACATAACTGTTGACCCTTGCTGGGCATACTCCAATGAGTGGACATTTTTCAACTGGGGAGCAACCCCTATTCAATGAACAAAACCTAATCGGGGGACATCATCCAGTTAGGGGACAAAACGTGAGTGGAGGTTATCATTCACATACGAATTATAATATGGTTGGAATTTCACTCCCATCCATGGGAAAACCTACACATCAAATGGGGGGACCATACACTTGGACCCAACCCCCATGGGGGCATGCATGCTCGGAAAATCATAACATTGTTATAGGTCAAAACTATCCAGGAAGCCTTTTCCCTGGATTACCTTATCCCAGAAACATGAACACTCCATGGGGGCATCATAATGTTCCACCAATTGGACCTCCATATGGCAGGGCACCCCCACCACCCCCACCACCTGTCCCACCTCCACCCAGAGGACCCCCATATAGCAGCGATGGAACCCCTCATTCTGGAGGAGGACCTCCTTTTGGTCCACCTCCTAACCCAGGAGGCCCACCTCAATATGTCCAAAACTTTATGGGAGGACCTTACGATCATTCGATTCGTGGTCCTACTGGTACTCAAATGCCTTATCAATACTACTAGTATCCACAACCAAACATACAATTACCATTTGTGGCTATGTTAGATCTACCAGACTTGTCATGTTTGACTAACAATCCCATCCAACATGGCTTAAACTGGCCAACTATTCCTGAGAAGTTACCATTGGACATACTGAGATTTGATGGCAAACCCGGTGAGGACCCTAAAAACCATGTAATGACTTATCATTTGTGGTGTTCCTCTAACTCCTTAATGGACGATTCTATCTGTTTGAGGTAGTTTCAATGAATCCTCACCGACACTGCTACGAAGTGGTACATTGAGTTACCAACACATTATTTCGTCAACTTTCGATCATTAGATATGGCTTTTTTTACTCATTTCCAATTGTCAGTCCGCTATGAAAATGGCATGGATATTTTGACATCCCTCCAAAAATCCACCTACACTCACATTTCTGATCATATCCATGAGTGGAGAAAGAGGTGTCGCCTTATTAAATATCCCATTCTGGATCAATTACTTGCCGATTGGTTAACAAAATCCTTACTTCCTATCATAGCTAAAGATGTGGCTATGGGAGGGGTTATTACGAAAGAACAATCTATTTCATGTTCCTGGTATCTCAACTTATTCTATGCTCAATCTGGCACATTTTACGACATCATCCCTAATTCCCCATGCCCCACATATGACCCAACAAAACCCCCCATAGGGACACATGCCGATGGCATCATTGGTTATGTTCATACCCATCCTACTACCCATTTTGGTGGAGCACAGAACCACCTTAGTTCCACTCCACCCTTACTACAGGATAGTAACAACACCAATCAATCACCCAGTCTTGCTTCCACTGCCGAAGTGAATTTAGTTCAATCTCATTCACCTAAAAAATCCAGTGGTAAAAAGAAGAACAAAGGGAATTCCAAGAAGTATTCTAATCAGCAGGAGCCAAGGAACAATCCCAATGACACCAAACAAAAATGAAAGGTTAAATATCCATTTTTACGATGTGGTGATGATCACTTCATGAAAGAATGTCCACATCATGAGGAAGTCCAGAAGTTTCTCAAGAGAAACCCCACACCCGCAATGTTAACTGATCCATTCCCCACACACCAACAACAAATTATCGCGCAATAACCCCCTCCTACTCAAGGAGAACCGTCCACAATTGCTCATGTTCTCATTATGCACAGTGAAACAATCAACTTGTCTACCAGATCATGCACATATTACTCTATTCTTGAGAAGGAATCTAATGGAGGTAATACTGAAAAATCCTCCATGTCTACATCTAGTATCCCTTCACCTAAAATTTCTCTCGTCATGGAGAAACCTTTACCAGATTCATTATTGCATCCATCCAAGAGTATGATTTGAAAAGCAATTTTCAATCCAATTGCCTAGGCTGCTCAAAACTACAACATTGTAGAAGATTTATCCCAGGCCCCTTGCATTATGTCGATGCTCGAAGTCTTACAAAATTGCCCCAATCAGCATAAGACCCTGTTATCTGTTATCGGAGTTGTAGACCCTGATTCCTCGAACACCATTATGTTCAAACTAGAGTATTTCAAGCCGAGGATTTCCCACGAATTAGCGTTTCATATTGTGACCAATGTTTCTGGGAAAATTATCCATCATACTTTATTAGACAAAGGAGCCTCTATTTACGTTATGTCTCTATCTTGCTGGCGAGCCATTGGCTCCACTGAGTTGAACCATTCCCCCGCCACATTGAAATAATTCAACGGGCGTGGATTTCAACCACATAGGTTGTTACAATCCTTAGTCGTAGAGTTGGGGGGCAAGAGCATTTCCATTAACGTGGTGAGTCATTGTAGCCCCATTGGATTATAACTTATTACTCAGTCAAAATTGTTTTTTTTCCATGACTACGGTCGCATCATTTGTCTTCCACATCATGCAATTTCCCCACAATAGGATCATTATTACTATCGACTAGTTAGATTTTTGTACATCGGAAACCACTACTCATCCCGCGGATAACATCTCTCTATTGGGCCACTCTTCGCAGATATATGAGAGTGTGGGGGTAGGAATCCTCAAAGAATCATCTTTGATGGGCATCTTCCAACACTAGATCCCCCCAACCATGTTGCCTCGGTGAACATCATCTCCTCTATAATCAGAACCTATTCCAACTCAATTGACCAATGGATTGTGCCTGATCCTCATCATTTCGATTTAATTGGATATATCATGCCTCTTAGCCCTGCTGAGGACACTTATGAGGCCATCCAATCAGCACCTAATCTATCGGATGTCCACTCTTCATTGGCATCCAACCCCGATTCGCTTCCACCACAGCTGAACTCATCCTTACCATCACTTGATCCTCTACTCCAGACTTTTCATTTTGATAAGCTAATCATGGATATTATGAGCAAGGATGAGCCCCCATGGGAATACCTTCACCATCGATTGTCCTTCCTCCTGCCTTTAGATATAGTGGAGAACGTTATTAATATGATTGTTTCACCAGATGTCTTCCTTTACCCTTAATCTCCTATTCTTACTCAAGATATAGTAACCGAGGGAAATTTGGAAAATATCACACCTACCATTACTATAGACCTCTCGGTAAAACCCGGCATTGTGGAAAATATTCACATAGGACAAACTTGTTCTCCTAATGAACTCAAAAATTTTACAGCCTTGTTGAAATAGTTTCATGATGTATTTGCATGGAGCTATGAGGAAATTCCCAGGATTGATCCTAACATTGTTATGCATGAGATTCAAACATATCCCGACATTAATCATGTCTGGTAAAAACTTCGTCCAGTGCACCCTAGGAAGACTATGGATGTTAAAGCAGAAATAGAAAAGTTGTTGAAAGCTGGGTTTATTTATCTTGTTCCATTAATGGATTGGGTCTCCAATGTCATCCCGGTTACAAAAAAACAGGGAACCATTAGGGTTTGTGTCTATTATAGGGACCTAAATAAGGCTGGTCCCAAGGACAATTACCCTACCCCATTCATCGACCAAATCATCGACAACTGTGGCAGAAGTGTCATCTTCTCTTTTATGGATGGCTTCTCCGGCTATAATCAGATAGAGATCCACCCAGTTGACCAGCATAAAATTGCTTTCATCTTCCCATGGGGTACATTTGCATATCGAAAACTCCCTTTTGGTCTTAAAAATGTTGGTGCTACATTCCAGCGGGCCATGTCTTACGCCTTTCATGATGTGAAGGATTTTGTGGAACCCTATATCGAGAATCTTCCAACTCATTCACATTGTCGTGACTTCCACATTGATCATCTGATGGCTTTATTCCTCAAATGCCGATAGTAAAATATCCATCTAAATCCTCACAAGCACATATTTTGTGTAGATTCCAGATGCCTCGTAGGATTCATCATTTCAAAATATGGTATCTACATTGATCCCCTCAAGGTCGAGGATATTGTCACCTTACCTCCACCCACGGATATTACGGAACTTCAAAATTTGCATGAGAATGCAAACTACCTGCGTCGTTTCGTGTCTAACGTTGCGGAGAAAACACAGGGATACATTCGTTTGTTAAAGAAGGACATCCCACTCATTTGGGATGATTACTCCCAACAATCCTTTGACAATCTCAAACATGCGATCACTCATACGCCTGTGTTACAACCACCTTATTAGACTAAGGATTATATCCTTTATCTTGCTGTCGGTACTTCAACTATTGCTATGGTTCTAGTATAGCAAGATATTTACACGCAGGAACATGTGATCTACTACCTGCGTAAGGGTCTCATTGACTCTGAAACCCGTTATTCACATGTATAGAAGTTAGCTCTAGAAGCAGTCATTGATCTCCAAAAGTTCTGTCATTATATTCTACTCCGCACTACTACCATCATCGCTAACTCAAACCCCATGTACCACATTCTTTATACGCATCAGGTACTAGGGGACGAGTATTCATGATGGATCGTGATTCTTCAAGAATTCGATCTTCAATTTGAGAAGGAAAAATCAAAGAAGTATTTGGTATTTGCAGATCTTATTTGTGATCTTCCCCGTACTGATCAATATTTTGATCCCATCGACTCTCTAACCGATGAGTCTTTGTTCCTTATTAGTACTTCTGACCCGTGGTATGGAGACATTACATTATATCTCCAAATCCAATGTTTCATTCCTCATCTATCCCATGATGAACATCATTGTGTCGATCACCACGCAAAATATTACCTCATCATTAGTGATACATTATATCGTCATGGTATTGATTCTATTCTCTGACATTGTTTAACTCATGAGGAGGCCAAACACATTCTGAACGATTGTCACTCAGGAGCATGTGGTGGTCATATTTTTTGGATTCCTACGTCCCAAAAAATATTACATGTTGGATACCGGCCATCTATCTTCAAATATTGTATTGAGGCGGTCAAGAAGTGTCCTCCTTGCCATATTTTTCATTATAAAAAGAGCTGACAACCAGCCCCACTTCATCCAGTTATCGTCGTTGGTCCCTTTGCAAAATAGGGAATCAATTTCATGCACTGTAAGCCTACCTCGACCGGGGGGCATGGTTATGTCATCATCGCAGTTGACTACTTTACTAAATGGGCTGAGGCTATGCCTATGTACAAGGAAGACAACGAAACTGCTACAATATTTATGTTTAACCATATCATTGCAAGATTCAGAGTTCCTCAATCCATCGTCACTGATCATGGAACCCATTTCTAGAACAAGATGGTGGATGAATTAAGAGCTAAGTTGGGTTTTTGTCATGAAAAATCCACCCCCTACTACCCTCAATCAAATGACCAAGTAGAGGCCATTAACAAGGTATTTAAATATATGATTCAGCGTATGATGGGTACACACAAGTCTAACTGGCATGTGATGATCTTTTCATCCCTTTGGGCATATAGGACTTCCGTTAATACTGACACTGGTTTCACACCCTTCCAATTGGTGTATGGACTAGAGGCAGTACTATCTATTGAGTGTGAGATTCCGTCGCTAAAACTCATTGTTGAAATTTTACAAAACACTACTGCCGATGAAGAACGCTTTCTATACTTGGAAAAGCTCGATGAAACCCGTCGCAATGCAGCCTTTGCTAACAAAACACATAAGAAATGCATCAGGAAAACTTGAGTCCATGTGGCATGGTCCATATGTCGTAAAATGTGTTTTGGAGAAGGGAGCCTATGAATTAGTTGATTATGATGGGATATATTTGGGGGAACCTCACAATTGGCTCTACCTAAAAAGGTACTAATATTAGTTCATTTTTCATTAGTACTTTGTATATACTGTACATGATGTGTGTTTTTGTTTGGTGTTGTAATACCCCAAATGATGGACTTTAACCCTTTTATATTTTGCTAAGTATTATTTCATTTTACTTAGGTGACAATAGAAATTCGAAAAGTTAATTTCTGATGACTAGTTGAGACCAACACATTAATGAGATGGGAGTCACAGTTCCCTATGGTTTGGAGGATAAATGCCAATTAAAATAATTATGAGAAATAATTATTGGAGAAAATGGTAAACCCTAAAGAAAAGTTTAGGGAGAATAATGAAATAAAAGAAATAAGAAAATTCACACCTAAAAGAATAAAAAGTGAAAAGGGGAATTCATTCACACATTATCATGATCATTATCACACAAGAGAGAAATGGGAGTTGGGGATAAAAATGACTAGATCAAATGAAGACAATGGAATGTGGACGGTTTTGGAGCACAAAACTGGACCAGAATAAGAAAATCATAATAGTTGGGTATAGCTTGGAATACTCGATTGTGTTCAGATAGGAGAACTACCCCAAGCTTGCAGGAGCACTACAATTACTCTAAATATGTTGTGACTGACTTATTCTCTTAATGGACAAGAATTAAAAGCCCCTGGAGCATCCTGGAGCTTAGGAGCACTGAGTTGGATGTTGGGTTGTTTGTTACCACATAAATTTCCCAAATAACTTGGGGAACAAGTTAAGGAAAAATTAAAATATACACTTTGAACCAGGGGGACTGTGAACTCATCTCGGGGGTGACTTGGCAGCAAGGAGAACTTGTTATTCAAAGGCTGGGAGGTTTGTGGCTACGTTCCACTGGTCATTAGAATACAAATAATTATATTTGTTGTATTTATATGATAATTTTTATGGAACAGTTGCTAGGGTTTTATTATGTATAACTCTGATTTACTGTTGAAAGATTTGTTTTACCAGATCTGAACATGAATATATCATTATACTGAACTTTGTGTATGGATCATAAATAGACTTTTATGTCTCTGTAATATTGTGAAGAATTGTGATCTAATGGAGACATTTTCAGTTTTCATAGTCTATGTTTGATGTAAGAATGACACATTCTTTGTGCAGTAGGTAGACTGAGTTATTTTCTGAATAATGATTTACAAGCCTGAGATAGGCATTATGGAATGATCATTCCTTATGCTAAACCCTATGGATATGTTGAATGTATTTAACTAGAATACATTTCTTTTTATTCAACAGATCCCATTAATGACAGAGTATATGCTTCACTTTTCTATGGTAGAAATGAGGTAGACATGTAAACCGTGAGGTTTACATGTCAAGCCATCATATTATATAAGCCTTTCACTCTATTTTTATAGGTAAATGAAAGGAGATTAATGTAACTAGAATCATTCCTTATTTTTTTACAGACAAGTAAAAATACCGTGATTATAATAAGTTATATCTACAATTAATGGGATTTTCACCATTTGATAGAGTTACATTCCTATCGACTCTCTATATATAAATAGCATTTAACATTCAATATGGAATTCATGTTGGTTTACATTACATTGGTAAACGCTAACTAATTATTTACAGGATGCATTATTTTATGTCCAAATGCGTGTTTATCTTTTGAATGCATGCCATGACTCTCGGCATGGGAGAGCGTGAACTCCCTGGTCAAGCTATGACCCTGTTCATGAAACCAAATCATTGCACAGAGGATAGAAACACATTTATTTTCCAGCATGGAATGCATACTTGGTTTCTATAAAATCTGCTTACACTTAGCGTTTTATTTCGGCATGGAAACTCGATGTAGTTTCCATCACAACTATTTACAATTACCTTGGGATAAACGATTCAGAATCATTTTATCCTTGTTATTTTATTGTTTGATGCCTGTATCTTCGGCTTGGGATGACGATCCCCAGGGTCGAGTTCGACCATTAAGATTGAATCCAAAACAATACGAATTACTGTTTCTATTGTTTTTTTAATCTTTTAAGTGGTTGTGCCTTAACCTAGGAACGGAAGCCCGAGCGCTTCGGTCGCAGCTTCGACCACTGTGTTTAGTGAAACTAAACACTACACGCTGGACAAACCAGCATTAACACGATTCATTCATAAGTTAAATGTTATATAAATTACTGTTACAATCTAGGGTTGTGTTACCTGTTGGTTCACACCTATGCTTTAATACATCCTTATAATCAATTCATAGTTGATAAATGAATGCAAATATATGTTATCATAACTCTATTTTTACACTTAAAAGAGAAACTAGAGATAGAATTAAACCATGTAATAAACAACGTTGTTTATGAAACCAAGCTAGGGTAAAACGCTATTTTATATTTTTGCATTCAATATTTACAAAACAAAATATAGCAAGTTCCAGAGCTGTTGCATTTATTTCCAAACAGAAATCCCTTCATGGGAGAAACTCAAATCGAGACAGAGCACTAAGAAGCGGTGACACACATTGTGGTCAAACCAACCATGTTCCAACTTAATAAAGTATTTCTCATTGTACCCGTCTAACGTATTAATATTTACATTCACCTGCAGGCCGTGGTGAGCCCTCAAAACAAATAAATGCAATCACATACAATGGAGAGTAAGGCCGAGGGCCTTGTTGTTGCGTGATGCAGACAGGAGAGAACCAAAATTCTTAAGTAACCCATATCTAACCATCAGGGTAGTTTCACCCAAGGGACAAGGAGATGATGGGTTACCTAGCCACCTACGGATACTGTTCTTCCTCCCTAAGTCATGGTGCCAGCTATGGTTTCCCAGCACGCACTTAGTGGTTGTTGCATCTGCAACACGAAATTTTAAATGAGAAATCAATTGTGAGAAAGTAAGAAGTTAATGTAAAAATATTGACGGTGAAAACAGTGGGTTGTTACAACCGCTTACCTTGGGATAGGGCAAGCCGCGAGGACATCATACCTGCACAAGAACCACGAAGAGAAATTATTTTGATAGTATTAGCTTACCACTAAACCAATAGAGTAAAACATTGTAACAACACATAAAAGTAATTTACTTCTTACTTGTTCTACGTGGAATACACTAGCCCACGGTCCCTTGAACCTCACACCCTGCTCAGAATCAAGTCGAGAGCACCTTCTCCCAGGTTCGGGTGTGAACCCTCTGCTCAGAGAAGAGGTGCTCTATGAAACTAGTTGCAACGTCAATAAGAAACCTGGATGTGAAGCAAGGGTTTTGTTTTAACATGGTGGTACCGGTTGAGGAAGAGGTGACCTCTGAGCCTGGTTAAAACATTCGTTTAATGCTTGTTACATCGTAGCAATGGGTGCCAACGACCAGACTAGTAATCAACGGTTCCAGTGTGATCGCATCACCCAAGTGGATGCCCCGGATCGTGATCAACATCGTGGATTTCCTTCACATTAATTAACTAGCAGAAGAGTGTTAAATGCGGTAGGATTTGGAGTTGACAACCTTGTGTGATAGCCAGCATGGGCTAGCTAGAACACGAGTATGCATTTTGATTTTTCTAAGTAGTGACATTGCGTCGTCGAGAGTAGAGTCACCTACCAATAGGGAACCCAAATGGGTTTAAAACACTGGTTCACGCGTTGAAGTCTGCGTGGCAGAATGTAAGTCAAAGCATAGTCACACAATATTAATATGTTATGTGCATATTAACCATAGTGCATGTTTACAAATCATTACATTATATATTATATCATGTCCTATGAATTTCACAACGTTTTCCGAAGGTTTGAGTTGGTCTATTTAGTCGTGGAAATGAATTATGGTTTTCGCTTAAGACCAAGGTGCAACTATATGTTGGCCTTGTAATGCGCATAACCCCAATGTATATCACATTACAATATGTATATATATTACATTACCCCTTTTTAATAGTGTGGTTATATGCATGGTTATCCTTTGTAGATAATATAAGCACATAGATTACACCATATAAGCCTAGGTCTTTACAAGGGTAAGCCTAGAGCATGATATATTATTAATACATAGTTTTTATGTTAGTAAGATAGTTATAACATATAACTATGTTAAATTAAATTGTATTCGCATAAAAACTATAAAAGTTTATATTTCATAGTATTAACATATTAATGATTTTAATATAGTTATTCATTGAAATATTAACGTTGCACATAATTTCATATTGTCGCAAATGTTTTAGCATATAGTTGATATGCACTTGGTTTGTATTTGAAGTTGTCCCTATATACTAACATTTTTATGTATAGGTACACCAGCATAGCTATCATAGTTTTCAAGTGTCGACACTTGCGTGAAAAGCATTATAAGTAATATTGAAGTATAGTGCACACACAATCAGATTAACATCTAAGTAGGATCTAATGACAACTAGATTTTCATGTTCCGGAAACGATTTCAGTCATTAGAATCTCGGATCAAAAAAAAAAATTGGCGTAGAAGAGACGTGAAAAATTGGTATCAGAGCTACGGTCACTACACTAGGACCTTTAGGCTCGTTACGTTAAATTGTTGTTTTATAAGAATTTTATTTCTGTAACATAATATTTCTTAGTTAGTGAGTAGATGCATTGTTGTTTATTTTTTCTAACAATTAGCTGTTGACCACACATAGAAAAAAGTGTGGCTGAAAACAATAAGAAACTAGAAAATGAATTCTGTGGAACAAGAAGGAAGGTTGGTTGTGGAAACATCTAGTCAGCGAGGATAAATGGCTAGTAGGCAGGAAAGGAATCCAAACTCTCCACAAGGAGCGACAACATCTAGTGAAATGTTGGAAATGGTCAAAAGTCTTAAGGCTGGGATGCTCAGCATTAAGGAGGACAACATTAAAAACTTTGAAGAACCGCAAGAAATAAATGCAATTCTATTACAAAAGCTGACTAAAAAAAAAAACAAAAAAAACAAAAAAAAAAAAAAAAAACAGTCACATCCCAACACCAGAAGAACAACATGCAGAAAAATCAGTGATGAAAATAAATTCCAAGTTTAAGACTACACCTCCTAGAAATTATGTGATCTATAATATGGATGTCAGCGACGAAGAGTCACGTGGCGAAGATTCCGAAGAGTATGTTCCTAAAAAGAAGAAGAAAATTGGAAAATTAAATCAGCTACACTCAGAATTGAGGAAGATTAAGCCTCCTACGTTCAATGGAGAAACTAAGACTGGAGAAGAAGCTGAGTTGTGGCTTAGGGACATGGAAAAATATCTACGAATGTTTGACTACTCTAGTGTCATAAAGGAAAGGATTGCTGTTTTCAATCTGCAAGGAAAATATTCATCATGGTGGGATGACCTTAAGCTGACAAAAGATATCAACGAGAAGAAGGTGAAGTGGAAATATTTTTCGACTTTCTTCAAACATAAATATTTGTTCTAAAGGTACTATGACAAAAAAGTAAAATATTTTTAAGACCTAAATATGGGACAACAAACAATGGAGGAATTAATCAGCAAATTTATGGAATTACTCAAGTACGTTCCCTATATTCAAGATGAAAAGTCAAAATTCAACATTTCCTGAATTGTTTACAGTTTGGTTTCAAATATCAGATAGAGTTTGATGATCCAAAGAATTTGGAAGATGCTTTCAGAAAGGCTAGATTGTGTTTTGAACAAGGTCAAAATAAGGCTGAAGTATCTAAGAGATGGAATGAAAAGAAGAAAACAAAATCTGATAGTAGGAAGAAATGTCACAAGCCCAATCATTTCAGAAACCAAGTTGTGCGTGCACCTTTCAGCAACAAGTTCGATGGAAGTAAGTCACAATAAAACTTTATTCCATCAAGCAAGAAGATGAACACTGAAGGCACAAGAAAACCATAAGACACACCATCTAAGCCACCACTCAAATGTCATGGGGTTGTGGAGAAAATCATAGATGGTATGAATTTCCTCATCGGAAGGAGAAAAGAAAATCATTGCATAATCTTCAAGAGGATTCTACAGTTCAAGATATAGCAAGGAGTCCAAAAATCTATGCTGCATTAAACAATCGTCAAGCAGAACATCAAGCCTCTATAATCGAGGTTGAAGGTATGATTTCCGGGACACCTGTGTCTATCTTGATTGATTTTGGAGCATGTAAAAGTTATATAGACCCAAAACTTTGTGATTCATGCAAACTAAGAAAAACAAATACATGCAGCCTTGGCTGGTTCAAATGGCCACATGAGCAAAAAGAAAATTTTATGAAGTAGTAAATTAGTGCCCTTTAAAGTTAAATGAATCTTACACCAGTATAGATTTAAATGTTTTTTCCATTGGGATATTACAATTTACTTATCTATATGGATTGGCTGGAAAAACATAGGGCTATCCTAGACTGATATAAAAAATATGTTACTTTTGTGAATGATGTAGGGTAGTTTGAAAAGATCTAAGGAATAGTAAGAGCAGTGAAATTAAGGGAAATTTCTGCACTTCAACTGAAAAGAAATGCACGGAAAGGGTTTAAACCTTATGTTGTTCACTTAGCAAAAGATCATAAAAGTAAAATTTCATATTTAACAAAACACCCTGTGTTGGTTGAATTTGAAGATGTATTTACCAAGGATATTGCTGAGTTACCACCTAAAAGAGAATTGGATTTTACAATAGACTTATCCCTGGGATCAGTACCTATTCCTAAGGCACCTTATCAGATGAGTACTCTTGAATTGATAAAGTTGAAAGCACAATTGGAGGAGCTGTTAGAAAAAGGTTATATTCATCCAAGTGTGTCCCCATGGGGAGCACTGATGATCTTTGTACAGAAGAAGGATGACACATTCCGACTATGTATAGATTATAGACAGCTAAATAAAGTAACTATCAAAAATAGGTATCCCTTGCCAAGGATTGATGATCTATTCGATCAAGTTGGGAGTCCTACTGTCTTTTCAAAAATAGATTTAAGGTTACGTTATCATCAAATCATAATTAAAGAAGAAGATGCGCATAAGACAGCTTTCCGTACTCGGTATGGACATTATGAATTTGTGGTGATGCCATTCATTTTGACGAATGCACCAGCCACATTTATGTGCCTTATGAATAATGTTTTCAGTAAGTACCTGGATAAGTTTGTTGTAGTGTTTATTGATGACATACTCATTTACTCAAAGAATCAAAGTGAGAATGAGGAGCATTTAAGGTTAGTGCTGCAAGTCCTAAGGGAAAATTAGTTATATGCAAAGCTAACTAAATGTGATTTTTACAAAGACCAAATACAATATTTGGGTCACATAATATCAGCCCAAGGCATTGCGGTGGATCCTCATAAGATCAAGGCCATAATGAGCTGGCCTAATCCCCAAAATGTAAGCGATGTATGCTCTTTTATGGGATTAGCCGGATATTATTCGAAATTCATTGAAGGATTCTCCAAAGTGTCTCATCCTATTACCTCTCTTTAGAGAAAGGAATTCAAGTTTATTTGGACGGCCAAATGTGAAGCTAGTTTTGCGAAGCTGAAATAGTTGCTTACTTCAGCTCTAGTTCTAAAAGTGGTTGATCCTTATGGTGACTTTGTGGTGTGCATGGATGCATGCAAAGAAGGATTGGGAGGTGTGTTAACACAAGATGGTTCGGTAACCAGTTATGAATCTAGAAATTTAAAGACACATGAAATAAACTATGTGATGCATGATTTAGAACTGGCTTCCATAATTCATGCTTTGAAGATGTGGCGACATTACCTGCTTGGGAAAAGGTTTATTCTTAAAACTGACCATATTCGTCTGAAATACATTTTTGAACAACCAAATCTGAATGGAAGGAAATCATGGTGGCTAGCTTTCTTAAGTGAGTTTGACTTTGAAATTCAGCACATAAAAGGAAAAGAAAACAAAATAGCTGACACTCTTAGTAGGTGAATGCACATGTTAACAATGGATTTAGTTAATAGTTTTCAATTTGATTTGGTGTTAAAGATCCGGACAACAACTGAAAAAGACCCAAAATATCTGAATTTAAGGCAAAAATGCCATGCATAAAATTTAGAACAGCAAGCAACAAATTACAACATATCCAAATATGGGCTACTGCTATTTAAAAATAGATTATACATACCGGATCAAGCAGAATTAAAACACTTAATTATGGATGAATTTCACAAGAGGCCATATTCTGGTCATCCAGGTTATCAAAAAATGATAACAATTGTTAAAAGACAACACTACTAGCCATAATTGAAGTCTAAAATTTTTAAGTATATAGCAAAGTGTATGTATTGTCAAAGGGTGAAAGTGGAACATCAACACCCGGTTGGTTTGTTACAACCTATACCTATACTAGAATGGAAATGGGAGACCATTTCTATGGATTTTGTCACCAAGTTGCCTAAAAATAACAAGCAACATGATGCTATTATGGTTATAGTGGCTAAGTTAACTAAGGTGGCTCATTTCATACCAGTTAAATCCACATTCAAAGCAGTACATATTGCAGAAATATTCATGAAAGAAGACTTTCGACTTCATGGAATTCCAAAGGTGATTGTATCTGACAGGGATGCAAAGTTCACTTTACATTTTTGGAAAGAATTGTTTATAGGTTTGGGGACAAAGTTGATTTTTAGTACAACCTACCATCCTCAAACAGATCGACAGAATGAGAGGGTGAATCAAATCCTAGAGGACATGATTCGCTTGTATGTCATGGATAACCCAAAACATTGGGAAAATTACCTACATTTGGCTGAATTCTCTTACAATAATGGGTGCCAAACTTTTGCATGAATGAGTCCATTTGAAGTTTTGTATGGAAGAAAGTGTAAAACCCCTATGACTTGGGATGATCCGGTGAATCAGATTGTGTTGGGTCCTGAAATGTTATAAGAACTAGAAAACATTGTGCAGAAAGTTAAAACAAACTTAAAAACTGCTCAGGACAGGCATAAAAGCTATGCAAATCAACATAGAGAACATAAAAAATTTTAAATTGGGGATCATGTATTCCTAAGAGTGAAATCAAAGAAAATATCTTTGTGTTTTGGAAAGGTTTCCAAACTTGCACTAAGATACTGTGGTCCTTTCCAAATACTTGCTAGAGTATGACCTGCTGCTTATCAGTTAACCCTACCAACAAATTTTTAAATTACTTGATGTGTTTCATGTTTCATTACTAAAGAGATATGTATCTGATCCTAAGCATATTGTAAATTGGCATGTGATTCAGGTGGAATCAGAAGGATACTTCCAGACAGACCCGGTATGCATACTGGATCAGAAAGAGGTGGTACTTTGGAATCGAACCATCGTCCAGGTAAAAGTGCAATGGGAGCACTATAAGCCTGAGGAGGCTACCTGGGAAATGGAAAAGGAAATGCGAGCAGCATACCCTTTTCTGTTCGAAGAATTACATGACACAAACTAATTTTGGTTATTATGTTATTTGTTGTTTTGAAAACTGTTTAACATCGAGGACAGTGAAAACTTAAGGGGAGGGAAAATGTAATACCCCAAATGCTGGACTTTAACCCTTTTATATTTTGCTAGGTATTATTTCATTTTACTTAGGTGACATTATAAATATGAAAAGTTAATTTCTGATGACCAGTTGGGACTAGCACATTAATGAGATGGGAGTCACAGTTCCCTATGCTTTGGAGGATAAATGCCAATTAAAATCATAATGAGAAATTATTATTGGAGAAAATGGTAAACCCTAAAGAAAAGTGTATGGAGAATAATGAAATAAAAGAAATAAGAAAATGAGAAAATTCACACCTAAAGGAATAAAAAGTGAAAAGAGGATTTCATTCACACATTATCATGATCATTATCACATAAGAGAGAAATGGTAGTTGGGGATAAAAATAGCCAGAGCAAATGAAGAAAATGGAATGGGGACAATTTTGGAGCACAAAACTGGACTAGAATAAGAGAAATCATATAAGCCGCGGGTATAGCTTGGAATACTTGGTTGTGTTCAGGTAGGAGAACTACCCCAAGCTTGCAGGAGCACCGCAATTACTCTGAATAGGCTGTGACTCACTGATTCTCTTAATGGCTGAGACTTAAAATCTCCTGGAGCATCTTGGAGCTCAGGAGCATTGAGTTGGATGTTGGGTTGTCTGCTGCCACATAAATTTCCTAAATAACTTGGGGAACAAGTTAAGGGCAAATTAAAATATAAACTTTGAACTAGGGGAACTGTGAACTCAGCTCGGGGGTGACCTGGAAGCAAGGAGAACTTGTTGGTCAAAGGCTGGGAGGTTTGTGGCTACGTTCCGTTGATCATCAAAATACAGATAAGTTTACCTATTGTATTTATATGAAAACTTTTATGGAATAGTTGCTAGGGTTTTATTATGTATAACTTTGATTTATTGTTGAAAGATTTGTTTTACCAGATCTGAACATGAATATATCATTATACTGAACTTTGTGTATGGGTCATAAATAGACTTTTATGTCTCTATAATATTGTGCAGAATTGTGATCTAATGGAGACACTTTCAGTTTTCATAGTCTATGTTTGATGTAAGAATATTAACACATTCTTTGTGCAGTAGGTAGACTGAGTTATTTTATGAATAATGGTTTACAAGCCTGAGATAGGCATTATAGAATGATCATTTCTTATGCTAAACCCTATGGATATGTTGACTGTATTTAACTAGAATATATGTCTTTTTATTCAACAAATCCCATTCATGATAGAGTATATGCTTCACCTTGTTATGGTAGAAATGAGGAAGACATGTAAACCATGAGGTTTACATGTCAAGCCATCATATTATATAATCCTTTCACTCTATTTTTATAGTTAAAAAAAAGGAGATTAATGTAACCATAATCATTCCCTTTTTTTTTATAGACAAGTAAAAATACTGTGATTATAATAAGGTATATCTACAGTTAATGGGATTTTCATCATTCGACAGAGTTACATTACTATCGACTCTCTATATATAAATAGCATTTAACATTCAGTATGGAATTCGTGTTGGTTTACATAATATTGGTAAACGCTAACTAATTATTTACAAGATATGTCCAAATGCGTGCTTATATTTTGAATGCATGCCATGACTCTCGGCATGGGAGAGAGCGAACTCCCTGGTCAAGCTATGACCCTGTTCTTGAAACCAAATCGTTTCACAGAGGATAGAAACACATTTATTTTCTAGCATGGAACGCAGACTTGGTTTCTATAAAATCTGCTTACACTTAGCATTTTATTTCAGCATGGAAACTCGATGTAGTTTCCATCACAACTATTTACGATTATCATTTGGGATAAACGATTCAGAATCATTTTATCCTTATTGTTTATTGTTTGATGCTTGTATCTTCGTCTTGTGATGGTGAACCCCGGGGTCGAGTTCGACCATTAAGATTGAATCCAAAACAATATGAATTACTGTTTCTATCGGTTTTTTTAATCTTTTGAGTGGTTGTGCTTTAACCTAGGCATGGAAGCCCGTGCACTTCGGTCGCCTCTTTGACCTCTGTGTTTAGTGAAACTAAACACTACACATTGGACAAACCAACATTAATACGATTCATTCATAAGTTAAACATTATATAAATTACTGTTACAATCTAAGGTTGTGTTACCTATTGGTTCACAACTACGCTTTAATACATCCTTATAATCATTTCGCAGTTGATAAATGAATGCAAATCTATGTTATCATAATTCAATTTTTACACTTAAAAAAGAAACCAAAGATAGAATTAAACCATGTAATAAACAACATTTTTTATGAAACCGAGCTAGGGTAAAATGCTATTTTACAGTTTTTCATTCATTATTTACAAAATAAAATATAGCAAGTTCCAGAGTTGTCGCATTTATTTCTATGATAATCTGTAGGAATATCTCACAACTCTGATACCATGTGATAATTTGCAGTAGGATCTGATAGCTGTAACGAGCCTCACACAAACTCTCAAGAAGTGTAGAGAAGAAGAGAAGAATGCACTCAATAATCACTCATGAACACAGAAAATACATAATAGAAGTATCATACATTAGTTGTGAACTGGAACTGTGTGTCATGTCCCCTCCCTAGTGGCCATGGTCACATCTTGGATCCTCCCATCCCTAGGGGTCTAAGTGGTTAATTAAATGTGAATTTAATTAATGGGGATATTTTTGAGGCAATTACACCATATGAGACAATTAATTATTAGTTAATTAATTAATTGTTGAGGAAGGAATTAACTATGAGTTGTATTATTTTTATTTATAATGTTTTTTACTAATAAATGTTTCCAAGTGGATAATGAAGGCTAGGAGGTCGAATTGGTAGCAAGTGGCTAAACTTGCCCAAGTGGAATAACTCTCAGAAAGGAAGGAAAGCCAATGGAGAAAAGGAAACTGACAAAAGACAGAAAAAAATGGAAAAAGCATAAAAGAGGAAAGAAAGAAAAAGGAAAGAGTTAGAAAAGTAGTCAGAAGGAAATTAGTAACAACCAGAAAAGCTCATTAAGGCGCACTTGCTAAAAATCATTGAAGGAGATGGAGGAAAGAAAGTGGAGAAAGCAGAGAAGTTGCTATTCCTCTCAAGGAATGCGCCCTACCTCATCCACACATGTGGCTTGGATTGCTCATCAAGCTAAATCACCTATTTAGGAATGCTTCCAACTCCAGGAAAGAACTTTTGTCATTTGCAATTTTGGTTTGAGAGCTATGAGCCTCTCTAGTTGAGTGATGTGCCTCAACAAGTTTGCTTGGGAGATGTGCCCCAAGGCCAAGTGAGTTTCTTATGAGTGTTATGCAAGTCCAGAACATGAAGCTACAACCAATAAAATTTAGATCAGTTCAACAATGAAGTCATATAGTCAATTCCAAGAGAAGATCTCACATTCAGTGAAATTCTAGCTAGTTTTGGTGAAGTTTCTCAAGTTCAAGATGAATGCTCCAGTGAATGTGACCAAGAACTGATGGAGGGTTGGTTTAGACTTATGTTCAGCCAACAGTGATGTCTAGTATTAGAAATCATTCTCAGAACTGATCCATTCTCTTATTCTCCTTCATTCTCACAACCACAGCTAGATTTGGAGGTGTTTTTCCCATAAGGAAGAGAAGATCTAGGGATAGCTCTCCATACTTTTCCATAGAATTAGTGTGCAGCCATATCCTCTGTTTTAGACGTATTGAAGATCATATTACACCTTCAGAACAGATATTGGGTCATTACTTATCTTCTTCCAATCATTCTATGGCTCTATGAGGGGGTTTCCTAGCCTATAATTCATTGTATTAAGGAGGAGCTATTAAATGAGTGCAAACTCAGTTTAGTGAGTAACATTTTGACCTGATTCTGCTAATTACATTATATCAGAGCACTCTAATATTTCAGAATAGAGTTTCACATTTAAATAAAGTCAGTACTTAATTCAGAATAGAAGACTAGCTCATTGAGCATTATTTAATGACTAGTTTCACTAAAATGACTATCAAATTTCCTCTAAATGTTAGATATGATTTCTGTAAGTTGTAGGAGGTCATTAATACACCATAATAGCCATATCATCTCATACTTTTAGAATTTGGAAGGATTTACCCACTGTTTGTAAAGCTTAAATATTGACTAGCTCTGTCATCCCGGCATGGTCTAAAATCTCCAAACCACCCATACTCTTCTTGAATCTTTCTGATTGTTTTCCGGAGCATCCATTGTGCCTATTTGACCATCATAACTCAGTTTTGTGCCCACCCAGTCTAGTAATCATATGCCGGTGCGCCCAGGAAGCTTTACGGTAGGCTTCAGTGGTAGCTGTTGCCCGAAACATAAATGGCCCCAGTGCTTTGTGCTTAGGACTCTCCCTATAATATTAATATTTTCTGCTGCACATTTCCTCATACAAATTCCAGAACTGAAAGTTCATCCACAATCCTCAGATTCAGTCTCCATCCCCCTCACTAACATCCTGATCGGTTTGAAAAGATTGTTAAGAAATTATCCAGTGAATTTTATTAAAATTTGTGAAGTTGAGTTAATATCTTAGTTAAATATTTCCAAGGATATTACACTGTGAAATAATTAATACAATACAATAATTTTCAATAGTGAATTCAAATTAACCAAGGAGGTCATTCGAATCATGCTCAAAGTCTAGCTTGGACAACATTAGAGACATCATCCAATTAGTAGTAGCAGTCATAAATGGTCAATAGTCAGTCAAATGAGTCTAAATGAGTCTAACTAAGCCATGTGAGCACAAATCAGGGGATGGACACTCCAAGGAGGGCACATGAGGCTATCATAAGGTCAAGTGGCACTCAAGAACTAGCTAACTAGGAGTTGCAGGAAGTTAGCATGAGCAATTAGTGGAAGAACTGCTCAATCAATGCTTTAACTAACTGTTGTTAAGTTTAGCATAAATTCACAAACAAGAGCACTGAAAGAAACACAATCACAGGATAGACAAATATTTATCCTGGGAAACCCTCATGGGGTAGAAAACCCAACAAAGCTTTCCTCAATATAGATGATCAACAATTACAAAGATGTAATCCCAAAACAAGATCTCCTTCTCCTCCTATGCAGATCTCTCTCTCTCATATGTTCCAATCACAAGTGATTGAATGAGTGAGTTAAATGAGGAACACACCTCCTCTATTTATACACTACTCCAACTTGAATTTTCACCCTAACGGGGCCGACTTCTCCTAGGAGAGTCTAATAACCCTTAAAAAAATAACTCAGGGCCGACCCCACTAGGGACGTCTAATAACCCTAGTTACAACATCCCAATGGAGGAATAAACATCTCAAGATATACAATAATATCTCTACGGAGGAATGAAACATCTTCGGAATAATAATGTACAAATAGAATATTCTTAGAAGTTACAATATTTCAACACTCCCCCTTAACGAGAAGGATATTATAACAACATCTGTAGGAGCAAGAAGTCATCAACTACATGATACATGATACATGATACATCTATAAATCATTGGAATCTTTCTTTAATCATCATCAGTAACTCAAATAGTTACTGGAACATCTTCAATATCTTCAATACTGGAACATCAACATCTTCAGTACTGAGTCTTCATCTTCTGCGGCACTTGATCAGCTACAACAACATCATCATCTGGATCTCCCGATCAGCAGCATCATAATCTGGATCTTCTGATCAATCATCATATGGATCTCTCGATCAACAGCCTCATCGTCGAGATCTTCTGATCAACAACATCATCACCTGGATCTCTCGATCAATAGCCTCATCATCTGGATCTTTCGATCAACAACATCATAGCATCATACCATGCAACACACATGATCCAATTACGGGATGATCAATCCCTCTCACTTTAGGACATAAGTCCAAGGATGATACAATCTTGATCCACTTATGGGATGATCAATCCCTATCACTTTAAGACACTATATCATGTCTAGGGATGATGAAATCCCAACCAGAAATGCCAGTGCTTTTTCATACTAGATGTGACCTAGATCAAATCCAGGATTTACAAACTGTGAATGATCACCTGCTACTACATTGAGTAGTTTAGGAGCAAACATTACATCATTATAGGATCTGCGAATGATCACCTACTGCTACACTGAGCAGTACAGGAGCACACATTACATCATTCCAATCAACCCCAGAGCCAGTACTATTTCAACTAGGGTGTGACCTAGATCAAATCTAGGATTTACAACCATAGACCCAATACTATTTCAACTGGGGTGTGACCTAGATCAAATCTAGTATTTACAACCTTTGAATGATCACTTGTTGCTGTACTGAGCAGTCTAGGAGCAAACATTACATCATTACAGGTTCTGTGAATGATCACCTACTACTATGCTGAGTAGTCCAGGAGCTCACATTACATCATTCACCAACATCTTTCTCGAAGACAAAATTCTATGGATCAATTCAGGGACTGAAGTCTGGGAATGATACAATCCCTCTTGTCCACTAGGGACCATTCATCGACGTCATCGTTAGAATAGGTAACCTCATCATCGACCTCATCGTCAGAACAAGTAACCTCATCATCGATACAGTATCCTCATCAATACAGGTATCCTTATTATCGACCTTACCGTCGATATAAGCAATCTCATCATCGATACCAGTATCCAAATATCATCATCGACCATATCACTCCCCCTTTCGAGGAGGGTCCTTATGAATGACACCAAGCTTGTCTCGAAAATACTAAAACTTTACTCGAGACAGAGGTTTGGTCAATATATCAGCAACTTGTTCGTCAGTGCTCACATACTCGAGCTTGATAGCTCCTTTCTACACCATATCCCATATATAAAAATACCAGATCTCTATGTGCTTTGACTTATCATGGAACACTGATTCTCCATCATCTTGATACAACTTTGGTTGTCACACAGGATTACAGTGGGGTCCATCTCTAAGTCAAACAATCCTGATAACAACTTCTGAAGCCATGTCGCTTCACAACTAACAAAGCAAACACCTATATATTATGCTTCAGCTATGTTGAGCTATACTGCTTCCTGCTAAACCACGAGATCATGGCAAATACCATAGAATAACATCTTCCCAATGTGCTCTTCTTGTATGATACACTTCCTGCCTAATCAGCATCTGTGTAACCATACAATCTGAAGTCATGATCTCTAAGATAACATAGACCAAAGTCTATCGTACTCGTTAGGTACCTCATAACATGCTTTGCAACTATCAGGTGAACACATATAGGTTCTACTAGATACTGACTCAAGGTGTTCACAGCAAAGCATATATTTGTCCTGGTATTCGTCAGATACATCAATGACCCAATAATTTGTCTGTGTAGAGTTACATCCACTAACTCTGATGAGTCGTCATCTAATAGCTTCAAGTTGGAATCCATGGGGGCGGCCATGGCTTTACATTCCAATATATCAAATCTTTTTAAGATTTCCATAGCATACATTCCCTGGTTGAGAAATATTCCTTCAGGGCATTTCCATACTTCCAGACCTAGGAAGTAATGCATTAATCCGAGATCTTTCATCTCAAATTCTGCAGCCAGCTTCTTCTTGCTTGCCATGATCTGTTTCTCATTTCCTGTCAGAAAGAGATCATCCACATACAACAATAGTATAATAGGTTCATCATCCATAACCTTAACGTAAAGGTCAGGATCAGCTTTACTTTTGGTAAAGCCCAAGCTTTTCAAGAAGTTATCAATTCTTCCATACCAAGCTCTGGGAGCTTGCTTCAACCCATACAAAGCATTCTTCAGTTTGCATACGTGGGTTCTTCTATCTTCAACCTCAAATCCTTGTGTGTACTGTCCCCTCCCGTGGATCCAACTCCAGTAAGGGAACATGATGCCAATCTACGGGGCTTTCACAAAAAATCAGCCCATTCATTAGACTCATAGCCATAAAACTAATGTGTGCAGATGCAAATCAAACATATATGCACATTGGAATAAGAACATCACCCACACACATCTTCATATGAATTCAACATATCAATAATAAATGTCAAATTAAAACATTGCAGAAGTAAAATGCACATAGAGAACACTGATCTTCATTTGTGCAATTGCCCCCAAACAACTAGCTATGTTGCTGCAACGTTCCACCCAACCATAGGCCATTTGTGTTCATAGATCTCTCAACACAACTGCCACCCCTGAGCTGGGCATGATTCTTACAAGGAAAATGGAACATTCCATCTCATTCACAGCCGAAGCAATAGAAGCCCATCTCAACCCCAACCTTCTTTTACACATAGCAACTCCAACTAGGCATGGATACCCATTTTCAGCAATGGGATTTTACAAATAAGATGGCCATGGACTTTTCCAAATTGTGGGCACACCAAAAACGAAATGGCAATTGGGGAATCAACCCTGGGAGAGAAAAATCGTTTCCAGAAAACGTTTCTAGACATTCATGGGACAAAAACGGCCTCCATAAACCCCAAAATCGTGG
Organism: Larix kaempferi; assembly: GCA_027924585.1. Lineage (NCBI taxonomy): Eukaryota > Viridiplantae > Streptophyta > Pinopsida > Pinales > Pinaceae > Larix > Larix kaempferi. The sequence continues at coordinate 1,790,785 of BSBM01000104.1, forward strand.
TTCCCTTTCTCCCATCCATTGTGCAATACAAAAACGAGTTCCCAAGCATGGAAAATGTAGGAAAATGGTGAAAAACATGATGGGGAAAGCCTAGCTAGCTCCAAAAACGTGATATAGGAAAAACTGCTTGATGGGTTATGGCTTGGGGAGCAATTCGTGGTTGTTTTATTGCCCAAGAAACAAAACACGTTTTTCCATGAAGGGTGGCTTGCCCATACTCGAATTTGGACAGCGATACCTCTCCATTCCCAAGACATTAACTACCTCAACCAACTTTTGGGGAGAATGAATGATTGGGTACAAAAGTCAACATGGTTAGTTGAGGGTTTGATGGGTTATCTCATTGACACTTGGCTTGACTTGATTGGCTCAAGGGTTTGAATGTTTTCCCTCCCAATTCCTTGTGAAATCATGCCCCCATCTCTTGTTGCATTGCATAGCTAGTTGTGGGTATTTTATTTAAAAAACATATTTACATAATATTCGCAATTCCATTGTGCATGGCTAGCACGTGAACCATATGCATTGATAAATCAAAAGCGGGGCCTTGGCCTTGAGCTCCTCACCACGATTTTATAACAATATTACATCATTTACAATTTTAAATGCCATGGGGTCAAACTAGGGACATTACATTGTGGTTGTTCTATATACACTTCTTCCTCAATCACACCATTCAGGAAAGTTGTCTTCACATCCATCTGGTGTAATTCCCACTTCATCATGGATGCAAGTGCCATGATGGTTCTAATGGAAGTGTACCTTGCAACTGGTGCAAATGTCTCTTCATAGTCAATTCCGTCTTTCTGAGAGAATCCTCTAGCCACAAACCTTTCCTTATACTTTTCAATGCTACCATCCACAGCATGCTTTATCTTGTATATCCATTTGGAGGATACCACACTCTTGTCCTTTGGTTTGGGAACTATATCCCAAACGTCATTCTTCATTATTGACTGGTATTCCTCTGTCACTGCCTCTACCCACTCTTTCTTATGAGATACCTCTTCATAACTAGTGGGTTCTTTATCTACAAGATCACACATCAAAGCCATATAGTTGGAGAATGTCTTTGGTTTCTTGCTCACTCTAGTGAAGCCTTCAAGAGCTCCATACTTTTCCGTTCCTTGTATAATGTCTCTTGCCCATGCTATATTTCTCTTTCTTGATATGTTTATGGTAGGGGGTTCTTATGGTTCTAACATGTCATGGTCTTTAGGTGTTACATCTTTACAGGTGGGTGCAGCTTCTGCAATTCTGGGAGGTGCATCTTCCTCATATAGTTCTTCATATTGGCACTTCCTAGATCTCTTTAGAGCTGCTTCTTCATCAAATGTCACATCCCCACTAATTTCCATATAATGGAATCCTGGGATGTATATTCTGAATGCTTTGGATGCTTCACAATATCCAACAAATACTCCCTTCTTTCCAGAAGGATCCAACTTAGTTCTCTTTTCTTTTGGTATGTGAATATATGCTGGGCACCCAAATATCTTGAGATGGCTTACCTTATGCTTTTTCCCCGTGAACACTTCTTCTGAGGTCTTGAATTCAAGGGCACTATGAGATAGTCTATTATGTACATAGACTGTTGTCTTGGATGCTTCATTTCATAGATACATAGGTAGGTCTTGATCATGTATCATTGTCTTTACTACTTCCATAATGGTTCTATTCTTTCTTTCCACAACACCAATTTGTTGAGGATTGTAGGGAGTAGTTAGTTCCCTCTTGATTCCAACTTCTTTACAAAAGACTTCAAAATCCTTTGAAGTATAGTCTCCACCATTATCTGTCCTGAGTATCTTGATCTTCCTTTTTGAATGATTTTCTATCAAGGCTTTGAATTCCTTGAACTTTACAAAGACTTATATTTTTCCTTTAGGAAATATATCCAAGTCTTCTTTGAGTAGTCATCAATAAATGTAAGGTAATATTCATACCCACTCAAGGATGTGGAGGGCATTAGTCCACATACATCAGAATGGATCAATTCCAAAGTAATTTTAGTCTTTGTTTCACTCTTTGGAAATGGGTTCTTGATATTCTTCCCTTTTGCACATCCTTTGCATGTGCATTTATGATCAATATTCAAATATGGTAGTCCTATAACTACCTCACTCACATGAGGTAGTGCTTTGTAGTTAATGTGAGCAATCCTCTTATGCCATAGCTCACTTGGGCTAGTTGCTTCATGAACAAGGGAAGCTTCTGGATGACCCTTGAGTTTGTATAGACCTCCTTCCTCTTGACCAATAAAAATTGAATCCTCAATTTATTTCCCTTTGGGCCACATGAGTAGTTGTCCATCCATGAATGCAACCCTATAACCTTTCTTATCTAATGCTGATAGAAAGTAAGTTCTTCTTCAAGCCTGGTACATATAAGATTTCCTTCATTTTCAAGGGGGTTCCAGAATCAAGCTTGTAGATTGATTCACCAATTCCCTTGATGGTATATTGATAGTAATCTCCTAGAGATACCTTCTGTGGAGAGGTCTTCTCTTCAAGTCTTGAAAGAGTTTTCTTTTGTCCTGTCATGTGATTTGAAGCACCACTATCAATAAGCCATGTATCTTCTCCAGGTGTTACAAACCCAGAGAGTGCATAAAATAGAACATACTCTTCTTCATCTTCTTCTTCTTTTCTAGTTATTTTATTTTGAGGAATTTCCTATAATGTCCCTTGTTAGGAATTTTATTAAAATGACAATTTTTCACTTTTTTTCTCTAGTTCGACCTTTGACTAGTTTTGAGCTCTAGGTCTCCAAATTGCTCCAATTGATTCCAAATATTATGAGAAGGTATATGTATGATTTTAGAACATAAATATGTGTTTTAGGGATGCTTTTGGACCTTTAAAATTCTTTTTCAAATCCTCTTTCGATTCTGGCCAATGTAGGGAACTTTACTAGTAATTTCCCTTTGACTAGTATTGGTCTCTAGGTCTCAAATTATCTCCAAATGCATTCAAATATTCACGGAAGGTGTATGAATGATATTTGTACTTGATTATTATGTTCAGGGATTATTTATGACCATCAAAATACTTCTTCAAACTTGTTTAAGATTCTTGACAAAGTATGGAATTTAAGTAGCAATTTGAGGTTCAAATCCCCCCGGGGTAAATACTGAAAATGGCTTCCGAAATGCCTCCAAACCCACTCAAATTTATGAAAATAGGTATGTGATGTCTCAGGGGTATTATTAAGGTCTCATACAAACTATTAATAAGTTATTAATTCTGTTCTAACCTTCTCCCAAATAGCAGCAAAAATCACTAGTTCGACCCTTGGGGAAATGGCACCAAATATTCTCCAAATGTAAATAAATTGAGTGAAATGACTTCAAATGCTTGAGTGATAAAAATAAAACTTGTATAATACATCAATAAAATTTCATTCATCAATAAACCATCATTATTTTACTTATCCATTCGAATCCATCAACATTACATTGGTTCACAACAAGGTAGTGGGGAAATGACACTGTTCTTTCATTTAAAATGCGATTTATACATTTCTACTTGGAATTTCTACCTGAAATTTTTTGGATATGAAGAAAAGAGTATTTAATTCATATTACAAAATAAATGGGGAATTATAATCTCCCCCAAAGAGTACAATATCTCACCAAAAACACCCTCCCTCAAGGAGCAAGAATATGCCTTCAAAACTGGAAATGGTTGAGAGAATGTGATGCATTAGAAGAAACCATAATCTTCCCTGTAGCTTTCACCTACAACAAATGAATCCATCAAATATCCAAATGAAAGTTCTGAATGGAATTTCCAATTACCAACTTGGATGGGAATCTTTCACCCTTGAAATTGGCTAAGGCAAGAAACTAGTCATCCACTAGCTCTCCCTCTTCACAAATGCAATTGCAAATTTCTCAAATGATCAAAAGCTGCCATTTTTCTTTTTTAATGACTTTTATATACCTCTAATGTCCTCCATGGGTCGAATTCCTTCCAAGATACTCATGCCAACTCAAGTTTGGAAGAGATTCCAAAGAATGCCACTTGTACAACAATTCCTAGTCTCCCACTTCCACCAAATCACATGTGGAAGCATCTTAGCTTCCCTAACTCCCTTGAGGGCCCTCTTGGAGGCTATTTTTAGCCCTTACATGTCATATATGTCAAATTTCAACCTTCAGGTCTGATTTGTGTCATAGGTGTCATAGCATCTTCATCATTGTTGTCATAGAGCTAGGGAATCTAGACCAAGTGTCCCACTAGCTCCAAATTGCCTCTTCCTCTTCCATGGGAGTTAATATTCCTCTTTATTTCGACCTTGGATGAGTCATGCCATGAATAATACCTTTTTACCTCCCCCAATTATGTTACCATTCACCTTGAATTCGAATTGGTGAGAAAATGATTTCAAGTGTAGTGGGGAAATCTAGCCATATGTGGGTCCCACTTCCTCCATGTGTCTTCATGATCAAATGCCACTTTTATTTTCACTTGTATATATTTATTTATCTCATTTATTAAATATTTATTCCATTTTGTTGTTCAAACATCATTTATTATCCCCCTTATTCCAAATCTCAAAGCTTCCACCCCAAACCTAGGAAACTAGTAATTTTCCTCCTTGGTAATTATTTGACCTTTAGCATCAATTTGATAAACTCTCGTGAATATGGCCAATGGGCTTATGCCATTGTGACCCAATGAAAAATTTGGGACATGAAAAATCCTCCCTTCCCAATATTCCTTTTCCTCAAGCAATTTCAAACATGGGTGTTGAAGGACCTGCTTTCTGTATAATTCTTTGAAATTGCCATTGAGTTTCCCAACTTTGAGTCTTCAAGATTCCATGAATATTTTAGAGAGAAAAAACCATGCTTGTTGTTGCACTACTCTAATAAAAATCACTTTATTAAGTGGTAAATCCATCTCCCATACTTCTTGTTTCCCCCAAAATTTGAAACCAATGAGACAAAACTTATTCCAGGGTCCCATTGCTTGTATTGCACCCCAACAATTAAAAGTGCTCTCCAACCCATACCATCAGATAAGAGGATTCTTGGATCCCATTTTCTTATATTCATTCTTCTAAACATCATGAGTACAAAATATATATCATCAAAGTACATAACAACATATTGAAAATGTACATCAAGGAGATGCTTCATCAAAGAGTCATGAAAGTGCTTATACCTCGAAGCAAGTAGACCACCATTTTCCAAGTGCATACAATCTTCAAGTGACCCATCAAATATGATCCAATAAAATAGGTGAGGATCCCATGTCCTATAATGCTTCTCCAAAATGATGTGATATGCATCAAAATATTCAGCCATGTATTCCTTCATCCAAGAAGTGAATGAATAATCTCCACTAAAATCTGAACCAAATAATGAGCAGAAAAAACAAGGAAGCTTCAATGGACTCAAAGAAGTCTCACCCATACATCCATGAATGTGAGAATCATAAATATGTAACAAATTATGTGGCTTCCAACAAAAATATTCTTCAATCATAAATCTATTCACCCAAGTTTTGGATGAAGTTCCTCCAACATCAAATGAACCAAGTGTTGAGCAAGAAAAACCATGATTCTTCAAGTGACTCAAATGCATATCGTAGGGGCATCCAGGTAGATGTGCATCATCATAAAGTAACAAAGGATGCTGCTGCAAATGTGAATAATAATGTGCTCCAACCATGTCATCATAAAAGGTAAATCTAGGAGTTCCATACTCCTCATCAGGGTATTTTTTAAGGATTATAAAAGTATACTTAAGTATAGTATTTTAGGCGATTATTTTGGAATGAAAACAACATATATATAGACTGGTAGGCAAATATTAAATATGAAACATAGGATTTACTATTGAATCTTGTAAATTTTGGCGAATATTATGCTAAAAAAACTTATTTTATGTAAATATAGGCGATATTAGAGGCTAAAAATGACCAAATAGTGAATTTATTTTTTGAAAAAAAAGCCCAAAAAATAGCCAATTGGCTAAATTTTGCCCCTAAAAATTTCCTTGCTCCTCATGTGGCACCATAAAAAAAAAAACCCTTTCACCCATTCTTCATGGAGACTAATGCTGCAAAACATGGAATTGTAGGATGTAGGAGAATGAACTAACTCACCCAAATGATCAAAACATGCAGAAGTTTCATCATGGGAAGGATCCATATGGGTAATATCATGCAGTGCCTTCAAAAGTGTGAAACCTTTGTCATAGATTGGTTCCAATGTAGAGGAATCATGCTCTTCTTTAAAAATTGCATAAGCTCCATCAGTTCCTCTTCCACCACATCAAGTGTTTTGATCTCTTCAAGTTCATCTTCAAAAACATCAAGAAAATTCAAATTTCCACATTTCTCATGATCCACCATGTCATGAGAATCCTCCAAACAATCTACCATTTGACAATCTGAAACATAGGAGGAAAAACAAGTATCCTGCAACTTTTCAAGAAGTTGCTCATTTTGAATTGTGAGCTTATGATTATCCTCATTATTCTTCAAGTATGCATCATGTAACAATTCATTAAGCTCAAACAAATGGTTTCTATCAAAAAGAAAAGACATGAAATTACCTTTGATGTGGAACATTGCTCTTTGAATCTTCTCCATGTCTTCAAGGAAGAATGTTTCCTCCAATGAAGTAGCTCTCCAACAAGAATTTGACACCAATGATTGAGTGTCATGAAGAATGCTGAGGGACTCTTGGATCTTCTTTTCATTCATATTTAAGGACCCTTCAAGAAAATGAGGCTCTTGCAAATGAACCTCCTCATCTTCTTCATTTTTGCTTGGACCAACTCCATGAAGCTCAAGTGGTGATGGGGAAGTTGATCTTGGTTCTTCTTCAAATGCTACAAGGTCTTCATTATCATGCTTAATGGAACTTGGGCTTGCATAAACACTTTCAAAAGTGATCTCTATGTCACCAACATATAGGTGTGAGAACCCATCAGTAGGTACTCCTTCATAGTTTAAGCATATATCAGTAGATGCTCTTTGGTTCATGTCTAAGCTAGAAGGTGTCTCGAAATGATCTTCCATATTTTCAATAGAATCTTCTTCATGCTCTTGTGATGTCTCTTCCTTTTGCTCCTTCAAGCAAGCTGATTCATTTTTCCCCTTGTTTTCCTTAGGATCGATATCTTTGGGATCTCTTTTTGAAGAATTCCCCAAAACTCTCCTCAAGTAGGACATATATGCCTTCGCGGAAGCTTCAGATATTTCATTGAGCTTTTCACTCACCCTCATTTCATGAACACATATATGATACTCTCTCCAAGGTTCTTTACAAGAAAAGCATAAACCTTTCTTTACTAACTCCACATCTTCATTTTTGGGCCTATTTGCAAAAATATGTTCAGTATAGTACTCAAAAGACATGGCATTTTGTGTATTTTTGCTCAAAGCAAGATATTCTTAATATTTTTGATATTGTTGGGGTATGGTTTTATATGTTCCTCTCCATCTTTGTAACTTATTCATAGAATTATCCTTGGTTGGTGTGACACACTCATATTCATTAGATTTAAAGTCATAAGAATAATATTCATTTCTCCTGAAATTGTAAGAAGTGTTGCATGATGGCACCTCTTCCTTGTACCATTCACATTCTGCTTCATATTTCTCATAAGCATCTGCATATTCCTCATAAGAATTGTACTCATAGGATTCATAATAATAGTAATACATGGCTTCCAATTATTATTGAATGTATGTACATAATCCACAGTTTCAAGGACCATGCTCTAATAGCACTGTAATGTCCCTTGTTAGGAATTTTATTAAAATGACAAATTTTCACTTTTTTTCCCTAGTTTGACCTGTGACTAGTTTTGAGCTCTAGGTCTCCAAATTGCTCCAATTGCTCCCAAATATTCTGAGAAGGTAGATGGATGATTTTATAACATAAATATGTGTTTCAAGGATTCTTTTGGACCTTTAAAATACTTATGTAAATCCTCTTTCGATTCTGGCCAATGTAGGGAACTTTACTAGTAATTTCCCTTTGACTAGTATTGGTCTCTAGGTCTCAAATTAGCTGCAAATGCCTTCAAATATTCAAGGAAGGTGTATGAATGATATTTGTACTTGATTATTATGTTCATGTATGATTTATGACCATCAAAATACTTCTTAAAACTTGTTTAATATTATGGACAAAGTATGGAATTTAACTAACAATTTGAGGTTCAAATCCCCTTGGGATAAATACTGAAAATGGCTTCCCAAATGCCTCCAAACCCACTCAAATTTATGAAAATAGGTAGGGGATGTATAAGTGGTATTATTAAGGTCTCATATGAACCATTAATTAGTTATTAAGTCTTTTCTAAGCTTCTCCCAAACAGCAGCAAAAATCACTAGTTCGACCCTTGGGGAAATGGCACCAAATCTTCTCCAAACGTAAATAAACTGAGAAAAATGAATTCAAGTGCTTGATTACTGAACATGAAACTTGTATAATACATATATAACATTCAATTAATCAATAAACCATCAGTATTTTAATTATCCATTCGAATCCATCAACATTCTTCAAAACTAGAAATGGTTGAGAGAATGTGATGCATTAGAAGAAACCATGATCTGCCATGTAGCTTACACCTGCAACAAATGAATCCATTAAAGTTTCAAATGAAAGTTCTTAATGGCCTTTCCAATTACCAACTTGGATGGGAATCTTTCACCCTCGAAATTGGCTAAGGCAAGAAACTAGTCATCCACTAGCTCTCCCTCTTCACAAATGCAATTATAAATTTCTCAAATGATAAAAAGCTGCCATTCTTCTTTGTTCATGACTTTTATAAACTTCTAATGTCCTCCATGGGTCGAATTCCTTCCAATATGCGCATGCCAACTCAATTTGGGAAGAGATTCCAAAGAATGCCACTTGTACAACAATTCCTAGTCTCCCACTTCCACCAAATCACATGTGGAAGCATCTTAGCTTCCCTAACTCCCTTGAGTGCCCTCTTGGAGGCTAGTTTAGCCCTTACATGTCATATATGTCATATGTCATCCTTCAGGTCTGATTTTTGTCATAGGTTTCATAGCATCTTCATCATTGCTGTCATAGAGCTAGGGAATCTAGCCCAAGTGTCCCACTAGCTCCAAATTACCTCTTCCTCTTCCATGGGAGTTAATATTCCTCTATATTTCGACCTTGGATGAGTCATTCCATGAATAATACATTTTTAACCCCCCCAAGTATGTTACCATTCAACTTGAATTCGAATTGGTGAGAAAATGATGCCGAGTGTAGTGGGGAAATCTAGCCATATGTGGGTCCCACTTCCTCCATGTGTCTTCATGATCAAATGTCACTTTGATTTTCAATTGTATATATTTATTTAGATCCTTTATTAAATATTTATGCCATTCTAATGTTCAAACATTATTTATTATCCCTCTTATTCCAAACCCCAAGGATTCCATCGCAAACCTAGGAAACTAGTAATTTTCCTCGACAATTATTTGACCTTTAGCATCAATTTGATAAAATCTCATGAATATGGCCAATGGGATTAGGCTATTGTGACCCAATGAAAAATTTGGGACATGACATTTCCTCTTCTTATTCTTCACTATCATTTTCTGCTAGATGTGCTTGATTTATTTTGTGATGAAGATCCTTTTTCTTCTTTGAAGGACAATCTATAGCAATGTGTCCTATTTTGTGACAATTGTAACATTGAAATGAGGAGAAATCTCTTCCTGAACTTGCTCCTCTTTTCTTTTGAAACCTTTTTGGAGGTTAAGACTCCTTATGGCTTCCCTTCTTGAAATTTGGTTGACTCCTTCTTCTCTTGGTGTGGGTGGCTAATGCTTGATCATCTTCTTTGATTAGTGGTTCTCTATTGGCTACTCTAGCCTCTTCTTGAATGCAATCCTCCCACACCACATCAAACTTCATACTTTATTTTCTGGAAAACATGGTTTGGATAAATGAGTCCCAAGGTCTAGTAAGACCATTGAGAGCAGTCATGACTATTTCATCTTCATCAAGGGTATCTCCAATGGCTTCTAGTTGTTCCTTGAACTGAGAGACCATTGTGAAGAAATCTTGAATAGATTCTCCTTTATTCATCTTGGTGCTCTTTAATTGAGCTCTCAAGTTCATCTTCCTGTTGATTTTACTCCCTTCATACATTCTACCTAGGGAATCATACATTTCCTTTTGGGTCTTCTTGGATGCCACTTGGGGAATCAAGTGGTCCTTGATAGAATCAACAATGATTCTCTTTGCCCTAATTAAGTCCTTCTTATACTTCTCTTTGGCTTCATCTTCCGCAGGTTCTGCAACTTCATCCTTGATATATTGGACCTACGGAGGTCTAATAACCCTAGTTACAACATCCTGACAGAGGAATAAACATCTCTGGATATACAATAATATCTCTACAGAGGAATGAAACATCTCTGGAATAATAAAGTACAAATAGAATATTCTTAGAAGTTACAATATTTCAACAAATGTCAGACACCTGGTAGGTGAGATAAGACCCTCTAACATTATGATAACTCCTGGTAGGTGAGGAAAGGCACACATGTCATGTAGGAGAGTCAAAGAGGGCACATAAGGTAGGTAGGAGGGATACTGGGGGCTGAAGACATGCTTTACGGCACTGAAATTAGGCTCTAGGTGCTGGGGAGACCACCAAAATGATGAATGGATGCATGCAGTTGCATGAAAATGCATGCATGCTGACTAGATGCATGCAAAATGCATGCAGACATGCAAATCTGAAAATTGATGGTGAGAATATTCCAACACCCTCCCTCAAGCTATACTATGAGGTAGTAACTAAAAACTGAAAAATAAAACTGAAAAATAAAACTGAAAAATAGGGCCCTGTTGACTGAGACCAAAGGTCACCCCATACAACAATCTAAATAATAAATGAGGAAAGAGGGAAAACCCAGTGGGAAGAAATCCCTCTCTCAAAATAGACTGAAGGATTCTAATGTATCATGTCATCACTCACCCTAGAAGGAGGAAAGTGTCCTTCTTTTCTGAAGAAGGATTGATTGATCTGAAATGGATCAGTAATGTGAGAAATATGAAACCTTCCATTCTGAAAATCTGATTTGGTTCTTCTCTGATCATATGGATCACCAACCAAATCACTGGCAGATCAGAGAGTAATGGTTTCCCATATAGGAAGAGGAGGATCATCAGGTGAGATATCATAAGGCTCTTGTGGATATGGATCTCCCATTCACTCATCTTCATCATCAATTTCTAGATATTCAGGCTCTTGTGGATCTAGATCTAGCATTCACTCTTCATCATCTCCATCATCACATTCTGAATCTGAACTGTCATGTGATGAAGGTTCGCTCTCTTAGAGCTCATCAAGCAATGATGGTGGTATATTCTGTGAAAATACTCACAGCAGATCTAAGAGCTAATGTAAACCTCACAATGAAAGAATTTAGGAATAAGATTAAGAGTGGTCAATGCAGTAAGATGAGCAACAAAATAATAATACAGTAGAACTCGAATATAAGCAAAATAACTTCACACACACTAATTCATTAATCACAATATGGACAAATAAGTAGTACAATGCATGAGGATTCGAATTCCAAGGTTGAAATTCGAATTAGCCTACATGGAGTGATCAAAAGATCACTGGAGTGTCATCGGAGCATAACTAGAAATCTTCATCATCATCAGTGGAGTCATCAATGCTCAAGTAACTATCAACCATCAGTCAAACTGAGTCTAACTGAGTGTGGTAGGTGTAACTGAGTGTAGCTGGAACTAACTGAATGAAGGAGGCTCAATGGAGGGTGCATGAGGAGCTAACTAGAGTCAAAATGGGCATTCAAGTCTCATTGGAGGTCCATCAGAGTGATACAGTCAGTTGAGAGTCAGTCTATCCTTAAATCAAGGAAAGAACTGAAGATAACTGAACTAACTGAAGTGCAACTAAGTGGTAGGTGAGAGACGATGAGTGGCTTCCTAAAATCAAGGAAGAAGGGCGCACTAAGCTCTAGGAGGGATAAAAATAATCTGAGAGAAGCTCCCGAGGGCTAGCTAACTGAAGGCTAGGTGTTGGACTGATGATTGGGATGCATGCATGCAGAATGCATGCTGCATGCAGAAATGCATGCAAGACTGAAAATGTAAATAATCAAAATACTGGTAGGACTAGGATAGAGTATAGGAATATCCTAACACCCCCCCTTAATCCATCCTGGTCCCTGGTAATTGAGACCAAAGGTCACCCAATACAATGAATAATAACAATCAATAAACCAAGGAAATGGGGAAAACCTCATGGGAAAAATACCCCCCCTCAAAATAGACTGTAAGGCACACAAAAAATAAATGCTCCAAACTCAAGCATGTGTGATGCTTGGTCATATGTCTAGAGGTATCTTCTTCTTGGGAAGAAGTGGATCATGCTCAAAAAGCATGTGCTTGTACTTGCTCTTCAGTTCGAATGTGATGAGAACAAATCCAAAAGTATGAGGATGATCCTTGAACCTATGTTTCGAATCAGTTGAGGTAGGATCAAATCTATAAATGTGCAGATAGTCTTTTGTCTTCTCCTTTGAACCATCATGGGTGAGATTATGCCATAAAGAACCATCACATGATTTCTTGAAATCCAAATCAGATTTAAGACTTGAAGAATAGTTTCTTGAGATCTCCTTTGAACCAGCAGGGGTGAGATCAAAACCATCATATGCATGATAAATTATCCCAAGTAGGGATTGCTTAGAATCCAAATTAGATCCAAGACTTGAATCATGGTTTCTTGAGATCTCCTTTGAACCATTAAAGGTGATATAAAATCCAGTAAGTGCATGAGAAATTATCCCAAGCGAATGGAAATGATTTGTTGAGATCTCCTTTGAACCAATAGAGGTGAGATCAAAACCATGATATGCATGAGAAATTATCCCAAGCAAATGGAAATGGCCATAATCTTCAATAACCTTCTAAAAGCATGAGATAATGATCATATAGCAGTACATAAGAGGTGAGTGATCAAGGAGAGTGAATGCATTACCTCCAATGGCTTATTTTACCTCCAAAACATTCAATAGATCATGATGCAAACCAATAGACTCTGGTGCAAGAGAGGATTTAGGACCTTCTGCAATTTCTAGAGTGTGAGCTGGCACAAAATTCGAAATAGAAGAAATTTGGAGCATGAATGTAGAATCTGAAAGTTCTTCTTCTTTGTGGACAACTTCAATATGAGATATGTTTGATACTAGTTCATGATCAATGAGATCATCAAGGGGGGTGAATGCATCACTTTGCTTGTTCTCGAAAGGGTTTGGACCAATCCCTTTATTCTGCTTGCCAAATATTTCATCCAGATGGGCCCATAGCTCTTTTGGAGATTCGAAATCAATGTATTGGTGTACCATGCATCGAGGCATAGAAAACATCATGGTTGCATGGACATGGTCACCTTTATTTAACCAATCACTCTCTTCTTCAGAGGATTCAAACTCTCTTTCAAAACAATAATCAAAGAGACCATTTCTCTTCAAATGTGCTATCATCTTTGGTTTCCATTCATCATAGTTTAATGGAGAAAGAAGATCATAGTTGAATGGAGGAGGATAGATTTCTTCTGAATACATGGAAGCTGTCGAAGACCTACAAAAACAATAGAAATATCTGCAACTGCTACTGCTGCAAAAGATGTAGAAACTGCTGCAACTGTTGCACTCAAAATCTTGATAATAACCTGCAAAAAACTCTCAGGAATAGAGATAAACAATACTCTCAACATGCTCTAATACCATGTGAAAATCCTCACAGCAGATCTAAGAGCTAATGTAAACCTCACAATGAAAGAATTTAGGAATAAGATTAAGAGTGGTCAATGCAGTAAGATGAGCAACAGAATAATAATACAGTAGAACTCTGATAGAAGCAAAATAACTTCACACACACTAATTCATTAATCACAATATGGACAAATAAGTAGTACAATGCATGAGGATTCAAATTCCAAGGTGGCAATTCGAATTAGCCTTCATGGAGTGATCAAAATATCACTGGAGTGTCATCGGAGCACAACTAGAAGTCTTCATCATCATCAGTGGAGTCATCAATGCTCAAGTAACTGTCAACCATCAGTCAAACTAAGTCTAACTGAGTGTGGTAGGTGTAACTGAGTGTAACTGGAACTAACTGAATGAAGGCGGCTCAATGGAGGGTGCATGAGGAGCTAACTTGAGTCAAAATGGCCAGTCAAGTCTCATCGGAGGTCCATCAGAGTGATACAGTCACTAGAGAGTCAGTCTAGCCTTAAATCAAGGAAAGAACTGAAGATAATTGAACTAACTGAAGTGCAACTGAGTGGTAGGTGAGAGAGGACGAGTGGCTTCCTAAAATCAAGGAAGAAGGGCACACAAAGATCTAGGAGGGATAAGACTGATCTGAGGGAAGCTCTTGGGGGATGGCTAACTGAGGGCTAGGTGTTGGACTGATGACTGGGATGCATGCAAAATGCATGCTGCATGCAGAAATGCATGCAAGACTGAAAATGTAAATAATCAAAATACTGGTAGGACTAGGATGGAGTATAGGAATATCCTAACATATTCCTCTTGGGAAGAAGTGGATCATGCTCCACAACCATAATATGAAGGTCATTATGGAGCATGTGATTCGAACCAACTGAGGTAGAATCAAAACCATGAATGTGTAGATAGTTCTTTGATATCTCCTTTGAATCAATATAGGTGAGATCATAACCAAAGGAACTATGACATGATGATGGTATCTTGGAATTCAAATCAAATCCAAGAATTAGAAGATGGTTTCTCATGATCTCCTTTGAACCAACAAGGGTGAGATCAAAACCAAAATCACAAAAAAGTGCATGAGTCATGAACCCAAGCGAATGATAGATTCTCCCATCTTCGGTGAAACACTAAAAAACATGTGCCAATGACCAAATAGGCATCCAAAGAAGGCATTTTATCAAGGAGGGCAAATGCATTGCCTCCCAAATTTGATTTTACTTCCAAAATACTCAGTAGGTCATCATCTTGCACATCAACAGGTTCATCAACTCCATGCAAGTGTATGTAGTTCTTTGATATCTCCTTTGAACCAGCAGGGGTGAGATCAAAATAAAATGAACCATGACATAATGGTGATGACTTAAACTTCAAATCAGATCCAATAATTTGAGAATGGTTTCTTGTGATCTCCTTTGAACCAATAGGGGTGATATCAAAACCAAAATCACAAGGATATGCATGAGACTTGAACCCAAGCGAATGATAGAGTCTTCCATCTTCGGTGAAACTCTGAAAACATGTGCCAATGACCAAATAGGAGTCCATAGGAATATTTTGATCAAGGGGGGTGAATGGATTGCCTCCCAAATCTGATTTTACTTCCAAAATGCTTAGTAGGTCATCATCTTACACATCAGTAGGCTCATGAGAAGTAGAGATTGTGAAGGTCTCTTCAATTTCTAGAGTAGTAACTGACGTCTTTTGCTCATAATTCAAATCAGAAGATGGATCAACTGAAACCATGTGTTGTATTTTGACTTTATTTTGAACAACTTCATCATTGGAGATGATGGATGCTGAATCATGAATAGAGAGAGCATTGAAGGCAGTACTGTTGGGCTTGTTCTCCAAATGGACATCATCCTCTTCCTTCTTTCCAAACAAGTTGTTCAATCTTGTCCAGTTATCACTTGGATGTTCACCAAGATCAATGAGGTATTCCATATTGTCAAACATAGCAGTAAGTATTGATGCTGAGGGTCTTTCACAATCATCAAGCCAATCTTGTTCCTCTTCATAGGAAGAAAAATCTCACTTAACACAAGTACACATATCCAAGAGACCATATCTCTTTAGGTATGCTATCATCTTGGGTTTCCATTCTTCATAGTTGTATGAAGAGAGAGAAGGAATTGCTTTCAAATCCATGGAAGATGTTGTTCAATTCGAATCTACTGGTGAGTTTCTGGTGCAGAAGGCACTAGTGCAGAAGTGCAGAATCACTAGTGTAGAATCACCAGTGTATAATCACTAGTGCAGAATCATCAGTGCATAATCACTAGTGCATAATCACTAGTGTAGAATCACTAGTCCAGAAACACCAGTGCAGAATATTTTGAAACTGTTGCAACTACATAACACTTCGAATAACTTGCAAAAACAATGGAGATCCATAATAGCTGTTGAATTCAAATTTGTTGAAGAGGGATTCGAATGGATGAATAAACCTGCAAAACAAGAAGAGTTTTGTTGATGGGAGATTTGCTACACTTCTAATGAACACTGCCTTAGGACACTGAGCACATATAACTAAGTCCTTCACACCTAGCTAGACCTCACTGGATTTCTCCAGTGAATTCAAGGTAATGGCACCGGGATTTCCTGTGGAAACTCAAAGTCTTTTGGTGCTCAAGTGAAAGACATCTACTCACAGAAATGTTGCAATGGTTGCAATTTGAATAGCTGCTGGAAGCTCTGATACCATGTGATAATCTTTAGGAATATCTCACAACTCTAATACCATGTGATAATTTGTAGTAGGATCTAACATCTGTAACAAGCCTCAGACAAATTCTCAAGAAGTGCATAAAAGAAGAGAAGAATGCACTCAATAATCACTCATGAACACAGAAAATGCAAAATAGCAGTATCATACATCAGCTGTGAGATGGAACTGTGAAATAATGAATACAATAAAATTAATTTACTTCTTACCTATTCTACTTGGAATACACTAGCCCGTGGTCATTTGAACCTCACATCCTCATCAGAATCAAATCGCGAGCACCTTCTCCCTGGTTCGGGTGTGAACCCTCTACTTAGAGCAGAGGTGCTCTACGAAACCAGTTGCAACGTTAATGAGCAACCTGGATGCGAAGCAAGAGTTTTGTTTTAGCACGTTGGTACCAGTTGAGGAAGAGGTGACCTATGATCCCGGTTGAAACCTTCGTTTAATGCTTGGTACATCATAGAAATGGGTGCCAACAACCATACTAGTAATCAATGGTGCCAGTGTGATCGCATTACCCAAGTGGATGCCCCAGATTGTGATCAACGGTCGTAGATTTCCTTAACCAACAGAAGAGTGTTAAATGCAGTAGGATTTGGATTTGACAACCTCGTGTGATAGCCAGCATGTGCTAGATGGAACACGAGTATGCATTTTCATTTTGCTGAGTAATGACACTGCGTCGCCAAGAGTAGAGTCACTTGTCAGGAGGGCACCCAAATGGGTTCAAAACAGTGGTTCATGCATTGAAGTCTGCATGGCAAAATCGTAAGTCAAAGCAAAGTCACACAATATTAATATGTTATATGCATATTAACCATAGTGCATGTTTACAAATCATTACATTGTATATTATATCATGGCCTATAAATTTCACAACATTTGCCAAAGGTTTGAGTTGGTCTATTTCATCGTGAAATGAATTATGGTTTTCGCTTAAGACCAAGGTGCAACTTAATGTTGGCCTTGTAATGTGCATAACCCCAATGTATATCGCATTACAATATGTATATATATTACATTAACCCATTTTAATAGTGTGGTTATATGCATGGTTATCCTTTGGAGATAATATAAGCGCATAGATTACACTATATAATCCTAGGTCTTTACAAGGGTAAGCCTAGAGCATAATATATTATTAATACATAGCTTATATGTTAGTAACATAGTTATAACATATGCCTATGTTGAATTAAATTATATTCGCATAAAAACTATAAAATTTTATATTTCGTAGTATTAACATATTAATGGTTTTAATATAGTTATTCATTGAAATATTGACGTTGCACATAATTTCATATTGTCGCAAATGTTTTAGCATATAGTTGATATGCATTTGGTTTGTATTTCAAGTTGTCCCTATATACTAACATGTTTATGTATAGGTACACCATCATAGCTATAGGAGTTTTCAAGTGTCGACCCTTGCGTGAAAAACATTATAAGTAATAGTGAAGTATAGTGCACGCACAATCATATTAACATCTAAGTAGGCTATAATGACAACAAGATTTTCATGTTTCAGAAATGATTTTAGTCATTAGTGTTAGGATATTCCTATACTCCATCCTATTCCTACTAGCTTTTTAGTCATTTTCATTTTCAGTGTTTTAGGGTTTGCATGCATTTTTAGGGTTTGCATGCATTCTAGGGTTTGCATGCATTTCCAGTCATCAGTCCTAGCACCTAGCCCTCAGTTAGCTAGCCCCCAGAGCTTCTTCCTGATCAGTTTCAGACCTCCTAGTGCCTAGTGCGCCCTCCTTTCACCTACTGCATGAGAGAGGCGCACTTCTTCACCTACTAGTCCAGTTATGTTTAGTTAACAAGAGTTATCTCCCTGATTTTAGGCTTGACTCACTCTTTACTGACCTTATCACTCTGATGGACCTCCAGTGTGACTAGATAGGCTGTTCTAACTCTAGTTAGCTCCATGAGTGACCTCCTTCACTACATTAGTGCTTCCATGTGCTAGTTACACCTACCACATTCAGTTAGACTCAGTTTGACTTCTGGTTGACTATTACTTGTGCATTAATGACTTCACTGATGATGAGTAGGAATCCTAGTTATGACTTGATGACACTCCACTAATTATGGATCTGACCATGCAGGCTAATTCGAATCACACCTAGTGTATTCGAATCCTGAGCATTGTATATTTTCCTTTTTACTATTCAGATTAATGTAACATGTGTAATTATTCTGCCTCTATCTGAGCTCCTTTGGATCTATGTTCTTCTGCTCTATTCTTCTTCTGTCGTTCCTAAATTCTTTCATTGTGAGGTTTACATCATCTCTTTGGATCTACTGTGAGAATTTTCACATGGTATCAGAGCCATTTGAGAGTATATTCTACCTCCATTCTTGAGTGTTTTTTGCAGGTATTTCGAAGTTCCATCAGTTGCAGCAACAGTATCAACAATCTCTTTTTGCACTTGTTCTAGTAGTCAAGATGAGCAATTCGTATGCTCCTTCTTCTCCTATAATTCTCACTCCCTTCAATTACTTTGAATGGAAGGGTAATATGAAAATACACTTGAATTCGAGAGGGTTTTCTAGAATAGTTGAGGAAAAAGATGCCATACCACATACAGTTGTAGAGAGAACCAAGCATCTAAATAAAATGGATGAAGCCTTTGGATGCATATGCCTTCATATTTCTGAAGATCTATTGTTTCATGTTGAAGGATTGAAGTCTCCAAATGAGTTATGGACAAAATTGGAGAGTCTTTTTGGCAAACAACATGGGCTAAGAGGCTACATTATCGAAAATGAATTGGTTTCCCTACAACCTAACAATTTCGAAAGCATTCAAGAATTCTTCTTCAAATTTCAGAATTTGGTTTTACAATGCAAGTATTGTGGCATCACTAAAAGTGACGAGCAATTGGTACTCTCCATATTGAGCAAACTTGGATCTCAATTTTCTGTCTTTGTATCTACCTTCCATTCTGTTTGAATGTCAATCCCTGGATGGAAGTTTCCCACCTTAAAAGACTTTGCTGAAGCTCTCATTCAAGAAGAGAACAAACTGATTCAAATGGGTGCCATCAAGGCCTCCAAAGATCTAGCTCTTCTAGCTGGAGAAGAAAGTGGAGCGAATGCAAAGGGGAGGCAAAAATACAAGGACAAGAAGCCATCTAAATCCAGAAGTGACAAACACAAGAGACCAAATTGCTCCTACTGCAAGAGAGGAAACCATCCTGAGAAAGCTTGCATGCACAAGAAAATAGACCTACTAACCAAGATTCTTGAACAAAACAAAATTGTTGTTCCAAAAGAAGCAAAGATGTCTGATTCTGGAAGTGGATCTGATGATTTCCATGCATTGATGGCTAGTTTTTCAAAGTCAAAATCCCTCCTCATATATTCTGGAGCCTCCAACCACATGGTTTCCTCTGAAGAATTCTTTTCCTCTTTAGATCTCAAAGATGGGCCTACTATTCACATGGGAGACAACTCTCAGATCTCTGCCAAAGGATTGGGTACAATACATATGGAGCATGGTAAGTTCAAAAATGTTTTATTTGTTCCTTCTCTAACAACTAATTTGTTGTCAGTATACCAGATGACTTATACAGGATCACCAAAGCAAGTAACTTTCGGTCCAAACACAGCAGAGATTACAGAGATCTCCACTGGAAAGATTATATTGAATGGGGTTGCTAATCATGCCACTAAGGCATATGAGTTCTCACACTTTGTGCCCTTCTCTCTGACTATTCCTTCAGATTCTGATCAAGATCAGAGTGAATCCTCTTCTGATGAAGAAGAAGATCAAGATTTTGATGTTGAGATCATAGCTTAAGAAGATTCAGATCCAGAACCAACACATATTCTCAGTCCATATTCAAGATCAATATGGGATCACACAGTCCTTGCTACTACTGAAAACACAGTTGAGGATTCATCTGTTCACAGAACTACCAGACTTCAGCATCATGCCAACCTTGCATTATGCCATCTACCTCTCCATGAGAGATGCAGCATGATGATGGGGTTCTCTCTTCCATCACTTGGGAAGACTCCTCATGTTCCATTTGCTCCAGTTGCAG
This sequence comes from Larix kaempferi, assembly GCA_027924585.1. Lineage (NCBI taxonomy): Eukaryota > Viridiplantae > Streptophyta > Pinopsida > Pinales > Pinaceae > Larix > Larix kaempferi. The sequence goes on from BSBM01000104.1 coordinate 1,811,355, forward strand.
AAAGAATTCCTGAGAGACTTGCTTCGTCCAATACATCCTCTTCACAGTGGAAGGAACATTAGAAGCCTAGATCCAGATCTAGCACCTATTTTGGCATCCTACAAGGGATCAACTTGTCAAGTTTTTTGCAGAAGTTTTCACTGATGAAAGCTTCCTTCTTTTCTGCTTAGTATGATGGTTCTGTGAGTTATTTATTGTTCTTTTAAGGGGGGGTATTTTTCCCATGAGGTTTTCCCCATTTCCTCGGTTTATGGATAGTTCTTTATTTTTTTATCTTATTTGATTGTATGGGTGACCTTTGGTCCTAGTTACCAGGGCCCAGGATGGATTAAGTGGGGGTGTTAGGATATTCCTATACTCCATCCTAGTCCTACTAGCTTTTCAGTCATTTTCATTTTCAGTCTTTTAGGGTTTGCATGCATTTTTAGGGTTTGCATGCATTCTAGGGTTTGCATGCATTTTGCATGCATTTCTAGTCATCAGTCACAGCACCTAGCCCTCAGTTAGCTAGCCCCTAGAGCTTCTTCCTTATCAGTTTCAACCCTCCTAGTTCCTAGTGCGCCCTCCTTTCACCTACTGCATGAGAGAGGCGCACTTCTTCACCTACCAGTCCAGTTATGTTCAATTAACAAGAGTTCTCTCCCTGATTTTAGGCTTGACTCACTCTTTATTGACCTTATCACTCCGATGGACCTCCAGTGTGACTAGATAGGCTGTTCTGACTCCAGTTAGCTCCATGAGCGCCCTCCAATGAGCCTCCTTCACTGCATTAGTGCTTCCATGTGCCAGTTACACCTACCACATTCAGTTAGACTCAGTTTTACTTCTGGTTGATTATTACTTGTGCATTGATGACTTCACTAATGATGAGTTGGATTCCTAGTTATGACTTGATGGCACTCCACTGATTATGGATCTGTCCATGTAGGCTAATTCGAATCACACCTAGTGTATTCGAATCCTGAGCTTTGTATATTTACCTTTTTACTATTCGGATTAATGTAACATGTGTAATTATTCTGCCTCTATCTGAGCTCCTTTTGATCTATGTTCTTCTACTCTATTCTTCTTCTGTCATTCCTAAATTCTTTCATTGTGAGGTTTACATCATCTCTTTGGATCTACTGTGAGCATTTTCACAATTAGAATCTTGGATCAAAAAAAAAATTGTCGTAGAAGAGACGTGACAGGTGTGAAACTTTCATTTAGTGTTTTAGGATCTTATCGTTGCGCTTTTACCATGTTCTGCCTGGATGTGCAGATGGAAACTTGCTTTGGATTCGCAGATGGCTCTAGCTGGCACACCCGCAACCTCGCTTCAATGGAATGGTTACTCTATTCCCCTTTCGGTGAACTAATGAGTTGAGGAGGAACTTGCCTAGGTTTTGCAACCAACAAGGCTGCCGAATATTACGCAGTAATTATATCATTGACCGATGCTATTTCTCTTAGGGTAGACCATATCATCATCTACATTGATTCACATTTAGTGGTATCCCATTTGAACCGTGTCTACGCTATCTGTGACCCCATATTACTCCGCCTATTTGGGCGAGTATGTCTCTTGGAAAGGTATTTTGAATCAATTCAATACCTACATATCCCAAGAAGCATGAACACAGTTTCTGACTCCCTAGCTAATTTCATATTAGATTCGTACATTGAAAATTCATAAAAAAAATTATATAAATTGACATAACATGTAAACTAATCATAGTTTATAGGAAAACATCCATAAGATCCCAAATTCATCATAGAAAACATGGTATATAAAATCGCCAAATAGTGTTTTTGTATATATATCATCATGTCCAGTAAAATACAAAATAGTGGTACTAGTACAAAAATATGAAGCTCATAAGATTTCAGTAGGTCCTATATGCAAAATATGAATCCTATGGCTTGCAGTACATCATACATAGAACTATCCCTGAGGATGCTCATGATAACAGATAATGGCCCTCGCCACTCGACAGAGTAGCTGACCAAACCATCCTGAAGCTCCAGTTCTCCTACACTAGTAGCACCGAGGAATTTCATCAATGGAGATGTCAAGGATATCAACTTTCAATCTTTGGAGGTTCTCCTCCATCTCATCTAACTCCTCTGTCACTTGTTGTCGGTATCCTTCCATATCTCAGACGATTTCCCTCCTCTCGATCATAGAGGAACCCACTGGCCAAGACGAGCCAACATCTGCATAAAAAATGTATGAACTATCATTACTACACCAAAAACATTCAAAAGACTATAAAATACATAAAAAAACAAGAGTTTATTTCTTACCAATGTCTCCCCACTTCTCCCCCTCTGGTAGAGCTAGATTTGGATCTCCTCAAAAGTCAGTACCCGCATATGCGTAATCCTCAACCATGAGGAGTCGTTTGTGGATCCAATGAAGAAGGTTGGCCTGTAAGTAATCATGGGTCCTCCACCTCCATGGTGGGACATCACCACAGACCATCGTACCATGTTTGTATCCCACAAATCGAGATTGTCCAACTCAACCCGTGGTCTCAGTAGTGGAACTTGCTCTAAGAAGAACGAAACCATGATGGATACATAGCCAAACTGTTTCAACTCACCGCTTCGGTACTTGGTGAGTTGATATTTCATATTCATGAGGATTCCCTCGCAATAGTTGAAGACTTTAGGTGCCATACACTCAATGGAATATAACATATGTGCTTTGGTGGTCTGATGGGCAGGTTGCAGCCCTATTTCTCTCCACCTTCTCAATGGTAATGAGCACAGTCCTGAGGGGTTGATCACATATGTTCTTGATGGGAATTTTCCCAACAAGAATTTGTATACCTGGCGTACAGAACTGTGCCACCAGACTCTCGGTAGACTGATCACTACCCCTAGGTCCGGATAGTGATACGAGGGCCCCACGTCTCAATAACCCTGTCAAGAAGTAATTATATTCCACATCCAATGTGAGGATGTGGGCACCTACTCTGAAAAACTGTTGATATGGATCCAATAACCTGATCAGGTAATCAAGTAGCTATACTTGGGCCCTCATCCCTTGTACATGGAAGAATTTCAGAAGACCAAACCTCTGCAAAGAATTCATGGAGTGTGGATCATTCGTCGCCTGGGAATCTTCGATTTCGTGCTCTCTTTCCTTCCAATGGACCATCTTATTGGACAAACTCTGCATGAACATCAATAAATTAATTGTTAGATCCTTTTCATGGCTTCAAACTTGACCTTTTGGGCCCCATTTTTATTTTTGGCATTCAAACTGTGTCGACGCACCCTGCATTTGCGGATAGTGCACCGGTGACATGCTTTTCCAGTTGCGTAAGTGCATCAGACGACCTCTTGACGTACTTCCTGCAAGAGGAAAGTGCATCGCCCAGGGAGTGCACAATCCCCTTTATTACAATCCCAAAAAACCCTAAAAATCACACTGAAATCAAATTTTGATCCATTGAAAAGCTAAATCATGGGATTGAGACCTACCTACAAATGACGGGGCGTGATTTGGATGATCATAGTGTCCGTAATAGTTGTCCAAAAAACAAGCTCCATAGAGGTTTTTTTTCACAATTCCAACTTGGTAAAATGAATTGGTAAAAAAATTTTACTATTCACCTTTTTATATAAAAGAAATGGAATATTCCTTTATTAATTTTTCTTTTATGGGTTATTTACTACAACCGGAGTCCTTTTTATGTTTTAAAACCTCATAACGGATTCTAACTTAGTTTCTGGAGCTTGCAGATAGAAAAGGTGGTGTTTTTACTATGTTGGTGACCATCGTAGATTGTTCAGACCTTTCATCAAGCGTGATCAGGTCTTTGAGCATTTTTTATGCCATCGTCACACTCATTAAACTTAAGTATTAACGGTATCGATCCCACTCTTTATTCCTTCTCATGCTCATAAAACCATGAGAATAAGTTATCGAGTTATAGTTTATCTCTTTTTCGGACTCGTAAAACTCCCACGAAAAAGGAACCCCCTTGGAGTTCTTCTTTAAGCTCTTTTTAGACTTCCTAAATAGGAAAAGATCACCAAGCGAACTTGATTCTTTTACACCTGTAAAAGTATTTGAATGATCATATTTTTGGTGATACTTTACCCCTTTTTCGGACCAATGGGACTATTTATGAAAAAGGAACACTCTATTTGATCATGACTAGAAGAGTTCTCTCTCATATTGTTTTATCCTTTTCCAGATGAGGAGACTAAGGTTTATGAAAAAGAACCATTTGGAGTCTTCTTTAGTTATTTTAGACTCTCTAAACATGAAATGACACCGAGTTTTCCTTCTTTGGAATCATTAAAATATAACATTGAAGAGATCTTTTAGATACGAACCCATCCTATCTCGGGTTCGTAAAACATGTGAGATTGGACTCATACGAAGGATGAGATATATCGAGAATCTATTATCCTCCTCAAGCTTGTTAAAAAACAAAGAGGTACTCATCAATAATGATGGGGAATAATGGGAAGAGTTTTCATTATTTGTAATAATGGCAGTACTTAGTCACTCTTGAACATGGCACTCGTTTTCATTTCATTCAAACTGCTTGGGTAATCTTCTTGTCCTCAAGTCTCACCAATTCCCTGAGTTCCTTTACTCCTTTGAGTCATCCAAATAATGCTTCCATCATTAGCTGCATTAGTTCTATGTTTTGGCCTCGTCATGTCAATGTTCCAAGTCATTCCATCCCATGTTCAAGAGAAGTCTATTGATTGAGTCAATTTCTGCAATCATTATACCTTCCATTATGTCGGTCTCCCATGAGTTAATCTCAAATATTGCTCTACAGTCCAATTTTCTCACAAACATATTTGATCGTGTTTTGTGTCGATGATGGGGGAAACATCATGGCCCTCCTTCGACAATTTTATCTTTGTCAACTTCAACACATCATCCAAGGTTAAACCTAGAAACCAATCAAGTACCTTAAGCCTGCATGTTTCAATGGAAGGTTACCTCACTTTCAACAGTATGTTCACAACATTGACTTCTGATTGAAATATTTCTTTGAATGTTAGACCTCAAATCATTGATTCACATTCGATGGTATGTACTATGATACCTTGGGAATCATTGACATCAATGGTGATTTCCCTCATGCTTGTAAATGATATACATTAATGATAGGTAATCAAGTGGTTTCTACCATGTTCGACTTCAAATCATTGTAATCACATGGTTAGATTTGTATCATTGCAGGTTCATCTAGAATACACTGAGTTAACTCATGTATATTACCTAGGTTGCGATGGAGATTTTTTGAGTCATATCACACGAATCCACTTTGTATTGGCTGTGGTTGTGTTATCATCTCATCATGGATCTATGTTTGTTTCTAGTAGCCATGATTGTGTTTAGTCAGTCTTTACTATCATGGATCTACATTATATTTGTCGGAAGCCATTTTATGAGTCATTTTGATACATACATCTCATATTCAGGCGTACTGCAAGAGTTTTTGTTCGTCATTCCAACCAGTGATCCTTGCCTCAATCCTTCATATTGCAATCTCGTCATCATGAGTTTTGTTTCCTCCATATGCCTTGTTTCCTAAATCACCTGGGCTAAAAGACCAAAGGAAGACTTGATGTTTATCCCTTTAACTTTTTTTGTCACCCTAACATGCCCTGTTCTATAGCAAGGTGCATCAGAATTAAGGTGACGTGCTCTGCACATTAGCAGAGTGCATTGGTGACACCTTCTGCCCTTGCACAAGGTGTGGCACCCTTCCAATGGTGCAAGTTGTCCATGTACAAGGTGCGTTGTTGTTGAATAAAGTGGATAAATAGAAGCTTTGAGCGACTTCTCAAACCTTGGGTTTCCTGGAGGCTTATCCCTACATACCTGTAAAGGTGGCATTCGATCCCCTTACCTAGTGGGATGATCCATTAATCTTCTCCCTTAAATCCTCAACCTCTGCTATCCCTTTTTTCCTATATATATGAACCCCCTCTCCATTGTTAAGGGAGTAAGGATAAAGTGCCTATATGCTAGTGGAATTTTCCTAGGAAATCCTCTTCATCCATAGGAGGCTAGAAGGATTTGATCTTTTGAGGAAAATATCACTTGAGTTGGTGTTATTACATCAAGGCATTGGTTGTAACTCTATACTTTGTATTTTCTTCAAATTACATCTAATACAAATTCTTTCCATGAACGTATTTGTAATAATATGCAAGGATATAGCAGCTGTAGCAACTCACAATCAAACTCACAAATATGTTGCAAAGAAGAAGAGAATGAGACACTCAATGATCACTCATAAACACAGTAGAATAGAACATAATCTCAGTATTATACAATGGATAAGAATGTAAGTGAATGAATACAATAGAATAGTAAGGTGCATAATATAGGATTCGAATAGGCCAAGTAGGGAATTCGAATTCCTAACTTAGAGTGTGGCTTGAATGATAGTGGAGTCATCATCCAGTCAATGTACTAGTCATCAGATGTGACAGTCAGTCAACTAAGTCTAACTAAGTGAATTAGGCAATAACTGAATGAAGGAGGCTTAGTGGAGGGTGCATGAGGAGTCTAACTGAGGGAGGTAGGTATGAACTAAATGAAGGAGGCTCAGTGAAGGGCACATGAGTGGCTAACTGGAGTTAGAATGGACAAACTAGTCTCACTGGAGGTCTATCGGAGTGAAACAATTAGTGGAGGATTCAATCTAGCCTCAAATCAAGAAAGAACTAAGTGATAATTGTCTGGTAGGTGAGAAGGGCACTTAATTGGCTGTGGTAGGTGAGAAAGGCGCACTAGTCATGCAAGAGACTGGAGAAGGGATCCCTTGGTAGGTGGGAGTCCCCCTGGGGGCTGTGGAGAGCTAGAACCAATCTCCAGGAGTTGGGAGGTCCACCATGATGATGATTAGATGCATGCATATGCATGCAAATGCATAAAGCATGCATTTTTGCATCTAGGAAAAGAAGAGTTAGGAACAAGCTCTAGGTGCTGGGGAGACCACCATGATGATGACTGGATGCATGCAATTGCATGCAACATGCATATCTACATACAAGCATGAAAAATAAAAAATGATAGGGAGAATATTCCAACACCCCCCCTCAAGCTATACTATGAGAAAATAGTTGAAGAATAGGGCCTTGGTAACTAAGACCAAAGGTCACCCTGTAAGACATCAATATAGGGCCCTAGTTACTGAGACCAAAGGTCACCCCATACAATCAATCTAAATAAACTAAGTGAGGAAAGAAGGAAATCCCAGTGGGAAGAAATCCCTCCCTCAAAAATAGACTGAAGGTGCTAAACTAGCATATCATGACTTACCCCTAAAGGAGGCAAGTGCCCTTCTTTTCCGAAGAAGGATCGATCGATCTGCAATGGGTCAGTAATGTGAAAAGGATGAAACCTTCCATGCTGAAAGTTTGATCTGGTTCTTCTATGATCATGTGGATCACCAACCAAATCACTGGCAGATCGGAGTGTAATGGATGCCCATCGAGGAAGAGGAGGAATATCAAGTGAGAGATCTTCAGGTTCTTGTGGACCTGGATCTCCCATTCGCTCATCTTCATTATCAGTTTCTAGACCTTCAAGTTCTTATGGATCTGGATCTAGCATTCTATCATCTTCATCCTTAGTTGCTAGACCTTCAGGTTCTTGTGTATCTAGGTCTAGCATTCCCTCTGAATCTGGAACAAATGAAACTGACTCATGCTCACCATGTGCAAACTCTAAAACTGAATACTCATGAGCAGGTAGAACTAACTCATGATCATCATCTCTTGAAGAAGGAGTATAATCAAGATGGTTGATATCATGAAACTGTTCCAGAATATGAGAGTAGTCCTCCTTGGAACCATCATAGCTGTAATCAATAGAAGAACAAGAACTAGTTGATCATGGATATTCATTTAGATCAAAGGAGGAGGTCCATTCTGTAATAGGATTTGTTTCATGCATTTGTACTTCTTCAAGATTCCTCCTTTTCTCAATCTCTGTTGGTGTATCAATATATTTTGAGAGAGGAATGAAGTGAAAAAACTCATAGGGTTTGGACTTATGATTTGAAACTGCTTTGGCAATAATTTCCCTTGAAAACCATGCTTTGTACCTCGACTTCATGTGGAGTAAAGATCATCCTTTTTGGTTCTCCATTATGAGTCATCTAATATATTGAGAGGATATTGAGTGCAAGAGAAGGAACATAAAGCACATCAGAAAAAGATCCAGATTCAAGATGAATTCTTCTGATACCTTGAGAAGGGACTTCTGAATTATTGCTCATTCTGATGGAAGGACCACTAAAGCTTTCGAGACTAGAGAAAATTTCCTTGGAGGAAACCATGTGACAAGATGCTCGTGAATATATGATAAGAGAAGGACTAGTTGATGTAGATTCTATGAGAGCATTACAAATTTCCTTTCCTTTGGATCTGGGAGATTCAGAATCTTTCTTCCTTGCACATGCTGGTACAGGAAGGTTGTTCTCTTCAAGTAATTTTTCCATCAAATCTATAGGCTTCTGCATGCAAGCGCTATCAGGATGAGGCCCTCTATGATAGTATGTGCACTCTGTCTTTCCATTTTGAGAATTTTTGGCCTTCTTAGAGTACGAAACTCTAGCTGACTAGTGTGTAGGCCTTGTATCACTAGGAATCTCTGGATTTCCTATATCATTCAGTCTCTCTACAACTGTAAGGGCCAAATCCAATTTGGGTATGATCATTCCCATTGAAATCAACTTCTCTTCCTCTTGGGTAAGATATTGTGTGAAATCATCAAATGAGGGAAACTTCCATCTTGGAATGGACAACCTAGCTGACTGGAAAGTAGAGACAAAAACTGAGAAATTTTCCCCCAACTTTGAGAGAATGGTAAGTATAAGCTGCTTATCTTCCTTCACTATCTCATACCTTTTCAACTATGATATCAAGCTTTTGAACTTGGTGAGAAAGACATTGATAGAATCGAAGCTGCTAGGACTCAAACATATGAGCTCATTTTCCAATTTGTGTGCTACCATATCATCTTTTGGCCCAAAGAGAGATTCGAGCTTGTCCCACACCTCTTCTGGAGATGTAAGATCGATAACATGAAAGATTAGTTCATCATAAATTGATAGAAAGAGGAGACCAATTGATTCATCAAGCCGATCCAAGTACTTGGACTTTTCAACTGCATTGAGAGGTTTTACCATCGTTCCATTGAGTATTCAGGTTGAGCTCTTGGATCTCATGAAGAGAGCCATCTTGGATTTCCACTCAACATAGTTGGAAGATGTAAGCTTTAGATCCATCTAAACAGAGAAAGTAAATAGTTGAAGAAGATTCCAAACGGGTGAATAAACCTACAAAACAATAAAAGATGTGCTGATGGAGAATGCTAAACTTCAACTGAACATTACTTTAATGAAACTTGGCACATGGACTAATTCCTTCACACCTGGCAATGCCTCAATGGATTTATCCAATGAAATCAAGTAATAGCACCAGGATTTACCGTGGAAACTCAGAGGCTTCTAGTGCACAAGTGAAAGATAGCTGCTCAAAGAAATGTTGCTTCTTGCTGCAATTCGAATAGTTGCTTCCTGCTCTAATACCATGTAATAATATGCAAGGATCTGGCAGCTGTAGAAACTCACAAATATGTTGCAAAGAAGAAGAGTAGGAGACACTCAATGATCACTCATAAACACAATACAATAGAACATAATCTTAGTATTATACAATGAATAAGAATGTAAGTGAATGAATACAATAGAACAGTAAGGAGCATAATATAGGATTCGAATAGGCCAAGTAGGGAATTCGAATTCCTAACTCAGATTATGGCTTGAATGATAGTGGAGTAATCATCCAGTCAATGTATCAGTCATCATATGTGACAGTCAATCAACTGAGTCTAACTAAGTGAAGTAGGCAATAACTGAATGAAGGAGGCTTAGTGGAGGGCGCATGAGGAGTCTAACTGAGTGAGGTAGGTATGAACTAAATGAAGGAGGCTCAGTGAAGGGAGCATGAGTGGCTAACTAGAGTTAGAATGGATAGACTAGTCTCACTGGAGGTCTATTGGAGTGAACAGTTAGTGGAGTCAATCTAGCCTCAAATCAAGGAAGAACTGAGTGATAACTAACTGGTAGGTGAGAAGGGCGCCTAACTGGATGTGGTAGGTGAGAAAGGCACACTAGTCATGCAAGAGACTGGAGAAGGGCGCCTTTGGTAGGTGGGAGGCCCCCTGGCGGCTGTAGACAGGCTGTGGAGAGCTAGAACCAAGCTCCAGGAGCTGGGAGGTCCACCATGATGATGACTGGATGCATGTAGCATGCAAGAAAAGAAGAGTTAGGAACAAGCTCTAGGTTTTGGGGAGACCACCATGATGATGAATGGATGCATGCAGCATGCAGATATGCATGCAAGCATGTAAAATACAAAATGATGGGGAGAATATTCCAACAGTATTGTCATTATAACATTTAGGATTAACCTCTTTAACTATTGATCTAGTTAGATTCATAATCATATGCTTTCATTATTTGCTTGTTTCCACTTGCTCTATCTTGTTTTGCAGCCATAGATCGAGGAATTGGGAGTTAGATCAAACAAGGAGAAAGAAATTGCATATATAAGGTAATGTGTTTCTCAAGTTACTTTGCAATTTAATCTACCAAGGAAAGGTATTTGTGTTATGTACATGTTTTGTTCTAGATCTGGATCATTTAGACTAGAGAGATCATTTTATGTCTGCATTAACATATTGTCTATAAGCACATGCCTATCTATTCACTATTCATTCTTGACCTTAAGCTCCATACCAAGAATATTTACTAGCATATTTACATCATTTTACATAATATGATTTAATACATTCCAAAGGTTAAAAATGGGATATTACAGTCCCCTTTCCTTGGAATAACACTATTCTCAATGTTCTCTTCTTTTTAGCATGGTTCCATCTCCTTATTTTCCAATTGCATATCCAATTCCCCTCTCTTCAAGATCATTTGTCTTGTTGCCACTTATCTAGGACAACAATGCTCAATCATTTATTTGTACCACCTTGGAATACTTCCAAGGATTTTAGCATTTCAACACATGCCTATCACAATCATCATCATATAAATTTTAAGCAACACTTGATCCACATATAAATATTCAAGTTTCATAATCAAATCAATATATTCATAGCACAAGATAAAGTATGCAAATAAACCCAATACTTATTTACCTTAACATATCTCTACTACATATGCATTCCATGGGTTAGATTTAGCTCACTATATTCTCTAGCACACCCAAGGTATATATATATATATATATATATATATTGTTAAGATTCAATATGCTAAGACATCATTACATTCCATTTCACAATAATAGCATATACAGGATCACTGAAGAAACAACAAGCACAACATAAACACAAGAGACACAGATTTATCCTGGGAAACCCTCATGGGGTAGAAAACCCAGCAAAGCTTCCTCAATATAGATGACCAGCAATATACAAAGATGCAAACCAAATACATGATCTCCTCCTCCTCCATAGCAGACCTCTCTCTCACAAGTGCACTGCATTTCAAGTGAGGGAAGTGTGTAATAAGTGAGGAACATCCTCCTCTACTTATACTAGTTTCCTGACTGACTTTTACACAAGCTAGGTCGGCCCTAACTTAATTACTAGGTTAAACACCCCATTACAACTGACTGGGCCAACCCCTCTAGGGTGGTCTAATAACCCTTTGACCCACATAACACATACAGGGCCGACCCCCACTAGGGATGTCTAATAACCCAAGTTACCACAATCTGACGGAGGAATAAACATCTCCGGATATACAATAAGATCTTCACGGAGGAATGAAACATCTTCGGAATAATAAAGTACAAATATAATATTCTTTGAAATTACAATATTTCAACACTCCCCCTTAACAAGAAGGATATTATAACAACATCTGTAGGAGCAAGGAGTCATTGACTACATCATACATGATACATCTATAAATCATTGGAAGCTTTCTCAACATCATCAGTAACTCAAGCAGTTACTAGAACATCTTCAATACTGGAACATCAAAATCTTCAGTACTAAGTCTTTATCTTCTGTAGCACTTGAACAGCTACAACAACATCAACATCTGGATCCTCACGATCATCAACATTGTCATCACACGATCATCAGCATCGTCATCACACGATCATCACGATCAGCAGCATCGTCATATAGATCATCATGATCAGTAGCATCGTCATCTAGATCATCACGATCAGCAGCATCATCATATAGATCATCACGATCAACAACATCGTCATCTAGATTATCAGTATTAGTATCCACACCAATACAAGTATACACATCATCAATACAAGTATCCTCATCAATACAAGTATACATACAAGTATCCTCATCAATACATATTATCAATACATCAATACAAGTATCCTCATCAATACAAGTATCAGTCAAGTATACACAATAGTAGCATACCTTGCAACACACATGATCCTTCCTTTCGGAATTACGGGATCATGGACAATCCTTCCTTTCGGAATTACGGGATTCTAGTCCATCAACTCTGGTGATCCTTCCTTTCATAATTATGGGATCATGGACAATCCTTCCTTTCGGAATTATGGGATTCTAGTCCATCAACACTGGTGATCCTTCCTTTCAGAATTACGAGATTCTAGTCCATCAACACTGGTGATCCTTCCTTTCGAAATTACAGGATCATGGACAATCCTTCCTTTCGAAATTACGGGATTCTAGTCCATCAACACTGGTGATCCTTCCTTTCGGAATTATGGGATCATGGACAATCCTTCCTTTTGAAATTACGATATTCTAGTCCATCAACTATGGTGATCCTTCCTTTCGGAATTATGGGATCACGGAAAATCCTTCCTTTCAGAATTATGGGATTCTAGTCCATCAACACTGGTGATCCTTCCTTTCGAAATTACGGGATCATGGACAATCCTTCCTTTCAGAATTACGGGATTCTAGTACATCAACACCGGTGATCCTTCCTTTCATAATTACGGGATCATGGACAATCCTTCCTTTCGGAATTACAGGATTCTAGTCCATCAATATTGGTGGTGCTCAGACAATCCTTCCTTTTGGAATTACGGGACCCAGTCTTTACGGTGCTACCACACTTGGACAATCCTTCCTTTCGAAATTACGGGATCCTTGTCCACTATGGACTTCATTCTCGAAGACATAGGTCTACGGATCAATTCAAGGGACCAAAGTCCGGTGACGATACAATCCCCATCTGTCCACTAAGGACTTCATTCTCGAAGACATAGGTCTACAGATCAATTCAAGGGACTGAATTTTGGGGACGATACAATCCCCACCTGTCCACTAAGGACTTCATTCTCGAAGACATAGGTCTACGGATCAATTCAAGGGACTGAAGTCCGGGGACGATCCAATCCCCACTTGTCCACCAGGGACTTCATTCTCGAAGACAACTATCTACGGATCCTTTTAGAACATGTGTTCAAGGATGATGCAATCCCCTTGTCAACTTAGACCCTATCTAAGGACCATCCACCAACCTCTTTGTCAGCATCAACAATATAGGTATCCACATCATCGACCTCACTGTCGATGCAGGCAATCTCATCATAAGTGACCACATCACTCCCCCTTTCGAGGAGAGTCCTACCAAGCTTGTCTCAGAAAATACTCAAAATTTACTTGAGGTAGAGGTTTGGTTAGTACATCGGTAACTTGTTACAAAATCAAACTTTATAGTTCCTTTCTGCACCATATCTTGTCAGATCTCTATGTGCTTTGACTTATCATGGAACATTGGATTATCTGCCATCTTGATACAACTCTGTTTGTCACATAGGATCACAGTTGGGTCTATCTCTAAGTCAAACAATCCTGAAGCCATACTACTTCACAACTAGCAAAGTAAGTAGCCATATATTCCACTTGTGCTGAGATCCACACTAGACTGCTTCCTGCTAAACCACGAGATCATGGATAATCTCAGACAATAACATCCTCTCGATGTTCTCTTCCTGTCTAATACACTTTCTACTTGATCAACATCTGTGTAGCCATCTAAAGTCATGATCTCCAAGATAGCATAGATCAAAGTCTATCATATCCTTTAGGTACCTCATCACATGATTTGCAACTATCAGGTGAACACATCTAGTTTCCACTAGATACTGACTCAAGGTGTTCATAGCAAGGCATATATCTGGCCTGGTATTCATCAGATACATCAATGACCCAACAATATGTCTGTACAGAGTCACATCATCTAACTCTGAGGAGTCATCAGCTAACAACTTCAAGTAGGAACCCATGAGAGTGGCAATGGTTGTTCATTCGAACAAATCAATTCTTCTCAAGATTTTCACAGCATACTTTCGTTGGTTGAGAAAGATTCCTTATGAGCCTTTTCATGCTTCCAGTCCTAGGAGGTAATGTATCAATCCGATATCATTCATCTCGAACTCTATAGCTAGCTTCTTCTTGCTTTCCATGATCTGTTTCTCATTCCCTGTTAGAAAGAGATCATCTACATACAATAATAGTATGATCCATAACCTTAAGGTAAAGGTTAGGAACAACTTTACTTCTGGTAAAACCCAAGCTTGTCAAGAAACTATCCAATCTCCTTCTATGACTGAACATCATTAATACTCTGCATTGAGTGATCTTATGCATATATATATGTGCCATCTCCCATCATATGGGTCTACTGATATGAGCCTCGAGATCATTCGAACTCTGTGGTGAGTTCCTTCTTGCATCCATGTCATCTATGTATAGAAACCATATTCAACCTTGTAGCAAAGGTTGAGATCCATATCATCCATGGTGATCATTAATCTCATCAATTGACTATCGATCCTGGGTACCCATACAGAACCTGATTCACACTTCTTCTTTAATTACACCATTAAGAGAATGGTCTTACCTAGCCACTTGGAGAAAACATCTCGTCATGATTCTCTTCCTCTTTCTAAGAGAATCTTTTAGCCATGAGATTTGTAAATCTTCTTGTTGAACATCCATCACTTGTTCGGTGTTTATCATTCTTCATGATCTTTCCTACAAATCAAAATTAAGTACATGATTAGTAATGCTTCATAATCATGAAATCATGTTGACATGATAACCTATTATGCATACAGATATCATTTACATAGTTATGCAACTATCTTGACCAATACTTTGGCACAACACTTTTCCATATCCTATATGCATACAGTGGCTATCTAGATGCCTTCCATCTCTACCAGGACATACTATCGAGAGTGTGCACAGCTCTCAGCATGTCAGCAAAGAGGTTTCATTCTAGACAAGCAACAATGGAATGTTTGTCCAATTTACCAATCACATGCATATTAGTAGTATACTGTTCAATGCTATATGAATGTTTACACTCAGCATGATATATTCTAAATAAGCATGCAATCTATTACATGCAATATTATTTACTATTTCAAATAACAACTCAAATACTTATCTTTTATGCTTTTGTGGCTGCATCTCGCTTGATCTTCTATATGTCTTTTGAACTTCTATTCATTCTGTATCACTGTGCATGCTCAAGTGTGCACTAGTGTCATCCTCATCATCTCATACACAAACATCAATTTATTAGTATATTCTCAATATTATCAAAACATTATAATTCTTGAATATGTATAATCATGATCATAATAAACATTAGTATTCAAGGTTTCAGGGAAGTCTTCTTTTACTCATGCATATTCTTGTTTGATCATAGGACTCTTCTAGTTAGTTAAATCATCAATCAAGATAAGAGACATAATATGCATAAACCCTTGATTACTAACTTTATGAATAAGCATAACCAATCATACCAAGTATACTTATATAAGGGATCCTAACACAAGGTAAGACTCTAACTTGACATAGGAAAACATACCTGGATTAGTATACCTGCTTAGTTATGTCTAACATACCTAATCAATATCTTATTTGTTCTCTTCAATGATTTAGAGATTCTGTGCTGGAACCTGCATATCTCATAATAGAACAAAGTCATACATACCTCGTAAGTGATCAAATATTATGGAGGAGTCTTTGTCTTCATGTTGTCATGGTCATGGAACTTGATTTGTCTTTCATTATGTACCTGTATCTTGTTAGCAGACAACATCAACCTCATACAACACCACAGTGCATTAGTACAATCATATAACCCTAATCAATGAAAGTCTTCTATCATTCACATTCATAGTTTTATTAGGGTGATAAGATAATTCTAACATTGTACTAACCTAAATAATATGAGGCCAAACATATTATGAACTTCATCAAGAATCAGATTTCAAGACATACCTGTATCTCCTTAAGTCATACCAGTCGAGATTTCTTGTAGTCTTCTTATGTAAGGCCTTAGCCTCAACTGCCCCTGAAACTGGATATGGAGCTTGATTAGGGTTTGCTAAAGAAACCCTAAAAATTCAATCTTTGACTTTCACACTTCTGAATGGATGAAAGGATGTGTCTTGTTGAGCTGATCAAACTTGCATACTTCAATTTTGAAATCTCCAAAATTTGAACCCTCAAAAATTTGAAACTTCTGGATCTTCTAGACAGGATCCTGAACTAGGGTTTGATGGAGCCCACTCTTCAGCCTAATTAGAAGGTTTGATCCAAGTCTCTAAACTCTTATTTTTCTGAGTAGCTTCCAGCCATGGTCACAGACTTAAAAAATTCCAACTTTCTCCGAAACCCTAAATTCCGGAAACCATGAATGAATGTGCTTAAAAATAATTATGTTTTGACAGAAATATGTACCTGATTGTTTCTACTATAAATATGAAATTTTCGATCCACAGGGTTTGAAATTTTTTTTTGTGGTATCCTGACCTGTCATCTTTCCATCCCGACAAGTCTGACCTCAATTGGATTTTCTGAGAGAGATTTATGCCAAGTGTTGCAGCGTGACCTGTTTATGGGATAAACTAGGAGAGTGAACTTGTACGGCGTGCCATGTGTCACTAGTTCAACTTCGGCCTCTAAAAACATTTTCAGAGATAGTACAGTCTGTGTACTACTTGTCACTTTTTACAAAATTTCATTTGGAGCTTCCTATCCCAAGTTATGACCTTTTTCCTTAGGTCACCTGATTATGACTAAGATATGGAAGAGGCCGAAACCGTAACTTGTACTGATCATAAATCACAAAGTAAAACGAATCTGAGGGTTTCCTTTGGACACAAGGTATATGGGGATGTTATCCCCGACTTGTAAAGGTTTCATATCCTGAACCTTTGCCAAAATGGATTTATAGCAAAAGTTCCACGATGACTGGTTTTTGCTATATAAAACCCTAACCTTCAAATTGTCGCAAGTGAAGCAAGTGTCGTAAGTGCCATACATTTCCTTCCTTCAGGTTAGCTTTGATACCATTTTAATATTCAATATTCTAAGACAACATTACATTCCATTTCACAATAATATCATATACAGGATCACTGAAGAAACAACAAGCACAGCATAAACACAAGAGACATAGACTTATCTTGGGAAACCCTCATGGGGTAGAAAACCCAACAAAGCTTCCTCAATATAGATGACCAGCAATATACAAAGATTCAAACCAAAGACATGATCTCCTCCTCCTCCATAACAGACCTCTCTCTCACAAGTGCGCTACATTTCAAGTGAGGGATGTGTGTAATAAGTGAGGAACATCCTCCTCTACTTATACTAGTTTCCTGACTGACTTTTACACAAGCTAGGTCAGCCCTAACTTAATTACTGGGTTAAACACCCCATTGCAACTAACTGGGCCGACCCCTATAGGGTGGTCTAATAACCCTTTGACCCACATAACACATACAGGGATGACCCCCACTAGTGAAGTCTAATAACACAAGTTACCACAATCCGACGGAGGAATAAACATCTCCAGAATAATAAAGTACAAATATAATATTCTTTGAAGTTACAATATTTCAACATATATATATATATATATATATATATATATTATCTTCTTGATCCCAACTAGTATATAACATGAATTTATCACAATAAATTCATTCAAGTTTCCTATTCTTTATAGTCACTCACCATCCATGATCAAGCATCCCCTTCCCTTCTAAACAGTTTCTCTGGAAATCCATCATTTTCCAAGTCTTTTGTGCACAAGATAAGTTCATACTTATAGAGTCATCTTACTTTAGAGAATCCCACTAGTAACCTATAATATAATATATCCCATGGCAATCAAGACCTATCATAGGGTTCTAATGTCATTCTAGTATCAGTATTCCCTTTTCTTGCAAGCTCTCGGTAGCCATCATCTATACTTACTAAACATATCCATCATATCACATGTATTATACACATATATTTTCCATGATATATCATCATAATAATTTCAATAAATAAAAAAAATTCAATTCAGGTTCATAAAGAAACCATATTTCACAAGTATGAGATCCTTCTCATAATGTTTGTTCTTTGCAAGTGGTAGTGCCTAGTTTTCCTTATGGACTTACACTCATTTCCATAACTAAGACAATTATACCTGCAATCTAAGATTTTTTATTTAACCAAACAAGATATGAGTATCCATGCATATATCCATTTTATTGTAACATTTACAACAACCCATAAAGTGATCTCAAAATTATAATACATAAATAATTCAATCAATATCAACTATCAATATCTCAAATGCAATGAAATAAATTCACTATGTATGAATCACTTAACACAATAAAAATTACACAAAGCAATCCATTTTTCAATGCATATGCAATCAACATAGATAAATCCATACCTGGATGGTTTCCAATAACATATCTGATGTTACCTTATAAGAAGGGTAATTTTTAAGGGCGAAAATTAGCCAATTGGCTATTTTTCGGGATTTTTTTCAAAAAATAAATTCGCTATTTGGTCATTTTTAGTCTCTAATATTTCCTATATTTACATAAAAATATGTTTTTAATCATAATATTCGCCAAAATTTACACATTTCAGGAGTTAATTATATGTTTCATATTTAATATTCACCTACCTATCTATATACATGTTTTTTTCAATCCAAAATAATCGCCTAGGTGTCATGCCCCAAATTTGGCATTGGGTCACAATGGCCTAATCAAATTGGCTCTATTCATTAGAGTTTGTCAAATTGATGCTAAAGGTCAAATAATTGCCAAGGAGGAAAATTACTAGTTTCCTAGGTTTGGGGTGGAAGCTTTGGGATTTGGAATAATGGGAATAATAAATGATGTTGGAACATTAGGATGGCATAAATATTTAATAAAGGAAATAAATAAATATATACAAGTGAAAATCAAAGTGGCATTTGATCATGAAGACACATGGAGGAAGTGGGACCCACACAAGCTAGAATTTGTGTGCCACATGGCATCCTCTTCTTGCAATTTTGAATCCATGGGAAGCCTAATGTTCTTGGGATGAGATATAAGGTAAATAATACTTGAAATGAGTCAATGAGATTGAAATATAGAGGAAGAGTAACTCCCATGGAAGAGGAAGAGACAATTTGGAGCTAGTGAGACACTTGGGATAGATTCCCTAGCTCTATGACAACAATGATGCAGATGCTATGAGACAAATGACACAAATAAGACCTGAAGGATGAAATATGACATATATGACATTTCAAGGGTAAAAATAGACTCCAAGAGGGTGTTCAAGGGTGTTAATGCAGCTAAGATGCATCCACATGTGATTTGGTGGAAGTGGGAGACCAGGAATTGTTGTACAAGTGGCGTCCTTTGGAATCTCTTCCCAACTTGAGTTGGCATGAGTCTCTTGGAAGGAATTCGACCCATGTAGGACATTAGAACTTTATAAATTTCAATAACAAAAAATGAAACCAGCTTTTGATCATTTGTAGAATTTGCAATTGCATTTGTGTAGAGGGAGAGCTAGTGGATGACTAGTTTCTTGCCTTAGCCAATTTCTAGGGTGAAAGATTCCCATCCAAGTTGATAATTGGAAAGGCCATTTAGACCTTTCATTTTGAGCTTTAATGGAGTCTTTAATTTCAGGTGTAAGATACCTGGGAGCTCATGGTTTCTTATATTGCAATACATTCTCTCAACCATTTCCCGTTTTGATGGCATATTCTTGATCCTTGAGGGAGGGCATTTTTGGTGAGATATTGTACTCTTTGGGGGAGATTCTCATGCCCCATTTATTTTGTAATATGAATTAAATACTCTCTTATTCATCTCCAGAAATTTTCAGGTCGAAATTCCAAGTAGAAATGTATAAATCTCATATTTAATGAAAGAGCAGTGTTATTTCCCCACTACATTGATGTATAGCATGATAATGCTGATGATTTCAAATGAATGGATGTTTATCTGATACATTTATGATTAATATACTACCATGGATGTATTTTACAAGTTTCATGTACTGTACTTGAGAATTTGAAGTATTTTTACTTAGTTTAATTGCATTGGGAGAAGAAATAGTGCCATTTCCCCAAGGGTCGAATTGGTGATTTTTGCAGCTGAATGGGAGAGGGTTGGAACAGATATAATAATAAATTAATGATGCAAATGAGACATTAATAACATAATTGAGACATCCCCTACCTCGTTTCAGGAATTTGAGTGGGTTTGGAGGCATTTGGGAATCCATTTTCAATACTTACCCCAGGGGGATTTGAACCCCAAATTACTAGTAAAATTGCATACTTGGTCCAGAATCTTAATAGAGTTTGCAGAGGTCTTTTGGTGGCCATATATCATCCCTGAAAATCATATTCAAGTCCTAATATCATTCATACACCTTCCTTGAATATTTGAAGGCATTTGGAGTCAATCTGAGACCTAGAGACTAATACTATTCAAAGGAAAATTACTAGTAAAGTTCCCTACATTGGCCAGAATTGAGAGAGGATTTGAAGAAGTATTTTAAAGGTCTAAAAACATACTTGAAACACATATTTATGTTCTATCATCATCCATATATATTCATAGAATATTTGGGAGCAATTGGAGCAATTTGGGGACCTAGAGCTCAAAACTAGTCAAAGGTCTAACTAGGAAAAAAAGTGAAAATTTGCCATTTTAATAAAATTCCTAACAAGGGACATTACACTGGTATCAAAGAATGGTACTTGCACCTCTATATTAGGTACATACATTCAGAAAAATTGGAAACCATGGCTTACTATTATGATGAATCCTATGAGTACAATTCTTATGAGTAATATGCAGATGCTTATGAGCAATATGAAGCATAATGTGAATGGTACGAGGAAGAGGTGCCATCATGCAAGGCTTCTTACAATTTCAAGAGAAATGAAGATTATTCTTATGAATTTAAATCTGATGAATATGAGTGTGTCACACCAACCAAGGATAATTCTATGAATGAGTTTCAAAGATGGAAAGCAACATATAACACCTTGCCCCAACAATATAAAAAATATCAAGAATATCTTGGTTTGAGAAAAAAGACACAAAATGTCATGTCTTTTGAGTACTTTGCTGAACATATTTTTGAAAATAGGCCCAAAAATGAAGATGTGGAGTTAGTAAAGAAAGGTTTATGCCCTTCTTGTAAAGAACCTTGGAGAGAATATCATATATGTGTGCAGGAAATGATGTCCTACTTGAGGAGAGCTTTTGGGAATTCTTCAAAAAGAGATTCCAAAAATATTGATCCTAAGGAAAAAAAGGGGAAAAATGCATTAGCTTGCTTGAAGGAGAAAAAGGAAGAGACATCACAAGAGAATGAAGTATATTCTATTGAGAATATGGAAGATCATTTCAAGACACCTTCTAGTTTAGACATGAACCAAAGAGCATCTACTGATGGATGCTTAAACTATGAAGGAGTACCTACTAATGGGTGCTCACACCTATATGTTGGTGACATAGAGATCACTTTTGAAAACAGTGTTGATGTAAGCCCAAGTTCCATTAAGCATGATAATGAAGACCTTGTAGCATTTGAATAAGAACCAAAATCAACTTCCCCATCACCACTTGAGCTTCATGAAGTTGGTCCAAGCAAAAATGAAGAAGATGAGGAGGTTCATTTGCAAGAGCCTCATTTTCTTGAAGGATCCTTAAATATGAATGAAAAAAATATCCAAGAGTCCCTCAACATTCTCCATGACACTCAAGCATTGGTGTTAAATTCTTGTTGGAGAGCTACTTCATTGGAGGAAACATCCTTTCTTGAAGACATGGAGAAGATTCAAAGAGCAATGTGCCACATCAAAGGTAATTTCATGTCTTTTCTTTTTGATAGAAACCATTTATTTGAGCTTAATGAATTGTTACATGATGCATACTTGAAGAATAATGAGGATAATCATAAGCTCACAATTCAAAATGAGCAACTTCTTGAAAAGTTGCAAGATACTTGTTTTTCCTCCTATATTTCAGATTGTCAAATGGTAGATTGTTTGGAGGATTCTCATGACATGGTGGATCATGAGAGATGTGGAAATTTGAATGTGCTTAATGTGTTTAAAGATGAACTTGAAGAGATCCAAACACTTCATGTGGTGGGAGAGGAGCTTGAATTGTCTCTCGGTGAAGGTTATGCAATTTTTAAAGAAGTGCATGATTCCTCTACATTGGAACTAATCTACAACAAAGGTTTCACACTTTTGAAGGAGTTGCATGATACTAACCATATGGATCCTTTCCATGATGAAAATTCTGCACTTTTTGATCATTTGGGTGAGTTAGTTAATTCTACTACATCCTACAATTCCATGTTTTGTAGCATTAGTCTCAATAAAGAATGGGTGAAAGGGTTCTTTTTGATGGTGCCACATGAGGAGTATGGAACTCCTATATTTACTTTTCATGACGATATGGTTGGAGCACATTCTTATTCACATTTGCAGCAGCATTTTTTGTTACTTTATGATGATGCACATCTACATGGATGCACCTATGATATGCATTTGAGTCACTTGAAGACTCATGGTTTCTCTTGCTCAACACTTTATTCATTTGATGTTGGAGGAACTTCGTCCAACACTTGGGTGAATATATTTATGATTGGAGAACATTTTTGTTGGAAGCCACATACTTTGTTATATCTTTATGATTCTCATATTCAGGGATGTATGGGTGAGACTTCTTTGAGTCATTTGAAGTCTCATTTTTTCTACTCATTATTTGGTTCAGATTTTAGTGGAGATTCTTTATTCACTTCTTGGATGAAAGAATACATGGATGAATATTTTGATGCATCTCAAATCCTTTTGGAGCAGCATTATAGGACATGGGATCCTCACCTATGTCATTGGAGCATATTTGATTGGTCACTTGAAGCTTGTATGCACTTGGAAAATGGTGGTCTACTTGCTTGGAGGTATAAGCACTTTCATGATTCTTTGATGAAGCACCTCCTCGATGTACATTTTCATTATGTTGTTATGTACTTGGATGATATATATTTTGTACTCATGATGTTTGGAAGAATGCATACAAGAAAATGGGATCTAGGAATCCTCTTATCTAATGGTGTGGGTTGGAGAGCACTCTTAATTGTTGGGGTGCAATACAAGCAATGGGACCTTGGAATCATTTTTGTCTCATTGGTTTCAATTTTTTTGGGAAACAAGAAGTATGGGAGATGTATTTCCCACTTAATAAAGTGATTTTTATCAGAGTAGTGCAGCAGCAAGCATGGTGGTTCCTCTCTAAAATCTTCATGGAAACTCAAAGACTCAAGGTTGGGTAATTCAATGGCAACTTCAAAGAATTATACAGAAAGCAGGTTCTTCAACACCCATGTTTGAAATTGCTTGAGGACAAACAATATTGGGAAGGGAGGATTTGTCATGTCCCAAATTTGGAATTGGGTCACAATAGCATAATCAAATTGGCCCTATTCATTAGAGTTTGTCAAATTGATGCTAAAGGTCAAATAATTGCCAAGGAGGAAAATTACTAGTTTCCTACGTTTGGGGTGGAAGCTTTGGGATTTGGAATAATGGGGATAATAAATGATGTTGGAACATTAGGATGGCATAAATATTTAATAAAGGAGATAAATAAATATATGCAAGTTAAAATGAAAGTGGCATTTGATCATGAAGACACATGGAGGAAGTGGGACCCACACAAGATAGAATTTATGTGCCACATGGCATCCTCTTCTTGCAATTTCGAATCCATGGGAAGCCTAATGTTCTTGGGATGAGTTATAAGGTCAATAATACTTGGAATGAGTCAATGAGGTTGAAATATAGAGGAAGAGTAACTCCCATGGAAGAGGAAGATGCAATTTGGAGCTAGTGAGACACTTGGGATAGATTCCCTAGCTCTATGACAACAATGATGAAGATGCTATGACACCTATGACACAAATCAGACCTGGAGGCTAACATATGACATATATGACATGTCAGGGCTAAAACGGAACCCCAAGAGGGCGATCAAGGGTGTTAGGGAAGCTAATATGCTTCCACATGTTATTTGGTGGAAGTGGGAGACTAGGAATTGTTGTACAAGTGGCGTCCTTCGGAATCTCTTCCCAACTTGAGTTGGTATGAGTCTCTTGGAAGGAATTAGACCCATGGAGGAAATTAGAAATTTATAAATGTCAATAACAAAAAATGAAACCATCTTTTCATCATTTGTATAATTTGCAATTGCATTTGTGTAGAGGGAGAGCTAGTGGATGACTAGTTTCTTGCCTTAGCCAATTTCGAGGGTGAAAGATTCCCATCCAAGTCGGTAATTGGAAAGGCCATTTAGACCTTTCATTTTGAGCTTTAATGGAGTATTTAATTTTAGCTGTAAGATATAGAGAATCTCATGGTTTCTTCTATTGCAGCACATTCTCTCAACCATTTCCTGTTTTGATGACATATTATTGATCCTTGAGGGAGGGCGTTTTTGGTGGGCTATTGTACTCTTTGGGGGAGATTCTTATGCCCCATTTATTTTTTAATATGAATTAAATACTCTCTTCTTCATATCCAGAAATTTTCTGGTAAAAATTCCAAGTATAAATGTATAAATATCATTTTTAATGAAAGAACAGTGCCATTTCCCCACAACATTGATGTATAGCATGATAATGCTGATGATTTCGAATGAATTGATGGTTATATGATACATTTATGATTAATATACTTCCATGGATGTATTTTACAACTTTCATGTATAGTACTTGATCATTTGAAGTATTTTTACTCATTTTAATTGAATTGGGAGAAGAAATAGTGCCATTTCCCCAAGGGTCGAATTGGTGATTTTTGCAACTAAATGGGAGAGGGTTGGAACAGAGATAATAATAAATTAATGATGCACATGAGACCTTAATAACATACTTGATACATCCCCTACCTCTGTTCATTAATTTGAGTGGTTTTGGAGGAATTTGGGAAGCCATTTTCAATACTTACCCCAGGGGGATTTGAACCCCAAATTACTAGTAAAATTGCATACTTGGTCCAGAATCTTAATAGAGTTTGCAGAGGTATTTTGGTGGCCATATACCATCCTTGAACATCATATTCAAGTCCTAATATCATTCATACACCTTCCTTGAATATTTGAAGGCATTTGGAGTCAATTTGAGACCTAGAGACCAATACTATTAAAAGGAAAATTACTAGTAAAGTTCCCTACATTGGCCAGAATTGAAAGAGGATTTGCAGAAGTATTTTAAAGGTCTAAAAGCATCCGTGAAACACATATTTATGTTATAAAATCATCCATATACCTTCTTAGAATATTTGGGAGCAAATGGAGCAATTTGGGGACCTAGAGCTCAAAACTAGTCAAAGGTCTAACTACGAAAAAAAGTGGAAAATTGCCATTTTAATCAAATTCCTAACAAGGGACATTACACTAGGATACTACACATAAGTATAATATTAGAATCCTTAAAAAATACCCTTCTTATAAGTTGGTGTCTTATGGAAACTTACATAGTCTTTTGAAACCATGCTCTTGATTGGTACTTGATTGGCCTTATCCTTTCTTTACAAAGATGACTTCCACATGTAGTACAATGATTGAACATATTCATCCATGCTATCAATCCATATTCATATAACCATTATCAAATACAATAATTATATTTATGCTCCTCGCAAAAGTATATCATACAACTTTTACCAATATGAAATATCATGTACATGCACAAGAATATTTATATGCACTATGCATTATCTCTTACTATTCCCACTAATAACACAATATACTATAGAACGAGAATTGTATACAAGGAACGAGAATTGTATACAAAGAACAATAAATCTATCCATATAAACTCATATTTTGCACTAAAAACAACAAAAACAATCCTCAAATAAACAATTATGCTACCAGTAGCACCTCGTTTTCTTCAGAGCTAAAATTACAACTTTTTTGAAACCTCGGTCAATGTAGGTGTGATCAAAACCATAAATCGACGATCGAATAAAAAAGTGGTTCTCGCATAATCGTCCTTTTTTTTCGAGGTTAAAATTATGCTTTGTTTGAAATAGTGGCCCTAGCAATCGACACCATTGCAACAAAAACCCTAAAATCAGCCCTTGAATCGAAAACTGGTGCTACCATGGCACTCTTATTTTTCTTGCCCAAGTCAAAATTACAACTTATTTGAAATCATGCCCTTAACATCTGGTACCAACGCAACATAATTGTCAAAACGAACCCTTGGATGGAAAATAGGTGCTACTAGTAACATCCCTCTCTTCTCTTAAGTTAAAATTGCAAGCATTTTCAAAATATGGCCCAATTTGTTTTTCTATTCTTTTCAAAAAATGACTTTCACAACAACAACAAAAAGGCAATTTTAATTGAAAAATAGTTTTTTTGGAATAAAAAACACTATAAAACTGCAAAACACATAAAAATACAAAAAAAAGAATCAAATAAATTAAAAATTAAAAAAATGCATATCACATAACCAACACATAAAAATAACATGTAACAATATATATATATATATATATAATATTTCAAAGCAAAGCAAACCTAATGACGACCATGGCTTGGTCCTAGAGGGGGGTTTGACCATGTGTATTGGTATGTTGGTAGTGGATGGGGGTTAGGGTGAGCGATTTTGAGAATCATGCCACCCATTCGCTGCTCCAAGGGCCTCCCCAGCTTGGAGCATGTTAAGTTTTAAACCAAATAGACTAGCAAGATCACTGAAAGAAACATAATCACAAGATAGACACAGAATTTACCCTGGGAAACCCTCATGGGGTAGAAAACCCAGAAAAGCTTTCCTCAATAAGATGATCAACTAAAATACAAGATGTGCTCCAAGACTTGTCCTTCTTCTCTATCTCACATGCAGACCTCCCAGACACAAGTGTGCTACTTTCTGAGTTGAGGAAGTGTGTCAAATGAGGAGCTCTTCTCCTCTACTTATACTAGATCTAATAACCTCAGGGCCGACCCCTACATAACCCCTAAAATATAAACTTAGGGCTGACCCCCACATGGTGGGTCTAATAACCCTAGTTACCAAAAACCATCGGAAGAATAAACATCTCCGGATACATAATAGAATTGCCTCGAAGGGATAAAACATCTCCGGAATAATAATGTACAAATATAATATTCTTAGAAGTTACAATATTCAACACTCCCCCTTAAGGAGAAGGATATTATAATAGTATCTGCAGGAGTAAGGAGTCATCGACTACATCATACATGATACATCTATATATCATCGGAAGATTTCTTCAATGCATCATTATTAGTAACTCAACTAGTTACTGGAACATCAACATTATTGTTATCGCACAATCATCAACATCGTCATCACACGATCATTAGCATCGTCATGACATGATCGTCATCATCGTCATCACACGATCATCAGCATCATCATCATACGATCATCAGCATCATCATCATACGATCATCAACATCATCATCATACGATCATCAGCATCGTATACCCTACAATACACATAATCATATTACAGGATGATCAATCCTGCTCTCTTTAGGAAATAGGTCCATGGATGATGCAATCCTGTCATGTACCTTTTAAACCGAGGTCCAAGGATGATCCAGTCCTACCATGTACCTTTTGAACCGAGGTCTAGGTACGATCCAATCCTATCATGTACCTTTTGAGCCGAGGTCCAAGGACGATCCAGTCCTATCATGTACCTTTTGCACCGAGGTCCAGGGATGATCTAGTCCTATCATGTACCTTTTGAACCGAGGTCCAGGGACGATCCAGTCCTACCATGTACCTTTTGAACCGAGGTCCAGGGACAATACAGTCCTATCATTCAATTCTTAGAGAACTCATGTCTACGGCTCAATTCAAAGGACTAAAGTCCGAGGACGATCCAATCCCCTACCTGTTCATTCAGGACTTTATTTTTGGAGACATCTTGTCTACGGCTCAATTCAAAGGACCGAAGTCTGAGGACGATCCAATCCCCTACGTGTTCATTCAGGACTTTATTTTCGGAGACATCTTGTCTACGGCTCAATTCAAAGGACCAAAGTCCGAGGACAATCCAATCCCCTACCTGTTCATTTAGGACTTTATTTTTGGAGACATCTTGTCTACGGCTCAATTCAAAGGACCAAAGTCCAAGGACGATCCAATCCCCTACCTGTTCATTCAAGACATTATTTTCGGAGACATCTTGTCTACGGCTCTCTTTAGGACTGAAGTCCAAGGATGATCCAATCCTCACATCAATACAGGTACAAGTATCCTCATCTATACAATTACATTAATATATGTGCATATATCATTAATACAAGTATTCTCATCAATACATCAATATGTAATAATACAAGTATCATCATCAAAACATGTATCCTCATCAATGCATCAAAGCACCTATACATATATCATGTATCCTCATCAATACATACATCATCAAAACATGTATCCTCATCAATACATATATCATCAAAGTAAAAGAAAAATAATGTAAGTATTCTAAGTGTAAGAAATCTAAATCTAAATAAGCATAAATATCTAAGAGTGGTAAACAGGTATCCTCATCATCAGTGACGATACTACTCCCCCTTTCGAAGATATCAAAACATGTATCCTCATCAATACATATATCATCAAAGTAAAAGAAAAATAATGTAAGTATTCTAAGTGTAAGAAATCTAAATCTAAATAAGCATAAATATCTAAGAGTGGTAAACAGGTATCCTCATCATCAGTGACGATACTACTCCCCTTTTCAAGGAGGGTCCTTTAGAGCTACACCAAGCTTGTCTCAGAAGTATTCAAATTTTACACAAGACAGGGGTTTGGTTAATATATCAGTAACTTGTTCTTCAGTACTCACATACTCAAGTTTGATAGCTCCTCTCTGCACCATGTCTCGTATATAAAAGTATCAGATCTCTATGTGTTTTGACTTATCGTGGAATACAGGATTTTCTGTCATTTTGATACAACTTTGATTGTCACACATGATCACAGTGGGATCCATCTCTAAGTCAAACACTCCAGATAATAGTTTCTGAAGCCACACTGCTTCACAGCTAGCAGAGCAGGAAGCTATGTATTTTGCTTCAGCAGTACTGAGAGCCACACTAGATTGTTTCTTGCTGAACCATGAGATCATGGCAGATCCAAGACCATAACATCCACTTGATGTACTCTTTCTATCTGAGATACTTCCTGCCCAATTAGAATCTGAGTAACCATGTAATCTGAGTTCATGATTTCCAAGATAATATAGACCAGAATCTAAAGTACCCTTTAGGTACCTCATTACATGCTTTGCGGCTATTAAGTGAACCTTTCTAGGTTCTACTAGATACTGACTCAGGGTATTTACAGCAAAGAATATATCTGTCCTAGTATTTGTTAAATACATTAGAGACCCAATGATTTGTCTATATAGATTTATGTCCACTAATTCTGATGTGTCATTAACTAATAACTTCAAGTTGGAGTCCATGGGAGTGGCCATGGCTTTACACTCCAACATATCAAATATTTTTAGAATCTCCAAAGCATACTTACCTTGATTTAGAAAGATTCCTTTTGGTTCTTGCCATACTTCTAGACCTAAGAAGTAGTGCATTAATCCAAGATATTTCATCTCAAATTCTGAAGAAAGCTTCTTCTTGCATTCAATAATTTGTTTCTCATTTCCAGTTAGAAATAGATCATCTACATATAACAGTAGTATAACTGGTTCATCATCCATTACCTTGAGATAAATATTAGGGTCAACTTTACTCTTGGTAAAGCCCATGCTTGTTAATAAATTGTCAATCCTTCCATACCAAGCTCTGGGAGCTTTCTTTAATCCATATAATGCCTTTTTCAGTTTGCATACATGAGTTCTCCCATCTTTAACCTCAAACCCTTGTGGTTGCTCTAAGTACACTTCTTCTTCAATGACACCATTCAGAAAAGTTTTCTTAACATCCATTTGGTGTAATTTCCACTTCATCATAGATGCAAGTGCCATGATAGTTCTAATTGAAGTATATCTAGCAACTGGTGCAAAGGTTTCTTCATAGTCAATTCCCTCTTTCTAAGAGAATCCTTGGGCTACAAATCTTGCCTTATATTTTTCAATGCTACCATCTGCAGCATGTTTTATCTTAAAAATCCATTTGGAAGAAACCACACTTTTATCTTTTGGTTTGGGAACAATATCCCAAACATCATTTTTCATTATTGACTGATATTCTTCTGTCATTGCTTCTACCCATTCTTTCTTCTGAGCTGCCTCTTCATAGCTAGTAGGTTGTTGATCCACAAGATCACACATCAAGGCCACATAGTTGGATACTAGCTTTGGTTTATTTCTTTCTCTAGTGGAGCCTTCAGGAGCTCCATATCTTTCAGCTCCTTGAATAATGTCTCTAGCCCATGCTGGCCTTCTTTTCCTACATAAGTTTGTAATAGGGGGTTCTTGTGGTTCTATCATGTCATGGTCCTCTGGTGTATCATCTTCAGGAATGTGCACATCTTCTGTGATTCTAGGAGGTGTATATTCTTCATAGATTTATTCAAGTTGACACTTCTTGGATTTCTTGAGAGCTACTTCTTCATCAAATGTTACATCTCTACTTATTTCCATATGATGAAAACCTGGTATGAAAATTCTGAAGGCTTTGGATGATTCACAATATCCAACAAATATTTCCTTCTTACCAGAAGGATCCAACTTGGTTCTCTTTTCTTTTGGAATGTGAATGTACACAGGACAACCAAATATTTTGAGATGACTTATCTCAGGCTTCTTTCCTGTGAACACTTCTTCTGGAGTTTTGAATTCAAGAGCACTATGGGATAGTCTATTCTGCACATAGACTGTTGTCCTAGCTGCTTCAGCCCATAAATATATGGGTAGATCTTGATCATGTATCATGGTCTTTACAGCTTCCATGATGGTTCTATTGTTTCTTTTATCCACGCCATTTTGTTGGGGATTGTAGGGAGTGGTTAGTTCCCTCTTGATTCCAGCTTCCTTACAAAAGTATTCAACGTCCTTTGAAGTATATTCTCCACCATTATCTATTCTGAGAATCTTGATTTTCTTTTCTGAGATATTTTCTATTAAGGCCTTGAACTCTTTGAATTTTCCAAAGACTTCATTCTTACCTTTTAGAAAGTATATCCAAGTATTCCTTGAATAGTCATCAATGAATGAGAGATAGTATTCAAACCCACTTAGGGAAGTGGTGGGCATTGGTCCACATACATCTGAGTGTATTAGCTCCAAAATGTTCTTAGTCTTTGTTTCACTCTTTGGAAAAGGGTTCTTGATATTCTTCCCTTTTTCACATCCTTTACATGAGCCATTATGATCAACCTTCAAGTTTGGTAATCCTATGACCACCTTGCTTACATAGGGTAGGGCCTTATAGTTAATGTGAGCTAATATTCTATGCCATAGCTCACTGCGGCTAGAGGTTTCATGAGCAAGGGCAACTTCTGGATGTCCCTTGAGCTTATAGAGACCTCCTTCCTCTTCACCAATGACAGCTGCATCTTCAATAGATTTTCCTTTGGGCCACATAAGTACTTGACCATCTATGAAGGCAACTCTAAAACCTTTCTTATCTAGTGCTGAGATAGAGAGTAAGTTCTTCTTCAAACCTGGTACATATAAAATTTCTTTCATCTTCAAGGGTGTTCTAGAATCTAGCTTGTATCTTGCTTCACCAATTCCCTTGATGGGATATTGGTAATCATCTCCTAGAGATACCTTTTGTGTAGAAGACTTTTCTTCAAGTTTTGAGAAAGTATTCCTTTGACCTGTCATGTTCTTAGAAGCACCACTATCAATGAGCCATGTATCTTCTTCGGGAGATACAGATCCAGAGAGTGCAGCGAATAGGACATATTCTTCTGGATCTTCTTTCTTTACTTTAGATCTTTTCCTTCGAGGCCTTTCTTCTTCTTCTTCTTCTTCTTCTTCTTCTTCTTCTTCTTCTTCACTATCATCTTCTGCCATATGTGCATGGTGTCTTTTGTGGACAAACTTCTTCTTCTTCTTTTGTGAAGGACAAAATCTGGAAATGTGTCCTAGTTTAAGACAACTGTAACACTGGACTATGGAGAGATCTCTTACTGGATTGGGTCTTCTTCCCCTTTTAAATATAGAGAAGGGTTGAGATCCTTTGTGGTCAACTTTCTTGAAGTGACCCATTCTTCTTCTTTTGGTGTGAGTAGCCAAGGCTTGGTCATCCTCCTTGAGGAGTGCTTCTCTGTTGGCTACCCTAGCCTCTTCTTGAACACAATCCTCCCACATTACATCAAACTTCATACTTTCTTTTCTGGCACACATAGTTTGTATAAATGACTCCCAAGGTCTAGTGAGACCATTTAGAGCGGTCATCACAAGTTCATCTTCATCAAGAGTATCACCAATGGCATCTAGTTGCTCCTTGATTTGGGAGACCCTTGAGAAGTAGTCTTGAATGGATTCTCCTTTGTGCATCTTGGTACTCTTCAACTGGGTTCTTAGGTTCATCTTCCTATTGATGTTCTTTCCCTCATACATTCTTCCTAGGGAATCATACATTTCCTTTGGAGTCTTCTTGGAAGCCAATTGGGGAATCAAGTGGTCTTTAATAGAATCATCTATGATTCTCTTTGCCCTAATCAAATCCTTCCTATGCTTCTCTTTGGCTTCATCTCCTTCAGGTTCTGCAACTTCATCCTTGATTTACTGAGCAAGATCATTCTCTTCAAGAATGAGACCAATTTTGTATTTCCATGCCCAAAAATTCTCTATACCTTCTAACTTGTCTTCAAGCTTAGTGCTTGGAGCCATCTTCTCTTGGGGGAGTCCAAAAGATAAGAGATAGAATAGTACTTACCTGGAAACTTTAACTTTTTACTTTTCTGGATCTGCAACACAATTTCTGGTTTATCGCACTTTTGGTAAAACTAGGGTTTGACTTTTCCGGAGTTATACCCAACCCAAAACCTCGATCCAAAGCTCAAAAGATAGATCTTTAGAAGAGATATTCAACCAAGCAATCAGAATCCAAAAATAATAACTTTTGTAGAAACCCTAATTTTGGGAGAGATAGAGAAATATAATTTCACCTTGTGAAAGATGTTCTATTTAGGCTAGCTCTGATACCATGTTAAGTTTTAAACCAAATAGACTAGCAAGATCACTGAAAGAAACATAATGACAAGATAGACACAGAATTTACCCTGGGAAACCCTCGTGTGGTAGAAAACCCAGCAAAGCTTTCCTCAATAAGATGATCAACCAAAATACAAGATGTGCTCCAAGACTTGTCCTTCTTCTCTACCTCACATGCAGACCTCCCAGACACAAGTGTGCTACTTTCTAAGTTGAGGAAGTGTGTCAAATGAGGAGCTCTTATCCTCTACTTATACTAGATCCCGACTTACCAAAATCCCTAATGGGGCCGACCTCTACGGGAGAATTCTAATAGCCCCTAAAATATAAACTTAGGGCCAACCCCCACATGGTGGATCTAATAACCCTAGTTACCACAAACCATCGGAGGAATAAACATCTCCGTATACATAATAGAATTGCCTCGGAGGGATAAAACATCTCCGGAATAATAATGTACAAATATAATATTCTTAGAAGTTACAATATTCAACATAGCAGTGGGTCGGTGGCGCAATTCTCAAAATATCCCACACTAACCTCCCCCTCATTACCAACATACCAATACACATGCATATTGTAATGACTAACTAACCTACCTCTAAGTTCACCATACAGAAATGCATACTTCAGAACATTAAGACTCAAAATATGAGATTTTTTTTCATAAAATATATTTATTTGACACTGCTCAACTATGATATGAAAACATGTATTCAAATAATTGTAACACAAGAACTTAATATAACATTTAACTTAAACATTCAAGAA
Organism: Larix kaempferi; assembly: GCA_027924585.1. Classification (NCBI taxonomy): domain Eukaryota; kingdom Viridiplantae; phylum Streptophyta; class Pinopsida; order Pinales; family Pinaceae; genus Larix; species Larix kaempferi. Next base: position 1,845,674 of record BSBM01000104.1, read on the forward strand.
ATTAATAAGGGCCATTGGATGGTGATGTCCCTGGCGTTCATGTAAAGATTGAATTTGTTATATTGTCAAAAATGAATTTGTTCGCTAAAGTTTTGGCTTAAAATAATTATATTGTTTATGTACAATAATTATATTGTTCATGTACAGTTTGGTGAGGTTTGTGCATATACATTTTTATATGAAAAGGCATTGTATATACATATAACAAGTGTTCCATCAATTATTGGTAATGTCTCTGTTGTGCTAGTTTGCATGGTGCTACCATATTTATTTAAGATCTCGAAATCCCACTAGACAATAGGAAAATCACACCCAAGTCAATGGACAAATGACCACAAATTGCAGATAATTCAGCCATGGAAATTAAAAAGATGGCATTTCATGAAAATTTATAATACTTTCTACAAAAATATTTCCACGTATAAAGGAAGAAGGAACGTCATGCTATTGCTACAGAGATGACACTACCAGCAACGAAAATAAATGATATGTTTAGATGTGTCAAAGGAGAAGAACATGCCATAGATTTGGATCAAAGATGCCACCTAGGTATCTCGAACTTAGTTGAAGCCATCGTCAACAGCCCGAGTTATGCAATGATTCCATGCTGCCAAACTAGTGAAGAAAAATAAATCATTCCCAGATTTCTCATCGGTTTTGAGATTGTTTCCAATTTAATTTAGAGTTTGTTGAAACATTAGATTACCACAAAACATGTAGTAATTCCCCAAAAGTGGAATCATATGTTAATACTAGAAATTAGTTATGCCACTAACTTGCAAAAATGTCACATCCCCACTGACCTCCATGGCCACGGGTAACCCTGTCATGTCCCCACTGACCTCCATGGCCATGGGAGATCCTGACACATTTGTTTTTCCAAAATCAACTGAATACACACACACAGTCAGAATGACTCAGATCCGCAATCCACAACCCACAATAGCGAATCCACAATCCACAACCCACAATAGCGAATCCGCAATCCAAAATTGTGGATGTGGAAGTGAAAAACCTCATACCCAAAAAGCTTACCTTTCTACAGTCTGCAATACGCAACAACGGACCTGCAATCCACAACCCACAACGGTGAACCCGCAATCCACAACCTGCAATGGTGAGTTTGCAATCTGCAATTGCGGATGCGGTGTTGACTCAAAGCCAATCGATAGGGGTTCCCATCACTATCGACACCAACCCATCGCGATCTCCCTGAGCATCAGCCTAGACAAGTTTTACCCTTCCCAGCAACACTTGCAGAGCAAATGAGGTCTCACCCGAGGCGATCAAGGGAGAGTGGACAGAACCATGTTTCCGCCAAATGAAGGAGGATGTCACGGCATCATCTAGTTAATCTTATTGCAACATTCAATGATAAATCTATGCATTCATGTTGACATTATTGTACTCAGAGCATCATTTAATGGAAATAGTCATCGTTATGGCAGATTATAACAGTAAAGTGAATATTGTATCAAAGAAACGTTGCATTATCATAAAAAGTCAGAAGATACATCAGGATTGCACAGAAACAGTTTCATCACATCATATTATTACTGCAAAAACCCAATATAGTGCCTCTGCAAATCACAGACTTCGGCAATACCATACCAAAACATACCAATACCATACAAATGACTCAAACAATACATAAAATAATAGAGCCTTCTTCCTTCTGTGATCTTGTCTGATGTGTCGCAGCATCGGCGATGCTGCGATTCTTCCTTACCAAAACTGCCTGCCAACATGCAGAAGTGCCCAACCTCATACCTGGAAAGTTTACCTTTCCGCAATCCACAATCCGCAATGGTGGACCCGCAATCCATAACTTGCAATTTGGCAAACCTGCAATCTGCAACCCGCAACGTCGAACCTTCAATCCACAATTGCAGATGCGGAAGTGCCCAATGTCATATTCTGTCAATGGTCACTTCCGCAATCCGCAATCTGCAATTGCGGATGCGGGCATACGGAACCATACCCCTGTAATGGAAACTTTACACACAAACTTCAGAGACGCATAACTTCTCCATCCTTGGTCCAAATGAGACAAGCTCGGTGCTGTTGGAAAGATCTTGGAGAACTCTATCCAATGGTGAAATCTATGCCCCATATGAGCACTCCTTCCCTATCAAATTTCCTACTGAAGTTATGTCCATAACTCTGCCAAAAAAAGACTTAAGGCTTCTTCCTGTCATGACTTTCCTTCCACCTAACCCACATAGGGTTCTGAAACACTTCCAGGGCATTCCCCTCCTTCCCAAGGATCAGATGTAAGCATACAACTTATTTCCAAGTTAATCATACACATCATAACATGTAAAATGCATCAAAATCAGGTCTAACAAATACATCTATCACATGCAAGACTTATAATGCATTAAACTCATGCAATACAAGATTATTCATGCAACAATGAACTCATCCCTTTACTCAGGTCTGCACATGACTCTATGTCAATCAAATTCATATAATCATGCATTCTACAATCTCACAATTGCACATAAGCAACCATTCATAACAATGAAACATCATCATTTAACATAACAAGAGTACTTATCTTTGAATTTTGAAGCAACTGGCTAAGTGAGAGCAACATTCCACCCAACCTTAGATCTATGCCCATCCTGTACTCTTTCAGCTAAGAGATCACCCCCAAGCTGGGCTGTGTATCCACTAAGGAGGGCTATCAGGTTCTCTCACAATCAAGATCCCATCGCAATGCCAAGCCAACTTCCAATTGGGTTGATCAAGCATACCAACAAGAGGGTCATGCCAAGCCAGCATATAGTTGGTTTTATCAAACATACTAGGCTAGCTGGTCATGCTAAGCCAATCTGTAGTGGGTTTATCAGGCATACCAAGCAACACAATCATGCCAAGCTAGCATATCGTTGGGTTTATCAAACATATTAGACAAGCTGATCATGTTAATCCAACCGACAGTGGGTTTATCAGGGTAATATGGATAGAAAGGGAGGCGTTGCTAAGCTAGTTAGCTCAACCACAGAGTTGTAGGAATCTAAACACTCAATTGACATGGCACCCACATTAACTACCACATCCAACACAAGGAAGACCCTCTTCTTTGCTGCATAGTCCCTCAAGGCCTCTTCCCTTCCAGTGCTATTCCAAGATGGGCATAGAAAGGTCCAGTCACTAGTTCTATGAGCCTTCGGCCTTCATTGGGTTTATCAAGCAACCCAACCTTCTTCCATAGTTCAACGATGGACTCCTTCCAGGCTTGGAGACGAACTCTATTCTGTAATTGATCTTCTACGATCCAAGCTCTGGTCCTCACGGTTTAAGCTTGCAGTTTTCTCACTGGTTCTATCACTATGTCATGGACACTCTGTCATCAATAGATTGGGTTCACACACATAGTTTCCATGGCTATCAACTTTCTGGTATTTCTATTACAGAGGGAAAACATGGCTATCTTCAGGTTATTCCGCTCTGTTGGCTTTATGTATGCAGGAACGTATGAGCAAGATCTCTCTCTGTGGGCAATGGATCGTGGAGGGAAAGTGCATGAATGAATCATGGGGTGAACGAATGAATGCGTGAATGTCCTTTACTAGAACGGGTAGTCCAAAATGGTTCAATGATCTCTAGACATTGAGTGTCCTTTAGGGTAAGAAATCAGAGCCATGCCCTGCCATAGGAAATCATAGGCATGCTCCATACTCCATCAGCTTCAGCAACATGGTTCTCAACCACCCTCTGCAACCACATTAATGTCATCAGGGAGTTCAAACGAGTTCACAGTTAGACATGTGGAAACATGGGAAACCAATCCCAGAACCCCCTCACCTCTCCCTAATTGATACACATGGCCCCTTCTCATTAGTTTCCTCCTTAGCCAGCTTCTTGGTTATTTTATTCATAAATAATAATTACATCATTTAGATTTGTTCATGGCTTAACAACCCATGAATAATCAAACTATCCAAATACTTGCCTAATCAGTAAGCTTTAAACATCCACTAGTGGGGCCTTGGCCTTGAGATCCACACTAGGGAAAGTACACACACAATTCATGTACATGGTATTTACATTGAAGCCAAATAACATCAATGGAAAAATGGGGTATTACAACTCCCTCTCTCTTAAAATAACATCGTCCTCAGTGTTCTCAAAACTGAACAAAAATGGGAATGCCTCTTTCATGGCATCCTCGAGATCCCACGTGGCCTCTTCTAGACTAAGGTGCCTCCATTGCACCTTTACCTACCCTATGGCCTGGTTCCGGAGCAAGGTAACCTTCCTATCAAGGATGCATGTAGGATCCACCTGGAACTCTCCCTTTGGTTCCACCTATATCACATGCCAATCAATGCTATGATTAGGATCATATACATATTTCTTAAGCAAAGATACATGGAAAACATTATGAGCTTTCATGTTAGCAGGAAATGCAATCCTATATGCCACTGGCCCTATCATATCAAGGACTTCAAACGGACCACAATATCTGGGTGCCAACTTGGCACAACTTTCCAACTTCATGGAACTCTTCTTTGGTCTCACTCTCAAGTAGACATGATCCTCAATCTGAAATTCCTTATGCATTCTTTTCAGATCTGCATAACTCTTTTGCCTGTCCTGTGCTGCCTTCAAATCTGATTCACACCTACTTATTGTTGCAATATGGAATTTCCTATTGAGTGCATCAACAACCTTATTCTCCTTACCCTTGACATGCTTAATTTCCAAATCGAACTCACAAAGAAACTCCATCCATCTAGTTTTCCTTGCATTCATATTTGGCTGGTCAAATAAGTATTTCAAACTCATATGATCAGTTCTAAGCTCAAATCTTCTTCGCAAGAGATAATGCCTCCATCTCATGAGAGCATGAACTATGGCTGCTAGCTCTAAGTAATGGGTGTCATAGTTCATCGCATGCTCCTTCAGATTTCTTAACTCATAACAAATTACAGAACCTTCTTGCATTATCACTCCACTGAGTCTTCAATGCAAGCATCAGTGCATACCATAAAATCCTTACTTGGATTTGCAATATTCAAAACAGGTGCACTAGTAATCAACTCCTTTAACTACTAGAAACTTCTTTCACATTTTTCAGACCATGTGAATTTGATGTCCTTCCTTTGAAAGGAAGTAATTGAATGGGATATCTTAGAGAAGCCTTCGATGAACCTTCTGTAGTAACCAGCAAGGCCCATAAAAGATTTAACATCTGCTGCATTCCATGGAGTGGACCAATGTTAGGAACCCATGTCTTTACTTTGTTAGTATATTGTTGTTGGACACATATGCTTTGTAAGTCATCCCGTAGTATTTGTTGATCCATAGTTTGTGTTATTGTTGTTGGTGCATATGCTTTGTAAGTCTCCCATAGTTTTGTTGATCCATAGTTTGTATTGGCCCATGGTTTTGACTCATAGTATTGGCGCCTAGACTTAGTATATAAGTGTGTGTTGAGGCCTATGAAGGCACTGTGAAGTTAATTGTATTGAGCTTGCTCAAGGGAGGTTTCCCCCTCGAAGTGGCCCGCGATCAATATAAAAGTGATTCTGAGTTTTGTTATTTCTAATATCTCATGTATTTGCATTAATTAATTATTGCAAGTTCATCACATCTGGTATCAGAGCACTTTCTTGGGCTCCTTGGGTGGAATTTCTTCCAATTTTTTTTTTTCGCATCTGTTGCAAGTTCAGATCTGGGAATAATCCCTATCCGCTTAACTGTGGGAAGTACTTGGGCATAAGCCCTAAAACTCATTGTGAGGAGTACCACAGGAACCCCAAAGTAGCTAGCCCATTGAGAGGACCTGCCAGCGAAAAGGGAAACGACCCCTACCTGATTGACTAGTTCCCACCCGTGAGGTAAACCAAAAGCTGTCGTTTGTGGCAAAGAGGCTATTAGTTTTACCTGAGCCGTGGAGTGAGCGATACTGCCCCAATACGCAAGCCGTCAGACAGCATTGGTGGCTGAGTGAAACACCTGAACTATTAGGAAGCCAAACATACCTGGGGTCCATATCTATTTTCAGCTGAACTGTTGCCGATCACTTTCGTGCTGTTTTAGATCCATTCCGAGCCATTTCATATCCAACTGTTTCAAATCCATTCTGAAAGCCATTCCAGATCCAGTCATTTTCGATCCATTCGATGTCATTTCAGATCCATCTGTTGCTAATCCCTACTGCGTTGTTGCAGATCCATTTCTGGAAAAAAAAAACTATTTTTCCGCCATATCTCCCTTGTTTTAACTTTGTTTCCCTTGAAACTTCTTTGACACCCTTGTAATCCCATTCTGCATATTTCATTCTCGAGGACCCTACCCCACATTCCACTTTCCAACACCCAAAATCTCACATTTGTCTATTTTTAGGGTTTGCCATAACTTCTTTGATTTTCACCCGATCGCCTTCAAATTTTACCACAGAGTTCCTTTTCTAATTCTGCTTCTTTGTCCCTCTTTGCCAAATTTTCTCATTCTTTCACCCCGCTTCTGAAATCCCCCTTTTTTGCCTTCCTATCCTTTCGACTATGAAAATCCTCACAGCAGATCTAAGAGATGATGTATACCTCACAAGAGTAATTATGATTAAGCAGGAAAATAGAAGAAGAGTGAACAATACAGTATAATGAGCAACAGAATAATAGGGGAGAGTAGAACTCAGATAGAAGCAATAATACTTCACACACACTAAATTATTAATCACAAATGGACATATTAATAATACAATGCATGAGGAATTCGAATGTCTAAGGTGGCAATTCGAATTATCCTTCATGGAGTGATCAAAGGATCACTGGAGTGTCATCGGAGCACAACTAGTATCATCGAAGCACAACTGGAAGTCTTCATCATCATCAGTGGAGTCATCAATGCTCAAGTAACTGTCAACCATCAGTCAAACTGAGTCTGGTAGGTGTAATTGAGTGTAATTGAGTGACAACTGGACTGGTAGGTGAAGAAGGGAAAGTTGCTTCCTAAAATCAAGGAAGAAGGGTGCATTAAGCAACTGGAGGGATAAAACTGAATAGTGAGAAGCTCCTAGGGGTTGGCTAACTGAGGGCTAGGTGTTGGACTGATGACTGGGATGCATGCAAACCCTAAAGGTGCATGCATGACTGAAAATGTAAATGATCAAAATACTGGTGGAACTAGGGTGGAGTATAGGAATATCCTAACACCCCCCCTTAATCCATCCTAGGCCCTAGTAACTAAGACCAAACGTCACCCAATACAATGAATAATAACAGTCAATAAACCAAGGAAGTGGGAAAATTTCATGGGAAACACACCCCCTCCTCAAAAAATAGACTGTAAGGCACACATAAAAATAAATGCTCCAAACTCAAGCAGGTGTTATGCTTGGTCATAAGTCTGGAGGTATCTTCTTCTTGGGAAGAAGTGGATCATGCTCAAAAAACATGTGTTTGTACTTGCTCTTCAGATCGAATGTGATGAGAACAAATCCAAAAGTATGAGGATGATCCTTGAACCTGTGATTTGAATCAGCTGAGGTAGGATCAAAATCATGAATGTGCAGATAGTCTTTTGTCTTCTTCTTCGAACCATCACGAGTGAGATTATGCCAAAAAGAACCATCAAATAATAATTGCTTGAAATCCAAATCAGATTTAAGACTTGAAGAATAGTTTCTTGAGATCTCTTTTGAACCAGCAGGGGTGAGATCAAAACTATCATATGCATGAGAAATTATCCCAAGCGAATGGCAATGGTTTCTTGAGATCTCCTTTGAACCATAAGAGGTGAGATCAAAACCAATGGATGCATGAGAAATTATCTTAAGTGGGTGGCAATGGCCATATTCTTCAATAACCTTTTGAAAGCATGAATTAATGATCATATAGTAGTATAAAAGAGATGATTGCTTGAGAGGAGCGAATGCATTACCTCCAATAGCTGATTTTACCTCCAAAATAATCATGTGATCATGATGCAAAGCAACAGACTCTGGTGCAAGAGAGGATTTAGTACCTTCTGCAATATTTAGAGTGTGAGATGGCACAGAAAGAGAAGAAAGGTTGAGCATGAGTGTAGAATCTACAAGTTCTTTGTCAACAACTTCAATATGAGATGATACTGGTGCATGATCTGAGAAACCATCAAGAGGAGCGAATGCAACACTTTGTTTGCTTTCGAATGGGTTGGGACCAAGTCCTTCATTCTCTCTGCCAAATTTTCCATCCAGGTGAGTCCATATCTCTTTTGGAGTCCATAACTCCTTTGGAGTTTCAACACCATTACGGTATTTGAATTGGAATCTCTGGCGTGCAAACAAAGAAAACATTATTGCTTCAAAGTGCATGTCACCTTTATTTGACCAGTCAATCTTCTCTTCAGGGGATTCAAACTCTCTTTCAAAATAACAATAAAAAAGATCATGGATCTTCAAGTTTTCTATCATTCTTGGTTTCCATTCATCATAGTTGAGTGGATCAAGAGGAGTAATTCCTAATGAATACATAGAAGCTATAGAAGACCTGCAAAAACAATATAGAATATTTGCAACTGCTACTGCTATAAGATGCAGAAACTGCTGCAACTGCTGCACTCGAAATCTTGGTAATAACCTGCAAAAAAATCTCAAGAATGGAGATAAACAATGCTCTCAACATGCTCTGATACCATGTGAAAATCCTCACAGCAGATCTAAGAGATGGTGTATACCTCACAAGAGTAATTATGATTAAGCAGGAAAATAGAAGAAGAGTGAACAATACAGTATAATGAGCAACAGAATAATATGGTATAGTAGAACTCAGATAGAAGCAATAATACTTCACACACACTAAATTATTAATCACAAATGGACATATTAATAATACAATGCATGAGGAATTCGAATGCCTAAGGTGGAAATTTGAATTATCCTTCATGGAGTGATCAAAGGATCATCGGAGTGTCATCGGAGCACAACTAGTATTATCGGAGCACAACTGGAAGTCTTCATCATCATCAGTGGAGTCATCAATGCTCAAGTAACTATCAACCATTAGTCAAACTGAGTCTAGTAGGTGTAACTGAGTGTAACTAAGTGACAACTGGACTGGTAGGGGAAGAAGGGAAAGTTGCTTCCTAAAATCAAGGAAGAAGGGCGCATTAAGAAACTGGAGGGCTAAAATTGAATAGTGAGAAGCTCTTGGGGGCTAGCTAACTGAGGGCTAGGTGCTGGACTGATGACTAGGATGCATGAAAACCCTAGAATGCATGCAAACCCTAAAGGTGCATGCATGACTGAAAATGTAAATGATTAAAATACTAGTGGGACTAGGATGGAGTATAAGAATATCCTAACATCGACAGTGTCCAAAATCTAGTCAAACCCCAATTACCCATCATATTTTTTCCCTAATCCAAATTTCCCTTTACTAAATCAGCTTCTGTTTGTGTTTTTCTACCCATTCCAAAAATAAAAATAAAAATAAATCCCTGGCTATGGTTGTCACCCGTGCAGGAGCACACACCATGGAGGAAGCACTTGCAGCCATCCAAACCAAACTCCAAGATCTGGATGAAAAATTTCTCAGCATTCAGCCATAAACAATAACCAACATCTAGAAACTTTTGTAGCCACCGGGTTCTCTTCTTCCAGCAATTTTCGTGGGCCGAAGCTTGATTTTCCTCGCTTCAATGGTACTGATCCAATTGGATGGATATACTGAGCAGAACAATATTTCAGTCTGCATAATACTTTTGATGTCCAGAAAGTTCCACTTGCATCCTTTCATTTGGAATAGGAAGCCCTTCAAAGGTACTGTTGGTACATCAAAGCTCATCCCGAGCCAAACTGGACAACTTTTTTCCAACTCCTTTTCCCACGATTTGGTCCTAGTGCTTTTGATGACTTCACAGGAGCACTCACTAAACTTCACCAAATTGGCATAGTGAGAGAGTATCAAACAGAATTTGAGAAATTGGCCAATCACACAAAAGAATTGTCTGATGAATTCTACAGGAGTTGTTTTATCAATGGTCTCAAGGATGAAATCTGCTCAGAGGTCAAAATGTTTTGTCCCAACACAATGATGGAAGCCCTAGGGTTGGCTAACTTGACAAAGGACAAGATTGCAGTTCAACAATGCTCCAAACCCAGCTTTGTTCCCTTCATAAATATGGGTTCCCAACGACCTCCCATCACGCCTACTCCTCAACCAACTCCTATCAAGCATTTGTCTGAAACAGAGATGCAGGCATGCCAAGAAAAAGGGCTTTGTTATAATTGTGATGAGAATATCACTCGGGGACATAGATGTGTTCAACAAAAGCTTTATCTCTTGGATGTGGATTCTCTGCCTGCCTTAGAACTTGGTGAAGAAGCTTGAGATACAATAGATGATCAGGTCGACATTCAACACCCACTTGTTGACACCCCATCTCAGGACGGCCCACCCGATATCTCTCTCCATGCTGTAACTGGCGTCACCACCCCACAAACAATGCGGGTCTGGGGATACTTCAAGAAGCTCCCTCTTACCATACTCATTGATTTTGGTAGCACTCATAACTTCATTGACCCTCGGATTGCCAAACAGGCTGATTGTTTTGTCCATCCTTGCTCCAACTTTGAAGTCATGGTTGCCAATGGGGGCACCTTACCTTGCAAGGGGAAGTGCCACAATGTGCGTATCTCTATGGAATATTATAACCTGCACTCTGACATGTTTGCCTTGTCCTTAGGCAGATGTGATGTGGTTTTAGGCATTCAATGGTTACGCACACTTGGCCCCATCTTATGGGATTTTGATGAACTTTGGATGTAGTTTTCAGTCAATGGGACACAACACAAATTTATGAGCTTACAACCAAGGTCTCTCCGCATCATTAGTTCACATCACCTGGAAAAGATCCTTAAGAAGAATTTGCATGGTGTCATTGCTCATCTCCATTCCCTTCAGATGTACCCACCAACGGTCTCCACTACTTCCTTGGATAGATATGCAGGTGTCTTTGTTGCACCAGTGGGCTTCCTGCCTTCATGAGACCTTTCCGGTAAGCATTTAGCCGCATCTACATCTTAGCAGGACATGATGGCTAATTTGCATGCAGTACATAAGTGGTAGCCATTCCTATTGGGGAATTATTTCTGCATCAAGACTGATCTCTAGAGTCTGGAAACTTTCATGGAACAATGGGTCTCCTCCCCAGCACACCTGAAATGGGTTCTCTAACTCATGGGTTATGACTATGCGACCACTTACCAAAACGGTAAGGACAATATGGTGGCAGATTCTCCTCCTCGCACATTTGATGACCCAGTTTCTCTTACAACTATTTCTCTGCTTGTTCCAAATTGGTTGCAAACTGTTCAACGGGGCTATCTCTTCTATGAACTCCATGCTTCTTCATCAGTAGGGCACTCTGTGTTTTTCAAAACGTATGACTAGGAACAATGTAACTTCTTTTGGCAGGGACTCAAAATGAAAATTCAACGGATGGTGGTTGACTATGATACTTTCCATGTCAAAAAGGGTGAAACGTCACTCCTTTCGGGACTGCTCGAACCCTTGCCCATCCCTCTACAGATTTGGACAACTATTTCTATAGATTTCCTAGAAGCGCTCCAGTGGTATAGTACCACATCTAAAAGGACACCATATGAAGCAATCTCTGGACAGGCACCACCAGTTCTTCTTCCATACACCTTCAGCAGCTCCCCAATTCAGGCAATTGACTCAATTCTTCGAAACCGCGATCAGCTTCTTCTCATTCTGCACGATAATCTTCACATGGCAAGAATTCAACTGAAACAACAAGCCAATTAGCACTGTTTTGTGCGCACTTTTCACATCACTGATATGGTTCTTCTTCGTCTACAGCCTTCCACACAATCCTCTTTGAAACTCCAAAGGTGCCAGTGGCCCAGAATGCAACCCAAGGATGCTATAGGGGACCCACTCCTTTAGATTCTGCATCAATTTCCACATCTAAAGCTTTGAGGAAAAATATTTTTCTAAGGGAGAGGGGATGTTAGGAACCCATGTCTTTACTTTGTTAGTATATTGTTGTTGGACACATATGCTTTGTAAGTCGTTCCATAGTATTTGTTGATCCATAGTTTGTGTTATTGTTGATGGCACATATGCTTTGTAAGTCACCCATAGTTTTGTTGATCCATAGTTTGTATTGGCACATGGTTTTGACTCATAGTATTGGTGCCTAGACTTAGTATATAAGTGTGTGTTGAGGCCTATGAAGGAGTTGTGAAGTTAATTGTATTGAGCTTGCTCAAAGGAGGTTTCCCTCTCGAAGTGGCCTGCGATCAATATAAAAGTGATTCTGAGTTCTGTTATTTCTGATATCTCATGTATTTGCATTAATTAATTATTGCAGGTTCATCACAACCAATCCATGATGGCCTCAATCTTCTCTGGATTAACTGCAATGCCCTCTGCTGATATAATATGACCCAAATAATGCACCTTCTCTTGATAGAAGTTACACTTACTCAACTTAGCATACAACTGGTTATCCCTAAGGACTTGCAATACCATTCTCAAATGCTCATCTTGTTCTTTTTCATTCTTTGAATACACAAGGATATCATCCAAGAACACTATTACAAACTTATCCAAATACTTGTTGAAGACACTGTTCATGAGACACATGAATGTAGTAGGCGCATTGGTAAGACCAAAAGGAACTATTGTAAATTCATAATGACCATACCTAGTCCTAAAGACTATCTTATGAATGTCTTCTTCCTTTATCCTCACTTGATGATACCCAGACCTCAAGTCAATCTTTGAAAACACTCTAGCTTCCTTGATTTGATCAAACAAGTCATCAATCCTTGGTAAGAGATACTTGTTCTTGATTGTCACTTTATTGAGCTACCTATAATCAATACACATCCTCAATGTTCCATCCTTCTTCTTGACAAACAACACTGGTGCACCCCATGGGGATACACTAGGTCTGATATATTCCTTGTCCATTAATTCCTGCAGCTGCATCTTTAATTCTACCCACTCTAACGTGCTCATTCTATAAGGATCTTTGGAGATGGGTGTTGCTCCAAGAAAAAGATTGATGGAAAAGTCAATATCTCTATTGGGTGGAAAATCCTGGAACTTCATCTAGAAACACATCCTAAAACTCTCGCAATATCTGGAAGTCTTCTATCCTAGGTCCTTTATCTTCTGTTGAATCTGATATATGCACAACATATAACTGACAACCTTTTTTATAAAAATTCCTCAGCTACAGAGCTGAAATCTTCCTTACTGAAACATGCTTTGGAATTCCTTTAACCAACCTTGGTTGGCCTTCATCATCAAGACATTCCACTGATTTCTCATAACATTCTAATTTGACCCTATGCCTCTCCAACCAATCCATGCCAATTAATGCATCATATGATCCCAATGGTAATAAATTTTGTTAGAAAAACAGGATCGCAAACCAATAACAATAAACAAAAATTCAAATATAATCACACACACATTACAAGAGAGACACAGATATATCGTGATTCACCCAACTTGGGCTATGTCCACACTGAAGTTGCCAGTCCTTATTATTATTCTGTCCAACAAAGTAAAGGGATACAACCTGCAGCACAACCGCTACACTTCCTCTTCACTGTCTCACAGTCTCTCTTCTTTGATCTCAGAGATCTTTACAATGCATAAAGCCTAATACATCTTGCCCTAGCCGTGTTACAATGTCTTTCTTTTATAAGGGAAATACAATGGGATCATAACCAAACCTAGGGTACAGACACGGCTGAATACTAATATCTCTGAATTTGGAGATCAGGTTCCACAACCAACAAACTTAACTTTGCATGTGGGAGAATTCCATTTAATTCTATAGGACACTCCTTCACTACATCACTCACCTTTCTCTAAGTGCAGTGGCTAATTGAACTAGCCAAGCCACTAGGTTTTTTGAACCCAAAATCCAACGGCATATATGTCCAATTTTTGACATCCAGTTGTCGACCATCCGAAAACCTTCTTCTTGTTTAAACGTCGGTCCAAATTCGGCAGATATCCGAAAGTAAAATGAACCGTCGGAGATCCGACACCTACCTATCGGATATCCGATCGAAGCTCTTTCAATGCGCTCGTCACCTATCTGACAAAGATCCTTTTTCAAGTGGTTGGAGATTCGAGACCTACCTGTCGGATATCCAACTGAAGCTCTTTCAATGCGCTCGTTGCCTATCTTACAAAGATCCTTTTTCAAGTGGTTGGAGATCCGACGACTAGCACTTTATATGAAGTCGGATATCCGACAGCAGTTCCATGTAAAAATGGTCGATATCCGATGTTCTTAGCTGTCGGTGGTATGGAAAGAATGTCGGATATGTTAGAGGGGGAAGTCGGATATCCGACGGTAGTTCCATGTAAAAATGGTCGATATCCAACATTCTTAGCCGTCGGTGGTATGGCAAGAACGTCAGATATCTTAGAGGGGGAAGTCAGATATCCGACAACAATAGTGTAATTTAAAAAAAAACACTATTATGTTGTGATCAAATTTGAATGGTGGGTCTTACGACTCGCTGCATGTTTGAGTCTCGACAATCTACCTTTTATATTGAACCATAACAACACAATAAGTTTGTTAATGGCTCAATTTGTGAAAATTCTAGATACATGAGTAATTAAGAGCTAGAGGCTCTATAATTTGATGTGTTTTTCACCAATCCACGATTCGGTGAATTTGTAGTCACTGGAATGAAATTTAAGTTATCTAATGAAAGAATTAATGTATCTACCTCTATGTCAAAACTATTTTCCATGTTGATGCAGGCCACTGCCCTCCTTATTGTCTTACCAAAAGGCATGAGAATGAGGAAGAATACTTAAAATTATGGACTTCACCATCAAAGAAGCCTTACAATCACATTGGTAAGGAGTGATAAGAAGATCACAACAATCCAATGTGTCAAATCTCAGATGATAGTGCCAATTAAAGACTTATATGGTAAATTTAATATAAGACTTACTTATAGTTGTCTCTTACTCTTTGTGTACACATTTGATAATTTATGGTGGTCCCTGCACCTTGACCCAAATGATATTATAAGGTGAGGAGGTGCATGCATAATAATCCTTAGTTATCACTATGCGATGAGGATTTAAATGGAAGATGATGTATATACTTAGTATTTAATTCATACTTCCTTATTTATATAATGTACTCATGAGATGATAAAGTATCATAGACGATTCTTTTTCTTGACAGTAAATGAAATGTCATATGCAATACCTCCTCATACAATGATTTTTTAAGTATTAAGATTGATATAAGTTGACTTCATGTGAACATGGGAATGCAACAAATATAAATAATGCCAAAATTATTAACCAAGATAAGTTCATATAATTTGAACCATAAGATGACAAATCAATGGAATGAAGGAATGGTGATATAATTTATGGTTACCATTCATTAGACTTTCCAATCAACACACAATCCAAGCAACTAAGCAAATGCCACAATAACCAATTGTATGACCTCTAGGAAACAAGAGGCAGCCTACTAGCTTGCATATGACCACCCACAAATTGTACATATCTTCTCAATGATGTTTTTTGATTGGTGAGGTTGGTACCACATCTAGATCAAGGAAATTACATGTGTATGTCACCTCTATTTCAACAATCACTAGTTACAATTCATCTCATGGCTCTATGGCCATCCAATAATTTACATAGTTGGGCTCTTGTGTGTCCTCACCTACTGGCTAGAAAAAAACACCTTTGTGAGTGGAATTTCAATAAGATATAGACCAAGTTGGGGGTAATGGGAAGAAAAAATGTCCATGTCCCTTCCATTTCTCATTCCCAACATTCTCTCTTATTATTATTATTATTTGTTTCTCTCTCTCTTTTCTTTCTTTATTATTGCATTATATTTCCTTGTTTTCTACTTTCATTGATAATCTAAATTGTTTATATGTAATGAGTGTTACAACCATTCAAGTTGTTTGGATCGATTTTAGATTTCACCTCCCTATTGAGAGGCTTTTTGTTCGTTGAATTATTTAAATGAAACCAACTCTAGATCAATATACCTTTTGTTTGCTTCTTTGGAACATGGCTCTAGCTATAGCTTTGGCTCTAGGTCACTGTTCTACTAGTTATGGCTATGGTTCCAGCTCTAATTCTAGCTCCACTTACTCCCACAGTGCAAAAGTATACTAACTAACCCTCGACTTTAAGCAATATTCATATTCAAAATCTTCAATTAGAATTCCTTCCCATATTTGGTGTGCAAGTATCTCTTCATTATTAGACTTGGATACAATCCATCTTGGAAGTAAATGATAACCAAGTCAAATTCAGGTCTTTTTGTGTTCTGTAAGATCCCAACAAGCATATTCCATCATGCAACAAGTCAACTAAATGAAGTGTGGTATTCCCTGTTTTGATAGGATCAATTTCTTATGACATGGAAATGATTCTCCAAAGATTGCATTTCACTCAAAATTAAAGAGAAGGGTAAGGATATTGGTTCCAGTGCATCATTTACTCATCCTTTGAAGTTTTGGAAACTCGAAATTGGTTTTTAGGAGCAACCAAACATCACAAAAAGATCCAAGATATTTCCAAAATTTAGATGACACGTGAGTGGGTTGTAGAAAGGCATCACCGTAGCCATTCATTGAGATCCTCTGTGTTTCGAGAATAATTTAATATTCTCTACTAAACAGGGCCAGCCACGTGAAGGTGGAAGCTCTTATGGCCCCTCCCCCCCCCCCCCTCACATCACTCTCAATTCCCCATACCCAATGCATGTACTTGAAAAAAAATTACGTGCAAATTCATGCATATTTCATCATAAATAGACATCTACCATTCATTCAATAAAGGCTAACATTCATTAAACCATTGTTTCATTTAGTCAACACATTCATTCAATAAAAGATAACATTCAATAAACCATTCATTCATTCAGTGAACACATTCATTCAATAAAAGCTAACATTCAATAAAGGTAATAGCTTACTACACCGAATCATTAAACCATCAAACCATTCATTAAACCATCCATTCATTCACGAGGACAAAAATCATGGACGACATTTTATTATTAAAAATAATTAGACAATATTTTTTCAGTACAAAATCTCTAATAAGATCATCTTCTGGACCTTGTCCTCCAATTCTTGGTTCTTTATCAGCTTGTTGTGATGTCTGCATCCTAGAGTTTTCACGATATGGACTTTGCAACAAGGGGTTCAGATTTGCTGCAACAATGTGAAAATGTCACATCGATATATTTTGTTATTGTAATGACAAGTATTTCATTTAAAAAAAACATTACAAAGGTGTTTTTTTACCTGTTGTGGCCACATTATGTTCTTCATTTTCCTATCCAGGCTCAACCTATACAATGTGACCCTCTACATGCTCTGCAGTTAAAATATGGATAAGTACAATTAATGTTCACCGTTTGCAATGCTATATATAAAATCATAGCATATGAATAAATTCATTACCAGGATTCAAAGCATGGTCTTTGATTTGTTGTTGTCCCTCCTCGACATTAATGGGATCATTGTTTTCCTGCTCAAAACATATTCAATATTTTATGTCAATTATTTATAACGAATAGATTGCACAAGTAATAAATCTTCATTAAACTATATAGATTTTATATACATGTGCACTAGATGGATCAGTACCAGAAGACTTTGTTTGCCCAAACAAGCTTTTTCGGTGTTCAACAAGCTATCCAAAGTCATGCTCGAAGCCAAGCTTCAAGTCTTCCTCAGTGGGCACTTCTTTGAATAGGTCAACCTGCATATTTGCATAACATCGTTAATTTACATTTTACGGTGCAATAAAAGGAAAAATAATTTGCAATTTATTATTTGGATGCATTTTTGGTTTTTCGAAACTTACAAATCGTGCTGCCAAATTGGAATAACCACCAGGCCCAAGCTTGTGCTGACCAATTTTTTCCAATCTTTCCTTTGTGGCCTTTGATGTGTCTGTCATCCTATGCAAGTGTTGAAATATGTTAGATGTTCCAAATTCGATATCCAAATCAATAATAATAAGGTTTAGAATTACATTGTGGAAAGTATTGCATACCTCATTGTACCTGGTGTTACCTTTCCTTCTTTTTCCAAGCCCCTCTCCTTTCCATCATCCACTAGAGCTTTCCACTCTCTTGTTGGAATCATGGGAGGGCGCTCATACCTAGGGTTTTCTTCTAGGTGAACCCTATATTGGTCTCGAACAATCTTCATTTGTTGTCCATCTTTTTTCAGGACCACGACTCGATTGAAGGTCTTGTTGTCGAACAGGCCAACCAACCAATTAGTGAGCTCATCTTTTTAATTTTTTCGGTTATCTATCCCACCTTGTGTGAATGGTGGGCTCGAAGATCTCCAAGGACAAATCACTCATATTTTTATAAAAAACATAATTTCCTGCAAAATGATCGTGCCATGATCATAATTAGTTGAAAAAAATGTTTTATCGGTATATTACAATCAAATTATAAACAGTAAATTGCTCAACGTATATTTACCTGGGATCTTCTCTATATTTATTGGGACGAGATCTTCATCCACCAAAAATGTTGTCTCGATTTTTCCCATGCTAGTGACATGGGAAAATCCTGGAAATGCAGCTTCGACAATATCAATACTAGGAGGCTCGGTGTTGTCCCCTTCTTTTGGACGATCTGGTGTGCATTGGTCACTAGCGGTTGGTGCGCTCATAAATGGGGTTCAGGGTGTTGTGGAACGTGTTTCCAACTATTCAATCGACAACAATGGATAAGGAGTTGATGCAAGTGGAGTCGTTTTCTCACGATGCGACGTCTCTCCACGAGAAGCACTGGGGCCAACACCACCTTGAAGCACTGGGGCCAAACCACATTTTATAAGTTCACTATCATATAAAAGTGAAAATTATAAAGTTATAAATGAATTATATTATGATTCAAGATTCTGTAACTTACTTGCAAGGTTTCGGTTCTCTTATTCAACACTGCAATCCTGGCTTGAATCATGTTTGTTTGCAGAATTTGGAATAGTAGATGCATAAGCTCCGCACTAAGTTTTTTCAAGACGTTATGTATCATCTTAATTGGGTCTGTAGCTAAACCAATTATGTCAACATATTTTGATAGCTCAGCCACTTCAAGATCTGTTATACCTCCATATTTCACAGTGTCGCATCTTCACCACAAAAAGAGTTGACGACACTTCCCCTACTGTTTAAAACACCCAAAAGAGAAAAATGATGAGTGATCCTTGAAGGAAAACCTACCCTGATAAGAATCAACCTAGCTGAGACTTCATTTACCCTCACTACCGCGCCTTGCTCCATCTTAGGTGCGCAGTAGTCCATACTACCACGCTATGCTCTTTCTCTAACACGTGGTACTACCGCGTTATGCTATGTTCTAGAGGCGCGATACACCTTTTTTAGCCTTTTTGCCATGGCTTGTGGGATTTTGATTTTTGAGAGATTTTTGAGGATTGGTGTCCCTGATTTGATCCTAACTCACTTTCTGTGATTAGTAGGCCTGATCCACTAAACTCTCCCAAGATCCACCCTTCTCTCTTGTTGGTTAACCCTACCACACACTATAAGAGAGAGGCATTCCATGAGCAAAAGGGGAGGACTCTTGGAGATATCAAACTTATGATCTTGCAGCTTTGTGGAGATAGCTAGAGGAGGAAGCACTTGGAGTTGGAGGATTGGCTTGGACATCAAGCAACCTTTGTAAGTAACTTCAAGTTGATAATATAATATAACTTGTCTTGTTTCCCAAATCACATGTATTGAACTTGTTTCAATGATATGATTTGTATCTATTGTAGATTTAGATCCTAACTCATATTTCAAGTTGCTAGAGAATTGTATATTCTTGTATCTTGGTTATCATTTTGACAGGTTCATTCGCGAGGACTTGGAAATTGGAGCAACCATAAAGACAAGCGATTGGATTGAAGGTCAGTTAGATTTCTTCTACTTCTTCTAGCATTTTAATCTTGAGATGTCTGTTTAGATCTAGGAATTCAAGGTAGCATTTTTTTAGTTTTGTCTTAGTTTAGAGTCAGTTAAAGTCTACTTTAATCTAAGAGAATTTTGACTTATCCGTAGGGAAAAATTCTACCAACAAGATCTATTGAATGTTGTGATGTTGTTTCATACAGTGATTCATTGGTATGCAACAAAAACATATAAAACACTATTGAGTTCTATCATGATAGATTCCTAACATTACAACTAGGTTTACCTGATGCCTGGATGATGGTGTCGCCTGATCCATAGCTGTGGACTTGCCCTGAGCATCTGGCCCATGCAAAAAAGAAGTAGAAAACATTATCATAATGAAACCAGTATACACAAAAAATACATAACAAAATAAACATTATGATACATATTATATTGGTACAATTCTAATGAATTATACCTGCAACCTCGAGGATCGTGATCCACTCATCGGATCAATGGTCATAGGTGACCTGCCCTGATATGCTAATAGTTAGGATCTCCCCCTTACAGAACCCTAAATAAAAAACATAGAGAAAATTACCTAAATGAAACCAAAATACTCAATGAAATAATATAATAACAAAACATCTTGACGTATAATTTAAATTGTACAATTCTGCATCAAATATAGATAACATTATATAAACCAAACTAATCTACTAATGAAAAAACAAAGCAAAAAAAAACTATTTTTCTTATTATATTTTTACTATTACAAAGATGTATACATGCTCCCTCGAGGAAGTTGTAGCCCTATGACCATCTGCTGGCAGGGATTCTCCCTGATCGCTAGCCTGCGAAGTAAATATAAAAAATTTAAATGAAATAAACTAACGAAAAAATCCTTAAAATGTTAAATTCATTAATAAAAGGTTGGGTAAATTGTTAAATGTACCACTCCCATAGTAACCGTGTTTGTATCTACTCGATTCAAATTGTAATTATTAATCAACTCTTCCCCTGTAGATATTGATTTAATGGCACATACAAAAACACAGTTTCCTTCATGCCCCTCAAATTCGCAGTTGGGTTGCTTAATTGTAGACCCTGCTTGTGTACTGTTTATAAACCCCACAATAATCCCTGTGGCCTTTGGCCTTCCGTCAGTGTACAATGTTGCTCCAATTTTGATCTTTGTCTTTCACCTGTAAATAGTTTGCTGACAATCCATATCTACGCATGCTTCGTGTATATTAGACCAGGCGCATCCAATATTTGTATTTGTAACAGGGTCCAACATACTCCATCAATTTTGTACATGTGTTGTAATTGACCTTTATGCCATCCATGCAAAAGAATCCCAAACCATGTAATGACGATGGTGCAATTCGATATATCCTTTAGTTCACACAAAAATATGTGTTCGGTTGAGGAAGATCCTTGGGTACCCATTGTTTCACTAAATGTATGTACCTCAAGGGAACCTCGACGTCGCCTATTGTCTCATCATCATAGGAACATGACCCCCCTTGAGCGCAAAAAAATTCTGGGCGTTTATGGAATTTTCTTCTGGTCTTTTGACATCTAGTTGATAAAACTCTTGTAGACCTACTGGATGTCTCACTTTCCTCTAGCCTTCCTAAAATCCCCTCACTCGAGGAAGACAGATATGACAAATACCTGTTTGGTTCTACCTGCACCATGGGAAAAAAGTTTAGATAGGACTGCAAGGCATAGCGACTCTTAAAAGGTGACATGTAGTGCCTTTTATTAGGTGACCTGTATTGCATTCCCTTTCTCAAAATTTAGGAATTCAAGTGATGAGGAAGAGGAACACTTTATCTTTCTTAGGAGTATAAATTCATGCAATTATGAGTTGTCTTTTATTGCTCCTTTGGGTCTTGAGTCCCATATCACACCATCTAACTATCTTTGTCGTCATGGCCCTAAATTCTCTCTCATCCCATCAGTTTGGGTTCATCACCTCGATAATTGAATTACACTCACATTTACTAAGATATTTATATTTAGCAATAATAATATAAAATAAAAATAACTAACCATTATGGAAAACTTCTAAAAGTTTTTATGACTTTCAAAACTAAGATCTTTGAGGTGGTTAATAAGTGTTCACAAATCTTCAAAAACAATATTTTATATAATGTTGTGAAACTTGTATAATCTTATTCAAAATATAAACTGAAATATTCTTAAGGAAAAGTATGAACTCATTGAATATTGGAAACACATGGGTAGTTTTGTAATCAAACATGGTCTTCTTAGAGGATTCCCTCTAAGATAGGAAATGCCTCCATCTATGTCCTTCCCTTTGACCACTCTTCCCTTGTCCTATATATAAGATAAATGTTTCTATGAACATACGTGAATACCTCTTCAACGCTACTCCCAACTAATGTTGCCTTTGGACAATTACTCGTAATCTTGACTGATTGTATTAATTCCATAACATAAATTTTCAATCATATTGACACAAAGAAAAGTAGGGATTTATTTATATTATCATGACATAGTTACAAAGACTCAAAGATACCACGTGGGCCAGCCATAGAGCATACTCCTGTTATTCCTTTTCCTAACAGATGCTAGACTTAAGGAGAGACAAGGTTTTTGTTGCAATCTAATACCACAAAGTCTAGTTGCAGAGCATACACCTTTTCTCAGACTTAGACACATGGCAGAGACAGACAAAACTCGAATGCCTCAAATGGTTCTCTACCTAAAACTTAGAGAGGACAGGCCCACTCTCTTAGCCAAATGGAATCTTATTATGACAATCTGAATGGACAGGCCCCACTCATAGCCAAATACTTTTGAGATATTTACAAATGATTGGAGTATGGGGGACCATATAATTCTCGAATGGATTGAGTATCCCATGCCTTTGAATAAAAAGACCTCAGGACCATGCATCTATTCTAATGCATTTGGACTTCTATGTGGTTTTTAACAAGCCATTGTTATTTGTTTTTAATGTAGTACTCAAGGACTTGATCCTCAGTAATCTTTGTCTGCAAAATATCTTTGAATTGTTTGAGAGAATCTCCAACGTCCTATTTTAGATTATAAATAACAGTTGGTTCTAATGCTGTCAGGTTGATGCAGAATAACTACCACCAGTCTCTCATCCAATCAGGTTTGTAGAATGGAGGATCCTCATGTATATGTGTACTTTGATGTCCAAACTTTAGCATGGTATAATATGTTCTATCTGTATTTTCTTTTCTCAATAATTCCAACCATAATTTTTTATATTTTTCATAAGTGTGGGTAGTACTTGGAAACTGGAGACTAGCATCTTGATGTGGCCATGCTTTCAAAGAACGTATCGGGTTAATACAGTAGTATTGATGGTCTAGTTGTAGCCTGGGGTGATGTGTAGAGACCTCTTTCGTGATTAAGTTAAGATCATGGTAGACGTGTGTTAACCAATTGCTTGCATCAGCTGCTTTTCTCACAGAGTTGTTGTAAATCATCTCTGGTACAATACTGGATCCCATAGGCATTCTTCTGAGTTCTGGCACTAGTCTAATAAAAACATCAGATCCCTGTAAGTTAGCATCTAATACTTCAGTATGTCTCAAATCCCACCTAGGTTTCCATGTTTCCATATAATCATACCAACTCATATTATCATTAATATTATAAATCTGATGTTTTCCTCCGGTCCAAGCAGAGATTTCCATGTTTACTTGTGGGTTATGGGCCCACTGGATTCCACTTTGACCTTCTATGCTCACTTGCTTCGGGCTCACTTGCTCCAGGATCACTTGTTTCAGGCTCGCTTGCTCAAAATTAACAGCATACTTCTGTGTCAAATATTCTCTTGTTAAAAAGTCAGGAATGCTATTTGCTTTCCCATAAATGTGCTCAATAGTATAGTTGTAATAGGAAAACAATGCTTGCCATCTTGCAAACTTTCCTTTTTTTGTTGCTTTTTTTATTGTGTTTTTAAGCACAAATGGAAGACTAGATCAATCTATTGTTATGATAAATTCATGGTTCAACAAATGAATCTGGAACTTCTCTATGCATCTCAGTGCTACAAGGATTTCTTTATCGATAGTCACATAGTTCTGCTCAGTTTTATTCCAATTTCCTAATGCAAACTGGACTATTTCCTCTTCTTTAGGTTTTCTTACCTACTTTAAGACTCCTCCCCATCTTAGGTCTGAAGCATTTGTTTCTATAATATTGGGAAGGTTATCATCGATGACATGCAGTATGGGTAACAGTTTTACCTTGCTCTTATATTCAAGACAGTTCTTTTTCAAATTGTTCACATTCTCGTATGTGCACCAATTCCTCTTGTAACAAAAGGATGATCTAACCTAAGAAAGGAACCTTGTGATAACTTATTGTAAAAGAGTGTATGCTACACCATGTGTTTCCCATTAATCATATACCTTTTTAGTCCCATGTCCCTATCATGTTGTAACATCTAAATCTCTCAAGTTTAGTGGAAAACTCTACAAATCCATTCTCCACCTCTCAAGGATGGCTTTGTCCTAATATATCCTATTAAATGATGGAATTTGCATGGTTTTCATTAAGTCACTCATTAGTATAGTACTTGGTAATTGAAGGTGTATAATTATTTTCCCACCTAGTGCCCAAAATATCTCATATGTTGTTGAATAGATATTTGTTGTTGTCCCATAGTCAGGACACTTATTCTCCAAAATAATTTTCCTCACAAGTTCAATCGAGGAGTTCCACCACTCTTAAAAATATTTACCAACACATATTTGATTACCAACAATTTTTTCTGACAAGACAAGTCTTAAATACTTAATACAAATGATTTACCACATATTTGATTACCAACAATTTGATTACTTAAGTCTTACCAACATATATTTGATTACTTGGGTGTAGACATTTCCTGTAATATACTCAAAAGAGTTACTTTCAGAAATGACTGTGCCTCTTAAAGGCCAGTCAACTCTAGGAACTAAGTAACCCTATCATAGGGTTAGTACAAACCAGAGAGAGAGATGACTGGGATATGGTATGGTCAATCAAAGAATGTCAATGATATTCAAAAGGATCAGTACAATCACAATAAAGATGAGCTGACAACCAGCAGACTGAGGCCAAAGAGACTCACGGCCTCCAGTAAGGTACAAGGACCAACCAAAGGGTACAAAGACCAACCAGTAAGGTACAAGTTAAAAAGAAAAGAGTGGGTATAAAGACTCATAACCCTTATGACTAAGGGGGTGTACTAACTCTAATGTGAACAAACTACCATAGTTATACCCATAAGACCAAAAACATAAAAGGTGGTACAAATCAAAAGATAACTCAAGATGAGTAAAAGACCCAAAAGGTAAGAGGCAAGGTACCACAAAAAAATGAAAGGGCCAAAATGAAAGTACAAGGTACCACAAGACCAATAAAAAATAGGGTGTAAGGACCAAAAGTAAATCAACCATTGTGGGGAAGGTACAAATAAGGTCAAATATATATTGCAATAGGTCCTTGTAACTACCTGTTATTTGACATGCCAAATACATGGAAGGTCAAATAATGTCAAATATATGCAATAGCTCCTTGTAACTACCTCTTGCAATAATGTCAAATATATGCAATAGCTCCTTGTAACTACCTCTTGCAATAAGCAATCTTCCTAACTAAGGTCTTGAGGGTGGTACAAAGTGGGTATAAAGACTCATAACTATTTGGACTAAGGGGGTGTACCTCAAATGTGGAAAAACTACCATAGTACCCATAAGACCTATGATTTGCATCATAGTTGGCAAGTCATTGGTGTCGATACAATTTCGACAAGTTTCGACTCGACATGACTTCGACAACTTTGACAGGTTTCGATTTCGACACAACTCCAACGATTTTTGACTTCAACATACTGCGACATGTTCCGCACCTTCGACATGTTCAACAACCTCTCAGCTCATGACATCGACATGCAACATCAACATGCGACCAGCGACTATCGAACTTCGACAAACTGTCTCTCTGTCTTCCAGTCAACTGTAACGATTGAACTGTTGAAACTGTTCTAGCTTCTTCTTTGTAACTGAATGTAATAGGAAGGCACCCAAGCATCTCAGAATCTATATAAGCATGTATAATATTGTAACATATATCTTATCTTGATCAATTTAGAACAATTCACATTCCTGCATATTGTCTGTGTGTATTTGTGTTATCTGTGTTGCGTAATCCTGCTTTTGCTCATTCTGTTTATTAAGCTTCCACCATAACAGAGTCGACTCATTCCGTCAAACTGTTGTCCCCCTTGTGCTTCCTGGACACGACCCGGATCATTGGTGTCAGAGCACTCAGTTTTGGTTTGTGCTTAAGTTTTTCATATACACTTCCCTCAAAGTTACCTAACTTATGCTGGTTCAAACTCGCTCGCAATCTCAGCAATACAAGCAGATGCGATCTCCAGAAATGACAAAAGAAACTGACGATAGACATGCAGCTGACGAGGTAGCACAACTTATTGAGCAAGCTCTGGCTCAATAATGGACTAAAATGTTTTCCCAGTTCAACAAGATTCTCTTACAATTCGCTTCGACATTCAGAGGATCCTCAACGAGAATTCACTTCGATAAAATCAGCCCCTTCAAAGTGCAAATGAATTTGGACATACTGAATCTTGAAGGTAAGATTGGCGTGGAATCCATCAACAATTGGGTGCAACAATTGAAATCCTATTACACTATAAATCAACTCTCCAAAGTTGAAAAAATCACCATTGCGTCCTTAAAGATGTCAACCTCCATGCACTGTTGGTGGGAGAACCTCTCGACAAACATGGAGAAAAGCGGAGAAACCATTGACACATGGGATAAATTCGTCGAACACATCCGAAAGGAATTTTACCCACCTAAATACCTCAAGCAGCAGTATAAGAAGTGGCAGCAGCTAAGGAAATCAAAAGACCAATCAGTACAGAGATACACCGACGAGTTCTACCAACTCATGGCTAGACTTGGCATCCAAGAAGAAGAGAAATTGCTTGTTTTGAAGTACATTAGTGGATTGTCCCAGTACATTCAGCAAGAGATGGAATTTATGACTATTAATACGCTTGCAGATGATTTCCACTACGCCAACAAACTGGAAACCAAGCTGAAAGGAAAAGCACGTTTCACGACAAAGCTGACATCAGGACAACCACCTGACAAGAAGGCACTAGTTGACTTCGACAAGTCAAAATATTCTCAGCCAACACCGCCAAAGCTAGACCATGGAAAGAATCCTTTTCACAAGAGGGAACATAGCGAACAACCGTCGACCGAAAAATGGTGCGATTACCACCACTCATATTGGCATGATACATCTGAATTCAAAGCTCAAAAGACATTTTTGGCAAAAGTGTCGACCTCCAATGCGTTTGACAAGACAGTGGAAGAATTTAATCCAAACACACTGACCCTTTTGACCTCAGCCACTCCAACATCCTCGACTATCATTGACGAGGAGGAACGAGAGCGCCTGTTCCATACATGGATATGGGTCCAGAGAAACCCATTACATCTGATTGTGGATAATGGGAGCCAAAAAAACTTTGTTTGGGAAGAACTTGTGAAGAAACTAGGTCTTGTTACCACTCTGCATCCTCAGCCTTACAACATCGGTTGGATGAAGGATGGGCTCCATTAACTGCTCTATTGAAAAATGATGCTTTTACATGGACACCTACTACTGAGTGTGCATTTGAAAAACTGAAACAAGCTATGTGTACTACACCTGTTCTAGCTATGCCTGATTTTTCCAAGCCCTTCATTATTGAGAGTGATGCTTACGGCAATGGACTTGGTGTTGTTCTCCTTCAAGATGAACAACCCATTGCGTTCACCAGCAAATCCCTTTCATGTAAGAATTTAGCTATCTCTACATATGAGAAGGAAATGATGGCTATTTTGCATGCAGTACAGAAGTGGTGCCCATACCTATTAGGGAATCATTTCTACATCAAGACTGATCACCAGAGTCTGAAATATTTCCTGGAACAACGTGTATCTTCCCCAGCACAACAGAAATGGGTTAGTAATCTCATGGGTTATGACTATGAGATCACTTACAAGAAGGATAAAGCCAATATTGTGGCGGATGCTCTTTCTCTCACATTTGATGACCAAGAATCTCTTTCAGCTATTTCTATGCATGCTCCAAATTGGTTGCACTCTGTTCAACAGGGCTATGTCAATGACTCTTCATTATCTCAAATCATCCAATGCTTGGCCAACAACCCTTCTGCTATACCACATTACTCTTGGGATGGTGCTTCCCTGAGATACAAGGGTCGTCTGGTGCTTCCCCAGAGCACAGATATTCAACAGGCTGTCTTCTATGAACTCCATGCTTCTCCATCGGCAGGGCACTCTGGGTTCCTCAAAACGTATGAGCGAGCACGGCGTAACTTCTTTTGGCAGGGCATGAAAAGGACAATTCAACAGATGGTGGCTGAATGTGATACCTGTCAGTGTAATAAGGGTGAAATGACACTCCTTCCGGCATTGCTCGAACCCTTTCCCATACCTACATGGTTTTGGACTGATATTTCTATGGATTTCATTGAAGGGCTCCCTAAGTCTGGAGGGAAGACAATGATTTTGGTTGTGGTGGATCGCCTCTCCAAATATAGTCATTTTTGTGCTCTCAGCCATCCCTATACAGCCTCCTCAGTCTCTCAAATTTTCCTGGACCAGATCTTTCGTCTTCATGGCATCCCTTCTCCCATTGTCTCGGATCGAGATGTGACTTTCACTAGTCATTTTTGGACAGAACTATTTCGCCACACTGGCACCCAACTGAAGATGAGTTCCAGGTATCACCCACAAACAGATGGTTAGATTGAAATTATCAATAAATGCTTGGAAACTTATCTTCGCTGCTTCACCTCTGAACAACAACATCAGTGGGAAAAGTGGCTCCCTCTCGCTGAATGGTGGTATAATACCTCTTACCACATTGCCTCTAAAATGACCCCATATGAAGCATTCTATGGTCAGGAACCGCCAGTTCTTCCATACACCCCCAGTAGTTCACCAGGTCAGGAAGTTGACACAGTCCTTCGCAACCGTGATCAGATTCATCGCATTTTGTGGGACAATCTTCACATGGCAAGAAATCACATGAAGCAACAAGCCGATCAGCACCGTTGTGAGCACACTTTTGAAGCAGGTGATATGGTTTTTCTTCATCTCCATCCGTACAAGCAATCCTCCCTGAAACTCAAAAGGCATCATAAGCTCGCTCCAAAGTTCTATGGGCCATATCGGATTCTTTAGAAGATTGGGTCCATTGCTTATAAATTGGAACTTCCTCCTTCTTCTCGCATTCATCCAGTATTTCATGTCTCTTATCTGAAGAAAGTTCTTGGCACCAACATCAGAGGACAAACTATTTTACCTGAACTGGATAATGAAGGATCCATCCTTTTGGAGCCAGAGGCCGTCCTCAATAAGCGCACTCGTCAGCTTCGCTCTCCCTCTATCACAGAGGTCTTAATTCAATGGCATGGCATGCAACGAGAGGATGCTACATGGGAACCACTCCTTCAGATTCAACAACAATTTCCACATCTAAAGCTTTGACGACAAAGCTTTTTCTAAGGGGGAGGGGATGTTAGGAATCCATGTCTTTACTTTTTTAGTATATTGTTATTGGACACATATGCTTTGTAAGTCGTCCCGTAGTATTTGTTGATCCATAGTTTGTGTTATTGTTGTTTGGCGCATATGCTTTGTAAGTCACCCGTAGTATTGTTGATCCATAGTTTGTATTGGCCCATGGTTTTGACCCATAGTATTGGCGCCTAGAATTAGTATATAAGTGTGTGTTGACGCCTATGAAGACACCATGAGTTATTTGTATTGAGCTTGCTCAAAGGAGGTTTCCCCCTCGAAGTGGCCTGCGATCAATAAAAGTGATTCTGAGTTCTGATAATTCTGCTATCTCGTGTACTTTCATTAATCAATTGTTGCAGGTTCTTCACACAAAAAAAAGGCTTATCAACGTTAGTATCACCTCCTTCATCACCCTTTTTCCTTTCTTGGTATCAGACGAGTAAATGCTTGGTATCAGATGACTGATTTAGTAAAGGCTGAAATTACATCTCTAGCTTTTGTTATTTCAATAGTGTGCCCAAGGTATTTTCTCAAGTAAGAGATCAGAGTGAGTAGTTTCAAAGTCTAGAGAACAAATTATTCACCAAAATAAGAATATCATTCAACAACAGTTGTGACATATCAATATGAAAAATACCATTCAACAACAATTGTGACATATCAATATGTCTAAAGCAAAATTTTATCTAGATGCAAGGCCTAGATAATAAAACTTGAAAATTAGCAAATAAGCCCTTAACAAGTTTCACACTTCTCATATAAAAATGTTTCTAGAGACCTCCAGACTCGTCTAGAAGCTTGTTCAATCTCTTTGGTTTCTCTAGAAGCTTGTTCAATCTCTTTGGCTTCTCTATTTATCTTCCAAGCATCCCTCACATTGTAATAATGACCTTTGCTTCCACACAAATGCAAAAACAACCTTTCTGGACATATCCTCATAAATGTTTCATGGGGATTAAATGATATGGCTACATTACACTTATCCCACTCATCCAATTTAATATCTTTATTAATAGAGCCTCTATCTGATAACTATGCTCTTTTACTTGAATGGTCCATCTACTCTTTCCAATCATATTAGAGTGTAAAGTAGGCAAATTGTATTTTCGAAGTCTGAAAATAGATCATTTTGATGAGATTTATAATAGGAATATGAAAATTAAGGAACAAAACTGCGAGCTAGGAACTCTAATTTCACCATTAGTAAGGCACCACAGGATACCCCAATTTTTTTTATAATTGGCCCAAATTCCATATTTTGAGATGAACTCAAACATACACCAACTATAATGTAGAATATCCATAAGATAATTAATGAAATGTTGTCTAAAAGCAACACACTCTTTCTCTAGATGGACTACAAGATCACTTTTCCCTTAACCAACATTTCAGCACAGAAACCTAGCCATTGAAGAACAACGAATTCCTTTCCTAACAGTCGAATCTTGCATGCCCGTGGTTACCCCAAATTTTGATAGCGATTTTATCATTCCCTGGTTGGTGCTAATTAAAGACCATACAAGTACAAAAACATGTAAACAAGGATGAGAACCACTCCAAAAGATGAACATCTTTTAGCCATAAATTGGGAATTCAAATTCAATTCATCCATCATTAGTGTTACAATTTTCCAAATCTAAGCTTTTGGGAGTTGAATTTTTCATGAAATGACCACCTATGGAAGAATGTACTCTGTAAAAGTCAGTTGTTTAGATTATCATTTGTTCAAAAACATTTATTTAAACATATATATTAGGTTCTTTGCTCCAGTTCATTGGCTGTTTTGTTTCTGTTTTGATCGTAACTTGATACATTAGTTCATGTCCACATCATTTAAGGATGATACTGCATTAAAAAAATCCATATGAATGCGGCAGTATTCTATTTTTTAATTTTCTTGTTTACTTTTGGAATGCCAATAGTGTAATGGCCAATTATGTGAATAATCTAATGTTTTGAGAATATTGTATCAACCCTAACATTTTCACTTTTAGTTTGTGGCTCTCCGTTCAATAGTGTATTTTGTATTTGTCTTCTTCATCTCCCATTTTCCCCTTCAATACGACGTTCTTTTATTGCACCCAAGATGCAATTGCTAGTTAATAGCCAAACTATAATTTGCATTGTAACAGCATTATCGAGAGATGGATGGTTGGTGGAGGGGTGTTACTATTCACATCTTAAAATCCGGTCTTGAACAAATAAAACAACAATTGAAGCTGAAACTGGCTTATGGTTGGTGGAGGGGTGTTACTATTCACACCTTAAAATCCGGTCTTGAACAAATAAAACAACAATCTAAGCGGAAACTGTTGGAGATAATTATTTCTTCATATACCTATTGAATCAAATTGTCATTTTAGGTAGGCACAGTTAATGTAATGATACTCGCATTGAAGAAGTTTTGCAGACATATTTAATGGCATTGTGGTTAAGTCTTGTTAAACATTTAAGTTTCATCTGCTGTATTTATTTCCATTGCTTGGAGTATTTTTAGAAGTCCGCCATCATAGGTTTCATCCAATGTGCATTGTGTTAAGTTTCAAGTTTTGCCCGAGTCCGAGATCCTAAGATATGATGGAGCAAGTCTGATGGTTTAACGGAGTTGCACGACAGAGTCATCGGGGGGAAGCCCGAGAGCGTAGCAGAGGAAACCCCAAAGAGACAAGAGCAATACATTAGAGTTGATGTATTGAAGGTATGTAGAGAGGCTATCAAGAGGAGTGTCGATAGGTAGGAGCTGATAGTGCTTCAAAGTGTTGGCATCGAAGGTGTCGTTTTGGGAAATGCGGCGAAAGAACATATAAGGAAGTTTTGATAGTTGCATGTTTCGACACTGTTTTTTATGGTGATTTAGTTGTCGATTTTGTATCATTTTTCAACCCAATGGAAATTCTAGTCATTGAGAAAAATACAACTTGTGTATATGTATGTAATTTCGCCTATTAATGAATGAAGAGAGAAGGGAAGTGAGACGGAATAGTTTTACAACAGTCTATTGTGTTTCTATGTATATTCATCTCTATGTGTGAGCTTGTAAACTCCCATGTCCTATTTAGTTTGGTATCAGATTTAGAATCGCTCTTGCCTTCTTGTGTGTGGTATAATTTCCCCAGGAGTAATTTTAATTACCTGAAATTGAATTTGAGATGGCTTTGAGAAGCATTTTGACTCAACAATTGGTTTCAATCTTAAATAGGAAGAATTACGATACCTAGTTAGTTAGAATGAGAACATTGTTGCGTTCTTGGGATTTATGGGGATATGTAATAGCTAGATGTCGAGTGCATGCAAACCCTGTAGTGGAGCTGGCTCTAAGAAATGATGAGAGTGACCAGTTGAGGGAGAACATAAAAAGAGACAATAGAGCTCTCGGTCCTATTCAACAAGGTCTAACAAGGTTTAGACGACACTATTTTATCAAAAATGTCTAATGCTCAATCTTCAAATATCATGGCCTAAGACATTCTTTAAACCAGTTATCAAGGTGTATCCAAGGTGAAGATTGTCAAGTTGCAGAACTTGAGGGGTGATTTTGAAAGTTTGAAGATGAAGGAATCATAGGCTATAGATAATTTTATGACTTATATCATAAATGTTGTTAATCATTTAAAAAAGTATGGAGAAGACATCTCAGATCAGAGAGTGATTGAGAAGGTGCTCAAAATATTGCCAAAGAAGTTTGAATATGTGGTTGTGGCCATAGAAGAGTCTAAAGACATCAACCATATGCATATTGATGAGTTAAATGGTTCCATGGTAGCACATGAATCTAGGATGAGAAGATATGAAGATAGTTCTTTAGAGAATGCATTTAAGTCTCAATTGCGAGTTTCAAGAAATTGAGGCAGAGGAAGGTATAGTTATAGAGGTGGAGAAGGAAAAAGTCATGAAGAAAGAGACATCGAAAATGATTCAAAATATGAGAAGAAATCTTAGTAGAACCCTCATATTTTAAGGGGGAGCAGTAGCAAAAACCGACAACAAGGAATCCATAGATATGACAAATCAAAAGTGTAGTGTTACTACTGTAAAATGTTAGATCATTTTTCAAACCAATGTAGGAAGAAGATGGCATATGCTAGTAAGCAGTCAAAAAACATTATAGAGGAGAGTGAACATAATAAAAAACTAATGTTTATGAACTTTAATATGACCCAAGAAAGTTTAAAAGATGTATGGTTTTTGGATAGCGGTTGTAACAATCACATGACTAGAAATAAGGAGCTATTTTCTAGTCTGAACACTGGCATTGAGTCTGAAGTGAAGCTGGTTAATGATAATAAGGTGAGTGTTAATGGTAAAGGTGTTATTGTAGTTTTTTCCAATAATGGTGAAAGAAGAACAATAGATTATGTGCATTATGTACCTAGTTTGAAGTGTAATTTGATGAGTGTTGGGTAGCTCATGGAGAAGAAGTATAAAGTGTTCTTCAATAACATATTTGTACAATTTTTGATAAGTATCCAAGTAATCAACTGATAGCTAGGGTGGAGATGACTAAGAATATAATGTTTCCACTCATTATGAGAAGTAAACTAACAGACTCTACGGATTCTCACAGAGCTAAGAGTTTGGATCACTCTTAGTTATGGAATTTGATGTATGGACACCTACACTTTGGTGGATTGGATTTGCTACAAAAAAAACAAATGGTGAAAGGGTTTCCATGTATTCAACAACCATCAAGCTCATGTGAGAGTTGTATATTAGCAAAGCATCATAGGGACAAGTTTGTTTCATGAGTTTCATACATAGACAAAGTGCCCCTGGAACTCATGCATACATACCTGTGTGATCCAATGCAAACACCAACATTGGTTGGAAATATTTATTTCCTGACTTTTATAGATGATTACAGTTGGAAGACATGGGTTTATTTTCTAAAGCAAACATCAGACTTTGGGTGTCTTTGAGAGATTTAATGCAATGGTTGAAAAGGAAAGCAACAAATATATTAAGGTGTTGAGATTAGACAAAGGTGGAGATTGCAAATCAAATGATTTCATAGAGTTTTATAAGTACCATGGAATCAAGAGACAGTATACGACTAGATATACTCCACAACAAAATGGAGTGGTTGAAAGGAAGATTCAAACCATTATGAATAGGGCTTGAAGTATGTTGAAGGAGAAGCATCTATCAGATGAATATTAGGGAGAATCAATGGTTTTTTCAGTGTATATTCTAAGCAGGTTTCCAACGAAAAGTGTGAAAGAAAAAGTTCCTTAGGAAGCTTGGAGTGGTAAGAATTGTGGCGTTTCTCATTTGAGGATTTTTGGGTGTGTGGCTTATGCACATGTACCGAAAGATGTGAGGAAGATGGATGAAAAAAGTGAGAAGTGTATTATTATTGGCTATAGTGATGAGTCTAAGGCATATAGACTCTATAATCACATCACTAAGAACTGCATTATCTCACATCACTAAGAACTACATTATCAGCAGAGATGTTGAGTTCAAGGAAGAAGAAGCTTAGGATGGAATCATAGATAAATCAGTTGTAGGGGGAGTTACATTAACTCAAGAAAATGATGAAGGAGATGAGAAGGAAGTATAGGGTGGACAACTTAATCCACAAACAAATACACCTGTTTTAAATGTGACTAGAAGACAATCACTAGGATCAATCCCATCATAGTTCATAATGCATAGAACTCAATAGTGAGGTGAACCATCAAATTATGGTAGAAAACAAGCAACATGATCATAGGTAAGTAGTGATTCAAATCCCACATTAGATTCAATGAGAAATAGAATTAGAGGTCTTAACGAAAGGAGTTTAAGGGATTTCTATGAATGGGATGAAGAGATAGATCAATTTTCAAATTTTACTTTAATTGCATATGATCCCACAAATTTTGATGAAGTTGTTAAAGAAGAAGTTTGGGTGGAATCTATGGATGAAAAGATTAAATCCATAGAAATAAATAATACTTGGGAGATTAAAGCTTTGCTTGAAGATAAGGATTGTCTAGGTGTGAAATGGATCTACAAGCCAAAGGTGAATGTTGGAGGTGAATTTGAGAAGCACAAGGCAAGACTTGTGGCTCAAAGGTTCAGTGAACAACCCGGTATTGATATTAATGAAACCTTTGCACCTGTAGCGAGACTAGACAATGTGAGAATGGTGTTGCTTATTGAAACACAAAACAAATGGATTGTATATCAAATGGATGATAAGCCTACATTTTTATTGGAGGAGGAAGTGTATGTGAAGCATCCTCCAGGATATGAGATTGATACACTTGAAGACAAAGTCTACCGGTTGAAGAAAGTCTTGTATGGATTGAAACAAGAAACCAGAGTTTGGTACAGCATAATTGATGAATATTTGAACAACAATGGATTCAACATGAGTCCAAGTGAACCAACCCTATATACAAAGGTAAATCAAGAAGGTAAAATCTTGATAATAACTTTATATCTTGTTGATTTAATTTTCATCGGAGACCCCTCAATAGATGATTTTAAAATAACCATGAAAACATAGTTTGAGATGATTGATTTGGGGTTGATGATGTATTTCCTTGGAATCAAAATAAATTAATCTGATAATGGTATTTTTATTAGTCAATCTAAGTATGCTAAGGACATATTTATAAGGTTTAGGATGGTGAATTGTAAGCCATTTGCAACACCAATAGCAACAGGTACAAAGTGAATTAATTAGAAGGATCATAGGTCAAGTGTTGATCCAACATTGTATAAGACTGGTTGGTAGTCTCATGTATCTGGCAACAATGAGGCTTGATATTATATAT
The DNA here is from genome assembly GCA_027924585.1 of Larix kaempferi. NCBI lineage: Eukaryota > Viridiplantae > Streptophyta > Pinopsida > Pinales > Pinaceae > Larix > Larix kaempferi. The sequence continues at coordinate 1,881,989 of BSBM01000104.1, forward strand.
GTTTAATTTCCAGGTTTATGGAGTCTTCGAAGAGTACTCATTGGAAGGATGGTGAAATAATTTTGAGATATGTTACTGGTATAACAGAATATGGAATTATGTATACATCATACTTATATTTCAAGCTGACTGGTTATACAAACAATGATTTTGCAGGAAATGGTGATGATAAGAAGAGCACATCTAATATGTGTTCAGTTTAGTAGCATGGGAATCTAAGAAGCATACCATTGTAACATTATCATATATAGAAGTAGAGTATCTAGCAGCGACATGAGCAACATGTCAAATAGTTTGGATACAGAGGATTTTGATTCAATTGTTACATGAGCAAGAAGGACCAACTCAAATTTATTGTAACAACAAATCTTCCCAAAAAACATGTTTTCACAAGAAGAGGAAGCATGTTGATACAAGGTATCACTTTATTAGAGAGATTGTGGATTGTAATGAAATTATTGTTTAGTTTTGTAGATATAGAGATCAATTAGCATGTACATATTTACAAAACCCTTGTCAAGGGAGTTATTTGAATTTCACAGAGATAAAGTTTAGGATTTTGTATGTTGTAGAATGCAACAGTACTTAGTTTGAAGTTTTTGAAGAAACAATTAAGGGGGAGAATGTTGGAGATAATTATTTCTTTAGACCCTTTCTCGATCAAATTTTAATTTTAGGTCGGCACATTTAATGTTTTGCAGTAGAATGGCTCAAGGTTTATTCAGTTAATAACATGCAGTGACGCGATGAAGCAATCCATACTTGCATTGAAGAATTTTTGCATACAGATTTAATGGCACCGCGGCTAAAACTTGTTAAACATTTAAGTTTCACTTGTTGTATTTATTGCCACCACTTGGAATATTTTCATAAGTCTTCCATCAAAGGTTTCATCCAATGTGCATTGTGCTAAGTTTCAAGTTTTTCCGAAGTTCGAGATCCAAAGACCTGATGGAGCAAGTCTGATATTATGTTAGACATGATATATCTAAGGTGTTAACAAGTTTGTTCGGGAGAAGTCTTGATGGAGCAAGTCTGATGGTGTATCAAAGTTGCGTGATAGAGTCATCGAGAGGAATCCAAAGAGAGAAAGGTAGGAAACTTTAAAGAGACATGAGTGATACATCGGAGCTGATTTATTGGAAGTTTGTAGAAAATCCATTGGGAGGAGTGCTAATATGTAGGAGCCTATAGTTCATTGGAGTGTTGGAATCAGATGTGCCATTCTGACAAGTGAAGGGAAAGCACATATAAGGAAGTTTCGATAATTGCACATTCCAACTATGTTTTGGAGGTTTTTTTTTTACAGTGATTTAGTCGTCGGTTTTATATTATTTTCCAATCTGATTAAAATTCTGATCGTTGAAATATATATATATATATATATATATAATTTCACATTTTAATGAACAAAGAAAGATGAGAATAGAGACTGAATAATTTTACAACAATATGATGTATCTCTAAGTATATTTCTATGTGTGTGTGAGAGTTTGTAAACTCCTTTGTCTTCTTTAAAAACAATGATAAAACTAGTATACCATTAAGCTCACCATTATAGGTGATATTAAACTTAGTGTTGGACATTGTAGTTAATCTTAAACCAGTTCTTGGTAATTAAGGTTCAAGAGCACCCTCTCCTAACCAAGTCTCATAATTAATTTATTTATAATAGGATGAAAAGTAATTAGTTCAATTCGATCTAGTTCAAATCTTCCTCCTATGATTAAATCATCCAACAATATTGAAACTAATATAAATAATAATCAATTATTCAATCATATGTTCATGTCTTATGTCTTATAATTTTGAAAAGACTTCTTCTTATTACTTTTTTTAATTTAGAAATTGCAATATAAATTATTTTGATACATTTATTTACTTGACAATTGGCAATGTAATTCAATTCTTCTAAAATCTATTTCGAATAATACTTTAATCATTTAATAATATAATTATGTGTTATAATTTTGATAAGACTGAATATATTTTTTCTCTTCCTTTGCATCTTTGAAATTTGTTGAACTAAATGGTCTTCATTGATATCAACTGATGTCAAAGAGGATTCGGTATTCCTATGCCAATTTGAAGAAATATAAAAAGACCAATTTGAAGAAGTGTATGCGCAAGCAAGATGAAGAGATGTATGGATGCCAATATGAAGAAGTATATCCAGAAGTGAATCTAGTATGAAGAAGTATATCCAAAGGTACATCAAACATATCTAGTTTAAAGAAGTACATAAGGAATACATCCAGTAAATATGGTACATGAGCAGGACTCAAGACCATCAAGTCATTGTTCCTCAAGGTAGAAAGTCAAATGGTTGATTGAACAAAGGTTTGGGAGTGCGCCAGCAAGCCAAAGAGTTTATTGGAGTGCGCAAGACAATCAAACAGTTGATTAGACAAAGGTTCGGGAGTGCGCCATCAAGCCAAATATTTAAATGGAGTGCGTAAGAATCATGGAACAAAGGAGTAGCCGTTCAATGGAGCAAGTCCTTGAATGTGTGCAAGACTCACCAATCGGAAGAAGCTCTTAGTTGTTGAAGCACACACAAGTACCAAGAAGGGTGTAGTGGTTGAAGATATCATATGAACAAATTCCACATGAAATGGTACATCAAGGGTGCAAGACCACACTACAAGGGTAAAAGTACCACTAAGTCAGGGACCATATATGCTCAAGACCCACAAGAAACACATCAGGGGCGCAGAACATGACAAGTAGCAGAAGCAGAACCATGAAGCAAGAAAGCAAGGACACCACAAATAACTTGTGGACATCACCATCCACGCATAACAAGTATAAATAAGAAGAGGTGATGGCGAATGATGTAATATTGAAGGATGAATATCTTGTAAGTGGAAAGCTGAAAGATACATATTTATAGTTTTTGGGGCATTTAGGGCTTGTGGAATAAAAACAACATGATCTAGCAGGGAGTCGAGTGCACTCAAGAAGAGGAATGGAATAGCTAATGGTGCGCAGAATGATGATGTAGATCTGTGACAGTTGCATGAAGATAAAAAGGAAGAATAACAGAAGATGCGCAAGTGCGTGAGGACTAAATGACAGAATCACAAACAATAAGCAGATAGTCACAGATGTTCTAAGACAGTAGCGTAGATACAAGACAGAAGTATATGTTGTGATGCGTGAAGTGAAGAAGTTTTTCTAATGCACTAAGACTGAGTTGAATTGTGCAAAGTAAGGAAGTATATCAGATGCACAAAGAAAGATTTGCAGTACAACCAAAGATGCACATAATGATGAGGATGGTCTAAGACAAGTGTGTTAAACTAAAAGGATGAATCATATGATGCATAGAAGTTCATAGATTGTCTAAAGGCGGTTGCATCTAAACATAACTGACACATATTTGAGGGTGCATAGTTCCATCTGATACAAGTGTACAAAGTAAGAACATAAGTTTACTAGTTGATGTGCAGTATCAGTTGAGATTGCATATGCACAGTATCAGAATGGAATATTGAACCTTGGCACAAACTGAAGAAGTTGATGAAGTAGCAAACAGTATATAAAGTGCGATGCCAATTGAAGTGAAATGTTGAGTGTGAAGTTAAGTGATGTATGCATCATAGTGACAACTATATTATAGCATACAAAAGGTGCACAAAACATAAAGAACAACAGTATATCTGAAGTGTATGCGGATCATAATTTCAGTAGTGCAATATCTTATTCTTATATATCTGGGAGACAGGACATGGAAAGGAGCAAGGGGTTGTAGCCTCCTTCTAGTTGGTGCTGGAGAATTCAAGGAGTTGTAGCTTCCTTCATGCCAAATCCTGTAAAACCAATGGGTCAGTTCCTCCTTCCAGTTGGTGCTGGAGAACACATGAATTCTGTGCTTCTTTGAATGTAATCGTTTCATTATAAGAGAGTATTATGTGGTTTTCTCCCATTTGGGTTTCCACGTAAAAATTATGTGTATTCTGTGTTTTGTGTTTTGGTGCATATGCAGATGAATGTTTTATTTATGGTGGATGAATAATTGAAGATCAAGATTAAATTGTTAAGAAGTTAAAAACTGTTCATAACTGTGCTAATACTAATTCACCCCCCCTCTCAATATTAAATATATTCCAACGATTGGTTTCAGAGCGAGTGTCTTCAGTAACAGCTTAACATCTTCAAGATAGATCTGTGCGCAGATATGTACAAGCAGGAAGGTCTCTCCACTAAAAGAGCACCAAGTTTTGATGGCACCAACTATATCTTATGAAAGGTCATGATGGAAGTGTATATGCAATCACTAGGAGTTGATGTTTGGCAGCCCATTGTGGATGGTTACAATGTCACAACATTCGCACCAATTGACGCAAGTAAAAGGAGACTATATGAATGCAATGCAAGAGCTAGAAACACACTGCTATGTGGGTTAACGGATACTAAATTTATCAATTTCATGCATTTCACTTCAACTAAGGATGCATGGGACAAGCTCAGAGGTGTCTATGAAGGTGATGAGAAGGTAAAGAAGGCAACACTGCAGAATTACTCTGGGTTGTTTGAATCTCTGAAAATGAAATATGAAGAGAATGTTGCCTCTTACTTCTTGTGAATTGATGAGATAGTTAATGCTATCAAGAGTCTTGGAGTTACTTTAGAAAAGGATCCAGTTGTACAGAAGATACTAAGAAATCTATCTTCAAGATTTGATGCAAAGGTATCCGTGTTAGAAGATAGAGCCAATATTGAAGACCTGAAGAATGACGAGCTTCAAGGGATCTTGACTGCTTATGAGATGAGAAATGAGAAAGAAAATCCCATCAGAAAAGAAGCGACCTTTAAAGCCATTGGAAAGAATAAGCATGAGCACGACAAGGACTTTTGCAATGAATCAGATGAAGAGGAGTCAAATTTCATAAAGAAGTTGGAAAGAGGATGAGGTAAGTATATGAACAAGTTGCCTTTAAAATGTTTCAAATGTGGAGGCATAGGCCACTTTGCTTCTAAGTGTCCTTATAGGGAATATGGAGACAACGACAGTGAGGAAGAACCTAGCTTTCATGAGCAAAGAACTGCGCATACTCAACACATACCAGAAAATAAAAAGAAGATTCCAAAACAGAGAAAGAATATGTATAATGAGGAAGACAACAATGTGTCTGAAGAAAGTGGCTGCGATGAAAATCCAAAAGAGGTATTATTAATGGCTTTTGTGGAAGAAAAAAGCAGTGATGAAAAGAAGAAGAGTTGTTTGTAAGTTAAGAAGAATACTCTAGTTGCGCAAAGCAAACCAGGATCACTAGATAAATACTTCTTTAGTGGGTCCTTCAATACACCTCCAAAGATAGTTGCAGAAGTCAAAACTAATAGTCAATCTGAAGAAGAAGGAGCTGCAAAAGTTGATTGTGAAGGTGAATTGATCAGTGATTTGGATTAATTGAAGAAGTTAAGAAATAAGAGCAAGCTCTTACAAGAACAATTGTCGAAATCCGAAGAATAGGTCAAGCAGGAAAAAGAGGTTCAAGAATCTCATGACAAACAAGTCAGTGAAAAGGTGATGGATTACAAGAAACAACTGAACTACACAGTTGAAAAGTTCAAAATACTTGAAGAAGAAAGATCCATGTTGAAGACTTCTCCGGAAGAATTGGCGTAGACAAATAAGATGCTGACAAGTCAACTTGAGTTAAAGGATAGAGAGATATCTCATTTAGAAGACAAATTGATCAAGATAAAAGGAGAGAAACAAGTGCATATAACAAATGATACTGCAATTTGTGCACATTCTGGAAGCGACAAGGATGAATCTGAAGAAGAAGTGTTGAACAAGTTCAAAGGCAACACATCTATTTTGAATAAGATTCTGAATGATCAGAGAACACCAGAAGTGAAGTCTGGAATTGGTTATGAGAAAATATCGAAGAACTAGGTCTGTGACAGTGAACATTGTCCAAGTCCATTGAATACATTTAGGTATGACAATTCCTTTAATGATTACAACTCTTTTCATTATACTAATCAAAGAAGGATCAATAGAATGAAGTGTGCAAGGTGTAATCACATTGGTCATATTGCAAAGTATTGCCAAATTGTGAGATGCTATGCATGTGATGGTTTTGGACATACGGTTTTGTATTGTCAAAGAGCAGTAAATTGTCCTGATTAAAACGTGCTGCGCAAAAGAAATTACAATGCAATGATCCATAGGGAATACAATCAAGCACATAAGAAGAACAAAAGTACACACATGAAAACTTGGGTAAGGAAATCTCCTCAAAAATTTGCAGAAGAAGCAGATAATCCAAGTACATTCAAAGTAGCAAGCAATTGTTTCCCCTCTTGGTGATCTCAAGAAGATTAAGTGAGATCCTTGAATTCAACATGATGCATCTTAGGGATTCAAGGAGTATGTTAGTGAATATTATGGATTGAAGGTGTTTTTCGCATAAATTATTAAGGTTGCAAAAGGTCGTGTGTGTTAAGTTAGTTTGTCGCAGAAAAGAGCTTCAGTATTTCAGATAAGCAAAGATGTGTGCATGTATATATTCAGTTAGTTGCTATGTTATGACAGGTTATGACACATAGGGCACATACATGCAAAGTACAAACAGATGGTACTATGAATTAAAACATGCGTCTGCACAAAAACATAGATAAATAATCGTATATTGTGTTATATTCAAAATCCATGTTTTTACAAAATGCATGAATCTTCTACAAAGTGAACATCAAAAAAAGCTTTATGCTGAGGCCAAAAAAGGTGAGTTGAAGAAAACGATTGAATATGTATCGGGAAAAATTGAGAATCGCAGAATAATTTAAATTCGCTATTCAAGGTCCATCTCTGTGTCCGGCTGTGGTGAGATTCGAACATCCAAGTCTATCGGAACCAATTCGTGATGATCGGAAGGTGGCTGCAAAGGAAGAAGCTATAGAGTTGCATACGACAAATATCCAAAATGATCAAATCGAATTGAAGATAGTCCATCCAGAATTTGTTGTTGCAGCCACTCCAAGATGTCAACCTGATTGCTCAGACTAGTCAATTGTTCAACATGGCTCTGATTCACATGCGACGGTGCATACTGGTGATTGAATCCAGATTCTTCCATTTGGCCCTGCCAAATTCCCATGTCAACTCTTAAACGAGTGAACTCAGATTGCTGGGATCGGACAACAAGGCCCATGTAATATCCCTGACCTGATGTTAGATGATATTATCTCAATCTCAAACTTCAAAATCATAAAATTGCATAACAAAAACTATTCTTCAAAACTAGTTAAGATGAAACTAGTCTTGGTCAGTGATTCACCCACCCAAAGCTTGACTGATGGACGCTTTTGGATCTGCCAAATGCAATGGGGAGTTTTGCAGCAAAAAGGACAGCAGAATCAAGTCTAGCTTCTGATTTCTAAGCACAATGTCCTAGGTCCATTTATGTTTCGAACATTAGCCAGGTTAAGGTCTACTCCAAGGCTTCCTGGGCACACCAACATATGCCTACTAAAATATTTCACTTACACTTGACATAAAAAAGAGTTGGATAATAGGTAATAACCCCCTAATATACTACAATACAAGTTTTATAGATTTTTTGGGAGGTTTTGGCAATGTTTGGAGGCAAAGGGATAAAAAGAGCTAGGATGGACTGCTCAACTAGATTGTTTCCAAGCTCTCCTAAACAGGCTGAGAGGGATACAAATTCTCAGGAAGAGGATTGGAATGTATTAATAAATATATTAAGAATATCATATGACTGATAAAACCAAAATTGAGCATTCAAAGGAATTTTAATTGAACATACTGAAAAACTAGTCAAATAGAAAAGCACAATGAACTAGTTTTGATAAGTCTGAATGCAAACAGCCAAATAAGGTCACAAATATCTGAATTTTTGAGTTGATATGGATTCTAAAGGCAATTTAAAACCTACAGAAACCTTCAGAAAGGAAAATTGTTTCATAGAACTCAGTATATTACAATTCCTATAAAACTAGTCAATTAAAATTGCACAAAGAGCTAGTCTTGAGAATTATGGACTCAAACAGCCTCTAAGGATCTCGAAATATTATTATGATATTTAATGTAACTAAAAAATGACATTAAAAGCAGTAACAAATACTCACTGATCTTATTAAGCAATAAACATAAGTATCATGGCTCTATCTTCATAGAGAATCATTAATTGTGATTCATTACAATGAATGTGTTACAGAAGAGTAAGAAGAGGAGATGTTGACACTGAATATGATTTGTATGATGGTAAAGATCTGATTGATTCTCATGGGATGCACATTGATATTTTGTAGCTTCTTGCAAGATCTCCAATATCTCTTTCTCTCAGTGAAACTCATTAACACTACATCAAATTGGCTTGGATCTCTGCATCAACCTCTGAAGGATTGATATTCACATGAAATAGCTAGATCATATATGAAATAGAATCAGTGATTAATACCAAATGTCATCATCTTTTCAGTAGAATCATGGGGCACATATCCTAGCTAAGACCAGGGACACATCTCCTAGGTTAATGAGGCAAAATTGCACTCAATTCAAATCACAAATGATCAAAATATGTGAAATGGATTTTTAATCCTTCTTTAATAGATTGAGGTAACTTGTTGAGCAAGTAAGATAGGATAAGGTTCCCTCATGGAGTGGATAAGGTTGCTTTGCTTTCTGTTTTAACTTTTGACTTGCTTTATGCTTTGCTTTGCTTTCTGCTTTCTCTTTTGCTTTTGCTTTTGCTTTATCCTTATTTTGCATTTTTATCCTGTTTTTTCCTACTTTTCTACCTTATCATGCTTTTCTGCTTTTGTCCTGCTTTTTCTGCTTTATCCTTCTTTTCTGCCTTTGTCTTGCTTTTTTTATTTGTCCTGCTTTATCTTTTCTTGTCTTGCAAGTTACCTCTTAGTCAACCTTGTCCTCTAAGGAACTCTTGTGGAGAATTATCCACTTTATTCCAAAATAAAAATATCTAATTAATGAAAATTACTTCCACCAAGTGAATTTCAAAATTAGGATAAAAATAAAATTAAACTTCCTAACTAATTAATGCCTTAACTTCATAATTAACCCCTAGTGCATGAAATATTCTACTCAACCCGAGGGATTGGTTGGGATAGGAACTCCTTCCACTAAAAATCAATAAGGAGTCATGACAGTCCTCCCTTCCCAAGATTGCTTGTCCTAAAGCAATAATCAAATCCATCCCAACTAAGCACCATGAGCCATCATGCTTCTGCACACCACTCTGAATATAAACTGCTCATGAACTCTCCCAACAATTTTTTCTATTACCATCCAACCATGCACTTAGTGTGGAGACTAATCACAACTGATACCAGGATCCCAAATGATCCTCAAGAATACAAGGTGCAATATATATTCTCTTATGCAATGCATACGAGTCACATGGAAGTCATCATAACACCCTGCAAGAAAAACACAAGTCCATCCAAAATTATGTTTACCATGTAGGAAACCATCACCATCTACTACAAAGATGAACCCATGGGGAAGAGAAGAGGCTTGCTTGCTCAAGCCAACCAACCAAAATGTGCTCCCAATGAGCTGCCAACGATCAACAATGCCTGGGTCCCATTGCTTGTGCACCCTCCTAGTGCACAATATCATCAAGAACCAATATAGCAAGTATGGTATGCCAGGGTCCCAACACTTGTGTACCCCATCAATACATAGTGTGAACACATATAAATAAGAATGTGGGATTCCCATGTCCCAATGATTGTGCATTTATATCATGCACAAGGTCTCCCAAAACAATACATCAAAGTAGGAGGTGTACAATATCCTCCAAAATATTTCAACCAAGTGTGGAATGCTAGGATCCCATAACTGAAGCATTCCATCAATGAGCAAGGTAACACAAAATTTTACATCAAGGTGGGGGATTCCAGGACCCCACTCTCTAATCAGTATCCTACCAAACATCATAAGTACAAAATATAGATCATCAAAGCACATATCAACATCATACAAATGTGCATCAAGAAGGTGCCTCATCAAAGGATCATGAGAGTGCTTGTCCATCCAAGCAATTAGACCACCATTTTCCAAATGCACACAAGAATCAAGTGACCAATCAAATCTTATCCAATGACATAGGTGATGATCCCATGTGCTGTAATGTTGCTCCAAAATAATGTAAGAAGCTTCAAAATAATCAACCATGTGTTCTTTCATCCAAGAAGTGAATGAAGAACCTCCAACAAAATTTGAACCAAGTAAGGACCAAAGAAAACAAGGAGACTTCAAGTGGCTCAAAGAAATCTCATCAATACATCCATGAATGTGAGAGTCATCAAATGAGAGAAATGGATGCTGCCCCAAGGAGGTGTGGAAGGTATCAAGTAATTCTTCTGTGTGGTATTTCTCCCAAACAATGGATGAAGGAACTCTCGCATCAAGTAAGGAATAAAGAGAACAATGAACCTTCAAGGGGACCAAAGGAGTACCATATGTGAATCCATGAAGATGTGTATCATCATAAGGTAACAAAGGATTCTGCTGCAAATGTAAAGAAGAAGGTGCTCTAGTCATGTCATCATCAAAAGGAGAGATAGGAGTTTCATACTCCTCATGTGGCACCATCAAGAAGAAACCTTTCACCCATACTTCATTAGGATGAATGCTGCAAAATGTGGAAGTGTAGGATGTAGGAGAATGAACCAACTCACCCAAATGATCAGAAAGTGTGAAATTTTCATCATGTGAAGGATACATATGGGTAGGATCACATACCAAAATATCCTTACTGCAACCCTCATACATCAAGCTAATGGATGCATCAACTCCATCAAAGGTTGGTCCATCACATATGAGCTCTTCTCACTCCTTAATGGAGGAATGACTCACTCCATGAAGAAGCTCAGTTTCACTCTGGTAGAGAGTATGTGCTTGGAACTCACCATATGCATCCCAAAAATTTTCAATCACATGCATGTCATCCTTCACCTCATGAACCACCATCTCATGAGATTCCTCCATGAAATTCTGAGTACAAACAACCATAAGAAATTGGTTTCCTGTAACAAGTGATATTTGCAACCATTGGTGAAGTTTCTCTATCTCCATCTTGGATTCTTGGAGGGCACTTTGAGTGCTTCTCAAAGAATGTTGGGTGGCCATTAACTCATCATTGAGATTGCAAATATGTTCATCATCCTTCAAGGATGCTCCCTAACATATGAACAAGTTCATACAAATAATCTTTGTCAGAAAGCATATGTGAAAAATTACCTTGGATAGTAGTCATTGCTTTCTGGATCTTCTCCAAGAATCTTCTCCATGGATTCAAGGAAAGATGAATCTTCCAATGAAGCAGCTCTCCAACTAGACTGTGACACTGAAACATGTGTGTCATGGAGAATGTGTAAGACCTCCTTGATCTTCCTTTCGCTCATCTTGAGTGGCATTTAAAAAGGAGAAGGTTGAGAGTGAACCTACTCATCATCAATTAGCGGATCAACCTCATGAAGATTTTGTGGTGATAGTGAGATTGATTCTTGGATCTCTTTCTTGACTACAAGGATTTCATCTTCTTCAACCTCAGTGGGTTTTGTACTTGCAGTATCCTTCTCAAGTTGTATCTCTATCTCACCAACAAAGAGAAATGGACATCCACCAGTAGATGTTTCCTCAAAACTTAGGCACCCATCACTAGGTACCTCTTCATGGCATCCATCGGTAGATGCTTCTTCAGAACTTGAACAACCTAGTGTAGATGCCTCTTCTTGGCACCATTCAGTAATGAATTTTTTATCAAGAACTAGATGATCCTTAGTAGAATCAGTGGTGGCTTCTTCATGCTTACAACTCTCCTCAGTAAGGATTGTACCTTCATCTTCTTTAGATGGATGATTTGTACTTTATTTTTACTCTTTAGTTTCATTAGGATCAATATATTCGGAGACTCATTTTGAATTAGTTCTGAAAATTATCATCAATTATGAAGCACATGCATCCAACGAAGCTTTAGATATGTTTCGGCTATTTTCACAAGTAGGTTGATCTTTGACTGTGGAACATGCAACTTTTCCATACATATGGTTATAAGAATAACCATAATTTCTCCTTACAATTATGATATAATGGGAAATACTTGTAGAAGGTACCTCTTGGACATTTTCTTATATTGTCTGTAATACTCTTCATATTTCTCATCATAGTCATCATCATATTGCTCATAAAAATCATCATCAAAGTAAGAATCTTGTTCACTGAACATGGACATGGATGCAAATTCATCGAATTGAGAGTCTTCTTTCCACAAGAGTAGAGGAAATAGCTCTAATACCACTATAATATATCTAATCTGATGTCAGATGATATTATCTCAATCTCAAACTTCAAAATCAGAAAATTGTATAACTGAAACTAGTCTTCAAAACTAGTTAAGATGAAGCTAGTCCTGGTCATTGATTCACCCACCCAAAGCTTGATTGATGGACACTTTTGGATATGCCAAATGTACTAGGGAGTATGCATCAGGAAGTATAGAAGAATCAATTACAACTTCTGATTTTTAAGCACAATGTATTGGGGCCATTTATGTTTCAAACATCAGCCAGACTGAAGTCTACTCCAAGGATTCCCGGGCACACCAGCATATGCCTACTAAACTCTTTCAATTACACTTGACATAAAAATGAAGTGTATAACAGGTCATAACCCCCTAATATACCATAGGACAAGTTTTACATAGGTTTTGGGAGGTTCCGGCAGTGTTTGGAGGCAAAGGGAGAAAAAGAGCTAGGATGGACTGCTCAACTAGATTGTTTCCAGGGTCTCTCAAATAGGCTGAGAGGGATAAAAATTATTAGGAAGAGGATTGGAAGGTATTAATAAATGTATTGAGAATATCATATGACTGATAAAACCGAAATTGAGCATTCAGAGGAATTTTAATTGAACATACTGAAAAACTAGTCAAATAGAAAGGCACAATGACCTAGTCTTGATAAGTCTGAATGCAAGCAGCCAAATAAGGTCACAAATATCTTATTTTTTACTTGGTATGAATTCTACATGCCATTTAAAACCTACATAAACCTTAAGAAAGGAAAATGGCTTCATAGAACTCAGTATATTACAATTCCTGGAAAACTAGTCCATTAAAATTGCGCAAAGAGCTTGTCTTGAGAATTATGGACTCAAACAACCTCTAAGGATCTAAAAATATTATTCTAATATTTAATGTAACTCAAACATGACATTAAAAGCAATAAAAAATAATCACTGATCTGATTAAGAAATAAACAAAAGTCTCATGGATCTATCTTCACAGAGAATCATTAATTGTGAGTCATTACACTGAATGGAAGAAGAGTGTTATAGAAGAGTAAGAAGAGGAGATGTTGACATTGAATATGATAAGTATGATGGTAATGATATGATGGATTCTCATGGGAGGCACATTGATCTTCTGTAGCTTCTTGCAATCTCTCCAATTGATCTCTCTCTCGGTGAAACTCATTACAACTATATCAAATCGGATTGGATATCTGCATCAACTTCTGAAGAATTGATCTTCACATAAAATAGATGGATAAAATATGAAATAGACTCACTGATGAAGACTGTATGTCATCATCCTTTCAGTAGAAGCATGGGGCACATCTCCCAGGACTAGGGGCACATCTCCCAGGTCAATGAGTCAAAATTTCACTTAATTCAAATCACAAATGATCAAAAGATGTGAAATGGAATTGTAATCCTTCTTTTATAGATTGAGGTGACTTGTTGAGCAAGTAAGATAGGCTAAGGAACCCTCATGGAGTGGATAAGGTTGATTTTCTTTATGCTTTAGCTTTTTCCTTGATTTTTGCTTTGCTTTGCTTTCTACTTTTTCTTTTTCTTTCTGCTTTTGCTTTTGATTTATCCTGCCTTTTCTTTTCTATCTTGCTTTTTCCTACTTTTCTACCTTATCCTGCTTTTCTGCTTGTGTCCTGCTTTTTCTTGTTTTTATGCTTTATCCTGCTTTTCTGCCTTTGTCCCGCTTTTCTGCTTTGTCCTGCTTTATCTTTTCTTGTCTTGCAAGTTACCTCTTGGTCAACCTTATCCTCTAAGGCACTCTTGTGGGGAATTATCCACTTTATTCCAAAATACAAAATATCTAATTAATGAAAATTACTTCTACCAAGTGCATTTCAAACTTAGAATAAAAATAAAATTAAACTTCCTAACTAATTAATGCCTTAACTTCAGAATTAAACCCAAGTGCATGACATATTCTACTCAACCCAAGGGATTGGTTGGGCTAGGAACTCCTTCCACTAAACATCAATAAGGGGACATGACAACACATATTATCAAGGGCATTGTTCATCCTTTTTGTAGAAGGAATCCATGGCCAAGAAATATGATAAATCAGGATGTAGTGCAACGTAGAGAAAAATGGTAGTAGAGAAAAAGGTGATGAATCCAGGCATTTTGCAAAGATCTTATAGAATTGAATGGTTGTTTTTCATGCACGTGCAGTTAAGTTGAAGAGATGTGCATTCAAGACCGCACAATTCGAAGAAGGTGATGGAGTCACCAAAAGTAAATGCTGGAGTTAATGAATTTTGGCTGAAGTACAAAAGGAGAAGATCTAATTCATTACTGAAATGATGTTTCCCATAAAGCTCAAGTACGGTTGTGAAATGCCATAATTTCCACATGAACTTATTTTCATATCCTTTTACTACCGAGGTGGCTAACAGGTGGAAAAATGTGCCAAATATTTGGTTGTAGTGGAAAGGGATGTGACGTCAGTAAAGGAAACAGGACTTGGTCATGGCGCAATAAATGCGATTTAAGAAATAGTCAGATGTAGAAAAGAGATCGACAGAAAAGATAGCACAGTAAATATGACCTAAGATGTAGAAAGGAATTTAGCAGGAAAGACAATGCACAACCAACATAAGATTAGTTTCGGGACTGCGCAGTTGGCACAACTGGAATATTGCATGAAGAACTACGGAAGCATTTTTAGTCGAAATAGGATAACGTTTCTTCAACCACTTGGTTATCCATAGTCCAGTTCCTGTGATAAGATTCCAAACGTTTTTTGCAGCCAAGGTGGGAGAGAAAAGTAAAGGAATCTTGAAAATGCTTGACACCCTCCTATGCAATATTTGTAAAACCTTCAACCTACTCACTAGTATTCAAGGATATCTTCCAAATAGAGCTTATGTTTTTCCTATGATTATCAAATTGATGGAAAAATTTTGAGTTCACATCGCCACTTTCTAGCCATATTTCATTCTAAGTTCAGATTCCTTTGAAAATAAGATTTTCCTTCTGCATTGTTCCAAAGATGAAATTTCCAATTTAGTAGATTCAGACATGAAGCCGAAACCCAAATTTTTATACTTCTCCAATAGACTATTTTCAATCTTGATGAGTTGTTTATCTTCGGTTTCTTTTTTCCTGATCGACCAATCAATTGCATAGTCTTTAGCAATTTTTAGGTTTTTTGGAAAATGAGAAGAGGCAAGTTCCTTAGAATTCTCATCTTGAGCTAGCCACCCATCTGAAAGTCCCTTTATGAGCTCTTCATCAGATAGCCAAGTTGGATTAAATTTGAAAGGATAGACTAGTTTGGAATTTCCCCCAATCATCTCAAGAAACACAGGAAAATGGTTGGATTCACCACCACATCCAACCCATTATTTAAATCTGAACTGCTTCCCCAAAATATCTTCAGAGAGTAAAAATCGGTCAAGTCTCTTAGCTATTCGAGCTTCACTAGTTTGTATGTTGGTCCAAGTCGGGGTCATCTTTACCAAACCAAAGTCAATAAGATTATTCAATTTTATACAAGTAAGGATATAATCCAAAAAGGGATCCGAAAGAGCAGACGAACCCCATATTTCAGAGAGACCAATCAAGAAATTTAGGTCCCCTCCCAGGATCAAGTTTGGAGAGGCTAAGCAGGGCTTGGATAAAAGTTGGTCCCAGTAAAGTTTCCTGTCAAAATATGAGCCATAGAGGTTAACAAGCAGGAAATATTGTCTCAGATTAGGGGAGAAAAGAGAGATCTCAAGCCCTGAATCCAGTGCCCATGATTTTGTTAAAATCAAATTCCTGCTTCGCCAGTTAGTCATAACACTACTAGACTTGCCTTTTGAGTCAATACATTCAAAACACCATCCGACTAACAGCTTTTGAAACTCAAAAACGATCCTCAAACCTTTTGTCATTAATTATTGGAAGAAAACTACATCTACTCTATTAGAAACTATAAGTCATTTTACAAGTAGCTTTTTGGGTAGGCTAGCGAGACCCCTGCAGTTTAGGATCATAATAAACATAAGGGAACCACATCCAGGGAACCAACTGCTCTAAGTGCCTGCATAAAATATTTTTTTCTTATCTCAGATTCCATCACACCCACACCCTCCTTTGAGTCCAGGAACCCTTCTTCTCTGCCTCTTAAACTCCTCCTTTTCTGAGCTATAGTCTGGGTTCTATAAGCTGTAAGATCCTTTGAGATCAGTTTATCACTTTGTTTAGAGCACAGAAAATTCCCATGATAGGTGTCCAAACTTAGTGTAAGGGAGAGCTTAGAAGCTGGTAAATAGTTTACTACGGAAGGGGAGAAACCAACGAGGGAGCGTAGGGCTTGACTAGAGAAATGAGTTCAGAGATAGAGTGAGTGACAAGAGGTGTTCTCAAGAGATCTAAACTGGGAAAACCAACTAAGTCAGAAGCCTGTCCCAGAGAAGGTACTAACGTGTCTTCCAAAACTAGGATTGGGTCAAAAGTAACCCCAGAAACCGTGGGGCCAGTATATGACCTCAAACCATCAACTGACATACCAGATAGATCCACAAGGATAGAATCGGGGAAATCAGAAGACACGGCAAACCCAGTAGTAAAAGTTTCCGAACAAACCTCTTAAGCATCAACAAGCATAACAACCTCTTTCAAGGAAGAATAAGTCTTAGGTATATGACAGAGAGAGGTATGGTCTTTCTTTTTCTCCCAAACCTTCCTAGTAAAGGAAAAAGCACAATCCCTAGCGATATGGCCATCGGTATGACAACATATGCATTTAAACGATATACCTTGGTAATCTAGTATCTAGGTGAAGGTTAAATCACCTCTAGTAATGGTAACAGTATCAGCTAGACCCTCTCTTAAATCTAGATTAACCAGAACTTTCTTCACACAGTAAATACCATAAACTTCATAAGTAAGGTCTATTTCCATAAAAGAGCCTAGAGAGTCGCCCACTTCCTTAAAGAAATCTCTCGACTAGAACTAGAAAGGCAAGTTAGGGATTTTAACCCAAATGGGGATAGTATCGTACCTTTTAGTGTGATGTTCGAAAAGAGGCATCCAACACTTTAGGAAAAGGGCATCGGAATCCCATCTCTAAGCTCCTTCCAGGACTACAGTTGAGTCAGACGCAGAGGAGAAACATAAAGAAATCCAACCACGCGGAAGTACCAGAACCATGGGTATTGTTTTTAGTAGATTTCCAAACTCCCTCAGCCCAAAGCATTAAACCCTGAGTATTGGCCCTTATTCCCGTGAATATTCCTACGAGGGTCAATTCGTGAGTCAATAGAACCTCATTTATAGATATATCAATGCCCAAGACTAGATTAATGGGTTTGAGTTTTTTTGAGACCACCTTAGTATGAGAGTTCCTGAATTATTATTTTGGTAGGGCCGCAGAAACAGGTTCACAGACACGATCCAGACCCACAACTGGAGAAAAAAAACTCAGAGCTCTAGAGGACAGAGGTCAAGTCTGGAGTACTACAATTGGATAACCCAGTAGTGACTACCTTGGAGGTCGACAAATCACATAGTGTGGCCAGCTGTCCTTTCTGATACCTTATGTTAGAGAAAATATGACTAGTAGACCCACCATCTTTGGTAGGGGTTTGGGAAAGAGACTTGGTCTTTCTCAAATCCATGAATCAAGTCAGGAATTAAAACCCTTCACATGCAGAAGGTACCAAAACCCTAAAAGGAACTTTATGTAAATAAATGCAAAGGACACTTGCATCCTTCCAAGGGACCAGAAACCCAAGAAACATCATCCATCTCCATTTGGCTCCACGTCTTCCAAGGTTCGACTCCTTCCTTTAACTAATTCCATTCAACCAAACTAACACAAACACATATACATAATCATCCTAGTATGTGTAGTTGTCATTATTGCATATGTATCATTTAATTTATTTTATGATCCCCCTATGGGACATATAACCCTGTGTATATATATTTAATCATATTGTATTTAATTAATTTATTTTATTTTATGATCCCCCTATGGGGACATATAACAATGTGTGTCTAGATTTAATCATATTGTATTTAATTTATTTTTTCTCTATTAATAAAATTGCATTTTATTTTATATATTATTATTATTTTTAGAAATTATTTTTTTAATATTTTATTGGTGATGCAAAAATAATGTTCATATAGATGTTTGTGTTAGTAAGGGTGGCATTAGACCTACTTCAATGCTTTAAATGTGAATTCATGTTAACATGTGTGACTTCATATTGATATGGTCATAGTCAATTATCAACATAGATCTATCGTAAACCAAGCACCACAGAGAAATCCAATTTCTTGAGGTGTAATTTATTTTTCTAAATTAGATTTTTTTAATTACTATGTAACCTTACCTTACTTGACAACATCTTCCCCATACAAATTATTATTATTATTATTCTTTTTCGGTCTGATTATTATTTTTAACTTAAATTTTTTACACATCATTCTTTTAATTACTTTTCATTTGGTTTAAATTTTTTATTTTATGAGTCAACATCAATTTTTTTAATTACTTTTTATTTTTAGTAACATAACACTACATTACATGACCATAATGCAATAATAGATATTAACATGTACAAACCTCTCAATCAAAACTAACTTTTTAATTAGTACCCTGATATGATATAATTAAACTACGGTTTAATTTCCACTCCATTCAATAGTTCTTATAAAGTTCGTTCACATAATTGTATAAAGGGATTTACGTATCCAAATTAGAATGCTATGTAAATTGCTAAGTCATCGATATCAAACAATGAGTCTTTAGATTTTTCTTTTTGAAAGATTAGGTAATGGTCATTTGTAGGGAAACTTAGCTTTTCAACTATGGTTGGTGGATAACAACCATAGATAACAAGAGTGTAACTAAAGAGGTGTCTATCATAGAAGATAAACCAATTTCAATATCAAATACATTTGTTTCCTTGAAAAAAAATCATAAACTTTTATTTTCATCAAAGTTTACATTCTTCATGATTCCAAAAAGGAATCCATAAGAATAAGTTAAAAACCATCAGTCTAATTCATGATTTTACATTTCTCCAACTGATTATGTTAATTTATCCCCTGTTCATTTATCCCACACCAGGCACAAAGAAGATTCAAAAAGACAAAATAGTCTAAAAAATATAAAGGTCATTACATATTTTATAAATGAGGTGTGATCTTAGCATAAAACAAAAATTCTTTAACAAAAACAATAGAAAGTAATAAGTAAAAATCTCTAGCTAACAACCTTATAAAATTGTTCCTCCACTTCATAACGGTTTGAAGAAAACCATAGAAATCATTGTTCTTTTCATACTTTGTTACATTGCTAGTTGTAACAAACTAGCCCGTAGACATACTTCTTTTCACATTAGCAAAAAAAATAGGAGAAATCTCTATCCTTTCACAACCTTATTAAACTGAGCCATTGTTTTCTTCATAAAGGTTCAAATATTAGAGGGTGAAAGAAAACCGTGGAACACCGCTTAAGTATTCAGATATGAACCATTATCCCTGACTCATTCCCAATCTCAGCTTTGAAAGAAGGTCTGATTAACCATTCCTTTACCTGAATATATGTAAAAAGGAAATATTTGAGAAAGCACTTTTCAATCTTAATACTTCCTCCAATAAAGGAATGTAGATAAATATTTAGACAATTTATCCTTTTTGTAACCCAATCTATGACTAGTTTTGAATCATCGAAAAATTGCAGGTGAAGAATATGTTTTTCAATTGCAAGAGAGAGAGTAACAATCTGAGAGCATTTAAATCTGCAAATTTTTTTGTTGTGAATCCTAATCCCTCTTTGAAGGTGATATTCTTGTATTTTGTAAGATGTAATATGCCTCCTGCACCTGATTTTCCTTGTTCAGAATTAGCTGCTCCATCAAAGTAAGACCAAGGAACCTCCTTGATGATTTCTTCTTTCCTGATCTATCTTTTCATAATCACCTTGTTTATCTAAGGGTTACTATTGATAATTGCTATGCTACGACTGGAACAAAGGAGTGGAGAGGTCACTATCCCTTTATATAAAAGATGATTCCATACTTTTATAGGCATTAAACCCAAGGTTTAAACACCAGTTCTGGAGAGAAATTTGCACTGACTCCCCTTGACACAAAATCCTATGTTTTAACAAAGTACCTAAATCCATCCATGTACCTATTTAACATATAAACATCCAACTAAAGATGAAATTTAGTTTCTTCAACAATTTTACAGAGAATACACCTCCTAGGACCTAAAAAGTTCCTTCTTTGTAATTTGTCCCATGTGCGCATTTTATCCATAAAAAAGAACCACATGATAATTTTGGATTTAGGACAATTGAATTTCCAGACTCTTCTCCACCACTAGGATTTATCCTTAGTCTGGTTTTGGTTTATCAAGGATAAATAACCCATATTTTGAGTAAAATCACTTGGTTTTGGTTTAGAAGTAATTTCTTGATTGGTATCTCTGAAATATGGGGTTTGTCTGCTCTTCCGGATCCCTTTTTGGATTATATCCTTACTTGTATAAAATTGAATAATCTTATTGACTTTGGTTTGGTAAAGATGACCCCGACTTGGACCAACATACAAACTAGTGAAGCTCGAATAGCTAAGAGACTTGACCGATTTTTACTCTCTGAAGATATTTTGGGGAAGCAGTTCAGATTTAAATAATGGGTTGGATGTGGTGGTGAATCCAACCATTTTCCTGTGTTTCTTGAGATGATTGGGGGAAATTCCAAACTAGTCTATCCTTTCAAATTTCGTCCAACTTGGCTATCTGATGAAGAGCTCATAAAGGGACTTGCAGATGGGTGGCTAGCTCAAGATGAGAATTCTAAGGAACTTGCCTCTTCTCATTTTTCAAAAACCCTAAAAATTGCTAAATACTATGCAATTGATTGGTCGATCAGGAAAAAAGAAACCGAAGATAAACAACTCATCAAGATTGAAAATAGTCTATTGGAGAAGTATAAAAATTTGGGTTTCGGCTTCATGTCTGAATCTACTAAATTGGAAATTTCATCTTTGGAACAATGCAGAAGGAAAATCTTATTTTCAAAGGAATCTGAACTTAGAATGAAATATGGCTAGAAAGTGGCGATGCGAACTCAAAATTTTTCCATCAATTTGATAATCATAGGAAAAACATAAACTCTATTTGGAAGATATCCTTGAATACTAGTGAGTAGGTTGAAGGTTTTACAAATATTGCATAGGAGGGTGTCAAGCATTTTCAAGATTCCTTTACTTTTCTCTCCCGCCTTGGCTGCAAAAAACGTTTGGAATCTTATCACAGGAACTGGACTATGGATAACCTGTTACTATGGATAACGTTTGGAAGCATTTTCAAGATTCCTTTACTTTTCTCTCCCTACACACAAGCTATCTGGAAAGAGATTGAATCTTGCTTAACTTTAACCAATATATGGAAAGGGGAGACAATAGTAACAAGTCTTATGAATTGGAACAAAATTGAAAAGGTTGTTCAGGAAAAATATTTTCCCCTGTCTGTTGCCTGGGGAATCTGGATAGCTAGGAATGCAAGTTGTTTTGAAGATAGAACAATTATGCCTTTACAACGTGCACACCAAAGTTTAGGGACACTCGGTTTCTTCCCATAGAAAAAAGTGGACTTAAACATAAGGAGGGTTGTAGTGGAGGAAATAGAGGCCAACATTCCTTGGGATTATTTTGATGGTGCAGCATTGGGTGAGCAAAAAAGATGTGGAGCAGGGGGTCTACTATACCTATCCAAACAACACAAGATCAATTTTAAAGCTGGACTTGGTAATGGTATAGACAATTTTGCAGAAATGAGTGCTATTAGAATTTTGAGGTGGTTGGCTATTGAATATTAGGTAAACAACTTACAAATTTTCGGAGACTCTCTGCTTACAGTAAATTGGATAACAGGGACTTATAGACTTCAAAATATACACATGGTATCTCTCCTAGACGAGGTTTTAAGAATAAAGGACATCTTGGGACAAACAATTATCAAGCACATATATCGTGAAAAGAAATGGAAAAGCTGACATATTAGAAAAAGAAGGCACACTAATGGATGAGGGTACATGGCACATATCTGAAACAAAAAATTCAATAACTACTGAATTTTATCATGATCCAATGGATGGACACAATCAAGTTATGATACAATAGCTGGACCTATTCAGTCTGTGTTAGGACTAGAACCCTTTGAAGTTTTTGTACTATGGATTCTCATATCCTTAGATTAAGTTTTTTTTTTCATAATATGTACTCAAAAATTAAAGTTCTGGTTTCCAAAAACTAGAAGAATGAGTTTGATAGCCCTCTTTTGATGATTTTATGAAGTTTGAAGACTTTATCTAGTAATACAGACTATATGTGCTTTTTAACTAATATGCTCATATCATATGGGCAACTTAACACTGTAACTTCGTTTTTCAAATAAAGTTATGAATTTTTTAGCTGGAAAAAAAGAATTGAGCATGTAATTTTTCACTCATATATATATATATATATTGTTATATAAAAGAGAATGTATAAATGTATAAATATATTATAAATGTACATAAAATAAAAAGAAAGGTATTTTACCTTAAGTTGAGAAATTCAGTTAGGATTTACTTAAAACACATTTAAGATGGGAATAGGTATTCATATAGGGGAGAAATTCTTGGGGAAATGACCCAACTAACGGTCCAGAGTTGGTTATTTATTTTGTGAGTTGTTCGAGGAGAAGTAACTGCCACCTGAAATCAGTATTTGATCTTGAAAGGGAGGACGCAAAGATGGGGGGAATCCTCTTGCAGAGTCCCGAGGGTTCACGTGGAATGGAAGGACAGAAAAGGCGTAAGCCCATTCCTCTACATAGCTCTGGACATAAACCCTATCATAGTGTATAACTCTCCTTTTTACACAGAGTGAGGAGAAAAGGCATAATCCTATTTCTCTCTTCATAATCTTGTTGCTCCTACTAAGGAAACGAGGAGAGAAGGAAGTGTTAATGAAAGTAGTAAGCTATGCATCTTTCGTCAACATGCATCTTCTGGTTTCTACCTTCTCAAATTGAAAAAGAAAGAATTACTTAACATTATGTGTGAAGGATGTTATCGATTAACATTATATTCAGGTACAAAATATATTCTCATTGACGCATTTTTTATACTAGAAGGCATTTGATCAAGAGTATTTTCTTGGTAAACCATCTTCAGACTTGAAATCAAATTCAATATTTTCTTTATTAACCATTGTGATAGACTGGAGCAACCTTTATAAGTAAGTTGTAGGTTTACTTTCAGTGGTATTGCTAGACAAGCCAGACAAAAACTCTGATAAATAGCGGTTTCACTCTCTTTGATCTAGACGAAGAATTAGGCACTAGTTTCATGTACATTACATAGTGTTAACTGCTCATAGTGAGTAGGCAGTATTGTGTTCAGTAATACCAAGACTCCAGTTCCGTGTTTATATCATAACCCTGAGCTTTTTGTCGTTGTTGTATTTGTTTGCTTTAGAAGGGAACGAGCTTATTTTAAGCACTGACTCTTCGATCATTTTATTTGAATGCGGTCTCTAGGAAGGAAATGTTACCATGTTGTCTTTTATTGGAAAACCATGCCTTCCTTCATTTTCGTGGAGGAAATTGGTGGTGGTTGGTCTTCTAATGGAAATTCCATCATGTATTTAACTATTCATAAACTGTGTATTACGGTTTAACCTCAGCGTAAGGTGCTCCTCTTCTTGAAAACATCTCAGATTGTGGTAAACTGTGTATTTCGGTTCAACATCTGCGCGGAGTTATCCTTTTGAGAGCATATCATCTTGCCTTTTTATTACCGTATGTTGGGTTCACAATTGTGTGGTGTGCCTCTCTCTTGGCATAAAAGAGTTACCAGCTAGTACTTGAGACACTATGTGGCATCGACTAAAGAAGAGCGTAACCCAGTAAATGTTTACGTAACTGAATCCTCTTTCTTTGTGTTGGTTTGTATCTTATTTTGCGTGATGGCTGAATGTTTACCCTTATATAAATGTATAATATTGGATGGATGAGAATATAAGTCATTTATTTATTGTGTATATATATGCATGGCATACAGAAGAGTAACCTATTTTGCTTAATCAATTTTGTCATAAATCTACCCTAGTCTAATGGATTCTTTTCCCAGCTCGCGGGTTAAAATATATGCCGTACATAGGGTCAAATGGTTTGGTGAAACGTTGTAGTCAACCCTTTAGTTGCTCAAGTTTAATTGGTTCAAAAAAGTACTCTTCTATTACCATGTTATTATTGTTAAATTAATGTCATGCTCCTTAAATATATTCTTGTTATTTTGAGCTAATTGATTAGATAAAAGTTTATATATACTCCTTCATCTATGTAAACTTGAAATGGGTACTCCATATTTGTGAATGCTGATATAATTTTATGGTTATGAGTAATACTTAATTTGCATATGAATTTAATGGTTATTCTCATCCAGAACATTAATTAGTCCTTTAACATGGATAAGTAATTTTAGGATGAGACAAAAGGAGGGATATTGATGTACTTAACTTCTTGAGGAATTAGTTCTACTTGACCAAACAAGCACCTAACTCACAAACAAGAATAATCTTTATAAATTGGAAGGGGTAAAGTGGTGGTAAATATTATGATCAAATACAATCATGAAACATGTGAATATGTGAATATGTATATAACAATTCCCATGTCTTACCATTAGATGGTGTTAACCTTGTACTTTTAAGGGATAGGTCAAGTTTGGGTTAAAAATACCACCTATCAAGTGGAGGTAATCTTCAATTAAATCAGGGCAAGTAATTGTACAATTAATGCATACTTGTTAACATTTTAAAAAGGGAAATATGTTATGGTTAATTGTTAGTAGAAAATGTATTCTAGTAATAAGTGTTTATTGTAAAAAGGACTAGTACTCTCCTCATAAAATAAATTACATTCTTTAGTTAAGTTTAATTAATAAGTGAATCTTAACATAGTTGAGTTATTTAATTCAATGGAAGTGTTAAATTTTAAAAAATGTTAGAATAAATGTAAAATTTTGGCATGGCCTTTTGACGTGGACCATGATTGGAATTGAGTATGATTATAAAGATAGAAATGATATTTCATCCACATAGATTGATGTTCAAAGGAATAACCTCCATTGGTTGTGTTTTAAACAATTGCATAATAAAGGAATTGTTAAACTTACATGTTTGGTATATGTAAGGATACACTCAATCGCATGTAATCTGATTATGTTGATAACTAATATTTAAGGCTAACATATTGGTTGGTCAGAATGATGTTAAGGAAAATTTTATACCCCATTTCCTAAAATAGAAAGAGGATTTTGGGTACATTATAATTTGGATCAACTGAAAATCGCTTGCCTTACCTAAAGTTTTAGGTGGATAGGGTATAAAATTCCTATAAACTTTTGAAAATTCGCTGGTAGCTAAATTGGTCTAGAGACTGATCTCAAGTACTGGTCTATGGAAAGAGGTGATTGTTCAAAAGTACATTCAACAACAGTCCTTGCTTTTGATGTAATTGGAAGAGGCCTTTCTTAGAAAATAGGTAACTGTAAAAGTGTCAGGGTTGAGATTCAAAGGTATCTTTACTTTAAACCAATTATTGGCTTGTTAATGTTCAACTATTTTAAGAGAAGGATGGGGGAATGTTGATTCTTTAGGATTTATATGTGAAGATGAACTCAAATGGAAATCATATATAAATCAAATCCTTACTTGCAACATTCGTCTTAATCAATTGAAGGATAAATTAGTATGGGAAATTAATCCTCTCGATGATTATACTCCAAAGATGGGTTATTTATCCTTGATAAACCAAAACCAGACTGAGGATCAAGCCTAGTGGTGGAGAAGAGTTTGGAAATTCAATTGTCCTTCTAAATCCAAAATTCTCATGTGGTTCTTTCTGATAGATAAAGTGCGCACATGGGACAAATTACAAAGAAGGAACTTTGTAGGTCCTGGGAGGTGTATTCTCTGTAAAATTGCTGAAGAAACTAACTTTCATCTTTTAGTTGAATGGTTATATGTTAAATAAGTACATGGATGGATTTAGGTACTATGTTAAAACATAGGATTTCATGACAAGGGGATTCTGTGCAAATTTGTCTCAAGAAATAGTGTTTAAACCCTAGGTTTATTTCCTATAAAAGTATGCCTCTTATAATAGGCTAGCAAGTATGGATTGCTAGGAATCATCTTTTATTCAAAGGGATGGTGATCTCTCCACTCCTTTGTTCCAGTCGTAGCATAGAAATTATCAATAGTTACCCTCAGATAAACAAGGTGATTATGAAAAGACGGATCAGGAAAGAAGAAATCATTAAGGAGGTTCCTTGGTCTTACTTCGATGGAGCAACTAAATCTAAACAAGGAAAATCAGGTGCAGGAGGCATATTGCATCTTACAAAAGACAAGAAGATCACCTTCAAAGAGGGATTAGGAGTTGGAAAAAAAAAATTTGCAGTGTTAAATGCTCTCAGATTATTACTCTCTCTTGCAATTGAAAAACATATTCTTCACTTGCAAGTTTTCGGTGATTCAAAAATATTTATCTGCATTCCTTTATTGGAGGAACTATTAAGATTGAAAAGTGATTTCTCAAAGATTTCACTTTTACATATATTCAGGTAAAGGAATGGTGAATCAGACCTCCTTTCAAAGCTGGGATTGGGAATGAGTCAGGGATAATGGTTCATATATGGAGACTTAAGCAGTGTTTCCATGAGTTTCTTTCACCCTCCAATCTTTGAACCTATATGAAGAAAACAATGGCTCAGTTTTATAAGGTCGTGAAAGGCTGGATATTTATCCTATTTTTTTCTAATGTGAAAAGAAGTATGTCTACGTGCTAGTTTGTTAAAGCTACAAATGTAACAAAGATGAAAAGAAAAATCATTGGTATGGTTTTCTTCAAACCGTTATGAAGTGAAGGAACAATTTTATAAGGTTGTTAGCTAGAGATTTTTACTGATTACTTTTTGTTGTTTTTGTTAAAGAATGTTTGTTTATGCTAAGATCAATGCTTGGAATTGATATGGGAACTTTTATGGATGTCACTGTCATAAAATATGTAATGACCTTTATATTTTTTGACTATTTTGTCTTTTTGAATCTTGTTTGTGCCTAGTGTGGGATAAATTAACATAATCAGTTGGAGAAATGTAAAATCATGAATTAGACCATTTGTTTTTAGCTTATTCATATGGATGCCTTTTCGGAATCATAAAGAATGTAAACTTTGATGAAAATAAAATTTTATGATTTTTTTTCAAGGAAAAAAATGTATTTGATATTGAAATTGGTTTATCTTGTATGATAGACACCTCTTGTTATCTACCAACCATAGTTAAAAAGATAAGTTTCCTTACAAATGACCATTACCTAAAATTTCAAAAAGAAACATCTAAAGACTCATTGTTTGAAATCGATGACTTACCAATTTCCATAGCATTCCGATTTGGATACATAAATCCCTTTATACAATTATGTGAATGAACTTTATAAGAACTATTGAATGAAGTGGAAATTAAACCGGAGTTTAATTATATCAGGGTACTAATTAAAAAGTCCGTTTTGATTGATAGGTTTGTACATGTTAATATATATTATTGCATTATGGTCATGTAACATAGTGTTATGTTACTAAAAATAAAAAGTAATTAAAAAAATTGATGTTGACTCCTAAAATAAAAAATTAAAACCAAATGAAAAGTAATTAAAAGAATGATGTGTAAAAATTTAATTTAAAAATAATAATTACCTAAACATAATAATAATAATGATATGTATGGGGAAGATGTTGTCAAGTTGTCAAGTAAGATAAGGTTACATAGTAATTAAAAAAATCCAATTTAGAAAAATAAATTACACATCAAGAAATTGGATTCACACATGTTAACATGAATTTACATTAAAAGCATTGAATTAGGTCTAATGTCACCCTTACTAACACAAACATCTATATGAACATTATTTTTGCATCACCAATAAAAATATTTAAAAAATAAATTTCTAAAAATAATAATAATTATATAAAATAAAATGCAATTTTATTAATAGAAAAAAATAAATTAGATACAATATGATTAAATATGTACACACACATCGTTATATGTCCCCATAGGGGGGTCATAAAATAAATTAAATACAATATGATTAAATATATATACACATTGTTATATGTCCCATAGGGGGATCATAAAATAAATTAAATGATTCATATGCAATAATGACGAGTACACATACTAGGATGATTATGCATATGTGCTTGCGCTAGTTTGGTTGAATTGAATTAGTTATAAGAAGGAGCCAAACATTGGAAGACTTGGAGCTGGATGAAGATGGATGATGTTTCTTGGGTTTATAGTCCCTAGGAAGGATGCAAGTGTCCTTTGCATTTATTTACATTAATTTCCTTTTATGGTTTTGGTACCTTCCACCTGTGCAGGGTTTTAATTCCTGACCTGCTTCATGGATTTGAGAAAGACCAAGTCTCTTGCCCTAACCCCTACCAAAGATGGCGGGTCTACTAGTCCTCTTTGCTCTGACACAAGGTGTTAGAAAGGATAATTGCACACACTGTGTGATTTTTCAAACTCCAAGGTAATTACTACTGGGTTATCGAATTGAAGTACTCTGGACTTGACCTCTTTCCTCTAGAGCTCTGAGGATTTTTCTCTAGTTGTGGGTTTGGATCCTGTCTGTGAACCTATTTTTCTAGCCCTGCCAAAATATGGATGCAAGAACTCTCATACTAAGGTGATCTCAAAGAAAATCAAACCCATTAATCTAGCCTTGGGCGTTGATATATCTATGAATGAGGTTCTATTGACTCATGAATTGACCCTCTTAGGAATATTCACAGGAAGAAGGGTCAATACTCAGGGTTTAAATATTTGGAACGTGGGTGTTTGGAAACATCTAGTGAAAAAAATACCCATGGTTCTGATACTTCCACGTGGTTAAATTTCTTTATGTTTCTCCTCTGCATCCGACTCAACTGCAGTCCTGGAAGGAGCTTGGAGATGTGATTCTGCTTCCCTTTTCCTAAAGCGTTGGATGCCTCTTTTCGACCCTCGCACTGAAAGGTATGATACTATCCCCATTTGGGTTAAACTCCCTAACTTTCCTTTCCAGTTCTGGTCGAGATCTTTCTTTAAGGAAGTGGGAAAAGTCTCTAGGCTCTTTTGTGGAAACAAAGCTTACTTATGAATTTTCTGGTATTTACTATGTGGGGAAAGTTATGGTTAATCTATATTTTCGAGGGGGTCTAGATGATACTATTACCATTACCAGAGGTGATTTAACCTTCACCTTGCTACTGGATTACCAAGGTATAGTGTTTAAATGCATCTGTTTTTATACCTATGGACATATCGTTAGGGATTGTGATTTTTCCTTTATTGGGAAGGTTTGGGAGAAAAAGAAATACCATGCCTCTCTCTATCATAGACCTAATATTTTTTCTTCCCTAAAGGAGGTTGCTATGCCTGTTGATGCTTTAGAGGTTTGTTCGAAAACTTTTACTACTGGGATGCTTGTGTCTTTTGATTTCCCCAATTCTATCCTTATGGATCTGTCTGGTATGTCAGCTAATGGCTTGAGGTCATATACTAGCCCCACAGATTTTGGGGATACTTTTGAACTAATCCCGGGTTTGGAAGACACGTTAGTACCTTCTTTGGGGTAGTCTTCTGACTTAGTTTTTTTTCCCAGTTCGGATCTCTTGAGAACACCTCTTGTCACTCCCTCTATCTCTGACCTTGTTTCTCTGTTCAAGCCCTGTGATCCCTTGTTGGTTTCCCCCATTCTGTAGTAAATTCTTTACCAGTTTCTAAGCTCTCCCTTCCACTGACCTTGGACACCTATCATGGGAATTTTCTACGCTCTAAACAGAGTGATAAACCCAGATTACAGATCGGGCAAGGAGGAGTTTAAGAGGCAGAGAAGAAGGGTATCTGGACTCAAAGGAGGGTGTGGGTGTGCTAGGATCTGAGATAAGACAAAAATATTTTACACGAGTGCTTAGAGAAGTGGGTTCCATAGATATGGTTCCCTTATGTTGATTATGACCATAAACTGCAGGGGTCTCGCTAGCCTACCCAAAAAGCTAGTTGTAAAATGACTTATAGTTTCTAATAGAGTAGATGCAGTTTTCTTCCAATAATTAATAACATAAGGTTTGGGGATCGTTGTTGAGTTTCAAAAGCTTCTAATCGGATGGTTTTTCGAATTTATTGACTCAAAACACAAGTATGGTAGTGTTATGACTAGCTAGCGAAGTAGGAACTTGATTTTAACAAAATCATGGGCACTGGAGTCAGGGCTTGGGATCTCTCTTTTCTCCCCAGATCCGAGACATGATTTTCTACTTGTTAACCTCTATGGACCGTATTCTGACAGGAACGTTAGTGGGACCAACTTTTCTCTAAGTCGTGGTTAGCCTCTCTGAAATTTGGGGTCCGTCTGCTCTTCCAGATCCCTTTTCGGATTATATCCTTATTTTTCTAGAAGAGAATAATATTATTGACTTTGGTTTGGTAAAGATGACCCTGACTTGGACCAACAAACAAATTGGTGAAGCTCGAATAGATAAGAGAATTGACCATTTTTTACTCTCTGGAGATATTTTGGAGAAGCAGTTCAGATTTAAACAATGGGTTGGATGTGGTGGTGAATCCAACCATTTTCCTATGTTTCTTGAGCTGATTGGGGGAAATTCCAAACCAACCTATCCTTTCCAATTTAATCCAACTTGGTTAACTGATGAAGAGCTCGTAAAGGGACTTGCAGATGGGTGGCTAGCTCAATATGAGAATTCCGATGAATTGGCCTCTTCTAATTTTGAAAAAATTCTAAAGAATATGCAATTGAATGGTCGATCAAGAAAAAAGAAACCGAAGATAAACAATTGATCAAGATTGAAAATAGTTTGTTGGAGAAGTATAAAAGTTTGGGTTTCAGATTCATGTCTGAATATACTAAACTGGAAATTTAAGCTCTGGAACAATGCAGAAGGAAAATCTTATTTTCAAAGGAATATGAACTCAAAATGAAAAGAAGGGAAATATGGCTAGAAAGTGGCGATGAGAACCCAAAAATTTTCCATCATTTTCTAATCATAGGAAAAACATAAACACTATTTGGAAGATATCATTGGATACTAGTGAGCAGGTTGAAGGTTTTACACAGGAGGGTGTCAATCATTTTCAAAAAATGTTCAGAGATGATGAAAAGGTACATTTATCTGATATTATGAGAATTGTCCAATTATTCCTTACAACTATTTATGAGGATGATAATCTTATGTTAATGGAAGAGTTTACAATGGATGAATTGAAAGACATCCTGAATATGTTTAAAAAGGATCATAGCCTTGGTTCGGATAGGTTTCCCATTGAGTTTTACATTGGTATTCTTGACACACTGGCTAATGATCTTCTTAGGGTGATCACAGAATCAAAACGTAGTGGGAAAGTTTTAGTTGTCTTCAACTCAACCTTTCTTGCCTTAATTCCCAAATCGGATGTACCGGTTTGTTTCGAAGAGTTCAGATCTATAGCTCTCTGTAATAGTATCTACAAGATCATCTCAAAAGTAATATCAACCAGAAAAATATTAAGTAATTATATCAGTGTTGAACAGTTTGGTTTTCTTCCCGGGAGACATATACATGAGGCAATCGGTGTTTCCCAGGAGGGTTTACATACTATCATAAGTAAAAACTATAAGGTTGTTGTTTTAAAGCTTGATCTGTCAAAAGCTTATGACAGAGCAAACTGGATGTATATTAGAGTGGTTCTATCTCAGATGGGGTTTTATGTCCCATTTATCTCCTAGGTAATGGGATGCCTTTCTTCTGTCTCCTTCTCTATACTTATAAATGGGTTTGCATCAGATTTTTTTAGACCATCCCATGGACTTTGGCAGGGATGCCCACTAGCAGCTCTATTATTCCTTATCATAGAAGAAGGTTTTAGTAGGGCAGTGCATGAAGCTAAAAATAATGGTGAACTGATAGGAATCTCTTTTGGTGGTAGTATCTCTATATCCCACATCTTATTTGTTGACGACATTCTCTTATTTTCTAATGTATCTTTACAGGATTTGAAGAAAATAAAAGAGGTCATTTGTTTGTTTTGCTCAGCAACTGGAATGTTGGTTAATATAGGGAGATCTTACTTACACTTACATGGAATGGATACTCAAGATACCTCTACAATTAGTAGCATTTTCCCTTATCAATTGTCACAATTGGAAGCAGGCTTAAAATACTTGGGCTTCATACTGAATCCAACAAGTTATCTTATAAAGGATTGGGACTGGTTGATAGAAAAATGTGAAGCCATAATTCATCTATGGAGTAATCGGTGGCTCTCTAAAGGTGGGAAACTTATTCTGATAAAATATGTACTAGAGTCCATACTAGTGTTTTGGATGTCCTTTTGCATCCCGTCTTGAGTCTTGGAAAAGATTAGGAAACTCTGCTATAAACTCCTTTGGTCCGCAAAATATGATCATGGCATGATATGGATCAAATGGAAATCATTAGCACTCCCAAAGAAACTTGTAGGCTGGGGATTCAAGATTCCTGCAATTTTCTCTTCCTCCCTGGTTGCAAAAAACATTTGGAATCTTATCACAGGAACTGGACTATGGAACCAAGTGGTTATGCGTATGTATGTATATCCCAATACTCTTATTGATTGGATCTGCAAACCTTTAAGTTCCACAAGGAAGGTTTTTATCTGCTGGAAATAAATCCTTAAAACTTTCGACATTATAGGCACGGGACTCTCAGGGAAGGTTGGGGATGGATCCTCGGTAAGATTGGGAGATGACCCCTCGGTGGGATGTAGTCACAGATTTTCCCCTACACGCAAGCTGTTTGGAAAGAGATTGAATCCTACTTAACTTAACCAATATATGGAAAGGGGAGACAATAGAAACAAGTCTTATGAATTGGAACAAAAATGAAAAGGTTGCTGAGAAAAAATATTTTCCCTTGATTGTTGCCTAGGGAATCTGGCTAGCCAGAAATGCAAGTTGTTTTGAAGATAGAATAATTTTGCCTATACAATGTGCACAACAAAGTTAAGGGATACCCAGTTTCTTCCCATAGAAAAAAGTGGACTTAAAGATAAGGAGGGTTGTACTGGAGGAAATAGAGGCCAACATTCCTTGGGATTATTTTGATGGTGCAACATCGAGTGAGCAAAAAAATGTGGAGAAGGGGGTCGACTATACCTATCCAAAGAACACAGGATCAATTTTAAAGCTGGACTTGGTAATGGTACAAACAATTTTGCAGAAGTGAGTTCTATTAGACTTTTGATGTGGTTGGCTATTGAATATCATGTAAACAACTTACAAATTTTCAGACTCTCTGCTTATAGTAAATTAGATAACAAGGACTTATAGACTTCAAAATATACACTTGGTATCACTCCTAGACGAGGTTTTAAGACTAAAGGACATCTTTGTACAAACAAGTATCGAGCACATATATCGTGAAAGAAATGGAGAAGCTGGCATATTAGCAAAAGTAGGCGCACTGATGGATGAGGGTACATGGCACATATCTAAAACAAAAAATTCAATAGCTACTGGAATTTATCATGATCCAATAGCTAGACACAATCAAGTTATGATACAATAGCTGGACCTATTCAGTCTGTGTTAAGACTGGATCTCTTTTAAGTTTTTGTACTATGGATTCTCATATCCTTAAATTAAGTTTTTTTTTTTATAATATGTACTCAAAAATTAAAGTTTTGGTTATCATATGGGCAGCTGAACATTGTAACTTTGATTTTCAAATAAAGCTATGAATTTTTCTGTGGAAAAAAATAATTGAATTAGTTGTTTATTTGATTTTAAGTAATTAATATTTAAAATTTATTTTGAATATTATATAGAAAGGGATTAAATTTTTAAATTCATTTTATTTTTTATAATTTGAAAACATTTTCAGTGAATGATTTGTGAAATTATTATGTTTTTCTACTATGGATGAAATGTGTTTATCAATGCAAATACATAATATGGCAAGTCTTTATAAATAAAAGATTGTTTTAAAAAATATTAATGATTAATATAATTCAGAAATATATTTTGTTAAGTGATGTATCATTCCTTCCTTGAAAACCATTATGATGATAAATTGCTAATGATGTTTATATGTATATTGGATACAAAAGCACATATTCTTTCAATTGTGCAATTCAAGAAGAGTGGGAAAGTTGATGTACGTGTTGTTTGGAGAGATTCTGTTTTGGGGCATTGTAGCTGGTATTTGCCACCGATTTAACATCTATTGGAAGTTGTGAATATTTATTTCACATCACTAAGATCCCAAAAGACTTGGAATTATTTAAAACAATTATTAGAGAGAAATATTCAATCTTGGAAGGATTACTAAATTTCTTAATCTAAATTGATGTTATTTTAATTTTATTCAAATAATTGTTTATATATATATATAATTAATATGTTAAGTTGATTTTATGTTAAGTTAATATATTAAATTAATATTTTGGACACTCTTTGCATTTTAATGGGATATGGACTGATATTAGATTGAGAGTTGAACTTGCTCCTCCCATCTGCTATGTTTGTAATTATGACACAATTTTAATAAAAAGTTTTTTATGTGAAAAAAAAAATAATATATTAAGTTGATTTTATACATTTTTAATTTTAATATATATTTTTAAAAGTATTAAATTTAATTATAAAATCACTTTTCAACACAATTAAATATATTCATAGAGTTTTTAATTAAATATTTTTATAAAATTCAAAGTAAATATTTTAATTAAAAATCACTTATATAACAAATATGTAAATGTTATAATCATGTTGGATGTGCGTATAAGATGATTTTTCAAAATGAAAGGAAACAAAATATAGCTTCAAAACAAAATTAAAATTGGTAATATATTTTTCCTTATGTATATATAGTGTTTACACTAAATAAGAAATACAAATTTTAATATTTTTAATTGATTAATAAACAATTAATATTTTTTATTAATTAAATATTTAATTTAAAAAAAACAATATTAAATTAATAACAATAAATATATAAAATTATTTAAAAAAATTATGCATTAATTTTAAAACTTTGAAAACAATTAATCATTTTAAAAATGATAAAAAAATCTAAAGATGATTCCTATCAGTTTTACATAACATGCTCTTCTTTAAATTATGTCAATCCATCTTTTCATTTCATTTTAGATATATTTGCAATAACTTTATTCTTGGAACTACTTCCATCCAATGTCTTAGAGGGGTTAATGTCTCAATCATCCGTGCCACCATCTTAGCAACTTGCTTCTCAATGACATCACACTAAAATAAGTACCATGTTTATGGATTTTTAAAATGGAAATGTAATTATTATTACAATAAAGTATATTTATGGATTTCTATAATGGAAAAGTGATTCTTATGCACTTCACACCCAACTTTCCTTCTTTTACAACATATTGCAAGCCAACTTTCCTTCTAAATACCTTTCCATGATATTTGGGAGCCATTTCCAATGTGTTAGATCTTATAATATTATCCCTTATTTCAATCAACATTGCCATGGTCCTTCTTGGAACCTTTGTTTCAACTTAGGAGTGAAGAACCCACTATGCACACTAAAATTCTTACTAGTTACGCAGGGAACCTACGTGGTAAAAAGTTTATCACACAAAATCAACAAACATGATTGACTTGTGAAAGACTAACTCTTTGTCGTGCTCTTTTACAACATGAAAATCTCCCGTTGAGAAAAATAATAACATTACCAAACCTTTGTACCAGTAAAGGTTGAGTTTTAAAATTTGGGAAGTTAATTTGAGAAGAACATTAGGTTGAGTTTTAAAATTTGGGAAGTTAAAATGAGAAGAACATTGGGTGTTATTGTTTGTTGGGGGAGATTACTACATTATAATGTTCGTAATGAATTAACTTAGATCCATCATAATCGAGATCTATAAGTATCTAGAGGGGTCAACTTTTTTGAGGTGTAAATGTTTTTTAAAGCGAAGAAATTAAGAAAAAAATTTCACCTCAAAGGACTTAATCCTTCTAAGCACATTATAGATCCATGGTTAAGATGGATTTTGGTTGGTTTCAATGGTGATAATCATGCCAAAATTTTAGATGATCATCGTGTGTGTGTGAATTTGATTCTTTGAAATTTACTAAATAGTCACTTCAAAATTTACATGAGGAACAAGAATAATAATAAAGTAACAATGCTCAATGTGAACAAGGTAGCCAGTAAGAAAGTAACATAATGCATATATATAGAAAATAATAGATAGACTACACATTGAACAATCTAAATCTATCGTTTTCAATTTTTATTTTATCCACACAAGCTAGTTGTGCTAGGTTTTTCGTCTTTTCATATCAGTCATACGAGAAAGGAAGTTGATTTCAAAAATCATTCACACATTTAACTCAAGATATTGTAGTGAAGGTCATAGCATGGTCATAGCTTGACTTTCTTGCTTTCCAATATTAATAGTTTCTTTTTACAGCCTCATATGTTCCTCATAATTCTAGAGACATTTGTTGCATGTTCTTAGCTTTAATGAATTATATTAATATTAATACAAAAACATGAAACTAGTGACAGCTAGTGAGTTGAGTTAATATATTAAAAGATAACAACATGTGTTTCCTCCTAGGATTTCATAGGTTCAAATCCGAAAGAGGGGTAGGGAGGGTATGTACACCTGGATAGACTTTACCAGTAAAACCGTTGTGTGGAGTGGGTCCATTGTCCCACAAATAAAGGGGTCTCACACACCAATTTGGTGTTTGGCTAGGCCATGAACTTAAATATGATTATTATTATTATTATTATTACACAAAACATGGAAAATATAATGGTTTGGATGTGAAAATAGAGGAATCACACTCAAGTAAACAAAGTAATGGAGCTTATAATAGAGAACCTCTTCAACGACATTATAATCGTGTTGTAGGCAGAAGAGATCCCATTTTTAGCTCATAAAATGGGAGCCCCAACTAAACTAATTATGGTAATATGAAAATTTCCATATCTTTCTTATGGGGTCCTATGTTTAGTTGTCCTTCATATTTTGTTATGTTTGCTTTGAATCGAATAAATTTTCAAATACACTTGTTTTCATACATATTTGTGATTTGCGGAAAACCTTGTTTTTTTTAAATACAAAGTTTTCGCAACCCACAATCCGCAATGCGGATTGCGGGAATCTGAATTTTTGAGTTTTGATTTTCTTACTTTCGCAACCCACAATGCGGATTGCAGAAGTCGGAAACCATTTTTCCCAATAAAATTATTTTTTACTTCCGCATTTCCGCAACCCGCAAATGCAGATTGCGGAAGTCGGAAAGCACTTTCTCAATAAAATCAATTTTTGGTTCCGCAATTCCGCAACCTGCAATGCGGATTGCGAAAGTTGGAAACCAAATTGAAAATGCATTCGAATCGTATTTTCCAAACCCGCAAATAAATTTACGGATTGCGGACAACAAAATTCTTGTAAATCATTTCCGCAAAATTTCGCATCCTCGCAACCTGTAATGCGGATTGAGGGAAGATTGATTTTTTTCTGTTTATATTTTGATTGTTCCGCAATTCCGCAACCTGCAATGTGGATTGCAAAAAGGTCGATTTTTTCTGTAATTTTCCCCGCTCCGCTTTCCTGACTACGGATTGCGGATTGCGAAAACAATAAACCGCTCAAGTTGAAATTCACACTTCCGCAATTCCGCAACCCGCAAGGAAGATTACGGGTTGCAAAAGCCAAATTAAAAAATGTCAAAAAGTCATTCTCGCAATTTATTTCCCACTTTTCCACGTTTTGATCGTAACAGTCGATTTCATTGAGATCTAGGATCTGGATTTATTTCGTTATTAATCTTTTGTTAAATATTTCAAATTTTTACTATCTTTTCACCATTTTCAAACTTCGAATTTTACCCTCAGCGAACGGTTTTTACTACGATTTCCAACCCTATCAACATATTTGCTTTTCTCCATCGATTTATAGGTAGGGCTTTCAGTTCTTAATCAATCATTTGCGCAAAATTTATAACCTAAATTCAGTTTAATTAATTGTCTTTTTTCGTCATTTTATCAGAAATTTCCACTTTCTTTTAACCATGTCGAGGAACACCCAGTCTAAAACAACCCTAAGTGAACTGAAAAACAAGGACCCAAATAGTGATATCTTCTCTGATACCAATGGAAGCGTTTCCGAATCCTAACACCTGGACTGGTCGTGAATTTACAACATATGTGATAATGATGATTTCTCAAAAATTCAGCGTGACCAGGAAGCCTTTATAAACATCAATAAGTCCCAGATCCATGCCATAGCGGCCAAACCTTCCCTAATGCCTGACAATGATGCCATCAAGTGGATTATTGACCAGACCAACCCTTAGGACCGTTCCTTTAATGACATGACTCAAACCCAATTGGCCTCTTTCCGACCTAAGGTATTTTCCAAAGCCTATGCACTTAGACAACCCCAACAACTGCTTAATAAGCAATTCCTGGAGTCCTTCGTGACCCGTTATAATTTTGATGAGATGCTTAGATCCTGGATGGAAAACCATGCTAGTTTCACACCTAAAGTTGATAAATTGTACCCTATATACTGGTTTAGGGAACCTTTCTCTTTGTTGGCAGTCATGTTGTGCAAGCTATATGGATTTCTGAACTATTCATTCTTCAAAGTAGAGTGGGAACCCCCATCCCATCATGTTCTTACCACAGAAGAGTCTTTCATTTGGGCCCAGATTTTGTCATTGGTATTGAAGGAAGCAATAGAGAAGTACCAGAAGACTCCTTCCCCAAGGAAACCAACATTTTACCTCTCTGATTATGTAATGGATGTCTTTTGTTCAGCTTTTTCTTTCCCTGCCATGGGGTGGAATTGGACAAGGGATGGACCTCCAGTCCACATCTTGTTCTGCATTGTGGGAGGATGATTTCATACCTCTCATTTATGACATCTATGATCACTTCATGGGTTCCATCTATCAGAATATATTCAAGGAGGATGCTCCTACTTTTTCAACCCAAGCTAAGGCACTAATATCTACAATGGGAGATTGGTATGTGGGAAAATATTTCTCCTACATCAGAATTTGGGAGAGCAACACAACCCACTTATTTCCTAGGATTGTACCTGATAGAATGGTGCTGGAAGAGATATCTTTCCAAACAATGATGAATAGTGTATTTCACAAATTGACTGGATCTAAAAGGAAAGGGTGGCCCAAGTTCCAACTTAACCTTGGATCTCTGGTGATTCAAAATTCAACTCATGCAACCTTGCTTGGAAAAAGAACTACCACTATAAAGCTTGGAGATGTTCCCAGGAGGATGCATGATCCAAAATCCTTTTAAGTTAATCATTTCACACAGGAGCATATGAAGAGTGCCTATGTTCATCAAACTAATCCTGATGATTCCATTTATCAGGGTGCTAATTCCTTCTCTGAAGTACTAAACAGAACCTATTCCCTAGAAGAGAAGAAATTTATCTTCCAATATCAACTAGAGATTAAAACTAAAGTATCGTAGTACATGAAGCTTGAACTATTAGTCGAGGAAAGAACTCAGAAAGAAACGTTGGAAAAAGAGGCACATAAATCACAAGTCAGTACTCCTTTGATGTTGACTTATCACACAAATGACAAAGGGAAAGCTCATGTTGAGGATGCTCCACAACCTAAACCCATGGCTACTCTCAACTCTCTTATCAAATTAGCTGTTGAAATGAAGAAGAGCCTAGCATTGATGCGTTCAACAGTTGAAACACAAACCATAGCTGCAACTACTCCAGGCAAGAAGTAAAAAATTGAAAGTCCAGCGCCACGAGTTACTATGATTCATATTGAAGACTGTGATGTAGAAGATGAGTCAGTCCCTTCCAACTTCTCATGTCCAATTTCTATCCCTGTTAGTTTACCAATAGTAACTCTGTTTTCTCAGGATTCTTCTGACCTACTGGAAAATTTGGTAATTGATGAGTCTTTCCCTAATATCCATTTTCCTGAAATCACCATTGCTTAATCTATGACATATTCTATATCTCCTGCCACCCCTACCATTTTACCTCCTATCCCATCATCTGATGTTACAGTTCCTCCATCTACATCAAATGAACTAACTATTGCCCCTATTGAGACTTCCCAATATCCAGCTGTAACTCCAACTTCCGTTGCACCTACATAGCCCAACACCTCATCCATCACCTCCATTTCTACACCTCCAACCTCCAGCGCTGCAATGAATTCAATTCCCATTACCCATATAACCATGCCAATTCCAACACATGTGGTGTCCCAACATGTGCCTTTGGTCACAATCCCAGAAGTGTCAACACCCACTATGGAAGAAATAGCATACTTTGGGGAAGATGCGGTGGTCTCTTTGGGAGAGCATTTTTGGAGCATATCAAAAAAGGAAGTGGTAAAAAGGGTTCTAAGAGAGCCCAAGAAGGGACTCTAGTGCAAGGCACTATCCCGAATCAGGTCATATGGAGGAGGAATTTCAATGATGTAAAAAAGGAAGATCTTGATACTGCTGCAGCTATGGGGGCCTTTGCAAAGGAAAATTATGATTATGTTAACTCATTGAATAAAGAAATTGAGGTGAAGGAGAAAGAGCTACAAAAACTCAGGAAAGTGCAGATTCAAATGAATGAGCAGCACCAATCCCAACTGTAGGGGTTGAAAGATGATTATGAGAATCAACTCAAAAACATGCAAGCACAGAATGAAGCTCTTGAAAAACAAATCCAAGAAGCACAAGGGTTGAATGTGAACTATGCAGAAAAAGTCACAACCCTTGAGCAACAACTGAAGGTTTCACAGGCTTCTTCTTTCTCAAGGTTTTCCAAGGAAGAATTTAAGGAGCTTGCTTTAAAGATTCAGGATGATCATAAGAACTTGTTGATTGATTTATTTGAAGGGTTAAATGAAATTAAGGATACCTACAATTCTTTTGAACATCATTCTGATGTCCTCTATGATCACAATCAGAGAAGGAATGATGCAACCAAAGATTTTGAGGATGTGATTGAATGGAAGAAATATATAAAATACAGACCTAAAGATATACCTATCTTGGATAGTA
This sequence comes from Larix kaempferi, assembly GCA_027924585.1. NCBI lineage: Eukaryota > Viridiplantae > Streptophyta > Pinopsida > Pinales > Pinaceae > Larix > Larix kaempferi. The sequence continues at coordinate 1,923,444 of BSBM01000104.1, forward strand.
TCAAGATCAGGAGGATCAAAGTTTCTTTGGAATCCTGGGAAAATGCATGTGAGATGGTGGAGTCCACAATTCAAGAAGGACAGAAGGTCTGTAGTAAAAGTTGGTTTGCATCTGACAACTTGTTAAGTTTGTTGGACTTCCCCATCATGAATCTGATTCAGAATTCTCTTCCACCCAAGATTATGATTTAACAAATTGAAGAGAAGTATTTGAAGTCCAAGGACCATATTGAGCAGTTGGATTAGATCCACATAGAAGAGATTAAAGAATTGATTGAGTCACCTATAGCTTCAGAGGTGAAGGTTAATATTTTCTGACGTGAATGGAAAAATGTGAAGAAGATTCATATCGAGTATTTTACCTGCAAAGCGCAGTTACAACTCGAGCATGCCCAATATCAAGACATTCAAGATTTGTTGGATGTATTTTCCAAGTGGAAAACTTCCCTTGGCAAATCTTACAACAATATTTTGTAATCCCTACCTTTATGGGATATTTGCCCCTTTGCGATTTTTTTTAATTATTATTTACAGGGACTGAGATCTCAAGAAAAAGGGGTTGGAACCAAGGGAAAAACCATCAAGAAAAAGACTTGGAGACCTTCTGTACTTTGAATAGTTGTAATGTTTTACAATCTTTAATGTAATTCAGTCAGTCCTTTCCTTTCTTCTATTATGTGTATTAAGTTTCCTTGTTGCATTATGGTTCTTGATTTCGGTCATATATTTAATAACCCTGTTTTATATTGTTAATTCATAATACATATAGATATCTATGTTGATGTTTCATCATAAGATTTATGTGAAAGTTATGTATCAGTAAATTTTTTTTCTTGGTCCATATCAATTCATATTGAACAATTACAAGACAATCACTCATTTGTTAATATTTATATGTTAATTTGTTAATTGACATATCAACTACAAAATAGTTAAATAATTGAAAACTTTAAATTTAAACAAGTTGGTTTTCACTTCTTTGTTTTAATTGGAGCTAAGTAATGTTAGATCTTATCTATGTTTTCATTGATCAGTTATAATATTTGCTTAAACGTACATATTTGATTGTTTTGGAAGCTAAATCACATTCTTAGATCTAGTTTAGTTAAGTTAGATTTAATAATTTTACTTGTTTTCTTTCTGCTTTTTGCAACACATTTCACATATTTCTCATTAGGAAGAAAGATCCATTAGTTTCACTCACACTGAGCTAGCAGAGGCCTGATATCCGTAAGAGTTAGCTCTACTAAACAGCTTAGGGATAGGGTAATCCTTGCATAGGGTTATTTGAAGCATTTTAGGCTAGGATTTCTCTTTATGCGTTGTTGCCTCGAACACTTCTAGCATACCCGAGGCCTCAAAAAATGGCACTAGAAGGAGGGACATGACCAATCATGCCTAAAAAAAACACAAGAATGCCTCCTCCTACAAGGACACTAGTTGTTACTAGAAGTGAGACTCAAGCATCCACATCAACAGTTCAACCAGTGGAAAATGAAACTATAGTCCCTGTTACTCCTGTAATAGAACAAGAAAATAGAAGGTCTGAAATTAGCTTTGTATCACCAACCAGTGGGCCTTTGACTCTTGAGAAACTAAGGAAGAGTACTCAAGATATTACTGCCAGAGTAGAACAAAGGATTGAAACACACCAGAATATGAGACTCTTATTGTCCCAATACCATCCGACCAACAATTCACAGTTGATACAGATAATCAAAACATAGCCCGATAGGAACTATTCCTTGAAATTCAAATTAAGTCCCTATTTGAGGAAACAGATCAAGTTCACGATAATCCACAACCTCATGTGATATCTGGTGGTCCCCCACCAAAACCTCCATCTTCATATTCACCTTCATCTGAGGAATAATCTCATAGTAGTTCATCCTCAGATTCATCCACCGAAAAGGATAGACCAATGGAAGCTCAAGTCAATAGACCTTGGTTAGATCACGATGTAGTATTTGTTCCTCGAGACCAACATAGATTACCCAAAAATCCAGGAAAATGGATCCCAAAATTCAATCCTGATGATAAGTCTCCTACAGAATATCACATCAAAACTTTCATGCAGACCCTAAGACTTAGAAGTGTGGTGCATGAATATGTGGAATGCAGATTATTCCCCTATAATTTTCAAGGGAAGGCTACCACCTGGTAGTTTGCATTAGAAGAAAGATCTATAAATTCTTGGGAATATTTTGAACCCCTATTTCTTTAGAAGTTTGGGGATGATCGGACTCCTGAATATTTGGTCATGGATCTATCTTCTTTAAAAATAAAAGAAAAAGAAAGAGTGAACGATTTCAACCAGAGGTTCTCATATTTGAAAAATAGGATTCCCATCAATGTTCTTTCAGCTGAAGAATTATTGGTTGCTTATTACATCAAAGGTATCCCGATTCATATCACCATGTGGGTTAAAAGAGCTCATAAGAACAACCTGGAAGAAACTTTTGTAGAAGCAATCTTGGTTGAAAAGGATATGTTTGGTCTGAAAGAAAACCCTGATATACAAGCCGATGAATCTTCCACATCCCGGAAGAAGTAGGAAAACAACCCAAACCCACAACACAAAATAAAGACCCTTTTGACATGGACAGTGTGAAAAAAGTTTTGCAGAATATTTCTAATGAAATGGAATAAATGAGGAAGACTAATACCGATGGTCAATAACAAAGGGTTTGTAAGGCCACCTTTCAGGAGACCCTACCAACCCCCTCAACATCAAACTCCACCTAATCCTAATGAAGGGTTATCTTTTGAAGAGATTTACTCTATTTTCAGAGCATTGGCTGCTGAAACACAAAATGCCCCTGAAATTAATGAGGAAATCCCAAAAGAGAATGAGGAGTCTGAACCTCTCGATGATGAAAAATATCAGCATGCAAACACCATTTTTTTTTTTTTTTTTTTTCTTTTTTTTTTCTGAATTTCCTATGGCAGAAGAGGAATGCGAACCTGAAACATTTTTCAATTTCCAACACCCTTACAACACTAGAAGTAAAGGGAAAACTCCACAGGAATCTTCACCATCAACATCCAATCCCAACAAAGGAAAAACAACAATACACAAGGAGACAATTATTCCAGAAATTGAATATAACCTAGTTGATTATTTGAAAAGGGTAAAAGATATTATTTCCTTGTTTGAAATTCTGAAAATACCCTCTATGAGGGAAAATATGCCTAAGAGCATGATCTTAAATAAATCAAGAGAAGCTCAAAACAACACTCTAGAAATTCCTTCAACACCAACTCGACAAAAACCAAATGGGAAGAAGACTCCTCCTTTTCTGCTCACCTTTGAAATATTCAACATAAATGTACACAATTGCATGATAGACTCTAGTGCCTCATCTAATGTAATGCCACTGTCTATCTACAAAAATATCAATTCATCTTGGGAACCTTCACCTACTCATATTTTTCAACTTGACCTATCTAGAGTTAGGGTAGTAGGGAAATTGAGAAATGTACTTTTGACATTATCTGCTGATCCAAGGATTCATCAAACTATTGATATTGTGGTAGCTGACATTCCTGAAGAATATGACATGTGGCTGAGTAGAGACTGGTCAGAGAAACTTAAAGGATACTTTTCCACTTATTGGTCCCACTTATGGCTCCCTTACAATGGACAACCCAACAAAATTAAGATTCACAGAGAGCCATTTATGAAACATATAGTCATTGATTTGAATGAGCCTAGTGAACCCATTGTCTACTACAACTCACACATTGAACATTATATTTTTGATACATTCATTTGGAATTTACCTATTGACTCTTCACCTACTGAGAAATTGAAATTCAGTCTAAAATTGTTAATTATACTATTGTTCCATTTTATGGTTCAATCGTACAAAATGTTTATAATGTAAATACAAATTTTAGAGTAGATTTGAATTCATGGAATTTATTTTTTGATGGATCAAAATCCAAAGATGGAGCTGGTGTAGGTTGTAGTTTGATAGATCCTAAAGGCACCAAGACCATGATTGCTTGTATATTAGAGTTTGAATGTACTAATAACATTGTTGAGTATGAAGCTCTTGTCTAGGGGCTCATAAAAGCAATTGATTTGGGTGCACAGGTCATAGAATGTTTTGGGGATTCTAAAATCATTGTCAAATAGGTAAGAAACAAAATTCATTGTATATCCCCTTGCTTAACAAATTATCAAAATCTGGTTAGGGATTTGACCAACTCTTTCACAACATTTAATATTGAGTTTCTCCCTAGGTCTCAAAATTTCGATGTTGATTTATTAGCTAATACTGCTTCTAGGATTATTCCCCCTGAAGGTTTTTCTCCTGATAATTTCTCAATTGAATTAATATATAGACCATCAATTCCTGATAATATCACCAGTTGGAAATTCTTTGACGATGACCAATATATTCTGGATTTCTTAACAACCCAAGATACCTTCAAGGATTCAACCATTGATGAAGAAGATCATGACAAAGCCTTATCGGATCCCAATTTTATTTCAAGATTGACTCCTAAGTCAGTCATTAAATTAGAAATATACTATGACTTGAAAGATAAATTTAAGAATATAACTAACTGCAGGATCCATATCTCTTCAATAAACTATCATCCTGTAAACTTAGGGACCAAGCAAAATCCACAGCTGATTAATTTAGGGATTAACTGTACACTTGATGAGAGAACAACTTATATCAAATTGTGTAGGGAGTTTAAGGATGTTTTTGCATGGACCTATAATGACTTGAAGACATTTTATACCAACATCATCTAGAATAGCATCCCTATGAATCCATATATCAAACCATATCACAGAAACTTAGTAAAATGCATCCTAGTTTAGAATCATCTATGAAGAAAGAACCGGAAAAACTAGTGACAACAAAAATAATATTCCTTGGAAGACACACACAATGGATTTCCAATCTAATCCCTGTTCGTAAAAATAATGGGTAAATTATAATTTGTGTGGATTTCAGAAACCTGAACAATGCATATGAAAAGGATAACTACCCCATTCTCCCTATGGAACAGATTTTGCAGAAAGTTGCAGGTGCTGAAATGTTTTCTCTGTTAGATGGTTTTTCTGGCTACAATCAAGTATTGGTCACACCTTTAGATCAACTTAAAACTGCTTTTAGAACACCTTGGGGCACCTTTTCTTATATGAGAGTGCCTTTTGGGTTAATAAATGTGGGTGATACTTTTCAAAGGGACATGGACATAGCTTTCAGAGGCCTAATGCAGAATTTGGTAGTTGTTTATCTTGACAACATAACTATTTATTTCAATTAGAGATGTGACCATTTGTTTTCTATGAAACAGGTTTTTGAAAGGTGTCGCAAGTACGGTATTTCTTTGAACCCAAAGAAGTCTATTTTTGCAGTTACATAAGGAAATATTTTGAGGTTTATAGTGTCCAAACACGGTATGATCATTGACCCTGAAAGAACAGACGCAATTGCCAAAATCGGGCTTCCAGGTTCCAAAAAAGCCATGTAGTCTTTTCTAGGAAAGGTTAATTTCATTAGAAGGTTTGTGCCTAACTTTTCCCATATTGTTAAGCCTTTACAAGAATTGATAAAAAAAGATGTACAATTCAAGTGGTTTGACATTCAAAGGAATTCTTTTGCTGAGATTAAGAGAGCTATTGCAAAAGCTCCTGCGTTAATGTCCCCTGAATTCACAAAGAATTTTATTCTTTACACATTTGCTATGGATTTTTCTTATGCTGCTGTGCTTACACAAAAACAAGATGGGGATACCGAAATCCCGATTTCTTTCATGAGTTCAACATTTAAAGGAACTGAATTTAATTATTCCTGAATTGATAAACAAGCTTATGTAGTTTATGAGTCTATTAAAATTTTTAGGCCTTATCTTTTGAAATCTAAAACTAAAGTAATTGTGTCTTATGCAGCAATAAGGAATGTTTTGATCCAAAAAGAGCATGGAGAGAAATGTGCCCACTGGATGACTGTGCTGCAGGAGTATGATTTGGAAATCAAACCTGCTAAAATTATTAGAGGACAAGGTTTGTGTTTATTAGCTGCTCAATCTAATGATCCTGAACAAACACAGCTTGAATGGAATCAAGAAGAAGCCACATTTGAGGATACTGTAAATTTCATTTCTACTCCAGCATCTACATGGTATGACGATATTAGGTTTTTTCTTACACATGGGTTTTCCCCTCAAACCTTGGACTTCAAGAAACGTAGGGATCTTAGACAAAAAGATGCACCTTACCAATTCATTGATGTGGTTCTCTTTCAAAATAATTATGATGGAGTTTTGCTTAGTTGTTTAGAAAAAATTGAAACTGATAATGTTTTGTTGGAATTGCATGTAGAGCTCGCTAGAGGTATTTTCTCAGGTGAGACAACTGCACACAAAATTCTGAGGGAGGGTTACTACTGGCCAAATCTATTTAAAGATGCATATGCTTTTGCTAGAACATGTGAAGCCTGCCAAAGATGTGCTGGTAAGGTTAAGAAACTTGATTTTCCCTTACAACCAGTTACTATTCACTTCCCCTTCCAGCAATGGGGTCTATATTTTGTAGGTGAAATCACTCCTACCTCTTCTTTGCAACATCATTACATCCTCACCGCGACAAACTATTTCACTAGATGGGTAGAAGCAGTTCCCCTTAGGGTTTCCAATACCATCCAAGTGATATATTTTCTTGAGAGCAATATTGTCACTAGGTTTGGGGTTCCAGAGTCCTTGGTTTTTTATAATGCCTCTTATTTTTCTTCGATCGATCTCAGCCAATATGCCCTAGAGAAAGGGATTAAACTCAATTATTCTGCCAATTATTACCCACAAGGAAATGGATTGGCTGAGTCTTCTAACAAAAATTTGATTAACATATTGAAGAATATTGTAGCTACCCATCATAAAAATTGGCATACCCAACTTTTCAATGCTCTCTGGGGAGACAGAGTTACTCCAAAAGTTGATGTTGGAAATTCTCCTTACTAATTAGTCTATGGCAAGGAAGCCATATTACCCTCAAACCTCTTACTCCCATCATTACAGTTGGCTCAATCTTTCTTACAGGATGAATCTTCCCCTCTTCACAGAATTGATTCATTACTCAAATTAGAGGAGGATAGGGAAAATTCCAAAAATAAATTGTACCAACATCAACAGTTAGTCAAAATATGCTTTGATGAAAAATCTTCAACTGAAAGAGACTTCCAAATAGGGGATTGAATTTTGAAATGGGACAAACAACACAAGGATAAAAATGATTACAAAAATTTCAACGCTTATGGTTGGGGCCATTCATTGTTACAAAAAAGCTTGGCCCTAGCACTTTCTGATTACAGACATTGGAGGGTTCCATAGAAGCCTATCCAGTCAACATCCAACTTTTGAAGAAGTATTTCATTTGAGATAGGCATTTGCTTATTTGTACATAGGAGTGTTTTTGTTTTACTTTTTTTTTATTGGTTTTCTTTTCTTTTGTTTTCTTTCGAAGCATCATGGCTATGAAACATTTGGCCAGCTGGTTGATCACTCTATTTCAAAATCAATTGAGTTCGAATTTTGGAAGAGATGTGCCAACTTATACTTCATTTAGTCTTTATGTGAGAATGCTCTTTCCATAAAATCCAACAAGTAATCCATGCAGACCAATCAAATGGTATTTTCCTATTTGGACCACCATTTTAAATACCACATTTTATCATTAAGCCTTAGAAGTGATTTGGTAATCCTGTCATGTGTTCCATTAGTGCTTGGTAGTAAATTCTTTAGTCTAGTCAACCTTTCTACTATTTTGATTCCCATATTAATCGTCTTGGAATTAAATAAAACTCATTTAAAGGATTGCAAGTTGTAAGATGGGGGGTCTTATCACGAGCCAGCCTATGATGTTTATAGATATTTGGTGGAATGACACCTCCACCTCTGGTCACCAAGCTAGGGGGGTGGATTTCAGCTTCTGCTGGAAGAATGGAATATCCTATCACAGGTTGGTCTATTCATGATCTGCAGGTATTAGTGAATTACATTGCTAATATTTCCTTACAAAGCCAAGGTAGTGTCTTACAATTTACAATTTAATAAATTTTTCTTCTATTTGTATATTTTTTTTTAGATACTTTTTTGAACTCAAAGAAAGGGGGTCTTATAACAAGCCATCCTAACCATGATCATGAGTTATATTTTGGACTAGAATTACTGTCATATGGTTACCAAACCATCGTAATTGATTTCAGTCAAAATCTCAAAGCCAAGGGGTCTCTTGACAGAGATAACTTTTTCATTTTCCAGGTGGGATTTGTGAATGGAATTGCCAAAATCGGATCACCAAGTCAGGGAAATGGTCTTGCTTCAACAAAGTATCATTTTTTATTCCTTTCAAAAACAAAAATAAAAAAATAAGTAAATGAATGAAACATATGCATAAATTGATTATAACTCAATATGATTGATGATCTGGCAATCTGGAATTAGTAGAAGGTCTTTCCTAGAATTATTCTTAACTTCCCTCTCATGCTTGCATATTATCATAGTGAATACCATTTGTTTCTAGGTGAATTTTCAATTGAGTTCAATCTGATGTGGTTTGGACTGAGCAAGTATCAATTATGTATATATCAACTGTGTTGATTCTGTCATATCTTGTGAAGACATTTTCAAGTTATTGGCTGATATACTTTTCATGCTGACATGTTACTTCTTGAATTTTGGAGACTAATTTTACAGAGATAACTACTTCGCCAAACCAATCGCCATTTGTTGTAGGCACAACAGATCCCATTTTTATCTCCTAAAATGGGAGCCCCAGCTAAACTAATTATGGTAATATGAAAATTTTCCTATCTTTCTTATGGGGTCTGTTAACACCCAAAAAGTGCTCACTAGCTCATTTACCACATTATATGACTCATTTGTCCATTTTCCTACCATATTTCCATTAAAAATCCCAAAAAAACCCATTAAAAAGCCTCCAAAAGGCCTAAAATGCCTCCAAAAGGCCAAAAAACCCTCAAAATAGCCTAAAAAAGGCTAAAAAACCCCCTTTTCCTCCAAAAATAGCAAAAATCCCCTAAAAAGGGAATAAAAATATAAAATAATGAGGAAAAGGAAGAAAAAACCCTATACAGCTGCATAAAACCATGTGTTTCCTAAAACCATGGGTCAGCACTCCACCACCAAAAAACTATAAATAGGTGATGGAGATCCCTTATTCCATATCCACAATCACAAGCACCCTTACTCTGCCAAAATCTCTCTCGAAACCCTAGTCCACCTTTGAACTAGTTTCACCTTGAGAGCCACCTTTGGCCCATCCCCAACATTGGAGAAGGAGAAGGAGCATTCTTGGAGCTTGGAGCATCCTCTTGGACACTGCAAAGGGCTTCACCAACCTTGACACTCAAGGTAACATCAATACAAAGACATTCTTTCATTTTGGTGTTTATGCTTCATGCTTGTATTAGAAATAATTTAATTTTTTGTTTATTGCATAATTAGTTTAATATACTGAACTGCTACTAAGGAGTCCATTCTCCTTAGTAGGTGCTCATTGGCACAAGCTAGGGGTAAAACCCTAGCTACAGTTTTGGCGACTCCACTAGTTTTCGAATTTCTGGTTTCCGTTTTGAATTTTTTTACTTTCGGCTGTCCCTTTCGGCCGCCGCATACCGCGTCTTTTCCCTCTGCAGTCGCGTCCCGACCGCGCCTTTCAGGCCTTTACCCGCGATCCGACCGTGGCTCTCAGACTGCTTCCGACGCTCTGCCGGCGGATTCAAGTCTGTTACCTGCGATCCGACCGTGGCTAATCAGCCTGTTTGCCGCGATCTGACTGCGCTTGTCGGCCTTTTTCCTGCATCCCGACTGCGGCTTTCTGCCTCTTTCGGGCGTCCCGACTGCGCTTGTTAGCCTTTTAGCCGCTACCCGACTGTCTGTTTTTCCATTGTTCCTGCGTCCCGACTGCCACTGTTGGCCCGATAGCCGCGACCCGACTGTGCCTTGTCCCCTGTTTCCTGCGTCCCGACTGCAACTATTGGCCCGATAGCCGCGACCTGATCGCCGCTGTTGCCCTCAAACCCGCGGTTGGCCTGTTCTGACCCGCCACAGACCCGCGATCTGATTTCTGCTCTTTTCCTGTTTTTGAGCCCAGCCCCTCTTGCTGCAATATTTTCTGCATTTGAACAGCCCTCTGTCCCACCTGCAGCCTACTTCCTTACAGCCTTTCTGCAACATAATTTCTGTTCCTTTTACAGAATCTTTTTAAAATTTCAGTATTTTTATTTTCAGAAAATTTTGCAAATTAAAAGAATCAATTTCAGCATTATTGATAGATTGGAAGTTGCCCTCCCTTGTGGCACTTCTGTTTTTGGGTTTAACACCTCACGAGCACACACTCTGTCACATTAAATCAAGTGAGCCTTAAAAAGTACCTAACTAAACCAACATTCTAACCCCACTTGGGGAACACTAAAGAATCATTGTAGTTAGGTAGGATCAGGGGGATAGGCTTCCAATAACACCCCTTGGTCATTTCACTTGAGACATAGTTGTTGTCCAACTAGGGAACCAAAATCCCCTAGTACTTTTTGGCACGGTCACGACCAGTTTATCAGAGGGCCTCTCCCTTAGGAGGGTTGAAGTCGGGAGACTGGTTCCGGAGGCCTGAGTGGAATACCGCACTCCATTCAGTAACCGAAGGGCTACCTTTCGCGGTTCGCGGGATATCCCTGTATAGGGGTATTGCGGTCAACGAACTAAACGGCAAATTCACCTTTCTGGACGTGTCATGAACGGGGTATCTTAGTTGCCATTCTTCTAGGATTGACTACCCGGTATCCCTCCCGGTAGGGGGATATCATAGCCACTTGGCTTTCCTACTCATATTGTCTGACTTGGATTTCATCACCTTGCAGAGGATATGTTTAGTTAAGTCAGAATACTTTTAGCTAGGTGTTTGCATGCTCCTTTACCTCCCTTGGTCTAGTGAGTCCACCATTTTTCTTTTCTAGGAAGCCTGCTGCTTGTTGGTATTCTGACCATCTTTGTTGTTACTCCACCTATTGTAGCACAGCTGTTGCAGTGGGTGTTTTGAGTTGGTTGTTGGCCTGAGTGCCTTGCTTTTTAGCTCTCCTTCTGCACACTCGGTTGCATTAGGATTTTTGAGCTGTTTTCATACTCACCTCAACCCACAGAGATTTAGACACCATCTGTCACCATTGAGTCCCCGAGACATTCTCGGCGCCTCAGGGGCGAGCCCCCACAGCACGGTTCTCTCGACACCACTCGTCATAGATTCCGATCATTGTCCGTTGATACCACTCATCACAGATCTAGAGCCTTGTCACTTGACTCCACCCGTCAGCGACGTAGGTCTCCGTCACCAGATAGTGACGCACCTTACTTTACCTCTGATTCTGACGAAGAGTCTGAGAACCCTATTTATACTGCCCCTACTAGCCCCATGGCTGGTACGACTTCCACTCCAGTTGTCATAGGGACCATTGGTGGCATATCCACCACTACTACACCAGTTACTACACCTGTTTTTGGTATGCCCTCCATGGGGCAACCATCTACCGTTCCCCTCACGGTACCTATTCCCACAGCAGGAATACCTATCCCCACTACATCAGTGGCTCACACTACCCATGGTGGTGCTGGACCATCCTCCACTACCTCAGTTCCCCCACTTGGGGGCACCACCCTAAATCTTGTCCCTCCACTTGGGGGCACTGGCCCCAACTTGGTCCATAGCACTACTGTGTCGCAGCCTTCTTCCAGTTTGCCATTCATGGCTAGCCTCAACCTACCTGACCTGGCCAGATTGACCAACGATCCTATTCGACACGACCCTATGTGGCCTCATATGCCTACCAAACTACCCTCTGACATCCCTAAATTCGAGGGTAAGGCCGGTGAGGACCCACAGAACCACATCATGTCTTTCCACCTATGGTGTTCCTCTAACTCCATTGTGGATGACTCTGTTCGCCTCCGTCTCTTACAACGCACCTTTACTGGCTCTGCAGCCAAGTGGTATATTGAGCAGCCTCATGGGACCCACGCCACCTTTTCTTCCCTGGCCTCGACCTTCCTGCAGTTCTTCCAGTTGCCAGTCCGCTATGACGCGGGCGTTGAGATCCTTCTATCTTGTAGACAAAACACAGCTACCCATATCACGGACCACATCCATGAGTGGCGTAAACGCCGTAGCTTATGCAAGATTAAACTAGATGACCGTATCTTCCTCGATTGGTTCCTCAAGTCCCTGCTTCCTGTCATCGCTAAGGATGTAGCTTCAGAAAGACCCCAGTCTGAAGAAGAGGCCATCCTTAAGGCACAGCAGTTCGACCTCATTTACGCCCAGTCGGGTTACCTTTATACCATTATACCTGACGCCCCTCGCGGCGAGTCCTCCCATCATGATGCGCCGGGGGCATCCCACGCTGCAGATGGTATCATTGGCCGTGTTTCTTCGCATCCCCAACCATTTTCTATAGCACGTCCTACCCCTGGCCCCGACCTGTCGCGGGCTACTTCACAGTCTGGAGCAACCAACTCATATGCTCCCATGACACATCACCATTCCCATGGGCCCTCATGTCCACCACAGTGCTTCGGGTATGCGACTCCTGCTTATGCTCCTCCAGTCGCCCCTCAGCCTTACTACCATCAGCAGGCTGCCTCAGCTCCTGCGCCTTCCCAAGCCCCACCAGCTTATTATCCGCCCCAGGCAGCCCCTGCGGCACATCCACAACCGGCTCCGCAGTCCTATCAGCAACCCCCTCAAGTTGCTGCACCTGCTCAGCCTCAACCTGCATATCATCCTCCGCAGCCTGCTCCAGCACCTGCGCAACCTCAAAATCCACCTGCTGCCCAAGGGCAAGTTTACGCCCAACATAACCCGCAGCAAAACCAGAATAACCAACGTAACCAGGGCCAACAGAACCGCGGCAAGGGCCGTAATCGGGGAAACAACCAACCTGCAGACCAAGCTGGTCAACCGGCTAATCCCCCTGACAATAACAATGCGGCCCCCGCTAATCAAAACCCTGATCGCCCGCCCAAGCAGGCCAAAAACCCCAATCTGCGAACGAACCACCCTTGTTCTATTTGCGGGGTCTATGGACATTACACCCATGCTTGCCCACACTTGGAGCGAGCTCGGCAGCTTTGGGTTGACGAGGCCCATCGCCAAGGGCATGCGGCTCCCCAAGCACCGCCCAACCCCCCCCAACCTCAGCAACCCCCTTTGGTGCTGCAAAACCCCTTACCGACCCAAGGCGTGGTGAACACTCAGCCGTTGGCCCCTCAAGCTAACGTGCAACCCCAACAACAACAGATCACCTACGCTGCCCCTGATCAACCCATGTTTGACTCAGGTACCCACCACTTACTGATGATGTCATCCGCTGACGTCAACCTCCAGACCCGTCGGAACCAATATGGCTCCACCTCTGAAGCCACTCCCACGGATAAAACTACTAACGCCCACCCCACCGATCAGGCGTTACGCATACCTCCGCCTCCCACAGACGGCGCTGCGAAAGCACCTCGTTTCCCACTGCGCCGAATCAATAATAACCCTAATGCACGTGCTGCGTCAAACTACAACATTGTAGACGACCTAGCCCAATCTCCCGCAGCCATGTCTGCGTTAGAAGTCTTGAAGAACTGCCCTGCCCAGCGCAAGACTTTACTTTCCGCCATCGGGGGGATTGACCCAACTGATTCACATTTGATGGCGTTTGACTTAGACCAGTCTGAACCACGCCTACCTTCCAGCTTAGCCTTCCAAGTTACAGTCTCCGTTAGGAATCTTGTTATCCATCGGTGCATCATTGATGAGGGTGCTTCCACATGCGTTATGTCTACATTTGTATGGCAGAAACTAGGATCCCCTCCTCTCCAGCAGTCCACCACTGCGTTACGTGCCTATGACGGTCGTTCGGCCCAGCCCCAAGGCCTCCTGCCCAACGTTCCTGTCCAGTTAGGTGGTAAAACAGTTCTTATTGACATAGAGGTAATCAATGCCCAATTGGATTACAACCTTCTACTTGGCCGCAGCTACATGTATGCCATGCGGGCGGTTGCCTCTTCTGTCTTTCGCACCATGATGTTCCCCCATGAAGGACGCGTGGTTAAGATTGACCAGCTCACCTACTATGATCCCAGTGCTCCCGCGGCACCGGAAAATGTTCTCCCCATGGTTGAACAACCTGTTTCTCCTGCCTCCACCTCGTTCGTTTCCTCTACGGGGCCTGGAGTCTACTCAGACGCGCCGATGACCTCCACCTTTCAATCCATTCCTCCGCCATCATCTACGCCCGAAATGTCTGACTTATGTACCTTGTCCCATGACATCCTACCACCTAACAATCAGCCATCTTTGTTGCCTAAACCACCCTTGGTACCTAGTCACATTGGTGTTACACCGATCCATACGATCCCCTTCCTAGTTCCTCCAGCAGGAGTAGTAAGCGCCCCGGTCATGGCTACCCTTAGCCTCCCTGGGTTAACCTTGGGATTACCTGTATGGTACCTTTCGCCTCCCGTTCGCCCGCCGACACCTGATGTCGTCCTCCAGCCGGTGCAACCCATGGCTACTACCACCCACCCACCTCCCGGGGTCCCTACCCCTTCGTCCTCCACGACACCTCCTCCCCCTCTTCAACCCACTGGGGGCAGAGGTCCACAACCTTACACTGCTGTCCCACCTCCCAAGACAGTCAAGAACCCTCCAGTGTTTCGTGCTCCTCCCAAATGCTCGCTGTGTGACGAGTTGGGCCATGCGACCCACCAATGCCCACAGTTACCCGCATTACAGAAGCACATGCAAATGCTCGATGATGACCCCAACGTCCCAACTGTCGAATTAAACCCCACTCCTAAGCCTAAAGATAAGTCCCTACGTACCAACCACTCATGCGCCATCTGCGGTATTTACGGGCACTATTCACATCATTGTCCTGATCTCCCGGATTACAGAGCAGCTCTTTATGAGATGAACAATCTGGACCTTGAGACGGCACCACCTACCATTGAAGAGATCTACCCCCCAGACTCTTCACCTTCCGGAGAGGTTAATACCATCTACATGATCTCTTCAACCAATACTTCCACTACCCCCTCGTCAACCGATTTGACGACACAGACTTTCCGTACTGATGAGGAGATTCTTGAGGCCCTAACTGCCCCGGATTATCCTTGGGATGATATGCACCACCGTTCCTATTTCATCCCAGAAGAATCCTCCTCTAGCACAGCTACCCAATTCACAGTTGAGTCCAAAGACTTCCTTCCCACCAAGGTCGACTGGTTCAAGGACCCTATTCCTGCTCCTGATGCCTTCGAGGAAGGTAACATGGCCAACATCTCACCTATTATCCAAGTTGATATCGCTGCCCCAGGACATGCCCCTGAACTCATCACTTTAGGATCATTCTGCAGTAAACAAGAGATTGAGGAGTACCAAAAACTCTTCCAGGAATTCCGTGATGTCTTTGCCTGGTCCTATACTGAGATGCCCGGTCTCGACCCCGCCATTATAGAGCACCACCTTGACACCTCTAAGTCAAGGGGCATAATAGATCACCTCGAACCTGGGATAGGGGGCACGATCAATCACTTTGAACATTCCCCATCACATCTATCTCAGCACGTCAATAAACCCATTGTTCAAACCCACACATATGTGATCCATAATCACAAACCCCATGCACATAGCATGGGGGCAAGTCATTAACCCTGCTCACTTTTTCACATTTGTGATCTCAACCATTTTTGAGGTCACGTGTCACTTGTACATTGGATTTGATACGCATAGTTCTTTCCTTTGACCATTCCGGAGTCCTTATGACCTCCGTTTTTCGCACCATTTGCACCGTCGGATTCATATTTCCGCACTCGTGATGATGCTTGAGATCATTTCTCGCTCTCACGAGGACCAATATCAACATTGTGTCCAGATGCCACTAGTCGCCTCGGTTTACATGCCACATCGGCCGTTCTCCGTTTTTCACATGTTTTATATCATCGGATTCATTTTTCCGAGCTGGTGATGATGCTAGAGATCATTTCTCGCTCTCACCTCCAGTTTTTCCGGGCATTTTTCAAAATGCCCCCGTCACCTCGGTTTGCGTGCCACATCGGCCGTCACCCGTTTTTGACATCCTTTATATCGCCGGATTCATTTTTCCGAGCCCGTGACGATGCTTGAGATCATTTCTCGCTCTCACTTGGTACAATTCCAACATTGTGTCCCAACACCTTGCTGCCTCGGTTTGCGTGCCACATCGGCCGCCATCGGATTGTTCCACATTTTTACATGAGCCATTCACTCCTGTCATACTGCAAATGTTTCGTTATTTTGCCACCATTTCATCTACCCCGCAAGGAGGTCCATCAGTGTTCCCACCTACCCTCATTCTTGGTCATCATTACTTAACCTTGATTGAACACGTCCTCCTTGCCTGGCCATTCCTTTTGTTCGGTATAATTTTATCCCTTTTTCGGGCCGGACAACTCCTTTACGAAAAAGGCACTTAGGGAGTTTCCGTTAAGCTCTTTTCTGACTCCTAAAAGAATGAAAAGATCGCCGAGCAATCTTGCTTCCTTTCATGCTCGTTAAAGTACCTGAAAGGGCGTCTATCTGGTATAAGTTTAACCCTTTTCCGGACCTGGTAGACTACTTACGAAAAAGGAATACTCTAGTCACACCGGCTAGAAGAGTTCTTCATTGCATCCTTTTATGCTTCTTTGGGCCTTGGAGACTAAATCTACGAAAAAGCAACCCCCTGGAGTCTTCTTACTTGCTTTCAGACTCTCTAAAAATGAAAGCAACCACGAGCATGAACTGTCCTGGGCTCGTAAAATCCACACGACAGTACCATTCCATCACTTCAGAGTCTTCTTATCGCTTTCAGACTCCTTAAAATTGAAAGCAACCACGAGCATGAACTGTCCTGGGCTCGTAAAATCCACACGACAGTATCATTTTATCCACACACTTCTTCTAGTTCATTAACCCATGAAGAAGTCTCCTCCCGTGCCTCCTAGCACTATGATCGATCATCTAGGCAGCACCCCCAATCAGGTCGCCTTTGTTCAGAGTACTCAGCAGTCTTCTGCCATTTTACACCAGCTTGAGTCTCCCTCAGCCAGTTATCCTCCCAGATCCATTACAGCTATGATCCCTTTTCCCTCAGTCAGTTTCATATGCTGCCAGATCATTCCCATTATCATACTCTGAACAAAGGAAGTTTGAGTCCACCCGCTCTACTTGCCCAGTTGTCCCCCCACAGTTTATCAGTCCTGCCATCAGTACTATCACATTTCGGTCTTGTACCTCGCGCTCCTGTCAAGGAAACATCATTGCCTTGATAGTTGCAGGTCTCCCTCTGTCGACGACAGCTCCTCTATTCCAGAGGATAGGCCCAGAGGTCCCTACGCCCTGGACTTATCACCATCTGTGGTAAGTGCCTACGGATCATTCTGAGAGGAGACATCATTGCCTCTCCGAGTGGTTGTTCCTCACATGCTCGACTTCAGCACCTTGATCGCATCGTTGAGGATCGCGTAGGATTATATTCCATCAGTTTTTTGTCGAAGACCCCGGATTTCCCCCGACTCTAGCACATTGGTGAGTCACTTCGGAACGCCCAGTTGTATGTTCCCGTGGATGTCCGGGCTGCGTTGGCGTTTGTATTCGGAAGCCATCCAGTTTCATGCTTCCTTGAGTACCCAGTTTCAGTTCCAGATCAGTTCCAGTTCAGTGTACCATGGAGAGTATGACCCCAGTCACTATGATCCAGCAGCTCATCAGTTCCTTTGGTACCAAACTCAGTAGCACTGTTGATTGTTCCGGTGCACCAGTTCTGCAGTTCACACATGATCCGCTCAGCAGTATGTCCCAGATTTGTGTCCCCTCTGGACTCTTATGATGTACACAGTGGTCATGTATCTTACAGGTCCCCCTTTTTCGGGCCTCACAGTTATGTTTATATATCTTGATACGAGCATGGGTATGCCCGCCTCGTCCATATATTGAGATTATTCCTCAGTCAGTATTTGAGGTCATGTATATTTCAGGTCCCCATTTTTGGACCCCATTGTTGTTATTATGTTATATCCTGATACAAGCATGGGAATGCCCGCCTCGTCCATATGATCAGATGATTCCTCATCCTTTATTGAGGTTATGTACTTTTAGTTCTTGCAGTTGTTCGGGATCATTGTTCCGGGCTTCAGTTTGTTTCTTCTCTTCTCTCCACATCCCAGGAAAACCATTCATGACTTATGATGTCCATCGGCCATACGATGAGCTCCTGACCTCGCACATCAGGGGGCAATCTGTTAACACCCAAAAAGTGCTCACTAGCTCATTTACCACATTATATGACTCATTTGTCCATTTTCCTACCATATTTCCATTAAAAATCCCAAAAAACCCATTAAAAAGCCTCCAAAAGGCCTAAAATGCCTCCAAAAGGCCAAAAAAACCCTCAAAATAGCCTAAAAAAGGCTAAAAAACCCCCTTTTCCTCCAAAAATAGCAAAAATCCCCTAAAAAGGGAATAAAAATATAAAATAATGAGGAAAAGGAAGAAAAAACCCTATACAGCTGCATAAAACCATGTGTTTCCTAAAACCATGGGTCAGCACTCCACCACCAAAAAACTATAAATAGGTGATGGAGATCCCTTATTCCATATCCACAATCACAAGCACCCTTACTCTGCCAAAATCTCTCTCGAAACCCTAGTCCACCTTTGAACTAGTTTCACCTTGAGAGCCACCTTTGGCCCATCCCCAACATTGGAGAAGGAGAAGGAGCATTCTTGGAGCTTGGAGCATCCTCTTGGACACTGCAAAGGGCTTCACCAACCTTGACACTCAAGGTAACATCAATACAAAGACATTCTTTCATTTTGGTGTTTATGCTTCATGCTTGTATTAGAAATAATTTAATTTTTTGTTTATTGCATAATTAGTTTAATATACTGAACTGCTACTAAGGAGTCCATTCTCCTTAGTAGGTGCTCATTGGCACAAGCTAGGGGTAAAACCCTAGCTACAGGGTCCTATGTTTAGTTGTCCTTCATATTTTGTTATGTTTTCTTTGATACCAATAAATTTTCAAATTACACTTGTTTTCATACATATTTGTGATTTGCAGAAAAACTTGTTTTTTTTTAAATACAATGTTTCTGTAACCCACAATCCGCATTGCGGATTGCAGAAATCTGAATTTTTGAGTTTTGAATTTCTTACTTCCGCACTTCCGCAACCCGCAATGCGGATTGTGGAAGTCGGAAACCATTTTTCCCATTAAAATTACTTTTTACTTCCGCAACCCGCAAATGCGGATTGCGAAAGTCAGAAAGCACTATTTCAATAAAATCAATTTTTCGTTCCGCAATTCCGCAACCCACAATATGGATTGCGGAAGTCGGAAACCAAATTGAAAATGCGTTCGAATCATCTTTACGAACCCACAAATAAATTTGTGGATTGAGGACAACAAAATTTATGTAAATCATTTCCGCAAAATATTGCATCCCCGCAACCTGCAATGCGAATTGCGGGAAGATTGATTTTTTTTCTGTTTATATTTCGATTGTTCTGCAATTCTTCAACCCACAATGCAGATTGCGGAAAGGTCAATTTTTTCTATAATTTTCCCTGCTCCGCTTTCCTAACCGCGGATTGCAGATTGTGGAAACAACAATCTACTCAAGTTGAAATTTGCACTTCCGCAATTCTGCAACCCACAATGCAGATTACGGGTTGCAGAAGCCAAAATAAAAATTTTCAAAAAGTCATTCTCGCAATTTCTTTTACACTTTTCCTCGTTTTGATCGTAATGGTCGATTTCTTTGAGATCCACGATCCAGATCGATTTTTTTATTAATATTTTGTTAACTATTTCAATTTTTTACTATATTTTCACCATTTTCAAACTTCGAATTTTACCCTCAACGAACGATTTTTACTATGATTTTCGACCCTGTCAATGGATTTTCTTTTCTCCATCAATTTACAGGTAGGTATTTCAATTCTTAACCAATCATCTCACAAAATTCGGAAACTAAATTCAATTTGATTAATTGTCTTTTTCATCATTTTATCAAAAATTTCCATTTTCTTTTAACCATGTCAAGGAACACCCGGTCTAAAATAGCCCTATGTGAACTGAAAAACAAGGACCCAAATAATGGTATCTTCACTGATACCAATGGAAGGGTTTATGAAACCTACCACTTAGACTGGTCGTAAATTTACAGCATATTTGATAATGATCGTTTCTCAGAAATTCAACGTGACCAGGAAACATTTATAAACATCAGTAAGTCCCAGCTCCATGCCATAACGGCCAAACCTTCCCTAATTGCTTACATTGATGCCGTCAAGTGGATTATTGACCACTCCAACCCGTAGGACCTTTCCTTTAATGACATGGCTCAAACCCAATTGGCCTCTTTCCAGCCAGAGGTATTTTCCAGAGCCTATGCACTTAAACAGCCCCAACAACTACTTAATAAGAAATTCCTGTAGTCCTCCACGACCCATTATAATTTTGATGAGATGCTTAGATCCTGGATGGAAAACCCTGCTAGTTTTACACCTAAAGCTGATAAACTGTACCCCATCTCCTGGTTTAGGTAACCTTTCTCTTTGCTGGTAGCCATGTTGTGTAGGCTTTATGGATTGTTGAACTGTTCATTCTTCAAAGCAGAGTGGGAACTCCTATCCCAACATGTTCTTACCATAGGAGAGTGTTTCAATTGGGCCCATATTTTGTCAGTGGTATTGAAGGAATCAATAGAGAAGTACCATGACTCCTTCCTCAAGAAGCCGACAATTTACCTCTCTACTTATGTAATGGATGTCTTCTGTTCAACTTTTCCTTTCCCTACCATGGGGTGGAATTGGACAAGGGATGGACCTCCACTCCACATATACTGTTCTGCACTGTGGGAGGATAACTTCATACCTCTCATTTATAACATCTGTGATCACTTCATGGGTTCCATCTATCAGAAGATATTCAAGGAGGATGCTCCTACTTTTTCAACCCAAGCTAAGGCACTAATTTCTACAATGGGATATTGGTATGTGGGAAAATATTTCTCCTATATCAGAGTTTGGGGCAGCAAAACAACCCACTTATTTCCCAATATTGTACCTAATAGAATGTTGCTAGAAGAGATATGTTTCCAAACAATGATTGATGGTGTATTCCCCAAATTGATTGGAGCTAAAAGGAAAGGGTGGCCCAAGTTCCCCCTTAACCTTGGATATCTGATGATTCAGAATTCAACTCATGCAACCTTGCTTGGAAAAAGAGCTACCACTCTGAAGCTTGGAGAGTCTCCCAAGAGAATGCATGATCCAAAATCCTTTTTAGCTAATCATTTCAGACAAGAACATATGAAGAGTGCCTATGTTCATCAAATTGCTCCTGATGATTCCATTTATCAGGGTGCTAATTCCTTCTCTGAAGTATTGAACATAACCTCTTCCCTAAAACAGAAGAAATTTATTTTCCAATATCAACTAGAGCTTAAAACTAAAGTATTGTAGTAAAGGAAGCTCAAACTATCAGTCGAGGAAAAAACTCATAAATAAATGTTGGAAAAAAGGCACAAAAAGCACAAGTCAGTGCTCCTTTGATTTTGACTTATCACACAGACGACAAAGGGAAATATCTTGTTGAGGATACTCCACAACCTAAACACCTGGATACTCTCAATTCTCTTATCAAATCAGTTGTTGAAATGAAGAAGAGCCTAGCATTGATGGGTTCATTAGTTTAAACACAAACCATAGCTGCAGCTACACCAGGAAAGAAGCAAAAAATTGAAATTTCAGCGCCAAGAGTTATTATGCTTCATATTGAAGACAATGATGTAGAATATGAATCACTCCCTTCCAACTTCTCATGTCCAATTGCTATCCCTGTTATTTTACCAATAGTAACTATGGTTTCTCAGGCTTCTTCTGACTTACTGGAAAATTTGGTAATTGATGAGTCCTTCCCTGATATCCATTTTCCTAAAATCACCATTGTTGCATCTGTGACATCTTATATATCTCCTTCCATCCCTACCATTTTACCTTCTATCCCATCATTCGATGTTAGAGTTCCTCCATCTACATCAATTGAACTAATTGTTGCCCCTGTTGAGACTTCCTAAGAGCCAACTATAACTCCAACTTCTATTGCACCTACATAGCCCAACACCTCATCCATCACCTCCATTTCTACACCTCCAACCTCCAACGATGCAATGAATTCCATTCCCATTCCCCAGATAACCATGCCAATTCCAACACCTATGGTGTCCCAACCTATGCCTTTGGTCACAATCCTAGAAGTGTCAGCACCCACTATGGAAGAAATAGCAGACTTTGGGGAAGATGCAATGGTTTCTCTGGGAGAGTATTTTTGGAGTAGATCATAAAAGGAAATAGTAAAAAAAGGTTCTAAGAGAGCCTAAGAAGGGACTCTAGTGCATGGCACTGTCTTGAATTAGGTCATATGGAGGAGGACTTCCACTGATGCAAAACATGAATCTCTTGAGCCCGCTGCATCTATGGGGGCCTTTGCAGGGGAAAATTATGATTCTGTTAACTCACTAAATAAAGAAATTGAGGTGAAGGAGCAAGAACTACAAAAACTCAGGCAAGAGAAGATTCAAATGAATGAGCAACACCAATCCCAACTACAGGGGTTGAAAGATGATTATGAGAATAAACTCAAAAAGGTGCAAGCACATAATGAAGTTCTCCAACAATAGCTCCAAGAAGCATAAGGGTTGAATGTGAACTATGCAGAAAACGTTACAACCCTTGAGCAACAACTGAAGGTTTCATAGTCCCTTTCTGCTGCTTCTTCTTTCTCAAGGTTTTCCAAGGAAGAATTTAAGGATCTTGATTTAAATATTCAGGATGATCATAAGAACTTTTTGATTGAGTTATTTGAAGGGTTGAATGAAATTAAGGATACCTAGAATTCTCTTGAACATCATTCTGATGTCCTCTATGATCACAATTAGAGAAGGAATGATGCAACCAAAGCTTTTGAGGATGTGATTGAATGGAAAAAATATATAAAATACAAACCTAAAGATATACCTATCTTGGATAGTATCAAGCTCAGGAGGATCAAAGTTTCTTTGTAATCCTAGGAAAATGCATGTGAGATGGTGGAGTCAACAATTCAAGAAGGACAAAAGGTTTGTAGTAAAATTTGGTTTTCATTTGAAAGCCTGTTAAGTTTGTTGGACTTCCCCGTCATGAATCTAATTGAGAATTCTCTTCCACCCAAGATTATGATTGAACAGATTGAAGATAATTATTTGAAGTCCAAGGAGCATATTGAGCAGCTAGATCAGATCCACATAGCATAGATTAAAGAATTGATTGAGTCACCTATAGCTTCAGAGATGAAGGTTGATATTTTCGTACGTGAATGGAAAAAGGTCAACAAGGGAGATCGAGTCTTTTACCTGCAAAACGCAGTTACAAATCGAGCATGGATGATATCAAGATATTGAAGATTTGTTGGTTGTATTTTCCAAGTGGAAAACTTCCCTTGGAAAATCTTAAAACAATATTTTGTAATCCCTACCTTTATGGCAGATTTGCCCCTTTGTGATTTTTTGTAATTATTATTTAAAGGGACTGAGATCTCAAGAAAAAGGGGTTGGAACCAAGGGAAAAACCATCAAGGGAAAGACTTGGAGACCTTCTATACTTTGGAGAGTTGTAATGTTTTACAATGTTTAATGCAATTCAATCAGTTTCCTTTCCTTTATTATGTTATGTGTATTAAGTTTCCTTGATGCATTCTGGTTCTTGATTTTAGTCATCTATTTAATAACCCTGTTTTATATTGTTAATTCATAATACATATATATCTTTGTGTTGATGTTTCATCATAAGATTTATGTACAAGTTATGTATCAGTAAATGTTTTTTCTTGATCCATATCATTTCATATTGAACAATTACAAGACAGTCACTCATTTGTTAATATTTATATTTTAATTTGTTAATTGACATATCAACTGCATAACAGTTAACTAATTGAAAACTTTAAATTCAAACAAGTTGGTTTTCACTTCTTTGTTTTAATTGGAGATAAGTAATGTTAGATATTATCTATGTTTTCATTGATCGGTTATAATATTTGCTTAAACTTACAGATTTGATTGTTCTGGATCCTAAATCACATTCTTAGATCTAGTTTAGTTAAGCTAGATTTAATATTTTTACTTGTTTTCTTTCTGCTTTTGAAACAGATTTCACATCTTTCTCATTAGGAAGAAAGATCCATTAGGATCACTCACACAGAGCCAGCGGAGACCTGATATCCATAAGAGTCAACTCTACCAAACAGCTTAGGGATGGGGTAATCCTTGCGTAGGGTTATTTGAATCCTTTTAGGCTGGGATTTCTCTTTATGCATTGTTGCCTCAAACACGTCTAGCATACACAAGGCCTCAACAAATAGGTATTTTGAAATTGATTTGCAATGTATTATTTTTAAAGTCATTTTACTCGATAATAGTGCAATCAAAGCACTTGATCAATTTTTAATATTATTTCTTAAATTAATGCACAAAATCATTTTTCACTATATCATCACTAAAATCAATGCACCATTGTTTTTACAATATATCATTGTTGAAACCAATGCAACTACTTGATTTCTCTCACCTCTGAGTGTGAAATTAGAGTGAAATCTACACGGAGAGTCTAACTAGCAACAATGAACAAAAAACTTGCAAAGTTGAGAGAAGAATTGGAGTGAAACCTGCATAGAGAATCTAGCTCTGTAGAAGAATTGGAGTGAAACCTTAGCATAGAGAATTGGAAAAGAATTGTATTTCTTGCTTGTTGAAATAAACTCTTTGCTTTGGAAATTTGACAAGTTGGTTTTGATATAGCATTATTTTGGGATTATCTATGTAGTGCAAGTCATTAAGCTATGACCCATATCCCATGAGTATAGTTGCAACTGAAAATTTACCATGGTTTTGAATAGTCCACTTAGCATCACCTGATGCAATGAGTGCTAAGTGGTGAGAAATTGGTTAGTTACAAGTTAATCATGGAAAAAGGGTAAGAGATTGATAACTTACACTACATAGATAACATTTCAACAAACAACTTGTTTGTTGAAATATCTATCAGTTTGTATCCCTTTACATCTTTGAGATAACCCACAAACATGCATTCTATGCTTTGAGGCTCCAAATCCTTCCTCTTTTCTGAATGTATGTGGGCCCATACACATGATACAAAAATGCGTGAGGGTGTGAGTTCCACCTTAATGCGACTCCAAGATTCAAAAGGTTCCTTTACTTTCACATATTTGTGAGGAGATATATTTTGAATGTACATGGAACAGTTAACTTCTTCAACCCAAAATTTAGAGGGAAGGGACCTTGCATGCAACATGCAACTTGCCATCTCTTTTAGAGACCGGTTCTTCCTCTCAGCTACCTCGTTTTTCTATGGGGTGTATGGAATTGTGTGTTGCAATTGAATACCTACTTTATTGCAAATATTTTGTACATTCTTTTTTACGTACTTTTCCCCATTATATATGTAGAGGATCTTGATCATATTTATAGAACACTAATTTGCATGTGCTTTGAAAGCTTTGAGATACTCAAACACTTCAGTTTTTAACCTGAGAAAGTACACTTATGTGTGCCTTGTGTAATCATCAATAAAAGACAACACATATTTTTCCTTTCTTAATGGAAGGGCCACATGAGATCAATGTGAACAAGATCTAAGGGAGAGGAGACCCTACTCTCTACTCCTTTTGGATGCTTGCAAAGAACATAACTTTAACAAACTCCTTTAGAGAATTTTATGTCTAGTAATCCTTTTACCATCCCTTGTTTGTTGAGTTGTTTCCAGGACCTGGAATTTTAGTGTCCAAATCATTCGTGCCAAAGTCTACTATAATCATTGGCATGGGTTAGTAACAATGCATAATCATATTTAGAAATCAAAGAATGTGTACAATATAGATTGATTATTTACCTCACCAGCAACCATTCATGATTTATCTTCCATGTCAAATATGTTCACTGAATACGATGTGAATTCAACTCTCTTTCCTTTCCTGCATGTGTGATTTGGTAAATAGAGAGTAGATTTACAAAGAATTTTAGAACATGCAATACATTCTTAAAACTTCCATTTTCGAGATCCACTCTCCCTTTTCCATAAACTTCTACTGGAGAGTCATCTCCTAATAAAATAGGAGGACATGTGCATGATTTTAAAGGTGAAATGACATCTTTTGTGGCTTCCATGTGGTGTGATTCTATTGAATCAATGATCCATGCATCTGGTGAAGAATTAATTGCAATTAAAGCATGTGCATTACCTCGAGTTTTTGGTGCTTTTTCTCCCAGATTCTTGGAATTATTGGGAATGGAGTCCCCAAAATTATTCTACTGGATTGTTAGCACCATGAGGTCAATGGCTTTCCATCCAAGTGAAGGCATTTTTTTTCCAGAATATTTGTGAGTTGAGCTACAATCTTACAATAGTTCCATACAAACTTTCAACAAATAAATAATGATACCCAGAAGACTTCGTAGAATTTTAAGACTTTTGTGGTGAGGTCAATCCTTCATTGCTTCAATTTTCTTTGGATCCACATGCACCCTCTGACTAAAAGTACATCCCAAATATTTCACTTCAGAGACACCAAAGAAACATTTGTACCTTTTAATAAATATTTGATGATCCACAAGTAGTTGTAAGACTTTATGGGCTTACCAAGTTTTACTATAGATCAAGATGTCATAAAAAAATATGAGGAAAAAATTATGCACAAAGGGTTTAAATATATTGTTCATGAGACTCTGGAAGGTGGAGGGTGCATTGAAAAGGCCAAAGGGAATCACCAAGAACTTGTAATGGTATTAATGAGTGTGAAAATAATTTTTTGGAATATCATCCTTATTCATGTGAATTTAATGATAGCTTGAGTGGAGGTCAAGTTTGATGAAGAATTGAGTGTCGTTGAGCTCGTCTAGAATGACATCAATGATAGGAATTTGAAACTTCTCCTTAATGGTAAATGTGTGTAAGGAATGGAATTCAAGACACATGTGCTAAGAACCTTCTTTCTTTTGGACAATAACAACTAGAGAAGCTTAAGGATTGGTACTAGGGAAGATGACACCAACAACTAGCAACTCCTGAATTATATTTTCAATTTCATTTTTTTGGGCAAAAGGATGGTGACGTGGGAATACATTGGGTGGGAGGTTACCAGGTACAAGTTAAACGGAATGATCATGCTCACCATAGGAAGGGGGAAGTCCTTTGGGAGTGTTAAATAATTCTTTGAATATGTGGGTACACCAAAAGAGTTATTTGAGAGTGGTACCAATATGACCATCACAACAGAAAAATTTGTTGAGATAGGTCTAAAATAAGGGTGTAGCAAGTGACGTAATGTGTTGCTTTATATACCCATCCAAGACCTAAACATTTTTTTATCTACTCCTCTTGATGGAGTTGTACCCCCACCTGTTAGGATATTTAGACACTTAAGAGTTAGTTAGGATCAACTTGGTATAATGTTTCTTTAGTACAAGTGTGTTTATTTAGTATGCATTTGTATTTATGTAATATGGCGTTCACGTTATGTTCTAGACATAAAGTGATATGTCGGATGGTTCATATTTACCTTGGTCTTAACAAATTTTGATCCATGGCTTGAAACCCAATTGGTCTATGATCTCTATTTAAAGAGAATGGAGGGTCATTTTCTTTATGATTGATTGTGAGAAACTCATATGTAAACTATGTTTCTAATATATTTCCTCAAGTAGCTATTTGGTTGGGGTTGTGGATTGTTTCTTTCTATCAAGGTTTTAACCACATAAAAACATAAGTGTGTTGATATGTGATCTATTTGTGTGAGTGGTTACTAAGTGTTCGAATTGTGTGGAAATATCCTATTTTAGGAAAACATGGTATTCAATCACCTATGAAGACCCACTCATGTTGTTGATTGATATCTCGAACTAGTATAGTTGCATGCATCAAAGGATTTATGGATCCTACTATTTATGTGCATTTCTAGGCTATGAGAGGGCTTCCACTATGTCCATAGTGTTAATTTCAATTGAAAATGTTTTATTTTTCACACAAAAAGCTTTTTGTTTTCCCAAGATATGGCCATTTTATCAAATCTAGAGGTATATCATTTACATTTGCATTTACATTTTTTTTTGTCTAACCCCAAATCTTAGAAGTTTCGGTTTTGAAATTTCATTTTTTGTTTGTGTGTTGCTATGTAAAAGTGTCTTTCAAGCCAAAATCAAGGTTTTTTGGGTAGGCATGCTCTCCCATGACAACAACAACACCCCCATTATTCATAATATTACTATATCTTTTGTTTAACTCAGTTCACGGAAAGTCGCTTTATTAAGTAAGAGGTCTTGGGTTCAAGTCCTTTTTTTTACTTTAGAAAAAAGTTTATGTAACTTTAATTTCTAAATGAACTTCATTGTAAAGGTGATTCACATTTGTTTTATAAAAATGGGCCACTTATTTTAAAAACTAACTTATTTGTCAAAGTGATCTTATAGGAAAAGCTAGTCAGGGGTGGGGGGGGGGCATTATTTACTGCATTGAGAACTCATCACCACGTGGTTCAATCTTTTTCCATCATATGACTCCTTGGTTCCATCTTATGCATTTTTTAAAAAGGCATAACTTTGACATATAGAGTCCATTTTTAATGTTGTTTTTTTAACTACCTATTTTTTTGAAATATTTGCGTCCATACCACAAGTTTCTATTTTTGAATCCATATAATATGAACATTATAATATGGCTAGTCCAAGTGATATTATACTTACCAATACCAACTACTTGTCATGGAGAACCTATATGAAGGATGTCCTACAAAGTAAGGGACATTACCATATCACTTTGGGAAAAGAAACCACCCCCACTGATGGCATTAATTATGTCAATTACATAGTTAGTCACACTCCCACAAAGCATTTAAAATATATAACACTAGATGAATTATGGAGTTAAAATAAACTAGATGTAATCCAATTTTGTGTGTTTGTTAGTGAAGCATGGGCTCACATTCTTGATGAATTGGAAAGCATTACACCGTAAGAGTGAGAATTAGAATTTTGTTGGATATTCTAAAGTTATAATAGCTTATAGACTTTTTCAACATGATTATCCCCTAAAAATTATTATTAGAAGAGATGTTGAATTTGATGAAAATATATTAGCTCGCGAACCTAATTTGGCATTTTTTACATCTTTGGCCTATGATCCGTCTTTGACAATTATGCCACCTTCTATTCCCAACTTCTCTGCTAGTGATCCTACTTTGATTTGTTATTTCAGATGATGAAAATAAGGATGAAAAGCCACCTCCTCCTACTCACTTTCCTCTAGTTGGGTCTATTAAAAATGAACCTACACCAGCACCACCGCTTCCTAGATGAGTCCATACAACATGCATAGAAACTAGTGATATTATTGGCGATCCCAAAGTTCAACATTGAACACATTCAAAATTCTAGTGAACCTCTTCTCTTTTGGGTCAAGTTTCAAAGATTCATGATCCAAAAACATTTACGAAATAATCTATCCATCTAGATTGGGAAGTAACAATGAATGAATAATATTGTTCATTAATGGAAAAATATACATGGGACCTTGTACCTCTTTCAAAAGGAGGAAAAATTTTCAGATGTAAATGGGTGTATAGAACTGAGTATGCATCATATGGAAGTGTTGAAACACTTAAGACAAGGTTAGTTTCCAAATTATTTTCACAAGTGGAAGGAATTAACTACAATGAAACCTTTGTCACTGTCACTAAAATGAACTCTATCCACCTTTTCCTTGCCCTTCCCACTTCACATAAATGGGAGGTCCATCAAATGGATGTTAAATCTTCCTTCTTGCATGGGAATTTTCAAGAAGAAATTTACATGTAAAAACCTCTTCCAAATGGCTCCATCCTTGTTTGTCACCTTAAGAAATATCTCTATGGCCTTAAACAAGCTTCTCGATCTTGTTTTTCCAAAATGGATATCTTTCTTCTAGAGACTAGTTTTATAAATGTCATTATAACCCCAATGTATGTAGCAAGAAAGTAGGAAACCATATCATAGTCCTTGTTCTTTATGTTGATGACCTTATTCTTACTAGTAGTGACCCTAAAATTTTAACCCATTTGAAATCCAACCTTAAGAAAAAATTTGAAATGACTAACTTATGACATTTTCATTATTTTCTTGGGCTCCAAATATTGCAAACCAAAGAAGAAAATTTTCTTTCTAAGCATACTTGTTACCATCTTCATCACTTTCACATGGAATATTGTAAACCAACCCCGTGTCCCTTCCAATATAGAGTCAAACTTATTTCCACCTACACTATACCCAAAGTAAATTACACTTTGTATCGTATGTTAGTTGGTAGTCTTTTGTACTTGACTCATACCCATGTTGATATTTCCTTTGCTTTTGATCCTTTTTCCTAGAATGTGAAAATGCTCATTGAAATTCATTAGAAAGCATCAAAGGGATTCTTTAGTATATCAAGGGTACAAATTAGTTTGGGATACATTACAATTCAAGGGGGGACTCCTTAGTTGGTTGGATTCACTGATTATGATTGGTCTAGCAACCTTGATGATTGGAAGTCAACTATGGGATATGTTTTTAGTCTTGGTTTTGGACCTATCACCTAGGGTCATGTCTCCAATTTTCCAGTACCAAGGGAAGCAAATAATCCACCAACCCCCCCATGGATCCTAGTGAATACCAAGGAATTAATTAATGAAAGGGGGGATAACTTTATCCTAGGCAATTATTAACTAGGAATAAATTATCCTATAGTTGTTTAATTAATTAAATTAGAAGGATGTAATGATAATTTTCATATTTAAAATATTAATTATTTGTTTTGGTGAGTTAGATGATGACAAGGACATCATGAGGGCACATGGAGAGATAATGATAGCCTTATGAGTTGTCACACCAAAGAAGAAAGTGCATAAAAGTAATGCAAAGAAAGATGCCAAGCTAAAAGGAAAGAAACTGACAAAAGCAGACACGTGAGGAAAATAGAAAAAACTAGAAAGAAAAGGAGGGCGTAGTTTCCTAAAAGGACCAAAGCTAAGACAATTTGAAAAGCATGAAACTTCATGAAAAGTAGGGAGGGCACACTTTCCAAAGAAGGATGAAAATCAATCAGTGTGAAAATCAAGAAACATTGGAAAAGCTAGGAGGGCGCACTTTCCAAAGAAGGAGACAACAAGCAAGAAAGAAAAAGCAGGAAATCCTATCCACTCACTGAGGGAAAATTTGAAAGGGATCTCATAGTTCACCAAGCACATCAAATTACTCAGTAGGTCATCAGGAGGTTTATAAAAGAAGCCAAGAAACTCCTTTTCACAACTTTTGATCATTATTGAATTTTTGTGTGAGCACCTCAACTTACCAAAGAAAGGAGATGTGCCCTAGTGAACCTATGGGAGATGTGCCCCATAGTTACAGTTTCACTCTTCTGTGCATGATATAGTGCATCCATTGATACCATATTAAATATCTGATCCATCCATTTCATGTGAAGATCCATCCTTCAGAAGTTGATGCAAAGATCCAGATTTCTTGAGGTGGTTTGGTAGAGATTCACAGAGAAAGAGTAGTTAGTTGGAGAGCTTGCAAGAAGAAATATAAGGCCAGTGCGCACCTCAGGATCATCCATCAGCTCAGAACCATCCTAAATATATTATACAATGACCACACCTTCTATTCTCATTCCTTTCTGTAATATCCTTCTTCTATCATTGTAATAATTCAAGTACATAGATTATCTATGAAGTCTGAGGCTATGCCATTTAATGTTTAAGATTAATGAAATCATTATTATTTGATGTGATTGTACATAACATATCATATCACCATTAAACATCATAATATTAATTAAATAGCATCATTTGGAAGTTTGAGTCCTATATTTCAAATACTAGCTCAATGTACACTTTCGACTGACTAGTTTTTCAGTTTATGCATCATACGGAGCTCAATGTAACTAATTATATTTATTAAGGATGATTTTTTTTTTTAAATACATTTATAATCCATCCCCATCCAAAAATCAGAGTTCTGTAACCCTGTATGGCTGTTTGAGTCTTCAGTAATCAAGACTAGCTTATTGGGCACCCGAAATTGACTAGTTTTACAGTTTGATCAGTTAATAAGTATATGTATGAAAAAATTATATTATGTCAGTTCTTTTGGGTCCCTGAGACATTTATTAATACCATAAAACATTCATATTTCAAATCCTATATCATATCATCCCATTTGGAAGAGTTTGGAAATTACTAGTTGAGCAGTCCTACATAGCATTTTTCCTCTCTTTGCTCCCAAACTCAACTAGAACCTCCAAAATTATCAGAAGAAATTTTCCAACACATA
Source organism: Larix kaempferi (assembly GCA_027924585.1). NCBI lineage: Eukaryota > Viridiplantae > Streptophyta > Pinopsida > Pinales > Pinaceae > Larix > Larix kaempferi. The sequence continues at coordinate 1,955,946 of BSBM01000104.1, forward strand.
ATCAGGATTGTAATGTATGATATATTCCATTTGGATACATTCAATTTTAATCACTAATTTTAGTTTTCATATGCTGGCATGCCCAGGAAGCATCAAAGTAGACATTCGCCTAACTATTGTTGAAATGTAAATTGCCCCATTAATTTTTGCATACGATTCAATATCTGGCCCTGAAACGGATCCCTTTTCTACTTCACATTCACCCATACATTTGGTAGAACCTAAATATCCCAAATTCATAACTCGGGAGGAATCTGCTTGTGCCCTAAACTAGCCCTTTTTCCACTAGTTTTGTTAACTAGGTTTCGCCGGTGAAAATGTTGTACTGTAAGTTTTAATTTTTGAGATAATATAAGGTGATATTATGTCATATATATTACAATGGCATCAGAGCACTTTACTTGGCTCATCCCATGGAAATTAATTCTCAGTGGAAGATATCTCAGAAGTGTTTTTTAAGTTGCAATTGTGGAAGTAGTGACTGACATGGAAGATGAAAGTTTTGAGTTGTATGAGGAAGAAGAGATAATTTAAATTTATGTAAGATTAACAAGATATGAGAATGGCTACATTTATGACCATATGTACATAGATCAATGGGATCAGCCATCGATGGCTAATCCTAAGATGGAGTTAGAAAAGAGAATAGCTGCAGGTAAAAATTTTGCCTGCCACTACCATGAGTATCTAGCTTTGGGAGAAGATATTGGTAAGGCCATTTATTTCAAAGATTAATTTTATTACAGATTTGCATTTGAGGTCAAGAAAGAATCTTTGGATTGAGTATAGAGAAGCAAATCAATCATAGAGTAAACAAGTTGTTCCACCTCTGTGAGTAAAGAAAAAGGAAGAAAAAATCAGCCAACTACATCTTCTAGCATCAGAAGATTGTTTGGGTTTACTTCATGAAGATATTCCAAAGGAGGTAAGCATGAAGAAGCCATGACTAGTTCTGCTAAGTATCGGAAAAGTATGGATCTAAGATTAGCTATGAATGGGTTCCAAGAAGAGGCATCTACTAACAGTTCTCAAATTATGAACAAGCATCTACTGATGGATGATGTGAATAGGTACCTACTGATGGGTGCCTAAGTTTTGAGGAGACATATATTTATGGATTTCCATCTCTATATGTGGGTGACATAGAGATACCTCTTGATGATTTTTATGCAAGTACACATTTCCCTAATACTAAATAATATGATATCCTTGTCGTCAAGGAAGAAGTCACAGGATCAATCTCAATATCACCACCTAAGCTTCAAGAGGTTGATCCATGGGTAGATGAGGTGGAGGTTTATCCTCCACCTTCCCCTTTTGAAAGGACACTCAATATTAATGAAATAAGTATGATGGAGGCCTTACACACTTTCCGTGAGACACATGTTTTAGTGTCACAATCTTGTTGGAGAGATGATTCATTGGAAGATTCATCTCTCCTTGAAGCCATGGAGAAGATTCAAAGAGAAATGTCTACAATCCAAGGTAAATTTTTAGATATGCTTTCTGACAAAAATTATTTGCATGAGCTTGTGTATATGTTGCAGGGAGCATCCTTGAAGGATGATGAAAAGATCAACAAACTCAATGATGATTTTATGGCCACCCAAGATTCTTTGAGAATCACTCAAGGTGACCTCTCAGAATCCAACATCCAAATAGAGCAACTTCATCAAAAGTTGCAAATATCACTCATACCAATCAACCAGTCTCTTATGGTTGGTTGTATTCAGAGTCCTATGGAATAAACTCATGATATGGTGGTTCATGAGGTGCATGATGAAATGCATGTGCTTGAGGAAATTTTAGATGCAGAGGAAAAGTTCCAAGCACATACAGTTTCCCATAGCGAAACTGAGCTTCTGCATGGAGTAAGTCGTTCCTCCACTAAGGAATCAGACGATCTCATGTGTGATGGACTAGCTTGTGATGGATTGGATGCATCCATTAGTTGGGTGGATGAAGTTTGCAGAGAATATATTTTGGTCCATGATCCCACACCAGACCCTTCTACTTCTTCCATGACATTTGAGGATGAATTTTGGGTCAAGAATTTCTTTTTGATGGTGCCTGAAAAGGAACAGAAGGCTCGCACATTCACTTAAATTGATTTAAGGGCATCACCATTCCCTAACCAGTAGTTGCAGAGGCATCTCATGCCTATTTTTGATGCCACATCACATAAAGATGCAGATGGTCCCCATTTGACTTCATTAAGTAGAACACAATATGGTTGCAGGCATCCTTTGACCGGTAGCAGAGGTTGAACCATTGGAAATTTTCACATGGAGAAGCATCTTGCTTTCGATTTGGACCATTGGGTTGGAGTGTCTCTTCTTTTCCTATTTAGGAGAAAAGACACATGAATAATATTCCTGCTTGCATCAATGGAGAGTCCTTTGATACATTTTACCCCTTTGGTGAGAAACATGGGAATCCATGGAATGTTGATGATGGCTACCCTTTTGGTGATTGGACATGGGATCCTCACCCTTGTCATTGGAACAATAAGGTTTTGATTCTTGGTACTTGTGTGCATTGGGAACATGGAGTAAAATATGATGTGCATGAGCTTGGGGATTTTGGAGCTAACCAAGATGAAGGCCAAGCACCTATCCATTGCCATAAATATTATAAGTTTCCTCATGGAGAAAGTTGCAGATTTTTTGAGAAGGCACATGAATTCATCTCAGTTGAACCAACCACAATATTGATGGATAATTGCTTCCAAGATTTGGCTCACCTTCCTTCACCCCACATACATATAGCATCCAACACACATATGGATGAAGTTTGGATAAAAGGATTTTTCCTATGGGTGCCAAATGAGGATCAAGAGGCTCCCACTTATTCCATTGATGACTTCAAGGTCAAGCCATGTGGCCTGACAAGTGCACCATTTCCTTTCCAACTTGATGAGCAGTAGCCGATAAATCTATCTAATGTCTCCATCATGCATAATATTGCATTCAAATGGAGTGTTTTTTCATTCATTGATTGGGTGGATGGATACATACCGGAGCTAAGCACCCCCAAGGCTGAGTTTTATGTCTGCATCAAGGGAGATTTGAATGACACATCATACATTTATTTTGAGATGTTGCATGGGAAAATATGGTTACTAGATGATGCTTTGAATACATGGGATTTCCACCTATGTCTATTTGCTAGCAAAAGTATGAGTCTATGTGTTGGTTTGCACATGGAATATAAGGAGTTCCATACTTTGGGGGAGGGACTCATTGAGGTCCTGTTTTGCATTGGAAATGATAAAATTCCAGTATGGTGGAGTGATATAGACATCCTCCATGATGATATATTCTACATGACGATCTTGATGTTTGGAAGGATGCAGCTGAAACAATGGGACCCTAGAATTCTTTGAAATGACAGTTTTCTGCAAGTAATCATGCCACTGGATACATGCAACGCAAACATTGGGATCCATAAATTCTTCTTAGTTTTTTTAGTTGGGTTGAAAATTTTGTTGAAAAGGAATTAGTCATTGGTAGAATTTTGGTTAGAGTTGGGGTTGGTTTCTTGCTTGAGGACAAGCAAGTTTGGGATGGGAGGATTGTCATGTCCCCGATTTTCCAGTTCCAAGGGAAGAAAATAATCCACCAACCCCCCATGGATCCTAGTTAAGACCAAGGAATTAATTACTGAAGGGGGGATAACTTTAGCCTAGGAAATTATTAACTAGGAATAAATTATCCTATAGTTGTTTAATTAATTAAATTAGAAGGATGTAATTATTATTTTCAAATTTAAAATATTAATTATTTGTTTTGGTGAGTTGGATGATGAAAAGGACACCATGAGGGCACATGGATAGATAAGGATAGCCTTATGAGTTGTCACACCAAAGAATAAAGTGGAGAAAAGGAGCGCAAAGAAAGATGCCAAGCTAAAAGGAAAGAAACTGACAAAAGTAGGCAGGTGAGAAAAATAGAAAAAAACAGAAAGCAAAGGAGGGCATAGTTTCCTAAAAGGACAAAATCCAAGAAAATTTTAAAAGCAGGAAACTTCATGAAAAGAAGGGAGGGCACACTTTCCAAAGAATGATGAAAAGCAATCAGTATGAAAAGCAGGAAACATTGGAAAAGCTAGGAGGGTGCACTTTCCAAAGAAGGAGAAATCAAGCAAGAGAGGAAAATCAGGAAATCCTATCCACTCAATGAGGGAGAATTTGGAAGGGCTCTCACAGGTCACCAGGAATATCAACTTGCTCAACAGGTCATCAAGAAGTTTATAAAAGAATCCAAGCAACTCCTTTTCACAACTTTTGATCATTATTGAATTTGTGTGTGAGCACCTTAACTTACCAAGGCAAGGAGATGTGCCCCATAGTTACAGTTTCACTCTTCTACACATGATCCATTGCATCCATTGATATCACATTACAGATTTGATCCAACCATTTAATGTGAAGATCCATCCTTCAGAAGTTGATGCAAAGATCCAAATTTATTGAGGTGGTTCTGTAGAGTTTCACAGAGAAAGAGTAGTTAGTTCGAGAGTAGTTATTTAAAGAGCATCATTTGGCAGTTTGTGTCCTATCTTTCAAAGACTATCTCAATGTACACTTTTTATTGACTACTTTTCCAGTTTATGCATCATACAGAGCTCAGGTAACTAATTCTATTCATGAAGGTTTTTTTTTCACTCCCTGTATAATCTATCCCAATCCAAAAATCATATTTTCCTAACCCTCTCTGGTTGTTTGAGTCCTTAGTAATCAAGACTAGCTCATTGGGCACCCGAAATTGACTAGTTTTACAGTTTGATCAATTAATAAGTATCTTTATGCACAAATTAGATTATATAAGTTGTGTTGGTTCCCTAATAAATTTATTAATACCATCCCACCTTCATATTGAAAATACGATAGCATCTCAGTCCATTTGGAAGAGTTTGGAAAATTACTAGTTGAGCAGTCCTACATAGCATTTTTCCTCTCTTTGTTCCCAAGCTCAAGCAAAACCTCCCAAATTCTCAGAAGAAATTTTCCAATACATAATTATGAGTTTAATGTCTTATATATTACATTTTTTTACATTTAAGTGTAATCACTGAGTTTATTTTTCATATGTTGGTGTGCCCAGGAAGCATCAAAGTAGACATTAGCCTAGTTGTTGTTGAAATGTAAATGGCCCTAGTACTTTGTGCATAGGACTCAGTAGTTGTACTTGAAACTTATCCCTTTTATTCTACACATTCACCCATACATTGGGAAGAACATAAATATCCCAAATTCATTACCCAGGAGGAATTTGCTTGTGCCCTAAACTAGCCCTTTTTCCACTAGTTTTGTTAACTAGTCTTCGCCGGTGAAAAGGTTCTACTGTAAGTTTTAATTTTTGAGATAATATCATCTGATATTAGGTCATAGATATTACATTGGGATTGTAAGAGACAACACTATATTTCTCTTTATTAAGTAGAAGAAAAGTATCAAGCCACATTTAATGCAAGTCAAAAAATCCCTATGGATTTGACATATCCTTTCAGAGTTTGGATTCTAGTACCATCATCAGAATACCCTTGATCTGCACGTGGCCAGGAAGCACTAGGGGGACAACAGTTCGACTGAATGAGTCGGCTCAGTTATGGCAGAAGCTAAATAAATAGAATGCGCAAAGCATGAATACACTACACAAACATAGCACAAATATACACAGACAATATGTAGGAATGCGAACTGATTTATATTACTGGATATGAGATCATCGATTGATTATATTCTTTTATATTACAATAATTTACATGCTTATATAGAGAGTGTTGAGATGCTTGGGTGCTTTTTCATTATGTTTAGTTACAAAATAAGTTAGAACAGTTCGACAGTTCAACCGTTACAGTTGACCGAAAGACAGAGAGATAGTCTATCGAAGTTCGACAATCGCAAGTCGCAGATCGATGATGTATGTCGATGTAGCGAAACTGTGAGGTCGTGGAACATGTCGAATTCATGAATTTGTTGAATTCATAACTTGTCGAGATCGATGACTGGTCGAAGATGTGTTGAAGTTGGCATCCGACAATAATGCCAACTACAATGTGGATCAGACCTCCTTCCTTAAGAGACAATGGTCCCCATTATTTGCTTGTAAAGGTGAGGAAAATTTTGGGTCAACTCAGTAGCGGAGTACCACTTTCCTTGTGATGGGATCTATCCGACTTTATCAACCTGAAACAAGGGAATTGTGTTCATCCTGGTATGGCGTACTCGTCGTCCCACAATGGTGTCGCAAGGAAGAGGCTCATGAACATCTGGATTGATGTCTTTGGGTTTTGCTGTTTGAAAGTTGTTTTGTTCCAACAATGGTACATGGTATGGTCGAAGTAGATCCACATTGAATATTGGATGCAGACCCAGGAATGCAGGAATGTCAAGATGGAAAGCGTTTTCTCCAATCTATCGAAGAATATTGTATGGACCATATCGCAAAGGTTTGAGATTCTTGAATGGGACAGTGAAGCACTCCTAATTGAGATGTAACAAGACCTTATCCCCAATTTGGAATGAATGAGGAATACGATGCTTGTTGTGTCGGGCCTTATCTTTCTCATTTGCGCGTTGCAACATTTCCTATGCTTTCTTCTGGATGTTGCATATTTGATCTCAAAAATTCAAGGCTTTATCAACTTCTCGCTTGCTGTAGTCAGTGTCGGAGCTTGGCTGTGTCGAGGAGCTGATCAAGTCGATAGGAGATGAGGGTTGAAATCCATAACAGATCACAAATGGACTCTTGCCTATAGAGTTGTGTTGAGCATGATTTTAACTGTGTTGTATGTATGGAAGACTTTCATCCCATGTGCGTCGATGCTTGTGGTTGTACATGCAAAGCAGTTGTATGACCAAGTGATTCACAACTTCCGTTTGTCCATCGGTATAATGATGGAAAGCTTTCAACAATGAGAGTCGTGTGTCCATATGTTGCCATAGATTCTTCCAAAATATGCTGACGAATTTGGCATCTTGGTCGGAAGTAATGGTTGTGGGCTGACTACAGGAACAAACATGCTTCAACTTCCACCGATCTGCTTAGGGAACGATTGGTTGGAATGAGGGCAGGATTATCAGTTTCTCTTATGCTGGACAGGGGCCGTATTAAAGAGCAACAAATTAGCTAGGATATACCTTCCCTTTATAATCCTATACCAAAGTGTTTCCAAACATGTGTGAAGAAGAGCTGAGCAGTCTGTTGCGCTGTCATGGTCTTCTTTCCTGGTATGAGAATGGCCATCTTGGAAAATATGTCGAATACTACTAAGATCATGTCATGCTGATGTTTGGTAGTACGATATCCTGTCAATTATTCCATAGAAAAGATTCCCATGGTCGACTAGGAACTGGAAGAGGTGTGTACAATCCCTATCGTCGATTAGGTGGTTTAGAAATGACACAAACCATGCATGATCGAATATACTTGTTGATGTCAGTTTTAAGTGTAGGCCAAAAGAAATACTTCTGCAGAATAGAAAGTATCTTTTCTACTCCAAAGTGTTCTGCAATCTTGTTGTAGTGCGTGTCCCAAATGAGCTGCTGTCGATGCTCATCAGTCGGTACAAAAAGATGTCCAAGATTCTATAGCAAGGTGTCTTTTAGGAAATAGTATACGATCGATGATTTGTTAGTCTAAAGCTATCAGTATACTGGTGAAAAGTCGATGTCTTCCTGATACAACTTAGTCAAAGTAGTGGTTTCATATCCTTGCATACTCATCACTGTAAAAAGGAGAGTAATGGGCGGTCTGCTTAGAAAATTGGCAACGATGTTACCTTTACCTTTCTGATACTTAATCACCAACTGTAATTGTTGTAGGTATTTAATACACTTAAGCTTTTGAGTTGTTTGTAGTTTTGATTGGGTCAGAGCGAACTGTAGAGGCTTATGGCTAGTGAGGATGAACGTTTCTTTGACAAGGATGTAATGCCCCCATTGCTTGAGAGCTTGCACAATGGCATACAATTATTTTTTGTACGTCGAATATCTTCTAACTGTGTCGTTAAAATTTTAGGAATGAGAAGCGACTAGGTGACCAGACTGAGTGATCACTGCACCCAAGGAATAGTCCGATGCGCCCGTCTCAATCTCAAAGGGATGATGCAAATCAGGTAACACAAGTACTAGTGAAGTGTAGAGCTTGTGCTTGAGTTGTTCAAAAGATTCTTGTTGTGTCGGTGTCCATTTGAAGACAGTTTTTCCATTTCCCTTCATCAACTTATTCAAGGGCCGATCTATGTGACTGAAGTTGAGGATGAATCATCGATAGAAATTTTCCAAACCAAGAAAAATTCTTAGTTATTGAATGCTTTGAGGAATAGACCAATATTTAACGATCTGTACTTTGTCTGTATCGATGTGAATGCCTACAGAGTCAATTACATACCCCAAGTATTTGATGTTGTTCATCGCAAAGGTACACTTGTCCATGTTCAAGTAAAGTCGATGTTGCTGGAGAGTGTTGAGGACTTGTTGAAGTTGTCTGACATGTTATTCCCATGATCGACTAAAAATCAATATGTCCTCAAGGTAGACAATGACCCATTTTCCGATGAAAGTTCAAAGAGTGTTATTCATGTATCGCATGAAGGTCGCAAGTGCACTAGTTAAGACGAAAGTCATGACTAACCATTCAAACAATCCTTCCTTGGTCGTGAAAGAAGTTTTCCACACATTTGAGGGATTGATTGGAACCTGATGATATTATAACTTGAGGTCGATCTTAGTAAAGAATTTAGCACCTTTAAGACAGTCGATGAGCTCGTCTATCTGCGGCAGAGAGTAGTGATTCTTTACCAAAATTTTGTTGAGTGCCTTGTAGTCGATGCACATGCGCCAAGCCCCATCTTTCTTTGGAACGAGGACGAATGGATTTCCACAATGAGAGTAGATAGGTCGGATATGACCTTTGTCGATCAAATCTTGGATTTTATGCGAATATCTTCATTTTTTACAATGGATCTTCTGTAAACAGATGTGTTAGGAAAAGAATAACCAGAGTAAGTTCAATGGAGTGTTTTACCTGGCAATGTCGAGGTACTCCTTCCGGATCTTGGAATAAACTATGATAATCGTCGAGAATGTTGTTGATCAACTACTTCTGTTAGGAGCTGCTTTGGTTAGTAATTCGACTTGTTGCTGTAGTATTCCTAGAATGTTGTGGTTTGATCATGATTATAGCGAGCTTCTGAGCATGATTGATGAGCTTCTTTGTCTATTTAGCATATATCATTGAAACCGTTGTTGTAGGTCGTCGCTCTGGAATGTTGTACCATCGATTCTGGATTTTGAAAATCACCTTCTGCGGTCATGACTGGTAATTTCCATGGCGATCCCATAGGTAAGGTTTCCCAAACAAGGCATCGGCTATAAAGAGTGGTGCTACATTGTAGAGTACTTCATCTTTAAAAGGATTTCTGAAGTAGGAGAGTTTTCATTGTTGGGAGATCCGTAGTTGATGTCCATCCTTCATCCAAACGATGTTGTAAGGTTGAGGATGCGGAGTGGTGACAAGACCTAGTTTCTTCACAAGATCTTCAGAAATGAATTTCTTTTGGCTACCATTGTCCACAATCAGATGTAATGGGTTTTGTTGAACCTGTATCCATGTATGGAACAGGCGCTCTCGTTCCTCCTCATCAACGATAGTCGAGGCTACTGGAGTGGTTGATGTCAATGTCGAAAGAGTTGTTGCGTCTGGATCATATTCTTGCACCATATTTTCGAACGCGTTGGATGTCAACACTTTCAGTAAAAATGTATTTCGAGCTTTGCATTAAGACATATCATGCCAAGATGAGTGGTGGTAATCACACCATTTCCCTTTGGGTGGTTTTTTTCTACATTCCCTTTTCTGAAAAGGATTTATGGAGTGATTTGGATTTGGTAGAGTTGGCTGAGAAGATTTCAACTTGTCGAAGTCAGCTGATGTCTTCTTTTCTGGTGGTCGTCCTGATGTCGGCTTTGTAGCGAAGCGTGCTTTCCCTTTCTACTTGGTTTCAAGTTTGGTGGCATGGTGGAATGCATCCACAAGCGTAATGACAGACAGAAATTCCATCTCTTGCTGAATATACTAGGACAATCCGCTGATGTACTTCAGAACAAGCAATTTCTCTTCTTCTTGGATGCCAAGTCTAGCCATGAGTCGATATAACTTGTAGGTGTAACTCCGTACTGATTGGTCTTTCCATTTCCTTAGCTGGTGCCACTTCTTATACTACTGCTAAAGGTATTTGGGCAAGTAAAATTCCTTTTGGATGTGTTCGACGAATTTATCCCATGTGTCGATGGGGTCTCTACATTTCTCCATCTTTGTCGAGAGGTTCTCCCACTAGCAGTGCATATATGTTGACATCTTTAAGGCTACGATGGTGATCTTGTCAGCTTCTGAGAGTTGAATCACAAAGTAATAGGATTCCAATTGTTGCACCCAATTGTCGATGTATTCCGCATCAATATTTCCTTCAAGATTCGGTATTTCCAAATTCATTTGCACTTTGAAGGGGCTAATTTTATCGAAGTGAATTCTCGTAAAAAATCCTCCGATTTCGAAGCAAATCGCGTGAGAATTTCATTGAACTAGTCGAACATTTCAGTTCGTTGTTGAGTCAACACTTGCTCAATAATTTCTGTTGTCTCGTTGGCTGCATGTATATCGTCTGTTTCTTCTTCCATTTTTGGAGGTAGCGTCTGCTTGGATTGTTGATATTGCGAGCATGTTTGAACAGGAATAAGTCGGTAACTTCGCTGGAAGTGTCTACATAAACTTAAGCATGAACAATATGAGTGCTTTGATACCAATGATCGGCACATGGCCAGGAAGCACGAGGGGGACAATAGTTCTAGTGAATGAGCTAGATATGTTATTGCAGAAGCTAAAGAAACAAAATGCGCAAAGCAGGAATACACTACACAGATAAATCACAAATATACACAGACAATATACATGAATGTGAACTGATTTATATTACTGTATATGAGATCATTGATTGATTCTATGCTTGTATATTATAATAATTTACATGCTTATATAGAGAGTGTTGAGACGCTTGGGTGCTTTCTCATTACGTTCAGTTACAAAAGTAGTTAGAACGGTTCCACAATTCAACCGTTACAGTCGATTTGAAGATAGAGAGGCAGTCTATTGAAGTTCTACAATCGCAAGTCACAGATCGATGCTGTATGTCGATGTCGTGAAACTATGAGGTCGCGGAACATGTCGAAGTTGTGAATTTTTTGAAGTCGAAACTTGTCGAAGTTGTGTCGGCGTCGATGATTGGTCGAAGATGTGTCGAAGTCAGCATCTGACAATAATGCCAACTGATATGTGGATCAACCCTCTAGTGTGACAATAATAGTGCCATCAATATCACCAAAGATATATTTCAACATCATCACAACAAGTGCACTGAGCTACAAATCCACTTCATCAAAAATATTATTTAGGATCACATTCTCAATGTGCTATTTTTCCCTACAAATGACCAAGTTGTATACATCTTCACAAAGTCTCCTACATAAGTGAAGTTTTCTGAACTTTGGTCTATGTTAGGAGTTCAGGAATTTGTTATTAAGGTGGGTTAGGATTCAATGCTTCATTCCTTCTCCTTTTAGGTCACCTTTGTAAATCCATCAATCATGTCCCAAGAGAGTGCAGGTATCAGAGCTTTAAGCTCTCATCACTCACACTCAACTCCTCCGGTTCGGCTCCTCTAACCCCATAACCCACTCTTCTTCCATCCTCATCGCTCCCATTCAGCTCCCCACTCTCCTCATCTCTCCTTCCACCTCGGTTTCCTCCTCCCCCATCACGAACCATCACTCCCTTCTACTTCCCACTCTAACTCCTCTCTTCCCTCACCCGTTGCACTCACTCTCCATTCTCTTCATTCACCAACCTGCACTCTCTTCTACATGCTCTCTTCCTTTTTCCATCCTCTCCACTTCATATCCCCATCCTACTTGCCATGCTCCTCCCTTCGCTCCCACCTCCTTCTTCCACTACTCCCCACCACCCCTGCGCCATTCTCCCCACGCTGCATCCTTCTTCCCCTCCACCGTGACATCCCTCCTGCACTACCTCTCCCACTTGCTCCAGCATCTCTCCAAACACTGCTCCTCCTTCATGCATCAAATTGAATATCCCTCACCAACACACCACCTTTCTCCCCACCAACCCCACCATCTTTATCCCTTCCACCCTTGTGCCTGCATTTTGTGACTGCCTCCCTCCTTCCCCCGTTCACTACGCCCTCATTCTACTCACCACTGCAACTACCCTACACTGCGCCTCCACTTCTACGACATCACTTTCACCTCTCCCACGCCAACATCCCACATGCCTGCAACTTCTCCCTCCTCTGTATCTCTCCAATCCACGAGCCACCTCCCTCTTCCAGTCACCCACCCTCCCCCCCTTCACCTACACCTTCACCACTCGCTCGACCTTCCACTCCCTCAGTGCTTCTCCACCAAGCCTGCAACCCCGCAATCCCTTTCTCCCGCCCTTCCTCCAGTCACCACCATTTTCCCTATCTCTCTGCTCTCACGCTCCCCACACCCACATCCTTCTTCCCACTCCTTCCAGCTCATGAATCTTAGCACGGACTCTGCCATTTTCACAATTAGGGATTAAAACCCTTATTGACATCCAATCTAAAAATATATATATATTATAATATTATAAATTATTATTACTAATAATAATAATTTTAATTATTATATTTAAGGGAAAAAAAACTATTAAAATATATATGCATATTATTATTATTTAATAATAATAATTATCATTATTTATTTTTCAATAGTTAATAAAGAAAAAAAATCTTCATAATTTTTGAAGATTTTGTATAAGACAATATGGTCTTTGATGTAGGCGTTAATGTGTTTTTTAAAAGAGCTAAAACAACGCAAGAAATAAAAAAGTAATTAAAAGAAGAGCTTGAAGGAAAAATATCGGATATCAATGTGGCAACCCAAGTTCTTCATGAAGACATAAAAGAATTAATTGATGAATTCAAAATGTTAATTAACCAACGATGCGAAGAAGAATCTAAGAAGCATGTGGACAAGGAAAAACCAGAGGAACTTGTGTCCCACTCCTCAAGTCAGTTGAGGAGGGAAGAAACATTAAATGATATTGATGAGTTAAAGAGAGAAGAATCATCTATGCCATCTGAAGTCTCAAGCAAGGAAAAACGTGAAGAAACATTAAATGATATTGATGAGTTAAAGGGAGAAGAATCAACTACGCCATCTGAATTCTCAAGCAAGGAAAAACATGAAGCAACATTAAATGATATTGATCAAGTACAGCTCAAGACTACTTTAACACCTATGACAGAACAAGGTACTACAATGACTGCTAAATATTTAAGTAGGAAGGAGTCTGAAACTACTACTATAACCAAAAAGGAAGGGACTCTCGAGTTCTCAGATCAAATAGAGATGGAAAATGTATATGCACTCACGACAAAAGAAAGGACTACGACCGTTAAGTAAAAAGCTATCACAACTCTTGATTTCTCAAGACAAGTAGGGCGAGGAATTGCCTCTGCACACATAACGGAAGAAAGGACTACCAAGGAAGAAGCTAAGTACTCTAGTAAGGAGGAATCCAAGGTCTCTACTACCCCCAGGAAAGAAGGGAAGCCAGGTCAACCGCTTCCTTATATCCCTCCTCACAAAAGATCCAAACCACCAGTCACTAGGAAGGATAACAAAAGACATCCCAACTACAAACCTCAAAATGCGATACTCAGTAAAAAATATGCACGTCGTCCGAAAATTCGTTGCAGTTTCTTACAAGGTAGGGAAGTAAGTCACATTAATGTGCCAATCAAAAAGCCTGTAAAGATGTAAAGTGGTACTCAAGGACAAACTGGAGACCATGTTGGGATTCCCAGTCAAAGAAAAGTACATGATGCCAAAGACGATGACACAAAAGCTGTAGATGACAAGGATATGAAAGATCAAGATGATATTGACAATCATGATGTCAATATTAATTGTAAAAAAAACGATGTTAACATTCTATCAGTAGTCACAAATCAAGATGTTCTAGAATATCAAAAGGTTCCCAGAGAACAAATAAATACAAGCTCGCCATACTAGGAAGCAAGGCACATTAATACACCAACTGAAAAGTTAATAAAATTGTCTAGTAAAACTCCAGAGCATGGACTTGTTAAGGCAGTCGACGATAAGGATGATGAAACAGAAGGGGTAGAAGACAAGGATATAAAATATCAAGATGATATTGACAATCATAGTGTCAATATCAATTGTAAAGAAAATGACGATGTCGTAGAATTCAACAAAGTCAATGTTAACAACAATTATGAGAGAGTTGAAGTTGTAGAAGAAGGCAATTATGAAAATAAAAGTGTTGAATATCACCTTAATCATGATAATGTAGAAGAACGCAACCCAAAATATGCTGCGAAAAATGAAGAGATGAACATTCTATGTGTAGTCGCAACTCAAGATGTTCTAGAATCTCAATATCAAAAGGTTCCCAGGGAACAACTAAAGACAAGCTCGTCAGACAAGGAAGTAAGTACATTATTAGTAGTTTCCGCTACAGATAAGAAAACCATATCAAGACATGCTGAAATATCAGAAATCTACATCAAGTTAGAAGATCAAAAGAACACCATTAGATTAGAAGCTCAGAAGAATACTCCATATAGTTGTTATGCGTTTATCTACATAATCATAAGTATGAAAAGGTTTGAATGGAAATGCGACCAAATATTTCAAGAACTACTAAACCGTGGCACCACTGTTTGCGGTAGAAATCCAGTTGCAACACGCTCATAAGAAAGATTCGTGGACGAATCTTTTCAGAGCAGGATGACTTGTAATATACCTAAAAGTATATTACTAATATTAGTTTACTTAGTATTTATTTCGTTAAGTCATTAATTAGTTAAATGATATATGACATGTCTCTTACTTAAAAGACATGCCCATTCGTTCTTGGACATGTATATACTAGCCCTTATTATTGTATTAATCATCAATTCAATTATAAAAAATATATATATATATTATCTATTAAGATAATCATGTAAGCCTAGAACCTTACAGTGTAAGGATATTTAGACACTTAGGATCTAGTTAATATCAACTTGGTCTAATATTTCTTTAGGTAAAGTGTGTTTCTTTAGTATGCAATTCTGCTTATGTAATATGATGGTCATGATATGTTCTAGACATAAAGTGATTCAATAGTTCATCTTCACATTGATCTTAAAAACTACTGATCTATGGATTAACACCCAATGAGTCCATGATATCTATTTAAAGAACGTGAAGGGTCATTTGCTTGATGATCGATTGTGACAAACTTATATGAAAATTATTTTTCCTTCTACATATTAATATATTACCTCAAGTAGCTATTTGGATGGGGTCCTAGACTCTTTCCCTCTTTTAGGGTTTTAACAATGTAAAAGCATTGGTGTGTTGATCTATGATCTATTTGTGTGAGAGATTTCTTAAGGTGTTTAACTTGTGTAGAAATATATTTTAGTCGAACACCACCCAAATATTAATGAACAAACTGAATTCCCTAATAATTAATATTACAAATTATGTAGTGTTGAAATATTGTAACTTCAAAGAATATTATATTTGTACTTTATTATTCCGGAGATGTTTATTCCTCCTTCAGAATGTGGTAACTTGGGTTATTAGACTTCCCTAGTGGGGGTCGGCCCTGTATGTGTTATGTGGGTCAAAGGGTTGTTAGACCACCCTAGTGGGGTCGGCCCAGTCAGTTATAATAGGGTATTTAACCTAATGGTTAAATACGATCCTACATGTACTTGTGTAAAAGATATGTCAGAAATAGAGGAGGTGTGTTCCTCATTTGATACACTCACTCACTTGAGAGAGAGGCACACTTGTGGAGGAGAGGTCTGCTATGGTGGAGGAGGAGATCATGTATTTGGTTTGCATCTTTGTATATTGCTGGTCATCTATATTGAGGAAGCTTTACTGGGTTTTCTACCCCATGAGGGTTTCCCAGGATAAATCTGTGTCTCTTGTGTTTATGCTATGCTTGTTGTTTCTTCAGTGATCCTGTATATGCTATTATTGTGAAATGGAATGTAATGCTGCTATTTTCTGTCTTATCATATTAAATATTAACATGGGATCAGAGCTAACTTGAAGGAAGACAAGGTATGGCACTTACGACACTTGCTTTACTTACGACAATTTGAAGGTTAGGGTTTTATATAGCAAAAAACAGTCATCGTGGAAATTTCGCCATAAATCCCTTTTGGAAAAGTTTCAGGATCTGAAACCTTTACAGTTCGTATAAAACATCTCCAGGTATCTTGTGTCCAAAGGGCACCCTCAGATTCATTGTACTTTGTAAGTTATGATCAGTACAAGCTAGGGTTTCTGCCTCTTCCAGATCTCAGTCAAAATCAGGTGACCTAGGAAAAAAGATCATAACTTGGGCTAGGAAACTCCAAATGAAATTTCATAAAAAGTGACAGCTAGTACACAGACTGTACTATCTCAATAAATGTTTTCAAAGGCCGAAGCTTAACCAGTGACACGTGGAACTCCGTACAAGTTCGCTCTTCTGTTTTATCCCATAAACAGGTCATGTTGCGACAATTGGCATAACTCTCTCTCAGAGAGTCCAATTGAGGTCAGACCTCTCAGGATGGAAAGATAACAGGGAGAGCTATCTCAAGAAACGTTTTCAGAGGCCTAAGTTTAAACAGTGACATGTGGCACGCCGTACAATTTCGCTCTCCTGTTTTATCCCATAAACAGGTCACGTTACGACATTTGGCATAACTCTCTCTCAGAGAATCCAATTGAGGTCAGACCTATCAGGATGGAAAGATGATAGGTCAGGCTACCAAAAAAAAAGTTTTCAAACCCTGTGGAGTGAAAATTTTGGATTTACAACAGAAACAATCAAGTACATATTTCTGTCAAAACAGAATTATTTTTGGAGCACCTTCATTCGTGGCTTCCAGAATTTAGGGTTTCGGAGAAAGTTAGAATTTTTAGAATCGGAATCCACGGCTGAATGCTACTCAGGAAAATCGAAAGTTAGAGACCTAGATCGAATTTTTTTTTGGTTGGGTAGAAGATCGGGCTTGATCAAATCCCAGTTCGGGATTTTGATCGGAAAGATGGAAAATTAGGGCTTCAGCAAAAGTTGGAATTTTTGAAGTCTCTAACCACGGCTGGAAGCTCCTCAAAAAAATAAGAGTTTAGAGCCTTGGATCGAACCTTTTGATTGGACAGAAGGGTGGGCTTCATCAAACCCTAGTTCGGGTTCCTGTCCAGAAGATCCAGAAGTTTCGAAGGCAATTTTGAGGGGTCAAATTTTGGAGATTTCAAAATTGAAGTATGCTAGTTTGATCAACTTAGCAAGACACATCCTTCCATCCATTCAGAAGTGTGAAATTCAAAGATTGAATTTTTAGGGTTTCTCTAGCAAACCCTAATCAAGCTCCAGATCAAGTTTCAGGGGGAGTTGAGGCTAAGGCCTTACATAAGAAGACTACAAGAAGTCTCGACAGGTATGACTCAAGGAGGTTCAGGTATGTCTTGAAATCTGATTCCTGATTAAATTCATAATGTGTTTGTCTTCATATTATTTGTTAGTACAATCTTGATTAAGGTTAGACTTATCTTATCACCCTAGTAACAGTATGAATACATGTGAATGATCGAAGACATTCATTGATTAGGGATATATGATTGTACTAATGCATTATGGTGTTGTGTGAGGTTGATGTTGTCTGCTAACAAGATTCAGGTACATCACGAAAGACAAATCAAGTTCCACATGAAGACAAAGACTCATCCATAATCTGTGTTCTACTTACGAGGTATGTATGACTTTGATATATTATACTTAACCTATGAAACATGCAGGTTCTAGCTCAGGATCTCTAAATCATTGAAGAGATTGTTTAGGTATGTTGTACATAACTAAGCAGGTATACTAATCCATGTATGTTTTCCTATGTCAAGTTAGAATCTTACCTTGTGTTAGGATCCCCTATATAAGTATACTTGGTATGATTGGTTATGCTTATTAATAAAGTTAATCAAGGGTTTATGCACATTATGTCTCTTATCTTGATTGATGATTTAACTAACCAGAAGAGTACTATGATCAAACAAGAATATGCATGAGTAAAAGAAGACTTCCTTGAAACCCTGAATACTAATGATCATGACTATACATATTCAAGATTATTTAGAATTAGAATGTTTTGAGAATATACTAATGAATGTATGTTTGTGTATGAGATCATGAGGATGACACTAGTGCACACTTGAGCATGCATAGTGGTACAGAATGAATAGAAGTTCAAAAGACATACAGAAGATCAAGCGAGAGGCAACCACACAAACATAAAAGATAAGTATTTGAGTTGTTATTTGAAATAGTAAATGATATTGTCTGTAATAGGTTGTATGCATAGAATATATGATGATGAGTGTAAACATTCATAGAGCATTGAACAATAGACTACTAATATGCATATGATTGGTAAGTTGGACAAACATTCCATTGTTGCTTGTCTAGAATGAAACCTCTTTGCTGACATGCTGAGAGCTGTGCACACTCTCGATAGTATGTTTTGGTAGAGATGGAAGGAATCTAGATAGCCACTGTATGCATACAGGATATGGGAAAGTGTTGTGCCAAAGTATTGGTAAAAATAAGTTGCATAACTATGTAAATGATATCTGTATGCATAATAGGTTATCATGTCAATATGATTTGATGATTATGAAGTATTACTAATCATGTACTTAATTTTGATTTGTAGGAAACATCATGATGAATGATGAACACTGAACAAGCGATGGATGTTCAACAAAAGGATTTACAAATCAAACACACTATAGAAGGCTCGCGGCTAGAAGATTCTCTTAGAAAGAGGAAGAGAATCATGACAAGATGTTTGCTCCAAGTGGCTAGATAAGACCATTCTCTTAATGGTGTAATTAAAGAAGAAGTGTGAATCAGGTTCTGTATGGGTACCCAGGATCGATAATCAATTGATGAGCTTAATGATCACCATGGGTAATGTGGATCTCAACCTTTGCTACAAGGTTGAATATGGTTTCTAGACACAGATGGCATGGATGCAAGAAGGAACTCACCACAGAGTTCGAATGAAATTGAGGCCCATATCAGTAGACCTATCTAACGAGAGATGGCACAGATAGATATGTAGAAGATAATTCAATGCAGAGTGTGAATGATGTTCAGTCACAAAGGGAGAATTGACAGTTTCTTGATAAGCTTGGGCTTTACCAAAAGTAAAGTTGTTCCTAACCTTTACCATAAGGTTATGGATCATACCATTATTGTATGTAGATGATATCTTTCTGATAGGGAATGAGAATCAGATCATGAAAAGAAAGAAGAAGATGGCCGCAGAAATGAAAAATGAAAGATTTCAGATTGATGCATTACTTCCTAGGTCTGGAAGTATGGCAAGGCTCAGAAGGAATCTTTCTCAAACAGGGAAAGTATGCTGAGAAATATTAAAAGGACTTGATGTGTTGGAATGGTCACTCTCATGAATTCCAACTTGAAGTTCTTAGCAGATGACTCATTAGAATTAGTGGATATAACTCTGTACAGACAAATTATTGAGTCATTGATGTGTCTAACGAATACTAGGTCAGATATATGCCTTGCTGTAAACACCTTGAGTCAGTATCTAGTGGAAACTAGAAGTGTTCACCTGTTAGTTGCAAAGCATGAGATGAGGTACCTAAAGGATACAATAGACTTTGATCTATGGAGATCATGAATTCAGATGGCTACACAGATATTGATTGAGCAGAAAGTGTATCAGACAGGAAGAGCACATCGAGAAGATGTTACTCTCTGGGATCAGCCATGATCTTGTGGTTTAGCAGGAAGCAGTCTAGCACAAGCGGAATATATGGTTGCTTGCTCTGCTAATTGTGAAATGGCATGGCTTCAAAATTGTTTGACTTAGAGATGGACCCAACTGTGATCCTATGTGACAAACAGAGTTGTACTAAAATGGCAAAGAATCCAGTGTTCCATGATAAGTCAAAAGCACATAGAGATCTGGCATTTCTATATACGAGATATGGTGCAGATAGGAATTAAAGTTCAAATTTGTAACAAGTTACCAATGTACTAACCAAACCTCTACCGATCCGATGTACTAACCAAACCTCTACCTCAAGTAAATTTTTCCGAGACAAACTTAATATAGTCCAGAAGGACCCTCCTCGAAAGGGGGAGTGATGTGATCACTTATGATGAGATTGCCTGCATCGACAGTGAGGTCGATGATGTGAATACCTATATTGGTGATGCCGATAGAGAGGTTGGTGGATGGTCCTTAGACAGGGTCTAAGGTGAGAAGGGGATTGGATCATCCCTGGACTTCATTCCTAAAGAGAGCCGTAGACGTATGTCTTCGAGAATGAAGTCCTTGGTGGACTTGAGGGGATTGGATCATCCCTGGAATTCAGTCCTAATGAGAGCCGTAGACATATGTCTTCGAGAATGAAGTCCTTGGTGTACTTGAGGGGATTGGATCATCCCTAGACTTTAGTCCTAAAGAGAGCCGTAGACGTATGTCTTCGAGAATGAAGTCCTTGGTGGACTTGAGGGGATTGGATCATCCCTGGACTTCAGTCCTAAAGAGAGCCGTAGACGTATGTCTTCGAGAATGAAGTCCTTGGTGGACTTGAGGGGATTGGATCATCCCTGGACTTCAGTCCTAAAGAGAGCCATAGACGTATGTCTTCGAGAATGAAGTCCTTGGTGGACTTGAGGGGATTGGATCATCCCTAGAATTCAGTCCTAAAGAGATCCGTAGACGTATGTCTCCGAGAACATAATCCTGAATGAAAAGGTAAGGGGATTGGATCATCCTCAGACTTTAGTCCTTTGAATTGAGTCGTAGACATGATGTCTCTGAGAAAAAAATCCTGAATGAACAGGTAAGGGGATTGGATCGTCCTTGGACTTTAGTCCTTTGAATTGAGCCGTAGACATGATGTCTCCGAGAACAAAATCCTGAATGAACAGGTAAGGGGATTGGATCGTCCTCGGACTTTAGTCCTTTGAATTGAGTCGTAGACATGATGTCTCCGAGAACAAAATCCTGAATGAATAGGTAAGGGGATTGGATCGTCCTCGGACTTTAGTCCTTTGAATTGAGCCGTAGACATGATGTCTCCGAGAACAAAATCCTGAATGAACAGGTAAGGGGATTGGATCGTCCTCGGACTTTAGTCCTTTGAATTGAGCCGTAGACATGATGTCTCCGAGAACAAAATCCTGAATGAACAGGTAAGGGGGTTGGATCGTCCTCGGACTTTAGTCCTTTGAATTGAGCCATAGACATGATGTCTCTGAGAACAAAATCCTAAATGAACAGGTAACGGGATTTGATCGTCCTCAGACTTTGGTCCTGTGAATTGAGCCGTAGACATGAGGTCTCCGAGAATTGAATGATAGGACTGGATCGTCCCTGACCTTCGGTTCAAAAGGTACATGATAGGACTGGATCGTCCTTGAGCTTCGGTTCAAAAGGTACATAATAGGACTGGATCGTCCCTGAGCTTTGGTTCAAAAGGTACATGATAGGACTGGATCGTCCCTGGACTTCGGTTCAAAAGGTATATGATAGGACTAGATCTTACCTGGACTTCGGTTCAAAAGGTACATGATAGGACTGGATCATCCTTGGACTTCGGTTCAAAAGGTACATGATAGGACTGGATCGTCCCTGGACCTCGGTTCAAAAGGTACATGGTAGGACTGGATTGTCCTTGGACCTCGGTTCAAAAGGTACATGACAGGATTGCATCATCCATGGACCTATGTCCTAAAGAGAGCAGGATTGATCATCCTGTAATATGATCATGTGTGTTGATGTGGTTACTTGTATCGGTATGGATACTCGTATTGATGATGTGATTACTTGTATCGGTATGGATACTTGTATTAATGTTGTGGTTACTTGTATCGGTATGGATACTTGTATTGATGATATAAAATTTTAATTAAAGATGAGGATACTTGTATTGGTATGGATACTTGTATGATGACGATGCTAATGATCGTGTGATGACGATGCTGATGATCATGTGATGACGATGCTGATGATCGTGTGATGATGATGTTGATGATTGTGTGATGACGATGGTGATGATCATGTGATGACGATGCTGATGATCGTGTGATGATGATGTTGATGATCGTGTGATGATGATGCTGATGATCGCGTGATGATGATGCTGACGATGCTGATGATCATGTGATGACGATGCTGATGATCGTGTGATGACGATGCTAATGATCGTGAGATGACGATACTGATGATCGTGAGAATCCAGATGTTGATGTTGTTGTAGCTGTTTGAGTGCTGCAAAAGATAAAGACTCAGTACTGAAGATGTTGATGTTCCAGTATTGAAGATGTTCCAGTAATTGCTTGAGTTACTGATGATGTTGAGAAAGCTTCCAATGATTTATAGATGTATCATGTATGATGTTGATGACTCCTTGCTCTTGCAGATACTGTTATAATATCCTTCTCGTTAAGGGGGAGTGTTGAAATATTGTAACTTCAAAGAATATTATATTTGTACTTTATTATTCCGGAGATGTTTCATTCCTCCGTAAAGATCTTATTGTATATCCAGAGATGTTTATTCCTCCGTCGGAATGTGGTAACTTGGGTTATTAGACTTCCCTAGGGGGGGTCGGCCCTGTATGTGTTATGTGGGTCAAAGGGTTGTTAGACCACCGTAGTGGGGTCATCCCAGTCAGTTATAATAGGGTATTTAACCTAATGGTTAAATACGAGCCTACATGTACTTGTGTAAAAGATATGTCAGAGTAGTGTATAAATAGAGGAGGTGTGTTCCTCATTTGATACACTCACTCACTTGAGAGAGAGGCGCACTTGTGGAGGAGAGGTCTGCTATGGTGGAGGAGGAGATCATGTCTTTGGTTTGCATCTTTGTATATTGCTGGTCATCTATATTGAGGAAGCTTTACTGGGTTTTCTACCCCATGAGGGTTTCCCAGGATAAATCTATGTCTCTTGTGTTTATGCTATGCTTGTTGTTTCTTCAGTGATCCTGTATATGCTATTATTGTGAAATGGAATGTAATGCTGCTATTTTCTGTCTTATCATATTAAATATTAACATGTAGGAATTCCACAAATTGTTGATAGAGGATAGGGATTCATGGTTTTAAGGATGAGGGAATGCTAGGTGATATAGCTCTTTGATATACTTGTAGGTTCCAATAGTAATACTTAACCCAATATCTCAGGGCACTAACTAAGTAGGCTCAACCATTCCCTTAGGCATACTAACCGACTACCTAAGGACTAAAGAATAATGTTCCTAAGTGTTGTGCTCAGTGACACTTTAGAAATAATACAACTAATGGATTATCTAAAGCTGGTTTTAGGTTTCCTAGGGGAATTTCAATATACCCAAGGGTACATGGAATTGAAATTCCATATATAGAGGTTTCCTGATGTGGTACTACTCAAAGGGGTAACAACAGGGGTTACATGGGTGTCCAAGTAGGTGAAACTTCTTTTATTTCTTGTGTGTAGTCTTCCTTGAACATTAATTTACCCATTGAACAACATATCATTGTGTTATTTATAGACGTTAGAAAACATCTCTAGCCTAAAAACTATTTTAAACTTTTTGGCAGAAGAAAGTGATATGATGCCAAATGTTGCTTACCTTAATAGCATAATGAGAAATTTAGATCATAAATAAGATAATAACGTGGGATTTTAGACTTAAAAGGACAAAAATTACCACATTAATAGAAATTGTAGATTACCAAATATAACAATAGAAATACATTTATTAATGAAAGCAATGTTCACTTACCTCTTCGAGGGGAAAACTTCCGAATGAACAAAACTCCAACTACAACTTCATGAGGCATCTTACTAAATTTCATCTACTCCTTTATATATTTTCTAGTGAAGGAACTTTCTAGTAGGTGGAACATTCTAGTAATATTTCTTAGTGAAGGAACTTTCTAGTAGGTAGACTCTTCTAGTAGGTATTCTTACAATTTTTTCTTTCACACTCATCTACTGCATAGGACTTATTTAATATAGATGCCTAAATACATAGCAATCTCACTATCTATTTAAGGGGGTTAAGGTATGATCCTAATAGTTTTATTCATATTAAATGTTCATATTCCTCTCATTTTATAGTAAACATGCATGGATCTATTAAATGTGCAACCTTAAATATTTTCAATAGTAAAACTCTTTCTTTCCCATGGGAAGTTATGTCATCTTCGAAAACATTAATTAGTTCATTAAGATGATTAGTTGGTATATTTCCCTCCATTTGAATACTCAATAATAATTTTATCTTTATTTCCCATGGAAATTATGTGGTTTTCTAAAAAATTAATTAGTTCATTAAGATGCTTAATTGGTATATCCCCCTCCAATGGGTGTTTGAGATGTTAATGGTGAAAAAATGATCCCATTTTCTATCCCTCATACCCCCATCCTTTCTTCAACTTCACCCTTACATCACTACATTTCTCCCCACTTTGTATTTCCTTTTATCTTCCTCTCTTTCCTTACCTTATCCTTCCTCCTCAAACCTCACCTCTACCTTCATTAATTTTGTAGTCTTCCCTTGCTTTTGATTTTTCAACTATGGTATAGGATGGTATTATATTTCCCCTTTGTACATTTTCCTCTACTCTCCATGTTTAGTAGCACTCCCACATAGCCCTACCTATGGAAAAAGGTAGAATTATTGACATCTCCTCATAATACTTCATCTGAATTCCAAATTTAAATTGGCATCTCTTCCCCTTCCATCTCCTTTACCATGTCTCATCTTCCCCTTTCATCATTCTACCCCTTCCTTTTCCTTCCTTACCTCTCCATTCTCCCCTTCCTTTTTCTTTTTCAACTATGGTGAAATATAGGTAAATTTATTACTTCCCATTGTATATTTTACTCCACTTTCCACATTTTCGTGACCACCCTCATTCACACTACCTTTCCCATCTTCCATTTCCTTAGGGTAGAAGGTGGAGCTATTCACACATCCCTTACTCCTCCAAAATCCAATTCCCTATGCATGTATCCCTGCCCTCCCTTTTACCTTCATTTAATCCTATTAGGGGATAAGTGGTTGTTGTGATGGGGGAGGCAAGTGGAAGAGAGTGATGAGATGGCGCAAGATGAAAATGACTTGGAAGGCCTCCCTTTTACCTTCATTTAATCCTATTAGGGGATAAGTGGTTGTTGTGATGGGGGAGGCAAGTGGAAGAGAGTGATGAGATGGCGCAAGATGAAAATGAATTGGAAGGGAGTAATGGATGTATGCATGTAAAATGTATATGGGGAAGGCACAAGACACAAGAGGGATAGAGGTTATAGTTCACTTGTAATGTAAGGTGAACATGCTCATTCTTATAAAGTGCGAAGAATCATTTCATGTGATGAATGTGGTTTTGCATTTTGTGTTATACATGGAACTCAATTCACCCCATTTTCTACAAGGACCTCAATATCCAATGAATAAAAAATTACCAAAATCACAATTTACATTCGTCTGGATGGATTTAGAGCCTCCATTATAGTCTAAGATTGTAGTTTTGGGAGGGTGAAATTGTATTTTTGGCTGGCATTTATTTCAGGAGGGGATTCTTCAGTTTTTTACTCAAAAACATGCTAGGAAAAGGTCTCAAATGAGTGCCCCTTATCTCTTACCCATGCATCCAATCCAATGATTGTAATCGAATACAATGTGACAATGTATGCATTATTGGATATCCAACAATGCGTATGTTTCCTAACCAATGTAATAAATGTGCCACTTCTCAATGCATAAAGCTCACCGACATGCCCAAGTTCTCCATCGAGAACAAAACACATAGGAAAACACACGTTGGGAGTTGTTACGGTATTAAATAGCTATGGTTTCACCATCCTATAGATTGTGTGAACAAAAGATGTATTTTTAAATGCATTTTAATCCATTATGTGAAATTTTCTATTTTAAATATCAATAACTAAAATTATTTCTCTATCACAACTAGTATGATACATTGTCATTCTTAGAATGGAACCTAGAAGAAAAAAATGGCTTTGTGTTGGAGACACTATAAATTTTCTTGCTTTGGGAAATAAAAGCTTGGACTAGTCCATAGTCTATAGGAATTTTTTGAACATGTACAATTGGAAAAGAAGCAAGAAAAAGGTTTAAACCTTTGGTTTGGTGCAATCAAGGGATATTTCAAAGGTATTCATTTACAATGAAATTTCCACCTAGTGTGTGAGTCAATTTAATGCAAAAGACATAGCTATTGAAACCAATGAAAAATGAAGCTTCCTATCATGCTCACCCTTAAGGATTTCACAAAAATTATACACTTACTAGAACCAAATTGAGAATTTAATCTAACTAAGGAATATGAATATTAATTTATTAATTCTCAAGGTGGTGGTTTTGTACTAGTGAACCACTGGAGAGTTTAGCTCTAAAACACTGTTGCAAAACATAGAATCCATGAGCTTGTCGAGATGGAAAACTTATACCAAGATGGCATCTAGATGTTCCTTAGGGTACTAAGGAGTGAATCCAAGATAATGATAGAAATGCATGCGGATTATGTATTTGATGATATACTTAATATTGATAAAACGAAATTTTAGATTAAGAAGGATTATATCATATGATATATCGCATTAGCTCACTAAATGTTCCAAAACTAGGAAATTTATATGGCTTTGCACTTGTTATATGCTTTAATTTTTAGTAACGCCAATTTCTAGGATTCCCATAAAGGGGTGACATAGGCCTAGAATTTGATTCAATCCAACTATGGCACCCAATGCCAATGAACCAAAAATCCCATTACCGTTGTTATGCCATTGAAAAAAAAATGTTCAAGGGGTGAGTAGAATGATCTCTAGTCATGAAGTAGATTGAATTTTCGAGGAAGCCAGAAGATTTATTAGGGAAAAGTTTAATTTGTATACATTGATAAGTCTATTATAATTCAATATTATAGGTTTGAAGGAAAACTTAGATTTCTATTGAAGCTTTTTTGGGATGGCTATTTCCTATCATAATTATGTAGGCATAATCATACATGGGTTCATGTTATTTTCAAAAATAAAAGGAACAAATTTATCCATTGTCCATTTAAAGTTGGGGGTTTGACTGTAACATAAATAAACAATTTTATAGATATTTCTCATGAAATGGAATTTTTGGAATTTCAAGAAACTGATAGAAACCTATCCTGGTTTGACTTGAATGGCATTTTCAAAAGAGATATTGTGTCAATTTGTTGTATTAGTATATTCCCAAGTATATTGTCATTAATTTTGAGGAAGATACAATTAAATGGAAGGGAGGCCCCGAGTAATGAAGATGTACTTTCAAGAAAAGAAAACTCTCAGGATCCTAGTGACACCCATGATTTCTAAGATTGGAAACATTCAGTCAAGTTGAATTCACTAAGAAGATTGATGAAAGTCATAATGATAAGATAAATACTAAGTTACAAAATAACGTTTTACATAGTGTTGTTGTTGTTTTAAGTATTTGTTGTAATTTGATCGATGGAGGAATTATTATTAACATTAAGGGAAATTAGATTTGAATGAAGAACAAGATCGAGATGTGTGTCTAAAAAGTAGTTTCTTTAAAAAATGATTGATTGGATAGAGTAAAGTCCTTTTAAAGTAGGTAATGCACCAAATAGATTATTAAAGCTTAGGTCTATCACTTCAAATATTTTGTAAAGAAAATAACTTAGTTGGAACATGATTTGATCAAAGGAAGACAAAGAGATACAAAGATACTCTTTGATCCCTTTGATTGGAAACCATAGTTTTATAACTATGTTATGTTTGCATGTGACTCCATCCCAATTACAACTTGGATTTGAATACGTTGTTCTTAAATTATAGTAAGTTTTGCATGTACCTTAGGTTGAATATCGAGTCACTATCATGATTGTTTAATTGAGGATACCATTGACTAAAAAATAATATTCTTAAGAGAAATATAGTACAACATATAATCCTAGAGACCACCTTAGAAAGATACTAAATCTATGAAGTACAAATGACCATTGAAGGTGGATTGCTAATAACGTCGTCAAAGGTATATGTTTTGATGAAATATGAAATAATTCCATGCCCTCAATACTTTAATGTTCTAACTAATATCAAAATATCAAGGGAGATATCCCATATAGTAAAGTAGAAAATAAAAATAGTAGAAGAAAAACAATATTTGTCAAATAGTCAACACAAGAAAAAACATAGTAAGAAAATTGTGATATCTTAGTAAACAAAAAGCGGTAGAAATTAAAAGAATAAATATTAGATGAAGATTTATTTAAATTGAACATAAGAATTAATAATAGAAAATATCTAGTATAACTCTCTAAACAAACCAATCAGTCAAATATGTGGAGGAGTTGGATCCATCAGTGAATCACTAGGATTTTTTTACTAATGGGCAAGGTTCATTCTGAGATTTTCCTAGAGCCATGAGGTCACCTTAAAGGATTGGTTGAATGTGTGGTTGTATATGCAGAGTTTATATTGTATGGTCTCTTGATCTGTGCACACATAAATGTATTAAATCCCACTCTCATCTCCTTCATTTAGTTCTTCTTTTATAAAAGTTCATATAGGTCTTGAGATCAAACTTCATTGAGTCCCTTAGGATTACTCGCTGACATTTTGGTTCGCAATTGCTACCATACTCCATTCAAAAAACCAGGGAAGGGGGGTGGGAGGGAAAATCCATGGGTAGTCAGTAAAATACTAGTGTTCTCATTTGGGATGTCTAATACACGAGTGAGTGAGGAATATATTTCTCTACACGAAATAAAATACTCAATAAAATACAAAATAAAGTTCAATGCTAGATATTTGAGACAATCCATTCATATCATGAATGTTAGATGCATTATTGGAAAGAAGAAATGCTTGAAAGGCTTAGATCCATCTTCACCCCAACTTTAACACATAGATACAAATTAGTGAGATCTCTCCCACGTAATATGTAAAGTGCCTCACTTCTCTCAACACAATTATCAACACAAATTAATGTAGGAGTAATATTCATAAAAATATTTTTTTGTCATTTTCTAGAGATATTTTCGAAGGGATTCACATTTGGATCTTGATATTGGATTTATTTGGATATTAATAATAGATGTACACTTTGTTTCATTTATTTTATATGTATTTGGCTATATATTTGAGACAATCCATTCATATCATGAATCTTAGATGCATTATTGGAAAGAAGTGCCTAAAAGCCGTAGATCCATCTTAACCCCAACTTTAAGACATATACAAATTAGTGAGATATCACCCCCCTAATGTGTAAAGTGCCTCACTTCTCTCAACAAAATTATCAACACAACTAAATGAAGGATTAATATTCATAAATAAATAAAAAATTAGTCATTTTCTAGAGATATTTTGTAAGGGATTCACATTTGGATCTTGGTATTAGATATATTGGATATTAATAATAGATGTACACTTTGTTTCATTGACCAATTTTCCTTTTCACCCAAAGACATTACTATAATTTTTTTAATATTATATAATTTTCTTACATTGCACATCAAAGTTATCAATTGGTTACACTATTGAAAGAAATATTTTTCCTTTCTTATAGCTATACTTTCTTATGTACCCAATATTACCTTTTGTCATGCATAATTGTTATTGGTCCTTCACTAATTATATCTATTATATATGTTGTGAAACTATTTTTGGCATTGTGTGCCTATGTGGGGATCTAAATCATGGTACAATTCACAAATTCAAAGAGTTCCAAATGAAAATTGTAGGGACCATTCTAGATCCTTAATAACTATTGACTAAACTAGCAGTTTATCACCTCTTATTCCATTTATGTTGATGCAATCTAACAATTTTTCAGTTACGAGCATTTCTTCAATATATATGTTCTATTTAATTATGTTCTAAGCTAACATTTATTCATATTGTTTTATGAGGCATGTCTACCAAATTTTTAAATACAACTAAAATTCAACAAGTATGAGATATCATGTTCAATTTTAAAGCCTTTGAAACTTTTCACATAAATATTTGTATCTATAACTTTCAAAAACATGATAATGAACAAATAAAATTTTGGTTGGATGATGGGGATTATAAGGATATGTCCAGAATCTTATGGATCCCATATTATAGTTCTAGGATTGAATCTTCTAGCATACAATTTTTAAATAATCTTAAGAAGATTAAGGCTTGAGCCATCTCTTGGGAAGCTGAGAGAAGGAAAAGACTTGACAGCGAGATATATAGGGTTGAGGATTCACTGAACACTTTCCAAGCTAATAGTCCGGAAGGATTCTTAACAATGGACAAAAAAAGGAAAATTGTTGCACTTGAAGTTAGGAGGACTTGGATACTACATGGGAATGAAGCCTCTTGGATGCTTAAAAGGAGGGTCACATGGATTCATAAAGGGGATGAAAATACCAAATATTTTCACAATTTTTTCAAACATAGAAATCATGCAAACTCTTTATGGAAACTGGAGGAGGGGGATGGCAGTCAGGTTATGGGATTCAAGAATCTTTCTAGGGTTGGGGTGAATCACTTTAGTAATCTATATAAAGAAAATGATAGAGCATCTGTTGCACAGATAATTAGAATATATGTAGCTCTCCCCTCATTTGTGGATGAGGATCAAAACATGGAGCTTATGGATGAGGTTACCCTTGAATAACTAAAGGAATCTATCCATTCTATCCAGAAGGACAAAAATCTTGGGCCAGATGGTTGGCTTGTTGATATTTTCTCTACTTTCTTGGATTTATTTGAGGTGGATATTCCTGCTGTCATAGAAGAATCTAGAATTTCTCGCAGGATCCTTACAAATTTTAACTAAAATTTTATATCCCTCATGCCAAAGGTGGACAATGTGAGTAAGTGGGAGGAGAATATACCTATTTCCTCGTGTAATTGTATTTACAAGTTTATTACCAAAGTAATTTCTAGAAGAATGAAGGTCATTTTTTCTAACTCTATAGCTCGAGAGCAATTTTCTTTTTTGAATGGAAGATAGATACATGATTCCATTGGCACTACTCAAGAGGTTACATTATTCCAAGGTTAAAATTGTTCTTGCAGTTATTGTTAAGGTGGACCTTTCAAACGCCTACGATAGGGTCAACTAGTTTTACTCAAGATTGATTCTTCTACAGGTTGGTTTCCATCTTCAGTTTGTGAATTGGGTTTTATCATGTGTACAATTTGTCTCCTTTGTTGTATTGATTAATGTATCAGCCTTCCCCTTCTTTAGACTAGGGAGGGGATTCAAGCAAGGATTCCATTTGGCACCTTTTCCTTTTATTATAGTTGTAGAAGGCCTGAGAAGAGTCATCGTTCATGCTCATTCTGATGGAATGCTCAAAGGGATCTGAGTTGGTGGGAATGTTTGTATTACGCATCTACTCTGTGTGGATGATATTCTTATGCTCCTGAATGGTTCTAGGAGGGATATACACAAACTCAAAGAAATATTGGGTGTTTTTTATGAAGCTTGTGGGATGGTTATCAATGATAGAAAATCCACTATTTACTTTTTGAATTTGGCATAGGTATACAAAGATTGGATAGTCACATAATTTGCATTTGTTGAGGTGGATCTTGTGGATGGTCTTAGATATATGGGTTTCACTCTGAAGCCAAATTATTATCATCAGTGAGACTAGGCATGGTTGATTGGAAAAATTGAGAATATACTTTTGTTGTGGTGTAATAAGTGGATGACTCGACGTGGTAGATTTCTCTTACTAAAATTGGTATTCGAAGCCATACCTATTTATCGGACTTCATTGGCATATGTTCCTATTGGCACCTTGGATCAGATTAGGAAACTTTTCTTTAACATTTTGTGGAAGAGGAACACTTAGGAAAAGTCTTATCCTTGGGTGGCCTAGGGTAAGATTCCTTACCAAAGGAACTAGGTGGTTAGGGTTTGAAATACCATATCTACTTTGGGAAGGCATTAGTAGTCAAAGGATTTTGGAGAATTTTAAAGGGTGACATCATTTGGGTCAAGGTGGTGTATCAGAAATACATCTCACCCCTTAATATCGAAGAATAGTTTATATACAAGATAAAATATATTAGAGATGTTTATTATATGTGGAGGGTTTTAATTTTTTTTTTATGTGATCAGGGATTAGCTTGTTTGGAGGTTAGGGAATGGCAGAATAATTAGTCTCGAACATGATCCATGGATTGGAAGTATTGATGCTTACAGGATTCATCAACGCATGATTATGTCTCTAGAGGAATACGGTCTGATGCTTTTAAATCAGATTGGGGATATGCCTAATACTATCCCTATGAGACAAGAGTGGTTCAGTGCAGAAGTGTCTAATTTTACCAATGAATAAAACACCCTTTAGAAAATTTATATCAAGGGTATCCATGATTTTCATATCCAATTAGAGGATAAGGTGAACGAGCTGATTTGGTCTAAAAACATTATAAATGGTATAATCCTAGATTGGGATATAGAGCCATCAGTGAAGAGAAAGACCTACTAGATCTTCCCTGGTGAATCCCCATAATCTAGTAGCTAAAATGTCCTCTTAAAGTGAAGTTTTTTTGTGTTTAGCATGATATAAAAAAGTTATTGTTTGGGATGTTATGATAAGAGATATTGGATTGGATCAGGATTGTGCTCACTCTGCAAGGTTCATAATGAATCCATAGAGCATTTATTTATCAGTTTCCCATACATGAAGAGGATGTGGGAACACGTGTCATAGTTGAAAAGCATGCTTTTAGTATGGGAAATGGATAAATAAATGCTCTATGGATTCATTATCAACCTTGGGATGGTTTAGATCTTTAGGATGCCTACCACACCTAGATTAACAATGGGGATTTTAAGGAACTTTTGGCACTCCCTGGATTATTGATTTGGTGAATATGGATCGCGAGGAATAATGTTATTTTCAAATATGTTCTCGTTGCACCTATTGTATATGCTTCTAAAAGTGTGGCTATTCTCAGTCTCTTTCCCTAGAATGATGGGACTCCAAGGGTTCATAGGGTGGAGGAGGAGATCATTGACAAAAATGGATGTTGGTCATACTTTAATGGGGCATCTCAAGGAATGCTGACCAAGGGTGGTGCATGTGGTATTATCTTCTTAAAATATCAAAATTGGATTAATTTTTCTGTAGTGGTTGGATTGAACACAAACAATCAGGTAGAAATTATGGCTTTAAAGTTGGTCATGTTGCTTGCATAATCAAAGGGGGTTCAAAGATTACAGGTTTTTGGTGATTCGAAGTTGGTGGTGGACTCGATGGGACCGAAGAGACAACCAAAGAACATACACTTATAGGCCTTATTTGAGGAATTAATTTGCATAGCAGGACTATTTCAGCAGACCAGTTTTCAACATATTTTTAGAGAAAGGAACTCTTTGGTTGATCAGTTATCGAATCTTGGATTATAGGAGGGAGAAGGAAACTGACACCTATAGGAACAAGTCAATGATACCATTATGGAGAACGATACATGACCTCACCCTGGATGAAAAGAGTTTTTATTTTACAAGATTGACAGATAAAGAACACTCCTAATGCTAGTTCATAAGCATAAGATTTAAACACATAATATGGTTTTTAGGAGGATATCAGTTTCTTCACTTTTTAAGAAAACTTGTACTATATTGTTTTTTGCTTATGTGACACAAGCACTGAGTTTTTCTAATTGATATTTTATGGAATGAAGCTATGAATTACAAGGAGATACCCCTTATAATAAATGATGGAACATTGGGATCATAGCATCCACTATTGAAGTATGTATGAAAAGGCCTTTGGAGCCTCTATACAAGGCTATTTATTTTAATATAATAGATCACGACTTTTTTCCATTGAAAAATAATAAACTTTAACTATTTTTACTCTATTATTATTATGTCCAATATAGTATTAACTAAAGGGAACCATTGATTTTGTGTAGTGGTTCATGTGATTAAAGTCTAACATGGACATTGAATTTTGTATGATACTGTGATTAATATAAAATGAAACTTAATGTTGAGTTTTATTTGACATGATGATCAATGAGTTTGTCAATATGATCTGATAATTATTATGTTGTATTTGTCTTTGTTGTTTTTATTGATATAAGGTAGGTAATTTTAGTTATGATAATAAAAATACTATATTAACTTTTTTAATATCAAATTGTTTTATCTTAAAAAGTTAACATAAATAAACTATACATATTTACGTTGTAAGGCATTTTCTCTTTGGTTGATGCTATGGTTTTTTGAGTTTAAGGAAGATTGAAAACCATCGATGGTTGCTAGACAACTATAAAGTGTTCTTTGGCGGTCGATTGAATGGCCTCTTCTTTCTTTACAGTCAAGGGGTGTCAATATAAAGAGTGTTAGAGTATTCATTGCAATTCTAGGACACCAGTACAATATTCAATGGCGCTTTTCTAGAGCATTCCATTTCCCATGGATTCAACCAAGCTCTACGGACTCAATACTGTAATTGTCAATCTCTGGTGGAACACCTATTAATTCGATATGTTCATTCTTCTCCAATCAGTCAATCTCTTGTGAAACACATGTTAATTGATTTCCATGCATCATAAGAGAGTGCAAGGCCAATAACTTACCTATGGATGAAGGGAGAAATCCACCAAGACAATTATTGGAAATATCCATCCACCATAGCATGGTAGATATATTATTAATTTATCCAGTATGATCCCACTAAGATAATTTTTCTCCAATTTGATCCAATATAATATAGGTAAGTATCGCAAGCCTGAAGGACTTGAACCATTCAATTTTTTTTTCCTCAAGGATACTCCTTCCAGAGAATTGCATGTTCCCAAAGAGATAAGAATTGGGCATGAGAATAAATTATTTTCTATATATAAATACTCGAGCCTTGCACATGGATCCAGTGAGTTTTTTGTTAGAAACAAACACTTCATGTAGCTTTCCACCAATTCTGAGTCATTAAGGAAAGATACCTATGAAATTTTTATGCTCAAGCCACAAAGTATCCAAATTTGGAAAGTCCCCAATGAAATATGGAATCTCGCCATCTAGTATGTTACCAGATAGATCCATGGCTTTTAATCTCCCAAGATGGCCCAACTAAGGAGGAGTAGGGCTAATGAGGCCATTGTTGAACAAATACATATTTTCTATATTTTTCAGACCATCAAGCTTATAAGAAGGAATTGCACCACTAAGAATGCAATAACAAATTTCGAGATGTACAAGCTTTCTCAAATTACCTATCTTGGGAGGAATCTGACCATCAAATGCATTCCATTACAAATAAAGGTCTCTCAAGTTCATCATATTTCCAAGCTCTCCAAGCATTCTTCCACTGTGAAACTATTTTCATATACATCCATGTATTTTAATCTCCCAAGATGGCCTAGCTGAGAAGGAATAGGGATAGTGAGGTCATTGGAGTACAAATACATTGTTTCGAGATTTTTCATACCACCAAGTTGAGAAGGAATTGCACCAATAATCCCACAACTCCTCTGCATATCAACATCTAAATATTTCTCAAATTCCCTATGTTAGGGGGAATCTAACCATTGAATGCATTTATTCCCAAATAAATCTCTTTCAAGTTTGTTAGATTCACAGTCTTTCTGGGTATTCTTCCACTCGAAATATTTTCGACGAAGCTAAGATATTGCACATTTTTTAGCTTTCCATACTCAGGGAGAATGCTTCTTGGGAATTAATTATATCCAAGGTTAATATGCATGAGCTTCACTAGGTAGCTCAAATATAGTGGCAAAGCCTCTGACAAATTGTTGGACTTGTAATCAATGACCTCTCAATTCCTCAATTTTGATATGTTGGAGGGGATGATTCCATTGAGGGTGTTGTAGGAGACATTGGGCACATGAAGGGATGGAAAATTTATGACCTGAATGGGGAATGGGCCTAAAATATTCATGTTGTAGAGATTAAGAGTCACTACTCAACCCATATGGTCACACTACACTCTAGTCCATAAGCAATGTGTGGTGTAATTGGAGGGTCTCCAACTATGTAACAAATGATGAGGAACAATCACTGCTACTTTCATTGAAATAAGCACTGTGGCATCTCTGTGGACTGATGAATTGGGGAAAGAAAATGATGGGTATAGAAACAAGAAATTGAGGAAAAAATACAAATGCAAGGCAAGTTTGTCAACATCATTTTCTAGTGACTAAGTCCACGATATTGACAATACTATTACTATCACTGTAACAAAAAATAGGTCTAACAACAACAACATACAACTATGGAGTTAGCACGATGAAATTGAGAGTACAACGTGAAAACAAAAAACTTGAGGAGGAAATGATTGGATTGAAAACATAAAATAATACTCA
The DNA here is from genome assembly GCA_027924585.1 of Larix kaempferi. NCBI lineage: Eukaryota > Viridiplantae > Streptophyta > Pinopsida > Pinales > Pinaceae > Larix > Larix kaempferi. Next base: position 1,992,452 of record BSBM01000104.1, read on the forward strand.
TCAATATACACATAAAGATCCCATAACACAAATAAATATAAGGGTCTAAAGAAAATCAGAAGCCAATGAAATGAACACATGGGTATCAGATAGATTAAACACTTTACTTTTTTTTTAAACACAACGAACCTCCCTAATCTTTTGGTATACGATTAATTACAACTGAACCAACATGTCGCATATGATTAATTATAGTATGAAGACTAAAAATGACTAACCCAAAGGCAAGATGTGTTTTGAGTGAACATTAATTCGATATTAAATAGAGGCTCTTCTAGTTATTCATAGTCAAAGTCAATCTTTTTAAACGTGTATTTATATTTTGTAAATGTATATTTTATATTACCACAATCATCCATCACTGTTGCATTTATATTTTGTAAATTTTATATATGAGAAGGATATAGTTTTTAAATATTTATTATACTCTGAAGATATTTACACCTTAAGGCATTTTCTCTTTGGTATATTATATGCTTTTTTTTTTATCTAAGGAAGATTGATAGTCGTAAATGGTTGTTAAATGCCCATCAAGAGCTCTTCGGCCATGGATCGACATGCCTCTTCCTTCTTTATAGTCAGTGGATCCCAATGTAAAGAGTGTTCCAGTCTTCACCATGATTCTAGGCCACCGGTACAACATTCAATGGTGCTTTGCTAGAGGATTAATCCATTTCACATCACTTCAACCAAGTTATATGGATTCAATCAATTTAGGCCAAAATATCAAGGTTGTATCAAAGACATGTCACCCACGAAACCTGTGTTGAACAACACAATAGAACCCTATACCACCATAAAGAACAAAGAGCCTTCCGCATTCCCAAAGGTCAGAAATTTTACAAATGTCATTAAATCCCAACGGTTTAACATGGATATTTTGAGGTAGAACAACAAATGGAAATGATCGAGAAGAAACCAGTTCGAGTACATATTTTGAGAGGTCAGTTGATGGCTACTTTTTTCTATGAACCCTCCACTAGAACCAATATTCCATTCAAGTCTGCAATGAAACGAATTGGAGGAGAAGTTTTGACAATTGAAAATGTGTGATAATTCTCATCTACAACAAGAGAGAAATTACAAGGTACTCCCCACATGTATTCGCAAATCAACATCCACATTGCACACATATTCCTAATTTTTTCAAGTGTAAAAGTACTTTTTATGGGTTACAAATTTTTATTTTCTAAATCTAGTGCAAGCTATGGAACCAAATATTAGAAATGATTTTTAACCGTTGGATGGTGTTAGACAACCATCTAGAGCATTACAAACGTTCAATGTGCACATACTTATCTATATGTGGGAACCTTCATTGCACCTCCTTTAGACTATATTTTATGCTTGGAATTCTTAAATTTGATGGTTGCATTGAAAAACGACCAAGCTCTTCATCTAGTTATCATTTGTGAGTGTTCAATTATTCAATCCTTTGAGTATTATTCAATAAAATATCGGTTCGATTCTTGAATGAACTATTACTAACAATCGTTTTACTGTGTGTGTTCAATTATTCAATCCTTTGAGTATTATTCAATAAAAATCTCAGGTCAATTCTTGAATGAACAAGTAATAACGACCATTTTATAACAATGCATAGGAAATAACCGTGTGGGGAATTTGTATGGTTCATGTTGAATATAATGATTATGATGAAGAGGATGTTTTGGGAATTATTGATATTGAAAAATCTCTCTCGAAATGCATTTTTCAAGAGGTTATGAATTCTTGATACTGAAAATTCTCTCTTGGAACTCATGTCGAGTTACCAAATATTAGATGGTTCCACTAGAAGAAGTATCCCCACTCTTCACTGCCTTCCTCAGTTCAAATGAATTATTTATGGGTTCTACAAGTGTCTGGGAGAGTATTCGAAACATTGTGGTATAGTGAATATGAATCATAGGCACTGATGAATTTTATGGAACATAGGCATACACAAATAATTGAATGAAGTTGCTGCTCATACTCTTTATTCTGAAGAAACTTGATCATGCTTGGTCAATACTTTATTTTTGATTAAAATGGACCTAAAGGTTTGTATTTAAACACATACAGCATGCAATAAACTACTCTCAGGCGTAGACTTAATTGACTAGTGGACACATGCAAAAAATGAATTGGATTGCTAAAAATAGAACTAAACTTCTAAGTTTGCATGTTGGGAGTAATTACAGTTTTCTAACACTCCCCCTTAATTACGACCGCTCAACGCATGATCAAACTATTGCTACAATATACTGCCTCTAAGGGTTTTTAAAAACGAAAAATGAAAGTATGTTGGTCGCTACCTCAGCTAGGCTTACAAAACATATTCTGTTAGGAACCTATGTTAACCCTTCTCTTTACTATGTTAGTGTATTGTTGTTGGACGCATATGCTTTGTAAGTCGTCCCATAGTATTTGTTGATCCGTAGTTTATATTAACCCATAGTATTGACCCATAGTATTGGATGCATATGCTTTGTAAGTCGTTCCGTAGTATTATATGTCCCATGGTTTTGACTCATAGTATTGGGCATAGACTTAGTATATAAGTGTGTGTTGAGGTCATTGAAGGCACCGTGAAGTTAATTGTATTAAGCTTGCTCAAAGGAGGTTGCCCCCTCGAAGTGACCCGTGATCAATACAAAAGTGATTATGTTCTATTATTTCTGATATCTCGTGTATTTGCATTAATTAATTATTGCAGGTACAGCACATCTGGTATCAGAGCACTTTCCTTGGCACAAGTGGGAATTTTTTTTTTCTTTTTTTGGGCGATGACTTTCAGATCAATTTTTAAAACTTTTTGCACAAAATCAGAAGAAACCGATTGCATATCTAAATTCCTCTTTCAAAAATACGCAGTTTCAAAAAAAAAATCATCTCATTTGGAGTTCTAAAAGTGGAGATATCACGGATTTAAAATCAACAATTTTTTAGAATTTCGGTGACGGCCGCGAAAATTGTGGCAAGAAAATCTTTTGACCGAGTGTCCAGATTTCTATTCCGCTTTCATGGGAAGAAGCAGAGTGGTTGTTCCAGTTCTGGAAATATGCTATAATAGCGATTCTGAGCAATATAGATCTGGTTTTTGAACATTGGGTGGAATTTCTGCCCAAATTTTTTCTGTTGCAGGTTCGGATCTGGGAATAATCCCTATCCGCTTAACTGTGGGAAGTACTTGGGCATAAGCCCTAAAACTCATTGTGAGGAGTACCATAGGAACCCCGAAGTAGCTGGCCCATTGAGAGGACCTGCCAGCGAAAAGGGTAACGACCCCTGCCTGATTGACTAGTTCCCACCCGTGAGGTAAACCAAGAGCTGTCGTTTGTGGCAAAGCGGTTATCAGTTTTATCTGAGCCGTGGAGTGAGGGGTATTGCCCCAATACGCAAGCCGTCAGACAGCATTGGTGGCCGAGTGAAACCCCTGAACTGTTAGGAAGCCGCACTTACCTAGAGTCCATATCTACTTTCAGCTGAACTATTGTCGATCACTGCTGCGCTGTTTCAGATCCATTTTGCAAGTCGTTCCAGATCCAGCCATTCGGCGTTGTTCCAGATTCCTTTCGAGCCGTAGCCGCTCTAGTCTGTAAAAAAAAAAAAAAAAATCCGAGCCATAGTCGCTTCAGTCTGAAAAAAAAAAAAAAAAAAAAAAAAAAAAAAAAAAAAAAAAAAAAAAAAAAAAAAAAAAAAAAAAAAAAAAAAAAAAAAAAAAAAAAAAACGCTCCAGTCTGCATATTTCATTCCTGAGGACCCTATCCTCAATTCCCCTTCCTACAACCTGAAATCTCACATTTGTCTATTTTTAGGGTTTGCCATAACTTCCTCAAATTTCACCCAATCACCTTCAAATTTTACCACAGAGTTCCTTTCTGAATTCTGCTTCTTTGTTCCCCTCTGCCAAATTTTCCCATTCTTTCACCCCGCTTCTGAAATCCTCATTTTTGCTTCCCTGTCTATGCAACAGTGTCCAAAACCTAGTCACACCCCAATTACCCTTCTGATTTTTTCCCAAATCCAAATTTTCCCTTACTGAAGTAGTTCCTGTTTTTGTTTTCCTACCCAGTCAACCAAAAAAAAAAAAAAAAAATTCTGGTTATGGTTGTCACCCATGCAGGAGCAACAACCATGGAGGAAGCACTTGCAGCCATCCAAGCCAAACTCCAGGATCTGGATGAAAAATTTCTCAGCCTCCATCTTCAGCATTCAGCCATGAACAATACCAGACAACCAGAATCTTTTGCAGCCACTGGGTTCTCTTCTTCTAGTAATTTTCGTGGGCCGAATCTTGATTTTCCTCGCTTTAATGGTACTGATCCGACTGGATGGATATACCGGGCAGAACAATATTTCAGTCTGCATAATACTTTTGATGTTCAGAAAGTTCCACTTGCATCCTTTCATTTGGAACAGGAAGCCCTTCAATGGTACCGTTGGTACATCAAAGCTCATCCCGAGCCAAACTGGACAGATTTTTGCCACCTCATTTTGTCACGATTTGGTCCTAGTGCTTTTGACGACTTCACAGGAGCACTCACTAAACTTCACCAAACTGGCACAGTGAGAGAGTATCAGACGGAATTTGAGAAACTAGCCAATCACACAGAAGGATTGTCTGATGAATTCTACAGGAGTTGTTTTATCAGTGGTCTCAAGGATGAAATCCGCTCAGAGGTCAAAATGTTTTGTCCCAACACAATGATGGAAGTCCTAGGGTTGGCTAAGCTGGCCGAGGACAAGATCGCAGCTCAACAACGCTCCAAACCCACCTTTGTTCCCTTCAGAAATATGGGTTCCCAACGACCTTCCATCACGCCTGCTACTCAACCAACTCCTATCAAGCATTTGTTTGAAATAGAAATGCAGGCACGCCGAGAAAAAGGGCTTTGCTATAATTGTGATGAGAAATTCAGTCGGGGACATAGATGTGTTCAACAAAAGCTCCATCTCTTGGATGTGGATTCTCTACCTGCCTTAGAACTTGGTGAAGAAGCTACAAATACAGTAGATGATCAGGTCGACATTCAACACCTGCCTATTGACACCCCATCTCAGGATGCCCCACCCGAAATCTCTCTCCATGCTGTAACCGGAGTCACCACCCCACAAACAATGCGAGTCAAGGGATACTTCAAGAAGCTCCCTCTTACCATCCTCATTGATTCTGGTAGCACTCATAACTTCATTGACCCTCGGATTGCCAAACAGGCTGATTGTTTTGTCCATCCTTGCTCCAACTTTGAAGTCATGGTTGCCAATGGGGGTACCTTACCTTGCAAGGGGAAGTGTCACAATGTGTGTATCTCTATGGAAGATTATAACCTACGCTCTGACATGTTTTCCTTGTCCTTAGGCGGATGTGATGTGGTTTTGGGCGTTCAATGGTTACGCACACTTGGCCCCATCTTATGGGATTTTGCGGAACTTTGGATGCAGTTCAAAGTCAATGGGGCACAACACATATTTATGGGATTACAACCAGGGTCTCTCTGCATCATCAGTTCACATCGCCTGAAAAAAATCCTTAAGAAGAATTCACATGGTGTCATCGCTCAGCTCAATTCCATTCAAATGCACCCATCAACAGTCTCCACTACTTCCTTGGATAGATATGCAGGTATCTTTGCTGAACCAATGCGCTTGCTGCCTTCAAGAGACCTTTTCGGTAAGAATGTAGCTACATCTACCTCTCAACAAGAAATGATGGCTATTTTGCATGCAGTACAGAAGTGGCATCCATACCTATTAGGGAATTATTTCTGCATCAAGACTGATCTCCCGAGTCTGGAAATTTTTTTGGAACAATGGGTCTCCTCCCCAACACACCTGCAATGGGTTATCCAACTCATGGGTTGTCCCTATGTGATCACTTACAAGAAGGGTAAGGACAATATGGTGGAAGATGCTCCTTCGCGCACAATTGATGACCCAGCTTCTCTTACAGCTCTTTCTCTGCTTGTTCCAAATTGGTTGCAATATGTTCAACAGGGCTATCTCTTCTACGAACTCCATGTTTCTTCATCAACAGGGCACTCTGGGTTCTGCAAAATGTATGACCGGGAACAATGTAACTTCTTTTGGTCGGGACTAAAAATGACAATTCAACAGATGGTGGCTGACGATGATACTTTCCAAGTCAACAAGGGGGAAACGACACTCCTTTCGGGATTGCTCAAACCCGTGGCCATCCCTACACAGCTTTGGCCAACTATTTCTATGGATTTCCTAGTAGCGCTCTAGTGGTACAATACCACATCTCAAAGGACACCATATGAAGCAGGCTATGGAAAAACAACGCCTGTTCTTCTTCCATACACCCTTAGTAGCTCTCTAGTTCAGGAAATTGACTCGGATCTTCGACACCGCGATCAGATTCTTCTCATTCTGCAGGACAATCTTCACATGGCCAGAATTCGCCTGAAACAACAAGCCGATCAACACCGTTCTGAGTGCATTTTCCACGCAGCTGACAGGGTTCTTCTTCATCTACAACCTTCCAAGCAATCCTCCTTGACACTCCAAAGGCATCAGTGGCCCGAAATGCAAACCGAGGATGCTACCAAGGAACCACTCCTTCAGATTCTGCAGCAATTTCTCCAACCAAAGCTTTGAGGACAAAGCTTTTTCTAAGGGAGAGGGGATGTTAGGAACCTATGTCAACCCTTCTCTTTACTATGTTAGTATATTGTTGTTGGATGCATATGCTTTGTAAGTCGTCCCGTAGTATTTGTTGATCCGTAGTTTATATTAGCCCATAGTATTGACCCATAGTATTGGACGCATATGCTTTGTAAGTCGTCCCATAGTATTATATGTCTCATGGTTTTGACTCATAGTATTGGGCATAGACTTAGTATATAAGTGTGTGTTGAGGTCATTGAAGGCACCGTGAAGTTAATTGTATTGAGCTTGCTCAAAGGAGGTTGCCCCCTCGAAGTGGCCCGTGATCAATACAAAAGTGATTATGTTCTATTATTTCTGATATCTCGTGTATTTGCATTAATTAATTATTGCAGGTACAGCACATATTCATCTTCACCTTCTTTGTTGCTATGTCCTGATGCAACTTCTTCTTGTACTTTCTTCTCCAAAATTTGAATCTTACAATGTTTTACTCCTTCTTCGTGCTCCAGAATCAAAATAATGGATATCTTTTTTTCTTGTTACTGCTTGGATTTCACCATTTCTTGCATCTAGGATGTGCAAAACTGCACTCCTCTTTTTCAATTCTATAACTCTAGTTGTAAAACTAATGATCTACAACATCTTCAATGCCACCTTTAACACCTGCAAAATATTTGTTGCATATTTCTTCCTCCATATATTCAACTAAGTGCACTACTTTGGCTTCTTCATCAGATTCTATTAGTACAGATATAATGTCCTCCAATCCTCTACACTAAAAAAACTTGTTAATATTAGAACAATGTTGGTATTTTTCATTTTTCTCTTCTTGGATAGCTTCCTCATCTGGTTTAGCCTCTGATTTAGAGTGTAGGATGCCATCTTTAGCTTCTTTTGGCTTTGCAAGCCAATCCTCAATAAATTCCAAATCTTCCTCAAATTTGTTTTCTTTAACTTCACATTGTTCATCTTCCTTGAAGCCACTGCAATTGTAAAGTCATATTTATGTGCATCTTCTTTAAGTGTTTATGCTACAATCAAGACATCATCTGTAATACCCTCTATCCGGAAGGGCAACAAAGTTCTAGATTTTTAAATTTAGTTTTGTAACCAGCTCCTATGGAGTTGTTTTTCCTTCTAATTTATTTCAATAATAAATAAGTATCATTATTCTTTCATTATGCTAATTTTCTGCATAATTTTAGTGATTAGAAAATGTCTAGTAGCATACAGTGCACCTACATATAGTAATTTTAACAACATACATATAATTGTAATTTCTTGCATAATACTCAATATATTGAAATATAAATCATTTTTCTAACTACCAGTAGAATACCTGGACCGATGTAGGTTGTAGATTGTTCCCTTGCTCCTGTAGCCTTTCCCGTCCAAGCTTTTTACTCCCGCAGACTTTCCATTCCAAGCCTTTATACCAAAAATTGATGAACCACCCTGCCAACCATCTCTTATCGTGCGGGCCCTAGGAAACCGACGGGTTTCCTAGCCCCTGAGCCCACAAACCAATAATCCCGACAGCAGCTTTCCTTAGTACCTTTCCATAGCTCAATAGTAATTTTTCCTTGAGTTAACCCCACCTCATTCTTTTGAGTTTCCCACCTCCTCAAAGCTTCGAGTTATCCCCCTCCTCGGCATTCCTCCTTTTCATCAAAATACTAAGTATACTTCTCCCCCAAAACCCACCCCCTCTCTAATCCCCAAACTCCTCTTTATGTACTCTTTTCCTCCTTCACTTGCCTTCCTGTTTACTCCACCGCCCTCCATAAAAACCCTCGAGCCCCCAAAACATTAAATTGATGGCTTGTTTTACAATCCAATTCATAAATAAATATTATTTTATAGTACTTATCTTTTCGAGCAGTTCAATGGTATTAAGTCTAGTTAGGTTGGATTTGATAGGTTGAATGTACATTATTTAATGATTCTCGAACTATTCAATTTAAGACATTCATGAGGCGGTGGATTCAATATTAGTCTTATCCTCCATTTAATATGTTTGATTAAAATAATAATTAAATACTATCATGTTGACCCTTTCAAATTTGAAGTGGTAGTTTGTTTTAATTATAAATATATATAAAAATCCAATCTCAGATCGGTTGTCTGACATGACAGTAATTTATGAATATAATTTAATTGAGTTTTATCTTAACCTTCCTCATTTAATAATTTAATAATACTCCTTTCTCGTTTCATAACAATAAATTAATTGATTTAATAATTCAAACATGTTCACTCACCCACTTATGATTTCTTTCATTCCAATAAGGACATATTATCATTATTAACATTAGTTAAATAATAATAATAATAATATTAAATAATAATAATAATAATATTGAATAATCATAGTAATAATAAATATTAATGGTGATTTAGGTACCTTAGCACTAATCTAACATACTTTCATTGATAAACGAAGTACTCTTAAGGGTTTAATTAATCAATATTAACAATTAGATAGTACATGCTTCCAGCATTAATGTTTATCTGCTATACTTCTTATTTCTGATACCTTCACTTGATGAGAATTACAATTGGCGGCAATTATTTTAATTGTTCATTACAATATTTACATATAAGACTAATTAACTTATTTTATACATAAGCAAATCGATCATCTATTACTCATGTCGTTTACCCAATCCTTAACTGAGTTATCTAGAGCGTCGTAGTATATTTCCCCATCACGTGGTTGCTATATTTCTCTCTTATAATGTACACAATTTGTCTCACGTATTCAACTATCTTGGGTGTTTTTTCTTCAAGTGATTATGTACAAATTTAAGTGCTTCAAAAGTTCAAAAGCATTGGGACAACCTGGGGTTCTACATTTATATTTTCTTTCACATTTTTCAGATGGAATCTTCTCAACCAAACAAGTGTCTAATGATTTAGATATTGCACCCCCAAACATATCCTTTCCCACTTGAATCGAAGTTTTTACGTGAAGCTTGGTACAAATATATTGAAACCATTCTTTGGATTTGTGAGCATTAAAAAATGAAGCATCTACTCAATATTTATTTTCTTTGACATCTTCATGCATTTGTGGTGCCTAATAAATTCCAAAGATTATGTGATGAGATATGACCTTCAAATGATTGGTTTCATCTCTCACGTTGGTCAAGTGAGGAGCTTAGGTTTTGCCCATTTCTACCCTCCCTCTCAATGTCTCTTGGATGCCCAACAGATTGAGATCTAGAAATATGCTTTTTGTTGGCCATTTCTTCGATGGTTCTATCTTCTCTTATAACGAAGAATATGGAAAATCCAATTGAATTTTCTTCACTTTCCCATAACTTCAATTCAATTCCATTTAGTTTTTTCTATTGTCCTTGTCCTTCATGTCTTACAGTATTAGTATGAGACATTATATATGGATGATATTGTCTTAAAACACTTGATTTGTTAAGCATTCTATAGGGATAGCTGAGGATCTCCATAGGGTTGAAGGAAAATTCTTCATTATCATCACACACATACTCTGCATTTCTAAGAAAATTTTCATGGATTATGGGTATGGGGAGTCTCTACATAATACCATTGGTGATGGATGGAAAATGATATGTGATAGAATTGTCCCATGATTGGTTCATCACCTTTAATATTGGTCAGTTATACCATAGAAAACAAGGGAGTGCTTCACCATCAAGTTTTGTGTTTTCATCTTCGTTTGTGTCTTCTCTGTCATAGTGGTGCATGAAAACATCATCATGTTCTTCATCCTGCTATGATTCTTTGTCATACTTGATCTATGGACCGATGTAGTTGGCTAATTTTTCATTTAAATTTGGATGGTGGAATTTCACAAAAGCTTTATCATTGTTTATGTGAGATTCCAAACATCCTATTTTACTCCTTTACGACAATCATGCTAATGGAAGAATCCCTTGAATAAAACATTCCTTTTAATGTGTATCATGAATAGGAAAACACAGTCTATTCATAACATCCCTAAACTTTTGAGCATATTCCCAAGATGATTCGCTCTCATATTCTTGAATTTATTTAATCTCTTCAATCCCCTGTTGTTCTAACTTTGGTAACTGAAACTCCTCAATGAACAATTTCTTCACCTCTACCAAGGGAAGAGGTGGAAAAATGGGAATACATTGAGCTATTAAATTTGTATACCACTGTAGCACTCATCCCCTCAATGTGGTCTAGAACTGTATTAGTTTGGGAGAATTCAAAATTCCCCTTAATATTTAAATAGCTTCACATAAGAACCAATGTTATTCCACATTTTCTTCAGCTCCCTTACCAAAAAATTTGGGTATCACATGGAATATCCCCCATGTATCATATACATCTTGGTCACTGGATTTCCCACCAAAGTAAATCCTCTAGGACTAGGTTATGAAATCACATTTAAAGCCACACTTGGTTTGAATTACTACCACTCTGATGACTCCTTGATAGTGTACTAGTATTTAAACTAATACTACTTCCTCCTATGACTACACCAAACTAACTAATATTGTTGGGATAATGATTGTACAAAGTAAAATATAAAGAAGACATTGAAAAAGAAAGTACCATATGTCTTATGGACACCAAGGGAGTGGTCGAAACTGGGCTAGCTTTGTAATTTCTCGACCTTTCCTCCTCAACAATCGGGGGTTTATAATTTTGGTTTCCTTCATTCTCATTCAACTTTGATGGTTCTGCAACTTGTATTTGAAATGGCTCAACATCATTAGTATGCATCCCAATGTCTCTTGTAATAGCCCTTTTATCTCCATCTCCCATCTATGTATATGCTTCCTAGCCTCAATTTACCATACTTGGGATATCATCTACTATTATACCCTTCCCCTTCAACCAGGATTTGACTAGATCTTCACGTCTTGTCACTTTCCACAACTCGTTCAACCTTTATTCAACACTTCCCATGTCACAGATCTCTTTCTATAACTACTCACTCTTCCTTCTTTCCATCATCATCTATTTCTTATACCATTGTTCTCTAATGATTGAACTCCTTAGTGCACACTCAACCCTTGTTGGGTTTTCAAATTTCTCCCACATCACCGTTGTATCTTTTCACCTTCCATGATGTATCATCATCACTCATAGTCACTACCCATTGAAAAACTACTTACTCCTCCATCGAGGTTTGATTAAATGAAAATCCTCCTTCCGCCAATCAAACATTGATCCACAATGGGATTTCCTAGATTAGCCTCCCATGAAAATGATTGATGATTTTCTGTAGAAAAATCTGTTGTGTATCCCTTGACAATATTTCTACCTAGAAGTCCACAACTCTTGTAAGTCAGTCATCCAATCTATGTAACACAACTAGGTATCGAGGAGTCCACTTGATAGTACTCTTGCACCGGTTCTCAAACTATAGGGCTTCAATAAGTCTTTTTATCCACTTGTACAAGATCACAGGAAGTTCACACTAGAATACCTCAAACTAATCCAACAACAGTCCATCATACATTATAAACTCTCTACACATTACTAGACTCAATTTTCACAACTAGGCATCTTGCAACACAAAATATTCGAACCTCTTTCGCTGTTAATATTATATATAGTACTTATAGATCCATCTATCCATTCAATTAGTACTTCCTTATTCAAAAATGGGTCGCAACAATGGAACCATTTGTTGGCGCAAAATTAAACACCAGGGTTCGACGCAGGGGCAACCAAAATCCCGATGTAGTCTAGACATGCTAGCATTTTCAGTATTCCCCAAAGGGAATGTAATGTCCCCATTCAAATAATTACATAACAAGACAATCCCATCAATCCTACTAGTTCCCTAGGTTGGATGGATACATTTGGAATTGTAATAAGGGTGTTACATCATCTTTTAGTGCTACACAAGTGGCTGATATTTTTTTCAAAGAAATCTTCATATTGCATGGGCTCCCCAAGAGCATTGTAAATGATAGAGATAGTAGATTCATGGGTGCTTTTTGGCAAGAAATTTTTAGATTGTTAGGCAGCCATTTGACTCCAAGTAAAAGCTATCATCCAAAAACTGATGGACAAACAGAGAGGGTGAATCAATGGTTGGAAGGGTTCCTAAGAAACTATGTGGGAGAGCAGCAAAAAGCATGGGTAAAATGGCTATAGTTGGGTGAGTTTTGCTACAACACCACTTTTCATATGCCAATAGGGATGTCTCCTTTCAAATAATTATATGGTTATTGTCAACTACCCAAATTTTGAGAATATTATTTTATTTTGCAAAATACTTTATGTAAATTATAATTACAAAGTTTTGTAACTACGACCAAGTTTGGTCAAGGATGATTGTAATTATTGATTATTATTATTTAATAAATTAAAATAGGAGGCAAACACCCAAGGGAACTGTTAATTTAGTGTTCACTGACCCACTAGGAGGAATGGAAGCTGTTAGAAGGTATGGGATAGATGGCAGCATTTGCACTCCACCACTAGCTATTGGTTATGGGACAACTACCCCTAAATTTGTGGCATTATCCCTCAGGTGGGTGGAAGAGAGCAGGAAACTCATTAATGACTAGTTAACCACTAAAAGGCCTAGGAAACCTAGAAAAGGAAATTCGAATTGAGTAGGCAGCTCCTACAATATTTTCTGCAGAAATATTTCCTCAAGTGTATTAGGTGATCACTGAGAGATTTGAATAGGGAGGCTATGTGAGAGTGCAATTGTGAGTCTGCTAGTTATACTGGGAAGGAAATCCAAAGGTGCTGGTGCAGGTCTCTTTGACTGCTGAGTCTTAATGACAGGATAATCTATATTCTACTGCAAGTTGATGTACTAAGGCTTCTACAGAATCTTCCTCCTGGTGGTTCAGTGAACAGGCTCGGGGGTCCTAAGGCAAGTAAGTTGGCTATCTTCAGGAGTAGGTTGGGTGGAATAGGCTCCTTGGGTGTTTTGTTCTCCTACAAATTATCGGGTTCTATTTTTCTGTTGTTATTTTTAGTCAAATAAATTCTGCATTTATCAATAAGAAATTATTTTATTTCTGACCTAAATATGATTTCTGAATGAAAATGATATAATAGATGAAATGATTGATAAAATGACTTCTCTGCATTTTTCCCCATGCTGGTTTCTGCATCATACTCTAGTAAAGGGAAGTAGAATTAAATCAGATAACTGATGGGCAGAATGTCGAGTGAATAGATAGATTGATACTGTAGTGTTCTTCCAAATTCTAATGTTTACATGTTTAAACTCAGAAACATAATAGTATATAATAAATAGCTATAGAAAGCATTCTCTTATACTTAGTTATAAAAGAGAAACAATTCATCTCTGTACAGAACTATATTTCTATTTATCACTAACCATTATTGAAATCTATTATTATGTATTCTATTGTAAAGGTGTTATGAATACCAGATGTTTCAGGCATTATTAAACTCTAGATTTTTAACAACTACAATTATTTCTTTTACAAAACTGTTACACATAAACGATAAATAGATGCATATCAGTCATACATCACTGTATAAATATTGTTTTTCCCTATTCTTATGTCGTATTTCGATTCAGATAACAAATGCCATCTTTATTTTCAAACACTGCTAGTTTAAACCCAAACACAGTCTTCATAAACTTAACCTAATTTCATTCAAATTCCTGTCACAATAATTCAAACCTAGAACCGAAACCATGAATAAAGATAATATAACATCTAAATTGCAGTATCGGGTTCGATAGTCAAATACTTTATATGCCAAAGGCAAAATGTTTAAATCTAATGCACATACTTTAACTATTATTTAAAATACGATTCTAGATCTAGGTATATTATTTTAACTAACTTATTATCCAATAAGTATGGAATTATTATTATCCACTTAAAGTCTTCAGCATTTTAAATTGCAAAACCTAAAAACACTTATGCACAGGGTTTCGTTTTCAAATAAATTGGTGAACTGACGGCTCTCAGCCTCTATTGAAACATATTGTATTCATTTATATTATCTATTGATTTATTTAAAACAAAAAGAACGTATCAACAGTCATTTCAGGGTTGATCAAAACCATTCAAAAATCTCATCAATTAACATTGCTACTATGAACATTTTGTAGGAAACGTTAAACCTTGAATTCCAAAACTAATTGGTATTGAAATGTATTAAAACCTTATGAGTGCGATACAAAATCAATAGGTCACTCTTTCAAGCATAAGGTACTGCGAAACGCTGCCAATATCCAGTAGCAAAACAAGTCGAGGGTTCTAAACCCTGAGTTACTGTCCCTTGATTCCCCAAAACTTCAAACAGTAGGCAACACAGTGCCATGAAACAAGAACCAAACTCTCGCCTCTTATCAAAATTCAACCACATTCGAACTAGGAGGACCTACAAGGTAAGGAACCACTGAGGCTTACCGGTGGCAAATAGCACTCTCCAACCAAGCTCGAACACTGCAACCTTGACGAAGTAAAAGCCTGCCACAAAACCTGTAAATGGTTAAACAAGCTACCGAATATGGTTATTAAAACAATGAGATAACAGTAATGAGTTTGAGAATATCTTACCTTCGTTTTGAGGAGACTTTTCTGCAACCAGATAGACGAGGCCATCCATCTAGCTCATGGGTGAGAAAATTCCAGATTCGAGGACGTTGGTACACCACTGCATAAAATCAATACCGGTACAGACACATCGACAAAGACCCTGGACAAACATCAGCTCAATCTACGCCTAAAACCAGCTAAGGGTTAAGTCTTTCAAAATGTTAAACTACTATAAACTTCCACTACATACTCGGCTTCAGACACAAGAATTTTATTCACAGGTCACAAGTTCAAGTTTGAAGACCTCTATTCTTTCAAACCTTAGAAACACTCGACCTGTTAGCCTCTCTCCGTAATACCATTACCCATCGAAATTGAATGCTAAGACATGTTTCACCGAAGAAGTAGAGTAAGGTTTAGGGTTTCTTTACAATCTAGAAATCATAGATCAACGATGGAGAATCGCTGCCAACCAGGCACGTTGCAAAGTGGCAACCACCACATTAAACGCCTCAGTTAATATTACAACCACGACATTGCCAACTCATTACACCATAGATCGAAGTTGACACAACTTTACATTCTTAAGAACTTTTTATGAACCCTTTCACGTGCTACCAATCCATGTGAGCATCCGCGTATGACCATTCATTACAGTGGGCTGAAGACTTGAATGCTTATGACTTGTTTCATTACGTTGCCAGCAAACTCGCACCCCAGTCATTAATGACCCATCATTTCACCTACCAGTGAATAATGCTTAGGGTTACATTATTTATACATATTTTCCCAATGTTAGTTAATCCATGAACGATTCACATTTTTTTTTAGTCGAATTTGTAGAAGTTGTGACCCATAGTTAGAGTTCCATTATTGTTAACACCCAAAAAGTGCTCACTAGCTCATTTCCCTATTCACATGACCCATTTGCCCACTTTTTCACCATCTGAGCCTCTGAAACCAACAAAAGGTCACCAAAAGACCTGAGTAC
This sequence comes from Larix kaempferi, assembly GCA_027924585.1. NCBI lineage: Eukaryota > Viridiplantae > Streptophyta > Pinopsida > Pinales > Pinaceae > Larix > Larix kaempferi. Next base: position 2,008,562 of record BSBM01000104.1, read on the forward strand.
ACCCCTTTTTCCATTAAAAAAGATTATTTTTCCTAAAAAAGCATAAAAAACCCTCAAAAAGGGTCCAAATTCCCAAAAATATTAAAAAGGGAATAAAAATATTAATTTTATTCAAAAAAAAAAGGAAAAAGGAGGGAAAAGTACCTAAACCATGTTGGTCAATACCATTTGGTTTCCACAAAACCACAAATGGTATTCCCCACCGCCAAAACCTATAAAAAGGCGGTAGGGGCTCCTCATTTCACATCCATCCATTATCTCATCCTCATGCTACCGAAATCTTCCTTGAGCATTTTGGCCATTGTAAGCAGCCTTGGAGAAGGAGACCTCTTGGAGCTTGGAGCTACTCATCTTGGGAGTTGCTCAACATCAACCTTCACCATTGAAGGTATCATCGCAAGCACTTGCTTGCCCCCCATTTTTCAATACAAATTCATTCTTTAATATTTTCTTGTTCTTGTTTTTTAAATATTTCCATTATTTGCTTATATCCTTGCATAGATCCATGATTAATTTTGTTTAGATTAGTTTCTTGTTTAATTATATTCAAACTGCTGCTACTAGTTAGCAGGTGCCCATAGCATTAAGCCTGGTTGCAAAACCGGGCCAACAATTATATTTCAATGTATTTCATTGTTCCTATAGTATAGTTCATTGTAGCATATGAATAATGTAAAGGTCAAACCATATAGTTGTATTTTCCACATTGGAATCATCGTAGATTTAAAAATAGGATAATAGAGATTAGTAGTGTCTTTTTCTATGCATTTAGAAATGCATATTTATTATAATTGTTTTTCCAAACTATCCATGTTGTTCAAACACACTAGGTACTTCATGATACAATATTACAAGTCTCTTAAAAAGTCGAAGACCTTCTTGATCCATTTATAGCATTCATGCTTCTTAGGAAATAAAAGGATAATAATAGTGTCATAATGGCACTTAGATAAAGTATTCTATTACGTGGCCTAGAAATTTATAAGTACAAGCGATTCATTTTGACAATTTCACTAAGGATTGTAGAATAGAAATAGTTGATTGTGATATGTAACTATGATCAAACGACACATCTAAGTTAAACAAAAATCCATACCTGAAGTAAGGAAGAAAATAGATTTTTTTCACCAAGCATTGACGATTACATGAAAATCATAATTGCTCTTAAACACTTGATTTATCGCAATTTCTTACCTACGAATCTGCGCAAGAAGGACAGGTACAAATGCTTTAGCTAATATTGCTAAGTAATCCTAAGGGACCTCATAGGACCCCTTTCATCACCATCCAAAAACAAAACTGTCAGTACACTATCAAGAAAACATAAACACATGATATTCGAATTACTGTTAACACAAGCATAACTAATGTCGTAAGCATGTTAAAAGAAGTGTGTCGTGTTGCTGTCATTTAAAATATTTTTAATTATGAGACTCAGTAATTAATATTTTTTCTGTATTAATGACTTATTTATTCAAGGCTGTCTTGTCAAGCATTTATTATTTCCGCATTCGCAATTTATGTTACATTTAATGTTGTTTTAAAATTTTTAAATATTTTATGAAATTATCGGGATGTTACAGTTATGATGCACTTACCTTTGTTTAAATGAAATTTGGTGATAGTAGAGCCCAAAAATCTAAATATTGGGTGGAAGAGAGCCAAGAGATTTTAAACTTTTGAAAGACAATTTGCAGGTTGCCCAAAATCAGCAAAAACAATATGCGGATAGAGATAGAGAACAAAGGACCTTTCAGGTTAATGATTTAGTATATTTGAGGTTGCATCCATATAAACAAACATCTCTCAAAAATAATGGAGCAGAAAAGATAAAGCCAAGATACTATGGCCCATACAAGGTGGTTCGGAAGATTGGGGAGGTAGCATATGAATTAGAACTTCTGGAAGGAAGTAAAATCCACAATGTATTTCATGTTTCTTGTCTCAAGAAAGATCTTGGTCCGCAAATTGTCACTTCAGAAATAATTCCTCCTTTGGATAATGAAGGTCAGCTCATACTTGTTCCGGAAAATATTTTGAAGACAAGGGAAATGAGATTGAGGAGCAGAACTATCAAAGAATACTTAGTATAGTGGAAAGATATACCAAGTGAAGATGCCACATGGGAAGAGGAGAAGATTTTGCAGCATCCAAATCTGAAATTGCTTGAGGACAACCACTCTTGGGTGGGGAGGATTGTAATGTCCCCATTCAAATAATTGCATAACAAGACAATCCCATCAATCCTACTAGTTCCCTAGGTTGGATGGATACATTTGGAATTGTAATAAGGGAGATAATAAATGATGTTTATACATTAGAATAGTTCAATTATTTAACAAAGAGGTTGAATAAACAAATTCAAGAGAAATTCTAACTAGCAATTGGTTTTGAAGACATATGGAGGATGTGGGACCCACACTAGCTTGATTTTTCAATGCCACATGGCATTTCTCTCTTGCTATTTGGAATTCATGAGAAGGAAAACATTATTAGATGAGTTGGTAGGCTCATACACATGGAATTTAACATCATAGGTCGAATTTGGATGGAAGGGTAACCTCCATGGAAGAGGATGAGTCAAACTAGAAGTTTGTGGACACTTGGGATAGATTCCCTAGCTCCTATGACAACAATGATGAAGAATCTATGACATCTATGACATATTTTAGATCTGATTGCTGACATCTAACCAATATCACATGTCAGGTCCAAAAATAGGCTCCAAGGTGGCTCTCATGGGAGTTGGAGAATCCAAAGAGACTCCTACTCAAATTGGGAGAAGGTGGAAGGTTGGAACTTGGGAGACAAGTGGCATAATGTGGAATCTTTCCTAATTGGAAATCCCTAGAAGATAATGAGAGGAATTCAAACCATAGGAGGCTAATGTTGGTTATAAAATACATGAATCAAGCATGAGAAGTGTTGTGCAGGAATATACCTTATAGTGGGGGAGATAACACTACCAACTTACATGGGGTGACAGGTAAATTCATCATGCTTTGCATTGATTACTATGAATGAAACAAGATTAGGATTCTGAAAATAGTACCTTTTTAATGATGGATGGTCCTAGATTTCACCCAATATTCCATAGTAATGTACCTGCAAAACAAGTTAACCTTCCTCAGCATATCTTGACTGTAATATATATAATGAAATTGAAAACAATTTAACATTAATCACAACAAGACATTCAATAAAATAGACATTCCATTGGGACGGGAAGGGTATTTCCACCTTTTATTGTCAAATAAATGTAGTTAAGTACATATATACCTGATCTGTCCATACACTTCTGCAACCGAGTCCTGGGCTCCTGCTCCTCACAATGACTTAGAAAATCCTTCAACATAATAGTAGCTTCTTCTTCATTGGCTCCTCCCTCATGGCTTCCCCTTGTATTTATGGGACAAGGAAGGAAGTTAGATTCGTGAGACAGTTGAATTGGGAGGTTGGGGGAGTTACAGAACCAACCTCAACTAATCCCAATTCGTAATCTTAATATATTTTTTCCATTCATCTTAACATGTGCGCAAGTATTATAATAGTAAACAGTGCACAGTATGCAACTTTTGTTCTTTACAACTAGTGCACACATCTTTTGATGTAAGTGTGCAGGTTCTCTTGAGAAGAGACAACATTTAGAACGCTAGATGTCAGTGGCAATAGTAGGACACACATAATGAAAACTCTAGAAAAAATAATCTTTTTCAACTACAGATGTGTGATCTCAGCAATAACTCATCCAAGGTCAATCCAATTCTTCCTTCCATAGTGTCCTTTCGTGTGATCGATAGAGGAATGTGATCACAGACGTAGAAGTGCATATTTGACCTATAACATATGCCCCCTAATGTGTGAGGTCGGAGGGAAACGATGGTCGAAATACATTGTAATTCCAAGTCAGAGGAGGAGCAAGAAACCACAAAACCAAGTCACAAAAGTACCTGAAAACAATGATCAAGGTCAACGAGCAATTACAATAGTGACATCATATATATGTTCGATGTGATACAACATGACCTCCAATACATAACTGGGAGATGTATATATAGCATGACCACTAAAATACAAGCGTGGATCCATGTCAACAATAAGAGATCATAGCCATAACAACAAGCGAGATCTATGTCTCATGAAAGTCCAAAAGGAACGAGGCTCAGTTTTGCACATCTTGGGTGATAACATAAATATGGTGATGCTATCAGAATCCCAAGGTCTTCATCCAAACAACCCAAGGTACAAAACCTAACCTTGTGGATAAATGAGCTGGAGTCGAACATGGGGGGTATAGTTTGATTACCGGTCATTGATTTATACCGTTAACAAACGTGAGGGCTCCCATCGATAATGATAATGGGGCCCAAGGTACCTAGTACATTTCAACAAGTGTGAATAAGTGGACTTGAAGTCGAACACTTGAGAAACTTGTCGAATAAGAGAGATTAATGTATTCCCATTCTCCAACAGCGAGGGAAACTGCCACTGATGACTGCAATCCCCAAGGTACTAACCGAAACTCTAAAATTCATTCCTAGAGCATAATGAGTTGAAGTCGATGGGAAGAATTCCGCTGGAAGGAAGGCCTTATTGCATCCTCCATCATCCAACACGAGGGACACTCAAAATTTTGAGCTAATTTGGAGTACGACAAACACAAGATGAAACAAACTGACACCAGGATGGCCAACACATGAAGTCAAGGTAACTGTAGAATGGCCGACACAGGATGTATTGATGAACAATGAGCATGACAAAAAAGTGACTTAGGCAGTTTTTAACATAAGGGGGATGTGATATAAACCTTCAATGTAGGAGACATTAGCAGATTCTCCATATGATTGGAAGAATAACCAATCAGAGGAGTAAAAAAATCTGAGATCAGGTTCACCCTAAGGTCAAAAACTAAAACCCAACTGAATGATGGACTCAAATTGGTGTTGTGTTCAAGGACATGACTAACTTAAATTCCTTTGAAACTGAAAATATGTATGATACCCTTCTCTTCCCTTATTCTCTTTGTTAAAAAGAATGTCCTTGTTGTTTTAATGAGTCCAAGAAAGCAAACTCAATAGTCTTCATTTTTTACAGAGTTCGAAGAAAAGATAGACAAATACTCTATAATACTGATCTCTGGATTTTAATATCGAGCCGAGATCTGTTCTTTCTTGCCAGTGTTTTCAATTTTAAGGAGTCTGAAAAACTTGAACAATAACTCCATACACCTACCTGTGGATTTTAGTATCGAGCCCGGGTTGGTATGTGCTCGCCGGTGTTTTCCTGTTTATAGAGTCTGAAAAACTTAAACAATCCTCTATATACCCTCGGATTTTGCATCAAGCCCTAGTAGGGGAATGTTCGCTTGGTATTTTCATGTTTTGAGAGTCTGAAAACCCTAAGGAAAACTCCAAAAGTTCATTTTTTGTATAGTTAGTCTCCTCACCTGAAAAAGTGTAAAACAATGAGAGAAGAACTCTTCTAGCCACATATGACTAGAGTATTCCTTTTTCGTAAATAATCTACAAAATTCCAGAAAAGGGTTAAACTTATACTTAAGCAGATGTTCCTTCAATTCCTTTTAACGAGTCTGAAGAGAACAAGTATGCTTGGAAATTTTGTTTGTTTTTGAAAATTCAAACAAGAGCTTAAAAAATACTTAACAACAACTTAATGAATCAAAAGTTCATGACCTGCCAAATGACAGAATCCTAGACAGCCCAATTAGTAATATATCGCAAACTCAAAAGAAATTTTCTTGATGACATGAAATACTGGGCAGCACATACCTAATCTGACATGTCAATGAAGGAGACACACCTTGACAGGAAAAATATAGTGAAGTTATGCCATATATGATTCTCCTAATTCACCAAACTCAAAAAGATATTAGCGAATTAAATGGTCATTTAAAAAGTAAATTGAAACTATACCACATTGAATAAAGTGGGTAAAAATTTAAAACCCAAATTAAAAAAATAATCTCAATTTAAAAACATAATTCACCATTTCAAGTTTTTAGGGCAAGGTGTCGATGCCAATGCATTGGTGTTCAATCTCTAAGGGGAGATTCTGGAACTAACCATTGATGACATCTACTTCATTACGGGTCTCTCTCAAAGGGGAGATGTAGTGAATCTCAAAGGTTCCTCTCGAAATGTGGGTGCCTTGTCCGTGACAAATTACATCAATACCTACTGTGTGGTGGGTACCAAAAAGACCGGTAGCCAAGTTCTTTTCTCCACCGTTATGAGATTCCCACTAAAATTCATCTTGAGTATTCTGAACTGGATGGGAGGAAGCGCAACACAACACTTGTCTTTGAGGAACTATATGCATGTGGGAACTGAATACTTACGAGGGACAATGTATGACTAGTGTTCTAGTTTACTGGAAAACATGAAGCTTCAGCTTTCTGGGTGCGAAACTGGGAGGATGAAGAACTTTGGGTACAGAAGTATACTTTGTACCTTTTTCTTTGAAAGGGTACCTGCATTGAGTCTAGGTATGGCCGTGCCCCCACTCAATCCTCGTGAGCCTATTATGTCTCGTTGGGGAGACATCTTCCTATGCCAGTATTGTGGTGAGATCAACTTCTGTTATCACGAGGATGATTTCTAGGCATGGTGGGATCGATAGGTACTAGCTCTTGAGCAATTCCCTTATGCGGGTATAGACTTCCGCAATGATCCTGAGCTGGCTCTTCCTCCAGGAGCATCCTGGGGAGAGATTGGTAAGTTTGTTTTTGAAAAATTATTTAATTTTTTCATTTTATATATATGATTTTTAAATGAGTTTGAAATATTGAACAAAATGTCTTATGTAGATGTGGGGCCCATGCGTCCTGAAAGACACCCTTGTACATTCGTACGACTAGTTGTTGTAGGGGCAACCGATGCCATGCTGGAAAAAATAGACGGGAAGATGAGTCGATTGACTCATGACATTTCGACATACAAGATCGAGCGGATGCGCCTCGATATGCAGGAGAATGTTGTGGGCATGCCCCCAGCATGGATTCAGTTACTGAGGAAAGTAGCTAGGGTAGTCATCTGCTACAGAGAGGCTGTGGAAGAGATGGAAGAGATAGATGAGGCCCCTCCTTCTCCATAGGAGAAGGGCATATATATGTATATTTTTTAGGTTGTTGAGCCCCTTTTTGTATTATGATATGACAATGGGACAGACTTATGATTCAAACTCATATATTTTTTGATACAGTTTATATATATAGTATCGACGTTATTTACATGTGTTTTATTATCTTTATGTGTGAATTGTTTATTATGGATGTGTATGATGTAGATGCCAATATAAAACGTAATTTGCATATGAATCAGCTAGTGCATTTAAGTTTCTTGGAATATGTTGATAAGTAATGTAATCAAATTGTCTCTCAAGTAACCTAACTCGCAAGAAATGACATAGCAAAACAGGATTTCTAACTTTATATTCACCCATTAACTGAAACACAACCAGCTGCGAGTCAAGTCTTACCTCCAGATGTGAAATTCCATGGTAAAGAGCATCATAGAGTAGCTCTATGACTGTGTTGTATTCAGCTACATTATTCGTTGTGGGACCCAAGCAAGCCCCTTCCGAAGAAACCAGTTGGCCAGACGGTGAGTATATAACCAAGCTACTGCAGCCAACTGACGGGTGTGGTGGCTAGCGCCATCAACAAATCCTATAAAGTGTTCATTCGACATCTGAAACACAAAGCAATAGACACATAAGACATAATGTAACCACAAACAAATCTAACTCTATTAAATGTACAGTTATAATACATGAAAAAGCACAGAGGCCTAAGCATATTACTTCTTCAACTAGAGCCCATTTCTAGGCTCTGGAAAATTATTACCTTCATAGTTCGTTAACTCGTAAGAGCCCTTCTTCAGAAACTTAGAGACTATGTAAGGACCGATCCACATTGATTTAAACTTTCCAGATCCTAAGAGTTCCTTGTCCTGGTCATAGAGCAAAACAAGGTCTCCTTCGAGAAAAAACCTAGGTTTAACTAACTTATCGTATTGAACTTTAACTCGATTCTTATGTGCTTCATTTGTTGTGAGTGCATCACAACGTTTCTCATCAATATGTTCTAGGTGTAGCAAACGTTCTTCTAAGGCTTAAGTGTCGGGAAGTAGTTGGACAACCAACTTCAATGAAGGATTCTCACATTCAAGCAGGATGACTGCTTCTATCCCATGAATAAGTTGAAAGGTAGAGAACCCGGTGGCAGTCTTGACATTAGCTCGATATGCCCAAAGAGATGGATACATCATCATGTTCCATTTAGTTTGACTGGAATTAACGGTCCTTTGTAAGATAGTCTTCAAAGTTTTGTTAACTGCTTCGACCTGACCATTCACTTGTGGATAAAACGAAGACGAATGTTCCTGCCGAAAACCTAACATTGTGTATAAGTCAGTCATCATGTTGTTCTGAAAGAGCCGACCATGGTCAGTAACAATCTCTTTGGGTACACCAAACCTAGCAATGATCTGGTTAAAAATGAAAAAAGCAGTTGTTTCCTCATCTGCTTTGACAGTAGGCATTGCCCCTGCCCACTTGGTGAAGTAGTCGACGACAACAATGATATGATGATGATCTCCAACCGAAACTGGATTACAATTCATGAAATCATTCCCCCACTTGGTGAAGGGGCCTTCTGTAATCACAGGATGGAGAGGAGATGGGTGTGCTCTCATCTTTTTGGTGAAAAACTGACATTGCTGATAGCGTTTCACAGCTTCCACACAATCTTTGAAGATCGTGGGCCAAAAATAACCAGCACCTAGTATTTTCTGGGTTGTTTCCAACCCAGAAAGATGACCCCCATAGGCTCCACTGTGAGCATCATTCAATACTGTTTCGGCTTCTTTTGAGGTCAAACAATGACGTAAAATAGAATCTATCCCATGTCTGTACAGAGTGTCAAAAATGATGAGATAGTTCTTTGCATGACTCTTAAGTTTTTCGTTGTTCATCCCGAGAGGAAGTAGTGGGACACCTTAAAGTCTGGAGATATACCAAAATATCCCCATACCATGGGTCAGAGGACGCGATAAGGAAGATATGTTCATCCAAGAATGATGAGTCTTCCTCATGGTGTACTATGTCACTAGGAAATTCAGAAATTAGTTCATCGAAACCAGTGATTTCTTTGACTTAGCGGAGTGAAAAACCAAGTCAAATTCTTGCAGGATTACAATCCATTTATTGAATTTCCCACCGATGATATGTTGAGTGAGAACATATTGAAACGGGTTGACCTCCGCAACCACTATGGTAGTTCGTAATAAGATATAGTGACGTAGCCTCTAAACAACATAAACAACAGCTAATGACAACTTCTCCACATAAGAATACTTATCCTCATGAGCTATTAAGGCATGCGACAAATAGTAAATGACATGCTCTTGGAGCTTGTCATCCTCCTGAACAAGTAATATGCCGATTGTGTATATGGATGTAGCTAGATATAAGAGGAAATCCTTCGTATAGTCTGGCGGGACCAACAAGGGGGCTTATAGTAATACCTTTTTCAAGGCCTCAAATGATGTCTGAGCAGCCTCATTCCACAGAAAGTAGGTATCTTGTTTGAGAAATCTCATGAAACCTTTTGTGATTTTGGCATAGTTAATGATGAAACGTCCTAAAAAGTTAGACATACCCTACAGACTCTGAAGTTGTCTTAGGGTTTCAGGAGGAGGCAGATTTACAATAGCCTCAACTTTAAGTGGATCGATCGTGATACCACAACTGGATACAATGAAACCCAGTAATCATCCAGACTCAACGCAGAATACACATTTATTAGGATTCAATTGAATCTTATAGTATCTACATCGTTCAAACACCAGTCTCAAATGATCAGGATGATCTCGTCTCTTGCAAGATCGCACTGGGAGATCATCCAGGTAAGGTTCGACTATGTGCTTGACATCATGAAAAGTGAAGTTCATTGCATGCTGAAAGGTAGCTCCAACATTCTTTAGGTCAAATGGCATCTTCCGATAGGCGAAGGTCCCCCAAGGAGAAATAAAAGTTGTCTTGTGTTGGTCTTCAAGTTTAATCTGAATCTGGTTATACCCTAAAAAACCGTCCATGAAAGAAAACATTTCATGGCCCGCACACTCATCGATAATATGATCTACGAATGGTGTGGGGTAGTTGTCCTTAGGACAAGATTTATTTACATCCCAAAATTCTTTGTAGACTCGAGTGGTTCCTTTCTTTTTATCTACCGGAATAGTGTTTGAGACCCATTCCGTCATAGCAATTGTATAGATGAATTCGGCTTTAAGCAACTTCTCAACTTCCACCTTAATGGCTGCTGCTTTCCTAGGATTGACTGAACGAAGCTTCTGTCTCACAGGATTAACATTTGGATAAGTTGTGATGACATGATCTACAATGGCGGGGTCGATTCTTGGCATCTCCTCATAAGACCAGGCGAAAATATCGTGGAATTCCTTGAACAGATTGGTATACAAAGTGATCTCCTCGGGAGAACAATCTGTCCCAATGAAAAGGTTTTCCACGACTCTAGGTTTGATGGAAATGTTTATCGGAATGGTTCTCGATATGTTTTCCATATTCCCTTTGGCATAAACAACTTTTGAAGTAGAAGGGATAACGGACAAATCAACATTACCACCGGGTCTCATAGAAAAATATCCTCTCTCTATCCTGTCCAGATCGGGAAGAAAATATGATCTGTGGTGCATGTGTTCCCAAGGATGGTCCAGGCCTATTATTTCTTCCAAAATAGCCTCATCAGAGGGAAAAATGGTATCTAGACAGTCAAAAGAGTGGATAGAGTCCACTGACCATGCCGGTGCATAGTCCATATCTGACTCGGCAGAGACCAATGGAGTCATGATATGTTCTATTGCAGCGTGTTGTGAATCTAAGTAGGCCACCTCTGCAACATATAAGGGCACAATTGGTTCCGATTCGGTGGGAAGAATCCATGGATCCATCGTTGGACAAACCGTGAAAATATTAGACGATGAACACTCTTCATAACCAATAAAATGAACAAGAGAAGGTAGGTCAAAAGTGCCCATTAATGACCCATAAAGCCCTGCTCCTAAACTCTCAATAGCTGGGTGAGATTGATCAACCAAAAGAATTGTTGAATTTGATGAAGTCTGGTTTTTTTTTCCAAGAAAATGAAAGTTGATCAACTGTGATGATCTTGCCTTCGCGAGGGAACATTAAAACTCAGAAAACAACTGATGGCACTGCTTGCATTGCATACGTCCAACTCCTACCTAATAACAAATTGTAATCAAGTGGAGCATCTAGCACTTCAACCTCTACAGACACTAACTTACCAGTGAGTTTAGTGTCAAATGATGGTAAGACTCCGTGTGGACGGAAAGATCTTCCATAAAAGGCAGTAAGCAAGGTGTTCGAGGGGGCTAATTCGGGTGAGCCCAAATCCTTCTAGCAAGAAATGGACATTATGCACGTAGAAATGCACTCATCTACAATAGCTCGTCCAATGGTCTTGGGACCATGGACTACTTCTATTTGGAAAGCGATGTGGTATGGAAATCAGGGTTTGATATTCGACATATCAAAATGAGCAAGTATATTGGATGAGGCTACGCTCCCGATCCCTGCGAGAAGTGCACTGCATTGTAATGGACAACTTTGTAGTACTTCCAAAGTGGACATGGCACAGGGAGTTTGGTATAAATCTTCCACAATATTGTAATTGGGAGTAGCCCGCGCATTAGGGTTGTGCACAACCCATTTGAAGACACCTTTCAGAATCTTCGGCAGCGAATCTACTGGTCTCTCGATGTGGAGAGGGGTAGAAGATTCAGGAACCTCCTTATCTCTTTGCTGTGAGTGCGGAGTATAGTTTCTAGCTCAAGTTTGCAAAAGCACGTCTGAATTAACGATATTAGTAAACGATTGATCAACATATGAGGCATGGGGAGTGCCCCCAGCACTAGATTTTCCAGAAGCTGAACCTTTCTTGTGAGGGGATGGGTCTTTTAAGATAGCTGGTTTCTTCTCATGGAGTAGCTTCTGGGATTCCTCCATCAAAAGGAATTGATGGGTGAGGTGGTCCTCCTTGCACAACTTGCAAGGGAACTTCACTTTCTTTTTATCCTTCTTTCCCTCCTCAACATTTTCTGTGTTCTTGGGCTTTTGGTGGTTCTCCTCCCCTTTCTTTCCCTTCTTTTTGTTGTTGTTGGGCTGCCGAGGGAGATTTTGATTTGTCTGGACTTGTTGTACAGATTCCATTTACGAAGGGGGGGTTACAACTGAATTTGCTTCTGCAATAGACTGTTTGAAAGATAAGGCGTGAACCTACTTAGTTAAATCTTCAAATGCTGCAGAATCTACTAAACCGATGATCCCATCAGCATGTGTTCTAGGCTTGGGTTTACCTATATCTATATTAGATCTTGGCACATTACGAATAATCTCATATAAGAGCCCAGACTAAGCATAGACTAGGTCAAGCTGTTGGGTTCTTAGGATATCTTCCTCTTCGAAGGACACCCTAGAAGTTGCTACTTACTTAGATATGTAAGGAAGGAGTGATTTGAGATACCACTCTAATAAGAACTCTGGAGAAATGTCAGCTTTAATGATCCTCTTTCTCCTTCGCCACTCCTGAATATGGTCAGATAAGTGAGTGGCTTTGTTCTATCTAAAAGTTGATAGAAGGTCTGTGCAGGCATCGTACTGGACAGGGAGTTGAAAGTGATTCAGAAAAATTGTAGCCAGATCCCAAAAGTTATCATAAGAAGCTCCAGGTAGTTCAATGTACCATTTAGTTGCAGCACTAGTCAAGTTTCTTTGAAAGGTCCTCAATCTGATGGAATCATCGTTCAACGAATTAGAAGAGCACCAGAGATGGAAAGTATTCACATGGTTTCCAAGATCCTCCCCACTCTTTCCTTCAAACTTTGGAATGTTAGAAGGCAGCTTGGTCGGAACAGGTGGCCATGCAGGGTGATGCTGCACTGGATCGTTATTGAGTTTTGAAAGGTCTGGAAAATTCAGAGCTGACAGAAAAGGTAAACGAGGTCTTGTCGATGGCACTTGGTTAGAAAGATTTTGGTAGGAAGAACCACCTAAAGCCTGAATCATTTACTGCTGGTTGGGGTTGCCCCAGAACACCAGTTGTGAAGCAAACACATTGCTAAAATTGCTCCAACCAAAAGAGAGAGGGTTACTTCCTTGAGTGTGTGTGCATTGTGGCTAGGTGTTAGCCCCTCCGTAATGTGGGTTAAATGAGTTACCACCTCCTCCACTAAACACTGAAAAAGGGATGCTCCCTACATGTATATAAGATGTATGCACATTGGAATGATGTGCATTCTGACCTGTGTAGGGGTTAAACCCAGGTGTAGATGTAATGGATGACACATGCATCGAGCCTACTATAGCTGTGGATAGAGTGGGAATCGAGCCTACAAAGGGCATGGAGGGAGCTATGTGCCCTCCAAACCAAGGAAAACCTTGATCGAAAGGAGAAGTTTGTTGAATTCCCTGGGATTGTTGCATGAAAGGAGATGAAGTAGACGATATCGAGGATATCCAAATGATAGGGATCTAGAAAGGTCTAGCAGTGGTACCAAAAGGGGTAGCTAATGTCAAAGGTTGAGAACTAGACATCCCTATGGTACTAGTGCTGAAACTAAAAGAAGGAGTTGAGGTATATGTAGCCTGCAACGAGGTAGATACCGATGTGCTTGTGAAAGAATGAGAGAGAGATCTCGTAACCATGGCTATAGAAGGAGTTTGGGGAACTCCAGTTTCATCTCCAAAACTAGCCATGTGATAACCAGGGGTAAACCAGTACACACTATACTTGGGTTGGCCTAGAGAGTCTACATTTATGAGTAATGGATCATTTGGTCCAGTTAGGGGAGGGTTAAAAGGAGTGCTAAACTCTTGAGAAGTTAAGTCCTCAACCTCAATAGTATCAAAGACCTGTTGATCCTAAAATCTGACCTGTGGTTTTCCAGGTAGTTCAGTTCTTCCTGTAAGTTCGTATGAACCATGGGAATCCATCCTCCGGCCTCGCGGTGGTGGTGGAGGCTCCACAATGAGTGGGGGAAGGTTTTTCAACCTCCGAGACCTATGAATAGGTTGGTCCTCCACATCTATATAAAAATCAAACTAAGTATAAAACCTAGTGGCCATTAAATGACTAGGGAGCAAACAACATGCCACTAAAAATTCCCTAAGTGATCAAAACCAGGAAAACAAAGCTAATACTCTCAGAATCAATTTTGGGATGATGAGGGACTAGAAAAAACTAATAGAGTATCAACAGTCAGTTGCACGAAGTCCAATGGAGGTCCTCTGGGTGCAAGCATTTGAATCACCAAACCACCCTCCCGGGATTACTGCAAAGGGTTACCTTCTCTATCTGTCCGAGGTGAAGTGGAAATAACCTTCCACTCTACCTATGAAGAGCCCTAAATGGTCAATATACTAAGGGTACAACAAATATTAAAATACTTGGGGGAACAGTCGTCAGCCTAGCCAAGATGCATGGGCAGGGTAGCAAAGCCCGAAATCCAAAATCACTTAAAACTCCTAGTGGACCCCTGTACGCGAATCAGCTCTGGTTTATGTTTGAAAGGAAAGTGAGGGGGTATCCTCAACAGTTCCAGTTGCACATGACCTCGTGCTTAACTCTGGTTTGAGTAGAGCGTTCCCAAGATATTTTGATATAGGTGGGTTTACCTAAGAGATTGTCTTACTACGATTATTGAGTAATGAAACCAATTTCGGGTAGTTTAAGGTGATTTACCCTGAAACCCTAGCCTAAGCTAGTTGATGTTGTGTCATACCTAAAAAGAAAAAGTCGGTAATTAATTTTATTAAATTTTCTTTTTAGAGGCTACTTTTTACTCAAGAAGGGTAGTGAAGTGTGTGGAATGGTTTCGACAGAAAGCAAAGTGTGTACAAATGATGCTTTTAAAACTTCACAAAGACTCTTTTTTGCTTTTTCGTTTAAGTTTTTTCAAAACAAGTAATAGGCAATACTAAGCATAAGCTTTTTTTTTTTCAATTTTTTTTTTTTAATTCCCAAAGAAAATAGCAAAATAATCTATCCTACTTCGAAACAATAATGGAAAATCTTACTACTAAGCTACCGATTTTCAAATTTTGATATTTTTCTTCTAGTTTGCAAAAGAAAATGAATATGAAAAAAGGAAACAAGCAAGACCTAACAAGAGTGTGGATAAAGATGAAAAACCTGAAGGCTTAAACCAAACAAATCAACAGACTTGACCTACAAAGTTGCTCGAATGAAAAATTCTAGATTTGGAACGAGATGTAAAAGAAAAAGGGAAAACAGATGCATGTAATAGGAAAAACAAACCACGTGGCTACTCCTAAGCATCAAAACCCAAGAAAAAATATCTGCCAAACAAATAGGGTAGGCAAGTAAATTGAGGTAACTCTACTGCCACACAAAATCAAAGGAAAAGCTAAACAGAAGGCTTCAACCAGCTCAGATTGATCTAAATAGGAGTTCAGAAGGTATCTAGACCAAACAAAACTTTCAAAATCCACCCAAAAACTCAAACTGGGATCAAACCCTAAAAAAAAAAGACAAGACTCAGTAAAAGTGCATAGGTATTGCAACAGACAACAAGCATTGAGTGCACAGGTCTGTATTACTACAATATGCGTCTAGGGAAAAAAGTGCGCTACTATAACTAACATAAAGTCATGCACAACTTCAAAAAGGGCTAAAAAGAAGAGAAGACACCTAAAAACAAGTGCTGAAGCAAGTGAAGCAAACCAAAAGTACTTTCAGGAGGTTAAACAAGACTCAAAGAAGACAAATATGTCTGAGCAACAGTCAGAGAACCAAGAAAAATGCCAAAAGTAGACCCAATAACCTGGAAACCAAACCCTAGTGGAAGGTTTAGACCTACAGGAAAAATGCACTTCTGTCTGGTATAACAACCAGCGCCTGCAACAAAAAATGTGTGACTCTGTTTCACAAAAACTAGCGCACAAGGAAGAAAGTACGCCTCTGTATGCACAAAAGACCAGTGCACAAGGACTTAAATCAATAAAAAGAGCTTTGCTCAGCTAGACTGAAATGAATCAAGATAAAAGGAACAGCAAGGTAACCTATAAAAATCTCTTAGAAAACCAACAGACTGTAAAACTGAAAGAAATCCTAGACAAGGTCCCGAGAGCAGAAAAAACCGGCGCTCCCTAGCGGAGTCGCTAGTTCTGTTGTGTAGGAATATACCTTATAGTGGGGGAGATGACACTACCAACTTACATGGGGTGATAGGTAAATACATCATGCTTTTCATTGATTACTATGAATGAAATGAGATTAGGATTCTGAAAATAGTACCTTTTTAATGATGGCTGGTCCTAGCTTTCGCCCAATCTTCCACAGTAATGTACCTGCAAAACAAGTTAACCTTCCTCAGCATATCTTGACTATAATATATATAATGAAATTGAAAACAATTTAACATTAATCACAAAAATACATTCAATAAAATAGACATTCCATTGGGACGGGAAGGGTATTTTCACCTTTTATTGTCAAAGAAATGTAGTTAAGTACAAATATACCTGATCTGTCCAGACACTTTTGCAACTGAGTCTTGGGCTCCTGCTCCTCACAATGACTTAGAAAATCCTTCAGCATAATAGTAGATTCTTCTTCATTTTCCCCTCCCTCATGGATTCCCCTTGTATTTATGGGACAAGGCAGGAAGTTAGATTCGTGAGGCAGTTGAATTGGGAGGTTGGGGGAGTTACAGAACCAACCTCAACTAATCCCAATTCGTAATCTTAATATTTTTTTCCATTCATCTTAACATGTGCGCAAGTATTATAATAGTAAACAGTGCACAATATGCAACTTTTGTTCTTTACAACTAGTGCACACATCTTTTGATGTAAGTGCGCAGGTTCTCTTCAAAAGAACCAGTGTTTAGAACTCTAGATGTCAGTGGCAATAGTAGCACACATAGAGTGAAAACTACAGAAAAAATATGTTTTTTTCAGCTGAATATGTGTGATCTCAGCAATAACTCATCCAAGGTCAATCCTGCTCTTCCATCCATAGTGTCCTTTAGTGTGATCGACAAAGCAATGTGATAAAAGATAGAGAAGTGCATATTTGACCTATAACAAGAAGGGATTTTTTATCATTTGAGAGAATTGCATTTGTGAAGAGAGAGAGCTAGTGGAAAACTGGTCTTCTTGCCTTAGCCAATTTCGAGGGTGAAAGATTCCCATCCAAGTTGGTGTGTGGAGAGGCCATTCAGGTATTTCATGGAACTTTAATGGAGCCATAAGTTATAGGTTCAGCTACAGGGCAGCTCGTGGACACTTCAAGATCAACTTGTTCTTTCCTCTATTCCAATTTTGTCATCATATTCTTGCTCTATGGATTGAGGTGCACTTGGTGAGCTATAGATATATTTGGGGGAGCTTCCATTGCCCCATTCTTTTGTAATATGATATAAATGCTTGGTATTAATTTTCATGAAGAGTCTCAGATCGAGAGCACAAGTGGAGTCATGTAAATCTGATTGTTAATGAGAAAATAGTGCCATTTCCCCACTATCTTGATGTATGGAAATGAAATGTTCTTATCTTTGAATGAATGAGTCAGCCAAGGATATTAAAATGATGTATGGACTGTTATTAATTCATTCTAATAGTTTCATGTTTAGTATATAATAATTTGAAGTCATTTTGTGAAGTTTCATTGCATTTGGAGAAGAATTGATGCCATTTCCCCCAAGGTCGAACTAGTGATTTTGCAGTTGTTTGGGAGAGGGTTATAACAGCCTTAATGAACTAAATAATGTTTCACATGAGACCTTGATATTGTCCCTGAGATATAACCTACCTCTGTTCATAAATTCAAGTGGGTTTGGAGGCATTTGGAGAGCCATATTCAGGATTTACCCTGGGGGGATTTGAACCCCAAATTGCTAGTAAAATACCATACATTGACCATAATCTCAAAGGAGTTTGCAGAAGTGTTTTAATGGTCTTAAATCATCCCTGAAAATCATGACAAAGTCTTAATATCAATCATACACCTCCTCAGAATATTTGGGATCATTTGGAGCAATTTGGAGACCTAGACATCAAAACTAGTCAAAGGTCGAATTAGGGAAAAAAGTTAAAAAATTGCCATTTTAATAAAATTATTAAAAATGTATATTATAGGGAATAATGTCTCACCCAAAGCATGGTAAAACAAGTGTGATGTGAGAGGAATACTAGTGGATAGACGGGAAAACTATCAAAGAATCCATTTTAACCTTTTCTATATTGTGTAAAAGAAACAAAAACCTAAATAATATCATATACCAAACATGCATAAGAAAATACAAATCAAATATAAGATAAATTCATCAAATATCACAACATAAATTTTAAGGGGGCACCAACAATCATCATTTCTTAACATTCATTCTTCAAAAAATAGAGCATTCATCAAACATTACAATTTATAGGGACATGTATATCTCGCAAAATTACTCTCTACTCCTAGATCCCACCTAGTACATTCATTCCCCTTTCCTAACTTTATCTCCACCTTCTACCCTTCTAACCCCATCTCTTGGATCTTAATGGCCATTTATACAACTTGTAGTGGTTGGTTTTGATTGCCTCAAGACATTTACAACTCAACTTGTTTCTTTGGGCATATATAATATCCATCTTGTCTTCCACCATGTGACATGTCCCTTTTACACAATTACTTTTGTGTTGATTTCCTATCTTTTCTCCACAATCAGTTCTTCAAAAAAGAAGGGACCACACACACACACACGTATTCCAATGAATGACCTCATGGAAAACCATCCAAGTACTTCCCCATGATTTGATGGTAAATAGGGTAAACCGTCAACCCTGATTATGAAGCCTAACTCTGAGAGGATCAAGAGAGTAAAAAACATGACCTCCCCAAATTTGTGGGGACAAATATCACATCTGTCCCATGGCCTCTTGATCTAACCCTTGGGGCTACACACACACAAACACTTGAGGGTTAACTCAAGTAATCATGAGACAACAATGAGATCTCCCCCCAAAAAAATTGGGGAAGTCACACATTTGACTCTCTTGATCCCCATGGGTTTAGGCACCATAATCAAGGCCAATGGCTTACCTTGTATACCATCCATGAATTACGAGAAAGTACTTGGAGTATTTTCCATGACATTGTTTCTTGGAATATATATATATATATATAGTCTAGAGTGTAAGAGCCCGCAGATAATTATTTTTTCCCACTTCTTCTTTGTAATATTTTTTTTCCTTTTCTAAAACCTACATATACCAAGGACCCAGAGATATGACACACCAAAGAAGAAACAGGGTTTTGCGCAGGACTGCATGAGGGTTTTCAAAGTCACGAGTGCTACTCCTACAACCCTAAAACCCTCTTTTCCACTAGATTTCTTTGTCACCTTTTCTCTTTTTCTCACAGCTATAGCAGATCCAGACGTTTTTGGTCAAACATGTACGTATTGCTACCACACAGGGAATGATGGATTTCAACAACGAGGAATTTTTGGACTATTCGGAAGACCTGTAGCAAGGACAACAAGTATTCGTTTCTCCATTTATTCAGAACAAATATTTTTCCAACTACTACTCATCATATTTTCCCTCTCGACACCCTTTAGAAATGACAACTGGGTTTTCAACCCCCTCTACCAGTTTTATGGACACTACTGTCAGCACTCCTCCATCGGACCTGCCTCCTGATTCGGCTGCAGCAGTTACATTGTTCCTACTGGACGTTAATCCCCTTGACCCGACGTTAGGAGGAAACCATTATACCTTGTTCTCTTCGTAGATTCCTTCTGACCTGGGGTTTGGTCTCCAAACTGTCTCCACCATCCTTCACATCAACCCTACCAATGAAAATTTTCTGCAACTCTCCTTCCCCTTGGAACCAACTCCACTTACAGGATTTGAACTTTTGGAAGTCGGGTGGCCCTGCTCTCTTTCTGAGCATGTAGATATGCAAACTTCCTTCCCCACCGAAGGGGATTCACAACAAATTCACGAGGGTTTCATTGCATCTTTTATTCAGCCTATCGATCTGCAAGGAAATCCCATTGAATCAAACTTTGGAAAGAGCAGTAGTGGG
The DNA here is from genome assembly GCA_027924585.1 of Larix kaempferi. Taxonomy (NCBI): domain Eukaryota; kingdom Viridiplantae; phylum Streptophyta; class Pinopsida; order Pinales; family Pinaceae; genus Larix; species Larix kaempferi. Next base: position 2,028,723 of record BSBM01000104.1, read on the forward strand.
CAAAAATAGGGATCAAAGAGAAGCAATATTGTGTAAGAGGAATTAGCCAGAAAACAAATGAAGAATAAGTACATAATTGTAACAAAAAGTCCTCTCAATTTGATCTGTGGGGTAAATGTCTCTATAGGTCAAGCGGTGGAGATGGAGGAGATGGAAATTGAACATAAAATTAGAGGAAGGTATGTGAAAATCCTCCCAGCAGATCTAAGAGATGATGTGTACCTCACAAGAGTAATTATGATTAAGCAGGAAAATAGAAGAAGAGTGAACAACACAGTATAATGAGAAACAGAATAATATGGTACAGTAGAACTCAGATAGAAGCAATAATACTTCACACACACTAATTAATTAATCACAGTATGGACAAATAAATGGTACAATGGTAGAGAGGATTCGAATGCCTAAGGTGGCAATTCGAATTAGCCTCTCAAAGTGATCATAAGATCAATAGAGTGTCATTGGAGCACAACTAGGTGTCCTCATGATCATCAGATCGCAACTGGAAGTCTTCATCATCATCAGTGGAGTCATCAATGCTCAAGTAACTGTCAACCATTAGTCAAACTAACTCTGGTGGGTGTAACTGAGTGTAACTCAATGTAACTAAGTGTAACTGAGTGTAACTGATTGTAATTGACTGTAACTAAGTGTAACTGAGTGTAACTGAGTGACCACTGGACTGGTAGGTGAAGAAGGGTGAGTTGCTCCCTAAAATCAAGGAAGAAGGGCGCATTAAGCAACTAGAGGGATAAAACTGAATAGTGAGAATCTCCTAGGGGCTAGCTAACTGAGGGATAGGTGCTGGACTGATGACTAGGATGCATGCAAACCCTAGAATGCATGCAAACCCTAAAGGTGCATGCATGACTGAAAATGTAAATGATCAAAATACTGGTGGGACTAGGATGGAGTATAGGAATATCCTAACAAGGTACCCTAGCCTTGAAGGTTTGGAGGACCGGGTAAGAAAAATTGGACATATTTGTTACAATATGCACCAGAAACCAGTTCCCTGGCTAAGGTATGGTTCATATTCAAACTCAATAATGATGGAGATGTCAATAAGGTCCTCTAGAAACACTAGAGCTTTGGATCTATTCCTATCCTCTTCAAAAAATGGAAGCCATTGTTTGATGCAGATTGCGAAATATTGGACACACAACTTGTGTGGGTATGTCTATGTAATATCTGTCATTTTGTCCCTTAATCTATTACCACCCCCAAAATGTATCCTAAATAAGAAATTGATTAAAAATGAATTAAAAGTTAATTAACACCACTAATCAAGTATTTAGTCAAACCCCTATTTCCCCTTATTTGTTTTCCGGTTGCACAAGAAACAATGTGGAGTTTGGCACACGATACGATGTGGGGTTAATTCAAAGTTTTTGAAACAGGTTATCAATGGAAAAATCCCTCCAATTTCATATTTTTCAATTTGCCCCTGCTGGTTTACCCAGACCCAAAATACTCTTTGAAACCAAATCTGTGTTTGTATTGAATCTACCCTACTTGAACAAAATCCATGTGCCTATCAACACACTCATTCTATGATCAAACCAAACCGAATCATGTTGAAACCATCTGAAGAAAAGTTATGCTATCGTGATCGATTGGTAAGATTATGTTTTTTCCAGTTTTTCTTCCCTAGGTTGTATATTTTCGAAGATTTTATTTTATTTTTTTTTTTTTTTTTTTTTTTTTTTTTTCAGAGCCTATCGTAAGTATAGAAGAACATTCTATTGCTTACACAATATGCATTGCAGAGGAAGCCTCTATTGCTTACAAAAATTACTTATTTTGTTTTATATCTTACCCTAATCAAAATATTCGAACTCGTGCATTGTTTTAGATCTAACCTTGCTCGAACCATCAACGCACCAGTTCTCTGATCAAACCAAATCGTACCGCATTGATATCCTCTGAGCAAAATCGATGGTGTAGTGATACGACTGGTAAGAATATTTTTGTCAGTTTTTGGTGCTTAAAATAATTTACATTCTTACCTTGTAATTTTTGTATTTAAGCAGTCTATAAAATTATTTATCAGATACTGTATATGTAGAGTAATTAAATTCACCGTTTATTATTTGATGTAGATATCAGTTTGGACAATTTGGATGCGAATCTGAAGTCTCGGTTGGAAGGGGAAAAGAAATTGAAGGTTTTTACCAAAGGTGAGAATTTATGTAGTATTAATATTATGCCTTTATAAATACTCTATTTTTTCACTCTTGCTTTACAATTAAGAGATCACGTGTAACCTGTGTAGGCCATTTTGGCGCCCCGTCATGATTGCATAATTTTACTTCTTATAAATTTGATCATGTTCAATACAAACCCTTATCCGTTGCCACATAAAGAACGAAATTCATTGCCTCTAGATGTTGTGGAAGAATATTTTCGAATACTTGCTGAAGAGGATGCTGAACGAGAAAAGAGATGAAAAATGAAGCAATAATTGTCTATACAATGAAAAAATTCATGGAAATTATATATACTTGAAAAAACTGATTGTTGGAGTGACGATGATGTATCCAGTGGTAATGATGTTGAGAACCAACCTAATGATAGGGATATACCTTATCAACTTCGATGTTGTTCAACTCTGCAGTATGTTAAGGGAAAGTTCCAAACATTGATATAGTTTCTATTCTTAAAGGAGAAAATGATTTAGAAGAAATCATTATCTGCAAAGTTATAGATGAGTCACATACAAGAAATGTAGAGTTGACAATGTTGGATCCTTGTAGTGATGATCCAATTATTTACAATAATAGTACCAATGACACATGGACAGATGCCATGGATGATGTTCTTCCTGTTCAAATGGTGGATGCAGATGAAAGTGGCAAGCTCATGTTGCAACATCCTTCAATTTTTGAAATAAAATCACAATTATCTTCAAGTGGGCCAGATGAAAATCATAAAAAACATTCCACTGCTATCATCAAGTGAGGGTTTTATACGGGATCTTGTTCAGATGTGACTCCCCTATTGACTCAAAATGGTCATTTTGTGAATATTGGTAGAAAAAAATTCATTCAAATGGATGGGCTATTTGTGCGAAACACAAATCCATTTGATTTTACCATAAAGCCATGCATGTATGTCCATATTTATTATGAAAAATTGACTGGAATTTCTGAAGATGAGTCATTGAAAATTCCATATCCTATAGAAGTGTTGGATTGTCTAGTAGATGTTTCAACTGGTGGAACATTTTTTTGGGTAAGAATATTTGAAAATCATGTAGATGTTTTTGGTAGAGACCACTATATTCATGAAGGTGTGAATTTGCATCCACATTAGGTGTTTTACACAAAACAAGCTTTGTTGATACCAACTGAAATAATTGATGGTGAGTATACATGTGTATCTTTTAATATATATTCTTCAACTCATATATGAAAAAATTATTTGTAGTATATAATGTTATATAATGTTGTGTTGTAGGAATTTTTGATCTTTTCTTTACTGTGAGATCTATTAAAACGAGGGGCACTAGCAGTAAAAAAGGATAATCTCTTTTTTGTCGGTTTATTGCTACGATTGATGATAAGCACACCAGTTTTCAACTTCTTGCAACAAAAGGTGACAATGAAGTTGTGACTGCTAGATTAGCTGCATCTACAGAATATGGAACACACAATGCATTTCCATCATATATCGGAGTATTGCATCCCAATCGAGTACATCGTCACAATATTCATCTTCTTTCCTACAAAGTTTTCAATCACATAAGGTCTCGACACATTATACATAGTGAATCTTATGTGGAAATTCCTTGTTCAAATGAAAGTTTCATGGTTACTTTTGAACTAATTGCAATGCATTCTGTACCTTCCGGGATTGTAAAGAAGAATAATTCACTAGAGTTCAGCATATAAGTCTATGAGAATATTAAGGAGGCTGTTTTATATACATGGCCTACCTTTCCTGATAGATATCAACCAACTTCAGGCTCAAGTGATCAGATTTAGACTCTTGGTAAATGGAGAGTGGGACCAAAATTTAGATTTCACTATTTATATAGCTTACAACCTCGTGTACAAGTACACTTTTCATGGGATTCACACCAATGGGACCCTGTCCATGAGTGTTATGGATTAGGGATGAGGACTAGTGTACCCCATTTGGATTTGTAAACATTTTTCCTTTCATTAATATATTTTTATACTGTTTGGTGTAATATGTATGTCTTAGGATAAAGCAGGATGTACTGACTCTATACTAAGACAAAAAGGAAACAAATGCTACCTTGAATCCCTAGATCTAACAAACGTCTCAAGATTAAAATGCTAGAAAGAGTAGAAGGAGTTTAACTGACCTTCTATCCAAACGCTTGTCTTTATTGTTGCTCCAATCTTCAAGCCCTCACGAATGAACCTGTCAAAATGGAACCAAGACACAAGAATGCACTATTCTCTAGCAACCTGAAACATGAGTTAGGATCTAAATCTATGAAAGATACAAATCATATCATTAAAACAAAATTAACACAAATGATTTGGGAAAACAAGACAAGTTATCTTTATTATCAACTTGAAGAGTACTTACAAAGGTTGCTTGATGTCCAAGCCAATCCTCCAGCTCCAAGTGCTTCCTCTAGCTATCTCTGCAGCAGTCTAAAGATCATAGGTTTGATGCCCCAAAAGTCCTCCCTTTGGCTCATGGAAAGCTTCTCTCTTATAGCACATGGGAAGGCTAACCAACAAGAGAGAAGTGTGGATCTATGGAGGGTTTAGTGGATCAGGCCAGCTAAACAAAGAAGGAGTTAGGATCGAACCAAAGGTAGTAATCCCAACAAAATCTCCTCGAAGGTCGAAATCCCAAAATCCAAGGCAAAAAGGCTAATTTCATACTACCGCGCCCCTATAACTGAGCATAACGCGGTAGTACCGCGCCCCAGAGAAGGAGCAACGCGCGGTAGTGCTAACTACCGCGCCCTTGTAGATGTGCAAGGAGCGGCAGTGCTCACAAACAGGGCTAAGTTGGGCTGGAAGATGGCAGAAAAAGGTTTTGCTTTCAGTATTCAGTCAATGGTTTTCACTCTGGATGTTCAGATGATATTTAAGGGAAACTGTCGTTTAGGTCGGTAATGCAAGGATGCGACACTAATATGTAATGTGTAATATTGAGGTATAACAGATGCCCCCTAAAGTGTGAGGTCAGAAGAGACTGATGGCCGAAAGACTTTACAAATATGGTTCGGAGATAGCATCGAGGGGAGCAACAAGGAGCTGAAACAGAAACAAAATGTCAGATATACCACCGAGGCGGGCATTCCCATGCTCAGAAACAAATGACTCAAAGCATGGCTGCCGACCAATACATTGCAGATCCATGAGTACTGAGATGATATAGACTGTAGACAAATCATGGCTACTATGAACAAGCGTAGATCCATGAGACAATAATGACACAGCCACGACCAATACAATAAGTGGATCTGTGTGACAATACAAATGACATCTCCATCGCAACCTGGACGCAATCAAAATATAGAGGTGCGTCCAGGGTCTTCTACCCGATCGCAAAAGATACGAATCTAGCCATGTGATTACAAGGTGTTGAAGTCGAACATGGTAGAAACCATTTGATTACCGGTCAATGATGTGAACCGTTAACAAATGCGAGGGAAATCACCAATAATGACAATGATACCCAAGGTATCTATAGTACATCTCAACGAAATGCGAATAAAGGAGTTGATGTCGAGCATCCGAGAGATCATTCAATCAGAGGTCATTGATGAAAACCTACTGTTGAATACGAGGAAACCTGCCATTGAGGCATGCAGGTACCAAGGTACTAGTGGTTGACTCCTAAGCCTAATTCCTGGATAGTGATTTGGTGTCGACAGGAATAGACTCGTCGAAGGTGGGCCATAATGATTCCCACATCATCGACACGAAATCAGAACGAGAGATAGTATGGATCGATGAAACAATGGAATATGTACTGACACAAAGGGAAGGTTTGACATGAAGTGGAGGTGGACTCAAGGTAATAACCCTTTGAACATATAACGGCATGAAACAGAGCTTGGCAGCAGGGATTACTTGAACAGACAGAACCACAGAAAGTGTGAACTCATAGCAATAATGAGGACGCATGATCATAATGATGACACTATCAGCAAGACTGACTACCCAAAACAGACAAGGTGAGGATGCATGCCATGTTCAAAGGTGACGACTCACAAGCTGCCAACAAGGTAAACTTGACTCATTTTCCCACTTTCCCCCGACATGATGGACGAGTACCTCTTTGTTTTTTAACGAGCTTGAGGAGGATAACAGATGCTCGATATAGCTCATCTCGTAGATGAGTCCAATCTCACATGTTTTTCGAACCTGAGAAAGGAGGGGTTCGTCCCAAAGTGGGCCCTTCGATGTTGAATTTTAACGAGTCCAAGGAAGGAAAACTCGGTCGTCATTTCATGTTTAGAGAGTCTGAAAAGAACTAAAGAAGACTCCAATGGTCCTTTTTCGTAAGGTTAGCCTCATCGCCCGAAAAAGGGTAAAACAACGCGGGAGAGGACTCTTCCAGTCATGATTGGCTGGAGTATTCCTTTTTCGTAAGTAGTGCCCCCTAGTCCGAAAAAGGGGTAAACTATCACTAGGGAGACGATCATTCAAATCCTTTTACAAGCGTGAACGAATCAATTTCGCTTGGCAATCTTTTCAATTTTAGGGAGTCTGAAAAGAGCTTAACTATGGACTCCATGTACAACTTTGTCATGGTTGATGACCGAGTACGACAAAGGAAAAGTAAACTTGGCACAGTTCCTTTTCCGTAAATAGTCTAGCGAGGCCGGATAAAGTGATAAACCTATAGTCGTTAGACACACCTTTTTACTCCAATTGTTTAACGAGCACGATAATGGTATCAAAAGCACTCGGAATCTTTTTCATGTTTGGATCCAGAGCACGAAAAAGGAAAAAGTAAGCTCAAACCACTTTTCATGTTTTTAACCAGAGCACGAAAAAAGTGAAAAGTAAGCTCAAACACCATCTTACTGTTTTTAACGAGCTCGAAGATAGGTTGGAAGAATGCTCATAATGTCTGCTTCATTTTTTAACGAGCTTGTAACAGAAAGTGAACTATGCCCAGGATAATTTTCATGGTTTAATGAGCTCGAAACCTAAAAAGGAAAGTATGCTCGAAAATGTTCCCAATGGTGAACTTCTTCCCGTCATGAAATCCAAAGGTTGGTTCATGCCCCCAGCATGATTGCTAGAAGTAAGTGACTTAGCTCCAACGTGATGTGGAGAGGTGATCGAGTTGACTTCAACGTAACTTTTAGAGGTTGAAGACATGCCCCTAAGCTTCATTTCATTCGCCTAAGGTATAGGCAAGTGAAAAGAAGGTTCAGGTACTAAGTCTACGAGGAGACTCGACTCAAGGGAAAGGATATGTTTCATTTTTTAACGAGCTTGACACAGGAGTAGAACTTTGCTCAGACTACTGGTTTCATTTTTTAATGAGCTTGAAGTCAAAAGTAAACTCTGCTCATGGTTAAGGCCCATTGATGGGTTCCCTCCCAACATGATGACCAGTGGTTGGTAAATGCCCCCAGCATGATTGCTAATGGCTAAACATGCCCCCCAAGCTTCGTTTCGTCTGACGACTCTTCTTCCTTACCCAAAAAATCCTGGATACTAATCCGAATGTGTTCACCAGGGGGGGTAGGGAGAACCGGGATCAAGTGACCCAGGCAGATGAAATGAAGGTTCAAATCCTAACTCTAGCGAGAGACTTGAACAAATGGAAGGGAGATCTATTTCATTTTTACACAAGCTTGAAATAGATAATAACAATGCTTGAAAGGGTCCTTTTTATTTTTTAATGAGCTTAAAACAGAAAGAAATTATGCTCGAAGGTAGTTTCATTTTTACGCAAGCTTGAAACCGAACGTAAACTATGCTTGGGATTTGGTTTCGTTTTTACACAAGCTTAAAACCAAAAGTAAACTGTGCTTGAGGGTAGTTTCATTTTTACGCAAGCTTGAAACCGAACATAAACTATGCTTGGGATTGGTTTTGTTTTTACACAAGCTCAAAACCAACGGTAAACTGTGCTTGAGGGTCGGTTTCATTTTTTAACGAGCTTGAAACAAAGAATAAACTATGCTCGTAGGAATCTATTTCATTTTTTAACGAGCTTGACATAGAAAGGGAACCATGCTCATAATGATGGTTGGTTTCATTTTTACGCAAGCTTAAAACCAAAAGTAAACTGTGCTTGAGATGATGGTTGGTTTTATTTTTTACACAAGCTTAAAACCAAAAGTAAACTATGCTTGAGAAAATGGTTTCATTTTTTAACGAGCTTGACACCAGAATAGAACTTTGCTCCAAAAGTCCCCCCCCCCTAGGGGGAAGAAACCACTAAAACATGTGGAACATTTAGGGAAGTCTGGTGACTAGGAGTCATGCGATGAGTGGGCGTCACAAAGGAAAGTTGATCGATGGTCACAATATTCCCATGATGGGGAAAATACATCACTCGAAAGAGTGAGGACACTACAGCCTTCATGGCATGGACGTAATCGCGTCCAAGGAGTAGATTAAAATCTAAGGGACCTTGGATGACCATAACATCAATACAGACAGTTTTCCCTCCCAAAGTGATAGGTAACTGAGGAAGGGACCCTAAAGGTCCAGTAGGCCTTCTATTGAAAGCTAGTATCTGGTCAGTGACGGGCACAAGCCGAGGAGAACCTAAGGCTTGCCAAGCAGTTGAGGACAGAATGCTAACAGAAGCTCCTTCATCAATTATCGTACGAAAAATTTCTTTATCGGAAACTCCTACAGATATTTGAAAAGGAACACTCGAAGGAAGACGAGATTCTGTCAGACCATTCCAATCAAAGGAAATAACCTCAGTACTTGGAGGGGGACTCGCAGAAACGGACAGGGTTTCCCCTTGCCGAGGACGTTCTGAACCGATAAGAAAAACATCAGCGGTTTCCAATTCACTCTCGCTTGGAAGATAAGAATGAGATGAAGATTGTGTCAAGGTGACTGCTTCAGTCTGGACTTTCTCCAATGAAAGAGCGGGATCAAGTGGGGATGATAGCGACTCGATCACTTCACTCTCGGGAGGGAGAGTGGGATCAATTGCAGATGAAACTGAATTGATCACTTGGTCAACCAGCGGGGGGTCGAGGGGCAACTTACTATCGTTTGTTGGAAGCACCAGTTGAGAACTAGTAATATCTTCCAACCACCGCGAGGCTTCATCCATGCTTGGACAAAGGAAAGTACGGTGCATACCCTTGCATATCAAACAGGGATATAGGACTTTACCCTTACGACCCTTCACCAAGGGGTCACTGGTTGAGGGGGTGCCATCGACATGATGGTCAGAGGTCGACGATACGATTGGTTTGGGGTTTTTAGACCACACTTCTGACACACGGGAAAGATCAGGACAATCCTTGAGAAGGTGATCACCCTTACAAAGTTTGCAAGGGAACTTGGGCTTACGGGGTGTTTTCGTAGAATGAGTGCCATTAGGGGCAACTGGTTTACGCTTGGTCTCTTCTCTATCCTTCTTCTTCTTAACTTTCCTTTTCTTCTTCTTCTTATCCACCTGATTACTAACACTATTGCTTTGGTCAGGCGAGGAAGAAGGAACGGAAGAAGATTCACCCGATGAAGAAGGGGAAGGATTAGTTTGGGATTGAATCTCTCGTGGTGGAGAGTTAACATTCGAAACATTGGGTGCAATCGGAATTACCGGATTGAATAACCATACCGGTAATCCTATGGTTAATCCAGGAAGATTTAACGTGGCAATAAAGGGAGGACCAATATCTCCAATTGGAGGAAAAGTAAAAGGTACCCCTTGAAAAGGGGTCTTTGGATTGGTAGTCCCAGAAGGAGCATGGGTACATGGAGGTAGATTCTCCATGAAACAAAACTAAGTGATGTGGACGAAGTCTTGTTAAAAAGAACTCAAAAACCCTCAGGCAACCGAGCGTGCGAAAGGGGAGCTAGGAAAAGACAAGGCTCACAGGCCAAAAGAGCAAGCTCAAAAAACTATACTGAGGTCGCTGCCAAAGTAAGCGAGCTGTACAACAAAATGGCCAGAATGCCAACAAGCAGCCCTACAAAGAAAAAGACCCTCTACAAGATAGCAAGCAAAACCTCCTAACTAAGAGCTGGAGACCTCAACAAATTGTATCCTTCGCAAGGTGATGAAATCCAAGTCGAACAATACAACATGAGAGACCGATATAAGAAGGATATCCCTCTACCGAAAGGGATCCTGGGTAAAAGAGCCCTAGTAGAATAGATACTAAGCTACCTCGTTCATGACACGTCGGAAAAGGTTTTGGGCACTTCAGCCTTCCGAAGAAGACAGCGATCGATGTTGCCTTAGGGCTAAGTGGAGTGCGGTATTCCACAGAGTCCGTCCGGTTCTCAATCTCGCGGCCGTTTAACCCCTGAAAGTTGGAAACAGTCAGGAGGCCCCTCCACAAACTAGCTGTGACCGTGTCAATAAGTACTAGAGGATTTTAGTTCCCTAAAGACAACGACTATGTCTCAGATGAAAATGACAAGGGGGAATTATTTTGATGCCTATCCCCGGTGTCCTACCTAACTACCAAATTCTTTTGATTTCCTCAAGTGAGGTTAAAGTTGGTTTAATTAGGGAGATTAATTTTAGTGGCTGTCTTACTCAATCGGGTTATGGAAGTGCAACTTGATGGTGTTATGACGACCCAAACCATGCAAATGAAGATGAATCGAAATGAGCCTTTCTCTTCGATGAACACTAGCTAAAGTAAGGAAGAATTCTTTCCGTTCCCAATATGCACAACCCAATGCACATGCAATTTTATTTCTTTTCAAAATGATAGAAAGAAGTAAAATATGTACCCAAAACTAACCCAAAGTAATGAAAAATTTCTTCATATGAACACCAAATGTAATGATTCTAATTCATTTCCTATCTCTTTATACTTGAAAAAGACACATCCAAGCTATGGAAAGAAAGATTCTACAAATGCTTCCAATCAAATGCAAGACAAAGAGAAGAATCTAATAATTTTGTCTAACTCAAATGCACATAAATATGAAACAAGTATTTCTTCTTTTCATGAATGTAATACCAAAAATATCAATGATTAAATTAAGGCAAGAAGAATACTTTAGTGTTTCAATTTCATGAATATGGTAAAAGAATGACAAAATCAAGCTTCTCTTTGAACTAAAGCGGAGGCAAGGAATCAATCTTTTCAAACAATCATTAGCTAGGATGTAAAGGAAATAAGATGCCAAGCAATCCAAAAACGCCAAGCACACCAAACCAAAAATGATCTCAAAACCTTAATATGGGTCAAAACGACTAAAGGATGCACGATTCATGGCCCCCCCTTAAAAATAGAACCCATTTCGCTTAAAAACTGCAAGCAAAACACTAGTATTGACTCAAAGGGCCAACATGGATCCAAATCTCGAAAAGACCCAAAAATAACCAAACAAACCAAATGAACACACTTTCCAGGAACTACCGCGGGCTATAGCCTGACTGAAGCGCGGCACTGTGAAACTGTCGCTCTGGTATTAAGGCCTAGGACGCGGCACTGTGTAAGTACCGCGCTGGAAGTGGTTATGAGGGCGCGGCACTGTGGCAAGAGAGGGAAAGAGGCGGAAGTTTGAGAAAAGATCTTGACTTTTCAAGGGTTCGCCAACCCAGAGGACTTACTGATCTGTAACAGGAGTCTAATGCAAAGAACAGGGAAGTGAATGAGGGTAAAAGAACCCAATTCTTATAATCAATAAGTGAAATTGAAAGCAAACTTCACAAGCAAAGAAAATGGACTCAATTCCCCAGTGGAGTCGCCAGTTTTTGTTGTAGAAATTTCTCCCTACGGATAGGTAGAAACTCTCTTAGGATAAAGCAGGATGTACTGACTCTATACTAAGACAAAAAGGAAACAAATGCTACCTTGAATCCCTAGATCTAACAAACGTCTCAAGATTAAAATGCTAGAAAGAGTAGAAGGAGTTTAACTGACCTTCTATCCAAACGCTTGTCTTTATTGTTGCTCCAATCTTCAAGCCCTCACGAATGAACCTGTCAAAATGGAACCAAGACACAAGAATGCACTATTCTCTAGCAACCTGAAACATGAGTTAGGATCTAAATCTATGAAAGATACAAATCATATCATTAAAACAAAATTAACACAAATGATTTGGGAAAACAAGACAAGTTATCTTTATTATCAACTTGAAGAGTACTTACAAAGGTTGCTTGATGTCCAAGCCAATCCTCCAGCTCCAAGTGCTTCCTCTAGCTATCTCTGCAGCAGTCTAAAGATCATAGGTTTGATGCCCCAAAAGTCCTCCCTTTGGCTCATGGAAAGCTTCTCTCTTATAGCACATGGGAAGGCTAACCAACAAGAGAGAAGTGTGGATCTATGGAGGGTTTAGTGGATCAGGCCAGCTAAACAAAGAAGGAGTTAGGATCGAACCAAAGGTAGTAATCCCAACAAAATCTCCTCGAAGGTTGAAATCCCAAAATCCAAGGCAAAAAGGCTAATTTCAGACTACCGCGCCCCTATAACTGAGCATAACGCGGTAGTACCGCGCACCAGAGAAGGAGCAACGCGCGGTAGTGCTAACTACCGCGCCCTTGTAGATGTGCAAGGAGCGGCAGTGCTCACAAACAGGGCTAAGTTGGGCTGGAAGATGGCAGAAAAAGGTTTTGCTTTCAGTATTCAGTCAATGGTTTTCACTCTGGATGTTCAGATGATCTTTAAGGGAAACTGTCGTTTAGGTCGGTAATGCAAGGATGCGACACTAATATGTAATGTGTAATATTGAGGTATAACATATTGGTAGAAAAAAATTCATTCAAATGGATGGGCTATTTGTGCGAAACACAAATCCATTTGATTTTACCATAAAGCCATGCATGTATGTCCATATTTATTATGAAAAATTGACTGGAATTTCTGAAGATGAGTCATTGAAAATTCCATATCCTATAGAAGTGTTGGATTGTCTAGTAGATGTTTCAACTGGTGGAACATTTTTTTGGGTAAGAATATTTGAAAATCATGTAGATGTTTTTGGTAGAGACCACTATATTCATGAAGGTGTGAATTTGCATCCACATTAGGTGTTTTACACAAAACAAGCTTTGTTGATACCAACTGAAATAATTGATGGTGAGTATACATGTGTATCTTTTAATATATATTCTTCAACTCATATATGAAAAAATTATTTGTAGTATATAATGTTATATAATGTTGTGTTGTAGGAATTTTTGATCTTTTCTTTACTGTGAGATCTATTAAAACGAGGGGCACTAGCAGTAAAAAAGGATAATCTCTTTTTTGTCGGTTTATTGCTACGATTGATGATAAGCACACCAGTTTTCAACTTCTTGCAACAAAAGGTGACAATGAAGTTGTGACTGCTAGATTAGCTGCATCTACAGAATATGGAACACACAATGCATTTCCATCATATATCGGAGTATTGCATCCCAATCGAGTACATCGTCACAATATTCATCTTCTTTCCTACAAAGTTTTCAATCACATAAGGTCTCGACACATTATACATAGTGAATCTTATGTGGAAATTCCTTGTTCAAATGAAAGTTTCATGGTTACTTTTGAACTAATTGCAATGCATTCTGTACCTTCCGGGATTGTAAAGAAGAATAATTCACTAGAGTTCAGCATATAAGTCTATGAGAATATTAAGGAGGCTGTTTTATATACATGGCCTACCTTTCCTGATAGATATCAACCAACTTCAGGCTCAAGTGATCAGATTTAGACTCTTGGTAAATGGAGAGTGGGACCAAAATTTAGATTTCACTATTTATATAGCTTACAACCTCGTGTACAAGTACACTTTTCATGGGATTCACACCAATGGGACCCTGTCCATGAGTGTTATGGATTAGGGATGAGGACTAGTGTACCCCATTTGGATTTGTAAACATTTTTCCTTTCATTAATATATTTTTATACTGTTTGGTGTAATATGTATGGTGAATTATATTATTTAGTATATATGAATGATTTATTTCTTGCATTAAATTGTTTTATATGTACATGCACCCTAGTTCTATAGTAGCTGCTCTAGGATTAGATGTGTTGATCATTTTGGAATTTCAGTCCGTTGAAGAAGTTTGGGGTCTTTTGATAGAACAATTTACAAATTGTTGAAGAATGTACTATATTTCGGCAATATAATAGGCTTATTTCTGACAAAAAAATGAGTGGTGTTTTACCTTTTTTATCCAAGGACTAAATTCAGATTATTTAATCTAACACAGAAATAAAAACATTCTTCATGTGCTAGTAAGAACGTTACATAGTCAAATTGAATGATACGAGTTGAACATGATGTGTATTAACAGTCACCACTACACTATTCAATATTTTCAATTTTATCCTAAAAATTGCTATTGTGTAAAAATACTGAAAATGAGCCTTGACTCAATAGGGTTCAATTTTTGGTCTGTTTGAGTGATTCAAATTGGAAAATGTGAGTTTTCTTATTCTCTGTATTTTTACATTTTCATATTTTCATTGCATATTTGCAAATACCAGGAAATTTGGTTGAGTTATTGTCATTGAAAACAATGGCTAAGTACTGAAAATATGGCTCAAGTGGCTTTGGGAAAATGACCACCATTTCCTCACACATAGAGAGAGATAACTATTTGGAGGGAACCATCCTATAGGTGGATGACTAATGCACCTAAATATAGTATCGGTCTTGGAAAAAAGTATCTGGTGAAGAATATATTGGCCTGCCAAAACATCCACTCAGCCTTTTTTCCACTTAAAACTAGCCTAAATGGCCTTAGGAAAATGACCATTAGATCTCACTAGTGAGGGATTAATTTTTTCTAAAAACATAATCTTTTTGGTGGACGATTTACACACATGACCATTGAATCATTCGCGATAAAAGGTCTATGGACAAGAAGATAATGGCCTGCGAAAACAACCAATCAACCTTCTTTGCATACTCCAATATTATGCCCCCCTTTGGCAAAAATGGCTAAGTACTGAAAATATGGCTCAAGTGGCTTTGGGAGAATGACCGCCATTTCCTCACAAAGAGAGAGAAAACTATTATGAGGGCACCATACTGTAGGTGGATGACTAATGCACCTGAATATAGTCTCATTCTTGGAAACAATTCTCTGGTCAAGAATATAATGGCCTTCCAAAACGGCCATTCAGCCTTGTTTGCACTTAAAACTGGCCTAAATGGCCTTAGGAAAATGCCCACCAGTTCTCACCAATGAGGAATTAAATTTATTTGAAAACATAAGATTTCAGGTGGAGGATTTACACACTTTACCATTTACTACTCGATAAAAGGTCTATGGCCAAAAAGATAATGGCATGCCAAAACATCCAATCAACCTCTTTTGCACCATTCTAGAAAATGCTTGCCATGGGAAAAAAGGGCTAAGTACTGAAAATATGGTCCAAGTGGCTCTGGGAAACTGACTGCCATTTCCTCACAGAGAGAGATAGATAACTATTTGGAGGGCACCATCCTGTAGGTGGATGAAAAATGCACTTGAATATAGTCCAAGTCTTGGAGAAAAGTATTTGGTGAAGAAAATATTGTCCCGCCAAAACAACCACTCACCCTTTTTTGCACTTAAACCAGGCCTAAATGGCCTTAGGAAAATGCCCGCCATTTCTTACCAGTGAGGGATTAAATTTATCCGACAACATAAGCTTTCAGGTGGATGATTTACACACTTGACCATTTACTCCTTCTCGATAAAAGGTCTATGGCCAAGAAAAGAATGGCTTGCCAAAACATCCAATCAACCTATTTTGCACCATTCCAGCAAATGCTCGCCATGGAAAAAATGGCTAAGTACTGAAAATATGGCTCAAGTGGCTTTGGGAAAATGACCGCCATTTCCTTGTAGAGAGAGAGATAACTATTTGGAGGGCACGATCCTGTAGGTGGATGAATGATGCACCTGAATATAGTCTCATTCTTCGAAAAACGTCTCCGGTGAAGAAAATATTGGCTTGCCAAAACAACCACTCAACCTTTTTTGTACTTAAACCTGGCCTAAATGGCCTTAGGAAAATGCCCATCAGGTCTCACCAGTGAGGGATTAAATTTATTTGACAACATAAGATTTCAAGTGGAGGATTTACACACTTGACCATTTACTCCTTCTTGATAAAATATTTATGCCCAAGAAGATAATGGCATGCCAAAACATCTAATCAACCTCTTTTGCACCATTCCAGAAAATGCTCGCCATGGGAAAAAATGGCTAAGTACTGAAAATATGGCTCAAGTGGCTTTGGGAAAATGACCACCATTTCCTCAGAGAGAGAGAGAGATAACTATTTGGAGGGCACCATCCTGTAGGTGGATGAAAAATGCACCTGAATATAGTCTCATTCTTGGAAAAAAGTCTATGGGGAAGAAAATATTGGCCTGCCAAAACAACCACTCAGCCTTTTTTGCACTTAAAAGTGGCCTAAATGGCCTTAGGAAAATGCCCACTAGTTCTTACCAGTGAGGGATTAAATTTATCTGACAGCATAAGCTTTCAGGTGGAGGATTTACACACTTGACCATTTACTCATTCTCGATAAAAAGGTCTATGGCCAAGAAGATAATGGCCTGCCAAAACATCCATTCAACCTCTTTTACACCATTCCAGAAAAATGCTCGCCATGGGAAAGAATAGCTAAGTATTGAAAATATGGCTCAAGTGGTTTTGCGAAAATGAAATCCATTTCCTCAAGGAGAGAGAGATAACTATTTGGAGGGAACCATCCTGTAGGTGGATGAAAAATTCACCTGAATCTAGTCTCAGTCATGGAAAAAGTCTCTAGTGAAGAAAATATTTCCCTACCAAAACAACCACTCGGCATTTTTGCACTTAAACCTAGCCTAAATGGCCTTAGAAAAATGCCCCCCAGTTCTCACCAGCGAGGGATTAAATTTATCTGACAACATAAGCTTGGAGGATTTACACACTTGAAAATTTACTTGATAAAAGGTCTATGGCCAAGAGGATAATGACCTGCCAAAAAAATCCAATCAACCTCTTTTGAACCATTCTAGAACATGCTCGCCATGGGAAAAAATGGCTAAGTACTGAAAATATGGCTCAAGTGGCTTTGGGAAAATGACCGCCATTTCCTAACAGAGAGAGAGATAACTATTTGGAGGGCACCATCCTATAGGTGGATGAATAATGCACCTGAATATAGCCTCAGTCTTAGAAAAAAGTCTCTGGTGAAGAAAAGCTTGCCAAAACAACCACTCAGTCTTTTTTTCACTTAAACCTGGCCTAAATGGCCTTAGGAGAATTCCCTCCAGTTCTCACTAGTGAGGGATTAAATTTATCTGACAACATAAGCTTTCAGGTGGAGGATTTACACACTTGACCATTTACTCCTTCTGGATAAAAGGTCTATGAACAAAAGGATAATTTCGTACCAAAAGATCCAATCAACCTCTTTTGCACCATTCCTGAAAATGCTCGCCATGGGAAAAAATGGCCAAGTATTGAAAATATGGCTCAAGTGGCTTTGGGAAAATGACCACCATTTCCTCACAGAGAGAGAGACAACTATTTGGAGGGAACCATCCTGTAGGTGGATGACAACTGCACCTGAATATAGTCTTAGTGTTGGAAAAAAGTCTCCGGTGAGGAAAATATTGGCCTACCAAAACAACCACTCAACCTTTTTTGCACTTAAACCTGGCCTAAGTGGCCTTAGGAAAATGACCTCCAGTTCTCACCAGTGAGGGATTAAATTTATTTGACAACATAAGATTTCAGGTGGAGGATTTACACACTTGACCATTTACTCCTTCTCGATAAAAGGCCTATGGCAAAGAAGATAATGGCCTTCCAAAACATCCAACCAACCTCTTTTGCACCATTCCAGAAAATGCTCACCATAGGAAAAAATGGGTAGGTACTGAAAATATGGCTCAAGTGGCTTTGGAAAATGACCGCCATTTCCTCACAAAGAGAGAGATAACTATTTGGAGGGCACCATCCTGTAGGTGGATAATTAATGCACCTGAATATAGTCTCAATCTTGGAAAAAGTATATGGTGAAGAAAATATTGGCCTTCCAAAACAACCACTCAGCCTTTTTTGTGTTCCAAAATAGCCAATCAACCTAATTTTCACCATCTAGAAAATGATCCCCTTTGGCAAAAATGGCAAAGTACTGAAAAGTGATAGCTTATGTTTATGTGTTTTTTTATGTCAAAGTACAACCAGTTTATAAAATTCCAAATTAAAACCCATTTATAAAAAATGAAAGCTTATGTTTGTGCACTTTTTTATGTCAAAGTACAACCAATTTATAAAATTCCCTCCAATGACAAGGCCTGATGTCAACATAGGGAAAAGTGCATGCCCAAGTCATGAATTATGACCTAGAAATACACTCAAGAAAAGCGTTTTGTTGCTGAAATACTCTTTGCGGGCATAATTTGTGAGCTTGAAAATACAGTCTGCTTGCATCACCTCACCTCTACTTCGAACCTAGACAACCATAGTCGAACTTGAAACAGGGGCATCCTCTACCATGAGCGCAGTTGAAACGCAGACATCCTCTTTGTGAAAATCCTCACAGCAGATCTAAGAGCTGATGTATACCTCACAAGAAAGAACTAGAGAAAAATAGAAGAAGAGTGCATAATGGAGCAACAAAACATAGATGCAATAAAACTCAGATAGGAACAGAATAATTACATATGTTTCATTAATTCGTATATCAAACAATAATGCTACAATAGACTGGATTCAAATACCAAGGTGATAATTTGAATAAGCCTGCATGAAATCATCATCAGATTAATAGTGGAGTGTCATCAATGCATTGGTAGCTGTCAAACTGAGTCAACTAGATGTAACTGAGTCTAACAGAATATAACTAGTCTTAACTGGATGTAACTGAAGCTGTTAGTAGTCATAATAGATAAACTAGTCTCTCTGGATGTCTAACAGAGTGTATCAGTCAGTTAACAAGCAATTAACTGAGTGTAGTCAGTTAACAAGAAACTAACTTATTGTGCCACTGGTGGGATGTGAGAGAGCGCACACTTCACATGTGGTAGATAAAAAGAGGGCGCATCACTGACTAGTAGGGATGGAAGTGAACAAAAAGAAGCTCCTGGGTCTAGCAGACTAGGGACAAGGTGCTGGGAGACAGGGCTACTGATGACTGGGATGCATGCATGCATGCAATTGCATGAATGCATGCAAAAATGCATGCATTACTGAATGCAAAACAATGATAATGCTAGGTAGGAAAGGAATGGAGTATAGAAATATCCTAACACCCCCCCTTAATTCATACTTTGCATCCTGGGCCCTGGTAACTGTAATATCCCGATTTTGACCCTATTGCATTAAAATTGTAAATGATGTAAATATCGTTATTAAATCATGGTGAGGAGTTCAAGGCCAAGGCCGCACCATCGATTTATTGTTTTATGTATCAGCAATTAAAAATCGGTGCATATGGTTCTTGTGCTAGACAGGCACAATGTAAATTAAGACATCATGTAAATACGAATTTTAATGAAATACCTACAATTAGCTATGCAATGCAACAAGATATGGGGGCATTATTTCACAAGGAATAGGGAGGGAAATTATTCAAAAACGTTGAGCCAATGGTGTAAGCTAGATGTCAATGAATGAACCCCAACTACCCATTTTGACTTATGCATCCAATCATTTAATTCTTCCAAGAGTTGGCTGAGGTAGTTGATGCCTTGGGAATGAAGAGGTATGGCAGCCAATTTCGTGCATGGGCAAGCCATCGAACTGGGAAAACGTAATTTTGCTTCTTTGGCAAGAAAACACCCACGAAATGGTGCCCAAAGCCATCTTTCACCCATGGAATTTTCTCTCTCACGCAGTCTGAGCTAGCTGGGGCTTTCTCCTTCACATTTTCCATCTTTTTCCTGCATTTTCCATGGTTGGGAACTTGTTTTTGTATTGCACAGTGGTTGGAAGGAAGGGAGTCACGATTTGGGGGTTTATGGAGGTTGTTTCTATCCCTTGAATGCCCATAAACGTTTTCTGGAAATGATTTTGCTCTCCTAGGGTTGATTCACCAATTTCCATTTCGTTTTTGGTTGCCCACATTTTTTTGCAGCTAATAGAAACCCCATTTTGGAAATCCCACTGTAAAAACATTTCCCTTCATGCCCAACACTTGTGATTTTGCTATTATGGGCATCTCTATTTTGGTTTGAACCTGTGTGCAAGAAATTTGGAGTGGAAGTGGACCAGAATTGGTTTGATAAACCTAGTGAGGAAGGTAACCTCTCAAGAAGATCAAAAGGGTTGGTTACTCTTCTATGCATACCTGGAAGGACACTAGAATGGGAGGTATGGCCTGAGGGACTGTGCAGTAGTGAAGGGAATACTTCCTTGTTCCAGGTGTGTAGGTATTGTGAGGACCAAGTTATATAGATCTTGTAGAGGGCATCCATATCTCTGTGGTTGAGCTCACTAGCTTAGCAATTCTTCCTTTCCATTGCCTTAGCAGCTTGATAAACCCAACTGTGGATTGGCTTGGCTTATTTTGGTGTATTTTGGCTATGTGTGAGTCTGTTGTTTCCTTTTTCCTTGTAGAAATCATGTCTAGCTCATAGGTGGCCATTGTGTTGAGAGATTGATGAGCACAACTGACCTATGGTTGGGTGGAACGTTGCAGTTGCATAGCCAGTTGCTCGAGGCTACTTCATTTCAATATAAGTACTCTCTTTTATAAATTCTGCAATGTATTTATTTGATGGTTGTCATGAAAATATTGAATGTATGCTAGATATGTAGATGATTTTAATTCTGCCGTGTTTAATTACAATACGCATATGTATATGTCTTTTATTATCAGTGAGTTTTTACTTAATGGATATGGGGCTATATGCCCAATTTTAGCATCACGTTCTCTCCCTATCACTAGGATGATGGGAGGGGATGTTACAGTAACTAGGACACAAGGTCACCCATACAATCAAATAAATGATAAAAAATAAAAAAAATGAACTACCCATAAACCGAGGAAATGGGGAAAACCTCATGGGAAAAATACCCCCCCTCAAAAAAGGAACAACAAGGAACTCAAAGAACCTTCATACTAAGCAGATAAGGGAAAATCTTTCCTCAGTGAAAACTTTTGCAAAAAACTTGGCAAGTTGATCCTCTGTAGGATGCCAATGCAGGTGCTAGATCTGGATCTGGTCTTCTGATGTGCCTCCCACTGTGTAGAAAATGTATTGGCCAAATCAAGTCTTTCAGGAAACCTTTCTGCTACTAGAGCGAATGGCTCATGGTGGTCCAAATTCTGAATCTTTGAGTATTTTTTGTCAGAAAACTCAGATTGTCTCCTGGTTATAGATCCTCCATGGTGAGTCTTTCCAAGATATTGTAGATCAAACCCCACCATCATGAAACATCTCTCAGGAATAAGTATATCTACATGGCATAGTTCAAGGTTGGAATGATATTGATATCTGGTGGTTTTGTGATCAGATGGATCCTCAACTGTGATCCCAGTAGCTGCAAGGGCTTTGCGATCCAATATTGGCCTTGGCCCTAGATTGGGATCATGTGTTGGTTCTAGATCTAAATTTGAATGTTCTTGAACTTTGTCTCAACATCAAAATCTTTATCTTCATCTTCATTAGAAGAGGATTCACTCTAATATTCATCAGATTCCGAAGGAGTAGGAAAAGAGAAAGGCAAAAAATGTGAGAATTCATATGCCTTGGAGGCATGATTTGCAAACCCTTTCTCTATAGTCTTCCCAGTGGAGATCTCTGTAATCTCAACTGTGTTGGGACCAAAGATCACCTTCTTTGGTGATCCTGTGTAAGTCATATGATATATAGACAACAATTTTTTTGTCAGAGAGGGAAAAAATAGAACATTCTTGAACTTTCCATGCTCCATATGTACTGTACGCATCCCTTTGGTAGTGATCTGAGAGTTGTCTCCCATGTGAATAGTTGGGCCATATTTTAGATCTAAAGAAGAAAATGATTCTTCATAGGAAACCATGTGGTTGGAGGGTCCTGAAGCTATGAGGAGGGCCTTTGATTTCGAAAATCCATCCATCAATGCATGGCATTCCTCATGACCATCAGATTCACTTCCAGAATCAGACACTCTTGCACCTTTTGGAAGGGCAATTTTGTTATGTTCAAGAAGCTTGGTTAGTTGATCTATTTTCTTGTGCATGCAAGTTCTCTTTGGGTGGTTTACTTTCTTGCAGTAGGGACACTTAGATCTATCATATATTTTCTGTTTTTCCTTCTTGGATATGGAGGCTCCTTTTGATGTACTTGACTTGGAATTCAGCTTGGGTTCAGATGGCTTCTTGTCCTTGCCTTTGTGCCTCCCTTTCACATTCGCACTATTTTCTTCTCCAACTAAAAGAGCTTGATCATTGGAGGCCTTGATGGCACCCATTTGGATTAATTTGTCTTTTTCTTGGATGAGAGATGTAGTAAAAACTTCTAAGGAGGGCATCTTCCAACTAGGGATTGACATTCACCCAGAGTGGAAGGTAGATACAAAGACCAAAAATTAAGATCCTAGCTTACTCAGAATGGATAACACCAATTGCTCATCCTTCTTATCAATGCCACACTGCTTGCATTGCATAACCAAATTTTTGAATTTCAAGAAGAATTCCTGAATGGTATCAAAACTGCTTGTAGGGAAACCAATTCATTCTCTAGAACATGGCCTCTTAGCTCATCTTGTTTTCTGAAGAGGGCCTCTAAATTCAACCATAAATTTCTTGGAGTCTTCAACCCTTCGAGATGAAACAATAGATCTCTAGAAATATGAATGCACATGTAACCAAATGCTTCATCTAATCGATTTAGATGCTTGGTTTTCTCCACAACTGAAGTTGGTTTGGTGTCCCTTCCCATTGTTATCTTGTGTATAGATTTGATTCTCAATGACATTCCCATATCAAGCTTCCAATCAAAGTAATTGAAATGTGTCAGGATTCTAGGAGTGAGGGGAGTGTTCGAATTGCTCATCTCAACTGCTGGAGCGAATACAAGGTGAAACTGCTATTACTGCAGTAGGTTGCTGCAACTGCTAGAACTGTTTTTGGACTCAAGAACTTTGAATGACCTACAAAAAACTCTCAAGAATGGAGATAGACTATACTCTCAACATGCTCTGATACAATGTGAAAATACTCACAATAGATCTAAGAGCTTAGGTATAGCTCACAAGAAAGAACTGCAGGAAAATAGAAGAAGAGTGTATGATGGAGCAGCAGAACATAGATGCAATAGAACTCAGATAGGAGAAGAATAATTACACATGTTTCATTAATCTATATATCAAACAATAATGTTACAATAGATAGGATTTGAATACCAAGGTGGTAATTCGAATTAGCCTGCTTGAACTCATCATCAGATCAGTAGTGGAGTGTCATCAATGCACTGGTAGCTATAAAACTGAGTCAACTAGATGTAACTGATTCTAACAGAATATAACTAGTCTTAACTGGATATAACTAAAGTTGTCAGTAGTCAAAACAGATAAACTAGTCTCTCTGGATGTCTAACAGAGTGACAAGTGTATCAGTCAGTTAAAAAGAAACTAACTGAGTGTGCCACTGGTGGTAGGTGAGAGAGGGAGCACTTCACATGTGGTAGGTGAAAAGAGGGCGCATCACTGACTAGGAGGGTTGGAATTGAATAGAAAGAATCTCCTGGGGATAGTAGACTAGGGACAAGGTGCTGGGAGACAGGGATACTAATGACTAGGATGCATGCAGTTGCATGCCTGCATGCAAAAATTCATGCATGACTGAATTCTAAACAATGATATGCTAGGTAGGAAAGGAATGGAGTATATAAATATCCTAACACTCTTCTGCAACTGAAGTTAAAACATAGGCGTCCACATATGATATGATAACAATAAAAAAAATCTAGGAGTATTCTGATGCATGGAGAGATGCAAATATTTGGCCACCAGGTATGGAAACTATCCCGAGGAAAGCATAAGTTTTAGACTTTTTTTTGGAATGTTCAATTATGTTGATGAGGAGATATATGAGGCTATTTCGAAATATGATGCTGGGAATATTCAACTCAAAATTTTTGTGAAGCGGGTAAACCTCGACCCTGATTTGGTTTCCCAAGCTACAAATATTCCATGCAGAGGGCCTGAAGTGATTTTAAGCTCTTGGAAAACCCCCAGACAGGAGAAGAACCAAATGGCCAATAAAATTTGTGGGACATAAGTATATCTTCCTAGGAATGGTTTAAGAATGCAAGATGCCCCTCCCAAAATATACAAAACATTGATTCAAGTTGTCCTTCGGACAATTCTGAATCATCACATGCAGGACATTATGGGTGAATGTATGTGGGTAGTGATACATTGGGTGGAAGATATACCTGTAGATATTACTTATTTATTGGATAAGAAAATCCACTCTACCCTGCAAGAGAGCCAATTAAGGAAGGTTAAATTTAGTTTCCCAGGAACACTTCGAAAAATTATTGATTTATGTCAACCCCATGCTACTAAAACATAGATTGGTGATAACAACTAGCATGGAAATATATCTTTTCCAAAACCACATGTTCATAAAACATAAGTTAGGAAATGTAATAGTAGGGAACATAATAAGGAATTGCCAGTACAGTTTCCTCAGTAGAATGAGGAATTAGTAAAATATCCTGAGCACCCTGGGGAATTACCATTACATCCTCCTAAACAGAACGAGGAATCGTTAGTACAAAGTCCTTAGCACCATGATGAATTACCAGTGCAATCTCCTGATTTTGTCACAATTGATGTAGTTTGTGCTGCCACAAATTTGAACGAGTTACATGGAAATTTAGATAGAGGTCATTGGGATGAGGTGACAGGCAATGAAATGGAACAAACTATTGCTCATTTTTCCATTCCTCAAGAGGTTCTTGATAGAATTCCTCCTAAACAGTGGGCAATTGAGTATGCTTGTTATTCCAAATCTGATTCAAGGGATTCCACTATGCATTTAGACATTCCATCATATAAGTTTGATAGTAGATACGTGTTCATCCTATATGATAAAATGGAGCATTTCAAGGAGCAAGATTCCTATATATGCAATTGTGTAGAAGAGGGCTTGAGAAAAGATAATGATATTATAGAATGCCTCAAACAGATACCAGCATTGCAAAAGATAGTTGTGGATAATCAATTCAAAGTGAACATAATTATAAAAGGGGAAGAAGAAATGGTTGAACTATTATCCAAAGAAGTAGACAAAATCACTGATGAAGAGTAAGTGAGGGTTGTGTATAAAGAGGATTTGGAAAAAGCTAATGTTGAAGTGAGTGAACTCAAAGAAGAGTTGAAAAAAAGACCACTTGTTTTCAATGTACCACCAATACGGAAATAAATGGATCCTTTACAGGTATTGGAGGAGAAAATTAAAGAAAATGAACATTTAATACAAGAATATCAGTTGAAGATGAAAGAGTGGGAGGGAAGCCATGGTAAAAAATTTGGAGAATTAGAATCATTAATTTTCAGTTTGAGAAAAACCATTTCTAAGCAAGTTGATAAGTTGAGAGGCAAAAGGTTTGAAAGGATATCTGAATCTTTGGAACTTAAAAACCAAAGGAGAGGGAAAAAAAATTACAGTGAAGAAGGTGGTGAGGGTGAAGGTAAGGGTACCAAAGGAGACGAGGGTAAGGGTAGAAGGAAAAAAATGCATACATGTATAATGTCCTTAGAAGAGCAAGAGAAGTCCTTATCAAATTGAGAGAAGATGCTATAAGAATGCTTCTCAATGAGCATTGCACTAGGTGACTTGTTTGGCTCATCACGATTATATAAAGAAATGAAAGAGAAGATGATTGGAAAAGATCCAAAAATAAGAGAGGTGGAATCAAAACTCTTCGACGACCGAAAAGTTTAGCACTTGGGATATGATATGGAAATTCAAAAACTTAAATCCACAATTGTTGATTTGCAGAAGGAATTACAAGGTCCAGCTGCTACGATGATGGCAATTCCTGTCGTTCCCAACTAGACACAGTTGAGGGAAAAAGAGAATGAGAAAGAAATACAGAATCTGAAATGTGAATTGATTGAAGTTAAAGATTAGTTGAAAAATACTAGACAACAGTTTGAGGTCAAGGAAAAACATGAATCAATGAAGTATAAGAAAAAAGTGGAAATGTTGAACAAACTGATGGAGGAAAAAATGTTTTTCTTGGAAATTTAAAAAAAGTTACACAGAGAGTTAAAGAGCTTGAAAAAAAATTGCAAAAAGTGCCTTGTATAGCTCCAGAACAATTACAGTCTTCTACGAAAGGCAAGAGAGACCATTCAGATTTGTCTTCTGCTCAAGAGGAGGGATGGAAACCATCTTAGAAACATGCTAGACATGTATAAATCAACGTATATATGTATTTATCGATAGATAATGAAAAATGAATTTTTGTATTTATCGACAGATAATGAAAAAAGAATTTTTGTTTATCGACATATAATGAAAAATGTGTTTTAGTTGTTTTACTTTTTATGTCCAGGAGTTAGTGGTCCTACCGTCAATGCTTATGAAGTATGGTATTCATGTTTATTCAGTCCTCATTCGTATGGTATTCATGTTTATGAAGTCCTCATTTTTTATTGATATCTTAGTTATGTCAAAGAGTTAGTGGTTCTACAGTCAATTTTTTGGTTAATACTTTATTGCGATGTGAGGCATGATTATCAACAATTTCATAATGAAATTTTTGCACCTATGACCACTTTTTTGTGGAGCTAGCTGCTTCCTCACCTTCTTTGATGGATTTTATATGCACAGGTCCATAGAATTTGTCCCACTATTTTCCATAGATGAATCTACAGATGATTCCCAACATATTTTAATGGATCTCTTGTTTCCACATTATAAAGTTTGTGTTTTTCTACAACTCTCATAGAGGCCACCCTCACCAAGCTATGGAACTGTTACCCCCCCCCATTTTGCATGGGTATCCACTTATGATTTGCATCACAAACTTAGTGGGGATGACATTATCATGGAACCTTGATGTACCCATAGATTTTTTCTTGGTTACTTGCTTGGTCATGGAGAGCACCTAGTTAGATGCTTGGGAATGATTGTTAACACCCAAAAGTTCTCACTATCTCATTGACCCTTTTGTCCACTTTTTCTACCATTAATTGAGCCTCTAAAACCTTCAAAAGGTCACCAAAAAGACCAAAATCCATCTTTTTCCCCTCAAAATATGTAATTTTCATCAAAAAATACAAAAAAACCCTAAAAAAGGGTCCAAAATTCCCAAAAATCAATTAAAAGGGAATAAAAATATAAAATATATTCAAAAAAGAAAAAAATAGGGAAAAATAGAAAAAAGAAACCTAAACCATTTTGGTCAATACCATTGGTTTCCTTAAACCATAATGGTATTCCCCATCACCAAAAAACTATAAAAATGTGATAGAGGCTCCTCACTATTCATCCACATTCATCCTATCCTTATGCTGCCAAATTCACTTTTGAGAGCCCTAGCCTCACTTTTGAGTTTGAAGATCCCCATTTGAGCATTGGGGAAGAAGAGACCATTGGACCATTGGAGCATCTCAACCTTGCAGCTGCTCAAACTCAACCATCCTCGCCATCGAGGTAATATGATTTCTGTAAAACCATTTTTTTCATAAATAAAGAATTTGCTTTTGCATAGAGATTTGAGTTCTTTACCATTTATTTTCAAAGTTTTTACATGAACATGCTAGATTAACTCTTTCTTTTCTTACATCTTAGATTAATTCTGCTTTTTCACTTTACTTTTTTTATTGTTTCAATCGAAAGTGCTACTACAAGTTAGTAGGTGCTCATCAGCACATGCTTGGGTGAAAACCCAAGCAACAGTTTTTGGTGACTCCACTACGTTGAATCTTTCATTTCGGATCTATATTTTAGTTGTTTTTTATTTTTAATAGTGTAGATCTGGCCTACTTCTAAGCCCTTAGCTTACTGCCATAGCTATTGGCCTTTTCTACAGCCTAAAAAACCCAAAATTTCAATTTTTGGGTTCATTTTTTGGCGACGTTTTCCATATGGCATATCGAGGGTTTCTGCACCCACAGTCATGATTTCATTGCGGTTGTCGAGCCCTCTTCCACGATTTTAAAAAACCGATTTTTTCATCCCGAGCGCAACTGTGCACCCACTCATCCGTGATTTGATTGCGAGTTTCTAGCCCCATAGGAGGGATTTTGAAACCCCGATCCAGTGCGTCCCAAGCGCGATTGTGTAACCCCTCAGTTGCAATTTTATTGCGAGTTTCTATCCCCATAGGCATGATTTTCAAACCTTGTACTGTTGCGTCTTGAGCGTGACTGTGCACCCTCTCAGCTGCGATTTGATCGCAACTTCACCACAAACAACTGCGATTTTGTCTGGTAAAGACCGATTCGTTTTTCTAAGTTTTTCTCATTTCGGCCCATTTTTTCCAGCCATCTCCCCTGCATATTTGGACAGCCTACTCTTTATTTTTTGCAGCATTAAAAAATCATATTTATTTCCTGCTTTTTTTCTTTGCTACATCATTTTAAAAAAAAATTTAGTTTAGTGAAAGAAAAAGAGTGAAGCATTTTTCTATTAGACATTTCATATTTTACAAATTAAAACCATAATTTTAATTTGTTTTATTTTTTTTGCCCAAGCGAGTTCGTTTTTATGCTATTTTCTTTACCTTAAACATTTTAAAGAATTTCACCTATTTTTTGAAAAGTTTTTAAAAGCATTTACATTGAAATCATTTTCATATTTACATTCCTGTCATATTTTGCAAGTTGAAATCCTTATTTTAATTTGTGAATTTTTCACCCAAGCGAGGCATCTTTGTTTTAGCACATAACCACACCATCACACAATCTATCACAATAAATCCATGTGAGCCTTAAAATTCTCTTAACTCAACCAACATTCTAACCCCATTTGGGGAACACCAAAAGAATATTGTAGTTAGGTAGGACTGAGGGGATAAGTATCCAAATAACACCCCTCACTCACTTTCATTTTGAGACATAGTGGTTGACAATTAGGGTACCAAAATCCCCTAGTACTTGTTGGCATGGTTTAAAACCAATTCGTCAGAAAGGCCTCTCCCTTAGGAGGGTTGAAATAGCCAGACTGGTTCTAGAGGCCTGAGTTGACTACCGCAATCCATTCAGTCACCGAAGGACACCTACTCGCTATTCTCATTGTACCGCCCTTGTGGGAGTACAACGGTGATAGAACAAGAGCTGTAGATTCACCTTTCTGGACGTGTCATGAACGTGGTATCTTAGTGGCCTATCTTCTAGGATTGTCTACTCGGTGTCCCTCCCGGTAGGGGGATATCTAGCCTTTGGTTCTACAATTCATATTGTTTGACTTGGATTTCATCACCTTGCAGAGGATATGCCTTGTTGAGTCATAATACTTTTTAGTTAGGTGCTTGCATGCTCTTTTACCATCCATTGGTCTAGTAAGAACACCATTCTTTATTTTCTAGGAGCCATTTGCATGTTGGTATTTTGACCACATTTGTTTTTATTACTCCACTTACGATAGCATAGTTGTTATAGTAAGTGTTTTGAGTTTGGATGTTGGCCTGAATGCCATTGTTTTTTATGCTCCCCTCCTGTACACATGGTTGCATCATGGTTTTTCGAGCTTTCCACTCACCACCACCAGTCAGTTTCAATAGACAACCATTGAGTCTCCGAGACGTTCTCGGCGTTTCTGGGGTGAACCCCCTTAGTTCGGTTCACTTGACACCACACATCATAGACATAGATATTTGTCACTTGACTCCACACGTCATTGACATAGAGCCCCATTATCTAATTCTGACGCACCTCATTTCACATCTGACTCTGAGGCAAAATCCAAAAATCCCATCTACACTGCACCCACTAGCCACATGGCTGGTACAACTTTTGACCCTTTCTTCACAGGGACTGTTGGTGGAACATAAACCACCGCTGCCACCACAATGACCACCATAGTAGCCACAAATACCACACCTCCCTTAGGGATGCACAACATGGGACCCACACCTACCTTAGGTATGCCCTTGACAGGAACCACTTCCACCATACCAAACCCAGGGTCTACTATACCTAATCCAAACCCATCTGTAACTCATGTTGCACTAGGGGGTGTTTGCCCCTCTCACACATCTTTAGGTGAAGGGAACATCCCTTTTACAACTCATGTTCCCTTTGTGGGCAGTGGCTCAAACCATAATGCTACCACTCGCACTTATGCCCCAGCAACCATGTAACACCCCTCTGCCAGTCTGCCATTTATGGCTAGTCTGAACTTACCAGACCTTGCAAGGTTAACAAATGACCCAATTAGACATGACCCTACTTGACCCCCTATGCCCACAAAGCTCCCATCAGACATCCCAAAGTTTGAAGGGAAGGATGGAGAAGACCCACAAAATCATGTTATGTCGTTTCACCTATGGTGTTCCTAAAACTCCATAGTAGATTATTCGATTCGACTCTGACTTTTACAAAGAAAATTCATTGGTGCGGCAGCCAAATGGTATATTCAGCAGCCACACGTGACACACCCTATGTTTACATCCCTTGCCTCAACTTTCCTACAGTTCTTTCAACTACCCGTATGCTATGATGCAGGAGTAGAAATCCTATAGTCTTGTAGACAGAATACGACCACCCATCTCATAGATCATATCCATGAGTGGAGTAAGCACCGTAGTCTCTACAAGATCAAGCTAGACGACCGTATCTTCCTGGATTGGTTTCTGAAATCCCTCCCACTCATATCCAAGGATGTAGCTTCTGAATGACCCCAGTTGGAAGAAGAAGCCATTTTAAAATCCCAGCAGTTCGACTTGATCTACGCCCAGTCTGGCTATTTATACACAATCTTACCAGACATCCTGCGCGATGATCCATCCCGGAGCGATGCACTGAGGGAATCCGATGCCACTGACGATATCATTGGCCAGGTTATGGCACAAAACAAACCTTTCACCATACTGAGTACCAACAATGCCCCAGACCTATCTAGGGATACATCTCATTCTAGAGCTACAACTTTGTATGCTCCAATGATGAACACCCACCACACTGATGGACCCTCATGTCCACCACAGTGTTATGGGAAAGCACCCTCGGCTTATGCACCACTTACATATTATAACCAGCCAGCCAATCAAACTCCTGTCCATCCACAAGCCCAATTAGCTTATTACCCTCAATAGGAAGCACCTCCTGCCCCAACACTTCCACTAGCTCAAGGTTATCAACAACCACAACAAACAATGTGTCCAACTCCAAACCCTCCTGTTGACTATCCACAGTAGCCTGCTCCAGCACCTGCTCAACCTCAGAACCGCCCTACTGCCCAAGGGCAAGTATATGCACAACAAAACCAACCTCAAAACTAGAACAACCAGTGTAATCAAGGAGGTCAACAGAATCGTGGAATAGGACACAACCATGGAAATAACCAACCACAAAACCAAGGAAGGAAGCCACCTAATCCTCCAAATAACAATAACGCTACTCCTGCCAACCAAAACCCTGATCGACCACCGAAATAGGTGAAAACCCCAACTTAAGAACAAACCACCCATGTTCCTTTTGTTCGGTATATGGCCACTACACACATAATTGCCCCCATTTAGAGAAAGCACGTCAACTTTGGGCCGATGATGCCCAACGACAAGGGCACACTGCACAGCCATCACCACCTCCTCAACCGCAACCCATGATATTGCAGAATCCTCTACCCAACCAAGGAGTAGTAAACACCCATCCAATGGATCCCCCACAAGGATTCGCTGCACCACCACAACAAATTACCTATGCTGCAACTAATTACCAGCATACAGAGTTGAGCACTCGCTATCTGCTAATGATGTCATCAAATGACATCAACCTTCAAACTTGCCGAAACCAATATGGCTTAGCCCCTGAAACCACGCCTACTGATCCATCATCAAGCACCCTTCCAATTGATTAGAGATACGCATACCTAATATGCCAATGGATGGGGGTCCAAAAGTCCCTCGCGGCCCCTTAATACGAATCAACAACAACCCTAACACTCGTGCAGCTTCAAACTATAACATTGTAGAAGACTTAGCCTAGTCCCCCGTTGCTATGTCCGCTTTAGAAGTCCTAAAAAACTATCCTGCACAGAGGAAATTATTGTTGTCTGCTGTTGGTGCCATATACCCTAATGACTCCCATATGATTGCATTTGACTTAGACCAAGCCGAACCAGGTTTTCCTTCGTCACTAGCTTTTCAGGTTTCTATATCCATTCGAAACCTTGTCGTCCATCGATGCATCATCGATGAAGGTGCCTCCACTTGTGTTATGTCGACTTTTGTCTGGCAGAAATTTGGATCCCCCACACTTCATCCATCAACTACCGCATTGCGAGCTTACGATGGTCATTCATCCCAACCGCAGGGCCTATCAGTTAATGTGCCCATATAGCTTGGGGGAAAACTGGTTCTCATAGGCATAGAGGTCATTAACGCCTAGCTTGATTACAACATCCTATTAGGATGAAATTACATGTATAAAATGAAAGCGGTTGCTTCTTCTGTATTCTTCCTCATGATGTTTCCCCACGAAGGACGTATAGTCAAAATCGACCAGATAACATACTATGATCCTAATGCCCCCGCCACACCTGAAAACATTTTATCCATGATTGAACAACCCGTTCAGAGTGAGCCCACATCGTTCGTCTCCTCAGTCGAACCCGGGTTATATTTAGATACTCCCGTGACCTCCACTTTCCAATCTGTCCCACCCCCTTTGCGGATAACGGAAATTTCTGATTTGTGCACCCTTTCACACAACACACAACCACCTACTCAAAAGCCACCATTACTACCACACCCACCCACAATGCCTAGTCATATCGGAGCAACACCGATTCACATTATCCCATTCTTATTTCCTCCTATAGGAGTCACCAGCATGCCAGTAATGGCTATGCTCAATCTTCTAGGGTTAACATTTGGACTACCTGTGTGGTACCTACCTTCCCCAACCCCCCCCCCCCCCCCCCCGCCGACACCGAATATCATTTTAAAACTAGCGCAACCCATCAATACTTCGAACCTCCCACCCCCTGGTGTAACAAACATCCAAAACCGACCACCGCTAATAGGGGCCACTGCATCAACATCTAGTTATGCTCCCCCTCAACTCCGCTACAATGGGGGCATAGGCCCTCAAACCTACACCACTGGACCCACAACCCGCACCCCCCCACCGACTCCCAAGATGGCAAAGAATCCCCCAACAATCCATGTTCCCCCCAAGTGCTCTTTGTGCGACGATATAGGCCATGCTACCCATCAATGTCCACAATTACCAACACTTCAAGAACACATGAAAATGTTGGATGATGACACTAACATCCAAGTTGTCAAACTTGAACTACCCGCTCATCCTCGTAATAAATCGTTTCATACCAACCACCCTTGTGTGATATGCTTCATTTACAACCATTACTCACATCACTGCCCTGATGTCCGAGATTACAAAGCAGCTCTATACGAACTGAATAATGCCAACCTAGAGACATCCCCTCCTCTTATTGAGGAAATTCATCCCCCACCATCTTCCTCCTAGGAAGATATTAACACAATTTACATGGTTTCCAATGGAGACCCCTCTTTCCATTCGACCCCTTCCATTGATCCCTTTGACACACATGTTCAACCTTTTCAAATCAAAGAGGAAACCACATGTCCACAGCATGGGGGCAGGCCCGAAACCTTGCCTACTCATCATCATCGTCATTCTCGTCGGCGATACTGGGGGCGTCCACCCTGCAAAGGGAATTTCCCATCATCATATCATCACTTCAGTATGCCACCACGGCCCACATCCTCATGGTACACCCCCCCTCCAGTAGTTGGTCAATGCCTTGTTGATCCCTCTCCAAGACAACATCTGCACCTCCCTCTCCAAGGCAACATCTGCACCGCATTGACACCTCTGAGTTCGGGGGCATAATAGATTACCTCAAACTTGCGATAGGGGGCATGATCAATAATTTTGACCCTACCCCATCACGTCTATCTCATCACTTTAGTGAGCCCATCATTCAAACCAACACATATGTGATCCACAATCACAAACTCCATGCACATATCATGGGGGTAGGTCATTAACCCTGCTCACTTTTTCACATGCGTGATCTCAACCATTTTTGAGGTCACATGTCACTTGTATATTTGATTTGATTTGATACACCTAGTATTCTTCCCCTGTGGGTCATCATTTCTCCCCACCAGTGCATCCGTGGCTTGGTGGGCTCACCTTTGTTTGTAGCCATTTTTTAACCTAGTTTTTTCCTTTGACCATTCTGGAGTCATTATGACCTCTGTTTTTCGCACCATTTTCATTGTCGGATTCATATTTTCATTCCTATGATGATGCTTGAGATCATTTCTCTCTCTCACTACCACATTTTTAGGGCACTTTTTCCAAGCCCCTCGTTGCCTTGGTTTGCGTGCCACATCGACCGTTGTCCATTTTTTACACTCTTTATATCATCGGATTCAGTTTTCCATGCTCATGACAATGCTTGAGATCATTTCTTGCACTCACCAATACCTTTTTGTTCGTTATGATTTTATCCCTTTTTCGGGCCGACCAATTCTTTTTTGAAAAAGGCACTTAGGGAGTTTCTGTTAAGCTCTTTTATGACTCCTAAAATAATGGAAAGATCGTCGAGCAATCTTTCTTCCTTTCATGCTCGCTAAAAGTATCTGAAAGGGAGTCTACCTAGTATAAGTTTACCCCTTTTTCGGACCTTGTAGACTAATTATGAAAAAGGAATACTGTAGTCACATCAGCTAGAAGAGTTCTCCATTTGCATCATTTTATGCTTTTCCGGGCCTTGGAGACTAACATACGAAAAAGACTACCAATGGAGTCTACTTACCACTTTTAGACTCTCTAAAATTGAAAGCACCCACGAGCATGAACAGTCCTAGGCTCGCACAAATTGACGAGATAGTACCATTTTTTAGCACACTTTTATCCCTTCTTCGAGCTCATTGAAACCACGAAGAAGGCCCCAACGGTGCTTTTTTGGCACCACAACAGATCATGTCTACTCACATGGTAGCTTTCCCATTATGGTCGCCTTTGGTCAGAGTATTCTACAATATGTCACCCTGAGAGTCTCCCAATAGCATCCATCAGCTCATCCCCTAGAGTTACTCTAGTCTGCAATACATACCCCTGATCCCTTAAGGTATGATCCCCACACCTAAAAGTTAGTTTCATATGTTGCCAGGTCAACCATGTCATCATGCTATGACCAAAGGAAGTTTGAGTCCACCCACTCTATGACCCCAGTTATTCCCCATCCCCATAGTATGTCAGTCCTAACATCAGTACTATCACACTTTGGTTGTACACCTTGCGGTCCTATTAAGGAAACATCATCGCCTTGGTAGTTGCTAGTATCCCTCTATCGACGCCAACCAAATCTATTCCAGAGGATAGACCCAGAGGTCCCTCTACGTTGGACTCATCACCATTAATGATGAGTGCTTACGGATCATTTTAAAAGGAGTCCTCAGTGCCTCTCCAAATGATTGTTTCTCACATGCTCGACATCAACACCTTGATCACATCATTGAGACTCGTATAGGGTATCGTTCCTTTCAGTTATTTTGTTGAAGACCTCAGACGTCACCTGACTCTAGCACATTTGTGAGTCTACCTAAGAAAACAATCAGTCACATGTTCCTATGGATATCCGGGTTGCACTTGGAAACAGTATTCAGAAGTACCCCAGTTTTATACTCCCTCAAGTATAGAGTTCCATATACTCTTCAGAAGTTGACTCACAGTTATTGAGTCCCTACAGTTGTTGGACACCTTCAAATCCAGTAGTTCATCAACCTTTTTGACACCTCATTCAGAACGGTTGTTTCTCTTTTCCAGTGTATCAGTTCTTCAGATCAGTCATGGTATGACCATGTGTATATCCTAGCATTGTTTCCCCTCTGGACCATTATGATGTACACAACAGGTGTCTCTCCCAGTAGGGGGATATCTATCCTTTGGTTCTACAATTCATACTGTCTGACTTGGATTTCATCACCTTGCAGAGGATATGTCTTGTTGAGTCATAATACATTTTAGTTAGGTGGTTGCATGCTCGATTTCCTCCCCTTGGTCAGTGAGTCCACCTTTTTTCTATTTTTGGGAGCCATTTGTATGTTGGTATTTTCACGACATTTTTTTATTACTCCACTTACTATAGCACAGTTGTTATAGTAAGTGTTTCGAGTTTGGTTGTTGGCCTAAGTGCCATTTTTTTTTACGCTCCCCTCCTGCACACACGGTTGCATTAGGGTTTTTTCAAGCTTTCCACTTACCACCACCCATTAGTTTTAATAGACAATTGTCACCATTGAGTCCCCGAGATGTTCTCGTCGTTTCAGGGGTGAACCCCCTTAGTTTGGTTCACTTGACACCACACGTCATAGATGTAGAGATTTGTCACTTGAATCCACATGTCATTGACATAAAGCCCCATCATCCTATTCTGATGCACCTCATTTCACATCTGACTCTTAGGCAAAATCCAAAAATCCCATCTACACCGTACCCACTAGCCACATGGATGGTACGGCTTTTGACCCTTTTTCACAAGGACTATTGGTGGAACATCATCCACCCCTGCCACCACAATGGCCACCATGGTAGCCACAACTACCACACCTCCCTTAGGGATGCCCAACTTGGGACCCACACCTACCTTAGGTATGCCCAACATGGGACCTACACCTCCCATCACCGCCACTACTTAGATCCCAGTAATTAATGGAACCATTCAAAACCCATCTATAACTCATGTTACACTTGGGGGCGCTGGCCCCTCTCACACATCTTTAGGTGGAGGGCACATCCCTTTTACAGCTAATGTCCCCCTTGGGGGCATTGATCCGATTCATAATGCTATCATTAGCACTTATGCCCCAGCAACCATGTCACACCCCTTTCCCAGTCTGCCATTTATGGCTAGTCTGAACTTACCAGACCTAGAAAGGTTAACAAATGACCCAATTAGAAATGACCCTACTTGGCCCCCCATGCCCACAAAGCTCCCATCAGACATCCCAAAGTTTGAAGGGAAGGCTGGAGAAGACCCACAAAATCATGTTATGTCATTTCACCTATGGTGTTCCTCAAACTCCATAGTCGATGATTCTATTCGAATCCGAATTTTACAAAGAAATTTCACTAGCTCAGCAACCAAATGGTATATTGAGCAACCGCATGGGACACACACTACATTTACATCCCTTGCCTCAACTTTCCTATAGTTCTTTCAACTACCCGTACACTATGATGCAGGAGTAGAAATCCTACTGCCTTATAGATAGAATACGACCACCCATATCACAAATCATATCCATGAGTGGCGTAAGCACTGTAGTCTCTACAAGATCAATCTAGATGACAGTATCTTCCTGGATTGGTTCTTGAAATCCCTCCTTCCACTCATAGCCAAGGACGTAGCTTCTGAATGACCCCAGTCGAAAGAAAAAGCCATTTAAAAATCCGAGCAGTTCAACTTGATCTACGCTCAGTCTTGCTATTTATACACAATCTTACCAGACGTCCCGTATGGTGATCCATCCCGGAGCAACACGCCGGGGGAATTCCATGCCGCTGATGGTATCATTGGCTAGGTTATGACACAAAACAAACATTTCACCATGATGAGTACCATTAACGCCCTAGACCTCTCTAGGGCTACATCTCATTCTAGAGCTACAACTTCGTATGCTCCAATGATGCACACCCACCACACTCATGGACCCTCATGTCCACCACAGTGTTATGGGAAAGCACCCTTAGCTTATGCACCACCTACATATTATAACCAGTAGGCCAATCAGACTCTTGTCCATCCACAAGCCCAATCAACTTATTACCCTCAACAAGAAACACCTCCTGCCCCAACACTTCCAATAGCTCAAGGTTATCAAAAACCACAACAAACAATGGGTCCAACTCCAAACCCTCCTGCTTACTATCCACAGCAGCCTGCTCCAGCACCTGCTCAACCTAAGAACCCCCCTACTGCCCAGGGGAAAGTATACGCACAAGAAAACCAACCTCAAAACCAGAACAACTAGCGTAATCAAGGAGGTCAACAGAATCTCGGAAGAGGACGCAACCACGGAAATAACCAACAAAAAAACCAAGGAGGTCAGCCACCAAATCCTCCCAATAAAAATAACATTGCTCCCACCAACCAAAATCCTGATCGACCACCGAAACAGGGCAAAAACCCCAACTTAAGAACAAACCACCCGTGTTCCTTTTGTTTGGTATACGACCACTACACACATAATTGCCCCCATTTAGAGAAAGCACATCAACTTTGGGCCGATGATGCCCAACGACAAGGGCACACTGCATAGCCAGCACCACCTCCTCAACCACAACCCATGTTGGCGTTTATTATGTGTTAAATAATTCCAATATTTAAATTGTCAACCTGGGAAGGGAGCTTATGAGATGCAATCACTATATGTGCAGAATTGAAGGCTTGAACTAACCTAAGCTAACTAAAGATGCAACTATATGATTTTAAACTACTTGCATGACTTTCATAATTCAAATGCAAGAATTTATTCTATCTATGAAAATAGGAAATTGATTGACGAATGAGGCGAGTAGGAAATTTAATAAATATGTTTAATTGAACTGAATTGATTTGGAAGCAAGTAGAAAACTTGATAAAGATGTTTAATGTAGAAACAAGTAGAAAACTTGATAAGGATATTTATTTCTGATCCAAATCTTATGTTATGATCATCTTCATTAATTATATGAAATGGGAAACTAATCCTATGATTAATGAAGAAACTATTAAAATTGAAATAACTTAGAAAATAGAATTATTAAATCTTATCTGAAGCAAATATTGAAAACTTATAATAAATTGTACTTAAAAATAAAATTGATACATTCTAAAACAATAACTTATTAACAAATCCAATATAAAAGACATAATTCTGAAAATTAGTTGAAAAGAAGATTAGAAGAAATGTTAGGATATTCCTATACTCCATCCTAGTCCCACTAGTATTTTGATCATTTACATTTTCAGTCATGCATGCACCTTTAGAGTTTGCATGCATTCTAGGGTTTGCATGCATCCCAGTCATCAGTCCAACACCTAGCCCTTAGTTATCCAATCCCCAGGAGCTTCTCACTATTCAGTTTTATCCCTCCAGTTGCTTAATGCGCCCTTCTTCCTTGATTCTAGGGAGCAACTCACCCTTCTTCACCTACCAGTCCAGTTGTCACTCAGTTACAGTCAGTTGCACTCAGTTACACTCAGTTACACTGAGTTACACCTACCAGAGTTAGTTTGACTGATGGTTGACAGTTACTTGAGCATTGATGACTCCATTGATGATGATGAAGACTTCTAGTTGTGCTCTGATGATCATGAGGACACCTAGTTGTGCTCCGATGAAACTCTATTGATCTTATGATCAATCTGAGAGGCTAATTCGAATTGCCACCTTGGGCATTCGAATCCTCTCTACCATTGTACTATTTATTTGTCCATATTGTGATTAATTAATTAGTGTGTGTGAAGTATTATTGCTTCTATCCGAGTTCTACTGTACCATATTATTATGTTGCTCATTATACTATATTGTTCACTCTTCTTCTATTTTCCTGCTTAATCATAATTACTCTTGTGAGGTATACATCATCTCTTAGATCTGCTGTGAGGATTTTCACATGGTATCAGAGCATGTTGAGAGTATTGTTTATCTCCATTCTTGAGAGTTTTTTGCAGGTTATTACCAAGATTTCGAGTGCAGCAGTTGCAACATTTTTTGCATTTTTGCAGCAGTAGCAGTTGTAGTTATTCTATATTGTTTTTACAGGTCCTCTATAGCTTCCATGTGTTCATTAGGAATTACTCCTCTTGATACACTCAACTATGATGAATGGAAACCAAGAATGATAGCAGACTTGAAGATCCATGATCTTTTTTATTGTTATTTTGAAAGAGAGTTCGATTCCCTGAAGAGAAGATTGACTGGTTAAATAAAAGTGACATGCACTTTCAAGCAATAATGTTTTCTTTGTTTGCACGCCAGAGATTCCAATTCAAATACCGTAAAGGTGTTGAAACTCCAAAGGAGTTATGGACTCCAAAAGAGATATGGGCTCACCTAGATGAAAATTTGGGCAGAAAGAATGAACGACTTGGTCCTAACCCATTCGAAAGCAAGCAAAGTGATGCATTCACTCCTCTTGATGGTCTCTCAGATCATGAACCAGTTTCATCTCATATTGAAGTTGTTGACAAAGAACTTGCAGATTCTCCACTCATGCTCAAACTTTCTTCTCTTTCTGTGTCAGCTCACACTCTAGATATTGCAGAAGGTCCTAAATCCTCTCTTGCACCAGAGTCTGTTGGTTTGCATCATGATCACATGATTATTTCAGAGGTCAAAATAGCTACTGAAGGTAATGCATTCGCTCCTCTCCAGCTATCTCCTCTTTTATACTACTATATGATCATAAATTCATGCTTTCAGAAGGTTATTGAAGATTATGGCCATTTCCATTCGCTTGGGATAAATTCTCATGCAATTATTGGTTTTGATCTCAGTATCTCACCTCTCATGGTTCAAAGGAGATCTCAAGAAACCATGATTCAAGTCTTGCATTTAATTTGGATTCTAAGCAATTACTGCTTGGGATAATTTCTCATGCATATGATAGTTTTGATCTCACCCCTGTTGGTTCAAAGGAGATCTCAAGAAACTGTTTTGTAAGTCTTAAATCTGATTTTGATTTCAAGCAAACATGTAATAGTTATTTTTGGAATAATGTCACCCTTGGTGGTTCGAAGGAGAAGACAAAAGACTATATGCACTTTCACAGATTTGATCCTACCTCAGCTGATTCGAATCACAGGTTCAAGGATCATTCTCATGCTGTTGGATTTGTTCTCATCACATTCGATCTGAAGTGCAAGTACAATCACATGCTTTTTGAGCATGATCCACTTCTTCCCAAGAAGAAGATACCTCCAGACATATGACCAAGCATCACACATGCTTGAGTTTGGAGCATTTATTTTTATGTGTGCCTTACAGTCTATTTTTTGAGGAGGGGGGTAAGTTTCCCATGAAATTTTCCCACTTCCTTGGTTGATTGATTGTTATTATTCATTGTATTGGGTGACCCTTGGTCTTAGTTACCAGGGCCCAATATGGATTAAGGGGGGGTGTTAGGATATTCCTATACTCCATCCTAGTCCGACCAGTATTTTGATCATTTACATTTTTAGTCATGCATGCACCTTTACGGTTTGCATGCATTCTAGGGTTTGCATGCATCCCAATCATCAGTCCAGCACCTAGCCCTAAGTTAGCCAGCCCCCAGGAGCTTCTCACTATTCAATTTTATCCCTCCAGTTGCTTAATGCGCCCTTCTTCCTTGATTTTAGGGTGCAACTCGCCCTTCTTCACCTACCAGTCCAATTGTCACTCAGTTACACTCAGTTACAGTAAGTTTCAGTAAGTTACAGTAAGTTACACTTAGTTACACTCAGTTACACTCAGTTACACCTACTAGAGTTAGTTTGATTGATGGTTGACAGTTAATTGAGCATTGATGACTCCACTGATGATGATGAAGACTTCCAGTTGTGCTCCGATGATCATGAGGACACCTAGTTGTGCTCCAATGACACTCTATTGATCTTATGATCATTTTGAGAGGCTAATTCGAATTGCCACCTTGGGCATTCGAATCCTCTCTACCATTGTACTATTTATTTGTCCATATTGTGATTAACTAATTAGTGTGTGTGAAGTATTATTGCTTCTATCCGAGTTCTACTGTACCATATTATTATGTTGCTCATTATACTGTATTGTTCACTCTTCTTCTATTTTCCTGCTTAGTCATAACTACTCTTTTGAGGTATAGATCATCTCCTAGATCTGTTGTGAGGATTTTCACAAGAAATAGTAAGGAAACTAAGAAGAATGACAAAACTTAATTAAAACTCTATGTAACATAAAAAATGGTCTTAATTACATTAAAAACTGTTAATTAGAAACAAAGAAGAATTATGGTTGAAAGGCAGAAGAAATCAGATTCTGAAAAAAGCCTAAAACAATGCAGAAAGCATAAAGGTCTGAATGACGATCCGAATGCCTATCTGAATGGTTGTCCGAATGCCAGTCCAAATGGAAGAAAATGAGTTAACCTAAGGAAAAGAAGAGTTTTGGATGACTTTAATTACCAATTGGCTGATGCATATGATCCTACTATGCAAAGGAAGAAATAGTTTGAGTAATTAGAAGCTAAAATAACAAGAAAACTATTTATACTAATTATTCTGTAAGGAAGATGAACTATTTCTATGATATGCTAAAGCAAGATTAATGATGGAAGATAGAAGTAACCTACAGCTACAGAGGAAGAGGCTGATTAACTAATGGAATTAACCTATAGCTACAGGAAGAAGAGGCTGATGGAAGAAACTGAAATAATATCTAACGACAAATTATGGAGAAAAAATGAAAGCAACTACAGAGTACTAAGCTTGGTCAACCATTCTTGAAAAAGAGATTGTGTTAGCAGCAGAATATGATTTACAAGAAAAGCAAGGAAATAACATCTACAGTAAACAAGAATAATTTAAACAACTGAGAAATAAACTATCTACTTGCAGAAAGAAAATACAAAATGAAATAAACCTCTGGTTGATGAGGGGCCCTTCCTAGCAATCAGAGGTGGAACAAAACTTGTCTTAATCACTATCAGTAGAGCATCAACGTACTGAAACTTCCATTAATCGGAGAAAAATTACACAATACTTCTATCTATTCTCTACGCTATCTGATCCTCTAAACTCTTCACAGCTATGAACTAACTCTGTTTCTCTATGCAAGCATCTATTTATAAATTACAATGGATGAGAAGGTCGACAGAGTCGACCTCTCTAATAATCGATGTGTTTAATGAATAACTGGCTGCTTTGAATGGTGCATGACAGCATAGGGAGTATACACCAGGATGAATGGATTTGATTCCTTCACGAGGCAGTCGCAGCGTTGGTTTTCCTTGGACGTGGGAAGAGAGGTAGCATGCTAGCGAGCTGAACGAATGGAGGAGAGGCTGTTGGAGCACTGTCGTGGCAAGGCATTGTGCTGGCAGGATAAATGTGTGTGATCTGGTCACCTTCCAGAACAATGGCGTGAATAGGTAGCGTGATTCCAGGCTAAATGCAAGGCTGAACCGGCATGTTGGAGTGTTAACGTGGATGTGGGATGCGCTGTCAATCTTGGCGAGCCTGGGGATGGATATTCTAGAGAAACGGCTCATTAACCATGCCCATTGCCTGGAAAACAGAACCCACGTGCCCTTTTCTGCATTTAACGGTCTGGGATATGCCAACTGTGGTTCTCGGAGGATGAACACGAGGCTGAATGACGAGCTGAACGCGGTTGAGGTTAGCATCATAAGCATGCGGTGTGAATGAAGGGTCGTTTGAAAAATGCATCCTGTTAATCAAAGCTTAAATAACATGCATGACTGGAAATGTAACTTTAATCACTAATAAATCGTAATATAACAAGGTTTGACCAAAATTTATATGATAAATGAATACATGCATACCTGGTATGTTTGATGAGCTGAATGGCTAAAAGAATAACTTATTATATCAAAAATAGTAAAATTAATGCCATTCAGAGCAGATTTAATGATAAAAAATAGTGACAAAAATGGACGTCAACACTCCCCCAAATCGAAGATATGCCAAGTCGCACCGAGCAAAGAGAAAAAGAAATAAGGACGAGGTGGATGCGGTTGGATGGACTCGGAAAGGATGAGAGCGAGCATAATGATGG
This sequence comes from Larix kaempferi, assembly GCA_027924585.1. Taxonomy (NCBI): domain Eukaryota; kingdom Viridiplantae; phylum Streptophyta; class Pinopsida; order Pinales; family Pinaceae; genus Larix; species Larix kaempferi. The sequence goes on from BSBM01000104.1 coordinate 2,072,744, forward strand.
TGAGGATCAAGCAGAGGTCAGTTTTAAAGCAAGGTCCAATTGAATGTTTGAAAAGTCATGAGACGAAAATTTGGCACGTGTAAACGATCATGCCATTATTCAGAATTTTTGAAACGTGTCCCATAATAAAGATGTGTGCGTTTAACGAATTCATATGGTTTGTGAAATATTCAACCATGTCCAAAGTAAACTTTGGACAGGTTGAAAGAAAATTTTCATCATGGGATTATAACATAGTGCATTAAAAATCATGATGATCTTTAATTAATAAAATGACGGTTCGCATGTTGATTTTTTGCATATAACTTAATGAAAAGGTAAAACCATATGATAACCAGATAATAATTCTAAAAATCGCAATAATGCATGATTAATTGATTCATTTGGTGAAATTGAGATGAATTAAAGGAATGAGATCATATGCAGAGATGATATTTGATTAATCCCTGATATGGTTGTTCAATTAGATTTATCAATAGAATTAAAAAAATTAAATACCTTAGCACACTTAATCATGATGTTATAATCTATGGTTTCATTCAGATCATCATTCATTCAATTCATTCGACCCTTCATACAAACCATTTGTCTGTACAAGATGTGCTTGCTGGTTCTGATTGCTGCTAATTATGCAGAGAATTTCTGAGGCTGCCAGCACACAAAAGGATGATGTAAATATGCTTTTCTCAAATATTCAGTTGCTCTTCTTTGTTCAACATGGATCAGAATAGTTTTTTTTTCTTCTATTACTTGCATTATTCCTGAAACAACAGATCATTGTATAGGAACTTTAATTGTATTATAAGTAAACAGAAAAATAGAAGCACTTTGGAATCCTAGTAAACAGAAAAAATAGAAATAATGTTGAATCCTCCCCCAAACTGAAGGTATGGCATGTCCTCGGGCCATTAATAAAATAATACTGGGTTGTATGCTTCTTATCTAAATATTCTAGATCAACATCAATCAGCATGAAATCCTAAAAAAAACATCATTATTCTAAAAACTAGAACTTTTGATAAAAAGATGTATTCATGATATGACCAAAACAATATCATACTAAGTCATATTCTTCAATACATGCAGATTCATCAGTTTATGCTCATGAATACCACATAAATAATAATAGTGTAAGAGATGAGAAAAATGCCATAGGAAAAACTAGTCGTCCATGACTCATTGTAAAGATCTCTTGTCATCCAAAGAATATAGATAACGTTCATCGTAAAGTTTGTGAGATCTACTATAATTATGGGTCCCATTTCTAGGATAATCATATCCTAGGTATTTGTTTGAATTAGATGACAGGGTCCAAGTCCAACTTATAACCATTATCTAATGACAGTATAAATAATCGGCATAAACATGTGTTTGTATACTCAGGTTTTTTATGAGCTATGTGAATATCAATGCATTAACCAAACCTCCTTTACTCAATATTGACCTGTTGCTAGCAGGCCTATTCAGTACCCCAGCAGGTTTATCTTGGTACCATGCAAGCATAGCCCCACTGCCAACGAGCCTGTTCAATACCCCGGTGGGTTTACTTGCATTTACCGAGCTTCCTTGTTTAAGATTTTACTTAGCATGGACCCGTTGCTAGCGAGCCTATTCACTACCCCAGCGGGCACTAGAGTGTGCTAAGCCTGTTAAACACATAATTCAATATTTTGGCATGAACCTTATGAGCAAATTTATTTATAATGGCCTAAATTACAAATCATGTAAAAATATAATAACTTAAATCCATTCTTTGACTTCATAGTCTATCTTCTTCATAAAAGGTCAGTAATGTTCCCCACAAAATAGCAAATATCACCCACTTTTAGGCTACCTTTTAAAGGTGCTTTAGAGACAAGTTTTGATAATGAGTCCAGGATGAACTAGGAGTCCATAGGTGTAAGATTGAGTTTTGTAGAGATCATAATAATTAAAGTAGGTCTTTGAGTAACTGGTATAATAAGAAATATGCATGTATGATGTAATATTGCTTTGGTTTAGTCATTAACATGATCTTATTCTTAGTTCTTTTATTTTAAAGGAAAACAGAAAGTGAAGTTTGTATGAATATCTAAAGCTAACTAACCACATACAACTTTTTATTTATATACATACTATCCTATGATATCTAAAAGAAAGAAAACTCATTATTCAAGTGTAAGAACTTTTCCAATGTGACCATGTGCGAAGCAAAATGAAAAACATACCTATGTCCGCATATGAAAAATTTAAAGCAATGATTACCTGGATGTGGAGAATCAACTGACTTACTTGCTCTTGCAATAGAAGGTTTCGAATGAAGGAATGGTATTGTGGCCTCATTACCTCTTGCAACCATCTTTCGATGTAATCATGATCCTTACCTTCCTTCCTCATGCCATGCAAATCCTTTTCTTCTGAATGTTCAATTGCTTGAGTACATGAAAGATCTGTTGATAGATATGTGGAGAACTTTTCAACATCAGGTCTCTCTCCATCAAATATAGTCTCCAAGTTTTCAGTTTCCTTGGAAGATTGGCAAGGAGATTCATTTTGTAGCTCATGGAAATGTGGTTATTCTATTATTTCTGGAGAGGTAGATAAATTCTTGACTTCTGTCAAGATGTGTTCTTTTTGAGAAGAAGATATTGAGATCCCAACTGCTGCTAGGATTTGAGAGAGTTATCTCCTACTAATAAGCACCTTTGAATCCATGTCATCGGTTGGTAGGTTCTGCCTCACACATGGGTTAGTCCTGGGGTTCTTACAGCACCAAATTTTTCTTTTTATGTGTTTTTAAAATAATTTCTATTACTAAAACAAATTTGCGAAAAACACACCACACTTGCTGAAAGAATAACACACTTGAAAAGAAGGAAGGCAAACTTTACGAAATAAATTGCGGAAAATTAAACACTCAAACGAACAGAAAGGAAATCACACTTATGCGGAAAGGAACAACAAGGATTTGGGGCAACCCACTAAAGTGGATGCATCAGGCTATTACACTATGGAAAACCGTAGTGAGGTTGTCTTTGCATCTTACCATTTCCCCTCCCCATTGCTGTGTAATGTAAAATCATCCAATATACCTAGACTCCAATTCCTTTAGCACCTCCCCGACAACGACGCCAAAATGTTGGAGTTTATTATGTGTTAAATATTTCTGATATTTAAATTGTCAACCCAGGAAGGGAGCTTATGAGATGCAATCACTATATGTGCAGTATTGAAGGCTTGAACTAACCTAAGCTGACTAAAGATGCAACTATATTATGATTTTAAACTACTTGCATGACTTTCATAATTCAAATGCAAGAATTTATTCTATCTATGAAAACATGAAACTGATTAATGAATGAGGCGAGTAGGAAATTTCATAAAGATGTTTAATTGAACTGAATTGATTTGGAAGCAAGTAGAAAACTTGATAAAGATGTTTAATATAGAAACAAGTAGAAAACTTGATAAAGATATTTATTTATGATCCAAATATTATGTTATGATCATCTTCATTAATTATATGAAATGGGAAACTAATCCTATGATTAATGAAGAAACTATTAAAACTGAAATAACTTAGAAAATAGAATTATTAAACTTTATCTTAAGCAAATATTGAAAAATTATAATAAACCGTACTTAAAAATAAAACTGATACATTCTAAAACAGTAACTTATTGGCAAATCCAACATAAAAGACATAATTCTGAAAATTAGTTGAAAAGAAGATTAGAAGAAATAGTAAGGAAACTAAGAAGCATGACAAAACTTAATTAAAACTCTATGTAACATAAAACATGATCTTAATTACATTAAAAACTGCTAATTAGAAGCAAGAATAATTATGGTTGAAAGGCAGAAGAAGTCAGATTTTGAAAAAGGCATGAAACAGTGCAGAAAGTGTAAAGGTCTGAATGACGATCCGAATGCCTTTCTGAATGGTGGTCCAAATGCCAATCTGAATGGAAGAAAATGAGTTAAACTAAGGAAAATAAGAATTTTGGATGACTTTAATTACCATCTAGCTGATGCATATGATCCTACTATGCAAAGGAAGCAATAGTTTGAGTAATTAGAAGCTAAACTAACAAGAAAACTATTTATACTAATTATTCTCTAAGGAAGATGAACTATTTCTATGATATGCTAAAGCAAGATTAATGATGAAAGATAGAAGTAACCTAAAGCTATAGAGGAAGAGGCTGATTAACTAATGGAATTAACCTACAGCTACAGGAAGAAGAGACTGATGGAAAAAACTGAAATAACATCTAATGACAGATTATGGAGGAAAACTGAAAGCAACTACAAAGTACTAAGCTTGGTCGACCATTCCTGAAAAAGAGATTGTGTTAGCAGTATAATATGATTTACAAGAAAAACAAGGAAATAACATCTACAGTAAACAAGAATAATTTAAACAACTAAGAAATAAACTATCTACTTGCAGAAAGAAAATACAAAATGAAATAAACCTCTGGTTGATGAGGGGCCCTTCCCAGCAATTAGAGGTGGAACTAAATCATCTTAATCACTATCAGTAGAGCATCAACATACTAAAACTTCCATTAATATGAGAAAAATTACACAATACTTCCATCTATTCTCTATGCTATCTGATCCTCTAAACTCTTCACATCTATAAACTAACTCTGTTTCTCTATCCAAGCATCTATTTATAAATTACAATGGATGAGAAGGTTGACAGAGTCGACCTCTCTAATAATAGAGTCATTTAATGAATAATTGGCTGCTTTGAATGGTGTGTTACAGCGTAGGGAGTATACACCAAGCTTAATGGAATTGATTCCTTCACGAGGCCGCTGCAGCGTTGGTTTTCCTTGGAAGTGGGCAGAGAGGTAGCATGTTGGCGAGCTGAACGAACAGAGGAGAGGCTGCTTGAGCACTGTCGTGCAAGGCATTGTGCTGGCAGGCTAAACGTGTGCGACCTAGACTCCTTCCAGAACAATGGAGTGAATAGGTAGCATGATTCCATGCTGAACGCAAGGCTGAACCGATGTGTTGGAGTGTTAACGTGGACGTGGGATGCGCTATCGAGCTTGGCGAGCCTGGGGTCGGATTTTCTAGAGCAACGGCTCATTAACCATGCCCATTGCGTGGCAAATAGAACCCTCGTGCCCTTTTCTATATTTAACTGTCTGGGATATGCCAACCGTGGATCTTGAGGGCTGAAAGCGAGGCTGAACGAAGAGCTGAATGCGGTTGAGCTTAGCATCATAAGCACGCGGTTTGAATGAAGGGTCGTTTGAAAAATGCATCCTGTTAATCAAAGCTTAAATACCATGCATGACTAGAAATGTAACTTTAATCCTTAATAAATCGTAATATAACAAGATTTGACCAAAATTTATATGATAAATGAATACATGCATACCTGGTCTGTTTGATGAGCTGAATGGCTAAAAGAATAACTTATTGTATCAAAAATAGTAAAATTAATGCTATTCAGAGCAGATTTAATGATAAAAAATAGTGATAAAAATGGACGTCCACAACCCATGATATTGCAGAATCCTCTACCCAACCAAGGAGTAGTGAACACTCATCCAATGGATCCCCCACAAGGATCCATTGCACCACAACAACAAATTACCTATGCTGCAACCGATTACCAACATACAGAGTCAAGCACTCACCATTTGCTAATGATGTCATTAAATGACATCAACCTTCAAACTCGCCCAAACCAATACGGTTTAGCCCCTGAAACCACGCCTACTGATCCATCATCAAGCACCCTTCCAACTGATCAGAGATTATGCATACCTAATATTCCAATGGTCAAGAGGGGACACAATGGTGGGATATACACATGGTCATACCATGACTGATCTGAAGAACTGATACACTAGAAAAGGGAAACAAGTAGTAGCAGTCTCGATTAACACAGTAAAATAATACCAAAAGTAAATAGTTAATCTATCATATGCAAGGAAATAAAAACTAGATTTAAGAATAATAAACAATGAGATTCATGAGAGAAACAAGAAATAAAAAATTTGATCTTTTCCATTACCTCAAATGGTGAGGATGGTTGAGTTTGAGCAGTTGCAAGGTTGAGGTGCTCCAATGGTCCAATGATCTCTTCTTCTCCAGTGCTCTAATGGGGATCTTCAAACTCAAAAGTGAGGCGAGGGCTCTCAAGAGTGAATTTGGTAGCATAAGGATATGATGAATGTGGATGAACAGTGAGGAGCCCCTATCACCTTTTTATAGTTTTTTGGTGATGGGGAATACCATTATGGTTTAAGGAAACCAATGGCATTGACCAAAATGCTTTAGGTTTCTTTTTCCTCTTTTTCCCTCTTTTTTCATTTTTTGAATATATTTTATATTTTATTCCCTTTTAATTGATTTTTGGGAATTTTGGACCCTTTTTTAGGGTTTTTGGTATTTTTTGAGGGGAAAAAGATGGATTTTGGTCTTTTTGGTGACCTTTTGAAGGTTTTAGAGGCTCAAACGGTGGAAAAAGTGGACAAATGGGTCATGGAAATAGGGAAATGAGCTAGTGAGCACTTTTTGGGTGTTAACAATGATGATGAGCATGCTTTAGGGAATTCTAAGGACTTTTTAGGATTGCTGATTTAAGGGCGTAAAAGGGACAGTAAGAAGCATTTTCTCAAATATGGGCACATTCTAGGTTTTAAAATCAATTCTCAGACCTGTTCCTAACCTCCTAATAGCATTGAGAGGCATTTCTGGGTTAATTCCAGGCATTCTGTGCATGATTCAGATCTCAAAGAAGCAGTAAACCTCATCATTTATAATTATGGGCATGTTCTCGACATAACAACTTGTTATTCTGGAATTTTCTCTTTGATTTTGGATTCTAAAAGCACCCAACAGTCATGGAAGCCCCAATATCCTTCAACCTATGCATGTTTTAGCCTTCTAAGAGCCTAATAATAGAATGAATTCATAACCATATCCAACAATAATAGGTCTCTTAATACATTAAGACCATATGAATGCCATTTCATTACGAATGTTATGTTCTTCACCACTTTACATACAATGTTGCTTTATGATCATTTTGGACTTTTCAACAAAACAGGTCTCTTAACACATTAAGGCCATAAATATCAACAAAATAGGTATTTTAATATATTAAGACCATATGAATGTCATTTCATTATTAATGATATATTCTTCACCACTTTGCATACAATATTGCTTTATGATCATTTTGGACTTTTCAACAAAACAAGTCTCTTAATACATAAAAGGGACAGTAAGCAACATTTTCTCAAATCTGGGCACATTCTGGGTTTTAAAATCAATTCTCAGACCTATTCCTAACCTCCTAATAGCATTGTGAGGAATTTCTGGGTTAATTATAGGTAATCTGTGCACGATTCAGACCTCAACGAAGCAGTAAACCTCATCATTTATAAATCTGGGCATGTTCTCGGCATAACAATTGTTATTCTGGAATTTTCTCTTTGATTTTGGATTCTAAAAGCACCCAGCAGTCATGGAAGCCCCAATATCCTTCAACCTGTGCATGTTTTAGCCTTCTAAGAGCCTAATAATAGAATTAATTTAGAACTATATTCAACAATAATAGGTCTCTTAATACATTAATACCATATGATTTCCATTTCATTACGAATGTTATGTTCTTCACCACTTTGCATACAATGTTTCTTTATGATCCTTTTGGAATTTTCAACAAAACGGGTCTCTTAACACATTAAGGCCATAAATATCACCAAAATATCAACAAAATAGGTCTCTTAATATATTAAGACCATATGAATTTCATTTCATTACGAATGTTATGTTCTTCACCACTTTGCATACAATGTTGCTTTATGATCATTTTGGACTTTTCAACAAAACAGGTCTCTTAATACATTAAGGCCATAAATATCACCAAAATATCAACAAAATAGGTCTCTTAATGTATTAAGACCATATGAATTCCATTTCATTACAAATGTTATGTTCTTCACCACTTTGCATACAATGTTGTTTTATGATCATTTTGGACCATTCAACAAAACATGTCTCTTAATACATTAAGGCCATAAATATCACCAAAATATCAACAAAATAGGTCTCTTGATATATTAAGACCATATGAATGCCATTTCATTACGAATGTTATGTTCTTCAACACTTTGCATACAATGTTTCTTTATGATCATTTTGGACTTTTCTCTTTTTTAGTTGTGACATACTTAGTTTATCAAGACCAGTTTTAATATGATTGTTAGCTTCCAATACTTGGATGCCAAGAGTTGTCCCTTGAATTTCTTGTTCATCAGCAGTTTGCACTGCCCCATTTATTGAAAATGAAAGACACCTTCTATTGCGAATCATAGATTCCATCAATGACATATCAACAGTAGCTGCTCCAATCAATTCTTGTATTTGACTGGTCTGTAATGCCTGAATTATCGATGATGAAAGACCCAAAGTTTTATTGTTATTGTCACCAACCATCATTAGGGTATCAAAACCAATTTCCCCTTGAATTGGTTGTGCTTGATCACACCGGACTGACTCATTTACTGCGATCAGCGAGGTGGACAAAGTCAGAGTTTGAGCAAAAGTTGTAACCTCAACCACAAATCAACTAGATTGCTAAAGATACGCTGATATGTAATGAATTGAACTAATATAATACTCACTATTGGAGGGAAAGACGATGTTTTTATTTTTATTTTTAACACCACTTTTTTCCTTGTGCTTTCCAAAGCGATGTGATTCACGATAAGCCTCTTCTCCATATTTTCTGATTGGTTTTGATCTCGGAATATAGTAAAAAAAATGAAATATATCATAAATGTAATTTTACACTCAAATTTTACTTGTAATTTAACACTTGTAATTTTACACTCAAATTTTACTTGTAATGTAACACTTGTAATTTTACACTCAAATTTTACTTGTAATTTTACACTCTAAGTAACGTAATGTTGTGCAATAAAAATTCAAATTTATGCCATTTTGCACCTTGACATAAATCAGTTCACTCTACCATTGGCTACTTTTTGAAACAAAGTCTCTGGTCAAGAAGATATTTTCCATCTAAAACAACCATTCAACCCGTTTTCTAACCTCCCATAAAAATGCTCGCCATTGGATAAATTGGTTAAGTACTGAAAAAAAGGGCTTAAGTAGGCTTGGGAAAATTCCCACCATTTCCCACCTATGAGGGATAATTTTTTTAGGAAAGCATCAGATTGCAGGTGGATGACTTATGAACATGACCACTGGATCATTTTTGAAAAAGGGTCTCTGGTGAAGAAAATATTGTCCTGCCAAAATAGACACTCAGCCTATTTTGCATCTAAAATTGGCCTAAATGGCCTTAGGAAAATGCCCGCCATTTCTAACATTTGATGGATAAAAAATTTCTAAAAGAATAAGTAGGTAAGTGGATGATTCATTCCCTTAATCATTGACTTATTTTTTAAACAAAGTGTCTGGTAAAGGAGACATTTTCCTGCCAAAAAAACCATTCATCTTGTTTTGCACCCTAAATGAAACATGCTCGCCATTGGAAAAATTGTTAAGTATTGAAAAAAAGGGCTTAAGTTGGCTTGGGAAAATGCCCACCATTTCTCACCTGTGAAAGATAATTTTTTTATGAAAGTGTCAGATTGCATGTGGATGACTTATGAACATGACCACTGGCTCATTTTTTAAAAAGAGTCTCTGGTGAAGAAAATATTGGCATGCCAAAACAGCCACTCAACCTGTTTTGCATCTAGAAATGGCCTAAATGGCCTTAGGAAAATGCCCACCATTTCTCACATTTGATGGATAAAACATTTCTGAGAGAATAAGTTGGTAGGTGGATGATTTATTCCCCTGATCATTGAATTATTTTTGAAACAAAGTATCTGGTAAAGGAGATATTTTCCTACCAAAACAACCATTCATCTTGTTTTGCACCCTAAAAGAACCATGCTCGCCAGTGGAAAAATTGTTAAGTATTCAAAAAAGAGCTTAAGTAGGCTTGGGAAAATGCCCACCATTTCCCTCCTATGAAGGATAATTTTTTTAGGAAAGCATCAGATTGCAGGTGGATGACCTATGAACATGACCACTGGCTCATTTTTGAAAAAGGGTCATTGGTGAAGAAAATATTGGCCTGCCAAAACAACCACTCAGTCTGTTTTGCATTTAAAACTAGCCTAAATGTCCTTAGGAAAATGCCCACGATTTCTCACATTTTATGGATAAAAAAATTCTGAGAGAATAATTTGGTAGGTGGATTATTTATTCCCTTGATCATTGACTTATTTTTGAAACAAAGTCTCTGGTCAAGGAGATATTTTCCATCAAAAACAACCATTCATCTTGTTTTGCACCCTAAAAGAACCATGCTCGCCATTGGAAAAATTGTTAAGTATTGAAAAAAAGGGCTTAAGTAGGCTTGGGAAAATGCCCACCATTTCCCACCTGTTAGAGATAATTTTTTTAGGAAAGCATCAGATTGTAGGTGGATGACTTATGAAAATGACCACTGGCTCATTTTTGAAAAAAGGTCTCTGGTGAATAAAATATTGGATTGCAAAAGTAGCCACTCAGCCTGTTTTGCATCTAAAACTGGCCTAAATGGCCTTAGGAAAATGCCCACCATTTCTCACATTTGATGGGTAAAAAAATTCTAAGAGAATAAGTTGGTAGGTTGATGATTTATTCCCTTGATCATTGACTTATTTTTGAAACAAAGTGTAATACCCCTAGTTTTGACTTGGAATGTAATTATCCAATATTATGTAAATGATGTAAATATTCTAGTGTGAATTCCTAGTACGGAGCTCAAGGCCAAGGCCCGACTAGTAAATGTTTAGGCATGTATGATGTTATATTTCTATTTTGGACCATATGATTGGCTTTTATGCCTAATTCAAAATGTATGTAAATATTATGCTGAAAATTAATAGAATGGTCCAACAATGGCCATGAAAAGAGCACCAAAGGGGCCATGATTCCACCAAAGGGGAAGAGGAAGGGGGATTATGGGAAACCCAATCTTATGTTGCCATGTGTCGACCTTAGGACTCACCCTAAAATTCTGTCATGTGATGAGAATAAGCCAATTATCTCCTTTTTTTTACCATTTTCCATTCATTTATTGCACATGTGAGGTTGGTGGGAAAATTCACTTCATGTAGTTATTGAGAATGGGGATTGTGACAGTTATGTCAGCTATCAGTAATCCTATTTCTTCTATGGTTAGCAGTCATGTCAGTTGTCTTTTCACCCTCACCTCATGTCCTTGGAGTCAACACTCTTTTTCTCCTTCTTCCATTCTCATTCTCTCATGCAAGCTGTTACTCCATGTAGATTTGTCTCCATTGTTGTTCATGTCAATTAGCAACCTGTGTGTTAAACCTATAATTTCGAATTAGAGGGAAAAGTTGTATTTTTTGGAAGGAAAAACAGTTGGCTTTAGGTGAGCAGATAGGTTTGGGCAAGCTGGGAACCTTACTCATGGAATTCTGCTGCTTGTAGGTGGTTTTATAGTAGCCATATCAGATTGGTCTTCTTCTATGCATGCACTAGAATCACCCAGCAAGATGGATCACCCAAGAGAACCATGTATTGGTGAAGGGGAGTCCTAAGCTAGAAGGGTGTTATGTAAGGCAAGAATTGTGGAAGCCAAGGCTGTGAGGGCTAATTGAGACTCCTGTAGAGATCTGTATGAGCATTTGACTATCACAGAGAGAAGAAGGGTTTTGGGTTGAGAAATAGAAGCCTGTAGGTGTTTCCTTTGCCCTGGTGGCCTCATAGCCCAGCTTGGGGGTGGCATCAACAACATAAAGAGTATATTCTGGACTGAGTGCCTGTGGTTGGGTGGAAAAGCACTCTTACACAGCCAGTTGCTTGGATCTGTGTTTATTAAAGATAACTACTCTTATGTGTCTAATCCTAAATTGTTTTATTGATGCCTATAATGTTATGCGGATGTATTTTCATATTAGATGTGTGTGGATTGTTTTGAATTCTGCTATGCATGCTTAAATTACATTTCTACACACACCTTGTTGTTGAAAATCATATTATGGGCTTGGGGAAAATTTATTAGAGATTAGGTTAGCTAACATCCCCTCCCGATGGTCAGATAGGGAGAGGGGGACGTTACACAAATTCTCTGGTAAAGGAGATATTTTCCTACCAAAACAACCATTCATCTTGTTTTGCACCCTAAAAGAACCATGCTCGCCATTGGAAAAATTGTTAAGTATTGAAAAAAAGGGATTAAGTGGGCTTGGGAAAATGCCCACCATTTCCCACTTGTGAGGGATAATTTTATTAGGAAAGCATCAGATTGCAGGTGGATGACTTATAAACATGACCACTGGCTCATTTTTGAAAAAGGGTCTCTGGCAAAGAAAATATTGGCCTTCCAAAACAACCAGTCAGCCTGTTTTGCATATAAAAATGGCCTAAATGGCCTTAGGAAAATACCTGCCATTTCTCACATTTGCTAGATAAAACATTTCTGAGAGAATAAGTTGGTAGGTGGATAATTTATTCCCTTGATCATTGAGTTATTTTTGAAACAAAGTCTCTAGTAAAGGATATAGTTTTCTGCCAAAACAACCATTAATTGTGTTTTGCACCCTCAAGGAAAAATGCTCGCCATTGTCAAAATTGGTTAAGTATTTAAAAACATGGCTTGAGTAGCATTGGGAAAATGCCCACCATTTCTCATCTGTAAGGGAAATGTTTTTTAGGAAAGCATCAGATTGTAGGTGGATGATTTGTGCACTTTACCACTGGATCATTTTTGAAACAAAGTCTATGGTCAATAAAATACTGGCCTTCCAAAACAACCACTTAGCCTGTTTTGCACCTAAAACTGGCCTAAATGGCCTTAGCAAAATTCTCGCCATTTTTCTCCTTTGAGGGATAAATTTTTTCTGAGAGAATAAGTTTGTAGGTGGATGATATACTAAATTTACCATTGGCTTTATTTTGAAACAAAGTCTCTGGTCAAGGAGATATTTTCCTGCCAAAGCGACCATTTATCTTGTAATGCACCCTCAAAAAAAAATGCTCCCCATTAGAAAAATTGGTGATGTATTCAAAACAATGGCTTGAGTAAGTAGCATTGGACAAATGCCCACTATTTCTCATCCGTGAGGGGAATTTTTTTTAGGAAAGCGTCAACCTGTAGGTGGATGATTTATGCAGTTTACAACTGGATTAGTTTTGAAAACAAGTCTTTGGTCAATAAAATATTCTGTAATATCCATAGTTGGATATTCTCAATAAAATCGGAATGAACCCATAATTTCTGAAATAACCCACATATCCATAGATATAAAAATGATATATAAATTTATAGATTGATCAGATAAGATGATAAATATACAATTGTTGGCCCGCTTTTATAGTAGCTTGGGAAATTCCTATTTGAGGGGATGCATCCTCTCATTTAACTATTACTCCTACTTATTATTAATATTAATGTATTATTAATTATTTGTTACATTGCCTTCCCATTAAGGGAAGCTTTGTCCTCAAAGCTTTATTGAAGACAAGGTTTATGTTTTTTTTTTTAACTGTCATCTCTTGATATTTTGTGTTTAGTCTTTGCGACATTTGATGAAATGAGGCGATACGATTTATGAATTCCCCAGAAGAATTGCTGCATCATCTCTGATGTGTTCCATCCCAAATCTAATTTTATCGAAGCTATTTGATCGCTTTGTGGGATGGGTCTTCTTGTTTGTTGTTTTGTATTTTAAATTGATGTTCTTGCTCGTTTGACATCATCTCTCCTCCATGTGTGTTCATTTTGACCCTTTCGTTGATCAAAACGACCTTTATAATTGGGGTGTCGATAAGGAGTTTTTGTTGTTTGTTCTTCTACTAGATTGACTTCTTTTTTATCTGTATTGATGACTGGATTTGTATTTGCTTCTTTTTCCTTAACATGTTTTTTGAGCCCAAAGGTTTTGATGTCCTCTTTTGAATGTTCGCCAACTTGTTTTCAAGTAAATCTTTATCTTTCTTAAGATTCATGATTGTTTCTTCTTGAGATTTTGCATCGTCTTTAAGCTCTAATAGTTTTTTCTGGAGATCTCGATTTTCCTCCTCTATATTTTGATGGTCATGTGCCCTATCTTTTGCCTTCTGGACTTGAAAGAGCAACTTCTGATTATGATCTCTTAAACGCGATATCTCTTCTTCTTTGTCCCTAATGACTTTGTCTAATTCTTTCTGCATCTTTTGTCTTGATTTTTTATCTTCTTGTGAAAAAATCTTCGAAATGTCTTTGAAATCTTCAGATGACACATCCTTTGAATCTGATTTCATTGAAACATCCTGCAGTGTGATTTTCTCTTTCTTGTATGAAAACATTAAAAATGTTTTCTTCATATTTAAAATAAATGATCCCAATGTTTCCATCTAGGGTAAACCTAGAATGATGTCGACTTCATTTAAATATATAGTCGAAACATTGAATTGGGATGTGAACTTGTAATCCTTAATTGTTAGTTGTAAGTTCGTAATTTCATATTGCTTCTCATTGTAGTTATCTGTCTTTTCGATTATACTTGATTCTGGGATTAATAATTGATTTGCCAAACCGTTGCTAATACGATTTTCCAGTATGGTAGGACAAATGGAAATACTAATATCTTTTCCTTGAATAGTTCCCTCAAGTTTTAGTATGCTATTGGCTGCCTTTGAGTAGGTCTTAGGGAATCTTTCTTGATTTTCACTATAAGACTCCATTTTTTTTCCAAATAATAATAATTATTTTTAAAAGTTAATAATTATAATATTATTAATAGATATAATATAATAATTATTATGACAATACTTATTATTAATGATAATAATAATTATTAATTATTATAATAATTTTTTTTGGAGTTGAAGGATAATAAAAATGGTGTGGATTGAGGGGTTGGGAGGAATGATTGTTCTCTTCCCCACCTAGGTTCAAATCTCACTTTTTGTTTGTTGTTGGAGATTAAAACCAAAACCACTTATGAAGAAACCACGTGCGGTTTCATTTCTTTTTTTTTTGCTTTACTTTTTTCTTTTCTTTTTCTTAGGACAAGGTCCTAATTTTTAGCAAAACTTTACTTTTACTTTTTTTTTCTTCTTCTCACTTCTTATTTCTTTATTTTTATATTCTCATTTCTTTTTTCTTTTTTTACTTTTTTTTTTTTACTTGTCTTTCTTTTCTTCTTTTTATTTTCTTTTACTTTTGCCTTTTTTTTCTTTCTCTTTTTTCTTTTTTACTTCTTTGGGCCAAGGGCCTTGTTTTTTTGGACAAGGTCCTAGATTGGTGGCTACAAGCCTGGCTTTGATACCAATGTAATATCCATCGTTGGATATTCTCAATAAACTTGGAATGAACCCATAATTTCTGAAATAACCCACATATCCATAGATATAAAAATGATATATAAATTTATAGATTGATGAGATAAGATGATAAATATACAATTGTTGGCCCACTTTTATAGTAGCTTGGGCAATGCCTATTTGAGGGGACGCATCCTCTCATTTAACTATTACTCCTACTTATTATTAATATTAATGTATTATTAATTATTTGTTACAATGATTTATGCAGTTTACAACTGGATTAGTTTTGAAAACAAGTCTCTGGTCAATAAAATATTGGTCTTCCAAAGCATCCACTCAGCTTGTTTTGCACCTAAAAATGGCCTAAATGGCCTTAGGAAAATTCCCACCATTTTTTTTTTAATCTTTGAGGGATAATTTTTTTATGACAGCATACATTTGTAGATGGATGATTTATTAACTTTATCATTGGCGTATTTTTGAACCAAATTCTTTGGTCAAGGAGATATTTTCCTTCCAAAACGACCATTCATCTTGGTTTTCACCCTCAAAGAAAAATGCTCGCCATTGGCAAAATTGGTTAAGTATTGAAAACAATTGCTTGAGTAGGATTGGGAAAATGCCCACAATTTCTCATATGTGAGGGAAACGCTTTTTAGGAAAGCATAAGCTTGGAGGTGGATGATTTATGAAGTTGACCACTAGATTAGTTTTGAAAAAAAGTCTATGGTCAAGAAAATATTCGCCTGCCAAAACAACCACTCAGCCTGTTTTGCACCTAAAACTGGCGTAAATGGTCTTAGGAAAATGCCCACCATTTTTAACCTTTGATGGTTAATTGTTTTATGAGAGCTTGAGTTTGTAGGTGGATGATTTATTCACATTACCACTATCTAAGTTTTGAAACAAAGTATATGGTAAATGGGATATTTTCCTTCCAAAATGACCATTCATCTTGTTTTTCATCCTCAAAGAAAAATGCTCGCCATTGGAAAAATTGGTTAAGTATTGAATAAAATGGATTGAGTAGGATTGGGAAAATTCCCACCATTTCTCATCTGTTAGGGAAAGTTTTTTTAGGAAAGCATAAGCTTTTAGGTGGATGATTTATGCACTTGACCACTGGATCAGGCTTGAAACAAAGTCAATGCTCAATAAAATATTGGCCTTCCAAAACAACCACTCAGCCTATTTTGCACCTAAAATTGGCCTAAATGGCCTTAGAAAAATGCTCGCCATTTCTCATATTTCAGGGATAAAAAATTTCTCAGAGCATAATTTTGTTGGTGGATGATTTATTCAATTTAAAATTGACTCATTTTGTAAAAAAATACTTTGGTCATTGAGATATTTTTTAAGCCCTAAATATGGGCACATTTACCCCTATATTGTGGTTCATTACATTAGTTTTGATTTCAGCTTTGGCCCATTAGTGGTAATTTTCATTAGTATGGTTATATTAGTTATGTCGGCTTGGGTTCGTTAGTTGGGATTGTACCCCTTAGTTTCCTATATATAGGAAATAGACCTTCATTTGGAGTATCTTGTCTTGTCTTGTCTTGTCTTGTGTACTTAGTACATTGTAAAGGAGGTTTCCCCTCAAAGATGCTTGATATTCAACTATTTTCTTCAATCAAGTTGTGGAGTACTATTTCTGATATATTTATTCTCTTTTCATTCTCTTTTTGGAAATTTTTTGCATAACATTTGGTATCAGAGCTCTTTCCTCGGGAGTGGGTTCTTCAAAATGAGTTATCTTGTAATTTTATCTATAATTTGTTTCTGCAAGGATTCAAAGAGCGAGATTAAAAACCCACTTATGTAACAGGACAAAATATCTTTGGTCCGAAATTCTGATCCTGAGACATCACAGGTTCGGAGATATTGGCCTCGGACTCTAGGGGTTTTGACTAGTACAAAAACTATTCTAAAACAGGTGTTTAGGGAAAAATGTCATATCGGGGGAATGCGAGGTACAAATGAAAGTAGTTGCATCATAGATTGTACGAACCAAAGTATCTATGGTATAAGTTTCACACTTAGATCCAAAATATTGGACATGTGGAAGTCTGTACAAGTTTGATATTTTGAAAGGACCAAAATTAAGAAGTGTTGGGAGATTCACAATAAATTATTATTGGTAGATCCAAATTAGGTCAAACATGTGGCATTGGAAAGATGACACATAAGGCTACAACAGTGTGAAGTTTTAGACTCAGGGGATCAAAAATCTAAAACTTAAATCAATTTCAAATCGGCCTTAAAATGTCTTCCAATTAGGGTTTGAAAAGGTACGCCATTTTTAATTTTGATTAACTTTGAGTAGAAAGTTCTAGTTGTGGTGACACCTAAGGTGTGATATCTATTTATATTGTTCAAAATGACACCAAAAGTAAGTGTAAATACTTACACTCTATCCAAACCCCTAGAGGATCCATCCTCTATGCATGATGAAAGGGAAGAGCTCTCTTTTCAAGTGTCCCAGTTGGAAGATATGATTAAAGGGTCTGTAAAAAATGTTGATTTGGATAATTTAGAGGAGAAGTTGAATAAAATGGAGGAAAATATTAAATGTTTAGTGAGAACAGTTCATTTACTCAATATAGAGGATAAGTTGATGGGGAATATGACAAATATTGTTAATCTCATACAAAATTCAAGGGATACTCTTCCTACAGGTGAAAATGTGTTCCAGGATACTCAGGAGGATAAAGATAATTCTCATGTTGAGAAACATTCCATGAATAAGAATATTCCAAGAGGAAATTATTTTGGTAATGGAAATCATCAGGGATGATCACCAAGGGTACCCAACTTCCCAAGATTGACATGAGAAAGTTTGATGGAAATGATCCCATAACATGGATATTCCAAATAGAGCAATTCTTTGATCTACACCAGGTTCCAAATTTACAAAAGGTAACTATTGCATCATTATATTTAGAACCTGATCAATTTGTATGGTACCAATGGAGTTGTTACCGTAAAAATGACTCTATCATATGTTGGTCTATATTCACCGAAGAATTGATTGGACACTATGGGGATATTAATAACAATACCTTCTTTAGCTAGCTAATAAATCTCAAGAAAAAATGTCCAGTTGTAGAGCACATCAAATAGTTTCAAAAGCTAAGTCTTAGAGTGAAGAACGTTCCAGAATATAATCTATTGGATCTCGTCATTGGCACCTTGACAGATAACATTCAACATGAGGTGCATCTCTTTGAACCACCATCTTTGGAGAAGGCCTTCATGATGGAAAGGAAGGTTGAAAATAAAAATATGATGATGACTAATAGAAAGAGAACCTCCAACACATATTGAGAGAATACTATTATTTCTTCTAACTCACCTCAAAGGTTGACACCCCAACAAATAGAGGAAAGAAGAGCAAAAGGTCTATGCTTTAATTGTGACAGCAAGTATAGTAAGGGACATAAGTGTGGTGAGAAGAAATTATTTTACATAGAATGTTAAGAGGAAGAACCAAAAGAACAAGAACCATCTCCAGATGAAGAAATAGAAGATACTACTTCAGAAGATATTACTCCCACCATATCATGTCATGCATTGGAAGGAATTAGTAGTCCTCAAACTCTCAAGATCGAAGGATTTATCAAAAAGAAAAAGGTAACAGCGATGATTGATTCTGGTAGTACTCATAATTTCATTCACTATAAATTAGAAAAATATCTCAATTGCTTTGTATATCCAACACCCGAGTTTCAAGTAATGATTGTAGATGGAGGAACTATCAACTGCTTAGGGAAATTCTGTTAACACCCAAAAAGTGCTCACTAGATCATTCCCTTATTCACATGACCCATTTGTCCACTTTTCCACCATTTGAGCCTCTAAAGCCATCAAAAGGTTACCAAAAAAACCATAATACACCTTTTTCCCCTCAAAATATATATTTTTCCTCAAAAAACACAAAAAAACGTCAAAAAGGGTCCATAATTCCTCAAAAGTATTAAAAGGGAATAAAAATATTCAAAATATTCAAAAAGAAAAAAAGAGGAAAAAAGAGACCTAAACCATGTTGGCCAATACCATTGGCTTCCTTAAAACCATAATGGTATTCCCCATCACCAAAAACTATAAAAAGGTGATAGGGGCTCCTCACTTTCTATCCATCCATCATCCTATCCTCATGCTGTCAAAATCTCTCTTGAGTTCTTTGACCATTGTAGCAATCTTGGAGAAGAGACCATTGGAGCCTGGAGCATCTCAACCTTGGAGCTGTTCAACACCAAACATCCTCACCATTTGAGGTATTGCAATACAAAAGTCATTTTTTATTTCGTTTCTTGTTCTTGTTCTCAAATCTTTTCAAGTTTATTGTTATATGCACATGTTAAATTCAAATTAGTTCATAGTTGTATTTGCTTTCAATTTGAAGACTGCTACTACAAGTTAGTAGGTGCATCCTTGCACATGATTGGTTGAAAAACCAAGCAACAAATTCCATAATATAAATATTACTATGGGAGAATATGTATTGAATAGTCCAACGATTGGTATTCCAATGGGTGGTGCTGATGTTGTCTTAGGAGTTCAATGGCTACAATATTTGGGAACTGTGGCTTTTAATTTTCAGAAGCTTTTCATGAAATTTTTATGGGAAGGAAAGGAATATGAATTACAAGGTATCACAGGGAAACCAAGCAAGGTGATAAGCTATAATGGTATGAAAAAATTGATTAAAAAGGGACATCAGCATGTAATTACCAAATTATGCTCATTAGATGTTCAAACATCTAAGCCTTCTATTTTCGCAGATCTTCAAAGGGTCATTAATAAGAATTCCAAGGTATTTGAAGATATTCCAAAAGGTATTCCAACTATCCGAGATTTTGATCATTCTATTCACTTAATCCCAGGAAGTGTTCCTCCTAACATCATACCTTACAGATATCCCTATGGACAGAAGATTGAAATTGAGCGTATGGTTGAAGAAATGTTAGAGGCCGACATAATTAGGCCTAGCCAAAGTTCTTACTCTGCACCATTGGTAATGGTACACAAGTCGGATGGATCATGGCTTATGTGTCCATATTATAGAGAGATGAACAAGATCACCATTAAATATAAGTTTCCCATTCCTGTAACTGATGAATTGCTAGATGAATTACATGGAGCAGTTTTCTTCACAAAGTTGGATCTTTGTTCTGGGTATCATCAAATTAGAATGAAAGATGAATATATTCAAAAAACAACATCCATAACTCATGAAAGTAACTATGAATTTCTAGTCATGCCATTTGGTCTCACGAATGCACCTTCCACATTTCAGGGTTTGATGAATTCCATTTTCAATCCTTTTCTTAGAAAATTTGTGCTCGTATTCTTTGATGATATACTAATCTATAGAAAGTATTGGGAAGAACATGTTCAACATGTTGACATGGTACTACAAATATTGCAGGAGCAACAACTATATGCAAAAAATTCCAAATGTTTCTTTTGGGTGAAGGAGGTAGAGTATTTGGTTCATATTGTATCTCATGAGGTGTCAAGGTAGACCCTAACAAAATTAAAGCAATGATAGACTGACCGATTCCCAAAAACATGAATAATATTCCAGGATTCTTAGGTTTGACAAGGTACTACTGCAATTTTGTTCGAAATTATGGAAGAATAGCAACACCTCTAACAACATTATTGAAGAAAGATGCATTTTCTTGGACTTTAGAGGAAACTCAAGCTTTTGAACAACTTAAACATGCAATGTGCACAACTCCTGTATTGGCCACACCAGACTTAAAAAAAACCTTTATTGTGGAATGTGATGCTTCAGGAAATGGAATTGGTGCTGTTCTAATGCAAGAAGTACACCCACTTGCTTTCAAAAGTCATCCAATCAAGGGAAAGAAATTACAAAAGCCCATTTATGAGAAGGAAATGTTGGAAATACTAAATGCTCTTAAGAAATTGCATCGTTATCTAATAGGTAGGCACTTCAAGATCAAACAATTCATGATAGTCTTAAATAATTCTTGGAACAGAGACTATCTTCAGAAGAGAAACAAAAGTGGGTAACCAAGGTGTTGGGATATGTAGAAAAGGGAAACATAATGTGGTGGCAGATGCACTCTCCATAAAAGATGAAGATGCTGGGGCATTATTTTGTTCCATTTCCATTCTACAACTAGATTGGATAGTAGCAGCAAGGGAAGAATAGAAAAAATTCCTATCTTTTTGTAAGCTCATTCAAAAGATACAGAATGATCCTAGTGTATCATATACTTTTGTGTGGAAAAATGATTCAGTATGGTATAAGGATCGCATATATTTATGTAAAAACTCCCAACTCAAGCAAAAGGTCCTTTCTGAATTACATGCCTCTCCTATAGGTGGGCACTCAGGATTCTTGAAAACTTACCACAGGGTCAAGAAGGAATTTTTCTAGGAAGGTCTTAAATATAATGTTCAAAGGTTCGTGATTGAATGCTTGGTTTTCCAACAGAATAAGGGTGAAACAAGTAAGATCCCATGACTTCTACAACCGTTAGACATACCTTGCCAGTGCTAGGAATAAGTCTCCATGGATTTTATCACAGGTCTACCCAAGTCCGAAGGAAAGAATGTTATTATGCTGGTTGTTGATACAATGGCGAAGTATGCACACATTTGTGCACTCTTTCACCCTTTTAATGCAAGCACAATAGCCGCAACCTTTATGGAAATTGTTCAGAAGTTACATGGAAATCCGAAGATTATTGTAAGTGATAGAGATCCAATTTTCACTGGAAAATTTTGGACTGGATTATTTTCCTGTTTGGGTACTCAATTAGCTCGCAGTTTATTTTATCACCCTCAATATGATGGGAAAATTGAGATCATGAACAAGTGTTTGGAAGGATATATTCGTTTCTTTGCATCTGATAAACAAACACAGTGGGTGAAATGGTTTTCCTTGGCAGAATGGTGGTACAATAATTCCTTCCATGCATCATCAAACATGTCTCCATTTATGGCACTTTATGGGTACCAACCTCCATCTATCACATCTACCTTAAAAGGAAAATATAAAGTTCAATCCGTGGAAGATCACATAGAGCACCAGCAAGAAGTTCTCCAGATACTTAAGGACAACCTGAGTATGTCAAAAAACAGGATGAAACAACAAGATGACCAACATCGTAGTGAAAGGAGTTTTGAAGAAGGGGATTGGGTATTTCTCAGGCTACAACCTTACAAGCAGATGTCTCTCAAGCTATTAAAGAAGGACAATAAATTAGCACCCAAGTATTATGGTCCTTATAAATTGTTGCAAAAGATTGGTAGTATGGCTTACAAATTGGAGCTCCCTTCATCTTCGAGAGTACATCCGATTTTCCATGTTTCTTACTTAAAGAAGGTAATAGGGGACTAGATACCAATTCAAACAATCTTTCCGAAGTTTGATGAAGAAGGAAAAGTCATATTGGAACCTGAACAAATCACTGAAACAAGGACTAAACAACTACAAAATCAGGTTATTACTGAGTACCTCATAAAGTGGAGGAACTTACTAGTTGAGGAATTGACATGGGAAGATGATTCCTTCATACAGAGGCATCTGCAACTAATCAAGCGCTGAGGAAAACACTTGTCTGAAGGGGAGGGGCATGTTAAGCCCTAAATATGGGCACATTTCCCCCTATATTGCGGTTCATTACATTAGTTTTGATGTCGGCTTTGGTCCATTAATGGTAATTGTCATTAGTATGGTTATATTAGTTATGTCGTCTTGGGTCAGTTAGTTGGGATTGTACCCCTTAGTCTTGTATATATAGGAAGGAGACCTTTCATTTGGAGTATCTTGTCTTGTCTTGTCTTGTATACTTAATACATTGTAAAGGAGGTTGCCCCCTCGAAGAGGCTTGCTATTCAACTATTTTCTTCAATCAAGTCGTGGAGTACTATTTTTGATCTATTTTTGCTCTTTTCATACTCTTTTTGGAAATTTGTTGCATAACATATTTTCCTTCCAAAAACGTCATTCAACCTTTTTTGCACCCTCCTAGAAAAATGCTTGCCATTGGAAAAAATGGTTGTGTTGAAAAAAGGGGCTTAAGTAGCCTTGGATAAATGCCCGTCGTTTCTCACTTGTGAGGGATAAAATTTTTGGGAAACCATCAGCTTTCAAGAGGATGATTAATACGCTTGAACATTGTCTCAGGTTTTTAAAAAATTCTATGGTCAAGAATATATTGGCCTGACAAAACAGACACTCAGCCT
The DNA here is from genome assembly GCA_027924585.1 of Larix kaempferi. Taxonomy (NCBI): domain Eukaryota; kingdom Viridiplantae; phylum Streptophyta; class Pinopsida; order Pinales; family Pinaceae; genus Larix; species Larix kaempferi. The sequence continues at coordinate 2,096,273 of BSBM01000104.1, forward strand.
ATTTTGCACCTAAAACTGGCCTAAATGGCCTTAGGAAAATGTCTGCCATTTCTCACCTATGTTGGATAAAACATTTATAAGAGAATACATTTGTAGGTGAAGGAGTTATTCGATTGACCATTGACTCATTTTTGAAAAAAAGAATCTAGTCATGGAGATATTTTCTTGCCAAATAACTGTTCTACTTGTTTTGCACCCTCCCAGGAAAATGATCGCAATTGGAAAAATTGGTTAAGTGTTGAGAAAAGGGCTTAAGTAGCCTTAGGTAAGTGCCCACCATTTCTCACCTGTGAGGGATAGTTTTTTTAGGAAAGTATCATCTTGCAGGTGGATGATTTATGAACCTGACCATTGGCTCAGGTTTTAAAACAAGTCTGTGGTGAAGATAATATTGGCCTTCCAAAAAAACCACTCAGCCTGTTTTGCATCTAAAACTGGCCTAAAAGGTCTCAGGAAAATGCCCACCATGTCTCATATTTGAGGGATAAAAAATTTCTGGAGCATAAGTTTGTAGGTGGATCATTTATTCACTTGACCATTCACTTCTTTTGGAAAAATAGTCTCTCGTAATGGAGATATTTTCCTGCCAAAACAGAAATTTGGCCTTTTTTGCAGCTTCCTGAAAAAATGCTCACCAGTGTTGAAAAACAGGGCTTAAGTAGACTTGGTATAACAATTTTCTCTCCCTTGAGGGATAAAGAATTTATGAAAGAATCAGCTTCCATGTAGATGATTTACGCACTTGACCATTGTAATTTCATTTCATAACAACATCATTTCTAGAAATTAAAACATCATTTCCAGAAATTTAGAGAGTCAATCAATCATTTTATATCATCACCATTAAATTCAAAATTCAAATGAATTTTCTAGCCTGCAGGACATACCTTCAACACATTGAAATTTGCAAAAGAAGTTTTTGCTTCGATGAATCTTCAAGAATTGTTTTTTCTATGAGTCGTCTTGATGGCCAAAGGTAAGGATGGATACAGTGGCATGTTTTCGTTCTTTCATAACCATGCCAAATATCACCGCCAAAAAAAGGATTTTTGAAAAACATTCTCAATATTATTTCTTCCATGAGTTTTTTTTTTAAGTTGCCCACCAGATCGATGATTCAAACACTTTGATTTTTGAAAATCATTATCGGTTTAATTTGTTCCCTGAATTATTTTTTCAGGTTATCAGGTATGAATGCTCAACCAATTTCAGTTTGGGATAGGTTTCTCAGTTTATTACCAGTCAGATCATGCTCAGGAATGGATGCTCCACCACGCCTATCACATAATTGCACCACTGTTTTCTTAATTACTTAGAAATTAAAAACTATTTTACTTGCAGGTTTCACTCATGGAATATGCTCGTTATTGAATGCGATTTAGAGTTTCAAGACTCTTACACCCACCTTTGTAGCTGCCTAACTCATGTTGAACCTGCGTTAACTCTTCTTTTTGCCAGAAAATGTTCCGATTTGCCGGGAAATGGTCCCCATTAAAATTTTTCTAGCCACATACTTTTTTGATTAGTTGACTCAATCGCCATCTTCACAATAAAAAATATTATTTCATCAACCATGTGGAGAATTTTAACCAATCAAAAAAAGGAGCTTTTTACAAACAAAGCATCTTAAAAGCATCTTTTGGCATTATTACTAATGAAATAGGATACGCGCTAGTTATGTATAGAATGTTATGCTGGGGTATTTCCAGCTGGTAAATAATAAATTACATTTGTCCAGAACTATTGCAGATCAATTATGAGCCGTTCTAGATCCATTCCGGAAAAAAATAATAAAAAAAATAAATATAAATATAAATAAAATATAAAAAATTATTTTTTTCCGCATATCTTCTTTGTTTTAACTCCGTTTCCCTTGAAAATTCACTGAAACCCCTGCACTCACATTCTGCATATTTCATTCCTGAGGACCCTATCCCCAATTCTAATTCCAGAAGGCAGAAATCCCACATCTATCTATTTTTAGGGATTGCCATTACTCCATATCTTCCAGTGAAAAGAACTTCCCGTGATCAAATCTTTTTCCTGAATCCAGCTTTTGTCCTCTACCTCTAACTAAAGAATTATATTATGGCTACCCCACTTCCCAACATGTAGGCTCTATCTGTGTGTTCTCCGTAAGATAATTCTGGCAAAACTGATTAAAGCTACAAGATTTTCACCACTATGTGTTAATCAGAAATTCTAATTTGGATACAAAAGTACATGACAAGAGCAACAAATCACATTGGTTACAAGATACTAGGGTTTGAGTTCCATAGTTTACAGAATGGGGGTTTGTCACCCTTGGAAATCCTCATCAGGATGAATATTGGTATGAGAATTCAGAGATACCAATCATGGCACTTACAGTGAGATAAAGGAGATAAAAGATACTAGAAATGATGACAATAACCAAAACTGCAAATAGGGGGTTCTTGAGAAGTTCATAGATGGGCTTCAAAATGGTGTAGATTGATCCCGTCCCAACTGTGAAGAAGTAGAGTCCGTATCTCCTCATATTCTCCCAAAATTCCTCCACTAATGGCCCTTCTGGATAAAATGCCAACGCTGACTGCTTTGAACCAACAAAAAACCGTACACCAACCCCAAATCCTAATAAAATCAATTTGCCACGAAAACGAATTTTTATGTACTACATACCTCTACTTTTCCAAAGCGATATCGTCCCACTTCTGTAACTCCTTGCCCTCACTAATATCCTCAGAGCGCAATCCAGAGTCTTCTATATGCTCTGGAATAACACAAGATGGGAGTGGTAATATGGGTTTTGTAATACTTGGCATGTCCAAATTTTTACTGCGAATTGGAAATGGTCATGTGTGTAGAAGAGAGGGCCTTTGTTTCTTCCGGATTCAAATGCTTCCCCTCCCTTTGGGTGCATGTAGCTTAAAGGAGGGGGAATTGTAGACATTCCAAGTAGCAGATGCTACAGGTGAATTGCATTCATGCTTAGCAAACAGTGAGAATTGCAGCACTGTCAAACTCGTAGTTGGCCTTCCCTATTCTATTCCTCCTCCAATTGTGGTAGACAAGATGAAATGCATTCAGTGATCTTCTTTGCTAGTTGAAGGATGTTCTTGCATTTTGATCCACGGATTGATCTGCCTATCTTTTCTTCTGACTTATCCTAGCCGCTACCAATTTTCCTAAATATGTTTGAATCAATTAAATTTAAAAAGGAGGCATCAAACCTATTAAATGCAACCTCTCTTAGTTTTTAGGGTTTTTAAAACCTAAGGTTGTGATGCTCGCTTGTTTTAAGCAACACATAAATTAATGTTTTAGTGGAGATTTGAATTAGGGTGAAAAGACCAAGAAACTTACTTCTCATTTTATTTAAAACTAGCAATTGCATCTAGAACGATAGGATTAATGGAGTGTGGAAAGTCTACTTTGGTCTTGAAAACAACTGTAAATCAGCAAACCTAATCTTAAAATTAAAAGCAATACACCTTATCCTATTCTCCCCTTAAAATCGGGGCTCTCCCCCATTGAAAACATGGCTATGATTAGATATCTAATGTACAAGCATAAATTAAACAATATAGGAGACCACCAACTTCCTAAAATTGCTCTTAACTCTAGCCAAACCCATGTATGCCTCAAGCGAAGGTGGCTTAAAGATGCCACGACTTGGTCAAATTACTGGGGAATCGACGACACTGTCACTTTGGAAACTATCGATAACATTAAAAATATTATTACTTCAAAAGAGAAAATGTGGTGCAAGGAACATTTAGAGGGTAAAATAAAATTACGATATTATAAAGAGATGATTAACCCTAATCTCGAGGATCAAAATTATCTTTATATCTTAACGAGCTCAAAGAAAAAAATTAATATTGCTAAGATTAGAATGAACTCTCGAGGCCTTCATAGTGAAACTGGACGCTGGACAACCCCTAAAATGTCGTGGGTTGAAAGAAATTTCCATCTTTGTGAGTCTATGAGTGTATAAGATGAAAATCACTTTCTTTTAGAACATCCACATTAGATCTCAGTACCATAATCTTTGCTCCAACACTGACCTCTCTAAGCTTCTAACTCCTCAAAACTATAGTGATCTAGGGAAGCTCTTCTTTAAGTTTTTTTAGCATAGGAATAACATTTTAAATCAAATCAAATAATTTTGTCTTTCTTTTTCTCTTAAGGTCCGATAGACCAATTTTGGTCTCAATGGACGTTAAAGACCATCATCATCATCATCATAAAAAAAAATTGTAGAAAAAGTACTATGTATGGAAGGAAGTAGTGTATTTATATTCGACATGGGAAATATTTGGTACATGTATTTGTTATATGCAAAGGAGAGGACATAAACCAATAATAACAATGAATAGAAGCCAATATAAAGAGCAATTATAATTGGTAAGCTAGTGTAGTTAAAGTGAACCATCATCATCATCATTATCATCATCATAAAAAAAAAGTACTATGTATAGAAGGAAGTAGTGTATTTATATTTGACATGGGAAATATTTGGTACATGTATTTGCTTTTATGCAAAGGAGAGGAAAGAAACCAATAATAGCAATGACTAGAAGCCAATATAAAGAGCAATTAAAGTTGGTAAGATAGTGTAGTTAAAGTGTTCAAAGAGGAATCTCCATGTGCATTATGTTGAATCATGTTTATACAAGAAAGATGTTTATGAAAAGTAGATACAATTTATTGTACATGTACATTTCTTGCTATGAGGTTGTTGTTCCAAGTAAGGGCTCATGTGGGCCTTTGATTTCAAATCATTTTTTTCGACGATTTTGGAAGTCTATAAATTGATTTTTATACACAAAGCTTGTTTTTATTTTGCGATTTGGGCAGTACTTAAGGTGGTTTTTATATGCGAGCTTGTTTTCATTGGCATTTCTGTTGTTTTAAAGTAGTTTTGTCTCATTAAAATTGTCATTTACCCTTGATCTTGTGAATTCCAAAGCACAATTTCCTAGGTGTTGGGTCTCACAATGATCTTTAGATGTTGTCCATTTTTTTATGCTACCTCACATTGTTTGTGTACAAGTTTTGTGGAGAACTTCCTCGTCGCACATACTAAATAGAATGGCTAAATATAACACATATGAGGATGAGGGTGATCTCAATATTTGAGGGTTCAAGCTGGTCCCAAAAGTAACCATTCCGCATTGAAATAAATATCAACTTCTAATAAAAAACATATTTTTCTTCACTCTCAAAATGATCAACAAAAAACAAATATGTTTCAGAAAAAAAAGTCCAAAAGGCTTCTAAACAATGTATTCAACTGTAGAAATCTACATTTTAATGAGCTTCTAAACAATCTATCCAACTTCGAAAATATCTACATTTTAATATTTTTTGACACTTTAATATTGGGCCCATAAAAATAGTCTTCTTTCCTGTAAAATGGCAATTCCTTATTTGTATTTTTCACCATAAAATAGTCTCCATGTTAGCTGCCACATACTCCTCCAATGTGACATGGCCATCTTGGATTCCCACAACGTGTCATTGTATTGATGTTTTGCAATGGGGACCATATTGGCTATTGTCAATCTATTCTTCTTTCTGAAGAAGGTATCCCTATTTCACTATGCCATCACATTCCCACCTAGAAGGTGTGCATGCATCCTCTGTTACACATGCTACCATCAGAGATGTTGATTGAGAAATGTCGTGTTCTCAAGAAAGAACCTATTCAATGATTGATATATTCTTTGAGATCCTTCATTGATGGAGACTATTTATATGATGGACAAATAAATGTTCCTGGTGATTTATTATTGTCTTGTTTCCTAGTTGACTGATCGATTGGGACTATTTGGACAATAATTTAAGAACTTTGTTGTTTTTCTAATCTTGTTTGCATATGCTCTTGCTTGTAAGCATGGTGCATATATTGTTTCATTGATTTCATAGTATATCAGGTGGAGGATCTTATTGAGGTGACAATTGTTCTGAATTCCTTTAAAAGAGTGTAACTATACCATGGATTGATCAATATAATAGTTATTAACATTCTATTATTTGGAGGTGGAAGTGTTTGACTTGACTATACCTAGATGGATTAATTTCTTTATATGCATCCCTTATAAAATTAAGGGGGGATGTACATGATATTTGGTTATAATTTGTAATGTACCAACCAGGGATGATGATACACTAACTCAAACTTCTACAAGACTCAGTGAAAAATAATGGACTTGGTGGGATGGTTTTACTCGAGGTAGGAAAAATCAAGTACTCTAGATAAGAGAAGGAATATCATATCTGATAATACATTTGCACAAAGTACTGGGACCATCGATGGCTTGAAATCATCAAGGATGAAATCTACTACAATGCTCCTGGGAACCCCAACATATGCAAACTAGTACTTCACTATACATTGACCGAAAATATTGTTGAAGTATTATTACATAAGGAGGATAAATAAAATAAATTTACATTCAATATATAGGTTTCATTCCATAAATTTAGAGAAGGTTATGATAAATTCTCACAAAGATATAAGAAAAATTGCCTACTAGGATTGCACAACTAGTCTGAATTCAGGACATCCAAAACTAACTGAGAGGCTCACGAATTTCTGATCTGAGACTTGGAATGATTCATATGAAATATTAAAAAAATCCAGGAACAATAATTACTTCATTTGGATCAAGAATCATTCATTTATCAAATTCATTCTGGAAACTAGCTCAAATCTATGCAAATCTAGAAGAGGTGTAGAAAACTCAAAATATTTCATACTTCTAAATTATAAAATTTTATGACTGATATCAAAGGATCATAATAACATAAAATAAATCATATGGAATCCAATAGGATTCTCAGAATAGCCCAAGAACTCCACTCCTCTCAATACAACAAACTAGCATTGGAAATTAATAGGAAGCTTGAAGATTCGAACCATATACTTCATGTCACTTCTTCTGAACTTCAAACCAAAATCGAATCAGCTACATGACCTACAATAAAATAATTGGCAATGGCTGAATTCCATCATCCTCTCATGGGAAGTAGGGGCACATCACCCAGCTTGGACTAGGGGCACATCTCCCAAGTCTCTGAGGCACAACTGCACTAAAACCAATACTTAAACTGACAAAAAATGTGAAGGGGGTGCACACCCCTTTATTTATAGATGGAGGATTAGTTGATGATCAAGTCTCATTGTCTAATGCACCTTCATGAGTGGATAAAGAAAGTGTTATTTCCTTCTTTTTTCTTTTCTACTTTCCTTTCCTCCTTTTTCCTTTTCTTCTCTTCTTTTTGCTTTCTGCTTTAGCTTTTTCTGCAATTTTCTGGATTTTCTGCCTTATCCTGCTTTTCTAAACTTTCATGCTTTTCTGATTTGATCCTGCTTTATACTTCTGTGCTACTTTCTACTTTATGTTGTTTTTCCTGAGTTTTTGTTTCTTTTCTAATTTGCACCATCTTTCTTTCCTTTTTCCCAATTTTCTAGATTTGGATGCTTTCTGCTAACTTCTTCTGCAAGTCATCTCTCAAGTCAACCTTATCCACTAAGGCGCACTTATGGATAATTATCTTCTTTTATTTAAGACAAAATTATTTAATGGATGAAAAATAATTATTCCAAGTGCATAATAAACTTTAGAAAAAAATAAATCACACTCCATAATTAATTAAATGCCTGAAATTCAAAATTAACCCCAAGTAAACGAAGTTGTCTCCTCAACCCAAAGGATTGGTTGGGTTAGGAACTTGATCTAGTGATCACTGTTGAGGGGACATGACATTCCTCCCTTCCCAATATTGCTTGTCCTCAAGCAATTTCAAACTGGGATGATGTAAAATGTGTTCTCCTTCCCAAGTAGCATCCTTACTAGGAAGTCCTTCCCATTGCACCAAAAATTCCTTAATGATTATGCTCCTTAGCTTCTTCTCTCATACCTCCAAAATATTATCAGGGATTACCACTAGATTTCCTTCATCATCAAGGGGTGGAAATTCTTGTGAAACCTTAAATTGCTTCCCTATTTCCTTCTTCAAACAGGACACATGGAAAACATTGTGAATTCTGCTACTTGGAGGCAATTCTAGCTCATAATCCACTTCCCTTATCTTCCTCGGGACTTGGTAGGGACCATAAAAACTTGGCTGCAACTTCTTAGCCCCCTTAGAATTCAATGAGGACTGTCTATAGGTATACAACCTCAAATAAACTAGATCTCCTACTTGGAATGCTTGTTCAATTATATTCTATGCTTGTCTGCATGCACCTTTTGCATGTTTTGTGCTACCCACAAGTTGTCTTTGAGGGTTCTGAGTATGCTTGACTCTCTTGGAGCCAATCCTTTTCCTTTTGTGTCTTACAATCACCAAATATCATTTCATCAAAAGTGAGTGCATCATATCCATATAGATCTTTGATGGGAAACATTCCAACCAGGAGATGAAAAGTAATATTGTAACAGAACTCTCCCAAATGGAGCCAAGTAGTCCATGAATTTTGATGGCCTGTAACATAGTTTCTTAAGTATCATTCCAGCCTTTGGTTCACTCTTTATTTTTGGCCATCATTCTATGGATGGTAGCTGGTACTTATGTCCAAACTTGTCGCCACTAACTTGAACAACTCTTGCAAAAAAATTGGTAGTAAACTTGCTATCTCTGTCACTGATGATGGACTTAGGTATGCCATGAAGTTTGAACACTTCTTTGATGAAAAGTTCATCCACTTGGATGGATTCAATATTAGTTGTGATAGAAAATAAATTTTCATATTTAGTCAATCTATCAACAAAAACTAAAATGTTGTCTTTACCTTGGATTTTTAGGATCCCGATGACGAAATCCATTGATACACTTTCCCATTTATGTTCAGGAATAGGAAGTGGTTGTAAGAGTCATGCTGGATGAGCATGATCTACTTTTTTTTTTTTGACATGCCACACATGATAGAACATACTCCATCACCTCCTTCTTCAACTCCTTCCAAGTGAACCTTTCCTTCATTTTCTTATAAGTCTTCACAAACCACGTATGTCCTGCTAGAGACACATCATGGGCAGCCTCAAGGATATTCTTCTTTAATGAGGATTTTGGAACTAAAAATATCCTATCCTTATGAGCGATGATATCATTGAGAATGTTGTAAGTATCATCATGAATTAGTCCATCAAACAAATCACAAGCAAATTGATTCTTTGTATACTCTACTCCAAGTTGTGCTTTCCAATCATCATAAAAATTGATCAATGCAAATGTTGGTTTTCTAGAAAGAGCATCAACTACAATGTTCATCTTACCCTTCTTTTATTCATTGTAACATTCAAATGCTTGGACCTTGCTTACCCACTTTTGTTTCCTATGATTCATCTCCCTTTGGGTAAGGAAGTGTCTCAAGCTATTATGATTAGTCTTGATGATGAGCTTACTACCTACTAGATATTGTCTGAACTTGACTAGTGCATGCATGATGGATAGCATCTCCTTATAATAGACTGAATATAGTCTCTCGTGGGGCTGCAAATTTCTACTTTCAAAGGATAAAGGGTGCTTGTTTTGCATCAAGATTGCTCCAATTCCATTCCCTGAAGCATCACACTCAAGAAAAAAAGGTTGAGAAAGTAGAAAGAACATGACAACTGCTCATTACCTCTTTCATCTTATTGAATGCTTGCTCATCTTCTTCTGACCAATTGAAATCTCATTTCTTAGTAAGGTCTGTCAAAGGAGATGTTAACTTTGACAAACCTTTGACAAAATTTTGGTAGTAAGTGCATAATCCAATGAATCCTCTCAATTCAGTGAGATTTTTAGGACCTTCCCAATCCACAATAGGTTGGATCTTCTCCATGTGAACCTTAACTACCTCTTTCCCAATCACATGACCAAGATACACAATCTTAGTCATCCAAAACTCACACTTGGATAGTTTTGCTTAAAAAGATTGATTTGCCAAAGTTGTTAGTACACTATCCAAATGGTGCAAATTATCCTCCCAAGTTCTATTATAGATTAAAATATCATCAAAGAAAAAATTACAAATCTACAGAGTTTCCTGCTAAATACTCTATTCATGCAAGATTGAAAAGTTGCAGGTGCATTGGTTAGGCCAAAAGGAATAACCAAGAACTCAAAGTTCCCATGGTGACACCAGAAAGTTGTCTTTTGAATGTCTTCTTCCCGCATATTGATTTGATGGTAACCAAAGCGAAGATCAATATTTGAAAATTAGTTGGACCCATGGATTTCATCCATGATCTCATCAATCCTTGGGATAGGATATATGTTCTTGATAGTCTTCTTGTTAAGAGATTTGTATTATATGCACATGTTGATGGTCCCATCTTTCTTCTTCACAAGGACCACAGGTGATGCAAAAGGACTTGAGATTGGTCCAATGAATCCCAAGTCAAGCATTTCCTTGATGGTTCTCTCTATCTCATCCTTGAATTTGTTTGGGTGCTTGTAAGGATGGAATTTGATAGGTGGGGTTCCTATATCCAACTCAATCCTATGCTCCACTCCTCTATCAGGTGGCCTACCATGAGGAAGGTACCCAAACAAATTCTTATTCTTTTGGATCAACTTCTATATGTATTTTGTATATTGTGGTACTTCTAAATAGGTACCCTCAATGGTGATTAGGCACTCTACAGCCCATTCAATGTCTCAATGCCTTAATAAATATATCATACTATGTGCACTCACCACTTGTTTTGGGCAGGTGTTGATCCCTCTAAACACTGCCTCTTTTCCATATTCTCCTTTGAACGTCATATCAGGAATTTGGTAATCTATGGAGTGCTTCCCAAAAAATACAACCATTGTACTCCCAAAACCATGTTAGTAACAACCACATTCACAACATAAAAGTTGTTCATTATGGTATGATCCCCTATAGAAATATGCAATTTAGGAATCCATCTAGAACAATCCATAGAATGATTACCTAGGAATGATAACAATAAATCCGCCAAAAGTTTCAATAGGTAGATTCCTCCTTTCAACTAGATTTGAATCAATGAAGTTATGTGTTTCTCCTACATCCACTAACACGGTGACTGATTTCCCTTGAACCACTCCTTTGAATTTGAGTGTATGGAAGTGAGGCACTACTGAAAGTACTGCAATCTTTCTCACCTCAGGGGTAGGTTCTTCTTTTGTAGTCTCACAGGCCACTTCTGCATTTACTGGGGCCTCTTCTTCTTCCTCCTCAGCTTCGGTCTCTGAGTAAACTTCAATGTAGCGTGTTTTTCCTTTAGCACATCTGTGTCTTCGAACCCAGGGTTCCTGAACGGCGAAGCACAAATTCCTTCTTCTCAATTAATCTCGATCTTGTGAGTAGTTGTCCTTCTTGAAATTTCTAGAAGGACCTTTCACGGGTGACATTTGATTCTTGAATTGATTAGGACCAACAGTTCTAGGAGGAAATATGGTCCTTGGAATAGAGTCTTGCAAGTCTCTTGTTCTACTTAGTGCATCTTGCAAGGTAGAGGGTTTGTAGGCCTTCACCAAACCTTTCAAAGGTTCCGCTAACCCTTCAATGAACAACGAGATTAATATATCTTATGATATATCATAGACCATCACAACTAGTTTTTGAAACTCATAGATATAAGCTTCCGGATTTCTAGTCTGCTTCACATGCGCTAGTTCTCTGAAGGTGATCTTGGGATCTCTTCTTTGGAATATTTCAGCCAACCTTCTTGTGAACTCTTCATAAGTGGTCACTTGATCATGTCCAAGTTTTTTCAGGCCATGAAACCACTAACCATTAGCTTTCCCATCTAATTGCATAGTAGCTAGCTTAATGCCATATCTCTCAGCCATTGGATTTCACTGAAAATAAGTATCAAGCTTCTGAATCCAAGAGTTAGCAGTGCACTTCTGTGATCCATCAAAGTAAGGAAAATAAATATTACCAATAACAAATCTTAACTCATAGTTCTAATTTGGTATCCAAAAGCTTCCTCTCTAATTTGTCTTTTACTGAAGATCACATAAATATTTGAATGGAAAATCCCTTTTGCATTCTTCAATCAGTGTGAGGTACTCAATATATTTGTCTTCCAATGAAGCAAGACCTTCACTTCGAACCTCGGGTTCCTCTCTTTGTTCTTCATTAAAATTGGGCATAGTAGGCCTGGAATGTAGCTGAGATTCCATATTGAACTGATTAGGGCGATTGTGAGGCCCAGTTCTTGAGAAAATAGAGCCACCACTGATCTTCCTTTCACCATGTGGGGTACTTTCGCTATAAATCCATTTCGGGGAGGTTTCAGGATTTGAAACTCTTACAGGTCAAATATAAGATCCCCATGTACCTTGTGTCCGAAGAAAAACTTCTAATTCGTTTTACTTTGTGTTTTATGATATGTACAATCTAGGGTTTCTGCCTCTTCTAGATCTGAGTCATAAATAGGTGACCTAGGAAAAAAGGTCATAACTTGGGATAGGTAGCTCCAAATAAAATTTTGTAAAAAGTGATAGGTAGGGAAAAGACTGTACTTGCACAGGCCGAAGGTTCAGAGGCCGAAAGTCAACCAGTGACACATGGCACTCTGTACAAGTTCGATCTCTTGTTTTATCCCATAAACAGGTCATGTTGTGACACTTGGAATAACTCTCTCTCAGAGAATCCAATTGAGCTCATAACTATGGGGTTGGAAATATGACAGGTCGTGCTATCACAAGTATAAGTTTCAAACCCTATGGATTCGTAATTTCAGAGTTACGCCATAAACAATCAGGTGCATATTTCTGTCAAAATAGAATTGGATTTTGAGCACCTTCATTCATGGCTCCAGGAATTAGGGTTTCAGAGAAAGTTGGAATTTTTGTAATCAGAGACCATGGTTGAATGTTACTCATCAAAATAAAAATTTAGAGACCAAGATCAAATTTTTTGGTTGGGAAGAAGGTCGGGCTTGATCAAAACCTAGTTCAGGATTTTGATTGGAAAAGTGGAAAATTAGGGCTTCTGCAAAAATTGGAATTTTTGAAATCTGTGACCACGGCTAGACGATCCTCAGAAAAATTGAATTTTAGAGCTTTGGATTGAACCTTTTGGTTGGGTTAATCTCTAGGAAACTCAAACCCTAATTCAAGGTCCTCCCCAGTGAATCTGAAAGATTGAAATGCAATTTTGAGGGGTGAAACTTTGTATTTTTCAAATTCTGAGTATACCAGATTGATCAGATCAGAAAGGTGCATCCTTCTATCCTTTCAGAAGTTTGAAATTCAAACTTTGAATTTTTAGGGTTTCTCTAACAAACCCTAATCCAGCTTCAGATCCATTCTTTGCAAATCAAGTGGATTGGGTTAATCCTATAAGAGAATGGATTGGTTACCTACATAAGTGAAGAAGTCACTGTTTCAGAAGGAGATGAGGCTAAGGCCTTACATAAGAAGATTACAAGCAATCTCGACAGGTATGACTTACAGGTACATCAAGAAAGACAAATCATGTTCTAGTTCAAGAACAAGAAGACATCATGTGGGTATGTTATACATAGCTAGCTAACATGCTAATCCAGTGATCGAGGATGGATATAAGTTCAAGGATAGGTAATCCAGGAAGAAAAGATCAAGAGGGAGCACACTCCAGTAGTTTCTGCAAGGATGTAGATATTCTGAGGGACTCGACCACTTCTCACAATCCACATCAGAATGGAGTTGCAGAAAGGAAGCAAAGACTGAGAGGGGTTCAACCCAACAAACAAACAAAGATAAGTATTTGAAGTATCATTTCTTGCATATTTGATTGTTTAAATAATATTGTTCAATGATGTATATACTGATGTTCCTAAAATTAGGCTGTGTATTTTGGCATATTAGAATAATTGCATTAATGAACAACATACTACTAATATGCATGTAATGGGTAATTGGCCTATGGAACTATACAACATTCCATTGCTACTTATCTAGAATGAAACCTCTTTACTGACATGTTGGGAGTAGTGCAAACTCTTAACAATGTTCTGGTAGAGATTGGAAGGCATCTAGAAAGTTACAAGATATGGATGAATGTTGTATTGAAGCATTGGCTAAAATAATTGCATGACTGTATGACATATTTCCTTATGTGTAAGAATTTGTTCTGAAAACTATGAGATGTTTCTAATCATGCAATTTAACTTGTTTTGTAGGAAAGATCGTATACCATCACCTACAAAAGAAGGACTACAACATTTTTTCCAGCAACAAAGATATCTATTGAAGATATTGAAGTTCCCAGGATCTGGGATGAAGTAATGGAAGAATGCCATGATCTGTCAATCATGAAGAATGATGTTTGGGATGTGGTCCCAGACCAGAAGGGAATTCTGTCGTATAAGATCAAGCATGCTACAGGTGGCAGCATAGAGACTTTTTCTCCTGTAGCTAGATCCACTTCCATCAGATCAATACCTGCTCTGGCTACAGTGATGAAGTGGAAAATACACCAGATGGATTTCAAGACATCCTTCTTGAATGGTGTAGTCGAAGAGGAAGTGTATGTGGAGCAGCCACTTGGTTTTGAGACACATGACAGGGAGTCATATATAGAAACTGGTATGACAAGATAGATGGCTTCCTATCTAGTTTGGGCTTTACCAAGAGTAAAGTGGATTCCAACCTTTACTACAAGGTTGATGAAGGTAATCCAATGATACTACTATTGTATGTGGATGACCTGTTTGTAACAGGTGAAGATAGGTTGATTGTCGACACGCAGTAGAAGCTTGCTGCCGAGTTCGAGATGAAGAACTTGGAGATGATGCACTAATTTCTAGGAATAGAGGTGTGGCATAGTGTAGATGGAATCTTCCTTGGACAAGGGAAGTATGCAGTAGAGATCCTGAAGAGGTTCGGAATGATGGACTGCAAGGACATGGCCACATTTATGGCATTGAACCTAAATCTTTTGTGTGATGCTTCATCTGATCCGGTTGATGTCACTATGTATCGTCAGATGATTGGGTCCTTGATGTACCTGACGAACATGAGACCATATATTTGCTTTGCGGTGAACACATTGAGCCAATTTCTGATGAATCCCAGAGGTGTTCACCTGGTTTTGTAAAGCATATTCTGAGGTACCTGAAGGGTGCAATTGACTATGGGCTCAAGTATGATGCGAATCAAAAGTTTAACCTATAGGGTTATGTTGATTTGGACTGGGAAGGCAGTGCTGTAGATAGGAAGAGCACTTATGGGTGCTGCTTCAGTATGGGATCAGGTGTGATCTCTTGGTTTAGCAAGAAGCAGTCTTGCGTAGCACTAGATACAACCGAGGCAGAGTATGTTGCAGCTTGTTCAGCTAGTTGTGTGGCAGTATGGCTACAGAAGCTACAGTCTGAGTTATTTGATCTCCCACTGGAGGCTACTCATATCTTTTGTGACAACTAGAGTTGTGTGAAGTTGTCTAAGAACTCGGTGTTCCACGACAGGTTGAAGCACATTGAGATCAAATATCATTATCAAGGATATGGTGCAGAGAGGAGTAATGGAGCTCATGTGTGTCGCGATGGATGAGCAGGTTGCAGATGTGTTGACTAAACCACTAGCCAGAGTGAAGTTTGAGTACTTCAGAGAGAGGCTTGGTGTTCTTCAGATTGACGACACTTCGAGGAAGAAGTGATGGACACACTTGCAGGAGCCATTCCAAGAATGGTGATAGGAGGATCCTTCCCATGGCTGTGGATGTAAGTGCTGGATGATGAGCATCAAGATTATGCTCCAGTTACTGCTTGTTATATGCATCATGTTGGATGCTTGTTATGATCAGTTGGATAATGTATATGTCTATGCATCATGTTGGATGCTTGATATGATCAGTTGGATCATGGATTTGTATATGTATCAAGTGGATACATTATATGATCAAGTAGATCATGTATGATGATATGTATCAGGTGGAAACATTGTATGATCAGGTAGATCATGTATGATGATATGTATCAGGTGGATACATTGTATGATCAAGTAGATCATGTATGATGATATGTATCAGGTAGATACTTGGTATGCATAAGGTGGATGCATTGTATGATCAGGATGATCATGGATGATGAGCTTTAGGATGATGCTATGATGATGATCAGGTTGATCATGTGATGATGTCCATTAGGATGATGTATGGTGAGTATTAGGTTGATACTTCGTGGCCGTGGACAGGTTGTGCAGATAAGCATATAATCCATCCCTGGGAGGTTTGCAGATAGTATTTTGAGGTTTTTCCTATGGCATGTAATGTGGCCCTGGGATATCTGGAAAATGCTCTTTCGAGGTTTTTCTTTGGGAGGACATATAATCTGGCCCTGGGAGATTTGTAGATAGTCTTTTGAGGTCTTTCCTATGGCATGTATTCTGGTCCTAGGATATATGGCAGATGCTCTTTCGAGGTTTTGTCCTATGGCATATAATCTAGCCTTGGGAGATCCGATAGGTTGAGCTATGTTCTCGTAATCAGTCCTGGGATGCTCTTTTGAGTTTTTTCCATGACCACATGTAATATGCCCTGGAGATCTGGACAAGATGAAAAAGGCCTCAGATGCTCTTTAGAGTTCTTGCTAGTCAAGAAAATCTTTAAAGGTTTTGTGGTAGGGGTCACATGTAATAAGTCCTGGAGATCTGGACAGGATGAAAAAGGCCTCAGATGCTCTTTAGAGATCTTGCTTGTCAAGACACTCTTTTAAGGTTTTGTAATAGTCACATATAAAATAGCCCTGGGAGATCTGATAGGTAGATCTGTGTGCTCATAATAGCATGGATTCTCTTGCAAGGTTTTGTGATGCACGTAATAAGTCCTGAGAATTCCATAGTATGGCCAGTGATGATGAAGATCTGCAGGTGGTGGGCCTACATCCAGTATGAAAAAGGACCGGCTCTGTAGAACTTCCTATGACGATTATATTGGATATTGATTGAGATAGCAGCAGTGACGATGATTCGATGACGATGATACAGTGATGATGATCTAGAGAAGAAGACTTGTGCTAGCATATCTATGTCAAGAAATACCTTCCTAGTTAAGAGGGAGTGTTGATGTATATGTAACGTCAGAATGTATTTCACCTATGTATTTCATCTATGTATATTGTACTCCTATAGAGATGTTATTATTCCTCTATATGGAAGCGTCGTCATTTGTATTGACAAGTATCGCAAGTGTTGTAACTTGCCGATGGGTTATTAGACCACCTTGATGGGGTCAGCCCTGTATGAGTCATGTGGGTAAATGGGTTATTAGACCACCAAGTGTGGGGTCAGCCCGGATTAATGTAACCATGGGTTATTAGGCTAAGTTAGACAAGTCGGCCCCACTGGTTTATTGGGCAGGACAGGACAAGTATAAATAAAGAACGGGAGATCTCTATTTGATCATTTCATTACTCACTCTTCCATCACTCGGAAAGTGGCGCACATGTGAGGATGAGGATCAACTGCTAGGAAAAGACTATCTCTTGTACTTTGGATGTATCATTGCTCTTTCTATCTCTGAGGAAGTTGCGAGGTTTTTCACCTTCTTGGTTTTCCCTGGTGAAACTCTGTGTCTCTTGTGTGCTTGCATTATTGTGTCCATGATTGATATGCTGTAGATATGCTGTGCATGTTATTCTCTCTGTTAAGATCTTAGATCAAATTGAAAATTCTGAAAAACTAACATAAAGCACCCTACTCAGTCCAACTGACAACATTTATTATTATATTCATCTAACTAGAGTCAGAAAGGCACCCTCCTACTCAGTTTGACCTAATTTGGTGTTATTTCACCTAAATTTTAGTTAATTGAAGTAAAAAAGGCACCCTCCCTTAATTTTGGGCATTCAGTTGAGTTCTGGATTCAGTTAGACTTAGTTAGACAGTTTAAGAGTCTGTTAGAGTCAATTACATGGTAGTTAAGTGCTTAACTGATGTGCCGAGTGGTGTTAAATGACCAGTAAGCCACTCTCATGCATTCAGTTTGAATGACCTCCCTAGGATTCAAATTGCTTGGCTATTATTGCTATTGTTACACATTGTAATCATATTATAGGTTAATGATAATGCATGAATTGCTGTAAACCTTTTGTGTCAGTGTTGTGACAGACAATTTTTCGCATGCATATCTAGTAACTGTTGTTTTTGTCTCATGGATCTGTTGTGCTTGAATTTTACATGGTATCAAATGCATGGCAGGAGAAGGAAAATCTTCTAGACAATTCTTTAGATGAATATTGAGCAAGTTTGCTAAAATATATTCCAACATTGCACCAGAAGCTGAAAGTTTTCCACATAAATCCTAGATAATTGTGCATCCGACTTATCAAGCTTGCTTGATAGTCTATGCCGGGCGTGATGCAACTTGAAAAGTGTGGGTTTTCGACCTAAAGATTGTTTGTTTGTTTTTTACTACAGGTTTCTCAAAGCCTCCTATTGCATTCTCTATAGTTAAGATGAACTCTTCTTCTAACCATCTTCTAACTCATTTCAACTATCATCAGTGGAAGGATGATATAGAGATAGTATTGTGCTCAAAGGGACTCTACAGAGTTACTATGGGCACATAACCAGAGCCTAATGCAGCTATAGAGAATTCCAAGTTCTTCAATATGCTTGATGAATCTTATGGTTTCTTATGTCTCAATATTTTGAAAGATCTTCTTTTCCATCTCAGCAGATTGAAGACTCCAAAAGAAGTATGAGAAAAACTTGCTACTCTTTTTGGGAAGCAGGAATATATGAGGCATATTAGTTAGAGAATGAATTGATTTCCCTAAATCCTAAGAAGTTTGAAACCATCAATGAGTTTTTCACTAAGTTCAAGCATTTGGTGCTTCAATTGAAGCAATGTGGTGTCGAGAATAAGGATGATCAATTGATCCTTTCAATCCTTTCAAAGCTAGGAGTAGATTATTCAGTTTTTGTCTCTACCTTTCATTCGGGAAAACTCACCATTCTGAATTGGAAGATGCCATCCTTGAATGCATTTATTTAGTCCTTAACAAAAGAGCATGACAAGCTTGTTCAAATGGGATCCATGAGATCCTCCAAAGATAAAGCCCTATTTGTTGGAGGAACCAAGGATATGAATGCTAAAGGAAATAAAAAGAAGGAGAATACAAATGTTGATCATCCTTAGCAAAAGGATAAGACCAAGTAGTCAGATGAGCCCTTAGGTTCAAGAAAAGACAAGAAAAAGGGAAAGGAGAGGACAAAGTGTTCTTAATGTGGCAGGGGATTTCATCCTGAAAGCTCATGCATGAAGAAAAATATTGATCAAATGGCTCTTCTGTTGGAGAAAAACAATATCACTCTTCCAGATGGTGAAAGGAAGAAGGACAATCATGATAATCCAGAAAGAGGTCATGCAATCATGGAAAGTGTTTCAAATTCTACAGCTCTTCTCATAGGTCCAGGAGCTTTGAATCACATCATTGCAATAAAAGACTCTTTCTCATCATTGGACTCCAACAGCTACATCTCCATCCACATGGGAGATGATTCACAAATTTCATGAAAAGGAAAAAGTACAATTCATTTAGAACATGGCATTTTTCAAAATGTTCTCTATGTCCCTTCTCTAGCTTCGAACCTGCTTTCTGTGTATCAAATGACACAAACTGGTTTTCCCAAGAAGGTTATATTCAACCCTAATGTTGTTGAAATTTCTGATATTACCACCGGAAATCTCATTGTAGTAGGAGAGGCAAATCATGCTGCAAAAACATATGAGTTTTCCCACTTTTTGCCACATTCAAAGCCAAGTTCCCTTCTGAATCATGGAAATGAGTCTATCCATCTAGGGCATGAGAGGTTTGGACACCTAAATTATAAATATTTGTAGCTACTACAAAATAATTCCATGGTTGAAGACCTTCCAAACATCAAATCCTCAAAAGGGATATGCAAAGGTTGCATCATTGGCAAGCATCTTGAGCACAAGTTTGATCGAGGAAAAGCTAGCAGAGCTTCTTGTATTTTGGGGTTGATTCACAGTGATATCAGTGGTCCATTACCAAATACCTCGATGAATGTCTGAAGGTATTTTCTCACATTCATTGATGACTTTTCCATATTTACATGGGTCTACTTTCTCAAAAACAAATTAGAAGTGTTTGAAAAATTAAAGAATTTCAAGGCTTCTGTTGAGACTGCTACTGGGAGCAAGCTAAAATCTCTCAGATATGATAATGGTGGATAATATATCAAAACTAATCTGCTTCAACTTTGTGAGGAAAATGGAATCCAAATCTATCACACAGTCCCCTACACACCTCAGCAGAATGGTGTAGCGGAGGGGAAAAACCGAGCATTGAAAGAGATGGCTACTTGTATGCTTGAGTCGAAAGGTTTGGATTCAAATATTTGGGTTGAGGCCATGAATGTTTCTGTATACATTTAGAACAAAGTTCCACACTCATACATCAAATTTCAAACTCCTTTCGAATCCTACACTGGTCACAAGCCTGATGTGTCACATCTTAGGGTTTTCGGGTCCACTTCATGGGCTAGAATTCCGATTGAGAAGATAAGATATTTGGAACCAAAAAGTACTGAGTGAATCCTCATTGGATATGATGAAGAATACAAAGGATAAAAACTCATGTATATCAGATCCAAAAGAATATTCATTGAGAGAAGTGTCCAATTTGAAGAATCGTTTCATGATATACAACTAGTGGAGGAAGAAACTACCAAATTGCTTCCTCTTCCGAAATAAGATTTGGGAGATGATACTGAAAATTTATGTTATGATATTTCTGATATTATGTCTAATATTAATGAACATGAAATATCAGGTTCCGATTCAAATCCATATGATCCCCCTCATTTTCCGAAGTGGGCATAAAATACTCTCACATCTACTGGTTCTAACATTGGAAATCCTGACGATCCAAGCAGAACCTGAGCAGACTTTCAAAGAGCAGGTATGTGTTGTAGTAGTGGGGGTGCTCCTCCAACATATGGCTCTTTAATATGATGATCCATTGCTGTCCGAAAAGTGATTTTTGATGGTTGTATCACATCCAAAATCATAATAGCATTCCCACCGAGATCCGATATGGCAAACCACCATGGATGAAGAGTACAATTATCTTCAAAAAATGCAACATGGGAGCTAGTTTCACTTCCACCTAGGAGGAAATTGGTTCAATGAAAATGGGTCTATCGAACTAGGTTTTCTGCTGATGGTTCAAATTGAAAATAAAAAGAAATATTGGTGGTAAAAGGTTTCTCACAAGTCCATGGTGTGGACTACACATACTCGTTTGCACTGGTTGCAAAATTGGACTCAATCTGCCTAGTTTTAGCAATGATTTCTGTTATACCTCAATATTACACATTACGTATTAGTGTCGCATCCTTGCATTATCGACCTAAACGACAGTTTCCCTTAAAGCTCATCTGAACATCTACAGTGAAAAACACTGACTGAACACTGAAAGCAAAACCTTTTTCTGCCATCTACCAACCCAACTTAGCCTTGTTTGTGAGCACTACCGCTCCCTGCACATCTATAGGGGTGTGGTAGTCATCACTACCATGCGTTGCTCCTTCTCTGGGGAATGGTACTACCACGTTATGCTCAGTTATAGGGGCGCGGTAGTATGAAATTAGCCTTTTTTTCCTTGGATTTTGGGATCTCAACCTTCGAGGAGATTTTATTGGGATTACCATCTTTGGTTTGATCCTAACTCCTTTGTTTAGCTGGCTTGATCAACTAAACACTCCATAGATCCACACTTCTCTCTTGTTGGTTAACCTTCCCACATGCTATAAGAGAGAGGCCTTCCATGAGCCAAAGGGAGGACTTTTGGGGCATCAAACCTATGATCTTCACACTTCTACAGAGATAGCTATAGGAAGCACTTGGAGCTGGAGGATTGGCTTGGATATCAAGCAACCTTTGTAAGCACTCTTCAAGTTGGTAATAAAACATAACTTGTCTTGTTTCCCAAATCATATATGTTGATCTTGTTTCAATCATATGATTTGTTTCTGCTATAGATTTAGATTCTAACATATGTTTCAAGATTGCTAGAATATTGTATATTGCTTGTACCTTGGTTCATTCTAACAGGTTCATTCACGAGGACTTGAAGATTGGAGCAACAACTAGGACGAGCGATTAATTTAAAGGTCAGTCAGATCTCTTTCATTTCTTCCAGCACTGTGATATTTGAAATATTTATTTAGATATAGGAATTCAAGGTAGCATTTGCTATATTTTTGTCTTAGTTTAGAGTCAGTTAAGTCTACTTTAACCTAAGAGAGTTTCTACCTATCCGTAGGGAGAAATTTCTACAACAATTTCTGCATTCAAGCATTGGGAGGTGCACCAAATGGATGTGAAGAGTGAATTTATTCATGGGGATATTTATAAATATATCTACATGAATTATACCAAAGGTTACATATCATATTCAACACTTGTTTGCAAATTAAGGAAATCCTTGTATGGTTTAAAACATGCCCTAAGAGGTTGGTATGCAAAGATGGATTCCTTTCTTCTATCGCAAAAATTTGCGAGATGCAAATCAAATCTGAATGTGTATCTAGAACAACATGAAGGTAATTTTATGATGATTTTACTTTATGTTGATGACCTGTTGATTACAGGAAGCAGTCTTGCTTCGATTGGCACTATAAAAACCGCTTTACACCAAGCATTTGATATGAGTGATTTAGGCTTGCTGAAGTAGTTTCTTGGTCTCGAGATCACTCACAATTTTGATGGGATAATGATTTCTTAATAAAAATATGCTTTGGACATGTGAAATAAGTTCAACATGGAGGAATGTAAAGCGACACCATTCCCATTTCTCTCAGGAATCAGTCTTGTGGATGGTGATTCTACATCATTGGTGGATTCTACACTTTACCGACAATTGATTGGAATTCTTTTGTATCTGATACACTCTAGGTCTGATATTTATTATGCTGTGAGTGTGGTGTCAAGGCACATGCAGCAAACCTATGATATTCACTAGAAGGAATCCAAAAGTATCTTTTATTATGTGCAAGGTACAAGACATTTTGGCATTCACTATGTTGTGGATTCTAATCTTGACTTGGTTGGATTCATTGATTCAGATTGGGCGGGTGATAGCATTGATCATAATTCCACTTTCAGATATGTTTTCATGATTGGTACAGGGCCTATTTTCTGGCCAAGCAAAAAGAAGGCCACCATTTCCTTATCTTCAACAGAGGCAGAGTATCGAGGAGTAGTCAATGCTTGTATTCAGGAAGTTTGGTTGCAGGGTATTCTAGCAGAGTTTCATATTAGTAGCACCACTTCTACTATCATTTTTTGTGACAATCAGAGTACTATCAAGATCTCAACAGATCTAGTTCAGAGACAAAGGACTAGTCATATCGAGATACAAATGCACTACATCCGAGAGATTGTGCATGACAGAACCATTATACTGCAATATTTCCCTACAAAAGAGCAAATTGCAGGCATATTAACCAAGAGCTTCACTGAGAAGCATTTGTCTTACCTTTGTTCACAGTTGGGGGTGAGTTATACTATGGTGACAATAGATTAGATCCTTTAGTGTTAACTTTGCAGGGGGGTTTCTTTCCCACTGTGTTTTTCGCTCTTTCCTCACTTAGATTTTTTGAGCATTTTTTTGTATTATTTATGTACTAAGTGACCTATGGCCTTTGTTGTCGAGGCCCTTTTATTATTTATTTTACTCCTCCAAATGATATTAGCTTAAGGGGGGGTGTTGGAGTCATTTTCCAACAACACATCATTTATTTGGGCTTGATAGCCTAATTTAACACTTATCCTAAGTATTTTGACTCAATTAGGTGCTTATACCATCCACAGATCATCTGTTTTAGTGAACTGGGCCTCCTCCTTCATCCGGGGACTAAATTGGGCCATCAATATCAGTTAACTGGTCCTCCTCCATCATTCAGGGAGCCAAATGGGGTTATTTGCATCACTAAAGCGCCCTAATCAGTCCAATTGACAACATTTATTATTATATTTAGCTAACTGGGGTCAAAAATCCGCCCCCCTACTCAATTTGACCTAATCTGGTGTTATTTCACCTAAATTTCAGTTAACTGAAGTCAGAAAGGCACCCTCCCTTAATTTTGGGAATTCAATTGAGTTATAGATTTAGTTAGGCTCATTTAGACATTTCCAGAGTCTGTTAGAGTCAATTACATGGTAGTTAAGTGGTTACTTGTTGTGTCGAGTGGTGTTAACTAACTAGTAAGCCACTCTCATGCATTCAATTTGAATGACCTCCTTAGGATTTGAATTGCTTGGCTATTATTTCTATTGTTACACATTGTAATCATATTCTAAGTTAATGATAATGCATGAACTACTGCAAACCTTTTGCATCAGTGTTTTGACACAATTTTCCGCATGCATCTCTAGTAACTCTTGTTTTTGTCTCATAGATATGATGTGATTGAATTTTACATTAAGGGGGATAAATAACATCAATTTAAATTCAATATAAATTCAGGTTTCATTCCATAAATTTATATAAGGTTTTGATAAATTCTCATAAGGATTCAAGAAAAATTGCCTACTAGGATTGCATAACTAGTATGAATCCAGGACTTCCAAAACTGTCTTAGAGGCTCACAAATTTATGATATGAGACTTGGAATGATTCATATGAAATATTAAAAAACTCTAGGAACAATAATTAATTCATTTTGATAAAGACTCATTCATTTATCAAATGCATTTTGGAAACTAGCTCAAATCTATGCAAATCTAGAAGGGGTGTATAAAACTCAAAATATTTCATACTTATGCATTATAAATTTTATGAAGAATATCAAAGTATCATAATAAAAATAAAATAAATCATATTTAATCCAAGAGGATTCTCAAAATATCCCAAGAAATCCACTCCTCTCAATACAACAAACTAGCACTGGAAATCAATAGGAAGCTTGAAGATTCGAACCACAGACTTCATGTCACTTCTTCTGAACTTCAAACTAGAATTGAATCAGCTATAGGAACTGCAATAAAATATTTTAAAATGTCTGAATTCCATCATCCTCTCACAGGAAGAAATGGCACATCACCCAACTTGGACTAGGGGCACATCTCCCAAGTCTTTGAGGCACAACTGCACTCAAACCAATACTCAAACTGACAAAAGGTGTGAAGGGGGTGTAAAATACTTTATTTATATATGAAGGATTACTTGAGGAGAAAGTATCCTTGGCTAATGCGCCGTCATGAGTGGATAAGGAAATCTTGCTTTCCTTCCTTTTCCTTTTCTGCTTTGCTTTCCTCCGTTTTCCTTTTCTGCTTTACTTTCCTCTTTCTGCTTTAGCTTTTTCGGTTTTTCCTGGATTTTTTTCCTTATCCTGTTTTTTTGAAATTTATTTCTTTTCTGATTTGATCCTGCTTTCTACTTTTGTGCTACTTTCTGCTTTATGCTACTTTTCCTGAGTTTTTGTTGTTTTTTAATTTGCACCATCTTTCTTTCCTTTTTCCTATTTTTCGAGATTTAGATGATTTCTCCTAACTTCTTATGCAAGTCATCTCTCAATTCAACCTTATCCACTAAGGCGCACTTGTGGAGAATTATCTTCTTTTATTTAAGATAAAATTATTCAATGGATAAAAAATAATTATTTCAAGTGCATAATAAACATTAGGAAAAAATAAATCACACTCCCTAATTAATTAAATTCTTGTAATTCAAAATTAACCCCAAGTAAATGAAGTTGTATCCTCAACCCAAGCGATTGGTTGGGTTAGGAACTTGATCCAGTTATCACTATTGAGAGGACACGGCATAATTTGATTTTCCTCTAATCTAAGTTAAATTGGGGATGTTGGAACCTATGGTTCTTTTTTTAAACTCACCTTGTTGAAATGTGTAGTCAACCATGAACATGGAGATGATTGTTAAGGGAATTGACTAAGGAGTGGACCCGACTAACTATAGACTAGTAACAAGGAGTTTTCATTGTCCTCTTTGATTTTCTAGATCCATATTTTATGGAAAATTATGGGGTGTGGTCTCGTTTTCAATTATGATCCTAAACCTATTTATATATGATCTTGTAGATCTATCTACATCATCTTTTTGGATCTACACTAATTGTTCTTAAGTGTCGAATGGTGTATATTGAAACCACCGCTACTCTTGGAATTCTAGCTTATTCAATTTTGTTGTTTATTTTATTATTTCAACACTTCTTGGTCCATTTGGTTTTCAACTCCAAGAGTGAAAGCATTTCACACAAATACAAACTTTGAATGCCACTCCTTTTGTAACTTCATGGCATGAGAATGATTCAAACTAGAGTAGCAACATTCCATGTATCTTATTTAAAATATTAATTAAGATTCATAATAATAAATTTAGGTGAGAGATGAAGTAGTCAAATGAAAATGATAGAAAATGAGTAGTTTTATGAAGCTTCTCCACTAGCACTTTCTCAAACAAGAGCCATATCCCTTCAAACATAAGATTCACAAGAATGGAAAGGGAATGGATGGATGGATTCAATTAAACTTAGTCAATGTAAACACTTGAATCCACCAAAAAACAAGAGAATACAAGCAACAACACTATGAGATAAAATTTGAAATGAACACGAGAATGCCAACAATAAATCTTGTTGTTAAGAGTTTTACTCCATTTCACTTCTCTACTAAATGTTAAAGCCCCACAATAAACCTTTAACCTTTTTTTCTTTGGTTCTTAGATATTGACATTTTTTTTAATTCACTAGCAATGTCAAGGATTCACAATGCTTTACATTTTATTGTACAACTTTATTTATTTGATGATTGGAATTCTTACAGCAACCATAGCAATGGAAAATAATTTTCATGAGCAAGTGAAACTTCAAAAACCAAGAGGCTCGAATCCTTCACTCCATGGCTGAAAACACATTGATTGAAGGTTTTTAAATATCATTTTCACACATTATCCGCGATATGTAGAATAGTCAGTGGTGATTGATGAGTTAAGTCACCCCTAATCCGAATGGTCTCCAGTTCGAAACCCCGTGGATACCAAAAGTCCATCTATGTTAAGGGTTGGTGCGGCTTAGGCCAGGTGTGATCCCTGGGTGATTTTGACGGATTAGATGCCCCTGGTTTCTAGTTTCTTAGCCAAAGGAAAACCCTGCAAATAACGGGTACCACTTGCCAACAAAAAAAAATCATTTTCACTTATTGAGTTGTAAGGTACCATTAAAATATAAAATGTTGCCTTGGAAAACCCATTAACTCCAAATCAAATTATGAAGGAGAGTACATTGTCTCATAACCTGTGGAAACTATAAAACACTTCAAAGATGGATACAAATATTGTTTTCTTGTTGCAATGGAACGATATGAGATCATGCCTGAAAAAAGAATTTAAAATGAAGAGGATTATCCATAGGATGAAGAAGAGGAATGTTGCAATGAAAGGATTAAAAATGAGGGGGAGAGAGGAAATAATCATCATTAATCGCTCCACGATTCATCTTCTAGCCAAGAATGGAATTTACGCATAATAAACAACTCAAAAATAAAGGAAAAACATAAATTTGAAGTGCATATGGATCAATCACTTAGTTTTGTAGGTACGAAACACTACTAGGAGAGCAATTTTACCAGGACCGGGGAGAGGCATACCATTGAGTTTGATCTAATGTATTTAAAGGACACATAAACATACTTCCCACTTCCTCACCCAATCCAATGAAAAATGAAGAGAATAGGATGACTATTAGTGGATATATCAAATAAATTTATAGGTGGACATGACTAAAAAAATGGTGTAGAAACATGATGGAAGAAGATGAACATGGTGATCAAAATCTAGCTAGCAAGTGAAAAATAAAGAAATAGTAATTATTATAAAATGGTGTGCATTGGATTCCTTCTACCATTGAATTTGATGTTTTGTAGCAACGAATTGATGTTGCTTGATTTGTTTGGAAGAAGACCTTGTTGAGAGCATGAAACCTCCACCGTGAGAGTCCCTTCACTAATGCAACCAATATGTACCTTACCACAATCTCTTCAGAACATGCAACCCTTATTTGGTATGCACCTTTCCAGGCCCAACGCCTCTAAAAATATAAATGTTTCTATACTTGGAAAATCATCTAACTCAAAACACCCACTAAAATATAGGCATCAAAACTTTGTTGATTGCACCAACCTCAATATGCTCTTCATCTTCCCACAGCTCATCCAAAGATACCAATGTTTCCATACTTGGAAGCTATTCTAACTCAGAATGCCCATAAACATTTAGTCATCTAATTTTTTTCAATTGTGACAACCCCTGTATGCTATTTAGTTACAAAATATGTCTACCCACAACTCATCCAAAGATACTGACAATGCCACAGATGTATGTAAAAATAAAATGTTCAGGTATTTCAACTATAAGAAAAAAGATATTCATTATTTTGTCATATAACATTTCGAAAGACATTGTGGTGTGGGAGTAACAACTATTGAACATACAAACCTTGAACACAAAAAAATTATATATACCTGTTAGAAAATTATAATTACTCCTTCCATGCAAAGTTAGAAGTTCAATTATATTATTACTAGTCCACTTAAATTCGTGCATGCATCCACTAGTTAGTTAAGTCTAAGTATAAGAATCTAGTTTATTGCATGTCGTATCTGTTTAAATATAGACATTCATGTCTGTTAATGCCTAAACTTCACACACATGCGACATTTTGGCGATTCTTCCAGTAAGGCATCAACAACATAAAGAATGCAATTCACCAAAGGAATCCTCAACAAATATAGAAGACAACATGAGTGCAAAAGTTCCAAAAAATAATCAAAAGAAGGGGTAGTGCAGGTGTTAGGAACCCATGTCAACCCTTCTATTTACTTTGTTAGTGTATTGTTGTTGGACGCATATGCTTTGTAAGTCGTCCCATAGTATTTGTTGATCCATAGTTTGTCTTATTGTTGTTGGACGCATATGCTTTGTAAGTCGTGCCATAGTAATTGTTGATCCATAGTTTGTATTGGCCCATGGTTTGTATTGACACATGGTATTGGCGCCTAGACTTAGTATATAAATTTGTGTTGAGACCAATGAAGGTACCATGACGTTATTTGTATTGAGCTTGCTCAAAGGAGGTTTCCCCCTCGAAGTGGCCTGCGATCAATATAAAGTGATTATGAGTTCTATTATTTCTACTATCTTGTGTGTTTTCATTAATTAAATATTGCAGGTTCTTCACATCTGGTATCAGAGCACTTTCTTGGGCTAGTTGGGTGAAATATCTGCGAAATTTTTTTTCGCATCTGTTGTGGCTTTGGATCTGGGAATAACCCCTATCCGCTTAATTGTGGGAAGTACTTGGGCATAAGCCCTAAAACTCATTGTGAGGAGTACCACAGGAATCCCAAAGTAGCTTTCCCATTGACAGGACCTGCCAACGAAAAGGGAAATGACCCCTACCTGATTGACTAGTTTCCACCCGTGAGGTAAACCAAGAGCTGTCATTTGTGGAAAAGCGGTTATCAGTTTTACCTGAGCCGTGGAGTGAGGGGTACTTCACCAATACACAAGCCGTCAGACAACATTGGTGGCCGAGTGAATCCCATGAACCGATAGGAAGCCGAACATACCTAGGGTCCATACCTATTTCAGCTGAACTGTTTCCGATCACTTCCGCACTGTTTCAGATCCATTCCAAGCCGTTCCAGATCCAGCTGTTTCACATCTATTCTGCAAGTAGTCTCAGATCCAACCATTTTCAATCCATTCAGGGTCATTTCAGATCTATCTATTTTGATCCCTTCCATGCTGTTGCAGACCCATTTCTAAAATAAAATAAAATAAATCATTTTTTCGCCATATATCCCTTGTTTTAACTCCGTTTCCCTTGAAACGTTCTAAACACCCCTGCCATCCCCTTCTGCATATTTCATTCCTGATGACCCTATCCAAAATTCTACTTCCCAAAGCCATAAATCTCACATTTGTCTATTTTTAGGGTTTGCCATAACTTCTTCAATTTCCAACCACTCGCCTCCAAATTTTGCCACCGTGTTCATTCCCTATTTCTGCTTCTTTGTCCCTCTTTGACAAAATTTTTCATTCTTTCACCTCGCTTCTGAAATCCCAATTTTTTGCTTCCTTGTTCATCAGAAAGTGTCCAAAACCTAGTCAAACCCCAGTTACCCATCCGAGTTTTTCCCAAATCGAAACTTCCCTTTACTAAAAATGCTTTTGTTTGTGTTTTTTTATCCATTCCCCCCCTCCCCCCAAAAAAAAAACTCCTGGTTATGGTTGTCACCTGCGCAGGAGAAAAAACCATGGAGGAAGCACTTGCAGCCATCCAAACCAAACTCCAAGATCTGGATGAAAAATTTCTCAGCCTCCATTTTTAGCATTCATCCATGAACACTAATCGACAGCAAGAATCTTTTGCAGCCAATGGGTTCTCTTCTTCCAGCAATTTTCGTGGTCCGAAGCTTGAATTTACTCACTTCAATGGAACTGATCCGACTGTATGGATCTATCGTGCCGAACAATATTTTAGTCTGCATAATACTTTTGATGTCCAAAAAGTTCCACTTGCATCCTTTCATTTGGAACAGGAAGCCCTTCAATGGTACCGTTGGTACATGAAGGCTCATGACAAGCCAAAATGAATAGATTTGTGCCAACTCCTTTTGCAACGATTTGGTCCTAGTGCTTTTGATGACTTCACCGGAGAGCTCACTAAACTTCATCAAAGTGGCACTGTGAGAGAGTATCAGACAGAATTTGAGAAACTAGCCAATCACACAAAAGGATTGTCTGATGAATTCTACACGAGTTGTTTTATCAGTGGTCTTAAGGATGAAATCCGGTCAGAGGTTAAAATGTTCTGTCCCAACACCATGATGGAAGTCCTAGGGTTGGCTAAGTTGGAAGAAGACAAGATTGCATCCCAACAACACTCCAAATCCACTTTTGTGTTAGAAAAAAAGGATCACAGAGCAATAACAATGAACAGAAATGCAAATATAATCACACACACATTACAAGAGAGACACAGATATATCATGGTTCACTGCAACTTGGGCTACGTCCACACTGAAGTTTCCAGTCCTTATTATTATTCTGTCTAGCAAAGTGAAGGGATACAACTTGCAGCACAGCCGCTGCACTTCCTCTTCACTGTCTCACAGTCTCTCTTCACAGATCTCAGAGATATTTACAATGCATAAAACCTAATACATCTTGCCCTAGTCATATTACAATCTCTTTCTTTTATAGGGGAAATACAATGGGAAAATACCACAGGATACCCAAAAACCATGGGCCCGCAAAATAGCTAGTGAAAACAACCCCGAACCCCTAAAAATGCAGAATGGGTGTATAGTCCTCCAGGGTGCATGGCTAAGACAATATCATCTATGAGACTAGAATATCTGGCTCCACAACCAACATTTTGTTCTCTTCCAAAATATGGGTTCTCAATGACCTCTCATCCCTCCAACTCCTCGACCAACTCCCATCAAGCATTTGTCTGAAACAGAGATGCAGGCACATAGAGAAAAGGGGCTTTGTTATAATTGTGATGAGAAATTCACTCAGGGACATAAATGTGCTCAACAAAAGCTCTATCTCTTGGATATGACTTCTCTGCCTGCCTCTAAAATTGGTGAAGAAGCTCCAGATACAATGGATGATTAGGTCGACATTCAAGAGCCACCTATTGACCCCCCATCTCAGGATGAACAACTAGAGATATCTCTCCATGCTTTATCCGACGTCACCACCCCCCAAACCATGTGGGTTAGGGGTTACTTCAAGAAGCTCTCTCTTACAATACTCATTGATTCTAGTAGCACTCATAACTTCATTGACCCTGAAATCGCCAAACATGCTAATTGTTTTGTCCATCCTTGTTCCAATTTTGAAGTCATGGTTGCCAATGGGGGCACCTTACCTTGCAAGGGGAAGTGTCACAATGTGCGTATCTCTCTAGAAGATTATAAACTGCACTCTGACATGTTTTCCTTGTCCCTAGGCAGATGTGATGTGGTTTTGGGCGTTCAATGGTTACGCACACTTGGCACCATCTTATGAGACTTTTCTGAACTTTGGATGCAGTTTTCAATCAATGGGAAACAACAAAAATTTAAGGGCTTACAACAAGGGTCTCTCCACCTCATCAGTTCACATCGCCAAGAAAATATCCTTAAGAAGAATTCATATGGTGTCATCGCTCAAATCCATTCCATTCATATGCACCCATCAACAGTCTCCACTACTTCCTTGGATAGATATGCGGGTGTCATTGCTGAACCAGTGGGATTGTTGCCTTCAAGAGACCTTTCCGGTAAGAATTTAGCCGCATCTACATCTCAACAGGAAATGATGGCTATTTTGCATGTAGTACAGACGTGGAAGCCATACCTATTAGGGAATTATTTCTGCATCACAACTGATCTCCAAAGTTTGGAAAATTTCCTGGCACAATGGGTCTCCTCTGCAACACACCTGAAATGGGTTATCCAACTCATGGGTTATGCCTATGCGATCACTTACAAGAAGGGTACGTACAATATGGTGGCAGATGCTCCTTCTCATACATCTGATGACCCAGTTTCTCTTACTGCTATTTCTTTTCTTGTTCCAAATTGGTTGCAATCTGTTCATCAGGGCTATCTGTTCTATGAACTCCATGCTTCTTCATCAATAGGGCACTCTGGGTTCCTCAAAATGTATGACCGGGAACAATGTAAATTCTTGTGGCAGGGAAGGAAAATGACAATTCAACAGATGGTGGATGACTGTGATACTTTCCAGGTCAGCAAGGGTGAAACTACACTCCTTTGGGGACTGCTCGAACCCTTTCCCATCCCTACACAAATTTAGACAACTATTTCTATGGGTTTCCTAGAAGCGATCCAGTGGTACAATACCACATCTAATAGGACACCATATGAAGTAGTCTATGGATAGGGACTGCCAGTTCTTCTTCCATACACCCCCAACAGCTCCCCAGTTCAGACAATTGACTCGGTTCTTCGAAACCGCGATCAGATTCTTCTCATTTTGCAGGACAATCTTCACATGGCAAGAATTCAACTGAAACAACAAGCGGATCAACACCATTCTGAGAACACTTTTCACATAGTTGATATGGTTCTTCTTCATCTACATCCTTCCAAGCAACCCTCCCTGAAACTCAAAAGGCGTCAGTGGCCCGAAATGCAACCTAAAGATGCTATAGGGGAACCACTCCTTTAGATTCTACATCAATTTCCACATCTAAAGCTTTGAGGACAATGATTTTTCTAAAGGAGAGGGGATGTTAGGAACCCATGTCAACCCTTCTATTTACTTTGTTAGTATATTGTTGTTGTATGCATATGCTTTGTAAGTCATCCCATAGTATTTGTTGATCCATAGTTTGTCTTATTGTTGTTGGATGCATATGCTTTGTAAGCCGTCCCGTAGTAATTGTTGATCCATAGTTTGTATTGGCCCATGGTTTGTATTGACATATGGTATTGGCGACTAGACTTAGTATATAAGTTTTTTTTGAGACCAATGAAGGTACTGTGATGTTATTTGTATTGAGCTTTCTCAAAGGAGGTTGCCCCCTCGAAGTGGCCCGTGATCAATATAAAGTGATTCTGAGTTTTGTTCTTTCTGCTATCTTGTTTGTTTTCATTAATTAAATATTGCAGGTTCTTCACAATAGGTAATACACAGTCAAGTCACGCTATATGGTAGGTTACCAGAAAAACGCTCGCGCTACACCCATGTGACTATTCCTTCGATAGTCATACTACTATCAAAACGGCGGGCCCACTAACTTCTTGTGGCGCATTGAAGGCTCAATCTTGCACAAGGATCCGAATTCGGCTCCTCACACACTTGGTGGCATTAACTAGTACCTCTTGTGTACCTTGGAACTAGTTCATGGAGAAGACGAGTTTAGATTTGGATCTAGTTGTTTGTTGGCCACCTCTTGGCCTATAAAAGGAAGCCATTGTCATGCATTTTGTAGAGAGAAATCAAGAGAAAGATTATGCTACTGGATTTTTGTTGGATTTTCCTCATAGCAACCTCTTCCTATCATCATGAGCATTCCCAAGCTCCCTTGCCACCTTTATTCAAGGGGAAAGAGTTTCTCTCCATTGTTGCTTCTGTCCTCAAGGAGCAATCTCTTCTTTTTTTAACATAGTTTAGGCTTGTTTAAGTTGTTGTCGCTTGTAGGTGCTTGGATTTACTAACCCATAACTACTATTGTTTCCTTGGCTGCAAGTTTCAAGGATAGAAGGGAATATTTATCACCCTTTTGATATTTTTCTCTCAATAGTTCTAATGGAGACCATACTTATTTTTGTTCATTTCTCATTAAACTGGGTTGTTTTATGCTAAGTAATTAATTATGAGTATTTGTCACTTGTAGGAGATCATGTATTCCACCTCTTGCTCCATAATTTGGCCCCGAGTCGGCCCCAATTTATTTTTATATAGTAGCATGGATCCTGACCTCTTAATCGTGATGCCAGGGTGGAAACCACTCTGATAGTTGCACGTATAACACAGGTAATCAATGTTTAACCTGCGCTACCCATAAAGGTGACCCACGCGGCTGGTTAGTGTGCCACCCGCATTTTCAAACGCACCTGTCTTGAATTTAGCCACATGGTTTGCACCGTAGAGTGTGGTTTAGTCATGCTACCATAGTTTATTTGTTTTTTATCTGCATAGTTTAGTTTGGCAGTCCAATTACTGCTTACTAGTGAACTTAAATTAATGCTAATTCACATAATTACTTAATTTTTTAGTAATTAGTTCACCTAGACCGAGATTAGGAATTAAAGATGTCATCTCTCTTGAAACTTACCTAGGCAAACAACTTTGAAGCTTTCAATGGGCCCCATTGTTGTCACTAGTATTCAATACCATTTCTTGTTTATGCACAATTGACATGTATTTAGTATCATTGCTAGTGTAGAATACAATTTTTGCACACAAACAAGGACCTAAAGACTCTTGTATCCAGAAGTATGCTCTTCACCTCGCACTTCACATGAGCTTGGTGAATCAAAAAAGAGTGAGAAGTGTGAAATACTTCCATTGCACACTTGTCTATTAGTTAGCATTTTTTCTTTGCAAAACACCATGAGCATCTCTTAGAGTCAAAAGTATGTATTACTTGATATACTCTTCTATCTAATTTTGTGATAATCGAGTTTGCGTTCATCACATGTGTTTGCACCACTAGCACACACTAAGAGACCTAAAGACTCTTCCAATCCTAGTATGCTCTTTACCTCACACTTCATGTGAGCTTGGTGAATTGGAAAGGTAGGGATTTTTAAATACCTCTCTTACACTCCATAAGTGAACATCAAACCCATTAAAATCAACATTGTAATTGTCTAAAACAACTAAAATCCTCCACAAGAGGTCACAAAATAACATTTTAGTTGTTGGGTAGGATTGATTGGACTAGGAATCCATAAATTCCCACCAATCTAGTTTCATTAGCGATATTTTGAAACATAGCATTGTTGTCTCATAGGTGTAATGTCCCCGCACCTCCCTTGTGGCCTTCCAAGGCCACCGAAGATTCGACGTTACTTTTTTTTTCTTTTACTTTCAAATCTACACACAGTCGCACTAGACTCGGATTGGAAATCCACCATTGTGATCTACAGTCCGCAAATGTGTTTCCACAATCCGCAATCTGCATCTCATCTTTTCGCAATCCGCAATCACGTCTTTCCGCAATCTACATTGCGTCTTTTCACAATCCGCAATCATGCCCTTCCACAATCCACAATCCACATTGCATCTTTCTGCAATTTGCAATCGCTCCTTTCCGCAACCTGGAATCCGCATTACGGAAGTCGGAATGCAAAATTCCAACTTCCAACTTCCAGAAAGATTCCCTTTCCGCAATCCACAATCCTCATTGCGGAAGTCTGAATTACGTAAGCCTAACTTTAAACTTCCAGAAACTTCACCTTCTGCAATCCGCAACCTGCATTGCAGAAATCGGAATTGAAGAAACCTAACTTTAAACTTCTAGAAACTTCACCTTTCCGCAATCCGTAATCCGCATTGTGGAAGTCGGAATTGCAGAAGCCTAACTTTAAAATTCCGGAACTTCACCTTCCACAATCCGCAATCCGCATTGCGGAACCCCAACTTCTCTATTTCTGCAGATTACTAAGGCAAACTTCTAAGGGCATAAATTCCTCATCTAGGGTCCAAATGAGGCAAGGTTGGTACCCTTGGAAATCTCTTAAAGATCTCTATCCAATGGTAAAACCACCGAACCTTATGAGGTATCTAACCTCTCCATTTCCTTCTCTTAATTTTTGTCTATAAACCTTCCAACATACTTCCAAACCCTTAATAGATCTCTACCTATCTCCTGCCATAACCCATATTTCCTCTAACTCACAGAGCGGCTAAGCATGCCACAGGACCCATACCATTCCATGGTTAAGTAAGATTACGCATTCCATTTACAAGGTTAAGTATCTCATAAAAAAATACATATGATAAAATAAACTAAAGCTAACCATACATCTAACACATGTAAAATTAGCAATGCATTAAAATCATGCAACTGAATAAGTTACTCAACCTGGACTCAGCCTTCCACTCAGGCTTACACATGGTCTAACTATTAATCCCATTCATATAACATTCATTCAACAGGTTAAGCAATACAAGATAATAATAATCTATTAAATAACATCATTCATTCCACATAATAATTATCTTTGTATCTTGAAGTTTCTCTAGCAAATGGCTAAGTGAGAGCAACGTTCCACCCAACCTTAGGTCTATGTCCATCCTATACTCTTTCAGCTGAGATACCACCCCTGATCTGTGTTATGTATCCACTAAGGAGGGCTAGGTAGGATCTCTAATAGTCAATATCCACTTCCAATGCTAAGCCAACTTATAGCTAGGTTTGTCAAGCAATCCAGGAAATATACTCATGCTAAGCCACCCTCCAGTTGGGTTTATCAAGCATCCACATGCTAAGCCAACTTACAGATGGTTTTATCAATCATACAAGGAAACAGGGAGGATATTGCTAAGCTAGTGAGCTCAACCACAGGCCTACAGACATCTCAATCGCTCAACAGATAGGCACCCACGTTATCCACCTCACCCAACACAAAGAATGCCCTCTTCTCTACTACACAGTCCCTCAAGGCCCCTTCCCTTCCAGTACTGTTCAAGGTAGGCATAAGAAGTTGCTACTACTAGTTCTATGAGATCGTAGTCTTCACTGGGTTTATAAAGCATTCCAACCTTAAAAACTATCTTCTCCATCTACTAAACAAGCGGGTTCGTTCTAGGCTTGTGGACTTAACTCTGTCCCACAACTCGACTCCCCGCTCGCGGAATTCGAGGCTTCACATAGTTTCCTCGAGCTATTCACGCTCTGTAATCCCTCTCGGTTCATCTTCAGGTTTCTACTCCAATATCACACATACGCGCAAGATCCTTCTGGTACTCGGTTTCTCTGCTTTGACTCTCTCTGTGTATCAGGGTCTCTCCCCAACATAGTCAATCCTATCACCAACTGAAAGAATGAATGAACTGAGTGTCGAACCCCTAACCCAGATCTCAGCACCATTTTTTATCCCCTGCGAATATCCTCCGCATGCTTTCCTTCTCCATGTTCTGTAACCGAATCCGTACCCATATAGGGAATCGAATTAGTTACTCTTTCCCAAGTGGCAGGAAGGGTCACCATCCCACGATCCCCTCACCTCTCCCTAGTGGATACCTTCACCCCCTTCTCATTAGCTTCCTCACTTAGCCAGTTTGGGTATTTCATTTCAATATTAAACATTCACATTAGTTACAAAACATCATGGATTTTTAGCACATGCATAGTTTCACTTTCAAATACTTGCCTATGAAAATAAACCTTAAGCATATACTAGTGTGGCCTTGGCCTTGAGCTCCACACTAGGATCAACACACATTGCAAAAAAAAATATTTACATTAAGGCCAATAATTACTAAGGGAGGGTACGGGTATTACAACTCCCTCCCCCTTAGAACAACACCATCCTCTGTGTTCTCAAAACTAAACAAAAATGGGAATGCCACTCTCATGGCATCCTCCAGCTCACAGGTCGCCTCCTCTGGACTAAGGTGCTTCCATTGCACCTTTACTTGTCCGATGGCTCGCCTACAGAGTAAGGTAAACTTCCTATTGAGGATGCATATAGGATCCACTTGGAATTCTCCCTCTGGTTCCACTTGTATCACATGCCAATCAACCATGTGATTAGGATCATGTATATATTTCTTAAGCAAAGGAAAACATTATGAGCTGTCATGTTAGTAGGTAATGCAATCCTATATGCAATTGGTCCTATTATATCAAGGACTTCAAATGGTCCACAATACTTGGGTGCCAACTTGGCACAACTTACCAACTTCATGGAGCTCTTCCTTGGTCTCACTCTCAAGTAAACATGATCCCCAATCTGGAATTCCCTATGCACTCTCTTCAAATATGCATAACTCTTCTGCTTGTCCTGAGCCGCCTTTAAATTCTTCCTGATATTAACAACTTCTTGTTCCATCTCTTCAATCATTTATGGTCCAAGCACTACCCTATTCATTGGGTTGTCCCAATTTACTGGAGTTCTACATCCTCTGCCATACAAAACTTCGAAAGGGCTCATCTTCGACGATGCTTGGTACCCATTGTTGTAGGAAAATTCTATCAAGTGTAGGTAGTCCTCCCACTTGGATGGTTTATCCATCACATACATCCTTAACATGTCTTCAAGAATCTGGTTTACTCTCTCAGTATGACCATTTGTTTGAGGATGACAGGCTATACTGAAATTCAACTTAGTCCCCAAATCTTGGAATAACCCTTTCCAAAAATTGGAAGTGAATTTTCTGTCCCTATCTGAAACTATTTCCTTGGGCAATCCATGCAACCTAAATATATCTCTCATGAAGATATTTGCAATATCATTGGATTTGTGAGTAGACTTAACTGGAATAAAGTGAACTAATTTTGATAGCTTGTCCACTACAACCATGATGGAATCGTGGTTCTTCACAGTCATGTGAAAACCTGTTATGAAGTCCATAGGAATCACAATAGCCTCAACAATCTTGCTGGATTTTGATGCTCTGCCTTGACCCGTTGGCACTTTTGACATCTATCAATATAATCTACTATGTCCTTCTTCATCCCATGCCAAAAGTATTGTTTTCTTGCTGCGGTTATAGTTTTTTGATGCCCTGGGTGACCAGAATATGGCTTTTGGTGTATCTCTCCCAACACAATCTCCTTCAATTCTGCACAGTTTGGAATGTACAATCTAGCATCTTGGTACATAAGGACATCATCTTCTCCAATATGATATCCTACACATTGGTTATCCACCTTTCCCTGTTGTAACTTCTCTTTGATCTACAGGTAAGTTTCATCACTAGCTTGAATTTCAATTATCCTTGCTTTCAAATCTAATTTACAAACACTTAATGCTATAACATGAAATTTCTTTTTGAGCACATCAACAACCTTATTCTCCTTTCCTTTGACATGCTTAGTGTCCAAATCAAACTCACAGAGAAATTTCATCCATCTAGTCTGTCTGGCATTTAGATTTGGCTGGTGAAACAAATATTTTAAACTCATGTGGTCTGTTCTGATTTCAAATATTCTTCCCAAAAGATAATGCCTCCATTTCTTGAGAGCATGCACTATGGCTGCCAGCTCTAATTCATGTGTGGCATAGTTCCTTTCATGATACTTCATCTTCCTTGACTCATATCCAATTGCAAATCTTTCTTACATGAGTACTCCACTCAATCCTTCTATGCAAGCATATGTGCACACCACAAAGTTTTTATTTGGATCTGCAAGATTTAAAACAAGAGCATTGATAAGTAACTCTTTTAACTTCTCGAAACTCCTTTCACACTTCTCGGACCATATAAATTTGACTTCCTTCCTTTGCAATGATGTAATTGGGTGAGCTATCTTGGAGAAAATTTCAATGAGTCTTCTATAGTACCCTACAAGGCCCATAAATGATCTTACATCTACAACATTTCTCGGGATAGGTCAATCCATTATGGCCTCAATCTTCTCTTGGTGTACTACAATACCTTCTGTTGAAATGATATGTCCCAAATATTGCACCTTCTCTTGATAAAAGTCACACTTGATCAGCTTTGCATACAACTGGTGTTCTCTAAGGACTTGTAGTACCATTCTGAAATGTTTAGTATGCTCTTATTCATTCTTTGAATACACCATAATGTCATCCAAGAATACACTAGTACAAAATGAGGATTTAATGACTAAAATTCGACTATAAACAACTATTTCTGAGTCGGTGACTAATAATAGCGAATTTCCACCATCTTATAGCTAGTCGTATTGCACTAGTAATTAATTGGTGGACTTATTAGTCATTGATTTAGTCACTGATTTAGTCATTGATAGTCACTGATTTAGTCATTGATTGCCACAATTAATGACCAAATATACAACTAAATAAACTATTAGATGATAACATATTAATGACTAATCTAAATACGACTAAATGTTAGTCGTGCGATAAGACACTGTAAATTAGCTACCGATAGTCGTATATATGCGAATTTAGTTGTTTTCTTAGTCACTAATTTATGATAGGGTACGAAGGAAGCGAACCACCAATCTCCTACCTATAATTAGGCAGGTGCTCTACCATTGAGCTAGCACCCTTTAAGAAGTTGTTATTGATTGACAATGATGATATTCAAACAAATTTTGCATCATTCAAGCATACAAAATAATGATTACCAAGTTACTATAGATCCATAATGGCTTACCTTGTACTAGTCCTTCAAGTCTTTCAACTGCATTTATTAAGTGCAAATATATTTTTGCACTTAATAAAAGCAGTTGAAGAACTTGAAGGACTAGTACAAGGTAATCCATTATGGATCTATAGTAACTTGGTAATCATTATTTTGTATGCTTGAATGATGCAAAATGAAAAAATGCCAGAAATTTATAGGAATGACAAGCATGTATCCATTGTTAAACTATCTACCAAGTCATCTAGAGTCATGCCAAGATATTTGAATTTGAATGAATATTCATAAGTAACTTGAAGATAATGGTGGATGATGCCATGGAAAGGAGAATTTCATTTTATATAGATGCAAAGGATGAGCAAATGGTGTCCCAAACTCATCTTCCTCCAGTGTGGGCCAACCCACCTCCCTTGCTACAGAAATAAGATCTTGATCACAGTGAAATCTAATAACAAATAGGTCCATGATATCAAACTACTGCTTGTATATGCAAGATCCGGTCATGGTTGGAAATCTGTCAAAGTTAACAAGACAACATGGCATGCTTCTTTAAAATTTAGCATCTTACTATATTCTTCTACAAACAAGCCTAATGACCAAATGTGTTGCAAAGGGCAAGTCAAGCAAATCAAGAAGGTTGATCAGGACATTGAAAATCAAAATAACAGAAATTTTTTATGTCTACCACAATCATCCATATTCTGAGTCCATTACAACTTGGCTCATGATGAATTTAGAGTTAGTCAAATTGGCTAGGCTAAATTTAACCAGTTACAGAGCCTTGTTGATAATACACATCCAGGTGAAACACTTACATATAGCTTCCATCTTGGATATCCTCTCCTTGTACACAAAAATATAACTATATTATTGGAAAAATCCCAAATAACATTATATGGACACATTAAATAAATAACATTACCAATCTTAGAAGTTTTACATTCATGGATTCCTGGGATATTCGACTTCGCTGAACTCTACATCTTCCTACAGATTTAGAGACAACCACCCAGAAATCTAATTAAATATAAAAAGTAATTTCTACTTACATTTGTATTCAACAATTTAGGCATTTAAGATGGGGAAATACTTCCACAGTTGATTTGAATCTAGTACATGAATGTCAAAACTAAATTTCTACTCAACATGGGGCCTTCAGGCATCTATACATCCAAGAATTTTTTTTTAAAAGATGCCACGTGTTAACTAACAAAGGCACTTCAACATAGGTAGTATCGAGAACAATCGAACACATTACAGGATACATGAAGACACTTGAAAACTCTGGACGCAATGCTGCTTCCGCACAAAATGAGACTAAATTTCCTTGGTATATTTATTCTAAAAATCACCAATAAAATTTGATGAATAATAAATGGATCGACAAGAAACAAAACTTTGCAATTTTACAGAACTATTGTTGTGGCACCACACAACTTGCAACTTTATTTGCATTTTCCTTTTCAATCTCCACCCTCCTCTCTTCGGCATGATGTGCTACAACATTTGCAACAGTTTGGTTGTGGAAATCCATTGATTGGGTTAGATTTTGAAAACTTATTGGATCTGGAACAGACATGACTGATGGAAGAACCACAAAATAAAATATAATATTAGTAACTAAAGGTATACTTAATGTCTAAACCCAACCAACAATGGATGAATTTTCTTGCATTATAAATAGAACAAAATAGTAGCAGCGAATTTTTAGATAGAATCACTCTAAATTGTTTTCAAATGTTAAGATACAGAAGGTGCCAAACCTTTCATGGTATCACTGAAGAACACAAAAGTATCCACATTGTCAATCAGAGACTGGAACTCTTAATCATCATTGAAATCATCATTAGAATCGTCATCTTCATCATCTGCATGTGCTTAGAAAGATTTGTCCTGAAAATTCATCATGTGCACCGAACTTCTTTAAAAGCCTAAAAACACTTGAGCCAGAAAGTAAACAAACGTTGAACAATTTTTCCTTCTCAAGAAACTAAACTCTAGTAAATGTTAAAGCACTTGGGCTGCTAGCTTGTCAAGCCTTTGACTATCAGCTTCATCCCCATCTTTAGTATTAACTCACATTTCCTTATTTGAATCATCTTCTTCCTCCTACTCATCATCAGTCTTCCAGCCATCCATGCCATCATCTTCATCTTCATTATTCTTTGCCGCTTCTAAAATGTTCAAGAGCCAAAAACATTAAGTTACAAAAATTGCCATAGCACTACTGCAGGATTTTGCATGATGTGACGAACAAATAATTAGCATGTGCTTGACAAATAAAACACACTTTAAGGCATACTGGATGCTAAGTTAAAATATACAAGCATATGTACGAAGAAATAAATTCTCTATCAGTTGAATTGCTACCAACAATTTGCTCCTTATATGCAACAAGCAGATCAAGTACAACCCTGAATATTTGGCATAGGGAATCTTCAGGTAAAAGTTCGGAAGGAAGTGATAAGAGTGAAGTGAGCCCCAAAATGCAAAATTTCTTGGCATGCTTCTTTAAAGTTTAGCATCTTAATATATTCTTCTACAAACAGGCCCAGTGATCAAATGTGTTGCAAAGGGAAAGTCAAGCAAATCAAGAAGGTTGATCATGACAATGAAAATCAAAATAACATAAATTTTTCATGTTTGCAACAATCATCCATATTTTGAGTCCATTACAACTTGGATCATGATGAATTCAGAGTCAGACAAATTGGCTAGGATAAATTTAACCAGTTATAGAGCCTTGCTGATAATACACAGCCAGGTAAAACACTTACATAATAGCTAGCTATTTTAAGCATAAGGATTTTGGTGAGAAAATATTGATAAATTTAATGCTTACTTGTAGAGGGAAGATTTCTTGTAATGCTCTGCAAAGTATATCCCCAAACCATGTTCAACAGCAGTAGAGCTAACTTCTAACATCCATGTGCCTGGGTTGTATTTGTCTTTGATCTTTGGTACCCCTAGAATAGCCTATAGTTGTCATGACAAAAATAAAAAAAAATTAACTCAGATTTAGGCATTAGATTAGTAGTCCTCTGTTCAAAACTGTTCCTTTTCTAATCACTGCAAGAATATGCTGAGTCTTTACCTCAAATTATTCAATAACCTGGTGAGAATTTCGGCCTAATGGCCCAGAGAAAACTACTTGCCCTCCACTTTTGATCAACAATAGCTAAACCCATCATGGTAAGTCAAAAATCAACACCGATCCTTGAAACAAATAATATCAAGTTATCGTATAATCTAAACTTTGGTCTACCTAATCAAAATCTTCAAAGATGTCAA
The DNA here is from genome assembly GCA_027924585.1 of Larix kaempferi. Taxonomy (NCBI): domain Eukaryota; kingdom Viridiplantae; phylum Streptophyta; class Pinopsida; order Pinales; family Pinaceae; genus Larix; species Larix kaempferi. The sequence goes on from BSBM01000104.1 coordinate 2,140,330, forward strand.
TGCTAGGATGATGAATTGTACAAACAATAGTCCTTCCAGTATCTACTGTATTACAAGCAGTTCACATCACAATTGCAGTTGTCCTAGCATCCAAACCAGATGTGGGCTCCTCCATAAAAATTATCGAAGGATTTGCAACAAGATCCACAGCTATTGTTAACCTTTTCCTTTGTTCAGTAGACAATCCATATATACCAGGAAAACCTACCAGTGCATCCCATAAATTCTGTAACTCCACAAGTTCCATTACCTCATCAACAAATACCTACAAAGTGGAATCTTTTGGAAGTTAGTAACATAACAATTTTGTGCGATGTCAGAAGAAAACACTATTAGACGGTAGACCATAGAAAATAATAGTGGTAAACTTACAATTCTGGTTTCATTGTCAACATCCTTTGGAAGATGGAGAAATGTTGAATATAACAAGGATTCTCGTGCAGTGACTTGTGGAGAGTGTATATCATTATGCTCATAGTAACCGGAAATTTGAGCAAAGGTTTCTTGCTTTTTGGGAAATCCAGAGATTCGGATATCACCCTCAATGTATCCTCCAGTCTTTCTTCTAGCTAAGACATCCAAGAAAGTTGTCTTCCTAGCACCACTGACCCCCATCAATGCTGTACGAACACCAGGCCTGAATGACCCTGTAACATCTCAGAGACGTTGACGTCTATCTTCAGTCACTCGTTCCCTCATTTCCTGCAAGCAAATTCAGAACTTGTTAGCCAAACTCTTCAAGCAAGAGAAGCCACAAAAATTCGCAATAGCTAGATCACATAATAAATCAATGAATAACATCATATTTTGAATGGGCTCTGCACTCACTTGCAAGTCATATACTCAAACCATAGACAAATATATACAAGAACATCAACCAAAATAACAAAATAATAAATATAAATAGGTACTTACCATCCAAAGCTCGGACAGTGTCAATAGAGGCATATTCCTGAATGGTAATACTTGAGAGAAAAATCTTATAAAAATAGCTACCTGGAAGGAAGTATCAAGATCACTAGAGTTGATAAGGTCAAGGAGAACTTGAATTCCACTAGCTTTTACAACTACCCAATTATTTGAATGGATGTACATCACTAGATTTTGCAATGAACAAATGGAAACCACCTTCATCTCATTTTTTGTCCATGCCATAGTCTCATTTTGAAATAGATCCCCTAGTGCAAGAGAAGCTAGCAATCTTACTTGATGATTTTGAGTCTGAAAGTCAAGCAAATACTGAGATAATAGAGAAATTTCTGACTTTTCAACTTTTATGTCTCTTATCTTGACATTATTGAGTAAGGATTCTAGGATTCTTGCTGGGGCCTCCTCACACTAATGACACCTAAGAAGTTCCAAGAATGCCTCAATGGCACCACTTTCTTCCATGGCTTCAACACTATATGAATCATCAGTCTCTAGAACAAGAAGGACATTTAACGGACCTACAACGGTTGTTTTTGAACAAGAGCGGAGCATTTTACTACGACTGCAACAGGAACCTCTAAATAGTACTGGGGACTAAATTGTAAAATACTTGAATAAAGAAGTCGCAGATTCCCAGTGGACATGAGGAAGTGGAGGTTCAACTTGTAGAATCACATTTGATAGCTCAATAACTTCACTGACATCTGCAATTGCATTTGGACAGCTTAATGAAACACTTAAAAGAGATTTGATTGCTTTTTGTTGCAAACTGGGCATACCAGATTCGAGAACCTGAACGAGAGGACCAATTTTCAGTTGGCTAATCATTTCCTTGTGCAAGTATTCCTCTAGGAGTAGATGAGAAAGAAGTTTTGGTGCAAGTTGTTGCACTACCTGGGATCATGAATCCAATATAGGGATCAGTGGCTCCATTGTCTGAGAAGGTGTTAGATTGTAGGTAGCATGTTGTTGAGGATTCTGTAATATATTCACCAGGACCTGAATTGCACTATGTTTCCCTGCAGCACTAAAGTCAGGTTTTTTTAAAGCTGAGAAAAGAGGCTCAACTACTTTTGCAGTTGATTTTCCCTTAGCAATGTTGTCGTTATTTGTTAGTATCCGAAGTAATTCTTCGATCACAACACACACCGAGTCTAGTGCTTCTGGAAGAATTTCTAGTATGTTTTCAACCACCCCAGCTTTAATCATATCAAGCTTGCAAAGTGGTCTGTCTTTACCTAAGTTTGTCATGGAATTTATAAAAGCCTCCTAAAGAGGATAATCTCACCAAGCAGAAGTAAGGTAATTCAGTGGAGGAATGTTTGAGGTTGTGGATGGAAAACAAAGCATTAAGAGACCACAAGGCTCTTCCCTGTGCGGTTTCCTCGATATTATGACTAGTAAGAAATGCAATGTTGTTTAAAGATAAAGTAATCCCTCTCATTCAAGTAGATCACCAAATCATATTTACTTATGAAGGGGTTTGGAAAACTGGAAAGTATAAGCCACCGATAATGATTGAGGCTATAAGTATATACAAAACAAAGCCCCGGGCTCTTTGCTAAGGCTAACCTAGGTAGTCCAGTATTCAGTGGAGCAGGAGGTACATTGATCTTCTTAGTTGAACACATGGTAAGATCTAAGGAAGCACTAGGTGAAGGATCCAATCACTGGGTATAGATCAATTCTTTGATGATATTGATGAGGATTGCAAGCGAAAGAGAATTTAATTAATTGCATACTCATGGAAATGTTTTGGTTGTTTGTGTACTGGCTAATTGGGAAGAATGAAATTCATAACTTCTTGTTAATTATTGTGTTCAATCAAGTGAAAGAGATGGAAATAAGGTTCACCAACATCTCCTTTTCTCATATATATAGGGAGCTAAATGTGCAAGCTTGGTGTGATTTCCAAGCAATATTTGGATCTGGGTGCAAGGGTACTGATTATCATGGAAGAAAACACTGGTATTCATCGGCTAGTAGTCAATAGATCCCTATATGGATGATCCATAATGTTATTTATGTCTGATCCTGGGACTTACTGTGCATTTTCTGTTAGTAACACTATTCTATTTCTTCCATGAAGTTATTGTTAGAGTAATTCACATCTACTTAGTTGTTGGTATACTGTTTTTGTTTGCAACATAGAAGAAATATATATGATAGTTATCAACCACCCTCCCAACATACTAGTTTGTTATTAGAAAGATAATCACAGTAATTATGAAATCACAAAAGATATATTGAGTCAAACAACATAAACATTAGATATAATGATACTAATACTTATCCAACACCCTTTTCACAGTAAAAGAGAAAAAATGACTCTACCGATATTGAAATTGTAGGAAGTATTACCTTTGAGAAAGAATGGAAGAGGGAAACATATTTTGACTTATCACTAGGTGCAATAAGTGCAATATTGCATCCATCAGTATTACCTTGAGCTGCTCTCCTACTTTGATGAACATAAATATGAAATATATGTAGTAATATCCATCACATTGGAGACGAACAATTTGGAATTTATAAAAATTGCCAGTAACTAATTTAGTTGCAAAATGGGTGACTACAAAATTAAAAGTATTTCTTTCAAAACTACCCTCTGCAGAATGTGGTAGTTGATAGTGAATGATAGTTATAACACAAGAAATGTCAAGACTCCTTGCTACAACATTGGTTTCCACAAGAACACAGTTTTCATTTTCCCTAAAAAGGTCCATTGCCCGTGAAAAAAAATTCAAGTGAATGCTAGAATAAGAAATTTCTAAAAAACATAATGATTTACCATTTTATGATCAAACAAGAAGATTCCAACTTAGAAATCTAATTAAATAAAGTGCATGCATGGATCATATGCTAGAAATAGTTTATTCAATGAAATATAATGGCTGTAAATGCACCTATATAGTGTAGTAATGAACAAATTTAGTTATATGGACATAAATAAAAGTGTATTTGAGGTTTTCTTATCCAGGTAGGAGATAAAATCACATGAATGTTGGAGAATGGCTCTAACTAGAGGTTTTCATGTCTCCAATCACATAATTAAAGACATAAATATGGAAATAATAGTTCTAATAACAGTTCTATTCAGCCCATCTCCATAAACATTGGCCCAAACTATAGCTATTAAAGTACTCCCTGCTTATAATTGAATGTGCAATAATTCTCAATAATTTTCTAGAATACTTTGGTTGCTAATTAGGTGCAATCAATCAATCTAATAGACAGAAAATTCAAAATGTGGTCCAACTATTTAGAAAATTCAATTCCAAATCATTTAGGATTCAACAATCAGGCCATCATATATTAATTCAAGCAGTTAGGATCTGACTTTTCCAATGACAAAATAAAATGTTAAAATAAAGAGGTCCATTGTTGATTGTCACAAGAACATAATTTGTACACCTTCTTCAAGTCCTTTGACATAAACACTAACAAAGAAATTATCTCATGAAGAACTAAAGCCCTTTGAAATGAAGATAACAAGGTCCTTTGAGTTATTGCAATCTAGAGTTTTGTTACTATATGACTTCATGAGATAATCATTAGTTTTATGTGAAAAAAACCTATCGACCCTTCTGATGAACATAAGTGCAACACATCATCTACACTTGTAGGTATACACATTACAAACACCCATAGGTATATTCTTTAGCATATAATTTCCATGGTATCACTTTAACATCATCACATATCAAATTATTAGTATAATTCATTGTCGAAGATGGAGAATCCTGAACTTATTATAAGGAATTCTCTTACATGGGTGTCAGTATGTTTTGCATAGGGCACTTACAATGCCAAGAATTAGAAATATCAACATTGACAATTACCAATTTCATTTTATCCAACTATTGTTAAGGCAGTAGACAAATGATGTAATGGTTCCATTTCACTCTTTAGATTTGGCATCCCATACTAAAGATGAGGAAAAGTTAAAATAAATGAATACATCCAAGAAATCATCAAGAACATTTACAGATAGCTTGAAAAAAATAAATAGGCAGTCAAATTCCCCCACAAGTAACTTAACTTTCTATAAGCCAAAAATAAAAAGCAATAGCTCACTCGAATCTATTATCTGATCTAGGAAAGTGTCTCATATTATTACCCTATACTTACAAGGAAATGGTTTGGGCATGTATGATGTCTATACCAATCAAAAAATATAAAGGTAGCAACAAGCAATTTGCACAACCAATCAGTTTTACATCCAAAGCATAGCAAAAGATATCAGTTTACCAAGTTGCATGAAATGATCATTTCTCCCAACAAAAATACTGATTGAAATGTTCAAAATCATACAACAACTCTTACATTCATGGAGATGAAGAAATATTTTTGCAAGCATTCTGTTGACTTAAAACTACAGTAATAAAATTACCAGAAGAGTGTAGAAATAAATGGCCATTTTCATGAAATACACAGGAAGACAAATAATAGCATAGAATTCGTGATTCAGAGAGCCATAAGTGAAAGAAATGATTAACTTACATGTGTAGTTCCTTTCTTGTGAACATGGTAGGTTTGAACATCTTTATTCTCTCCATACCAGTAGAAGGCGTGAGTCTCTTCAACATAAATTATCCCCCTGCCATGTTCCTGTATGGGCCTGCTCTCTGTGCAACGCCATTCTCTGCCAGGATAAAAGTAGTACTTGCTTCTATCTTCACTCTTTAGATGGTTTACTGTAAGACTTTTCTCTAGAAAGTAAAGGGACCTTCTTTTAGATGTGACATCAAGAAAATCATCTACAGGGGTATGTCTCCTTCCCTTTTGTTTTCCTAACAGGGAGATAATCCCCCCCCCCTTTGTTTGACTTCGAAACCCCTGTCCTCTATGTATTCATGCTCTCTCTACATACAAGGGTGATATTGTTGCACCTGGTATTCTACTTTGTTAGAATTTGTTGAAGTTACGATGTTGTAGGCATGGATCAATATGATCCATGCAACGGAACTCCAGATTATAGAAGAGAAGGAACACCTGCTTCCTACATTGCAACTTAATGTAGTTGATTTCTCATGTTTGTGTACCATCTTTCTTGTTGCTTTCATTCTTCCAGATAATACTGCAGAAAAGATGTTGCAAAGTCTACATTTTAAGACATGTTTAATTGTTATAAATAGGCATATATTTTTTATAACAAACCCTAGTTTCTCAACAATTCCAATTTAAAAAAAAAACTTCTGGTTGATGGAATACTACTGTGCACACACATTACAAACATCAAAAGAAGGGAAAGGAAAATAATACTTGAATAAAGAATCTGAAATCTATCCCTTTGTATGCCTTTAGAGCTCTATGGAAGTAAATATCATAACTCAATCCCCAAATAAATAGACTTTGGAAAATTATTAATAGGTCACAATTACCAATTGAAGATCAGAAATTTCATAAGTATGCCCACAAACAATATAGCGCCAAATAAAAAAAATAATACACAAACTTCAAAATGTCATTCACTGCCTATGGATCAATGAATTTCAACTAAGCAAGGAACTAGAAAGAATGTTTCACCTAGATTCAAGAGAAGGAAGAACACATATTTTTTCTTCTAAAACATAGATATGATAATATGATGGAAAAGGTTTCTTGAGATGGTCATCCTTGAATATGATGGAATGCATTGGTATCAACTATTGGGCTATGGAAATACCGCATTTAGGTGTAGAATTTGTCGGAAGATGGGTAGTTTTTTGGGATCTTGTCCAAAAATTATTCAAAACATAGGAGGAAGAAGATAATTACAGTGGAAAAAATTGTTTTTCTAAGCACTAACTCTAAATGTTGAGGGAAACAAAGAGAGCTAGGGTTATAAGAATTTGAGCCATGACCTAAAGGATAGCAATCTAAGGGACTATTGCATAGTTATTGTTGTGTTATTGTGTGGTCATTTCACATTAACTGCAGTCTGGATGGTTTGTCCAACTACAAGTTTTCTATCATAAGGGAGGAATTATGGCCTCACCTAAAAATTACATTGTCAATTTCTATTCTAGTCCCGTTCAGAGAGAAGATACTCAGATTTCTATAGTATGTTCATTTAGTAACAATTCCTCTTGTTTTGGTTCACCACATAAGATTTCAAACAAACGTGTTCCAGGTTCACTTCTATCTGGGAGCCACAAAGAATCAATGGGAGGGAAAGCACAGTTATGGAGTAGAAATACAACAGTTGAGAAAGACTCACTCTTTGGAAAATTATCTGACAAGGGAACATATATTGCTTAGGGGGATAGTAGTCAGAGGTTGATAGTAAGACTTCCTAATCCATCATGTTTATTTTATTTTAGAGGGGAATAATACATTTTAAAGGTTTATTTAGAAAATCAATAAAAGAGCATACTATAAAAAGATTCAAAACAAAGTAAAGCCTGTGTTTTAAGAGCCAACTACATTTAGAGAGCCCACAATGTCATACAGAAGAAGGAATTGACTAAAAATTACAAATTAGTGACTGAAAAATTCTACTACAGACAGTCAAACATGACATCTAGGTAGCATCCCCAACAACATCTTGATACCTCAATAGACTCAGGCTAGATCTCACTAACAAAAAATTGAGAAACTGTCCAACCAAATCAACATCCTTAGAGAAGCAGATGATAGTATTAAACATAAGTGCATAAATTTTGAATAGACAAAGGGCACAATGTGACACCTGTTTGAGTAGATCATATATAGTTTCCCAATGGTTAAAAAAAAAGACATTAACATTTACAGGAAGAATTTTGGGAAAATTGAGAAACTGTCCAACCAAATCAACATCCTTAGAGAAGCAGATGATAGTATTAAACATAAGTGCATACATTTTGAACAGACAAAGGGCACAATGTGGGACCTGTTTGAGTAGATCATATATAGTTTCCCAATGGTTAAAAAGAAAGACATTAACATTTACAGGATGCATTTTGGTGCCAACTATGGAAGAATTAAAAAGTTAGCCTAAAATTAAAATATGGAGAACTGATTAACCTAACTATAAAAGTAAAAGGACATTTTTCAGTGCTAAAATGTCGGGCCACAAACACTATTGTGCAGTATAAAAAATCTGGACCTGTATTTATAGCATGATTAGCCTATTATTCTATTTGTTTAGATATGGGATTTGGTGAGTACAAATTAATCAGTTGCAGAAATTGCAAATGTGGATCGTGTATTGACAGATTAAATTCCAAAATTTCATAGGTTATCAGAACTTATCCACCACTTCTATCTCTAAACTCTTACACAACAAATCTCCAGAGGAAAAATTTGGTTTCAGATTTATCCAAAGGCAAGGAAAATTTTCCAATATTGAAAGGCTATGGAATCTATTAATCAAGATACAAATATAAAATAAACCCACTTGTGAACAAGCATTCAAGAAACAAAGAAAAGCAGGAGCCTGACCTGGTAAAGCATAACAAAGGTAGTCTGAGAACCCGAATATGGGAGTATCTTCACTCTGAATTTATGCACATCGTTTCCTCCATCCTGCATTTTAGCCTTTGGACCAGACTTGGTAATATTTTTCAAATTCCTTTGATCATCAAATGCTATTAGGGGTTTTGAACCTGTACCTGTTCCACGGGAACTATATGCCTCCAATTGTCTATCATTTAAAAGAATCAAAACCTACCGTGAACTAGGTTCATATCGAAACTTCCTCTGCTCGTAGTGATTGTCTTCTATAGATTTTTTGAAATCTTTCTCCATAAGAGGTCTACAATGTCTACATATCTGAAACCACACCTACTCCAGTTCAAGATACAACTATCAACTTTAAACTATCCTTGGAGGGATTCCTTTCTCAAATGAAACCCCACTAGGTATAGCGGCCTCCTCGGCTTGACCAATCTTTATGTGAGCTAAAACCCTACTCCCACTTCATACACCTCTCCATTTAAATCATAATCCTCTAGGAATGAACCGATGAAACCCCTGTCAAAGAATTGAGAAATGTGCTCCACGGCCCAAGCGGGATTCCCCTCTCAGGAGAAAAATAAAGAGACGAATTCGGCCATGGAGGAAGGGCAATCTTGTTTAAATTGAAGGGACTTCTATCGGAAGAGATACATGGGGGATACTCCTCAACATAAAAACTTTGAAAATGACAAAAACCCTAAGAGGAAACACATGGAGAGGAAACACTACCTCCACCAGCTGAGAGAGGGGGAAAATGGCTAGATCCAAGTGAGTCCATCTATCCTAGGGGTAGAAAACTCCATTCCTGAAAAACGTAACCATAGCCATCCTACTATTATAAACTCAAGATTTGTGTAGGATACAAGCTACATGCATTACTATTTGAGTAAATCACACCACCTATAGGGTCGATAGCCTCCCTGAATTCACACGTGGACAACTTCCAACCCTAGACATATCCCTCGGAAGAGGACCCTGAAAAAAAACCTAACATTTACCTAACATCTGGTGATTTCGAAATAGAAACCCCTTCAAATGGATAAGCTAAAAATTCCAAAAAATCCTCTACATATGATTGTAACGAATCTTTGACCACATTATTTTTCCACCCATTGTCGCTAGCTCCCACACGCCACTCCCTTGCCCATCATGATACACATAGGAATCTTTTCATCCAATTGATTTCCTCTATCATTTGGAATGTGAGCACATTTTATGCATCCAAATATTCTAATATGTTCCACAAAGGTTTTTCTTCCACTCCATTTAATGATTGGAGTCACATCCCATACATTTAAGTGAGAAAAAAATTCAAATAGTTTGAGTAATAGACAACTTCCACCCAAAACTTAGTCAAAAAACCTTTGGCCTAAAGCAAACAACATACCATTTCTATGAAAGTGTAATTCTTCCTTTTGGGGTTGTCATTTTTGAGAGGTGTGCAAGGTACAAATCATTGCCAAGAGATACCATTATCTCACAATTACTTTTAAAAATCATTTCCTACATATTCAACTCCATTGTTAGATCTTAAACATGTCACAACTTGACCACATTGTCTTTGAATTAATGCCCTAAATTTATTTAACTTCTCAAAGACACAACTCTTATTTGTCAAGAAATATATCCAAGTATACCTAGAAAAGTCATCTATGAAGGTCAAGAAATACCTTGCACTAGCTAGTCATGGTTTGTTTAGGGAACACAAGTTGCTATAGACAAGTTCTAGATAAGTCCTTGCTCTCAAAGTTGTCCCTATTTCAAAGGCCACTTGATTATTATTTGAAAGAATCCATCCCTCACATACTCCATTAGGGGGAACAAGCTTAGGTATTCTGGTAGGCATGTTTTGTTTCACCATTAGTTTCATTGCTTTGGAAATTTAGATCTTTGATTCAATCATGCCAAAGTCTAGGTTTCAATCTGAGAGATTATTGTAACCATTCTTGGATATTTCTTAGGATCACAAAACATATATAGTCTATGGTGAATAGGGCTAAATATGGAGCAAATAGATTTAGGCTTAGATTTTTTTAGTTCCCAATGACATGGAATTATGTCAAGTACATGTATCAACCATACAATTATCTAGGACATAACTGTGACTTTGAGGTGAGATATAGAAAGGAGACCTATATCTATTTAAATCAAAGGTGTTCAAACTAAGATTACAAATTGAGTTAGATTACACAACCTTGGGAAGTTATATGGGTCCTTAACCAAATCAAATTATATTGTGCCACCTTGGGAAGTTAGATGAGTCCTTAACCAAACTTTGAACAACAATTCAAAACATTGAGGAATATGCAAAGCATCTGTCAAGGTCATGTTGAAAGGGGTCTTGGAAAATTCATCAAATTTGTTACATTAATGTCCTCTAACAATGTCAACATTAAGTGCATATTTTTTGTTTTTGTCCTGATATTCCATGGCATGTATCCTTTGATGGAGAGAGGAATCAACCTATGCCTATCTTGAGCATGACTTTAAATATAAAAAAAGGTACATAGCAATTTGTGTAAATGTAATAAGTAGTGCTAATATTTGTACGAGTAGTGCATAAAATTTTAGTGTAAAAGAATATGATCATATGTTTGTAAAAAAATGTTATATTTTGATATTCATTATCTTATTTCAATATAATTGCATTCGAAAATAGCAAGTATGCATATTCATTTATTAAATAAGTATTTAAATTTATTAATCATTTTGAATGTTTAAAGGCCAAATATCCTCAACATCCCTCTCCACTATTGATCATATTCAAACTTCAAATCCCTTTCCATATATCTATTCAACAAATATTCTCACTTTTGTCCAAAGAATCACTAATATTCTCACTTTTGTCTCACGAATCAAGATAACTAGTTAAATAAATGCACTTTGTCCAACTAAGCTTTTCCCTTAGGTGTATTCAACTAATATTTGAAATCAAAATTTTCCATCAAACCTAGGAAATGATCATGCAAACTTAGCCTCAAGCCCCTCCAAATAAATAGGTACAAATTGATTTATTTTTCTTATTAATGATTGGTGCAACATGTAGATCTAGAAGCATCGAAAAACTCCTACCATCTAAAAATATAAGCATCATCTTAATTTTCTCATTCCAACAATATATCTCTTAATTGATCAAGAATCCACTAATTTTAAAAAAAAATCCATTTAATTAACCTTTTAATTTATAATATAGCATATAACATGCTCAACAAAATTTCCAAAACTAGAGATAACATCATGTAAAAAGGAGTTGCAAACTCTAGAAAAAGAATTAGCTAGATCTAATTTACAATCATACCTCTTTCACTATTTATTGCCTGAAATGTAATTATTTTTGTATAACAATAATATTTTTAGTGATTTTCTTTTTCTCCAAAAACCTCCTTGGTTCTAAGATGACATTTGGGATGATCTTCTTAATCCTATTGGACAAAATCCTGGTTAGGATTTCATAGGAAGAATTACATAATCTTGTGGTCATGTTAGAAACCTGCATATCTAGTGTTCTAAACATCAAAATGAGCAGTACCACATCCCACTTCCAAGCCAAATATCCCCTATGGAGGGCCAATATGGTGGTTTGGGACCACACACATGGACCATGACCCCCATAGTAAGATCTCTAAATCCATCTGGATTGTTAAAATTTTGTAAAATATTGTACAAATTCATTATCAAAATTGTAATTTTCCATTAATGTTAGTGTGACACAACTGAATATGACTAACATAAATGACTAATTCACATTAATAGTTGTTATCTAGTCATATTTATATTCCCGTGACTAAATTAGTCATTTATGTTAGTCATTTTTTTTTAGTCACTTGTTATCTAGTCATATATTTTATTCTGTGACTAAATTAGTCGTTTATCTTAGTCGTTTTTAGTTGGCTTATTTAAAATTGCTCAATTTTAGTCCTTTATCCCTTGAAAAAACAGTGGTGACTAATTTTTTAAGTCTCCTAGTCACTTATCTCTCATTTTGTATAACTAGTGATACAATCACAAACTTATCCAAGTATTTGCTAAAAACACTGTTCATAAGACACATGAAAGTAGCAGGTGCATTGGTTAGGCCAAATGGCACCAAAATGAAATCATAGTGTCCATATCTAGTTCGGAAAGTTGTTTTGTGAATGTCTTCATCCTTTATCCTCACTTGATGGTACCCATACCTCAAGTCAATCTTGGAAAACACTTTAGCTTCCTTCATCTGGTCAAAAAAGTCATCAATTATTGGCAATGGATACTTGTTCTTGACTATTAACTTGTTTAGTTGCCTGTAATCTATACATAGCCTTAAGGTCCCATCCTTCTTCTTAACAAACAACATAGGTGCACCCTAAGGAGATACACTCAGTCTAATATACTCCTTTTCCATTAACTCTTTCAACTGCATCTTTAATTTTATCAATTCAGGTGTGCTCATTCTATAAGGGGCTTTGGAGCTTGGTGCTGCTTCTGGAACAAGGGTAATGAATAAATCATTGTCTCTCTTGGGTGGTATTCCTGGCACTTCATATGGAAATACATCTTGGAACTCCTACAATCGATGAAAGTCCTCTAACTTTTATCCTTTATCTTCTGTTGAGTCTGATATATGCACAACATATAATTGACAGCCCTTTTTATAGAACTTTATCAGCTGTAAGGATGAAATATGCCTTGCTAAAACTTGTTTCGAAATTCCTTTAACCAACCATGGTCTTCCTTCATCATCCATACACTCAAGTACCTTCTTGTAGCATTCAAGCTTGGCTCTATGCTTCTCCAACCAATCCATGCCTATCAGGGCATCGTAAGATCCTAAGGGTAGTACATTCAAGTTTACCTTGGTGGAAATCCCATTCAGTTCTTTGGACATTCCACCATTACTTCACTCACCTTTCTCTTGGTCCCAGTGGCTAGTTGAAATAACCAAGACTTACTATGTTTCATTTTACCAAGTGAACAACTTTCAACTACTTTAGGGGACACATAACTTTGAGTGCACCCTAGATCAATTAAAATAGAAATAGATTGCTTTGCAATCTTACCTTCAACTTCTACCACTGTTGATTGGTGGTCTGCCTGTGATCATATAATGTTGCATAGATTCAAGGTGTGGCTCTGGCCATATCTTCTACTATGGTTGCTTCTTCCAATTTGTTCAATCTTCGAGAATTTCCTCTTCGATTTGGGAAATCTCTAAGCATGTGGTTGTCTCCACATCCCTAACACTCAAGTGGTCCTTTTGATGTGTTCTATGTTGTTATAGCTAGTTTGAACCTATTTCCTACTGGTTGTCCCTGTGGAAAGTTTCTGGACTGATTTTTGAAAGGTTGTTTGAAGCCACTTATCCTTGGTTCAAATCCTCCTTTGGGATTTCATTTCCATGCTGGTTGAGTATTTGTCTTCCTTTTATTCTACTCAGAATAGAGCATGGCCATTCTAATGGCCTCATCGAAACTTGGTGGATGGACAAACTCAATCCTATCCTTGTAGTTATGTGGTATGCATCCAAGGAAAAACTGAATATTCACCCTTTCATCCTTGATGTAGTCCACATACCTTAATAATTCTAAGAATTTATGAACATGTTCTTCCATGGAACTTTGCCCCAACCTAAGTTCATTGAACTCCTTTCTCTTGTTATCATAATACCTAGCTGATAGGTATTTCTCCTTGAAGTATCTCTTAAACCGCTCCCAGTTGGTCCTTCTTTCATTGGTTCTTTAACTTCATGAGATGTTCTTACCAAATGGAAGCTCTTCCATTCAGATTGTAAATGGAAACTCTAGCCTTTTCACTCTCTGAATAATCATGCATTTTGAAATACTTTTTCATTCCAAGTAGCCATGCCTCTGCCTCTTAGCTTGTCTTGCTTTCTCTATCAAAGGTAGGAGCTCTTTCTTTCCTGAATTCTCCCTGTGGTATCCCTCTAAACCTCCTTTTCTCAGTCTGATTGTAAGAGTGTCTTGGACTTCTTTGAGAGTCTATCAAGTGTTCTGACATGCTAGAAGAAGATCTTGAAGAGGATGTCCTATGCCTTCTTCTCACATCACCCCCTTTATGGCTTGGAGTCCTCTGCCTAAAACGACCTCTATAATGGCTAACTGCATTCCTTTCTTCTCGTCCCGTATTGCTTGGATTGGACCCATATTTACTTTTTGGTGTATGTTAGTGAGGATCTGCAGAATGGACGCATTGAGCTGGTGCTGCTCTTCTTGCATCTTTATCAGCCTCTCATTAAAGCATACGATGGTTTTAACCAAGTCTTGGGGATTCATCTGCTCCCATCTTCCATTAGACGTTGATTCCGCGTGCTCTTCCTGAATGTTTTCCTCCAGCACATCCTCTTCCAGTTCATAGGGATTTTGTGCATCATTATCGGTCACCATTATTTATTTCTGACACATAGTCTTGCTATTCAATTCAATTGTAACCTGCTGCAATCATGGTGCATGATATAATTTTTTATTAGACAGCATATAATGTGAAACATCTCTAAAAATATGGAAATTACTCATTAAACCATTAGTAAACAAGAGTTTTGTTAGGTCAAACAGTGCCATGGGAATTTCTTTGCGTGCGATTTCTTCCACTGTTCGGCCCTAACAACCCCAGTGTTGTAACTGAAGCTCTAATACCACTCTGTAACAACCTTGGACCTCCCATGTGGCCTTCCGAGGCCACCGAAGATCCAGCGTTACTTTTTTTTTTCTTTTACTTTCAAATCTACAAACAGTTTCACTGGACTTGGATCCGCAATCCACCATTGTGATCCGCAATTCTCAAATGTGTCTTTTCGGAATCCGCAATCTGCATCGCGTCTTTCTACAATCCGCAATCCGCAATCGTGTCTTTTCACAATCTTCATTGAGTCTTTCCGCAATCCATAATCATGCCCTTCCACAATCCACAATCCACATTGCATCTTTTTGCAATTCGCAATTGCACCTTTCCATGGCCTTTCCACAACCTGCAATCTGCATTGCGGAAGTCAGAATGCGAAAGTTCAACTTCCAACTTACAGAAAACTTTCCTTTTTGCAATATGCATTGCGGAATCCTAACTTTAAACTTCCGGAAAATTCACCTGCCGCAATCCGCAATCCGCATTGTGGAAGTCGGAATTGCAGAAGCCTAACTTTAAACTTCCAAAAACTTCACCTTTCCTCAATCTGCAATCCACATTGCGGAATTCAAAATTGAGGAATCCTAACTTTAAACTTCTAGAACTTCACCTTTTGCAATCCGCAATCTGCATTGCGGAAGTCAGAATTGCGGATGCCCAACTTCTCTATTTCTGCAGTTTACTAAGGAAAACTTCTAAGGTCATAACTTACTTATACAGGGTCCAAATGAGGCAAGTTTAGTACCATTGGAAAGCTCTTGAAGATCTATATCCAATGGTAAAACCCCCAACCCTTTTGAGGTATCTAACCTCTCCATTTCCTTCTCTGAAGTTATGTCTATAAACCTTCCAACATACTTCCCAACCCTTAACAGATCTCTACCTATCTCCTGCCATAACCCATCTTTCCTCTGACTCACAGAGCGGCTAAGCATGCCAAAGGCCCCATACCATTCCATGGTTAATTAAGCTTAAGTAGTCCATTTACAAGTTTAAGTATGTCATAAAAAATACATATGATAAAAGAAACTAAATCTAACCATACATCTAACACATGTAAGATTAGAAATGCATTAAACTCATGCAATTGAATAAGTTACTCAACCCGCACTCAGGATTACACATGGTCTAACTATTAATCCCATTCATATAACATTCATTCAACAGGTTAAACAATACAACATAATAATAATACATGAAATAACATCATTCATTCCACAGAATACTTATCTTTTTTTCTTGAATTTGCCCCAACAACTTGCTAAGTGAGAGAAACGTTTCATCGAACCGTAGGTCTCTGTCAAGCCTATACTCTTTTAGCTGAGAGACCACCCATGAGCTGGGCTATGTATCCTCTATGGAGGGCTAGGTAGTGTTGGCCCGGTTTTGCAACCAGGCTTAGTGCTATGGGCACCTTCTAACTAGTAGCAGCAGTTTTAATGTAAAGCAAATAACAATGAACTAAATCTAAACTAAACTAAACTAGCATGTGCATTTTGAATTAAAGAACAAGAACAAGAAAGAAAAAAAATAATTTTTGTATTGACAATGGGGCAAGCAAATGCTTGCAAGTACAATACCTCCAAATGATGAAGGTTGTTGAATGGCTCCAATGGTGAGCAGCTCCAATCTCCAATGGGTCCTTTCTCCAATGTTGCTTCAATGGCTAAAATGATCAAGGGAGATTTCAGCAGCATAAGGATGAGATAATGGATGGATGTGAAATGAGGAGCCCCTACCACCTTTTTATAGGTTTTGGTGGTGGGGAATACCATTTGTGGTTTTTTGGAAACCAAATGGTATTGACCAATATGGTTTAGGTACTTTTCCCTCCTTTTTCCTTTTTTGAATAAAATTAATATTTTTATTCCCTTTTTAATATTTTTGGGAATTTGGACCCTTTTTGAGGGTTTTTTATGCTTTTTTTAGGAAAAATAATATTTTTTAATGGAAAAAGGGGTGTACTCAGGTCTTTTGGTGACCTTTTGTTGGTTTCAGAGGCTCAGATGGTGAAAAAGTGGACAAATGGGTCATGTGAATAGGGAAATGAGCTAGTGAGCACTTTTTAGGTGTTAACAGGTAGGATCTCTAACATTCAAGATCCACTTCCAATGCTAAGGCAACTTATAGTTGGGTTTGTCAAGCAATCCAGGAAACATACTCATGCTAAGCCACCCTGCAATTGGGTTTACCAAGCAACCACATGCTAAACCAACCTACAGATGGTTTTATCAAGCATACAGGGAAACATGGAGGATATTTATAAGCCAATGATCTCAACCACAGAGCTACAAACATCTCAATCGCTTAGCAGATATGCACCCAGGTTATCCACCTCACCCAACAAAACGAAGGCCCTCTTGTCTGCTACATAGTCCCTCAAGGCCCCTTCCCTTCCAATACTATTCAAGGTAGGCATAAGAAGGTCCTACTTCTAGTTCTATGAGATCGTAGTCTTCACTGGGTTTATCAAGCATTCCAACCTTAAACCCTATCTTCTCCTTCTACTAAACAAGCTGGTTCCTCCCAGGGTTGCGAACTAAACTTTGTCCCACAACTTGAATCTCTGCTTGAGGAATTCCAGGCTTCACACAGCTTCCTCGAGCTATTCACGCCCTGTAATCCCTCTCAGTTCATCTTCAGGTTTCTACTCCAATATCATGCATATGTGCGGGATCCATCTGGTACTCGGTTTCTCTGCTTCAGCTCTCTCTGCGTCTCAGGGTCTCTCCCTTACATAATCAATCCTGTCACCAACCGATAGAATGAATGAACTGAATGTCGAACCCCTAACCCATATCTCAGGGCCATTTTTTATCCCCTATGTTATAGGTCAAATCTGCACTTCTCCGTCCATGATCACATTGCCCTGTCGATCACACAAAAGGCCACTATGGATGGAAGAGCTGGATTGACCTTGGATGAGTTACTGTTGAGATCACACATCTTTGGCTGAAAATCATATTTTTTTCTGCAGCTTTCATTATGTGTGCGCTACTCTTGCCACTAACATCTAGCATTCCAAACGATGGTTCTATTGAAGACAACCCATGCAATTATCCCAAAATATTTGTATGCCAGTTGTTAAGAGCACTAGTTGCATAGTGTGTGGTAGTTTACTCTTATGATACTAGCGTACATATTATTATGAATGGAAAAAATATATTAAAATTACGAATTGGGATTAGTTGAGGTTGGTTTTGTAACTCCCCCAACCTCCCAATTCAACTGCCTCATGAATCTAAATTCCAGCCTTGTCCCATAAATACAAGGGGAAGCCATGAGGGAGGTTCAATGAAGAAGAAACTATTGTTATGCTGAAGGAATTTCTAGGTCATTGTGAGGAGCAGGAGCCTAGGACTTGGTTGCAGAAGTGTTTGGACAGATTAGGTATAACTCTATTGGGCTACATTTCTTTGGTAATAAAAAGATCGAGATACCCTTTCCGTCCCAATGGAATGTATTTTCTATTGAATATATGATTGTAATTAATGTTAAGTTGCTTTCAATTTCATTATATATTTATAGTCCAGATACACTGAGGAAGGTTAATTTATTTTGCAGGTACATTACTGTGGAGATTGGGAGAAAGCTAGGACCAGCCATCGTTAAAAAGGTACTGATTTCAGAATCCTAATCTCATTTCATTCATGATAATTAATGCAAAGTAGAATGTATCTATTTGCCGCCCCATGTAAATTGATAGTGTCATTTCCCCCACTATAGCGTATTTTCCTACACAATAGAATTGGTGACTCCATTGGGGAGCACCGATTTTTTCTGCTCTCAGGACCTTGTCTAGGTTTTCTTTCAGTTTTACATTCCGTTGGCTTTCTGAGAGGTTTTGATAGGTTAGTTTTCTATTTCCTTTTTCTTTGATTCATTTCAGTCTGACTGTGTAAATCCCTTTTTCATTTCTTTCAGTCCCTGTGCGCTAGTCTTTTTTGCATACATAAGCGCACCTTCTACCATATGCGCTAGTTTCCTTGAAACATAACCACGCACTTTTTGTTGCAGGTGCTGGTTTTTATACCAGACATAAGCATACTTTCCTATAGGTCTAAACCTTTTACTAGGGTTTTGGTTTCGAGGTTGTTTGGTCTACTGTTGGCACTTGATTTGCTTTTTTGACCGTCTTTAAGACATCTTTGTCTTGTTTGAGTCTTATTTCAACCTCTTGAAAGTCCCTTTAGATTACTTCACTTGCTTAAGTATTTGTTTTAGGTGTCTTTACTTTCTGTTTAGGTCTTTTGAACATGTGCGCAACTCCCTACTAGTCACAGTAGTGCATCTTTTTCCCTAGACGTGTGTTGCAATCCTACAGACCTGCACACTCAACGCTCGTTGTCTGTTGCAATACCTATGCACATTTACTGAGTTTTGCCTTATTTTTTAGGGTTTGACATCAGTTTAAGTTTTTGGGTGTCTTTGAAAGATTTGATGCTCTGGATACCTTCTGAGCTTTTGTTCAGGTCAATTTGAGTTGGTTGAAGTCTTCTTGTTAGCTTTTCATTTTGAGTTTGTGTGGCGATAGAGTTACTTTGGTTTTATTGTCTACCCTACCTGTTTGGTAGATGTTTTTCTTTGGTTTTTGATGCTTAGGAGTAGCCTCTAGATATGTCTTTCTATTGCATGCATCATCTTTTCCTTTTCTTTTGAATCTTGTTCCAAATCTAGAGTTTTTTCACAGAAACAACTCTGTAGGTCAAGTCTTTGTCATATTTGGATTATATTTCTTTAAGCTATTAAGTTTTTATGTTTACCCACACTCTTGATAGATATTGCTTGTTTCCTTTTTTCAGATTCATTTTCTTTTGCAAAATAGAAGAAAAGATAAAAAATTGAAAATTGGTAGCTTAGTTGTAAGATTTTCCATTACTGTTTCGAAGTAGGATAGATTATTTTTCTATTTGCATTGTAAATTAAAAAAGAAAATTGGAAAAAGAAAAATGTTTATGCTTAGGATTGCCTATCTTTTGTTTTGAAAGACATAAACAAAAAAAAAGAGTTTTTGTGAAGTTTTAAAGCATCATCTGTACACACTTTTCTTTCTGTCATAAACCATACCACACACTTCACTACCCTTTTTGAGTAAAAAGTATCCTCTAAAAAGAAAATTTAATAAAATCAATTAGCATCTTTTTTATATTTTAGGTTTGACACTACATCAACTAGCTTAGGCTAGGGTTTCAAGGTAAATCACCCTAAATTTCCTGAAATCGGTTCCATTGCTCAATAATCGTAGTAAGACAATCTCTTAGGTAAACCCACTTATATCAAAATATCCTGGGAATGCTCTACTCAAACCAGAGTTAAGCACGAGGTCGTGTGCGACTGGAACTGCTGAGGATACCCCCTCACTTTCCGTTCAAACATAAACCAGAGCTTATTCACGTACAGGGGTCCACTAGTACTTTTAAGTGCTTTTGGGTTTAGGGCTTTGCTACCCTACCCATGCATCTTGGCTAGGCTGACGAATGTTCCCCCAGGTATTTTCGTATTTTTGGTATCCTTAGTATCTTAACCCTAGGGCTCTTCACAGGTATAGTGGAATGATATTTCCACTGCACCTCAGACAGACATGGAGGGTAACCCTTTGCAGTAATCCGAGGAGGGCGGTTTGGTGATTCAAATGCTTGCACCGAGAGGAACTCCATTGGGCACCGTATAAATGACCGTCAATACTCTATTGATTTTTTCTAGGCCCTCATCATCCCAGACTTGCTTCTGAGAGTATTAGCTTTGTTTACCTGGTTTTGATCACTTTAGGACATTTTGTTGTGGTATGTTGTTTGCTCCCTAGTCATTTAGTGGCCACTAGGTTTTTATACTTACTTTGCTTTTGATATAGCTATTGAGGATCAACCTCTGCATAGGTCACGAAGGTTGCAAAACCTTCCACCACTCACTGTCGAGCCTCCACCGCCACCGCGATGCCAAAGGATTGATTCCCGTGGTTCATACGAACTTACGGGAAACACTGAACCACCTGGAGAACTGTAGATCAAGATTCAGGATCAATAGGTCTTTGATACTGTTAAGGTTGAGGACTTAACTTCTCGATATTTTAGCACTCCTTTCAACCCTCCTCTGACTGGACCAAACGATCCATTACTTGTAACTGTAGACCCTCTAGGCCAACCCGAGTATATTGCATACTGGTTTGCCCCTGGTCATTACATGTCTAGTTCTAGAGATTAAACAGGAGTTCCCCAAACTCCTACTACAACTATGATTATGAGAGCTCTCTCTCATTCTTTTTCAAGCACATCGGTATCCACCTCATTCCAGGCTACATCTTCCTTGAGCCCTTCTTTTAGTTTCAGCACTAGTTCCATAGGTATGTCTAGTTCTCAACCTTCGACAACAACTACCCCTTTTGGTGCCACTACTGGACCTTTTCAGATCCCTGTCACATGGATATCCTCGGTACTGTCTACTTCATCTCCTTTCATGTGACAATCCTAGGGCATTTTAAAAAATGCTCCTTTCGGTCAAGGTTTTTCTTGGTTTGGAGGGAACATAGCTCCCTCCATGCCCTTTGTAGGCTCGATGCCCACTCTATCCAAAAATGTAGTAGGATCGATGCCTATGTCGTCTGTTACATCCACGCCTGGGTTTAACCCCTACACAGGTTAGAATGTACATCCTTCCAATGTGCAAACATCTCATGTACCTGTAGGGAGTATCCATTTTTCACTATTTGGTGGAGGAGGTGGTAACACATTTAACCCACATTACGAAGGGGCTAATACCCAACCGCAATGGACACACACTCAAGGAAGTAACCCTCTCTATTTTGTTTGGAGAAATTTTAGCAACACGTTTACTTCACAACCGGTGGCTGGGGGAAACCCCAACCAGTAGAACACGAGTCAGGCTTTAGGTGGTTCCCCTACCGAAACCCTGCTAACCAAATGCCATCGAAAAAACCTCATTTAAATTTTTTGGCAACCTTGAATTTTCAAGATATTTCAAAACTAACAAATGATCTGGTGCGGCATCACCCCGCATGGCCACCTGTCCCAATTGAGCTGCCTTCAGACATTACAAAGTTTGAAGGAAAGACTGGGGTAGATCCTGGTGACCATGTCACTACATTTCATCTCCGGTGCTATTCTAATTCATTAAACGATGATTCCATCAGATTAAGGCTCTTCCAAAGAACTTTGACTAGCACTGTAGCTAAATGGTATATTGAACTGCCTGGAGCTGCTTATGATAATTTTTGGTATCTGGCTACAGTTTTTCTGAATCACTTTCAACTCCCTGTCTTGTACTATGCTGGTAGAGACCTTCTATCAAATTTTAGATAGAACAACGCTACTCATTTATCTGACCACATTCAAGAATGGCGAAGGAGAAAGAGGCTCATTAAAGTTGATATTCCTCCAGAATTTCTTTTAGAGTGGTATGTGAAATCACTCCTTCCTTACATTTCTAATGAAGTAGCAACTTCAGGAGTGTCTTCTGAGGAAGAGGCCATTCTCAGGACCCAACAACTTGATCTTTTTTATGCTCAATCTGGGATCCTGTACGAGATCATTCCAAATGCATCGATATCTACTATAGATCTAGGTAAACCCAAGCTTAGACCACCTGCTGATGGCATCGTGGGCTCAATAGATTCTGCAGCGTTTGAAGCTTTAACTAAGCAGGTTCACGCCTTATCTGTCAAATAGTCTGCTGCGGAAGCAACTTTAGTTGCAACCCCCCCTTTGCAAACGGAATTTGTACAACAAGTGCAGATAAATCAAAAGGGTCCTTGGAAACCCAACAACAAAAAAAAGAAGGGCAATAAAGGGGAGGGAAACCACCAAAATCCCAAAAATACAGAAAATGCCGAGGAGGGAAAAAAGGATAAAAAGAAGGTGAAGTTCCCTTGTAAGTTATGCAAGGAGGACCACCTCACCCATCAATGCGCTTTGATGGAAGAAGCCCCGAAGCTACTCCATGAGAAGAAACTAACTGTCCTGAAAGACCCATTCCCTCACAGACAAGGTTCAACTTCTGGCAACTCTAGTGCTGGGGGCACCTCTCATGCCTCATCAGCTAATTAATCATTTATTAATATGGTTAATTCAGACATGCTTTTACAAACTCGAGCCAAAAAATATACTACAGACTCATAGCAAAAGGATAAGGATGTTCCCGAATCATCCACTCCTCTCCACATCGAGAGACTAGTAGATTCACTGCCTAAGATTCCTAAATGTGTCTTCAAACGGGCTATGCACAATCCTAACACGCGGGCTACTCCTAACTACAATGTTGTGGAGGATTTATCCCAAACTCCCTGTGCCATGTCCACTTTGGAGGTACTGCAAAGTTGTCCATTACAACACAGTGAATTTCTCGCAGCGATCAGGAGCATAGACTCATCCAATATGCTTTCTCGTTTTGATAAGTCAAGTATCAAACCTCGGTTTCTGTACCATGTCGCTCTCCAAATAGAAGTAGTCCATGGTCCCAAGACCATTGGAAGAGCTGTTGTAGATGAGGGGACGTCTACGTGCGTAATGTCCATTTCTTGCTAGAAGGCTTTGGGCTCACTTGAATTAGCCCCCCCAAAAACCTTGCTTACCACCTTTAATGGAAGATTGTTCTATCCACACGTAGTCTTACCATCATTCGACGTTGAACTTGCTGGTAAGCTAGTGTCTATAGAGGTTGAAGTGCTAGATGCTCCACTTGACTACAATTTGTTGTTAGGTAGGAGATGGACGTATGCAATGCAAGGAGTGCCATTAGTCGTTTTCTGAGTGTTAATGTTCCCTCACAAAGGCAAGATCATCACAGTTGATCAACTTTCGTTTTCTCAAAAAAACAACCAGACTTCATCAGATTCAACAATTCAGTTGGTTGATCAGTCTCACCCAGCTATTGAGAGTTTAGGAGAAGGGCTCCATGGGTCGTTAATGGGAACTTTTGACCTACCTGCTCCGGTTCATTTTATTGGTTATGAGGAGTTTTCATCATCTGATATTTTCATGGTTTGTCCAATGATAGATCCATGGATTCTGCCCACTGAATCGGAACCAGTAGTGCCCTTATCTATTCCAAAAGTGTCCTACTTAGATTCACAACATGCTGCAACAGAACATATCGTGATTCCATTGGTCTTTATCGAGTCAGCTTTGGACTATGCACCGGCATGGTCAGTGAACTCCATCCACTCTTTTGACTGTCTAGATACTATCTTTCCCTCTAATGAGGCTATTTTGGAAGCAATGATAGGCCTGTAACATCCTTGGGAACACATGCACCACAGGTCATATTTTCTTCCCAATCTGGACATGATAGAGAGAGGAGAATTTTCTATGAGACCCGGTGGTAATTTTGATTTGTCCGCTATCCCTTCTACTTCAAAAGATGTTTATGCCCAAGGGAATATGGAAAACATATCTAGAACTATTTTGATCAACATTTCCATCAAACCCGGAGTCGTGGAAAATCTTTTCATTGGGGCATATTTTTCTCCTGAGGAGATCAATTTGTACACCAATTTGTTTAAGGAATTTCGCGACGTTTTCTCCTGGTCTTACGAGGAGATGCCAGGCATCAACCGTGCCATTGTAGAGCATGTCATCACAACTTATCCAAATGCTAATCCTGTGAGACAGAGGCTTCGTCCAGTCAATCCTAGAAAACCAGCAGCCATTAAGGCAGAAGTTGAGAAGTTGCTTAAAGTCGGATTCATCTATTCAATTTCCATGATGGACTGGGTCTCAAACCCAGTTTCGGCAAATAAAAAGAAAGGAACCATTTGAGTCTGCACAGACTTCCAAGACCTAAATAAAGCTTATCCTAAGGAAAACTACCGCACACCGTTCATAGATCAGATCATCAATGTGTGTGTGGGCCATGAAATGCTTTCTTTCATGGATGGTTTTTCAGGATATAGCCAGATTTAGATTAAACCTAAAGACCAACACAAGACATATTTTATTTGTCCTTGGGGGACCTTCGCTTATCAGAATATTCCATTTGGCCTAAAAGCATGTTGGAGCTACCTTTCAGCACACAATGAACTTTGCTTTTCATGATATCAAGCACGTAGTGGAACCTTATCTTGATGATCTCTCAGCACGATCTCGCAAGAGACGGGATCATCCTGATCACTTAAGACTTGTGTTTGAACGGTGCAAATATTACAAGATTCAATTGAATCCTATCTCATCATTTATGACACTCTGTACAGACGTGGGATAGATTCCATTCTATGCCATTGTTTGACCTTAGAGGAAGCTAAAACAATATTGAATGATGATCATAGTGGTGCCTGTGGGGGTCATCTTTCTGGGTTGGCAAGAGCCCGAAAAATATTGTGTGCTGGTTATTTTTGGCCCACAATCTTCAAATATTATGCAGAAGCTATGAAACGCTATCAGTGATGTCAGTTTTTCACCAAAAAGATGAGAGCATACCCAAATCCTCTCCATCCTATGATTACAGCAGGCCCCTTCACCAAGTGGGGGATTGATTTCATTAATTGTAATCAAGTTTCGGCTGGAGGTCATCATCACATCATCGTTGCCATCGACTACTTCACCAAGTGGGCCGAGGCAATGCCTACTGTGAAAGCAGAGGGGGAAACGATTGCTTACTTTGTATTTAACCAGATCATTGCTAGGTTTGGTGTACCCCAAGATATCGTTACAGACCACGGTCGACACTTTCAGAACATCATGATGACTGACTTATACACCATGTTATATTTTCGGCAGAAACATTCATCTTCATTTTATCCACAAGCGAATGGTCAGGTCGAAGCAGTTAACAAAACTTTGAAAACCATTTTGCAAAGGATCGTTAATGTCAGTCGAACCAACTGACACATCATGTTGTATCTAGCTCTTTGGGCATACAGAGCTAATTTCAAGAATGCCACTGGGTTCTCTCCCTTTCAACTTGTTCATGGGATAGAAGCAGTTATCCCAGTTGAAAGCGAAATTCCTTCATTGAAGTTGTTTATCCAACTACTCCCCGACACTTCAGTCTTAGAATAACGTTTGCTGCACCTAGAACATCTTGATGAGAAACATCATGATGCTCTCATAGCAAATGAAGCACATAAGAATTGAGTTAAAGGTCAATATGATAAGTCAGTTAAACCTAGGGTTTTTCTCGAAGGATACCTTGTTTTGCTTTACGATCAGTACAAGGAACCCTTAGGAGCTGACAAGTTTAAGTCAATGTGGCTCGGTCCTTACATAGTCTCTAAGGTTCTGAAGAAGGGTGCTTACGAGTTAAAGGATTATGAGAGTAATAAGTTGTCGAAGCCTAGAGATGGGCTCTACTTGAAGAAGTACTACACTTAGGCCTTTGTGTTTTTTCATGTATTATAGTTGTACATTTTGTAGAGTTAGCTTTGCTTATGGTTGTCGTTACGTCTTATGTGTCTATTGCTTTGTGTTTTAGATGTCGACTGAACATTTTATAGGATTTGTTGATGGCGCTAGTCGTCATACCCGTTAGTTGGATGTAGCTACTTGGGTTATTTACTCACCAACTGGTCAACTAGTCTCTTCGGGAGGGGCTTGTTTAGGTCCCACAACGAACAATGTGGTTGAATACAGTGCAGTCATAGAGTTACTCTAATATGCTCTTTTCTATGGCATTTCACATCTGGAGATAAGACTCGACTCGTAGCTGGTTGTGTTTCAGTTAATGGGTGAGTATCAAGTTAGAGATCCTGTTTTGCTATGCCAGTTCCTGCGAGTTAAGTTACTTGAGAGACAATTTGTTTACATTACATATCAACACGTTCCAAGAAATTTAAATTCACTAGCTGATTCATATGCCAATTATGTTTTAGATTGACATTTTCATCATACACATCCATAATAAGCATTTCACACACAAGATAAGAACACACATGTAAATAAAGCCGATACTGTATATAAGCCGTATCAAAAAATACATGAGTTTGAGTCATAAGTCTGTCACAATTTCATATACATATACAAAACGGGCTCAATGGACCAAAAAATATACATATATATATATATTTCCTCCCCTATGGATAATGAGGGGCCTCATCTGCCTCTGCCATCTCTGCCACAACCTCTTTGTAGAAGATGACTAGCCTAGCTACTTTCCTCAGTATCTGAATCCATGCTGGGGACGCACCCACAACATTCTCATACATATCGAGCGACATCTGCTCGATCTTGTATGTAGGTATGTCATGAGTCAATCGACTTATCTTCCCCTCTATGCTCACAAGCATAGCATCAACTGTCCCTGCAATGATTGGTCATACAAAGGTTTGAGGGTGTCCCTCAGGATGCACTGTCCCAACATCTGCAGAATACAATTTGTTCAGTATCTCAAACTCATTTAAAAATATATATATAAAATGAAAAAATTAAATAATTTTTTCGAAAAAACAAACTTACCTATCTCTCCCCAAGTTGATCCTGGAGGAAGAGCCAACTCAAGATCATTGCGGACATCTATACCTGAATAAGGTAACTACTCAAGAGCTGGTACTTGCTGGTCCCACCACGCCCATAAATCATCCTCACTATAGAAGAAGTTTCTCTTGCCACCACCTTGGCATAGTAATATTTCTCCTCAACGAGACATAATAGGCTCACGAGGATTGAGTGGGGGCAAGGCCATCCCTAGACTCAATGCAGGCACCCTTTCAAAGAAAAAGGTACAAAGTATACTTTCGTAACCAAAGTTCTTCATCCTCCTAGTTTTGCACCCAGAAAGCTGAAGTTTCATGTTTGCTGGTAAGCTAGAACACAAGTCATACACTGTCCCTCGCAAGAATTCCATACCCACATGCATATAGTTTCTCGAAGCAAGGTGTTGTGTTGCGCTTCCTCCCATATGGTTCAAAATACTCAATATGACCTTCAGTGGGAAGCTTCCAATAGTTGCAATAGAAACTTGACTACCGGTCTTTTCAGTACCTGCCACGCAGTAGGTGTTGATATAGTCTTGCACGGATAGGGCACTCACACTTAGAGAGGTACCTTTGAGATTCACCACATCTCCTCTTCGAGAGAGACCAGCGATGAAGTAGATGTCATCAATAGTAAGTTCTAGACCCTCTCCTTGGAGATTGAACACTAGTGCATTGGCATCCCAATACTGTACTAACCTTTCGAGCAGTCAGATTTGTGCTCGCATGTTGACCGTTCGATAGAATTTCAATAAACTACATCTCCTTAATGCATGTAAGGTCAATGGATCATTCAAAGCATGTTGATCCATCTCTTCATGCTCTCTTTCCCACCATACAAGAACCATCCTTCCAAGCAAACACTCAAAACGTTGGTCATTTTTTTTATTTTTTCCCTATGACTTGTAGTGTGCGCTACTATCTTAAATAGACTATAGCATACTGAACGCACTTGTCTTGAAAGTAAACCAGTGCACTTTTGTCGAGTACGCTAGTTTTGTTCAAAACCAGTCATGCTCACGCAGCACCGTGTTTAAAACCTAAAAAAAAATGAATTTGACCACTAAAAATAAAAAAAATTGCATGTAAATTGAAAAGCAGGACAAGACAACTTACTTGGTGAAAGCAGAAGTCGATTTGGTAGCCTGGTTTGGTCGCAATGAACAAAAGAAGTTTGAGGTTTGGTCTCCACACTTTTCCCTAAAAAATTGAAATGGTGAATTTGTTTTTAAAATTGAAACTATTTGTAAAATTTGGTTTTAAATTTTTACCCACTTTGCTTAATGTGGTATAGTTTTGATTTGTTTTTAAATGTTTCATTTAATTCACTAATATCTTTGTGAGTTTTGGTGAATTAGGTGAAGTTTACATTGCAGATTTCACCATATTTTTTTTTCGTCAAAGGTGGGTTTTCTTCATTTGACATGTCGGATTAGGTACGGTACTATCCAGTATTTCATGTCATCAAGAAAATTTCTTTTGATTTTGCGATATATTACTAACTTGGTTATCTAGAATTCTACCATCTGGCAGGTCTTGATAACTTATGTTCCTAAAGCTGATTTAAGTTTTTTAAGCCCTTGTTTGACTTTCCAAAACAAACAAGATTGCCGAGTATAGTTGTATTTTCAAACTCATTAAAGGATTTGAAGCGACATCTGCTTAAGTATAATTTTACCCCTTTTCCATACTTTTGCGGATTATTTACAAAAAAGGAATACTCTAGTCAATCGTGGCTAGAAGAGTTCTTCTCTCATTGTTTTACACTTTTTCGGGTGAGGAGACAAACTGTACAAAAAAGGAACTTTTGGAGTCTTCTTTAAGGTTTTCAGACTCTCGAAATGTGAAAACACCAATGAGCATTCACCTACTCGGGCTCGATGTGAAATCCATGAGAAGGTATATAAAGGATTGTTTAAGTTTTTTAGACTCTATAAACAGGAAAACACTGGTGAGCACATACTAACTCGGGCTCAGAATCCTTAAAATTGAAAACACCGACAAGCAAGAACATATCTCGGCTTGATATTAAAATCTAGAGATCAGTGTTATATAGTATTCGTCTATCTTTTCTTCGAACTCTGTAAAAAATGAAGAAAGACTATTGAGTTTTCTTTCTTGGACTCATTAAAACAACAAGAAGGATATTCTTTTATAAAAAAAATAAGGGAATAGAAGAGTATCATACATCTTTTTAGTTTCAAAGGCAGCAATTCAGTTATGTCCTTGAACACAACACCTATTTGAGTCAATCATTTCAGTTGGGTTTTAGTTTTGACCTTAGGGTGAACCTGATCTTAGAGTGCTTTACTCCTTCGATTGGTTATTCTTCCAATCATATGGAGAATCTGCTAATGTCTCCTACATTGCAGGTTTATATCACATTCCCCTTATGTTAAAAGCTTCCTAAGTCACTTTGTGTCATGCTCACTATTCAAGGATACATCCTGTGTCGGCCATTCCGCAGTTACCTTGACTTCATGTGTTGGCCATCCTGGTGTCATTTTGTTTCATCTTGTGTTTGTCCTACTCCAAATCAGCTCAAACCTTTGAGTGTTCCTCGTGTTGGATGATGGAGGATGCATTAAAGCATTCTTTCCAATGGATTTCTTCCCATCGACTTCAACTCATTATGCTCTAGGAATGAAGTTTAGATTTTTGGTTAGTACCTTGGGGATTGCAGTCACCAGTGGCAGTTTCCCTCACTGTTGGATAACGGAAATACATTAATGTCTCTTATTCAACGGGATCTTCAAGTGTTCGAATTCAAGTCCACTTATTCACACTTGTTGGAACGTAGTAGGTACCTTGGGCCCCATTATCATTATCGATGGAATCCCTCGCGTTTGTTAATGGTATACATCAATGATTGGTAATCAAACGATGCCCCCCATGTTCGACTCAAGCTCATTTATTCACATGGTTAGGGTTTGTACCTTGGGTTTTTTGGATGAAGACCCTGGGACTCTGATAGCATCACAATGTTGATGTTATCACCCAAGTTGCACAAGTCTGATCCACACTCATTTTTTGCTCTTCATGTGACATAGTTCCAGCTTGTTGTTATAGCTATGATCTCTTATCTTTTACAAGTATCCATGCCTATATTTTAGTCGCCATATTATATATACATCTCCTATTTATGTATTGGAGATCATGTTGTGTCACACTAAACATCTATATGATGTCAAGATTGTAATTGCTCGCTGACCTTAATCATTGTTTTCAGGTACTTTTGTGACTTGGTCCTATGGTTTCTTGCTACTCCTCTGAGTTGGAATTATAATGTATTTCAGCCATCATTTCCCTTTGACCTCACACATTAGGGGGCATCTGTTATAGGTCAAATTTGCACTTCTTTTTCCGTGATCACATTTCCCCGTCAATCACACAAAAGGACATTATCGATGGAGGAGTTGGATTGACCTTGGATGAGTTACTGCTGAGATCACACATCTTCATCTGAAAATCATATTTTTTCTGCAGTTTTCATTATGTGTGCGCTACTCTTTCCATTTACATCTAGCATTCCAAACGCTGGTTCTATTAAAGACAACCCATGCACTTATCCCAAAAAATGTGTACTCTAGTTGTTAAGAACACTAGTTGCATATTGTGCACTAGTTTACTATTATGATACCTGCGCACATATTAAGATGAATGGAAAAAATATATTAAGATTATGAATTGGGATTGGTTGAGGTTGGTTTTGTAACTCCCCCAACCTCCCAATTCAACTTCCTCATGAATCTAACTTCCCTTGTCCCATAATACAAGGGGAAGCCATGAGGGAGGGCCAATGAAGAAGAAGCTATTGTTATGCTGAAGGAATTCTAAGTCATTGTGAGGAGCAGGAGCCCAGGAATCGGTTGCAAAAGTGTTTGGACAGATAAGGTATAACTGTATTTGGCTACATTTCTTTGGCAATAAAAATATCAATATACCCTTCCCGTCCCAATGGAATGTCTTTTCTATTGAATATCTGATTGTAATTAATGTTAAATTGCTTTCAATTTCGTTAAATATTTACAGTCCAGATACACTGAGGAAGGTTAATTTATTTTGCAAGTACATTAATGTGGATATTGGTCGAAAGCTAGGACCATCCATGGTTAAAAAGGTACTGATTTAAGAATCCTAATCTAATTTCATTCATAGTAATTAATGCAAAGTAGAATGTATCTATCTTCCACCCCATGTAAGTTGATAGTGTCATTTCCCCCACTATAGGGTATATTTTTGCACAACACCCTACGAATATCCTTAGTAGGATTTCCTTCTCCACGTTCTGTAACCGAATCAGTACCCGTACAGGGAATCAAATCAGTTACTCATACCAAGGTGGCAGGATGGGTCACCATCCCATGACCCCCCTCACCTCTCCCTAGTGGATACCTTCTCCCCCCTTCTCATTAGCTACCTCACTTAGCAAGTTTGGGTATTTCATTGCAATATTAAACATTCACATTAGTTGCAAAATTCCATGGCTTAATAGCACATGGATAGTTTCACTGTCAAATACTTTCCTATGAAAATAAACCTTAAGCATCTACTAGTGTGGCCTTGGCCTTGAGCTCCACACTAGGATCAACACACATTTCAGAAACACAATATTTACATTAAGGCCAATAATTACTAAGGCGGGGTAGGGTTATTACAATAGGTTACTTACAAAATCCCGATATCAACAAGTGTTAAAAGCAAACCTAGATCAGAAGTGCGTCGTGACCAAGGAGGTGAAATTCTGGGTATAACTTCCTTGTTGTTTTTCAGTAAAGTTACCTATGATTGGGAAGTTCATAGATCATCAACATACATTTACTTAAGGTACAGAGACTAAATGGTAAACACGAACAACATGCAATACTTCTTTTAATTAAAAAGAACTAAGATCTAAATCCAAAAAACATACCTAGATAACTGACGTCTGATACGAGCTTTAAGCTTTAATCCTCTCCTCCACTATTCCAAATGAATAACTTGCAGTAGACAAGATACCCTTCTCAAATATTTTGACTAAACAGAAATGAATACTTAGCACAAAATGTTAAATTTTTAGTATTAAATCACAATACTATAGGATCTTTGCTGAGAGAATAACATCTACAGTATATCAATGCATGACAATCATAATATGACAAGCATCACAAGCATCACAAGAATCAAAAGCATAGAGACAAGAGACACAGAGTTTCCATGGGGAAAACCCTAAGGTGAAAAACCCCACAACTTCCTCAGAGATAGAGAGAGCAATGGCTCAACCAAAATACAACCAAATAACACTGAGATAGTCTCCTAGCAGATGATCCTCCTCCTCCTCACTAGTGCGCCACTTTTTAGAGAGAGAGATAGTTACTTTTCCGAGTGAGTAAAATAGAGATCTCCTATCTCTATTTATACTCACCTTTTTTCCCAGTGACCTACTGGGGCCGACTTGTCTACTTTGATACACCCACATTATATTATATATTAATCAGGGCCGACCCCATAAGGTGGTCTAATAACCCATCGGCAAGTACACACACTTACGACACTTGTCAATCCACATAACGACACTTCCTTATAGAGGAATAACACATCTCTTATAAGGGTACAATAAATATATATATAATATACAGATGAAATACATTCCAAAGTTACATATACATCAACACTCCCTCTTAACTAGGAAGGTATTTCTCGACACAGATCTGCTAGACAAGTCTTCTTCTCTGGATCATCGTTATCGATGCATCGTCATCATCATCATCACTGCTGCTACTATCTCAACCAATCTCTGACTCTACTCGTCATAGGAAGTTCTACAGAGCCAGTCCTTTTTCATACTGGATGTAGGCCCACCACCTGCAGGTCTTCATCATCACTGGCCATACTGTGGAATCCTCAGGACTTATTACGTGCGTCACAAAACCTCGAAAGAGCATCCCAGGCTGTTACGAGCACACAACTCTACCTATAGGATCTCCCAGGGCACCGAATTACATGCGACCTCACCACAAAACCTCGCAAGAGCATCCCAGGCTGTTACGAGCACACAGCTCTACCTATAGGATCTCCCAGGGCAACGAATTACATGTGGTCATGGAAAAACCTCGCAAGAGCATCCCAAGACTGATTACGGGCACACAACCCAACCTATCGGATCTCCTAGGGAAACGAATTACATGCCATAGGACAAAAACTCGAAAGAACATCTTCCAGATATCCCAGGGAACCAAATTACATGCCATAGGAAAAACCTCGAAAGACTATCTGCAGATCTCCCAGGGCACCGAATTACATGTCCTCCTAGAGCAAAACCTCGAAAGAGCATTTGCCAGATGTCCCAGGGCACTGAATTACATGCCATAGGAAAAACCTTGAAAGACCATCTGCAAATCTCCCAGGGCACCAGATTACATGCTCATCTGCACAACCTGATCCATGGCCACAGAGTATCAACCTGATACTCACCATACATCATCCTGATGTATCCATGATCATCCTGATCATCATCACTGCAACGTCCTGCTGCATGTCATCTGGAGCAACATCCTAAAGCTCGTCATCTATGATCATCCTGATCATCACTGCAACATCCTGCTGCATGTCATCTAGAGCAACATCCTGAAGCTCGTCATCTATGATCATCCTGATCATCACTGCAACATCCTGCTGCATGTCATCTAGAGCAACATCCTGAAGCTCGTCATCTATGATCATCCTGATCATCAATGCATCTACCTGATGCATACCAAGTATCTACCTGATACATATCATCATACATGATCCTACTGATCATCAATGTATCCACCTGATAAAAATACAAATACATGATACATATCACCATACATGATCCACCTGATCATACAATGTATCCACCTGATACATATACAGATACATGGTCCAAGCATCCAACATGATGCATATACAAAATACATACACATGATCCAACTGATCATATCCAGCATCCAACATGATGCATACATACATAAATGATCCAACTGATCATATCCAGCATCCAACATGATGCATACATACATACATAAAAATGATCCAACTGATCATATCAAGCATCCAACATGATGCGTACATACATACATAAAAATGATCCAACTGATCATATCAAGTAGAAACCAGAACATCATCCTGATGCTCATCATCCAGTGCTTACGTCCACAGCCATGTGAAGGATCCTCCTTCCAACATGCTTGGAATGGCTTCAGCAAATGTGTCCATCACTTCTTCCTTGAAGTGTCCTCGATCTGAAGAACGCCAAGCCTCTCTCTAAAGTACTCGAACTTCACTCTGGCTAGTGGCTTCGTCAGCACATCTGCAATCTGCTCGTCCGTCGCAACATATAGGAGCTTCACAGCTCCTCTCTGCACCATATCCCTGATATAGTGATATTTGATCTCTATGTGTTTCAACCTGTCATGAAACACTAGGTTCTTATATAGCTTCACACAACTCTAGTTATCACATAAGATACCAGTAGCCTCCAATGGGAGATCAAATAACTCAGACAGTAGCTTCCGTAGCCATACTGCCTCACAACTAGCTGAGTAGGCTGCAACATACTCTGCCTCAGCTGTACTCAGTGCTACGCAGGACTGCTTCCTGCTAAACCAAGAGATCACACCTGATCCCATACTGAAGCAGCACCTAGATGTGCTCTTCCTATCTACAGCACTGCCAGCCCAATCTGAATCAACATAACCCTGTAGGTTAAAATTTTGATTTGCTTCATACTTGAGCCCATAATCCACTGTACCCTTCAGGTACCTTAGAACATGCTTTACAGCAACCAGGTGAACACTCCTCGGATCCGTCAAGAACTGGCTCAATGTG
Source organism: Larix kaempferi (assembly GCA_027924585.1). Lineage (NCBI taxonomy): Eukaryota > Viridiplantae > Streptophyta > Pinopsida > Pinales > Pinaceae > Larix > Larix kaempferi. The sequence continues at coordinate 2,175,542 of BSBM01000104.1, forward strand.
TTCACAGCAAAGCAAATGTCTGGTCTCGTGTTCGTCAGGTACATCAAGGACCCAATCATCTGACGATACATAGAGACATCAACTAGCTCAGATGAAGCATCACATAGAAGCTTCAGATTCGATGCCATAGGTGTGGCCATGGCCTTGCAATCCATCATCCCAAATCTCTTCAGGATATCTACTATGTACTTCCCTTGACCAAGGAAGATTCCACCTGCGTTCTGCCACACCTCCATACCTAGGAAATAGTGCATCATTCCCAAATCTTTCATATTGAATTCAGCTGCAAGCTTCCTCTTAGTATCTACAATTAGTCTGTCGTCTCCTGTTACAAATAAGTCATCCACATACAGCAGTAGAATCACAGGATTCCCTTCCTCAACCTTGTAGTAAAGGTTGGAATCTGCTTTACTCTTGGTAAAGCCCAAGCTAGATAGAAAACTGTCCATCCTACCATACCAAGTTCTGGGAGCTTGCTTCAAGCCATACAAGGCTTTCTTCAATCTGCACACATATGACTCCCTGTCATGTATTTCAAAACCGAGTGGCTGTTCCACATATACTTCCTCTTCTACTACACCATTCAGGAAAGCAGTCTTGACATCCATCTGGTGTATTTTCCATTTCATTGTTGCAGCCAGGGCAAGTACTATTCTGATGGAAGTATACCTGGCTACAGGTGCAAAGGTTTCTTCATAATCTATTCCTTCTTTCTGAGAGAAACCACGAGCTACGAATCTTGCTTTGTATTTTTCTACACTGCCATCTGCAGCATGCTTGATTTTGTAGATCCACTTGGAAGTCACAACAGACTTCTCTTTAGGTCTTGGGACAACATCCCAATCATCATTCTTCATTATTGATTGGTATTCCTCAACCATAGCATCCTTCCATTCTTTTTTTTCTGCTGCCTCTTCATAACTGGAAGGCTCTTTGTTCATAATGTCACAGAGTAAAGCAACATAACTGGTGTGTGATCTGGTTCTCTTCTTTGCTCTGTGTTCTTCTTCTGGAATACCAAATCTTTCTGCATCATGAATGAGCTCTCTAGCCCATACAGGTTTCCTCTTGTGAGAGTTATCCTCACGGGGTGGATCTACAGGTTCTTGTGGATCTTCAAACTCACGAACAACTTCTGGAACTGCTTCAGTCATGGTAGTGTCCTGAAATCTTGTTTCCTTAGGTTCTTCATAAACTTCGGTAGGTGCCTTCCTTGATTTGATGAATGCTGAGTTTTCATCAAACGTTACATCCTTGCTGACATCAATCTTCTTGAACCCTGGAAAGTATATTTTGTAAGCCTTCGAGCTTTCACTATAACCCACAAATATTCCCTTCTTTCCTGAAGGATCTAGTTTAGTCCTCTTCTCTTTTGGGACATGAGTATATACTGGACAACCAAATATTCTGAGATGGCTGACTTCAGGTTTCTTACCAGAAAATACCTCTTCTGGTGTCTTGTTGTCCAATATCTTGTGGGGTGTTCTATTTTGCACATATACAGCTGTTCTAGCTGCTTCTGCCCATAGATGCATAGGAAGATCTTGGTCATGCAACATTGCCCTTGCTGCTTCCATGATAGTTCTGTTCTTCCTTTCTGCAACTCCATTCTGTTGAGGATTATAAGGAGCAGTCAACTCCCTCTTAATCCCTGAATCATTGCAAAGCTTCTTGAAGTCATTTGAGGTGAATTCTCCACCATTGTCGGATTTGAATGTTTTGATCTTCTTGTCAGTTTGATTCTCCATTAAGGTTTTGAATTCCTTGAATTTATCAAGTACCTCATCTTTTCCTTTCAAGAAGTATACCCAAGTCTTCCTGGAGAAGTCATCAATAAATGATACATAGTAAACATACCCACTTAGGGAACTGGATGACATAGGACCACATACATCTGAGTGGATGATTTCCAGAATGTCTTTTGCCTTGCTTTCACTACTTGGGAAAGCCTTCTTAATGTTCTTTCCTTTTGCACATCCTTTGCAAACACCTTCATGTTTGGTCTTGATTTCAAGAAGACCCTCTACTGCCTTGCTTGCAATTGGAAGTGCCCTATAGTGCATATGAGCAAGTCTTCTATGCCAAAGTTCACTTGGCTCCATGGATTCATGTACCATGGCATGTTCAGGTTGTCCCTTCAATTTATACAAGCCTCCCTCTTGCTCTCCAATCACTACTGCATCATCTATGTTCTTTCCCTTTGGCCACATTAGGACTTGGCCATCCACAAATGCAACCCTCATACCTTTTGCATCCAATGCAGAGATGGAGAGTAAGTTCTTCTTGAGTCCATGTACATAAAGTACTTCTTTCATCTTCAATGATTTTCCAGAATCTAGGTTGTAGGAGGCTTCACCACTTCCTTTGATTGGATATTGATAATCATCCCCAAGTTTCACCTTATGGGGTGATTCATGTTCAGAAAGGTTCACAAAAGATTCCTTGAACCCAGTCATGTGTTTGGAGGCCCCACTATCAATCAACCAATCATTACAACCATGAGAAATAGTACCTGTGAGAGCAGAGATCAGAACATACTCTTCTTCACTTGATGAGTCATCATCACTATCACTTTCTGCCCTAGCCTTCTTCTTTAGAGGTTCATCATCTTCGGCAGCATGAGCATGAAACCTTCTTTTGCTGCCCTTCTTCTTCTTACTGGAGTTGTTGTTATTATCCCTTTTGTTCTTGGGACAATCTGAAGCAAAGTGACCCTTCTCATTGCATGTGAAGCATCTTAGGTCTTTCTTGTTCTTTTGATAGGATCTATTGTGGCGAGAGTGATCCTTCTTGGCTTTACTTCTTTTGGTGTGAGTTGCAAGAGCTCGATCTTCACCTCCCATCTTTTCTTCACGAGCTATAAGTCTAGCTTCTTCTTGAGAGCATTCTTCCCGAAGTCTACCGAAGGAGATCAACTTCTTCCTTGCACAAATTCCTTGAATAAAGGAATCCCATGACCTGGGTAGGCCATTTAGAGTGGTCATCACCACTTCACCATTCTCCACCATTTCATCTACTGCTTCTAATTGTTCCTTGATCTGGGAGACCCTTGAAAAGTAAGATTGAATGGTTTCTCCATTCTGAAACTTCACTGCTTTCAATTGGTTCCGCAGGGTCATCTTCCGATTTATGTTCTTTCCTTCAAATAGCTTGGTCAAAGATTCAAACATCTCTTTGGGTGTCTTAAGAGAAGACACATGAGGTATGAGATGGTCTTTGATAGAATCAGCAATGATTCTCTTTTCCTTGACCAAGTTCTTCTTGTGCAATGCCTTGGCTTCTTCATCCTCTGGGATAGGGATGTCTTCTTTTGACATATGAGTCCAACTCATTCTCTTCCAGGATTAACCCAATCCTATACTTCCAGGCTCGGAAGTTATCAGCCCCTTCAAGCTTATCCTCAAGCTTGGTGTGGAGAGACATCTTTAAGAGTACTTCAAATGGAAATAGAAAAGATTTAGGACTTACCACTTGAAGTGCTGAAAACTAGATCTGGTCCCGGATTAGGGTTTGTTAGAGAAACCCTAAAAATTCAAAATGTGAATTTCAAAATTCCAGAAGGATAGAAAGATGCGCTTTGGAGAGCTGATCAGCCTAGTACATTCAGAATTTGAGATCAACAAAGTCTTTCCCTTCAAAATTGCCTTTTTGTCCTCCCAGGTTCACTAGGGAGAGCCCTGAATTAGGGTTTGAGTTTCCCGGAGATCGACTCAGCCAAAAATCTCGATCCAAAGCTCTAACCTTCGATTTTTGCAAGGAGCTTCCAGCTGTGCCTTCAGTTTCCAGAAATTCCTATTTTTATGGAAACCCTAATTTTTAGAGCCAAATCTGAAAATGCTCGGAACTGAATTCTGATTGGACAGATAGATGCGTCTTGATGATTAGATCCAATCTACTATACTGAATTTCAAAAATCTGTGGAGAGAAACCCAATAAACAAGGAATACAAGCTTCCGTCACTGCAAAATGTCTTCTTCTCAGTTAAGCTCTGATACAATGTTAAATTTTTAGTATTAAATCACAATACTATAGGATCTTTGCTAAGAGAATAACATCTACAGTATATCAATGCATGACAATCATAATATGACAAGCATCACAAGCATCACAAGAATCAAAAGCATAGAGACAAGAGACACAGAGTTTCCGTGGGGAAAACCCTAAGGTGAAAAACCCCACAACTTCCTCAGAGATAGAGAGATCAATGGCTCAACCAAAATACAACCAAATAACACTGAGATAGTCTCCTAGCAGATGATCCTCCTCCTCCTCACTAGTGCACCACTTTTCAGAGAGAGAGATAGTTACTTTTTTGAGTGAGTAAAATAGAGATCTCCTATCTCTATTTATACTCACCTTTTTGCCTAGTGACCTACTGGGGCCGACTTGTCTACTTTGATACACCCACATTATATTATATATTAATCAGGGCCGACCCCATAAGGTGGTCTTATAACCCATCGGCAAGTACACACACTTGCGACACTTGTCAATCCACATGACGACACTTCCTTATAGAGGAATAACACATCTCTTATAAGGGTACAATAAATATATATATAATATACAGATGAAATACATTCCGAAGTTACATATACATCAACACAAAACTCATATATAAGCAAATATGAAAGATTCAATGAACTAGATTAATATAATAGACAAATCTTATTGGAATCAAAATCTCTTGTATTACTTTCATTAGTGATAATAAGCTTGTGATGTCCCCAATTTTGGTTCATTTAGCTCCCATGGGTAAAGGGGAAAAAATAACCCCTAAGGAGATCAATTTATTTCATCTTTTGTATGCTTAGAATAAAAATTATCCTAAGTCTAGTATAAACAATAATTTTATTAATTTTAATTATTTTTATAAATAATTATTCCTAAAATTTTGAGCAAGTGGGCCAAGAGGGTGCCCTCATGAGGATAAGGTTGCTAAAATGGATTTGGAGGCAAGAAAATAGCAAAAAATGAAAAGAAGGGAAGGTGTAAGAAGTTGCCAAAAACAGAAAATTGGAAACATCCAGAAAAGCCAAGGGAGGGCGCAGTTTCTAAAAGCATGTCAGTTAACAAATCAAGAAACATCCCAAAGGGTGTAGTTTCCAAATTAGAGGCTATTTTACAAAGCATGCAACTATTTACAAAGCAGGAAACATATCAAGTCAAGGAAGGCACATTTTCTAAAAGAATGAAAAGTTGTAAGAGAGGGAAAGTAGGAAATTCTATCCACTCATGGAGGGTGAATTTGGAAGGGCTCTCACATGTCACCAAGCACATCAACTTGCTCAGCAGGTCATCAAGAAATTTATAAAAGAATCCAAGAAACTCCTTTTGCACAACTTTTGATCATTATTGAATTTATGTGTGAGCACTTTAGCTTACCAAGGCAAGGAGATGTGCCCTAGCCAACCAGTGGGAGATTATCCCCATTACTTCTCTTAAATTACTCTTATATGATATTCTTCCTTCTCTTTCATCCATGGATATTCTTATTGCAACTCCAAATAATTACATCCTATGAAGAGTCCAAGCCTCCATGTCCATTGCGCAGAGATTGGAGAGATTTGAAGGAGTTGATGAAGAAACCATTCCAGTCCAGAGAGTCCATCAATGCAATTCATGTTTTAGTTTTCTCATGATCATATCCTAAGCTATTGTATTTTTATATACATTCCAATAATATCCTACCATTGAATAATATCATCCCACCATTGGAGAATTCAAGCACCCAGAGAGTCCATCATTGCAAGTGCAATTGGAGTGAGTTATGGAGGAGGATTCACTTGGAGGAAGAAGATCTAGTCTAGCTAATGCACCCTGATCAGATCCAGAATATTGATGTACCCTCCATGAGAATACCCCTGCTTTGTATTCATCAACATTTCATAATCAAGTGAACCATTCCTCTCTTGTTCTAATCTTCATAGTATTACACTCTCATTATTGTAACAATCCTATGTATTGGAGGCTTTCTAACAAGTCTGATTTTGAAATACTTATATTGGATTCCTAGTGTTCTTAAATTTTATTTGAATATGTTTTTTATAATCATTTATGAACCATTTTATACTCCAAAATAGAAATTGGGAATCCTGAGAGGCTGTTAGATTAAGCTCTTTTAAGACTAGCTCTCTCAGCAATTAATTTTAACTAGTTTTCCAGTTTTTGATATTAAAAGTCATTATATGAGTCCAATTTCAGTTATGATGATTGTATGAAATTATTAATACATAAATGAACACCCTCCATCCCTTTCCCTAATATTTCAAAGGCCTCTCATCATGTTTGGAAGAGTTTGTAAAATTGCTAGTTGAGCAATCCCACATAGCGCCCTTGTCCCTTTTGCTCCCAAAATCACCCAGGACATCGCAAATTACCTAAAAATATTTCCCATAATTTAATTGGGAGTTTGATGTCTGAGATACACTGTTGGTTTCATTCAGGTGTAAACAACTGAGTCTAGTATGCATATGCTGGAGTGCTCAAGAAGTTTCAAAGTAGACATTAGCTCCAACTGTTGTTGAAATGTAAATAGCCCTAGTGCTTTGTGCATAGGACTTGTAAATTGGCCCTATTTCTGTCATATTTTCTGCTTCAAACATTCCCATACATTTGGAAGAACCTAAATATCCCACATTGATAACCCAAGAGGAATCCTATTGTAACCTAAACTAGCCCCTTTCAACTAGTTTTTTTTAACCAGTCTTTGCCTCTGAAATATTGTGCTATAAGTTTTAAAACTTTTGGGTAATATCATATCTAACCTGATCAGGGATATTACATAGCTATACCTACTCTATAACCATCATGTTAGGAACCCATGTCAACCCTTCTCTTTACTTTGTTAGTATATTGTTGTTGGACGCATATGCTTTGTAAGTCGTCCTGTAGTATTATATGTTGATCCATAGTTTATATTATCCCATAGTATTGATCCATAGTATTGAATGCATATGCTTTGTAAGTTGTCCCATAGTATTATATGTTCGATGGTATTTATCCATAGTATTAGTGCCTAGAATTAGTATATAGGTTTGTGTTGAGGCCAATGAAGGCACCGCAAAGTTATTTGTATTGAGCTTGCTCAAAAGAGGTTGCCCCCTTGAAGTGGCCCGCAATCAATAAATCTATTCGGACTTCTGTTATTTATGCTATCTTGTGCATTTTCATTAATTAATTTTTGTAAGTTCCTCACATCTGGTATCATATCACTTTCTTGGGCTCATTGGGTGGAATTTCGGCCAAAAAATGATTTTCGCATCTGTTGCAGGTTTAGATCTAGGAATAATCCATATCTGCTTAACTGTGGGAAGCACTTTGGCATAATCCCTAAAATCATTTTGAGGAGTACCACAGGAACCTCGAAGTAGTTGGCCCATTGAGAGGACCTGCCAGTGAAAAGGGCAACGACCCCTACCCGATTGACTAGTTCCCACCCGTCAGGTAAACCAAGAGCTATCATTTATGGAAAAGCGGTTATCCATTTTACTTGAGCCGTGGAATAAGGGGTACTTCCCCAATATGCAAGTCGTCAGACAACATTGGTGGCTGAGTGAATCCCCAGAACCATTAGGAAGCCGAGAATACCTGGGGTCCATATCTATTTTTCAGTTGATAAATCTTAGATTGCATCTGTCTAGAACTGTTGCCGATCACTTCCGCGTCGTTGCTAATCACTTCCGTGATAGTGCATATCCATTGCAGAACTGTTGCAGATCACTTCGCCATATCTCCTTTGTTTTAACTTCGTTTCCCTTGAAACTTCACTAACACCCCTGCAATCCCATTCTTCATATTTCATTCCTGGGGACCCTATCTCAAATTCCACTTCCCAAAGCGAAAAATCTCACATTTGTCTATTTTTAGGGTTTTCCATAACTTGTTCGATTTTCACCCAATCGCCTTCAAATTTGGCCCCAGGGTTCCTTTCCTATTTTTGCTTCTTTGTCCCTCTCTGACAAATTTTCTCATTCTTTCACCCCGCTTCTGAAATCCTCATTTTCTACTTCCCTATCCATTCGAAAGTGTCCAAAACCTAGTCAAACCCAAATTACCCATCATAGTTTTTCCGAAATTCAAATTTTCCTTTACTAAAACAGTTTCTATTTTTGTTTCTCTACCCGTTCAAAAAAAAAAAAAAAAAAAACTCTTGGTTATGGTTGTCACCTGCGCAAGAGAAAAAACCATGGAGGAAGAACTTGCAGCCTTCAAAACCAAGCTCCAGGATCTGGATGAAAAATTTCTCGGCCTCCATCTTGAGCATTCAACCATGAATAATAAACTACAGTCAGAGTCTTTTGCAGACATTGGGTTCTCTTCTTCCAACAATTTCTGTTGTCAGAAGCTTTCTTTTTCTCACTTCAATGGTATTGATCTAACTAGATGGATCTATCAGGCAGAACAATATTTCAGTCTACATAATAATTTTGATGTCAACAAAGTTCCAATTGCATCCTTTAATTTGGAACATGAAGCTCTTCAATGGTACCATTGGTACATCAAGGCTCATAAAGAGCCAAAATTGCCAGATTTTTGTGAGCTCCTTTTGCAACGATTTGGTCCTAGTGCTTTTGATGAATTCACCAGATCCCTCACTAAACTTCGCCAAATTGGCACTATGAGAGAGTATCATACAGAATTTGAGAAACTAGCCAATCACACAGAAGGATTGCTTGATGACTTCTACAGGAGTTGTTTTATCAGTGGTCTAAAGGATGCAATCCGATTTGAGGTCAAAATGATCTGTCCCAACACAATGATGGAAGCCCTAGGGTTGGCTAAGTTAGTATAGGACAAGATCGTAGCCCAACAACGCTCCAAACCCACTTTTGTTCCGTTCAGAAATGTGGGTTCCCACTGACCTCCCATCCCATCAACTCCTATCAAGTATTTTTCTGAAACAGAGATGCGGGAACACAGAGGACAAGGGATTTATTATAATTGTGATGATGAATTCACTCGGGCACATAGATGTGTTGAGAAAAATCTCTATCTCTTGGATGTGGATTCTCCTCCTTTCTCTGAAATTGGCAAAGAAGCTCCATATATAGTAGATGATCAGGTCGACATTTAGGAGCCTCATATTGACCCTCCGTATCAGGACGACCACCCAGAGATATCTCTCCATGCTTTAGATGGAGTCACCACTTCCCAAGCAATGCGGGTCAGGGGTTACTTCAAGAAGCTTCCTCTTACAATACTCATTGATTCTAGTAGCACCCATAACTTCATTGACCCCTGGATCGCCAAATAGGCTGATTGTTTTGTCCATCCTTGCTCCAACTTTGAAGTCATGGTTGCCAATAGGGGCACCTTACCTTGCAAGGGGAAGTGTCGCAATGTGCGTATCTATATGGGATATTATAACCCATTCTCTAACATATTTTCCTTGGAATTAGGCGGATGTGATGAGGAATTTGGCGCTCAATGGCTACGCACACTTGGCCCCGTCTTATGGGATTTTTTTGAACTTTGGATGCAGTTTTCAACCAATGGAAAAAAACACACATTGACAGGCTTACAACCAGGGTCTATCATCATCATTAGTTCACATCGCATGGAAAATATCCTTAAGAAGAATTCACATGGTGTCATCGCTCAGATCCATTCCATTCAGATGCAACCATGAATAGTCTCCACTAGTCCTTCGGATCTACAACAAATTCTGGATAAATATACAGCTGTATTTGTTGAACCAGTGGGATTTCCACCTTTAGGCTAGAGGACCATCGTATTCAGCTCCTTCCTAGAAGCATTCCTCCAAACATCAGGCCCTATTGCTACCCATTTCACCAAAAAATAGAGATTGGAATGCTCGTTCGGGACTTACTGAAGCAAGGTATTATTCATCCTAGTACTAGTTCCTTTTCTTCGCCAGTTCTTCTTGTCTAAAAAAAAATATTGGTCATCGCGCCTCTACATTGAATTCCGATCACTTAATCACCTCACACTCAAGGATAAGTTTCCAATTCTTTTTGTTGACGAGCTTCTTGATGAGCTTCATGGTGCTCAATTTTTCTCCAAGTTGGATCTTCATTCTGGGTATCATCAAATTTGGGTTCATGAGGATGATATCCCTAAAATAGATTTCCGCACACATGATGGCCACTATGATGTTTTGGTCATTCCCTTTGGCCTCACTAATGCTCCTTCCACATTCCAGGCATTGATGAATAAAATATTCCGGCCCTACTTGCGTAAATTCATTCTGGTCTTCTTTGATGGTATCCTCATCTACAGTAAAACATGGGATGAATGTCTCCAACATCTGGATCTTGTAATGCAACTTTTCTCTTACCATCATCTCCATGCTAAACAGTCTAAATGTGGTTTTGGACAGAAGGAAGTAGAGTATATCGGGCACATTATTTCAGCAAAAGGGGTTCGCGTGGATCTTGCCAAAATAGCTGCCATGAACAATTGGCCGCATCCTCAGACACTCAAGAGCATTCATGGTTTTTTGGGATTGACTGGCTAGTACCTCAATTTTGTCAAGGATTATGGGAATATTGCAGCTCCATTAACTTCTCTATTGAAAAAGGATTCTTTTATATGGACACATGCTACTGAGTGTGCATTTGACAAATTGAAACAAGCTATGTGTACTACACATGTTCTACTATGACCAATTTTTCCAATCCCTTCACTATTGAGAGTGATGCTTGTGGCAATGGACTTGGTGTTGTTCTCCTTCTAGATGAACATCCCATTACGTTCACCAGCAAATCCCTTTTCGGTAAGAATTTAGCTGCCTCTGCATATGAGAAGGAAATGAGGCTATTTTGAATGCAGTACAAAAGTGGTGACCATACCTATTAGGGAATCATTTCTGCATCAAGATCGATCACCAGAGTTGGAAATATTTTCTGGAACAACGTGTATCCTCCCCAGCACAATAGAAATGGGTTAGAAAAATCATGGGTTATGACTATGAGATCACTTACAGGAAGGGTAAGGACAATATTGTGGCGGATGCTCTTTCTCACATATTTGACGACCAAGTTTCTCTTTCATCTATTTCTATGGATGTTCCAAATTTGTTGAAATCTATTCAACAGGGCTATGTCAATGACCCTTCATTATCTCAAATCGTCCAATGCTTGGACAAAAACCCTTCTGTTGTACCACATTACTCCAAGGGTCGTCTCGTGCTTCCCCAGAGCATAGATATTCAATAGGTTGTCTTCTATGAACTCCATGCTTCTCCATCGGCAGGGCACTCTAGTTTCCTCAAATCGAATGAGCGGGCACACCATAACTTCTTTTTGAAGGGAATGAAAATGACAATTCAACAGATGGTGGCTGAATGTGATACCCCCCAACGCAATAAGGGTGAAACGACACTCCTTCTGGGATTTCTCGAAACCTTTCCCATCCCTACACGGATTTGGACAGATATTTCTATGGATTTCATTGAAGGGCTCCCTAAATCTAGAGGGAAGACAATGATTTTGGTTGTGGTTGATCGCCTCTCCAAATATAGTCATTTTTGTGCCCTCAACCTTCCCTATATAGCCTCCTTAGATGCATAAATTTTCTTGGACCAGATATTTCGTCTTCATGGAATCCCTTCTTCCATTGTCTCCGATCACGATGCAACTTTCACCAGTCATTTTTGGACAAAACTATTTCACCACACTGGCACCAAACTGAAGATGAGTTTAGGGTATCACCCACAAACAGATGATCAGACTGAAATTATCAATAAATTCTTGGAAACTTATCTTCGTTACTTCACCTCCGAACAACAACATCAGTGGGAAAAGTGGCTCCCTCTCGCTAAATGGTGGTACGACTTCTCTTACCACACTTCCTCTAAAATGACTCTATATGAAGTAGTCTATGGTCAGGAACTACCAGTTATTTTTCCATACACCCCTAGCAGTTCACCAGTTCAGGTAGTTGACACGGTCCTTCGAAACCGCGATTAGATTCTTCGCATTTCGCGGGACAATATTCACATGGAAAGAAATTGAATTAAGCAACAAGCCAATCAACACCGTTCTGAATGCACTTTTCAAGTAGGTGATATTATTTTTCTTCATCTACAACCTTACAAGCAATCCTCCCTGAAACTAAAAGGGTGTCATAAGCTCGCTCGAAATTTCTATGGGCCATATAGGATTCTTCATAAGATTGGGTCCATTGCTTATAAATTGGAACTTCCTCCTTCCAGCATTCATCCAGTATTTCAGGTCTCTTGTCTGAAGAAATTTCTTGGCACCAACATTAGAGGAAAATCTATTTTGCCAGAACTGGATAATGTAGGATCCATCCTTTTGGATCCGGAGGCCATCCTCAATAGGCGCACTCGTCAGCTTCGTTCTCACCCTATCACATAGGTCTTAATTCAGTGGCACGAAATGCAACCAGAGGATGCTACATGGAAACCACTCCTTCAGATTTAGCAACAATTTCCACATCTAAATCTTTGAGGACAAATATTTTTCTAAGGGGGAGGGGATGTTAGGAACCCATGTCAACACTTCTCTTTACTTTGTTAGTATATTTTTATTGGACACATATTCTTTGTAAGTCATCTTGTAGTATTATATGTTGATCCATTATTTGTGTTAGCCCATAGTATTGATCCATAGTATTAGATGCATATGCTTTGTAAGTTGTCTCGTAGTATTATATGTTCCATGGAATTTATCTATAGTATTGGCGGCTAGACTTAGTATATAAGTTTGTGTTGAGGCCAATGAAGGCACCGTGAAGTTATTTGTATTGATCTTGCTCAAAGGAGGTTTCCCCCTCAAAGTTGCCCATGATCAATAAATCTATTCTGAGTTCTATTATTTTTGCTATCTTATGCATTTTCATTGATTAATTGTTGCAGGTTCCTCACACGATACCGTCGAAACTTGACCCTGGGATCTTTGCTCCTCTCTCCTCAATGGTTATTTCTCCAACATCTCCTTATCAAAATTAGTTCTCCCTTTATCAAGACCCTCTCCTTGTATTTATAACAAGGATGAGAGGATAGACTAGAAAGGTAATTGGTTGGGGAGGTTATGGTAGTTAGGATAACTGTCATAACTAATCCTTAATCAATATTTTATATATTTTTTTCATGATTTTAGAGATACCCGTGATTTTATCTCTTGACAACTAGCAAGTGACTCGCAAGTTTAGTGTCCAACAATAGGCGAGTGCAACTTTTTAGGTGTTACCCATGGGTTGTTAGTATAGAATCCTGCGGTTAACCAACGAGTTGACTAATAGGAGAGTCATAGTTATGGCTCAAAATAATTCACAAAAATAGTTATGTTGAGGATATCATTATAATATTTTTGCCAAAGCATCTATGGTCAATTAGGCTCCTCCATCCATAAGGTCCTTCGGTGTAACCAAGAATGCAGTGTGGTCACAGATGAAGAAGTGCCATTTTGAATGATAAAAGATGCCTCCTAATGTATGAGGTCAGAGGGGAAGACGATGGTCGAAATGAATTACAAACTAAGAAGTAGAGGAGCGTAGAAACCACAAGGACAAGGTCTCAAACAATACCTGAAACAAAACAAGGTTAGCGAGCAACTACAATCTTGATATCAGGAGATGTTCATCATGTTAAAACATGATCTCCAATACATAACAAAAAATATGTATATACCATGGCTAATTAAATACAAGCGTGGATCCATGACAAAAGGAGATCATAGCCATAGCAACAAACTGGATCTATGTCTCATGATGAGCCGATATAATTAGGGCTTGGTCTTTTGCAACTTGGGAGATAACAAACAATTTGTATCATAAGCCCAAGGTATTCAAACCAACCATCTATAACTAGTACAAACCCTAACCCATGTGAATAAAGGATTTGAATTCGAACATCAAGGATTTCGTTTGATTACCGACCAATGATGAGAACCGTTAACAAATGCGAGGACACCCACCAATAATGAAAATTGGGTCCAAGGTACCTAGTACATTCTTGCAAGTGTGAATAAGAGGTCTTGAAGTTGAACACTTGAAGAATTTGTCGAGTAAGGGACATTGATATATTCCCATAACTCAACAAAGAGAGGATCTTCCATTGATAACTGCAAATCTCAAGGTACTAATCGAGAACTCTAAGTCCGCTTCCTAGAGAAAAATGCGTTGATGTCGATAGGAAGAGACTCGTGAGAAGGAAGGAATTGAGATATCCTTCATTATCTCACACAAGGAACACTAAGATATTGAGTTGAAACAAGACTGAGATAGGGGATGGTCGACATGAGGAGTCAAGATAAACTGTAGAATGGTTGACACAAAGGTAATCCTTGAACATTGAGCACCAAAGCCAAGTAATTTAGGCAGCTTTGTACTAACAAGAAACATGATATAAGCTTGTCATGTAGGAGACATAACAAAATCTCCATATGATCGAAAGAGTAACCAATCAGAGGATTACACAACTCTAGAATCAAGTTAAACCTAAATCCAAAACTAAGACCCATTGACTCAATGAAAGTGTTGTGTTCAAGGATAGTTTCCATATAATGAACGAATAACGAAGATTTTCCTTCCCTTCTCCTTTTTAAATGTATTTTCTTGGTTTAACTAGCATGAAAAGTTTGAAAAGAAATCTTGATAATATCTTTTTTGTTTAATTTTAAGGATTCCAAGAAAGTAAACTCAACAATCCTTCTTCATTTTTTAAACAAGCTCAAAGAGGGGAGAGAAGAATGCTTGATATAGGTCCAACCATGTGTAATTTAACGAGTCCATGGGAGGTGTAAATAAAGACATTATTCATGTTTTAATGAGTTTGAAGAAGAGATAGACTAGTACTCGACAGGTTACTGATCTGTGGATTTTAATATCGAGCCCGAATCTATTCGTGCTCACCAGTGTTTTCATGTTTAAGGAGTCTGGAAAACTTAAGCAAGAACTCCATACACCTACTCATGGATTTTAGTATCGATCTCGAGTTGGTATGTGCTAGCCGGTATTTTCATATTTAGGGAGTCTAAAAAACTTAAACAAGAACACCATAATGTACATTATTGTAAAGTTAGTGTCCTCTCCCAAAAAAGTGTAAAAGTACACTAGAGAGGACTCTTCTAGTTGACAGGACTAGAGTATACCTTTTTCGTAAATAATCCACAAAGATCTGGAAAAGGGATAAACTTATATCTAATTGGATGTTTGTTCAAGTCCTTTAGTGAGTTTGAACAATACAAGTATGCTCGACAGTCTTGTTAATTTTAAGGAGTCTAACAAGAGCGTGAAGGAACTCCATAGGGATGGGAAACTTGATATAAATAGAAAAAATGATGCATAATAAGTAAGTTCCCAAAAAGTATCAAACGCCAACACGGGCTCCGATATGACATAATTTCCATGGCTAGGGTAACCCATGTTGAGGAAGGTCCGATCCATGAAAGAACGATAGTGGAAGGTAAAAATGGGTAGAAAATTGCAATCCATGGTGAATAAAGGAAATCCTAAGGCATAAAATGACAAAGTATAGACTCAATGTAATGATCTAATCGACATGTCATAGGAAATTTAACTTTATATAAAACACCAGTATGGAAATAGTAGTGAGAAAGCACCTTCTTGTATGTTTACCTAGTCAAAACAACTTGAATTAGTCATTAAGATTAAGAAAAATAACAAAAAGAGATTTGAAACTATAGAAAGTGGGTAAAAAATGAAAAATATTTTTACAAATAGTAACAAGATAAAAAAATAACTCACATTTCCCATTTTTACCATTGGAGAAGAGGAAAATAGCTATGACTTTAGACATTGATTGTGATCAATCTGGGAGACCAAATTAGAATCCCTCGCTTGAAGGTAACCAATCTCACTTTGCTTTGCAAATTTGATCCATTTTTAAATTTTTTTGATGATTTTTTGAAGCTTTTATTTAAGGTTTAAATTTTAGGTCTGCGTACCCACATGTATGCTTCCTTGAAACACACCGGTACGCGAAATAGTCATGAGTTGTGCTGAAAACAACTTGTGGCTACTCGCCTCTGTGTGAAAGGAAAACCCGTGGGTGGCACAACCCAAAATGAAAAACTTCAAAATCTAATGCATAAATGAATGAATGCAATGCATGATGATGCTCACTTGGAGGGAGAGAGAGCATGAGGATATGGATAGAGTATCGTTGAGGGATCCATTTTCAGGTATGGGTTATGGTTATCCATTGTTTTGGCTTGAGCTTGAGTGCAAGTATCCATAAATGAAGAGGGTTCAGATTTAGCTTGATAAAGCTAGCTATGGGCTGGCTTGGCTTAGATGTGATATTTGCTTGGGATGTACTAAGCTTAAGAGTCCCCTTTTCCTTGTAGAAATCATGCCCAACTCGGGGGTGGAAACTATGTTGAGAGATTAATGAGCACAATTGGCCTATGGTTGGGTGGAACGTTGCAACGACATAGCTAGTTTCTTGGGACAACATTGCATGAAGATGAGTATTTTATTTATGTGCTTTACTTCTGCAAGGTTTTAATTATTTGATGAATGTTATCAATATGCTAGAAGTTGCATGATATATGTGTGTAGAAGAATTTTACTTATGTTGTGTGTGATAGATCTGTACACACATATTTGTTTTGTGAATCTAATGAATGGAGTTGATTTTATGTAAAATCCCAAGATCTGTAGTCATGTTCCCTTCCTTGCGTTGGATTGATCAGAGGGGATGTGACAGATTGGTATCAGAGCCATGGTTACAACATTGGGCCTATATGAGCCTAATCAGGTAACTTGTAGAGGTAAGAATTTTTCCTTCTCGACACTGATCATTAAGAAAAATTTCAAAATTTGAAAAATGTTCTAAGTGTTTTTTGAGTTTCTGCTAAGTCTGTGTCGGCTTAAAATTGGCAAAAGCGTCGAAACTATCAGTGAAGAAGTGAACAAGCTACCGATGTGTTTTGGTGTAAAAGAGATAAGTCTGTTGATCGATGAGCAATGGGAAAAGTCATCGAAATGGTCGACGGAAAAGTGACAAGTGCACTGAAATAGTCGGCGCCAAAATAGAAAGTCTGCTGAATCGGTAAGAAGTTGGAAAATCGCTGAAATGGTCAGTGCAAATGTGCAAGTTGCGTCGATTGATGACAAATCGCTGGTTGTGATGAAATGGTCAGTAGAAAAGCAGCTAGTACACCGAAACAGTCGGCGCCAAAATAGAAAGTCCGTTGTATTGGCGAGAAGTTGGAAAATCGTCGAAACAGTCGATGCAAAAGTACAAGTTGCGTCGATTGGCGACAAATCACCAGTTGCGCTGAAACGGTAGGCGAAAAAGAAAGAGTCCACCGATCGGCGAGAAATGGAAAAATTGTTGAAATAGTCAATGGAAAAGAATGATTCCACCGATCAGCGAGAAATGGAAAAGTCGTCGAAATGGTAGGCGGAAAATCAGAAAACGTGTTGATTGCCGAGAAAATACACTACTACATATGGTCTAATTTGCCATGAAAGTTCATTGTAATAGCCCTGAATTTTCATCCTTGTTTCAACGATTGGGGTTTTTTTTTTCGTGGAAAGAAATCCATGGATATAGGGATGAAACTTCCACTTCATGGCAATAGCAACGTTTCATTGACGCCACATGTCAACAACACAACACTTCTCATATCCACGGAAAATGAATCTTTCCACAAAATTTCATCTCTCTATTGACACTCAACTCCTATAAATTTCCATGAATATTCGTCGCAATATACATGAATCTATTCACAATCTTTTGTGGCAGATTCAACACCTGCGTGGAAGATTCATTTATAGTTCCATGAGTCATTGTCGCGGTATCCATGGTTTCATTCCCAAATGTCCATGGCAGTTTCAACAACTGCATCGAAACCTTTTGCATAGCCTACATTGATGTTCATCAATATAGAGATGATACCTGGGAGTTAAAAAAAAGAAAAATTGAATGCGACGATACAGTCATAGATTGGCTTCAAATAGATTGAAAGCACTTCTCATGAACCATCTCTTACATCTCAACGATTCCTTTCAGATCTGTAAACAAGTCTGCTTAATGATGGTTTCCAATTCTATCAAACTTCATCAAACAAATAATCTTGCATTGTATTCCTTAAAGTAGTTACCATTAAGTCCTTATGATAAGCAGTAACAGAAATAAAATTTGTTCAAGTAGTTTTCATACTTATCCCTTTTCAACAATCAATTCTTCAACTTCAAGTTTTGTCTTTTAATGGCACAAATTTTCAAACTCAAACTCAATTTGGTCACAAAGAATAGGCTCGGTATTCATGAAGATATAACTGATGTTCTCCCATAACACTATTCAAACTCAACTTCAATTTGGTCACAAAGAATATGCTTAGTCTTCAAGTTATAACTCAAGTCCTTCAAATATGCTATCAATATGTTTCAATGCTTTGCAAATTGTTCTTCTTCAAGCTCATATTTCACATCCTTGTGTCCTTTGAATAATCATAAGGCTTAAACAACTTTTTGCAATGTATGAGCACGGTCTTACAAAGAATTATACCTTAGCTCTATTCACTTCTTAATAGAACTTTCTCAAAGTCATTTATCATCAAACTTGATTGTAAACAACAAACACAGTCCTAGATAGATATCTCAAGAACTTGAACTAAATGTATAAACATGAAGAATTGTAAGCCCCAGTCTTAAGCACATGTGGATAGCAGTTGAATGGTGATCCGATCGCCATCGAAACTCCAACTTTTGGTAACCACCAGAATCTCCTCCTTGTCACATTCTGAACCCCACATCTGGATGAACAGTCATGCCTTCAGCTTCTGCCTCGGACCCTTCTCCCAACTCTATGGTAATATATCATTGAGGCCTTAAAGGCAAAGGCCCCTATTCTCATGGGAATCCTGATCAAGAATGTACTTAATAAAAGAATGGTATCAATCTTTCCTTACTCAATAAAAGAAAGGTATCAATCTTGAGTTCCTGAATGAACATATGAAATGTATTTTTGATGTTTCTATATGAAGTGAAAAATGTACGAGATTTGACTTTATAGAAATGTGACCTTAGTGTACATTTTTCATTAGTATCTTGCATTAAAGCAATGACATGATAAATTTTTACTTTAAACCCCTACAAGGAAATAAGATCACAATTCTACTTGTCATGAATACCCTATAGGAAACAATTGTTCCACAAATTCTATCATTTCAAGTTTGCAATGCTACGGTTTTCAATTCTCAACGCTCACTGCATTTCTGAACAAGCAACTCTTTGTAGGGCACAATAGAAGAGCCCAACTTAGCTTCCATGTTAGAGGCCACCTGATCCAATGAATGCACCAACACAATAAAAACCAAAACAAATAAAGATCCCAATTGAAAATTTTGATGAGATGCATAAATTTTCACTATCAAGTGCACTTTATGTAATAGGATTTGCCAAAAATACCATAGAACTATATAGGCACCACATGCAAACAATGCAATTACCATGCACTCAAATGGGAAGATGTATTCACTTAAGACCAAACAACTTCAAACAATGACAAATTACACAATTTTACATGTATCACAACCATGTTTACATCTCCCATGCAAATATTTTGACAAAGTGTCCTCAGACACATAACTTTATTAATGAAGAAGGAAAATAATTACATCACAGAGATGTGAGGGCTAAATCCCGAAAGATTACCTCACATGGAAAACTCGATGGATTTAAATATCCAAAGAGTAACAACTAATTTATCGTTACCAAAACTAACTAAGGGACACCTCACATAATCACGTGAGTGTGTAGATGCCCTTTTACATTTATTAAACTAAACTTCTATTTATTACATTTTTGGATCATAATTCCTAACAATCCCCCCTTTGATCCAAAAATTCTTTTGAACAAATACCAAGTTCATTTCTAAACTTATCAAATTTGACCCTTCCAAGAGATTTTGTAAAAATATCTGCAGTTTGATCTTCTGATGGACAATACTTTGGCTTGATGATTTGTTTGACGACGAGAGCCCGAATGTAATGATACTTAGTATGCTTAGTTTTTGAATGAAAAACAAGATTTTTGGCTAACTTGATTGCTGACTGATTATCAATAAATAATGAAGTTGCTTCTTTCTGATCAACTTTGAGGTCTTGCAAAATCCTTCTTAACCAAACTATCTCACAAGCAACTTCCCAAGCTGAAATATATTCTGCTTCTGCTGTAGAATTTGCAATTGTATCCTGCTTTTTACAACTCCATGCCACTGCAGCTGATCCCATATTCATTAAGTAACCTGAAGTAGATGCCCTGTCATCAAAATCTCTAGCAAAATCCGCATCTGAATAGCCAACAAGCTTGAAATTTTTGTTTCTTTTAAACTCAAGTCCAAAATCCTTTGTTCCTTGAAGATACCTTAACACCCTTTTTGCTGCATTCCAATGACTTTCTCTAGGTTCCTGCATATATCTAGAAAGTATGCTAACTGCATAAGATAGATCAGGACGATTATTCATCAAGTAAATGAAACATCCAATTAACTATCTATATCCAGTACAATTTACAAGTTCCCCCCCTTCAAACTTAGAAAGTTTTAAATTTTGCTCCATGGGAGTAATCGCTGGTTTACATTCCTCCATTCCAAACTTCTTCAATAATCCTGATATGTACTTAGCTTGAGAAATAAATATACTCCCTTCCTGCTGCTTTACTTCAACTCCAAGATAGTAATGAAGTAAACCCAAGTCCATCATTTCAAAACCTGTTTGAAGTTCTTTCTTAACCTGAAATATATGATCATTATTGTTACCTGTTATGAGCAAATCATCAACATACATAACCAAAATGACTAAGTTGTTTTCCTGGATTCGAACATACAAAGTATCATCTGACTCACTACGAAGAAAACCAACTTTCTGTAGGTAGGCATCCATTTTTGCATACCAAGCTCTGGGACCCTGTTTCAATCCATACAATGCCTTAACTAGTTTACAAACTTAATTTTCTTTCCCTGGAACCTCAAAACCAGGAGGTTGAGTCATATAAACATCCTCTTGTAGATCACCGTTTAGAAATGCACTTTTTACATCCATTTGATGCACTTTCCATCCATTTTGTGCAGCTAAAGCTAGCACAATCCTGATAGTATTCCATTTCGCTGTTGGAGCAAAAGTTTCTTCATAATCAATCCCTTCTTTCTGAGCAAAACCCTTTGCCACCAATCTTGCCTTATATTTATCAATATCTCCATTTGCTTTGTACTTAATTCTGTAAACCCACTTACAACCAATGGGTTTAACATCATGTGGACAATCAACTATTTTCCAAGTCTGATTCTTCATTACTGCATCATACTCACTTTGCATGGCCATTTTCCATTCATCATACTCAACTACTTCATTAAAAGTAGTTGGTTCAACAACTGAAAGAGAAAAATTTTCTGAACCCGTATTAGAACTCCTTGTACCTGTTTTGCCTTTTTCATCAGACTTAACATCCTGAAGTAACTTAGTTTCCCATTTTGGTTTCTTCTTTTCAATGTTAACTTGATTTGAATCATCCAAGTTAACTTGTGAAGAATTCAAAGTATCTTCAACCTGTTCATCATCATGTACTTCTGAAGTGAGATCAAACCATTGTTCATTCCTTGTCTTATTTAAGTGTTGCATCCTTAATTGTTCCTTAGTTACTTTTTCCTATAAGTGACTAAGTTGTTTTTCAAACTCTTCTACACTTAAACTTTCAGTTTCATCAAAAATCACATCCCTGCTGACAATAAACTTTCCATCTGACAGAAGCCTATACCCCTTTTTCTCATGAGAATAACCAATCAGCATGCACTTAACACTTCTAGACTCTAACTTCTTTCGTTTTTCTTTTGGGACAAGTGCATAACAAACTGAACCAAAAACTCTCAAATGTTTGACCATAGGTTTGAATCCATACCAAGCCTCAAAAGGAGTTATTCCATCAAGTGATGATGAAGCAGATCTATTCCTCAAATAAACTGCTATATGAACTGCTTCTGCCCAATAACATGATTTCAACCCTTTGAAAAATAACATTGCTCTAGCCATGCCCAATAAAGTCTGATTCATCCTTTCTGATACTCCATTTTGCTGTGGAGTATAAAAATTGGTCAACTGTCTTTTAATCCCTTTTTCCTGACAATAAGTCAAAAAATGATTTGATGTAAACTCACCACCATTATCAGTTCTCAAAGTAGCAATCTTTTCCTTTGTTGCTATTTCAACCAAATTTTGAAATGACTGAAACTTTTCAAACACTTCTGATTTTTCCTTCAAAAAATACACCCAAACCATTCTGCTAAAATCATCAATAAACAACAAAAAATAATTACAACCACCAAGTGAAGTTTCCAAAGGACCACAAACATCACTATGAATAAGCTGTAATCTCCTTGTTGCTCTCCAAGTGCTTTTTGAAAAAGCTATCCTTCTCTGTTTGCCATAAATGCAAGCTTCACACTTTGCATTTTCCTT
Organism: Larix kaempferi; assembly: GCA_027924585.1. NCBI lineage: Eukaryota > Viridiplantae > Streptophyta > Pinopsida > Pinales > Pinaceae > Larix > Larix kaempferi. The sequence continues at coordinate 2,197,957 of BSBM01000104.1, forward strand.
CCGAAAAGTAGGCAACCCCTTTACCATTCCTTGTTTTTGAAGCTGTACAAGACTATCAACATTCAAGTGCCCAAAACGAATGTGCCACAATCGGATAGGTGAAACATCAGTTTCAACTAAACCTGCAAATTCCTTCAAACGTTCCTTTGATCTAGGAATGACTGTTCCCTTCATCCTAAGAAGCTTTCCGTCTTCATAACCTATCATAACTATTTTGTATGCATCCTTTGTTGAATTAACAAAAAGGATACCACCTTCCATTACAATTTGATGTCCTAATTGGCGAATAACAACTAAAGACAACAAATTTTTCTTAAATGTAGGCACATACCAAACATTAGAAATCAATCTTTCTCCAATTCCAGGCAAATCAACCTTAACTGTTCCTTTTCCTTGTGGTAAATGAATAGAATCATCTGCAAGAAAAATTGAATTTAAATGACAATCTTCATAACTCCAAAAGAAATCTTTCCTATATGTCATATGCTGAGTAGCCCCTGTATCCATAATCCAAGCATCTTCAAAATCATTTTTGAAACAATAAGAAGACTGAACAAAATTCACTGATTCCAACTAATGAACTTGAACAAAATCCATTGATTCTGATTGTCCAAGTGCTGTAAAGACATATTCACAATTTTCACTATCGTCTGCATGAGCATAATGTGCCGCTGATGAAGATTCTTTAGATTCTCTTTCTTTTCGAATTTTTTCAAATGAAACTCTACAGTCTGAAGCATAATGTCCAACTCTATTACAACGAAAACATATGACCTGTTTATTAGCTCTTCCTCTTCCAGAGACTTGTTGGTTTCCTGAACCTCTTCCTCTTCCAGAAAACTGTGACTGTGTACTTTCAAATTCTTTAGAACCTCTTCCTTGATTTCTTCCTCTTCCTCTTCCGCGGCCTCTTCCTCTTCCAAAACCCTGACCAAGACCTCTATTTGAATTTTGAAAAGCTTTCTGATCATGGCCTTTTTGATGATTACCTAGAGACTGTTTGCTAGTACTTGCAATCAAAACATCTTCTCCTGCTTGCTTTGTTTGACCAAATTTTTTTTCATGTGTGGCAAGTAATTCACTTAGTTCATCAAAAGAAATTTTATCCAATTTATTTGTAATTTGTAAAGTTTCCAAAAAATGCTTATATGTCTCAGGCAATCCTGCGATCAAAATGGTCACCATCATGCTGTCCTCAATTTTATCAAAACCAGCACTTGAAATTTCTTGTTTGATATTTTTTAATCTAGAAATGTACTCCATGACATCACCTCCTGAAGACAATTTTTGTTGAAACAATTTCAATTGAAGATCAATTTTCTTAGCTTCACTCTGAGAATCAAATAAATCTTTCAATGTCTTCCAAGCTGACCACGCATCAGAACTATTTTCAATATGCACATAAATATCATCAGAAACAGTACTATGAATCAATGCTAAGGCCTTTTCATCTTTTAGTTCCCACTTTGCAAGCTGATCATGATTAGTTGGTTTGGTAGGCTTAGCATTACAGACACCCTTCCACAATTCATTGTAAATAAGAGTGCTTTGAATATGACGACTCCAAACTTTATAATTTTTTGATCCTTCCAACTTGTCAGATTCATTAAAAAGACTTATAACTTTAGACATTGTAAAAAAAGAATAAACACCTTGTAACTCCAGAAGATGTGTATTATGCAAATCTTATAGCTCCAAGAATTAAAAAAGAAAGCACCTTATGTCACCAGAATAAATCACCTTATATCATCAATGGAAGATTTTATGCAAAAATATCACCACCAATATGAAAAGAAAATTACTCATCAACAAGAGTCACCATGAAAGAAATGCTGCAAGAAACACCACACACCATGCAAAAGAAAGCTATAGGGGCTTGGCCTTGACCCACTTATAGACTCAAGAAAAGAATTTGATAGAGCTTCACTTTGCTCTGATCAAACCTTGAGTGAAAATACAAGTACTCCTTATGACACCAATAATGCTCTTTATTACTCCAATGCCCAATAAAAAAATTACACCTTATCACTCCAAAAGATAACAAATCTTTATAAGTGAATTGGAGAGATACAATATTGTTGAGTGGGAGGTCACAAGATCCAGTCCCATCAACTTCAAAAATAACTTCTTCTTTTTTTTAAGTTTATTTCTCTCCAAAAATAAAAATACCTTATCTCTCTGAAACAACTTATTCACTTTTCAAAATATTACATAAATATTGAATTAAATGAAAAGTAAAAAAAATACGATCTCTCCATGGGTATTTAAATTCCACAAGCTTTTAATTGTTTACAATTACCTACATAATACTCTTAGCACATGAGGAATTAAAACACGTCTTCGATTCCAGAAAACAACAACAACTCCTCCACAGACTTCTCCATGCTCGGGCTTGAACTCCACCACTGCACCGGTCCACCAAAAAACAATCTACCACACGGTCTCCTCCAGCACTGCGCGGGTTTCACCTTAGACTCAGCAGACTGCCAGAAATGACGACCTTTCTCTCTCTTGTGCGGACTACTCCTCAACAGAATGGCTTTTCTTTCACACGGCGATGGTAACACAGCGTTCCTCTGCCTTCTCCTCAACGACAATCAACGGACCTCCTTCACACGAAGCTCTCTTCAAAATGCAGTTGTATTTGATCGATCAGCTGGGCAGATCGTTTCAACACTATCTGGGCACACAAAACGCGTTACCAGTGTAAAGTTTGTAGCACGTGATGACTTATTGCTAACAGGTTCTGCAGATAAGACTGTGCGAATATGGCAAGCAAATGAAGATGGAGCCTATAATTGTCGGCATGTTTTGAAAGATCACACAGTAGAGGTTCATGCTGTGACTGTTCATGCAACCAATAATTACTTTGTGACAGTTTCAATGGGCAAGAGTTTGTAGCACGTATTATGGGATTTGCGCAAACTAAAAATTTCCGTACTTTTACTCCATATGATTCGAATACTCCATCAAATTCAGTGCAATTTGATCACAGTGGTAGTTACCTTGCAATTGCTGGTTCAGACATAAGGGTGTATCAAGTTGCTAGCGTAAAACAAGAATGGAATTCTATCAAAACATTTCCTGAGTTCATTTTGGACCTAATGCATCCTATGTGGATGTTGGAACGGGAGATAGGACCCTTCGGATATTTGGTTCTCCAGATGCAGCCTGGTTAAAATTTCGCTATTCCAAAACCTTGAAAGTCACCTTCTTCAAACAACCTTTAGCACCTTCCAACCAGGTTCCAACCAGACCAAGCTTCAACCGCGTGCTCTGATACCACTTTGACAAAGTGTCCTCAGACACATAACTTTATTAATGAAGAAGGAAAATAATTACATCATAGAGATGTGAGGGCTAAATCCCGAAAGATTACCTCACATGGAAAACTCGATGGATTTAAATATCCAAAGAGTAACAACTAATTTACCGTTACCAAAACTAACTAAGGGACACCTCACATAATCACGTGAGTGTGTAGATGCCCTTTTACATTTATTAAACTAAACTTCTATTTATTACATTTTTGGATCATAATTCCTAACATATTTCTGACTCCATACAACACTTCATGGAGATGGGATTTTCTCCATAATCTATTGCCGTCTTCTTATGTGACACATGAAACTTCTCTGCAGTTGCTGTTACCCAAAATTTCATTTGATTTCATGCCACCTTCTATATATTTTCTAGCTGCATATGCAATCACACACAAATCAACATCATCATGTGTTTTCCCATAGTGTCTATATCTCATTCTATGATTAGTTATGGATGAAATCTCTCCACTAAAATGGTTTAGTCTCAATCAAGGATTCCCAATTTCATTGAATTTCCTGTCTCAAGGCCAACGCATCATACAAATAGAGGAATACTTCTATCTTCAAAGGGACCATCTTCCCTCAATTGGAAGCAAAGATATGGTTCATTACCAGTGGGCACATCACTTGCATCCCCCCTCAGGGGACTCACTGCTATAAGATTCCCTAAATGGAGATGATCCTAAGTTCCTGTCAATGGAAAAGACCAGGTAATCAATTGGCTGTTGAGCGAGGAATATCAACTGATTCTGCCTTGCCCTTCTAGGATATATATAATATTTTTATGGTCAACTGACAACACAATGAACTATAGAAATGCTAATTTCTTGTGAAAGGTGGTGTTTGAGACGCTGGACAATAGTGAGCCTTCAGATGTTTTTAGATCATTATAGATATAAACCTCACTAATTTAGTTGCGAGCTTATATGTTTAAAACAAGCAAATACATAATTATTAAGCACCATGTTGAATATCAATACATAGCATGAATAGTGCCTTGAAGAACATGACTACATGTTGCACCTCACAATTTACCCCAGTATACAAATATCCAAATGCATATTTGTAACCACTGAGATAGGTTTTTGTGTCATTTGCATTCAAAGGTAGAAAACAGAGAGCACATGCACATGTGATAAAGTAACAGTGTCCCAACTTCCATGCAGTTAGATGCCATGACTATAGTGCAGGGTTATAAATGTTTCTTGAATGATGTGAGCAAAAAGTCAATGTGCAAAAAAACATTTAATAAAAAACAAGAATGCCATAACAATCAAAAACATTTAAGGTAGTATGTGCCCTCCTGTTGGCCCGGTTTTGCAACCAGGCTTAGTGCTATGGGCACCTGCTAACTAGTAGCAGCAGTTTCAATGGAAATAAATAACAATAAACTAAGTAAACAAGACTATTCATGGATCTAAGCAAAGATATTAAGAAAATAACAAAAATAATTTAAAATCAAGAACAAGACAATGTAGAATAATGAATTTGTATTGAAAGAATGGGGCAAGCAAGTGCTTGCGGAATCAATACCTCTAATGGTGAGGTTGAATGGCTCCAAGGATGAGCAACTCCAATCTCCAATGGTCTCTTCTCCAATGTGGTTTGCAATGGCTAAAATGCTCAGGGGAGATTTCAGCAGCATAAGGATGAGATAATGGATGGATGTGGAATGAGGAGCCCCTACCACCTTTTTATAGGTTTTGGTGGTGGGAAATACCATTTGTGGTTTTGTGGAAACCAAATGGTATTGACCAACATGGTTTAGGTACTTTTCCCTCCTTTTTCCTTTTTTGAATAAAAATAATATTTTAATTCCCTTTTTAATATTTTTGGGAATTTGGACCCTTTTTGAGGGTTTTTTATGATTTTCTTGGAAAAATAATCTTTTTTAATGGAAAAAGGGGTGTACTAAGGTCTTTTGGTGACCTTTTGTTGGTTTCAGAGGCTCAGATGGTGGAAAAGTGGACAAATGGGTCATGTGAGTAAGGGAATGAGCTAGTGAGCACTTTTTAGGTGTTAACACCTCCCTGTATCAACTAATAATAGTGAACACAATTCACATTAGTTCCACAACACAAATGCCAATAAAAACAATAAAAAAAAAATTCCAGAAAAAAGTATTCCATGTATATACATTAGTTAGTCTAAATACTTACCTCTTGAAACCAAGAACTCCAAATGTACAACCCATAAGTTCTTAACACAGGCTCTTTGGTATATTCAAAACTGTTATAATGAGTTACACTGACAAGCAAACTAAAATGATAAACTATTAATATTCAGTAACATGTAATAAAATAAACATATATATCATATAACAAAAATAGAGATATAGTTTAAGATACCAACCTGAGTGTGAAACTATTCTTGAAAATATACTCAGAAGTGTTACTTTCAAAAAAGACTGTTTGTGCCTTGGAGAGGCTAGTCTTCTCTAGGAACCAGCTAACCCTACAAGAGGGTGTGTACAAACCAGAGAGAGAGAAATGACTGGAGTTAATTAGGTCAATGACAGTCAAGCATAGTACATAACTCAACATAAATAAAGTCACAAAAATTATAAACTTCAACCAAGTCTCAGCATAACAGAAGTGATTATTAGCACACCACAACTGATCATAGGTGATCAAAGTCAAGTACTCTATAAGACCAAAAATTCAACAAGGTGGTATAAAAAAAATGAAGGAGGGTAAATGTTCACATTAACCACAAGTCAAAGACAAGGTACTAGAAGTCCAATAATAACTCAATCAAGGTGGGGAAGCTACAACAAGTATTTAATAACTCAATCAGTAACAGGTAATAAAATAAACATATTGGTCATATAACAATAAGAGAGGTATAGTTGAAGATCTCCACGTCAACATTAAACCAAAAATATGACAACATAGATGTCGACGGTAATTTGTTCCATCCAAACCTATTAAGTGTAATTTTAGGTCAGCAGTATTCTTTTCTCCGAACTTTACCTACAGTTCGGAGTCAAGAATACTGCTGACCAAAAAGTATACTTGATAGGTTTGGATGGAAACCATTTTCAATGTTGATGCCACTACCCTCCTTATTGTCTTAAAAAAAGGCATGAAAATGAGGAAAAAGACTTAAAATTGTGGACTTCACCTTCAAAGAGTGCCTTACAATCACATTGATACGACATCCCACAACCATTTCTCTTGACACCCACTCTTCATTCATTCTGTATGCATTTCACTATGCAACCGTCTCAAATTCTCAGTGCATTTTCCCTTAATTAGTTAATCAATTCAGTTTGAACCACGACCGTTGGCAACACTCCTCAGACGGTGGGCATGGGTGATACTGAATTGATAAACTAATTGAGGGAAAATGCAGTGAGAATCTGAGACGGTTGCATAGTGAAATGCATACAGAATGAATGAAGCATGGGTGTCAAGAGAAATGGTTGTGGGACATCGTATGAGAGGAAATGGTGATGGGAATTGAAAGGTCAAATTAAATTTGCATGGTGGTAATAAACTACTCTTGTGTCTTCCATTGTCAACTACACTTCAAGCCTGAAGGTGGTAGCGTTGGGACCCATGACCCTTAGAACCAAGGGTATGCTCCAAATGTGGCCAAACAACCGTAGTACTCTATAAGAGCAAAACTTCAACAAGGTGGTTTTAAAAAAGTTACTCAAGGAGGGTAAATGACCCCATTAAACAAAAGTGAAAGATAAGGTACCACAAGACCAATCATATCTCAATCAAGGTGGGGAACGTACAACCAGTCATAGCTCTCTCAAATGTACAGCCGTCCAATATAGACTGAAAATTCATCATCACAGTATGAGGAAGGGTGGTGGGATGCCAAATAAAAATATCCCTCATTTCTCTCTATTGATCAAATAACAATAAGAGAGGTGTCATTGAAGATCTACACGTCAACATTAAACCAAAAATCATATCTAAAGTGTGGGTACAAATATAGTACCTTGTACTATAGAAAATAAAAGCCACATGTGTTACCTTTCAATTTAGCAATATGGTCTACAGAAGCAAATTTCCTCACAATTACCTTCGAAATTTCTAACTAGCGCTAAAGCAACAGTAAAAGAATTTATAACATAATTTTGATCTCTATCAGCTTCAGCACTCCTGTTTGGTTCCTGTGCTGAAGTTGGTCCTCGAGATGTAAGTTGCTTACACAGATAACCATTGCATGACTGCACAATCTTCTAAACACATATAAAGTAGATAGGAAACACCAAACATTAAATGTGATACATACCCTAGCTTTGTCTTGCGTATTTCTTTCCTGTGGCTTAATTTATGAGGATGTATGCACTGTTATAGTCTTATCATGTAGCTAGATCTAGTGCTTCAACCATATCGAGGAAATTACGATTTTCAAACGTAGACTCAGGCATTCCGTTACTTTTACAACTTTAACGAAAAGGAAGGAGGTTTTTACATAGTCATCTTTCAATCAAATGAATTAACAATCATCAGTACCACAACCATCTTTCATCAAAACTGCATACATTAAATACAAAAAAGTGTTGGGTTTCAAACGCGGGAATTGGGATCGAATACCTTTGACATTCCACCCATTTAAACTCTTTTGTATCTCTATTTATGAAATTACAGAAAAGCAGTAGTAAAGAAAGAACCAAAACTCATAATTTAAATCACTCAGGAAATCAATTATAAGAACATTACATAGTAAACACGATTTGTCGAAACCATATCAGAACACAACAGAACCTTCAAGGATTATTACTGCTCAAACCCTATGGACGCAGAATCTAAGGTTTATATTGCAACTCTAGAAACCTGACGGAATCCAAGGATTGAATCCCACAGTGACACCAACAAAAAAATAGACGCCCAGGTCAGGTATCGAAACCCTAGGTAGAATTCCAAAAGCCCAGGTCCCATGAAAATAATTTAGAAATGAGGCAAAAGTATCTTGGGAAACATAAACGTTTAAAGTAAATCGCCTACATAGAAGAACAAAACGATTTTATTCAGTATGGAATATCTATCAGCAGTTACCATTTATAGATTCTCATGCTATAGCAAAACAAGGCGACCTTCTTAAACCCCATTTCTTCTACGCATACACTTGGATCTTATACATAGGAAAACGTAGAGATTAAATAGAGAACCAAACATTCAAATGAATTATGACATTGAAACCCTCGATGAACACTCCACAGAGGCGAGAGGAAGAGGTAATGAAATGTGGACTTTGAGCTTACCAATTGCAAATGCCTCCAAGTCTAAACCTATACCATCAACCAGTAACCACGCAATTGGAGAGGGCCAAACTATTACCTGCCAAGTAAGTAAAAATATACCAGTCAGAACCTGAGTTTGTATTCGTATCAATTCAAATTAACAAGAAATACAATAAGGGTATTACTTGCGTGTGTAGTTTTCACCATTCCTGCATATGAAACCTTCGTGGTGGGCTGACCATGATCCAAGCTCAGGTCAGACCACGAAACCCTCAGGTGCATCCAACATACAGACTCCAACAAACGAACTATGACATCGAAACCCTCGATGAACACTCCACAAAGGCTAGAAAGAGGTAATGAAATGTGGACTCTGAGCTTACCAATTGCAAACGCCTCCAATTCTAAACCTGTACCATCAACCCGTAACCACGCAAATGGAGAGGGAAAAACTATTACTTGCCAAGTAAGTAAAAATATACCGGTCAGAACCTGAGTTTGTATTTGTATCAATTAAAATTAACAAGAAAGACAATAAGGGTGTTACCTGCGTGTGTAGTTTTCACCATTCCTGCATATGAAACCTTCGTGGTGGGCTGACAGCCATGAGCCAAGCTCAAGTCAGACCATGAAACCCTCAGGCGCATCCAACATACAGACTCCAACAAATGAACTATGACATCGAAACCCTCGATGATGGTGTAGAAACTAAGAACCCATGTGCTATCGTAGAGTTAACTGCGTGTGTAGTTGTCACCATTCCTGCATATACAGCCTTCGTGGTGGGCTGACGGCCATGAGCCAAGATCAGGTCAGACCATGAAACCCTCAGGCGCATCCAACATACAGACTCCAACAAACGAACTATGACATCGAAACCCTCGACAATGGTGTAGAAACCAAGAACCCCATGTGCTATCGTAGAGTTACTTGCGTGTGTAGTTGTCACCATTCCTACATATGCAACCTTTGTGGTGGGATGACAGCCATGAGCCAAGCTCAGGTCAGATCACGAAACCCTCAGGCGCATCCAAACTCCAACAAATGAACTATGACTGCATTGAAACCCTTGATGATGGTGTAGAAAGCAAGAACCCATGTGCTATCGTAGAGTTACTTTTAATGCCCTCACCATTAACCAAAATTTTAGATACATGTCATGATCCCATATGAGCTTCGTGGCATGCTTTGGTATTTCATTATTTCACCACCACTATGGAGCTACCTATGGTATATATATCGCTATAGTAGTGGAGCACTTAGGACAAATGAAGTAATTTAAAAAATGCAAGGAGTATTATAAGGATCCCAAGTAGTGTGTAAATGCAACAAGTAATGGTAGCTTCAACATGCTTTGAAAGCTCAATAAGGACTTTAACTTCCAACAAATCATTTCAAGTTGAAAACCCCCAAACGTTACAAACATTAGTATTATTAGTATTATAGATACATAAATAACCATAACTTATAATATAATATGAATATCCCATAATGTTTTCTGTTAATTTTGTTGTAGGTCAAGTGGAATGTGCAACAAAAGAAAAGAAAGTGGAATGGACCAAATAAAACATGAAACAATGATTTTGCCAAAGTGAATAAGTTGTTGAGATGAAAATGCAAAGTAGTAGAGAAATCTTGAATAGGAAGATGATGAAGGAATACACATGCATGTTTGTCATGGAATAAGATATTTAAGTGAAAATGCAAAGTAGATAACTATAAATATTGAAGATGAAGATGATGAAGGAATACATGATGTGTTCATCATGGAGAAGTAGAAATTTCTCTAGTAAGAAGAGTTTATGTCAATAAATAGAAAATATGAAGAATAGGAGAAAAAATTTGAAGATCAATATTGCAATAGAGGAGTGGTTGCAATGAAAGCAAAGTACAATGATGATAAGTTTTCAAGTGGCGAGCATTAGTTGTGTTGATTGAGATAGTGGTGATGGTGTAGAGGAGAGAGGATGGGGAAGTTCTGAATACCATTGAGTGGAAGTAGCTTGAGGAAATATGTTCCATTTAACAACCACATTTTGGGATGTAAGCTCCATTGGGAGAGAATGGAAGCATATTGCAAAAATGTTGAAGGTGGTAAAAGAGTTAGAGATGATGGTGATGAGGTGTTTCCTATGGTAGCAAAGTATATAAAATAATAATGAATAAAAAAAAGAATATGAAAAATAAAGGGGACTTACAAATAGTGAAACCTAAACAGTTCGTCCCTATATCGACGAAAGTTCATGGAACATTACAAAACGTGGATATTGCCATGGTTTTTCCGCCCTGAAAAACAAAAAATATAAAAATTAATGTTTTTAACCCACGAATGTTGAAAACGTGGAAATATTTCATGGAACAACCCGCCCATATGTAATAGTGATAAAAGTCTACCGAAACAGGTCGACGTCAAAATGGTAAGTGTGTCGATCAGAGAGACAAATGTCCAAATACGCCGAAACGGGTTGGAGGAAAATGGCTAAGTCCGCCAAAACAGGTCGGACCAAAATCCATAAGTCCGCCGAAACAGATCGGAGCAAAATCCATAAGTCCACCGAAACAAAGAATTTCAACATTTTTCAAGTGATATTTTCAGGTGCCAGAAATTTAAAATGACAATGAACTTATGCACCAGATTGCGCGAAATTGAAACATTTACAAAAAAAAAAAAAGAGGGCACTACCCTCTACCCATAAGGGGACAAGCCCCCTTGACCCTCATCATCCCCCGGAGGTAGTAATTGATTGTGAGAGAATTCTGTGGCTGACAGAAATTGTCCATATGGATTGTCTCCATAATGCATGGAAATTATTTTGTGTGTTTATGAGAATGTAATGAGGCATTTCCATTTGTGAACCAATTGTGTGGTTTAGAACTGTGGCAAATGTTTCCATGATAAAGGAAAGGAATTATCATAGTTGAAAGCGATTGGAGCAGTGAGGCAATGTTGATAAAGAGGGAAATTTCTCACCTTAAACCATTTCCGTTTAGAGCATAGGAATTGCATGCTTGAAACGTATCAAGTAGGAATGTTATACATGAGTACATGTATTGAATTTCTACTTGGTGAGAAGATCATAGATAATAATTGCTTGTATGCTTGTAGAAAGGCCATGCAATTGGATCATCTACGATGTGTAAGAGGAAATTCCATGCTATGATGAGGGATTAGAAAGGGAGAATTCCTTAATTCCTCTCTTGCTGTTGTATTTATATTTTATGAGCTTTATATACAGAAAATTATGGCATAGGAATGTTGAAAATGCAAGGGACTAGATAGATGAAGTGAATATGCACTAGTTGGAACATTCATAGATATTGCATAGTGCATATGAAGGTGTTTGTGCATGTATATGATATTGCATATTGGTAAAATAGTGAAGTTTTACATATGCAATTATCCACTTATGATAATTATTATGGTTGTTAATAATTAGTGGTGTTCACATTGGTTGTAGGACCAAAGACAACTGAAGCATGGCTAAAGATGTTAAATATGTTGTTTCATGTGACCAACAACCTTGTGAAGAAAGGTTGGGGCCAAAAAAATATGATCAATAGGTTGGTGGTAGGATGGTGAAATCCTTGCAGGAAACCAACTGTTCAAGTACATCAAAGATGTTAATGAGAGCCATGCAGGTAATGGTTATTCATGCTAATTTCTTAAGTGTTGAAAGGGGATTGGGTAAGAATCCATTCAACCTTATTTAATAATCATAAAATGGTATGCATATAAGGATGAATGCTTCCGTGTTAATGTCATATCACCATGGTATGGTGAGGTATGGGGTAGTAAGGGAAAGGAACCTTCTACCATGTGGTTGTTTAATTGTTACAATGCATTCATATATCATGCCATTTGTATATGTTGGTTCTGAGTTTAATAACCAAAGAAGGTAAGAAATTATAGTCCTGTTTTGGTAGTGCTATGGTAGTGCATGCTATATGAGATAGACCTAGTTAGGCCATAATGTGTTTGGAATGATAGAATGCATGACATGATAGTATGGTATGCACGAATCAATGTAGATGAGACTGAGCAGATATGCCTTAAAATATTTTGTAAATCTTATGGATATGCATTGAGTGAATGCACCTGAAAAGTTTGTGTAAACATTGTAGATGTCCATGCATGTGTGTGGGTGCACATGTTGTGATGCATTGTGTGAATGTATGGTTGTGATGTGTACGTTTCAGCGCAAATTAAATAATGGATGAAATGATGAATTAGGGGTAATTCTGGGATCATTTCATGAGATTCTATGAATGCAAGAGAAGAATTGCATGAAGAAGGTAATCATGTTTGATGGTATACCAAGTGCTCTGTTGAAAGGACAGAGTTGCATAAAAAGAATATGGCTGTGAAGTAATGAATATTGAAGTTTTTATTAAAATTGCAGGGATAATGAGACTGTGTCTTGCAATTTTATTATGATAATGATGCACACACACATATATATTTCATTGCATTTGAAATGTTAACAACTGGAAGTGTTTGAATTATTGAGTGTTAGAATTATGAGATCACTTTAGTGACTGTTGTAGCAATGAGAAGATTATTTGCATAGATACTCACAACATGTTTGGATGGTTGAAAGTTTCAAATTTCAGGTAGAAATGTATTGAGTAGGGCAATGAGGATAATTCAATAGTAAATATCGAGATATACCATGTTCAGAAGCTAAAGGTTATGAGAATGTTCTGATGGTTGTGAAATTTAACTTATACATGGAACAGATTTGTAAATTTCAGGTTTGAAATTTTGCTAATAATTACTAATGGTTGTTTGGATTTTCTAGAATTGTGTTAGGAGGACATGTTGTAAGTGGATGTTCATGTATTGTAGCAAGCATAAATCCATAATGGATAGAGTGATGCCACTTACATGAGCTAAACGATATGAGGATGGCCTCATGGTTAAACCAATAAATTTATGTAGGAGACAGAATTGTAAATTCATTTTTGAATTTAATTATTAATGCCACTGACTGATTAGGGAAATCATATTTGAATTTGATTGTTAAATGTTGTTGATTGTTTGGCTGTTTGAGGAGTGTTTTAGGAAGACACCTTGCAGGAAGCCCATGTGTGATTGGCCTGCAGAATCCAAACTCCATGGGAAGGATCCCATGCTTTGGAAATGGGTTTTGGGTGAAACACCATTGTAAATTTTGATAACATCTCAGCTGCACTGCATGTTGGAAAACCATGTGAATGAGATGGTAAAATTATGCCAACAAGGCATATGTGCATTATGGAACATGAAAATATTGGGGTGGAAAATTGAAGGACTGTTGATTGAGAGAAGGGAGCCCCCATTCTTCACAGATGAAGAGAGAATACATCTGAAAAGGGATAAGCATTCTATAACCCTAGCTAAGAACATGCATGTCTAATTATTAGGGTTAATATGCAGAGCATGTTCTATTTTATTTATATTATTTTAGATTGCTTGAGTATGATTGGGGTCTACATTGCCCACATCGGAAATGGGTGCACACCTTGCTGGTGCTAGGTTATGATAGGGTTGTCAATATTGACTATAGCCTAAGGAAGTGGACGCATTCTTGGTGTTTCAATACTTGATAGTGAATGTTATAAAATATGGTCACAATTTTAGAGAAGCAATATTGATGAGTTTGCATATCCTTCTTGTGTTGTTAGCTTACACATATGCAACTCGGTGTTACACATTAAGAGGAAAAGTGAAGAAAGGGTACTCAGGAGGACTGTACAGGAATTGGTAACCTTTATACGCTCACACTAAAGAACACTAGAAGGGATGGATAGGCCCGAGTATTTGTGTAGTAGAAAAGGGGTATCATCCTTGTGTAGTGTGAGTGGGTATTGTGGGGCCATGCTAGCCTACAGTCAAGTGAGTCACCTATGGAGTTCATGGGAGGAGCCACTGGTTTGCATAAGAGAACGAACCATGTAATTGTATTCTTTTGTTTTATTTCCTGATAAACCTAGTAGAGATGCTGGCTTGGAAATGGTTTTTGTATGCTTGATAAACCCAGTCAGAGAAATGGATTAGCATAAGGGTTAATGGTTTTTGTATGCTTGATAAACCTAGTTGGAGAACTGGCCTAGCATACTGGTTAATGGTTTTTGTTTGCTTGATAAACCCAGTCGGAGAAATGGCTTAGCATATTGGTTAATGGTTTTTGTATGCATGATAAACCTAGTAGGTGTACTCGCTTGGAATTGGTTATTTGAATGTTGTGGAGCAGCCAACATGTTGGCCAAACATTCCTTAAATGCTTGATAAACCCAGTTGGTGTACCGGCTTAGCATATTGATAAATGGGATGCCTGATAAACCCAGTCAGCATACTGGCTTGGCATTGGTTATTTGAATGTTGTGGAGTAGCTGACGTGCCAGCCAAACATTCCTTAAATGCTTGATAAACCCAGTCGGTGTACTGGCTTAGCATATTGATAAATGGGATGCCTGATAAACCCAGTCAGCGTACTGTCTTGGCATTTCCTATTCAAATGTTTGTGGAGCAGCTTGCATGCTAGCCCAACAATAATTATTGTATCCACAGGTGATCCAAGTCTTGTAAAGCAAAGAAGGATCCTGTGGAATAAAGTGAAGACATGCAAGAGAGATAAGTATTTAATTTTCATTCATTTTTTTTTTCGGATAATGAAAAATTCATAAACAAGTCTTATGACAATCAAGCTGATACATTGTTGTTTCTTTGTTGGAAATCTTGGTCATTGTAGGAAGCAAGGACCCTAAAGGCATCCTAAGGATGCCTATGGACATGTGACTATCCTGGAGAGCTCAGTATGAGTAGCAATGAAAGATGGTTCTAATGGACTTGTGTGGGTCCTAGGAGCCAAGGGTTCTGCAGGAAATCATGGGGGAAGATTTCCATGGATGAGAAGCTTGGGATAGACCTTAGACACTAAGTGTCATAGCTAAGTAAGGTAAATTCAAGCATTCACATTGAAGTGAAATAGGCTAGGGAGCATGGAACCACAATGGTGGTGTGGCTCTGGATTGGAACAAGGCTAAGAGGGGGAAAACTCTTACTCTTCTCTTTCCTTTTTGATTGATGCATTTATAGAACAGAGAATTGTTGAATGCATGATATGACTAAGAATTGATTGTGTTTAATTACTTGAAATAAATTATGAATGTTGAAATAGCTAATTCCCTATGAAAGGATGAACATGAATGATTTCATGTGTATGTTGGGAAAGCATGAAAAATGTGGAAGTCTCATGAATGGAGCATGGACTTTCCATGTCAATTAAGAAAATAATTGATTGATTTTAATATTGTGTTATGCTTTGCCTAACAAGAATTGCCATGATGAATTTCACAGGTGAGAAATTGAAAGCCATTTATTGCAGCTGTTACCAGCCAAGTGTTGCTAGTGATAAAAGTGAGAGCCAGTTGTGCACATTGGCCATGGCAGCAAACCAAGGGCTATGGGGTTTTGCTGAAAATCTTCCTCAAACAGTTTCTAGGACAGAAAGAAAGGTAGCAGCCATGAAATTCCAGACTTGTAGATCAGCTGGAAGTTAAATAAAAGGAAGGGATTGTTGTGCAGCAATTCCCACCTACAGAACTGGAAGATCAAAGCCAACAAGAGCATCTTGTGGAAGCCAAAGGGCGTGGTCCTGAAAACCCAAAGTAAAATATGAAACACAGGACAAACCTGCCATAGTTTGTGAATTTTGGACATGTGTAAAGTGGGTATGTATTCCTAAGTGTTGGAACACCGAGGACGGTGTTATTCCAAGGGGGAGGGGATTGTAATATACCTATTTTGACCCCATTACATTAAAATGTAAATTATGTAATTTTGTTATAAAATCATGGTGAGTAGCTCAAGGCCAAGGCCTCGCCATCGATTTAGTGATACATATGGTTTGTGTGCTAGCCAGACACAATGGAATTGCAAATATCATGTAAATATGCATTTTAATAAAATAACCACAACTAGTTATGGATGCAATGCAACAAGAGATTGGGGCATGATTTTTACAAGGAATTTGAAGGGAAATATTGAAACCCTTGGAGCCAATCAAGTCAATCCAAGTTTCAATGAGAGAACCCATAAACCCTCAACCAACCATGTTGACTTTTGTACCCAATCATTTATTTCTTCCAAGAGTTGGTTGAGGTAGTTAATGCATTGGGAATGGGGAGGTATGGCTTTCCAAATTCGAGTATGCGAAAGCCACCATTTGTGGGAATTTGTTTTTGGATTCTTGGGAAAGAAAAGAGCCATGAATTTGCTCCCTAAGCCATTCTTCATCCATCAGTTTTTATCTCCCACGAGTTCTAGGTTATCTAGGCATTTTCCCTCACGTTTTCCCTGAGTTTAACTTCATTTTTCCACAGTTGGGAGGTCGTTTTGTGTGGCAGAATGCATGGGAGGAAAGGAGTCACATTTTGGAATCCCATAGAGGTCATTTTTTTCCATCTGAATGTCCACATACCTGTCATGAACCCATTTTTTCTCCCTGTGGTCGGTTTTCCTTCCCCACAATTCGTTTTGGGTGTGCCACGAACTGGAAGAATCCATGGGAACCCTGTTTTTGTATATTCCATAGTAAAATTGTTTATCCATGCCCAAAGATTGTGTTTTCTGTGTGTAGAAAGAGTATGTTGAGGTATGGGTTATGGGTATCCATTGTTTTGGATTGATCTTGAGTGCAAGTATCCAAAAATGAAAAGAGTTCAGATTTGTCCTGATAAACCCAGCTATGGGTTGGCTTGGCTTAGATATGATGTTTGCTTGGGATATGTCGAGCTTAAGAGTCCCCTTTTCCTTATAGAAATCATGCCCAGCTCAGGGGTGGAAACTATGTTGAGAGATTAATGAGCACAGTTGGCCTATGGTTGGGTGGAACGTTGCAATGACATAGCTAGTTGCTTGGGGCAACATTGCATGAAGATGAGTATTTTATTTATGGGCTTTACTTCTGCAAGGTTTTAATTATTTGATGAATGTTATCAATATGTTGGAAATTGCATGATATATGTGTGTAGAAGAATTTTACTTCCACTGTGTGTGACAGATCTGTACACACATATATTTTTTATGAATCTAATGAAAGGGGTTGAGTTTATGTAAAATCTCAAGATCTGTAGTCATGTTCCCTTCCTTGCATTGGATCTATCGAAGGGGACGTGACAGATTCCATGCTGTGGAGTATTGAGGGAAAGATGGGCCAGTTGACCCATGACATTCCTACATACAAGATTGAGCAGATGCCCATAGAGATGCAGGAACATGTGGTGGGTGTGTCCCCTACACAGATTCAGTTGCTTAGGAAAGTAGCGAGGATGGTGATCTGTTATAGGGAGGCCTTTGTAGAGCAAGTTGAGGCTCCTACCTCTCCGTAGAGAGATGGACAGTACAACTAACTACGAATCGAGTCTTACATCTATATGTGAAATGCCACGATGAATAGCATCTCGGAGTATTTCAATAACCGTGTTGTACTAATATATGGTGTTCATCGTAGGGCCCAAACAAGCACCTCCCAAGGAAGCAATTTGGATTGTGGGTGAATAGATTTCCCAAGCAGCTGAAGCCAAGTTACAAGTGTGACGACTAGCACCATCAACGAATCCTACAAAACACTCGGTTGTCATCTGAAACACAATCCTTAAGATACATAAGCAAAGCAAAAAAAAACTAACTCTACAAAAATGTACAACTATAATACAAGAAAAAGCATACATGCCTAAGTGTAATAATTTTTCAAGTAGATCCCAATTCTAGCCTCGGACAGCTTAAAATAATCATGATCCATCAACTCATATGTTCCTTTCTCCAAAACCTTGGAAACAATATAGGGTCCAAGACACATAGATTTGAACTTGTCTTCCCCCAGGGATCCTTGTCCTGATCGTAAACCAAAACAATATCTCCTTCGGAGAATACCCTAGGTTTTACAGACTTGTCATATTGATGTTTGACTCAGTTCTTATGAGCTGCATTCACAATGAGTGCATTATGGCGTTTTCTTCCAAATGTTCTAAATGAAGAAATCGTTCTTCCAAAGCAGAAGTTTCGAGTAGTAGTTGGATAGCCAACTTCAATGATGGAATTTCACATTCAATAGGCGTTACTACCTCCAACCTGTGTACAAGTTGAAATGGTGAAAAATCGGTAGCAGTCTCGACATTAGAACGATATTCCCAAAGATCCGGATACAACATGATGTGCCAGTTTGACCTATTGACATTGACGGTACGTTGAAGAATATTTTTCAATTTTTTATTGAGCGCTTCAACTTGAACATTCGCCTGTGGAAGAAACAGGGATGAGTGTTCTTGGCGAAAACCTAGCATAGTGGTCAACTCTGTCATCATTTAGTTCTGTAAATGTCTACCATGATTGGTGATGATCTATTTAGGTCTGTCGAACCTAGAAATGATCTGTTTGAAAATGAAATAGGATGTCGTTTCTCCATATTCTTTCACAGTAGGAATTTCCTCGGCCCACTTTGTAAAGTAGTCGACTGCAACGATGATGTATTGATGTCCCCCAACATAAACTGGGTTACAAGTGATATAATCAATCCCCCACTTGGTGAAGGGACCTACTATGATAACAAGGTGAAGATGAGTCGAATGTGCTCGCATTTTATTTGTGAAAAACTGACACGGATGATAGTGTTTCATGGCTTCCACACAATCTTTGAAGATGGTGGGCCAAAAATACCCAACACACAGTATTTTCTGGGTTGTTTCCAACCCCAAAAGATGACCTCCACAAGCTCCACTATGGGGATCATTCAATATTGACTCGACTTCATCCTGATTCAAACACTGACATAATATCGAATCTATCCCCTATCTATATAGTGTATCAAAAATAATGAGGTAGTTCTTTGCATGATGCCTAAGATTTCATCGTTCTTCTCTAGAGAAAGTCGGTGGACACTTCAAAGTATGTAGATATTTTAAAATGTCTCCATACCATGGTTCATAGGTTGCAATGAGGAATATATGTTAATCAGAGAATGATGGCTCTTCTTCATCATATGTTACATCACTAGGAAATTCAGATATCAGTTCAGTGAACACCAAAGAATTTTTTGAACTAGCAGATTGAGAGGTAAGATCAAATTCTTGCAGGATGACAATCCATTTGTTGAATTTAACCCCTCTAATGTGTTGGGTTAAAACATATTGGAAAGGATTGATGTCCTCTATCACTGTGGTGGTTTGCAGTAAAATATAGTGACGAAGCCTCTTAATGGCATACACAGCATCTAATTCCAATTTCTTGACGTGAGAGTACTTAACTTCAGGAGTTACAAGTGCGGGAAAGAGGTAATAAATGACATGCTCTTGGAGTTTGTTATCCTCTTGAACCAAGACTATGCCAATCATGGAAACAAATGCGGCCATATATAGAAGAAAATATTGAGTATAATCCAGCAGGCTCAACAAGGGGGATGACAATAGTACTTTTTAAAAAGGTTTTATTGGACAATCTACTCGAGTGGACGCGAGCCTGATCTCCCTAGTTCAATGTAAATCTAGAACAAATAAGAAAATAACATAAAGCTACTTTCCTAGATCAGGTTAGAAGTCGAGTAATTAGACATATTACCTTCATATTTGTATATATTTCTCCTCATTATTTCTCCTAGCTCTGCGGTCATCAGATCTATAGCTACAAGACTTGTCAAAACATGTGGGAACAAAACAAGCATTGAAACATATATAAACACTAATTGATATAAGTAAACAATTAAGGAAGTAAACTATAAACATCATCAACATAATAGACATTTATGGAAAGAGTTTTTATTACTGTATAAAGAGTAGGAAATACAAAGTAGAGAGATGATTACAACTCAAGCCTGGACGCTGCAATCCTCCTCCAACAAGCCAAGCCAAAGCCTCCAAAGGAAATGTAAGCCTCCCAAGAGATGGATAGGGATCACCTAGGCTAATTCCACCAGCATGTAAGTGCTATAGACTTCCTCCCTTTGGAATGGAGAGGAGCTTTGTATTTATAGGAACAAGTGGATAGGGTAGGTTGAGGATCATGGGGAGAGGACTAAGGGATACTCCCTTGAGTTTAGGGAACTATAGGAGAGCTCTCCTAGGAGTTAGGGATAGGGATCCACCTCATCCAACTTCTAGAAATTGCTTGAAAGCCTCCTTTATCCAAATTAACCAACACAGATGCAAGCTACATGAGGTCAATCTGCGCCTGAGAGGGGAAGCATAGGCTACACAAAGGCAACCTGAGCCAATGGCGCACTCTGCTAGACTACATCCTACGCCTGAACTAGTTGAACGATTCTTTCTCAAAGACAACCCATGCCAGCCCAACTAGACATTGTGGACAAAGGGCATCAACTTGCTCTAAATGGATTCTTGATCATGGAAACATCAGGGATTGAGGCACTGAGTTAACAAGGGACTCATGATGACGAGATTTAGGTGTAACAAAATGCCCCCCAAAGCACGAAGTTGGAAAAATAGGATAGGTGAAGTGCTTTGAAAAATGGATGGCAAGAACTTGCTGGATAGAAGATGGTGTTGTAGTAAAACTGACTCTGAGATACCAGTTGCATATGATGCACATCATGGCTGCCGACCAATACATTGTAGATCCATGGTAGTAAATACCGACTGAACAGAATCATGGCTACTAGACACAATCGTAGATCCATGATGAGATGATAACACAGCCACAGCCAATACAAAATTGGATCCACATGATATGACTCAAACAATCTCCATCGCAACCTAGGTAATACATGATTTTCCCTAGGGTCTTCAAGCCGAACCTGCAATGATACAAATCTATCCATGTGATTACAATGTTTTGGAGTTGAACATGGTAGAAACCACTTGATTACCGGCCATTGATGTAAATTGTTAACAATTGCGAGGGAAATCACCATTAATGTCAATGATCCCCAAGGTATCATAGTACATATCACCGAGTGTGAATAAATGAGTTGAGGTTGAAATCTCGATGAAATATTTCAATCAAGAGCCAATGATGTAAACTCATGTTGAAAACGAGGTAACCTGCCATTGAGGCATGTAGGCCCAATGTACTCGATTGGTTTCTAGATTCAATCCCCGGATGATGTGTTGAAGTTGACAAGGACGAATCCGTTGAAGGAGGGCCATGATGAATCCCCCATCAATGACACGAAAATCGATAATAGATGTTTGGAGTAGATCGGACGGTAGAGTAATGTGCAAGAATGACTCAAGGTAGACTGACATGATGGAAGGTATACTGACTGCAGATGATGAGCAATGAACATCTCTTGAACATGGGAATGGATTGACTTGGTAGTATTGACATGAAGAGAACAATACCAACCCCCAATGCGACTGATAATGGAAGCAATTCTTTGGATGACCCAAAGGAGTGACATGACTCATGGAATTAGAAGGACTCGAAGACAAACGTATTACCCAAGTATTGAATTCGAATGCAAATGAGTACCATGTTCAAGAGCAACTGTTTACTTCATGAATTATAGTGTAACACAAAATATTTCCTTTTTCGCCATCATGATCGATGAGTGCCTCGTGTGTTTTTTAATGAGCTTGAGGAGGGTAAATAGATGCTTGGTATAGCTCATCCCATGGATGAGTCCAATCCCAAATGTTTTACGAACCTAGGAAAGGAGGGGTTCGTCCCATGACGGGCCCTTCAATGTTGAATTTTAACGAGTCCATAGAAGGTGAACTTGGCGTCATTTCATGTTTAGAGAGTCTGAAAAGAACTAAAGAAGACTCCAAAGGTCCTTTTTGTAAAGTTAGCCTCTTTGCCTCAAAAAGGGTAAAACAACGTGAGAGAGGACTATTCCAGTCATGATTGGCTGGAGTATTCCTTTTTCATAAGTAGTGCCTCTTGGTCTGAAAATGGGGTAAACTATCACCAAAAAGACGATCATTCAAATACTTTTACAAGTGTGAATGCATCAAGTTCGCTTGGTGATATTTTTCGATTTAGGTATTCTGAAAAGTTCTTAAAAAGGACTCCATGGACAACTTTGTCATGGTTGATGACCGAGTATGACAAAGGAAAAAGTAAACTCGGCACAGTTCCTTTTCCGTAAATAGTCTAGTAAGGCCGGATAAAGTGATAAACCTATACTCGTTAGACACACCTTTTTACTGAATTTTTAAAGAGCACGACAATGGTATCAAAAGCACTCATAATATTTTTCATGTTTGAAATAGAGCATG
The DNA here is from genome assembly GCA_027924585.1 of Larix kaempferi. Taxonomy (NCBI): domain Eukaryota; kingdom Viridiplantae; phylum Streptophyta; class Pinopsida; order Pinales; family Pinaceae; genus Larix; species Larix kaempferi. The sequence continues at coordinate 2,220,697 of BSBM01000104.1, forward strand.
AAAAAGTAAAAACTAAGCTCAAACCACTTTTCATGTTTCAACCAAAACACGAAAAAAGTGAAAAGTAAGATCAATACCATCTTACTGTTTTTAATGAGCTCGAAGATAGGTGAAAAGAATGTATGCTTGAAAATATTCTCATTGGTGGATTTTTTCCCAACATGATATCCAAAGGTTGGTACATGCCCCTAGCATGATTGCTAGAAGTAAGTGACTTAAATCCAACATGGTGAGGAGAGGTGATCAAGTTGAGTTCAACATAATGCTCAGAAGTTGAAGACATGCCCCCAAGCTTCATTTCATTCTCCTAATCTACATCTTCACTTTATTAAACTCCTGGTTAATAATATGAATATGTTCACTGACAGTGAAGGAAGATCAAAAGGAATAGGAGGATGAAAAGAAGGTTTAGGTACTAAATCTATGGGAAGACTCGACTCAATGGAAAAGGATCCGTTTCATTTTTTAACGAGCTTGACACAGGAATAGAACTATGCTCGCGACCTGTTTCATTTTTTAAATAGCTTGACACAGAAAGGGAACTATGCTCATGAAATTGGTTTCATTTTTATGCAATCTTGAAACCAAAGGTAAACTATGATTGTAGGGGTCTATTCCATTTTTTAACGAGCTTGGAATCAAAGACTAATCTGTGCTCATGGGAACCTATTTCATTTTTTAACGAGCTTGACATAGAAAGGGAACTATGCTCATGGTTAAGTCTTGTTGATGGGTTCCTTCCCAACATGATGCTTGGGATTATTTTTATGGTTTACCGAGCTCAAAATTCAAAAGAATGTATGCTCGAGAATATTCTCATTGGTGGATTTTTTCCCAACATGATATCCAAAGTTTGGTACATGCCCCCTGTTAAGATTTAATATGCTAAGACATAAAATAGCAGCATTACATTCCATTTCACAATAATAGCATATACAGGATCACTGAAGAAACAACAAGCACAACATAAACACAAGAGACAAAGATTTATCCTGGGAAACCCTCATGGGGTAGAAAACCCAGCAAAGCTTCCTCAATATAGATGACTAGCAATATACAAAGATGAAACCCTGAGACATGATCTCCTCCTCCACAATAGAAGACGTCTCCTCCACAAGTGCGCTATCCTCAAGTGAGTGTGTGTGTATAATGAGGAACACACCTCCTCTATTTATACACTACTCTGATATGTATTTTACACAAGTACATGTAGGCTCGTATTTAACCATTAGGTTAAATACCCCATTATAACTGACTGGGCCGACCCCCACATGGTGGGTCTAATAACCCTAGTTACCACAACCAAATCGGAGGAATAAACATCTCCGGATTTATAGTATAATCACATCGGAGGTATGGAACATCTCCGGAATAAATAATATACAAATATAATATTCTTTGAAGTTACAATATTTCAACACTCCCCCTTAACGAGAAGGATATTATAACAGTGTCTGCACGATCAAGGAGTCATCAACATCATACATGATACATCTATAAATCATTGGAAGCTTTCTCAACATCATTAGTAACTCAAGCAGTTACTGGAACATCTTCAATACTGGAACATTGACATCTTCAGTATTGAGTCTTTATCTTCTGTAGCACTTGAACAGCTACAACAATATCATCATCTGGATCCTCACGATACATGATCATCAGCATCATCATCTCACGATCATCAGCATCGTCATCACACGATCATCAGCATCGTCATCACACGATCATTAGCATTGTCATCTCACGATCATCAACATCGTCATCACACGATCATCAACATCGTCATATCAGCATCGTCATCACACGATCATCAGCATCATCATCACACGATCATCAGCATCGCCATCACATGATCATCAGCATCGTCATCTCACAATCATCAACATCGTCATCACACGATCATCAGCATCGTCATCACACGATCCTCAGCATCGTCATCACACGATCATCAGCATCGTCATCACACGATCATCAACATCGTCATCACACGATCATCAGCATCGTCATCACATGATCATCAGTATCGTCATCATACGATCATCAGCAGTACAAGTATTCATGCTAATACAAGTGACCATATCAACAATACGAGTATCCTACCGATACAAGTAGCCACATCATCAATACAAGTATCCTACCGATACAAGTAACCACATCATCAATGCAAGTATCCTACCGATACAAGTAACCACATCATCAATGCAAGTATCCTACCGATACAAGTAACCACATCATCAATGCAAGTATCCTACCGATACAAGTAACCACATCATCAATGCAAGTATCCTACCGATACAAGTAACCACATCATCAATGCAAGTATCCTACCGATACAAGTAACCACATCAAAAATCACTTTCTCGGAGACCATATGTCTACGGATCAATTCAGGGACCTAAGTCCGGGGATGATACAATCCCCACTTCTCAGAGACCTCACGTCTACGGATCAATTCAGGGACCACAGTCTGGGGATGATACAATCCCCACTTCTCGGAGACCTCACGTCTACGGATCAATTCAGGGACCTAAGTTCGGGGATGATACAATCCCCACTTCTCGGAGACCTCACGTCTACGGATCAATTCAGGGACCGCAGTCCGGGGATGATACAATCCCCACTTCTTGGAGACCTCACGTCTACGGATCAATTCAGGGACCTAAGTCCGGGGATGATACAATCCCCACTTCTCGGAGACCTCACATCTATGGATCAATTCAGGGACTGCAGTCTGGGGATGATACAATCCCCACTTCTCGGAGACCTCACGTCTACGGATCAATTCAGGGACCTAAGTCCGGGGATGATACAATCCCCATCACGTACATTTTGAACTTAGTGGTTTCGGGATGATGCAATCCCCATCACGTACATTTTGAACTAGTGGTTCCGGGATGATGCAATCCCTATCACATTATTCTCGAAGACCATACGTTTACGGATCAATTCAGGAACCGAAGTCCAGGGATGATACAATCCCCATCACGTACATTTTGAACTAGTGGTTCCGGGATGATGCAATCCCCATCACGTACATTTTGAACTAGTAGTTCCGGGATGATGCAATCCCTATCACTTTATTCTCGGAGACCTCACGTCTACGGCTCTCTTTAGGACTGAAAGTCCAGGGATGATCCAATCCCCTCAACTGTCCTCTAAGGACTTCATTCTCAGAGACGTCACGTCTACGACTCTCTTTAGGACTGAAAGTCCAGGGATGATCCAATCCCCTCAACTGTCCACTAAGGACTTCATTCTCGGAGACCTCACGTCTACGGCTCTCTTTAGGACTGAAAGTCCAGGGATGATCCAATCCCCTCAACTATCCACTAAGGACTTCATTCTCGGAGACCTCACGTCTACGGCTCTCTTTAGGACTGAAAGTCCAGGGATGATCCAATCCCCTCAACTGTCCACTAAGGACTTCATTCTCGGAGACCATACATCTATGGCTCACTTTAGAACATGTGTTCAAGGATGATACAATCCCCACATGTATTCTCATCAATACAAGTACAAGTATCCTCAACCATACAAGTACATTAATCAATACATGTGTCATCAAAAGTATGTATTCTTACCAATACATCTTATCATCAAAAGCATGTATTCTTACTAATACATCTAACATCAAAAGCATGTATTCTTACTAATACATCTAACATCAAAAGCATGTATTCTTACTAATACATCTAACATCAAAGGCATGTATAAGTAAAACTAAGTATTCTAAGTATAAGAGTCCTAAATCTAAATATTTCTAAGTATCTAGGTGTGGAGAACAGGTTACCTCATCATCGACCTTGTTGTTCGATGAGACCAACTTATCATCAGTGACTATACTACTCCCCCTTTCGAGGAGGGTCCTTTTTGAACTACACCAAGCTTGTCTTGGAAGTATTCAAATTTCACTCGAGACAGAGGTTTGGTTAGTATGTTGGTAACTTCTTTACTTGAGGTAAAGGTTTGGTTAGTACAATGGTAACCTGTTACAAATTCAAACTTTATAGTTCCTTTCCGCGTCATATCTTGTTTGTTCCCTATGTTCTTTGACTTATCATGGAACACTAGATTCTATGTCATCTTGATACAACTCTAATTATCACATAGGATCTCAGTTGGTTCTATCTCTAAGTCAAACAATCCTGAAGCCAAACTTCTTCACAACTAGTGGAGCAAACAGCCATATATTCTGCTTGTGCTGAGAGCCACACTAGACTGCTTCCAACTAAACCACGAGATCATGGCTAACCCCAGACAATAACATCCTCTCGATGTGTTCTTCCTGTCTGATACACTTCCTGCCCAATCAGAATCTGAATAACCATCTGAAGTCATGATCTTCAAGATAGCATTCTATCGTGTCCTTTATGTGCCTTATCACATGCTTTGCAACTATCAGGTGAACACATCTAGTTTCCACTAGATACTGACTCAAGGTGTTCACAACAAGGCATATCTCTAATCTAGTATATGTTAGATACAACAATGACCCAATAATTTGACTGTACAGAGTTATATCCACCAACTCTGATGAGTCATCTCCTAACAGTTTCAAGTTGGAATCCATAAGAGTGGCCATTCCATCATATCAAGTCTTCTCAATATTTCTCAGCATACTTTCTCTGGTTGAGAAGGATTCCTACTGAGCCTTTCCATACTTCCAGACCTAGGAAGTAATACATTAATCTAAGAACTTTTATTTTCTTTTCTACAGTCATCTATCTGTGCCATCTCTCATCAGATGGGTCTACTGATATGAGCCTCAATATCATTCAAACTCTATGGTGAGTTCCTTCTTGCATCCATGTCATATGTGTATAGAAATCATATTCAACCTTGTAGCAAAGGTTGAGATCCACATCACCCATGGTGATCATTAAGCTTATCAAAACCTGATTCACATTTCTTCTTTAATTACACCATTAAGAGAATGGTCTTATCTAGCCACTGGGAGCAAACATTTCATCATGATTCTCTTCCTCTTTCTAGGAGAATCTTCTAGCCACAATCCTTCTATAGTGTGTTTGATTTGTAAATCCTTTTGTTGAACATCCATCACTTGTTCATCATTCATCATGATTTTTCCTACAAATCAAAATTAGGTACATGATTAGTAATACTTCATAATCATCAAATCATATTGACATGATAACCTATTATGCATACAGATATCATTTACATAGTTATGCAACTATCTTGACCAATACTTTGGCACAACACTTTCCCATATCCTGTATGCATACAGTGGCTTTCTAGATGCCTTCCATCTCTACCAGAACATACTATCGAGAGTGTGCACAACTCTCAGCATGTCAGCAAAGAGGTTTCATTCTAGACAAGCAACAATGGAATGTTTGTCCAACTTACCAATCATATGCATATTAGTAGTATACTGTTCAACGTTCTATGAATATTTACACTTAGCATGATATATTATAGGAATACAAATATGCATACAACCTATTACAGGCAATATCATTTACTATTTCAAATAACAACTCAAATGCTTATCTTTTATGTTTGTGTGGTTGCCTCCCGCTTGATCTTCTGTATGTCTTTTGAACTTCTATTCATTATGTACCACTGTGCATGTTCAAGTGTCATCCTCATGATCTCATACACGAACATACACCCATTAGTATGTTCTAAATGTTATCAAAACATTATAGTTCTAAATAATCTTGAGAATGTATAGTCATGATTATAGTTAATAAACATTAGTATTCAAGATTTCAGGGAAGTCTTGTTTTACTCATGCATATCATCAATCAAGATAAAAGACATAATATGCATAATCCCTTGATTAATAACTTTATGAATAAGAATAACCAATCATACCAAGTATACTTATATAAGGGATCTTAACACAAGGTAAGATTCATGGGAAACATACCTGGATTAGTATACCTACTTAGTTATGTACAACATACCTAAACAATCTCTTCAATGATTTAGAGATCCTGAGCTAGAACCTGCATGTCTCATAGGTTAAGCATAATACAACAAGGTCATACATACCTCGTAAGTAGAAAAAAGATTATGGATGAGTCTTTGTCTTCATGTGGTCATGGTCATGGAACTTGATTTGTCTTTTGTGATGTACCTGTATCTTGTTAGCAGACAACATCAACCTCACACAACACCATAATGCATTAGTACAATCATATAGTCCTAATCAATGAATGTCTTCGATCATTTGCATGCATTCATACTGTTACTAGGGTGATAAGACAATTCTAACATTAATCAAGATTGTACTAATAAATAATATGAAGACAAACACATCATGAACTTAATCAAGAATTAGATTTCAAGACATACCTGAGCCTCCTTAAGTCATACCTGTCGAGACTTCTTGTAGTCTTCTTATGTAAGGCCTTAGCCTCAACTCCCCCTGAAACTTGATCTGGAGCTTAATTAGGGTTTTCTAGAGAAACCCCTAAAGATTCAACCTTTGACTTTCACACTTCTCAATGGATGAAAGAATATGTCTTGCTGAGCTGATCAAACTAGCATACTTCAACTTTGGAATTTCCAAAATTTGACCCCTCAAAATTGCCTTTGAAACTTCTAGATCTTCTGGACAGGATCCCGAACTAGGGTTTGATGAAGCCCACCCTTCTACCCAAACAAAAGGTTCAATCCAAGGCTCTAAACTCTTATTTTTCTTAGGAGTTTCCAGCCGTGGTTACAGACTTCAAAAATTCCAACTTTTGCTGAAGCCCTAATTTTCCATCTTTCTGATCAAAATCCCGAACTGGGGTTTGATCAAGCCCGGTCTTCCACCCAACCAAAAAATTCAAACTTGGTCTCTAAATTTCAATTTTTCTGAGTAGCATTCAGCCGTGGACTCCGATTCCAAAAATTCTAACTTTCTCCGAAACCCTAAATTCCGGAAGCCATGAATAAAGGTGCTCCAAAAATAATTCTGTTTTGACAGAAATATGCACCTGATTGTTTCTGCTATAACTCTTAAATTTTTTGCTCCACAGGGTCTGAAACCCTTTTTCTGCAGTATCCTGACCTGTTATCTTTCCATCCTGACAGGTCTGACCTCAATTGGGTTTTCTGAGAGAGATTTATGCCAAGTGTCGCAACGTGACCTATTTATGGGATAAAACAGGAGAGCAAACTTGTACGGCCTTCCACGTGTCACTGGTTCACCTTCGGCCTTTAAAAACGTTTCTTGAGGTAGTTCGACCTGTTATCTTTCCATCCTGATAGGTCTGACCTCAATTGGACTCTCTGAGAGAGAGTTATGCCAAGTGTCGCAACGTGACCTGTTTATGGGATAAAACAGGAGAGCGAACTTGTACGGCGTTCCACGTGTCACTGGTTGAATTTCGGCCTCTAAAAAAAGTTTCTTGAGATAGTACAATCTGTGTAATACCTGTCACTTTTTATGAAATTTCATTTGGAGCTTCCTAGCCCAAGTTATGACCTTTTTTCCTAGGTCACCTGAATTTGACTGAGATCTGGAAGAGGCAGAAACCCTAACTTGTACTGATCATAAATCACAAAGTACAACGAATTAGAGGTTTTCCTTTGGACACAAGGTACCTGGAGATTTAATATTCGTCCTGTAACAATTTCAGATCCGAAAACATCGCCAAAACGGATTTATAGCGAAAGCGCTACGATGACTGGTTTTTGCTATGTAAAACCCTAACCTTCAAATTGTCGTAAGTAAAGGAAGTGTCGTTAGTGCCATACCTTGTCTTCCTTCAGGTTAGCTCTGATACCATGTTAAGATTTAATATGCTAAGACATAAAATAGCAGCATTACATTCCATTTCACAATAATAGCATATACAGGATCACTGAAGAAACAACAAGCACAGCATAAACACAAGAGACAATGATTTATCCTGGGAAACCCTCATGGGGTAGAAAACCCAACAAAGCTTCCTCAATATAGATGACTAGCAATATACAAAGATGAAACCCTGAGACATGATCTCCTCCTCCACAATAGAAGACCTCTCCTCCACAAGTGCGCTATCCTCAAGTGAGTGTGTGTGTATAATGAGGAACACACCTCCTCTATTTATACACTACTCTGATATGTATTTTACACAAGTGTTAACACCCAAAAAGTGCTCACTAGCTCATTTACCACATTATATGGCCCATTTGTCCATTTTCCTACCATATTTCCATTAAAAATCCCAAAAAATCCCATTAAAAAGCCTCCAAAAGGCCTAAAATGCCTCCAAAAGGCCATAAAACCCTCAAAATAGCCTAAAAAAGGCTAAAAAACCCCCTTTTCCTCCAAAAATAGCAAAAATCCCCTAAAAAGGGAATAAAAATATAAAATAATGAGGAAAAGGAGGAAAAAACCCTATACAGCTGCCTAAAACCATGTGTTTCCTAAAACCATGGGTCAGCACTCCACCACCAAAAAACTATAAATAGGTGATGGAGATCCCTTATTCCATATCCACAATCACAAGCACCCTTACTCTGCCAAAATCTCTCTCGAAACCCTAGTTCATCATTTGAACTATTTTCACCTTGAGAGCCACCTTTGGCCCATCCCCCAACATTGGAGAAGGAGAAGGAGCATTCAGAAGCTTGGAGCATCCTCTTGGACACTGCAAAGGGCTTCACCAACCTTGACACTCAAGGTAACATCAATACAAAGTCATTCTTTCATTTTGGTGTTTATGCTTCATGCTTGTCTTAGAAATAATTTAATTTTTGTTTTTGCATAATTAGTTTAATATACTGAACTGCTACTAAGGAGTCCATTCTCCTTAGTAGGTGCTCATTGGCACAAGCTAGGGGTAAAACCCTAGCTACAGTTTTGGCGACTCCCCTAGTTTTCGAATTTCTGGTTTCCGTTTTTAAAATTTTTTCCTTTCGGCTGTCCCTTTCGGCCGCCGCATACCGCGTCTTTTTCCCTCTACAGTCGCGTCCCGACCGCGCCTTTCAGGCCTTTACCCGCGATCTGACCGTGGCTCTCAGACTGCTTCCGACGCTCAGTCGGCGGATTCAAGTCTGTTACCTGCGATCCGACCGTGGCTAATCAGCCTGTTTGCCGCGATCTGACTGCGCCTGTCGGCCTTTTTCACGCGTCCCGACTGCGGCTTGCTGCCTCTTTCGGGCGTCCCGACTGCGCCTGCTAGCCTTTTTGCCGCGACCCGACTGTGTCTTTTTCCAGTTTTCCTGCGTCCCGACTGCCACTGTTGGCCCGATAGCCGCGACCCGACTGTGCCTTTTCCCCTGTTTCCTGCGTCCCGACTGCCACTGTTGGCCCGATAGCCGCGACCTGACCGCCGCTGTTTCCCTAAAACCCGCGGTCGGCCTGTTCTGATCCGCCACAGACCCGCGGTCTGATTTCTGCTCTTTTCCTGTTTTGAGCCCAGCCCCTCTTGCTGCAATATTTTCTGCATTTGAACAGCCCTCTGTCCCACCTGCAGCCCACTTCCTTACAGCCTTTCTGCAACATAATTTCTGTTCCTTTTACAGAGTCTTTTTAAAATTTCAGTATTTTTATTTCAGAAAATTTTGCAAGTTAAAAGAATCAATTTCAGCATTATTGATAGATTGGAAGTTGCCCTCCCTTGTGGCACTTCTATTTTTGGGTTCAACACCTCACGAGCACACACTCTATCACATAAAATCAAGTGAGCCTTAAAAAGTACCTAACTAAACCAACATTCTAACCCCACTTGGGGAACACAAAAGAATCATTGTAGTTAGGTAGGATCAGGGGGATAGGCTTCCAATAACACCCCTTGGTTATTTCACTTGAGACATAGTTGTTGTCCAAATAGGGAACCAAAATCCCCTAGTACTTTTTGGCACGGTCACGACCAGTTTATCAGAGGGCCTCTCCCTTAGGAGGGTTGAAGTCGGGAGACTGGTTCCGGAGGCTTGAGTGGAATACCGCACTCCATTCACTAACCGAAGGGCTACCTTTCGCGGTTCGCGGGATATCCCTATATAGGGGTATTGCGGTCAACGAACTAAACGGCAGATTCACCTTTCTGGACGTGTCATGAATGGGGTATCTTAGTTGCCATTCTTCTAGGATTGACTACCCGGTGTCCCTCCCGGTAGGGGGATATCATAGCCACTTGGCTTTCCTACTCATATTGTCTGACTTGGATTTCATCACCTTGCAGAGGATATGTTTAGTTAAGTCAAAATACTTTTAGCTAGGTGTTTGCATGCTCCTTTACCTCCCTTTGGTCTAGTGAGTCCACCATTTTTCTTTTCTAGGAAACCTGCTGCTTGTTGGTATTCTGACCATCTTTGTTGTTACTCCACCTATTGTAGCACAACTGTTGCAGTGGGTGTTTTGAGTTGGTTGTTGGCCTGAGTGCCTTGCTTTTTAGCTCTCCTTCTGCACACTCGGTTGCATTAGGATTTTTGAGCTGTTTTCATACTCACCTCAACCCACAGAGATTTAGACACCATCTGTCACCATTGAGTCCCCGAGACATTCTCGGCGCCTCAGGGGCGAGCCCCCACAGCACGGTTCTCTCGACACCACTCGTCATAGATTCCGATCATTGTCCGTTGATACCACTCATCACAGATCTAGAGCCTTGTCACTTGACTCCACCCGTCAGCGACGTAGGTCTCCGTCACCAGATAGTGACGCACCTTACTTTACCTCTGATTCTGACGAAGAGTCTGAGAACCCTATTTATACTGCCCCTACTAGCCCCATGGCTGGTACGACTTCCACTCCATTTGTCATAGGGACCATTGGTGGCACATCCACCACTACACCAGTTACTACACCTGTTTTTGGTATGCCCTCCATGGGGCAACCATCTACCGTTCCCCTCACGGTACCTATTCCCACAGCGGGAATACCTATCCCCACTACATCAGTGGCTCACACTACCCATGGTGGTGCTGGACCATCCTCCACTACCTCAGTTCCCCCACTTGGGGGCACCACCCTAAATCTTGTCCCTCCACTTGGGGGCACTGGCCCCAACTTGGTCCACAGCACTACTGTGTCACAGCCTTCTTCCAGTTTGCCGTTCATGGCTAGCCTCAACCTACCTGACCTGGCCAGATTGACCAACGATCCTATTCGACACGACCCTATGTGGCCTCATATTCCTACCAAACTACCCTCTGACATCCCTAAATTCGAGGGTAAGGCCGGTGAGGACCCACAGAACCACATCATGTCTTTCCACCTATGGTGTTCCTCTAACTCCATTGTGGATGACTCTGTTCGCCTCCGTCTCTTACAGCGCACCTTCACTGGCTCTGCAGCCAAGTGGTATATTGAGCAGCCTCATGGGACCCACGCCACCTTTTCTTCCCTGGCCTCGACCTTCCTGCAGTTCTTCCAGTTGCCAGTCCGCTATGACGCGGGCGTTGAGATCCTTCTATCTTGTAGACAAAACACGGCTACCCATATCACGGACCACATCCATGAGTGGCGTAGACGCCGTAGCTTGTGCAAGATTAAACTAGATGACCGTATCTTCCTCGATTGGTTCCTCAAGTCCCTGCTTCCTGTCATCGCTAAGGATGTAGCTTCAGAAAGACCCCAGTCTGAAGAAGAGGCCATCCTTAAGGCACAGCAGTTCGACCTCATTTACGCCCAGTCGGGTTACCTTTATACCATTATACCTGACGCCCCTCGCGGCGAGTCCTCCCATCATGATGCACCGGGGGCATCCCACGCTGCAGATGGTATCATTGGCCGTGTTTCTTCACATCCCCAACCATTTTCTATAGCACGTCCTACCCCTGGCCCCGACCTGTCGCGGGCTACTTCACAGTCTGGAGCAACCAACTCGTATGCTCCCATGACACATCACCATTCCCATGGGCCCTCATGTCCACCACAGTGCTTCGGGTATGCGACTCCTGCTTATGCTCCTCCAGTCGCCCCTCAGCCTTACTACCATCAGCAGGCTGCCTCAGCTCCTGCGCCTTCACAAGCCCCACCAGCTTATTATCCGCCCCAGGAAGCCCCTGCGGCACATCCACAACCTGCTCCGCAGTCCTATCAGCAACCCCCTCAAGTTGCTGCACCTGCTCAGCCTCAACCTACATATCATCCTCCGCAGCCTGCTCCTGCACCTGCGCAACCTCAAAATCCACCTGCTGCCCAAGGGCAAGTTTACGCCCAACATAACCCGCAGCAAAACCAGAATAACCAATGTAACCAGGGCCAACAGAACCGCGGCAAGGGCCGTAATCGGGGAAACAACCAACCTGCAGACCAAGCTGGTCAACCGGCTAATCCCCCTGACAACAATAATGCGGCCCCCGCTAATCAAAACCCTGATCGCCCGCCCAAGCAGGCCAAAAACCCCAATTTACGGACAAACCACCCTTGTTCTATTTGCGGGGTCTATGGACATTACACCCATGCTTGCCCACACTTGGAGCGAGCTCGGCAGCTTTGGGTTGACGAGGCCCATCGCCAAGGGCATGCGGCTCCCCAAGCACCGCCCAACCCCCCCCAACCTCAGCAACCCCCTTTGGTGCTGCAAAACCCCTTACCGACCCAAGGCGTGGTGAACACTCAGCCGTTGGCCCCTCAAGCTAACGTGCAACCCCAACAACAATAGATCACCTACGCTGCTCCTGATCAACCCATGTTCGACTCAGGTACCCACCACTTACTGATGATGTCATCCGCTGACGTCAACCTTCAGACCCGTCGGAACCAATATGGCTCCACCTCTAAAGCCACTCCCATGGATAAACCCGCTAATGCCCATCCCACCGATCAGGTGTTACGTATACCTCCGCCGCCCATAGACGGCGCTGCGAAAGCACCTCGTTTCCCACTTCGCCGAATCAACAATAACCCTAACGCGCGTGCTGCGTCAAACTACAACATCGTAGACGACCTAGCCCAATCTCCCGCAGCCATGTCTGCATTGGAAGTCTTGAAGAACTGCCCTTCCCAGCGCAAGACTTTACTTTCCGCCATCGGGGGGATTGACCCAACTGATTCACATTTGATGGCGTTTGATTTAGACCAGTCTGAACCACGCCTACCTTCCAGCTTAGCCTTCCAAGTTACAGTCTCCGTTAGGAATCTTGTTATCCATCGGTGCATCATCGATGAGGGTGCTTCCACATGCGTTATGTCTACATTTGTATGGCAGAAGCTAGGATCCCCTCCTCTCCAGCAGTCCACCACTGCGTTACGTGCCTACGACGGTCGTTCGGCCCAGCCCCAAGGCCTTCTACCCAACGTTCCATTCCAGTTAGGTGGTAAAACAGTTCTTATTGACATAGAGGTAATCAATGCCCAATTGGATTACAACCTTCTACTTGGCCGCAGCTACATGTAAGCCATGCGGGAGGTTGCCTCTTCTGTATTTCGCACCATGATGTTCCCCCATGAAGGACGCGTGGTTAAGATTGACCAGCTCACCTACTATGATCCCAGTGCTCCGGCGGCACCGGAAAATGTTCTCCCCATGGTTGAACAACCTGTTTCCCCTGCCACCACCTCGTTTGTTTCCTCTACGGGGCCTGGAGTCTACTCAGACGCGCCGATGACCTCCACCTTTCAATCCATTCCTCCGCCATCATCTACGCCCGAAATGTCTGACTTATGTACCTTGTCCCATGACATCCTACCACCTAACAATCAACCATCCTTGTTGCCTAAACCACCATTGGTACCTAGTCACATTGGTGTTACACCGATCCATACGATCCCCTTCCTAGTTCCTCCAGCAGGAGTAGTAAGCGCCCCGGTCATGGCTACCCTTAGCCTCCCTGGGTTAACCTTGGGATTACCTGTATGGTACCTTTCGCCTCCCGTTCGCCCGCCAACACCTGATGTCGTCCTCCAGCCGATGCAACCCATGGCTACTACCACTTAGCCACCTCCCGGTGTCTCTACCCCTTCGTCCTCCACGACACCTCCTCCTCCTCCTCAACCCACTGGGGGCAGAGGTCCACAACCTTACACTGCTGTCCCACCTCCCAAGACAGTTAAGAACCCTCCAGTGTTTCGTGCTCCTCCCAAATGCTCGCTGTGTGACGAGTTGGGCCATGCGACCCACCAATGCCCACAGTTACCCGCATTGCAGAAGCACATGCAAATGCTCGATGATGACCCCAACATCCCAACTGTCGAACTAAACCCCACTCCTAAGCCTAAAGATAAGTCCCTACGTACCAACCACTCCTGCGCCATCTGCGGTATTTATGGGCACTATTCACATCATTGTCCCGATCTCCCGGATTACAGAGCGGCTCTCTATGAGATGAACAATCTGGACCTTGAGACGGCACCACCTACCATTGAGGAGATCTACCCCCCGGTCTCTCCCCCTTCTGAAGAGGTTAATATCATCTACATGATCTCTTCAACCAACACTTCCACTACCCCCTCGTCAACCGATTTGACGACGCAGACTTTCCGTACTGATGAGGAGATTCTTGAGGCCCTAACTGCCCCGGATTATCCTTGGGATGATATTCACCACCGTTCCTATTTCATCCCAGAAGCGTCTCCCTCTAGCACCGCTACCCAATACGCGGTCGAATCCAAAGACTTCCTCCCCACCAAGGTTGACTGGTTCAAGGACCCTATTCCTGCTCCTGATGCCTTCGAGGAGGGCAACATGGCCAACATCTCACCTGTCATCTAAGTTGATATTGCTGCTCCAGGTCGTGCTCCTGAACTCATTACTTTAGGAGCATTCTGCAGTAAACAAGAGATTGAGGACTACACACACCTTTTCAAAGAATTCCGTGATGTCTTTGCCTGGTCTTATACCGAAATGCCTGGTCTTGATCCCGCAATTATAGAGCACCACATTGACACATGGCCTGATGTAACCCCGGTTCGTCAGAAACAATATCCTCTTCCTCCCTCAAAGTTCCCAGGATATGCCCCTGAACTCATCACTTTAGGAGCCTCCTGCAGCGAGCGGGAGATTGAGGATTATATACAACTCTTCCAAGAGTTCCGTGATGTCTTTGCTTGGCCCTCTAACGGAATGTCCGGTTTCGACACCGCCATTCTCAACCATCACATAGACACACGGCCAGAGGAACTCCATGTTCTTACTGAAACCAACTCTAAAGGCCTCCCTTTACGCAACCCCCATGATGGGTTGCATCCTACGGAATCTCTATCCATAGAATAATTCGCGGCCCCATTTTGGTCTGCATTGTACAGTTTGCTCTCTTTTTGTTTTTCACTTTTTTACCATCATCTTACATTCATCCTTTCTGCATGATTACAGATGGACCATCTTCCACCTAGTTACACTGGCTTCGCTGACGGCGCAAGCCGCTGGTCTCCCAACCTGGCTTCTGCAGCATGGGTCTTGTACTCCCCTTCCAACGAGATGATTCACCTTGACGGGATATGTATAGGCGCTGCTACCAATAACCAGGCGGAGTATGATGCCGTGACCGGTCTCCTGACTGCCGCCCTCCAAATGGGCATAAGTCACCTTCATGTGTTCCTTGACTCCCAGCTACTTGTCTCCCAGCTCAACAACTGCTACCAGGTGCGTGATCCCTGCCTTTTTAGAAAATTCCTGCGCACAAAACAACTCAGTCGACAATTTGAATCCATCACATTCACACATGTCCCCAGAGCTCAAAATCGTATCGCAGACCAAATGGCCAACAACATCCTAGACTGGCATATCAATCACACCATGTAACATCATACATCATCATCCCATAGCATCTCATAAAAATACATATAAAAACCCAAAAAGATCGCATCGCATCTACATTTGCATCCATGTACATAAACCACATGCATATCCATAGGGGCATCCACGTGCCTAAAACATACATATATCATGTTACATTCCATAAAATACACAAGGGGCATCCATGTGTCTAACATCCTAACCTACTTGCATCCACGTGCAATGTAAACATATCATAACACATAAAGCGCATCCACGTGCGTACAAATACAACAACATCATATAAAAAGGTGCATCCACGTGCATATATATATCTCTCAAAAAATATACATGTTCAGTGCTATACATGTCCTGAGTACCCCTGTACTCAGCTATACAAAAAATGGCTATACATGCCTACAACCTCATCTACACACATGCCGTAGCTACAAAACTCGGGGGGAGTCCCCTGCACTCCCTAATGAGAGTCGTATCCTGCATCACTGCCAGCATCGGCTGCCTCTGAGTCCTCCCCTCGCTCCTCCTCCGGCAAGTCCTCCTCGCCTCCGGCCTCCTGTGCCCGAGCCCGGTCCACCAAAATCGCCACCCGAATCGCGATGGACCTAAACTCACGGGGTGCCCCCATGCAATCCCGTACCACATCCGGATCGACATCTCGCCAACCCTCGTCGGTCACTCCTATCAATAACCGATCTAAAAGCTCCCGTACAGACTCTAGGGTCACCTCTGGGTCCCGGCGCCGCACCTCTCCTCGTCCAGGCAGAGCTGGCACGGCCACAATACCCCGCCGGGCCACATGCCCTGGAGGTGGCCTCGGGCCCACATCTGCACAAACCAACCATATGTCAGTTACAGTATATCCATCTACTATCATATACATAAAATATGACGTACATAACAGGCAATAAAAACACACACGTACCGTCGGGACCCCATGCCTGTCCTGGTGCTCGGGGTGCCTCCGGATCTCCTGTGAAGTCCATATCCCGATACGGGAAGTCATCCAGCGTCAGTGGTATCTGAAGCCACTCCAGGTACAACTCCTGTGTAAAATACCTGCCCACGTCGCCACCACCACGGCGGTGCATCATCTCACCCCAACGGACCATCCTCGGCTCCCTCATCCCTCCTGCCCTAATCGGCACCCGTGGCCGCAGTGTGGGTACCCTCTCCATAAAGAAGGCACAAAGGAAGGACCCAAAACAAAAGCCCTTGCCATCTTCCTTCGCTGCCGTCAGCTGTCGCTGAACGCAGGTCAGGAACATTTGGCCCCAGGCGTAGTACGTCCCATCTAAGACGCGCTCTACCATCTGCATCTGCCCCCCAGACACCTTCTCCGGTGACTGGGAACCCAATACCCGCACCACACACGCCGCCATGGCCTGCACTGTCGGCTCCTGTAAATCCCTCACCAGGAGTGCATTCCTATGCACCCTCGCGTCCTGACCGCAGTATCTCTCCAACATGTCCTCCATGTCGACATCCGCGGCAACCCGCGGCTGTGTGTCTGCCACCCTGCCCAAGCAGGGTAACCCCGTCAGAAAGTAAACATCGGTCAGGGTAAGGTCCACCCTCTCACCCTGTACTCGGAAAGCCTGTATATCCGGCTCCCAGAAACTGATCAGACGGTTCAGCAACAATGTTGCTGTCCGTATCATAGGTATCTGTGCGAACTTCAAAAGTCCGCACAACCCCAGCACTGTCCGCACATGGCGGTTCTCTCGGATGAAACCCATGGTCTCATCAGGGATCTCCCGCTCTCTCCAGAGAACCTGGGGCATCCTGCCAATCACACAAAGTGAACTCATCAGTCTCATGACAACTTAAGAAAAATACTTTTCCCCCTCCCAGAAGCCCTAATAGCTCGGCCCAAAACCGCGGCTTTCGGGCTTCCTGCCGCGGTTTCCAACCGCGGCTGTCAGGCACATAGCCGCGGTTCCCAACCGCGCCTGTCATCCCAAAACCCGCGGTTGAGAACCGCGTGTTCCTCTTTGGAACTCGCGGCACTCGACCGTGGTTCCATCCAGGAATCACGCGGTCTCCAACCGCGTGGTTCGGCCCGAAACACGCGGTCTCCAACCGTGTGGTTTGGCTCGAAACTCGCGGTCTTCAACCGCGGTTTCGACCCCCTAACCCGCGGTCCACCCCACGTGGACCGTACAAATCAACCCTGGGACCCACTACCCAACCCCCCTCCCGAAAACATATGCAGGTATGAGTTCAATGAAATACCTGTATCTCGCGGATCTGCAAACAGCCAGACGGATCGTCCAGAAAAGCCACCTAAGCTCTGGTCCACTCAACTCACAAGTCAAAGTCAACAAAGTACAAATGACACATGTCATGTTGGACCCACCACTATTTATAGTCGGTTGACTTTTTCTTGTTTTGGTCATTCTGGCCCCATACGGCGTCCGTTTTACAAACCGTTTCCACCACTGGAATCAGCGCGACGTGACCGTCATGATGGTCACCTCGTTGCATTATTTTTGTCCTGTCATTTTTTACCCATTTTTCAGACGCCACTAGTCGCCTCGGTTTGCGTGCCACATCGGCCGTTCTCCATTTTTCACATGTTTTATATCATCGGATTCATTTTTCCGAGCTGGTGATGATGCTAGAGATCATTTCTCGCTCTCACCTCCAGATTTTCCAGGCATTTTTCAAAATGCCCCCGTCACCTCGGTGTGCGTGCCACATCGGCCGTCACCCGTTTTTGACATCCTTTATATCGCCGGATTCATTTTTCCGAGCTCGTGATGATGCTTGAGATCATTTCTCGCTCTCACTTGATACAATTTCAACATTGTGTCCCAACACCTTGCTGCCTCGGTTTGCGTGCCACATCGGCCGCCATCGGATTGTTCCACATTTTTACATGAGCCATTCACTCCTGTCATACTGCAAATGTTTCATTATTTTGCTACCATTTCATCCACCCCGCAAGGAGGTCCATCAGTGTTCCCACCGACCCTCGTTCTTGGTCATCATTACTAAACCTTGATTGAACACTTCCTCCTTGCCTGGCCATTCCTTTTGTTCGGTATAATTTTATCCCTTTTTCGGGCCGGACAAGTCCTTTACGAAAAAGGCACTTAGGGAGTTTCCGTTAATCTCTTTTCTGACTCCTAAAAGAATGAAAAGATCGCCGAGCAATCTTGCTTCCTTTCATGCTCGTTAAAGCACCTGAAAGGGCGTCTATCTGGTATAAGTTTAACCCTTTTCCGGACCTGGTAGACTAATTACGAAAACGGAATACTCTAGTCACACCGGCTAGAAGAGTTCTTCATTGCATCCTTTTATGCTTCTTTGGGCCTTGGAGACTAAATCTACGAAAAAGCAACCCCCTGGAGTCTTCTTACTTGCTTTCAGACTCTCTAAAATTGAAAGCAACCACGAGCATACACTGTCCTGGGCTCGAAAAATCCACACGACAGTACCATTCCATCATTTCAGAGTCTTCTTATCGCTTTCAGACTCCTTAAAATTGAAACCAACCACGAGCATGAACTGTCCTGGGCTCGTAAAATCCACACGACAGTATCATTTTATCCACCCACTTCTTCTAGTTCCTTAACCCTTGAAGAAGTATCCTCCCGTGCCTCATGGCACTATGATCGATCATCTCGGCAGCACCCCCAATCAGGTCGCCTTTGTTCAGAGTATTCAGCAGTCTTCTGCCATTTTACACCAGCTTGAGTCTCCCTCAGCCAGTTATCCCCCCAGATCCATTACAGCTATGATCCCTTTTCCCTCAGTCAGTTTCATATGCTGCCAGATCATTCCCATTATCATACTCTGAACAAAGGAAGTTTGAGTCCACCCACTCTACTTGCCCAGTTGTCCCACCACAGTTTGTTAGTCCTGCCATCAGTACTATCACATTTCGGTCTTGTACCTCGCGCTCCTGTCAAGGAAACATCATTGCCTTGATAGTTGCAGGTCTCCCTCTGTCGACGACAGCTCCTCTATTCCAGAGGATAGGCCCAGAGGTCCCTACGCCTTGGACTTATCACCATCTGTGGTAAGTGCCTACGGATCATTCCGAGAGGAATCATCATTGCCTCTCTGAGTGGTTGTTCCTCACATGCTCGACTTCAGCACCTTGATCGCATCGTTGAGGATCGCGTAGGATTATATCCCATCAGTCTTTCGTCGAAGACCCCGGATTTCCCCCGACTCTAGCCCATTGGTGAGTCACTTCGGAACGGCCAGTTATATGTTCCTGTGGATGTCCGGGCTGCGTTGGCGTTTGTATTCAGAAGCCATCCAGTTCCATGCTTCCTTGAGTACCCAGTTTCAGTTCCAGATCCGTTCCAGTTCCGTGTACCATGGAGAGCTTGACCCCAGTCATTATGATCCAGCAGCTCATCAGTTCCTTTGGTACCACACTCAGTAGCACTGTTGATTGTTCCAGTGCACCAGTTCTGCAGTTCACACATGATCCGCTCAGCAGTATGTCCCAGATTTGTGTCCCCTCTGGACTCTTATGATGTACACAGTGGTCATGTCTCTTACAGGTCCCCCTTTTCGGGCCTTACATTTACGTTTATGTATCTTGATACGAGCATGGGTATGCCCGCCTCGTCCATATATTGAGATTATTCCTCAGTCAGTATTTGAGGTCATGTATATTTCAGGTCCCCATTTTTGGACCCCATTGTTGTTATTATGTTATATCCTGATACGAGCATGGGAATGCCCGCCTCGTCCATATGATCAGATGATTCCTCATCCTTTATTGAGGTTATGTACTTTTAGTTCTTGCAGTTGTTCGGGATCGTTGTTCCGGGCTTCAGTTTGTTTCTTCTCTCCTCTCCACTCCCAAGGAAAACCATTCATGACTTATGATGTCCATCGGCCATACGATGAGCTCCTGCCCTCGCACATCAGGGGGCAATCTGTTAACACCCAAAAAGTGCTCACTAGCTCATTTACCACATTATATGGCCCATTTGTCCATTTTCCTACCATATTTCCATTAAAAATCCCAAAAAATCCCATTAAAAAGCCTCCAAAAGGCCTAAAATGCCTCCAAAAGGCCATAAAACCCTCAAAATAGCCTAAAAAAGGCTAAAAAACCCCCTTTTCCTCCAAAAATAGCAAAAATCCCCTAAAAAGGGAATAAAAATATAAAATAATGAGGAAAAGGAGGAAAAAACCCTATACAGCTGCCTAAAACCATGTGTTTCCTAAAACCATGGGTCAGCACTCCACCACCAAAAAACTATAAATAGGTGATGGAGATCCCTTATTCCATATCCACAATCACAAGCACCCTTACTCTGCCAAAATCTCTCTCGAAACCCTAGTTCATCATTTGAACTATTTTCACCTTGAGAGCCACCTTTGGCCCATCCCCCAACATTGGAGAAGGAGAAGGAGCATTCAGAAGCTTGGAGCATCCTCTTGGACACTGCAAAGGGCTTCACCAACCTTGACACTCAAGGTAACATCAATACAAAGTCATTCTTTCATTTTGGTGTTTATGCTTCATGCTTGTCTTAGAAATAATTTAATTTTTGTTTTTGCATAATTAGTTTAATATACTGAACTGCTACTAAGGAGTCCATTCTCCTTAGTAGGTGCTCATTGGCACAAGCTAGGGGTAAAACCCTAGCTACAACAAGTACATGTAGGCTCGTATTTAACCATTAGGTTAAAAACCCCATTATAACTGACTGGGCCGACCCCCACATGGTGGGTCTAATAACCCTAGTTACCACAACCAAATCGGAGGAATAAACATCTCCGGATTTATAGTATAATCACATCGGAGGTATGGTACATCTCCGGAATAAATAATATACAAATATAATATTCTTTGAAGTTACAATATTTCAACACCCCCAGCGTGATTGCTAGAAGTAAGTGACTTAACTCCAACATGGTGAGGAGAGGTGATCGAGTTGAGTTCAACATAATGCTCAGAAGTTGAAGACATGCCCCCAAGCTTCATTTCATTCTCCTAATCTACATCTTCACTTTATTAAACTCCTAGTTACTAATATGAATATGTTCACCGACAGTGAAGGAAGATCAAAAGGAATAGGAGGATGAAAAGAAGGTTTAGGTACTAAATCTATGGGAAGACTCGACTCAATGGAAAAGGATCTGTTTCATTTTTTAATGAGCTTGACACAGGAATAGAACTATGCTCGTGACCTTTTTAATTTTTTAAATAGCTTGACACAGAAAGGGAACTATGCTCATGAAGTTGGTTTCATTTTTATGCAATCTTGAAACCAAAGGTAAACTATGATTGTAGGGGTCTATTCCATTTTTTAACGAGCTTGGAATCAAATACTAATCTGTGCTCATGGGAACCTGTTTCATTTTTTAACGAGCTTGACATAGAAAGGGAACTATGCTCATGGTTAAGTCTTGTTGATGGGTTCCTTCCCAACATGATGTATAGAGGTTGGTAGTGTTCCCCATAGCATAAGAAGCTAGGGGGATAACTCCAGCATGATGTCTAGATGTTGGATACATGCCCCCCATCCCTAGAGGGATGAAACCATTAAAACATGTGGAACATTCAGAGAACTCTAATGACTATGAGTCATGCAATGAGTGGGTGTGACAAAGTAAAAATGATCAATGGTCACCATATTCCCATGATGAGGAAAATGCATCACTCAAAAGAGTGAGGACACTACAACTTTAATTGCATAAACATAGTCTCGTCCAAGGAGTAGATTAAAATCTAAGGGACTTGGATGACCATAACATCGATACAAACAATTTTCCATCCTAAAGTGATAGGTAACTGAGGAAGGATCCCTAAAGGTCCAGTAGGCCTTCTATTAAAAGCCAATATCTGGTCAGTGACTGGCACAAGCTGAGGGGAACCTATAGCTTGCCAAGAAGTTTAGGCTAAAATACTAATAGAAGCTCCCTCATCCACTATAGTGCGAAATATTTCTTTATCGAAAACTCCTACATATATCTGGAAAGGAACACTCGAAGGAAGATGAGATTTTGTTAGACCATTCCAATCAAAGGAAATGACCTCAGTACTTTGAGGGGGTCCTATGGAAATGTACATGGTTTCCCCTTGCCTAGAATAATCTGAACTGACTAGGAAAACATCAACGGTTTCCAATTCACTCTCAACTGGAAGACTAGAATGAGACAAAGATTTTATCATGGTGACTACTTCAGTCTGGGAATTCTCCGATGAAAGAGTGGGATCGACCGAGGATGGGGCTAGATCGACCACTTCATCAACCAATGGGGGGTCAAGGGATGACTTACAATATCAAGTTGAAAGGTGGTTAGTAGATACAGTAATGTCTTCCAACAATTGTGAAGCTTCATCCATGAGTGGACAAAGGTAAGTAAGGTGCATGCCCTTGCATAACAAACAAGGATTCTTGACTTTACCTTTCCGAACCTTAACCACAGAGTCACTAGTTGATGGGGTATCATCAGTATGATGTCTAGAGGTCGATAATACAGGTGGTTTGGATGCTTTATACCACTCTTCTAATTCTTTGGAGATACCGGGACAATCGTTGAGAAGGTGATCACCCTTGCAAAGATTGCAAGGGAACTTCGCTCTACCAAGTGTTCGAATAGGATGAGTGCCATCAGAGGAAAATGGTTTATGCTTTGTCTCTTTTTTATCCTTCTTATTCTTTATCTTCCTTTTCTTCTTCTTATTATCCTCCTAATTAATAACACTACTGCTTTGATTAGGAGAGGAAGAAGAAACGGAATAAGATGAATCCGACGAAGAAGGGGAAGGATTATTTTGGGATTACACTCTTGTGGTGGAGAGTCAAAATTTGAAACATTGGGTACAACCGGATTCACCAGATTGAATAACCATACCGGTAATCCTATGGTTAATCTAGGAAGATTTAAAGTGGCAATAAAGGGAGGACCAATATCTCCAACTGGGGGAAAGGAAAAAGTTACCCCTTGAAAAGGGGCCTCTTGATTGGTAGACCCAGAAGAGGTGGCCATATCTAGACTCCCTAAGTCCTTCTAATTATCACTCATAAGAAATGCTACTCAAACCAAAAGAAATAGGAAAACTTGTGAATAGGAGGGATGTAAAAGACGGATCGTCATGGGCATGTCAAGCTATCACAACTCATGATATACTGTAGGGTCCAACAGTTATACTCGGCCCAATTTTTCATAGCACTAACCAAGGAGTATTGGGACCGTACCCTTGGCCATATAAGTCAACTACCTAACAGTACATGCATAGTAATCTCCCTGAGTGCTGTTCTCGGTGTATTGCGACAACAAGATGGCCAAAAGGTTTGCTCGGATGGTTCTAGGAATCCTAATGGGGTCTCCCGATATACTCAAGGTACGTGGGAGCACAAATCCGTAGTGGTGTTGTCCAATGTACAACCGTACAATAAGATATTGTTGATATACTACCGAGTACATGAAGTACCTTTCTATATATGCAAGGGTACATGAAAGGTCATTCGATATACCAGTTGGTACGTGGAAGATCTGCAGGCCCCCAGAATGCCGTGCAGGAAGATAACAACAGCCACCACGCTTAACGATGCTGGAACACATCACTAACCTAACACATAAGTTTCTAAAAGTATTAAACTTAAACTAACGCTTAATTTTATCTTATGCGGTTAAGTGAATCCATGAAGTGAAGACTTGAAATTTAAAAAATATGAAAATATGATCTATTTGAAAATGTAAGTCTTCATTTCTATGAAGTTCTATTTAAGAAAGAGAGAGAGATATGTTTTCTTCCCAAATGCATAACCCTATGCAAATGCAATTTTAACTCTTTTCAAAATGATAGAAAGAAATAAAAGATGCACCCAAAACTAACCCGAAGCAATAAAAGAGATCTTTTTTATGAACACCAAATGCAATAATTATAATATGTTTCCTATCTTTTTACACTCGAAAAATACACATCTAAGCTATGGAAAGAAGGATTTCACAAACGTTTCCAATCAAATTCAAGACAAAGAAAAGCACTTAATAATCTTATTTAACTCAAACGCACACAAATATAAAACATGCCTTTCTTCTTCTTATGAATGTAAGACCGAGAATGTCAAATGATCAAATTAAAGCAATAAGAATACTTATGTTTTCTAATTTCATGAATATAGCAAAAGAGTGACAAAATCAAGCTTCTCTTTGAATTAAAGTGGAGACAAGGAATCAATCTTTTCCAACAATCATTAGATAGCTCAACATGTAAGGGAAACAAGATGCACAACCCAAGGAAAAGAGGCTTAAAAAGACATGGATATTCCACACTTTTCAAGTCTTTTAAAACAAGCCAATCCACACCAAACAAAAAATTATCTCAAAACCTTAAGATGGGTCAAAATAGAACCCATTTCACTTAAAAATGCAAGCAAAACACTAGTTTTGACTCAAAGGCCCAAACATGGATCCAAATCTCAAAACTATCCAAAAATGGAGGAAAATGATAGTACGCTGTGTCCAGGGGTTCTGTGACTATAAGGTGCAGCACAGAGAAGTCTGTGGATCAAGCCAAAATCAAAATTTGGAGAGTGGATAGACCAAGCACCAAGCTTGAAAGACCAGTGTAGTCTATGGTTAGGTGCAAAGTACTCAACGCAGACTATATACAGGTGTAAAGCGTCGGCAACGTAAATTGTCAGATCGGAAAAAGCGTCGATGGTGCGGGATGATCAGACACAGATTGCGCTCAGGATGGACAAGCACATTGGATGCACTACCCAGGTGCGCCGGGCGAATAACCCAATGTAAATAATGAAAAAATCCAAACAATGACTAAGTAAATGGATTGAAGATGATTCAAATAGACCCATAGAAAGTCAACAAACTCTTAAAGAAAATAATATGATGGTGAAAATAGGCTCAAGAGGAAAAGAAATGGTTCATTACCAAATCAAATAATAACACATTCAAACTTAAAATCAAGACAATGTAATTCCCTGGTATGGTCGCCATATTTGTTATTGGACAATCTACTTGAGTGGATGCGAGCCATATCTCCCTAGTTCAATGTGAATCTAGAACAAATAAGAACATAACATAAAGCTACTTTCCTAGATCAGGTTAGAGATCGAGTAATTAGACATCTTACCTTCATATTTGTATATCGTTCTCCTCGTTATTTCTCCTAGCTCCGCGGTCATTAGATCTATAGCTACAAGGCCTATCAAAACATGTGGGAACAAAACAAGCAGTAAAACATATCTAAACACTATCTAATCTAAGTAAACTGTTAAGGAAGTAAAATATAAACATCATCAACACAATAGACATTTATGGAAAGAGTTTATATTACTGTATAGAGAGTAGGAAATACAAAGTAGAGAGATGATTACAACCCAAGCCTTAACGCTGCAATCCTACTCCAACAAGCCAAGCCAAAGCCTCCAAAGGAAATGTAAGCCTCCCAAGAGATGGATAGGGATCACCTAGGCTAATTACACCAACATGTAAGTGCTATAGACTTCCTGCCTTTGGAATGGAGAGGAGATTTGTATTTATAGGACCAAGTGGATAGAGTAGGTTGAGGATCATGGGGAGAGGACTAAGGAATCCTCCCTTGAGGTTAGGGAACCTTAGGAGAGCTCTCCTAGGAGTTAGCGATAGGGATCCACCTCATCCAACTTCTATAAATCACTTGAAAGCCTCCTTTATCCAAATTAACCAACACCGGCGCAAGATGCATGAGGTCAACCTGCACCTGAGAGGGGAGGCGCAGGTTGCACAAAGGAAACCTAAGCCATTGGTGCACTTAGCTAGACTACATCTTGCACCTAACCTAGTTGGATGCTTCTTACTCAAAGATAACCCGCGCCGACCCAACTAGACATTGTGGACAAAGGGCATAAACTTTCTCTTAATGGATTCTTGATCATGGAAACTTTAGGGATTGAGGCACTGAGTTAACAAGGGACTCATGATGACGAGATTTAGGTCTAACAAAAGCGTCAAAAGAATTCTGTGCAGCCTCATCCTAGAAAAATTGGGTGTCTTTTTTAAGCAATCACATAAAAGATTTGGTGATCTTTGGATAGTTGATGATAAGGCGTCTAAGAAAAATAGACATGCCTTGTAAACTTTGAAGTTGTCAGATGGTGCGAGGAGGAGGAAATTTGACAATGGCCTCAACTTTTAAAGGATCGACCGTGATCCCTCGATTAGACACAATGAAACCTAGTAGTCGTCTAGACTCGACATAAAATACACATTTGTTTGGGTTTAAATGAATACTGTAGTATCTGCATCATTCGAACATGAGCCGTAACTGTTCAGGATGATCTCTTCTCTTGCGATATAGCATAGGTAGATCATCCAAGTAAGGTTCAACCACATGTTTGTTGTCATGAAAAGAAAAGTTCATAGCTCACTGGAAAGCAGCCCCATCATTCTTCAATCTGTATGGCATTTTCCTATAGGCAAATGTACCCAAGGGACATATGAAAGCCGCCTTGTGCTGGTCTTCAGGTTTGATTTGAATTTGATTATATCCCAAAAACCATCCATAAAAGAAAAAATTTCATGGCCTGCACACGCATCAATGATTTGATTGATAAATGGTGTGGAATGGTTGTCTTTTGGATAGGTGTTTGACAGACAATCCACTCGAGCGGACACGAGCCAGATCTCCCTAGCTCAAAGTGAGTCTAGAATAAATAGTGAAGACTACAAACTACTTTCCTAGATCTGATTAAGGATCAAGTAACTAGACGTCTTACCTTAACTTCATAATCCTTTCTTCTGGATGTTGGTCCACGTCTTGCAGTCATCAGATCTCAGTTGCAAGACCTGTCAAGACACATTGAACAATGAAAACAAGTAAAGAGAATATATACAATAAGAGATCTAAGTAAATATTTAAGCAGGTAAACTACACAATATCATCACACATAAACAATATTGGTAGAAAGCGTTTATATTGCTGTAAATATAGGTAAAGTACATAGGTAAGAATGACTACAACCAAAGCTTAACACAATAGGCCTTCTCCATCCAATCCAATTGCTATATTCTCCCAAGGAAGTGTGAGTCTCTCAATGGATGAGGTAGAGATATCAATGATGATTTCACCAGCATGTAGACACTATAGACTTCCTCCCCTTGGAGAGGGGTAGACCTTCACTTATATAGGACTAAGTGGATAGGGTATGGATAGGGTAGGTTGAGATATGGTAGGAGAGAGATAAGGGATCCCCCCAAGAGGTTAGGAACCAAGTTCCAGCTCCCCCAAGAGGTCAGGGATAAGGATCCAAGTCAGTAGGCTTCGAGAATGAGCTCGAAGGACCTATTTTTTTCCATTAACTGACTTCATCACACCCTGCAATAGAGCAAGATGCAACGTCGCAAGTTGCATGAGTGCAGCCTGCGACGACCTCTCAAAAACTAGCATAAATGCAATGGTATCCCTCCTAGGTAAATGAATTAGCCAATGAAACCTCAGGGATGTATATACTGAACACAATCATGGCTACTAGCCACAAGCATAGATCCATGATGAGATGATAACACAGCCACGACCAATTTAAATGTGGATCCATGTGACATGACTCAATACAAAACTCCATCACAACCTGGGTAAAACATGACTCACGAGGGTCTTCAAGCTGAACCCGCAATGATACAAATCTATCCATGTGATTACAAATGTCTTGACGTCGAACATGGTAGAAGCCACTTGATTATCGGTCGTTGATGTATACCGTTAACAAGTGTGAGGGAAATCACCATTGATGTTAATGATCCCAAGGGTATCACAGTACATATCATCAAGCATGAATAAATGAGTAGAAGTCAAATGCAATATGAAATCTTTCGATCAAGAGCCAATGATGTAAACTCATGTTGAAAGCAAGGTAACCTACCATTGAGGCATGCAGAGACAAGGTACTTGGTTGGTTTCTAGATTCAATCCTCGGATGATCATTTGGAGTCAACAAGGATGAATCCGTCGAAGGAGGGCCATGATGAATCCCCCATCATTGACATGAAACATGACAAAGGATGTATAGAGCAGAACGGATGGTACAGTTACATGCAATACTGACTCATAGTAGACCAACATAATGGAAGGTGTACTGACTATAGATAATGAGTAGTGAGAGTATTCTTGAACATGGGCATGACATGCCTTGGAAGTATTGACTTGACGAGTTATGATACCAAATCCTAATGTAACTGATGATGGAAGCGTTCTTTGAATGACTCAAAGGAGTAACAAGACTCAGGAAATAGGTGAAATGCAAGGACAAACAAATGATCCAAGTGTAGTATGCAAATGCAGATGAGTGCCATGTTCAAGAAACGACTAGATATTGGCACTAATAAGGGGTGTAACATAAAAGCTTTCCTTTTTCCCCATCATGAATGATGAGTGCCTCGTGTTTTTTACGAGCTTGATGAGGGTAACTAGATGCTCAATATAGCTCATCTCATAGATGAGTCCAATCCCAAATATTTTCCAAACTTGGGACAGGAGGGTTTCGTCCCATGGCGGGCCCTTCAATGTGAAAGTTTAATGAGTCCATAGAAGGTAAACTCGGTCATCATTTCATGTTTAGAGAGTCTGAAAAGAACTAAAGAAGACTCCAATGGTCCTTTTTCGTAAAGTTATCCTCATCACACGAAAAAGAGTAAAACAATGTGGGAGAGGACTCTTCCAGTCATGATTGGCTAGAGTATACCTTTTTCGTAAGTAGTGCCCCCTGGTTTGAAAAAAGGGTAAACTATCACCAGGAAGATGACCATTCAAATTATTTAACAAGCGTGAACGAGACAAGTTCACTTGGCAATCTTTTTGTATTTCGAGAGCCTGAAAAGAGCTTAAAGATAGACTCCGGGGGGGGTCCTTTTCCGTAGGAGTTTAACGAGCCCAAAAAAGTGATAAATCATAACTCGATGATGTATTCCCATAGTTTCAAGAGCACGAGAAAGAAAAAAGAGTTATCTCATCATCATAAAATAATTACAATCTAATGAATGGAAAATAACGACAAAAACACACAAGGGGTGTTCATACCTGAGATGACCGTTCTAATGCGAAAGCGACATAAAAAGACACTTAATGACTCCTGCACACTTGGAAAGTAGGCCAAATAGTCAACCAACCGTTCAAATATGATAAAATTGACCCAAACTATAGCAGATGACAAAAAAGCGTCAAATATTTGAAAAAGGAATATTTCATTTTGTTTATAAATAGAAACAAAAACCAAATATAGTCACCATTGTTTCATTTGCCAAATTTGGGAGCAGAAGTGCCATTTGGAGCCAAAACTTCACTTGTCGATTCTGGGAGCTACGAGTAGCCATTTCACCCGTTGTCCAAAGCAAGTAACTCTAAAATTCATCTATCATAAGTATAGTGGTTTACATTTTTGAATTTGGTTCATTTTTTGGGGTTTTAGCTTGGTTTGTGAAGGGCCATTGCGTCCTGGGGTTGCCGTAGTCTTCCCTTTCGGGAACTACGACGAGACTGAGTCATCGTAAAGGTCACATGGATGGACTACGATGATGTCACACTGTTAGCAATAATGGGGTGTGATGGAGGAAACATCCAACCCCAAACACAAACCATTCCCAAAAAAATAACTTTGGTGGTTGAAGCAAGTGTTAACAATGTTTAAACTCCCCTTTTGGTAGGTTACCAGCAGCCATAATGGTTTTGGATTTGCATGAATGGGAGCATGATCTAGATGATGAATAGGTTGAAAATGATCCACAATGTGTGGAAGCACTGAGGAACTGTGGGCTCCTCAAGTTCTTCAAGATCCAGTGCATGAGGGCCCAAATCTTGTTACTGACACATATGCTCCGATGTTGGGATGCGGCCCAACAATACTTCGTGATTGGTGAACACATGCTTACCATAGATGTTGAGTACATCTACTTCCTAACTGGATTGTCCTGAAGAGGGGACAATGTGCTTCTTACTGGATCATGTGGAAGTGATCGTACTGTGGGTGACATGATCCTACAACACTGTATTTCCAACACTCGTGCTTCTAGTGGGAAGATTCCCATAAAAAATGTGCGGGAATGTCCATTGCACACCATACTTTTCACCATTATGATGATGGTAGGGAGCCAAGATCCTCACTTATCCACCAGGTCTCAGATGCTATATGCAGAGGACTACATGTCTATGAAGATCTTCAACTGGTGCGAGGTACTCCTCACAAACATGCGAGCTCAGCTGACCAAGTGTCGACGGGGAGAGCTAAAACAGTTTGGCTACAGTTCGATAGTGATCTTGTTCCTCTTGGAACGGGTTCCCCTCTTGTGCCCTCAGGTACCATTGGATGACAGGGATCCTAGGGATCCACACATGGCTAGATGGACAGAGGTGATGGCCCGACAAGGTGGGGGTCCCATAATTTCATATGGTATTGAGTTCTTTAGCTGGCTAGAGGGCTAGTTACTTATGGTCGAGGATTACACGTACATTGGTATAGACTTCAGAGATCACCGAGACTTGCCACTTCGTGAGGGAGCAGCATGGGAAGACATAGGTAAGAACAATAAGCCCTTGTACTTTTTAAATTTTACGTATTATAATTTTTTTGTTATAGTGCTAATGAGTTAACAACATGTGTGTGCAGATGTGGGCCCCGTATGACCAGTCAGAGTCTCTCTTCTTGCGAGGAGAGAGAGAGGAGAGGGAGCAGTCATGGGTCCTGCTGTACATGCTTCTATTGCAGAGATGGATGGATTCTATGCCAACTTGAGTGGGTTGACATTACACGTTCCCAAGCCGACGGTAGATGAGGTGCTGCGGCTGATGCAGGTGTACACGGTTGGAGCGACTGCGTGCTTCAACGCACTGCTTCGTAGGGTTGCGAGAACAGTTGACTGTTTCCACACTCAGTATGCTAGAGCTACTAGACCTAGGGTTGTACGGGCCAGGCGATAGGCCTTATGTTGTTACTATGTACTGAGAGCTTATAGGCTTGAGATTTTTTGTATTTACTAAAAGCTGCGAGGCTTCAGATTTTGTAGAGACTCACTGAAAGCCGTCGTGCTTCAGATTTTGTACCAGCACTACTTTTATGATGATATATCTATACATACATTCTGATGATTTATACATTATGTGTTTTAAAAATGGATGAATGGTGTGGTCTTGTTATGTGTTTGCTTATATAAAATGAGTTATTTACATGTTGCGTCTACTTTTAACAATTCATGAATATTGTTTATGTGTGTGCAATGTACCAATCTAAGATGAAATTGGCCATAGAATCGGAAACTATGTTCGCATCTCGTGGAATGTGCAGGTATTGAATGGACTCAAAGGACCTCTCCAAAAGACGGACTCGTCAATAGAGAGAGAGTAAGATGGGATCGTGGATGACGTAGACTCGGTTAATATGAGAGACTACTAGTTGAGAATCTAGGTGGATGACAACATGGTCCATAACCAAAGAAATGGCATCAGTTAGGGTTCCAGTGACTACTTGATATTCTGCAGCATTGTTGGTTGCGAAAACTAGACACATTTCCCTTGGGATGATGAGCTTGCCGGTAGGTGAATAGAGTACCCAGGCTGCCGAAGCAAGGTTACAGGTATGCCAGCTGGCGCCATTCACGAATCCATAGCATGTTGCCATCTGCACACGTAGACAGAACATGGTATAAGAAATGAAACAAATCCTAAACACGCAAAACAAAAGCGTCACACCACAAAAAAACACACACACATGCCATGTACAGTATATACAAAAGTACTTATGCGTGAAAGACTCAGGCATAGTACCTCTTCAGGTAGAGCCCATTGTGGGGCTCACCCAAAGATATCCTGTCGTAGTCTTCAAGCTCATAATCTCCCTTCTCCAAGACACGTTTCACTATGTAAGGTCCATGCCACATGGAATCAAACTTTCCTGCCCCCAGCTTATCATGTTTTTGGTCATATGTGAGGACCAAATCTCCTTTGATGTAGGTGTGAGGTTCTACCGACCGGTCATACTGTGCTTTGATGCGTTTCTTATGACCCTCGTTTGCAAGAGCGACATCTTGGCGAGTCTTGTCGAGATTATCTAGGTAAAGGAAGCATTCTTCCTCGGTAGTAGTGTTTGGGAGAAGTTCAATGGCGAGCTTGAGGGACGGAATCTCGCACTCAATAGGAAGGACCGCCTCCAATCCATACACTAGTTGGAAGGGAGTAAACCCAGTGGCAGTTTTAATAGAAGTTCGATAAGCCCAAAGTGAGTAGAAGAGCATGTTGTGCCAATTGGCTTTGTGCGTACCCACCATACGTTGGACTATAGTTTTCAAGACCTTGTTAATGGCCTCGACCTGTGTGTTCGATTACGATTAGTACAGTGTTGATTTTTCATGGCGAAAACCCAATCTATCGCTCAACTCATCAACCATATGGTTCATGAAGTGAGAACCATGGTAAGTAACTATCGCTTGAGGAACTCCAAACCACGCTATTACATGGTTAAACATGAAGAGTGCGGCAGTCTTTCCATTGTTTATTTATGTAGGCATTGCCTTAGCCCACTTTGTAAAGTAGTCCACAACTACAATGATGTAACTATGCCCCCCGGCCGAGGTAAGCTTACAATGCATGAAATCGATGCCCCATTTAGTAAAGGGGCCAATGGAAATAACCAGGTGTAACAGGGTGGGATGGGTGCGCTTTTTCATATGAAAATGTTGGCATGGAGGACATTTTTTTACGGCCTCAATACAATATTTGAAGATAGATGGCCAATAATATCCTTAAGGATTTTAGGTTTCCGTGGTTTGCAATTTTATGTTGGGCTTCCGGATAATCCACGGTCTTCATTTTAGTTATCGACGTTTCGATTCCCAAGTTGGATTCATCATCAAGACATGCTATGGATAGATAAGTTGTTGGTCAGGTGTATAAGTAACCTGATAGAGATGCTCAACCTTCCTCTTTCTACCTGCCCTTCGTCTTCATCTTCTAATGGTTATCTTTTGTCTTCCAACGGTTTTCTTTCGTCTTCCAGTGGTTCTCCAAAACCTAGTTATTAGAAACCTTCCAATGATGGTCAAAATATAATAATGCAAGGGTCAAGTTAAAAATGTAATAATGTAATTTATCAATTATAATCATTTAATATAGAAATGAAAGGGTTGATAAACATTTAAAATCAAAGGGTTAAAATGTTATGTTATAAAATAATGTAAATACATTTATGTTATAAATTAATGTAAATACATTTAAAATAAAAATAATAAAATAATGTAAATACATTTAATATAACATAAAAATAAAGGAAACCTTTACTCACAAGTCTAGCTAAAAAGGAAACCTTATTAAACATAAAAGAAAAAGAAATATTAATAATTATTAGTAGTCCAAAACAAACCAAGCTACTGATTATTATAATTAAAATTATAGTGCAACTTGATGATCATTACAAATTATATTAACGAACTACTAGTAGCTATTAATATGTTATAATACATATTAGTTCATATTAATTATAACCCTTTAGTCCATATTAATTATAACCCTTTAATCAAAAGATAAGTATAAAATTGCTTAATAACCATTAAGAATAGTTGAAAGTTGAAAGTTGAAACCTGAAAGTTGAAACGAATAAACTAGTTGGAGGTTAGGTTAGTGATAAATACTTACCTAATATTGTATGACACCTGAGATTTCATACCTGGTTTCATCCATTACCTTGCTTATTGATTAGAGGTAGCCATCTCTTGCTTATTTCAATTCCCCTATCTCTATTTAGGTTGTTTGGGTGCTTTATGATTTCCAAGGCCTCTCTCACCCTTCATCTGTAGTAGTGGTCTTCAAATGCGATCATTTCTGTGTTCTTTAGGCAGACATGGTGTTTTGTTTTGAGAGAATGCTCTGCGAGTGCGGAGGTATTCATCCTTTCCCTCCTTATGTCAGCCCCATGCTCCTTCAGTCTTGTTTGAAAAGAGCGACCCGTCTCTCCTATCTATCTCCTTCCATAAGAACAATCTACCTTGTACACCCTTTTATATTGGTGCCATTCAATCTTGTCTTTAACCGACCGCATCCTCTATCTAATGGTTTCCATTAGCCTGAAGGATGTCCATACTTCTTTTTTCCCCAATACCCTTGCAATTTTTTCCATTACTCCTTGAATGTAGGGGAGGAAGGCCTTGATAGTCTTTCTCTCCTTTGTGCGTTGATTCCGGTTTTCTGCTTTTTTCCATTGCCTTATAGATGTGCTTATTCTTGTATCCCAGGCTCCTGAAGATAGAAGTTAAGTGGTCTTTCTCTTTTTCTATGTGGTCTTTATTAGATATGAGAAAAGCTCTCATGGCCAAGGTGTTAATTACCCCAATTTTCTTAGATGGGTGGTGGTGGGAGTGAGCGTGAAGGTAGTTTTCCTATGTGCAAAATATTCTGGGATGTAGCCATCCCAGAGAGGTGACCGCCACATGCCCCAGCATGACAGTCATTCAAAGCGCATTCAGCCTCATCATGAGTCAGACAACGTCGAAGGATATAATCAATACCACAACGGTACAAAGTATCATTGATGATCAGATAATATTTTGCATGGTGGTGTATGCAACGTCGGTCGTCACGAGACAATTCAGGGCTGAAACGTTGGGTTTGAAGATACAATGTGATATCTCCATACCACGGATCAGATGTACTAATAAGAAACAATGACTCATCCGGAAAGGAGTCATTGGGATGAGATTCTACATCAGTGCGGGGGAGGTCACAGATGAGCTTAGCAAACACCAAAGATTTTTTTGACTTGGCTTTTTCAAAAAGAAGATCGAATTCTTGCAATATCACGATCCAATGTGAATACTTGCCCCCAAGTACCTGATGATTCAGAACGTGGTACATGGGATTTGAATCAGCGATGATGGTGGTGGTGCGAAGCAAAATGTAAAGTCGGAACTTCTGCACGGCTATGACTGTCGTGAGAGTGAGCTTCTCAACATGTGAATAGCAAGTTTCAGCGTCAATGAAACCTTTACTGGCATAGTATATCACATGTTCTTGAGCATTCGGGTCTTCCTGTACCAAAACCATGGTGATAGCGATGTCAGAAGCGGCAAGATATAAAATGTAATCTCGATAGTAATTTGGCGGTTGGATCATAGGGGCATGCGTGATGGCATGTTTTAAACTATCAAAAGATCGTTGAGCTTGGTCATCCCAGTTGAACAGGACATCCTTTTTCATTAATCTCATGTATCCCTATGTCTTTTACATGAAATTACAAATGAAGCATCATAAATAAGTTGTTCTTCCTTGCAGAATTTGAAGTTCCGTAATGTTGGTTGGAGGTGGAAGAGCAACGATGGCTTCCACCTTCCAGGGATCAATGCGTATCCCATCTTTTGAGACGATAAATCCTAGGAGGCATCCAGACTCGACACAAAAAATACTCTTGTGAGGATTCAGATGGATATTGTACCTCCTTCATCTGAGGAAAATGGTCGTCAGATGATCTAAGTGGAACTCACACTGCTTTGAGTGGGCAGGGAGGTCATCCAAGTAAGGTTGCACAAAGTCCTTCACATGATGGAAGGCATACGAAATGGCCCACTGGAATGTGGCACCAACGTTTTTAAGAACAAAAGAAAGTTTACGATATGCAAACATTCCCCAAGGACAAATGAATGTAGTCTTGTGTTGGTCAGCGGGGTGGATCTCAATTTGGTTGTATCCGGAAAAGCCATCCATGAATGAAAAAATGACACTTCCAGCACAATTGTCAATGATCTGGTCGATGAAGGGAGTTGGGTAGTTGTCCTTGGGACAAGATTTGTTGAGATCTCGATAATCGTCACAGACATGGATGGAACCCTGTTTTTTATTCACAGGGACAATGTTTGAGACCCATTTTTTTAATGGGACAGGGTAAATGAAGTAGCCTTCAAGAGTTTCTCAATCTCTACCTTGATTTACATCGTCTTTCGAGGGTGTACTAGTCGTAACTTTTGGCGGACAGGTTTGACGTCGCGATAGGTTTTAATCTCATGTAAAACAATGGAGGGGTCTATCCTAGGCATTTCCTTGTAAGTCCAAGTGAACATGTCTTAGAATCGCTTGAATAAGGCCATGGCGGTGATGAATTCTTCAGGGGAACACTTCTGGCTGAACTGAATGTGTTCCACTACACCAGGAGTAACCGAAAAAGTGGTAGGCTCAATGCTGGAAAAGTTTCCTTTAGAGTCCATTTGACATGTGAGTATCAAGGGTTGAGAGCCAAAGTGGAGATTTGGTGAAAAGACGGTGTGAATGTTGTTCTCCATAGTATCCAACAAGGGAGGGAAAGACGAACGATGGTGGAAGTCTTCCCATGGTGGATCATCTGCGTTCATGGTTTCCATAATGGACTAGTCATAATGAAAAGTCCATAGCAGAGGATCAGATGATGTCCGTTGTAGAGAATAGGAGGTGGAGGCCACAGCTAAGTGGTCCTCTGGTGCTGACTGGATAGCCTCATACATGAGTTCAGTAGGTGACAGAGGCATAGTGTCTCCAATCAGGTGTGTGGTGGCTTCATCAGGTACAAGCCATGGATTAGTAGAGTTGGGAGTAGGTGAAATCTACGAGGAGATCATGTTCATCGTGGCAACATGGTTTGGGGGATCCGAAGTAGGAAAGACACCCATAAGGGATGAATCCTTAAGGAGGCCAACCCCCACACTCTCATACTTTTGCGAAGCTTGTCCAATTGAAGGAACGTTATCGCCTAGGTGAGTAGTGGTGTCAAGTGTGCAGAAATCCAGTTGGTCGACTGTGATAATTCAACCTTGATGGGGGAATTGTACTATGCGGAAGACAGATGATGCTACCGCAGTCATGGCATAAAACCAATTACGACCAAGCAGAATGTTGTAATCCAACGGGGCAGTGACCACTTCTATGTTAATGGTTTCGGTGTTTTCCCCCAACTCGACTGTCGTAGCTTGTAACATCCAATGAGGTTGAAAGCCACGCCCGTCGAAAGATCTCAAAGTGGTAGGGGAATGGTTCAACTCGGGAGAGCCAATGGCTCTCCAACATGAGATCGAAATGACTGACGTAGAGGCACCTTCTTCTAGAACAGTATGATGGATTGTCTTCCTAGCAATGTTTGTAGCAATTTGAAATTCCAATTGATGGGAGAGCCTCGGTTTGAAATATTCCAGCTGGAACATGATAGTATTCGATGAATCTGGGTCAACTTCACCGATGGAAGCTAGGAGAGTCTTGCATTGATTTGGACAGTTTTGCAAGACCTCTAGTGTTGACATAGCACAAGGAGCTTGTGCTAGGTCCTCTACAATATTGTAGTTTTGAGCAGCTCGAGCATTAGGATTGAAAACCAATTTTCTAATTGTGCTCTTGGGTGGACGCAACACTGAATAAAACGAGGGCTTCTCTATGGTGAGAGGAGCAGCCAGTACGGTGACATCAGGCATTGAAGTGGAAGCTTTTTCAGTATTACCTCCAATGGGTTCCTTTGTTGGAACAGATTCATACGAACAAGAACATGTGTTCAAGTTGATAGTTTTGCTATGCATCATGAGAACATGTGCGATGGTGGATGATTCTCCTTGGGAAGAAGAAGTGTGAGCAATCAACTGTTGATTTTGAGCAGAGAAGGGATTGTTGAGAACTATGGGTGTGGGTTTACCCTTAAGAAACTTTTGAACTTCATCTCTATGGGGGCACTCTTTAGAAAAGTGATCATCACCACACAGTAGGCAAGGATACTTCAACTTCCTTTTCTGTTTGGTATCATCAAGGGTGCTCTTTTATTCCTACTGGGTGGAAGATTTCTTAGGTTTCCCTTTGTTCTTTTTCTTACCTCCAGAATTTTGAGGTGAAGCTGATGAAATAGACTTCACTTCTTCAGTGACAGTAGGAGTGGATGATTTGGTGGTGATGTTACCAGCCTGTGTTGGTGATGGGGAAGAACCTTGTGGGTTCGACAATCCAACAGTTTGGGAAGAAGGTTGGGTGGTAAGGGATCCAATAACGCCATCGGCTTGGGGTCCCTTGGGTGGTTTCATGAGATCATAGGTGCTACGGGGGGCATCGTGAAGAATGTCAAACAATGTGCTGTATTGGGAATAGACCAAGTCTAGCAAATGGGAACAAGCGATAGCTTTCTCTTCAGTGACAACACCTCCCATGGAAACATCTCGAGCTATGGTGGGAATGAGAGAATTCTTAAACTAGTCTGCTAGGATTTGATCTGGAATAGGGGCCATAATGAGACATCATCTCCTCCACCACTCATGTATATGATCTGATATATGAGTAGTGGTATTTAATAGAGCGAGGTTTAAAGCTATGTACCAGTTTCATACCGTATAGGTAGCTGGAAATGAGTCAAAAAGTTCATGGCAAGAGAACCAAAATCAGGAAAAGAATGGGGTGGTAGTTCAATGTACCAATTTGCAACCAAACCAGTGAGAGTTCGTTGAAATAACCTAAGATGGATCGAGTCATCCATCAAAGAATTGGATGAACACCATAAGTGGTATGTCATCACGTGGTTTTTAGGATCCTCACTCGGCTTGCCATCAAATTTTAGGATATCTGATGGAAGTTTCACTGGAACAGGTGTCCAATTAGTTCCATGGTAAATGGGGTCATTGGTCAAATGAGAGAGGTCAGGTAGGTCTAAAGTAGCCAAAAAGGGAAGTTGTGGATTAGGCTACGGGTACTAATAGTACTGATAAGGCATGTAAGGACCTGTGGGACCTTGTGTTGGCTGACTAGGAGGTGTTCTAGGAGGAAATTAGCCATAGGGGTATAGGTTGCCTAGACCAAATGTAGGTCCATCGCCATAGTAAGGTGGTCCATAACCGTAATAAGGTGGCCCATTTCCATAAGGTGGGGGCCTGCCTCCACTACCAAGAGGGAGTGTGTCGCCTCCAAATGGTGGGGTCCCGCCACCACCGTTAGGGTAGGATGGGCCTCCACCGCCTCTGCCAGGAGGAGGTGGTGGTCTGCTACCACAACTAGAATAGGACGGGCCTCCACTACCTCCACCGGGATGGTGTGGCGGGCCATCGCCACAACCAGAAAATTAAGATCCTCCTTTGACACCTCCACCATAGTAGGGTGGTGGTCCACCACCACCACCACCAGGATGATAAGGTCCTCCACCACCACCACCACCAGGATGAGAATTTCCTCCACCACCACCACCACTAGGGGGGGTGGTCCTCCACCACCTCCACTAGGGGGGTGGGCCATGATGACTGAAATGAGGTGGTCCTTCACCAGAAGGTAAAGGTCCACCTCCTACAGAGTTATGTGGGGGCCTCCCACCTCTAATGGGAGGTGGGGGTGGACCAAATGGGGGTGGAGGGACTGTAAGTGGGCATCCATGCTATAAAACATTTTGTTGTCCCCATAAAGTGTAAGGATTACCGGGGTAGGGTACCCCATAGAGTGCATTTCCGGGATTAATTTGACCCAGCACAAGGTTAAGATGACCTGGATACGCTTGACTTGATGGAGGTTGAATTACATTGGATGGTCCCCTGACATGGGATAGTCCCAAAGTGGAAGGTCCAGGAGGTAAGGAATTTCCAACAGAAGGCCCGATGGGAACTCCTACTGCAGTATTATGGTTAAGAGATGGGTGTTTCCCCCCAGCAACAACTTGTTGACCACTAAATAAAGGTTGACCCAACACTGGTTGTTGATCATTCACCATAGGATTAACACTACCCGTAAAGAAGGTAGGGGGTAAAGAGTATCCTCCCCTTGAAGTTTGGGGTGGGGGAGGAACATGTGACGTAACCGCGGTGATCACATGTGTGTTGGAATATTGTGCTTCAACAGGTTGGGTTGTGAGAGGTACTGAGCTGGTCTCCTGTCTAGGGGACGCATGTGTAGGAATGGATGGTTGACTAGTTTCACTAGTGGTCACGTGTTGTGTGGCTGATTCCGGTGACTCAAAAGATAAAAAATGACTTGGGATTGGTCGGTCGTCGATCCTTAGTTGAAATTTTCGACTTCAAAACTCCTCACCCATAGCACATAAACAAGACAATTGTTCACGATAAGGTGCTAAGAGGTCGTTGGGACTATCCCAATTGGGTGGGGATGCAATGGCAAAATGGGCCACTGGGTGGCCTAGAGAAGATGTCCAATAAAATGTTGATGGACTAACAGCTACTGTGGGCTCATCCTGGGGTTGATTTATCCATTCCAACGATCCAGGATCTCCTGATGCAATGAGATGTAAGTCTTGTGAAGTGGGGAGTTGTGCTTCTTCACCTTGTGGTGGGTGAGAAGCAAGTGAATCTGGAGGAGTATGAGGAAACAAAAGTCCTCCAACATTCAAAGTGGGGTTTTCCACTTCATGTGACCCGACCCTGGCTTGTGGATCCATCCTTACCCTCTAAATTACCTCCTGTTTAAGGGGATATTCGTGTGGCAAATTTTGAATCCTACAAGACCTTCTACAAGGAAAGTCATCCAGAGCGACTGAAACAAGAATTTTCTCCTAAGGCAAGCTGAACAAAATAAAAGCAGACTAGACAAACCCTACACAAACTAAGGCCACAAGCAAACTTATGTTATAAGAGTGGATTCAACAATCTAGAACCTCATAGGATTGGCAAGACTTTGCAACTCGCGATATACCGCAAGGTCCAACAGTAAAACACGACAAGGAGGATTGGGACTGTACCCTTGCCTGAATACCCAATTGTCTGGATGGTACATGCGTAGTAGCTCCTCGAGCGCTGTTCTCAGTGTATTGCTCCTCCAAGACGGCCAAAAGGTTAACTCAGTTGGTTTTAGGAATCCTAAGGGTGTCGCCCGATATACACAAGGTACGTGGGAGCTCAATTCCATAGTGGTGTTGTCT
This sequence comes from Larix kaempferi, assembly GCA_027924585.1. Lineage (NCBI taxonomy): Eukaryota > Viridiplantae > Streptophyta > Pinopsida > Pinales > Pinaceae > Larix > Larix kaempferi. Next base: position 2,262,134 of record BSBM01000104.1, read on the forward strand.
AATGCACAACTGTTCGGCAAGAGACCTTCCGATATACTACCAAGTACATGATACATCCTTCGATATATGCCAAGTACTAAAGGTGACTTGGTGGGTACATTGAGGAGCTCGATAGACTGATAAGTACATGGAAGACTACAACACCCCCGGGATACAATGATGGCAAATAACGACAGCTACCATGCTTAACGACATCGGAACACGTCTCTAAGTTACACACAAGTTACTAAAAAATTTTACCCTAGTTCTACCGTTAATTTTATCTGGACGGTTAGGTGAATGCATGAGGTGAGTACATAATCGTAAACATAATGCAGGCCCTAACTACATGAAAAAAACACGCTTTTCTTTCAATGAACTCTATGTATGGGAAGGAGAAATTCTTTATCTTTCCAACAATTTCACCAAAGTAATGCAATGCTAGACAATCCCAAATCTACCAAAAAATGATTATGAAGTATTCTTTTCTTTTCGAGCGAAACACAAAAGACACAACACTACTAAACCAAATCAAAGCATTTTTCTTTTCTTTTGTCTTTTCAAAATGAGAATAATGCTAAGTAATGAAAAGAGAGAATTTCTAAGCAGAGTATGCGACCTTTTCAATTTCACTATGATGGTCTAAAAGCATAAAAATCAAAAGATGTAATTAACTTTCCCAAGCATGGAATTACTTCTGCAAAACTTGATATCTATTCGATTTTTTCAAGAACATGAGCAACTCATAGTTCATGAAAAACACAAATAATGCAATCTTCTTTCAACTTTTCCAAAAGATCTACCAATGAGACATTCCATTGCACACACAATTCTTCAAATCATCTTGAAAAATGATGGAAAAAAGTACTTTTGATCTTTCAATGGATGTATCAAAATAACAATTTGACAACAAAAATGCTTTTAAACATAAATACTAAACTGAAAAGATCACTCGCAGCACTCTAATAACTCAGAAAACCTCAAGAAAAGATGAGCACTCAATGGACTGAAAATACACACAAACACTCAAAATCAATTAGTAACAAGCAGCATTAAAAGAAATCAAAGCTCAAAGATGAATGCATATGAGGTCTGGAAAACGATCTAAAATAGTGATTAGATCTAGAGAGGATAGGAGGGAATACAAGAGTGAGTGGATGTAGGTGGGGAAGGAAAAAGTGTCCACCACTACCAAATCTCAGACTTGTCCAAGATGGAACCCAGAACAACTCCAAAAAAAACCAAACAACTCAATACACAAAGAAAATGGGATATCTACCTGGATCACACAGTACAGAGGGAGTCTACACACAAAGAAAAAATCAAATCAGAACTGGAGAGGGCATGCCTGTATGGAAAAAATGGTAGATCGGTGCACTCTGTGCTTGTACATAGTGCGACGTCGTAGTTCACCAATGCGGGGAGTGCGACATTGTCGCAGAATACCAATGGAAGGGTTGTGACGATAGGCTAACAGGCAAGGAACAAAGATAAAAAACAACACAATGTTGCTCTGGGTACACTAACCAGGTGCGATAGGTGAGATCTAAGTTAAAAAATGAACCAATTTTCTAGATAATGAGCATAAAAAGGGGTGTAAATGAGATGTACAAACTCAAATGAAGGCAATCAGACTCTTCAAAGTGAAGATCTGATGGTGAAACCAACTTAAGAGGTTAAATGACAAAATGATATGGCTTGAAACAAGAAATCAATTGAAACAGACATTCAAATTGACAACTACAAAGCAAATGTTCTTCCCCAGTATGGTCACCATATTTGTTTGACGGACAATCCACTCGAGCAGACGTGAGCAAAATCTCCCTAGCTCAAAGTGAGTCTAGAACAAATAGTACAGACTACAAACTACTTTCCTAGATCTGATTAAGGATCAAGTAACTAGATGTCTTACCTTAACTTTGCAATCCTTTCTCCTGGATGTTGCTCCATGTCTTGTGGTTGTCAGATCTCAGCTGCAAGACCTGTCAACACACATAGAACAATGCAAATGAGTATAGAGCATCTATACAATAAGAGATCTAAGTAAACAATTAAGCAAGTAAACTACACAATATCATCACACATAAACAATATTGGTGGAAAGCATTTATATTGCTGTAAATATAGGGAAAGTACATAGGTAAGAATGACTACAACCAAAGCTTAATGAAATAGCCCTTCTCCATCCAAGCCAATTGCCATATCCTCCCAAGGAAGTGTGAGTCTCTCATAGGATGAGGTAGAGATCTCAATGATGATTTCACCAATATATAGACATTATAGACTTTCTCCCTTTGGAGAGGGGTAGAGCTTCACTTATATAGGACTAAGTGGATAGGGTATGGATAGGGTAGGTTGATATATGGTAGGAGAGAGATAGGGGATCCCCCCAAGAGGTTAGGAACCGAGTGACTTCTCCCCCAAGAGGTCAGGGATAAGGATCCAAGTCAGCAGGCTTCGAGAATGAGCTCAAAGGACCTATTTTTTTCCATTAATTGACTTCGTTGCACCCTGCAATAGAGCAAGATGCGACGTCGCAGGTTGCATGAGTGTAGCCTATGATGACCTCTCAAAACCTAGCATAAATGCATTGGTATTCCTCCCAGATAAATAACTTAGCCAATGAAACTTCGGGGATGCATACACTGAATCTGAGGATGGTAGGATTTTAGGTGTAACAATAGGATTTATTGAGTTCCCTAAAATCTATGCACATGCAGATGGTACCTTGCTTTTTATCAACCAGGACTGCATTAGACACCCATAAAGTCATGTCAATAGGATAAATGAATCCAGCCTTGAGGATATTTTTAACCTCAACCTTGATGGCCGCAACTTTTCTAGGGTTAAATGGGTGAATCTTTTGGTGAACTGGTTTCACATTAGGATATGTCGTAATGACATGTTCGACAATGGAAGGGTCGATGCATGGCATCTCCTCATATGACCAGGTGAAAAGATCGCAGAATTCTTTAAATAAATTGGTGTACAAACTAATTTCTTGTGGAGAACAATTTAATCCAATGAAAACATTTTCCACGGTATTCGGTTTGGTGGAAATATTGATCGGGATAGTTGTTGAAATATTTTCCAATTTCCTTCAGCAAAAATACCATGTTTCGTTAAAGGGTTGATGGACAAGTTAATATCTCCACCAGGTCTCACTAAAAAATCTCCATTCTCGATTTTATTCAGATCTGGAAGGAAATTGGATCTGTGAACCATATGTTCCAAAGGATGATCCAAACCTATCATAGCTTCCAGAATAACTTCATCTGATGGTAAAAAAGTGTCTAAACAATCGAAGGAATTGGTGGAGTCTATTTCCCACGCAGGAATATAATCAATATATGACTCCATGGAGACCGAAGTAGTCGAAATATAATCTATCTCAGAGTTTTTTTATGCTTGATAAGTCACTTGTGTGATGGATAGGGGCATAATTGGTTCCTCTTGAGTAGGAAGAATCCAAATATCAATTATTTGAACAACTATGAAGACCTCCTTATCTAACATGTTATTTTTAATCGTTGAACCAATATAATTTACACAACCAGTTAAATCAAAAGTGCCCATCAATGATGAGTACATAGATACTCCTAAGCTCTCACTAGGAGGACGGTCTTGATCAATCCGAGGGATAATCAAATCCGAAGGAGTTGTGTTGTTTTTTCAGGAAAAGGATTGTTGGTCAATCGTGATGATATTTCCTTCATAAGGGAACATAAGTACCCAAAAAATGAATGAAGGAATGGATTGCATTGCATACGAACAACTTATTCCCAACAAAAAATTGTAGTCGAGAGAAGCATCTACAACTTCCAGCTCTACTGACACTACTGTACCTACAATCTGTATCTCAAATGAGGGTAAGATTCCATGCGCATGGAAGGATCTACCATCAAAAGAGGTAAGTAATGTAACTTAAGGGGCTAACTATGGAGAGCCCAAGGATTTCCAACAAGAGATAGCCATTACGCACATTGACGTGTCTTCATCCACTACTGTTTGTCCAATGGTTTTTGAACCATGGAATACATTGATTTGGAAGGCCACGTGATAGGGAAACCAGGGTTTGATATTTGACATATCAAATCTAGCCAACATACTTGACGAATCCATGCTTCCTATTGCTGCTAAAAGTGCATTTCACTGTAATGGGAAACTTTGAAAAGATTATAGAGTGGAAATAACACACGACGTTTGGGCTAGGTCCTCTACAACTGAGTAGTTTGGAGTGGCCCGTGAATTAGGGTTGTGCATTTCCCATTTATAGACACCTTTCTGTATCTTCAACATATGATCTGTAGGTATCTCTATATGAAGAGGAACATATGACTCATGGATATATTTGTCTTTTTGCTACATATATGGGGTATAATTATTGGCTCTCATTTGTAATAAAGCATGTGAGTTAACCATATTGATGTAGGATTGATCAGCCTGAGTGGAACGATGAGTGCCCCCAGTATTAGAGTTGCCAAAAGCTGGGATTTTTCCTTTGGGAAAATGACCCTTTAGGACAACCAGTTTCTTTTGACATAACAAATTCTAGGCTTCATCCATTAAAGGACATTGATGAGTGAGGTGATCTTGTTTACAAAGTTTGCAAGGAAAATTTACCTTCTTCTTTTCTCTTTTTCCCTCGTCAATTTTAGTAATTTTGGGATTTTGTTGGTTTCCTTCCCCTTTCTTACCCTTTTTCTTATTGTTGGGTTGCTGGGGACCCTTTTGATTTGACTGTACATTTTGTACAGTTTCCATTTCTGAAGGGAGGATGCAAACGTAGTTTCTTTCGCAACAGAATTATTCCTTGAAAGTGCATGGACTTGCTTAGTCAAAGCTTCTAATGTGGATGAGTTAATTGAACCCACAATTCCATCGGCATGTGGTTTAGGTTTAGGTTTACCTAGATCGATGTTTAACCTAGGTGCATCTGGAATAATTTCATAAAGGATCCCAGGTTGAGCATAAATCAATTCAAGTTTTTGGGTCCTTAGAATGGCTTCCTCTTCAGAAGTAACCCTAGAATTTGACACATCTTTGGAGATGTATGGTAATAGTGATTTCAAGAACCATTCCAATTGAAATTCCAGGGTGGTCTCAGCTTTATTCAGTCGTTTATGTCTTCTCTACTCCTGAATATGCTCAGACATATGAGTGGGTTTGTTCTATCTAAAAGTAGATAGAAGGTTTGTGCCGGCATCATACCGGACGAGAAGATGGAAATGATTCAGGAAAATCGTCTCTAAATCACAAAAGTTGTACAGAAAGGAAATCACACTTGTACGGAAAGGAACAACAAGGATTTGGGGCACCCCACCATAGTGGATGTGCAAGTTCTTACCTCTCATCTTACCGTTCTCCCCCTCCCCCTTATTGTGTAATGAAAAAGCACCCTATCTACCTCTATCTACCTAGAATCCAATACATTTAGCACCTCCCCAGCAATGGCACCAAAATGTTGGGTAAAATATGCACTCTAATTCAACATTCAAATTGTCAACTGGGGAAGGGAGCTTATCAGATGCAATCACTATATGTGCAAGATTGAAGGCTTGAACTAACCTGAGATGACTAAAGATGCAACTATATGATTTTAAATTACTTGCATGACTTTCATAATTCAAATGCAAGAATTTATTCTATCTATGAAAACATGAAACTGATTAACGAATGAGGCGAGTAGGAAATTTAATAAAGACATTTAATTGAATTGAATTGATTTGGAAGCAAGTAAAAAACTTGATAAATATGTTTAATATAGAAACAAGTAGAAAACTTGATAAGGATATTTTATTTCTGATCCAAATCTTATGTTATGATCATCTTCATTAATTATATGAAATGGGAAACTAGTCCTCTGATTAATGAAGAAACTATTACAACTGAAATAACTTAGAAAATGGAATTATTAAATCTTATATGAAGCAAATATTGAAAACTTATAATAAACTGTACTTAAAAATAAAACTGATACATTCTAAAATAGTAACTTATTAGCAAACCCAACATAAAAGACATAATTCTGAAAATTAGTTGAAAAGAAGATTAGAAGAAAAAGTAAGGAAACTAAGAAGAATGACAAAACTTAATTAAAACTCTATGTAACATAAAACATGAGCTTAATTACATTAAAAACTATTAATTAGAAACAAGAAGAATCATGGTTGAAAGGTAGAAGAAATCCGATTCTGAAAAAGCATAAAATAGTGTATAAAGTGTAAAGGTTCGAATGCCGGTCTGAATGCTTGTCAGAATGGCGGTCCAAATGACCGTCCGAATGGAGGAAAATGAGTTAAATTAAGGAAAAGAAGAGTTTTGGATGAATTTAACTACCAGCTGGCTGATGCATATGATCCTACACTGCAAAGGAAGCAAGTGAGTGATTATTTAAGGGCTAAACTAACAAGAAGCTATTTACTCTAATCATTATCTAAGAGGATGGACTATTTCTATGAGATGTGAGAAGAAGGTTAGGAAGAAGAGAGTTAAACTAAAGCTACAGGAAGAGGCTGATTAATTGAGGGAATTAACCTACAGCTATAGGAAGAAGAAATTGATGGAAGAAACTGAAATAACATCTAACTAAAGATTATGGAGGAAAACTGAAAGCAACTATAGAGTACTAAGCTTGGTCAACCATTCCTAATCCTGGAAAAGAGATTGTGTTAGCAGCAGAATATGATTTACAAGAAAAGCAAGGAAATAACATCTACAGTGAACAAGAATAATTTAAACAACTGAGAAATAAATTATCTACTTGCAAAAAGAAAATACAAAATGAAATAAACCTCTGGTTGATGAGGGGCCCTTCCCAACAATCAAAGGTGGGACTAAATCATCTTGATCACTATCAGCGGAGCATCAATGTACTAAAAATTCCATTAATCTAAGAAAAAATTAAACAATACTTTTGTCTATTCTCTATGCTATCTGATCCTCTAAACTCTTCACAGCTATGAACTAATTCTATTTCTCTATGCAAGCATCTATTTATAAATTACAATGGATGAGAAGGTCGATAGAGTCGACCTCTCTAATAATAGAGGCGTTTATGGTTGTAACTGGCTTCTTTAAGTGATGCATGACAGTGCAGGGAGCATCAATCTATCTTCACAGGGTTGCTTCCTTCACACAGCTGCTTGGACCATCGATCTTCCTTTGATGTGGAATAAGAAGTGTCTTGGAAGACTGAGCATGGATGGACAAACTCTTCCAGAACACTAGCGTGAATGGGCATGCATGATTCTAGGCCGAACGAGTAAGGAAATTGGTGTGTGGAGAGTTGACGTGGAGGTAGGATGTGTTGTCGATTTTAGCAGGCTTGGGGACAAATATTCTAGAACTAGAGCTCATTATCCATGACCTTCTCATGGCAAACAGAACCCATGTGTCCCTTTTTATCTTTAATGGCCTGAAGTATGCTAACCATTGAGTTCGCGGGATGAACACGAGGCTGAATGATGAGCTGGACATGGCTGAGAATTAGCACATAACACACAGTCTGAATGAAGGTTCGTTTGAAAAACACAGCCTGTAAATCAAAACTTAAATGCCAGGTATGCCCAGAAAATGTCATTTAAACATAAATAAATTATAATATAGCAAGATGTGAACAATATTTGTGTAATAAGTAAATATATGCATACATGGTCTGTTTGATGGGCTAAATGGCGGAAATGATAACTTATCATAACAAAAATAATGAAAATAACGCCATTCAGAGTAGATTCGATGGTAAAAAATGGTGACAAAAATGGACATCAACACTCCCCCAAATCGAAGATATGCCAAGTCCCACTAAGCAAAGAGAAAAATAAATAAGGAAAAAGTGGATGCAGTTGGATGGACTCGGAAAGGATGAGAGCGAGCAAAATGATGGTGAGGATCAAGCAGAGGTCAGTTTTAAAGCACGATCCAATTGAATGTTTGAAAAATCATGAGACAGAAATTTGGCACGTTTAAACAATCATGCCATTATTCATAAATTTTGAAACGTGTACCATAATAAAGATGTATGTGTTAATGAATTCATATGGTTTGTGAAATATTCAACCATGTCCAAAGTAGACTTTGGAAAGGTTGAAAGAAAATTTTCATCATAGGATTATAACATAATGCATTAAAAATCATGATGATCTTTAATTAATAAAATGACGGTTCAAATGTTGATTTTTTGCATATAACTTAATGAAAAGTTAAAACCATATGATAACCAGACAATAATTCTGAAAATCGCAATAATGCATGATTAATTGATTCATTTGGTGAAGTCGAGATGAATTAAAGGAATGAGATCGTGCGTAGAGATGATATTTGATTAATCCCTAATATGGTTAGTCAATTAGATTTATCAATAGAATTAAAAAAATAAATTAAATATCTTAGCACACTTAATCATGATGTTATAAGCTATGGTTTCATTTGGATCATCATTCATTTGCTTCATTCAACCCTTCATATAGACCATTTGTTTGTACAAGATGTGCTTCCTGGATCTAATTGTTGCTGATTGTGCAGAGAATTTCTGCTGATTGTTGCTGATTATGCAGAGAATTTCTAAGGCTTCCAACACACAAAAGGATGATGTAAACCTGCTTTTCTGAAATCTTCAGCCGCTCTTCTTTGTTCAACATGGATTAGAACAGTTTTTTTTTTCTTCTATTACTTGCATTATTCTTGAAACAACAGATCATTGTATAAGGACTTTAATTGTATTATAAGTAAACAAAAAAATAGAAGCAATTCCGAATCCTAGTAAACAGAAAAAATAGAAATAATGTTGAATCCTCCCCCAAACCAAAGGTATGGCACGTCCCCGGGCCATTAATAAATTAATACTAGGTTGTATGCTTCTTATGTAAATATTCTAGATCAACATCAATCAGCAGGAAATCCTAAAAGAAACATCATTATTCTAAAAACTAGAACTTTTTGAGAAAAATATGCATTCATGATATGACCAAAACAATATCATACTAAGTTAGATTCTTCAATACATGCAAATTCGTCAGTTTATGCTCATGAAGACCACATAAAGAATAATAGTGCAAAAGATGCGAAAAATGCCATAGGAAAACTAGTCATCCATGAGTCATTGTAAAGATCTCTTGCCATCCAAAGAATATAGATAAGGTTCACCATAAAGTTTGTGAGATCTACTATAATTATGGGTCTTATTTCTAGGATAATCATATCCTAGGTATTTGTTTGAATTAGATGACAGGGTCCAAGTCCAAGTTACAACCATTATCAAATGACAGTATAAATAATTGGCCTAAACATGTGTTCGTATACTCAGGTTTTTTATGAGCTATGTGAATAGCAATGCATTAACCAAACCTTTTTTACCCGATATTGACCCACTACCAGCATGCCTGTTCAGTACCCCTGCGGGTTTATCTTGGTACCATGCAAGCATAGCCCCGCTACTAGCGAGCCTGTTCAATACTCCTATGGGTTTACTTGCATTTAACGAGCTTCCTTGTTTAAGATTTTACTTAGCATAGACTCGTTGCTAACGAGCCTGTCCAGTACCCCGATGAGTTTGCTTCATATAATGATATTTTTAGTAAGGAATTTGGTTAACACTAGAGTGTGCCAAGCCTGTTAAACACATAATTCAAATTTTTAGCACAAACCTTATCAGTAACTTTATTTATAATGGCCTAAATTATAGATCATGTCAAAAGATAATAACCTAAAGTTATTCTTTGACTTCATCGTCTATCTTCTTCATATAAGGTTAGTAATGTTCCCCACAAAATAGAAAATATCACCCACTTTTAGGCTACCTTTTAAAGGTGCTTTAGAGACAAGTTTTGATAATGAGTCTAGGATGAACTAGGAGTCCATAGGTGTAAGATTGAGTTTTGTGGAGATCATAATAATTAGAGTAGGTCTTTGAGTAACTGGTATAATAATAAATATGCATGTATGATGTAAGATTGGTTTGGTTTAGTCATTAACATGATCTTATTCTTAGTTCTTTTATTTTAAAGGAAAACGGAAAGTGAAGTTGTATGAATATCTAAAGCTAACTAACCACATACAACTTTTTATTTATATACATACTATCCTATGCTATCTAAAAGAAAGAAAAACTCATTATTCAAGTGTAAGAACTTTTCCAATGTAACCATGTGTGAAGAAAAATGAAAAACATACCTATATCCACATATGAAAAATTTAAAGCAGTGATTACCTGGACGTGGAGAATCAACCGACTTACTTGCTTTCACAACAGAAGGTGTCGAATGAGGGAAAGGTATTGTGGCCTCATTACCTCTTGGAACCATCTTTCGATGTAATCCTGATACTCACCTTCCTTCCTCATGCCATGAAGATCCTCTTCTCCCGAATGTTCAATTGCTTGAGTACATGAAATATCTGTTGATAGATATGTGGAGAAATTTTCAACATCAGGTCTCTCTCCATCAAATGTAGTCTCCAAGTTTTTGGTTTCCTTAGCAGATTGGCAAATAGATTCGGCTTGTAGCTCATGGAACTATGGTTCTTCTATTATTTTTGGAGAGGTATATAAATTCTTGACTTCTATCAAGATGTGTTCTTCTTGAGAAGAAGATATTGAGATCCCAGCTGCTGCTAGGATTTGAGAGAGTTCTCTCATACTAATAAGCACCTTTGAATCAATGTCATCAGCTGGTAGGTTTTGCCTCACACATGGGTTAGTCCTGGGGTTCTTACAGCACCAAGTTTTATTTTTTTTTATGTGTTTTTAAAATAATTTCTATTACTAAAACATATTTGCAAAAAACACACCACACTTGCTGAAAGAATAACACACTTGAAAAGAAGGAAGGCAAACTTTACGAAATAAATTGCAGAAAATTAAATACTCATATGTACAGAAAGGAAATCACACTTGTGCAGAAAGGAACAACAAGGATTTGGGGCACCCCACTATAGTGGATGTGCAGGTTCTTACCTCTCGTCTTACTGTTCTCCCCTCCCCCTTGTTGTGTAATGAAAACACAACCTATCTACCCCTATCTACCTAGAATCCAATCCCTTTAGCACCTCCCCAGCAACAGCGCCAAAATGTTGGGTAAAATATGCACTTTAATTCAACATTTAAATTGTCAACCCGGGAAGGGAGCTTATGAGATGCAACCACTATATGTGCAGGATTGAAGGCTTGAACTAACCTGAGCTGACTAAAGATGCAACTATATGATTTTAAATTACTTGCATTACTTTCATAATTCAAATGCAAGAATTTATTCTATCTATGAAAACAGGAAACTGATTAACGAATGAGGCGAGTAAGAAATTTAATAAAGATATTTAATTGAACTGAATTGATTTGGAAGCAAGTAGAAAACTTGATAAAGATGTTTAATATAGAAACAAGTAGAAAACTTGATAAGGATATTTTATTTCTGATCCAAATCTTATGTTATGATCATCTTCATTAATTATATGAAATGGGAAACTAGTCCTATGATTAATGAAGAAACTATTAAAATTGAAAAAACTTAGAAAATAGAATTATTAAATCTTATTTGAAGCAAATATTGAAAAATTATAATAAACTATACTTAAAAATAAAACTAATGCATTCTAAAATAGTAACTTATTAGCAAACCCAACATAAAAGACATAATTCTGAAAATTAGTTGAAAAGAAGATTAGAAGAAATAGTAAGGAAACTAAGAAGAATAACAAAACTTAATTAAAACTCTATGTAAAATAAAACATGATGTTAATTACATTAAAAACTGTTAATTAGAAACAAGAAGAATCATGGTTGAAAGGCAAAAAAAATCAGATTCTGAAAAAAGCATAAAACAGTGCAGAAAGTGTAAAGGTTTGAATGTCGATCTGAATGCCTATCTGAATGGCGGTCCTAATGGAGGAAAAAGAGTTAAATTAAGGAAAAGAAGAGTTTTGGATGACTTTAATTACCATCTAGCTGATGCATATGATCCTATAGTGCAAAGGAAGCAAGAGAGTGATTATTTTAAGGGCTAAACTAACAAGAAGCTATTTACTCTAATCATTATCTAAGAGGATAGACTATTTCTATGAGATGTGAGAAGAAGGTTAGGAAGAAGAGAGTTAACCTACAGCTACAAGAAGAGGCTGATTAACTGAGGGAATTAACCTACAACTATAGGAAGAAGAAATTGATGGAAGAAACTGAAATAACATCTAAAGAAAGATTATGGAGGAAAATTGAAAGCAACTACAGAGTACTAAGCTTGGTCGACCATTCATAATCTTGAAAAAGAGATTGTGTTAGCAGCAGAATATGATTTACAAGAAAAGAGAGGAAATAACATCTACAATAAACAAGAATAATTTAAACAACTGAGAAATAAACTATCTACTTGCAGAAATAAAATAAAAAATGAAATAAACCTTTGGTTGATGAGGGGCCCTTCCCAGCAATCAGAGGTGGGACTAAATCATCTTGATCACTATCAGTAGAGCATCAATGTACTGAAACTTCCATTAATATGAGAAAAAATTACACAATACTTTTGTCTATTCTCTACGCTATCTGATCCTCTAAACTCTTCACAGCTATGAACTAACTCTATTTCTCTATGCAAGCATCTATTTATAAGTTACAATGGATGAGAAGGTCGACAGAGTCGATCTCTCTAATAATAGAGGTGTTTATGGTTGTAACCGGCTTCTTTAAGTGATGCATGACAGCATAGGTAGCATCAATCAGTCTTCACGGGGTTGGTTCCTTCATGCAGCTGCTTGGAGCGTCGATCTTCCTTTGACGTGGAACGGGCAATGTGTTGGCGGACTAAGCGTGGACGGACGAACATTTCCAGAACACCAGCGTGAATGGGTGTGCGTGATTCCAGGCCGAACGAGCAAGGAAATCGGCGTGTGGAGAGTTGACGTGGAGGTAGGATGTGATGTTGATTTTAGTAGGCTTGGGGATGAATCTTCCAGAACTAAAGCTTATTATCCATGACCTTTGCATGGAAAACAAAACCCACATGTCCATTTTTGTCTTTAATGGCCCAAAGTATGCTAACCGCTAAGTCCATGGGCTGAACGCTAGGCTGAATGATGAGCTGGACGTGGCTGAGCATTAGCACATAACACATATTATGAATGAAGGGTTGTTTGAAAAATGCAGCCTGTAAATCAAAACTTAAATGCCAAGTATGCCTAGAAAATGTCATTTAAACATAAATAAATTATAATATAGAAAGATGTAAACAAAATTTGCGTAATAAGGAAATATATGCATACTTGGTATGTTTGATTGGATGAATGGCAGAAATAATAACTTATCATAACAAAAATAATGAAAATAATGCCATGTAGAGTAGATTCGATGGTAAAAAATGGTGACAAAAATAGACATCAATAGTACCCCTGAAAAAAAGGATATTAGATGAATGTAATGCTCACCTCGGTACTTTAACTGTTTAGAATAATGAGATACTAATTTTGAAATGAACCGTCTAAGTAAAACACGAACCATTTGAATTTACTTTGAAAATGCTTGAACCACAGTTATAGAAACTATTACTTTACTTAATGAATGAATGTTGGATATGCTCGACTGATTGAGATAGAATGACTAAATGCTTGATATGCTCGATTGATTGAGATAGAATGATTGAATGTTAGATATGCTTGACTGATTGAGATAGGATGACTGAATGATAGATATGATTTACTAATTGAGAGAAAATGATGAATGAAATATATGCTCGACTAACTGAGATATTATGATGGATGATGAAATATTTCATAGTGCAGTGCTACTAATGTGCGCTTGAGTGTGTGTGTGTGCAGTGGCAAGTAAGATGATTTACCAACTGACCCACAATGGAATTATAGGGGTCGTAAGAACAGAAAGAACACATAGGGGTACAACGACTGATTGTAGACCTTGGACTAGCAACCCACGCACGAGTGAAGCCGTTTCAGCTCACCTGGGGAAGCGTATGTCGTACGGGCAAGGCCATAATGATTTGGTTGCGTACGATGAGTTGAGGGGCACGCAATAAGGAGAGCCTTATCCCTGAACATCCCTTAGTCTCCAAGGAGCGTAGTTGAGAGATTGCGGTAACGGTTCCTGGTCGCTATGCAGTACTCCCCATAAGAAGGAAGAATGAAACTATCAGAAGGGCCCACCGAAGAGGTATCTAGACAAGAACGAGAGGAAGAAAATTAATCAATGGTATAAATGAACATTTTACATAAGATTTAAGAAATACTTTATTTCATTAATTTGAATAATTCTATTCAAGATTTTATTTTATTTTTAATTGATTTCATTAATAAAAGAATTGTTTTTCTTTTATTATTTAAGATTTTTACTTTAATTAAATTTACTATCCATTTAAATTATTTTATAAAAAGGAAATTTAAAATAGATTATACTTTTAGTAAAAGGAATCATCTTTTAATTCAATCTTAATATTAGGAAAAGAAAGAAAAGTAGAAAGCAATAAGTCTAACTAAAATATTGTTAAGTAAACTAAATGAGAACCAAAAGAGAAGTAGAACTCTTCTACGCCTAACTCCCACTAATCTAGGGATTTAGGTGCACATTAAAGACATTAAGAAGACACATGTATTTGAGAATATTGGAAATTAAAATATTAAATTAAATTAAATATGTGCTTGGACAGACACATGGCACACAGGCTATTGCTATATAATGAGGGAGGAGGAGAGAAGGACATCTCTCGCTCCCTAATGCTGGATGGTCATCATAATCTCGGATTATGTTATGATCCTTGGAGTTGGGATTAGCCAGAACGGGGATTGGGAGATCCTTTCAGGAGGCTAGCTGGTGCGTTCTTACAACCCCATTTGCTCGGGGGTTTGAGGTGAAGAAGAGTAGCCTCAATATGGTAGGGTGGTCGATCGAGGGGTTCACTCGGTACTTCGTCAGGAGATTGGATTGGATCGTGTGGAAACCACTTCGAGGACTCCATCGATTCATCGATTTGTTGGACCAACTGTCAAAAACAGGTTTGAGGTATATTTATTTTATTTATTTTGTTAAATCTTTTTGAGAATGAATAAATCTGAGTATATAGTTTTATATATTGACATTCATGTACTACAATAGATAGAACTAGATCTGTGGCTTCTATGTCTTCTTCTAACAAATTGTACTGGAATTTTTCTTTTTGGGGACCCCAAAAAGGGGGTCCCTACAATGAACCAATAGTTGATCCAAAAGGAGCATATGTCAATGCAACCTGAGTGCTAGATGATCCCGAGGATCCAGTATTGAAACTAAAAGAAGACTTAGAGAAGAAGACATTAGAACGATTTTCCCAAAGAGCCAGATACAACATGATGTGCCAGTTTGATCTACTGGCATTGACAATACGTGAAGAATAGTTTTCAAAGTTTTATTTATCACTTAAACTTGAACATTCGCTTGCGGATAAAACAGAGATGAGTGTGCTTGTTCAAAACCTAACATAGTAGGTAACTCTGTCATCATATAGTTCTGGAAATGTCTACCATGATCAATGATGATCTATTTAGGTATGTCGAACCCGGAAATGATCTGATTGAAAATGAAATAGGTTGTCATTTATCCATCTGCTTTCACAGTAGGCATTGCCTCAGCTCACTATATAAAGTAGTTGACTACAACGATGATGTACTAATGTTCCCCAGAATAAATTGGGTTACAAGTCATATAATCAATCCCCCACTTGGTTAAGGGACCTATTGTGATAACAAGGTGAAGAGGAGTCGGGTGTGCTCGCATTTTCTTTGTGAAAAAATGACACAGATGACAGTGTTTCGCAGCTTCCACACAATCTTTGAAGATGGTGGGCCAAAAATAACCAGCACACAGTATTTTATGGGTTTTTTCCAACCCCAAAAGATGACCTCTACAAGCTCCACTGTGGGCATCATTCCATACTGAACAGGCTTCGTCTAGATACAAACAACGACATAATATCGAATATATCCCTCGTCTATATAGCGTATCGGAAATAATGAGGTAGTTCTTGGCATGATGCCTAAGCTTTCATCGTTCTTCTCTAGAGAAATTCGGTAGACACTTCAAATTCTGGAGATATATTAAAATGTCTCCATACCATGGATTAGAGGTTTCAATGAGGAATATATGTTCAACAGGGAGTGACGGGTCTTCTTCATCGCATGTTACATCACTAGGAAATTCAGATATCAGTCTAGTGAACTCCAAATACCTTTTTACTTAACAGATTGAAAGGTAAGATGAAATTCTTGTAGGATGACAATAAATTTGTTGAATTTACCCTCGATAATGCATTGATTTAAAACATATTGGAAATGATTGACGTCCACTATAATTTTGGTGTTTTGCAGTAAAATATGGTGACGAAGCCTCTGAACGACATACAGAGCAACTAATGCCAATTTATCAACATGAGAGTACTTAAGTTCAGGAGTTACAAGTGCAGGAGAGAGGTAATAAATGACATGATATTGGAGTTTGTCATCCTCCTAAACCAATACTATGCTAATCGTGGAAACAGATGCAGCCAGATATAGAATAAAATCTTGTGTATAATCGAGCAGGCTATTTGACAGACAATCTACCAAGAGTGGACTCGAGGCATGATCTCCCTAGCTCAATGCAATTCTAGAACAAAAAGAACATAATATAAATCACTCTCCTAGATCTAATTAGAGATCAAGGGACTAGATATGTTTACCTTATAGATCACTGATCCTTTTCTCCTTGAATGTTGCTCCAAGCTTGACGATCTTCAGATCTGAGTTGCAAAACCCATCAAAATAACAAGACAACAAAACAAGTAAAACACATCTACACAATAATAGATCTAAGTAAGCAGTCAAGCAGGAGAACTACACAAGATATCATTAGCACAATGAGATTTTGGTGGAAAGCACTTATATTATAGTATTGAAAGGGAAGTACATAGGATGAAAAGATTACAACCAATGACTTGACATAGCAATCCTCCTCTGATCAAACCAATGCCTAAGCCTCCCAAGGAAGTGTCAGTCTCCCAATAGATGAGTAGAGATCTCTCCTAAGGTAATTTCACTAGCATGTAGACATTATAGACTTCCTCCCCTTGGTGTGGCAATGAGCTTCACTTATATAGGACTACGTGGATAGGGTAGGTTAAGATATGGTAGGAGAGAGATAGGCGATCTTTCCCAAGAGGTTAGGAAACGAATGTCAGCTCTCCCAAAGGTCAGGGATAAGGATTCATGTCAGCTGGCTTCGAGAATGGACTCAAAGAGGCTAATTTTGTCCATTAACTGACATTGTCGCAAGCTGCAAGAGGCCAACCTGCGACATCGCATGTTGCATTAAGGCAGCCTGCGATGAACTCTCTAAACCTAGTATGAATGGGTTTGCATCTCTTCCAAGTTAATGACTTAGTCAAGGAAACTTTAGTGATGTTTACATTGAGTCTCGTGATGGAAATATTTAGGTGTAGTAGAATACCCCCCAAAGCATGAAGTTGTTTAAATTGGAAAGGAGAAATGCTTTGACAAAAGGAAATGGAATTGGCTTGTCGGACGAAGGATGCTGCTGTAGTACAACTGACTCAGAGTACACAGTCTCATATGACGTACAACATGGCTGCCGACCAATACATTGTAGATCCATGGTATTAATGACTGACTGAACACAATCATAGCTACTAGACACAAGCATAGATCCATGATGAGATGATAACATAGCCACGACCAATACAAATGTGGATCCTTGAATATGACTCAAACAATCTCCATCTCAACCTGGGTAAAATATGACTCCCCAGGGTCTTCAAGTCAAACCCGCAATGATACAAATCTATCCATGTGATTACAAATGTCTTGATGTCGAACATAGTAGAAACCACTTGATTACTGGTCATTGATGTATACCGTTAACAAGCATGAGGGAAATCACCATTGATGTCAATGATTCCCAAGTTATCATAGTACATATCATCAAGAGTGAATAATTGAGTTGAAGTCGAACGCATGATGAAATATTTCAATCAAGATTCAATGATGTAAACTCATGTCAAAAGCGAGGTAACCTACCATTGAGGCATGCAAGCCTAGGGTACTCGATTGGTTTCTAGATTCAGTCCTCGGATGATGAGTTGAAGTCGACAAGGATGAATCCGTCAAAGGAGGGCCATGATGAATCCCCCATCATCGACATGAAACATGACAAAGGATGTGTAGAGAAGATCGGGTGGTATAGTAACATACAGGATTGACTCAGAGTAGACCAACATGGTGGAAGGTGTACTGACTGCAGATAATGAATGGTGAGAGTATTCTTAAACATGGGAATGGCATGAGTTGGCAACATTGATATGACGAGTACGACACTAACTTCTTAATGCAACTGATGGTGGAAGCATTCTTTGAATGACTCAAAGGAGTAATAAGACTTGGGAAGTAGGTGAAACTCAAGGACCAATGGATGATCCAAGTGCAGTATGAAAATGCAAATGAGTGCCATGTTCAAGAACGACTAGGCACTGCCACAGATAAAGGATGTAACATAAGAACTTTCCTTTTTCCCCATCATGAATGATGAGTGCCTCATGTGTTTTTTACGAGCTTGATGAGGGTAATGAGATGCTCGGTATAGCTCATCTCATAGATGAGTCCAATCCCAAATATTTTCCGAACCTGGGAGAAGAGGGGTTCATCCCATGATGGGCCCTTCAATGTGAAAGTTTAACAACTCTATAGAAGGTAAACTCAGTTGTCATTTCATGTTTATAGAGTCTGAAAAGAACTAAAGAATATTCCAATGGTCCTTGTTTGTAAAGTTAGCCTCATTTCCCGAAAAAGGGTAAAACATCGCGGGAGAGGACTCTTCCAGTCATGATTGGTTGGGGTATTCATTTTTCATAAATTGTGCCCCCTGGTCCAAAAAAGGGGTAAACTATCACCAGGAAGACGACCATTCAAATTCTTTAACACACGTGAATGCGACAAGTTCGCTTGGCAATCTTTTCATATTTTGAGATCCTGAAAAATGGCTTAAAGATAGACTCCGGGGGGGATCCTTTTTCCGTAGGAGTTTAACGATCTCGGAAAAGTGATAAATCTTAACTCGGTAACTTATTATCATGGTTTTAAGAGCACGAGAAAGAGCAAAGAGTAAACTCGTCATCATTAAATAATTACAATCTAATGGATAAAAAATAACAACAAAACATTCAAAGGTTTGTTCATACCTGAGATGATCGCTTCAATGTGAAAACGACGCAAAATAGAACACTTAACGATTCCTGCACACTCGAAACTAGTTCAAAAGAGTCGACCAAGTATCCAAATGCATTAAAAATGATCAAACTATAGCAAATGACCTAAAAAGCATCAAATATTTGAAAAAGAATATTCCTTTTTGTTTATAAATAGGAAAAAGATCAAATAATAGTCACCATTGATCATTTTCCAAATTGGGGAGAAAAAGTGCCATTTTGGAGCAGAAATTCACTTGCTGACTGCCGGAGCTGCGAGCAACCATTTCACGAGCTATTCGAAGCAGGTAACCCTAAATCTCATCCAATATACTTCCAGTGGCTTACAATTTCATTTTTAGCTCACTTTTTGGGTTTTTTGTTTGATTTGTGGGGGTCTATTGCATCCTTGGGTCATCGCAGGTCTCCCTTACGAAAACTGCGACGAGCCCGGGTCGTCACAAATACTGCAAAGCTGGTTTGCGATGACATTGCACTGTCAGTATTGATGGGGTGTGACGACGGAAACGTCGAACCCCATAAACAAACCAAGCCCAAAAAATGAAACTCCAAAGGATGAAGTGAGTTCTAATGATGTTAAAATGCTCCTTTTGGCAGGTTAGTAGTAGCCAACATGGTCTTAGAGTGGTGTGAGCAAGAACACGAGGTAGATGATGTGCAAGCTGCAAATGATCTGTTATGTGTGATGGAATTAAGGAACTGTGGAATTCTAAAGTTCTTCTGGATCTAGGATATGAGGGCCCAAATCCTGCTGCTAGAACATATGCTTCGGAGTTGGGATGCAGCTCAACAACATTTCATGATTGGTGAGCATATAGTGACCATAGATGTCGAGGACATGTACTTCTTGACTAGATTGTCTCGAAGGGGGTAAAATGTGGCATTACCGAATCATGGGGAAGTGATCGAACTGTCGATGACTTGATCCTTCACTATTGTACTCCTCATGTCCATGCCTCTAGTGGGAAGATTCCCATTAAAGAGGTGAGAGATCGTCTGATGCATTCTGTACTTTTTACCATAGTGAGGATAGCAGGGAGCCAAGTGGCTCATCTAGCTACTAGGTCCCAGATGCTATATGCGGAGGAATGTATGTCTCCGAAGGTATTCAACTAGTGTGAGGGACTCCTCACCAACATTCGAGATCAGCTAACCAAGTGTCGGCATGGAGAGCTCAAACAATTTGGATATGGGTCGATAGTGATCTCATTTCTATTGGAGCGGGTTCCCCTCTTGTGCTCACAGGTTCCTTTGGATGATAGGGATCCTAGGGATCCTCACATGGCCATATGGATAGAGGTGATGGCCCGCCATGGTGGGGGTCCTACCATTGGGTACGGTCCTGAGTTCTTCACTTGGTTGGAAGGCCATTTTCTCATGGTATAGGACTACCCATATAGTGGTATGGATTACACGGAGGACCTAGACTTGGTGTTGCCCAAGGGAGCAGAGTGGGGAGACATCGGTAAGAACAATGACCCTTGTACTTTTTAGTTTTTTGTATTTATGATTTTTTTTGTTATAGCACTAATAAGTTAAGAACATGTGTGTGCATATGTGGGCCCTGTGCGACCAGTAGGAGGTTCTCTTCCTATGAGGAGAGGAAGGGTCCAGTCATGACCCCAACCATGTATGTTTCCATTCTGGAGATGGAGGACATCTACGAGAACTTGATCGGGTTGATGTTAGATGTTCAAGAGCCGATAGTGGATGAGTTACCACAGCCCATGCAGAGATATGCAATTGGGGCATCTGTGTGCTTCAATGTGCTACTTCGCAAGGTAGCGAGGGAAGTTGACTACTTCCATAGTGAGCAAGCTAGAGTTGCGAGACCTAAGGGTGCACGGGCCAGACATTAGGCCTTATGTTGTTATTATGTATGTACTAAGAGCTCAAAAGCCTTAGATTTTGTACTACTAAAAGCTATGAGGCTTTAGATTTTATATAGACTTACTGAAAGCGGTCGTGCTTCAGATTTTGTACCAGCACTACTTTTTATGATGATTTATATATATATACGGGCATTTCTGGTGGTTTAATACATTATGTGTTTTAGATGGATGAATGATGTGATCTTGTTTACATGTTTGCTTTTATACAATGGATGATTTTACATGTTATGAATGCTTTGTGAATATATTATGTGTGTGCGATGTACCAATCCAAAATGAAGTTGGCCATTGAGTCAGCAACTGTTTTCATATCCCGTGGAATGTGTAGGTATTGAACAGATTCAAAGGACCTTTCTAGGAGATGGACACATCTAAAGAGATGGAGCAAAGTGGGATCAAGGATAACGTAGACCCGGTTGAGATGGGAAACCACTAGTTGTGAACCCAAATGGATGACAATGTGGTTCATACCCAAGGAAAGAGCGTTAGTTAGGGTTCCAATCACCACCTGATACTTTGCGGCGTTGTTGGTTGTGAATCGAAGACAATTTTCTCCTGAGCTAATGAGCTCGCTTGTTGGGTAATATAATACCCAGGCTGCCTAAGCAAGGTTATGGGTATGCCAGCTGGCGCCGTCCATGAATCCATAGCAAGTTTCCATTTGCACACGCAGACAGAACATGGTATAAGAAGTGGAAACAAGATCTAGACACACTAAAATAAACGCGTCACACCACACAAGAAACACACACGCCATGTACAGTATATACAAAATGTCTATGCATGAAAATTTCAGGCATAGTACATCTTCAGGTAAATCCCATTGCAGGGTTCACCTAAAGATATTCGATCGTAGTCCTTGAGCTCATAGGCTCCCTTATCCAAAACACATTTAACGATGTAAGGTCCACGCCACATGGACTCGAACTTTCCTGCCCCTAGCTTGTCGTGTTTTTGGTCATATGTAAGGACCAAATCACCATCATTAAAGATACAAGGTTCTACTGACTTGTCATACTGTGCTTTGATGCATTTCTTGTGCACCTCGTTGGCAAGAGTGGCATCTCGGCGAGACTCATCAAGCTTTTCTAGGTAAAGGAATCGTTCTTCCTTGGCAATAGTGTTAGGAAGAAGTTCGACGGCAAGTTGGAGGGGTGGAATTTCACACTGTATAGGTAGGACTGCTTCCAATCCATAAACTAATTGGAAGGGAGTAAATCCAGTTGTGATCTTGATGGAGGTTCGGTAGGCCCATAATGTTGAAAGGAGCATATTATGCTAGTCTGACTTGTGCGTACCCACCATATGCTGGACCATAGTTTTCAAGACCTTTTTAATGGCCTCGACCTGTCCATTCGACTGTGGGTAGTAAGGTGTTGATTTTTCATGGCGAAAACCCAATCTATCGCTCAATTCTTGAACCATGTGGTTCTGAAAGTGAGAACCATGATCAGTACCTATAGACTGAGGAACTCCAAACCGTGCTATGACATGATTGAACATGAAGAGTGCAGTGGTCTTGCCATCGTTCTTGTATGTAGGAATTGCCTCAGCCCACTTTGTAAAGTAGTCCATAGCTACGATGATGTAACTATGCCCCCTGGCTGAGTTAGGATTACAATGCATGAAGTCAATGCCCCATTTAGCGAAGGGGACAATGGCAATAATCGGGTGTAACAGGGCGGGATGGGTGCACTTTTTTTAATGAAAATGTTGACATGGAGGACATTTTTTTACAGCCTCAATACAATCTTTAAAGATAGACGACCAATAATATCCCACACGAAGAATATTTTGGAATGTAGCCATCCCAGAGAGATGACCACCACAAGCCCCAGCGTGACAGTCATTTAGGACGTGTTCAACCTCGTCATGAGTCAGACAACGTCGAAGAATAGAATCGATACCACAGCGGTACAAAGTATCACTGATAATCAAGTAATACTTTGCATGGTGGAGTATTCAACGATGGTCATCATGAGAAAATTGAGGGATGAAACGTTGGGTTTGAAGATATAAAGTGATATCTCCAAACCATGGATCAACCATACTGATAAGAAACAATGACTCATCCAGAAAGGAGTCATTGGGATCAGGTTCTACATCAATACGAGGAAGGTCGCAAATGAGCTCAGCAAACACCAAATATTTTTTAGACTTAGCCTTCTCGAAAAGGAGATCGAATTCTTGTAGTATCACAATCCAGTGTGAATACTTGCCCCCAAGCACTTGACGTTTCAAAACGTGGTACATGGGGTTCGAATCGGCGATGATGGTGGTGGTGCCAAGCAAAATGTAATGTCGGAACTTCTAGATGGCGATAACCACCGTGAGAGCGAGCTTCTCAACATGTGAGTAATAGGTTTCAGTGTCAATCAGACCCTTACTTAAGTAATATATCACATGTTCTTGGGTGTTCTGGTCTTCTTGCACCAAAACCATGGCGATAATGGTGTCGGAAGCTGCGAGGTATATAATGTAATCTCGATAGTAATTCGGCGGTTGGAGCACAGGGGCATGGGTAATGGCATGTTTGATACTATCGAAGGATTTTTGAGCTTGATTGTCCCAAATGAATGGGACGTCCTTCTTGATTAGTCTCATGTAGCCCTAAGTCTTCTGCGTGAAATTACAAACAAAGCGCCATAAATAAGTCGCTCGTCCTTACAGACTTTGAAGTTCCATAACATTATTTGGAGGTGGGAGGGCGAGGATGGCTTCCACCTTCAAGGGATCAATGTGGATCCCATCTTTCGAGATGATAAACCCTAAGAGGCATCCAGACTCGACACAGAAAATACACTTATGAGGGTTCAAACGGATATTGTACCATCTACATCTAAGGAAAACGACCATCAGATGATCTATGTGGAATTCGTACTGCTTTGAGTGGGCAGGGAGGTCATCCAAGTAGGGTTCCACAAAGTTCTTCACATCATGGAAGGCATACAACATGGCCCGTTGGAATGTGGCACTAGCATTTTTAAGACCAGATGGAAGTTTATGATATGCAAACGTTCCCCAAGGGAAGATGAATGCAGTCTTGTGTTGGTCAACGAGGTGGATCTCAATCTGGTTGTATTTGGAGAAGCCATCCATGAATGAAAAAATGACACTTCCATCACAATTGTCAATAATATGGTCAATAAAGGGAGTCGAGTAGTTGTCCTTAGGACAAGCTTTATTGAGATCCCGATAATCAACACAGACAAGAATGGTACCCTACTTTTTAGTAATAGGGATGACGTTTGAGACCCATTCTGTTAATGGGACAGGGTAGATGAAGCTAGCCTTCAAGAGTTTATCAATCTCTGCCTTGATTGTCGTAGTCTTCCGAGGGTGTACCACTCACAACTTTTGGCGGACAAGTTTGACGTCAGGATAGATTTTGATTTCATGTAAAACAATGGTGGGGTCTATACAACGCATCTCCTCGTAGGTCCAAGCAAACACATCTCAGAATCGCTTGAATAAGGCCGTATAAGCAATGAATTCTTCAGGGGAACACTTATGTCCTAACTAAATGTGTTCCACTACACTAGGAATAACCAAAATGTCAATCAAAGTGGTAGGTTCGATGTTCGCAAGGTTTCCCTCAGTGTTCGTATGGCACGTGAGTATCGGGCATTGAGAGCAAGGGTAGACATTTGGCAAAAAAATGGTGCTAATGTTGTTCTGCACATAATCCAATGGGGGAAGAAAAGAATACCGGTGGTGGAGGTATTCACATGGGGGGTCATCCGCACTCATTATCTCCATGATGCACTCGTAAAAATGAAAAGTCCAGAGTAGAGAATCAAGTAGGGATGACGTCTGTCATAGAGAACTGGAAGTGGAGGCCATTGGGAGGTGCTCCTCAAGTACTGATTGGATAGCCTCGTAGGTATGTTCAGTGGGTGAAAGAGGCATTGTGTCTCCAATCAGGTGTGTGGTGGCTTCATCGGGTACAAGCCATGTATCAATAGGGTTGGGAAGAGATGAAATCTCTCAGGAGATCATGTTCACCAAGGAAACATGATGAGGGGAAACCAGAAAAATGCCCATAAGAGATTAATATTTTATGAGACCAACCCCTACACTCTCATACTATTTCGAAGATTGCCCAAGCATTGGGACATTATCACCGGGATGAGAAGTGGTGTCTGGTGTGCAGAAGTCCAGTTGGTCGATGGTGACAATTTGGCCTTGGTGAGGGAATTGCACTATGCGGAAGACAGATGATGCGACTGCAGTCATGGCATAAAACCAATTATGACCAAGCAATAGATTATAATCTAATGGCGTTGTGACAACTTCCACGTTAATGGTTGCGGTCTTTCCCCCCAGCTCAACTGGAAAAGCTTGCAGTAACCCATGGGGTTGAAAGCCACGCCCATCGAATGCTTTCAAGGTGGTGGGAGAATGGTTCAGTTCGGGGGAGCCAATGGCTCTCCAACAAGCGATCGACATGACCGAGGTAGAAGCCCCTTCATCTAAGACAGTATGATGGACTATCTTCCCTATAATGTTGGTAGCAAATTTAAATGCAAGCTGATGGGAAAGCCTCGGCTTAAAATACTCGAGTCTAAAGATGATGGTGTTCGAAGAATCCAAATCGACTGCATTGATGGCAGCAAGGAGAGTCTTGTGTTGGTTGGGACAATTCTGCAAGACTTCCAGCGTCGATATGACACAAGGAGCTTGCGCCATGTCCTCTATGATATTGTAATTCTGAGCAGCCCAAGCATTGGGATTGAAAATAGCTTTCTGAATCATTCTCTTGGGCAGATGCAATACTAACTCAAAAGAGGGCTTCTCAATGGTGAGAGAGGCTGGTGGTATAGTCACCTCGGGTAGAGAAGTGGAATCTTTTTCAATATTACTTCCAGCAGGGTCCTTCGAAGGGACTGAGTCATATGAACGCGATCGAGTGTTCAAATTGACCATATCACTATGCATCATGAGAACATGCGCAATAGAGGATGCCTCTCCTTGATAAGGAGAGGTTTGAGCAATCAACTGCTGATTTTGAGTAGGGAAGGGATCATTGAGGACTGTGGGTATGGGTTTTCCCTTAAGAAACTTTTGAACTTCGTCTCTATGGGGGCACTCTTTAGAAAAGTAGTCATCACCATATAGTAGACAAGGATACTTCAACTTCCTTTTCTGTTTGGTATCATCATGGGTGCTCTTTTGTTCCTACTGGGTGGAAGATTTCTTAGGTTTCTCTTTGTTCTTTTTCTCACCACCAAACTTTTGAGGTGAAGCTGATGAAATAGAATTCACTTCTTTGGTGATAGCAGGAGTGGATGATTTGGTGGTGTTGTGACCAACCTACGTTGGTGATGGAGAAGAACCTTGTGGGTTCAATCATCAAACAGTTTGGGAAGAAGGTTGGGTGGTAAGGGATCTAATAACGCTATCGGCTTGGGGTCCTGTTGATGCCTCGAATATCGTAGCATCAATCAGAAAGGGATTCTCCCTGATAGATGATCCCAATTAGATTATCTACCGTTTGGTATAGGGAATGCATCCGGTTAGCAGTTCCAGCAACAATGGGTTTGGAGTTTGATTTCCGATTATACTGGTTATGGTCCGATCCACCTTTCTTTTGGATTTTATGTTTTCAATGTGATGCAAGTGCCTAATTTATATCAGATCTAAATGCAAAACTAAATAGATCTAAGTCTGAAACTGAAGTAAATCTACCTATCCTTGAAGGGAACACACTTATAGGATGAGCAATGAGCTGTAACAGATATCATAAAGAAAGAACAGATAGCCATCGATTCTTATAGGTAAAGCTACAACAAGATAAAATATCTTTAGAAGATAGCTTCTAATTTAATACAAAACGCATCTATTGCTCATGAAACAGAGAAGAAAAATTATTTAATCTAGATGCAAACTGAAAGAACAGATCTAAATCTAATAAAGAAACACATGAAATGAAACTAATTATCCCTGCAAGGAGCACATTTAAAGGATGAACAATGAGTTATAGGAGTTATCTTAAAGAAAGAATGTATAGCCATTACATCAGAAAGAGAAAGCTATAGCCATGATAAAGATATCAAAAGATACCTTCTGATTTAATATAAACACATTCACTGCTCATGAAATAGAGAAATCGTTTACACAGAAAGAAGCAAAATCATTCGTTGCAAAGAAATAGTTCAAATAACAAGAAAGATCTCACATTATAGTATGGAAGCAATTAGAATAGTCCAATACACATCCATCTTTCGTTCCTATGCAAAACGTCCATCTCCCAGGTTTTTATTAGAAAATTCGATTTTACAGAACCAATACAAGGTAGCTCGTACAAGCCTCCAAAATTCATTCCCTGCCAAAAGTCCTTTCATATTCTTCCTAGCTCCTATTTATAATTACAAAATCGCCCTTTGGGCTACCACCTAGCCTCTTACACCTGTCACCTACAGGAATTTCTTCTATAACA
This sequence comes from Larix kaempferi, assembly GCA_027924585.1. NCBI lineage: Eukaryota > Viridiplantae > Streptophyta > Pinopsida > Pinales > Pinaceae > Larix > Larix kaempferi. The sequence goes on from BSBM01000104.1 coordinate 2,289,664, forward strand.
AACCAAAAAATGACTACTTCTTTTACAAAATATTTAACAAAAGAGAATGGACAGCTATCCCATAGATCACGCTTTATACATTTGAGAGTTTAAAAAAATACAATATATCAGAAATAATGTTCTAATATCCGTGTTGTCATTCTTTTGCGTGAGCTTCAGTTGGGAGAGGATCGCCCAAGTCAATTGATGTTGCTGATGCTGCCTGGGAAGAGACACTTGAACCAATTGTTGTTGCTGCTTCTACTTAGGAAGAGGGGGTTGAGCTGGCTGGAATTTCTGCCACTGCTAGGGAAGAGGGAATCGAGCCCACTACTGTTGCTGGAATGGCTGCTGGGAGGGAAGATTCTGGATCTGCTGTTGGTCTTGCTACTGCTGCATATTCCTTCTCCTCCTCCGCTATGTAGCTATACCACATACCTGTGTCCCTTATGACTATGTTTGCTGAAGCAGGGAACAAGATTTTCTGAGAAGTCACATTCTTCCCGAGCTCTGCTCCAATGCTTTGAACTTCTGCTACTACAGCTTGATGCACTTCTTTGAGCAAATGATCGTGGACTGATGACATTCCAACATAATGTTGTAAGTCATCAATTGCTAGGACATCAATTTTCTTCACGTATTCGGTTTGGATGCCCAGCTCTTCCGTTAGCTTAGCCAAGAGCTGTTCTGAATCAGGGAAGTCATCGAGGGATTGTGGGAAAATCAGCTTGCACCTGTCATGCACTCCCTTGATTCTTTGATACAGACTGTTGATTCTATCCCTCATTCCTTGCACACTGGTTATTAGCTTGCTGCCATAGTTTTTGCAGAAGTCCAAAAGGGCCACATCTTCATCAAAACCCTCCACAGACTTAAATGGGAGATGTGCGGGGAAATCCCCCTTCCCTTCTCACCATTTTATCTGGCTCATGATATTTGCCTTGACACGGGTATGCTTGGATTTGAGCCTATGGGCCTCCTCATTAATTTCTTTTAACCTGACCACCATGGCCTTGAGGTTGCAAACCTCATTAGTGATTAGCTCCTGAGTGTCATGCATTTGTTTCAGGATGCTGCAGGATAGCTCATGGAAGGGAGACATGTCCATTGTTCTATTCTCAGCGTGCTCCAATTGCTCAGCCAATGCCAGCTTGTCTGTTTCAAGCTGGGACACTCTGGCTAATGCATCATTCTTTTCTTCTTCTTCTATCATCATCAGGACTGATAGTTGCTCCTTCTCTTCCTCTAACCGGTTATATTTATCTGACAACTCTTTATGCTCGGCGTACAGGCAATTATACTTGTTCACCACCAGATCCCTGTGGGCCTGCTCATTAGCCATAGTATGTTGTAGCGTACAAGCTCTTTTCTTTGTCAATATATTTTCTCTAACTATAACCCCCACATTGTCCAGTTATGCTTTTGTTGTTTCTACAGCTGCGGATGCCATAGCAAAGGGATCTTGATATGTATTCTGCATTATAGTGACCTCTCGGTGGGTATTGACATCCTCATGGAAGGGACTTTTGATCCTCTCTTCGGATTTGAGGACCATTGCTTTCCTTTTTTTGTCATAGACAAAATCATTCCACTTGGACACCGTATGTTTTCTTGATGGAGTGTACGGGACAATTAGGCGGTCCATAATGTCTATTTCTTCTTCAGCAGGTGGGGTCTGGACTTCCTGAGTTGGATCTACTCCCTCATTTTCGGTACCAGAGCCACCTACTTGAGATGCGTCTATTTCCATGTCTTGGACACCGGACCCACTTGCTTGGGGATCTTCCCCTGCCTTCAGCTCTTCTTCCACTCTCCGTTCAGCTTCCTGTCTTTCTTTCCCTTCAACTTGTGGCTGACCTTCATCTGCTTTCTGCTGGCGGGCTTCCTTGGCTTCTTTCTGCAGCCTTTCATTTTCAGCCTCTTGCTGCATTCTTGCCGCTTCAGCTTCTTGCTACAACTTGGCTTCCTCAGCCTCCTGCATTAACCTTGCTTCCTCTCTTAGTCTAAGCTCTTCCTGAGCTCGGGCATCATCCGCTTCTTTCTCCTTCTGCTGGTTGATATTCTGGATCTTAGTGGAGCTAGAACTTGCTCCACTACCATGGCAAAAGGTTCCCAGCTCAACCATGTTGCTGATGCCCATGAACACCTCTTCCTCGGCATCAAGATAGTGAGAGTACTCAAAATGAGCGTAGATTTCCCTACAATGCTCGACCACTCTTCCCTTCCTAACATTCTTGTGGAAGATCACCTCGCCGAAGTGGAAAGCTTTCAGCTCCTGAATAAACTCCTCGGCTGAGGCAACCCCTGAGAACTTGTAAGCTCCTATGCAGAAAGGTAGAGGGGGAAAGGAAGCCTTATGCTGCTTATGGAGCACTGCTCCAATTCCATCCAGGAAGATTTGTCTTACTGCTTCCTTAAGGACCACATAATCTATGGCATATTGCGGCAAAATGTATGGAGCTTTGGTCCCTCCAAACATTCTGAGGTAGGTTCCTTGCTCTGAAAAGTAAAAATCCCCGTAATTCTCAAGGACTTCCACAGCGTTCTCTGACAGGAAGTTGGGATCCTCCTTGAATATCTTCTCATATAGGGGCATGATGAACCCCTCACAGATGAGTTTGTAGCTAGGTTTGTAATTCTGGGCCCACATCATCCTGAAAGCAGTATAAACTGGAGTGGTGGCCTTATCCCATTTGCAGCCCAATTTGGGGAAGTCCACCTTGGCCGAAATACAATCGATCAGATATGAGGACATGAAGAATTCTACCTTCTTCAAGGCTAGTCCTTCTCTTGCAGAAACTATCATTGAGGCCAAACTATCTGACAGGAGAGTGGCCCAGTCAAACACAGTTCCTTTAAACGCCACGAAGTGGATAATAGAGACCCACTGAATCTTATACACGGTGCCATTGGGCATGCCGAAGATTCTGCATAGCATCAAGGCGATCAACCTGAAAGGAGGTCTCAGGTTCTGGACGTCGTATTCATCATTTACTCTCTTTCTCAGATGCTTGCCTGCGATCGATAGCCTTTTGGCCATCTCAACGTTGTTCATTTTTCCCAACCATTCATCAGTCAGAGATTGTTGGGAGCGGGGAAATTTGTAGGTTGAGGCCAGGTATGCGGGGTGAAATGAGGCAATGGCCACTTTCCCGCTGTCATTTATCACTCTTCCTTCTGCATCGGCATGTTGGAGTATCCATCCGATCACTTCAGCACAGCGGAATAGTTCAGGGCGGGTAGCAGCTCTGGTTATGCCTGAAGCTTTGATATTTAGATAAATTGTCGCATCTTCTAACAACATATCCGGGACATCCTGGTCTCGGATCATCCTGTAAATGTCACCCCATTTGATTTCAGGAGGGACACCGGTGGTGCACCTAGTATCCTAGAGTGAGGTCTCAGTTTTAAGTGGTGCAGGATTTTTCTCTGTCATCTTATCCTTCTTCTTCCCACCTTTTGGCATTTTGACTTATCCCTGATAGCAACCAAATATACATCATTATAAACATGATCAACATACTGTGAGATCTTACAGAGAGCACTACCGTTTCACCATGTCAATGAGATCAATACAATGGGAAGCTGCATGTTAGGGAGCCAAAATACACCATTCCAAACATGAGTTCTAGATTTTAGTCATCTTAACTCCTTTAAAGGGGCAAGTTTGGAAATGCTCCTGCGAGGATAAGCATGTTGCGGAAGCAACCTTTTCTCGGTCTAGCTCTAGGAGAAAGGGTGACTTTCGTCATTGTGCTTTTAAAAGGCTAGTGGCGGGCGAGTCTGGGGTTGAAACAAGTTTAATACGAGACCAGGGAAGAGCTCCTGCGTTGACACACAAGTGAGGGGTTTCAGCCCAAACGCTGTTGTTACTTATAATATTTGACGGGGCATCGTATGGCTGGTTTGAGCAGGGGTGATGGCGCCCGTCTTAGGATTTAAATTGGGTAGTGGCTACGGTGGGACTGAGGCTTATGAAAAATCCCGAGGGGCCTGGTTTTATCTTTCAGCCGGGGACATGAAAAAAAATCCACGGGGCCTCGGGGGGAACTTTGGAAAAAAAACAATAAATCCGTCCGTCCAAATCGACATTTTCTTAACCAATATACAAACGACAGGAAAACGAAATTTAGACCGCATTTGACGGGCAAAAAGGCCCATGACGGGCATTTTGCCCGTCAAAATCCAACCAATTCTTATCGTTTTTGAAAAAGAGAACACCCAAAAGATACTCAGACGCATGGAAGACAAGATTTAATAGTAAAGTTCCTACCTGGCACCGTGAAGACAGCTGAATGAGGCGGCCGTGAACGTGGACAAGTATGCTGAGCTGGAGCAGTTTGCACAGCGTCCAACAAATCTTCCAATCGAGAATTAACAACGTTTTGGCTTGAGCCTCCACTGGTTATTTAAATAAGCCGAACACGTGTGGCATTCAATTTTGGTGGGTGGCACAATTAAACGCGGTTTAAATATCGGTACGTTGGCGTCAAATAAAGCCGTCTCCGTTTGTGCTCGACCGCCTTCTGTGGGACAAACTTGTGAATCTCACCCGCCGTTGCAGAAAGATATGGCGAAAGCTTCCACCGTGTCGGGAGGCAATGGCGAATGGCTATCGCAAAAGGCTTCCGCGGTGTGGAAGGGAAAGCCGAACGTTCCGCAAAGCTCAAATCTTTTGGAAGGATACTGCAGAAGATTCCGCTGTTTCGGGAGAGGTTGGTGAATTGCTTCCGCAAGTTGGAATGCGGACAATGAAGTTCTTTTGGCGGCCTCTTCGGGATGAAAACGTGAAGGCTCCCAAAACTGCGGAAAGCTTTCATAAGTGGCTTTCGCAGTTTCGGAAGAATTCCGCCAATGCTTCCGCAAAAGGTTCTCACGAATTCGAGAAAATTTCTAAGTTTTGGCCGCGCTCGTGAGAATTACGGAAAGCTTTTTCCCTTAGCCTCCGCTCTTTCGGGAAGGAAAAATCAAAGGTTCCGCAAAGTTTGTTTCAGTGATGTTTCGGAATGGTTCCGCGGTTGCGGAAGGCTTTGGTGAATGCCTTCTGCGACTTTTGAGTCTTCAAAAAATTTTCAAAACTTAGTCGCTTAGCGGCCCCGGGGAAGGTAGATGGATGGCTCCCACATGTTTCAGGTGGCTTCTTCAAATTCCTCCATCATTTTGGAGAGAATTTTCCAATGATTCCCGTATCTTATGAGCAAAATTTAAGTCCCTCTTCGGGAAGCTTACGCGAGTGGCTTCTGCCAGTTTCGGGCGGTTTCCTTGAGTTCTTCCACGATATTTTGGGAAAAGTTTCCAAGTTCTTTTTGAGAGGTTTTAAACAATCGGCTGCCGCAACTGCGGGAAGATAGCCCGAACGACTCCTAAATGTCGGGAGACCTTCCCAAATAGTTTCCGCAACCGCGAGAGGAAAATCTAAGTTTTTCGGGATGTTTATGCGGATGGTTCCCGCCGTTTCGGGAGCAAAAGCCGAATGTTTCCATGGATTTTCTTTCTTACGTTCCGCAACTTTTCAAAACAAAGTTTCTAAGCTCCTTTTCGAAAGGTTAAACAAAGGCTTCCGCCTTTCAGGATGAAAACTCAACAAATTTTGCAACTGCGGGGAGATAGTTTGAAAAGCTCCAAAATTTTGGGAAAATTTTCTAAGTTCCTTTCTGTTCCTTGGAAGAAATTTGGAAAGGCTTATGGCAAGATTTTTTGTTGGAAAGCAAAAGATAAAAACTGGGAATGGCCCCTGTAGGCAGCCTTTCTAAAATTTTTAAAGGAGGGGCCCCAATATGTTGAAAATTGTGGGGGGGATGTTGCTGCAACAACAATGGTGAGTCGCTGGCGAACACAGATCTCTGAAAAATTCCTCTTCATGGTCCGAAACATCATCAAAGACATTTATCTTAGGTGCACTACTCAACTGAGCATTTTAAATTCATGTGAGGGGAAGAAGGCACTTTACCTGCTAGCCATTGGGGAAAGGGGAGCTTTGACCGAGACATCTTCACTACTTTCAAAGGGCCAACATATGAGATTCGTTTTAGGAGGGTCATCCTTCAGATGGTTACTACTGCCGAACTCCACAGGATTTGCAACACTTTCTCATGGACATTATTGCTCTTGTTCCTCATTCCCATGCTGCTTTCATCCTTTTGGATGTTTATACTTTGGACAGCTTAGCTGTTTGAGCCTTCCAGAGATATTTTCTTTGTACATGATCTTTGATTTAGGCTCCTCAATCCATAATGTCCTTTTGTGTGAGTTAGAAATTTTATTGATTTGATCAAGCCTCACGGACGGAGAGGAGCCCATTTTGGGCTGATCCTTTTGGACAACCTTCTTGATTTTACATGTCTTTTTCTTTTGTCTCAGCCATGCTTTAATTGAGGCGAGAATCTCTAGAAAACAGACTCTTGAATATAATCCATTTTGGCTGTTAAATTTGCAGCATGGAGTCATTTCAATACCCTATGCCCTCGAGAGGTGCTACTTTCCATGGGTCCAACTTTGGTAACCTTCTTGAGAAGCCTTTAAAGTGTGAGAGTGGGTGGAGCCCAACAATAGTAGTGAATATGGTCATAGGTCTCTGATATTAAACATGATTAGTGTGACTAGCAGGGTAGGCTTCCTTCCTTCTGAACATTTCAGTGAGAGCACAACAGACATAATTCATTTGAGCATAGTTCCGGACTCATGGGTTGCGAGATTTCTTTGAGAGAGCTATCCTCGATGGGGAACTTAAAAAAAGGGCTTTCAGAAAACAAAAACTTGTAGCAAAGGTTCAAACGACAATGAAAGAACCAAAATGGCCGAAAAAATAAAGCAACTAAAGGCTAAGACAATAATAAAAGAAAACTTTATTTATTTACAGGAAGTCTCAACGAGACTATGCAAAGTATTGTTTCAGAGCGAGGCCATTGAGAGGAAGGGTTACTTTTTCTCCCTCGAGATTTGTCAATTTATACGTGGATGGGCCTAATTTTGCCGAAATTTGGTATGGGCCTACCCATAGCTGTTGGAATTTCATATGCATTCCTCTGCCTTCATGGTTATGGTCCCATTTCAGGACTAAGTCCCCAACTTCAAAGATTCTTTTACCAGACTTCCTCTTATCGAACCATCTCTTAACTATGTCTTGGTGTTGATGGAATCGATCTTTAGCTTTCTGTCGGGCTTCTTCAAGTTGAAGCAGGGTTTTGATCCTAGATTGTAAGGCTTGGCTACCAGAACCCCGAGAGGCTTGGGATAACTGTAAGGATGGGAGCAAGATGTTTGGGGGGAGGATGGCTTCCTTTCCATAGACAAGAGTGAAAGGGGAAACACCTAAAGCATTCTTTGGGGTCACCCTATCTGCCCATAAGGCATTTGGGAGAGCTACATGCCAACTTCTCTGGTTTTCTATCACAGCCTTCTTAATAATTCGAATCAGATTCTTGTTTGAGGATTCAGCTAATCCGTTCCCCTGAGGATAATAATTGGCTGAATAATGCAGCTTAATTCCCCATTCATAAACAAATTCATTTATCTTGCAAGATGAAAAATAAGTAGCATTATAAAAAATAAGGGAAATTGGAACCCCAAACCTGGTTATGATGTTCTCTTTCAAGAAGCTGATGACCGCTTCTTCATTGACCTTGCGCAAAGGGATAGCCTCCGTCCACCTAGTGAAGTAGTCGGTAGCTGTCAGGATGTATCGATGTTGCAATGAAGAATTTGGATTTATCTCTCCGATAATATCTATACCCCACTGCTCAAAAGGCTCAGAGATGATAATCAACTGCAATGGTCCTGCTGCCTTAGGTAACTTCCCAGCGCTTCTTTGACATACATCACAGTTCCGTGCGTATGTGTGGGCATCTTGAAACAGAGTGGGCCAGTAATAACCAGCTCTCAGTATCTCGTGTGCTGTTGTCTCTCCTGAATAATGGCCGCCTGCGGGTCCATCATGTAATTCTTTGACTACCTTACTTGCATCTTCCTTTTCTAGGCATCTAAGAAGAACTCCATCATACTTCTTCCTGAACAGTATTCCGTCAATGATTTGATAAGGAGCTGATTTCAAACGGAGTGCCCTTCTTTGCTTAGAGTTCCAGTGCTCAGGTAGATATCCCTGCTGTAAATAGTGCACCAGATCCATATACTATGACTGGGGAGTGGTGAAGATATGACAAACTTCAACCGAATTTAACTCAGCTTCATTCTTCCAATGTTGTTCTTCATCAGTCGAGTTTCCCGCAAGTAATTTGCACAGGCCTTGTCCTTTGATGATCGTGGCTAGTTTAAATTCTAAATCATATTCCTGAAGAGCTGTGACCCAATTTCCTCTCCTTTCTCCCAATTCCTTTTGAATGAAAAGGGATCTAATAGCTGGGTGGGGAACTATGACTTTAGTTCTGTTCTTCAGAATGTATGGCCTAAACTGTTTGACTGCTTTGAAGACCGCATACGCATGCTTCTCAACCATGGGATAGTTCAGCTCAGCCCCCTGCAGACCAGTGCTCATAAACGAAATTGGGTATTCGTCCCCCAGCTCCACCTTTTGCGTGAGCACAGCTGCGAGAGAGTCATCCGAAGCGAAGGTATACAAGATGAAATCCTTATCAAAATCTGGGCTCCTCAAGGAAGGATCCTTAGCTATGGCTGTCTTGATATCTCTAAATGTGTCCTTCTCCAAATCTGTCCACTTTAATTGCATGCTTTGTTTAACCATCTGTTGCAACGGCTTAACAATTTGTGCTAAATCTGGAACAAATCTGCAGACAAAATTGATGGTGCCCGTAAAGGATTGCATAGATTTCTTGTTATGAGGCATTGGAATCTTATTAATAGCTTGGACTCTTTCTTGATCTATTGACACTTCCCCTTTAGAAATTATATAGCCCAAGAGCTTACCTTCGGGGACCACAAATATGCTCTTCTTGGGATTCAAAGAAATACCATATTTCTGACAACGATCAAAGATATGCCTCAGATAAACAACATGGTCTTCCCTTTCCTTTGAGAAGACTGTCACATCATCTAAGTAAACAACAACACATTTCCCACCCAGTCCTCGAAAGGTGATATCCATTTCTCTTTGGAATGTAGCTCCTGCATTTATTAGACCAAATGGAATCCTTCAGTATGTGAAAGTTCCCCATTTAGTTCAGAAAGTAGTCTTGAGACGATCTTCTTCGGCTACTAACACTTGATTGTAGCCAGAGAAACCATCAAGAAGAGAAAACAATTTGGATCCTGACACCATTTGAAGGATTTGTTCCATTGAAGGGACGGGGTAGTTGTCTTTATCCGAAGCTTTGTTTAAATTTCTGAAATCTACACATAGCCTTATCTCTCCTGACTTCTTTCTTACGGGAACCAAGTTTGCAACCCACTCAGAATGCCGAACTTTGAAGATTATCTTAGCGTCCAGGAGCTTCCTTAATTCCTTTTGGATCAGCGGTTCTAGAGTGGGATGCATTCTTCTTAACTGCTGCTGAAATGGCTTGACACCCGCTTTCATTGGTATAACATGCTGAATAATGCGGACGTCATATGTCTTCAGATCTTCATAGGTCCATGCAAAAACATCTTTGTATTGTTTAAACAACTTGATGAACCTATCTCTTTCTCCTGGTGAACAACATTTGCCAAGGTTGACAAATCTCGGTTCTGCCTCGGTACCCAAATTAACTAACTCATGTTGCATTGATGAGCTGTTAGTTTTGGTATTAGCTGGCCTTTTGAACTTATTTTGAAGATTGAACAGCATTTCGAGGGACCTTACCCCCTTGGGAATGAAATTTCCTTTCTCCTCATCCTTCTTCATCAAATCAGCATCATGTTCTTCTTCATCTATTGCATCTCCTTGAAATCTATCTTCCTTTGTCAGGAAGCTGATAATTTGTTCATCATTATCGAAGACTCTGAATTTCATGATGTTATCAGGAACGGAAGGCCTGAAAATCAATTCAATCGAGCATTTATTATTTGATGGTACCAATCTAGAAGCAGATGTTGCTAACAAATCAGCTGTAGAATTTTGCAATCTAGGAATTGATTTTATATTGAAAGCGTCAAAATGCATAATTAAATCCCATACCTCAGCCTGATAACCCTTCAAGTGAGGTGAGATACAATGAATGGTGTCCCTTACCTATCTTACAACTATCTCGGAGTCACCAAAGAGTTTCAGGTACTTAACATTTAAGCCAATGGCCTTCTTTAATCCATGCATCAAAGCTTCATATTCAACAGTGTTATTAGTACAATCGAATTCTAATCTACAAGACAAAAAATACTTGTTTCTTTTTGGATCCATTAGAACACAACCGGCTCCGGAACCTTCCAGAGTTTTAGCACCATCAAAGTATAATGTCCAAAAGATATCTTTAGATTCAACTAAGTTAGTTTCTTTGTGATCTATGTCAGAAACTAAATTGACTATGTTACAATCAACATCATCAGTCCGAGAGAAATGAAGGAGATCGGATTGTTTATCTGATTCATGGCTAATGGCTTCAGACTGATAATTACCCGGATCCATTTCTAAGAAATAATTACCCAGAACTGAGGATGAGAAAGCTAAAGCCTCATTCTTTTCCTCTAACTGAGTTACATTTTGCTTCATATGAGGTTCCCTAAGAACTTTAATCTGATTCTGCCTGTTCTGATAAGGCAGCCATAGGTGGGACCAATCAGTAGCAAAGTAGCCAGTCGGCTTGGTAGACCAATCCCTACTTAAAATCAGCCCATAAGCTTCAGGAATATCGACTACCATTATGTCAATGAATTGACAGACTCTAGGGTCAGCTGATAGTCTAATTAGAACATCTTTCATCTCCCCAATAACCTTGACAGCAGTCCGATCTAATTGGATAATTTGAGCTAGAGATGGCACAAGCTGCCCGTTAATCTTTTTACAAATTGACAGCGACATAACATTTGAGGATGCTCTAGAATCTACCAAACAATTGTGAACATTATGGTTAAAAATTTCAAAAGTCAATAGCAATGGCAATGTTTGAGATTTAGATTTCCCACCGATGCTAGCTTCATTAATTTCGGGATTGTCTTGAGAATCCATTAATGTAGTGCTGGTTTGGGGTTGTAGAACATGCAGTAATTTGTCTCATTGATGGGGTAAGTTGCACATGTCAAATATTGACACATTTGCTTTGAATTTTTTGATATCTTCAATAATATTGTATCCTATATCAGTTTCGTTCCCAATTCGACTTGGCTGATCTGTTTTGCTCATTGTGACCTTAGGTGGCTGAACTGTGGATTCAGCATTTGGCTGCTTGTTTGCTGTTTGGCTAACTTTGGGATGTTGTGGGATAACCGTTATAGGTCTCCTAGGCAGTTCTTTTGAAACTTTAGGCTTATCGGGGGCCGTGCTTGGCACAGGATCCGCAATAGGGCCTTTGCTGCGAGTAGCAACGTTTACTGTGGAGGGAGATCTATCTATGGGATCCTCTTCAGCTAATTTAGTCATAGGTACCCAATCCCACAACACCATAGTAGTGTCCGGGGTTGGTTCCTCTAACTCATGGCTCGACTTTTCTGGAGGATCATCTTGGTCTAGGATCTGTGAATCTAGCATTTGGTTCATGACTAAGCTCATGGAATTAATCCATTGCGGGCATCTTTTTTCCGAATGCGGTTCTTGGTGAAAAGTCCAGAAATTTTCCATCCCAATCTCATTCAAGTTTAAAACAGGGGCAGTATTCATTGGTGGATGAGTTTGGTCACCGTCTTCCCTTCTTTTGTAAAATGGCTTGAAAGGTTTCCTAGATGTGGTGGCAGCCTTATATTTCTCGAGATCTACAATTTTATTAGATAATTTCTGCATCATCTTGACTACATTTTCCATGTCTGTAGATGGCTCTTCTTTACCTCTAGTGAGCAGCAAAGGTTTTTTTCTAGCTGTTGGTTTTGGTTCTACATCTAAGGCATGTTTAGCAATGCTATCAGCTTCTTCTTCTACCTTTCTAGCTTCCTCAAAGTTCTCTATCAAGGTATTTTTCTTGGATCTTTTTACGAACATTGCTATTGGTCCTTCAAGAGCTGTTGTATAGTATTCAATCAGAGATTCCTCTGCTGGTTTATTAGCTTCACTGAAGTTATTTAACAGCGTCGTGAATATTTGATTAAAATCTTGAACCTTTTCTTTCTTTTCCATCCTCATGGATAAGAGTTCTTTCATAAGTGTGGCCACAGTCTTTTGGTTTCCGTATTTCCTTAAAAAACATTTTTCGAATTCATCCCAACTAGAAATTGAGCTGGGTTGTAGGCTAAAGTAACAGGATGATACTTTTGGCTCGAATGTATATGGAAACAACCTGCAGACTACGTCTTCATGTTGTACATTCAAAAGGTTCAGATCTAAGTAAAAACTCTTGAGATGGTATTCCGTCGAAATGGCTTTCCCTGGATCGAACTTTCGCAAGACCTTTTCTAGGTTTTTAGGAAGATTATGGAATGGTCTAGCTAGGTTCAGCGCTCCCCTTACTCTCCAAGCAGGTACAGCCATGTTTGGATGTGGAGACCCTGGCGGGGAATTGTATGGTGAATTCCGGGGGGTACTCTTTGGAGTAATTAGTTCTTCAAGGTTTTCTTGGTCTGAAATTTTTTCTGAGTTTTCAAGATCTGCCTTGTTAAGAGTGTCTGAAATTTATTCCAAAGTCAGATTCACAAGTTCTTCAAAACTTTGAACAAGAATCGAATCTCGGGTGCATTGTGGCTCTTTTCAAGGGGTAGTTTTCTTAGGGAGAAAATTTACAGCATTTAAACCACCTAGCTGCCTAACGTAGGATCTGGTATGTCTTCTCAAATCCTCTATTTATGTGAAAGGGATAGCGTATAAAGCTTCTTGAGGCTTAGGATCAGAAATGAGGCATTCTTGATTTGATAATTCAAGATCTGGGCTGTTTGAAATGCTTTCTTTAAGCGGGTTTTCAGTGTCTTCTATGGCAGTGGGAGATTTTCCTCTGTCAGCCATGCACTTTCAAGCCCTCCTTCTAGTGCCAAAAACTGTTGATGCCTCGAATATCGTAGCATCAATCAGAAAGGGATTCTCCCCGATAGATGATCCCAATTAGATTATCTACTGTTTGGTATAGGGAATCCGTCCGGTTAGAGGTTCTGGAAACCGTGGGTTTGGAGTTTGATTTCCGATTATACCGGTTATGGCCCGATCCACCTTTCTTTTGGATTTTATGTTTTCAATGTGATGCAAGTGCCTAATTTATATCTGATCTAAATGCAAAACTAAATAGATCTAAGTCTGAAATTGAAGTAAATCTACCTATCTTTGCAAGGAACACACTTACAGGATGAGCAATGAGCTGTAACAGATATCATAAAGAAAGAACAGATAGCCATCGATTCTTATAGGTAAAGCTACAACAAGATAAAATATCTTTAGAAGATAGCTTCTAATTTAATACAAAACGCATCTATTGCTCATGAAATAGAGAAGCAAAATTATTTAATCTAGATGTAAACTGAAAGAACAGATCTAAATCTAATAAAGAAACACATGAAATGAAACTAATTATCCCTGCAAGGAGCACATTTAAAGGATGAACAATGAGCTATAGGAGTTATCTTAAAGAAAGAATGGATAGCCATTACATCAGAAAGAGAAAGCTACAGCCATGATAAAGATATCAGAAGATAGCTTCTGATTTAATATAAACACATTCACTGCTCATGAAATAGAGAAATCGTTTACACAGAAAGAAGCAAAATCATTCGTTCCAAAGAAATAGTTCAAATAACAAGAAAGATCTCACATTATAGTATGGAAGCAATTAGAATAGTCCAATACACATCCATCTTTCGTTCCCATGCAAAATGTCCATCTCCCAGGCTTTTATTAGAAAATTTGATTTTACAGAACCAATACAAGGTAGCTCGTACAGGCCTCCAAAATTCATTCCCTGCCAAAAGTACTTTCATATTCTTCCTAGCTCCTATTTATAATTACAAAATCACCCTTTGGGCTGCCACCTAGCCTCTTCTACCTGTCACCTACAGGAATTTCTTCTATAACAGACCAAAAAATGACTACTTCTTTTACAAAATATTTAACAAAAGAGAATGGACAGCTGTCCCATAGCTCAAGCTTTATACATTTGAGAGTTTAAAAAAATACAATATAGCAGAAATAATGTTCTAATATCCGTGCTGTCATTCTTATGCATGAGCTTCAGCTGGGAGAGGATCGCCCAAGTCAAGTGATGCTGCTGATGCTTCCTGGGAAGAGACACTCGAACCAATTGTTGCTGCTACTTCTACTTGAGAAGAGGGGGTTGATATGGCTAGAATTTCTGCCACTGCTGGGGAAGAGGGAATCGAGCCCACTGCTGTTGCTGGAACGGTTGCTGGGAGGGAAGATTCTGGATTTGCTGTTGGTCCTGCTACTGCTGCATCTTTCTTCTCCTCCTCCGCTATGTAGCTATACCACATACCTGTGTCCCTTATGACTATGTTTGCTATAGCAAGGAACAAGATTTTCTGAGAAGTCACATTCTTCCCGAGCTCTTCTCCAATGCTTTGAACTTCTGCTACTACAGCTTGATGCACTTCTTTGAGCAAATGATTGTGGACTGATGACATTCCAACATAATCTTGTAAGTCATCAATTGCTAGGACATCAATTTTCTTCACGTATTCGGTTTGGATGCCCAGCTCTTGCTTTAGCTCAGCCAAGTGTTGTTCTGAATCAGGGACGTCATCGAGGGATTGTGGGAAATTCAGCTTGCACCTGTCATGCACTCCCTTGATTCTTTGATACAGACCATTGATTCTATCCCTCGTTCCTTGCACACTGGCTATTAGCTTGCTGCCACAGTTTCTGCAGAAGTCCAAAAGGGCCATATCTTCATCAAAACCCTCCATAGACTTAAATGGGAGATGTGCGGGGAAATCCCCCTTCCCTTCTTGCCATTTTATCTAGCTCATGATATTTGTCTTGACACAGGTATGCTTGTCTTTGAGCCTATGGGCCTCCGCATTAAATTCTTTTAACCTGACCACCATGGCCTTGAGCTTGCAAACCTCATTAGTGATTAGCTCCTGAGTGTCATGCATTTGTTTCAGGATGCTGCAGGACAGCTCATGGAAGGGAGACATGTCCATTGTTCTGTTCTCAGCATGCTCCAATTGCTCAGCCAATGCGAGCTTGTCTGTTTCAAGCTCGAACACTCTGGCTATTGCATCATTCTTTTCTTCTTCTTCTATCATCATCAGGACTAATAGCTGCTCCTTCTCTTCCTCTAACCGGTTATATTTATCTGACAACTCTTTATGCTCGGCGTATAGGCAATTATACTTGTTCACCACCAGATCCCTGTGGGCTTGCTCATTAGCCACAGTCTGTTGTAGCGTATGAGCTCTCTTCTTTGTCAATATATTTTCTCTAACTATAACCCCCACATTGTCCAGTGATGCTTTTGCTGTTTCTACAGCTGCGGATGCCATAGCAAAGGGATCTTGATCTGTATTCTGCATTATAGTGACCTCTCGGTGGGTAATGATGTCCTCATGGAAGCGACTTTTGATCCTCTCTTCGGATTTGAGGACCATTGCTTTCCTTTTTTTGTCATAGACAGACTCATTCCACCTGGACACCGTATGTTTTCCCGATGGAGTGTACGGGACAATTTGGCATTCCATAATGTCTATTTCTTCTTCAGCAGGTGGGGTCCAGACTTCCTGAGCTGGCTCTACTCCCTCATTTTGGGTACCAGAGCCACTTGCTTGAGATGCATCTATTTCCATGTCTTGGACACTGGACCCACTTGCTTGGGAATCTTCCCCTGCCTTCAGCTCTTCTTCCAATCTCTGTTCAGCTTCCTGTCTTTCTTTCCCTTCAACTTGTGGCTGACCTTCATCTACTTTCTGCTGGCGGGCTTCCTCGGCTTCTTTCTGCAACCTCTCATTTTCGGCCTCTTGCTGCATTCTTGCTGCTTCAGCTTCTTGCTGCAACCTGGCTTCCTCAGCCTCCTGCATTAACCTTGCTTCCTCTCTTAGTCTGAGCTCTTCCTGAGCTCGGGCATAATCAGCTTCTTTCTCCTTCTACTAGCTGATCTTCTGGATCTTGGTGGAGCTAGAACTTGCTCCACTGCCTTGGCGAAAGGTTTGCAGCTCAGCCATGTTGCTGATGCCCCTGAACACCTCTTCCTCAGCATCAGGATAGTGAGAGTACTCAAAATGAGCATAGATTTCCCTACAATGCTCGGCCACTCTTCCCTTCCTATCATTCCTGTGGAAGATCACCTCGCCGAAGTGGAAAGCTTTCAGCTCCTGAACAAACTCCTCGGCTGAGGCAGCCCCTGAGAACTTGTAAGCTCCTATGTAGAAAGGTAGAGGGGGAAAGGAAGCCTTATGCTTCTTATCGAGCACTGATCCAATTCCATCTAGGAATATTTGTCTTACTGCTTCCTTAAGGACGACATAATCTATGGCATATTGTGGCAAAATGTATGGAGCTTTGGTCCCTCCAAACATTCTGAGGTAGGTGCCTTGCTATGAAAAATAAAAATCCCTATAATTCTTAAGGACTTCCACAACGTTCTCTGACAAGCAGTTGGTCTCCTCCTTGAATATATTCTCATATAGGGGCATGATGAACCCCTCACAGATGAGTTTGTAGCTAGGTTTTTAATTCTGGGCCCACGTCATCCTGAAAGCAGTATAAACCAGGGTGGTGGCCTTATCCCATTTGCAGCCCAATTTGGGGAAGTCCACCTTGGCCAAAATACAATCGATCAGATATGAGGACATGAAGAATTCTGCCTTCTTCAAGGCTAGTCCTTCTCTTGCAGCAACTATCATTGAGGCCAAACTATCTGACAGGAGAGTGGCCCAGTCAAACACAGTTCCTTTAAACGCCACAAAGTGGATAATAGGGACCCACTGAATCTAATACACGGTGCCATCGGGCATGCCAAATATTCCGCATAGCATCAAGGCGATCAACCTGAAAGGAGGTCTCAGGTTCTGGACGTCATATTTGTCATTTACTTTCTTTCTCAGATGCTTGCCTGTGACCAATAGCTTTTTAACCATCTCAACGTTGTTCATTTTGCCCAACCATTCATCAGTCAGAGATTGTTGGGAGCGGGGAAATTTGTAGGCTACGGCCAGGTATGCAGGGTGAAATGAGGTAATGGCCACTTTTCCGCTGTCATTTATCACTCTTCCTTCCGCATCGGCATGTTGGAGTATCCATCCGATCAATTCAGCATAGGGGAATAGTTCAGGGCAGGTAGCAGCTCTAGTTATGCCTGAAGCTTTGATATTTAGATAAATTGGCCTCTCTTCTAACAACATATCCAGGACATCCTGGTCTCGGATCATCCTGTAAATGTCACCCCATTTGATTTCAGGAGGGACACCGGTGGTGCACCTAGTATCCTGGAGTGAGCTCTCAGTTTTAAGTGGTGCAGGCTTTTTCTCTATCATCTTAGCCTTCTTCTTCCCACGTTTTGGCATTTTGACTTATCCCTGATAGCAACCAAATATACATCATTATAAACATGATCAACATACTGTGAGATCTTACAGAGAGCATTACCATTTCACCATGTCAATGAGATCAATACAATGGGAAGCTGCATGTTAGGGAGCCAAAATACACCATTCCAAACATGAGTTCTAGATTTTAGTCATCCTAACTCCTTTAAAGGGGCGGGTTTGGAAATGCTCCCGCAAGGATAAACATGTTGCGGAAGCAACCTGTTCTTGGTCTAGCTCTAGGAAAAAGGGTGGCTTTCGTCATTGTGCTTTTAAAAGGCTAGTGGCGGGCAAGTCTGGGGTTGAAACAAGTTTAATACGAGACCAGGGAGGAGCTCCTGCATTGACACACAGGTGACGGGTTTCAGCCCAAACGCTGTTGTTACTTATAATATTTGACGGGGCATCCTACGACTGGTTTGAGCAGGGGTGATGGCGCCCGTCTTAGGATTTAAATTGGGTAGTGGCTACGCTGGGACTGAGGCTTATCAAAAAGCCCGAGTGGCCCGGTTTTAGCTTTCGGCTGGGGACATGAAAAAAAAATCCATGGGGCCTCGGGGGGAACTTTGGAAAAAAAACAATAAATCCGTCCATCCAAATCGACATTTTCTTAACCAATATACAAACGACAGGAAAACAAAATTTAGACCGCATTTGACGGGAAAAAAGGCCCATGACGGGCATTTTGCCCATCAAAATCCAACCAATTCTTATCATTTTTGAAAAAGAGAACACCCGAAAGATACTCAGACGCATGGAAGATAAGATTTAATGGTTAAAGTTCCTACCTGGCACCGTGAAGATAGCTGAATGAGGCGGCCGTGAACGTGCACAAGTATGCTGAGCTGGAGTGGTTTGCGCGGCGTCCAACAAATCTTCCAATTGAGAATTAACAACGTTTTGGATCGAGCCTCCATTGCTTATTTAAATAAGCTGGGCACGTGTGGCATTCAATTTTGGTGGGTGGCGTAATTAAACGCGGTTTAAATATCAGTACGTTGGCGTCAAATCAAGCTGTCTCGGTTTGCGTGCGACCGCCTTCTGCGGGACAAACTTGTGAATCTCACCCGCCATTGCGGAAAGATATGGCGAAAGATTCCATCGTGTTGGGAGGCAATGGCGAATGGCTATTGCAAAAGGCTTCCGCGGCGCGGAAGGGAAAGCCAAACGTTCCGCAAAGCTCAAATCTTTTGGAAGGATACCACGGAAGCTTCCGCTGTTTCGGGAGAGGTTGGTGAATTGATTCCGCAAGTTGGAATGCAGACGATTAAGTTCTTTTGGCGGCCTCTTTGGGATGAAAATGTGAAGTCTCCGAAACTGCGGAAAGCTTTCATAACTGGCTTCCGCAGTTTCGGAAGACTTCCGCCAATGCTTCCGCAAAAGGTTCTCGCGAATTCGAGAAAATTTCTAAGTTTTGGCCAGGCTCGTGAGAATTGCGGAAAGATTTTTCCCTTAGCCTCCGTTGTTTCGAGAAGGAAAAATCAAAGGTTCCACAAAGTTTGTTTCGGTGATGTTTCGGAACGGTTCCGCGAAGGTTTCCACGGTTGCGGAAGGCTTTGGTGAATGCCTTCCGCGACTTTCGAGACTTCAAAAAAATTTCAAAACTTAGTCGCTTAGTGGCCCCGGAGAAGGTAGACGGATGGCTCCCGCATGTTTTGGGTGGCTTCTTCAAATTCCTCCATCATTTCGGAGAGAATTTTCCAATGATTCCCGCAGCTTATGAGCAAAATTTAAGTCCCTCTTCGGGAAGCTTACGCGAGCGGCTTCCGCGGGCGGTTTCCTTGAGTTCTTCCGCGATCTTTTGGGAAAAGTTTCCAAGTTCTTTTCGAGAGGTTTTAAACAAGCAGCTTCTGCAACTACGAGAAGATAGCCCGAATGACTCCTAAATGTCGGGAGACTTTCCGAAATAGTTTCCGCAACCGCGAGAGGAAAATCTAAGTTTTTCGGGATGTTTATGCGGATGGTTCCCGCTGTTTCGGGAGCAAAAGCCGAATGTTTCCATGGAGTTTCTTTCTTACGTTCCGCAACTTTTCAAAAAAAAGTTTCTAAGCTCCTTTTCGAAAGGTTAAACAAAGGCTTCTGCCTTTCGAGATGAAAACTCAACAAATTTTGCAACTACGGGGAGATAGTCTGAAAAGCTCCGAAATTTTGGGAAAATTTTCTAAGTTCCTTTCTATTCCTTGGAAGAAATTTGGAAAGGCTTATGGCAAGATTTTCTGTTGGAAAGCAAAAGATAAAAGCTGGGAATGGCCCCTTTAGGCAGCCTTTCTAAAATTTTTAAAGGAGGGGCCCCAATATGTTGAAAATTGTGGGGGGGATGTTGCTGCAACAACAATGGTGAGTCACTGACGAACACAGATCTCTGAAAAATTCCTCTTCATGGTCTGAAACATCATCAAAGACATTCATCTTAGGTGCACTACTCAGCTGAGCATTTTAAATTCATGTGAGGGGAAGAAGGCACTTTACTTGCTAGCCATTGGGGAAAGGGGAGCTTTGACCGAGACATCTTCACTACTTTCAAAGGGCCAACATATGAGATTCGTTTTAGGAGGGTCATCCTTCAGATGGTTACTACTGCCGGACTCCACAGGATTTGCAACACTTTCTCATGGACATTATTGCTCTTGTTCCTCATTCCCATGCTGCTTGCATCCTTTTGGATGTTTATACTTTGGACAGCTTAGCTGTTTGAGCCTTCCAGAGATATTTTCTTTGTACATGATCTTTGATTTAGGCTCCTCAATCCATAATGTCCTTTTGTGTGAGTTAGAAATTTTATTGATTTGATCAAGCCTCACGGACGGAGAGGAGCCCATTTTGGGATGAGCCTTTTGGACAACCTTCTTGATTTTACATGTCTTTTGCTTTTGTCTTAGCCATGCTTTAATTGAGGCAAGAATCTCTGGAAAACAGACTCTTGAATATAAGCCATTTTGGCTGTTAAATTTGCAGCATGGAGTCATTTCAATACCCTATTCCCTCGAGAGGTGCTACTTTCCATGGGTCCAACTTTGGTAACCTTCTTGAGAAGCCTTTAAAGTGTGAGAGTGGGTGGATCCCAACCATAGTAGTGAAGATGGTCATAGGTCTCTGATATTAAACAGGATTAGTGTGACTAGCAGGGTAGGCTTCCTTCCTTCTGAACATTTCAGTGAGGGCACAACAAACATAATTCATTTGAGCATAGTTCCGGACTCATGGGTTGTGAGATTTCTTTGAGAGAGCTATCCTTGACGGGGAACTTAAAAAAAAGGTCTTTTAGAAAACAAAAACTTGTAGCAAAGGTTCAAACGACAATGAAAGAAACAAAATGGCTGAAAAAATAAAGCAACTAAAGGCTAAGACAATAATAAAAGAAAACTTTATTTATGTACAGTAAGTCTCAACGAGACTATGCAAAGTATTGTTTCAGAGCGAGGCCATTGAGAGGAAGGGTTACTTCTTCTCCCTCGAGATTTGTCAATTTATACGTGGATGGGCCTAATTTTGCCGAAATTTGGTACGGGCCTACCCATAGCTGTTGGAATTTCGTATGCATTCCTCTGGCTTCATGGTTATGGTCCCATTTCAGGACTAAGTCCCCAACTTTGAAGCTTCTTTTACCGGACTTCCTCTTATCGAACCATCTCTTAACTATGTCTTGGTGTTGATGGAATCAATCTTTAGCTTTCTGTCGGGCTTCTTCAAGTTGAAGCAGGGTGTTGCTCCTAGATTGTAAGGCTTGTCTACCAGAACCCCGAAAGGCTTGGGATAACTGTAAGGATGGGAGCAAGATGTTTGGGGGGAGGATGGCTTCCTTGCCATAGACAAGAGTGAAAGGGGAAACACCTAAAGCATTCTTTGGGGTCACCCTATCTGCCCATAAGGTGTTTGGGAGAGCTACATGCCAACTTCTCTGGTTTTCTATCACAGTCTTCTTAAGAATTCGAATTAGATTCTTGTTTTAGGATTCAGGTAATCCGTTCCCCTGAGGATAATAATTGGCTGAATAATGCAACTTAATTCCCCATTCATAAACAAATTCATTTATCTTGCAAGATGAAAAATAAGTAGCATTATAAAAAACAAGGGAAATTGGAACCCCAAACCTGGTTATGATGTTCTCTTTCACGAAGCTGATGACCGCTTCTTCATTGACCTTGCGCAAAGGGATAGCCTCCATCCACCTAGTGAAGTAGTCGGTAGCTGTCAGGATGTATCGATGTTGCAACGAAGAATTTGGATTTATCTCTCCGATAACATCTATACCCCACTGCTCAAAAGGCTCAGAGATGATAACCGGCTGTAATGGTCCTGCTTCCTTAGGTAACTTCCCAGCACTTCTTTGACATACATCACAGTTCCGTGCGTATGTGTGGGCATCTTGAAATAGAGTGGGCCAGTAATAACCAGCTCTCAATATCTTGTGTGTTGTTGTCTCTCCTGAATAATGCCCGCCTGTGGGTCCATCATGTAATTCTTTGACTACCTTACTTGCATCTTCCTTTTCTAGGCATCTAAGAAGAACTCCATCATAATTCTTCCTGAATAGTATTCCATCAATGATTTGATAAGGAGATGATTTCAAACGGAGTGCCCTTCTTTGCTTAGAGTTCCAGTGCTCAGGTAGATATCCCTGCTGTAAATAGTGCACCAGATCCCTATACCATGACTAGGGAGTGGTGAAGATATGACAAACTTCAACCAAATTTAACTCAGCTTCATTCTTCCAATGTTGTTCTTCATCAGTCGAGTTTCCCGCAAGTAATTTGCACAGGCCTTGTCCTTTGATGATCGTGGCTGGTTTAAATTTAAATCATATTCCTGAAGAGCTGTGACCTAATTCCCTCCTTTCTCCCAATTCCTTTTGAACTAAAAGGGATCTAATAGCTGGGTGGGGAACTATGACTTTAGTTCTGTTCTTCAGAATGTATGGCCTAAATTGCTTGACTGCTTTGAAGACCGCATATGCATGCTTGTCAACCATGGGATAGTTTAGCTTAGCCCCCTACAGACCAGTGCTCATAAACGAAATTGGGTATTCGTCCCCCAGCTCCACCTTTTGCGTGAGAACAGCTGCGAGAGAGTCATCCGAAGCGAAGGTATACAAGATGAAATCCTTATCAAAATCTGGGAACCTCAAGGAAGGATCCTTAGCTATGGCTATCTTGATATCTCTAAATCCGTCCTTCTCCAAATCTGTCCACTTGAATTGCATGCTTTGTTTAACCATCTGTTGCAACGGCTTAACAATTTGTGCGAAATTTGGAACAAATCTGCGGACAAAATTGATGGTGCCCGTAAAGGATTGCATAGATTTCTTTTTGTGAGGCATTGGAATCTTATTAATAGCTTGGACTCTTTCTTGATCTATTGACACTCCCCCTTTAGAAATGATATGGCCCAAGAGGTTACCTTCAGGGACTGCAAATATGCTCTTCTTGGGATTCAAAGAAATACCGTATTTCCGACAACGATCAAAGATATGCCTCAGATGAACAACATGATCTTCCCTTTTCTTTGAAAAGACTGTCACATCATCTAAGTAAACAACAACACATTTCCCACCCAGTCCTCGAAAGGTGATATCCATTGCTCTTTGGAATGTAGCTCCTGCATTTATCAGACCAAATGGCATCCTTCGGTATGCGAAAGTTCCCCATTTAGTTCAGAAAGTAGTCCTGAGACGATCTTCTTCGGCTACTAACACTTGATTGTAGCCAGAGAAACCATCAAGAAGAGAAAACAATTCGGATCCTGACACCATTTGAAGGATTTGTTCCATTGAAGGGACGGGGTAGTTATCTTTATTCGAAGCTTTGTTTAAATTTCTGAAATCTACACATAGCCTTATCTCTCCCGACTTCTTTCTTACGAGAACCAAGTTTGCAACCCACTCAGAATGCTGAACTTTGAAGATTATCTTAGCATCCAGGGGCTTCTTTAATTCCTTTTGGATCAGCGGTTCTAGAGTGGGATGCATTCTTCTTAACTGCTGCTAAAATGGTTTGACACCCGCTTTCATTGGTATAACATGTTGAATAATGCAGACGTCATACGTCTTCAGATCTTCATTGGTCCATGCAAAAACATCTTTGTATTGTTTAAACAACTTGATGAACCTGTCTCTTTCTCCTGGTGAATAACATTTTCCAAGGTTGACAAATCTTGGTTCTGCCTCGGTACCCAAATTAACTAACTCATGTTGCATTGATGAGCTATTAGTTTTGGTATTAGCTGGCCTTTTGAACTTATTTTGAAGATCGAACAGCATTTCGAGAGATCTTACCCCCTTGGGAATGAAATTTCCTTTCTCCTCATCCTTCTTCATCAAATCAGCATCATGTTCTTCTTCATCTATTGCAGCTCCTTGAAAGCTATCTTCGTTTGTCAAGAAGCTGATAATTTGTTCATCATTATCGAAGACTCTGAAGTTTGTGATGTTATCGGGAACGGAAGGCCTGAAAATCAATTCAATCGAGCATTTATTATTTGATGGTACCAATCTAGAAGCAGATGTTGCTAACAAATCAGCTACAGAATTTTGCAATCTAGGAATTGATTTTATATTGAAAGCGTCAAAATGCATAATTAAATCCCATACCTCAGCCTGATAACCCTTCAAGTGAGGTGAGAGACAATGAATGGTGTCCCTTACCTGTCTTACAACTATCTCGGAGTCACCAAAGACTTTCAGGTACTTAACATTTAAGCTAATGGCCTTCTTTAATCCATGCATCAAAGCTTCATATTCAGCGGTGTTATTAGTACAATCGAATTCTAATCTACAAGACAAAAAATACTTGTTTCTTTTTGGATCCATTAGAACACAACCGGCTCCGGATCCTTCCAGAGTTTTAGAACCATCAAAGTATAATGTCCAAAAGATATCTTTAGATTCAACTAAGTTAGTTTCTTTGTGATCTATGTCAAAAACTAAATTGACTATGTTACAATCAACATCATCAGTCCGAGAGAAATGAAGGAGATCAGACTGTTTATTTGATTCATGGCTAATGGATTCAGACTGATAATTACCTGGATCCATTTCTAAGAAATAATTCCCCAGAACCGAGGATGAGAAAGCTACAGCCTCATTCTTTTCCTCTAGCTGAGTTACGTTTTGCTTCATATGAGGTTCCCTAAGAACTTTAATCCGATTCTTCCTATTCTGATAAGGTAGCCATAGGTGGGACCAATCAGTAGCGAAGTAGCCACTCAGCTTGGTAGACCAATCCCTACTTAAAATCAGCCCATAAGCTTCAGGAATATCGACTACCATTATGTCAATGAATTGACAGACTCTAGGGTCAGCTGATAGTCTAATTAGAACATCTTTCATCTCCCCAATAACCTTGACAGCAGTCCTATCTAATTGGATAATTTGAGCTGGAGATGGCACAGGCTGCCCATTAATCTTTTTACAAATTGACAACGGAATAACGTTTGAGGATGCTCCAGAATCTACCAAACAATTGTGAACATTATGGTTAAAAATTTCAAAAGTCAATAGGAATGGCAATGTTTGAGATTTAGATTTCCCACCGATGCTAGCTTCATTAATTTCGGGATTGTCTTGAGAATCCATTAATGTAGTGCTGGTTTGGGGTTGTAGAACATGCAGCAATTTGTCTCGTTGATGGGGTAAGCTGCACATGTCAAATATTGACACATTTGCTTTGACTTTTTTGATATATTCAATAATATCGTATCCTATATCAGATTCGTTCCCAATTCGATTTGGATGATCTGTTTTGCTCATTGTGACCTTAGGTGGCTGAAGTGTGGAGTCAGCGTTTGGCTACTTGTTCGTTGTTTGGCTAACTTTGGGTTGTTGTGGGATAATAGTTATATGTCTCCTAGGCAGTTCTTTTGAAACTTTAGGCTTATGGGGGGCCGTGCTTGGCACAGGATCCGCAATAGGGCCTTTGCTGCGAGTAGCAACATTTAATGTGGAGGGAGAGCTATCTATGGGATCCTCTTCAGCTAATTCAGTCATAGGTACCCAATCCCACAACACCATAGTAGTGTCCGGGGTTGGTTCCTCTAACTCATGGCTCGACTCTTCTAGAGGATCGTCTTGGTCTGGGATCTGTGAATCTAGCATTTGGTTCATGACTAAGCTCATGGAATTAATCTATTGCGGGCAACCTTTTTCCGAATGCAGTTCTTGGTGAAAAGTGCAGAAATTTTCCATCCCAATCTCATTCAAGTTTAAAACAGGGGCAGTATTCATTGGTGGATGAGTTTGGTCACCGTCTTCCCTTCTTTTATAAAATGGCTTGAAAGGTTTCCTAGATGTGTTGGTAGCCTTATCTTTCTCGAGATCTACAATTTTATTAGATAATTTCTGCATCATCTTGACTACATTTTCCATGTCTGTAGATAGCTCTTCTTTACCTCTAGTGAGCAGCAAAGGTTTTTTGCTAGCTGCTGGTTTTGGTTCTACATCTAAGGCATGTTTAGCAATGTTATCAACTTCTTCTTCTACCTTTCTAGCTTACTCAAAGTTCTCTATCAAGGTAGTTTTCTTGGATCTTTTTATGAACATTGCTATTGGTCCTTCAAGAGATGTTGTATAGTATTCAATCAGAGATTCCTCTGCTGGTTTATTAGCTTCACTGAAGTTATTTAACAGCATCGTGAATCTTTGATTAAAATCTTGAACCTTTTCTTTCTTTTCCATCCTCATGGATAAGATTTCTTTCATAAGTGTGGCCACAGTCTTTTGGTTTCCGTATTTCTTTAAAAAACATTTTTCGAATTCATCCCAACTAGAGATTGAGCTGGGTTGTAGGCTAAAGTACCAGGATGATACTTTTGGCTCGAATGTATATGGAAACAACTTGCAGACTATGTCTTCATGTTGTATGTTCAAAAGGTTCAGAGCTAAGTAAAAACTCTTGAGATGGTCTTCCACCGAAATGGCTTTCCCTGGATCGAACTTAGGCAAGACCTTTTCTGGGTTTTTAGGAAGATTATGGAATGGTCCAGCTAGGTTCAACGATCCCCTTGCTCTCCAAGTAGGTACAACCATGTTTGGATGTGGAGACCCTGGCGGGGAATTGTATGGTGAATTATGGGGGGTACTCTTTGGAGTAATTAGTTCTTCAAGGTTTTCTTGGTCTGAAATTTTTTCTGAGTTTTCAAGATCTGCCTTGTTAAGAGTGTCTGAAATTTCTTCCAAAGTCAAATTCACAAGTTCTTCAAAACTTTGAACAAGAATCGAATCTCGGGTGTATTGTGGCTCTTTTCTAGGGGTAGTTTTCTTAGGGAGAAAATTTACAGTGTTTAAACCACCTAGCTGCCTAACGTAGGATCTGGTATGTCTTCTCAAATCCTCTATTTCTGTGAAAGGGATAGCGTATAAAGCTTCTTGAGGCTCAGGGTCAGAAATGAGGTGTTCTTGATTTGATAATTCAATATCTGGGCTGTTTGAAATGCTTTCTTTAAGCGGGTTTTCAGTGTCTTCTATGGCAGTGAGAGATTTTCCTCTGTCAGCCATGCACTTTCAGGCCCTCCTTCTAGCGCCAAAAACTGTTGATGCCTCGAATATTGTAGCATCAATCAGAAAGGGATTCTCACCAATAGATGATCCCTATTAGATTATCTACCGTTTGGTATAGGGAATCCGTCCGGTTAGCGGTTCCGGCAACCGTGGGTTTGGAGTTTGATTTTCGATTATATCGGTTATGGCCCGATCCACCTTTCTTTTGGATTTTATGTTTTCGATGTGATGCAAGTGCCTAATTTATATCTGATCTAAATGCAAAACTAAACAGATCTAAGTCTGAAACTGAAGTAAATCTACCTATCCTTGCAGGGAACACACTTATAGGACGAGCAATGAGCTGTAACAGATATCATAAAGAAAGAACAGATAGCCATCCATTCTTACAGGTAAAGCTACAGCAAGATAAAAGATCTTTAGAAGATAGCTTCTAATTTAATACAAAATGCATCTATTGCTCATGAAACAAAGAAGCAAAATTATTTAATTTAGATGCAAACTGAAAGAACAGATCTAAATCTAATAAAGAAACACATGAAATGAAACTAGTTATCCCTGCATGGAGCACATTTAAAGTATGAACAATGAGCTATAGGATTTATCTTAAATAAAGAATGGATAGCCATTACATCAGAAAGAAAAAGCTACGGCCATGATAAAGATATCAGAAGATAGCTTCTGATTTAATATAAACACATTCACTGCTCATGAAATAGAGAAATCGTTTACACAGAAAGAAGCAAAATCATTCGTTGCAAAGAAATAGTTCAAATAACAAGAAAGATCTCACATTACAGTATGGAAGCAATTAGAATAGTCCAATACACATCCATCTTTCGTTCCCATGCAAAACGTCCATCTCCCAGGCTTTTATTAGAAAATTCAATTTTACAGAACCAATACAAGGTAGCTCGTATAGGCCTCCAAAATTCATTCCCTGCCAAAAGTCCTTTCATATTCTTCCTAGCTCCTATTTATAATTACAAAATCGCCCTTTGGGCTGCCACCTAGCCTCTTCCACCTGTCACCTACAGGAATTTCTTCTATAACAGACCAAAAAATGACTACCTTTACAAAATATTTAACAAAAGAGAATGGATAGCTGTCCCATAGCTCACGCTTTATACATTTGAGAGTTTAAAAAAATACAATATAGCAGAAATAACGTTCTAATATCCGTGCTATCATTCTTGTGCGTGAGCTTCAGCTGGGAGAGGATCGCCCAAGTCAATTGATGCTGCTGATGCTGCCTGGGAAGAGACACTCGAACCAATTGTTGCTACTACTTCTACTTGAGAAGAGGGGGTTGAGCTAGCTGGAATTTATGCCACTGCTAGGGAAGAGGGAATCGAGCCCACTGCTGTTGCTGGAACGACTACTGGGAGGGAAGATTCTGGATCTGCTGTTGGTCCTGCTACTGCTGTAGCTTTCTTCTCCTCCTCCTCTATGTATCTATACCACATACCTGTGTCCCTTATGACTATGTTTGCTGCAGCAGGGAACAAGATTTTATGAGAAGTCACATTCTTCCCGAGCTCTGCTCCAATGCTTTGAACTTCTGCTATTGCAGCTTGATGCACTTCTTTGAGCAAACGATCATGGACTGAGGACATTCCAACATAATGTTGTAAGTCATCAATTTCTAGGACATCAATTTTCTTCACGTATTCGGTTTGGATGCCCAGCTCTTCCTTTAGCTTAGCCAAGTACTGTTTTGAATCAGGGAAGTCATCGAGGGATTGTGGGAAATTCAGCTTGCACCTGTCATGCACTCCCTTGATTCTTTGATACAGACCGTTGATTCTATCCCTCGTTCCTTGCACACTGGCTATTAGCTTGCTGCCACAGTTTCTGCAGAAGTCCAAAAGGGCCACATCTTCATCAAAACCCTCCACAGACTTAAATGGGATATGTTCGGGGAAATCCCCCTTCCCTTCTCGCCATTTTATCTAGCTCATGATATTTTCCTTGACACAGGTATGCTTGGCTTTGAGCCTATGGGACTCCGCATTAATTTCTTTTAACCTAACCACCATGGCCTTGAGCTTGCAAACCTCATTAGTGATTAGCTCCTGAGTGTCATGCATTTGCTTCAGGATGCTCCAGGATGACTCATGGAAGGGAGACATGTCCATTGTTCTGTTCTCAGCGTGCTCCAATTGCTCAGCCAATGCCAGCTTGTCTGTTTCAAGCTAGGAAACTCTAGCTACTACATCATTCTTTTCTGCTTCTTCTATCATCATCAGGACTGATAGTTGCTCCTTCTCTTCCTCTAACCGGTTATATTTATCTGACAACTCTTTATGCTCGACGTACAGGCAATTATACTTGTTCACCACTAGATCCCTGTGGGCCTGCTCATTAGCCACAGTCTGTTGTAGCATACGAGCTCTCTTCTTTGTCAATATATTTTCTCTAACTATAACCCCCACATTGTCTAGTGATGCTTTTGCTGTTTCTACAACTGCAAATGCCATAGCAAAGGGATCTTGATCTGTATTCTGCATTATAGTGACCTATCGGTGGGTAATGACATCCTCATGGAAGGGACTTTTGATCCTCTCTTCCGATTTGAGGACCATTGCTTTCCTTTTTTTGTCATAGACAAACTCATTCCTCCTGGACACTGTATGTTTTCCCGATGGAGTGTACGAGACAATTGGACAGTCCATAATGTCTATTTTCTCTTCAGCAGGTGGGGTCCAGACTTCCTGAGCTGGATCTACTCCCTCATTTTGGGTACCAGAGCCACCTGCTTGAGATGTGTCTATTTCCATGTCTTGGACACTGGACCCACTTGCTTGGGCATCTTCCCCTGCCTTCAGCTCTTCTTCCGCTCTCCGTTCAGCTTCCTGTCTTTCTTTCCCTTCAACTTATGGCTGACCTTCATCTTCTTTCTGCTGGCGGGCTTCCTCGGCTTCTTTCTGCAGCCTCTCATTTTCAGCCTCTTGCTGCATTCTTGCCGCTTCAGCTTCTTGCTGCAACCTAGCTTCCTCAGCCTCCTTCATTAACCTTGCTTCCTCTCTTAGTCTGAGCTCTTCCTGAGCTCGGGCATCATCAGCTTCTTTCTCCTTCTGCTGGCTGATCTTCTGGATCTTGGTGGAGCTAGAACTTGCTCCACTGCCTTGGCGAAAGGTTCACAGCTCAGCCATGTTGCTGATGCCCCTGAACACCTCTTCCTCGGCATCAGGATAGTGAGAGTACTCAAAATGAGCGTAGATTTCCCTACAATGCTTGGCCACTCTTCCCTTCTTGTCATTCTTGTGGAAGATCACCTCACCGAAGTGGAAAGCTTTCAGCTCCTGAAGAAACTCCTTGGCTGAGGCAACCCCTGAGAACTTGTAAGCTCCTATGCAGAAAGGTAGAGGGGGAAAGGAAGCCTTATGCTGCTTATGGAGCACTGCTCCAATTCCATCCAGGAAGATTTGTCTTACTGCTTCCTTAAGGACCACATAATCTGTGGCATATTGTGGCAAAATGTATGGAGCTTTGGTCCCTCCAAACATTCTGAGGTAGGTGCCTTGCTCTGAAAAGTAAAAATCCCCGTAATTCTCAAGGACTTCCACAGCGTTCTCTGACAGGCAATTGGGCTCCTCCTTGAATATCTTCTCATATAGGGGCATGATGAACCCCTCACAGATGAATTTGTAGCTAGGTTTGTAATTCTGGGCCCACATCATCCTGAAAGCAGTATAAACCAGGGTGGTGGCCTTATCCCATGTGTATCCCAATTTGGGGAAGTCCACCTTGGCCAAAATACAATCGATCAGATATGAGGACATGAAGAATTCTGCCTTCTTCAAGGCTAGTCCTTCTCTTGCAGCAACTATCATTGAGGCCAAACTATCTGACAGGAGAGTGGCCCAGTCAAACACAGTTCCTTTAAACGCCACGAAGTGGATAATAGGGACCCACTGAATCTTATACACAGTGCCATCGGGCATGCCGAAGATTCTGCATAGCATCAAGGTGATCAACCTGAAAGGAGATCTGAGGTTCTGGACGTCGTATTCATCATTTCCTTTCTTTCTCAGATGCTTGGCTGCGACCAATAGCCTTTTGGCCATCTCAACATTGTTCATTTTTCCCAACCATTCATCATCCAGAGATTGTTGGGAGCGGGGAAATTTGTAGGCTGCGGCCAGGTATGCGGGGTGAAATGAGGCAATGGCCACTTTCCTGCTATCATTTATCACTCTTCCTTCCGCATCTGCATGTTGGAGTATCCATCCGATCACTTCAGCACAGAGGAATAGTTCAGGGTGGGTAATAGCTCTGGTTATGCCTGAAGCTTTGATATTTAGATAAATTGGCCCCTCTTCTAACAACATATCCGGGACATCCTGGTCTCGGATCATCCTGTAAATGTCACCCCATTTGATTTCAGGAGGGACACCGGTGGTGCACCTAGTATCCTGGAGTGAGGTCTCAGTTTTAAGTGGTGCAGGATTTTTCTCTGTCATGTTAGCCTTCTTCTTCCCACCTTTTGGCATTTTGACTTATCCCTGATAGAAACCAAATATACATCATTATAAACATGATCAATATACTATGAGATCTTACAGAGAGCATTACCATTTCACCATGTCAATGAGATCAATACAATGGGAATCTGCATGTTAGGGAGCCAAAATACACCATTCCAAACATGAGTTCTAGATTTTAGTCATCCTAACTCCTTTAAAGGGGCAGGTTTGGAAATGCTCCCGCGAGGATAAGCATGTTACGGAAGCAACCTGTTCTCGGTTTAGCTCTAGGAGAAAGGGTGACTTTCGTCATTGTGCTTTTAAAAGGCTAGTGGCAGGCGAGTCTGGGGTTGAAACAAGTTTAATACGAGACCAGGGAGGAGCTCCTGTGTTGACACACAGGCAAGGGGTTTCAGCCCAAACGCTGTTGTTACTTATAATATTTGACGGGGCATCGTACGGCTGGTTTGAGCGGGGGTGATGGCGCCCGTCTTAGGATTTAAATTGGGTAGTGGCTACGCTGGGACTAAGGCTTATGAAAAAGCCTGAGGGGCCCGATTTTAGCTATCGGCTGGGAAAATGAAAAAAAATCCACGGGGCCTCGGGGGGAACTTTGGAAAAAAATAATAAATCCATCCATCCAAATCGACATTTTCTTAACCAATATACAAACGACAGGAAAATGAAATTTAGACTGCATTTGACGGGCAAAAAGGCCCATGACGGGCATTTTGCCCATCAAAATCCAACCAATTCTTATCGTTTTTGAAAAAGAGAACACCCGAAAGATACTCAAACACGTGGAAGACAAGATTTAACGGTTAAAGTTCCTACATGGCATTGTGAAGACAGCTGAATGAGGCGGCCATGAACGTGGACAAGTATGCTGAGATGGAGCGGTTTGCGCGGCGTCCAAAAAATCTTCCAATCGATAATTAACAACGTTTTAGCTCTAGCCTCCACCGCTTATTTAAATAAGCCGAGCACGTGTGGCATTCAATTTTGGTGGGTGGCATAATTAAACGCGATTTAAATATCGGTACATCAGCGTCAAATCAAGTCGTCTCGGTTTGCGCGCGACCGCCTTCTGCGGGACAAACTTGTGAATCTCACCCGCCATTGCGGAAAGATATGGCGAAAGCTTCCACTGTGTTGGGAGGCAATGGCGAATGGTTATCACAAAAGGCTTCCGCGGCGCAGAAGGGAAAGTTGAACATTCCGCAAAGCTCAAATCTTTCAGAAGGATACCGCGGAAGCTTCCGCTGTTTTAGGAGAGGTTGGTGAATTGCTTCCGCAAGTTGGAACGCGGACGATTAAGTTCTTTTGGTGGCCTCTTCGGGATGAAAATGTGAAGGCTCCCGAAACTGCGAAAAGCTTTCGTAAGTGGCTTCCGCAGTTTCGGAAGACTTCCGCCAATGCTTCCGCAAAAGGTTCTCGCGAATTCGAGAAAATTTCTAAGTTTTGGCCGCGCTCGTGAGAATTGCGAAAAGATTTTTCCCTTAGCCTCCGCTCTTTCGGGAAGGAAAAATCAAAGGTTCCGCAAAGTTTGTTTCGGTGATGTTTCAGAACGGTTCCGCGAAGGTTTCCGCAGTTGCAGAAGGCTTTGGTGAATGCCTTCTGCGACTTTCGAGACTTCAAATTTTTTTCAAAACTTAGTCGCTTAGCGGCCCCGGGGAAGGTAGACGGATGGCTCCCGCATGTTTCGGGTGGCTTCTTCAAATTCCTCCATCATTTCGGAGAGAATTTGCCAATGATTCCCGCAGCTTATGAGCAAAATTTAAGTCCCTCTTCAGGAAGCTTAAGCGAGTGGCTTCCGCCATTTTCGGGCAGTTTCCTTGAGTTCTTCCGTGATCTTTTGGGAAAAGTTTCCAAGTTCTTTTTGAGAGGTTTTAAACAAGCGGCTGCCGCAACTGCGGGAAGATATCCCAAATGACTCCTAAATGTCGGGAGACTTTCCCAAATAGTTTCCACAACCGCGAGAGGAAAATCTAAGTTTTTCGGAATGTTTATGCGGATGGTTCCCGCCGTTTTGGGAGCAAAAGCCGAATGCTTCCGTGGAGTTTCTTTCTTACGTTCCGCAACTTTTCAAAACAAAGTTTCTAAGCTCCTTTTCGAAAGGTTAAACAAAGGCTTCCGCCTTTCGGGACGAAAACTCAACAAAGTTCGCAACTGCGGGGAGATAGTCTGAAAAGCTCCGAAATTTTGGGAAAATTTTCTAAGTTCCTTTATGTTCCTTGGAAGAAATTTGGAAAGGCTTATGGCAAGAGTTTCTATTGGAAAGCAAAAGAGAAAAGCTGGGAATGGCCCCTTTAGGCAGCCTTTCTAAAAATTTTAAGGGAGGGGCCCCAATATGTTGAAAATTGTGGGGGGGATGGTGCTGCAACAACATGTCCCTTGGGTGGTTTCATGGGATCGTAGGTGCTACAGGGGACATCAGGAAGAATGTCAAAGAATGTGCCGGATTGGGCATAGACCAAGTCTAGCAAATGGGCATGAGTGATAGCTTGCTCTTCAGTGACAGCACCTCCCATGGCAACATCGCATGCTATGGTAGGTATGAGAGACTTCGTGAACCAGTCTGCTAGGAGTTGGTCTAGAATAGGAGCTTTAATCATATGTTGTCTCCTTCGCCACTCATGTATATGATCTGAGATGTGAGTAGCGGTATTTTGATGGAGTGAGGTCAAAATATCTGTACCAGTTTTGTACCGTATAGGCAGCTGGAAATGAGTCAGAAAATTCATAACAAGAGAACCAAAATTGGGAAAAGAATGGAGTGGTAGTTCAACATACCACTTGGCAGTCGAACTAGTGAGAGTCCATTGAAATAACCTAAGACGAATCGAGTCGTCCATCAAGGATTTGGATGAACATTACAAGTGGTATGTCATGACATGGTTTTTGGGATCTTCACCCGGCTTGCCATCAAATTTGGGGATATCGGATGGAAGTTTCACCAGAATGGGTGGCCAATTAGTTCCGTGGTAGATGGGGTCGTTGGTCAGGCGAGATAGGTCTGGAAGATCTAAATTATCCAAAAAGGGAAGCTACAGATTAGGCTGCATGTACTGATAGTATTGATAAGGCATGTAAGGACCAGTGGGACCTTGTATCGACTGACCATAGGGTGTTCTAGGAGGAAACTGGCCATAGGGGTACGAGCCACCCGGACCAAATGTGGGTCTGCCACCGTAGTAAGGTGGCCCATTACCATAAGGTGGGGGCCCGCCTCCACCACTGGGAGGGGGTCGGCCACCTCCAAATGGTGGGGGTCGCCACCACCTCCAGGATAGGATGGGTCACCACTGCCTCCGCCGGGAGGAGGTGGTGGTCTGATACCACCATAGGAATAGGATGGGCCTCCATTGCCTCCGTCGGGAGGGGGTGTTAGGCCACTGCCGACGCCTGAAGGGTAAGGGCCACCTCAGCCACCTCCACCATAGTAGGGTGGTCCACCACCACCACCAC
The DNA here is from genome assembly GCA_027924585.1 of Larix kaempferi. Classification (NCBI taxonomy): domain Eukaryota; kingdom Viridiplantae; phylum Streptophyta; class Pinopsida; order Pinales; family Pinaceae; genus Larix; species Larix kaempferi. Next base: position 2,324,563 of record BSBM01000104.1, read on the forward strand.
CTCCACCAGGATGGGATGGTCCTCCACCACCACCACCAGGGGGGTGGGCCATGTTGTCCGGAATGAGGTGGTCCTCCGCTAGAAGGTAGAGGTTTTCCTCCTCCAGAGTTGCGTGGGGGCCCGCCGCCTCCAATGCAGGGTATTTTTTAAGGGCGAAATTTCGCCAATTGTCTATTTTTTGGCCTTTTTCTCAAAAAATAAATTTGCTATTTGGTCATTTTTAGTCTCTAATATCGCCTATATTTACATAAAATATGTTTTTTTATCATAATATTCGCCAAAATTTACACATTTCAGTAGTAAATTGTATGTTTCATATTTAATATTTGCCTACCTATCTATATACATGTTTTCTTCAATAGAAAATAATCACCTAGGACACTATACTTCAGTCTAATATTATAATCCTTAAAAAATACCCTGCTTCAATGGGAGGTGGGGGTGGACCAAACGGGGGTGGAGGGACTTGAGGGACTGTAAGTGGGGATCCATGTTGTAAAACATTTTGCTGTCCCCATAGAGTGTAAGGATTTTCAGGGTAGGGTACCCCGTAGAGTGCATTTCCGGGATTAAGTTGACTCGGCACAAGGTTAAGATGACCTGGATATGCTTGACTTGATGGTGGTTTAATTACGTTGGATGGTCCCCCAACACGGGATAATCCCATAGTGGAAGGTACGGGAGGTAAGGAATTTCCATTGGAAGGACTGATGGGAATTCTTGCTGCAGTATTATGGTTAAGGGACAGGGGTTTCCCCCTAGCAACAACTTGCTGACCACTAAGTAAAGGTTAACCCAACACTGGTTACTGATTATCCATTATAGTATTATCATTACCTATAAAGAAGGTAGGGGGTAAAAAGTATCCTCCCCTCAAAGTTTGGGGTGGGGGAGGAGCAGGTGATGTAACCGTGGTAGTCACAGGTGTGTTGGACTGTTGTCCTTCAACATGTTGGGTTGTCTGAGGTATAGGACTGGTCGCCTGCCTAGGAGATGGATGTGCAGGGGTTGATGGTTGACCAGTCTTAGAATTGGTCGCGTGTTGTGTGGATGATTCCGATGAATTATAAGATAAATAACAACTTGGGAGTGGTTGATAAGGAGGTAACATCGGGTCTACGGCCCATCGTGCAAGACTCCAGTTTGTGAACTCTATGGCCATAGCACGTAGTCAAGCCAATTGTTCACGATAAGGTGTCATGCGGTCGTCGGGAGTATCCCAACTAGGTGGTGATTCAATGGAAAAATGAGCCACTGGGTGGCCTAGAGATGATGTCCAATAGGCTGTTGTTGGACCAAAAGCTGTTGAAGGGATATCTTGGGGTGAATTTATCCATTCCAACGATCAAGGATCTCCCGGTAGAATGGGAGGTGGGTCTTGTGAAGTAGAATTTGGTGCTTCTTCACCCTGCGGGGGAAGAGAAGTAGGTGAATCTGGAGGAAACATATGTGCTCCAACATTAAAAGTAGGGTTTTGCACTTCAGCTGACACGACCATGGCATGTGGGTCCATCCTTACCTTCAAAATTACCTCTTGGTTAAGAAGATATTTGGGCGGCAAGTTCTGAATCCTACGAGACCTTCTCCAAGGAAAGTCAGCCAGAGTGACTGAAACAAAAGTTTCTCCCAAGGAAAGTTAAACAAAAGAAAAGAAGACCAAACAAAACCCTACACAAACTAAGGCCACAAGAAAACTTATGTGATAAGAGTGGATTCAAAGGTTTAGAACCTCACATGATTGTCAAGGCTTCGCAAATCTCTGTATACCGCAGGGTCCAACAGCAAAATGCAATGAGGAGGATTGGGACCATACCCTTTCTTGAATACCCGATTACATATACGTATGTACATAGTAATCTCCCCAAGTGTTGTTTTCGGTGTATTGCTCTGCTAAGATGGCCAAAAGGTTAACTCAGTTGGTCTTAGGAATCCTAAGGGTGTTTCCCGATATACGCAAGGTACGTGGGAGCTCAAATCCGTAGTGGTGCTGTCTAATGCACAACCGTACGAAACGAGACCTTCATATATACTACCGAGTACATGAAACACCTTTCTATATATGCCAAGTACATGAAACACCTTTCGATATACACCAAGTACTTGAAGTACTTGGTGGGTACATGAAAGAGCTTCAATATACCTGGTTGGTACGTGAAAGATCTTCAATATACCGATAAGTACGTGGAATACTACAATATCCCCGAAATACAGTGCTGGAAAATAACGATAGCTGCCACTCTTAACGATGCCAGAACACATCTCTAACTTACACACAAGTTACTAAAAATTTTACCGTAGTTCTACCGTTAATTTTATCTGGATGGCTAGGTGAATGCTTGAGGTGAGTACATAAATCTAAAAATAATGCAAGCCCTAACTACATACAAAAAATGTACTTTTCTTTTGATGAACTCTATGTATGGGAGGGAGAATTTTATCAAAGCAACACAATGCAACACAATCTCAAATCTACCAAAAATGATTACGAAGTATTCTTTTCCTTTTGAGACAAACCCAAAAATAACACAATAGTACTAAGCCAAATCAAAACATGTTTTTCTTTTTCTATTATCTTTTCAAAACAAAAATGATGCTAAGTGATGAAAAGAGAGAAGTTCTAAGTAGAGTATGCAAGCTTTTCACTTTCACTACGATTTCCTAAAAACATAAAAACCAAAAGATGCATGTAACTTTCCAAGCATGGAACTGCTTTTGCAAAACTTGATATCTACTCAAATTTTTCAAGAAAATGAGCAACTCATAATTCGTGAAACTCAAATAATTTAACTTTCTTTCAACTTTTCCAAAAGATCTACAAATGAGACATTCCAATGCATGTACAATTCTTCAAATGAGCTTGAAAAATGATGGAAATGAAGTACTTTTGATTTTTCAATGGATGTATCAAGATAACAATTTGATGACAGCGATGCTTTTAAACACAAATACTGAAATGAAAAGATCACTTGCAGCACTCCAATGACTAAGAAAAATCTAAAGAAAAGACAAGCACTCATATTGTTATAGGTCAAATTTGCACTTCTCCGTTCGTGATCACATTATGCTGTAGATCACACAAAAGGACACCATGGATTGAAGAGCTAGATATGGATTGAACCTACTCTCTTCAGCTGTGAATTTCCCTGGTTTCCCTGATGTTTTGAGTACATGTGCGCTACTCTTTGGGCAGTAAACCAACACACATATGCTAGTATGCCCTACTTTACTCAAGTGAAACTAGAGCACACGTTGAAAATTGTTGCAAACACTTGTTGCAACGTACAAGAGTTGCACACTGTGCACTACTATGGTGTATAAAACTCGTGCACATCTTAATATGAAATCAAAAATATATTAAATTGATGAATTGGGATTAGTTGAAGTTGGTTATGCAACTTCCCCAACCTCCCAATCCAACACCTATCAATTACAACTACCTACCTTGTCCCATAAATACAAGGAGGGTCCATGAGATAGGGAGATAGAAAGAAGGCATTAAGGGTGGTTACGCTGGAGGAAAGTCCCAAATCATTCTGAAGAGCAAGACCCCAAGACTCGGTTGCAGAAACATCTTGACACGTTAGGTATATTGTACTGATTCATGTTTCTTTGACAATAAAAAGGTCGAAATACCCTTCTGTTGATGTATATGTAACTTCGGAATGTATTTCACATATATGTATATTGTATTCCTATAGAGATGTTATTATTCCTCTATACGGACGTGTCGTCATTTATATTGTAAGTGTCGTAACTTATACTTGATGGGTTATTAGACCACCTTGTTGGGGTCGGCCCTGTATAAGTCATGTGGGTCAAAGGGTTATTAGACCACCCTATTGGGGGTCGACCATGTGGGTCAAAGGGTTATTAGACCACCCTATTGGGGGTCGGCCCACTCAGCATTATGTTATGTGGTTAAGTTCGAGCCTACATGAGTTAGGTAAAAAGGCAAGTCAAGTCAAGTATAAATAGAGTGCGGGAGGCACTCTATTTACTCACTCACTTCTCACACATGCACTCAAGGAGGAGTGGCGCACTTATGGAGGAGGAGGATCTGCTGCTAGGATGTGTCTATCTCTTATGGCTGGTTGTATCATTGCTCTATCTATCTCTGAGGAAGTTATTGGAGTTTTTCACCTTTATGGTTTTCCCCAAGTAAATCTTTGTGTCTCTTGTGTGCTTGCATTATTGTCTCCATGATTGATATGCTGTAGATATGTTGTACATGTTGTTCTCTCAGTTAAGATCCTAGATCAAATTGAAGTAAATTCAGAAAATTTAACATGGTATCAAAGCTAGCCTGAAAGAAGGCATGATATGGCATGTATGACACTTGTTGCACTTACGATGCTAGGGCTTGATATAGCAAAAACTAGTCATCGTAGCACTTTCGCTATAAATCCGTTTTGGAGAAGTTTTCGGATATGAAATTGTTACAGGCCGAAGATAAGATCTCTAGGTATCTTGTGTCCAAAGGACAACCTCTAATTCGTTTTACTTTGTGATTTATGATCTGTACAATATAGGGTTTCTGCCTCTTCCAGATCTGAGTCAAAATCAGGTGACCTTGGGAAAAAGGTCATATCTTGGGCTAGGAAGCTCCAAATGAAATTTCGTAAAAATTGACAGGTATTACACATTCTTTACTATCTCAAAAAACTTTTTCAGAGGCCGAAATTAAAACAGTGACACGTGGCACGCCGTACAAGTTCACTCTCCTGTTTTATCCCAAAACAGGTCACGTTGCGACATTTGGCATAACTCTCTCTCAGAGAGTCCAATTGAGGTCAGACCTATCAGGATGGAAAGGTAACAGGCCGAGCTATCTCAAAAAACTTTTTCAGAGGCCGAAGTTAAAACAGTGACACGTGGCACGCCGTACAAGTTCACTCTCCTGTTTTATCCCAAAACAAGTCACGTTGCAACATTTGGCATAACTCTCTCTCAGAGAATCCAATTGAGGTCAGACCTGTCAGGATGGAAAGATAACAGGTCAGGCTATCTCAAGAAACTTTTTTAGACCCTGTGGATCAAAAATTTCGGAGTTACACCAGAAACAATCAGGTACATATTTCTGTCAAAACAAAATTATTTTTTGGTACCTTCATTCATGGCTTCCGGAATTTAGGGCTTTGGAGAAAGTTGGAATTTTTGTAATCGAAGACCACGGATGGATGCTACTCATCAAAATAGAAATTTAGAGACCAAGATCAGAATTTTTGGTTGGGAAGAAGGCCGGGCTTGATTAGACCCTAGTTCAGGACTTTGATTAGAAAAGTGGAAAATTAGGGCTTCTGTAAAAATGGGAATTTTTGAAATCTGTGACCACGGCTGGAAGCTCCTCAGAAAAATAGAAGCTTCTAGCTTTGGATCAAACACTTTGATTGGGCAGAAGAGTGGGCTTCATCGAACCCCAGTTCAGGGTCACGTCCAGTGAATCCAGAAGTTTCAAAAGCAAAATTGAGGAGTGAAACTTTGCAGTTTTCAATTTCTGAATATACCAACTTGATCAGCTCATCAAGGCACATATTTCTATCCTGTCAAAAGTTTGAAATTCAAAGTTTGAATTTTTGGGGTTTCTCTGACAAACCCATATCCAGCTCAAGGTCCAGTTCTTGCAAATCAAGTGGATTGGGTTAATCCTAGAAGAAGATGGATTGATCACCTGCATAAGTGAAGAAGTTCCTGTCTCAGAGGGAGATGACAATAAGGCCTTACATAAGAAGATTACAAGCGATCTTGACAGGTATAACTCATCGAGGTATGTTTCGATATTTGTCCATGATTAAGTTTATGATATGTTTTTCTTCATGTTATTATGGTTAGTACAATTTTGATTTTAGATTTGTTGTATCACCTTAACAAAATTATGAATGCATGATAGAATATATTCATTGGTTAGGGTGTTGACACTTATGATTGTACTAATGCATTATGGTGTTGTATGAGGTTTATGTTGTCTACTAACATGAAAGGTACACCAAGAAAGACAGATCATGTTCTGGTCCAAGAACATATGATCATGATAACATGAGGACAAAGATTCATCCATTGTCATGGATCTCATAGAAGATCCATTTACGAGGTATGTATAACTTGGTTTTGTAATAATTAACCTATGAGATATACAGGTTACTAGCACAAGTCATTGAAGAAGAACAAGAAGACATCATGTGAGTATGTTAGACATAAATAGCTAGCATGCTAATCCAGGTATGTTTTTCCTATATCAAGATAGAATCCTACCTTGTGTTAGGATCTTATACTGTTGTTGATAATGATTATTCATGAAGTCATAGGTTTGAATAATCATGATTGTATGCATATTATGTTTCTTACCATAATTGATGATATGACTAACCAGAAGAATCATGAAGGTATAGGTTTGAATAATCATATGTTTTATGCACATTATATCTCTTATCTTAATTGATGATTCAACTAACGCGAAGAGTCATAGGTTTGAGTAATTACAGGTTTAGACATGTTATGTTTCTTATGATTTGACTAACCTTAAGAATTCTACATAAACCTTGAATGCTAATGCTTATTATTTTCTGTTTGAAATGATCATGACTATACATGCTTGAGATTATTGTGTTTTAATAGTATACTAATGAATGTATGATTTTATATGAGTTCACAAGGATAACACATTCATGATACTAATAAGCATGCATAGGGACCAAGGATGAATGTAAGTTCAAGGACAGGTAATCCAGGAAGCAACGATCAAGAGGGAGCACACTCCAGTTGTTCCTGCAAGAAAGCAAAGGAACACACTTTAGTAGTTTCTGCAAGGATGCAGATATTCAGAGGGAGTTGACCATCTCTCTACATTCCACATCAAAAGGTGTAGAAGAAGCTACTTCAGATCAGGACTCCAGTAGCTCCTGCAAGGAAGCGAATACTTAGAGGGAGTCCACCCAACGAACAAACAAAGATAAGTATTTGAATTGTCATTTCTTAAATAATACTGTTCAATAATGTATATACTGATGTTCCTAGAATTAGGTTGTGTATTATGCATATTAGAATAATTGCATTGATGAACAGTATACTCCTAATATGCATGGGTAAGTGGCCTATGGCACTGTACAACATTTCATTGCTACTTATCTAGAATGAAACCTCTTTGCTGACATGTTGGGAGTTGTGCACACTCTTAACAATGTTCTGGTAGAGATTGGAAGGCATCTAGAAAGTTACGGAATATGGATAAATGTTGTATTGAAGCATTGGCTAAGATAATTGCATGACTGTATGGTATATTTCTTTATGTGCAAGAATTTGTTCTGAAAACTATGAGATGTTTTCTAATCATGCAATTTAACTTGTTGTGTAGGAAAGATCGTATGCCATCTCCTACAAAAGAAGAACTACAACATTTGTTCCAGCAACAAAGATATCTATTGAAGATATTGAAGATATTGAAGTTCCCAGGATCTGGGATGAAGAAATGAAATGCCATGATCCGTCGATCATGAAGAATGATGTTTGGGATGTAATCCCAAGACATGAAGGGAAGTTTGCTATGACTTCCAAATGGAACTATCAGATCAAGCATGTTGCAGATGGCAGCATTGAGAAATATAAAAGTGATGAAATAGAAGATACACCAGATGGATTCAAGACAGCTTCCTTGAATGGTGTAGTTGAAGAAGAAGTGTATGTAGAGCAGCCACTTGGTTCTGAGACACATGATAGGAAATCATATATGTGCAGAACTTGGTATGGTGAAGATAGATTGATTGCCGACACGCAGCGGAAGCTTACTACCGAGTTCGAGATGAAGAACTTGGGGATGATGCACTATTTTTTTTTGGCATGGAGGTGTGGCAGAATGAAGGTGGAATCTTCCTTGGTCAAGGGAAGTACACAGTAGATATCCTGAAGAGATTCGGGATGATGGATTGCAAGGCCATGGCCACACCTATGGCATCAAATCTGAAGCTTCTATGTGATGCTTCATCTGAGCCGGTTGATGTCTCTTTGTATCGTCAGATGATTGGGTCCTTGATGTACCTGACGAACACGAGAACAGACATTTGCTTTGCTGTGAACACATTGAGCTAGTTCCTGACGGATCCGAGGAGTGTTCACCTGGTTGCTGTAAAGCATGTTCTGAGGTACCTGAAGGGTACAGTGGATTATGGGCTTAGGTATGAGGAGAATCAAAAGTTTAACCTGCAGGGTTATGTTGATTCAGATTGGGCTGGCAGTGCTGCAGACAGGAAGAGCACATCTGGGTGTTGCTTCAGTATGGAATCAGGTGTGATCTCTTGGTTTAGCAGGAAGCAGTCCTGCGTAGCACTGAGTACAGTTGAGGTAGAGTATGTTGCAGCCTGTTCAGCTAGTTGTGAGACAGTATGGCTACGGAAGCTACTGTCTGGGTTATTTGATCTCCCATTGGAGGCTACTGGTATCTTCTGTGATAACTAGAGTTGTGTGAAGCTGTCCGAGAACCCAGTATTTCATGACAGGTCGAAACACATAGAGATCAAATATCACTATATCAGGGATATGGTGTAGAGAGGAGATGTGAAGCTCCTATATGTTGCAACAGACGAGCAGATTATAGATGTGCTGACGAAGCCGCTAGCCAGAGTGAAGTTCGAGTACTTCAGAGAGAGGCTTGGCATTCTTCAGATCGAGGACACTTCAAGGAAGAAGTGATGGACACATTTTCTGAAGCCATTCCAAGCATGTTGGAAGGAGGATCCTTCACATGGCTGTGGATGTAAGCGCTGGATGATGAGCATCAGGATGATGTTCTGGTTTCTGCTCAGATATGATCAGTTGGATCATTATATGTATGTGTGTATGCATCATGTTGGATGCTGGATATGATCAGTTGGATCATTTATATGTATGTACGCATCATGTTGGATGCTGGATATGATCAGTTGGATCATTTATATGTATGTACGCATCATGCTGGATACGATCGGTTGGATCATGTGTATGTATTTTGTATGAACGCATCATGTTGGATGCTGTTGGATACATTGTGTGGATCATGTATCTATGTATGATCAGGTAGATCATGGATGCTGATGGATACATTGTGTGGATCATGTATCTTTGTATGATCAGGTAGATCATGTATGTTGATGGGTACATTGTGTGGATCATGTATCCTTGTATGATCAGGTAGATCATGTATGTTGATGGATACATTGTGTGGATCATGTATCCTTGTATGATCAGGTAGATCATGTATGTTGATGGATACATTGTGTGGATCATGTATCCTTGTATGATCAGGTAGATCATGTATGTTGATGGATACATTGTGTGGATCATGTATCTTTGTATGATCAGGTAGATCATGTATGTTGATGGATACATTGTGTGGATCATGTATCCTTGTATGATCAGGTAGATCATGTATGTTGATGGATACATTGTGTGGATCATGTATCCTTGTATGATCAGGTAGATCATGTATGTTGATGGGTACATTGTGTGGATCATGTATCCTTGTATGATCAGGTGGATCATGTATGTTGATGCATACATTGTGTGGATCATGTATCTTTGTATGATCAGGTGGATCATGTATGTTGATGGATACATTGTGTGGATCATGTATCTATGTATGTATCAGGTGGATACTTGGATGATCGTGGATGACGAGCTTCTCCAGATGACATGCAGCAGGATGTTGCAGTGATGATGATCAAGATGATCATGTGTACATCAGGATGATGTTTGATGAGTATCAGATGATACTTTATGGCTGTGGATCAGGTTGTGCAGCAAAGCATGTAATTTGTGCCCTGGGAGATTTGCAGATGGTCTTTCGAGGTTTTGCCTATGGCATGTAATTCGGTGCCCTGGGACATCTGACAAATGCTCTTGCGAGGTTTTGCTTGGGAGGACATGTAATTTGTGCCCTGGGAGATCTGCAGATAGTCTTTCGAGGTTTTGCCTATGGCATGTAATTTGGTGCCCTGGGATATCTGGCAGATGCTCTTGCGAGGTTTTGTCCTATGGCATGTAATTTGCTCCTGGGAGATCTGGACAGGATGAAAAAGGCCTCAGATGCTTCAGCCAGGTTTTTCCATGACCACATGTAATTTGCTCCTGGGAGATCTGGACAGGATGAAAAAGGCCTCAGATGCTTCAGCCAGGTTTTGTGGTGGACCACATGTAATTTGCTCCTGGGAGATCTGGACAGGATGAAAAAGGCCTCAGATGCTTCAGCCAGGTTTTGTGGTGAGATCACATGTAATGTGCTCCTGGGAGATCCGACAGGTAGAGCCGCGTGCTCGTAACAGCCTAGGATGCTTCATCCAGGTTTTGTGATGGGTCACATGTAATGTGCTCCTGGGAGATCCTACAGGTAGAGCTGTGTGCTCGTAATAGCCTGGGATGCTGCAGCCAGGTTTTGTGACGCACGTAATAAGTCCTGAGGATTCCACAGTATGGCCAGTGATGATGAAGACCTGCAGGTGGTGGGCCTACATCCAGTATGAAAAAGGACTGGCTCTGTAGAACTTCCTATGACGAGTAGATTCAGAGATTGATTGAGATAGCAGCAGCAGTGATGATGATGATGATGACTCGATGACGATTATCCAATGACGATGATCCAGAGAAGATGACTTGTGCTAGAAGAACTGTGCTGAGAAATACCTTCCTAGTTAAGAGGGAGTGTTGATGTATATGTAACTTCGGAATGTATTTCACATATATGTATATTGTATTCCTATAGAGATGTTATTATTCCTCTATACGGACGTGTCGTCATTTATATTGTAAGTGTCGTAACTTATACTTGATGGGTTATTAGACCACCTTGTTGGGGTCGGCCCTGTATAAGTCATGTGGGTCAAAGGGTTATTAGACCACCCTATTGGGGGTCGGCCATGTGGGTCAAAGGGTTATTAGACCACCCTATTGGGGGTCGGCCCACTCAGCATTATGTTATGTGGTTAAGTTCGAGCCTACATGAGTTAGGTAAAAAGGCAAGTCAAGTCAAGTATAAATAGAGTGCGGGAGGCACTCTATTTACTCACTCACTTCTCACACATGCACTCAAGGAGGAGTGGCGCACTTATGGAGGAGGAGGATCTGCTGCTAGGATGTGTCTATCTCTTATGGCTGGTTGTATCATTGCTCTATCTATCTCTGAGGAAGTTATTGGGGTTTTTCACCTTTATGGTTTTCCCCAAGTAAATCTTTGTGTCTCTTGTGTGCTTGCATTATTGTCTCCATGATTGATATGCTGTACATGTTGTTGTCTCAGTTAAGATCCTAGATGAAATTGAAGTAAATTTAGAAAATTTAACACCTTCTTGTCCCAAATCAAATGTTTATTAGATTGTATGTCTATTTGGCTTAACATCTGATTATATTTGATGTTAAATTAATTTATGATTTCATCATATTTACATATAGTCAAGATACGCTATGGAAGGTATCCTTTGTGTTGCAGGTTTGTCAAGCGAGAGATCAAGTGGGAGATCAAGTGAAAGCTAGGACCAGTGGTTGGTTAAAGGTATGTCTTTCGATATCCCGATCTCTGTCATTTGTAGAAACTAAATGCAACATAATGAATGTATTTACCTGTCAATCCTCCCTAAGTTGGTAGTGTCCACTCCTCACTATAAGGTTAAAATCCTGAACAACAGACTAGTGACTCCGCTGGGGAGTAACAGGTAGTTATTCTGCTCTAGGAGACCTAGTTTAGGGTTTCTTCCAGTCCCTTTTTCAGTTTTTGATTCTCTAAGAAGCCTGGTAGGTATTTGTTACCTGTTCCCTACTGCTTGATTCATCTCAGTCCACTGTTTCAAAGCCTGTTTCTATCCTTCTGAGGCATGTGTGCTGGTTTACCCTACCAACAGTAACGCATACCACCTGACGAGCATTGCTTTTTACACTGCATAGTAGCGCATATGTTCTAGTGTGTGTTGGTTGATGCACTGCACAGTAGTGCATTTTCCTGTAGTGTCTAGTTTTTTGTTAGGGTTTGATTTCCAGTGGTTTGATTTCATTTCTAGCCTATTGCTTTGCCTTCTTGACTGACCCCTGATACTTTCTTCTCTCTTTTGAGTCTTGTTGACCTCTCTTGAGTCTTTTAGTTTGTTTAGGCTTGCTTGAGTACTTGTTTAAGTGTCTTTACATCTTTCTAGCCCTTTTTGAAGTTCACGCACTATTCTCTTTTGGACATAGTTGCATACTTTCACCCTAGTTGTTGTTGCAGTCATACAGACTTGTGTTCTTAACGTTTGTTGTCTGTCACAACATTGAGAATGCTTTTACTTTGTCTTATCATTTCCATTAGGGTTTGACCTCAAGTTTAAGTCCTTAGGGTTGCTTTCGAAAGGTTGCTTGGTCTAGATACTTTCTGACTGTCTTATCAGTTCAGTCAAATTAAGTCAAATATTTCTAGTTATCTTTTTGTTGAGTCCATGTGTTGTTAAGGTCATTCTTGGTTCACTTGCTTGGTTTAGTGTTTTCTTAGGGTTTTGATGCTTAGGAGCAACCTGTTTTAGGTTTACCGTTCCACACAAGTGTTTCTTTTCCATGCTTATTTTACTCTTTGTTTCCAAGCCTCAAGTTTTACTTTTGCAAAAAAATTGTAACTCAAGTCTTCATCGAGTCTTTGGATTCGTTTGCTTTAAGCCATTTAGATGTTTGTCTTATGCACACTTTATAGTTAGATCTCGCTTGCTTTTGTACAAGTTCTCTTTCTTTTACATTTATCAGAAAAGAAAAAAAATTGTTCAAGTAACTTAGTAGTAAGGTCTTTCATTGTTTTAAGGTAGCATAGTTTGCTTTGAAATATTAAAAGAAAAATACAAAAAGAAGTTTGATTTTAGGATTGCCTATTTTTCGATTTTTGAAAGAATATAAACAAAAAAGAGAATTTTTTTTGTGAATTTGAAAGCATTACTTTACATGCACTTTACTTTCATAACAAACCATTCCACACACCGCACTACAACCCTTGAGTAACAAGTAGCCTTTAAAAGGAATCATAAATAAAATTTATTAGAAACATTTTTCTTTTTAGGTATACACATCATCAACTAGCTTAGGCTAGAGTTTCAGACTTAAATCATCTTAAACGATCCAAAACTAGCTTCATTACTCAATAGTCGTAGTACGAATTTCATTTAGGTAAATCCATCTCTATCAAATAGTCCTGGGATGCTCTACTCAAACCATAGTTAAGCACGAGGCTGTGGGAGATTGGAATTGTTGACGATATCTCCTCACTTTCCTCTCAACCATAAACCAGAGTTGACTCACGTACTGGAGTCCTTTTGGACTTCGGGATTTGCTACCCTGCCCATGCATTTCGACTAGGTTGACGACTGTCCCCCCAGGTTATTTCGTGTTGATGATAGCCTTAGTATAATACTTTTAGGGATTGACATAGGTAGAGTGGGCAGTTATTCCCACTTCACCTCGGATAGACATGGAAGGAAACCCTTTGGCAGTAATCCTGGGAGGGCGGTTTGGTGATTCAAATGCTTGCACCCAGTGGACCTCTAGAGGATGCCACGTCACTGACCGTCGATACTTTGTTAGTCTGTTCTGGGGCCTAATCATCCCAGACATGCTTCTGAGAGTATTTTCCATTATTTTCTTGGTTTGATTACATAGGAAATTTTTTTAGTGGTATGTTGTTTGCTCCTTAGTTATAGTGGCCACTAGGTTTTTACTTAGTTTATTTTTATAGTTGTGGAGAACCAACATCTTAATAGGTCTCAGAGGTTGCAAAACCTTCCCCCACTCATAGTGGAGCCTCCACCACCACTGCGACACTGGAGGACTAATTCCTGGGGTTCTTTCAAACTTATGGGTGACACAGAGGTTCTTGGTGAACCAGAACCTAGAACCCCGGATCGACAAGTCTTTGATACCATCGAGGTTGAGTACCTGACTTCTACAGAGTTCAGTACTCCTTTCAACCCTCCTCTTACTGGACCCAATGATCCGCTTCTGGTACCTGTAGGTTTTCAACAACCTAAGTTTAGTGCTTCCTTGTTTACACTGGGTTATACTGTGACTAACCCAGGAGATGAGTAGGGAGTCCCTTAAACTCCCACAACTTCTATGGATGCAAGGATTGTTAATCCTTTCTTCACAAACACTACTACCTCGAGTTCGTCGCAGACTACTTCTGCCTCAACTCCGTCCTTCAATTTTAACACTGGTACTCTAGGCATGCCAATCTCATTAGCTTCGACATCTGCCTCAATTTATACCCCAACGTTTGGACCAAACAATGTCCCTTTGTCAGGGATACCCACAGTAAATTTCACTCAGTATTCTGCTAACCAACAGTTCTAGGGTGTAACACAAGCCATTGCTTCCACTTCCACTGTAGGATCGATTCCCTCTTCAACTATGCCTATCATGAGTACCATGACAGCATCGTCCGCTACAACCACACCTAGTTTCAACCCTTATGCAGGGTACAATGTGAATCCATTGAACATACCTGTAGGGAGTATGCCTTTCTCTTTGTTTGTTGGAGGAGGGGGTAATATGTTTAACCAGCACTATGGCGGGGCTAACACCCAGCCACAGTGGACAAACACACAAGGATTTAATCCACTTTCTTTTGGGTGGAGTAATTTCAATCCTTTTGTTTCAAAACTAATGGCTTGGGGAAACCCCAACCAACAGTACACGAACAAGGTGATGGGTGGTTCCCAATACCAGGTTCATGTCTATCAAATGCCATTGGTTCAACCTCGTTTACCTTTTCTAGCAACTTTAAACTTGCCAGATCTTTCAAAACTCATGGATGACCCCATGCGTCATGACCCTGCATGGCCACCCGTTCCCACTAAGTTTCCCTCAAACATACCAAAGTTTGATGGTAAGACTGGTGAGGACCTCGGTTACCATGTTACGACATTTCATCTCTGGTGCTCCTCCAATTCGATGAATGATGATTCCATAAGGTTAAGGCTCTTCCAAAGAACCTTGACAAGTGTCATAGCCAAGTTGGGTATCGAATTGCTTGTAGCTACCTATGGCACCTTCTGGGATCTTGCTATTGTTTTCTTGAACCACTTTCAATTTCCTATCCGATATGATGCCAGCACAAACCTTCTGTGGACCTTTCGACAAAATAAAGCCACTCATCTATATGATCATATTCAGGAGTGGCGAAGGAGAAAGAGGCTCATCAAATCTGACATACCCCCAATATTCTTATTAGAATGGTACCTTAAGTCTCTTCTTCCTTATATTTCTAAGGAAGTTACCACTTCAGGGGTGTCCTCCAAAGAGGAAGCCATTTTGAGAACCCAACAGCTAGACTTGGTCTATGCTCAGTCTAGGATTTTATATGAAATTATTCCTAATGCGCCAAGGTCTAATATAGACTTAGGTAAACCTAAAACTAGACCAAATGCTGATGGCATTATGGGTTCAGTTGACTCTACAACGTTTGATGCCTTAACAAAACAGGTTCACGCCTTATCAGTCAAACAGTCTGCTGTAGAAGCAACTTCTATTGCATCCTCCCTGTTAGAACATTATTACACCTATGTACATTAATCATTTATTAATTGATGGCTAATTAGTACCAAACAGCTTAATAATTGCATCCCCAAGTTGGTTAGTGAGTAAATGGTCATTTAGTTTGAACCAGTTGGCAATGTGGACAAAACTGAGCATTGTGCCAAGTCAAACTAGCTGTTGGGTGCGCCCTCCCAGTCATTTATTGCTTCCTGCATGCCTAGGGTGCTCTTGCTCCTTTTTTGTGGGATTCTCTTTGACCAAGGGCGCACATGCTCATAATGTGGACAAACTTGCCTCCTTTGCCCATTTTTAGCCAATTCTAGTTTCCTAACCTCTAACAAACCAGATTCTCCACATGTGTGAGGTCACATGGGCCTATCCAGTCATTCCCAGCATTCACACAGCAGTTTCGAACCAGTTTGGGATGGTTTGGGATATTTTGGTCAACCTAGGGGGGTTTGAGCTATTTCTAAGCTAGATCAGTGTGAACACTCCAGATGGATTCGAATTGTTCCAGATTTGTATAAATGGATGTTCTTAACCTATTTTGAGGTTGGATAGTTAATAATATTTACATTATTCACCCATTTCAAGTGTTAATTGTTCTTCATTTTACAAATTTATGTTCATTCTTGTAAATGTGTTGCAATCTTTTCACTAGTGAGGAATCCATAGTAGCTAGGTTATGCTGTGATTCAGATTTGATCAAAATTCTCACATGCAAAGGAATTGTGAAATTGAGATCTAGTTTTCCTAGCATCTTGGTGATCTCCCACAAGCTCTCCAACACTTTGAATTGTTTTCTCTACCCACTTGGGAATTGAGGAAGGGATATGATCAGAATCCATATCAACATCAGAATCAGAAATATTAGAATAAGAATCACTACTTACTTCATCATCAAGAAGAGGAAATGTGCATTCCCCATCACCTTGTTCACTAGCTTGCAAAAAATCTTCTTCTTCGAATTTGAGACTTCTTTCGAAGAAAGTTTTGAGAGTGGATGGATCAAAGAGCTTGTATCCCTTGGAATCCTCTGCATACCCAACCATGATTGACTCCTTGCTTTGGTGCTGCAAGGCCTTTCTCTTCTCCAGTGGAATTCTGGCCCAAGCCCTTGAGCCAAAAATTATGAAATGTGAAACATTGGGTTTGTGGCCCCTCCATGCTTCAAATGGAGTAATTCCTTGCATTGCTTTGTGTGATGCTATGTTCTGAACATATGCTGCACAATTCATAGCTTCATCCAACAATTTAGGAGACAAATCCCTTGCTTGCAACATGCATGTTGCCATCTCTTTCAGTGCTCTATTTTTGCGCTCTGCAACACCATTTTGTTGTGGTGTGTAGGGAACTGAGTGTTGCATCTAAATGCCATGCTCTTGACAAAGCTGCTGCAGATTCTTATTGACATACTCTCTACCATTATCAGTCCTCAAAACCTTCATGGCCTTCCCACTGAAGTTCTCAACCATACTCTTGAAAATTTTGAAACATTCAAAGACTTCAGATTTTTGCTTAAGGAAAAATAATTAGCAGTACCTTGAGTAGTCATCGATGAAGGTGAGCACATATTTGCTACAGCCATAGGAGGGAGTGGGGAGTGGACCTATCAGATCATAATGCACTATCCCAAGTGGTTGATCAGCCATGCAAGAAGAGATGAACTCACTCCATGAGAACAAAACTTGGGATTTGGTCCCTCTGCCTCCCAAGAGGAAACTAGTGCAATGCAAATGGATTTATAGAGCCAAAGTTGGATCTGATGGCTCTAATCTAAAGTATAAGGACAATTTGGTGGCTAAGGTTTACTCTCAGGTCCAAGGAGTGGACTGTATAGATACATTTGCATCGGTGGCAAAGATGGACTCCGTAAGACTAGTTTTGGCCATTGGGGCTTCCAAGCGATGGGAGGTTCATCACATGGATGTAAAAAGTGACTTTCTTCATGGGGATCTGAATGAGGAGATATATATGCAGTAGCTTGAAGGTTTTATTTCTGATCATACACTTGTTTACAGGTTGAACAAGTCACTCTATGGGCTCAAGCAAGCTCCTAGAGCATGGTATGCAAAAATGGACAATTTTCTGCTATATTTGGGGTTTGAGAGGTGTAAGTCTGATCCAAATGTTTATATGCAGCATGTTAGTGACCACATATTGATTATTGTACTGTATGTTGATGATATTTTGATCAATGGTATATGCACCAAAGAACTTGACTCAGTTAAGAGAGAATTGCACAGTGCATTCTCCATGACCGATCTAGGATTGCTAAAACAATTTCTGGGTTTGGAGATAGACCAAAATGTGAATGGAATTTCTATATTTCAGTCAAGGTATGCTTCAGATTTTCTGCAGAAATTTAAGATGGCTGAATGTAAGTTTGCAAAATTTCCATTTCTTTCAGGAGTTAAGATAAATGAGTGGGGTTCTTCTCCACTAGTTGACAGCTCGTTGTATAGGCATCTTGTTGGAAGCTTGCTATATCTTACTCATTCTAGACCAGATTTGTCATATTCTATTGGGGCTATTTGTAGGCACATGAAAGAACCCCATGAGATCCATTGGAAGGCAACCAAGAGGATCCTTCATTATGTTTAGGGTACTAAGTCCTTTGGTATCCATTATGCTGCTGGTTCATCCCTTGAACTAGTAGGATTTACAGATTCTGTTTGGGCTGGTGATTGTATTGATCAGAAATCAACTTCCAGTTATGTTTTTATGCTTGCACATGGACCTATTTGCTGGTCAAGAAAGAAAAAAAATACTATTTCCTTATATTCAACTGAGGCCGAGTACAGGGGAGTAGTTAATGCAGCCACACAATGTGTTTGGTTGCAAGGTATTCTTGTAGAGTTCGGGATTGTTTTTTATTTACCCACTATTCTTTGGTGTGATAATCAAAGTACAATAAAGATTTCTACTAATCCAGTTCAAAGGAAAAGGAACAAGCACATAGAGATACACATGCATTACATTCAGGGTTTGGTGCATGACCGGACCATAGCATTGCAGTATTGCCCTTCCAGCGAACAAACTGTTGATATCTTCACCAAGTGTTTTATCGAGAAGACCTTCACTCACCTTAGATCTTTGCTTGGGGTGAGTGATGCATGGGGATGATTGGTGTATTATGATATATTCCACATGTCCATTTTATAGGGGAGGTTTTGTTTCCCATGTGGTTTTCCTCCTTACCTTGGTTACATGGACAAATAAATTCTTATGATGTAAAAGGTGACTTGAACCTAGTTGCCAAGGCCTTATTTTTGATATTTCACTAAGTTTAGCTTAAGGGGGGGTGTTAGAACATTATTACACCTATGTACATTAATCATTTATTAATTGATGGTTAATTAGTTCCAAACAACTTAATAATTGCATCCCCAAGTTGGTTAGTGAGTAAATGGTCATTTAGCTTCAACCGGTTGGCAATGTGGACAAAACTGAGCATTGTGCCAAGTCAAACTAGTTGTTGGTTGTGCCCTCCCAGTCATTTATTGCTTCCTACATGCTTAGGGTGCTCTTGCTCCTTGTTTTGTGGGATTCTCTTTGACCAAGGGTGCACATGCTCAGAATGTGGACAAACTTGCCTCCTTTGCCCATTTTTAGCCAATTCTAGCTGCCTAACCTCTAACCAACCAGATTCTCCACATGTGTGAGATCACATGGGCCTGTCCAATCAGTCCCAGCATTCACATAGCAGTTTCGAACCAGTTTGGGATGGTTTGGGATATTTTGGTCAACCTAGGGGGCTTTGAGTTATTTCTAAGCTAGATCAGTGTGAAAACTCCAGATGGATTCGAATTGTTCTAGATTTGTATAAATGGATGTTCTTAACCTATTTTGAGGTTGGACAGTTAATAATATTTACATTATTCACCCATTTCAAGTGTTAATTGTTCTTCATTTTACAGATTTATGCTCATTCTTGTAAATGTGTTGCAATCTTTTCACTAGTGAGGAATCCATAGTAGCTAGGTTCTGCTGTGATTCAGATTTTACAGTCCCCTTCAACTACAGAATCTATATAGCAGGTGCAGACAAACCAAAAGGGATCTCAACAGCCCAAAATAAAGGGCAAGAAAGGGGAGGGAAACCAACAAAAGCCCAGAAACACAAAAAATGCCGAGGAGGGAAAAAAGGAGAAAAGGAAGGATAAGTTCCCTTGCAAGCTATTTCAAGAGGACCACCTTACCCATCAATGCCCTCTAATGGAAGAATCCTAGAAGTTGATCCGTGAGAAGAAACCAGTTGTTTTAAAAGACTCTTTTCCTCATGGATAGAGTTCAACTTCTGGCAGCTATATTGCTGGGGGCACCACTCATGCCACCTCTGCTGATCAGTATTTTGTTAATATGGTTAACTCAGATGCTCTACTGCAAACACAAGCAAGGAATTATACCCCGGATCTGTAGCAGAAAGATGCTCTTGAATCCTCTACTCCTCTTCACATACCAGTGGAGACACTGCCGAAGATACTGAAAGGTGTCTTCAAACAGGTTGTACACAACCCCAACACGCGGGATTCCCCAAACTACAATGTTGTGGAGGACTTAGCCCAAACCCCTTGTGCCATGTCTACTTTGGAGGTACTACAAAGTTGCCCATTTCAACGCAATGCACTCCTTGCAGCGATTGGGAGTGTTGATTCATTCGCCATGCTTATGTGTTTTGATATGAAAGATATCAAGTACCGGTTGCTGTATCATGTCGCTCTCTAGATAGAGGTCGTTCATGGTCCCATGACCATTTGACGAGCTGTTCTAGATTAGGGCACATCAATGTGCGTAATGTCTATTTCTTGCTGGAAGGCTTTGGGCGATCCTGAGTTAGCTCCCTCTAATATGGTACTCACCGGCTTTGTTGGAAGATCACTTCGTCCACATGGAGTCTTACCATCTTTTGATGTTGAACTTGTAGGAAAGTTAGTATCGGTAGAGATTGAAGTTCTGGATGCTCCACTCAATTATAACTTGTTTTTGGGTAGGAGCTGGACATATTCCATGTAGTCAGTGCCGTCATCTTTTTTTCGGATCATAATTTTCCCTCATGAAGGGAAGATCATCATAGTTGTATTGGAGAAAACTCACTATGGCTTGGGGTAGATCACAACAGATAGCTGACTACTAGAAATCAACTCAATTCTCAATGCTATGCTATATAAATGAAAATGCTAAGATAATGAAGAATGTAACCAACCTTGATCCCAACGTTTGATGTAGATCCTCGTTGGAGATTTTTGATCCATGCACTTGAATCCAAAAATTAGTCTTGATAGCCAATATACAACAAGTACATATAATATATAAATGACATTAACATCGTCAATAGCAATGGCCCATGATATTATAAGTAAATGCAACCCAATGTAGTATAAACAACATTTACAACATTAATGGACGAGAATATGAGTATTTCTATTAATAAACAAGAATTAGTACAATGTGATACGACCTCTTGCCGGCAACCAATCTGAACGAAGATCTGGGTCAATCCACTTGCGCCTCCACCACTTCAATCCTCCATGGAATGGAAAACTCAAACTATGATAGAAGTTTTGAAGGTGAACATAAAGGGTTCACAACTACAAGGATCAATGCATGTAGACTCAAGATAGGGCAAAAATCCACTAGAGTTCTCTTGCTCTTCTTTCTCCTCCCATCCATAAGCCATATGTGCCAAATATATAGTCTTGTCAAAGGTAAGTGAAAGGACACATCATGGCATTTCTTGGGTAGATGGAGGGTCAAAGGTCACCCAATGACCGCTTTTTGGGAGTAAAAAGTAATAAACTAGCGATTTTTACCATTTTACATGCTACCCGTGGGCTATAGTGATGCAACTTGTGGGTACGCCCACTGTAATGATGCATCAAGCGTACAAGGGAAAAAATAGGGAAAAATAGTGTCTGAAGGATATAAAGTGGTTCTGAGTCAGTGAAATGGATCCTCTAGGCCAAAGAGTAATGATTCTCACAAGGTGGAAAATTACGTTTTAACATATGCCCCCTAATGTGTGAGGTCAGAAACTGATGCTATGATGGACGAAATACATTATAAATCTCAGAAGTAGAGTGATGGAGACACAAGTGGAAGGAGCAGCTCACTGGTCATAATACAATAATATCGCTGAATACATGTCGGTAGTACAGCAATCTGATACAATGGCCATGAATAGGCAGTACATAGTGAATACATGTCATAAGTGATCATAGCCATGATCCCTCTGTAGTAAGATATAGTCTCCTACTGAAAAGGAAACAACTGGTGCAAACTGGAGGTACAAACTGTTGATATCTGAGAGGTGATATATCAAATGTAAAGTCATCGTCATAAGTAGCATACTGAATGCCACTACTTCCTGGGGTCTTCTACACAAGTCTTCGATGGTGCAAGTCCGATCAAGTGAATAAAGGAGTTGGGGTCGAACCTATTGTGACATCGTCTGATTACCAGTCAATGATGTATATTGTTAACAAACGCGAGATAAACCACCAATAATGAAAATGGGCATCAAGGCATAGAGCACAATCATCGGAGTGTGAATAGATGAGTTGAAGTCGAACACTAGGATGAATCCATCGATGGGGGGACATTGATGTATTCCCAAAACTATTGATGGAAAGAGAACCTGCCACTAATGACTACAAGCCTCAAGTTCCGGAATAAATGGGTTGAAGGCAATGGAATGAGACTCGCTGGAAGGAGGGCATTAAGGCATCCCCCATCAACCAGCACAAGATACCAGCTACGTTGGAATATTTGGAGGATATCAGGTGAAAGAGACTGACTCAATAAGGATGGACGACATGCAATAGTCAAGAGATCTGAGGAGTGGCCGACTATGGTTTCATGACTTTTTTGAACAAGAGCATGAGTAGATGGATAGACTCAAGCATCATAGACTCGATATAGACTGTGTAATGCAGGAGGCACCACAAAGGGCTCCGTAATGATTGGAAGCTTAACCAATCGATGGAGTAAACTAAGAAACAAGTACAGCTCCTAAGGTCCAACTATACTCCTGACTCATAATGTATAGAGTGGAATGAATGCTTTGTTCAAAGGCAACACAACAGCTGCCAACTAGAAGTAGTAACTATAATCCCGTCCGGATTTTTGGAATATTTGATTTTTTTGGTCTTTTTCATATTTGGGGAAAGCGTGAAAAAGAATAAAATTGCTTATAGTACAACAAGTGAGGGAACGAGTGTCAAATAGCGAGCAGACTAGTTCCAAGCAGTGGAACATACCTATTATCAATGCAAGGAAGCATATGCAGGATGTAGACACTCGGGGGAATGTTCCCTCAGGGTAAAGAGTCATCAAATTGTGAAGGACAAATGGAGGCTCTACAAGGCTCGACAGGGAAAAGTGCTCAGGCACATGGCTAATAAGTGAGTAAGTGGGAGCCGGCCCAAGGCTCAAGCGACAAGCAGGATAATGCAATGCAATCACAACTCGACATAAAAGGGAAGTCCTTTTTCATTAAGTTAGTCTCCTCACCCGAAAAGTGTAAAACAATGAGAGAAGAACTCTTCTAGTCACGTATGACTAGAGTATACCTTTTTCGTAATTAATCCACAAAGGTCCGAAAAAGGGGTAAACTTATACCTAAGTGAATGTTGCTTCAAATCCTTTAACGAGTCTGAAATGACAAATATACTCGGCAATCTTGTTTGATTTGAAAAAGTCTAACAAGGGGTTAAAAAAGACTTAAAATATTTTTCGTAAAGGTTTAACGAGCCCAAAAAAGTAAACTCGTGACCTCCTTACTATTTTTAACAAGCTCAAAGGAGAGATGGAAGAATGCTCCTAATGAGAGAAGACGAGTGTCAGGGATATGCGAGACTAGTTCCAAGCACATGGGACAAAGCTGTGCATAATGCAAGGAACATGAGCAAGATAATGACACTCAAGGGGTGTCTGTGAATTCGGATAGTAATAGGTTCAAGTGCATAATAACAATGGGGAGGCCTAAACCTATATGCAAGGTTCTGAATATTCCTGCCATGATCGAAGCAAATGTCGAAAAGGACCAGTAAACAAGTATAAGTCCAACTAAGAATCCTGTCTCCAAGAAACATAAGTACCAAGATCATCTCTAAAATGTACGTAAAGAAAAATCTGATACAGGTCACTGTGGCAGAAAATTTTTCAACTTCACTATTATCACCCTCAGACATAATGCAGGGAGAGCTAACCACTGAAGGTGCCATAGTACCAACACCTGAGGGACCAAAATGATCAACTTCGGAATGAAGAGCAAAGCTGAAGGACGTGGAGGAATCTGTAGTGGCAAATTCATCATCATGGGAGTTGGAAATTCTAGAAGTAGAATCGAACTCATTAGGATCATCAATTTGCGGATCTATAGGGGAGTCTACAGACTCATCACTAGGGAGATCAGACTTTAATGTCAAACCGGGGCTAGACAAAACTATGCCTAGATCAAAATCCAAATGCATGGCAGTTTGTACTCAAGGCTCATATCATTCAATAAGATCAAGGATAGGAAGGAAATAAAATTGATGATGAGAATCCTCCCAAGGCTTGTCATTACCATATTTCATGGCCTCGATAAAAATTTCATCTAAAGTTAGAATACCATCGAGGAAATCATATGAACAAGATGGGTCGACTGCACACGTGGGGAGCATAACGAGATCTTCCTCAACTATTTGAGAAGAAGAGAGATCCGGTTCTGCAGTGGCTTGTTGCATATGCTGGTAAGCAAGCTTAGATACAGACAGTGGCATAGACATCCCGACGTGCGTAATGTCTCCAGACGTGGAACTCATGGACGGTAAATTCCATGGATCATTAAAATAGGAAGTCCAGAACGACATATTATGCAAAGGAGGATACGCATCATCGGAAATGGTTCTGATAAAATTCACAGGTGCAGGAAAATCATAAGTTCCAATCAATGACAGGTACATACTAACACCCATGCTCCTAGTAGATGGCTGAGAATCGGTAACCTATGGGACTATGGATCCCGTGGATGCTATGGAAGGGGAATGAATGAAATCCAGCTAATCGATGGTCACGATATTGCCTTCATGAGGAAAGTAGATAACTCTGAATACAGTAGACGCGACAGCCTTCATAGCGTACATCCAATTCTGACCCAGTAAAAGGTTGTAGTCGATGGGTGCATCAACCACCTACAATTCAATAGTTACAGATTTACCTCCCAAGTAGACAACAAGGGAAGGGATAATTCCATGTGGCTTAAATGATTGACCATCGAATGCATTGAGTGTGGTTCTAGACGCAAGTAGAAGAGGAGAGACAAGAGCTTTCCAACAAGTTAAGGACATTACTGACGCAGAAGCACCTTTGTCAACCCTCATACGTTTGACAAAATTCTGAAGGCACGCCACCTGGATTTAAAAAGCCACGTGGTAAGGTAAGCGAGGTTGAACATCAGTAGTGTCGAACTTGATAATGCTGGGACTTTCCCCATCCTGAACTCCTAATGCACTCAAAAGGCCATGCTTTTGAGAAGGACATGCCTGCAAAACTTCAAGAGCTGACATGGCACATGGAGTTTGGCCCAAATCTTCCACGATGGAGTAGTTATGGGCGGTTCGAGCATTAGGATTATGCATAGATCACTTAAGAACACCTTTCAGTATCCATGGCATATTAGAGAGATTCTCGATACGCAAGGAATTATTAGGAGGAGGGGTAGGCTCACTCCCCAGATTAGGTTGTGGTGCATCATAATCGCGTTGATGAGTGGCAACACTAACCTCCGATTGAACCATATTCACACATCCATAACCACCAGTATTGGAAGAATATGTTGTCGTTTTAGTAGGTCCATAACCAGTGGTGAGAGCATGTGAAGCCATGTTTTGATGATGAGGAAGGGGATCCTTTAACACAGCTGGGGTCTGTGCCAAATGCTTCGATGCTTCTTCACTTCAAGGACATAAGTGAGTAAGATGATCTTCCGCACAAAGCTTGCAAGGAAACTTCACCTTATGCCTAGGTTTATAGTTGCTATGAATATTTAATTAATATTATTAATTATAAATTAATAGTTTATTAGGTTACTAGTGAAAAGGCATAACCCTTCACTATGCTTCCTCAAGCCTTATAAAGGCCATCTTATTGTAATCTTTTATATCATCAATTGATATATTATTATCATTTATCTCAAATATGGAAGACGGTCTCGCTTCTTAACCCTTAACCGGACATGGTTAACTTAGTGAACGGATACATTCACTGCATTTGGTATCAGAGCTATGTTTCGGCTCTCCCTTCAACTCCAACCGGATATGGTTGCTGAGCACGGTTTCGGCTCACATTATTTCAACTCCACTCTACAAGATCGGATTCAGCTACTTCCATCTTTGAGCTCGGTTTCAGCTCATATCAACATTCTTCCACTGCTCCACTTCACCACCTATCACTCCTCACATCGTTTCTCCTTCCACGTCTTCCATCACATGCAGCCATCCTCCATCCATTCCACTCGACTCTTCCCCGCACACCACTTCTCCTCACTATCCATCTGCCTGCCTACAATCGCCTTCCCACATCCTCATGTTCTCTCCACCTGCGTGACCTCCCTCACATGCCGCTTTCACCTGCTCACACCCCACTCCACGTGGCCTTCCCACAATCCACTCCCCCATATCCCATCTTCCATCCTCTTCTGCACTCATGCCCCTCCCTCTCCAGCACGCCGCCCCCACTTCCACGCTTCCTTCTCCGCACCTGCACATGCCACCACCATCACCCTCCATCTCCCACCACCCCCGCATCTATCAGCTCCGACCTCCATCATTCCTTCATTCCCTACATCTCCCATCCCCACAAACCCCGTTTCCTTTCTCCCCAGAATATCCACTGCACCTCCATTCCCATGCAACCACCACCAATCCACCATTCCAACATTGCCACTCCTCCCACTTGCCTCCGCACAAGCCCTCCGTCCTCATCCCTGCAACCTTCCACTCTGCATGTGCCTTCTCCCTCTCAACTCCTACTTCTCCCATTGCAACTGTGCACACTCAACTTGCAGCTTCCCACACCATCCCACCGTTACTACCTCCCCTGCCCTCCTTCCCACTGCGTCCCTGCTTGCATCCCCTACGACCCCCAAATATTGTGCTGCTCCAGCTTCCCACGCTTGCGCCTCACTTCTGATTATCCCTTCACCAACTTCGAAAACCCGAATTCAAAAAACATAATATAATAATAAAAAATTATTAATTTTATTATTATCATTATAGTTTAAACTTACAATAAAAATTAAAATTTATATAATAAAAAATTAATAATAATATTATTAATAAATAATATTATTGTTAATATTATTAAAAAGTTATTGTACAAGGTTGGGAAAGCAAACAAAAAAAAAAATATCCCCCTCTACAAGACTTATGGCGTCATTAAATGAAGAATTGATCAAGCTTTTTGAACAAATCAGTAAGGATATAATTGAAATAAAAAAATTTATTAACAATTTAACACTTAAAGAAAATGAAGATGTATGTGAAAATTCCGTAGAAGAAGCCACTAAAACTAAGGTAAAAGAAGAAGATGTAGTAGACCATTATGTCAACCATGATGAAAGTAATGGCATTGATCAAGATAATATGCAAGACAAATATACCACACATCCTATTAATGAAGAAACCAACAACGAAATATTTGATAAGGAGGAAGATACAAAAAACTATTATGTCAACCAAGAAGAGAGTATGGATCGTGATCAAAATTGCAGCAAGAAGCAAGCCAATTATGCAGTCAAGTATCTGAAGGAAGCTGTATGCACAAAGGAAGAAAATACAAAAGAACTTTTGATAAATACTAAAGAAAAGGGCAGTAATGAATATCAATACATCAACAAGAATGTCACATACATAAACACACGAAGAGAAGATGTCATCATAAGGATCTCTATTAAGAACATCAATAAGAACAACTATAAGGTTAATCGGAATAACAACATGAAAATAGTTATTATGGGAAAGTTGATCGAGTCTGTTCAATCAAGAACAAAAATAGTTAAAAGTAACAACCAAGCAAGCAGTAAAAACATAAACAAAACTTCACCAAATATAGATTTAATACAGATTCTGAAGCAAAAGAAACAAAAGGAAGCAATGGTTGTAATCAAAATCGCACCTCTCAGGTCATCAGTGCGACATAGAGCCAGAATAAAAGACGACATTATGAAAATACTCAAGCTTTGAGGACAAAGCTTTCCTAAGGGGAGGCAATGCTATGAATATTTAATTAATATTATTAATTATAAATTAATAGTTTATTAGGTTACTAGTGAAAAGGCGTAACCCTTCACTATGCTTCCTCAAGCCTTATAAAGGCCATCTTATTGTAATCTTTTATATCATCAATCGATATATTATTATCATTTATCTCAAATATGGAAGACGGTCTCGCTTCTTAACCCTTAACCAGACACGGTTAACTTAGTGAATGGATACATTCACTGCATTTACACCTTCCCGAGGAGGGTTGGCATTCTCCTTACGAGGGGTATTGCGATTGCTATTATTGCTATTCCCAAGAGTTTCCACCCACACGGTTGTTTCTCCCCTTTTGCTTACCACTAGGTTGTTGGTTACCTAACGGTTTCGTTGATTGCACATTGTGTACATTAGACGATGGGGTGGAAGTGGACAAGGTGTGAACCTATCTAGGAGTAGACTGGTTTAGTGATACATTTTGCATTTGATTAGCCACCAAATCTACAGGGTGAGTACTTGCGGATCCCACGATGCCATCGGCATGTGGTCCAGGAACTAACTTGGGCTCATGTCATGTTCGTGGTGCATCAGGAATGATGTCGTACAAAATGCCAAACTGAGAATATAGTAAATCCAATTGCTGGACTTTTAAGATGGCTTGTTCCTAAGTCATAATACTAGACATCGAAAAATCCTTGGAAATATATGAGAGTAAAGACTTGAGGAACCATTCCAACAGAAAATCTGAAGGAATGTTGGCTTTCACTAATCTCTTCCGCCGACGCCACTCTTGAATGTGGTCAGAAATATGTGTGGCCTTATTCTGACGAAAGGTAGACAAAAGTTCAGTACCAGTATCATAGTGAACTGGAAACTGGAAATGATCCAAGAAAACCAAAGCAATCTCATGTAATCCCCTATAAGTGTTCCTAGGCAACTCAACATACCATTTCGCGGCTTCCCCCGTGAGGGTGCATTGAAATAGTCGTAATCTAATGGAATCGTGATTCAATGAGTTGGAGGAGCACCAAAGGTAAAATGTTGTGACATGATCACCCGGGTCCTCACCACCGTTCCGTTCAAACTTAGGAATATCTGAAGGGAGCTTGGTAGGGACTAGAGGCCAATTATGGTTGTGACACATCGGATCATTCGTGAGCTTCGAAATATTCGGAAGGTTCAAATGTGCAAGGAACGGGAGATACGGCTGGAAAGCTTGATTATAGGCTCCCATAAAAGGTTGGTTGAATGGAACCGAATTATAAGGTGGACCAAAAGTTTGACCATGAGCATTAAATTGCTAATAATGAGGACCTGACGGACCATAAGCTTGACCATAAGGTTGATAACCTCCTCCAACCTGACCCATATGAGAGTAAGAAGGTATATACATGTTTTGGGCACCATATTGGGGTGGGTTGTACTGGTGGCCAGCACCGACTGTGTTGTAGTAAGGGTTGCCACCATAAGTATGGGGCATATACGTAGTATTCGTAGTGGGAATTGAGTTGTAATGACCATAATGGTGAGGTATGTTCCCACCCCCATCATTAGGATCAGCATTAGCAGTCGTGTGGTGACCATAGGCATGAGATGTATTCCCAACCCCAACATTGGTGTTACTAGTAGCAAGGATGGTGGCGTTATGTCCATGTGGATAGGATATATTCCCACCTCCTATATTGGAATTACTATTGGCGATAGTGGATGCAAAAGTATGTGGTATATGTCCACCCCCATGTGTAGCTAGGGTTTTACCCCTAGCTTGTGCAAATGAGCACCTACTAAGGAGAAGGGACTCCTTAGTAGCAGTTCAGTAAATGGAAATGATTAAACTAAAACAGAAATATAAACTACTCTAAAACATGTGCATGAAACATAAACAACAATTTGTAAATAATGGTTTTGTGTTAATATTACCTTCAATGTGAAGGTTGATGAAGCTCTTTGCAATGTCCAAGAGGGTTGCTCCAAGCTCTAATGTGCTCCTTCTCTTTCTCCAATGGTGGGAATGGGCCAAAAGAGACTCTCAAGGTGAAAGTAGTTTAATGGTGAACTAGGGTTTCGAGAGAGATTTTGGCAGAGTAAGGGTATACTTGATTGTGGATGTGAAATAAGGGATCTCCATCACCTATTTATAGTTTTTTGGTGGTGGAGTGCTGACCCATGGTTTTGGGAACCATATGGTTTAGGGCAGTTGTATAGGGTTTTTTCCTCCTTTTCCTCATTATTTTATATTTTTCTTCCCTTTTTAGGGGGTTTTTGCTATTTTTGGAGGAAAAAAAGGGGGGTTTTAGCCTTTTTGAGGCTTTTTTGAGGGTTTTGTGGCCTTTTGGAGGCATTTTTGGCCTTTTGGAGGCTTTTTAGTGGGATTTTCAGGGTTTTTAAGGGAAATATGGTAGGAAAATGGACAAATGAGCCATGTAATGTGGTAGATGAGGTAGTGAACACTTTTTGGGTGTTAACACCATGGTTAGGAGGAGCATTAACATTTGCGAAAGTAGTCCTGGGTTGATGGGTAGCGACATGTGTATTCAGTGGTGGATGGCGAGTCGTGTTACAAACAATGTTCCTATTAGGTTGGGTAGCCCTAGAAGGCGGTCGCCTTCCAAATTTGTTCAAATCTATTCAACAGGGCTATGTCAATGACCCTTCATTATCTCAAATCGTCTAATGCTTGGACAAAAACCCTTCTATTGTACCACATTACTCTTGGGATGGTGCTTCCCTGAGATATAAGGGTCGTCTGATGCTTCCCCAGAGCATAGATATTCAACAGGATGTCTTTTATGAACTCCATGCTTCTCCATCGGCAGGGCACTCTGAATTCCTCAAATTGAATGAGTGGGCACACCGTAACTTCTTTTTGCAGGGAATGAAAATGACAATTCAATAGATGGTGGCTGAATGTGATTCCCCCTAGCGCAATAAGGGTGAAACAACACTCCTTCCGGGATTGCTCGAAACCTTTCCCATCCCTACATGGATTTGGATAGATATTTCTATGGATTTCATTGAAGATCTCCCTAAATTTGGAGGGAAGAAAATGATTTTGGTTGTGGTTGATCGCCTCTCCAAATATAGTCTTTTTTGTACCCTTAACCATCCCTATATAGCCTCCTCAGATGCATAAATTTTTCTGGACCAAATATTTCATCTTCATGGAATCCCTTCTTCCATTGTCTCAGATCGTGATGCAACTTTCACCAGTCATTTTTGGACTGAACTATTTCACCACACTGGCACCAAACTAAAGATGAGTTTAGGGTATCACCCACAAACAGATGGTCAAACTAAAATTATCAATAAATGCTTGGAAACTTATCTTCGTTGCTTCACCTCTAAACAACAACATCAGTGGGAAAAGTGGCTCCCTCTCGCTGAATGGTGGTACAACTTCTCTTACCACACTTCCTCTAAAATGAATTCATATGAAGCAGTCTATGGTCAGGAACTGCCAATTATTTTTCCATACACCCCCAGTAGTTCACTAGTTCAGCCAGTTTACATGGTCCTTCGAAACCGCAATCAGATTCTTCGCATTTCATGGGACAATCTTCACATGGCAGGAAATCGAATGAAGCAACAAGACGATCAACACCGTTTTGAATGCACTTTTCAAGTAGGTGATATGATTTTTCTTCATCTACAATATGACAAGAAATCCTCCCTGAAACTAAAAGGGTTTCATAAGCTCGCTCCAAATTTCTATGGACCATATAGGATTCTTCAGAATATTGGGTCCATTGATTATAAATTGGAACTTCCTCCTTCCCGCATTCATCAAGTATTTGAGGTCTCTTGTCTGAAGAAATTTCTTGGCACCAACATTAGAGAACAAACTATTTTAGTAGAACTGGATAATGAAGGATCCATCCTTTTGGATCCGGAGGCCGTCCTCAATAGTCGCACTCATCAGCTTTGCTCTCACCCTATCACATAGGTCTTAATTCAGTGGCACGGAATGCAACCAAAGGGTGCTACATGGGAACCACTCCTTCAGATTTAGCAACAATTTCCACATCTAAATCTTTGAGGACAAATATTTTTCTAAGGGGGAGGGGATGTTAGGAATCCATGTCAACCCTTCTCTTTACTTTGTTAGTATATTTTTGTTGGACACATATTCTTTTTAAGTCGTCTTGTAGTATTATATGTTGATCCATAGTTTGTATTAGCCCATAATATTGATCCATAGTATTGGACGCATATGCCTTGTAAGTCATCCCGTAGTATTATATGTTCCATGGAATTGATCTATAGTATTGGCAGCTACACTTAGTATATAAGTTTGTGTTGAGGCCAATGAAGGCACCGTGAATTTATTTGTATTGATCTTCCTCAAAGGAGGTTCCCCCCTGAAAGTGGCCCACGATCAATAAATCTATTCTGAGTTCTGTTATTTCTGCTATCTTGTGCATTTTCATTGATTAATTGTTGCAGGTTCCTCACACGACACTGTCGAAACTTGACCCTAGGATCTTTGCTCCTCTCTCCTCAATGGTTATTTCTCCAGCATCTCCTTATCAAAATTAGTTCTCCCTTTATCAATACCCTCTCCTTGTATTTATAGCAAGGATGAGAGGATAGACTAGAAAGGTAATTGGTTGGGGAGGTTATGGTAGTTAGGATAACTGTCATAACTAATCCTTAATCAATATTTTATATATTTTTTTTGTGATTTTAGAGATACCCGCGATTTTATCTCTTGACAACCAACAAGTGACTTGCGAGTTTACTGCCCAGCAACAGACGGGTGCAACTTTTTAGGTGTTACCCACGGGTTGTTAGTATAGAATCCTGCTGTTAACCAATGAGTTGACTAATAGGAGAGTCCTAGTTATGGCTCAAAATACTTCACAAAAATAGTTATGTTGAGGAGATCATTATAATATTTTTGCCAAAGCATCTATGGTCAATTAGGCTCTTCCATCCATAAGGTCCTTTAGTGTAACCGAGAATGCAGTGTGGTCACGGACGAAGAAGTGCCATTTTGAATGATAAAAGATGCCCCCTAATGTATGAGGTCAGAGGGGAAGATGATGGTCGAAATCAATTACAAACCAAAAGTAGAGGAGCGTAGAAACCACAGGGACAATGTCTCAAACAGTACCTGAAACAAAAGAAGGTGAGCGAGCAACTACAATCTTGATATCAGGAGATGTTCACAATGTTAAAACATGATCTCCAATACATAACAAAAAATATGTATATACCATGGCCAATTAAATACAAGCGTGGATCCATGTCAAAAGGAGATCATAGCCATAGCAACAAAATGGATCTATGTCTCATGATGAGCCGATATAATTAGGGCTTGGTCTTACGCAACTTGGGAGATAACAAACAATTTGTATCATAAGCCCAAGGTATTCAAACCAACCATCTATAACTAGTACAAACCCTAATCCATGTGAATAAAGGATTTGAATTCAAACATCGAGGATTTCGTTTGATTACTGACCAATGATGAGAACCGTTAACAAATGCGAGGACACCCACCAATAATGAAAATTGGGTCCAAGGTACCTAGTACATTCTTGCAAGTGTGAATAAGAGGTCTTGAAGTCGAACACTTGAAGAATCTATCGAGTAAGGGACATTGATATATTCCCATAACTCAACAACAAGAGGATCTGCCATTGATAACTGCAAATCTCAAGGTACTAACCAGGAACTCTAAGTCTGCTTCCTAGAGAAAAATGCGTTGATGTCAATAGGAAGAGACCCGTGAGAAGGAAGGAATTGAGATATCCTTCATCATCTCACACAAGGAACACTAAGATATTGAGTTGAAACAAGACTGAGATAGGGGATGGTCGACATGAGGATTCAAGATGAACTGCAAAATGGGTGACACAAAGGTAATCCTTGAACATTGAGCACTAGAGCTAAGTAATTAGGGTAGCTTTGGACTGACAGGAAACATGATATAAGCTTGTCATGTAGGAGACATAACAAAATCTCCATATGATCGGAAGAGTAACCAATCAGAGGATTACACAACTCTAGAATCAAGTTAAACCTAAATCCAAAACTAAGACCCATTGAATCAATGAAAGTGTTGTGTTCAAGGATAGTTTCCATATAATGAACGAATAACGAAGATTTTCCTTCCCTTCTCCTTTTTAAATGTATTTTATTGGTTTAACTAGCATGAAAAGGTTGAAAAGAAATCTTGATAATATCTTTCTTGTTTAATTTTAAGGATTCCAAGAAAGTAAACTCAACAATCCTTCTTCATTTTTTAAACAAGCTCGAAGAGGGGAGAGAAGAATGCTTGATATAGGTCCAACCATGTGTAATTTAACGAGTCCATGGGAGGTGTAAATAAAGACATTATTCATGTTTTAATGAGTTTGAAGAAGAGATAGACTAGTACTCGATAGGTTATTGATCTGTGGATTTTAATATCGAGCCCGGATCTATTCGTGCTCACCAGTGTTTTCATGTTTAAGGAGTCTGAAAAACAAAAGCAAGAACTCCATACACCTACTCATGGATTTTAGTATCGATCCCGAGTTGGTATGTGCTAGCCGGTATTTTCATATTTAGGGAGTTTGAAAGACTTAAACAAGAACTCCATAATGTACTTTATTTTAATGTTAGTGTCCTCTCCCAAAAAAGTGTAAAAGTACACTAGAGAGGACTCTTCTAGTTGACAGGACTAGAGTATACCTTTTTCGTAAATAATCCACAAAGATCTAGAAAATGGATAAACTTATATCTAATTGGATGTTTGTTCAAGTCCTTTATCGAGTTTGAAAAAGACAAGTATGCTCAATAGTCTTATTAATTTTAAGGAGTCTAACAAGAGCATGAAGGAACTCCATAGGGATGGGAAACTTGATATAAATAGAAAAAATGATGCATAATAAGTAAGTTCCCAAAAGTATCAAATGCCGACATGGGCTCCGATATGACATAATTTCCATGGCTAGGGTAACCCATGTTGAGGAAGGTCCGATCCATGAAAGAACGACAATGGAAGGTAAAAATGGGTAGAAAATTGCAATCCATGGTGAATAAAGGAAATCCTAAGGCATAAAATGACAAAGTATAGATTGAATGTAATGATCTAATTGACATGTCATAGGAAATTTAACTTTATATAAAACATCGATATGGAAATAGTAGTGAGAAAGCACCTTCTTGTATGTTTACCTAGTCAAAACAACTTGAATTAGTCATTAAGATTAAGAAAAATAACAAAAAGAGATTTAAAACTATAGAAAGTGGGTAAAAAATGAAAAATATTTTTACAAATAGTAACAAGATTAAAAAAAAAAACTCACATTTCTCATTTTTACCATTGGAGAAGAGGAAAATAGCTATGACTTCAGACATTGATTGTGATCAATCTGGGAGACCAAATTAGAATCCCTCGCTTGAAGGTAACCATTCTTACTTTGCTTTGCAAATTTGATCCATTTTAAAAAATTTTGATGATTTTTTGTAGCTTTTATTTAAGGTTTAAATTTTAGGTCTGTGTACCCGCACGTATGCTTCCTTGAAACGCACTGGTACGCGAAATAGTTGTGAGTTGTGCTAAAAACAACTTGTGTCTACTCGCCTCTGTGTGAAAGGAAAACCCGTGGGTGGCTCAACCCAAAATTAAAAACTTCAAAATCTAATTCATAAATGAATGAATGCAATGCATGATGATGCTCACTTGGAGGGAGAGAGAGCATGAGGATATGGATAGAGTATCCTTGAGGGATCCATTTACATTAAATTCTTTAAGAAGGTATGGACTCCTCAAGTTTTTCCACACTTCAAACATGAGGGTGCAATCCCACTTGCTCCAGATGCTTGTCCAATACTGGGATCCTAATTATGGGATGTTCAATCTCCAAGGGGAGATGATAGATATCAAGCTAGATTATATCTATTTCATAACAGGATTATCCTATCGAGGTGAGGTTGTAAACCTCAAGGGCCAATTCAGAGGCATTGGAGCCTTATCGATACAAGATTACATCAATACTTAATGTGTAGTTGGGACTGAGAAAAGTAGCAGTAAAGTACCAATTGTCCAAATAGTGAGATATCCGTTGAAAGTGATCAAGAGTACCATAAACAAGATCGGTGGAAGTGTGGCTCAACATTTAGCATCCTAGAGCTACATGCAGATTAGTGTGGAATGTATGCACAATTCCATATTCGATTGGTGTTCCAATCTATTGGTGAACATGAAACACTAACTAACGGAGTGCAACACTGGGAAGACGAATAAATTTGGATACGAAAGCATGCTTTGTACCTTCTTCTTCAAGATATTCCTTTCCCTTAGTCCAGGAATGGCTCTACCAGCACTTAACCCTCGTGAGCCATTGAGTACTCGATGGAATGATATTTTCCTTCATCAGGGAGGAGGTGAGACCAGTGCTTCTTACTCTGATGAGGATTTGTTTGGATAGTGGAGCCATTAGGTGCTAGAATTCAAGTATTTCTCGTATGCCGGCATGGAATTTTGAGGAGATCCCGAGCTTATGTTGCCTCCAGGAGCATCCTGGGGAGATATAGGTACTAAAAATTGTTTTTAAAACTTATTTAATTTTTAATATTTATGTTTTTAATATATACATGTGATTTGGTTAATGAGTGTGAGTGCTAGCAACATACATTTTATGCAGATGTAGTGTGATGTCCCCTTCTCCTTAGAACATGCAGGGAAGGAAACATCAACAACAAACCGGGCTTTTGGTAAGCTTAGCCCCAATATTTTTTTGCACATAAATAACTAACATTTTAAAACTTCTATGTGTAGATTCGAACTTCAATAGAACACAGCAGAATTTAAACATATCAACACACATAAGCATAAACATAAGATGATTCCACATGCAGGGATTCAATCCCATTCTTATGCTATGCACAGACTTCATTACTTCATTGCAATATCAATCTCATGAATAAATAACATTCATATTTAACACATTGCAGAACACAGATATATATATAAATTAAATTCACAAAGAGCACTTATCTTGCAACGCAATCTCCAACGACTGGCTACGTGAGGGCAACGTTCCACCCAACCATAGATCTCTGGCCAGCCTGTATTCTTTCAGCTGAGAGATCACCCCCGAGCTGGGCTGTGTATCCACTAAGGAGGAACTAGATGGCTCACTCACAGTCAGGGTTTCACTCAAACAGCCATGCTAAGCCAACACACGGTTGGGTTTCTCAAGCATGCAATAGGAAATGGAGGAGGATGCTAGTCCACTGAGCTCAAACCCAGAGCCACATACCCTTCCAACTAGACTCAGCAATCCCATCCTCTATTCATATATCCACAATCGGATTTCTCACAAATCTGTCACAACCAACCCAAATCCGTCACTGATTTTCTGGGCCATTAAAACTGGGTTTTCCCATGGCTTTTGGGGTAGCTATTGCTCCCAAATTCGCCCCAAGGTTCCTACCAATGAATCCCCCATTGGATTTCACTGTCCAATACCAAATCGGGACGTTTTTGGCTTCCCAAAACGTGGGTTCTCTCACAGTCGCGATTTCTGGCTTCCTTCACTGCTGGGAGCTCATTTTTTTGGGTGGAGAGAGATGTCCCATACTTCCACAATGGAATGGGGATAAGGATGGAGCAACCCCCAAGATGTAGAGTGACTTGTGGGACAAGTCAAAAGAGCCCATCCCTACCCATACGAATTCAGGGCTGCCCATACTCCATCAAAGTCATTGACTTAATTCTTCAACCATTTTCTTACAACATGAATAAATGTCCTCTAGGGAAGTCAAAGGGTTCTCATAATGACATATGGCAACCTATGGTTCACTTCCATAGCCCCCTCACCACTCCCTAGTGGATACACGTGGCCCCTTCTCATTCGTTGCCTCCATAGCCAGTCTTGGAATCTTATATTGCATAATGTTTATTTACATCCTATTACAATTTCCATGGCTTAAGAGCACATGGTATCAAAATATCAATACTTGCCCTTTAAATAAAATTCGGGCTTTCACTAGCGGGGCCTTGGCCTTGAGCCCCACGCTAGGGAAACATACGTCACATGTACACATTATTTACATTAAGGCTAATATATCCTAAGGGTTGAATTGGGGGTATTACATGTAGGGCCATCTAGTCCTGCTACGCAGCCCAGGATATATGTGTGACCGACCGAACCAAGTGGTATTGATTCTGTAATATCCCGATTTTGACCTAATTACATTAAAATGTAAATGATGTGATTTTGTTATAAAATCGTGGTGAGGAGCTCAAGGCCAAGGCCCTGCCATCGATTTAGTGATGCATATGGTTTTCATGCTAGCCAGGCACAATGGAATTGCAAGTATCATGTAAATATGCATTTTAATAAAATACCCACAACTAGCTATGCAATGAAATGAAACAAGAGATTGGGGCATGATTTTTACAAGGAATTGGGAGGGAAATATTCAAACCCTTGGAGCCAATCAAGTCAATCCAAGTGTCAATGAAAGAACCCACAAACCCTTATCTACCCATGTTGACTTTTGTACCCAATCATTTATTTCTTCCAAGCATTGGTTGAGGTAGTTAATGCATTGAGAATGGGGAGGTATGGCTATCCAAATTCGAGTATGGGAAAGCCACCATTTGTGGCCATTCTTCATCCATCAGTTTTTCTCTCCCACGAGTTCTTGGTTAGATGGGTGTTTTCCCTCACGTTTTCGTTGAGTTTAAACTCATTTTCCATAGTTGGGAGGTTTTTTCGTGTGGCAGAATGTATGGGAAGGAGGAATTCACATTTTGGCAGCCCATAGAGGTCATTGTTTCCATCCAAACGTACACATACATATGAAGAACTCATTTTTTCTCCCTGTGGTCGGTTTTCCTTCCCCAGAATTCATTTTGGGTGTGCCACGAATTGGAAGAATCCATGGGAAACCAATTTTTTTATATTCCATAGTAAAATTGTTTATCCATGCCCAATAATTGTGTTTGATGTGTGTAGAAAGAGTATTTTCAGGTATGGGTTATGGGTATCCATTGTTTTGGCTTGAGCTTGAGTGCAAGTATCCATAAATGAAGAGGGTTCATATTTAGCCTGATAAACCCAACTATGGGTTGGCTTGGCTTAGATGTGATATTTGCTTGGGATGTGCTAAGCTTAAGAGTCCCCTTTTCCTTGTATAAATCATGCCCAACTCAGGGGTGGCAACTATGCTGAGAGATTAATGAGAACAATTGGCCTATGGTTGGGTGGAACGTTGCAATGACATAGCTAGTTTCTTGGGACAACATTGCATCAACATGAGTATTTTATTTATGTGCTTTACTTCTGCAAGGTTTTAATTATTTGATGAATTTTATCAATATGCTGGAAATTGCATGATATATGTGTGTAGAAGAATTTTACTTCCGTTGTGTGTGATAGATCCATACACACATATTTGTTTTGTGAATCTAATGAATGGAGTTGATTTTATGTAAAATCCCAAGATCTATAGTCATGTTCCCTTCCTTGCATTGGATCGATCAGAGGGGATGTGACATATTGGTATCAGAGCCATGGTTACAACATTAGGCCTATATGGGCCTAATCATGTAACTTGTATAGGTAAGCATTTTTCCTTCTCGGCACTGATCATTAAGAAAAATTTCAAAATTTGAAAAATGTTCTAAGTGTTTTTTGAGTTTCTGCTAAGTCTGTGTCGGCTTAAAATTATCAAGAGCATTGAAACTGTTGGTGAAGAAGTGAACAAGCTACCGATGCGTTTCGGTGTAAAAGAGATAAGTTTGTCGATCGATGAGCAATGGGAAAAGTCGCCGAAATGGTCGACGGAAAAGCGACAAGTGCACTGAAACAGTCGACGCCAAAATAGAAAGTCTGCTGAATCGGCAAGAAGTTGGAAAATCACCGAAACGGTCGGCGCAAATGTGCAAGTTGCGCCGATTGACAACTAATCGCCAGTTGTGATGAAATGGTTGGCAAAAAAGCAGCTAGTACACTGAAATAGTCAGTGCCAAAATAGAAAGTCCATCGAATCGGCGAGAAGTTGGAAAATTGCCGAAACGGTCAGCGCAAAAGTACAAGTTGTGTCGATCGGCGACAAATTGCTAGTTGCACTGAAATGGTAGGTGGAAAAGGATGAGTCCACCGATCGACGAGAAATGGAAAAATTGTTGAAACAGTCGATGGAAAAGAATGATTCCACCGATCGACAAGAAATGGAAAGGCAGAAAATCAGAAAATGCGGTGATCGCCAAGAAAATACACTACTACATATGGTCTAATTTGCCACAAAAGTTCGTTGTAATAGCCACAAATTTTTGTCCTTGTTTCAACGATTGGGGTTTGTTTTTTTTGTGGAAAGAAATTCGTGGATATAGGGACGAAACTTCCACTTCATGGCAATAGCAACGTTTCGTTGATGCCATGTGTCAATAACACAACACTTCTCATATCCACGAAAAATGAATCCTTCCACGAAATTTCGTCTCTCTATCGACGCACAACTCCTATAAATTTCCACAAATGTGCTGAACCTTCCATGAATATTCATCGCAATATACACAAATCTATTCACAATCTTTCATGGCAGATTCAACACCTGCGTGGAAGATTTGTTTATAGTTCCACGAATCATTGTCGCAGTATCCACGGTTTCATTACCAAACATTCATGGCAGGTTCAACAACTACGTAGAAACATTTTGTATAGCTTACATTGATGTTCATCGATATAGAGATGATACCTGGGAGTTTAAAAAAATAAAAATTGAATGTGACGATACAGTCATAGATTGGCTTCAGATAGATTGAAAGCACTTCTCATGAACCATCTCTTACATCTCAATGATTCCTTTCAGATCTGTAAACAAGTCTGCTTAATGATGGTTTCCAATTCTTTCAAACTTCATCAAACAAATAATCTTGCATTGTATACCTTAAAGTAGTTACCATTAAGTCTTTATGATAAGCAGTAACAGAAATAAAATTTGTTCAAGTAGTTTTCATACTTATCCCTTTTCAACAATCAATTCTTCAACTTCAAGTTTTGTCTTTTAATGGCACAAATATTCAAACTCAAACTCAATTTGGTCACAAAGAATAGGCTCGGTATTCATGAAGATATAACTGATGTTCTCCCATAACACTATTCAAACTCAACTTCAATTTGGTCACAAAGAATATGCTTAGTCTTCAAGTTATAACACAAGTCCTTCAAATATGCTATCAATATGTTTCAATGCTTTGCAAATTTTCTTCTTCAAGCTCATATTTCACATCCTTGTGTCCTTTGAATAATCATAAGGGTTAAAAAACTTTTTGCAATGTATGAGCACGGTCTTACAAAGAATTATACCTTAGCTCTATTCACTTATTAACTCTATTCACTTCTTAATAGAACTTTCTCAAAGTCATTTATCATCAAACTTGCTTGTAAACAACAAACACAGTCCTAGATAGATATCTCAAGAACTTGAACTAAATGTATAAACATGAAGAATTGTAAGCCCCAATCTTAAGCACATGTGGATAGAAGTTGAAAGGTGATCTTATCGCCATCGAAACTCCAACTTTTGGTAACCACCAAAATCTCCTCCTTGTCACATTCTGAACCCCACATCTGGCTGAACAGTCATGCCTTCAGCTTCTCCCTCGGACCCTTCTCCCAGCTCTATGGTAATATATCATTGAGGCCTTAAAGGAAAAGTCCCTTATTCTCATGGGAATCCTGATCAAGAATGTACTCAATAAAAGAAAGGTATCAATCTTTCCTTACTCAATAAAAGAAAGGTATCAATCTCGAGTGCCTGAATGAACATACGAAATGTATTTTTGATGTTTCTATATGAAGTGAAAAATGTACGAGATTTGACTTTATAGAAATGTGACCTTAGTGTACATTTTTCATTAGTATCTTGCATTAAAGAAATGACATGATAAAGTTTTACTTTAAATCCCTACAAGGAAATAAGATCACAATTCTACTTGTCATGAATACCCTATAGGAAACAATTGTTCCACAAATTCTATCATTTGAAGTTTGCAATGCTACGGTTTTCAATTCTCAACACTCACTGCATTTTTGAACAAGCAACTCTTTGTAGGTCACAATAGAAGAGCCCAACTTAGCTTCCATGTTAGAGGCCACCTGATCCAATGAATGCACCAACCCAATAAAAACCAAAACAAATAAAGATCCCAATTGCAAATTTTGATGAGCTGCATAAATTTTCACTATCAAGTGCACTTTATGTAAGAGGATTTGCCAAAAATACCATAGAACTATATAGGCACCACATGCAAACAATGCAATTACCATGCACTCAAATGGGAAGATGTATTCACTTAATACCAAACAACTTCAAATAAAGACAAATTACACAATTTTACATGTATCACAACCATGTTTACATCTCCCATGCAAATATTTCTGACTCCATACAACACTTCATGGAGATGGGATTTTCTCCATAATCTATTGACATCTTCTTATGTAACACATGAAACTTCTCTGCACTTGTTGTTACCCAGAATTTCATTTGATTTCATGCCACCTTCTATATATTTTCTAACTGCATATGCAATCACACACAAATCAACATCATCATGTGTTTTTCCACAGTGTCTATATCTCATTCTATGATCAGTTCTGGATGAAATCTCTCCGCTAAAATGGTTTAGTCTCAATCAAGGATTCCCAATTTCATTGAATTTCCTATCTCAAGGCCAAG
Organism: Larix kaempferi; assembly: GCA_027924585.1. Lineage (NCBI taxonomy): Eukaryota > Viridiplantae > Streptophyta > Pinopsida > Pinales > Pinaceae > Larix > Larix kaempferi. Next base: position 2,366,990 of record BSBM01000104.1, read on the forward strand.
GCATCATACAATTAGAGGAAGCCTTCTATCTTCAAAGGGACCATCATCCCTCAATTGGAAGCAAAGATCTAGTTCATTACTAGTGGGCACATCACTTGCAGCCCCCCTTAGGGGACTCACTGCTATAAGATTCCCTAAATCGAGATGATCCTAATTTCCTGTCAATGGAAAAGACCAGGTAATCAATTGGGTGTCGAGTGAGGAATATCAACTGATTCTGCCTTGCCCTTCTAGGATATATATAATATTTTTATGGTCAACTGACAGCACAATGAACTAAAGAAATGCTAGTTTCTTGTGAAAGGTGATGTTTGAGACGCTGGACAATAGTGATCCTTCAGATGTTTTTAGATCATTATAGATATAAACCTCACTAATTTAGTTGCGAGCTTATATGTTTAAAACAAGCAAATACATAATTATTAAGCACCATGTTGAATATCAATACATAGCATGAACAGTGCCTTGAAGGACATGACTACATGTTGCACCTCACAATTTACCCCAGTATACAAATATCCAAATGCATATTTGTAACCACCTAGATAGGTTTTTGTGTCATTTGCATTCAAAGGTAGAAAAAAGAGAGCACATGCACATGTGATAAAGTAACAGTGTCCCAACTTCCATGCAGTTAGATGCTGTGATTACAGTGCAGGGTTATAAACGTTTCTTGAATGATGTGAGCAAAAAGTCAATGTGCAAAAAAACATTTAATAAAAAACAATAATGCCATAAAAATCAAACACCTTTAAGGTAGTATGTGCCCTCCCTGTATCAGCTAATAATAGTGAACACAATTCACATTAGTTCCACAACACAAATGCCAATAGAAACAATAAAAACAAATTTCCAGAAAAAAGTATTCCATGGATATACATTAGTCAGTCTAAATACTTACCTCTTGAAACCAAGAACTCCAAATGTACAACCCATAAGTTCTTAACATAGGCTCTTTGGTATATTCAAAACTGTTATAATGAGTTACACTGACAAGCAAACTAAAATGATAAACTATTAACATTCAGTAACATGTAATAAAATAAACATATATATCATATAACAAAAATAGAGATACAGTTTAAGATACCAACCTGCGTGTGAAACTATTCTTGAAAATATACTCAGAAGTGTTACTTTCAGAAAAGACTATTTGTGCCTCGGAGATGCCAGTCTTCTCTAGGAACCAGCTAAGCCTACAAGAGGGTGTGTACAAACCAGAGAGAGAGAAATGACTGGAGTTAATTAGGTCAATGACATTCAAGCACAGTACATAACTCAACATAAATAAAGTCACAAAAATTATAAACTTCAACCAAGTCTCAGCATAAAAGAAGTGATTATCAGCACACCACAACTAATCACAGGTGATCAAAGTCAAGTACTATATAAGACCAAAAATTCAACAAGGTGGTATAAAAAAAATGGAGGGTAAATGTTCGCATTAACCACAAGTCAAAGACAAGGTACCAGAAGTCCAATAATAACTCAATCAAGGTGGGGAAGGTACAACAAGTATTTAATAACTCAATCAGTAACAGGTAATAAAATAAACATATTGATCATATAACAATAAGAGAGGTATAGTTGAATATCTCCACGTCAACATTAAACCAAAAATACGACAACATAGATGTCCATGGTAATCTGTTCCATCCAAACCTATCAAGTGTACTTTTAGGTCAGCAGTATTCTTTTCTCCCAATTGTACCTACAGTTCGGAGTCAAGAATACTGCTGACCTAATAGTATACTTGATAGGTTTGGATGGAAACCATTTTCAATGTTGATGCCACTACCCTCCTTATTGTCTTACAAAAAGGCATGAAAATGAGGAAAAAAGACTTAAAATTGTGGACTTCACCTTCAAAGAGTTCCTTACAATCACATTGATACGACGTCCCACAACCATTTCTCTTAACACCCACTCTTCATTCATTTTGTATGCATTTCACTATGCAACCGTCTTAGATTCTCACTACGTTTTCCCTCAATTAGTTAATCAATTCAGTATGACCCATGACCGCTGGAAACACTCCTCGGACGCTGGGCGTGGGTCATACTGAATTGATAAACTAATTGAGGGAAAACACAGTGAGAATCTGAGACGGTTGCATAGTGAAATGCATACAGAATGAATGAAGAGTGGGTGTCAAGAGAAATGGTTTTGGGATGTCGTATGAGAGGAAATGGTGATGGGAATTGAGAGGTCAAATTAAATTTGCATGGTGGTAATAAACTAAACTTGTGTCTTCCATTGTCAACTACACTTCAAGCCTGAAGGTGGTAGCCTTGGGACCCATGACCCTTAGAACCAAGGGTATGCTCCAAATGTGGCCAAACAACTGTAGTACTCTATAAGAGCAAAACTTCAACAAGGTGGTTTTAAAACAGTTACTCAAGGAGGGTAAAAGACCCCATTAAACACAAGTGAAAGATAAGGTACCACAAGACCAATCATATCTCAATCAAGGTGGAGAAGGTACAACCAGTCATATCTCTCTCAAATGTACAACCATCCAATATAGCCTGAAATTTCATCATCACAGTATAAGGAAGGGTGGTGGGATGCCAAATAAAAATATCCCTCATTTCTCTCTATTGATCAAATAACAATAAGAAAGGTGCCGTTGAAGATCTACACGTCAACATTAAACCAAAAATCAGATCTGAAGTGTGGGTACAAATATAGTACCTTGTACTATAGAAAATAAAAGCCACCTGTGTTACCTTTCAATTTAGCAATATGGTCTACAAAAGCAAAATTTCCTCACAATTACCATCAAAATTTCTGACTAGCGCTAAAGCAACAGTAAAAGAATTTATAACATAATTTTGATCTCTATCAACTTCAGCACTCCTGTGTGGTCCTTGTGCTGAAGCTGGTCCTCGAGATGTAAGTTGCTTACATAGATAACCATTGCATGACTACACAATCTTCTAAACACATATAAAGTAGACAGGAAACACCAAACATTAAATTTGATACATACCCTAGCTTTGTGTTGTGTATTTCTTTCCTATGGCTTAATTTGTGAGGATGTATGCACTATTATAGTCTTATCCTGTATCTAGATCTAGGGCTTCAACCATATCAAGGAAATTACGGTTTTCAAACGTAGACTCAGGCATTCCATTACTTTTACAACTTTAACGAAAAGGCAGGAGGTTTTTACACAGTCATCTTTCAATCAAATGAATTAACAATCATCAGCACCACAACCATCTTTCATCAAAACTGCATACATTAAATACAAACAAGTGTTGGGTTTCAAATGCAGGAACTGGGATCGAATACCTTTAACATCCCACCCATTTAAACTCTTTTGTATCTCTATTTATGAAATTCCAAAAACGCAGTAGTAAAGAAAGAACCAAAACTCATAATTTAAATCACTTAGGAAATCAATTATAAGAACATTACACAGTAAACACGATTTATTGAAACCATATCAGAACACAATAGAACCTTTAAGGATTATTACTGCTCAAACCCTATGGTCGCAGACTCTAAGGTTTATATTGAAACTCTAGAAACCTAACGGAATCCAAGGATCGAATCCCACATTGACACCAACAAATTGATAGACGCCCAGGTCAGGTATCAAAAACCCAGGTAGAATTCTAAAAGCCTAGGTCCCATGAAAATAATTTAGAAATGAGGCAAAATTATCTTGGAAAACAAAAATGTTTAAACTAAATCACCTACACAGAAGAGAAAAACGATTTTATTCAAGATGGAATATCTATCAGCAGTTACCATTTATAGATTCTCATTCTATAGGAAAACAGGGCGACCTTCTTAAACCCCATTTCTTCTACGCATACACTTGGATCTTATACATAGGAAAACGTAGAGATGAAATAGAGAACCAATAATTCAAACGAACTATGACATCGAAACCCTCAATGAACACTCCACAGAGGTGAGAGGAAGAGGTAATGAAATGTGGACTCTGAGCTTACCAATTACAAATGCCTCCAAGTCTAAACCTATACCATCAACCAGTAACCACGCAATTGGAGAAGGCCAAATTATTACCTGCCAAGTAAGTAAAAATATACTGGTCAGAACCTGAGTTTGTATTCGTATCAATTCAAATTAACAAGAAAGACAATAAGGGTATTACCTGCGTGTGTAGTTGTCCCCATTCCTGCATATGAAGCCTTCGTGGTGGGATGACCATTAGCCAAGCTCAGATTAGACCATGAAACCCATAGGTGCATCCAACATACAGACTCCAACAAACGAACTATGACATCGAAACCCTCGATGAACACTCCACAGAGGCTAGAGGAAGAGGTAATGAAATGTGGACTCTGAGCTTACCAATTGCAAACGCCCCCAATTCTAAACTTGTACCATCAACCAGTAACCACGCAAATGGAGAGGGCCAAACTATTACCTGCCAAGTAAGTAAAAATATACTGGCCAGAACCTAAGTTTGTATTCATATCAATTCAAATAAACAGGAAAGACAATAAGGGTATTAGCTGCATGTGTAGTTGTCACCATTCTTGCATATGAAACCTTCGTGGTGGGCTGAAGGCCATGAGCCAAGCTCAAGTTATACCACTAAACCCTCAAGCGCATCCAACATACAGACTCCAACAAACGAACGATGACATCGAAACCCTCAATGATGGTGTAGAAACCAAGAACCCATGTGATATCATAGAGTTACCTGTGTGTGTAGTTGTCACCATTCCTGCATATGAAACCTTGGTGGTGGGATGACGACCATGAGCCAAGCTCAGGTCAGACCACGAAACCCTTAGGTGCATCCAACATACAGAATCCAACAAACGAACTATGACATCGAAACCCTCGATGATGGTGTAGAAACCAAGAACCCATGTGCTATCATAGAGTTACTTGTGTGTTTAGTTGTCACCATTCTTGCATATGCAACCTTTGTGCTGGGATGACGGCCATGAGCCAAGCTCAAGTCAGACCACGAAACCCTCAGGCACATCCAAACTGCAACAAACGAACTATGACTGCATCGAAACCCTCGACGATGGTGTAGAAACCAAGAACCCATGTGCTATCGTAGAGTTACTTTTAATGCCCTCACCATTAACCAAAATTTTAGTTACAAGTCATGATCCCATATGAGATTTGTGGCATGCTTTGGTATTTCATTATTTCACCACCACTATGGAGCTACCTATGGTGTGTATATCTCTATAGTAGTGGAGCACTCAGGACAAATGAAGTAATTGAAAAAATGCAAGGAGTATTATAAGGACCCCAAGTAGTGTGTAAAGGCAACAAGTAATGGCAGCTTCAACATGCTTTGAAAGCTCAATAAGGACTTTAACTTCCAACAAAGAATTTCAAGTTGATAACCCCCAAACGTTACAAACATTAGTATTATTAGTATTATAGATACATAAATAACCATAACTTATAATATAATATGAATATCCCATAATATTTTGTGTTGATTTTGTTGTAGGTCAAGTGGAATGTGAAACAAAAGAAAAGAAAGTGGAATGGACCAAATAAAACATGAAACAATGATGTTGCCAAAGTGAATAAGTTGTTGAGAAGAAAATGCAAAGTAGTAGAGAAATCTTGAATAGGAAGATGATGAAGGAATAAACATGCATGTTTGTCATGGAATAAGATGTTTAAGTGAAAATGCAAAGTAGATAACTATAAATATTGAAGATGAAGATGATGAAGGAATACATGATGTGTTCATCATGGAGAAGTAGAAATTTCTCTAGTAAGAAGAGTTTATGTCAATAAATAGAAAATATGAAGAATAGGAGAAACAATTTGAAGATCAATATTGCAATAGAGGAGTGGTTGCAATGAAAGCAAAGTATAATGATGATAAGTTTTCAAGTGGCGAGCATTAGTTGTGTTCATTGAGATACTGGTGATGGTGTAGAGGAGAGAGGATGGGGAAGTTCTGAATACCATTGAGTGGAAGTAGCTTGAGGAAATATGTTCCATTTAACAACCACATTTTGGGATGTAATCTCCATTGGGAGAGAATGGAAGCATATTGCAAAATGTTGAAGGTGGTAAAAGAGTTAGAGATGATGGTGATGAGGTGTTTCCTATGGTAGCAAAGTATATAGGATAATAATGAAGAGAAAAAGAATATGAAAAATATAGGGGACTTACAAATGGTGAAACCTAAATAGTTCGTCCCTATATCGACGAAAGTTCGTGGAACATTACAAAACGTGGATATTGCCATGGTTTTTCCACCCTGAAAAACAAAAAATATAAAAATTAATTTTTTTAACCCATGAATGTTGAAAACGTGGAAATATTTCGTGGAACAATCCGCCCATATGTAATAGTGATAAAAGTCCGTCGAAACAAGTCGGCGTCAAAATGGTAAGTGTGTCGATCAGAGAGACAAATGTCTAAATATGCTAAAACGGGTTGGAGGAAAATGGCTAAGTCCGCCGAAACAGGTTGGACCAAAATCCATAAGTCCGCCGAAACAGGTCAGAGAAAAATCCATAAGTCCACCAAAATAAAAATGACATTGAACTTATGCACCAGATTGCGCGAAATTGAAACATTTACAAAAAAAAAAAACGAGGGCACTCCCCTCGACCCACAAGGGGACAAACCCCCTTGACCCTCGCCGTCCCCCGGAGGTAGTAATTGATTGTGAGAGAATTCTATGGTTGACAGAAATTGTCCATATGGATTGTCTCCATAATGCATGGAAATTATTTTGTGTATTTATGAGAATGTAATGAGGCATTTCCATTTGTGAACCAATTGTGTGGTTCAGAATTGTAGAAAATATTTCCACGAGAAAGGAAAGGAATTATCATAGTTGAAAGCGATTGGAGCAGTGAGGCAATGCTGATAAAGAGGGAAATTTATCACCTAAAACTATTTCCATTTATAGCATTGTTATACCTCCATATTTCATAGTGTCGCATCTTCACCACAAAGATAGTTGACGACACTTCCCCTACTACTTAAAACACCTAGAAGAGAAAAATGATGAGTGATCCTTGAAGAAAAACCCATTCTATCAAGAATCAACCCAGCTGAGACTTCATATACCTACACTACCGCGCCTTGCTCCAGCTTAGGTGCCCGGTAATCCCCACTACCACTCTATGCTCTTTCTCTGCCACGCAGTACTACCGCGTTATGCTCTATTTGAGAGGCGCGGTACTCCATTTTTAGCCTTTTTTCCATGGCTTGTGGGATCTTGATCATCAAGATATTTTTGAGGATTGGTGTCCCTGATTCGATCCTAACTCACTTTCTGTGATTAGTAGGCCTGATCCACTAAACTCTCCCAAGATCCACCCTTCTCTCTTGTTGGTTAACCCTACTACACACTATAAGAGAGAGACATTCCATGAGCAAAGGGAGAGGACTCTTGGAGACATCAAACTTATGATCTTGAATCTTTGTGGATATAGCTAGAGGAGAAGCACTTGGAGCTGGGAGTTGGATTGGATATCAAGCAACCATTGTAAGTGACTTCAAGTTGGTAATAGAACATAACTTGTCTTGTTTCCCAAATCATATGTGTTGATTTTGTTTCAATGATATGATTTGTATCTATTATAGATTTAGATCCTAACTCATATTTCAAGTTGCTAGAGAATCGTATATGCTTGTATCTGGGTTTCATTTTGACAGGTTCATTTGCGACGACTTGGAAATCGGAGCAACCATTAAGACAAGCAATTGGATTGAAGGTCGGTTAAATCTCTTCTGTTTCTTCCAGAAGTTTAATCTTGAAATGTCTGTTTAGATATAGGAATTCAAGGTAGCATTTGTTAATCTTTGTCTTAGTTTAGAGTCAGTTAAAGTCTACTTTAATCTAAGAGAATTTCTACCTATCCGTAGGGAGAAAATTCTACAAACAAGAATGGCGACTCCGCTGGTTTGAACCCCATTTGATTGATTGATCTCACTTTCAGTCATTTTTTATTGTGATTCTTTTTTCTCTTCATACAAGTATTGAATTTTGGTCTCCTTGACCTTTATTCTTCCCTCCTCTCTACATTTTTCCTCCCTCTGTGATCAGTGAGTCCTCTGGGTCTGCAGCAACCCTGAAAAATTCAATTTTCTTTTCAAAAGTTGTGTTTTCCATACTTTGCAACAGTATCGTGCCCCTAGCACTCTCTACAGCGCGGTAGTACCATGTACCCATCACTTTAACCAGAGCGGTAGTGTACCAGTACCGCGCTCTAGTCTATTCCTGCCACGCGATAGTGTCTGCAGATTTTCAATTTTTTTTTTCCCTGCTTGGTTTCCTGAGTCATTTTTGGTTTTCTCTGCTTTAGTTGGTGTTTTCTGTTGTCTATTACTATCCTATTAATTACACAGTCTTTGTGGTGTGTTTATTTCTCTTGTGAGCTTGATTATTTTATGAGTTAGTGGCATTATTTGCACATTGGGTCACCCCTTCAGTTTGATTGCATTGGCTTGATCTTTTCATCACAACCAAACCATTACTACTGTCCTCTTTAATTGCATCGTGTATCTTTCATAATCACATTGTTTCCATTATTATCATTAATATCTATATTGAAAATTATCATTGGAGAACATTTGTGTTGATTGGATTGAAATGGTCTAGCAGTATTATTATGCATTAGGAAGTGAACCATTGAAATTTGCCATAGAAATTCTCATTTTTTGAAGCATCTTAGTTGTAAGATCAGTGAATTGGAAAGAAGTATTTATTTCAGTTTGGCTCTATTTACAAAAAGAAAACAAAAAAAAAATGGTTTTTTGTTTTTAATTGCTTGTGAAAGTTTCATACATTTATGATCGAAGAACTCTCTCTCTTCCATAGCTAGTTTTCATCGAATACAAGGCTTATTTCGATTCATTCTCACTTGCATGGTTTGGGTCATCACAACACCACCAAGTTTCATGTCCATTTACCCGATTGAGTAATACAATCACTAAAATTAATCTCCCTAACTAAACCAACATTAACCTCACTTGAGGAAATCAAAAGAATTTGGCAGTTAGGTAGGACACCGAGGATAGGCATCAAAATAATTCCTCCTTGTCATTTTCATCTGAAACATAGTTGTTTTCCTCTAGGGAACTAAAATCCTCTAGTATTTATTGACACGGTCATAGCCAGTTTATGGAGGGGCCTCCTAACTGTTTTTAACTTTCAGGGGTTAAACCGCCGCGAGATTGAGAACCGGATGGACTCTGTGGAATGCTGCACTCCACTTAGCCCTAAGGCAACATCGACCATTGTATTCCTTGTAATTCATAGTAATGCAAGGGTGATAAGACAGAAGCGTTGAAAACCTTTTCCAAGGTGTCATGAACGAGGTAGCTTAGTGACTTTTCTACTAGGGCTCTTATACCCAGGATCCCTTTTGGTAGAGGGATATCCTTCTCATATTGGTCTCTCACGTTGTATTGTTCGACTTGGATTTCATCACCTTGCGAAGGATATAGCTTGTTGAGGTCTCCAACTCTTAGTTAGGAGTTTGCTTGTTATCTCATCTTTATAGAGGGTCATTTTTTATTTTTAGTGACTGCTTGTTGGCATTCTGGCCATTATTTTTATCAGCTTGCTTACTGAGACACCGGTCTCAGTATAGATTTTAGAGCTTGCTTTTTTGGCCTGCGAGCCTTGCTTTTTCTAGCTCCTCTTTTGCACACTCAGCTGCATTAGAGTTTTTGAGTTCTTTGTTACGAGACTGCCCCCGGATTTCATATTCCTGCCATCATGTCAGAACCACCATGGAGATCACGACGAGTACAGGGCAAAATCCCTACACCACCACCACCGCCACAGACCTCTGTTCCACCTACATCACGTATTCCTGCTCCTCCTAGCCGTGGTGTTTGTCGAGGGAACATTCCACCACCGATACACACTACATCTCCAGTTCCGTCGGTAACAGTTACTCACAGCACAGTCTCAGAATCTCTTTCAGTTTCTGCAACCACTAGTATATCTAAGATTCCCACTGTCACTTCACCCACTGTTATTTCAGATATATCTGCCACAGTGGACAACATTACAATGGCTGAATCTAGTACAGCCCAAAATACTAGACCAGAGGCCATCCTCCTACTTGATGTCAACACCTCCCTTCCACCAGAAACTTTCCACGATGACACAGATGGATCTGTTGGCACCACCAAAGGATCCGACCAGGATATACCTAGCTTGATTTTAGTCCTGGGCTGGTACATCGAAATTATTGAAGACACTCAACTTCCTGACACACCTTTTGAACCTGATTATGGCTTTATCACTTCCTAGGCGGAGCTTCCTCCTGTTATCACTGCGCCATCTAGTGTTCATCCATAGGAAACCAGTTCTTCCAACAACATACCTCGTACCATATCTCTCCCCAACCGCCCTCTGGGAAATGAGATCATGGCCTCCATTCAGTCTAGTATGGTTAGTCTAGCAAATTCCTCGTTAGCATCAGCATAGTTTAAATGTGACACAGAGCAAATGCTCTCAACAGCTTCCAGATATCCCCCTATTACTTGTCCTCCTGACTATCGGGATCCCAACATCCCATGTAGCACAGAGTTTCATCACTCTTATGTAGATGGCTCCGGACCTTCAGACAATACTATACCTAGGTTCCCGCCGGACCCCGAAAACCCTTTTCAGGACATGAACTCGGACCCAGTCTTCGATGGTCCTCCTATCATTGAACATGCTATGGACGATACCCCTTGGTTAAATTCCCCACATTTTCTACCATCACCCATGTTTGGCGCACATTCTATGAGGGATAACCCAGTTTTTTCTCCATCCTTGCCTGTCAGATATGGAAGACCCCCTCCACAAATCGGCACTTTTGGCACCGTTATCCAATTGACACTATCATATCTGGCTAGTGTCAGAAGAACACCAAGTAATACTGCTGGATCATCCATTTTGACCGGAGGTTCACCTTCAGCCACTATCTACACTATCTCAGGAGGTGGACAACTGACTACCATGGTCCCCAACTCCAACAACCAAACTCCTCCTAGTGGGCCATCAACCCAACCAGCTGGAGGACAACCCTTTGTTGGGAACCCCGTTCCTAGTCAACAAACTCCTCCTATAGGGCCATCCAACCCACCTGCTGGAGGGCAACCCATCGGCTCCATCCAACAAACCTCCCAACCAGTAGCACCTGCTTAGTATGGTATGTACAACACACCTAACAGCGGACAACCTTATACTGGTTTTCCAACTGGGCCTCATCTTCAACATCCCTCGCCAGGTATGCTTCCTTCTTGGGAACCTCAAATCCCACAGAGTGGGGGGTACTCATTATTTGGGAACTGGAACCCAGCTGGGGGGCAATCTCAGATTCCCCCCAACTTGAACTCTGGCTTCCCTTATCCTTCGGCTGCTACAACTCCATGGAACCCATCCCTTCAATTTCCACATGTTCCTCAAGGAGGAACAAACCTTCCATGGACACCACTGTCGCAACCACCCCCCAACCCTGCTATGGGAAACCCCCCACTTACTCAATATAGTGGTAACATTTCTGGAACACAACATCTTCAGGGAAATTTTCCCCAATTAGGAGCAACAACCATTCCTGGGTTACAGCAACCCCAGGGTACCATACCTACCATCCCCACTCAGCAGAACATCCACCAACCAGTTACCAACACTCAACCGGTTAACCAGATGGCCTACTACCCACAGAACTTCCAGTAGTACCCCGTAGGTAACACATATGGGTATAACATGCAACAATATGCTATGCAGGGCCCTCCAGGTTTCTCTGCACCATAGAGTTATTACTCATACCCGCAGACTAATCGTCAACTTCCCTTTTTGGCCACGATAGACTTACCTGATTTGTCGAGGCTCATTAACGATCCCATATGGCATGAACCTCACTAGCCACCCATTCTAGCCAAAATTCCATCGGACATCCCTAAGTTCGATGCTAAGCCCAGGGAAGACCCCAAGAACCACGTAATGACCTTCCATCTTTGGTGTTCATCCAACCCCTTGACGGATGATTCCATTCAACTACAGCTCTTCCAGCATACGCTTACCGGCACAGCAGAAAAATGGTACATCGAGCTACCACAACACTCTTTCCACGATTTCAATACCTTAGCTATGCAGTTTCTGACCCATTTCCAGCTCCCCATCCGGTATGAGAATGGAACAGAACTGTTAACCTCACTGCGTCAAACCACTTCTATGCACATTTCGGATCACATCCATGAGTGGCATCGATGTCGTAGGCTAATCAAGGCACCCATTCTGGATTAGCTACTTGCTGATTGGTTTACGAAGTCCTTTTTGCCTCCTATAGCTAGGGATATTGCTATGTGTGGGCCGGCAATAGAAGAACAAGCCATCTCGGTAGCTCAATACATGGATTTGGTATATACCCAATCCAACAATTTACACGAACTTCTTCCCCATGCCACCCACGTCACCACTGATCCAACGAAACCTGTCACTGAACCCCCCATTGATGGTATTGTCGGTTCAGTCAAGGCCTAGCCTACTACCAACTCAATGAGGCAACAAGCTTCTGCTTCCCCCGCTCTACCTTAGGCTGCTCCAAAAGCTACTACTTCTCCTGCTATCTCCTCTGAAGTGAACGTAGTTCAATCTACATCACAACCATCTAGAGGAAAGAAGAAGAACAATCGTGGTAAATCCAAGAAGAGCCAACAGGAGAATCCCAAGCTAGAAACCACCCACAACAACCCGAAACCACGTCGAAAGGCTAAGTTTCCCTGCCTGATTTGTCAAGATGATCACTACACGCGTGAATTTCCCTACAAGGATGAGGTCAACAAATTCGTTAAAGGATCCTCTCGCCCAGCAGTGTTAACTGACCCTTTCCCTCAGCAGAAACAACAGATGGTTTCCCAAGAAACCTCACAGGGGGGCAAATCGAGCAACCCAACTCACGGAGAGACGTCCGCAAATCACAAAATCCTGATGACGAGTAATGAGGAGATTCATATAACCACTCGTTCAAAGACCTATGAGAACCCTCCAAGTTTAAACAAACAGTCAGAGATAGCCAAAGGTAAATCTCCTGTTGAATATTCGACTCCTACCCCTCCCCCTACTGGCCATCTCCATATCGAGAGACCGCTTATGGACATAGTGCTATGCCCACCCAAGGGCACCATAAGAAAAGCGACATTTAATCCTAATGCGCGAGCTGCCCAAAATTACAACATTGTTGAGGATTTAGCTCAAGCACCTTGCGCCATGTCGACTCTCGAGCTGCCCTATGCAACGTAGAACCTTACTTTCAGCAATGGGGACAATGGACCTAGAGACTTCAAACACTATTATGTTTAACTTGGAGTATGCTAAACCTCGACTTTCTCACCAGTTAGCCTTCCAGGCTCATACAAAAATCCGTGGACATAGCATCCATCGAACTGTTTTAGATGAAGGTGCCTCCATGTCGATCATGTCTTTGAATTGCTGGAGAGCCCTAGGCTCACCTGAAGTCATGACGTCTCCCACTACTCTCAGGGTATTTGATGGACACGGTTTTCAACCTTATGGACTCATTCTCTCAATTGGTGTTGAACTGGGGGGAAAAATAGTATCCGTACACATTGAAGTCGTGGATGCACCATTAGATTACAATTTTCTACTTGGTCAGAATTGGTTTTACACCATGACTGCCATATCATCTACAGTCTTCTGGATTGTGCAATTTCCTCATGAAGGGAAAATTGTCACCATAGATCAACTTGATTACTGTATCCCATATTCTCATCCGAACTCTACCAACACCGTCCCATTATTGAATCAACCTCGGTACCGGTTCCAAGATGTTGGCATTGGTCTTATGAAGGATTCTTCCCTTATTGGAGTTTTTCCAGAACTGGGGCCCATGTTCAACCAGTCAACATGATTTCATCCAACGTCACCCCTTCCAATGATTCATGGGTGATTCCGAGTCCCGCTGAGATTGAAAACTATGGCAACTCCATGCCTTTGAATAGAACCTCGCAGTGTACAAAGCGATCCAATCAGCTACCGATTGGGTGAACTGTTCTACCCATCACACCGTGGCACATCTCTCATCTGAGACTCATTCATCCCCACCACTTATCGATCCTCTCAATTTGATTTTTCCCACTGACGAATCAATTATGGAGGTTATGTGCGATGATGAGCCACCATGGGGAGATTTTCATCATCGATCTTCATTCCCCACCATTCAGATGCTTGAGCCTGACACAAAACCCAGTCCTTCACTTTGGATGGCTCAAACCAAGTTTCCCACTTCCCTCGATGAAGTATTTTTCGAAGGAAACTTGGCTAATCTTATGGCAACCACTCCCATAGATATTTCAGTGAAGGATGGTATCGTGGAAAACATACATATTGGCAAAACATGTACTCCCCTCGAAATGGAGTTCTACACTGCCTACTTCAAAACCTTCCGCGATGTTTTTGCTTGGAGTTATGAAGAAATGCCAGGAATAAATCCCTCAATTGTGGTCCATGAAATTCCAACCTTCCCTGGCACCCGACTTGTTCGACAGAAACTTCGACCCGTCCATCTTCGTAAGGTAGCCGCTATTGAAGTAGAATTTGAAAAACTTTTGCATGCTGGTTTTATCTATCCTATCCCATTGACAGAATGGCTATCTAACATCGTTCCTGTAGCCAAGAAACAGGGAACAATTAGAGTATGCGTCAATTACCGCAACTTGAACAAAGCTTGTCCAAAGGACAACTACCCAACTCCGTTCATTGACCAGATCATCGATAACTATGCCGGGAGTGTCATCTTTTCATTTATGGATGGATTCTCTGGCTATAATCAGATTGATATCCTCCCAGCCGACCAGCATAAAACAACCTTTATCTGCCCTTGGGGGATTTTCGCATATCGAAAGTTACCTTTTGGCCTTAAAAATGCTGGGGCAACTTTCCAACGGGCGATATCATACGCATTCCACAATGTCAAACATATTGTAGAACCATATCTTGATGATCTTCCTGCTCATTCTCAGACCCGGGATGACCATCCTGATCACTTAGGTGCCATTTTCGAAAGGTGGCGTTGCTACAATATCCGTTTGAATCCACATAAGTGCGTCTTTTGCATGGAAGCCGAAATTTTTTTGGGATTCATAATCTCCAAAAGTGGGATACGCTTAGATCCTGTGAAGGTAGAATCTATCTTAGCCCTGCCTTCCCCCACAAACATTCCAGAACTTCAAAGTTTGCAAGGGCATGCAAACTTTCTACGTCGTTTCATCTGTAATCTTTCCGAGATAACAAAAGGCTATATGAGGCTTCTCAAGAAGAAAATTCCCTTGATCTGGGACGACGAAGCCCAACGTTCCTTTGATAATCTAAAGGTGGCCTTAACTAAAGATCCTGTGATCCAACCCCCCAATTACACACAGGATTACATTCTTTATCTCGCAGCTTCGAGTTCCACCATCGGCATGGTTCTAGTCCAGGAAGACAATAACAGCATAGAACATGTGGTATACTATCTTAGTAAGAGTCTTCTCGACTCCAAAACTCGTTATTCACATGTTGAAAAACTGGCTCTAGCAACAGTTTTCGCTGTCCAAAGATTCCGTCATTACATTCTACTCCGTCGAACCACTGTTATAGACGATTTCAATCCAATGTATTATATCCTCATGTGTTAAGTTCTTGGGGGAAAATATTCTCATTGGATCATCATCCTTCAAGAGTTTGACTTGGAATTTGTCAAAGCCAAGTCCAAGAAGTCTTTGGTCTTTGCTGAGTTGATTTGTAACTTGCCCCATGCTACCGAGCAATCCGAGCCCATCGATTCTCTTCCTGATGAATCATTGTTCCTCATTAGCATGTCTGATCCATGGTATGAGGATATTTTATTATATCTCCAAACCCAATGCTTCCACCCCGACCTCACTCTTGATGAATGTCGATGCAACTGACATCACGCCAAATACTAGCTCATAGTCAACGATACCCTTTATTGACGTGGTGTCGACACTATTCTTCGACACTGTTTGACTCTAGATGAGGCGGAACGCGTTCTTAATGATTTCCACGCTGGAGAATGTGGTGGTCATCTCTCTGGGATGGCTACGACCCAGAAAATACTGCAAGCAGGATATTTTTGGCCCTCGATTTTCAAAGACTGCATTGAAACAATCAAGAAATGTCCACCATGTCAATTCTTTCATAGTAAAACATGCTCGCACCCTACTCCACTCCATCTTGTTATTGCCGTCAGGCCCTTTTCCAAATGGGGCATAGATTTCATGCATTGTAAGCCCACTTTAGCTGGGGGGCATAGCTATGTCATAGTAGCTATTGACTATTTCACAAAAAAGGCTAAAGCGATGCCTACTTATGCTGAGGATGGCAAAACAGCAGCACAATTCATTTTCAATCACATTATAGCTAGATTTGGTGTCCCACAATCCATTGGGACCGATCATGGCTCCCACTTCAGGAACCATATGATCGAGGAACTAAGTGCCAAGTTGGGTTTTTTCCATGAAAACTCAACGCCATACTATCCACAAGCTAATGGCCAAATTGAAGCCATTAACAAAGTTCTAAAACGAATGATTCAGCATATCGTGGGTACTCATAAATCCAACTGGCACTCAGCTCTATTTTTAGCACTATGGGCATACCAAACCTCAGTAGAAAGTGCTACTGGGTTTACACCATTCCAACTGGTGTATGGCCTAGAAGCCATTTTACCAATTGAATGTGAAATTTCATCACTTAAGATAGCCATAGAGCTACTTCCCCACACCACTTCCGAAGAGGAACAGTTTCTATACCTAGCCAACCTAGATGAAACATGCCACGACACTACTTTAGCCAACGAAGCTCATAAAAAGTGCGTCAAAGCTCAGTATGACAAATCCATTCAACCTTGGATTTTCAGTGAAGGTGACCTCGTACTCACATATGATCAAATGCACGATAAACTTGGAAAAGGAAAGCTAGAATCTATGTGGTACGACCCCTTTGTTATAAAATGTGTCTTGGAGAAAGGAGCCTATGAACTCGTCGATTGTGATGGCACGCCAATGGCACGGCCCCGCAATGGGCTATACCTCAAACACTTCTATGCGTAAGGTTATCCGACATGGGATACGTTTTGTACATAATGTACTTAGCTTGTTTTCACTCATATTTTTGGTGTGCACATGAACCTCATGTATCCATTCTTACTTTGACTTGTGATTTTGTACGCAGATATCTGCCCACTTCGAATTCGCTGACGGTGCAAGCCGGCATACCCGAAACATTGCTTCTGCAACATGGGTAATCTATTCTCCCACTGGAAAGTTGATATCTTCAGGAGCCAATTGTTTGGGTCCTGCAACCAACAACATCGCAGAGTACCATGCAGTCATCGGACTCTTGATGGAGGTTGCTTCACTTGGAATTGACTCCCTATCAGTCTTTTTAGATTCCCAACTTGTGGTTTCTCACCTGAATTGTGTTTACACAGTTCGCGATCCTATCCTACTTCGTTTATTTCAGAGGGTACGCCTCTTGGAACGATCTTTTAATTTCATTTCATATCAACAAGTACCAAGGGAATTCAATTGTATAGCTGATTCATTAGCTAATTACATTTTGGATTGGCATCTTGCCCATACATAAAAACACATCACAAAAATAAGCACACAAGTCATTGTAAATAAATAGGTCATAAAAATAGGTCCACATATATATCACAGTATATCAAAGTGTTTTTTCAAATACATAAAGTTTGTGTTTTAAAGACAAAATTTGGGACCTAATCCCATACAAAAATTTGGCTCTCAAAGCCTACATATCGTATACATGCCGCAAAAAGATCAAAGCTACCATCTAAGGAGATCTGGGGGATCTATCATGTCCCTCATCAGATTCCTCACGCTGCTGGTGATAACACACTATTGCCCGAACCACCCTACGAAGGAATCGGCTAATGCGCCTAGGCACACCTACGGTATGCCGCTGGAGATGCAAAGGGATGTCATCCACCCTCATAGCAGGGATACCGTGGGTTAAACCCTGTAGGTTCCTCTCTATCTCCTGGACCCCTTCCGCCTCATCCTCGTCTTCTTCCTCCTCTGGAGCGGCTTGATGATCAACACCACCTCGGCGTAATGGCGAGTACCCTGCCGGTCTCTGTGGTCCACGATCTGTGACATGCACATGTACATATATTAAAGTCTTTTACACATTTTAAAAAACAATAAAAATTATATACTAAAAAAAAATAAAAAAATCCTTGAAGGTCATACCTGAATTGTCCCAATCCTCATCTTCCAGCAGTGCCAAGTCTATGTCCTCATGGAAGTTCACCCCTACATAGGGGTAGTCATCGATCATCACAATCTGTTCCTCGAGCCACGAGAAGAAATCCTCATCGAAAGCCAAATGCTGTGGCCCCCCAATTCGTCTTGCGTATTCACTCCATCGAGCCATCCATGGCTCGGTGGGTGGACGAGGGGGCATGGCTATTTGTGGGCGCAACAATGGCACCCTTGCCAAGAAGAAGGTGACTAAGATGCTCCCATACCCAAATTGAGAATTCTTTTCAAGCCTACACTTGTTCACTTGCTCTTTGAGGTTGGTCAATACTGCCTCACACCAGTTGAATACTGTTCCTGCCATGCAATCCACTACAAGATTCATCTGTGTACGGGATGCCTGATGGGGATCCGTGCTCCCTGCTGCACGTGTGATGGTGAACAACACGGTTTTTACAGGAAGTTCTATAATGTCTTTGATGACCACCTTGCAGCTTTTCTTCCCCGAACCTTGACGATAATAACGAACAATTAAAGCATCCATGCTCACCTCTGAGGCTGTGAACCCAGTAAAACTCACCCGGGATCCTCTTTTTGAGAGGCCCGTGAGGAAATAAATATCCTCGAGTTCAATCTCGAGGGTGTGTTCTCCCACTTGGAAAGCTTGAATGTCGGGGTCCCACATTTGAATAATGTGGGTGAGAAGTTTTGCCTGCTTACGAATACCTTTGGTCTTGAAGAATTTCAACAAACCACATTCCCGCAGTGCAGTCATAGTCCTTTGGTCATTTTCGTCCAACAAATCATCCGCTTCATGCTCTCTTTCTTTCCAATGGACCATTTTGCTCCAAACAAGTTACAAACACCTGCAAAAGGTCATAGGAAACATTCAGTAATCATTTAACAACTGTATCTCAGCTAAAAATTTGAGAAAAAATGATTTTTTCATCTTGAAATTCGCCACTATTGCACCTGGGGGAAATTTTATTGCGCAGTACTACACAGTACCACTCTCAGGGTTAATCTTACAGTGCGGTACTATTGCACAATACCGCGCTTCCCGATATAGAGCTCGCGTGGTACTGTGAAGGGAAAAAATTGCCTAATAGGGCTTGCCCAAAAAATTATTTTTCCCTACTAAAAACAAGTTATTCATACATGAAATGAAAGAGGGGCTTGAAAGCTCTTACCTGGCATAGACGGCTGTTGAAACAGTGTCCCGAATCTTCAGATATGAACTCTTGAAGTTCTTGCTCCTCAAATGGGTAAAATCTCTTCTTTTGGTAAATGCACAAGTGAAATGGTAACTTTCCATATTTACCCATCCTTTATATAGCTTTTTCACTTATTTTTTACTCATTATTTTATCTGGTTAAAATAAAACCCATTTCACATTACTAATATCTGGTTTCATGAGCATTTGTTGACAGGATATCCTTTAAAAAATATTCACATTGGCGTTCATTTATTGTTTGACCTTCATTTTGAGCCTACCTTATCTTTTTTGTGCTTTGGATTAAAACTTGAAAAAGATTCCAAGCGCTTTTACACCCATGTCGTGCTTGTCAAACTTAAGTAAATGGTGTCGAGCTTGGTTAGGGACGAATGGTGGAATCACTGTAGGTTTACATCATTGACCTCTGATCGAACGATCTCTCGAATGCTCGACATCAACTCATTCATTCACATTTCGTTGAGATGTACTACAGATACCTTAGGGATCATCATCATCATTGGTAATTTCCCTCACATTTGTTAACGGTTCACATCATTGACTGGTAATCAAATGGTTTCTACCATGTTTGACTTCAACACTTTGTAATCACATGGCTAGATTCGTATCATTTGCGATTGGGTAGAAGACAGTGGGTGCACCTTTATATCTTAATTGCATCCAGGTTGCGGTGGAGATGTCCTTTGTATTGTCACACAGATCCACTTTTTGTGTTGGTCGTGGCTGTGTCATTACTGTCTCATGGATCTACGCTTGTTCATAGTAGCCATGATTTGTCTACAGTCTATATCATCTCAGTACTCATGGATCTTCAATGTATTGGTCGGCAGCCATTCTTTGAGTCAATTGTTTCCGAGCATGGGGATGCCCGCCTCGGTGGTATATCTAACATTTTGTTTCTGTTTCAGCTCCTTGTTGCTCTCCTCGATGCTATCTCTGCACAATATTTGTAAAGTCTTTCGGCCATCAGTTCCTTCTGACCTCACACTTTAGGGGGCATCTGTTATACCTCCATATTTCACAGTGTCGCATCTTCACCACAAAGATAGTTGACGACACTTCCCCTACTACTTAAAACACCCAGAAGAGAAAACTGATGAGTGATCCTTGAAGACAAACCCATTTTGTCAAGAATCAACCCAGCTGAGACTTCATATACCTACACTACCGTGCCTTGCTCCAGCTTAGGTGCGCGGTAGTCCCCACTACCGCTCTATGCTCATTCTCTGCCACGCGGTACTACCGTGTTATGTTCTGTTTGAGAGGCACGATACTCCTTTTTTATCCTTTTTTCCATGGCTTGTGGGATCTTGATCTTCAAGAGATTTTTGAGGATTGGTGTCCCTGATTCAATCCTAACTCACTTTCTGTGATTAGTAGGCCTGATCCACTAAACTCTCCCAAGAGCCACCCTACTACACACTATAAGAGAGAGACATTCCATGAGTAAAGGGAGAGGACTCTTGGAGACATCAAACATATGATCTTGAATCTTGGTGGAGATAGCTAGAGGAGGAAGCACTTGGAGCTGGGAGTTGGCTTGGATATCAAGCAACCATTGTAAGTGAATTCAAGTTTGTAATAGAACATAACTTGTCTTGTTTCCCAAATCACATGTGTTGATTTTGTTTCAATGATATCATTTGTATCTATTATAGATTTAGATGCTAACTCATATTCCAAGTTGATAGAGAATCGTATATGCATGTATCTTGGTTTCATTTTGACAGGTTCATTCACGAGGACTTGGAAATCGGAGCAACCATTAAGACAAGCAATTGGACTAAACGTCAGTTAAATCTCTTCTATTTCTTCCAGCAGTTTAATCTTGAAATGTCTGTTTAGATCTAGGAATTCAAGGTAGCATTTGTTAAGCTTTCTCTTAGTTTAGAGTCAGTTAAAGTCTACTTTAATCTAAGAGAATTTCTACCTATCCATAGGGAGAAAATTCTACAAACAAGCATAGGAATTGCATGCTTGAAACATATCAAGTAGGAATGTTATACATGAGTACATGTATTGAATTTCTACTTGGTGAGAAGATCATAGCTAATAATTGAGTGTATGCTTGTAGAAAGGCCATGCAATTGGATCATCTATGATGTGGAAGAGGAAATTCCATGCTATGATGAGGGATTGGAAAGGGAGAATTCCTTAATTCCTTTGTTGCTGTTGTATTTATATTTTATGAGCTTTATATACAGAAAATTATGGCATAGGAATGTTGAAAATGAAAGGGACTAGATAGATGAAGTGAATATGCACTAGTTGGAACATTAATAGATATTGCATAGTGCATATGAAGGTGTTTGTGCATGTATATGATATTGCATATTGGTAAAATAGTGAAGTTTTACATATGCAATTATCCACTTATGATAATTATTATGGTTGTTAATAATTAGTGGTGTTCGCATTGGTTGTAGGACCAAAGACAACTGAAGCATGGCTAAAGATGTTGAATATGTTGTTTCATGCGACCAACAACCTTGTGAAGAAAGGTTGGGGCAAAAAAAATATGATCAATAGGTTTGTGGTAGGATGGTGAAATCCTTGCAGGAAACCAACTGATCAAGTACATCAAAGATGTTAATGAGAGCCATGCAGGTAATGGTTATTCATGCTAATTTCTTAAGTGTTGAAAGGGGATTGGGTAAGAATCCATTGAACCTTATTTAATAATCATAAAATGGTATGCATATAAGGATGAATGCTTCCTTGTTAATGTCATATCACCATGGTATGGTGAGGTATGGGGTAGTAAGGGAAAGGAACCTTCTACCATGTGGTTGTTTAATTGTTAGAATGCATTCATATATCATGCCATTTGTATATGTTGGTTATGAGTTTAATAACCAAAGCAGGTAAGAAATTATAGTCCCGTTTTGGTAGTGCTATGGTAGTGCATGCTATATGAGATAGACCTAGTTAGGCCATAATGTGTTTGGAATGATGGAATGCATGACATGATAGTATAGTATGCACGAATCAATGCAGGTGAGACTGAGCGGATATGCCTTAAAATATTTTGTAAATCTTGTGGATATGCATTGAGTGAATGCACCTGAAAAGTTTGTGTAAACATTGTAGATGTGCATGCATGTGTGTGGGTGCACATGTTGTGATGCATTGTGCGAATGTATGGTTGTGATGTGTACGGTTCATCGCAAATTAAATAATGGATGAAATGATGAATTAGGGGTAATTATAGGATCATTTCATGAGCTTCTATGAATGCAGAAGAAGAATTTCATGAAGAAAGTAGTCATGTTTGATGGTCTATCGAGTGCTTTGTTGAAAGGACAGAGTTGCATAAAAAGAATATGGCTGTGAAGTAATGAATATTGGAGTTTTTTTAAAAATTGCAGGGATAATGTGACTGTGTCTTGCAATTTATTATGATAATGATGCACGCACACACACATATATATTTCATTGCATTTCAAATGTTAACAGCTGGAAGTGTATGAATTATTAAGTGTTATAATTATGAGATCACTTCAGTTACTGTTGTAGCAATGAGAAGATTATTCGCATAGATACTCACAACGTGTTTGGATGATTGAAAGTTTCAAATTTCAGGTAGAAATGTATTGAGTAGGGCAATGAGGATAAGTCCATAGTAAATATCGAGATATACCATGTTCAGAAGATAAAGGTTATGAGAAGGTTCTGATGGTTGTGAAATTTAACTTATACATGGAATAGATTTGTAAATTTCAGGTTTGAAATTTTGCTAATAATTGCTAATGGTTGTTTGGATTCTCTAGAATTGTGTCAGGAGGACATGTTGTAAGTGGATGTTCATTTATTGTAGCAAGCATAAATCCATAATGGATAGAGTGATGCCACTTACATGAGCCAAACAATATGAGGATGGCCTCATGGTTAAACCAATCAATTTATGTAGGAGACAGAACTGTAAATTCATGTTTGAATTTAATTATTAATGCCACTGACTGATTAGGGAAATCAGATTTGAATTTGATTGTTAAATGTTGTTGACTGTTTGGCTGTTTGAGGAGTGTTTCAGGAAGACACCTTGCAGGAAGCCCATGTGTGATTGCCCTGCAAAATCCAAACTCCATGGGAAGGATCCCATGCTTTGGAAATGGGTTTTGGGTGAAACACCATTGTAAATTTTGATAACATCTCAGCTACATTGCATGTTGGAAAACCATGTGAGTGAGATGGTAAAATTATGCCAACAAGGGATATGTGGGTTATGGAACATGAAAATATTGGGGTGGAAAACCGAAGGACTGTTGACTGAGAGAAGGGAGCCCCCATTCTTCACAAATGAAGAGAGAATACATCTGAAAATGGATAAGAATTCTATAACCCTAGCTAAGAACATGCATGTCTAATTATTAGGGTTAATAAGCAGAGCATGTTCTATTTTATTTATATTATTTCAGATTGCTTGAGTATGATTGGGGCCTACATGGCCCACATCGGAAATGGGTGCACACCTTTTTGGTGCTGGGTTATGATAGGGTTGTCAATATTGACTACACCCTAAGGGAGTGGATGCATTCCTGGTGTTTCAATACTTGATAGTGAATGTTATAAAATATGGTCACAATTTTAGAGAAGCAATATTGATGAGTTTGATTATCCTTCTTGTGTTGTTAGCTTACACAGATGCAACTCGGTGTTGCACATTAAGAGGAAAAGTGAAGAAAGGGTACTCAGGAGGACTATACGGGAATTGGTAACCTTTATACGCTCACACTAAAGAACACTAGAAGGGATGGATAGGCTCGAGTATTTGTGTAGTAGAAAAGGGGTATCATCCTTGTGTAGTGTGAGTGGGTATTGTGGGGCCATGCTAGCCTACAATCAAGTGAGTCACCTATGGAGTTCATGGGAGGAGCCACTGGTTTGCATAAGAGAATGAGCCATGTAATTGTATTCTTTTGTTTTATTTCCTGATAAACCCAATAGAGATGCTGGCTTGGAAATGGTTTTTGTATGATTGATAAACCCAATCAGAGAAATGGATTAGCATAAGGGTTAATGGTTTTTGTATGCTTGATAAACCCAGTCGGAGAACTGGCTTAACATACTAGTTAATGGTTTCTGTTTGCTTGATAAACCCATCGGAGAAATGGCTTAGCATATTGGTTAATGGTTTTTGTATGCATGATAAACCCAGTAGGTGTACTGGCTTGGAATTGGTTATTTGAATGTTGTGGAGTAGCCGACATGTTGGCCAAACATTCCTTAGATGTTTGATAAACCCAGTCGGTGTACTGGCTTAGCATATTGATAAATGTGATGCCTGATAAACCCAGTCGGCATACTGGCTTAGCATTGGTTATTTGAATGTTGTGGAGTAGCCGATGTGCTGGCCAAACATTCCTTAAATGCTTGATAAACCCAGTCAGTGTACTGGCTTAGCATATTGATAAATGGGATGCCTGATAAACCCAGTCAGCGTACTATCTTAGAATTTCCTATTCAAATGATTGTGGAGCAGCTTGCATGCTGGCCCAACATTCGTTATTGTATCCACAGGAAATCCAAGGCTTGTAAAGCAAAGAAGGATCCTGTGGAATAAAGTGAAGACATGCAAGACAGATAAGTATTTAATTTTCATTCATTTTTTTCTCGGATAATGAAAAATTCATAAACAAGTCTTATGACAACCAAGCTGATACACTATTGTTTCTTTTTTGGAAATCTTGGTCATTGTAGGAAGCAAGGACCCTAAAGGCATCCTAAGGATGCCTATGGACATGTGACTATCCTGGAGAGCTCAGTATGAGTAGCAATGAAAG
This sequence comes from Larix kaempferi, assembly GCA_027924585.1. Classification (NCBI taxonomy): domain Eukaryota; kingdom Viridiplantae; phylum Streptophyta; class Pinopsida; order Pinales; family Pinaceae; genus Larix; species Larix kaempferi. Next base: position 2,392,244 of record BSBM01000104.1, read on the forward strand.
ATGGTTCTAATGGACTTGTGTGGGTCCTAGCAGCCAAGGGTTCTGTAGGAAATCATGGGGGATGATTTCCATGGATGAGAAGCTTGGGATAGACCTTAGACACTAAGTGTCATAACCAAGTAAGGGAAATTCAAGCATTCACATTGAAGTGAAATAGGCTAGGGAGCATGGAACCATAATGGTGGTGTGGCTCTGGATTGGAACAAGGCTAAGAGGGGGAAAACTCTTACTCTTCTCTTTCCTTTTTGATTGATGCATTTATAGAATAGAGAATTGTTGAATGCATGATATGACTGAGAATTGATTGTGTTTAATTACTTGAAATAAATTATGAATGCTGAAATAGCTAATTCCTTGTGAAAGGATGAACATGAATGATTTCATGTATATGTTGGGAAAGCATGAAAAATGTGAAAGTCTCATGAATGGAGCATGGAATTTCCATGTCAATTAAGCAAATAATTGATTGATTTTAATATTGTGTTATGCTTGGCCTAACAAGAATTGCCATGATGAATTTCACAGGTGAGAAATTGAAAGCCATTTATTGCAGTTGTTACCAGCCAAGTGTTGCTAGTGATAAAAGTGAGAGCCAGTTGTGCACATTGGCCATGGCAGCAGACCAAGGGCTATGGGGTTTGGCTGAAAATCTTCCTCAAACAGTTTCCAGGATGGAAAGAAAGATAGCAGCCATGAAATTCCAGACTTGTAGATTAGTTGGAAGTTAAATAAAAGGAAGGGATTGTTGTGGAGCAATTCCCACCTGCAGAGCTGGAAGATCAAAGGCAACAAGAGCATCTTGTGGAAGCCAAAGGGCGTGGTCCTGAAAAACCAAAGTAAAATATGAAACACAGGACAAACCTACCACAGTTTGTGAATTTTGGACATGTGTAAAGTGGGTATGTATTCCTAAGTTTTGGAACACCGAGGATGGTGTTATTCAAAGGGGGAGGGGATTGTAATATTCCTATTTTGACCCCATTACATTAAAATGTAAATGATGTAATTTTGTTATAAAATCATGGTGAGTAGCTCAAGGCCAAGGCCCCGCCATCGATTTAGTGATGCATATGGTTTGTGTGCTAGCCAGACACAACGAAATTGCAAATATCATGTAAATATGCATTTTAATAAAATAACCATAACTAGTTATGGAATGCAATGCAACAAGAGATTGGGGCATGATTTTTACAAGGAATTGGGAGAGAAATATTCAAACCCTTGGAGCCAATCAAGTCAATCCAAGTGTCAATGAGAGAACCCATAAACCCTCAACTAACCATGTTGACTTTTGTACCCAATCATTTATTTTTTCCAAGAGTTGGTTGAGGTAGTTAATGCATTGGGAATGGGGAGGTATGGCTTTCCAAATTCGAGTATGTGAAAGCCACTATTTGTGGGAATTTGTGTTTGGATTCTTTGGAAAGAAAAGAGCCACGAATTTTCTCCCTAAGCCATTCTTCATCCATCAATTTTTATCTCCCACAAGTTCTAGGTTAGCTAGGTGTTTTCCCTCACGTTTTCCCTGAGTTTAAATTCATTCCATAGTTGGGAGGTCATTTTGTGTGGTAGAATGCACGGGAGGAAGGGCGTCACGTTTTGGAATCCCATAGAGGTCATTTTTTTCCATCCAAATGTCCACATACCTGTCAAGAACTCATTTTTTCTTCCCATGGTCGGTTTTCCTTCCCCACAATTCGTTTTGGGTGTGCCACGAATTGGAAGAATCCATGGGAACCCTGTTTTTGTATATTCCATAGTAAAATTGTTTATCCATGCCCAATGATTGTGTTTTCTATGTGTGGAAAGAGTATGTTGGGGTATGGGTTATGGGTATCCATTGTTTTGGATTGATCTTGAGTGCAAGTATCCATAAATGAAAAGAGTTCAAATTTATCCTGATAAACCCAACTATGGGTTGGCTTGGATTAGATCTAATGTTTGCTTGGGATATGTCAAGCTTAAGAGTCCCCTTTTCCTTGTAGAAATAATGCCCAGCTCGGGGGTGGAAACTATGTTGAGAGATTAATGAGCACAGTTGGCCTATGGTTGGGTGGAATGTTGCAACGACATAGCTAGTTGCTTGGGGCAACATTGCATGAATATGAGTATTTTATTTATGTGCTTTACTTCTGCAAGGTTTTAATTATTTGATGAATGTTATCAATATGTTGGAAATTGCATGATATATGTGTGTAGAAGAATTTTACTTCCACTGTGTGTGACAGATCTGCACACACATATGTTTTTTTATGAATCTAATGAAAGGGGTTGAGTTTATGTAAAATCCCAAGATATGTAGTCATGTTTCCTTCCTTGCATTAGATCTATTAGAGGGGATGTGATAGATTCCATGTTGTGGAGTATTGAGGGAAATATGGGCCAGTTGACCCATGACATTCCTACATACAAGATTGAGCGGATGCCCATAGAGATGCAGGAACATGTGGTGGGTGTGCCCCCTACACAGATTCAGCTGCTTAGGAAAGTAGCGAGGATGGTGATCTATTATAGGGAGGCCTTTGTAGAGCAAGTTGAGGCTCCTACCTCTCCGTAGAGAGATGGATTGACAACTAACTACGAATCGAGTCTTACATCTATACGTGAAATGCCATGATGAATAGCATCTCGGAGTATTTCAATAACCGTGTTGTACTAAGATATGTTGTTCATCGTAGGGCCCAAACAAGCACCTCCTAAGGAAGCAAGTTGGATTGTGGGTGAATAGATTTCCCAAGCAGCTGAAGCCAAGTTACAAGTGTGACGACTAGCACCATCAACGAATCCTACAAAACACTCGGTTGTCATCTGAAACACAATCCTTAAGATACATAAGCAAAGCAAAAAAACACTAAATCTACAAAAATGTACAGCTATAATACAAGAAAAAGCATACATGCCTAAGTGTAATAATTTTTCAAGTAGATCCCATTTCTAGCCTCGAACAGCTTAAAACAATCATAATCCATCAACTCATATGTTCCTTTCTTCAAAACCTTGGAAACAATATAGGGTCCAAGACACATAGATTTGAACTTGTCTTCCCCCAAGGGATCCTTGTCCTAATCGTAAACCAAAACAATATCTCCTTTGGAGAATACCCTAGGTTTTACAGACTTGTCATATTGATGTTTGAATTAGGTCTTATGAGCTTCATTCACAATGAGCTCATTATGGCGTTTTCTTCCAAATGTTCTTAATGAAGAAATCATTCTTCCAAAGCAGAAGTTTCGAGTAGTAGTTGGATAGCCAACTTCAATGATGGAATTTCACATTCAATAGGTGTTACTGCCTCCAACCTGTGAACAAGTTGAAATGGTGAAAAACCGGCAGCAGTCTTGACATTATAACAATATTCCCAAAGATCCGGATACAACATGATGTTCCAGTTTGACCTACTGACATTGACAGTACGTTGAAGAATATTTTTCAATTTTTTATTGACCGCTTCAACTTGAACATTCACCTATGGAAAAAACAGGGATGAGTGTTCTTGTCGAAAACCTAGCATAGTGGTCAACTCTGTCATCATGTAGTTCTGTAAATGTCTACCATGATTGGTGACGATCTATTTAGGTTTGTTGAACCTAGAAATGATCTGTTTGAAAATGAAATAGGTTGTTGTTTCTCCATATTCTTTCACAGTAGGCATTTCCTTGGCCCATTTTGTAAAGTAGTTGACTGTAACGATGATGTACTGATGTCCCCCAACATATACTGGGTTACAAGTCATATAATCAATCCCCCACTTGGTGAAGGGACCTGCTGTGATAACAAGTTGAAGATGAGTCGAATGTGCTCGCATTTTATTTGTGAAAAAATGACACGGATGACAGTGTTTCATGGCTTCCACACAATCTTTGAAGATGGTGGGCCAAAAATACCCAACACGCAGTATTTTCTGGGTTGTTTCCAACCCCAAAAGATGACCTCCACAGGCTCCACTATGCGGATCATTCAATACTGACTCGAATTCATCCTGATTCAAACAATGACATAATATCAAATCTATCCCTTGTCTATATAGTGTATCAAAAATAATGAGGTAGTTCTTGGCATGATGCCTAAGCTTTCGTCGTTCTTCTCTAGAGAAAGTCGGTGGACACTTCAAAGTCTGTAGATATATTAAAATGTCTCCATACCATGGTTCAAAGGTTGCAATGAGGAATATATGTTCATCAGGGAATGATGGGTCTTCTTCACCGTATGTTACATCACTAGGAAATTCAGATATTAGTTCAGTGAACACCAAAGAATTTTTTGAACTAGCAGATTGAGAGGTAAGATCAAATTCTTACAGGATGACAATCCATTCGTTGAATTTACCCCCTCTAATGCGTTGGGTTAAAACATATTGGAAAGGATTGACGTCCACTATCACTGTGGTGGTTTGCAGTAAAATATAGTGACGAAGCCTCTTAATGGCATACACAGCATCTAATTCCAATTTCTCGACATGAGAGTACTTAACTTCAGGAGTTACAAGTGTGGGAGAGAGGTAATAAATGACATGCTCTTGGAGTTTGTTATCCTCCTGAACCAAGACTATGCCAATCATGGAAACAAATGCGGCCATATATAGAAGAAAATATTGAGTATAATCCAACAGGCTCAACAAGGGGCCTGACAATAGTACTTTTTAAAAAGGTTTTATTGGACAATCTACTCGAGCGGATGCGAGCCTGATCTCCCTAGTTCAATGTGAATCTAGAACAAATAAGAACATAACATAAAGCTACTTTCCTATATCAGGTTACAGGTCGATTAATTAGATGTATTACCTTCATATTTGTAGATATTTCTCCTAGCTCTGCGGTCGTCAAATCTATAGCTACAAGACTTGTCAAAACATGTGGGAACAAAACGAGCATTAAAACATATCTAAACACTAACTGATTTAAGTAAACAGTTATGGAAGTAAACTATAAACATCATCAACATAATAGACATTTATAGAAAGAGTTTTTATTAGTGTATAAAGAGTAGGAAATACAAAGTAGAGAGATGATTACAACCCAAGCCTGAACGCTGCAATCCTCCTACAACAAGCCAAGCCAAAGGCTCCAAAGGAAATGTAAGCGTCCCAAGAGATGGATAGGGATCACCTAGGCTAATTCCACTAGCATGTAAGTGCTATAGACTTCCTCCCTTTGGAATGGAGAGGAGTTTTGTATTTATAGGAACAAGTGGATAAGGTAGGTTGAGGATCATGGGGAGAGGACTAAGGGATACTCCCTTGAGTTTAGGGAACTATAGGAGAGCTCTCCTAGGAGTTAGGGATAGGGATCCACCTCATCCAACTTCTAGAAATTGCTCGAAATCCTCCTTTATCCAAATTAACCAACACCAATGCAAGTTACATGAGGTCAACCTGCACCTGAGAGGGGAAGTGCAAGTTTCACAAAGGAAACCTGAGCCAATGGCGCACTCTGCTAGACTACATCCTGTGCCTGAACTAGTTGAACGGTTCTTTCTCAAAGACAACCCGTGCCAGCCCAACTAGACATTGTGGACAAAGGGCATCAACTTGCTCTAAATGGATTCTTGATCATGGAAACATGAGGGATTGAGGCACTGAGTTAACAAGGGACTCATGATGACAAGATTTAGGTGTAACAAAATGCCCCCCAAAGCACGAAGCTGGAAAAATAGGACAGGTGAAGTGCTTTGAAAAATGGATGGCAAGAACTTGCTGGCTAGAAGATGGTGTTGTAGTACAACTGACTCTGAGATACCAGTCGCATATGAGGCACATCATGGCTGCCGACCAATACATTGTAGATCCATGGTAGTAAATACCGACTGAACAGAATCATGGCTACCAGACACAATCCTAGATCCATGATGAGATGATAACACAGCCACGACCAATACAAAATTGGATCCACATGATATGACTCAAACAATCTCCATCACAACTTGGGTAATACATGATTTTCTCAGGGTCTTCAAGCCGAACCTGCAATGATACAAATCTATCCATGTGATTACAATGTTTTGGAGTTGAACATGGTAGAAACCACTTGATTACCAGCCATTGATGTAAACCATTAACAATTGCGAGGGAAATCACCATTAATGTCAATGATCCCTAAGGTATAATAGTACATATCATCGAGCGTGAATAAATGAGTTGAGGTCGAAAGCTCGATGAAATATTTCAATCAAGAGCCAATGATGTAAACTCATGTTGAAAACGAGGTAACCTACCATTGAGGCATGTAGGCCCAATGTACTCGATTGGTTTCTAGATTCAATCCTCGGATGATTTGTTGAAGTCGACAAGGATGAATCCGTCAAAGGAGAGCCATGATGAATCCCCCATCAACGACATGAAACTCGATAATAGATGTTTGGAGTAGATTGGATGGTAGAGTAATGTGCAAGAATGACTCAAGGTAGACCGACATGATGGAAGGTGTACTGACTGCAGATGACGAGCAATGAACATCTCTTGAACATGGGAATGGATTGACTTGGTAGTATTGAAATGAAGAGAACAATACAAACCCCCAATGCAACTGATAATGGAATCAATTCTTTGGATGACCCAAAGGACTGACATGACTCATGGAATTAGAAGGAATCGAAGACAAACGTATTACCCAAGTACTGAATTCGAATGTAAATGAGTTCCATGTTCAAGAGCGACTATGTACTTCATGAATTTAGTGTAACACAAAATATTTCCTTTTTCGCCATCATGACTAATGAGTGCCTCGTGTGTTTTTTAATGAGCTTGAGGAGGGTAAATAGATGCTCAGTATAGCTCATCCCATGGATGAGTCCAATCCCAAATGTTTTATGAACCTAGGAAAGGAGGGGTTCATCCCATGACGGGCCCTTCAATGTTGAATTTTAATGAGTCCATAGAAGGTGAACTTGGCATCATTTCATGTTTAGAGAGTCTGAAAAGAACTAAAGAAGACTCCAAAGGTCCTTTTTGAAAAGTTAGCCTATTTGCCTCAACAAGGGTAAAACAACATGAGAGGGGACTCTTCCAGTCCTGATTGGCTGGAGTATTCCTTTTTCGTAAGTAGTGCCTCTTGGTTCGAAAACGGGGTAAACTATCACCAAAAAGATGATCATTCAAATACTTTTACAAGCGTGAATGCATCAAGTTCGCTTGGTGATATTTTCCTATTTAGGTAGTCTAAAAAGAGCTTAAAAAGGACTCCATGGACAACTTTGTCATGGTTGATGACCGAGTACGACAAAGGAAAAAGTAAACTCGGCACATTTCCTTTTCCGTAAATAGTCTAGCAAGGCCGGATAAAGTGATAAACCTATACTCGTTAGACACACCTTTTTACTCAATTTTTAAAGAGCACGACAATGGTATCAAAAAAACTCAGAATCTTTTTCATGTTTGAACCAGAGCACGAAAAAGTAAAAACTAAGCTCAAACCACTTTTCGTGTTTCAACCAGAGCACGAAAAAAGTGAAAAGTAAGATCAATACCATCTTACTATTTTTAATGAGCTCGAAGATAGGTGAAAAGAATGCTCATGATGTCTATTTCATTTCTTAATGAGATTGTAACATAAGATGAACTATGCTCGGGGTTATTTTTATGGTTTACCGAGCTCAAAATTCAAAAGAAAGTATGCTAGAAAATATTCTCATTGGTGGATTTTTTCCCAACATGATATCCAAAGGTTGGTACATGCCCCCAGCATGATTGCTAGAAGTAAGTGACTTAACTCCAACATGGTGAGAGAGGTGACCGAGTTGAGTTCAAAATAATGCTAAGAAGTTGAAGACATGCCCCCAAGCTTCATTTCATTCTCCTAATCTACATCTTCACTTGATTAAACTCCTGGTTACTAATATGAATATGTTCACCGACAGTAAAGGAAGATCAAAAGGAATAGGAGGATGAAAAGAAGGTTTAGGTACTAAGTCTATGGGAAGACTCGAATCAATGGAAAAGGATCTGTTTCATTTTTTAACGAGCTTGACACAGGAATAGAACTATGCTCGTGACCTGTTTCATTTTTTAAATAGCTTGACACAGAAAGGGAACTATGATCATGAAGTTGGTTTCATTTTTATGCAAGCTTGAAACCAAAGGTAAACTATTATTGTAGGGGTCTATTCCATTTTTTAACGAACTTGGAATCAAAGACTAATCTGTGCTCATGGGAACCTGTTTCATTTTTTAATGAGCTTGACATAGAAAGGGAACTATGCTCATGGTTAAGTCTTGTTGATGGGTTCCTTCCCAACATGAGGTACATAGGTTGGTAGTGTTCTCCATAGCATAAGAAGCTAGGGGGATAAATCCAGCATGATGTCTAGATGATGGAGACATGCCCCCCATCCCTAGAGGGATGAAACCACTAAAACATGTGGAACATTTAGAGAACTCTGATGACTATGAGTCATGCGATGAGTGGGTGTGACAAAGGAAAAATGATGAATGGTCACCATATTCCCATGATGAGGAAAATGCATCACTCGAAAGAGTGAGGACACTACAACTTTCATTGCATAAACATAGTAAATGTCAGCCAAGCCAAGCCTCCAAAGGAAATGTAAGCCTCCCAAGAGATGGATAGGGATCACCTAGGCTAATTACACCAACATGTAAGTGCTATAGACTTCCTACCTTTGGAATGGAGAGGAGCTTTGTATTTATAGGACCAAGTGGATAGAGTAGGTTGAGGATCATGGGGAGAGGACTAAGGGATCCTCCCTTGAGGTTAGGGAACCTTAGGAGAGCTCTCCTAGGAGTTAGCGATAGGGATCCACCTCATCCAACTTCTATAAATCACTTGAAAGCCTCATTTATCCAAATTAACCAACACCGGCGCAAGGTGCATGAGGTCAACCTGCACCTGAGAGGGGACGCACAGGTTGCACAAAGGCAACTTGAGCCACCAGCGCACTCAGCTAAACTGCATCTTGTGCCTGACCTAGTTGGACGCTTCTTACTCAAAGATAACCCGCGCCAACCCAACTAGACATTGTGGACAGAGGGCATAAACATGCTCTAAATGGATTCTTGATCATGGAAACTTCAGGGATTGAGCCACTGATTTAACAAGGGACTCATGATGACGAGATTTAGGTCTAACAAAAGCGTCGAAAGAATTTTGTGCAGCCTCATCCCAGAAAAATTGGGTATCTTTTTTAAGCAATCACATGAAAGATTTGGTGATATTTGGATAGTTGATGATAAGGCATCTAAGAAAAATGGACATGCCTTGTAAACTTTGAAAGTTGTCAGATGGTGCAAGGAGGCAGAAATTTGACAATGGCCTCAACTTTTAAAGGATCGACCGTGATCCCTCGATTAGACATAATGAAACCTAGTAGTCGTCCAGACTCGACATAAAATACACATTTGTTTGGGTTTAAATGAATATTGTAGTATCTGCATCATTCGAACATGAGCCGTAAGTGTTCAGGATGATCTCTTCTCTTGCGATATAGCATAGGTAGATCATCCAAGTAAGGTTCAACCACATGTTTGTTGTCATGAAAAGAAAATTTCATAGCTCACTGGAAATCAGCCCCATCATTCTTCAATCTGTATGGCATTTTCCTATAGGCAAATGTACCCAAGGGACATATGAAAGTCGCCTTGTGCTGGTCTTCAGGTTTGATTTGAATTTGATTATATCCCAAAAAACCATCCATGAAAGAAAAAATTTCATGGCCCGCACACGCATCAATGATTTGATCGATAAATGGTATGAAATGGTTGTCTTTTGGATAGGTGTTTGACGGACAATCCACTCGAGCGAACGCGAGCCGGATCTCCCTAGCTCAAAGTGAGTCTAGAAAAAATAGTGCAGACTACAAACTACTTTCCTAGATTTGATTAAGGATCAAGTAACTAGATGTCTTACCTTAACTTCACAATCCTTTCTTCTGGATGTTGGTCCACGTCTCGCAGTCGTCAGATCTCAGTTGCAAGACCTATCAAGACACATTGAACAATGCAAACAAGTAAAGAGAATATATACAATAAGAGATCTAAGCAAATAGTTAAGCAGGTAAACTACACAATATCATCACACATAAACAATATTGGTGGAAAGCGTTTATATTGTTGTAAATATAGGGAAAGTACATAAGTAAGAATGACTACAACCAAAGCTTAACATAATAGGCCTTCTCCATCCAAGCCAATTGCTATATTCGCCCAAGGAAGTGTGAGTCTCTCAATAGATGAGGTAGAGATCTCAATGATGATTTCACCAACATGTAGACACTATAGACTTCCTCCCTTTGGAAAGGGGTAGACCTTCACTTATATAGGACTAAGTGGATAGGGTATGGATACAGTAGGTTGATATATGGTAGGAGAGAGATAAGGGATCCCCCCAAGAGGTTAGGAACCGAGTTCCAGCTCCCCCAAGAGGTTAGGGATAAGGATCCAAATCAATAGGCTTCGAGAATGAGCTTGAAGGACCTATTTTTTTCCATTAAATGACTTTGTTGCACCCTGCAGTAGAGCAAGATGTGACGTCACAGGTAGCATGAGTGCAGCCTGCGATGACCTCTCAAAACCTAGCATAAATGCAATGGTATCCCTCCTAGTTAAATGAATTAGCCAATGAAACTTCAGGGATGTATACACTGAATCTCAGGATGGTAGGATTTTAGGTGTAACAAAATGCCCCCGAAAGCATGAAGCTGTTGAAATTTGGACAGGTGAAATGCTTTGACAGAAAGAGTGGCAACGGCTTGTTGGACGAAGGACACTGCTGCAGTGAAACTGAATCTGAGTATACATTCTCATATGATGTACAACGTGGCTGCCGACTAATACAATGCAGATCCATGGTAGTAATGACCAACTGAACACAATCATGGCTACTAGACACAAGCATAGATCCATGATGAGATGATAACACAGCCACGACGAATACAAATGTGGATCCGTGTGACATGACTCAATACAAAACTCCATCGCAACCTGGGTAAAACATGACTCCCCAGGGTCTTCAAGCTGAACCCTCAATGATATGAATCTATCCATGTGATTACAAATGTCTTGATGTCGAACATGGTAGAAGCCACTTGATTACTGGTCATTGATGTATACCGTTAACAAGTGCGAGGGAAATCACTATTGATGTTAATGATCCCAAAGGTATCACAGTACATATCATCGAGCGTGAATAAATTGAGTTGAAGTCAAACACAATATAAAATATTTTGATCAAGAGCCAATGATGTAAACTCATGTCGAAAGCGAGGTAACCTGCCATTAAGGCGTGCGGGGACAAGGTACTTGGTTGGTTTCTAGATTCAATCCTTGGATGATGATTTGGAGTCAACAAGGATGAATCTGTCGAAGGAGGGCCATGATGAATCCCCCATCATCGACATGAAACACGACAAAGGATGTGTATAGCAGATCAGATGTTACATTTACATGCAAGACTGACTCATAGTAGACCAACATGATGGAGGGTGTATTGACTATAGATAATGAGTAGTGAGAGTATTCTTGAACATGGGCATGACATGCCTTGGCGGTATTGACTTGACGAGTTATGATACCAAATCCTAATGTAACTAATGATGGAAGCGTTCTTTGAATGACTGAAAGGAGTAACAAGACTCAGGAAATAGGTGAAATGCAAGGACAAACAGATGATCCAAGTGTAGTATGCAAATGCAGATGAGTGCCATGTTCAAGAAATGACTAGATATTGCCACTGATAAGGGGTGTAACATAAAAGCTTTCCTTTTTCCCCATAATGAATGATGAGTGCCTCATGTGTTTTTTACGAGATTGATGAGGGTAACCAGATGCTCAATATAGCTCATCTCATAGATGATTCCAATCCCAAATATTTTATGAACCTGAGACAGGAGGGTTTCTTCCCATGGCGGGCCCTTCAATGTGAAAGTTTAACGAGTCCATAGAAGGTAAACTCGGTCATCATTTCATGTTTAGAGAGTCTGAAAAGAACTAAAGAAGACTCCAACGGTCCTTTTTCGTAAAGTTAGCCTCATCACCCGAAAAAGGGTAAAACAATGTGGGAGAGGACTCTTCCAATCATGATTGGCTGGAGTATACCTTTTTTGTAAGTAGTGCCCCCTGGTCCAAAAAAGGGGTAAACTATCACCAGGAAGACGACCATTAAAATTCTTTAACAAGCGTGAACGAGGCAAGTTCACTTGGCAATCTTTTTGTATTTCGAGAGCCTGAAAAGAACTTAAAGATAGACTCCGGGGGGGTTCCTTTTCTGTAGGCGTTTAACGAGCCCAAAAAAGTGATAAATCATAAATCGGTAATGTATTCCCATATTTTCAAGAGCATGAGAAAGAAAAAAGAGTAAGCTCATCATCATAAAATAATTACAATCTAATGAATGGAAAATAATGACAAAAACACACAAGGGGTGTTCATACCTGAGATGATAGTTCTAATGCGAAAGCGGCATAAAAAGACACTTAATGACTCTTGCACACCTGGAAACTAGGACAAATAGTCAACCAAGCGTTCAAATATGATAAAATTGACCCAAACTATAGCAAACGACCTAAAAGCATCAAATATTTGAAAAAGGAAGATTCCATTTTCTTTATAAATAGAAACAAAAACCAAATATAGTCACCATTGTTTCATTTTCCAAATTTGGGAGCAGAAGTTCCATTTGGAGCAAAAACTTCACTTGTCAATTCCGGGAGCTACGAGCAGCCATTTCACCCGTTGTCCAGAGCAGGTAACTCTAAAATTCATCTAGCATAAGTGTAGTGGTTTACATTTTTTAATTTGGTTCATTTTTTAGGGTTTTAGCTTGGTTTGTGAAGGGACATTGCGTCTTGGGGTCGCCGCAGTCTTCCCTTTCAGGAACTATGACGAGATTGAGTCGTCGCAAAGGTCACATGGATGGATTGTGACGATGTCACACTGTTATCAATAACGGGGTGCGATGGAGGAAACTTCCAACCCCAAACACAAACCATTCCCAAAAAAAGAACTTTGGTGGTTGAAGCAAGTGTTAACAATGTTTAAACTCCCCTTTTGGTAGGTTACCAGTAGCCATAATGGTTTTGGAGTTGCATGAATGGGAGCATGATCTAGATGATGAACAGGTTTCAAATGATCCACAATGTGTGGAAGCACTGAGGAACTGTGGGATCCTCAAGTTCTTCAAGATCTAGTGTATGAGGGCCCAAATCCCGTTACTAACACATATGCTCTGATGTTGGGATGTGTCCCAACAATACTTCATGATTAGTGAGCACATGCTTACCATAAATGTTGAGGACATCTACTTCCCGACTGGTTGTTCTGAAGAGGGGACAATGTGCTTCTTACTGAATCACGTGGAAGTGATCAGACTGTGGGTGACATGATCCTACAACACTGTATTCCCAACACTCGTGCTTCTAGTGGGAAGATTCCCATAAAAGATGTGTGGGAACATCCATTATGCACCATACTTTTCACCATTACGATGATGGTAGGGAGCCAAGCTCCACACTTATCCACCAAGTCTTAGATGCTATATGCAGAAAACTGCATGTCTATGAAGATCTTCAACTGGTGCGAGGTACTCCTCACAAACATGCAAGCTCAGCTGACCAAGTGTCGGCAAGGAGAGCTAAAATAGTTTGGTTATGGTTTGATAGTGATCTCTTTCCTCTTGGAACGGGTTCCCCTCTTGTGCCCTCAGGTACCACTGGATGACAGGGATCCCAGGGATCCACACATGGCTAGATGGACAGAGGTGATGGCCTGACAAGGTGGGGGTCCCATAATCTCATATGGTATTGAGTTCTTCAGCTGGCTAGAGGGCTAGTTACTTATGGTCGAGGATTACCCGTATAGTGGTACAGACATCAGAGATGACCCGGACTTGCCGCTTCGTGAGGAAGCAGCATGGGAAGACATAGGTAAGAACAATAAGTCCCTCTACTTTTTAAATTTTGCGTATTATAATTTTTTTGTTATAGTGCTGATGAGTTAACAACATGTGTGTGCAGATGTGGGCCCCGTATGACCAGTCAAAGTCTCTCTTCTTGCGAGGAGAGAGAGAGAGGAGAGGGAGCAGTTATGGGTCTTGTTGTACATGCTTCTATTGCAAAGATGGATGGATTCTATGCCAACCTGAGTGGGTTGACATTAGATGTTCCTGAGCCGACGGTAGATGAGGTGCTGCGGTCGATGCAGGTGTACACGGTTGGAGCGACTGCGTGCTTCAACACGCTGCTTCATAGGGTTGCAAGAGCATTTGACTGTTTCCACACTCAACATGCTAGAGCTGCTAGACTTAGGGTTGTATAGGCCAGGCGATAGGCCTTATGTTGTTACTATGTACTGAGAACTTAGAGGCTTGAGATTTTTTGTACTTACTAAAAGCTGCGAGGCTTCAGATTTTGTAGAGACTCACTGAAAGCCATCGTGCTTCAGATTTTGTACCAGCACTACTTTTATGATGATATATACATACATACATTCCGACGATTTATACATTATGTGTTTTAAAAATGGATGAATGGTGTGGTCTTGGTATGTGTTTTCTTATATAAAATGAGTTATTTACATGTTGCGTCTACTTTTAACAATTCATGAATATTGTTTATGTGTGTGTAATGTACCAATCTAAGATGAAATTGGCCATAGAATTGGAAACTATGTTCGCATCTCGTGGAATGTGTAGGTATTGAATGGACTCGAAGGACCTCTCCAGGAGACGGACTCGTCAATAGAGACAGAGTAAGACGGGATCGTGGATGATGTAGACTCGGTTAATATGAGAGACTACTAGTTGAGAATCCAAGTGGATGACAACATGGTCCATACCCAAAGAAATGGCATCAGTTAGGTTTCTAGTGACTGCTTGATATTCTGCAGCATTGTTGGTTGCGAAAACTAGACACATTCCCCCTGGGATGATGAGCTTGCCAGTAGGTGAATAGAGTACCCAAGTTGCCAAAGCAAGGTTACAGGTATGTCGGTTGGCGCCGTCTGAGAATCCATAGCACGTTTCCATCTGCACACATAGACAGAACATGGTATAAGAAACGAAACAAGTCCTAAACACGTAAAACAAAAGCGTCACACCACACAAAAACACACACACATGCCATGTACAGTATATACAAAAGTACTTATGTGTGAAAGACTCAGGCATAGTACCTCTTCAGGTAGAGCCCATTGTGGGGATCACCCAAAGATATCCCATCATAGTCTTCAAGCTCATAATCTCCCTTCTCCAAGACGTGTTTCACTATGTAAGGTCCATGTCACATGGAATCAAACTTTCCTGCCCCCAGTTTATCATGTTTTTGGTCATATGTGAGGACCAAATCTCCTTTGATGTAGGTGTGAGGTTCTACTGACCTGTCGTACTATGCTTTGATTGATTTCTTATGACCCTCGTTTGCAAGAGTGATATCTCGGCGAGTCTTGTTGAGCTTATGTAGGTAAAGGAATCATTCTTCCTCGGTAGTAGTATTTGGGAGAAGTTCGATGGCGAGCTTGAGGGATGGAATCTCGCACTCAATAGGAAGGACCACCTCCAATCCATACACTAGTTGGAAGGGAGTAAATCCAGTGGTGGTTTTAACGAAAGTTCGATAAGCCCAAAGTACAGAGAAGACCATGTTGTGCCAATTGGCTTTGTGCATACCCACCATACGTTGGACCATAGTTTTCAAGACCTTGTTAATGGCCTCGACCTGTGCATTCGATTGCGGGTAGTACAGTGTTGAGTTTTAATGGTGAAAACCCAATCTATCGCTTAACTCATCAACCATATGGTTCATGAAGTGAGAACCATGGTAAGTAACTATCGCTTGAGGAACTCAAAACCATGCTATTACATGGTTAAACATGAAGAGTGCGGCGGTCTTGTCGTCGTTTATGTATGCAGGCATTGCCTCGGACCACTTTGTAAAGTAGTCCACAGCTACAATGATGTAACTATACCCCCTGGCCGAGGTAAGCTTACAATGCATGAAATCGATGCCCCATTTAGCAAAGGGGCCAATGGAAATAATCGGGTGTAATGGGGCAGGATGGGTGCGCTTTTTCATATGAAAATGCTGGCATGGAGGACATTTTTTTACGGCCTCAATACAATATTTGAATATAGACGGCCAATAATATCCTTAAGGATTTTAGGTTTCCGTGGTTTGCAAATTTATGTTGGGCTTCCAGATAATCCACGGTCTTAATTTTAGTTATCGATGTTTCGATTCCCAAGATGGATTCATCATCAGGACATGTTATGGATAGATAAGTTGTTGCTCACGTGTATAAGTAGCCCGATAGAGATGCTCAACCTTCCTCTTTCTACCTGCCCTTCGTCTTCATCTTCTAATGGTTCCCTTTTGTCTTCCAACGGTTTTCTTTCATCTTCCAGTGGTTCTCCAAAACCTGGTTATTAGAAACCTTCCAATGATGGTCAAAATATAATAATGCAAGGGTCAAGTTAAAAATGTAATAATGTAATTTATCAATTATAATTATTTAATATACAAATGAAATGGTTGATAAACATTTAAAATCAAAGGGTTAAAATGTTATGTTATAAAATAATGTAAATACATTTAAAATAAATAAAAATAAAATGATGTAAATAAATTTATGTTATAAATTAATGTAAATACATTTAAAATAAAAATAATAAAACAACGTAAATACATTTAATATAACATAAAAATAAAGGAAACCTTTGCTAGCAAGTCTAGCTAAAAAGGAAACCTTATTAAACATAAAAGAAAAAGAAATATTAATCATTATTAGTAGTCCAAAACAAACCAAGCTACTGATTATTATAATTAAAATTATAGTGCAACGTGATGATCATTACAAATTATATTAATGAACTACTAATAGCTATTAATACGTTATAATACATATGAGTTCATATTAATTATAACCCTTTAATCAAAAGATAAGTATAAATTGCTTAATAACCATTAAGAAGAGTTGAAAGTTGAAAGTTGAAACCAATAAACCAGTCGGAGGTTAGGTTAGTGATAAATACTTACCCGATATTGTATGACACCCGAGATTTCATACCTGGTTTCATCCATTACCTTGCTTATTGATTAGAGGTAGCCATCTCTCGCTTATTTCAAGTCCCACGTCTCTATTTAGGTTGTTTGGGTGCTTTATGATTTCCAAGGCCTCTCTCACCCTTCGTCTGTGGTAGTGGTCTTCAACTACGATCATTTCTGTGTTCTCTAGGAAAACATGGTGTTTTTTTTTAGAGAATGCTCTGCGAGTGCGGAGGTATTTGTCCTTTCCCTCCTTATGTCAGCCCCATGCTCCTTCAGTCTTGTTTGAAAAGAGCAACCGGCTCTCCTGTGTAGCTCCTTCCACAAGAACAATCTACCTTGTATAGACCTTTATATTGGTGCCATTCAATCTTGTCTTTAACCGACCGCATCCTCTGTCTAATGGTTTCCATTGGCCTGAAGGCTGTCCATACTTCTTTTTTCCCCAATACCCTTGCAATTTTTTCCATTACTCCTTGAATGTAGGGGAGGAAGGCCTTGATAGTCTTTCTCTCCTTTGTGCGTTGAGTCTGGTTTTCTGCTTTTTTCCATTGCCTTATAGATGTGCTTATTCTTGTATCCCAGGCTCCTGAAGATAGGGGTTAAGTGGTCTTTCTCTTTTTCTATGTGGTCTTCATCAGATATGTGGAAAGCTCTCATGGCCAAGGTGTTAATTACCCCAATTTTCTGAGATGGGTGGTGGTGGGAGTGAGCATGAAGGTAGTTTTCCTACGTGCAAAATATTATGGGATGTAGCCATCCCAAAGAAGTGACCACCACATGCCCCAGTGTGACAGTCATTCAAAGCACGTTCAGCCTCATCGTGAGTCAGACAACATCGAAGGATATAATCAATAACACAACGGTACAAAGTATCATTGATAATCAGATAATATTTTGCATGGTGGTGTATGCGACGTCGGTCATCACAAGACAATTCGGGGATGAAATGTTGGGTTTGAAGATACAATGTGATATCTCCATACTGTTGGGTATGTTATATCTCTTCACATGGTCGCTGCGTGTACAACACGATCCCTACGGCACCTTCGATTCGCCTGCGCCGGGCGCGTCCGGAGGGGGGGGTTTAGAGGGGGGGGTAGCCCGACAGGGCCCACCCCCTTCGTTTCGGACCGTTAGGTTCCGAAACGACACGGAGGGGGCCGTTAGGCCCCCGGAGTCCGCGCGGAGCGCAAAATTTTTTTGGGTTGCTTTTTGCTTTTTCGCGATTTTCGACCCATTGTACTCTATCTAATTCCGGTAAAAGGAATTAGGGTTGTAACCTAATTCGGGTAAACGAATTAGGGTTTTAGATGCTGCAGAATACCATTTATTGTATTGTACATGTAAAATAAACATATAATGAGAAAGGAGCTATGCGGCTCTAAGTTTTGCTGGTTTTTTCCCGGTTAAGGGTTTCCAGGTGAAAATCTCTGTGTAATGTGTGTGCCATTGTGTATTTTCTGTAAATGCTTAAGAATCGATATATGTTTGTACTTCACTGTTAAGGTTTAAAACTTACACATACCACGGATCAGACGTACTGATAAGAAACAATGACTCATCCAGAAAGGAGTCATTGGGCTCAAATTCTACATCACTGCGAGGGAGGTCACAGATGAGCTTAGCAAACACCAAAGATTTTTTCAACTTGGTTTTTCTGAAAAGAAGATCGAATTCTTGCAGTATCACAATCCAACGTGAATACTTGCCCCCAAGTACCTGACGATTCAGAACGTGGTACATGGGATTCGAATCAGCGATGATGGTGGTGGTGTGAAGCAAAATGTAATGTCAGAACTTCTGCACGGCTATGACTGTCGCAAGAGCGAGCTTCTCAACATGTGAATAGCAAGTTTCAACATCAATGAGACCTTTATTGGCATAGTATATCACATGTTCTTGCGCATTCGGGTCTTCCTGTACCAAAACCATGGTGATAGTGGTGTCGGAAGCGGCGAGATATAAAATGTAATCTCGATAGTAATTCGGCGGTTGGATCACAGGGGCATGCATGATGGCATGTTTTAAACTATCAAAAGATCATTGAGCTTGATCATCCCAGATGAACAGGACATCCTTTTTCATTAATCTCATGTATCCCTGCATCTTTTGCACGAAATTACAAATGAAGCATCATAAATAAGTTGCTCCTCCTTGTAGAATTTGAAGTTCCATAATGTTGGTTGGAGGTTGAAGAGCAATGATGGCTTCCACCTTTGAGGGATCAATGCGTATCCCATCTTTCAAGACGATAAATCCTAGGAGGCGTCTGGACTCTACACAAAAAATACTCTTGTGAGGATTCAGACCGATATTGTACCTCCTTCATCTGAGGAAAATGGTCATCAGATGATCTAAGTGGAAATCACACTGCTTTGAGTGGGTAGGGGGGTCATCCAAGTAAGGTTCCACAAAGTCCTTCACATCATGGAAGGAATACGACATGGCCTGCTGGAATGTGGCACCAGCATTTTTAAGAACAAAAGGAAGTTTACAATATGAAAACATTCCCCAAGGACAAATGCATGCAGTATTGTGTTGGTCGGAGGGGTGGATCTTAATTTGGTTGTATCCGGAAAAGCCATCCATGAATGAAAAAATGACACTTCAGCACAATTGTCGATGATCTGGTCGATGAAAGGAGTTGGGTAGTTGTCCTTGGGACAAGCTTTGTTGAGATCCCGATAATCGTCACAGAAATGGATGGAACCCTATTTTTTGTTCACAGGGACGACGTTTGAGACCCATTTTGTTAATGGGACAGGGTAAATGAAGTCGGCGTTCAAGAGTTTCTCAATCTCTTCCTTGATTGTTGTAGTCTTCTGAGGGTGTACCAGTCGTAACTTTTGGCAAACAGGTTTGACGTCATGATAGGTTTTAATCTCGTGTAAAACAATGGATGGGTCTATCCCAGGCATCTCCTCATAAGTCCAAGTGAACACATCTCAAAATCGCTTGAATAAGGCCATGGCAGCGATGAATTCTTCAGGGGAACACTTATGGCCGAACTGAAGGTGTTCCACTACACCAAAAGTAACCGAAAAAGTGGTAGGCTCAATGTTGGAAAATTTTCCTTCAGAGTCTGTTTGACATGTGAGTATCAAGGGTTGAGAGCCAGAGTAGACATTCGGTGAAAAGACGGTGTGAATGTTGTTCTCCATAGTATCCAACAAGGGAGGGAAAGACGAACGATGGTGGAAGTCTTCCCATGGCGGATCATCTGCGTTCATGGTTTCCATAATGGACTCGTCAGAATGAAAAGTCCATAGCAGAGGATCGGATGATGTCCATTGTAGAGAACAAGAGGTGGAGACCATAGCTAAGTGGTCCTCCAGTGCTGACTAGATAGCCTCATACATGAGTTTAACAGGTGACAGAGGCATAGTGTCTCCAATCAGGTGTGTGGTGGCTTCATCAGGTACAAGCCATGGATCAATAGTGTTAGGAGTAGGTGAAATCTGTGAGGAGATCATGTTCACCCTGGCAACATGGTTTGGGGGATCCGAAGTAGAAAAGACACCCATAAGGGATGAATCCTTAAGGAGGCCAACCCCCACACTCTCATACTTTTGCGAAGATTGTCCAATTGAAGGAACATTATCACCTAGGTGAGTAGTGATGTCAGGTGTGCAGAAATCCAGTTGGTCGACTGTGACAATTCAACCATGATGGGGGAATTGTTCTATGCGGAAGATAGATGATGCGACCGCAGTCATGGCATAAAACCAATTATGACCAAGCAAAATGTTGTAATCCAACGGCACAGAAACCACTTCTATGTTAATGGTTTTGGTCTTGCCCCCCAACTCGACTGCCATAACTTGTAACATCCCATGAGGTTGAAATCCACGCCTGTCGAAAGCTCTCAAAGTGGTAGGGAATGATTCAACTCAGGAGAGCTAATGGCTCTCCAACATGAGATCGAAATGACTGACGTAGAGGAACCTTCATCTAGAACGGTACGATGGATTGTATTCCCAACAATGTTTGTAGCAATTTGAAATGCCAATTGATGGGAGAGCCTCGGTTTGAAATATTCCAGTTGAAACATGATGGTATTCGATGAATCTGGGTCAACTTCACCCATGGAAGCTAGGAGAGTCTTGCGCTAATGTGGACAATTTTGCAAGACCTCTAGCGTCGACATAACACAAGGAGCTTGTGCTAGGTCCTCTACAATATTGTAGTTTTGAGCAGCTCGAGCATTAGGATTAAAAACCAATTTTCTAATCGTGCTCTTGGGTGGATGCAACACTGACTCAAACAAGGGCTTCTCTATGGTGAGAGGAGCAGCCAGTATGGTGACATTAGGCATCGAGGTGGAAGCTTTTTCAGTATTACCTCCAACGGGTTCCTTTGCTAGAACAAAGTCATACAAACGAGAACAGGTATTCAAGTTGATAGTTTCGCTATGCATCATGAGAACATATTCGGTGGTGGATGCTTCTCCTTGGGAAGAAGAAGTGTGAGCGATCGAATGCTGATTTTGAGCAGAGAAGGGATCGTTGAGAACTATGGGTGTGGGTTTACCCTTAAGAAACTTTTGAAATTCATCTCTATGGGGGCACTCTTTAGAAAAGTGATCATCACCACACAGTAGAAAAGGATACTTCAACTTCCTTTTCTGTTTGGTATCATCAGGGGTGCTCTTTTATTCCTGCTGGGTGGAAGATTTCTTAGGTTTCCCTTTGTTCTTTTTCTTACCACCAAAATTTTGAGGTGAAGCTGATGAAACAGACTTCACTTCTTCAGTGACAGCAAGAGTAGATGATTTGGTGGTGATGTGACTAGACTGCATTAGTGATGGGGAAGAACCTTGTGGGTTTGACGATCCAATAGTTTGGGAAGAAGGTTGGGTGGTAAGGGATCCAATAACGCCATCGGCTTAGGGTCCCTTGGGTGGTTTCGTGGGATCATAGGTGCTATGGGGGGCGTCATGAAGAATGTTAAATAATGTGCCGGATTGGGAATAGACCAAGTCTAGCAAATGGGAACAAGCGATAGCTTTCTCTTCAATGACAACACCTCCCATGGAAACATCTCGAGCTATGGTGGGAATGAGAGAATTCGTAAACCAGTCTGCTAGGATTTGATCTGGAATAGGGGCCTTAATGAGATGTCGTCTCCTCCACCACTCATGTATATGATCTGATATATGAGTAGTGGTATTTGACGGAGAAAGGTTTAAAGCTATGTACCAGTTTCATACCGTATAGGTAGCTGGAAATGAGTCAAAACGTTCATAGCAAGAGAACCAAAATCAGGAAAAGAATGGGGTGGTAGTTCAATGTACCACTTTGCAGCCGAACTAGTGAGACTTCGTTGAAATAACCTAAGACGGATCGAGTCATCCATCAAAGAGTTGGATGAACACCATAAATGGTATGTCATCACGTGGTTTTTAGGATCCTCACTTGGCTTGCCATCAAATTTTAGGATATCTGATGGATGTTTCACCGAAACGGGTGGCCAATTAGTTCCATGGTAAATGGGGTCATTGGTCGAATGAGAGAGGTCAGGTAGGTCTAAAGTATCCAAAAAGGGAAGCTGCGAATTAGGCTACAGGTACTGATAGTACTGATAAGGCATGTACGGACCTGTGGGACCTTGTGTTGCCTGACCAGGAGGTGTTCTAGGAGGAAATTAGCCATAGGGGTATAGGTCGCCTGGACCAAATGTAGGTCCATCGCCATAGTAAGGTGGTCCATAACCGTAATAAGGTGGCCCATTACCATAAGGTGGGGGCTTGCCTCCACCGCTAGGAGGCGATGTGTTGCCTCCAAATGTTGGTGTCCCACCGCCACCGCTAGGGTAGGATGGGCCACCACCGCCTCCGTCGGGAGGAGGTGGTGGTTCGCTACCACCACCAGAATAGGATGGGCCTCCACTACCTCCACCGGGATGGGGTGGTGGGCCACTGCGAGAGCTGGAAGGGTAATATCCTCCTTCGCCACCTCCACCATAGTAGGGTGGTGGTCCACCACCACCGCCACCAGGATGATAAGGTCCTCCACCACCACCGCCACTAGGATGAGAAGGTCCTCCAGCACCACCACCACCAGGGGGGGTGGTCCTCCACCACCTCCACCAAGGAGGGTGGGCTGTGATGACTGAAATGAGGTGGTCCTCTACCATAAGGTAGAGTTCTGCCTCCTCCAGAGTTATGTGGGGGCCTGCCACCTCCAATGGGAGGTGGGGGTGGACCAAATGGGGGTGGAGGGACTTGAGGGACTGTAAGTGGGGGTCCATGTTATAAAACATTTTGTTGTCCCCGTAGAGTGTAAGGATTACCGGGGTGGGGTACCCCTTAGAGTGCATTTCCGGGATTAAGTTGACCTAGCACATGGTTAAGATGACCTGGATACGCTTAACTCGATGGAGGTTGAATTACATTGGATGGTCCCTTGACATGGGATAGTCCCGAAGTGGAAGGTCTAGGAGGTAAGGAATTTCCAACAGAAGGCCCGATGGGAACTCCTACTGCAGTATTATGGTTAAGAGATGGGTGTTTCCTCCTAGCAACAACTTGCTGACCACTAAGTAAAGGTTGACCCAACACTGGTTGTTGATCATTCACCATAGGATTACCACTATCTGTAAAGAAGGTAGGGGGTAAAGAGTATCCTCCCCTTGAAGTTTGGGGTGGGGCAGGAACATGTGATGTAACCACGGTGATCACAGGTGTGTTGGACTATTGTCCTTCAATAGGTTGGGTTGTGAGAGGTACTGAGTTGGTCTCTTGTGTAGGGGACGCATGTGCAAGAATGGATGGTTGACTAGTTTCACTAGTGGTCACGTGTTGCATGGATGATTCCGGTGACTCAAAAGATAAAACATGACTTGGGAGTGGTCGATCGTCGATCCTTAGTTGAAATTTTCAACTTCGAAACTCCTCACCCATAGCACGTAAACAAGCCAATTGTTCACAATAAGGTGCTCAGAGGTCGTTGGGGCTAGCCCAACTGGGTGGGGATGCAACAGCAAAATGGGCCACTGGGTGGCCTAGAGAAGATGTCCAATAAGATGTTGATGGACCAACAGTTGTTGTGGGCTCGTCCTGGGGTTGATTTATCCATTCCAACGATCCAGGCTCTCCTGATGCAACGAGATGTAATTCTTGTGAAGTGGGGAGTTGTGCATCTTCACCTTGCGGTGGGTGAGAAGCAGGTGAATCTGGAGGAGTATGAGGAAACAAAAGTCCTCCAACATTCAAAGTGGGGTTTTCCACTTCATGTTACCCGACCCTGGCTTGTGGATCCATCCTTACCCTCTAAATTACCTCCTGGTTAACGGGATATTCGGGTGGAAAAATCTGAATCCTACGAGACCTTCTACAAGGAAAGTCAGCCAGAGCGACTAAAACAAGAAGTTTCTCCTAAGGCAAGCTGAACGAAATAAAATCAGACCAGACAAACCCTACACAAACTAAGGCCACAAGAAAACTTTTGTTATAAGATTAGATTCAACAATCTAGAACCTCATAGGATTGGCAAGGCTTCGCAACTCGTGATATACCGCAGGGTCCAACAGTAAAACGTGACAAGGAGGATTGGGACCATACCGTTGCCTGAATACCCAATTTCCTGGATGGTACATGCATAGTAGCTCCTCGAGCACTGTTCTCGGTGTATTGCTCCTCCAAGATGGCCAAAAGGTTAACTTAGTTGGTTTCAGGAATCCTAAGGGTGTATCCCGATATACACAAGGTACGTGGGAGCTCAAATCCATAGTGGTGATGTCTAATGCACAACCGTTCGACAAGAGACCTTCCGATATACTACCGAGTACGTGACACATCCTTCGACATATGCCAAGTACTAAGGTGACTTGGTGGGTACATGGAGGAGCTCAATATACCAATAAGTACGTGGAAGACTACAATACCCCCGGGATACAGCGATGGCAAATAACGATAGCTGCCATGCTTAATGACGCCGGAACATGTCTCTAAGTTACACACAAGTTACTAAAAAATTTTACCCTAGTTCTACCATTAATTTTATCTGGACGGTTAGGTGAATGAATGAGGTGAGTACATAATCGTAAACATAATGCAGGCCCTAACTACATGCAAAAAATATGCTTTTATTTCAATGAACTCTATGTATGGGAAGGATAAATTTTCATTATCTTTCCAACAATCTCACCAAAGCAATGCAATGCCGGACAATCCCAAATCTACCAAAAAATGATTATGAAGTATTCTTTTCTTTTTGAGCGAAACACAAAAGACACAACACTACTAAACCAAATCAAAGCATTTTTTTTTCTTTTGTCTTTTCAAAATGGGAATAATGCTAAGTAATGAAAAGAGAGAATTTATAAGCAGAGTATGCGACTTTTTCACTTTCACTATGATGGTCTAAAAGCATAAAAATCAAAAGATGTAATTAACTTTCCCAAGCATGGAATTACTTCTGCAAAACTTGATATTTATTCGAATTTTTCAAGAACATGAGCAACTCATAGTTCATGAAAAACACAAATAATGCAATCTTCTTTCAACTTTTCCAAAAGATATACCAATGAGACATTCCAATGCACACACAATCCTTCAAATGATCTTGAAAAATGATGGAAAAAAAGTACTTTTGATCTTTCAATGGATGTATAAAAATAACAAGTTGACAACAACAATGCTTTTAAACATAAATACTGAACTAAAAAGATCACTCGCAGCACTCTAATAACTCAGAAAATCTCAAGAAAAGAGGAGCACTCAATGGACTGAAAATACACACAAACACTCAAAATCAATCAGTAACAAGCAGCACTAAAAGAAAGCAAATCTCAAAGATGAATGCATATGAGGTCTGGAAAATGATCTAATATAGTGATCAGTTCTGGAGAGGATAGGAGGGAATACAAGAGTGAGTGGATGCAGGTGGGGAAGAAAAAAGTGTCCACCACTACCAAATATCAGACCTGTCCAAGATGGAACCTAGAACAACTCCAAATAAAACCAAACAACTCAATATACAAAGAAAATGGGATATATTCCTGGATCACACAGTACAGAGGGAGTCTGCACACAAACCAAAACTCAAATAAGAACTAGAGAGGGCATGCTTGTATGGAAAAAATGGCAGATCGGCACACTCTGTGCTTGTACACAGTGTGACATTGTAGTTCACCAATGCGGGGAGTGCGCCTTTCTCACAGAATACCAATGGAAGGGTTGCGACGATAGGCTAACAGGTAAGTAACAAAGATAAAAAACAACACAGTGTTTCTTTGGGTACACTGACAAGGTGCGATAGACAAGATCTAAGTTCAAAAATGAACCAATTTTCTAGATAATGAGCATAAAAAGGGGTGTAAATGAGAAGTACAAACTCAAAGGAAGGAAATCAGACTCTTCAAAGTGAAGATCTGATGGTGAAACCAACTTAAGAGGTTAAATGACAAAATGATATGGCTTGAAACAAGAAATCAACTGAAACTGACATTCAAATTGACAACTACAAAGCAAATTTTCTTCCCCAGTATGGTCACCAGATTTGTTTGATGAACAATCCACTCGAGCTGACGCAAGCCAAATCTCCCTAGCTCAAAGTGAGTCTAGAACAAATAGTACAGACTACAAACTACTTTCCTAGATCTGATTAAGGATCAAGTAACTAGATGTCTTACCTTAACTTCGCAATCCTTTCTCTTGGATGTTTCTCCACGTCTTGCGGTCATTATATCTCAGCTGCAAGACCTGTCAAGACACATAGAACAATGCAAACGAGTAAAGAGAATCTATACAATAAGAGATCTAAGTAAATAGTTAAGCAAGTAAACTAATCAATATCATCACACATAAACAATATTGGTGGAAAGCATTTATATTGCTGTAAATATAGGGAAAGTACATAGGTAAGAATGACTACAACCAAAGCTTAATGTAATAGCCCTTCTCCATCCAAGCCAATTTCCATATCCTCCCAAGAAAGTGTGAGTCTCTCAATGGATGAGGTAGAGATCTCAATGATGATTTCACGAACATGTAGACATTATAGACTTCCTCCCTTTGGAGAGGGGTAAAGCTTCACTTATATAGGACTAAGTGGATAGGGTATGGATAGGGTAGTTTGATATATGGTAGGAGAGAGATAGGGTATCTCCCCAAGTGGTTAGGAACCGAGTGCCATCTCCCCCAAGAGGTCAGAGATAAGGATCCAAGTCAGCAGGCTTCGAGAATGAGCTTGAAGGACCTATTTTTTTCCATTAAATGACTTCGTCACACCCTACAGTAGAGCAAGATGCGACGTCACAGGTTGCATGAGTGCAGCCTACAATGACCTCTCAAAACCTAGCATAAATGTAATGGTATCCCTCCCAGGTAAATAACTTAGCCAATGAAACTTCAGGGATGCATACACTGAATCTGAGGATGGTAGGATTTTAGGTGTAATAATAGTATTTATTGAGGTCCCTAAAATCTATGCACATGCGTATGGTACCTTGCTTTTTATCAACCAGGACTGCATTAGACACCCATTCCGTCATGTCAATAGGATAAATGAATTCGGCCTTGAGGATATTTTCAACCTCAACCTTGATGGCCGCAACTTTTCTAGGGTTAAATGGGTGAAGCTTTTGCTAAACTGGTTTCACATTAGGATATGTCGTAATGACATGTTCGACAATGGAAGGGTCGATGCCTGGCATCTCCTTGTTGGTTTCTCCTTTATGCAGACCCGGGTTAGCTATACTTTTTAGACCAACATAACCCTTAGCTCACTGGCCCTTTCGGCAACAGGTCACAGAAGTAACCTGAAGTCTCACCCGAAGTGATTCTAATGGGGTGGCAGAAGACTCAAGTGTCCTCAGCCAGGTTCTGGGGCATCCAGGGTGCTTACACCCCTCCTTAGTCCTCTCCAAAAGGACTAACCTCTCTATTTCTATTACTCTGGCTATACCTCTGTCTTATCGCATTACGCAGGTAGCGCGATAAGACTCCTCCTTATATGATCCTATCTAGCGATACTTAGGATATCGCTGATGCGATATCTCCCTCCTTTCTGCCCCTGCGGTATGTGACGCTTAGCCACTTCCTGGTTTGATACGCTGTTTCAAGCACCCTTATCCGCTTACTGAGAGATCTTAATATCACTTAGCCTCTAAGCATAATTCTCACCAATGTGCCTAACCCGTAATACTTCACAACGATGTGACTGTATAAAATATTACTTAAGCAATGTTCTAACTGAACTCTTCATGCATTAGGCTCATTCAACACTCAAGCATTATCCTTTATTGAATCAAAGATCTATTTCACTAGGATTCAACTATGATTTCCACAATTGTTACGCATCAACCAGAACTGAACTGATAACCATATACATTTCTTATAAACTGAAAGAAGCATTCATGTAACAGTAAAGATAAGCGAATAAGAGCAACAATCACACACACGCAATCACACTACTCAGATATTTATGTGGTCCACTTCCAGGAGGGAAGCTACACCCACGGGACTTGTGCTTTCTATTAACAACTTGAGAGAGTAAACACAGTTCCGCCACAACTCTTTGCAGCAGAGGTCTTCTGGGAAACTCCACTCCTGAGGGAGCCCTTCTCTATAGACCTCTCTTCTTCTCCTTCCTACTCTTCCACTGACTCTTACAAGGTAATCTCTCTCTCAATCCCTGTGGATTGCACACTCTGCTCAATGAGTCGACCTCCAATCTCTGGAAGACATTCAGACTCTGTATGATCAAAGACTCAGCTACTCTCTACTTAACAACTTAGTAATTATGTGTCCAACATTTTACATACAAAAGACTCCTATATATAGATGGCCCGAAGGTCTCATCGCAGTTACAAAACTGTGGGCCTTATCCCAACAGTAACTCAACCCTAACCACTTACAGTCAACTAGCTGTACTTTCATGGCCGCCTCTTGTCTCATCGCCGCTTCCTGCAGTCCTTAGTCTTTAATGCATCGGCCCATTGCTTCTTCTTTGGTTCAAGCCACGCTGACTGTAGTCCTTCTTCTTAATGGGGGTAGCTGAACCCTCTCTTCATCTTCGGCGCCTTTATTACGATGGTTGAGCTCTCCCTTCGGCCTCTTCCTTGTACCACATGCTTTGACTTTCCTGTACCTATCGCCGCAATTCCCGTCGGAATTTGCGCTATGGCGATATCTTTGCCTTGCCGCCAAAATTGGTACTTTCTCCCCAAAAATGGTTATCTTTTCCAAAAATTAGCAGCTTTCTAAATGCTGCGGAAGTTCTCTCCAACAACTCCCCTAACACTTACTTGTGGCTCGTCCCCAAGCCACTCGCAACATCAGCTTGCTTCATCTGCGTGAGCTTATCCTTTGCTGCCTGTGAGATTGTTGTGAATTGCGCCTTAAGCGCTTTAATACTTTCATCCATGCTTGCTACTTCTTCCTGTGCTGCGCTTAGCAACTCAGCTGTTACCAAGGAGTCTTCTGTGCTCTCAATGACTCCTTTACTTGATGTGAAGCTTTTTACCTTTTTCTCCAGTTCATCAACCAGATGTGCGACTTTGCTTTCATGTGGGCTAACTGCGTTAGCCAGGTTGATCTGCTGTTCTCTGTACTTCTGGACTTGCTGTTGAAATTGCGTTATTTCTCCTTTCTTCCTTATCTTCGCAAGAGCACTCAATCCCTTGTACTCTTCTTCAGCTCTAGATATCGCATCTTCAAGGTGCTTAATATGCTGATTGAGTTCTGCTTTCTGTGGGAGCTCCTCTAGCTCCAGCCATGTTTGTGATGCATCCTCTAGGATAGCCTCTGTTGCTTCCACTCGACACTGCATCTGTGTCTGTACAATTCTGATAGCTTGCACTCGTGCTTCTTGGATTTCTTCTGGGGTAAGTGGCCTATTCGCTTCAAGCGCAGCAATCCTTGCTTTGTATTCTTCCTCCATCTTATGCTTCTCTTCATCTAGAGCCTTTGCTCTTCTCAAATGCTCTAAACTCTTTCGATAAAATTGAACAAGTAACCCCTTTCTTTGAATAAGACATGTATTTATCAGCAGGCGGGAACTTCAAACGGAAACGGACCAGTGAGCTGGACCCGTTGGCGGCATTTAATGCATAGACAAGACAGCACCCCACGCCCATTTATTGAAAGACGCCGTTTGAAATTTCGCTGGGAAACTGTGCGCCGGAG
Source organism: Larix kaempferi (assembly GCA_027924585.1). Lineage (NCBI taxonomy): Eukaryota > Viridiplantae > Streptophyta > Pinopsida > Pinales > Pinaceae > Larix > Larix kaempferi. Next base: position 2,422,359 of record BSBM01000104.1, read on the forward strand.
TGGTGTCGCATCGAACTTTCCAAATCTTAGAAGAGTCGACGTACTGCTGCAAATCTTAGTACAACAGATACTTGTCAGTTGTACACTTAATGCTTGTCAGAAGGTGAAGTGACTAGCCCTCTGATCAATTCAAAAATTGCTATCGCATCGATCGGTTTTCTGTCTCCTGCGATACGATATCGCGTCGCCTGGAACTGCAAAGTGCAAAAACTCGCATCGCATCAAAATTATCGCAACAACCAGAAAAACTTGCTGCGAACTCTTACTTAAAGTATTTTCCCGGTGTAGACTCCTTAGGGTGCGATGCCTCATTTCAACTACACTGGACATCTGCACCACTTGCTTCGTTTCTGGGCTAGGGCTAGGATGTGGCATGGCCTTCATAATACAGCTTAAGCCTACTGCCATTGATCAAGGTAGGAAGAAACTCCCCACTCAAAGTACAAAGCTGAATAGCACCTCCATCTGTTATTTGCTGAATTTGATATGGCCCTAACCAATGAGTCTTGAATTTTCCAGGGAACTTTATAAACTTACTGTCATAAAGGAGTACCAAGTCTCCAAGCTGAAAGATTTTGTTCTTAATATGCCTATCATGCCAAGCTTTTTCTCGTTCTTTCTGCACTTTCTGATGAAATCCTGCGATAAATCTGTCTTCCTCCAGATTGAGTAGCTGTGCCAATCGCTCCTCTAAAGTATCAGAATCAGCCATCCCTGTAAGCTGAGCAATCCTTAGACTGGGTAAAATGTATTCCATAGGCATAACAGCCTCTTGTCCATACACCAAGCTGAAAGGTGTGTGTCCTGTTAATTTCTTGCATGTGTTCCTGTAAGCCCATAATACAGCATTAACTCTAAGGTCCCAATCATCTCTTTGACTGTTACAAATCTTTGTAAGAGCATGTTCTAATATCTTATTGAAAGCCTCCACCGTACCATTAGCTTGAGGGTGGTATGGTGTACTCTTATGGTGCTGGATTTCAAATTCTTCTGCCAAGGCTTCTATGGTGCGATTCAAAAAATGTGTGCCTTGATCACTCATCAAAATCACTGGGCATCCAAATCTAGTGATGATGTTTTCAAAAATAAACTGTGCTGCTGTGGCAGCATCGCAATTCCTTACTGGTTTTGCCTCAGCCCACCTGGTGAGGTATTCTGTTGCTGTAATAATATATCTCGCACCAGTTCGTTTTCCTGGTGGGTTAATAGGACCCACGAAGTCTATAGCCCATTTATCAAATGTGCGTAGCATTATCTGTGGTCGCAACGGCATTTCATCTTTTCTGGAGGGCTTCCCTGCCCTCTGGCAGATATCGCATGATCTGCAAAACTCTTTACTGTCTTTATGTAATGTAGGCCACCATAATCTTGCTGATAGGATTTTCTGAGCAGTAGGCTTTCCTGCGAAATGACCTCCTGCGATGCTCGAATGTGCTTCCTTAAGAATGGTCTGTTTCTCATGGGGCATAATGCATCTGCGCAAAATTTCATCTGGACCCAACTTATAGAGATGTCCTGCAATCAAGGTGAAATCTGCTGCTTTCACCACTAATTGTTTCTTTTGTTGCTTAGTAAACTCAGACGGTGCCCACCCTGTAGTGAGAAATTGAATTATGTCTGCGTAATATTCATCTGCGACCTGAATAGAAAACAATTGCGCATCAGGCAAGTTGTCCTCTAAATTGTTTGGTTCTTCACCTGAGTCTATCCTTGACAGGTGATCAGGTCCTGCATTTAGTCTTCCTGGCTTGACAATGATTTCAAAATCATATTCCTGAAACAGCAGTAGCCATCTGCATATTCTTCCCCCTAACACTGGCTTATTAACCAAATACTTTAATGCAGAGTGGTCAGTGAACATCTTGAACGGGGCACCCAACAGATAGTGCCAAAATTTCTGTAAGGCATACACCATTGCTAACCCTTCTCTCTCTGTGGTGGTGTAATTCTTCTCTGTTGTCGATAATCTCCTGCTCGAATATGCGATAGGGTGATCAATACCCCCTTCTCCTGGTTGCGTGAGAACAATGCCTAATGCGATGCCAGATGCATCCACATGAACATGAAAAGGCTTGTTCCAATCTGGAAATACCAAAATAGGTGCTGTAACCATTTTTTCTTTAAGAGTATCGAGACTCTTCTGACATTCCTCATTCCACTTAAATCTGATATCCTTCTTCAATAATTTTTCCATTGGTGCGGTAATCTTGGCATAACCTTGGATAAACTTTCTGTAGTACCCGGTATGACCCAGTGTAGTTCTCAGTTGCTTTACTGAGTTAGGTGCTGGTAAATTGACAATGATGGCGATCTTCGCAGGATCTACCATCAAGCCTTGTCTGCAAACAATGTGACCCAACAAAGTACCAAAAGGCGCACAAAATATACATTTTTTCAAGTTAAGGGAAATCTGGTGCTGTCTACATTTCTCAAACATTAATCTCAGATCTCCTATATGCTTCTTGATTAGTCCAAATACAGTCCAATCATCAAAATAAACTTCTAGAAATCGATGGATGTATTCCTTAAAAACAGCAACAACTACTCTAGAAAAAATTGCTGGGGCATTCTTAAGACCAAAGGGCATTACCGTATACTGAAAAGAGCCCCATTCTGTCGCAAGTGTGGTCTTGTGCCTGTCGTTTGGATGGATTCTTATCTGGTGATAGCCTGAAAAGCCATCAGTGAATGAATATATTTCTTGTCCTCCAACATTGTCTAAGACTTCATCAGTGAAGGGTGTCGGAAATGGGTCATGCAGCGATGCATCATTCAGTTTGCGCAAGTCGACACAGATCCTGATGTCTCCTTTTGTTTTCTTTTCTTGTACTACCATGGGACTAACCCACTCACTTTCTTCAACAGGCTCAATGATGCCTGCTGCTAGCATCTTATCTATTTCATCTTTTACTTTTGCTTTATACCGCGGGTTCAACCTGTATGGGCGCTTCTTAACCGGCTTAGCATCCTCCTTAAGCGGTATTCTCATGACTCCTAAGTCACCCACTATTCCCTTCATTTCTGTAAACTTGGTAGGAAATAGGTCCTGATACTCCTGTAATAGATCTGTGATTTGGCCAATTGTCTCATCATCCCAATAATCTCCAATAGAGGAAAACTTGGGTTTTGTTTCTGTGCCAATATTGCTCTTTTTAATCTTGATTGGTTCTGTTGCAGCTGGAATTTCTAAGTGTGGTCCTTCAACTTCACGCGTACCTTCTGTTTCTGCGATATTGGTATTGCGAGGATCTTCATCCTCATCGCCTGAATCTTGTGCGAAGTTGTAACATTCCAAAGCATGTTCCATCTGAATAGCCCACTCGGGTTGCGAATACACTGGTAATGTGCAATCATCAAATATTTTAGTCTTTATGATCTTCAAGGCCCGATCAATGCTTGGGTACTCGGATTCAAAACTGAAAGTAAGCAAAAATCTTTCTTTCATAATAGGCCATGAGATAATTCCTTTTCTTAGCTCTTTTTCTGTATACCAGTTCCTTGGAACTGTATCCAGTGTGTGAATAAACAAATAAACCAACTCATCTGCTGGAATTTTTAGCCAACTCTGTTCACAGATCATAATGTGTGCTCTGGGATCACTTTCTCCTGTGTATTTCTGCTGTATAGGGTCTCTTTCTTTAGAGAACCTGATACGCATCAATCTCTTACAATCATACCATGATGCGATATGTTCCTTGTGTGTGTGCCACCATCTTGCAGGTGTAGCTCTAACTGCAAGGTCAAAAACCTCCATCCTCTGCTCTTGAGGAATCTCTTGTTCAAACTGCTGTAAAAAATCATTGACATCTGCTAATCCATCAAAAGTTGGAATATACCTGTTCTCTGCTCCAATCCATCGCAGTGATTTAGTCATGAATGCGCATCTGCGAGTAGAAACTTCATGGAGTCTATTTTGCCAATTCTCTAAGCCGACATCTGAATCTGATGTGCATGAACTATCGCATCTCCAGCTAATATGTCCATCGGCTGTAGGATTGATGTAATCTGCCTGATTAGAAGTCATCTGATACAAATTTTCCATGTTATGCACCTCCTCTTCTGGTTTGATCGGCTCAATGTAGCGAGGACCCTGTAAAGGATCCAGTGGTGCGATAACCCGAACTTGAGTATCTTTAAATGTCATCTGCCTTTTTTTTAAGTTGATAATAGCCGTGTTATCAAAAGCCCAATCAATACCTAATAGAGCTGGATAGGGTCTGGTATCACCAATAATTTCTATGATCTCAAAATCTGCATACGTGTGAACGCCATCGATGTCAACTAGGACATGTGATAGGCGACCCATCAGTGATATTCTCTGCTGATTGGCTAGTCTCAGATGGATAGGGGATATGCTTAGCTTTGGACTACCCATCTGTTCCCATGTCTTCTTAGTCAAGACATTTACTTCTGATCCTAAGTCTAGGATAACCTCATCCATTTCAAATAGTCCGATCTGCGCTGTGAGCCTCATCTCTCTTCCTATCCTTGTATGGCCCATTATATGGTGAATAGTTCGCTGTGTGTTGCTCAAGGAAGGACTCTGTTGACAGTGATCAATAACTTTCTGAAGTTCCTCTACAGCTTTCTCATTTCTCAGAAGTTTCAAACAACTCTGCAGGAAGGACTGTACACTTCCTGTCAATTCCTCTTCATCGCATCTTCCAGATGTGCTAGCCTGCGGTATCTGCACAATACTAACATCATATGGTGGATGTCGCGGTATACCCTGAGATGGTAATACCGGTGATCTGGAATGTGTCTGTTCAGCAAAGGAGGTCTTAGCTTGCTGAAATGCCTCCTTATTATTCTGTAGGTCAAGTGGGATAGATTTTTCTGGAGCTTTGCGCACCCACTGCGTTCCTGTCGTCTTTTCCACATCCTGCGATGTGTTACTAGTAGAGAGACCACTGCGAGTTACAACATTAACTCGTAGTTCTGGTTCTTTCTGCTCAGCAGTGATAAACTGGATAGTCTGATTGGCTGCTGGCTTGGCGTCCTTGATCTTGGCTATCAATATGGGACACTCCTCTATTGTATGATCATAAGATTTACAATACTTGCATGTTGTAGTAGGGTTCTGGCAGTCCCTAGCGTAATGTCCTATTCCTCCACAATTATAACAGGTAATAGGTCCACGGCCACGGCCAAATTCATAGCCTCTTCCACGTCCTCGGCCTCTGAAATTTCCTCCACGACCTCCCTGAGCCGGATCAATTTGTGGACCTGCTGACGGTCCACATGCTTCTGATTGGACTCTGTAAAATTCATGCTTTCTTTCTATCATTAAATCATAAGCTCGACAGTTTTTTTCATCATGTCCAACAGATTTACAAAAATTACAATATAGGTTCTTTGGTGTCTGCACATATTTCTGAAGGAGAGGACATTCCTGAGGTTTGTGTCCTCTAGTTCTACAAATCTCACACCATGGCCCCTGATTCTGCATCAATGGGTTAGGAGCTCCACTGGCGATATAGTCAACAAAGACAGGGCAGTTATCCTTACTGTGTCCCTGCGCTTTACACTTAGTACACCAAATCTCATGCTCAACCTCCTTTCCTTTCTTAATTTCATGCAGCTGTAAGGTGAGGTTAGCTAGTTGATTTTGCAGATTAGTCATACCTGCGCTAGTCTCTGCTAGAGGTGAAGCCTCTAGTTTCATTGCCATTTCTAATGCTTCATCTTGTGTATTTAATTTCTGTTGCATTAGTGGAAGTCTGATGTGTGGTAACATCGCTGCGATAAACCACTCTTTATGCTGTTGAGGCACAAGCTCAAAGCTTACCTGATCAATGAGGGTTTTGAATCTCTGGTCAAAATCCCAAACAGTCTCCGTAGGCAATTGCTTAATGTCTTTAAGTTCTGCTATGCACTGTGACTCATATTTAGGTTTTTTAAACTCTTTGATCATAGTAGTTCTAACCTATGCAAGTGTTCTGTTATGTCCAGCAGTATACTTCATATACCAAGTTAATGCTCTTTCCCTGAATGTGGTGGCCAGCTGGACAAGCTTGACGTTATCATCTTGGATTTGCTTAATGGTCCATATAGCTTCGCATAAGAACCAGTGCTGCTCAGGGTCCTCCGACCCTGTACCTTTAAATGTCAGTAACTTCATATCATCTCCCATTCTGTTTCTAGGTGGTGGGTTCTGGTTTGCTGTATTACTAGCACTCGACGGTGTAGATGTAGAGGGTGTAGTGGTAGGATGCGCTGTATGGGAGCTACTGGATGGGGTTCCTGCGGGATTACTCTGAGTCCCAACTGGTTTTTGAGGAGTCCTAGGGTTCTGAATCTGTTGTCTAGGATTATCTGAGTTGTCTTCTTTAGAAGAAGATGAATCGTTTACTCTATATCTTTTACCACTACGTGTATGTCCAAGATACTCGTAATCACTCTCAGAGTCTACTGACATTACAATACCATACTACTATTCATCTGAGAATATGTCCAGTACTCCTTTTTCATATAGTAATTTCTTAATGGACAGATTCAGAGAATTTAGGTACTTACCGCGATAACCCTTGAAGAAGTACCATTTTGCTTCGCTGAAACTCTTTCTCTGATCAACCGCGAATTCTGTGATGAAGCCTTCCAGCAAACTCGCAAGCCAAAAGTCTACTGCGCGTGAGATAGGATTATCAACACCTTTCACGGTCTGAATCAGCCCTGCTGTCCAGACAACTTCTCGATTCTTCTTGAAAACGTTGTTGTCAGCAAGCTTCGATAACCAATCATATAACTCAATAGCATAGGTTACAAAGAATATCTCATGGAGATCTGTAAAAATGTGCTTCTGTAGCCAAGCCTCAGTGCTCAGTCTAGGATTCTTGTTTTCTTTTACAGCAAACTCTCTTTCTTTTGCCTCAACCCACTGGTTAAGTTCTTCCTTGGTAGGATGCCAACAGAACATCAGCTCAATGTGTTCAAACCGGCAACAGAACCATTTGTTGGTTTTTCCTTTATGCAGACCCGGGTTAGCTATACTTTTTAGACCAACATAACCCTTAGCTCACTGGCCCTTTCGGCAACAGGTCGCAGAAGTAACCTGAAGTCTCACCCGAAGTGATTCTAATGGGGTGGCAGAAGACTCAAGTGTCCTCAGCCAGGTTCTGGGGCATCCAGGGTGCTTACACCCCTCCTTAGTCCTCCCCAAAAGGACTAACCTCTCTATTTCTATTACTCTGGCTATATCTCTGTCTTATCGCATTATGCAGTTAGCGCGATAAGCCTCCTCCTTATATGATCCTATCTAGCGATACTTAGGATATCGCTGATGCGATATCTCCCTCCTTTCTGCCCCTGCGGTATGTGACGCTTAGCCACTTCCTGGTTTGATACGCTGTTTCAAGCACCCTTATCCGCTTACTGAGAGATCTTAATATCACTTAGCCTCTAAGCATAATTCTCACCAATGTGCCTAACCCATAATACTTCACAACGATGTGACTGTATAAAATATTACTTAAGCAATGTTCTAACTAAACTCTTCATGCATTAGGCTCATTCAACACTCAAGCATTATCCTTTATTGAATCAGAGATCTATTTCACTAGGATTCAACTATGATTTCCACAATTGTTACGCATCAACCAGAATTGAACTGATAACCATATACATTACTTATAAACTGAAAGAAGCATTCATGTAACAGTAAAGATAAGCGAATAAGAGCAACAATCACACACACGCAATCACACTACTCAGATATTTACGTGGTCCACTTCCAGGAGGGAAGCTACACCCACGGGACTTGTGCTTTCTATTAACAACTTGAGAGAGTAAACACAGTTCCGCCACAACTCTTTGCAGTAGAGGTCTTCTGGGAAACTCCACTCCTGAGGGAGCCCTTCTCTATAGACCTCTCTTCTTCTCCTTCCTACTCTTCCACTGACTCTTACAAGGTAATCTCTCTCTCAATCCCTGTGGATTGCACACTCTGCTCAATGAGTCAACCTCCAATCTCTGGAAGACATTTAGACTCTGTATGATCAAAGACTCAGCTACTCTCTACTTAACAGCTTAGTAATTATGTGTCCAACATTTTACATACAAAAGACTCCTATATATAGATGGCCCGAAGGTCTCATCGCAGTTACAAAACTGTGGGCCTTATCCCAACAGTGACTCAACCCTAACCACTTACAGTCAACTAGCTGTACTTTCATGGACGCCTCTTGTCTCGTCTCCGCTTCCTGCAGTCCTTAGTCTTTAATGCATCGGCCCATTGCTTCTTCTTTGGTTCAAGCCACGCTGACTGTAGTCCTTCTTCTTAATGGGGGTAGCTGAACCCTCTCTTCATCTTCGGCGCCTTTATTACAGTGGTTGAGCTCTCCCTTCGGCCTCTTCCTTGTACCACATGCTTTTACTTTCCTGTACCTATCGCCGCAATTCCCATCGGAATTTGCGCTACGGCGATATCTTTGCCTTGCCGCCAAAATTGGTACTTTCTCCCCAAAAATGGTTATCTTTTCCAAAACTTAGCAGCTTTCTAAATGCTGCGGAAGTTCTCTCCAACACTCCTTATATGACCAGGCGAAAAGATCGCAGAATTATTTAAATAAATTTGTGTACAAACTAATCTCTTGCGGAGAACAATTTGATCCAATGAAAATATTTTCCACGGTATTCGTTTTGGTGGAAATATTGATCGGGATAGTTGTTGAAATATTTTCCAATTTCCTTCAACAAAAATACCATGTTTCATTAAAGGGTTGACGAACAAGTTAATATCTCCACCAGGTCTCACTAAAAAATCTCCATTCTTGATTTTATTCAGATCTGGAAGGAAATTGGATCTGTGAAGCATATGTTCCAAAGGATGATCCAAACCTATCATAGCTTCCAGAATAACTTCATCTGATGGTAAAACAGTGTCTAAACAATCTAAGGAATTGGTGGAGTCTATTTACCATGCAGGAATATAATCAATATATGACTCCATGGAGACCGAAGTAGTCAAGATATAATCTATCTCAAAGTTTTTTATGCTTGATAAGTCACTTGTGTGACGGATAGGGGCATAATTGGTTCCTATTGAGTAGGAAGAATCCAAAGATCAGTTATTTGAACAACTATGAAGACCTCCTTATCTAACACGTTATTTTTAATCGTTGAACCAATATAATTTACGGGAGCAGTTAACTCAAAAGTGCCCATCAATGATGAGTACATAGATACTCCTAAGATCTCACTAGGAGGACGGTCTTGATCAATTCGAGGGATAATCAAATCCGAAGGAGTTGTGCTATTTTTTTGGGAAAAGGATTGTTGGTCAATCGTGATGATATTTTGTTCATAAGGGAACATAAGTACCCAAAAAACGGACGAAGGAATGGATTTCATTGCATACGAACAACTTATTCCCAACAACAAATTGTAGTTGAGAGAAGCATCTACAACTTCCACCTCTACTGACACTACCTTACCTGCAATATGTATCTCAAATGAGGGTAAGATTCCATGCACATGGAAGGATCTACCATCAAAAGAGGTAAGTAATGTAACTGAAGGGGCTAACTATGGAGACCCCAAGGCTTTCCAACAAGAGATAGCCATTACACACATTGACGTGTCTTCATCCACTACTATTTGTCCAATGGTTTTTGAACCATGGAATACTTTGATTTGGAAGGCCGCGTGATCAGGAAACCGGGGTTTGATATTTGACATATCAAATCTAGCCAACATACTTGACGAATCCATGCTTCCTATTGTCGCTAAAAGTGCATTTTGCTGCAATGGGAAGCTTTGAAAAACTTATAGAGTGGACATAACACACAACATTTGGGCTAGGTCCTCTACAACTGAGTAGTTTGGAGCGGCCCGTGAATTAGGGTTGTGCATTTCCCGTTTATAGACACCTTTCGGTATCTTCAGCATATGATATGTAGGTCTCTCTATATGAAGAGGAACATATGACTCATGGATTTATTTGTCTTTCTGCTACATATATGGGGTATAATTCTTGGCTCTCATTTGTAATAAATCATCTGAGTTAACCATATTGATGTAGGATTGATCAGCCTGACTGGAACAATGAATGCCACTAGTATTAGAGCTGCCAGAAGCTGGGATTTTTCCTTTGGGAAAATGATCCTTTAGGACAACTAGTTTCTTTTGACATAACAAATTCTGGGCTTCATCCATTAGAGGACATTGATGAATGAGGTGATCTTCTTTACAAAGTTTGCAAGGAAAATTTACCTTCTTCTTTTCTCTTTTTCCCTCGACAATTTTAGTAATTTTGGGATTTTGTTGGTTTACTTCCCCTTTCTTACCCTTTTTCTTATTGTTGGGTTGTTGGGGACCCTTTTGATTTGACTGTACATTTTGTACAGTTTCCATTTGTGAAGGGAGGATGCAAACGTAGTTTCTTTCACAGCAGAATGATTCCTTGAAAGTGCATGGACTTTCTTAGTCAAAGCTTCTAAAGTGGATGAGTTGACTGAACCTACAATTCCATCGGCATGTGGTCCAGGTTTAGGTTTACCTAGATTGATGTTTAACCTAGGTGCATCTGGAATAATTTCATAAAGGATCCTAGGTTGAGCATAAATCAAGTCAAGTTTTTGGGTCCTTAGAATGGCTTCCTCTTTAGAAGTAACCCTAGAAGTTGACACATCTTTGGAGATGTATGGTAACAGTGATTTCAAGAACCACTCCAATTGAAATTCCGAGGGGATCTTAGCTTTATTCAGTCGTTTATGTCTTCTCCACTCTTGAATATGATCAGATATATGAGTGGCTTTATTCTATCTAAAAGTAGATAGAAGGTTTGTGCCACCATCATACCGGACGAGAAGATGGAAATGGTTCAGTAAAATCATCTCTAAATCACAAAAGTTGTATAGAAAGGAAATCACACTTATGCGGAAAGGAACAAGAAGGATTTGGGGCACCACACTATAGTGGATGCGCATGTTCTTACCTCTCGTCTTACCATTCTCCCCTCCCTCTTATTGTGTAATGAAAAAGAAACCTATCTACCCCTATCTACCTAGACTCCAATCCCTTTAGCACCTCCCCGGCAATGGCGCCAAAATGTTGGGTAAAATATGCACTCTAATTCAACATTCAAATTGTCAACCTGGGAAGGGAGCTTATCAGATGCAATCACTATATGTGTAGGATTGAAGGCTTGAACTAACCTGAGTTGACTAAAGATGCAACTATATGATTTTCAATTACTTGCATGACTTTCATAATTCAAATGCAAGAATTTATTCTATCTATGAAAACAGGAAACTGATTAACAAATGAGGCGAGTAGGAAATTTAATAAAGATATTTAATTGAACTGAATTGATTTGGAAGCAAGTAAAAAACTTGATAAAGATGTTTAATATAGAAACAAGTAGAAAACTTGATAAGGATATTTTATTTCTGATCCAAATCTTATGTTATGATCATCTTCATTAATTATATGAAATGGGAAACTAGTCCTATGATTAATGAAGAAACTATTAAAACTGAAATAACTTAGAAAATAGAATTATTAAATCTTATATGAAGCAAATATTGAAAACTTATAATAAATTGTACTTAAAAATAAAACTGATACATTCTAAAATAGTAACTTATTAGCAAACCCAACATAAAAGACATAATTCTGAAAATTAGTTGAAAAGAAGATTAGAAGAAAAAGTAAGGAAACTAAGAAGAATGACAAAATTTAATTAAACCTCTATGTAACATAAAACATGATCTTAATTACATTAAAAACTGTTAATTAGAAACAAGAAGAATCATGGTTGAAAGGCAGAAGAAATCAAATTCTGAAAAAGCATAAAACAGTGCAGAAAGTGTAAAGGTTCGAATGCCGGTCCGAATGCCTGTCAGAATGGCGGTCTGAATGACTGTCTGAATGGAGGAAAATGAGTTAAATTAAGGAAAAGAAGAGTTTTGGATGACTTTAACTACCAGTTGGCTGACGCATATGATCCTACAGTGCAAAGGAAGCAAGAGAGTGATTATTTAATGGCTAACCTAACAAGAAGCTATTTACTCTAATCATTATCTAAGAGGATGGACTATTTCTATGAGATGTGAGAAGAAGGTTAGGAAGAAGAGAGTTAACCTACAACTACAGGAAGAGGCTGATTAACTGAGGGAATTAACCTACAACTATAAGAAGAAGAAATTAATGGAAGAAACTAAAATAACATCTAACAAAATGGAGGAAAACTGAAAGCAACTACAGAGTACTAAGCTTGGTCAACCATTCCTAATCCTGAAAAAGAGGTTGTGTTAGCAGTAGAATATGATTTACAAGAAAAGCAAGGAAATAACATCTATAGTAAACAAGAATAATCTAAACAGCTGAGAAAAAAACTATCTACTTGTAGAAAGAAAATACAAAATGAAATAAACCTCTAGTTGATGAGGGGCCCTTCCCAGCAATAAGAGGTGGGACTAAATCGTCTTGATCACTATCAGCAGAGCATCAACGTACTGAAAATTCCATTAATCTGAGAAAAAAATACACAATACTTTTGTCTATTCTCTACGCTATCTGGTCCTCTAAACTCTTCACAGCTATGAACTAACTTTGTTTCTCTATGCAAGCATCTATTTATAAATTACAATGGATGAGAAGGTTGACAGAGTCAACCTCTCTAATAATAGAGGCATTTATGGCTGTAACCGGCTTCTTTAAGTGATGCATGACAGCGTAGGGAGCATCAATCTGTCTTCACATGGTTGTTTCCTTCACACAGCTTCTTGGACCATTGATCTTTCTTTGACGTGGAACAGGAATTGTGTTGGAAGACTGAGCGTGGATGGACAAAATCTTCCGGAACACCAGCGTGAATGGGTGTGCATGATTATAGGTCGAACGAGCAAGGAAATTGGTGTGTGGAGAGTTGACGTGGAGGTAGGATGTGTTGTCGAGTTTAGCAGGCTTGGGGATGAATCTTCCAGAACTAGATCTCTTTATCCATGACCTTCTTATGGCAAATAGAACCCATGTGTCCATTTTTATCTTTAATGGCCCGAAGTATGATAACCACTGAGTCTGCGGGATGAACACAAGGCTGAATGACGAGCTGGATGCGGCTGAGCATTAGCACAAAACACATAGTCTGAATAAAGGTTCGTTTGAAAAACGCAGCCTGTAAATCAAATCTTAAATGCCAGGTATGCCCAGAAAATGTCATTTAAACATAAATAAATTATAATATAGAAAGATGTGAACAATCTTTACGTAATAAGTAAATATATGCATACCTGGTCTGTTTGATGGGATGAATGGCGGAAATAATAACTTATCATAACAAAAATAATGAAAATAACGCCATTCAGATTAGATTCGATGGTAAAAAATGGTGACAAAAATGGACATCAACACTCCCCCAAACCGAAGATATGCCAGGTCCCACTGAGCAAAAAGAAAAATAAATAAGGAAAAAGTGGATGCCATTGGATGGACTCGGAAAGGATGAGAGCAAGAAGAATGATGGTGAGGATCAAGCAGAGGTCAGTTTTAAAGCACAGTCCAATTGAATGTTTGAAAAATCATGAGATAGAAATTTGGCACGTTTAAACAATCATGCCATTATTCAGAAATTTTGAAACGTGTACCATAATAAAGATGTATGCATTAACGGATTCATATGGTTTGTGAAATATTCAACCATGTCTAAAGTAAACTTTGGACAGGTTGAAAGAAAATTTTCATCATAGGATTATAACATAGTGCATTAAAAATCATGATGATCTTTAATTAATAAAATGACGGTTCACATGTTGATTTTTTGCATATAACTTAATGAAAAGTTAAAACCATATGATAACTAGACAATAATTCTGAAAATCGCAATAATGCATGATTAATTGATTCATTTGGTGAAGTCGAGATGAATTAAATGAATGAGATAGTGCGCAGAGATGATATTTGATTAATCCTTGATATGGTTAGTCAATTAGATTTATCAATATAATTAAAAAAATAAATTAAATATCTTAGCACACTTAATCATGATGTTATAAGCTATGGTTTCATTTGGATCATCATTCATTTGCTCCATTCAACCCTTCATACAGACCATTTGTTTGTACAAGATGTGCTTCCTGGATCTGATTGCCGCAGATTATGCAAAGAATTTCTGCTGATTGCTGCTGATTATGCAGAGAATTTATAAGGCTGCTAGCACACAAAAGGATGATGTAAACCTGCTTTTTTGAAATCTTCAGTCGCTCTTCTTTGTTCAACATGGATTAGAACAATTTTTTTTTTCTTCTTCTGTTACTTGCATTATTCCTGAAACAACAGATCATTGTATAAGGACTTTAATTGTATTATAAGTAATCAAAAAAATAGAAGCAATTTTGAATCCTAGTAAATAGAAAAAATAGAAATATTGTTGAATCCTCCCCCAAACCGAAGGCATGGCACGTCCCCGAGCCATTAATAAATTAATACTGGGTTGTATGCTTCTTATGTAAATATTCTAGATCAACAACAATCAGCAGGAAATCCTAAAAGAAACATCATTATTCTAAAAATTAGAACTTTTTGAGAAAAATATGTATTCATGATATGACCAAAACAATATCATACTAAGTCAGATTCTTTAATACCTGCAAATTTGTCAGTATTTGTAGGATAATCATATCCTAAGTATTTGTTTGAATTAGATGACAGGTTCCAAGTCCAACTTACAACCATTATCTAATGACAGTATAAATAATCGGCCTAAACATGTGTTCGTATACTCAGGTTTTTTATTAAATATGTGAATAGCAATGCATTAACCAAAACCTCTTTTACCCGATATTGACTCTCTACCAGCAGGCCTGTTCAGTACCCCTACGAGTTTATCTTGGTACCATGCAAGCATAGCCACGTTGCCAACGATCCTATTCAATACCCCTACAGGTTTACTTGCATTTACCGAGCTTCCTTGTTTAAGATTTTACTTAGCATGGACCCATTGCCAACGAGCCTGTTCAGTACCCCGACGAGTTTACTTCGTATAATGATATTTTTAGTAAGGAAGTTGGTTAGCACTAGAGTGTGCCAAGCCTATTAAACACATAATTCAAATTTTTAGCACAAACCTTATGAGTAACTTAATTTATAATGGCCTAAATTACAGATCATGTCAAAAGATAATAAGCTAAAGCTGTTCTTTGACTTCATAGTCTATCTTCTTCATAAAAGGTTAATAATGTTCCCCATAAAATAGAAAATATCACCCACTTTTAGGCTACCTTTTAAAGGTGCTTTAGAGACAAGTTTTGATAATGAGTCTAGGATGAACTAGGAGTCCATAGGTGTAAGATTGAGTTTTGTGGAGATCATAATAATTAGAGTAGGTCTTTGAGTAACTGGTATAATAAGAAATATGCATGTATGATGTAAGATTGCTTTGGTTTAGGCATTAACATGATCTTATTCTTAGTTCTTTTCTTTTAAAGGAAAACAGAAAGTGAAGTTGTATAAATATCTAAAGCTAACTAACCACATACAACTTTTTATTTATATACATACTATCCTATGCTATCTAAAAGAAAGAAAAACTCATTATTCAAGTGTAAGAACTTTTCCAATATAACCATGTGCGAAGCAAAATGAAAAACATACCTATATCCACATATGAAAAATTTAAAGCAGTGATTACCTGGACGTGGAGAATCAATTGACTTACTTGCTTTCGCAATAGAAGTTGTCAAATGAAGGAATGGTATTGTGACCTCATTACCTCTTGGAACCATCTTTCGATGTAATCCTGATACTCACCTTCCTTCCTCATGCCTTGCAGATCCTCTTCTTTCGAATGTTCAATTGCTTGAGTACATGAAAGATCTGTCGATAGATATGTGGAGAAATTTTCAACATCAAGTCTCTCTCCATCAAATGTAGTCTCCAAGTTTTCGGTTTCGTTAGCAGATTGGCAAGGAGATTTGGCTTGTAGCTCATGGAACTATGGTTCTTCTATTATTTCTGGAGAGGTATATAAATTCTTGACTTCTGTAAAGATGTGTTCTTCTTGAGAAGAAGATATTGAGATCCCAGCTGCTGCTAGGATTTGAGAGAGTTTTCTCATACTAATAAGCACCTTTGAATCCATGTCATCAGCTGGTAGGTTCTGTCGCACACATGGGTTAGTCTTGGAGTTCTTACAGCACCAAGTTTTATTTTTTTATGTGTTTTTTAAATAATTTCTATTACAAAAACATATTTGCAAAAAACAGACCACACTTGCTGAAAGAATAACACACTTGAAAAGAAGGAAGGCAAACTTTACGAAATAAATTGCGGAAAATTAAATACTCAAATGTACAAAAACGAAATCACACTTGTGCGGAAAGGAACGACAAGGATTTGGGGCACCCCACTATAGTGGATGTGCAAGTTCTTACCTCTCGTCTTACCATTCTCCCCTCCCCCTTGTTGTGTAATGAAAACGCAACCTATCTACCCCTATCTACCTAGAATCCAATCCCTTTAGAACCTCCCCAACAATAGCGCCAAAATGTTGGGTAAAATATGCACTCTAATTCAACATTTAAATTGTCAACCCGAGAAGGGAGCTTATGAGATGAAATCACTATATGTGCAGGATTGAAGGCTTGAACTAACCTGAGCTGACTAAAGATGCAACTATATGATTTTAAATTACTTGCATTACTTTCATAATTCAAATGCAAGAATTTATCTATCTATGAAAACAGGAAACTGATTAACGAATGAGGTGAGTAAGAAATTTAATAAAGATATTTAATTGAACTGAATTGATTTGGAAGCAAGTAGAAAACTTGATAAAGATGTTTAATATAGAAACAAGTAGAAAACTTGATAAGGATATTTTATTTTTAATCCAAATCTTATGTTATGATCATCTTCATTAATTATATGAAATGGGAAACTAGTCCTACGATTAATGAAGAAACTATTAAAACTGAAATAACTTAGAAAATAGAATTATTAAATCTTATCTGAAGCAAATATTGAAAACTTATAATAAGCTGTACTTAAAAATAAAACTGATGCATTCTAAAACAGTAACTTATTAGCAAACCCAACATAAAAGACATAATTCTGAAAATTAGTTGAAAAGAAGATTAGAAGAAATAGTAAGGAAACTAAGAAGAATAACAAAATTTAATTAAAACTCTATGTAACATAAAACATGATCTTAATTACATTAAAAATTGTTAATTAGAAACAAGAAGAATCATGGCTGAAAGGCAGAAGAAATCAGATTCTAAAAAAGCATAAAACAGTGCAGAAAGTGTAAAGGTTTGAATGTCGGTCTGAATGCCTATCTAAATGGTGGTCCTAATGAAGGAAAAAGAGTTAAATCAAGGAAAAGAATAGTTTTGGATGACTTTAATTACCAGCTGGCTGATGCATATGATCCTACAGTGCAAAGGAAGCAAGAGAGTGATTATTTAAGGGCTAAACGAACAAGAAGCTATTTAATCTAATCATTATCTAAGAGGATGGACTATTTCTATGAGATGTGAGAAGAAGGTTAGGAAGAAGATAGTTAACCTACAGCTACAGGAAGAGGCTAATTAACTGAGGGAATTAACCTACAACTACAGGAAGAAATCGATGGAAGAAACTGAAATAACATCTAATGAAAGATTATGTAGGAAAATTGAAAGCAACTACAGAGTACTAAGCTTGGTCGACCATTCCTAATCCTGAAAAAGAGATTTTGTTAGGAGCAGAATATGATTTACAAGAAAAGCAAGGAAATAACATCTACAGTAAACAAGAATAATTTAAACAACTGCGAAATAAACTATCTACTTACAGAAAAAAATAAAAATAAAAAATGAAACAAACCTTTGGTTGATGAGGGGCCCTTCCCAGCAATCAGAGGTGGGACTAAATCATCTTGATCACTATCATTAGAGCATCAATGTACTAAAACTTCCATTAATCTAAGAAAAAATTACACAATACTTTTGTCTATTCTCTACGCTATCTGATCCTCTAAACTCTTCACAGCTATGAACTAACTCTATTTCTCTATGAAAGCATCTATTTATAAGTTACAATGGATGAGAAGGTCGACAGAGTTGACCTCTCTAATAATAGAGGTGTTTATGGTTGTAACCGGCTTCTTTAAGTGATGCATGACAGCGTAGGTAGCATTAATCAGTCTTCACGGGGTTGGTTCCTTCACGCAGCTGCTTGGAGCGTCGATCTTCCTTTGACGTGGAACGGGCAGTGTGTTGGTGGACTAAGCATGGACAGATGAACAGTTCCAGAACACCAGTGTGAATGGGTGTGCGTGATTCCAGGTCGAACGAGCAAGGAAATCGGCGTGTGGAGAGTTGACGTGGAGGTAGGATGTGCTGTCGATTTTAGCAGGCTTGGGGATGAATCTTCTAGAACCATAGCTCATTATCCAAGACCTTTGCATGGCAAACAAAACCCACGTGTCCATTTTTGTCTTTAATGGCCTGAAGTATGCTAAACACTGAGTCCATGGGCTGAACGCGAGGCTGAATGACGAGCTAGACGCGGCTGAGCATTAGCACATAACACATATTCTGAAAGAAGGGTCATTTGAAAAACATAGCCTGTAAATCAAAACTTAAATGCCAAGTATGCCTAGAAAATGTCATTTAAACATAAATAAATTATAATATAGAAAGATGTGAACAAAATTTGCGTAATCAGGAAATATATGCATACTTGGTATATTTGATTGGATGAATGGCAGAAATAATAACTTATCATAAGAAAAATAATGAAAATAATGCCATTTAGAGTAGATTCAATAGTAAAAAATGGTGACAAAAATAGACATCAATAGTATCCCTAAAAAAAGGGATATTAGATGAATGTAATGCTCGCCTCGGTACCTTGACTATTTAGAATAATGAGGTACTAGTTTTGAAATGAACCGGCTAAGTAAAACACGAACCATTTGAATTTACTTTAAAAATGCTTGAACGACAGTTATAGAAACTATTACTTTACTTAATTAATGAATGCTGGATATGCTAGACTAATTGAGATAGAATGACTAAATGCTAGATATGCTGGACTGATTGAGATAGAATGATTGAATGTTAGATATGCTCGACTGATTGAGATAGGATGACTGAATGATAGATATGATTTACTGATTGAGAGAAAAGGATGAATGAAATATATGCTCAACTGACTGAGATATTATGATGGATGATGAAATATTTCATAGTGTAGCGCTACTAATGTGTGCTTGAGTGTGTGTGTGTGCAGTGGCAGGTAAGATGATGTACCGACTAACCCACAATGGAATTATAGGGGTCGTAAGAACGGAAAGAACACATAGGGGTACGACGACTGATTGTCGACCCTGGACTAGCAACCATGCACGGGTGAAGCCATTTCATCTCACCCGGGGAAGCATATGCTGTATGGGCAAGGCCATGATGAATTGGTCGCGTACGATGAGTTGAGGGGCGCGCAATAAGGAGAGCCTTATCCCTTAATATCCCTTAGTCTCCAAGGAGCATAGTTGAGAGATCGTGATAACGGTTCCCGGTCGCTACGCAGTACTCCCCATAAGAAGGAAGAAATGAAACCGTCAGAAGGGCCCACCGAAGAGGTATCTAGACAAGAATGAGAGGAAGAAAATTAATCAATGGTATAAATGAAAATTTCACATAAGATTTAAGAAATACTTTATTTCATTAATTTGAATAATTCTATTCAAGATTTTATTTTATTTTTAATTGATTTCATTAATAAAAGAATTGTTTTTATTTTATTATTTAAGATTTTTACTTTAATTAAATTTACTATTCATTTAAATTATTTTATAAAAAGGAAATTTAAAATAGGTTATACTTTTAGTAAAAGGAATCATCTTTTAATTCAATCTTAATATTAGGAAAAGAAAGAAAAGCAGAAAGCAATAAGTCTAACAAAAATATTGTTAAGTAAACTAAATGAGAACCAAAAGAGAAGTAGAACTCTTCTACACCTAACTCCCACTAATCTAGGGATTTAGGTGCACATTAAAGACATTAAGAAGACACATGAATTTGAGAATATTGGAAATTAAAATATTAAATTAAATTAAATATGTGCATGGACAGACACATGGCACACAGGATTTTGCTATATAATGAGGGAGGAGAAGGAGAGAAGGACATCTCTCACTCCCTAATGTGGATGGTCATCATAATCTCGGATTATGTTATGATCCTTGGAGTTGGGATTAGCTGGAATGGGGATTGGGAGATCCTTTCGGGAGGCTAGCTGGTGTGTTCTTACAACCCCATTAGCTCGGGGGTTTGAGGTGAAGAAGAGTAGCCTCGATATGGTAGGGTGGTCAACCAAGGGGTCACTCGATACTTCATCAGGAGATTGGATTGGATCGTGCAAAAACCACTTCGAGGACTCCATCGATTCACTGGACCAACCATCGAAAATAGGTTTGATGTATATTTATTTTATTTATTTTGCTAAATCCTTTTGAGAATGAATAAATCTGAGTATATAGTTTTATATATTGACATTCATGTACTACAATAGATAGAACTAGATATATGGCTTCTATATCTTCTTCTGACAAATCATACTGGAAGTTTTCTTTTTGGGGACCCCAAAAAGGGGGTCCCTACAATGAACCAATAGTTGATCCAAAAGGAGCAGATGTCAACGCAACCTGAGTGCTAGATGATCCTGAGGATCTAGTATTGAAACTAAAAGAAGACTTAGAGAAGAATACATTAGAACGATTTTCTTGAAGAGCCAGATACAACATGATGTGCCAGTTTGATCTACTGGCATTGACGATACGTTGAAGAATAGTTTTCAAAGTTTTTTTGACCGCTTAAACTTGAACATTCGCTTGTGGATAAAATAGAGATGAGTGTGCTTGTTGAAAACCTAGCATAGTGGGTAACTCTGTCATCATATAGTTCTGGAAATGTCTACCATGATCAATGATGATCTATTTATGTATGTTGAACCCGGAAATGATCTGATTGAAAACGAAATAGGTTATCGTTTATCCATCTGCTTTCACAGTAGGCATTGCATCGGCTCACTATGTAAAGTAGTCAACTACAATGATGATGTACTAATGTCCCCCAGAATAAACTAGGTTACAAGTCATATAATCAATCCCCCACTTGGTTAAGGGACCTATTGTGATAATAGGGTGAAGAGGAGTTGGGTGTGCTCGCATTTTCTTTGTGAAAAAATGACACAGATGACGGTGTTTCGCGGCTTCCACACAATCTTTGAAGATGGTGGGCCAAAAATAACCAACACGCAGTATTTTATGGGTTTTTTCCAACCCCAAAAGATGACCTCTACAGGCTCCACTGTGGGCATCATTCAATACTGAATAGGCTTCGTCCAGATACAAACAACGACATAATATAAAATATATCCCCCGTCTATATAGCGTATCGAAAATAATGAGGTATTTCTTGGCATGATGCCTAAGCTTTCGTCGTTCTTCTCTAGAGAAATTCGGTAGACACTTCAAATTCTGGAGATATATTAAAATGTCTCCATACCATGGATCAGAGGTTTCAATGAGGAATATATGTTCAACAGGGACTAATGGGTCTTCTTCATTGCATGTTACATCACTAGGAAATTCAAATATCAGTCCAGTGAACACCAAATACCTTTTTTACTTAACAGATTGAAAGGTAAGATGAAATTCTTGCAGGATGACAATACATTTGTTGAATTTACCCTCGATAATGCGTTGAGTTAAAACATATTGGAAATGATTGACGTCCACTATCATTTTGGTGTTTTGCAGTAAAATATGGTGACGAAGCCTCTGAACGACATACAGAGCAACTAATGCCAATTTATCAATGTGAGAGTGCTTAAGTTCAAGAGTTACAAGTGCGGGAGAGAGGTAATAAATGACATGATATTGGAGTTTGTCATCTTCCTGAACCAATACTATGCCAATCATGGAAACAGATGCAGCTAGATATAGAATAAAATCTTGTGTATAATCTGGCAGGCTGTTTGACGGACAATCTACCAAGAACGGACAATCTACAAATAGAACAGAATATAAATCACTCTCGTATATCTAATTAAAGATCAATGGACTAGATATGTTTACCTTATATATCGTTGATCCTTTTCTCCTTGAATGTTGCTCCAAGCTTGACGATCTTTAGATCTGAGCTACAAAACCCATCAAAATAACAAGACAACAAAACAAGTAAAACACATCTACACAATAATAGATCTAAGTAAGCAGTCAAGCAGGAGAACTACACAATATATCATTAACACAATGAGATTTTGGTGGAAAGAACTTATATTACTATATTGAAAGGGAAGTACATAGGATGAAAAGATTACAACCAATGACTTGACGTAGCAATCCTCCTCTGATCAAACCAATGCCAAAGCCTCCCAAGGAAGTGTGAGTCTCCCAATAGATGAGTAGAGATCTCTCCTAAGGTAATTTCACCAGCATTTAGACATTATAGACTTCCTCCCCTCGGTGTGGGAGTGAGCTTCACTTATATAGGACTAAGTGGATAGGGTAGGTTAAGATATGGTAGGAGAGAGATAGGTGATCTTTCCAAGAGGTTAGGAAACGAATGCCAGCTCTCCCAAAGGTCAGGGACAAGGATCCATGTCAGCTAGCTTCGAGAATGGACTCGAAGAGGCTATTTTTGTCCATTAACTGACATCGTCACAAGCTGCAAGAGGCCAACCTGCAATGTCGCATGTTGCATTAAGGCAGCCTGCGATGACCTCTCTAAACCTAGTATGAATGGGTTTGCATCTCTTCCAGGTTAATTACTTAGTCAAGGAAACTTTAGGGATGTTTACACTGAGTCTCATGATGGCAAGATTTAGGTGTAGTAGAATAACCCCCAAAGCATGAAGCTGTTTAAATTGGACAGGTGAAATGCTTTGACAAAAGGAAATGGAATTGGCTTGTCGGATGAAGGATGCTGCTGCAGTACAACTGACTTTGAGTACACAGTCTCATATGATGTACAACATGGCTGCTGACCAATACATTGCAGATCCATGGTAGTAATGACCGACTAAACACCATCATGGATACTAGACACAAGCGTAGATCCATGATGAGATGATAACACAGCCACGACCAATACAAATGTGGATCTATGCAATATGACTCAAACAATCTCCATCTCAACCTGGGTAAAATATGACTCCCCAGGGTCTTCAAGTCGAACCTGCAATGATACGAATCTATCCATGTGATTACAAATGTCTTGATGTCGAACATGGTAGAAACCACTTGATTACTGGTCATTGATGTATACCGTTAACAAGCGCGAGGGAAATCACCATTGATGTCAATGATTCCCAGGTTATCATAGTACATATCATCAAGCGTGAATAAATGAGTTGAATTCGAACACAAGATGAAATATTTCAATCAAGATTCAATGATGTAAACTCATGTCAAAAGCGAGTTAACCTACCATTGAGGCATGCAGGCCCAAGGTACTCAATTGGTTTCTAGATTCAGTCCTCGGATGATGAGTTGAAGTCGACAAGGATGAATCCGTCAAAGGAGGGCCATAATGAATCCCCCATCATCAACATGAAACAAGACAAAGGATGTGTAGAGAATATAGGATGGTATAGTAACATACAGGATTGACTCAGAGTAGACCGACATGGTGGTAGGTGTACTGACTGCAGATAATGAATGGTGAGAGTATTCTTAAACATGGGAATGGCATGAGTTGGTAGTATTGAGATGACGAGTACGACACTAACTTCTTAATGCAACTGATGGTGGAAGCATTATTTGAATGACTCAAAGGAGTAATAAGACTTGGGAAGTAGGTGAAACTCAAGGACAAACAGATGATCCAAGTGTAGTATGCAAATGCAAATGAGTGACATGTTCAAGAATGACTAGGTACTGCCACAGATAAAGGATGTATCATAAGAACTTTCCTTTTTCCCTATCATGAATGATGAGTGCCTCATGTGTTTTTTATGAGCTTGATGAGGGTAATGAGATGCTCGGTATAGCTCATCTCATAGATAAGTCCAATCCCAAATATTTTCCGAACCTGGGAGAAGAGGGGTTCATCCCATGACAGGCCCTTCAATGTGAAAGTTTAATGAGTCCATAGAAGGTAAACTGAGTTGTCCTTTCATGTTTAGAGAGTTTGAAAAGAACTAAAGAATACTCCAATGGTCCTTGTTCGTAAAGTTATCCTCATCACCCGAAAAAGGGTAAAACAACGCGAGAGAGGACTCTTCCAGTCATGATTGGATGGAGTATTCATTTTTCATAAATTGTGCCCCCTGGTCCAAAAAAGGGGTAAACTATCCCTAGGAAAACGACCATTCAAATTATTTAACACGCATGAATGCGACAAGTTCGCTTGGCAATCTTTTCATATTTCGAGATCCTGAAAATGGCTTAAAGATAGACTTCGAGGGGGATCCTTTTCCATAGGAGTTTAACAAGCTCAGAAAAGTGATAAATCGTAACTTGGTAACTTATTGTCATGGTTTTAAGAGCACAAGAAAGAGCAAAGAGTAAGCTCAACATCATTAAATAATTACAATCTAACGGATAAAAAATAACAACAAAACATTCAAAGGGTTGTTCATACTTGAGATGATCGCTTCAATGTGAAAACAACGCAAAATAGAACACTTAACAATTCATGCACACTTGAAAACTAGGTCAAAAGAGTCGACGAAGTATCCAAATGCATTAAAAATGATCAAACTATAGCAAATGACCTAAAAAGCATCAA
Organism: Larix kaempferi; assembly: GCA_027924585.1. Taxonomy (NCBI): domain Eukaryota; kingdom Viridiplantae; phylum Streptophyta; class Pinopsida; order Pinales; family Pinaceae; genus Larix; species Larix kaempferi. The sequence goes on from BSBM01000104.1 coordinate 2,447,078, forward strand.
ATATTTGAAAAAGAATATTCCTTTTTGTTTATAAATAGGAAAAAGATCAAATAATAGTCACCATTGATCATTTTCCAAATTGGGGAGAAAAAGTGCCAATTTGGAGCAGAAATTCACTTGCCAATTACTGGAGCTACAAGCAACCATTTCACAAGCCGTTTGAAGCAGGTAACTCTAAATCTTATCCAACATACTTCTAGTGGCTTACAATTTCAGTTTTAGCTCACTTCTTGGGCTTTTTGGTTGATTTGTGGGGGGCTATTGCATCCTCAGGTCGTCACAGGTCTCCCTTATGGAAACTGCGATGAGCCTGGTTCGTCAAAAATACCGCAAAGATGGGTTGTGATGATGTCACACTGTCAATATTGATGGGGTGTGATGGCGTAAATGTCGAACCCCATAAACAAAACTAGCACAAAAAATGAAACTCCAAAGGATGAAGTGAGTTCTAATGATGTTAAAATGCTCCTTTTGGCAGGTTAGTAGCAGCCAACATGGTCTTAGAGTGGCGTGAGCGAGAACACGAGGTAGATGATGTGCAAGCTGCAAATGATCTGTTATGTGTGACGGAATTAAGGAACTGTGGACTTCTAAAGTTCTTCTGGATCTAGGATATGAGGGCCCAAATCCTGCTGCTAGAACATATGCTTCGGAGTTGGGATGCAGCTCAACAACATTCATGATCGGCGAGCATAGAGCGACCATAGATGTCGAGGACATGTACTTCTTGATTGGATTGTCCCGAAGGGGGGACAATGTGGGTCTTACCGGATCATGGGGAAGTGATCGAATTGTGGATGACTTGATCCTTCAGTATTGTACTCCTCATGCCCGTGCCTCTAGTGGGAAGATTCCCATTAAAGAGGTACGAGATCGTCCGCTGCATGCCGTACATTTTACCATAGTGAGTATAGTAGGGAGCCAAGCTACTCATCTAGCTACTAGGTCCCAGATGCTATATGCGGAGGACTGTATGTCTCCAAAGGTATTCAACTAGTGTGAGGGATTGCTCACCAACATTCGAGATCAGCTGACCATGTGTCGGCGTGGAGAGCTCAAATGGTTCGGATATGGGTCGATAGTGATCTCATTTCTATTGGAGCGGGTTCCCCTCTTGTGCCCACAGGTGCCTTTGGATGATAGGGATCCTAGGGATCCTCACATGGCCAGATCGATAGAGGTGATGGCCGGCCATGGTGGGGGTCCTACCATCGGGTACGGTCCTGAGTTCTTCACCTGGTTGGAAGGCCATTTTCTCATGGTAGAGGACTGCCCATACAGTGGTATGGATTACACGGAGGACCCAGACTTGGTGTTTCCCAAGGGAGCAGAGTGAGGAGACATTGGTAAGAAAAATGACCCTTGTACTTTTTAGTTTTGTGTATTTATGATTTTTTTTTGTTATAGCGCTAATAAGTTAAGAACATGTGTGTGCATATGTGGGCCCTATGCGACTAGTAGGATTTTCTCTTCCTGCGACGAGAGGAGGGGTCCAGTCATGACCCCAACCGTGCATGCTTCCATTGTGGAGATGGAGGATGTCTACGAGAACTTGACTGGGTTGATGTTAGATGTTCGAGAGCCGATAGTGGATGAGTTACCACAGCCCATGCAGAGATATGCAATTGGGGCGTCCGTGTACTTCAATGTGTTGCTTTGCAAGGTAGCAAGGGTAGTTGATTGCTTCCATAGTCAGCAGGCTAGAGTTGCGAGACCTAAGGGTGGACAGGTCAGACATTAGGCCTTATGTTGTTATTATGTATGTACTGAGAGCTCAAAAGCCTTAGATTTTGTACTACTGAAAGCTATGAGGGTTTAGATTTTATATAGATTCACTGAAAGCTGTCGTGCTTCAGATTTTGTACAAGCACTACTTTTTATAATTATTTATATATATATACAGACATTTTTGGCAGTTTAATACATTATGTGTTTTAGATGGATGAATGATGTGATCTTGTTTACATGTTTTCTTTTATACAATGGATGATTTTACATGTTATGAATGCTTTGTGAATATATTATGTGTGTGTGATGTACCAATCCAAAATGAAGTTGGCCATCGAGTCAGCAACTGTGTTCATATCCCATGGAATGTGCAGGTATTGAACAGATTCAAAGGACCTTTCCAGGAGACGGACTCGTCTGAAGAGACGGAGCAAAGTGGGATCAAGGATAATGTAGACCCAGTTGAGATGGGAAACCACTAGTTGTGAATCCAAATGGATGACAATGTGGTTCATACCCAAGGAAAGAGTGTTAGTTAGGGTTCCAATCACCACCTGATACTCTGCAGCGTTGTTGGTTGCGAATCCAAGACAATTTCCTCTTGAGCTAATGAGCTCGCCTGTTGGGTAATATAATACCCAGGCTGCCGAAGCAAGGTTACGGGTATGCCAGTTGGCACCGTCCGTGAATCCATAGCAAGTTTCCATCTGCACATGTAGACAGAACGTGGTATAAGAAGCGGAAACAAGTTCTAGACACACTGAAATAAACGTGTCACACCACACAAAAAACACACATGCCATGTACAGTATATACAAAATTTTTATGCATGAAAATTTTAGGCATAGTACCTCTTCAGGTAAATCCCATTGCGGGGTTCACCTTAAGATATTCCGTCGTAGTCCTCGAGCTCATAGGCTCCTTTCTCCAAAACACATTTAACGATGTAAGGTCTGTGCCACATGGACTCGAACTTTCCTGCCCCCAACTTGTCGTGTTTTTGGTTGTATGTAAGGACCAAATCGCCATCGTTAAAGATACGAGGTTCTACTGAATTTTCATACTGTGCTTTGATGCATTTATTATGCACCTCATTGGAAAGAGCAGCATCTCAACGAGACTCATCAAGCTTTGCTAGGTAAAGGAATCATTCTTCCTTGGTAGTAGTGTTAGGAAGAAGTTCGACGGTGAGTTGGAGGGATGGAATTTCGCACTGTATAGGTAGGACTGCTTCCAATCCATAAACTAATTGGAAGGGGGTAAATCCAATTGCGATCTTGACGAAGGTTCGGTAGGCCCATAATGTTGAAAAGAGGATATTATGCCAGTTGGACTTGTGCGTACCCACCATACGCTGGACCATAGTTTTCAAGACCTTGTTAATGGCCTCGACCTATCCATTCGATTGTGGGTAGTAGGGTGTTGATTTTTCATGGTGAAAACCCAATCTATCGCTCAATTCTTGAACCATGTGGTTCTGAAAGTGAGAACCATGGTTAGTAACTATAGACTGAGGAACTCCAAACTGCGCTATGACATGATTGAACATGAAGAGTGCAGTGGTCTTGCCATCGTTCTTGTATGTAGGATTTTCCTCGGCTCACTTTGTAAAGTAGTCCATAGCTACGATGATGTAACTATTCCCCCCATCCAAGGTAGGCTTACAATGCATGAATTCAATGCCCCATTTAGCGAAGGGGACAATGGCAATAACCGGGTGTAACGGGGCGGGATGGGTGCACTTTTTTGAATGAAAATGTTGATATGGAGGACATTTTTTTACGGCCTCGATACAATATTTAAAGATAGACAGCCAATAATATCCCACACAAAGAATATTTTGGGATGTAGCCATCCCAGAGAGATGACCGCCACAAGCCCCAGCATGACAATCATTTAGGACATGTTCAACCTCATCATGAGTCAAACAACGTCAAAGAATAGAATCGATACCACAGTGGTACAAAGTATCACTAATAATCAGGTAATACTTCGCATGGTGGAGTATTCGATAATGGTTGTCATGCAAAAATTGAGGGATGAAATGTTGGGTTTGAAGATATAAAGTGATATCTCCATACCACGGATCAACAGTACTAATAAGAAATAATGACTCATCCGAAAAGGAGTCATTGGGATCAGGTTCTACATCAGTACGGGGAAGGTCACAGATGAGCTCAGCAAACACCAAATACTTTTTAGACTTAGCCTTCTCGAAAAGGAGATCAAATTCCTGCAATATCATGATCCAGCGTGAATACTTTCCCCCAAGCACTTGACATTTCAAAATGTGGTACATGGGGTTTGAATCTGTGATGATGGTGGTGGTGCGAAGCAAAATTTAATGTCAGAACTTCTAGACGGCGATAACCGTCGCGAGAGCGAGCTTCTCAACATGTGAGTAATAGGTTTTAGTGTCAAATAGACCCTTACTTAAGTAATATATCACATGTTCTAGGGTGTTCTGGTATTCCTGCACCAAAACCATGGCGATAGTGGTGTCGGAAGCTGCAAGGTATAGAATGTAATCTCGATAGTAATTCAGCGGTTGGAGCACAGGGGCATGGGTAATGGCATGTTTGAGACTATCGAAGGATTTTTTAGCTTGATTGTCCCAAATGAATGGGATGTCCTTCTTGACTAGTCTCATGTAGCCCTGAGTCTTCTGTCCGAAATTACAAACGAAGCGCCATGAAGAAGTCGCTCGTCCTTGCAGACTTTGAAGTTCCGTAACATTAGTTGGAGGTGGGAGGGCGAGGATGGCTTCCACCTTCAAGGGATCAATGTGGATCCCATATTTTGAGATGATAAACCCTAAGAGGCATCGAGACTCGACACAGAAAATACACTTATGAGGGTTCAAACGGATATTGTACCATCTACATCTGAGGAAAACAACCGTCAGATGATCTATGTGGAATTTGCACTGCTTTGAGTAGGCAAGGAGGTCATCCAAGTAGGGTTCCACAAAGTTCTTCACATCATGTAAGGCATACGACATGGCCCACTGGAATGTGGCGCCAATGTTTTTAATACCAAATCGAAGTTTATGATACTCAAATGTTCCCCAAGGGAAGATGAATGCAGTCTTTTATTGGTCGATGGGGCGGATCTCAATCTAGTTGTATCTGGAAAAGCCATCCATGAATGAAAAAATGACACTTCCAACACAATTGTCGATAATCTGGTCAATAAAGGGAGTTGGGTAGTTGTCCTTAGGACAAGCTTTATTGAGATCCCGATAATCGACATAGACACGAATGGTACCCTGCTTTTTAGTAACAGGGACGACGTTTGAGACCCATTCTGTTAATGGGACAGGGTAGATGAAGCTGGCCTTCAAGAGTTTATCAATCTCTGCCTTGATTGCTGTAGTCTTTCGAGGGTGTACCACTCACAAATTTTGGCGGACAGGTTTGAAATCAGGATAGATTTTGATTTCGTGTAAAACAATGGTGGGGTCTATCCCACGCATCTCCTCTTAGGTCCAAGGAAACACGTCTCAGAATCGCTTGAATAAGGCCGTATAAGCAATGACTTCTTCAGGGGAACACTTATGGCCTAACTAAATGTGTTCCACTACACCAGGAGTAACCAAAATGTCAATCAAAGTGGTAGGTTCGATGTTCGCAAGGTTTCCCTCAGTGTCCGTATGACACGTGAGTATCGGGCATTGAGAGCAAGGGTAGACATTTGGCGAAAAAATGGTGCTAATGTTGTTCTACACATAATCCAATGGGGGAAGAAAATAATACTGGTGGTGGAGGTATTCCCACGGGGGGTTGTCTGCACTCATTATCTCCATGATGCACTCGTAGAAATGAAAAGTCCAGAGTAGAGAATCGGGTAGGGATGACATCCGTCGTAGAGAACAGGAAGTGGATGCCACTGGGAGGTGGTCCTCAGGTGCTGATTGGATAGCCTCGTAGGTACATTCAGTGGGTGAAAGAGGCATTGTGTCTCCAATCAGGTGTGTGGTGGCTTCATCGGGTACAAGCCATGTATTAGTAGGGTTGGGAAGAGATGAAATTTCTGATGAGATCATGTTCACCAAGGAAACATGATGAGGGGAAACTGGAAAAATGCCCATAAGAGATTAATCTTTTATGAGACCAACCCCTACACTCTCATACTATTTTGAAGATTGTCCAAGCATTGGGACATTATCACTGGGATGAGAAGTGGTGTCTGGTGTGCAAAAGTCCAGTTGGTCGACGGTAACAATTTGGCCTTGGTGAGGGAATTGCACTATGCGGAAGACAGATGATGCAACCGTAGTGATGGAATAAAACCAATTACGACCAAGCAATAGATTATAATATAATGGTGCTGCGACAACTTCCACGTTAATGGTTGCAGTCTTTCCCCCAAGCTCAACTAGCAAAGATCGCAGTAACCCATGGGGTTGAAAGCCATTCCCATCGAATGCTTTCAAGGTGGTGGGTGAACGGTTCAGTTCAGGGGAGCCAATGGCTCTCCAACAAGTGATCGACATGACCGAGGTAGAAGCCCCTTCGTCTAAGAAAGTACGATGGACTATCTTCCCTACAACATTGGTAGCAACTTTAAATGCAAGCTGACGGGAAAGCCTCGGCTTAAAATACTCGAGTCTAAAGATGATGGTGTTCGAAGAATCCAAATCGACTGCACTGATGGTAGCGAGGAGAGTCTTGTGTTGGTTGGGACAATTCTGCAAGACTTCTAGCGTTGATATGACACAAGGAGCTTGCGCCATGTCCTCTACGATAGTGTAATTCTGAGCGGCCCGAGCATTGGGATTGAAAACAACTTTCTGAATCGTTCTCTTGGGCGGATGCAATACTAACTCAAAAGAGGGCTTCTCAATGGTGAGAGAGGCTGGTGGTACAGTCACCTCAGGTAGAGAAGTGGAAGCTTTTTTAGTATTACTTCTAGCAGGGTCCTTTGAAGGGACTGAGTCATACGAACACGATCGAGTGTTCAAATTGACCATATCACTACACATCATGTGAACATGCGCAATAGAGGATGCCTCTCCTTGAGAAGGAGAGGTTTGAGCAATCAACTGCTGATTTTGAGTAGGGAAGGGATCGTTGAGGACTGCGGGTATGGGTTTTCCCTTAAGAAACTTTTGAACTTCGTCTCTATGGGGGCCCTCTTTAGAAAAGTGGTCATCACCATACAGTAGACAAGGATACTTCAACTTCCTTTTCTGTTTGGTATCATCATGGGTGCTCTTTTGTTCCTACTAGGTGGAAGATTTCTTAGGTTTCCCTTTGTTCTTTTTCTTACCACCAGACTTTTGAGGTGAAGCTGATGAAATTGAATTCACTTCTTCGATGATAGCAGGAGTGGATGATTTGGTGGTGTTGTGACCAACCTGCGTTGGTGATGGGGAAGAACCTTGTGGGTTCAACGATACAACAGTTTGGGAAGAAGGTTGGGTGGTAAGGGATCTAATAACGCTATCAGCTTGGGGTCCCTTGGGTGCTTTCGTGGGATCGTAGGTGCTACGGGGGTCATCAGGAAGAATGTCAAAGAATGTGCCGGATTGGGCATATACAAGTCTAGCAAATGGGCATGAGCGATAGATTGCTCTTCAGTGACAACACCTCCCAGGGAAACATAGCATGCTATGGTAGGTATGAGAGACTTCGTGAACCGGTCTGCAAGGAGTTGGTCTAGAATAGGAGCTTTAATCATATGTTGTCTCCTCCGCCACTCATGTATATGATCTGAGATGTGAGTAGCGGTATTTTGATGGAGTGAGGTCAAAATATCTGTACCAGTTTCGTACCGTATAGGCAGCTGCAAATGAGTCAGAAAATTCATAGCAAGAGAACCAAAATCGGGAAAAGAATGGGGTGGTAGTTCAATATACCACTTGGCAGCCGAACTAGTGAGAGTCCATTGAAATAACCTAAGATGAATCAAGTCGTCCATCAAGGAGTTGGATGAACATTACAAGTGGTATACCATCACATGGTTTTTGGGATCTTCACCCAGCTTGCCATCAAATTTGGGGATATCTAATGAAAGTTTCACTGGAATGGGTGGCCAATTAGTTACGTGGTAGATGGGGTCGTTGGTCAGGAGAGATAGGTTTGGTAGATCTAAAGTATCCAAAAAGGGAAGCTATGGATTAGGCTGCATGTACTGATAGTATTGATAAGGCATGTAATGACCAGTGGGACCTTGTATCGACAGACCATAGGGTGTTCCAGGAAGAAACTGGCCATACAGGTACGGGCCACTCGGACCAAATGTGGGTCTTCCATCGTAGTAAGGTGGCCCATTACCATAAGGTGGGGGCCCTCCTCCGCCACTGGGAGGGGGTGGGCCACCTCCAAATGGTGGGGGTCCGCCACCACCTCCAGGATAGGATGGATCATCACTGCCTCCGGCAGGAGGAGGTGGTGGTCTGCTACCACCGTAGGAATAGGATGGGCCTCCATTGCCTCCGTCGAGAGGGGGTGTTGGGCCACTACCGATGCCGAAAGGGTAAGGGCCACCTTCGCTAACTCCACCATAGTAGGGCTATCCTCTACCACCACCACCAGGATGGGATGGTCCACCACCACCACCACCAGGGTGGGATGGTCGACCACCACCTCCACCAGGATGGGATGGTCCTCCACCACCACCACCACGAGGGTGGGCCATGTTGTCCGAAATGAGGTGGTCCTCTACCAGAAGGTAGAGGTCTGCCTCCTCTAGAGTTATGTGGGCGCCTGCCGCCTCCAATGTAGGGTAATTTTTAGGGGTGAAATTTCACCAAATGTCTATTTTTCAGCCTTTTTTTCAAAAAATAAATTCGCTATTTGGTCATTTTTAGTCTCTAATATCGCCTATATTTACATAAAATATGTTTTTTTATCATAATATTCGCCAAAATTTACACATTTCAGTAGTAAATTGTATGTTTCATATTTAATATTTTCCTACCTATCTATATACATATTTTTTTCAATAAAAAATACTCGCCTAGGATACTATACTTCAGTCTAATATTATAATCCTTAAAAAATACCCTGCTCCAATGGGAGGTGGGGGTGGACCAAATGGGGGTGGAGGGACTTTAGGGACAGTAAGCGGGGGTCCATGTTGTAAATCATTTTGTTGTCCCCATAGAGTGTAAGGATTTTCGGGGTAGGGTACCCCGTAGAGTGCGTTTCCGGGATTAAGTTGACCCGGCACAAGGTTAAGATGACCTGGATACGCTTGACTCGATGGTGGTTGAATTACGTTGGATGGTCCCCCAACATGGGATAATCCCATAGTGGAAGGTACTGGAGGTAAGGAATTTCCAATGGAAGTATCGATGGGAATTCTTGCTGCGGTATTATGGTTAAGGGACAGGGGTTTCCCCCTAGCAACAACTTGTTGACCACTAAGTAAAGGTTGACCCAACACTGGTTGCTGATTATACACCGTAGCATTATCATTACCTATAAAGAAGGTAGGGGGTAAAAAGTATCCTCCCCTCAAAGTTTGGGGTGAGGGAGGAGCAGTTGACATAACCGTGGTAGTCATAGGTGTGTTGGACTGTTGTCCTTCAACACGTTGGGTTGTCTGAGGTATAGGACTGGTCTCCTATCTAGGAGATGGATGTGCAGGGGTTGATGGTTGACCAGTCTTAGAAGTGGTCGCGTGTTGCGTGGATGATTTTGGTGAATTATAAGATAAATAACAACTTGAGAGTGGTTGATAAGGAGGTAACATCGGGTCTGCGGCCCGTCATGCAAGACTACGGTTTGTGAACTTTGTGGCCATAGCACTTAGTCAAGCCAATTGTTTATGATAAGGTGTCATGCGGTTGTTGAGAGTATCCCAACTAGGTGGTGATTCAACGGAAAAATGAGCCACTGGGTGGCCTAGAGATGATGTCCAATAGGCTGCTGTTGGACCAACAACTGCTGAAGGGTTGTCTTGGGGTGAATTTATCCATTCCAATGATCAAGGATATCCCAGTAGAATGGGAGGTAGGTCTTGTGAAGTAAAATTTGGTGCTTCTTCACCCTGCGGGGGAAGAGAGGTAGGTGAATCTGGAGGAAACATATTCACTCCAACATTAAAAGTAGGGTTTTCCACTTCAGGTGACACGACCATGGCACGTGGGTCCATCCTTACCTTTGAAATTACCTCTTGGTTAAGTGGATATTTGGGTGGCAAGTTCTGAATCCTATGAGACCATCTCCAAGGAAAGTCATCCAGAGTGACTGAAACAAAAGTTTCTCCTAAGGAAAGCTAAACAAAAGAAAAGAAGACCAGACAAAACCCTACACAAATTAAGGCCACAAGCAAACTTATGTGATAAGAGTGGATTCAAAGGTCGGGAACCTTACAGGATTGTCAAGGCTTCGCAAATCTCTATATACTGCAGGGTCCAACAGCAAAATGCAACAAGGTGGATTGGGACTGTACCCTTTCCTAAATACCCGATTACCTAGACGTATGTGCGTAGTAATCTCCCCGAGTGTTGTTCTCGGTGTATTTCTCTACTAAGATGGCCAAAAGGTTAACTCAGTTTGTCTCAAGAATCCTAAGGGTGTCTCCCGATATCCGCAAGGTACGTGGGAGCTCAAATCCGTAGTGGTGCTATCTAATGCACAACCGTATGACATGAGACCTTCCTATATACTACCGAGTACGTGAAACACCTTTCTATATACACCAAGTACATGAAACACCTTTCGATATATGCCAAGTACTTGAAGTACTTGGTGGGTACATGAAAGACCTTCAATATACCTAGTTGGTACATGAAAGATCTTCAATATATCGATAAGTACGTGGAATACTACAATATCCCCAGAATACAGTGCTGGCAAATAATGACAGCTGCCACTCTTAACGATGCTGGAACACATCTCTAACTTACACACAAGTTACTAAAAATTTTACCCAAGTTCTACCGTTAATTTTATCTGGATGGCTAGGTGAATGCTTGAGGTGAGTACATAAATCTAAAAATAATGCAAGCCCTAACTACATACAAAAAATGTACTTTTGTTTTGATGAACTCTATGTATGGGAGGGAGAATTTTCTTGCCGATGATTTTATCAAAGCAACACAATGCAACACAATCTCAAATCTACCAAAAATGATTACGAAGTATTCTTTTCCTTTTGAGCCAAACACAAAACTAACACAATAGTACTAAGCCAAATCAAAACATGTTTTTCTTTTTCTTTTATCTTTTCAAAACAAAAATGATGCTAAGTTATGAAAAGAGAGAAGTTCTAAGTAGAGTATGCAAGCTTTTTACTTTCACTATGATTGCCTAAGAACATAAAAACCAAAAGATGCATGTAACTTTCCAAGCATGGAACTGCTTTTGCAAAACTTGATATCTACTCAAATTTTTCAAGAAAATGAGCAACTCATAATTCGTGAAAAACACAAATAATTAAACCTTCTTTCAACTTTTCCAAAAGATCTACAAATGAGACATTCCAATGCATGTACAATTCTTCAGATGAGCTTGAAAAATGATGGAAATGAAGTACTTTTGATTTTTCAATGGATGTATCAAGATAACAATTTGATGACAGCGATGCTTTTAAACACAAATATTGAAATGAAAAGATCACTTGCAGCACTCCAATGACTAAGAAAAATTTGAAGAAAATACAAGCACTCATATTGTTATAGGTCAAATTTGCACTTCTCCGTCCATGATCACATAATGCTGTAGATCACACAAAAGGACACCAGGGATTGAAGAGCTAGATTGCCCTGGATGATGTATGGACTGAACCTACTCTCTTTAGCTGAGAATTTCCCTGATTTCCCTGATCTTTTGAGTACATGTGCACTACCTTTTGGGCAGTAAACTAGCACACATATGCTAGTATGCCCTACTTGACTCGAGTGAAACTAGCGCACACGTTGAAAATTGTTGCAAACACTTGTTGCAAAGTACAAGAGTTGCACACTGTGCACTACTCTGGTGTATAAAACTCATGCACATCTTAAGATGAAATAAAAAATATATTAAATTCACGAATTGGGATTAGTTGAAGTTGGCTCTGCAAATTCCCCAACCTCCCAATCCAACACCTCTCGATTACAACTTCCTACCTTGTCCCATAAATACAAGGAGGATCCATGAGAGAGGGAGCTAGAAAGAAGGAATTAAGGGTGGTTACGCTAGAGGAAAGTCCCAAATCATTGTGAAGAGCAAGACCCCAAGACTCGATTGCAGAAACATCTTGACACGTCAGGTATATTGTACTGATTCATGTTTCTTTGACAATAAAAAGGTCGAAATACCCTTCTTGTCCCAAATCAGATGTCTATTAGATTGTATGTCTATTTGGCTTAATATTTGATTATATTTGATGTTAAATTACTTTCTGATTTCATCATATTTATATATAGTCAAGATACGCTATGGAAGGTATCCTTTGTGTTGCAGGTTTGTCAAGCGAGAGATCAAGTAGGAGATCAAGTGAAAGCTAGGACCAGTCGTCGGTTAAACGTATGTCTTTCGATATCCCGATCTCTATCATTTGTAGAAACTAAATGCAACATAATGAATGTATTTACCTGTCAATCCCCCCTAAGTTGGTAGTGTCCACTCCTCACTATAAGGTTAAAATCCTGAACAATAGACTGGTGACTCCGCTGGGGAGTAACTGGTAGTTATTCTGCTCTAGGAGACCTAGTTTAGGGTTTCTTCCAGTCCCTTTTTCAGTTTTTGATTCTCTGAGAATTCTGGTAGGTATTTGTTACCTATTCCTTACTACTTGATTCATCTCATTCCAATATTTCAAAGCCTATTTTTGTCCTTCTGAGGCATGTGCATTGGTTTACCCTACCAACAGTAATGCATACCACCTGACGAGCACTGCTTTTTACACTGCACAGTAGCGCATATGTTCTAGTGTGCATTGGTTGTTGCACTGCACAGTAGTGCATTTTCCTGTAGTGTCCATTTTTTTCTTAGGTTTTGATTTCCAGTGGTTTGATTTCATTTCTAGTCTATTGCTTTGCCTTCTTGACTAACCCCTAATACTTTCTTCTCTCTTTTGAGTCTTGTTGACCACTCTCGAGTCTTTTAGTTTGTTTAGGCTTGCTTGAGTACTTGTTTAAGTGTATTTACAGCTTTTTAGCCCTTTTTGAAGTTCATGCACTATTCTCTTTTGGACATAGCTGCATACTTTCACCCTAGTTGTTGTTGCAGTCATACAGACCTGTGTTCTTAACGTTTGTTGTCTGTCACAACATTTAGCATGCTTTTACTTTGTCTTATCCTTTCCATTAGGTTTTGACCTCAAGTTTAAGTCCTTAGGGTTGCTTTCGAAAGGTTGCTTGCTCTAGATACTTTCTGACTATCTTATCAGTTTAGTCAAATTAAGTCAAATATTTCTAGTTATCTTTTTGTTGAGTCCATGTGTTGTTAAGGTCATTCTTGGTTCACTTGCTTACTCTTTGCTTAGCTTAGTGTTTTCTTAGGGTTTTGATGCGTAGGAGCAACCTATTTTAGGTTTCCCGTTCCACACAAGTGTCTCTTTTCCATGCTTATTTTACTCTTTGTTTCCAAGCCTCAAGTTTTTCTTTTGCAAAAAATTTGTGACTCAAGTCTTCATCGAGTCTTTTGATTCATTTGCTTTGAGCCATTTAGATGTTTGTCTTACACACACTTTAGAGTTAGATCTCGCTTTCTTTTGTACAAGTTCTCTTTCTTTTACATTTATCAGAAAAGCCAAAAAATTGTTCAATTAACTTAGTAGTAAGGTCTTGCATTGTTTTAAGGTAGCATAGTTTGCTTTGAAATATTAAAAGAAAAATACAAAAAGAAGTTTGATTTTAGGATTGCCTAGTTTTCGATTTTTGAAAGAATATAAACAAAAAAGAGAGTTTTTTTGTGAATTTGAAAGCATTACTTTACATGCACTTTACTTTCATAACAAACCATTCCACACACCACACTACAACCCTTGAGTAACAAGTAGCCTTTAAAAGGAATCATTAATAAAATTTATGAGCAACATTTTTCTTTTTAGGTATACACATCATCAACTAGCTTAGGCTAGACTTTAAGACTTAAATCATCTTGAACGATCCAAAATTGGCTTCATTACTCAACAGTCGTAGTACGAATTTCATTTAGGTAAATCCATCTCTATCAAATAGTCCTGGGATGCTCTACTCAAACCATAGTTAAGCACGAGGCCGTGGGAGATTGGAATTGTTGAGGATATCTCCTCACTTTCCTCTCAACCATAAACCAGAGTTGACTCGCGTACTGGAGTCCTTTCGGACTTCGGGATTTGCTACCCTGCCCATGCATTTGGACTAGGTTGAAAACTGTCCCCCTAGGTTATTTCGTGTTGATGATAGACTTAGTATAGGACTTTGAGGGCTTGACACAGGTAGAGTGGGCGGTTGTTCCCACTTCACCTCGGATAGATGTGGAAGGTAACCCTTTGGCAGTAATCCCACGAGGGCAGTTTGGTGATTCAAATGCTTGCACCCAGTGGACCTCTGAAGGACACCACGTAACTAACCGTCGATACTCTGTTAGCCTATTCTGGGCCCTAATCATCCCATACTTTCTTCCGAGAGTATTTTCCATTGTTTTCCTGGTTTGATTACTTAGGAAATTTTTTTAGTGGTATGTTGTTTGCTCCTTAGTTGTAGTGGCCACTAGGTTTTTACTTAGTTTATTTTTATAGTTGTAGAGAACCAACATCTTCATAGGTCTCGGAGGTTGCAAAACCTTCCCCCACTCATAGTGGAGCCTCCACCGCCACTGCAACGTCGGAGGACTAATTCCCATGATTCTTTTGAACTTACGGGTGACACAGACGTTCTTGGTGAACCAAAACCCAGAACCCCGGATCGACAAGTATTTGATACCATCGAGGTTGAGGACCTGACTTCTAGAGAGTTCAATACTCCTTTCAACCCTCCTCTTACTGGACCCAAGATCCACTTTTGGTACCTGTAGGTTTTCAACAACCTGAGTTTAGTGCTTACTTGTTTACACCGGGTTATAATATGACTAACCCGGGAGATGAGCAGGGAGTCCCTCAAACTCCCACAACTTCTATGGATGCAAGGATTGTTAATCCTTTCTTCACAAACACTGCTACCCCGAGTTCATCACAAACACTTCTGCCTCAAATCCGTCCTTCAATTGTAACACTGGTACTCTAAGCATGCCAATCTCATTAGCTTCGACATATGCCTCAATTTATACCCCAACATTTGGACCAAACAATGTCCCTTTGTCAGGGATACCAGCAGTAAATTTCACTCAGTATTCTGCTAACCAACAGTTCCAGGGTGTAACACAAGCCATTGCTTCCACTTCCACTATAGGATCGATTCCCTCTTCAACTATGCCTGTCATGAGTACCATGACAACACCGTCTGCTACAACCACACCTAGTTTCAACCCCTATGCAGGGTACAATGTGAATCCATTGAACATACCTGCAGGGAGTATGCCTTCCTCTTTGTTTGTTGGAGGAGGGGGTAATATGTTTAACCAGCACTATGATGGAGCTAACACCCAGCCATAGTGGACAAACACACAAGGATTTAATCCACTTTCTTTTGGGTGGAGTAATTTCAATCCTTTTGTTTCACAATTGATGGCTCAGGGAAAACCCAACCAACCATACACGAACAAGGAAATGGGTGGTTCCCAATACCAGGTTCATGTCTATCAAATGCCATCGGTTCAACCTCGTTTACCTTTTCTAGCAACTTTAAACTTGCCAGATCTTTCGAAACTCATGGACGACCCCATGCATAATGACCCTGCATGGCCACCCATTCCCGCTAATTTTCCCTCAGACATACCAATGTTTGATGGTAAGACTGGTGAGGACCCTAGTGACCATGTTACGACATTTCATCTCTGGTGCTCCTCCAATTCGCTGAATGATGATTCCATAAGGTTAAGGCTCTTCCAAAGAACCTTGACAAGTGTCACAGCCAAGTTGGATATCAAATTTCCTGCAGCTACCTATGGAACCTTCTGGGATCTTGCTATTGTTTTCTTGAACCACTTTCAACTTCCTATCCGATATGATGTCGGCACAGTCCTTCTGTGGACCTTTCGACAGAATAAAACCACTCATCTATATGATCATATTCAGGAGTGGCGAAGGAGAAAGAGGCTCATCAAATCCGACATCCCCCCAGTATTCTTATTAGAATGGTACCTTAAGTCTCTTCTTCCTTATATTTCTAAGGAAGTTGCCACTTCAGTGGTGTCCTCCGAAGAGGAAGCCATTTTGAGAACCTAGCAACTAGATTTGGTCTATGCTCAGTCTAGGATTTTATATGAAATTATTCCTAATGCACCGAGGTCTAATATAGACTTAGGTAAACCTAAACCTAGACCACATGTTGATGCCATTGTGGGTTCAGTCGACTCTACAGCGTTTGATGCCTTAACAAAACAGGTTCACGCCTTGTCAGTCAAACAGTCTACTGTAGAAGCAACTTCTATTGCATCCTCCCTGTTAGAACATTATTACACCTATGTAGATTAATAATTTATTAATTGATGGCTAATTAGTACCAAACAACTTAATAATTGCATCCCCAAGTTGGTTAGTGATTAAATGGTCATTTAGCTTGAACCAGTTGGCAATGTGGACAAAACTGAGCATTGTGCCAAGTCAAACTAGCTGTTGGGTGCGCCCTCCCAGTCATTTATTGCTTCCTGCATGCCTAGGGCATTCTTGCTCCTTGTTTTGTGTGATTCTCTTCGACCAAGGGCGCACATGCTCAGAATGTGGACAAACTTGCCTCCTTTGCCCATTTTTAGCCAATTCTAGCTGCCTAACCTCTAACCAACCAGATTCTCCACATGTGTGAGGTCACATGGGCCTGTCCAGTCATTCCCAGCATTCACACAACAGTTTCGAACCAGTTTGGAATGGTTTGGGATATTATGGTCAACCTAGGAGGGTTTGAGCCATTTCTAAGCTAGATCAGTGTGAACACTCCAGATGGATTCGAATTGTTCCAGATTTGTATAAATGGATGTTCTTAACCTATTTTGAGGTTGGACAGTTAATAATATTTACATTATTCACCCATTTCAAGTGTTAATTGTTCTTCATTTTACAGGTTTATGCTCATTCTTGTAAATGTGTTGCAATATTTTCACTAGTGAGGAATCCATAGTATCTAGGTTCTACTGTGATTCAGATTTGATCAGAATTCTCACATGCAAAGGAATTGTGAAATTGAGATCTAGTTTTCCTAGCATCTTGGGGATCTCCCACAAGCTCTCCAACACTTTGAATTGTTTTCTCTGCCCACTTGGGCCTTCAGGAAGGGATATGATCAGAATCCATATCAACATCATCTTCAACAATATCAGAAGAAGAATCACTACTTACTTCATCATCAAGAAGAGGAAATGTGCATTCCCCATCACCTTGTTCACTAGCTTGCAAAACTCTTCTTCTTCGAATTTGACACTTTTTCGATAAAAGTTTTGAGAGTGGATGGATCAAAGAGGTTGTGGCCCTTGGAATCCTCTACATACCCAACCATGATTGACTCCTTGCTTTGGGGCTGCAAGGCCTTTCTCTTCTCCAGTGGAATTCTAGCCCAAGCCCTTGAGCCAAAAATTCTGAAATGTGAAACATTGGGTTTGTGGCCCATGCATGCTTCAAATGGAGTAATTCCTTGCAATAATTTGTGTGATGCTATGTTATGAACATATTCTGCACAATTCATAGCTTCCTCCCACAATTTAGGAGACAAATCCCTTACTTGCAGCATGCAAGTTGCCATCTCTTTCAGTGCTCTATTTTTGCGCTCTGCAACACCATTTTGTTGTGATGTGTAGGGCACTGAGTGTTGCATCTAAATGCCATGATATTCACATAAATGTTGTAGATTCTTATTGACATAATCTCTTCCATTATCAGTCCTAAAAACCTTCATGGCCTTCCCACTGAAGTTCTCAACCATACTCTTAAAAATTTTGAGACATTCAAAGACTTCAGATTTTTGCTTAAGGAAAAATAACCAACAGTACCTTGAGTAGTCATCGATGAAGGTGAGCACATATTTGCTGCAGCCATAGGAGGGAGTGGGGAGTGGACCTATTAGATCAAAATGCACTATCCCATGTGGTTGATCAGCCATGCAAGAATAGATGAACTCACTCCATGAGAACAAAACTTGGGATTTGGTCCCTCTGCCTCCCAAGAGGAAACTAGTGCAATGCAAATGGATTTATAGAACCAAAGTTGTATATGATGGCTCTAATCTGAAGTATAAGTCCAATTTGGTGGCTAAGGGTTACTCTTAGGTCCAAGGAGTGGACTATACAGAGACATTTGCACTGGTGGCAAAGATGGACTCCATAAGACTAGTTTTGGCCATTGGGGCTTCCAAGTGATGGGAGGTTCATCACATGGATGTAAAAAGTGACTTTCTTCATGGGGAACTAAATGAGGAGATATATATGCAGCAGCCTGAAGGTTTTATTTCTGATCATACACTTTTTTACAAGTTTTACAAGTCACTCTATGGGCTCAAGCAAGATCCTAGAGCATGGTATGAAAAAATGGACAATTTTATGCTATCTTTGGGGTTTGAGAGGTGTAAGTCTGATCCAAATGTTTATATGCATCATGTTAGTGACCTGATATTGATTATTGTACTGTATGTTGATGATCTTTTGATCACTGGTAGCTGCACCAAAGAACTTGACTCAGTTAAGAGAGCATTGCACAGTGCATTCTCCATGACCGATCTAGGATTGCTAAAACAATTTATGGGTTTGGAGATAGACCAAACTATGAATGGAATTTCTATATTTCAATCAAGGTATGCTTCAGATTTGTTGCAAAAATTTAAGATGGCTGAATGTAAGTCTACAAAATTTCCATTTATTTCAGGAGTTAAGCTAAATGAGTGGGGTTCTTCTCGACTAGTTGACAACTCGTTGTATAGGCAGCTTGTTGGAAGCTTGCTATATCTTACTCATTCTAGACCAGATTTGTCATATGTTGTTGGGGATATTGCTAGGCACATGCAAGAACCTCATGAGATCCATTGGAAGGAAGCCAAGAGGATCCTTTGTTATGTTCAGGGTACTAAGTCCTTTGGTATCCATTATGTTGTTGGTTCATCCCTTGAACTAGTAGGATTTACAGATTCTGATTGGGCTAGTGATTGTATTGATCGGAAATCAACTTTTGGTTATGTTTTTATGCTTGCACATGGACCTATTTTCTATTCAAGGAAGAAACAAAATACTATTTCCTTATCTTCAGCTGAGGCCGAGTACATGGGAGTAGTTAATCCAGCCACACAATGTGTTTGGTTGCAAGGTATTCTTGCAGAGTTCGAGATTGTTTTTTATTCACCCACTATTCTTTGGTGTGATAATCAAAGTACAATCAAGATTTCTACTGATCCAGTTCAGAGGAAAAGGACCAAGCACATAGAGATACACATTCATTACATTCAGGGTTTAGTGCATGACCGGACCATAGCATTGCAGTATTGCCCTTCCAGTGAGCAAACTGCTGATATCTTCACCAAGTGTTTTACAGAGAAGACCTTCACTCACCTTAGATATTTGCTTAGGGTGAGTGATGCATGGGGATGATTGGTGTATTTTGATATATTCCAAGTGTCCATTTTAGAGGGGAGGTTTTATTTCCCATGTGGTTTTCCTCCTTACCTTGGTTACATGGACAAATAAATTTTTATGATGTAAAAGGTGACTTGAGCCTAGTTGCCAAGGCCTTACTTTTGATATTTCACTAAGTATAGCTTAAGGGGGGGTGTTAGAACATTATTACACCTATTTACATTAATCATTTATTAATTGATGGTTAATTAGTACCAAACAACTTAATAATTGCATCCCCAAGTTGGTTAGTGAGTAAATGGTCATTTAGCTTGAACGAGTTGGCAATGTGGACAAAACTGAGCATTGTGCCCAGTCAAACTAGCTGTTGGGTGTGCTCTCCCAGTCATTTATTGCTTCCTACATGCCTAGGGCGCTCTTGTTCCTTGTTTTGTGGGATTCTCTTTGACCAAGGGCGCACATGCTTAGAATGTGGACAAACTTGCCTCCTTTGCCGATTTTTAGCCAATTCTAGCTGCCTAACCTCTAACCAACCAGATTCTCCACATGTGTGAGGTCACATGTGCCTATCCAGTCATTCCCAGCATTCACACGGCAGTTTTGAACCAGTTTGGGATGGTTTGGGATATTTTGGTCAACCTAGGGGGGTTTGAGCTATTTCTAAGCTAGATCAGTGTGAACTCTCCAGATGGATTCAAATTGTTCCAGATTTGTATAAATGGATGTTCTTAACCTATTTTGAGGTTGGATACTAAATAATAATTACATTATTCACCCATTTCAAGTGTTAATTGTTCTTCATTTTACAGGTTTATGCTCATTCTTGTAAATGTGTTGCAATCTTTTCACTAGTGAGGAATCCATTGTAGCTAGGTTCTGTTGTGATTCAGATTTTACACTCCCCTTCAACTACAGAATCTGTATAGTAGGTGCAGACAAACCAAAAGGGATCTCAGCAGCCCAAAAGAAAGGGCAAGAAAGGGGAGGGAAACCAACAAAAACCCAGAAACACACAAAATGCCGAGGAGGGAAAAAAGGAGAAAAGAAAGGATAAGTTCCCTTGCAAGCTATCTCAAGAGGACCACCTTACCCATCAATTCCCTCTAATGGAAGAAGCCCAAAAGCTGATCCGTGAGAAGAAACCAGCTGTTTTAAAAGACCCTTTTCCTCACGGACAGAGTTCAACTTCTGGCAGCTCTATTGTTGGGGGCACCACTCGTGCCACCTCTACTTATTAGTATTTCGTTAATATGGTTAACTCAGATGCTCTACTGCAAACTCGAGCAAGGAATTATACCCCGGATCTGCATCAGAAAGATGCTCCTGAATCCTCTACTCCTCTACACATACCAGTGGAGACGCTGCAGAAGATACTGAAAGGTGTCTTCAAACGGGTTGTACATAACCCCAACGCGCAGGCTGCCCCAAACTACAATGTTGTGGAGGAATTAGCCGAAACCCCTTGTGCCATGTCTACTTTGGATGTACTACAAAGTTTCCCATTTCAACGCAGTGCACTCCTTGCAACGATTGGGAGTGTTGATTCATCCGCCATGCTTGTGTGTTTTGATATGAAAGATATCAAGTACCGGTTGCCGTATCATGTCGCTCACTAGATAGAGGTCGTTCATGGTCCCATGACCATTCGACGAGCTATTGTAGATTAGGGTGCATCAATGTGCGTAATGTATATTTGTTGCTGGAAGGCTTTGGGAAAACCTGAGTTAGCTCCCTCTAATACGGTACTCACCGGATTTGTTGGAAGATCGCTCCGTCCACACGGAGTCTTACCATCTTTTGATGTTGAACTTGTAGGCAAGTTAGTATCGGTAGAGTTTGAAGTTCTGGATGCTCCACTCGATTATAACTTGTTGTTGGGTAGGAGTTGGACATATTCCATGCAGGCAATGCCATTAGCTTTTTTCCGGATCATAATTTTCCCTCACGAAGGCAATATCATCACAATTGTATTGGAGAAAACTCACTATGGCTTGGGGTAGATCACAACAAACAGTTGACTACTAGAAATCAACTCAATTCTCAATGCTATGCTATATAAATGAAAATACTAAGATAATGAAGAATGTAACCAACCTTGATCCAAATGTTTGATGTAGATCCCCGTTGGAGCTTTTTGATCTGTGCACTTGAATCTGCAAATTAGTCTTGACAGCCAATATACAACAAGTAAATATAATATATAAACGGCATTAACATCGTCAATAGCAATGGCCCATGATATTACAAGTAAATGCAACCCAATGTAGTATAAACAACATTTACAACATTAATGGACTAGAATATGAGTATTTCTATTAATAAACAAGAAGTAGTACAATGTGATACGACCTCTTGCTGGCAACCAATCTGAACCAAGATCTGGGTCAATCCACTTGCACCTCCACCACTTCAATCCTCCATGGAATGGAAAACTCAAACTACGATAGGAGTTTGGAAGGTGAACATAAAAGGTTCACAACTACAAGGATCAATGTGTGTAGACTCAAGATAGGGAAAAAATCCACTAGAGTTCTCTTGCTCTTCTTTCTCCTCCTGTCCATAAGCCATATGTGCTAAATATATAGTCCTGTCAAAGGTAAGTGAAAGGACACATCGAGGCGTTTCTTGTGCAGATGGAGGGTCAAAGGTCACCCAATGACCACTTTTTGGGAGTTAAAAGTAATAAACTAGCGATTTTTACCATTTTACATGCTACTTGCGGGCTATAGTGATGCAACTTGTGGGTATGCCCACTATAATGATGCATCAAGCGTACACGGGAAAAAATAGGGAAAAATAGTGTCTGAAGGATATAAAGTGGTTTCGAGTTAGTGAAATGGATCCTCTAGGCCAAAGAGTGTTGATTCTCACAAGGTGGAAAATTATGTTGTAACATATGCCCCCTAATGTGTGAGGTCAGAGACTGATGCTATGATGGTCGAAATACATTATAAATCTCAGAAGTGGAGTGATGGAGACACAAGTGGAAAGAGCAACTCATTGGTTATAATACAATAGTATCCCTGAATACATGTCGATAGTACAACAATCTGATACAATGGCCATGAATAGGTAGTACATAGTGAATACATGTCATAAGTGATCATAGCCATGATCCCTCTGTAGTAAGATATGGTCTCCTGCTAAAAATGAAACAACTAGTGCAAACTGGAGGTATAAACTGCTGATATCTTAGAGGTGATATATCAGATGTAAAGTCATCGTCATAAGTAGCATACTGAATGCCACTATCGCCTGGGCTCTTCTACACAAGTCTTCGATGATGCAAGTCCGATCAAGTGAATAAAGGAGTTGGGGTCGAACCTGATGTGACATCGTCTGATTACCAGTCAATGATGTATACTGTTAACAAACGTGAGATAAACCACCAATAGTGAAAATGGGCATCAAGGCACAGAGCACAATCATCGGAGTGTCAATAGATGAGTTGAAGTCGAACACTAGGATGAATCCATCGATCAGGGGACATTGATGTATTCCCAAAACTATCAATGGCAAGAGAACCTGCCACTAATGACTGCAAGCCTCAAGTTTCGGAATAAATGGGTTGAAGGCGATGGAATGAGACTCGCTGGAAGGAGGGCATTAAGGCATCCCCCATCAACCAGCACGAGATACCAGCTACGTTGAAAGATTTGGAAGATATCAGGTGAAATAGACTAACTCAATAAGGATGGCCAACATGCAATAGTAAAGAGATCTGAGGAGTGGCTGACTCTGGTTTCAGGACTTACTTTGAACAAGAGCATGAGCAGATGGATAGACTCAAGCATCATAAACTCGATATAGACTGTGTGATGCAGGAGGCACCACAAAGGGCTCCGTAATGATTGGAAGCTTAACCAATTGATGGAGTAAACTGAGAAACAAGTACAGCTACTAAGGTCCAACTATAGTACCGACTCATAATGTATGGAGTGGAATGAATGCTCTGTTCAAAGGCGACACAACAACTGCCAACTAGAAGTAGTAACCATAATCCCATCCGGCTTTTTGGAATATTTGATTTTTTTGGTCTTTTTCATATTTGGGGAAAGCGTGAAAAAGAATAAAATTGCTTATAGTACAACAAGTGAGGGAACGAGTGTCAAATAGCGAGCAGACTAGTTCTAGGAAGTGGAACATACCTATGATCAATGAAAGGAAGCATATGCAGGATGTAGACACTCGGGGGAATGTTCCCTTAGGGTAAAGGGTCATCAAATTGTGAAGGACAAATGGAGGCTCTGCAAGGCTCGACAGGGAAAAGTGCTCAGGTACATGGCTAATAAGTGAGTAAGCGGGAGCCAGCCCAAGGCTCAAGCGACAAGCAGGATAATGCAATGCAATCACAACTCGACATAAAAGGGAAGTCCTTTTTCATAAAGTTAGTCTCCTCACCCGAAAAAGTGTAAAACAATGAGAGAAGAACTCTTCTAGTCACGTATGACTAGAGTATATATTTTTCGTAATTAATCCACAAAGGTCCGAAAAAGGGGTAAAGTTATACTTAAGTGAATGTCGCTTCAAATCCTTTAATGAGTCTGAAATGACAAATATACTCGGCAATCTTGTTTGATTTGAAAAAGTCTAACAAGGGGTTAAAAAAGAATTAAAATCTTTTTCGTAAAGGTTTAACAAGCCTAAAAAAGTAAACTTGTGACCTCCTTACTGTTTTTAACGATCTCAAAGGAGAGATGGAAGAATGCTCCTAATGAGAGAAGACGAGTGTCAGGGATATGAGAGACTAGTTCCAAGTGCATGGGACAAAGCTGTGCATAATGCAAGGAACATGAGCAAGATAAGGACACTCAGGGGGTGTCTACGAATTCGGATAGTAATAGGTTGAAGTGCATCATAACAATGGGGAGGCCTAAACCTATATGCAAGGCTCTGAATATTCCTACCATGATCGAAGCAAATGTCGAAAAGGACCAATAAACAAGTATAAGTCCAGCTAAGAATCATGTCTCCAAGAAACATAAGTACCAAGATCATCCCTAAAATGTACGTAAAGAAAAATCTGATACAGGTCACTGTGGCAGAAAAATTTTCAACTTCACTATTATCACCCTCAGACATAATGTAGGGACAACTAACCACTAAAGGTGCCATAGTACCAACTCCCGAGGGACCAAAATGATCAACTTCGGAATGAAGAGCAAAGCTGAAGGACGTGGAGGAATCTGCAGTGGCAAATTCATCATCATGGGAGTTGGAAATTCTAGAAGTAGAATCGAACTCATTATGATCATCGATTTGTGGATCTATAGGGGAGTCTACAGACTCATCACTAGGGAGATCAGACTTTAATGTCAAACCTGGGCTAGACAAAACTATGCTTGGATAAAAATCCAAATGCATGGGAGGTTGTACTCGAGGCTCATATCGTTCAATAAGATAAAGGATAGGAAGGAAATAAAATTGATGATGAGAATCCTCCCAAGGCTTGTCATTACCATATTTCATGGCCTCGATAAAAATTTCATCTGAAGGTAGAACACCATCAAGGTAATCATGTGAACAAGATGGGTCGACTGCACACGTGGGCAGCATAACGAGATCTTCCTCAACTATTTTAGAAGAAGAGAGATCTAGCTCTGCAGTGGCTTGTTGAATATGCTGGTAAGCAAGCTTAGCTACAGACAGTGGCATAGACATGCCAATGTGTGTAATGTCTCCAGACGTGGAACCCGTGGATGGTAAAGTCCATGGATCATTAAAATAGGAAGTCCGAAACGATATATTATGCAAAGGAGGAGACGCATCGTTGGAAATGGTTCCAATAAAATTCACAGGTGCAGGAAAATCATAAGTTCCCATCAATGAGGGGTACATACCAACACCCATGTTCCCAGTTGATGGCTGAGAATCGATAAACTACAGGACTATGGATCCCATGGATGTTGTGGAAGGGGAATGAACGAAATCCAGCTAATCGATGGTCACAATATTTCCTTCGTGAGGAAAGCAGATAACTCTGAATACAGATGATGTGACAGCCTTCATAGCATACATCCAATTCCGACCCAATAAAAGGTTGTAGTCGATGGGTGCATCAACCACCTAGAATTCAATAGGCACAGATTTACCTCCCAAGCAGACAACAAGGGAAGGGATAATTCCATGCGGCTTAAATGACCGACCATCAAATGCATTGAGCGTGGTTCTAGATGTGAGTAGAGGAGGAGAGCCAAGAGCTTTCCAACAAGTTAACGACATTACTGATACATAAGCACCGTCGGCAACCATCGTACGTTTGACAAAATTATGAAGGCACGCCACCTGGATTTAAAAATCCACGTGGTAAGGTAAGCAAGGTTGAACATCTGTAGTGTCGAACTTGATAACGCTGGGAATTTCCCCATCCTGAATTACTAACGCACTCAAAAGGCCACGCTTTTGAGAAGGACAGGCCTGCAAAACTTCAAGAGCCCAAATCTTCCACGATGGAGTAGTTATGGGCGGTTCGAGCATTAGGATTATGCATAGAGCACTTAAGAACACCTTTCGGTATCCACAACATATTAGAGGGCTTCTCGATATGCAAGGAATTATCAGGAGGAGGGGGAGGCTCACTCCCCAGATTAGGTTGTGGTGCACCATAATCACGTTGACGAGTGGCAACACTAACCTCCGATTGAACCATATTCACACATCCATAACCACCAGTATTGGAAGAATATGTTGTTGTTTTAGTAGGTCCATAACCAGTGGTGGGAGCATGCAAAGCCATGTTTTGATGATGAGGAAGGGGATCCTTTATCACAGCTGGGATCTGTGCCAAATGCTTCGATGCTTCTTCGATTCGAGGACATAAGTGAGTAAGATGATCTTCCCCACAGATCTTGCAAGGAAACTTCACCTTATTCCTAGGTTTACAGTCCTTGCTAGCATTTACGCCTTCCCTAGGAGGGTTGGCATTCTCCTTACGAGGGGTATTACGATTGCTATTATTGCTATTCCCAATGTTTCTGCCCGCACGGTTGTTTCTCCCCTTTTTCTTACAACTAGGTTGTTGGTTACCTGATGGTTTCATGATTGCACATTGTGTACATCAGACGACGGGTTGGAAGTGGACAAGGTGTGAACCTATCCGGGAGTAGACTGGTTTAGTGATAAAGTTTTCATTTGATTAGCCACCAAATCTACAGGGCGAGTACTTGCGGATCCCACGATGTCATTGGCATGTGGTCCAGGAACTAACTTGGGCTCATGTTGTCTTCACGATGCGTCAGGAATGATGTCATACAAAATGCCAGATTGAGAATATAGTAAATCCAACTGCTGGACTTTTAAGATGGCTTGTTCCTACGTCATAATACTGGACATCGAAACATCCTTGGAAATATATCGGAATAAAGACTTGAGGAACCATTCCAACAGAAACTCTAGAGGAATGTTGGATTTCACTAATCTCTTCCGTCGATGCCACTCTTGAATGTGGTCAGAAATATGTGTGGCCTTATTCTGACGGAAGGTAGACAAAAGTTCAGTACCAGTATCATAGCAAACTGAAAACTGGAAATAATCTAAGAAAACCAAAGCGATCTCATGCAATCCCCTATAAGTGTTCCCAGGAAACTCAACATACCACTTTGCGGCTTCCCCCGTGAGGGTACGTTGAAATAGTCGTAAGCTAATGGAATCGTGATTCAACGAGTTGGAGGATCACCAAAGGTGAAATGTTGTGACAAGATCACCTGGGTCCTCACCACCTTTCCCTTCAAACTTAGGAACGTTTGAACGGAGCTTGGTAGGGACCATAGGCCTATTAGGGTCCTGACACATTGGATCATTCATGAGCTTCGAAAGATCCGAAAGGTTCAAATGTGCAAGGAATGAGAGCTATGGCTAGAAAGCTTGATTATAGGCTCCCATAAAAGGTTGGTTGGACAAAACCGAATTATAAGGTGGACCAAAAGTTTGACCATGAGCATTAAACTGCTAATAATGAGGACCTGACGGACCATAAGTGTTAACACCCAAAAAGTGCTCACTACCTCATCTACCCCATTACATGACTCATTTGTCCATATTTCCTACCATATTTGCCTCCAAAACCTTAAAATCCCACTAAAAAGCCTCCAAAAGGCCACAAAACCATTAAAAAAGCCTCCAAAAGGCCAAAAAAACCCCTTTTTCCCCCAAAATAATCCAAAATTCCTCCAAAATTGCAAAATCCCTCTAAAAAGGGAATAACAAATTAGAAAAGAGAGAAAAAAACCCTTTACAGCTGACCTAAACCATATGGTTCCCAAAACCATGGGCCAGCACTCCACCACTAAAAACCTATAAATAGGTGATGGAGGCCCCTCATTTCATATCCACAGTCAAATACACCCTTACTATGCCAAAATCACTCTTGAAACCCTAGCTCACCCTTGAGCTACTTTCACACTTGAGTGCCCCTTTCGCCCATTTCCAACCATTTGGAGAAAGAGAAGGAGCAAATCTTGAAGCTTGGAAACAACCCTCCTGGACTGCTGCAAGAGCTACACCAACCTTCACATTGGAGGTATAATCAATACAAAAACCCTTTTTATTATCTTGTCTTTTTCTGTTTTATGCACATGTTTATAATAATTACCATTTTACTATATTGTCTTTCATTTAATGTTTTTCTGAACTGCTAGTAAGGAGTCCCTTCTCCTTAGTAGGAATTCATTTGCACAAGCTAAGGTGAAAACCCTAGCTACAGTTTTGGAGACTCCCCTTGTGTTCCTTTGAATTTCTGGTTATAGTTTTAAAGTTTTAAATGTTTTTAATTTTCTACAATATTTTTCTGTTTTTTCCTTTCAGCTGTCCCTTTCGGCTGCTGTAAATCACGTCTTTTACCCCTCGCAATTGCATTCCAACTGCGTCTTTTAGGCATTTACCTGCGATCCGACTACGACTCTCAGATTGTTTTTGGTGACCTACTGGCGATTTTCATTCTGTTACCTACGATCTGACCACAGTTATTAGCTTGTTTCGTGCGGCCTGACAACGGCTGTTAACCCATTTTTTCGCGGCCTGCTTGCGGCTTTCAGCCATTTTCCTGCAACCCGCTTGTGTCTTTCGGCAATTTTCCTGCAACCCTCCTGCGTCTTTCGGCCTTTTTCCTGCGTCCCGCTTGCGGCTTTCAGCCATTTTCCTGCAACCCGCCTGTTTCTTTCGGCCTTTTTCCCGCGTCCCGCTTGCGGCTTTTAGCCATTTTTCTGCAACCCGCCGGCGTCTTTCGACCATTTTCCCGCATCCTGCTTATGGCTTTCAGCCATTTTCCTTCAACCCGCCTGTGACTTTCAAATTATTTCCTACGGTCTGACTGCGTCCTTCGGCCAAAATCCCGCAACCTGTCAGCGACTGTTGAGCTGCTTCCCGCAGTCCGACCGCCCAGATTTGCCACAAACCCGCAGTCTATTTTCTGCACTTTTTTCCTATTTTGAACCCAGCACTTTGCTGCGATATTTTCTACACCTGCACAACCATCTGTCCCACCTGTAGCCATACTTCCCTACAGCCTTTTCTGTAGTATCATTTCTGTTCCATTTATAGAATATTTTTTAAATCTCAGCATTTTAATTGAAAACAGAAAATTTTGCATTTCAAAGTTTAAATTCTGTATTTAGAAAGTTACCCACCCCGTGGCACTTTTACTTGGGTTCATCATCTCACACGCACACACTCTGTCACCTAATTCAAGTGAGCCCTAAAATACTACTTAACACAACCAACATTCTAACCCCACTTGGGGAACACATAAGAATTTTTATAGTTAGGTAGGATCTGGGGGATAGGCATCCAAATAACACCCCTTGATTGCTTACACTTGAGACATAGTTGTTGTCCATTAGGGAATCAAAATCCCCTAGTATGTTTTGGCATGGTCACAACTAGCTTATCAGAGGGCCACTTACCTAGGAGGGTTGAAGTCGCCAGACTGGTTCCGGAGGCCTGAGTGGAATACCGCAATCCATTCAGTAACCGAAGGCTACCTTTCGCACTTCTCGAGGTATCACCCGTATGGGGATACCGCGACGATAGAACCAAATGATAGATTCACCTTTTATGGATGTGTCATGAATGGGGTATCTTAGTTTCCTTTCTTCTAGGATTGACTATCCGGTGTCCCTCCCAGTAGGGGGATATCTTTAGCCACTTGGCTCTACTATCCATATTGTCTAACTTGGATTTCATCACCTTGCAGAGGATATGTCTAGTTGAATCAGAATACTATTTAGCTATGTGTTTGCATGCTCCCTTACCTCCTTTTGGTCTAGCGAGTCCACTATTTTTATTTTTTAAGAAACCTGTTGCTTGTTGGTATTTTGACCATTTCTATTGATACTCCACTTATTGTAGCACAACTGTTACAGTAAGTGTTTTGAGTTGGTTGTTGGCCTGAGTGCCATATTTTTTGAGCTCTCCTTCTGCACACTCAGTTGCATTAGGGTTTTTGAGTTGTTTTTCACTCAACACAACCCCCAGATATTTGACACCGTCTGTCACCATTGAGTCCCCGAGACATTCTCGGCGCCTCCGGGGTGAGCCCCCATAGCACGGTTCACTTGACACCACCCGTCATAGACATAGATCTTCATCACTTGATACCACTCATCATAGATCTCGAACTTTGTCACTTGACTCCACTCGTCAACGGCATAGAACTCCGTCACCCGATCTAGACGCCCCTTATTTTACCTCTGATTCTGAGGCAGAGTCTGAGAACCCCATTTACACTGCACCAACCAACCCCATGGCTGGCGTGACTTCCACCCCTTTCTTTGAAGGGACCATTGGTGGAGCATCCACCACCACACCAGCTACCACACTTGCTTTGGGTATGCCCTCGATGGGGCCCACATCTACCATTCCTATCACTGTACCCATTCCAGTAGTTGGCATACCTATCGCCACTCCATTAGTGACTCACACTACCCTTGGCGGCACAGGACCGTCCCATACCACTTTCGTCCCCCCACTTGGGGGCAACATCCCAAACCCAACCCCTCCACTTGGGGGCATTGGCCCCAACATGGTCACACCCACTAGTATGTCACATCCTTCTACTAGTTTTCCATTCATGGCTAGCCTCAACCTTCTTGACCTAGCTAGACTGACTAACAATCCCATCAGACATGACCCTGCGTGGCCTCACATGCCCACCAAGCTTCCCTCCGACATCCCTAAGTTTGAGGGCAAGGTAGGTGAGGACCCCCAGAACCATATTATGTCCTTCCATTTATGGTGTTCCTCCAACTCCATAGTGGACGACTCTGTCCGCCTCCTTCTGTTACAACGCACCCTCACTGGCTTTGCAGCTAAGTGGTACATCGAGCAACCCGATGGGACCCATGCCACCTTTACCTCCCTTGCCTTGACTTTCCTGCAGTTCTTTCAGTTACCTATCCGCTATGATGTGGGAGTTGAGATCCTACTGTCTTGCAGATAGAACACGGCTACCCACATCAATGACCACATTCATGAGTGGTGTCAATGCCGCAGCCTCTACAAAATCAAGTTAGACGACCATATCTTCTTAGATTGGTTTCTAAAATCCCTCCTTCCTGTCATTGCCAAGGATGTGGCATCCGAGCGACCCCGGTCTGAAGAAGAGGCCATCCTCAAAGCCCAACAATTTGACCTCATTTATGCCTAGTCGGGTTATCTATACACCATCATACCTGACACCCCTCATGGCGATTCCTCCCAATGCAATGGGCCAGGGGCATCCCATGCCATAGACGGCATCATTGGTCATGTTGCCTTGCATCCCCAACCCTTTTCCATAGCATGTCCTAGCCATGGCCTTGACCTTTCGCGGGCTACATCACAGTCCGAAGCAACCAATTCGTATGCTCCCATGGCACATCACCACCATTCCCATGGACCCTCATGTCCACCTCAGTGCTTTGGTCATGCGTCCCCCGCTTACGCCTCCCCAGTCGCACCTCAGCCATATTACCACCCACAGGCTGCACCAGATCCTGTGTCCTCTCAAGCACAACCTGCTTATTACCCACCACAGGCAACCCCTACGGCATACCCACAACCTGTTCCGCAGATGTATCAGCAACCCCCACAAGGTTCAGCACATGTGCATCCTCCCCCTACTTATTATCCATCGCAGCCTCCTCCTGCACCTGCACAACCCCAAAACCCACCTGCTGCCCAAGGGCAAGTATACGCCCAACAAAATCCGCAGCAGAACCAAAACAACCAGTGCCAACAGGGCCAGCAAAACCATGGCAAAGGCCATAACAATGGTAACAACCCCCCTCCAGACCAAGGCGATCAACCTCCTAATCCCCCAAACAACAATAACGCGGCACCTGCCAACAAGAACCCTGATCGAGCGCCCAAGCAAGCCAAAAATCCTAATTTGCAAACAAACCATCCTTGTTCTATTTGTGGGGTCTATGGCCACTATACACATGCTTTCCCACATTTGGAGCGAGCTCGACAACTCTGGACTGATGATGCCCATCGCCAAGGGCACGCGGCTCCTCAGGCACCACCCAACCCCCCATACCCTCAGCAGCAACCTTTGGTGCTGCAAAACCCCTTACCAACCCAAGGCGTAGTGAACACTCAGCCATTGGCTCCCCCTCAAGGCAACGCGCCACCACAACAATAGATCACTTATGCCGCTCCTGATCAACCCATGTTAGACTCAGGTACCCACCACTTGTTAATGATGTCATCCACTGATGTCAACCTCCAAACCCGTAGGAACCAATATGGCTCCACCCCTGAAGCCTCTCCCGTTGACAAAAACACTAACGCTCATCCCACTAATCAGACGTTACGTATACCTCCGGCTCCACTCGATGGCGCCTCTAAAGCTCCTCGCTTCCCACTACGTCAAATCAACAATAATCCCAAGGCTCACGCTGCGTCAAATTACAACATTGTAGATGAGTTAGCCCAATCTCCCACAGCCATGTCTGCATTAGAAGTCTTAAAAAACTATCCTTCACAGCGCAATACTTTGCTCTCCACAATTGGTGCTATTGACCCAAATGATTCATGACTGATGGCCTTCGATTTGGACCAGTCCGAACCACGCCTGCCTTCCACTTTAGCGTTCCAAGTTTTTGTTTCTGTTTGGAATCTTGTCATCCATCGGTGCATTATTGACGAAGGTGCCTCTACATGCGTTTGGCAAAAGTTGGGATCCCCTACTCTCCAGCAGTCCACCACTGTGTTGCGAGCCTACGACGGCCGTTCGGCTCAACCCCAAGGTTTCTTACCTAATGTCCCCATCCAGTTGGCTGGTAAAACCATGCTCATTGACATAGAGGTCATCAATGCCCAACGTGATTATAACCTCTTACTTGGCCGCAGCTACATGTATGCCATGCGGGCGGTTTCCTCATCCGTTTTTCATACCATGATGTTCCCCCATGAAGGACACATTGTCAAGGTCGACCATCTCACCAATTATGATCCCAATGCCCCCGCTGCACCCGAAAATGTTCTCCCCATGGTTGAACAACCTATTTGTGGTGCAACTACCTCATTTGTTTCCTTTGTGGGACTCGAACTTTACTCAGACACGTCGATGACCTCAACATTCCAATCCCTTCCACCCCTGTCACCCACGACCGAAGTATCTGACCTATGTACCCTTTCCCACAGTACACAAACACCCACCAATCAACCGCCCTTGTTACCCAAACCACCATTGGTACCTAGTCACATTGGTGTTACACCCATCCACACAATCCCCTTCCTATTTCCTCCCTCGGGCGTAGTAAGCGCCCCAGTTATGGCTACTCTTAGCCTCCCCGGGTTAACCATGGGATTACCCGTGTGGTATATTTCGCCTCCCGTTCCCCCCGCCGACACCAAATGTTGTCCTACAACCGGTGCAACCCATTTCCACTACTAGTCAACCACCTCCCGGTGCCACTACCCCTTCGTCATCTACAAATCCCCCTCCTCTTATCAATCCCACTGGGGGTAGAGGCCCATAACCATACACTACTGTACCCCCTCCCAAAGTAGTTAAACCCCCCCCCCCCCCCCCCCCCCCCCCCCCCCCGTGTTTCGTGCTCCCCCCAAATGCTCGTTGTGTGATGAGTTAGACCATCTGACTCATCAATGTCCACAATTACCTGCATTACAGGAACACATGCAAATGCTTGATGACAACCCCAACATCCCGGTTGTCAAACTCGATCCAACCCCTAAGCCTCGTGATAAATCACTACGTAACAACCACCCTTGTGCAATATGCGGTATTTATGGCCATTACTCACATCACTGTCCTGATCTCCCAGATTACAGAGCAGCTCTCTACAAGATGAATAATTTGGACCTTGAGACAGCACCCCCCACAATTGAGGAGATCCACCCTCCTGTATCACCCCCATCCGGAGAGATTAACACCATTTATATGATCTCTTCGACTACCAATCCCTTGTCAACTGATTTGACAACTCAAAGTTTCCGCAATGATGAGGAGATTCTAGAGGCTCTCACTGCCCCCGTATTATCCCTGGGATGACATGCACCATCGTTCCTATTTCCTCCCAGAAGACTCCTCCTCTACCACAGCTACCCAATTTGCGGTTGAGTCCAAAGATTTCCTTCCCACCAAAGTCGACTGGTTTAAGGATCCCATTCCCGCTCCTGATGCCTTTGAGGAAGGTAACATGGCCAACATCTCACCCATCATCCCCATTGATATCTCTGCCCCAGTCGGTGCTCCTGACATCATTACCTTAGGAGCCTCCTACACTGAGTACGAGATCGGAGAGTACAAAAAACTTTTCCAAGAGTTATGCGATGTCTTTGCCTGGTCCTATACCGAAATGCCTAGTCTTGATCCCGCTATCATAGAACACCACATTGACACCTCTGAGTTAGGGGGCATAATAGCTTACCTCGACCCTAGGACAGGGGGAATGATCAATCATTTTGACCCTACCCCCATCACATCTATCTCAGCACATCCATGACCCCCTTGTTCAAACCAACACCTATGTGATCCATAATCACAAACCCTATGCACATAGCATGGGGGAAGGTGTCACTTGTGATCTCACCCATTTTTGAGGTCACGTGTCACTTGTATATTTGATTTGATTTGATACACCTAGTATTCTTCCCCCACGGGTAATCATTTCTCCTCACCACTGCATCCTTGGCTTGGTGGGCTCACCTTTATTTGCAACCATTTTTTAACCTAGTTATTTCCTTTAACCATTCCGGAGTCCTTATGACCTCCGTGTTTCGCACCATTTGCACCATTGGATTCATATTTCCGTGCCCGTGATGATGCTTGAGATCCTTTCTTTCTCTCACCAGGACCAATATCAACATTGTGTCCTGACACCTTGTCGCCTTGGTTTGCGTCCCACATCGGCCGTAGCCCATTTTTGATATACCTTATATCATCGGATTCATTTTTCTGAGCCCATGATGATGCTTGAGATCATTTCTTGCTCTCACCCCCCAGATTTTTTCAGGTATTTTTTCCAAAACACCCCCTGTCGCCTCGGTTTGCATGCCACTTCCACCGTTTTCCCAGTTTTGACACTTTTTATATTGTTGGATTCATTTTTCCGAGCTCGTGATGATGCTTAAGATCATTTCTCACTCTCACTAGGTACAGTTTCAACATTGTGTCTCGACACCTTGCTGCCTCAGTTTGCACGCCACATCGGCCGCCATCGGATTGTTCCACATTTTTACATAAGCCATTCACTCCTATCATACTGCAATTATTTTGTTATTTTTCCACCATTCATTATCCCGCAAGGATGCCCACCAGTGTTCCCCCCCTACCCTCGTTCTTGGTCATCATCAATGTTCCTTGATTGAGCACTTCCTCCTTGCCTGGCCATTCCTTTTGTTCAGTATAATTTTATCCCTTTTTCAGGCCGGACAAGTCCTTTACGAAAAAGGCACTTAGGGAGTTTCTGTTAAGCTCTTTTTTTACTCCTAAAACAATGAAAAGATCACAGAGCAATCTTGCTTCCTTTCATGCTCGTTAAACTACCTGAAAGGGCGTCTATCTGGTATAAGTTTAACCCTTTTCTGGACCTGGTAGACTAATTACGAAAAAGGAATACTCCAGTCACATCGGCTAGAAGAGTTCTGCATTGCATCCTTTTATGCTTCTTCGGGCCTTGGAGACTAACATATGAAAAAGCAACCCCCTGGAGTCTTCTTATCGCTTTCAGACTCTCTAAAACTGAAAGCAACCACGAGCATGAACTATCTTGGGCTCGTACAAATCCACACGACAGTACCATTCCATTATTTTAGAGTCTTCTTATAGCTTTCAGACTCCTTAAAATTGAAAGCAACCATGAGCATGAACTGTCCTAGGCTCGTACAAATCCATGCGACAGTACCATTCCATTATTTCAAAGTCTTCTTGTCACTTTTAGACTCCTTAAAATTGAAAGCAATCACGAGCATGAACTGTCCTGGGATCGTATAAATCCACACATCAGTACCATTTTACACACACTTCTTCTAGTTCCTTAACCCATGAAGAAGTCCCCCCATGCCTCTTGGCACTATGATCGATCATCTTGGCAGCACCCCCAATTAGGTCGCCTTTGTTCAGAGTAGTCTGCAGTCTCCTGCCATTTTACACCAGCTTGAGTATCCCTCATCCAAGTCACTATCCTCGATCCAGTATAGCTATGATCCCTTTCCCACCAGTCAGTTTCATATGTTTCCCGATTGTCCCTGCCATCATACTCTGAACAAAGGAAGTTTGAGTCCACCTCCTCTACTTGCCCAGTTATCCCCCACAGTATGTCAGTCCTACCATCAGTACTCTCACACTTCAGTTCTCCACCTCATGCTCCTGTCAAGGAAACATCATTGCCTTGATAGTTGCAGGTCTCCCTCCGTCGACGATAGCCCCTCTATTCCAGAGGATAGACCCAGACGTCCCTGCGCCTTGGACCCATCACCATCTATGGTGAGTGCCTTCGAACCATTCTGAGAGGAGTCATCATTGCCTCTCCGAGTGGTTGTTTCTCACATGCTCGACTTCAACACCTTGATCGCATCATTGAGAATCGCGTAGGGTTTATATCCCTTCAGTTATTGGTCGAAGACCCCGGATTTCCCTCGACTCTAGCACATTGTTGAGTCACTTCGGAATGCCCAGTTATATGTTCCCGTGGATGTCCGGGTTGCATTGGAGATTGTATTCGGATGCTATCCAATTATATGCCTCCTTGAGTACGCAGTTCAGTTCCAGTTCAGTGTACCATTGAGGACATGACTCCCCATCATTATGCTCCAGCAGCTCATCAGTTCCTCTAGTACCACACTCGGCAACACTGTTGTTATTCCAGTGTATGAGTTCTTTAGCTCAAACATGGTCAGCCCAGCAGTATGTCCCAGATTGGTATCCCCTCTGGACCCTTATGATGTGCACAGTGGTTCTTTATGTATCCTACAGGTCCCCCTTTTCGGGCCTTACTGTTATTTTTTATGTATCTTGATATGAGCATGGGTATGCCCGCCTCGTCCATATATTGAGATTCTTCCTCATTCATTATTTGAGTCCATGTATATTTCAGGTCCCCATTTGGACCCCATTGTTATTATTATTCTAGATCTTGATACGAGCATGGGAATGCCGGCCTCATCCATATGTTCAGATTATTCCTCATTCATTATTGAGGTCATGTACTTTCAGGTTTTGCAGCTTGTTCGGGACCATTGTTCTGGGCTCTAGTTTGTTTCTTGTCTTCTCCACACCCCAGGAAAACCATACAAGACTGATGATGTCTATCGGCCATACGATGAGCTCCTGCCCTCACACATCAGGGGGCAATCTGTTAACACCCAAAAAGTGCTCACTACCTCATCTACCCCATTACATGACTCATTTGTCCATATTTCCTACCATATTTGCCTCCAAAACCGTAAAATCCCACTAAAAATACTCCAAAAGGCCACAAAACCATTAAAAAAGCCTCCAAAAGGCCAAAAAACCCCCTTTTCCCCCAAAATAATCCAAAATTCCTCCAAAATAGCAAAAACCCTCTAAAAAGGGAATAAAAAATATAAAAAAGAGGAAAAAGAGGGAAAAAGGAGGAAAAAAACCCTATACAGTTGACCTAAACCATATGGTTCCCAAAACCATGGGCCAGCACTCCACCACTAAAAACCTATAAATAGGTGATGGAGGCCCCTCATTTCATATCCACAGTCAAATACACCCTTACTCTGCCAAAATCACTCTTGAAACCCTAGCTCACCCTTGAGCTATTTCACACTTGAGTGCCCCTTTGGCCCATTTCCAACCCTTTGGAGAAAGAGAAGGAGCAAAGCTGGAAGCTTGGAAACAACCCTCCTGGACTGCCGCAAGAGCTTCACCAACCTTCACATTGGAGGTATAATCAATACAAAAACCCTTTTTATTATCTTGTCTTTTCTGTTTTATGCACATGTTTAGAATAATTACCATTTTACTGTATTGTCTTTCATTTAATGTTTTTCTGAACTGCTACTAAGGAGTCCCTTCTCCTTAGTAGGTGCTCATTTGCACAAGCTAGGGTGAAAACCCTAGCTACAATAAGCTTGACCATAGGGTTGTTAACCTCCTCCAACCTGACCCATATGAGAGTAAGCAGGTATATACATGTTTTGGGCACCATATTGGGGTGGGGTGTACTGGTGGCTGACATTGACTGTGTTGTAGTAAGGGTTGCCACCATAAGTATGGGTCATTAACATACTATTCATAGTGGGAACTGAGTTGTAATGACCATAATGGTGAGGTATGTTCCCACCCCCAGCATTAGGATTAGCGTTAGCAGTTGCGTGGTGACCATAGGCATGAGATGTATTCCCAACCCCAACAGTGGTGTTACTAGTAGCAGGGATGGGGGTGTTATGTCCATGTGGATAGGATATATTCCCACCTCCTATATTGGCATTACTATTGGCGATAGTGGACGCAAAAGTATGCGGTATATGTCCACCCCCGTGGTTAGGAGGAGCATTAACATTTGCGAAAGTAGTCCTGGGTTGATGGGTAGCGGCATGTGTATTCGGTGGTGGATGGCAAGTCGTGTTACAAATAATGTTCCTATTAAGTTGATCACCTCTCCAAATATACTCATTTTTGTGCCCTCAACCATCCCTATATAGCCTCCTCAGATGCATAAATTTTCCTGGACCAGATATTTCGTCTTCATGGAATCCCTTCTTCCATTGTCTCGGATCACGATGCAACTTTCACTAGTCATTTTTGGACAGAACTATTTCACCACACTGGCACCAAACTGAAGATGAGTTTAGGTTATCACCCACAAACAGATGGTCAGATTGAAATTACCAATAAATGCTTGGAAACGTATCTTCGTTGCTTCACCTCTGAACAACAACATCAGTGGGAAAAGTGGCTCCCTCTCACTGAATGGTGGTTCAACTTCTCTTACCACACTTCCTCTAAAATGACTCCATATGAAGCAGTCTATGGTCAGGAACTGCCAGTTATTTTTCCATACACCCCCAGCAGTTCACCAATTCAGGCAGTTGACATGGTCCTTCGAAACCGTGATTAGATTCTTTGCATTTCGCGGGACAATCTTCACATGGCAAGAAATCGAATGAAGCAACAAGCCAATCAACACCGTTTTGAATGCACTTTTCAAGTAGTCGATATGATTTTTCTTCATCTACAACCCTACGAGCAATCCTCCCTGAAACTAAAAGGGTGTCATAAGCTCGCTCCAAATTTCTATGGGCCATATAGGATTCTTCAGAAGAATGGGTCCATTGCTTATAAATTGGAACTTCCTCCTTCCCGCATTCATCCAGTATTTTAGGTCTCTTGTCTGAAGAAATTTCTTGGCACCAACATTAGAGGACAAACTATTTTACCATAATTGGATAATGAAGGATCCATCCTTTTGGATCCAGAGGCCATCCTCAATAGGCTCACTCATCAGCTTCGCTCTCACCCTATCACATAGGTCTTAATTCAATGGCATGGAATGCAACCAAAGGATGCTACATGGGAACCACTCCTTCAGATTTAGCAACAATTTCCACATCTAAATCTTTG
Source organism: Larix kaempferi (assembly GCA_027924585.1). Lineage (NCBI taxonomy): Eukaryota > Viridiplantae > Streptophyta > Pinopsida > Pinales > Pinaceae > Larix > Larix kaempferi. Next base: position 2,486,414 of record BSBM01000104.1, read on the forward strand.
ACAAATATTTTATAAGGGGGAGGGGATGTTAGGAACCCATGTCAACCTTTCTCTTTACTTTGTTAGTATATTTTTGTTGGACACATATTCTTTGTAAGTCGTCTTGTAGTATTATATGTTGATCCATAGTTTGTATTAGCCCATAGTATTGATCCATAGTATTGGACGCATATGCTTTGTAAATTGTCCTGTAGTATTATATGTTCCATGGAATTGATCTATAGTATTGGAAGCTAGAATTAGTATATAAGTTTGTGTTGAGGCCAATGAAGGCACTGTGAAGTTATTTGTATTGATCTTGCTCAAAGGAGGTTTCCCCCTCAAAGTGGCCCATGATCAATAAATCTATTCTGAGTTCTGTTATTTCTGCTATCTTGTGCATTTTCATTGATTAATTGTTGTAGGTTCCTCACATGACACTGTCGAAACTTGACCCTGGACTCTTTGCTCCTCTCTCCTCAATGGTTATTTCTCCAGCAGCTCCTTATCAAAATTGGTTCTCCCTTTATCAAGACCCTCTCCTTGTATTTATAGAAAGGATGAGAGGATAGACTAGAAAGGTAATTGGTTGGGGAGGGTATGGTAGTTAGGCTAACTGTGATAACTAATCCTTAATCAATATTTTATATATTTTTTTTCGTGATTTTAGAGATACCTGCGATTTTATCTCTTGACAACCAGCGAGTGACTCGCGAGTTTAGTGTCCAGCAATAGGCGAGTGCAACTTTTTAGGTGTTACCCACGGGTTGTCAGTATAAAATCCTGTGGTTAACCAATGGGTTGATTGATAGGAGAGTCATAGTTATGGCTCAAAATACTTCACAAAAATAGTTATGTTGAGGAGATCATTATAATATTTTTGCCAAAGCATCTATGGTCAATTAGGATTTTCCATCCATAAGGTCCTTTAGTGTAACCAAGAATGCAGTGTGGTCACGGACGAAGAAGTACCATTTTGAATGATAAAAGATGCCCCCTAATATATGAGGTCAAAGGGGAAGACGATGGTCGAAATGAATTACAAACCAAGAAGTAGAGGAGCGTAGAAACCATAGGGACAAGGTCTCAAACAGTACCTGAAACAAAACAAGGTCAGCGAGCAACTACAATCTTGATATCAGGAGATGTTCATAATGTTAAAACATGATCTCCAATACATAACAAAAAATATGTATATACCATGGCTAATTAAATACAAGCATGGATCCATGTCAAAAGGAGATCATAGCCATAGCAACAAACTGGATCTATGTCTCATGATGAGTTGATATACTTAGGGCTTGGTCTTAGGCAACTTGGGAGATAACAAACAATTTGTATCATAAGCCCAAGGTATTCAAACCAACCATCTATAACTAGTACAAACCCTAAGCCATGTGAATAAAGGATTTGAATTCAAACATCAAGGATTTTGTTTGATTACCGACCAATGATGAGAACCGTTAACAAATGCGAGGACACCCACCAATAATGAAAATTGGGTCCAAGGTACCTAGTACATTCTTGCAAGTGTGAATAAGAGGTCTTGAAGTCGAACACTTGAAGAATATATCAAGTAAGGGACATTGATATATCCCCATAACTCAACAACGAGAGGATCTACCATTGATAACTGCAAATCTCAAGGTACTAACCGGGAACTCTAATTCTGCTTCCTAGAGAAAATGCGTTGATTTCGATAGGAAGAGACCCATGAGAAGGAAGGAATTGAGATATCCTTCATCATCTCACACAAGCAACACTAAGATATTGAGTTGAAACAAGACTGAGATAGGGGATGGTCGACATGAGGAGTCAAGATGAACTGCAGAATGGCCAACACAAAAGTAATCCTTGAACATTGAGCACCAGAGCTAAGTAATTTAGGAAGCTTTGGACTGACAGGAAATATGATATAAGCTTTTCATGTAGGAGACATAACAAAATCTCCATATGATTGGAAGAGTAACCAATCAGAGGATTACACAACTCTAGAATCAAGTTAAACCTAAATCCAAAACTAAGACCCATTGACTCAATGAAAGTGTTGTGTTCAAGGATAGTTTTCATATAATGAACGAATAATTAAGATTTTCCTTCCCTTCTCCTTTTTAAATGTATTTTCTTGGTTTAACTAGCATGAAAAGGTTTAAAAGAAATCTTGATAATATCTTTCTTGTTTAATTTTAAGGATTCCAAGAAAGTAAACCCAACAATCCTTCTTCATTTTTTAAACAAGCTTGAAGAGGGGAGAGAAGAATGATTGATATAGGTCCAACCATGTGTAATTTAACGAGTCCATGGGAGGTGTAAATAAAGACATTATTCATGTTTTAATGAGTTTGAAGAAGAGATAGACTAGTACTCGATAGGTTACTGATCTGTGGATTTTAATATCGAGCCTGGATCTGTTCGTGCTCACTAGTGTTTTCATGTTTAAGGAGTCTGAAAAACTTAAGCAAGAACTCCATACACCTACTCATGGATTTTAGTATCGATCCCGAGTTGGTATGTGCTAGCTGGTATTTTCATATTTAGGGAGTCTGAAAAACTTAAACAAGAACTCCATAATGTACTTTATTGTAAAGTTAGTGTCCTCTCCCAAAAAAGTGTAAAAGTACACTAGAGAGGACTCTTCTAGTTGACAGGACTAGAGTATACCTTTTTCGTAAATAATCCACAAAGATCTGGAAAAGGGATAAAATTATATCTAATTGGATGTTTGTTCAAGTCCTTTATCGAGTTTGAACAAGACAAGTATGCTCGACAGTATTATTAATTTTAAGGAGTCTAACAAGAGCATGAAGGAACTCCATATGGATGGGAAACTTGATATAAATAGAAAAAATTATGCATAATAAGTAAGTTCCCAAAAGTATCAAACACTGACATGGGATCCGATATGACATAATTTCCATGGCTAGGGTAACCCATGTTGAGGAAGGTCCGATCCATGAAAGAACAATAGTGGAAGGTAAAAATGGGTAGAAAATTGCAATCCATGGTGAATAAAGGAAATCCTAAGGCATAAAATGACAAAGTATAGATTCAATGTAATGATCTAATTGAAATGTCATAGGAAATTTAACTTTATATAAAACACCGGTATGAAAATATAAGTGAGAAAGCACCTTCTTGTATTTTTACCTAGTCAAAACAACTTGAATTAGTCATTAAGATTAAAAAAAATAACAAAAAGAGATTTGAAACTATAGAAAGTGGGTAAAAAATGAAAAATATTTTTACAAATAGTAACAAGATAAAAAAATAACTCACATTTCCCGTTTTTACCATTGGAGAAGAGGAAAATAGCTATGACTTCAGACATTGATTGTGATCAATCTGGGAGACCAAATTAGAATCCCTCGCTTGAAGGTAACCAATCTCACTTTCCTTTGCAAATTTGATCCATTTTTAAATTTTTTTGATGATTTTGTATAGCTTTTATTTAAGGTTTAAATTTTAGGTCTGCATACCTACACGTATGCTTCCTTGAAATGCACCGGTATGCGAAATAGTTGTGAGTTGTGCTGAAAACAACTTGTGGCTACTCGCCTCTGTGTGAAAGGAAAACCCGTGGGTGGCACAACCCAAAATGAAAAACTTCAAAATATAATGCATAAATGAATGAATGCAATGCATGATGATGCTCACTTGCAGGGAGAGAGAGCATGACGATATGGATAGAGTATCCTTGAGGGATCCATTTACATTAAATTCTTTAAGAAGGTATGGACTCCTCAAGTTTTTCCACACTTCAAACATGAGGGTGCAATCCCACTTGCTCCAGATGCTTGTCCAATACTAGGATCCTGATTATGGGATGTTCAATATCTAAGGGGGGATGATAGATATCAAGGTAGATTATATCTATTTCATAACAGGATTATCCTATCGAGGTGAGGTTGTAAACCTCAAGGGCACATTCATAGGCATTGGAGCCTTATCGATACAAGAGTACATCAATACTTAATGTGTAGTTGCGACTGAGAAAAGTGGCAGTAAAGTACCAATTGTCCAAATAGTGAGATATCCGTTGAAAGTGATCAAGAGTACCATAAACAGGCTCGGTGGAAGTGCAACTCAACATTTACCATCCTAGAGCTACATGCAGATTAGTGTGGAATGTATGCGCAATGCCATATTCCATTGGTGTTCCAATCTATTGGTGAACATGAAACACCAACTAACGGAGTGCAAAACTGGGAAGATGAATAAATTTGGATCCGAAAGCATACTTTGTACCTTCTTCTTCAAGATATTCCTTTCCCTTAGTCCAGGAATGGCTCTACCAACACTTGACCCTCATGAGCCATTGATGACTTAATGGAATGATATTTTCCTTCGTCAGGGAGGAGGTGAGACTAGTGCTTCTTACTCTGACAAGGACTGTTTTGGATAGTGGAGCCGTTAGGTGCTAGAATTCTAGTAGTTCCCGTATGTCGGCATGGACGTTTGAGGAGATCCCAAGTTTATGTTGCCTCCAGGAGCATCCTGGGGAGATATAGGTACCAAAAATTGTTTTTAAAAATTATTTAATTTTTTATATTTCTGTTTTTAATATATACATGTGATTTGGTTAATGAGTGTGAGTGCTAGCAACATACATTTTATGCAGATGTAGGGCCATCTAGTCCTGCTAGGCATCCCAGGATATATGTGCGACCGACCGAGTCAAGTGGTACTGATTCTCTAATATCCCGATTTTGACCCCATTACATTAAAATGTAAATGATGTAATTTTGTTATAAAATCGTGGTGAGGAGCTCAAGGCCAAGGCCCTGCCATCAATTTAGTGATGCATATGGTTTTCATGCTAGCCAGGCACAATGGAATTGCAAGTATCATGTAAATATGCATTTTAATAAAATACCCACAACTAGCTATGCAATGAAATGAAACAAGAGATTGGGGCATGATTTTTACAAGGAATTGGGAGGGAAATATTCAAACCCTTGGAGCCAATCAAGTCAATCCAAGTGTCAGTGAGAGAACCCACAAACCCTCAACTACCCATGTTGACTTTTGTACCCAATCATTTATTTCTTCCAAGAGTTGGTTGAGGTAGTTAATGCATTGGGAATGGGGAGGTATGGCTATCCAAATTCGAGTATGGGAAATCCACCATTTGTGGCCATTCTTCATCCATCATTTTTTCTCTCCCACGAGATCTTGGTTAGTTGAGCGTTTTCCCTGAGTTTAACCTCATTTTTCCACAGTTGGGAGGTTGTTTTGTGTGGCAGAATGTATGGGAGGGAGGGAGTCACGTTTTGGCAGCCCATAGAGGTCATTGTTTCCATCCGAACGTCCACATACCTATGAAGAACTCATTTTTTCTCCCTGTGGTCGGTTTTCCTTCCCCACAATTCATTTTGGGTGTGCCACGAATTGGAAGAATCCATGGGAAACCTACTTTTTTATATTCCATAGTAAAATTGTTTATCCATGCCCAATAATTGTGTTCGATGTGTGTAGAAAGAGTATTTTCAGGTATGGGTTATGGGTATCCATTGTTTTGGCTTGAGCTTGAGTGCAAGTATCCATAAATGAAGAGGGTTCATATTTAGCCTGATAAACCCAACTATGGGCTGGCTTGGCTTTGATGTGATATTTGCTTGGGATGTGCTAAGCTTAAGAGTCCCCTTTTCCTTGTAGAAATCATGCCCAACTAGGGGGTGGCAACTATGCTGAGAGATTAATGAGCACAATTGGCCTATGGTTGGGTGGAACGTTGCAACGACATGGCTAGTTTCTTGGGACAACATTGCATCAAGATGAGTATTTTATTTATGAGCTTTACTTCTATAAGGTTTTAATTATTTGATGAATGTTATCAATATGCTGGAAATTGCATGATATATGTGTGTAGAAGAATTTTACTTCTGCTGTTTGTGATAGATCTATACACACATATTTGTTTTGTGAATCTAATGGATGGAGTTGATTTTATGTAAAATCCCAAGATCTGTAGTCATGTTCCCTTCCTTGCGTTGGATTGATCAAATGGGACGTCATAGATTGGTATTAGAGCCATGGTTACAACATTGGGCCTATATATGCCTAATTAGGTAACTTGTAGAGGTAAGCATTTTTCCTTCTCGGCACTGATCATTAAGAAAAATTTCAAAATTTGAAAAATGTTCTAAGTGTTTTTTGAGTTTCCGCTAAGTCTGTGTCAGCTTAAAATTGGCAAGAGCGTCAAAACTATCGGTGAAGAAGTGAACGAGCTACCGATGCGTTTCGGTGTAAAAGAGACAAGTCTATTGATAGATGAGCAATGGGAAAAGTCGTCGAAACGGTCGACGGAAAAGCGACAATTGCACTGAAAAAGTCAGCACCAAAATAGAAAGTCTGTTGAATCGGAAAGAAGTTGGAAAATCACCGAAACGGTCAGCGCAAATGTGCAAGTTGCACCAATTGATGGAAAATCGCCAGTTGTGATGAAATGGTCAGCAGAAAAGTAGCTAGTACACCGAAACAGACGGCGCTAAAATAGAAAGTCCTTCGAATCAACGAGAAGTTGGAAAATTGCCAAAACGGTTGGTGCAAAAGTACAAGTTGCACCGATCGACGACAAATCGCCAGTTGCGCTGAAACAGTAGGCGGAAATGGATGAGTCCACCGATCGGCGAGAAATGGAAAAATTGTTGAAACAGTCGATGGAAAAGAATGATTCCACCGGTCAACGAGAAATGGAAAAGTCATCGAAATGGTAGGCAGAAAATCAAAAAACGCGCTGATCGCCGAGAAAATACACTACTACATATCGTCTAATTTGCCATGAAAGTTCATTGTAATAGCCACAAATTTTCGTCCTTGTTTCAACGATTGGGGTTTGTTTTTTTTGTGGAAAGAAATCCGTGGATATAGGGACAAAACTTCCACTTCGTGGCAATAGCAACGTTTTGTTGACGCCATGTGTCAACAACACAACACTTCTCATATCCACAAAAAATGAATCCTTCCACGAAATTTCGTCTCTCTATCGACGCACAACTCCTATAAATTTCCACGAATGTGCTGAACCTTCCATGAATATTCCTCGCAATATACACGAATCTATTCACAACCTTTCGTGGCAGATTCAACACCTGCGTGGAAGATTCATTTATAGTTCCACGAATCATTGTCGCAGTATCCACGGTTTCATTCCCAAACGTTCGTGGCAGGTTCAGCAACTGCGTCGAAACATTTTGTATAGCCTACATTGATGTTCATCGATATAGAGACGATACCTGGGAGTATAAAAAAAGAAAAATTGAATGCAACGATACAGTCATAGATTGGCTTCAGATAGACTGAAAGCACTTCTCATGAACCATCTCTTACATCTCAATGATTCCTTTCAGATCTGTAAACAATTCTGCTTAATGATGGTTTCCAATTCTATCAAACTTCATCAAACAAATAATCTTGCATTGTATTCCTTAAAGTAGTTACCATTAAGTCTTTATGATAAGCAGTAATAGAAATAAAATTTGTTCAAGTAGTTTTCATACTTATCCCTTTTCAACAATCAATTCTTCAACTTCAAGTTTTGTCTTTTAATGGCACAAATATTCAAACTCAAACTCAATTTGGTCACAAAGAATAGGCTCGGTCTTCATGAAGATATAACTGATGTTCTCCCATAACACTATTCAAACTCAACTTCAATTTGGTCACAAAGAATATGCTCAGTCTTCAAGTTATAACACAAGTCCTTCAAATATGCTATGAATATGTTTCAATACTTTGCAAATTGTTCTTCTTCAAGCTCATATTTCACATCATTGTGTCCTTTGAATAATCATAAGGCTTAAACAACTTTTTGCAATGTATGAGCACGGTCTTACAAAGAATTATACCTTAGCTCTATTCACTTATTAGCTCTATTCACTTCTTAATAGAACTTTCTCAAAGTCATTTATCATCAAACTTGCTTTTAAACAACAAACACAGTCCTAGATAGATATCTCAAGAACTTGAACTAAATGTATAAACATGAAGAATTGTAAGCCCCAGTCTTAAGAACATGTGGATAGCAATTGAATGGTGATCCGATCGCCATCGAAACTCCAACTTTCAGTAACCACCAGAATCTCCTCCTTGTCACATTCTAAACCCCACATCTGGTTGAACAATCATGCCTTCAACTTCTCCCTTGGGCTCTTCTCCCAGCTCTATGGTAATATATCATTGAGGCCTTACAGGAAAAGGCCCTTATTCGCATGGGAATCCTGATCAAGAATGTACTCAATAAAAGAAAGGTATCAATCTTTCCTTACTCAATAAAAGAAAGGTATCAATCTCGAGTGCCTGAATGAACATACAAAATGTATTTTTGATGTTTCTATATGAAGTGAAAAATGTACGAGATTTGACTTTATAGAAATGTGACCTTAGTGTACATTTTTCATTAGTATCTTCATTAAAGAAATGACATGATAAAGTTTTACTTTAAACCCCTACAAGGAAATAAGATCACAATTCTACTTGTCATGAATACCCTATAGGAAACAATTGTTCCACAAATTCTATCATTTGAAGTTTGCAATGCTATGGTTTTCAATTCTCAACACTCACTGCATTTTTGAACAAGCAAATCTTTATAGGGCACAATAGAAGAGCCCAACTTAGCTTCCATGTTAGAGGCCACCTGATCCAATGAATGCACCAACCCAATAAAAGCCAAAGCAAATAAAGATCCCAATTGCAAATTTTGATGAGCTACATAAATTTTCACTATCAAGTGCACTTTATGTAAGAGGATTTGCCAAAAATACTATAGAACTATATAGGCACCACATGCAAACAATGCAATTACCATGCACTCAAATGGGAAGATGTATTCACTTAAGACCAAACAACTTCAAACAAAGACAAATTACACAATTTTACATGTATCACAACCATGTTTACATCTCCCATGCAAATATTTTTGACTCCATACAACACTTCATGGAGATGGGATTTTCTCCATAATCTATTGTCGTCTTCTTATGTGACACATGAAACTTCTCTGCACTTGCTGTTACCCAGAATTTCATTTGATTTCATGCCACCTTCGATATATTTTCTAGCTGCATATGCAATCACACACAAATCAACATCATCATGTTTTTTCCCACAGTGTCTATATCTCATTCTATGATCAGTTCTGGATGAAATCTCTCCACTAAAATGGTTTAGTCTCAATCAAGGATTCCCAATTTCATTGAATTTCCTATCTCAAGGCCAAGGCATCATACAATTAGAGGAAGCCTTCTATCTTCAAAGGGACCATCTTCTCTCAATTGGAAGCAAATATCTGGTTCATTACCAGTGGGCACATCATTTGCAGCCCCCCTCGGAGGACTCACTGGTATAAGATTCCCTAAATGGAGATGATCCTAATCACTTGTCAATGGAAAAGACTAGGTAATCAATTGGGTATCGAGTGAGGAATATCAACTGATTATGCCTTGCCCTTCCAGGATATATATAATATTTTTATGGTCAACTGATAGCACAATGAACTAATGAAATGATAATTTCTTGTGAAAGCTGGTGTTTGAGACGCTGGACAATAGTGAGCCTTCAGATGTTTTTAGATCATTATAGATATAAGCCTCACTAATTTAGTTGCGAGCTTATATGTTTAAAACAAGCAAATACATAATTATTAAGCACCATGTTGAATATCAATACATAGCATGAACAGTGCCTTGAAGGACATGACTACATGTTGCACCTCACAATTTACCCCACTATACAAATATCCAAATGCATATTTGTAACCACCGAGATAGGTTTTTGTGTCATTTGCATTCAAAGGTAGAAAACAAAGAGCACATGCACATGTGATAAAGTAACAGTGTCCCAACTTCCATGCAGTTAGATGTTGTGATTACAGTGCAGGGTTATAAATGTTTCTTGAATGATGTGAGCAAAAAGTCAATGTGCAAAAAAACATTTAATAAAAAACAAGAATGCCATAACAATCAAACACCTTTAAGGTAGTATGTGCCCTCCCTATATCAACTAATAATAGTGAACACAATTCACATTAGTTCCACAACACAAATGCCAATAGAAACAATAAAAACAAATTTCCAGAAAAAAGTATTCCATGGATATACATTAGTCAGTCTAAATACTTACCTCTTGAAACCAAGAACTCCAAATGTACAACCCATAAGTTCTTAACACAGGCTCTTTGGTATATTCAAAACTGTTATAATGAGTTACACTGACAAGAAAACTAAAACAATAAACTATTAATATTCAGTAACATGTAATAAAATAAACATATATATCATATAATAAAAATAGAGATATAGTTTAAGATACCAACCTGAGTGTGAAACTATTCTTGAAAATATACTCAGAAGTGTTACTTTCAGAAAAGACTGTTTGTGCCTCGAAGAGGCCAGTCTTCTCTAGGAACCAACTGACCCTACAAGAGGGTGTGTACAAACCAGAGAGAGAGAAATGATTGGAGTTAATTAGGTCAATGATAGTCAAGCACAATACATAACTCAACATAAATAAAGTCACAAAAATTATAAACTTCAAGCAAGTCTCAGCATAAAAGAAGTGATTATCAGCACACCACAACTGATCATAGGTGATCAAAGTCAAGTACTCTATAAGACCAAAAATTTAACAAGGTGGTATAAAAAAAATGGAGGGTAAATGTTTGCATTAACCGCAAGTCAAAGACAAGGTACCAGAAGTCCAATAATAACTCAATCAAGGTGGGGAAGGTACAACAAGTATTTAATAACTCAATCAGTACCAGGTAATAAAATAAACATATTGATCATATAACAATAAGAGAGTTATAGTTGAAGATCTCTACGTCAACATTAAACCAAAAATACGACAACATAGATGTCCACGGTAATCTGTTCCATCCAAACCTATCAAGTGTACTTCTAGGTCAGCAGTATTCTTTTCTCCGAACTGTACCTATAGTTCGGAGTCAAGAATACTGCTGACCTAAAAGTATACTTGATAGGTTTGGATGGAAACCATTTTCAATGTTGATGCCACTACCCTCCTTATTGTCTTACAAAAAGGCATGAAAATGAGGAAAAAGACTTAAAATTGTGGACTTCACCTTCAAAGAGTGCCTTACAATCACATTGATACGACGTCCCACAACCATTTCTCTTGACACCCACTCTTCATTCATTCTGTATGCATTTCACTATGCAACCATCTCAGATTCTCACTGCATTTTCCCTCAATTAGTTAATCAATTCAGTATGACCCGCGACTACTGGAAACTCTCCTCAGATGGCGGGCGTGGGTCATACTGAATTGATAAACTAATTGAGGGAAAACGCAGTGAGAATCTGAGACAGTTGCATAGTGAAATGCATACAGAATGAATGAAGAGTGGGTGTCAAGAGAAATGGCTGTGGGATGTCATATGAGAGGAAATGGTGATGGGAATTGAAAGGTCAAATTAAATTTGCATGGTGGTAATAAACTACACTTGTGTCTTCCATTGTCAGCTACACTTCAAGCCTGAAGGTTATAGCCTTGGGACCCATGACCCTTAGAACCAAGGGTATGATCCAAATGTGGCCAAACAATCGTAGTACTCTATAAGAGCAAAACTTCAACAAGGTGGTTTTAAAAAAGTTACTCAAGGAGGGTAAATGACCCCATTAAACACAAGTGAAAGATAAGGTACCACAAGACCAATCATATCTCAATCAAGGTGGGGAAGGTACAACCAGTCATATCTCTCTCAAATGTACAGCCGTCCAATATAGCCTAAAATTTCGTCATCATAGTATAAGGAAGGGTGGTGGGATGCCAAATAAAAATATCCCTCATTTCTCTCTATTGATCAAATAACAATAAGAGAGGTGCCATTGAAGATCTACACGTCAACATTAAACCAAAAATCAGATCTGAAGTGTGGGTACAAATATAGTACCTTGTACTATAAAAAATAAAAGCCACCTGTGTTACCTTTCAATTTAGCAATATGGTCTACAGAAGCAAAATTTCCTCACAATTACCATCGAAATTTTTGACTAGCACTAAAGCAACAGTAAAAGAATTTATAATATAATTTTGATCTCTATCAACTTCAGCACTCCTGTGTGGTCCCTGTGCTGAAGTTGGTCCTCAAGATGTAAATTGCTTACATAGATAACCATTGCATGACTGCACAATCTTCTAAACACATATAAAGTAGACAGGAAACACCAAACATTAAATGTGATACATACCCTGGCTTTGTCTTGCATATTTCTTTCCTATGGCTTAATTTATGAGGATGTATGCGCTGTTATAGTCTTATCCTATAGCTAGATCTAGTGCTTCAAACATATCAAGGAAATTACGATTTTCAAACGTAGACTCAAGCATTCCATTACTTTTACAACTTTAACGAAAAGGAAGGAGGTTTTTACACAGTCATCTTTCAATAAAATGAATTAACAATCATCAGCACCACAACCATCTTTCATCAAAACCACATACATTAAATACAAACAAGCGTTGGGTTTCAAACGCGGGAACTGGGATCAAATACCTTTAACATTCCACCCATTTAAACTCTTTTGTATCTCTATTTATGAAATTCCAGAAACGCAGTAGTAAAGAAAGAACCAAAACTCATAATTTAAATCACTCAAGAAATCAATTATAAGAACATTACACAGTAAACATGATTTATTGAAACCATATCAGAACACAACAAAACCTTCAAGGATTATTACTGCTCAAACCCTATGGACGCAGACTCTAAGGTTTATATTGCAACTCTAGAAACCTGACGGAATCCAAGGATCGAATTCCACATTGACACCAACAAAACGATAGATTCCTAGGTCAGGTATCGAAACCCCAGGTAGAATTCCAAAAGCCCAGGTCCCATGAAAATAATTTAGAAATGAGGCAAAAGTATCTTGGGAAACAGAAACGTTTAAACTAAATCACCTACACAGAAGAACAAAACGATATTATTAAGTATGGAATATCTATCAGCAGTCACCATTTATAGATTCTCATGCTACAGGAAAACAGGGCGACCTTCTTAAACCCCATTTCTTCTACGCATACACTTGGATCTTATACATAGGAAAACTTAGAGATTAAATAGAGAACCAAACATTCAAACGAACTATGACATCGAAACCCTTGATGAACACTCCATAGAGGAGAGAGGAAGGGGTAATGAAATGTGGACTCTGAGCTTACCAATTGCAAATTCCTCCAAGTCTAAACCTGTACCATCAACTAGTAACCACGCAATTGGAGAGGGCCAAACTATTACTTGCCAAGTATGTAAAAATATACCGGTCACAACCTGAGTTTGTATTCTTATCAATTCAAATTAACAAGAAAGACAATAAGGGTATTACCTGCATGTGTAGTTGTCACCATTCCTGCATATGAAACCTTCGTGGTGGGCTGACCATGAGCCAAGCTCAGGTCAGACCACGAAACCCTCAGGCGCATCCAACATACAGACTCCAACAAATGAACTATGACATCGAAACCCTCGATGAACACTCCACGGAGGCTAGAGGAAGAGGTAATGAAATGTGGACTCTGAGCTTACTAATTGCAAATGCCTCCAAGTCTAAACCTGTACCATCAACCAGTAACCACGCAAATGGAGAGGGCCAAACTATTACCTACCAAGTAAGTAAAAATATACCTATCAGAACCTGAGTTTGTATTCGTATCAATTCAAATTAACAAGAAAGACAATACGGGTATTACCTGCGTGTGTAGTTGTCACCATTCCTGCATATGAAACCTTCGTGGTGGGCTGATGCCCATGATCCAAGCTCATGCCAGACCACGAAACCCTCAGGCGCATCCAACATACAGACTCCAACAAATGAACTATGACATCGAAACCCTCGACGATGGTGTAGAAACCAAGAACCCATGTGCTATCATAGAGTTACCTACGTGTGTAGTTGTCACCATTCCTGCATATGCAACCTTCGTGGTGGGCTGATGGCCATGATCCAAGCTCAGGTAAGACCACGAAACCCTCAGGCGCATCCAACATACACACTCCAACAAACAAACTATGACATTGAAACCCTCGACGATGGTGTAGAAACTAAGAACTCATGTGCTATCATAGAGTTACTTGCGTGTGTAGTTGTCACCATTCCTACATATGCAACCTTCGTGGTAGGGTGACGGCCATGAGCCAAGCTCAGGTCAGACCACGAAACCCTTAGGCGCATCCAAACTCCAACAAATGAATTATGACTACATCGAAACCCTCGACGATGGTGTAGAAACCAAGAACCCATGTGCTATCGTAGAGTTACTTTTAATGCCCTCACCACTAACCAAAATTTTAGATACAAGTCATGATCCCATATGAGCTTTGTGGCATGCTTTGGTATTTCATTATTTCACCACCACTATGGAGTAACCTATGGTATATATATCCCTATAGTAGTGGATCACTCAGGACAAATGAAGTAATTGAAAAAATGCAAGGAGTATTATGAGGACCCCAAGTAGTGTGTAAAGGCAACAAGTAATGGCAGCTTCAACATGCTCTGAAAGCTCAATAAGGACTTTAACTTCCAACAAAGCATTTCAAGTTGACAACCCCCAAAGGTTACAAACATTAGTATTATTAGTATTATAAATACATAAATAACCATAACTTATAATATAATATGAATATCCCATAATATTTTGTGTTGATTTTGTTGTCTGTCAAGTGGAATGTGCAACAAAAGAAAAGAAAATGGAATGGACCAAATAAAACATGAAACAATGATGTTGCCAAAGTGAATAAGTTGTTGAGATGAAAATGCAAAGTAGTAGAGAAATCTTGAATAGGAAGATGATGAAGGAATACACATGCATGTTTGTCATGGAATAAGATGTTTAAGTGAAAATGCAAAGTAGATAACTATAAATATTGAAGATGAAGATGATGAAGGAATACATGATGTGTTCATCATGGAGAAGTAGAAATTTCTCTAGTAAGAAGAGTTTATGTCAATAAATAGAAAATATGAAGAATAGGAGAAACAATTTGAAGATCAATATTGCAATAGAGGAGTGGTTGCAATGAAAGCAAAGTATGATGATGATAAGTTTTCAAGTGGCGAGCATTAGTTGTGTTCATTGAGATAGTGGTGATGGTGTAGAGGAGAGACGATGGGGAATTTCTAAATACCATTGAGTGGAAGTAGCTTCAGGAAATATGTTCCATTTAACAACCACATTTTGGGATGTAAGCTCCATTGGGAGAGAATGGAAGCATATTGCAAAGATGTTGAAGGTGGTAAAAGAGTTAGAGATGATGGTGATGAGGTGTTTCCTATGGTAGCAAAGTATATAGGATAATAATTAAGAGAAAAAGAATATGAAAAATAAAGGGGACTTACAAATAGTGAAACCTAAACACTTCGTCCCTATATTGACGAAAGTTCGTGGAACATTACAAAATGTGGATATTGCCACGGTTTTTCCGCCCTGAAAAAACAAAAAAATATAAAAAATAATTTTTTTAACCCACGAATGTTGAAAACGTGGAAATATGTCATGGAACAATCCGCCCATATGTAATAGTGATAAAAGTCCACCGAAATAGGTCGGTGTCAAAATGGCATGTGTGTCGATCAGAGAGACAAATGTCCAAATAAGCCGAAATGGGTTAGAGGAAAATAGCTAAGTCTACTGAAACAGGTCGGACCAAAATCCATAAGTCCGCCGAAATAGGTCGGAGCAAAATCCATAAGTCCACCAAAACAATGAATTTCAACATTTTTCAAGTGATATTTTCAGGTGCCAGAAATTTAGAATGACATTGAACTTATGCACCAGATTGCGTGAAATTGAAACATTTAAACAAAAAAAACGAGGGCACTACCCCCGACCCACAAGGGGACAATCCCCCTTGACCCTCGTCGTCCCCTGGAGGTAGTAATTGATTGTGAGAGAATTCTATGGCTAACAGAAATTGCCCATATGGATTGTCTCCATAATGCATGGAAATTATTTTGTGTATTTATGAGAATGTAATGAGGCATTTCCATTTGTGAACCAATTGTGTGGTTCAGAATTGTGGCAAATGTTTCCATGAGAAAGGAAAGGATTTATCATAGTTGAAAGCGATTGGAGCAGTGAGGTAATGATGATAAAGAGGGAAATTTATCACCTTAAAACTATTTCTGTTTATATAATAGGAATTGCATGCTTGAAACGTATCAAGTAGGAATGTTATACATGAGTACATGTATTGAATTTCTACTTGGTGAGAAGATCATAGCTAATAATTGCTTGTATGCTTGTAGAAAGGCCATGCAATTGGATCATCTATGACGTGGAAGAGAAAATTCCATGCTATGATGAGGGATTGGAAAGGGAGAATTCCTTAATTCCTTTCTTGCTGTTGTATTTATATTTTATGAGCTTTATATACAGAAAATTATGGCATAGGAATGTTGAAAATGCAAGGGACTAGATAGATGAAGTGAATATGCACTAGTTGGAACATTAATAGATATTGCATAGTGTATATGAAGGTGTTTGTGCATGTATATGATATTGCATATTGGTAAAATAGTGAAGTTTTACATATGCAATTATCCACTTATGATAATTATTATGGTTGTTAATAATAAGTGGTGTCCGCATCGGTTGTAGGACCAAAGACAACTGAAGCATGGCTAAAGATGTTGAATATGTTGTTTCATGCGACCAACAACCTTGTGAATAAAGTTTGGGGCAAAAAAAATATGATCAATAGGTTGGTGGTAGGATGGTGAAATCCTTGCAGGAAACCAATTGATCAAGTACATCGAAGATGTTAATGAGAGCCATGCAAGTAATGGTTATTCATGCTAATTTCTTAAGTGTTGAAAGGGGATTGGGTAAGAATCCATTGAACCTTATTTAATAATCATAAAATGGTATGCATATAAGGATGAATGCTTTCATGTTAATGTCATATCACCATGGTATGGTGAGGTATGGGGTAGTAAGGGAAAGAAACCTTCTACCATGTGGTTGTTTAATTGTTAGAATGCATTCATATATCAAGCCATTTGTATATGTTGGTTCTGAGTTTAATAACCAAAGAAGGTAAGAAATTATAGTCCCGTTTTGGTAGTGCTATGGTAGTGCATGCTATATGAGATAGACCTAGTTAGGCCATAATGTGTTTGGAATGATGGAATGCATGACATGATAGTATAGTATGCACGAATCAATGCAGGTGAGACTAAGCAAATATGCCTTAAAATATTTTGTAAATCTTGTGGATATGCATTGAGTGAATGCACCTAAATAGTTTGTGTAAACATTGTATATTTGCATGCATGTGTGTGGGTGCACATGTTGTGATGCATTGTGCGAATGTATGGTTGTGATGTGTACGTTTCATCGCAAATTAAATAATGGATGAAATGATGAATTAGGGATAATTCTGGGATCATTTCATGAGATTCTATAAATGCAGGAGAATAATTGCATGAAGAAGGTAGTCATGTTTGATGGTCTACCGAGTGCTCTGTTGAAAGGACAGAGTTGCATAAAAAGAATATGGCTGTGAAGTAATGAATATTGGATTTTTTATTAAAATTGCAGGGATAATGAGACTGTGTCTTGCAATTTTATTATGATAATGATGCACACACACACACACACACACATATATTTCATTGCATTTCAAATGTTAACAACTAGAAGTGTTTGAATTATTGAGTGTTATAATTATGGGATCACTTCAGTGACTGTTGTAGCAATAAGAAGATTATTCGCATAGATACTCACAACGTGTTTGGATGATTGAAAGTTTCAAATTTTAGGTAGAAATGTATTGAGTAGGGCAATGAGGATAAGTCCATAGTAAATATCGAGATATACCATGTTCAGAAGCTAAAGGTTATGAGAAGGTTTTGATGGTTGTGAAATTTAACTTATACATGGAACAGATTTGTAAATTTCAGGTTTGAAATTTTGCTAATAATTATTAATGGTTGTTTGGCTTCTCTAGAATTGTGTCAGGAGGAAATGTTGTAAGTGGATGTTCATGTATTGTAGCAAGCATAAATCCATAATGGATAGAGTCATGCCACTTATATAAGCCAAACGATATGAGGATGGCCTCATGGTTAAACCAATCAATTTATGTAGGAGACAGAACTGTAAATTCGTGTTTGAATTAAATTGTTAATGCCACTGACTGATTAGGGAAATCAGATTTGAATTTGATTGTTAAATGTTGTTGACTGTTTGGTTGTTTGAGGAGTGTTTCAGGAAGACACCTTGTAGGAAGCCCATGTGTGATTGGCCTACAGAATCCAAACTCCATGGGAAGGATCCCATGCTTTGGAAATGGGTTTTGGGTGAAACACCATTGTAAATTTTGATAACATCTCAGCTGCACTACATGTTGGAAAACCATGTGAGTGAGATGGTAAAATTATGCCAACAAGGGATATGTGGGTTATGGAACATGAAAATATTGGGGTGGAAAACCGAAGGACTGTTGACTGAGAGAAGGGAGCCCCCATTCTTCACAAATGAAGAGAGAATACATTTGAAAAGGGATAAGCATTCTATAACCCTAGCTAAGAACATGCATGTCTAATTATTAGGGTTAATATGCAAAGGATGTTCTATTTTATTTATATTATTTCAGATTGCTTGAGTATGATTGGGGCCTATATGGCCCACATCAGAAATGGGTGCACACCTTTCTGGTGCTAGGTTATGATAGGGTTGTCAATATTGACTACACCCTAAGGGAGTGGACACATTCGTGGTGTTTCAATACTTAATAGTGAATGTTATAAAATATGGTCACAATTTTAGAGAGGCAATATTGATGAGTTTGCTTATCCTTCTTGTGTTGTTAGCTTACACAGATGCAACTTGGTGTTGCACATTAAGAGGAAAAGTGAAGAAAGGGTACTCAGGAGGACTGTACGAGAATTGGTAACCTTTATACGCTCACAATAAAGAACACTAGAAGGGATGGATAGGCCCGAGTATTTGTGTAGTAGAAAAGGGGTATCATCCTTGTGTAGTGTGAGTGGGTATTGTGGGGCCATGCTAGCCTATAGTCAAGTGAGTCACCTATGGAGTTCGTGGGAGGAGCCATTGGTTTGCATAAGAGAACGAGCCATGTAATTGTATTCTTTTGTTTTATTTCTTGATAAACCCAGTAGAGACGCTGGCTTGGAAATGGTTTGTGTATGCTTGATAAACCCAGTCGGAGAAATGGATTAGCATAAGGGTTAATGGTTTTTGTATGCTTGATAAACCTAGTCGGAGAACTGGCTTAGCATACTGGTTAATGGTTTTTGTTTGCTTGATAAACCTAGTCAAAGAAATGGCTTAGCATATTGGATGATGGTTTTTGTATGCATGATAAACCCAGTAGGTGTACTGGCTTGGAATTGGTTATTTGAATGTTGTGGAGCAACCGACATGTTGGCCAAACATTCCTTAAATGCTTGATAAACCCAGTCGGTGTACTGGCTTAGCATATTGATAAATGGGATGCCTGATAAACCCAGTCAGCATACTGGCTTGGCATTGGTTATTTGAATGTTGTGGAGTAGCTAATGTGCCGGCCAAACATTCCTTAAATGCTTGATAAACCCAGTCGGTGTACTGGCTTAGCAAATTGATAAATGGGATCCCTGATAAACCCAGTCTGTGTACTATCTTGGTATTTCCTATTCAAATGATTGTGGAGCAGCTTGTGTGCTGGCCCAACATTCATTATTGTATCCACAGGTGATCCAAGGCTTGTAAAGAAAATAAGGATCCTATGGAATAAAGTGAAGACATGCAAAACAGATAAGTATTTAATTTTCATTCATTATTTTTTTGGATAATGAAAAATTCATAAACAAGTCTTATGACAACCAAGCTGATACACTGTTGTTTCTTTGTTGGAAATCTTGGTCATTGTAGGAAGCAAGGACCCTAAAGGCATCCTAAGGATGCTTGTGGACATGTGACTATGCTGGAGAGCTCAGTATGAGTAGCAAAGAAAGATGGTTCTAATGGACTTGTGTGGGTCCTAGCAGCCAAGGGTTCTGTAGGAAATCATGGGGGAATATTTCCATGGATGAGAAGCTTGGGATAGACCTTAGACACTAAGTGTCATAGCCAAGTAAGGGAAATTCAAGCATTGACATTGAAGTGAAATAGTCTAGGGTGGCTCCAGATTGGAACAAGGCTAAGAGGGGAGAAACTCTTACTCTTCTGTTTCATTTTTTATTGATGGATTTATAGAACAGAGAATTGTTAAATGCATGATATGACTAAGAATTGATTGTCTTTAATTACTTGAAATGAATTACGAATGCTGAAATAGATAATTCCCTGTGAAAGGATGAACATGAATGATTTCATGTGTATGTTGGGAAAGCATGAAAAATGTGGAAGTCTCATGAATGGAGCATGGACTTTCCATGTCAATTAAGAAAATAATTGATTGAGTTTAATATT
This sequence comes from Larix kaempferi, assembly GCA_027924585.1. Taxonomy (NCBI): domain Eukaryota; kingdom Viridiplantae; phylum Streptophyta; class Pinopsida; order Pinales; family Pinaceae; genus Larix; species Larix kaempferi. Next base: position 2,506,838 of record BSBM01000104.1, read on the forward strand.
GTGTTATGCTTGGCCTAACAAGAATTGCCATGATGAATTTCACAGGTGAGAAATTGAAAGCCATTTATTGCAGCTGTTACCAGCCAAGTGTTGCTAGTGATAAAAGTGAGAGCTAGTTGTGCACATTGGCCATGGCAGCAGACCAAGGGCTATGGGGTTTGGCTGAAAATATTCCTAAAATAGTTTCCAGGATGGAACGAAAGATAAGAACCATGAAATTCCAGACTTGTAGATCAGCTGGAAGTTAAATAAAAGGAAGGGATTGTTGTGGAGCAATTCCCACCTGCAGAGCTGGAAGATCAAATCCAACAAGAGCATCTTGTGGAAGCCAAAGGGCGTGGTCCTGAAAACCCAAAGTAAAATATGAAACATAGGACAAACCTACCACAGTTTGTGAATTTTGGACATTGTAATATCCCTATTTTGACCCCATTACATTAAAATGTAAATGATGTAATTTTGTTATAAAATCATGGTGAGTAGCTCAAGGCCAAGGCCCCACCATCGATTTAGTGATGCATATGGTTTGTGTGCTAGCCAGACACAATGGAATCGAAAATATCATGTAAATATGCATTTTAATAAAATAACCACAACTAGTTATGGAATGCAATGCAACAAGATATTGGGGCATGATTTTTACAAGGAATTGGGAGGGAAATATTTAAACCCTTGGAGCCAATCAGGTCAATCCAAGTGTCAATGAGAGAACCCATAAACCCTCAACTAACCATGTTGACTTTTGTACCCAATCATTTATTTCTTCGAAGAGTTGGTTGAGGTAGTTAATGCATTGGGAATGGGGAGGTATGGCTTTCCAAATTTGAGTATGCGAAAGCCACCATTTGTGGGAATTTGTGTTTGAATTCTTGGGAAAGAAAAGAGCCATGAATTTTCTCCCTAAGCCATTGTTCATCCATCAGTTTTTATCTCCCACGAGTTCTAGGTTAGCTAGGTGTTTTCCGTCACGTTTTCCCTTAGTTTAACTTCATTTTTCCACAGTTGGGAGGTTGTTTTGTGTGGCAGAATGCATGGGAGGAAGGAATTCACATTTTGGAATCCCATAGAGATCATGTTTTTCCATCCGAATGTCCACATACTTGTCAAGAATTCATTTTTTCTCCCTTTGGTCGGTTTTCCTTCCCCACAATTCGTTTTGGGTGTGCCACAAATTGGAAGAATCCATGGGAACCCTGTTTTTGTATATTCTATAGTAAAATTGTTTATCCATGCCCAATGATTGTGTTTTCTATGTGCAGAAAGAGTATGTTGGGGTATGGGTTATGGCTATCCATTGTTTTGGATTGATCTTGAGTGCAAGTATCCAGAAATGAAAAGAGTTCATATTTATCCTAATAAACCCAGTTATGGGTTGGCTTGGCTTAGATCTGATGTTTGCTTAGGATATGTCGAGCTTAAGAGTCCCCTTTTCCTTGTAGAAATCATGCCCAGCTCAGCGGTGGAAACTATGTTGAGAGATTAATGAGCACAGTTGGCCTATGGTTGGGTGGAACGTTGCAGCGACATAGCTAGTTGCTTGGGGCAACATTGGATGAATATGAGTATTTTATTTATGTGCTTTACTTCTTCAAGGTTTTAATTATTTGATGAATTTTATCAATATGTTGGAAATTGCATGATATATGTGTGTAGAAGAATTTTACTTCCGCTGTGTGTGACAGATCTATACACACATATGTTTTTTTATGAATCTAATGAAAGGGGTTGAGTTTATGTAAAATCCCGAGATCTATTGTCATGTTCCCTTCCTTGCATTGGATCTATCGAAGGGGACATGACAGATTCCATGCTGTGGAGTATTGAGGGAAAGATGGGCCAGTTGACCCATGACATTCCTACATACAAGATTGAGCGGATGCCCATAAAGATGCAGGAACATGTGGTGGGTGTGCCCCTACATAGATTCAGCTGCTTAGGAAAGTAGCGAGGATGGTGATCTGTTATAGGGAGGCCTTTGTAGAGCAAGTTGAGGCTCCTACCTCTCCATAGAGAGATGGATAGTACAACTAACTACGAATCGAGTCTTACATCTATACGTGAAATGCCATGATGAATAGCATCTCGGAGTATTTCAATAACCGTGTTGTACTAAGATATGTTGTTCATCGTAGGGCCCAAACAAGCACCTCCCAAGGAAGCAATTTGGCTTGTGGGTGAATAGATTTCCCAAGCAGCTGAAGCCAAGTTACAAGTGTGACGACTAGCACCATCAACGAATCCTACAAAACACTCGGTTGTCATCTAAAACACAATCCTTAAGATACATAAGCAAAGCAAAAAAAACTAACTCTACAAAAATGTATAGCTATAATACAAGAAAAAGCATACATGCCTAAGTGTAATAATTTTTCAAGTAGATTCCATTTCTAGCCTCGGACAACTTAAAACAATCATAATCCATCAACTCATATGTTCCTTTCTTCAAAACCTTGGAAATAATATAGGGTCCAAGACACATAGATTTGAACTTGTCTTCCCCCATGGGATCCTTGTCCTGATCGTAAACCAAAACAATATATCCTTTGGAGAATACCCTAGGTTTTATAGACTTGTCATATCGATGTTTGACTCAGTTCTTATGAGCTTCATTCACAATGAGCTCATTATGGCATTTTCTTCCAAATGTTCTAAATGAAGAAATCGTTCTTCCAAAGCAAAAGTTTCGAGTAGTAGTTGGATAGCCAACTTCAATGATGGAATTTCACATTCAATAGGCGTTACTGCCTCCAACCTGTGAACAAGTTGAAATGGTGAAAAACTGGTAGCAGTCTTGACATTAGAACGATATTCCCAAATATCCGGATACAACATGATGTGCTAGTTTGACCTACTGACATTGACGGTACGTTGAAGAATATTTTTCAATTTTTTATTGATCACTTCAACTTGAACATTCGCCTGTGGAAAAAATAGGGATGAGTGTTCTTGTCGAAAACCTAGCATAGTGGTCAACTCTATCATCCTGTAGTTTTGTAAATGTCTACCATGATTAGTGACGATCTATTTAGGTATGTCGAACCTAGAAATGATCTGTTTGAAAATGAAATAGGATGTCGTTTCTCTATATTCTTTCACAGTAGGCATTTCCTCGGCCCACTTTGTAAAGTAGTCGACTGCAATGTTGATGTACTGATGTCCCCCAACATAAACTGGGTTACAAGTCATATAATCAATCCCCCACTTGGTGAAGGGACCTGTTGTGATAACAAGGTGATGATGAGTCGAATGTGTTCGCATTTTATTTGTGAAAAACTGACACGGATGACAGTGTTTCATTGCTTCCACATAATCTTTGAAGATGGTGGGCCAAAAATACCCAACACGCATTATTTTCTGGGTTGTTTCCAACCCAAAAAGATGATTTCCACAGGCTCCACTATGGGGATCATTCAAGACTGACTCGACTTCATCCTGATTCAAACAATGACATAATATCGAATCTATCCCCTGTCTATATAGTGTATCAAAAATAATGAGGTAGTTATTGGGATGATGCCTAATCTTTCATTGTTCTTCTCTAGAGAAAGTCGGTGGACACTTCAAAGTCTATAGATATATTAAAATGTCTCCATACCATGGTTCAGAGGTTGCAATGAGGAATATATGTTCATCAGGGAATGATGGGTCTTCTTCATCGTATGTTACATCACTAGGAAATTCAGATATTAGTTCAGTGAACACCAAAGAATTTTTTGAACTAGTAGATTGAGAGGTAAGATCAAATTCTTGTAGGATGACAATCCATTTGTTGAATTTACCCCCTCTAATGCGTTGGGTTAAAACATATTGGAAATGATTGACGTCCACTATCACTGTGGTGGTTTGCAGTAAAATATAGTGACGAATCCTCTTAACGACATACATAGCATCTAATTCCAATTTCTCGACATGAGAGTACTTAACTTTAGGAGTTACAAGTGTGGGAGAGAGGTAATAAATGACATGCTCTTGGAGTTTGTTATCCTCCTGAACCAAGACTATGCCAATCGTGGAAACAAATGTGGCCATATATAGAAGAAAATATTGAGTATAATCCAGCGGGCTCAACAAGGGGGCTGACAATAGTACTTTTTAAAAATGTTTTATTGGGCAATCTACTTGAGCGGACGCGAGCCTGATCTCCCTAGTTCAATGTGAATCTAGAACAAATAAGAACATAACGTAAAGCTACTTTCCTAGATCAAGTTAAAGGTCAAGTAATTTTCCGTATTACCTTCATATTTGTAGATATTTCTCCTCGTTATTTCTCCTAGCTCTGTGGTCATCAGATATACAGCTAGAAGACTTGTCAAAACATGTGGGAACAAAACAAGCATTAAAACATATCTAAACACTAACTAATCTAAGTAAACAGTTAAGGAAGTAAACTATAAACATCATCAACATAATAGAAATTTATGGAAAGAGTTTTTATTATTGTATAAAGAGTACGAAATACAAAGTAGAGAGATGATTACAACCCAAGCCTGAACGCTGCAATCCTCTTCCAACAAGCCAAGCCAAATCCTCCAAAGGAAATGTAAGCCTCCCAAGAGATGGATAGGGATCACCTAGGCTAATTCCACCAACAAGTAAGTGCTATAGACTTCCTCCCTTTGGAATGGAGAGGAGCTTTGTATTTATAGGAACAAGTGGATAGGGTAGGTTGAGGATCATGGGGAGAGGACTAAGGGATACTCCCTTGAGTTTAGGGAACTATAGGAGATCTCTCCTAGGATTTAGGGATAGGGATTTACCTCATCCAACTTCTAGAAATTGCTAGAAAGCCTCCTTTATCCAAATTAACCAACATTGACGCAAGCTACATTAGGTCAACCTGCGCCTGAGAGGGGAAGTGTAGGCTGCACAAAGGCAACCTGAGCCAATGGTGCACTCTGCTAGACTACATCCTGTGCCTGAACTAGTTGAACGGTTCTTTCTCAAAGACAACCTATGCCGGCCCAACTAGACATTGTGGACAAAGGGCATCAACTTGCTCTAAATGGATTCTTGATAATGGAAACATCAGGGATTGAGGCACTAAGTTAACAAGGGACTCATGATGACGAGATTTAGGTGTAACAAAATGTCCCCCAAAGAACGAAGCTGGAAAAATAGGACAAGTGAAGTGCTTTGAAAAATGGATGGCAAGAACCTTCTAGCTGGAAGATGGTGTTGTAGTACAACTGACTCTGAGATACCAGTCGCATATGACGCACATCATGGCTGCCAACCAATACATTGTAGATCCATGGTAGTAAATATTGACTGAACAGAATCATGGCTACCATACACAATCGTAGATCCATGATGAGATGATAACACAACCACGACCAATACAAAATTGGATCCACATGATATGACTCAAACAATCTCCATCGCAACCTGGGTAATACATGATTTTCCCCAGGGTCTTCAAGCCGAACCTGCAATGATACAAATCTATCCATGTGATTACAATGTTTTGGAGTTGAACATGGTAGAAACCACTTGATTACCGGCCATTGATGTAAACCATTAACAATTGCGAGGGAAATCACCATTAATGTCAATGATCCCCAAGGTATCATAGTACATATCACCGAGCGTGAATAAATGAGTTGAGGTCGAAAGCTCGATGAAATATTTCAATCAAGAGCCAATGATGTAAACTCATGTTGAAAACGAGGTAACCTGCCATTGAGGCATGCAGTCCCAATGTACTCAATTGGTTTCTAGATTCAATCCCTGGATGATGTGCTAAAGTCGACAAGAACGAATTCGTCGAAGGAGGGCCACGATGAATCCCCCATCGACGACACGAAACTCGATAATAGATGTTTGGAGTAGATCGGATGGTAGAGTAATCTACAAGAATGACTCAAGGTAGACTGACATGATGGAAGGTGTACTGACTGCAGATGATGAGCAATGAACATGTCTTGAACATGGGAATGGATTGACTTGGTAGTATTGACATGAAGAGAACAATACCAACCCCCAATGCGACTAATAATGGAAGCAAGTTTTTTGATGACCCAAAGGAGTGACATGACTCATGGAATTAGAAGGACTCGAAGACAAACGTATTACCCAAGTACTGAATTCGAATGCAAATGAGTGCCATGTTCAAGAGCGACTATGTACTTCATGAATTATAGTGTAACACAAAATATTTCCTTTTTTGCCATCATGACTGATGAGTGCCTCCTGTGTTTTTTTAATGAGCTTGGGGAGGGTAAATAGATGCTCGGTATAGCTCATCCCATGGATGAGTCCAATCCCAAATGTTTTACAAACCTAGGAAAGGACGGGTTTGTCCCATGACGGGCCCTTCAATGTTGAATTTTAACAAGTCCATAGAAGGTGAACTTGGCGTCATTTCATGTTTAGAGAGTCTGAAAAGAACTAAAGAAGACTCCAAAGGTCCTTTTTGTAAATTTAGCCTCTTTTCCTCGAAAAGGGTAAAACAACGTGAGAGAGGACTCTTCCAGTCATGATTGGATGGAGTATTCCTTTTTCGTAAGTAGTGCCTCTTGGTCCGAAAACGAGGTAAACTATCACCAAAAAGACGATGATTCAAATACTTTTACAAGCGTGAATGCATCAAGTTCGCTTGGTGATATTTTCCTATTTAGGTAGTCTGAAAAGAGCTTAAAAAGGACTCCATGGACAACTTTGTCATGGTTGATGACCGAGTACGACAAAGGAAAAAGTAAACTCGGCACAGTTCCTTTTCCGTAAATAGTCTAGCAAGGATGGATAAAGTGATAAACCTATACTCGTTAGACACACCTTTTTACTCAATTTTTAAAGAGCACGACAATGGTATCAAAAGCACTCAGAATATTTTTCACGTTTGAAACAAAGCACGAAAAAGTAAAAACTAAGCTCAAACCACTTTTCATGTTTCAACCAGAGCACGAAAAAAGTGAAAAGTAAGATCAATATCATCTTACTATTTTTAATGAGCTCAAACATAGGTGAAAAGAATGCTCATGATGTCTGTTTCATTTCTTAATGAGATTGTAACATAAAATGAACTATGCTCGAGATTATTTTTATGGTTTACCAAGCTCAAAATTCAAAAGAAAGTATGGTCGAAAATATTCTCATTGGTGGATTTTTTCCCAACATGATATCCAAAGGTTGGTACATGCCCCTAGCATGATTGATAGAAGTAAGTGACTTAACTCCAACATGGTGAGAGAGGCGATAAAGTTGAGTTCAACATAATGCTCAAAATTTGAAGACATGCCCCCAAGCTTCATTTCATTCTCCTAATCTACATCTTCACTTGATTAAACTCCTGGTTACTAATATGAATATGTTCACCGACAATGAAGGAATATCAAAAGGAATAGGAGGATGAAAAGAAGGTTTAGGTACTAAGTCTATGGGAAGACTCGACTCAATGGAAAAGGATCTGTTTCATTTTTTAACGAGCTTGACATAGGAATAGAACTATGCTCGTGACCTGTTTCATTTTTTAAATAGCTTTACACAGAAAGGGAACTATGCTCATGAAGTTGGTTTCATTTTTATGCAAGCTTGAAACCAAAGGTAAACTATGATTGTAGGGGTCTATTCCATTTTTTAACGAGCTTGGAATCAAAGACTAATCTGTGCTCATGGGAACCTGTTTCATTTTTTAACGAGCTTGACATAGAAAGGGAACTATGCTCATGGTTAATCCTTGTTGATGGGTTCCTTCCCAACATGATATACATAGGTTGGTAGTGTTTCCCATAGCATAAGAAGCTAGGGGGATAACTCCATCATGATGTCCAGATGTTGGAGACATGCCCCCCATCCCTAGAGGGATGAAACCACTAAAACATGTGGAACATTCAGAGAACTCGGATGACTATGAGTCATGCGATGACTGGGTGTGACAAAGGAAAAATGATCAATGGTCACCATATTCCCATGATGAGGAAAATGTATCACTCAAAAAAGTGAGGACACTACAACTTTCATTTCATAAACATAGTCTCATCCAAGGAGTAGATTAAAATCTGAGGGACTTTGGATGACCATAACATCGATACAGACAATTTTCCATCCTAAAGTGATAGGTAACTGAGGAAGGATCTCTAAAGGTCCAGTAGGCCTTCTATTAAAAGCCAATATCTGGTCAGTGACTGGGACAAGCTGAGGGGAACCTATAGCTTGCCAAGAAGTTGAGGCTAAAATACTAATAGAAGCTCCCTCATCCAATATAGTGCAAAATATTTCCTTATCGAAAACTCCTACAGATATTTGGAAAGGAACACTCAAAGGAAGACGAGATTTTGTTAGACCATTCCAATCAAAGGAAATGACCTCAGTACTTTGAGAGGGCCCTATGGAAATGTACATGGTTTCCCCTTGCCTAGAATAATACGAACTGACTAGGAAAACATCAGTGGTTTCCAATTCACTCTCAACTGGAAGACTAGAATGAGACAAAGATTTTATCATGGTGACTACTTCAGTCTGGGAATTCTCCGATGAAAGAGTGGGATCGAGTGGAGGAGATATCGAATCGACCACTTCAACTTCACTCTTTGATGAAAGAGTGGGATCGACCGAGGATGGGGCTAGATCAACCACTTCATCAACCAATGGGGGGTCAAGGGATGACTTACGATATCAAGTTGGAAGGTGGTTATTAGATACAGTAATGTATTCCAACAATTGTGAAGCTTCATCCATGAGTGGACAAAGATAAGTAAGGTGCATGCCCTTGCATAAAAAACAAGGATTCTTGACTTTACCTTTCTGACCCTTAACCATAGAGTCACTAGTTGATGGGGTATCATCAGTATGATGTCAAGAGGCCGACAATATAGGTGGTTTGGAGGCTTTATACCACTCTTCTAATTCTTTGGAAATACCGGGACAATCCTTGAGAAGGTGATCACCCTTGCAAAGCTTGCAAGGGAACTTCGATCTACCAGGTGTTCGAATAGGATGAGTGCCATCGGAGGAAAATGGTTGATGCTTTTCCCTTTTTTATCCTTCTTATTATTTATCTTCCTTTTCTTCTTCTTCTTATCCTCCTGATTAATAACACTACTTCTTTGATCAGGAGAGGAAGAAGAAACGGAATAAGATGAATCCGACGAAGAAGGGGAAGGATTATTTTGGGATTACACTCTTGTGGTGGAGAGTCAAAATTTGAAACATTGGATACAACCGGAATCACCAGATTGAATAACCATACTGATAATCCTATGGTTAATCCAGGAAGATTTAAAGTGGAAATAAAGGGAGGACCAATATCTCCAACTGGGGGAAAGGAAAAAGGTACCCCTTGAAAAGGGGCCTCTTGATTGGTAGACCTAGAAGAGGTGGCCATATCGAGACTCCCTAAGTCCTTCTAATTATCACGCATAAGAAATGCTACTCAAACCAAAAGAAATAGGAAAACATGTGAATAAGAGGGATGTAAAATCCAGATCCTCACGGGCATGTCAAGCTGTCACAACTCACGATATACTGTAGGGTCCAACAGTTATAATCGGCCCAATTTTTTGGAGCACTAACCAAGGAGCATTGGGACCGTACCCTTGGCCATATAAGTCGACTACCTAACAATGCATGCATAGTAATCTCCCTGAGTGCTGTTCTCGGTGTATTGCAACAACAAGACGGCCAAAAGGTTTGCTCAGATGGTTCTAGGAATCTTAATGGGGTCTCCCGATATACTCAAGGTATGTGGGAGCACAAATCCATAGTGGTGTTGTCTAACGTACAACTGTACGATAAGAGATTTCCGATATACTATATAGTACATGAAGTATCTTTCTATATACCCAAGGGTACGTGAAAGGTCGTTCGATATACCGATTGGTACGTGGAAGACCCGCAAGCCCCTAGAATGTCGTGTAGGAAGATAACGACAGTTGCCATGCTTAACGATGTTGGAACACGTCACTAACCTAACACATAAGTTTCTAAAAGTATTAAACTTAAACTAACGCTTAATTTTATCTTATGCGGTTAAGTGAATCCATGAAGTGAAGACTTGGAATTTAAAAAAGATGCAAATCTGATCTATTTGAAAATGCAAGTCTTCATTTCTATGAAGTTCTACTTAAGAAAGAGAGAGAGATATGTTTTCTTCCCAAATGCATAACCCTATGCAAATTCAATTTTAACTCTTTTCAAAATGATAGAAAGAAGTAAAAGATGCACCCAAAACTAACCCGAAGCAATAAAAGAGATCTTTTTTATGAACACCAAATGCAATAATTATAATATGTTTCGTATCTTTTTACACTCGAAAAATACACATCTAAGCTATGGAAAGAAGGATTTCACAAACGTTTCCAATCAAATGCAAGACAAAGAAAAGCACTTAATAATCTTATTTAACTCAAACGCACACAAATCTAAAACAAGCCTTTCTTCTTCTTATGAATGTAAGACCAAGAATTTCAAATGATCAAATTAAAGCAATAAGAATACTTATGTTTTCCAATTTCATGAATATAGCAAAAGAGTGACAAAATCAAGCTTCTCTTTGAATTAAAGTGGAGACAAGGAATCAATCTTTTCCAACAATCATTAGATAGCTCAACATGTAAGGGAAACAAGATGCACAGCCCAAGGAAAAGAGTCTTAAAAAGACATGGATATCCCACACTTTTCAAGTCTTTTAAAACAATCCAATCCACACCAAACCAAAAATTATCTCAAAACCTTAATATGGGTCAAAATAGAACCCATTTCGCTTAAAAATGCAAGCAAAACACTAGTTTTGACTCAAAGGGCCAAAGATGGATCCAAACCTCAAAAATACCCAAAAATGGAGGAAAATGACAGTACACTATGTCCAGGGGTTCTGTGACTATAAGGTGCAGCACAAAGAAGTTTGTAGATCAAACCAAAATCAAAATTTGGAGAGTGAATAGACCAAGCACCAAGCTTGAAAGACCGGTGCAGTCTGTGGTTAGGCACAAAGCGCTCAACGCAGACTGTATACAGGTGTAAAGCGTTGGCAACGCAACTTGTCAGATTGGAAAAAGCGTCGATGGCACGGGATGATCAGAGGAAGATTGCGCTCAGGATGGATAGGCGCATTGGATGCACTACCTAGGTGCGTCGGGCGAATAACCCAATGCAAATAATGAAAAAATCCAAACAATGACTAAGTAAATGGATTGAAGATGATTGTAATGTCCCCAGCTTGACCCTATTGCATTAATATTGTAAATGATGTAAAAATTGTTATTTAGTCATGGTGAGGAGCTCAAGGCCAAGGCCCCGCCATTGATTTATCGTTCTATGTATCGATAATTAGAATAGATGCATAGATTTCTTGTGCTAGTTGTGCATAATGTAAAATCGGACATCATGTAAATATGCAATTTTAATGAAAAACCCACAACCAGCTACGCAATGCAACAAAGAGATGGAGGCATGATCTTTACAAGGAATAGGGAGGGAAAATAACCAAACCCTTGAGCCATGGTGTTAATCCATTTCATTGAGGAAACCCATGAACTCTCAACTACCCATTTGGTCTCATGCACCCAATCATTTAATTCTTCCAAGAATTGGTTGAGACAATTAATGCCTTGGGATGAAAGAGGTATGGCTGTCAATTTTCGTGTATGGGCAATACAACAACCTGGGGAATCGAGTTTTGGTTTGCTGGGCAAGAAAACCCCCATGAAATTGTGCCCAAAGCCATTCTTCACCCATGGCATTCATCCTCTCACGCAGTCTGAGCTTATTGGGGTTTTATCCTTCACGTTTTTCACCATTTCCTGCATTATTCCATGTCTGCAAACTCGTTTTTTGTTAGCTCAGTGGCTGGGAGAAGAGAGCCATGATTTTTGGGGTTATGGAGGCCATTTCTGCCCACGAAATGCCCATGAGCATTTTTCTGAAAACGATTCTGCTCTCCTCGGGTTGATTTCCCATTTCCTCCTTTTCATTTTTGGTTGCCCACGTTTTTCTGGAACTGGTAGAAACCCACTGTTGGGAACTTCACTGTATAAGCATTTTTCTCATGCCCAACACTTATGCTTTTGATGTTATATGCATCCATCTCTTAACAGCCTGAGAAACCCAATTGCTGATTGGCTTGGCTGATTCTGGTATACCTTTGGCTATGTGAGAGTCTGCTTTCCCCTTTTCCTTCTGGAGATCATGCCCAGCTCGGGGGTGGCAGTGGTGCTGAGAGATTGAGGAGCACACTGGCCTACGGTTGGGTGGAACATTGCAGAAGCGTAGCTGGTTGCTCAGGGACTACTTGGTTTAAGATGAGTATTCTCATTTGATAATTTGATATTGCTTAATTGATGAATGACATGAAAATCTAGAATGTATGATGCATGTGTAATTAATATTACTTCCGCTGTGTTTTTCTTGTAATTATACATTTCCATATGTTAGCTGAATGCTTTCTTAATAAGTTCATGGGCTAGATGCCCGGTTTTAGCATCATTATCCTCTCTATCATGCTGGTATGATAGGAGGGGACATTACAATGATTCAAACAGACCCAGAGAAAGTCAACAAACTCTTGAAGAAAATAATCTGATGGTGAAAATAGGCTCAAGAGGAAAAGCAATGGCTCATTAATAAATCAAAGAATAACACATTCAAACTTAAAATCAAGACAATGTAATTCCTCGGTATGGTCACCATATTTGTTATTGGACAATCTACTTGAGCGGATGCGAGCCAGATCTCCCTAGTTCAATGTGAATCTAGAACAAATAAGAACATAACATAAAGCTACTTTCCTAGATCAGGTTAGAGATCGAGTAATTAGACGTCTTACCTTCCTATTTGTAGATCTTTCTCCTCGTTATTTCTTCTAGCTCCGTGGTCATTAGATCTGTAGCTACAAGACCTATCAAAACATGTGGGAACAAAATAAGCAGTAAAACATATCTAAAAACTAACTGATCTAAGTAAATCATTAAGGAAGTAAAATATAAACATCATCAACACAATAGACATTTATAGAAAGAGTTTATATTACTGTATAAAGAGTAGGAAATACAAAGTAGAGAGATGATTACAACCCAAGCCTTAACGCTGCAATCCTCCTCCAACAAGCCAAGCCAAAGCCTCCAAAGGAAATGTAAGCCTCCCAAGAGATGGATAGGGATCACCTAGGCTAATTATACCAACATGTAAGTGCTATAGACTTCCTCCCTTTGGAATGGAGAGGAGCTTTGTATTTATAGGACCAAGTGGATAGATTAGGTTGAGGATCATAGGGAGAGGACTAAGGGATCCTCCCTTGAGGTTAGGGAACCTTAGGAGAGCTCTCCTAGGATTTAGCAATAGGGATCCACCTCATCCAACTTATATAAATCACTTGAAATCCTCCTTTATCCAAATTAACCAACACCGGCGCAAGATGCACGAGGTCAACCTGTGCCTGAGAGGGGAAGCACAGGTTGCACAAAGGCAACCTGAGCCACCTATGCACTCAGCTAGATTGCATCTTGCACCAGACCTAGTTGGACGCTTCTTACTCAAAGATAACCCGCGCTGACCCAACTAGACATTGTGGACAAAGGGCATAAACTTGCTCTAAATGGATTCTTGATCATGGAAACTTCAGGGATTGAGGCACTGAGTTAATAAGGGACTCAAGATGATGAGATTTAGGTCTAACAAAAGCGTCTAAAGAATTATGTGCAGCCTCATCCCAGAAAAATTGGGTATCTTTTTTAAGCAATCACATGAAATATTTGGTGATCTTTGGATAGTTGATGATAAGGCATCTAAGAAAAATGGACATTCCTTGTAAACTTTGAAGTTGTCGGATGGTGCAAGGAGGAGGATATTTGACAATGGCCTCAACTTTTAAAGGATCAACCGTGATCCCTCGATTAGACATAATGAAACCTAGTAGTTGTCCAGACTCGACATAAAATACACATTTGTTTGGGTTTAAACAAATACTCTAGTATCTACATCATTCAAACATGAGCCGTAAGTGTTCAGGATGATCTCTTCTCTTGCGATATAGCATAGGTAGATCATCCAAGTAAGGTTCAACCACATGTGTGTTGTCATGAAAAGAAAAGTTCATAGCTCACTGGAAAGCAGCCCCATCATTCTTCAATCTGTATGGCATTTTCCTGTAGGCAAATGTACCCCAGGGACATATGAAAGCCGTCTTGTACTGGTCTTCAGGTTTGATTTGAATTTGATTATATCCCAAAAAACCATCCATGAAAGAAAAAATTTCATGGCCCGCACATGCATCAATGATTTGATCGATAAATGGTGTGGAATGGTTGACTTTTGGATAGGTGTTTGATGGAAAATCCACTCGAGCGAACGTGAGCCGGATCTCCCTAGCTTAAAGTGAGTCTAGAAAAAAGAGTGTAGACTACAAACTACTTTCCTAGATCTGACTAAGGATCAAGTAACTAGATGTCTTACCTTAACTTCACAATCCTTTCTTCTGGATGTTGGTCCATGTCTTGCAGTCGTCAAATATCAGTTGCAAGACCTGTCAAGACACATTGAACAATGCAAACAAGTAAAGAGAATATATACAATAAGAGATCTAAGTAAATAGTTAAGCAGGTAAACTACACAATATCATCACACATAAACAATATTGGTGGAAAGCGTTTATATTGCTGTAAATATAGGGAAATTACATAGGTAAGAATGACTACAACCAAAGCTTAACATAATAGGCCTTCTCCATCCAAGCCAATTGCTATATTCTCCCAAGGAAGTGTGAGTCTCTCAATGGATGAGGTAGAGATCTCAATGATGATTTCACCAGCATGTAGACACTATAGACTTCCTCCCTTTGGAGAGGGGTAGACCTTCACTTATATAGGACTAAGTGGATAGGGTATGGATAGGGTAGGTTGAGATATGGTAGGAGAGAGATAAGGGACCCCCCCAAGAGGTTAGGAACCGAGTTCCAGCTCCCCCAAGAGGTCAGGAATAAGGATCCAAGTCAGTAGGATTCGAGAATGAGCTCGAAGGACCTATTTTTGTCCATTAACTGACTTCGTCGCACCCTGCAGTAGAGCAAGATGTGACGTTGCAGGTTGCATGAGTCTAGCCCGCAACGACCTCTCAAAACCTAGCATAAATGCAATGGTATCCCTCATAGGTAAATGAATTAGCCAATGAAACTTTAGGGATGTATACACTGAATCTCAGGATGGTAGGATTTTAGGTGTAATAAAATGCCCCCCAAAGCATGAAGCTGTTGAAATTTGGACAGGTAAAATGCTTTGACAGAAAGAATGGCAATAGCTTGTCGGACGAAGAACACTGCTGCAGTACAACTGAATCTGAGTATACAATCTCATATGATGTACAACATGGTTTCCAACCAATACAATGTAGATCCATGGTAGTAATGACCGACTGAACACAATCATGGCTACTAGACACAAGCATAGATCCATGATGAGATGATAACACAGCCATGAACAATACAAATGTGGATCCGTGTGACATGACTCAATACAAAACTCCATCACAACCTGGGTAAAACATGACTCCCGAGGGTCTTCAAGCTGAACCCGCAATGATACAAATCTATCCATGTGATTACAAATGTCTTGACATCGAACATGGTAGAAGCCACTTGATTATCGGTCGTTGATGTATACCGTTAACAAGTGTGAGGGAAATCACCATTGATGTTAATGATCCCAAGGGTATCACAGTACATATCATCGAGCATGAATAAATGAGTTGAAGTCAAACGCAATATGAAATCTTTCGATCAAGAGCCAATGATGTAAACTCATGTCGAAAGCAAGGTAACCTACCATTGAGGCATGCAGAAACAAGGTACTTGGTTGGTTTCTAGATTCAATCATCGGATGATGATTTGGAGTCGACAAGGATGAATCCATCGAAGGAGGGCCATGATGAATCCCCCATCATTGACATGAAACATGACAAAGGATGTATAGAGCAGAACGGATGGTACAGTTACATGCAATACTGACTCATAGTAGACCAACATGATGGAAGGTGTACTGACTATAGATAATGAGTAGTGAGAGTATTCTTGAACATGGGCATGACATGCCTTGGAAGTATTGACTTGACGAGTTATGATACCAAATCCTAATGTAACTGATGATGGAAGCATTCTTTGAATGACTCAAAGGAGTAACAAGACTCAGGAAATAGGTGAAATGCAAGGACAAACAAATGATCCAAGTGTAGTATGCAAATGCAGATGAGTGCCATGTTCAAGAAATGACTAGATATTGGCACTAATAAGGGGTGTAACATAAAAGCTTTCCTTTTTCCCCGTCATGAATGATGAGTGCCTCGTGTTTTTTACGAGCTTGATGAGGGTAACTAGATGCTCAATATAGCTCATCTCATAGATGAGTCCAATCCCAAATATTTTCCAAACTTGGGACAGGAGGGTTTCGTCCCATGGCGGGCCCTTCAATGTGAAAGTTTAATGAGTCCATAGAAGGTAAACTCGGTCATCATTTCATGTTTAGAGAGTCTGAAAAGAACTAAAGAAGACTCCAATGGTCCTTTTTCGTAAAGTTAGCCTCATCACACGAAAAAGAGTAAAACAATGTGGGAGAGGACTCTTCCAGTCATGATTGACTAGAGTATACCTTTTTCGTAAGTAGTGCCCCCTGGTTTGAAAAAAGGGTAAACTATCACCAGGAAGATGACCATTCAAATTCTTTAACAAGCGTGAACAAGACAAGTTCACTTGGCAATCTTTTTGTATTTCGAGAGCCTGAAAATCACTTGATTACCGATCATTGATGTATACCGTTAACAAGTGTGAGGGAAATCACCATTGATGTTAATGATCCCAAAGGTATCACAGTACATATCATCGAGCGTGAATAAATGAGTTGAAGTCAAATGAAATATGAAATCTTCCGATCAAGAGCCAATGATGTAAACTCATGTTGAAAGTGAGGTAACCTGCCATTGAGGCATGTAGGGACAAGGTACTTGGTTGGTTTCTAGATTCAATCCTCGGATGATGATTTGGAGTCGACAAGAATGAATCCGTCGAAGGAGGGCCATGATGAATCCCCCATCATCAACATGAAACACGACAAAGGATGTGTAGAGCAGATCGGATGGTATAGTTACATGCAATATTGACTCATAGTAGACCAACATGATGGAAGGTGTACTGACTGTAGATAATGAGTAGTGAGAGTATTCTTGAACATGGGCATGACATGCCTTGGCAATATTGACTTGACGAGTTATGATACCAAATCCTAATGTAACTGATGATGGAAGCGTTCTTTGAATGACTCAAAGGAGTAACAAGACTCAGGAAATAGGTGAAACACAAGGACAAACAGATGATCCAAGTGTAATATGCAAATGCAAATGAGTGCCCTGTTCAAGAAATGACTAGATATTGCCACTGATAAGGGGTGTAACATAAAAGCTTTCCTTTTTCCCCATCATGAATGATGAGTGCCTCATGTGTTTTTTACGAGCTTGATGAGGGTAACCAGATGCTCAATATAGCTCATCTCATAGATGAGTCCAATCCCAAATATTTTTCTAACCTGGGACAGGAGGGTTTCGTCCCATGGCGGGCCCTTCAATGTGAAAGTTTAACAAGTCCATAGAAGGTAAACTCGGTTGTCATTTCATGTTTAGAGAGTCTAAAAAGAACTAAAGAAGACTCCAACAGTCCTTTTTCGTAAAGTTAGCCTCATCACCCGAAAAAGGGTAAAACAATGTGTGAGAGGACTCTTCCAGTCATGATTGGCTGGAGTATACCTTTTTTGTAAGTAGTGCCCCCTGGTCCAAAAAGCGGTAAACTATCACTAGGAAGACGAGCATTCAAATTCTTTAACAAGCGTGAATGAGACAAGTTCACTTGGCAATCTTTTTGTATTTCGAGATCCTGAAAAGAGCTTAAAGATAGACTCTAGGGGGGTTCCTTTTCCGTAGGAGTTTAACGAACCCAAAAAAGTGATAAATCATAACTCAATAATGTATTCCCATAGTTTCAAGAGCATTAGAAAGAAAAAAGAGTAAGCTCATCATCATAAAATAATTACAATCTAATGAATGGAAAATAACGACAAAAACACACAAGGGGTGTTCATACCTGAGATGATCATTCTAATGTGAAAGCAGCATAAAAAGACATTTAATGACTCATGCACACCTGGAAACTAGGCCAAATAGTCAACCAATCATTCAAATATGATAAAATTGACCCAAACTATAGTAGATGACCTAAAAGCATCAAATATTTGAAAAGGAATATTCCATTTTGTTTATAAATAGAAACAAAAACCAAATATAGTCACCATTGTTTCACTTGCCAAATTTGGGAGCAGAAGTGCCATTTGGAGCCAAAACTTCACTTGTCGATTCTAGGAGCTACGAGCAGCCATTTCACCCATTGTCCAGATTAGGTAGCTCTAAAATTCATCTAGCATAAGTGTAGTGGTTTACATTGTTTAATTTGGTTCATTTTGGGGGGTTTTAGCTTGGTTTGTGAAGGGCCATTGCATCCTGGGGCCGCTGCAGTCTTCCCTTTCAGGAACTACGACGATACTGAGTCGTCGCAAAGGTCACATGGATGGACTGCGACAATGTCACACTGTTATCAATAACAGGGTGCGATGGAGGAAACGTCCAACCCCAAACACAAACCATTCCCAAAAAAAGAACTTTGGTGGTTGAAGCAAGTGTTAAGAATGTTTAAACTCCCCTTTTGGTAGGTTACCAGCATCCATAATGGTTTTGGAGTTGCATGAACGGGAGCATGATCTAGATGATGAACAGGTTGCAAATGATCCACAATGTGTGGAAGCATTGAGGAACTGTGGGCTCCTCAAGTTCTTCAAGATCCAGTGCATGAGGGCCCAAATCTCGTTACTGACACATATGCTCCTATGTTGGGATGCGTCCCAACAATACTTTGTGATTAGTGAGCATGTGCTTACCATAGATGTCGAGGACATCTACTTACTGACTAGTTGTCCTGAAGAGGGGACAATGTGCTTCTTACTGGATCATGTGGAAGTGATCGAACTGTGGGTGACATTATCCTACAGCACTGTATTCCCAACACTCATGCTTCTAGTGGGAAGATTCCCATAAAAGATGTGCGGGAACGTCCATTGCACACCATACTTTTCACCATTACGATGATGGTAGGAAGCCAAGCTCCTCACTTATCCACCAGGGCTTAGATGCTATATGCGGAGGACTGCATGTCTATGAAGATCTTCAACTGGTGTGAGGTACTCCTCACAAACATGTGAGCTCAGCTGACCAAGTGTCGGCGGGGACAGCTAAAACAGTTTGGCTATGGTTCGATAGTGATCTCGTTCCTCTTGGAACGGGTTCCCCTCTTGTGCCCTCAGGTACCACTGATGATAGGGATCCTAGGGATCCACACATGGCTATATGGACAGAGGTGATGGCCCGACAAGGTGGGGGTCCCATAATCTCATATGGTATTGAGTTCTTCAGTTGGCTAGAGGGCTAGTTACTTATGGTTGAGGATTACCCGTACAGTGGTACAGACTTCAGAGATGACCCGAACTTGTCGCTTCATGAGGGAGAAGCATGGGAAGACATAGGTAAGAACAATAAGCCCTTGTACTTTTTAAATTTTGCGTATTATAATTTTTTTGTTATAGTGTTGATGAGTTAACAACATGTGTGTGCATATGTGGGCCTCGTACGACCAGTCGGAGTCTCTCTTCTTGAGAGGAGAGAGAGAGGAGAGGGAGCAGTCATGGGTCCTGTTGTACATGCTATTATTGCAGAGATGGATGCATTCTATGCCAACCTGAGTGGGTTGAAATTAGACATTCCCAAGCCGATGGTAGATGAGGTGCTCCGGCCGATGCAGGTGTACACGGTTGGAGTGACTACGTGCTTCAATGCGTTGCTTCGTAGGATTGCGAGAGCAGTTGACTGTTTCCACACTCAGCATGCTAGAGCTGCTAGACATAGGGTTGTATGGGCCAGGCGATAGGCCTTATGTTGTTACTATGTACCGAGAGCTTAGAGGCCTGTGATTTTTTTTACTTACTGAAAGCTGCGAGGCTATAGATTTTGTAGAGACTCACTGAAAGCCATCATGCTTCAGATTTTGTACCAACACTACTTTTATGATGATATATATATACATACATTCCAACGATTTATACATTATGTGTTTTAAAAATGGATGAATGGTGTGGTCTTGTTATGTGTTTGCTTATATAAAATGAGTTATTTACATGTTGCATCTACTTTTAACAATTCATGAATATTGTTTATGTGTGTGCAATGTACCAATCTAAGATGAAATTGGCCATAGAATCGGCAACTATGTTCGCATCTCGTGGAATGTGCAGGTATTGAATGGACCCGAAGGACCTCTCTAGGAGACGGACTCGTCAATAGAGACAGAGTAATATGGGATCATGGATGACATAGAGTCGGTTAATATGAGAGACTACTAGTTGAGAATCTAGGTGGATGACAACATGGTCCATACCCAAAGAAATGGCGTCAGTTAGGGTTCCAGTTACTGCTTGATATTCTGCAGCATAGTTGGTTGTGAAAACTAGACACATTCCCCCTGGGATGATGAGCTTGCTGGTAGGTGAATAGAGTACCCAGGCTACTGAAGCAAGGTTACAGGTATGACGACTGGAGCCATCCGCGAATCCATAGCACGTTGCCATCTGCACATGCAGACAGAACATGGTATAAGAAATGAAACAAGTCCTAAAAACGCAAAACAAAAGCATCACACCGCACAAAAACACACACACATACCATGTACAGTATATACAAAAGTACTTATGCGTGAAAGACTCAGGCATAGTGCCTCTTCAGGTAGAGCCCATTGCTGGGCTCACCCAAAGATATCCCGTCATAGTCTTCAAGCTCATAATCTCCCTTCTCCAAGATGCATTTCGCTATGTAAGGTCCATGCCACATGGAATCAAACTTTCTTGCCCCCAGTTTATCATGTTTTTGGTCATATGTGAGGACCTAATCTTCTTTGATGTAGGTGTGAGGTTCTACCAACTGTCGTGCCCATTATATGTCAGTTAATTAAAACTTAACATGCAGAGTGCTAAACATAAATTATCAACCCGAGGAAGTCTTTTATTTCAAAGCTATCGTGCAAAATATATGCGAGTACAATTTCTACCTGACGTTGTTATTTATTGGTATGCAATCGAAACTATTTGTAACTAGGTCACACTTGCTTGAAAATAAATCAAACCCAAACTTATTCATGAAATCACACTGTAAATCTAATCATACTTCAACAAAATAAACAAGATCTAATTACGTACATCTAGAAGAATTGTTATGTTGGCCAACGATCTACCAAAACGAATTAACAGAAAAACACTATAGTAAATCAAATGAACAACACATGGTCTTAATAATAAAATAACTATGATAAATCCAATGCATGAAAGAATTAACAAATAAACAAATCTGCAAAATAAAACACTTACAATCAACACTACCAGCATCTGCTCAGGGAAGAGGGCCCTTCCTCCACTGAGCAGATCTGGATCTCCACAATGAAAGTCTACAACTCCAGAATTAAGAAACTGCCAGCATGTATTATCATAATGGAAGAATTACAACAGATCTGGATCAAATCCTACATCATAACATTGTGTTCTCTCCTATCTTGCATCTCCTATCCTGCCTAATCTATCATGCTTAATCTCTATCAATCTATCCCCCTTTCTCAATGAAATTGATTACATATTTATACATAAAATTATCTAATGGAAATGAAGAACTGAACCCCCAGCTTGTGATCTGCAACAGCTGGAACACGGCCGTAACTGTTGGCAACTTTGGAGCCGGCCGCAACACCAAATCTGGAAAATACCCTCTCGAAGAACCACCTGCATAGCACAAACCATAGCTTGTTTGGGCGATTTCCTCGCGAGTCAGGTAAATGAGGATGTTACACACAAAACCCATGTCTCAGATTTTTGATATTCGTTTCCATCTATCCGCAAATCAAGATGCGAATCAAGGTGTTCTTATGTGGCATGCGTTTTTTGTTAAGGCTGTAACAGATGGCTATGAGCGTCCTATACGTGACAACTCACTCCACAAACCATCATTAGTAAAATTATGCATAATAGTCTTTTAATTCATCAAAGATAAAAGAAAATAATCACTATTAACCACTTAAAACATCAATGGAAGTAGCAGGCTGTTCAACGCGCAGCTACAACAAATGATTGAAAAATGGAATGATAAATGAGAAATAATGGTAAGAAAATGGATGAAAGGTATGTCGGTAAGTGATGAAAAATGGACAATTCCAGGGCCCAACATCTCCCCCAAACTGAACTTGTTGCATGTCCTCATGCAACCCAATACCTGTGTAGCATCCAACTTGAAAAAAAAACTCATTCACTTGTTCTTTTATTTTACCATTTGCACAGCTGCAGCTAGAAGAAATAGAGAGTTTAACACAAATTGGCAGAGTCACTTAGCGAAGGATTTAGCAGAAAATTTGGCGGATTCGCAGCTCTTTAGTAGAAATTTGGCAAAGTCACAGCTTATTTTAGCAGAGAATTTGGCGAAGGTTTTAGCGAAGATTTTGGCGGAACAGCGCTAAATGTAGCGGCAAATTTGGCGGAGTCAGCTTATTTTAGCAGAGAATTTGGCGAAGGTTTTAGCGGTGAATTTGGCGAAACAGCGTTAAATGTAGCGGCAAATTTGGCGGAACAGCGCTAAATGTAGCGGCAAATTTGGCGGAGTCAGCTTATTTTAGCAGAGAAGTTGGCGAAGGTTTTAGCGGCAAATTTGGCGGAACAACGCTAAATTTAGCGGCAAATTTGGTGGACTTGCAGCTGTCGGAAAAGATGTCGTAGCCGCCGGAAAAGATGTCGCAGCTGCCGGAAAACGGGCAGTTGCCGAAAAGCGGTCGCCGAAAAATATGTCGCAGCTGCCGGAAAAGATGTCACAGCTGCCAGAAAAGATGTCGCAGCTGCCGAAAAGCGGTCGCCGGAAAATATGTTGCAGCTGCCGGAAAAGATGTCGCAGCTGCCGAAAAACGGGCAGCTAATTTTAGCAGAGAAATTGGCGAAGGTTTTAGCGGCAAATTTGGCGGAATAGCGCTAAATTTAGCGGCAAATTTGGTGGACTTGCAGCTGTCGGAAAACGGGAAACGGCAATATTTTACGGCGTTTTAGTCTTTTTGAACGGGAAACTTCTAAAGCCATTTTCTCCCAAACGACGAACTGGGTTGGGCTGAAATTTTGCAGGCAAGTAGCTACCACTCTAATGCATCTCCACGCCAAAAATTAGACAAACCCACATCACGGATTTTGAGAAAAATGCGAATTGGCTGTAGGTGATTATGGCCATTTTCTCGAAAACCGCACACTGAATTGAGCTGAAACTTGCCACGGTTGTTCATCATGCTGTTATGCATTCCCTGTCCAAATTTCATGAGAATCTAACTTACCAATTGAAAGATATGCCCAAATCAAATTCTGCACTTTTGAACATGAATAAAAATGTATTGCAGCTGAACTTCCAGAGCCAATATTTCAAAAACTACAAACTGGGTTGGGCTGAAAATTTTCAAGCAGGTAAATACCATTATAGTGCATCTCCTCACCAAAAATTAGATGAACCCACATCACAGATTTCGAGAAAAATGTGAATTGGCTGTAGGTGATAATGGTCATTTTCTCGAAACCCGTGCACTGGATTGAGCTGAAACTTGCCACAGTTGTTCATCATGTTGTTATGCATTCCCTGTCCAAATTTCATGAGGATCCAATTCGTGGTTTGTGAGATATGCTCAATTCAAATTAGTCATTTTATGTGAAGAACAATATGCAGCCAAATTATGAATGTAAATGAAAAAGCAACAAGCATAGTAGCTCCTCCCCCGAACTGAATAATTTTTCATGTCCTCATGGAAAGTAGGAGTTTGTTTCTTAGTTGGAAAGTAGCCATCTCCCCCAAACTTAACATATGCATCATTCAATGATTCTCAAATTCTCACAAACATTTCACTTGTAACAGCTGGCCCATTGCTCCATGGAGAAGAATATAGCATAGATCTGTTTAGAATGTTGCTACATAAATGCATATATCAAATTTTTATGGCTCTCAATCGCTCAACAATACTCATGCATATAACTTTGTGATAGCACCAAACATAATTCAAATCAGCTCATGGTATCCAAATGCCAATTCTACCATGTAATTAAGATGAAGTAACAAAGATGTGGCTGCCCCAAGACAAAATATGGAAATTCCACTGAGTTTTGTAGCCCTCCAACCTTCATGTGGAGAAAGGAATGTCATAAAATTGTCTCATCTTTTAGCTACAACACAATACTGTTAAAGATGTGCTGTAATTACTGATTTTGAAATATGCCCATAAAAGATTAGAACCAGTCATAAATGCTATCATTCCTCTGCCTTGAATGTACAAGATAATGCTGGTATGCACTGCTACAGGAATGTTGTGATTTCCATCCCTCACAATTACAGTAATAAGACTTGATATTATTACTTTCAAACTTTCCTTCTATCTTGTATATACTGAAAATGATGATATGTGGTTTTTGATAGAAGAGCCATTCATGTAACTTGCAACTAAGTCCCCTATATTCTTCTTCAGCCACAACATCCATGCGTTTGAACCGATTTATGTATTAGGTGAACCAAGAAACACATACCTTTGAAATGCATCCTCTGTTGTAGGTTCTTGTGTCCAGCCTATCCTTCTCCTTCAAGATGTGTATCAGCTGCTTTATTTCTCCTCATTATTTTTTATATGGCAACAGAGCACAGTTTCTTACTGCTGGTTCTTGTGTGGCAACAGCAAGACTTATTTTCTTACTGCCGGTTCTTGTGTGGCAGCAGCGAGACTTCTTATTGTTGGTTCTTGTGTGACAACAATAAGGTATCCCTTTTTTTTTTTTTTTTGCTTGGTCAGTTGGGTTGGTGAGATGTTGGGTTGGAACTTGAAGTGGATGTGCATGAATGATGAAGTGTTAAAACTGAGTGGGAAATGATGGGAATGGATGGACATAAAATGCTATTTAGAAAATGGAAATGGCTAATGCTTAGTGGTTCTTCATGACATTTCCCTAAATCTTTAATAAATAAATAAAACTCATGCTATTTTACCTCAAGTGTTACCTCCATGGAAGCCTTGGTTGACATGAATGGACTGGTGTATGCTGGAGCTATGTAGGCTGATCTGATGCTGAGACATATGTATATGAGAGCTGGAACTGGATGAGACTGAATTTGATCCATGATGTTGTGCTGGTGGCATGTAAAACTAACTGCTGAGACAATTGATGAGTAGAAATTCTACCGTAGAAGCAGAAAGTCCTTTCTCTTATTCTGAAAATCAACTGCTGAACTGAAAATGGAAAGGAATTGCAAAACTACTAAACAAATGATGCTGCAAATCATTGTTGAAACCATTAGATCACATAATCTTCAGCTGCTACAAACCCGAGGTACAATTCTTACCATGCGAATGAATGTGCTGAAGTCGAGCATGGAAAGAAATCATTGGATTACCGGCCATTAATGTATGCCGTTAACCAATGTGAAGAAACTCACCTTTGATGACAATGAGCTCTAAAGTACCTTAGTGCATCTTGACAGGTACGAATGGATGTGCTGGAGTCGAGTCACCTGCAAGATTTGTCAATCAAGAGGCATTGATGAATCCCCATGATTAACACCAAGGAAATCTGCCATTGATTCATGCAGATACCAGGGCACTATAAAAACTCTAATCTTGATCCCAGATGATGTGTCGGAGTCGATGGGACAAGACCATTGGAAGGTGGACCTTAATGCATTCCACATCATCCAATACGAGTACAAAATAAATGATTGTGAAGACTCATAGTGAAAAATAGGACCAACATGAAACTCAGAAGTGGAAAGTACATGTGAAGTCATGATGTAGTAGTGATAGGAAATAAAATGGTTATGGTGACTACATAAGCAGTGGAAAATGAGACTTCGACATGAATGGATTTTTAGGGTTTTGAAATGAGGAGGGTGAATGAATCTACCATAGGGAAATTGGCTTCTTGAGGGGTTTCTTTCAGCAACAAGTGGGATGACAGGTGTCTAAAAATGATTTCTGTCATGTAGCAATGGGACTTGACTTTGGAAACATTGGACTCTATATGGTTTGCACATCAATCTCTCCATTTTTTTTATGTGCTCAATCCAATTGCAAATCGATAAAAAGTCTTCAAGAGTCACTCGTGCATGCATTGACCTTCTTCTTCCAAGGACCTGCAAAACCTAGCATTTGCCTGCAATAAAACATGAGATGATGGAAGAAGAGAGATGATTGGTCTCTCTTCACCCAACACTTATGAAAAAAACAACAAGCAATTACTTATAAAACAAATCCAAATAAAAATGAACAAAGCAAAATCCATTTTATACCTGCAGGAGAGCAATGTCCATCTAGACTCACCAACGGTATTCTAATCATAGCTTCTTCGTTCCTTGTCCAATTTGAGTGATTTCAAATCCAAATGAAAGTAAATTCATAGGTCTATTTCCATTAGAAACAGGTTTTTAAAATTCTATACAATGATCTTCCAAATCACTCAGTAACAGCCTGCATGACAAGGTGTCTTTTCGAATTCTGGACTAGACCAACAGTCACGGTTTTAGGCTTAACTTTTTCGTTTGATAACGGATTGATGTGATTCCAATTGGAGATGAAAGTATATTCATGTAGGTATCTCCATTAGAAACAGGGTTTGAATCCAACAAGAATTGATGGGTCAAATAAGCCAATGAACAGTCTAGAAAATAGAGTTTTAGGAATGCAGATTTGGGACAGGCAGTCGGTATTTTGGTCATAAAATTCGCGTACGACATCGGAATGGAGTGATTCAAATTGCATTATAAACTAGATTCATAGGGGAATATACCAATAAAACAGGTTTGCAAAAAATGTCCAATAAGGCATCCAAAAATTTACTGTCCCAGCTCTGTTCTTAAGCTGCCAGCTTAACACCCTGTTAGTATTTTGGCCATAAAATTTTCGTTTGAAACCCAATCATAAAAATTCAAATTGTTTTGGAAACTAGATTAAAAGGGTTACTTGGGGTATAAACAGGTTTTAAAAATAAGTTCATTTGGTCTCCCAAAAATGGACTGTCCCGTCTATGTTTCAGTAAAATTTTCAAGCCAAAATGTCACAAAAATCCAATAAATTAAATTTAACCCCCCAAAAGTGATCGAAATAGGTGTGAATGATTTTAATGATGTAAATTTAAATATAACACACATCCATACCAAAAATTTCAAGTATTGAGCACCTAGATTGACTTACACGGTTTGTTGCAGCCACAGCTGCAACTCTTAAAAAATGACATAATTTTGAAATAAAACATGTGAATTTTTATGGAAAATAAAAACTAAAGACATCATGATGTGCAACACACACATATCTCAATCTCATAAATTTTTACCTGTAGCACAGTCACAGCTGGGTGTTGCATCTCCTTGTCACAGCCAATGTTGCAGCTCACTGTTGTAGCTGCGAGTAATCACAGCTGAGAGTAATCACTCACAGTTGGGTTGTTGCAGCTAACAACTTTATGTCAAATTTCAAGCTTGAAGGGTTCCATAATCATGGGCTCATTTTCCTGTGGATCCTTCATTCACTTTCTCGAATTACTGTAATTTTGTTTTCATGATATTTTTATTTTTATTTGTAACAAATAGAAACAAATTGAAATTGGGAAATTGATGACAAAAAGGACTTGAGCATTTTTGTTCAAATAGTCAACAATTCCAAAGCATTCATGAAAACATCTCATACCCATTCCTCATACTTCTACTTTCTGATCTTCCAGATCGCAACAAGGCGCAGGAAGAGAGCATACTTATTCAAAAATAAAAATTTAAAAAAACAAAAGCATGGTTTTATTATGTTATTCTACCCTACCCTATTCTACTTGGAAAAAAAAATTGTTCAAGTGTATGCATATTTCCAATGGAGCCATTTTCGAAAAAGTGACTCGAGTATGCTCATACTCCCAATAGAAAAATATAACTTTATGAATTCTAGGATATGAGAGATCAACTTCCCTTCAAATGATGGTGCCAAGAATTGGTGAATTATGAAATGATGCTGCAGACCGATGACAGATTGAAACCAAGCTTCAATATAGTCTTTGCTCCCTTGATTGCTCATGGATGTTACATCATGAAGATCCTTATTAAACTGATCTTCCTCAATGCATAAGATTTATGGATCTAATGATGTGAATGATGCTTCTGGTTCCAATGGCTGTTCTCCATCAAATATTACATCTGTATTGTTGATCTTGTCTGCTTGCTTATGAGGACTAGAAGAAACTCCATCTGCAAAACTTGGATCCAAAACATATTCAGGCCTCGTATGGATTTGCTGCAACAACGCACAGCGTTTTTGCAGCGGTGTAGATGAGGTAGAATAAGAGGGAAGTGTAGGAACATTTTGCAGTTCAGCACTGTAAGCATACTGTACTGCTTTATTATGGTTAGGGTGGAGGGTGGATTGGACAGGAAATTGTGTTGGGTACCAAGGAGTTTGATGAGAAGATAGATGTGGCTGATGTAGATGATTAATTTGTGAGGTTGATATTGAAGGACCAACTTGTGTTGCAGCATGAGGGAGAGTGGCCATATGATCATAGGATGGGGCATTCCAACCTTGTGGATAAGGTAGGTAAGAGTTAAAATGAGGCTGCAACAACTACCATGGTGGAAGAGTATTCAATGATTGAGTATGAGAGTAAGAAAATGGAGGGATAGAATTTCGAACCATAGATGTAGGCAATGGTTGACATCACTGTTGCAACAAGTTGGCTGCGACTCCCAGATCTTTATGATATGTTTCTTTCATCTTTGGTAAGGAGGGACAATGATCTGTGGAGTGATTCAAGTCACATATACCACAACTTTCAAGACTATCCAAAGGGAAATCCCTTGCTTCTCTTATTTCCTCCTGCTTTTCTTTATCCTGCAAAACACCCAATTGTAAATCAGCTTTAGAAATGTCAAATAAATTGCTAATTTCAGCTCGTAAACCTCTTGTTTTTGCAGCAGATTCCAAAAATAAAGATAAAAGTTCCTTAGAATTCTTACCAGTCTTGAAGTTTCCTCTTGAATACCTTCTGCATAACTCACAAATATCATCATATGCTAATTGAAATACATTACCTGTTCCGATCAGATTCAATAATTCTAAACATTCAGCTTGGATTCCCTTGAGTAGAAGTGTTTTTAAGATTTCCTTCCCCAGTTTCCTCTGTTTGGATCTTTGGAGGTTATATTGAAATCGTTCTATGTATTCCTCCAGACTCTCTTCTTCTCCTTGTGTCATTTCGAAGATGTCTTCATTGACCCTGCAATAATCTTGGTACCTTTTCAAGAACACATGTATCATGTCTTCCCAAGTTTGTATACAATTCCCACCGAGGCTCATGAACCATCGGAGGGCTGTTCCTTTTAGAGTAAGGGGAAATACATTCAACTTTTGATCATTAGCACAATAACCATATCATCTACAAAGTACTTCGAATTGAAATAAAAATACATCAGGGTCTTCATTTTCCAAACCGTGAAAATTTGGTAGAACATGTGAGGGAATTCTTTTCGTTGGTGCCACTCCTCTCGAATCTCTGATGGGAAATTCGAAGGTAACAACTTCTCCATCTTTTTCACCTGTCATCTCTTCATTAGATTCTTTGTGTGCTATCTTGAGGCTCCTCCTTCGAATGTTCCTGTCAACTTGTTAGTAGAATGGGTGGTGCTCACAACACCACTAAGGGGAATGATAAGATTTATGCTTCCAAGATTTAAAATGAAATAAAACTGAATGTAAAGACAGAAAATTAACACTCAAAATAAATTCAATAAACTGAAATGTAATCATGCAACCTACATGCCCTATTTTAACAATGCATCTGCAAAACAATGTCAAATGTACTATTGCACAATTGATAACTTCCCCGGCAGTGGCGCCAAAATGTCGTGCCCACTATATGTCAGTTAATTAAAACTTAACATGCAGAGTGCTAAACATAAATTATCAACCCGAGGAAGTCTTTTATTTCAAATCTATTGTGCAAAATATATGCGAGTACAATTTATACCTGACGTTGTTATTTATTGGTATGCAATCGAAACTATTTGTAACTAGGTCACACTTGCTTGAAAATAAATCAAACCCAAACTTATTCATGAAATCACACTGTAAATCTAATCATACTTCAACAAAATAAACAAGATCTAATTACGTACATCTAGAAGAATTGTTATGTTGGCCAACGATCTACCAAAACGAATTAACAGAAAAACACTATAGTAAATCAAATGAACAACACATGGTCTTAATAATAAAATAACTATGATAAATCCAATGCATGAAAGAATTAACAAATAAACAAATCTGCAAAATAAAACACTTACAATCAACACTACCAGCATCTGCTCAGGGAAGAGGGCCCTTCCTCCACTGAGCAGATCTGGATTTCCACAATGAAAGTCTACAACTCCAGAATTAAGAAACTGCCAGCATGTATTATCATAATGGAAGAATTACAACAGATCTGGATCAAATCCTACATCATAACATTGTGTTCTCTCTTATCTTGCATCTCCTATCCTGCCTAATCTATCATGCTTAATCTCTATCAATCTATCCCCCTTTCTCAATGAGATTGATTACATATTTATACATAAAATTATCTAATGGAAATGAAGAACTGAACCCCCAGCTTGTGATCTGCAACAGCTGGAACACGGCCGTAACTGTTGGCAACTTTGGAGCTGGCCGCAACACCAAATCTGGAAAATACCCTCTCGAAGAACCACCTGCATAGCACAAACCGTAGCTTGTTTGGGCGATTTCCTCGAGAGTCAGGTAAATGAGGATGTTACGCACAAAACCCATGTCTCAGATTTTTGAGGTTCGTTTCCATCTATCCGCAAATCAAGATGCGAATCAAGGTGTTCTTATGTGGCATGCGTTTTTTGTTAAGGCTGTAACAACTGGCTATGAGCGTCCTATACGTGACAACTCACTCCACAAACCATCATTAGTAAAATTATGCATAATAGTCTTTTAATTCATCAAAGATAAAAGAAAATAATCACTATTAACCACTTAAAACATCAATGGAAGTAGCAGGCTGTTCAACGCGCAGCTACAACAAATGATTGAAAAATGGAATGATAAATGAGAAATAATGGTAAGAAAATGGATGAAAGGTATGTCGGTAAGTGATGAAAAATGGACAATTCCAGGGTCCAACACCAACCTATCGTACTGCACTTTGATGCATTTCTTATGACCCTCGTTTGCAAGAGCAACATATCAGTGAGTCTCGTCGAGCTTATCTAGGCAAAGGAAGCGTTCTTCCTCAGTAGTAGTGTTTGGGAGAAGTTCGATGGCGAGCTTGAGGGACGGAATCTCGCACTCAATAGGAAGGACCGCCTCCAATCCATACACTAGTTGGAAGGGAGTAAATCCGGTGGTGGCTTTAACGGAAGTTTGATAAGCCCAAAGTGTGGAGAAGAGCATGTTGTGCCAATTGGCTTTGTGCATACCCACCATATGTTGGACCATAGTTTTCAAGACCTTGTTAATGGCCTCGACCTGTACGTTCGATTGTGGGTAGTGCGGTGTTGATTTTTCATGGCGAAAACCCAATCTATCGCTCAACTCGTCAACCATATGGTTCATGAAGTGAGAACCATGGTAAGTAACTATCGCTTGAGGAACTCCAAACCACACTATTACATGGTTAAACATGAAGAGTGCGGTGGTCTTGCCATCATTTATGTATGTAGGCATTTCCCCGGCCCACTTTGTAAAGTAGTCCACAGCTACAATGATGTAACTATGCCCCCTGGCCGAGGTAAGCTTACAATGCATGAAATCGATGCCCCAGTTAGCAAAGGGGCCAATGGAAATAATCAGGTGTAATGGGGCGGGATGGGTGCACTTTTTCATATGAAAATGTTGGCATGGAGGACTTTTTTTACGGCCTCAATACAATATTTGAAGATAGACGGCCAATAATATCCTTAAGGATTTTAGGTTTCCGTGGTTTGCAATTTTATGCTGGGCTTCCGGATAATCCATGGTCTTCATTTTAGTTATCGACGTTTCAATTCCCAAGCTGGATTCATCATCAGTACATGTTATGGATAGATAAGTTGCTGGTCATGTGTATAAGTAGCCCAATAGAGATGATCAACCTTCCTCTTTCTACCTGCCCTTCGTCTTCATCTTCTAATGGTTCTCTTTTGTCTTCCAATGGTTTTCTTTCCTCTTCCAGTGGTTCTCCAAAACCTGGTTATTAGAAACCTTCCAATGATGCTCAAAATATAATAATGCAAGGGTCAAGTAAAAAATGTAATAATGTAATTTATCAATTATAATAATTTAATATAGAAATGAAAGGGTTGATAAACATTTAAAATCAAAGGGTTAAAATGTTATGTTATAAAATAATGTAAATACATTTAAAATAAATAAAAATAAAATGATATAAATACATTTATGTTATAAATTAATGTAAATACATTTAAAATAAAAATAATAAAATAATTTAAATACATTTAATATAACATAAAAATAAAGGAAACCTTTGCTAGCAAGTCTAGCTAAAAAGGAAACCTTATTAAACATAAAAGAAAAAGAAATATTAATAATTATTAGTAGTCCAAAACAAACCAAGCTACTGATTATTATAATTAAAATTATAGTGCAACTTGATGATCATTACAAATTATATTAATGAACTACTAATAGCTATTAATACGTTATAATACATATTAGTTCATATTAATTATAACCCTTTAGTCCATATTAATTATAACCCTTTAATCAAAAGATAAGTATAAAATTGCTTAATAACCATTAAGAAGAGTTGAAAGTTGAAAGTTGAAACCAATAAACCAGTCGGGGGTTAGGTTAGTGATAAATACTTACCCGATATTGTATGACACCCGAGATTTCATACCTGGTTTCATCCATTACCTTGCTTGTTGATTAGAGGTAGCCATATCTCACTTATTTCAAGTCCCCCATCTCTATTTAGGTTGTTTGGGTGCTTTATGATTTCCAAGGCCTCTCTCACCCTTCGTCTGTAGTAGTGGTCTTCAACCGCGATCATTTCTGTGTTCTCTAGGAAAACATGGTGTTTTGTTTTGAGAGAATGCTCTGTGAGTGCGGAGGTATTTGTCCTTTCCCTCCTTATGTCAACCCCATGCTCCTTCAGTCTTGTTTGAAAAGAGAGACCCGTCTCTCCTATGTAGCTCCTTCCACAAGAAGAATCTACCTTGTACACCCCTTTATATTGGTGCCATTCAATCTTGTCTTTAACTGACCGCATCGTCTGTCTAATGGTTTCTATTGGCCTGAAGGTTGTCCATACTTCTTTTTTCCCCAATACCCTTGCAATTTTTTCCGTTACTCCTTGAATGTAGGGGAGGAAGGCCTTGATAGTCTTTCTCTCCTTTGTGCATTGAGTCCAGTTTTCTGCTTTTTTCCATTGCCTTATAGATGTGCTTATTCTTGTATCCCAGGCTCCTGAAGATAGAGGTTAAGTGGTCTTTCTATTTTTCTATGTGGTCTTTATTAGATATGCAGAAAGCTCTCATGGCCAAGGTGTTAATTACCCCAATTTTCTGAGATGGGTGGTGGTGGGTGTGAGCGTGAAGGTAGTTTTCCTGCACGCAAAATATTCTGGGATGTAGCCATCCCATAGAGGTGACTGCCACATGCCCTAGCGTGATACTCATTCAAAGCATGTTCAGCCTCATCATGAGTCAGACAGCATCGAAGGATATAATCAATACCACAATGGTACAAAGTATCATTGATGATTAGATAATATTTTGCATGGTGGTGTATGCGACGTCGGTCGTCACGGACAATTTGGGGATGAAATGTTGGGTTTGAAGATACAATGTGATATCTCCATACCATGGATCAGACGTACTGATAAGAAACAATGACTCATCCGGAAAGGAGTCATTGGGCTCGGATTCTACATCAGTGCGGGGGAGGTCACAGATGAGCTTAGCAAACACCAAATATTTTTTCGACTTGGCTTTTTCGAAAAGAAGATCGAATTATTGCAGTATCATGATCCAGCATGAATACTTGCCCCCAAGTACCTGACAATTCAGAATGTGGTACATGGGATTCGAATCAACGATGATGCTGGTGGTGTGAAGCAAAATGTAATGTCAGAACTTCTGCATGGTTATGACTGTCACGAGAGCGAGCTTCTCAACATGTGAATAGCAAGTTTCAGCATCAATGAGACCTTTGCTGGCATAGTATATCACATGTTCTTGTGCGTTCAGGTCTTCCTGTACCAAAACCATGGTGATAGCGGTGTCGGAAGCAGCGAGATATAAAATGTAATCTCGATAGTAATTCGGTGGTTGGATCACAGGGGCATGCGTGATGGCATGTTTTGAACTATCAAAAGATCGTTGAGCTTGGTCATCCCAGATGAACGAGACATCCTTTTTCATTAATCTCATGTATCCCTGCATCTTTTGCACAAAATTACAAATGAAGCAGCATAAATAAGTTGCTCTTCCTTGTAGAATTTGAAGTTCCATAATGTTGGTTGGAGGTGGAAGAGCAACGATGGCTTCCACCTTCGAGGGATCAATGCGTATCCCATCTTTCGAGACGATAAATCCTAGGAGGAGTCCGGACTCAACATAAAAAATACTCTTGTGAGGATTCAGATGGATATTGTACCTCCTTCATCTGAGGAAAATGGTCGTTAGATGATCTAAGTGGAACTCACACTGCTTTGAGTGGGAAGGGAGGTTATCCAAGTAAGGTTACACAAAGTCCTTCACATCATGGAAGGCATACGACATGGCCCACTTGAATGTGGCACCAGCGTTTTTAAGAACAAAAGGAAGTTTACGATATGCAAATGTTCCCCAAGGACAAATGAATGTAGTCTTGTGTTGGTCGGCGGGGTGGATCTCAATTTGGTTGTATCCGGAAAATCCATCCATGAATGAAAAAATGACACTTCCAGCACAATTGTCGATGATCTGGTCAATGAAGGGAGTTCGGTAGTTGTCCTTGGGAGAAGCTTTGTTGAGATCCCGATAATCGTCATAGAAATGGATGGAACCCTGTTTTTTGTTCACAGGGACGATGTTTGAGACCCATTTTGTTAATGGGATAGGTTAAATGAAGTCGGCCTTCAAGAGTTTCTCAATCTCTGCCTTGATTGCCGTAGTCTTTTGAGGGTGTACCAGTCGCAACTTTTGGCGGACAAGCTTGATGTCGCAATAGGTTTTAATCTCATGTAAAACAATGGAGGGGTCTATCCCAGGCATCTCCTTGTAAGTCCAAGTAAACACGTCTCAGAATTGCTTGAATAAGGCCATGGCGGCAATGAATTCTTCAGGGGAACACTTCTGACCGAACTTAATGCGTTCCACTACACCAGGAGTAACCGAAAAAGTGGTAGGATCAATGTTGGAAAATTTTCCTTCAGAGTCCGTTTAACATGTGAGTATCAAGGGTTGAGAGCCAGAGTAGACATTCGGTGAAAAAACGGTGTGAATGTTGTTCTCCATAGTATCCAACAAGGGAGGGAAAGATGAACGATGGTGGAAGTATTCCCATGGCGGATCATCTGCATTCATGGTTTCCATAATGGACTTGTCAGAATGAAAAGTCCATAGCAGAGGATCGGATGATGTCCGTTGTAGAGAACAGGAGGTGGAGGTCACAGCTAAGTGGTCCTCCGGTGCTGACTAGATAGCCTCATACATGAGTTCAATAGGTGACAGAGGCATAGTGTCTCCAATTAGGTGTGTGGTGGCTTCATGAGGTACAAGCCATGGATCAATAGAGTTGGGAGTAGGTGAAATCTGCAAGGATATCATGTTCACCGTGGCAACATTGTTTGGGGTATCCGAAGTAGGAAAGACACCCATAAGGGATGAATCCTTAAGGAGGCCAACCCCCACACTCTCATACTTTTGTGAAGATTGTCCAATTGAAGGAACGTTATCACCTAGGTGAGTAGTGGTGTTAGGTGTGGAGAAATCCAGTTGGTCAACTGTGACAAATCAACCTTGATTGGGGAATTGTACTATGCGGAAGACAGATGATGCGACCGCAATCATGGCATAAAACCAATTACGACCAAGCAGAATTTTGTAATCCAACGGGGCAGCGACCACTTCTATGTTAATGGTTTTGGTCTTGCCCCCCAACTCGACTGTCGTAGCTTGTAACATCCCATGAGGTTGAAATCCACACCCGTCGAAATCTCTCAAAGTGGTAGGGGAACGGTTCAACTTGGGAGAGCCGATGGCTCTCCAACATGACATTGAAATGACTGATGTAGAGGCACCTTCGTCTAGAACGGTACAATGGATTGTCTTCCCAGCAATGTTGGTAGCAATTTGAAATGCCAATTGATGGGAGAGCCCCGGTTTGAAATATTCCAGCTGGAACATGATGGTATTCGATGAATCTGGGTCAACTTCACCGATGGAATCTAGGAGAGTCTTGCACTAATTTGGACAGTTTTGCAAGACCTTTAGTGTCGACATAGCACGAGGAGCTTGTGCTAGGTCCTCTACAATATTGTAGTTTTGAGCAGCTCAAGCATTAGGATTGAAAACCAATTTTCTAATCGTGCTCTTGGGTGGATGCAACACTGACTCAAACGAGGGCTTCTCTATGTTGAGAGGAGCATCCAGTACGGTGACATTAGGCATCGAGGTGGTATCTTTTTCAGTATTACCTCCAATGGGTTCCTTTGCCGGAACAAATTCATACGAACGAGAACAGGTGTTCAAGTTGATAGTTTCGCTACGCATCATGAGAACATGGGCGGTGGTGGATGCTTCTCCTTGGGAAGAAAAAGTGTGAGTGATCGACTGTTGATTTTGAGCAGAGAAGGGATCGTTGAGAACTATGGGTGTGGGTTTACCCTTAAGAAACTTTTGAACTTCATCTCTATGGGGGAACTCTTTAGAAGAGTGATCATCACCACACAGTAGGCAAGGATACTTCAACTTCCTTTTCTGTTTGGTATCATTAGGGGTGCTCTTTTATTCTAGCTGGGTGGAAGATTTCTTAGGTTTCCCTTTGTTCTTTTTCTTACCACCAGACTTTTGAGGTGAAGCTGATGAAACAAACTTCACTTCTTCAATGATAGCAGGAGTGGATGATTTGGTGGTGATATGACCAACCTGCGTTGGTGATGGGAAAGAACCTTGTGGGTTCGACGATCCAACAATTTGGGAAGAAGGTTGGGTGGTAAGGGATCCAATAATGCCATTGGCTTGGGGTCCCTTGGGTGGTTTCATGGGATCATAGGTGCTACAGGGGGCGTCATGAAGAATTTCAAACAATGTGTCGGATTGGGAATAGACCAAGTCTAGAAAATGGGCACAAGCGATAGCTTTCTCTTCAGTGACAACACCTCCCATGGCAACATCTCGAGCTATGGTGGGAATGAGAGAATTCGTAAACCAGTTTGCTAGGATTTGATTTGGAATAGGGGCCTTAATGAGACGTCGTCTCCTCCACCACTCATGTATAGGATCTGATATATGAGTAGTGGTATTTGACGGAGCAAGGTTTAAAGCTATGTACTGGTTTCATACCCTATAGGCAGCTGGAAATGAGTCAAAAAGTTCATAGCAAGAGAACCAAAATTAGGAAAAGAATGGGGTGGTAGTTCAATGTACCACTTTGCAGCCGAACCAGTGAGAGTTCGTTGAAATAACCTAAGACGGATCAAGTCGTCCATCAAATAATTGGATGAACACCATAAGTTGTATGTCATCACGTGGTTTTTAGGATCCTCACTCGGCTTGCCATCAAATTTCAGGATATCTGATGGAAGTTTCATCGGAATGGGTGGCCAATTAGTTCTATGGTAAATGGGGTCACTGGTCAAATGAGAGAGGTCAGGTAGGTCTAAAGTAGCCAAAAAGGGAAGCTACGAATTAGGCTGAGGGTACTCATAGTACTGATAAGGTGTGTAAGGACCTGTGGGACCTTGTGTTAGCTGACCAGGAGGTGTTCCAGGAGGAAATTAGCCATAGGGGTATAGGTCGCCTAGACCAAATG
Source organism: Larix kaempferi (assembly GCA_027924585.1). Lineage (NCBI taxonomy): Eukaryota > Viridiplantae > Streptophyta > Pinopsida > Pinales > Pinaceae > Larix > Larix kaempferi. Next base: position 2,544,942 of record BSBM01000104.1, read on the forward strand.
TAGGTCCATCACCATAGTAAGGTGGTCCATAACAGTAATAAGGTGGCCCAATGCCATGAGGTGGGGGCCTGCCTCCACCGCCAGGAGGGGGTGTGTTGCCTCCAAATGGTGGGGTCCCGCCACCACCACTAGGGTAGGATGGGCCGCCACCGCCTCCATCTGGAGGAGGTGGTGATCCTCTATCACCATCATAATAGAACGGGCCTCCATTACCTCTGTCGGGATGGGGGGGGTGGGCCACCGCCACCAGCGAAAGGGTAATATCCTCCTTCGCCACCTCCACCATAGTAGGGTGGTAGTCCACCACCACCGCCACCAGGATGACAAGGTCCTACACCACCACCGCCACCAGGATGAAAAGGTCCTCCACCACCACCACCACCACTAGGGGGGGTGGTCCTCCACCACCTCCACCACGGGGGTGGGCCGTGATGACTAAAATGAGGTGGTCCTTTGCCAGAAGGTAGAGGTTTGCATCCTTTAGAGTTATGTGGGGGCCTGCCACCTCCAATGGGAGGTGGGGGTGGACCAAATGGGGGTGGAGGGACTTGAGGGACTATAAGTGGGGGTCCATGTTATAAAACATTTTATTGTCCCCATAGAGTGTAAGGATTACTGGGGTAGGGTACCCTATAGAGTGCATTTCCGAGATTAAGTTGACCCGGCACAAGGTTAAGATGACCTGGATACGCTTGAATCGATGGAGGTTGAATTACATTGGATGGTCCCCTGACATGGGATAGTCCCGAAGTGGAAGGTCCAGGAGGTAAGGAATTTCCAATAGAAGGCCCGATGGGAACTCCTACTGCAGTATTATGGTTAAGAGATGGGTTTTTTTCCCCAGGAACAACTTGCTGACCACTAAGTAAAGGTTGAACCAACACTGGTTGTTGATCATTCACCATAGGATTACCAGTACCCATAAAGAAGGTAGGGGGTAAAGAGTAGCCTCCCCTTGAAGTTTGGGGTGGGGGAGGAACATGTGACATAACCGTGGTGATCACAGGTGTGTTGGAATATTTTCCTTCAACAGGTTGGGTTGTGAGAGGTACTGAGCTGGTCTCCTATATAGGGGACGCATGTACAGGAATGGATGGTTGACTAGTTTCACTAGTGGTCACGTGTTGCATGCATGATTCCGGTGACTCAAAAGATAAAACATGACTTGGGAGTGGTCGTTCATCGATCCTTAGTTGAAAGTTTCAACTTTGAAACTCCTCACCCATAGCACGTAAACAAGCCAATTGTTCACGATAAGGTGCTAAGAGGTCATTGGGGCTAGCCCAACTAGATGGGGATGCAACGACAAAATGGGCCACTGGGTGGCCTAGAGAAGATGTCCAATAAGATTTTGATGGACCAACAGCTGTTGTGGGCTCATCCTGGGGTTGATTTATCCATTCCAACAATCCAGGCTCTCCTAATGCAATGAGATGTAAGTCTTGTGAAGTGGGGAGTTGTGCTTCTTCACCTTGCGGTGGGTGATAAGCAAGTGAATCTGGAGGAGTACGAGGAAACAAAAGTCCTCCAACATTCAAAGTGGGGTTTTCCACTTCATGTGACCCGAACTTGGCTTTTGGATCCATCCTTACCCTCTAAATTACCTCCTGGTTAAGGGGATATTCGGGTGGCAAATTCTGAATCCTACGAGTCCTTCTACAAGGAAAGTCAGCCAGAGCGACTGAAACAAGAAGTTTCTCCTAAGGCAAGCTGAACAAAATAAAAGTAGACCAGACAAACCCTACACAAACTAAGGCCACAAGCAAACTTGTGTTATAAGAGTGGATTCAACAGTCTAGAACCTCACAGGATTGGCAACGCTTCGCAACTCACGATATGCTGCAGTGTCCAATAGTAAAACACGACAAGGAGGATTGGGATCGTACCCTTGCCTGGACGGCACGTGCATAGTAGCTCCTCGAGCGTTTTTCTCAGTGTATTGCTCCTCCAAGACGGCCAAAAGGTTAACTCAGTTGGTTTCAGGAATCCTAAGGGTGTATCCCGATATACACAAGGTACATGGGAGCTCAAATCCATAGTGGTGTTGTCTAATGCACAACCGTTCAGCAAGAGACCTTCCGATATACTACCGAGTATGTGATACATCCTTCGATATACGCCAAGTACTAAAGGTGACTTGGTGGGTACATGGAGGAGCTCGATATACTGATAAGTACGTGGAAGACTACAACACCCCCGGGATACAATGATGGCAAATAATGACAGCTGTCACGCTTAGACGCTGGAACACATCTCTAAGTTACACACAAGTTACTAAAATTTTTTACCCTAGTTCTACCGTTAATTTTATCTGGATGGTTAGGTGAATGCATGAGGTGAGTACATAATCGTAAACATAATGTAGGCCCTAACTACATGCAAAAAAATACGCTTTTCTTTCAATGAAATCTATGTATGGGAAGGAGAAATTTTCTTTATCTTTCCAACAATTTCACCAAAGCAATGCAATGCCAGACAGTCCCAAATCTACCAAAAAATGATTATGAAGTATTCTTTTCTTTTCGAGCGAAACACAAAAGACACAACACTACTAAACCAAATCAAAGCATTTTTTTTTTCTTTTGTCTTTTCAAAATGAGAACAATGCTAAGTAATGAAAAGAGAGAATTTCTAAGCAGAGTATGCGACTTTTTCACTTTCACTATGATGGTCTAAAAGCATAAAAATCAAAAGATGTAATTAACTTTCCCAAGCATGGAATTACTTCTGCAAAACTTGATATCTGTTCGAATTTTTCAAGAACATGAGCAACTCATAGTTCATGAAAAACACAAATAATGCAATATTCTTTAAACTTTTCCAAAAGATCTACCAATGAGAAATTCCAATACACACACAATTCTTCAAATGATCTTGAAAAATGATGGAAAAAAAGTACTTTTGATCTGTCAATGGATGTATCAAAATAACAAGTTGACAACAACAATGCTTTTAAACATAAATACTGAACTGAAAAGATCACTCGCAGCACTCTAATAACTCAGAAATTTCAAGAAAAGATGAGCACTCAATGGACTGAAAATACACACAAACACTCAAAATCAATCAGTGACAAGCAACACTAAAAGAAAGCAAATCTCAAAGATGAATGCATATGAGGTCTGGAAAATGATCTAATATAGTGACCAGATCTGGAGAGGATAGGAGGGAATACAAAAGTGAGTGGATGGAGGTGGGGAAGAAAAAAGTGTCCACCACTACCAAATCTTAGACTTGTCCAAGATGGAACACATAACAACTCCAAATAAAACCAAACAACTCAATACACAAAGAAAATGGGATATCTTCCTGGATCACACAGTACAGAGGCAGTCTGCACACAAACCAAAACTCAAATCAGAACTGGAGAGGGCATGCTTGTATCGAAAAAATGGCAGATCGGCGCACTCTGTGCTTATATACAGTGTGACGTCACAATTCACCAATGCGGGGAGTGCGATGTTGTCACAGAATACCAATGGAAGGGTTGCAACTATAGGTTAACATGCAAGGAACAAAGATAAAAAACAGCACAGTGTTGCTCTGGGTACACTGACCAGGTGCGATAGGGGAGATCTAAGTTCAAAAATGAACCAATTTTCTAGATAATGAGCATAAAAGGGGGTGTAAATGAGAAGTACAAACTCAAAGGAAGGCAATCGGACTCTTCAAAGTGAATATCTGATGGTGAAACCAACTTAAGAGGTTAAATGACAAAATGATATGGCTTGAAACAAGAAATCAACTGAAACTGACATTCAAATTGACAGCTACAAAGCAAATGTTCTTCCCCAGTATGGTCACTAGATTTGTTTGACGGACAATCCACTCGAGTAGACGCGAGCCAAATCTCCCTAGCTCAAAGTGAGTCTAGAACAAATAGTACAGACTACAAACTACTTTCCTAGATTTGATTAAGGCTCAAATAACTAGATGTCTTACCTTAACTTCGTAATCCTTTCTCCTGGATGTTTCTCCACATCTTGTGGTCATCATATCTCAGCTGCAAGACCTATCAAGACACATATAACAATGCAAACGAGTAAAGAGAATCTATACAATAAGAGATCTAAGTAAACAGTTAAGCAAGTAAACTACACAATATCATCACACATAAACAATATTGGTGGAAAGCTTTTATATTGCTGTAGATATAGGGAAAGTACATAGGTAAGAATGACTATAACCAAAGCTTAATGTAATAGCCCTTCTCCATCCAAGCCAATTGACATATACTCCCAAGGAAGTGTGAGTCTCTCAATGGATGAGGTAGAGATCTCAATGATGATTTCACCAACATGTAGACATTATAGACTTCCTCCCTTTGGAGAGGGGTAGAGCTTCACTTATATAGGACTAAGTGGATAGGGTATGGATAGGGTAGGTTGATATATGGTAGGAGAGAGATAGGGGGTCCCCCCAAGAGGTTACGAACCGAGTGCCATCTCCCCCAAGAAATCAGGGATAAGGATCCAAGTCAGTAGGCTTCGAGAATGAGCTCGAAGGACCTATTTTTTTCCATTAACTGACTTCGTTGCACCGTGCAGTAGAGCAAGATGTGACGTCGCAGGTTGAATGAGTGCAGCCTATGACGACCTCTCAAAACCTACCTTAAATGCAATGGTATCCCTCCTAGGTAAATAACTTAGCCAATGAAACTTTAGGGGTGCATACACTGAATCTGAGGATGGTAGGATTTTAGGTATAACGATAGGATTTATTGAGGTCCCTAAAATCTATGCACATGTGTATGGTACCTTGCTTTTTATCAACCAGGACTGCATTAGACACCCATTCCGTCATGTCAATAGGATAAATGAATCCGGCCTTGAGGATATTTTCAACCTCAACCTTGATGGCAACAACTTTTCTAGGGTTAAATGGGTGAAGCTTTTGCTGAACTGGTTTCACATTAGGATATGTTGTAATGACATGTTCGACAATGGAAGGGTCGATGCCTGGCATCTCCTCATATGACCAGGTGAAAAGATCGCATAATTCTTTAAATAAATTGGTGTACAAACTAATCTCTTGCAGAGAATAATTTAATCCAATGAAAATATTTTCCATGGTATTCAGTTTGGTGGAAATATTGATCGGGATAGTTGTTGAAATATTTTCAAATTTCCTTCAGCAAAAATACCTTGTTTCGTTAAAGGGTTGACGGACAAGTTAATATCTCCACCAGGTCTCACTAAAAAATCTCCATTCTCAATTTTATTCAGATCTGGAAGGAAATTGGATCTGTGAAGCATATGTTCCAAAGGATGATCCAAACCTATCATAGCTTCCAGAATAACTTCATCTGATGGTAAAACATTGTCTAAACAATCAAGGAATTGGTGGAGTCTATTTCCCATGCAGGAATATAATCAATATATGACTCCATGGAGACCAAAGTAGTCGAGATATAATCTATCTCAAAGTTTTTTATGCTTGATAAGTCACTTGTGCGACGGATAGGGGCATAATTGGTTCCTCTTGAGTAGGAAGAATCCAAACATTAGTTATTTGAACAACTATGAAGACCTCCTTATCTAACATGTTATTTTTAATCGTTGAACCAATATAATTTACGGGAGCAGTTAAATCAAATGTGCCCATCAATGATGAGTACATAGATACTCCTAAGCTCTCACTAGGAGGACGGTCTTGATCAATCTGAGGGATAATCGAATCCAAAGGAGTTGTGTTGTTTTTTCGGGAAAAGGATTGTTGGTCAATCGTGATGATATTTCCTTCATAAGGGAACATAAGTACCCAAAAAACAGATGAAGGAATGGATTGCATTGCATACGAACAACTTATTCCCAACAACAAATTGTAGTCGAGAGAAGCATCTACAACTTCCACCTCTACTGACACTACATTACCTACAATCTGTATCTCGAATGAGGGTAAGATTCCATCGCACGGAAGGATCTACCATCAAAAGAGGTAAGTAATGTAACTAAAGGGGCTAACTATGGAGACCCCAAGGCTTTCCAACAAGAGATAGCCATTACGCACATTGACGTGTCTTCATCCACTACAGTTTTTCCAATGGTTTTTGAACCATGGAATACTTTGATTTGGAAGGCCACGTGATAGGGAAACCGGGGTTTGATATTTGACATATCAAATCTAGCCAACATACTTGACGAATCCATGCTTCCTATTGCCGCCAAAAGTGCATTTTGCTGCAATGGGAAACTTTGAAAAACTTATAGAGTGGACATAGCACACGACGTTTGGGCTAGGTCCTCTACAACTGAGTAGTTTGGAGCGGCCCATGAATTAGGGTTGTGCATTTCCTGTTTATAGACACCTTTCGGTATCTTTAGCATATGATATGTAGGTCTCTCTATATGAAGAGGAACATATGACTCATGGATTTATTTGTCTTTCTGCTACATATATGGGGTATAATTCTTGGCTCTCATTTGTAATAAAGCATGTGAGTTAACCATATTGATATAGGATTGATCAGCCTGAGTGGAACAATGAGTGCCCCCAGTATTAGAGCTGCTAGAAGCTGGGATTTTTCCTTTGGGAAAATGACCCTTTAGGACAACCAGTTTCTTTTGACATAACAAATTCTGGGCTTCATTCGTTAGAGGACATTGATGAGTGAGGTGATCTTCTTTACAAAGTTTTCAAGGAAAATTTACCTTCTTCTTTTCTCTTTTTCCCTTGACAATTTTAGTAATTTTGGGATTTTGTTGGTTTCCTTCCCCTTTCTTACTCTTTTTCTTATTGTTGGGTTGCTGGGGACCCTTTTGATTTGACTATACATTTTGTACAGTTTCCATTTGTGAAGAGAGGATGCAAACATAGTATCTTTCACAGCAGAATAATTCCTTGAAAGTGCATGGACTTGCTTAGTCAAAGCTTCTAAAGCAGATGAGTTGACTGAACCTACAATTCCATCGGCATGTGGTACAGGTTTAGGTTTACCTAGATCGATGTTTAACCTAGGTGCATCTGGAATAATTTCATAAAGGATCCTAGGTTGAGCATAAATCAAGTCAAGTTTTTGGGTCCTTAGAATGGCTTCCTCTTCAGAAGTAACCCTAGAAGTTGACACATCTTTGGAGATGTATGGTAACAGTGATTTCAAGAACCACTCCAATTGAAATTCTGGGGGGATCTCATCTTTATTCAGTCATTTATGTCTTCTCCACTCCTGAATATGATCAGATATATGAGTGGCTTTGTTCTATCTAAAAGTAGATAGAAGGTTTGTGCCGGCATCATACCAGACGAGAAGATGGAAATGGTTCAGGAAAATCATCTCTAAATCACAAAAGTTGTACAGAAAGGAAATCACACTTGTGCAGAAACGAACAACAAGGATTTGGGGCACCCCACTATAGTGGATGCGTAGGTTCTTACCTCTTGTCTTACCGTTCTCCCCTCCCCCTTGTTGTGTAATGAAAAAGCAACCTATTTACCCCTATCTACCTAGACTCCAATCCCTTTAGCACCTCCCCGGAAATGGCGCCAAAATGTTGGGTAAAATATGCACTCTAATTCAACATTCAAATTGTCAACCTGGGAAGGGAGCTTATCAAATGCAATTACTATATGTGCAGGATTGAAGGCTTGAACTAACCTAAGCTGCCTAAATATGCAGCTATATGATTTTAAATTACTTGCATGACTTTCATAATCCAAATGCAAGAATTTATTCTATCTATGAAAACAGGAAACTGATTAATGAATGAGGCAAGTAGGAAATTTAATAAAGATATTTAATTGAACTGAATTGATTTGGAAGCAAGTAAAAAACTTGATAAAGATGTTTAATATAGAAACAAGTAGAAAACTTGATAAGGATATTTTATTTTTGATCCAAATCTTATGTTATGATCATCTTCATTAATTATATGAAATGAGAAACTAGTCCTATGATTAATAAAGAAACTATTAAAACTGAAATAGCTTAGAAAATAGAATTATTAAATCTTATATGCAGCAAATATTGAAAACTTATAATAAACTGTACTTAAAAATAAAATTGATACATTCTAAAATAGTAGCTTATTAGCAAACCCAACATAAAAGACATAATTCTGAAAATTAGTTGAAAAGAAGATTAGAAGAAAAAGTAAGGAAACTAAGAAGACTGACAAAACTTAATTAAAACTCTATGTAACATAAAACATGATCTTAATTACATTAAAAACTATTAATTAGAAACAATAAGAATCATGGTTGAAAGGAAGAAGAAATCAGATTCTGAAAAAGCATAAAACAGTGCAGAAAGTGTAAAGGTTCGAATGCCGGTCCGAATGCTTGTCAGAATGGCGGTCTGAATGACCGCCTGAATGGAGGAAAACGAGTTAAATTAAGGAAAATAAGAGTTTTGGATGAATTTAACTACCAGCTGGCTGATGCATATGATCCTACAGTGCAAAGGAAGCAAGAGAGTGATTATTTAAGGGATAAACTAACAAGAAGCTATTTACTCTAATCATTATGTAAGAGGATGGACTATTTGTATGAGATGTGAGAAGAAGGTTAGGAAGAAGAGAGTTAACCTACAGCTACAGGAAGAGGCTGATTAACTGAGGGAATTAACCTACAGCTATTGGAAGAATAAATTGATGGAAGAAACTAAAATAACATCTGACGAAAGATTATGGAGGAAAACTGAAAGCAACTACAGAGTACTAAGCTTGGCCGACCATTCCTAATCCTGAAAAAGAGATTGTGTTAGTAGCAGAATATGATTTACAAGAAAAGCAAGGAAATAACATCTACAGTAAACAAGAATAATTTAAACAACTGAGAAATAAACTATGTACTTGCAAAAATAAAATACAAAATGAAATAAACCTCTGGTTGATGAGGGGTGCTTCCCAGCAATCAGAGGTGGGACTAAATCGTCTTGATCACTATCAACAGAGCATCAACGTACTGAAAATTCCATTAATCTGAGAAAAAATTACACAATACTTTTGTCTATTCTCTACGCTATCTGATCCTCTAAACTCTTCACAGCTATGAACTAACTTTGTTTCTCTATGCAAGCATCTATTTTAAATTACAATGGATGAGAAGGTCGATAGAGTCGACCTCTCTAATAATAGAGGCATTTATGGGGTTAATCGGCTTCTTTAAGCGATGCATGACAGCGCAGGGAGCATCAATTTGTCTTCACGGGGTTGTTTCCTTCCCACAGCTGTTTGGACCATCGATCTTCCTTTGATGTGGAATAGGAAGTGTGTTGGAAGACTGAGCGTGGATGGACAAGCTCTTCTAGAACACCAGCGTGAATGGGCGTGCATGATTCCAAGCTGAACGAGCAAGGAAATCGGTGTGTGGAGAGTTGACTTGGAGGTAGGATGTGTTGTTGAGTTTAGTAGGCTTGGGGACGAATCTTCCAGAACTAGAGCTCATTATCCATGACCTTCTCATGGCAAACAGAACCCATGTGTCCATTTTTATCTTTAATGGCCCGAAGTATGCTAACCGCTGAGTCCGCGGGATGAACACAAGGCTGAATGACGAGCTGGACGCGGCTGCGCATTAGCACATAACACACAGTCTGAACAAAGGTTCGTTTGAAAAACGCAGCCTGTAAATCAAAACTTAAATGCCAGGTATGCCCAAAAAATGTCATTTAAACATAAATAAATTATAATATAGCAAGATGTGAACAATATTTGCATAATAAGTAAATATATGCATACCTGGTCTCTTTGATGGGCTGAATGGTGGAAATAATAACTTATCATAACAAAAATAATGAAAATAACGCCATTCATAGTAGATTCGATGGTAAAACATGGTGACAAAAATGGACATCAAGACTCCCCCAATTCGAAGATATGCCAGGTCCCACTGAGCAAAGAGAAAAATAAATAAGGAAAAAGTGGATGCAGTTGGATGGACTCAGAAAGGATGAGAGCGAGCAAAATGATGGTGAGGATCAAGCAGAGGTCAGTTTTAAACCACAGTCCAATTGAATGTTTGAAAAATCATGAGACGAAAATTTGGCACGTTTAAACAATGATGCCATTATTCAGAAATTTTGAAACGTGTACCATAATAAAGATGTATGCATTAACGAATTCATATGGTTTGTGAAATATTCAACCATGTCCAAAGTAAACTTTAGACAGGTTGAAAGAAAATTTTCATCATAGGATTATAACATAGTGCATTAAAAATCATGATGATCTTTAATTAATAAAATGACGGTTCACATGTTGCTTTTTTGCATATAACTTAATGAAAAGTTAAAACCATATGATAACCAAACAATAATTCTGAAAATCACAATAATGCATGATTAATTGATTCATTTGGTGAAGTCTAGATGAATTAAAGGAATGAGATCGTGCGTAGAGATGATATTTGATTAATCCCTAATATGGTTAGTCAATTAGATTTATCAATAGAATTAAAAAAAAATTAAATATCTTAGCACACTTAATCATGATGTTATAAGTTGTGGTTTCATTTGGATCATCATCCATTTGCTTCATTCGACCCTTCATATAGACCATTTGTTTGTACAAGATGTGCTTCCTAGATCTGATTGTTGTTGATTATGCAGAGAATTTCTACTGATTGCTGCTGATTATGCAGAGAATTTCTACTGATTGCTGCTGATTATGCAGAGAATTTCTACTGATTGCTGCTGATTATGCAAAGAATTTCTAAGGCTGCCAACACACAAAAGGATGATGTAAACCTGCTTTTCTAAAATATTTAGTCACTCTTCTTTGTTCAACATGGATCAGAACAGTTTTTTTTTTCTTCTGTTACTTGCATTATTCCTAAAACAACAGATCATTGTATAAGAACTTTAATTGTATTATAAGTAAACAAAAAAATAGAAGCAATTCTGAATCCTAGTAAAAAGAAAAAATAGAAATAATATTGAATCCTCCCCCAAACCGAAGGTATGGCACGTCCCCGAGCCATTAATAAATTAATACTGGGTTGTATGCTTCTTATGTAAATATTCTAGATCAACATCAATCAACAGGAAATCCTAAAAGAAACATCATTATTCTAAAAACTAGAACTTTTTGAGAAAAATATGTATTCATGATATGACCAAAACAATATCATACTAAGTCATATTCTTCAATACATGCAAATTCATCAATTTATGCTCATGAAGACCACATAAAGAATAATAGTGTAAGAGATGCAAAAAATGCCATAGAAAAACTAGTCGTCCATGAGTCATTGTAAAGATCTCTTGCCATCCAAATAATATAGATAAGGTTCACCATAAAGTTTGTGAGATCTACTATAATTATGGGTTCCATTTATAGGATAATCATATCCTAGGTATTTGTTTGAATTAGATGACAGGGTCCAAGTCCAACTTACAACCATTATCTAATGACAGTATAATTAATCGGCCTAAACATGTGTTCGTATATTCAGGTTTTTTATGAGCTATGTGAATAGCAATGCATTAACCAAAACCTCTTTTACCCAATATTGACCCATTGCCAGTAGGCCTATTCATTACCCCTACGGGTTTATCTTGGTACCATGCAAGCATAGTCCCGCTTCCAGCAAGCCTATTCAATACCCCTACAGGTTTACTTGCATTTACTAAGCTTCCTTGTTTAAGATTTTACTTAGCATGGACCCATTTCCAACGAGCTTGTTCAGTACCCTGATGAGTTTCCTTTGTATAATGATATTTTTAGTAAGGAAGTCGGTTAGCACTAGAGTGTGCCAAGCCTGTTAAACACATAATTCAAATTTTAGCATAAACCTTATGAGTAACTTTATTTATAATGGCCTAAATTATAGATCATGTCAAAAGATAATAACCTAAAGCTGTTCTTTGACTTCATAGTTTATCTTCTTCATAAAAGGTTAGTAATGTTCCCCACAAAATAGAAAATATCACCCACTTTTAGGCTACCTTTTAAAGGTGCTTTAGAGACAAGTTTTGATAATGAGTCTAGGATGAACTAGGATTCCATAGGTGTAAGATTGAGTTTTGTGGAGATCATGATAGTTAGAGTAGGTCTTTGAGTAACTGGTATAATAAGAAATATGCATGTATGATGTAAGATTGCTTTGGTTTAGTCATTAACATGATCTTATTCTTAGTTCTTTTATTTTAAAGGAAAACAGAAAGTGAAGTTGTATGAATATCTAAAGCTAACTAACCACATACAACTTTTTATTTATATACATACTATCCTATGCTATCTAAAAGAAAGAAAAACTCATTATTCAAGTGTAAAAACTTTTCCAATGTAACCATGTGCAAAGCAAAATGAAAAACATACCTATATCCACATATGAAAAATTTAAAGCAGTGATTACCTAGACGTGGAGAATCAACTGACTTACATGCTTTCGCAACAGAAGGTGTCGAATGAAGGAATGGTATTGTGGCCTCATTACCTCTTGGAACCATATTTTGATGTAAACCCGATACTCACCTTCCTTCCTCATGCCATGTAGATCCTCTTCTTCCGAATGTTCAATTGCTTGAGTACATGAAAGATCTGTCGATAGATATGTGGAGAAATTTTCAACATCAGGTCTCTCTCCATCAAATGTAGTCTCCAAGTTTTCGGTTTCCTTAGCAGATTGGCAAGGAGATTCGGCCTGTAGCTCATGGAACTATGGTTCTTCTATTATTTCTAGAGAGGTATATAAATTCTTGACTTTTGTCAAGATGTGTTCTTCTTGAGAAGGAGATATTGAGATCCCAGCTGCTGCTAGGATTTGAGAGAATTCTCTCATACTAATAAGCACCTTTGAATCCATGTCATCAGCTGGTAGGTTCTGCCTCACACATGGGTTAGTCCTGGGGTTCTTACAGAACCAAGTTTTATTTTTTTTATTTGTTTTTAAAATAATTTCTATTACTAAAAAATATTTGCAAAAAACAAACCACACTTACTGAAAGAATAACACACTTGAAAAGAAGGAAGGCAAACTTTATGAAATAAATTGTGGAAAATTAAATACTCAGATGTACAGAAAGGAAATCACACTTGTGCAGAAAGGAACAACAAGGATTTGGGGCACCCCACTATAGTGGATGCGCAGGTTCTTACCTCTCGTCTTACCGTTATCCCCTCCCCCTTGTTGTGTAATGAAAATGCAAACTATCTACCTAGAATCCAATCCCTTTAGCACCTCCCCAGCAACAACGCCAAAATGTTGGGTAAAATATGCACTCTAATTCAACATTTAAATTGTCAACCCGGGAAGGGAGCTTATGAGATGCAATCACTATATGTGCAGGATTGAAGGGTTGAACTAACCTAAGCTGACTAAAGATGCAACTATATGATTTTAAATTACTTGCATTACTTTCATAATTCAAATGCAAGAATTTATTCTATCTATGAAAACAGGAAACTGATTAATGAATGAGGCGAGTAAGAAATTTAATAAAGATATTTAATTGAACTGAATTGATTTGGAAGCAAGTAGAAAACTTGATAAAGATGTTTAATATAGAAACAAGTAAAAAACTTGATAAGGATATTTTATTTCTGATCCAAATCTTATGTTATGATCATCTTCATTAATTATATGAAATGGGAAACTAGTCCTATGATTAATGAAGAAACTATTAAAACTGAAATAACATAGAAAATAGAATTATTAAATCTTATCTGAAGCAAATATTGAAAACTTATAATAAACTATACTTAAAAATAAAACTAATGCATTCTAAAAAAGTAACTTATTAGTAAACCCAACATAAAAGACATAATTCTAAAAATTAGTTGAAAAGAAGATTAGAAGAAATAGTAAGGAAACTAACAAGAATGACAAAACTTAATTAAAACTCTATGTAACATAAAACATGATCTTAATTACATTAAAAACTGTTAATTAGAAACAAGAAGAATCATGGTTGAAAAGCAAAGAAATTAGATTTTGAAAAAGCATAAAACAGTGCAGAAAGTGTAAAGGTTCGAATGTCGGTCTGAATGCCTATCTGAATGGCGGTCCTAATGGAGGAAAAAGAGTTAAATTAAGGAAAAGAAGAGTTTTGGATGACTTTAATTACCAGTTGGCTGATGCATATGATCCTACAATGCAAAGGAAGCAAGAGAGTGATTATTTAAGGGCTAAACTAACAAGAAGCTATTTACTCTAATCATTATCTAAGAGGATGGACTATTTCTATGAGATGTGAGAAGAAGGTGAGGAAGAAGAGAGTTAAACTACAACTACAGGAAGAGGTTGATTAACTGAGGGAATTAACCTACAACTACAAGAAGAAGAAATTGATGGAAGAAACTGAAATAACATCTAATGAAAGATTATGGAGGAAAATTGAAAGCAACTACAGAGTACTAAGCTTGGTCGACCATTCCTAATCCTGAAAAAGAGATTGTGTTAGCAGCATAATATGATTTACAAGAAAAGAAAGGAAATAACATCTACAGTAAACAAGAATAATTTAAACAACTAAGAAATAAACTATCTACTTGTAGAAAGAAAATAAAAAATGAAATAAACCTCTGGTTGATGAGGGGCCCTTCCTAGCAATCAGAGGTGGGACTAAATCGTCTTGATCACTATCAGCAGAGCATCAATGTACTGAAACTTCCATTAATGTGAGAAAAAATTACGGAATACTTTTGTCTATTCTCTATGCTATCTAATCCTCTAAACTCTTCACAGCTATGAACTAACTCTGTTTCTCTATGCGAGCATCTATTTATAAATTACAATGGATGAGAAGGTCGATAGAGTTGACCTCTCTAATAATATAGTGTTTATGGTTGTAACTGGCTTCTTTAAGTGATGCATGATAGCGTAGGTAGCATCAATTAGTCTTCACGGGGTTGGTTCCTTCACGCGGCTGCTTGGAGTGTCGATCTTCCTTTGATGTGGAACGGGAAGTGTGTTGGCGGACTAAGCGTGGATGGACGAACACTTCCAGAACATCAGCATGAATGGGTGTGCATGATTCCAGGCCGAACGAGCAAGGAAATTGGCGTGTGGAGAGTTGACGTGGAGGTAGGATGTGTTGTCGAGTTTAGCATGCTTGGGGATGAATCTTCCAGAACCAGAGCTCATTATCCATGACCTTTGCATGGAAAACAAAACCCACATGTCCATTTTTGTCTTTAATGGCCCGAAGTATACTAACTGCTAAGTCCATGGGCTGAATGCGAAGCTGAATGATGAGCTAGACGCGGCTAAGCATTAGCACATAACACATATTATGAACGATGGGTCGTTTGAAAAACGCAGCCTGTAAATGAAAACTTAAATGCCAAGTATGCCCAAAAAATGTCATTTAAACATAAATAAATTATAATATAGAAAGATGTGAACAAAATTTGCGTAATAAGGAAATATATGCATACTTGGTATGTTTGATGGGCTAAATGGTGGAAATAATAACTTATCATAACAAAAATAATGAAAATAATGCCATTTAGAGTAGATTCGATGGTAAAAAATGGTGACAAAAATAGACATCAATAGTATCCCTGAAAAAAGGGATATTAGATGAATGTAATGCCCGCCTCGGTACCTTAACTGTTTAGAATAATGAGGTACTAGTTTTGAAATGAACCGGCTAAGTAAAACATGAACCATTTGAATTTACTTTGAAAATGCTTGAATGACAGTTATAGAAACTATTACTTTACTTAATGAATGAATGTTGGATATGTTCGACTGATTGAGATAGAATGACTAAATGCTAGATGTGCTCGACTGATTGAGATAGAATGACTGAATGTTAGATATGCTCGATTGATTGAGATAGGATGACTGAATGATAGATATGATTTACTAATTGAGAGAAAAGGATGAATGAAATATATGCTCGACTGACTGAGATATTATGATGGATGATGAAATATTTCATAGTGCAGCGCTACTAATGTGCGCTTGAGTGTGTGTGTGTGCAGTGGCAGGTAAGATGATTTACCGATTGACCCACAATGGAATTATAGGGGTCATAAGAATGGAAAGAACACATAGGGGTATGACGATTGATTTTCGACCCTGGACTAGCAACCCACGCACGGGTGCAGCCGTTTCAGCTCACCCGGGGAAGCGTATGTTGTACGGGCAAGGTCATAATGATTTGGTTGTGTACGATGAGTTGAGGGGCACACAATAAGGAGAGCCTTATCCTTCAAAATCCCTTAGTCTCCAAGGAGCGTAGTTGAGAGATCGCGGTAACGGTTCCCAGTCGCTACGCAGTACTCCCCATAAGAAGGAAGAAATGAAACTCTCAGAAGGGCCCGCCGAAGAGGTATCTAGACAAGAACGAGAGGAAGAAAATTAATCAATGGTATAAATGAAAATTTCACATAAGATTTAAGAAATACTTTATTTCATTAATTTGAATAATTCTATTCAAGATTTTATTTTATTTTTAATTGATTTCATTAATAAAAGAATTGTTTTTCTTTTATTATTTAAGATTTTTACTTTAATTAAATTTACTATTCATTTAAATTATTTTCTAAAAAGGAAATTTAAAATAGATTATACTTTTAGTAAAATGAATCATCTTTTAATTCAATCTTAATATTAGGAAAAGAAAGAAAAGTAGAAAGCAATAAGTCTAACTAAAATATTGTTAAGTAAACTAAATGAGAACCAGAAGAGAAGTAGAACTCTTCTACACCTAACTCCCACTAATCTGGGGATTTAGGTGCACATTAAAGACATTAAGAAGACACATGTATTTGAGAATATTGGAAATTAAAATATTAAATTAAATTAAATATGTGCTTGGACAGACACATGGCACACAAACTTTTGCTATATAATGAGGGAGGAGAAGGAGAGAAGGACATCTCTTGCTCCCTAATGCTGGATGGTCATCATAATCTCAGATTATGTTATGATCCTTGGAGTTGGGATTAGCCGGAACGGGGATTGGGAGATCCTTTCAGGAGGCTAGCTGGTGTGTTCTTATGACCCCATTAGCTTGGGGGTTTGAGGTGAAGAAGAGTAGCCTTGATACGGTAGCGTGGTAAACCGAGGGGTCACTTGGTACTTCACCAGGAGATTGGATTGGATTGTGCGGAAACCACTTCGAGGACTCCATCGATTCGCACTCATCTCCATGATGCACTTGTAAAAATGAAAAGTCCAGAGTAGAGAATTGAGTAGGGATGACGTCCCTCGTAGAGAATAGGAAGTGGAGGCCACTGGGAGGTGGTCCTCAGGTGTTGATTGGATAGTCTCGTAGGTACGTTCAGCGGGTGAAAGAGGCATTGTGTCTCCAATAACGTGTGTGGTGGCTTCATCGGGTATAAGCCATGTATCAGTAGGGTTGGGAAGAGATGAAATATCTGAGGAGATCATGTTCACCAAGGCAACATGATGAGGGGAAACCGGAAAAATGCCCATAAGAGATTAATCTTTTATGAGACCAACCCCTACACTCTCATACTATTTCGAAGATTTCCCATGCATTGGGACATTATCACTGGGATGAGAAGTGGTGTCTGGTGTGCAGAAGTCCAGTTGGTCAACGGTGCCAATTTGGCCTTGGTGAGGGAATTGCACTATGCGGAAGACAGATGATGCGACCGCAGTCATGGCATAAAACCAATTACGACCAAGCAATAGATTATAATCTAAAGGTGCTATGAAAACTTCCACGTTAATGGTTGCGGTCTTTCCCCCCAGCTCAACTGGAAAAGCTTGCAGTAACCCATGGGGTTGAAAGCCACACCTGTCAAATGATTTCAAGGTGGTGGGTGAACAGTTCAGTTCGGGGGAGCCAATGGCTCTCCAACAAGCGATCGACATGACCGAGGTAGAATCCCCTTCGTCTAAGACAGTACGATGGACAATCTTCCCTACAACGTTGGTAGCAACTTTAAATGCAAGCTGATGGGAAAGCCTCGACTTAAAATACTCGATTCTAAAGATGATGGTGTTCGAAGAATCTGGATCGACTGCACTAATGGTAGTGAGGAGAGTCTTGTGTTGGTTGGGACAAGTCTACAAGACTTCCAGTGTCGATATGACACAAGGAGCTTGTGCCATGTCCTCTACGATATTGTAATTCTGAGCGGCCCAAGCATTGGGATTGAAAACAACTTTCTGAATCATTCTCTTGGGTGGACGCAATACTAACTCAAAAGAGGGCTTCTCAATGGTGAGAGAGGCTGGAGGTACAGTCACCTCAGGTAGAGAAGTGGAAGCTTTTTCAGTATTACTTCCAGCAGGGTCCTTTGAAGGGATTAAGTCATACGAACGTGATCGAGTGTTCAAATTGACCGTATCACTACGCATAATGAGAAAATGCACAATAGAGGATGCCTCTCCTTGAGAAGGAGAGGTTTGAGCAATCAACTGCTGATTTTGAGTAGGGAAGGGATCGTTGAGGACTGCGGGTATGGGTTTTCCCTTAAGAAACTTGTGAACTTCATCTCTATGGGGGCACTCTTTAGAAAAGTGGTCATCACCATACAGTAGACAAGGATACTTCAACTTCCTTTTCTGTTTGGTATCATCATGGGTGCTCTTTTGTTCCTACTGGGTGGAATATTTCTTAGGTTTCCCTTTGTTCTTTTTCTTACCACTAGACTTTTGAGGTGAAGCTGATGAAACAGGATTCACTTCTTCAGTGATAGCAGGAGTGGATGATTTGGTGGTGTTGTGACCAGCCTACGTTGGTGATGGGGAAGAACCTTGTGGGTTCAATGATCCAACAGTTTGGGAAGAAGGTTGGGTGGTAAGGGATCTAATAACGCCATTGGCTTGGGGTCCCTTGGGTGGTTTCATGGGATCGTAGGTGCTACGGGGGATGTCGGGAAGAATGTCAAAGAATGTGCAGGATTGGGAATAGACCAAGTCAAGCAAATGGGCATGAGTGATAGCTTGCTCTTCAGTGACAACACCTCCCATGGCAACATCGCGTGCTATGGTAGGTATGAAAGACTTCGTGAACCAGTCAGCTAGGATTTGGTCTGGAATAGGAGCTTTAATCATATGTCGTCTCGTCCACCACTCATGTATATGATCTGAGATGTGAGTAGTGGTATTTTGACGGAGTGAGGTCAAAATATCTGTACCAGTTTCATACTGTATAGGAAGCAGGAAATGAGTCAGAAAATTCATAGCAAGAGAACCAAAATCGGGAAAGGAATGGGGTGGTAGTTCAATATACCACTTGGCAGCCGCACTAGTGAGAGTCCATTGAAATAACCTAAGACGAATGGAGTCATCCATCAAGGAGTTGGATGAAAATTACAAGTGGTATGTCATCACATGGTTTTTGGGATCTTCACCCAGCTTGCCATCAAATTTGGGGATATCTGATGGAAGTTTCACCGAAATGGGTGGCAAATTAGTTATGTGGTAGATGGGGTCGTTGGTCAGGCGAGATAGGTCTAGCAGATCTAAAGTATCCAAAAAGGGCAGCTATGGATTAGGCTGTGTGTACTGATAGTATTGATAAGGCATGTAAGGACCAGTGTGACCTTGTATCGACTGACCATAGGGTGTTCCAGGAGGAAACTGGCCATAGGGGTACGGGCCACCCAGACCAAATGTGGGCCACCTCCAAATGGTTGGGGTCCACCACCACCTCCAGGATAGGATGGGTCGCCACCGCCTCCGTCGGGAGGAGGTGGTGGTCTGCTACCACTGCAGGAATAGGATGGGCCTCCATCGCCTCTATCGGGAGGGGATGTTGGGCCACTACCGATGCCAGAAGGGTAAGGGCCACCTCCACCACCTCCACCATAGTAGGGTGGTCCTCTACCACCACCACCAGGATGGGATGGTCCACCACCACCACCACCAGGGTGGGATGGTCCACCACCACCTCCACCAGGATGGGATGGTCCTCCACCACCACCACCGGGGGGGTGGGCCATGTTGTCCGGAATGAGGTGGTCCTCCGCCAGAAGGTAAAGGTCTGCCTCCTCCAAAGTTGTGTGGGGGCCCGCCGCCTCCAATGTAGAGTAATTTTTAAGGGCGAAATTTCGCCAATTGTCTATTTTTCGGGGTTTTTTTCAGAAAATAAATTCGCTATTTAGTCATTTTTAGTCTCTAATATCGCCTGTATTTACATAAAATATGTTTTTTTATCATAATATTCTCCAAAATTTACACATTTCAATAGTAAATTGTATGTTTCATATTTAATATTTGCCTACCTATCTATATACATGTTTTTTTCAATAAAAAATAATCGCCTAGGATACTATACTTCAGTCTAATATTATAATCCTTAAAAAATACCCTGCTCCAATGGGAGGTGGGGGTGGACCAAACGGGGGTGGAGGAACTTGAGGGACTGTAAGCAGGGATCCATGTTGTAAAACATTTTGCTGTCCCCATAGAGTGTAAGTATTTTCTGGGTAGGGTAACCCGTAGAGTGCGTTTCCAGGATTAAGTTGACCCGACACAAGGTTAAGATTACCTGGATATGCTTGAATCGATGGTGGTTGAATTACGTTGGATGGTCCCCCAACACGGGATAATCCCATAGTGGAAGGTACGGGAGGGAAGGAATTTCCAACGGAAGGACCAATGGGAATTCTTGCTGCAGTATTATGGTTAAGGGACAGGGGTTTCCCCCTAGCAACAACTTGCTGACCACTAAGTAAAGGTTGACCCAACACTGGTTGTTGATTATCCACCGTAGTATTATCATTACCTGTAAAGAAGGAAGGGGGTAAAAATTATCCTCCCCTCGAAGTTTGGGGTGGGGGAGGAGCTGGTGACATAACCATGGTAGTCACAGGTGTGTTGGACTGTTGTCCTTCAACACATTGGGTTGTCTGAGGTATAGGACTGGTCTCCTATCTACGAGATGGATGTGCAAGGGTTGATGGTTGAATAGTCTTAGAAGTAGTCGCGTGTTGCGTGGATGATTCCGGTGAATTATATGATAAATAACGACTTGGGAGTGGTTGATAAGGAGGTAACATCGGGTCTGCGGCCCATCGTGCAAGGCTCCGGTTTGTGAACTCTATGGCCATAGCACGTAGTCGAGCCAATTTTTCACGATAAGGTGTCATGCGGTTGTCGAGAGTATCCCAACTAGGTGGTGATTCAACGGAAAAATGAGCCACTGGGTGGCCTAGAGATGATGTCCAATAGGCTACTGTTGGACCAACAGCTGCTGAAGGGTTGTCTTGGGGTGAATTTATCCATTCCAATGATCAAGGATCTCCCAGTAGAATGGGAGGTAGGTCTTGTGAAGTAGATTTTGGTGCTTCTTCACCCTATGGGGGAAGAGAGGCAGGTGAATCTAGAGGAAACATATGCGCTCCAACATTCAAAGTAGGGTTTTCCACTTCAGCTGACACGACCATGGCATGTGGGTCCATCCTTACCTTCGAAATTACCTCCTAGTTAAGGAGATATTCGGGTGGCAAGTTGTGAATCCTACAGGACCTTCTACAAGGAAAGTCAACCAGAGTGACTGAAACAAAAGTTTCTCCTAAGGAAAGATAAACAAAAGAAAAGAAGACCAGACAAAAGCCTATACAAACTAAGGCCACAAGCAAACTTATGTGATAAGAGTGGATTCAAAGGTCTGGAACCTCACAAGATTGTCAAGGCTTCGCAAATCTCTATATACCATAGGGTCCAACAGCAAAAAGTGATAAGGAGGATTGGGACCGTACCCTTTCCTGAATACCCAATTACCTGGATGTATGTGTGTAGTAATCTCCCCGAGTATTGTTCTCGGTGTATTGATCTCATAAGATGGCCAAAAGGTTAACTCAGTTGGTCTCAGGAATCCTAAGGGTGTCTCCTGATATATGCAAGGTATGTGGTAGATCAAATCTGTGGTGTTGTCTAATGCACAACCATACGACACGAGACCTTCCTATATACTACCGAGTACGTGAAACACCTTTCTATATACGCCAAGTACATGAAACACCTTTCGATATATGCCAAGTACTTGGTGGGTACATGAAAGAGATTCAATATACCTGGTTGGTACGTGAAAGAGCTTTAATATACCGATAAGTACGTGGAATATAAAAATATCCCCGGAATACAGTGATGGAAAATAACAATAGATGCCACTTTTAACGATGCCGGAACATGTCTCTAACTTACACACAAGTTACTAAAAATTTTACCGTAGTTCTATTGTTAATTTTATTTGGATGGCTAGGTGAATGCTTGAGGTGAGTACATAGATCTAAAAAATAATGCAAGCCCTAACTACATACAAAAAATGTACTTTTCTTTTGATGAACTCTATGTATGGGCGGGAGAATTTTCTTTCTGATGATTTTATCAAAGCAACACAATGCATCACAATCTCAAATCTACAAAAAATGATTACGAAGTATTCTTTTCCTTTCGAGCCAAACACAAAAATAACACAATAGTACTCAGCCAAATCAAAACATGTTTTTCTTTTTCTTTTATCTTTTCAAAACAAAAATGATGCTAAGTAATGAAAAGAGAGAAGTTCTAAGTGGAGTATGCAAGCTTTTCACTTTCACTACGATTGCGTAAAAACATAAAAACCAAAAGATGCATGTAACTTTCCAAGCATGGAACTGCTTTTGCAAAACTTGATATCTACTCAAATTTTTCAAGAAAATGAGCAACTCATAATTCGTGAAAAACACAAATAATTTAACTTTCTTTCAACTTTTCCAAAAGATCTACAAATGAGACATTCCAATGCATGTACAATTCTTCAAATGAGCTTGAAAAATGATAGAAATGAAGTACTTTTGATTTTTCAATGGATGTATCAAGATAGCAAATTGATGACAGCGATGCTTTTAAACACAAATACTGAAATGAAAAGATCACTTGTAGCACTCCAATGACTAAGAAAAATCTAAAGAAAAGACAAGCACTCATATCGTTATAGGTCAAATTTCAACTTCTCCGTCCGTGATCACATTATGCTATAGATCACACAAAAGGACACCATGGATTGAAGAGCTAGATTGCCCTGGATGATGTATGGACTGAACCTACTCTCTTCAACTGAGAATTTCCATGATTTCCTTGATATTTTGAGTACATGTGCGCTACTCTTTGGGCAGTAAACCAGCACACATATGCTAGTATTCCCAACTTTACTCAAGTGAAACTAGTGCACACATTGAAAATTGTTGCAAACACTTGTTGCAAAGTACAAGAGTTGCACACTGTGCACTACTCTGGTGTATAAAACTCGTGCACATTTTAAGATGAAATAAAAAAATATATTAAATTGATGAATTGGGATTAGTTGAAGTTGGTTCTGCAACTTCCCCAACCTCCCAATCCAACACCTCTCGATTACAACTGCCTACCTTGTCCCATTAGTACAAGGAGGATCCATGAGAGAGGGAGCTAGAAAGAAGGCATTAAGGGTGGTTACGATGGAGGAAAGTCCCAAATCATTGTGAAGAGAAAGACCCCACGACTCGGTTGCAGAAACATCTTGACACGTCAGGTATATTGTACTGATTCATGTTTCTTTGACAATAAAAAGGTCGAAATACCCTTCCTGTCCCAAATCAAATGTCTATTAGATTGTATGTCTATTTGGCTTAATATCTGATTATATTTGATGTTATATTACTTTATGATTTCATCATATTTATATATAGTCAAGATATGGTATGGAAGGTATCTTTTGTGTTGTAGGATTGTCAAGTGAGAGATCAAGCAGGAGATCAAGTGAAAGCTAGGACCAGTCATCAGTTAAAGGTATGTCTTTCGATATCCCAATCTCTGTCATTTGTAGAAACTAAATGCAACATAATGAATGTAT
Source organism: Larix kaempferi (assembly GCA_027924585.1). Lineage (NCBI taxonomy): Eukaryota > Viridiplantae > Streptophyta > Pinopsida > Pinales > Pinaceae > Larix > Larix kaempferi. The sequence continues at coordinate 2,568,628 of BSBM01000104.1, forward strand.
TTACCTATCAATCCCCCCTAATTTTGTAGTGTCCACTCCTCGCTATAAGGTTAAAATCCTGAACAACAGACTGGTGACTCCACTGGGGAGTAACCGGTAGTTATTCTGCTCTAGGAGACCTAGTTTAGGGTTTCTTCCAGTCCCTTTTTCAGTTTTTGATTCTCTGAGAAGTCTGGTAGGTATTTGTTACCTAATCCTTACTGCTTGATTCATCTCAGTCCACTATTTCAAAGCCTATTTCTATCCTTCTGAGGCATGTGCACTGGTTTACCCTACCAACAGTAACGCATACCACCTGATGAGCACTGCTTTTTACACTTCACAGTAGCGCATATGTTCTAGTGTGCGTTGGTTGATGCACTGCACAGTAGTGCATTTTCCTATAGTGTCCAGTTTTTTGTTAGGGTTTGATTTCTAGTGGTTTGATTTCATTTCTAGCCTATTGCTTTTCCTTCTTGACTGACCCCTGATACTTTCTTCTCTCTTTTGAGTCTTGTTGACCTCTCTTGAGTCTTTTAGTTTGTTTAGGCTTGCTTGAGTACTTGTTTAAGTGTCTTTACAGCTTTCTAGCCCTTTTTGAAGTTCATGCACTATTCTCTTTTGGACATAACTTCATACTTTCACCCTAGTTGTTGTTGCAGTCATACAGACCTGTGTTCTTAGCGTTTGTTGTCTGTCGCAACATTTGGCATGCTTTTACTTTGTCTTATCCTTTCCATTAGGGTTTGACCTCAAGTTTAAGTCCTTAAGGTTTCTTTCGAAAGGTTGCTTGGTCTAGATACTTTCTGACTATCTTATCAGTTCAGTCAAATTAAGTCAAATATTTCTGGTTATCTTTTTGTTGAGTCCATGCGTTGTTAAGGTCATTCTTGGTTCACTTGCTTACTTTTTGCTTTGCTTAGTGTTTTCTTAGGGTTTTGATGCTTAGGAGCAACCTGTTTTAGATTTTTCGTTCCACACAAGTGTCTCTTTTTCGTGCTTATTTTACTCTTTGTTTCCAAGCCTCAAGTTTTTCTTTTGCAAAAAATTGTAACTCAAGTCTTCATCGAGTCTTTTGATTGGTTTGCTTTGAGCCATTTAGATGTTTGTCTTATGCACACTTTACAGTTAGATCTCGCTTGCTTTTGTACAAGTTCTCTTTCTTTTACATTTATCAGAAAAGCCAAAAAATTGTTCAAGTAACTTAGCAGTAAGGTCTTGCATTGTTTTAAGGTAGCATAGTTTGCTTTGAAATATTAAAAGAAAAATACAAAAAGAAGTTTGATTTTAGGATTGCCTAGTTTTCGATTTTTGAAAGAATATAAACAAAAAAGAGAAATTTTTTTGTGAATTTGAAAGCATTTCTTTACATGCACTTTACTTTCATAACAAACCAATCCACACACTGCACTACAACCCTTGAGTAACAAGTAGCCTTTAAAAGGAATCATTAATAAAATTTATTAGCAACATTTTACTTTTTAGGTATACACATCATCAACTAGCTTAGGCTAGAGTTTCAGACTTAAATCATCTTAAACGATCCAAAACTGGCTTCATTACTCAACAATTGTAGTACGAATTTCATTTAGGTAAATCCATCTCTATCAAATAGTCCTGGGATGCTCTACTCAAACCATAGTTAAGCACAAGGACATGGGAGATTGGAATTGTTGAGGATTCCTCACTTTTGTCTCAACCATAAACCAGAGTTGAATCGTGTACTGGAGTCCTTTCGGACTTCGGGCTTTGCTACCCTGCCCATGCATTTCGACTAGGTTGATGACTGTCCCCCCAGGTTATTTCATGTTGATGATAGCCTTAGTATAATTCTTTTAGGGCTCGACACAGGTAGAGTGGGCAGTAATTCCCACTTCACCTCGGATAGACGTGGAAGGTAACCCTTTGGCAGTAATCCCAGGAGGGCGGTTTAGTGATTCAAACGCTTGCACCCAGTGGACCTCTAGAGGATGCCACATAACTGACCATCGATACTCTATTAGTATGTTCTAGGCCCTAATCATCCCAGACTTGCTTCCGAGAGTATTTTCCATTGTTTGCCTGGTTTGATTACTTACGAAATTTTTGTAGTGGTATGTTGTTTGCTCCTTAGTTGTAGTGGCCACTAGGTTTTTACTTAGTTTATTTTTATAGTTGTGGAGAACCAACATCTTGATAGGTCTTGGAGGTTGAAAAACCTTCCCCCACTCATAGTGGAGCCTCCACAGCCACTGCGACGTCGGAGGACTAATTCTCATGGTTCTTTTGAACTTACGGATGACATAGAGGTTCTTGGTGAACCACAACCCAGAACCCCGGATTGACATGTCTTTGATACCATAGAGGTTGAGGACCTGACTTATAGAGAGTTCAGTACTCCTTTCAACCCTCCTCTTATTGGACCCAATGATCCACTTCTAGTACCTGTAGGTTTTCAACACCCTGAATTTAGTGCTTACTTCTTTACACTAGGTTATACTATGACTAACCCAGGAGATGAGCAGGGAGTCCCTCAAACTCCCACAACTTCTATGGATGCAAGGATTGTTAATCCTTTCTTCACAAACACTACTACCCCAAGTTCATCGCAGACTACTTCTGCCTCAACTCCGTCCTTCAATTATAACATTGGTACTCTAGGCATGCCAATATCATTAGCTTAGACATCTGCCTCAATTTATACCCCAACGTTTGGACCAAACAATGTCCCTTTGTCAGGGATACCCACAGTAAATTTCACTCAGTATTCTACTAACCAACAGCTCTAGGGTGTAACACAAGCCATTGCTTCCACTTCCAATGTAGGATCGATTCACTCTTCAACTATGCCTGTCATGAGTACCATGAAAGCACCGTCCACTACAACCACACCTGGTTTCAACCCCTATGTAGGGTACAATGTGAATGCATTGAACATACCTGCAGGGAGTATGCCTTTCTCTTTGTTTGTTGGAGGAGCGGGTAATATGTTTAACTAGCACTATGGCAGGGCTAACACCCAGCCACAGTGGACAAACACACAAGGATTTAATCCGTTTTCTTTTGGGTGGAGTAATTTCAATCCTTTTGTTTCACAACTGATGGCTCAGGGAAATCCCAATCAATAGTACACGAACAAGGCGATGGGTGGTTCCCAATACCAGGTTCATGTCTATCAAATGCCATCCGTTCAACCCCGTTTACCTTTTCTGGCAACTTTAAACTTGCAAGATCTTTCGAAACTCATGGACAACCCCATGCGTCATGACCCTGCATGGCCACTCGTTCCCACTAAGTTTCCCTTAGACATACCAAAGTTTGATGGTAAGACTGGTGAGGACCCCGGTGACCATGTTACGACATTTCATCTCTGGTGCTCCTCCAATTCGTTGAATGATGATTCCATAAGGTTAAGGGTCTTCCAAAGAACCTTAACTAGTGTCGCAGCCAAGTTGGATATCGAATTGCCTGTAGCTGCCTATGGCACCTTCTGGGATCTTGCTATTGTTTTCTTGAACCACTTTCAACTTCCTATCCGATATGATGCTATCACAGACCTTCTGTGGACCTTTCGATAGAATAAAGCCACTCATCTATATGATCATATTCAGGAGTGGCGAAGGAGAAAGAGGCTCATCAAATCCAACATCCCCCCAGTATTCTTATTAGAATGGTACCTTAAGTCTCTTCTTCCTTATATTTCTAAGGAAGTTGCCACTTCAGGGGTGTCCTTCGAAGAGGAAGCCATTTTGAGAACCCAGCACCTAGACTTGGTCTATGCTCAGTCTGGTATTTTGTATGAAATTATTCCTAATGCGTCAAGGTCTAATATAGACTTAGGTAAACCTAAACCTGGACCACATGCTGATGGCATTGTGGGTTCAGTCGACTCTATAGCATTTGATGCCTTAACAAAATAGGGTCACGCCTTGTCACTCAAACAGTTTGCTACAGAAGCAACTTCTATTGCATCCTCCCTGTTAGAACATTATTACACCTATGTACATTAATCATTTATTAATTGATGGCTAATTAGTACCAAACAACTTAATAATTGCATCCCCAAGTTGGTTAGTGAGTAAGTGGTCATTCAGCTTGAACCAGTTGGCAATGTGGACAAAACTGAGCATTGTGCCAAGTCAAACTAGCTGCTGGGTACGCCCTCCCAGTCATTTATTGCTTCCTGCATGCCTAGGGTGCTCTTGCTCCTTGTTTTGTGGGATTCTCTTTGACCAAGGGCGCACATGCTCAGAATGTGGACAAACTTGCCTCCTTTGCCCATTTTTAGCCAATTCTAGCTGCCTAACCTCTAACCAATTAGATTCTCCACATGTGTGAGGTCACATGGGTCTGTCCAATCATTCCTAGCATTCACACAGTAGTTTCAAACTAGTTTGGGATGGTTTGGGATATTTTGGTCAACCTAGGGGGGTTTGAGCTATTTCTAAGCTAGATCAGTGTGAACACTCCAGATGGATTCAAATTGTTCCATATTTGTATAAATGGATGTTCTTAACCTATTTTGAGGTTGGACAGTTAATAATATTTACATTATTCACCCATTTCAAGTGTTAATTGTTCTTCATTTTACATATTTATGCTCATTCTTGTAAATGTGCTGCAATCTTTTCACAAGTGAGGAATCCATAGTAGCTAGGTTCTGCTGTGATTCAGATTTGATCAAAATTCTCACATGCAAAGGAATTGTGAAATTGAGATCTAGTTTTCCTAGCATCTTGGGGATCTCTAGTTTTCCTAGCATCTTGGGGATCTCCCACAAGCTCTCCGACACTTTGAATTGTTTTCTCTGCCCACTTGGGCCTTGAGGAAGGGATATGATTAGAATCCATATCAAAATCATCTTTAGAAATATCAGAATCAGAAATATCAGAGGAAGAATCACTACTTACTTTATCATTAAGAAGAGGAAATGTGCATTCCCCATCACCTTGTTCACTAGCTTGCAAAAACTCTTCTTCTTCGAATTTGACACTTCTTTCGATGAAATTTTTGAGAGTGGATGGATCAAAGAGCTTGTAGCCCTTCGAATCCTCTACATACCCAACCATGATCGACTCCTTTCTTTGGGGCTACAAGTCCTTTCTCTTCTCTGGTGGAATTCTGGCCCAAGCCCTTGAGCCAAAAATTCTAAAATGTGAAACATTGGGTTTGTGGCCCATCCATGCTTCAAATGGAGTAATTCCTTGCAATGCTTTATGTGGTTCTCTGTTCTGAACATATTCTACACAATTCATAGCTTCAGCCCACAATTTAGGAGACAAATCCCTTGCTTGCAATATGCAAGTTGCCATCTCTTTCAGTGCTCTATTTTTGCGCTCTGCAACACCATTTTGTTGTGGTGAGTAGGGCACTGAGTGTTGCATCTAAATGCCATGCTCTTGACAGAGCTGCTACAGATTCTTATTGACATACTCTCTACCATTATCAGTCCTCAAAACCTTCATGGCCTTCCCACTGAAGTTCTCAACCATACTCTTGAAAATTTTGAAACATTCAAAGACTTCAGATTTTTGCTTAAGGAAAAATAACCAGCAGTACCTTGAGTAGTCATTGATGAAGGTGAGCACATATTTGCTGCAGCCATAGGAGGGAGTGGGAAGTGGACCTATCAAATCGAAATGCACTATCCCAAGTGGCTGATCAGCCATGCAAGAAGAGATGAACTCACTCCATGAGAACAAAACATGGGATTTGGTCCCTCTACCTCCCAAGAGGAAACTAGTGCAATGTAAATGGATTTATAGAATCAAAGTTGGATCTGATGGCTCTAATCTGAAGTATAAGGTGAGGTTGGTGGCTAAGGGTTACTCGCAGGTCCAAGGAGTGGAATATATAGAGACATTTGCACCGGTGGAAAAGATGGACTCCGTAAGACTAGTTTTGGCCATTGGGGCTTCCAAGCGATGGGAGGTTCATCACATGGATGTAAAAAGTGACTTTCTTCATGGGGATCTAAATGAGGAGATATATATGTAGTAGCCTGAAGTTTTTATTTCTGATCATACACTTGTTTACAAGCTGAACAAGTCACTCTATGGACTCAAGCAAGCTCCTAGAGCATGGTATGCAAAAATGGACAATTTTCTGCTATCTTTGGGGTTTGAGAGGTGTAAGTCTGATCCAAATGTTTATATGCAGCATGTTAGTGACCTGATATTGATTATTGTACTATATGTTGATGATCTTTTGATCACTGGTATCTGCACCAAAGAACTTGACTCAGTTAAGAGAGCATTGCACAGTGCATTCTCCATGACCGATCTAGAATTGCTAAAACAATTTCTGGGTTTGGAGATAGACCAAACTGTGAATGGAATTTCTATATTTTAGTCAAGGTATGCTTCAGATTTGCTGCAAAAATTTAAGATGGCTGAATGTAAGTCTGCAAAATTTCCATTTCTTTCAAGAGTTAAGCTAAATGAGTGGGCTTCTTCTCCACTAGTTGACAGCTCGTTGTATAGGCAGCTTGTTGGAAGCTTGCTATATCTTACTCATTCTAGACCAGATTTGTTATATGTTGTTGGGGCTGTTGCTAGGCACATGAGAACCTCATGAGATCCATTGGAAGGTAGCCAAGAGGATCCTTCATTATGTTCAGGGTACTAAGTCCTTTGGTATCCATTATGTTGTTGGTTCATCCGTTGAACTAGTAGGATTTACAGATTCTGATTGGGCTGGTGATTGTATTGATCGGAAATCAACTTCCGGTTATGTTTTTATGCTTGCACATGGACCTATTTGCTGGTCAAGCAAGAAACAAAATACTATTTCCTTATCTTCAGTTGAGGCTGAGTACAGGGGAGCAGTTAATGAAGCCACACAATGTGTTTGGTTGCAAGGTATTCTTGCAGAGTTCAGGATTGTATTTTATTCACCCACTATTCTTTGGTGTGATAATGAAAGTACAATCAAGATTTCTACTGATCCAGTTCAGAGGCAAAGGACCAAGCACATAGAGATACACATGCATTACATTCAGGGTTTGGTGCATGACCGAACCATAGCATTGCAGTATTTCCCTTCCAGTGAGCAAACTGCTGATATCTTCACCAAGTGTTTTACCGAGAAGACCTTCACTCACCTTAGATCTTTGCTTGGGGTGCGTGAGGCATGGGGATGATTGGTGTATTCTGATATATGCCACATGTCCATTTTAGAGGGGAGATTTTATTTCCCATGTGGTTTTCCTCCTTACCTTGGTTACATGGACAAATAAATTTTTATGATGTAAAAGGTGACTTGAGCCTAGTTGCCAAGGCCTTATTTTTGATATTTCACTAAGTCTAGCTTGAGGGGGGGTGTTAGAACATTATTACACCTATGTACATTAATCATTTATTAATTGATGGTTAATTAGTACCAAACAGCTTAATAATTGCATCCCCAAGTTGGTTAGTGAGTAAATGGTCATTTAGCTTGAACCAGTTGGCAATGTGGACAAAAGTGAGCATTGTGCCAAGTAAAACTAGCTATTGGGTGTGCCCTCCCAGTCATTTATTGATTCCTGCATGCCTAGGGCACTCTTCCTCCTTTTTTTGTGGGATTCTCTTTGACCAATGGCGCACATGCTCATAATGTGGACAAACTTGCCTCATTTGCCCATTTTTAGCCAATTATAGCTGCTTAACCTCTAACCAACCAGATTCTCCACATGTGTGAGGTCACATGGGCCTATCCAGTCATTCCCAGCATTTACACAGTAATTTCAAACCAGTTTGGGATGGTTTTGGATATTTTGGTCAACCTAGGGGGGTTTGAGCTATTTTTAAGCTAGATCAGTGTGAACACTCTAGATGGATTTGAATTGTTCCATATTTGTATAAATGGATGTTCTTAACCTATTTTGAGGTTGGATAGTTAATAATATTTACATTATTCACCCATTTCAAGTGTTAATTGTTCTTCATTTTATGGATTTATGCTCATTCTTGTAAATGTGTTGCAATCTTTTCATTAGTGAGGAATCCATAGTAGCTAGGTTCTGCTGTGATTCAAATTTTACACTTCCCTTCAACTATAGAATCTATACAATAGGTGTAGACAAACCAAAAGGGATCTCAGCGGCCCAAAAGAAAGGGCAAGAAAGGGGAGGGAAACCAACAAAAGCTCAGAAACACACAAAATGCCGTGGAGGGAAAAAAGGAGAAAATGAAGGCTAAGTTCCCTTGCAAGCTATCTCAAGAGGACCACCTTACCTATCAATGCCCTTTAATGGAAGAAGCCCAGAAGATGATCCATGAGAAGAAACCAGCTATTTTAAAAGACCCTTTTCCTCACGGACAGAGTTCAACTTCTTGCAACTCTATTGCTGGGGGCACCACTCGTGCCACCTCTGCTGATCAGTATTTCGTTAATATGGTTAACTTAGATGCTCTACTACAAACTCGAGCAAGGAATTATACCCCGGATCTACGACAGAGAGATGCTCTTGAATCCTCTACTCCTCTTCACATACCAGTGGAGATGCTGCCGAAGATACTGAAAGGTGTCTTCAAATGGGTTGTACACAACCCCAACGCGCAGGCTTCCCAAAACTACAATGTTGTGGAGGACTTAGCCCAAACCCCTTGTGCCATGTCTACTTTGGAGGTACTACAAAGTTTCCCATTTCAACGCAGTGCACTCCTCGTAGCGATTGGGAGTGTTGATTCATCTGCCATGCTTGCGCATTTTGATATGAAAGATATCAAGTACCGGTTGTCGTATCATGTCGCTCTCCAGATAGAGGTCGTTCATGGTCCCATGACCATTCGAAGAGCTATTGTATATTAGGGCGCATCAACGTGCGTAATGTCTATTTCTTGCTGGAAGGCTTTGGGTGAACCTGAGTTAGCTCCCTCTAATATGGTACTCACCGGCTTTGTTGGAAGATTGCTCTGTCGACACAGAATCTTACCATCTTTTGATGTTGAACTTGTAGGCAAGTTAGTATTGGTAGAGGTTGAAGTTTTGGATGCTCCACTTGATTATAACTTGTTGTTGGGTAGGAGTTGGACATATTCAATGCGGGCAGTGCCGTCAGCTTTTTTCCAGATCATAATTTTCCCTCACGAAGGGAAGATCGTCACAGTTGTATTGGAGAAAACTCACTATGGCTTGGGGTATATCACAACAGATAGAAGACTACTAGAAATCAACTCAATTCTCAATGCTATGCTATATAAATGAAAATGTTAGGATAATGAAGAATGTAACCAACCTTGATCCAAACGTTTGATGTAGATCCCCGCTGGAGCTTTTTGATCCGTGCACTTGAATCTGCAAATTAGTCTTGACAGCCAATATACAACAAGTGCATATAATATATAAACGACATTAACATCGTCAATAGCAATGGCCCATGATATTACAAGTAAATGCAACCAAGTTATTAGAGGGATATCTCTTGAACCAAGTTCTCGTGACCTCGTGCTTAAATTTGGTTTGAGTAGAGCTTCCTGAGAACACCGATGTATACCATGGATTCCTCCACTCCCTGGTCAGACACCTAATGTTTCATCTAGTAGTCTTGGATTGTTAACTCACAATGATCTATTCCAAGACTCTAAACCTATGCTAGTTGGTGTACCCTATAAATAAAATCAGTCTAATCAATTTTAAGATTAAGCATTAATTTTAATGGATGTGGTTACTCAAGGGATATGGTCGTGAAACTAGTGATGTGTATGACTCAATAGTATGCAAAATCATCAAATCCTAGACTCATCTATCCAATAAAAACAATGCCACTAGCATGCAAAATCAATCCAATGGTTTCGAAATAAAAATGCAATCCTTTTATATTTTCGATGCATAATCAGAATCTAAATGAAGGCAGAAAGCACTCAATGCAAGATGCAGTACATAAAAGAAAAAAACATTTTTGTATTTTATCTTATAAACAAAAGGAAAATGCAAAACTATATGTATATTTTTGTATTTTTCAATATAAGGAACTGAAAAATGCAAGCAAAATCCTACTATCTAGTCACTGATATGCCAAGGAGATCACTAAAACAACCTAGCAGATACCAAACGGTAAGACTAAGCCAAAGGAATGAGCTCAAAAGGAAAAAACTAACAAGGCTAAATCCAAAGATGGGTAAAAAACCAACAAGGCTCAACCAAAATAAAAGAAGAGTTCTGGTCGCAACCAAGGCATGGAACAATCAAGAAACAGACCAACAAAGACTTAGGATCATCCAAAGCCAATCCAGAAACAACCAAAAGTCATAAATCAACCAAAGTCGGAGTTGTATGCTACTATCGAAGGAAAACCTACGGGTACCCATGAGCAGTAGAGTAAATAGAGGTGGGTGTACATGGGCAAAGCAAAGCTCACCCACCAGTAAGGAAAGGAAAATGGGAAAATAAAGAGTCCAATGGCTCAGAAAAAACCAGTTTTCTATAGTGTATCTCAACGGCCAATCAGTGACATAGAGCTTCGACAAACAACAACTCTAATTAAGGACTAATGCTCAAAAATTCCCAAAAATGGATGTTTTCCCTAGTGGAGTCGCGATTTATGTATTGGAGAAAACTCACTATGGCTTGGGGTAGACCACAACAGACAGTTGACTACCAGAAATCAACTCAATTCTCAATGTTATGCTATATAAATGACAATGCTAAGATAATGAAGAATGTAACCAACCTCGATCCAAACATTTGATGTAGATCCCCGTTGGAGCTTTTCGATCCTTGCACTTGAATCTGCAAATTAGTCTTGATAGCCAATATACAACAAGTACATATAATATATAAACGACATTAACATCGTCAATAGCAATGGCCCATGATATTGCAAGTAAATGCAACCCAATGTAGTATAAAAAACATTTACAACATTAATGGACAACAATATGAGTATTTCTATTAATAAACAAGAAGTAGTACAATGTGATACGACCTCTTGCCGGCAACCAATCTAAACCAAGATCTGGGTCAATCCACTTGTGCCTCCACCACTTCAATCCTCCATGGAATGGAAAACTCAAACTATGATAGGAGTTTGGAAGGTGAACATAAAGGGTTCACAACTACAAGGATCAATGCGTGTAGACTCAAGATAGGGAAAAAATCCATTGGAGTTCTCTTGCTCTTCTTTCTCCTCCCATCCATAAGCCATATGTGCTCAATATATAGTCCTCTCAAAGGTAAGTGAAAGTACATATCGAGGCATTTCTTGGGAAAATGGAGAGTCAAAGGTTTTCCCCAGCGGAGTCGCCATTTCTGTATTGGGGAAAACTCACTATGGCTTGGGGTAGACCACAACAGACAGTTGACTACCAAAAATCAACTCAGTTCTCAATGTTATGCTATATAAATGACAATGCTAAGATAATGAAGAATGTAACCAACCTCGATCCAAACATTTGATGTAGATCCTTGTTGGAGCTTTTTGATCCGTGCACTTGAATCTACAAATTAGTCTTGACAGCCAATATACAACAAGTACATATAATATATAAACGGCATTAGCATCGTCAATAGCAATGGCCCATGATATTGCAAGTAAATGCAACCCAATGTAGTATAAACAACATTTACAACATTAATGGACAACAATATGAGTATTTCTATTAATAAACAAGAAGTAGTACAATGTGATACGACCTCTTGCCGACAACCAATCTGAACCAAGATCTATGTCAATCCACTTGCACCTCCACCACTTCAATCCTCCATGGAATGACAAACTCAAACTATGATAGGAGTTTGGAAGGTGAACATAAAGGGTTCACAACTACAAGGACTAATGCGTCTAGACTCAATATAGGGAAAAATCCACTAGAGTTTTCTTGCTCTTCTTTCTCCTCCCGTCCATAAGCCATATGTGCTCAATATATAGTCCTCTCAAACGTAAGTGAAAGGACACATCGAGGCATTTCTTGGGCAGATGGAGGGTCAAAGGTCACCCAATGACTGCTTTTTGGGAGTAAAAAGTAATAAACTAGTGATTTTTACCATTTTACATGCTACCCGCGGGCTATAGTGATGCAACTCACGGGTACGCCCTCTATAATGATGCAGCAAGCGTACAAGGGAAAAAATAGGGAAAAATAGTGTCAAAAGGATATAAAGTGGTTCTGAGTCAATGAAATGGATCCTCTAGGCCAAAGAGTGCTGATTCTCACAAGGTGGAAAATTACGTTGCAACAATAGTCGATCAACTTTCATTTTCCTGAAAGACCAACCAGACTTCATCGGATTCAACTATCTCGTTGGTTGATCAATCCTTCCCAGTTATTGAGAGTTTGGGAGTAGGTCTCTATGGGTCATTAATAGGCACTTTTGACCTACCTTCTCCCGTTAATTTTATTGGTTCTGAGAAATGTTCCTCACCTGAAACTTCCACGGTCGGTTCAACGACAGATCCATGGATTCTCCTTAATTAGAACCAGTTGTGCCTATACCTATTGCAGAGGTAACCTTCTTGGATTCACAACAAGCTGCAACAAAACATATTATGACTCCATCGGTCTCTATTGAATCAGATATGGACTGTGCTCCTACATGGTCAGTGGACTCTACCCACTCCCGTGATTGTTTAGACACTTTTTTGCCTTTTGACGAAACATTTTTGGAAGCCATGATAGGCCTGGACCACCCTCGAGAAAATATACACCCCAGGTCCTATTTGCTTCCCATTAATAACTTGATAGAGAGAGGTGAGTTCTCTCCGAGACTCAGTGAGAACGTTGATCGGTCCTCTGTCCCTTCCACTTCACAAGCTATTTTTTCCGAAGGGAATAGGACAAGTACAGTGAGAACCATCCCAATCAACATTTCCACTGAACCTAGAGTTACAGAAAACATTTTTATTGGATTGGACTATTTTCTTGATGAGATCATTCCGTATACCAATCCTTTTAACAATTTCCGTGACATTTTTGCTCGGCCTCATGATGAGATCCCAAGCATTGACCCTACTTGAAGAAGTACTACGCTTAAGCACCTGTGCTTTTTCATGTATTTTTAGCTGTACATTTTCATAGAGCTAGTTTTGCTTACATTTGTAATTATGTTTTATGCATCTAGTATCATATTTTCATTATTATGTAATTGAGAAAACTCTGTCGATAGTTACTAATACAATTGTTGAGATCCTATTCTTTGGCAGGTCATGAACTTATGATCCTAAATGTTGTCTTTTAAGTCATTTTAAGCTCTTTTTTTTACTATGAAAAACTGAACAAGATTTCCGAGCAAACTTGCTCTCTTCAAGCTCGTTAAAGGAATTGAAGGTCCATCCACTTAGGTATAAGTTTAACCCTTTTCCAGACCTTTGCGGATTACTTACGAAAAATAAATACTCTAGTCATACGTGGATAGAAGAGTTCTTCTCTTATTGTTTTAAAATTTTTCGAGGGAGGAGACTAACTGTATGAAAAAGGACCTTTTGGAGCCGTCTTTAGGGTTTTCAAGCTCTTGAAATATGAAAACACCAAGCGAGCACTCACCTACTCGGGCTCGATGTGAAATCCACGAGAAGGTGTATAGAGGATTTTTTAAGTTTTTCAGTTTCTATAAATAGGAAAACACCAGCAAGCATTAACCTACTTGGGCTCGATATTAAAATCCACAAGTAGGTGTATGGAGTTATTGTTTAAGTTTTTCAGACTCCTTAAAATTGAAAACACTATCGAGCAAGAACAGATCTCGGCTCAATATTAAAATCTGGAGATTAGTGTTATAGAGTATTCTTCTATCTCTTCTTCGAACTCTGTAAACAATGAAGAAGGTCGTGAGTATTCCTCCCATGGGCTCATTAAAATTTTTACATGGTTGGGCTTATTGAGTTTTCTATCTTTCTTGGACTCATTAAAACAACAAGAAGAACATTCTTTTACCAAAAAGAATAAGGGATAAGAAGGGTATATCACATCTTTTTTTAGTTTAAAATGAATTTAAGTCAGTCATATCCTTGAACACAACACCTATTTGAGTCTATCATTTCAGTTGGGTTTTAGTTTTTGGCCTTAGGGTGAACTTGATCTTTGAGTTTTACTCCCCCGGTTCGTTATTCTTCCAACCATATGGAGGTTCTATCAATGTCTCCTACATTGGAGGATTATATCACTTCTCCTTCATGTTGAAAAATGCCTAAGTCACTTTGTGTCGTGCTCACTGTTCAAGGATACAGCCTATGTCAGCCATTCTACAGTTTACTTTGAATTCATATGGCGGCCATCCTGGTGTCAGTTTGTTTCATCTTGTTACTTGTCCTAATCCACATCATCTCATACCTGTGAGTGTTCCTCATGTTGGATGATGGAGGATGCATTAAGGCCTCCCTTCCAACGGACTTCTTCCCATCGACTTCAGCTCATTATGCTCTGGGAACGAAGTTTAGAGTTTTGGTTAGTACCTTGGGGATTGTAGTCATCAGTTGTAGTTTCCCTCGCTGTTGAATAACGAGAATACATCAATGTCTCTTATTCGACAAGTTCCTCAGGTGTTCGACTTCAAGTCTTCTTATTCACTTTTGTTGGATCGTACTAGGTACCTTGGGCCCCATTATCATTATCGATGGAAGCCCTCGCGTTTGTTAATAGTATACATCAATGACTGGTAATGAAACGATTTCCCCCATGTTCAACTTTAGCTCATTTATTCACATGGTTAGGGTTTGTACCTTGGGTTATTTGGAGGAAGACCTTGGGATTTTGATAGCATCACCTTGTTTATGTTATCACCCAAGCTACGCAAGACTGGGCCTCTCTCATTTTGGCTCTTCATGAGACATAGATCCAGTTTGTTGTTATGGCTATGATATCTCATTTTGACATGGATCCACGGTTGTATTTCAGTGGCCATGCTCTATATATACATCTTTTAGTTATGTATCGGATATAACGCTACACATCTATATGATGTCAAGATTGTAATTGCTCACTAACCTTGATCGTTGTTTCAGGTGTTTTTTGTGACTTGGTTCTGCGATTTCTTGCTCCTCCTCTGAATTGGACTTATAATGTATTTCGGCAATCGTTTCCCTCTGACCTCACACATTAGGGGGCATCTGTTATAGGTCAAATCTACACTTCTCCGTCCGTGATCACATTATGTTGTCGATCACACAAAAGGACACCATGGATTGAAGAGCTAGATTTCCTTGGATAATGTATGGACTGAACCTACTCTCTTCAGCTGAGAATTTCCCTCATTTCCCTAATATTTTGACATGTGCGCTACTTTTTGGGCAGTAAACCAGTGCACATCTACTAGTATGCCCTACTTTACTCAAGTGAAACTAGTGCACAACTTGAAAATTGTTGCAAACGCTTGTTGCAAAGTACAAGAGTTGCACACTGTGCAGTACTCTGGTGTATAAAACTCGCGCACATATTAATATGCAATCAAAGATATATTAAATTGACAGATTGGGATTAGTTGAAGTTGGTTCTGCAACTTCCCCAATCTCCCAATCCAACCACCTCTCGATTACAACTGCCTACCTTGTCCCATAAATAAAAGGAGGATCCATGAGAGAGGGAGATAGAAAGAAGGCATTAAGGGTGGTTACGCGGGAGGAAAGTCCCAAATCATTGTGAAGAGTAGGAGCCCAAGACTCGGTTGTAGAAACATCTTGGCACATCAGGTATATTGTACTGATTCATTTTTGTTTGATAATAAAAAGGTCAAAATACCCTTCCTGTCCCAAATCAGATGTCTATTAGATTGTATGTCTATTTGGCTTAATATCTGATTATATTTGATGTTAAATTACTTTCTGATTTCATCATATTTATATATAGTCAAGATATGCTGAGGAAGGTATCCTTTGTGTTGCAGGTTCGTCAAGCGGGAGATCAAGTGAAAGCTAGGACCAGTTGTCGATTAAAGGTATGTCTTTCGATATCTCGATCTTTGTCATTTGTAGAAACTAAATGCGACATAACGAATGTATTTACCTTTCAATCCCCCCTAAGTTGGTAGTGTCCACTCCTCACTATAAGGTTAAAATACTGAACAACACATATGGACTGAGAGTACACACAAACACTCAAAATCAATCAGTAGCAAGCAACACTAAAGCAGGCGAAGCTCAAAAATTGTATGCGAATGAGGTTTGGAAACCGATCCGATACAATGACCAGATCCAACAAGGAGAGGAGGGAATGCAAATATGAGTGGATGCAGGTGGGGGAGACGAAAGTGTCCACCACTACCAAATCTCATAATTGACCAAGACGAAACCCAAAACAACTCCAAATAAAACCAAACACTTCAACACACTAATAAAAAATGGGGTTTCTAACTGGATCTTGGAGCACAGAGGGGGATTGTACACCAAACCAAAAATCAAATCAGAAATGGAGAAGGGATGCCTATATGTCAGTTTTGACAGATCAGCACAGTCTGTTTTTGTACGCAGAGAGACCATCGTAGTTCACTAATGTGGGAAGTGTGACAATGTCGTAGTACACCAATGGATGGGTTGTGACGATAGGCCAAAATACAGAGAACAAAGACCAAGAAATGACACAGTGTCGCTTTGGCTCCATTGCCCAGGTGCGAAAAGTGAGGTTCAAGTTCAAGAATGAACAAATCTCCAAATAATGAGCAATGAAATGGTTTAAAAATGGTGAGTACAAACTCATAGGAGTACTATAGACTCTTCAAAGTGAAGATCTGATGGTGAAACAAGGCTTAGAAGGAAAATAATATTATGGATGTCTTGCAAAAGAAATCAACTGAAAATGGCATTCAAATTGAAAACTACAAACAATGTCAGCCCCAGTATGGTCGCCAGATTTGTTTGACAGACAATCTACCAAGACAGGACTCGAGGCATGATCTCCCTAGCTCAACGCGAGTCTAGAACAAATAGAACAAAATGTAAATCACTCTCTTATATCTAATTAGATATCAAGGGACTAGATACATTTACCTTATAGATCGCTGATCCTTTTCTCCTTGAATGCTACTCCAAGCTTGACAATCTTCAGATCTGAGCTGCAAAACCCGTCAAGATAATAAGACAAAAAAACAAGTAAAATGCATCTACACAATAATAGATCTAAGTAAGCAGTCAAGCAGGTGAACTACACAAGATATCATTAATACCATGAGATTTTGGTGGAAAGCACTTATATTACTGTATTGAAAGGGAAGTACATAGGCTGAAAATATTACAACCAATGACTTGACATAGCAATCCTCCTCCGATCAAACCAATGCCAAAGCCTCCCAAGGAAGTGTGAGTCTCCCAATAGATGAGTAGATATCTCTCCTAAGGTAATTTCACCAGCATGTAGACACTATAGACTTCCTCCCCTTGGTATGGGAGTGAGCTTCACTTATATAGGACTAAGTGGATAGGGTAGGTTGAGATATGGTAGGAGAGAGATAGGGGATCTTTTCAAGAGGTTAGGAAACGAATGCCAGCTCTCCCAAAGGTCAGGGATAGGGATCCATGTCATCTAGCTTCGAGAATGGACTCGAAGAGGCTATTTTTGTCCATTAACTGACATCGTCGCAGGTTGCAAGAGGCAAACATGCGACATTGCATGTTACATTAAGGCATCTTGCGACGACCTCTCTAAACCTAGTATTACTAGGTTTGCATCTCTTCCAGGTTAATGACTTAGTCAAGGATACTTTAGGATGTTTACATTGAGTCTCATGATGGTAATATTTAGGTGTAACATGGGCTCAACAAGGGTGCTAACAATAGTGACTTTTTCAAAGCATCAAAAGAATTTTGTGCAGCCTCATCCCATAAAAATTGGGTATCTTGTTTAATCAATCACATGAAACCTTTGGTGGTCTTTGCATAGTTGATGATAAAGCGTCTAAGAAGATTGGACATGCCTTGTAAACTTTGAAGTTGTCGGATGGTGCGAGGAGGAGGAAATTTGACAATGGCCTCAACTTTTAAAGGATCAACCATGATCCCTCGATTAGACACAATTAAACCTAGTAGCTATCCAGACTTGATGCAAAATACACATTTGTTTGGGTTTAAATGAATATTGTAGTATTTTCTTCCTTCAAACATGAGCCGTAAGTGTTTAGGATGATCTCTTTTCTTGTGAGATCATGCAAATAGATCATTCAAGTAAGGTTCAACCATGTGTTTGATGTCATGAAAAGAAAATTTCATAGCTCACTGGAAAGTAGCCCCATCATTCCTCAATCCATACGGCATTTTCCTATAGGAAAAGATACCCCAGGGACATATGAAAGTCGTCTTGTGTTGGTCTTTGGAGTTGATTTGAATTTGATTTTATCCTAAAAAAACATCCATACAAGAAACAATTTCATGGCCCACACACACATCAACGATTTGATCAATAAATGGTGTGGGATAGTTGTCTTTTGGATAGGCTTTATTGAGGTACCTAAAATTTGTGCACACGTGTATGGTACCTTTCTTTTTATCAATTGGGACTGGGTCAGACATCCATTCTGTCATGTCGATAGGATAAATGAATCTGGCCTTGAGGAGCTTTTCAACCTCAACCTCGATGGCCGCATCTTTTCTAGGGTTAACTGAGTGAAGCTTTTGCTGAACTAGTTTCACATTAGGATATGTTGTAATGAATTGTTCGATGATGGAAGGGTCGATACCTGGCATCTCCTCATATGACCAGGTGAAAAAAAACATTGAAGGGTTGATAAATTGGTGTACAAATTGATCTCTTGCGGAGAACAATTCGCGCCAATGAAAATATTTTCCACAACATTCGGTTTGGTGGAAATATTGATTGGGATAGTTGTTTAAATATTTTCCATATTACCTTTAGTGAAAATGCCCTATTTCGTTAAAGGGTTGATGGACAAGTTAATATCTCCACCACGTCTCACTAAAAAATATCCATTCTCGATTTTATTCCGATCTGGAAGGAAATAGGATCTGTCGGATGCATATTTTCCCAAGGATGATCTAGACCTATCATAGCTTCCATGATAGCTTCATTTGATGGTAAAAAAATGTCTAAAAAATTGAAGGAATTAGTGGAGTCTATTGCTCATGCAAGTGCACAATCGATATCTGACTCCATGGAGACCAAAGGAGTCGAGATAGAATCTATCGTAGAGTTTTGTGATGCTTGATAAGTCACTTCTCCAATAGATAGGGGCACAATTGGTTCCTCTTGAGTAGGAAGAATCCAAAGATCCATTTTTGAATAATTGTGAAGACCTCCTTAGATTGCATGTTGGTTTTACTCGTTGAACCAATAGAAATTATGGGAGCTAGTAAATCAAAAGTGCCCATCAATGATGAGTACATAGCTACTCCTAAGCTCTCACTAGGAGGATGGGCTTGATCAATCCATGTGATATTCGAATCCGAAGGAGTTGTGTTGTTTTTTCGGGTAAAGGATAGTTGGTCAATCGTGACGATCTTTCCTTCATAGGGGAACATATGTACCTGAAAAATGCACGAAGGAATGGATTGCATTGCATACGTCCAACTTCTTCCCAACAAAGAATTGTAGTCGAGAGAAGCATCTACAACTTCCACCTCTACTGAAACTACCTTACCTGCAAGTTGGATCTCAAATGACGGTAAGATTCCATGCAGACAGAAGGATCTACCATCAAAAGTGGTAAGTAATGTAACCGAAGGGTGTAACTCTGGAGAGCCCAAGGCTTGCCAACAAGAGATAGGAATTACACATGTTGACGAGCCTCCATCCACTACTCTTTGTCCAATGTTTGTTGAACCATGGACTACTTCGATTTGGAAGGCCACGTGATAGTTGGGAAAACGGGGTTTGATATTTGACATATCAAATCTAGCCAACATACTTGACAAATCCATGCTTCCTATTGCCTCCAAAAGTGCATTTCGCTGCGATGGGAAGCTTTGCAAAAATTCTAGAGTGGACATAGCACATGACGTTTGGGATAGGTCCTCTACAACTGAGTAGTTTGGAGTGGCTCATGCATTAGGGTTGTTCATTTCCCATTTATAGACACCTTTCACTCTCTTCGACATAAGATCCGTAGTTCTATATTTATGAAGAGGAACATATGACTCAGGGATTTATTTGTCTTTCTGTTGCATATACAGGGTATAATTTTTGGCTCGTGTTTGCAATAAATCATGTGATTTAACCATATTGATGTAGGATTGATCATCCTAAGTGGAACAATGAATGCCCCCAATATTAGAGTTGTCAGAAGCTGTGATTTTTCCTTTGGGAAAATGATCCTTTAGGACAGTCAGTTTCTTTTTACTTAACAACTTATGGGCTTCATCCATTAGAGGACATTGATGAGTGAGGTGATCTTATTTACAAAGTTTGCAAAGAAACTTCACCTTCTTATTTTCTCTTTTTCCCTTGACATTTTTAGTAATTTTGGGCTTTTATTGGTTTCCTTCCCCTTTCTTACCTTTTTTCTTATTGTTGGGTTGTCAAGGACCCTTTTGATTTGACTGTATATTTTGTGAAGTTTCTATTTTTGAAGGGGAGGATGCAACTGTTGTTACTTCCATGGCATAATGCTTCATTGAAAGTGGATGGACTTGCTTAGTCAAAGATTCTAAAGTAGATGAGACGGCTGAACCTACAATGCCATTCACATGTGGTCCAAGTTTAGGTTTATAGAGATCGATGTTTGACCTAGGTGCATCTAGAATAATTTAATAAAGGATCCCATAATGAGCATAAATCAAGTCAAGTTGTTGGATCCTTAGAATGGATTCCTCTTCAGAAGTAACACTAGAAGTTGACACATCTTTGGAGATGTATGGTAACAGTGATTTCAAGAACCACTCCAATATAAATTCCAAGGGGATCTCAGCTTTAATTATCCATTTTTGTCTTCTCCACTCCCGAATATGATCAGTTATATGAGAGGATTTGTTCTATTTAAAAGTAGATTGAAGGTCTGTTTCGACATCATACCGGACGAGAAGCTGGAAATGGCTCAAGAAAACCGTCACTAAATCACAAAATGTTTTATAAGTTGCGACCGATAACTTGATATACCATTTGGATGCAACACTAGTCAAGGTTCTTTGAAATAGCCTAAGTCAAATTGAGTCATCATTCAACGAGTTCGAGGAGCACTACAGATGAAATGTTGTGACATTGTCCCTTGGGTCTTCACCAGTTTTTCCTTCAAACGTAGGAATGTTTGAAGGGAGTTTGGTTGGGATCGGAGGCCAAGAAGGATTACATCGCACTGGGTCATTCATTAACTTTGAAAGATCTGGAAAATTCAAAGTTGCCAGAAAAGGTAAGTGATGCCTTGTCGATGGCATATGATTTTGAGGAATCTACTAAGCATAACCACCCAAACCTTGACTCCCATAAGGTTGGTTGGGGTTTCCCCTAGCCATCGGTTGCGATGAAAATGGATTTTTAAAATTGATCCAACCATAAGCCAACGGATTGCTTCCTTGTGTTCTAGTCCATTGTGGCTGAGTGTAAGTACCTCCGAATGGAGTATGAGTATAAGTATTACTGTCTCTTCCACCAAAGAGTCAAAAAGGAGTAATTCCTATAGGAACATTGGAAGTTTGAACATTTCAAGAATATACATTAAATCCTATAAAGGGATTGAAACTTGGCGTTGTTTCAATAGAAGGGGTAGGCATCGAGCCTATAAACAGTATAGAAGGAGAAATATGCCCTCCATGCCAAGGGATTACTTGATTGAAAGGAGCTAAGTTGGGATTAACCTAGAACTGTTGGATGAAAGGGGAATATGTGAAAGATACCATAGGTATCCCTGAAAAATGGATATTAGATGAACCAATAGTGGATCCAAAAGGAGAAGATGTCAACGCACCTTGAGTGCTAGACAATCTTGAGGATCCAATATTGAAACTAAAAGAAGTGCTCATAGCAGAAGACATCTGCAAGCAACGAACTCAATATCAGGGTATTTATGTGTGGGGAAGACAAACATCCCGGCCTAATAGCCGATGTGGAAGTGTGTGGAACTCTCGATCCATTCTCTATATTGTCCATATTAAGTCCAGATGTAAATATATATACACATAACTTGGGTGATCCCAAAGAGAAAAGTATTTCTAACAATGGGTTGTCTGGTCTAGTTAAGGGAGGGTTGAAGTCTCTTGCAAAGTATTATGTTGGAAAATATTCAACCTCTATGGTTTGTGGGACCGACGAATTTTGAGAGATGAGATGAGGTTCTCTAAGGGGTTCAGTTATGTCAGTTAGTTCAAAAGAACCACTTAAATTTGTTCTGCTCCTCTGAGGTTGAAGTGGAGGCTCCATAGTGAGTGGAGGAAGGTTTCTCAACCTTCTTGACCTACGAGGAGGGTGGTCTTCCAAAATTACAACAAAAATATTCTATGTGATAAACCTAGGGGCCACTAGAACAACAGTAAACAAACAACACACCACAACAAAATTTCCTATAGTAATCCAGGCAAAGCAAACAGATAGTATCCCAAAGGAAATTCTGGGATGATTCGGGCCCAAAACAAACCAATGCAGTAATGAAGAAAAGTTATCTGGGGTCCATGGTATAGTCATGATGGGGCCAAGTGTTGGAATCACCCAACCACCTTCCCAAATAGATGCAGAGGATTTCTACCGAGATCTATCCTAGGTGAAGTGAAAATATCCTTTCACTCTCACTTATGTAGAGCCCTAATGGTCAAGATAATAAGGCTACCAAAAATGCAGAAAGAGTTTGGGGGGACAGTCGTAGGTCGAACTAACATGCATGGGAAGGGTAACTAAGCCCGAATCCAAAAGCACACAAGGTACTGGTGGATCACCGTACGTGTATCAGTCATGGTAGATGCTCGATTGAAAAGAGGAGGGGTATCCCCAACTAGTCAATATCACACGACCTTGTTCTTAGCTACGGTTTAAGTGGAGCTTCCTGACACACCTTCCACAAAGGTGGATTTACCTAAAGATAGTTCACTACGATTTTGATTTTAAGTGGTTTTGGATAGTTAAAAATGATCTAATCCAAAACCCTAGCCTAAGCTAGTTGGTATGTGTTCCATAGAAATAAAAGTTGCTATTAAATTTTAAATTATATGTTTTTTTAGGGATTTTAGTTACTCAAAAAGGAATGAGTGTGTGTGAAAGATGGTTACAACTGAAAAACAAAGTGTATACATAGAAATGCAAGTTTTTTTCACAATTTTCTTTTTGCTTATTTTTCAAAATCAAAAGCTTGCAAAGTAAACCTAAAATTAACTTTAAAAGTTTTTAACTTTTTCAAAGAGTTAGCATATACAACTAAAACCTAAATTGAAAAAGAAATGCTCTTGCTAAAAAGTACTTTTTATTTCTGGTTTTTCCTTTTAAATGAAAGAAAAAGCAAATAAATATGAACAAAACATGAACAACAATAGATGCAAGTATAAAATGATTGTACCTAAACCTATAAAGCTCAAAAATATACCCTCAAAATAATATTAAGATAACAAATTCAAGAAGTTTCTTCAACCAAGCAAGAAGTAACTAACTCTAGTATAGAGACACTATGTAATCAACTGACATAAAGAAGAAAGAAGAGAATCAGTCAAGATATCAGATTGCCCTTCTACAAACCAGTGACCATAAAGAAAAACATCCAAGCGTCCACCAAACAAAAAATGGATTCGAAAGACCTAGGTACCCTTAACAGGCAACGAAAACCAAATAAATATAAAAAGGAGCCAAAAGAACTCAGTCAAAACCCACAAACAGGTCCAAATGATCCAGAACTAAATAGAGAAACTCTTTCACCAACAAAGCAAAGATCCAAAGCTTAAACCCTAGGATAAAATCAAAATTCTCAGGAAAAAATGCAACTGTCAATGCAACATCACGCTAATGACCCACGGGTACAAATGAAAACAACTCACGAGTAAGGGGAAAATCCGCGACTATAATTAAGTACAACTCGTGGGTCTGCTTTGATAAAAAAAATAAAAAAGAAAGAAAATCTCAATTCAGACCAAAACTGAGTCACAAAATGGGGTCTATACACCCTATAAACCCTCACAAAGAATTAAGAAAGCTAAGGATTGATTAAAACATAAGAAAACTACCCTTAGGATTCCCATAGTAACAACATGAACTCCCCAACGAAGTCACCGGTTCTGTTTTTCGGTAAAATTACCTATGATTGGGAAGTTCATATATCATCAACATATGTTTACTTAAGGTACATAGACTGAATGGTAAATAAGCACAACATGCAATGATTCTTTTAATTAAAAAGAACTAAGATTTGGTTGTTCATCATTAATCGACAGTTCAACAATTTAGAATGAGAGGAGATATGTGGTAGAATTTTTCAATTCGACAGTTTTGAACCTTTTAAGCAGGTTCATCTTCAGGAGAAACCCAATCTCACTCTTTTTTTGCACTTGGATGTGAAGTATAAATATAAAAGTGTTTGTCTTGTTTCGGGTCAAGGTGTAAGGTCGGTTCTTTTAATTTTAGGGTTTGGGGTGAAGTATAAATATAAATGTGTTTGTCTTGTTTCAGGTTAAGGTGTAAGGTCGGTTCTTTTAATTTTAGGGTTTGGGGTTTTTAACAATTAATTTTATTTTGATGGTTAATTATAATTATTCATTATAAATTTAATTTTAATGTGAATGGAAACTTTAAATATATTTTATATTAATTGTTTTTAGGTAATTTATGGTTTTATTTTAATGTTTTAATATAATAGTATTTTATCAAATGTTTAAAAGTAAATCTTAGTTATTATTTTAATGTTACCTATTTCAATGTAGTTTTATTAAAATGTTATTATGATACCTAATATTATTTTGTATTATAATATAAAAAAATTTATATTATAGTGTAACTTTTATTATTGTAATGTAAATTTTATTATTTTTATTTTAATTATTAAGTTTATTTACTATTGTGATTTAAATTAATGGTTTAGTTCTTTCGTGTTTTGGTTGTTAATTAATTTCATTTCATTATTAATTTTATAAGTTTTAAATTATTATCACTGTTAATTAATTTTTTTATAAATTATTAAAGTTTTATTAGTTATTAATTATTTAAGTTTTAATGCTTATTAATTAATTATTAATTTCATGTTTTAAGTTTATGAATGACAGATTTCCAGGCTTCATTTAGTCTGAAACCATCATCGCGGTTGAAGTTCTTTACACATTTTTCGATTTTTATGGCTTCACGGGTTTTCCTTTTGTAATACTGAGGGACAATGTCTAAAACTTTTGAGTCTTCAAGGAAAATGTGATGTTTAGTGGTGTGAGCATGTTCGGCTATGGCTAAATTTTTTATTCTATCATGTCGCAAATCTGCACTATGCTCTTTTAGCCTAATTGCGATTGATCTTCCACTTTCCTATATGTAGGCTTCACCACATGAGCAAGGTGTTTTGTATACACCTTTTTGGTTCTTGGGATCAATGGGGTCCTTGGCTTTGTCAAGCATGGTTCTTAAGGAGCTAGGAGGGGAAAACGACACCCTTATGTTTTTCTTCCTTAGAATATTGGCAATCTTGTTAATAGTGCCATGTATGTATGGAAGTGTGACCTTAGGGAGAGTTATATCATTTTCTCTTTCCTTGGTTTTATTTTTGTTCTTCTTTATGTTGCGGAAAACTTTGTCAATATCTCTTCCACTATATCCATTGTTTTTTAGGGATGTCTTAAGGTGTTTTAGCTCATCTTCCAAGTGATCAATGTCTGAGACTCTCCATGCATGGGTAGCTAGGGTGTTTATAATTCCAGTTTTGTGGGTTGGATGATGGTGTGAGTCATAATGAAGGTATCTGTCCGTATGGGTTTTATTTCTGTATACTTGGTGAGCGAGAGAACCATTAGGATTTTTTGTGAAAAGAACATCCAAGAATGGAAGGGAGTTTTTCTCTTCTTTTTCCACTGTAAATTTTATACTATCACATTGGTTGTTTAGGTGGTTTAAGAATTCTACCAATTTATTTTCACCATGTGGCCAGTTGCTAAACAAATCATCAACAAATCTAAGCCACCACCTTGGTTTGTGTGGAAATGAAGTGATTTCCTTTTATTCAAAATATTCCATGAACAGATTTGCGACGATTGGTGATAGTGGTGATCCCATAGCCACCCCTTTTGTTTGTTCATATATTTCACCTTGAAAGCAGAAGTAGGTTGAACTAAGGAAGATCTCAACTAGTTTAGTGATTTCAAGGTTTGATACCTTCTTTATGACCTCAATGGCACCATCAATGGGAATTTTTGTGTATAGAGAGACGACATCATAGCTGATTAATACATCATCATCCTCCACTTTCCACTCCTTCATTCTAATTACTAGTTGTGAGGAATCTTTAACGAATGAGAAGGACTTTCCAACCAAGGGTTTAAGGATTTTGGCCAAGTGCTTAGCTAGTTCGTATGTAGGTGATCCTATTGTGTTGACAATGGGTCTTAGAGGGATGCCAGATTTGTGTATCTTTGGTAGGTCATATATGTGTGGCATGATTCCATTCTTGGGAGTAATTTTCTTCTTGGTTTCATCACTTAGAGAGGATTTTTTTATCGCATTAGTGACGTCTTTCACTACTTTCTTTAATGGATCTTTGGCTACTTTCCTGTAGCAACCAATTCCTAAATGCTCAATCATTTTTTGTTGATAATCCTCGGTTTTCATGATGATTGTAGCATTTCCTTTATCTGCTTTGAGAACCATAATATCCTTCCTGTCTTTAAGTTTTTTTAACGCGACATGTTCATCCTTTGTTATGTTGTTTTTCCGTGGTTTGGCATGTTTTAGTATTATGGCACATTCTTGCCGAATGTCTTCTGCCTTATCATATGGCAATCCCTTGATGGTATCCTCCACCGCGCAGATGATATCTTCATGTGGAATCCTTTTTGGAGATACAACAAAGTTTAATCCTTTCCCGAGAATTTTTTTCGTGCTGCTATCTAGCTCTTCATTCGTGAGGTTGGCCACACTGCTCTTAAACTTCACGGTGTTGGGTTTCTGCTCAGCACTGAGTTTTTTAATTTTGTGAGTCTGTCTTTTGCTGGCCATTTGCAGGGCTCTTTCAGCCTTGAGCGCTGTGGCTGCCTACACACTGATCCAAAAATCGATTAGTAAGTCTTCTGCTAATTTTGTGTGCAGGTCATACACCTTCTGGGACAGTGTGTCAAGTTCTCTCCTACCGTGTTTTATACTTCACATCCAAGTGCAAAAAAAGAGCGAAATTTGCTTTCTCCTAAAGATGAACCTGCTTAAAAGGTTCAAAACTATAGAATTGAAAAATTCTACCACAGATCTCCTCTCATTCTAAAAAAGAACTAAGATCTAAATCTAAAACACATACCTGGATAATTGACGTATGATCCGAGCTTTAAGCTTTAATCCTCTACTCCACTGTTCCAGATGAATAACCTGCAATATACATTATACCCTTCTTAAAGATTTTGACTAAACATAAATGATGCTTAGCACAAAAATCATAGATAAGCAAATATGAAAGATTCAATGAAATAGATTCATATAATAGACAAATCTTATAGGAAGGAAAATCTCTTGTATTACTTGCATTAATAGTAATCAACTATACCAACTCTGTAAACGACACCATTGAAACCTGACTCTGGGCTCTTTGCTTCTCTCTCCTCAATGGTTATTTCTTCAGCATTTCCTTATCAAAATTGGTTCTCCCTTTCTCAAGACCCTCTCCTTGTATTTATAGCAAGAATGAGAGTATAGACTCAAAAGGTAATTGGTTGGGGAGGTTATGGTAGTTAGGATAACTGTCATAACTAATCCTTAATTAGTATTTTATATATTTTTTTCATGATTTTAGATATATCTGTGAGTTTATCTCTTGAAAACTAATGAGTGACTCACAAGTTTAGTGTCCAACAATAGGAGGGTGCAAATTTTTAGGTGTTACCTGCGGGTTGTCAGTATAGACTCCCACGGTTAACTTGCGAGTTAACTGATAGGAGAGTCGTAGTTTTGGCTCAAAATACTTCACAAAAATAGTTATGTTGAGGAGAGAATTATAATATTTTGGCCAAAGAATCTATGATAAATTAGGCTCTTCCATCCATAAGGTCCTTTTGTGTAACCAACAATGCAGTAGTGCCATTTTGACTGATAACAACTGCTCTCCCCTACAAGCCACTCAACTTTTTGTAGAGAGATGACACTATACCATGCAAGCCATACCACTGATCCACACTTGACTCAAGGCATCTTAGTGCCCCAACTTAGAATATCACTGTTATAGGTCAAACCTGCACCTCTCCGTTCGTGATCACCTTGAGCTATTGATCACACAAAAGGACAACTTGGATGGAGGAGCATGTTGACCTTAGATGAGACTTTCACTTACTCCACCTCCTTGCAAGACTAGCAAAACCCTAAAAATGTCATTTTGAGACATGAGCGCTACTCTACTTCAATAGACTAGCGCCTATACCCTACTCCAGTGTGCAATAGTCGCGCTCAAGCCTCATGAGTGCTACTCCTCTTCAATAGAGTAGCGCTCAACATTCAAAAAGTGCTAAGCGCTAGTTTAAAAACACTATAGTGGCGCCCTGGGTGCTACTCCACTGTGAAATAGTAGCGTACACCCCTGTTTTGGTCAAAATCGCGAAATTTGAGTAAGTTAAGTTGGTTGGGAAACCTCCTGAGCGGTTATAACTTCTTTTCCTCTTCCTCACTAACTATATAAGGAGGGTAGAAGGGCCATGTGAGGGGACCAAGTCTACAACATTGTTATGTTGGAGGAATGGAGACCCTCATCCCCCTCTCTTGTGCTTAGTTTTTGATAAACCCTAGCAGAGTTGCATAGGGGATGGGATCCTTGGAGAACAGAAGCAGGAGACCTTGAATCTAGGTTTCTTGAAGTGCCAAGCTTGAAGGAATGTATAATTTTATGTACTTGCTTTCATTCATTAATAAAGATCAAACGTTCTTCTCTTTCCGAATATGACTTGTTAATGTGTCTCAGATTTGATTACAGTTTGTTTATAATCTGATGTCTTCTTCTATTTATGGATATCAGTCTTATATATGTAGTGAAATGTATTTGAGAAAGGTATAAAGTTGTTTTGCAGGTTTGGGCATTGCGACACTAGATAAGCATTGAAGAGTGAGGGAGGGAAAGCTAGGATCAACCTTCTGAATAAGGTGCATACATATCTAAACCATAATCTCTTCATTTATTTGTTGTACTTGTAGAATGCTTGTAAGTCTATCTTTATCACCGTAAGTTGGTAGTTTCTCCCCTGAAATATAGGTGCATTTCCCTCACAACAATCACCAAGGAGCAATTGTGGGTGCAATTGACTCCTGAAATTAGTTATTGCCTTTGGTCGGTGTTGCTAAGTCTTATTGATTAATAGAACATTGGCCCCATTGCCAAAGAACTAGCTCTTTGTTACCTCCACTAGTCAATTGGTTAGTGGATACCATTATCACCATCATTTGTGCTTTTGGGAGGCCTAGTTACATCTGAGAGGAAGGATGTTAGATCCTATTAGGGAATTTACATTTATTTTCTTTTTAAATACAAGTTCACTAACTTGTAAGTAAAAATAACCTACATGTGGTAAGTCATGCACTAAAACCAAATTTGCACATATCACTCACTTCTTGCACCATATTTGTATTAGTTGTGGTTGACATATTTTTGCATTTGTTCAATTGTGTTTTATTCACTATCACTCTCATTTGACATGAATCCTTCACCATTGAGGAACAAAACAACATCCTGAGATAGTCTCATAGACTGTAATGGCCTATCCCCTCTCTTGAGGGGTGTTTTTACACATCCCCCTCATGGTACACATAGAAGGAACTTCAGTCGAAGCCATTCCCAGGCCACATTGATAGGATCATCTGGTCGATGCCAAGCCTTGCTAGGTGCATCTTCTTCCGTAGGAGAAACTATTAATTACACCACTTCTTCCCCCATTGGAAGAGGTACCTCACTGGCTTCTCTCCTTGGAGACACCTCGGTTCCCTTTGACCCATCCTCTCTCATAGGATATCAACCATTGTTTACAATACCACTTGGGTCTCCCCCTCATGGAAATCATATCCCACACACAATGGTAGGACCAACTCTACCATTCATGGCTAGTTTAAATCTACCTAATTTGGCCAAAATAACCAATGATCCCATTTCTCATGATCTGACATGGTCGGCTATGCGAGACAAGATTCCCTCTGACATTCCCAAATTCGAAGGAAAACAAGGAGATCATCCCGCCAACCACGTCATGTCTTTCCACTTACGGTGTTCATCTAACAGCATAGTAGGTGATCTTGTGAGGCTTCGCCTCTTCCATCATACCCTTACTGAAACGACATCAAAATGGTACATAAACCTAACAAGTGCGACCCATTCCAAATTTGCAACATTGGACACCACATTTCCCACATACTTCCAACTATTGATACGACATGACCCGGGCCCTGAAATTCTCACTAAGTTTCAAAAAAATACTTCCACCCACATCAAAAACCACATCAATGAGTGGCGTAGATGCCACACATTATGTAAAATCAAAATACAAACTCCCTTTTTGCTGGATTGGTTTATCAAATCCATTCAAACCCCCATAGATAAATATGTCACCACCTTAATGCCACAAAGAGACAAGGAGGCCATTCTAGAAGCTCAACATTTCAATCTCATATATGCTCAATATGATTACCTTTACACTATCCTTCCTGATTCCCCTCGGCATCGGTCATTGGATCTTGCACCTTCGAGATCGTCACATTCGACAAATGGAATTATTGGGTCCATTTCCCATTTAGGAAAGGCTCCTCCTACCACATCAGCTCCATTCAATATGGTTCCACACTACCCATCCATGCCGCCTGCATCGGTACCCCTTACACTGGTAGTTACCCTCGACCATCTTAATTACTATGACCCCAACACCACAAGCAATCCCGACAATGTCCTACCGACTATATTGGACGATAATAAACTGTATGTTGACATTTATCTTGGCATGTAGAAGGAATCCAATTTCTTAGGAGTATATTTAGGACCATCACCTAGGATCCATGCATCGACCAATGGCCTAATTTGCACAATTTTCACTGTTGAAAATGGAGTCTCCTCCACCTCAACACTGTCATGATCACCACCACTAAGTCATGGAGTTGAACAAATGTTGACTCCATCGGTCCCACTAATATTCCAAATCCCATTCTTGTATCCCCCCACAGAGGTACAAGGGACACCATTTATGGAGTAGTTAACTCTACCTAGGCTCAATCTGGGAATCCTAATATCGTACCTTGCACCACCCTACCTAGAGATGGATTCCAAACTAGTCGCTCACTATGAGTTTGTCCTTGTTTTGGTTGCTACTCCTTCAAGGCTTGTAACCCATTCAGTTACGACATCCCAACCTATGACATCCACGACTAAACCACAATCGGTAGTCGCCAAGACCGCCAATGGAGGCACCAAACAACCAAATTTTAAAGGTCCCCTATTACCCAATCCAGCCTCCAATTCAATGAAAACTGCTAATCTTAAAGCAGGGGGCATAAACCATCGGGATTTAAAAGCCCCAGTTATGACCAACACTCCCAATCAAAGGGTTACACCATTTTGTTCTCTATGCGGCAAACAAGGCCACACAACCAAATTTTTTCCTACTTTTCCAAAGTTAAGGAATTTTCTCAACACCCCCATAATACACAATCAACTTGTGCTATAGCACAAGTTACCAGAACTACACCGGCGCCACACCCATGTGGCTATTCCTTTGACACTCACGCTACTATCAAAATAACGGGACCAATAACTTCCTGCAGCACATTGAAGGCTCAATCCTCTCTAAGGATCCAAATTCGAATTTGTCTCTTCACACACTTGGTGGCATTAACTGGTACCCCTTGTGTACCTTGGAACTAGTTCATGGAGAATATGAGTTCACATTTGGATCTATTTATTTTTTGGCCACCTCTTGGCCTTTAAAAGGAATCCATTGGCATGCCTTTTGTAGAGATAAATCAAGATCAAGGTTAAGATATTGGATTTGAGTTGGATATTCCTCATATCCCACCACTTCCTACCATTGTGAGAATTCCCAAGCTCCCTTTCCACCTTCCTTCAAGGGGAAAGAGTTTCTCTCTATTGATGTATTTGTAACTTCGGAAGATATTCACTTGTATATTGTATGTATTACATTTGTACTTTATCCCCGACGGAGATGTCTTATTCCTCCAATTGGAAGTGTTGTCATTTGTATTCTATTGTTGTACTTTCGACGGAGATGTTTGTTCCTCTGGGTCATAGAAGTCATTATTGTACTTGAGTCATGTAAAGTCATTGAGGTCCATCCTCCCATGTATGACAGGGCATTAGACCCCTGATTAGTGTCACAAGTTATATTGTAAGTGTCGTAACTTATATCTGATGGGTTATTAGACCACCTGTGTGGGGTCGGCCTTGTATGAGTCATGTGGGTTAAAGGGTTATTAGACCACCCTAGTGGGTCGGCACAGTTAGCATTATGTTAAGTGGTTAAGTTGGGGCTGACTTGGTTAGATTTAAAAGTCAAGTGAAGTAAAGTATAAATAGAGAGTCTGACTCTCTCATTTATTCATTCACACACTCACTCACTTCGCATTAGTGAGGGAGAGGAGGAATGCACACAAGTGGAGGAGTAGCAGCTACTAGGAGAATATCTCTTGTTTTGGGGTTTGATCTTTGTGATCTTTGTATTGATTCTCATTCTATCTCTGAGGAAGTTGCGGGGTTTTTCACCTTCTTGGTTTTCCCCGGTGAAATGCTTTGTGTCTCTTGTCTCTTGTGTTTGATATGTTGTAAATATTGTTCTCTCAGTTAAGATCCTATATCAGATTGAATTAAATGCTAAAAAGCTAACATGGTATCAGAGCAAGTATGAAGGAAGGCATGGTATGGCATTTATGACACTTGTTGCACTTGTGACAAATTGGAAGCTAGGGCTTGGTTTAGTAAAAACCAGTCATCATGGAACTTTCGCTATAAATCCATTTTGGCAAATTTTCAGAATCTAAAATGTCTACAGCTTGAAGATGAAATATCCATGTACCTTGTTTCCGAAGGACATCCTCATTTTCATTGTACTTTGTGAGATATGATCCATACAAGTTAGGGTTTCTGCCTCTTCCAGAATGCATTCCTAAATAGGTGACCTAGGAAAAAATGTCATATCTCGGGCTAGGTAGCTCCAAATGGAATTTCGTAAAATTTGATAATTAGGGAATGGACTGTAGTTTCACAGGTCCGAGTTTCAAAGGCCTAAGTTAAAACAGTGATACGTGGCATGCCGTACAAGTTCTCTATATTGTTTCATCCCATAAACAGGTCATGTTGCGACAATTGGCATATCTCTCTCTCAGAGAATCCATTTGAAATAATATCTATGGTGTTGGAAATATGACAGGTCAATATAGAATAGTCCAACGTTTCAGACCCTGAGGATCTGAAATTTCAAAGATACTTCAGAAACAATATGGCATATATTTTTGTCCAAACAGAATTGGATTCTAAGCACCTTCATTTTTGGATCGCCACTGCTATGGGAAATTAGGGTTTCGGAGAAAGTTGGAATTTTTTGAATCCAATACCATGGGTTGATGCTCCTCATCAAAATCAAAATTTAGAGACCAAGATCAAAGTTTTTGGTTGGGTAGAACCCTGGGCTCTATCAAACCCTAGTTCGGGATTTTGACTGGAAAACCAGAAAACCAGAATTTGATAGAAGCTACAGATCCAAAACTTTCAAAGCCAATTTTGAGGGGTCAAATTTTGGATATTTCAAAATTGAAGTATGCCAGCTTGATCATATCAGCAAGGTGCATCTTTTCATCCAATTAGAAGTTTGAAATTCAAAGTTTGGATTTTTAGGGTTTCTCTGTCAAACCCTAGCCAGCTCCAGATCCAGCTTCATCAAATCAAAGTGGACTGGGTTAATCCTAGAAGAGAATGATTTGGACACCATATATGTGTGTTAACACCCAAAAAGTGCTCACTACCTCATCTACCCCATTACATGACTCATTTGTCCATATTTCCTACCATGTTTGCCTCCAAAAGGCCACAAAACCATTAAAAAAGCCTCCAAAAGGCCAAAAAACCCCTTTTTCCCCCAAAATAATCCAAAATTCTTCCAAAATAGCAAAAACCCTCTAAAAAGGGAATAAAAAATATAAAGAAAAGAGGAAAAAGAGGGAAAAAGGAGGCAAAAACCTTATACAGCTGACCTAAACCATATGGTGCCAAAAACCATGGGCCAGTACTCCACCACTAAAAACCTATAAATAGGTGATGGAGGCCCCTCATTTCATATCCACAGTCAAATACGCCCTTATTTTGCCAAAATCACTCTTGAAACCCTAGCTCACCCTTGAGCTACTTTCACATTTGAGTGCCCCTTTGGCCCATTTCCACCCTTTGGAGAAAGAGAAAGGAGCAAAGATGGAAGCTTGGAAGCAACCCTCCTGGACTGCTGCAAGAGCTTCACCAACCTCTACACCTAAGGTAATCTTTAATACAAAAAGAGAAATATTTTGCCATATCTTCATGTTTTATTATTTATGTTAATGCTCATGCTAGGTTAAATTTCATACAGTTTTAGTGCTTTAATTTACTGTTTATTGAATTGCTACTAAGGATTCCCTTCTCCTTAGTAGGTGCTCATTTGCACAAGCTAGGGTGAAAACCCTAGCTACAGTTTTGGCAACTCTCCTTGTGTTCCTTTGAATTTCTAGTTATAGTTTTAAAGTTTTAAACATTTTCAATTTTCTGCAATATTTTCCTGTTTTTTCCTTTCGACTGCCGTAAACCACGTCTTTTACCCCCCGCAGTTGCATTTCGACCGTGTCTTTCAGGAATTTACCTGCGATTCGACTACGACTCTTAGACTGTTTCCGATGACCTACCAGCAGATTCTAGTCTGTTACCTGCGATCCGACCGTGGCTATTAGCTTGTTTGGTGTGATCCGACTGCGGCTATTAACACTTTTTCCCGCGGCCCGCTTGTGGCTTTCAGCCATTTTTCTGCAACCCGCCTGCATCTTTCGGCCTTTTTCCCACATCCCACATGCGGTTTTAAGCCATTTTTTTGCAACCCTCCAACGTCTTTTGGTCTTTTCCCCATGTCCTGCTTCTGGCTTTCAACCATTTTTCTGCAACCTGCCGGCGTCTTTCGGCCATTTTCTCGCATCCCACTGATTGCTTTCAGCCATTTTCCTGCAACTCGCCTGCGACTTTCGACCTGTTTCCTGTGGTCCGACTACGCCTTTTGGCCAAAATATCGCAACCTGTCTGTGACTGTTGAGCTGTTTCCCGTGGTCCGAC
Source organism: Larix kaempferi (assembly GCA_027924585.1). Classification (NCBI taxonomy): domain Eukaryota; kingdom Viridiplantae; phylum Streptophyta; class Pinopsida; order Pinales; family Pinaceae; genus Larix; species Larix kaempferi. Next base: position 2,603,842 of record BSBM01000104.1, read on the forward strand.
CGCCCAGATTTGCCACAAACCCACGGTCTGTTTTCTGCACTTTTTTCCCTATTTTGAATCCAGCACTTTGCTGCAATATTTTCTGCACCTGCACAACCATCTATCCTACCTGCAGCCATACTTCCCTACAGCCTTTTCTACAGTATTATTTATGTTCCATTTACAGAATATTTTTTAAAATTTTTAGCACTTTAATTGAAAAGAGAAAATTTTACATTTCAAAGTTTAAATTCTATATTGTTATTTTTAGTTAGAAAGTTGCCCACCCCGTGGCACTTTTACTTGGGTTCATCATCTCACACGCGCACACTTTGTCACCTAATTCAAGAGAGCCCTAAAATACTACTTAACACAACCAACATTCTAACCCCATTTGGGGAACACATAAGAATTTTTGTAGTTAGGTAAGATCGGGGGGATAGGCATCCAAATAACACCCCTCGGTTTCTTACACTTGAGACATAGATGTTGTCCATTAGGGAACCAAAATCCCCTAGCATTTTTTGGCACGGTCACAACCAGTTTATCAGAGGGCCTCTCCCCTAGGAGGGTTGAAGTCGCCAGACTGGTTCTGGAAGCCTGAGTAGAATACCACAATCCATTCAGTAACCGAAGGATACCTTTCGTAGTTCTCGGTGTATCACCTGTATGGGGATACAGCGGCGATAGAACCAAATGGTAGATTCACCTTTTCTGGACGTGTCATGAACGGGGTATCTTAGTTGCCTTTCTTCTAGGATTGACTACCCGGTGTCCCTCCTGGTAGGGGGATATCTTTAGCCACTTGGCTCTACTATCCATATTTTCTGACTTGGATTTCATCACCTTGCAGAGGATGTGTCTAGTTGAGTCAGAAGACTATTAGCTAGGTGTTTGCATGCTCCCTTACCTCCTTTTGGTCTAGCGAGTCCACTATTTTTATTTTTATTTTTCTAGGAAACCTACTGCTTGTTGGTATTCTGACCATTTATGTTGATACTCCACTTATTGTAGCATAGCTGTTACAGTAAGTGTTTTGAGTTGGTTGTTGGCCTGAGTGCCATATTTTTTGAGATCTCCTTCTGCACACTTGGTTGCATCAGGGTTTTTGAGTTGTTTTTCACTCAAACACATCCCCCAGATATTTGACACCATCTGTCACCATTGAGTCCCCGAGACATTCTCGATGCCTCCAGGGCGAGCCCCCATAGCACGGTTCACTTGACACCACCCATTATAGACATAGATCTTCATCACTTGAGACCACCCATCATAGATCTTGAGCCTTGTCACTTGACTCCACTCGTTAATGGCATAGAACTCTGTCACCCGAGCTAGACGCCCCTTATTTTACCTCTGATTCTGAGGCAGAGTCCGAGAACCCCATTTACACTGCACCAACCAGCCCCATGGCTGGCGTGACTTCCACCCCTTTCTTTGTAGAGACCATTGGTGTAGCATCCACCACCACACCTGCTTTGGGTATGCCCTCGATGGGGCCCACATCTACCGTTCCGATCACTGTACCCATTCCAGTAGCTGGAATACCTATTCCCACTCCATCAGTGACTCACACTACCCTTGCCGGTGCAGGACCGTCCCATACCACTTTCGTTTCTCCACTTGGGGGCAACATCTCAAACCCAACCCCTCCACTTGGGGGCATTGGCCCCAACATGGTCACACCCACTAGTATGTCACATCCTTCTACTAGTTTTCCATTCATGGCTAGTCTCAACCTTCCTGACCTAGCTAGACTGACTAACGATCCCATCAGACACGACCCTGCATGGCCTCACATGCCCACCAAGCTTCCCTCTGACATCCCTAAGTTTGAGGGCAAGGCAGGTGAGGACCCCCAAAACCATATTATCTCCTTTCATCTATGATGTTCCTCCAACTCCATAGTGGATGACTTTGTCTGCTTCCGTCTATTACAGTGCACCCTCACTGGCTCTGTAGCTAAGTGGTACATCGAGCAGCCCCATGGGACCCATGCCACCTTTACTTCCCTTGCTTTGACTTTCTTGCAGTTCTTTCAGTTACCTGTCTACTATGACGTGGGAGTTGAGATCTTACTATCTTGTAGACAGAACATGGCTACCCACATCACTAACCACATTCATGAGTGGCGTCGACGCTGCAACCTCTGCAAAATCAAGTTAGACGACCGTATCTTCTTAGATTGGTTTCTAAAATCCCTCCTTCCTGTCATTGCCAAGGATGTGGCATTCGAACAACCCCATTCCGAAGAAGAGGCCATCCTCAAATCCCAACAATTTGACCTCATTTATGCCCAATCGGGTTATCTATATACCATCATACCTGACGCCCCTCATGGTGATTCCTCCCAACACGATGTGCCGGGGGCATCCCATGCCGCAGATGGCATCATTGGTCGTGTTGCCTCGCATCCCCAACCCTTTTCCATAGCATGTCCTAGCCATGGCCCCAACCTTTCACTCGCTACATCTCAATCCGGAGCAACCAATTTGTATGCTCCCATGACACATCACCACCATTCCCACGGACCCTCCTGTCCACCTCAGTGCTTTGGTCATGCATCCCCCACTTACACCCCCCTGGTCGCACCTCAACCATATTACCACCCACAGGCTGCACCAGCTCCTGTGTCCTCTCAAGCCCAACCTGCTTATTACCCTCCACAAGCACCCCCTGTGGCAAACCCACAACCCGTTCCACAGACATATCAGCAACCCCCACAAGGTTCAGCACCTGCATAGCCTCCACCTACTTATTATCCATCGCAACCTACTCCCGCACCTGCACAACCCCAGAACCCACCTGTTGCCCAAGGGAAAGTATACGCCCAACAGAATCCTTATCAGAACCAAAATAACCAGCGCCAATAGGGCCAACAAAACTGTGGCAAAGGCCGTAACTGTGGGAACAACCCCCCTCCAGACCAAGGCGGTCAACCTCCCAATCCCCCAAACAACAATAATGCAGCCCTTGCCAACCAGAACCCTGACCGGCCGCCCAAGCAGGACAAAAATCCAAATTTTTGAACAAACCATCCTTGTTCTATTTGTGGGGTCTATGGCCACTATACCCATGCTTTCCCACATTTGGAGGGAGATCGGTAACTCTGGACTGATGATGCCCATCGCCAAGGGCATGTGGCTCCTCAGGCGCCACCCAACCCCCCACCTCAACATCAACCCTTGGTGTTACAAAACCCTTTACCAACCCAAGGCGTAGTGAGCACTCAGTCATTGGCTCCCCCTCAAGGCAACGTGCCACCACAACAACAGATCACTTATGCCGCTCCTGATCAACCCATCCTAGACTTAGGTACCCACCACTTGTTAATGATGTCATCCGCCGATGTCAACCTCCAAACCCATCGAAACCAACATGGCTCCACCCCTAAAGCCTCTCCCGCCAAAAAAAGCACTAATTCTCATCCCACTGATCAGACGTTACGTATACCTCTGGCTCCACTAGATGGCGCCTCCAAAGAACCTCGCTTCCCACTTCGTCGCATCAACAATAACCCCAATGCTCTTGCTGCGTCAAATTACAACATTGTCGATGAATTTGCCCAACCTCCCGCAGCCATGTCTACGTTAGAAGTCTTAAAAAACTATCCTTCACAGCACAAGACTTTGCTCTCTGCCATTGGTTCTATTGACCCAAATGATTCACGATTGATGGCCTTCGATTTGGACCAGTCCGAACCACGCCTGCCTTCCACTTTAGCATTCCAAGTTTCTATTTCTGTTCGGAATCTTGTCATCCATCGGTGCATTATCGATGAAGGTGCCTCTACATGCGTTATGTCCACATTCATTTGGTAGAAGTTGGGATCCCCTACTCTCCAGCAGTCCACCACTGCGTTGCGAGACTACGACGGCCGTTCGGCTCAACCCGAAGGTCTCTTAGCTAATGTCCCCGTCCATTTGGCTGGTAAAACCGTGCTCATTGACATAGAGGTCATCAATGCCCAACTTGATTATAACCTTTTACTTGGATGCATCTACATGTATGCCATGCAAGCGGTTGCCTCATCCATTTTTTGTACCATGATGTTCCCCCATGACGGATGCGTGGTCAAGGTCAACCAACTCACCTATTACGATCCCAATGCCCCCGCTGCACCCGAAAATGTTCTCCCCATGGTTGAACTAACTGTTTTTGGTGCAAATACCTCATTTGTTTCCTCCATGGGACCCGGACTTTACTCAGATACGCCGATGACCTCAACATTCCAATCCATTCCACCCCCGTCACCCACAATCAAAGTATCTAACCTATGTACCCTTTCCCACAATACACAAACACCCAACAATCAACCACCCTTGTTACCCAAACCACCGTTGGTACCTAGTCACATTGGTGTTACACCCATCCACACAATCCCCTTCCTCTTCCCTCCTTCAGGCGTAGTAAGCGCCCTGGTTATGGCTACTCTTAGCCTCCCCGGGTTAACCTTGGGTTTACCCGTGTGGTATATTTCGCCTCCCGGTCCCCCGCTGACACCAAATGTCGACCTACAACCGATGCAACCCATTGCCAATACAAACCAACCACCTCTTGGTGTCACTACCCCTTCATCATCTATGAATCCCCCCCCTCTTATCAAGCACAATGGGGGTAGAGGCCCACAACCATATAGTACTGTACCCTCGCCCAAAGCAGTTAAACCTCCCCTTGTGTTTCGTACTCCTCCCAAATGCTCATTGTGTGATGAGTTAGGCCATCCAACTCATCAATGTCGACATTTACCTGCATTATAGGAACACATGAAAATGTTTGACGACGACCCAAACATCCCGGTTGTCAAACTCAATCCAACCCCTAAGCCTTGTGATAAATCACTGCGTACTAACCACCCTTGTGCAATATGCGGTATTTACGGCCATTACTCACATCACTGTCCTGATCTCCTAGATTACAGAGCAGCTCTCTACGAGATGAATAATTTGGACCTTGAGACGGCACCCCCGACAATTGAAAAGATCCACCCCCCAGTATCATCCTCATCCAGAGAGATGAACACCATTTATATGATCTCTTCGACTACCACTCCCTCGTCAACCGATTTGACAACTCAAAGTTTCCGCAATGATGAGGAGATTCTAGAGGCTCTCACTGTCCCAGATTATCCTTGGGATGACATGCACCATCATTCCTATTTCTTCCCAGAAGAGTCCTCCTCCACCATAGCCACCCAATTTGCGGTTGAGTCCAAAGATTTCCTTCCCACCAAAGTCGACTGGTTTAAGGATCCCATTCCCACTCCTGATGCCTTTGAGGAAGGTAACATGGCCAACATCTCACCTATCATCCACATCGATATCTCTGACCCACCTGGTGCTCTTGAAATCATTACATTAGAAGCCTCCTGCAGTTAATATGAGATCAGAGAGTACAAAAAACTTTTCCAAGAGTTCCGAGATGTCTTTGCCTGGTCCTATACCAAAATGCCTAGTCTTGACCCCGCTATTATACAGCAATGCATTGACACCTATGATCTCGGGGGCATAATATATTACCTCGACCCTGGGATAGGGGGCATGATCAATCATTTTGAACCTTCCCCATCACATCTATCTCAGCACGTCAGTGACCCCCTTGTTCAAACCAACACATATGTGATCCACAATCACAAACCCCATGCACATCGCATGGGGGCAGGTCATTAACCCTACTCACTTTTTCACATGCGTGATCTCAACCATTTTTTAGGTCACATGTCACTTATATATATGATTTGATTTGATACTCCTAGTATTCTGCCCCTGCAGGTCATCATTTCTCCCCACCATTGCATCCTTGGCTTGGTGGGCTCACCTTTATTTGCAACCATTTTTTAACCTAGTTATTTCCTTTGACCCTTCCGGAGTCCTTATGACCTCCATTTTTTGCACCATTTGCACCACCGGATTCATATTTCTGTGCCTGTGATGATGCTTGAGATCATTTCTTGCTCTCACCAAAAACTATTTTGAGCATTTTTTAGACACCACTAGTTGCCTCGATTTGCGTGCCACTTCGGCTGCTCTCCATTTTTTGTATATTTTATATTATCAGATTCATTTTTCTAAGCCCGTGATGATGCTTGAGATCATTACTCACTCTCACCCCCATATTTTTTGGGTATTTTTTCCAAAATGGCCCCCGTCGCCTCGGTTTGCGTGCCACATCGGCCATTATCCATTTTTGACACTTTTTATATCGCCAGATTCATTTTTTCGAGCTCTTGATGATGCTTGAGGTCATTCCTCACTCTCACCAGGTACAGTTTCAACATTGTGTCTCGACACCTTGTCGCCTCGGTTTGCGCTCCACATCGGCCGCCATCGGATTGTTCCACATTTTTACGGGAGCCATTCACTCCTGTCATACTGCAATTATTTCGTTATTTTTCCACCATTCATTATCCCGCAAGGAGGCCCACTAGTGTTCCCCCCTACCCTCATTCTTGGTCATCATCAATGTTCCTTGATTGAGCACTTCCTCCTTGCTTGACCGTTCCTTTTGTTTGGTATAATTTTATCCCTTTTTTCGGGCTGGACAAGTCCTTTACGAAAAAGGCACTTAGGGAGTTTCTGTTAAGATCTTTTCTGACTCCTAAAACAATGAAAAGATCACCGAGCAATCTTGCTTCCTTTCATGCTCATTAAAGTACCTGAAAGGGCGTCTATCTGGTATAAGTTTAACCCTTTTCCGGACCTGGTAGACTAATTAAGAAAAAGGAATACTCTAGTCACACCAGCTAGAAGAGTTCTTCATTGCATCCTTTTATGCTTCTTCGGGCCTTGGAGACTAACACACAAAAAAGCAACCCCCTGGAGTCTTCTTATCGCTTTCAGACTCTCTAAAATTGAAAGCAACCATGAGCATGAACTGTCCTGGGCTCATACAAATCCACACAACTGTACCATTCCATTATTTCAGAGTCTTCTTATCGCTTTTAGACTCCTTAAAATTGAAATCAATCACGAGCATGAACTGTCCTAGGCTCGTATAAATCCACATGATAGTACCATTTTGAACACACTTCTTCTAGTTCCTTCACCCATGAAGAATTCCCTCCATGCCTCTTAGCACTATGATCGATCATCTCAACAGCACCCCCAATCAGGTCACCTTTGTTCAGAGTATTCTGCAGTTTCCTGCCATTTTACACCAGCTTGAGTCTCCCTCACCCCAGTCATTATCCTTGATCCATTACAACTATGATCCCTTTCCCACCAGTCAGTTCCATATGCTGCCCGATCATCCCCACCATCATACTATGAACAAAGGAAGTTTGAGTCCACCCACTCTACTTGCCCAGTTATCCCCCACAGTACATCAGTCCTACCATCAGTACTCTCACACTTCGGTTCTCAACCTTGCGCTCCTATCAAGGAAACATCATTGCCTTGCTAGTTGCAGGTCTCCCTCTGTCAACGACAGCCCCTCTATTCCAGAGGATAGACCCAGAGGTCCCTGTGCCTTGGACCCATCACCATCTGTGGTGAGTGCCTACGGACCATTTTGAGAGGCGTCATCATTGCCTCTCCGAGTGGTTGTTTCTCACATGATCGACTTCAACACCTTGATCGTATCGTTGAGAATCGTGCGGGGTTTATATCCCTTGAGTTATTGGTCAAAGACCCCGGAATTCCCCCGACTCTAGAACATTGGTGTGTCACTTCGGAATGCCGAGTTATATGTTCTTGTGGATGTCCGGGTTGCGTTGGCGATTGTATTCGGAAGCCATCTAGTTATATGCTTCCTTGAGTACCCAGTTTAGTTCCAGTTCAGTGTACGATTGAGGATATGACTCCCCGTCACTATGCTCCAACAACTCATCAGTTCCTTTGGTACCTCACTCAGTAGCACTATTGTTATTCCAGTGTATCAGTTCTTCAGCTCAGACATGGTTAGCCCAGCAGCATGTCCCAGATTTGTGTCCCCTCTGGACCCTTATGATGTACACAGTGGTTCTCTATGTATCCTACAGGTCCCCCTTTTCGGGCCTCACTGTTATTTATCTTGATACGAGCATGGGAATGCCCGCCTCGTCCATATATTGAGATTCTTCCTCATTCATTATTTGAGGCCATGTATATTTCAGGTCTCCATATTTTGGACCCCATTGTTATTGTTTACGAACATGGGAATGCCTGCCTCGTCCATAGGTTCAGATTATTCCTCATTCATTATTGAGGTCATGTACTTTCAGTTTTTGCAGTTTGTTCAGGACCGTTGTTCCGGGCTCTAGTTCATTTCTTCTCTTCTCCACACCCCAGGAAAACCATAAAAGACTTATGATGTCTATCGGCCATACGATGAGCTCCTGCCCTCACACATCAGGGGGCAATATGTTAACACCCAAAAAGTGTTCACTACCTCATCTACCCCATTACATGACTCATTTGTCCATATTTCCTACCATGTTTTCCTCCAAAAGGCCACAAAACCATTAAAAAAGCCTTGAAAAGGCCAAAAAAACCCCCTTTTTCTCCCAAAATAATCCAAAAATTCCTCCAAAATAGCAAAAACCCCCTAAAAAAAGAATAAAAAATAAAAATAAAAAAGAGGAAAAAGAGGGAAAAAGGAGGCAAAAACCCTATACAGCTGACCTAAACCATATGGTGCCAAAAACCATGGGCCAGCACTTCACCACTAAAAACCTATAAATAGGTGATGGAGGCCCCTCATTTCATATTCATAGTCAAAGACACCCTTACTCTGCCAAAATCACTCTTGAAAGCCTAGCTCACCCTTGAGCTACTTTCACATTTGAGTGCCCCTTTGGCCCATTTCCACCCTTTGGAGAAAGAGAAAGGAGCAAAGTTGGAAGCTTGGAAGCAACCCTCCTGGGCTGCTGCAAGAGCTTCACCAACCTCTACACCTGAGGTAATCTTTAATACAAAAAGAGAAATCTTTTGCCATATCTTCATGTTTTATTATTTATGTTAATGCTCATGCTAGGTTAAATTTCATACTGTTTTAGTGTTTTAATTTACTGTTTATTGAACTGCTACTAAGGAGTCCCTTCTCCTTAGTAGGTGCTCATTTGCACAAGCTACAATGTGAAGAGATTCTAGTTCGAGAGGGAGTTGAGGCTAACGCCTTACATAAGAATACTACAAGCAATCCCAACAGGTATGACTTGAGGAGATACAGGTATGTTTTGAAATCTATTCATGGTTAAGTTTATGATATGTTTGCCTTCATATTATTGAGATTCGTACAATCTTGATTATTTTTATACTTGTCTTATCACCCTAGTAAAAGTATGAATGCAAGTGAATGATAGAAGACATTAATTGATTAGGGTTTTGACACTTATGATTGTACTAATGCACTGTGGTGTTGTATGAGGATGATGTCGTCTACTAACATGAAAGGTACATCAAGAAAGACAAATCAAGTTCTAAATCAAGAACTTATGACCATGGTGACATGAAGACAAAGACTCATCCATAGTCATGGATCACATAGAAGCTCTACTGACGGGGTATGTATAACTCGGTTCTACAATTATTAACTTATGAGATATGCAGGTTGCTAGCAGAAGGTCTCTAAGAGAACAATGAAGACATTGTTTGGGTATGTCAGACAAGCATGATAATCCAGGTATGCTTTCGTATATCGAGTTAGAATCCTACTTTGTGTTAGGATCTTAGATAAGTATACTTTTGTATGATTGATAATGATTATTCATGAATTTATAAGTTTGAGCAATCATGGGTTTATGCATATTATGCTTCTTAGTTTGATTAATGATATGACACACTAGAAGAGTCCTATGGTCAAATAAAAATATGCATGAGTAAAAGAAGTCCTCCCTGAAACCTTGAATACTAATGCTTGTGACAAATTACCTGTGTATGAAATGATCATGATCATACATATTTAGACTCATAATGTTTGGATAGTATTGAGATTATCACTAATGGATGTATGATTATGTATGAGATCTTGAGGATGATACAATGATGACACTAGTGCACACTTAAGCATGCATGGTGGTCTAGGATGGATATAAGTTCAAAGACAGATAATCCAGGAAGCAAATATCAAGAGGGAGCACTCTCCAGTAGTTCCTGCAAGGAATCAAATATTGAGAGGGAGTCCACCCAATAACCAAACAAACATAAGTATTTGAATTGTCATTTATTATATATTTAATGTTGTCTAGTCATGTACATGCTTATGTTCCTAGATCTAGGATGTATATTATGCATATTAGAAAAGTTGCATTGAATGAACAAGATACTACTAATATGCAAGTAATGGGTAAGTGGCCTATTGTACTGTACACCATTCCATTGCTACTTATCTAGAATGAAACCTCTTTGCTGACATGTTGGGAGTTGTGCACACTCTTAACTATGTTCTGGTATAGATGGAAGGCATCTAGAAAGTTATGGGATATGGATAAATGTTGTATTGAAGCATTGGCTAAGATAATTGCATGATTGTATGACATATGTCTTTATGAGTAAGAAGTTGTTCTGAAATATATAATATGTTTCTAATCATGCAACTGAACTTGTCTTGTAGGAAAGACCGTGTACAATCACCTACAAAAGAAGGACTACAACATTTGTTCCAGCAACGAAGTTCAAAGAAAACTATCTATTGAAGATAGTGAAGAATTTGAAGTTCCCAGGATCCAGGATGCAGTAATGGAAGAATGCCCTGATCGAGGAATACCAGTCGATCACGAAGAATGATGTTTGGGATGTGGTCCCAAGACTAGAAGGGAAGTTTGTTTTGACATCCAAGTGGATCTACAAGATCAAGCATGCTGCAGATGGTAGCATAGAGAAATACAAGGAAAGGTTTGTGGCTCGTGGCTTCTCCCAAAAAGAGGGGATAGATTATGAAGAGAATTTTGCTCATGTAGCCAGATACACTTCCATCAGAACAATACTTGCTCTGGCTACAATGATGAAGTGGAAGATACACCAGATGGATATGGTGTAGCCTAAGAGGAAGTGTATGTAGAGCATCCACTTGGTTTTGAGACACATGACAGGGAGCCATATGTGTGCAGATTGAAGAAATCCGTGTATGGCTTGAAGCAAGCACCTAGGACATGGTACGGTAGGATACACAGATTCCTGTCCAGTTTGGGATTTACCAAGAGTAAAGCAGATTCCAACCTTTACTACAAGTTTGAGGAAGGCAATCCAGTGATACTCCTATTGTATGTGGATGACCTATTTGTGATAGGTGAGGATAGATTGATTGTTGACATGAAGAGGAAGCTTACTGCCGAGTTTGAGATGAAGGACTTGGGTATGATGCATTACTTTCTAGGTATGGAGGTATGGCAGAGTGCAGATGGAATCTTCTTTGGACAAGGGAAGTATGCAGTAGAGATCCTGAAGCGGTTCGGGATGATGCACTGCAAGGCCATGGCCACACCTATGGCATCGAACCTGAAGCTATTCAGTGATGCTTCATAAAAGTTGGTTGATGTCATGATGTATCATCAGATGATTGGGTCCTTGATGTACCTAATGAACACGAGACCAAATATTTGCTTTGCAGTGAACACCTTGAGCCAGTTTCTAACAGATCCTAGACATGTTCACCTGATTGTTGTAAAGCATATTCTAAGGTACCTAAAGGCTACGATTGATTATGGGCTCAAGTATGATGTGAATCAAAAGGTTGACTTGGAGGGTTATGTTGATTCAAATTGGGCAGGTAGTGCTGTAGATAGGAAGAGCACTTCGGGGTGCTACTTCAGTATGGCATCAGGTGTGATCTCTTGGTTTAGCATGAAGCAATCCCGCGTAGCACTGAGTATAGCCGAAGCATAGTATGTTGCAGCTTGTTCACCTAGTTATGAGGCAATATGGCTAAGGAAGTCACTATCTGATTTATTTGATCTCCAGTTGGATGCTACCTGTACAACCAGAGTTGTGTGAAGTTTTCAGAGAACCTAGTGTTCCATGACAGGTTGAAGCACATCGAGATCAAATATCACTATATCAGCGATATGGTGCAGAGAGGACCAGTGAAGATCTAGCATGTTGCGATAGATGAGCAGATTGCAGATGTGTTGACCAAACCACTAGCCAAAGTGAAGTTTGAGTACATCAGAGAGAGGCTTGGTGTTCTTCAGATAGAAGATACTTTGAGGAAGAAGTGATGGGACACATTTGAAGGAGCCATTCCAAGCATGGTGGTAGGAGGATCCTTCCCATCGCTATGGATGTAAGTGTTGTGTGATGAGTATCAAGACGATGCTCCAGTTACTGTTATGTATGATGATCAGGATGATCAGGTGTAATGAGAATCCGGATGATGCTCTAGATGATATGCATCAGGATGATGCCGTGATGATGATCATGTGATGACGATAAGCATCAGGACGATGCTATGACAATGATCATGCAATAATGATATGCATCAGGATGATGTTGTGATGATGATCAGGATGATCATGCGATGATGATGTGCATCACGATGATGTACTATATGATGATTATTAGTATGATCATGAGTATTAGGATGATGCTTTGTGCGAGGATGATCAGGTTGATCTTGAGTATCAGGATGGTACTATGTGGCCATGGATAGGTTATGCAAGGGTAGCATGTAATATGTCCTGGAGATCCAGACAGGTTGTGCTAGTCATGTAAAAGGTCTCTAATGATCTTCAGGGTTCTTGTTGAGCAAGACACTCTTTTAAGGTTTTGCTAGACCACATGTAATACGTCCTGGAGATTCGGACAAGTTTTTCTAGTCACGTAAAAGGCCTCAGATGCTCTTTAGGGTTCTTGCTTGGAAAGACACCCTTTTAAGGTTTTGTGGGGACCACATGTAATACGTCCTGGAGATCCGGATAGGTTGTGCTAGTCATGTAAAAGGCCTCGGATGCTCTTTAGGGTTCTTGCTGGGAAAGACACCCTTTTAAGGTTTTGTGGAGATTACATGTAATCAGTCCTGGAGGTCCGGAGAGGTTGTGCTAGCCACGTAAAAGTCCTTAGATGCTCTTTAGAGTTATTATTGAGCAAGACACTCTTTTAAGGTTTTGTAAAGCTCGCATGTAAAATATCCTGTGTGCTCGTAAAAGGCCTAGGATGCTCTTTCGAGGTTTTGTTGACATGTGTAATCAGTCCTGAGGATTCCCTGAGTAGTGTCACAAGTTATATTGTAAGTGTCGTAACTTATATCTGATGGGTTATTAGACCACTTGTGTGGGGTAGGCCCTGTATGAGTCATGTGGGTTAAAGGGTTATTAGACCACCTTCTAGGGGTCGGCCTAGTGTTGGTTAAAGTGTTATTAGACCACCCTAGTGGGGTCGACCCAGTTAGCATTATGATAAGTGGTTAAGTTGGTGCCGACCTAGTTAAAGTTAAAAGTCAAGTGAAGTAGAGTATAAATAAGGAGTGTGACTCTCTCATTTATTCATTCATGAACTCACTCACTTCGCATTGGTGAGAGAGAGGAGGAATGTGCACAAGTGGAGGAGGAGCAGCTACTAGGAGAATATCTCTTGTTGTGGGGTTTGATCTTTGTGATCTTTGTATTGATGCTCATTCTATCTTTGACGAAGTTGCGGGGTTTTTCACCTTCTTGGTTTTCCCCGATGAAATGCTTTCTGTCTCTTGTCTCTTATGTTTGATATGTTGTACATGTTGTTCTCTCAATTAAGATCCTAAATTAGATTGAACTAAATGCTGAAAAACTAACACTCTCCATTGTTTCACCATCTACTTATCATTTAGTTTGGACAAGAAGGGCCTCCCTAAGGGAGATTGTTGTCTTCCCTTGAATCCCACACCTACTAGGTGTTGTATAGCTATACCATTGGGAAATACAAAAGTGGTTTGGAATATCTTGGATTGTTATTGGAGTTTTCATTATCCCCCCATATATTTTATTTTTCTTTTTATCCATATTTCTTTGTTTGAATGTGAAATACACTAACAATCTATTACAGGATCTCTTGGAGGAATACCAACGACCAACCCACATGGGGCTCCAAGTACTGAGACCTTGTTGCATCCTATAATGCCTAGCCCCTTACCAAGTGGAAGAGTGCACTTGCACTTTTTTTTCTAGAACAAGGTCCAATATAATCATAAATCAAGCACTGATCAACCATGATCAAGTTTCTCTTAACTAAAGAGTATGAGAAGCAACTTGTTTAGCACTAATTCGTTCAATTATTTGTGTATTCCCTTGCTCCATAAAATTCATCATGGTATCAAAGCTGGCATAAGTTTCTTGGAGAGCATATTGGTCCATAGGGAATTCGCTGAGTTAAATTATGCCATATCATGTGCATTCACAACATATTAAAAAATACACTTAATTTCACTAGATATTGATAAATACTTACACAAATAACTTTGTTGATACCCCTCCCATTACACCATTTCAATTTAAAAACCCACATTTTCATTAGATATCCTATGTATCCATTTCTTCCATGACATTTTTAATACTCCTTTTTATTTTTACCCTTGGAATGGTGACATGGAACAATTCTTATAACCCCTAGAGACCTTGTAGTGTGAAATATGAAATATTAGTCATAGAAAATATTTCAAGGTGGGGAAAAACCCCATATACATAGGTCAACTTCATAAACATCCTTTTCAATCAACTTCACACCAAATTCACTCACAAATCATATATATTCAAACACTACTCTGACTCCAAACACAATTGGATTCACAACACCTTCACACACAAATATTACTTATTCAAACACTTATCTAACTTCTCATACAACCAAATTCACACCAACTTCAAACATAGAGTACCTATTCAAATCCCCCAACACCATAATCAACCCCAAAGATACATAATTATAAAACCCCTAATATCTATATGTTTTGAATATATTAAAATTACCCATTAACCCTTATATACTAGGAAATATATTGCTTCCATTTATTAGAGTATTAAATCCCACAATATGAACTCACGTGCTATAATGTTTCCTACTTGGTAAGCCCCTTGTGTACTGATCCAAGAGCATATCCATTGAAGGAGATCAGAGTCTTCATCATTGATTGTCTAGTCATAGCCTACAATTTATGGAGAATACTATGGTAGAAAACCAAAGATCTTCCGTCTTGTGTTGTATTCTTCCATTGTGAAGAAGTATTCTTCCATAGGGAAGAAGGCCGATATTGTTACAATGTAATTTTCCACCTTGTGAGAATCAGCATTCTTTGGACTTTAGGATCCATTTCACTGGCTCAGATTCACTTTATGTCCTTCAGAAACACTTTTTCCCTATTTTTCTTCTTGTACACTTGTTGTCCCATTGTAGCCAGCGTACACACGAGTTGTTCCACTATAGCCCGCGGGTGCCAAGCAAAATGGTAATGATCATTAGAAAAATACCTTTTACTCCCAAAAAGTGGTATTAGGGTGACCTTTAGCCCTCCATTTGCCCCAAAACACCTCGATATGTCCTTTCACTTACCTTTGGAAGGCTATATATTGAGTTCTTATGGCATATGGAAGGGAGGAGAAAGAGAGAGCAAGATAACTCTAGTGTATTTTTGTCATGACTTGAGTCTACACTCATTGATCCTAGTTGTTGTGAATTCCTTATATTCACCTTCCAAACTCCTTTCATAGTTTGAGTTTTCCATTACATGGAGGATTGAAGTGGTGGAGGCACAAGTGGAGAGACCTAGTTCTTGGTTCAGATTGGTTACCTAGTTCTTGGTTCAGATTGGTTGCCGGCAAGAGGTCGTATATTGGACTTCTTGTTATTCATTAATGGAAATACTCATTTTCTCATCCAAATGATATTGTGAATATTGTTAAATTACATTGAGTTATATTTGCTTATAATATCATGGGTCATGCTATTGATTATGCTAAAATCTTTCACATATTATATGCACTTGCTTGTACTTGTTGTTGAGACTAATCTAGAGGTTCAAGTGTAGAAGTTGAAAGCTCAATAGGGATCTACATCGAACATCTGGTTGAAGGTTGGTATTTTTTCCATTATCTTAGCATTGTCATTTATATAGCATTGCATTGGGAATTGAGTCATTTTCTGGTAGTCAGTTGTCTGTTGTGGTCTGCCCCAAGCCATAGGAAGTTTTCTCCGTAACAGAAATGGCGACTCTGCTGGGGAGAACATCCATTTTTGGGGATTTTTAGGGATTTGTCCTTATTTAGAGTTGCTCTATGTCAAGCTTATGTGTCATTGATTGGCCGTTAGGATATGCTATAGAAAACAAGCCTTTTTTGGGTGATTGGACTCTCTGTTTGCTCATTTTCCTTTCCCCGTATGTGGGTTAGCTTAGTTTAGCCCGCGTCTACCTGCCTCTGTCTGCATTATAGCTCGCGTCTACCTACAGGTTTTCCTTCGACAGTAGCGTACAACTATGGGTTTGATTGATTTATGGCCTTGGATTGTTGCTAGGCTGGTTTTGAGCATTCCTGAGTCTTAATTGGCCTGATTCCTGACTGTTCCATGCCTTGTTTGTGACCAAAAACTCTTCTTTCTCTTTGTTTTGAGCATTGTTAGTTTATCACCATTTTTTATTTTCTATCTCATTGCATTGGTCGAGTCTCACTGTTTGGGATTTGTTGGGTTTTCTTAGTGATTTGCTCTGCATTTCTTTAACTAGATAGGTAGATTTCACTTGCATTTTTTCATTTCATCATATTGAAAAAATACAAAAACATAGTTTTGCATTTTCCTTTCCATTATAAGAGAAAATACAACAAAAAAAATTGCTTTCCGTATTGCATTTTGCATCTGAGTGCTTGTGCTTTCATCTAGGATCTGCTTGTGCATTGGAAATTTAAAAGAATTTCATTTTATTTCAAATTGTTGAATTGATTATCATTTTAGTGACATTGTTTTTATTGGTAGATGAGTCTAGAGTTTGTCGATTGTGCATACTATTGAGTCCTACACATCATCAGTTTCACGAACATATCCTTGAGTAATTATAGCCATTTAAAATCAATGCTTAATCTTAAAATTGATTAGAACGATTTTTCTTTTATAGGGTGCACCAACTAGTATAGGTTTAGAGTCTTGGAATAGATCATTATGAATTAACAATCCAAAACTACTAGATGAAACATTATGTGTCTGACCAGGGAGTGGCGAATTCCATAATATACATCAGTGTTCTCAGGAAGCTCTACTCAGACCAGAGTTGAGCACGAGGTCATGGGAGGTTGGTTACGGAGATAGCCCTCCAATACTGGCCAAACGTGGAAGATATTTCTAGGATTTGTTCATGTACAGGGGCTCTTGAGGGATTTGTACCTCTTGAGTTTTGGGCTTAGCTACCCTGTCCATACGACAGATCCCACCTGCGGCTCTCCTCCTAAGCATTGGTTATATTGTGGTTACCTTAATTTCCTTACCTAGGTATCACATAGGATGCTTGTAGTGGTTATACTATACGTATCGTGAGTCAGATAGGGGTTGGACAACACAATTTCCCGTTGTATAGGGATTTAACCCTGTGCATGTAGTGAAGTATGGGAACCCCTATAACTGATTTTGTTACCTCCAGTTATAGTTTGGGAGTCTCAAGCCTTTTGTAGGTGAGACATACCAACTGTAGTGTCAAGAGGTCCCTTGAGCCAGTCCTGTTTGTGTGCATTTGGCTGTAGTTTCTTAGGTGTGTGCTATTTGTTCTTTGATCGTTAGTTTGGCCGTTAAGGGACGCTTTGATTAATTAAATTTTCAGAGGTACAGTGGCGCGAGGTCCTACTCTCCACCGATCTCATCGGTTGGTTGGTTTATCGGCCGCTGAAGTTACACATCGTGTTCAAAAGGGATGCCGGAAGGCTCTCTCTGATTCTTTTGATTCTTTTGAAATGCTTTGCACTGACATTGTCGCTAGTTTTAGCATGGGAGAAATCCCTGAGACTCCATCAGGTAGAGTTGAAGACACTTCTTCTCCTCCTACTCCTAGAGAGGAATGGGGGGGCTATCCACAACCCGAGACCCAACCTAGTTTGTTTGGTCTGGATTCACCCGAGGACGACCTGTTCGATCCGTCGAATCCACATAATTTCCTATATGGGATTCCATAGTCACATGTTAACATAGGTCCTACGACCAACACTACCCCGTTATCTCATAGTATGCCTAGTTACAACATAATTGATCCATTCACTATGTTTGGTATTCATGCTAGCACGAGTAATGGTATTAGCAACACTACACCCACCGGGGGCACTACCCTCGCTGAGAGTACTGCACCTTCTACTCACACACGTCAATATGGGGTGGGCTACATTCCAAATATTGGAGGAAGTCCGCCTCCTAGGACTACCCCTCCTGGTGGGAACACTATTCACAATATGGATCACATTCCACAGCATAATACACATGCCTCTATATGTCAACCCAGGACCACGTTCGCTAATGTTAACAATCCTCCTAATAATGGCAGTGGACACATATCGTATACTTTTACGATTGCTCTTCCTACTAGTAATGCTAATGTACGGGGTGGGAATATACCTTACACTTATGGTCACAACTGTTGAATATTGTAACTTCAAAGAATATTATAATTGTATTTTATTATTCCGGAGATGTTTCATCCCTCCGAGGTAACCCTACTATGTATCCGGAGATGTTTATTCCTCCGAGGGGTTGTATTAACTAGGGTTATTAGACCCACCATGTGGGGGTCGGCCCTGTGGTTATATTTTTGGGATTATTAGTCTTCTCCAGGAGAGGTCGGCCCCATAAGGTCTTTTAGTCAGTTGGGAGTCAGTATAAATAAGAGAGGTGAACTTCTCATTAGATCATTCACTCACTTGTGGAAGAGTGCGCACTTGTCTGGGAGATCTGCTAAGGAGACAAAGAAGGAGGGAGCACATCTTGTATTTTGGTTGATCATCTTATTGAGGAAAGCTTTGTTGGGTTTTCTACCCCATGAGGGTTTCCCAGGGTATATTCTGTGTCTATCTTGTGATTGTGCTTCTTTCAGTGATCTTGCTAGTCTATTTGGTTAAAACTTAACATGGTATCAGAGCTAGACTGAATAGGACATCTTTCACAAGGTAAGAATACCTCTCTCTCTCTCTCTGGTAAAGTTAGGGTTTCATCCCAACGTTGGTATTATTGATTTTTGGTTGCATGGCTGGATAGCCCTTTTCAATACCTTTCTTTTGAGCCCTAGATCGAACTTTTTGGTTGGGTAGAACTCCGGGAAATCCAAACCCTAATTCTACCAAAAGTGCGATAAGTCAGATTTTGGTTTCAGAAAAAAGTTTGCATTTTTTATTTCTGATTACATGGCTGGATAGCCCTTCTCAGAACTTTTTATTTCTGGTTTCAATACCTTTCTTTTGAGCCCTAGATCAAACTTTTTGGTTGAGTAGAACTCCGGGAAAGTCAAACCCTAA
Source organism: Larix kaempferi (assembly GCA_027924585.1). Taxonomy (NCBI): domain Eukaryota; kingdom Viridiplantae; phylum Streptophyta; class Pinopsida; order Pinales; family Pinaceae; genus Larix; species Larix kaempferi. Next base: position 2,623,178 of record BSBM01000104.1, read on the forward strand.
TTCTACCAAAAGTGCGATAAAATTCTGTTCCAGATTTCGGAAAAGTGAAAAATAACTTTTCAGATAAGTCTGCTCTGTCTCTTGGACTCCCCCAAGAGAAGATGGCTCCAAACACTAAGCTTGAAGACAAGCTAGAAGGTATAGAAAATTTTCGGGCTTGGAAATACAGAATTGGTCTCATCCTTGAAGAGAATGATCTTGCTCATTATATAAAGGAAGAAGTTGCAGAACCAGAAGGAGATGAAGCCAAAGAAAAACACAGGAAGGATCTAATTAGGGAAAAGAGAATCATAGCTGATTCTATTAAAGACCACTTAATTCCCCAAGTGGCCTCCAAGAAGACTCCAAAGGAAATGTATGATGCCCTAGGAAGAATGTATGAAGGAAAGAACATCAATAGGAAGATGAACCTAAGGTCTCAGTTGAAGAGTACCAAGATGCACAAAGGAGAATCTATTCAAGACTACTTCTCAAGGGTCTCTCTAATAAAGGAGCAATTAGATGTTATTGGTGACACTCTTGATGAAGATGAACTTGTGATGACTGCCCTAAATGGTCTCATTAGATATTGGGAATCTTTCATACAAACCATGTGTGCCAGAAAAGAAAGCATGAAGTTTGATGTAGTATGGGAAGATTGTGTTCAAGAAGAGGCTAGGGTTGCCAACAGAGAAGCTCTTCTCAAAGAGGATGACCAAGCTTTGGCCACCCACACCAAAAGAGGAAAGAGAGGCTACTTCAAGAAAGTAAACTACAAAAGGTCTCAACCCTCTCATAGACTCAAAAGGAAAGGAGGAGACATCTCCACAGTCCAATGTTTCAATTGTCTTAAGCTAGGACACTATGCTAGAGACTGTACCCTACCAGAGAAGAAGAAGAAAAGGTTTTTTCACAAAACACATCATGCTCATATGGCAAAAGATGACAGTGAATAAGAAGAAGAAGAAGAAGAAGTGGAGGAAAGGCCTCAAAAGAAAAGATCTAAAATAAATAAAGAAGATCTAGAAGAATATGTACTATTTTCTGCTCTCTCTAGATATGTGTCTCCTGGTGAAGGCACTTGGCTCATTGACAGTGGTGCTTCAAAGCACATGACAGGTCATAAGGAAACTCTCTCCGGGATTGAAGAAAGTCTTCACCCCAAAAGGTATCTTTAGGAGATGATTATCAATATCCCATCAAGGGAATTGGTGAAGCAAGCTACAAGCTTGATTCGGGAACACCATTAAAAATGAAAGAAATTTTATATGTCCCAGGTTTAAAGAAGAATCTACTCTCTATCTCAACACTAGACAAGAAAGGTTTTAGAGTAGTCTTCATAGATGGACAAGTACTCATGTGGTCCAAAGGAAAATCAATCAAAGATGCAATTGTCATTGGTGAAGAAGAAGGAGGACTTGATAAACTCAAGGGTCATCCAGAATCTGCCCTTGCTCATGAAGTTTCTAGTCCCAGTGAGCTATGGCATAGAAGACTAGCTCACATCAACTATAAAGCCTTACCCTATGTAAGTAAGATGGTTATAGGTTTGCCAGATTTGAAGGCTGATCATGATGGCTCATGTAAAGGATGTAAGAAAGGGAAGAATATCAAGAATCCCTTTCCGAAAAGTGAAACAAAGACTAAGAACTCTCTAGAACTAATACACTCAGATGTATGTGGACCTATGCCTACCACATCTCTAAGTGGGTTTGAATACTATCTCTCATTCATTGATGACTATTCAAGGAAAACTTGGATATACTTCCTAAAGGGTAAGAATGAAGTCTTTGGAAAATTCAAAGAGTTCAAGGCTCTAATAGAAAACCTCTCAGACAAGAAAATCAAGATTCTCAGAACAGATAATGGCGGAGAATATACTTCAAAGGAATTTGAAGATTTTTGTAAAGAAGCTAGAATTAAGAGGGAACTAACCACTCCCTACAATCCCCAACAAAATGGGGTAGCTGAGAGAAAAAATAGAACTATCATGGAGGCTGTAAAGACTATGATCAAGACCTTCCCATGTATCTATGGGCTGAAGCAGCCAAGACAGCAGTATATGTACAAAATAGACTATCTCATAGTGCTCTTGATTTCAAAACTCCAGAAGAAGTCTTTACAGGAAAGAAGCCTGAGGTAAGTCATCTTAAAATATTTGGGTGTCCTGTGTACATCCACATTCCAAAAGAAAAGAGATCCAAGTTGGATCCCTCAGGTAAAAAGGGAATGCTTGTTGGTTATTGTGAAAATTCCAAAGCCTTCAGAATCTACATACCAGGTTTCCATCATATAGAAATAAGTAGAGATGTAACCTTTGATGAGGAAGCAGCTCTCAAGAAATCCAGAAAGTGTCAACTTGAAGAAGTTTATGAAGAAGATTCATCTCCCAGAATCTCAGAGACTGTTCACATCCCTGAAGAGGATACACCAGAGGATCATGACATGCTGGAACCACAAGAACCCCCTGTTGCAGAATTATCTAGGAAAAGAAGACCAGCATGGGCTAGAGATATTATTCAAGGAGCTAAAAGATATGGTGCTCCTGAAGGCTCCACTAGAGAAAGGAAGAAACCAAAACTAGTGTCCAACTATATGGCCTTGATGTGTGATCTTGTGGATCAACTACCTACTAGCTATGAAGAGGCAGCTCAGAAGAAAGAATGGGTAGAAGCAATGACAGAAGAATATCAGTCAATAATGAAAAATGATGTTTGGGATTTAGTTCCCAAACCAAAAGATAAAAGTGTGGTTTCTTCCAAATGGATCTTCAAAATAAAACATGCTGCGGATGGAAGCATTGAAAAATACAAAGCAAGATTTGTAGCCAGAGGATTCTCTCAGAAGAAGGGAATTGACTATGAAGAAATATTTGCACCAGTTGCTAGGTACACTTCAATTAGAACTATCATGGCTCTTGCATCCATGATGAAGTGGAAATTACACCAAATGGATGTTAAGACAGCTTTTCTGAATGGTGTAATTGAAGAAGAAGTATACATAGAACAACCACAAGGGTTTGAGGTTAATGACGGAAGGACTCATGTATGCAAACTGAAAAAAGGCATTATATGGGTTAAAACAAGCTCCCAGGGCTTGGTACGGAAGGATTGACAATTTCCTAACTAGCATGGGCTTTACCAAAAGTAAGGCTGACCCAAAACTTTATCTCAAAGTGATGGATGATGAACCAGTTATACTATTGTTATATGTAGATGATCTATTTCTAACTGGAAATGAGAAACAAATTATTGAAAGCAAGAAGAAGCTTTCTTCAGAGTTCAAGATGAAAGATCTCGGTTTAATTCACTACTTCTTAGGCTTAGAGGTTTGGCAAGAACCAAGAGGAATCTTTCTAAACCAAGGTAAATATGCTGTGGAGATCCTGAAAAGATTTGACATGTTGGAGTGCAAACCCATGGCCACTCCCATGGACTCCAACTTAAAGATTTTAGTCAATGACTCATCAGATTTAGTGGACCTAACTCTATATAGACAAATTATTGGGTCACTAATGTATTTGACAAATACTAGGCCAGATATATGCTTTGTTGTAAATACCCTAAGTCAGTATCTAGTAGAACCTAGAAAGGTTCATCTAATAGCTGCAAAGCATGTAATGAGGTACTTAAAAGGTACATTAGATTTTGGTCTACTCTATCACGGAAGTCATGAAATCAAGTTGCATGGTTACTCAGACTCTGATTGGGTAGGCAGTGTCTTAGATAGAAAAAGTACTTCAGGTGGATGTTATAGCCTTGGATCTGCCATGATCTTTTGGTTCAGCAAGAAACAATCTAGTGTGGCCCTCGGCTCTGCTGAGGCAGAATATATAGTTGCTTGCTCTGCCAGCTGTGAAGCAGTATGGCTTCGGAAACTGCTATCTAGAGTGTTTGACTTAGAAATGGATCCCACTATAATTATGTGTGATAATCAAAGCTGCATCAAGATGACAGAAAATCCTGTGTTCCATGATAAGTCAAAACACATAGAGATCCGATACTTCTATATTCGAGATATGGTGCAGAGAGGAGCTATCAAGCTTGAGTATGTGAGCACTGAAGATCAAATTGCTGATATCCTGACCAAACCACTGTCTCGTGTGAAATTTGAATACTTTCGAGACAAGCTTGGTGTAGTTCAAAAGGACCCTCCTAGAAAGGGGGAGTAGCATAATCCCTGATGACAAGCTTGTCTCATCAATAATGAGACTTCACCTAGTCACTTAGAAATAGTTAGATTTAGGACTACTATATTTAGAATACTTAGTTTTACTAATACATGCTTTTGATGATAGATGTATTAGTGAGAATACATGCTTTTGATGATAGATGTATACATGCTTTTGATTATAGATGTATTAGTGAGAATACATGCTTTTGATGATAGATGTATACATGCCTTTGATGTCAGATGTATTAGTAAGAATACATGCTTTTGATGATAGATGTATACATGCTTTTGATGTCAGATGTATTAGTGAGAATACATGCTTTTGATGATGGATGTATACATGTTTTTGATGTTGGATACATGCTTTTGATATATGATGTATACATGCTATTGATGCTAGATGATGATACATGTATTGATTAATGTACTTGTATAGATGAGGATACTTGTACTTGTATTGATGAGAATACATGTGGGGATTGTATCATCCTTGAACACTTGTTCTAAAATGAGCCATAGACAGAAGTCTCCGAGAAAGAAGAGGGATTATATCATCCTTGAACACTTGTTCCAGAATAGAGCCGTAGACATGATGTCTCCGATAATGAAATCCTGAATTAATAGGTAGGGGATTGCATCGTCCCAGGACTAATGTCCCAGAATAGAGCCGTAGACATGATGTCTCCGATAATGAAATCCTGAATTAACAGGTAGGGGATTGCATCATCCCCAGACTGAGGTCCCAGAATAGAGCTGTAGAATGGGTCTCCGATAATGAAGTCCTGAATGAACAGGCAGGGGATTGCATCGTCCTCGGACTGAGGTCCCAGAATAGATCCATAGACTGGGTCTCCGAAAATGAAGTCCTGAATGAATAGGCAGGGGATTTCATCGTCCCCGGACTAAGGTCCCAGAATTGATCCGTAGACTGATGTCTCCGAGAACTGAAGATCGGATTGTATCATCCATGGACCTATGTCCTAAAGGGAGCAAGATTGATCATCCTGGAACATGATCGTGTGATGACGATGCTGATGATCGTGTGATGACGATGCTGATGATCGTGTGATGACGATGCTGATGATCGTGTGATGATGATGCTGATGATCATGTGATGACGATGCTGATGATTGTGTGATGATGATGCTGATGATCGTGTGATGACGATGCTGATGATCGTGTGATGACGATGCTGATGATCGTGTGATGACGATGCTGATGATCGTGTGATGACGATGCTGATGATCATGTGATGACGATGTTGCTGATCGTGTGATGATGATACCGATGACCGTGATGTCAATGTTGATGTTGATATTGATAGACCAGTAACTGTTTGAGTTACTGATGAAGACAAATTGAAGAAAGCTTCCGATGATTTATAGATGTATCATGTATAGTGACTCCTTGCTCCTGCAGATGCTGTTATAATATCCTTCTCGTTAAGGGGGAGTGTTGAATATTGTAACTTCAAAGAATATTATAATTGTATTTTATTATTTCGGAGATGTTTCATCCCTCCGAGGTAACCCTACTATGTATCTGGAGATGTTTATTCCTCCGAGGGGTTGTATTAACTAGGGTTATTAGACCCACCATGTGAGGGTCAGCCCTGTGGTTATATTTTTGGGGTTATTAGTCTTCTCCAGGAGAGGTCGGCCCCATAAGGTCTTTTAGTCAGTTGGGAGTCAGTATAAATAAGAGAGGTGAACTCCTCATTAGATCATTCACTCACTTGTGGAAGAGTGCGCACTTGTCTGGGAGATCTGCTAAGGAGACAAAGAAGGAGGGAGCACATCTTGTATTTTGGTTGATCATCTTATTGAGGAAAGCTTTGCTGGGTTTTCTACCCCATGAGGGTTTCCCAGGGTATATTCTGTGTCTATCTTGTGATTGTGCTTCTTTCAATGATCTTGCTAGTCTATTTGGTTAAAACTTAACAACAACACCATTGCTCCTTCTACTAATAATGCTAATGTAGGGGCTGGAAATAGCCCTCATACTCATGGTCACTACACAACTTCTCTTGCTACTAGTAACGCTTATGCAGGGGGCAAAAATATGCCTTATAATTATACAACCGCTCCTGCTACCAATAGTACTTATGCAGCGGGTGGGAACATACCTCACAACTATGTTCATTACAACATGGTTCCCGCTATGAGTAATACTTATATGCCCCATAATTATGGTGGTAACCCTTACTATGATACAGTCGGTGATTTCCATCACTACAACCCACCTCATTACGGTGCTCACTGTCAAGCACTCTAATTGCAGATAATTAAATATCAAACACACAGAGCGTATGAAATTTATTGTCAACCCGAGGAAGTCTTTTTATTTCAAAGGACAAGTGCACAATATATGCTTAAACACAAAACCATTAGAAGTGATACTTTTATCTTCTATCATCCATGTTCATCCCAAGAATCTATGCAATCCCAATTGCCTTCTAACTGCTATACTACAACTCTTTTCTATTATGCATCAAGCAGAATTAATATCAGATCTAATCAACGATTGCAGGAAGGAAATCTCAATTGCATTCTAAAATAATCAACTGTCTAATTTAATCAAGCTGGGAATCATAAAGCATGACCTGAACATTACTCTAGAATTTGATAAAAGAGATTAAAGCAACTGTTCTAAGAAACTGGATTGCAAAATATAAATCAATCAACACATAACAGGAAAGCCAATTTGTAAGAGCTCCTGGGATTACGTTTCAGCTGTAGGATTAACACAGCAGTGTGAAAAGAAATTGAAATATATAAAACGAACCTAACTCAGTCGACTGTTATTCGATACCATTCACCAATCTCACGAATAAATCATTTACTGAGAAATCCACACAAGGAATGTTGCTGCTGCGTACAAAAGAAAGATCAAGCATCACACAACAAGAAAGATGAAATCCTAAATTAACACAGCAATCTCTGTGGAAGACGGGCCCAGTCTTCACACAGAGACGCTGGTTGAACAACACTCTCTTTAACTCAGAAGCAACTCAGTATATTAACAGAAGGATGAGTCCACAGTTTTGGCTCGACTGCTAATACAAGATAAATTAATTAATTGCTATCCAACCCCTTAGTCGAGGCAATTCCCCATACTTATACATACAATTGCAACATCTAAACCTATAATTGGGCAGCCATGAAGATCTCTGATCTTCAGGCGCCCTAAATAATCTAGCTGTTACAATGCGTGGTAGAACTGAAATATGAGAGAAGTATAAATTGTCCCAAGAGTGACGGTCCTTCCAGCTCACAGCTGGATTTGAGCAGCGACATACTTAAGATAGTTCTTCTGTTACAGCTGCCCTGCCACGACTGTGCCTTGATTGACGATTTGAGCCCCAAGGAACCTTCCACAAGCGATGAACGTTCCTTCATGACTTGTTCAGCTCCGATCTTCCTGCAGTCTATTGTCTTACTACCTTCATAAATCGCATCATGTTAGCACAGATTAAGAGATGCACAGCTTTAATCATCACAATCATAAGTATTAACACAATAAAACAATAATCGGCCATACCTTGGTAATTTGGGGAATAGATAAGGACAATAAGTTGAATTGCCAAGGTAATTGGTGTAAGACAAGGGAAGGGAAGATGATAAATGATGGTCAAAAAGGGCCAATTCTGGGCTCAACATCTCCCCCCAACTATCCTGTTGCATGTCCTCATGCAACAACCTGCATCTGAATATTGCACTGAACTTTGCCCAGGCAAGAGGAAAGAATGGAGATAAATCAGGCATCCCTTCTATCTTTTTGGAAAGCTTCTGTGAGCAGCCCGGCATCTTCCAACTTCACTGTTCCCCTTCCACTGCTACTTACTAATATCTGAGAATGCACTTGATGTGGTGGGGACCTTTCTGCAGCTCTCTTATGCTATGCCTGGGGAAGTTGAAAAGACACACTCAATCTGAATCCAACTCAATGACACCTGTAGGAGGTGGAAGCACTGGTTCTTGTGGGACAGTGTCTTCCAGCGCATCTGATCTTAACAAGGGAGTTGCTGGTTCTTGTGTAACAGCAACATCCGTTAAACCTTCTTCAGCAGCTGCCTTTATTGCTTTTGGAGACACTAGTTCTTGTGTAACAGTGTCTTCTTTGTCATTTGGCTGCTGAGATTGGATATCCTTTTCAATTTGCAGCTCCTCTTCCAAGATTTCAGTGTCACCTGAGTAGGGTGTCTGTACCTGTTCATCATCACTCCATTGTGTATCAGGAATGATATCTACTCCCGGGTTATCTCCCAACTGCAATTCAGGGGTTCTTGCTGCAGTATCCAAGGATGTTGGTTCTTGTGTGACAACATCCTGGCTTACCTCTTCATCCTTCTTTTGCTGCAGCTCCTCTTCTATGAGTTCTGTATCATGAGAGCTTTCTGGGGTCACCACCCAGAGTTCATCGTTGAATGCCAGAATATTCTCTGTCCCAGCTTCTTCTCCTGTCTGCTCAGTCGGTTGGACGGTCAAATTCAGGATTGCTGGTTCTTGTGTTGCAACATCATGTTCCAACTTATCACTGTCCTGCCTTTCCGTTTCTTCTTCTAAAATTATTGTGTCCTGGGAACGTTCTGGGGTTACAGCACAAAATTCTTCACTATCCTCCAGGGTATCCTTTGGCTCCATGATCTCTGTATCAAGGGAACATTCTGGAGTCTCACCATATTCTTTTATAAGCTCCATAGCATCCTTCATTTCCTGTTCTTCTCCCATCTGTTCTATGATTTCTGTGTTGTGGGAGCAATTTGGGATTGCCATACATTCCTCATAAATTTCCAGGGCATCCTCCACTCCATGTTCTTCTCCCATCTGTTCTATAACTTCTGCATCATGGGAAGTACCAGCTGCAGCAAGGATGTTTAAAGGTGCTGGTTCTTGTGTTGCAGCATCCTCTTTCTCCACTGCTTTCCCTTCTGTGGCTACAGGCTGTTGTGCTGAATAGGTGCTAAGTAAAATTTTATGGCCTGCTTCCTCAAAGATCTCCCCACAGGTGGGGCAGAGTATTCGCTCATCCTTTTCTCCAGCTCCAGCAGAAGCTGATTCCTCCACTTGGTCTGCAGCCTCTATTAATGTATACATCTTTCTTCCACCCTGCTTTCTGCAGACTTCCTTCCATGTTTCCAGCTCCCTTCTAAGTGCTTGGAGGTCCTCTTTCAGCATTGCATTTTCATACAGGAGTCCCTCAACTCCAGGTTCTTCCTCCACTGGTCCTTGTGGGGCATCCCTCGGTTTTGGTGTAAGGATTGGGGGTTCAACCTGTGTTTCTAAGGTTGCCCATTTTGTTCTAGCTGCCTCTGCTGCTGTAATTGACCGAGTTCGCTTCCTTCTAATTGGTGCCACTAAATCAAACTCATTGGTGGCCCTCTTCCTTTTCTGTGGCGTTTTCTTTTGTGACTTTACTTTTTGTAGTGTTTCTTCTCGTGGAGCTGGAACATAGGGAGGCAAAACTGAAGTTAAAGGAATATTTCCCTGCCCCCCATGCTGTTCTTCTTCAATCACAGCTCCTCCTCCTACCCACTCCGGTGAAGACTCGATTGTGACCAGCTCAATATCGTCTTCCATTGCTCTGGCTCCGTCATCTTCAGGTTCCATTGTCGCAGCTTTTGATGCTACTCCAATTTCACCTTCTGCTGTCGGAGCTGCCCTGTTATCTAGGTTTTCCGCGAGGGTTTCATCTACATTGTCGCCTGATAGCTCTGTTTGAGCTTCCCCTCGCTCTCCTTCAAATGCAGTGTCATCCCCCACTGGTTCTGCTTGTGCTGGGGATTCATATACTTCAAATGGCTCTACCTGTGCCTCGGGTTGTTCTTCCTCTGTGGTTTTTTCAACCCCTGATGTTCCTGCCTGTGCCCCCTGTTGCTCTTCTTCCGTTTCATCCCTCCCCCCAACTTCACTGGAGGAACTCCGGTCCTCCTGTTGTGGCGGAACTGGTATTTGCTGTAATGGAATGACCCTCAAGGGAACAGGTTGCTGTGGTCGGGTAATGAATTGCTCCCATGTTATATTATGTTGGGCCAGGGTTCTTATAATAATTAACTTAATAAGGCCATGGTGAGTGAGGGAGGATAATGGGTGCTTTGCAGATTGAACAAATGTTGCCATATGGCGCAAATCGTGCAATAGATAAAATGGAATATTTAACAAAATGCCATGACGGAGATGAGAAAGCAAAGGAAGTTCAGAGTTGTACACAGTTTGGTATCTACCTTCGCAAGTTATGTATTTCTTGAGGAAGATAGCAACCTGGTCCCATGGCTGCGGCAGTGACTTCAATGCAATCCCTCGCCTGGATGCTTCAACTTGCTCCCCTGGAAGTAAAAATTCTTCCCGTGCAACTGTTGCAGGGACTCGATGGTTAAACCAAGGTTTTCCCACCAACGGGATAGCTGTAACCTCGGATATAATGACCTCCGAAACATCTATACACAGCCCCCACACCGTGGAGTGTGTTTTAGTAAGATTCAATGCGAATTGCAGGGCTGCGTCCCGATCGAATCCGTCCAATCATTCAAAGAACTCGACCCAGCCAGCAGCTTGAAAAATGGCCAGAACCTGCGGATTCCGTCTAAGTTCCCGGGTATTGAAAGGTTCATGGAGAACTGGAATGCCCATGGTCCTGGCTGCAAGATGAAACTACTGTTCGACAGAGTACAGGATCCCAGAATGGAAGTTGCAGCACAAAAAATGCACGAATTGTTGAGCAGAGACGTTGAGCGAATGAACTAATTCGGAAAGTTAAGCGCAGAGAAGAGTTTAAACTTTGCATGCCGAATTGGAGAAGGTGGCAGTTATTAGTATTACGTCGTACGAGGGAAAGGTTCAATCAGGTATAAATGGTGGTACGAGTGAAGGTACGGCCAATCTCGTTTAAATGATATCAATACTTAATCACGTGATAAATGAAAGCCATACCTCATAGAACTGTGCGTCGGAAGGCTGCGGAAACTGGTGGAGCATGGAGTTGGTGACGTCACGGAGCCGAACGCGTGCATAGTCAGCCGTGGGATCATGATGACTCGGATAAGGCACGAATTTCCTCCACCGGTAAAACACAAGGCGTCGCATCCTCCGGGTTAAAATGATGAGTTCGCCGACAGGACTGGGGTGAATCAGCATCATAATTAGCAGATTGAACAATCCTTCTGTTAACACGGGAGTTACCACTGCAAGTTGCCAAAGAAATGATCACACAGCCGATGAAAAAGCTTGTTGCAGCTGGCAGGAAAGAAGTTACAGCCACCGGAAAGGAATTGGCGGCAACCGGAAAAAGATTTACGATATCAGGGAAAATTACGGCTGTCACGGGAAAATTTTACGGCGGCGGGAAAAATCTTACAGCTGGCGGGAAAATATTTTACGACTATGGGAAATATATCGCAGCCGCTGAAAAGAAATGGCAGCTATGTGGAAATGATGTGGAGGTGACTTGGTCAATGAGGTGGCAGCCGGGAAATGATGTGGCGGCTGCGGGAAAAAGATGTTGCAGCCGCCGAAGTTGCAGCTGCCGGAGTTGCAGCTGCCGGAATTGCAGCTGTCGGAGTTGCAGCTGCCGGAAAAGATTTGACGGCAGGCGGAAAAAAAAAAAAAAAACATTACGGCTACCGGGAAGTGAAATGGCCGTGGCTGGTAAGTGGAGTGGCAGCTGCGGAAAATGAGATGGCAGCCGTGGGAGATGAGGTGGCCATAGCTGGTGAATGAGGTGGCAACCATGGGGACGATGAAGTGGCAGCCGCGGAAACTGGAGTTGCAGCCGCCGATGTTGCAGCCGCAAATGTTGCAGCCGCCGATGTTGCAGCCGCAAATGTTGCAGCCGCCGATGTTGCAGCCGCAAATGTTGCAGCCGCCGATGTTGCAGCCGCCGATGTTGCAGCCGCTGATGTTGCAGCCGCAAATGTTGCAGCCGCAAAAGATTGACGGCTGACGGAAAGGGAATTATGGCTACCGGGAAATGGAGAATATGGTTGCCGGAAAATATGTTGCAGCTGCCGGAAAATATGTTGCAGCTGCCGGAAAATATGTTGCAGCTGCCGAAATTATTATTATTATTATTATTTTTTTTTTTTTTTTAAACACAAGGACAGCACGGAGAGATTTTCATTATGGGCCCCAAACTGATCGTTCTCCTGGCGCTTCCCTGAAATTTTTTTTTTTTTTTTTTTTAAAAAGACAACAACAAGCAAAGAGATCAAATGCAAAGAAAAAGAAAACGACAACTATACGCTACAGCAAGAAATCATTTATGTACAGCAAATATAATTTTCATTTTAAGATTTGGCAAAGGTAGAAAAATGTTCCTGCTCTGGTGCCAATTGGTAGTTGGGATCAGCAGCAATCTGTGAAATGAATGCATCTTTCGAAATGGGCTTCCGATACAGTCGCAGTCTGTGGCCATTAGCAAGTAATGGTATACGGTTTTCATCAATGGTGACCAGGCGAACAGTGCCGTTGTCAAATACCCTGTCAACCAAATATGGACCCAGCCATCTTGTGCGTAATTTCCCTTTGAAATCCTTCTTGAATCTGGAGTAATATAATAGTGCCCAGTCTCCTTCACGGAAGATTTTATTTTTGATGAATCGGTCATGCCAATTAGATCTCTGTTGCTGAAGCAGCACAGTCTGGTCTACCGCAGCTAACCGTTTCTCATCCAATTCATTTAATTGATTCAATCTTCTTTTCTGGGCTTCTGTTACATCCAGGTTCATTTCAATGGCTGTTTTCAGGGTCTTGATCTCAAATTCAATTGGAAAGATGGCACTCTTACCATACACCAGATCATAGGGAGAAAATCCCGTGGTGTTGCGCCAAGTCGTGCGATATGCCCACAGTGCTTCTGGAAGTCTGTCAGCCCAATCCCTTCGATGGCTTTTAACTGTTTTAGTAAGGATTGCTTCGATAACTTTATTAGTGCTTTCCACCTGACCATTGGCCTGGGGATGATAAGGTGAAGCTATCTTGTGCTGCACATGATACTTCCGGAGCAAGGATTCCAATTGGTGTGAAATAAATTGTGGTCCCCCATCGGTGACTACTTCCTTTGGTATTCCAAAACGGGTAAAAACTTCACTGTACAGGAAATCAATCACCGCCTGGTCATTTGCTTTAGCCAAAGCTACAGCTTCTACCCACTTAGTCATGTAATCTGTACACACCAAGATGTAAACCTTCTGTTTGGAAGGAGGGTTGATAGGACCAACAAAGTCCAATGCCCATCTATCAAACGGTTCCAGTACCACTTGGGGCTGTAAAGGCATCTGATCTGTCTTATTAGGTTGGCCCATCCTTTGGCAGCTGTCACAGGACTGAACATATTTTTTAGCATCTCTGAACAGTGTCGGCCAATAATAGCCCATCCGCAACGCCTTATGTCCTGTTCTTTTATCTGCAAAGTGTCCTCCGCAAGGTTCATCGTGACAGGCCTTCAGTATATGAAAGATCTCATCTTCCCTTACACATCTTCTAATTTCAAGATCAGGTCCTGTGTAAAAGAGATGGCCTTTGAGCCAACAATACCTGGCACTTTGCTGAATAATTTTTCTTTTCTCTCGTTTAGACATATGTGGCGGAAGCTTCCCTGCAGCCAAATAATTAGCAATGTCTGCATACCAGGGTGAATGAGCTGAGAGTGCGAATAAATGTTCATCCGGGAAAGCATCCTCAACAGGTGAACTGTCATCACTGTTAGTAAATCGTGATAAAAAAATCAGCAACAACATTTTCTTTTCCAGGTTTATCTATAATAGTAATATCAAATTCCTGTAATAATAAAAGCCACCTGGTTACTCTGGCATTAGTGACAGGTTTATTCATTAAATACTTAATGGCAGAGTGATCAGTATGCACAAATGTAAGATACCCAGTAATGTAATGCCGAAACTTATTAATAGAATAAACAATAGCAAGGAATTCTTTTTCAGTAACAGTATAATTTAGTTCAGTAGGGGCTAAGTTTTTACTAACATAATAAATAGCATAAGGTACTTGACCATCCTGCTGTCCTAGTACTGCCCCAATGGCGGTATCAGAAGCATCTGAAGAAATGTGGAAAGGTATGGTCCAATTAGGTCCCCTTAAAATAGGGGTTGTGGACAGTTTCTCTTTAAGCTCATCAAATGCTGTCTGGCATGCTGTACTCCATACAAACTGTGCGTCCTTCATTAACAATGAAAACAAAGGCGAAGCAAGTTTGGAGAAGTTTTCTATGAATCTTCTGTAATACCCAGCATGTCCCAGAAAACTTCGCACCTCTTTCTGAGTTGAAGGGGTTGGTATATTCTTTATCACCTTAATTTTTGAAGGATCCACTTGAATACCATCAGTAGAGATGAAATGTCCTAATACCACTCCCTCACTCATCATCATGTGGCATTTTTCAGTGCTTAGTGAGAGGCGAGCCTGTTCACAGCGAATTAAAACTTTCTTCAAGTTTTCCAGTGCTTCCTCAAAATCCCTGCCATAAGGAGTAAAATCATCCATAAAAACTTCCATGCTATCATTAACCAGTTCAGAAAATATGCCAATCACAGCTCTTTGGAACGTTGCAGGTGCATTGCACAATCCAAAGGGAAGCACCCTGTAGGCGAACGTTCCCCAGGGGCAGGTGAAGGTGGTCTTATCCTGATCCTCTGGAGCAATCTGAATTTGATTGTACCCACTGAACCCATCCAGGAAGGAGAAGAACTTCTTCCCAGATAGGTTATCAAGTACCTGGTCAATAAAGGGCAGAGGAAAGTGATCCTTCTGTGTAGCCTTGTTCAGCTCCCTATAATCGACACAGACTCTCCATTTACCATTTTTCTTGGGTACAATTACAAGTGGGGAAACCCACTCACTGTCTGAGATAGGATAGATGAATCCTGCTTCCAAGAGTTTCTGGATTTCTTCCTTCACTATATCCCTCAGATTGGGGTTCATGCGTCGTTGGGGTTGACATACAGGCCGGGAGTCGTTTTTAATATAAATATGATGAGTGCACAGACTAGAGGGAATACCCTTCATGTCTGTATACTCCCAGGCGAATGCCCCCTTACGTTCCTTCAAGAGATTGGTTAGGCGCTTTTGTTCTTCTGAGGAGAGACCAGGATTGATGTTCAAAGTTCTCCCAGGCTCTACCTCAATAGGAATGCTTTTCGAGTTTTTCAATACTGGGATTACGTTTGTGTCATTTTCTAGTGCTTCCTCCGTAAGCTGTTCTTGTTCTTCTTTACCGAGGGTACTGTTCAGGAGTTGATAAACTTCCTTGTCTACTGAAGCAGGTTCGCTAATGAAATTATTAATGGCATCGTCTTCTGTTTCGTTTTTGAAGGTTAGTGCCTTCCCTATTGTTAGTAATGGCTGAACATCTTCCTCTTCTTCCTGTTCTATCCAAAGGGAGGTTTCAGTTTCTAGACTCGGCCGTGCTGGAGGGTACAGGGTGAGGTTTTTGGTTTCCATGCCATCAGATATAGTCATAGATCCTGATTGGAAGCTAATACAAGCATCGGCTGTAGCCAACCAGGGCCTCCCCAAAATCAATGGATGTCCCCCCAGCTGTGATTTTGGTTGTAATACCAGAAAATCGGCAGGGTATTCCCATGAGTCTACTGAAATAACAAGGTCGTCCAAAATCCCTTCGGGTCTGATAGTGGATCTGTCTGCCAATTCTAAGATAGTAGGGGTCGGTCTAATATTGGTGAATCCGAGCTTCTTTACAGTCTCCATTGTTATAACATTGATCGCAGCTCCTAAATCTACTAGTACATTGGGTATCTGTGTTTGTCCTATGTGTACAGTGACAGTAGGATTGCCGGGATCCTCATACTTGGTTATAGGGGTTTTTCCAGTCATTAAAGCGGATAAATTCCCTATAACATGAACAGTAGGAGGATCTCTGGGTTTCCTTCCCGGTCTTTTAGTGCACAGGTCCCGAACAGTTCTAGCGTAGATAGGTACATCTTGAAGAGCTTGTAAAAGGGGAATCTTAACATAAAGGTTCTTCAATTCTCCTAAGAGATTGAACTGAGGTTGCCCCCCTCTTTGTGGCAGCATCAATCTCTCAGGGTAAGGTGGTTGCCTTACCAACTGGGTAGGCTGCGTGTTATCCACTTCATCGTTTAATGTTTCAGCCCTCCCATCTGAGGGATGCTCAGCATCTTCAATGATAGGAACCGGATCAAAAGGATGCTGGGAACTCTCTCCTTTGTCATACACAGTTGGTGGAATATTTTCTGCAGTTCCACGTTCTACTATCTTTCCAGGCCGTAAGTGAATATCATTACAAGGTACAGGGGAGAGAGAGTAGGCTGGCATATTGAGAGCTTCCAATTGCTGGACTGTTTTATTGTTTGGGTTAGGGTTAGGTTGGGCAGGCAGCTGAGGCCGTATTGGTATGTTAGGCACAGGATTATTTTGCAGCTGCAGCTGCGACTGCTGAGGTGGGTATTGAGGATATTGATGAAATTGAGGATATGGAGGATACGGTAACTGTTGAGGTGGAGGTGGTTGAGGAAACTGGTTCCCAGGATGGAAGTTCCTCCATCCAGGAGACCATGAAGTAGGTTGGTGTGGAGGCTGTGTCCAAGGACTCCATGAATTATATCCTTGCATCGCAGGTTGAGGGGAATTCCACTGAGCATAATTTGAAGGGAATTGTGTATTCACATTTTGCATATTAGTATTCCAATTATTCAAATTATTAAAAAATGGAAATGAATCGGGAGACATACCTTGATTCCGGGGTTGCCAGGGTTTCTTCTGTGCAATGAAGTAGGCTGAATCCGCCTCTGGAGTTGATGCCTGCAGAACAGCCTTCACTTGGGGCAACGTGGGGCAGTCCTTCATATCATGATTCAGCTCGCACAGCTGACACACTTGTACTTTGTCAAGAGGGCATTCCTTCAGTGGATGAGTCTTTCTACATCGGGGACAAAACACCCCTAGTGTGAGATCCTCCACTGCCTGTCTTTGCTTGGCCTTCAAGACGTCAATCTCTGAAGAGATAGAGCTCATCATTTCTATTTTAAAGTTTTCAAGAAGATTGCCTATCTCTGCACGTGTAGCTCCCCCATTGGATGACTTCTGAGTTCTGTCGAAGACATCACGTTCCAGGTTATTTCGTTTATGCTGCTTATTATGCCTAGAAGATCCCCTGGAATATCTCTTACATAATTCCACAATTGTCTCAAAAGATTCTTTAGAGATATCCCCCTTTCCTAATAAATTTAGCATGTCTAAACAATCGTCCCTGATTCCTCGAAGCAAGATTATCTTCAGCACATCTAGTCCCATGTTCGTCTGTCCAGCTCTCTGCACATTGTACAGCAACCTCTCCACAAAATCCTCCAAACTTTCATCCTCCTTCTGTACCATCTTGAATAACTCCTCCCTTTTGTCCCTGGTGTTACAATATTCTTGATATTTTTCCAGGAATACTTGCTTCATCTTATTCCAATTAGAAACAGTTCCTCCCCCAAGGCTCATGAACCATCGTAATGCATTGTCCTTCAGGGTGGCAGGAAAAAGCTTCAACTTTTGAGCATCTGTGACATAATCATAGCTGTGACAGAGGATATCGAATTCAAACAGGAATTCATCTGGATCCTCTGCCGCCCTGCCATGGAAGCGGGGTAACACCGACGGTGAAATGTTTTTCATAGGAGCTGTCCCCTCTAGCTGCTGTATTGGGAATTGCAATGTAGCCATAGTTTCTGGCGGGGAATTATCTTCATGATGGTATTGTACCACTGCTTCTTCCTCTTCGTTCTCATGTCTATTATTCATCTTTTCTTCTGTATCTTCTCCTTCGATTGTTTCTTCGTCCCTTTCCTCAATTGTAACAGCTGCGTATTCTCCGGTTGTAACAGCTGCGTATTCTTTGGTTGTAACAGCTGCGTATTCTTCAGTTGTAACAGCTGCGTATTCTTCAGTTGTAACAGCTGGATCAGCTGTTCCTTCTTTAGCAGGAGTATATGCAGGAATCACAGCTGCTCCTGTATCTTCCACTATAGATCCTGATGCTGGCGCTCTAGGATCAGCAGGGCCTCTTTTGATAGGAGTCTCCCGTTGACGAGATCTGACAGCTGAATCCGTTTTGTCAACAAGGTCGTCGATGAATGTTCTTCTGCCCAGCGGTGGACCTCGACCACGACCCGAACCACCTGCACTGTTAGTAATTTGTGGAGTTTTGGGGGTTGGGAGGTGATCGCGTTTTACCCTCCTCGTATTCATGCGAAGCAGATCATTTCAAAAACAACCCAAAAGACTGGCTAAAAGCAAATATCAAATACGACTAATGACTAGTGTTTAATTTTCATCCTTCCCCGGCAACGGCGCCAAAATGTCAAGCACTCTAATTGCAGATAATTAAATATCAAACACACAGAGCATATGAAATTTATTGTCAACCCGAGGAAGTCTTTTTATTTCAAAGGACAAGTGCACAATATATGCTTAAACACAAAACCATTAGAAGTGATACTTTTATCTTCTATCATCCATGTTCATCCCAAGAATCTATGCAATCCCAATTGCCTTCTAACTGCTATACTACAACTCTTTTCTATTATGCATCAAGCAGAATTAATATCAGATCTAATCAACGATTGCAGGAAGGAAATCTCAATTGCATTCTAAAATAATCAACTGTCTAATTTAATCAAGCTGGGAATCATAAAGCATGACCTGAACATTACTCTAGAATTTGATAAAAGAGATTAAAGCAACTGTTCTAAGAAACTGGATTGCAAAATATAAATCAATCAACACATAACAGGAAAGCCAATTTGTAAGAGCTCCTGGGATTACGTTTCAGCTGTAGGATGAACACAGCAGTGTGAACAGAAATTGAAATATATAAAACGAACCTAACTCAGTCGACTGTTATTCGATACCATTCACCAATCTCACGAATAAATCATTTACTGAGAAATCCACATAAGGAATGTTGCTGCTGCGTACAAAAGAAAGATCAAGCATCACACAACAAGAAAGATGAAATCCTAAATTAACACAGCAATCTCTGTGGAAGACGGGCCCAGTCTTCACACAGAGACGCTGGTTGAACAACACTCTCTTTAACTCAGAAGCAACTCAGTATATTAACAGAAGGATGAGTCCACAGTTTTGGCTCGACTGCTAATACAAGATAAATTAATTAATTGCTGTCCAACCCCTTAGTCGAGGCAATTCCCCATACTTATACATACAATTGCAACATCTAAACCTATAATTGGGCAGCCATGAAGATCTCTGATCTTCAGGCGCCCTAAATAATCTAGCTGTTACAATGCGTGGCGGAACTGAAATATGAGAGAAGTATAAATTGTCCCAAGAGTGACGGTCCTTCCAGCTCACAGCTGGATTTGAGCAGCGACATACTTAAGATAGTTCTTCTGTTACAGCTGCCCTGCCACGACTGTGCCTTGATTGACGATTTGAGCCCCAAGGAACCTTCCACAAGCGATGAACGTTCCTTCATGACTTGTTCAGCTCCGATCTTCCTGCAGTCTATTGTCTTACTACCTTCATAAACCGCATCATGTTAGCACAGATTAAGAGATGCACAGCTTTAATCATCACAATCATAAGTATTAACACAATAAAACAATAATCGGCCATACCTTGGTAATTTGGGGAATAGATAAGGACAATAAGTTGAATTGCCAAGGTAATTGGTGTAAGACAAGGGAAGGGAAGATGATAAATGATGGTCAAAAAGGGCCAATTCTGGGCTCAACACTCACAGTACATATATACCTACTTACCCTCACACGGGTCAGGTTGGAGGAGGTTATCAGCCTTATGGATAGGGTCACGGTTATGGTCCATCTTATCCTTCAAGTCCGTATAATCAACCTTTTATGGGAGCTAATAATCAATCTTTTCAGCCGCGACTTCTGTTCCTTGCTCAATTGAATCTTCTGGATGTTTCGAAGCTCACGAATGATCCGGTGTGTCATGATCCTAACTGGCCTCCAGTCCCTACCAAGCTCCCTTCGAACATTCCCAAGTTTGAGGGGAAGGGTGGTGAGTATCCAGGTGATCACGTCATGACTTTTCAACTTTGGTGCTCATGAAACTCATTAAATCATGATTCTGTTCATTTGAGACTATTTCAACGCACCCTCATGGGGGCAGCCGCGAAGTGGTATGTTGAGTTGCCTGGGGGCACATACAGCGGTTTCAATGAGATAGCCTTTCCTGGATCATTTCCAGTTGCCGGTTCGATACGATATTGGCATTGAACTCTTGTCTACCTTCAGCCAGAATAAGGCCACACACATCTCTGACCACGTTCAAGAGTGGCGTCAATGGAAGAGGTTAGTGAAAGCCAACATTCCTCCAGAATTTTTGTTGGAATGGTTTCTCAAGTATTTGGTTCCATACATTTCTAAGGATGTTTCGATGTCCGGCATAACGACTGAGGAACAAACTATACTAAAAATCCAGCAATTAGATTTGCTTTATGCTCAATCTAGAATTCTATATGACATTATTCCTAATGCACCGCGATCACGACATGAGCCCAAGCCAGTTCCTAGACCACATGCCAATGGCATTGTTGGATCTGCAAGTACTCAACCTGTAGATTTGGTTGCTAATAAAATGAAAGATTTGTCACTCAACCAATCTACTCCCAGACAGGTTCACACCTTGTCCACTTCCACCCCATCGTCCGATGTACACGCTATGCAATCGGAAAACCCATCGGGTAACCAACATCTTGGTGGTAAGAAGAAGGGGAGAAACAACCGTAAGGGTGGAAATAATGGGAACAATGGTAGTAATTGTAATACTCCTCAGAAAGAGAATGCCAACCCTCTTTGGGAAGGTGGAAATGCTGGTGGGGACCGTGAACCTAGGCATAAAGTGAAATTCCCTTGCAAGCTTTGTGGGGAAGATCATCTTACTCACTTGTGTCCTTAGATTGATGAAGCATCGAAGCATCTTGCACAGAGCCCAGCTGTGTTCGAAGACCCCCTTCCACATCATCAGAATATGGCTTCGAATGCTCCCTCTACTAGTTATGGGACTCATGAAACTTCCACATCTTCTCCCCGTCCCAGTGGCTTTGGATGAGTGAATATGGTTAAATCAAAGGTTAGTGTTTCCACTCGCCAATGTGATTATGATGCACCACAACTGAATATGGGGAATGAGTCTTCTCCTCCTCCTGATACCTCTTTGCATATCGAGAAACCCACTGCTATGTCGTGAATACTAAAAGGTGGTCTCAAGCGCTCTACGCATAATCCCAATACTCGAGCCGCGGAGAACTACTCTATTGTAGAAGACTTGGGTCAAACTCCGTGTGCCATGTCGGCTCTCGATGTTTTACAGGCGTATCCTTCTCAAAGGCATTCCCTTTTGTGTGCTTTAGGAGTTTAGGATGGGGTAATTCCTAATGTTATCAAGTTTGACACTACTGATGTCCAACCTTGCTTACCCTACCATGTGAATTTTCAAGTCCATGTGGAGTGCCTACAGAATATTGTCAAAAGAATGGTGGTTGACGAAGGTGCTTCTACGTCAGTGATGTATTTATCTTGTTGGAAAGATCTTGGCTCTCCTCCCTTATCAAATTCTATGACCACGCTCACTGCATTTAATGGTCGGTCATTTAAGCCGCATGGTATTATCCCTTCCCTTGTTGTCCGCTTGGATGGGAAACCCGTGCCTATTGAAGTCAAGGTGGTTGATGTTCCCATCGACTACAACCTTCTCCTGGGTAGGAATTGGATGTACTCTATGAAAGTGGTCACATCCACTGTATTCAGAATTATTTGCTTTCCACAAGAAGGCAAGATTGTGACAGTCGACCAGCTAGATTTTGTTAGGCCCTATTCCACAGCATCCACGGGACCTGTGGTCCCCCAAGTTACAGATTCTCAGCTGGCAATTGGGAACATGGGTGTTGGATTGTACCCCTCATTGTTGGGATCTTTTGATTTCCCCTCACCCATTGCTTTTATTGGAACCATTTGCGATAATGCGCCTCCTCCCTTGAATAATGTATCATTCCGGACTCTGTATTTTGATGATCCATGGACCTTACTGTCCACGTCTGGAGACATCGCGCATGTTGGAATGGCTATGCCACTGTCTGTTGCTAAGCTTGCATATCAAGATATTCAACAAGCCATTGCAGAGACAGATCTCTCCTCTTCACGGATAGAGGAGGAAGATCCTGTTATGCTGTCGAAATGGGAAATCGACTCATCTTGTTCGCACGATTGTCTTGATAGTACTTTACCTTCGGATGAAGCTATTGTTAAGGCCAGGTGTGGTAGTGAGAGACCTTGGGAAGACATGCATCATCTCTCCCATTTTCTTCCCAACCTTGATCTTATCGAGCAAGAAGAGTTTAGGATGACTCTTACTGAGATGGTTGGTCACTTTGTGGTTCCTTGGGATTCGCATGGGATTTACGCTGAGGGGAACATGGCTAATATTTACACTACCATACTGATCAACATTTCTCATACCCTCGGAAAGGTTGAGAACATTTACATCATTGCTGATAGCTCTCCTAAAGAGGTTTGCATCTACACCAAATTATTTAAGGATCTCCGGGAAGCTTTCTCCTGGTCATATGAGGAGATGCCAGGAATAGACCCCATCATTTTCAAACATGAGATAAGAACATAGCCTAACGCTAATCCGGTTCGACAACGCCTTCGTGTTGTGAACCCTTGAAAGGCAGCCACGATCAAGGTAGAGGTGGAGAAACTGCTTAAGGCTTGTTTTATCTACCCAGTTCCCCTTACCGAACGGGTGTCACATCCCATTCCTGTGGATAAGAAGAAGGGAACTATTCGTGTATGCACTGATTTTAGAGACCTGAACCGTGCATGTCCGAAAGAAAGACACACCATTTATTTGGGATGAGTGAGCCCAGTGTTGATGTATATGTAACTTCGGAATGTATTTCATCTATGTATATTGTACTCCTATAGAGATGTTATTATTCCTCTATACGGAAGTGTCGTCATTTGTATTGACAAGTGTCGCAAGTTTCATAACTTGTCGATGGGTTATTAGACCACCATGTGTGGGGTCGGCCCTGATTAAGTTAACCATGGGTTATTAGACTGAGTTAGGCAAGTCAACCCTGTTGATTTATTTGGTAGGACAGGGTTTGTATAAATAGATATCGAGAGATCTCTATTTGATCATCTCATTACTAACTCTTCCATCGCTCGAAAAGTGGCGCACATGTGAGGAGGATCAACTGCTAGGAGAAGACTATCTATTGTACTTTGGTAGTATCATTGCTCTCTCTTTCTCTAAGGAAGTTGTGGGGTTTTTCACCTTTATGGTTTTCCCCAGTGAAACTTTGTCTATCTATTGTCTCATGTGATTGCTTGGTGTGATTGATATGCATTGTTATACTTGATATGTTGTACATGTTATTCTCTCAGTAAAGATCCTAGATTATATTGAATTAATGCTAAAAAATTAACGTGGTATCAGAGCTTCCTTGAGAGGAAGACATTGTGCAGTGGTGGAAACTAGGGTTTCTTGTTTATTGGGTTTCTCTCCACAGGTTTTGGAAAGGAAGTAAGGTTGATTGACTCTACTCATCAAGGAGAATCTTTCTGTCCATTCAGAATTCAATTCTGGGCACTTTCAGTTTTGGCCTTAAAATTTAGGGTTTCCACAAAAATAGGAATTTTTGAATTCTGAGGACATAGCTTGAAGCTCCTTGGAAAAATCGAAGTTTAGATCTTTGGATCGAGATTTTTGGTTGGGTGAAGCTCTGGGAAACTCAAACCCTAATTTTGGGTCCTCCCAAGTGAATCCAAGAAGACTAAAAGGCATTTATAAAGGGTGAAGCTTTGCATATTTCAAATTCTGAATATACCAGGCTAGTCAGCTCATCAAGGTGCATCTTTCTATCCTTTCAGAAAGTTGAAATTCACATTTTGAATTTTTAGAGTTTCTCTGACAAACCCTAATCCAGGACCAGAGCCAGATTTCAGCAAATCAAGTGGTAAGACCTAAATATTTTATTTCAATTTAAGTTTCTCATTAAAATGTATCACCACACCAAGCTTGAGGATAAGCTTGAAGGGGATGATAACTTTTGAGCATGGAAGTATAGGATTGGGTTAATCCTAAAAGAAAATGAATTGGACACTTACATAAGTGAAGAGGTCCTTGTCCCAGAGGGAGAAGAGGCTAAGGCCTTACATAAGAAAAACTTGGTCAAGGCAAAGAGGATCATTGTTGATTCTATCAAAGACCATCTCATACCACATGTGTCATCTCTGAAGACACCCAAGGAGATGTTTGATTCCCTGACCAAGCTATTTGAAGGAAAGAACATAAATCGGAAGATGACTCTGCAGAACCAATTGAAAGGGGTAAAGCTTCAAAATGGAGAGACCATTCAATCTTATTTCTCTAAGGTATCTCATATCAAGGAACAACTTGAAGCTCTAGAAAAAGTGGTGGATAATGGTGAAGTTGTCATGACCACTTTGAATGACCTACCTAGGTCATGGGATTCCTTCATTCAAGGAATATGTGCAAGAAGGAAGTTGATCTCCTTCAGTAGACTATGGGAGGAATGTTCACAAGAAGAGGCTAGGCTTGTAGCCTGAGAAGAAAAGCTGGGAAGTGAATATCAAGTTCTCATAGCTCACACCAAAAGAAGCAATCCCAAGAAGGAGAACTCTCATCACAGGGAAACCTCTTAAAAAGGGTAAGAAGGATCTGAGATGCTTCACATGTAATGAGAAGGGACACTTTGCTGCATATTGTCCCAAGAACAAAAGGGAAAACAACTTCAACAACAAGAAGAAGGGAAACAAGAAGAGATATAATGCTCATGCTGCTGAGGATGATGAACCTCCCAAGAAGAAGACTAGAGAATAAAGTGATGACTCATCTAGTGAAGATGAATATGTTCCAATATTTGCTCTCACAGGTACTATCTCTCATGGATGTAATGATTGGATTATTGATAGTGGGGCTTCCAAACACATGACTGGGTTTAAAGAATCTTTTGCAAATCTATCTGAACATGAGTCACCCCATAAGGTGAAACTTGGGGATGACTATCAATATCCTATCAAAGGAAGTGGTGAATCCTCCTACAACCTAGACTCTAGGAAGTTTTTGAAGATGAAAAATGTTATATATGTACCTGGGCTCAAGAAGAACCTACTCTCCATATCTGCATTGGATGCCAAAGGCATGCGGGTTGCATTTGTAGATGGCCAAGTCCTAATGTGACCAAATGGTAAAACTATAGATGATGCAGTAGTGATTGGAGAGCAAGAGGGAGGATTGTACAAATTGAAGGGACAACATGAACATGCCATGGTACATGAATCCATGGAGCCAAGTGAACTTTGGCATAGAAGGCTTTCACATGTGCACTATAGAGCACTACCAATTGCGAGCAAAGCTGTAGAAGGTCTTCCTAAAATCAAGACAAAGCATGATGGTATTTGCAAAGGATGTGCAAAAGGAAAGAACATTAAGAAGTCATTTCCAAGCAGTGAAAGCAAAGCTAAAGGGATCTTGGAAATTATCCACTCTGATGTATGTGGTCCGATGTCTTCCATTTCTCTGAGTGGGTATGTATACTATGTCTTTTTCATTGATGATTTCTCTAGGAAGACTTGGATTTATTTATTGAAGAACAAAGATGAAGTGTTTGATAAGTTCAAGGAATTTAAAGCTTTGATGGAAAATCAAACTGATAAGAAATTAGAGAAATTTTGAGGTCAAAAAAAGGCCTCAAAACAAAGAAAATGTACTATAAAATACAACCAATCACATTCTAGTAGATGACATCATCCCCCTTGGTGAGGTGGCATTGCATGAGTTAAGAATGTTTATTTGTCAAATTTTCTATGGTGGATGAAAACACATAGTTAACCAAGGTAGTGGTGTAAGTACTTTTAAGTCATAAAGTAAAGTACTCATAATGAATGTCTTTTCACACTTTCACATAAAATAATATTATTGTCATTTTCAAGTGAAGTACTCTTAATTCATAAATAAAGTCCTTTCGCATTTTTTTATAAAATAATATATTATCATTTTTATGTTTTTAATTTTAAATTATATATTCACTCTATTCTATTTAATAACATAATATCAAACTAATAAAGAATAATAATAGATTTAATAAATAATAATAATAATAATAATAATGCAATGTGGATTGTAATAATATTATTGACATTTTACATGTAAATAAATTATCAATTAAATTACATTATTAAATTCATGAGAAAAGTAGTAAATATAAAAAGTCAACTTAAAATTTAAAAAAAAGCTTTTAAAAATGTTTTTTATTATTTAATTTCATTTGCAAGTTCAAGACAAATAAATGTTAAAGGACAATACATTTTTGGGAATTGACAATGAATCTTAGTCACATCAATGTAGACTTATTTTATTAATTTTATTTCTAGTGAATTTTAAAAAGTAACTCAACCATGGTTATTTATATTGTGCATAGAAAATAGTGTGTGAGGTGACTTGTCATATATACCTACCCCATAAAACCCCCAATTCATAATATTTTAATATATCTCATATTTTTGTAGTACATCTCTTAGGAGGCCCTTTTTTGACCTCAAAATCTCTCTAATGATCAAGACCTTCAGATCCGACAATGGCAGAGAATTCACTTCAGGTGATTTCAAGAAGCTATGCAGTGATTCAGGAATTAAGAGGGAGTTGACTGCTCCCTACAATCCACAACAAAATGGAGTTGCAGAAAGGAAGAATAGAACAATCATGGAAGCAGCTGCATGATCAGGATCTTCCTATGCATCTATGGGCGGAAGTAGCTAGGATAGCTGTATATGTGCAGAATAGAACACCTCACAAGATATTGGACAAGAAGACACTAGAAGAGGTATTCTCTGGTAAGAAACCTGAAGTCAACCATCTCAGAATATTTGGTTGTCCAGTATACACTCATATTCCAAAGGAAAAGAGGAAAATTGCATGGGCTAGAGAGCTCATTCAAGATGCATAAAGATATGGAATTCCAAAAGAAGAACACAAAGCAAAGAAGATAACTAGATCACATACCAGCTATGTTGCTTTACTTTGTGATATTATGAACAAAGAACCTTCCAGTTATGAAGAGGCAGCGGAAAAGAAAGAATGGAAGGATGCCATGGTCGAGCAATATCAGTCGATCATGAAGAATGATGTTTGGGATGTAGTCCCAAGACCTGAAGGGAAGTCTATTGTGACTTCCAAGTGGATCTACAAGATCAAGCATGCTGTAGATGGCAGCATAGAAAAGTACAAAGCGAGATTTGTAGCTTGTGGCTTCTCTCAGAAAGAGGGAATAAACTATGAAGAAACTTTTGCTCCTGTAGCCAGATACACCTCCATCATATTAGTACTTTCTCTGGCTGTAGTGATGAAATGGAAGATACACCATATGGATGTCAAGACAGCTTTCTTGAATGGTGTAATCGAGGAGGAAGTGTATGTGGAGCAACCACTTGGTTTTGAGACACATGACAGGCAGTCATATGTGTACAGACTGAAGAAAGCCTTGTATGGCTTGAAGCAAGCTCCTAGGACTTGGTATGGTAGGATAGACAGCTTTCTATCTAGTCTGGGCTTTACTAAGAGTAAAGCAGATTCCAACCTTTACTTCAAGGTTGAGGAAGGAAATCCTGTGATACTACTCTTGTATGTGGATGACCTGTTTGTAACAGGAGAGGATTGATTGATTGTTGATACCAAGAGAAAGCTTGCTGCCGAGTTCAAGATGAAGGACTTAGGTATGATGAACCACTTTCTAGGCATGGAGGTGTGGTAGAGTGCAGATGGAATCTTCCTTGGACAAGGGAAGTATGCAGTAGAGATCCTGAAGATGTTTGAGATGATGGACTGCAAGGCCATGGCCACACCTATGGAATCAAACCTGAAGCTTTTGTGTGATGCTTCATTTGATCCGGTTGATGTCATGATGTATCGTCAGATAACTGGGTCCTTGATGCACCTAACGAATACGAGACCAAATATTTGCTTTGTGGTGAACACATTAAGCTAGTTCCTAATGGATCCCAGAGGTGTTCACCTGGTTGTTGTAAAGCATATTCTAAGGTACCTGAAGGGTACAATTGATTATGGGCTCAAGTATGATGCGAATCAAAAGTTTGACCTGCGGGGTTATGTTGATTCAGATTGGGCAGGCAGTGCTGCAGATATGAAGAGCACATATAGGTGTTGCTTCAGTATGGGATCAGGTGTGATATCTTGGTTTAGCAGGAAGCAGTCCTGTGTAGCATTGAGTATAGCCGAAGTAGAACATGTTGCAGCTTGTTCGGCTAGTTGTGAGGCAGTATGGCTCTGAAAGCTACTGTCTGAGTTATTTGATCTTCCTATAGAGGCTACTGGTATATTTTGTGATAACCAGAGTTGTGTGAAGCTGTCTAAGAACCCGGTGTTCCACGACAAGTCAAAACACATTGAGATCAAATATCAGTATATCAGGGATATGGTGCAGAGAGGAGCAATGAAGCTCTTATATGTTGTGATGGATGAGCAAGTTCCAGATGTGCTGACGAAACAACTAGCCATAGTGAAGTTTGAGTACTTCAGGGAGAGGCTTGGTGCTCTTTAGATTGATGACACTTCGAGGAAGAAGTGATGGACACATTTGTTGGAAGCCATTCCAAGCATGGTGAGAGGAGGATCCTTCCCATGACTGTGGATGTAAGCGCTAGATGATGAGCATCAGGACGATGCTCTAGTTACTGCTCTGTATATGTGTCATGTTGGATGCTTGGTATGATCGGTTGGATCATGTATATGTATATGCATCATGTTGGATTCTTGTTATGATCGGTTGGATCATGTATATGTATATGCATCATGTTGGATGCTTGTTATGATCAATTGGATCATGTATATGTATATGCATCATGTTGGATACTTGGACCATGTATCTGTATATGTATCAGGTGGATACGTTGTATGATCAGGTAGATCATGTATGTTGATATATATCAGGTGGATACATTGTATGATCAGGTGGATCATGTATCTGTGTATGTATCAGGTGGATCATGTATTATGATATGTATCAGGTAGATACATGGTATGCATCAGGTGGATGCATTGTATGATCAGGATGATCATGGATGACAAGCTTGAGGATGTTTCTCCAAATGACATGCATCAGGATGATGCAGTGATGATGATCAGGATGATCATGTACATCAGGACGATGTATGGTGAGTATCAGGTTGATACTCTGTGGCTGTGGACAGGTTGTGAAAGGGTAGCATGTAAAAAGTCCTGGAGATCTGGACAGGATGAAAAAGGCCTCAGATGCTCTTTAGAGATCTTGCTTGGCAAGACACTCTTTTAAGGTTTTGTTAGACCACATGCAATAAGTTCAGGAGATCTGGATAGGATGAAAAAGGCCTCAGGTTCTCTTTAGAGATATTGCTTGGAAAGACACTCTTTTAAGGTTTTGTGGTAGGAGTCACATGTAATAAGTCCTGGAGATCTGGACAGGATGAAAAAGGCCTCAGATTCTCTTTAGAGATCTTGCTTGGAAAGACACTCTTTTAAGGTTTTGTGACAGTCACATGTAAAAGATCCTGGGAGATCCGATAGGTTGAGCTGTGTGCTCATAAAATGCCTGGGATTCTCTTTTGAGGTTTTCTTGATGCATGTAATCAGTCTTGAGGATTCCACAGTATGGTCAATGATGATGAATACCTACAGGTGGTGGGCCTACATCCAGTATGAAAAAGGATTGGCTCTGTAGAAATTCCTATGACGAGTACATCAGAGATTGATTGAGATAGCAGTAGTAGTGACGATGTTGATGATTCAAGGATGATGATTCACTGATGATGATCCAGAGAAGAAGACTTGTACTAGTAGATCTATATCGAGAAATGCCTTCCTAGTAAAGAGGGAGTGTTGATGTATATTTAACTTCGGAATGTATTTCATCTATGTATATTATACTCCTATAGAGATGTTATTATTCCTCTATACGGAAGTGTCATCATTTGTATTGACAAGTGTCACAAGTGTCGTAACGTGCCGATGGGTTATCAGACCACCATGTGTGGGGTTGGCCCTGATTAAGTTAACCATGGGTTATTAGACTGAGTTAGAAAAGTCGGCCCTGTTGGTTTATTTTGCAGTACAGAGTATGTATAAATAGAGATCTGGAGATCTCTATTTGATCATCTCATTACTCACTCTTCCATCACTCGGAAAGTGGTGCACATGTGAGGAGGAGGATCAGTTGCTAGGAGAAGACTATCTATTATACTTTGGTTGTATCATTGCTCTCTCTATCTCCGACGAAGTTGTGGGGTTTTTCACCTTTATGGTTTTCCCCAGTGAAACTCTGTGTGTTTATTGTCTCATGTGATTGCTTGGTGTGATTGATATGCATTGTTATACTTGATATGCTGTACATGTTATTCTCTCAGTAAAGATCCTAGAGTATATTGAATTAATGCTCAAAAATTAACACCCAACAGTATTTCGATGCTCTTAAGAAAGCTTTGGTATCGGCCCCTCTACTTAGTCCACCCGACTTCACGAGAGATTTTATACTTTATGTGGTCGCATCTCAAGAGACGATTGGCATGGTCTTAGTTCAGGCTGATGATGTGCTCGTAGAGCATGTGATCTATTACCTTAGTTGAAATCTAGTAGACATTGAGCTAAGATTGTTGGGTAAAATATATGCTATCTAATTCAACACTTAAATTATCAACTCGGGAAGGGAGCTTATGAGATGCAAACACTATATGTGCAGGAATGAAGGCTTGAACCAATATAAGCTAATCTGAAGCTGGTAATCTACCTAGAATTGAGTAAGGGTTTTGAATTATTAATTGCAAGCGAATGATATTTGAAAACCTAATTACATTACTTAGAATTCATTCAAAATAAAATACTATTGACAGGAAATCAATCATGCAATCTAATGACTATTCTGAAACCAAAGACATGTAAGTATTTATGCTATCCCACAAAGGTAAAGCATGAAACAATTTTAAGGAAATCTAAGAAATATACAAATGACTTGGAAATAAATGTTAATCTAGAAGCAAGTAGAAAACTAAATAAAGATATTTCATTGAACTTGATTTGATTTGGAAGCAAGTAGAAAACTTGATAAAGATATTTATTTCTGATCCAAATCTTATGTCATGAACATCTTCATTATTTATAGGAATGGAAAACTAATATTATGATTAACAAGGAAAACTATCAAAACTTAAATAACTTGGAAAATGAAATTATTAACTTTTTACTTAAAAATAAACTATCTAGGAACAAGACTGATAAATTCTGAAACAATAACTAATTAGCAAATCAAATATGAAGAACTTAACTTTGGAAGAAGGTTAAAAAGAAGATTAAGGAAGATAATATGGAAGTAGGAAATAATGACAAAACTTAATTAAAAACCCTATGTAACATGAAACAAGATTTAAATTACATCTAAAACTGTTAATTAGAAGCAAGAAGCATTACATTTAAAGAGCAAAAGAAACTGGATTCTGAAAAACCATAAAACAATGCAGAAAGTGTATAGGTCCGAATGACGATCCAAATGCCTGTATGAATGACAATCCGAATGCCAGTCTGAATGGAAGAAAACGATTTAAACTAAAGAAAATAAGAATTTTGGATGAGTTTAATTACTAGCTAGCTAATGCATATGATCCTACAGTGCAAAGGAAGCAATAGATTGACTAGTTAGAGGGTAAACTAACAAGAAACCATTTATTCTAATCATCATCTAAGAAGAAGAACTATTTCTATGATATGTTGAAGCAAGATTAATGATGGAAGATAGAAGTAACCTACAGCTATAGAGGAAGAGGTTGATTAACTAATGGAATTAACCTACATCTACAGGAAGAAGAAACTGATGGAAGAAACTGAAATAACATCTAACTACAGATTATGGAGGAAAACTGAAAGCAACTACAAAGTACTAAGCTTGGTCGACCGTTCCTAATCCTGAAAAAGAGATTGTGTTAGCAGCAGAATATGATTTACAAGAAAAGAAAGGAAATAACATCTATAGTAAACAAGAATAATTTAAACAACTGAGAAGCAAACTATCTACTTCCAGAAAGAAATTACAAAATGAAATAAACCTCTGGTTGATGAGGGGCCCTTCCCAGCAATCAGAGATGGAAACTAAACCGTTGTAAGCACTATCAACAGAATATAAACATACTAAAACTTCCATTAAATCTGAGAAAATTACACAATACTTATGTAGACATAACTACTATCTCCTATCTATTCTCGATGCTATCTAATCTCTGTTTTCTCCATAAGAGGAATCTATTTATAAGTTACAATGGGAGAGAAGGTTGATAGAGTCAACCTCTCTAAAAATAGAGGTCTTTTAAGACTACAAACAACTGCTTAAATTGATACACGACAACGCAGAGGGCATCCACCAGGCTTTATGGGGTCGATCCTACCCAACATGAACAACTACATGTTCATTTCCTTCAACTTTAGGTAGAAGCACGTGATAGCGAACTGAGCGTGGAAGGATGAAGCTGTTGGAGCATCGATGTAGTCAAGGAGTTGTGTTGGAAGACTGAGCATGGGTGGACTGGACTCCTCTAGAACATCGGCGTGAACCAGTGTGCGTGATACCAGGCTGAATGAGTAGGAGAATCAGAGCGTGGGGTGTTGACGTGGGCAGAGAGTGTGCTGTTGAGATTGGAGGGCATGGGGACGAATCCTCTAGAACCATATCTCATTAACCATGACCATCGCGTGGCAAACAGAACCCACATGCCCATTTCCATCTTTAATGGCCCGAAATATGCCAATCGCTAATTCCGCGGGTTGAATGCAAGGCTGAATGACAGGCTGGACGCGGCTGAATATTAACAAAATAAACACGCAGTCTGAATGGAAGATTGTTTGAAAAAATGCAGCCTATAGATCAAAACTAAATACCAATCAAATCACAAAAATGTCAATTAAACATTAATAAATCATAATATGGAGAGATTTGACCAAAATCCATATCATAAGTGAATATATGCATACTTGGTCTATTTGATGGTCTGAATGGTGGAAAGAATGATTTATTATATTAAAATAGTGAAAATAACACCACTCAGAGTATATTTGATGATAAAAAATGGTGACAAAAATGGACGTCAACAAAGATACACTCATGTGGAGAAGTTGGCACTTGCGACTGTTCATGCAGTCCAATGGTTACGACATTACATCATGCTATGGAAAACCACAGTCATAGCCCATATCTATCCATTTCATTTTGTGCTATCACGACGTCTTATAGGGGGGAAGTACAATAAATGGATTGTGATCCTTCAGGAGTTTGATCTCGATTTTTCTTTGGCAAAATCGCTGAAATCCTTGGTGTTGGCGTATATACTGAGCTAAAGGTTTTCCAAAATAGACCCAGGTTCTTTTGTTGTTTTATCTTTAACCAACAAAACCCATCTTCCACTGGCTCTTTCGGCAACAACCTGCGCGCAGGTTGAGGTCTCACTCGAGGCGAAGCTATGGGGGTGCTGTAGAATCAAGTTTCTACAGCAAGGTGACGAGTTGATGGGGAAACCGCACTACGCATCATGCTATAGACTCGTGCCGCGAACTGAGGGTCACGCTACGACTGTCCTTGTCATGGGTTGATACTTCTTTAACTGGAAAGCTACGCACTAGCGCATGCACGGATCATGCGAGTCGACCTTACTCACTCGAGGGGACAATGCAATAGACTTATGCAGTTCCACTTTGACGGCAGTCATATTAAGGGTTTTACTTAGCATTTATTCCTTTAATTTCTATCAATGATTGTTTAACCTTATACTTGATGTAATCAAACAAGCTATTAGTACTGCGCCCTTCCGATGTTACACATTCACAGGATTATTTAACCATTCTTCTTGCATACATATCTAGCCATGGTTGATACATTCACATATATAGAACACTTCATATTCATCAATCATCCATTCATGAAATACTTAAAATATTATCCCCATTCTTCTCCTATGGTGAATACATACCAAAGCATTAACGAACCAACTGATAACTCAGAATTCAAGCATGCACAGTAAGCAAATAGATAGAAAATAACATAAGCACATAGACAATCTCACTACACAATATTTAATGTGGTTCACCCCTAGGATGGAGGCTACGTCCATAAGAACGATTGTTAATATTAATCTTTCTGGGAAGGGTACAACCGTTCTTAGTCTGCGCACTCAACTGCAGACTCTCTTCTCTCTCAACAGGCCTCTGCGCACTCAGCTTGTAGAGCCTTTACAAAATTGTTCCTCAATAGGAGTTTATCAAATCAGAGATAAGAACAATACAAAAATGAAGAGTAACCCTTCGCTGTACTAAAATTCCTTATTTATAGATCATGCCCGTAGGACATGTCTTTACAATTCATAGGAAAAACCCTTAGCTTTCCAAAACATGACATGGATAACTGCCAGCCTGACTGTCGTCGTCGACAGCTTACTCCGCCTGCTCTAGACTATCCTATTCGGCCACTCATGGTTCACATGCTCCTCTGACAGCCACAGTCCTCAAAATGGTTACAACTGCATCGTGGACTGTCTCTTTCTGCTACTTTCGCTTGCCTATCCTTGTTGATGTAGTGGCCTAGCTTCTCAACTACTTGCCGCCACTCTTCCAGATAGGTCACTTTCTCCTTCCTTCATCCATCTCTTTACCAAAAGTAGGTCACTTCCTTGTTTAACCTTTACTTATGTCTTCTTACCAAATTTCGCTGTTGTGCGGGTCCTGCGCTACTGAATATGTCCAACAAGATTCGCACTCACCACTGTTGTGCTTTTCCACTGCGTAGCTCAAAATCATGTTTCAAAAAAATTGGTACCCACTAGGGCCGCGCCCAACAGGCGCCTAACACTTACTTGTGGCTCGTCCCGAGCCACTTCAGTCCAACTCTTCCATCTGTCTTTTCTTCAAAATTCATGCCCACGCGCTGAATTCTTCAACTGTCGTGGTTAGCTGTGAAACTACTTGTTGTACTTCCTTCTCACACTCCTTTACCTTGTCAAGCCTTTCTTGTGAAGTAGGTTCCGAAGTTTCTTCCTTGATGTTATTTTCCGATGTTCGAAGTTCTTGCAGTTTTGTCTTAATGTCATCAGTCAAGGTAAGTGCCTCTTCCATTAGTGGTTGCAATCTAGTAGAGGTTGCAGCTTCTTTTACTCTCAAGGCCTCAAGTTCCATCCTTAATGCCTTGGTCTTCTCAAAGGCCACCCTTTTCTGATAAACCAGTAATTCCTTCATGGCCGCATCCATAGCATCCATCTCTTGTTGCTTTTGCATTCATTCCTCATGGATGTTCTGCAACTCTGGGCTTCCTTGTAGTACGCTCCATACATTGGAGACATCATTGGATAAGGTCTAGCACTGGGCCACTGCTGCGCAGATACTTTGCAGTGAAGCCCTTATTTCTTCTGCTCATGTTTCTTCTTGTTGCCTCTTTATGTCCATTGGCTGTCGTGCTGCTAGCTCAGCTATTTCTGCCTAGTGGGCAGCCTTCATCCTTGCAACTTCATCCTTGTGGGAGATCTCTAATTCCCTCATCTGTTCTTGTAAACTAGTCATAATAGCACCTATCTACAAGATGGTTGCTTCTATCTCTGGTTATTCCTTGACTGCGGGGAGCTTCACATAGATAGTCGACACTGCTCCTCTGATCCTGCGTTCGGTTCCCTATGTGCACTGAATTTCTCTTTCCTTGTGCTCGCATTCTCCCTATATTCATCGTTAATTCTCTTCATGTTGCAGGCACTGATTGTGGGAAACTATGTCCCTCTCATGCATTTCATGCAAGATCTAGGTGTGCAAGTGGTGCATCCCTTTAGCTGGAATCATGGCTATGTTTAGTTCTAGCTGCTGCAGTCGTCTCACAGTCTCTGTCATTTCATCGATGGGAAATAGAATGGATGCAGATGCAATATTGACAATGCATGCCCATGTTGTGAAGTCGGGTGTCTTATGCATCGTGTCACTTGGTTCCCCTACTTGCTCATGTCAATCGGCCTCCTGAGCAAGTCGCAGTAGAATTGCTCCATCCTTAAGACCAAACTGGTCAATTTGTCAATGCTTTCTTGGACCTGTGCCTGATCCGGCTCGTCCTGTTTTCCTGTAAAGCCAGGAAAATTCTCTAGGTGCGCAGCCATTCGAGATGCTATCATTTCATAGTCATTGTTATGCAATATTCTATCCAAATGTTGTTTCTTGGCATTAACCTTATTCTTTGGTGGTTTATCAGGACTTCCAGTGCCCGACTCTTTTCTCTTGTCGCCAACTTGTGGTTATTTTCCTGTTCTGCCTGCTTGTTGCGCAGGTTTCGAGGTCGAAGAACTTTGGACTTTCGCATCCTCTTTGCAGTCTTCTTCATCCTCTTCATCTGATGGGGTGATGACTGATTCTGGTGCATGTTCTTTCCATTCATCAGGCCATTCCTCAATAATGAGCTCAATCATTGGGATGCCTAACTGATATTGTCCCTCAACCCATTTTTCGGCATTGAGGTGCGACTGAATAAAGATGGAATGGAGACCGGCTTCAAAAAGCATTATCAATTTATACTGGGTCATCACTTCTTTGGTGATTTGTGGGGTCTTCTCAATCATGGTGCACAGCTGCTCGAGGAAAGTGAAGAATTGTAGGTTATTAACCTGCTGCTTCTCCGGATTGGCAGAGGACCACATATTTGCAAACCGTACTGCGTGGCTATCATCCTGCGCTACTGGTAGGCCACACTAATAGTTGGGTTCTGTCCATCCCACAAAGGCGATGAGGACTAGTAGCTAATTAAAGTAGAAGGGAAGCCCCTTATCCTGGACATTCTCGATGTCAAATAGCAACTCATTCAGTAGGAAGTTGGCATACTTGTATTCATGGCCATCCATAGCTTTTGCAGCTAAGGTGATGACCGAAGCTAATACCTGTGCAGGTCTATATTTCCATAAAAGTCATCCTACCAGCAGCTGAATTGTGAACCATAGAGGTCCAATTGGAATGGGGTCAGTCTCTGGACAAATTAAATGTGCTCTTGATGTTCGTGGCTAGTTCTTGATCATCTTTCTTTCCCACAAACTCTTTGGAAGGGTCATCACCCTTCTTGCTCAACCCTGTGATTCTAGCGATGAGATCTACAGTAATATTAACTTTGAAATCGATCCATATATATCCTTGGTGCGTGCACGAAATTAGAGTATGCACTATAGCTTTATATTCCTTGCTACGCCCAAAATGTGGGATGCGCAACAAGTTCAGCAGGCCCGCTTGGTGTAGCAGTATTGCCTAATCCGTAGGAACAATTTCTACCTTGTTCATGGCTGGATTGTCGACACTACTCATATATCTGTCAACCTGCAAATGAGGGAATTTCTCGGCATCATTCAGATTAAAATCAGTTAGCTTGAAATCCATGATCTTACCTAGCAGATCATTTCTCGGTCGCACACGCTTTTCCATTGGCGGCATTGGAATTCCATATTGTGGGTTCTTTTGTAGCTACAGCTCTGGAGCGTCACTCTTCCTGGGGATGACATATTCAGGAATGACCCATACTCGTACAGGTGGGTTCCCTTGCGGAACCTGCTTTGGGGTAACTGGCGTCCCTGGTTTCGGTGGCACTGCCATCAGCTGCTTATCCTTCTTTTGTTGTTGTTTTGGCTGGCTCGGCTTCGAGCTCTGAGATGGTGCCGGATTTTCTGCTGAAGATTTATTCTATTGAGGCTTCATGGCACTACTTATGCCAGAATGTATGAATGCACACAAAATATCTTCTAAGTTCGGCTTGTCGGACATAAACGCAACGAAAATTAGAAATCTTGCTACTTCGATGCTTAAGCTGTTGACACTTT
The DNA here is from genome assembly GCA_027924585.1 of Larix kaempferi. Classification (NCBI taxonomy): domain Eukaryota; kingdom Viridiplantae; phylum Streptophyta; class Pinopsida; order Pinales; family Pinaceae; genus Larix; species Larix kaempferi. The sequence goes on from BSBM01000104.1 coordinate 2,661,228, forward strand.
GCTAAAATTTGAATTTCATGTTAAATTTTCATAAGGGCAAGTGTATGGGTACTTATAGGGCATGCCCTGATATTATGGCCATTGATGAACCACCCGGGCAGTAATTGTTGTAGTAACTTTTAGCAAATCTCATCGAGATCTGCATCTAATGTGACATTTATTGCACTGAGAATGGCTAGATTAGGCATTAAGTGCCAGTCCTGTGGGATTAGATTCCTCCAAGTCATTGATCTCTTTCTATCGTTCTTTACGTCGTTTCATGTATACTTTCTTGAATTAGTGGGGTGGTATGGCAGTGCCAGGCTGTCTGAGAGCCAGTTAAACTTTAAATGCCAAATCCATCGGGTGAATCCCATTATGACCCTGGTCACTTCAACTTTTGAAATGCCCGACTGGATAGGGTTTTCCTTAAATGTGTGATTTGGCTAGTGGCGACCTTTTGAGTAACGGTTTAATACCCTGCTAACAACTGTTATGGTCATCTTATCTTGTCCTGATCTGCTATCAGTTCTGAGGTTACGATGTGGATTTCTCATGCTTGACTTTATATTAGCTGTGCACCTTCAATTGTACTATTCATCTATGCGCAGCTATTTCTTTCCGTGCTAGGAGTGGCTTCTTTCTCTCCCTTTTTTTTTTTTTTTGTTCGCACACAGCTTTAGTAGTGCTACGTAGTACACCTTCCTGGATCATACAGGACTCTGCGAAGCAGGGCTATCGTGGTAAAGCTTTAGTCTACTTCCATTTATCAAACTAAGAAAGATGTCTCCATCTAAAGTGGCTAATTGAACTGTGCCACCATTAGTAACATGCATTACAGTGTATGGACCAAGCCAATGCATCTTGAATTTTCCAGGAAATTTCATAAACTTACTATCATACAGGAGGACTAGATCACCTACCTGGAAGCACTTGTTCTTGATATGGCAGTCATGCCATGGTTTTTCAAATTCTTTTTGTACTTGTTGGTGGAAGCCTACGATGAAGCGATCTTCCTCCAGACCAACCAAGTGTAGCAACCTTTCTTCTAGTGCTGTGAAATCTGCCATGCCGGTATACACAGCTATTCTCAGGCTGCGAATGATGTACTCCATTGGCATTATTGCTTCATGTCCATAGGCCAACCGGAAAGAGGTATGGCCAGTCAGTTTCTTGCATGTAGTCCTGTATGCCCATAATACAAAGGAAATGCGTAGGTCCCAATCGTCCCAATTGACGTTGCATATCTTGGTTAGCGCATTCTCCAACACTTTGTTAAATGCTTCAACAGTTCCATTCACTGCGGATGATATGGCGTGTTGTGCTGATGGTTAACGTGGAAATATTCGGTCAAAGCTTCAATGGTTCTATTCAAAAAGTGAGTACCTTGATCACTCATCAAAATCTTTGAGCACAAAAAACTTGTAAGGATATTTTCATATATAAAATCCACGGCTGTAGCTGTGCTACAGTCTTTTACTGGCTTTTCTTCTTCCCACCTAGTGAGGTAATCCATTGCAGTAATAATGTACCTTTCACCAGTTCTCTTCCTTGGTGGGTTAATAGGACCCACAAAATCAATGCCCCATTTCTCAAAGGCCTGCAAAGTTAACTGTAGGTTTAGTGGCATTTCGTCCTTGCGCAATGGCTTCCCTGTCCTTTGACACACATCGCAGCTCTGGTAATGTTGCTTCGAATATTTATGAATCGTAGGCCACCATAGCCCTGTGCGCAATATCTTCTGAGCTCTAGCTCTTCTTGCGTAATGGCCTCCTACAACTCCTAAATGTGAATCTTCCAATATGAATGGTTTCTCATGCTCTAGTACACATCTGCGCAATACTTTGTCCGGTCCCAACTTGTATAGCTGACCTGCGATTATAGTGAAGTGTGCTGCGTGCACTTCCAGCTGCTTCTTCTGCTATGTAGTGAACTCTATGGGTGCAAACCCACTAGTAAAAAATTCAATGATGTCCTTATAATAATCATCGGAAACCTGTATATCAAACAACTGTGAATCAGGAAGATTTTCCTCCAAATTCATAGGTTCCTCTCCTGACTCAATTCTTGACAGATGATCAAGTACCAAATTTAGCTTCCCTGGCTTAACCAAAATTTCAAAGTCATACTCCTGAAAGAGTAGAAACCATCTGCATATGCGCCCCCCTAACACTGGTTTATTGACCAGGTATTTCAAAGTAGAATGGTCAGTAAACATAGAAAAATGCGCACCAAGCAAGTAATGCCTGAACTTTTGCAGTGCGTAGACCATGGAGAGTCCTTCTCGCTCAATGGTGGTATAGTTATTCTCAATGAATGATAAATTTCTGCTGGAAAATGAAATGGGATGATCAATACCTCCCTCTCCTGGATGAGCAAGAAAAACCCACAATTATATACACGAAGCATCCACATGGACATGGAACGGCTTTTCCCAGTCTGGAAAAACTAGGATCGATGTAGGGACCATCTTTTCTTTCAGTGTATCAAAGCCTTTCTCACAATCCTCATTCCAAATGAATGGTACATCTTTCTTCAGCAGCTTCTCCATAGATATAGTGATCTGTGCATACCCTTTTATGAACTTTCTGTAGTAGCTAGTATGCCCCAGTGTAGTGTGCAGCTGTTTGACTGAATTCAGTGTAGGCAAGTTTGCAATGACCGCAATCTTCGCAGGATCAACCATCAAGCCCTGTTTGCACACAATGTTTTCCAACAAAATTCCATATGGAACACAAAAAATACACTTCTTCAAATTCAAAGAGATCTGATGCTGCCTACATTTTTCCAACATCATCCTAAGGTTCACGACATGGCTCTTTAGTAACCCGAAAATGGTCCAATCATCAAAATAAACCTTTAAGAACTTATGTATAAAATATTTAAATGCGACAACGACCACTCTGGAAAATATGGCGGGTGCATTCTTCAAGCCAAAGGGAATTATTGTGTATTAGAATGACCCCCATTCTGTAGCAAAAGTAGTCTTGTGCCTATCTACGCAATCGATCCTGATCTGATGGTATCCGGAAAACCCATCAGTAAAAGAGTATGCATCATTCCCTCCAACATTGTCTCTCACTTCAGCTATGAAAGGGGTAGGAAATGGGTTAGGCATCAAAGCATCATTCAGCTTTCTGAGATCGACAAAAATCCTTATCTCACCCTTCGTCTTCTTATCCTGGATAACCATCGGGCTTATCTGCTCAGATTCTTCGACTGGCTCAATGATCCCTGCATCGAGCATCTTATAGAGTTCTTCCTTAACTCATTCTTTATAGCATGGGTTCAATCTATATGGTCTTTGTTTCACAGGATTCACGCCAGGCTTAAGAGTAATTTTAATCACTCCTAGGTCTCCGAGTATACCTTTCATCTCTATGAACTTAGTTGGGAATAATTCTCGATATTCCTGTAGTATACCCACGACCTCCTCAACTGTGACTTCGTCCCAATAATCTCCGATAGCTATGAACTTTGGCTCGTTGCCGGTGCCAATGTTCACTTTTCTTGTTTTTATAGGTCCACTCATATCTGGGATTTCCAGTGGGGGTCCTTCTACCTCACGTGATCCCTCTAACTCGGGTATTTGTATATTGCACGGGTCCTCCTCATCATTATCTATTTTATCCTCGGGTTCTTCGTTGATGTGATAACAATCGAGAGCATGTTCTAGCTTCTCCTCCTGTTTAGGTTGTAGGCACTCATGTACATAATTTGCTCCAAAAAATTCTTCTAAGGTCATATTTCCCTAAGTACAGTATGGTCCGAATATTTTTTCCTTAAGAACCTGCAATGCATCATTGATGCTCGGATGCTCATCTTCAAAACTGAAATCTTGCTGGAAGCTCGCAGTTAGGACAGACCAGTCCACTATTCCTCTACACAGCTCTAGGTCTAGGTACCATTTCTTCGGAATTGGTTCTTCCAATGTGTGCACAAACAGATGCACCCATTCTGTCTGTGGCCTTTCCCTCCATGCTTATGAACAAACCCAAATATTATCTCTTGGATCCATCTAGCCCTTGTATTTCTTGAATGATAGGGAAACCTAATCAGCAAACTGGATTTGCATCTTAATTATGCACTAATCCCATGTTGTCAATGTCTGTTTGTACGCGTCCCACCATCTGGTAGGCGTATCACACAGCACGATGTCTAATTCCTGTAAGCGGTGTTCTTCTGCAATTGCTGCAGTATATTCATTGATAAAAGAATAAGCGTTAGAGAAACCATCATAACCTGGATTGGGCTTACCTCCTTCCAATCCAGGGTAATGACTTTGCGATCCGCGCACATCTACTAGTGGATATTTCATGCAATCTGCTTTGCTAGTTTTCCAATCCTGCCTCAGAGTCTGAGACACAAGAGCTGTCACATTGCCAATTGAGTGTTCCATCCACAGTTGGATTAATATAATCAGTAGCATTAGTTGTCATTTTGTAGATACGGTCCAAGTCTTGGGCTTTGGATTCCTCCTAAATCGGTTCAACATATCATTCACCCTGCGAGGGGTCCAATGGTGCGATGACCCTAATATCATTGCCTTCAAATATCATTTTCATAGTCTTTAAATCAACAATGGCAGTCATTGCCCAATCGATACCCAACAATGCTGGATAAGGATGGTTGTCGTCCACGATTTCAATTACTTCGAAATCTGCATAGCTACGCACTCCGTGAATGTCAACAATGGTGTTGGGTAACCTTCCCAAAGGTATAACTATCCCTTGATTAGCCATTCTTAACTGTAGAGGTGACCATTGTAACTTTGGTTTTCCCATCTAATGCCATGTCTTCTTGTTCAAGACATTTACTTTGGATCCAAGATCAAGAATGAACTCATCCATCTCGTAGTCCCCAATCTGCGCAGTTAACCTCATTTCCTTCCCTGTTCTTTTGGGACTCCTGATATTATTGGCTGCACCCTGCGCAGCCCCCTTCTCACCATGTGGCTTGTACTGGCTGAGTAGCTTTTCAAATTCCATGAAAGCATCTATGCTCTTCAATAACTTCATGCAACTCCGTAGGAATTGTGCAACAGAGTTCCCTGTATCTGTTACAGTGCTTATCGGATCATATGCTACTGGCATATCTGATATTTGTGGTGCTTCACTGCGCAGCGGGATTTTTGTTGACTGAGGTTCAAACTCTTTAAGGATATCCCATGCTTGTGTAAGCGCTCCTTTATTTTTTTGAAGGTCCAGACCCGGGGCTTTTCTAGGAGATTTTCTAATCCATATTGTTTCACCAAAATTTTGCTTAGGATCGCACGTTCCAAAAGTCGAAGCTTCTACGCATTCGTCCCTTCCTGTATCAGCACCACTGCATGTTACAACATTTACACTTGGTTATGCAAATATTCTCTCTGCTACGATCAATTGAATGTTGAGATTCGGTGGTTCTGTCCTTCGTTTTTTCTTCATTTCTACCTCAAGTACAGGATAGTCTTCAATAACATGCTCAAATGATTTACAGTAAATACACATAGTGCATGGGTTGGTACAATCTCTAGATACGTGACCTGGCTGGCCATAGTTATAACAAACTACCTGGTCGCGGCCCATGGGGGCTTCACTCAATAAACTGCTATGATAGCACGTTCGTTCATGGCATATGAAAGAATACCCCTAATTTCACTAAATATTGGAAAATACCTTCCAAAATCATTTTTTTAACCCCCTCCCAATATGCCTTCCCAATTTAAAAAAACCCCTATTTTCACTAGATATTGTATGTATCAATTTTTTCATAAACATTTTTTATACCCCTTTATATTTCTACCTAGTATATTGACATGATACCCCTCTTTTGACCCCACATGCATTCTACAATGCACTTTGCTTCTTTCGATATATATTGTGGATGCACATTGCTTCACCCACAATGCAATTACTCAACCGCATATCATTATGATTTGCAACATCTAATGGTCTAATGAAGAGATAGGAGATCACTTCTTGTATGTCACTAGAGCCAATGCACACAGTACAACATTTAGATTGCATGTTGCAGTTCCCCAATCGCTGACTAATCCTTTTGTGGGCTAGGTATACAAGCCCCCAAGGCCTATAACAAGCTCTAGGAGGCTGACTAAACCTCCTAAGTCCTATAATAGGCATGATTGGTTGGGTATTCAAGCCCCCAAGGCCTATGGAGGGCCTATAATAGGCCCTGGAGGCTTAGAGCCTCCCAAGGCTATTGGTAACAACTGTATGAGTGCTATTGGTAACAATTGGTTGTCAATGACCACAGTATCTCGACTATGATCGACTGGAAACCCACTTCACCATGAAACCCATGGCCTCAAGCATGCCTCAAGTTGCAATTTCCTTGTGTACTAGTAAGCCCGAGCCTTGCCTCAACCTGATTTCTCATCCGGCCATGATCCCGCCATCTCCATCAGCCCGCCCATATAAAAAAGACCCCAAAGTATTTATGTATTGTTACATTAAATAAAAAACCCTTTTCCCCTTAATATATAAGAAATATAATTTTTAGGTTTTCATGAATATTTAATACCGCAATATGAATGAACGTGATATTATATTTCCTTCTAGTGAAGCCCCCATACCGCGGCCTCTTCCCTGCACCAGGCCTCTTCCTCTCTCGCGGTATCCACCACCACGGCCTCTATATCCTCCCTGATCATAGTGGGTGTTTTCTTGTTTTGGCTGATTTTTCTTTTCGACACGGTACATTCTAGCGCCTCGCATCATTTCCATATCTCGCTTTCTTTCATTCATGAGCTCGTATGCACGGCAGTTGGATTCCTCATGTCCAACTGATTTACAGAAATTACAATACAAGCTCTTAGGTGTCTTTACATATTTTTAAATGAGATCGTAGTCCTCAGGCCTATGTCCTCTACTTCTGCATATTTCACACTAGGGCGCCTGGTTGTGATTCATATTTATTGGGTTTGGTGCGCCACTATCAAGATAATCTTTAAATAGAGGGAAATGTTCTCTGGTGTGGCCCTCTCCTTTGCATCATGTGCACCATACTTCACGTCGATGTTCGTATCTCTGTTCTTTCCCATTCTTCATACCTTGCAATTATAATGTCAAGGTAGTCAACTAGTTTTGGATCTGAGACATCCCAGAACTAGTCTCAACTGGTTTTGGATCTGAGACATCCCAGAACTAGTCTCACCGATTGGCAAAGCCTCTAGCTTCATTGCAATCTCTAGGGCCTCTTCCTGCGATGCAACCTTCTACTGCATCAATGGTTGTCTGATATGGGGCAACAACGCAGTGATGAACCATTCCTAGTGCTATTGCAGAGCTATAACGAAGCTCACTTGTTCTAACAATGTCTTAAATTTTTGGTCAAATTCCCAAACCATTTCGGTAGGCTTCTGCTTGAATTCCTTGAATTCCATTATGTAATGCGATTCTGATTTTTGCTTCTTAAACTCTGCTACAAGCGCAACGTTAATTTCTGTTAGGGTTCTCGACTATGCCTGAGAATATTTCATAAACCAATGTGAGGCTCAGTTTCGGAAAGTGGTGATGAGCTAAGCTCTCTTCACAGCATCATCCTAGATCTACTTTACACTCCATACGGCTTCACATAGAAACCAGTGCTGATTAGGGTCTTCGAGACCCATTCCTTTGAATATCAGTAGTTTTATATCATTATTGGTCATTCTCCTTCCTGGTTGTGCAGTGCTCTGAGTAGTGCTGACTATATGTGCAGAAAAAATAAATGTGGTACTCAGGATAGTGCTAGGAATACTACTCTGTGGATTGTTCTAAGATTGGGTATTCTGAACTGGAATAGTCTGGCTTGGAATGGCCTGAACACCGACTCCTGTGGTGTCAACTTTCTATGGGGTGGGCTGTGCTATAGTGGCAGCAGGTGAGTTCTGACCTAGGGGTGGCACGGTTTCTGCAATCGGCAGATTCTGAGGTGTAATAGGGTGGATAGTGGCTAATGATGGGATGGTCTGATTTTTAAGGTCACATGGGAGCTCGGTATCTATGCAAAGTCTAGGTCCTCTAGGATTTTTTCTCTATTAAACTTATATCTCTTCCCACTTCTCAAATTATGTGTCTCTTTGTCATAATCACTAAAAATGCTATTGACCATGGCAGATTCAAAAATATTACTACATCCTCAAAACGCCTTTTTCAGCTAAAAGAATTTTAATGTATAGACTGAGATTGTTTAGGTACTTACCTATGAATCCTTCGAAAAAGTATGCTTCAGCTTGGCTGTAGGACTTCAGCGTGTCTACAACAAACTCAGTCACAAATCATTCAAGTATGCTATCAACCCAGAAGTCAACTGGTCGTGACAGTGGGCTATCTATTGCTTTGAGATGTGCTATGAGCTCTGGAGTCCACTCTGTAGGGACTCCTCCTTGAAAATAGGTTTTCTTCTCTATGAGTCGTGAGATCCACGCATGCAACTCATTTCCGAATGAAGCCCAGAATATCTCGTGAATGTCTCGCCACAAGTATCTATTCAGCCATGCTACGTCAGATAGGCGTGGGTGTTTGTTTTCTTTCTTTGCAAAATCTTTTACGGTCTTATCGCACCAATCCCAAATTTCCTTCTTTTTGGGATGCCAATTGTCTAAACCATGTAGGAACTAATATTCATCATCATTCATTACTTCCTCAACTCTTCATGGATTCTTAGCACGGCAATGGAACCATTTGTTGGCATATATACTGAGTTAAAGGTTTTCCAAAATAGACCCAAGTTCTTTTCCTGTTTTATCTTTAACCAACAAAATCCCTCTTCCACCGGCCCTTTCGGAAACAACCTGTGCACAGGTTGAGGTCTCACCTAAGGTGAAGCTATGGGGGTGCTGCAAAATCAAGTTTCTATAGCAAGGTGACGAATTGATGGGGAAATTGCACTGCATAGCACGCTATAGACTCATGCCGCAAACTGAGGGCTGCGCAACGACTGTCCTTGTCGCGGGTTGATACTTCTTTAACTCGCAAGCTATGCACCCAGTGCATCCACAGATCGCACGAGGCGACCTTACTCGATCGAGGGGACAATGCAATATACTTATGCACTTCCACTTCGACGACAGTCGTATTAAGGGTTTTACTTAGCACTTATTCGTTTAATTTCTATCAATGATTATTTAACCTTATACTTGATGTAATCAAACAAGCTATCAGTACTGCGCCCTTCCAATGTTACACATTCACAGGATTATTTAACCATTCTTTACTTGCATACATATCTAGCGACATCTGATACATTCACATACTTATAACACTTCACATTCGTCATTCATCCATTCATGAAATACTTAACATATTATCCCCATTCTTCTCCTATGGTGAATACATACGAAAGCATTAACCAACCAACTGATAACTGAGAATTCAAGCATGCACAGTAAGCAAATAGACAGAACAGAACATAAGCACATAAAAAATCTCACTACACAAGATTTAACGTGGTTCACCCCCCAGAAGGAGGCTACGTCCACAAGAATGGTTGTTAATATTAATCTTTCTGGGAAGGGTACAACCATTCTTAGTCTGCACACTTAGCTGCAGACTCTCTTCCCTCTCAACAGACCTCTGCGCACTCAGCTTGCAGAGGATTTACAAAATTGTTCCTCAACGGGAGTTTATCAAATCAGAGATAAGAACAATACAAAAATGAAGAGTAACCCTTCCCTATACTAAAATGCCTTATTTATAGATCATGCTCGTAGGTCATGTCTTTACAATTCATAGGAAAAGCCCTTAGGTTCCCAAAACATGGCATGGCTAACTGCCATCCTGACTGTCACCATCGACAGCTTAATCCTCCTGCTCCAAGCCGTCCTTCTTGGCCACTCGTGGTTCACATGCTCCTCTGACAGCTGCAATCCTCAAAACAATTACAACTACATCGTGGCATGTCTCTTTTTGCTACTTCCACTTGCCTGTCCTTGTCAATGTAATGGCTTAGCTTCTCAACTGCTTGCCACCACTCTTCTAGACAGGTCACTTTACCAAAAGTAGGTCACTTCCTCATCTGACCTTTACTTATGTCTTCTTAACGAAATTCATTGTTGCGCAGGTCCTGCACATCCGGATGGCTGCACTACTGAATATGTCCAACAAGCTGCGCACTCACCACTATTGTGGTTTTCCACTGTGCAGCTCAAAATCATGTTTCAACAAAATTGGTACCCACTTGGGCCATGCCCAACACTTGGTTTTTGTTGAACTCATGTCAGACCTTCTGCGACTTGATGAGGATATTGTCCATGAAGATTCCTTTGTGGATGAGCACTTATTGCTTATCTCATCTGAGGACCCTTGGTATGGGGATATTATTATATATCTTCAAACTTTGAAGTTTCCTTTGCACTATTCAGGAGACGAATGACGGCATGTGAAACACCACGCTAAAGATTATACCATCGTCGGCAACACTTTGTATCTTTGAGGAAAGGATTCTATCCTCTGTCGTTCTTTGACTCACGAAGAAGCAGCGCGTGTTCTTAATGATTCCCACACTAAGGCATGTGGTGGTCACCTATCTGGGCCTGCTACAGCCCAATGCATTATGCGAGCTGGTTACTTTTGGCCGTCTATCTTCAAGGATTGTATGAACACCATAAAGAGATGTAACCCTTGCCAGGTGTTTTCTTGAAATATACACTCGCATCCAGTGCCCCTTCATCCAGTCGTCACCGTCAGTCCCTTCACCAAGTGGGGGGTGGATTTCATGGATTGCAAACCAGCCTCGGTTGGGGGGCATCACCATATCATCATGGCCATGGATTATTTTTCCAAATGGGTTGAGGCCATGCCTACCATAAAAGTCGATGGTGCTACAGCAGCCCATTTCCTATTCAATCAGATTATTACTCGGTTCGGTATTCCAAGAGAGATTGTAACTGACCATGGTAGTCACTTTTAGAAAAAGATGATAGCATATTTTTCACTCAAGCTTGGGTTTCATCAAGAACATTCATCTTCCCACTATCCCCAAGCGAATGGTTAGGTTGAGGCAGTCAATAATTCCTTAAATACCATTCTCCAACGTACCATCCAACAGAGTAAGAACAACTAGCATATTATGTTATATCCTACGTTGTGGGTGTATCTAACCGTAGTTAAGACTGCCACCGGGTTCTCAACATTTCAGCTAGTACACAGTGTCGAGTCTATTTTACCGATTGAATGCGAAATCCCTTCGTTAAAACTAGCCATAGAGATCGTCCTTGATACGTCAGGTATTGATCAATGTTTGATCCACCTTGAGAAACTTGACAAGCAGCATCGAGATGTCACCGTGGCTATAGATGCCAATAAATGTCATGTCAAGGTTCAGTATGATAGGTCTGTCTATCCCTGGCAGTATGTTGAAGGTGACTTGGTCCTCTTATATGACCATGCTAAAGAACCCCTGGGGGCAGGCAAGTTTAACCCCATGTGGCACGGTCCTTACATAGTGAGGCAAGTCCTGGAAAAAGGAGCCTATGAATTGGAAGATTATGAAGGGAACGTCTTGAAGGAGCCTAGAAATGGGCTCTACCTTAAGCAGTATTATGCTTGAACTTCAAGTTCGAGCTAATACTTTTGTATACTATTGTATTGTTGCTTATGTACATAGTTTAGATTTCTTTTGGTTTTCTGGTCTGTTGATTCACTTCCGTTTGATTGGCATATGTCAGTGAAATCTCCTGTGTTCTTAGGATTTGCGGATGGTGCTAGCCATCATACGCAGGAGCTTGCTTCTATTGTTTGGGTTATTTATTCACCTGACCACCTAGTTGTGTCTTCGGAAGGTGCTTGTCTCAATCCTACATCCAACAATGTGGCTGAGTACAATGTCGTAGTTGACCTGCTTCGGGATGTTATTTCGCATCGTATCCAATGTTTAAAATTCCACCTGGATTCACAACTGGTTGTGTCTCAGTTTAATGGTATGTACCATGTGAGGGATCCTACTTTACTGCAGAGATTCTTAAGGGTAAGAATCTTGGAACATCATTTTGTTTCCATTACATACATCCATGTTCCGAGAAGTTTTAATCATGTATCTGATGCATATGCTAACTATGTCCTAGATTGGCATTTGTCACATTCATAATGAAGCACACAAATAAACATACATTTGTACATTTGTACATACACATATAGTAGAACCGAAGAACCATAGTTTTTTATAAATAACATGTCCAAAATGGTAGTGTCATAATACAAAACTAGAGCTCGTAGCTCTCAAAAATATACATATCAATATAAAAATATGAGACTTTGAGATGTCTAAGCCCCACGAGGAGGCCTAGCTGCCTCAGCAGGATGTGTCTGATAATAATAGTGTATTGCATTGGCTATCCGCTGTAGTAGTCACACCGAGGGACTTGCTACTCCCACAACATGGCGCTGCATGTCCTCTGGCAGCCGCGCTACCTCGATCATGGGTACCATGTTCGTCATGCGGGACAGGTTGACCCACACGGTCTCTAATGTGTTCTCTATAGTAGCACCGACTACCTCTCCACCCCTGCCCCATCGACGATGTCTCGGGAGACCCTCACGTCTTCGCGGACCGGTGTCTGCGAGCAAATAGTAGAATGTTAATATGTGATGCTATCCCCAAAACTATTTTTGCATTTTCATCTATAATAAAAAATCCCAAAAAAATTAATACACAAAAACATAAAAAGAGTAACATACCAATGTCTCTGAATGTTGCTCCTAGAGGAAGCAACATGTCGCGATCACCACGGAAGTCTATCCCTCCATAGGGGTAGTCGTCAATGGCTATGACCTATCAATCCCACCAATTACAGAACTCCTCTGTGTATGGTGATGCCTGTCGGCCACCACCCTATCGTGACAAGACCTCTACCCACCGGGTCAGGGCTGGGTCGCGGAGACTATGAGGACGGACTTCCACCCTCATACTGAGACCCGTAACCCTCTCAAAGAAGAAGATGCATAGAATATTGTTGTATCCAAACTTTTTTCCCTCCCCACGCTTGCACTCCATTAAACAGGTCTTCATGGACCCCAATATTGTTGTGCACCAGTCATATACCATGGGTCACATGCACTGTGAGGCATAGAACATCATTGGCCTTGAATCCTAGTGTAGAGCTGCCAAACCTGTAATCCCGACGAGGCTAGCCACTATAATATTCATACTCAGACTGACTATGGCTCCAATGGGTACCTGACTCCCCACTTTCTGAGTGTTGGGAAGACAGTACTGCTCTATGTGGTGGGGAATGGTGATCCCACCACCCATAGTACGAGATCCAAGACATGCCACATCCCCTCGATGGGACAATCCAGTAATGAAATAAATTTCATCTAGCTCCAAGGAGGGTATTTGACCATCCAGGTTGAAATTTTGTGCGTCTACATCCCAGGAGTCTATCAAGCGATGGAGCAATTGTTTTTGGGCACTCAAACCCCCAATGTTCCAAAATTTGAAAATCCCACATGCTTGTAATGCTTGTTGTGTAGGCAAATCATTGCGGACGGCCTCATCCACAAGGTCATGCTCCCTTTCGCTCCATTCTAGAACCATCCTGGAGGAAGAAACACAAGATTTTAGTCTTTTTCATGTAAAAAACAAACCTCGCGGCTGTACTCGTGGCCTATTTAGCTCACAGAGGTGGGTACCATTCCCTACCCATGACCTATATATCTCTAGCTCGTGTACAGCACTGTGACCAAATAGGGCTTGGCCAATTAAAAATTTTTACCACTGAAAAATTAAATAAAAACTACTAAATGAAAGAGGAAGATGAGATAGCTAACCTGCTCGAAATGGCTCGACAAACGGATGCCCATAGCTCCCAAAATAAGTGACTGAAATTCAAGGTGAAACTAACCAAAAACTCCAAATTGGGTAAAAAGTGAAAATGAATTGTAAATTGTAATTATTTAGTACTATTTATAACTTTGGAAACCCACTTGTCTATAATTTTCGCTACTTTAAGATGTTTTGGACTAATGTAATGTCTTGGAGTAGCATTTTGAACAGATTTCATCGACGAGAGTTGATTTTTTGAGCATTTCGTGCCTACGGCAGGTATATTTCACCCCTGGCATATAGGTTGGATGTCATTTTCAGATGCATTATGCATTTGACCTTTTGATTGTTTTTCATTAACCCTAGGTGCGACCCCACTTCTTAACCGACACGGTGCCTTCACACTGCTATAGAAGTGTCGTAATTTGGCTGTAGGGCCTATCTGACCATGGGTGCCCTAGTTAGAGCCCCTTTTTTTTCTTTTGGCGCCCATGCTATTGTCTCTCTTTAGGATTGGGAGTCCTTCGTAGTTACGCCATGACTTTGCGATAAAGATTCATACTCTACTTTGTCTTATGCTGGCCATCTCCCATAAGGACTCCCCCCATTTGTACCAAGTTGTGACTACATTGCATCATCCTGCTTGCTGCTTGACCCTTGTCCCAGCTCCCGCTTACTCAATTGTTAGCCTGGTGCCTGAGCACTTCCCTTATCGAGCCTTGCAGAGCTTCCATTTTCCCTTCACAATTTGATGACCTTTTGACCCTGACAGAGCACCCCCCTGAGTGTCCACTTCCTGTACATGCTTCCTTGCATTGATCATAGGTATGCTCCACTGCTTGGGACTAGTCTACTCGCTATTTGAGACTCATTTCCTCAATTGTTGTACCACAAGCAATTTTATTCTTTTTCAAGCTTTCCAAATATGAAAAAGACCAAAAGAATCAAATATTCCGAGAAACTGGATGGGAGAATATTTACTTCCTATTGTTGGCAACTGTTGTGTCTCCTTTGAACAGAGCATTCATTCCACTCCATACATTATGAGACAGGACTATAGTAGGACCTTAGGAGCTGTACTCATTTTTCAGTTTTACTCCACCGATTGGTTAAGCTTACAGTTACTATGGAGCCCTTTGTCGATGCCTCCTGCATCGCACAATGTTATGTCGAGTCTATGCTTCTTGAGTCTATCCATCTGCTCATGCTCTCGTTCAAAGGAAGTACTGCAACCAAAGTCGGCCAATCCTTAGATCTCTTGACTATTGCATATCGGCCATCCTTATTGAGTCAGTCGGTTTCACCTGAGTTCTTCCAAATCTTTAAGCGTAGCTATTACCTCGTGTTGGTTGATGGGGGATTCCTTAATTCCCTCCTAGCGAGTTTCGTTCCGTCGACTTCAACTCATTTATTCCGGAATTTGAGACTTAGAGTTTGGTTGAGTACCTTGAGGCTTGCAGTGATTAGTGGTAGGTTCTCTCGCCATCAACAGTTTTGGGAATACATCAATGTCCCCTGATCGATTGCTTCAACCGAGTGTTGGAATTCAACACATCTATTCGCACTTTGATGATTGTACTTTGTTCCTTGATGCCCATTTTCATTATTGGTGGGTTATCTTGCGTCTGTTAACGGTATGCACCATTGAACAATAATCAGACGATGTTGCATCAGGTTCGACCTCAACACCTTTATTCACTTGATGGGACTTGCACCGTTGATGATTTGTGTAGAAGACCCCAGACGATAGTGGCATTCAGTATGCTACTTATGATCATGACTTTACATCTGAGATATCATCTCTCAGACATCAGCAGTTTGTACCTCCAATTTGTACTAGTTGTTTCCTTTCAGCAGGAGACTGTCTCTTACTGTAGATGGTTATGGCTATGATCACCTATGATATATATTCATTATGTATCACCTATTCATGGCCATTGTATCAGATTGTTGTACTATACCGACATGTATTCAAATATATTATTGTACTATGATGAGTCAGCTATTCCTTCCAGTTGTGTCTCCATCACTCCACTTCTGAGATTTATAATGTATTTCGGCCATCGTAGCACCATTCTCTGACCTCACACATTAGGGGGCATCTGTTACAATGTAATTTTCCACCTTCTGAGCATCAGCGTTCTTTGACCTCCAGTTTCCATTTCACTGACTCAGATTCATTTTATGTCCTTCAGAGACACTGCTTCCCCATTTTTCTTCTTGTACGCTTATTGTCCCATTGTAGCTAGCTTACACGTGAGCTGTTCCACTATAGCCCATGGGTGCCAAGCAAAATGGTAAATATCATTAGAAAATTACTTTTTACTCCCAAAAGATGTCTTAGGGTGACCTTTGGCCCTCCATTTTCCCTGAGCCTCGATGTGTCCTTTCACTTACCTTTGGAAGGCTATATATTGAGTTCTTATGGCATATGGAAGGGAGGAGAAAGAGAGAGCAAGATAACTCTAGTGGATTTTTGCCGTGACTTGTGTGTACACTCATTGATCCTAGTTGTGAATTCCTTATAGTCACCTTCCAAACTCCTTTCATAGTTTTGAGTTTTCCATTACATGGAGGATTGAAGTGGTGGAGGCAAAAGTGAAGAGACCCAGTTCTTGGTTCAGATTGGTTGTCAGCAAGAGGTCGTATATTGTACTTCTTGTTAGTCATTAATGGAAATACTCATTTTCTTGTCCAATTGATATTGTGAATATTGTTAAATTACATTGGGTTATATTTGCTTATAATATCATGGATCATGCTATTGATTTTGCTAATATCTTTCACATATTATATGCACTTGCTTGTACTTGTTGTTGAGACTAATATGCAGGTTCAAGTGTAGAAGTTGAAAGCTCAATGGGGATCTACATCGAACATTCGGTTGAAAGTTGGTCTTTTTTCCATTATCTTAGCATTGTCATTTATATAGCATTGCATTGGGAATTGAGTCATTTTATGGTAGTCAGCTATCTGTTGTGATCTGCCCCAAGCCATAGGAAGTTTTCTCCTTAACAAAGATCGTAAAATAAATATGATCCAATCCGAGCCATCTTTCACCAGTCAAGTGAAAGATTGAAGAGGAAATGGAAGAGTTTTTGCAGATCCATACCAGATTTACTGAAAATCACAGGTAGCTCTTGTATTCAGTCACGATCATCGCTGGAAAATCCTGTACCTAGTCGCAATCATCGTGAGAAAACTTTTGAACGTGATTTTTGGGTGAAAATCGTTGGTAGTCCACACTACAAAAGAGATTTATTTGTGAAAATCACGTTCGATACATACTACAGAAGTGATTTGTCGGGACCAGAAGCCATTGTTTTGAAGAACCCATGAGCAATGAAGAGATCCATTATTGAGTCAATCTATTGAGGAGGGTTTGAAGGTATGTGTTTCTTGTGTTTTTCGAAATTGCATGAGAAATCAGCTTCAAGTTGAGCAATCTATGAGGAGAAGGAGCGCATGAAATTTGTTTGGATAAGGAAGGCCATGATGAGGAACCACTATGGAGGAATTAAAAAAAAAAAAAAGGAAGTTGTGAGGGAATTTGCCATCATTGATCAAACTTGTCCAAGCCAAGATAAATGTCCTTGTTTGATTGATGAAAAAGGGAGCATCAAAAAAATATATTATTGCAAAGAATTATTCATAAGTGGGCACGAGTTTTAAGAGTCAAGTTTCAAATTTAAAAAGTGAAGAAAATATTTATTACATCAAGTTTATGTTTTTCAAAGGCATTTTCTTAATTTAAGAAAGGTTTTAAGGAGATTACCTTATAATTATCTTATTTGAATTATATGTCATAAAGTTGTATTGAGCATATACTTTGCAAAGGTGAATATTTCTTTTAAGAAAGGAAGGATATCATATTATTCAAAAGGGACAATTTTTTTAGTAAGAGCAAACAAATTAGAGCCAGTGTGCATAAGAAAGGTTCAAACCCTTGATATCTTGAAACCCATACATAGAAAAGATAGAGCCATAGAGCTCTATGTTGAACCTGACATTGAAGTCGATCCTAGTAGAGGTCGAAGTCAAGGTGAATTACTTCTGAAGCAAGAAAAATAAGGAGATCTTGCACTAAGGGGGCACCAACAAAACCCATATTTTTGTAGGGGGTGATAAGGGAGAAAGGATGAAGATTGAAGATAAGGAAAATGAATCCCGAAGTCATCCAAATGGGATAGTCATGGGTCAGAAAAGAAGACTCAAACATCTTAGGAGAGAACTTGAACAGATCAAAATACTTAATGAAAGAGCAGATGCAACATATTTTGCAAATAAATATGGAGTGGCTCCGGTTGAGGCTGAGAATCCCACACATGAATAAGATCAAATTCTAGAAACAAATTTTGATGAAGGGGGAAGCAACACCTTGCAGAAAGTTCACACTGAATCATGCATATGTGAGTGAAACAAAGCATGAAAACTTCAAAGGAATTGAACAAGAATCTGTAGCATCAGATTTGCATCTACAAGTAAAGCAGAGAAAAATCATATAGGTGTTGGTGAATCTAGTTGTGAAGGAACACAATTAGATGGTATTTATAATGATGAAGATAACCTCTTATCAGGAGAGGGAAAAACACTTGAACCAAAGTATGATGTTGAATACCTTTGTTATGAAGGTTGGATGATTGTGTTAAAAATAGAATAAACTCTAGATGAGTTGTTTTTTGGAAGAGTAATCCAACTTGACAATAAAAACCAAGTGGATGATGTCTTGATTACAGTGGAAAGACATAAATAAGATCCACATAAAGATAACGTTACAGCCGCAACAACAACTGAGGAAGATGAACATATTGAATCTAAAGAAACAAATTTTGTGTAAGATTTGGCATTGATTGAGTATTGGCTTGCAAATCCAAAAGAACCTTAAGATGACAGCCTACACTCTAAATTAGAGGCTAAACCAGATGAGGAAGCTCCCCAAGAAGAGAAAAATAAAAAGAACCAACTATTATAAAAACAGGATCACAAAGCAATAAAAATAAACAAGATGCAAATATAAATCACATATACACAATACAAGAAGGACACCAATAGAACGTAGTTCACCCAAGATGGGATACGTCAACACCGAAATTGCTAGTCCTTATTATTATACCATCCAAGAAATGAAGGGATACAACCTGCAACAAATCTGCTGCAACTTCCTCTTCACTCTCTCACAGTCTCTCTCACACAATCATATAGATATTTACGATGCTACAATACCCATACATATTACAATTCCTTCCTTTTAAAGATGGATTATCATGGGAAAATACTATGGGACACCCAATGTCATGGGATCGTAAATCACCATTATTGACCATGTCATGACTATGAAATTACAATATTTTACAAGGCATTTTTTCTGAAATGTTCACTACGTGGGCGCTGCCCTCAAACCCTCACCAGGAGGTTTCTCTCAAACTAGTCGCTGCCTCCCCACAACAACTATTTTGGGGGAAAAGCCCCCCCAAACCCCCCTATCATGGGCTGGGATTTAGACATGACTCAACCACGACCTCTGAATAAGGAATATCAAGCTCCACAACCAATACCAACATGGTTCTAATATGCAAATATTTATTACTTTACAGGATTGGAGGAAAATATATTTGTACCAATAGAAGTTGATGAAGAAGTAGAAGAAATGATGAACTCACTTGAAGAGTTGGAGGAAGAAACATGCAACAAATATTTTGTAGGTGTTAAAGGAAGCATTGAAGATGTTGTAGATCATTGGTTTTACAACTAGAGTTATAGAATTGAAAAAGAGCAATGCATTTTTGCACATCCTAGATGCAAGAAATGGGGAAAACCAAGCAGTAACAAGAAAAAGAGATATCAACAATAGTGGAATAACACTGGAATAACAACAATGCTGCTGAGTGTGGTACCAAAGGAACTGATGAGCTGATGGATCATAGTGACAGGGAGTCATACCCTCAATGGTACACTGAACTGGAACTGAACTGGGTACTCAAGGAAGCATATAACTGGATGGTTTCCAAATACAATCGCCAACACAACCCAGACATCTGCGGGAACATATAACTGGGCGTTCTGAAGTGACTTACCAATGTGCTAGAGTCGGGGGAAATCCGGGGCCTTCGACCAATAACTGAAGGGATATATACCCTACACGATTCTCAACGATGCGATCAAGGTGTTGAAGTCGAGCATGTGAGAAACAACCACTTGGAGAGGCACTGATGACTCCTCTCCAAATGGTCTGTAGGCACTCACCACAGATGGTGATGAGTCCAAGGCGCAGGGACCTCTGGGTCTATCCTCTAGAATAGATGGGCTGTTGTCGACAGAGGGAGACCTACAACGAGCAAGGAAATGATGTTTCCTTGATAGGAGCACAAGGTGGAGAAATGGAGTGTGAGAGTACTGATGGTAGGACTGACATACTGTGGGGGATAACTGGGCAAGTAGAGTGGGTGGACTCAAAATTCCTTTGTTCAGAGTATGATGGCGGGGGATGATCAGGGAGCATATGAAACTGACTGGTGGGAAAGGGATCATAGCTGTAATGGATCAAGGATAGTGATTGGGATGAGTGATACTCAAGGTGGTGTCAGATGACAGGAGACTGCAAAATACTCTGAACAAAGGCGACCTGATTGGGGGTGCTGCCGAGATGATCGATCATAGTGCCGAGAGGCACGGGGGGACTTCTTCACGGGTCAAGGAACGAGAAGAAGTGTGTTCAAAGTGGTACTGTCGTGTGGATTTATACAAGCCCAGGACAGTTCATGCTCGTGATTTCTTTCAATTTTAAGGAGTCTGAAAGCGATAAGAAGACTCTGCAATAATGGAATGGTACTGTCGTGTGGATTTGTACAAGCCCAGGATAGTTCATGCTCATGGTTGCTTTCAATTATAGAGATTCTGAAAGCGATAAGAAGACTCCAGGGGGTTTCTTTTTCATGTGTTAGTCTCCAAGGCCCGAAGAAGCATAAAAGGATGCAATGAAGAACTCTTATAGCCGGTGTGACCAGAGTATTCATTTTTCGTAATTAGTCTACCAGGTCCAGAAAAGGGTTAAACTTATACCAGATAGATGCCCTTTCAGGTACTTTAACGAGCATGCAAGGAAGCAAGATTGCTCGACAATCTTTTCATTGTTTTAGGAGTCAAAAAAGAGCTTAACAGAAACTCCCTAAGTGCTTTTTTCGTAAAGGACTTGTCCGGCCCGAAAAAGGGATAAAATTATACCGAACAATAGGAATGGTCAGGCAAGGAGGAAGTGTTCAATCAAGGAACATTGATGATGACCAAGAATGAGGGCAGGGGGGAACACTAGTGGGCCTCCTTGCGGGATAATGAACAGTGGCAAAATAATGAAATAAATGCAGTATGAAAGGAGTGAATGGCTCATGGAAAAAATGTGGAACAATCTGATGGCGGTCGATGTGGCGCGCGAACCGAGGCAGCAAGGTGTCGGGACACAATGTTGAAGTTGTACCTGGTGAGAGAAAGAAATGATCTCAAGCATCATCATGATTTTGGAAAACTGGATCCAGCGATATAAAAAGTGTTAAAAACAGATAACGGCCGATGTGGCACGCAAACCGAGGCAACAGGGGGCATTTTAGAAAAAATACCCAAAAAATATGGGGGTGAGAGCGAGAAATCACCTCAAGCATCATCACGGGCTCGAAAAAATGAATCTGATGATATAAAATATATCAAAAATGGAGAGCAGTCGAAGTGGCACGCAAATCGAGGCGACTAGTGGTGTTTGGAAAAATGCTCAAAAAACAATGTGAAAAAAATAAGAAAATGAGTCGACCATCATGACGGTCTCCTCGTGCTGATTCCAGTGGTGGAAATGGTTCAAAAAATGGACTCCATATGGGTTCAGAATGGCCAAAACAAGAAAAAGTCAATGGACTATAAATAGTAAGTGGGTCCAACATGACAAGTGTCATTTGGACTTGTTGACTTTGACTAGAGATCAGAGTGGACCAGAGCTTAGTTGGTGTTTCTGGACGATTCGACTGACCATTTTCAGATCCAGGAGTTACAGGTATTTTGATAAACTCATACCTACATTTTTCATTGGGTTTGGGGGGGTAGTGGGTCCTAGGGGGTTTTCTGTACGATCCACGTGGGGTGGACCGTGGGTTTGTGGGGGGGAACCGCAGTTGGGGACCACGGGTTCTGGGTCTGATCACGTGGCTGAGGACCGCGAGTTTTGGGTCGGAATATGTGGTCCTAGAACACGAGTTCTGAGGCTGGACTCGTGGTTCAGGACCACGAGTTCGGCTCCTACAGGCGTGGTTTCGGACCACGACTATACCCCTGACATCCACGGTCTGAGACCATGGCAAGGGGCCCTAAAGTCGCGATTGGGATCGAGCTTTAGGGTTTTCCCAGGGGTAGGAAGCATTATTTCTTTGACATGAGTCTAATGAGTGTGCATTGTGATATTGACAGGATGCCATTAGTGTTGTGGCGAGAGCAGGAGGTACCAGATGACATAGTGGATGTCATCTGGAGGGATCGGCATGTACAGTCTACTTTGGGGTTGTCCGAGCTGCTGAAGTTTGCACAGGTGCCCATGATGCATTCAGCAGCGCTACTGCTGAATAGGTTAGTGAGCTTTTGGGAGCCTGACATTCATGCATTGAGGGTGCAGGGAGAGAGGGTGGATCTCACCCTCGCAGATGTATATTTCTTGACAGGGTTGCCTTGTCTGGGTAGGGTGGCTGATATGCATCCACGAGTATCCGTAGATGTGGATATCGAGGATATGTTGGAGAAGTACTGTGGTCCGGAGGCTAGAGTGCAAAGGAATGCACTTCGGATTTTGGACCTGTGGGAGCCATTAGTACGAGCGATCGCGACGTGCATGGTTCGGGTTTTGGGGTCCCAATCGCCCGAGCGAGTGTCAGGGGGCCAGATGTAGCTGGTGGATCGGGTGCTGGATGGCATGTACTATGCTTGGGGCCATATGTTCCTCACTTGTGTTCAGCGGCAGCTGACCTCAGTGAAGGAATCTGGAAAAGGGTTCTATTATGGTTCCTTTTGGTGTGCCTTCTTCATGGAGAGGGTACCTACACTGTGGTCGTGGGTGTCGATCAGGGAAGCAGGACCTATGGATCCACGCATGGTATGGTGGGGAGAGATGATGCGATGACGAGGTGGCAGTTAGGTTGGCAGGTACTTCACCCAGGATCTCTACCTACAGTGGTTGCATATGCCACTAATGTTGGATGATTATCCATATAGAGAGATGGACTACACAGGGGATCCGGAGGCACCACGGCCGCCAGGGCAGGCATGGGGACTAGATGGTATGTATTGATTTGCTTGGTTGTTGTTGATGTTAGGTTTGGTGTATGATAGGTTTGAGATATTGATATGATGTTACTGACTGATGGATGATCTACAGATGTTGGCCCGAGACCACCCCTAGGACATGTAGATCGTAGGGGGCATGTGGCGATACCAGCCCTGTCGGGCCTAGGGGAGGTGTGTCGACGGGATGCTGAGGGGACTCTGGATGTTGTACAGATGTTTCTCGATTGTTTGATAGTTGGAGTGACCGACGATGGGTGGCAAGACTTGGATCCGGATGTGATTCAGGATTTTCTGAGGGCGCCATGGGATTTTCGATCGATCGCGATCCAGGTGGCCATTTTGGCGTATAGGGGTCGGGCACAGAGCTTGCAGGGGATGAGGAGCTGCCAGAGGAGGAGCGGGGTGAGGACTTGGAGGCAGCTGATGCAGGCA
Organism: Larix kaempferi; assembly: GCA_027924585.1. Taxonomy (NCBI): domain Eukaryota; kingdom Viridiplantae; phylum Streptophyta; class Pinopsida; order Pinales; family Pinaceae; genus Larix; species Larix kaempferi. The sequence continues at coordinate 2,684,697 of BSBM01000104.1, forward strand.
GTGACGGAGGGTATTCTTCTCAGTAGGGAGTGCAGAGGACTCCCCCCCGATTTTGTATCTACGGCATGTATTCTATGATGCTTATTAATGTATAGATATTTTTTGTATAGCTGAGTACGGAGGTACTCAGGACATGTGTAGCACATTGACGGTTATTTTTTGATATATATATATATATGCACATGGATGTACCTTTTTGCTAGGATGTTTTAGTGTACGCACGTGGATGCGCTGATGGTTTGTTATATGTTTGTACTGCACGTGGATGCCCCTTGTGTATTTTATGTTATGCATTGCACATGGATGCAACATTATGTATGTAGGATAGGCACATGGATGCCCCTATATAGTAATGTGCTTATGTTATTGCACAGGGATGCAAATATGTATGTGATGATAGGCACATGGATGCCCCTTGTTGGAAATGCAATCTTTTTGGGTTTTTATATATTTTTGATGAGATGATATGGGATGATGATGCATGATGGATGTTTTACATGGTGTGATTGGCATTCCAATCTAGGATGTTGTTAGCCATTTGATCTGTGACACTATTCTAAGCTCTTGGGACATGGGTGAATGTTATGGATTCAAATTGTCAGCTGAGTTGTTTTGTGCGCAGGAATTTTCTAAAGAGGCAGGGGTCACACACCTGGTAGCAGTTGTTGAGCTGGGAGACAAGTAGCTGGGAGTCAAGGAACACATGAAGGTGACATATGCCCATCTGAAGGGCAGCAGTCAGGAGATCGGTCATAGCATCATACTCTGCCTAGTTATTTGTAGCAGTTCCTATACATATTCCGTCAAGGTGAATCAACTCATGTGAAGGGGAATATAAGACCCATGCTACAGAAGCCAGGTTTGGAGACCAGCAGCTTGCTCCATCAACAAAGCCAATGTAATGATGTGGAAGATGGTCCATCTATGATCATGCAAAAAATGATGAATGTAAGGTTGTGGTAAAAAAGGTGAAAAACAAAAAGAAAGCAAACTGTACAATACGGACCAATGGGGCCACAGGTTTGTTTAAGGATAAAAGCGTTTAAGATACAACCCGTCACGGGGGTTGTGCAAAGGGTGACCTTTTGAGTCAGTTAAAATGTATGCCCCATTTTTGAGGTAGGTCTACACGATGTAAGGGCCTTGCCACATGGATTGAAACTTTCCTTTACCGGACTTGTCGTGGGCTTGGTCATAGGCGAGAACGAGGTCTCCTTCGCGGAAAGTTCATGGGTGGACATGTTTGTCGTAACCAGCTTTGGAGCGGTTCTTGGTGGCTTCAATGGTTTGGAGGGTGGCACGATGGTCTTCGTCAGCTTGCTCCAATGATAGCAGACGTTGCTTGAGTGGGGAGGTGTCTGGGATAAGCTCGATGGCGATGTGTAAGGCAGGTGTCTGACACTCGATGGGGAGGACAGACTCTACACCGTGAACTAAATGAAACGAGGTAAAACCGGTGGCAGTCTTAGTTGATGTACGGTAAACCCATAATGCAGGGAACAACGTGTGATGCCAATTGGACTTATGCCAGTCAATAGTGCGTTGGAGGATGGTTTTTAAAATTTTGTTAATGGCCTCTACTTGGTCGTTCCCTTGGGGGTAGTAAGCAAAGGAATACTGATGTTCAAACTTTAGTAGGGTGGATAACTCGTGCCAAATGGAATCTTCAAAATGTGAACCATGGTCTGAGACCAGCTGTTTGGGGACCCTGAATCATGTGATAACATGCTTAAAAAAGAAACGGGCAGTGGTGTCAGCTATACAATTGAAGCTGGGCATGGCTTCAACCCATTTGTTGAAGTAGTCGACGGTGACAATGATGTACTTATGGCCGTTGGCGGATGAGGGTTTACATTCCATGAAGTCGATGGCCCATTTACAAAAGGGACCAACGGTGACGACTAGGTGTAATGAAGCGAGTGGTGTCCAAGCCTTAGGGGCAAAAAGTTGGCGATTATGGCAATGTTTGACCGCTGTGATGCAGTTGGTAAAGAGTGTGGGCTAGAAGTATCTTGCGTGGATGACCTTTTGGGCAGTGGCCATTCCAGAGAAATGTCCACTGCAGGCACCGCTATGACATTCATTGAGGACTTGTTTGACTTCCTCGTGTGTAAGACAACGATGGAGAATCGTGTCAACCCCTCGCCGGTAAAGGACATCGCCCAAGAGGAGATATCGAGAGGCCTGGTGACGGATACGACGGCGTCCATCATGATTTATGTTGGGCCAAAACTTCTGTGTGCGAAGGTATAACAAAATATCACCGTACCATGGGTCATCAGACGAGATGATGAACAAGTGATTATCGGGTTACTCATCGGAGATTTGTGGGGACGGCAAAAGGGATGGGAGATCGGTGATGAGCTAGGCAAGTGTGAGGACTTTAGTGCTCTTAGGGGTTGTGAAAGTGAGGTCATATTCTTGGAGGATAATTACCCATTTAGCAACGCGACCTTGTAGGAGGCGCCGGTTCAAGAGATAGACCATGGGGTTGGAGTCGGCGACAACTGTTGTATGACTAAGTAAAATGTAATGTCACAATATTTGGACGAAAAAGACCATAGCAAGGGCTAGTATTTCCTCATACGGGTAATGTAGGGGTGGTCCAGACAAGGTCTAGCTGACGTAATAAATGACATGCTCATGGTGAGCAGCGTCTTCTTGAACAAGGACTCCGAACATGGCATGATCGGATGCCGAGACGTAAAGGATGAAGTCTTGTGAGAAATCCGGAGGGGAGATCAGAGGGTCTTGCATGAGAGCTTTCTTAAGGGCTTCAAATGCAGCTTGGGCCTGGTCATCCCAAACAAAGGGTATGTGGGTATGAATTAGGTGTAAGAAACCATGAATGGTGGTGGTATAATCAGGGACGAAGCGTCGAAGAAAATTGGATTTTCCCTACAGAATCTAGAGCTGCCGGAGTGTGCGAGGAGCAGGAAGGTCTATGATGGCTTGGACTTTCAGGGGATCAATAGCGATTCCTTTATGGGAAACAATGAAACCCAACAACCGGCCTACCAAAACACAAAAGACACACTTGTGAGGGTTCAAGCGAACTTGATATTTGTGAAAACGCAGAAAGATTTGCCAGAGGTCGTTAAGGTGGTCTGATCGTTTCCGGGAATGAGTTGTAAGATCGTCGAGATAGACTAACAGGATATGGACCAAGTCATGAAAACAATAGATCATGGCCTGCTGGAAGGTGGCACCAGCATTTTTTAAGCCGAAAGGCATGACGCGATAGGCAAAGGTGCCCCATGGGGTGGTAAAGGCAGTCTTGTACTTATCTTCTTTGCGGATCTGAATCTGGTTGTATTCGTAAAAACCATCCATGAAAGGTAGGAATTCATGCCCCGCACACGCATCGATGAGTTGGTCAATAAATGGCATGGGGAAGTTATCTTTGGGACAGGCGTGGTTTAAATCATGGAAATCAGTACATACTCTGATGGTGCCTTATTTCTTGTTAACAGGGATAGGGTTAGAAAACCAAGTGGTATATGCAATAGGATAAATGAATCCTGCTTTACGAAGTTTCTCAATCTCTACTTTAACAACGGGGAGCTTTGAGGGATGAATGGGGTGTTGTTTCTAGCGAACGGGGGGTACATCTGGCCATGTGTCAATGTGGTGTTCTATAATAGTGGGGTCGAGACCAGGCATTTTGTTGTAGGACCAGGCAAAGACATCACGGAACTCTTGGAAAAGTTTTTTGTACTCTCTGATCTCATACTCACTGTAGGAGGCTCCTAATGTAATGATTTCAAGAGCACCAGGTGGGTCAGAGATATCATTATGGATGATGGGTGAGATGTTGGCCATGTTACCTTCCTCAAAGGCATCAGGAGTGGGAATGGGATCCTTAAACTAGTCGACTTTGGTGGGGAGGAAATCTTTGGACTCAACCGCAAATTGGGTGGCTGTGGTGGAGGACTCTTCTGGGAGGAAGTATGAATGATGGTGCATGTCTTCCCAGGGATAATCTAGGGCAGTGAGAGCCTCTAGAATCTCCTCATCATTGCGGAAACTCTGAGTTGTCAAATTGGTTGACGAGGGAGTGCTAGTAGAAGAGATCATATAAATGGTATTAATTTCGCCGGATGAGGGTGATACTGGGCGGTGGATCTCCTCAATTGTGGGGGGCACCGTCTCAAGGTCCAAATTATTCATCTCGTAGAGAGCTACTCTGTAATATGGGAGATCAGGACAGTGATGTGAGTAATGGCCGTAAATACCGCATATTACACAAGGGTGGTTGGTACATAGTGATTTATCACGAGGCTTAGGGGCTGGATCAAGTTGGACAATTGGGATGTTGGGGTCGTCATCAAGCATTTTCATGTGCTCTTGTAATGCAGGTAATTGTGGGCATTGATGGGTAGGATGGCCTAACTCATCACACAATGAGCATTTAGGAGGAGCATTTAGGGGATCCCAACTTCTGCCAAATGAATGTGGACATAACGCATGTAGAGGCACCTTCATCGATAATGCATCGATGGATCACAAGATTCTGAATGGATACAGAAACTTGGAACGCTAAAGTGGAAGGCAGGCGTGGTTCGCATTGGTCCAAATTGAAGGCCATCAGTCATGAATCATTTGGGTCAATAGCACCAATGGCAGAGAGCAAAGTATTGCGTTGTGAAGGACAGTTTTTTAAGACCTTTAACGCAGACATGGCCACGGGTGACTAGGCTAATTCATCTACAATGTTGTAATTAGACGTAGCATGAGCATTGGGATTATTGTTGATGCGATGAAGTGGGAAGCAAGGTGCTTTGGAGGCACCATCTAGTGGAGATGGAGGTATATGTAATGACTGATCCGTGGGATGAGTGGTAGTGTTTTTGTTAGCGGGAGGGGCTTAAGGGGCGGAGCCATATTGGTTCCGATGGGTTTGAAGGTTGACATTGGCAGATGACATCATTAACAAGTTATGGGTACCTGAGTCTAACATGGGTTGATCAGGAGTGGCATAAGTGATTTGTTGTTGTGGTGGCGTGTTTCCTTGAGGGGGAACCAACGGCTGAGTGTTCACTACGCCTTGGGTTGGTAAAGGGTTTTGTAACACCAAGGGTGGATTTTGAGGTTGTGGGGGGTTGGGTGGCACCTGAGGAGCCATGTTCCCTTGGCGGTGGGCATCATCAGTCCAGAGTTTTTGAGCTCGCTCCAAATGTGGGAAAGCGTGTGTGTAGTGGCTATAGACCCCGCAAATAGAACAAGGATGGTTTGTTCACAAATTAGGATTTTTGGCTTGCTTGGGTGGCTGATCAGGGTTCTGATTGGCAGGTGCCACGTTATTGTTGTTTGGGGGATTGGGAGGTTGACCGCCTTGGTCGGGAGCAGGGTTGTTCCCATGGTTACGACCTTTGCCACAGTTTTGTTGGCCCTATTGGCGCTAGTTATTTTGGTTCTGCTGCGGATTCTGTTGGGCATACACTTTCCCTTGGGCAACAGGTGGGTTCTGGGGTTGTGCAGGGGCAAGAGCAGGCTGCGGTGGATAATAAGTAGGTTGAGGCGGTGTAGGTGCTGAACCTTGTGGGGGTTGCTGATATGTCTGCGGAACGGGTTGTGGGTTTTCCGCAGGGGCTGCCTATGGCAGGTAATAAGAAGGTTGCGCTTGAGATGATACAGGAGCTGGTGTAGCCTGTAGGTGGTAATATGGCTGAGGTGTGACCGAGGGGGGGGTAAGCGGGGGATGTATGACCAAAGAATTGAGGTGGACATGAGGGTCCGTGGGAATGGTGATGATGTGTCATGGGAGCATACGAATTGGTTGATCCGGACTTAGATGTATCCCATGAAAGGTTAGGGCCATGGCTAGGGTGTGCTATGGAAAAGGGCTGGCTATGTGAGGCTATATGGCCAATGATGCCATCTGTGGCATGGGATGCCCCCGGTGCATCGTGCTGGGAGGAATCGTCGTGGGGGGCGTCAGGGATGATGGAATATAGGTAACCAGATTGGGCATAAATAAGGTCAAATTGTTGGGCTTTGAGGATGGCCTCTTCTTCGGACTGGGGTCGCTCAGATTCCACATCCTTTGCAATGATAGGAATGAGAGATTTGGGAAACCAATCTAAGAAGATACGGTTGTCTAACTTGATTTTGCAGAGGCTGTGGCGTTGACACCACTCATGAATGTGGTCAGTGATGTGGATAGCCGTATTTTGTCTGCAAGATAGTAGGATCTCAACACCCGCGTCATAGCGGAAAGGTAACTGAAAGAACTGCAAGAAAGTCGAGGCAAGGGAAGTAAAGGTGGCATGGGTCCCATGGGGCTGCTCGATGTACCACTTAGCTGCAGAGCCAATGAGGGTGCGTTGTAACAGACGGAGGCAGACAGAGTCGTCCACTATGGAGTTGGAGGAACACCATAGATGGAAGGACATAATATTGTTCTGGGGGTCCTCACCTGCCTTGCCCTCAAACTTAGCGATGTTAGAGGGGAGCTTGGTGGGCATGTGAGGCCATGTAGGGTCGTATCTGATGGGATCGTTAGTCATTCTAGACAGGTCAGAAAGGTTGAGACTAGCCATGAATGGAAAACTAGTAGAAGGATGTGACATACTAGTGGTTGTGACCATGTTGGGGCCAATGCCCCCGAGTGGAGGGGTTGGGTTTGGGATGTTTCCCCCAGGTGGAGGAACGAAAGTGGTATGGGACGGTCCTGTACTACCAAGGGTAGTGTGAGTCACTGATGGAGTTGGGATGGGTATGCTAGCTACTAGAATGGGTATAGTGATCGGAATGGTAGATGTGGGCCCCATCAAGGGCATACCCAAAGCAAGTGTGGTAGCTGGTGTGGTGGTGGATGCTCCACCAATGGTCCCTACAAAGAAGGGGTTGGAAGTCATGCCAGCCATGGGGCTGTTTGGTGCAGTGTAAGTGGGGTTCTCAGACTCTACCTCAGAATCAGAGGTAAAATAAGGGGCGTCGGTACCGGGGGATGGAGCTCTATGCTGTTGACGAGTGGAGTCAAGTAACAAAGCTCGATATATATGATGAGTGGTATCAAGTGATGAAGATCTACATCTATGACGGGTGATGTCAAGTGAACTGTGTTGTGGGGGCTCACCCCAGAGGCGCCGAGAATGTCTCGGGGACTTAATGGTGACAGATGGTGTCAAGTATCTGGGGGTTGTGTTGAGTGAAAAACAACTCAAAAACCCTAATTCAACCGAGTGTGCAGAAGGAGAGCGCAAAAAATATGGCACTCAGGCCAACAACCAACTCAAAACACTTACTGTAACAACTATGCTACAATAAGTGGAGTATCAACAGAAATGGTCAGAATACCAACAAGCAACGGGTTTCCTAGAAAATAAAAATAGTGGACTCGCTATACCAAAAGGAGGTAAGGGAGCATGCAAACACCTAGCTAAATAGTATTCTGACTCAACCAAACATATCCTCTGCAAGGTGATGAAATCCAAGTCAGACAATATGGATAGTAGAGCCAAGTGGCTAAAGATATCCCCCTACCGGGAGGGACACCGGGTAGTCAATCCTAGAAGAAAGGCGACTAAGATACCCCATTCATGACACATCCATAAAAGGTGAATTTGCAGTTTGGTTCTATCACTGTTGTATCCCCATACAGGTGATACACCGAGAACTATGAAAGGTATCCTTCGGTTATTGAATGGAGTGCGGTATTCCACTCAGGCCTCCGGAACCAGTGTGGCTACTTCAACCCTCCTAGGGGAGAGGCCCTCTGATAAACTGGTTGTGACCGTGCCAAAAAGTACTAGGGGATTTTGGTTCCCTAATGGAAAACAACTATGTCTCAAGTATAAGCAACTGAGGGGTGTTATTTGGATGCCTATCCCCCTGATCCTACCTAACTACAAGATTCTTATGTGTTCCCCAAGTGGGGTTAGAATGTTGGTCGTGTTAAGTAGTATTTTAGGGCTCACTTGCATTAGGTGGTAGAGTGTGTGCATGTGAGATAATGAACCCAAGTTAAAGTGCCATGGGGTGGGCAAATTTCTAACTAAAAATATCAATGCAGAAATTAAACTTTGAAATGCAAAATTTTCTCTTTTCAATTAAAATGCTAAAATTTAAAAAATTCTGTAAATGGAGCAGAAATAATACTGCAGAAAACAGGCTATAGGGAAGTAAGGCTACAGATAGGACAGATGGTTGTGCAGGTGCAAACAATATTGTAGCAAAGTACTGGGTTCAAACAGGGAAAATGTGCAGAAAACAGAACGTGGGTCTATGGCAAATCTGCGCGGTCGGACCACGGGAAACAGGCTGATAGTCGCGGGAAGATTGCGGGAATATGGCTGAAAGACGTAGGTGGACCACGAGAAAAAGGCCGAAAGTCGCAGGCGGATAGCAGAAAAATGGTTCAAAGCCGAAGGCGGACCGTAGGAAAAGGGCTGAAAGTCGCAGGCGAATAGCAGGAAAATGGCTGAAAGTCGCATGCAGACTACGGGAAAAGGGCCGAAAGTCGCAGGCGGATAGCAGGAAAATGGCTAAAAGCCGTAGGCGGCCCATGGGAAAATGGGTGAACAGCCGCGGTCAGACCGCACGAAACAGGCTGAGAGCCGTGGTCAGATCGCAAGTAACAGACTGAAAACCGCCAGTAGATCGCCGGAAACAATTTGAGAGCCACGGTCAGATCGCAGTTAACAGTTTGAAAGGCGCGGTCGGATCGCAACTGCGGGGACGAAAGACGCGGTTTGTGTTAGAAAAACAGGATCGCAGAGCAATAACAATAAACAGAAATGCAAATATAATCACACATACACATTACAAGAGAGACACAGATATATCGTGGTTCACCCAACTTGGGCTACGTCCACACTGAATTTGCCAGTCCTTATTATTATTACCGTCTAGCAAGTCGAAGGGATACAACCTGCAGCACAACCGCTGCACTTCCTCTTCTCTGTTTCACAGTCTCTCTCCTGATCTCAAAGATCTTTACAATGCATAAAACCTAATACATCAACAACCCTAGCCGTATTACAATGTCTTTCTTTTATAAGGGAAATACAATGGGAAAATACCACGGGATACCCAAAACCATGGGCCCGCAAAACAGTTGGCGAAAACAGCCCCAAAAATTTTCTTCGGGGGCGTTGCCCCCGAACCCCCATTTCTCAGGGGCGCTGCCCCCAGACCCCCCAACCAGGGGGGATGGTCCCCCCTGGAACCCCGTAGGGGGGCAATTCCCCCCCACACCCCCCCGCTGGGGTGAGTGTACAGTCCACCTACAGATCATATAGAACTGGGGTACAAACACGACTAATACAATATCATCTATGAGACTAGAAGATCTGGCTCCAAAACCAACAATCTCCCACTTGGAGACTGATCACAACAACTCCACCGCTGCTGCACTTGCTGGACTTGGACTTGGCAAATTTCTCCTCTTCACCTTCATGCTAGAAGGCCAACTGAAACTGAGCACGAACTCAGTTTCTCTCTCGTCACTGCCTTTGTGAACATGTCTGCAGGATTCTGGCTAGTATGTATCTTTTCCAGCTTTAACAGTTCATCTTCCAGAACAGAGCGTATGAAATGGTACTTGAGCTGTATATGTCTAGTCCTGGAATGGAATGCTGAGTTCTTTGCAAGGTGAATGGCACTCTGGCTGTCACTATACAATCTGCTATCCTTCTACTTCTTACCCACTTCCTCCATAAACCTCTGCAACCAAATCATCACTTTACTAGCCTCTGTAATGGAAACATACTCTACTTCTGTTGTTGAAAGTGCAACAACCTTCTGTAGTTTCGAAATCCAGCTTACTGCTGTTCCACCTATAGTAAACACATACCCTGTGGTACTCCTCCTGCTATCCTTGTCACCTGCCATATCTGCATCAACATATCCCTGTAGAACAGTGTCTGAACCTCCAAAACATAATGCCTCAGTGGTAGTACCTCTCAAATACCTGAGAATCCATTGTACTGCCTTCCAATGTTCTTTACCTGGATTGTTCATATATCTGCTCACAACTCCCACTGCATGTGCAATATCTGGTCGTGTGCACACCATGGCATACATCAAGCTGCCAACTGCTGATTGATAGGGAACCTTGGACATGTAATCTGTCTCTTCTTGTGTCTTGGGACACATTTCCTTACTTAGACTGAAATGGCTAGCCAAAGGTGTACTTACAGGTTTTGCATTCTGCATTCTGAACCTCTCCAACACCTTTTGTATGTACTCACTTTGAGACAATGTCAATTTGCGATTTTTCCTGTCTCTCATTATTCTCATACCAAGGATTTGCTTTGCAGCACCCAAATCCTTCATTGCAAATGAATTAGCTAGCTTCCTTTTGAGTACATTTATATCCTACATGTTAGACCCTGCAACAAGCATGTCATCCACATACAATAACAAGATAATATATCTTCCATTGTCTAGCTTCTTGAAATAAACACAGTGGTTAGAATGACATCTACTATAACCTTGTTCTATCATAAACCTGTCAAACTTTAGATACCACTGCCTTGGAGCTTGCTTCAAGCCATACAAGCTCTTTTTCAACTTGCATACCAGATCCTCCTTACCTTTGACCTCATACCCTTGTGGCTGCTGCATATATATTTCTTCCTCCAAATCTCCATGGAGGAAAGCTGTTTTTACATCTAACTGTTCAACATGCAAATCTTCTACCGCCACTAGACTTAAGATAGTCCTAATTGAAGTCATCTTTACAATAGGAGAAAATATTTCATCAAAATCTATACCTTTCTTCTGTGCAAACCCCTTTACAACAAGTCTGGCCTTGTATCGTTTCTTACCTCCTTCTTCTTCCTTCAACCTGTAAATCCATTTGTTTTGCAATGCTCTTTTACCAGCAAGCAGCTTAACCAAATCCCAAGTCTGGTTTCCTACCAATGAGTCCATCTCCTCATTCATGCCTTGCTCCCACTTCTTTCTAGTTTCCACCTGCATTGTTTCTTCATAACATTCTGGTTCACCAGAATCAGTCATCAATAAATAATACATTGAAGGAGAGTATCGTTCAGGGAGTCTACTTAACCTGGTAGATCTTCTTACAGTTGCAGGAATTTCAGGTACTTGCTGCTGCTCTTGATTTTCTGGCACCTTCGGAACTTCATTTTCTTTAACTTCATCAAGCACTATGTACTATGTGCTTTCCTTTTCCTGTTTCTTTCTCTGCAACTGATCTTTATACATGACCTTTTCATTGAATATCACATCTCTACTCCTGATGATTTTGTTATTTTCATAATCCCATAAACGATAACCAAATTCATCAACCCCATATCTAATAAAGGTACATTTCTTGGATTTAGCTTCAAGCTTTGTTCTATTTTCTTTATCAATATGGACAAATGCTTCACAACCAAACATTCTCAGAAATGAGTAGTTTACCTTTTTATCTGTCCATGCCTCCTCTGGAATACCACCATCCAAAGCACTTGAAGGTCCTCTGTTTATTAAATAAACAGCAGTATTTACAGCATCCACCCAAAACTGTAAGGGAAACCCTGCATGCAGTCTCATACACCTTGCACGTTCCATGATCGTTCTGTTCATCCTTTCTGACACACCATTTTCCTGTGGTGTTCCTGGGACTGTTTTTTCTCTATGAATCCCATGGTATGAACAGTAAATATCAAACTCCTTTCCGCAGTACTCACCTCCATTATCAGATCTGAGACACTTCAATCTTTTTCCTGTCTCATTCTCAACCAAAGCTTTCCACTTCTTAAAAGTAGCAAACACATCAGATTTTTGTCTAATGCAATAAACCCAAGTTTTTCTAGTTGCATCATCAATAAATGTAACATAATAATGAGAGCCACCAAGAGATTGTACCTGAGCTGGTCCCCATACATCTGTATGCACAAGCTCTAATTTTTCATTCTTCTTCTGTTTCCCAACCCTGAGAAATCTGACTCTCTTCTGTTTTCCATAAACACAGTTTTCACAGAATTCCAAACTTACCTGCTTCAAATCCGGCAGCAACTTCCTTGAGTGGAGAATCTGCATCCCCTTCTCACTCATGTGGCCAAGCCTATGATGCCACAATGCTGTATCTGTTCCTGTGGAAGCTAAAGAGATAGAATGGTCAGTATTATGAGGACATAAATACAACGTACCTACTCTGTCTCCTTTTGCTATCACCATTGATCCTTTAGTGATCTTCCACCACTTTTCTCCGAACGTAGATAGACAGCCGCCATCTCCCAACTGCCCTGTTGAGATCAGATTTCTTTTCATAGCAGGAATATGCCTAACATCTTTCAACAACCAATCAGTTCCATTCTTAACTTTTATCCATACCTTACCCATTCCAACAATTTTACATGGCTCATCATCACCCAATAAAACATGTCCAAAATCGCCAGGAACATACTCATGAAAGTAATTCCTATGGGGTGTAGCATGACATGAAGCTCCTGAATCTACTACCCAATAATCACTAGTATTATCTAATGCAAGAATCAAAGCATCTTGTAACACATCACCTGCTACATTTGCTTCCTGGGTAGTTTCCTTCTGTGCATCTCCTTTCTTCTTTAGAGATTTGCAGTCTTTCTTCAGATGTCCTTTCTTTCCACAGTTCCAGCACTCTATCTTTCCCAGTCTGGACTTGGATCTACCCGTTTTAGACTTTCCACGATTACCTTGGCTCTTTCCTCTCTCCTTTTGTCTTCCTCTGCTCTCCATGGTCAACGCATTACCTGATGTCTCACCTGTGCTTTTTCTTCGCATTTCCTCGCTAAGAATAACACCAATAACATCATCAAATTTCAAGGTGTTTGAACAAGAGACAGAGTTACTTACAGCCATGACCAAGCTATTCCATCTTTTTGGCAATGAACACAAGATTAGAAGAGCCCTAACCTCATCATCAAAGTTCACACTTACAGAACTTAGCTGATTTGTAACCATATTAAATTCATTTAAATGATCAGTAACAGATCCACCTTCAGACATCTTCATATTAAATAAACGCTTCATTAGAAATACCTTATTGGAAGCCGAGGGTTTTTCATATAGCTTACCCAATGCTTTCATCAAACCCTCTGTTGTCGTTTCTTTTGAGATATTGAAAGCCACCGACGAAGCCAGGCTCAACCGTATTGTTCCCAGAGCCTTTCTGTCAAGAACCACCCATTCTTCGTCCTTCATAGTCGTCGGCTGCTTTGTTTTTCCTCCCAACGGTAGGAATAGATCCTTCTGGTACAGATAGTCCTCCATTTATATCTTCCATAACCCGAAGTTTTGGCCGTTAAACTTCTCGACCTTAAACTTTCCTTCTTCTGCCATTGCTCCCACTCGAACCAAAAACCCTAGCTTCCTGCGGGTTTAACTGCCAAATAGACCTTTGGCTCTGATACCAATTGTTAGAAAAACAGGATCGCAGAGCAATAACAATAAACAGAAATGCAAATATAATCACACATACACATTACAAGAGAGAAAAGATATATCGTGGTTCACCCCACTTGGGCTACGTCCACATTGAATTTGCCAGTCCTTATTATTATTACCATCCAGCAAGTCGAAGGGATACAACCTGCAGCACAACCGCTGCACTTCCTCTTCTCTGTTTCACAGTCTCTCTCCTGATCTCAAAGATCTTTACAATGCATAAAACCTAATACATCAACAACCCTAGCCGTATTACAATGTATTTCTTTTATAAGGGAAATACAATGGGAAAATACCACGGGATACCCAAAACCATGGGCCCGCAAAACAGTTGGCGAAAACAACCCCAAAAATTTTCTTCGAGGGCGCTGCCCCGAACCCCCGCCGGGGGACCGCTAGCCCCCGGACCCCCCAGCCAGGGGGGATGGTCCCCCCTAGAACCCCGTGGGGGGGCAATGCCCCCCCACACCCCCCCGTTGGGGTGAGTGTACAGTCCACCTACAGATCATATAGAACTGGGGTACAAACACGGCTGTTACAATATCATCTATGAGACTAGAAGATCTGGCTCCACAACCAACAGTTTGCGGCATCCGAAAGGAAAAAACAGAAAAATATTGCAGAAAATTAAAAACGTTTAAAACTATAACCAGAAATTCAGAGGAACACAAGGGGAGTTGCCAAAACTTATTTATAGGTTTTTAGTGGTGGAGTGCTGACCCATGGTTTTGGGCACCATATGGTTTAGGTCAGTTGTATAAGGTTTCTGCTTCATTTTTTCCCTATTTTTCCTCTTTTTTGTATTTTTTATTCCCTTTTTAGAGGGTTTTTGCTATTTTTGGAGGAATTTAACTTATTTTAGGGGAAAAAGGGGGCTTTTTGGCCTTTTGGAGACTTTTTAATGGTATTTTAAGGTTTTGGAGGCAAACATGGCAGGAAATATGGACAAATGAGTCATGTAATGGGGTAGATGATGTAGTGAGCACTTTTTGGGTGTTAACAACGTCGTGTCAAGGTTCAATATGATAGGTCTATATATCCCCGGCAGTATGTTGAAGGTGACTTGGTCCTCTTATATGAACAGGCTAAAGAACCCTTGGGGGCAAGCAAGTTTAACCCCATGTGGCACGGTCCTTACATAGTGAGGAAAGTCCTAGAAAAAGGAGCCTACGAATTGGACGATTATGAAGGGAACGTCTTGAAGGATCCTAGAAATGGGCTCTACCTCAAGCAATATTATGCTTGAACTTCAAGTTCGAGCTAATACTTGTGTATACTATTGTATTGTTGCTTCTGTACATAGTTTAGATTTCTTTTGGTTTTTCGGTTTGCTGATTCGCTTCTGTTTGATTGACATATGTCAACGGAATCTCTTGTGTTCTTAGGATTCGCAGATGGTGCTAGCCATCATACGCAGGAGCTTGCTTCTGCTTTTTGGGTTATTTATTCACCTGACCACCTAGTTGTGTCTTCGGAAGGTGCTTGTCTCGGTCCTACATCCAACAATGTGGCTGAGTACAGTGTCGTAGTTGAGCTGCTTCGGGATGTTATTTCGCATGGTATCCAACGTTTAGAAGTTTGCCTAAATTCACAACTGGTTGTGTCTTAGTTGAATGGTATGTACCATGTGAGGGATCCTACTTTACTATGAAGATTCTTAAGGGTAAGAATCTTGGAACATCATTTTGTTTCCATTACATACATTCATGTTTTGAGAAGTTTTAATCATGTATCTGATGCATATGATAACTATGTCCTAGATTGGCATTTGTCACATTCATAATGAAGCACACAAATAAACATACATTCATACATTTGTACATACACATATAGTAGAACTGGAGAACCATAGTTTTTTATAAATAACATGTCCAAAATGGTAGTGTCACAATACAAAACTAGAGCTCGTAGCTCTCAAAAATATACATATCAATATAAAAAAATATGAGACTCTGAGATGTCTAAGCCCCACAAGGAAGCCTAGCTGCCTCGACAGGATGTGTCTGATAATAATAGTGTACTGCGTTGGCTATCCGCTGCAGTAGTCACACCGAGGGACTTGGTACTCCCACAACATGGCACTGCATGTCCTCTGACAGCTGCGCTACCTCGATCATGGGTACCATGTTGGTCATGCAGGATAGGTTAACCCACACGGTCTCTAATGTGTGCTCTACTGCAGCACCGACTACCTCTCCACCCCTGCCCCATCGACGATGTCTCGAGAGACCCTCACATCTTCGCGGACCAATGTGTGCAAGCAAATAGTAGAATGTTAATATGTGATGCTATCCCCAAAACTATTTTTGCATTTTCATCTATAATCAAAAATCCCAAAAAAATTAATACACAAAAACATAAAAAGAGTAACATACCGATGTCTCTGAATGCTGCTCCTAGAGGAAGCAACATGTCGCGATCACCACGGAAGTCTATCCCTCCATAGGGGTAGTCATCAATGGCTATGACCTATCGATCCCACCAATGACAGAACTCCTCTGTGTATGGTGATGCCTGTCGGCCACCACCCTGTCGTGTCAAGACCTCTGCCCACCGGGTCAGGGCTGGGTCGCGGAGACTATGAGGAGGGACTTCCACACTTAGACTGAGCCCCGGAACCCTCTCAAAGAAGAAGCTACATAGAATACTGTTGTATCCAAAGTTTTTTGCCTCCCCACACTTGCAGTCCGTTAACTGGGTCTTCATGGACCCCAATAACGTTGTGCAGCAGTCATAAACCATGGGTCACATGCACTATGAGGCATAGAACATCACTGGCCTTGAATCCTGGTGTAGAGCTGCCGAACCTGTAATCCCGACGAGGGTAGCCACTATAATATTCATACTCAGACTGACTATGGCTCCAATGGGTACCTAAATCCCCACTTTCTGAGTGTTGGGAAGACAGTACCACTCTATGTAGTCGGGAATGGTGATCCCACCACCCATAGTACGAGATTCAATACTTGCCACTTCCCCTCGATGGGACAATCCAGTAATGAAATAAATGTCATCTACCTCCAAGGAGGGTATTTGACCATCCAGGTTGAAATTTTGTGCGTCTACGTCCCAGGAGTCTATCAAGCAATGGAGCAATTGGTTTTGGGCCCTCAAACCCCCAATGTTCAAAAATTTGAAAACCCACATGCTTGTAATGCTTGTTGTGCAGGAAAATCATTGCAGACGGCCTCATCCACAAGGTCATGCTCCATTTCCCTCCATTCTAGAACCATCCTAGAGGAAGAAACACAAGAGTTTAGACTTTTTCATGTAAAAAACAAACCTCACAGATGTACTCGCGGGCTATTTAGCTCACAGAGGCGGGTACCATGCCCTACCCGCGACCTGTATATCTGTAGCCCGCGTACAACGCCGTGACCAAATAGGGCTTGGCCAATTAAAATTTTTTACCACTGAAAAATTAAATAAAAACTACTAAATGAAAGAGGAGGATTAAATAGCTAACCTGCTCCAAACGGCTCAACAAACGGATGCCCGTAGCTCCCAGAATCAGTGACTAAAATTCAAGGTGAAACTAACCAAAAACTCCAAATTGGGTAAAAAGTGAAAATGAATTGTAAATTGTAATTTTTTATTCCTATTTATAATTTTGGAAACCCACTAGTCTATAGTTTCCACCGCTTTAAGTTGTTTCGGACTAATGTAATGTCTTGGCATAGCATTTTGAACAGATTTCTTCGATGAGAGTTGATTTTTTTACCATTTCGTGCCTACAGTAGGTATATTTCACCCCTGGCATATAGGTTAGATGTCATTTTCAGATGCATTATGCATTTGACCTTTTGATTGTTTTTCATTAACCCTAGGTGCGACCCCACTTCTTAACTGACACGGCGCCTTCACACTATTATAGAAGTGTCGTAATTTGGCGTTAGGGCCTATTCGACCATGGGTGCCCTAGTTAGGGCCCCTTTTTTTTCTTTTGGCGCCCATGTTGTTGTCTCTCTTTAGGATTGGGAGTCCTTCGTAGTTACACCATGACTTTTCAATAAAGACTCATACTCTACTTTGTCTTATGCTGGCCATCTCCCATAAGTACTCCCCCCATTTGTACCAAGTTGTGACTGCATTGCATCATCCTGCTTGCCGCTTGACCCTTGTGCCAGCTCCTGCTTACTCAATTGTTTGCTTGATGCCTGAGCACTTCCCTTGTCGAGCCTTGTAGAGCTTCCATTTTCCCTTCACAATTTGATGACCTTTTGACCCTGATGGAACACCCCCCTGAGTGTCCACATCCTGTACATGCTTCCTTGCATTGATCATAGGTATGCTCCACTGCTTGGGACTAGTCTACTCGCTATTTGACACTCGTTTCCTCAATTGTTGTACCACAAGCAATTTTATTCTTTTTCAAGCTTTCCAAATATGAAAAAGACCAAAAGAATCAAATATTCAAAAAAGCCGAACGAGAGAATATTTACTTCTTATTGTTGGCAATTGTTGTGTCTCCTTTGAACAGAGCATTCATTCCACTCCATACATTATGAGTCGGGACTATAGTAGGACCTTAGGAGCTATACTCGTTTCTCAGTCTTACTCCACCGATTGGTTAAGCTTCCAGTCACTATGGAGCCCTTTGTTGATGCCTCTTGCATCGCACAATGTTATGTCGAGTCTATGCTTCTTGATTCTATCCATCTTCTCATGCTCTCGTTCAAAGGAAGTAATGCAACCAAAGTTGGCCACTCCTCAGATCTCTTGACTATTGCATATCGGCCATCCTTATCGAGTCAGTCTATTTCACCTGAGTTCTTCCAAATCTTTCAGCATAGTTATTACCTCATGCTGGTTGATGGGGGATGCCTTAATGCCCTCCTAGCGAAATTTTGTTCCGTTGACTTCAACTCATTTATTCCGGAATTTGAGACTTAGATTTCGGTTGAGTACCTTGAGGCTTGCAGTCATTAGTGGTATGTTCTCTCGCCATCGACATTTTTGGGAATACATCAATGTCCCCTGATCGATTGATTCATCTGAGTGTTTGACTTCAACACATATATTCGCACTTTGATGATTGTACTTTGTTCCTTGATGCCCATTTTCATTATTGGTGGGTTATCTCGTGTCTGTTAACGGTATGCATCATTGACCAGTAATCAGACGATGTCGCATCAAATTCGACCTCAACACCTTTATTCACTTGATGGGACTTGCACCGTAGATGATTTTTGTAGAAGACCCTAGACGATAGTGGCATTCAGTATGCCACTTATGATCATGACTTTACATCTGAGATATCATCTCTCAGACATTAGCCGTCTGTACCTCCAATTTAAACTAGTTGTTTCCTTTCAGTAGGAGACTATCTCTTACTGTAGATGGTTATGGCTATGATCACCTATGATATATATTCATTATGTACCACCTATTCATGGCCATTGTATCAGATTGTTGTACTATACCGACATGTATTCAAATATATTATTGTACTATGATGAGTGAGCTATTCCTTCCAGTTGTGTCTCCATCACTCCACTTCTGAGATTTATAATGTATTTCGGCCATCGTAGCACCATTCTCTGACCTCACACATTAGGGGGCATCTGTTACAATGTAATTTTCCACCTTCTGAGCATCAGCATTCCTTGACCTTCAGGATCCATTTCACTAACTCAGATTCATTTTATGTTCTTCAGAAACACTTTTTCCCTATTTTTCTTCTTGTACGCTTGTTGTCCCATTGTAGCCAGCGTACGCATGAGCTGTTCCACTATAGCCCACGGGTGCCAAGCAAAATGGTAAATATCATTAGAAAATTACTTTTTACTCCCAAAAGATGTCTTAGGGTGACCTTTGGCCCTCCATTCTCCCTGAAACGCCTCGATGTGTCCTTTCACTTACCTTTGGAAGGCTATATATTGAGCTCTTATGGCATATGGAAGGGAGGAGAAAGAGAGAGCAAGATAATTCTAGTGGATTTTTGCCGTGACTTGAGTGTACACTCATTGATCCTAGTTGTGAATTCCTTATAGTCACCTTCCAAACTCCTTTCATAGTTTGAGTTTGCCATTACATGGAGGATTGAAGTGGTGGAGGCAAAAGTGAAGAGACCCAGTTCTTGGTTCAGATTAGTTATCGGCAAGAGGTCGTATATTGTACTTCTTGTTATTCATTAATGGAAATACTCATTTTCTCATCCAATTGATATTGTGAATATTGTTAAATTACATTGGGTTATATTTGCTTATAATATCATGGATCATGCTATTGATTATGCTAATATCTTTCACATATTATATGCACTTGCTTGTACTTGTTGTTGAGACTAATCTGTAGGTTCAAGTGTAGAAGTTGAAAGCTCAATGGGGATCTACATCGAACATTTGGTTGAAAGTTGGTCTTTTTTCCATTATCTTAGCATTGTCATTTATATAGCATTGCATTGGGAATTGAGTCATTTTATGGTAGTCAGCTATCTGTTGTGGTCTGCCCCAAGCCATAGGAAGTTTTCTCCTTAACAAAGATCGTAAAATAAATATGATCCAATCCGAGCCATCTTTCACTAGTCAAGTGAAAGATTGTAGAGGGAATGGGAGAGTTTTTGCAGATCCATAGCAGATTTGCAGAAAATCACAGGTAGCTCTTGTATTCAGTCATGATCATCGCGGGAAAATCATGTTCCTAGTTGCAATCATTGTGGGAAAACTTTTGAACGTGATTTTCGGTTGAAAATCGTTGGTAGTCCACACTACAAAAGCGATTTATTGGTGAAAATCACAAGCGATACATACTACAGAAGCGATTTGTTGGTGACCAGAAGCCATTGTTTTGAAGAACCCATGAGCAATGAAGAGATCCATGGTTGAGTCAATCCATTGAGGAGGTTTTGAAAGTATGTGTTTTTTGTGTTTTTCGAAATTGCATGAGAAATCAGCTTCAAGTTCAGCAATCTATGAGGAGAAGGAGCACATGAAATTCGTTTGAATAAGGAAGGCCGTGATGAGGAACCACTGCGGAGGATTTAAAAAAAAAAAAAAGGAAGTTGTGAGGGAATTTGCCATCATTGATCAAACTCCTCCAAGCCAAGGTAAATGTCCATGTTTGATTGATGAAAAAGGGAGCATTGAAAAAATATATTATTGCAAAGAATTATTCATAAGTGGGCACGAGTTTTAAGAGTCAAGTTTCGAATTTAAAAAGTGAAGAAAATATTTATTACATCAAGTTTATGTTTTTCAAAGGCATTTTCTTAAGTTAAGAAAGGTTTTAAGGAGATTACCTTATAATTATCTTATTTGAATTATATGGTATAAAGTTGTATTGAGCATATACTTCGAAAAGTTAAATATTTCTTTTAAGAAAGGAAGAATATCATATTATTCAAAAAGGATAATTTTTTTAGTAAGAGCAAACAAATTAGAGCCAATGTGCATAAGAAAGGTTCAAACCCTTGATATCTTGAAACCCATACATAGAAAAGATAGAGCCATAGAGCTCTATGTTGAACCTGACATTGAAGTCAATCCCAGCAGAGGTCGAAGTCAAGGTGAATTACTTCTGAAGCAAGAAAAATAAGGAGATCTTGCACTAAGAGGGCACCAAGAAAACCCATATTTTTGTAGGGGGTGATAAGGGAGAAAGGATGAATATTGAAGAGAAGATGAATCCCGAAGTCATCCAAATGGGATAGTCATGGGTCAGAAAAGAAGACTCAAACATCTTAGGAGAGAACTTAAACAGATCAAAAGAGTTAATGAAAGAGTAGATGCAACATATTTTGCAAATAAATATGGAGTGGTTCCGGTTGAGGCTGAGAATCCCCCACATTAATAAGATCAAATTCTAGAAACAAAGTTTGATGAAAGGGGGAGCAACACCTTGCAGAAAGTTCACATTGGATCATGCATATGTGAGTGAAACAAATCATGAAAAGTTCAAAGGAATTGAACAAGAATCTGTAGCATCAGATTTGCATCTACAAGTAAAGCAGAGAAAAATCATATAGGTGTTGGTGAATCCAGTTGTGAAGGAACACAAGTGGATGGTAGTTATAATGATGAAGATAACCTCTTATCAGGAGAGGTAAAAGCACTTGAACCAAAGTATGATGTTGAACACCTTTGTTATGAAGGTTGGATGATTGTGCTAAAAATAGAATAAACTCATAGATGAGTTGTTGTTTGGAAGATTAATCCAACTTGACAATAAAAACCAAGCGGATGATGTCTTGATTGCAGTGGAAAGACATAAAGAAGATGCACATAAAGATAACGTTACAGCCGCAACAACAACTGAGGAAGATGTACATATTGAAGCTAAAGAAACAAATTTTGTGTAAGATTTGGCATTGATTGAGTATTGGCCTTGAAATCCAAAAGAACCTTAAGATGACAGCCTACACTCTAAATTAGAGGCTAAACCAGATGAGGAAGCTCCCCAAGAAAAGAAAAATAAAAAAAACCAACTATTAGAAAAATAGGATCACAAAGCAATAAAAATAAACAAAATGCAAATATAAATCACATATACACAATACAAGAAGGACACCAATATAACATAGTTCACCCAAGATGGGATACGTCAACACCAAAATTGCTAGTCCTTATTATTATACCATCCAACAAATGAAGGGATACAACCTGCAGCAAATCTGTTGCAACTTCCTCTTCACTCTCTCACAGTCTCTCTCACACAATCATATAGATATTTATGATGCTACAATACCCATACGTATTACAATTCCTTCCTTCTAAAGATGGATTATCATGGGAAAATACTATGGGACACCCAATGTCATGGGATTGTAAATCACCCATTATTGACCATGTCATGACTATGAAATTACAATATTTTACAAAGCATTTTTTCCGAAATTTTCACTACGTGGGCGCTGCCCTCAAACCCTCGCCAGGAGGTTGCTCTCAAACTAGTCGTTGCGCCCCCACAACAACTATTTTGGCGGGAAAGCCCCCCCAAACCCCCCTATCATGGGCTGGGATTCAGACACGGTTGAAACACTACCTTTGAATAAGGAAGATTAGGCTCCACAACCAATACCAACATGGTTCTAATATGCGAATATTTATTACTTTACAGGATTGGAGGACAATATATTTGTACCAATAGAAGTTGATGAAGAAGTAGAAGAAATGATGAACTCACTTGAAGAGTTGGACGAAGAAACATGCAACAAATATTTTGTAGGTGTTAAAGGAAGCATTGAAGATGTTGTGGATCATTGGTTCTACAACTAGAGTTATAGAATTGAAAAAGAGCAATGCATTTTTGCACATCCTGGATGCAAGAAATGGGGAAAACCAAGTAGTAACAAGAAAAAGAGAGATCCATAGTTTAAAGTCTGGAGCATGAAGAAGAAGAAAAGCATTGTAAGCTTCAAATTTTGGAGAAGAAAGTACATGAAGAAGTTGCATCAGCACATAGCAGCAAAGAATGTGAAGATGAAGATGCTTTCTAATCCTATATGAGACATCGACCATCATGCATTCATTTTTTGCTTTTGAAAACCCTTAGTTATAGTACATTTTGGAAATAGTTTGATTGTGTGTTTAGAAGTCATAATTAAGGGTGAGTGCACGGGGGATTCACTAGAAGGCAATATAATACCACGTTAATTCATATTGCGGTATTAAATATTCATGAAGACCTAAAAATTATATTGCTTATATATTAAGGGGCAAAGGGTTTTTTAATTTAATGTAACAATACAAAAATACTTTGGGGTCTTTTTTATATGGGTAGGCTAACAAATATTCGCCAAATGGAGATAGCAGGATCACGGCCAGATGAGAAATCGGGTTGAGCAAAGGCTCGGGCTTACCAGTACACAGGGAAATCGCATCTTGAGGCATGCTTGAGGCCAGGTGGTTTCGTGGTGAAGTAGGTTTCCAGTCGATCATATTCGAGAGACATTGGTCATTGACAACCAATTGTTACCAATAGCACTGAGCCAGTTGTTACCAATAGCCTTGGGAGGCTCTAAGCCTCCAGGGCCTGTTATAGGCCCTCGATAGGCCTTGGGGGATTGAATACCCAACTACTCGTTCCTATTACAGGCCTTGGGAGGTTTAGGCAGCCTCCTAAAGCTTGTTACAGGCCCTAAGGGATTGGATACCTAGCCCACAACAGGCTTAGTCAACGATTGGGGAACTGCAACATGCAATCGAAATGTTGTACTTTGTGCATTGGCTCTAGTGACATACAAGAAGTGATCTCCTATCTCTTCATTAGACCATTAGATGTTGCAAATCATAATGATATGTTGTTGAGTAATTGCATTGTGGGTGAATTAATGTGCATCCACAATATACATCGAAAGAAGCAAGGTGCATTGTAGAATGCATGTGGGGTCATAAGAGGGGTATCATATCAATATACTAGGTAGAAATATAAAGGGGTATAAAAAATGCTAATGAAAAAATTGATACATACAATATCTAGTGAAAATAGGGGTTTTTTAAAATTGGGAAGGCATATTGGGAGGGGGTTAAAAAAATGATTTTGGAAGGTGTTTTCCAATATTGAGTGAAATTAGGGGTATTGTTTCATATGCCACGAATGAACGTACTATGATAGTGGTTTATTGAGTGAAGCCCCCATGGGTGAGTGTTAGAAAATAGAAATTACCCCCAGCATGCAAATGTAGAATTTTAGTTCTATTATTAGCAATCCAATTAAAGTCTTGCATACATCCACTAGCTAGTTAAGTCTAGGTCTAAGAGTCTAGTTTAGTGCATGTTGTATGTGTTTAAATAGAGACCTCATTGTAATTATAAATTCCATTGTAATTATAAATTAAGTATTGATCAAGCATGATCATGTTTCTCCTAAATAAATAGTATGAGCAACAACTCGTTTATCACTGAATTCATTCAATTGTTTGTGTATGCCTCTGTTCCATAAAATTCTTTATGGTATTAGAGCTGGCATAAGTCTCTTGCAAAGCATATTGATCCAAGAGCAGATCCATTGAAGTAGATCAGAGTCTCTATCATTGATTGTCCATCCGCAACGTGCAATCTACAGAGAAGTCTACGTAGAAAATCAAATATTTGTTGTGTTGTGTTGTGTCGTGTCCTTCCATTGTGAACAAGTATTCTTCCATAGTGAAGAAGGCCGAGATCGTAAAAGAAATTCGATCCAAGTTGAGCCATCTTTCACCATTCAAGTGGAAGATCAAAGGGTGCGTGAGATAAGTTTTGCAAATCCATAGTAGATTTGTAGAAAATCATGGGTAGCTCTTGTACCCAATCGCGATCATCGCGGGCAAACTTTCGAACGTGATTTTCGGGTGAAAATTGATGGCAGTCCACACTATAGAAGTGATATTTTGGTGAAAATCATGGGCGGCACATACTATAGAAGCGATTTGTTGGTGACCAGAAGCCGTTGTTTTGAAGAACCCGTGAGTAGTGAGGAGATCCATGGTTGATCCATTCCATTGAGGAGAGAAGGAGCGCATGCAATTCGCGTGAAGAAGGAGGTTGATGAAGAGGAACGATCGTAGAGGAATTCAAAAAAAGAAGGGCAACCGTGAGGGAATTTTCCATCGTTGATCAAACTTGTCCAAGACATGGTAAATGTCCACGTTTGATTGATGAAAAAGGGAGCATTAAAAAAATATTATTGCAAAGACTTATTCATTAGTGGGCACGAGTTTTAAGAGTCAAGTTTTGCATTAAAAAAGTGAAGCAAAGATTTATTACAAGAAGTTTACGTTTTTCAAAGGAATTTTCTTAAGTTAAGAAAGGTTTTAATGAACACAAGTGGATGGCAGTTATAATGATGAAGACAAACTCTTAGCAGTAGAGGTCGAAGCACTTGAACCGAAATATGACAATGAACACCTTTCTTATGAAGCTTGGATGATTGTGCTGCAACAAAAGTAGCTCATTGGTGAGTTGTTGTTATATGGAAGGATAATCCTACTTGAAAATAAAAACAAAGTGGATGATGTATTGATTACAACAGAAAAACATAAAGAAGATGCACATAAAGATTACTTTATAGCAACAACAATTGAAGAAGATAAACAATGTGAAGCTAATGAAACAAATTTTGAGGAAGATTTGGCATTTATTGAGGATTGGCTTGCAAAGCCAAAAGAAGATGAAGAGGACAACCTACACTCTAAAGCAAAGGCTAAACCAGAAGAGGAAGCTCTCCAAGAAGAGAAAAATGAAAAGAACTAGCATGGTTCTAATATTGACAGGTTTTTTGAGTGTACAAGATTAGAGGTCATTCTATTTGTACGAGCAAAATCTGATGACGAAGCAAAAGAAGTAATGCACTCAATTGAAGAGATGGAGGAAGAAATTTGCAACAAATATTTTGTAGGTGTTAAAGGAAACATTGAAGATGTTGTAGATCACTATTTTTACAACCAGAGTTATAGAATTGAAAAAGAGCAATGCAGTTTTGCACATCCTAGATGTAAGAAATGGAGAAATCCAAGCAGTAACAAGAAAAAGATATATCCATACTTTAAAGTGTATAGAACAAGGAAGAAGAAAAGCATTGTAAACTACAAATTCTGGAGCAAAAAGTACAAGAAAAAGTTGCATCAGCACATAGCAGCAAAAAAGGTGAAGATGAAGACATTTTGTAATGCTAGTTGAGACATAGACTACTAAGCATTCATTTTTTCTTTTTAAAAACCTTTAGAAGCAATATATTTTAGCAATAGTTTGATCATGTGTCGTAATTAAGGGGGGGTGTTATAAAATGGTAATTACTCCCTCCATGCTAATTTAGAAGTTAAGATCTATTATTAGAAGCCCAGTTAAAGTCTTTCTTGCATCTACTAGTCCGTTAAGTCTAAGAGTCTAGTTTATTGCATGTCGTATGTGTTTAGAGATAGACCTTTAGGCCCATTGTAATCATAAATCAAGTATTTATCAAGCATGATCAAGTTTCTTTTGAATAAAGAGTATGAGAAGCAACTTGTTTAGCATTAAATCCGTTCAATTATTTGTGCATGCATTTTTTGAAATCGCATGAGAAATCAGCCATCGGTTGAACACTCCGTGAGGAGAAGGAGCACATGCAATTTGCGTGAAGAAAGAAGGCCGTGAAGAGGAACGACCATGGAGGAATTAAGAAAACGAAGGGAAGCTGTGAGGGAATTTTCCATCATTGATCAAAATTGGAGCATTAAAAAAATATATTATTGCAAATATTTATTCATCACTGGGCATGAGTGTTAAGATTCAAGTTTTGCATTTAAAATGTGAAGCAAAAATTTATAACATGAAGTTTTCCTTTTTCAAAGGCATTTTCTTAAGTTAAGAAAGGTTCTAAGGAGATTACTTTATCATTATTTTGTTTGAATTATATGGTATAAAGTTGTATTGACCATATACTTTGAAAAGGTAAATATTGCTTTTCAAAAAAGGGAAGGATATTATATTATTAAAAAAGGATAATTATTTTTTTGAGTAAGAGAAAAATAATTGGAGCTTGTGTGTAAGAAAGGTTCATTCCTTTGAGATATTGAAACTCTTACATAAAAAGATAGATCCATATAGCTTGGTGTTGAACTTGACATTGAAGCCTATCCTAGCAGAGGTCGAAGTCAAGGTGTATTATCGCTGAAGCAAGAATATAAAGGAGATATTGCACTAAAGGGGCACCAAGCAAACGCATAAATGTTTTCAGGGGGCGATAAGGGAGAAAGGACGAAGACTGAAGAGAAGGAAGCTGAAGTCTGAAGTCATCCAAGTGGAATAGTCATCGGTCATAAAAGAAGACTCAAACAATTCAAGAGAGACCTTAAACAGATCGAAAGAGCATATGCTATTTCGTAAAGAAATATAGAGTTGTTCTAGTTGAAGTTGTGAATCCCACATGAAGAATATCAGATTCTAGAAACAGAGTTTGATGAAAGGGGA
This sequence comes from Larix kaempferi, assembly GCA_027924585.1. Taxonomy (NCBI): domain Eukaryota; kingdom Viridiplantae; phylum Streptophyta; class Pinopsida; order Pinales; family Pinaceae; genus Larix; species Larix kaempferi. The sequence goes on from BSBM01000104.1 coordinate 2,711,948, forward strand.
AGAAACATCTTGTAGAAATTAGTTGCCACATTGGATCATGCATCTATGAGTGAAGTAGAGCATGAAAAGTTCAAAGGAATTGAACAAGAATCTATAGTAGCAGATTTGGCATATGTGAGTAAAGTAGAGAAAAAACATATGGTTGTTGGTGAATCCAACTGTGAAGGAACACAAGTGGATGATAGTTTTAATGATGAAGCTAACCTCTTAGCAGCAGAGGTCGAAGCACTTGAACCAAAGTATGATGATGAACACCTTTATTATGAAAGTCGGATAATTTTGCTACAACAAAAGCAGATCATTGACGAGTTGTTGTTTGGAAGGGTAATCCTTGACAATAAAAACCAGTGGATGATATCTTGATTGCAGCGGAAAGACATAAAGAAGATGCACTTAAATATGAATTTATAGCAGCAGCAACAACTGAGGAAGATGAACAACTTGAAGCTAAAGAAACAAATTTTGAGGAAAGTATGATGATGAACACCTTTCTTATGAATGTTGGATGATTGTGCTACAACAAAATAAACTCATTGATGAGTTGTTTATTGGAAGGGTAATCCTACTTGACAATAAAAACCAAGTGGATGATGTAACGCCCCATATTTTGACTAGGCGTGTTTATGAGTTAGACACCTTTCACTTTATTCGCTTATTATCTGTTCGACTCAGCTAGACAGAGTAAACCATATTCTCAGCATGTTAGACATGATGATATGTTGCTACTATGTTTAGGATGTTACTGTGCCCATGCTGATACTACGGTTATGATGTTATGATGTTACCATCCTCATGATGTTATTTGGTTTATGTGGTTACTATGTTATAGTTATCACGAGATTCTTTTATTTCATAATGACAGTGTATGTTTAATAATCATCCTGGATGAAATGTGATATATATGATGTGGTATTTATGCTGTGATCGATTTAATGATTTTATGTGATGAAATAAATTATGTTGACAATATGGATCAGACAATGATAGAATGGAAATATTGTTATAAATGTATGGCTGCAAAGTACTAATCCGCAGGACAACGGGGCTATGTAATAGCGGGGATACTTGATATGAAGTATGGTATAGTGCCTATTTTGCAGAGAGCCTTGTTTACCAAAGTTGATGATACGATGACACAAACCAATAATCTCGAGAGCAACAAAGTATGAGTTGATAAGGGCGTAGACCCAGTATGTTGAGAGGGATGGATGTATTGCCCACCCTATGTTTCTATGATACCCGAGGTTGTGGGAGAGCTGTGCTGAGACACGCTCCCCAAGTTGTTGTGATGACAATGGTCGGATGCCTGCTAGGAGAGGTTAGGTCCGCTAGTTAGCCGACGCTACCGCTCTCACGTTCTATGTGGCTAGGTCAGTATAGCTGACATCCACTTTTCTACTAGCAGAGGAAGGATAGGGAGGATGCGGACGCAGGTTAGGATGGGAGGATATTTTAGTTAGTACTGTGAGGGTTGGGTATTCCTTGATCTTGAGTTAGTGGTAGTAGGTACATTTCCTTGTACTTGATTGATTGAACTGATGTAATCATAAAAATAATGAAATGAAATCTTAAAAACTCATAAGATAACCAATGATGTTTTAAGTAATGTTATGATAAATGTAATATACTTGTTCTATTTGCATGAAGTATTATTAGTAATAATTAGCTGTTAAGCATAGGAAATATGATGTATGTTTATAGGACCTGTCAGACCTGTGCATACGCTGGCCACGCATGCACATTTTGCACATGTGCGGTAGTATCAGTTTACGACATACTTATCAATATTTAACAATGTTATAAGTTGTCATATGAAGACAAATAGTTTTCTATCGTATATAGGATTGTATGGAGAAGGGGATTATGGTTTTTTAGGGGTTGCTTAATATCAAATTCCAGAACAATCAATCATCTAGTATGGGGGAGATGTTGTCACATTTTAAAAAATAAAATAAAAAAGTAATTAAAAAAATTCATGTTGGCTCATAACTTGTCAAAAATAAAAAGTAAATAAAAAAATTAATGTCGGCTCATGAAATAAATAAAAAATAAAACCAACATAGATCCATCTTAAAAATGGATTTATTAAGCACCAAGAGGGATCCACTTTCTTAAGATGTAATTTTTTTCTTGATGTGTAAAAAATGTAAGATAAAAAATTTTACACCTTAAGAAATTGGATCCATCTCGGTACTTAATAAATCGAGGTTTAAGATGGATCTATGTTGATGTAAAACCCAACAATTGCTAATCTACTTAAAGAGAGGTGGTATGGGGGTTTGTGATCTTCATAATGGAAACCTTAACCTAAAGCTTCATGACCCTTCAAGGAATCCACCTCCAAAACAAATAAAAAAATGGATAATTTTTATTACACATGATGAGAATGTTATCATTTCAACAGATCTGATTCATCAAAATAAAGGAAAAATGATAATCAATATAAGCAATGTAAACACTATAGAATTCTTAGAGAAGATAACTTGCACTAATTGTTTACTCAATTCAGGCATTAAACAAAAAGAGAACCACATAAATAGTTAAGGAAAAATGAAAGGCAAAATTGGTAATTGCATATGAAGTTTTATTTTGATGCGGAGCTAAAAAAAAATTGGGACAATCAAGAAGCATGGCTCTAGGAAGTTTTAGACATGTTAAAACAAAATGAGCAAAAAAGAGTGGTCCATAAGCAATTCATTTGGAACACGAGCACAAGCTTGACCCTAAAGACATGTTCATACAGTAGCTACGATGTCACATTTTTTTTTTCACAAGAAAAAAGCTGGTATTGATATTCTTGATGAATCAAATAGTACAAAGAGTGTCATGGTTTGTTACAACCAAAATATGCCATCACTTCAAAAAAAAGACAACGCAAAACATAGCCCATACAGAGAGCATATAAACATAGCCCATACAGAGAGCATATAAACTTATCAACAGATTTACATTCAATGAGAAAAAAATTGTTCCTAGCTGCCAGTATCATATGTAGCAGACTACCCCATCATTCTTCAAAAATGAAAATCAGAAGCTAGTCAAAAAAGTAGATTTCACCCTATTCCAAAATGGCATTGTCCATCCATTCATCCCATATCAAAATGCCTTCGGAACCTTCAAGAGCTTGTTTAGAAAGTTTGTCAGCCATAGAGTTGTGCTCTCTATAGATATGCTCAAAGGAGATGTTCTGCTGTAATGAGATTTCCCTTTGAGTGCGAATACACCAATGGCGGAGGCTTCTAACATTTAATTTGAATTCCCCTGCTACCCATTTGATTGTAACATGCGAGTCACCAAAAACTTTGATATTGACTAATCCAAATAAATTTTCCATGTTTAAGACACACCATAAGGCCATAAGCTCAGCTTTCATATTGCTACCCAATCCACAGTTGAGTCGTACCGAAAAATAGTGGTTATCATTGAGGAAAATCACACCTCCCACTGTACAAATCCCATTTTGAGCTACACCATCGAAGAACAATACCAGCTGAGAGACATTTAATGAGAAGTGGCTGACTCTATTTATTGGCAATCTATGCATTTCATCTTTATATATATGGAACATCTTCATAGCAATGGAGCAGCAGACCATCAAATCAGGCTTTAATTCTTGGAAGATAGCACAATTACGCGAGTACCAAACTGCCCAAGCGATGAATATTACTAATGGAAAGAATGCTTTAGAGTACCTGAACCAATTCAACATGCAAAAATTAAAGTCACCTACATCCCAGATTTTAGTTATACTCATCTTAGATGAGCAAAAAGTCCAAACTTTTTTGGTAAAAGTGCAATCTACAAATAGATGATTTGTAGATTCAGCAGCAAGTGGACAGAGAGTGCATCTATTTGGTCCTATCCATCCACGCTTCATAATATTATCCCATGTTTTGAGCTTGTTTTGTAGAGCTAGCCAAAGAAAGCATTTTATCTTTAATGGGATGATCATCTTACAAATTCTCTTGAACCACCAATTTGGTGGAAAGATATATCTGTCTTGTATAATTCTATTGTAGGCGGACTTTGTTGTGATGGTCCCAGAACTGGATTTCCCCATCCAAACCATGAGATCGCTTTCCCCATTGATTTTGACTCCAGCAAAATTAAGGTTTTGGACATAATTGTCCCATTCCCATGCAAATTGGCCAGCAAGCCCAAGATCCTTCGAATTCATCCAGACAACAACTTGGGAAGAATTTGGTCTTCGAGTATGTAACCTATTGAGCATTGGACGCCCAAGTACATGCAACTGCTAAATCAAACATGGCGAAAGAGCATAGGTATCCTCTAGCCCGATGATAGGGTCCATCCCTGCTCTAATGTTTTCACCTGTGACAACCTGCCAACAAATGTCTCTTGTGACCCAAACATAAATTTTCATAAAGCCTCTCCAGATTGGTGAGAAATTCTAGCCAGTTAAATTCGGATTTCTTAGCCATTCATACATATTTGAAGAAAGATACTTAGTTTGAATAGTCTTGGACCAGAGTGTATTCCCAAATAAACACCTCAATAAGCTTTTTAATCTGAGAGCAGAATTGAAGACCTCCAGGTCCTTTATTCCCCAACCGCCAAATATTTCCGATCTAGAAAGAGCCTCCCAAGAAACCATAGGGATCTTAGCTTGTACAGATTTGTCGAACCATAAGAAGTTGAAAAACATTTTCGAAGGGATTTGATAATACAGGATGGAACCTCGAGAAGAGAAAACCAGTAAACTGGGATGCTAGTTAGGACTAATTTGATTAAAATAAGTTTCCCTCCAATAGACAGGAGTCGAAATGTCCAGTGTGCAATAAGCTTTTCCACTTTCTGGAGTAGCCACAGCTGATCCTTAATAAGATAGTTATTTGGCTTCAAATAGAATCCCAAGTATTTAAAACCCTCTTCCAATGGTAAGTAATTGTAAGGAAGAATCCCAGTGATTTGTCTCAAGATGTCTTCATTTACATTGAACTGATAGAAATTGGATTTTGTATTGCTTACTTTCATTCCAGAAACCCTGCAAAATAATTTGATGATGTCACTAAAGTGCATCCATTCATCCATAGAATCCAAACCTGCTACTAATACATCATTAGCAAAAAGAACATGTGTCAGGACACAATCTTTGGCACATTTAACACCTTTGAACAGCCCTTGATCTGAAGCCTATTTGACAAGTCTGCTGAAACCATCCATTATCAATAAGAAAAGAAGCGGGGAGAGTGGACATCCCTGGCGTAACCCTCTGGTACATCTGAAGAAATCTGATGGTGAACCATTAACTAGCACAACAATGTTCATGGAGGAGACACATATCATGATCCAGTTGATTACTAGAGGAGGAACACCAATTTGTATCAAAATCAACCGCAAAAATGACCAATTAACTCGATCATATGCTTTTTCCAGATCCATTTTTAGAATTAAGGCCTTTCTCTTTCTTAATTTGATAGTGTGAAGAAGTTCCTAAGAAATACCAATTGCATCATGAATTTGTCTGCCAGTTAAAAACCCAAACTGTTCCACTGAGATATGCTCAGAAAGGGCTACCTTTAATCTTTGTGCAATGATTTTTGAGATTAACTTATATATTAAATTGCACAAAGCAATCGGCCGATAATATCCAAAATTAAGGGGTTTATTACTCTTGGGGATAAGAGTGACAAAGGTAGAATTTAGTGCTCCAGATAAGTAACCAGTGGTTCTTGTGTAATTAACCATTGCTTTAATATCTTCCCCTAGCAGGTCAAAGAAGTGTAAATAGAGCTCAACCGGCCATCCATCGGGCCCAGGGCTCTTGTCTTTTGCAAAGAGTATCAAAGTGTCTTCAATTTCTTTAAGAGATACTTCCTTACATAAATCACATGCTTCTTGTTCATTGAAAAAGGTGGGGAATAATCTAGCTACTTTTATCTGCTCCAATAAACCAACTTCTTCTATCTCATTATAAATATTGCCAAAAAAATTAGCAGGTTCCTTCTTAAGTGTCTCCATACCTGTCACCAATTCATCCTGAGAGTTTTGTAGTTCCCAAATACCATTTTGATTTTTTCTTGCAGAAGCAAAGGCATGAAAATTTTTTTTGTTCTTATCACCATTTGCAATCCAGATTGCCCTACTTTTAAGTCGCCATTCTTTTTCTTCATGTAGGAGAATTTCTTCCTTATTTTGTTCAAACTGTTTCAAAATATCAAATGCTTCAGGGTCAATTGTGTCATGAAAATTCCTTTCAATAGACTTTTGAATTTTCTATTCCAAAATAGATAACTCTAATCGATTAGCTTCTTTTTTGTTCTTGATCTAGCTGGAAACAACAACTTTTAGGTGCCTCAATTTTTGACAGAAAAAGTCCACGGGATTTACAGCCTCGACCTGATGATTCCTCCAAAATTCTCTAACCATAGCACAAAAACCATCATCGAATAGCCAAGCACTATTGAATTTAAAGGGATGATGCCTCTTTTGTCCATAATCGTCAAACTATAACAAAATGGGCTAGTGGTCAGAGAATTTGTTTTCATATACCCAAGACTAATATCTTTGAAAGCAGCTCAGCAGACTGGTCTTAACAAGAAATCTATCAAGCCATTTGTGAACACCATCTTTTCCGAATCTCCCATTAGTCCAAGTAGGAAACAGTTTAGTAGGCATTACATCTACAAAATCATAATCATCTATGAAGTTTGTAAAAAAATTAGACAATGCATCCAAAGAAAACAAAGAACCCCAAACTTCAAATGCCGTGTAGGTGAAGTTCAAGTCTCCTGCAATAATCAAATTATCAGTGCGTAGAAGACCAGATTGCATAAGAGCCTCCCAAAAAAATTGTATATCCGTATAAGGCACATAGCAATTGAGGATAGTGAGGGACAACTTCAAACCCACAATGTAACCAATCATTAATATACCCCAAGGGGTTCTATATGTCTTGAAAGTGTAAAAAGAAGGATTCCAGGCCACAACAAGACTGCCCGACAACCCACATGAATCCACTGCTGCAATTTCCCACCGGGGAAGAACTTTTCCAATTCTTGTAACAACAGAAGCAAAGTCACACATAGTTTCCTGAAAAGGTACAATCCCAGGGCCAATAGCACTAAAAATATTGGATAAGGCCTGAGCCCTAGATACCTTACCCAGTCCCCTCACATTTAAGGATAAAATTGACATTAAGAACCCCCAAAGAGGGATTCGTTGCTCTAAGGCCCTCAATGGAAAAACTGCTGGACAAATTAGAATCCTCCAATCTTTTAGAAATAGGGGTGTAGTTATCAATATTAGGATTAGTGGGTTGCAATTTTCCTTTTTTCTTTTTTCCCCTTCTTATAGTTACATTTTGGAAACTATGTGAGTGCAACGGAATGGTATCAGAGTTTAATCCTGGATTTTTGGAAAAAATGGGAATTGGAGAAAGTTCCAAATCGTTGATGGGGACATTGTATCCACATTCTTCTAAAATGGATGAATCATCACAATTTAAAGCTTCTAAAGCAACTTCAAGAGGGGCTTCAATTGGGGTTTCTTTAGAAAATGAAGTAGCATGATGTTCCAGAGAGTCTCCAGATGGAATCACTATGGGAGAGGTAAGACTTGAGCCCTCAGGCTACAGAGGTGCACATATTCTTTCAGAGGACGGTCTGGAGTCTAAAGTTACATTTTCCATCTCAGTTGACAAGTTTCGGCCAGATAAATGGGAATGTGACTCAACATTTTTCTCAATCAAAAGCCCAGAAACCAGATCATGTCGCATAGAGATTTCACCTTTTGAAATACAACAAGAGAGATCTTTTTCATACTTTTCTACGAAAGAGAGCTCTTCATTTGTGAGTGTAGGAATTAAAGCAGAGGGTTGAGGAGAAAACTTACCAGGAGAAGAGGCCAAAAACTTTGAAGTCGTGCATTTAGGCGACAAATACACAGAATCATCTAAAAGTGAAGCCCTATGTTCCCGCAATTAGGGCATTTGGCCTGTAAGTTCCTAGGTTCATGGTAGCAGAAACAACGAAAAGGGATTTTGTAAAAATCCATCTTTTGTCTCCAAACCCCAGACCCCCAAATCATCTCAATCTCAGCAGGGAGCCCAAGCCTTAAATCTAATTCTACCATGACTTTGGCATACCTTCTGTCCATACCGAACAAAGTTTGTTTGTCAAGACAAACAAACCTGCCAAGAGTATTGGCCATGCCAATAATGACTTCCTCTGACCAGATCTCAATGGGAAGACCAGGTATAAGCATCCACAAATGTCTTATGCTTTGCACCTCCTTCTGTGGATTGAAATTTAAATTCCAACGCTTGAGGAATAAGGAACTCGTCTTAAAAGTCCAATAAGTTGTCAAGATCTTTTGCATAATATATGAATCCTGGAAGATAAAAAGGATCCATCGATTCATAAGGAGATTTATGCGCAGCGCCAAACCAGTTAGTGGAACCCAAAATTTATTGACCCAGTCAGAAATTTCAATTTTCAAACCAGAGGTAAACTCTAGTTTACCAACCAGGGCACGCTCAGCAAGCATTTCAATCGTTTCTAAATTGTAATATGACTTAATCTCATATCTGTCAACCTGTTGTCTATCCTTCACCGATTTGGACTGTCTCCTCTGCTTAGCCCTAGCACCAAAAAGATTAGTGTTGCGAGAAGGAGTTTTTATGACAGAAGGAAGCACATCCCCGGGCGCACTAGGGTTTGTATGTGACAATGGCATCCGTGAAATAGGAGACAGATCCATTGCAAGGATACCTGAACCTCCAATACTCAAACCAGCAGATAGATAGCAAGACCGGCACCTAGACAGAAAATTAGGACAAATAATAAAGCCACTTGGTCAAAAACCCAACAAACAAAACTGGTCCTACCGAATAGTATAGGGATACAAACAACAACTCTGAAAAAAGAGGCTAAGACGAAAAAGGTCGCAATCGTATGCAAAGATTCCCACTTTTTTTAGACTTGGCTGGTACTGGGCTGATTCGGGCGAATCAGCTTGACTCCAAGTTGTCACAAACCCAATATTCGTTTATTCACCCCATAATTTCAGAAAAAAACTGCAGAAAATAGAAAACCCTCGAAACCCTCCCCATTTTTTCCATTTGTGTGCTATGATGTCACATTTATTTCCATGCTACAAAAGATTCCCAGGAAAGCTTCATGGATGAAAGTAGAAGTTATTAAAAAAGAATTATTCTATAAGAAGATATCTTTTCTACCTATCCTTTGAGGACATCACATTTTTGAAAGGAGGAAGACTTATAATATACTTCTAGATAATAATATATAAACATTTATATTATAATAATAGTCATTTAGGGTAATAGTCTATATTTACTATATGGTAATTATACATAGCCATACCCCTTTTCTGAGGGACATGAAAATTCATATTTACATGTATTTATATATACCAATTGTAATTCATTCGACAACACGTATAAATGATTCTAAAATATAAATATTGAATATTCCTTCACTCCTTAGTACCAACATTTATTATATGATAAAAAATAGTGGCCTAGGGATCCTCAGCTAAAAGCTTCCTCAATGTCCTAGGAAAGGGAGAGGAGGTGATGAAGGCCTCCTCCGAGGGAGAATATTTCCAGTAATTGATGCCTAAATACCCTCCTCCATGCAATAATTGAAACCCTAGATCCTAACCCTAGTAAGCTATCTCCCTTTCTTCTCATGCCCCTTACTATCATATATATGTGTGTGTGTATGTGTGTGTGTGTGTGTGCAAACTTATGTTGGTGTCTGTGGCATGGACAAAAAAGGGAAACAATTTCTTATGGCCAATTATATTGTACCAGTCTAGTCCATGGCTTGTGCATGTTCTATTTACAATGAATTCTTCATAATTAGATGATAGGAAGGAGAAGCATGAATAGTTAGAGAAAGTTGAGTTTGTCAGCAAGTTGGGATTTAGTAGATTTATATCTATAGGGTTTTGAACACCTAATTGTTTTTATCCATGTGAGTCAAATTTTATTGTTTCAACAAGAAAGTAGAAATGGATACTAGGGAAAATCCATATTGATTCTCCTTGCTTGATATCTTAATCACAATCTATGGACTAATTTCAACATTGGAAGAAAAAAAAATACAAATTGGCCAAGATTAGGAACAATCTCAAAGAAGTCCAAGGTATTTGAATTTCTTCAATGCAACAAGATTTTTTAAGCTACAAAGAACATTAAACTTGTGGTTGTTGGCTACAATGTTTAACACATCATGAAGAAGAGACATGGTAATGAAGGATTTTTACAAAATTCAATTTAGAATGACAAGTTGGGAATGAGGAAAGAGAGACTTACAGTAGCATTAACTAAGTTTTTATTCACCAATTTGTAAGAAGAGTTCACTTAATAAAAGCCATAAAGACCCAAGTGTGGGATGCCATCTACCCACTAGATCCTCTTCAATCACATCCTATAGCTCCTCACAATTTCAAGTGAAGCATACAAACCACAACATGTCATCTCCTGGATCTATGCAGATTAAGCATGACATGTTGCAATGGTGGATAGCTTGGCCATACATCACACATGGCCATTAATCGCTACACATGTCCCTTTACACCACCAAATGTCACTCTCAGACTCATGGATACACTTCCTACTCACTAGATGTCGCGGACTCATACATATGTCCCTTTAATCCATCAAAGGGTACTATTGGATTCATTCATATACTTCTTGCTCACCGCAGGTCACTTGTAGACTCATACAAATAAATCTTGTTTGGGAAGAAGGAGAGGTTAATAGTTGTGATGAATATCTGGCGTATAAATTTGTTCCTATTACAACAATGATCAATTTATTCCTCCATGATAATCTAGACATCTACAACCATAGATTGGGGAATGTTTGAATTGTTGAATAACCCCCGATGCTAAAAAATATTCAAGACAAGCTACAACATGTAGTTGGAATAGAACAGGTTGTGGATGGTGCTTCAAGGATTGTTGATATAGATAAGAATTGGCAACATGTTTACAGGGAACTGCTAGTATTGGAGTATATGGTGGCTCATATATCATATCACATTATGATGAGATTCATGAGCATAATTACCAAATCTCGGCACTTTCAAATTTCCAATATGTTAAGCCAAATGGAAAGGGTTAGGGAATCAATGTGATAAAAAGGCTCAAGGGTGTGTGCAAGAAGATGAGGTTCACTTTAGATGCAATGCTACTTTTTCAAAACTCGTTCCTGATACATAAAAACATAACGTGTTTCTGATATTTAGCACTTGCCATGGTAAGACCCGAGCCTGACATGTCACTGGACATGTAGGATAGGTAACCATAACACGTACGCGTTATAGAACTACAAAACGCGTACGCGTTATGTAGTTACAAAACGCGTACGCGTTATTGAAATCTAAAATCAATTTAAATACACAATCCCGACGACCCCCGACCACCCGCGATGCTCACGCATTAGAAACGCGAAATAGACCCTGGACAAGGACGGTTTGTGTGCCCTGAAGTATCGGTGGAGCTCAATTTAGATAGAGGGGAGGCAAATTCACCGGTGGATTGTCATCTAATCAGGTAATTCATTCACCCATACCATTTTTTTGTCATTTCTTAACCTAAATTACTATTTTTTTATTGTTTAAAACAACCTAGTTTTGTAATATTGATAAAATTGGGAATAACCCAATCTCTAATTAAATTCACATCTCCCTCAACCAAGATGAGTGAATAATTAAATTTAATCCCTTTTCAAAAACTCAAAAATTCCTAATCCAACCAAAAATTGAAAAAAATAGAACTCCCCCCTTTCTACAATGTATCCATCTAAGTCACCTGACACGAGGACACGGGACATGAGTGTCCCCACGAGACACGGTGACCCCCGGAATTAGGACATGTAGGAAACATTTTATATACATATATATATATTTTTAAAATATATTAAAATTTAAAAATATAGACATATAGATCCAATAAAATTTAACATTTACAATTACAAATATTCAATAGAAATTACATTTACAATTACAAATATGAAATATTCAATAGAAATTAGATCATTCACAAATCACAACACATTTGTCATTCACAATCACAAATCACAACGAGACATTGAGACACATAGAAGCATGTCAAAGACTCGGAACCATATTTCTCATTAAGTCATCAAAATCAAAATGTATTACATAGATGTCGGAATGCCACTAGGCACTGGCAAATGCCAAATAGACTAATAGAGTAATAGTCTAATAGTCTAATAGTAAATACAAAAAAGGAGTGGATCAAGATGGAAGAATCCCATCTGTCAATGACTCAATATTCCTCCTCCATGCCTGAATCAACAAACTCATCACTACCCTGATCCTCCTCCTCCTCCTCCTCCTCTCTGCCAATCTGACTAACTTACTTTTTAATTGTTAAATGTTTAATTTTAAGTTTTAAATGTATGTAAGTGAATGCCATTAAATTGCTTACTTGAGTTTGATTTAATACATTTTCAATTTTGAAGAGACGTCATTATATACCATGTATATGTTTCTAATGATTTTCGTATTGATGCCTTTATTGTAGTTGCGGCTATGGACACCAATGCCGAGATACTGATTGAGCTTGCCCACTTGAGGGGCATTAGTGCAGCTTTTAGTGGTGGTGACAGGATTTTCCGTTCACTTGCATCAACCTTGGATGTAATTTTTGACACCATTTCACAGTCTACGAATGTACTATATGATATTACATCATATAGAGAAAGAAAAAGACAACAATATGCTGATGGGCTAGACTACAATGCAATAAAAAAGTTGAAAATATCCAAAGAGCTCATATTTGCATTGTTTAGGGACCCTCGAACGGGGGAAATCCCAAATGCAAATAGGCCGCATATCTCCATTGAGTGGTGCACGTTTCAACCATTTGTTGATAACTGGATGGACAGATGGTACATGGTTTTTGATATGCCACCACACAACAACAGGGAAATTCCCTTATATTTCCTTTGAAAGATGTACGCAGAGTTCATGTTGCATAAACACATTAACTATTTTGACATCTTGCAGTTTCAGGGGATCGGTGGGGGGATGCCCCAAAACCAACCCAATGCGAGGCTTCGAGACCAGGATCGCCCTATCCCTGCACCTCATAGGCAGTTTCTTAGGCTAGATGTCCCACCTGCACATTGTATTATTCCACAGACACGGGATGCATTTTTGAGTTTGGCATGGGCGGTTGTTCGCCATGGCACTATGGTTCAACATATGGGTGAGGAAGGGACATCTGTCCCTAGTGTGGTACATACACCAACTCGTCACCATGCAGGAGCATCAACTAGTGCAGGACCATCAGGACCATCCACTAGTGCAGGACCATCGACACATCCCCATCCTAGTACTGATCCTCACAAGTGCACATCATGTGGTCGTCCCTGCTATGGTCTTGCCTCATATGTTGCCTTCAGTGGGTTTTTGAGAGAGGTATGTTGATGGTTAATTGTAATAAATTCTTCATTTATTTTTGTCTTTGTACACATATATATAGTTTGATCTAATATATTAATTTTGTGAACTTGCAGTTGATGCTTTATGCCGGCAGCGATGCCCCAGAGTCGGATGTTCCAGACTCTACAGGGGGGCATGATGCTACCCATTTGGTAGGCCCATCTTATATAGCACCTATTGCTGTATCTCACACCGAGGTAAACATTTTAAAATTTCAATTTTTTAATACTTGTTAATTTGTTAATTTCCACATACTTTACATTTTAGTTCACTAATGCTATCTACGGTCTAATATTTACAATTATTAAACTTGCAGATGGCAGATCCTTCACTGGGGCAAGGTAATGTGGAGGTAGCCCCCATGGTCATACCGTCCCATGAAACATCTGGGCTCCAGGTAAACAATTAAAAATGACATTTTTTAAATACATGTTTGTTTGTTGAATCATGCATGTCTAACTACATGAACACTTACTGACTGTAGGCACCATCCAAGACATCTGGACCATTGCCTGGACTTGTATCTCCCTCCAGGCCATTCGTGAACAAGGATCATGTGTATGTGAGGCATTCTACTTCTAGAAAGACTCCAGCTGCCCACAACCATGGGCTTACTCACACCATGGTAATGTATATCCTTCGATGATATTTGTTGTTTAACTTGAAATCTAGTGCATAAATCATTTTTGTTAATGTTTGAATTGCATGTTTACTGCATCAGGAACCCGAGTTGTCTACTGAAAACCTCGCATCAATGGTTGATGCAGCAGTCAGTGCTGCATCTGCAATGGCAACTGATCACACACAGGTATGTAACTATTTCAACATTATCTTTACATAGTTTATTATTGTTGTCTATTGTTTATTCATGCATTTCTAACTATTTCAACATTTTTTCAGTGTAGCCACCACCAGCAGGAGCAGTTCCTAGCCCCCCTGGTTCGACCATCTTGGATGTTCAACCAACGGCTCCATCTACTACACAAGCAACGCAATCTCCTTTGTCAGTTGAGGTGAGATGTCCTTCAGTGACCAAGTGTTTCATGCACTTTCCATGCACCAGTTGATAATTGTTGAGTTGATTGTTGAGCTAATGTATTAGTGTACATAGTTAGTTGAATTTAACAATTGATATTTAATTTGCAGGATCCAGAGACGCACACTGATCCTAGAGATGTGCCTAAAGGATCAACGTCGGGAAAGAACAAAAGGAAGCTTGAGTTTTGATGTGTCTTATGGGATATATGTACATTTGGATACATGTACATGTGGCTTTGATAGTTTTTGATAGTTTTGGACACTTGTGCTTTTGGATACTTTTGTATATATATGTACTTTTCGATACATTTAGTTTTGGTGACATGTACATTGACTTTATTGTGCATGTACTTTTGGAGACATGTATATTGACCCTCATTGGATACATGTACTTTTGGATACTTTTGGATATACATGTACTTTTGGAGACATGCACTTTTGGATATATATGTACTTTTGGATACATGTACTTTTGGAGACATGCACATTGAAATTTCACTTATAAATGAATGATACATTTCACTTTGTATTTGTTCTTCGGTTTCCACGTGTTCTTGTGTCAATCTAATGTGTTTATTTGTGTGGATTATCTATTACTCATGAATGCGCTATGTCTGTTGGAGAGAACTTCCGCAGCATTTAGGAAGCTGCTAATTTTGGGAAGGATAACTAATTTTGGAGAGAAAGTACCAATTTTGGCGGTAAGACAAAGATATCGCCGTAGCACAAATTCCGGCGGGAATCACGGCGATAGGTACAGAAAAGTCAAGCATGTGGTACAAAGAAGAGGCCGAAGGGAGAGCTCAACCACCGCAATAAAGGCGCCGGAGATGAAGAGAGGGTTCAGCTACCCTCATTAAAGAAGAAGGACCACAGTCAGCGTTGCTTGAACCAAGAAGAAGCGACGGGCCGATGCATTAAAGACTAAGGACTGAAGGAAGCGGCGACGAGACAGAAGGCGGCCATGGAAGTACAGCCAGTTGACTGTAAGTGGTTAGGGTTGAGTCACTGTTGGGATAAGGCCCACAGTTTTGTAACTGCGATGAGACCTTCGGGCCATCTATATATAGTAGTCTTTTTATAGGATAAGGGGTTGGCCACATAGCGATAGAGACATCAGGTAGATGCTAGTCAAGTCTTTTGTTGTTGCAAGCCTGAACATCCCTGAGAAGACAAGGGCCGACCTGTTGAGAGAGTGCAATCCGCAGGGATTGCGAGAGGAAGAGAGTGCACTGTAAAGGCAAGAAGAGAAAAGAGGTCTATAGAGAAGGGCTCCCACTGAGGTGGAGTTTCCCAGAAGACCCCTGTTGTAAAGACTGGAACGGAGCTGTGTTTATTCCCCAGAGTTGTAGACAAGAACCGCAGTTCCCCTGGGCGTAGTCTTTTCCCTGGGAGTATCAATGTGCTTATCTAAGTAGCACTATTGTAATTGTGTAGCCATTATTCTCATTCACGTGTTTGTGCTATATATGAATGCTTCAATCTGTTATAAGTAATGTACATGGTCGTCAGTTAACTTCTGAATGATGTATAACAATTGCGATAATCATAGCTAACCTTTTTGCAAACTAGATAATTGTTAAACAGAGGTTAATGTGCGAGTAAGAACTGAATATGAGGCATGAATGGTTTATTTAGACATTGCGCAAAGTAATGTTCTACCTAGTTACGTGTTGCGAGATATCAAGGGTCGAGTTCATTAGTGAGGGTTAGGATTGTAGGCTGAATGTTGTTGCTAACTGCAGTACCAGGATAAGGATAGCTAAGACCACCTATTAACCCAGGAAGCGGTCAAAGTTCGCTTGCCGCAGGAACTAGAAGGGGAAGATATCGCACCTACGATATCTTGGGTATCGCTAGACGGTTTCACATAGGGAAAGACTTATCGCATTCCCTGCGTACCACGATAAGACAGAGGCGTAGCCGGAGTAATGGAATGAGATAGACAGCTTCTGTGAAAGGGGTTAAGGAGGGTTTAACCACCCTGGATGCCTCGGAACTTGGCTGAGGACACTTGAGTCTTCTGCCTCCCATTAGAATCACTTCGGGTGAGACTTCAGGTTGCTTCTGCGACCTGTTGCCGAAAGGGCCAGTGAGCTAAGGGTTCTGTTGGTCTAAAAGATTACCGCCAGCCCGGGTCTGTCCAGAGAGAAAGGATAAAAGATCAACAAATGGTTCCGTTGCCGGTTTGAACACATTGAGCTGATGTTCTGTTGGCATCCTACCAAGCAAGAACTTAACCAGTGGGTTGAGTCAAAAGAAAGAGAGTTTGCTGCAAAAGAAAACAAGAATCCTAGACTGAGCACTGAGGCTTGGCTACAGAAGCACCTTTTTACAGATCTCCATGAGATATTCTTCGTAACTTATGCTATTGAGTTATATGGTTGGTTATCAAAGCTTGTTGACAACAGCGGTGTCAAGAAGAATCGAGAAGTTGTCTGGACAGCAGAGCTGATTCAGACCTTGAAAGGTGTCGATAACCCCATCTCACGCGCAGTAGACTTCTGGCTTACGAGTCTGCTGGAAGGCTTCATCACAGAGTTCGCGGTTGATCAGAGAAAGAGTTTCAGCGCAGCAGAACGGTACTTCTTCAAGGGTTATCGCGGTAAGTACCTAAATTCTCTAAGTCTGTCCATTAAGCAATTACTATATGAAAAAGGAGTACTGGATATACTCTCAGATGAATAGTAGCATGATATTGTAATGTCAGTAGACTCTGAAAGTGATTACGAGTATCTTGGACATACACGTAGTGGTAAAAGATATAGAGTCAACGATTCATCTTCTTCTGAAGAAGACAGCTCAGATCACCCGAGACAGCAGAGTCAGAACCCTAGGACTCCTCAAAAGCCAGTCGGAACTCAGAATAATCCCGCAGGAACCCCGTCCAGTAGCTCTTATACAGCGAATACTACCGCTACACCCTCCACATCTACACAGCCGAGTGGTAGTCATACAGCAAACCAGAACCCACCATCTAGAAACAGAATGGGAGATGATATGAAGCTACCAACATTCAAAGGTACAGGGTCGGAGGACCCTGAGCAACACTGGTTCTTATGCGAAGCCATATGGACCATTAAGCAAATACAAGATGATAATGTCAAGCTTGTCCAGCTGGCCACTACATTTAGAGAAAGAGCATTAACTTGGTATATGAAGTATACCACTGGCCATAACAGAACGCTTGCACAGGTTAGAACTGCTATGATTAAAGAGTTTAAAAAACCTAAATCCGAGTCACAATGCATAGCAGAACTTAAAGATATTAAACAATTGCCTACGGAGACGGTTTGGGATTTTGACCAGAGATTCAAGACCCTCATTGATCAGGTAAGCTTTGAGCTTGCGCCTCAACAGCATAAAGAATGGTTTATCGCAGCAATATTACCACACATCAGACTTCCGCTAATGCAACAGAAATTAAATACACAAGATGAAGCATTAGAAATGGCAATGAAACTAGAGGCTTCACCTCTAGCAGAAACTAGCACCGGTATCACTAATCTGCAAAATCAGCTAGCTAACCTCACCTTACAGCTGCATGAAATTAAGAAAGGAAAGGAGGTTGCGCATGAAATTTGGTGTACTAAGTGTAAAGCGCAGGGACACAGTAAGGATAACTACCCTGTCTTTGCTGACTATATCGCCAGTGGAGCTCCTAACCCGTTGATGCAGAACCAGGGGCCATGGTGCGAGATTTGTAGAACCAGAGGACACAGTCCTCAGGAATGCCCTCTCCTTCAGAAATATGTGCAGACACCAAAGAACCTATATTGCAACTTCTGTAAATCTGTGGGACATGACGAAAACAATTGTAGAGCTTATGAGTTAATGATAGAAAGGAAGCACGACCTCTACAGAGTTCAGTCAGAAGCATCCGGACCAGCAGTACGTGCACAAACTGATCCGAATCAGGGAGGCCGTGGAGGAAATTTCAGAGGCCGAGGACGCGGAGGAGGCTATGAATCTGGCCGTGGCCGTGGAACTATCACCTGTTATAACTGTGGAGGCACAGGACATTACGCTAGAGACTGTCAGAACCCTACTACAACGTGCAAGTATTGTAAATCTTATGATCACACAATAGAGGAATGTCCCATACTGATAGCTAAGATCAAGGACGCCAAGCCAGCAACCAATCAGACTATCCAGTTTATCGTTGTTGAGCAGAACGAAACCGAACCACGGGTCAATATTGTAACTCGCAGTGGTCTCTCCACAAGCAACATATCGCAGGACGTGGAAAAAACGACAGGAACGCAGTGGGTGCGCAAAGCTCCAGGAAAACCTATCCCACTTGATCTACAGAAGAATAAGGAGGCATTTCAACAAACTAAGACTTCCTTTGCTGAACAGACACCGCCCAGATCACTATTATTACCATCTCAGGGTATACCACGGAAACCACCGCAGGATGTTAGTACTACGCAGATACCACAGGCTAGCACATCTGGAAGATGTGACGAAGAGGAATTGACCGGGAGTGTACAGTCCTTCTTGCAGAGTTGTTTGAAACTTCTAAGAAATGGGAAAGCTGTAGAGGAACTTCAGAAAGTTATTGACCAATGTCAACAGAGCCCTTCTGTGAGCAATACACAGCGCACCATTCACCATATAATGGGCCATACAAGGACAGGAAGAGAGATGAGGCTCACAGCGCAGATCGGACTATTTGAAATGGATGAGGTTATCCTAGATTTAGGTTCAGAAGTAAATGTCTTGACTAAACAGACATCGGAACAGATGGGAAGTCCAAAACTAAGCAGATCCCCTATCCATCTCAGACTAGCTAATCAGCAGAGAATATCACCGATGGGTCGCCTATCGCATGTCCCAGTGGACATCGACGGAGTTCACACATATGCCGATTTTGAGATCATAGAAATTATTGGTGACACCAAACCCTATCCAGCTCTATTAGGTATTGATTGGGCTTTTGATAACAAGGCTGTTATCAACTTAAAGAAAAGACAGATGACATTTGAAGATGCTCAAGTCCGGGTTATCGCACCATTAGACCCTTTACAGGGTCCTCGCTACATTGAGCCAATCAAAGCAGAAGAGGAGGTGCATAACATGGAAAATTTGTACCAAATGACTTCTAATCAGACAGATCACATTGATCCTACAGCTGATGGACATATCAGCTGGAGATGTGATAGTTCATGCACATCAGATTCAGATGTTGGCTTAGAGAATTGGCAAAATAGACTCCACGAAGTTTCTATCCGCAGATGCGCATTCATGACTAAATCACTGCGATGGATTGGGACAGAAAGCAGGTATATTCCAACTTTTGATGGATTAGCAGATGTCAATGATTTTTTGCAGCAGTTTGAACAAGAGATTCCTCAAGAGCAGAGGATGGAGGTTTTTGACCTTGCAGTTCGAGCCACACCTACAAGATGGTGGTACACACACAAGGAACATATCGCATCATGGTATGATTGTAAGAGATTGATGCGCATTAGATTCTCTAAAGAAAGAGACTGTACACAGCGGAAATATACAAGGGAGAGTGATCCCAGAGCACACATTATGAACTGTGAATAGAGTTGGCTAGAAATTCCAGCAGAAGAATGGGTTCATTTGTTTATCCATACACTGGATACAGTTCCACGGAACTGGTATACAGAAACAGAGCTAAGAAAAGGAACTATCTCATGGCCTATTATGATTGAAAACTTTTTGGTCACGTTCAGTTTTGAATCTGAGCATCCAAGCATTGATCGGGCCTTGAAGATCATAAAGACTAAAATATTTGAGGATTGCCCATTACCAGCGGATTCGCAACCCGAGTGGGCTATCCAGATGGAACATGCACTAGAATGTTACAACTGCGCACAAGACTTAAGCGATGAGGATGAAGATCCTCGCAGTATCAATATCGCAGAAACAGAAGGTACACGTGAAGTTGAAGGCCCGCACTTAGAAATCCCAGCTGTAACAGAACCAATCAAGATTAGAAAGAGCAATATTGGCACAGAAACAGACCCTAAGTTTGCCTCTATTGGAGATTATTGGGATGATGAGACAATTGGCCAAATCACAGACCTATTACATGAGTATCAGGACCTATTTCCTACCAACTTTATAGAAATGAAGGGAATAGTGGGTGACCTCGGAGTCATGAGAATACCGCTTAAGGAGGACGCTAAGCCGGTTAAGCAACGCCCATACAGGTTGAATCCGCGGTATAAAGCAAAAGTAAAAGATGAAATAGATAAGATGCTAGCAGCAGGCATCATTGAACCTGTTGAAGAAAGTGAGTGGGTTAGTCCCATGGTAGTACAAGAAAAGAAAACAAAAGGAGACATCAGGATCTGTGTCGACTTGCGCAAACTGAATGATGCATCGCTGCATGACCCATTTCCGACACCATTCACTGATGAAGTCTTAGACAATGTTGGAGGACAAGAAATCTATTCATTTACTGATGGCTTTTCAGGCTATCACCAGATAAGAATCCATCCAGACGACAGGCACAAAACCACATTTGCGACAGAATGGGGCTCCTTTCAGTATACGGTAATGCCCTTTGGTCTTAAGAATGCCCCAGCAATTTTTTCTAGAGTAGTTGTTGCTGTCTTTAAGGAATACATCCATCAATTTCTAGAAGTTTATTTTGATGATTGGACTGTATTTGGACTAGTCAAGAAGCACATAGGAAACCTGCGATTAATGTTTGAAAAATGCAGACAGCACCAGATTTCCCTTAACTTAAAAAAATGTATATTTTGTGCGCCTTTTGGTACGTTGTTGGGTCACATTGTGTGCAGACAAGGCTTGATGGTAGATCCTGCGAAGATCGCCATCATTGTCAATTTACCAGCACCTAACTCAGTAAAGCAGCTGAGAACTACACTTGGTCATACTGGGTATTACAGAAAGTTTATCAAAGGTTATGCCAAGATTACCGCACCAATGGAGAAATTATTAAAGAAGGATATCAAATTTCAGTGGAATGAGGAATGTCAGAAGAGTCTTGACGCTCTAAAAGAAAAAATGGTTACAGCACCTATTCTGGTATTTCCAGATTGGAACAAGCCTTTTCATGTTCATGTGGATGCATCTGGCATCGCACTGGGCATTATTCTCACGCAACCAGGCGAAGGGGGTATTGACCACCCTATCGCATATTCGAGCAGGAGACTATCGACAGCTGAGAAGAATTACACCACCACAGAGAGAGAAGGGTTAGCAATGGTGTATGCCTTACAGAAATTTCGGCACTATCTATTGGGTGCCCCGTTCAAGATGTTCACCGACCATTCTGCATTAAAGTACTTGGTCAATAAGCCAGTGTTAGGGGGAAGAATATGCAGATGGCTATTGTTGTTCCAGGAATATGATTTCGAAATCATTGTTAAGCCAGGAAGACTAAATGCAGGACCAGATCACCTGTCAAGGCTAGACTCAGGTGAAGAACCAAGTAATTTAGAGGACAACTTGCCTGATGCGCAATTGTTCTCCATTCAGGTCGCAGATGAATATTATGGAGACATAATTCAATTCCTTACTACAGGGTGGGCACCACCTGAGTTTACCAAGCAACAAAAGAAACAATTAGTGGTGAAAGCAGCAGACTTCACCCTGATTGCAGGACACCTCTATAAGTTAGGACCAGATGAAATCTTGCGCAGATGCGTTATGCCCCACGAAAAACAGACCATTCTTAAGGAAGCACATTCGGGCATCGCAGGAGGCCATTTCGCAGGGAAGCCTACCGCTCAGAAGATCCTAGCAGCAGGACTATGGTGGCCTACATTACATAAAGACAGTAAAGAGTTTTGCAGATCATGCGATATCTGCCAAAGGAAAGGAAAGCCCTCCAGAAGAGATGAAATGCCGTTGCGACCACAAATAACGCTACGCGCATTCGATAAGTGGGCCATAGACTTCGTGGGTCCTATTAACCCCCCAGGAAAACGAACTGGTGCGAGATATATAATTACAGCAACAGAATACCTCACCAGGTGGGCTGAGGCAAAAGCAGTCAGGAATTGTGATGCTGCTACAGCAGCACAATTTATTTTTGAAAACATCATCACTAGATTTGGATGCCCAGTGACTTTGATGAGTGATAAAGGCACACATTTTTTGAATAGCACCATAGAAGCCTTGACAGAGGAATTTGAAATACAGCACCATAAGAGTACACCTTACCACCCTCAAGCTAATGGTACGGTGGAGGCTTTCAATAAGATATTAGAACATGCTCTTACAAAGATTTGTAACAGTCAAAGGGATGATTGGGACCTCAGAGTTAATGCTGTATTATGGGCTTACAGGACCACGTGTAAGAAACTAACAGGGCACACACCTTTCAGCCTGGTATATGGACAAGAGGCTGTTATGCCTAGGGAATACATCTTACCCAGTCTAAGGATTGCTCAGCTTACAGAGATGGCTGATTCTGATACTTTAGAGGAGAGATTGGCACAGCTGCTCAATCTGGAGGAAGACAGATTTATCGCAGGATTCCATCAAAAAGTGCAGAAAGCACGAGAAAAAGCTTGGCATGATAGGCATATCAAGAACAAAACCTTTCAGCTTGGAGACTTGGTACTCCTTTATGACAGTAAGTTTATAAAGTTCCCTGGAAAATTCAAAACTCATTGGTTAGGACCATATCAAATCCAGCAAATAACAGATGGAGGTGCTATACAGCTTTGTACTATGAGTGGGGAGTTTCTTCCTACCCTGATCAATGGCAGTCGGCTTAAGCTGTATCGCGAAGGCCATGCCACCTCCTAGCCCTAGCCCAGGAAGGAAGCAAATGGTGCAGATGCTCAATGTAGTTGAAATGAAGCATCGCACCCTAAGGAGTCTACACCGGGAAATGCTTCAGATAAGAATTCGCAGCCAGTTTTCCTGGTGGTTGCGATAATTTTGATAAGAGGCGAGTTTTTGGCACTTTCCACTTCCAGACGATGCGATATCTTATCGCAGAGGACAGAAAACAGATTGATGCGATATCAAATTTTGAATTGATCAGAGGGCTAGTCACTTCACCATCTGACAAGCATTAACTGCACGACTGACAAGTATCTGTTGTACTAAGATTTGGCAGCAGTACGACGATTCTTCTAGATTTGGAAAATCCGATGCGACACCACTCCGGCGCACAGTTTCCCAGCGAAATTTCAAACGGTGTTTGCAATAAATAGGCGCAGGGTGTTGTCTTGTCTATGCATTAAATACCGCCAACGGATCCAGTCACTGGTCCGTTGCCATTTGAAATTCCGCCTGATGATAAATACACGTTCTATTCAAAGCACGGGGCTACTTAGTCATTTTCACCAAAAGAGTTGAGCGCAGTTGAGCCGAGCCAAGCATATTCTTAGCAGAGTTCCGAACAGGGAAACTAGAAACAGTTGCAGACTCTGATTTGCATTAAGATTAGCAATCATAGGAAGTCCAGAGTACCACAGGGGAAGGTGCATCGCGCCAGACGAGCCTCTCGAAGACGTGTTGCAGAGATTCCAAAGGGGTGGAATTGAGTGCGCTATGACTTCAGTTGTGGCGGAGAAAGGAAAGAAAATTGCTGCTGGCTCTTCGACCATACGCCAGTCGCCGAGAACCTTAGCTAATATGGAACGTAGCGAGACCCTGAATAGCACAGAGTCAGAAGAACCGGAGCAGGAACTTCCGGAAGAAGTTACAGTCACTACCATATACTTCCCACCGAGAGTAGAGAATGCGCCAGCGATCGTCCTTCCAAGAGACTTTAAATATGAACTCATACTCCCGCCGCTGGATAACCGAGTGAAGGAAGAAGGTAACTTGTGGGGGAATATGCATGCTGTTAAGTTTACTGATTATAATCTGAGAGATTATACGCTGTACCCACAATTCCGCCGCGATCGTTATATGACGATTCAGAGGAACCCAAGGACACAGCACGATGAGTTCGTCCCCATGGACCATGTAAGCCATTTAGTACCGTCGGGACTGCTCAATCTCCTGGAGATCCCACACTTTGGACGGGGCCCGGAGGTCAATGCTGTGGTGCGGACGCTACTTTCATGCGTGCATGGCGGTTACTTATGGTTGGGTAACCGAATAGATGTCAATGTTGACCTCATTCACCGCATTACCGGTCTGTCGAAGACTGGTTTCGACCCACAGATAAATATTGATGGCGCCACAAAGGATACCAGGCTCTCAACCAAGCAGGTTGCGGAGTATAAGCTGCAAAGAGGAGGTCGCGCCTACGATGTCAATTCAATACAGGATGACGCCTTGCGGTTTACTGTTAGTCTGTTGGCCGGAAAACTCCTTCTCAAGGTGAGGCCGAAGGAGGTCACAGGCTCAGTTATCCGCCTAGCGATCGAAGTCATAAACGGTAAACCTTACAACTGGAGTTTATTTTTGTTAAATAGTTTCTTTCAAGACTGTGCGCAGGTGCAGCAGGATCCACTTCACAGCTTCCACTTCTCGTGGCTGCTGATCCTTATGGCTTTCATTGGATGGAAAGAGCCGCCCAATTCGCAGTTTCCACAACTGCCGCCAGGGGCATGCAGAGGGTCGAGGTACTCCAATCTTTGGGCGAGTAGTCACCCAGAGAAGCACACGAATAACGCAATGGTATTCCATGAATATTATACGCTATTGCTTGAATCCGTCGCAACGATTCCGCGTGTCGACTCGCCGGTCGTTGATCTTTATCAGTCCAAGCTGCAATTTAAAGTCGACAGGGATAAAACCTACATCAGACCCAAAGGGTTCAGGAAACATAACGAATGGGCCCCCGGCCCATATCGCATGGAAATCCAGCAGGTCGAAGATACCATTAAGAACTGTTTCGACGAGGACATGAAACAAATGTATGATGATCTATCCTCTGGCCTAGTTCCAGTTGATCCCCCAGCCGAGGACCCAGAAGATGTTCAGGAGGTAGATCCTAAAGATAAAGAGAAAGAACCAATGGGTTCTAAGAGAAAGGCTATTGAAGGCCCTTCTCCGGTGCGAGCAAAGAAGAAGAGAACAAAGGCGGTTACTTCCGACGAACCGCAGGCACCAGTCATGACAGAGGATGAGTATGATCTCATCGCCAGCCGAATACAGGAGAAGATGCGGGATAAATTCGCTGCGATTCAGTCATCGCAGGATCGTATGCGCATCAGCCTTGACAACAAATTGCGAGAGTTGAAGGCAATCACTGAGAAGACTGCTTCCATGCAGATTCAGCCAGCTCCAACTACAGTCGCAGAAAGTTCGCAGCCCCCTCCACAGAGCAGAGAAGAAAGCATTGCAAGGGACCGCACGAACATTGTTCGTATACCGCCAGGAAGTATTAAGTTCCCTGTACCTATGGAGGTGCAGATGGTTCATCCTCTTGAGGTGAACCTACCAGAAGTACCTATGGATCAGTTGTACAAAATTTTCCAGCAGATAGGCACGGAGCTGAGGCACAGAGAACAAGTCACATATGAGCAAAATGTTTTGCTATCTAACGACAATGTGCAGCTCATTGCGCAGCATGAGGCAGAGAGTGCCCAGTTGACGCAATATGTTCAGCGAGAGCAGGATGTCTCTCTTGTTTTAAAGAATATCGCAGCAGAGCTTCCGCAGTGCGATATCAGGCCTGAGTTAGAAATAACTCAAAAGATCAGAAAAATAGCGGAAAGAGCAAAGGCTCTAGATGAAGAGAAGAGAAAGATGGAGGAAGAATACGAAGCAAGGATTGCTGCACTAGAAGCAAATAAGCCACCTACTCCAGAGGAAATCCAAGAAGCACGAGTGCAAGCTTTCAGAGTTGTACAGACACAGATGCACTGTCGGGTGGAAGCAGCAGAGGCCATCCTGGAGGATGCATCAAAGACATGGCTGGAGCTAGAGGAGCTCCCACAGAAAGCCGAGCTCGATCAGCACATTAAGCACTGTGAAGATGCGATATCGAGAGCTGAAGAAGAGTACAAGGGCTTGAGTGCTCTTGCGAAGATAAGAAAGAAAGGAGAAATCACACAAATTCAGCAGCAGGTGCAGAAATACAGAGAACAGCAGATCAACCTGGCTAACGAAGTTAGCCCGCATGAAAGCAAAATCGCACATCTGGTTGATGAACTGGAGCAAAAGGTGAAAAGCTTCACCTCAAGTAAAGGAGTCATTGAGGGCACAGAGGACTCCTTGGTAACCGCTGAGCTGCTCAGCGCAGCGCAGGAAGAAGTAACACACATGTATGAAAGTATTAAAGCGCTTAAGGCACAATTCGCAGCAATCTCACGAGCAGCAAAGGATAAGCTTAGGCAGATGAATCAGGCTGTTGTTGCAAGTGGCTCGGGGACGAGCCACAAGTAAGTGTTAGGGGAGTTGTTGGAGAGAACTTCCGCAGCATTTAGGAAGCTGCTAATTTTGGGAAGGATAACTAATTTTGGAGAGAAAGTACCAATTTTGGCGGTAAGACAAAGATATCGCCGTAGCACAAATTCCGGCGGGAATCACGGCGATAGGTACAGAAAAGTCAAGCATGTGGTACAAAGAAGAGGCCGAAGGGAGAGCTCAACCACCGCAATAAAGGCGCCGGAGATGAAGAGAGGGTTCAGCTACCCTCATTAAAGAAGAAGGACCACAGTCAGCGTTGCTTGAACCAAGAAGAAGCGACGGGCCGATGCATTAAAGACTAAGGACTGCAGGAAGCGGCGACGAGACAGAAGGCGGCCATGGAAGTACAGCCAGTTGACTGTAAGTGGTTAGGGTTGAGTCACTGTTGGGATAAGGCCCACATTTTTGTAACTGCGATGAGACCTTCGGGCCATCTATATATAGTAGTCTTTTTATAGGATAAGGGGTTGGCCACATAGCGATAGAGACATCAGGTAGATGCTAGTCAAGTCTTTTGTTGTTGCAAGCCTGAACATCCCTGAGAAGACAAGGGCCGACCTGTTGAGAGAGTGCAATCCGCAGGGATTGCGAGAGGAAGAGAGTGCACTGTAAAGGCAAGAAGAGAAAAGAGGTCTATAGAGAAGGGCTCCCACTGAGGTGGAGTTTCCCAGAAGACCCCTGTTGTAAAGAGTGGAACGGAGCTGTGTTTATTCCCCAGAGTTGTAGACAAGAACCGCAGTTCCCCTGGGCGTAGTCTTTGCCCTGGGATTATCAATGTGCTTATCTAAGTAGCACTATTGTAATTGTGTAGCCATTATTCTCATTCACGTGTTTGTGCTATATATGAATGCTTCAATCTGTTATAAGTAATGTACATGGTCGTCAGTTAACTTCTGAATGATGTATAACAATTGCGATAATCATAGCTAACCTTTTTGCGAACTAGATAATTGTTAAACAGAGGTTAATGTGCGAGTAAGAACTGAATATGAGGCATGAATGGTTTATTTAGACATTGCGCAAAGTAATGTTCTACCTAGTTACGTGTTGCGAGATATCAAGGGTCGAGTTCATTAGTGAGGGTTAGGCTTGTAGGCTGAATGTTGTTGCTAACTGCAGTACCAGGATAAGGATAGCTAAGACCACCTATTAACCCAGGAAGCGGTCAAAGTTCGCTTTCCGCAGGAACTAGAAGGGGAAGATATCGCACCTACGATATCTTGGGTATCGCTAGACGGTTTCACATAGGGAAAGACTTATCGCATTCCCTGCGTACCGCGATAAGACAGAGGCGTAGCCGGAGTAATGGAATGAGATAGACAGCTTCTGTGAAAGGGGTTAAGGAGGGTTTAACCACCCTGGATGCCTCGGAACTTGGCTGAGGACACTTGAGTCTTCTGCCTCCCATTAGAATCACTTCGGGTGAGACTTCAGGTTGCTTCTGCGACCTGTTGCCGAAAGGGCCAGTGAGCTAAGGGTTCTGTTGGTCTAAAAGATTACCGCCAGCCCGGGTCTGTCCAGAGAGAAAGGATAAAAGATCAACAATGTCAAAAGAACAAACTATTATATTTAAATGTTTCAACGAACTCACTACATGCGTGCACTAATTGGTATCTAATTAAAATTTGTGATTTTGGATGATCATTACAAGTTATGTCAAAGTTCTTGCTCGTGTAATTTAATCAAACTAAATGCAATACAATGTTTTTCAAGGTTTCAACGAACTCACTCATGCACACCCATTGCACATTCTAGGGCTATTGCTAGTTAATATGTCGTTGTTGTCTATGGAAGAGAGCATACCACCTACTTATAAAGTAGTTTGAGTCTCGAGAGAACATGGGCGATTCATAGGATAGTAGAGTTTGTAATATAAAGTAGACTTTGCTAAAAAGGGAATGGGAGCTCTTGTTTATTTCTTGTATCGTATTTAAAAATTGTGTTTTATATTATTTTATTATAATATAATTATTAAAAAGAAATAGTTGGTGGATGCTACTAAAACAAAAGGTGCTTTTCATGATTTGAATGTAACTCATTTTCACTAAAAGTAAAAGGCAATGGTATGCAAATTTATTGTGGCATATTCTTCAACAATTCTTCTCCGAAATAACCATAAAAAGAAGTTCTTCATTTTTCAAAATATTAACCACTTGAAATATTCTACTCTTTCAAAAATAATATGGAAGTTCAAATATTTAAAAGTGGCTTAAATTATAAAATGGATTACATTTCAATAAATCTTCTTGGTGGACATCTTCCCAAATCTCAAGAAGAATGTTATAATTTATATATCTAGAAGTGATTTCAAATTAGATTGACTTTAAGCTTTGGAAGTTGCATATATTTAGGTTATCATTAGATTTATTTTGTTTTGATATATGTATGTATGTAAGGTGTTTCTAAGTTTTTCCGTTTAGAAGAAAAAACATTTTTTGGTAAAGCTTTTTTTGAACTTTTCTAAAAAACCCTCAATTTCCTTCAATACAATCTCGCATTGGTGGGTCAACTCTGCAAAAACCTCCCCCGATCCAGTGTTGGCAGTGTTCCCATGTCGGCATTTCCCACACACACTTGTAGGAGCCAATGGCATGCAATCTTCCTGCTCCGTTTGCTTTTTGGCTCCCGGGTGGAAATTCACCAAGTGTCCCTGAACGGCATTTTCATGTGACTTGCAACTCGACATAACTCAGAAACCGGACGTCAGACCGATGAACCATCGACTCCATTGGTCTCATGGCGTGCAATTACCTCTAGGGGGCCCTCTCCCTCATCTCCCCATGGCCCAGTGGCTTCATTTTACATTCATTTCGTAAACTAGGGTTTTGCTCAATTTAATTGCATGCAATCTCGCATTGGTGGGTCAACTCTGCAAAAACCTCCCCCGAGCCAGTGTTGGCAGTGTTCCCACGTCGGAATTTCCCACACACACTTACAGGAGCCAACGGCACGCAATATTCCTGCTCCGTTTTCTTTTTGGCTCCCGGACGGAAATTCACCAAGTGTCCTTGAACAACATTTTCATGCGACTTGCAACTCGACATAACTCAGAAACCAGACGTCGGACCGACGAACCGTCAACTCCGTTGGTATCCTGGCGTGCGATTACCTCTAGGGGGCCCTCTCCCTCGTGTCCCCATGGCCCAGTGGCTTCATTGTACATTCATTTCGTAAACTAGGGTTTTGCTCAGTGTGGGACTGTGCAATTTTTGCAGACGGGGGTCAACTTTGGAAAATCATCCACCGGGCAAGTATGGCTAGTGTTCCTATCCCGAACCTACCTAGACACACTTGCAGGACTCCCCGGAACCCGGTTTTATTGCATGGTTGGAGTTCTATGCCCCCGGTAGGTATCCAACAGGTGTCCCTGAAGGCCTTCTGGCAGCGAGACTGGACGAGCCATAGAATGAAGACCGTGGCTCGGATCGACGAATCGTCAACTCCGTTGGATTCAGCACACCGAGATAGTGCCAGGGGTGCCCCTTCCCTCCTACCTGGTGGCCCATGTGTCACCTTGCAGGTCCATCTTGGAAACTAGGGTTTTGCTCAGTGTGGGAGTGTGCAATTTTTGCACACAGGGGTCAAGTTTGGAAAATCATCCACCGAGCGGGTATGGCTAGTGTTCCTAGCCCGAACCTGCCTAGACACTTTGGAAACTAGGGTTTTGCAGGTCCATGATGATGATGAAGGTGATGATGATGAAGATGTTGATGGTGATGGCTTGGTCTAAGGTGGTGCTCTCAAATAGCTAATTCATTATGAAATATTTAACAAGACATGAATTAAATTTAATATAAGTGTATTGTTTAATATAGTGAGCATGAATTGAATTAATTTTGTTGGGTGAAGCCAATAACCAACATGATGAACATAATATAATTTTAGGGTTTACTGATCATATGTAAAAAATGGCATATTCATAAACTTGACATACAAGAGAACTTTTGGCATATTTATAAACAATGTAAACGTAAATTTGGCATATCAAGAACACAAAATTGACATATTCATATGAAACATACATGTGAAAATTGAGCATATATCAATATTCAATTACAAATAGTATAAATAGTATAGTATTAAAAGTATGTAACGTACCTCATCATGATAGATCCCACCTATTATCATACAACCAAGCCCTCCGGATCATCTCTTATACTGATGGTCTCCATTAGTCTCTCGTGCTCTGTATCCGGTAAGAAGTAGCATACCTTCAATGTATTTTGACTAGGCATTGTTCGTACCTGAAGGTTTGTGCCAATGATTAAGTTGGTAAAGTGATACACACTTGCACCTGGTTTGTAATCCCTGTAAACATATCCACCCTTCTTTCTTCCATTGATGTCCCGTGTCAAGTATTCACCTTTAACAACTATAGACCCAGTTGGAAAGTGGTTGTTTTCATCGTCAGTCATGGACATAATGAGGGTTTGCTTTCCATCTATACAGCGTGCCAACCAGTATTCATCACCCCATTCAGTATCTTTTGAGGCAACCACTGCGTATATGTGCCTTGCATTATATGATTGTAGGTATATGATCAAAATATTTTTCGTGCGAGACAAGGCCATTGATGTGCATTTGAAAACTACGTAAACAAACAAAAAATGTTAAGGAAATGCATCATACCGAGTTGTACAAGGTCTGAGACATGATCAAAATCTGCAGAAATAGATGATTGGTCTTCTTCCAATGGAGTTAACTCAACAATTGCACGCTGATTAAGTGGAAGTGATATGCGATCCCATCCATCAACCCAATCCAATGATTCACACCCATCCCAGTCACTATCACAACAAGGTGGGAAAAAACAAGCGAGTTTTCTGGTCCAAATTTCAAATACTGGGTTATCAGAGCTTCAAACCGAATGAAAGCCACGAGTCCCAGGCACAGTCTTTCGTTCCCATGCATGTGAACGATCTATGTCTACCACCTCCCAAAAAAATCTCTCCACATGTCTCTTTCTTGTGGATTCTACTCGCATAGTTGATTCCTCTCCCATTACTAACGTGCACCACCTGACTATAGATTGAGCATTTAGAATAGTAGATTCTATAGATACTTTCAATTCCTCTCTTCGTAGGGTTGTTTTGACACATGCTCCGGCTCCATCATGCTCTCCTTTACCATGCCCAGTCTCAAAATAGTTCCACATATGTGGCACTTTGTAGTTTTTATGCAATGAACAAAACCACTGAAATATGTGTGCATTTTTGAACTGACTAGCACACCCATCAGACCAAATCCAGTGTCGATCCATCTGTATGTTCCTTCCCTTCAAGTGATCATAGAACATGTTGAAGTAATGACGTACATAGTGGAAGTCGTGGCACCTATCATCACTTATGTAGAAGTGATATTCCTTCAGAATTTCTCTTTACTCTTCAGTGCTATTTGGGCCATGCCTATATGCAATATGGGCCATCAAGGAAACCTGTTCAGAGTGATAATATTGACTTTGGATCTCATTTTGAGGTTGCAGAGTGTAGTTCTCGGCAAAATTAACAACTGAAAGTATAGTACCAAGGGGAAATGTATCTCTGCATATTCTAAACTTCTCATCCTGCCATCGTGCCACATGGACATGCTGAACATATTGATGTGTCTTTTCAATAAATTCCTTGATGAAGTCACTAACTTGTACCTGGTGACACAAAATGATCTCAATGTCAGTTTTTTGTTGTAAGTAAGGATTGCAATGTAACCGTTACAACATAATTTTATAGATATAAATGCATACCTGAGATGTCACCAATTGTATTTTTTTGCTTTCTTTCCCTGGGACTATTTCATAATTGATATATTTGAAACTTTTCATGTCTATAACCATTTTCCCAAATTCACTGTCTCCATTCTCGTGCATACATTGGCTCAATAATGCCATTCCAGCACAGTTGGAGCATGTTCCATCCAAACAAGATTTTGCATAGTATGTTTGCCCCTCGAGCCTATTGCACATGAAGCTATGAATGAATTCTCTTGATGAAGTCGGTGGTATTGTCATGGAGCAATCCTGCACAATGTTAGTATGCAACACACGACGAATGTACAAAAATGTTTCATAGTAATATTCATATTCTACATGGTATCTACAACAACAAGTGTTACGAAGTGTATTTATTCTAACATACCATGGCTTACATTTCTCAAAAGATCTTTGCCCCAAGTTCAATTGTCTATGCTCAATCCTAAATTTCTCGTAAAGTTTTGTTTGTGTTATATCAAGAATATGCTTAGTATGTGGTTCATGATCCTTTGAACCCCTTCTTAGTTTTAGTACATCCTTTCGGTTTGAAGAAGGCCTTGTGTGATCATGCCAAAAACTGTGCACTAGTCCCTTTACTGCATCAACTAGCTTCATGTCACAATGTGGCAACCGACCATTAAAGGCCTAAAAATCTGTCTGATCGGTTGTGTCAAGATGTTCTCTTCTAATAGAATACCTATGGAGGGTTTTTACATTCAAATTAACTAGTTCGGATGTAGGCCTGAGAATATGAAGGGCCCTGGTGTTCTTATTTGCAATTGCTTGTGACAACACACGACGAGCAGCATTGCGGTCCTCTGAACGTGTGTTCTTACCAATTTTACCAAATGCATCTACTAGGATTTTAACTATATGAGAACTTGGTTCAGAATTCTTTATCATCTTTATCCCTAACTTTTTCCTAACAACATTCATGCTCCTAGATTTTAACAATGATAAAAATAATCTACATTTATCTCCATCACATTTAGAAACAAAATATTTATCAAGTATCTGTTGAGTTTGATAAGCAATACTAGTATAGATAGCGTACCTTCAATGGAATTCATAAGACTTTCATCAACTTGTATATGCTTCGGAGTTCTTCAACGTGTGCATGCTAATGGAGGTAAGGGGGTTGGAATTGTACCATGTAGCGCATCACCAAGACGCTCTGGCGTTTCTATAGTAGCTTGGTGTCCTTCATTCTCTTCCTGGTAGTTGGATGGTGGAAGTCCAACATCCTCATCGATGGTCTGTGGAAGTCCAACATCCTCATTGATGGTGTGGATAACATTCTCTTCTTCAGCAGTAGGCAAAATGTCCAACGCCTCTCTGACTTCATCGCTTGTATAACCACATCCGGATAGAAAATTGGGTGTTTCTTCATGAGCTTCATCTTGAGATGGTAACTTATCACTTTGACTTGAAGTGGGAATTGAAACATCCCCTAATGAGCACCTACGTTTTACTTCTTGATTACTTCCATGGGGTGCTTGTTCAACAACTATTGTGGAAATTGAAGGTCCCTCTTGTCGTGGATTAATAGGATGAACCGTGGTATCCTCTACAATTAGATTTGGATTAGTTTCCAAAGAAAGCCTCCGATTCATCATGTATATTCTTTTCTTTTCTTTCTCTTCTTCAATGACTTCTTGAGGTCTCTTCTTCCTTGTTGATTTGTTTACTCGGTTACGTGCATTCCTCATCACCACAATGATCAATTCAATATAGTTTGTTTTTGTTTCTCCTCAATTACAAGCTCTTCAATAATAAGCAAATGGAAGTTCTTCCTTGTTCTTCCTTGTTGGTCTTGAAGCTTGATATCTTATCTTGTGTGCTCCTCAAATATAGGAAAAGTGAATCTTTCAAAGGCCTTATCTTTGGTGTTATTCAATTGGAGATTCTTCAAGCTTGCTGATTATTTTCTTCAAATATGGCCATATAACCCAACACCACACTGAGCAACCATGAAAGATGTCCTCAATGCTACACCTGCATAAAAAAAAATGATGGAGTTGGTTTAGAGTGTGAGAATTTCCAATGGTGGGCTCGTGCTGTTCGAAAAATCGCGGGACTGTTGTTTTGACTCGGACAGAGTGAAGTTGCTCTCAGACAGGAACAATCCACTATTTGTGGAGTTACAAAATGCGCGTGCGTTATATAAAGCAAAAATGCGTGTGCGATATGTAGTGCAAAAACACGTACGCGATATAGTCAAGCACAATAAATAGGTTAGGTGCACGGCTAGGGCAACGAACAAAATCAAAAGAAAACTAATAATTTATATGGTTACATACAAAACAATGTTTTGTTTGGTTTAATACCCCCTAGCTCTCTCCCAATAATCCCTAGATACCCCCTAGCTCTCTCCCAATAAACCTTAGATACCCCCTATCTCTTTCTAAATATCTGTCCATCATTCTCCCTACATCCCTCCCTACATGTTTCTTTCATGTTTCTTTCTCTCCCTTACTCTAACCATGTCTCTACCACCCCACTCTCCATCTCTCCACCTTCTCTTTATCTTCGTCATTATCCCTCCCTATAGCACTCTCGCCCTTCTTCTCCCTAATCACTAACCCTCTACGCCTTTATCCCTCCCCCTTGCCCTCTCTATCTTACCTTGTTCTTAGAGCCCCTCCCCCATAAAGGCCTTTAGACCCTCTTCTAAACATTAATCCCTAAGTGCATAAGTGCACAAGATGATGAGGAGGAGGAGGGTGATGACAATGAAGATGATCATGATGTAGATGAAGATGATAAAGATGATGAGGAGGAGGAGGGTGATGACAATGAAGATGATCATGATGCAGATAAAGATGATAAAGATGATAATGTTGATGAAGATGATGGTGATGATGATGAAGATGTTGATGATGATGGTGATGGTGATGTTTGGATGATGATGATGATGATGATGATGAAGATAATGGTGACATGATGGAGATGTTGATCTGATGAGGAAGATGATGATGTTGATGGTGATGATGATGAAGATGTTGATGATGATGATGATGGTGATGAAGATGATGATGATGAAGAAGATGATGATGATGGAGATGTTGTGTTGATGGGGAACCTAGAGATGACAATGATGATGAAGATGGTGATGGTGATGGTGATGGTGATGGTGATGACGATGAAGATTTTGATGATGATGCTGATGGCGATGATGATGAAGATGTTGACGATGATGGTGATGGTGATGTTTAGATGATGATCATGATGATGTTCAGAAGATCATGATGGTGATGATGGTGATGATGATGGAGAAGATGACGATGATGGATATGTTGATGAGGAACCTACAAATGCCAATGATGATGATGATGATAGTGATGAAGATGATGATGATGGAGATGTTGATGAGGAACCTACAGATGCCAATGATGATGGTGATGACGATGAAGATGTTGATGATGATGGTGCTGGTAATGATGATGAAGATGTTGATGATGATGGTGATGGTGATGTTCGGATGATGATGATGATGATGAATATGATGGTGACATGATGGAGATGTTGATCTAATGAGGAAGATGATGATGATGATGGTGATGATGATGAAGATGTTGATGATGCTGATGATGGTGATGAAGATGATGATGATGAAGAAGATGATGATGATGGAGATGTTGTGTTGATGGGGAACCTAGAGATGACAATGATGATGAATATGGTGATGGTGATGACAATGAAGATTTTTATGATGATGATGGTGGTGATGATGATGAAGATGTTGACGATGATGGTGATGGTGATGTTTAGATGATGATCATGATGATGTTCAGAAGATCATGATGGTGATGATGGTGGAGAAGATGACGATGATGGATATGTTGATGAGGAACCTACAGATGCCAATGATGATGATGATGATGATGGTGATGAAGATGATGATGATGGAGATGTTGATAAGGAGCCTACAGATGCCAATGATGATGGTGATGACGATGAAGATGTTGATGATGATGGTGCTGGTAATGATGATGATGATGATGATGATGATGATGATGATGATGAAGATGATGGTGACATGATGGAGATGTTGATTTGATGAGGAAGATGATGATGATGATGGTGATGATGATGATGATGGTGATGAAGATGATGATGATGAAGAATATGATGATGATGGAGATGTGTTGATGGGGAACCTAGAGATGACAATGATGATGAAGATGGTGATGGTGATGACGATGAAGATTTTGATGATGATGCTGATGGTGATGATGATGATGATGATGTTGATGGTGATGATGATGAAGATGTTGACGATGATGGTGATGGTGATGTTCAGATGGTGATGATGATGATGATGAGGATGATGGAGATGTTGATTAGGAAGGGGGAGATGACAATGATGATGAAGATGTTTATGGTCATGAAGATGATGATGATGGTGATGGTGATGATGATGGAGATGTTGAACATGATGGAGATGGCGATGAAGATGATGATGATGATGATGATGGTGAAGATGATGAAGAAGATGATGATGATGGAGATGTTGATCTAATGAAGATGAAGATGATGATTATGGTGATGATGATGAAGATGTTGATGCTGATGATGATGGTGATGAAGATGATGATGATGGAGAAGATGATGATGATGGAGATGTTGATGAGGAACCTATAGATGCCAATGATGATGGTGATGACAATGCAGATGTTGATGATGATGGTGCTGGTAATGATGATGATGATGAAGATGATGGTGACATGATGGAGATGTTGATCTGATGAGGAAGATGATGATGATGATGGTGATGATGATGAATATGTTGATGACGATGGTGATGGTGATGAAGATGATGATGATGAAGAAGATGATGATGATGGAGATGTGTTGATGGGGAACCTAGAGATGACAATGATGATGAAGATGGTGATGGTGATGACGATGAATATTTTGATGATGATGCTAATGGTGATGATGATGATGATGATGATGATGATGGTGATGATGATGAAGATGTTGACGATGATGGTGATGGTGATGTTCAGATGGTGATGATGATGATGATGATGATGATGATGATGGAGATGTTGATGAGGAAGGGGGAGATGACAATGATGATGAAGATGTTTATGGTCATGAAGATGATGATGATGGTGATGGTGATGATGATGGAGATGTTGAAGATGATGGAGATGGCGATGAAGATGATGATGATGATGGTGATGGTGAAGATGATGAAGAAGATGATGATGATGGAGATATTTATCTGATGATGATGAAGATGATGATTATGGTGATGATGATGAAGATGTTGATGCTGATGATGATGGTGATGAAGATGATGATGATGGAGAAGATGATGATGATGGAGATGTTGATGAGGAACCTACAAATGCTAATGATGATGATGATGGTGGTGATGACGATGAAGATGTTGATGATGATGGTGATGGTAATGATGATGAAGATGTTGATGATGATGGCGATGGTGATGGTGATGTTCAGATGATGATGATGATGATGAAGAAGATGATGGTGACATGATGGAGATGTTGATCTGATTCAAGGAAGGTGATAATGATGATGGTGATGATGATGAAGATGTTGATGATGATGATGATGGTGATGAAGATGATGAAGAAGATGATGATGATGGAGATGTTGATGTTGATGGGGAACGTAGAGATGACAATGATGATGAAGATGGTGATGGTGATGGTGATGGTGATGGTGATGACGATGAAGATTTTGATGATGATGGTGATGGTGATGATGATGAATATGTTGATGGTGATGGTGATGGTAATGTTTAGATGATGATCATGATGATGTTCAGAAGATGATGATAGTGATGATGGAGATGTTGATTTGATGAGGAATATGATGATGATGATGATGATGATGATGGTGATGATGATGATGATGATGGTGATGATGATGAAGATGTTGATGATGACGATGATGGTCATGAATATGATGATGATGAAGAATATGATGCTGATGGAGAATATGATTCTCACAACTCCCTCTAGTCTCTCTCTCCCCAACCATCAATCTCTCTCTCTCTCTCTCTCTCTCTCTCTCTCAAACACACACACATACACACACATTATGTCACTTTCCATTCTCAAACCCATCCCCCCTCCATCCATATCTATCTCCACCTTTCTCCCTCCATCCCTCACCCTACCTTCTCTCCCTCCCTCTCTCATCACCTGTCTCTCACCTTCTATCCCTCCCTCGTGTTATCTTTCCCTCAACCTATCCCAATCTCTCCATCACTCCCTCTCTCTCACACACTTTATGTCCCTTCCCCTTCCTCTCATATTCTCTCCCTCTCTCTCTCTCTCTCTCTCCATTGCCACCACTCCCTGCATGTCTCCCACCAACACTTTCTGTCCCTCCCTTCCTATCTCTTTATTTCGTTCTATCCCCATCTATCTCTCATTCCCTCCAAATCCATTCCTGCCCATTGTCCCTCTCCCTCCCTCGCTCTATGTCTCCCCCCCCCTTGTATTCTTTATTTCTCTCTCACATCCCCCTTGCCTCCATCCATTCCCCCTTGTCACTCAAGTCTCACTTTAAACTTATAAACCTATACCTCTTCAGAACCTATTCTACTCCTAATAGTGCTCTCAAGCTCCACTTCCCTTCACCCCCTATATCCCAACATGTTCTCATTCCCTTCATCTCTCCCCACTCAAGCTTCCAACATCCTTCTAAGCCCTTGACCCTTTCCCACCCCTATTAAATATTAACCATAGATTCCCTTGACCCTTCCCCACCCTTATTAAATATTAACCATATATTCCCTTGACCCTTCCCCACCCCTTCTCAAATATTAAACAAAAATTCCCTTGAGTCTTCCACACCCCCTCTTTCTCAAGTATTAAACATGTATTTTATGATTTACATAACACAAGCGCGTTTTTTAACTATATAACGCGTACGTGTTATGTAGTTATATAACGCGTATGCGTTAAGAAGTTATATAACGCGTACGCGTTATGTACATCTAAAAGCGCGGCAATATTTTTGAATTTAAACAGGCCTAGTCACATGCTCAGATGTCAACAATAATCCTATGTGTATGCTTTGGAGTTTGCTTCGGTAATTCCAAACCTATGCTGTGTTAATGAAAAACCAAAGCTAATTGGGTATTTCTTCCAGTTTCTGGAGAAGCCTGTGCTTAGCCACTCGTTACAATATGCTACACAGAGTCATTTTTGACGAAATCTTAGACACAAATAGCATTTTTTCTACAGATTCCAAATATGTAACTTTTATTTTGAAATATTAATTTTTCCTATTTTCTTTCAATTTCTTTTTTGTCCTACCTCCTTAACTCGTGAAACACACTGTTAGTGTTTCTTCCATAAATTTTTCAATTCTCAATCATTTCAAAAAAAAATTGTATGGTGCACAAGAGGACACTAACCTCCACGTTCTATGAAAAACCCATTTCAAGATTTTTGCATTAAGACCTTCAAAGGCTCTACCCACAAAAGAGGTACTATTTTCGAGGTTTGATCACTTAGACAATTATAAAATTACTAATTTAATTTTCGAAAAATAATGGCGCACAAGTGCTATGTGTTCTCTACATGCATGTCGATTTTTGTAGCTTGATTCCATCATTTAGGCCCTCAAAGGCTCTACCCACAAAAACATATACCTTATCATTTGCCTGAAAAATAAAAAGTGTCTGTTAGGAAAAATGAAACTTGACATAGCTATGAAAATTTTCAATACATAAAATTTATATATTCGGAAACGTGATTCAATTTCCTACATTTCATCTTTTTTACTCAATGCAATATATTTTGCGTAAGTAGCTCAAAAAATCCAAGTAAGTTGAGGGATGCCTACTTTTTCAGTTTTCTATTGCATCTAATGCGCCAAAAGTGACCCTCATTAGCTTGCACTGACCCTCAAAATATTGCATGATGCAATGAATATTCTTCCTCCTTTCTACTATTGGATTGGAGATCTCTCACCTAGTGGGGAAAGCTTCCAAATCATGACCATTTTGATTTCACCTTATTGTATAATGTGGTGAGTGTGCTTTCACCATTCATTGTTGGATTGGAGATCTCTCACTTGGTGGGGAAAACATCCAAATCATGACCATTTTGCTTTTTCCTTATTGTATGATATGGTTAGTGTGTTTCTTCCCTTTTACTATTGGATCAGAATGGGAAATATTATGTTTTCCTTATGATGTGGTGAGTGTGCTCCCAACATAAGCAAAATGGGATTAGAGAGGAAATTGGGATTGGAGGGAAAGCTCTTGCATTAGTTGGCATTATTTTCATATCAGTGAAACACGAAACAGGTGAGATTGGTCTTACAACCCCCCAATTCAAAGAAATGCCTTCCTAGAAGTTGAAGCGCTCACTTGAGAAGTCAGTTAGATCTTCTCGTGCCTTCAAACAAACACTTGGATAAAAAATAAGTATGAATTATCTGCTAACACATTCTTTTTCACACTCCCTTTCGGTTAGGTCAATAATGGGTTGCTCTAGGCCTCTACTTTTTATTGTCTCTCAAAAAAAGATATTTATCTTGCCTATTATTAGTTCTCTACTCCTTCGGTTCCTATTGACGTGTAACTCCAACTATAATTAGTTCTAGTTAGTAATATGCAGGGGTGTGCCTATCCTAAATCTCCCATGTATGGATCCAAAGTCACAAGTGCAGGGGTAGCTATAACAAAAGCAAAGAAAATTGGGAACACTAATTATTGATGCAATTCTAGATAGTAATAAAAAAAAATTCATTATAAAAGTATGAGATCATAACATGAAGATCATGATCATGATCAAATCAATTTTTAATGAATATAAGGAAATTGATTTTTACTTATTTATTTATTTTTATTTTAAAATAAATGTCACCTCCTTGATATTTGTTAAATCAAGTCGTGGGCAAATGAAAAAGTACGAATATTTAATTTCAAAATTTTTATTTGATTTTTTATTTTAAAAAAATTGTCACATCCTTGATATTTGTCAAAGAAAAAAAACTAATTAAAAATAAAAACATTTAATTTCAAAAATTAAAAAACATTTTACTATTTTCTAAAAAATAAAAATAATATTTCATTTCAAAATTAATATTTAATTTCACAATTTAAAAAAAATGAATTGTT
The DNA here is from genome assembly GCA_027924585.1 of Larix kaempferi. NCBI lineage: Eukaryota > Viridiplantae > Streptophyta > Pinopsida > Pinales > Pinaceae > Larix > Larix kaempferi. The sequence continues at coordinate 2,753,643 of BSBM01000104.1, forward strand.
TTCTTAAAAAATAAAATTAAAACCAATTTATACATAACGTTGAAAAAAATACAAATATTAATTTTTTTTTAAGTTAACAATTATATTATATCGCACAAAAATTTACAAAAAGAGACTGTTGTGGTCATGGGATTACAAAGAGTACAGACATTCCTGGACCAAAATTCTTAGAGCTGGACTTTATTACATATAGCTTTGGCATTGTCTTCATTCACACAATTTTCCCCACAAGCTGGCCATATCCTATTTCTATCCTTTTCTTTTGGATGACCTAATAATCTTGATGATTCTCTCTTTTTTGACAAACACTGACCAACATTAACATTAGTGCTATGCAATAACATTGAAACTAATAGACTTAGAGCTACTATTGCAGATCCAATAATACAAATAACTGAGGACATGATTTGAGCGGATTTTACATACAAAATACCAATTATCATAATTCCTTCACTAGTGGGCACATTTGATGTTGTTGATACGCAAATGCTTGTAGTCATCCTCTCCTTCCCTATCGCAACCATGCTTAATAGGATCTGGAGTTACGTCGCCACTTGAGCTAGCTTCAGTTGCTTTGCACTTCTTCGCAGCCTCCTCCTTTACTTCAGGAGGGGTTTCCTTAGGGTTCAAGCTTGCACCATCGCTCGTGGAGGCCTCAATTTTCATCAGTTTCTTTATAGACTTCAGCTCTGCTTCTGGATGGTCTTCCTTTGTGACCTTTGTTCCATCATCTTTTCCCATTGTTGCCTTCCCCACTGCTTCCTCTTCAAGCAAAGGGTCCTCCTCCTTGACTCGAGTATAATCTTCTTCTACCTCTATTTCGGCATATTCCCTAAGCTCATAGTGCAGAAGCTGAATTCCCATGGCTTTTGCAACATCGACGCACCAGCCCGTGATACCATTTGATTTGAGATGAAGGTTACGAACTACATTCCTTGTTTCCTCACCAAAATTCTCAATTTGAATTTGCAGTTCAAACATTGTGTCGATGATGGCGATCATTCGTTTTGCCATTGCACCCCCGGTGATGATCAAGGGGTGGCCCCACTGGTGGTGACCTCTACTGCTCAGGCCTCTTTACCTCTCCCTTACCATTAATCAGAGGAAGCACTGAACAAATGGCAAGATGCATGTGCTGCTTCGCACAACTGCCAACCCTCTTATTCCTTGTCATACGTTTGCCCATCTTGAATGTTGCATTAATGCGTTCCATCATGTCACATGGGCTAAAATCCAAGGTGGCAAATTGTGTTACATGGTATCAGGATGGCAGATGAGACACACATTTAAATGTTGTGAATCTTCGATATGTTCCCCCTCCCCTCCGTCGTTTGTACATGTCCTATCACATCAGCTATCACCCCATCTAGGGGCTCAAATATTAAAATATAAAAAATAAAAAATAAACTAATATTTGCGATATATATTATGTAGGGTACAAATATTAAAATATAAAAATTAAAAACTCAACTAATATTTGCTATATATATTCCCTCCATAATAAAACGAATTTCTTATATAATAACTAGAGCTAATTAGAAAGAATAAAACAAATTTCTTATATAATAAAATGAATTATTTGGGAAGTTCCTTTAATTTAGACAATATGAATGTCTATATTATAATATACAGCTAATTAGAATGAATAAAACAAATTTCTTATACAATAAATGAATTACTTTTGAAAATTCCTATATAATAAAGAAAATTTAGACAATATAAGTGTTATTATAATATATGATAATCTAGTCTTTGTAGTTATATTTGATTAAATCTCCTAAAAACACACAAAGTTGAACGACTATAAATAAACATATATAGTCTTTGTAGTTGTATTTGATTATATCTCATATAGTCTAACGACTTTTGTTGAACATATATAGTCTTTGTAGTTGTATTTGATTATATCTCATTTAGTCTAACGACTTTTGTTGAATGACGTTGATTGACATTGACTTTGATTGGAATGACATTTACATTATAATAATAACTTTGATATCTCAGTTATTTAATCCAAGTACTCTTTCTCATCAAAGCCTCAGCTCTTATTATTTCTCATGAAACGGAGATTCATTACATTCTCATAGATTCATTGAATCCACTAATGCCTTTAGTGGAGGACGTGGACCAACAATCACGCTTTTGAACATGAAGCATGACCTTCGCAGTGTATGGTGAAGAAAATATCTTTCCTACGACCTTGTCTCGCAATGTTTATATATTATATTTTATTTGTTATTTTTTATTATTAAAAAAAGTTTAAAGACCATAGTTGTTTGGTGGGAGATGGAGACTTTTCACTTCCAATTCATTTTACGAGAATTTATTTAAATCTATTAAGATAGGTATAAGTTAAAGTCTAGATGATTTGCATTTGCAATTATTATTAGGCGAATTTTCTGATTAAACTTTGGTGAAAATGATTGAAATGGTTATTGGAATTGCATAATCAGGGTGCCCCGAGGGTAATTGATGGAACTGATCTGGCCAAGTCATCCAAGAAGATGCAAATTATCTAGACTAGCTCACTCAATTAAGATGGAGTTGAACTTCAAATTTGTGATGGGGTTGAAGTTCAAATTTGTATTTGTATTTATAGAACCTTAAGTAAAAACATTATTTATTAGAAATTAAACTTGAATTAGAGTAAGAAATGAGTAAACTAATCTTTTAGTAAATAGATTATCTTTCTCCTTATAAATTTGATATGAATTTGACATAAATTTTAGGTATATACAATTTTTTTTTTTACAAGATTAGATAGCTCTATGCACAAAAAACAAATTATTTTTTTGCCATTGTCTTACAATTTAAGTAGCGACATTGATGATGATGATGATGATAACCATCCACTTCAACAAACTTTGGTTTATTGAACCTTAAAAAAATTGACAGATAATTAATTGATTTGTTTAACATTAGATAAAGTTTCCTAAATCACTCGAACTTTCATGAATGAACAAGTTATAAAGATTGATAGTATATTAGAAAATAGAATGTTTTTTATCTCCACTTTTTTAATATCATAAAAAACATATACTCTTTATTCCTACTATATTTTAGGTTTTACCCATGCTTAGGTTCACTATAAACATGATAGACTCTTCTTTCAACAAGATTAATTTTCTTTTCTAAGCTAGCTCCCATCATGTGTTCCTTTAGCATGTTTATATTAACCATGGATTTAATTAAATTAGAAACCTTCATTTTAACCTCAGTTAAACACAGAAATTAATAAATCCATGGAATGTACAGAGATGGGTAGGGATTCGAAACCCTCAGTGATCTTGCAATTGGGAATGGAAACTTAAAGTAAACGATCTGTGACTGGGTGTGGATTGTTACAGTTCCACACATCCGGGGTAGTGTAATTAGAATGATCTGTTTTGTTAATTGTGTTTATAATTCAATTTCATACTATTCGAAAGATGAAAAATAAGAGAGCATAGGCAAATGAAGTAGGCCCAGTAGTATATTTGAAAGTTAAAATAATTTTACAATATGTAAAGTTATGAATAAGTAATGAATTGGATTAAGATTTAAAATATTTTGTAGAGTTAAGGATGGTATGGTTTTAACTTAATCATTATTTATTAATATCATTATTTTATTAATAGTAATTGTTTTCCTCGTGATTTCAAGATAAATTTGAAATATAAAAAATTAAAATACTTAAAGCTTAATCATTATTTTATTTTAGTTATAAAGTAAATAACTCTACATTTATTTCCATGTTTTATTTCTTGTGTCTACATTCAAAGCATTGATTTAAATTTAAATCCGTGTTGTATATCGCGTGTCTACATTCAAAGCATTTTAATTTTAATGTCCAGATGCAATTCATTTTAAATGAAGATTTTTATGATTGGTATTAAGCATTTGACTATTTAAAACTATATTTTTGGTATATTTATGTTTATACATAATTTATATTTTAATAAATATGTTAATATTTTAATGTGCATTTTTTATGTATGAATTTTTTATTATATCGAGTTAAACGAAAATATTAACATATTAACATATTTTTCGAGTGAAATTAGGTGCTTTACATTTCAGTATGGTGGGAGATATTGTAATATGTGTGATGTAATGTTAGGTTTGTGATTTAACATTTGTGATGTAACAAAATAATTAAAAACATTCATGTCGGTTCATAAATCAAGAGAGATCAAATTTTTTGAGTTTAATTTTTTTTAAAACAAATACACCTCAAGAAATCGGATCCCTCTTGCTGCTTGATAGATACTGATTTAAGATGGATCTATGCTGGTGTGTATGAATGATAGTTGTTTTTTGTATTTTTATGTTTATATATTTATATTTTAATAAATATATTAATATATATAGATGGTGGATTAATTGAAGTGGTTGAGTTTTGTAAACTGGAAATAAAAACTTAGGCAGTTGTTGTCTTTGTGAATATTGAGGATCTTACTAAATATCTTAAAACTACAACCCAATGAAGTTAGTACACTATATGCTAATACTAGTTATATACTTAAATCAATATTATATTTAGTGCCTCTAAATAATTCTATATATGCACATGATATACTTTACAAAGTAGTGAAATACAAATTATGCAATTGTTAAAAGAAAGTGAGATATTATTCAAATACCATTTATTATAGCCTACATGACACATGTACCACGTGCTATGTAAAGGAGGAGGATGACACTTTACATGCATTCAAGCTTGGGATCTGAAGATAGTTCATGGGAGAAGGTGATAGCTACTAAGCAAGCATAGATCACCATCACCCAACATTATGGCATTTCAACGCTAAGAGACCACCAAATCATGGTATATCCTATGCAAGACACTCGAGAAGCTAGTTGTCCCTTACTAAAAAAACAATTTGATGGATAAGAGTTAGCAGTAGGCAACATTAGAAAATTGAAAAGCCTGAATGAATTCAAGTTTTTCATTAAGGAGTCGACCTAGGTTACCAATTTTCCTCAACTGCATTCCATCATTCTAGTCTTTTAGGGCCTACTTATTCTCCATCTCGAAAGCCCGGGCATTTTCTTAGCCCATTTCATAGTGGAATTGTCAGTTCAACCCCAACTTCAAATCCCATGTTTCTTAGGTCCATTGGAAACTTGGTGGAATCCAACCATACATAAAGAAATTACTCTAGCTTTTCTCTTTGCAGGGGGTATTTCAACTAGATTACTAGTTCAAGGTATCATACTTTCAGGTGGGTAGCTTTCAGACACACTAGACTACTCTTTTATAGAGGTAAACTAGGTAACTCAATGACCACTAGGAATGCCACTTCCACAACCAAAAATGAGAGGAAAAAGAAGTTAAGGAGGAACATGAAGTTGGGCTTACTTGCTCCAAGAGGATAGACCCAAAAGCACCCCAGGCCCAACGTTTCAGAATTTAGGAAACAAACTCAAGCTTAGTTGGAGTCTATTATGGTGGCCAACAAGTATCAAAAGACATACCCTAACTCGATCAAGGAACATATGGACAAGCCGGAGAATAGAGCTAGGGACAAGAGAGGAACAACTTATTTAGAATAGGTGGACATAGAGGCTTTGCAATAGATGTTAGGCACAAGTTTTTCTCAAAGTTGTGATACAAAAGTCAATAGAATGAGATCAATATATTGGTTAGTGAAATCTCTCATTGTAGAAGCAATGTCCAAGAAAACGAGTCTAAGCTTCACTCAAATATTCCGATGATGTTGGATTTCATTGAAGCGAAGTATGATGCCCTCATACAAGTTAATTGGCGACTCAAAGGTCAAGTAATTGGTCCAAGAGGAAACATAGCCTCAAAGAGAAGATGCAAGAGAGATGTTGACAAAAGACCCTAAACTCTCTCGACCATATTTTATCATACTCAAATCAGATTCTGAAAATGTCAAAAATTGACACTGCCACCCACCTCATGAATTTTCCTTCCTTTTAATTTAGAATGATTTCTAATTCAGGAGACCTCTTCAAATGCTCTAAGTTTATAGGGATAGTGCGACATTAAACCTTTTAATAGTCTTGATTTTTATTATCTATTTTTATATATTTTATAATCAAATTGATACTCTACAAATTTCTCAAAACTTATTTTTAAAATTTTTGAAAAGAGAGTATTTAGTTTATAAGAGCTTCCTCGACCAAATTCTGTATTCTCTTGACTTTATTTAAAAGTTAAAATTCCCATCAATCCCCACCTATAACCTTAATATGTTAAAATGCAACCTCATCGACCTTTATCTTCCTAATAACATTTATTGCAGAATGCACATCTTAAAATATTCAGTGTTTTGGTGGAAAGCGATACAATCTCACTAGTCAACAAAGCTATAAAGCTGTCTCACAGTTTCGATATCTGTAGTAACTGCAATTCATACAATGTTATAGAGTAAGTTAATGGTTATAAGTTTTGATTTTTAATTTTTATTTTTGTGAAATTTAATTAATAGAAATCATTAATTTTTATGATTGAAGTTATATTTTTTAATATAAAAATAGATTCAACACTTTCCAAAATTCTTAAACACTTTGATTATACAATTTCAAGAATGTATCTCTACCATTTTAACCATTCCATTTCATAGAAAAATAAAAAATAAAACAATGCAAAACTCTTCAAACTATTAGCTTATTCCCAATGTTATGGATCAATAAACCTAGTCTCTCCTGCTTGGTGTTTATTGTTTTGCTTTGACTTTGGTTAGTGTTTATTGTTTTGCTTTAACTTAAAATATGACGGTACAAGATTACCTTCAAGTGAAAGGTAGTCTGCATGTTAAGATGAAAATACTTATCACTACACTCGTCATAAAAATGGTGTTTGTGTTTACTTCGCTTAGAATTAAGAAATCTTTGACTTAAAAAAAGGACAGTTTCAAGGTACAGGCAGTCTGCGGGGGTTCAGAAGATTTTATCACTTCACTTGTCACAAAACCTCTGTAAAGGAGTTGATTTTTTCCCACTTGAATATATGTATCCTTATAAGATTCTTATGTGCTAGTGTGGTTTAGCCTCGTTTAATTTGGATAGAATGGCGGAAGAGGAGACGCAGCTCAGGCAACAGAAGCAAACAACAACAGAGAGTACCGACATTATCGTTATTCAATATGGACAGACTACACCTGCAACATCCACGAATAAAACAAAGACCAGAGTTGCTAGTTTGGACGTATTCAGAGGCCTCACGATTGCAGTAGTTTTCTCTCTTCCACGCAAATAGAATTGAATACTTATTTTCTGTCTGTACCTCTGAAAAGGCTTAGTAATGATGAGCTTTAAGCTCATTCTATTGTTTATAATGTTTGATTTAGTAGAGTAAACATATGACTGAACTAGAGCTTTATAAATCTCATGCCTTACTTTCTTGGTATGAATTTTTATTTGTCTTGAAAGTTGTCTTATTTTCATGGCTAAAGCAGGGTGGAATACACAATCTCTTTCCGGCTTGTGAAGTTGGGTCATGTTATGTTGTAATTTTTGTGATCAGGACCAACTCAATTGAATCCTAAAATGATGAATTGGAATTTTGTGCAGGTGATGGTTTTGGTGGCAGATGCAGAAGAATGGCCGCAAATCTCTCATGCGCCTTGGAATGGCTGTAGTTTAGCAGATTTTGTGACGCCTTTCTTTCTCTTCCTAGTAGGAGTGGCAATTGCCCTCCATTTTCAGGTAGTCCTGTAATTCAGTTGTTAAAAGCAGATCAGCAAATGACAATATTACACTAGTCCAACGAAATAGTTAACAACCCATCGACCTATTAGTCTGAGAGGATGATAAAGAGATTGTAAATCACTCATATCTAACTATTGTCACTTCCATCGGCATTGCAGAATTCATTCATTAGGGCTGCTTCAGAAAATTATATTAAGCCTGGATACTAAATTTGACCTCTATATAAAACTTTAGGAAATAGCTCATAATATCTTCTGCAATCAACTGGTACACTCCCTAGAACACTATCATCAGAAGCTGAATTGTCGGTTCCTTGCAGAAAATCACCAAAATAGCGCCAGCAATTAAGAAGGTGATTTCGAGAACTTTGAAGCTTCTCTTCCTGGGAATCCTTCTGCAAGGTACTTAAAACAACATGGTTATATTTATACAGCTATCTGGCTTTCAAGTTCTCGCAGCTTATGTATTTTACTCTTGCAGGCGGTTATTTCCATGCACCAGATGACTTGTCTTACGGAGTCAATATAAAAAAAATAAGATGGTGTGGCCTCCTTCAGGTACAGTAACTGCTTTGCCGTTGAATGCAAGCTAGTGATAAGAAAATTGTAAGTGGCATAATTGCTATGATCTATAGAGACTGCCATCATCCATACCCCTTTATGAAATAGATCTATTCTCAGATTCATTTGTATGTGCAATCCCATAACTGTTAAGTGGGTCATTGAATTTGGGATAGTGGGCCAACCTTCCAACAATGTACACATTGTCAGTCTTCGGGCTTTTATCACATCAGGTAAACTGTTCCTCTATGGTTATGGATATTTTGGAATTTCCAGCTCATATCTTATATCCCCTGCCATGGCCAATAAGGCTGAGGTGAAATTGATCCAGCAGTGTGACAGTCATGGGGCCTTACCACATAGAACAATCAATTTAGATTATATATTTAGTAGATTTATTGAATAAGCATGAACTAAAACAGTACCTTTGGTATAAATCAGCGCATCGCTTTGGTTTACCTGGTGGTGGCACTAGTGGAGATATCAACAATGAAGAAAAGACCTACAATTCTACGTCCTGGGCATTTTTCCATATTCAAGTTATATATTTGGAATTGGTAAGGACATCAAAATCCTTGAGCACAACTGCCTCTCTTCTGAAGAATTTTACGTTTTCTTTTTCATTAACTTTGCCATTTCCTCCTCAGGCTTTTAGGACTATGTGTGTTACTCATATACTTTGCAACAACATATGGGCTCTACGTTCCGGATTGGGACTTAGTTGTTCGTCATGAAGACAGTGCTCACAATGGAAAGACATTTACAGTAAGTGCCTTGTTTCACTCCAATAAATAGCAAGACAATCTAGTTTTCCATTGGGACGTACAAATTGTTTTTTTCAACCCTTCAAAATGAGTTACTGGGCTATGGTTTCAGAATATTTGTAGGAAGCAAGAGTTAGCTTTTGAGCAATGCATAGACTAAAATTATGGCGTTGACAAGGTAATCCATTTTTTTGGTCTCATCCATACCTGTTTAGTTTTCTCAAAACCAGTATAATTGTAACAGCAGTATCCAGAGATGGATGGTTGGTGGAAGGGTGCTACTATTCACACCTTAAAATCCGGTCTTGAACAAATAAAACAACAATTTTAGCTGAAACTGGCTTATGGTTGGTGGAGGTGTATTACTATTCACATCTTAAAATCCGGTCTTGAACAAATAAAACAACAATCTAAGCGGAAACTATTGGAGATAATTATTTCTTCATAGCCTTATTCAATCAAATTGTCATTTCAAGTAGGCGCACTTAATGTTCCATACTCACATTGAAGAAGTTTTGCAGACAGATTTAATGGCGCCCCGGTTAAGTCTTGTTAGACATTTAAGTTTCATCTGCTGTATCTATTGCCATTGCTTGGAGTATTTTCAGAAGTCCGCCATCAAAGGTTTCATCCGATGTGCATTGTGCTAAGTTTCAAGTTTTGTCCAAGTCCGAGATCCTAAAATTTGACGGAGCAATTCCGTTAGTGTGCCGGACCTCATATATCAAAGGTGGTAACAAGTGTGTTCAAGAGAAGTCCTGATGGAGCAAGTCGATGACGTAACGGAGTTGCACGAGTCATTTCAAGTAGGCGCACTTGATGGAGGAAGCCCGAGAACGTCGTGGAGGAAACCCCAAAGAGACAAGAGCAATACATTAGAGCTAATGCATTGAAGGTAGGTAGAGAGTGCTAAAATATAAAAGACTGAAGTAAATAGAAGATAGAACATAAATGGATATATTCATTGCCTTCTGATTATTAACCTCAAGCTTATATAGGATTATATCACATCAATATTATTGTCCAATACTACCACACAGAAATACTATGGGACAACCAAGTGTTCTAGTCAAATAACAAACTCAACTAATTAACCAACTCATAATCGTTCAGATTACAATTCTTAACACACCCCCTTAATCTCAAATATGATGGTATTCTCAACACTATCAATGCCTAAATGCTTTTTCTGAAAAACAAATGCAGATGTTCCCAAAGGTTTGGTAAACATATAAGCCAATTGCTCCTTAGAGCCACAAAACAATCAAAGTAATCTCTCCATTATTAACTCACTCACACATAAAGTGATAGCGAGTGTCAATGTGTTTACTCTTTCTATGAAACACATTATGTGTGGACAATTGTATGGCAGAACTATTGTCACAATAAATAGATGTTGGTTCTTTTTATGTGTGTCCCAGATCCTTCAAAATTCTTCTTAGCCAAACTGCGTGGCATGTTGTTGTAGTTGCTGCAACATATTTTGCTTCTGCAGAAGACATACTAACAATGTGTTGTTTTTGAGAGGCCCATGAAATCAAATTGGTACCAAAATGGAAAGAATAGTTAGATGTGTTTTTCCTATCACCAATATTGCCTGCAAAATCACTGTCAGTGTACCCTATGAGAGTACTATCTGGTGAATGAGTGTACCAAAGTCCATAACCAATTGTGCATGTAACATATCTCAGAATTCTTTTACCAACTTTCCAGTGAGAGTCTTTGGGAGACTCCATAAATCTAGAGATCAAACTTACAACATACATCAAATCAGGTCTAGTTGCAGTTAAATACATTAAACTGCCTACCAATATTTTGTAAATTGTTGAATTTACTTCTGGTCCTTCATCATTCTTGCTTAAATTGGTTCCTATAGCAATGGGGGTTTCTGATGGTTTGCATTTATTCATTCTGAATCTCTGTAGAATATCTGTAACATACTTATGCTAATAAATGAAGATGCCATTTTCACTTTGGTCAACTTCCAGACCAATGGTACTTCATGAGACCAAGATCAGTCATTTCAAAATCATTTTTCATGACTATCTTAAATTCTTCTAGCATCATATTTCCAGTATAAATCATATCATCAGCATAAAGACATACAATCAGAATGTTACCTTGCTAATATGTTTTGACATACAGAGTGGGTTCATTGTTGCTCCTGTTGAACCCATTGTTGATGAGGTAAGAATCAATTCCATTGTACCAAGCTCGTGGAGCTTGTTTTAGACCATACAAGGCCTTTTTTAGCTTACATACCTTGTGTTCTTGTCCTTTGACAGCATAACCAGATGGTTGGTCTACATCGACTTTTTATTCAAGTATGCCATTGAGAAAGGAAGATTTCACATCCATTTGTTAAACAAGCCATTGGTTTTGAGCTGCTATTGCAAGTACAGCTCTGATAATGTCCATCCTTGCTACTGGAGCAAAGGTTTCATCATAGTCTACACCATATTGTTGAGCAAATCCTTTTGTAACCAAACTTGCTTTGTGCTTCTCTATCTTTGCATTTTCTTTCAATTTGGTCTTATAGACCCATTTTACTCCAATATTGTTTTTGTTTGATGGGAGATCAACAAGATCCACAGTTTGATTCCTTTCAATAGAATTAATTTCTTCATTCATTACTTGTACCCACTGTGCATATTTTATTACTTCATCAAATGATGTTGGTTGACAGGAAAATAGAGCATACTGTAGTTTCTCATCAATAACAGGAGTCTGTTCATAAAACTCCATTAAGCTTCTGGTTCTCTGGTTCTGTGGTGGACTGTCTGCTAGTGTTACTTCTTGTTGTTGCTACTGTACCTCCAGTTTGGGCATTCAGAGTGGTTCTAGTGGTACTAGACTGTCATTTTGTTGAATATCTACTATGTCATTCCAGCATTTGTCTTCAAGGAATTTAACATCTCTACTCACCACAACCTTTTTGGTGACATGATTGTTGACACAAACCCAGTCGACAGGGGTTCCTCGCTCTGTCGGCACCCAAACCCACTGCGATCTCCCTGAGCACTAACCCAGACAGGTTTTACCCTATCCAGCGACACCTGCGGAGCAGATGAAGCCTCACCCCAGATGTTTAAGGGAGAGTTGACGGAACTACGTTTCTGCCGAATGGAGAAGGACCATGTGTGGCTGCTTATCAACTTAGTGCAATATTACGTATCAAATCTACTTATTCATCTTATGCATTAAATAGAGTCATAGCATCATTCAACAGATCTTATTTCCAAATAAACCATCAATGCGCAAACAGATTTAACATTATAACATCATTTGGAACAGAAAAGCATTGCATCATTTATAGGTTCATATCGCATATTACATTCATAGTAGGAAAATAGAAAGACACAGTGATTCTGGCAAAAACTCCATCATGTCATATTAACCACAGATACAACAATATAGTTCTTTTGTCACATGCCCAGATTCAAACAGACTCAGATCAATATCCAAAACATCCTGCAATAACAATTCTCCGGATAAAGATGATCTAGTACTTGCAAAGCTACATCTATTTATAGGCTTGCGCCTTTACATTCGTTGTCCACTTAGCCAACCGCCTAACTACTTCTTAACAAAATTTACAAAAAGGATGACCCAAAAACCCACATAATGCGGTCCAACATGACCCAAAAATACATAAAATACTATTATTTCCAACTTGTGCGCGGTTTTCCTCCTTGCGCATTGTCTTTGGCCTTTCGCAGAATTTGTGATGCTGCACAATTGACTCATCCAAACCGCTTGCCAATAGCCCCCCAACACAATCTTGTGGCTCTCCCTTGAGCCACGTTAGTTGGACATGGTGTACTTAGTGATCTTCATCCTGAAGTCTTCGTACTGTTGATCGATTTCCCTGACTTGCTCCTTAGACATCACAACGATCTCCTGACTCTTTTCCAAGTCCTATGCTAATGGGTGCTCAGTAAGCTTATCAACGACGTTCATCTGACCTTCCTGTACTACCTTTAGTGCAGAAAATGCATTGAGAGAACACTGCTCTCCAATCTCTTGGAACTCCTCCTATTGCGTAGTGCGCTTTTGCTGACGGTCTTGTACCTTTGCAACACGCTTCTATAACTCTTTTAGCTCCGTCGATTTGGTGACCTGAACAACTGGTGGCAGCGTTCTCATCGACATCTTTAGTGTTTCTAGCTAACCTTCTGCCTCTTGCCGCAGCTTGGTTAGCTGCTCTAATTGCTCATCCTGGACTATGCCTCCCAAAAATTGCATAGTCTCTACAGTGATTTTTGTCGCTACTTGTTCCAGCTCTCCCAGCTGGGTCACCAACTCCTCTATGGTGCGTTTCCTATCTGCGACTTGCTCCGGCTGTGTGCTTGGTTTTACCATAGCTTGCAAGTTGGCATTGTCTCACTGCAACTGGGAAATGACAACCCCAAGTCGCTACGCTTGTTCAATTGCACCCAACACTGCAGTAGGCTCCAACACATACTGACAGGCCTCAACGATTGCCTCTTCAATCCGCATGGTGCTATCGCAGAGGTTTGCTTTCTCCACTGTCAAACGGTCCTGGTCCTTCTTCAGTTCATCAATTGCTCGATCCTTCTCATCAATGTTCTCCAATTCTTCTACCACCTCTCACATTGTGACTGCTTTCCCCTTTAATTCATCTACTTCTTTCCGAGCCGCTATCTCATTCTCCTGTGATCACAAGAACTGACCACTGATATCCGTCACCCTGTCTGTCAGCTCCTGCCCGACAACCTCCTGCACTTGCACCAATGTCTGTGAGGAAAACGTGTTAATGTTAATGGACAAACCTTGGAATTGTTGCAGCGAAGCCTGGAGAGCCTCGTTTTCAGCCACAATTGCAGTCGGGGGAATTGGCACATTTTGGACCCACAGCTCAGTGTTGATTGTGCCAACTGCCTGCACAGTTGCTACCTCTGGTGCCATCTTCAAAACAATCTCAAAGAAGGAATCAAGTTGAGCTTTTACCTCATTGAAACCTTCTGTAGCTTGTGCCTTCATTGCATTAGTTGTCGCATTCTTTTCATTTGTTAAGGCCGCAATAAGCCATTCTAACCGCGCTTCCATCACTAGGGTTGCACCACTAGTCATACCTCGCTCATAGTGCGCCTTCGTTATGCCCTCCTCAACCTTGCGCTCTTCATCAATAGCGGTCTACGATGACTCTTGATTCGAATCAAGGTTGTTCTATTGGTCCATTTCTGGTGCATCCGGTGGTAGCCCCATCAATTATTCGTCTAGACTAACCAGTTCTCGCCAGTCTACGGGCCATTCATCGATGATTGCATCCAGATCTTCATCGGACAATTTGTAGGGGGTTTGCAACCACTCCTTCCCCGTATCATGCCGTGCTTGCACATGAATGTTGTGTGGGCCAATCGCGAACTTGGAAATCCCTTTATATTTCATGACAATTGCCTGGGACAACCACGGAACACGCTCAGCTGCTTCCTGCAGTGCTTCCCAGTAGAGCCAGAACTGTGCTGCACAATCCTTCAGTCGCTCAGGTTCCTGCACCCACCACAGATTCTGATAGCGTGCACCCTTACGATCTTTTGTGGCATCAACTTCCATACCTTGGTAATCGTCAGGCTCCATCCATGCTACAAGCGCAATCAAAATCAAAAGCCAGTTGTACGTGAATGCCCCCTTTCCTTCTTGGACAGCTGCTACATCCTCGGTTAACTGGTTCAACAAGAAAAGTGACCAGTTCATCTGTATGCCTTCCGTGCACTACTCTGCACACGCCACGACCCCCGAGTCACACTGGTTGGGTCTGCTTTTCCATATGACTTTGCAACACAGAATCCTCGTCCCGGTGCAGATCGCCTTATCATTAACACTGTCAGTGTGGTAGGACCAACCGTCGCATTCCAAGTCATAGCGTTGTACCAACCTCACTGCCCGCTTTTTATCATTCTCCTTCCCTCTGAAATATCGCGAAGGGTCTACTCCGTCCTTTCGCAATCTCGTGATTTCAGAAATTAGGTCAACTGTGACGGTGACCGGTCTGTCCAACCACAAAATTCCACCATGAAAGCAAGCCAAAAGCTGCTTAACGTAGGCATTTTCCTCTGTCAACTGCCCAAAGTGCGACATGTTGATCAAACCTAATAGTATGGATTTGTCCAAGTCGTGCGCCGAATCATGTGGAATGCGCAGCATCGGTCCACCTTCCCTTACCGTTCTTGGCACAAAAGGGTCCGTCATAACATCCTGTAGTGCCAACAAATCATGATCGTCATACTTTAACTGCATCAACGCAGACACAATGTCTGCAGTGCAGACCATGCCTGGTGGGATTGCCGACATCTTGACTTGGTACCGTTGATTCTTGGTGGAATTCCGGGGCTGCGCACTGGGTCGACAGGGAGGTATATACCTGAGGATATCCGCAACGAATACCCCTGCTCGAGCTGCAGACTCCACAATGCCTGAGATTGATGGACTCGCCTGTGCAGGTTCCTCCTCTACCAATTGTGCAGATTCTCTAGTCTGCTGCTTCTCTGGTGGTGGGGAGCTAGGCCGCATGCCCCCCCTCTTCCTCTGCATCATTGACGATGACCCGACAGGAACATTAGTAACTTCCTCTTCAATGGTGACCAGGATGACTGGTGATTCCACTTCGCTTGAAATCTCAACCGTATCCGGTTCACTCGGCATTCCGCACTCGGCCCTTTCAATGTCGAATTGTTTCTCAATCCTACCCGACTTGGAAACTCGCTCGACACAATGCAATTTCACTCTGTAACTCTACTCAACCTTGCACAATGCAACACAACACTAGTTAGCTCAATCCACTCTTTGCAAATGGGTGGCTTCTGACCAACCTTGGCCTATTCTTATAGCGCCAAATCGATCCCTCCATCATTATGATTGAATCACGCCGATCATTATGACCAAATCACGCATTAACTGACCAAATCCGTTGTTGATCCTGTCAATCTAATGGTCGGATCCACCATAACTACAGGTCATTTCATTGAGCGCCGACATCTAATTGCATTTAACCGTCTACATTATTGCTGATTTGACCATGTCGTGACCTTGCAGTTGTCGCGGAATCATGCTATCATCCCTCCTACTTGCGCATTCTATTCCTGCTAGTGTGCCATCCTACCACCTAGCATCCTGCAATTTTTTTTTTTCGCAATGCGGTCAAGCATCGCTTGACTCTGGACCCGTCTTGTAGGGCTTCAGCCTACTACCATTCACAATCTTTGGTAGCGTCACTCCATCTAACTGCTGCGGCTATACTGCACCTCCCAAATTTATGCAACTAATGTGATATGGACCGAGCCAATGCATCTGCAACTTCCCTAGATGCTTCATGAACTTGCTGTCATACAACAACACCAAGTCGCCTTACTGAAATTGTTTGTTTTTTATATGGCGATCATGCCAATTTTTTTTTCGATCCTTCTCCACACACTGGTGAAAAACTGCGATAAAGCGGTCTTCCTCAAGCTGCACCCACTGCTCTAGGCGTTCTTCCAACGCTGCTTCATCATTCATACCCGTCGATGCCACTACGCGCAGACTCAGAACAATGTACTCCATAGGCATAACCACCTCTTTCCCATACACCAGTTTAAAGGTTGTCTTCCCTGTCAATCTTTTACAAGTGGTGCGATATGCCCACAAGACTGCTGGAATCTTCAAATCCTAGTCATCACGATTCATGTTGCAAACTTTTGTAAGCGCATGCTCCAACACTTTGTTGAAATCCTCCACTGTTCCATTGGCTTGCGGATGATACAACGTACTCTTCTTGTGATGTATCTGAAGCTCTTCTGTTAATGCGTTGACGGTGCGATTGATGAAGTGCACAATGTTTGCAGTGCAGATGTCACCTACCCAAATTTTGAAAATAATATTTTATTTGCAAAAATACTTTATGTTAAATTTTAATTTCAAAGTTTTGAAATTATGACCAAGTTTGGTCAAGGATGAATGTAATTACTGAATCATTATTATTTAATAAATTAAAGTAGGAGACAAACACCCAAGGGAACTATTAAATGAGTGTTCACTGACCCACTAGGAGGAATGGAAGCTGTTGGAAAAGCATGGGACAGATGGCAGCAATTACACTTCACCACTAGCTGTTGGTTATGGGACAACTACCCATAATAATGTGGCATTATCCCCCAGATGGTGGGAGTGGGTAGGCAGCTCATTTAATGACCAAGTAACAACTGAAAAGGCCTAGGAAGCCTACATAAGGAAAATTCGAATTGAGCAGGCAGCTCTTACACAATATTTTCTGCAGAAATATTCTTCATGTGCATCAGGTGATCACTGAGAGATTCGAATAGGGAGGCTAGTTGTGAGTGCAATCATAAGTCTGCAAATTTTTTGATAAGGAAAACCAGAGGTGCTGGTGTAGGTCCTTTGGACTGCTAGTTCTTGAAGATTTGACAATTATTGCTACTGCAAGTGGAGATCCTGATTTCCTAAGTTTCTTCCTCCTGGTGGTTCAGTGAACAGGCTCGGGGGTCCTAAGGCAAGTACTTGGCTATCTTCAGGAATTGGTTGGGTGGAACAATCTTCTTTGGCTGTTTGTTTCCCTACAGAATTAATCCAGGTTCTATTGTTTCCTAATTTGTTTCAATTTAGTAGTTTTGTGTAGTAAAGATTAGTAAACTTTGTTTTGAAGAAGAATTGATCTCTGATTTGGTTTAAGTTTCAATGTTAAGTTTAATGATAAACTGAATTGATAATCCAATCTCTACATTTTTCCAAATGCTGTTATTTGCATCGTGCTCTAGTGTAGAGAAGCAATTTAAATATGGATGAAAGATAGGCAGATTGCCATTGATTAGATAGATAAGTATAGTAATTGTTATGTTTTGCATTTCCTGCCCTATAGTTAACAATGGTAGAAATTACTGTATAGTATCTAAAATATTATAAAATATTTTATTGTTTCATGAAAAAACAAATATCATTTATTCTCTGCACAAGTACATAGTGTTTGTTATCTCCATTGTTTAGATAGGAAATAAATGTAATTCAAACTTCCATACATCATTCTGTAAATAAATAGTATTAATGCAAATAAATAGAATTTCTAACGATGGAACTAAGTTGCAAATCACAGTCATTACACAGTCTTCATATTTTCTCACACATACATTGTTTTTTGTATAAATCTTCTACTATAACATTTACATTATTTATTTTCGTATTATCAGAAAATGAAATTAAAGTAAACCCTGTCTCGTTTTCATTCATCTTACTTCTATTTATTTTACAATATTTAAGTATTGTTCATAACTGGGTTTCGTATCAAACCCTAGATAGTTTTTCCAAAACCATAACATCGTTTTCCAACAGATAAACAAACATGATTTACATACTCATGCACAAACTACAAAACAAAACCTAGTTGTCGATTGAAGGTATTTTCTGGAGTTCATTTACGAAAACATCTTATACATCGAAGGAAAAATTAGAATTTGGGCATAGCCATGTTCCTTTACTTTTTATAAACAAAATCTATTAAATCAAAACACACAGAGTCTTTCCAACTACGAAAATGCATAACAGTTTTGCATAGCTCGACAGTCCCGTTATCCATATAGAACATAAACAAATAGCATAACAACTTTTCCATTGCCGAGAAATTTAAACATAGCATACAAAGTTAAACGAGCTTCGGCTCAAACATTTCATTCATTAAACATAACCCCAAACTTTTCCAAGTTTGAAGTTTCGAACCCAACACAGGTGTTGGAGCCTAGGTCGTAGCTGCGGTAAAGCTGCGAATTTTGGGAAAAAGACAAGTATGAAAGGAAAGTGCTAATTTTGGGACAAGCACTAAGTTTTGGGCAAGAAGGAGACGGTGCGCAGTACGGTGCCAGATGGACAAGCTCAGCAAAGATCATGGACCGGAAATCACAGAGCTCGCGCGCACGTCATCGAAGAATGAAGGTGGCTCAGCTACCATAATAAATAAGGCGATGGAGTAGAGGGCTCAGCTACCCTCATTTAAAGGCTTAGTACAGAAGTTATGGTTGCTCGGATCAAGGAGGAGCAACGGACCAGAGCATTGAAGGCGAAGGACAATCGCCCATACCCACAATCTGCGCCGGAATTCATGGAGCCTGCAGGAAGCGGGGACGTGACTGCAAGCGGCGCCTACAGTACACCTAGCCATGTGCGTGGTTAGGGTTTTTGGGAATCACTGTTGGGAAAGGCCCACAGTCTTGTAAAGGTGCGACCGCCATGGCCACCTATATATATGAATAATTGTAATGGGTAGACGTTAGAGAGTTAGAGAGAGAGAAAGTTAGCAAGTAAGAGTTAGATACTCTCGAGGATAGATCATGTGTTGATTATCCTTTGTTATGTTTCTACTGTGTGTAGAACTAGAGCAGAGTCGGATAGCCGAGGAGCTAATCCCTGAGTTGCCAGACAGTCTGTGTGACGTCTGCGCCTTTGTAATCTCTATAGAGAAGAGACTAGTTAAGAGAAGGGCTCCCAGCTGTGTGCGTGGAGTTTCCTGTAAAGATCTAAGGCTACAGCTGTGTGCGCAGCATATTGTATAACTCTATGGTTTTCTGGTTAATATAAACTCCCGTGGACGTGGCTCTCTGCGAGGAGATGAGCTTCACATATGTCTTCTTGTTATAATGCTTGCGTGAATGATAACTGTTTAGAGATCATTATCTGTGTATGCGAGACTCTTGTATTATCTTTGCGACTGATTAAGTGAGTTGGAAAGGTCCCTTGATAGCTATAAGCGTTAAGTACCGAAGAAGTAAGTAACGCGCTGTCGCTGCAGCGAGAGAGGACTGCGCTACTGCGCTGAGTGCGAAGGGCGAGGAAGTACTTAACGCGTCGACACAAGGAATAGTTGCCTTCTGCGCTAGAAAGGAGAAACTGCACAGTGGACCTGCCGAGGAAGGAATCCGTGCAGCCACGCCGAGCGGCTTGCGGGAAAGTCGGACCGCCGATACTTGAGGAACCAGAAGAGAAAGAGCAATCTCCGCGTCACCCAGGTTAAGGAAACCTGATTCCTTAACCCCCCCATAGCCACTTCGGGTGAGACCTCGAGCTGCTGCGCAGCTCGTTGCCGAGAGGGCCAGTGCGCCAAGGGGTTTTGTTGCTGCGCTTCATTAAAACCCGGGTCTGCCCAAGCAAAGCAGCCAACAAATGGTTCCGTTGCCTAGTGACCTTGTTATTGGGAGACTTGTTATTTCAGTAACGCGCGAGATCAAGGACAACAAATGGTTCCGTTGCCTAGTGACCTTGTTATTGTGAGACTTGTTATTTCAGAGACGCGCGAGATAGAAGCCAACAAATGATTCCGTTGCCGCGTGATTAAAACTTGCTATTTTTTGCGACGTAGAAGGTGGTTGAGCCAACAAAGGGTTCCGTTACACTAAGACTTGCTCAGTTAACAAATGTGTTACTGGAATCCTACAGCTAAAGAAATTGGAGACTGGTTTGATTTAAAGGCTAAAGAGTTCGCTGAACAAGAAAATAGAAGTTCTACGCTCCAAACAGAAGACTGGTTACAGAAGTATATTTATACTGACCTTCACGAAATTTTCTTTGTTACCTTTGCACTGGAGTTACACGCTTGGATAGCCAAGTTAGCAGATTCTAGACCTACTGTGCATATTGATCGACCAATCGCTTGGACGCCTGAGCTAGTCAGTATTGTGAAGCGGATAGACAATCCTATGTCCCGTGCAGTAGACTTTTGGTTGAATAGTCTACTGAAAGGTTTCATCACCGAGTTTGCAGTAGACACAAGACAAAGTTACAGTGAAGCTGAGAGGAATTTCTTCCAAGTACACCGAGGTAAGTTCTTAAATTCTCTGAACTTATGGATTAAAATGCTTCTGTATGAAAAAGGAAAACTATGTATTGCTTCTGATGAATAGCATAGACAAGTAATGTCCGTAGACTCTGATAGCGATCCTGAACTTATTGGTTGCACTCGTAGTGGAAAACGATATAAAGTAGGCCTTGACAAATATTCTTTTGAATCTAGCCCAGACAATAGCCAAGTCCCTAGACCAAGCCATATAGAAAGACAAGGGAGTGCTCATATCCCTTATCACCCCTTTACACTGCAAAAGCCAGACAAAGCTCAGTATAACCCGCAGTAACACCTTCTAGTAGCCCACATGGTACTTCTAGTACCTCTGTACCACCTTTATTTAACCAGCCCAGAAGCACTGCTATAGCAGCTTCACATCAACCTAGCACAAGAAGGATGGGTGATGACATGAAGCTACCAACTTTTAGAGGAACAGGGATAGAAGACCCTGAGCAGCACTGGTTCTTATGTGAAGCCATTTGGACAATTAAGCAAATTAATGATGATGCTGTTAAACTGGTTCAGTTAGCAACTACACTAAGAGAAAGAGCCTTGACTTGGTTCATGAAATACTCAGCAGCACAGAATAGAACGCTTGCTGAGGTAAGAAATGCCATGATTAGAGAATTTAAGAAACCTAAATCAGAATCACAGTGTATAACAGAGCTCAAAGACATCAAACAGTTACCTACAGAATCAGTATGGGACTTTGACCAGAAGTTCAAAGCTTTGATAGATCAAGTAAGCTTCGAGTTTGCACCATAGCAGCATAAAGAATGGTTCATTGCTGCACTGCTTCCACACATTAGACTTCCTCTTATGCAACAGAATCTCAATACTCAGGAACAATCTCTAGAGATGGCTATGAAACTAGAAGCTTCACCTATTGCGGGAACAAGCAACGATGTTGCACATTTACAGAACCAATTAGCAAACTTAACCTTGCAAGTGCATGATATTAAGAAAGGCAAGGAAGTTAAGGAAGAAATTTGGTGTACAAAATGTAAAGCCCAAGGTCATTCAAAGGACCATTGTCCCGTTTTCATAGACTATATTGCAACTGGAGCACCTAACCCTTTACCATAGGCACAGGGGCCTTGGTGTGAAATCTGCAGAACTAGAGGTCATAGACCACAAGAATGTCACTTACTCCAGAAATATGTACAAACTCCAAAGAACCTATATTGTAATTTCTGTAAATCAGTAGGTCATGATGAGAACAATTGTAGAGCATATGATCTTATGATAGAAAGAAATCATGATGTTTATAGGGTACAAGCAGAGACACAAGGACCCACAGTAGGACCACCTTATGACCAAACTCGGGACGCCCGAGCAGGAAATTACAGGGGACGTGGATGCACAACAAATTTTGGTCGCGGAAGAGGACAGATCACTTGTTATAATTGCGGAACACAAGGTCATTTTGCCAGGGATTGCCAAAATCCTACAACTCTCTGCAGGTATTGTAAATCTTCTGACCATATCATTGAAGAATGCCCTCAGCTACAGGCTAAGATGCAACCAAAGACCCCACAGTTCAATCAAAATATTCAGTTGATTGCAGCAGACCCTACAGTTAATATAGTGACACGCAGTGGAGCAACCACTGGTGCGCAAGAGATGGGAATGGGAAAGCAAGCGACGCAATGGGTGCGCCGCGCTAATATTAAACCAGCCCCACTTAACCTGCAAAAGCAAAAAGAAGCATTCAAGCAAGCCCAAGAGTATTTCTCAGATCCGAGAGCTTCAAGTTCTGCCGCAATTCCGCAGAACAATATTCGATCGCAAGTGCTAAGCCAAGACAACCTGGTACAAGAACAGGCCACTACAGCTGGAAGGCCTGACGACGAGCATGCACTAGGCAGTGTTCATGCGTTCCTGCGACAATGTTTAAAATTGTTGCGCAATGAAAAGGCAACTCTAGAACTCCAACACCTGTTGGATCAGTGCCAACAGCCTGCTTCGACGAACACACCGCAGTGTGCTGTTCACCAGATTAGGAGTCACATTAGAACTGGAAAAGAGATGAGACTTACAGCGCAGATTGGAGCGTTTGAAATGGACGAAGTCATGTTAGATTTGGGCTCCGAAGCCAATGTTCTCACTATGCAGACATGGGAACAGATGGGAAGCCCTCAGCTTACAAAATCCCCTATCCAGCTGAGACTCGCAAATCAGCAACGAGTCTCTCCATTGGGCAGATTACCCAATGTACCTATTGATATTGAAGGAGTCAGAAGCTCTGCAGATTTTGAAGTAATCAAAATCATGGATGATAGTAGACAATACCCAGCACTTCTAGGAATAGACTGGGCATTTGATAATTTGGCTGTCATTAATTTGAAGAAAAGACAGATGACCTTTGAGGATGACCAGATTAGGGTCATCGCACCACTTGATCCTATTCAAGGACCAAGGTATATAGAACCCATTCGCGCAGAAGAGGAAGCGCGCCACATGGAAAGTTTGTACCAAATGACCACTAACCACAGTGACTATGTCAACCCCACAGCAGATGGCCATATCAGCTGGCGATGCGATAGCTCGTGCACATCAGACTCAGATGCAGGATTGGAAAACTGGCAGAATCGCCTACATGAGGTTTCTGCAAGACGTTGCGCCATGATGACTAAATCCATTCGATGGATTGGCACAGAACTAACTGACACTCCAATTTTTGATGGTCTAACTGAAGTAACTAAATTCATACAGGAATATGAACAAAAGCTTCCAGAACCGCAGCGTATACAGGCACTAGATATAGCAATGCGCGCTACACCTGCAAGATGGTGGGCTACGCATAAGGAGAATATTCACACATGGCAACACTGTCGTAGATTGATACTACGCAGATTCCAGGACACTACAGTAGAAGTGTCGCGCAAATACGAGGGACAGAGTGACCCCCGGTCACACATTGAAGCATGCATTCAGCAATGGTCAGATATTCCGCAAGATGAATGGGTTCACCTATTCATCCACACATTGGATACAGTTCCAAGGAATTGGTATACTGACACAGAATTGCGCAAAGGCACTCTCACTTGGCCTCTTATGATAGAAAGCTTTCAACTTACCTTCAGTTTTGAGTCAGAACATCCGAGTATTGATCAAGCTTTGCAGTGTATTAAAAAGAAGATATTTGAAGAATGCCCGTTATCAGAATATTCCCAACCAGATTGGGCTGTCCAGATAGAACATGCCCTGGAATGCTATAACTTCACCGCTGAAGAGGAGGAGGACGATCCTCGCAACATCAATATCCCAGAATCAGAAGGGACGCGCAACATTAAAGGTCATGAGCTTGATATTCCTGCCATCACAGAACACATCAAGCTCAAAAAGATTAACATTGGTACAGAAGCTGAACCAAAGTTTGCTTCTATAGGAGATTATTGGGATGATGAAACTGTTGGACATGTTTCAGAATTATTACATGACTACCAGGATATCTTTCCCACCAAGTTCACAGAAATGAAAGGCATCCTAGGGGACTTATGAGTGATGCGCATACCTCTGAAAGCAGACGCCAAGCCAGTAAAGCAGCGCCCATACAGATTGAACCCGCGCTATAAAGAAAAAGTTAAAGAAGAAATTGATAAGATGCTTGCAGCAGGTATTATTGAGCCAGTAGAGGAAAGCGATTGGATTAGTCCTATGGTGGTCCAAGAAAAGAAAACGAAAGGTGAAATAAGAATCTGTGTCGACTTGCGCAAACTCAATGATGCATCAGCGCACGATCCATTTCCCACTCCTTTCACAGATGAAGTACTTGATAATGTTGGAGGACAAGAGGCTTACTCTTTCACTGATGGTTTCTCGGGATATCATCAGATCAGAATCCATCTGGATGACCGCCACAAGACTACTTTTGCAACTGAATGGGGCTCATTCCAGTATACGGTAATGCCCTTTGGTCTTAAAAACGCACCTGCTATCTTCTCTCGAGTTGTTGTTGCTGTTTTTAAAGAATTCATTCACAAGTTCTTAGAAGTCTATTTTGATGACTGGACTGTATTTGGCCTATTAAAGAACCATATTGCAAATCTGCGCATGATGTTAGAAAAATGTAGACAGCATCAGATTTCCCTTAACTTGAAAAAATGTATATTCTGTGCGCCCTTTGGTATTTTGTTGGGACATATTGTATGCAGACAAGGACTCCTGATGGATCCTGCGAAGGTTGCCATCATTGCTAATTTACCTGCGCCCAACTCAGTTAAACAATTGCGCACTACATTGGGACATACAGGATACTACAGAAAATTCATCAAGGTTTATGCAAAGATCACAGCGCCTATGGAAAGATTGCTGAAGAAGGATTCGAAGTTCCAATGGACAGAGGAATGCCAACAGAGCTTGGACACACTTAAAGAAAAGATGATCACAGCACCTATTCTAGTTTTCCCGGACTGGAGAAAACCTTTTCATGTTCATGTTGATGCCTCTTCTATAGCATTGGGAGTTGTGTTTACACAGTCTGGAGAAGGAAGTATTGACCACCCGATTGCTTACTCCAGCAGAAAGCTATCTACAGCTGAGAAGAACTACACCACTACAGAAAGGGAAGGATTAGCTATGGTGTATGCCCTACAGAAATTCAGACACTACCTGTTAGGAGCTCATTTTAAAATGTATACTGACCATTCTGCTTTGAAATATTTAGTCAATAAACCAGTGTTAGGAGGAAGAATTTGCAGATGGCTACTGCTCTTTCAAGAATATGATTTCGAGGTTATTGTAAAGCCAGGCAGACTGAATGCAGGGCCTGACCATCTATCTAGGATAGAGTCAGGAGAGGAACCTACAAGTCTAGAGGACAATCTGCCTGACGCACAGTTGTTTTCCATTCAAGCAGCAGACGAATATTATTCTGATATTCTTGAGTTTCTCACTACCGGACAAGCACCGGCTGAGTTTACAATCTAGCAAAAAAAACAACTTGTTGTTAGAGCCGCAGACTTCACTTTGATAGCAGGCCAGCTTTATAAGTTGGGCCCTGGCGAAGTTTTGCGCAGATGTATCTTACCACATGAAAAGAACTCTATCATTGCAGAAGCGCATTCAGGTATCGCAGGAGGCCATTTCGCAGGAAAGCCGACCGCGCAAAAGATATTAGCCGCAGGTCTTTGGTGGCCGACATTGCACAAGGATACTAAGGAATTTTGTAAATATTGCGATGTGTGCCAGCGCACAGGAAAACCCTCAAGGAGAGATGAAATGCCGCTGAGACCCCAGATTACACTGCGCGCTTTTGATAAATGGGCCATTGACTTTGTAGGACCTATTAACCCACCAGGAAAAAGAACTGGCGCAAGATACATCATTACAGCTACTGAATACCTCACCAGATGGGCTGAGGCGAAGCCAGTTAAGAACTGCGACGCTGCTACGGCCGCACAGTTCATTTTCGAGAATATTACCACTAGATTTGGATGTCCAGTGATTCTCATGAGTGATCAGGGTACACATTTCCTCAATGAGACTATAGAGGCCCTTACTGAAGAATTTCAAATTAATCACCATAAGAGTACACCCTACCATCCTCAAGCTAATGGTACGGTGGAAGCATTCAATAAAATTCTTGAGAATGCCCTGACGAAGATCTGTAATCAACAAAGAGATGATTGGGACCTTAGAGTCACAGCTGTATTATGGGCTTACAGAACCACTTGCAAGAAACTAACAGGTCACACACCTTTTAGCTTGGTGTATGGACAAGAAGCAGTTATGCCCATGGAATACATTATTCCTAGTCTTAGAATAGCGCAAATTACAGAAATGACAGATCCTGATACTATGAATGAAAGACTTTCGCAACTGCTTGCCTTAGAAGAAGACAGACTCTTAGCCGGATTCCATCAACAGGTACAGAAGGCAAGACAGAAAGCTTGGCATGACAGGCATATTAAGAATAAAGTCTTTCAGGAACGAGACTTGGTACTCCTCTATGACAGTAAATTTACCAAGTTCCCAGGCAAGTTTCGTGTACACTGGTTAGGTCCTTTTCAGGTGATAAAAATAACAGATGGAGGTGCAGTTCAGCTTGCAAAGCTGGATGGAGAATTACTACCTACAATGATCAACGGGAGTCGGCTCAAGCTTTATCGCGACGGCCACTCCGCTCTGTCGACCTAATATTTTGCTAAAAGAGATGCAGATGCCCAGTGTAGTTGAAAGAGGCACCGCATTCAGTCTACACGGATGTTGCGAGACATTCAGTCTCCGGCTTCCTGCGCAGTTCCTAGAAACATCCGCGCATTTCTAAATTTTGGCTGGAGCGAACATAGTTGCGCTCTTGTGAAGCTTCTCCCCGGACCATTGAACTATCGCTCTTGCGGAGTTCCCTTTGATAATTTGCCGCTTGAAAAAGTTTGTTGTGGACCCCTAAAGGCACAGTTCCCTAAGTTGAAATGACCCGTCGGAAATTTTGAATTACAGCAGTTATGTAGCCACGTCTGAGTAAATGAAGGATAAGTCCGCTATTTAAGTCTAGCCGTTCTGACGGATTCGGCGTAATCTCCGAAATATTTGCATTTAACTCTGGCGCCGAAAGCATTAGCTTCTCCCGGAAGCCTGTCAGAACCTGTCAATCACACTAAATGCACCCCTACGCCAAGGAGGATAGCGTGTTGTCAACTCATCTAGAGCTGCCTATAGCTACGTTACCCCACTTGCTCGCATTTACTCACCTCTGCCTATAAATACCTCACACTTGTATAATTTTTGGGTTACTTTCCTCGAGTTGCTACCTTGTTTACGAATCCAAGTTATTGTTTTCAGAGCCGAGTTGTGCAGAGTATTCTCCCTTGTTTTCAGCGTCCATATTCTACGAAGGTCCGCCATTTGCTATCCAAAGTTTTTTTCCCTACATCGATTCATGACGGAGAACCTGTCAACTGAAGAAGTTGTTCGTCAATTCCTGCGCCGAGGATTAGATTTCGGCATGACTACTCCAGTCACGGCTTCGACTTATGTACATCCTGGTTATCAGGATCCCAGACAATCTCCGGCTACAAGAGCGTCGCCATCACAACCAGAAGAACCTGTTCCAGAGCCGTTGGCGACCATGGCAAACTATATTCCGCCGCGTCCAGATGATGCGCCAGAAGTACAGAACCCGAAGAATGCAAAGTATCCCATTCCGCTACCGCCACTACCGGCTAGTGTTCGGGTAGAAGGGCAACTGTTGGGACACATTCCACTGGTCAAATTCTCTGATTTCAATCTGGGAGACTATAAAACGTATCCCCAGTTTGCGCCAGATCGATATCTGACGATAGTGCACAATCCCGTCCGAAAGGTCGATGAATTTACTCCAAAGGGATTTGCAGCAATCTTGGAGAAGCCAGGTTTGTTGAATTTATTGAAGCTACCGCACTTTGGGCATAGCAACGAAGTCAATGCAGTTGTTAAGACGCTGCTTACATGTGTTCATGGAGGTTACCTTTGGCTAGGGAGGCCAATTGATCTAAATGTTGATTTAATTCACCGCATTACTGGTCTATCTAAGGCTGGTAAGGATCCCAATATTCATTTTGTGGGAAAGGACAAAGACAGAAAATTGACTGCACAGGTGGTGCAGAAGTATAACTTAACAAGAGGAGGTCGGGCTTATGACCTCACTGCAGTAGAAGATGAGGCACTTCGATTTACCGGAAGTCTGCTTGCAGGCAGACTTCTCACAAAGTGCCGACCGAAGGAAGTTACTGGAGCTGTCGTAGAGCTCGCCATCGCAGCTGCGGAGGGAGAGCAGTACAACTGGTCTCTCTTCCTGCTGAATTCTTTCTTGGCTGATTGCCTGAATGTGTAGGACAATGCAGCCCAATCATTCCATTTTTCTTGGCTTTTAATTTTATGCGCTCTCGTTGGGTGGAAGGAGCCCCCGAATACTCAGTTCCTTCCGCGCCGCGCAGGAGAGGTTGCCGGCATGCGCTACATCAACCTCTGGGATTCCCCTAATCCCGCGAAGCGCAAGATGAATCGCGCTGTCTTTTGTGAGTACTACTATCTCCTCCGAGATACCATTCAAGAGATGCCAAGGCTGAGCGAGGAGACAGCCACATTATATGAAGGGAAGTTGGCTTTTACTGCCGACATACATCAACTTTACCTCCGCCCTTGCGGCATTCCATATGAATGGGCGCTAGGCCTTTACAGAATGACTACAGAGGATGTTGAAGAAACCATCAAGTCCTGGTCGGATGAGTGGAGGGAGGCCGCCGATCTCGCATCCGCGCTGCCAACCGCCGCTATGAAAGAGAAGGATAAGGGCAAGGAAGCCCGTGAGCAGAGAAGTGATGAAGGATCCATAGAACCAGAAACCAAGAAGCAAAAAGTGTCGCATCCCGCTGAGGCTATTCCCTCGGGGATCGACCAGTACATACATGAGCAATTTCGCGAGCTGCGCAATGCGCACGCTCACATCAGAAGTGCTTTAGATTTGCAGTTCGTAGAACTGAAAGGTCTCGCAGGAAGAGTTGCGCAGACCCATGCGCCAGCATCTACGTCGCAGGCGCCACAAGAAATTCCAAGTGCCGAGCGAGTTGAAGAACTCATTGAAAGGCATACTGTCGTGCATATTCTGCCTACCAGCATGACACTTCCAGATCCGCTAACTGCACTACAGGTAAGCGCCGTTGGGCCCGTTGAAATTAATTTGTCTCTAATTCCTATAGAGACTTTACAGCTAGTGCATGAGAAAGTTTCTCTTGAGTTGAGAGCTAGAGAGCTCTCTACATTCCAGGAAAATCAAAGACTGCAATCGCAGGAGTTAGAATTGAAGGCAATCCATCAGAATACCTCTGAGAAGCTTGCACTTTATGAGGCGCAAGACATCGGTATCAGAAACGCAGTGGATGAGATTTCCCAGTTATTGCCGACTTGCGAGATTCAACCAGATCTCCCTCTGGTTGCAAAAGTTCAAATTATTGGAGAAAGAGCGAAAACCCTGGAGCAAGAATTAGTTGCTATGGCAGAAGGCCATAGAACCCAGATCGCTGAGCTAGAAGCTCGCGTTGCTGCGCATCTTACGGATGACGCGCAGGTACAATTTGAAGCACTGAGCAGAGCTTCCACACAGATGAAAGATCGAGTACAGGAAGCCGAGAACCTGATGAACCAGGCTATGGAAGCTTGGACGGAGCTTGTGAAGCTCCCTTTTAAAGTAGGACTGTCAGAACAGGTGCAAGCTGCAGAACAATCTCTCACTGTTCTGAATGAAGAAGCTAAGGCCTTAACAGGCTTGCCAAAAATGAAGAAAATGGGCGAAGTGCGCAAAATGCAGCAGCAACTGCACAAGCTCAGAACTGAAGATGAGAAGCTCACCAACAGCATTCAGCCATTCATGGATGACTATGCTGAAATCGTTGCCCAGGTTGAGACCAAAATCAAAGAGATTGCTGAATCTCAGGAGATCATTGATACTCTCACTAAAGACGAAGCAACCGCAGAAACAGTGCAAACAGCTGACGAGTGTATTGAGGAATTGGACTCCGCTATTGCGAAGTGGAGGAAAACATTCGCGGAGACTCAAGCAAAAGCAGATGCGCAAATCAAGCGACCACGCGCTAGTGCGAGTGGCTCGAGGGCGAGCCACAAGTGAGTGTTAGGGGCCTGTTGGAGCCTAGGTTGTAGCTGCGGTAAAGCTGCGAATTTTGGGAAAAAGACAAGTATGAAAGGAAAGTGCTAATTTTGGGACAAGCACTAATTTTTGGGCAAGAAGGAGACGGTGCGCAGTACGGTGCCAGATGGACAAGCTCAGCAAAGATCATGGACCAGAAATCGCAGAGCTCGCGCGCACGTCATCGAAGAATGAAGGTGGCTCAGCTACCATAATAAATAAGGAGATGGAGTAGAGGGCTCAGCTACCCTCATTTAAAGGCTTAGTACAGAAGTTATGGTTGCTCGGATCAAGGAGGAGCAACGGACCAGAGCATTGAAGGCGAAGGACAATCGCCCATACCCACAATCTGCGCCGGAATTCATGGAGCCTGCAGGAAGCGGCGACGTGACTGCAAGCGGCGCCTACAGTACACCTAGCCATGTGCGTGGTTAGGGTTTTTGGGAATCACTGTTGGGAAAGGCCCACAGTCTTGTAAAGGTGTGACCGCCATGGCCACCTATATATATGAATAATTGTAATGGGTAGACGTTAGAGAGTTAGAGAGAGAGAAAGTTAGCAAGTAAGAGTTAGATACTCTCGAGGATAGATCATGTGTTGATTATCCTTTGTTATGTTTCTACTGTGTGTAGAACTAGAGCAGAGTCGGATAGCCGAGGAGCTAATCCCTGAGTTGCCAGACAGTCTGTGTGACGTCTGCGCCTTTGTAATCTCTATAGAGAAGAGACTAGTTAAGAGAAGGGCTCCCAGCTGTGTGCGTGGAGTTTCCTGTAAAGATCTAAGGCTGCAGCTGTGTGCGCAGCATATTGTATAACTCTATGGTTTTCTGGTTAATATAAACTCCCGTGGACGTGGCTCTCTGCGAGGAGATGAGCTTCACATATGTCTTCTTGTTATAATGCTTGCGTGAATGATAACTGTTTAGAGATCATTATCTGTGTATGCGAGACTCTTGTATTATCTTTGCGACTGATTAAGTGAGTTGGAAAGGTCCCTTGATAGCTATAAGCGTTAAGTACCGAAGAAGTAAGTAACGCGCTGTCGCTGCAGCGAGAGAGGACTGCGCTACTGCGCTGAGTGCGAAGGGCGAGGAAGTACTTAACGCGTCGACGCAAGGAATAGTTGCCTTCTGCGCTAGAAAGGAGAAACTGCACAGTGGACCTGCCGAGGAAGGAATCCGTGCAGCCACGCCGAGCGGCTTGCGGGAAAGTCGGACCGCCGATACTTGAGGAACCAGAAGAGAAAGAGCAATCTCCGCGTCACCCAGGTTAAGGAAAACTGATTCCTTAACCCCCCCATAGCCACTTCGGGTGAGACCTCGAGCTGCTGCGCAGCTCGTTGCCGAGAGGGCCAGTGCGCCAAGGGGTTTTGTTGTTGCGCTTCATTAAAACCCCGGTCTGCCCAAGCAAAGCAGCCAACAACAGGTTTTGGCTTCACAAAGGAAGCATCAACATACAGGTTAACATTACATTTCCAAAACGAAAATTACACAGGGTTTATCCCTTCCTCTAAGTTTTTAAAACGCATATTATAACTCCCATCTCAACGAACTAGGCATCAAAAAAATTTAAAAGGCCAAGTATCATCCACACAGACGAGGTCATATCCCTGTACAGTTATCACTTTAACACAAAAGGTTCTTCAAATATTCTCGACTGACATGCAACGCCGAAGCATGGTGAAAACTTGATTACTCATTATTTTGAAACCAAATCAACAAAGGTCGATTGGCAGCTACGAGGGTTTGAGACCCGGAGCTTACTAGGAATGGAGGCATGCCAACCTGTTCCAAACCATTGCCCAAGTCGTCCTTCGAAACCTGCAACTGGCATAACAATTTTAGAGAGTTAGATAAATTGTTTTATTTAAATCGTAAGTCGAACTTTCAACAAAAGAACCATTGAGTTTTCGAAAACACTTACCTTCTCAACAAATGACTGAGCTCTTCACATTCACTATCAGACAACAAGTGTTTGACCAGGACTGAGACTAGGAGATTTTGGTCCTTTATGCAGGAGTGTGTGCTATCACTCAAACTTAGGATTGAAAACTATAAACTATCAACTCGATAGAAATCCAAACCAAAGACAAGACAATCTAACACAATGCCATTACAGTGAGAAAGCAACCTGCAACTTTAATCTAACCTACATGTCACGAGGTTGAATCCTCTTATCATTTTTTTTTTGCTAAACCCTAACTTTCAGCAGCCTGTCAGCCTTTTTGCTCGAAACACTAATGAAACAATGAACAACATTCACTCCTCATCAACCAACACAATGACGCAATGCTAGGGTTGCATCCAACGACCCTGATTCAAATTGATCAATGATCACGAGCGTGCCAACACATTTACATTGGAGATCGTAAATCTACTGCATTTATTGTACCATCATTTCACAAGCACGACCTTGCCACCTTGGCTCACGATGGGTTGTTCTACATCCAGCTCGAAGGAGTTTCAAAATTGCAACCATTACACAGTGGTTTATGTAATCACAGTTACATTGTTGTTGCACTATGTGGAATGTTAACAATCCCTGTCACATGGAGTTTGGTTCGAGATTTTAATACAACACCAAAACACTATCTCCATGCCAGTTCAAAGCACATGCCAAGTTTAAAGGCCTGTCAACCTGGCCATTCAATTTTTAATACCATGTTAGTACCATAAACATCAATGATATAGTTCTAAGTTATGGTCACAAATTTGATATATTATTTGGATATTAATGTTTTATATAGCCACGTATTAAGTTCCAATTTTCATGCGAGTTTAATATTGTGAACTTTTTATATATATCGTGAATAGTTTACAAATGTCAAATTATTGCATAGGATAGTAATCCATAAGAATTATAATGTTAAACATGATAATCATAGTTTTCATTATTGCAATTATTAAAAAAGATAAGAGTTTGCATTTTTTTTGGAATTTCAACAAAACCAATGAATAGATATTAGCATAAAAACCATGCTAATGCTATGTACTTCATACCCTAACTTCTTAATGCAATGCATTTGATGGTTAGCGATACAATTACAACATTAATACTATACAAGTATTAATTACCTTAAGACAACGACCAAAGCCAAACTATAACAACGTCATTGGTTTACGACATCAAACTTAAACAGCATGTAGACTTTCTAGACGTCATTGTTTCCATCAATTATGAATTGTAAGACAGCGTTGAGAAACCAGTAAGCAACACTAAACATTTCATACATGTAGATACTTGTGTTCGCAAAAGAATTCACAACATTTTTTTTATTCGACGATGAATTGAATTACACACGTACTTTTAAACTATACAGTCTTTGAACCTCTTACCTGTCATATGCACATAGAAACATTTCAAATGCCTTAGCGTCGCAGCTAAGTAAATTCTAGGGTACCTCGTAGGACACCCTTGGACATCGAGAAAGCAAACTGTCAGTAATCTTATCAAAAGAAAAGTATTGCATCATATTTCTAACCTGTTTGTGCATTTATTACAATAATCATGTTGTCAAAAGTGTGTTAAGTAGTCGTTATCAAAATGATTGCTAATTCAGAAATTAAATTATGTTTAGTACTAAACGACTTTTTAATCATTGCTGTCGTAATCAGACATTTATTATTTTTCGCAAATATATTTACCTTATTTAATGTCGTTTTCAAAAGTTTTAAATTTTTATGAAAATTCGGGATGTTACATGTGGTATCAGAGCTCATGTTCGAACTCTAGGCCTGAAAAAGGTCCAAGAACATGCAACAAGAAAATTTTATACAGCAGAAAATTTTACTAATTTGAAATTTTAATTATGATGTGATTCAGAAATTATTTTAAGTTACAGATATGGAGAACTCAACTGAACAGTTAGAAGACAGATTTCAACCAAACAGCCATAGCATGGGACAACACTATGCAGAAGAAGGCCATGGTGAATTGAATGATAATCCATCAGAATTGTTACGTGCGTTTCACGAGTCAAAAGGAGAAATTAGATCGGTGAAATAAGATAATGAAAAAATTCTGAAAGCGCAAGAAGAATTAAACCAAATGCTGTTTGAACAGTGCCCAAATGAGGAGCAAGAGAGAGATAATGAAGATATCTCCAAAGTTGAGGATCTGCCTCATGGTAACAGAAGTAAGAAAATAAAAACTAATGATGTGAGCAACAGTTCAACGTCATCAGGAGAGGCTATTAAAGTACGTAAAAAGAAACGTAACTATTCCAGCAATAGTAGTAAGGGAGATTACAAACCCATAAAAAAAACGCTATAAAGAGTACGAACATATTTCTAGGGAGTTCAAAAATATTAGACCTCCAACTTTCAATGGAGAAACTGAGAAGGACGAGACAGCTGAAGCATGGCTGTCCAGTATGAAGAAATATTTTCAGATTTATAACTATTCAGAATCCTTGAAAGCAAAAATGGCTATATATAACTTGACTGGAAAAGCGGATATTTGGTGGCAGGACATCAAAAAAGTAAAGGGCATCAAGGATAAAGATGTAAACTAGAGTACTTTTAAACGATACTTTAAATAGAAGTATTTATCTAAACAGTACTATGAAGAAAAATCCAAAGAGTTCTACGATTTGAAACTAGGAGGTATGAACATGAAGGAAATGAACAGTAAATTTTTGAACTTACTGAGATATGTGCCATACCTCATAGAAGAAAAACCGAAAATTCAAAGATACTTGAGCTGCCTACCTTTCAATATTAAGGACAGAATTGAATATGACAGTCCAAAGACCTTGGAAGAGGCTATGAGAAAGATAGTTTTATGTTATGACACAAATCGGAAAAGAGAAGGAATGTCGAACTGGAAAAGTCATAAGTCCAACAATCTTGAGCTAAAAAAGAAAAATTGCAGGTTCAGTGGAGATTTCGGTTTCCAAAAGAAAAAATTTCAGAATCGGAATTATCAAGGGAATAATTCCAGAAACAATCAACAACAGAATTCTACAGCACTCAGAAATGCACCTAATAATACCAGGACCAATGAGCAAAAGGCACCCATCAAATGTTTTGAGTGTCAAGGTCCCCACTATGCATTAGAATGTCCCTTGAGGGAGCGGAAAGCTAACAACATCAACTCTATTCAGACTGAACCTACTGTTGGAGACATGGCGAGGGAGATGCCTA
This sequence comes from Larix kaempferi, assembly GCA_027924585.1. Classification (NCBI taxonomy): domain Eukaryota; kingdom Viridiplantae; phylum Streptophyta; class Pinopsida; order Pinales; family Pinaceae; genus Larix; species Larix kaempferi. The sequence continues at coordinate 2,789,233 of BSBM01000104.1, forward strand.
GAATCAGTGCAGCACTCGACAACAGGCAAACAGATCATCAAATCTCCATGATAGAGATTGAAGGTATGCTACAAAATCATCCTGTTACTATTTGAATTGCTAGCTTAAGTTATATATCACCAGATATTGTGGAAAGTCTTAAATTGAAAACATAAAAGTTTAGTAAATCTTGGTTAGTTAGACTAGCAACTGGAACAAAGAGGAAAGTATCAGATTTTATAGAAAGTTGTACTTTATCCATGAATCAATTACATACACAAATCAAGTTGAATATTTTACCTTTAGGATTCTATGATATTATAATCGGAATGGACTGGTTAGAAGCCCATCATGTCATTCTGAACTGTTATGAAAAAAGTTTTACATGTTTAAATGAAGAAGGAAAAACTGTAGAAATAAAAGGTATCCCAAGAAAGGTAACCCTTAGACAGATTTCAACCATGCAAGTTAAGAGGGCAGTTAGGAAATGATGTCAATTGTTTGCAGTAAATGTAGTAAACGATGAGTTTATCTGTAAAGAGGACAAACTGAAATTAGAAGACATACCCGTCCTAATGGATTTTAAGGATTTATTTCCTGAGGAGATTCCAGGATTACCTCCTAAAAGAGATTTAGATTTTACCATCGAGTTAATACCAGGAGCAATACCAAATTCTAAAGCTCCATACAGAATGAATATACTGGAATTAAACGAATTGAAATCACAGTTGAAGGAACTGATTAATAAGAATTATATAAGACCCAGCGTGTCTCCTTGGGGAGCACCTGTCATCTTTGTTAAGAAAAAAGATGGAACCCTAAGACTGTGCATAGATTATCGCCATCTTAATAAGATGACAATAAAAAATTGGTATCCGTTGCCCCGCATAAACGATCTATTTGATCAGTTGCGTGGAGCAATGATATTTTCAAAGATTGATCTAAGATTAGGATATCATCAAGTACGGGTTAAGGATGAAGATATTTTCAAGACAGCTTTCAAAACTCGGTATGGACATTACAAGTTCGTAGTCATGCCATTTGGCTTGACTAATGCCTCGGCTGTATTTATGTGTTTGATGAATAATATTCTGCACAAATACTTAGACAAGTTTGTTGTTGTGTTTATAGACGGAATTTTAGTGTATTCTAATAGTAAAGAAGAACATGATGAACATCTACGGATTATCTTACAAGTTCTGAGAGACCATCAACTATACGCTATGTTTAGTAAGTGTGACTTTCACAAGGACAAAATTCAGTATCTAGGACACATAATTTCTATGGAAGGAATCTCAGTTGACCCCGACAAGATAAAGGCCATTAATGACTGGCCGGTTCCTAAGGATGCGTCGGATGTAAGATCATTTATGGGCATTATTGGATATTACAAAAAATTTATAAAGGGTTTTTCAAGGATTTTCAACCCCATAACTTCCTTACAGAAGAAAGGGAAGAAATTTGTGTGGGATCAAAAATGTTCAGACAGCTTTAAGAAGTTAAAGGAATTGTTGACTACAACACCTATTCTGAGGATAACAGATCCTAATAAAGATTTCATAGTTTGCACAGATGCTTGTAATGACAGATTCGGTGGAGTCCTAACACAAGAAGGGCATGCAGTGGCAAACGAATCAAGAAAGCTGAAAGTACATGAAAATAATTACTCCACTTACGATTTAGAGTTATTAGTTGTAATTCATGCTTTAAAAATGTGGCATCACCACCTTATTGGCGGAAAATTCGCATTGTTGACAAATAATATGGGTCTGAAATATTTATTAGATCAGAAAAATATGAACGCTAAACAAGTTAGATGGTTGACCTTCTTAAGTGAGTATGATTTCGAAATTCAGCATATTAAAGGGAAGGAGAACAAGGTTGCAGATGCTTTGTGTTGTAAAGAAAAATTGAATTTTATTTCAGCCGTCAGTACTTATTCAACGGATTTCGAAAATCAGATTCTTGAAAAGAGTGAAACAGATGAAGAATACAGAAAAATAAAGGAAAAGACAACAAATAACAGTTCTGAAAATTTTATGGTAGATTACAACATGAAGGAAAATGGGTTATTGCTGTATAAAAATAGATTGTATGTACCAGACATACTAGAAATAAAAATTCTGATTTTAAATGAGATGCATAAAAGTCATTATTCTGGTCATCCAAGTTATTAGAAGACCATTACTATGATCAGGAAAGAATACTATTGACCAAAAATGAAAGATGAAGGAGTAGAGTACATAGCTAAATGTTTGGATTGTCAAAAGGTGAAAGTTGAACACCAACATCCTGCCGGATTGTTACATCCATTACCTATACCAAGTTGGAAATGGGAAGTAATAAGCATAGACTTTATTACTGGATTACCCAAAAATCAGAAACAAAATGACTTTATCATGGTGGTAGTAGACAAACTGAGCAAAGCAACACACTTTATACCTGTAAAGACTACTCATAAAGCTCCAGACATTGCAGAAATTTTCATGAAGTAGATTTTTCGACTACATGGGATACCAAAGGTGATAATTTCAGATCATGACTCTAAGTTTATTGGAAACTTTTGGAGGTCATTGTTCAAAGGGTTGAATACAACCTTAAATTTCAGCAGAGCATTTCATCCACAAACGGATGGACAGACAGAAAGGGTAAACCAAGTTTTGGAAGACTTACTGAGAATGTATGTTAAGGATCATCCTGGTAAGTGGGAAGACTACTTACACTTAGCAGAAATTGCATATAATAACCATTATCATGCATCATCTAGACTTAGCCCATTTGAAATTTTTTATGGTAGGAAATGTGATACACCTGTTTCTTGGAATGACCTAGTAAATAGAGTTGTTTTAGGACCTAAATTGTTGCAGGAGTTAGAACTAATTGTGAAATAGGTGCAAGGAAATTTAAAAGCTGCCCAAGATAGGCAGAAGAGTCAAGCAGATTTAAAAATGACTATTATACCTCAATATTACACATTATGTATTAGTGTCGCATCCTTGCACTGGAGACCTAAATGACAGTTTCCCTTAAAGATCATCTGAACATCCAGAGTGAAAAACACTGACTGAACACTAAAAGCAAAACCTTTTTTTGCCATCTTCCAACCCAATTTAGCCTTGTTTGTGAGCACTACCGCTCCTTGCACATCTACAGGGGTGCGGTAGTCAGCACTACCACGCATTGCTCCTTCTTTGGGGCGCGGTACTACCATGTTATGCTCAGTTATAGGTGCACGGTAGTCCAAAATTAGCCTTTTTGCCTTGGACTTTGGGATTCGATCTTCGAGGAGATTTTGTTGGGATTACCACCTTTGGTTCGATCCTATCTCCTTCTTTGTTTAGCTGGCCTGATCTACTAAACCCTCCATAGATCCACACTTCTCTCTTGTTGGTTAACCTTCCCATATGCTATAAGAGAGAAGCCTTCCATGAGACAAAGGGAGGACTTTTGGGGCATCAAACCTATGATCTTTAGACTTCTGCAAAGATAGCTAGAGGAAGCACTTGGAGCTGGAGGATTGGCTTGGATATCAAGCAACCTTTGTAAGCACTCTTCAAGTTTGTAATACAAGATAACTTGTCTTGTTTTTCCCATTTCATGTGTATTGTATAAATCTTTGATATGAAATGTATCTATTTTAGATTTGAAATTAACCTTTGCTTCAAGGTATTTGGAAGATCGCATGCTTGTCATTTGTTTGATTTCAATAGGTTCTACATTGGAGCTTCGGGATCAAGAGATAGAAGCGGGACAAACATTGAATTGGAAGGCGAGTTACACCTTTCATTTATTCTGAATGCATTTAATATTGTTATGAAGATTAGTTCAGGAACTCAAGGTAGCATTTGTTTCCTTTTTGTCTTAGCATAGAGTCAGTGCATCCTGCTTTATTCTAAGAGAATTTCTACCTATCCGTTTTCTACAACAAAAACTGGCGACTCCGGTGGGGACATTGAATCCATTTTCTTTGCTTGTGAAGTTTTCTTTCACTCATTAATTGTAAGAATTGGGTTCTTTCACCCTCATTCACTTCCCTGTTCTCTGCATTAGACTTTTGTTATAGATCAGTAAGTCCTCTGGGTTGGAAAACCCTTGAAAAGTCAAAATCTTTTCTCAAAATTTTGCCTCTTTCCCCCTGTTCACACACTAGCGCACCCCCGTAACTGCCTATAGAGCAGTAGTACCACACCTTAACCACTATCCAGAGTGCGGTAGCCTATCAGTACCGCTCCCAGGTTGCCTGTAGGCCCGCGATAGTTCCTGGAAAGTGTTTTTATTTTGTTTGTTTGGTTATTTTTTGGGTCTTTTCGAGATTTGGATCCATGTTGGCCCTTTGAGTAAACACTAGTGTTTTGCTTGCATTTTTAAGCGAAATGGGTTCTATTTTTGAAAAAAAATTCCCCCTCATGGCCGAGGGGGACCATGAATCGTGCATCCTACAGTCATTTTGACCTATATTAAGGTTTTGAGATCATTTTTTGGTTTGGTGTGTTTGGATTGCTTGGCATCTTATTTCCTTTACATCCTATCTAATGATTGTTGGGAAAGATTGATTCCTTGTCTCCGCCTTAGTCCAAAGAGAAGCTTGGTTTTGTCACTCTTTTGCTATATTCATGAAACTAGAAAAAATATATGTTCTTCTTGCTTTAATTTGATCATTTGCAATTCTTGGTCTCAAATTCATAAGAAGAAGGAAGGCTTGTTTCATATTTGTGTACATTCAAGTTAAACATAGAATTGTTGAGTGCTTTTCTTTGTCTTCCATCTAATTGGAAAAGTTTGTAGAATCTTTCTTTTTGTAGCTTGGATGTGTCTTTTTCAAGTGTGAAAAGATAAGAAATGGATTAGAATCGTTACGTTTGGTGTTCATATGAAGAACTTTTCCATTGCTTTGGGTTAGTTTTGGGTACATATTTTATTTCTTTCTATCATTTTGAAAAGAAATAAAATTGCATTTGAATTGGGTTTTGCATATTGGGAACAAAAATAATTCTTCCTTACTTTAGCTAGTGTTCATCGAAGATAAAGGCTCATTTCGATTCATCTTCATTTGCATGGTTTGAGTCGTCACAACACCATCAAGTTGCACTTCCATAACCCGATTGTGTAAGACAACCTCTAAAATTAATCTCCCTAACTAAACCAACATTAACCTCACTTGAGGAAATCAAAAGAATTTGGTAGTTAGGTAGGACACCAGGGATAGGCATCAAAATAATTCCCCCTTGTCATTTTTTCATCTGAGACATAATCGTTGTCTTCAGGGAACTAAAACATTTCTAGTATTTGTTGACACAATCATACACCAGTTTGTGCAAGGGCCTCCTAATTGTTTTAAACTTTCAGGGGTTAAACTGCTGCGAGATTGAGAATCGGACGGACTCTGTGGAATGCCGCACTCCACTTAGCCCTAAGGAAACATCTATCATTGTCTTCCTTGTATTCATAGTAATGCAAGGGTGATAAGGCAGAAGCATCGAAAACCTTTTCCAACATGTCATGAACGAGGTAGCTTAGTGACTTTTCTTCTAGGGCTCTTTACCCAGGATCCCTTTCGGTAGAGGGATATCCTTCCATTATTGGTCTCTCATTTTGTATTGTTCGACTTAGATTTCATCACCTTGCGAAGGATACAATTTTTTGAGGTCTCCAGCTCTTAGTTAGAAGGTTTTGCTTGCTATCTTGTAGAGGTTCTTTTTCTTTGTAGGGGTGCTTATTGGCATTCTGGCCGTTTTGTTGTACAACTCGCTTACTGTGACAGCGACCTCAGTATAGTTTTTTGAGCTTGCTCTTTGGCCTGTGAGCCTTGTCTTTTCCTAGCTCCCCTTTCACACGCTTAGTTGCCTAAGGGTTTTTGAGTTCTTTTTAAGAAGACTTCATCCACATCACTTAGTTTTGTTCTATGGAGAATCTACCTCCATGCACCCATGCTCTTTCTAGGACTACCAATCCGGAGACCCCTTTTCAAGGGGTACCTTTTACTTTTCCTCTAGTTGGAGATATTGGTCCTCCCTTTATTGCTACGTTAAATCTTCCTGGATTAACCATAGGATTACTGGTATGGTTATCCAATCCGATAATTCCGATTGCACCCAATTTTTTGAATGCTAATTTTCCACCACAAGAGAGTCAATCCCAAACTAATCCTTTCCCTTCTTTGTCGGATGAATCTTCTTCCATTCCTTCTTCCTCGCCTGATCAAAGCAATAGTGTTAGTAATCGGGAGGATAAGAAGAAGAAGAAAAGGAAAGTTAAGAAGAAGAAGGATAAGGAAGAGACCAAGCGTAAATAAGTTGCCTCTAATGGCACTCATTCTACAAAAACACCCCATAAGCCCAAGTTCCCTTGCAAACTTTGTAAGGGTGATCACCTTCTCAAGGATTGCCCCGATCTTTCCCATGTATCCGAAGTGTGGTCTAAAAACCCCAAACCACTTGTATTGTTGACCTATGACCATCATGTCGATGACACTCCCTCAACCAGTGACCCCTTGGTGAAGGGTTGGAAGGGTAAAGTCCTATATCCCTGTTTGATATGCAAGGGTATGCACCATACTTTCCTTTGTCCAAGCATGGATGAAGCCTCACGGTGGTTGGAAGATATTACTAGTTCTCAACTGGTGCCTCCAACAAACCATAGTAAACTGTCCCTTGACCCCCCCGCTGGTTGACAAAGTGATCAATTTAGTTTCATCTACAATTGATCCCACTCTCCCTTCCGAGAGTGAAGTGATCGAGTCGCTGTCATCTCCACTCGATCTCGCTCTTCCATTGAAGAAATTCCAGACTGAAGCAGTCATCTTGACACAATATTCGTCTCATTCTTATCTTCCAAGCGAGAGTGAATTGGAAACCACTGATGTTTTCCTAATCAGTTTAGAATGTCCTCAGAAAGGGGAAACCCTGTCCGTTTCTGTGAGACCCCCTCCAAGTACTGAGGTCATTTCCTTTGATTGGAATGGTCTAACAGAATCTTGTCTTCATTCAAGTGTTCTTTTTCAAATATATGTAGGAGTTTACAATAAAGAAATTTTTCATATGATAGTTGATGAAGGAGCTTCTGTTAGTATTCTATCCTCAACTGCTTGGCAAGCCTTAGGTTCTCCTCAGCTTGTGCCCGTCACTAACTAGATACTGGCTTTCAATAGAAGGCCTACTGGACCTTTAGGGTCCCTTCCTCAGTTACCTATCACTTCGGGAGGGAAAACTGTCTATATTGATGTCATGGTCGTCCAAGGTCCCTTAGATTTTAATCTACTCCTTGGACGTGATTACGTATATGCAATGAAGACTGTAGTGTCCTCACTCTTCCGAGTGATGTATTTTCCCCATCATGGAAATGTTGTGACCATCGATCAACTTTCCTTTGTGACGCCCGCTCATCGCATAACTCCTAGTCACCAGACTTCCCTAAATGTTCCACATTTTTTAGTGGTTTCTTCCCCCTAAGGGGGGGCACGTTGGAGCAAAGTTCTATTCCGGTGTCAAGCTCGTTAAAAAATGAAACCATTTTCTCAAGCATAGTTTAATTTTGGTTTTAAGCTTGTGTAAAAATGAAACCAACCATTTTCTCAAGCATAGTTTACTTTTGGTTTTAAGCTTGTGTAAAAATGAAACCAACCATCATTTCAAGCATAATTTACTTTTGGTTTTAAGCTTGTGTAAAAATGAAACCAACCATCATCCCAAGCATAGTTTACTTTTGGTTTTAAGCTTGTGTAAAAATGAAACCAACCATCATTTTGAGCAGAGTTCCCTTTATGTGTTAAGCTCATTAAAAAATGAAACAGGTCACCATGAGCATAGTTCCCTTTCTATGTCAAGCTCGTTAAAAAATGAAATAGGTTCTCGAGCATAGTTTATTCTTTGTTTCAAGCTCATTAAAAAATGAAACTGACCCTCAAGCACAGTTTACTTTTGGTTTTAAGCTTGTGTAAAAATGAAACCAATCCCAAGCATAGTTTACGTTTGGTTTCAAGCTTGCGTAAAAATGAAACTACCTTCGAGCATAATTTCTTTCTGTTTTAAGCTCATTAAAAAATAAAAAGGACCCTTTCAAACATTGTTATTATCTATTTTCAAGCTTGTGTAAAAATGAAATAGATATCCCTTCCATTTGTTCAAGTTTCTCACTAAAGTTAGGATTTGAACCTTCATTTCATCTACCTTGGTCCCTTAGTCCTAGTTCTCCCTACCCCCCTGGTGAACACATTCAGATTAGTAGCCTGGATTTTTGGGTAAGGAAGAAGAGTAGTTAGATGAAACGAAGCTTGGGGGGCATGTTTAGCCGTTAGCAATCATGCTGGGGGCATTTACCAACCTCTGGCCATCATGTTGGGAAGGAACCCGTCAATGGGCCTTAACTGTGAGTAGAGTTTACCATTGGCTTCAAGCTCATTAAAAAATGAAACCAGTAGTCTGAGAAAAGTTATATTCCTGTGTCAAGCTCGTTAAAAAATGAAACATATCCTTTCCCTTTGAGTCGAGTCTCCTCGTAGACTTAGTACTTGAACCTTTTTTTCACTCGCCTATACCTTAGGTGAATGAAATGAAGCTTGGGGGCATGTCTTCAACCTCTGGAAGTCATGTTGAAGTCAACTCGATCGCCTGTCCACACCACATTGGAGCTAAGTCACTTACTTCTGGCAATCATGCTAGGGGGCATGCACCAACCTTTGGATTTCATGATGGGAAGAAGTTCACCATTGGGAACATTTTTGAGCATACTTTCCTTTTTAGGTTTCGTGCTCATTAAACCATGAAAATTATTTTGAGCATAGTTCATTTTCTGTTACAATCTCATTAAAAAATAAAGCAGACATCATGAGCATTCTTCCAACCTATCTTCGAGCTTGTTAAAAACAGTAAGATGGTGTTTGATCTTACTTCTCATTTTTCGTGCTCTGGTTAAAACATGAAAAGTGGTTTGAGCTTACTTTTCCTTTTTCGTGCTCTGGATCCAAACTTGAAAAATATCCCAAGTGCTTTTGATACCATTATCGTGCTCGTTAAACAATTGGAGTAAAAAGGTGTGTCTAACGAGTATAGATTTATCACTTTATCCGGCCTCGCTAGACTATTTACGGAAAAGGAACTCTGCCGAGTTTACTTTTCCTTTGTCGTACTCGGTCATCAACCATGACAAAGTTGTTCATGGAGTCCTCTTTAAGCTCTTTTCAGACTCCCTAAATAGGAAAAGATTACCAAGTGAAATTGATTCGTTCACGCTTGTAAAAGGATTTGAATGATCGTCTCCCTAGTGATAGTTTACCCCTTTTTCGGACTAGTGGGCACTACTTACGAAAAAGGAATACTCCAGCCAATCATGACTAGAAGAGTCCTCTCCGGCATTGTTTTACCCTTTTTTGGGCGATGAGGCTAACTTTATGAAAAAGGACCATTGGAGTCTTCTTTAGTTCTTTTCAGACTCCCTAAACATGAAATGACAACCAAGTTTTCCTTCCTTGGACTCGTTAAAATTCAATATCGAAGGGCCCACTTTGGGATGAACCCCTCCTTTCTCAGGTTCGAAAAACATGTGAGATTGGACTCATCTATGAGATGAGCTATACCAAGCATCTGTTATCCTCCTCAAGCTCGTAAAACAACAAAGAGGTACTTGTCCATCATGTCGGGGGAAAATGGGAAATTGAGTCAAGTTTACCTTGTTGGCAGCTTGTGAGTCGTCACCTTTGAACATGGAATGCATCCTCACCTTGTCTGTTTTGGGAAGTCAGTTTTGCTGATAGTGTCATCATTATGATCATGCGTCCTCATTATTGCTATGAGTTCACACTTCTTGTGGTTCTGTCTGTTCAAGTAGTCCCTACTGCCAAGCTCTGTTTCATGCCATTATATGTTCAAAGGGTTATTACCTTGAGTCCACCTCCACTTCATGTAAAACCTTCCCTTTGTGTCAATACATATTCTATTGTTTCATCGGTCCATACTATCTCTCGTTCTGATTTCGTGTCGATGATGTGGGAATCATTATGGCCCACCTTCGACGAGTCTATTCCTGTCGACACCAAATCACTATCCAGGAATTAGGCTTAGGAGTCAACCACTAGTACCTTGGTTCCTGCATGCCTCAAAGGCAGGTTTCCTCGTATTCAACAGTAGGTTTTCATCAATGACCTCTAATTGAATGATCTCTCGAATGCTCGACATCAACTCGTTTATTCGCATTTCGTTGAGATGTACTATAGATACCTTGGGGTCATTGCCATCATTGGTGATTTCCCTCGCATTTGTTAATGGTTCACATCATTGACCGGTAATCAAATGGTTTCTACCATGTTCGACTTCAACACCTTGTAATCACATGGCTAGATTCGTATTGTTTGCGATCGGGTAGAAGACCTTGGACACCCTTTTGTATTTTGATTACGTCCAGATTGCAATGGAGATTTTTTTGTATTGTCACACAGATCCACTTATGTATTGGTTGTGGCTGTGCCATTATTGTCTCGTGGATCTACGCTTGTTCATAGTAGCCATGATTTGTCTACAGTCTATATCATCTCAGTACTCATGGATCTGCAATGTATTGGTCGGCAGCCATGCTTTGAGTCATTTGTTTCCAAGCATGGGAATGCCCACCTCGGTGGTATATCTAACATTTTGTTTCTATTTCAGCTCCTTGTTGCTCCCCTCGATGCTATCTTCGAACCATATTTGTAAAGTCTTTCGGCCATCAGTCTCTTCTGACATTACACTTTAGGGGGCATCTGTTATACCTCAATATTACACATTATGTATTAGTGTCGCATCCTTGCACTAGCGACCTAAATGACAATTTCCCTTAAAGATCATCTGAACATCTAGAGTGAAAAACACTGACTGAAAACTGAAATCAAAACCTTTTTCTGCCATCTTCCAACCCAATTTAGCCTTGTTTGTGAGCACTACCACTCCCTACACATCTACAAGGGCGTGGTAGTCAGCACTACCGCGCATTTCTCCTTCTCTGGGGTGGTACTACCACGTTATGCTCAGTTATAGGGGCGTGGTAGTCCAAAATTAGCCTTTTTTCCTTGGACTTTGGGATTCGACCTTCAAGGATATTTTGTTGGGATTACCACCTTTGGTTCGATCCTAACTCCTTCTTTGTTTAGCTGGCTTGATCCACTAAACCCTCCATAGATCCACACTTCTCTCTTGTTGGTTAACCTTCCCATATGCTATAAGAGAGAAGCCTTCCATGAGACAAAGGGAGGACTTTTGGGGCATCAAACCTATGATCTTTAGACTTCTGCAGAGATAGCTAGAGGAAGCACTTGGAGCTGGAGGATTGGCTTGGATATCAAGCAACCTTTGTAAGCACTCTTCAAGTTTGTAATATAAGATAACTTGTCTTGTTTTTCCCATTTCATGTGTATTGTATAAATATTTGATATGAAATGTATCTATTTTAGATTTGAACTTAACCTTTGCTTCAAGGTATTTGGAAGATCGCATGCTTGTCCTTTGTTTGATTTCAATAGGTTCTACATTGGAGCTTCGGGATCAAGAACTAGAAGCGGGACAAACGTCGAATTGGAAAGTGAGTTACGTCTTTCATCTCTTCTGAATGCATTTAATCTTGTTGTGAAGATTAGTTCAGGAACTCAAGGTAGCATTTGTTTCCTTTTTGTCTTAGCATAGAGTTAGTTCATCCTGCTTTATTCTAAGAGAGTTTATACCTATCTGTAGGGAGAAATTTCTACAACAAAGACTCATAAAGAGTTCCAGGTTGGTGAACATGTATTCCTCAAGGTAAGACTGAAAAAGAGTTCATTGAAATTGGGGAGCTGTGCCAATTTGGCACCCAGGTATTGTGGTCCTTTTCAAATATTGTCCAAGGTTGGACCAGTGGCATACCAACTAGCCTTGCCACCAAATTTAAAAATACATAACGTTTTTCATATATCATTTTTAAAGAAGTATGTACATGATGCTACTCATGTTGTAATCTGTAATGATGTACAGGTGGGACAAGACGAAGATTTTCAGGTGGAACTGGACTGTATCCTCGAAAGGAGAGAAACTCTGCTCTGGAATCGCACCATTGGGCAAGTGAAGGTGCAATGGAAGCACCTTAGCCCAGAAGAGGAAACCTGGGAGTTGGAGAGTAGTATGCAGGCAGCATACCCAACTCTGTCTCAGGAACACTCAAGGAGTGATTAACCAACATCGAGGACGATGTTGAGACTTAAGGGGGGGTGTATGTCACCTACCCAAATTTTAAAAATAATATTTTATTTGCAAAAACACTTTATGTTAAATTTTAATTTCAAAGTTTTGAAATTATGACCAAGTTTGGTCAAGGATGAATGTAATTACTAAATTATTATTATTCAATAAATTAAATTAGGAGACAAACACCCGAGGGAACTGTTAAATGGGTGTTCACTGACCCACTAGGAGGAATGGAAGCTATTGGAAAATCATGGGACAGATGGCAGTGATTGCACTTCACCACTAGCTGTTGGTTATGGGACAACTACCCTTAATAATGTGGCATTATCCCCCAGATGGTGGGAGTGGGCAGGAAGCCCATTTAATGACCAAGTAACAACTGAAAAGGCCTAGGCAGCCTACATAAGGTAAATTCGAATTGAGCAGGCAGCTCTTACACAATATTTTCTGCAAAAATATTCCTCATGTGCATTAGGTGATCACTGAGAGATTCGAATAGGGAGGCTAGTTGTGAGTGCAATCATAAGTCTGCAAACTTTTTGAGAAGGAAAACCAGAGGTGCTGGTGTAGGTCCTTTGGACTGCTAGTTCTTGAAGATTTGACAATTATTGCTACTGCAAGTGGAGATCTTGATTTCCTAAGTTTCTTCCTCCTGGTGGTTCAGTGAACAGGCTCGGAGGTCCTAAGGCAAGTACTTGGCTATCTTCAGGAATTGGTTGGGTGGAACAATCTTCTTTGGCTGTTTGTTTCCCTATAGAGTTAATCCAGGTTCTATTGTTTCCTAATTTGTTTCAGTTTAGTAGTTTTGTGTAGTAAACCCTAACTTTCAGTAGCCTATCGGCCTTCCTGCTCGAAACACTAATGACACAATGAACAACATTCACTCCTCATCAACCAACACAATGATGCAATGCTAGGGTTGCATCCAACGACCCTGATTCAAATTGATCAACGATCACGAGCGTGCCAACACATTTACATTGGAGATCATAAATCTACTGCATTTATTGTACCATCATTTCACAAGCACGGCCTTGCTACCTTGGCTCACGATGGGTCATTCTACATCTAGCTCAGAGGAGTTTCAAATTTGCAACCATTACACAGTGGTTTCTGTAATCACCGTTACATTGTTGTTGCACTACGTGGAATGTTAACAATCCCTGTCACATGGAGTTTGGTTCGAGCTTTTAATACAACACCAAAACACTATCTCCACGCCAGTTCGAAGCACATTCCAAGCTTAAAGGCTTGTCAACCTGTCCATTCAATTTTTAATACCATGTCAGTACCATAAACATCAACAATATAGTTCTATGTTATGGTCGCAAATTCGATATATTATTTGGATATCAATGTTTTATATATCCACGTATTAAGTTCCAATTTTCATGTGAGTTTAAGATTGTGAACTTTTTATATATATCGTGAATAGTTTACAAATGTCAAATTATGGCATAGGATAGTAATCCATAAGAATTATAATGTTAAACATGATAATCATAGTTTTCATTATTGCAATTATTAAAAAGATAAGAGTTTGCAATTTTTTTGGAATTTCAACAAAACCAATGAATAGATATTAGCATAAAAACAATGCTAATGCTATGTACTTCATACCCTAACTTATTAATGCAATGCATTTGATGGTTAGCACTTCAATTACAACATTAATACTATACAAGTATTAATTACCTTAAGATGACGACCGAATCCAAACTATAACAATGTCATTGGTTTACGACATCAAACTTAAACAACATGTAGACTTTCTAGACGTCATTGTTTCCAACAATTATGAATTGTAAGACAGCGTTGAGAAACCAGTAAGCAACACTAAACATTTCATAGCTATAGATAGTTGTGTTCGCAAAAGAATTCACAACATTTTTTTTATTTGACAATGAATTGAATTACACATGTACTTTTAAATTATACAGTCTTTGAACCTCTTACCTGTCATCTGCACATAGAAACATTTCAAATTCCTTACCATCGCAGCTAAGTAAACTCCAGGTTACCTCATAGGATATCCTTGGACATAGAGAAAGCAAACTGTCAGTAATCTTATCAAAAGAAAAGTATCGCATCCTATTTCTAACTTGTTTGTGCATTTATTACAATAATCATGCTGTCAAAAGTGTGTTAAGTAGTTGTTATCAAAATGATTGCAAATTCAGAAATTAAATTATGTTTAGTACTAAACGACTTTTTAATCATTGCTATCGTAATCAGACATTTATTATTTTTCGCAAATTTATTTACCTTATTTAATGTCGTTTTCAAAAGTTTTAAATTTTTATGAAAATTCAGGATGTTATAGCAGACCATGCCTGGTGGGATCGCCGACATCTTGACTTGGTACCACTAGTTCTTGGTGGGCTTCTAGGGCTATGCACCGAGTCGAAAGGGAGGTATATACCCGAGGATATCCGTAGCGGATACCCCTGCTTGATACTAAGAATCCACAACACCTGAGCTCGATGGACTCTCCTGTGCAAGTACCTCCTCTACCAGTTGTGCAGATGCTTTGGTCTACTGCTTCTCTCGTGGTGGGGAGCTAGGCCACATCGCTCCCCTCTTTTTCCACATCATTCATGACGAACCGATGGGCACACTAGTAACTTCCTCTTCAATGGTGATTGGGATGACTGGTGATTCCACTTCGCTTGAAATATCATCCGTATCCGGTTCACCCGGCATTCCGCACTCAGCCCCTGCAACGATGAATTGTTGCTCAATCCCACCCGACTTGGAAAATCACTCGACGCAATGCAATTTCACTTTGCAACTCTACTCAACCTTGCACAATGCAACACAACACTAGTCAGCTCAATCCACTCTTTGCAAACGGATGGCTTCTGACTAGCTTCGGCCTGTTCTTATAGCGCCAAATCGATCCCTCCATCATTATGACCAAATCACGCTGATCATTATGACCAAATCACACATTAACTGACAAAGTCCGTTGTTGATCCTATCAATCTAATGGTCGAATCCACCGTAACTATAGGTCACTTCACCGAGCGCCGACATCTAACTGCATTTAACTGTCTGCATTTATTGCTGATTTGATGATGTCGCGACCCTGCAGTTGTCGCGACATCATGTTATCATCGCTCCTACTTGCGCATTCTATTCCTGCTGGTGCGCCATCCTTCCACCTAGCATACTGCATATTTTTTTTGCAATGCGCCTAAGCATTTCTTGACTCCCATCCCATCCTGTAGGGCTTCAGCCTACTACCGTTCACCATCTTTGGTAGCGTTATTTTGTCTAACTACTGCGGCTGTACTACGCCTCCCAAAGTTATGCAACTAATGCGATATGGACTGAGCCAATGCATCTGCAACTTCCCTGGATGCTTCATGAACTTGCTGTCATACAACAACACCAAGTCACCTTGCTGAATTTGTTTGTTTTTTATATGGCGATCATGCCAAGCTTTTTGTCGAACCTTCTCCACACATTGGTGAAGACCTGTGATAAAGCGGTCTTCCTCAAGCTGCACCAACTGCTACAGGCATTTTTCCAACGCTGCTTTATCATTCATACATGTCGATGCTGCTATGCGTAGAATCAGAACAATGTACTCCATAGGCATAACCACCTCTTGCCCATACACCAGTTTAAAGGGTGTTTTCCCTATCAATCTTTTACAAGTGGTGCAATATGCCCACAAGATTACTGGAATCTTCAAATCCCAATCATCGCGATTTGCGTTGAAAATTTTTGTAAGCGCATGCTCCAACACTTTGTTGAAAGCCTCCAATTTTCCATTGACTTGCGGATGATACGGCATACTTTTCTTGTGTTGTATCTGAAGCTCTTCTGTCAATGCATTAATGGTGTGATTGATGAAGTGACTCCCTTGATCACTCATCAATACCTTTGGGCATCCAAACCAAGTAACAATATTGTTAAGCAAGAATCGCGCTGCCATCGCAGCGGTGCAATCTACAATTAGCGCGGCCTTCACCCACCTTGTCAAATAATTAGTCGTGGTAATGATGTACCTCACGCCAGTTCTCTTCCCAGGTGGGTTGATTGGTCCCACAAAATACACATCTCATTTATCAAATGGCTGCAGTGTCACTTGAGGCACTAGTGGCATCTCATCCCTCCTGGAGGGTTTCCCAGTTCTTTGACAGACATCGCAAGTTTGCGCATAATCCATCACACCGTTGTGAAGCATGGGCCACCAAAGTCCTACTCAAAGCACCTTCCGAGCGGTTGCATGACCACCATAATTTCCACCAGCCACACCTGCATGTGCCTCTGCCAATATCTGCCCTTGTTCATGAGGCAGGACACAACACCTCAAGATCTTGTCTGGTGCTAGTTTATATAGCTATCCAGCAATCAAATGGAAATCTGTGGCCTTGACCACCAGCTGCTTCTTTTGACTTGTGGTAAACTCCTCCGGTGCGGTTCCCGTCACCAAAAAATGAATTATCTCTTCATATTAGTCGTCAGCCACCTCGAATTTGAATAGATGTGCATCCGGCAACCCATCTTCAATGTTGGTTGGTTCCTCATCTGTCTCAATTCGTGATAAATGATATGGCCTTGTATTCAAGCGACCTGGCTTCACAATTACCTTAAAATCGGACTCCTCAAAGAGGATTAGCCAACGGCATATCTTCCCCCCTAGCACAGGCTTATTGACCAATATTTCAAAGCAGAATGGTCTGTGAACATCTTGAAATGACCCCCCAATAGGTAATGCCTAAACTTCTGTAGCGCACATACCATCGCAAGATCTTCTCGCTTGGTACTCGTATAATTCCTCTCCGTAGAGGACATGTTACGACCTGCAAAAGCAATTGGGTGATCCAAATCTCCTTCCCCTGGTTGCGTGAGCACTACTCCCAGTGAAATCGATGATGCATTGAAATGGACATGGAATTCCTTGCTCAGTCAGGAAATACCAATTATATCGGTGTAGAATCCATCTTAGCCTTCAATGTCTCGAAACTTGCTTGACATTCTGGGCTCCATAAGAATATTGCATCCTTCTTTAACAACTTTTCCATAAGAGCCATGATCGCAGTGTATCCATGGATAAACTTGTGATAGTACCCTGTGTGCCCCAGCGTCGCTCTCAACTGCTTTAGATTTGTCGGCGGTGTCAAGCTCAGAATCAATGCAATCTTGGCTGGGTCAACCAACAACCCTTGCTTGCAAACAATGTGACCCAACAAGATTCCGAATGGTGCACAGAAAATGCACTTCTTCAAGTTTAGCGATATCTGATGTTGTCGACATCGCTCTAGCATCAGCCATAGGTTTTCTAGATGGTCACTGATCAAGCCATAAACTGTCCAATTGTCCATATACACCTGCAAAAAATTATGAATAAAATCTCAGAATGCAGTGACAACAACCTGGGAGAATACCACAGGGGCATTCTTAAGCCCAAATGACATCATGGTGTAATGGAAACAATCCCATTCAGTAAGAAACATTATCTTGTGGCGGTCCTCCTTCACAATTCTGATCTGGTGATAGCCATAGAACCCATCCGTGAAAGAATACATCTCTTGATTTCCCACTCCTTCCAGCACCTCATCAGTGAATGATGTCAGAAATGGATCATGCATACATGAGTCATTCAACTTCCTCAGGTCGAAACAAATGCATACCTGACCTGTCTTCTTGTCTTGCACCACCATTGGACTAATCCATTCCAATTCTTCAACTTGCTCAATTATTCCAGCATCCAGCATGCGGTCAAGTTAAACTTTGACCCTTTCCTTGTGTCGCAGATTTAGTCGATACGGTTGCTGCCTTATTGGTTTTGCATCTGGTTTCAATGGAATCTTCATCTCCCCTAGATCCCCATGATTCCCTTCATTTCGGAAAAATTTGTAGGGAACAAATCTTGGAACTCATGCAACATGTCTATGAACTTCGCTATCATCTCTTCATCCCAATACTCCCTGACATTTGCAAACTTGGGGTTCTCCTCTGTCCCAATGTTGACCTTCCTGATATTTAGTGGTTGATTGATCGAATCGGTCGGTATTTCAGGTGCTATGACATCCTGACTCCCTTTTTATTCCAGAATATTGATATTTCACGGGTCATCACCATCCTTGGGCCCTCCAATGATATTATAACATTTCATCATCAACTACGTCTACCAATGCGTATGCATATCCACAAGGTAGGAAACTGGAACCACCTTCAGAATGGCATCGCGGATGAGCCGCAGGGCATTGTGAACATTCGGATTGGCATTCGCGAAATTGAAGGTATGAGTGAAGCAAACTGTCATCTCTAACCAGGTGGTAATCTCCCCGTGCAACTCAGTTGTGGCAAACCATGATCACGGCATTTCATCCAAAGTGTGGACAAAGGCATGGACCCATTCATCCCTTAGTCGCGAGGTCCACAGAGTATGACATTCCATCAGATGACTGCTAGGGTCATTCTGCCCATCGTACCTTCCGGTGTGGTGTATTTCTGTGTTGCCGAAGTGAACCATCATCAGTCTTCAACACTACAACCACTCGGTAATTAACTTCTTATGAGTTAACCACCAATGTGTTGGAGTAGCCTTCAGTGCCTTCTCTAGGGCCAGTAACTGCTGTGATTTTGACACCTTGTCTTCAAATGCTACTAGAAATGTAGACAACCCGGGATGTCCTTCGTATACTGGAAATTCAACAGTTTTAGTTGTGACATGGCACAACGACTGTGTGAGAAAACCAAACTTCCTGAATGACACCTCATGCATGCAATTATTCCAATTCTCTAAGGCATCATTAGAATCGGAAGACGCTGAGCTAAGCGCCATCAAAGTTCACAGTCATTAGTCGGATGGATGTAATCTTTTGAAATGTTATATGTGTGATCCCATCCTCTTCCAACTTCATCTTTTACGGGTTCAACATACCTACGCCCTTCAGCTAGATCCAACAGAGATATGACTCTGAGGTTGTGGTTTTCAAAGGTCATCACCCGCTTCTTGAAATTAATGACTACCATAATGTAGTTGGCCCATCCAATCCCTAGCAATGCGGGATAAGAGCTTCCCCCATCGACAACTTCAATCACATCAAAATCAGCATATGTTTTCATCCCCTCAATATCCACAACAAGGCGCGGAACTCTCCCAATTGGTGTTAGCTTGTCCTGATAGGCCAATCGTAGCTGCACGGGAGACCAACTCAGCATTGGGCTCCCCATTTTCTGCCATTCTTGCTTTGTTAAAATATTGACATCTGAGCCTAGATCAAGAACAACTAAATCTACGTCATAGTCCCCAATATGGACATTCATGCACATCTCTTTTCCTATCTTTTTCCGCTGTAAAGAGTTCACTGTAGACTCTTTCCATCCCCTGGCTGGTCGATGTAATAGACTCTCGATCTCGACAAGAGCATTGGTATCTCTCGCCAGTGACAAGCAACTTTCAAAGAAGTGTTTCAAAGTACCATACTGTCGCGATGGTCCTTTGCCCGAAGTTGAATCAAAATCAAGAGGCATGTCGTAGACAATTGACTTACCAGAATTTCTTCCTATCGCATCATGTGTTTTAAAGAACGTATCTCGCTCAGCATCAATATCAAATTGCACCTTTTTCTTTCTAGCCAGTCGGATCAACGGATGCAGACCATCTTCTCCTTTTGTCGCACCTCTATGAGTGATAACAGCAATAGCAACATCCTATGTCCTTGGTTCTACTGAAATCGTTGTGACAGTTGGTCCCTGATTCTGGTTCGGAGGCGGGTTCACAAGTTGATTCACATTCTGATTTGCATTCTGATTCTGCAGCTGATTTTGGTTCTGCATCTAACTTTGATTATGCAGCAGTTGCTGATTTTGGACCTGATTTTGATTCTCGAACTAGTTTTGGTTATGGATCTGCAATTGCAAAACATTTCTAGCCTGCCATCTTGCGATCAATTGTGGACAGTTCTCAACAGTGTGATCAATACCAAAACAATACGTACACTATGTTTGCAACTGCGGGAAATCTCTCTGATAGTGTCCCAATACTCTGCAATAATAACATTGGATAGGTCTGCGACCTCGTCCGCCTCCTTGACCAAAGCCTCCACCTCGTCCTTTGTGAAATCCTCCTTACTGCTGATATTACAGTTGATTAAATTGTTGCTGCAAGGGATTCGGTTGCAGCTGAACACACTGCCTTGGCTGAAAATACGACACTGGCTGAACGTATTATGGCTGTTGCAGAGCCATCTGCATCTGATTATAATGCAGTTGTGGTACAAACTGCTGTTGTGGTTGCGACTGCGGTACAAATAGCATCTACGGTTGAGGTGGCGGCTGGGCCACCTGTCGTTGCAGTTGCGGTTGTTGTACTACACGATGGTCGTCGTTCACATAGTATGAGTCGTACCTTCTTTCCTGAAGTAGGCCATATGCGTGGAAATCCTTATCTTCATGCTCGACAGACTTGCAGAATGTGCAATACAAATTCATCGACTTCGTGACCATCTTCTGCATGTATTGACACTCCTCATGTCGATGCCCATATACTTGACAAATGCGGAACCATGGAATATCTACGCCACTCAATGGGTTCGGCGCTCCTGATACCAAGTAGTTGTGGAAATATGGCAGCTATCCTTGGTATGCCCCTCTGCACGACTTCGCGTACACCAAGCCTCTTTGTGGTGTTCTTGACCCTTCTTAATATATTACAACTGAATTGTCAAGTTGGCTAGCTGCGTCTAAATCTGAGATAAGTCAGCTGCATTCTCACCAACCGACGAAGCTTCTAATCGCATCGCAATGTCCAGAGCCTCACTCGGTGCCACAATGTTCTATTGCATCAATGAAAGTTTGATATGGGGTAGCAATGCCATGATGAACCATTCCTTATGCTAAACGTTTCTCATCTCAAAGTTGACCCTTGCCATTAGCGTTTTGAACCGTTGGTCAAAATCCCAAACAGTTTCAATTGGATATTGTTTGATCTCCTTCAGTTCCGTAATGTATTGCGCTTCCGAATTTGGTTTTTCTGAACTCTGCAATTAATCCTTTTCTGAATTCATCCAATTTCTTCTTTGGGCTTCCCACAGGAACCTGCACGAATTTCATGAACCAATCCAATGCGCCACCCTGAAGACTCGTCGCCAATTGACCTTTCTTGGCCTCATCATCCGTAATCTGTTTAACAGTCCAGACAACTTCACATAAAAACCAGTATTTCTCTGGGTTGTTAGTTCCATATCCATGGAACAGAGGTAACTTCGTATCTTCACCCGCCATCCTAGGATTCTTGCCTATAGTCGATGGTCCTCTAGTAATTCAATGTTGTTGACACGATGAACACAGCGGTGTCAAGGTTGTATTTATTACTGGTTGTGATATAGTGAGCAGAGGTGTGGGTACGCTACTGTTGGGGGTTGGTCCTTCCTCTATCCTAAGCATAGCCTGGTTGTCCTTGTTGGCATTGTGAGGTCGCTTCGTCCCTTGTGGTCTTCCTTCATGGTTTTGCGTTTCGATCGCAGCAGGACCTTCTCCTGTACGCTACCTCTTCTATTGTTGAAACCTTGCTCCTCCTCTCATAAGACCATTCTCTTCTTCAACTTCCTTCACAGTCTCATCATAAATTGCACCCATCTACCCTATATCATTCCATTCACTTTCCCCTTGCTGTCATAGTATCCACAGCCTCTGGCCACCAGGGTTCTACTAGTCTAGGTGCATCTTCAGTATGCCCTTTTAACAGATGAGCATCTTAATGGACAACTGTAGCGACAATAGGAACCTATCTTGTGGTCCATTGAAAAATTCCCTTTCGGCTTCACTATAGGATTTAGTCATGTCAACCGCAAACTTGATGATATATCCTTCCAATATACTGTCGAACCATACTTCAATAGCCCATGATGCTTTGTTGTCTACCTCTTGTAGCTCCTAGATCAGTTTTGGGGTCCAAGATGTCAGCTCACCACCTTGGAAGTTTTGCTTCTAAAAGGTCAATTTTGCTAACCATCCATACAAGATGATTGGGAATTCACAGAAAAATAATTCGTGTGGACCATTGTGTATGTACTTTTCACACCACCAATCCGTCAACAACCTAAGGTTCTGATTTTATTTCTCAGCGAACTCTCACAACTTTTGATTGAACCAATCTTGAATTTTCGGTCTTCTCGGATGCCACAACATGTCCTCCCTTCACTTCACGTTAGCGGTCCCGACAATGGAACCATTTGTTGACACAAACCCATTCGATAGGGGTTCCTCTCTCTGTCGAAATCCAAACCTGCTGCAATCTCCCTGAGCACCAGCCCAGACAGGTTTTACCCTATCTAGCAACACCTACGGAATAGATGAAGTCTCATCCGAGATGTTCAAGGGAGAGTTGACGGAACCACGTTTCCACCAAATGGAGAAGGACCATGTGTGGCTGCTTATCAACTTAGTGTAGTATTACATATAAATCTACTTACTCATCTTATGCATTAAATAGAGTCATAGCATCATTCAAAAGATCTTATTGCCAAATAAGCCATCAATGTGTAAACAAATCTAACAACATAACATCATTTGGAACAGAAAAGCATCTCATCATTTATAGTTTCATATCTCCTATCACATTCATAGCAGGAAAATAGAAAGACACTGTGATTTTGGAAAAAACTCCATCATGTCATATTAACCACAGATACAACAATATAGTTCTTCTGCGGCATACCTAGATTCAAATAGACTCAGATCAATATCCAAAACATCCTGCAATAACAATTCTCCAGATAAAGATGATCTAGTACTTGCAATGCTACATCTATTTATAGGCTTTCACATTTACATTCATTGTTGACTTAGCCAACCACCTAACTACATCTTAACAAACTTTACAAAAAGGATGACCCAAAAACCCACATAACGCGGTCCAACATGACCCAAAAATACATAAAATACTATTATTTCTGACATGTGTGTGGTTTTCCTCCTTGTGCGTTGTCTTTGGCCTTTCACAACATCTGCAATGCTGCGCAACTAACTCATCCAAACCGCTTGCCAAAAATGATTATAGAGTTTGTACGCTTTGTGATGTTCACTATAACCAGTGAAGATACATCTTTCACTCTTATTGTCTAGTTTTCTCCTTAGTTAATCAGGTATGTGTGAAAAATCCACACATCCAAATATTCTGAGATGTGAAACGCTAATCTTAGTGCCACTCCATGCTTCTTCGGGTATTTTTTCTTTAACACTTACTATGGGAGATCTGTTCAACAAGTAATCTGAGCATGCAATAACTTCAGCCCAATAATCATCTGACAACTTCTTGTATGACAACATACTTCAGGCCATGTTCATGATGGTCTGGTTTTTCCATTCAACAACCTCATTCTACTGTGGAGTGTATATGGTAGTGAACTGGTGCTGGATGCCATGTTGTTTATAGAACTCTCCAAAATCATGTGAGTCATACTCACCTCCACCATTTGATCTGAGTACTGTGATGGATTTACCTGACTGCTTTTCAGTCAATGCCTTTAACTCTTTGAATTTGGAGAAGGCATTTGATTTATGTCTGAGAAAGTAGATCCAGACTTTCTTGTTGTAATCATCAATAAAGGTCAGAAAATACAGACTACCTCCTATGGACTAGTTTTACATAGGTCCACAAAGGTCTGTTTGAACTAACTCGAGGTGTTCTTTGGCTCAAGATGTAGAAATGGGGAAATTGTCCCTTTGGTGTTTCCCTAAGATATAGTCTTCACAGGAACTGGACTGTTCATTCATAACTGGTAACCCCTTAACCATGGATTGTTTTTGCAAATGACTGAGACTCTGAAAGGGTAGATGACCATACCTACAGTGCCACAACTAGGTTTCATCTAGACTGGAAATAGAATGTGCATATGACTATGACAAGATAGCACTTCTCAGATTGAGTGGGAATATTCTATTCTTGGTCATTTCTACTTTGGATAAGATTCTTCTACTGGGGGTTTTATCATAGACAACACAATATGAATCAATAAAACTGAAGTCATACTTATTCTGAATCAGTTGACCCAAACTAATCATATTGACTTTTAGATTAGGAACATAGAATACATCATGTATAAGCTTCTTTTCATTTTGTTTGGTAAGAACATGTACAATACCTTTTCCTTGAGCAGGAACAAGATAATTATCACCAAGATTGATTTTTGTATTGACATATGAATCTAGATAAGAAAATAATGTTTTGTTACCTGTCATATGATTGCTACAGCCACTGTCTAGCAACCATACATCTGAATGATACTCTTGTTACAATGTAATCTTCCACCTTGTGAGCATCAACATTCTTTGGCCTGCAGGATCCATTTCATTGACTCAGATCCACTTTATATCCTTCAGACACTATTTTTCCCTATTTTGTCTCTTGTATGCTTGTTGCATCTCTATAGCCAGTGTACCCATAAGTTGCATCACTATAGCCCACAGGTATCATGTAAAATGGTAAAAATCACTAGTTAATCACTTTTTACTCCCAAAAAGTAGTTATTGGGTGACCTTTGACCCTCCATCTGCCTAAGAAACGCCTCGATGTGTCCTTTCACCTACCTTTGGGAGGACTATATATTGAGCACATATAGCATATGGACGGGAGGAGCAAGAAGAGAAAGAGAACTCTAGTGGATTTTTTCCCTATCTTGAGTCTACACTCATTGATCCTTGTAGTTGTGAACCCTTTATGTTCACCTTCCAAACTCCTACCATAGTTTGAGTTTTCCATTCATGGAGGATTGAAGTGGTGGAGGCACAAGTGGATTGATCCAGATCTTGGTTCAGATTGGTTACCGGCAAGAGGTCGTATCACATTGTACTTCTTCTTGTTTATTAATAGAAATAGTCATATTCTCGTCCATTAATGTTGTGAATGTTGTTTATTCTACATTGGGTTGCATTTACATATAATATCATGGACCATTTCTATTGATGATGTTAATGTTGTTTATATATTATATGTACTTGTTGCATATTAACTGTCAAGACTAATTTGCAGATTCAAGTGCACGGATTGAAAGCTCCAATGAAGATCTACATCAAACGTTTGGATCGAGGTTGGTTACATTCTCCATTATATTAGCATTGTCATTTATAATAGCATAGTTCTGAGAATTGAGTTAATTTCTGGTAGTCCACTGTTTGTAGTGGTCCCCCAAGCCATAGTGAGTTTTCTCCAATACAGAAATGGTGACTCCGGTGGGGAAAACATCCATGTTTGGGGATTTTTGAGCATTAGTCCATAATTAGAGTTGTTGTTTGTCGAAGCTCTGTGTCACTGATTGGCCATTGAGATACACTATAGAAAAGTTGCTTTTTTCTGAGCCATTGGACTCTTTATTTGCCCATTTTCCTTTCCTCACCCACGGGCTAGCTTAGCTCTGCCCGCGTACACCCGCCTCTGTTTACTCTACTACTCGCGGATAGCCATAGGTATTCCTTCGACAGTAGCGTACAACTCCGGCTTTTGTTGATTTATGACTTTTGGTTGTTGCTGGGGTGGCTTTGGATGATCCTGAGTCTTTGTTGGCCTATTTCTTGACTGTTCTATGCCTTGGTTGTGACCAGAACTCTTCTTTTCTCTTGGCTGAGCCTTGTTGGTTTTTTACCCATCTTTGGATTTAGCCTTGTTGGTTTTTTCCTTTTGAGCTCAATCCTGTGGCTGGGTCTTACTATTTGGGATATGCTGGGTTGCCTTAGTGATCTTCTCGGCACTTTAGTGACTGAATAGTAGGATTTTGCTTGCATTTTTCATTTCTTTATATTGAAAAATACAAAAAAAATACATATAGTTTTGCATTTTCCTTTTGCTTATAAGAGAAAATACAAAAAAAAAATTACTTTCATGTACTGCATCTTGCATTGAGTGCTTGCTGCTTTCATTTAGGTTCTCCTTGTGCATCAAAAATATAAAACGATTGCATATTTATTTCGAAACCATTGGTTTGATTGTGCATGTTAGTGGCATTGTTTTCATTGGATAGACGAGTCTAGGATTGGACGATTTTACATACTATTGAGTCTTACACATCACTAGTTTCACGACCATATCCTTTGAGTAACCATAGCCATTAAAATTAATGCTTAATCTTAAAATTGATTAGACCGATTTTATTTATAGGGTACACCAAATAGAATAGGTTTAGAGTCTTGGAATAGATCATTGTGAGTTAACAATCCAAGACTACTAGACGAAACATTAGGTGTCTGACCAGGGAGTGGAGGAATCCATGGTATATATCGGTGTTCTCAGGAAGGTCTACTCAAACTAGAGTTAAGCACGATGTCACGGGAGGTTGGTTGAAGGGATATCCCTCTGATATCGACTGAACGTGGGAGATATTTCCAGGATTTGTTCGTATCTGCGAGTACCAGAGGTTCGTCCTCTTGTGCTTTGGGCTTAGCTACCCTTCCCATATGACGGATCCCACCTACGAGTGTCCCCCTGAGCATTGGTTATATTGTCGTGACCATAGTTTCCTTACCTAGGTATCGCATAGGGTACTTGCAATGGTTATGCTGTTTGTGTCTTGAGTCAGATAGGGATTGGACAACACAGTTGTGTTTGCACAGTGGACTTGACCCTGTGCACGCAGTGAAGCCTGGGTGTCTCTATAACTGATTCTATTACCTTCGGCTATAGTTTGGGAGTCTCAAGCCTCTCTTAGAAGAGACATACCAGCTCTAGTGTCCGAAGCTCATTTAGCCACTCTGTTTGTCTACTCTTGGCTATAGTTTCTCTAGGTGTGTGCTTTTGATTTACTGTTTTTGATCGATAGTTGTCTGTAGGAGATGTTGTGATTTGATATTCTCTCCAAAGATATCATGGCGTGGAGTCCTACTCTCCGCCAATCTCGTCGGTTAGTTGGTTTAGAACCGGATGAACTTTCATGCCATGTTGCTCGGGGATGCCAACGGGCTCCCTCTGAGTCCTCAGATTCTTACGAGACATATGTCCAAGACGTCATGATGGCTGCACATTCCAACATAGAGGAAATCCCCATGATTCCATCGGATGGAGTCGAGCGCACTTTTGACACCCCTACACCTCGAGAGGCTTGGGGGGTTGATCCACCTGAGACTCAACCTTGTTTGATTTGGTCGAATGCACTTGAACACGATCCATTCGATCCTTCGAATTCGGATAATTATCTTTATGGGATGCCAACCTTACCTGAAGACAAAGACAAAGATCAATGTTAACCCATTCTCATATAGTATGCCCGGTTTCAGCACAGTTGATCCTCCCACTGCTTTTGGTAGTCATGCTGGCACTAATCATCGTGTTAGCAACACTGCACCTGCTGGGGGCAATACCCTCGCTGGGGGCACGACGTTGTCCACTCACGCAAATAATATGAGGATTGGTCATAATCCTCCTAACAATGCTAATGTTGGTAGAAGACCACCTCCTAGGACTGCCTAACCTAATAGGAACGTTGTTTGAAACATGACTTGCCATCCACCACCTAACACCCATATCACTACCCGTCAACCCAGGACCAATTTTGCAAATGTTAATGCTCCTCCTAACCATGGGGGTGGACATATACCGCATATTTTTCATCCACTTCCACCACTAGTAATGCCAATGTAGGAGGTGGGAATATATCCTATCCACATGGACATAACGCCACCATCCCTGCTACTAGCAACACCAATGTTGGGGTTGGGAATACTTCTCATGCTTTGGATCACCACACGACTGCTCATGCTAATCCTAATGCTGGGGATAGGAACATACCATACCATTATGGTCATTATAACTCGGTTCCCACTACGAATAGTACATATATGCCCCATACTTATGGTGGCAACCCTTACTACAACACAGTCGGTGCTGGCCACCAGTTCAACCCAACCCAATATGGTGCCCAAAACACGCACATACTTGCTTACTCTCAAATGGGTGAGGCGGGAGGAGGTTATCAAACCTATGGCCATGGTGAAGGTTATGGTCCATCATGTCCTCATTATTAGCAGTTTAATCCTCATGGTCAAGCTTTTGGTCCATCTTATAATTCAGTTTTGTTCAACCAACCTTTTATGGGAGCTTATAATCAAGCTTTCCAGCCTCAATTTTTGTTCCTTGCATGCTTGAATCTTTCGAATCTTTTGAAACTCACGAATGATCCGGTGTGTAATGACCCTAGTTGGCCTCTGGTCCCTACCAAGCTCCCTTCAGACATTCCTATGTTTGAGGGGAAAGGTAGTGAGAATCCGGGTGACCATGTCATGACATTTCACCTTTGGTGCTCCTCCAACTCATTGAATCATGATTTCGTTAGATTGCGACTATTTAAATGCACCCTCATGGGGGCAGCCGCAGAGTGGTGCGTCGAGTTTCCTGGAAAGAATTATAGGGGTTTTAATGAGATTGCTTTGGTTTTCTTAGACCATTTCCAGTTTCCAGTTCGCTATGATACTGGTACTGAACTTTTGTCCACCTTCCATCAAAACAAGGCCACACATATTTCTGACCACGTTCAAGAGTGGCATCGGCAAAAGAGGTTAGTGAAATCCAACATTCCTCCAGAGTTCCTGTTGGAATGGTTCCTCAAGTCTCTACTCCCATACATTGCTAAGGATGTTTCAATGTTCAACATTGTGACTAAGGAACAAGCCATCTTGAAAGTCCAATAGTTAGACTTACTAAACTCTTAGTCTGGCATTTTATATGACATTATTCCTGATGCACCGAGAACATGACATGAGCCTACGACAATTCCTAGACCACATGCCGATAGCATTGTGGGATACGCAAGCACTCACCCTGTAGATTTGGTAGCTAATCAAATGCAAAATTTGTCGCTAAACCAGTCTACTCCCAGACAGGTTCACACCTTGTCCACTTCCATCCCGTCGTCTGATGTACACAATGTGCAATCAACGAAACCGTCAGGTAACCAACAACCTGGTGGTAAGAAAAAGGGGAGAAACAACCGCAGAGGTGGAAACAATGGGAATAACAATAATAGTAATCGCAATACTCCTTGTAAAGAGAATGCCAACCCTCCTTGGGAAGAAGGAAATGCTGGTGAGGACCGTAAACCTAGGTGTAAGGTGAGGTTTCCTTGCAAGCTCTATGGGGAAGACCATCTTATTCACTTATGTCCTTGAATTGAAGAAGCATCGAAGCATTTGGCACAGAGCCCAACTGTGTTGAAGGATCCCCTTCCTCATCATCAAAACATGGTTTCGCATGCTCCCACCGCTAGTTATGGACCTACTAAGACAATAATGTCTTCTTCCAATACTGGTGGTTATGGATGTGTGAACATGGTTCAATCAGAGGTTAGTGTTGCTACTTGTCAACGCGATTATGGTGCACCACAACCTAATATGGGGAGTGAGCCTCCCCCTCCTCCTGACAATTCCTTGCATATCAAGAAGCCCTCTAATATGTCATGGATACCAAAAGGTGTTCTCAAGTGCTCTACGCATAATCCTAATGCTCGAGCCACCTAGAACTACTCCATTGTAGAAGATTTGGGCCAAACTCCATGTGCCATGTCGGGTCTTGAAGTTTTGTAGGCTTGTCCTTCTCAGAAGCATGCCCTTTTAAGTGCGTTAGGAGTTTAGGATGGGGGAAATCCTAGTGTTATCAAGTTCGATACTACTGATGTTCAACCTCGCTTATCTTACCATGTGGCTTTTCAAATCCAAGTGGTGTGCCTTCAGAGTTTTGTCAAACGTGCTATGGTTGACGAAGGTGCTTCCACGTCAGTAATGTCATTAACTTGTTGGAAAGCTCTTGGCTCTCCTCTTCTACTCGCATCTAGAACCACGCTCACTGCATTCGACGATCGGTCATTTAAGTCGCATGGAATTATCCCTTCCCTTGTTGTCTACTTGGGAGGTAAGTCTATGCCTATTGAAGTTGAGGTGGTTGATGCGCCTATCGACTACAACCTTTTACTAGGTCGAAATTGGATGTATGCTATGAAAGCTATCGCGCCCACTGTATTCAGAGTTATCTGCTTTCCTCACGAAGGAAATATTATGACCATCGATCAGCTAGATTTCGTTAACTACTCTTCCATAGCATCCACGAGATCCATAGTCCCGTAGGTTACTCATTCTCAGCCGGCAACTGGTAACATGGGTGTTGGCACGTACTCTTCATTGATGGGAACGTATGATTTTGCCGCACCTATGAATTTTATTGGAACCATTACCGACGATGTGTCTCCTCCTTCGCATAATATGTCGTTCCAGACTTCCTATTTTGATGATCCATGGACTTTACCGTCCATGAGTTCCACATATAGAAACATTACGCATATTAGGATGTCTATGCCACTGTCTGTAGCTGAGCTTGCTTACTAGCATATTCAACAAGCCACTGCAAAGCCGGATCTCTCTTCTTCTCAGACAATTGAGGAAGATCCTATTACACTGCCAGTTTGGGTAGCCAACTCATCCTGTTCACACGACTGCATTGATGATACTTTGCCTTCCGATGAAGTTATTATGAAGGCCATGTATGGTAGTAAGAGGTCTTGGGAGGATATGCATCATTGCTCTTATTTCCTTCCCAACCTCGAGCTCACTGAGCATGAAGAGTTTAGGGTGACTCTAGCAGAGATGGTTGGTCACCCTGTGGCTCTTTTGGAGTCGCATGATGTTTTTGTGGAGGGGAATATGGCCAATATTTCCCCAACCATGTCGATGAACATCTCTCGTACTCCCGAAAAAATGGAAAATGTCTACATCGGTGACGATTGCACTCCTGAGGAGATTGCTATTTACACTGAATTGTTTATAGAAATCCGGGAAGCTTTCACTTGGTCATATGAGGAGATGCTAGGAATAGAGCTCCGCATTGTTGAACATGAGACTAGAACATATCCCAGAGCTAAACCAGTTCGACAACGCTTTCATGCTGTGAACCCTAGGAAAGTAGCCTCTATCAAGGCAGAGGTGGAGAAACTGCTCAAAGCTGGTTTCATCTACCCCGTTCCCCTTACCGAATGGGTGTCAAACCTCGTTCCTTTGGATAAGAAGCAGGGAATGATTCGTGTATGCACCGATTTTAGAGATTTGAACCGTGCATGTCCGAAAGACAACTTCCCCACACCATTCATAGATCAAATCTTGGATGCTTGTGCCATAGTGAGATTTTTTCGTTCATGGACGGATTTTCTGGATATAACCAGATTCAAATCAAACCTGAGGACCAACATAAGACGGATTTTATTTGTCCTTGGGGAATGTTTGCATATCAGAAAATTCCCTTCAGCATTAAAAACCCTGGAGCTACGTTTCAGCGAGCCATGACCTATGCCTTTCACGATATTAAGAAGATTATGGAGGTTTTCTTAGATGATCTTGCTGGCCATTATCGCAAGAGAGCAGACCACCCCAAGAACCTCCGTATGATTCTTGACCAATGTATACACTATAAAATTTGATTGAATCCCAATAAATGTATCTTTTCTATAAGGATTGGTCTCCTTCTAGGCTTCATAGTTTCAAAAAAGGGTATTAGAGTCGATCCTCTAAAAGTTGAGGCAATACTTCGGTTGCCTCCTCTGCACAACTTGTTACAACTTCAGAGCCTCCAAGGGAGAGCCAATTTTCTGCATCAATTTGTAGTCAATTATGCTAATATTACCAAAGGTTTCACGCGCCTATTGAAGAAAGACACACCTTTTATCTGGGATGAGCGATCCCAACAGTCTTTTGACGCCCTTAATAAAGCTTTGGTATCTGCCCCTGTGCTTAGTCCATCAGACTTCGCATGAGATTTTATCCTTTATGTGGCCGTGTCTCCAGAAAGGATTGGTATGGTCTTGGTTCAGGTTGATGACACGCTCATCGAGCATGTTATCGATTACCTCAGTCGAAATCTAGTAGATGCTGAGCTAAGATATACTCACGTGGAAAAGCTGGTGCTCGTGACTATCCATGTAGTCCAGCAGTTACAACATTACATTTTGCTTAGAACAACCACAGTTGTAGCTCACATCAATCCATTTCAGTTCATGCTATCATGACGCCTTATAGGGGTGAAGTATAATAAATGGATTCTGATCCTTCAGGAGTTCGATCTCGATTTTTTTTTAGCGAAATCGGTGAAATCGTTGGTGTTTGCTGAGCTTATGTTGGACCTCCTGAGACTTGATGAGGATATCATTCATGAAGATTCCTTTGTGGATGAGCACTTATTTCTTATCTCTTTCGAATACCCTTGGTATGGGGATGTCATTGTATATCTCCAAACTTTGAAGTTTCCTCCGCATTATTCACGAGACGAGCGACGGCATGTGAAACGTCACGCTAAAGATTATACTATTGTTGGTGACACTTTGTATTGTCGAGGAAAGGATTCTATTCTCCATTGTTGCTTAACTCACAAAGAATCAGAGCGGGTGCTTAATGATTTCCATGCAGGGGCGTGTGGCGGTCACTTATCTGGCCTTGCTACAGCCTAGGGTATTATGTGAGCTGGTTATTTTTGGCCTTCCATCTTTAAGGATTGTGTTAACGCTGTGAAGATATGCCACCCTTTCCAGGTGTTCTCTCAGAATATACACTTGCATCCAGTGCCCCTCCATCCAGTCATCACCGTCAGTCCCTAGCCTTCACCAAGTGGGGGGTGGACTTCATCGATTGCAAACCAATGTCGGCTAGGGGGAATCACCATATCATAGTGGCCGTGGACTAATTTTCCAAATGGGCTGAGGCCATGCCTACCGTAAAAACCGATGGTTCTATTGCAGCCCATTTCATGTTCAATCAAATTATCACTCGTTTCGGTATTCTGAAAGAGATTGCCACTAACCATGGCAGTCACTTTCAAAACAAGATGATGGAGAATTTGTCTCTCAATCTTGGGTTTTTTCAAGAACACTCGTCTTCCTACTATCCCCAAGCGAATGGTCAAGTCGAAGCAGTTAATAAATATTTGAAGACCATTCTCCAGTGTACCATCCAACAAAGCAAGAACAATTGGCACATCATGTTATATCCTTCTTTGTGGACATATCAAACCGCAGTCAAGACTGCCACCGGATTCTCACCGTTCCATCTAGTTCACAGTGTGGAGTCACTTTTACCGATTGAATGTGAAATCCTGTCGCTTAAACTGGCCATAGAGCTCCTCCCTGATACAACAGGTATTGAGCAACGTTTAATCCACCTTGAGCAACTTGACGAGCAACGTCGAGATGCCACTGTGGCCATAGATTCCAACAAATGTCATGTCAAGGTTCAGTATGATAGGTCTATCCATCCCCGACAGTATGCTGAAGGTGACTTGGTCCTTTTATATGAACAAGATAAAGAACCCCTCGGGGTAGGCAAGTTCAATCCCGTGTGGCATGGTCCTTACATCGTGAGGCGTGTCCTGGAAAAATGAGCCTATGAATTGAAATATTATGAGGGGACTATCTTGAAGGAGCCTAGAAATGGGCTCTATCTCAAGTGGTATTACGCTTGAACCTTTGGTTCAGGCTGATACCTTTTGTATACTATTGTATAGTTGTTTCTGTACATAGTTTAGCTTGCTTTTTTGGTTTTCGGGTCTGCTGATTAGCTTCCATTTGCTTGACAGATGTCAGCGGGATCTCCTATGTTCTTAGGTTTCGCGGATGGTGCTAGCCGACATACGCAGCATCTTGCTTCTACTTCTTGGGTTATTTTCTCACTTGACCACCTAGTTGTGTCCTCAGGAGGTGCTTGTCTCAGTTCTACATCTAACAATGTGGCCGAGTATAGTGCCGTCATTGAGCTACTTCAGGATGCTATTTCACATGGCATCCAGTCTTTAGAGGTCCACCTAGATTCACAACTAGTTGTGTCTCAGTTGAATGGGTAGTACCGTGTGCAAGACCCTACGTTACTACAGAAATTCCTAAGGGTAAGACTCTTGGAGAGACATTTTGCTTCTATTACATACATTCATGTTTCGAGAAGTCTTAATCATATATCTGATGCATATGCTAACTATGTATTAGATTGGAATTTGTCACATTCACCATGAAGCATACAAATAAAAGAGACATTCATACATTTGTACATACACACATATCGTAGAACCAGAGAACCATAGTTTTTATATAATAATGTCCAAAAATGGTAGTGTCATACAAAACTGGAGCTCGTAGCCCTCAAAAATATACATATCGATACAAAAATGAGATCCTGGGATATCTACTCCCTACGAGGAGGCCTAGCTGCCGCCCTAACAGGATGTGTCTCATAGAAATACTAAACTGCATTGGCTACCTGCTGCAGTAACTGCACCCAGTCACCAGAAACCCCCACTACTTGGCGCTGCATGGCCTCAGGTAGTCGCGCCACCTCTATCTGTGGAACCCTAGCAACCATCTGTGATAGGTTGTGCCACAAAGTCCGTAGAGTGCGCCCTATTGCAGCATCAACTGCCTCATCACCCCTATCCCGGCGACCATGTCTTGGGAAGCCATCGAGTCTCACTAGGCCCTTGTCTGCGAGCAAATAGTCAACCATTAGCATTTGATACGACCACCAAAAATATTTTTGCATTCACATCTATAATAAAAAATCCATAAAAAATTAATAACAAAAAAATTTAAAAATAGTACTCACCAATGTCTCTGAACGCTGCGTCTGGTGGGAGTGGCATGTCCTGATCCTGGTGGAAGTCTATCCCTGCATAGGGGTAGTCCTCTATGGCAATGACCTATTGGTCCCACCAGTGGAAGAAATCCTCAGTATATGGTGATGCCAGACGGCCACCACCCTGTCATGTCAAGATCTCAGCCCACCGGATCAAGGCTGGATCGTGGAGACTATGAGGAGGGACATCCACCCTCGGACTAAGCCCTGGAACCCTCTCAAAGAAGAAGCTGCACAAGATATTTCCATACCCGAATTTTTTGGCCTTCCCTTCTTTGCATTCTGTCAGTTGGGTCTTCATAGACTCTAGTAGTGTGGTACACCAATCGAATACTATAGGCTACATGCATTGTGATGCATAGAACATCACTGGCCTAGATGCTTGGTGTAGAGCTTTGGAACCCATTATCCGCACTAAGGTAGCCACAATGATCTTCATGCTTAGATCTACTATGGCACTGATGGGCACCTGACTTCCCACAGTGCGTGTGTTTGCGGGACAATACCACGCTATGTAGTCAAGGACGGTGATCCCACCACCCATAGTACGAGACCGAAGACTAGTCTCCTCACCTCAATGGGACAAACCAGTAATGAAGTAGATGTCGTCCACTTCCAGTGTGAGGATTTTCCCATTGAGATTGAAGTTCCGTGCATCAACATCCCAATAATCTATCAAGTGGCGGAGTAGTAGGTTTTGGGCCCTCAAACCCCCTATACTCCATAATTTGTACAACCCACATGCTTACAATTCTTGCTGTGCTTGCACATCATTGCACACGGCCTCATCTACTTGGTCATGCTCCCTCTCCCTCCACTCTAGAACCATCCTGGAGTGAGAAAAAACAAGGATTTTAGTCAATTTTATTTGCAAAATCAACTTCACAGCCGTACCCGCGGGCTAATTTGTATACAGGGGCGGGTACTCGTGGTCAACCTATGCATTAACTGCGCGTATCGTTCCCTACCCACGAACCGCATAGCAATGGCCTGCGAGTAGTACCGAAGCCATTTAGGGCTTGGCCAAACTAAAAATCCCACCGTTGAAAACTAAAATGAATGCAATGAAATTAAAGGTATAAATGAGACTACCAACCTGCTCCGGACGGTTCGATGAATAGATGCTTGTAACTCCCAGAATCTGAAGTTGAACTTCAAGGTGAAAACTAACCCCAAAGCTCCAAATGGGTGAATTGTAAATTGTAAATTTTTATTACTATTTATAATTTTCAGGACCTGCTTGTCTATAGTTTTTACCGTGTAATGCCATTATGGATTAATATAATGTCATGGAGTAAAATTTTTAATCAGATTTCTTCGACGAAAGTTGTTTTGGACCATTTCACACTTGACATATAGGTTAGATGCCATTTTCACATGCATTATGCATTTGACCTTTTGACCATTTTCATAAACCCTAGGTGCGACCCCGCTTCGTAACCGACATGGAACCTTCACACTGCTATAGAAGTGTCGTTATGTGGTGGTAGGGATTTTTTCGAGCATGGGTACCCTAGTTAGAACCCCTTTGTGCATTCTGGTGCCCATGCCGTTGTTTGTCCTTAGGATTGGGAGTCCTTTGTAGTTACGCCATGAAGTTGCGATAAAGATTCATACTCTACTTTGTCTTATGCTGGCCATCTCCCTTAAGGAATCCCCTCAATTATATCATGCTGTGATTGCATTACATCATCCTGCTTGCTGCTTGAGCCTTGTGCCGGCTCCCGCTTACTCAGTTGTTAGCCTGGTGCTTGAGCACTTTTCCCTGTCGAGCCCTGCAGAGCTTATATTTTCCCTTCACAATTTGATGACCTTTTGACCCTGATGGAACACACCCCCGAGTGTCAACATCCTGCATGCACGTCCTTGGATTGATCATAGGTATGTTCCACTACTTGGGACTAGTTTGCTTGCTATTTGACACTCGTTCCCTCACTTCTTGTACTATAAGCAATTTTATTATTTTTCAAGCTTACCCCAAATATGAAAAAGACCAAAAAAATCAAATATTCCAAAAATCCGGACGGGATTATGGTCACTACTTCTTGTTGGCAGCTGTTGTGTCGCCTTTGAATAGAGAATTCATTCCACTCCATACACTATGAGTTGGGACTATAGTTGGACCTTAGGAGCTGTACTTGTTTCTCAGTTTCTCCACCGATTGGTTAAGCTTCCAGTCATTATGGAACCCTTTGTAATGCTTCCTGCATTGCACAGTTTATGTCAAGTCTATGCTACCTATGTCTATCCATCTACTCATGCTCTTGTTCAAAGGAAGTCCTAAAACCAGTGTCGGCCACTCCTCATATCTCTTGACTATTGCATGTCAGCCACCCTTATTGATTCAGTTCGTTTCACCTGAGTTCTTCCAAATCTTTCAACGTAGCTGGTAGCTCGTGCTAGTTGATGGGGGATGCCTTAATGCCCTCCTTCCATCGAGTCTCGTTCCATCGAATTCAACCCATTTATTCCGGGACTTGAGGCTTAGAGTTCGGTTGAGTACCTTGAGGCTTGTAGTCATTACTGGCAGGTTCTCTCGCCATCGACAGTTTTGGGAATACATCAATGTCCCCTGATCAATGGATCCATCCTAGTGTTTGACTCCAACTCATTTATTCACACTCTGATGATTGTGCTTTGTGCCTTGATGCCCATTTTCATTATTGGTGGGTCATCTCGCGTCTGTTAATGGTATACATCATTGACCGGTAATCAGATGATGTCACATCAGGTTCGACCTCAACTCCTTTATTCACTTGATGGCACTTACACCGTCAAAGACTTGTGTAGAAGACTCCAGGCGATGGTGGCATTCAATATGCTACCTATGACTTTGACTTTATATCTGAGATATCACCTCTCAGCTATTAGCAGTTTGTACCTTTAGTTTGCACCAGTTGTTTCCTTTTCAGTAGGAGACCATATATTACTGTAGAGGGATCATGGCTATGATCACTTATGACATGTAGTCACTATGTACTGCCTATTCATGGCCATTGTATCAGATTGTTGTACTATACCGACATGTATTCAGGGACACTATTGTATTAAGAAGAGTGAGTTGCTCTTTCCACTTGTGTTTCCATCACTCCACTTCTGAGTTTTATAATGTATTTTGGCCATCATATCATCAATCTCTGACCTCACACATTAGGGGGCATATGTTACAACGTAATCTTCCACCTTGTGAGCCTTGGCATTCTTTGGCCTGCAAGATCCATTTCATTGACTCAGATCCACTTTATATCCTTCAGACACTATTTTTCCCTATTTTTCCCCTGTATGCTTGTTGCATCTCTATAGCCACCGTACCCACGCATTGCATCACTACAGCCCGTGGGTATCATGTAAAATGGTAAAAATCACTATTTAATTACTTTTTACTCCAAAAAATCAGTTATTGGGTGACCTTTGACCCTCCATCTGCCCAAGAAATGCCTCGATGTGTCATTTCACCTACCTTTGGGAGGACTATATATTGAGCACATATGGCTTATGGACGAGAGGAGAAAGAAGAGAAAGAGAACTCTAGTGGATTTTTTCCCTATATTGAGTCTACACTCATTGATCCTTGTAGTTGTGAACCCCTTATGTTCACCTTCCAAACTCCTACCATAGTTTGAGTTTGCCATTCATGGAGGATTGAAGTGGTGGAGGCACAAGTGGATTGATCCAGATCTTGGTTCAGATTGGTTGCCAGCAAGAGGTCGTATCACATTGTACTTCTTCTTGTTTATTAATAGAAATACTCATATTCTTGTCCATTAATGTTGTGAATGTTGTTTATTCTACATTGGGTTGCATTTACTTATAATATCATGGACCGTTGCTATTGATGATGTTAATGTCATTTATATATTATATATACTTGTTGCATATTGGCTGTCAAGACTAATTTGCAGATTCAAGTGCACGGATTGAAAGCTCCAATGAAGATCTACATCAAACGTTTCGATCAAGGTTGGTTACATTCTCCATTATCTTAGCATTGCCATTTTTAATAGCATAGTTCTGAGAATTGAGTTAATTTCTGGTAGTTAGCTGTACTGGTCCCCCAAGCCATAGTGAGTTTTCTCCAATACAATTCTTCTTCAGTTGCTTGGCAGAAGAGAAACATGACTTCTGATGAGCTTTATTTAACATTGGAGACATGGTCTCTACCACTGTTCTGATCTGATTGCTTCTTTCTGCAGTCTCATTCATAGTGGCCATATTTCTTGCAATAGTTTCACTGAATGTTGGACCTATTTTTCCATCTCTTGCCTCTCCTTCTTTGAGAGTTGTGAGAGTGCTAACAGTGATCTAAGTGTTCATGAGCATTTCTATCCTCTGTAGAATGAGAACTTCTTCCTCTTCTGCCTTGTCCTCTACTTCCTTTGCCTCAACCTATGTTGAATGAAGCCTGAGTGCTGAATGCATTTGATAGAGACTCTTCCTCTTGACTAAGTCGAGCTTCGTGGAAAAGAAGGGACCTTGTTAACTCTTCTAGGGTAAACTTCGACAGATCTTTAGATTCTTCTATTGCATTAACAACCATAGCAAACTTCTTAGTGAGACATCTAAGAATATTTTGAACAACAACCTTTTCTTCAAAGGCCTCACCATAGGTTTGGAATCGAGTCACAATACCCGAAACCCTAGTCATGAGCTGATCTACAATTTCAGTTTCCTTCATCTTAAGACTTTCAAACTGAAGTCTAAGGGTTTGTAATCTGACGGTTTTACCTCTGTCGGTACCTTTGTATGCAATTGCAAGGAGATTCTAGGCTTGATATGCAGTGGTAGCTCCTGAGATTCGTGGGAAAATGGACTCTTCAATGCAGCTTTGGATCAACCATTTTGCAGTGAGATCTCGATCTCGTCTTTCTTCAAGGGATTTCTTGAGAGCATTAAACATAATAGCCACAGCAGTTGCCGCTGGTTCTGTGAACTCGTTTTCAACCATGTACCAACATTTGTTGAGTTGGAGAAACATCTTCATCTTGATTGACCAAAACTCATAGTTGGTGTCGGTTAGCATTGGTCCGGAGATCTGCTTCATGCCGATACTTGCCATATTGTATGACTATCTTTAAAAACAGAGTGCTGCTACTTCTTTAGCTAACATAGTGCGTCTGACAAAATCCATGCAAGTGAACAGTGTTCAATGTGCTTTTCCTTAACAACAAGTGCATCGTTGACGCAATTTGTATGTGCAGAGAGTGCGTCGGTGATGCACTTCTTCTATGAAACAAGTGCATTGCGCCACAATTCCCGAAAGGGACAGGTGCATCGGCATTTCTGAAAGGAAAAATAAAATAAAATATTTAATGCAGCCCCAAATCTGTGAAGCTACTCCTCCACGTCGATGTGTTCCGTCTTGATCTACACGTGTGTGCTTTCCACTATGCGAAATAGGCTTACCCAACAACAACATGTATGGATTAGGCCATATGCTCTGATACCATGTTAAAATATAGAAGACATAAGCAAATAGAATATAGAACACAAATTGGCATATTCATTTCCTTTTGATTATTAACCTCAAGCTTATATAGGATTACATCACATCAATACTATTGTCCAATACTATGGGATAGGAAATACTATGGGACAACCAAGTGTCCTAGTCAACTAATAAACTCAACTAATTAACCAACTCATAACCGTTGAGATTACAATTCTTAACAGAGAGGCCATCAGGAGGAGTGTCGATAGGTAGGAGCTAATAGTGCATCAGAGTGTTGGCATCGAAGGTGCCATTTTGGTGAATGCAGTGAAAGCATATATAAGGAAGTTTCGATAGTTGCATGTTTCGATTGTGTTTTAGAGGTTTGTTTTTTATGGTGATTTAGTCGTTGGTTTTGTATCATTTTTTGACCCAATGGAAATTCTAGTCATTGAGAAAAATATATCTTGTGTATATGTATGTAATTTCACTTGTTAATGAATGAAGAGAGAAGAAAAGGTATACTGAATAGTTTTACAACAATCTATTTTGTTTCTGTATATATTTATCTATGTGTGTGAGCTTGTAAACTCCCATGTCCCATCTAGTTTGGTATCAGAGCTATAATTGCTTTTGCCTTCTTGTGTGTGGTATAACTTCCCTTGGACTAAGTTTAAATACCTAAAATTGAATTTGAGATGGCTTTGAGAAGTAGTTTGACTCAACAATTGGTT
Source organism: Larix kaempferi (assembly GCA_027924585.1). Lineage (NCBI taxonomy): Eukaryota > Viridiplantae > Streptophyta > Pinopsida > Pinales > Pinaceae > Larix > Larix kaempferi. The sequence continues at coordinate 2,830,152 of BSBM01000104.1, forward strand.
CCAATATTGAACAGAAAGAATTACAATACCTAGTCAATCAGAACAAGAACATTGTTGTGTTCTCGTTATTTATGGGGATATGTAACAACTAGATATCTAGAGCATGCAAACCTTGTAGCAGAGCTATCTCTAACAAACGATGAGCGTGACCAGTTGAGGGAGAACATAAAAAGAGACAATAGAGCCCTTGGTCTTATTCAACAAAGTCTAGACAACACTATTTTTTCAAAAGTGTCTAATGATCAATCTTCAAAGATCATGGCCTAGGACATTCATGAAACCAGTTATCAAGGTGTATCTAATGTGAAGATTGTCAAGTTGCAGAACTTTAGGGGTGATTTTGAAAGTTTGAAGATGACGGAATCAGACGCTATAGAAAAGTTTATGACTTCGGTCATGAATGTTGTTAATCAACTGAAAAAGTATGGAGAAGACATATCAGATCAGAGAGTGATTGAGAAGGTGCTCAAAAGATTTCCAAATAAGTTTGAATATCTGGTTGTGGACATAGAAGAGTCTAAAGACATCAACCATATGCATATTGATGATTTTAATGGTTCCATGGTAGCACATGAATCCAGGATGAGCAGATATGAAGATAGTTCTTTAGAGAATGCATTTAAGTCTCAATTGCAAGTTTCAAGAAATAAAGGCATAGGAAGGTTTACTAATAGAGATAGAGGAGCAATAATTCATGAAAAAAGATACATCAAAGATGATTCAAAATCTGAGAAGAAATCTTAGTAGAATCCTTGTAGTTTAAGGGGGAGCAGTAGTAGAAACCGACAACAAGGAATCCACATATACGAAAAATCAAAAGTGTAGTGTTACTACTATAAAATGTTAGGTTATTTTTCCAACCAATGCAATAAGAAGATGGCATATGCTAGTAAGAAGTCAACAAACATTACATAAGAGAGTGAAGATAATAAGAAACCAATGTTTCTGACCAATAATGTGACCCAAGAAAGTTTAAAAGATGTATGGTTTTGGCATAGTGGTTGTAACAATCACATGACTGGAAATAAGGAGCTATTTTCTAGTCTAAACACTGGTATTGAGTCTGAAGTGAAGTTGGTTAATGATAATAAGGTGAGTGTTAATGGTAAAGGTGTTATTGTATTTTTTGCCAATAATGGTTAAAGAATAATAGTAGATGATGTATATTGTGTACCTAGTTTGAAGTGTAATTTGATGAGTGTTGGGTATCTCATGGAGAAGAAGTATAAAGTGTTCTTCAAGAACATTGTTTGTACAATTTTTGATAAGTATCCAAGTAATCAACTGATAGCGAGGGTGGAGATGACTAAGAATCTAATGTTTCCACTCATTATGAGAAGTGAATTAATAGACTTTGTCAATTCTTAGAGAGCTAAGAGTTTGGATCACTCTTAGTTATGGAATTTGATGTATGGACACCTACACTTTGGTGGATTGGATCTGCTACAGAAAAAACAGATGGTGAAAGTGTTTCCATATATTCAACAACTATCAAGCTCATGTGAGAGTTGTATATTAGCAAAGAATCATAGGGAGAAGTTTGTTTCATGAGTTTCATACAGAGCCAAAGTTCCCCTGGAACTCATGCATGCATACCTGTGTGGTCCAATGCAAACACCAACTTTGGAAGGAAATATTTATTTCCTAACTTTTATAGATGATTACAGTTGGAAGACTTGGGTTTATTTTCTGAAGCAAATATTAGAAGCTTTTGGTGTCTTCAAGAGATTTAATGCAATGGTTAAAAAGGAAAGTGGAAAATATATTAAGGTGTTGAGATTAGACAAAGGTGGAGAATGCAAATCAAATTATTTATAGAGTTTTATAAGTACCATGGAATCAAGAGACAATATATGACCGTATATACTCCCCAACAAAATGGAGTGGCTGAAAGGAAGATTCAAACCATTATGAACATGGATTGAAGTATGTTGAAGGCGAAGCATCTGTCAAATGAATATTAGGTAGATTCAGTGGTTTGTTCAATGTTATATGCTAAATAGGTGTCCAACAAAAAGCGTGAAAGATAGAGTTCCTCACAAAGCTTGGAGTGGTAAGAGTTGTAGCATTTCTCATTTGAGTATTTTTGGGTGTGTGGCTTATGCACATGTACCGGAAGAGACAAGGAGGAAGATAGATGACAAAAGAGAGAAGTTTATCCTAATTGGATATACTGATGAGTCTAAGACATATAGACTCTATAATCACATCACCAAGAATTGCATTAATACCAGAGATGTTGAATTCAAGGAAGAAGAAGCTTGGGATGGAATCATAGATAAATCAATTGGAGGGGTAGTTATATTAAGTCAAGAAGATGATGAAGGAGATGAGCAAGAAGTACAACGTGGAAAACATAATCCACATAAAAATACACCTGTTGTAAATGTGCCTAGAAGACAATCACGAGGAGCAAGACCATCACAGTTCATAATGCGTAGAACTCAATAGTGAGGTGAAACATCAAGTTATGCTATAAAAAAAGCAACATGATCATAGGTAAGTAGTGATGCAAATCCCACATTAGCTTCAATGAGAAATAGAATTAGAGGTCACAAGGCAAGGAGTTTAATGGATTTATATGAATGGGATGAAGAGAGAGATTAGTTTTCAAATTTTACTTTAATTGCATATGGTCCGGCAAATTTTGATGAAGTTGTTAAAGAAGAAGTTTGGGTGAAAGCCATGGATTGAAATATCGAATCCATAGAAATAAATAATACTTGGGTGCTTAAAGATTTGATTGAAGATAAGGGATGTCTAGGTGTGAAATGGATCCACAAGACAAAGGTGAATGTTGGAGGTGAATTTGAGAAGCACAAGGCAAGACTTGTGGCTCAAGGGTTCAGTGAACAACCTAGTATTGATATTAAAGAAACCTTTGCACATGTATCCAGACTAGACATTGTGAGAATGGTGTTGGCTATTGCAACACAAAACAAATGGACCATATATCAGATGGATGCTAAGCCTACATTTTTAAATGGATTCTTGGAGGAGGAAGTGTATGTGAAGCAGCCTCCAAGATATGAGATTGATAAACTGGAAGACAAAGTCTACAGGATGGAGAAATCCTTGTATGGATTGAAACAAGAACCCAGGGTTTGGTACAACATAATTTATGAATACTTGAACAACAATGGATTCAACATGAGTCCAAGTGAACCAACCCTATATACAAAGGTAAATCTAGAAGGTAAAATTTTGATAATAATTTTATATCTTGTTGATTTAATTTTCATCAGAGACCCCTCAATAGGTTATTTTAAAATAACCATGAAAACATAGTTTGAGATGACTAATTTAGGGTTGATGATGTATTTCCTTGGCATCAAAATAAATCAATCGGATAATGGTAATTTTATTAGTCAATCTAATTATGCTAAGGACATATTGATAAGGTTTAGGACGGTGAATTGTAAGCCATTTGTAACATCAATATAAACTGGTATAAAGCAAAGCAATTAGAAGGATCATAAGTCAAGTATTGATCCAACATTGTATAAGAATGGTTGGTAGTCTCATGTATCTGACAACAATGAGGCTTGATATTATATATGTTTGATTTCTAGGTTTATGGAGTCTCCGAATAGTATTCATTGGTAGGATGTTAAAGTAATTTTGAGATATGTTGCTGGTATAACAGAATATGGAATTATGTGAGTTGGTTCGACCTGAGAGCGCTCGTGGAAAAAACCTAGGAGCGAGGTTTGGTGAAAACAGTGCCACAAAGCTACCAGGTGGTGGGATTGGCAGTGACTAGTGTGTAGTGATCGCTGCTCTAACAAATCTATCAGATTTGGGAAGGGGCCCTCTCCTTAGGTGTCCAAGATGGGTACTAGCAATCCCACGAGGCCGCTGACGTCATGTGATGATGCAGGTGTTCCAACTGCTGAGTCAATCGATGCTGAGAAAGGTTCCAAAAGGCGAATAGGGTCGGGGGGATGCCTCCCCAAAACCTTGAAAATTCTGGCCATTCAAGTCAAATTTGAGAAGATCCATGAATGAATCGAGGAATGGCATGAGAAAGCCCTAATAGGTAAGTTTATGGGGGTTTGGCCCAAGGAATGGGATCTTGTGAACTGGATCAACATTACATGGAAACCTAAGGGACATTACGATCTACAATTGGGAGCCAAGGGTTTTTTTACCATTATCTTCTTCAATGTTGCAGATCAGGATAGAATTCTAGATGGTGGCCCCTATTTCCTTTTTTCAGCTAGACTATATCTTAGACCATGGAAGGAAAGGTTTAATCTAGAGACGGAGGATGTCACGGTTGCCTCTGTTTGGATCGGGCTCTTCTCCCTACCATGTGAATACTGGGATCTGGAGATTCTTTAGGATATTGGTAGCACTCTCGGCGAATTTGTGAAAGTTGCAGACTAGAATAAACTGCAAAGATATACTGTGTATGCCCGAATCTGCGTCTACATGGATCTATCGAAGAAGCTTCCTGAGGCGATTAGTCTAAATTGGGAATATGAGGAATGGATCCAACCTCTAGATTATAAACAGCTCCTGTTTCGCTGTCGCCAATATCATGAATATGGCCACTTGGGAAGAAATTGCCCTCAGGTAAAGCTGATATCATCCTCTCCCAAAAATGGTCTACCTGGGGACACAGATAAGGAGGGGTTCATGCAGGTGCGTAATAGGAGGAGAAATAAAGTGGCAGGGTAGAATAAGGTAGTCAAGGAGAACCAAGGTAAATGAATTACAACCTCCAACCCATTCCAAATCCTAGAAGATTCTCAAGATGTAAAGAAGCAAGGAATGAACAAGGGTAAAGAAAAGTCTGATCATATGGAGGACGTTATTGAAGAAGTTGAGCAACATTAGGATGGGGTTAACCAAGTGATGCCTATGGTTGAAGATGATGAAGAGGAAATGGAGTTAGGAGAATTGAATCTTGATGAGATTGAGAGAGAATGTGAAAAGAAAGGGAAAGGCTATGTTACTCGGAAGTAGCTTGAACTTCTCCAGGCTGCTATCATCAATGCTAAAGTCCCAAACAATTAGGTATATCCTCTGATGTGCAAAAAGTTAGCAAGAGGAAATCGCCTAAAGAAGACCTGAAAAGAGGCAGGAAGATGAATAAACAAAGGATTGCAGAGATAGGTGTGAAGCTAATTGAGTCTAGTCAGTATCCCACAATACTGGCAGCCTTCTCTGAAGTCAATAAGGTTAATCAATGAAGCTGATCTCTTGGAATATTAGAGGGTGCAATCATCCCAGGAAGATTAAAACCCTGGATAGAAAGATCAAACAGGAAAAATCAGATATCATCTTTATCCAAGAGATAGTGTAATTTAGATTTTCTGGAGCAAGCTAAACAGAAAATATGGCGAGGCAGTGAATTCATGGCTATTGATGCATCATGGCTTGCTGGAGGAATGGCAATCTTTTGGTAGCCAGACTCTCTATGTATTTCTGATTGGTGGGCAAACTGCTTCTCCCTGAGTGCTCAGTTCACTGATCGGATGACTGGCTCCACTGGTAGGCTTGTTAATATCTATGGACCAACTGCTTTCCCTTAGAAAAATGCTTTCCGTTAACACTTAGCATGGTTAGATCCCAAGCTTCTGATGGCTCTTGGATTTTGGGGGGAGATTTCAATCTGATTTCGTCTCTTGGGGAGAAAAAAGGGGGCAGGAGGGTCTTGGATAAATTCTTGGAAGCTTTTGGAGATTTCATCTACTAGAGCCCCTTCATCGATATTGAAACTGGCAATGGTCTTTATATTTGGAACAAAAAACGGGGAGAAACCCATTTGGTTGCTTCTAGGATAGACCATTTCCTGACTATGGCGGATTTTGTCAGAGATGGGGGAGAGGCCCACGTAGTTGTCCTTCTATCGGCTGGCTCTTATCATTGTCCCATCTGCCTCCACTGAGAAGGGTCCAATGCTTCTCTATTCAAACCTTTTAGGTTCGAACAATTCAGGTTAGAACATAAGGATTTCAAAGATCTGGTGGCCAGTGGTGGCTGGAAATTGTTCCTCCCACAGGGACCGGGATGTTTCAGTTCCAACAAAAATTAAAGGCTCTCAAAGCCAAAATAAAATCTTGGAACAAATCCGACTTTGGGAACATTTTTCAGGACAAAGCGAAGGTAGTGGAAGAACTGGAATTGTTGCATAGAAAGGCGATGGATGAAGGGTGGACTAATGAGCTCAAAGAGCATGAACATAATCTGTTGATTCAACTAGAATCCAGAGAAAAACAAGAAGAAATTTTATGGAGGCAAAAATCTAGAAATTAGTGGCTCCAGGAAGGGGATAGGAACACAAATCCTTCCACAATGCGGTGCTCCATAATCGACATAAATCCAAGATCTTCAAGATCCGCAAAGCTGATGGTAGTCAAGCTGAGTCTCGGCAGGATATTGAAGATGAACTTGTCAACCATTTTGAAGACATTCTAACAGAAGATCAAGTGGACTGCAGCACTACCATTGCTAGGATAACCAGACATATCCCTAGACTGGTTACTGATGAGCATAACAAAATTTTGAACAAACCTGTTACCCTCCAAGAGGTCGAGGAAGCCATGCAGCAGATGGATTTGGGAAAATCCTCTACCCCTGATAGCTTCACCACCAATTTTTTCCATTTCTTTTGGGATTTAATTAAACAGGAGGTTGCGGACATTGTGGAAGAATCCTGAAGAAGTGTTGGTGTTCTGAAATCCTTGAATGCCACTTTTTTTACCTTAATTCCCAAGGAAGAGGGGGTAGAGGAGCCTAGCAAGTTTCGTCCTATTTTCTTATGTAATGTTATCTACAATATTATTACAAAGGTGGTTGCTAATCGCTTGAAACCTCTGCTCCCGATTTTGATCAACCCAGCGCAATCTGGCTTTATGGAGGGCAGGCAGATCCTTGATGGTATCATATTAGCCCATGAAACCATTCATTCCTTAAAATCTACCAAGAAACTTGGTATGATGATCAAACTTGATATTGCAAAAGCCTATGATAAGTTAAATTGGCAGTATATGCGGAGCATGTTGGAGGCCTTTGGCTTTGGAGATGATTGGGTTAACTGGGTCATGAATCTAGTGACGACGCCATTCTTTTCTATTTTTCTTAATGGATATCCTACCAGGATTCTTCATTCTTCTTGTGGCATCAGGCAATGTGATCCCCTATCCCCTTTTCTCTTCATTCTCATGGCGGAAGGGCTAGGTCGGCTTATTTAGTCACTCACTGTGGAAGGAGAAATCAAAGGCCTGAACCTCCATGAAGGAATGTCTAAACAAACCCACCAACAATTTGTTGATGAGACCATGCTTATGGGGCACCCTTCATTCCAAGAAGCCCATGCTTTCAAAAAAAGTCTAAATCTTTTTGCTAAAGCATCTAGGATCGAAGTTAACTCTAACAAGTCCCAAATTTTCTTTTTCAATACCCCCAGTGTTACTCAGCGCAACATCATTCGCATCCTGAATTTTTCCAAAGGCTCCCTCCCCACTAAATTTCTGGGGGCTACGCTTTCTGAGGGAACTCTTCGTGGGATCTCTTGGAAGGACCTGCTGAATCGCATCAAGAGTAGACTAAAAAATTGGATTAATAGACCTTTAAACTTCCCCAGTTGGTTAACGTTGGTCAAATTTGTCTTGTAGGCTATGCCTATTTACCTTTTTTCTGTGATATCTGCTCCTAAAACTATTCTCAAAGAAATCAGAAGCATCCAGGGAAATTTCCTATCGGGTGGTAGGGAGTCCAAATCCAAATTTTCCCTGATTAGATGGGACTTCTTATGTCGGCCTAAGGTTCAGGGTGGCCTTGGGATTAGGGATCCATAAGTGGTCAGTGACATCCATGGTTCTAAGTTGTGGTGGCATTGGTGTAACCACAACAAAGAACCTTGGGCTAAGCTTTGGCAAATCAAGTATGCCAAGAACCACCAAACCAACCAGTTAATCCGTTTCAATATGGATATTATGGGCTCTCACATTTGGTCAAAGGATTTAAAAGGGAGAAAGTTGGTCCATGAGCATAGCTTCTGGGAAATAGGTGATGGAGAATTGGCCAATTTTTGGGACGATTCTTGGAATCAATTCCCTAAAATTGGGAATGATCCTAGGTGGTAGAATATCAGGGACCATGGTTTGTCTGAAGGAAGAATTAAGGTTTGTCAATTATGGTCTAATCAATGGATGGATTTGTGCAGATTGTGGGTAGACCAACAATGGTGGACTGGTATTCTTAACAAAGATGATGGTAGAACTTTTGGGGAATTACTCCATGAAAGATACATCCGCAGAAGAACTAGTCCCGACAAGCTTAGATGGGGATACCAGCAGAAAGGGATATTCAGCATAAAGGAAGCATATAATATGCACTCAAATAGGGAGGATGCTGACGATACCCCCTGGGAAAAACTTTGGAAAATGAACCCCTGGCCAAAAACTGCCATTTTTTGCTGGTTAATCATTTGGCAACGAATTCTAATAGGTGAAAACCTTAAGAAATGGGGAATTCAAGGTCCCTCATGCTGCCCACTATGTAAGAATAGTGAGGAAACTATTAGCCACCTTCTAGATGAATGCGAGTTTTCCTCCTTCCTTTGGGACACAGGTGCCATTACATTCCGAAGAAGCGACCGGGCTCATGGTCATCTAGATCATACTTTGAAAAATTGGAACTTCCAAACTTTCAGCAATCCTATTATTTCCCTAATCTAGCAGATGTTCCTTGGTATGCTCTACTGTAACCTTTGGAAAGAACGAAATGGGAGAATTTTCAGGGACAAGAGTCACTAGAAGGAGGAAGTATGGGAGACTTTAGTCCACAACATTCATGAAACCATCCGAAGCCGACAGTCGAATGATGAAGACAAAAATCTCTCTAAGGAGGACATGCGAATTGCCAAGGCCTGGGGTATTGGCAAGGAGGACATGCTCAGCTTGAGAAGATGAGACAAGATCTGTAGACCCACTAGCCCCAATATCTGGTCTCCTCTTGGGCAGAAGGACTTTAAAATTAATTTTGACGGGGCTTCACGTGGTAATCCTGGAGCAACGAGATATGGTTGGGTCTGTAGAAATGCGGATGGGTTATTCTTAATGTGTTCTTTGGCTATCTTGGTCATGATATGAATAACTCTGCAGAGCTTGATGGTCTTATCCATGGTCTACAGATGATTATTCATGGTGGTCTTTTTCCAACCGCTATTGAGGGAGACTCAAGAATCATCATCCACATGGCCAAAGGGCTGGTGTAGGGAAAGATGATTGAACATGTGACCACCAGCTGGAGGCTATCTCATCGTGTGGATATCCTTCGTCATCTTGTCCGTTCCCACAGTCAGTTGTCCTTTCGCCACATCAGACGTGAATCTAACAAAGTAGAAGACTATCTGGAAAATTTGGGTGTTGATGGGGGAGGTGGACATACATTCGGTCTCATGGTGGATCTCCGGAACGCTACTTGGGCCCCCAAGTGCTTACAACTGGTCGCCGAGGACTTTGGTAGAAGCCAAATGGTAGAGAGTACGCTACACCTGTCCCAGGGAAGTGGCAGACGTAATGCGGCGGTCACTCTGATGATGCACTTATGAACTGGTCTTTTAGGACAAGACTTGATAAGTCCCACAGGTTATTATTATGGGAAGGAAGGTGCAGTACGATTTTCGGCTTTTCACGATCTAGGTGAAGGATTTGTACAGGCTTCAATCTTTTATCATTATGGCAACTATTATTCTTTGTAATGGTGAAGGTACATTCCAGGGTCGGCTCAGATCTTCAGGGGACTTGGCCATTTATGGCCCGGATGGCATCATCATGAGTAGGAGGCCTTTATATGGTGGTTCTTCCATGCAAAGGATTATTTCCTGCTCCGAGGGTGGCAATACTTGTCTCTATGCTTTTATTGTTTGTCTTTTCAGAGTTCCTTATAGGGTGTGGTTTGCGCAAACGTGACCACCTGATTTCATTCTATCCTCTATGTTAAGTGTTGCTATGGCTCCTAAGCGTGAAACTGGTGCCTCCACGGGGTTGGGCGTTGTTCGCACTCCTCTGAAAGGAAAAGAGAAGTTTAATGTTAGGGGTGGGGGCTCTAGCAGGGTTACAAGGGCCCAAATCCGGACACAGTCTGATGGATCCTTCTTCCGTGAGCATCTCCCTGATCCCATCAAGGACGATATTTAGGGTATTGAGAAGAAACTCTGGAACGAAGTTCATGCCCTCCCTATTGAGGATGTTAGGACTGAGGTGGAGGAGTGGGTCACTGACCCAGGTACTACTGCTGGGTGTGCCTCGACCTATGATAGAATGGTGATGATGTATTGGGTCACCAAGAACCTACTTGCACATGTTATGATGGAGGGTAATGTGAAGAAACAAGGCAACGAAGAACCGATTAAAGCCCGGAAAGCTCACAACGCAGACAACCGACTTATGCACTATAAAATTGATGCTATTTCAAAGAAGTTGGGCCTCTCTTTCTCGTACCCGGGCCTAGATGCTCAAGGAAATTGGGTTTCCAGTAGCACATCGCCAAAGGATGGATCTCCTCGACCAAGGGCTGCTGTTATTCAAGTCAACACTCTCCCTTTGAAGAAAATGGTGGACATGAAGATGCCTGTGAAAGGTGTTGCTGAATCGTCTGCTCTGCCTCTTAAAGGTTTGGGGATTTAGTCGAGTCTTGTTTTTTCGGTTTTTGGAGTCTTATGTCTGTAAGCATGGTTTTGGGTTGTCGGTCAGGTCTGGTGTCCTTTGTTAAATGGATGGGTGGTATGTTTTTACACTCTGGAAACCTGTGGTTACATTTTGAGGAGGTCCGGCTTCGTGGATGCTCGCTCTACATTTTTGTAATGCTATGTCTGTATTGGTCTATAGTTTTGGGGGGTTGGTCTGATAACTATGCTCTAATAACTCTGCTCCGCTGTAAGCGCACTATGTACTCCTTGTATCTCTTGACTCAGCAATAATATAAAGTTTTTATTTACATTAAAAAAACAGAATATGGAATTATGTATACATCATACTCATATTTCAAGCTAATTGGCTATACAGACAATGATTTTGCAAGGAACAATGATGATTAGAAGAGCACATCTAGTTATGTGTTCAGTATAGTAGCATGGGCATCTAAGAAGAATCCCATTGTAACATTATCATCTACATAAGAAGAGTATGTAGCAACGACATGAGCAACAAGTCAGACAGTTTGGATAAGGAGGATTTTGATTCAGTTGTTACATGAGCAGGAAGGACCAACTCAAATTTATTGCAACAACAAATCTTCCAAAAAACCATGTTTTTCACAAGAAGAGGAAGCATATTGATACAAGGTATCACTTTATTAGAGAGCTTGTGGATTGTAATGAAATTATTGTTGAGTTTTGCAGATCTAGAGATCAATTAGCATACATATTTACAAAACCCTTGTCAAGGGAGCTATTTGAATTTCACAGAGATAAAGTTTTGGAGTTTGTATGTTGTAGAATGCAACACTACTTAGTTTGAAATTTTTGAAGAAATAATTAAGAGGGAGAATGTTGGAGATAATGATTTCTTTAGACCGTTGTTCAATCAAATTTTCATTTTAGGTTGGCACATTTAATGTTTTGCAATAGAAGATCGAGGTTTATTCAGTTCAAAACATGTGGTGAGGCGGTAAAGAAACCCATACTTGCATTGAAGAAGTTTTGCAGACAGATTTAATGGCTCCACGACTAAGACTTGTTAAACATTTAAGTTTCACTTCTTGTATTTATTGCCACCGCTTTGAGTCTTTTCATAAGTCTTCTATCGGAGGTTTCATCCAATATGCATTGTGCTAAGTTTAAGGTTTTTCCAAAGTTTGAGATCCAAAGGCCTGGTGGTGCAAGTAAGATCGTGTGTTAGACCTGATATATCCGAGGTGTTAACAAGTTTGTTCAGGAGAAGTCATGATGGAGCAAGTCTAATGGTGTATCGAAGTTGCGTGATAGAGTCATCGAGAGGAATCTAAAGAGCGTAGCGGAGGACAATTTAAAGAGGCATGAGCGATACATTGGAGCTGATGTATCATAATTTTGTAGAAAATCCATTGGGAGGAGTGCTAATATTTAGTAGCTTATAGCACATTTGAGTGTTAGAATTCAGATCATCGAAAAAAAAAATAGCTTATATATATATGATTTCACTTTTTAATGAACAAAGAAAGAAGAGAAGAGGGACTAAATAATTTTACAATAGTTCGATGTGTCTCTATATACATTTATGTGTGTGAGAGAGTTTCTAAATTCCCTTGTCTTCTTAAGAAACAATGATAAAACTAGTATATCATTAAGCTCACCACTATAGTCGATCTTAAACTTAGTCTTGGTAATTGTAGTTAATCTTAAACCCGATCTTGCTAATTAAGGTTCAAGAGCACCCTCTGCTCACCAAGTCTCATAATTAATTTATTTATAATAGGATGAAAAGTAATTAGTTCAATTCGATCTAGTTCGAATCTTCCTCCCATGATTAAATCATCCAACAATATTGAAACTAATATAAATAATAAATTATTCCATCATATGGCCATGTCTTATGTCTTGTAATTTTGAAAGGACTTCTTCTTACTGTTTTTTACTTTAGAAATTGTAATATCAACTATTTTAATACATTTATTTACTTTATTTACTTGACACTTTGCAATATAATTCATTCTTCTAAAATCTGTTTTGAATAATACTTTAATCATTTAATATTATAACTATGTGTTATAATTTTGATAAGACGGAATATATTTTTTCTCTTCCTTTGCATTTTTGAAATTAAGTAGAAACATGAGAATCTCACTAATAATATACACTTTAGCACTAATATTTTAAACTTCTTAGCCAATGTCTTGGAACTTCACATCCTTAAAATAATTAAATGAATGTGATGATGATATATTTGGACGTTGTGACGTCACAAGTTCAACTCGTTGTCTATATAGTTTTTATTCTCACATCCCCTTTCTTCATAAATTAGGGTTATAATTTTATAATAAATATTATATTATTATAATATAATAATAATATAACATAAATATTATTATAATATTTATATTATATTATATAATAAAATTAGTATCCAATTATATTATATTATATTATTTTTATAATCATAATATTTATAATTAAAGGTAGAGTTATGAATGTATTAGTATTTATAAATTCATTAATAAAAGATGAAATGATATAATTGGATGAAGTTAGGGTTTTACATATCTAGATTATAGGGTACAAGGATGCCAATTCCATGTTAAATATGGGTCTAAATGATGAGTTGTCGGATTTCATTGAAGACCCACTAGAAGGTTAATTAATTTTCGCATAGGGACCCTTCACTCCTTGAGTCTTGGTAGACTTTGAAGTCTTAATACATTGTGGGGGGGAGTTGTGTGAATCAAACTTTAGGTTATCATTCCCAAATTTCTATATGTGCATGATGGTTATAAGGAATATCTAATGTTTAATGTTGTACATATTGTTAGTTTGTGTAAGAAGTCAATTAAGTCTAAGGTGTTTCTATTGTTTGACAAAACTCAAGGTGTGACCAATGGTATCTCCTCTTTTTTGGTTTGGATGCATCGTATTCCCTGATGGTGCATGAAAAGGGCCAGCCTCTTCATAAGGTAGGGATGGTGAAGGATTTTTTGTTTGTGAATTGCGTTAACCGCTTTAATAGATATCCAACGGGGTAAGATGGAGTCAATGTGCTCTAGTTAAGCAAATTAGAAGGTGGTAGTAATGTTAGGAAGGTGATTGTTGGACCTTCAAGATAGGGATGTTGTGGTGCAAGTAATGAGAAGAAGCGATCTAGGATGTAGTTTGCTTCAGTGAAAATAAGTTGAAAGTGTGTCAAGTAGAAGAACTAGTAGATCAAGTTGATGTGTGGGAAAGATATTAAAATGCATAGTTGAGTTAGTGAATAAGGCATTGGTTGGGAATTTTTTTGGTTGGCAACTATCGAAGAAGTCACTCTAGCTATGGATGGAAAGATAATGATTGCTAGTGTTAGGTCATGTTCTTGTATTCCATCTATTGGTGCATGGATTTTTGGATTTCATCTTTAGATATGAAGTGAATGCACAAAATATCATGGGATCTCACTGGTTTTAGTGTCACATGCCATTATTAGTGAAGAAATGGAGCCCTTGTTTTTAATTGTGTATGGAGAGGCCACCTCTATAACAAGTATGGGTGAAACCGAGACAAGATTTCCATTGGGATTTTGGTTAATGAATATGTTTAAAGCCATTGACAATTGTATCGGAACCTTCATGGAAGCAGATTGCAGTGTTTAGATATTGAACACCTATACCATTGCTTGTATCTTTGGTTGCATTGGATATTCATGAAGGTCTACCCACATAGGAGATAGTGTTAAAGAGAAGGAACATGCAACACTATCAATATTTAGATTATGTTAGTATCCCATTTAGATGTGTAAGATACCATGCATATGGTCACTTGGCCATTGATTGTGAAGTTAAGTTTTCTAAAAAGGTTTGGGTAAGAAAATATAGTGAGGCTTCATTTTGAGGGAAAGGAAATCCACCTATTTCATCCAAAGTTTAGATGAAATTTGTGGATGAGATGGATGGTGAGAGCTCCTTAGGCCCAAAGGAGTCTTCAATAGGGAAAATTTTAGGGGTGAAATTTATCCCATGGGTTAATATTCAAGGTTTTTTTCCAAAAAGATATTCGCCCTTTTCCATTTTGTTTTCTAATAGGATTCACCAATATTCCATAGGATTAAAATATTCACCAAAATTTTATGAAACCTATATAAAATCCTTAGAAATTTGAATATTTAAAAAAAATATCACCAAACATTTTAAGGTTGGAAATTTGAGAATTGGTAAGATTCGCTGAGGTTTCTACACTTTAAGAAAATTATGGATCATTAAAACTTTCCATGGTCTTCATTGACATATTTAAACTTAGAAACAATAGTTGGATTATAACTATCAAATTCAATGTTGGATTAGGACGAGGTTCATGTTCTAGATGGTACCTAGGTAGTTGCACCGACAATTCTTTTTTCTAAGGAGCAGAAGACTTCATTGAAAGAAATTTCCAAGGATCGACTTCTTTCTGGTTCAAGTAAGCCTGATTTTTCCCCTACAAATTTTGTCTCTTTAAAAAGGGATAAATTGTCCTTAAATCCTATCACTAAGATAGATCTAAGGGATTACAAGGTATTCTCTCCATCGGAGAATAGGAGAAGAGTCATGGGAGTAGA
This sequence comes from Larix kaempferi, assembly GCA_027924585.1. Lineage (NCBI taxonomy): Eukaryota > Viridiplantae > Streptophyta > Pinopsida > Pinales > Pinaceae > Larix > Larix kaempferi. The sequence continues at coordinate 2,845,367 of BSBM01000104.1, forward strand.
GGAATTGTGTGATAGTTATCCTAGCTAGAAGGACCTAGGTGTTAGAGGGGCTGGGAGGGGGGGGGTTTCAATTACAAAAAGGGTGTTGGAAAAATATGTAATCAATAAAGAAAATAGGGAGGCTTCTGAACACACTTTCGTTCACATCTCTGTATTTTACTAAAAATTTTGGTCATCTTATATATTCCATTGAATTCAAGAGAAGAAATATTCATTTATTTATTTCAAAAGTAGGGTCGATTGACCGTGGTCTTTGCATGGAAAATAAAAAGGTAGGGTTTAGAGTCTAGGAGGGGAAGAAAGTCTCATATATCCACAACCCAATCTAAAGTTAAAAATAAAATTCAGCTAAGCAAGCATTAATAGAATCTTCATGGATCCCTTAGAGTAGACCAGGCCCGTATGGATGGTCTCTTATTATTGGTATGAGTTTCAATGTTTGGGGTTTGGGAAACTCGTTAAAAAAATTCTCTAATACAACTCTTGGAACTTCATAAGCCTAATGTGATTTTTATTCAAGAGACTATGGGGAAGGGAATAAGATATCAAGAGAGATGTCTAAATTTTTTGGGGATTGAGATTTTATATTTGTTGATTTTGTAGTCAAGCCCAATGGGTTGATTCAAAGAAGAGCTCTATGAGGTTAACTAATTATGTTATCATTTCAATAGGTATTGGAGCTAAACTCACTTCTTTGGAGATGAAGGAGATATTTCAGAGTTGTCAATATGTATGGTCCTTATGAAGAGAGAGTGGTCATCTCGTAGGGTTTTTTTTTTTTAAGATTTTTTTTAGGAGAAAGAAAGTGATATTAGACAAGGATTTGACCTTCACGTTGAGTTGGGTAGAGATCTAGGGAAGTGTTGCACAAAGATATCCTCTAGCTATGTTTTTTATTAATAAATTGGAGGATGTTGGTTTGATGGATGTTCAGCCCATTAAAATAGTGGGGTGAATCGAATAAGATGGGTAACACTTTTTGGAAAAAAGTGACGGTGAAAATTTGATTTTTTACTCATGTATTAAATTGAAGCCCTCAAAACTCATATATGCCTTGTGAATTCCGACATGCAACAAAAAAACAAATTGTAGGGAATTATGTTGTTTTTCCACCTATATTTAAATAATAATAATAATAATATTTAATATGATAAAATTGCATTTAATGTTAGGTTTGTTGTAAATTTTAGGAAAAGTTGACAAGTGGCTTATGTGCACGTAAAATAATTTAGTGACAAATGCATAATTTTTGAAAAAAAAAAATGAACATAATCTACACAAAATACACTAGGGCATAAATATATATTTTTTAATTTATGTTGGAAAAATATATTTTTTATTACTTTTCGAAACCAACCATTGAAAATTTTAAGCGCATTTCGTACATGTGTGTGCATGTAAATTTTTTTTTACTGGTTACAAAAATAAAAAAACAAAAAATACCCTTTTGAAGAGGATGCATTGATCTGGGGCGTATATATTTTTCGAAATTTTTTGGTTGATTTTTATGTTGTTAATTTTTCTTTGTGTTGATTTGAACTTGTGGACATGGTTTTGTAAGTGTAAGTTTGAAAAGAAAATAAAAAATTTATATATGAACTCAAAAACCCATAAATTATATTCCAATGGATAAATGATTCATTGATGAATCCATCGATATGAAGTCTACCACCTAAGGTGCATCCCTGGACAGGGTTTAGGCCCGAAAAAGAGGCCAGTGAAATTAAATTTGCAGAAAATGGGGCTAAAAGCTTGATTTTCAAGCCCTCGATCGAGCTATAGAGTTATAGCTTGATCGAGGTATTAAAAAATATTGATCGAGGTTTTGAGCGCATTTTTAAATAGATTGATCGAGGTTTTATCTGCAGTTAAACTAAAATCTCAATTGAGCTAATAGCTTGATCGATTTATTTGCTCTATTGAGCTACTTTTTTACTTTCTATAGTCTTCCCGTGGACTTCTATGTATATTTTACTAATGACAATAGCTCGATCGATCTATTAAAAAACCTTGATCGAGGGTTAAGAAAACCCTTGATTGAGCTATAGAGATTGATCAAGGGTTTTCTTAACCCTCAATTGAGCTTTTTTAAATAGCTCAGTCGAGCGCTTGGTTAAGCCCTCGATTGATATTTTAAAATCTCAAACAAGGGCTTAACAAAAGCTCGATTGAGCTCATTTTTTTCCATACTCGTGCCCTTTGCTTGCCAAAAAGTGTTATCCATCTTCATGGGAGCACCTAGTTCCTACCTAGAGGAATATGCATATATGGGAAGACAAGGTTGGTAAACGCCTTGATTGATTTTTAGTTTGAGAATATCTAATAAGTAAACAAGCATGGATAAGAACATGGGTTGAATTTGGCAAGGAATTAGATCATATTCCATTGTTTATTCAATTTGCAAATCAAGACTCCAAGCCTTCAAGTCCATTCAAGATCAAATCCTATTTAGTTGGAGGATGATGAATTTGTCATGTTGGTAAAAGCTTAATGGAAACTCTATGATGATTCCTTAAGGAAATGAACTAGGATTTAGTTTCATTCTAACCTTAAGGTATTTAAAAAGGTGTTTTCTTTTTGGGCCATGTGGAGTGAATGAAGGAGGATCAAGACTTAATTTTAATCGAAAGTCAAATTGTAGGATTTTACTCTAAGAGGTAAATGGTTTTTTTTGGTTAAATGGTTTTATTGGTGGAGTTTCTAAATAAACTATGAATAAGAGGGAGACAAAATAGAAGAAAATAATTGTATATAAAGAGAGTTAATGGGGGCTTAAGAGGAGGTCCCTTATGGCTATCCAATGGTGATGATAACACAAGATTTTCCATAATTATGCAATTTATAAGAAAAACATAAACACAATTTCGGGAGTACATAAAGATATTGTTGGTGATTAAAAGGGATAAAAAAAAATAGAGACACATTTCTCTTGTTCCTTTAAATATTTAGGATTAATATGGATCTATGTTAACTTATTATAGAGTTTTATTATAAAATTTTATAATTATTATTGTCCATTTTTCTAGTTTTCTATTATTATGATGGACTATTTTTTATTTTTATTTTTTATTGATTTCAAATCTTTTTCCAGTTTACATAACTTGCACTATAAATATAAATACACTTGGCTACTCACACAACCCATTATTTTTTTAAAGAATAAATACCAAAAAAAAAATTATTATTAACCAATTAATACACTAACAATTTTGAAATATGGAAAATATTAATCCACTACATCTATGGATATAGACCCAATAGAATAAATTCTAGTAGATTATTTGTTCAAATTTTAAATGGATATAAAAGTGAAATAAAATTATGATATAACAATTAGTGATCCAGTGTTGAAATTTTGCCCATTTCTAACATTTTTTTATGGGTTGTTTTGAAGAGAAAATTGCCTAACCTCTAAATTTTATGGCTATATAGAAACTTACCTATAATTTTATCTTGGTAGAGGTGCATTTTATGGCTAAGTTTTCTAACGGCTTGGTGTAATAATATATGATATAATATATGTTGCTTTAATATATATTATTTTTAAAATGTCATATTGGAAACTCAAGTATAGAAGGGAATGCTTATATTTTAAGGATTGTGTATATTTTAAGGGTGTGTGATATTATTCTATATTATTAGAAGTAATTTTTTTAATACATCGGTGGAAAGTTTGGGTAAATATCAATTTGCGTAACTTTTTTTTTTTTCAGCAGAAAAAAACATACTATTGATATTCAGTACGAATCAAATAGTACATAACTATTCAAGTCTTTAAAATACTTATAAAAAAATAACTTATAACATTTCTTCCTTCTCAAAACATGATTCAAAAAACTCTTCTTCCAAACCTATAAGATCCAAAAAGATAAAAAAAATAGTCACAGAGCATATCATTTTTCAAAAATCTTCAGAGAGCCCACATCACAGATATGTTGACCTTGGAGTTCTTCCCACACAATAACTCCATCCTCACCTTCCATAGCTTGTTTTGATAGTTTATCCGCCAAAGAGTTATCTTGTCGATAGATGTGCTCGAAGGAAATATTTTTGCATAATTGAATTTCTGCCTTGATTCTATAGCACCAGTGAAGAAGGGAAGTGACTTTTAGAATGTACTCACAATAGGCCCATTTAATGGTAACCCTAGAATCCAAAAAAACTTTGAGGTCACCAAAACCAAAAGTGTTTGCCACTTTCAGAACACACAAAAGAGAAAGAAGCTCTACTTTCATGTTAGTACATGTTCCACAATTAAGTCTCAGAGTGTAATAGTGATCGTGATTTAATAATACTGCTCCACCTGCCGCACATAAGCCATTTGTAGCCATACCATCGAAGAAAGCAACAAGACCATTGAATTGTGGATTGAAAGTGCTCACTTTTTGAATTTTGAACCTGCTTTTTCTGTAAAGTAGTCTTTAATCATGTTCACAATCTGTAAACAAGTGTTTTGTAACATCAAAACTTTGTTTTAAAAACAACTTTGTTACGAGTATACCAGATAGTCCATGATATCAAAGCTGGAATAGTAGGATGTGATTTACAACTTCGGATCCAATTAAGAACACATATGTCAAAATTTTCTAATCCCCAATGCTGATCAAGCTTTAAAGAAGACAAAATCATCTTCCAAGTATTTCTTGTAAACTCACAATCCACAAGTAAGTGTTTAGTAGATTCATAATTGTTTTTGCATAAAAAAAAATACTTGGACCATACCACCCTTTCTTAATAATATTATCCCAGGTTTTAATACCCCCTTGCAGCGCGTACAACATAAAATATTTGATTTTTAATGGGAGCTACCATTGCCAGAGCCTTTTATACCACTAGTTCTGCAGAAAATAACATCTGTTTTTTTTATAATAGAATTGTAAGTAGATTTAGCCGTCACCATGCCAGTAGTTGTATTAACATTCCAAATAATCTCATATTTCTCTTGAGTAAGTCTGCATCTAGGCAATTTCAGGTTCCTAATGTAACGGTTCCATTCGAAAGTAGCAAGTCCGGTAAAACCCAAATCCTTTGCAGTGAACTAGTAGGAATTTTGTTCAGACTTATCTCTTATGTTCTTTATATTATTGAGAGTGTAGTGACCACATTCTTTCAAATAGATAAGAATTTACTCTGATAGTTTTAATTTTCTTCTAAACCCAAAATTGAGTCAATACCAACATAAATCTCTTTACCATTTCCTACCCGCCAAAAGAGATCTTTTTCCATCCAATTGTAAACTTTGATGAACCCTGCCCAAACAGGAGAAGAACCCCTAGTTCTTTTATTTGGATTCCTAATCCAATTTATAATATCCCCTTTAATGTACTTCACAGAAAGCACTTTAGACCAGAGAGTAGAACCAAAAAGACCTCTCCATAAAAATTTTAGTCTAAGAGAAACACTGCATGTGAATAAATTTGTTATGCCCCAACCTCCACAACTTTCAGACAATGCTAATCTGTCCCAACTAGCCATAACTAGATTACTACGTTCCATTCCTCAAGTCCACAGAAAATTAAAGAAAATTTTCCTTAACGAATTGATTATAGAGATTGGGACTTGTGCGAGAGAGAACCAGTAAACAGGTATCCCTGTCAATACTGCTTTTACAAGAGTGAGTCTTCCTCCCATCGATAACAATCAACTTGCATAAGGTAAGGCTCCAGTAGAAAGAAAAATAATCTTAATTTTTTTTAATGATTTTTTTTTGTTATTAATAACTTTGTAAATTTTGGGAAATCAACTTTTTTTTTAAATATTATATTAAATGAAATTCTTAATACTAAATTTTTTAATATCTTTTAATTTTTAATATATATTTTTTATCCCTTTGAATTTAATAAATTAGTCTCGAGATCTATACAATATCAAGTTGGTATATGTTTCCTACTTACTATATATCTTCATTATTTTAAAATTTGACTCTTTATTATAAGTTAACCATTTTGTTTTCTATTTTACTTTATTGAAGAGACATTAATATGACATGTTTGGTTATTATTGATTTATTGTAAAGTCATTACATGATGTTATCCACATTAATATATTTTCATCATTTTTTTTAAATTTTATTTTAAATACAAAAAAATATAATACACATTTTTTTAAAATATGAAAATTTCAAGATCTAACATTAACAAGATTTTAAATGTATTGGTATGAAAAAATCATTAACAACATGAATTATATGCCATTTAATATTTACAAACATAAAATTAACATATATAAATATAAATTTTATGAACTTAAAATTCACATTTTATATACAAATATATCCATGAAAACATTTTGTATTGCATTTTTATGAATCCATAACATTCTAATACACATTAAGTGATTAACCATAAAGTCATGAATGTATTAATTGATTAATTTATATGAATCCACCAACTAAGGAATTATTATGAATTAGTTAGATTTTAATTGATTAACAAATATATGAAACCATTAGATAAACTATAATATATCTGATTATTTATTGCTTTCTGATAAAATATAATATACATTGGTTATTTATTGGTTTCAAATAAAATATAATATATATTGATTATTTATTTCAATAAATAATTATTGATAAAATTATTAATATATTAATTATTATGGAAAAATCAAGTAAGGAGGATAGATGTACTATGCTTTGCCATTCTTTGGAACTAGGTTTTCTTCCGTAGTCTTCATTGTCCTATGTTCACTACACCCTTATAGTTCACGCAACATTGGCCATGGAGTTGAGCTTCGCAAGGCACAATTTACCTAGTCAAGGAGCACTACTCGTGATCTTGAATTAATATTATTCTCTCGTATTTGCTTGTATTTATTCCATTGTAGAGGGTAGGATGTAATTTCTTCCTTAGGCCCACATAGCTTTCCCTATAGCTATAGTGGAAAAATTGCCTTCATTCCCACCATCACTATGGCTAAGTCTATTAATTGCTAAACTAATCTTTACTAGAAGCATGGACTTAGTCGAGCATAAAAGAAAGGAACAATAACACATGATCTTAGCAAGGATTTGTGTTGAAATGGATTTCTCAAAATGATTTTCTGAAGAAAATTGGCTTGATACAGGTGAATAAACATAGAAGCATAAGCTCAACCATAAGTATATCAACTTCTATTGTCAATCTTGTTATGAGATTGGGCACTCGATTTCATATTTCCCTAATTGAAAGCCAATTTTTTCCATCTATTGTAATTGCATTAGGATCCATGTGGTTTTCGACAAAGGTGGTTGAGATGGGCAATGTCGAGACAATCAACTATTCTTTATCTAGCTATGATATGTGATATGCAATGCTGCAACATGGGATTAATCCTAACTTGATTATAACAAATGTTGACCTTGGTATCCTCAATCATATATTTATTTTTTGGGGGGATTATTACCACAATTTTGGTAGGGGGGATCTACACGGGGCACTTTAATCTCCCCATTTTCAGAAGGGGTAGTTTATGTGGCAAATACAAGTTTAGCTCCATTTACTTATTTTATTTTAAATTTCAGCTATCTTGAAAATTGATTTGATCCATCTCACTTTGATTTTATATAAGTGTAATGATTTTTGAATTTTTTCAGTATCATTCTCAAAAATAATTTGACCATCAACTTGAAAAAAATTGATTAAACCATAAGTTGAAAGTATAAATGGCCATAGGCCAATAATAATGAATAAGAGAAATATAAAATGACAACCATCCAAAACCACAAGTTGAAAGCATAAATAGCCATATGCCAATAATAATGAATAGAAGAAATATGAAATGACCACCATCCAAAATTTATAAGATCTATGTGATTAAACATTATCACTATTATTATTTACTTTATTAATATATAATTTATGTATATTACAACTATGTAATTTTTTATTTTACTAATTGATGCATGTTACACGTATGTAGTTTTTCCACTATGTTTAGAATAACATAAATCTTCTTATCGGTGCATACTTATCATTGCATTAAAATTGCCTATAAGTGGAACAGTATCAAATTATCTTAATTGAACAATGTTCATTTTAAATGGTTGTTTCTTCAAATTATCGAGAGATTATGTTTCCTAAAAATTCGGTTTCCTTTATTAACATGTTTATATATAAAGTGATATTTGATTAATGTGAATGAATAAAGATAGAAGATCTACAAATTTGTGAAAGAAAGTGATCTACGGAACAATTTTTTTGCATTTATGTACAATTTATTGATTCATTAACAATGCACGCAAATTATATAATTCATGGTGAATAAACTTTCCTTTAAATTTTACCTAAGGCTTTTGATTTCTCAACGTCGATGATAAAACAATGGCATGTTCTGAGTGCTTTGTCCATGTCTCGCTATATATTAGAATGTCATCATTATATAAAATAATAAAGTTTTTGATTTATCATCCTCTATGATTTAGTTAGTGCATTATTGAGTTTGAGTGGAATCTTCATTCCCTCATATATCTCTTATCAAGTTTTGAAGGTTTCTTTCCATTGTCTTCTCCCTTCTTGAACCCAATAATATCCCAACTTCGTGGCATTGTATTTGGAGAAATATATTACTCTACAATTTTTAACTAGATCATTGGTCCTTAAAGTTGGGTATCAATTTATAATCATTATTTTGTTCAATACTTTATAGTTAACACATATCTTCCATGTAGTATATTTCTTTAGTACAATAATTTATAAAAATTCACATGGAGATGATTTATAAATTATTGGAGATATTAGATTAGAACAAATTGTCAAATTTTTACAAAGGGAAAAAACCTACCAAGTGAAGACTATGTTTTTCCCTTTTCTTCTCCAATATGTAATGCAAATATAGAGAAACTGGTATTGTCAATGGAGTTACCTATGTCAATGTGGTGTGTATGGCTACTACACGATCTCCTACTTCCTTTCCTATCTCTATTATCCACTGAGTGGCTCTTGCTCAACTATGGAACAACACAATAATACCATTAGAATGGAACTCCCTTGGGCCCAATAGTTAACAATGTTGTGATAGCCACACTACTACATAGAGGGGGTATTAAGACAATATTTGTGTAAATTATCTCAACTTAAGACAATAAAAAAATTGTATATTGTCTTAAATATTGTCTTTAAGCAAGTGTCTTAAACTATTGTCTTAAATTTAAGACAATAGTTTAGGGGCTAAATTTTTTGGGGCGGAATTTAGCCAATTGACTATTTTTTTGGTTTTTTTTCAAAACAATAAATTGACATATCGCATATATTTATGTAAAATATGTTTCTTTATCATAATATTCGCCTATCAATCTATATATATATTTTTTCAATCCAAAACAATCGCCTAGTATCCTCAACTCCCAATTAGGTTTAGAGTTTTGGACCCTATAAAATATTCACATGTGTGTTTAATGAAAACTAACATGGAATTACTCCATATCATGGTAGTCAATAAAATATGTCAACTAATGGAAAGGATAACTTCCTCATACAAACTCCAATTAAAATAATCTTTTCCAACTAATAGAAAAGATTTTCTTCTACTCGTTGTGTTACTCGTCTAAGCTTCTATTTTTTATAAGTGTCCTCCAACATTCCAATGCCAAATAATCCAAGCTACTTTTCAATTGATATATGGAGTCCATCGACGTTCTTTCATTACAATTTATTCTTCATGATAAGGTAGTTTTAGCTTTACGATGTATTTTGAGGTTCTTTGGCCACCTTTCTGCTTCTAAAATCGCCAATTGTTATAGAGCTCCTTTCTTACTCCGTAGGATAAAAGTTTTGACACATAACTAGTTGGAATTCCTGCGAACGAGTGATTGGTAGTTGACCTTACTGTTGTTACTGCCCCTTGAAGCTATCCCGCCACAATAAGAGCTGAAGTTCCCCCAGTTACAGGCTTCTAAAAGGTACGTTCAAATTATCTACAGTGCAGGAATTTGAATTACAGTGACTGCTTGACTGAATTCTGAGCTCCAAACGCCCATGTCTATTTCTAATTGGAATGCCTTTACTTCACTTAAGGTCTTTCAGGTGTACAACTACTGTTTTTTCCTCTGTGAGGGTGTAGTATTGATACGAAGAAGCTAGTAATTGATACGAGGAAGCTAGTAATTGATACGAGGAAGCTAGTAATTGATTGATTTCGGTTACATGAAATTGATTTCAGTTATAAATAACTTTTCTATCAACCTTCAATTACAGTGATTTGATTTTGGTATATATTGGCTGTGCCTTGAAACATGGAAATCAATGAAAACATGGAATCACAAAAGCAGAAGTGATCCAATTGTTTGTTACACTCTTCTATGAATATGAATATATAACGTTGATTAAGTCATCCAAATAAGTTAAACAAGATGAAGATGAAAAATGAGAAGCTAAGCGAGGTTTAACTGTATTTACAGCCACTTTCTTTTTATGAAACTATACACACCATTTCCTATAAACTCATTCTTTTGTATTAATGACAGGTACAATGTGGTGTAAGAGGTCACCTGGGCCCTGCTTGCAATGCTGTAGGTTATGTTGATAGACAAGTGTGGGGTATAAATCATTTGTACCAATATCCTGATTGGAGAAGGTCAAAGGTCAGAGCTTGCACTCCAATCTTCAAAATGTATTATGCTATGAATAGTTATTCCACCATATTTACCTAAAAGTTAAAATTTTATATTTCAGTACTGTACAGAGAGCTCTCCAGGAGAAGGGCCACTTCGCAAGGACGCACCTGCATGGTGCTGGGGACCATTTGAATCTGAAGGCATGTTGAGGTTCGTCTTTACAAAGGAAATTATCTCAATATTTCATCCTTTATCCCTCATTGCTTATGTCCATATAATATTTTCTTCAACGTTCTCTTAAGTTCAGATATGTACGGATTTCCTACTTTCTACATTTTGCAGTTCAGTCTCTGCAATCCTGACTAGCATTATTGGAGTGCACTATGGGCATGTTCTCATCCATTTCAAGGTTTATCACTAGTTTCAATTTGTCTTTTCCTCATTTTGCAATTTAGAAGTGCAAAATAATCTATAACTGGTAATGATTGTATGTGGAATCTGTATTTAATTCTGATAGAAGAATTACAAATTATTGACAGGACCATGCTCAGAGGCTGAAGCATTGGGTGAACATGGGTTTGGGATTCCTCATTCTTGGAGTTATTTTACATTACATGGATGGCAAGTCGATAAAAAAATATAATTATCAAATAGCTTTTTCAATTGAAATATGGAATGTATGAACATGGGTTTGGGATTCCTCATTCTTGGAGTTATTTTACATTACATGGATGGCAAGTCGATAAAAAAATCTAATTATCAAATAGCTTTTTCAATTGAAATATGGAATGTATGGTAATCAAATTTTTTTTCTAAGTGTAATCTTTTTATAAATGTATAAAAAAATTAGATGTCATTAAATTTGATTATTTTTTGTGTTTGGCATATTCTATATTTAAGATGGATCTATAATATATTTATCATGGATGAATCTATAATAGTTTTAATGTTTAATAACTTTTGTAAAATTTAAATTTAAAATGATAAAAAGTATACATGTTATTTTTTATAAAGTTAAGGTACATGATTATAACATCTTCTTATACTTCTTATACTGACCTGTAGAGCACTGAGCTACTCACCAATGGTGACACAGATGTGCATCTTTCAATTTTTATATCCTACTGAAATGACTGATCTTGGATTTATAAATACTAACTGTAAATATATGCAATGATGATTGCTTCTATGGTCTCTCTTGCAGCAATTCCGTTGAACAAACAACTGTACAGCTTCAGTTATGTTTGCCTCACAGGAGGAACAGCAGGACTCGTTTTCTCAGCCTTCTATCTTCTGGTATTTCTCAGCACCTATGATATGCATTGTTAACACATACTCATAAATAGAACATATGATATGTTAACACATATTCATAATTAATATGAATCTGTCATGTCCCTACCCTAAAAGTGTCAAATTCTGAAACTAACAGTCTCGATCACAGTGTTAAAATGAATTTGTGCTCGTGTTCATTTTGACTCCAAGAATTCTCGACTGAAAATGCATTTTCCCTTATGTTGTTTGTTAATTGTTAATTTTTCAGATTGATATTGGATTTAAGAAGACCATTCCTGCTCTTTCAATGGATTAACATGAACGAAATTGTGTTTGTTAATTTTTCAGATTGATATTTGGGATTTAAGAAGACCCCTCCTACTCTTTCAATGGATGCACATGAACGATTTGCTCGTTTTTGCCATGGCAGCCTTGCGTATATTCCCAGCCTTTGTTAATGGATGGTACTACGACACCCCTAACAATACCTTGGTAAGTATATTTATCCATCATTCATTCTTATTTTTACAGAACATTATCATAACAAACATTCTAAATTGTACACATGATATTTGATAAATTAAAATAAGATATTTGTTAATTTGTAATTTTTTGGTTGCAGTAGTCAGAAGTTATCTGATGAAAAACTTATTAAGTAATCATGTTCCAATTCCTGAATACTAACTACAACAACTAGGAATTTGAGCAGAATATTATGAAACATTGCATATTATAATTAGTAGATTCTATTATATACATAAACAATATAATTTTAGGCTTTTTTCTTTTTTCAAACATATAAATGAAAAGATATGCAATTTACTTCATGGAATAAACATGGTGTAGTGTCTAATTTCCTAGAGGATAAGGTGAATACCCCTATAAAGACATGACTTATAAAACTGCATCTAGTAACATCAAAGAATGTACCCAATGATCATTTGACTGAGCAAAACTAACTTAAGAATTGAGGAGTTTTTGCAATTCAACATATGATATATCATTATTTTGGGATCATATGCTTAGTGTAAGTCATTAAGCTTTTTTCCATATCCCATTATTAACTTGCAACTAACTAATTTCTCACCACTTAGCACTCATTGCATCAGGTGATACTAAGTGGACTATTCAAAACTATGGGAAATTAGTCAGTTGCGACTATACTCATGGGATATTGTGATCCGAATCTTGGGGGTTGAGACCCGGAAGACTTGAATGTCGAGAGAGGAGGAGAAGAGATAGCTTCAAATCTGAAGTGGACTATGGATTAACTATGATAAAGACACAGTAGCGACATTTAGGCTATGAAAAGTCTAGACACACAAACATAGAGTAAATATGCCACATGGAGGGGTGAGGCTCAAAGAGGGTTCTTTGAGCCTCACCTCTCAAAATATACTAAGTAATGAACTTGGAACCAATAACCCAATAATAACTCATTAAAATAAGGGAAAGATAGAATGCCAAAAATAATAGCTTGCTTTATTGAGAAGGAATAAAGCCCTTTATAGAATATCATTACAATGTGCCTTGAAGCCATACTATGGAACAAAATCTTGGGATACCAAATACGATGGATGGGTGTATTGTAAACTATGGGTTGCATGGAAGATTCCAAAATCATGGATGGGAGAGGGTGGCCTCTCCATTTAATGTTTTTATGATGAATGGAAGATGGTGGCTTCTCCATGTAATTCTTTTATGACTTTATATCCGAATTTAGACCATATGCCCCGTAAAATTCGGATCATTCCTCCCCACTAAGAAAATGATGGTCTCCACCATTTTGTGTTAAAAAGAGACCCATGATTACAATGTGCTAGTTACCAATGAAGATAAGGGTTTTGTGTGGTTAACCCATAACCATGGGTTTTGTGTGGTTAACCCATAACCATGGGTTTTTTGTGGTTGACCCATAACCGTGATTACAATACATAATTGTGGGTTTTGTGTAGTTTCCCCATAACTGTGGGTTTTGTGTGGTTGACCCATAACCATGATTACAATACAAAACTGTGGGTTTTGTGTGGTTTCCTCATAATTGTGATTTTTGTGTGGTCGACCCATAACCGTGGGTTTTGTGTGGTTAACCCATAACCGTGGGTTTTGTGTGGTTGACCCATAACCATGATTACAATACATAACTGTGGGTTTTGTATGGTTGTCTCATAACCGTGAATTTTGTGTGGTTGACCCATAACTGTGGGTTTTATGTGGTTAACCCATAAACATGGGTTTTGTGCGGTTGAACCATAATTGTGATTACACTACATAATTGTGGGTTTTGTGTGATTAACCCATAACCATGATTACAATAAGATTTCATAAAAGTCCAAAAATTGAAAATTTCATAATCTTTGGTGCAATTGATGTCTTGTTGCAAATCCATTCATAGCTTCTGATGCAGATAATGAAATTGAATTCCGTTAAAGACTCATTTGAGATCTCGAAGAGACCTTTCCATCCATATAATAAAATTACTCTATGGTGGCCCAGTGAGTGAAAAAATGTTTGTTGAAGCTCAGGAGACGTGCGCGCACTATTTTGCAAACATATGTTGCTCTAGTCAATGATATCTCTCAAACTAGAAAGTCAAATGAAAAACTCTGAAATGCCCATTTTAACTGATGGAAGGACCTTTCCAATGAGATATGGTAGAGCCCCTGAAATGTTATGTGGAGTCTGTAATACTTGTTTAAAGTTGTTGTACGTGCAGTCGAATTGTGTACAAACATGTGCTACTTCAAACAAGCATATCTCACAAACCAGGAAACAAAATGAAATTCTGTGAAATACCCATTTGAGATGATGGAACAAAATTTCAAATGAGCTATGGTAGACCCTATGAAACATCATGCAGAGTTCAGAACATCCCTCTAACATTTTCTAAATGTGAGAGTGTCAAATGTAGAGGGCCAAGGGTTTGCAGAGCAGCATGGGTTGTTGCAAAGGTTGTAGAACCGCTATTGGAAGCATGAAAACCCTGTAAAATTATTGAAAATGTTGCATACCAATGGATGTATTAGATCCATGTATGGTTCTCTTTGTAATAGTGAACAAAGATCCGAGGGTAGAAAAATATTTAAACCCGCAGTAAGCTTCAAACCCTTGTTCTGAAGGAGAGCGTACCTACTATGATACCACTGATCCGGATCTTTGGGGCTGAGACCTAGAAGACTTGAATGTCAAGAGAGGACGAGAAGATATAGCCTCAAATATGAAGTGGACTATGGATTATCTGTGAGAAAGACACAATAGTGAGATTTAGGATGTGAAAAGTCTAGATAGAGAAACATAGAGTAAATATGCCACATGGAGGGGTGAGGCTCAAAGAGGGTTCTTTGAGCCTCACCTATCAAACTATACTAAGAAAGGAACTTGGAACCAATAACGCAATAATAACTCAATAACATAAGAGAAATATAGGATGCCAAAAATAATAGCTTGCTTTATTGAGAAGGCATCAAGCCCTTTATATAGTATTGTTACAATGTGCCTTGAAGCCATACCATGGAAGAAAACCATGGGATACCAAATACCATGGATGGGTGTATTGTAAACTGTGGGTTGCATGGAAGATTCCAAAACCATGGATGGGATAGGTTGGCCTCTCCATTTAATGATTTTATGATGAATGGAAGAGGGTGGCTTCTCCATTTAATTCTTTTATAACTTTATATCCAAATTTAGACCAAATGCCCCCTAGAATTCGGATCATATTGGTCATAGATTAATGACTTGCAGTACATAGATAATCCAAAAATAATGATATATCAAAACCAACTTGTCAAGTTTCCAAAGCAAAGAGTTTATTTCAACAAGCAAGAAATCCAAAGAACAATGTGAAAGATCATGTGATTCATAAATTTAGAATATTTACTTTAACATTAGTAGGATAATGACCACTTCCCTTGCCAATTGAGTTTAGGTTGAGTGGTTTGAGTGGAGGAGTATTATCCTTCTTATCTAGGTTCAATTCCTGCTAATGACATGTTGGGCTCTTAATTGAGCCACCCTTGTCTCAACATATTATTTTCTCCCTACATCCCTTGTGGAATAAAGGGGGCACTTATGTAGATGTAGAGAGCACCTACGGTTCCATGAACCACATGAAAAAAATAATGACCACTTCCCATGCTACCATAATGATTGCTAACAACATAAAGATTATAAAGATGCCTCTAAAGTACATTCTTCCTTGAAACATATATTTTTAGGTATGTTAGAGTATAAGGCTTAATTAATGTTGTTAATCAAATGATAACTAAATAATAAAGTTGTAATGGTGTAACAGTAGTATAAACTCCATTGTATAAAATGACTTCATTGTAATAAATGATATACCTTTTACATGAGTCCATCAAGTTAGTTGCTTATCATGTTTGCATGTTATCTTGAATATCTAGAAAAACAACTTGTTATCAGGGCAGGAAGGTCTTAAGTCTTGTTTTAAGTGAATCATTCATTATTAATAGTTTGAGAGAAGCCATAAAAGGAACAAAGAATATTTAAAATGTGGTTTATCAAACCTTCTTTACACAAGATAAGTCAAGTGCAAATCTCAGAGAAGAATACAAGCCTTAACTACCACCAATGATCAAAGGAGGAATCTATAAGAAGAAACATGTCCTCCCATGAGTACAATAGCTACTAAAAAAGAGTAATATCTTCCACTATCAAGGACAAATTGAGTTGTAGTTGGATAAGTGAACCATTCCCAAAAGGAGTACAGAAAAGGCATACAAAAACCATTATACTTGAGATAGAGGAGTCACCAACACATCAATTACATCTTAGTTACAAAAGAAGCAATACATATATAAACAAAGTACATCCACCATTATTGGATGTAATTAACACAACAATTTGAATGAGCCATCAGTTTTAGTGTAAGACCCATAACCAATGTCAATATAGAAAAAGTGCCATAAGAGGTGTCATTTGTCTCAAAGGATCAAGCCACCCTCTAAAATTGAGTCTCCATTTGAAATTTCTATAGCCACCAATTGTGAATAAAGTCAACAAATTCTTTGCCTCGCTAAGATTGAAGAAGGTCAAAGAATAAATATCCGATGCCACCAAATTTGAAGGAAAATTGATTCATCGCTTGTTTGAGATAAAGCAAATGATTGTACATCAATGGAAAAGAGAAGATAAGTTTGGTGCATGCAAAGACGTTACTACATGTAGAAATGAATACATGGCATCATAAGATGTCTATCGCATAAAGAGATAACATGAATTGAAGTAGCCATATCATGTTTTTTGTTTGAGTGGATGAGGGAAATTTCATGTGGGTGTAGCCACCTATTGATAAATGGAAGGGCCATCATCAAGACCGTCTGAAGGGGGAGTTGTCATGTGAATGGAAACCACATATTGATGAGTGGATGAGCCACCATCAAGACTATGTGAACGGGGTATTATCGTGTGAGGGTATCCACCTGTTGATGAGTGGACATGAGAACAGTTGTGTGTAAGGAAAGTAA
The DNA here is from genome assembly GCA_027924585.1 of Larix kaempferi. Lineage (NCBI taxonomy): Eukaryota > Viridiplantae > Streptophyta > Pinopsida > Pinales > Pinaceae > Larix > Larix kaempferi. The sequence continues at coordinate 2,862,665 of BSBM01000104.1, forward strand.
CCATACTAGAGCCACCAGTTGAAAATAGAGAGAAATGTCATTCTGTAAAGAAATGCTAAACAGAAGCATTTGCATATAGAGAGGGATGCAGTGGATGATAGATATTTGTTCAATAGCCTGATATGCTTGTGGATCTATAGGTTGGTCATCATACCTTTATGAATGTTATGAGCCATTGCAAGTTCTAATGGTTTCCAATGATGTTAGGAAACCTAGATAATATTTAGGAGGTTGCACCCTTTAGAGGAATAGGGAAAAAATTAAAAGAGTCTTACAAGTTCAAGAACTATTTATCAAAGAGAAGCATTTGAAGATTATTTTTCATTGATGTTTTTTTATTTGTATTATAAGCCTTAAGAGGGGGTGTTAGAGTATATTGGGATTAAGTAATGTTGTTAATTAAATGACAATTAGATAATAAAGTTGTAATGGTGTAACAGTAGAAGAACTACCTCTGCGATGACATACAAGGGGATCAAACCCATTGTATCAAATGGCTTCATCGTAATAAATGATATCTTTTACATGAGTATGTTAATTCCATTGCTTCTAATGTTTGTAACTTGATTATGTAGAAAATTAACTAGGTTGAAGTTATGAATATGAAAGTTTACAAGTGTTTCCAATTTATGTTTCATAGACTGACTATATAAAAACGTTTTCACATGAACTACTAGAACTTTTTCCAACCTCCATAAATCCAACTTTGTGCTAGTTTCTCAGTCATCCTTACAACAAGGACAATACATGTATGCATGTATCCCAAGATTAGAAAAATCCAAGCACAGATCAATCCATTGGATACATCGAACATATGTAAGAAATCATCTACTATTGCATGAAAAAGAAACAATAAATTGTTTAAAATATCCTTATGCATGAACAACTAATTTGAGAAAAGAAACATTGTTTCACTGAAAGAAAGATCCTACTTACCACATCTCTTTGATCACTAATGGCTCTTCCCATAACAAATCCTCCAAACATACATGTATACAATGAGATACATTCATGTCTTTATTTTTCAATAGAAACCGAAAATTGAAGGCTTTAAGTAAAGTTTCAATATAATATGTACTATACTTATCTAATTCTTTCTCTAATGAGTAGATAAAGGCTTAAACTCTTGTACATGTATTTGATATTAAACTAAAACTTAGATCCAGGAAAGGAGTTGTTGATGATGATAAGATGGGGTTTGTTGTTGGGATCTAGGTTTAAACCCTTTATTCTTTAATTTGGCTGGAAAAGGTAGGATATGTTTACATAAAAAATACTAGGCAAAATCTTGTTGGGAGATTGTAGTTGGGACCCATAAATCCTTATTCGGGACACTTAGAGCAGCAGAATCCCTCACCACGTTTTCCCCATGAAGCTATGCTCTCTAAATTGGAGAGGGCTAGTTAAGCCCTCTAAAATATTAGCTCTAAGAAGACTGGTAGAATTTGTTAAGCCTCATCTTTTGTTTTACAAGAACTAATGTGTGAACGGAGTAAGATATTTACTAAGCTAAAGAAGATATTTTTAGATTGGAATTTCTGCTTTTTAGATGCTAAAGGGTGCTCATGAGGGTTAATATCTGGATGGCACACCCAATTTTTGTCCTTCTCTAATTCTTGGGCAATGGACTTTGTTCTTGGAACTGAGTTGGTCTCTAGAGATGTAGGAAAGGATTTTATCCTAGTTAATATATACGGGCCATATTCTTATAGAATGATTTTTTAGGATAATCTTCTTCCTAAAAAATTTATCAATTCTAAAAACCTCATTATAGGCAAGATCTTAACTTTTCTTTGGGTTGCTCGGAAATATGGGGAGTCTCAGCTCAGAAGGAAATTCTAGCATATTATTTCAATTAGAAGATGGAGGAATGCGACCTTCTGGATTTAGTTCCGGCTAAACTGAATCCAACTTGGAGCAATAGAAGAACACATGCTGATAGAATTGCAAAACACATTGATTGCTTCTTTATTTCTGAAGGCATGCTGGAACTACCCTTTAGATTCATAAAATGGGTAGGTGTGGGAGCGGATCTATATCATAGGCCCATAATATTGGAGATTGAGTTAGACGGTCCCAAACTGACTTCACCTTTCAAGTTTAGTTCTCTCTGGTTAATTGAACAAGACTATGTGGATAATGCTAAATCTGCTTGGATAAACTTTAATGCTACTAGTTCTAAATCTGCCTCAATTCAAATTTTAAATAATCTAAAAAAGATTAAGGAGACATCCTATGATTGGGATTCAAAAAAGAGAGTACAACTAGACAAAGAACTTAAAGAGATTGAGAAAACCCTAGCAGACTGGAATGATGGTGCAAGATCAGGTTTTGTCTCAGAAGATTCTAAAAAAGAAGTCCGAAGATTGGAGCAACGTCACAGAGAACTCTTGGCTCTTTGTGAAGCAGAATGGAGAATAGAATGTCAAGCATTATGGCTGGATAAAGGTGATGATAATACAAAAAAAATTCACCAATTTGTGAATCAAAGGAAGCATTGCAATACTATCTAGAAAATTAAGAATAAAGAAGGGATTGAAGTCAACAGTTTTGAAGATATTTCTTCAATAGGAATACAACATTTTCAAATTATTTTTCAGACTCAGGAATAGAAAAGTGTAGTAGATATGGTAATTATAGCTCATCTCCTTCCTACTATTGTTGATAATACTGATAATCTTAGTTTGATGAAGCAAAGCTAGATTTGAATAATTTGAAGAGGTTATCCATAGCTTCAAGCATGATAAAATCCCGGGACCTGATGGTTTTCTAGCTAATTTTTTCAGTGGATTCTTTGAGATTTTGAGGCATGACCTTCTTAGGGTTATTGAGGACTCAAGGAGAGAGGGGAAAATTCTAGCATCTTTTAATGCCACTTTCATAGCATTAATCTTGAAGTCTGATAATCCATAATATTTTAGCAATTTTCGGCCAATTTCTCTATGTAGCTCAATTTACAAGATAATTTCTAAGATTATAGCAAGAAGAATCAAGCCAATACTATCATCAGGTATCTCTCAAGAGCAATTTTAATTTTTCCTTGGAAGGTAGATCATTGATGCAATTGGATTGGAATAGGAAGAGTTACATTCTATAAGGACTAAGAACTTGAAGGATGTGGTCATCAAAATTGACTTTCCAAAGGCGTATGATAGGGTAAGATGGGATTATCTGAAAATGGAAATGATTCAAATTGGCTTCCATGCAGAATTTATCTAGTCAGTTATGGAATGTATTTCTTTAGTATCCTTCTCTATCCTAGTCAATGGTGCAACTTCAAATTTTTTCAAACCAACCCGTGGTATTCATCAAGGATGTTCGTTTGCGCCACTCTTGTTCCTTCTAGTGGTAGAGGGATTACGCAAAGCTATAATGGAAGTTAAACTTAGAGGAAGATTTAAAGGAGTTAATATTGCTAGGCATTTAATGCTTTCCCATATTTTGTTTGTTGATGATGTTTTAATTTTCTATGAAGGATCCTGCAGAGAATTGCAAAACCTGTTTATTATTATAAAGATTTTTTTCTCAGCAACATGTATGGAAGTGAATGTGAATAATTATTTGATTGTTGCGGAAGGAGTAGATGGGGAGGTCAAGATTTTAATGCATAGGCATTTTAATTTCATAAACTTTGAAGTTGATCAAGGACTTTTCTATCCGGGCTTCAAAATCAAACATGTATCATATCTTAATAAAGATTGGGAATGACTTATTACTAAATGTGAAAGAATGATTTCCAATTGGTATTTTCAGTGGCTATCCAAAGTAGGAAGACAAGTTCTTGGTAAATATGTGATTGAGGCAATGCTAGTCTATTGGATGAATTTGTCATGGGTTCCTTAAGGAATTCTCGAAGCTATAATGAAATTAATGTTCCGGTTTTTTTGGGTACGTAAGTCAAAGAAAAAATGGATGGTTTGTGTAATACCCCCTGTTAACACCCAAACATTGTTCACCTAGGTCATCCCCAGGGAAATTTTTAGGGGCGAAATTTAGCCAAATGGCTATTTTTTGGACTTTTTTTCAAAAAATAAATTCGCTATTTGGTCATTTTTAGCCTCTATTATCGCCTATATTTACATAAAATATGTTTTTTTAGCATAATATTCGCCAAAATTTTCAAGTTTCGGTAGTAAATTGTATGTTTTAGATTTAATATTCGCCTACCAATCTATATATATGTTTTTTTCTATCCAAAATAATCGCCTAGAATACTATACCTAGTTATACTTTTATAATCCTTAAAAAATACCCTGGTCATCCCCCTAGTCACATAACCCATTTATCCATTTTTCCTATATTTTTGGCCTCCAAAAAACCCAAAAATCCCTAAATTGGTAACCAAATGGGAAAAAATCATTATTTCTCTCATCAATTTATGAAAATCCTTCAAAAAAGCTTAAAATCCCACAAAAAAGGGTCAAAATCCCCAAAAAAGAAAAAGAAAAGGGGAAATTATTCAAAATAAAGAAAAAAAGAGGGAAAAATCAAAATACCACAAACCGATACTAGTGGTTGCCCAATACCATGGGTCAATACTCCATCGCCCAAAATTGCTTTAAAAAGGTAATAGAGTCCCCCCATTTAACATCCATGATTCACTCTTCCCTACCGAAACTCTGCCAAAATTCCTATTGAACTCTAGCCTACCTCTTTGAGCTTTTGTTCCCATTTAGTTGAGTTCTAGCCACCATTTTAGAATTCGGAGAAGAGCAAGGAACCTTGGAGACTCGGAGCACTACTCTTCGTATAGGTGCGAGGGTCCCCACCTACTCACCTCTTGAGGTAAATATACATTGTAAACCATTTTTTACAAGAGTAATACAAAATCAATATTTGATTCATGGGTTCTTGTTTGTTTGTTATGTTACTGCAGTAATTAGTTATATTAGATTTTTAATTTTATTTGCATTCACACATTATCCATTTACGAGCTGCTACTAAGGGTTCCATAATCCCTAGTAGGTTCCCTTTTGCACAAGCTGGTGTGAAAACACTAGCTATAGTTTTTGGTGACTCCAACCAGGTCGATTCCCATCTATCTATGGTTTTGTATGATCAATAGTTATTTTTAGTTTTCTACTTTTTGTTTTGATTTCATTTTACTTTTATGGACTAGCCTTGGACCCTGTACTTGCGGATATGGCTCTTTCCTTCACAGTACCTTTCATTATTTCCATTTTTACGACTCAAACCTCAACTGCAAATACCTTTTCTACACTGCAAAGCGCAACTTTCCTCTAGTAAACTGCGCCCCGAGTGCGACTTTCAACATGAAACCCACGCTCCTGAGCGTGAATTTCGGTCTACAACTTGTGCCCTAAGCGCGCCTCTCGGCTTCAAACCGGCATTCCAAGCACACCTTTCTTCCTGAAAACCTCGTGCCAAGCACGCTTCTGAGCCCGAAACCGATGCTCCAATCGCAACTATTTTCCTGATATGGCACCCTAGTCGCGCCTTTCAAGCCCAGAATCACACCCTTTTTCCTGAGTTTTATTTTTCTATTTTGGCACAATTATTTTGCAGTCTACAATGCCTAGTGCATGGCATTTCCCTTAACAGACACGTCCTAAACCTACTTTTATCTCTTTTATTCACCTTGGCTGCATCAATAACCCCCTGTTTTCCTGCACCCATTTTCCATTGGTATTTTTTCTACTATTTTCTTGTTGTGGCATTTGAGACAATTCAGTGTGTGTGCATCCTTAGTGCATTACTATCTCTTGCATTATATTTCAACAAGCTCATTTATTGCATACCTATCATAGCATTTCGTACAGTTATTTGAAAAAGCAAAAGAAAGAGTTTTTTTCAGTCTCAGTTGTTTATTTCAACATTTATTTTCAGCGATATTGGGTTTACACCACTTGTGCACCAACACGCTCCCTATAATTCAAGTGAGACTAAAATTGGATTAATTAAACACACATTAACCCCACTTGGGGACCCAAAAACAAATTTGCAGCTAGGTAGGACATTGGGGTTAGGCATCCAAATAGCACCCCCTTTGTCATACACATTTGAGACATAGTTGTTGTCCTTTAGGGAGCCAAAATATCATATTATTTATTGGTATGGTTGACACTGATTGGCCGGAGGGCCTATCCCTTAGGAGGGAAAGTGGAAAGACTGGTTTTGGAAGTCTGAGTGGAATACCGCTCTCCATTCTGTACTGAAGGACACCAACTCATTGTTCTCATCGTGCATGCTGCCCCCCATACTGGGGGCGTGACGGCCAAAGAACTGAAGCCGCTTGACACCTTTTCGAATGTGCCATGAATGGGGTATCTTAGTTTCCATTCTTCTAGGACTCTTTTACCCAAAATCCCTCTCGGTAGGGGGATATCCTTTATCCATTTGGTTCTACATTTCATATTCATGACTGCAAATTTCATCACCATGACGGGGATATGATTTTTGTGAGCTTCCATATCTTTTAGATAGGTGTTTGTATGATCCTATACCCTCGTAGGTCAATGATTCTTTTTTCTTTCTAGGAGTGTTGCTTGTGGGTATTCTGACCATTTTTATCACTGATCCACTTGCTGCAGCACGTTGTTGTAGTAAGTGTTTTTGAGCTTGTTGTTGGCCTGATTGTTGTCTTTTTGTGAGATCTCCTTTTGCACGTACGGTTGCACTAGGATTTCTGAGCGTTTTAACCCCCACAACACTTTAGCACTTTTACACCTATCACCATTGATTCATCGCGACACTCTCATCACCTATGGGGACAATCCCCGCAGTGAGGTCCATTGGACCCCACTCATGGACCCCACTCATCATGCTGCCTTGAGATGCACATCTTCGTCATCGGATCTTCATCTCGATGCCCCTTATTACACCTCTGGCTCTGAGTCAAATTTACCCATATACACAACTTTGTCTAGCCCCATGGTCAGCGTGAATCCCAACACATTTTTTGGTGGGATTATCAGCAGCAGATCCACCACTGGCCCCGCTACCACTTCAGCATCCATCTGAGTTATTCCATCTATAGGACCTACGCTGGAACTACAACTACTACCTCTCTACCCATCAGTAGAAGATCTATTCCGACCACCGTCCCTTAGTTACCAGCAGTACCCTTAGGGACCCCGATCCCTTTTTTCAAATACCTCCACTCCTTACTGGTGGTCCCTTGATCCCAATCATGAATCACGCCAATCCACCACCATCAGTGGAGGTGGCCCCATGGTCACCGCCATGGCTAGTGCGCAGTCCACTTCGACCATGTCACACCCTCCTGCTAATTTTCCATTCATGGCTAGTCTCAACCTACTTGATCTGACCTGATTGACTAACGATCCGATCCAACATGACCCTACATGGCCTCCCATGCCTATCAAACTCCCTTCAGACATCCCAAAGTTTGAGGGAAAAGGTGGTGAGGACCCCCAGAACCATATCATGTCCTTCCACTTATGGTGTTCCCCCAAATCCATAGTGGATGACTCGATCTTCCTATGCATTTTACAATGGAAACTCATTAGTGTTGTAGCCAAGTGGTATATTGAATAGCCACATGGGACACACTCCACTTTTACATCCCTTGCTTCGAATTTCCTGTAGTTCTTCCAGCTACCAGTCCGCTACGACATTGGTTTTGATATTTTATTATCTTGTAGACAAAATATGACCATCATATCACAAATCATATCCATGAATGGTCTAGACATTGTATTTTGTGTAAGATCAAGTTAGATGACCATAACTTTTTAGATTGGTTTTTGAAGTCCCTCATACGAGTTATTGCAAAGGATGTGGCATCTGAACGACCCCAAACCGAAGAAGAAGCCATACTTAAATCCCAACAGTTTGACCTTATCTATGCACAGTTGGGCTACCTTTACACCATTTTACCTGATGCTCCTCCCATTGATTCCTCCCGAAAGGATGCATCGGGGGAATCCCACGCTGCTAACGACATTATTGGAAACGTTGCATCTACCAAATAGGCATACGTCCATATGCCTCCCATACCCACCCCTGCTTATAATCCTACGCCTAGTTCCACACCACTCACCAAGAGTAGTGGTCCCGACCTTTTGCGTGCCATGACCCATTCTGGAGCAACACCTTTGTATGTTCCCCCGACCCAAGCCCATCAAATACATGGAACTTCTTATATGACGCATTGCTATGGTCATACCCTGCCAGCATACGCCCACCCTACAACACCACCTGCCTACTACCACCCCTCGAATGCACCTTCACCCACACAACCTTAAACCCCTTCCACTTATTATCCACCGCCGGCTTCCCAGCACCTTCCCAACCACAAAATCCTCTCATTCCCCAAGGGAAATCTTATGCCCAACAAAACCAACCATAGAACCAACCCGCCCAACGGAACCAACAAGGACAACAAAATAGGGAACATAGACGTAACTGAGGTAATAAGCAGAATCTTGGCAAAGGCGGTCCACCACTGAACCTCCTTGATAATAATGGAGTTGCACTGGCTAACCAAAATCTTGATTGGCCACCTCAACAAGGTAAAAACCCCAACTTACATACAAACCACCCATGTTCTATTTGCGGGGTCTATGGCCATTACACGCACATATGTTCCCATCTGGTGCAAGCTCGCCAACTCTGGAGTGAGGACTCCCAATGTCAAGGACATGCTGCACCTTCGGCACCACCCAAACCCCCACAAACCCACACACAACCTATGGTGTTACGGAACCCCCTACCTACACAATGGGTAGTATCCAACCAACTTTTGGCTCCCCCTGAAGGGGCTACTGCACCATAAAAACTAGTTACTAATGTTGATCCTGTTAGTCAATCCATTGAATCAGATACTCACCACCTTTTAATGATGTCTTCGTCTGATATCAACCTTTAGACACGCTGTAACCAATATGGTTCAACCATCGAGACCATTTATGTGGACAAGGCCACTAACACTATTCCCATAGATTATTCATTATGTCTACCCCCACCACCACTTAAGGGGGGCCCCAAAGCTCCATGATTTCCTCTGCGCCGCAACAATAAAAACCCTAATGCTTGTGCCACCCCCAACTATAACATTGTGGATGACTTAGCCCAATCCCCCATGGCTATGTCAGCCTTAGAATTTTTTAAGAACATCCCATCGTAGTGCAAAACACTATTGTCGGCCATAGGTGCGATCGACCCTTCTGACTCACAAATGATGACATTCGACTTAGACCAATATGAACCCCACATGCCTTCCACCCTAGCATTCCAGGTCTTTGTTTCAATCCGGAACCTTGTTATCCATCGATGCATTATTGATGAGGGAGCCTCTACATGCGTCATGTCTACATTAATGTAGCAGAAGCTAGGATCCCCTCCCCTATATCCATCCACAACTTCCCTACGAGCTTATGATGGCCTCTCATCTCATCTGCAAGGCTTTCTGGCTAATTTTCTAGTCCAATTAGCTGGAAAAACTGTCCTGATTGACATTGAAGTCATCAACACACAAATCGATTACAACCTGCTCCTAGGACGAAGCTACATGTACACCATGAAGGTTGTTGCTTCATCTGTGTTCTAGATTATGATGTTGCCCCATGAGGGACGGGTTGTCAAAATCGACCAGGTCACTTACTATGACCCTATGCACCCACTACACCCAAGAATGTCCTCCCCGTGGTTGACAAACCTGTATTTGGTGCGTCTTCCCCTTTGATTTCCACTATAGGGCCTAGAATTTATTCAGAGGCACCCATGGTCTCCACATTTCATCCCTTACCCCCTCCTTCTCCGACCATTGAGGTCTATGACTTGTGTACCATTTCATCAAGTCAATTAGTCCCTAACTCACAACCCACCACTTCATCGACATCTCAACCACCACTTAAGGCTCAACACCATCGGTACCTAGCCACGTGGGAGCCACACCGATCCACATAATCCCTTTCTTGTTTCCACCATCAGAGGTATTAAGTATTCCCATCATGGCCACACTGAATCTCCCGGGATTGATATTAGGACATCCTGTGTGGTATTTACCTGCCCCTAATCCCACTCCAATGCCACAATTCATTCTTCAATTGGTCCAAATGATCACCACCTCCAATCATCCACCTCCCAGTGTGTTGTCACCATTTTCCTCAAACACCTTCCCGCAATCGTCCCAGGATTCTGGGGGAAAAACCACATAAAATCATACTGTACCAAATGCAACTAAAACCATTGAACCCCCTCCTCCAGCACACACACCTCCCAAGTGTTCCTTGTGTGATGATTTGGGCCACACAACCCATCATTGTATGAAATTTCCCAGCCTTCGAAAACACACAAAGAATTTGGATGACCCCAATATACCGGTTGTCAAAATACCAACCACCCCCCCACCGCGTAACAAATCATTGTGCACCAACCACTCTTGTACCATATGTGGAGTCTACGACCATTGCTCTCATCATTGTCCCAAATTACTGTTGATGTATATGTAACTTCGGAATGTATTTCACATGTATATGTATATTGTATTCCTATAGAGATGGTATTATTCCTCTATAAGGAAGTGTCGTCATTTATATTGTAAGTGTCGTAACTTATACTTGATGGGTTATTAGACCACCTTATTTGGGGTCGGCCCTGTATAAGTCATGTGGGTCAAAGGGTTATTAGACCACCCTATTGGGGGTCGGCCATGTGGGTCAAAGGGTTATTAGACCACCCTATTGGGGGTCGGCCCACTCAGCATTATGTTATGTGGTTAAGTTCGAGCCTACATGAGTTAGGTAAAAAGGCAAGTCAAGTCAAGTATAAATAGAGTGCGGGAGGCACTCTATTTGCTCACTCACTTCTCACACATGCACTAAAGGAGGAGTGGCGCATTTATGGAGGAGGAGGATCTGCTGCTAGGTTATGGCTATATCTCTTGGTTGGTTGTATCATTGCTCTATCTATCTCTGAGGAAGTTATTGGGGTTTTTCACCTTTATGGTTTTCCCCAAGTAAATCTTTGTGTCTCTTGTGTGCTTGCATTATTGTCTCCATGATTGATATGCTGTAGATATGCTGTACATGTTGTTCTCTCAGTTAAGATCCTAGATCATATTGAAGTAAATTCAGAAAATTTAACATGGTATCAGAGCTAGCCTGAAAGAAGGCATGATATGGCATGTATGACACTTGTTGCACTTACGATGCTAGGGCTTGATATAGCAAAAACCAGTCATCGTAGCACTTTCGCTATAAATCCGTTTTGGCGAAGTTTTCGGATCTGAAATTGTTACAGGACAAAGCTAAGATCTCCAGGTATTTTGTGTCCAAAGGACAACCTCTAATTCGTTGTACTTTGTGATTTATGATCTGTACAATATAGGGTTTCTGCCTCTTCCAGATCTGAGTCAAAATCAGGTGACCTTGGGAAAAAGGTCATATCTTGGGCTAGGAAGCTCCAAATGAAATTTAGTAAAAAGTGACAGGTAGTACACAGTCTGTACTATCTCAAGAAACTTTTTCAGAGGCCGAAGTTAAAACAGTGACACGTGGCACACCGTACAAGTTCGCTCTCCTGTTTTATCCCAAAACAGGTCACGTTGCGACATTTGGCATAACTCTCTCTCAGAGAGTCCAATTGAGGTCAGACCTGTCAGGATGGAAAGGTAACAGGCCGAGCTATCTCAAAAAACTTTGATCAGAAAAGTGGAAAATTAGGGCTTCTATAAAAATGGGAATTTTTGAAATCTGTGACCACGGCTGGAAGCTCCTCAGAAAAATAGAAGCTTAGAGCTTTGGATCAAACATTTTGATTGAGCAGAAGAGTGGGATTCATGAAACCCCAGTTCAGGGTCATGTCCAGTGAATCCGGAAGTTTCAAAGGAAAAATTGAGGAGTGAAACTTTGTAGTTTTCAAATTCTGAATATACCAGTTTGATCAGCTCATCAAGGCGCATATTTCTATCCTTTCGGAAGTATGAAATTCAAAATTTGAATTTTTGGGGTTTCTCTGACAAACCCATATCCAGCTCTAGGTCCAGTTCTTGCAAATCAAGTGGATTGGGTTAACCCTAGAAGAAGATGGATTGATCATCTGCATGAGTGAAGAAGTTCCTGTTTCAGAGGGAGATGAGGCTAAGGCCTTACATAAGAAGATTACAAGCGATCTCGATAGGTATGACTCATCAAGGTATGTTTCGATATTTGTCCATGATTAAGTTTATGGTATGTTTGTCTTCATGTTATTACAGTTAGTACAATTTTGATTTTAGATTTGTCGTATCACCTTAACAAAAGTATGAATGCATGATAGAAGATATTCATTGGTTAAGGTGTTGACACTTATGATTGTACTAATGCATTATGGTGTTGTATGAGGTTTATGTTGTCTACTAACATGAAAGGTACACCAAGAAAGACAAATCATGTTCTGGTCCAAGAACATATGATCATGATAACATGAGGACAAAGATTCATCCATTGTCATGGATCTCATAGAAGATCCATCTACGAGGTATGTATAACTTGGTTTTGTAATAGTTAACCTATGAGATATACAGGTTACTAGCACAAGTCATTGAAGAAGAACAAGAAGACATCATGTGAGTATGTTAGACATAAATAGCTAGCATGCTAATCCAGGTATGTTTTTCCTATATCAAGATAGAATCCTACCTTGTGTTAGGATCTTATACTGTTGTTGATAATGATTATTCATGAAGTCATAGGTTTGAATAATCATGGTTGTATGCATATTATGTTTCTTGCCTTAATTGATGATATGACTAACCAGAAGAATCATGAAGGTATAGGTTGGAATAATCACAGGTCTTATGCATAATATATCTCTTATCTTGATTGATGATTCAACTAACCTAAAGAGTCATAGGTTTGAGTAATTACAGGTTTAGACATGTTATGTTTCTTATGATTTGACTAACCATAAGAATCCTACATAAACCTTGAATGCTAATGCTTATTATTTCTGCTTAAAATGATCATGACTATACATGCTTGAGATTATTGTGTTTTAATAGTATACTAATGAATGTATGATTTTATATGAGATCACAAGGATAACACATTCATGATACTGATAAGCATGCATAGGGACCAAGGATGAATATGAGATTCAAGAACAGGTAATCCAGGAATCAAAGATCAAGAGGCAGTACACTCCAGTGGTTTATGCAAGGATGCAGATATTCAGAGGGAGTTGACCATCTCTCTACATCCCACAACAGAAAGGTGTAGAAGAAGCTACTTCAGATTAGGACTCCAGCAGCTCCTGCAAGGAAGCGAAGACTCAGAGGGAGTCCACCCAACGAACAAACAAAGATAAGTATTTGAATTGTCATTTCTTAAATAATATTGTTCAATAATGTATATACTGATGTTCCTAGAATTAGGTTGTGTATTATGCATATTAGAATAATTGCATTGATGAACAGTAAACTCCTAATATGCATGGGTAAGTGGCCTATGGCACTGTACAACATTCCATTGCTACCTATCTAGAATGAAACCTCTTTGCTGACATGTTGGGAGTTGTGCACACTCTTAACAATGTTCTGGTAGAGATTGGAAGGCATCTAGAAAGTTACAGAATATGGATAAATGTTGTATTGAAGCATTGGCTAAGATAATTGCATGACTGTATGGCATATTTCTTTATGTGTAAGAATTTGTTCTGAAAACTATGAGATGTTTTCTAATCATGCAATTTAACTTGTTGTGTAGGAAAGATCGTATGCCATCTCCTACAAAAGAAGAACTACAACATTTTGTTCCAGCAACAAAGATATCTATTGAAAGATATTGAAGATATTGAAGATATTGAAGTTCCCAGGATCTGGGATGAAGAAATGAAATGTCTTGATCCGTCGATCATGAAGAATGATGTTTGGGATATAATCCCAAGACATGAAGGGAAGTTTGCTATGACTTCCAAATGGAACTATCAGATCAAGCATGCTGCAGATGACAGCATTAAGAAATATAAAAGTGATGAAATAGAAGATGCACCAGATGGATTTCAAGACAGCATGGTGTAGTCATATATGTGTGCAGAACTTGGTATGGTAGGATAGACGGCTTTCTATCCAGTTTGGGCGTTACCAAGAGTAAAGCAGATTCCAACCTTTTCTACAAGGTTGAAGAAGGCAATCCAGTGATACTACTTTTATATGCAGATAACCTGTTTGTTACAGGTAAAGATAGATTGATTGCCGACACGCAGCGGAAGCTTTCTTCCAAGTTCGAGATGAAGAACTTGGGGATGATGCACTATTTGTTTTTGGCATGGAGGTGTGGCAGAGTGCATATGGAATCTTCCTTGGACAAGGGAAGTATGTAGTAGAGATCCTGAAGAGGTTCGGGATGATGGACTGCAAGGATATGGCCACACCTATGGCATCGAATCTGAAGCTTCTATATGATGCTTCATCTGAGCGAGTTGATGTCTCTATGTATCGTCAGATGATTGGGTCCTTGATGTACCTGACGAACACGAGACCGGACATTTTCTTTGCTGTGAGCACATTGAGCCAGTTCCTGACGGATCCGAGGAGTGTTCACCTGGTTGCTGTAAAGCATGTTCTGAGGTACCTGAAGGGTACAGTGGATTATGGGCTCAGGTATGAGGCGAATCAAAAGTTTAACCTGCAGGGTTATCTTGATTCAGATTGGGCTGGCAGTGCTGCAGATAGGAAGAGCACATCTGGGTGTTGCTTCAGTATGGGATCAGGTGTGATCTCTTGGTTTAGCAGGAAGCAGTCCTGCGTAGCACTGAGTACAGCTGAGGCAGAGTATGTTGCATCCTGTTCAGCTAGTTGTGAGGCAGTATGGCTACGGAAGCTACTGTCTGAGTTATTTGATCTCCCGTTGGATGCTACTGGTATCTTCTGTGATAGCCAGAGTTGTGTGAAGCTATCCGAGAACCCAGTGTTTCATGACAGGTCAAAACACATAGAGATCAAATATCACTATATCAGGGATATGGTGCAGAGAGGAGCTGTGAAGCTCCTGTATGTTGCAACGGACGAGCAGATTGCAGATGTGCTGACGAAGCCACTAGCCAGGGTGAAGTTCGAGTACTTCAGAGAGAGGCTTGGCGTTATTCAGATCGAGGACACTTCGAGGAAGAAGTGATGGACACATTTTCTGAAGCCATTCCAAGCATGTTGGAAGGAGGATCCTTCACATGGCTGTGGATGTAAGCGCTGGATGATGAACATCAGGATGATGTTCTAGTTTCTGCTGGATATGATCAGTTGGATCATTTTATGTATGTATGTACGCATCATGTTGGATGCTGGATATGATCAGTTGGATCATTTTATGTATGTATGTACGCATCATGTTGGATGCTGGATATGATCAGTTGGATCATGTGTATGTATTTTATATGCATCATGTTGGATGCTTGGACCATGTATCTGTATATGTATCAGGTGGATACATTGTATGATCAGGTGGATCATGTATGGTGATATATATCATATGTTTTGTATTTGTATCAGGTGGATACATTGATGATCAGGAGGATCATGTATGATGATATGTATCAGGTAGATACTTGGCATGCATCAGGATGTTGCATTGATGATCAGGAGGATCATGTATGATGATATGTATCAGGTAGATACTTGGCATGCAGCAGGATGTTGCATTGATGATCAGGAGGATCATGTATGATGATATGTATCAGGTAGATACTTGGTATGCAGCAGGATGTTGCATTGATGATCAGGATGATCATAGATGACGAGCTTCAGGATGTTGCTCCAGATGACATGCAGCAGGATGTTGCAGTGATGATCAGGATGATCATAGATGACGAGCTTCAGGATGTTGCTCCAGATGACATGCAGCAGGATGTTGCAGTGATGATCAGGATGATCATAGATGACGAGCTTCAGGATGTTGCTCCAGATGACATGCAACAGGACGTTGCAGTGATGATGATCAGGATGATCATGGATACATCAGGATGATGTATGGTGAGTATCAGGTTGATACTCTGTGGCCGTGGATCAGGTTGTGCAGATGAGCATGTAATTCGTTGCCCTGGGAGATTTGCAGATGGTCTTGCGAGGTTTTTCCTATGGCATGTAATTCGTTGCCCTGGTACATCTGGCAAATGCTCTTTCGAGGTTTTGCTCTGGGAGGACATGTAATTCGTTGCCCTGGGAGATCTGCAGATAGTCTTGCGAGGTTTTGCATATGGCATGTAATTCGTTGCCCTGGGATATCTGGCAGATGCTCTTGCGAGGTTTTGTCCTATGGCATGTAATTCGTTTCCCTGGGAGATCCGATAGGTTGGGTTGTGTGCCCGTAATCAGTCCTGGGATGCTCTTGCGAGGTTTTTCCATGACCACATGTAATTCGTTGCCCTGGGAGATCCTATAGGTAGAGCTGTGTGCTCGTAACATCCTGGGATGCTCTTGCGAGGTTTTGTGGTGAGGTCACATGTAATTCGTTTCCCTGGGAGATCCTATAGGTAGAGCTGTGTGCTCGTAACAGCTTGGGATGCTCTTGCGAGGTTTTGTGACGCACGTAAAAGTCCTGAGGATTCCACAGTATGGCCAGTGATGACGAAGACCTGCAGGTGGTGGGCCTACATCCAGTATGAAAAAGGACTGGCTCTGTAGAACTTCCTATGACGAGTAGATTCAGAGATTGATTGAGATAGCAGCAGCAGTGACGATGATGATGACTCGATGACGATTATCCAGTGACGATGATCCAGAGAAGATGACTTGTGCTAGAAGAACTGTGCTGAGAAATACCTTCCTAGTTAAGAGGGAGTGTTGATGTATATGTAACTTCGGAATGTATTTCACATGTATATGTATATTGTATTCCTATAGAGATGGTATTATTCCTCTATAAGGAAGTGTCGTCATTTATATTGTAAGTGTTGTAACTTATACTTGATGGGTTATTAGACCACCTTATTTGGGGTCGGCCCTGTATAAGTCATGTGGGTCAAAGGGTTATTAGACCACCCTATTAGGGGTCGGCCATGTGGGTCAAAGGGTTATTAGACCACCCTATTGGGGGTCGGCCCACTCAGCATTATGTTATGTGGTTAAGTTCGAGCCTACATGAGTTAGGTAAAAAGGAAAGTCAAGTCAAGTATAAATAGAGTGCGGGAGGCACTCTATTTGCTCACTCACTTCTCACACATGCACTAAAGGAGGAGTGGCGCATTTATGGAGGAGGAGGATCTGCTGCTAGGTTATGGCTATATCTCTTGGTTGGTTGTATCATTGCTCTATCTATCTGTGAGGAAGTTATTGGGGTTTTTCACCTTTGTGTCTCTTGTGTGCTTGCATTATTGTCTCCATGATTGATATGCTGTAGATATGCTGTACATGTTGTTCTCTCAGTTAAGATCCTAGATCATATTGAAGTAAATTCAGAAAATTTAACAATTACTAGAGTATCGGTTGGTTCTTCATGAAATGCGTCAACCTTATTTAGAATCATCAATTAATACCATCGAGGAGATTCACCTGCCCATATCCTCCTCGTCGACAGAGGTTAACACTATTTATATGATTTCCACAAGTGGCAAACAAACCATTCCCCCAACCTCCAACTCTACCTCGTACGATCTTTCCACACGGTGTTTTCATAGTGACGAAGAAATCCTTGAATCCCTAGCCGCACCTGAATTCCCTTGGGATGAAATGCATCGTAGAACCTACTTCATTCCCGAGGAGTCCACTCCTGTTACGACTAACCAACTTTCGTTCGAGTCAAAATAATTTATCCATAACCAAGTGGATTGGTTCAATATCCCCATCCCATCTCCTGATTCCTTCAAAGAAGGTAACATGGCCAACATCTCTCCCACCATACAGGTAGATATTTCTGAACACCCATTATAGTTGAGAACATTATGTTAGGTGCCTCATGTACTCCAGATGAAGTAGCTTCCTATAAGAAGCTCTTCCAAGAATTTCGTGATGTTTTTGCTTGGTCATATACTGAGATGCCTAGTTTTGACCTTGCCATTGTTGAACACTGTATTGATAATTGGACTGACATCCCTCCTATCCGCCAAAAGAAGCGGCCCATTCACCCCTCGAAACTATTAGCAGTGAAGGCCAAAAAAGAAAAATTGTGTCAAGCTAGGTTCATTTACCCCATTGATTACACCACATGGGTTTCCAACTCAGTGTTAGTTAACAAAAAATAGGGCAACATTTTCGTCTGTACCGATTTTCGTGATGTGAATTTAGCTTGTCCCAAAGACAACTTTCCTAAGCCTTTTATTGATCAACTCGTTGATGCATGTGCGGGTCATGAGATTCTATCCTTCATGGACGAATTCTATGGCTACAATCAGATTCAAATTTGTAAAGAGGATCAGTATAAGACTTCCTTCACTACTCCATGGGGCACCTTTTCCTATCGCGTTATGCCATTTGGTCTTAAAAATGTTGGAGCCACATTTCAACAAGCCATGAACTTTTGTTTTCATGACTTGGTCCATATTATCCTTGTATACTTAGATGACCTCACCACTCGATCCAAGAAATAATATGACCACCTAGGCGATCTCCGACAAGTCTTTTTGCATTGTCACGAATATAATAGTCGCGTGAACCCCCTCAAGTGTGTTTTTTGTGTTCCTGCAATCCGGTCATTGGGTTTTATTGTTTACCAAAAAGGAATCACTGTCGACCCTTTGAATGTTCAAGCCATTCTTGACCTCCCATCCCAACATACCTGACGCCAATTACAAAGCCTTCAAGGAAAGGCCAATTTTCTCCCTCGCTTTGTTCCTAACTATGCTACGAAATTTCATGGTTTCCTTTGCTTGCTTCGGACCCACGTTCCCTTCGTTTGGGATGAACACGCACAAGAGGACTTTGAAGCATTAAAACAAGCTTTGACTTCTGCTCCCTTGATTTCACCTCCTAATTTCTCGAAGGATTGTATCCTTTATGTTTCAACATCCAAATATGGCATTTCCGACATTTTAGTCCAGGAAGATAGTGCACATCAAGAATATGTCATATATTATGTGAGTCAGACATTGTTTGATCCACCACTATGCTACCTCCATGAGAATAATTTGGCCCGTAGCTGTCGAATTCTCTGTTCAAAAGGTACGCCACTACATTCTTCTGATCCGAACTACAGTTGTGGCCGACTCCAACCCCATGGTCTATCTCTTGAGTCGTTGCCTCCTTCAAGGCCACGTGGCTAAATGGATAATTATCCTTCAAGAATATGACCTGACATTTGTTACACCTAAGAGTAGCAAATCCCTTGCATTAGCACATTGCATGACTGACTTCTCCTCTTCGTCGACATCACCCCCGATCATCACTAACTTGTCCGACGAACACTTGTTCGCCATTTCGTCAGATGACCCATGGTATGGTGACATCCTTGTATACCTATGAATGCATAAGTTTCGATCCCACATCGGTTGCGATGATCGATGTCGCATACACCATCCCACTTCACGATATCTCCTTCTCGATGATGTCGTTTATCAATGTGACATGGACACCATTTTACGTCGATGCCTCACACATGACGAGGTTGAACAAGTTTTGAATGATTGTCATAGTAGAGCCTATGGTGGCCACTTCTCTCGAATAGAAACTACCCAAAAGGTCATCCGCGCTAGGTATTTCTAGCCCACCCTTTTCACTGATTGCATTACAACAATCAAACATTGTCGAAATTTCCAACTATTTTCCCCCAAAGCCAGAACCCTTCCTGCCCCCCTTCATCCAATAGTCACCATTGGCCCTTTTTGTAAATGGGCCATTGATTTTATGGAGTGCAACCCCCCCTTGGAAAGTGGCCATAAGTACATCATTGTGGTGGTCGATTATTTCACTAAATGGGTCGAGGCCATGCCCACATTCAACTTCCAGGATGAGACCGTGGCACACTTCTTTTTGAACCATGTCATTACTTGATTAGGGGTCCCTAAAAAACTTGTGTCCGGCCATGGAAAACAATTTGAAGACACCATTTGGAACTATTTGTCCACCCTCCTAAAGTTTGACCACCAATACGCCTCATCCTACTACCCTCAGGGGAACAACCAAGTTGAGGCCGTCAATAAGATTATGAAGACAATCCTTCAACAAACATAGGACAAGCACAAGTCAAATTGGCACCATATTCTTTTTCCTACACTTTGGGCCTACCACATATCTGTTAAGAACGCTATGGGTTTTACCCCTTTCCATTTGGTTCACTGCGTAGAGTCTGTCCTCCCTATAGAGTGTCAAATCCTTGCTTTACACATTATCGTTGACCTTCTCTTGGACACCTCACCTCTTGAGAAATGCTTACTCTTGTTGGAATAGGTGGATGAAGACCGACGAGAGGCCTTACAAATAATCGAGGCTACAAAACATCACTCCAAATCCCATTATGACAAGCGCATCCATCCCCGTACCTTTCAAGAAGGTGACCTAGTGTTCGTTTATGACCAAACTCATGACAAGCATGGAAAAAGAAAGTTTGAATCCATGTGGAAAGGCCCCTACATTTTCCAAGCTTGTATCAGTAAGGCGGCATACATCTTCACCGATTCTGAAGGACACCCTTTAACCAATCCTCACAACGGGTTGTATCTGAATGATTTTTCCATTAAGTTTTCCCAGAACCAATAGTCTGTGTTGCATAGTTTTATTTCCTTTTTTGTTTTCCACTTTTTTGCACGTGGAACCTTACAGTTTGCTTCCATGCATGACCATAGATGGATCCTATTCCCCCGCTCTATGTCGGTTTCGTCGATGGCGCAAGTAGATGGTCTCCAAACCTCGACTCAACAACTTGGGTATTGTATTCCCCCTCACGCAAGTTAATCCATCTCAACGGAGTGTGTATCGATGTTTCCACCATTAACCAGGATGAGTACGATGTTGTGACCGGTCTCTTGACCGCTGCCCTCTAGTTGGGAATTAGTCACCTTCGTGTGTTTCTTGACTCCTAGCTTCTTGTCGCCCAACTCAATAAATTTTACCAAGTATGGTATCCTTGCCTTTTTAGAAAATTCCTGTGCACTAAATAACTGATTAGACAGTTCGAATTCATTACATTCATTCACATCCCACAAAGTCACAATAGTGTTGCAGACCAAATGGCTAACAATATTCTATAATGGTACATAAATCAAAACATATAGGAAGTAAACCACAAAAATGCATCATCATATCATTCACATGCACATATACATCATATAGGAAGGCACCATCATAAAAAAAAGCTCATCATCATAATAAAATGCATCCACATGCATATATATATCATCAAAATGTCATAGTGTTTATTGCATAACATAAGTATCACTACATCGAGGATCCCCAATAGCTTCCTTGTCATAACAATAATCACCGAATACAAAAATTCCACATGCTCATCGCATTAGAGGGAAGTTCCATCAACTGCCTAGTCATTTGAGTCATCTCCATCGTCCTTGTCCTCATTATTATCCTCCTCCTCCTCCTCCTCCTCATTTGACCCAGTCTCCTACCCCCACGACATGGCCCTCACTGCCTCAACTGCCATAGAAATCCTCCACATAACAAGTCTCCACTCTCGTGGAGTGTCGTAGCAAATGTCGATAAACTCCTAGTCCAAATGCTACCATCCATCATCCACCACTCCATCTAGTAAGTTGTCAATCCCCACACACAGCGATTCCAAATTCCTCAAAGCACTCCGTTGCCACTGATTCCCACGGTCGGGAGGATCCACTCCCTCCACTCGACCCCTCCATGCCCAGTACCCTGCTAGAGGCCTCAGTCCCACATCTGCACACATAAGCCCATCATCAGTATCGACATCACAAAAATCCTCTAGCTATCATGTATGCTATGAAGTATAAACAACATGATACTGACAAATAAGTCGAACCATACCATATGGTCCCCATGCCTGGCCGGGTGGTCATGGTAGCTCTACATCACCCCTATAGTCCATACCTACATAAGTGTAGTCCTCGATCACCACTGGAAGCTTCTGCCACTGTGTCAACAACTCTCGTGTAAAAAAATGACCCACTAGCCCCCCACCACTACGAGTCATTATCTCTCCCCATTGCTACATCCTTGGCTCAGTGGGTCCACCATTGTGTACTACTCTATGCCGCCACAATGTCAGAATCCGCTCAAAGAAGAACGAGCATATGAATGAAGGGAAACATAAATCCCCTCCCGTATGACTCATCTTGTTCAACTCTTGTCGAACCATTGTCAGGTACATCTACCCCAACCAATGTATGTCCTTGCTAGAGCCTGCTCCATTAGCATCATATGACCTCCTGAGACCTTGTGGGGTGCCTTCGACCACAGTATCTAAACTACCAACGCTACCATGGCTCGCGTCTCTAGACTCTCTATGTCGTAGATCAATATAACATTGTCATGCACATAGGTTGTTGCATAACAGTTCCACTCCAGTATATTTTACATTGAGACATCATTGGGCTTCCTCGGTTGTGTGTCTGCAATCACACCTAACCATGGGATCCCCATTAGAAGTACACATCTTTCAATCTAATCTCTAATCGCTCCCCCTGTATAACAAATACCCCCACATTGGCACCCAAAAATCTACCAAGTTGCTCAATAATAACTTTGTTCTATGCATTGGGGGCACCTTGGAAGAATTCATTAGCCCACACTAGGCCAAATTGTACTAAACATCCTCATTATCCATAATATCATCCAATAATATCCTGAGCTCTCGCTCTCGCCAACTCACCCTTGACATCCTACAACACAAATTCCAAAACCCCTCATCAATACTATGTAAACAACAACCTCTCCCCCCAGGGCCATGGCACAAATCTTGGGAAAAAATGCGCGCTCCAAAGTACGCCTTTTTTCCCCACAAGAGTGCTTTGGAGTGCACTTTTCCCATCGAAATGCGCACTCCTCGAGTGTGCCTGTTGGGCCCATAGTTGAGCTCGGAGTGTGCTTTTCTCAGCGAAATACGCACTCCAGAGTGTAGTTGTACAACCCAAAGTCGCGCTCTAGAAGCACGACTGTATGTCTTATAGCCATGCTCGAGGTGATTTTTTTCCCTTGAAAAGCTTGCTCTGACGCAGTTGTTCCCTAGCCAAGCTTGCTAGGGCTCCCCAGAGGCCCAAATCTAGTGAAATAATCATGAAAAACGTCAAAAATAGATTTAAGACTTACCTGCAAGTCACATAAGTCAATTCCACCAGATAGATTCAAAGAAATCATAATTTATTCTTTTGGGCCCCTCCACACTCCTCCCAATTTTCACAGTGAAAATGACAGGTGGATGTGGGCTCCCTTTCTATTTATAGCCCATTTTGACCCCTTTTTGTGTTGACCATTCTGAAGTCATCCCACCTCCTTTTTCTGTGTCGTTTGCACTGCCGGATTCAAAATTCCATGCCCGTGATGATGCTTGAGATCATTTCTCACTCTCACTCATTCCTCTTTGGGTTATTTTTTCACCTCGCCTCGATTTGTGTGCCATCAAGGACATAAGAGTTTTTTGCCCCACTTTGACCATTTTGTCTATCGCGGCCTATTCACGAGCCCTCCACTCCCTACATACTACAGTTATTACGTTATTTTACCGCCATTCATCTACCTGCAAAGAGGCCCCATCAGTGTTCACCCTTACCTTTTTTTGGTCCACTCATACATGAACTTTGTTTGAACACTTCCTCCTTGCTTGACTTTCCTATCTATTCGGTATACTTTTATCCATTTTTTGGGCCGAGAAGCTCCTCTACGAAAAAGGAACTTAGGGAGTTTTTGTTAATATATTTTCTGACTCCTTAAAGAATGAAAATATCGCTGACAAACTATCACATAGCAGTGGCTTGTCCCTACACGCAGGCAATCTGGAAAGATATTGAATCCTGCTTAACTTTAACCAATATATGGAAAGGGGAGACAATAGAAACAAATCTTATGAATTGGAACAAAAATGAAAAGGTTGCTGAGCAAAAATATTTGCCCTTGATTGTTGCCTGGGGAATCTGGCTAGTCAAGAATGCAAGTTGTTTTGAAGATAGAACAATTCTTCCTATACAATGTGCACACCAAAGTTTAGGGATACTCAGTTTCTTCCCATAGAAAAAGTGGACTTAAAGATAAGGAGTGTTTTAGTAGAGGAAATAGAGGCCAACATTCCTTGGGCTTATTTTGATGGTGCAACATCGGGTGAGAAAAAAATATGTGGAGCAAGGGGTCTACTATACCTATCCAAACAACACATGATTAGTTTTAAAGCTGGACTTGGTAATGGTACAAACAATTTTGCAGAACTGAGCGCTATTAGACTTTTGATGTGGTTGGCTATTGAATATCAGGTAATCAACTTACAAATTTTCAGAGACTCTATGCTTACAGTAAATTAGATAAAAAGGACTTATAGACTTCAAAATATACACCTGGTATCTCTCCTAGACGAGGTTTTAAGAATAAAGGACATCTTGGGACAAACAAGTATCAAGCACATATATCATGAAAGAAATGGAGAAGCTAACATATTAGCAAAAGTAGGTGCACTGATGGATGAGGGTACATGGCACATATCTAAAACACAAAATTCAATAACTACTGAATTTTATCATGATCTAATGGTTGGACACAATCAAGTTATGATACAATAGCTGGACCTATTCAGTTTGTGTTAAGACTGGACCCCTTTGAAGTTTTTGTAGTATGGATTTTCATATCCTTAGATTAAGTTTTTGTTTCTTTGATAATATATACTTAGAAATTAAAGTTCTAGTTTCCGAAAACTAAAAGAATGAGTTTTATAGCCCTCTTTTGATGATTTTATGAAGTTTGAATATTTATCTAGTAATACCAACTGTATGTGCTTTTTAACAGATAGGCTCATATCATATGGGTAGTTGAACACTGTAATTTTGTTTTTCAAATAAAACTATGAATTTTTTCTGTGGAAAAAAAAAATGAATTAGTTGTTTATTTGATTTTAAGTAATTAATATTTAAAATTTATTTTGAATATTATATAAAAAAGGAATAAATTTTTAGATTAATTTTAATTTTTATAATTTGAAAATATTTTCAGTTAATGATTTGTTAAATTATTATGTTATTCTACTACTGATGAAATGCGTTTATCAATGCAAATACATAATATGCCAAGTATTTATAAATAAAAAAACTGTTAATGATTAATATAATTCAGAAATATATTTTGTTAAGTGATGTATCATTCCTTCCTTGAAAACCATTATGATGATAAATTGCTAATGATGTGTATAGGTATATTGGATACAAAAGCACATATTCTTTCAATTGTGCAATTCAAGAAGAGTGGGCAAGTTGATGTACGTGTTGTTTGGAGAGATTCTGTTTTGGGGCATTATAGCTGGTATTTGCCACCGATTTGACATCTATTGGAAGTTGTGAATATTTATTTCACATCACTAAGATCCCAAAAGATTTGGAATTATTTAAAACAATTATTTGAGAGAAATATTCAATCTTGGAAGGATTACCAAATTTCTTACTCTAAATTGATGTTATTTTAATTTTATTCAAATAATTGTTTTTATATATATATAATATTAAAATGTTGAGTTGATTTTATGTTAAGTTAATATATTAAATTAATATTTTGGACACTCTTTGCATTATAATGGGATATGGACTGATATTAGATTGGGAGTTGAACTTGCTCCTCCCATCTGCTATGTTTGTAATTATGCACAACTTTAATAATAACAATTTTGTGTGAAAAAAAATTAATGAATTAAATTGATTTTATATATTTTTACTTTTAATATATATTTTTAAAGTATTAAATTTAATTATAAAATTATTTTTCAACATAATTAAATATATTCATATATTTATAAAATCTTTAATTAAATATATTTATAAAGTTCAAAGTAAATATTTTAATTAAAAATCACTTATATAACAAATATATAAATGCTATAATCATGTTGGATGTGGGTATAAGATGATTTTTCAAAATGAAAGGAAATAAAATAGAGCTTCCAAATAAAATTAAAATTGGTAATATATTTTTCCTTATGTATATATAATGTTTACACTAAATGAGAAATACAAATTTTAATATTTTTAATTGATTAATAAACAATTAATGTTTTTTTATTAATTAAATATTTAATTTTAACAAAACAATATTAAATTAATAACAATAAATATATAAAGTTATTTAAAAAAATTATGCAAATAAATTTTAAAACTTTGAAAACAATTAATCATTTTAAAAATGATAAAAAAAATCTAAAGATGATTCCTATCAGCTTTACATAACATGCTCTTCTTTAAATCATGTCAATCCATCTTTTCATTATATTTGCAATAACTTTATTCTTGGAACTACTTCCATCCAATGTCTTAGAGGGGTAAATGACTCAATCATCCGTGCCACCATCTTAACAACTTGTTTTTCAATGACATCACACTAAAATAAGTACCATGTTTATGGATCTTTAAAATGGAAATATAATTATTATTAAAATAAATTATGTTTATGAATTTCTATAATGGAAAAGTGATTCTTATGCACTTCACACACACAACATTCCCTCTTTTACACCATATTGCAATCCAACTTTCCTTCTAAATACCTTTCCATGATATTTGGGAGCCATTTCCAATGTGTTAGATGTTATAATATTATCCCTTATTTCAATCACCATTGCCATGGTCCTTCTTAGAACCTTTGTTTCAACTTAGGAGTGAAGAACCCACTATCCACACTAAAATTCTTACTAGTTACGCAAGGTAAAAAGTTTATCACACAAAATAAACAAACATCCTTGACTTGTGAAAGACTAACTCTTTATCGTGCTCTTTTACAACATGAAAATCTAGCATTGCGAAATATAATAACATTAACAAACCTTGGTACCGGTAAAGGTTGAGTTTTAAAATTTGGGAAGTTAAAATGAGAAGAACATTAGGTTGAGTTTTAAAATTTGGGAAGTTAAAATGAGAAGAACATTTGGTGTTATGGTTTGTTGAACATTAGGTTGAGTTTTAAAATTTGGGAAGTTAAAATGAGAAGAACATTTGGTGTTATGGTTTGTTGGGGAGATTACTATATTGTAATGTTTTTAATGAACTAACTTATATTTATTATAATCGAAATCTATAAGTATCGAGAGGGGTCAACTCCTTTGAGGTGTAAACATTTTTTAAAGCGAAGAATTTAAGAAAAGTTTTTCACCTCAAGAGACTTAATCCTTCTAAGTACATTATAGATCCATGGTTAAGATGGATCTTCGTTGGGTTCAATGGTGGTGATCATGCCAAAATTTTAGATGATCATCGTGTATGTGTGTGTGTGTGTGAATTTGATTCTTTGAAATTTACTAAATAGTCACTTCAAAATAATTTACACGAGGAAGAAGAATAATAATAAAGTAACAATGTTCAATAATGAACAAGGTAGCCAGTAAGAAAGTAACATAATGCATATATAGTAAATAATAGATAGACTACACATTGAACAATCTTAATCTATCTTTTTCAATTTTTATTTTATCCACACATGCTAGTTGTGCTAGGTTTCCCGTCTTTTCATATCAATCATATGAGAAAGGAAGTTGATTTCAAATATCATTCACACATTTAACTCAAGATATTCTAGTGAACATCATAGCGTGGTCATACCTTGACTTTCTTGCTTTCCAATATTAATAGTTTCTTTTTCCAGCCTCATATGTTCCTCATAATTCTAGAAACATTTGTTGCATGTTCTTGGCTTTAATGCATTATATTAATATTAATACAAAAACATGAAACTAGTGACAGCTAGTGAGTTGAGTAAACATATTAAAAGATAACAACATGTGTTTCCTCCTAGGAGTTCATAGGTTCAAATCCGAAAGGGGGGTAGGGAGGGTATGCACACCTCCATAGACTTTACCAGTAAAATCGTTGTGTGGAGTGGGTCCATTGTCCCACAAATAAAGGGGTCTCACACACTAATTTGGTGTTTGGCTAGGCCATGAACTTAAATTTTATTATTATTATTATTATTACACAAAAACATGGAAAATATAATGGTTTTGGAGTGAAAATATAGGAATCACACTGAAGTAAACAAATTAATGGAGCTTATAATAGAAAACCTCTTCCACAACATTATAATATTGTTGTAGGCAAAACAGATCCCATTTTTAGCTCATAAAATGGGAGCCCCAGCTAAACTAATTATGGTAACATGAAAATTTTCCCATCTTTCTTATGGGCTCCTATGTAAATTTTTTCTTGATATTTAGTTATGTTTGCTTTGAATCCAATAAATTTTCAAATTACACTTGTTTTCATATATATTTGTGATTTGCGGAAAACCCTATTTTTTTTTAAATACAATGTTTACGCAACCTGCAATCCTCAATGTGGATTGCGGGAATCTGAATTTTTGAGTTTTGAATTTCTTACTTCCGTACTTCTGCAACTCGCAATGTGGATTGCAGAAGTCAGAAACCAATTTTCCCAATAAAATTAATTTTTACTTCTGCATTTCCGCAACCCGCAAATGCGGATTGCGGAAGTCGGAAAGCACTTTTTCAATAAAATCAATTTTTGGTTCCGCAATTTCATAACCCGGAAAACGAATTGCGGAAGTTGGAAACGAAATTGAAAATGCATTCGAATCGTCTTTTCCAAACCCGCAAATAAATTTGCGGATTGTGGACAACAAAATTCCTATAAATCATTTCCACAAAATTTCGCATCCCCGCAACTTGCAATGCAGATTGCAGAAAGATTGATTTTTTTTTTTTTTTCTGTTTATATTTCGATTGTTCCGCAATTCCACAACCCGCAATGCAGATTGTGGAAAGGTTGATTTTTTCTATAATTTGTTGATGTATATGTAACTTCGGAATGTATTTCATATATGTATATTGTGCTCCTATGGAGATGGTATTATTCCTCTATACAGAAGTGTCGTCATTTATATTGTAAGTGTCGTAACTTATACTTGATGGGTTATTAGACCACCTTGTTGGGGTCGGCCCTGTATAAGTCATGTGGGTCGAAGGGTTATTAGAACACCCTATTGGGGGTCAGCCATGTGGGTCAAAGGGTTATTAGACCACCCTATTGGGTGTCAGACCAGTTAGCATTATGTTATGTGGTTAAGTTAAGGCCGACCTAGTAAAGGTTATTAGGCAAGTCAAGTCAAGTATAAATAGAGTGCGGGAGGCACTCTATTTCATCATTCTATTCTCTCTCACACTCTCAAGAAAGTGGCGCACTTGTGGAGGAGGAGAAGCTACTGCTAGGAGATGTCTATCTCTTATGCTTGGGTTGTATCATTGCTCTATCTATCTCTGAGGAAGTTATTGGGGTTTTTCACCTTTATGGTTTTCCCCAAGTAAACTCTGTGTCTCTTGTGTGCTTGCATTATTGTGTCTTATTGTGTCCATGATTGATATGTTGTAGATATGCTGTACATGTTGTTCTCTCAGTTAAGATCCTAGATCATATTGAAGTAAATTTTGAAAAACTAACATGGTATCAGAGCTAGCCTAAAAGAAGGCATGGTATGGCATGTATGACACTTGTTGCACTTGCAATGCTAGGGCTTGATATAGAAAAAACCAGTCATCGTAGCACTTTCTCTATAAATACATTTCGACGAGGTTTCAGGGTCTGAAAATCCTACAGGGGAAGCTAAGATCCCCATGTACCTTGCGTCCAAAGGAAAACCTCTAATTAGTTGTACTTTGTGATTTATGATCTGTACAATATACGGTTTCCACCTCTTCCAGATCTTAGTCATAAACATGTGACCTTGGAAAAAAGGTCATAACTTGGGCTAGGAAGATCCAAATGAAATTTCGTAAAAAGTGACAGGTAGTGCACTGACTTTAATTTCTTAGGTAACTTTTTCAGACACCGAAACTGAACCAATGACACGTGGCACACCGTACAAATTCGCTCTCCTGTTTTATCCCATAAATAGGTCACGTTGTGACACTTGGCATAACTCTCTCTCTCAGAGAATCCATTTGAGGTCAGACCTGTGGGGTTGGAAAGATGACAGGTCGGGCTATCTCAGGAAAAAATTTCAGACCCTATGGATCGAAAAGTTCGGAGTTACACCAGAAACAATTAGGTACATATTTATGTCAAAATAGAATTATTTTTAAGCACCTTCATTCATGGCTTTTGGAATTTAGAGTTTCGGAAAAAGTTGGAATTTTTGTAATCGGAGACCATGGATGGATGCTACTCATCAAAATCAAAATTTCGAGACCAAGATCATCTTTTTTGGTTGGGCAGAAGGCTGGGCTTGATCAAACCCCAGTTCGGGACTTTGATTGGAAAGATGGAAAATTAGGGCTTCTACAAAAGTTGGAATTTTGGAAATCTGTGACCATGGCTGGAAGCTCCTCAGAAAAATCGAAGCTTAGAGCTTTGAATCAAAATTTTTGGTTGGGTGAAGCTCCGGGAAACTAAAACCCTAATTAAGGGTCCTCCCAATGAATCCAGAAATCTAAAAGGCAATTTTGAGGGGTGAAACTTTGCAGTTTTCAAATTCTGAGTATACCAGCTTGACCAGCTTAGAAAGGCGCATCTTTTTATCCTTTCAGAAGTTTTAAATTCAAAGTTTGAATTTTTAGGGTTTCTCTAACAAACCCTAATCCATCTCCAGATCCAATTTATGCAAATCAAGTAGATTGGGTTAATCCTAGAAGAGAATGGATTGGTCACCTGTATAAGTGAATATGTTCCTGTTTCAAAGGGAGATGAGGCTAAGACCTTACATAAGAAGATTACAAGCAATATTGACAGGTATGACTTACAGGTATGTTTCGAATTCTGTTCATGGTTAAGTTTATGATATGTTTGTCTTCATATCATTACGGTTAGTACAATCTTGATTAATTACTAGACTTGTCGTATCACCTTAATAAAATTATGAATACATGATAGAAGATATTCATTGATTAAGGTTTTGACACTTATGATTGTACTAATGCATTGTGATGTTGTATGAGGTTTATGTTGTTCACTAACATGAAAGGTACAGCAAGAAAGACCATCATGTTCTACTTCAAGAACATATGATCATGGTGACATGAAGACAAAGATTCATCCATTGTCATGGATTACATAGAATATCTACTTACGAGGTATGTATAACTTGTCTCTACAATGGTTAACTTATGAGACATGCAGGTTACTAGCACAAGTCATTGAAGAGAACCATAAGACATCATGCGGGTATGTTAGACATAACTAGCTAACATAGTAATCCAGGTATGTTTTTCCTATATCAAGTTAGAATCTTACCTTGTGTGAGGATCTCTTATATAAGTATACTTGGTATGATTGGTTATGTTTTTTCATAAAGTTATAAATGTAAGTAATCAAGGGTTTATGCATTTTATGTCTCTTATATTGATTGATGATTTAACTAACCAGAAGAGTCCTATGATCAAATAAGAATATGCATGAGTAAAAGAAGACTTCCATGAAACCTTGTATACTAATGTTTATTATTTGTGTTTGAAATGATCATGACTATACATGTTTAATATTATTGTGTTTTGATAGTATTAAGATTATACTAATGAATGTGTGATTATGTATGAGACCTCGAGGATAACACAATGATGATACTAATAAGCGTGCATAGTGATGGATATAAGTTCAAGGATAGGTAATCGAGGAAGCAAATATCAAGAGGGAGCACACTCCAGTTGTTCCTGCAAGGAAGCAAAGATCAAGAGGGAGCACACTCCAGTTGTTTCCTGCAAGGAAGCAAAGATCAAGAAGGAGCACACTTCAGTAGTTTATGCAAGGATGTAGATATTTAGAGGGAGTTGACCACTTCTCACAATCCACATCAGAATGGAGTTGCAGAAAAGAAGCAAAGACTAAGAGGGAGTCAACCCAACAAATAAAGATAAGTATTTGAATTATCATTCCTTGCATATTTTATTGTTTAAATAATATTGTTCAATAATACTCATGTTCCTAGAATTAGGTTGTGTATTATGCATATTAGAATAGTTGCATTGATGAACATTATACTACTAATATACATGGGTAAGTGGCCTATGGCACTGTACAACATTCCATTGCTACTTATCTAGAATGAAACCTCTTTGCTGACATGTTGGGAGTTGTGCACACTCTTAACAATGTTCTAGTAGAGATTGGAAGGCATCTAGAAAGTTACGGGATATGGATAAATGTTGTATTGAAGCATTGGCTAAGATAATTGCATGACTGTATGACATATTTCTTTATGTGTAAGAATTTGTTCTAAAAACTATGAGATGTTTTCTAATCATGCAATTTAACTTGTTGTGTAGGAAATATCGTATACCATCACCTACAAAATAAGGACTACAACATTTGTTCAGCAACAAAGTTATCTATTGAAAATATTGAAGATATTGAAGTTCCCAGGATCTGGGAAGAATGCCATGATTGAGGAGTACCAGTCGATCATGAAGATGTTTGGGATGCAATCCCAAAAAAAACCTGAAGGGGAGTCTGTAGTGACTTCCAAGAGGATCTACAAGATCAAGCATGCTGCAGGTGGTAGCATAGAGGCGTTTGCTCCTGTAGCCAGATCCACTTCCATTAGATTCGTACTTGCTCTGGCTGCAGTGATGAAATGGAAGATACACCAGATGGATTTCAAGACAGCTTTCTTGAATGGTGTAGTTGAATAAGAAGTGTATGTGGAGCAGCCACTTGGTTCTGAGACACATGATAGGGAGTCATATATGTGCAGAACTTGGTATGGTAGGATAGACAACTTTCTATCCAGTTTGAGCTTTACCAAGAGTAAAGCAGATTCCAACCTTTACTACAAGGTTGAGGAAGGCAATCCAGTGATACTAATTTTGTATATGGATGACCGTTTATTACAAGTGAAGATGGATTGGTTGCCGACATGCAGCGGAAACTTGATGCTGAGTTCGAGATGAAGAACTTGTGGACGATGCACTATTTTCTAGGTATGGAGGTGTGGCAGAGTGCAGATGGAATCTTCCTTGGACAAGGGAAGTATGCAGTAGAGATCCTAAAGAGGTTTGGGATGATGGATTGCAAGGCCATGGCCACACCTATGGCATCAAACATGAAGCTTCTGTGTGATGCTTCATCTGAGCCGGTTGATATCACTATGTATCGTCAGATGATTGGGTCCTTGATGTACCTGACGAACACGAGACCAAATATTTGCTTTGAGGTCAACACATTGAGCCAATTCCTGACGGATCTGAGGAGTGTTCACTTGGTTGCTGTAAAGCATATTCTGAGGTACCTGAAGGGTATAGTTGATTATGGGCTCAAGTATGATGCGAATCAAAATTTTAACCTGCAGGGTTATGTTGATTCAGATTGGGCAAGTAGTGCTGCAAATATGAAGAGCACTTCTGGGTGCTGCTTCAGTATGGGATCAGGTGTGATCTCTTGGGTTAGTAGGAAGCAGTCCTGCGTAGCACTGAGTATAGCCGAGGCAGCGTATGCTGCATCCTGTTCGGCTAGTTGTGAGGCAGTATGGATGAAGAAGCTACTGTCTGAATTATTTGATCTACCGTTGGAGGCTACTGGTATATTTTGTGACAACCAGAGTTGTGCGAAGTTGTCTGAGAACCTAGTGTTCCACGACAAGTCAAAACACATAGAGATCAAATATCACTATATCAGGGATATGGTGCAGAGAGGAGCATTGAATATCCTATATGTTGCGACGGATGAGCAGATTGCAGATGTATTGATGAAGCCACTAGCCAGAGTGAAGTTTGAGTACTTTAGAGAGAGGCTTGGTGTTCTTCAAATCGATGACACTTCAAGGAAGAAGTGATGGAGACATTTGTTGTAGCCATTCCTAGCATGGTGGAAGGGGGATCCTTCACATGGCTGTGGATGTAAGCGCTGGATGATGAGCATCAGGATGATGTTCTAGTTTCTGCTCTATATGATCAGTTGGATCATTCATGTATGTACGCATCATGTTCGATGTTGGATATGATCAGTTGGATCATTTATGTATGTACGCATCATGTTGGATACTGGATATGATCAGTTGGATCATTTATGTATGTACGCATCATGTTGGATGCTGGATATGATCAGTTGGATCATTTATGTATGTACGCATCATGTTGGATACTGGATATGATCAGTTGGATCATTTATGTATGTATGCATCATGTTGGATGCTATATATGTATAAGGTGGATACATTGTATGGTCAGGTAGATCATGTATGTTGATATGTATCAGGTAGATACATTGTGTGGATCATGTATCTATGTATGTATCAGGTGGATACACTGTGTATGGTGATATGTATCAGGTAGATACTTGGTATGCATCAGGTAGATGCATTGTATGATCAGGATGATCATGGATGATGAGCTTCTCTAGATGACATGCATCAGGATGATGTAGAGATGATGATCAGGACGATCATGTGTACATTAGGATGATGTATGGTGAGTATCGGGATGATACTTTATGACCGTGGAACAGGTTGTGCAGATGAATATGTCTAGGAGATCCTATAGGTCGAAGTTGTGTACACGTAACAACCTGGGATGCTCTTTCGAGACATTGCTCTGGGAGGACATATAATAGCGCCCTGGGAGATCCTTCAGGTCAGAGTTGTGTACTCGTAACATCCTGAGATGCGCTTTTGAGGTTTTTTCCTATGGCATGTAATTTGCTCCTGGGAGATCTAGACAGGATGAAAAAGGCCTCAGATGCTTCAGCCAGGTTTTGCGATGACCACATGTAATTTGCTCCTGGGAGATCTGGATAGGATGAAAAAGGCCTCAGATGCTTCAGCCAGGTTTTGTGGTGGACCACATGTAATGTGCTCCTGGGAGATTCGACAGGTAGAGCTGTGTGCTCGTAATAGCCTGGGATGCTTCAGCCAGGTTTTGTGGTGAGATCACATGTAATGTGCTCCTGGGAGATCCGACAGGTAGAATTGTGTGATCTTAATAGCCTAGGATGCTACAACCAAGTTTTGTGATGGGTCACATGTAATGTGCTCCTGGGAGATCCAACAGATAGAGCTGTGTGCTAGTAACAGCCTGGGATGGTACCACCAAGTTTTGTGACGCATGTAATAAGTCCTGAGGATTCCACAGTATGGCTAGTGATGATGAAGACCTGCTGGTGATGGGCCTACATCTAGTATGAAAAAGGACCGGCTCTGTAGAACTTCCTATGACGAGTAGATTCAGAGATTGATTGAGATAGCAACAGCAGTGATGATGACAATGACTCGATGATGATTATCCAGTGACGATGATCCAGAGAAGAAGACTTGTGCTAGAAGACCTGTGTTGAGAAATACATTCCTAGTTAAGAGGGAGTGTTGATGTATATGTAACTTTGGAATGTATTTCATATATGTATATTGTACTCCTATAGAGATGGTATTATTCCTCTATACGGAAGTGTCGTCATTTATATTGTAAGTGTCATAACTTATACTTGATGGGTTATTAGACCACCTTGTTGGGGTCGGCATTGTATAAGTCATGTGGGTCGAAGGGTTATTAGACCACCCTATTGGGGGTTGGCCATGTGGGTCAAAGGGTTATTAGACCACCCTATTGGGTGTCGGCCCAGTAAGCGTTATGTTATGTGGTTAAGTTAAGGCCGACCTAGTAAAGGTTATTAGGCAAGTCAATTCAAGTATAAATAGAGTGCGGGAGGCACTCTATTTCATCATTCTATTCTCTCGCACACTTGTTGGTTTCCTATGAGGGTAGACCCGGGTTAGCTGTACCTTTTAGACCAACAGAACCCTTAGCTCACTGGCCCTTTCGGCAACAGGTCGCAGAAGCAACCTGAAGTATCACCCGAAGTGATTCTAATGGGTGGCAGAAGACTCAAGTGTCCTCAGCCAGGTTCTGAGGCATCCAGGGTGCTTAAACCCACCTTAGCTCTCTCCTCATAGGCTGACTTATCTCATTCTATTACTCCGGATATACCTCTATCTTATCGCATCACGCAGGAAGTGCGATAAGTCTTCCCCTTATATGAGCCCGTCTAGCGATACCTAAGATATCGCGGGTGCGATATTTTCCTCCTTTCTGTCCCTGCGGTATGTGATTCTTAGCCGCTTCCTGGATTAATACGCGGTCTCAACCACCCTTATCCTATTACTAAAGATAGTAATATCATTTAATCTCTAAGCATAACCCTCGCTAATGAGCTTGACCCTTGATGTTTCGCAACGATGTGACTGTATAGAGTATTACTTTGAGCATTGTTCTAATTGAACTCTTCATGCATTACATTCATTCCATACTCGAGCATTATCCTTTATTAAACAAAGATCTAGTTCGCTAGGATTTAGCTATGATTCTCACAATTGTTACACATCAACCAGAACTAAACTGACGACCATATACATTACTTATAAACTGAAGGAAGCATTCATGTACAATAAAGATAAGTGAATAAGAGCAACAACTACACAAATACAATCACGCTACTTAGATAAGCACGTTGTCACTCCCAGGAGGGGAGCTACGTCCACGGGAACTGTGTTTCCTGTTAACAACTCGGGAGAGTAAAACACAGTTCCGTCACAACTCTTTGCAACAGAGGTCTTCTAGGAAACTCCACCTCATTGGGAGCCCTTCTCTATAGACCTCTCTTCTTCTCCTGCCTCTCACAATGCATTCTCTTTCTCCCTCAATCCCAGTGGATTGCAAAATCTCTCAATGGGTCGGCCCCTGTTCTCTGGGGGATGTTCAGACTCTGTATCAACACAGACTCGACTACCCTCTACTTAATAACTTCTGTCACTATGTGGCCAACCCCTTTTCATATGAAAAGACTCCTATATATAGATGGCCCGAAGGTCTCATCGCAGTTACAAAACTGTGGGCCTTATCCCAACAGTGACTCAACCCTAACCACTTACAGTCAACTAGCTGTACTTCCATAGCCGCCTCCTGTCTCGTCGCCGCTTCCTGCAGTCCTTAGTCTTTAATGCATCGGTCCGTTGCTTCTTCTTGGTTCAAGCAACGCTGACTGTAGTCCTTCTTCTTAATGAGGGTAGCTGAACCCTCTATTCATCTTCGGCGCCTTTATTATGGTGGTTGAGCTCTCCCTTCGGCCTCTTCCTTGTACCACACGCTTTGACTTTTCTGTACATATCGCCGCAATTCCCGTCGGAATTTGCGCTACGGCGATATCTTTGTCTTGTCGCCAAAATTGGTACTTTCTCCCCAAAAATGGTTATCTTTCCCAAAATTAGCAGCTTCCTAAATGCTGCGGAAGTTCTCTCCAACAACACTCTCGGGAGAGTGGAAAATTTGTGGAGGAGGAGAAGCTTCTACTAGGAGATGTCTATCTCTTATGCTTGGGTTGTATCATTGCTCTATCTATCTTTGAGGAAGTTATTGGGGGTTTTCACCTTTATGGTTTTCCCCAAGTAAACTCTGTGCATCTTGTGTGTTTGCATTATTGTGTCCATGATTGATATGTTGTAGATATGATGTACATGTTGTTCTCTCAGTTAAGATCCTAGATCAGATTGAAGTAAATTCTGAAAAACTAACATAATTTTCCTTGCTCCACTTTCCTGACTACGGATTGCGAAAACAATAAACCACTCAAGTTGAAATTCGCACTCCCGCAATGCAGATTGTGGGTTGAAGAAGCCAAACTAAAAAATTTCAAAAAGTCATTCTCGCAATTTGTTTCCCAGTTTTCCTCATTTTGATCATAACCGTCGATTTCTTTGAGATCCATGATCCAGATTGATTTCGTTAATAATATTTCGTTAAATATTTCAAAATTTTGCTATCTTTTCACCATTTTCAAACTTCGAATTTTACCCTCAGCGAACGGTTTTTACTGCGATTTTCGGCCCTGTCAATGGATTTTCTTTTCTCCATTGATTTATAGGTAGGTCTTTCAGTTCTTAACCAATCATATGCACAAAATTCGGAAACTAAATTCCATTTAATTAATTGTCTTTTTCGTCATTTTATCAGAAATTTCCATTTTCTTTTAACCATGTCGAGGAACACTTGGTCTAAAACAGCCCTAAGTGAACTGAAAAAGAGGACCCAAATAGTGGTATCTTCTCTGATACCAATGGAAGGGTTTCTGAAACCTACCACCTAGACTAGTCACGAATTTACAACATATTTGATAATGACTATTTCTTAGAAATTCAACGTGACTAGGCAGCCTTTATAAACATTAGTAAGTCCCAGCTCCATGCCATAGCGGCCAGACCTTCCCTAACACCTTACAATGATGCCATCAAGTGGATTATTGACCACGCCAACCCGCAGGACCGTTCCTTTAATGACATGGCTCAAACCCAATTGGCCTCTTTTCGACCTGAGGTATTTTCCAGAGCCTATGCACTTAGACAACCCCAACAACTACTTAATAAGCAATTCCTGTAGTCCTCCGCGACCCGTTATAATTTCGATGAGATGCTTAGAACTTGGATGGAAAACCCTGCTAGTTTTACAACTAAAGCTGATAAATTGTACCGTATATCCCAGTTTAGGGAACCTTTCTCTTTGTTGGAAGCCATGTTGTGCAAGCTATATGGATTGCCGAACTGTCAGTCTTCAAAGCAGAGTGGGAACCCCTAGCCCATCATGTTCTTACTACATGAGAGTCTTTCAATTGGGCCCAGATTTTGTCAATGGTATTGAAGGAAGCAATAGAGAAGTACCAAAATACTCCTGCCTCAAGGAAGCCGACATTTTACCTCTCTTCTTATGTAATGGATGTCTTCTATTCAAATTTTCCTTTCCCTGCCATGGGGTGGAATTGGACAAGGGATGGACCTCCAATCCACATCTGTTGTTCTGCATTGTGGGAGGATAACTTCATACCTATCATTTATGACATCTGTGATCAATTCATGGGTTCCATCTATCAGAATATATTCAAGGAGGATGCTCCTACTTTTTCAACCCAAGCTAAGGCACTAATTTCTACAATGGGAGATTGGTATGTGGGAGAATATTTCTCCTGCATCAGAATTTGGGGAAGCAACACAACCCATTTATTGCCCAGGATTGTACCTGATAGAATGGTGTTGGAAGAGATATCTTTCCAAACAGTGATGGATGGTGTATTCCCCAAATTGACTGAGTTAAAAGTAAAGGGTGTCCCAAGTTCCCCCTTAACCTTGGATCTTTGGTGATTCAAAATTCAACTCATGCAGCCTTGATTGGAAAAATAACTACCACTTTGAATCTTGGAGAGGATCCCAAGAGGATGCATGATCCAAATTCCTTTTTAGCTAATCATTTCACATAGGAGCATATGAAGAGTGCCTATGTTCACCAAACTAATCGTGATGATTCCATTTATCAGGGTGCTAATTCCTTCTCTGAAGTATTGAACATAACCTCTTCCCTAGAAGAGAAGAACTTTATCTTCCAATATCAACTAGAGCTTAAAACTAAAGTATTGTAGTATAGGAAGCTTGAACTGTCAATCGAGGAAATAACTCAAAAAGAAATGTTGGAAAAAGAGGCACACAAAGCAAAAGTCAGTACTCCTTTGATGCTGACTTATCACACAGATGACAAAGGGATTGCTCCTGTTCAGGATACTCCACAACTTAAACCCCTGGATACTCTCAACGCTCTTATCAAATCAGCTACTGAAATGAAGAAGAGCCTAGCATTGATGGGTTTAGCAATTGAAACACAAAACGTAGCTGCAGCTACTCCAGGAAAGAAGCAAAAAATTGAAATTTCAGCGCCACGAGTTACTATGATTCGTATTTAAGATAGTGATGTAGAAGATGAATCACTCCCTTCCAAATTCTCATGTCTAATTGCTATCCCTATTAATTTACCAATAGTAACTCTGTTTTCTCAATCTTCTTCTGATCTACTGGAAAATTTGGTAATTGATGAGTCTTTCTCTGATATCCATTTTCCCGAAATCACCATTGCTTCATTTGTGACATCTTCTATATCTCCTACCATCCCTACCATTTTTCCTCCTATCCCATCATCCAATGTTACAGTTCCTCCATCTACATCAACTGAACGAATTGTTTCCCCTGTTGAGACTTCCCAAGAGCTAGCTGTAACTCCAACTTATGTTGCACCTACAGAGCCCAACACCCCATCCATCACCTCCATTTCTACACCTCCAACCTCTAGCATTGTAATGACTTCTATTCCCATTCCGCAGATAACCATGCCAATTAAAACACCTATGGTGTCCCAACCTGTGCCTTTGGTCACAATCCCAGAAGTGTCAGTACCCACTGTGAAAGAAATAACAGACTTTGGGAAGATGCAGTGGTCTCTCTAGGAGAGTATTTTTGGAGCATATCAGAAAATGAAGTGGTAAAAAAAGGTTCTAAGAGAGCCTAAGAAGGGACTCTAGTGTAGGGAATTGTCCCGAATCAGGTCATCTGGAGGAGGACTTCCACTAATGTAAAACACGAAGCTCTTGAGGCCACTGCAACTCTGGGGAGCTTTGTAGGAAAAAATTATGATTATGTTACCTCACTGAATAAAGAAATTGAGGTAAGGGAGAAAGAACTACAAAAAATCAAGTAGGAGTAGATTCAAATGAATGAGTAGCACCATTCCCAACTGCAGGGGTTGAAAGATGATTATGAGAATCAACTCAAAAATGTGCAAGCACAGAATGAAGTTCTCCAACAAAAATTCCAAGAAGTACAACGACTGAATGTGAACTATGCAGAAAAA
The DNA here is from genome assembly GCA_027924585.1 of Larix kaempferi. Lineage (NCBI taxonomy): Eukaryota > Viridiplantae > Streptophyta > Pinopsida > Pinales > Pinaceae > Larix > Larix kaempferi. Next base: position 2,903,302 of record BSBM01000104.1, read on the forward strand.
TTTACAACCCTTGAGCAATAACTGAAGGTTTCACAGTCCCTTTCCGTTGCTTCTTCTTTCTCAAGTTTTTCCAAGGAAGAATTTAAGGAGCTTTCTTTAAAGATTTAGGATGATCATAATAACTTGTTGATTGAGTTATTTTAAGGGTTAAATTAAATTCAGGATACCTACAATTCTTTTGACCATCATTCTGATGTCCTCTATGATCACAATCAGATAAGGAATGATGAAACAAAAGATTTTGAGGATGTGATTGAATGGCAGAAATATATAAAAGAAAGACCTAAAGATATACCTATCTTGGATAGTATCAATCTCAAGAGGATCAAATTTTCTTTGGAATCCTGGGAAAATGCATGTGAGATGGTGGAGTCCACAATTCAAGAAGGACAAAATGTCTGTAGTAAAAGTTGGTTTGCATCTAACAACTTGTTAAGTTTGTTGGACTTCCCTATCATAAATCCTATTGAGAATTATCTTCCACCCAAGATTTCGATTGAACAGATTGAAGAGAAGTATTTGAAGTCAAAGGAGCATATTGAGTAGCTGGATCAGATCCACATAAAAGAGATTAAAGAATTGATTGAGACACCTATAGATTCATAGATGAAGTTTAATCTTTTCTTACGTGAATGAAAAAAGGTGAAGAATATTCAGATCGAGTATTTTACCTGCAAAGTGCAGTTACAACTCGAGCATGCCCGATATGAAGATATTGAAGATTTGTTGGATGTATTTCCAAGTGGAAAACTGCCCTTGGAAAATCCTAAAACAATATTTTGTAATCCCTACCTTAATGGGAGATTTGCCCCTTTGTGATTTTTTGTAATTATTATTTAAAGGGAGTGAGATCTCAAGAAAAAAGGGGTTGGAACCAAGGGAAAAACCATCAAGGGAAATACTTGGAGACCTTATGTACTGTGGAGAGTTGTAATTTTTTACAATCTTTAATGCAATTCAATCAGTTTCCTTTCCTTTCTTCTGTTATGTGTATTAAGTTTCCTTGATGCATTATGGTTCTTGATTTCAGTCATATATTTAATAACCCTGTTTTATATTGTTAATTCATAATACATATAGATATTTGTGTTGATGTTTCATCATAAGAGTTATGTGCAGGTTATGTATCAGTAAATGTTTCTTCTTGATCCATATCATTTCATATTGAACAATTACAAGACAATCACTCATTTGTTAATATTTATATGTTAATTTGTTAATTGACATATCAACTGCAGAACAATTAATTAATTGAAAACTTTAAATTCAAGCAAGTTGGTTTTCACTTCCTTGTTTTAATTGGAGCTAAGTAATGTTAGATCTTATTTGTGTTTTCATTGATCGGTTATAATATTTGCTTGAACTTACAGATTTGATTGTTCTGGATCCTAAATCACATTCTTAGATCTAGTTTAGTTAAGTTAGATTTAATAATTTTACTTGTTTTCTTTATGCTTTTTGCAACAGATTTCACATCTTTCTCATTACGAAGAAAGATCCATTAGGATCACTCACATAGAGCCAACAAAGGCCTATTATTTGTAAGAGTCATCTCTACCAAACAACTTAGGAATAGGGTAATCCTTGTGTAGGGTTATTTGAATCCTTTTAGGATGGGCTTTCTCTTTATGCATTGTTGCCTCAAAATTCCAGCATACCCGAGGCCTCAACAAATGGCGCTATAAGGAGTGCCATGAACAATCATGCATAAACAAAACACTAGAAAACCTCCTCCTACAAGGACACCAATTGTTACCAGAATTCAGGCTCAAGCATCCACATCAATAGTTCAACCAGTGAAAAATGAAACTAGAGTCCCTATTACTTCTGTAATAGAACAAGAAAATATAAGGTCTGAAATTATCTTTGTATCACCAACTAGAGGGCCTTTGACTCTTGAGAAACTAAAGAAGATTACTCAAGACATTACTGCCATAGTAGAACAGAGGATTGAAAGACATCAGAATCTGAGACGCTTATTGTCCCAATACCATCTGACCAACAATTCATATATTGATATAGATAATCAAAACACAACCCAACAGGAACAATTCCTTGAAATTCAAATTAATTCCCTATTTGAGGAAATAGATCAAGTTCACGATAATAGATAGCCTAATGTGATATATGGTGGCCCCCCAACAAAACCTCCATCTTCATCTTCATCTTCATCTGAGGAATAATCTCACAGTATTTCATCCTCAGATTCATCCACCGAAGAGGACAGACCAATGGAAAGCCAATTCAATAGACCTTTGTTAGATCAAGATGCAGTATTTGTTCCTGGAGACCAACACAAATTACCCAAAAATCCAGAAAAATGGATCCCAAAATTCAATCCTGATGATTAGTCTCTTGCAGAAGATCACATCAAAACTTTCATGCAAGTCCTAAGACTTAGAAGTGTGGTGCATGAAGATGTGGTATGTAGATTATTCCCCTGTAATTTTCAAGGGAAGGTTGCCACCTGGTATTTTGCATTAGAAGCCAGATCTATCAATTCTTAGGAATATTTTGAAACCCTATTTGTTCAGAAGTTTGGGGACGATTGGACTCCCGAATATTTGGTCATGGATCTATCTTCTTTAAAAATAAAAGGATAAGAAAGAGTGAAGGATTTCAACCATAGGTTCTCATATTTGAAAAACAGGATTCCCACCAATGTTCTTCCAGCTGAAGAATTATTGGTTGCTTATTACATCAAAGGTCTCCCTATTCCTATAGCCATGTGGGTTAAAAGAGATCATAAGAAAAACCTACAAGAAGCTTTTGCAGAAGAAATATTGGTTGAAAAGGATATGTTTGTTTTGAAAGACAACCTTGATATACAAGTCGATCAACGTTCCACATCTTGGAAGAAGAAGGAAAACAACTCCAAACCCACAACACAAAATAAAGACCCTTTTGACTTGGACAGTGTGAAAAAAGTTTTGCAAAAGATTTCTAATGAAATGGTAGATATGAGGAAGACTAATACCGACGGTCAGGCCAATAATAGAGGGTTTGTAAGGCCACCTTTCAAGAGACCCTACCAACCCCCTCAACATCAAAATCCACCTAATCCTGACGAAGGGTTATCTTCTAAAGATATTTACTCTATTTTCAAAGCATTGGCTGCTGAAACATAAACTACCCCTGAAATTAATGAGTAAATCCCAAAAGAGAATGAGGAGTCTGAACCTCCTGATGATGAAAAAGATCAGCATGTCAACACCATTAGTTATTTTTCTGAATTTCCTATGGCAGAAGAGGAATGTGAACCTGAAAAAGTTTTCAATGTACAACACCCTTACAACACTAGAAGTAAGGGGAAAAATCCACAGGAATCTTCACCATCAACATCCAGTCCCAATAAAGGAAAAACAACAATACACAAGGAGACAATTATTCTGGAAATTGAATATAACCTAGTTGATGATTTGAAAGGGGTAAAAGATAATATTTCCTTGTTTGAACTTCTAAAAATACCCTCTATGAGGGAAAATATTCCTAAAATCATGATCTTAAATAAATCAAGAGAAGCTCAAAACAACACTCTAGAAATTCCTTCAACACCAACTGGACAAAAACCAAATGGGAAGAAGACTTCTTCATTTCTACTCACCTTTGAAATATTCAACATAAATGTACACAATTGCATGATAGACTCTGGTGCCTCATCTAATGTAATGCCACTGTTTGTCTGCAAAAATCTCAATGCATCTTGGGAACCTTCACCTACTCAGATTGTTCAACTTGACCGATCTAGAGTCAGGGTAGTAGGGCAATTGAGAAATGTACTTTTGACATTATCTGATGATCCAAGGATTCATTAGACTATTGATAGTGTGGTAGATTAAATTCCTGAAGCATATAACATATGGCTGAGTAGAGACTGGTCAAAGAAACTTAAAGGATACTTTTCCCTTGATTGGTCCCACTTATGGATCCCTTACAATGCACAACCCAATAAAATTAAGATTCACAGAGAGCCATTTATGAAACACACAGTCACTGATCTGAATGAGCCTAGTGAACCCATTTTCTACTACAGTTCACACATTGAACATTGTATTTTTGATACATTCTTTGGGAATTTACCTGCTAACTCTTCACCTACTGAGAACATTGAAATTCAGTCTGAAATTGTTAATTGTATCGTTGTTCCATTCTCTGGTTCAATCATACATAATGTTTATAATTTAAATACAAATTTTAGAGTAGACTTGAATTCATGGACTTTATTTTTGATGGATCAAAATCCAAAGATGGAGCTAGTACAGGTTGTATTTTGATATATCCTAAAGGCATCAAGATCATGATTGCTTGTAGATTAGAGTTTGAATGTACTAATAACATTGTTGAGTATGAATCTCTTGTCTAGGTGTTACACCTAAATCTTACCATCATGAGACTCAATGTAAACATCCCTAATGTTTCCTTGACTAAGTCATTAACTTGGAAGAGATGCAGACCCTTTTATACTAGATTTTGAGAGGTCGTCGCAGGTTGTCCTCATGCAGCCTGCGACGTCGCAGGTTGTCCTCTTACAGACTGCAACGATGCCAGTTAATTGACTAAAATAGCTTCTTCGAGCCCATTCTCGAAGCTAGTTGATGTGTATCCCTATCCCTAGCCTTTGGGGAAGCTGGAATTCAGTTGCTAGCCTCTTGGAAGGATCCCATATCTTTCTCCTACCATATCTCAACCTACCCTATCCATTTAGTCCTATATAAGTGAAGCTCGCTCCCATTCCAAAGGGAGGAAGTCTATAGTATCTATACCCTGGTGAAATTAGCTTAGGAGCGCATCTCAGATCTGAAGACCATCAAGCTAGGAGCAGCATTCAAAGAGAAAGGATCAACGATCTAAAAAGGTAAAAGCATCTAATTCCTTGATCTCTAATTATACCTAGGAGAGTTATTTATGTTCTATGTCTATTTGTTCTACACTCAGGTTGAGCTAGGGAGATCAGGCTTCAAGTCCACTCTTGGTAGATTGTCCATCAAACAAATATGGCGACCATACTGGGGAAGTTACATTGTTTAGTTTTCATTTGAATGTCATTTTCATTTGATTTCTTTTTGCAAGCCATATTTTTGCCTCCTGAGTCTTTTTCACCATCATATCTTCACTTTGAAGAATATGTAGTCCTCCTATGAGTCTGTACTCACAATTTTTAAGCCATTTTATTGCTCATTTCTTGGAGATCTATTGATCCTAGAGTTTGGATCTCGCCCATAGCACCTGGGCAGTAGAAACAGAGTGACAATCTGTCAATATTTTTGCACTCTGCTTCTCCGTTGTCATAGTTTCCCTATTGGTGTCCTGCGACATTGTCGCAAACCCCGCATTTGTGACCTGCGACATCGTCGCAAACCCCGCATTTGTGACCTGCGACGCTCGCTCTGTTCCTGAACACAGACTGTGCTAATCTATTAAAATTGGTTAAAGGGCATCCCCCCTCCGTTTTTTTATTTGAGTTTTGATTCAGTGTGCAGAACCCCTCTACACTGTAACTTCCACGCAGAGCCCTTTTTCTCTAGCGGTGTTTGATTTGGTTTGCTTCTGTTGGGTTTTTGGGTCTTTTGAGATTTGGATTCATGTTTGGACCTTTGAGCCAAAACTAGTGTTTTGCTTGCATTTTTAAGCGAAATGGGTTCTATTTTTATTTGGGAATTTTCCTAATGGATTCTATTCTGCATCCTATAGTCGTTTTGACCCATATTAAGGTTTTGAGATCATTTTTGATTTGGCGTGATTGGCTTGTTTTAAAGACTTGAAGAGTGTGGGATATCCATGTCTTTTTTAGCCTCTTTTTTGGGTTATGCATCTTGTTTCCTTTACATGCTAAGCTATCTAATGATTATTGGAAGAGATTGATTCTTTGTCTCCACTTTAGTTCAAAGACAATCTTGATTTTTTCAATCTTTTTCTATATTCATAAAATTGGAAAACATAAGTATTCTTCTTGCTTTAATTTGACGATTTGACATTTTCGGTCTTACACTCATAGGAAGAAGAAAAGGCTTGTTTCAGTTTTATGTACATTTGAGTTAGAGATGATTATTAAGTGCTTTTCTTTGTCTTGCATTTGATTGGAAATGTTTGTGGAATCCTTCTTTCCGTAGCTAAGATGTGTCTTTTTCGAAGTTTAAAAAGATAGGAAATGGATTAGAATGATTGCATTTGGTAGATTTTGAGCCTTTCTTGAGTGCCTTTGAGTTGTTTGGGTGCTTGTCATTTTTCTTTGGGAATTTCTTAATGATTAGAGTGTTGTATATTTTCTCTCACTTTCTATATATAGATATGAAAAGCGTTTAGTTATCAAGTTTCATTTTTGATACATGCATTCGAAAATTGAAAGTGCTTCATTATTTTGTCTTATACATTGTTAAGATTCATCGCATCTTTCATTCTCTTTGCGCTTTTTGGCTTATTATTGCGGAAAGTTAGATTTATTGCATTCTAGGTAGGAATTCTTAATTTCATTACTGCTTAAGGTCATTTTTATTATAAAAGAGAAAAATATATCTCCTTACCTTAAGTAGGTTTCATCGAAAGACAAAGCAAAACGTGCATTGTCATGTAGTTAGGATTTGCATTATTTTTACATTTCCAGTCTACACCTCATGCATCCACCTAAACGCACAAGATAAAATTAACGCTAGCTTAGGTTAAAATCATTTAGTAACTTTGTCTAAGTTAGAGATGGGTTCCGGTGTCTTTAACCATGACAGCTGTCATTATTTTCCAGCACTGTATTTCGGGGGTGTTGTAGTATTCCACGTACTTATCGGTATATTGAAGCTCTTTCACATACCAACTAGGTATATCAAAGCTCTTTCACGTACCCACCAAGTACTTCGTGTACTTGGCATATATCGAAAGTTGTTTCACGTACTTGGCGTATACAGAAAGGTGTTTCATGTACTCAATAGTATATAGGAAGGTCTCATGTTGTACGGTTGTGCATTAGACAACATAACTATGGATTTGAATTTCCACGTACCTAGTGTATATCGGAAGACAACATTAGGATTCCTAAGATCAACTGAGTTAACCTTTTGGCTATCTTGGTAGAGAAATAGATCAAGAACAACACTCGGGGAGATTACTATGCACATACTGTCCAGGTAATCGAGTATTCAGGAAGGGTATAGTCCCAATCCTCCTTGTCGCGTTTTACTGTTGAACCTTGCGGTATATAATGATTTGTGAATCCTTGACAACCCCGTGAGGTTCCAAACTTTGAATCCACTCCTATTCACATAGTTTGCTTGTTGCTTTTAGACTTGAGTAGTGTTTGATTTGTGTGGTACTTTAGATACTCTTAGGAAGTTTAGATATGGAAGAATCTTCCAGGACTACCAACCAAGAGACCCCTTTCTAGGGTATGCCATTTGTTATTCCCCCTTGTGGAACTGTTGGTCCTCCCTTTATGGCTATGTTGAGTCTTCCTGGATTGACGATAGGATTACCAGTATGGTTAGTCTCCAATCCAGTTACACCAAGTGCACCAATTGTGTTGAACCTAGGTCCTTCACCACATGAGCATCAATCTCATGGTGACCCTTATCCTTCTTCGTCGAAAGTTGAATCATCTTCCATATCTTCCTCTTCTCCTACTGAAAACTCTAATGTTAAAGGTAGGTGAGAAGAAGAAGAAAGGGAAGACTAAGAAGAAGAATACTAAGCAGAAGGTCACAACCCCATCCACTAATCATCATGTTGGGGACTCACCAGCCACTGATCATCATGTTGGGGGCACCGATACACATGTTTTGAATTTGCGTAAACTGAAATTCCCTTGCAATCTTTGTAAAGGGTCCCATTTTCTTAAGAGATTCCCTGGTATATCCAAGGTCTTAGAAACATGGCCGCGTTCTAAACATCCCTTGTCATCATTCTATGGACATCATACTAATGATACCCCATCAACTACTGACATTGTAGTTAAGGATCGGAAGGTTAGAGCTATAGACCCTTGTTGGTTATGCAAGGGCATGCACCGTACTTACCTTTGTCCTCGTATGGATGAAGCTTTACAATTGTTGGAAAACATGGACACATCCCATAAACACCTTCCAATGAAGTATTGTAGGTTGTCCCCTGATCCTACTCCAGTTGATAGGGCAGTCAATCCGACCCCACCCTTGGTTGACTCCACTCTTTCTCCAGAGAGTGAAAAAGAAGCGGTCGATTCAACGACATTGTTGATCGACTCCATTCCTCCCTTGATGGATGATACCCAAGGAGTTAATCAAGTTTCATTCTTGGCTGACCCCACTCCTATGATGAGTGAAATCCAAGCGTTTAATCGAGCTTCATCTTCGGTTGATCCCACTCTCCCTTTGAAGAGTGAAATGCAAGAGGTAGATCAAGTTTTATCCTTGGTCCACCCAACTCTTTCATTGGAAAATGCCCATATTGAAGTAGTCACCATCACGAAATATTCGTCTGCTTTTCCAACTGAAAGTGAATTAGAAACCGCTGATATCTTTCTAGTCGGTTCAGACAGCTCTAGGCAAGGAGAAGTCTCATCCACAGGACCTCCCCCAAGTACTGAGGTTATTTCATTTGATTGGAATAGTCTAGCAGAATCTCGTCTCCCCTCAGACATTCCTTTCCATATATCTGTAGGTGTTGCCGATAAGGAAATATTTCACACTATAGTTGACGAGGGAGCTTCTGTTAGTATTATCCTCAACTGCTTGGCAAGCTATAGGGTCTCGCCAGCTTGTGCTGGTTACCAGCCAGATTTGGCTTTTAATAGAAGGACTACCGTACCTTTAGGGATTCTTCCACAGTTGCCTATCACCTTGGGAGGTAAAACTATTTATGTTGATGTCATGGTCATCCAAGGTCCTTTAGATTTCAATCTGCTCCTTGGACATGATTATGTCTATGCTATGAAAGCCGTAGTGTCCACACTCTTTTGAGTGATGTATTTTCCCTTTAATGGGAGGATTGTGACCATTGATCAGCTTTCCTTCGTGACACCCAATCATCGCATGACTTCCATTCAACAAACTTCCCTGAACGTTCCACACGTATTAGTGGTTTCTTCCCCTTAAACATGAGGGGCATATCTCCAGCCTCTAGGCATCATGCTAGAGTAGTTCCCCTAGCACATTATGTTGGGGGCACTTTAACAACCTCCGGTCATCATATTGGGTAATTTCCAAGCAAATTTTCCTTTTTTGTTTCAAGCTTGTGTAAAAATGAAACCATTTCCAAGCAAAGTTTCCCTTTTGGTTTCAAGCTTGTGTAAAAATGAAACCATCCCCAAGCGCAGTTTATCTTGGTTTCAAGCCTGTGTAAAAATGAAACTGTTTTTGATCATAGTTTCCTTCCTGTTTTAAGCCCATTAAAAAATGAAACAGGTCCCTCCAAGCATAGTTTCCCTTTGGTTTCGAGCTTGTGTAAAAATGAAACCATTCATGAGCATAGTTCTTTTCCTGTGTTAAGCTCATTAAAAAATGAAACAGTATCCTGTGAGCATAGTTTTATTCCCTTTCAAGCTCATTAAAAAATGAAATGGCCCTTTTTTTAGCAGAGTTTTCACTTGGCTTCAAGCTCGTTAAAAAATGAAACCAGTAGTCTGAGCATAGTTCCCTTTCTATGTCAAGCTTGTTAAAAAATGAAATAGGTTCTCTAAGCATAGTTCCCTTTCTGTGTCAAGCTCGTTAAAAAATGAAACAGGTCTTACGAGCATAGTTCCCTTTCTATGTCAAGCTCTTTAAAAAATGAAATAGGTTCCTATGGCATAGTTTCCTTTCTATGTCAAGCTTGTTAAAAAATGAAATAGGTCCTTTTCCATTGAGTCGAGTCTTCTCATAGACTTAGTACCTGAACCTTCTTTTCATATGCCTATGCCTTAGGTGGCTGAAATGAAGCTTAGGGGAATGTCTTCAACCTTTGGACGTTATGTTGAAGTCAACTTGATCGCCTCTCCATACCATGTTGGAGTTAAGTCACTTACTTCTAGCAATCATGATGGGGGCATGTACCAACCTTTGGATTTCATGACGGGAAGAAATACACCAATGGGAATACTTTTCGAGCATACTTTCTTTTTGGGTTTCGAGCTCGCTAAACCATGAAAATAATCCCGAGCATAGTTCATTTTTCTATTACAAGCTCGTTAAAAAATGAAGCAAACATCATGAGCATTCTTTTCACTTGTCTTTGAGCTTGTTAAAAATAGTAAGATGGTTTTTGAACTTACTTTTCACTTTTTTCGTGCTCTGTTTAAAACATGAAAAGTGGTTTTGAGCTTACTTTTTACTTTTTCGTGCTCTGGTTCAAATATGAAAAAGATTCCGAGTGGTGTTGATACAATTATCGTGCTCGTTAAAAATTTGAGTAAAAAGGTGTGTCTAACGAGTATAGGTTTATCATTTTATCCGGCCTCGCTAGACTATTTACGGAAAAGGAACTGTGTCGAGTTTACTTTTTCCTTTGTCGTACTCAGTTATCAACCATGACAAAGTTGTTCATGGAGTTCTTTTTAAGCTCTTTTCAGACTCCTAAAATAGGAAAAGATGGCCAAGAGAAATTGATCCATTCATGCTTGTAAAAAGATTTGAATGATCGTCCTACCGGTGATAGTTTACCACTTTTTCAAACCAGGAGGCACTACTTACAAAAAAGGAATACTCCAGCCAATCATGACTAGAAGAGTCCTCTCTCGCGTTTTTTACCCTTTTTCGGGCGACGAGGCTAACTTTACAAAAAGGATCGTTGGAGTCTTCTTTAGTTCTTTTCAGACTCTCTAAACATGAAATGACGACTGAGTTTACCTTCTATGGACTCGTTAAAATCTAACATTGAAGGGCCCATCATGGGACAAACCCCTCCTCTCCTAGGTTCGAAAAATATTTGGGATTGGACTCATCTATGAGATGAGCTATACCAAGCATCTGGTTACCCTCATCAAGCTCGTTAATAACACATGAGGCACTCATCATTCATGATGGGGAAAAAGGAAAGCTTTTACGTTACACTCTTTATCTGTGGCAGTACCTAGTCATTCTTGAACATGGCACTCATTTGCATTCGCATATTGTACTTAGATCATCCGTTTGTCTTCAAGTTTTTCCTACTTCCTAAGTCTTGTTACTCCTTTGTGTCATCCAAAGAATACTTCCACCACCAGTTGCATTAGGAGTCAATGTCATACTTGTCATGGCAATACTTCCAAGTCATGCCATGCCCATGTTCAAGAATACTTTCACCACTCATTATCTACAGTTAGTACGCCTTCCACTATGTCAGTCTACTATGATTCAGTCCTGTATGTTATTGTACCATCTGATCTACTCCAAACATCTGTTGTCATGTTTCGTGTCGATGATGGGGGTTCATCATGGCCCTCCTTTGATGGATTTATCCTTGTCGAATTCAAATCATCATCCGAGGATTGAATCTAGAAACCAATCGAGTACCTTGGGCCTGCATGCCTCAATGGAAGGTTACCTCACTTTCGACATGAATTTACATCATTGACTCTTGATTGAAATATTTTGTTAAGCGTTTGAATTCAACTCATTTATTCACGCTTGACAATATGTACGGTGATACCTTGGGAATCATTGACATTAATAGTGATTTCCCTCACGCTTGTTAATGGTATACATTAATGACCTATAATCAAGTGGTTTCTACCATGTTCGACATAAAGACATTTGTAATCACATGGATAGATTCATATCATTCCGGGTTCGGCTTGAAGACCTTGGGGAGTCATATTGTACCCAGGTTGCGATGGAGATTGTTTGAGTCATATTTCACGGATCCACATTTGTATTGGTCATGGCTGCGTTATCATCTCATCATGGATATACGCTTGTGTCTAGTATCCATGATTGTGTTCAGTCGGTCATTAATATTATGGATATGCAATGTATTGGTCAGCAACCATGTTGTACATCATATGAGACTGTGTACTCAGAGTCAGTTGTACTGCAGCAGTATCCTTTGTCCGACGAGCCATTTCCATTTCTTCTGTCAAAGCATTTCACCTGTCCAGTTTCAAACAGCTTCATGCTTTGGGGGGCATTCTGTTACACCTAAATATTACCATCATGAGACTCAGTGTAAACATCCCTAAAGTTTCCTTGACTAAGTCATTAACTTGGAAGATATGAAGACCCTTTTATACTAGGTTTTGAGAGGCTGTCACAGGTTGTCCTCATGCAACTTGCGACATCGCAGGTTGTCCTCTTACAGACTGCAACGATGTCAGTTAATTGACTAAAATAGCTTCTTTGAGCCCATTCTCAAAGCTAGTTGATGTGTATCCCTATCCCTAGCCTTTGGGGAATCTTGCATTTGGTTCCTAGCCTCTTGGAAGGATCCCTTATCTCTCTCCTACCATATCTCAACCTACCCTATCCATTTAGTCTTATATAAGTGAAGCTCACTCCAATTCCAAAGGGAGGAAGTCTATAGTATATATACGCTAGTGAAATTAGCTTAGGAGAGATCTCTACTCATCCTTGAGAGATCGATCATCCCTTTGGAGGCTTTGGCATTGGCTTGATCGAAGAAGGATTGCTACGTTAAGTCATTGGTTGTAATCTCTTCATCCTATGTATTTCCCTTTTAATACAGTAATATAAGTGCTTTCCACCAAATCTTATTGTGTTAATGATATCTTGTGTAGTTTTCTTACTTAACTACTTACTTAGATCTATTATTGTGTAGGTGCATTTTACTACTTGCTTTGTTGTGTTGTCTTGACAGGTTTTGCAACTCAGATCTGAAGACCATCAAGCTGGGAGCAACATTCAAGGAGAAAGGATCATCGATTTGAAAAGGTAAAAGCATCTAATTCCTTGATCTCTAATTAGATCTAGGAGAGTTATTTATGTTTTGTCTCTATTTTTTTCTAGACTCACATTGAGCTAGGGAGATAAGGCCTCGAGTCTACTCTTGGTAGATTGTCTGTCAAACACCAGGGGCTCAGAAAAGAAATTAATTTGGGTGCATAGGTCATAGAATGTTTTGGGGATTCTGAAATCATTGTCAAACAATTAAGAAACAAAATTCATTGTATATCCCCTCGGTTAATAAATTATCAAAATCTGGTTAGGGATTTGACCAACTCTTTCACAACATTTAATATTAAGTCTATCCATAGGTCTTAGAATTTCGATGTTGATTTATTGGCTAATACTGCTTCTAGGATTATTCCCCTTGAAGATATTGCTCCTGATACTTTCTCAATTGAATTGATATATAGACCATCAATTCCTGATAACATCACCAATTGGAAAGTCTTTGATGATGACCAACAGATTCTGGATTTCTTAACAACCCAAGATACCTTCAAGGATTCATCCTTTGATGAAGAAGATCATGAAAAAGCCTTATCAGATCCAAATTTTCTTTCAAGCTTGCCTAAGTCATTCATTAAATTAGAAAGATACTATGACTTGTAGGATAAATTTAATAATATAACTAACTGGAGGACACATAGCTCTTCACTTAACTATCAGCCTGTAAAATTAGGGACTGAGCAAAATCCACAGCTGATTAATTTAGGGATTGAGTGTACACCTGATGAGAGGACAACTTATATCAAATTATGTAGGGAGTTTAAGGATGTGTTTGCATGGAACTATTATTACCTGAAGAAATTTGATACTAACATCATCTAGCATAACTTCCCTATGAAGCCAAATATCAAACCATATCAACAAAAACTTAGGAAAATGCATCCTAGTTTAGAACCATCTGTGAAGAAAGAACTTGAAAAAATATTGACATCAAAAATAATATTCCCTATAAGACACACATAATGGATTGCCAATATAATCCTTGTTTGTAAAAAGAATGGGGAAATTAGACTCTGTCTGGATTTCATAAACCTAAACAAAGCATCTGAAAAGGATAACTACCATGTTCCCCCTATGGAACAGATTTTGTAGAAAGTTGCAGGTGCTGGAACGTTTTCTCTGTTAGATGGTTTTTCTGGATACAATCAAGTATTGGTCACACCTTCAAATCAACTTAAAACTTCTTTTAGAACACCTTGGGGCACCTTTTCTTACATGAGAATGAATTTTGGGTTAATAAATGCAAGTGCTACTTTTCAGAGGGCCATGGACATAGCTTTCAAAGGCCTAATGCATAATTTAGTAGTTGTTTATCTTGACAACATAACTATTTATGCCAATAAGAAACATGACCATCTTTTTGCTCTGAAACAGGTTTTTGAAAGGTGTCACAAGTACGGTATTTATTTGAACCCAAAGAAGTCTATTTTTGCAGTTACAAAAGAAAATATTTTGAGGTTTATAGTGTCCAAACACGGTATGATCATTGACCCTGAAAGAACAGAAGTAATTTCCAGAATCGAGCTGCCAGGTTCCAAGAAAGCCATGCAGTCTTTCCTAGGAAATATTAATTTTGTTTGAAGGTTTGTACCTAACTTTGCCCATAGTGTTAAGCCTTTACAAGAATTGATTTACTGAGATTAGGAGAGCTATTATAGAAGCTCTTTCATTAATGTCCCCTAACTTCACAAAGGATTTTATTCTTTACACATTTGCTACTGATTTTTCTTATGCTACTGTGCTTACACATAAATAAGCCGAGGAGACTGAAATCCCAATTTATTTCATGAGTTCAACATTTAAAGGAGTTGAATTAAATTATTCCCGAATTGATAAACAAGCTTATGCAGTTTATAAGTCTGTTAAACATTTTAGGCCTTACCTTTTGAAATCTAAAACTAAAGTAATTGTGCCTTATGCAACAATAAGGAATGTTTTGATTCAGAAAGGGATTGGAGAGAAACATGCCCACTGGATGAATGCACTTCAGGAGTATGATTTGGAAATCAAACTTACTAAAATTGTTAGAGGACAAGGTTTGTGTTTATTAGCTGCTCAATCTAATGATCCTGAACAAGCACAGCTTGAATGGAATCAAGAGGAAGCTAAATATGAGGATACTGTAAATTTCATTTCTACTCCAGCATATGAATGGTATGATGATATTAGGTTTTTTCTTACACATGGGTTTTCCCCTCAAACCATGGACTTCAAGAAATGTAGGGCTCTTAGACTAAAAGATGCATCTTAGCAATTCATTGATGAGGTTCTCCTTCAAAAGAATTATGATGGAGTTTTGCTTAGGTGTTTAGAAAATACTAAAACTGATAATGTTTTGTTGGAATTTCATGCATATTTTGCTAGAGGGAATTTCTTAGGTGAGACAACTGCACACAAAATTCTAAGGGTGGATTACTACTAGCCAACTCTATTTAAAGATGCATATGCTTTTTCTAGAAAATGTGAATCCTTCCAAAGATGTGTTGGTAAGGTTAAGAAACCTGCTTTTCCCTTACAACCTGTTACTGTTCAGTTCCCCTTCTAGCAATGGGGTCTATATTTTGTAGGTCCAATCACTCCTGCCTCTTCTTTGCAACATCGTTACATCCTCACTACGACAGACTATTTCACTAGATGGGTAGAAGCGGTTCCCCTTAGGGTTTCCAATACTAGCCAAGTGATATATTTTCTTGAGAGCAATATTGTCACTAGGTTTGGGGTTCCCAAGTCCTTGGTTTTTTATAATGCCTCTTATTTTTCTTCGATTGATCTCACCCAATATGCCCTAGAGAAAGGGATTAAACTCAAGTATTCCACCAATTATTGCCCACAAGGAAATGGATTGGCCGAGTCTTCTAACAAAAAATTGATTAACATATTGAAGAAAATTGTAGCTACCCATCATAAAAATTAGCATACCCAACTTTTCAATGCTCTCTGGGAAGATAAAGTTACTCCAAAATCTGTTGTTAGAAATTCCCCTTACTGCTTAGTCTATAGCATGGAAACCATTTTAACCTTAAACCTCTTAATCCCATCATTACAGTTGGCTCAATCTTTCTTACAGGATGACTCTTCCCCTCTTCAACACAGAATTGATTCAGTACTCAAATTAGAGGAGGATAGGGAAACATACAAAAATAAACTGTACCATCAACAGTTAGTCAAAAGATGGTTTGATGAAAAATATTCAACTAAAAGAGACTTCCAAATAGGGGATTTGGTTTTAAAATGGGACAAACAACACAAGGATAAAAATGATTACGAAAAATTTCAATGCTTGTGGTTGGGGCCATTCATTATTATAGAAAATATTGGCCCTAGCACTATCCGATTACAGAAATTGGAGGGTTCCATAGAATCCTATCCAGTCAACATCCAACTTTTGAAGAAGTATTTCATTTGAGACATGCATTTGCTTATCTGTACATATGAGTGTTTTTGTCTTTTTTATTGGTTTTCTTTTGTTTTGTTTTCTTTTGAAGCATCATGGCTATGAAACATTTGGCCATCTGGTTGATCAGTCTATTTCAAAATCAATTGAGTTTGAAGTTTGGAATAGATGTGCCAGCTTATACTTCATTCATTCTTTATATGAGAATGTTCTTTCCATAAAATCCAGCAAGTAATACATGCAGACCAATAAATTGGTATTTTCTTATTTGGACCACCATTTTAAATACCTCATTTGATCATTAATCCTTGGAAGTGATTTGGTAATCCTGTCATGTGTTCCATTAGTGCTTGGTAGTAAATTCTTTAGTCTAGTCAACCTTTCTGGTATTCCGATTCCCATATTAATCATATTGGAATTAAATAAAAGTCATTTAGAGGATTGTAAGTTGTAATATGGGGGGTCTTATCACGAGCCAACCTATCACGTTCATAGATATTTTGTTGAATGACACCACATCTGGTCACCAAGCTAGGGGGTGGCTTTCAGCTTCTGCTGGAAGAATGGAAGATCCTATCATAGGTCGTTCTATTCATGATCTGCAGGTATCAGTGAATGACACTGGTAATATTTGGTTACCAAGCCAAGGTAGTGTCTTACAATTTACAATTTAATAAATTTTGCTTGTATTTGTTTATTTGTTTTTTAGATACTTTGTTGAACTCAAGAGTAGGGGGTCTTATAACAAGCCATCTTGACCATGATCATGAGTTCTATTTTGGACTAGAATTACTGTCATATGGTTACCAAGCCATGGTAATTGCTTTTAGTCAAAATCTCAAAGCCAAGGGGTCTCTTGACAGAGCTAGCTTGTTTAGTTTCCAGGTGGGATTTGTGAATGGCATTGCCAAAATATGATCACCAAGTCAGGGAAATGGTCTTGCTTCAACAAAGTATCATTTTTGTTTCCTTTCAAAAATAAAAAATAAATAAGTAAATGAATGAAACATATGCATAAGTTGATAATAACTCAATATGATTGATGATATGGCGATCTGGAATTAGTAGGTCTTTCCTGGACTTATTCTTAACTTCCCTCTCATGCTTGCATATTAGCACAGTGAATACCATTTTTTTCTAGGTTAATTTTCAATTGAGTTCAATCTTATGTAGTTCGGATTGAGCAAGTATCAATTATGTATATATCAACTCTGTTGATTCTGTCATATTTTGTGAAGACATTTTCAGGTTATTGGCTCATATACTTTTTATGCTGACATGTTACTTCTTGAATTTTGGAGACTAATTTTACAGAGATAAATACTTCGCCCATCCAGTCAACATTGTTGTAGGCACAACAAATCCCATTTTTAGGTCATAATATGGGAGCCCCAGCTAAACTAATTATGGTAATATGAAATTTTGCCTATCTTTCTTATGGGGTCCTATGTTTAGTTGTCCTTCATATTTAGTTATGTTTTCTTTGAATCCAATAAATGTTCAAATTACACTTGTTTTCATACATATTTGTGATTTGTGGAAAACCTTGTTTTTTTTAAAAATAGAATGTTTCCCCTGTTCGGATATCCATCATCTATTTCGGGATACATATCTATTTCAGGATCATCTATTTTGGGATACATATCTACTTCAGGATCTTGCATGATCTATTTCAGGATATGTAGTCCAGTCACCAGTTTGATGCCTCCAGCACCTTATCCACCTTCTTCTAGCACCCGAGAGCCACTTTCCACAGAGTTTTAGCCCTCCTAAGCTGAAAGGCGCCCTCTTCTCACCTACTGACTGAGAAGGGCGCACTTGCTCACCTACCACTGCAGATTCACTCCAGTTACATTCAGTTAGCTCCGATTCTGATTGATTTCACTCCGATTTCACTCCTGACTGACTGTTTCACCTCCGATTGACCTCCAGTTCGATTAGGTGACTTGCTCTGACTCCAGTTAGCCTCCCATGCGCCCCCACTGAGCCTCCAGATCCTATATCAGTGCTACACACTTCAGTTACATTTATTATGATCAGTTAGACTCAGCTTGACACCTGGATGACTGTTTGTTGTGATTGATGAGCAACACCGATGATTGATGAGGACTCCTAGATTGAGTCAAGCTACTCCATTTCAGTGATTCGAATGCCTACTTAGTCAATTCGAATTGCCATTGACAGAGATTGGATTGTATTGTAATCTATTGTAATTCATTCACCCTTTCTGGGATAGAGAGCACTGCTGCATGTTTATGCACAGTTTTGCACCATATCTTCTTATTCATCTGTTGTGACTGATTTATTTGTTCATTAGATCTGCTGTGACTAACTTTACATGGTATCAGAGCCATTGCAGGGAAAAGATCTCTTTTCTACAGGTGTTTATACAAGAAGATTTGACTGAATTGCTAAAAATTGCAAAAAGTTTGGCATGAGATATCTCAAGGGCATTCGCTCATGTGCATGCAAAGCTTGAAAATTATTCCAATACCACTCCAGAAGCTTGAGTTACCACATAATTCCTGGATTTGATACATTGGACCCATTCAACATTGCTTGAAATCCAATCCCAGGTGTGATGCAACTCTCAAAGGGTGGATTGTTCGACCTTATTGTGATTGTTCTTATGTGATTTGCAGGTTAATTATCTCCTCCAAGTGCATTCGCTACATTCTGCATGCAAGCTTCCCTACAGCATTTCCATTCGCTATAGTTTGCAAGCAAGCCTCTTCTTCATCATTTGACTCGCTCCTAGCAATGGAATACTCTTCTTCAAAGCCTATCCTCACCCCATTCAACTATTTTGATTGGAAAGATGATATGGAGATCATATTATGTTCAAAAGGATACTACCGAGTCACTCTTGGTCTTGAATTGGAGCCAAACAATGTGGCAGAAAGAACCAAACACTACAATAAGCTTGATGAAGCTTACGGTCTTCTTTGTCTCTCCATCTCCAAAGATCTTCACTTCCATCTCAGCGGATTGAAGACTCCAAAGGCCATATGGGAGCAACTTGAGACACTATTCGGCAAGCAGGATGAGCTTAGGGCTTTTCAATTAGAGAATGAATTGATTGGCCTTAATCCTGAAAATTTCGAGACCATCAATGAATTCTTCACAAAATTCAAGAACTTGAACTTGCAATTGAAGAACAGTGGTGTTATCAAAGAGGATAAGCAGTTGATCCTCTCCATTCTAAGCAAGCTTGGGAAAGATTATTCGGTATTTGTCTCCACTTTCAATTCCGGTCGGCTAACTACCCCGAATTGGAAGATGCCTACCTTGAATGCCTTCATTGAGTCCGTTACGAAAGAGCATGACAAGTTGATTCAAATGGGGTCCATAAGCTCCAAAGATTCAGCCCTATTTGTTCAAGGACCCAAGATCTCGAATGGTAAAGGAAAGCTAAAGAAGGAGAAGCCCAAATTCGAGCCTCACAAGCAAAAAGACAAAGGCAAGCAAATGGATGCACCATCCAGTTCGAAATCCAAGCAAAAGGGCAAAGAAGGTAACCAAAAATCTAAATGTACTTATTGTAACCGTGGCTTTCATCCCGAAAGTTCATGTATGAAGAAGACTATAGATCAAATGGCCCTCCTTTTGGAAAAGAACAACATAACCCTTCCTGACGGTGCAAGGAAGAAGGATCGGAATGACGATCATGAAAGAGGACAAGCACTCATGGCAACGGTTTCGAAGCCCACTCTCTTGATAGATTCGGGTGCATCAAATCATATGGCTGCAAATATTGATTCTTTTTCCTCATTCGATCCAAACAGCTCCATCCCCATCCATTTGGGAGATGACTCAAAAATTTCTTCAAAGGGCAAAGGTACGATTCATGTAGATCATGGATGCTTTCAGAATGTTCTCTATGTGCCTTCCTTAGCTTCGAATCTCCTTTCTGTTTATCAAATGACACATACTGGTGATCCAAAGAAAGTCACATTCAGCCCTAATACAGTTGAAATTTCTGATATCAAAAGTGGAAGACTAGTTGCGGTTGGAAAGGCAAACCACACTGCAAAATGTTATGAGTTTTCACACTTTATTCCGCTTGCAAAGCCCACTGCTCTTCGCACACATGGTAATGAGGTTAGTAGGCTTTGGCATGAAAGATTTGGACATCTAAATTATAAGTATTTGCTGCTGCTATCAAATAAATCCATGGTTGATGGGCTGCCACAACTCCGTTCCTCGAAGGGAATATGCACCGGTTGCATTATTGGGAAGCACCCCGAGCACAGATTCGACCGCGGCAAGGCTAGCAGAGCCTCTACTATTTTGGGATTGATCCATTCTGATATCAGCGGTCCGCTGCCCCATATGTCATTAAATGGTTCAAGGTATGTTTTGACATTTATTGATGATTATTCTCGCTTTACATGGGTATTCTTTCTCAAAAACAAGTCAGAAGTGCTTGGAAAATTCAAGGATTTTAAGGATTCTGTTGAGACCACCACTGAGAGCAAGATCAAAGCTCTTAGATCTGATAATGGTGGGGAATATATCAAGTCCGAGTTGCTGCAACTTTGTGCCCAAAGCGGAATCAAGATCCAACATACAGTTCCCTACACACCCCAGCAGAACGGTGTAGCGGAAAGGAAAAACCGGTCACTGAAAGAGATGGCTACATGCATGATTGAATCAAAAGGTTTGGCTGCAAATATTTGGGCTGAAGCAATCAATGTTGCTGCATATATACAGAACCGAGTTCCACATTCATCCGTGAAAGGTATGACTCCTTTCGAAGCATTCTTTGGTCACAAACCGGATGTGTCCAATTTGAGAGTTTTTGGCTCTACTGCATGGGCTAGAATTCCTTCTGAGAAGAGACGAGCTTTGGATCCACAAAGTATCGAGTGCATATTGATAGGATATGGGGAAGAATCAAAAGCATATAAACTCATGGATATCAGATCTAAAAAGATATTCATAGAGCGCAGTGTGCAGTTTGAAGAACCGCTTCAAGAATTGCAACTAGTTGAGGAGAAAACTGCCGATTCACCGCCTTCACCAGAAGAAGATTCGAGCAGCGATAATGAAGGTATGAGTTCTGATATTTCTGATATTGTAGCAGCATATGATGATCATGACATATCAGGTTCGGAATCCGACCATTCAGATCTCCCTCAGTTACCAAAGTGGGCCCAAAATACTCTACAATCTGCTGGTTCTAGTCTTGGAAATCCTGCTGATCCGAGACGAACAAGAGGAGACTTTCAAAGGGCAGGTATGGCTCTTTCTATTGCTGATCCATTTCTTCCTGAGATTTGTTATTTGATGGCTGGTTCAGATCCCCAATCATATTATTCAGCCCATCGAGATCCGAGATGGAAAGATGCCATGGATGAAGAGTACAGTTCTCTTCAAAAGAACAATACATGGGAGCTAGTTTCTCTTCCACCTGGAAGAAAATTAGTGAAGTGTAAATGGGTCTACCGTAATAAAGTTGCTGCTGATGGCACTATCAGCAAATATAAAGCAAGGTTGGTGGCAAAAGGTTTTTCCCAAGTCCAAGGAGTGGACTACACAGAGACCTTTGCACCGGTTGCAAAGATGGATTCCATCCGCCTTGTTTTAGCTATTGCCGCATCCAAGCACTGGGAGGTGCATCACATGGATGTGAAGAGTGCATTTTTACATGGAGACCTTGCTGAAGAGGTCTATATGCAGCAGCCAGAGGGTTATACATCAGATCCATCATTGGTTTGCAGATTGAAGAAGTCTTTGTACGGGTTAAAACAGGCCCCAAGAGCTTGGTACGCAAAGATGGACTCCTTCCTTCTTTCTCAGAATTTCCAAAGATGCAAATCTGATCCGAATGTCTATCTTCAGCGAGTTAAAGGTAATTTGTTGGTTATTGTACTTTATGTTGATGATCTGCTTATTACCGGTAGCACACTTACTTCAATAAACAAGCTAAAAACTGCCTTAAATCTAGCTTTTGACATGAGCGATTTGGGCTTGCTGAGTCACTTTTTGGGCTTGGAGATAGCTCAAAATTTCGATGGGATCACTATATCTCAGCAAAAATATGCTTCCGACCTGTTATTGAAGTTTAATATGGCTGAATGTAAGGAAGCCCCGTTCCCATTCCTCTCAGGAATCAGTCTTGAGGAGGGAGATTCCACACCGCTTGCAGATTGCAGTATGTATCGACAGTTGATTGGTTC
The DNA here is from genome assembly GCA_027924585.1 of Larix kaempferi. NCBI lineage: Eukaryota > Viridiplantae > Streptophyta > Pinopsida > Pinales > Pinaceae > Larix > Larix kaempferi. The sequence goes on from BSBM01000104.1 coordinate 2,925,702, forward strand.
ACTACTTTATTTGACACACTCTAGGCCTGACATCTCATATGCCGTGAGTGCCGTGTCAAGATATATGCAGCAGCCACATGAGCTTCATTGGCGAGCAGCCAAGCGGATCTTGCAGTATGTGCAAGGTACGAGACAGTTTGGCATACATTATGCTGCAGATTCTGAGCTAGATTTCATTGGTTTTACTGATTCAGATTGGGCAGGTGATAGCATTGATCGGAAGTCCACTTCCGGTTATGTTTTCATGATTGGTCATGGTGCTATTTGCTGGTCCAGCAAAAAGCAAGCAGCCATTGCACTTTCTTCAGCAGAGGCAGAGTATCGAGGGGCAGTCAATGCCTGCATTCAGGCAGTTTGGTTGCAGGGTATTCTTTCCGAGTTTGGTTTTGGTGGCACTACTTCGACTGTCCTATTTTGTGACAATCAAAGTGCTATCAAGATCTCCACAGATCCAGTTCAGCGGCAGAGGACCAAGCACATTGAGATTCATATGCATTACATTCGACATTTGGTGCATGACCGCACCATCATTCTGCAATATTGCCCTACTGATGAGCAAATTGCAGACATCTTCACCAAGAGCTTCACTGAGAAGAAGTTCTCTTACCTCCGTTCACTGTTGGGGGTGAGTTCCATCATGGTGGAGACAGATTGATTCATTATTATGCTTTAGACTTGAGGGGGGGCTTTCTTCCCACTGGGTTTTCCCTCTTTCCTCACTTAGTTTATTTTTCAGCATTTTTTGGATTATTGTATTGGGGTGACCTTTGGTCTTAGTTACCAGGGCCCCACATTATTTTAGTTGGCACATCATAGTCTAGCTTGAGGGGGGGTGTTCGGATATCCATCATCTATTTCGGGATACATATCTATTTCAGGATCATCTATTTCGGGATACATATCTACTTCAGGATCTTGCATGATCTATTTCAGGATATGTAGTCCAGTCACCAGTTTGATGCCTCCAGCACCTTATCCACCTTCTTCTAGCACCCGGGAGCCACTTTCCACAGAGTTTTAGCCCTCCTAAGCTGAAAGGCGCCCTCTTCTCACCTACTGACTGAGAAGGGCGCACTTGCTCACCTACCACTGCAGATTCACTCCAGTTACATTCAGTTAGCTCCGATTCTGATTGATTTCACTCCGATTTCACTCCTGACTGACTGTTTCACCTCCGATTGACCTCCAGTTCGATTAGGTGACTTGCTCTGACTCCAGTTAGCCTCCCATGCGCCCCCACTGAGCCTCCAGATCCTATATCAGTGCTACACACTTCAGTTACATTTATTATGATCAGTTAGACTCAGCTTGACACCTGGATGACTGTTTGTTGTGATTGATGAGCAACACCGATGATTGATGAGGACTCCTAGATTGAGTCAAGCTACTCCATTTCAGTGATTCGAATGCCTACTTAGTCAATTCGAATTGCCATTGACAGAGATTGGATTGTATTGTAATCTATTGTAATTCATTCACCCTTTCTGGGATAGAGAGCACTGCTGCATGTTTATGCACAGTTTTGCACCATATCTTCTTATTCATCTGTTGTGACTGATTTATTTGTTCATTAGATCTGCTGTGACTAACTTTACATCCCCAACCCACAATCTGCATTGCAGATTGCAGGAATCTGAATTTTTGAGTTTTGAATTTCTTACTTCTGCACTTTCGCAACCTGCAATGTGGATTGCGAAATTCGGAAACCATTTTTCCCAATAAAATTACTTTTCACTTCCGCATTTCTGCAACCCGCAAATGTGGATTGCGGAAGTTGGAAAGCACTTTTTCAATAAAATCAAGTTTTGGTTCCGCAATTCCACAACCCACAATGCGGATTGCGGAAGTCGGAAGTCGGAAACCAAATTGAAAATGCGTTCGAATTGTCTTTTTCGAACCCTCAAATAAATTTTCTTATTGAGGACAACAAAATTCCTGTAAATCATTTCCGTAGAATTTCACATCCCCGCAACTAGCAATCTGGATTGGGGGAAGAATGATGTTTTTTTGTTTATATTTCTATTGTTCCGCAATTCCGCAATCCGTAGTGCGGATTGCGAAAAGGTCGACTTTTTCTATAATTTTCGCCGCTCTGCTTTCCAGATTGCGGATTGCAGATTGTGGAAACAATAAACTGCTCAAGTTGAAATTCGCAATTCCGCAACCTGCAATGCAGATTGCGGGTTGCAGAAGCCAAAATAATTTTTTTCAAAAAGTCATTCTCACAATTTCTTTTCCACTTTTCCTTGTTTTGACCATAACCATCGATTTCTTTGATATCCACGATCTGGATTGATTTCACTATTAATATTTTGTTAAATATTTCAAATTTTTACTATTTTTTCACCATTTTCAAACTTCGAATTTTACCCTCAGCGAATGGTTTTTACTACGATTTTCGACCCTGTCAACGGATTTGATTTTCTCCATCGATTTATAGGTACGTCTTTCAGTTTCTAACCAATCATCTCACAAAATTCAGAAACTAAATTCAGTTTAATTAATTTTCTTTTTCATCATTTTACAAGAATTTTCCATTTTCTTTTAACCATGTCGAGGAGCACTTGGTCTAAAACATCCCTAATTGAATTGGAAAACAAGGACGCAAACAATGGTACCTTTTCTGATACCAATGGAAAGATTTCTGAAACCTACCACCTGGACTAGTCACGAATTTACAACATATTTGATAATGATGATTTCTCATAAATTCAGAGTGACCAGGAAGCGTTTATAAACATCAGTAAGTCCCATATCCATGCTATAGCAGCTAGACCTTCCATAATTCCTTACACTGATGCCATCAAGTGGATTATTGACCACACCAACCTGCAAGACCATTTCTTTAATGACATGGCTCAAACCTAATTGACCTCTTTTTGGCCTGAGGTATTTTCCAGAGCCTATGCACTTAGACAACCCCAACAACTTCTTAAAAAGAATTTCCTCCAGTCCTCCGCGACCTGTTATAATTTCGATGAGATGATCAGATCCTAGATGGAAAACCCTGCTAGTTTTACACCTAAAGTTGATAAAATGTACCCTATATCCTGGTTTAGGGAACCTTTCTCTTTGTTGGAAGCCATGTTGTGAAGGTTATATGGATTATCGAATTGTTCAGCATTCAAAGCAGAGTGGGCACCCCTAGCCCAACATTTTTTTACCACATGAGAGTCTTTCAATTGGGCCCAGATTTTGTTAGTGGTATTGAAGGAAGCAATAGAGAAGTACCAGAAGACTCTTTCCTCAAGGAGTCCGACATTTTACCTCTCTAATTATGTAATGGATTTCTGCTATTCAACTTTTCCTTTCCTTGCCATGGGGTGGAATTGGACAAGGGATGGACCTCCAGTCCACATCTACTGTTCTGCATTGTGGGAGGATAACTTCATACCTCTAATTTGTGACATCTTTGATCACTTCATGGGTTCCATCTATCAGAATATCTTCAAGGAGGATGCTCCTACCTTTTAAACCCAAGCTAAGGCACTAATTTATACAATGGGAGATTGGTAAGTGGGGCAATATTTCTCCTACATCAGAATTTGGGGCAGCAACACAACCCACTTATTTCCCAGGATTGTACTTGATAGAATGGTGCTAGAAGGGATATCTTTCCAAACAATGATGGATGATGTAGTCCCCAAATTGACTGGAGATAAAAGGAAAGGGTGTCCCAAGTTCCCCGTAACCTTGGATCTCTGGTGATTCAGAATTCAACTCATGCAACCTTACTTGGAAAAAGAACTACCACTCTGAACCTTGGAGAGGCTCACAGGAGGATACATGATCCAAAATCCTTTTTAGCTAATGATTTCACACATGAGCATATGGAGAGTGCCTATGTTCATCAAACTGCTCTTGATGATTCCATTTATCAAGGTGATAATTCCTTCCATGAAGTATTGAATATAACCTCTTCCCTAAAAGAGAAGAAATTTATCTTCCAATATCAACTAGAGCTTAAAACTAAAGTATTGCAATACATGAAGCTTGAACTGTCGGTCGAGGAAATAAATCAGAAATAAATGTTGGAAAAAGAGGAACAGAAAGCACAAGTAAGTACTCCTTTGATGCTGACTTATCACACAGATGAAAAAGGGAAAGCTTCTGTTGAGGATACTCCACAACCTAAACCCCTGGCTAATCTCAACGCTCTTATCAAATCAATTGCTGAAATGAAGAAGAGCCTAGCATTGATGGGTTTAACAGTTGAAACACAAACCATAGCTACAACTAATCCAGTCAAGAAGAAAAAAAATTGAAAGTTCAGCGCCATGATTTATTATGCTTCATATTGAAGACAATGATGTAGAACATGAATCACTACATTCCAACTTCTCATGTCCAATTGCTATCCCTATTATTTTACCAATAGTAACTCTGGTTTCTCAGGATTCTTTTGACCTACTGGAAAATTTTATAATTGATGAGTCTTTCTGTGATATCCATTTTCCTGAAATCATCATTGCTACATCTGTGACATCTTCTATATGTCTTGCCATCCCTACCATTTTACCTTCTATCCCATCATCCTTTGTTGTAGTTCCTCCATCTACATCAACTGAATTAACGGTTTCCCCTGTTGAGACTTCCCAAGAGCCAGTTGTAACTCCAACTTCTGTTGCACCTACAGAACCCAACACCTAATCCATCACCTCCATTTCTACACCTCCAACCTCCAACAATGCAATGAATTCGATTCCCATTCCCCATATAACCATGCCAATTCCAACACCTATGGTGTCCCAACCTGTGCCTTTGGTCACAATCCTAGAAGTGTCAGCACCCACTGTGGAATAAATAGAAGACTTTGGGGAAGATGAAATGGTCTCTCCGGGAGAGTATTTTTGGAGTAGATCATAAAAGGCAGTGGTAAGAAAAGGTTCTAAGAGAGCCCGAGAAGGGACTCTAGTGCAGGGCACTATCCCTAATCAGGTCATATGGAGGAGGAATTCCACTGATGTAAAACATGAATCCATTGAGACCGCTGTAGCTATGGGGGCCTTTGCAGGGGCAAACTATGATTCTGTTACCTCACTGAATAAAGAAATTGAGTTGAAGGAGCAAGAAATACAAACAATTGGGTAGGAGTAGATTCAAATGAATGAGCAGCACCAATCCCAACTGCAGGGGTTGAAATATGATTATGAGAATCAACTCAAAAATGTGTAAGCACAGAATTAAGTTCTCCAACAATAGCTCCAAGAATCACAAGGGATGAATGTGAACTATGCATAAAACGTTACAACCCTTGACCAACAACTGAATGTTTCACAGTCCCTTTCCACTGCTTCTTCTTTCTCAAGGTTTTCCAAGGAAGAATCTAAGAATCTTGATTTAAAGATTCAGGATGATCATAAGAACTTGTTGATTGAGTTATTTGAAGGGTTAAATGAAATTTAGGATACCTACAATTCTTTTGAACATCATTCTGATGTCCTCTATGATCACAATTAGAGAAGGAATGATGCAACCAAATATTTTGAGGATGTGATTGAATGGAATAAATATATAAAAGAAAGACCTAAAGATATACCTATATTGGATAGTATCAAGATCAGGAGGATCAAAGTTTCTTTGGAATCCTGGGAAAATGTAGGTGAGATGGTGGAGACCACAATTCAAGAAGGACAGAAGGTCTGTAGTAAAAGTTGGTTTGGATCTGATAGCCTGTTAAGTTTGTTGGACTTCCCCATCATGAATCCGATTGACAATTACCTTCCACCCAAGATTATGATTGAACATATTGAAGAGAATTATTTGAAGTCCAAGGAGTGTATTGAGCAGCCGGATCAGATCCACATAGCAGATATTAAAGAATTGATTGAGTCACCTATAGCTTCAGAGATGAAGGTTAATCTTTTCGTACGTGAATGGAAAAAGGTCGAGAAGAGAGAGATCGATTCTTTTACTTGCAAAGCGTAGTTACAACTTGAGCATGACCAATATCAAGATATTGAAGATTTGTTGGATGTATTTTTCAAGTGGAAAAATTCCGATGGCAAATCGTAAAACAATATTTTGTAATCCCTACATTTATGGGAGATTTGACCCTTTGTGATTTTTTGTAATTATAATTTAAAGGGACTGAGATCTCAAGAAAAAGGGGTTGGAACCAAGGGGAAAACCATCAAGGGAAAGACTTAGAGACCTTCTATACTTTGGAGAGTTGTAATGTTTTACAATCTTTAATGCAATTCGGTGAGTTTCCTTTCCTTTCTTCTATTATGTGTATTAAGTTTCCTTGATGCATTTTGGTTCTTGATTTCAGTCATATATTTAATAACCCTATTTTATATTGTTAATTCATAATACATATAGATCTCTATGTTGATCATCATAATATTTATGTGCAGGTTATGTATCAGTAAATGTTTTTGCTTGATCCATATCATTTCATATTGAACAATTACAAGGAAGTCGCTCATTTGTTAATATTTATATGTTAATTGACATATCAAATACAGAACAATTAAATAATTGAAAACTTTAAATTGAAACAAGCTGGTTTTCACTTCTTTGTTTTAGTTGGAGCTAAGTAATGTTAGATATTATCTGTGTTTTCATTGATCGGTTACGATATTTTCGTAAAATTACAGATTTGATTGTTTTGGATCCTAAATCACATTCTTAGATCTAGTTTAGTTAAGTTAGATTTTATAATTTTACTTGTTTTCTTTCTGCTTTTTGAAACAGATTTCACATCTTTCTCATTAGGAATAAAGACCCATTAGGATCACTCACATAGAGCTAGTGGAGGCCTGATATCTGTAAGAGTCAGCTCTACCAAATAGCTTAGGGATAGGGTAATTCTTGCGTAGGGTTATTTGAAGCCTTTTAGGATGGGCTTTCTCTTTATGCATTGCTGCCTCAAACACTTCCAACATACCCGATGCCTCAACAAATAGGTATTTTGAAATTGTTTTGCAATGTATTATTATTAAGGTTATTTTACTCGATAATAGTGCAATTAAAGCACTTGATCAATTTTTTAATATTATTTCTTAAATTAATGCAAAAAATCATTTTTCACTATATCATCACTAAAATCAATGCACCATTGTTTTTACAATATATCATTGTTGAACCCAATCTAACTACTTGATTTATCTCACCTCTTAGTGGGAAATTAGAGTGAAATCTACACAGAGAGGATAACTAGCAACAACGAACAACAAACTTGCAAAGTTGAGAGAAGAATTGGAGTGAAACCTACATAGAGAATCTAGCTCTGTAGAAGAATTGGAGTGAAACTTGCATAGAGAGTTGGATTTCTTGCTTGTTGAAATAAACTCTTTGCTTTGGAAAATTGACTAGTTGGTTTTGATATAACATTATTTTGGGATTATCTATGTAGTGAAAGTCATTAATCTATGACCCATATCCCATGAGTATAGTCGCAACTGACCAATTTCCCATGGTTTTGAATAGTCCACTTAGCATCACCCAATGGAATGAGTGCTAAGTGGTGAGAAATTGGTTAGTTACAAGTTAGTCATGGGATATGGGTAAGAGCTTGATAACTTACACTACATAGATAATATTTAAACAAACAACTTGTATGTTGAAATATCTATCAGTTTGTATCCCTTTACATCTTTAAGATAACCCACAAACATGCATTCTATGCTTTGAGGCTCCAAATCCTTCCTCTTTTCTGAATGTATGTGGGCCCATACACATGATCCAAAAATTCATGAGTGTGTGAATTCCACCTTAATGCCACTCCAAGATTCAAAAGGTTCCTTTCCTTTCACATATTTGTGAGGATATATATTTTGAATGTACATGGAACATTTAACTTCGTCAGCCTGAAATTTAGAGGGAAGGGGCCTTGCATGCAACATGCAACTTGCCATCTCTTTTAGAGACCGGTTCTTCCTCTCAGCTACCTCGTTTTTCTATGGGGTGTGTGGAATTGTGTGTTGCAATTGAATACCTGCTTAATTGAAAATATTTTGTACATTCTTTTTTACGTACTCCTCCCCATTATCTATGCATAGGATCTTGATCATATTTATAGAATACTACTTTGCATGTGCTTTGAAACCTTTGAGATACTCAAACACTTCGGATTTTAACTTGATAAAGTACACGTATGTGTGCCTTGTGTAATCATCAATAAAAGAAAACACATATTTTTCATTTTTTTATGGAAGGGCCCCATGAGATCAATGTGAACAAGTTCTAAGGGAGAGGAGACCCCACCCTCCACTCCTTTTCGATGCTTGGAAAGAACATAACTTTAACAAACTCCTTTAGAGAATTTTATGTCTACTAAGCCTTTTATCATCCCTTGTTTGTTGAGTTGTTTCATGTACCTGAAATTTTAGTGGCCAAATCATTCGTGCCAAAGTCTATTATAATCATTGGCATGGGTTAGTAACAACGGTGGAATCATATTTAGCAATCAGCGAATGTGTACAATCTAGATAGATTATTTACCTCACCAAAAACAATTCATCAGTTATCTTCCATGTCAAATATGGTCACTGAATACGATGGAATTCAACTCTCTTTCCCTTTCCTGCATGTGTGATTTGGTAAATAGAGAGTAGATTTATAGAGAATTTCAGAACATGCAATACATTCATAAAACTTCCATTTTTGAGATCCACTCTCCCTTTTCCATAAACTTCTACTGGAGAGTCATCTCCCAATAGAATAGGAGGACATGTGCATGATTTTAAAGGTGAAAGGACATCTTTTGTGGATTCCATGTGGTGTGATTCTCTTGAATCAATGATCCATACATCTGGAAAAGAATTAATTACAATTAAAGAATGCACATTACCTCACGTTTTTGGTGATTTTTTCTCCCGGATTGTTGGAATTATCAGGAATGGAGTCCCCAAAATTCTTCTACTGGATTGTTAGCACCATGAGGTCAATGGCTTTCAATCCAAGTGAAAGCATTTTTTTTTTAGAATATTTGTGAGTTGAGCTACAATCTTACCATAGTTCCATACAAAATTTCTACAAATAAATAATGATACCCAGAAGACTTCGTATAATTTTAAGACTTTTGTGGTGAGTTCAATCCTTCATTGCTTTAATTTTCTTTCGATCCACACGCACCCTCCTGAATAAAAATACATCCCAAATATTTCACTTCAGAGAAACCAACGACAGATTTGTACCTTTTAATAAATATTTGATGCTCCACAAGTAGTTGTAAGAATTTATGGGCTTACCAACTTTTACTATAGATCAAGATGCCATAAAAAAATATGAGGAAAAAATTATGCACAAAGGGTTTAAATATATTGTTCATGAGACTCTTGAAGGTGGAGGGTGCATTGAAAAGGCCAAAGGGAATCTCCAAGAAATCATAATGGTATTAATGAGTGTGAAAATAATTTTTGGGAATATCATTCTTATTCATGTGAATTTAATGATAGCTTGAGTGGAGATCAAGTTTGATAAAGAATTGAGCGTCGTTGAGCTCATATAGAATGACATCAATGATAGGAATGTGAAACTTATCCTTAATGGTAAATGTGTTTAAGGAATGGAATTCAAGACACATGTGCTAAGAACCTTCTTTCTTGAGGACATGTTGATTCCTCAAGAATCGTAGCACCAATCAGCAAGGGATTCTCCCCGATAAGCAAGCCCAATTAGATCGCTCACCATTTGGTGTAGGGAATCCTTCCAGTTAACGATCTGGATACCGTGTAAGGTTTTAAAGATTTGTTTAATTTTCACCGGTTGCGGCCCAATCCACCATTTATATATTTTAATTTTAAAGATGATATGCAAGTGCGTTAATCTAAGTGCATGCAATTAAAACAAATCTAATCTAAAATTGATTTAAGCAAATTTAATCTATCCTTGCAAGGAGAAAACTAAAAGTATGCGCAATAAACCGAAAGACACATCTAAAGATCTCACAGATAGCTATTTAATCATAAAGATGTATTTCCAGCAGAAGATAAAGGATATCAGAGATAACTTTGATATAATTAAAACATTTCATTGCTCATTTGAGATACACATATTTGCACAGAAAATTATGGGAACATTCATCACATAGAAATAATTCATGATAGCAAGGAATGATCTCATAGTAATGTGTAGATGATGCATAAATAATTCAACATAACATTCAACACATCTTTAGGCAAAAACGCAGTCCCAGGCTTCCTTTAGGAAAAATGGAGCTTCTAATATCCATAGCAAATTAGTTCACGTACAAGACAGAAAGTCCTTTCACCTGCCAAAAGTCCTTTCACTATCTTCTATTCATCTATATATAGCTTTACAAAATGATCCCAGAGCTACCAAGTGTACCCTAATCCTAGGAATATTTAATTTGTCTTTTAGTGCCCATTTTACAAAAGGAATAAATCCTCAAAATTTTTACAAAAGGAAAAAGGGAGCAAAACTCCAGTTGTCTTTAACATTTAAAATAACAGAGGTAAAAATGCTCCAGCTTTTAATCAGAAAATAAGAAATGCCACATTAGCCCTCTACTGGCGCCTCTACTGCTGCTGGTGCTTCTACTTCTACTGCTCTACTTGCTTCAGTTATGTAATTCACCCAAGCATTGGTTTCTCTTATGATGGCATTTGTGGGAATAGGTAGCATGAACTTCAGGGATACCTCATGTTTAACTATCTCTTCTTCAAGATCGATTACCTACGCTGCTGAGATTTGGAGGACTTCCTCTAGAAGATGTGCATGAACGGAATCCTGCCTGATGCAATGGTGAAGATCTTCTACTATCAACACATCCATCTTCTTTATATAATCCAGCTCTGCGCTTAGCCCATCTCTCAGCTTAGACAAGCATTGGGCCTTGTCTAGAAAGTCTTCTATAGTTTGGGGTATCACCATTTGAAATCTCTCCTGAGTGGTCCCGATTTTAAGATACAGATCGTTGCATTGCTCAATGGTGATTTGGATCACGGAGTTCAACTTCACACCACAATTCTTGCAGAATTCCAGAAGGCGCATATCTTCCTTGAACTCTGCCACAGACTTGAGAGAGAGGTTGGCGGGGAACCCCAACTTCCCTTCTCTCCACTCAATAAGTTTCCTGATGTCCTCCCTGATGCACACATATTTCTTTTTTAGTGTAGTGGCTTTGGAATTAATTTCCTTGAACCTGGCCACTATTTCCTTCACTTTGTTGACTTCTTCTGTGATGAACTCCTGTGTTTCATGGATCTTCTTTAGTGTCTCACAGGACTGATCGTGAAAGTGACTCAAATTACCAGCATTGCTAGCTGCGAGCTCTAACTGTTGCTCCAACAATTCTTTTCCTTCCTCCAACTTTTCAACATTGTATCTTAAATCTTCAATCTGTTGAGTGGTATCGAATTTCTCTGATTCTAACCGAAGGTTCCTAGCTTCAAGATCATTCTTTTATGCTTCTAGGATCATCATTTGCACCTCCAAAGCTTCCTTTTCTGCTTCTAGGTGCCGAAACCTTCCCAATAACTCCCTTTGCTCTGACACAAGGGTATCACATTTTGTAACCATCAAATGTCTATAGGCCTACTCCTTGACCAGGGTACGCTGCAAATGGCGGGCCTTCTTTTTACCCGTCTCCACTTCAGCCACTAGCTTGCCGACATTGTCTGCGCTTTCCTTAGCAACAACCACAGTGGCGGATGGCATAAACTCGGGAACGTTTTGAGTGCCTTGCATAACAGTGGTTTCATGCTTGGTGACAATGTCTAGCTGGAAGGGTCTTTTCACCCTTGCCTCTGTTTCTCTGACAATGGATTTTATTTTCTTATTATAAACAAACTTGTCCCACTGGGACACAGTGTGGCTCTTCGACGAGGTAAAAGGAATGAGCGGGAGCTCTCCTATGGGGAGGTTTATATCCATGTCTTGCGTGCTAGGGATTTTTGCTTCAACATCTTCTTTGGATTTATCTTCCTTTTCAGCTTTCCTTTGGTCTTCCTCTTCTTCGGCTTTTATCTAACTTTCATGGGCCTCATCTTTCAGCTACCTTTCAGCTGTTCTAGCCTGGCAGCTTCCTCCAATCGGATTCTTTCCACCTCTTCTTCTTGGATTATTTGAGCTTCCACTTCTCAAAGCTTGTCTTCCTTTTCCTTCTGCGCTTTTTCAGCAGCTTTGCTTTGGAACGTCTCATCTCCCTCTTTAAGCCTTTGCTCTTCATTGGAAAGAGCTTTGGCTACTTCTCTTTCCTTCCGCAGTTCGGATTCTTGAGCAGCAGTGGAGCTAGAACTAGCTCCACTCTTGAGGTGACGACAAATTTGGAGCTAGGTCATGTTACTGATCCATCTATACACCTCCTCATCTTCATCATAGTAATGAGCATACTCAAAGTGATCATGGACCTCTCTGTAATGTTCTGCAGCCTTGTTCCGCCTGTCATTCCTTTGGAAGGTCATTTCCCCGAAGTGAAAGTCTCTTAAATCCTGAACAAAATCTTCAACTAATGAAACCTTTGAGAAATTATATGCTCCGACATAGAAAGGAAAAGGGGGAAAAGAGGCTTTCTATAGTCTGTCCAAGAAACCACCAACTCCATCTAGAAAAACTTGCTTCGCTGCTTCCTTATGGACTACGAAATCAGTAGTGTACCTGGGTAGGAGATATGATGGTCTGGAACCTCCATACATTCTTATATAGCTACCCTCCTATGAAAAATATAAATCACCATAGTTTTACATGACTTCCATGGAATTCTCAGATAAGCAATTGGGCTCTTCATTGAACATTAGCTCATACAAGGGTATGATGAATTATTCACAAATGATATTGTAGCTCTTCTTGTAACTCTGGGCCCAAAGCATTTTATAGGTGGTGTACACTGGGGTGTCGGCCTGACTCCAAATGCATCCTAACTTTGGGAAAGGGATCTTTTCCAAGGTACAATCAATCAAGTAAGATGACATATAAAATTATTACTTCTTTAGGATTAGCCCTTCTTTCGTAGCGGTTATGGCTGATGATAGACTATCCAAGAGGATGTATTCCCAATTAAAAACCATTCCCTTGAATGCCACATAATGAATTATAGGGACCCAGTGGAGCCTATAAATAGTTCCATCAGCCCTGCCAAAGATCCTACTTAGCATAAGGGAAATCATCCTGAAAGGGGGCCTTAGGTTTTGGACTTCATACTCATCACTCTCCTTCCCCCTAAGCTGCTTTCCTGAGATTAAAAATTTTCCAGCCATCTCCAAGTTATCCATCTTGACCTGCTCTAACCACCCGTCGTTCAGCTGCTCCTGAGGACGAGGAAACTTGTAAGATCCTGCAATATAGGCTAGATGAAATGAGGCAAAATATTCTCCCTTGCTATCAGATAAAACTCTTGATTCGGCATTTGCATGATCCAGAATCCACCCAATCACTTCTGAGCAGGGGAATAGCTCTGAGCGTGTGCATGCCTTGATATACTAGAGATTCTGATGTTTTCGTATAGAAAACCTTCCTTTATGAGTGCTCCAAGGATATATTGGTCCCTTACCATGTGGTAAACATCTCCCCATTTGGCTTCAGGGGCGACATCGGTGACTAGCTTAGTGTCTTCATATATTGTCTTGATTCTTGCCTCCAGGAAAGCCTCACCACATGACTCAGGCTCATACATATTTGATTTCCTCTTGCCACCTTTCGGCATTGTGGCTTAAACTTGTTCAACAACTATGCATTAGTGGATATATGATCAATTTAGAATGCACAATAAATATTTGAACTAAAATTATGAACACCACAAGCGCAGCATAAGTAAATTTCAGAGATAAGAACTGGAAAAATTCCTTGAAGAAAATAACAGTGTGTGAATTTGAAAGTTTGCAATGAAAATAACATGACGCTCTCCTCTAAAATGACAAAAAAAACTGGCTTTAAAATATACGACGCTGCGTACTTCAGAAATGAGATAACAGGCCCGGAACGCATAAGAGAGGCGACAAGCGAATATGGTCGGGTGACGTCGGAGCACACAGGTTCAGGTGGGATGGAAATAGGTTGGGTAGATCAACATGATGGGGAAACCATCAGCTACCAGCTCTGATGTGTTTGGGGATGACCCGACGAGTCCCAAATTTTTTTAACATGGCTGCGGCATAGCTTGCTAAGACAAAAATCTTAAAAACAAAACTAGCTATTGAACAGAATGATACAAGGTTAAAAACCAGCTACCTGGAAGAAGTGACTAGTTTTGAAGTAGTGATGGTGCTGCAGAGCTGGATCAACTGGAGTGGCTTAAAACGGTTTCGAATAGAGTTTTGCACCAAAACGATTTACCAATAAAAACTCTAAAATGCCCAAATGCTATATATAATAGCTTGAGACGTTCGATCATTCAATTTAGCGGGTGAGGGCATTAAAAACGTTGTTATGGTGATTTGACTAAGGTTCTTTTCAGCACTTTTGGCATTAAAGGATGGCCGTCAAAATTGGACAAACTTGACGAGTTCACCCGACGATTGCAGCGGAATTGGCCGAGTCCACGCGCAATAGGCTGGTAGAAACTGGCAAGTTTGGAGCAAAATATTGCGGCAGAACTAGCTAAGTTTATTCGAAATGAGACGACGAAGTTTTGTCTAACTTTATCGGCGCAAAATGATGAGGTTTTCAGCAAGAAAAACTTAGGAGAGACAAGGTTGGAGACCACACTGTGGATGACTTAGGCGACTTCAAGCGTCGTTGTGGCAAGATCAGGCGAGTTCGTCCGATACAGAAAGACTTCACGACTTTAACAAAAAACCGACTGCCCATTGTGGAGAAACTTGGTGAGTTCTTCTGAAATGGGAAATCTCAAAAAAATTAAGAAAAAGGGGCCAACCGTTGCAGATCAACTTGTTGAGTCATTCCACCATTTCTGCCAGGAAAACTGAGTTTGAATTAAGCAAAAAAAAAAAAATGAACTCAAAGGACTTTGTTCTTTTAGAAAACTAAGTAAGAAAAAGAGGGCCCTTTTGATAAGGCTTGAATTCTAAGCAAAATTTTCTAACAAACTAAAGGATGGGCCCCAATATTTACAAAAAAATTGGGGGGGGATGTTGCAGCAACAACAATGGCGATTCGCTGGCGAACACAGATCTCTGAGACAAAAAAACATCTTATGGTCAGAAAACTTACAAAGTGCTAGTTACATGCGTGATAAGATACCTTCATAGTTTAGCTTCTAGAAAATGCAATGATCACTCTTATCATAATGGTCATTAGGGAAACGACAACTTTGACTCAAACTTCCTTACAACTCTCTAAGGACCAGAATGTGAGGTTCATTTTAAAAATATGTCCTTCAGAAGTATGCTAATATAAGACTCCACAGGATCGTAACAATATCTCACAGACATATTTGTTTGTTCCTAATTCCCATTCCTTTTTGCATCCTTTTGGATGTTTATTTTAAATGACGACTTTTGTCGCTTTGAGCCTTCCAAAAATAGATTTCTTCAACTTTCAAAATGTATTTATTTAGGTTCTTCAATCCATAATGTCCTTTTGTGTGAGTGAGAGATTTTCTTGATGATCAAGCTTCACGGACGGAGAAGAACCTTGCTGGGTTGATTTATTTGAACAACTTATTTTAGTTGAAATCTTTTGCCTCTCTCTGCCATGCTTTAATTGAGGAAATAATTTCTGGAAAACAAACTCTTTGATATAATCCTTTTGGCTTTTGCTTGTAGCATGGGTTCATTTTAAATACCATACATCTATGAGACATGCTTCCTTTCCATGGGTTCATCATAGTGAACTTCCTGAGACAGACATTAATGTTTAGAGTGAATGGGGCCCTAAGATAGTAAAAAAGAAATGCTAAATCTTAGTTATTTAACAAGAGTTATTTTAACCAAGAGAAAGGGGATTTCTACATTCCAGGAAACCAAATAGTGATAGAAAAATCACAGATATACATTTCTTCTACAAGTAATTTTCTGCTTCACCAGCTCTTGAGTTTTGCTTGGAGTCTAACCTTTCAGCTACGCCAAAAATTGAGCTGAGCTTTATTTAAACAAAGGATTTAAACAAAGAATAAGGTAAAGACAAACAATAGAAACAGACCAAGCTAACTAGCAATCTTAAAAGGTGACCGCAAAAACTCCAAAAATAAACAAAGGGAACAACCAAGAAAAGAAAATAAAAACTGTTTATTTATGTACAAAAGTCCACCTCAGACTTATGCGAAGTATTGCTTCAAAGCGAGGCCGTTGAGAGGGGGACATACTTCCTCCCCTTGCAGGTCTTTCAATTTATATGTCGATGGGCCAAGCTTTTCAGAAATTTGGTAAGGGCCAATCCATACGTGTTGAAACTTTGTATGCATTCCCTTACCATCATGCCGGTGATCCCACTTTAGAACTAAGTCACCTACTTCGAAACTTCTCTTGCCAGACTTCTTCTTATCAAACCATCTTTTGACTATGTCTTGGTGATGATGGAATTGGTATTTGGCCTTTTGTCGCGACTCTTCAAGTTTTAGCAAGGTATCAATTCTTGATTGGAGAACCTGACTACAAGAATCTCGGGAGGCTTGAGATAGCTGCAAGGATGGGAGTAAAATGTTCGGAGGGAGAATGGATTCCTTACCATATACAAGAGTGAATGGGGAAACGCCTAAGGCATTCTTGGGAGTGGCCCTATCTTCCCATAGAGCATTCAGGAGGGCTATGTTCCAACTTCTCTGATTTTCAATCACAGTTTTCTTAAGCATTCAAATGAGATTTTTGTTGGTAGACTCAGCTAAACCATTTCCCTGGGGATAGTAATTGGCTTAATAATGCAATTTAATTCCTTTCTCATACATGAATTCATTAATATTTATAGATGAAAAATAAGTTGCATTATCAAAGACTAGGGAAATTGGAACCCCAAACCTGGTTATGATGTTTTCTTCTAGGAATTTGATAATTGCATCTTCATTAACTTTGCACAGCGGGGTAACTTCGGCCCATCTTGTAAAATAATCTATGGTTTTTAGAATGTACTGATGCTGCAACGAAGATTTTGGGTTTATCTCACCAATAAAATCTATGCCCCATTGCTCGAATGGTTCAGAGATGATAACTGGATGCAAAGGTCCTGCTGCTTTCAGTAATTTTTCGGCACTTCTTTGGCATACATCAGAATTCCTTGCATAGGCATGAGCATCCTTGAAAAGAGTGGGCCAATAATACCCATCCCTAAGAATTTTGTGAGTTGTAGTATCTCCAGAATAATGTCCCCCAGCAGGGCCATCGTGTAATTCTTTGACCACTTTTCCCGGATCTTCTTTCTCTAAATATCTAAGAAAAATTCCATTATAATTCCTCCTAAAGAGAATTCCATCAATGATTTGGTATGCTGCTAATTTCAGGTGGAGTGCTCTTCTTTGCTTAGAACCCCAGTGCTTCGGCAAATAACTTGACTGTAAATAATGCACTAGGTCCCTATACCACGACTCAGGGGCTATGAAAATAGGACAAACCTCAATCATATTTATCTCGACTTCATTTCTCCAATCTAGCTCTTCATCATCTGGATTTTCAGTGAGCAATTTGCATAAACCTTGACCCCTTATGATGGTGGCTGGTTTGAATTCTAAGTCATACTCTTGAAGAGCAGTTACCCAGTTTCCTCTCCTTTCTCCTAATTCTTTCTAGACAAAAAGAGATCTGACAGCGGGATGAGGTACTATGAATTTAGTTCTATTTTTTAGAATATATGGCCTGAACTGCTCTACTATCTCGAATACTACATATGCTTGCTTATCCACAACTAGATAATTCAGTTCAACGCCCTGCAGACCAGTGCCCATAAAGGAAATTGGGTATTCATCTTCTGATTATACCTTTTGAGTGAGCACGGCTGCGAGAGAGTTATCAGAAGCAAAGGTGTACATAATTAAATATTTATCGAAGTCTGGACTCCTTAAAGAAGGCACATTAGCTATGGAATTCTTGATTTATTTAAAAGCAACTTTCTCTAAGTTTGTACACTTGAATTATACACTCTGCTTAACCATTTGTTGCAAAGGTTTAATGATCTGAGCGAAGTCGGGTATGAACCTTTGAACAAAATTAATGGCGCCCATGAATGATTGCATAGAATTTTTACCATGGGGCATGGGAATCTTGCTGATAGCTTGAACTCTCTCTTGATCTATTTAGATTCCCTTCTTCGAAATGATATGACCCAAAAGTTTTCCTTCAAGAACAATGAAAACACTTTTCTTGGGGTTTAAGGAGATTCCATACTTTCTGTAACGATCGAAAATCTGCTTCAAGTGGAACACATGGTCTTCCCTTTTCTTTGAGAAAACTATCACATCATCTAAGTAAACTACTACACACTGACTGCCCAATCCTCGAAAAGCAATGTCCATAGCTCGTTGAAAAGTAGCTCCTACATTTATCAAGACAAATGTCATCCTTCGATACGCAAAGGTTCCCCACTTTGTACGAAAAGTGGTTTTAAGGCGGTCTTCCTCTGCTACTGGCACTTGATTGTACCAAGAAGAACCATCTAGCAAAGAGAACAGCTCTGATCCTGACACCATTTGCAAGATTTTCTCCATTGGAGGCATAGGATAGTTGTCTTTATCAGAATCTTTGTTCAAGTTCCGAAAATCCACACACAATCTGATTTCTCCTGATTTCTTCCCGACGGGGACTAAATTAGTTACCCATTCGGAATGACTGACTTTAAAAATAATCTTGGCATCTAGCAATTTCTTCAACTCTTTTTGAATTAAAGGTTCAAGAGTCGGATGCATTCTTCTTAGCTGCTGCTGAAAAGGATTAACACCTTCCTTCATCAGTATTATGTGCTGAATAATGCAAGTATCATATGTTTTTAGATCGTCGTAAGTCCATGCGAAAACATCTTTATACTGTTTAAAATTCTTGATGAACTTATCCCTTTTGCATGGCGAGCAACATTTGTCGATATTGACATATTTTGGCTTAGCCTCTGTACCTAGGTTTATCAATTCATGCTGCATGGAAGAGTTGTGGGTTTTAGCATTTATTGGCCTCCTTAACTTGCTCTATAGATCAAACAATGCTTCAAGAGTTCTCACTGCTTTGGGCATGAAATTTCCCTTAACAACATCTTTAGTTTGCAAATATGAATCTTGTTGTTCCTCATCTATTATGGCTTCTTGGAAGACACCTTCATTTGTTAAGAAGCTGATGATCTAACTGTCATCATCAAATACTCTGAGATTTGTAATGATATCCGGAACAGATGGCCTGAAAACCAATTCAATAAAGCATTTTTTATTAGTAGGCACTGATATGGAAGCAAGAGTTGCTAAAAAATCAGCTGCCGCATTCTGCAACCTAGGAATTGAATTTATATTGAAAGCATCAAAACATGAAATTAAATTCCAAACCTCAAATTGATAACCCTTTAAGTGTGGCGAAAGGCAGTGAATTGTGTCTCTTACTTGCCTGAAAATTATTTCTGAATCACCAAAGACATTCAAATATTTGAAATTTAAACCAATATCTTTCTTTAACCCATGGATCAGAGCTTCATACTCAGTAGTATTATTCGTACATTCAAATTCTAATCTACAGGATAAAAAATGCTTGTTTCTTTCCAGGTCAATCAAAACACAACCGGCTCCTGATCCTTCTTGATTTTTGGAGCCATCGAAGTACAGGGTCCAAAAAACATTTTCCTCTTTAACTAAGTTAGTGTCGTAACCACCTAAGTCAGTAACTAATTCTACTATGTTACAATCAATATCATCAGTCCATGAGAAATGAAGGACATCAGACTGTTTGTCTGAATCATGGCTAACATCTTCTGATTTATAATTTCTCGGTTCAATTTCTCAGAAATAATTTCCCAAAATTGAAGATGAGAAAGCTACAACTTCATTCTTTTCCTCTAACTGAGTGACATTTTGTTTCATGTGGGGTTCTCTCTGTATTTTGATTTTATTTTTCCTATTCTGGTAAGGTAACCACAAATGAGACCAATCTGTTGCAAAGTAACCATTTAGTTTCGTATACCAATCCCTACTCAAAATTAAACCATAAGCCTCAGGAATATCAACCACCATTATGTCAATGAATTGACACACCCTAGAATCAGCTGGAAATCTAATAAGTACGTCTTTCAATTCACTAATGACTTTAACCGCAGTTCTATCTAGCTGTATGATTTGGGATGGTGATGGGATTGGCTTCCCATTAATCTTTTTGGAAATAGACCAAGGCATGACATTCGAACTAGCACCGGAGTCCACCAAACAATTATGCACATTATGATTAGAAATTTCAAAACTCAAGAGAAACGGGAGAGTCTGCGATCTGGATTTTCCACCAATGCTAGCTTCGTTTATTTCAGGATTTTCCTTAGTGTTACCTAATGGAGTGCTAGATTGCGGATCAAAGGCTTCCAATAGTTTCTTTCTCTTTTGGGGTAGACTGCACATATCGAATATGGAGACATTTGATTTCTCTTTCTTAATGTCTTCAATTATGTCATAACCCATATCACATTCTTTTGAAACTTTGGGCTGAGTTTTTTTTTGTTCAAAGGCACTTTTGGCTATTTGGTAGGTTCCATGTTTGGTTCTTTTGTTACTGCCACATTTGTCTTAGGGTGGGGAGGAATGACAGTTATGTGCCGTTTAGGGATTTCTTTGGTAAACTTAGCTTTAGGAACATATAAGGTTTGATTAAGCAATGGACCTTTACTCCTAGTGGTGACATTAATAGATGCCACTTGAACTTCGTCAGCGAGATCTTCAAAAGATGGTTCTTGGGAAGGGGTCCAATCCCACATTATCATCGTGGTATCGGGAGCGGGTTCCTCCGTCTTAGGAATTTGTTCTTCCTGTGGATCTTTCTGATCCGAAATTTGTGCATCTAACATTTGATTCATTACCAAACTCATTGAATTAATCCACTGTGGACAACTCTTTTCTGAGTGTTGTTCTTGATGGAAGGTACAGAAATGGTCCATGCCTACCTCATTTAAATTTAGCACAATAGAATTATTTACTGGAGGAATTGGCTGTCCACCCTCATCCCTCTTCTTGTAGAAAGGCTTGAATGGTTTCCTAGAAGCGCGAGCTGCCTTGTCTTTCTCTAGATCTACAATTTTATTAGAAATTTTTTTCATCATTTTTACCACATTTTCTAAATCAGCTGCTGGTTCTTCTTTATTTCTAGCTAACAAAAGAGGCTTCTTAGCAGGTTCTGGATTTGCTTCTAAATCAAGAGAATGTTTAGCAATGCTATCCACTTCCTCTTCTACCTTCTTGGCTTCTTCAAAGTTTTATATCAAGGTAGTTTTCTTTGTTCTTTTGACGAACATTGCTAAAGGGGGGTCAAGAGCTATTGTATAATATTCCACTAAACATTCTTCAACGGGCTTCATTGCATCACTAAAGTTATTTAGCAATGTTGTAAATATTTGATTAAACTCTTGAAATTTCTCTTTCTTTTCCATTCTCATGGATAACAATTCTTTCATAAGAGTAGCTAGTGTCTTTTGATTTCCATACTTCTTTAAAAAACATTTTTCAAAATCTTCCCAACTTACTATTGAGCTACCTTGCAGGCTGAAGTACTAGGAAGATACTTTGGGTTCAAAAGTATAAGAAAAAAGGTGGCAGACTACATCTTCATGTTCTACATTAAGAATATTCAAAGCTAAATAAAAACTTTTAAGATGATCTTCAACAGAAATTCCTTTCCTAGGGTCGTATTTAGGCAAAACCTTTTCTGGGTTTTTAGACAAATCGTGGAATGGCCCAACTAGATTCAGTGCCCCTCTCGCTCTGCATGTAGGAACAACCATGGCTCTTGGTGGATAATATGGTGGTGTATGTAGTGGATAATTACGAGGAGTATGCTGTGGGGTATGTGGTTCTTCTTGATTTGGAGGAGTTTCGGGGCTGACTTTGTTAAAAGATTCAGTGATTTCTCCTAAAGATAAATCTAACAATTCTTCTGAACTCTGAACTAGAATGGAATCTCTTGTGTATTGCATTCCCCTCCTAGGAGCTCTAATTTTGGGAAGCAAAGGAATAGTAGTTAATCCTACAAGGATCCTAACGTAAGAGCGAGTATGTCTTCTAAAACGGTTACTTCCTCAAAAGGGACAGCGTACAACATTTCTTGCTGTTCTGCTTCAGAATTGAGATTTTCTTGATTTCTTGATTCCATATCGAAATTGTCTGGGATAACTATTTCAAGCGGGTCTTCAGTGGAATTTCTTCTAATGGAAGAATCTCCTCTTCCAACCATGCACTGGTGGCCCTCCTTCTAGCGCCAAAAATTGTTGATGCCTCTAGAATCGTAGCACCAATTAACAAGGGATTCTCCCTGATAAGCAAGCCCAATTATATTGCTCACCATTTGGTGTGGGGAATCCATCCGGTTAACGGTCTAGCTACTGTGTAAGGCTTTAAAGACTTGTTTAATTTTCACCAGTTGCGGCCCGATCCACCATTCATATATTTTAATTTTAAATATGATATGCAAGTGCGTTAATCTAAGTGCATGCAATTAAAACAAATCTAATCTAAAACTGATTTAAGAAAATTTAATCTATCCTTGCAAGGAGCAAACTGAAAGTATGAGCAATAAACCAAAAGACACATCTAAAGATCTCACAGATAGCTATTTAATCATAAAGATGTATTTCCACTAGAAGATAAAGGATATCAGAGATAGATTTGATATAATTAAAAAATTTCATTGCTCAATTGAGATACAGATATTTGCACAGAAAATCATGGGAACATTCATCACATAGAAACAATTCATGACAACAAGGAACGATCTCACAATAATATGTAGATGATGCAGAAATAATTCAACATAACATTCAAAACATCTTCATGTTATTTTTTGAGCATTTAATTCAATAGATCTAGGATCTTAACTGAAAGAATAACATGTACAACATATTAAGCATAAGAAACAAGAGACAAGAGACACAAAACATTTCACCGGGGAAAACCAAGAAGGTGAAAAACCCTGCAACTTCCTCAGAGATAGAATAAGCATCAATACCAGGATCACCATGATCAAACCCAAGAGATATATATCTTCAACAACATGCTCTTCCTCGACTTGTGCGCACTCCTCCTCTCTCTCACTAATGCGAAGTGAGTAAATGAGACAATGTGTAAAATGAGAGAGACACACTCTCTATTTATACCCTAAATTTCACTTGACCTTTACTCAACTTAGGTCAGCCTCAACTTAACCACTTAACATAATGATGACTGGGCCGACCCCTCTGGGGTGGTCTAATAACCCTTTGACACACATGACTCATACAGGGCCGACCCCATCAAGGTGGTTGTGTTGGAGAAACCTCACTATGGCTTGGGGTATACCACAATAGACAGATGACTACCAGAAATCAACTCAATTCTCATAACTATGCTATATAAATGATAATGCTAATATAATGAAGAAGATAACCAACCTCGATCCAAACGTTTGATGTAGATACCCGTTGGAGCTTTTCAATCCATGCACTTGAATATGCAAATTAGTATTGACAGCCAATATACAACAAGTACATATAATATATAAATGACATTAACATCATCAATAGCAATGGCCCATGATATAACAAGTAAATGCAACCCAATGTAAGATAAACAACATTTACAACATTAATGGACGAGAATCTGAGTATTTTTATTAATAAACAAGAAGAACTACAAAGTGATACGACCTCTTGCCGGCAACCAATCTAAACCAAGATCTGGATCAATCCACTTGTGCCTCCACCACTTCAATCCTCCATGAAAGGCAAACTCAAACTAGATAGGAGTTTGGAAGGTGAACATAAAGGGTTCAAAACTACAAGGATCAATGAGTGTAGACTCAAGATAGGGAAAAAATCCGCTAGAGTTCTCTTGCTCTTCTTTTTCCTCGTGTCCATAAGCCATATGCGCTCAATATATAGTCCTCTCAAAGGTAAGTGAAAGGACACTTCTAGACGTTACTTGGGCAGATGGAGAGCCAAAGGTCACCCAATGACCGCTTTTTGGGAGTAAAAAGTAATAAACTAGTGATTTTTACCATTTTACTTGATACCCGTGGGCTACAGTGATGCAACTCACGGGTACGCATGCTATAATGATGCAACATGCGGGTCAGAGGAAAAATATGTCTGAAGGATATAAGTGGATCTGAGTCAATGAAATGGATCCTACAGGCCAAAGAATGCTGATGCTCACAGGGTGAAAGATTATGTTGTAACAGTGGTCTAATAACCCATCAATTATACGTTACGACACTAGGATGAATCCATCCATTAGGGGACATTGATGTATTCCCAAAACTGTCGATGGCGAGAGAACCTACCACTAATGACTGCAATCCTCAAGGTACTCAACCGAACTCTAAGCCTCAAGTCCTGAAATAAATGAGTTGAAGTCAAAGGAAGGAGACTCACTGGAAGGAGGGAATTAAGGCATCCCCCATCAACCAGCATGAGGTACCAGCTATGCTGAAATATTTGGAAGGACTCAGGTGAAACGGACTAATTCAATAAGGATGGACGACATGCAATAGTCAAGAGATCTGAGGAGTGGCCGACATTAGTTTCAAGACTTCCTTTGAACAAGAGCATGAGAAGATGGATAGACTCATGCAGCATAAACTTGACATAAACTGTGCAATGCAGGAGGCATTACAAAGGGCTCCATAGTGACTGGAAGCTTAACCAATCGGTGGAGAGAACTGAGA
The DNA here is from genome assembly GCA_027924585.1 of Larix kaempferi. Taxonomy (NCBI): domain Eukaryota; kingdom Viridiplantae; phylum Streptophyta; class Pinopsida; order Pinales; family Pinaceae; genus Larix; species Larix kaempferi. The sequence goes on from BSBM01000104.1 coordinate 2,950,361, forward strand.
AACAAGTACATCTCCTAAGGTCCAACTATAGTCCCGACTCATAACGTACGGAGTGGAATGAATGCTCTGTTCAAAGGCGGCATAACAACTGCCAACAAGAAGTAGTAACCATAATTCCGTCCGGCTTTTTGGAATATTTGATTTTTTTGGTCTTTTTCATATTTGGGGAAAGCTTGAAAAAGAATAAAATTGCTTATAGTACAACAAGTGAGGGAACGAGTGTCAAATGGCGAGAAGACTAGTCCCAAGCAGTGGAACATACCTATGATCAATGCAAAGAAGCGCGTGCAGAATGTGGACACTCGGGGGAATGTTCCCTAAGGGTAAAGGGTCATCAAGCTGCGAAAGATAAATTAAGGCTATGCTTGGCTTGGAAGGTAAAGTGCTCAGGCACATGGATAATAAGTGAGTAAGTGGAAGCTAGCACAAGGCTCAAGCGACAAGCAGGATAATGCAATGTAATCACAACTCGACATAAAAGGGGAGTCCTTTTTCATAAAGTTAGTCTCCTCACCCGAAAAAGTGTAAAACAATGAGAGAAGAACTCTTCTAGTCACATATGAATAGACTATACCTTTTTCGTAATTAATCCACAAAGGTCCGGAAAATGGGTAAAATTATACCTACGTGAATGTTGCTTCAAATCCCTTAACGAGTCTGAAATGACAAGTATACTCGACAATCTTGTTTGATTTGAAAAAGTATAACAAGGGCTTAAAAAAGACTTTATAAAAATCTTTTCCGTAAAGGTTTAATGAGCCTGAAAAAGTAAACTCGTGACCTCCTTACTGTTTTTAACGAGCTCAAAAGAGATATGGAAGAATGCTCGTAATGGAAGCAGAAGAGTGTCAAGGGCATGCGAGACTAGTTCCAAGCACATCGAACAAAGGTATGAATAATGCAAGGAACATGAGCAAGATAAGGACACTCAGGGGGTGTCTACGAATTCGGATGGCACAAGGTTCAAATGCATCATAACAATGGGGAGGCCTAAACCTATATGCAAGGTTCTGAATATGCCTTCCATGAACGAAGCAAATGTCAAAAAGGACCAGTAAACAAGTATAAGTCCAGCTAAAAATCCTGTCTCCAAGAAACATAAGTATCAATATCATCCCTAAAATGTATGCAAAGAAAAATCTAATACAAGTCACTGCGGTAGAAACATTTTCAACTTCACTATTATCACCCTCAGACATATTGCAGGGATAACTAACCATTGAAGGTGCCATCATACCAACACCCGAGGGAACAAAATGATCAACTTCAGAATGAAGAGCAAAGTTGAAGGACGTGGAGGAATCTGCAGTGGCAAATTCATCATCATGGGAGTTGGAAATTCTAGAAGTAGAATCAAACTCATCAGGATCACCAATTTGGGGATCTATAGGAGAGTCTACAGACTCATCACTAGGGAGATCAACTTTAATGTCAAATTGGGGCTAGGCAAAACTATGCCTGGATCAAAATGTATGGAAGACTGTATTCTAGACTCATCTTGTTCAATAAGATCAAGGGTAGGAGGGGAACGAGATCTATGATAAAGATCCCCCACAGCTTGTCATCACCACTCATGGCCTCAATAAAAACTTCATCTGAAGGTAAAATAAGGTCGAGGAAACCATGTGAACAAGATAGGTTGACTGCACACATGGGAAGCATAACAGGATCTTCCTCTACTGTCCATGAAGAAGAGAGATCCAAATTTGCAATGGCTAGTTGAACATGATGAGCAATCTTGACTACAGACAAGGGCATATCCATCCCAATGTGTGAAATGTCTCCAGATGGGGAACTCGTGGAAGGTGGATCCCACGGATCACTAAAGTATGATGTCCAGAAAAGTACATGATTCAAGGAGGAAGGAGCATCATCGGAGATGGTTCCTATGAAGGATATTGGTGCAGGGAGGTCGAAAGATCCCATCAATGAAGGATACATTCCAACACCCATGTTCCCAGTTGCTGGCTGAGAATGAGTAACCTGCGGGAAGATGGATCCCATGGATGCTGTGGAAGAGGAGTTAACATAATCCAGCTAATTGATGGTCATAATCTTGCCTTCATGAGGAAAGCAGATAACTCTGAATACAGTGGACACGACAGCTTTCATGGCATACATCCAATTTCAACTTAGTAAAAGGTTGTAGTTGATGGGCGCATCAAGCACCTTGACTTCAATAGGCATAGACTTACCTCCCAAAGAGACAACAAGGGAAGGGATAATTCCATGCAGCTTAAATGAACGACCATCAAATGCAGTGAGCGTGGTTCTAGACGTGAGTAGGGAAGGAGAGCCACGAGCTTTCCAACAAGCTAATGACATTACTGACGCAGAGGCACCTTCGTCAACCATAGTACGTTTGACAAAACTCTAAAGGCACACCACTTGGATTTGAAAAGCCACGTGGTAGGGTAAGCGAGGTTGAACATTAGTAGTATTGAACTTGATAATAGTGGGACTTCCCCCATACTGAACTCCTAATGCACTCAAAAGAGCATGCTTCTAAGAAGGACAGGCTTGCAAAACTTCAAGAGCCGACATGGCACACGGAGTTTGGTCCAAATATTCTACGATGGAGTAGTTGTGGGCGGCTTGAGCATTAGGATTATGTGTAGAGCGCTTAAGAACACCTTTCGGTATCTATGGCATAATAGAGGGCTTCTCGATATGCAAGGAATTGTCAGGAGGAGGGGGAGGCTCATTCCCCAAATTGGGTTGTGGTGCATCATAATTGCGTTGATGGGTGGCAACACTAACCTCTGACTGAACCATGTTCACACATCCATAACCACTAGTATTGGAAGAATACATTGCCATCTCAGTAGGTCCTTAAATGGTGGTGGGAGCATGTGAAGCCATGTTTTGGTGATGAGGTAGGGGATCTTTCAACACAGCTAGGCTTTATGCCAAGTGCTTCAATGCTTCTTCAATATGAGGACATAAGTGAGTGAGATGGTCTTCCCCACAGAGCTTGCAAGGAAACTTCACCTTACGCCTAGGTTTACGGTCCTCACTAGCATTTCCACCTTCCCGAGGAGGGTTGGCATTATCCTTATGGGGGGTATTGTGATTGCTATTGTTATTCCCATTGTTTCCACCCTTACAATTATTTCTCCCCTTTTTCTTACCATTAGGTTGCTGGTTACCTGACTGGTTCGTCGTTTGCACATTGTGTACATCGAACGACGGAGTGGAAGTGGACAAGGTGTGAACCTGTCCGGGAGTAGACTGTTTTAGTGACAAATGCTGCATTTGATTAGCTACCAAATCTACAGGGTGAATGCTTGTAGATCCAACGATGCCATTGGCATGCGCTCTAGGAACTGACGTAGGCTCATGACGGGTATGCGGTGTGTCAGGGATGATGTCATACAGAATGCTAGACTGAGAGTATAATAAGTCTAATTGCTGGACTTTCAAGATAGCTTGTTCCTCAGTCACAATGCCGGACATCGAAACATCCTTAGCAATGTATGGGAGTAGAGACTTGAGGAACCATTCCAACAGGAACTTTGGAGGAATGTTGGCTTTCACTAACCTCTTCCGCCAATGCCATTCTTGAATGTGGTCAGAAATATGTGTGGCCTTGTTCTGACGGAAGGTAGATAAAAGTTCAGTGCCAGTATCATAGCAAACTGGTAATTGGAAATGATCTAAGAAAACCAAAGCAATCTTGTTAAAACCCCTATAGGTGTTTCCAGGCAACTCGATGTACTACTTCGCGGCTGCCCCCATGAGGGTGCGTTGAAATAGTTGCAATCTAATGGAATCGTGATTCAATGAGTTGGAGGAGCACCAAAGGTGAAATGTCGTGACATGATCTCCCGGGTCCTCACCACCTTTCCCCTCAAACTTAGGAATGTCTGAAGGAAGCTTGATAGGGACCGGGGGCCAAGTAGGGTCATGACACACCGGATCATTCATGAGCTTCGAAAGATCTGAAAGATTCAAGCGTGCAAGGAATGGGAGCTGAGGCTGGAAAGATTTATTATAAGCCCCCATAAAAGGTTGGTTAAACGGAACTGTGTTATAAGATGGACCAAAAGCTTGACCATGAGGATTAAACTGTTGATAATGAGGACCTGACGGACCATAAGCTTTCCCATAGCCATAGGATTGATAACCTCCTCCTGACTGACCCATTAGAGAGTAAGCAGGTATGTGCATGTTTTGGGCACCATATTGGGGTGGTGGGTTATACTGGTGGCCAGCACCGACTGTGTTGTAGTAAGGGTTGCCACCATGAGTATGGGGCATATATGTACTATTCATAGTAGGAACCGTGTTGTAATGACCATAATGGTATGCTATGTTCCCACCCCCAGCATTAGGATTAGCTTAAGCAATCGTGTGGTGACCAGAAGCATGAGATATGTTCCCAGCCCCAATATTGGTGAGACTAGTAGCAAGATGGTGGCGTGATGTCCATGTGGATAGGAGATATTCCCACCCCCTACATTAGCATTACTAGTGGTGGTAGTGGACGCGAAAGTATGCGGTATATGTCCACTTCCATGGTTGGGAGGAGCATTAACATCCGTAAAAGTAGTCCTGGGTTGACGAGTAGTGGCATGTGTATTAGGTGGTGGATGGCGAGTCGTGTTTCGAACAACATTCCTATTAGGTTGGGAAATCCTAAGAGGTGGTCATCTTCCAACATTAGCATTGTTAGGAGGAACATGACCAGTCCCCATACTATGTGTTTGGGTGGACAACGTAGTGCTCCCAGTGAGGGTAGTGCCCCCAATGGGTATAGTATGGCTAACACCATGACTAGTGCCAGAGTTAAGCACGAGGTCATGGGAGATTGGTTGAAGGGATATCCCTCTGATACCGACTTAACGTGGGAGATATTTCTAGGATTTGTTCGTATTTGGGGACTCTTGGGGGATTTGACCCTCATTGAGTTTCAGGCTCAGCTACCCTGCCCATACGATGGATCCCACCTGCGACTGTCCCCCTGAGCATTGGTTATATTGTAGTGACCATAGTTGCCGTACCTAATTATCACACAGGGTACTTGCAGTGGTTATTATGTTTGTGTCCTGAGTCAGATAGGGATTGGACAACACAGTTGTGTTCATGCAGTGGACTTGACCCTGTACACGCAGTGAAGCCTGGGTGTCTCTATAACTAATTCTGTTACCTCTAGCTATAGTTTGGGAGTCTCAAACCTATCCTAGGTGAGACATACTGGCTCTAGTGTTGGGAGCTCATTTAGCCACTCTGTTTGTCTCCTCTTGGCTGTAGTTTCTCTAGGTGTGTGCTTTTGATTTACTATTTTTTATTGATAGTTGGCCTTTAGGGGACGTTTTGATTATATATTCTCTGTAGAGATATTGTGGCGTGGAGCCCTACTCTCTGCCAGTCCTGTCGATTGGCTGGTTTAAAGCCAGCCGAGGTTACACACCATATTGCTAGAGGACGCCAGAGGTCTCCCTATGAATCTTCAGATTCTTACGAGGCTTACGTCCAAGATGTCATGACTACTACACATTCCAATATTGAGGAAAAACCTTTGACTCCATTGGATATAGTTGACCACACTTCCGATCCCCATACTCCTCGTGAGGAGTGGGGAGGCGATCCACCTGAGACTCAACCTAGTTCTATTTGACCTAATCCACTTGAACGAGATCCGTTCGATGCTTCGAATCTAGATAATTATCTTTATGGAATGCCAACCTTACCTGATGACAAAGAGCAGGACGACACATTCATTCATTCGTTTCCACGTAGTTATAGACACGGGATGCCAGAGTTACATGATGACACTGGCCCTACGATCAATCCGACATCACTCTCTTTTGGTATGCCTAGTCATAGTACCGTTGAACCTTCCACCACATTTGGAGAAAACTCACTATGGCTTGGGTAGAGCTTCCCGAGAACACCGATCTATACCATGGATTGCTCCACTCCCTGGTCAGACACCTAATGTTTCGTCTAGTAGTCTTGGATTGTTAACTCACAATGATCAATTCCAAGACTCTAAACCTATGCTAGTTGGTGTACCCTATAAATAAAATTGGTCTAATCAATTTTAAGAGTAAGCATTAATTTTAATGGTTGTGATTACTCAAGGGATATGATCGTGAAACTAGTGATGTGTAAGACTCAATGGTATGCAAAATCATCAAATCCTAGACTCATCTATCCAATGAAAACAATGCCCCTAATATGCACAATCAAACCAATGATTTCAAAATAAATATGCAATCCTTTTATATTTCTTTCAATGCACAATTAGAATCTAAATGAAGGAAGAAAGCACTCAATGCAAGATGCAATACATAAAAACAATTTTTTTTTGTTTTTGTATTTTCTCTTATAAATGAAAGGAAAATGCAAAAAATATGTATAATTTTTTTTGTATTTTTCAATATATGGAAATGAAAAATGTAAGCAAAATCATACTATCTAGTCACTGATATGCCAAGGAGATCACTAAGACAACCAGGAAGATAACAAACAGTAAGACTCAGCCAAAGGAATGAGCTCAAAAGGAAAAAACCAACGAGGCTAAATCCAGAGATGGGTAAAAAACCAACAAGACTCAACCAAGAGAAACAAAGAGTTATGGTCACAACCAAGGAATGGAACAATCAAGAAATAGGCCAACAAAGACTCAAGATCAACCAAAACCAACCCAGCAACAACCAAAGGTCATAAACCAACAAAAGTCGGAGTTGTACGCTACTGTTGATGGAATACCCGTGGGTACCCGCGAGCAGTAGAGTAAACAAAGGCGGGTGTACGCGGGCAGAGCTAAGCTAGCCCGTGGGTGAGGAAAGGTAAAATGGCAAATAGAGAGTCCAATGGCTTAGAAAAAGCAAGTTTTCTATAGTGTATCTCAACGACGGATAAGTGACACAGAGTTTCGACAAACAACAACTCTAATTATGGACTAATGCTCAAAAATCCCCAAGATGGATTTTTTCCCCAGCGGAGTCGCCATTTCTGTGTTGGAGAAAACTCACTATGGCTTGGGGTATACCACAATAGACAGATGAATACCAGAAATCAACTCAATTCTCAGAACTATGCTATATAAATGACAATGTTAAGATAATGAAGAAGATAACCAACCTCGATCCAAATGTTTGATGTAGATCCCCGTTGGAGCTTTTCAATCCGTGCACTTGAATATGCAAATTAGTCTTGACAGCCAATATACAACAAGTAAATATAATATATAAATGACATTAACATCATCAATAGCAATGGCCCATGATATAACAAGTAAATGCAACCCAATGTAAGATAAACAACATTTACAACATTAATGGACAAGAATATGAGTATTTCCATTAATAAACAAGAAGAAGTACAAAGTGATATGACCTCTTGCCGGCAACCAATCTGAACCAAGATCTGGATCAATCCACTTGTGCCTCCACCACTTCAATCCTCCATGAAAGGCAAACTCAAACTAGATAGGAGTTTGGAAGGTGAACATAAAGGGTTCAAAACTACAAGGATCAATGAGTGTAGACTCAAGATAGGGAAAAAATCCGCTAGAGTTCTCTTGCTCTTATTTTTCCTCCCGTCCATAAGCCATATGCGCTCAATATATAGTCCTCTCAAAGGTAAGTGAAAGGACACTTCAAGACATTACTTGGGCAGATGGAGAGCCAAAGGTCACCCAATGACCGCTTTTTGGGAGTAAAAAGTAATAAACTAGTGATTTTTACTATTTTACTTGATACCCGCAGGCTACAGTGATGCAACTCATGGGTATGCATGCTATAGTGATGCAACATGCAGATCAGAGGAAAAATGAGGAAAAATATGTCTGAAGGATATAAGTGGATCTGAGTCAATGAAATGGGTCCTACAGGCCAAAGAATGCTGATGATCATAGGGTGGAATATTATGTTGTAACAATGGTCTACTAACCCATCAAGTATAAGTTACGACACTTACAATATAACTTTTGACACTTGCAAGTACAACTGATGACCCTTCCAATCGGAGGAATAATACATCTCCATTGGGGATACAATAAAGTACAAATACAATATACAAGTGAATATCTTCCAAAGTTACAAATACATCAACACTCCCTCGTAACTAGGTAGGTATTCTCTTGACACAAGTCATCAATACATATAGGCACAAGTCTTCAATTCTGGAGTTGGATCATCATCACTGGATCATGGAGCATCATCATCATCACTGCTGCTGTACCCGTTATCTCAATCACTAGGTTATATCTAAATTCTTCTCGTCATAGGAAGTTCTACAGAGCCAGCCCTTTTTCATTCCAGATGTAGGCCTCGCCTCCATGTAGGTCTTCATCATCTCTGTGAGCAAGCCATCAAGTAGGTACACCTCAGGACTGATTACACTGCCTCTGCAAAACTTGCAAGATCTCCCAGGACTAATTACACTACCTCTGTAAAACCTACAAGAGCATCTCAGGACTGATTACATGCCTCTGCAAAACCTGTGTACCCTACTGTCACATCATCATATTAAGATCACCTCATAGTCCACAGAGCAAAACCTAGATGCACATCACACAACACTTACACTCACTGACATGGGAAGACACACCTCAACCATTCGTGAAAGGCTCAGCACTTATATCTATGCCATGGGAAGACACACTTCAACCATACGAGAATGGCATCACACTTATATCCATAGCCATGGGAAGACACACTTCAACCATTCTAGGAATGGCACATCACTTATATCGCAGCCATGGGAAGACACACTTCAACCATGCTCGAATGGCATAGCTCTTACATCAACGACCATGGGAAGACACACTTCAACCATGTCGGAATGGCCCCATCCCTTATATCTGCACCATGGGAGGACACAACTATCACCATGTGAGAATGGCTCATGTGCATCTGTGTCTCCAGACTCATCACTTCCCCTTGGAAGGAATCTCGATCTGAAGTACACCAAGCCTCTCTCTGAAGTACTCAAACTTCACTCTGGCTAGTGGCTTGGTCAACACATCGGCTATCTTCTCGTCCGTCGCAACAGATAGAAGCTTCACTTCTCCTCTTTGCACCATATCCCTGATATAGTGGAACTTGATCTCAATGTGCGAGTCAACTTGTCATGGAACACTGGGTTCTCTGATAACTTGACACAACTCTGGTTGTCACAATATATACAAGTAGCACTCAGCTGGAGATCAAACAAATCAGATAGTAGCTTCCTAATCCATACTGCCTCACAACTAGCCAAACAAGCTGTGACATACTCTGCTTCGACTATACTCAGTGCCACACAGGACTGCTTCCTGCTAAACCAAGAGATCATGTCGAATCCCATTCTGAAGCAACACCCCAAAGTGCTCTTTCGATCAATGGCACTGCCTTCCCAATCCGAATCAACATAACCCTCTAGGTTAAACTTTTGATTCGCATCGTACTTGAGCCCATAATCAACTGTACCCTTTAGGTACCTCAGAATATGCTTTGCAGCTATCAGCTGAACATATCTTGGATCTATCAAGTACTCTCTCATGGTGTTCACTGCAAAGCAGATATTTGGTCTCGTATTCATGAGGTACATGAAGGACCCAATCATCTGACGATACATCGTGGCATCGAATGGCTCAGATGAAGCATCGCATAGAAGCTTCAAGTTCGATGCCATAGGTGTGGCCATGGCCTTGCATTCCATCATCCCAAACCTCTTCAGGATCTCTACTGCATACTTCCCTTGTCCAAGGAAGATTCCATCTGTGCTCTGCCACACCTCCATACCTATAAAGTAGTGCATCATACCCAAGTCCTTCATCTCAAACTCGGAAGCAAGCTTCCTCTTCGTATCGACAATCAAGCTATCCTCACCTGTAATAAACAGGTCATCCACATACATAAGTAGTATCATTGGATTTCCTTCCTCAACCTTGTAGTAAAGGTTGGAGTCCGCTTTACTCTTAGTAAATCCCAAACTAGATAGGAAGCTATCTATCCTACCGTACCAGGTCCTAGGTTCCTGTTTCAAACCATACAAGTATTTCTTCAATTTGCACACGTATGAATTCCTTTCATGTGTCTCAAAACCGAGTGGCTACTCCACATACACTTCCTCTTCAACTACACCATATCCATCTGGTATCTTCCACTTCATCACTTGCTTTGTATTTCTCTATGCTACCATCTGCAACATGCTTGATCTTAAACTTTGTTGCTAGAAGAAATGTTGTAGTCCTTCTTTTGTAGGTGACTGTACATGATATTTCCTACAATTCAAGTTCAATTGCATGATTAGAAACATCTCATAGTTTTCTAAAAACAAAATCTTACACATAAGTACATATGTCATACAGTCATGTAATTATCTTAGCCAATGCTTCAATACAAAATTTATCCATATCCCGTAACCTTCTAGATGCCTTCCATCTCTACCAGAACATTGTTAAGAGTGTGCATAGCTCCCAACATGTTAGCAAAGAGGTTTCATTCTAGATAAGTAGCAATGGAATGTTGTACAGTACCATAGGCCACTTACCCATTACTTACATATTAGTAGTATCTTGTTCATTGATGCAACTTTTCTAATATGCATAATACATATCCTAAATCTAGGAACATAAGTATGTACATGACTGAACAACATCATTTAAGTAATCATATATATAATAAATAACAATTCAAATACTTATCTTTGTTTAGTTGTTGGGTGGACTCCCTCTTGATCTTTACTTCCTAAAGTGCTCCCTCTTGATCTTTGCTTCCTTCCAGGAACTTTTGGAGTTTGCTCCCTCTTGATATTTGCTTCCTAGATTACCTATCCTTGAACTTATATTCATCCTGGACCACTATGCATGCTTAAGTGTGCATTAGTGTCATGATTGTGTCATCCTCAAGATTTCATACATAATCATACATTCATTAGTATAATATCAATACTATCAAACCATTATGATTCTAAATAATCTTAAATATGTATGGTCATGATCATTTCACACACATGTAATTTATCACAAGCATTAGTATTCAAGGTTTCAGGGAGGACTTCTATTACTCATGCATATTCTTATTGACCATAGGACTCTTCTCGTTAGTCATATCATTAATCAAAGTAAGAAACATAATATGTATAAACTATTGATTACTTAGACTTCTAACGTCAAGAATAATCATTCATACAAAAGTATAAGATCCTAACCTAAGGTAGGATTCTAACTTGATATAGGAAAAACATACCTGGAATATCATGTTATCTAGTTATGTCTAACATACCCAAACAATTTCTTTTTGTTCTCTTCAATGACTTGTGCTTAGTAACCTGCATAACTCATAAGTTAACCATTGTAGAACCAAATTATACATACCTCGTAAGTAGAGCTTCTATAATGGCTATGGATGAGTCTTTGTCTTCATGTCACCATGGTAATATGTTCTTGATCTAGAACTTGATCTGTCTTTCTTGATGTATCTTTCATGTTAGTGGACAACATCAACCTCATACAACTTCATGGTGCATTAGTACAATCATAAGTGTCATAACCCTAATCAATGAATGCCTACAAGCATCCATACTTTTACTAAGGTGATAAGACAAGTCTAAGATTAATCAAGATTGTATTAATAATATGAAGACAAACATATCATAAACTTAATCATGAACAGATTTCACAAACATACCTGTATCTCTTCAATTCTTACCTGTTGGGATTGCTTGTATACTTCTTGTGTAAGGCCTTAGCCTCATCTCCCTCTGGAACTAGAATATTTTCACTTATGTAGGTGTCCAATTCATCATCTTTTAGGATTAACCCAATCCACTTTGATTTGCTGAAACTGGATCTGGAGCTTGATTAGGGTTTGTCAGAGAAACCCTAAAAATTCAAACTTTGAATTCCAAACTTCTGATTAGATGAAAATATGCATCGTGATAAGCTGATCAAGCTAGTATACTTCAATTTTGAAATCTCCAAAATTTGACCCCTCAAAATTGCCTTTGAAACTTCCGGATCTTCTGGACAGGATCCTGAACTAGGGTTTGATAAAGCCCAGTCTTCTGTCCAACAAATTTTTTTGATCTTGGTCTCTAAATTTTGATTTTGATGAAGAGAATTCAGCCATGGACTTTGATTCCAAAATTCCAACTTTCTCCAAAGCCCTAAATTCCCGCAGTAGTGACAAGCCAACAATGAAGGTGCTCAGAATCCAATTTTGTTTTGACAGAAATATGCACCTGATTGTTTCTGGTGCATCTCTGAAAGTACGAATCCACAGGGTTTGAAACTTCATCCTGTGGTTTCCTGACCTATCATATTTCCAACCCGATATGTTTGACCTCAATTGGATTCTCTGAGAGAGATTTATGCCAAGTGTTGCAACATGACTTGTTTATGGGATAAAACAGTATAGCGAACTTGTACAGAGTGCCACGTGTCACTCATTCAATTTCAGCCTCTGAAAAACTTACCTGAGAAACTACAGTCCGTGCCCTACCTTTCACTCTTTACTAAATTTCATTTGGAGCCTCCAAGCCCAAGGTGTGACCCTTTTTCCTAGGTCACCTATTTATGACTGAGATCTAGAAGAGGCAAAAACCCTAGATTGTACAAATCATAAATCACAAGGTACAATGAATTAGATGTTGTTCTTTAGACATAAGGTACATGAGGATGTCATCTACGACCTGTAAGGGTTTCAGAGCTTGAACCTACGCCAAAATGAATTTATAGCGAAAGTTCCATGATGACTGGTTTTTTCTATATCAAGCCCTAGCCTCCAATTTGTCGCAAGTGCAACAAGTCTCATAAATGCCATACCATGCCTTCCTTCAGGCTAGCTATGATACCATGTTATTTTTTGAGCATTTAATTCAATAGATCTAGGATCTTAACTAAAATAATAGCATGTACAACATATTAAGCATAAGAGACAAGAGACACAAAACATTTCACCAGGAAAAACCAAGAAGGTGAAAAACCCCACAAATTCCTCAGAGATAGAATAAGCATCAATACAGAGATCACCATGATCAAACCCAAGAAATAGATATCTTCAGCAGCATGCTCCTCCTCCACTTGTGCGCACTTGTCCTCTCTCTAACTAATGTGAAGTGAGTGAATGAGACAATGTGTAAAATGAGAGAGACACACTCTCTATTTAACTTTCACTTGACCTTTACTCAACTTAGGTCAGCCTCAACATAACCACTTAACAGAATGTTGACTGGGCTAACCCCTCTAGGGTGGTCTAATAACCCATAAAGTATAAGTTACGACACTTACAATATAACTTGTGCCACTTGTAAGTACAACTGACGACACTTCCAATCAGAGGAATAATACATCTCCGTTGGGGATACAATAAAGTACAAATACAATATACAAGTGAATATCTTCTGAAGTTACAAATACATCAACACTTCAGGCAAAAACGCAGTCCCAGGCTTCCTTTAGGCAAAATGGAGCTTCTAATATCCATATCAAATTAGTTCACATACAAGACAGAAAGTCCTTTCACCTGCCAAAAGTCCTTTCACTATCTTCTATTCATCTATATATAGCTTTACAAAATGCTCCCAAAGCTACCAAGTGTACCCTAATCCTAGGAATCTTTAATTTGTCTTTTAGTTCCCATTTTACAAAAGTGGAATAAATCCTCAAAAGTTTTACAAAAGGAAAAAGGGAGTAAAACTCCAGCTGTCTTTAACATTTAAAATAATAGAGACAAAAATGCTCCAGCTTTTAATCAGAAAATAAGAAATGCCACATCAGCCCTCTGTTGGTGCTTCTACTTTTGCTGCTCTTCTCGCTTTATCTATGTAATTCACCCAAGCATTGGTTTCTCTTATGATGGAATTTGTGGGAACAGGGAGCATGAACTTCAGGGATACCTCATTTTTAGCTAGCTCTTCTTCAATATTAATTACCTCCGCTACTGATACTTGGAAGAATCCCTCTAGAGATGTGCAAGAACAACGGCCTTCCCGATGCAATGGTGAAGATATTTTGCTATCAACACATCCATCTTCTTTATATAATCCATCTCTACGCTTAACCCATATCTCAGCTTAGACAAGCATTGGGACTTGTTTGGAAATTCTTCTATAGTTTGGGGTATCACCATTTGACATCTCTCCTGAGTGGTTCATATTTTAAGATACATATCGATGCATTGCTCAGTGGTGATCTGGATCATGGAGTTCAACTTCACACCACAATTCTTGCAGAATTCCAGAAGGCACATATCTACATTGAACTCTGCCATGGACTTGAGAGTGAGGTTGGCGGGGAATCCTGATTTCCCTTCTCTCCACTCAATATGTTTCCCGATATCCTCCTTGATGCGTGCATATTTCTTTCTGAGTTTAGTGGCTTCGGAATTAATCTCCTTGACCCTGGCCACTATTGACTTCACTTTGTAGACTTCTTCTGTGATGAGCTCCTGTGTTTCGTGGATCATCTTTAGTGTCTCATAGGACTGCTCATGAAAGGGACTCAAATCACCAACCCTACTGGCTGCGACCTCTAACTGCTGCTCCAACAATTCTTTTACTTCATCCAACTTTTCAACATTGTCTCTTAAATATTTAATCTGCGGAGTGGTATCAAATTTCTCTGATTCTAACCGAAGGGTCCTAGCTTCAAGATCATTCATTTCTCCTTCTAGGATTATCATTTGCACCTCCAAAGCTTCCTTTTCTGCTTCTAGGTGCCGAAACGTTCCCAATAACTCCCTTTGCTCTGACACAAGGGTATCACAATTTTTAACCATCAAATCTCTATAGGCTTGCTCCTTGACCAGGGTAAGCTGCAAATGGAGGGCCTTCTTTTTACCCATCTCCACTTCAACCACCAGCTTGCGGACATTGTCTGCTCTTGCCTTAGCAGTAGCCACAGTGGTGGATTCCATAAACTCGGGAAAATTCTGAGTGCCTTACATAATAGTGGTTTCACTACTGGTGACAATGTCCGGCTGGAAGGGTCTTTTCACCCTTGCCTCTGTTTCTCTGACAATTGATTTTCTTTTCTTATTATAAACAAACTTGTCCCATTGGGACAAAGTGTGGCTCTTCGAAGGGGTAAAAGGAATCAGCAGGAGCTCTCCTATGGGGAGGTTTATATCCATGTCTTGCATGCTCGGGCTTTTTGCTTCGTCATCTTCTTTGTATTTATCTTCCTTTTCAGCTTTCCTTCAGGCTTCCTCTTTTTCATCTTTTCTCTAACTTTCATCAACCTCGGCTTTCAGCTTCCTTTCAACTGCTTCTATCCTGGTAGCTTCCTCCAATCAGATTCTTTCCACCTCTTCTTCTTGGATTCTTTGAGCTTCCACTTCTTAAATCTTTTCTTCCTCTTCCTTTTGCACTTTTTCAGTAGCTTCCCTTTGGAACCTCTCAGCTCCCTCTTTAAGCCTTCGCTTTTCATTGGACAGAGCTTCTCCTACTTCTCTTTCCTTCTGCAGTTCGGCTTCTTGGGCATCTTGGGCAGTAGTGGAGCTAGAAATGGCTCCACTCTTGAGGTGACGACAAATTTGGAGCTTGATCATGTTACTGATCCATCTATACACCTCCTCATCTTTATCGTACTAATGAGCATACTCAAAGTGAGCATGGATCTCTCTGCAATGTTCTGCAGCCTTGTTCTGCCTTTCATTCCTTTGGAAGGTCATTTTCCCAAAGTGAAAGTCTCTTAACTCCTAAAAAAAATCTTCAGCTAATGAAACCTTTGGGAACTTATATGCTCCGACATAGAAAGGAAAAGGGGGAAAAAAGGATTTCTTTAGTTTGTGCAAGAAACCACCAACTCCATCTAGAAAAACCTACCTCACTGCTTCCTTATGGACTACGAAATCAATAGCGTACCTGGGCAGGAGATATGGTGGTTTAGAACTTCCATACATTCTTATATAGGTACCCTCCTCTGAAAAATAGAAATCATCATAGTTTTCCATGACTTCCATGGCATTCTCAGATAAGCAATTAGGCTCTTCATTTAACATTATCTCATACAAGGGTATGATGAATTATTCGCAAATGAGCTTGTAGCTCTTCTTGTAATTCTGGGCCCAAATCATTTTATAGGCAGTGTACACTGGGGTGTCGGCCTGACTCCAAATGCATCCTAACTTTGGGAAAGGGAGCTTTGCCAAGATACAATCAATCAGGTAAGATGACATATAAAATTCCAACTTCTTTAGGATTATCCCTTCTTTCGCAGTGGTTATGGCTGATGATGCACTATCCGAGAGGATGTCTACCCAATTAAAAACCATTCCCTTGAATGCCACGTAATGAATTATAGGGACCCAGTGGAGCCTATAAATAGTTCCATCATCCCTGCCAAAGATCCTACTTAGAATAAGAGCAATCATCCTAAAAGGGGGCTTGAGGTTTTGGACTTCATACTCATCACTCTCCTTCCGCCTAAGTTGCTTGCCTGAGATTAACAATTTTCTAGCCATCTCCAAGTTATCCATCTTGAGCTACTCTAACCAATTGTCGTTCAGCTACTGTTGAGGACGAGGCAACTTGTAAGCTCCTACAATATAGGATGGATGAAATAAGGCAAAAGCTTCTCCCTTATTATCGGATAAAACTCTTGATTCGACATTTGCATGCTCTAGAATCCACCCGATCACTTCTGAGCAGGGGAATAGCTCTGGGCGCATGCATGCCTTAGATAAACCAAAGCTTCTGATGTTTTTGTATAGATAACCTTCCTCTAGGAGTGATCCAAGGATATCTTGGTCCCTTACCATGTGGTAAACATCTCCCCCTTTGGCTTCAGGGGCAACGCCGGTGACTGGCTCGATGTCTTCGTATATTGTCTCGATTCGTTCCTCCAGGAAAGCCTCACCACACGACTCGGGCTCATACATATTTGATTTCCTCTTGCCACCTTTCGATATTGTGTCTTAAACTTATTCAACAACTACGCATGAGTAGATATATGATCAACTTAGAATGCACAATAAATCTTTGAACTAAAATTATGAACACCACAAGCGCAGCATAAGTAAATTTTAGAGATAAGAACTGGAAAAATTCCTTGAAGAAAATAACAGTGTGTGAAGTTGAAAGTTTGCAATGAAAATATGTTGACCAATGTAAGTTCAGTCAACAGGGGTTCCACTTCACTTCCGACACATGCCGGAGTCTCCCTGGGCACCGGCCCGAGCAGGTTTTATCCCTCCCAACAACACCTGTAGAGTAGATAAGGTCTCACCCAAAGCATCTAGGAAGAGCAGACGTAACCATGTTTCCGCTGAGGAAGGAGGAGGGTTGCGGCTATATGAACTAACTCTATTGCAATACTAAACAGGGATCTCAAACATTTGACATGTATTCATAATGCATTATTCAATTGTAGCATTCATTATCATAGCAGTAGTAAGAGTAAAGCAACATTGCATCAAGGAAACATAGCATTATTCATGAAGTGAGACATTGCATTACCATAAACAAATAGAAAGAACCCAAGAATTGCACCAGAACAGTTTCATCATATCATATTGTCACTGGAAAACCTTATATACAATATCTCCTCAAAGATCAGGTCTTAGTAATATCTCATAGATGCGCAGAAACAACCCAAACATGCGCTTTTCTTCACCTTAACTCTCTTCAATACCTACGAATCTTATCTATATATAGGCTTCTGCCATTACAATGATTGTCCACTTACTAACAACTTCCTAACTGACATTTGGACAAGTGACCCAACATCTAACTAACTTAGTACAAAACCGACCAAAAACCTGCATTCTGCCATATAACTGACTCAACATTACATAATATGTGGTCCAAATGACCCAAAACCCGCATTCTGCAGTACAATTGACCCAAAATTCATAACTAATCTTCCTCTCATCGCCATTCATGCCATCTTCTTGCCACTCGTGCCATCTTTTTCCTTGTTGTAGCATCAGAGATGCTGCGATAGCACTCTACCAAACCGCCTGCCAATAGGCCCCCAACACAATCTTGTGGCTCTCCCTCGAGCCACATCAACTGCTGGACATAGTACACACCGTCGTTTTTACTTTGAAGTCCTCATACAGTTGTTCAACTGTCTGCACCAGCTCCTTGGATTCCGTAGCCACTTCCTGATTGTCGACCATGGTGCTTGCGAATGGGTGATCCGTAAACTTTTCCATGACCTACTATCGACGCTTCTGCATTGCCTGCAGAGCTTCACTATCTTGCATCATAAATTTAACACCTGTGTCTTGGAACTCTTCTAACTGGGCCGCACGTATCCTCTGTCGCTCATCCGCCTTGGCGACACAGTGTTGTAAGTCTTTCATCTCTTGAGACTTAGTACCTTGCTCCAGTGGTGGCATTGAGCAGATTGCAGCTTTTAATGTGGCCAACTGTCCCTCTGCTTCTTGCTGGTACTTCATCAGCTGTTCAACTTGCTCATCTTGAACAATGTGGCCCCAGAATTGTACCATTTTAGCCGTGAGCTTGGTTTCCTATGTTTCCATCTCCTCCATCTGAGTGGCAACTTCCTCAATTGCCCTTCTTTGTTCATCCAATTCATCCTGAGGCGTACCCGGTTTCAGCTGGGCCTTCAACTCGTGATTCTCTTGTCACAACTGCATAATAGCAGCTCCCAGTCGCTACCCTCAGTGGAGCACATATACCTCTTCAGTGGGCTCCGAGACATGTTGACAATCTTCTATGATTGCCCGGTCAACCCTAACACTGCCGTCCCACATGCGAGCCTTTTCCACAATAAGGAAATCATGGTCCTTTTTTAGGCCTTCAATTTCGCGGGCCTTCTCTGCCCGTTCTTCCTTAATGTGTACCTCAAGGTCATCCACTACCTTCCGTGCAGAAAAATCCCTTGTAGTCAATTCTTCAATGGTGCACTACGCATCGGCCTCACTTACCTGGAGGTGGGCACACATACTGCTGATCTGCTGTAGTCGATCTGTCATTTCAGTGCTGGTAGTAGCCTGTAGAGTAGTCAATCCTTTTGCAGGAACAGCATTCACATTAATGGTCACTATGTGCAGCTGCTACAGTAACATGGTTAGTGCCACATCTTCGATCACAATCGCAGTCGGGTGAATCTACACATTCTTGACCCACGGCTCAGTGCAGATTGTGTCAAAGGTTGATGCTGCTGCTTCCTCTAGTGCCTTGCCAAAAACTAGGTCATACAATGATTCTAACTGGGCAGTGATCGCATGGACTCCTTCATCTGTTTTCCTTGCCATCTTATCTACTGCAGCAGAGGATGCAGTATTGATCGCTGTGATCAGGTGGCCTAATTGTACCTCGATGAGGAAAGGCAATCCGCTGATCGTTGCTTGCTCCTGATACCATTTTGAATGGTTCTCTTCAAGCTCTTGAGCGATATCATCTGATAATGTTTTGGTCGATTGGTGCCCTGATTCATGGTGACTCTGCTTGTCCTGCGCCGATACCCAATCATCTGGGCCCAACGGCGGGCCACCGGCTTCTATCTTGACTAGACTCAAGGTTTGTCTCCATGCCTCCGGCCACTCATTCACAGCACCCTCCAAATATTCAAATGTCACCTTATATGAGGTCTGCAACCATTTCCACTCAGGATCACAGCAGGCTTGGATATGTATGGTATGCGGCCGAATTGCAAACGCCATAATAGGTTTGAACAATGCGATAGTTGCTTCAGATATTCACGAGACTTGTGTTGCAGCGGCACAAAGCATCTCCCAATACAACCAAAAATGAAATTGGAAACCCTGGAGTCTCTCGAGCTCCTGTACATACCATAGATTTTGATATCGCGCCCCCTAGTGTTCTGCTATAGCCGGACAGTCCATGCCCTGGTACGTGCTGGGCTCTTTCCATGCGACAAAAGCGATCAAGAGCAACAACCAACTGTATGTAAAGGCACCCTTTCCTGATTGGACCGCCGCAACATCCTCCATTAATTGATTCAAGAGGTACAGGGACCAATTCATTTGGACCCGTTCTGCACATTGCTTAGTGCATGCTACAATGCCCGATTTGCATTGGTTAGGTTGACCACCCCTAACCACCTTACAGGACAGGATCATAATGCCCATGAGCACCGCCTGATCATTACAGCTACTGGTGCGATACCCACGTCCATCCGTTTCTAGGCCATATTTCTGTGCCAACTGCAGTGCCCGCTTCTTGTCATTGGCCTTCCCCTGGATGAACTCTGTTGGATCAACTCCATTCTTAGGCAAGCCGGTTATGGATGAAATTAAGTCAAAGGTGACCGGGACTTCTCTATCCAGCCACAACGACCCACCATGAAAACATGCTAGGAGCTGCTTTACGCACGCATTCACTTTCGCCAGCCATCTGAAATGTGGCATATTAACAAGCCCTAACAAGTCAGACTGCTGCAATCCTCGTGCCCAGCCTTATACAGTTGGTGTTGGGGAAAGGCGCATCTAAAGCACATAAGGGGCAGATGCAATGTCAGGGTAGGCCACCATATCATGATCATCATAATGCAAGAGCATCAACACTGGTGAAATATCCACAGAGCACTCCATTCCAACCAGGAGCACTGGCATCTTCACACCATACTTCTGTTTTGGGTTTATCTTGCGTGGGGTGGCATCCGACTGAACTGGAGGGATATACCCAAGGATGTCACCGATGGAGAGTCCCACCCATGTGGCAGACTCACGAATGGGGCGACTGGACTGCCCCACCTATTCTGGAGCTTTGCCTACCGTCGCAACGGAGGACCAAAGCACCCTCTTACTCTGCGGGGACTCCAAATGTTGACCTCCCCGATGCTTCTTAGCAATTACGAATTCTCCCACCAGCATAGTTGCTACCTCGACCTCAAGGTTGATGGCTGGCATAGTTTCTTCTTGAGCAATCACTGGGATGAAGAGGGAATCAACTTCACTATTGATCTCAATAGTCTCTAGCTCACCTGGAATACCTCACTATACTCGACAACAACACTCTACAATGCCAACAACCTATCCTAATGCACAACAACACTCACAAACCAGCAACAATACTCTAGAGCATGCCACAATCTTACAAAAACAACTCAATTCTCGGTGCCTTCCGACCAGCTCCAATCCATTTTTATAGTATCCAACCAAAGCCGCTGTAACCATCACAAAATCAAGCATTAAATCAACCAAAATCCTGTATTAATGACACAAATCCGCTGTCGATCCGGTCCATCAATCGGCTAGATCCGCCATTAATGCCCATCATTTGAATAGCGCCGTTAATTAATTGTCTGAACTTTTGGCATTTATTACATATTTGACCCGATCGCTACGTTGCCATGTGTCTCTGACCATTCCCAACTTGCAGTAGAACCCTCCCTGATTCCGCATGTCATCCATGGTGGTCTGACATCCACCAATCATCATTTTTTTTTCGATGCGACTCAACTATTGCAGTGTTCCAAGCCCGCACGACAGGGCTTCAAACTATGACCATTTACTAGCTCAGGGAGCATCACCCTGTCCAACTGCTGCAACTGAACCGCTCCTCCGAAAGTAATACTACCGATGCAATAGGGACCAAGCCAATGCATCTGCAACTTCCCTGGATGTTTCATAAACTTGCTGTCGTACAATAGCACCAAGTTGCCTTGCTGAAACTGTTTGTTTTTTATGTGGCGATCATGCCATGCCTTTTGTCGATCCTTCTCGACCCCCTGGTGGAACCCAGCGATGAAACGATCTTCTTCCAACTACACCAATTATGCCAAATGGTCATTTAATGCTGCGACATCATCCATGCCCATGACAACTGCAATTCGTAAACTCAGAACAATATACTCCATTGGCATAATTGCTTCTTGTCCGTACACCAACTTAAATGGTGTCTATCTTGTCAACCGTTTACACGTGGTGCGATAGGCCCACAACACTGCTGCGATTTTGAGATCCCAGTCGTCGTGGTTTGCATTGTGCACCTTTGTCAGTGCATGCTCCAATACCTTGTTAGAAGCCTCCACCATGCCATTCGCCTATGGATGATAGGGTGTACTCTTCTTATGCTCTATCTACAATTCCTCCGTCAATGCGCTGATGGTGCGATTAAGAAAGTGGTTGCCTTGATCACTCAGCAATATCTTGGGGCAGCCGAAGTGAGTGATAATGTTATCAAACAAAAATTGCACCGCCGTAGCCACAGAAAAATCAACTACAGGTGCCACCTCGGCCCATCGGGTCAAATACTCTATCGCTATGATGATATACCGTGCACACGTGCGTTTCTCTGGTGGATTGATTGGTCCTACAAAATCCACAACCCATTTGTCGAATGGTTGCAATGTTATTTGAGGCATCAGCGACATCTCATCACGTCTGGATGGTTTTCCAGTTCGCTGACAAACATCGTAGGACCGCGCATAGTCTATCGCATCATTATGCAGTGTATCCCACCATAGACCCACACGCAACACCTTCCTAGCCGTCGCTCAACTCCATAGTGTCCTCCTGCTACTCCTCCATGTGCTTCAGCCAGTATCAGTTCTTGCTCATGCGGAAAGTCACATCTGCACAATATCTCATCAGCACCCATTTTATACAACTCTCCTGCGATTAGCTAGAAGTCTACAGCTTGACTACCAATTGCTTCTTCTGATTGGTGGTGAACTCGTCTGGTGTAGTACCCATTGTCAAAAACTGGAGGATGTCATCAAAATAGTCATCAGCGACGCCAACCTTAAATAGTTGTGCATCCGACATCCCATCTTCAATATTGGTTGGTTCCTCCCCTGTATCAATCCGCGATAGATGATCAGGACCGACATTCAACCGGCCTGGCTTCACAATGACTTCAAAATCAAACTCTTGAAAAAGAAGTAGCCAGCGGCATATCTTCCCCCCCAACACATGCTTATTGACTAGGTATTTCAACGCGGAATGGTCAGTGAACATTTTAAAGTTCCCACCCAATAAATAGTGCATGAAATTCTGCAGTGCGTAGACCATTTCAAGACCCTCCTGCTCAGTGGTGGTGTAGTTGCGTTCAACAGATGACAACTTCCGACTAGCGAAAGCAATGGGGTGATCAAGATCTCTTTCGCCGGGCTGAGCCAATACTACTCCCAATGCGATTGATGAGGCATCCACATGTACATGGAACTCCTTACTCCAATCCGGAAATACTAGTATTGGTGCTAAAACCATCTTCGTCTTCAGTGTGTCGAAACTGTCTTGACATTCCGGAGTCCATTGAAATAATGCATCTTTCTTCGGCAATTTCTCCATAGGGGTGGTAATCACTACATATCCATTGATGAACTTGCGATAATACTTCATATGCCCCAGAGTTGCTCGTAAATGCTTAATAGTGGTCGGTGGTTGCAAACTCAAAATGAGTGCAATATTAGCCGGATCGACCAACAACCCTTGCTTACACACAATATGACCTAAAAATATCCCAAATGGTGCACAAAAAATACATTTCTTCAAGTTCAGTGATATTTGGTGCTGTTGGCAACGCTCAAGCATTAACCGTAGATTGGCCAGATGATCACGGATAAACCCATACACTGTCCAATCATCATTGTATACTTGTAAAAAATTTTGGATTAAGTCTTTAAATGCAGCAACAACGACCTGGGATAATATCGCAGGTGCATTCTTCAAACCAAATGGCATTACAGTGTACTGAAAGCATCCCCATCCAGTAACGAAAGTTGTCTTATGGAGATCTTCTTTGGAAATGCGAATCTAATGGTAGCCAGAGAACCCATCGGTGAATGATTACATCTCCTGGCCGCCCACCCTTTCAAGTACTTTGTCAGTAAATGAGGTCGGAAAAGGGTCGTGCAAGTAGGCATCATTTAACTTCCGCAAGTCAACACAAATGCGCACCTCACCGGTTTTCTTGTCTTGCACCACCATAGGACTGATCCATTCGGACTCTTCCACTGGTTCAATAATACCAACATCCGACATGTGATCAAGTTCTTCCTTGACCATTTCCTTATGTCACGGATTCAGCCGATAAGGTCGCTGTCAGACTGGCTTAGCATCTGGTTTTAAAGGAATCCTCATCTGCCCTAAATCACCTAGGATCCCCTTCATATCAAAAAACTTCGTAGGAAACAAGTCTTGAAACTCATGGAGTAAATCAGTGACCTTACTCATCATCTCGTCATCCCAATAGTCCCCAAAATTTGCAAATTTGGGAGTGGCCTCTGTGTCAATATTGAGCTTACAAAGCTTCAAAGGTTGACTGAATGGATTACTTGGCACAGCAGGTGGTACCACATCGCGACTTCCTTCAGATTCGGGAATGTTGACATTTCGGGGATCGTCCTCATCCTCTTGCCCACCGATGATGTTGAAGCACTCCATGAGAGACTACATTTGACAGTATGTGTGCAGATCGACAGGGTAGGCCGCTGGAACAACCTGAAGTATCACATCATGGATGAGCTGTAAGGTGTTATTGACGTCAGGGTTGACATCCGTAAAAGTGAACGTATGAGTCAAATAGACCGTCAACTCCTCCCATGTTGTAATTTCTCTGTGCAACTCACCTACAGTGTACCATGAGCATGGCATCTCATCTAAGGTATGGATAAAAGCATGGACTCACTCATCTCTTGGTCACGCTACCCATAATCATTGGCATTCCATCACATGATCACTGGGATTATTCCAGCCATCATACTTTCCAGTGTGATAAACCTCAGTATCACCGAACCGAACCATCATCAACCTTTGACACTATGACCAACCATCAATGGATTTCTTGTGTGTCGCCCACCAGCGTGCTGGAGCAACCTTTAGTGCTTTCTCCAATGCTAGCAATCATTGTGGTTCTGAGACTCGTTCTTCAAATTTCATCAAAAAGTTGGTTAAGCCAGGAAACCCCTCATAGACTGGAAATGTGACCGTTTTTGTCGCAACATGACATAAAGATTGCATAATTAAGCCACATTTTCAGAGCGACACTTCGTGCAAGTGATTTTGCCAATGTTCTAATGCATCATCAGAGTCGGAAGACACAGAGCTTTCACTGCGCCATCCCAGCTCACCATTGGTAGTAGGATGAATATAGTCTTCAGAAATATTGAATGCATGGTCCCATCCAGTGGGATCGTCATCTTTTACAGGCTCAACGTATCGGTGGCCTTCAGCCAGATTCAACGGGGCTATGACTCTGAGATCACAATTCTCAAAGGTCATCATGCACCTCTTGAAGTTGATTACTACTCCACTATCATTAGCCCATCCAATCCCCAATAACGCAGGATAGAAGCTTTCTCCCTCAACCACTTCAATGACATCAAAGTCAACATAAGTCTTCATGCCCTCAATATCGACCGTTAGCCACGGAACTCACCCAATGGGTGTTACTTTTGCATGGTTAGCCAACTGGAGCTGCACAGGAGACCAACTCAATGGGGGACTCCCCATTTTCTACCATGCCTGCTTGGTTAAGATGTTAACATCTGAACCAAGATCAAGAATAACTGAATCGACATCATAGTCACCAATCTGGATGTTCATTCTCATCTCCTTGTTAGTCTTCTGTCACTGTAGAGAGTTTACTGCTGACTCTTGCCATCCTTTCGGAAATCACTGCAACCATCCGTCAATCTCAACCAGTGTGGCCAGATCCCAGGCCAATAATAGACAACTCTCAAGAAACCTTTTCAATGTTCCCGATGGTGTTGATGGATCGCCCTCCAATGTAGTGTCAAAGATAGGTAGCATATCGCAAACAACAGCCTTACCGCGGTCTTTCTCCAAGGTGCGACGCGCTTGAAGGAATGTGTCCCATTTAGCATCGATGTCAAATGGTACCGTCTTCTGGCCTGCCAACTAAATCAATGGTCACGAGCTATCTTCCCCATTCGTTTTGCCTCCACGAGTTACAGCAGCCACCGAAGCATCTTGTGGTCACGGTTCTACAGAAATTGTCGCAATATTTGCACCCTACATCTGAGTCTGTTTCAGATTCCCCTGTGGGTTCACATTTGGATTTGTGTTCTGATTCGATCATGGGGGTTGGTTATGTACTGGTTGTTGTACTTGGTTCTGGACTGGTTGCTGTACTTGGTTTTGGGCTGGTTGCTGCAGCTGGGTCTGATTTTGTATCCGTGGAGTGTTCCCAGCCTACCATCGTGCAATCAACTGTGGACAATTTTCAAATGTATGATCATTAACAAAATAGAATGTACGCTGATTCTGTAGTAGTGGAAAGTCTCGCTGATAATGCCCCCACACCGCACAGTGACAACATTGAATAGGACCACGACCACCTCATCCTCCTCCACCACCAAATCCTCCATCACGTTCACCCCGGTATCCTCCTCAAAATCTGCCCTACTATTGGTACTGCGGTTGCATAGGATTTTGTTGCATTCCTTGCCCCTGCAGTGCATACTGCGGTTGCTGGATGTACTATGGCTGTTGCGGAGCCACTTGCATTGGAGCGTATTGCAGCACGAACTACTGTGGTTGTTGCTGCGGTACAAACTACATCTGCGGTTGAGGTAGTGGCTGGGCTACCTATGGTTGCAGTTGTGGTTGTTGTATGGCATGTTGATCGTCTCTTACATAGAATGCATCACACATTCTTTCTTGTAGAAACCCATATGCACAACAATCTTTGTCATCGTGACCCACTGACTTGCAAAATGTGCAATAAAGATTTCTTGGGGTTGTGACTGTTAGGAATTATGATCCAAAAATGTAATAAATAGAAGTTTAGTTTAATAAATGTAAAAGGGCATCTACACACTCACGTGATTATGTGAGGTGTCCCTTAGTTAGTTTTGGTAATGGTAAATTAGTTGTTACTCTTTGGATATTTAAATCCATCGAGTTTTCCATGTGAGGTAATCTTTCGGGATTTAGCCCTCACATCTCTGTGATGTAATTATTTTCCTTCTTCATTAATAAAGTTATGTGTCTGAGGACACTTTGTCAAAGTGGTATCAGAGCACGCGGTTGAAGCTTGGTCTGGTTGGAACCTAGTTGGAAGGTGCTAAAGGTTGTTTGAAGAAGGTGACTTTCAGGGTTTTGGAATAGCGAAATTTTAACCGTAAGTTAATGCTTCCTATTCTTTTGGGCTAAAAAGAATCTCTGCAGAATTTTTTTTTTTAGACTCAGTTTTTTTTTACTTGGAGAGAGTAAAAGGAAAAATTATTTAAAAATTTTTTGGAAGAGAATTTTTACAAAAAGGAGCTATTGATACCAATGGTGAAATAGCCTAAACAGCTATAGAAAGTGAAGATATCATGTCTAAAGATTATAGAAGATCGTCCAGTGCATTCTTTGGAAATGTCCATATTTTTTCTTCTGCATTCCAGTGTCTCCCAGCCACAGATTGGAAGGCTTCCTTTACTCTCTCATTATAAGTGCTTCGGATAGCGATCCGGTCTTCATTTATTAAATATATCTGCACAGCAAAGCAATTCTTATCGATCAAATACAACTGCATTTTT
Source organism: Larix kaempferi (assembly GCA_027924585.1). Lineage (NCBI taxonomy): Eukaryota > Viridiplantae > Streptophyta > Pinopsida > Pinales > Pinaceae > Larix > Larix kaempferi. The sequence continues at coordinate 2,977,728 of BSBM01000104.1, forward strand.
GAAGAGAGAAAAGCAATGTTGATAATCAGAGCCGAAGGTGAAGCGGTTGGTCAGAGAGGGAGCAGAGCTGTAATGTCATCGTAAATCAGAGCCGATCTGTGGAGAAACCCGTGGAGGTTTCCTATGCGTGAAAAGAGGTGTAACATAGAGCCACCAGCCATCATTTCGTGGAGAGCAGAGAGAGACACACTGTTGTAGCTAGCCGTTGTGGAGGAGAAGCTCGTGATCCCTGTTGTGGGTCTTTCGAGGAAGAGAGGAAACTTCTAGAAGCCGTGGAGTTGGTGGGCGCTGGAATAACCTGTGCGCAGAGGAGAGGACGCCTGCGAGTGGAGATTCATGTGCAGAGGAGAGCCACCATTTCCCGTCTCTATCTACAGAGAAGGAGACGCCCGCGAGTGGAGAAGAGCCAGCCTGTGCGTTGAAAGTCTCAAAGGAGGTCTTCTCTGTGCAGGAGAGGTGAAGCCCGTGGAGTCTGTCGCATTCGAAGAGGGAGTCCGGTGACCTGAAGAAGGAACTCAGAGAGGTGAAGCCCATGGAGTCTGTCGCATTCGAAGAGGGAGTCCGGTGACCTGAAGAAGGAACTCGAGTGCCGTCATGGAAGAGTCTGTGGAATCTGTTGTGTGAAGTAGAGGTTTGAAGTGAAACTTCACAATCTTGTATATTTTTTTTTTTCACTTTTCATTTAATTCAATGTTTATGTAATATTTTGAAAAGTGAATAATTATTATTCATTTTTATTTTTGGAGTTTTTTTTTATTAAAAAACAAAGGTGGAGAAATCAATTTAAAAAAAAAAAAAGTTATTTTTTGAAGTTGATGGGATTGGATCTTGTGACCTCCCACTCAACAATATTGTATCTTTCCAATTCACTTATAAAGACTTGTTATTTTTTGGAGTAATAAGGTGTAATTTTTTTTGGGCATTGGAGTAATAAGGAGCATTGTTGGTGTCATAAGGAGTACTTGTATTTTCACTCAAGGTTTGATTAGAGCAAAGTGAAGCTCTGTCAAATTCTTTTCTTGAGGCTATAAGTGGGTCAAGGCCAAGCCCCTATAGCTTTCTTTTGCATGGTGTGTGGTGTTTCTTGCAGCATTTCTTTCATGGTGACTCCTGTTGATGAGTAATTTTCTTTTCATGTTGGTGGTGATATTTTTGCATAAAATCTTCCATTGGTGATATAAGGTGATTGTTTACTTCTTCTGGTGATATAAGGTGCTTTCTTTAATGCTTGGAGCTATAAGATTTGCATAATACACATCTTCTGGAGTTACAAGGTGTTTATTATTTTTTTACAATGTCTAAAGTTATAAGTCTTTTTAATGAATCTGACAAGTTGGAAGGATCGAAAAATTATAAAGTTTGGAGTCGTCATATTCAAAGCACTCTTATTTACAATGAATTGTGGAAGGGTGTCTGTAATGCTAAGCCTACCAAACCAACTAATCATGATCAGCTTGCAAACTGGGAACTAAAAGATGAAAAGGCCTTAGCATTGATTCACAGTACTGTTTCTGATGATATTTATGTGCATATTGAAAATAGTTCTGATGCGTGGTCAGCTTGGAAGACATTGAAAGATTTATTTGATTCTCAGAGTGAAGCTAAGAAAATTGATCTTCAATTGAAGTTGTTTCAACAAAAATTGTCTTCAGGAGGTGATGTCATGGAGTACATTTCTAGATTAAAAAATATCAAACAAGAAATTTCAAGAGCTGGTTTTGATAAAATTGAGGACAACATGATGGTGACCATTTTGATCGCAGGATTGCCTGAGACATATAAGAATTTTTTGGAAACTTTACAAATTACAAATAAATTGGATAAAATTTCTTTTGATGAACTAAGTGAATTACTTGCCACACATGAAAATTTTTTTGGTCAAACAAAGCAAGCAGGAGAAGATGTTTTGGTTGCAAGTACTAGCAAACAGTCTCTAGGTAATCATCAAAAAGGAAATGATCAGAAAGCTTTTCAAAATTCAAATAGAGGTCGTGTTCAAGGTTTTGGAAGAGGAAGAGGCCGCAGAAGAGGAAGAGGAAGAAATCAAGGAAGAGGTTCTAAAGAATTTGAAAGTACACAGTCACAGTTTTCTGGAAGAGGAAGAGGTTCAGGAAACCAACAGGTCTCTGGAAGAGGAAGAGCTAATAAACAGGTCATATGTTTTCGTTGTAATAGAGTTGGACATTATGCTTCAGACTGTAGAGTTTCATTTGAAAAAATTCTAAAAGAAAGAGAATCTAAAGAATCTTCATCAGCGGCACATTATGCTCATGCAGACGATAGTGAAAATTGTGAATATGTCTTTACAGCACTTGGCCAATCCGAATAAATGGATTTTGTTCAAGTTCATCAGTTGGAATCAGTGAATTTTGTTCATTCTTCTTATTGTTTCAAAAATGATTTTGAAGATGCTTGGATTATGGATACAGGGGCTACTCAACATATGACATATAGGAAAGATTTCTTTTGGAGTTATGAAGATTGTCATTTAAATTCAATTTTTCTTGCAGATGATTCTATTCATTTACCACAAGGAAAAGGAACAGTGAAGGTTGATTTGCCTGGAATTGGAGAAAGATTGATTTCTAATGTTTGGTATGTGCCTACATTTAAGAAAAATTTGTTGTCTTTAGTTGTCATTCGCCAATTAGGACATCAAATTGTAATGGAAGGTGGTATCCTTTTTGTTAATTCAACAAAGGATGCATACAAAATAGTTATGACATGTTATGAAGACGGAAAGCTTCTTAGGATGAAGGGAACAGTCATTCCTAGATCAAAGGAACGTTTGAAGGAATTTGCAGGTTTAGTTGAAACTGATGTTTCACCTATCCGATTGTGGCACATTCGTTTTGGGCACTTGAATGTTGATAGTCTTGTACAGCTTCAAAAACAAGGAATGGTAAAGGGGTTGCCTACTTTTCAGAAGGAAAATGCAAAGTGTGAAGCTTGCATTTATGGCAAACAGAGAAGGATAGCTTTTTCAAAAAGCACTTGGAGAGCAACAAGGAGATTACAGCTTATTCATAGTGATGTTTGTGGTCCTTTGGAAACTTCACTTGGTGGTTGTAAATATTTTTTGTTGTTTATTGATGATTTTAGCAGAATGGTTTGGGTGTATTTTTTGAAGGAAAAATCAAAAGTGTTTGAAAAGTTTCAAGCATTTCAAAATTTGGTTGAAACAGCAACAAAGGAAAAGATTGCTACTTTGAGAACTGATAATGGTGGTGAGTTTACATCAAATCAATTTTTGACTTATTGTCAGGAAAAAGGGATTAAAAGACAGTTGACCAATTTTTATACTCCACAGCAAAATGGAGTATCAGAAAAGATGAATCAGACTTTATTGGGCATGGCTAGAGCAATGTTATTTTTCAAAGGGTTGAAATCATGTTATTGGGCAGAAGCAGTTCATACAGCAGTTTATTTGAGGAATAGATCTCCTTCATCATCACTTGATGGAATAACTCCTTTTGAGGCTTGGTATGGATTCAAACCTATGGTCAAACATTTGAGAGTTTTTGGTTCAGTTTGTTATGCACTTGTCCCAAAAGAAAAATGAAAGAAGTTAGAGTCTAGAAGTGTTAAGTGCATGTTGATTGGTTATTCTCATGAGAAAAAGGGGTATAGGCTTCTGTCAGATGGAAAGTTTATTGTCAGTAGGGATGTGATTTTTGATGAAACTGAAAGTTTAAGTGTAGAAGCGGTTGAAAAACAACTTAGTCACTTAGAGGAAAAAGTAACTAAGGAACAATTAAGGATGCAACACTTAAATAAGACAAGGAATGAACAATGGTTTGATCTCACTTCAGAAGTACAGGATGATGAACAGGTTGAAGATACTTTGAATTCTTCACAAGTTAACTTGGATGATTCAAATCAAGTTAACATTGAAAAGAAGAAACCAAAATGGGCAACTAAGTTACTTCAGGATGTTCAGTCTGATGAAAAAGGCAAAACAGGTACAAGGAGTTCTAATACGGGTTCAGAAAATTTTGCTCCTTCAGTTGTTGAACCAACTACTTTTAATGAAGCAGTTGAGTATGATGAATGGAAAATGGCCATGCAAAGTGAGTATGATGCAGTAATGAAGAATCAGACTTGGAAAATAGTTGATTGTCCACATGATGTTAAACCCATTGGTTGTAAGTGGGTTTACAGAATTAAGTACAAAGCAAATGGAGATATTGATAAATATAAGGCAAGATTGGTGGCAAAGGGTTTTGCTCAGAAAGAAGGGATTGATTATGAAGAAAATTTTGCTCCAACAGCGAAATGGAATACTATCAGGATTGTGCTAGCTTTAGCTGCACAAAATGGATGGAAAGTGCATCAAATGGATGTAAAAAGTGCATTTCTAAACGGTGATCTACAAGAGGATGTTTATATGACTCAACCTCCTGGTTTTGAGGTTCCAGGGAAAGAAAATCAAGTTTGTAAACTAGTTAAGGCATTGTATGGATTGAAACAGGCTCCCAGAGCTTGGTATGCAAAAATGGATGCGTACCTACAGAAAGTTGGTTTTCTTCGTAGTGAGTCAGATGATACTTTGTATGTTCGAATCCAGGAAAACAACTTAGTCATTTTGGTTATGTATGTTGATGATTTTCTCATAACAGGTAACAATAATGATCATATATTTCAGGTTAAGAAAGAACTTCAAACAGGTTTTGAAATGACAGACTTGGGTTTACTTCATTACTATCTTGGAGTTGAAGTAAAGCAGCAGGAAGGGAGTATATTTATTTCTCAAGCTAAGTACATATCTGGATTATTGAAGAAGTTTGGAATGGAGAAATGTAAACCAGCGATTACTCCCATGGAGCAAAATTTAAAACTTTCTAAGTTTGAAGGGGGGGAACTTGTAAATTGTACTGGATATAGACAGTTAATTGGATGTTTCATTTACTTGATGAATACTTGTCCTGATCTATCATATGCAGTTAGCATACTTTCTAGATATATGCAGGAACCTAGAGAAAGTCATTGGAATGCAGCAAAAAGGGTGTTAAGGTATCTTCAAGGAACAAAGGATTTTGGACTTGAGTTTAAAAGAAACAAAAATTTCAAGCTTGTTGGCTATTCAGATGCGGATTTTTCTAGAGATGTTGATGACAGGGCATCTACTTCAGGTTACTTAATGAATATGGGATCAGCTGCAGTGGCATGGAGTTGTAAAAAGCAGGATACAATTGCAAATTCTACAGCAGAAGCAGAATATATTTCAGCTTGGGAAGCTGCTTGTGAGATAGTTTGGTTAAGAAGGATTTTGTAAGACCTCAAAGTTGATCAGAAAGAAGCAACTTCATTATTTATTGATAATCAGTCAGCAATCAAGTTAGCCAAAAATCCTGTTTTTCATTCAAAAACTAAGCATGTGGATACTAAGTATCATTACATTCGGGCTCTCGTCGTCAAACAAATCATCAAGCCAAAGTATTGTCCATCAGAAGATCAAACTGCAGATATTTTTACAAAATCTCTTGGAAGGGTCAAATTCGATAAGTTTAGAAATGAACTTGGTATTTGTTCAAAAGAATTTTTGGATCAAAGGGGGGATTGTTAGGAATTATGATCCAAAAATGTAATAAATAGAAGTTTAGTTTAATAAATGTAAAAGGGCATCTACACACTCACGTGATTATGTGAGGTGTCCCTTAGTTAGTTTTGGTAACGGTAAATTAGTTGTTACTCTTTGGATATTTAAATCCATCGAGTTTTCCATGTGAGGTAATCTTTCGGGATTTAGCCCTCACATCTCTGTGATGTAATTATTTTCCTTCTTCATTAATAAAGTTATGTGTCTGAGGACACTTTGTCAGTGACCATTTTCTACATATAAGGGCAATTGTCGTGACTGTGCCCATACACTTGGAAAATGTGACACCACGGCATGATGCCGCCATTCAATAGGTTTGGCGCACTTGACACCAAATAATTGCAGAAATCTGGGCAATTGTCCTTCATATGCCCTTCTCCTCGGCATCATGCACACCATACTTCATCACGCTATTCCTTGTTCTTCTTCAAATATTGCAACTGTATAGTCAAGTTAGCGAGATGTGTCTGTGTCTACGACATCCCGACTGCATTATCCCCAATCGGTGACACCTCCAATCACATTGCAATCTCTAGAGCTTTGCTGGGCATCGAAATGTTTTGCTGTATCAGTGGCAGCCAAATGTGCGGGAGCAATGCCGCAATAAACCACTTTTTATGTTGGACAATGCTCATATCAAAACTAACTCGTTCCATTAGCGTCTTGAAAGGTTGATCGAAGTCCCATATAGACTCATTGGGATACTGCTTAATTTCCGTAAGCTTTGTAATGTACTGTGCTTTAGATTTAGGCTTCTGGAATTTCGCGATTAGTCCCATGCGGATTTCATCCAATGAATTTGTCGGGGTACCGACAGGAACCTGTGTAAACTTCATAAACCAATCCAAGGCGCGACCCCAAAGAGTTGTCGCTAGTTGCCCTTTCTTCTCATTATCATCAGTGACCTGTTTTACTGTCCATACAGCCTCACATAAAAACCAATACTGTTCAGGGTTGTCAGTTCCACTACCATGGAACAATGGTAACTTAGTATCATCACCTGCCATCTTGGGCTTCCTTCCTCCAGTTGCTGAACTACTAGAAAGTAACTTTTGCCGAATTAATGAACTCGAGGTTGTCGAAGTGGTATTCCTTACTATTTGTGAGATAGTGAGCGGAGGTGTGGGTATGTTGGTGCTGGGGTTTGGTGCTACTTCTATCCTGGGTGTAGCCTGTCCATCCCTATCAAGATTGTGAGATCGCTTCACCTCATGTGGTCTTCCTTCACGGTTTTGCGGTTCGATCGCAGCAGGACCTTCTCCTATCCTCTACCTCTTCTCCTATCAAAACCTTGCTCCTCCTCTTGTAAGACCACTTTCTTCCTCGGCTTCGTTCACAGTCTCCTCATGGTTTGTACCCATCTACCCCTTACCATTCCATGTACTGTTCCCCAAGAGTCGCGGTACCCACAACCTCCGCCCACCAGGATGTCTACTGATCAAGATGCATCTTCAATATACCCTTTTTGCAGATTAGCATCTTAATCGACAGTTGGAGTGACAACAGAAACCTTCCCCTTGGTCCGTGGAAGAAATATCTTTCAGCTTCACTATAGTATTTTTGTGTGTCAACTGTAAATTCAGTGATATATCCCTCCAAGATGCTATCGAACCAAACTTCGACAGCCCGCGATGCCTTATTATCGACTTCCTGCAGCTCCTGAATCAATTCTGGGGTCCAAGCCGTCGGCTCACCACCCTTGAAATTCCTCTTCTGGCACTAAGTTTTTTTGACCCAAAATTCGACGACGAAAAAGTTGAATTTGCTACAACCTATGGTTGACTATTCGACAATTCCAGTCTTTTTTTATCGTCGGTGGGATATCGGCTAAAATCCGACATAGTTCAAGACATCAAATATTCGACTACCATACCTCGTCGGTTAACCGACTTCCTCCAACTTCATAGGAAGTCGGATAAGCAACAGTGTTAACTTGCAATATTTGTTGGATGCCATCCTTTCCCCGTCGATTATGCGTCGACAAATTCGTCGGTTAAGTGATGTGTTTGCCATAAAAAAAAAGACGGTTTTGACGTTCCGAGCCATCGGAAGTATAGCACAAGTGTAGGATATCACCATGCAATCATCGGATAGGTCGTCAGTTAAGCGACGTGGACAACATAGCAAAAAAAATGGATCCGACATTCTGAGCCGTTGGAAGTATTGCAACACCGTCGTATATTACCCTACAGTCGTCTTTATTAGGTCGTCGGTTAACCGACTACCCAATACATTTTTTTTTTTAAATAAAATTTTTGAAATAAATTTTTTCATAGTACAGGAAATCAATATATTCTATCTCTATTGTGGAAATATGTAGAATAATTACATATATATATAACTGAGAACCCCATTATGCTCTTCCCATTGTATTAGCAGCGGAGTATTTCCTGATCAACGTTCTGCATCAAATATAAATTTCATTATATAAAACAAACCAAGTTATTAATAATGGAAAAACAAAGAAAATAAAAACTCTTTTCTCTTATTATATTTGTACTATTAGAAAGATGTATACCTGCTCCATCGAGGAAGAAGTTCTCCTCCGACCATTTGTTGGCAGGGATTTATCCTGATCACTGGCCTGCAAAGTAAATATGGGAAATTTAAATGAAATAAACTAACAAAAAATCCTTATGATTAATTTATTACTAAAAGGTTGGGTAAAATGTTATATAGTAACCTTGTTTGTATCTACTCGGTTGACAGGGTAATTAATAAGCAACTTGTCCCCTGCAAATATTGTTTTAATAGCAACTACAAAAACACGGTTTCCTTCACGCCCCTCAAATTCGCAGTTTGCTTGCTTAATTGTAGACCCTGGTTGTGTACTGTTTATAAACCCCACAATATTCCCTATGGCCTTTGGCCTTCCGTCCATGTACAACATTCCTCCTTTATTTTGATTTTTGTCTTTCAATTGTAAATAGTTTGTTGACAATCCATAGCTACACATACTTTTTGTATATCGGACAAGGCGCATCCAATCGTTGTAGTTGTATATGGGTCCAACATACTCCATCAATTCTATACATGTCCCGTAACCGACCAAGATGCAATCCATGGAAAACAACCCAAAACCATGTATCGACGACGGTGCAATTTGATATCTCCTCTCATTCACACAAAAATCAGTGTTCGGTGGAGGAAGATCCTTTGGTACCCATTTTTTCACTAAATGTCTATACCTCAAGGGAACCTCTTTGTTGTCTTTTGTCTCATCACCATAGGAACATGCCCCCCCTTGACCGTGAAAAAATTCATTGCATCTATGGAATCTTCTTTTGGTTTTTTGACATCTAGTTGAAACAATTCTTCTAGACCTACTAGATGTCTCACTTTCCTCTAGCCTTCCTAAACTCCCCTCACTCGAGGAAGACAAATCAGACAAATACCTGTTTGGTTCTACCTGCACCATTGGAAAAACATTTAGATTCGACCGCAAGGCATAGCGCCTCTTAAAAGTTGATGTGTATCGCCTTTTATAATTTTACTTGATCCTCATTCCCTTTGTCAACATGTAGGAATTAAAGTGATGATCGGAAGACGACCAATTTATCCTTCTTAAGATTAGAAAGTCATGCAATATTTATGTGTTGTTTTTTACTATTTGATTTAACGCTACATCACACATGTAACACACATGTAGCACACATGAAACACTACACATACACGTTTCAGGATCTCCTCTAATGCTACAAGTCCTAGCTACTTAATGAAAACTATTTACCACATATTTGATTACCTTAGTGTAGATGTTTCCTGTAATATACTCAGAAGAGTTACTTTCAGAAATGACTGTGCCTCTTAGAGGTCAGTCAACTCTAGGAACCAAGTGACCCTATGATAGGGCTAGTACAAACCAGAGAGACAGAGATGACTGGGCTATGGTACGGTCAATCAAAGAAATTCAGTGACAGTAAAATGGCTCAGTACAAAGACCAACCAGTAAGGTACAAGTAAAAAAAAAAGAATGGGTATAAAGACTCACAACCCTTGGGACTAAGGGGGTGTACACTACCTCAAACATGGACAAACTACCATAGTTATAACCACAAGACCAAAAACATAAAAGGTGGTCCAAATCAATATATGCAATATCTCCTTGTAACTGCCTCATATATGCAATATCTCCTTGTAAATGCCTCATATATGCAATATCTCCTTGTAACTACCTCATATATGCAATAGCTCCTTGTAACTACCTCTTGAAACTCAAATAGTACCACCAAAAGGTATGATAGCATGCAATCTTCCAAACTAAGGTCAGGAGGGTGGTACGAAGTTGGTATAAAGACACATAACAATTTGGAGAAAGTGGGTGTACCTCAAATGTGGACAAACTACCATAGTACCCACAAGACCTAAAACATAAAAGATGGTACAAATCACATGATATCCCAATATCAATAAAACACCCAAAAGGTAAAAGGAAAGGTACCACAAAAATATTATCGACAAAATGAAAGGACCATAGGACAATCAACCAAGGTGGGGTACAACCATTCATATCTCTCTCAAATGTATCATTGTTCCATATAACTTGAAAGACCATCATCAAAGTAAACGGAAAAGTCCACATGGGTGATGTGATCACGTGGTCCTCTATACTACTCCTACAGTCAAGCGTTAGTGGCTCCATGAAGGGGTGTTCAGTCCCTTCAGAAGACCATCTAACTCAACCATCTCAAAGACCTAGGAGAAGAGGACATCACATATCATCAAATAAGTATTGGTAACTACCGTGTATGAACTCAAAAACCCTAAAGCAACTGAGCGTGCAGAAGGGGAGCTATGAAAAGACAAGGCTCGCAAGCCAAATAAACAAGCTCAAAAAACTATATTGGGACCGATGTCATAGCAAGCGAGTTGAAACAAAAGTGGCCAGAATGCCAACAAGTAGCACTAAAAAGAAAAAGACCCTCTAAAAAGGTGAAAATGCAAGCAAACTTCCTAGCTAGGAGCTGGAGACCTCGATAAATCGTATCCTTCGTAAGGTGATGAAATCCAAGTCGAACAATACGAAGTGAGAGACCGAATTTGAAGGATATCCCTCTACCGAAAGGGATCATGGGTAAAAGATCCCTAGTAGAAAAGTCACTAAGCTACCTCGTTCATGACACGTCGAAAAAGGTTTTCGGCACTTCTGCCTTATCACCCTTGTATCACCAGTATGGTGGCCGGAGAATACAAGGAAGACAATGATCGATGTTTCCTTAGGTCTAAGTGGAGTGCGGCATTCCACATAGTCTGTCTGGTTCTCGATCTCACGGCAGTTTAACCCCTGAAACAACAGGAGGCCCCTCAACAAACTGGTGTATGACTTTGTCAACAAATACTAGAGGATTTTGGTTCCCTAGAGGACAACAACTATGTCTCAGATGATAATGACAAGGGGGAATTATTTGGATTCCTATCCTCGGTGTCCTACCTAACTACCAAATTCTTTTGATTTCCTCAAGTGAGATTATGGTGTGTTTAGTTAGGGGATGTAAATTTTAGTGGTTGTATTACTCAATAGGGTGATGGAAGTGAAACTCGTGGTGTGATGACTGAATCAAACCATGCAAATGCATATGAATAAAATAATCCTTTCCTTTCAATGAATGCTAGCTAAGGTAAGGAGAGAGTTCTTTCAAACTATAACTATTCTTTCAAATTAAATGAATGCAACAAGTGTTCAAGTTCATTCATGGGACCTCAAGGAGAGCTTCAGATATACTCAAGTCATGCAAATGAATTCATCACATAAAACAAAGTGATAATAAATATAAGGAACTGTACATATCCATGTTCATAATTCTCTAGGAACACTTATAACATTCATCAATCATTCTTCACAAAAACACAGGGTTAGTAGAAACAATAAACTGCATATAAATCTTCATGAGCTTAATAAAAAAACAGTAACCACAACTGGGGAAGATATACCACAACTTGTTTTTTTATGACTATAAATACAAGAGTATCCTAATCATGAGAAATACATCCTTTACTTTTACATCATGAGCAATACTAATCATTTCCCCTTTAACTTGCATTGAGTACCTTGACATGAATTCCCCCAAGCTACTATATTCTAAGTGTTAAAGCTGCTATAGTACTACCCTAGTCGAAGACTAAAATTGCCACAATCCAAGTCATGATGGTTTGATTGAAGTCTGAAGTATGATGATGCATGCTTACCTTTTATGAATTTACTAACCCTAATGAATGACACAATGAAAGCCAATTTTAAGAAGATGAAGACTTTAAAACAAACCATAATAGCCTGAAATACTTCCTAAACCAGAACAACAAAAATGGGTAAGCAAAATCGAAGTTCCGTTTTCCATCGAGGTGGCTTACAAATTGATTTAAATTTGACCTCAATGGCAAGAACCGCAATTTTAGGCCTATATAATTATGTTCCTTTCATATATATACGTTTCCAATCCGTCAAATGTTTCGTTACTTTGTACCCTGGGGCCACTTTCTGGAAATTATCGTCCTCAAGTAGCCTCGACGGAAAATAGAACTTCGATTTTGCTTATATGATGATGCTAATGGTGTTATAGGATCTATCTCACATGGTTCTACTTCATAATGGGATGGGGCCAATTAATCTTACTTTCAAAACTCATATGGTGGCAATGATTGATACATTCTCATTCCTCACATTCTACACTGCCCAAACTTTTCTAATTGTATGAAAATTAAAGCTTTCAATCTTATCCAAACCATGTAAGGAGAACTTGACCTAATTGCAATTTTTATAATCTACATGGAAGGATATGTCAATTTATAGACAGGGCAATTTAATTTATAGATAGGGCAATTTTTAGTCGTAGTATAGTTATCAACCTAATCCTTCGCATATCAGGGCAATCTAATTTATAGAGAGAAGGCAATTTAAAGAGGATAATTATTTGGTTGACATCCATACCAGATTGATCTTTAATTTGTTGCTGATTTATTTAACACGCAGACCGTATGACTTGAATCTGGGTGAGACCCAATTCTGCAACAAATTTCAAAAGATAGAAGAGCAAATTGAACTCACCCATATTGTTTTTCCTAGCCCCCAAGTAGGATTTATCTATGAAGAAATGGCTATCGGAGATATATAGATAAAACCTGATCTTGCACTACTCTATGGAGCCTTGACAGGCCCCATGAAAAAACCTCCAAGTCATATCTGGATTCACTGCTACTTCACTAATAACATAGGGAACCTTCAAAACTACAATGTGGGTGGCCTTAAGTCTTTCTTTTTGCATTCACGGTTTGGTTGGTTAACTTAACATCCCTCCAATTCACAACAAATTTTTGTGGCATTCATTTAATTTGGTGGAGGCTGAGGCATTCATTTCAAAATTGAAGATGGAGGCTGCTTCCATGCCAAGACTTGAGGAAAGTTCAAAGTATGGTGATTTTAGTTTACAAAAATTACTACTTCGGGACTGTTTTGGGACTGAGGTCTGCTCAGGAGAGGCTACAGCTTGTTATATGAGTTGAAAATTGGGTTAGGTTAGGGTTTGGAGTAGAAAATTAAAATATTTATACTTTAATGCATAAATAAATTCCTAAATCAATGCTAGAAACAAAATAGTACAGTTGTGACAAGGTAATATAAATTTAAACATAATTTTCATCTCTTTCAACTTTAACACTACAAAAGGTCCTTGTGTTAAAGTTTAAGTAGAAAAGGACAATAAATAACAATAGCATCAATAAAGTAATGAACAAGTTAAACAGAACTAACAACTAGCATCAGTAATGCTGGTTTAGACCTTCCTTATAATCAGATATATTTTTCAATAAACCCTTTCTGCAATAGCTGACAGCCACCAGGGATCAACAACGTATGCCCTAGCAAGGCCCATAGGCTCAGAGTAGAGGCCAAAGACAGTTTGGATAGTCCTGTTCCTATGGATACTGATTCTGAAGATATGCATAATGACGGGGTTGGAACTAGTGGATTGTCTCTTGAAAATATGAGTAATGAACGCTTTCTAAAATTAAGCATTTCACATGCCATGGTGTTTGTGCATCTGGAAATGGAAAATCCTGAAACTTGTAGAATATTTGTTGAGAAAAAGGGCATTGAAGCCCTTATGAGGTTCTTAACTCTTCCAGGTATTCCGCTATTTTCAAAAGGGATGTCTGTAGATATGCACATGGTTGCAGTTTGCAAAGCATTCACACAACAACACTTAGTTGCCCTTGCAAGGTATTTTGTGCTCATCTGAAGGAACATCTCAAGACTACATTAAATGTTTTGGATCATGTTGCAGGGACTAATTTATTAGCTGCAAAATATGCACTGAATAGGAAAGTATTTTGGTGCTTGTTTGTGGTACAATTTTTTGTCTTTCTAGCTGATGATACTAAAGAGAATCGATGGTTGGTAGCATTAACGACAGAGTTTGGAAATGATATCAAGGATGTGCTTGTTGATATTGGGATGATACATCAAGAAATACTATGGCAAGTTTCACTTACTGAGGATTCAAAGGCGCTGCTAAAGAAAGATGATGGCAATGTTTCTAGCTGTGTCACAACTGATTTGGATGCGCATGCAAATGAAATTGATGATCACTTGCCAACTTCTATTGGACAATCTGTGGATATTATTTTGAATCAACATAGGCAATCATCTGTTTGGAATGTTTCACATTTTAAATATAATAATTTGACCCAATTGCTGCTTCATTCGTAGGGGGCCTTTAAAAAACACGATATAGGTCTATGGGCAGCTTATTAAAAGTAGTTATTTCCAGTCTAGCCATAACTTCCTATGGAGGTTTAGATTCAATTAATACAAATAGGTGTTCCCTCTCCTACCTGCCCCCCTATGAAAAGAGGAATGAGTGCAAGTTTCTGCCCGACCTATTATTATTTGTTGTTACCTCAGATTGGTGCTTTAATGCAATAATGGAAACCTTAACTCGAGCTTGTGTGAATACAAGTACTCAGTCAAAGTGAGAGCTTGGTAACTCTGCTTTATCGGGGTCATTAGTAATAGCCCCTGCCCCCCCATTCATGATAAAATAAGGGAGTCCATTGCAAGAACCTCAAATTTTTTATCTAATACATCTATTTCATGATATTGGTCACAGTGCTCGGCTTCAACGAAGGTTGAACATTGATTCCTCTGCCCGAGGACAACAAGCCTATGTTCCTCAACCATAATATTCTCATTCTGATGAAGGCCCTTCCAGAATCAAAACGTAAGGCAATAACCAAAAGTCACTACATTCTTTTTGCTATGAGATATTAAGGCCGTCATTTTCAGTTCACTACAAAGAGGTGAGGGTTCACCCATCAAACTAAAAAAAGAAGTATATGCAATGAGATAAAAATACCCCAATGTAGATTGAATTAGCAATGAAACCCTCTTAGAAGATCGAATTAGCAATAAAACCATAGTGATTTGCTACCAAATTTTTAAATTTGTCAAATCAAAACAATTTAGGGCTTGGTACTCACGGACGTGGGAGGCATTTCCGGCTCCTCTTATAGTTTATTTGCTTGGACTCCAAACTTCCTCTCCCAGTGCTTGCTCATTAATGGGTCACTCCCACTGCTTGGTCATTGGGTCACTCCCTCTCCCCTACCACAATCACAAACCACCTCTCCCACAATCGAATAGTCCAATCCAAATCGATAGCAGGTCCAAATCGTAGAGGCGAAGGTCCAAATCGAGGGTCACTCCAAATCGAGGTCACTCCAAATCGTAGGTCACTCCAAATCGAGGTCAGTCGAGGTCACTCCAAATTGCAAATCGCAGGTTTGTCAAATGCATATGGCTGTTGGCTTTTCCATTTGTTCAATATATATGTTATGTAATGTTTTTTTTTGTTTTTTTTAATTTGTTTTTAATTAAATATATATATAACATTATATATAACAATTAAAATTTAATTGTTATATATAATGTTATATATATATTTAATTAAAAACAAATTAACAAATTAAAAAACCAAATTAACAAATTAAAAAACCACTGTTATGTTCCTCCATTTTGTCCTATGCCAACTTATGGACCTTGAAAGGTGGAAGAGGATGTTGAAGAGCCACCATAGTTGGGGAAAGGAAATGAAATAAAGTTGAGGATTTTGGACTGAGCATAGGATATAACACAGGAATGACAATAAGTATTATTGTCCTCCAACCAAGTAGTAGGGTGGTTCACCTCTAAGTGGGATTTAATTTCCTCTTTAAGACCAGTAATAAGGAATTGCTTAAAAAATAATCAATTAATTTTTATGAAAAAACAAATGAACTTTGATGAATCCTATAATGAATTTCATTAGGTAATAAAATATTACATTAAGGGAAAGTTAGTGCTTCATTTGATTGATCGAACCAACCAATTGGATCTAACCCACCAAACGTGTTTAGAATTACTTCAGAAAAATGAGACGTCATACTATTGGAAGGGTCAGAAAATGAGAAGTGATTCTTGGTTTCCATTTTGCTAACTAATTGGGTGATAGAATCAACCATTTTTTGTATGTCCTCTATAGTTTACATGTTATGAGTGTTTATCATGGGACCATTAGGTCCATCAAACAAGTTAGTGATGATTTATCCCAACACAATTAATGACCTAAGAGGATTTCCTTGTGAGGGTCCATAAGCAATGGTACTAGCGAGTCCACGAAAAAATAAGTTATTTCAAAGTGAAACCATGATGATCAAATTACTCCTTGTTGAGTATCATTACATGGTTTTTAATGCTCCATTAATGGTTGGTGTCAGTCATTTTTGAGTCTAGAAACCCTCCCACATCGTAAATGCATGCATCTAGTCTAACCATGCCAAATTTCAGTCCAAGCCCACACATATTTAAAAAATTTCAACGTTGGCCCCATGTATCACATTATTTAATTTATAGGTATGGTTTTTGATGCTGCAATGGTGAGTGTCATTCATTCAAGTCTTGAAACCCTCCCACACCATCAATGCATGCATCTAATATCAGACTTCTGACTTCAAAAGAATACGACGAGATCGCTAAATCACCGACGACAAACACCGTTGGTTTTTCTAGGTAATAGCTGTGTCAGATATCATATAACGATGATGATGATGATGAAGATCATGATGATCATGATGATGATGAAGATGCTGATGATGATGAAGACGATCGATGATGATGATGATGATGACGATGATGATGAAGATGATCAATGATGACGATGATGATGACGACGATGATGATGATAATGACGATCGATGATGACGATGAAGACGATCGATGATGATGATGATGATGATGATGATGATATTGTTGATGATGATGAGGAGGATGATGATGATGATGATGGTGAGGATGATGACGATGACGATGATGCTGATCACAATGATGATGATGATGATGGTGGCCATGACGACGACAATAAACATGATGTTGCTGCTGCTGCTGATGATGAGAATGATGAATATCATGATGATGATGACGATGATGAAGATGACGATGATGAAGATGACGATGATGATGAAGATGATCGATGATGATGATGATGATGAAGATGATCAATGATGACGCTGATGATGATGATGATGATGATGATGATGATGACGATTGATGATGACAATGATGATGATGAAGACGATCGATGATGACGATGATGAAGATATTGCTGTTGATGATGAGGAAGATGATGAGGAAGATGATGATGATGATGATGGTGAGGATGATGACGATGATGTTGATCACAATGATGATGATGATGATGATGGTGGTTGTGATGACGACGTCGATAAACATGATGCTACTGATGATGATGATGATGAGAATGATGAAGATTATGATCAAGAAGAAAAATATGATGATGATGAAGATGATCATGATGACGACGACGACGATGATGATGATGATGATGTTTGAGTCTTGATAATTGTGCATTTCCTTACTAAGATTCCCTCTGTTTCAAGAATAATTTAATATTCTCTACTAAACAGGGCCAACCACATGAAGGTGGAAGCTCTTATGGCCCCTCCCCCCCCTCACATCACTCTCAATTCCCCATAACCCGACAAAAATATCTATGTACACTAGAAACTTTAAATGTGTTTTTTGACATACTCTAAAACAAGCAATGTTTCTAATTATATCATATAGGAAAATGGAAACTCACTACGAAACAATTAATTTATTATTACTACATACCTTGTAAACTTCAATGGTCTTCATCATCTTCTTCATCTGGGTCATCATCTGTACTATCATCCGATAATCCAGATTCAACATTGTAAGGATTGGCCATATCATCCTCGTCATCGATGTCAGTTACGATCAACATATCATCGTCGATATCATCTTCGTGGACATTGTTTGATAGTACATCATCTGATTCAATAAGTTCTTCGACATCTTCTTCTGGACCATGATCATCTAACTCATGTTGATCATGATCATCTTCTGCGGCGTCTTCTTCTTCAAGAACGTCTTCATTACCTTCATCAACATTATACTTTACTAGCCTTCCCCTTGGATCGTGTCTCACAGCAAATGACCAACCCTCTCTACCTGGAACCTCAGAGTAAAATACCTGTTCACATTGGGTTGAAAGAACATAGGGCTCCGTTCCTAGCTCAAACAACCTTGTATTTACCATGGTAAAACCATTATCATGTTCAATAATTATTCTATCGGGATCACGTTGATTCAATCGACACCTGTACCATTTGACAACGAACAAAAATACCTTGAAGGAGTTAAAGTCACACTGAAGAATGTCTTCCAGATACCCATAGTATTGATTTTCAGATAGTTCTGGATGTCTGTCACTTCTAGAAGAAACATTGGTCACCTCAAAGACTGCAGATATCCCACAATCAGATGTTTTCTTTGTTTCATCCAACTTTTTGATGCGATATCTACATCCATTGCACCACATAGCCTTATGGTGTTTTACCTAGTACAACAAGCCATACAGGAAAAGATTACATAATGATCACACCATATTTATGATAAAGTAGTGCATGTTTATTATAATGCCATAAAAGGAAAATAACTAGCGTGATGTACACCGACAATATTTAAAAAAATAAATAAATAGTGTCATTGATTAATATGCTTACCTGCTTATCTTTTAAACCTCTTGCTAAATCAATTTCCCTTTGTGTTACATTGGTGTCTCCATTGCGATGTGCAACTTTAACCAATGAAGCCACACCTTCTCATGATATTCCATGACCAGATTGTTCACATTTTTCGATCCATGCCTTCATCTAGTCAAGATTGTTTGCGATATATAAATGAATCGCATTCCACTCTCGACCAACTGTTTGATGACAATAAAATTAAAATTCAGTGAAAATGTATATTAGTCACTTAAAAAAGTATATAATTACAATATAAAATGATGCAAAATACTAAATAAAAAAAATAGAATATATATGTATGATATATAAACATAAAAATAACTAGTGAAATGTGTTATATTGCCTTTCACCTTCCTCGATCTACCTTTCCCCTTTGGTTAATCCCCTTCGAAATCATTTTTGGAGTCTGGATCACAAATGCGACGTAAATTGAGCTTTGACGCCAATATAGGAAGATATTCACTAGTGTACAACATGTTTTGGTACACCATATATCCCTCCATCATAGAACCCTCAGCATATGCTCATTATCTAACCAAACTCTTCATAAATTTCAAGTGCCTCTCAACCATCCACATGGACCTTGAGTGCGCAGGTCCACACAGTTCAATCTCCTCAACTTGGTGTATGAGGTAGTGTTCTTGTGCATTGAAAAATGCTGAAGGTAGATGCTTCTGCATTTCACACATGAGACGAGGAATTTCTCTCCTCCAATACTTTATGTACTCTTTATGGAATTCTTTAGATGACAACCATCTACAAGTGACATGACAACCGGCCAATCAAGAGATTAAAGAAAAAAGTCATTATATTACGTAACATGAAGTAGAGAATGAAAATCAAATTAAGAATAAGTTCTATGTTGAATTAAACAAACAGTAAGCACATGGAAAAATCACCACTTACCTCATGTATTTCCCGAGACTATATATTATTTGCTTGACATTGTTGTCAAAGTTGTCCAGGATAGAGAGAGGTAGAACATACTGTAACAATAATATACAAATAGTTTTAGTATATCAAAAAAGAGTACTAGAAAAAGAAAAAGAAAATTATTAAATGCATACCATATTAATTATTACCTTCATGAAGACATGCCAATCATGTGTTTTCACCCCCGTGAAATCACCTTTCTTTGTTATGATATTCTTCATGTTCGCACAAAATCCGGTGGGAAATTTAATTTTTCGAATGACTTCTTTTACAACATTACTTCACTAGTCCCTTAACATCCATGGAAGTGAGTTTATATTAATTTGCTCTTTGTTGCTATGAAATTGAATGATGTCTTTCATTGCATGGTTGTTATCTTGAATGTCTTTGCAAATTTTGACAACTTTTTCTTTGTCTCTCCTTCCATCCAATATTCGCCATAATGTTTCAGTCACATTCTTTCCGATATATATTGTATCAAATAGATGAGCAATTTGTAGGTGCTCATAATAGGGAAACCTACTAAATTGTCTAGGATAACTTTTCATTCCTCGTGGAAGCCCATTAATGCGTTCATGATGATCACATGAACGACAATGATGAAATTAAATATTAAATTGTTAAATTTTGAGTATTAATTCACAATACTATAGGATCTTTGCTGAGAGAATAACATTTACAGTATATCAATGCATGACAATCATAATATGACAAGCATCACAAGCATCACAAGAATCAAAAGCATAAAGACAAGAGACACAGAGTTTCCGTGGGGAAAACCCTAAGGTGAAAAACCCCACAACTTCCTCAGAGATAGAGAGAGCAATGGCTCAACCAAAATACAACCAAATAACACTGAGATAGTCTCCTAGCAGATGATCCTCCTCCTCCTCACTAGTGCGCCACTTTTGAGAGTGAGAGTGAGTTACTTTTCCGAGTGAGTAAAATAGAGATCTCCTATCTCTATTTATACTCACCTTTTTGTCCAATGACCTTATGGGGCCGACTTGTCTATCTAGATACATCCACATTATATTATATATAATTCAGGGACGACCCCACATGGTGGTCTAATAACCGATTGGCAAGTACACACACTTGCGACACTTGTCAATCCACATGATGACACTTCCTTATAGAGGAATAACACATCTCTTATAAGAGTACAATAAATATATATAAAATACACAGGTGAAATACATTCTGAAGTTACATATACATCAACATTCCCTCTTAACTAGGAAGGTATTTCTCGACACAGATCTGCTAGACAAGTCTTCTTCTCTGGATCATCATCATCAATGCATCGTCATCATCATCGTCACTACTGCTGCTATCTCAACCAATCTCTATCTCTACTCGTCATAGGAAGTTCTATAGAGCCAGTCCTTTTTCATACAGGATGTAGGCCCACCATCTGCAGGTATTCATCATCACTGGCCATACTGTGGAATTCTCAAGACTCATTACATGTGTCACAAAACCTGGCTGCAACATCCCAGGATATTACGAGCACACAACTCTACCTGTAGGATCTCCCAGGAGCACATTACATGTGACCCATCACAAAACCTGGCTGAAGCATCCCAGGTTGTTACGAGCACTCAGCTCTACCTGTCAGATCTCCCAGGAGCACATTACATGTGATCTCACCACAAAACTTGGCTGAAGCATCCTAGGCTGTTACGAGCACACAACTCTACCTTTCGGATCTCCCAGGAGCACATTACATGTGGTCCACCACAAAACCTGGATGAAGCATCTGAGGCCTTTCTCATCTTGTCCAGATCTCCCAGGAGCAAATTACATGTGGTCATGGCAAAACCTGGCTGAAGCATCTGAGGCCTTTTTCATCCTATCCAGATCTCCTAGGATCAAATTACATGCCATAGGACAAAACCTCGCAAGAGCATCTGCCAGATATCCCAGGGCACCGAATTACATGCCATAGGCAAAACCTCGAAAGACTATCTGCAGATCTCCCAGGGCACAAATTACATGTCCTTCCAAGCAAAACCTCGAAAGAGCATTTTCCAGATGTCCCAGGGCACCAAATTACATGCCATAGGCAAAACCTCGAAAGACCATCTGCAAATCTCCCAGGGCATAAATTACATGCTTACCTACACAACCTGATCCATGGCCACAAAGTATCATCTGATACTCATCAAACATCATCCTGATGTACACATGATCATCCTGATCATCATCACTACAACATCCTGCTGCATGTCATCTGGAGAAGCTCGTCATCCACGATCATCCTGATCATACAATGCATCCATCTAATGCACACCAAGTATCCATTTGATACGTACATAGATGCATGATCCACACAATGCATTCATCAACATACATGATCTACCTGATCATACAAAGATACATGATCCACACAATGGATCCATCAACATACATGATCTACCTAATCATACAAAGATACATGATCCACACAATGTATCCATCAGCATCCAACATGATGCGTACATACAAAATACATACACATGATCCAACCAATCATATCCAACATCCAACATGATGCGTATACAAAATACATACACCTGATACAACCGATCATATCCAGCATCCAACATAATGCGTACATACATATAACTGATCCAATTGATCATATCCAGCATCCAACATGATGCATACATATATACATATAATGATCCAACTGATCATATCCAAGCAGAAACCAGAACATCATTCTGATGCTCATCATCCAACGCTTACATCCGCAGCCATGTGAAGGATCCCCCTTTCCACATGCTTGGAATGGCTTCAGCAAATGTGTCCATCACTTCTTCCTTGAAGTGTCCTCAATCTGAAGCACGCCAAGCCTCTCTCTGAAGTACTCGAACTTCACCCCGGCTAGTGGCTTCCTCAGCACATCTGCAATCTGCTCGTCCGTTGCAACATACAGGAGCTTCACAGCTCCTCTCTGCACCATATCCCCGATATAGTGATATTTGATCTCTATGTGTTTCGACCTGTCATGAAACACTGGGTTCTCGGACAGCTTCACACAACTCTGGTTATCACAGAAGATCCCAGTAGCATCCAATGGGAGATCAAATAACTTAGACAGTAGCTTCCGTAGCCATACTGCCTCACAACTAGTTGAACAAGCTACAACATACTCTGCCTCAGCTGTACTCAGTGCTACGCAGGACTGCTTCCTGCTAAAACAAGAGATCACACCTAATCCCATACTGAAGCAACACCCAGATGTACTCTTCCTATCTGCAGCACTACCAGCCCAATCTAAATGAACATAACTCTACAGGTTAAACTTTTGATTCACTTCATACTTGAGCCCATAATCCACTGTACCCTTCAGGTACCTCAGAACATGCTTTATAGCAATTAGGTGAACACTCCTCGGATCCGTCAAGAACTGGCTCAATGTGTTCACAGCAAAGCAAATTTTTGGTCTCATGTTCGTCAAGTACATCAAGGACCCAATCATTTGACGATACATGGAGACATCAACCGCCTCAGATGAAGCATCACATAGAAGCTTCAGATTCGACGCCATAGGTGTGGCCATGGACTTGCAATCGATCATCCCAAATCTCTTCAAGATATCTACTGTGTACTTCGCTTGACCAAGGAAGATCCCACCTGCACTCTGCCACACCTCCATACCTAGGAAATAGTGCATCATTTCCAAATCTTTCATATCGAATTCAGCAGCAAGCTTCCTCTTAGTATTTGCAATCAATCTGTCATCTCCTGTTACAAATAAGTCATCCACATACAGGAGTAGAATCACAGTATTCCCTTCCTCAACCTTGTAGTAAAGGTTGGAATCTGCTTTACTCTTGGTAAAGCCCAAACTAGATAGGAAACTGTCCATCCTACCATACCAGGTTCTGGGAGCTTTCTTCAATCTGCACACATATCACTCCCTGTCATGTCTTTCAAAACCAAGTGGCTGTTCCACATATACTTCCTCTTCAACTACACCATTCAAGAAAGCAGTCTTGACATCCATTTGGTGTATTTTCCATTTCATAGCTGCAGGAAGTATACCTGACTACAGGTGCAAAAGTTTCTTCATAATCTATTCCCTCTTTCTGAGAGAAGCCACGAGCTACGAATCTTGCTTTGTATTTCTCCACACTGCCATCTGCAACATGCTTGATTTTGAAGATCCATTTAGAGGTCACAACAGACTTCTCTTTAGGTCTTGGGACAACACCCAAACATCATTCTTCATTATTGATTGGTATTCCTCAACCATAGCATCCTTCCATTCTTTCTTTTCAGCTGCCTCTTCATAACTGGAAGGCTCTTTGTTCATAATGTCACATAGTAAAGCAACATAGCTGGTTTGTGATCTGGTTCTCTTCTTTGCTCTGTGTTCTTCTTCTGGAATACCAAATCTTTCTGCATCTTGAATGAGCTCTCTAGCCCATCGCAGGTTTCCTCTTGTGAGAGTTATCCTCACGGGGTGGATCTATAGGTTCTTGTGGATCTTCAAACTCACGAACAACTTCTGGAACTGCTTCGGTCATGGTAGTGTCCTGAAATCTTGTTTCCTTAGGTTCTTCATAAACTTCGGTAGGTGCCTTCCTTGATTTGATGAATGCTGAGTTTTCATCAAATGTTACATCCCTACTGACATCAATCTTCTTGAACCCTGGAAAGTATATTCTGTAAGCCTTCGAGCTTTCACTGTAACCCACAAAGATACCCTTCTTTCCTGAAGGATCTAGTTTAGTTCTCTTTTCCTTCGGGACATGAGTGTATACTGGACAACCAAATATTCTGAGATGACTAACTTCAGGTTTCTTACCAGAAAATACCTCTTCTTGTGTCTTGTTGTCCAATATCTTGTGGGGTGTTCTATTCTGCACATATACATCTGTTCTAGCTGCTTCTGCCCATAGATACATAGGAAGATCCTGGTCATGCAACATTGCCCTTGCTGCTTCCATGATAGGTCTATTCTTCCTTTCTGCAACACCATTCTGTTGAGGATTATAAGGAGCAGTCAACTCCCTCTTAATCCTTGAATCACTACAAAGCTTCTTGAAGTCACTTGAGGTGAATTCTCCACCATTGTCGGATCTGAATGTTTTGATCTTCTTGTCAGTTTTATTCTCCATCAAGGTTTTGAATTCCTTGAATTTATCAAGCACCTCATCTTTGCCCTTCAAGAAGTATACCCAAGTCTTCCTGGAGAAGTCATCAATAAATGAGACATAGTAAACATACCCACTCAGGGAACTGGATGACATAGGGCCACATACATCTGAGTGGATGATTTCCAGGATGTCTTTTGCCTTGCTTTCACTGCTTGGGAAAGCCTTCTTAATGTTCTTACCTTTTGCACATCCTTTGCAAACACCTTCATGTTTGGTCTTGATTTCAGGAAGACCCTCTATTGCCTTGCTTGCAATTGGAAGTGCTCTATAGTGCATATGAACAAGTCTTCTATGCCAAAGTTCACTTGGCTCCATGGATTCATGTACCATAGCATGTTCAGGTTGTCCCTTCAATTTATACAAACCTCCCTCTTTCTCTCCAATCATTATTGCATCATCTATGGTCTTTCCCTTTGGCCACATTAGGACTTGTCCATCCACAAATGCAACCCTCATACCTTTTGCATCCAATGCAGAGATGGAGAGTAAGTTCTTCTTGAGCCCAGGTACATAAAGTACTTCTTTCATCTTCAAGGATTTTCCAGAATCTAGGTTGTAGGAGGATTCACCACTTCCTTTTATTGGGTATTGATAATCATCCCCAAGTTTCACCTTATGGGGTGATTCATGTTCAGATAGATTCACAAAAGATTCCTTGAACCCAGTCATGTGTTTGGAAGCCCCACTATCAATCAACCAATCATTACAACCATGAGAGATGGTACCTGTGAGAGTAGAGATCGGAACATACTCTTCTTCACTTGATGAGTCATCATTGCTGTCACTTTCTGCCCTAGCCTTCTTCTTTGGAGGTTCATCATCTTCGGCAGCATGAGCATGAAACCTTCTTTTGCTACCCTTCTTATTCTTGTTGGAGATGTTGTTGTCCTTCTTGTTCTTGGGACAATTTATGGCAATATGTCCTTTCTCATTACAGGTGAAGCATATTCTTCTTTCTTTGAAGTGGTGTGAAGATCTCTTGGAGTGAGATGGCTCTCTCTTAGACTTTCCTTTCTTGGTGTGAGCTGTGAGAGCTTGATCTTCATTCCCCATCTTTTCTTCCCATGCCACAAGCCTTGCTTCTTCTTGTGAGCATTCTTCCCGTAGTCTACTAAAGGAGATCAACTTCTTCCTTTCACAAATTCCTTGGATAAAGGAATCCCATGACCTGGGTAGGCCATTTAGAGTGGTCATCACCACTTCACCATTCTCCACCATTTCATCCACTGCTTCTAGTTATTCCTTGATCTGGGAGACCCTTGAAAAATAAGATTGAATGGTTTATCCATTCTGAAACTTTACTCCTTTCAATTGGTTCCGTAGGGTCATCTTCCGATTTATGTTCTTCCCTTCAAAAAGCTTGGTCAAAGAGTCAAACATCTCCTTGGGTGTCTTAAGAGAAGACACATGGGGTATGAGATGGTCTTTGATAAAATCAACAATGATTCTCTTTTCCTTGACCAAGTTCTTCTTGTGCAATGCCTTGGCCTCTTCATCCTCTGGGATAGGGATGTCTTCTTTCACATATGAGTCCAACTCATTCTCTTCCAGGATTAACCCAATCCTATACTTTCAGGCTCGAAAGTTATCAGCCCCTTCAAGCTTATCCTCAAGCTTGGTGTGGAGAGACATCTTAAAGAGTACTTCGAATGGAAATTGAAAAGATTTAGGACTTACCACTTGAAGTGCTGAAAACTGGATCTAGTCCCGGATTGGGGTTTGTCAGAGAAACCCTAAAAATTCAAAATGTGAATTTCAAATTTCTGAAAGGATAGAAAGATGCGCCTTGGTGAGTTGATCGTCCTGGTACATTCAGAATTTGAGATCAGCAAAGTCTTACCCTTCAAAATTGCCTTTTTGTCCTCCTAGGTTCACTCGGGAGAACCCTGAATTAGGGTTTGAGTTTCCCGAAGATCTACCAAGCCAAAAATATCATTCCAAAGCTCTAAACTTCGATTTTTACAAGGAGCTTCCAGCTGTGGCTTCAGATTCCAGAAATTCCTATTTTTGTGGAAACCCTAATTTTTAGGGCCAAATCTGAAAATGCTCAGAACTGAGTTCTGATTGGACAGATAGATGCGCCTTGATGAGTAGAGTCAATCTACTATACCGATTTTCAAAAATATGTGGAGAGAAACCCAATAAACAAGGAACTCAAGCTTCCATCACTGCAAATGTCTTCTTCTCAGGTTAGCTCTAATTCCATGTTAAATTTTGAGTATTAATTCACAATACTATAGGATCTTTGCTGAGAGAATAACATTTACAGTATATCAATGCATGACAATCATAATATGACAAGCATCACAAGAATCAAAAGCATAAAGAGAAGAGACACAGAGTTTCCGTGGGGAAAACCCTAAGGTGAAAAACCCCACAACTTCCTCAGAGATAGAGAGAGCAATGGCTCAACCAAAATACAACCAAATAACACTGAGATAGTCTCCTAGCAGATGATCCTCCTCCTCCTCACTAGTGCGCCACTTTTGAGAGTGAGAGTGAGTTACTTTTTCGAGTGAGTAAAATAGAGATCTCCTATCTCTATTTGTACTCACCTTTTTGCCCAGTGACCTTATGGGGCTGACTTGTCTATCTAGATACATCCACATTATATTATATATAATTCAGGGCCAAGCCCACATGGTGGTCTAATAACCCATCGACAAGTACACACACTTGCGACACTTGTCAATCCACATGACGACACTTCCTTATAGAGGAATAACACATCTCTTATAAGAGTACAATAAATATATATAAAATACACAGGTGAAATACATTCTGAAGTTACATATACATCAACATAAATCAATGTCAATTACACTAAACAACACACAATATACTAAAATATAATATGATCATATACAATGATTGATTATACGTACCTTGACGATTTCTATTATATTGCAACTTCCATAGCTAAGGTGTCATTCTCTTTGGTTTTAATGCAGTCTCTTGCTTGCCATTGAAAAGATGTTTTTCGGTAGTTTGATACCTGTGATTCTTGGATAGGAAGTGCCTATACTCATCAAACACCTCCTTTCCTAAGCTTTTTGAACGACGAGATTTGATCTTAGGACCACAAAATGGAAATACAAATTTCCCCTTTGTGTGAAGACCTAAATAAAAAGATGGAATATCAATATTAATGTCTATTATAATTATATAAAAAATGACTGGATTATTTAGAAAAAAATGCATGCGTATTATATTAACTAGTAGTTCGTAAAATTAAATGCAACTAAAGTGGAACTTATAATTACATACCACAGAAATGGGTTAACCCTGGGGCATCATGTATTTCCCATACAAGCATTGCATGGAATTGGAATTGCCTTTGTCGTATTGGTCTAGATAAGTCATACATAGTGATGCCATTCCATAACTTCAGTAGCTTATCAATAAGAGGTTCGATATATACATTCATATCTTTGACTTGGTACTTACCTGATTGATTTGAACATATAAAATAAATATTCTGATTATGAGACGTACCGTTTAGATATATAAACCATATTTCACAATAGAAAAACTTTAAATATATATATAACATTATGAGACAAAAAACGACAAATGAGAATATACCATTGCAATTAAAAAAAACTGCAGTGTTCGTACCTGGAATAATCATAGACAACATTATGTGCTCCCTCTTTATTGTCAACCATGGAGGAATGTTGTTGTTGATAACAAAAATAGGCCACACCGAGTAAACAAATCTCATCTCTGCAAAAGGATTGACACCATCTGCTGCCAAAGAAATCCTAAGATTACGACGTTCGTCTTTAAAGTGAGGCTGTTTTTCCTCCATATCTCTAAATGTAGACACATCTGCAGGCATTCGAATAATGTCATATTGACTTTTGTTCCATGCATGGTAATCCATAAACCGCGCTACGTTTTTTCACCTAAACAGTTGTTGCAAATGGGGAATAATGGGAATATAACGTAGAACCTTGCGAGGCACCTTTTTAGTTACTTGATCCATGCGATATCTACTAATATGACATTCAGGACATTCTGTTGCAAATTCATGCTGGTTGTAATAAAGAACATGATCATTGGGGCATGCATGAATTGCTTCATACTACATTCCAATTTCTTTCATGATGGCAGATAAATCTCGATATGTGCGAGGTAAAATATTTGAAGTTGGTAACAAATATTCACCTATCATGCTACAACAAATTAAAATAAAAATCTAGTTAATATAATATACAAATAATATTAATGAAACAAATTTCATCCCTAGTAATTTGACTTATATATGAATTAACAATAAAATACATGACAATCATATATATTTTGTGATGGAATATATTACATACCTTAACATCCGTGTAACTGATATGTTTGAAAGACCATTCATAACCTTCAACTTCATTACCAACAATATAGCAGAGAGAAGATTTGTCTTGGAGCCATCATAAAGGGGTTCGTATGCCTTGTTAAGAAGAGGTATATCATGAATATCATCAAAATGTTCATCATTTTCATGATCATCATCATCATCCATTCCAACATTAAATGAATCATGGATCAAAGAATTTGTAACATCATCTTCAACTATGTTATTAGTATGATCATCTTCTTCAATGTGATCATTAACTTGTTCTCCATTAATATTCATAGCTCCATGTTCCTCATGTACTTGTTCTGGAAGCACTTGCTAATCCAGACTATATGCCGTAGGTTGACTTTCCTTTATAATTACATGAAACAATCAATAGATAAAAGTTAATATAAGAAATGCAAACGCAAAATGCAAAAATTTCAAATGCAAAATGTAAAAATTTATGTGATACATTAAAAATTTAACAAATTTTGTACTGTTGGGTTGAAAAGAAACAACAACCAATTGTACTGTTGGTCAAAAATAAGAAATATTATAATAATACATAAATTTACAAAAGCAATCAAAATAAAAACATATATAATGCAAACTTACAAATGGATGGTATTCATGTCCCCCCTCAGCGTGCCCATGCTCCCTACAATGTTTTGTGGCTGTTGTGATCACAATTCTTCTCCTCTTAAAGCCTCTGCATTGATTACATGGACAATAGCATTTACCATCAGCCCTTCTTTCAACACCTTCCCACAATCTAGCAAGCAATTGTCGATTTTGTTCGTCTGGATCAGGAATATTCGTAGTTGACATTTTCTCGTAAAGAGATTAAATGAAGATTATCGATCTTAGAAAATGAAGCTCCAGAGTACTTTGCTCACTTGAATAACAAAAACAACAAAAAAAAGTCCATCGAACAAAAAAAACATCCGCAAACCGTCGCTAGTATGGAAAACATGTCGGAATGGTTTCATATTTATAAATTGAAAAAGTTAAAAAGTCAAACCTATGTCGGATATCCGATGACACTAATCTAGTGACCATTGGGAAAAAATCAGTCGAATATCTGACCTCTTCGGGTTCAAAATGAAGTCGGTTATTCGACATCCAAAGTGTCAGATATCTGAATAGGAATCAGATATTAGCATAGCCGTCGGATAGCGAGCCAGCCTCGTCGGATATTCAAAAGTACGTCGGATATCCAATGGGCACCTCTCAAAATTTATAAAAAAACAAAAAAAAAGTAATTTTCAAAGAAAAATCCGACAACACAGTCCATTTCGTCGGAGGTCGTCGGATTTGCTCGTCGGATTTTGGGTTCAAATCTACTAGTGTGGAAGGTCAGCTTTGACAACCAGTCGTACAGAATGACTGGGAATTCATAGAAAAACCATTCGTGCGGACCATCGTGAATATACTTTTCCACCTAGTGATATACTGTCAGTCAAGTGTTCTGGCTTTCTTCTTCAGCAAACTCCTGCAACTTCTAATCAAACCAGCTCTATATCTCTGGCTTCGTCGGGTGCCACAACATGTCCTCCTTTCACTCTTCACATAGTCCCGGCAACGGAACCATTTGTTGACCAACACGACTTCAGTCGACAGGGGTTCCACTTCACTGTCGACACATGCCGCAGTATCCTTGGGCACCGGCCCGGGCAGGTTTTATCCCGCGTAGCAACACCTGCAGAGCATATGAGGTCTCACCCAAGGCGTCCACGAAGAGCAGACAGAACCATGTTTCTGCCAAGGAAGGAGGAGGGTTTCGGCTATATGAACTAACTCTATTGCAATACTAAACAGGGATCTCAAACATTTGACATGTATTCATAACACATTATTCGATTGCAGCATTCATTATCACAACAGTAGTAATAGTAAAGCAACATTGCATCAAGGAAACATAGCATTATTCATGAAGTGGGACATTGCATTACCATAAAAAAATAGAAAGAACCCAGGAATTGCACCAGAACAGTTTCATCATATCATATTGTCACTACAAAACCTTAGATACAATATCTCCTCAAAGATCAGGTCTCGGCAATATCTCACAGATGCGCAGAAACAACCCAAACATGCGCTTTTCTTCACCTTAACTCTCTTCAATACCTACGACTCTTATCTATATATAAGCTTCCGCCATTACAATGCTTGTGCACTTACTAACAACTTCCTAACCGACATTTGGACAAGTGACCCAACATCTAACTAAGTACAAAATCAACCAAAAACCCGCATTCTGCAATATAACTGACTCAACATTACATAATATGTGGTCCAAATGACCCCAAACTCGCATTCCACGGTACAATTGACCCAAAATACATAACTAATCTTTTGCTCATCGCCATTCGCACCATCTTCTCGCCACTCGCGCCATCTTTTTCCTTGTTGCAGCATCGAAGATGCTGCGATAGCACTCTACCAAACTGCCTGCCAACAAAATAACATGACTCTCTCCTCTTAAATGACAGACAAAACTGGCTTTAAAATATATGACGTTGTGGACTTCAAGAATGAGATAACAAGCCAGGAATGCATAAGAGAGGCAACAAGCGAATATGGCTGGGAAACATCTAAGCATGTAGGTTTAATGGAGTTTCGCACCAAAAAGATTTACCAATGAAAACTCTAAAATGCCCAAATCCTATATATAATAGCTTGACACGTTCGAGCATTCAATTCGGCGGGTGAGGGCATTAAAAATGTCATTATGGTGATTTGACCAGGGTTCTTTTTGACAATTTTGGCATTAATGGATGATCGTCAAAATTGGACGGACTTGATGAGTTCACCTGACGGTTGCGGTGGAACTGGCCGACTCCATGTGCAATAGGCTAACGGAAATTGGTGAGTTTAGAGCGAAAAATTGCGGCAGAACTAGCTGAGTTTATCCAAAATGAGACGATGAATTTTTGGCTCACTTTATCTGCGCAAAATGACGAGGTTTGCCTCAATAAAAACTTAGGAGATACAAGGTTCGAGGCCACTCCACGGATGACTTAGGCGAGTTCAAGTGGCGTTGCGACGAGACTGGGTGAGTTTGTCTGATATGGAAATACTTCGCGATTTTAACAAAAAAATGCCCTCCCATTGCAGCATAACTTTGTGAGTTCTTCTGAAACGGGAAAGCTCAAAAAACTTAACAAAAAGGGGCCGGTTGTTGCAGCTCGACTCGGCGAGTCATTCCGCTGTTTTGGCCAAGAAAACTGAGATTGAATTAAGCAAAAAAACAAAACAAACTCAAAGGACTTTGTTCTTTTAGAAAACTAAGTAAGAAAAAGAGGGCCCTTTTGATGAGGCTTAACTTCTAAGAAAACTTTTCTGACAAACTAAAGGAGGGGCCCCAATATTACAAAAAAATTGGGGGGGATGTTGCAGCAACAACAATGGCGATTCGCTGGAAAACACAAATCTCTGAGACAAAAAAACATCTTATGGTCAGAAAACTTACAAAGTGTTGGTTACATGCATGATAAGATACCTTCATAGCTTATCTTCTAGAAAATGCAGTGATCACTCTTATCATGATGGTCATTAGGGAAACGACAACTTTGACTCAGACTTCCTTACAATTCTCTAAGGGACAGAATGTGAGGTTCATTTTGAAAATATGTCCTTCAGAAGTCTGCTAATATAAGACTCCACAGGATCATAACAATATCTCATAGACATATTCGTTTGTTCCTCATTCCCATGCCTTTTTGCATCCGTTTGGATGTTTCTTTTAAATGACGACTTTTGCCACTTTGAGCCTTCCAGAAATAGATTTCTTCAACTTTCAAAATTTATTTATTTAGGTTATTCAATCCATAATGTCCTTTTGTGTGAGAGCGAGATTTTCTTGATGATCAAGATTCACGGACGAAGAAGAACCTTACTGGGATGGTTTATTTGAACAACTTCTTTTAGTTGAAAGCTTTTGCTTCTCTTTACCATGCTTTAATTGAGGCAAGAATTTCTAGAAAATAGACTCTTTGATATAAGCCTTTTGGCTTTTTCTTATAGTATGGGATCATTTTAAATACCATACCTCTGTGAGACATGCTTCCTTTCCATGGGTTCATCATAGTGAACTTCCTGAGACAGGCATTAATGTTTAGAGTGAATGGGGCCCTAAGATAGTCAGAAAGAAATGCTAAATCTTAGTTATTTAACAAGGGTTATTTTGACCAAGAGAAAGGGGATTTCTGCATTCCAGAAAACCAAATAGTGACAGAAAAATCACAGATATACATTTCTTCTACAAGTAAATTTTTGCTTTACCAGCTCTTGATTTTTGCTTGGAATCTAACCTTTCAGCTACACCAAAAACTGAGATGAGTTTTATTTAAACAAAGGATTTAAACAAAAAATAAGGTAAAGACAAACAATGGAAACAGACCAAGCTAACTAGCAATATTAAAAGGTGAGCGCAAAAAATCCAAAAAGAAACAAAGGGAACAACCAAGAAAAGAAAATAAAAACTGTTTATTTATGTACAAAAGTCCACCTTAGACTTATTAGAAGTATTGCTTCAAAGTGAGGCCGTTGAGAGGGAGACATACTTCCTCCCCTTGCAGGTCTTTCAATTTATATGTCGATGGGCCAAGATTTTCATAAATTTGGTAAGGGCCAATCCATAAGTGTTGAAACTTTGTATGCATTCCCTTACCATCATGCTGGTGATCCCACTTCAGAACTAAGTCACCTACTTCGAAACTTCTCTTTCTAGACTTCTTCTTTTCAAACCATCTTTTGACTATGTCTTGGTGATGATGGAATTGGTCTTTGTCCTTTTGTCGCGACTCTTCAAGTTTTAGCAAGGTATCAATTCTTGATTGGAGAACCTGACTACTAGAACCTCAGGAGACTTGAGACAACTGCAAGGATGGTAGTAAAATGTTCAGAGGGAGAATGGCTTCCTTACCATAGACCAGGGTGAATGGGGAAATTCATAAGGAATTCTTGGGAGTGACCCTATCTTCCCATACAGCATTCGGGAGGGCTATGTGCCAACTTCTCTGATTTTCAATCATAGTTTTCTTAAGGATTCAGATGAGGTTTTTGTTGGTAGACTCAGCTAAACCATTTCCTTGGGGATAATAATTGGATGAATAATGCAATTTAATTCCTTTCTCATACACAAATTCATTAATATTTATAGATGAAAAATAAGTTGCATTTTCAAAGACTAGGGAAATTGGAACCCCAAACCTAGGTATGATGTTTTCTTCCAGGAACTTGATAACTACATCTTCATTAAATTTGTACAGCGGGGAAACTTTGACCCATCTTGTAAAATAATCTATGGTTGTTAGAATGTATCGATGATGCAATGAAGATTTTGGGTTTATCTCACTAATAACATCTATGCCCCATTGCTTGAATGGTTCAGAGATGATAACTGGCTGCAAAGGTCCTACCGCTTTTGGTAATTTTCCGGCACTTCTTTGGCATGCATCACAATTCCTTGCATAGGCGTGAGAATCCTTGAAAAGAGAGGGCCAATAATACCCAACTTTGAGAATTTTTTGAGTTGTAGTATCTCCAAAATAATGTCCCCCAGCAGGACCATCATGTAATTCTTTGACCACTTTGCCCGCATCTTCTTTCTCCAAACATCTGATAAAAATGCCATCATAATTCCTCCTAAAGATAATTCCATCAATGATTTGGTATGCTACTAATTTCAGCCGGAGTGCTCTTGTTTGCTTCGAACCGCAATGCTTGGGAAAATAACCTGATTATAAATAATGCACTAGGTCCCTATACCATGACTCAGGGGCTATGAAAATAGGACAAACCTCAATCATATTTAGCTCAGATTCATTTCTCTAATCTAGCTCTTCATCATCTGGATTTTCAGTGAGCAATTTGAAAAAACCTTGACCCTTTATGATGGTGACTGGTTTGAATTCTAAATCATACTCTTGAAGAGTAGTGACCCAGTTTCCTCTCCATTCTCCTAATTATTTCTAGACAAAAAGAGATCTAACAGCGCGATGAGGCACTATGAATTTAGTTCTATTTTTTAGAATATATTGTTAAGATTTAATATGCTAAGACAAAAAATAGTAGCATTACATTCCATTTCATAATAATAGCATATACATGATCACTGAAGAAACAACAAGCACAGCACAAACACACGAGACACAGATTTATCCTGGGAAACCCTCATGGGGTAGAAAACCCAGCAAAGCTTCCTCAATATAGATGACCAGCAATTTACAAATATGCAAACCAAAGACATGATCTCCTCCTCTACCATAGCAGACCTCTCCTCCACAAGTGCGCTACATTCTGAGTGAGGGAAGTGTGTGTATAATGAGGAACACACCTCCTCTATTTATACACATCTCCGACTTGTACTTTATATTAACTAGGTCGGCCCCAACTTTACCACTAGGTTAAACACTCCACTACAACTGACTAGGTTGACCCCACTAGGGTGGTCTAACAACCCTTTGACCCACATAACACATACAGGGCCGACCCCCACTAGGGAAGTCTAATAACCCAAGTTACCACATTTCGACGGAGGAATAAACATCTCTGGATATAAAATATGATCTTCACGGAGGAATGAAACATCTCTGGAATAATAAAGTACAAATATAATATTCTTAGAAGTTACAATATCTCAACAATCCCCCTTAACGAGAAGGATATTATAACGACATCTACAGGAGCAAGGATTCATCAACATGATACATCTATAAATCATTGGAAGCTTTCTCAACATCATCAGTAACTCAACCAGTTACTGGAACATCTTCAATACTGGAACATCAACATCTTCAGTACTGAGTGTTTATCTTCTACAGCACTCAAACAGCTACAACAACATCAACATCTGAATCCTCATGATCGTCAGCATCGTCATCACACGATCATCAGCATCATCATCACATGATCATTAGCATCGTCATCACATATACAGTATCTGGATCATCAGGATTAGTATCCACACCAATACAAATATACACATCATTCCATGAGCATTCTATTACAAGCTCATTAAAAAATGAAGCAGACATCATGAGCATTCTTCCAACCTATCTTCGAGCTCGTTAAAAATAGTAAGATAGCATTTGAGCTTACTTTTCACCTTTTTCGTGCTTTGGTTGAAACATGAAAAGTGGTTTGAGCTTAGTTTTTACTTTTTCGTGCTCTAGTTCAAACATGAAAAAGATTCCAAGTGCTTTTGATACCATTCTCGTGCTTGTTAAAAATTTGAGCTAAAAAGGTGTGTCTAATGAGTATAGGTTTATCACTTTATCTGGCCTCGTTAGATTATTTACGGAAAAGGAACTGTGGCGAGTTTACTTTTTCCTTTGTCGTACTCGGTTATCAACCATGACAAAGTTGTTCATGGAGTCCTTTTTAAGCTCTTTTCAGACTCCTTAAATAGGAAAAGATTGCCAAGCGAACTTTCTGCTTTCACGCTTGTAAAAGCATTTGAATGATCATCTTTTTGGTGATAGTTACCCCTTTTTCGGACCAGGAAGCATTATTTACGAGAAAGGAATACTCCAACCAACCATGGATGGAAGTGTCCTCTCCCGTGTTGTTTTACCCTTTTTCGGGCGATGAGGCTAACTTTACGAAAAAGGACCGTTGGAGTCTCCTTTAGTTCTTTTCACTCTCTAAACATGAAATGATGCCAAGTTTTTCTTCTCTGGACTCATTAAATTTTAAACATTGAAGGGCCCATTATGGGATGAACCCCTCCTTTCCTAGGTTCATGAAACATTTGGGATTGGAATCATCTATGAGATGAGCTATACCGAGCATCTGGTTACCCTCATCAAGCTCGTTAAAAACACATGAGGCACTCATCAATCATGATAGGGAAAAAGGAAATATTTTGTGTTACATCTTAATTACAGAAGTACAGTCACTCTTGAACATGGCACTCATTTGCATTTGCATTCAATACTTGGGTAATCTATTTGTCCTCGAGTCTTGTCAATTCCATGAGTCATGTCGCTCCTTTGGGTCAGCCAAAGAATGCTTCCACCATCAGTCGCATTGGGAGTTAGCATCATTCTCATCATGTCAATATTGCCAAGTCATGCCATGCCCATGTTCAAGAGATGTTTCATTACTCATCATATGCAGTTAGTATACCTTCGATCATGTTGGTCTACCTTGAGTCAATCTTGCACATTACTCTACCATCCGATCTACACCAAACATTTGTTATCGAGTTTCATGTTGATGATGGGTGATTCATCATGGCCCTCCTTCGACGGTTTCATCCTCAACGACTTCAAATCATCATTCGAGGATTGAACATAGAAACCAACCAAGTACCTTGGCCCTGCATGCCTCGATGGCAGGTTACCTCGCTTTCAACATGAGTTTACATCATTGACTCTTGATTGAAAGATTTCATCTTGCGTTCGACTTCAACTCACTTATTCACGCTTGATGATATGTACTGTGATACCTTGAGAATCATTGACATTAATGGTGATCTCCCTTGCACTTGTTAACAGTATACATTAATGACCGGTAATCAAGTGGTTTCTACCATGTTTGACTCCAAAACATTGTAATCACATGGATAGATTCGTATCATTGCGGGTTCAACTTGAAGACCCTGGGGAAGTTCTTTCCTACTCAGGTTGCAATGGAGATTGTTTGGGATGCACAGATCCACTTTTGTATTGGTCGGGGCTGTGTTGTCAGTTCAGAGTTACACCGATCCACTTTTGTATTGGTCGTGGCCGTGTTATCATCTCATCATGGATCTACGATTGTGTCTAGTAGCCATGATTGTGTTTAGTCGGTCTTTGCTATCATGGATCTGCAATGTATTGGTCGGAAACCATGTTTTGTGTTGTATGAGACTTGTGGATCTCAGATCATTTCTACGGCAATTCCTTCCAACCAGCAAGTCCTTTCCATTTTTCTTACTACAAAGCATTTCACCTGTCTCATTCCGTCAGCTTCATGCTTTGGGGGGCATTCTGTTACACCAAAATGTTGTCACCCTTGTGCAAGTGTCACAAGTGTCGCAAGTGTTGCAAGTGTCGTTGCCATGACCTAGTGTCGTCATCATGACCATTGCAAGTACCATTATTATGACCAAGTGTTGTCATCATGACTGTTGTGATAATGTTGTCATCTTGACCATTGTGTAAACTCTTTGGTATTATACCTAAACTCATTTTAGAGTAAAAACACATCTCTGAAGTTTCCCATGACTGGAGGGCTTAATTGACCTACTTTTCAAGGTCGTCGCAGTCTGCCCTTGTGCAACATGTGATGTCATAGGTTGTCCTAATGCAACATGTGAAGATGTCAGTTATTTGGATAAAAGAGTATCTTCGAGCCCATTCTCGAAGATGAGTGATGTGGAGGCCTATCCCTAGGCTCTAGGTGAGGTGGCATTTCGGTTCCTAACCTTATGGAAAGATCCCTTAACCATCTCCCCTTAATCCTCAACCTACCCTATCTCTTTATCCCTATATAAACACCCACTCTCTCCATGGGAGGGGGGGAAGGTCTATGGTATCCTTATGTTGATAGAATCCATATTGGTGATTGGGAAGCTTGTACCATCTTGGAGGTTTGGCTTGGACATGTTGGATGGAGGATGCAACGTTGAGGCTTTGGTTGTAGCTTCATCCTTTCTATGTATTCCCACTTTTTATACAGTTAATATAATCTCTTTCCATAAATGTTGTCTCATTGATGATGTTTAGAACTTTCTTCCTCAACTGTTAATTTAGATCAGTTATTGTTTAGATATCTTATACTACTTGTATTGTTTCCATATTGTCTTGACAGGTCTAGCAGCTAGAGATTTGACGATTGCGAGACTTGGAGCAACAACAAGGAGAAAGATCCGTGATCTGAAAGGTATGATATCTAAGTACTCGATCTGTAACTAGATCTAGGAAATGAGTTTTGTATTCTGTACTATTTGTTCTAGATTCACTTGAACGAGGGAGATCTGACTCGCATCCACTTGAGTGGATTGTCCGATAACAGTGTCTCAGGTGGATCACCCCCCCACGCCTCTCTAGGAGTAGGGGTGTCTGAAGTGTGTTCGACTCTACCCGATGGACTAGTAGAGATTTCTCCCATGCCATAATGTGCAGTCATGACATCAGCGACGTGTGTTTTGTAAGAATCCAAAGAGTCAGAGGGGGACTTCTAGCGTCCCCTATCAATATGATGTGTAATCTCGACAGCCGGTAAACCAACCAACCGACGA
This sequence comes from Larix kaempferi, assembly GCA_027924585.1. Lineage (NCBI taxonomy): Eukaryota > Viridiplantae > Streptophyta > Pinopsida > Pinales > Pinaceae > Larix > Larix kaempferi. The sequence continues at coordinate 3,017,075 of BSBM01000104.1, forward strand.
GATCGACAGAGAGAAGGACTCAGCACCACGATATCTCCAGAGAGACTATAAAATCAAAGCATCCCCTAACGGCCAAAATATCGGTCAAAAATAGAAAATCAAGAGCACACACCTAGAGAAACTACAACCAAGAGTAGACAAACAGAGTGGCTAAATGAGCTCCCAACACTAGAGCCGGTATGTCTCACCTAGGAGAGGCTTGAGACTCCCAAAATGTAGCCGGAGGTAACAAAATCAATTATAAAGGTTCCCAAGATTAACTGCATGAAAGGGCCATAACCCTCGACAACAAACAACTGTGTTGTCCAATTCCTATCTGACCCAGGACACAAACAGTATAACCACTACAAGTACCCTATGTGATACCTAGGTAAGGCAACTATGGTTACCGCAGTATAACCAATGCTTAGGGGGACAGCCGCAGGTGGGATCTGTTATATGGGAAGGGTAGCTAAGCCTGAAACTCAAGAGGGTCAAATGCCCCAAGAGTCCCCATATACGAACAAACCCTAGAAATATCTCCCACGTTCAGCTGATATTGGAGGGATATATCCGCAACCAACCTCCAGTGACCTCATGCTTAACTTTGGTCTGAGTAGAGCTTCTTGAGAACACCTATGTATACGATGGATTTCACCACTCCCTGGTCATACACATAATGTTTTGTCTAGTAGTCTTGGATTATTTACTCACAATGATCTATTCCAAGACTCTAAACCTATGCTAGTTGGTGTACCCTATAAATAAAATAGTTCTAATAAATTTTAAGATTAAGCATTAATTTTAATGGCTGTGGTTACTCAAAGGATATGGTCGTGAAACTAGTGATGTATATGACTCAATAGTATGCAAAATCATCAAACTCTAGACTCATCTATCCAATAAAAACAATGCCACTAGAATGAAAATCAATCCAATAGTTTCGAAATAAAAATGCAACTCTTTTATATTTTCAATGCACAAGCAAAACCTAAATGAAAGCACAAGCACTCAGATGCAAAATGAAGTAGATAAAAGTAAAGTTTTTGTATTTTCACTTATAAGCAAAAGGAAAATGCAAAACTATATTTTTGTATTTTTCGATATAATGAAATGAAAAATGCCAGCAAAATCTCACTATTTAGTTAGAGAAATGCAAGGGAGATCACTCATATAACCTAGAAGATCCCAAATAGTAAGACTCATCCAAGGTAATGAGCTAAAAAATAAAAAATGGGTAAAAGCCAACAAGGCTCAAAACCAAGAGAAAAGAGGAGTTCTGGTCATGAACAAGGCTTGGAACAGTCACGAACAAGGCCACAGAAGACTTAGGAACACTCAAAACCAATCCAACAACAACCAAAGGCCATAAATCAATCACCCCTGGAGTTGTACACTAATGTCGAAGGAATAACTACGTGTACCCGTGGGCTATAGTGCAGACAGGAGCGGGTAGACGCAAGAAGCACAAGGCTCAACCGCGTACAAGGAAAAGCAAATGAGCAGAAAAAAAGTCCAATTGCTCAGAAAAAGGGTGTTTTCTATAATGTATCCGAACAGCCAATCACTCACATAGAGACTCGACACACAACAACTCTAAATAAGGACTAATGCCTAAAAATCCCCAAAATTGGATGTTCTCCCCAATGGAGTTGCCGTTTCTGTTACGGAGAAAACTTCCTATGGCTTGGGGTGGACCACAACAGACAGTTGAATACCAAAAATTAACTCAATTCTCAATGCTATGCTATATAAATGACAATGCTAAGATAATGAAGAATATAACCAACCTTGATCCGGACATTTGATGTAGATCCTTGTTGGAGCTTTCAATTCGTGCACTTGAATCTGCAAATTAGTCTTGAGAGCCAATATACAACGAGCGCATATAATATATAAACGACATTAACAACATCAATAGAAATGGTCCATGATATCATAAGTAAATGCAACCCAATGTAGTATAAACAACATTCACAACATTAATGGACGAGAATATGAGTATTTCTATTAATAAATAACAAGAAGTACAATGTGATACAACCTCTTGCCGGAAACCAATCTGAACCAAGAACTGGGTCTCTCCACTTGTGCCTCCACCACTTCAATCCTCCATGGAATGGAAAACTCAAACTATGATAGGATTTTGGAAGGTGAACATAAGAGGTTCACAACAAAAAGGATCAATGAGTGTAGACTCAAGATGCGGCAAAAATCCACTAGAGTTATCTTGCTCTCTCTTCCTCCCCTCTTCCATATGCCATATGTGCTCAATATATAGTCCTCCCAAAGGTGAGTGAAAGGACACATCGAGGCATCTCGAGGAAAATGGAGGGCCAAAGGTCACCCTAAGACCTCTTTGTGGGAGTAAAAAGTCATTTGCTAGTGATTTTTACCATTTTACTTGTCACCCACGGGCTATAGTGGTGCAGCTTGCAAGTATGCTAGCTAAAGTGGATCAACTAGCGTACAAGAAGAAAAAACTAGGGAAATGGTGTATCTGAAGGATATAAAGTGGATCTGAGTCAATAGAATGGATCCTAAAGGCTAAAGAGTGTTGATTCTCACAAGGCGAGAAATTACGTTGTAACAGATGCCCCCTAATGTGTGAGGTCAGAGAATGGTGCTACGATGCCCGAAATACATTATAAATCACAGAAGTGGAGTGATGGAGACACAAGTGGAAGGAGAAGCTCACTCATTATAATACAATAGTATCTTTGAATACATGTCGGTATAGTACAACAATCTAATACAATGGCCATGAATAAGTAGTGCATAATGAATATCTGTCATAAGTGATCATAGCCATCATCCCTCTATAGTAAGATATGGTCTCCTGCTGAAAAGGAAGCAACTGGTGCAAACAGGAGGTACAAACTACTGATATCTGAGAGGCAATATCTTAGATGTAAAGTCATGATCATAAGTAGCATACTGAATGCCACTATAACCTGGGGTCTTCTACACAAATCATCTATGGTGCAAGTCTCATCAAGTGAATAAAGGAGTTGAGGTCGAACCTAATGTGACATCGTCTGATTACCAATCAATGATGTATACCGTTAACAGATGTGAGATGTGGAGTAAACTAAGAAACAAGTACAGCTCCTAAGGTCCAACTATAGTCCCAACACATAATGTATGGAGTGGAATGAATGCTCTGTTCAAAGGCAACACAACAGCTGCCAACTAGAAGTAGTAACCATAATGCTATCTGGATTTTTGGAATATTTGATTTTTTCTGGTCTTTTTCATATTTGGAAAAGCTTGAAAAAGAATAAAATTTCTTATATTACAACAATGGAGGGAACGAGTGTCAAATAGCGAGCAGACTAGTCCCAAGCAGTGGAACATACCTATGATCAATGCAAGGAAGCATATGCAGGATGTGGACACTCAGCGGGGTGTTTCCTCGGGGTCAAAAGGTCATCAAATTGTGAAGGGAAAATGGAAGCTCTGCAGGGCTTGACAGGGAAAAGTGCTCAAGCACCAGGCTAACAATTGAGTAAGTGGGAGCCGACACAAGGCTCAAGCGGCAAGCAGGATGATGCAATGCAATCACAAATTGATATAATTGGGGGAGTCCTTATGGGAGATGGCCAGCATAAGGAAAAGTAGAGTATGAGTCTTTATCACAAAGTCATGGCGTAACTACAAAGGACTCCCAGTCTTAAGGACAAACAACGACATGGGAACCATAATGAAAAAGGGGTTCTAACTAGGGTACCCATGTTCGGAAAGGCCCTACCGCCACATAACGAGACTTCTATAATAGTGTGAATGTTCTGTGTCGGTTAAGAAGCGGGGTCACACCTAGGGTTTATGAAAATGGTCAAAAGGTCAAATGCATAATGCATGTGAAAATGACATCTAACCTATATGCCAGGTGTGAAATATACCTGCTGTAGGCACGAAACGATAAAAACAACTCTCGCCGAAGAAATTTGGTCAAAAAATGCTACTCCAAGACATTATATTAATCAAAAACAACTTAAAATGGTGATAACTATAGACAAGTGGGTTTTCAAATTTATAAATAGTAACAAAAAATTACAATTTACAATTCATTTTCTCTATTCACCCAATTTGGAGTTTTTTGGGTAGTTTTCACCTTGAAGTCCCATTTTTGTATTGATATGTATATTTTTTAGGGCTACGTGCTCCCGTTTTGTATTATGACACTACCATTTTGGACATATTAGCTATAAAAAACTATGGTTCTCCAGTTCTACTATATGTGTGTATGTACAAATGTATGAATGCATCTTTTATTTGTGTGCTTCATTATGAATGTGACAAATTCCAATCTAGGACATAGTTAGCATATGCATCATATATATAATTAAAACTTCTTAGAACATGAATGTATGTGATAGAAACAAAATGTCGTTCCAAGAGTCTTACCCTTAATAATCTTCGTAATAGCATAGGATCCCTCACACAGTACTTACTATTCAACTGAGACACAACCAATTGTGAATCCAGGCAGACTTCTAAAGACAGGATACCATGTGAAATAGCATCCCGAAGAAGCTCAATCACGGCACTATACTCAGCCACATTGTTAGATGTAGGATCGAGACAAGAACCACCTGAAGACACAACTAGATGGTCAGGTGAATAAATAACCCAGGCAGTAGAAGCAAGCTACTGCGTATGACGGCTAGCACCATCCACAAATCCTAGGAACGTAGGAAATTCTGCTGACATCTGTCAATCAAACAGAAGCAAATCAGCAGACTCGAAAACCAAAAGAAATCTAAACTATGTACAGAAGAAACTATATAATACTATACAAAAGTATTAGCTCGAACTAGAAGTTCAAGCATAATACCACTTGAGGTAGAGCCCATTCCTAGGCTCCTTCAAGATGTTCCCCTCATAATCCTCTAATTTATAGGCTCCTTTTTCTAGGACACGCCTCACAATGTAAGGTCCGTTCCACATGGGTTTAAACTTACCTGCTCCCAGGGGTTCTTTAGCTTGGTCATATAAGAGGACCAAGTCACCTTCAACATATTGCCAAGGATGGACACACCTATCGTACTGAACCTTGACACAACGTTTATTGGAATCTATAGCCATGACAACATCTCAAGGTTGCTCTTCAAGCTGCTCAAGGTGGATTAAACATTGCTCAATACCTGACATATCAGGGAGGAACTCTATGGATATTTTTAGTGAAGGGATTTTGCATTCAATCAGTAAAATTGACTCCACACCATGTACCAACTGAAATGGTGAGAACCCGGTGGCAGTCTAGACTATGGTTCGATACGCCCACAAAGCAGGATATAGCATAATATGCCAGTTATTCTTGCTTTGTTGGATGGTATGTTGGAGAATGGTATTTAAAGACTTATTGACTGCTTCTACTTGACCATTCACTTGGGGATAGTAAGAAGATGAATGTTCTTGATGAAACCCAAGCTTGAGTGACAAATCCTCCTTCATTTTGTTCTGAAAGTGACTGCCATGGTCAGTGACAATCTCTTTCAGAATACCGAACCGAGTAATCATCTGATTGAACACGAAATGGGATGCTTTAGCACCATCGACTTTTATGGTAGGCATGGCCTCATCCCATTTGGAAAATTAGTCCACGGCCACTATGATATGGTGATGCCCTGTCACCTACCCAATTTTTGAGAATAATTATTTTCTACTATTATCCTTTTTGCAAAAATACTTTGTGTTAAATTATAATTACAAGTTTTGTAATTATGACCAAGTAGGTCAAAAATGAATGTAATGACTCATTATTATTATTTAATAAATAAAAATGGGAGACAAACACTCAAGAAAGATGTTACAAGAGTGTTCACTGGCCCACTAGGAGGAATGGAAGCTGCTGGAAGGATTGGGATAGATGGAAGCATTTACACTCTGCCATTAGCTGTTGGTATGGGACAACTCCCCCTAATTTTGTGGCACTCCCCCTCCAGGTGGAGGGAGGTGAGCAGGTAGCTCACTAATGACCAGCTAATTACAAAAGACCTGGGTAGCCTATAAAAGGAAATTTGTATTGAACAGGGAGCTCTTACAATATGAATGCTCTGAGAAAATGGCTTAGTAATGTTATTTAATGATCAGTAGAAATAAAATGTTAGATCCTAATTAATTTAGATGTGCTGAACTGATAAAATGACTCCTCTGCATTTTTCCCCATGCATGGAGTTGCATCGTACTCCAGTACCGAGAGGTAGCATTAAATTTGTCCAATTAAAATTGAGACCTAGCATGCATCTAAATATCTAAACCCTAGAGACCACGCATGCACAAACTTATGTTCCTCATGCATCTTATATTTTAGCAGCTGTAGATTAGATCTCAGCATGTATTGTTTTTACTGTTCAAATCTGTATGCTGAAACAACATAACAAAAACTAATTATAGTAGTAGGTTCTTTTCTGATTTCTGAAGGTAGACATTGTGTTAACAACTAGGGTTTACTAGTCTTCAGTTATTTCTTCAAAGAAAACAATATCATGCATTCTGCTTAACCACATACTTAATCCCTTATTTTGTTGTTTGAGTCTATCTGATCTTTATAGAAATTATTGCTATCACTGTATTATTCTTTTATGCAAAAAAATACTGCTTTGTTCTTTCATTTTCTCCAGAAGTCCCAATTGGACAAATATAGGGAGATAGAATTAAAATAGAAAAACTGTTATATTCATAAGCAATTAAATTCACTGACGAATGCACTGTAATTTTCTTGTTTTCTGAATTATCAATTGCATGTGATAGAATTTACATCACAAAATACCATGTTATTAAAAGCAAGAACACATAGCATTATTGAATTGATAGAGCAGGTTACAGTATCTCTACACCCAACTAAGGTTGACTTGTCTCATTATGTTATTATTTACAAACATTTAAACACCTGCCAAATAAAATGTTTCATTAACATAGATGATCTAATTGTAGAATCAAGGTCTATTATTCTTGTTCCTTAAACAACATTACAGACCAGCAGACTTCATTAACATTGATAGCTAGGGTTTAGCATTTATCACATTTTTTTTCAAACAAAACCAACACCTTCCTATTCTCGGCTTAACCCATGTATGCACAGATGCATTGTAAGCCAAGTAGATCACTTTTGGCATATAGCCACTATTTAAATAAACAAATTAAAAACAGGTTTTCATTTACAGATTTGAAAATGAGAGTTTGAAAACACCATACATAGCCATTAAACCCTAAATAATTATCTTTCCATTTAAATTAACAATGGTTTCACCCTACAGTTGGCCGCATTCTTTTGCTGAAGGTGCCATTCGAAACCCCATGCTATTTACACACACAGCTAATGCCGAAAGCAAAATTACAGTCAATTTATCTCTTCCCTTTAGCTTCACATTTGAGATTCCATCAACACAGAAGTACCAAAACGACATAAATAAAACATTTAAGCTGTAAGACTCTCTGCAACCATGAGGGTTCAACCCTACCAAGCTCGCTGAGCCAGGGGATGGCCAGCCATACATTTTAAACATTTACATCATTTACACTATCAACAAAACTTAAAACTGTAACGTTTCCCAAATGCTGCAGGTAATAAAAAAGCCACTTCCGTGAAGGCATGCTACCAACACTTTTCTCATCAAGTCTGATTCTAGGAGAAACAATAGGGAGGGATACCACCAAAGCTTACCAGTGGGGTCACTTTAGTTCTTCTCCCGATCAACTATTCCGACACCCTGTTGTTCACCGAGGGTTACCTGCCAACAACCAAACACTTAGTTAAATATCGGATCATGAGATAGTAATGCATGCAACAAAGAATAATTTGAAAACACTTGTAACATTACTGTACCTGAGTCGTGATAGAGATTTGATGAAGCCAGCATCCATACACTGCGAGGGAGAAGCACTCAGTTCAAAGGCCACGATGTGGGATACCTCCCGAAAACTTACAACTCAATTGAAAACCCCAGACTTGCAAGCTACTGCAATGCCACAACAGATGCACTCATCCCACCTGTAGATTGCTACACAAATCGTTTCCAGACTTGGCCTCCTTTGATAACAATTACTCACAGACCAAAGGTTGCTGCCAGTCTCAGGATCGAGCCCGAGGGAGGCTAGAAAAACATTGAAACCCTAAGTGCCTCTCGGTCGGTTGACCTCACCTCCCAAACCCTACCACCGAAACAATGACCAAGAAAATGTTACAAGAATCCATAAGTTACGTTAGGGTTCACTTCAATCCCTATACACAATAATCAATGACAGAGATCCATTTTCATTAAGCCATGTTGAAGGGTGGCAGAAGTAGCATTAAATTGCTCATCTACCTCCCAAGCCACGAAGTTTCCATTTCTATTGACACCAGGGCAGGAGGCCCGTCACAACTCAGCATTGCCAAAACCTGTGACACGCCGAATCATCCATCACGACGTGCACGTAACATTATCCTTAACACGATGGCTAGGTAAATTAATTGCAAACCCAACCATTTACTGCACCCTCGACTTCATACGTAGGATTTTGTAGTTTCATCATTCCACCTACCAATCCATACAAATCAACGTTAATAGCATTGACATATAAATAATATCAATGTATAATGTTCTTGATAACATATAATAAAGGTCTCATATGCTCCATGTAACCAAGTTTTGAGCACACTCATAGCATATGAATATTCACCAAGGTCGCGATCAATCATAGGGCATGGATTGACTCCACCCCAACATATAAAGTTATTATAAAGTTCACCATATAGTCCATCAAGTTTTCCATTGCATAAATTCACGAGTTAAAACCCTTAGGATATAGTTTCCACCCTTGGAACCATTGCATACATTGCATGGTAGGGTTTAAATGCTTAATGCATCACCATTATAATCGCCCAGGTGATAGAGAACTTAGTACCACCTTATTACTCTCCCTATGGTATGCTTAGGACCATGTGTCCTGGTCTTGGATTTTGTCACAGTCAATTTATAAAAGAATTATTTTAACAACCACAAGTCATTCATGAAATGATAACAAGTAAAGTCACAAACCCCTACTGAAGACGTTCATAACAATCACACCCTGAGATTGATGATTTCAGCAGTTTTTGAGATAGCCAAGTTCCTCTTACAATTGGAAGGAATCCATACATGTAGCGTGGGAATCTTAAGCAGTTTATTTATGTCACGGTTATTAAACACTTTTGAATTTTATCGCTATCTCTTACCTGCGAATCTGCGCATGAAGGACGAGTACAGTGCTTTAGCTGAGTAGCTAAGTAAGCCTTGGGGCACCTCGTGGGACCCCTTTCATCATCATCCAGAAAAGTTAAACTGTCAGAACTTGTCATGAAGAATTATATTTTCCAAATGCATCATAATTTTCAATCATTCCAGCATATAAATAAAGGACACAATCATTAATTGGATTCATGACGTATCACCGACATGATACACCATTAGAAGAGAAAAAGACACAGCAGTTAAATTGTTGCTACCAAATGTCGCATTTATTAATTACTGCTCTATTAATTATTATTATTTCCGCATTTTACAAATATTAGCTTTTTATGGCAATTTAAAAATTTTGAAATTTTTATGAAAATATCAGGATGTTACATGTGGTATTAGAGCTCATGTTCGAACTCTAGGCCTAAAGACGATCCAAGAAACATGCAAAAAAAAAAAAAAATATGAATGTGAATTTTTTTTCGCTAACTCCAGTTTAAATTATTTTATCATATACAAAAAAATTTCTTTGATTTATAGATATGAAAGGATCAGCTGAACACAGAAGGGGCAGATTTCCACCAAAAAACCCAAGTATGGAACAGCAATTCCAAGGCAATCGGGGTAACGATTCATCAGAATTACTGCGTGCCTTTCAAGAATTGAAGGCATAAATTCAGACAGTAAAACAGGACGATGAAAGAATCCTGAAGACACAGGAGGAGTTGAAGCAAGCACTGTTCTACCAATATCCAAATTATGAAGAGAACCTTGAACATACTTCTGAAACTAAAGAGCTATCTCATGAAGGCAAGGATAAACAAACAGAAACAGCTAAGGGAAACAATAGCTCAACATCATCAAGAGCTGCCAAACATCCACGTAAAAAGAAGCATAACTACTCTAGTGACAGCAGTGAAGGAGACTTTAAGCCAAAAAGAAAAAGGAATAAACAATATGAACAGATATCTGGTGAATTCAAGAAAATCAATCCCCCAACTTTCAATGGCGAAATAGAGAAAGGGGAGACAGTGGAAGCATGGCTGTCCGGCATGAAAAAGTATTTCTAGATCTACGACTATTCGGAATCTTTAAAGGCGAAGATGGCAATTTATAATCTGACCGGGAAGGCAGATATTTGGTGGCAAGACCTTAAAAGGGTAAAAGGTATAAAAGACTGAGATGTGAGTTGGAGTAATTTTAGAAGACACTTCAAGAAGAAATTCTTATCTGAGAAGTATTATGAATAAAAATCCAAAGAATTTTATGATTTGAAACTAGGAACGATGAACATGGAAGAAATGAACAGCAAGTTTTTAAGTCTGCTAAGATATGTGCCATATATGGTGGAAGAAAAACCGAAGGTCCAAAGGTACCTAAGTTGTCTAACTTTCCACATCAAGGACATGATAGAGTACGACAACCCTAAGACACTAGAGGAAGCCATGAGGAAAGCCACCTTCTGCTTTGACCAGAGTAAGAAAAGAGAAGGGGTACCTAACTGGAAATACCCAAAACCCAGTAACTTTGAACAGAAGAAGAAGAATTTTAGATATGGCGGCAATTCCAGTTTCTAGAAGAGAAATTTTTAGAATCAAAAATTTCAGCAAAACAAAAATAATTAGCAGCAAAAATTTACAGCACCTAGAAATGTCCCCAATGCTGCCAGGACCAATAAACTGAAGCCAACTATAAAATTCTTTGAGTTCCAAGGGCCCCATTATGCCATAGACTGTCCCCTCAAGAAACGGGCGGCCAAAAATATTCACTCCATACAGTATGAAGCTACTGTGGGAGATGTGGCAAGAGAAGTACCCAGAATTAATGCAGCATTAGACAACCGGCAAGCTGAACACCAAGTCTCAATGCTGGATGTTGAAGGTATGCTACAAAACCACCCAGTTTCTATTTTAATCGACCCCAGTGCTAGTCTAAGTTATATATCACTAGTTGTTGTAGAAAGACTCAATTTGAAAACAGAGAAATTCGATAAATCCTGGTTAGTGAGATTAGCTACAGGAGCAAAAAGAAAGGTTTCTGATTTTGTGGAAAGTTGTGTTTTATCTATGAATCAACTAACCTCGTAGGTTAAGTTAAATATTCTACCATTGGGGTCATATGACATCCTAATCGGTATGGACTGGTTAGAAACCCATCATGTCATTCTGAATTGTTATGAAAAAAGTTTCATTTTCCTAGATGATGAAGGAAAGACAGTAGAGGTAAGAGGCATCCCTAGAAAAACATCCGTTCGGCAGATTTCATCCATGCAAGTAAAAAGGGCAATCAGAAAAGGGTGTCAGATGTTTGCAGTAAATGCGGTGCATGATGAGATAAGTACTAAGGAGGACAAACTGAAAATATAAGACATGCCTGTCTTACAGGATTTCCAAGATATTTTTCCTAAATAGATCGCAGATTTACCTCCCAAAAGGGACCTGGATTTTACTATTGAATTAATACCTGGTGCTGTACCAGGTTCCAAAGCTCCATACCGAATGAATATACTAGAGTTGAATGAGTTAAAATCTCAGCTGAAGGAGCTGATCGATAAAAAAATATATAAGACCCAGCATGTCCCCTTGGGGAGCACCGGTCATTTTTGTTAAGAAGAAAGATGGTACCCTAATACTTTGCATAGATGATCATCAACTGAATAAAATGACGATCAAGAATAGGTACCTGCTACCCCGCATTGATGATCTTTTTGACTAGCTATGCAGAGCAACAGTATTCTCGAAGATCGATTTACAATCAGGATATCATCAGGTCCATGTGAAGGATGAAGACATTTTCAAAACAACCTTTAGAACTCGTTATGGACACTATGAGTTCATTGTCATGCCATCTAGATTAACTAATGCACCTGCTGTATTTATGTGCTTAATGAACAAAATTCTGCACAAGTACTTAGATAAGTTTGCAGTTGTGTTTATCAATGACATTTTGGTATATTCTAAGAACAAGGAAGAGCATGATGAACATCTACGTATCATTCTGCAAGCTTTGAGGGAGCACCGGTTGTATGCAAAATTCAGCGAATGTGATTTTTACAAAGACAAGATTTAGTACTTGGGACACATAATCTCTGAGGAAGGGATTTTGGTTGACCCCGCCAAGATAAAGGCCATTAATGAATGGCTGGTTCCTAAAGATGTGACGGATGTGCGATCATTTATGGGAATCACTGGTTATTATAGAAAATTCATTGAAGGGGTTTTTAGGATCGCAAACCCCACAACGTCGCTGCAGAAAAAGGGAAAGAAGTTTGTCTGGGACCAAAAGTGTGCGGACAGTTTTGCAAAGTTAAAAGAATTACTGACTTTACTGCCTATTTTGAGGATTGTAGATCCTAATAAAGATTTGTAGTATGCACAGACATGTGCAATGATGGACTGGGAGGAGTCCTAATGTAGGAGGGACATGTTGTAGCATATGAATCAAGAAAACTAAAAATACATGAGAAGAACTATTTCACCTACGACATAGAATTGTTAGCAGTGATTCATGCCTTGAAAATGTGGCGTCACCACCTTATCGACAGAAAATTTACCTTGATGATGGATAATATGGGGCTGAAATATTTGTTAGATCAAACAAATTTGAATGCCAGGAAACCCAGATGTCTAACTTTTCTGAGTGAGTATGATTTTGAAATTCAACACATTAAGGGGAAGGATAATAAAGTTGCCGACACATTAAGTCGTAATGCAAGGATACATTTTGTTTCAGCCATCAGCACATATGCAACAGATTTGGAGCAACAGATTTTTGAAGGAATTAAGGAGGATGAGGAACACATAAAATTACAGGAAAGGATAGCAGAAAACAACTCTGAAAATTTTGTAACAAATTTCAGTTTGAAGGAAAATGGCTTACTGTTGTACAAAAACAGATTGTACATACCAAACATACCAGCAGTAAAAATTCTGATTTTGGATGAGATGCACAAAAGCCACTATTCTTGCCATCCAGGTTACCAAAAAACCATCACGATGCTAAGGAAGGAGTACTACTGGCCCAGGATGAAGGATGAAGTAGCGGAGTATATGGCTAAGTGTTTTGACTGTCAAAAAGTGAAGGTGGAACATCAACATCCTACTGGATTGCTGTAGCCCTTGCCTGTACCTAGCTGGAAATGGGAAGTCATAAGTATATATTTCATCACTGGGTTACCAAAGAATAAAAAATAGCACGATTCCATCATGGTGGTAGTAGACAAACTTAGCAAGGCATCCCATTTTATCCCTATCAAAACTACCCATAAAGCCCCTGATATCGCATAAAATTTTATGAAGCAGGTTTTCCGACTGCATGGGATACCCAAGGTAATAGTCTCAGACCGAGATTCGAAGTTCACAGGTAACTTTTGGAGGTCTTTGTTCAAGGGGTTAAACACCACCTTAAATTTCAGCACTGCATTCCATCCACAAATAGACGGACAGACTGAAAGGGTGAACCAGATATTGGAAGATATGCTCAGAATGTATGTTAAGGACCAACTTGGTAAGTGGGAAGACTACTTGCATTTAGCAGATTTGGCGTATAATAATCACTACCATGCTTCAGCCAAACTTAGCCCATTTGAGATCCTTTATGGAAGAAAATGTAACACACTGGTGTCATGGAGTGATCTGGTTAGCACGGTCACTTTAGGGCCCGAATTGTTGCAAGAATTAGAACTAATCGTGAAGCAAGTACAAAGGAATCTTAAAGCTGCCCAGGATAGACAGAAAATTCAAGCAGACCTTAAAAGAACTCATAGAGAGTTCCAGGTTGGTGAACATGTTTTTCTTAAGGTAAGGCCGAAAAAGAGTTCCTTAAAATTCGGAAGTTGTGCCAAACTGGCACCCAGGTATTGTGGCCCTTTCGAAATCTTGTCTAGGGTTGGACTTGTGGCATATCAATTAGCCTTACCTTCAAACCTCAAATTCCATAATGTTTTTCACATTTCATTTTTAAAGAAATATGTGCATGATCCTACTCATGTTGTAAATTGGAATAATGTTCAGGTGGAACAAGACAGTGATTTTCTAGTGGAACCAGACTGTATTCTCGCCAGGAAAGAAAATCTACTCCGGAACTGCATGTTTGGCCAAGTAAAAGTGCAATGCAAGCACTATAGCCCAGCAGAGGCTACCTAGGAGTTGGAGAGTAGTATGCAGGTTGTATACCAAACTTTGTTCCAGGAACACTCAAGGAGTGAATAAAGCAACATCGAAGATGATGTTGAGGCTTAAGCGGGGGTGTATGTCACCTACCCAATTTTTGAAAATAATTATTTCCACTATTATCCTTTTTGCAAAAATACTTTGTGTTAAATTATAATTACAAGTTTTGTAATTATGACCAAGTAGGTCAAAAATGAATGTAATGACTCATTATTATTATTTAATAAATAAAAATGGGAGACAAACACTCAAGAAAGCTGTTACAAGAGTGTCCACTGGCCCACTAGGAGGAATGGAAGCTGCTGGAAGGATTGGGATAGATGGCACCATTTGCACTCTGCCATTAGCTGTTGGTATGGGACAACTCCCCCTAATTTTGTGGCATTTCCCCCTCCAGGTGGAGGGAGGTGAGTAGGTACCTCACTAATGACCAGCTAATTACAAAAGACCTAGGCAGCCTATAAAAGGCAATTTGAATTGAGCAGGGAGCTCTTACAATGTTTTCTGCAAAAAAATTCCTCATGCTCATTAGGTGATGGTTGAGAGATTCGAATAGGGGAGGCTGTGGAGAGTGCAAGTATAAGTCTGTAAATGTTATGTGAAGGACAAACCAGAGGTGCTGGTGCTGGTCCCATTGGTTACTAAGCCTGTAAGACTAGATATATATTTTTTCTTGCTGCTGCAAGCAGAGACCCTAAGCTTCAGAACTTTCTTCCTCCTGGTGGATCAGTGGATAGGCTCGAGGGTCCTAAGGCAGACAACTTGGCTGCTTAGGATCAGGTTGGGTGGAACAGGATTCTTAAGTAATTTGTTCCTCCCATTACACTCAGGTTCTATTCTTTTGTGTTTTCTTTTTCAATCATATGAATGCTATCAGAAAATGGCTTATTAATGTTATTTAATGATCAATAGCAGTAAAATGTTAGATCCTAATTAATTTAGATGTGTTGAACTGATAAAATGACTCCTCTGCATTTTCCCCATGCATGGAGCTGCATCGTTGTTATACCTCTATATTTCACAGTGTCGCATCCCCAGCGGAGTCACCATTCTTGTTATGTGGAATTCTGCCCTACGGATAAGTCAAAATTCCCTTAGACTAAAGCAGAATTTAACTAACTCTAGGCTAAGAACAAAACAAAACAAATGCTACCTTGAATCCCTAGATCTAACAAACATCTCAGGATTAAAATGCTAAAGAGAATAGAAGGAGTTTAACTGACCTTCTATCCAAACGTTTGTTTTTGGTATTTGCTCCAAGCTCCAAGCCCTCACAAGTGAACCTGTTAAAATGGAACCAAGACACAAGAATGCACTATTCTCTAGCAACCTGAAAGATGAGTTAGGATCTAAATCTATGAAAGATACAAATCATATCATTAAAACAAGATTAACACAAATGATTTGGGAAAACAAGACAAGTTATTCCATTACAACTTGAAGAGTACTTACAAAAGGTGCTTGATGTCCAAGCCAATCCTCCAACTCCAAGTGTCTTCTCCTCTAGCTATCTCCACAATGCTGCAAGACCATAAGTTTGGTGCTCTCAAGAGTCCTCCCCTTTTCCAATGGCATACCTCTCTTTTATAGTGAATGGTGAGGTTAACCAACAAGAGAGATGGGTGGATCTAAGGAGAGATAAGTGGATCAGGGTTTCTAATCGAAGGAGATGATTTGAGATCGAATCAAGGAACCCAATCTTCCATTATCTTCGAAAATCCAAAATCCCATGAGCCAAGGGAAAAAAGCTACTAGACACTACCGCGTTCTTCTTTTTCCCCAAAGCGCGGCAGTGCCGCGTTCTGCAGTCTTTGCAAAGCGCGGTACTCTTTTAATAGCTTTTTTCCCTTGGCTCATGGGATTTTGGATTTTCGAAGATAATGGAAGATTGGGTTCCTTGATTCGATCTCAACTCATCTCCTTCGATTAGAAACCCTGATCCACTTATCTCTCCTTAGATCCACCCATCTCTCTTGTTGGTTAACCTCGCCATTCACTATAAAAGAGAGGTATGCCATTGGAAAAGGGGAGGACTCTTGAGAGCACCAAACTTATGGTCTTGCAGCATTGTGGAGATAGCTAGAGGAGAAGACACTTGGAGTTGGAGGATTGGCTTGGACATCAAGCACCTTTTGTAAGTACTCTTCAAGTTGTAATGGAATAACTTGTCTTGTTTTCCCAAATCATTTGTGTTAATCTTGTTTTAATGATATGATTTGTATCTTTCATAGATTTAGATCCTAACTCATCTTTCAGGTTTCTAGAGAATAGTGCATTCTTGTGTCTTGGTTCAATTTTAACAGGTTCACTTGTGAGGGCTTGGAGCTTGGAGCAAATACCAAAAACAAACGTTTGGATAGAAGGTCAGTTAAACTCCTTCTATTCTCTTTAGCATTTTAATCCTGATATGTTTGTTAGATCTAGGGATTCAAGGTAGCATTTGTTTTGTTTTGTTCTTAGCCTAGATTTAGTTAAAGTATGCTTTAGTCTAAGGGAATTTTGACTTATCCGTAGGGCAGAATTCCACATAACACGAACCAAAATCCCCTAGTATTTTTTGGCATGGTCACAACCAGTTTATCAGAGGGCCTCTCTCCTAGGAGGGATGAAGTCGCCAGACTGGTTCTGGAGGCCTGAGTGGAATACCGAAATCCATTCAGTAACTGAAGGCTACCTTTCAAAGTTCTCGGGGTATCCCTGTATGGGGGTACTGCAGTAAAAGGACCAAATGGCAGATTCACCTTTTCTGAACGTGTCATGAACGGGGTATCCTAGTTGACACTCTTTAGGATTGTCTACCCAGTGTCCCTCCCGGTAGGGGGATATCTAGCCATTGATTCAACACTCTATATTGTCTGACTTGGATTTCATCACCTTGCAGAGGATATCGTTTATTGACTCACAATACTTCTAGTTAGATGTTTGCATGATACATTACCCACCTTTGGTCTAGTAGCACCTCTTTTTTCTAGAAACTGTTTGACTATTGGTATTCTGACCAATTTTGTTGCATCCCTCCGCTTATTATAGCACAGCTGCTATAATAAGTGCTTTTTGAGGTTGATTTTTGGCCTGAGAGCCTTTATTTTCACTCCCCTTTTTTGCACTCTTGGTTGCATTAGGGTTTCGAGTTTTTTATATCACCACCTTACACTGAAATTTTTTTATTTCTCACCATTGAGAATTTTAGATGATCTTGTCATCTTCAGGGTGAACCCCCTCAGTTTAGTCTACTTGGCTCTCCACATCACCGACGTCAAGCCTTATCCCTTGACCCGACACGTCATCGGCCAAACATACAGTCATCTGATTCTGACACGCCTCACTTCACATCTGATTCTGAGGCTGAATCCGAAAACCCTACTGAATTATTACCAACCAACCTCATGGCTGGAACACAATACAACCCACTTTTTACCAATACTATTGGAGATACATCCACAAACCCTTCTACTACCATGCCATCCATGATAACAGCAACCCCTCTAGGAATGCCTAATATAGGGGACACTCCACCTTTAGGTATGCCCAACACAGGACTACCTCCTATTATGGGTATGCCAAACATAGGAATCACACCACCTGTCATTACCACAACCCAGATCCTAGGAATTCCTGGCACTATTCCTAACCCCGGTGTAACCCATGTTGCACTTGGAAACGCTGGTCCATACCAAACCACAGTAGTTGGAGGACACATACCTTCAATACCTAACATACCCTTAGGGGCTACTAGGCCACTACATAATGCCACCATGAATAGTTATGTCCCAGTTACTATGCCACACCCATCTGCTAGTTTACCTTACATGGCTAGTCTGAACTTACCAAACTTAGCTAGGCTAACCAACGATCCTATCAGGCACAACCCTACATGGCCACCCATGCCTACAAAGCTCCCCTCGGACATACCCAAGTTTGAAGGAAAACCTGGGGAGGACCCTCAAAACCACATAATGTATTTTCACCTATGGTGTTCATCTAACTCCATAGTGGATGACTCCATTCGTCTAAGACTGTTGCAACGAACATTCACTGGATCTGCAGCCAAGTGGTACATCGAACAACCACATGGGACCCACCATACTTTTACGTCTCTCGGCTCCACTTTCCTTCAATTTTTTCAGCTACCTGTACATTACGATGCAGGAGTTGAAATACTGTTGTCTTGCAGACAAAACACAGCTACCCACATCACGGACCACATCCATGAGTGGCGCAAGCGTCGTAGCCTCTGTAAGATTAAACTGGATGACCGTATATTTTTGTACTGGTTTCTTAAATCACTCCTACCCCTCATAGCAAAAGACGTAGCTTCTGAACGACCCCAGTCAGAGGAAGAAGCTATCCTAAAAGCTCAGCAATTCGACCTAATTTACGCCCAATCAGGCTATCTCTACACCATCATACCAGACGCCCCATGAGGCGATTCTTCATGCGATGACACGCCGGGGGAATCACATGCCGATGATGGTATTATTGGCCAAGTCACACCACAAATTAAACCTTTTAGCATGGTGAGCACCATAAATGCCCCAGACCTCTCTAGGGCTACATCTAATTCTGGAGCGACAACCTCCTACGCTCCAACGAATCAGACTCATCACACTCATGGACCCTCTTGTCCACAACATTGCTATGGGAAAGCGCCATTGGCATATCTACCTCCCACATACTATAACCAACCTACCACCCATAACCCAATTCAGTTCCCGCCACAACCAAAGTATTACCCACAGCAAGCTACAACAGCTAACACAACACCTCCAATAGCTCAGGGTTACCAACAACCCCAGCAGGTAACTGGACCACCTCCAGCCCCACCAACTTATTATCCACCGCAACCTGCTCCTGCACCTGCGGCAAACCAAAATCCTCTCGCTGCTCATGGGCAAGTGTACACACAACACAATCTGCCCCAACATCAAAACAACCAACGCAACCAGGGTGGACAACAAAACTGTGGAAGAGGACGTAACCGCGGCAACAACCAACAACATAATCAAGGTCCACCACCTCCCAATCCTCCAAATAATAACAATGCTGCTTCTCCCAACCAAAATCCGGATCGTCATCCCAAGCAGCCCAAAAACAATAACCTAAGAAAAAACCACCCATGTTCTATATGCGGGGTCTATGGCCACTACACACATGCTTTCCCACATTTGGAACGAGCTCGACAACTCTGGATTGATGATGCCCATCGCCAAGGGCACGCGGCTCCTCAGGCACCACCCAAACCCCCACCCCCTCAGCAACAACCTTTGGTGCTGCAAAACCCCTTACTAACCCAAGGCGTAGTGAACACTCAGCCGTTGGCTCCCCCTCAAGGCGATGTGCCACCACAACAACAGATCACTTATGCTGCTCTTGATCAACCCATGTTCGATTCAGGTACCCACCACTTGTTAATGATGTCATCCGCTGATGTCAACCTCCAAACACGTCGAAACCAATATGGATCCACCCCTGAAGACCCTCCCGTCGACAAAAACAGTAACGCTCATCCCACTGATCAGACATTACGTATACCTCCAGCTCCACTCGATGGCACCTCTAAAGCACCTTGCTTCCCACTTCGTCGCATCAACAATAACCCCAATCGCTGCGTCGAATTACAGCACTGTAGATGACTTAGCCCAGTCTCCCGCAGCCATGTCTGCTTTAGAAGTCTTAAAAAACTATCCTTCACAGCGCAAGACTTTGCTCTCTGCCATTGTTGCTATTGACCTCAATGATTCACAACTGATGGCATTCGATTCGAACCAGTCCAAACCATGCCTTCCTTCCACTTTAGCATTCCAAGTTTCTGTTTCCATTCAGAATCTTGTCATCCATCACTGCATTATCAATGAAGGTGCCTCTACATGCGTTATGTCCACATTCGTTTGGCAGAAGTTGTGATCCCCTACTCTCCAGCAGTCCACCACTGCATTGCGAGCCTACGATGGCCGTTCGGCTCAACCCCAAGGTCTCTTCGCTAATGTCCCCGTCCAGCTAGCTGGTAAAACCGTGCTCATTGACATAGAGGTCATCAATGCCCAACTTGATTATAACCTCTTACTTAGTCGCAGCTACATGTATGCCATGCGGGCGGTTGCCTCATCCATTTTTCGCACCATGATGTTCCCCCATGACGGACGCATGGTTAAGGTCGACCAACTCACCTATTATGATGACAAGGCCCCCACTGCACTCGAAAATGTTCTCCCCATGGTTGAACAACCTGTTTGTGGTGCAACTACCTCGTTTGTATCCTCCATGGGACCCAGACTTTACTCCAACACGCTGATGACTTCTACATTCCAATCCATTCCACCCCCGTCACCCGCGACCCACGTCTCTGACCTATGTACACTTTCCCACAATACACAAACACCCAACAATCAACTGCCCTTGTTACCCAAACCACCATTGGTACCTAGTCACATTGGTGTCACACCCATCCACACAATCCCCTTCCTATTCCCTCCCTCGGGAGTAATAAGCACCCCAGTTATGGCTACCCTCAGCCTCCCTAGGTTAACCTTAGGCTTACCCGTGTGGTATATTTCGCCTCCCATTCCCCCACCAACACCAAATGTCGTCCTACAACCGGTACAACCCATTGTCACTACTAGTCAACCACCTCCCAGTGTCACTACCCCTTCGTCATCTACGAATCCCCCTCCTCTTATCAATCCCACTGGGGGCAGAGGCCCACAACCATACACTGTTGTATCCCCTCCCAAGGTATTTAAACCCCCTCCCATGTTTTGTGCTCCCCCCAAATGCTCGTTGTGTGATGAGTTAGGCCATCCGACTCACCAATGCCCACAATTACCTACATTACAGGAACACATACAAATGCTTGACGACAACCCCAACATCCCGGTTGTTGAACTAGATCCAAACCCTAAGCCTCGTGATAAATCACTGCGTACCAACCACCCTTGTGCCATATGCAGTATTTATGGCCACTACTCACATCACTGTCCTGATCTCCTAGACTACAGAGTAGCTCTCTACAAGATGAATAATTTTGACCTTGAGACAACACCCACCACAATGGAGGAGATCTACCCTCTCGTATCACCCCCATCCGGAGATATTAACACCATTTATATGATCTCTTCGACTACCACTCCCTCGTCAAACGATTTGACCACTCAAAGTTTCTGCAATGATGAGGAGATTCTAGAGGCTCTTACTACCCTTAATTACCCTTGGGAAGACATGCACCATCATTCCTACTTCCTCCCAGAACAATCCTCCTCCACCACAACCACCCAATTTGCGGTTGAGTCCAAAGATTTCCTCCCCACCAAAGTCGACTGGTTTAAGGACCCTATTCCTACTCGTGATGCCTTTGAGGAAGGGAACATGTCCAACATTTCCCCTATTATACAAATCGACATTTCCACCACACCTGGAAAACCTGAGCTCATCTCACTAGGTGCATCTTGCACTCAACCGGAAACTCAGGCATATAAGAAAATCTTCCAAGAGTTTCATGATGTCTTCGCCTGGTCTTACACAGAGATGCCTGGCCGCAGCTCTGCAAATGAGCATACGTCACCTTAACGTTTTCTTGGACTCACAACTCCTTGTTTCCCGGCTCAACAATGATTACCAGGTACGTGATCCCTGTCTTTTCAGAAAATTCTTGCACACTAAACAAATGGTTCAACAATTTGAATCCATTTCATTTACACATGTCCCAAGAAATCTCAATAGTGTAGCAAACCATATGGCCAACAACATTCTTGACTGGCACACCAATCAAATCATATCATAAACAAAAATGCATCCACATGCATAACATGTGCCTCCATGGGCATATACAAAAAATCAAAATGTTGCATCCACGTGCATAACATGTGCCTCCACGGGCATACAGAAAATCAAACATGCCTCCACGGGTGAACAAAAAGACAATGAATGCATCCATGTGCATACACGACTATATACCAACATCATATATATATATATCATCATAATATAGTCAAAACATGTCATAGGTGCCCTCAGCACCCAATATAATAAAATACATCAGCCGTACAAAAACTACTTCCCCATATGCTCATCAGCATTTGGGGGGCAGATACAATATCATCTAATCATCATGGTCCCTAGGCTCCTCTGGCGCCTCCTCCGCTGGCCCCGCCAGATCATGCCAAGCCCAAACTCTCCTCTCCACCAGCCCTGCTGGAGCATCTCATAAATGAATCCTCCCCTCCATCGGCCCTGCCTGATCCTACCGAGCCCCCTCCCTCCACTCAGCCACCAACAACACTGCTCTCAGCAGGATTGAGCACCACTCACAAGGCGCATCGAAACATCACTCAACGATGTCCCGATCTAAATCCCTCCACCCATCCTCTGGGAATCCCACCAGAATCATATCTAATGTCTCTCAAACACCCTCAACAGCATCATCTCGAGGGCCAGATCCTCGACCGTGAGCCCCAAATCCTCGACCATGTGGAGGCGGTACCGCTACAGGAGGTGGAGCAACCACCATCACCCGTCCCCTATGAGCCAAATAGTCAGTTCGTGGTACAGGACCAACATCTACACAATCACGCAAGCAACCATCATATAAATATCTAACTATAGTCATAACAAACATATCTAAAAAATAAATGATATAGTAGAGAACAAAACACAAAACATACCATCTAAACCCCAAGCCTGTCCCTGGGCTCGAGGCATCTCCAGATCTCCTCGATAATCCATACCAGCATATGGATAGTCCTCAATCAGCAGGGGGATCTGCTCCCACTGCTCGTACATCTCCTGTGAAAAGAACCCGCGGATGCCACCACCACCGCGAGGCATCATCTGCCCCCATTGCACCATGCGTGGCTCACTCACCAAACCATCCCAAACTGGCACCCATGGCTGCAAAGTCAGTACCCTCTCAAGGAAAAAAAACACAAAAAGGAGGCATAGCAGAACTCTCCCCCCTCTCGACTGACCTTTTCCAGATCTCTCCGGACACCATCCAAGAACATCTGACCCCATGCATAGTAGGTCCCCCTCAGTACATAATCCACCATCATCGTTTGTCCCCCCAACAAACGATGGGGCGCTACGGCACCCAACACCTGCAGAACATAAGCCCCGACAGCCCGCATGTCCCACTCCCGCAATGATCTCAGACTCAGAGCGTTGTTCTGCACAATCGCCCCAGGAACACAGAAGGTCTCCAGGAGGTCCTGCATGTCCACACCTGTCGGGATCCTCGGCAGAAGATCCCCCACCTCCCCTAAGCGAGGTAACCCGGTAAGAAAATATACATCAGTAAGGGTGATCTCCAACCTCTCACCCCCAACAATAAAGGCACTCTCTGCAGGAACCCACCAACTCACCAATTTGTTCAGTAGTGGTCCTACTGAATGCATTGGTGGAATCTGAGTGAACTTCAGTAGTCCACTCACCGCTAGAGCCTGCCGGACCCCCTGATCAGTCCGAATCCGAACCATCAAATCCTCCTCCATCTCTCACTCTCACCATGACACCAATGGTCTCCTCAACATCCTGCCAAAAAACAAAGAAACTTTTAGCACCAGAATTTTTTTTTCAAAAAATACCATCGTGGTTTTTCCATCAAAATACGCGATGATCATCGCGGCTTCCATACAAGAACCCGCGATGAACATCGCGGGTATTGGCTAGACAGTCGCGATGAACATCGTGACTGTCTCCCCATACTCACGATGAACATCGCGACTTTCAACCTGACAGTTGCAATGAACATCGCGACTGTCAACCTCAAACCCACGATGTCCATCATGGCAAAAGAGACGAAACCCGTGATATTCCACGTTGGAAGGCCAACATGGAATTTCACGGCCTTCGGGGGCCTACCGTTAACCAAAAAAGACATAATTGAAAAGGCTAAGGCAAATACGGTTACCTGAAACTCACGAAATCGAAAACCAATGGTCAAATATCCCGGAAATCAAGATAGAGCTCTGACTGCTCTGCCAAACTCACATGTAACAATGACACATCATATGGTCCCCATGCCCTATTTATAGAAATTCCACCATTTTTCAAACAACCATTCCGGTGTCATACGACGTCCGTTCCTCAAACCATTGGTACCGTTGGAATCAGCACAGCGAGAACTTCATGATAGTTCCTTCCTTTTCCTGTTTTCATGAGGTCCATTTTTTGACAAATTTTTCATGCCCTCATTGCCTCGGTTTGTGTGCCACATCGACCGTCTTCCGTTTTTGACAAGTTTTATATCACTGGATTCAGTTTTCTATGCTCATGATGATGCTTGAGATCATTTCTCGCTCTCACGCCCAGATTTTTTGGGCATTTTTTCCATGCCCCCTCGTCGCCTCTGTTTGCGTGCCACATCGGCCATCGTCCATTTTTGACAAGTCTTATATCACTGGATTCAGTTTTCTGTGCTCGTGATGATGCTTGAGATCATTTCTCGCTCTCACGCCCAAATTTTTTGGGCATTTTTTCCATGCCCCCTTGTCACCTCGGTTTTCATGCCACATCGACCGTCACCCATTTTTGACAGGTCTTATGTCGCCGGATTCAGTTTTTCACGCTCGTGATGATACTTGAGATCATTTCTCAATATCACCCCATAATTTTTGGGCACTTTTTTGCCACTCATCACCTCGGTTTACGTGCCACATTGGCTATTGCCCCTTTTTGACAATCTTTATGTCACCGGATTTAGTATTCCGCACACATGATGATGCTTGAGACCTTTTCTCGCTCTCATCAATCCCCTTTTTGTTCAGTATAATTTTACCCCTTTTTCGGGCCGAGCAATCCCTTTTATGAAAAAGGCACTAAGGGAGTTTCTGTTAAGCTCTTTTCTGACTCCTAAAACAATGAAAAGATTGTCGAGCAACCTTTCTTCCTTTCATGCTCGCTAAACATATCTGAAAGGGCATCTACCTGGTATAAGTTTACCCCTTTTCTGGACCTTGTAGACTAATTACGAAAAAGGAATACTCTAGTCACATCAGCTAGAAGAGTTCTCGATTTGCATCATTTTATGCTTTTTCGGGCCTTGGAGACTAACTTATGAAAAAGAACACCAATGGAGTCCACTTACCGCTTTCAGTCTCTCTAAACATGAAAGCGACCATGAGCAATCACCATCCTGGGCTCGTAAAACCAACAGGACAGTACTCACAATCACTGCAGAGTCTTCTTATCGATTTTAGACTCCTTAAAAATGAAAGCACCAATGAGCACGAACAGTCCTGGGCTCACAAAATCCACAGGACAGTACCATTTCAGAGCACACTTTTATCCCTTCTTCAAGCTCATTAAAACTACGAAAAAGGACCCAATGGTGCTTCTTGGTGCCAGAACAGATCACATCTACTCATATGGCAGCTTCCCCATTTTGGTCGCCTTTGTTTAGAGTATTCTGCAGTATGTCACCCTGAGAATCCCTCGACAGCACCCATCAGCTTGACCCCCCAGAGTCAATACATACCCTTCAATACTTAAAATCTATGATCCCCGCACCTACAAGTCACTTCCCTACGCTACCAGTTCAACCATGTCATCATGCTCTGAACAAAGGAAGTTTGAGTCTACCCACTATATGACCCCAGTTACTTCCCATCCCAACAAGTATGTCAGTCCTACCATCAGTACTACCACACTTCAGTTCTACACCTCATGCTCCTATCAAGGAAACATCATTGCCTTGTTAGTTGCTCATCTCCCTCTGTCGACGACAGCCAAATTTATTCCAGAGGATAGACCTAGAGGTCCCTGTGTCTTGGACTCATCACAATTTATGATGAGTGCCTACGAATCATTTCGAGAAGAGTCCTTAGTGCCTCTCCAAATGGTTGTTTCTCACATGCTCGACTTCAACACCTTTATCACATCATTGAGACTCGCACAGGGTATTCATCCATTCAGTTATTAGTCGAAGACCCCGGATACCACCTGACTCTTCCACATTTGAGAGTCTACTTATGGAAACAACCAGTTACATTTTTTCTATAGATATCCGGGTTGTGCATGGCGACAGTATTCAGATGTACCCCAGTTTTATACTCCCTCGAGTATACAGTTACAAGTACTTCCCAGTGATGACTCACAGTCATTGAGTCCCTACAGATGTTGGACACGTTCCGTTTCAGCAGTTCATCAACCCTTCTGAGACCTTATTCAGAACGGTTGTTGCTCTATTCCAGTGTATCAGTTATTGAGATCAGTCATGTTATGATCATCTGTACATCCCAAAATAATGTCCCCTCTGGACCATTATGATGTACCAGCAGATTTTTTATGTATTTTTTAGGTCCCCCTTCTCAGGACTAATTGTTATGTATATGTCTTGATACGAGCATGGGTATGCCCACCTCGTCCATTATCAGAGCTTATCCCTCATTCATATTGAGGCCATGTAATATTGTTTATTTTGCAGCTTCCAAGGGTCGTGGATCTAGTATCCAATTGGTCTCTTCTCTTCCCCAAACCCCAGAAAAAAGACAAAAGAACTATGATTTCTATCAGCCATACGATGAGCTCCTGCCCTCACACATCAGGGGGCAATCTGTTAACACCCAAAAATTGCTCACTAGCTCATGTTGGAGCCTAGGCCGTAGCTACGGTAAAGCTGCAAATTTTGGGGAAAAAGCACAAGTATGAAAGGAAAGTGCTAATTTTGGGACAAGCACTAAGTTTTGGGTAAGAAGGAGACGGTGCGCAGTACGGTGCCAGATGGACAAGCTCAGCGAAGATCACGGACCGGAAATCACGGAGCTCACGCGCACGTCATAGAAGAATGAAGGTGGCTCAGCTACCATAATAAATAAGGCGATGGAGTAGAGGGCTCAGCTACCCTCATTTAAAGGCTAAGTACAGAAGTTATGGTTGC
Source organism: Larix kaempferi (assembly GCA_027924585.1). Taxonomy (NCBI): domain Eukaryota; kingdom Viridiplantae; phylum Streptophyta; class Pinopsida; order Pinales; family Pinaceae; genus Larix; species Larix kaempferi. The sequence goes on from BSBM01000104.1 coordinate 3,044,296, forward strand.
TCGGATCAAGGAGGAGCAACGGACCAGAGCATTGAAGGTGAAGGACAAGTGCCCATACCCACAATCTGCGCCGAAAGTCAAGGAGCCTGCAGGAACCGGCGACATGACTACAAGCGGCGCCTACAGTACACCTAGCCATGTGCGTGGTTAGGGTTTTTGGGAATCACTGTTGGGAAAGGCCCACAGTTTTGTAAAGGTGTGACCGTCATGGCCACCTATATATATGTATACATGATAAGAAGAAGAGTTAGATATTTTGGGATAGTTAGATGGTTAGACTGTTCGATAGTCAGTCTCAAGGATAGATCATGTGTTGATTATCCTTTGCTATGTTTTCTACCGAGTGTGTAGAACTTAAGTAAGAATCGGATAGCCGAGGAGCTAATCCCTGAGTTGCCAGACAGTCTGAGTTGACGTCTGCGCCTTTGTAATCTCTGTAGAGAAGAGACTAGATTGAGAGAAGGGCTCCCAGCTGTGTGCATGGAGTTTCCTGTAAGAATCTAAGGCTGCAGCTGTGTGCGCAGCATGTTGTATAACTCTATCATTTTCTGGTTAATATAACACTCCCGAGGACGTGGCTTCCCTCGAGGAGGTGAACTTTGCATATTTCTTCTTGTTATAATGTTTGCGTGAATGATTACTGTTTAAGTTCATTACCTGTGTATACAAGACTCTTGCATTATCTTTGTGACTGTGTAAGTGAGTTTGGGAAGGTCCCTTGATAGCTATAAGTGTTAAGTACTGAAGAAGTGGTGGAGCACTGTCGCGGCAGCGATCGAGGAATGCGATACTGCGCTGGGCGCACAGGGCGAAGAGGTACTTAACGCGTTGACGCAAGGAATACTTGCCTTCTGCGCCAGAGAGGAGACTTGCGAAGCGGGCATGCTGAGGAAGGGAGCCGCGCAGTTGCGCCGAGGGGCCTGCGGGAAAGTCGGACCACCGACATCTGAGGAACCGGAAGAGGAAGAACAATCTCCGCGTCACCAAGGTTAAGGAAATCTGATTCCTTAACCCCCCCATAGCCACTTCGGGTGAGACCTCGAGCTGCTGCGCAGCTCGTTGCCGAGAGGGCCAGTGCGCCAAGGGGTTTGTTGCTGCGCTTCATTAAAACCCGGGTCTGCCCAAGAAAGCAGCCAACAAATGGTTCCGTTGCCTTGCGACTTGCTGTTGTGAGACTTGTTATTTCGGCGACGCGCGAGATCGAGGAGAACAAATGGTTCCGTTGCCTTGCGACTTGCTGTTGTGAGACTTGTTATTTCGGCGACGCGCGAGATCGAGGAGAACAAATGGTCCCGTTTCCTTGCGACTTGCTGTTGTGAGACTTGTTATTTCGGCGACGCGCGAGATCGAGGAGAACAAATGGTTCCGTTGTCTTGCGACTTGCTGCTGTGACTTACTATTTCTGCGACGTCTGAGATTGTTGCTGAAGCCAGCACAAGGTTCTATTACACTGAGACTTGCTCAGTTAACAAATGTGTTACTGGAATCCTACAGCTAAAGAAATTGGAGACTGGTTTGATTTAAAGGCTAAAGAGTTCGCTGAACAAGAAAATAGAAGTTCTACGCTCCAAACAGAAGACTGGTTGCAGAAGTATATTTATACTGACCTTCACGAAATTTTCTTTGTTACATTCGCACTGGAGTTGCACGCTTGGATAGCCAAGTTAGCAGACTCTAGACCTACTGTGCATATTGATCGACCCGTCGCTTGGACGCCTGAGCTAGTCAGTATTGTGAAGCAGATAGACAATCCTGTGTCCCGCGCAGTAGAATTTTGGTTGAATAGTCTACTGAAAGGTTTCATCACCGAGTTTGCAGTAGATACAAGAAAGAGTTTCAGTGAAGCTGAGAGGAATTTCTTCCAAGTACACAGAGGTAAGTTCTTAAATTCTCTGAACTTATGGATTAAAATGCTTCTGTATGAAAAAGGAAAGCTATGTATTACTTCTGATGAATAGCATAGACAAGTAATGTCCGTAGATTCTGATAGTGATCCTGAACTTATTGGTTGCACTCGTAGTGGAAAACGATATAAAGTAGGCCTTGACCAATATTCTTTTGAGTCTAGCCCAGACGATAGCCAAGTCCCTAGAGCAAGCCATATAGAAAGACAAGGGAGTGCTCATATCCCTTATCACCCCTTTACACCGCAAAAACTAGACGGAGCTCAGTATAACCCCGCAGTAACACCTTCTAGTAGCCCACACGGTACTTCTAGTACCTCTGTACCACCTTTATTTAACCAGCCCAGAAGCACTGCTACAGCAGCCTCACCTCAACCTAGCACAAGAAGGATGGGTGATGACATGAAGCTACCAACTTTTAGAGGAACAGGGATAGAAGACCCTGAGCAGCACTGGTTCTTATGTGAAGCCATTTGGACAATTAAGCAAATTAATGATGATGCTGTTAAACTGGTTCAGTTAGCAACCACACTAAGAGAAAGAGCCTTAACTTGGTTCATGAAATACTCAGCAGCACAGAATAGAACGCTTGCTGATGTAAGAAATGCCATGATTCGGGAATTTAAGAAACCTAAATCAGAATCACAGTGTATCACAGAGCTCAAAGACATCAAACAGTTACCTACAGAATCAGTATGGGACTTTGACCAGAAGTTCAAAGCCTTGATAGATCAAGTAAGCTTCGAGTTTGCACCACAGCAGCATAAAGAATGGTTCATTGCTGCGCTCCTCCCACACATTAGACTTCCTCTTATGAAACAGAATCTCAATACTCAGGAACAAGCTCTAGAGATGGCTATGAAACTAGAAGCTTTTCCCATTGCGGGAACAAGCAACGATGTTGCGCAGTTGCAGAACCAATTAGCAAACTTAACCTTGCAAGTGCATGATATTAAGAAAGGCAAGGAGATTAAGGAAGAAATTTGGTGTACAAAATGTAAAGCCCAAGGTCATTCAAAGGACCAATGCCCCGTTTTCATAGACTATATTGCAACTGGAGCACCTAACCCTTTACCACAGGCACAAGGGCCTTGGTGTGAAATCTGTAGAACTAGAGGTCATAGACCACAAGAATGTCACTTACTTCAGAAATACGTACAAACTCCAAAGAATCTTTATTGTAATTTCTGTAAATCCGTAGGTCATGATGAGAACAATTGTAGAGCATATGATCTTATGATAGAAAGAAAGCATGATGTTTATAGGGTACAAGCAGAGACACAAGGACTTACAGCAGGTCCACCGTATGACCAAACTCGCGACGCCCGAGCAGGAAATTACAGGGGACGCAGACGCACAACAAATTTTGGTCGTGGAAGAGGACAGATCACTTGTTATAATTGCGGAGCACAAGGTCATTTTGCCAGGGATTGCCAAAATCCTACAACCCTCTGCAGGTATTGTAAATCTTCTGACCATATCATTGAAGAATTCCTTCAGTTACAGGCTAAGATGCAAGCAAAGACCCCACAGGTCAATCAGAATATTCAGTTGATTGGAGCAGAAAAAAGAGAACCAGACCCTACAGTTAATATAGTGACACGCAGTGGAGCAACCACTGGTGCGCAAGAGATGGGAATGGGAAAGCAAGCGACGCAATGGGTGTGCCGCGCTGATATTAAACCAGCCCCACTTAACCTGCAGAAGCAAAGAGAAGCATTCAAGCAAGCTCAAGAGTATTTCTCAGATCCGAGAGCTTCAAGTTCTGCCGCAATTCCGCAGAACAATATTAGATCGCAAGTGCTAAGACAAGACAACCTGGTACAAGAACAGGCCACTACAGCTGGAAGGCCTGACGAGGAGCATGCACTAGGTAGTGTTCATGCGTTCCTGCGACAATGTTTAAAATTGTTGTGCAATGAAAAGGCAACTCTAGAACTCCAACACCTGTTGGATCAGTGCCAACAGTCTGCTTCGACAAACACACCGCAGTTTGCTGTTCACCAGATTAGGAGTCACATTAGAACTGGAAAAGAGATGAGGCTCACAGCGTAGATTGGAGCATTTGAAATGGACGAAGTCATGTTAGATCTGGGTTCAGAAGCCAATGTTCTCACTATGCAGACATGGGAACAGATGGGAAGCCCTCAGCTTACAAGATCCCCTATCCAGCTAAGACTCGTGAATCAGCAACGAGTCTCTCCATTGGGCAGATTACCCAACGTACCTATTGATATTGAAGGAGTAAGAAGCTCTGCAGATTTTGAAGTAATCAAAATCCTGGATGATAGTAGACCATACCCAGCACTTTTAGGAATAGACTGGGCATTTGATAATTTGGCTGTCATTAATTTGAAGAAAAAACAGATGACCTTTGAGGATGACCAGATTAGGGTCATCGCACCACTTGATCCTATTCAAGGACCAAGGTATATAGAACCTATTTGGGCAGAAGAAGAAGCGCGCCAAATGGAAAGTTTGTATCAGATGACTGCTAATCAGAGTGACTATGTCAACCCCACAGCAGATGGCCATATCAGCTGGCGATGCGATAGCTCGTGCACATCAGACTCAGATGCAGGATTGGAAAACTGGCAGAATCGTTTACATGAGGTTTCTGGAAGACGTTGCGCTATGATGACTAAATCCATTCGATGGATTGGCACAGAATTAACTGACACTCCAATTTTTGATGGTTTAACTGAAGTAACTAAATTCATACATGAATATGAACAAAAGCTTCCAGAACAGCAGCGCATACAGGCACTGGATGTAGCATTGCGCGCCACACCCGCAAGATGGTGGGTTGCGCATAAGGAGAATATTCATACATGGCAAGACTGTCGCAGATTGATACTGCGCAGATTTCAGGACACCACGGCCGGAACCCTACGCAAATACGAGGGACAGAGTGACCCCAGGTCACACATTGAAGCATGTATTCAGCAATGGTCAGAATTTCCGGAAGATGAATGGGTTCACCTATTCATCCACACATTGGATACAGTTCCAAGGAATTGGTATACTGAAACAGAATTGCGCAAAGGCACTATCAGTTGGCCTCTTACGATAGAAAGATTTCAACTTACCTTCAGCTTTGAGTCAGAACATCCAAGCATCGATCAGGCTTTGAAGTATATTAAAAAGAAGATATTTGAACAATGCCCGTTATCAGAATATTCCCAACCAGATTGGGCTGTCCAGATAGAACATGCCCTGGAATGTTATAACTTCACCGCTGAAGATGAGGAGGACGATCCTCGCAACATCAATATCCCGGAATCAGAAGGGACGCGCAATATTGAAGGTCCTGAGCTTGATATTCCTGCCATCACAGAACACATCAAGCTCAAGAAGATTAACATTGGTACAGAAGCTGAACCAAAGTTTGCTTCTATAGGAGATTATTGGGATGATGAAACTGTTGGACATGTTTCAGAATTATTGCGTGACTACCAGGATATCTTTCCTACCAAGTTCACAGAAATGAAAGGCATCCTAGGAGACTTAGGAGTGATGCGCATACCTCTGAAACCAGACGCCAAGCCAGTAAAGCAGCGCCCATACAGGTTGAACCCACGCTATAAAGAAAAAGTCAAAGAAGAAATTGATAAAATGCTCGCAGTAGGTATTATTGAACCAGTAGAGGAAAGCGATTGGATTAGTCCTATGGTGGTCCAAGAAAAGAAAACGAAAGGTGAAATAAGAATGTGTGTCGACTTGCGCAAACTCAATGATGCATCATCACACGATCCATTTCCCACTCCTTTCACAGATGAAGTACTTGAAATGTTGGAGGACAAGAGGCTTACTCTTTCACTGATGGTTTTTCGGGATATCATCAGATCAGAATCCATCCGGACGACCGCCACAAGACTACTTTTGCAACTGAATGGGGCTCATTCCAGTATACGGTAATGCCCTTTGGTCTTAAAAACGCACCTGCTATCTTCTCTAGAGTTGTTGTTGCTGTTTTTAAAGAATTCATTCACAAGTTTTTAGAAGTCTATTTTGATGACTGGACTGTATTTGGCCTATTAAAGAACCATATTGCAAATCTGCGCATGATGTTAGAAAAATGTAGACAGCATCAGATTTCCCTTAACTTGAAAAAATGTATATTTTGTGCGCCCTTTGGTATTTTGTTGGGACATATTGTATGCAGACAAGGACTCCTGATGGATCCTGCGAAGGTTGCCATCATTGCTAATTTACCTGCGCCCAACTCAGTTAAGCAATTGCGCACTACATTGGGACATACAGGATACTACAGAAAATTCATCAAAGGATATGCAAGGATCACAGCGCCTATGGAAAGATTGCTGAAAAAGGATTCGAAGTTCCAATGGACAGAAGAATGCCAACAGAGCTTGGACACACTTAAAGACAAGATGATCACAGCGCCTATTCTAGTTTTCCCGGACTGGAGAAAACCTTTTCATGTTCATGTTGATGCTTCTTCCATAGCATTGGGGGTTGTTCTTACACAGTCTGGAGAAGGAAGTATTGACCACCCGATTGCTTACTCCAGCAGAAAGCTATCTACAGCTGAGAGAAACTACACCACTACAGAAAGGGAAGGACTAGCTATGGTGTATGCCCTACAAAAATTCAGACACTACCTGTTAGGCGCACATTTTAAAATGTATACTGACCATTCTGCTTTGAAATATTTGGTCAATAAACCAGTGTTAGGAGGAAGAATTTGCAGATGGCTACTGCTCTTTCAAGAATATGATTTCGAGGTTATTGTAAAGCCAGGTAGATTGAATGCAGGGCCTGACCATCTATCCAGGATAGAGTCAGGAGAGGAACCTACAAGTCTGGAGGACAATCTGCCTGACGCATAGTTGTTTTCTATTCAAGCAGCAGATGAATATTATTCTGATATTCTTGAGTTTCTCACTACCGGGCAAGCGCCGGCTGAGTTTACAATCCAGCAGAAGAAGAAACTTGTTGTCAGAGCCGCAGAATTCACTTTGATAGCAGGCCAGCTTTATAAGTTGGGCCCTGACGAAGTTTTGCGCAGATGTATCTTACCACATGAAAAGAGCTCTATCATCGCAGAAGCGCATTCAGGTACCGCAGGAGGCCATTTCGCAGGAAAGCCGACTGTGCAAAAGATATTAGCCGTAGGTCTTTGGTGGCCGACATTGCACAAGGATACTAAGGCGTTCTGTAAATGTTGCGATGTGTGCCAGCGAACAGGAAAACCTTCAAGGAGAGATCAAATGCCGCTAAGACCCCAGATCACACTGCGTGCTTTTGATAAATGGGCCATTGACTTTGTAGGACCTATTAACCCACCAGGAAAAAGAACTGGCGCAAGATACATCATTACAGCTACTGAATACCTCACCAGATGGGCTGAGGCGAAGCCAGTTAAGAACTGCGACGCTGCTACGGCCGCGCAGTTCATTTTCGAGAATATTATCACTAGATTTGGATGTCCAGTGATTCTCATGAGCGATCAGGGTACACATTTCCTCAATGAGACTATAGAAGCCCTTACTGAAGAATTCCAAATTAGTCACCATAAGAGTACACCCTACCACCCTCAAGCTAATGGTACGGTGGAGGCATTCAATAAAATTCTTGAGAATGCCCTGACGAAGATCTGTAATCAACAAAGAGATGATTGGGACCTTAGAGTCACAGCTGTATTATGGGCTTACAGAACCACTTGCAAGAAACTAATAGGCCACACACCTTTCAGTTTGGTGTATGGACAAGAAGCAGTTATGCCCATGGAATTCATTATTCCCAGTCTTAGAATTGCGCAAATTACAGAAATGGCAGATCCTGATACTATGAGCGCAAGATTCTCACAACTGCTTGCCTTAGAAGAAGACAGACTCTTAGCCGGATTCCATCAACAGGTACAGAAGGCAAGACAGAAAGCTTGGCATGACAGGCATATTAAGAATAAAGTCTTTCAGGAACGAGACTTGGTACTCCTCTATGACAGTAAATTTACCAAGTTCCCAGGCAAGTTTCGTGTACATTGGTTAGGCCCTTTTCAGGTGACGAAGATAACTGAAGGAGGAGCAGTTCAGCTTGCAAAGCTTGATGGAGAATTACTACCTACAATGATCAACGGGAGTCGGCTCAAGCTTTATCGCGACGGCCACTCCGCTCTATCGACCTAATATATTGCTAAAAAGATGCAGATGCCCAGTGTAGTTGAAAGAGGCACCGCATTCAGTCTACACGGAAGTTGCGAGACACTCAGTCTCCGGCTTCCTGCGCAGTTCCTAGAAGCGTCCGCGCATGTCTAAAGTTTGGTTGGAGCGAACATAGTTGTGCTCTTGCGAAGCTTCTCCCCGGACCGTTGAACTATCGCTCTTGCGGAGTTCCCTTTGATAAATTGCCGCTTGAAAAAGTTTTGTTGTGGACCCCTATAGGCACAGTTCCCTATGTTGAAATGACCTGCCGAAAATTTTGAATTACAGCAGTTATGTAGCCACGTCTGAATAAATGAAGGATAAGTCCGCTATTTAAGTCTAGCCGCTCTAACGGATTCGGCTTGATCTCCGAAAGATTTGCATTTAACTCAGGCGCCGAAAGCATTAGCTTCTCCCGGAAGGCTGTCAGAGCCCGTCAATCACAATAAATGCACCAATGCGGCGAGGAGGATAGCGTGTTGTCAACTCATGTATAGCCGCCTATAGCTACGTAACCCCACTTGGTCGCATTTACTATCACCTCTGGCTATAAATACCTTACACTTGTATAATTTTTGGGTTACTTTCCTCGAGTTGCTATCTTGTTTAAGAATCCAAGTTATTGTGTTCAGAGCCGAGTTGTGCAGAGTATTTTCCCTTGTTTTCAGCGTCCATATCCTACGCAGGTCCACCATTTGCTGTCCAAAGTTTTTTGTTCCCTACATCGGCTCACGACGGAGAACCTGTCGACTGAAGAAGTTGTTCGTCAATTCCTGCGCCGAGGCTTAGATTTCGGCATGACTACTCCAGTCACGGCTTCGACTTATGTACACCCTGGTTATCAGGATCCCAGACAGTCTCCGGCTACAAGAGCGTCTCCCTCGCAGCCAGAAGAACCTGTTCTAGAGCCGTTGGCCACCATGGCGAACTATATTCCGCCGCGTCCAGATGATGCACCAGAAGTACAGATCCCGAAGAATGCAAAGTATCCCATTCCATTACCGCCACTACCGGCTAGTGTGCGGGTAGAAGGGAAACTGTTGGGACACATTCCACTGGTCAAATTCTCTGATTTCAATCTGGGAGACTATAAAACGTATCCCCAGTTTGCGCTAGATCGATATCTGACGATAGTTCACAATCCCATCCGAAAGGTCGATGAATTTACCCCAAGGGGATTTGCAGCAAACTTGGAGAAGCCAGGTTTGTTGAATTTGTTGAAGCTACCGCACTTTGGGCGTAGCAACGAAGTCAATGCAGTTGTTAAGACGCTGCTTTCATGTGTTCATGGAGGTTACCTTTGGCTCGGGAGGCCAATTGATCTAAATGTTGATTTGATTCACCGCATCACCGGTCTATCTAAGGCTGGTAAGGATCCCAATATTCACTTTGTGGGAAAGGACAAAGACAGGAAATTGGCTGCACAGCTGGTGCAGAAGTATAACTTGACAAGAGGAGGTCGGGCTTATGACCTCACTACAATATAATATGAGGCACTTCGATTTACAGGAAGTCTGCTTGCAGGCAGACTTCTCACAAAGTGCCGACCGAAGGAAGTTACTGGAGCTGTCGTGGAGCTCGCCATCGCAGCTGCGGAGGGAGAGCAGTACAACTGGTCTCTCTTCCTGCTGAACTCTTTCTTGGCTGATTGCCTGAATGTGCAGGACAATGCAGCCCAATCATTCCATTTTTCGTGGCTTCTAATTTTATGCGCTCTCGTTGGGTGGAAGGAGCCCCCGAATACTCAGTTCCTTCCGCGCCGCGTAGGAGAGGTTGTCGGCATGCACTACATCAACCTCTGGGATTCTCCCAATCCCGCGAAGCGCAAGATGAATCGTGCTGTATTTTGTGAATACTACTATCTCCTCAGAGATACTATTCAAGAAATGCCAAGGCTGAGCCAAGAGACAGCCACATTATATGAAGGAAAGTTGGCTTTTACTGCCGACATACATCAACTTTACCTCCGCCCTTGCGGCATTCCAGATGAATGGGCGCTAGGCCTTTACAGGATGACTACCGAGGATGTTGAAGAAACCATCAAGTCTTGGTCGGATGAGTGGAGGGAGGCCGCCGATCTTGCATCCGCGCTACCAACCACCGCTACGAAAGAGAAGGATAAGGGCAAGGAATCCCCGGAGCAAAGAAGTGATGAAGGTTCCACAGAACCGGCCACCAAGAAGCAAAAAGTGTCGCATCCCGCTGAGGCTATTCCCTCGGGGATCGACCAGTACCTACACGAGCAATTTCGCGAGCTGCGCAATGCGCACACTCACATCAGAAGTGCTTTATATTTGCAGTTCGTAGAATTGAAAGGTCTCACAGGAAGAGTTGTGCAGACCCATGCGCCAGCATCTACTTCGCAGGCGCCACAAGAAATTCCAAGTGCCGAGCGAGTTGAAGAACTCATAGAAAGGCATACTGTCGTGCATATTCCGCCTACCAGCATGACACTTCCAGATCCGCTAGCTGCACTACAGGTAAGCGCCGTTGGGCTAGTTGAAATCAATTTGTCTCTAATTCCTATAGAGACTCTACAGCTAGTGCATGAGAAAGTTTCTCTTGAGTTGAGAGCTAGAGAGCTCTCTACATTTCAGGAAAATCAACGACTACAATCGCAGGAGTTAGAGTTGAAGGCAATCCATAAGAATACCTCTGAGAAGCTTGCACTTTATGAGGCGCAAGACATCGGCATCAGAAACGCAGTGGATGAGATTGCCCAGGAATTGCCGGCTTGCGAGATTCAACCAGACCTCCCTCTGGTTGCAAAAGTTCAAATTATTGGAGAAAGGGCGAAAACCCTGGAGCAAGAAATAGTTGCTATGGCTGAAGGCCATAGAACCCAGATCGCTGAGCTAGAAGCTCGCGTTGCTGCGCAGTTTACGGATGATGCGCAGGTACAATTTGAAGCACTGAGCAGAGCTTCCACATAGATGAAAGATAGAATACAGGAAGCCGAGAACCTGATGAGCCAAGCTATGGAAGCTTGGATGGAGCTTGAGAAGCTCCCTTTTAAAGTTGGTCTGTCAGAACAGGTGCAAGCTGCAGAACAGTCTCTCACTGTTCTGACTGAAGAAGCTAAGGCCTTAACAGGCTTACAAAAAATGAAGAAAATGAGTGAAGTGCGCAGAATGCAGCAGCAACTGCACAAGCTCAGAACTGAAGATGAGAAGCTCACCAACAACATTCAGCCATTCATGGATGAGTATGCTGATATCGTTGGTCAAGTCGAGGCAAAAATCAAAGAGATTGCTGAATCTCAAGAGGTGATTGATACCATCACTAAAGAAGAAGCCACCGCAGAAACGGTGCAGACAGCTATGGAGTGTATCGATGAATTGGACTCCGCTATTGCGCAGTGGAAGAAAACATTTGCGGAGACCCAAGCACAAGAAGATGCACAAATCAAGCGACCACACGCTAGTGCGAGTGGCTCGAGGGCGAGCCACAAGTGAGTGTTAGGGGCCTGTTGGAGCCTAGGCCGTAGCTACGGTAAAGCTGCGAATTTTGGGGAAAAAGCACAAGTATGAAAGGAAAGTGCTAATTTTGGGACAAGCACTAATTTTTGGGTAAGAAGGAGACGGTGCGCAGTACGGTGCCAGATGGACAAGCTCAGCGAAGATCACGGACCGGAAATCACGGAGCTCGCGCGCACGTCATAGAAGAATGAAGGTGGCTCAGCTACCATAATAAATAAGGCGATGGAGTAGAGGGCTCAGCTACCCTCATTTAAAGGCTAAGTACAGAAGTTATGGTTGCTCGGATCAAGGAGGAGCAACGGACCAGAGCATTGAAGGCGAAGGACAAGCGCCCATACCCACAATCTGCGCCGAAAGTCAAGGAGCCTGTAGGAACCGGCGACATGACTACAAGCGGCGCCTACAGTACACCTAGCCATGTGCGTGGTTAGGGTTTTTGGGAATCACTGTTGGGAAAGGCCCACAGTTTTGTAAAGGTGTGACCGTCATGGCCACCTATATATATGTATACATGATAAGAAGAAGAGTTAGATATTTTGGGATAGTTAGATGGTTAGACTGTTTGATAGTCAGTCTCAAGGATAGATCATGTGTTGATTATCCTTTGCTATGTTTTCTATCGAGTGTGTAGAACTTAAGTAAGAATCGGATAGCCGAGGAGCTAATCCCTGAGTTGCCAGACAGTCTGAGTTGACGTCTGCGCCTTTGTAATCTCTGTAGAGAAGAGACTAGATTGAGAGAAGGGCTCCCAGCTATGTGCGTGGAGTTTCCTGTAAGAATCTAAGGCTGCAGCTGTGTGCGCAGCATGTTGTATAACTCTATCATTTTCTGGTTAATATAACACTCCCGAGGACGTGGCTTCCCTCGAGGAGGTGAACTTTGCATATTTCTTCTTGTTATAATGTTTGCATGAATGATTACTGTTTAAGTTCATTACCTGTGTATACAAGACTCTTGCATTATCTTTGTGACTGTGTAAGTGAGTTTGGGAAGGTCCCTTGATAGCTATAAGTGTTAAGTACTGAAGAAGTGGTGGAGCACTGTCGCGGCAGCGATCGAGGAATGCGATACTGCGCTGGGCGCGCAGGGCGAAGAGGTACTTAACGCGTCGACGCAAGGAATACTTGCCTTCTGCGCCAGAGAGGAGACTTGCGAAGCGGGCCTGCTGAGGAAGGGAGCCGCGCAGTTGCGCCGAGGGGCCTACGGGAAAGTCGGACCACCGACATCTGAGGAACCGGAAGAGGAAGAACAATCTCTGCATCACCAAGGTTAAGGAAATCTGATTCCTTAACCCCCCCATAGCCACTTCGGGTGAGACCTCGAGCTGCTGCGCAGCTCGTTGCCGAGAGGGCCAGTGCGCCAAGGGGTTTGTTGCTGCGCTTCATTAAAACCCGGGTCTGCCCAAGAAAGCAGCCAACAGCTCATTTCCTTATTCACATGACCCATTTGTCCCCTTTTTCACCATTTGAGCCTCTAAAGCCATCAAAAGGTCACCAAAAGAACTTAATACACCCCTTTTTCCACTCAAAATGAATATTTTTCCTCAAAAAGCATAAAAAACCATCAAAAAGGGTCCAGAATTCCCAAAAATATTAAAAAGAGAATAAAAATATTCAAAATATTCAAAAAAGGAAAAAGGAGGGAAAAGGTACCTAAACCATGTTGGTCAATACCATTGGTTTCCTCAAAACCATAATGGTATTCCCCTCCACCAAAAACTATAAAAAGGTGGTAGGGGCTCCTCACTTTCCATCCATCCATCATCCTATCCTCATGCTGTCAAAATCTCGCATGAGCTTTTGGCCATTGTAGCTATCTTGGAGAAGAGACCTTTGGAGCTTGGAGCTGCTCACCCTTGGATATACTCAACAATCTTCACCACTTGGAGGTATCACCATTGCAAGCACTTGCTTGCCCCTATTCTTAATACAAAAATCATTTTTTACATATTGTCAATTGTTTTGCTTTCGATAATATTTCCATTGTTTGCTTATCTATTTCACATAGATCCATGATTAATATAGTTTAAAGTAGTTTGTTATTTATTTCTATTGAGACTGCTGCTACTAGTTAGTAGGTGCACCATTGCACTAAGCTTGGTTGCAAAACTAAGCCAATAGTTGCAGCAACAACGGGACAATAAAAACTAGAGAAGCGTAAGGATTGGTGCTGGGGAAGATTACACCAACAACTAGTAGCTCTTGAATTATCTTTTCAATTTCATTTCTTTTGGTAAAAGGATGGTGACGTGGGAATACATTGGGTGGGAGGTTACCATGTACAAGTTAAATGGAATGATCATGCTCACCATGGGAAGGGGGAAGTCCTTTGGGAGTGTTAAATAATTCTTTGAATATGTGTGTCCACCAAAAGAGTTATTGGATAGTGGTACCAATGTGACCAGCACAACATAAAAATTTGTTAAGATAGTTCTAAAATAAGGGTGTGGCAAGCGACGTAATGTGTTTCTTTATATACCCATCCAAGATCTAATTTTTTTTTATATACTCCTCTTGACGGATTTGTACTCCCACCTATTAGGATATTTAGATACTTAGGAGTTAGTTAGGATCAACTTGGTCTAATGTTTCTTTAGTACAAGTGTGTTTATTTAGTATGCATTTGCACTTATGTAATATGGTGGTGGTCATGTTATGTTCTATACATAAATTGATATGCCAGATGGTTCATATTTACCTTGGTATTAACAAATTTTGATCCATGGCTTGACACACAATTGGTCTATGATCTCTATTTAAAGAGCATGGAGGGTCATTTTCTTTATGATCGATTGTGAGAAACTCATATGTAAATTATGTTTCTAATATATTGCCTCAAGTAGCTATTTCATTGGGGTTGTGGATTGTTTCCCTATATCAATGTTTTAACCACATAAAAACATAAGTGTGTTGATATGTGATCTGTTAAATTTTCAGTATTAAATCACAATACTATAGGATCTTTGCTGAGAGAACAACATCTACAGTATATCAATGCATGACAATCATAATATGACAAGCATCACAAGCATCACAAGAATCAAAAGCATAGAGACAAGAGACACAGAGTTTCCGTGGGGAAAACCCTAAGGTGAAAAACCCCACAACTTCCTCAGAGATAGAGAGAGAAATGGCTCAACCAAAATACAACCAAATAATACAGAGATAGTCTCCTAGCAGATGATCCTCCTCCTTCTCACTAGTGCGCCACTTTTCAGAGAGAGAGATAGATACTTTTCCGAGTGAGTAAAATAGAGATCTCCTATCTCTATTTATACTCACCTTTTTGCCCAGTGACCTACTGGGGCCGACTTGTCTACTTGAGTACATCCACATTATATTATATATTAATTAGGGCCGACCCCATAAGGTGGTCTAATAACCCATCGGCAAGTACACACACTTGCGACACTTGTCAATCCACATGACGACACTTCCTTATAGAGGAATAACACATCTCTTATAAGGGTACAATAAATATATATATAATATACTGATGAAATACATTCCGAAGTTACATATACATCAACACTCCCTCTTAACTAGGAAGGTATTTCTCGACACAGATTTGCTAGACAAGTCTTTTTCTCTGGATCATCGTCATCGATGCATCGTCATCGTCATCGTCACTGCTGCTGCTATCTCGTCCAATCTCTGTCTCTACTCGTCATAGGAAGTTCTACAGAGCCAGTCCTTTTTCATACTGGATGTAGGCCCACCACCTGCAGGTCTTCATCATCACTGGACATACTGTGGAATCCTCAGGACTTTTACGTGCGTCACAAAACCTCGAAAGAGCATCCCAGGCTGTTACGAGCACACAACTCTACCTATAGGATCTCCCAGGGCACCGAATTACATGTGACCTCACCACAAAACCTCGCAAGAGCATCTGCCAGATATCCCAGGGAACCGAATTACATGCCATAGGCAAAACCTCGAAAGACTATCTACAGATCTCCCAGGGCACCGAATTACATGTGGTCATGGAAAAACCTCGCAAGAGCATCTGCCAGATATCCCAGGGAGCCGAATTACATGCCATAGGCAAAACCTCGAAAGACTATCTGCAGATCTCCCAGGGCACCGAATTACATGCCATAGGACAAAACCTCGAAAGAGCATCTGCCAGATATCCCAGGGAACCGAATTACATGCCATAGGCAAAACCTCGAAAGACTATCTGCAGATCTCCCAGGGCACCGAATTACATGTCCTCCCAGAGAAAAACCTTGAAAGAGCATTTGCCAGATGTCCCAGGGCACCGAATTACATGCCATAGGCAAAACCTCGAAAGACCATCTGCAAATCTCCCAGGGCACTGAATTACATGCTCATCTGCACAACCTGATCCACGGCCACAGAGTATCAACCTGATACTCACCATACATTATCCTGATGTATCCATGATCATCCTGATCATCATCACTGCAACGTCCTGCTGCATGTCATCTGGAGCAACATCCTGAAGCTCGTCATCTATGATCATCCTGATCATCACTGCAACATCCTGCTGCATGTCATCTGGAGCAACATCCTGAAGCTCATCATCTATGATCATCCTGATCATCAATGCATCTACCTGATGCATACCAAGTATCTACCTGATACATATCATCATACATGATCCTCCTGATCATACAATGTATCCACCTGATACAAATACATGATACATATCATCATACATGATCCTCCTGATCATCAATGCATCTACCTGATGCATACCAAGTATCTACCTGATACATATCATCATACATGATCCTCCTGATCATCAATGTATCCACCTGATACAAATACAAATACATGATACATATCACCATACATGATCCACCTGATCATACAATGTATCCACCTGATACATATACAGATACATGGTCCAAGCATCCAACATGATGCATATACAAAATACGTACACATGATCCAACTGATCATATCCAGCATCAACATGATGCGTACATACAAAAATGATCCAACTGATCATATCCAACATCCAACATGATGCGTACATACATACAAAATGATCCAACTGATCATATCCAGCATCCAACATGATGCGTACATACATACAAAATGATCCAACTGATCATATCCAGCATCCAACATGATGCGTACATACATACATAAAAATGATCCAACTGATCATATCCAACATCCAACATGATGCGTACATACATACATAGAAATGATCCAACTGATCATATCCAAGCAGAAACCAGAACATCATCCTGATGTTCATCATCCAGCGCTTACATCCACAGCCATGTGAAGGATCCTCCTTCCAACATGCTTGGAATGGCTTCAGCAAATGTGTCCATCACTTCTTCCTTGAAGTGTCCTCGATCTGAAGAACGCCAAGCCTCTCTCTGAAGTACTCGAACTTCACCCTGGCTAGTGGCTTCGTTAGCACATCTGCAATCTGCTCGTCCGTCGCAACATACAGGAGCTTCACAGCTCCTCTCTGCACCATATCCCTGATATAGTGATATTTGATCTCTATGTGTTTCGACCTGTCATGAAACACTGGGTTCTCGGACAGCTTCACACAACTCTGGTTATCACAGAAGATACCAGTAGCCTCCAATGGGAGATCAAATAACTCAGACAGTAGCTTCCGTAGCCATACTGCCTCACAACTAGCTGAACAGGATGCAACATACTCTGCCTCAGCTGTACTCAGTGCTATGCAGGACTGCTTCCTGCTAAACCAAGAGATCACACCTGATCCCATACTGAAGCAACACCCAGATGTGCTCTTCCTATCTGCAGCACTGCCAGCCCAATCTGAATCAACATAACCCTGCAGGTTAAACTTTTGATTCGCCTCATACCTGAGCCCATAATCCACTGTACCCTTCAGGTACCTCAGAACATGCTTTACAGCAACCAGGTGAACACTCCTCGGATCCGTCAGGAACTGGCTCAATGTGTTCACAGCAAAGCAAATGTCTGGTCTCGTGTTCGTCAGGTACATCAAGGACCCAATAATCTGACGATACTTAGAAACATCAACTGGCTCAGATGAAGCATCGTAAAGAAGCTTCAGATTCGATGCCATAGGTGTGGCCATGGCTTTGCAATCCATCATCCCAAATCTCTTCAGGATATCTACTGTGTACTTCGCTTGACCAAGGAAGATCCCACCTGCATTCTGCCACACCTCCATACCTAGGAAATAGTGCATCATTCCCAAATCTTTCATATCGAATTCAGCTGCAAGCTTCCTCTTGGTATCTGCAATCATTCTGTCATCTCCTGTCACAAATAGGTCATCCACATATAGTAGTAGAATCACAGGATTCCCTTCCTCAACCTTGTAGTAAAGGTTGGAATCCGCTTTACTCTTGGTAAAGCCCAAACTAGATAGGAAACTGTCCATCCTACCATACCAGGTTCTGGGAGCTTGCTTCAAGCCATACAAGGCTTTCTTCAATCTGCATACATAAGATTCCCTGTCATGTATTTCAAAGCCGAGAGGCTGTTCCACATATACTTCCTCTTCTACTACACCATTCAGGAAAGCAGTCTTGACATCCATCTGGTGTATCTTCCATTTCATTGCTGCAGCTAGGGCAAGTACTGTTCTGATGGAAGTATATCTGGCTACAGGTGCAAAGGTTTCTTCATAGTCTATTCCTTCCTTCTGAGAGAAACCACGAGCTACGAATCTTGCTTTATATTTTTCCACACTGCCATCTGCAGCATGCTTGATTTTTTAGATCCACTTGGAAGTCACAATAGACTTCCCTTTAGGTCTTGGGACAACATCCCAAACATCATTCTTCATAATTGATTGGTATTCCTCAACCATAGCATCCTTCCATTCTTTCTTTTCTACTGCCTCCTCATAACTGGAAGGTTCTTTGTTCATAATGTCACAGAGTAAAGCAACATAACTGGTGTGTGATCTGGTTCTCTTCTTTGCTCTGTGCTCTTCTTCTGGAATGCCAAATCTTTCTGCATCATGAATGAGCTCTCTAGCCCATACAGGTTTCCTCTTGTGAGAGTTATCCTCACGGGGTGGATCTATAGGTTCTTGTGGATCTTCAAACTCACGAGCAGTTTCTGGAACTGCATCAGTCATGGTAGTGTCATGAAATCTTGTTTCCTTAGGTTCTTCATAAACTTCAATAGGTGCCTTTCTTGATTTGATGAATGCTGAATTTTCATCAAATGTTACATCCCTGCTGACATCAATCTTCTTGAACCCTGGAAAATATATTCTGTAAGCCTTCGAGCTTTCACTATAACCCACAAAGATGCCCTTCTTTCCTGAAGGATCTAGTTTAGTCCTCTTCTCCTTCGGAACATGAGTGTATACTGGACAACCAAATATTCTGAGATGGCTGACTTCAGGTGTCTTACCAGAAAAGACTTCTTTTGGTGTCTTGTTGTCCAATATCTTGTGGGGTGTTCTGTTCTGCACATATACAGCTGTTCTAGCTGCTTCTGCCCATAGATGCATAGGAAGATCCTGGTCATGCAACATTGCCCTTGCTGCTTCCATGATAGTTCTGTTCTTCCTTTCTGCAACTCCATTCTGTTGAGGATTATAAGGAGCAGTCAACTCCCTCTTAATCCCTGAATCACTGCAAAGCTTCTTGAAGTCATTTGAGGTGAATTCTCCACCATTGTCAGATCTGAATGTTTTGATTTTCTTGTCATTTTGATTCTCCATCAAGGTTTTGAATTCCTTGAATTTATCAAACACCTCATCTTTGCCCTTCAAGAAGTATACCCAAGTCTTCCTGGAGAAGTCATCAATAAATGATACATAGTAAACATACCCACTCAGAGAGCTGGATGACATAGGGCCACATACATCTGAGTGGATGATTTCTAGGATATCTTTTGCCTTGCTTTCACTGCTTGGGAAAGCCTTCTTAATGTTCTTACCTTTTGCACATCCTTTGCAAACACCTTCATGTTTGGTCTTGATTTCAGGAAGACCCTCTACAGCCTTGCTTGCAATTGGAAGTGCTCTATAGTGCATGTGAGCAAGTCTTCTATGCCAAAGTTCACTTGGCTCCATGGATTCATGTACCATGGCATGTTCAGGTTGACCCTTTAATTTATACAAGCCTCCCTCTTGCTCTCCAATCACTACTGCATCATCCATGGTCTTTCCCTTTGGCCACATTAGTACTTGGCCATCAACAAATGCAACCCTCATACCTTTTGCATCTAAAGCAGAGATGGAGAGTAAGTTCTTCTTGAGTCCAGGTACATAGAGGACTTCCTTCATCTTCAGAGATTTTCCAGAATCTAGGTTGTAAGAAGCTTCACCACTTCCTTTGATTGGGTATTGATAATCATCCCCAAGTTTTACCTTATGGGGTGATTCATGTTCAGAAAGGTTCACAAAAGATTCCTTGAACCCAGTCATGTGTTTGGAAGCCCCACTATCAATCAACCAATCATTACAACCATGTGAGATGGTACCAGTGAGTGCAGAGATCAGAACATACTCTTCTTCACTTGATGAATCATCATCACTACTACTTTCTGCCTTAGCCTTCTTCTTTGGGGGTTCATCATCTTCAGCAGCATGAGCATGAAACCTTCTTTTGCTTCCCTTCTTCTTCTTACTAGGATTTTTGTTATTATCCCTTTTGTTCTTAGGACAATCTGAAGCAAAGTGACCCTTCTCATTGCATGTGAAGCATCTTAGGTCTTTCTTATTCTTTTGATAGGATCTATTGTGGCGAGGGTGATCCTTCTTGGTTTTTCTTCTTTTGGTGTGAGCTGCAAGAGCTTGATCTTCTCCTCCCATCTTCTCCTCACGAGCTATAAGTCTAGCTTCTTCTTGAGAACATTCTTCCGGAAGTCTACTGAAGGAGATCAACTTCTTCCTTGCACAAATTCCTTGGATAAAGGAATCCCATGACCTGGGTAGGCCATTTAGAGTGGTCATCACCACTTCACCATTCTCCACCATTTCATCTACTGCTTCTAATTGTTCCTTGATCTGAGAGACCCTTGAAAAGTAGGATTGAATGGTTTCTCCATTCTGAAACTTCACTGCTTTCAATTGGTTCCGCAGGGTCATCTTTCGATTTATGTTCTTTCCTTCAAATAGCTTGGTCAAAGATTCAAACATCTCTTTGGGTGTCTTGAGAGAAGACACATGGGGTATGAGATGGTCTTTGATGGAATCAGCAATGATTCTCTTTGCCTTGACCAAGTTCTTTTTGTGCAATACCTTGGCCTCTTCATCCTCTGGGATAGGGATGTCTTCTTTCACATATGAGTCCAACTCATTCTCTTCCAGGATTAGCCCAATCCTATACTTCCAGGCTCGGAAGTTATCAGCCCCTTCAAGCTTATCCTCAAGCTTGGTGTGAAGAGACATCTTTAAGAGTACTTCAAATGGAAATAGAAAAGATTTAGAACTTACCACTTGAAGTGCTGAAAACTGGATCTGGTCCCGGATTGGGGTTTGTCAGAGAAACCCTAAAAATTCAAAATGTGAATTTCAAAATTCCGAAAGGATAGAAAGATGCACCTTGGAGAGCTGATCAGCCTAGTACATTCAGAATTTGAGATCAGCAAAGTCTTGCCCTTCAAAATTGCCTTTTTTGTCCTCCCGGGTTCACTGGGGAGAGCCCTGAATTAGGGTTTGAGTT
Source organism: Larix kaempferi (assembly GCA_027924585.1). NCBI lineage: Eukaryota > Viridiplantae > Streptophyta > Pinopsida > Pinales > Pinaceae > Larix > Larix kaempferi. Next base: position 3,065,465 of record BSBM01000104.1, read on the forward strand.
TCCCGGAGATCTACCCAGCCAAAAATCTCGATCCAAAGCTCAAACCTTCGATTTTTGCAAGGAGCTTCCAGCTGTACCTTCAGTTTCCAGAAATTCCTATTTTTGTGGAAACCCTAATTTTTAGGGCCAAAACTGAAAATGCTCGGAACTGAAATCTGATTGGACAGAAAGATGCGCCTTGATGAGTAGATCCAATCTACTATACTGAATTTCAAAAATCTGTGGAGAGAAACCCAATAAACAAGCAATACAAGCTTCCGTCACTGCAAAATGTCTTCTTCTCAGTTAAGCTCTGATACCATGTTAAATTTTCAGTATTAAATCACAATACTATAGGATCTTTGCTAAGAGAACAACATCTACAGTATATCAATGCATGACAATCATAATATGACAAGCATCACAAGCATCACAAGAATCAAAAGCATAGAGACAAGAGACACAGAGTTTCCGTGGGGAAAACCCTAAGGTGAAAAACCCCACAACTTCTTCAGAGATAGAGAGAGGAATGGCTCAACCAAAATACAACCAAATAATACAGAGATAGTCTCCTAGCAGATGATCCTCCTCCTTCTCACTAGTGCGCCACTTTTTAGAGAGAGAGATAGATACTTTTTCGAGTGAGTAAAATAGAGATCTCCTATCTCTATTTATACTCACCTTTTTGCCCAGTGACCTACTGGGGCCGACTTGTCTACTTGAGTACATCCACATTATATTATATATTAATTAGGGCCGACCCCATAAGGTGGTCTAATAACCCATCGGCAAGTACACACACTTGCGACACTTGTCAATCCACATGACGACACTTCCTTATAGAGGAATAACACATCTCTTATAAGGGTACAATAAATATATATATAATATACTGATGAAATACATTCTGAAGTTACATATACATCAACATGATCTATTTGTGTGAGTGGTTACTAAGTGTTCGAATTGTGTGGAAATACCCTATTTTAGGCAAACATGGTATTCAATCACTTATGAAGACCCACTCGTGTTGTTGATTGATACATCGAACTAGTATAGTTGCATGCATCAAAGGATTTATCGATCCTACTATTTATGTGCATTTATAGGCTATGAGAGGGGTTCCATTTTGTCCAGAGTGTTAATTTCAGTTGAAAATGTTTTCTTTTTCACACAAAAAGGTTTTTGTTTTCCGAAGATATGGCCATTTTATCAAATCTTGAGGTATATCATTTACATTTAGATTTACATTTTTTTGTCTAACCCCAGATCTAAGAATTTTTGGTTTTGAAATTTCATTTTGAGTTTGCTATGCAAAAGTGTCTTGCAAGCCAAAATCAAGGTTTTTTTGGGTAGGCACGCTCTCCCATGACAACAACAACACCCCCAATATTCATAATATTACTATATCTTTTGTTTAACTTAGTTGGCAGAAAGTCACTTTATTAATTAAGAGGTATTGGGTTCAAGTTCTTTTTGTTACTTTAGAAAAAAAAATTATGTAACTTTAATTTCTAAAGGAACTTCATTGTAAAGGTGCTTCACATTTGTTTTATAAAAATGGTCCACTTATTTTAAAAACTAACTTATTTGTAAAATTGATCTTATAGGAAAAGTTAGTCAAGGGTGGGGGGGTTTATTTACTGCATTGAGAACACATCACCGCATGGTTCAATCTTGTTAAGATATCTCATCATTCAGTATGTACCTTTCATGCACTTTGCATGCATCCGCATGCTGTCCAGTCACTAGTTTGATGCTTCCAGCACCTAGTCCCTGGTCTTCCAACACCTGGGATCTTCCTTCCACTCAGTTTTATTTCTCCTAGTGCTTAGTGCGCCCAGCATGCACCTACCACCTGAGAGGGGCACCTTTTCTCACCTACCAGTCCAATTCACTTCAGTTCGCTAGTTGTCTTTTCTTGATTTGAGGCTAGACTAACTCCTAACTATTGTTATCACTCCGATGGACCTCCGATGAGACTTGACTACCTATTCTGAGTCCATTTAACTCCTCATGCGCCCTCCACTGAACCCCCTTCCCTACATTAGTGCCATTACCATCAGTTACACTTATTGCACTTAGTTAGACTCAGTTTCACACCTGGCTTACAGTTACTTGTGCATTGATGACCACCACTGATTGATGCTGAGGACTCCTAGTTGGAGCCAAGTTATGCCATGCAGTATATTCGAATGACCTCCTTGCCTAATTCGAATTGCTCACTCATTGTGACAGTATTGTATTGTAATTCTACTATTCTGGATTATAGAGCACTGATGCATCTCTCTTGCATAGTTTTTACTCCAATTTGTTTTACATCATTGTGATTGATTTACTTGTTCAATAGATCTTCTGTGACTAATTTTACATGGTATCAGAGCCATGGCAAGGACAAGATCTCTCTTCTACAGGTGTTCTACATGAATAATTGAGTGAATTTGCTCAAAAATACTGAAGTTTTGGCATGCAAAATCTCATGTGTATTCACTCATGTGCATGCAAAGCTGAAATATCTCTCCAATACCAATCCAGAAGCTTGAGTTTTCCACATAATTCCTGGAATTCATACATTGGATCTTCAAGCTTGCTTGATCTCCAATCCCAGGTGTGATGCAACTCTAAAAGGGTGGATTGTTTGACCTTACTTTTTTTTGTTTTTCTTGTGATTTGCAGGTTTTATCACTCCTCCATTAGCATTCGCTATCATTGAGATGGATTCTTCTTCTTCAAAGCTACTCATTCCCTTCAATTATTTTGAATGGAAGAATGACATGGAGATTATGTTGCGCTCAAAAGGGTACTACAGAGCCACCATGGGCCTCGAAGCTGAGCCCAATTCTCTCATTGAAAAATCCAAGCACTTCAACAAATTGGATGAAACATATGGTCTTCTTTGCCTCAATATTTCCAAGGATCTTCACTTTCACCTCAGTGGATTGACTACTCCAAAGACAGTATGGGAGAAACTCGAAAAGATTTTTGGAAAGCAAGATGACATGTGGTATTTTCAATTGGAAAATGAATTGATTGCCTTGAATCTTGAGAATTTTGAGACCATCAATGATTTTTTCACAAGATTGAAGCATTTGGCCTTGCAATTGAAGAATAGTGTATTTTTCAAAGAGGATAAACAATTGATCCTCTCCATTCTTTCAAAACTTGGTAAATATTTCTCGGTATTTGTCTCTACTTTCAATTCTGGTCGACTAACTACCCCAAATTGGAAGATGCCTACCTTGAATGCTTTCATTGAGTCCGTTACCAAAGAGCATGATAAGCTAATTCAAATGGGGTCCATAAGCTCCAAAGATTCATCCCTCTTTGTTGGAGGATCCAAGAATTTGAATGGCAAAGGGAAGCAAAAGAAAGAGAATCCCAAATTCGAACCTACCAAGCAAAGAGAGAAAAGCAAACCATCGGATGCACCATCTGGTTCAAGGAACAAGCAAAGGGGTAAAGAGGGTAAAGAAAAATCTAAATGTTCATATGTCAACCGTGGCTTTCATCCTAAAAGTTCATGCATGAAGAAAACAATAGATCAAATAGCCCTCCTTTTGGAAAAGAATAACATAACTCTTCTCGATGGTGCATAGAAGAAGGATAGAAATGATGATAATGAAAGAGGTCAAGCACTCATGGAAACTGTTTCGAAACACACCACTCTACTGATAGATTTTGGTGCCTTGAATCATATGGCTTCAAATATTGACTCCTTTTCTTCATTTGATCCAAACATCTCCATCCCCATCCATTTGGGAGATGACTCAAAAATTTCATCAAAGGGTAAAGGTACCATCCATTTAGAGCATGGAAGTTTTCAGAATGTTCTTTATGTGCCTTCCTTGGCTTTGAATCTGCTTTATGTATATCAAATGACACACACTGGTGCACCAAAGAAAGATACATTCAGCCCTAACAAAGTTGAAATTTTTGATATTGAAAGTGGAAGACTTATTGCAGTCTGAAAGGCAAATCATACTGCAAAATACTATGAGTTTTCACACTTTGTGTCGCTTGAAAATCCCACTACTCTTCTCACTCATGGAAATGAGGTTAGTAGGATTTGGCATGAAAGGTTTGGAAACCTTAATTACAACTATTTTTTGCTGTGACAAAACAAATCCATGGTTGATGGTATTTCGCACCTCCGTTTCTCGAAGGGAATTTGCCCAGGTTGGATCATTGGGAAGCACCTCGAGGACAAGTTTGACCGCGGAAAAGCTAGCAAAGCTTCTACTATTTTGGGTCTCATACATTCTGATGTCAATGCTCCAATACAAAATATTCCCATGAACTGTTCAAGGTATTTTTTGACATTCATTGATGACTTCTCCCGCTTTACTTGGGTCTTCTTTCTCAAAAGCAAGTCAGAAGTGCTTGGAAAATTCAAGGATTTTAAGGCTTCTGTTGAGACTGCCACGGAGAGCAAGATCAAAGATCTTAGATCTGATAATGGCAGAGAATATATCAAGACTAAGTTTCTGCAACTTTGTGCTGAAAGTGGAATTCAGATCCAACATATAGTTCCCTACACACCCCAGCAGAAAGGTGTAGCAGAAAGGAAGAATTTGTCACTGAAAGAGATGGCTACCTGTATGCTTGAGTCAAAAGGTTTGGCTGCAAATATTTGGGCTGAAGCCATGGATGTTGCTGCATACATTTAGAACCAAGTTCCACATTCATACATGAAAGGTAGAACTCCTTTTGAAGCATCCACTGGTCACAAACTGGATGTGTCCAATTTGAGGGTTTTTGGCTCCACTGCATGGGCTAGAATTCCTTCTGAAAAAAAAAATATTTGGATCCACAAAGTATTGAATGAATCCTAATAGTATATGGAAAAGAATCAAAAGCATATAAACTCATGAATATCAAATCCAAAAATATATTCATAGAGTGAAGTATGAAGTTTGAAGAACCGCTTCCATATCTGAAACTAGTCGAGGAAAACACTGTCGATCTACAGTCTCTACAAGAAGAAGTTTCAAGAGAAGATGAAGAAAGAATTGGATCTGATATTTATGATATTTTATCAGAATTTGATGGCCATGAAATATCAAGTTCAGAATCCTACAATAATGATCCTCCTCAGTTACCAAAGTGGGCCCAAAACACTTTACAATCTGCTGCTCCAAACATTGGAAATCCTGCTGATCCAAGGAGAACAAGAGAAGACTTTCAAAGAGTAGGTATGGCTCTTTCATTTTCTGATCCATTATTATCTAAGAAATTTTATTTGATGATTGGTTCAGATCCCAAATCATACTATCATTTCCACTGAGACCCAAGATGGAAAACCGCCATGGATGAAGAGTACAGTTCTCTTTAAAATAACAATACATGGGAGCTAGTTTCTCTTCCACCTGGAAGAAAATTGGTCCAATGTAAGTGGGTATACCGCACAAAGGTTGCTTCTGATGGTTCTATCAGAAAATAAAAAGCTAGGATGGTGGAAAAAGGTTTCTCCCAAGTCCAAGGAGTGGACTACACTGAGACCTTTGCACTGGTTGCAAAGATGGATTCCATCTACCTAGTTTTGGCTATTTCTGCATCCAAGCACTGGAAAGTGCACCATATGGATTTTGTCACATCCCCATTTTGACCCCCTTCGCATTAAATCTTAAATGGTGGAAATATTGTTATTTAATCATGGTGAGGAGCTCAAGGCCAAGGCCCCACCATTGATTTAGCATTTTATGTATCAGCAATTAAAAATAGATGTCTGTGGTTCTTGTGCTAGATAGGCACAATGTAAATTAAGACATCATGTAAATACGAATTTTAATGAAAAACCTATAACTATCTATGCAATGCAACAAAGAGATGGGGGCATGATTCTACAAGGAATAGGGAGGGAAATTATTCAAACCCTTGAGCCAATGGTGGTAAGCCAAATGTCCATGAATGAACCCCAACTACCCATTTTGACTTATGCACCCAATCATTTAATTCTTCCAGGAGTTGGTTGAGGTAGTTAATGCCTTGGAAATGAAGAGGTATGGCAGCCAATTTTGTGCATGGGCAAGCCATCAACCTAGAAAAATGTACTTTTTCTTCTGGGGCAAGAAAACACCCACGAAATGGTGCCCAAAGCCATTCTGAACTGATAGTTTTTCTTCTCTCACGCAGTCTGATCTAGCTGGGTCTTTATCCTTCACGTTTTCTACCATTTTCCTGCATTTTTCATAGCTGGGAGCTCATTTTTGTACTGTACAGTGGCTGGGAGAAAAGGAGTCATGTTTTGGGAGGTTATAGAGGTCGTTTTTGCCCATGAAATGCAGAAAAACGTTTTATGAAAACGAATTTGCTCTCCCAGATTTTATTCCCCATCTACTAGTTCGTTTTGGTTGCCCACGTTCTTCAGCACTTGTGTTTTGTTGTAGGGTGCATCCCTGTGTTGGTTTGAAATTGTGAGCAAGAATTAGGAGTGGAAGTGGACCAGAATTGGCTTGATAAACCTAGTGAGGAGGTAACCTCTCAAGAGTATCAAAAGGGTTGGTTTCTCTTCTATGCACACCTTGAAGAACACTAGAATGGGAGGTATGGCCTGAGGGACTGTGTATTAGTGAAGGGAATAATTCCTTGTGCCATGTGTGTAGGTATTGTGGGGACCAAGCTAGATAGATCTTGTAGAGGGTACCCATATCTCTATGGATGATCCCACTAGCTTAGCAATTCTTCCTTCCATTGCCTAACAGCCTGATAAACCCAACTGTAGATTGGCTTGGCTGATTTGGTGTATCTTTGGGCTATGTGTGAGTCTGTTGTTCCCTGATTCCTTGTAGAGATCATGCCCAGCTGGGGGGGTGGCAGTGTGTTGAGATATTGATGATCACAACTGGCCTATGGTTGGGTGGAACATTGCAGTTGCATAGCCAGTTGCTCGGGACTACTTTGTTCTAAGATAAGTACTCTCTTGTGTTAACTTTGCAATCATTTATTTGATGAATATCATGAATATCTTGAATGTATGATGGATGTGTAATTGAAATTACTTCTGCTTTGTTTTCCTATAATTATACATTTCCATATGTCTTTTTATATTATGTGAATGCTTATTTAATAAGTTCATGGGGCTAGATGCCCGGTTTTAGCATCACAATCCTCTCCATCGCACTGGTATGATGGGAGGGGATGTGACAGATTTGAAGAGTGATTTTCTACATGGAGATCTCGATGAAGAAGTATATATGAAGCATCCAGAAGGATACATATCAGATCCATCATTAGTTTGCAGATTGAAGAAGTCTTTGTATGGATTGAAATAGGCCCCAAGAGCTTGGTATGCAAAGATGGACTCCTTCTTTCTTTCTCAGAATTTCAAAAGATGCACATCTGATCCGAATGTGTACCTACAGCAAGTTAAAGGTAATTTGCTGATTTTTTTTCTTTTTTTTATGATCTTCTCATTACTTGTAGCACTCTCCTTACAATCAACAAGCTAAAAACTGCCTTAAATCTAGCTTTTGACATGAGCGATTTGGGATTCCTTAAGCGATTTTTGTGCTTGGAGATAGCTCAAAATTTTGATGGGATCACATTATCTTAGAAAAATTATGCTTCAGATATGCTATTAAAGATTAATATGGCAGAATGTAAGGCTGCTCCGTTTCCATTCCTCTCAGGAATCAGTCATGAGGAGGAAAATTCTACACCGCTTGCAGATTGCACTATGTATCGATAGTTGATTGGTTCACTACTCTACTTGACACACTCAAGGCCTGATATTTTTTATGTCATGAGTGCTGTATCAAGGTATATGCAATAGCCCCATGAGCTTCATTAGCGGGCAGCCAAGCGGATATTGCAGTATGTGCAAGGTACAAGACATTTTGGCATACACTATGCTACATATTCTGAGCTAGATTTCATTGGTTTTACTGATTCAGATCGGGCGGGTGATAGAATTGATCGGAAGTCCACTTCCAATTATGTTTTCATGATTGGTCATGGCCCTGTTTGTTGTTCAAGCAAAAAGTAGGCATCCATTACACTTTCTTCAGCAGAGGTAGAGTATCGAGGGGCAGTCAATGCCTGCATTTAGCTAGTTTGGTTGCAGGGTATTCTTTCCGAGTTTGATTTTGGTAGCACTACTTCGATTGTCATATTTTGTGACAATAAATGTGCTATTAATATCTCCACAGATCTAGTTCAGCAGCAGAGGACCAAGCACATTGAGATTCATGTGAACTACATCCGAGAGTTGGTGCATGATTGCACCATCATTCTGCAATATTGCCCTACTGATGAGCAAATTGCAGACATCTTCACCAAGAGCTTCACTGAGAAGAAGTTATCTTAACTTTGTTCACTTTTGGGGGTGAGTTCCATCATGGTGGAGACAAATTAGATCCATTTTATGTTTATCTTGAGGGGGGGGGGTTTCTTCCCACTGGGTTTTCCCTCTTTCCTCACTTAACTTATTTTCAGCATTTTTGGATTATTGTATTGGGGTGACCTTTGGTCTCAGTAACCAGGGCCCTACATTTTATTTTTTACATCATACTATAGCTTGAGGGGGGGTGTTAGGATATCTCATCATTCAGTATGTACTTTGCATGCATGCATGAATCCGCATGCTGCCCAGTTGTTATGTAGAATTTTGTCCTACGGATAAGCCAAAACTCTCTTAACTTTAAAGTAGACTTTAAACTAACTCTAAAGCAAGAAACAAGTCAAAACAAATGCTACCTTGAAATTCCTGAATTAACTTTTACAGCAAGATTAAATGTATTTAGAAACAATGAGAGATGAGACACACCTTTCAACTGACGTTTGTCCCGCTTCTAGCTCTTGATCCAAAGCTCCGATGTAGAACCTGTTAAGATCAATCAAAGAACAAACATGCAAACTTCCAAATACCTTGAATGTAAAGGTTAGATTCAAATCCAGATTAGATACATTTCACGCTAAGAACTTATACTAAAACACATGAAATGGGAAAGACAAGACAAGTTATCTTATTACAACTTGAAGAATGCTTACATAAGTTGCTTGATGTCCAAGCCAATCCTCCAGCTCCAAGTGCCTTCTCCTCTAGCTATCTCCACAATGCTGCAAGATCATAAGTTTGGTACTTCAAGAGTCCTCCTCTTTCCTCATGGAATGCCTCTCTTTTATAGTGCATGGTAGGGTTAACCAACAAGAGAGATAGGTGGATCTAGGGAGAGATAAGTGGATCAAGGTTTCTAATCACAGAAAGTGAGTTGGGATCGAATCAGGGACCCCAATCTTCCATTATCTTCGAAAATCCAAAATCCCACAAGCCATGGAAAAAGGGCTAATAAAAGAGTACCGTGTCCTGTAGTCTTAGCACAACGTGGTACTACCGCGTTCTGTGGAAACATCATAGCGCGGTAGTGTGGAGTACCACGCTCAGATAAATGAGCAAGGTGCAGTAGTGTAAGTAAATAAAGTTAAATAAAGTCTCAGCTGGGTCAGAACTTGTCAAGGTAGATTTACCTGGGTCAGAACTTGTTTTAGAAGCAGCCTAGGTAAAAGCAGGGGAAGCTGAAGCTTGTTGTCCCATCGAGTTGGTAGCAGGATGGGTCTTGACTGAACCTACAATACCATCAATGGGGGGTTCAGTGGTAGGCTTCGTTGGATCAGTGTGAACGCGGGAGGCATGCGAAAGAAGTTCATGTAAAGTACCGGATTGAGTGTATACCAAATCCATGTACTGGGATGCCGAGATGGCTTGTTCTTCTGTAACCGGTCTGCGCATAGCGATATCTCTGGCTATGGGAGGAAAAAAGGATTTTGTAAACCAATCAGCAAGTAGCTGATCTGGAATAGGTGCCTTTATTAGCCTACAGCATCGTTGCCACTCATGGATGTGATCCGAAATGTGTGTAGAAGTGGTTTGACGCAGTGAAGTTAACAGTTCTGTTCCAGTCTCATACCGGATGGGGAGCTGGAAATGAGTCAGAAACTGCATAGCCAAAGTATTGAAATCACGAAAAGAGTGTTGTGGCAGCTTGATGTACCATTTTGCTACCGTTCCGATAAGCGTACGTTGGAAGAGCCGAAGTCGGATGGAATCATCCATCAAGGAGTTGGATGAACACCAAAGATGGAAGGTCATCATGTGGTTCTTGGGGTCTTCCCCGGGCTTAGCATCGAACTTGGGAATGTCCGATGGTAGTTTGGATGGAATAGGTGGCCAATGAGGTTCATGCCATATAGGATCGTTGATAAGCCTCGACAAATCAGGTAAGTCAAGTGCGGCCAAAAATGGAAGTTGATCGTTGGTCTGCGGGTATGAGTAATAACCATGTGGTGCAGAGAACCCTGGAGGGCCCTGCATAGCATACTACTGTGTGTTATACCCATATGTGTTTCCCGCGGGATACTGCTGGAAGTTCTGCGGATAGTAAGCCATCTGGTTAACCGGTTGATTGTAGGCAACCGGTTGGTAAGTGTTCTGCTGAGTGGGTATGGTACCCTGAGTTTGTTGATACCCAGGAATGGTTGCTGTTCCTTGTTGGGAAAAAGTTCCTTGGAATTGTTTTGTTCCAGGGATGTTACCACTATACTGTGTAAGTGGAGGGTTTCCCATAGCAGGGTTGGGGGGTGGCTGCAACGGTGGTGTCCATGGAATGCTCGTTCCTGCTTGAGGAGCGAGTGGGAATTGAAGTGATGGGTTCCATGGAGTTGTAGCAGCTGAAGGGTAAGGGAAGCCAGAATTCAAGTTGGGGGAAATATGAGATTTCCCCCCAGTTTGGTTCCAGTTTCCAAAAAGTGAGTACCCCCCACTCTGTGGGATTTGAGGATCCCAAGAAGGAAAGATGCCTGACGGGGGAGGTTGAGAATGAGATCCGGTTGGAATACCGGGATAAGGTTGCCCGCCGCTAGGTGTGCTGTACGTACCGTACTAAGCAGATGCTACTGGTTGGGATAATTGTTGGATAGAACCAATAGGTTGTCCGCCAGCGGCTGGGTTGGATGGCCCTATAAGAGGAGGCTGTTGAGTAGGAACAGGGTTCCCAACAAAAGGTTGTCCTCCAACTGGTTGGGTTGATGACCCTATGGGAGGAGGTTGTTGACCAACAATGGGGTTCCCAACAAAAAGTTGTCCCCCAGCTGGTTGGGTTGATGGCCCACCAGGGGGTGTTTGCACGTTGGAGTTAAGAGCCATCGCAGTCGGTTGTCCACCTCCTGAGATAGTGTACATGGTGGCTGAAGGTGATCCTCCGGTCCAACCGGGAGATCCAGCAGTATGAATAGGTGTTCTTTCGCCGCTGGTCAAATATGACAGCGTGGATTGGCCAATGGCACCAAAAGTACCGATTTGCGGAGGGGGTCATCCATATCGAACAGGTGACGACGGAGAAAAAACTGGGTTATCCCTCATAGAATGTGCACCAAACATAGGTGATGACAGCAAATGTGGGGAATTTAGCCCAGGGGTATCGGCGTCGTCCATAACGTGTTCAATGATAGGAGGACCATCGAGAACTGGGTCTGAGTTCATATCCTGAAAAATATTTTCGGGATCCCATGGGAACCTAGGTATAGTAAAGTCCAAAGGTCCTTAGCCGTCTGCAAAGGAGTGATGAAACTCTGTGCTAGACGGGACATTGGGAACCCTATAGTCAGAAGGACGGGAAATGGGGGGGTATCTAGACGTTTTCGAAAGCATTTGCTCTGTGCTGCGTCTAAATTGTGCCGATGCTAACGGAGAGTTCGCTAGGCTAACCATACTAGACTCGATGGAAGCCATGATTTCATGTCCCGGTGGGAGGTTGGGTAGATCTAAAGTACGAGGTACGTTGCTAGAAGAACTTGTCTCCTGAGGATGAACACTGGGTGACGTAGTAATAACAGGCGGAAGTTCCTCCTGGGAAGTGATGAAGCCATAATCAGGTTCAAAAGGTGTGTCAGGGAGTCAAGTATCTTCAACGATTTCAACGTATCCGCCTGGGACTAAACTAAAATCGGGTATGTCCTGGTCGGACCCTTCTGTGGTGCCAATAGATCCGTCTGTATAATCGTTAAAAGTGTCTGATGGACGGGAAGTGTTGACATCCAGTAGAAGGATGACCTCTGGTCTAGTACTCTGGGTTGTGCTAGGTTCAGCTGCTGTAATGGTGTCCACTGTAACAGATAAATCTGGAATGACAGTGGGTAAAGTGACAGTAGAAGTCTCAGATATGGTAGTGGTTGTAGAAGCTACAATAGATTCTGAGACTGTGTTGTGTGTGGCAGTTACGGGCGGAACTGAAGATGTTGTATGTATTGGCGGTGGGATGTTTCCTCGACCAGCACCGTGGCCAGGAGGAGCAGGAATGCGTGATGCAGGAAGACCAGAAGTCCATAGCGGTGGTGGTGGTGGACGGCTTTGGCCCTGTGTTTTTCATGATCTTCGTGGTTGTTCTGACATGATGACAGGAAAATGAAAATTGGGGGCAGTATCATAAACAAAGAACTCAAAAACTCTAATGCAGCCGAGTGTGCAAAAGAGGAGCTAGAAAAAGTAAGGCCCACAGGCCAAAAAAGTAATCTCTAAAATCTATACTGAGACCGCTGTCTCAATAAGCGAGCTGATGCAAAAAATGGCCAGAATGCCAACAAGCAGTCCCTACAAAGAAAAATGACCCTCTAATAAGATGAGATACCAAGCAAACTCCTAACTAAGAGCTGGAGACCTCAACAAGCTGTATCCTTCGCAAGGTGATGAAATCCAAGTCGAACAATACAACATGAGAGACCGATATAAGAAGGATATCCCTCTACCGAAAGGGATCCTGGGTAAAAGAGCCCTAGTAGAATAGATACTAAGCTACCTCGTTCATGACACGTCGGAAAAGGTTTTGGGCACTTCAGCCTTCCGAAGAAGACAGCGATCGATGTTGCCTTAGGGATAAGTGGAGTGCGGTATTCCACAGAGTCCGTCCAGTTCTCAATCTCGCGGCCGTTTAACCCCTGAAAGTTAGAAACAGTCAGGAGGCCCCTCCACAAACTAGCTGTGACCGTGTCAATAAGTACTAGAGGATTTTAGTTCCCTAAAGACAATGACTATGTCTCAGATGAAAATGACAAGGGGGAATTATTTTGATGCCTATCCCCGGTGTCCTATCTAACTACAAAATTCTTTTGATTTCCTCATGTGAGGTTAAAGTTGGTTTAATTAGGGTGATTAATTTTAGTGGCTGTCTTACTCAATCAGGTAGTGGACGTGAAACTTGATGGTGTTATGACGACTCAAACCATGCAAATGAGAATGAATCACAAATAAGCCTTTGTCTTCGATGAAATCTAGCTAGGGTAAAGATAGAGTTTCTTCGATCAAATATGCATGAAATTTTTTACAAGCAATCAAAGTAAAAGATTTTTCTTTTCTTTTTGTAAACAAGCCAAACTGAACTGAACACTCCTTTTAATGCACTGATCCTACAATCTACAATGCTTCAACTATGAGAATTTTTTGTGGCAAAATCAATGGTTCATTTCATAATGCAAAATAATGCTGATAGACTTTTCCAAATTAAACAACAAAATTGCTCTCAAATGATAATATTTTGATTACTGAAAAATGATAACAATAATGTGACTGTAAAAGGTACAGGATTCAGTAACGGAGAACAGTGGTGTTGAGTTGGTTGTGGTGAAAAAATCAAGCCAATGCCATCAAACTGGAAAAATGACCCAATATGTAAAAAATGCCACTAATTCAAACAAATCAAGCTCACAACAAGAAGATAATCAGACAACACAGACTGTAAATTGACAAGGATGCTACCAGGCAACAGTAAACATTACCTAAGGGAGAGAGAGACTCAGAAAACCAAGCAAGTAAAAAATATTTAAAAATTTGCAGACACTACCGCAGGTCAGGGTCTGACTGGAACGCGGCACAGTGATAGTACCGCTCTGGTACTAATGCAGAGAGCGCGGTACTACCGCACTAGAATCAGTTCTGAGGGCGCGGTACTGTGGCAAGGGAAGGAAAAAGCACAACTTGAGAAGAAAAAATGAAGTTTTCAGGGTTGTTGCTAACCCAAGGGACTCAGTGATCAGACAGGGAGACAAATACAGCGAGGAGAGGTGAATAATGGTAAAAAAAGACCAAGATTCAAACTGGTTTGAAGTGCAATAAAACAAATCACAATCAGCAGATGAATGACAGTGAACTGAATCAATCAAACAAAAATCAAACTCAGCAGAGTCGCCATTCTTGTTATGTAGAATTTTGTCCTACGGATAAGCCAAAACTCTCTTAACTTTAAAGTAGACTTTAAACTAACTCTAAAGCAAGAAACAAGTCAAAACAAATGCTACCTTGAAATTCCTGAATTAACTTTTACAGCAAGATGAAATGTATTTAGAAACAATGAGAGATGAGACACACCTTTCAACTGACGTTTGTCTCACTTCTAGCTCTTGATCCAAAGCTCTGATGTAGAACCTGTTAAGATCAATCAAAGAACAAACATGCAAACTTCCAAATACCTTGAATGTAAAGGTTAGATTCAAATCCAGATTAGATACATTTCACGCTAAGAACTTATACTAAACACATGAAATGGGAAAGACAAGACAAGTTATCTTATTACAACTTGAAGAATGCTTACATAGGTTGCTTGATGTCCAAGCCAATCCTCCAGCTCCAAGTTCATAAGTTTGGTACTTCAAGAGTCCTCCTCTTTCCTCACGGAATGCCTCTCTTTTATATTGCATGGTAGGGTTAACCAACAAGAGAGATAGGTGGATCTAGGGATAGATAAGTGGATCAAGGTTTCTAATCACAGAAAGTGAGTTGGGATCGAATCAGGGACCCCAATCTTCCATTATCTTCGAAAATCCAAAATCCCACAAGCCATGGAAAAAGGGCTAATAAAAGAGTACCGCGTCCTGTAGTCTTAGCACAACGCGGTACTACCGCGTTCTATGGAAACATAATAGTGCAGTAGTGTGGAGTACCACGCTCAGATAAATGAGAAATGCGTGGTAGTGTAAGTAAATAAAGTTAAATAAAGTCTCAGCTGGGTCAGAACTTGTCAGGGTAGATTTACCTTCAAGGTTCATTCATCTTCTGGGTGGTTCAAACAGCAGGGGAAGTGTCGTCAACCGCAGAGGAAGTGTCGTCAACTCTGTTTGTGGTGGAGATGCAACACTGTGGAATATAGAGGTATAACACCAATCACCAGTTTGATGCCCCTAGCACGTAGTCCCTAGTCTGCCAGCACTCGGGAACTTCCCTCCACTCAGTTTTATCCCTCCTAGTGCTTAGTGCTCCCAGCATGCACCTACCACCTGAGAGGGGTGCCTTTTCTCACCTACCAGTTCAGTTCACTTCGGTTAGCTAATTGTCTTTCCTTGATTTGAGGCTAGACTGACTCCTAACTATTGTTATCACTCCGATGGACCTCCGATGAGACTTGAATACCTATTCTGAGTCTAGTTAACTCCTCATGCACCCTCCACTGAGCCTCCTTCCCTACATTAGTGCCATTACCATCAGTTACACTTATTACAATCAGTTTGACACTTGGTTGATAGTTACTTGTGCATTGATGACCACCATTGATTAATGATGAGGACTCCTAGTTGGAGCAAAGCTATGCCATGTAGTATATTCGAATGACCTCCTTGGCTAATTCGAATTGCTCTCTCATTGTGATAGTATTGTATTGCAATTCTACTATTCTGGATTATAGACCACTGATGCATCTTTCTTGCACAATTTTTACTCCAATTTGTTTAACAACATTGTGATTGATTTACTTGTTCAATAGATCTGTTGTGACTAATTTTATAAATATTTGTATGCCATTTGACTCTTTGGTTCCATCTTATTCCTTTTTTAAAAATACATAACTTTGACATCTAGAGTCCATTTTTAATGTTGTTTTTTTAACTACTTATTTTTTTGAAATATTTGCATCCATACCACAAGTTTCTATTTTTGAATCCATATAACATGCAAATTATAATATGTCTAGTCCAAGTGATAGTATACTTACCAATACCAACTACTTGTCATGGAGAGCCTGTATGGAGGATGTCCTACAAAGTAAGGGACATTACTATATTGCTTTGGGAAAAGAAACCACCCCCACTGATGGCATTAATTGTGCCAATTACATAGTTAGTCACACTCCCACAAAGGATTTAAAATATATAACACTAGAAGAATTATGGAGTTAAAATAAACTAGATGTAATCCAATTTTGTGTGTTTTTTAGTGAAGCACGAGATCACATTCTTGATGAATTGGAAAACATTACACCGTAAGAGTGAGAATTAGAATTTTGTTGGATATTCTAAAGTTATAATAGGTTATAGAATTTTTCAACATAATCCCCTAAACATTATTATTAGAATAGACGTTGAATTTGATGAAAATATATTGGCTCACGAACCTAATTTGGCATTTTTACATCTTTGGCCTATGATCCATCTTCAACAATTATGCCACCTTCTATTCCCAACTTCTCTGCTAGTGATCCTACTTTGATTTGTTCATTCAGATGATGAAAATAAGGATGAAAACTCACCTCCTCCTACTCACTTTCCTCTAGTTGGGTCTATTAAAAATGAACCACACCAGCACCACCACTTCCTAGATGAGTCCATACAACATGCATAGAAACTAGTGATCTTATTGGCGATCCCAAAGTTCAGCATTGAACACATTCAAAATTCTAGTGAACCTCTTCTCTTTTGGGTCAAGTTTCAGAGACTCATGATCCAAAAACATTTACAAAATAATCTATCCATCTAGATTGGGAAGTAACAATGAATGAATAATATCGTTCCTTAATGGAAAATTATACATGGGACCTTGTACCTCTTTCGAAAGGAAGAAAAATTTTCAGATGTAAATGGATGTATAGAACTAAGTATGCATCATATGGAAGTGTTGAAAAACTTAAGACAAGGTTAGTTTCCAAAGTATTTTCACAAGTTGAAGGAATTAACTACAATGAAACCTTTGTCACTGTCACTAAAATGAACTCTATCCACCTTTTCCTTGCCCTTCCCACTTCACATAAATTGGAGTTCCATCAAATGGATGTTAAATATTCCTTCTTGCATGGGAATTTTCAAGAAGAAATTTACATGTATAAAAATCTTGGAAAATGGCTCCATCCTTGTTTGTCACCTTAATAAATATCTCTATGGCCTTAAACAAGCTTCTCGATCTTGTTTTTCCAAAATGGATATCTTTCTTCTAGAGACTAGTTTTATAAATGTCATTCTAACCCCAATGTATGCAGCAATAAAGTAGGAAACCATATCATAGTCCTTGTTTTTTATGTTGGTGACCTTATTCTTACTAGTAGTGACCCTAAACTTTTAACCCATTTGAAATCCAACCTTATGAAAAAATTTGAAATGACTAACTTAAGACATTTGCATCATTTTCTTGGGCTCCAAATCTTGCAAACCAAAGAAGAAATTTTTCTTTCTAAGCATACTTGTTACCTTATTCATCACTTTCACATGGAATATTATAAACCAACCCAGTGTCCCTTCCAATCTAGAGTCAAACTTATTTCCACCTACATTATACCCAAAGAAAATTGCACCTTGTATCTTATGTTACTTGGTAGTCTTTTGTACTTGACTCATACTCATCTTGATATTTCCTTTGCTTTTGGTCCTTTTTCCTAGAATGTGAAAATGCTCCATGAAATTCATTAGAAAGCATCAAAGGGGTTCTTCAATATATTGAGGGTACAAATAAGTTTGGGATACATTACAATTCAGGGGGGGAATCCTTAGTTGGTTGGATTCACTGATTTTGATTGGTCTAGCAACCTTGATGATTGGAAGTCAACTGTAGGATATGTTTTTAGTCTTGGTTTTGGACCTATCACTTGGGGTCATGTCTCCAATTTTCCAGTACCAAGGGAAGAAAAGAATCCACCAACCCCCCCATGGATCCTAGTGAAGACCAAGGAATTAATTAATTAAAGGGGGGATAAATTTATCCTAGGCAATTATTAACTAGGAATAAATTATCCTATAGTTGTTTAATTAATTAAATTAGAAGGATGTAATGATAATTTTCATATTTAAAATATTAATTATTTGTTTTGGTGAGTTGGATGATGACAAGGACACCATAAGGGCACATGGAGAGATAATGCTAGCCTTATGAGTTGTCACACCAAAGAAGGAAGTGGATAAAAGTAGCACAAAGAAAGATGCCAAGCTAAAAGGAAAGAAACTGACAAAATTAGACATGTGAGGAAATAGAAACAACCAGAAAGAAAAGGAGGGTGCAGTTTCCTACAAAATATAAGACAATTTGAAAAGTAGGAAACTTCATGAAAAGTAGGGAGGGCACACTTTTCAAATAAGGATGAAAATAAATCAGTATGAAAAGCAGGAACCATTGGTAAAGCTAGGAGGGCACACTTTCCAAAGAAGGAGAAATCAAGCAAGAGAGGAAAAGCAGGAAATTATATCCACTCATTGAGGGAAAATGTGCAAGGGATCTCACAGGTCACCAAGAACATCAACTTGCTTAGTAGTTCATCGGGAAGTTTATAAAAGAATCCAAGAAACTCATTTTCACAACTTTTGATCATTATTGAATTTGTGTGTGAGAACCTTAGCTTACCAAGGTAAGGAGATGTGCCCTAGAAAGCCTATGGGAGATGTGCCCCATAGTTACAATTTCACTCTTCTGCACATGATCTAGTGCATCCATTGATACCACATTGCAGATCTGATCCAGCCATTTCATGTGAATATCCATCATTCAGAAGTTGATGCAAAGATCCAGATTTCTTGAGGTGGTTCTGTAGAGTTTCACAGAGAAAGAGTAGTCAGTTGGAGAGCTTACAAGAATACACAGAAGGCCAGTGCACACCTCAGTATCATCCAACAGCTCATATCCATCTTAAATATATGATACAGTGACCACACCTTCTATTCTCATTCCTTTCTGTAATCTCCTTCTTCTATCATTGTAATAATTCAAGTACATAGATTATCTATGATGTTTGAGGCTATGCCATTTAATGTTTAAGGTTAATTAAATAAGTATTATTTGATGTTTTTGTACATAACATATCATATCCCCATTAAATATCATAATATTAATTAAAGAGAATCCTTTGGAATTTTGAGTCCTATATTTCAAATACTAGCTCAATGTACACTTTCTATTGACTACTTTTCCAATTTATGCATCATACAGAGCTCATAATAACTAATTATATTTATTAAGGATGATGTTTTTTTTTTAAATACCTTTAGAATACATCCCCATCCAAATTTCATATTCCTATAACCCTCTCTGGCTGTTGAGCCCTCAGTAATCAAGACTAGCTCATTGGGCACTCAAAATTGACTAGTTTTACAGTTTGATCAGTTAATAAGTATGTGTATGCAAAAATTCGATTTTGTCAGTTGTTTTGGGTCCCTGATACATTTATGAATACCATCCCACCTTAATATTTCAAATCCAATATCATATCATCTCATTTGGAAGAGTTTGGAAATTACTAGTTGAGCAGTCCTACATAGCATTTTTCCTCTCTTTGCTCCCAAACTCAACCAAAACTTCCCAAATTATCAGAAGAACTTTTCCAACACATAATAAAGATTTTAATGTCTTATATATTCCATTTGGTTACATTCAATTTTAAGCATTGAGTTTAGTTTGCATATGTTGGTGTGCCAAGGAAGCATCAAAGTAGACATTGGCCTAGTATTGTTGAAATGTAAATGGCCCCATTAACTTTTGCATAAGAATCAATATTTGGCCCTAAAACTGATTCCTTTTCTACTTCACATTTACCCATACATTTGGTAGAACCTAAATATCCCAAATTCATAACCCAGGAGGAATCTGCGTGTGCCCTAAACTAGTCGTTTTTCCACTAGTTATGTTAACTAGTCTTTGCCGGTGAAAATGTTGTACTATAAGTTTTAATTTTTGAGATAATATCAAATGATATTATGTTAGATATATTACAGTGGTATCAGAGCACTTTCTTTGGCTCAGCTTGCGGAAAGTAATTCTCAATGGAAGATATCTCAGAAGTGTTTTTTAAGTTGCAATTGTGAAAGCAGTGACAGACATGGAAGATGAAAGTTTTGGGTTGTATGAGGAAGAAGAGATAATTTACATTTATGTAGGATTAAAAAGATATGAGGATGGTTAAATTTATTACCATATGTACATAGATAAATTGGATGAACCACTGATGGATAATCTTAAGAAGGAGTTAGCAAAGAGAATATCTACAGGTAAAAATTTGCCGTGCCACTACCATGAGTATCTAGCTTTGGGAGAAGATATTGGTAAGGCCATTTATTTCAAAGATTAATTTTATTTCAGATTTGGATTTGCGGTCAAGGATGAATCTTTAGATTCAATAGAGAGCAGCAAACCACCCATAGAGGAAACAAGTTGTTCCACCTCTGTGAGTAAAGAAAAAGGAATAAAAAATCAGCCAACTAAATATTCTAGCATCAGGAGATTGTTTGGGTTTACCTAAAGAAGATATTCCAAAGGAGGTAAGCACGAAGAAGCCATCACCCATTCTGCTAAGTATCAACAAAGTATGGATTGGAGAGTAGCTATGAATGGGTTACAAGAAGAGGCATCTACTAATAGTTGGTCAAATTATGAGGAAGCATCTACTGATGGATGTTGTGAAGAGGTACCTATTGATGGGTTCCTAAGTTTTGAGGAGACATCTATTAATGGATTTCCATCTCTATATGTGGGTGACATAGAGATACCTATTGATGAGTTTTATGCAATTACACTTTTCCCTAATACTAAATAATATGAGATCCTTGTCGTCAAGGAAGAAGTCACAGGATCAATCTCAATATCACCACCTAAGATTCAAGAGGTTGATCCATGGGTATATGAGGAGGAGGTTTATTCTCCACCTTCCCCTTTTGAAAGGACACTTAATATGAATGAAATAATTATTAAGGAGGACTTACACACTCTCTGTGACACAAATGTTTTAGTGTCACAATCTTGTTGGAGATCTGCTTCATTGGAAGATTCATCACTCCTTGAAGCCATGGAGAAGATTCAAAGAGCAATGTCTACAATCCAACGTAATTTTTCAGATATGCTTTTTGATAAAAATTATTTGCATGAGCTTGTGTATATGTTGCAGGGAGAATCCTTGAAGGATGATGAAGACATCAACAATATCAATGATGAGTTGATGACCACCCAATATTCTTTGAGAAGCACTCAAGGTGACCTCTTAGAATCCAAGATCCAAATAGAGCAACTTCATCAAAAGTTGCAAAGATCACTCATACCAGTCAGCCAATATCTTATGGTTGGTTAGATTCAGAGTTCTATGGAAGAAAATCATGAGATGGTGGTTCATGAGGTGCATGATGAAATGTATGTGCTTGAGGAAATTTTAGATGCAGAGGTAAAGTTCCAAGCACATACAGTTTCCCATAGCGAACCTGAGCTTCTGGATGGAGTAAGTCGTTCCTCCACTAAGGAATTAGAATATCTCATGTGTGATGGACCAACTTGTTATGGATTTGATGCATCCATTAGTTGGGTGGATGAAGTTTGCAGAGAATATATTTTGGTCCATGATCCCACATCAGACCCTTCTACTTCTTCCATGACATTTGAGGATGAAGTTTGGGTCAAGAATTTATTTTTGATGGTGCCTAAAAAGGAGCAGAAGGCTCCCACATTCACTTCAGCTGATTTAAGGGAATTACCATTCCATACCCAGTAGTTGTAGAGGCATATCATGCCTATGTTTGATGCCGCATTACATAAATATGCAGATGGTCCCCATTTGACTTCATTAAGTGGAACACAAGATGGTTGCAGGCATCCTTTGACCAGTGGCAGGGAGTTGATCCATTGGAAATTTTCACATGGGGAAGCATCTTGCTTTCCATCTAGAGCATTGGGTTGGAGTGTCTCTTATTTTCCTATTTGGGAGAAAAGACACATGAGTGATATTCCTTCTTGCATCAATGGAGATTCCTTTGATACATTTTACACCTTCGTTGAGCAACATGGGCATCCATGGAATGTTGAGGATGCCTACCCTTTTGGTGATTGGACATGGGATCATCACCCTTGTCATGGAACAATAGTGTTTTGATTCTTGGTACTTGTGTGCATTTGGAACATGGAGTAAAATATGATCTGCATCAGCTTGGGGATTTTGGAGCTAACTAATATGAAGGCCAAGCACCAAGGCCAATTGCCATAAATATTATAATTTTCCTCATGGAGAAAGTTGCATATTTTTGGAGAAGGCACATGAATTCATCTCAGTTGAACCAACCACAATATTGATGGATTATTGCTTCCAATATTTGGCTCACCTTCCTTCACCCCACATACATTTGGAAACAAACACACATAGGGATGAAGTTTGGATAAAAGGATTTTTCCTATGGGTGCCACATGAGGAGCACGAGGCTCCCACTTATTCCATTGATGACTTCAAGGTCAAGCCATGTGGCCTAACAAGTGCACCATTTCCTTTCCATCTTGATGATCATGCACAATATTTCACTCAGATGGAGTGTTTCTTCATTCATTGATTGGGTGGATGGATACATACCAGCGCTAAGCACCCCCAAGGGTGAGTTTTCTATCTACGTCAGGGGAGATTTGAATGACACATCATACATTTATTTTGAGATTTTGCATGGGAATATATGGTTACTAGATGATGCTTTGAATACATGGTATTTCCACCTATGTCAATTTGCTAGCAGAGGTATGAGCCCGTGTGTTAGTTTGCACATGGAACATAAGGAGTTCCATACTTTGTGGGAGGGACTCATTGAGGTCCAATTTTGCATTGGACATGATAAAATTCCAGTATGGTGGAGTGATATAGACATCCTCCATGATGATATATTCTACATGATGATCTTGATGTTTGGAAGGATGCAGCTGAAATAATGGGACCCTGGATTTATTTGGAATGGCAGTTTTCCGCAAGTAATCGTGCCACTGGATACATGCAACGCAAACATTGGGATCCATAAATTCTTATTAGCTGTTTTAGTTGGGTTGAAAATTTTGTTGAAAATGAATTAGTCATTGGTAGAATGATTATAATCATAGTGGTGAAACATGGTGGAATTTTGGTTAGAGTTGGGGTTGGTTTCTTGCTTGAGGACAAGCAAGTTTGGGAGGGGAGGACTGTCATGTCCCTAATTTTCTAGTACCAAGGGAAGAAAAGAATCCACCAACCCCCCCATGGATCCTAGTGAAGACCAAGTAATTAATTAATGAAAGGGTGGATAACTTTAGCCTAGGAAATTATTAACTAGGAATAAATTATCTTATAGTTGTTTAATTAATTAAATTAGAAGGATGTAATGATTATTTTCATATTTAAAATATTAATTATTTGTTTTGGTGAGTTTGATGATGAAAAGGACACAATTAGGGAACATGGAGAGATAAGGATAGCCTTATGAGTTGTCACACCAAAGAAGAAAGTAGAGAAAAGTAGCACAAAGCAAGATGCCAAGCTAAAGGAAAGAAACTGACAAAAGCAGGCAGGTGAGTAAAATAGAAAAAACCAGAAAGAAAAGGAGGGCGCAGTTTCCTAAAAGGAAAAAATCCAAGACATTTTTAAAAGCAGGAAACTTCATGAAAAGAAGGGAGGGTACACTTTACAAAGAAGGATGAAAAGCAGGAAACATTGGAAAAGCTAGGAGGGTGAACTTTCCAAATAAGGAGAAAGCAAGCAAGAGAGGAAAAGAAGGAAAGCCTATCCACTCAATGAGGGATAATTTGGAAGGGCTCTCATGGGTCACCAAGAACATCAACTTGCTCAGTAGGTAATCAAGAAGTTTATAAAAGAATCCAAGCAACTAATTTTCACAAATTTTGATCATTATTGAATTTGTGTGTGAGCACCTTAGCTTACCAAGACAAGGCGATGTGCCCTACCCAACCTATGGGAGATGTCCCCATAGTTATAGTTTCACTATTCTACACATGATCGAGTGCATCCATTGATACCACATTGTATATTTGATCCATCCATTTCATGTGAGGATCCATCCTTCAAAATTTGATACAAAGATCTAGATTTATTGAGGTGGTTCTATAGAGTTTCACAGAGAAATAGTAGTTAGTTGGAGATATTGCAAGAAGAAACAGAATGCCAATGCGCACCTAAGGAGAAGCCAACATATTAGATCCATCCTACAGATCTGATACAGTGACCACAGTGTCTTTTTGTGGCCACAACAGATCCGATGCTTAGCTGAAGCACGAGAGCTCCATCTTCTAATAAACACAAAGGTATTTGGTGAGTTTCAGTGTAAATATGAGTCTTTGGTTTTGATGCGCTTAGATTTCTCATCCATACTTTTGTCCTGCATGTTTCCTCTGATCTGGATGATCTCTAACTGTCTGGTTTGCTAAAATCCTAAAATTTTGAGTATTTTGTCTTTTGCTTTAGTCAAGCCGAAACCCAACAATTAGGACACCTGAAACCTACAACCCACAATTGTGGGTTGAGGGATTGTTGTTTTTTAGTTTTGGAATTTGGCCAACCCGAAACTCGCAACCCGACAGTTGTGGGTTGCGGGTTCGTTTGGTAATAATTTTCGAGAAACATCATCCCGAAACTCGAAACCCGCAATTGCGGCTTTCGGCTTTCGAGATTTTTCTTTTTGATTTATTTTTTTGTGCGTTCCCGAAACCCGCAACCTGCAATTGTCGGGTTGCGGATTTTGAGAACACGTTTTTTATTTACAATTGTGTCATTCTCGAAAACTGCAACCCGCAATCATCGGGTTGCATCTTTCGGGATCCTTAAATAAACTTGTGAATAAAACTTCAACCCAATCTCGCATCTTGCTTTGGTTGATCTCGCCCGTTCGTTTGTTTTGATTGCACAGTCATCTTTTAATATGGTAAATACAATAAATAAGGTTTTTATATTTTATTTTTACCATTTTATTGCTGAAGAATTACTCTGTCGCACTGTTGTTTTACCGCAGATTGCGTATCAGGTGCCGTTTTCAAGTTTGTTGGTTATTTCAAGTAAGCTTACTGTCATCCTTACACTACTGGTCTGTAATTTTCCTATTTTGGATTGATTTTTTATTTTGATTCCCTTATTGATCAGAAATTGCAAGCAGTTTCACCATGTCGAGAAGCACATGTTCTAAAATGCCACACAGAGATCCCTTGACTAAAGACCCAAATTTTGGTTTTCTCTCTGACACCAATGAGCGAGTCACTGAGACATACCAGATGGATTGGTCGAAAATATATGCCATTTTTTATAATGATGACCTTTCCCATATTGAGAATGATAGACCAGTGTACGAGAGAATTAGGGATTCCCAAATTCATGCCATTGCTGCACACCTTGATATCCTACCTTACACGAATGTAGTAAAATGGATAATTGAGAATGCCATTGTTAAAGACCGTTCTTTTAACGATAGCACGAGGTGTCAATTAACACATTTTTACCTGGAGGTCTTTGTTCGAGCTTTTTATCTGAGACCTCATGTACATACCCTCTCCCTTGAGTTTATACAGTCGTCCAAGACCTGGTACAATTTTAACGAGATGATTAAGTCATGGATGCTTAAGCCTAACACCTTTGTGCCCAAGGCTGATAACCTTTATCCCATCAACTGGTTAAAGGAACCCTACTCTCTACTGGCAGCCAAGCTCTGCAAGCTTTTTGGTCTACAAAATTGTTTTCTTTTCAAAGCAGAATGGGCACCCCTAGCACATCATGTGCTACTCACAGGTGAGTCTTTCCCACGAGTCTCCATCCTGTTGGCAGAACTAAAGAATGCCATTCACGAATATCAAAAGGCACCAGCTCATAAGAAGCAACCCTTCTTCCTTTTTGCATATGTCCTTGATTTTTTTTGCACAGAGTTCCAGTACCCTAACTTGGGTTAGAACTGGACCCCTTTACACCTACTTGTACACATTTATCATTCGGTGTTGTGGGAAGAGAATTTCGCACCCTTGTTGTATGACATTTGTGACCACTTCATGGATGCCATCTATTTTAAGATCTTCAAGCAGCAGCCACCTACGTTCTCAGAAGATGCTAAGATTTTCATCAACACCCTGGGTGATTGGTATGTGGGTTAGTATTTTTCATACATCAGAATTTGGGGAAGTGACACAATGCACCTACTTCCCAGGATAGTCCCGGACAGGATGGTAATACAGGAGGTTTCTTTTCAAGCTGTCACTAATGGCATGTATAAGAAACTCACAAGTCCCAGGAAGAAAGGGTGGCCTAAGTTTTCTCTGAACCTTGGTCAGCTGGTTATCCCAACTTCAACTTGGGCTACAGTTCTTGGTGACCAGATAGATGCGCTGAGATTAGGTGCTGCCCCCAAAAGGAAACATGATCCCAAGAAGATCCTGGAAGCACACCTCAAGCAAATATATATGAAAATAGACTATGCACATGAGGTAGTTCCAGATGATTTCATATACCAAGGGGTGGACACATTCTCCCAGGTTCTAGCTAAAGCAAAAGACTTACAAGAAAAACATGACATTTTATAGTACTAGAAAAAACTTAAGGCTAGAGTTCTGAGTTACAGGGCCATGCAGCTAAATCTTATTGAACGAGCAAGAAGGGACAGAGAAGAGAAAGACGGGCTCAGAAGGCCAATGCTCCTCCTATGATCACATATCCTGATGGAGACAAAGGTAAAGCTCCTCTAGGGGAACCCTCTCAAGAGAAAGCTGATGAAGAAGCTAAAGTGATGCTGCAGTCAGCTCGTGAATCCAAGTAGCAGATGGCACAATTGACATCAATGTTAAATGCTCAACTGTTGGAACCTCCAAAGCTTGCAGTCAGTATCCAGCTACCAATTGTACCGAACGTTCAAGTCTCTATTGTAGAAATTCGAGAAGATGATGACTTGGTCATAACCAAGGCTAACTCGACTAAGAGACAAAAAGTTTTGCATTCTTTGTCACAGGTTTCTACAGTTGACATAATTGACTGTGATGAAGAAGTAGTCTCACCTTCTTCGGTATCAGTAATAGAAGAGGTCACTGAAGATCCTAAGACTGTTACTGAATTGCTGGATAGTATTGATATGGATCAGTCATTCCCTGAGAAATCAGTGTTGGAATTTAATGTTGCTCCCAACATTGCATCATCAACATTTGTGCTGTCATCTGTCCAACCAACCTCTATTGTACCTTTAGGAGGAACACTTCCATTTTCCTTATCACACTTGTTTAACACCCTCAATGACACCACTATTCCATTTCCCGAGCACTCAATCCCTTTTTCCATTCCACTATCTATAACTGCAGAAGTCCAGCCTTTGGTTGTCCCTCTGCAGTTACCCATAGTTAATTTATCAACAACCACCACTGATGAATATTCTAATATTTCCCCACCATCCTCACCCACTAAAGTTCATAGTCAACTTCTACTTCCAGAAGCTAATGTTCATACTCAGGTTCCATTGTCTGAAACCTTTGTCTCAATTCCCTCCCCAAATAAATTTTTATCAGTTCCTCAAGCCATCACTACACCTTTGGTTACCCCTCAAGTCACCATACCTATTCCTACCCCTACTGTCACTCAAACACCTTCACTAATATTAACAGTTAGTGTCACTTCTACTTCCACACAGTCAATGGTTGAGTATACAAACGAAGATGTGGTTCCTCTTGGGAATTACTTCTATAGCAAGGATGACAAGGCAATGATGAAGAGAACCAGGAAAAGGGGTCAAGGTCAAGGTGGTTTGGAAGCACCTAAACCAAATCAAGTAATACGGACTCCCAGGACTAATATTAATCCAAGACTTGAAGCAATTGAAACAGCAGCAGCCTTAGGAGCCTTTGCCAGTGCTAATTGGGATTCAGTCCAAGTTTTGGATAAGGAAGTTGACCTTAGGGATGAAGAGATCAAAATCCTGAAATAGGAATTGGTTAAAACTAAAAAACAACATTCTACTGATATGGCCAACCTCAAAAAAACATGGGTAGGTAAGGTGCAAGACCTAGAGCAAAAGAATGTTACTCTTCTCACTAAACTTAGTCTCTCACAATCTCAACATTTCACTGATGCTGAAAAAATAGCTTCTCTGGAAAAGCAGGTTGAGGATGCAACTGCAAGTGCATCCTCCTCATGTTCTTTCAAGTTTACATCCTGTGATATTAAGAATCTGGCCCTCAAGGTGAATCAGGACCATCATAAACTGCTATAGAAGTTATATATTGCTTTGGATGAAATCAAGGAAAACTTCATTAGTTTTTCCAAGATGTCCTCTACCCTTGAAGAACAAAAGGCAAAGAGACTCCAAGCTTCTAAAGCTGAGGAGGAAATCATTGAATGGCAGAGGTATATTAAGAATGTGCTAGAAGACATCATAATCCTCAGCAATTTCCATATTAAGAAGATCAAAGGATCTCTAAACACTTGGCTTGATTTTAATGAAACAGCTGAGGAGACCATCAATAGATCCAAGGATATCTGCACCAGGAAATGGTATGCAGTTGACAACATTATGGATGAACTGGGCTTACCGCTTATGAGCCCTATCTTAGAATCTTTGCTACCAAAATGTAGGCTTGAGGAGCTCAAGAGAAGGTGTGAGGAGTTTGCACAGAGAATTCGGGATCTTGCACAAGTCAACATCGAAGATGTGGATTGTTTGGTTAGAGAACCGGTCATCATGGAGGGAAAGATTGATATGTATCTTCACACTTGGCATAAGCTAGCGAAGCATGACATGGAGAATAATACGTGCAATGCTCAGTTAGCTTTAGAATCTGCCAATTTCCCAGATATAGATAAATTGTTAGACATATATGAGAAATGGCAAGATTTCTTGGGTTAATAGTGTGACCTGATTTTGTAATCTCTGTTTTCTAGGAATCTCCATTTTTGGATTCTGTTGTAATTTAGCATTTAAAGAAGGATACCTCTCTTAGTTAAGGGTTGGTAATTTTGGAGTTGAAAATCAACAGAAGACACGACTGGAGATACTCTGTCTATCAGAGCCATTGTAATTTTTGTACAAGACCTCTTATACAGTAAAGTTATATTTTAATCTATCTTCTATTGTTCCTCAAATTTCTTTGAGAATTGTTGAATTAATGCTTCAAATTGTCATCTGTTATGTACTTAATCTTTTGCAGGATATCCATTAATGCATAGATTTGTTATATTGGTTTCCCTATATGACTGTTTTATGTATGAAAATGTTTCATTGAGTTTCCTTAATTCAAATGTTTTTTTTTAATATTTCTGCAAATGATTCGGTGCAAATATATATAATCAAATGTTAATTTTTTAATTAGCAGAACAATTACATATTAGAATTTGAATAGGCTTAAGCACTTGAAAAATTGTCCCTTAAGTTTTATTAACTGAAAATAATTTAAGTCGACAAGTAACTCACAAAGACATTTCTGTTGGATGTGTTTAATTACTTGTTTATCACACCTCAAGACTGATCTGCACAACATCACGCTTTCCCTTTAGGTTAAATCTGATCTAGCATAGTTTCTTTTTTTAGTTAGGTTATGTTGGATTTATTAAGCATATTTCAATTCTGTTTTCCTTAATTGGGAAACTGATCCAAGTGATCAAACCATTTACTCTTAGAGTGTGAGTGGAGGCCAAATATCCATGGTAGATCACCATGTCAAACAAGTTGGGTATAGAACTTCCCTTGCACAAGGTCTTTCGAAGACTTTCAACTTGGGTTTTCTTCCTCTGTTGGGATCCTTGGAACCCTTTCTAGCACCTTGCATTTACCCCTACACATCCGAGGCCTTCAACAAATGGCACTAGAAGAAGGGATAATAGTATAACATGCCTAAGCAAAACACTAAGAAACCTCCTACAGCAAATACTTCGACAGTTCAAACTCGAAGCCAGTTGAGGGCTTCAACATGTAAACAACCAACAGATTCACAACCCATGATTGTCCCTGTTACACCTGCCCAACAGACAGTTATACCTGTTACACCTGCAGCACAACAGGAAAACAAAAGCGATATCTTTATTGTATAACCTACTAGAGGACCCCTCTCACTAGAGTAGATATTGAAAACATTAGCCGATAGTGTAATTAAAGCAGAACAAAGACTTGCTGATCAACGAAGATGCGGTTTAGCAGCTATCAATTTAGATAATTTTCTGTAGGCTAATAATCAAGAACCTCAAAAAGACAGTTTCACATACCAGTGACCCAATCATCCAACAGACAACTAATCAAAACATTGAACATCAGCGAACGGTTGATTAACCAGGTTCTCCTGAATACAACCTTGATCAAGTTTTTCAGGAAACACAAGATTGGCCAAAACTTGGAACTGGTGGACCACCACCATCTCCACCTTCATCTTCATCCTCTTCCTCAAACAGTGAACATTATTCAAGATCTTCATCAGGAGAAGAAGAAGAAAGATCACCAATGGCTGAAGCAGGCTAAAACAGACCTTGGTTAGACCAAGATGCAATCTGGGTACTCGGAGACCAACACAGATTACCAAAAAATCCTGAGAAATGGCTTCCCAAATTTAACCTTGATGACAAATCGCCTGCACTAGATCACATTAAAACTTTCATGCAGAAAATTAGACTTAGGAGCGTCGTTCATGAGGATGTGGTCCGCAAAATTTTTCCTTACACTTTTGAAGGAAAAGTAGCCACATGGTATTTTGCCTTGCCATCCAGATCTATAGTCTGCTGGGATGAATTTGAGGCACTGTTCATCCGAAAGTTTGGAGATGATAAAACACCATAGGATCTGGTCTTGGAACTATCATCAATGAAAATCAGAGGAAAAGAGAGAGTTAAATATTTTAACCAAAGGTTTTCATACCTAAAGAATAGAATTCCCACCAACCTTCTCCCTGCTGAAGAATTGTTGATTGCCTTTTATGAAAAGGGTCTTCTTGTCCCTATTGCTATGTGGGTAAAAAGGACACACAAAACTACTTTGTTGGAAGCATTTGATGAAGCAATACAAGTTTAAAAAGACATGTCCTGTCTGAAAGATAGTTTTGAAACCTCATATGAACAACCTTTCACTTCCAGGAAAAGAAGTGATAATGTCCCTAAACTAACTGCTCAAAACAAGGACCCATTTGACATGAATGACATTATGAAATTCCTATAGAAAATGTCAAACGAGATGGTATATTTGAAAAGGAACAATAATGATAATCAGAAGCAAAACAAAGGTTTTGTAAGGCCATCGTTTAGGAGACCTTATCAACCTCCACAAAATCCACCACCTCCAAATCCAACAGAAGGCCTTACAAACAAGGAACTTTATTCTATCTTTAGAGCCTTGGAAACATAATCCCAAACTACTCCTGAAACTTCAAACGATCACCCCAACCCGGATTCACAATTGCCAGAAGAAGAAGAATAAGAAGAAGAAGAAGAACATGATCCTCAAGTCAACACTATAAGCTACTTTTTGGAACTCCCCATGTGTGAAGAATAAGAAGAACCTGAAATTGTGTATAATGTAAAACATTCTTATAACACTAGGTCTAGGACTCAACATCTTGAGGAATCTTCCTCCTCTCCACCCATTCCCAACAAAGGCAAGACTATTCCCCAAAAGGATATAATCATCCCAGAAATTGAGTACAATCTAGTTGAAGATCTCAAAAGAGTTAAGGCAAACATTTCGCTGTTTGAATTATTGAAAATCCCTTCTATGAGGGATACATTACCCAAAAGTATGGTGGTCAAACAACCAAGAGAATTCCAAAGTAATAACCTTGACTCCTTCACTAAACCTGATGATCAAAAAGCTGGTGGTAGAAAGACTCCTCCTTTTCTGCTAACCTTTGGGATATTCAATAGAAATGTACATAACTGCATGATAGACTCAGGTGCTTCATCGACTGTGATGCCTTTATCTGTTTGCAGAAAATTGAATGCAACATGGGAACCTTGCCGTACTCAGATAGTACAATCAGACAGCTCTAAAGTTAGAGTCGTAGGGAGACTCAGGAATGTTCTGCTCACACTATCCATGTTGAAATATTTTAACTTCAAAGAATATTATATTTGTATTATTCCGGAGATGTTTTATTCCTCCGACGGGACTCTATTGTATATCCGGAGATGTTTATTCCTCCATTGGATTATGGGAACTAGGGTTATTAGATATCCTATGTGGGGATCGGCCCGAAGTTATTTTATCGAAGGTTATTAGACTCAATTTGACAAGTCGACCTCATAGGGTAAAAAGTCAGTTGGAAAACAAGTATAAGTAGAGGAGGTTGTTCCTCACTTAACTCACTTGTTCTCACACTTCTATTGTGCGCATAGGAGAGAGAGAGTTTTGCATAGTAGGAGAAGGAGCTCTTGTTGTGGTCTACTATCTTGTATTGGGTTGATTATCTATATTGAGGAAAGCTTTACTGGGTTTTCTACCCCATGAGGGTTTCCCAAGGTATATCTGTGTCTATCTTGTGATTGTGTTTCTTTCAGTGATCTTGCTTGTGCATTTATGCTAGAATTTAACATGGTATCAGAGCTAGCCTAAATAGGACATCTTTCATAAGGTGAAAATATCTCTATCTCTCTCCGGTGAAAATTAAGGTTTCTGCAAAAAGTTGGTATTGTTGAATTTTTATTACATGGCTGGATAGCCCTTCTCAAAACCAATCTTTTGAGCCCTAGATCGAACTTTTTGGTTGGGTACAACTCCAGGAAAGTCAAACCCTATTTTGACAAAAGTGCGATAAAACCAGAAAACCAGAACCAGAATTCTATAGCAGATCCAAAGTTCGCTGGTCAAGTTTGGAGGCTGAAAATTTGAATTTTCCAGAAAGTAAGTACATCAATCACCTTGCCTTAGTCAAGCCAATCTCCTGGTAAGGTCAGTTTTTCATTTTTGGAATTTTCAATTTTTAGTGACCCCCTGGGAAAGATGGCCCCAAGTACTAAGCTTGAAGACAAGCTAGAGGGTATAGAGAATTTTCGAGCATGGAAATATAGAATTGGTCTCATTCTTGAAGATAATGATCTTGCCCATTATATCAAAGATGAGATTGCAGAACCTACAGAAGATGAAGCTAAAGAGAAGTACAAGAAAGATTTGATTAGGGCAAAGAGAATCATTGTTGATTCTATTAAGGACCACTTGATTCCCCAAGTGGCATCCAAGAAGACCCCAAAGGAAATGTATGAAGCTGTCTCCAGAATGTATGAGGGAAAGAACATCAACAGGAAGATGAACCTAAGAGCTCAATTGAAGAACACCAAGATGAATAAAGGAGAATCTATTCAAGAGTATTTCTCAAGGGTTTCTCAGTTCAAAGAACAACTAGATGCTATTGGAGATACTCTTGATGAAGATGAACTAGTCATGACTACTCTAAATGGTCTCAGTAGACCTTGGAAGTCATTCATCCAAACCATGTGTGCCAGAAAAGAAAGTATGAAGTTTGATGTGATTTGGGAGGATTGCATTGAAGAGGAAGCCAGGGTTGCCAATAGAGAAGCGTTGCTCAAGGAAGATGACCAAACCTTGGCCACCCGACCAAGAGAAGAAGGAATCAATCCTACTTTAAGAAGGATAGTCACAAGGAGTCTCATCCTCCACAAAGATTTCAAAAGAAAAGAGGATCTAATCAAAGAAGAGATTACTCCTCATTCCAATGTTTTACTTGTCACAAAATAGGACACATTGCTAAGGACTGTCCTCTGAAGAAGAAAAAGGGTACTCACCACAAAAGAAATCAAGCACATCTTGCAGAAGATGATAGTGAAGAAGAAGTTGAAGAGGAAGAAAGTCCTCACAAGAAAAGACCTATAAGAGAAGAAGAAGATGAAGAAAGGACCTTCTTCAAGAAAAGATCTAGAAGAAGTGAAGAAGAAGATGCAGAAGAGTATGTTCTATTCTCCGCACTCTCTGGATCTATAACACCTGGAGAAGGTACATGGGTTATCGATAGTGGTGCTTCAAAGCACATGACAGGACAAAAGAAGACTCTATCAAAACTTGAATAAAATACCTCCCCACAAAAGGTATCTCTAGGAGATAACTATCAATATCCCATCAAGGGAATTGGTGAAGCAAACTACAAACTTGATTCTGGAACCCCCATGAAGATGAAGGAAGTTTTGTATGTTCCAAGATTGAAGAAGAACTTGCTTTCCATCTCAGCATTGGACAAGAAAGGCTATAGAGTTGCATTCATTGATGGACAAGTATTAATGTGGTCCAAAGGTAAATCTATTAAGGATGCAATTGTCATTGGTGAAGAGGAAAGAGGTTTGTACAAGCTCAAGGGTCATCCGGAAGCTGCCCTTGTACATGAAGTCACTAGCCTAAATGAGCTATGGCATAGGAGACTTGCTCACATTAACTACAAGGCACTACCTCATGTAAGCAAGGTAGTTGTAGGTCTACCAGACTTAAAGGTTGACCATGATGGCACATGCAAAGGATGTGCAAAAGGGAAGAACATCAAGAACCCATTTCCAAAGAGTGAAACAAAGACCAAAAGCATTTTGGAATTGATCCATTCAGATGTATGTGGACCAATGCCCTTCACATATTTAAGTGGATATGAATACTATCTCACATTTATTGATGACTATTCAAGGAAGACTTGGATATACTTCTTAAAAGGGAAGAATTAAGTTTTTGGAAAGTTCAAAGAGTTCAAAGCATTGATAGAAAATCATTTAGAAAAGAAAATTAAAATACTCAGAACATATAATGGCGGAGAATATACTTCAAAAGATTTTGAAGATTTCTATAAAGAAGATGGAATCAAGAAAGAGCTAACTACTCCCTACAATCCCCAACAAAATGGTGTTGCGGAAAGAAAGAATAGAACCATCATGGAAGCTGTAAATACAATGATACATGATCAAGACCTACCTATGTATTTATGGGTTGAAGCAGCTAGAACAGCAGTCTATGTACAAAATAGACTATCCCATAGTGCTCTTGATTTCAAAACTCCAAAAGAAGTGTTCACAGGAAAGAAGCCTGAGGTAAGTCATCTTAAAATATTTGGATGTCCTGTATACTTTCACATTCCAAAAGGAAAGAGAACCAAGTTGGATCCTTCTGGAAAGAAGGGAATATTTGTTGGATATTGTGAATCATCCAAAGCATTCAGAATTTACATCCCAGGTTTTCATCATATGGAAATTAGTAGGGATGTGACATTTGATGAAGAAGCAGCTCTCAAGAGATCTAGGAAGTGCCAACATGAATAAATCTATGAAGAAGACACACCTTCCAGGATCACAGAGGTTGCACCCATTCCTGAAGATACTACACATGAAGACCATGACTTGCTAGAACCACAAGAACTCCCCATTACAAAATTATCAAGAAAAAGAAGGCCAGCATGGGCCAGAGACATTATTCAAGGAGCTGAAAAGTATGGAGCTCCTGAAGGCTCCACTAGATAAAGGAAAAACCAAAGCTAGTATCCAACTATATGGCTTTGATGTGTAATCTAGTGGATCAAGAACCTACTAGCTATGAAGAAGTAGTTCAAAAGAAATAATGGGTAGAAGGAATGACAGAAGAATACCAGTCAATAATGAAAAATGATGTTTGGGATATAGTTCCCAAACCAAAAGATAAAAGTGTAGTGTCCTCCAAATGGATATTCAAGATAAAACATGCTGTGGATGGTACCATTGAAAAATATAAGGCAAGATTTGTACCCAGAGGATTCTCTCAAAAAGAGGGAATTGACTATGAAGAAACATTTGCACCAGTTGCTAGGTACACTTCCATTAGAGCTATCATGGCACTTGCATCGATGATGAAATGGAAACTACACCAGATGGATGTTAAGACAGCTTTCCTGAATGGTGTAATTGAAGAAGAAGTGTACATAGAACAACCACTTGGATTTGAGGTAGAAGATGGAAGAACTCATGTATGCAAACTGAAGGAGGCTTTGTATGGGTTGAAGCAAGCTCCTAGAGCTTGGTACGAAAGGATTGACAGTTTCTTGACAAGCATGGACTTTACCAAGAGTAAAGCTGATCCTAACCTTTATCTCAAAGTTATGAATGATGAACCTGTTATATTATTATTGTATGTAGATGATCTATTTCTGACCGGAAATGAGAGACAGATTATCGAGTGCAAGAAGAAGCTCTCTTCAAAATTTGAGATGAAAGATCTTGGATTGATGCACTACTTCTTAGGCCTGGAAGTATGGCAAGACCCAAAAGGAATCTTTCTAAATCAGGGTAAGTATGCTGTGGATATTTTGAAAAGATTCGATATGTTGGACTATAAAGCCATGGCCACTCCCATGGACTCCAACTTGAAGTTATTAGTAGATAACTCATCAGAGTTAGTGGACATAACTCTGTATAAACAGATTATTGGATCATTAATGTATTTGACTAACACTAGACCAGACATATGTTTTGCTGTGAATACCTTGAGTCAGTATCTAGTGGAACCTAGAAGAGTTCACATGATAGCTGATGAGGTACTTAAAAGGTATGATAGATTTTGGTCTTTACTATAGTGGAGATCATGATTCCAATTTGCATGGTTACACTGATGCTGATTGGGCAGGAAGTGTATTAGACAGGAAGAGTACATCGGGAGGATATTGTCTGGGATCTGCTATGATCTCATGGTATAGCAAGAAGCAGTATAGTGTGGCTCTCAGCACAGCTGAAGCAGAATACATAGCTGCTTGCTCTGCCAGTTGTGAAGCAGTATGGCTTCGTAAGTTATTATCAAGACTGCTTGACTTAGAGATGGAACCCACTATGATTCTATGTGATAACTATAGCTAGGGTTTTACCCCTAGCTTGTGCAAATGAGCACCTACTAAGGAGAAGGGACTCCTTAGTAGCAGTTCAGTAAATGTAAATAACTAAGCTAAAACAGAAATTAAATTACTTCTAAAACATGCATGAAACATAAACAACAAATTTAAATAATGGTTTTTTGGTATTGATATTACCTTCAATGTGAAGGTTTGATGAAGCCCTTTGCAATGTCCAAGAGGATGCTCCAAGCTTCAATATGCTCCTTCTCCTTCTCCAATGGTGGGAATGGGCCAAAAGTGGCTCTCAAGGTGAAAATAGTTCAATGGTGAACTAGGGTTTCGAGAGAGATTTTGGCAGAGTAAGGGTGCTTGTGATTGTGGATATGGAATAAGGAATCTCCATCACCTATTTAAAGTTTTTTGGTGGTGGAGTGCTGACCCATGGTTTTAGGAAACACATGGTTTAGGGCAGCTGTATAGGGTTTTTTCCTCCTTTTCCTCATTATTTTATATTTTTTATTCCCTTTTTAGGGGATTTTTGCTATTTTTGGAGGAAAAGGGGGTTTTTTAGCCTTTTTAAGGCTATTTTGATGGTTTTGTGGCCTTTTGGAGGCATTTTAGGCCTTTTGGAGGCTTTTTAATGGGATTTTTTGGGATTTTAAGGGAAATATGGTAGGAAAATGGACAAATGAGCCATATAATGTGGTAGATGAGGTAGTGAGCACTTTTTGGGTGTTAACAATAACCAGAGTTGTATCAAGATGACTAAGAATCCAGTATTTCATGATAAGTCAAAACACATAGAGATCCGTTATTTCTATATATGGGATATGGTGCAAAAAAGAGCTATCAAGCTCGAATATGTGAGCACGGATGAGCAAGTTGCTAATATACTAACCAAAACTCTGTCTCATGTACAGTTTGAGCATTTCTGAGACAAGCTTGGTATAGTTCAAAAGGACTCTCCTTGAAAGGGGGAGTGATATGATAGATGAAGATATCTTTGGGTACTGGTATTGATGTGGATACCTATATTGATGATGAGATTGCTTATCTAGATTATATGTTTGCTTGTATTGATGAGGATACTTGCATCTATGTTTTGTTTGCTTGTATTGATAAGGATACTTGCATCTATGTTTTGTTTGCTTGTATTGATAAGGATACTTGCATCTATGTTATGTTTGCTTGTATTGATGAGAATACTTGCATATGTACTTGTATTGATGAGGATACTTGTATTGATGATGTGTATACTTGTATTGATAAGGATACTTGTATTGATGATGTGTATACTTGTATTGATGATATGTATACTTGTATTGATGAGGATACTTGTATTGATGATGTGTATACTTGTATTGATGAGGATACTTGTATTGATGATATGTATACTTGTATTGATGAGGATACTTGTATCGATGATGTGTATACTTGTATTGATGAGGATACTTGTATTGATGATGTGTATACTTGTATTGATGAGGATACTTGTATTGATGATATGTATACTTGTATTGATGAGGATACTTGTATTGATGATACATACTAATGATACCTGTATTGATGAGGATATTGTATCGATGATGTGCCTACCTGTTTCAATGATAAGGTTGAAGATGAGGTTGCCTGTTCCGACGATGAGGTTGATGGAGGATTGTATCATCCTTGGACTTCAGTCCTAAAGTGATCCATAGATATATGTCTTCGAGAATGCAGTTCCTAGCAAACGATGAGGATTGTATCATCCCTGGACTTCAGTCCTAAAGTGATCCGTAGATAGATGTCTCCGAGAATATGGTCCTTAGTGGACGTATATAGGACTGCATCGTCCCTGAGCGTTTGGTTCAAAATGTACATGACAGGATTGCATCATCCTTGGACTTATGTCCTAAAGTGATAGGGATTGATCATCCCGTAAGTGGATCAGGATTGCATCATCCTTGGACTTATGTCCTAAAGTGATAGGGATTGATCATCCCGTAAGTGGATCAGGATTGCATCATCCTTGGACTTATGTCCTAAAGTGATAGGGATTGATCATCCTTTAAGTGGATTAGGATTACATCATCCTTGGACTTATGTCCTAAAGTGATAAGGACTAATCATCCTGTAAGTAGATTGGGATTGCATCATCCCTAGACATGGTGAGGTGTCTTAAAGTGATAAGGACTAATCATCCTGTAAATAGATTGGGATTGCATCGTCCCTAGACATGGTGAGGTGTCTTAAAGTGAGAAGGACTAACCATCCTGTAAATAGATTGGGTTTGCATCGTCCTTAGACATGGTGAGGTGTCTTAAAGTGATAAGGACTAATCATCCTGTAAATAGATTTGGATTGCATCGTTCCTAGACATGGTGAGGTGTCTTAAAGTGATAAGGACTAATCATCCTGTAAATAGATTGGGATTGCATCGTCCCTAGACATGGTGAGGTGTCTTAAAGTGAGAAGGATTGATCATCCTGTAAGTTGATCTGGATTGCATCATCCATAGACATGAGAGATGTCTTAAAGTGAGAGGGATTGATAATCCCGTAAGTGGATCAGGATTGTATCATCCTTGGACCTATGTCCTAAAGTGAGAGGGATTGATCATCCCGTAATTGGATCATGTGTATTGCAGGATATGCTGCTGTTGTACTGATGATGGAATGGATCCAGTTGATGATGATGTTGATGATCGTGTGATGACGATGCTGATGATCGTGTGATGACAATGCTGATGATCATGTGATGATGATGTAGTTGTTCGAGTGCTGCAGAAGATGAAGACTCAGTAATGAAGATGTTGATGTTCCAATATTGAAGATCATGAAGATGTTCCAGTAACTGCTTGAGTTACTGATGATGTATAACGAAAGCTTCCAATGATTTATAGATGTATCATGTATCATGTAGTCGATGACTCCTTGCTCCTGCAGTTGTTGTTATAATATCCTTCTCGGCAAGGGAGTGTTGAAATATTGTAACTTCAAAGAATATTATATTTGTATTATTCCGAAGATGTTTATTCCTCCGATGGGACTCTATTGTATATCCAGAGATATTTATTCCTCCATTGGATTATGGGAACTAGGGTTATTAGATGTCCTATGTGGGGATCGACCCGAAGTTATTTTATCAGAGGTTATTAGACTCAATTTGACAAGTCGTCCTCATAGGGTAAAAAGTCAGTTGGAAAACAAGTATAAGTAGAGGAGGTTGTTCCTCACTTAACTCACTTGTTCTCACACTTCTATTGTGCGCATAAGAGAGAGAAAGTTCTACATAGGAGGAGAAGGAGCTCTTGTTGTGGTCTACTAGCTTATATTGGGTTGATTATCTATATTGAGGAAAGATTTGCTGGGTTTTCTACCCCATGAGGGTTTCCCAGGGTATATCTGTGTCTATCTTGTGATTGGGTTTCTTTTAGTGATCTTGCTTGTGCATTTATGCTAGAATTTAACAATCCGCAGATCCTATAATTCATCAAACAATCAACATTGTCATAGCTAACATCCCAGAAGCATATGGTATGTGGCTTAGCAGAGACTGGTCGCAAAAGATGAAAGGATATTTTTCCACTGATTGGTATCACTTGTGGTTACCCTATAATGGATAGCCTAATAAGATTAAAATTAGTAGGGAACCATTTATGAAACAGGTAGTCACAGATTTAAATGAATCTAGTGAGCCTGCAGGTTACTTCAACTCACATATTGAGCACTTTACCTTTGACACTTTCTTTGGAAATCTGTCAGCTGACATTTCACCATAGGAGAACACTCTCAACGAATCTCAGGTGACTCATCTTACCTTTGTCCCTTTCTCGAGAGACATTGTACATAATGTGTTTAATGTAAATACAAATTTTAGATTAGACCCTATTGCTTGGACATTATTTTTTTACGGTTCTAAATCCAAGGACAGAGCTCGTGCAGGTTGTGTCCTTATAGACCCAAAAGGAACAAAAACTATAATTGCATGCAGGTTGGAATTTGATTGCACTAACAACTCAGCTGAGTATGAGGCCCTGATACAGGGACTTAAGAAAGCAATAGATATGAAAGTGCCAATAATATAGTGTTTTGGTGACTCAGAAATCATTATGAAACAAGTGAGGAATAACATACATTGTTTATCCCCCTGCTTAATGAATTATCAGAAATTGGTAAGAGATCTCACCAGTTCTTTTACGGCATTCAATATTAATTCAGTTCCTACGTCTCTAAATTTTGATGTTGACTTATTGACAAATATAGCGTCCAGATTAATTCCACCAGAGGGCATGTCTCCTCAAACATTCTCAATCGAGCTTATGTATAGGCCTTCCATACCAGACAATGTAACGAGCTGGAAGGTGTTTGATGATGATCAACAGATACTTGATTTCTTGAAAGCCCAAGATACATTCTAGGATATGGCTATAGATGAGGCAGACCATGAAAAATTACTTTCTGATCCCTCGAATGTCATCCCGAAGTCAGTATTCAATCTGGAGAATTTCTATGTGTTATCACTCCAGGAAACTCTCCTAGGTTGTATCTCGGAGATGCCTGGTAACTTAAATAATATCTTAATGATTCACTCAAAATGGATCAATTCAGATGACTAAATCAAACCTCACTCACTCAATACATGCATAAACACAACCTGATTGACAAGGCTTTTAACTATCACTGTTCAGAGAGTTGTAGATAAATGAATAGACGAAGAACTCTTAATTTACTAGCAAAAACATACACACAAAGTATATATGAATGGCCAGCTAAACCAAGCAAAGTACTGGAAGATTCTAGTTTATGGATGTATTGACAAGTTGATAGTTATAAAACATCAAACAAACAAAATAGACATGAATTTGACATTCAGGTGCAAATACAGAATAGATAATAAGATGAAAATCTGAATGAGTAATGGTAAAAGAAGCTTGTATTACTGATCAAGAACATGAGAAGCTTGAGTACAAAAAAGTGTTTAAGAGTCTCCAAATTTGAACCTTTAATTACTCTCAAGTTATAGGATTTATATCCTTTACAGAATCTCTCCAAATCCTAAGAATCTGGATCGAATTTACTAAAGATAGAAACTCAAAACTGTTTTCAATAAACTAGTGAAAAAATCCTTTTTAACTTGGCCAAATGGCTGAAACATGGGGCTCAGAGATGGATTCATTTCTCTGAATCAGTGACACCTATGTATAAAATGAAAGAGGTTATTTTATATTGGTTTGTTTTGAGAAAAAACCTCTCTCTGTTTCTTGATATTCATTTTCATTTGCCCGAGATCTGTATTTCAAAAACATGTGTCAAACAGGCAAATTCTGGGATCCGAAAATTGGGGCTCATGGATGGATTCGGTTCTCTCAATATGCAACACCTGTAGGAAAATGGAGAGATTTTATTTTTCTATGACATGTTAGGAACAAAATCCGTCGAGCATTTTGCAAAAATATTCTCCAGACGCTCAGAATCATCATTTTAAAATGATGACTTTGCACAGAAAAACGCCATTTCTGCAGCAAATATCCTCGCCTCCATCTTGATAGTCTTCATGTCTTCGACAGCTGCATCAATCTTTGATAGATGTAACAAGCCTTCAAAGTCTAATGATTAAGGTTGAAACAGCCACCTGGAGGATTGACGGTCCATCATTTTCCCAAAATAGACAAGAATATTCCTCTTCTCACCTTGTTGGCACCTTTCAATCTGGAATAGAATTTCGATCATGATGCCTTTAACATTTATCTATCATTAGAAAACATCCTCAAAGTGTTTGGATCAGCAAAATTCAGGCTTTATGCAAAAAAAGCATCCTTCTACATTATTTTGTAGTTTCGGTAGCTAGAAAGGATGGATTTTAATTTTGTTAGCTACTGAAAGCTCTGCTTTCGGTGGCTAATGAACAATTCAGCATGT
The DNA here is from genome assembly GCA_027924585.1 of Larix kaempferi. Lineage (NCBI taxonomy): Eukaryota > Viridiplantae > Streptophyta > Pinopsida > Pinales > Pinaceae > Larix > Larix kaempferi. The sequence continues at coordinate 3,108,062 of BSBM01000104.1, forward strand.
TCACCTAAACCACCGAGACCTTCTCTGAAGTGGTGAAAATGCCTCTCCTTTCGGCAGCTTTGAGTAATTTTGCCTTTACATTGTAAGCTACTGAAAGCTAGGTTTTTGGTAGCTAATGAACAATGGCCATGTCCGCCTAAGCTACCGAAACACGAAAATTATGAAATAATAAAATTTGAAAAAATATTTGAGGAGATAACATCTGGCTCCTACTCAAGGATGAAAGTCTCCCTGTGAGGTTTCAAGAACCAAAAATCCAACACCTTTCCTGTAAAACAAAAATTAAAACCTATCCTCTAGTGTTCCATTGGGCTATGGAGTCATTTAAGCTGCCACCAAATCTCTGCAATCTGTCCACAAATGTTCAACTGTAAACCTACTAGAAATGCCTTACATCCATTGGGCTATGGAGTCTAAAATGCTACTTTCAAAACCTGATCAAATCATGCACCCCTACTCATCATTTGAAACCGGTCTACCCCTTCTAATAGTGCCTTATATCCATTGGGCATGGAGTCTTTATTTCAAAACCAAAACCACAATACTAAATGCAAGCCTCACGCATTATGCAAACTTGAAATGCTCATCCATGAGCTTCTTCATCTATGCTACCCTACTCTAACCATTGTACTGATGCTTAAACAAGTAAACTTATGTTTCCAATGAAGCCATGTTAGAAACTGATTCACTGAAACTGTTTTTGATCTTAACCCCAAAAATAAAGGAATTGCTATCATGCAAAAATGTAGTTGGGAAAGATAACAGAAACGACTTTAGTCTGACAAGAAAATTTTCACATTTATACTACTCATGGATTCCAAATAATCAGCAATAGGGTCATCAAAGTCACAAATAAATACCTCTATTGGTTGTGGAGCCAGATCTTCTAGTCTCATAGATGATATTGTATCAGCCGTGTTTGTACCCCAGTTCTATATGATATGTAGGTGGACTGTACACTCACCCCAGCGGGGGGGTGTGAGGGGGCATCGCCCCCCCACGGGGTTCTAGGGGGGCCCATCCCCCTTGGCTGGGGGGTTCGGGGGCAACGCCCCCGAAGAAAATTTTTGGGGCTTTTTTCGCCAGCTGTTTTGTGGGCCCATGGTTTTGGGTATTCCGTGGTATTTTCCCATTGTATTTCCCTTATAAAAGAAAGACATTGTAATACAGCTAGGGTTGTTGATGTATTAGGTTTTATGCATTGTAAAGATCTTTGAGATCAGGAGAGAGACTGTGAAACAGAGAAGAGGAAGTGCAGCGGTTGTGCTGCAGGTTGTATCCCTTCGACTTGCTGGACGGTAATAATAATAAGGACTGGCAAATTCAGTGTGGACGTAGCCCAAGTTGGGTGAACCATGATATATCTGTGTCTCTCTTGTAATGTGTATGTGTGATTATATTTGCATTTCTGTTTATTGTTATTGCTCTGCGATCCTGTTTTTCTAACAACCTCTCCTCGCTGCTGTTCCAAGTGACTGAAATGTTGTTGTTGATTGCCTTCATCGATCTCAATGCTGAATGTGGACTATTCTTCTTCTGTCGAAGGAAAATGCAAGCTTAACTGCTGATCCGATCCTTTCTGCTCCCCTTCACCATTTATCTGTAATCTGATTTCATCATGATGATATGCTGGCTTATCACAGCTAACAATTTTTTCTCCAACAATAATATCTTTGCAGGATATATCAAAACTAAAAGGATCTTCATTGGACTTATGAACAACAGATTCGTAACAAGCATCAATCACAACCTGCACATATTTTTTATCATCTCTCTGTTGAAAAGAAGAATTGGGTGAAAATTTAGTAGACACTAAGTCTTCACAAACCTTGAAAATCCTTCTTCATGGTTACTACCACTTTCCTTAGTCTACAAATCTAGAAGTTGAGGACTATCCTTAATATTTGCTGCAGATTCGAAACTGTCACTTCCTGATCTGTTAGTTCCTCCTGTTGCTGTATACGTTTGTTCTTTGACCTCAAAAAATTCAAAAGAGACATGTTGATCTTCATAAATATCTAAAGCAATAGATACATTTGATATGGTGTCATATGTTTTCATGTCATTACTATCATTCAATACCTCTTGATCTTCATGGTAAATGTCTCCTTCTATAATAAAAGCTTTATCACTAATCTGATTTTTGTGACAAGCAAAATCTTTATGATATGAAGAAAACTCTTCACAACATCCTTCAAAAAGATGTTCAGCTGGAAAATACTCTTTACAAAAGGAGTTAAAAGCTGCATGAAAACCAGCCAAAGAGTTGATACTAGGAATAGGAAGAGACCTGTACCAATCATGAGCAATTCCTTCTAATGAAAAACTGGAGAGCTGGATCTGAACATCCTCATGCACAACTTGCAAACGATGCATGCAGTCATGAAAATCCAACAAATGTTCAACTGGTATTTCCCAATCTTCCCCTCGAAATCTGGGAAGGCTATTTTCCCATTCATCTCTACTAGGAACTGGATTAGGGAAACCAACAATATTTGAAAAATCACAGAAAGCATACCTCTTTGCTAAGATTTTGTTCATGTTATACCAAAGGAGTCGCCAACAGATTTCTGAGCAATGGAGTTGCCACTAAATCCGTCCTTCATGGAGTCGCCAGATAGATGATTACAACCAAGAATATGTCCACGCTTTGTCTATCATCAAAGTTGGATCTATGTCATTCTCCCAAGGAATTTGAGCTTCAATCGCCTCTCCTCAGCAACAACGCCATTTTGTTATCACTCCAGGAAACTCTCCTAGGTTGTATCTCAGAGATGCCTGGTAACTTAAATAATATCTTAATGATTCACTCAAAATGGATCAAGTCAGATGACTAAATAAAACCTCACTCACTCAAGACATGCATAAACACAACCTAATTGACAAGGCTTTTAACTATCATTGTTCAGAGAGTTGTAGATAAATGAATGGACGAAGCACTCTTAATTTACTAGCAAAAACATACACACAAAGTATATATGAATGGCCAGCTAAACCAAGCAAAGTATTGGTAGATTCTAGTTTATGGATGTATTGACAAGTTGACAGTTATCAAACATCAAACAAACAAAATAGACATGAATTTGACATTCAGGTGCAAGTACAGAATAGATAAGAAGATGAAAATCTGAATGAGTAATGGCAAAAGAAGCTTGTATTACTGATCAAGAACATGAGAAGCTTAAGTACAAAAAAGTGTTTAAGAGTCTCCAAAGTTGATCCTTTACTTGCTCTCAAGTTCTAGGCTTTATAGCCTTTACAGCATCTTTCCGGATCCTAAGAAGCTAGATCAAATTTACTAAAGATAGAAACTCAAAACCATTTTCAATAAACTAGGGAAAAAATCCTTTTTAATTTGGCCAAACAGTTGAAAAATGGGGCTCAGAGATGGATTCAGTTCTCCGAATCTGTGACACTTGTGTATAAATCAAAAGAGGTTATTGTATATTGGTTTGTTTTGAGCAAAAATATCTCTCAGTTGCTTGAGATTCATTTTTATTTTCCCGAAATCTATATTTCAAAAACATGTGTCAAACAGGAAAATTCTGGGATCTGAAAATTAGGGCTCAGAGATGGATTCGATTCTCTCAATCTGCAATACCTATAGGAAAATGGAGAGAGGTTATTGTTCTCTGACATTTAGGAACAAAAACCTCCGAGCATTTTGCAAAAAGATTCTCCAGATGCTTAGAATCATCACTTTAAAATGATGACTCTGCATAGTAAAAACGTCATTTTTACAGCAAATATCCTTGCCTCCATCTTGATAGTCTTCATGTCTTCGACAGCTGCAACAACCTTTGATAGTTGTAACAAGCCTTCAAAGGCTGATGAGTAAGGTTGAAACAACCACCTGGAGGATTGACGGTCCATCAGTTTCCCAAAATAGACAAGAAGATTCCTCTTCTCACCTTGTTGGCGCCTTTCAATCTGGAATAGAATTTCTATCATGATGCCTTTAACGTTTATCTATCATTAGAAAACATCCTCAAAGTGTTTGGATCAGCAAAATTCAGGCTTTATGCAAAAAAAGCAACCTTCTGCATTATTTTGTAGTTTCGGTAGCTAGAAAGGCTGGATTTTAATTTTGTTAGCTACCGAAAGCTCTACTTTCGGTGGCTAATGAACAATTCGGCATGTTCTCCTAAGCCACTGAGACCTTCTCATAAGTGGTGAAAATACATCTCCTTTCGGTAGCTTTGAGTAATTTTTCCTTTACGCTGAAAGCTGGGTTTTCGGTAGCTAATGAACAATGGCCATGTCCGCCTAAGCTACCGAAACCCAAAAATTCTGAAATAATAAAATTTGAAAAAATATTTGAGGAGATAACACTATGATTTGCAAGGAAAATTCAGATGCAACACTAATTGCAAGACCCAAATCTCCTCTCTTAATTATGAACGAGTCAACTTAGGTTCCGAGCAAGAACCTCGCTTTCTCAATTTAGGAATTGATTGTACCCCCGAAGAACGCAGGGCTATCGTTGAAAATATGTAGAGAGTATAAAGATGTCTTTGCCTAGACTTATGACGAGTTGAAAACCTCTGATACCAAGATCATGCATCATAACATACCTATGAAGCCCGAAGTGAAGCCATTTCAACAGAAGTTGCGAAAAATGCACTCTAGTTTAGAACCTTCTATAAAAAAGGAACTTGAAAAACTGCTAATGGCCCGAATTATCTTCCCAGTTAGGCATACACAATGGATAGCAAATTTGGTGCATGTTCGTAAGAAAAGTGGTGAAATTCGACTGTGTGTCGATTTCAAGAATTTAAATCGGGCATCTGAAAAGGATAATTATCCTGTTCCGCCAATGGAGCAGATTCTGCAGAAAGTAGCAGGTTCAGAGATGTTTTCTCTCCTGGACAGTTTTTCAGGATACAACCAGGTTATGGTTTCCCCGGACAACCAATTAAAAACAGCTTTCAGAATCCCTTGGGGTACCTTCGCCTACAGGTGGATGCCTTTCGGGTTGATTAATGCAGGAGCCACTTTCCAGAGGGCTATGGATATAACTTTCTGAGGGCCGATGCATAACTCTATCATAGTTTACTTAGATGATATCAGCATATATTCTAAGAAGCGACATGAACATCTTTTTGATCTGAAACAAGTTTTTGAACGTTGCAGGAAGTACGGGATCTCTCTGAACTCAAAGAAATCAATTTTCGCAGTGACTGAAGGGAAACTTCTCGGCTTCATTATTTCAAAAGAAGGTATGATCATTGACCCTAAATGCATGGATGCTATCTCAAAGATCGGTTTACCAGGCTCATGCAAATCTATGCAGTCCTTCTTGGGTAAGATTAATTTTGTACGTAGGTTTGTTCCTAATTTTGCACAAATAGTTAAACCTTTACAACATTTAGTCAAGAAAGATGTACAGTTCACCTGGTCGCAGGAACAGAAAGATGCATTCATTGAAATCTGAAAGGCTATCGCCGAAGCTGCTGCTCTTATGTCCCCAAATTTTGATAAGGATTTCATTCTTTATACTTTTGCCACTGATGTTTCCTATGCATCCGTTTTGACTCAAAAACAGGACAGTGACGTAGAGATCCCAATCTCTTTTATGAGCTTGACATTCAAAGGTGCAGATCTCAATTATCCTCAAATTGACAAACAGGCCTATGCGGTCTACAAGTTTGTCAAACATTTCAGGCCTTATTTGTTAAAATCTCGAACAAAAGTCATTGTCCCATACTCTGCTATTATAAATGTGCTGATCCAAAAGGAATTGGGTGAGAGAAGGGCCCATTGGTTGACTACCTTGCAGGAGTATGATCTTGAAATAAGACCAGCTAAAATTGTCAAAGGGCAAGGCCTTTGTCTTCTTACTGCTCAATCTAATGATCCTATGCAGCAACAAACTGAATGGGAGCAGGAGGAAGATCTTCCTACAGGTTCTGTCAATGCTATTGATACCCCGACATCAGTATGGTATGATCATATCAATTTTTTCCTGAATAATGGGTTTGCCCCTAAAACCTTGGACTTTAAGAAACAGAAAGCCTTGAGATTAAAGGCTGCCCTTATCAGTTCATTAATGAAGTTCTGTTTAGGAAAAACTATGATGGGGTTTTTCTTAGGTGTTTATAAAAACATGAAACTGATGACATCTTATTCCAATTTCATGTAGGACCTGTTGGAGGCCATTTTTCAGGTGAGACAACAGCTCATAAGATTCTCAGGGCTGGATACTACTGGCCCATGTTATTTAAAGATGCTTATGCTTATGTAAGGAGGTGTGAACCATGCCAAAAATGTACAGGGAAGTTCAAGAAACCTGCCTTCCCTTTGCAGCCAGTCACTATTCAGTTTCCATTCCAACAATGGGGGCTGGACTTTGTTGGTCCCATAAATCCTACTTCATCCCTCCAACATAAATACATTCTCACAAAAACTAACTACTTCGCCAGATGGGTGGAGGCAGTCCCTCTTAAACAATGTAATGCCAGTCAAGTAATCTCTTTCCTTGATAGTCAAATAGTTACATGCTTTGGTGCCCCAGAGTACCTAGTTTTTGATAATGCATCCTATTTTTCCTCAATTGATTTAACTGAATATGCCTTGAAAAGGGGATTAAGATTAAATTTTTTGCCAATTATTATCCACAGAGTAATGGGCTGGCTGAGTCCTCAAATAAAAATTTGATAAACATTCTCAAGAAGACTATATCCTCTCATCACAAAGATTGGCACACACAGTTACACAATGCTCTTTGGTCAGATCGAATCACCCCAAAGGAAACAATTGCAAATTCCCCCTACTGTCTAGTGTATGGAAAAGAAGCCATCCTTCCTACTAATCTTACCATCCCTTCACTACAATTGGCCCAGTCTGTCCAAGAAGATGATTATTCTCCCCTCCAGCAAGGGATTGATACTTTGCTGAAACTGGAGGAAGACAGGGAAACCGCTAAGAACAAATTATATCATCATCAGCATATGGTGAAAAGATGGTTTGATGAAAAGTCATCGTCTGATAGGGAATTTTCCATAGGAGACTTGGTCCTAAGATCGGACAAACAACATAAAGATAAGAACCAATATACCAAGTTTCAGCGCCTTTGGCTAGGACCTTTCATTGTTTTAGAAAAGATTGGTCTTGGTATAGTTCGATTACAAACACTGGAAGGGGTTGTAGACACTTACCTAGTGAATGTTTCACTTCTAAAAAGGTATTTTGTCTGATCGGGCTGATGTACTTGTACATAGGTTTGTTGTGTTATTTCTTTTTCTGGTTGGATTATATGGTTTGTTTTCATTCGTTTGTTTTAAACTCCACACATTTGATGATATTCTTTAATCAGTTTTTCTTTGGGTGGTGATTCCAGGTCGGGTTTTACCATTGTCCGCCAGCTCTAATTTTAACCTATATCAGAGGTTGTTCAACAAGCGGCACACAACTAATGTTTGCAAGACCCATATTTATATCTCCCCACAATGGTCATTAACTTATACATGTCTTATTTGTTTAATTGGGGTCTGGAAGATAGCTAACTCTCCATTGTCTCATGTTTCATGGTTCAAGCTGCATATCATAATAGCTTGCCTAGCTTGTTCTACTCTGGATCCTTTTACTATCACCTTGATAATAACTATTTTAATAAATATAAATTACAAGGTGGGGTGGGGTCTTGTTTCAAGCCAGCCCATTAGGTTCATAGATGCTTAGTGGAATGACATCTTCACATCAAGCCAACACACTTGGAAGATGAATTTTAGTCCTACTGGAAGTTGGAAGATCCTATCACAGGTCGGTCCATTCATGATCTGCAAAGCATTGGTGAGTAACACTACTGATATATGGTCACCAAGCCATGGTAGTTCCTTGTAATTTTCAATTTAATAAATTTTTTTTTCTTTTTGAAGATTCTTGTTGTATATAGGGATAGGGGGGTCTTATTGCAAGCCATCCCTGCCATGATCACGAGATTAATTTGGACTGAAACTATCATAATATGGTTACCAAGCCATGGTAGTTGCTTTCAGTATTACAACTGGAAGACAAGGAGTCTCCTTACCGAGCTGGCTTGATCAGTTTCTGGATTATGTTTGTGAATGGCACTGCTCATATCTAATCACCAAGTCAGGGCAGTGGTCTTATATACACAGGATCTTATTTATAGTTCTTATTTTAATCTTTAAAAAAAAGGAGGGAAAAATCAAAGGAAATGTATGTAGTCTAATGAATTGTTGTATATAAATAAAATCTCAATAAATCAAGGTGATGTGTAATTGGGATATCTAGGACCATTTTCAAGTCTATTCCTAGGTTCAACACAAGCTGCTTTTCCATGATTACATAAAGATGAAGAATATTAGTTGTCCCCTGAACCTCCTTATCGGATTTGCATCATTCTTAACGTGATCACATATGGGCATTTATTGATCTTATGTACCATGCTCGTTAACTGTTCCTCTTATGATCAATTTTTGGAAAATTTAGGTTGAAAAAGTCTCATGGCTGACATGTTTTCTTTAGCTGAATTTCACTGCAGAGATAACTGGTTCTTCTCAGCCAGTTGCCATTTGTTGTGGCCACAACAGATCCCATGCTTAGCTAAAGCATGGGAGCCCCATCTTCCAATAAACACAAAGGTATTTGGTGAGTTTCAGTGTAAATATGAATCTTTGGTTTTGATGTGCTTAGATTTCTCACCCATACTTGTGTCCTACGTGTTTCCTCTGATCTGGATGATCTCTAACTGTCTGGTTTCCTAAAATCCTCAAATTTTGAGTATTTTGTCTTTTGCTTCAGTCAACCCAAAACTCGACAATTAGGAGACTCGAAACCCGCAACCCGCAGTTGCGGGTTGCGGGATTGTTGTTTTTTAGTTTTGGAATTTTGCCAACTCGAAACCCGCAACCCGATAATTGTGGGTTGCGGGTTTGTTTGGTAATAATTTTTGGTAAACATCATCCCGAAACCCGAAACCCGCAATTGCGGCTTTCGGCTTTCGGTATTTTTCTTTTTTATTTATTTTGTTGCACGTTCCAGAAACCCGCAACCCGCAATTGTTGGGTTGCAGCTTTTGAGAACACGTTTTTGATTTACAATTGTGTCATTCCTGAAACCCACAACCCGCAATCATTGGGTTGTAGCTTTTGGGATCCTTAAATAAACTTGTGAATAAAACTTCAACCCGATCCCACATCCCGCTTTGTTTGATCTCGGTCGTCCATTTGTTTTGATCGCACGGTCGTTTTTTAATCTGGTAAATACAATAAATAGGGTTTTTCTATTTTATTTTTACCATTTTACTGCTGAAGAATTACTCTGTCGCACTGTTGTTTTACCGCGGATTGCGTATCAAGTGTCGTTTTCCAGTTTGTTGGTTATTTCAGGTAATCTTATTGTCGTCCTTACACTGCAGGTCTGTAATTTTCCAATTTTGTATTGATTTTTTATGTTGATTCCATTATTGATCAGAAATTGCAAGTACTTTCACCATGTCAAGAAGCACACGTTCTAAAATGCCACACGAAGATTCCTTGACTAAAGACCCAAATTTTGGTTTTCTCTTCGACACTAGTGAGTGAGTCACTGAGACATACCAGATGGATTGGTCAAAAATATACGCCATTTTTTATAATGATGACCTTTCCCATATTGAGAACGATAGACTAGTGTACGAGAGAATTAGGACTTCCCAAATTCATGCCATTGTTGCAAGCCCTGCTATCCTACCTTACACGGATGCAGTAAAATGGATAATTGAGAATGCCAGTGTTAAAGACCGTTGTTCTAATGATAGCACGGGGTGTCAATTAACACATTTTTGCCTGGAGGTCTTTGTTCGATATTTTTCTCTGAGACCTCATGTACAAACTCTCTCCCCTGAGTTTATACAGTCATCCAAGACCTGGTACAATTTTAACGAGATGATTAATTCATGGATGCTTAAGCCTAACGCCTTTGTGCCCAAGGCTAATAACCTTTATCCCATCATCTGGTTCAAGGAACCCTACTCTCTACTAGCAGCCATGCTCTGCAGGATTTTTGGTCTACCAAATTGTTCTCTTTTCAAATCAGAATTTGCACCCCTAGCACATCATGTGCTACTCACAGGTGAGTCTTTCCCATGGGCCTCCATCCTGTCAGCACAACTGAAGAATTCCATTCAACAATATCAAAAGGCACCAGCTCATAGAAGCCACCCTTCTTCCTATATGCATATGTCCTTGATGTTTTTTGCTCAGAGTTCCAGTACCCTAACTTGGGTTGGAACTGGACCCCTTCAGAGCCTCCTGTATACATTTATCATTCAACGCTTTGGGAAGAAAATTTTGCACCCTTGTTGTATGACATTTCTGACCACTTCATGGGTACCATCTATTTCAAGATCTTCAAGTAGCAGCCACCTGTGTTCTCAGAAGATGCTAAGATTTTCATCAACACAATGGGTGATTGATATGTGGGTGAGTATTTTTCATACATCAGAATTTGGGGAAGTGACACAGTGGACCTGCTTCCCAAGATAGTCCCGGACAGGATGGTAATACAAGAGGTTTCTTTTCAAACTGTCACTGATGGCATGTATAAGAAACTCACAGGTCTCAGGAAGAAAGGGTGGCCTAAGTTTTCTCTGAACCTTGGTCAGCTGGTTATCCCAACTTCAAATTGGGCTACAGTTCTTGGTGACCACATAGCTTCCCTGAGATTAGGTGTTTCCCCCAAAAGGAAACATGATCCCAAGAAGTTCCTGGATGCACACCTCAAGCAAATACATATGAAAATAGACTATGCATAGTTCCAGATGATTTCATATACCAACGGGTGGACACATTCTCCCAAGTTCTAGCAAAGCAAAAGACTTACAAGAACAACATGACATTTTACAGTACTAGAATGAACTTAATGCTAGAGTTCTGAGTTACAGGGCTATGCAGCTAAATCTTATTGAACAAGCAAGAAGGGACAGAGAAGAGAAAGAGGCTCAGAAGGCCAATGCTTCTCTTATGATCACATATCCTGATGGAGACAAAGGTAAAGCTCCTCTAGGGGAACCCTCTCAAGAGAAATCTGACGAAGAAGCTAAAGTGATGCTAGAGTTAAATCGTGAATCCAAGCATCATATGGCACAATTGACATCAATGATAAATACTCAACTGCTGGAACCTCCAAAGCTTGCATTCGGTATTTAGCTACCAATTACACCGAACGTTCAAGTCTCTACTGCAAAAATTTGAGAAGATGATGACTTGGTCATAACCAAGTCTAACCCTACTGAGAGACAAAAATTTCTACCTTCTTCGTCACAGGTTTCTATAGTTGACATAATTGGCTGTGATGAAGAAGTGGCCTCACTTTCTTCGGTATCAGTAATAGAAGAAGTCACTAAAGATCCTAAGACTGTTACTAAATTGCTGGATAGTATTAATATGGATCAGTCATTCCCTGAGCAATCAGTGTTGGAATTTAATGTTGCTCCTAGCATTGCATCATCAGAATTTGTGCTTCCATCTGTCCAACCAACCTCTACTATACCTTTAGGAGGAACACTTCCATTTTCCTTATCACACTTGTTTAACACCCTCAATGACACCACTATTCCATTGCGTGAACACTTAGTCCCTTTTTCCATTCCACTATCTATAACTGCAGAATTCCAGCCTTTGGTTGTCCCTCTGTAGTTACCCATAGTTAACTTATCAATAACCACCACTGATGAATCTTCTAATATTTCCCCACCATCCTCACCCACTAAAGTTCATAGTCAACTTCCACTTCCAGAAGCTAATGTTGATACTCAGGTTCCATTGTCTGAAACCTTTGTCTCAATTCCCTCCCCAGATAAAGTTTTGTCAATTCCTCAAGCCATCACTACACCTTTGGTTACCCCTCAAGTCACCATACCTATTCCTACCACTGCTGTCACTCAAACACCTTCACTAATCTCAATAGTTAGTGTCACTTCTACTTCCACACAGTCAATGGTTGAGTATACAGACAAAAATGTGGTTCCTCTTGGGAATTACTTCTATAGCAAGGATGACAAGGAAGTGATGAAGAGAACTAGGAAAAGGGATCAAGGTCAAGGTGGTTTGGAAGCACCTGAACCAGATCAAGTAATATGGGCTCCCAGGACCAATAATCCAAGAGTTGAAGCAATTGAAATAGCAGCAGCCTTAGGAGCCTTTGCCAGTGCAAATTGGGATTCAGTCCAGGTTTTGGATAAGGAAGTTGACCTCAGGGATGAAGATATCAAAAGCCTGAAAGAGGAATTGGTTAAAACTAAAAAACAACATTCTACTGATATGGCTAACCTCAAAAAAACTTGGGTGGGTAAGGTGCAAGACCTAGAGCAAACGAATGCTACACTTCTCACTGAACTTAGTCTCTCACAATCTCAACATTTCACTGATGCTGAAAAAATAGCTTCTTTGCAAAAGCAGGTTGAGGATGCAACTACAAGTGCATCCTCCTCAAGTTCTTTCAAGTTTACATCTTGTGATTTTAAGAATTTGGCCCTCAAGGTCAATCAGGACCATCATAAACTGCTGGAGAAGTTATATATTGCTTTGGATGAAATCAGGGAAAAGTTCATTAGTTTTTCCAAGATGTCCTCCACCCTTGAAGAACAAAAGGCGAAGAGACTCCAAGCTTCTAAAGATGAGGAGGAAATCAGTGAATGGCAAAGGTATATTAAGAATGTGCCAGAAGACATCCTAATCCTCAGCATTTTCTAGATAAAGAAGATCAAAGGCTCTCTAAATACTTGGCTTGATTTTAATGAAACAAATGAGGAGGCCATCAATAGATCCAAGGATATCTGCACCAAGCGATGGTATGTAGTTGAAAAAATTATGGATGAACTGGGATTACCACTTATGAGCCCTATCTTAGAATCTTTGCCACCAAAATGCACGATTGAGGAGCTCAAGAGCAGGTGTGAGGTGTTTGCACAGAGATTTCGGGATCTTGAATAAGTCAACATCAAAGATTTGGATCGTTTGGTTAGAGAACCAGTCATCATGGAGGGTAAGATTCATATGTATCTTCGCACTTGGCACAAGCTGGCGAAGCATGACATGGAGAATAATACGTGCAATGCTCAGTTAGCTTTAGAATCTACCAACTTCCCATATATAGATAAATTGTTAGACATATATGAGAAATGGCAAGATTTCTTGGGTCAATAGTGTGACCCGATTTTGTAATCTTTGTTTTCTAGAAATATCCATATTTGGACTCTATTGTAATTTAGTATTTAAAGAAGGATACCTCTATTAGTTAAGGGTTGGTAATTTTGGAGTTGCAAATCAGCAGAAGACAAGACTGGAGATACTTTGTCTATTAGAGCCATTGTAATTTTTGTACAAGACCTCTTATATAGTAAAGTTGTCTTTTAATCTATCTTCTATTGTTCCTCAAATTTCTTTGAGAATTGTTGAATTAATGCTTCAAATTGTCATCTGTTATGTACTTAATCTTTTGCAGGATATCCATTAATGCATATATTTGTTATATTGGTTTCCCTATATGACTGTTTTATGTATGAAAATGTTTCATTGAGTTTCCTTAATTCAAACGTTTTTTTTTTAATATTTCTGCAAATGATTCGGTACAAATATATATAATCAAATGTTAATTTTTTAATTAGCAGAATGATTACATATTAGAACTTGAATAGGCTTAAACACTTGAAATATTGTCACTTAATTTTTATGAATTGAAAATAATTTAAGTCGACAAGTAACTCACAAAGACATTTCTGTTGGATGTGTTTAATTACTTGTTTATCACACCTCAAGACTGATCTGCACAACATCAAGCTTTCCCTTTAGGTTAAATATGACCTAGCATAGTTTCTTTCTTTAGTTAGGTTAAGTTGGATTTATTAAGCAGATTTCAATTTTGTTTTCCTTAATTTGGAAACTGATCCAAGTGATCAAACCATTTACTCTTAGAGTGCCAGCGGAGGCCAAATATTCGTGGGAGATCACCATACCAAACAGGTTGGGGATAGAACTACCCTTGCGCAGGGTGTTTCGAAGCCTTTCAACTTGGGTTTTCTTCCTCTATTGGGAGCCTTGGAACCCTTTCCAACACCTTTCATTTACCCCTTCAAATCCGAGGCCTTCAACATGTCTCTTCTCATTCCTTTATGTGATCTCATTCTTCTATCATTGTAATAATTCAAGTACATAGATTATCTATGAAGTCTGAGGCCATGTCATTTCATGTTTAATATTAATGAACTCATTATTATTTTATGTTGTTGTACATAACATATCAGATCCCCATTAAATATCAGAATATTAATTAAAGAGCATCCTCTGGCAGTTTGTGTCCTATCTTTCAAAGACTAGCTCAATGTACACTTTTTATTGACTACTTTTCCAATTTATGCATCATATAGAGGTCAGAGTAACTAATTCTATTTATGAAGGTTTATTTTGTTTTAAATCCCTCAATAATCCATCCCCATCCAAAAATCATATTTTACTAACCCTTTCTGGCTGTTTGAGTCCTTAGTAATCAAGACTAGCTGATTGGGCACTCGAAATTGACTAGTTTTACAGTTTGATAAGTTAATAAGTATCTTTATTCCCAAATTCGATTCTATAATTTTTTTTGTTTCCCTGATAAATTTATCAATAACATCCCACCTTCATATTGAAAATATGAAATCATCTCATTCCATTTGGAAGAGTTTGGAAAATTACTGGTTGAGCAGTCCTACATAGCATTTTCCCTCTCTTTGCTCCCAAACTCAACCAAGACCTCCCAAATTCGGAGAAGAAATTTTCCAATACATAATCAAGATTCTAATGTCTTATATATTACTTTCTCTTACATTTAAGTGTAATCACTGAGTTTAGTTTGCATATGTTGGTGTGACCAGGAAGCATCAAAGTAGACATTAACCTAGTTGTTGTTGAAATGTAAATGGCACCGGTACTTTGTCCATAGGAATCAGTAGTTGTACCTGAACCTTATCCATTTTTCTTCACATTCACCCATACATTTGTAAGAACCTAAATATCCAAAATTCATAGGCCAAGAGGAATCTGCTTGTGCCCTAAACTAGCCCCTTTTCCACTTGTTCTGTTAACTAGTCTTTGCCAGTGAAAAGGTTGTACTGTAAGTTTTAATTTTTTAGATAATATCATCTGATATTAGGTCATAGATATTACATTGGAATTGTAAGATACAACACTATATTTCTCTTTCTTAAGTAGAAGAAAAATATCAGGCCACATTTAATACAAGTCAAAAATCCCTATGGATTTGACATATCCTTTCAGAGTTTGGATTCTAGCAGCATCATCAAAATAACCTCTAGTGTGACAATAATAGTGCCATCAATATCACAAAATACATATTACAACATCATCACAACAAGTGCACTAAGCTACAAATCCACTTCATCAAAAATATTATTTAGGATCACATTCTCAAAGTCGTATTTTCCCCTACAGATGACCAAGTTGTAGACATCTTCACAAAGTCTCCTACATAAGTGAAGTTTTCTGAAATTTGGTCTATGTTAGAAGTTCAGGAATTTGTTATTAAGGGGGGTAAGGCTTCAATTCCTCATTCCTTCTCCTTTTAGGTCACCTTTGTAAATCCTTCAATCATGTCCCAAGTTGTTCTTAAGGGTGGGTGTAAGGATATTTAGACACTTAGGATCTAGTTAATATCAACTTGGTCTAATATGTCTTTAGGTAAAGTGTGTTTATTCAATATGCAATTGTTCTTATGTAATATGATGGTCATGATATGTTCTAGACATAAAGTGATTCAATATTTCATCTTCACATTGATCTTAACAACTACTGATCTATGGATTAACACCCAATGGGTCCATGAGTGGTCCATGATATATATTTAAAGAACATGGAGGGTCATTTGCTTAATGATCGATTGTGACAAACTTATATGAAAAATATTTTTCCTTTTGCATTATTAATATATTACCTCAAGTAGCTATTTGGATGGGGTCCTAGACTCTTTCCCTCTTTTAGGGTTTTAACCATGTAAAAGCATTGGTGTGTTGATCTGTGATCTATTTGTGTGAGAGGTTTCTTACGGTGTTTAACTTGTGTAGAAATATATTTTAATCGAACACCACCTAAATATTAATGAACAAAATGAATTCCCTAATTATTAATATTACAAATTATGTAGGAATTCCACAAATTGTTGATAGAGGATAGGGATTCAGGGTTTTAAGGACAAGGGAATGCTAGGTGCTATAGCTCTTTGATATACTTGTAGGTTCCAATAGTAATACTTAACCCAATATCTCAAGGTACTAACTAAGTAGGCTCAACCATTCCCTTAGGCATACTACCCGACTACCTAGGGACTAAAGAATAATCTTCCTAAGTTTTGTGCTCAATGACACTTTATAAATAATACAACTAATGGATTATCTAAAGCTGGTTTTAGGTTTCCTAGGAGAATTTAAATATACCCAAAGGTACATGGAATTGAAATCCATATATATAGGTTTCTTGATGTGGTACTACTCAAAGCGGTATCGGCAGGGGTTACATGGGTGTCCATGTAGGTGAAACTTCTTGTATATCTTGTGTGTAGTCATCCTTGAACATTAATTTACCCATTGAACAACATATCATTGTGTTATTTATAGACGTTGGAAAACATCTCTAGCCTAAAAGCTATTCTAAAATGTTTGGAACAAGAAATTGATATGATGCCAAATGTTGCTTACCTTAATAGCATAATGAGAAATTTAGATCATAAATAACATAATAACGTGGGATTTAGATTTAAAAGGACAAAAAGTACCACATTAATAGAAATTGTACATATTACCAAATATAAAAATAGAAATACCTTTATTAATGAAAGCAATTTTCACTTACCTCTTCGATGGGAAAACCTTCGAATGAACAAAACTCCAATTATAACTTCATGAGGAATATTACTGCATTTCATCTACTCCTTTATATAGTTTCTAGTGAAGGAACTTTCTAGTAGGTGGAACATTCTAGTAAGATTTCTTAGTGAAGGAACATTCTAGTACGTAGAATCTTCCAGTAGGTATTCTTACAAATTTTGCTTTCACACTATATCTACTTCATAGGCCTTATTTAATATAGATGCATGAATACATAGCAATCTCACTATCTATTTAAGCGGGTTAAGGTAGGATCCTAACAATTTTCTTCATATTAAATGTTCAAATTCCTATAATTTTGTAGTAAACATGCATGGCTTTCACACTTTATCTATTTCATAGGCCTTATTTAATATAGATTCCTAAATACATAGCAATCTCACTATCTATTTAAGGGAATTCATGTAGGATCCTACCAATTTTCTTCATATTAAATGTTCATATTCCTATCATTTTATAGTAAAAATGCATGGATCTATTAAATGTGCAACCTTTAAATATTTTCAATAGTAAAACACTTTCTTTCCCATGGAAAGTATGTCATCTTTGAAAACATTAATTAGTTCATTAAGATTATTAGTTGGTATATTTGCCTCCAATTGAATATTCAATAATAAGTTTATCTTTATTTCCCATGGAAATTATGTGGTCTTCCAAAAAATTAATTAGTTCATTAAGATGCTTAATTGGTATATCCCCCTCCAATGGATGTTCAAGATATTAATGGTGCAAAAATGATCCCCTTTTCTAGCCCTCATACCCCCATCCTTTCTTCGACTTCACCCTTTCATCACTACATTTCTCCCTACTTTGTCTTTCCTTTTATCTTCCTCCCTTTCCTTACCTTATCCTTCCTCCTCAAACCTCACCTCTACCTTCATTAATTTTGTAGTCTTCCCTTTCTTTTTATTTTTCACCTATGGTAGAGGATGGTATTATCTTTCCCCTGTGTACATTTTCCTCTACCCTCCATGTTTAGTAGCACTCCTACATATCCCTACCTATGGAAAAAGGTATAATTATTGACATCTCCTCATAATCCTTCATCTGAATTCCAAATTTAAATTGGCATCTCTTCCCCTTCCATATCCTTTACCATGTCTCATCTCCCCCTTTCATCCTTCTACCCCTTCCTTTTCCTTCCTTACCTCTCCATTCTCCCCTTCCTTTTTCTTTTTCAACTATGGAGAAAGATAGGCAAATTTATTACTTCCCATTGTACATTTTACTCCACTTTCCACATTTTCGTGACCACCTTCATTCACACTACCTTTCCCATATTCCATCTCCTTAGGGTGGAAGGTGGAGTTATTCACACATCCCATACTCCTCCAAAATCCAATTCCCTATGCAGTATCTCTGCCCTCCCTTTTACATTCATTTAATCCTATTAGGGGATAAGTGGTTGTTGTGATGGGGAAGGCAAGTGGAAGAGAGTGATGAGATGGAACAAGATGAAAATGACTTGGAAGGGAGTAGTGGATGCATGCATGTAAAATGTATATGGGGAAGGCACAAGACACAAGAGGGATAGAGGTTACAGTTCACTTGTAATGTAAGGTGAACATGCTCATTCTTATAAAGTGCGGAGACTCATCTCACGTGATGAATGTGGGTTTGCATTTTGTGTTATACATGGAACTCAATTCACCCCATTTTCGAAAAGGACCTCAAGATCCAATGAATAAAAAATTACCAAAATCACAATTTACATTCATTTGGATGGATTTAGAGCCTCCATTATAGTCTAAGATTGTAGTTTTGGGAGGGTGAGATTGTATTTTTGGGTGGCATTTATTTCAAGAGGGGATTCTTCAGTTTTTTAATCGAAAACATGCTAGGAAAAGTGCTCAAATGAGTGCCCCTTATCTCTTCGTAGCTAGGGTTTTCACCCTAGCTTGTGCAAATGAGCACCTACTAAGGAGAAGGGCCTCCTTAGTAGCAGTTCAGTAAACAGTAAATTTAAATAGTAAAACAAGGTAAAATCTAAGCTAACATGTGCATCAACAGGAAATAAAAAGACAATGACAAGATAATAAAAATTTTCTTTTTGTATTATGATATGATCAAGATTACATTTACCTCAAATGTTGAGGTTGGTGGAGCTCTTGCAGTAGTCCAGGAGGGATGCTTCGGTGCTCCAATGGGTTCCTTCTCCTTCTCCAAGGTGTTTGGATAATGGGCCAAAAGGGACACTCAAATGGTAAGCTAGGGTTTCAAGAGTGATTTTGGCAGAGTGAGGATAGGATAGATTATGGATATGAAATGGGGAACCTCCATCACCTATTTATAGGTTTTTTCGTGGTGGAGTGTTGACCCATGGTTTTTGGCACTATATGGTTTAGGTCAATTGTTTTAGGGTTTTTGCTTCCTTTTTCCCTCTTTTTCCTCTTTTTTATATTTTTTATTCCCTTTTATTTGATTTTTGGGAATTTAGAGCCTTTTTAGAGGGTTTTTGCTATCTTTTGAGGAAATTTAAATTATTTTGGGGGAAAAAGGGATTTTTTGGCCTTTTGGTGGCTTTTTAATGATTTTTTGAGGTTTTGGAGGAAAAGATGGTGGAAAAAATAGAGAAATGAGTCATGTGGTGAGGGATATGAGGTAATGAGCACTTTTTAGGTGTTAACAGATTGCCCCCTGATGTGTGAGGGCAGGATCTCATCGTATGGCTGATAGACATCATAGGTCTTTTATGGTTTTCTTGGGGTGTGGAGAAGAGAAGAAATGAACTAGAGCCCGGAACAATAGTCCCGAACAAACTGCAAAAACTGAAAATACATGACCTCAATAATGAATGAGGAATAATCTGAATATATGGACGAGGCAGGCATTCCCATGCTCATATCAAGATATATAGAATAACAATGAGGCCCAAAAAAGGGGACCTGAAAGATACATGGAGAACTAATGTTTACTTCATAAGGGTCCAGAGGGGACACAAATCTGGGACATACTATCGGTATGACCATGTCTGAGTTGAAGAACTGATACACTGGAATAACAATAGTGTTACTGAGTGTGGTACCAGAGGAACTGATGAGCTGTTGGCTCATAATGAAGGGGAGTCATGCCCTCAATGGTACTCTGGACTGTATCTATACTGGGTACTCAAGGAAGCATCTGAGTGAGTGGCCTCCGAATACAATTGCCAATGCAACCCAGATATCCATGGGAACATATAACTGGGTGTTCCAAAGTGACTCACCAATGTGCTAGAGTTGGGGGAAGTCTAGGGTCTTCGACCAATAACTGAAGGGATGTATACCCTGCACGAATCTCAATGGTGCGATAAAGGTGTTGAAGTCGAGCACGTGAGAAACAACCATTCGGAGAGGCACTGAGGACTTGACTCAAAATGGTCTGTAGGCACTCACCACAGATGGTGATGAGTCCAAGGCGCAAGGACCTCTAGATCTATCCTCTAGAATAGATGGGTTGGCGTCGATAGAGGGAGACCTGTAACTAGCAAGGCAATGATGTTTCCTTGATAGGAGCAAGAGGTGGATAAGCGAAGGGTGAGAGTACTGATGGTAGGACTGACATACTGTGGAGGTGGGGAATAACTGGGAAAATAGAGTGGGTGGACTCAAACTTCCTTTATTCAGAGTATGATGGAGGGGATGAGCAGGCAGTATATGAAACTGACTGGTGGGAAGGGGATCATAGCTTTAAGGAACTAGGGATAATGACTGGAATGAGGGATACTCAAGTTGGTGTAGGATGGCAGGAGACTCTGAGGGTGGTATATCGCAGAATACTCTGAACAAAGGCGACCTTATTGGGGGTGCTGCTGAGATGATTGATCATAGTGCCGAGAGGAACCGGTGGTGACTTCTTCATGGTTTAAGGAGCTGGAAGAAGTGCGCTCAAAATGGTACTGTCATGTGGATTTTTACGAGCCCATGACAGTTCGTGCTGATGATTGCTTTCAATTTTAAGGAGTCTGAAAGCGATAAGAAGACTCTGAAATAATGGAATGGTACCGTCATGTGGATTTGTACGAGCCCAGGATGGTGCATGCTTGTGGTGGCTTTCAATTTTAGAGAGTCTAAAAGCAATAAGAAGACTCCAGGTAGGTTCTTTTTCATGTGTTAGTCTCCAAGGCCCAAAAAAGCATAAAAGGATGCAATGAAGAACTCTTCTAACCGATGTGACTAGAGTATTCCTTTTTCATAATTAGTCTACCAGGTATGGAAAAGGGTTAAACTTATACCAGATAGACGCCCTTTCAAGTACTTTAATGAGCATGAAAGGAAGCAAGATTGCTCGGTGATCTTTTCATTCTTTTAGGAGTCAGAAAAGAGCTTAACAGAAACTCCCTAAGTGTCTCTTTCGTAAAGGACTTGTCCGGCCCAAAAAAGGGGTAAAATTATACCGAACAAAAGGAATGGCCAAGCAAGGAGAGAGTGTTCAATCAAGGGACATCGATGAGAACCAAGAGCGAGGGTTGGGGGGGAACACTGGTGGGCCTCCTTGAGGGATGATGAATGGTGGAAAAATAACGAAATAATTGCAGTATGAATGGAGTGAATGGCTTATGTATAAATGTGTAATAATTCGATGGTGGCCGATGTGGCATGCAAACCGAGGTAGCAAGGTGTCGGGAGACAATGTTGAAACTATTTCTGGTGAGAGCGAGAAATGATCTCAAGCATCATCATGAGCTCAGAAAACTGAATTCGGTGATATAAAAGTGTCAAAAATGGATAACGGTCGGGGGGTGTGCAAACCGAGATGACTAGGGGCTGGTAAAAAATGCCTAAAAAATATGGGGGTGAGAGCAAGAAATGATCTCAAGCATCATCACGGGCTCGAAAAACTGAATCCGATGGTATAAGGAATGGTAAAAACTGACAACCACCAATGTGGCACATAAATCAAGATGGTGAGGTGCATGGAAAAATTTCCAAAAAAAGGGGTTTGGAGAAAACGAGAAACCAAGTCAACCATTCTGAAGGTCTTGGCGTCCTGATTCCAATGGTGGAAATGGTTTGGAAAATGGACTCCATATGGATTCAAAATGGTTGAATCAAGAAAAATTCAACTATCTATAAATAGTAAGTGGACCCATAATGTCAAGTGTCATTTGTGTGGTCGACTTTGATAGGAGAGTGTGGTGGGCCAGAGCGGATTTGGCATTTCTAGGCAATTGGACCGGTCGATTTCATTTCTGCGAGTTGCAGGTATTTCACTGAACTCATACCTTTAATTTTTTCTCGATTCGGGTGGGTAGTGGTTCCTTAGGGAGGGTGGTACAGTCCACACGGGGTGTGGATCATGGGTTTCAAGGCAATGGTCGCGATCATGGATCACGGTTGTGGCCTCCACAGCTGCAATCCGAGATCGCGGCTATGGCCTGGATAGTCATGATTCGCGACCGCGGCTATGGCCTGGATAGCCACGATTTACGATCGTGACTGTGGCCTGGATAGTCACGATCTTCGATCGCAACTTTGGCCCCCAGAGGCACGATCTGTGATCGCAGCTGTAGTCCCGATAGCTGCAATTTGGGTTCACGACATTGGGCCCCACAGCTGCGATCTGGATCGGGATTATGGAGTCATACCGGGGAGGGATGATAGTTATTTTGATGATGTTCTGATGAGTTTTCATTGTGGTATTGACAGGATGCCGAGAGTACTATGGCGAGAGCGCGAGATACCTAACGATCTCATGGAGTACATACGGGATGATCGACATGTCTGGGGGACCTTGGGGCTATGTGGGATGTTGAATTTTGCAGAGGTGCCGATGATGCGTTCAATAGTACTGCTGCTGAACAGGTTGTTGGGCTTCTGGGATCGTGATAGATGGGCCTTCATGGTGCAAGGGGAGAGACTGAAGCTCACCCTGACAGATGTGTACTTTTTGACGGGACTGCCTTATTTGGGTAGGGTGGCAGATACCCAGCGATGGGTGTCCATGGATGTGGACATGGAGGAGATGTTGGATCAATACTGCCTCCCTACAGCAAGAGTGCATAAGAATGCAATCTTGATTTGTGACTTAGAGGAGCCATTAGTTTGGGCAATTGCAGCATTTGTGGTCCGAGTGTTGGGGTCACAGGGGCCCAACTGGGTATCGGGGGGACAGATGCAGTTGGTAGAGCGGGTATTACAGGGCACTTTCTTTGCTTGGGGCCAGATATTCCTCACTTGTGTTCAGCGACAGTTGAGCAAGGCGAAGGTATCTAGAAAGGGGTTATGTTATGGGTCATTTTTGTGTGCTTTCTTCATGGAGTGGGTTCCAACACTACGACCACGAGTGTCGGTCCGGTCTGGGGGTTTGAGGGAGCCGCAGATGGTGTAGTGGGGTGAGATGATGTGCCAGCGGGGTGGGGGAGAGGTGGGGTGGTATTTTATGTAGGAGATCTATTTGCAGTGGTTGCAGATGCTGCTGGCTTTTGATGACTATCTATACCATGGTATGGACTATCGGAGAGATCCGGAGGTGCCACGACCTCCTGGGAAGGCTTGGGGTCCGGATGGTATGTATCGAGCTTGTGATTTATGTTTTTATGTGAGATTTGTTGTTAGAGATGGACGATGATTCTAACTATTTGCGATTTGGTTTGATGCAAATGTGGGACCACAGCCACCGCCAGGGCATAGGGAGCATCGGGGGAATATAGCAGTGCCAACCTTACCAGAACGGGGGGAGGTACGATGATGGGATGCGTAGGGGAATTTGGAGTCCTTGCGAGTTACCTTCAACTGGCTACTGGTTGGGGTCTCTGACAAGGGGTGGTGGGAGTTTGATCAGGAGGTGGTTGAGGCCTATCACGAGGCTCCACGGGATTGGTGATTGATCTTGATTTAGGTGGCAGTATTGGCCAAGGAGAGGAGGGGTCAGGATCAACAGGGGGATGAGGAGGATCCAAAGGAGGAGTGAGGAGAGGATGAGTCTGTAGCAGAGGAGGCTGCGATGGAGGGTGAGGATGGTTCGGATGGGGGAATATGACTCTCATTAGGGAGTGCTGGGGACTCCCCCCCCGATGCGTATGGGAATTCAGGATTTTTTGTATATACAACATGTATTTTATGACATGGATGTTGTTGGGGCTCCTTGATGTATATTTTTTGTATAGTTGAGTGCTGGGACACTCATGACATGTATATGATGATGATATATTTATATATATATGCACATGGATGCATTTTTGTGGTGATTATTTTGTGTATGCACGTGGATGCGCATGTATGGTTTTGTGTTATTTTATTGCACGTGGATGCAAATGATTTGTTATGATAGGCACGTGGATGCCCTTTGTTGTAGATGTCATATTTTTGGGATTTTTATGTTTTGATGTGTTGATATGTGATGATTATGCATGATGGATGATTTACATGGTGTGATTGATATGCCAGGCGAGGATGTTGTTAGCCATTTGATCTGCGACACTATTTTGAGCTCTTGGGACATGAGGGAATGTTATGGATTCAAACTGTTGGCTTAGCTATTTTGTGCATAGGAACTTTCTTAAGAGGCAAGGATCACACACCTGCTAGCAATTGTTGAGCTGGGAGACAAGTAGATGGGAATCAAGGAACACATGAAGGTGATGTATATCCATCTAAAGGGCAGCAGTCAGGAGATCGGTCACATCATTGTACTTAGCCTGGTTATTGGTAGCAATGCCTATGCACATTCTGTCAAGGTGAATCAACTCATGTGAAGGGGAATATAAGACCCAAGTTGCAGAGGCTAGGTTTGGAGACCAGTGGCTTGTTCCATCGGCGAAGCCAACATAATAAGGTGGAATATGGTCCATCTGTGATCATACAGGAAAATGACGAATGTAAGGTTGCAGGAAAAAAATGGAAAACAAAAAGAGATCAAACTATACATGATGGACCAGCGGGTCTGCTGGATTGTTAAGGATAAAAGCGTCTAAGATACAACCCATTACAGGGGTTGCGCAAGGGGTGGCCTTATGAGTCAGTTAGAATATATGCCCCATGTCCAACGCAGGTATGTACTATGTAAGGGCCTTGCCACATGGATTCGAACTTCCCTTTACCTGTCTTGTCGTGAACTTGGTCGTAAACGAGGACTAGATATCCTTCACGGAAAGCACGTGGGTGGACATGTTTTTCATAACCAGCTCTAGAGCGGTTCTTAGCGGCCTCAATTGTTTGGAGGGCTGCGCGACAATCTTCATCAGCTTGTTCTAGTAACAATAGACATTGTTCAAGTGGGGAAGTGTCGGGGAGAAGTTCAATAGCGATGTGGAGTCCGAGGATCTGACACTCGATGGGGAGAACAGATTCGACACCATGAACTAAGTGAAAATGGGTGAAATCGGTGGCGGTCTTAGTTGATGTACGATAAGCCCATAATGCGGGGAAAAGCATGTGATGCCAATTGGACTTATGTCAGTCAATAGTGCGTTGGAGGATTGTTTTCAAAAGTTTGTTAATGGCCTCAACTTGGTCGTTCCCTTGGGGGTAGTAAGCAGAGGCATACTGATGTTTGAACTTAAGGAGAGTTGACAACTCGCACCAAATGGCATCTTCCAAATGTGAACCATGGTCTGAGACAAGCTGTTTTGGGACCTTGAATCATGTAATGACATGGTTAAAGAAGAAACAGGTAGCAGTGTCGGCTTTACAATTGAAGGTAGGCATGGCTTTAGCCCATTTGGTGAAGTAGTCGACGGTGACGATGATGTATTTGTGGCCATTGGCGGATGAGGGCTTACACTCCATAAAATCGATGGCCCATTTACAAAAGGGGCCGATGATAACAACCGAATGGAGCAGGGCGGGTGGTGTCCATGCCTTCGGGGCAAAGAGTTGGCAATTATGGCAATGCTTGACTGCAGTGATGCAGTCAGTGAATAACGTGGGCCAGAAATATCCGACGTGGATTACATTCTGGGCGGTGGCCATCCTAGAGAAATGTCCACCACAGGTGCCGCTATGATAGTCATTGAGGACTTGTTCGGCTTCCTCTCGTGTGAGACAACAATGGAGAATAGTATCAACCCCTCATCGGTAAAGGACATCCCCTAAGAGGAGATATCGAGAGGCGTGGTGACGGATACGGCGGTCGTCTGATGAAATGATAAACAAATGGTCATCAGGTAATTCAGTGGTGATTGATGGGGACGACAAAAGGGATGGGAGGTCAATTATGAGTTGGGAAAGCGCGAGGGATTTAGTACTCTTAGGGGTTGTGAAAGTTAGGTCATATTCTTGGAGGATAATTACCCATTTAGTGACACAACGTTGCAGAAGTCGCCGGTTCAAGAGGTAGACCCTGGGGTTGGAGTTGGCGACAACTGTAGTATGACTGAGTAAAATGTAATGGCACAATTTTTGTACGGAAAAGACGATGGCTAGGGCCAGTCTTTCCTCATATGGGTAACGTAGGGGTGGTCCAGACAAGGTTTGGCTGACGTAATAAATTACATGCTCCTGGCGAGTAGCATCTTCTTGAACAAGGACCCCTGACACGGCATGGTCGGATGCTGAGACGTAAAGGATAAAGTCCTTAGAGAGATCTGGAGGGGAGATCAAAGGGGCTTGCGTGAGAGCTTTTTTAACGGCTTTGAATACAGCTTGTGCCTGGTCGTCCTAGACAAAGGGTATGTGAGTACAAAGCAGATGTAAGAAACCATGAACTGTGGTGGCATAATCAGGAACGAAGCAGTAGAGGAAAATAAATTTCCCCTGTAAGCTCTATAGCTGCCAGAGCGTGCGTGGTGTGGGAAGGTCTAATATGGCTTGAAATTTGAGGGGGTCAACAATGATTTCTTTGTTTGAAACAATGAAACCTAACAACCGGCCTACCGGAATGCAAAAGACACACTTGAGTGGGTTCAAGCGGATCTGATACTTGCGACAATGCAGAAAAACTTGCCGAAGGTCATTAAGGTGGTCGAATCGTTTCTTGGAACATGCTGTGAGATCGTCAAGATAGACTAATAGGATATGGACCAAGTCATGAAAACAATAGGTCATGGCTCACTAGAAGGTGGCCCAACATTTTTAAGGCCGAAAGGCATGACCCGATAGGCAAAGGTGCCCCATGGGGTGGTGAAGGAAGTCTTGTATTGATATTCTTTGCGGATCTGAATCTGGTTATACCCAGAGAAACCGTCCATGAAGGATAGGACTTCATGCCCCGTGCACGCATCGATGAGTTGGTCGATAAATGGCGTCAGGAAGTTGTCTTTGGGACATGCTTGGTTTAAATCATGGAAGTCAGTACATACGCTGATGGTGCCTTGTTTTTTGTTAACAGGGATGGGGTTAGAAACCCAAGTGGTGTATGCAATAGGATAGGATAAATGAAACCTGCTACACGAAGTTTCTCGATCTCTGCTTTAAAGGCGGGGAGCTTTGATGGGTGAATGGGGCACTGTTTTTGGTGAACGGGGGGTACATTTGGCCACATGTCAATGTGGTGCTCTATGATAGTGGGGTCAAGACCAGGCATTTCGGTGTAGGACTAGGAAAAGACATCGGAGAACTACTGAAAAAGATTTTGTACTCCCCGATCTCATACTCAGTGCAGGAGGCTCCCAAAGTAATGATTTCAGGGGCACTGACTGGGGCAGAGATATCAATGTGGAACGTAGGTGAGATGTTGGCCATGTGACCTTCCTTGAAGGCATCGGAAGTGGGAATGGGCTCTTTAAACCAGTTGATTTTGGTGGGGAGGAAATCTTCAGACTCAACCAAAAATTGGGTGGTTGTAGTGGGGGAGGACTCCTCCGGGATGAAATAGGAAGTGGTCGGATCACGGGTTTGGGGCCAAAATGCATGGTTTGGAGCACGACAAAGGGGCAGAAAGCCGCGGTTAGATCATGGGTCTGGGGCCAAAATGCGCGATCTAGAGCGCGGCAAAGGGGCAGAAGGCTATGGTCGGATCGTGCATTTGGGGCCATAATGCACGGTTTGGAGTGCAGCAAAGGGGCAAAAAGCCGCCGTCAGATCGTAGGTCTGGGGTCAAAATGCGCAGTATAGGTTGCAGCTGCGAGGAAAAAAATACGATCTGCAGCAGAAAACCCAACTGGCCAAAGCCACAGTCGAACAAGGAAAGCAGAAAAATATTTGCAGAAAATAAAAACTTTAAAATTTTTTAACCAGAAATTCAAAGGCCAATAGTGGAGTCGCCAAAACTGTAGCTAGGGTTTTCACCCTAGCTTGTGCAAATGAGCACCTACTAAGGAGAAGGGCCTCCTTAGTATTAGTTTAGTAAACAGTAAATTTAAACAGTAAAACAAGGTAAAATCTAAGCTAACATGTGCATCAACAGGAAATAAAAAGACAATGACAAAATAATACAATATTTATTTTTGTATTATGATATGATCAAGATTACATTTACCTCAAATGTTGAGGTTGGTGGAGCTCTTGCAGTAGTCCAGGAGGGCTGCTTCCATGCTCCAATGGGTTCATTCTCCTTCTCCAAGGTGTTTGGATAATGGGCCAAAAGGGGCACTCAAATGGGAAACTAGCTCAAATGGTAAGCTAGGGTTTCAAGAGTGATTTTGGCAGAGTGAGGATAGGATAGATTGTGGATATGAAATGGGGAGCCTCCATCACCTATTTATAGGTTTTTTAGTGTTGGAGTGTTGACCCATGGTTTTTGGCACCATATGGTTTAGGTCAATTATTTTAGGGTTTTTTATTCCTTTTTCCCTCTTTTTCCTCTTTTTTATATTTTTTATTCCCTTTTATTTGATTTTTGGGAATTTAGTGCCTTTTTAGAGGGTTTTTGCTATATTTTCAAGAAATTTAAATTATTTTGGGGGAAAAAAGGGGCTTTTGGCCTTTTGGTGGCTTTTTAATGGTTTTTTGAGGTTTTGGAGGCAAATATGGTGGGAAAAATAGACAAATGAGTCATGTGGTGAGGGAGATGAGGTAATGAGCACTTTTTAGGTGTTAACACTCTTACCCATGCATCCAATCCAATGATTGTAATCGAATACAATGTGACAATATATACATTGTTGGATATCCAACAATGCATATGTTTCCTAACCAATGTAATAAATGTGCCACTTCTCAATGCATAAAGGTCACCGACATCCCCAAGTTCCCTATCGAAAACAAAACACATAGGAAAACACATGCTGGGAGTTGTTATGGTATTAAATAGCTAGGGTTTCACCATCCTCTAGCTTGTGTGAACCAAAAATGTATTTTTAAATGCATTTAATCCATTATGTGAAATTTTCTATTTGAAATATGGATAACTAAAATTATTTCTCTATCACAACTAGTATGATACATTGTCATTCTTAGAATGGAACCTAGAAGAAAAAAATGGCTTTGTGTTGGAGACACTATAAATTTTCTTGCTTTGGGAAATAAAAGCTTGGCCTAGTCCATAGTCTATAGGAATTTTTTGAACATGTACCATTGGAAAAGAAGCAAGAAAAGGGTTTAAACCTTTGGTTTGGTGCAATCAAGGTATATTTAAAAGGTATTCAATTACAAGGAAATTTCCACCTAGTGTGTGAGTCAATTTAATGCAAAAGACATAGCTATTGAAACCGATGAAAAAGGAAGCTTCCTGTCATGCTCACCCTTAAGGATTTCACAAAAATTATACAATTACTAGAACCAAATTGATAATTTAATCTAACTAAGGAATATTAATTTATTCATTCTCAAGGTGGTGGTTTTGTACTAGTGAACCACTGGAGAGTTTATCTCTAAAAGACTGTTGCAAAACACAGAATCCAGGAACTTGTAGAGATGAAAAACTTATACCAAGATGGCATCTAGATGGAGTGAATCCAATATGATGATAGAAATGCATGCAGATTATGTATTTGATGATATACTTAATATTGATAAAATGAAATTTTAGATTAAGAAGGATTATATCATATGATATATCGCATTAGCTCACTAAATGTTCCAAAACTAGGAAATTTATATGGCTTTGCACTTGTTATATGCTTTAATTTTTGGTAATGCCAATTTCTAGGATTCCCATAAAGAGGTGACATAGGCCTAGAATTTGATTCAATCCAACTATGGAACCCAATTTCAATGAACCAAAAATCCCATTACCGTTGTTGTACCATTGAAAAACAATTCTTCACAGGGTGAGTAAAATTATCTCTAGTCATGAAGTAGATTGAATTTTCAAGGAAGCCAGAATATTTATTAGGGAAAAGTTTAATTTGTATACATTGATAAGTCTATTATAATTCAATATTATAGGTTTGAAGGAAATCTTAGATTTCTATTGAATGTTTTTTAGGATGGCTATTTCTTGTCATAATTATGTAGGCATAATCATACATGGGTTCATGTTGTTTCCAAAAAGAAAAGGAAGAAATTTATCCATGGTCCATTTGAAGTTGGGGGTTTGACTGTAACAGAAATAAATAAATAAAATTATAGATATTTCTCATGAAATGGAATTTTTGGAATTTCAAGAAACTGATAGAAACCTAGGGTTTGACCTGAATGGCATTTTTAAAAGAGAGATTGTGTCAATTTGTTGTAGTAGTATATTGTCATTAATTTTGAGGAAGATACAGTTGAATGGATAAGGGAGGCCCCGAGTAATGAAGATGTACTTTCACAAAAATAAAACTCTCATGATCCTAGTGACACCCATGATTTCTAAGATTGGAAACATTCAGTCAAGTTGAAGTCACTAAGCAGTAAGATTGATGAAAGTCATAATGCTAAGATAAATACTAGTTACAGAATAACTTTTTATATAGTGTTGTTGTTGTTTTAAGTATTTGTTGGAATTTGACCGATGGAGGAATTATTATTAACATTAAGGAAAATTAGATTTGAATGAAGAATGAGATCGAGATGTGTGTCTAAAAAGTATTTTCTTGAAAAAATGATTGATTGGATAGAGTAAAGTACTTTTAAAGTAGGCAATGCACCAAATAGATTATTAAAGCTTAGGTCTATCACTTCAAATATTTTGCAAAGAAAATAACTCAGTTGGAACATGATTTGATCAAAGGAAGACAAAGAGATACAAAGATACTCTTTGATCCCTTTGATTGGAAACCATAGTTTTATCACTATGTTATGTTTGCATGTGACTCTATCCCAATTACAAATTGGAGTTGGATATGTTGTTCTTAAATTATACTAAGTTTTGCATGTACCTTAGGTTGAATATTGAGTCACTATCATGATTGTTTAATTGAGGATACCATTGACTAAAAATAATATTCTTAAGAGAAATATAGTACAACATATAAGCGTAGAGACCACCTTAGAAAATACTAAATCTATGAAGTACAAATGACCTTTGGAGGTGGATTGCTAATAACATCGTCAAAGGTATATGTTTTGATGAAATATGAAGTAATTCCATGCTCTCAATACTTTAATGTTATAACTAGTATCAAAATATCAAGGGAGAAATCCCATATAGTAAAGTAGAAAATAAAAATAGGAGAAGCAAAACAATATTTGTCAAATAGTCAACACAAGAAGAAACATAGTAATAAAATTGTGATATCTTAGTAAACAAAAAGCAGTAGAAATTAAAAGAATAAATATTAGATGAATCTTTATTTAAATTGAACATAAGAATTAATACTAGAAAATATCTAGTATAACTCTCTAAACAAACCAATCATTCAAATATGTCGAGGGGTTGGATCCATCAGTGAATCACTGGTATTTTTTTACTAATATGCAAGGTTCATTCATAGATTTTCCTAGAGCCACGGGGTCACATTAAAGGATTGTTTGAATGTGTGGTTGTATCTGCAGAGTTTATATTGTATGGTCTCTTGATCTGTGCACACATAAATGTATTAAATCCCACTCTCATTTCCTTCATTTATTTTTTCTTTTATAAAATTTCATAGAGGTCTTGAGATAAAACTTCATTGAGTCCCTTAGGATTACTAGCTGACATTTTGGTTGGAAATCACTACCATACTCCATTCAAAAACTAGGGAATGGGGGTGGGATGGGAAATCCATGGGTAGCCAGTAAAATACTAGTGTTCTCATTTGGGATGTCTAATACACGAGTGAGTGAGGACTATATTTCTCTACACGAAATAAAAGACTCAATAAAATACAAAAGAAAGGTCAATGTTATATATTTGAGACAATCCATTCATATCATGAATTTTAGATGCATTATTGGAGAGAATAAATGCTTGAAAGGCAGAGATCCATCTTCACCCCAACATTAACACATAGATACAAATTAGTGAGATCTCTCCCACCTAATATGTAAAGTTCCGCACTTCTCTCAACACAATTACCAACACAAATGGATGTAGGAGTAATATTCATAAAAATATTTTTTTGTCATTTTCTAGAGTTATTCTTGAAGGGATTCACATTTGGATCTTGATATTGGATTTATTTGGCTATTACTAATAGATGTACACTTTGTTTCATTGATGTTATATGTATTTGGCTATATATTTGAGACAATCCATTCATATCATGAATCTTAGATGCATTATTGGAAAGAAGTGCCTAAAAGACGTAGATCCATCTTAACCCAACTTTAAGACATATACAAATTAGTGAGACCTCTCCCCCCTAATGTGTAAAGTGTCTCACTTCTCTTGACACAATTATCAACACAACTAAATGTAGGATTAATAGTCATAAAAAAAAATAGTTATTTTCTAGAGATATTTTCTAAGGGATTAACATTTGGATCTTTTTTTTGTAAGTAAGAGAGTTAAAATCCTTCTATTCAACCAGGCCAATTATACATAGTGTTACAAAAATCTCCCATCCTTTCCTGTCAAAGACAGGACGATGGGAAACAAACCCCCAAAAAGAAACGGGGGAACCGTTGAAGCT
The DNA here is from genome assembly GCA_027924585.1 of Larix kaempferi. Lineage (NCBI taxonomy): Eukaryota > Viridiplantae > Streptophyta > Pinopsida > Pinales > Pinaceae > Larix > Larix kaempferi. The sequence goes on from BSBM01000104.1 coordinate 3,140,725, forward strand.
TCCCTTGTGCTGGAAGAGAGCCACAAGGGATGCACAGGAAAATCATCATCACATAAGACTAAAACCAGAAGCGAGGATTGGTTCATGGACTGAACTGATGAGGATCCCTTATTCCCTTTTTCTTACGAACATCAATCCAAACTGTGGAACTGGGAGGAAAAAAATTGTTTTCCACCAAGGCCAACTGATTTGGGGGTATTCCATCACCGCAAACTGTAGGGGCTGCATGTGCTTCCTTGTCACTATCTGAATGATCCGATTCATGATGATGTTTCTAAGCCCTTGAAAGCGGAGCTATGACCATGATCATATCATCTAGTTCAACATGTTCTGAAGTTGGAATTCCTAAAGCTTACAGATGGAGAACAAAGACGGAGTATTCATGAAAGGAATCCCCATATGGTTGTTGCTCACCAGTTGAGGGCTGTGTAGGAGTTGTTGAAGGCGGAGGGTTGGGAGATTCTTTATGTTGTTGATTTCCTTCCGCAGAATAATTCGCACGACTTTTGCGGGGCTTGGGGTCTTTCCACCCTGTGGCCTTCTTCTATGACCCAAAGGACGAGGGAGGGACAGGGGATATAGGACAGGAATCCTGGAGGTGCCCTGTTTGTTGACAAGAGCGGCACTTGAAGGTAGTAATCTCATAATCAATTAGCTACAGATAAGGATCCTCCTTAGACCAATTAATAAAGATCTTGTCCGGTATCCCTTGGCTAAGATTGATTTCGACACAAATTCGAGCATAAGTGAAGAATCCTTCCTAATGTATTTCCAATGAGGGGTAAGAAATCAGGAGTGTAAAAATGCAAAGGTAAATTAGGGAGTCTTACTCAAATAATAGTATTCATGGCATTCAAGGTCAGAGGGTTGAAATTGGGGAACCATTTCTGTAAGGAAAGACTAGATCTGCCCCAGAACCACAGCCCTTTCTCTAAGTCTTGTCGGTGGTCCTCTTCTTTGGCGAAGTTGACAATGAAGAACCCTTTGGAACAGAGGAATAACTCCAGATATGGTGCCCATGTCTTACTGATCCATTCTCTGAGCGTTGAAATGGGAGGCCAAAGGCCGTTGAAGCAGAAGATGAAGGCCCTTTTCTCATAGCTAGTGGCATAGTCAAAGATATGTGGATCTTTAGCCTCTTCCATTGGAGGTTTAGCAGACTGTTCCACAATGAAAGCATATCCAAGAGCACCTTTGCTCCGGGAACTTCCTCCTTGGATCATGAAGAAGAAGCAAACCTTGTTTTAACAACCCATTTCTAAGAGTTGGAGGGAGTGAAAGAGGGATCCTTGCCCCGTAGCCAAGAGACCAGTGACATGGTTGGATTCATCAATGTCCCATAATTTTGAAGAAGAGCTCCATCCTCAAGTTGTCATCCCTCAAAAATAAGCTTTTGACAACCTGGCAGAATCCCTGTTGCTTGATGTATCTTAAATTTCAGAATGAGGACACAGTGTTGGGGGTGAACCTACAAGCAAATAGAGGCTCCATCAAGGGACCTTATGAAATGAGGGAAGCCTGCATCTCCCCCAAACCCTACTATAGCCAAAAGAAGATCCCTCCTCTCCCAGGGTTGTGAAAGTCGGCATCCTGGCTCAGGTGGAAGAACGGGCATTTGAAAACCAGCCTTTGTCAGAGGTGGACCGGTGGGGAGAGCCTTCGAGAGGCAATGTAGCTCTGGATTGCAGAATGAAGGGAACCTCTGGGAACTATTGTAGGTGATGGCAGCGGCCAGGTGGATTCTCTGTAGGGTTTCCATCCTATCGTTCCTCCTTGTAAACTTGAAGACCCGCAGATAAATGCACTTTACTTTATAACAACACTCTCCGATTCACATTTGGATCTTGGTATTAGATATATTGGATATTGATAATAGATGTACACTTTGTTTCATTGACCAATTTTCATTTTCACCCATGGACATTACTATAATTTTTTTAATATTATATAATTTTCTTACATTGCACATCAAAGTTATCAATTGGTTACACTATTGAAAGAAATATTTTTTCCTTTCTTATATCTATACTTTCTTATGTACCCAATATTACCTTTTGTCATGCATAATTGTTATTGGTCCTTCACTAATTATATCTATTATATATGTTGTGAAACTATTTTTGACATCGTGTGCCTATTGTTAAAATTTGAGCATTAATTCACAATACTCTTGGAGCTTTACTGAGAGAATAACATATACAATATATCAATGCATAACAATCACAATAAGCATCACAAGCATCAAAAGAATCAAAAGCATGAGAGACAAGAGACACAGAGTTTCCGTGGGGAAAACCCTAAGGTGAAAAACCCCACAACTTCCTCAGAGATAGAGAGAGCAATGGCTCAACCAAAGTACAACCAAAATACACTTGAGATAGTCTCCTAGAGTAGATGATCCTCCTCCTCACTAGTGTGCCACTTTCTGAGTGAGTGAAGTGTGTCTTTCCGAATGATCCAAATAGAGATCTCCCGATATCTATTTATACTTAACCTGTTTGCCCAGTTACACTATGGGGCGGACTTGTCTATCTAGATACATCCACAATATAATATATATTTCAGGGCCAACCCCACACATGGTGGTCTAATAACCCATCGGAAAGTACACACACTTGCGACACTTTTCAATCCACATGAAGGCACTTCCTTATAGAGGAATAACACATCTCTTATAAGGGTACAATAAATATATATGAAATACATTCCGAAGTTACATATACATCAACACTCCCTCTTAACTAGGAAGGTATTTCTCGACACAGTTCTGCTAGACAAGTCTTCTTCTCAGGATCATCATCATCGATGCATCATCATCATCGTCATCACTACTACTACTATCTCAGCCAATCTCTGACTCTACTCATCATAAGAAGTTCTACAGAGCCAGTCATTTTTCATACTGGATGTAGGCCCACCATCTGCAGGTCTTCATCATCTATGCAAACAGTCTGATAGAGGTGGCCTCTTAGGACTAATTTTATGTGCGGATGCAATACCGAAAAGAGTATCCTAGGAACATTTATGTGCCTAAGCATGACTGGTAAGATCTCCCAGGATTGATTACATGCATCTCCTCCACAATACCTTTAAAGAGCATCCCAGGAACATTTATGTGCCACAGCACGACCGGCAAGATCTCTAAAGAGCATCCCAGGACTTATTACGAGCATATAGTTCAACCTCTCGGATCTCCAGGACTGATTACATGTGGATAGAAAAAACCTTTAAAGAGAAACCCGTGAACATTTATGTGCCACAGCACGACCAGCAAGATCTCTAAAGAGCATCCCAGGACTAATTATGAGCACACAGCTCAACCGCTTGGATCTCCAGGAATGATTACATGTCTCCGTAGTAATACCTCATCCCAGGACTGATTACGAGCACACAGCTCAACCTATCAGATATCTGAGGACTGATTACATACTACATAGCAATACCGGAAAGAGTACCCCAGGAACATTTATGTGCCGCAGCACGACTGGAAAGATCTCCCAAGACTGATTACATGCTATTTGCACAACCTACCACATATCATCTATGACCTCCAAGTATCAACCTGATACTCATGATCCAATGGATCATCATCGCACGAGGCATCATCCTGATGCCCATGATCATACTGATCATCATCACTGTACCATCCTAGTACATATCATCTGGAGCAAAATCCTGAAGCTCATCATCATGATCAACCTGATCATACAATGCATCCACCTTATGCGTACCAAGTATCTACCTAATACATATCACCATACACAGTGTATCCACCTGATACATAGATACATGATCCACAAAATGTATCCATCAACATACATGATCTACCTGATCATACCTGATACATATCAACATACATGATCTACCTGATCATACAATGTATCCACCTGATACATATACAGATACATGGTCCAAGCATCCAACATGATGCATATACAAAATACATACAAATGATCCAACTGATCATATCTAGCATCCAACATGATGCAATATACATATAAATGATCCAACTGATCATATCCAGCATCCAACATGATGTGTACATACATATACATATAAATGATCCAACTGATCATATCCAGCATCCAACATGATGCGTACATACATATATAAATGATCCAACTGATCATACAAAGCAAAAACCAGAACATCATCCTGATGCTCATCATCCAGTGCTTACATCCACAGCCATGTGAAGGATCCTCCTTCCAACATACTTGGAATGGCTTCAGCAAATGTGTCTATCACTTCTTCCTCGAAGTGTCCTCTATCTGAAGAACACCCAGCCTCTCCCTGAAGTACTCGAACTTCACCTTGGCTAGTGGCTTCGTCAGCACATCTGCAATCTACTCATCCATCGCAACATACAGGAGCTTCACAGCTCCTCTCTGCACCATATCCATGATATAGTGATATTTGATCTCTATGTGTTTCGACCTGTCATGAAACATTGGGTTCTCGGACAACTTCACACAAATCTGGTTATTGCAGAAGATACCAGTAGCTTCCAACGGGAGATCAAATAACTCAAACAGTAGCTTCCATAGCCATACTGCCTCACAACTAGCTGAAAAGGATGCAACATACTATGCCTCAGCTGTACTCAGTGCTACATAGGACTGCTTCCTGCTAAACCAAGAGATCACACCTGATCCCATACTAAAGAAGCACCCAGATGTGCTCTTCCTATCTGCAACACTGCCTACCCAATCTGAATCAACATAACCCTGCAGGTTAAACTTTTGATTTGCTTCATACTTGAGCCCATAATTCACTGTACCCTTTAGGTACCTCAGAACATGCTTTACAGTAACCAGGTGAACACTCCTCAGATCCGTCAGGAACTGGCTCAATGTGTTCACCGCAAAGCAAATATCTGGTCTCCTGTTCTTCAGGTACATCAAGGACCCAATCATATGACGATACATAGAGACATCAACCGGCTCAGATGAACCATCACATAGAAGCTTCAGATTCGATGCCATAGGTGTGGCCATGGCCTTACAATACATCATCCCGAATCTCTTCAGGATATCTACTGTGTACTTCCCTTGAACAAGGAAGATCCCACCTGCACCCTGCCACACCTCCATACCAAAACAAATAGTGCATCATCCCCAAGTTCTTCAACTCGAACTCGGCAGCAAGCTTCTGCTGCATGTTGGCAATCAATCTATCCTCACCTATTACAAACAGGTCATCCATATACAAAAGTAGTATCACTGGATTTCCTTCCTCAACCTTGTAGTAAATGTTGGAATATGCTTTACTCTTGGTAAAGCCCAAACTGGATAGAAAGCTGTCTATCCTACCATACCAAGTTCTGCACATATATGACTCCCTGTCATGTGTCTCAGAACCAAGTAGTTGCACCACATACACTTCTTCTTCAACTACACCATTCAAGAAAGTGTATCTTCCTCTTCATCACTATAGCCAGAGAAAGTACTAATTTAATGGAAGTGTATCTGGCTATAGGAGCAAAAGTCTCTATGCTACCACCTGCAGCATGCTTGATCTTGTAGATCCTCTTGGAATTCACTACAGACTCCCCTTCAAGTCTTGGGACTGCATCCCAAACATCATACTTCATGATCGATGAATCATGGCATTCTTCCCATATCCTGGGAACTTCAATATCTTCAATAGATAATTTTGTTGTTGAACAAATGTTGTAGTCCTTCTTTTGTAGGTGAAGGTATATGATCTTTCCTACAAGACAAGTTAAATTGCATGATTAGAAACATATCATAATCTTCAAAAAAATTCTTACACATAAAGAAATATGTCATACAATCATACATTTATCCATGTTCCATAACTTTCTAGATGCCTTCCAGTCTCTACCAGAACATTGTTAAGAGTTTGCATAGCTCCCAACATGTCAGCAAACAGGTTTCATTCTAGATAAGTAGCAATGGAATGTTGTACAGTGCCATAGGCCACTTACCCATCATATGCATATTAGTAGTAAACTATTCATTAATGCAATCATTCTAATATGCTCAATACATATCCTAAGTCTAGGAACATGAGCATATACATCATTGAACAATTTTATTTAAACAAACATATATGCAAGAAATGATAATTAAAATACTTATCTTTGTTTGTTGTTGGGTGGACTCCATCTGATTTTTTGCTTCCTTGTAGGAGCTGTTGGAGTCCTAATCTGAAGTAGCTTCTTCTACACCTTTTTGTTGTGGAATGTGGAGAGATGGTCAACTCCCTCTAAATATCTGCATGCTTGCAGAAGCCACTGGAGTGTGCTCCCTCTTGATCTTTGGTTCCTGGATTACCTGTTCTTGAACTTATATTCATTCTCGATCCCTATGCATGCTTGTTAGTATCATCATTGTGTTATCCTCGAGGTCTCATACAAAATCATACATTCATTAGTATATACTATCAAAACACAATAATCTCAAGCATGTATAGTCATGATTATTTCAAACAGAAATAATAATCCTTAGCATGACTCTTGTGGTTAGTCATATCATAAGAAACATAACATGTCTAAACCTATGATTACTCGAACGTATGACTCTTTTGGTTAGTCATATCATTAATTAAGGTAAGACACATAATATGCATATAACCATGATTATTCAAACCTATGTCTTTATGAACAATCATCATCAATCATGCCATGCATACTTATATAAGAGATCCTACGATATAAAGAAAACATACCTGTTTCACCATATTTGCTAGTTATGTCTAGCAATGTTTTCTTGTTCTCTTCAACGACCTGCATAACTCATAAGTTAACCTTTTCAAAACCAAATCATACATACCTCCATGTGATCCATGACTATGGATGAATCTTTGTCTTCATGCCACCATAGCAAGTTCAGGTTGTCCCTTCAATTTGTACAAACCTCCCTCTTGCTCTCCAATCACCACTGCATCATCTATGGTCTTTCCCTTTGGCCACATTAGGACATGGCCATCCAAAAATGCAACCCTCATACCTTTTTCATCCAATGCAGAGATGGAGAGTAAGTTCTTCTTGAGCCTAAGTACATACAAAACATATTTCATCTTCAAAGACTTCCCAGAGTCTAGATTGTAGGAGGCCTCACCACTTCCTTTGATAGGGTATTGGTAGTCATCCCCAAGTTTCACCTTATGGGGTGAATCATGTTTAGATAGTTTAGAAAAGGATTCTTTAAACCCAATCATGTGTTTTGAATCCCCACTGTCAATTAACCAATCATTACAACCATGGGAGATAGTACATGTGAGAGCAGAGATTAGAACATACTCTTCTTCGCTTGATGAGTTATCATCATCACTTTCTGCTCTAGCCTTCTTCTTGGGAGGTTCATCATCCTCAGCAGCATGAGCATGAAACCTTCTTTTGTTACCCTTCTTCTTCTTGCTGGAGTTGTTGTTTTTGTGGTTGTCCCTTTTGTTCTTGGGACATTCTGAAGAAAAGCGACCCTTCTCATTACAAGTGAAACACCTTAGATCTTTCTTGTCTTTGTGAAAATGATGAGAATATTTCTTCTTGTGATGGGATGGCTCCCTCTTGAACTTGCCCTTCTTAGTGTGAGCTGTGAGAGCTTGATTTTCATTTCCCATCTTCTCTTCTCTTGTCACAAGCCTTTCTTCTTCTTGAGAACATTCCTCCCATAATCTGCTGAAGGAGATTAACTTCTTTCTAGCACAGATCCCCTGGATAAAAGAGTCCCATGACCTAGGTAGGCCATTCAAAGTAGTCAGAACAATTTCACCATTCTTCACCATTTCATCTACAGCTTCAAGTTGTTCCTTGATCTGAGAGACCTTGGAGAAATAGGATTGAGTGGTTTCTCCATTCCACATCTTGACCCCTTTCAATTGATTCCGTAGGGTCATCTTCCGATTTATGTTATTTCCTTCAAATAGCTTGGTCAAAGAGTCAAACATAGCCTTGGGTGTCTTTAGAGAAGACACATGGGGTATGAGATGGTCTTTGATAGAATAAGCAATGATTCTCTTTTCCTTGACCAAGTTCTTCTTATGCAATACCTTAGCCTCTTCATCCTCTGGGATAGGGATGTCTTCTTTTATATATGAGTCCAACTCATTCTCTTCCAGGATTAACCCAATCCTATACTTCCAAGCTCGGAAGATATCAACCCCTTCAAGCTTATCCTCAAGCTTGGTGTGGTGAGAAATATTAAAGAGTACTTCAAATGGAAATAGAAAAGATTAAGGTCTTACCACTTGAAATGCTGAAAACTAGATCTGGTCCCGGATTAGGGTTTGTCAGAAAAACCCTAAATATTCAAAATGTGAATTTCAACTTTTTGAAAGGATAGAAAGATGCACCTTGATGAGCTAATCAACCGGGTGTATTTAGAATTTGAGATCAGCAAAGCTTTACCCTTCAAATTTGTCTTTTTGTCCTCCCGGGTTCACTAGGGAGAGCCCTGAATTAGGGTTTGAGTTTCCCAGAGATCTACCCAGCCAAAAATCTCGATCCAAAGCTCTAAACTTCGATTTTTGCAAGGAGCTTCTAGCTATGTCTTCAGATTTCAGAAATTCCTATTTTTGTAGAAACCCTAATTTTTGGGGCCAAATATGAAAATGCTCAGAATTGAATTCTAATTGGACAGATAGATTCTCCTTGATGAGTAGAGTCAATCTACTATACGTATTTTCCCAAAACTGTGGAGAGAAACCCAATAAACAAGAAACTCAAGTTTCCGTCACTACAAAATGTCTTCTTCTCAGGTTAGCTCTGATACCATGTTAAAATTCAAGCATTAATTCACAATACTTTTGGATCTTTACTAAGAGAATAACATATACAATATATCAATGCATAACAATCACAATAAGCATGACAAGCATCACAAGAATCAAAAGCATGAGAGATAAGAGACACAGAGTTTCCATGGGCAAAACCCTAAGGTGAAAAACCCCACAACTTCCTCAGAGATAGAGAGAGCAATGGCTCAACCAAAGTACAACCAAAATACACTTGAGATAGTCTCCTAGAGCAGATGATCCTCCTCCTCACTAGTGCACCACTTTCTGAGTGAGTGAAGTGTGCCTTTCCGAATGATCCAAATAGAGATCTCCTGATCTCTATTTATACTTAACCTGTTTTCCCAGTTACACTATGGGGCGGACTTGTCTATCTAGATACATCCACAATATAATATATATTTCAGGGCCAACCCCACACATGGTGGTCTAATAACCCATTGGTAAGTACACACACTTGTGACACTTATCAATCCACATGACGACACTTCCTTATAGAGGAATAACACATCTCTTATAAGGGTACAATAAATATATATGAAATACATTCCGAAGTTACATATACATCAACACCTATGTGGGGATCCAAATCATGGTACAATTCACAAATTCAAAGAGTTCCAAATGAAAATTGTAGGGACCATTCTAGGTCCTTAATGTTCGGATATCCATCATCTATTTCGGGATACATATCTATTTCAGGATCATCTATTTCGGGATACATATCTACTTCAGGATCTTGCATGATCTATTTCAGGATATGCAGTCCAGTCACCAGTTTGATGCCTCCAGCACCTTATCCACCTTCTTCTAGCACCCGGGAGCCACTTTCCACAGAGTTTTAGCCCTCCTAAGCTGAAAGGCGCCCTCCTCTCACCTACTGACTGAGAAGGGCGCACTTGCTCACCTACCACTGCAGATTCACTCCAGTTACATTCAGTTAGCTCCGATTCTGATTGATTTCACTCCGATTTCACTCCTGACTGACTGTTTCACCTCCGATTGACCTCCAGTTCGATTAGGTGACTTGCTCTGACTCCAGTTAGCCTCCCATGCGCCCCCACTGAGCCTCCAGATCCTATATCAGTGCTACACACTTCAGTTACATTTATTATGATCAGTTAGACTCAGCTTGACACCTGGATGACTGTTTGTTGTGATTGATGAGCAACACCGATGATTGATGAGGACTCCTAGATTGAGTCAAGCTACTCCATTCAGTGATTCGAATGACCTCCTTAGGCAATTCGAATTGCTCTGTTCATTGTAACAGTTTGTATTGTAATTCATTCACCCTTTCTGGGATAGAGAGCACTGCTGCATGTTTTGCACAGTTTTGCACCATTTCTTCTATGTTCATCTGTTGTGACTGATTTATTTGTTCATTAGATCTGCTGTGACTAACTTTACATGGTATCAGAGCCATTGCAGGAACAAGATCTCTTTTCTACAGGTGTTTATACAAGAAGATTTGACTGAATTGCTAAAAATTGCAAAAAGTTTGGCATGAGATATCTCAAGGGCATTCGCTCCTGTGCATGCAAAGCTTGAAAAATACTCCAATACCACTCCAGAAGCTTGAGTTACCACATAATTCCTGGATCTGATACATTGGACCTATTCAACATTGCTTGAAATCCAATCCCAGGTGTGATGCAACTCTCAAAGGGTCGATTGTTCGACCTTATTGTGGTTGTTTTTATGTGATTTGCAGGTTTATTGTCTCCTCCAATTGCATTCGCTACCTTCTGCATGCAAGCATTTCTACAGCAATTCCATTCGCTCTAGTCTGCATGCAAGCTTCTTCTTCATCAGTTGACTCAATCCTTGCAATGGAATACTCTTCTTCAAAGCCTATCCTCACCCCATTCAATTATTTTGATTGGAAAGATGATATGGAGATCATATTACGTTCAAAAGGTTACTACCGAGTCACTCTTGGTCTTGAATTGGAGCCAAACAATGTAGCAGAAAGAACCAAACACTACAATAAGCTTGATGAAGCTTACGGTCTTCTTTGTCTCTCCATCTCCAAAGATCTTCACTTCCATCTCAGCGGATTGAAGACTCCAAAGGCCATATGGGAGCAACTTGAGACACTATTCGGCAAGCAGGATGAGCTTAGGGCTTTTCAATTAGAGAATGAATTGATTGGCCTTAATCCTGAGAATTTCGAGAGCATCAATGAATTCTTCACCAAATTCAAGAACTTGAACTTGCAATTGAAGAACAGTGGTGTTATCAAAGAGGATAAACAGTTGATCCTCTCCATTCTAAGCAAGCTTGGGAAAGATTATTCGGTATTTGTCTCCACTTTCAATTCCGGTCGGCTAACTACCCCGAATTGGAAGATGCCTACCTTGAATGCCTTCATTGAGTCCGTTACGAAAGAGCATGACAAGTTGATTCAAATGGGGTCCATAAGCTCCAAAGATTCAGCCCTATTTGTTCAAGGACCCAAGATCTCGAATGGTAAAGGAAAGCTAAAGAAGGAGAAGCCCAAATTCGAGCCTCACAAGCAAAAAGACAAAGGCAAGCAAACGGATGCACCATCCAGTTCGAAATCCAAGCAAAAGGGCAAAGAAGGTAACCAAAAATCTAAATGTACTTATTGTAACCGTGGCTTTCATCCCGAAAGTTCATGTATGAAGAAGACTATAGATCAAATGGCCCTCCTTTTGGAAAAGAACAACATAACCCTTCCTGACGGTGCAAGGAAGAAGGATCGGAATGACGATCATGAAAGAGGACAAGCACTCATGGCAACGGTTTCGAAGCCCACTCTCTTGATAGATTCGGGTGCATCAAATCATATGGCTGCAAATATTGATTCTTTTTCCTCATTCGATCCAAACAGCTCCATCCCCATCCATTTGGGAGATGACTCAAAAATTTCTTCAAAGGGCAAAGGTACGATTCATGTAGATCATGGATGCTTTCAGAATGTTCTCTATGTGCCTTCCTTAGCTTCGAATATCCTTTCTGTGTATCAAATGACACATACTGGTGATCCAAAGAAAGTCACATTCAGCCCTAATACAGTTGAAATTTCTGATATCAAAAGTGGAAGACTAGTTGCGGTTGGAAAGGCAAACCACACTGCTAAATGTTATGAGTTTTCGCACTTTATTCCGCTTGCAAAGCCCACTGCTCTTCGCACACATGGTAATGAGGTTAGTAGGCTTTGGCATGAAAGATTTGGACATCTAAATTATAAGTATTTGCTGCTGCTATCAAATAAATCCATGGTTGATGGGCTTCCACAACTCCGTTCCTCGAAGGGAATATGCTCCGGTTGCATTATTGGGAAGCACCCCGAGCACAGATTCGACCGCGGCAAGGCTAGCAGAGCCTCTACTATTTTGGGATTGATCCATTCTGATATCAGCGGTCCACTGCCCCATATGTCATTAAATGGTTCAAGGTATGTTTTGACATTTATTGATGATTATTCTCGCTTTACATGGGTATTCTTTCTCAAAAATAAGTCAGAAGTGCTTGGAAAATTCAAGGATTTTAAGGCTTCTGTTGAGACCACCACTGAGAGCAAGATCAAAGCTCTTAGATCTGATAATGGTGGGGAATATATCAAGTCCGAGTTGCTGCAACTTTGTGCCCAAAGCGGAATCAAGATCCAACATACAGTTCCCTACACACCCCAGCAGAACGGTGTAGCGGAAAGGAAAAACCGGTCACTGAAAGAGATGGCTACATGCATGATTGAATCTAAAGGTTTGGCTGCAAATCTTTGGGCTGAAGCAATCAATGTTGCTGCATATATACAGAACCGAGTTCCACATTCATCCGTGAAAGGTATGACTCCTTTCGAAGCATTCTTTGGTCACAAACCGGATGTGTCAAATTTGAGAGTTTTTGGCTCTACTGCATGGGCTAGAATTCCTTCTGAGAAGAGACGAGCTTTGGATCCACAAAGTATCGAGTGCATATTGATAGGATATGGGGAAGAATCAAAATCATATAAACTCATGGATATCAGATCTAAAAAGATATTCATAGAGCGCAGTGTGCAGTTTGAAGAACCGCTTCAAGAATTGCAACTAGTTGAAGAGAAAACTGCCGATTCACCGCCTTCACCAGAAGAAGATTCGAGCAGCGATAATGAAGGTATGAGTTCTGATATTTCTGATATTGTAGCAGCATATGATGATCATGACATATCAGGTTCGGAATCCGACCATTCAGATCCCCCTCAGTTACCAAAGTGGGCCCAAAATACTCTACAATCTGCTGGTTCGAATCTTGGAAATCCTGCTGATCCGAGACGAACAAGAGGAGACTTTCAAAGGGCAGGTATGGCTCTTTCTATTGCTGATCCATTTCTTCCTGAGATTTGTTATTTGATGGCTGGTTCAGATCCCCAATCATATTATTCAGCCCATCGAGATCCGAGATGGAAAGATGCCATGGATGAAGAGTACAGTTCTCTTCAAAAGAACAATACATGGGAGCTAGTTTCTCTTCCACCTGGAAGAAAATTAGTGAAGTGTAAATGGGTCTACCGTACTAAAGTTGCTGCTGATGGCACTATCAGCAAATATAAAGCAAGGTTGGTGGCAAAAGGTTTTTCCCAAGTCCAAGGAGTGGACTACACAGAGACTTTTGCACCGGTTGCAAAGATGGATTCCATCCGCCTTGTTTTAGCTATTGCCGCATCCAAGCACTGGGAGGTGCATCACATGGATGTGAAGAGTGCATTTTTACATGGAGACCTTGCTGAAGAGGTCTATATGCAGCAGCCAGAGGGTTATACATCAGATCCATCATTGGTTTGCAGATTGAAGAAGTCTTTGTACGGGTTAAAACAGGCCCCAAGAGCTTGGTACGCAAAGATGGACTCCTTCCTTCTTTCTCAGAATTTCCAAAGATGCAAATCTGATCCGAATGTCTATCTTCAGCGAGTTAAAGGTAATTTGTTGGTTATTGTACTTTATGTTGATGATCTGCTTATTACTGGTAGCACACTTACTTCAATAAACAAGCTAAAAACTGCCCTAAATCTAGCTTTTGACATGAGCGATTTGGGCTTGCTGAGTCACTTTTTGGGCTTGGAGATAGCTCAAAATTTCGATGGGATCACTATATCTCAGCAAAAATATGCTTCCGACCTGTTATTGAAGTTTAATATGGCTGAATGTAAGGCAGCCCCGTTCCCATTCCTCTCAGGAATCAGTCTTGAGGAGGGAGATTCCACACCGCTTGCAGATTGCAGTATGTATCGACAGTTGATTGGTTCACTACTTTATTTGACACATTCACGGCCTGATATCTCATATGTCGTGAGTGCCGTGTCGAGATATATGCAGCAGCCACATGAGCTTCATTGGCGAGCAACCAAGCGGATCTTGCAGTATGTGCAAGGTACGAGACAGTTTGGCATACATTATGCTGCAGATTCTGAGCTAGATTTCATTAGTTTTACTGATTCAGATTGGGCAGGTGATAGCATTGATCGGAAGTCAACTTCCGGTTATGTTTTCATGATTGGTCATGGTGCTATTTGCTGGTCCAGCAAAAAGCAAGCAGCCATTGCACTTTCTTCAGCAGAGGCAGAGTATCGAGGGGCAGTCAATGCCTGCATTCAGGCAGTTTGGTTGCAGGGTATTCTTTCCGAGTTTGGTTTTGGTGGCACTACTTCGACTGTCCTATTTTGTGACAATCAAAGTGCTATCAAGATCTCCACAGATCCAGTTCAGCGGCAGAGGACCAAGCACATTGAGATTCATATGCATTACATTCGACAGTTGGTGCATGACCGCACCATCATTCTGCAATATTGCCCTACTGATGAGCAAATTGCAGACATCTTCACCAAGAGCTTCACTGAGAAGAAGTTCTCTTACCTCCGTTCACTGTTGGGGGTGAGTTCCATCATGGTGGAGACAGATTGATTCATTATTATGCTTTAGACTTGAGGGGGGGCTTTCTTCCCACTGGGTTTTCCCTCTTTCCTCACTTAGTTTATTTTTCAGCATTTTTTGGATTATTGTATTGGGGTGACCTTTGGTCTTAGTTACCAGGGCCCCACATTATTTTAGTTGGCACATCATAGTCTAGCTTGAGGGGGGGTGTTCGGATATCCATCATCTATTTCGGGATACATATCTATTTCAGGATCATCTATTTCGGGATACATATCTACTTCAGGATCTTGCATGATCTATTTCAGGATATGCAGTCCAGTCACCAGTTTGATGCCTCCAGCACCTTATCCACCTTCTTCTAGCACCCGGGAGCCACTTTCCACAGAGTTTTAGCCCTCCTAAGCTGAAAGGCGCCCTCCTCTCACCTACTGACTGAGAAGGGCGCACTTGCTCACCTACCACTGCAGATTCACTCCAGTTACATTCAGTTAGCTCCGATTCTGATTGATTTCACTCCGATTTCACTCCTGACTGACTGTTTCACCTCCGATTGACCTCCAGTTCGATTAGGTGACTTGCTCTGACTCCAGTTAGCCTCCCATGCGCCCCCACTGAGCCTCCAGATCCTATATCAGTGCTACACACTTCAGTTACATTTATTATGATCAGTTAGACTCAGCTTGACACCTGGATGACTGTTTGTTGTGATTGATGAGCAACACCGATGATTGATGAGGACTCCTAGATTGAGTCAAGCTACTCCATTCAGTGATTCGAATGACCTCCTTAGGCAATTCGAATTGCTCTGTTCATTGTAACAGTTTGTATTGTAATTCATTCACCCTTTCTGGGATAGAGAGCACTGCTGCATGTTTTGCACAGTTTTGCACCATTTCTTCTATGTTCATCTGTTGTGACTGATTTATTTGTTCATTAGATCTGCTGTGACTAACTTTACACTTAATAACTATTTACTAAACTAGCATTTTATCACCTCTTGTTCCATTTATGTTGATGCAATCTAACAATTTTTCAGTTACTCATTTCTTCAATATATATGTTCTATTTAATTATTTTCTAAGCTAACAATTATTCATATTGTTTTTATGAGGCATGTCTCCCAAATTTTGAAATACAACTAAATTCAACAAGTATGAGATATCATGTTCAATCATAAAGCCTTTGAAACTTTTCACATAAATATTTGTATCTATAACTTTGAAAAACATGATAATGAACAAATATCATCTTGGTTGGATGATGGGGATTATAAGGATATGTCCAGAAGCTTATGGATCCCATATTATATAGCTCTAGGATTGAATCTACTAGCATACAATTTTTAAATAATCTCATGAAGATTAAGACTTGAGCCATCTCTTGGGAAGTTGAGAGAAGGAAAAGACTTGACAGAGAGATTATATAGGGTTGAGGATTCACTGAACACTTTCCATGCTAATAGTTTGGAAGGATTCTTAATAATGTACAAAAAAAGGAAAATTGTTGCACTTGAAGTTAGGAGGACTCGAATACTAGATGGGAATGAAGCCTCTTGGAGGCTTATAAGCAGGGTCACATGGATTCATAAAGGGGATGAAAATACCAAATTTTTTCATAATTTTTTCAAACATAGAAATCATACAAACTCTCTATGGAAATTGGAGGAGGGGGATGGCATTCAGGTTATGGGATTCAAGAATATTTCTAGGGTTGGGTGAATCACTTTAGCAATCTATACAAAGAAAATTCTAGAGCATCTGTTGCACATATACTTAGAATATATGTAGCTCTCCCCTCATTTTGGATGAGGATCAAAAAATGGAGCTTATGAATGAGTTGCCATTGAATAACTAAAGGAATCTATCCATTCTATGTAGAAGGACAAAATTATTGGGCCAGATGGTTTGCTTGTTGAGTTTTTCTCTACTTTCTTGGATTTATTTGAGGTGGATATTCTTGCTGTCATAGAAGAATCTAGAATTTCTCGCAGGATCCTTACAAATTTTAACTAAAATTGTATATCCCTCATGCCAAAGGTGGACAATGTGAGTAAGTGGGAGGAGTATATACCTATTTCCCCATGTAATTGTATTTACAAGCTTATTAATAAAGTTATTTCTAGAATAATTAAGGACATTTTTTCTAACTCTGTAGCTCGGGAGCAATTTTCTATTTTGAATGGAAGGTAGATACATGATTCCATTGGCACTACTCAAGAGGTTACATTATTCCATGGTTAAAATTGTTCTTGCAGTTATTGTTAAGGTGGACCTGTCAAACGCCTACACTAGGGTCAACTAGTTTTACTCAAGACTGATTCTTCTACAAGTTGGTTTCCATCTTCAGTTTGTGAATTGGGTTTTATCATGTGTACAATTTGTCTCCTTTGTTTTATTGATTAATGTATCAGCCTCCCCCTTCTTTAGACAAGGGAGGGGATTCAAGCAAGGATGCCCTTTGGAACCTTTTCCTTTTATTCTAGTTGCAGAAGGCTTGAGCATAATCATCCTTCATTCTCAATCTAATGGAATGCTCAGGGGAATCATAGTTGGTGGGAATGTTTGTATTACGCATATGCTCTTTGTGGATGATATTCTTCTGTTCCTGAATGGTTCTAAGAGGGATATACACAAACTCAAAGAAATATTGGGTATTTTTTATGAAGCTTATGGGATGGTTATCAATGATAGAAAATCCACTATTTACTTTTTGAATTCGGCACAGGTATACAAAGATTCGATACTCAAATAATTTGCATTTGTTGAGGTGGATCTTCAGGATGGTCTTAGATATATGGGTTTCACTCTAAAGCCAAATGATTATCATCAGCGAGACTAGGTGTGGTTGATTGGAAAAATTGAGAATAGACTTTTTTTGTGGTGTAATAAGTGGATGACTCGAGGTGGTAGATTTCTCTTACTAAAATTGGTATTGGAATCCATACCTATTTATTGGACTTCCTTGGAATATGTTCCTATTGGCACCTTGGATGAGATTTGGAAACTTTGCTTTAACATTTTGTGAAAGAGGAACACTGAGGAAAATTCTTATCCTTGGGTGGCCTGGGGTAATATTTCCTTACCAAAGGAACTAGGTGGTTAGGGTTTGAAATACCATATCTACTTTGCGAAGGCCTTAATAGCCAAAGGAGTTTGGAGAATCCTGAAGGGTGATTTTATTTGGGTCAAGGTGGTGTATCAGAAATACATCTCACCCCTTAATATCGAAGAATATTTTATATACAAGGTAAAATATATTACAGATGTTTCTTCCATGTGGAGGGTTTTAATTTTTTTTTTTATGTGATCAAGGATTAGCTTGTGTGGAGTGTAAGTAATGGTAGAAGACTTCATCTCGAACATGATCCATGGATTGGAAGTATTGATGCTTACAGGATTCATCAACACATGATTAAGTCTCTAGAGGAATAGGGTTTGATGCTTTTAAATCATATTGGAGATATGCCTAATACTATCCCTATTAGACAAGAGTGGTTCAGTGCAGAGGTGTTGAATTTTACCAATGAATAAAACACCCTTTGGAAAAATTATATCAAGGGTATCCATGATTTTAATATCCAATTATAGGATAAGGTGAATGAGCTGATTTGGTCTAAAAACGTTATAGGTGTTATAATCCTAGATTGGGATATAGAGCCATCCGTGAAGAGAAATGCCTACCATATCTTCCCTGGTGAATCCCCATAATCTAGAAGCTAAAATGTCCTCTTAAAGTGAAGTTTTTTTGTGTCTAGGGTGATATAAAAAAGTTATTGTTTGGGATGTTATGATAAAGAGATATTGGATTGGACCAAGATTGTGCTCACTCTGCAAAGTTGATAACGAATCCATAGATAATTTATTTATCCATTTCCCATACATGAAGAGGATGTGGGAACACGTGTCATAGTTGAAAAGCATGCTTTTAGTTTGGGATGGTTTGGATCTTTAGGATGCCTACCACACCTAGATTGAAAATGGGGCTTTAAAGGAACTTTTGGCAATCCCTGTATTATTGATTTGGTGAATATGGATCGTGAGGAATAATTTTATTTTCAAATATTTTCTCGTTGCACCTGTTGTATATGCTTCTAAAAGTGTGGCTATTCTCAGTCTCTTTCCCCAGAATGATGGGCCTCCAAGGGTTCATAGGGTGGAGGAGGATATCATTGAATAAAATGGATGTTGGTCATACTTTAATGGGGCATCTCAAGGAATGTCAACCAAGGGTGGTGCATGTGGTATTAGCTTCTTAACAGATCATAATTGGATTAATTTTTTTGTAGTTTTTGGATTGAACACAAACAGTCAGGTAGAAATGATGGCTTTAAAGTTGGTCATGTTGCTTGCATAATCAAAGGAGGTTCAAATATTACAGGTTTTTGGTGATTTGAAGTTGGTGGTGGATGGGATGGAACTGAAGAGACAACCAAAGAACATACATCTATAGTCCTTATTTGAGGAATTGATTTGCATAGCAGGACTATTTCAGCATGTTAAGATTTAATATGCTAAGACAGAAAATAGCAGCATTACATTCCATTTCACAATAATAACATATACAGGATCACTGAAGAAACAACAAGCACAGCATAAACACAAGAGACAGAGATTTATCCTGGGAAACCCTCATGGGGTAGAAAACCCAGCAAAGCTTCCTCAATATAGATGACCAGCAATATACAAAGATGAAACCCTGAGACATGATCTCCTCCTCCACAATAGTAGACCTCTCCTCCACAAGTGTGCTATCCTCAAGTGAGTGAGTGTGTCAAATGAGGAACACACCTCCTCTATTTATACACTACTCTGACATATATTTTACACAAGTACACGTAGGCTTGTATTTAACCAATGGGTTAAATACCCCACTACAACTGACTGGGCCGACCCCTCTAGGGTGATCTAATAACCCTTTGACCCACATAACACATACAGGGGCCGACCCCCACTGGGGAAGTCTAATAACCCGAGTTACCACATTCCGACAGAGGAATAAACATCTCCGGATATACAATAAGATCTTCACGGAGGAATGAAACATCTCCGGAATAATAAAGTACAAATATAATATTATTTGAAGTTACAATATCTCAACACTCCCCCTTAACGAGAAGGATATTATAATAGCATCTGCACGAGAAAGGAGTCATCAACATCATACATGATACATCTATAAATCATTGGAAGCTTTCTCAACATCATCAGTAACTCAAGCAGTTACTGGAACATCTTCAATACTGGAACATCAACATCTTCAGTACTGAGTCTTTATCTTCTGCAGCACTCGAATAACTACAGCAACATCAACATCTGGATCCTCACGATCATCAGCATCATCATCTCACGATCATCAGCATCGTCATCACACGATCATCAGCATCGTCATCAGCATCACGATCATCAGCATCGTCATCACACGATCATTAGCATCGTCATCACACGATCATCAGCATCGTCATCACACGATCATCAGCATCGTCATCACAGGATCATCAGCATATTCATCACACGATCATCAGCATTGTCATCACACGATCATCAGCATCGTCATCACACGATCATCAGCATCGTCATTACACAATCATCAGCATCGTCATCACACGATCAACAACGTCATCTAGATCAACACGATCAGCATCGTCACATCATCTCGATCTACAGCATCATCACATCATCTCGATCTACAGCATTTGGATCATCACGATCTACAGCATCTGGATCATCTCGATCTATAGCATCTGGATCATCTCGATCTACATCATCTAGATCATCTCAATCTACAGCATCTGGATCATCTCGATCTACAGCATCTGGATCATCTCGATCTACAACATAAGTATCCTCAACCATACAAGTACATTAATCAATACATGTATCATCAAAAGTATGTATTCTCACCAATACATCTATGATCAAAACATGTATTCTTACTAATACATATATCATCAAAAGCATGTATTCTCACTAATACATCTATCATCAAAAGCATGTATTCTAACTAATACATCTATCATCAAAAGCATGTATTCTCACTAATACATCTATCAATACAAGTATACACAACAGCAGCATACCCTGCAACACACATGATCCAATTACGGGATGGTCAATCCCTCTCACTTTAGGACATAGGTCCAAGGATGATACAATCCTGATCCACTTATGGGATGATCAATCCCTCTCAATTTAAGACATCTCTCATGTCTATGGATGATGCAATCCAGATCAACTTACACGATGATCAATCCTTATCACTTTAAGACATCTCACCATGTCTAGGGACGAGGCAATCCCAATCTATTTACAGGATGATTAGTCCTTATCACTTTAAGACATCTCACCATGTCTAGGGATGAGGCAATCCCAATCTATTTACAGGATGATTAGTCCTTATCACTTTAAGACATCTCACCATGTCTAGGGATGAGGCAATCCCAATCTATTTACAAGATGATTAGTCCACTCAATCTCATTTAGGGCTATCCTTCCTTTCGAATTACTGGATTTACTGTCCAAGGATGATTTAATCCATTCAATTCATTTAGGACTATCCTTCCTTTCGGAATTACTGGATTTACTGTCCAAGGATGATTTAATCCACTCAATTCATTTAGGACTATCCTTCCTTTCGGAATTACTGGATTTACTGTCCAAGGATGATTTAATCCACTCAATTCATTTAGGACTATCCTTCCTTTCGAAATTACTGGATTTACTGTCCAAGGATGATTTAATCCACTCAATTCATTTAGGACTATCCTTCCTTTCGGAATTACTGGATTTACTGTCCAAGGATGATTTAATCCACTCAATTCATTTAGGACTATCCTTCCTTTCGGAATTACTGGATTTACTGTCCAAGGATGATTTAATCCACTCAATTCATTTAGGACTATCCTTCCTTTCGGAATTACTGGATTTACTATCCAAGGATGATTTAATCCACAACCGTACATTTAGGACCACATCCAAGGATGACTCAATACTCAACCGTACATTTAGGACCACGTCCAAGGATGACTCAATCCTCAACCGTACATTTAGGACCACATCCAAGGATGACTCAATCCTCAACCGTACATTTAGGACCACGTCCAAGGATGACTTAATCCTCAACCGTACATTTAGGACCATGTCCAAGGATGACTTAATCCTCCACCGTACGTTTAGGACCACGTCCAAGGATGACTTAATCCTCCACCGTACGTTTAGGACCACGTCCAAGGATGACTTAATCCTCCACCGTACATTTAGGACTACGTCCAAGGATGACTTAATCCTAAACCGTACATTTAGGACCACGTCCAAGGATGACTTAATCCTCCACCGTACATTTAGGACCACGTCCAAGGATGACTTAATCCTCAACCGTACATTTAGGACTACGTCCAAGGATGGCTTAATCCTCCACCGTACATTTAGGAATCCGTCCAAGGATGACTTAATCCTCAACCGTACATTTAGGACTACGTCCAAGGATGACTTAATCCTCAACCGTCCACCAAGGACTTCATTCTCGAAGACATACGTCTACGGCTCTTCTTTCAGACTGAAGTCCAGGGATGATCCAATACACTCACATGTTCACCAAGAACTTCATTCACGAAGACATACGTCTACGGCTCTTCTTTCGGACTAAAGTCCAGGGATGATCCAATCCCCTCACATGTTCACCAAGAACTTCATTCACGAAGACATACGTCTACGGCTCTTCTTTCGGACTGAAGTCCAGGGGTGATCCAATCCCCTCACATGTTCACAAAGAA
This sequence comes from Larix kaempferi, assembly GCA_027924585.1. Classification (NCBI taxonomy): domain Eukaryota; kingdom Viridiplantae; phylum Streptophyta; class Pinopsida; order Pinales; family Pinaceae; genus Larix; species Larix kaempferi. Next base: position 3,163,135 of record BSBM01000104.1, read on the forward strand.
CTTCGTTCTCAAAGACATACGTCTACGGCTCTTCTTTCGGACTGAAGTCCAGGGATGATCCAATCCCCTCACATGTTCACCAAGAACTTCATTCTCGAAGACATACGTCTACGGCTCTTCTTTCGGACTGAAGTCCAGGGATGATCCAATCCTCTCATGTCCACCAAGGACTTCATTTTCGAAGACATACATCTACGGCTCTCTTTAGAACAAGTGTTCAAGGATGATACAATCCCTCTTCTTTCTCGGAGACACTTGTCTACGGATCACTTTAGAACTTGTGTTCAAGGATGATGCAATCCTCACATGTATTCTCATCAATTACTATCGATCCTGGGAACCTATACAGAACCTGATTCACACTTCTTCTTTAATTACACCATTAAGAGAATGGTCTTATCTAGCCACTTGGAGCAAACATCTCATCATGATTCTCTTCTTCTTTCTAAGAGAATCTTCTAGCCACAAGCCTTCTATAGTGTGTTTGATTTGAAAATCTTTTTTTTTGGTTTAACATCCATCGCTTGTTCAGTGTTCATCATTCATCATGATCTTTCCTACAAATCAAAATTAAGTACATGATTAGTAATACTTCATAATCATCAAATCATATTGACATGATAACCTATTATGCATACAGATATCATTTACATAGTTATACAACTATTTTGACCAATACTTTGGCACAACACTTTCCCATATCCTGTATGCATACAGTGGCTATCTAGATGCCTTCCATCTCTACCAGAACATACTATCGAGAGTGTGCACAGCTCTCAGCATGTCAGCAAAGAGGTTTCATTCTAGACAAGCAACAACAGAATGTTTGTCCAACTTACCAATCATATGCATATTAGTAGTATATTGTTCAATGCTCTATGAATGTTTACACTCAGCATGATATATTCTAGGAATACAAATATGCATACAAGCAATATCATTTACTATTTCAAATAACAACTCAAATACTTATCTTTTATGTTTGTGTGGTTGCCTCCCGCTTGATCTTCTATATGTCTTTTAAACTTGTATTCATTCTGTACCACTGTGCATGCTCAAGTGTGCACTAGTGTCATCCTCATGATCTCATACACAAACATACGTTCATTAGTATATTCTCCAAACATTCTAATTCTAAATAATCTTGAATATGTATAGTCATGATCATTAGTATTCAGGGTTTCAAGGAAGTCTTCTTTTACTCATGCATATTCTTGTTTGATCATAGTACTCTTCTGGTTAATTAAATCATCAAGACAAGAGACATAATATGCATAAACCCTTGATTACTAACTTTATGAATAAGCATAACCAATCATACCAAGTATACTTATATAAGGGATCCTAACACAAGGTAAGATTCATGGGAAACATACCTGGATTAGTATACCTACTTAGTTATGTACAACATACCTAAACAATCTCTTCAATGATTTAGATATCTTGAGCTAGAACCTACATGTCTCATAGGTTAAGCATAATATAACAAAGTCATACATACCTCGTAAGTAGAACAAAGATTATGGATGAGTCTTTGTCTTCATGTTTTCATGGTCATGGAACCTGATTTGTCTTTTGTGATGTACCTGTATCTTGTTAGTAGCCAACATCAACCTCACACAACATCATAATGCATTAGTACAATCATATAGCCCTAATCAATGAATGTCTTTGATCATTCACATGCATTCATACTGTTACTAGGGTGATAAGACAATTCTAACATTAATCAAGATTGTACTAATAAATAATATGAAGACAAACACATCATGAACTTAATCAAGAATTAGATTTCAAGACATACCTGAGCCTCCTTAAGTCATACCTGTCGAGACTTCTTGTAGTCTTCATATGTAAGGCCTTAGCCTCAACTCCCCCTGAAACTTGATCTGGAGCTTGATTAGGGTTTTCTAGAGAAACCCTAAAAATTCAATCTTTGACTTTCACACTTCTGAATGGATGAAAGAATATGTCTTGCTGAGCTGATCAAACTAGCATACTTCAATTTTTGAATTTCCAAAATTTGACCCCCAAAAATTGCCTTTGAAACTTCTGGATCTTCTGGATAGGATCCCGAACTAGGGTTTGATGAAGCCCACCCTTCTGCACAAACAAAAGGTTCGATCCAAAGCTCTAAACTCTTATTTTTCTTAGGAGCTTCCAGCCGTGGTTACAGACTTCAAAAATTCCAACTTTTGTTGAAGCCCTAATTTTCCATCTTTCCGATCAAAATCCCGAACTAGGGTTTGATCAAGCCCGGTCTTCTACCCAACCAAAAAATTTGATCTTGGTCTCTAAATTTCGATTTTCCTGAGTAGCATTCAGCCGTGGACTCCGATTCCAAAAATTCTAACTTCCAAAACCCTAAATTCCGAAAGCCATGAATAAAGGTGCTCCAAAAATAATTCTGTTTTGACAGAAATATGCACCTAATTGTTTCTGCTATAACTCTGAAATTTTTGCTCCACAGGTTCTGAAACCTTTTTTCTACAGTAGCCTGACCTGTCATCTTTCCATCCTGACAGGTCTGACCTCAATTGGGTTTTCTGAGAGAGAGTTATGCCAAGTGTCGCAACGTGACCTGTTTATGGGATAAAACAAGAGAGCGAACTTGTACTGAATGCCACGTGTCACTGTTTGAACTTCGGCCTCTGAAAACTTTTCTTGAGATATCTCGACCTGTTATCTTTCCATCCTGACAGGTCTGACCTCAATTGGACTCTCTAAGAGAGAGTTATGCCAAGTGTCGCAACGTGACCTGTTTATGGGATAAAACAGGAGAGCGAACTTGTACGGCATGCCACGTGTCACTGGTTCACCTTCGACCTCTGAAAACGTTTCCTGAGATATTACAGTCTGTGTACTACCTATCACTTTTTACGAAATTTTATTTGGAGCTTCCTAGCCCAAGTTATGACCTTTTTTCCAAGGTCACTTGATTTTGACTGAGATCTGGAAGAGGCAGAAACCCTAACTTGTACTGATCATAACTCACAAAGTACAACGAATATGAGGGTTCCCTTTGGACACAAGGTACCTAGGGATGTTATCTTAGACCTGTAAACCTTTCAGAACTTGAACCTTTGCACAAATGGATTTATAGAGAAAGTTCCACGATGACTGGTTTTTGCTATGTAAAACCCTAACCTTCAAATTGTCGTAAGTAAAGCAAGTGTCGTAAGTGCCATACCTTGTCTTCCTTCAGGTTAGCTCTGATACCATGTTAAGATTTAATATGCTAAGACAGAAAATAGCAGCATTACATTCCATTTCACAATAATAGCATATACAGGATCACTGAAGAAACAACAAGCACAGCATAAACACAAGAGACATAGATTTATCCTGGGAAACCCTCATGGGGTAGAAAACCCAGCAAAGCTTCCTCAATATAGATGACCAGCAATATACAAAGATGAAACCCTGAGACATGATCTCCTCCTCCACAATAGCAGACCTATCCTCCACAAGTGCGCTATCCTCAAGTGAGTGAGTGTGTCAAATGAGGAACACACCTCCTCTATTTATACACTACTCTGACATATATTTTACACAAGTACACGTAGGCTTGTATTTAACCAATGGGTTAAATACCCCACTACAACTGACTGGGCCGACCCCTCTAGGGTGATCTAATAACCCTTTGACCCACATAACACATACAGGGTCCAACCCTCACTGGGTAAGTCTAATAACCCGAGTTACCACATTCCGACGGAGGAATAAACATCTCCGGATATACAATAAGATCTTCACGGAGGAATGAAACATCTCCGGAATAATAAAGTACAAATATAATATTCTTTGAAGTTACAATATCTCAACACAGCAGACATGTTTTCAACATATTTTTAGAGAAAGGAACTCTTTGGTAGATCAATTATCTAAGCTTGGATTATAGGAGGGAGAAGGAAACTGATAGCTATGGGGAAAAGTCAATGATACCATTATGGAGAACGATACATGACCTCACACTGGATGAAAAGTGTTTTTCTTTTATAATATTTACAGATAAAGAACACTCCTAATGCTAGTTCATAAGCACAAGATTTAAATGCATAATTTGTTTTTTAGGAGGATACCAGTTTCTTCACTTTTTAAGAAAACTTATACTATATTATTTTTTGCTTATGTGACACAAGCACTAAGTTTTTCTCATTAATATTTTATGGAATGAAGCTATGAATTACAGGGAGATACCATTTATAATACATGATGGAACATTGGGATCATAGTATCCACTATTGAAGTACATAAGAAAAAGCCTTTGGAGCCTCTGTACAAGGTTATTTATTTTAATATAATAGATTGCAACTTTTTTCCATTGAAAAAAAATAAACTTTAACTATTTTTACTCTATTATTATTCTGTCCAATATAGTATCAACTAAAGGGAACCATTGATTTTGTGTAGTGGTTCATGTGATTAAAGTCTAACATGGACATTGAATTTTGTATGATATTGTGATTAATAGAAAATGTAAACTTAATGTTGCGTTTTATTTGACATGATGATCAATTATTTTGTCGATATGATATGCTAAGTATTATGTTGTATTTGTCTTTGTTGTTTTTATTGATCTAAGGTAGGTAATTTTAGTTATGATAATAAAAATACTATATTAACTTTTTACTAATATCAAATCGTTTTATCTTAAAAAGTTAACATAAATAAAATATAAATATTTACGTCATAAGGCATTTTCTCTTTGGTTGATGCTATGGTTTTTTGAGTTTAAGGAAGATTGAAAACCGTCGATGGTTGTTAGACACCCATAAAGTGTTCTTTGGCGGTCGATTGACTGGCCTCTTCTTTCTTTACAGTCAAGGGATGCCAATATAAAGAGTGTTAGAGTATTCACTGCAATTCTAGGCCACCAATACAATATTCAATGGCGCTTTTCCAAAGGATTCCATTTCGCATGGATTCAACCAAGCTCTATGGATTCAATACCGTAATTTTCAATCTCTTATGGAACACTGTTGGCATGGGATAAGTCCGCAGGAAGTGCGGAATCCAATAAGTGCGAAAGGGTCATTCCGTGAAAGAAGGACCATTCACGGAGTTCGCGGAAGTGCAATAAGTGTTTAATTAGTTAATTTGGTCATGTGGACCATTTTGTAACAAAAAAGAAGCATATAAATAGAGTAGGATTGTAAGCCTAAGGGAATCCATTTTTTGTGATCAATCCTATATTTTGGGTTTGTTTTGTATCCGCAACATGGTGTATTGACTGTTTCTGCGAGGTTGATTCCGTAGGGTTTAATGAATGAATGAGGATGTTCGATTATGGTGCAATATCTATCTCTATTTTTATGTGATGATGAATATGAATGTTTTAGAGTATCTTTGATGTGAATATGTTATGGGTTTAAGTTGATCTAAATAGGTAAATTGAATATGTTGTTCCGAATGTTTGTTATTTGTTGAACTGCGAATGACTTAATGTGCGAATGATGAATTGATAATATGTTGTGAATGTTATAATCTCTGGGTTATGTGTGTTGAAAGCATATCCTAAACTCCACTGCGGAAACTTGGTTCCTACAGCCCCCTTATCCATCTTGGGTGAGACTACACTTGCTCTGCAAGTGTTGCTGGAAAGGGTTACACCTTTCCGGGCCGGTGTGTAAGGGAGTTTGGGTTGGTAGTTTGTTGGCGGCAGTGCGAAGTGAAACCCTGTCGATAGACATTGCGTCAACAAATGGTTTTGTTGTCGGTACCTTGAGCAAGAAAAGAAGAGGATATGTCATGGCATCCGACGAAACCAGAGATCTAAGAGTGGTTCAACAAGAAGGTAGAGGAATTCATGGAAAGCGAGAAGCGAGATCCTAAACAGACAACAACCAGTTGGCTACAAAAATACATCAACTCCGATATCCACAAAATATTCTTCTGTGAATTCCCGGTGTTTCTGCATGAGTGGCTAGCAGAGTTTAAGTTCCGAAAGAATCACTGCCAGAAGACTGAATCTAATTGTTGGACCCCAGATTTGGTTTGACAGCTAAAGCAAGTCAATAACAAGGTATCGTGAGCTATTGATTTCTGGGTGGATAGTATCCTCAAGGGATATGTGAATGAGTTCGCAGTAGACACTATCAATTCGTATAGTGACACCGAGAGGAACTTCTTCAGGGCGTCGAGAGGAAGGTTCCTTTCATTGTTAAAACTGTGGATTAAGATGCTTGTCTACGAAAAAGGAATATTAAGGATGTCTGGCGATGAGTAGAAAATCCAGTGTGTGGAGGTTGAAGGTATCGCGTGAATGCAGATCTGACAGAAAGATCTAGGGTAGATGGACATGAGCGATGACAAGTTTCTAAGAGAAGTTGACAAAGAGTGTGGTACCTTGAGGAGTGGAGTGATATTCTAGCATCCTAAGAAGAAGAGGAGGACTGAGAGAGAGTCTCCTCAGAGGACTGGAACAGAGAACTATGAAACAGGACCACAAGGGAGGAAGTGACCTTATTGCGAAGGAGACATCGACCAGGATACCCTGGAAGTAGAAGGAGGACAGATCATAATTTACAACATACCTTCAACCCTGCGCACTACTCCGAATTTTATAGGAAGAAATCCAAACTACTCGCGGAGTTTCCCTATGTGCCACGGTAAGAGTAGCACTTCAGTAAACAATAATAGTAGCAACGTTAGGATGGAAGATGAGGCGAATATGCCTACCTTTCAGGGGAATGGGACCGAGGATATTGAACAGTATTGGTTCATATGTGAAGTAGTCTGGACTGTGAAGCAAGTCCAGGACAACGCCATAAAGATGGGACATCTAGCAACAACCCTTAGGGGTCGGGTTTTATATTGGTACATGAAGTTTGTAAAGGTTCCAATGGGAACACCAGCCAAGATGTTGGCACAGGTCAGAACGATGATGATTGATGAATTTAAAAAGCCAAAATATGAGTCGATGTATGTTACTGAGCTTAAGGATATTAAGGAATTCCCGAATGAGTCGGTGTGGGAATTCGATCAGTGGTACAAGACATTGATAAAAAAGAGTGAGCTTCCCGATAAATGAGTTGAAACACAAACAATGGTTCATTGCAGGACTGGTACCGCATATCCGAGGACCACTGATGCAACGAAAAGTCGTGACACAGGCGGAAGCATTAGAGATTTCGATGAAGCTGGAGGCTTCACCAATCGGCAAAGTAGGGATAGGAATGGATAGAGTCCAGGCACAGTTGGCCAATTTAACACTTCACTTGGAGGATATCAAAAAGGGAAAGGAAACCCGCAGAGACATATGGTGCACTAGGTGTAGAGCAAAGGGGAACCATAAGGATAGTTGCCCATAATTCTGTGAGTATTTGCAGTCGGGGGTACTAAGCCTCCTTCATCAAGGAGGCATGCCATGGTGTCCTATCTATCATACCCAAGGGCATTGACTGGAGGAATGTGAATATCTGCAAAAGATGGTGTCAAAGCCGACAAACTTATACTGCAAGTTTTGCCGATTGATTGGCCATGATGAGAAGGATTGCAAGGCCTATGACCTACTGCAAGATCGAACAACTGACACATATTTTATGAAGCGAGAAGAGACACCGACGGTGCAGCAGCAACCACAGTATAGCAAGCCATAGCCACAGTTTAACCAACCGCAGCAATACGACCAGGGGCAATATGGGCAGCCGCAGTACAAACACCCGCAGTATCCACCACCGCCGTATGGCCAGCCGCAGTATGGGTAGCAACAGTATCAGCAACTGCAGTACGGGAAACCGCAGTATCAACCATATGGGCCACCATGTGGAGGTTTCAGGAGAGGATTCTGTGAAGGCCGAGGCGCTAGTATGGGACGTGGAGGAGCTGCTGGATGGGGAAGAGGACCGATCATCTGTTACAACTATGGACAGTAGGGGCACTACCAAAGAGATTGTCCAAACCCAACATCACAGTGTACATACTACAGTGTTTTAGATCATAGTGTAGAGGACTTCCCTCAGCTCATTGTGAAATGGAAGACTAAGAATCCACCCCAAAAACGGAACCAAAATAATCAGAACGCGCCATCAGCTGTGTAGATGATATCGACGGAAGCTAGAAGTAGCCACGTGAAGGTTGGAATAGTGACATGAGGAGGGGTGGCGATAGGTCACACACCAATCTTAGGCCAACACAAACACAGCAGAAGCAGGTCACCTTTGACGTAGAAGCAGAAAGGGATGTCTTTTTGAAAGCACAGGAGGAAATGAGGAACAGGAGGCAGCTACCTCTTCAGGAAGAAATCTATGACATGCCACCAATGTTGGACTCGACGAAGTCACGAAGGAAGGAAAAAACTCTAAAGGCCTTCTTGGAAAGTTTCCTGGACTTGGAAAAAGACCCATATGCACTAGAAGAAATAGTTGGTCTACTGCATCCACAGGGAGGTGCAAAACAGGAACAGAAGTTAATCGCATACATAAAAGGAAGACATGTAGGGAGATGCGAATGTCGGCACAAATTGGAGCATTTGATGTCGACTCCATCATTCTGGATTTGGGTTCAGATGTGAATATTCTGACCAAGTAGATGTGGAAGACAATGGGAAATCCGTGGATGACCTGGTCACCATTACAACTGCGACTGGCGAATCAGATTAAGGTAACTCCGCTTGGTCGGGTATGTGAACTTCTAGTTAAAATTGAAGGGCTCAGGAAGTATGTTGATTTCGACGTCATTGAAATCGTGGATAACACCAGTCCCTATCCGGTACGGCTGGGGATAGACTGGACCATAGAGAATCAAGAATTATCAATTTTAAGAAAAGGATAATGTCATTTGATAATCAGGATATGAGAGTCATCGCACCACTGGATCCTGCGGAAGGGTTGCACTATACGGAACCATCCAAGGACGGGTTTGTGGAAGGGTTGGACAGTTTGTACAACATTTATGAGGATTATGTTAATCCCACCACAAATGGAGAATTAGGATGGCGGAGCACCAGCTCGGCATTCTCATATTTAGACGAGGCCCTCAAGAATTGGAAGAACTGGTTACATGAAGTGTCCTTTAGAAGATGTGCATGGGTAACATAGTCCCTGCGAAGGGTAGCCACGGAGGAATATGTGTTACCTACATATGAGGGATTTCCCAAATTAGGAAAGTTTCTCATAGAATTTGAGGAAAAAGTGGCAGAACTGCAGCGTCTACTAGCCCTCGAGGAAGCCTTGAAGGCTACTCCTACAAGATGGTGGGCGACGCACAAATAAAGCATCACAACTTGGCCACTATGTCGACGCCTCATGGAGGTTCGGTTCGGTGAAGCTACGGAGTATGAGAAAACGGAGATATGATGGGAGAGGTGACCTGAAGGAGCATCTGAATGCTTGTGAACACTAATGGGGGTCAAGGGAGAAACAGGAGTGGGTACATGCATTCGTACACACGTTGGATGAAGTACCACGAAGCTAGTATGTTGCAGCAGAACTGGGATGTGGGACAACTTCTTAGGAACAAATTACCATTGGCTTCATCCAATTGTTTTCATTCTTAGGTGAAAATCCCTTGATCCACACCGTGCTACAGGTGATCAGTGGAAATATATTTGAGGCGGTACTGACAGGACAACCGATGGCACTTCAATGGACTGTGACACCAGAAATATTGATGGAGTGTTACAACATCACTGGAGAGCCCGATGATGAGGATGATCCCAGGGCTATATACGTGCCAGAATCAAAGGGTAGTCGCAATGTTGTGGGACCAAACATACCATCAGACCAATTTCAACAACCATTGAAGATCAAGAAGGTGAACATTGGGTCTAAGGATAACCCAAAGTTTGCAAGCATTGGGGATTGCTGGGACGAGTCGACCATTGCGGCAATGACTGACTTACTGCATGAGTTTCAGGATTTGTTTCCAAAAAAATTCTCAAAGATGAAGGGAATTTTCAGAGACTTAGGGGAGATGAAGATCCCCCTGAAACCCGATGCGAAGCTAGTCAGGCAGCGGCTGCATCAACTAAATCTAAGACACTGCCAACCAACACAAGCTGTGATCAATAGCATGATTAATGCGGAACAACCAACGAATAAGGTTGATAAGTACACAACAACGATCTAGAGGAATTGGAAGAAATCAGCAACAACAGAGAAACCTACTATACGGCGAAGTATCGACACCGCAGAACTCACTGTGTCGATTGGTAGTCGGGCAATAAAAAAAAAAGTTGGAAGCTGCCACAAGGTGCAAAGGTCCAATCCGGAAATAAATGTAGTAGTTATACCACACTGGACAACAACAAAAATGAGAAGAATGGTAGTTAATAACCAACACATGAGATAGATTCGGCAGATCCCAGCTAGATTTGGTAATTATGGCCCACGATCGGTTGGATACTGTATGTAGAATTTTCTCCCTACGGATAGGTAGAAATTCTCTTAGATCAAAGTAGACTTTAACTAACTCTAAACTAAGACAAAACTAAACAAATGCTACCTTGAATTCCCAAATCTAAACAAATATTTCAAGATTAAACTGCTGGAAGAAACAGAAGAGATCTAACTGACCTTCAATCCAATTGCTTGTCTTAATGGTTGCTCTGATTTCCAAGTCCTCGCGAATGAAACTGTCAAAATGAAACCAAGATACAAGCATATACGGTTCTCTAGCAACTTGAAATATGAGTTAGGATCTAAATCTGCAATAGATACAAATCATATCATTGAAACAAAATCAACACATGTGATTTGGGAAACAATACAAGTTATGTTCTATTACCAACTTGAAGTCACTCACAATGGTTGCTTGATATCCAAGTCAGCTTCCAGCTCCAAGTGCTTCCTCCTCTATCTATCTCCATAAAGATTCAAGATCATAAGTTTGATGTGTCCAAGAGTCCTCCCCTTTGCTCATGGAATGCCTCTCTCTTATAGTGTGAGGTAGGGTTAACCAACAAGAGAGAAGGGTGGATCTTGGGAGAGTTTAGTGGATCAGGCCTACTAATCACAGAAAGTGAGTTAGGATCAAATCAGGGACACCAATCCTCAAAAATATCTCGAAAATCAAGATCCCACAATCCATGGAAAAAAGGCTAAAAAAGGTGTACTGCGCCTCTCAAACAGAGCATAACGCGGTAGTACCGCGTGGCAAAGAAAGAGCATAGCACGGTAGTGTGTACTACTGCGCACCTAAGTTGGAGCAAGGTGCAGTAGTGTAGGTATATGAAGTCTCAGCTGGGTTGATTCTTGACAGAATGGGTTTGTCTTCAAGGATCACTCATCATTTTCTCTTCTGGGTGTTTTAAGCAATAGGGGAAGTGTCGTCAACTCTTTTTGTGGTGAAGATGCAACACTATGAAATATACAACCAGGATAATACTTTCCTCATCGTTTAATGAGCGTGAGTAAAGCTGACCAAGCTCGACACCATTTACTTAAGTTTGACAAGCACGACATGGGTGTATAAGCGCTTGGAATCTTTTTCAAGTTTTAATCCAGAGCACGAAAAAGATAAATTAGGCTCAAAATGAAGGTCAAACAATAAATGAACACCAATGTGAATATTTTTTAAAGGAGATCCTGTCAACAAATGCTCATGAAACCATATATTAGTAATGTGCAATGGGTTTTATTTTAACCAGATAAAATAATGAGTAAAAAATAAGTGAAAAGCTATATAAAGGATGGGTAAATATGGAAAGTTACCATTTCACTTGTGCATTTGCCAAAAGAGGACATTTTACCCATTGAGGAGCAAAAAATTCAAGAGCTCATATCTGGAGATCCAGAGCACCATTTCAATAGCCGTCTGTGCCAGGTAAGAGCTTGCAAGCCCCTCTTTCATTTCATGTATGAATAACTTGGTTTCAGCAGGAAAAAACAATTTTTGGGCGAGTCCTATTGGGCAATTTTTTCCTCCGACAGTATCGCGTGGGCACTATATTGGGAAGTGTGGTACTGTGCAATAGTACCGCACTATAAGATTAAACCTGGGCACAGTACTGTGCAATACCGCATAGGAAAATTTCCCTCAGATGCAATAGCGGTGAATTTTAAGATGAAAAAATTATTTTTTCTCAAATTTTTAGCTGAGATCAAGTTGTTAAATGATTACCGAATGTTTCCTATGACCTTTTGCAGGTGTTTGTAACTTGTTTGGAGCAAGATGGTCCATTGGAAAGAAAGAGAGCATGAAGTGGATGATTTGTTGGCCGAAAATGACCAAAGGACTATGAATGCACTACGGGAATGTGGTTTGTTGAAATTCTTCAAGACCAAAGGTATTCATAAGCAGGTAAAACTTCTCACCCACATTATTCAAATGTGGGATCCCGACATTTAGGCTTTCCGAGTGGGAGAACACACCCTTGAGATTGAACTCGAGGATATTTATTTCCTCACAGGTCTCTCAAAAAGAGGAGCTCGAGTGAGTTTCACTGGGTTCACAGCCTCAGAGGCGAGCACGGATGCTTTATTAAGGGAAGAAAAGCAGCAAGGTGGTCATCAAAGACATTGTAGAACTTCCTGTAAAAACCGTGTTGTTCACCATCACATGTGTAGCAGGGAGCATGGGTCCCCATCAAGAGTCCCGTACACAGATGAATCTTGCAATGGATTGTATGGCAGGAATAGTATTCAACTGGTGTGAGGCAGTATTGACCAACCTCAAAGAGCAAGTGAACAAGTGTAGGCTTGGAGAGAATTCTCAATTTGGGTGTGGGAGCATCTTAGTACCTTCTTCTTGGGGAGGGTGTCGTTGTTGTGCCCACAGATAGCCATGCCCCCTTGTCCACCCACCGAGCCATGGATGGCTCAATGGAGTGAATACGCAGGATGACTTGGGGAGCCACAGCGTTTGGCTTTCGGTGAGGATTTCTTCTCATGGCTCGAGGAACAGATTGTGATGATCGATGACTACCCCTATGCAGGGGTGGACTTCCGCGAGGACATAGAATTGGCACTGTCGGAATATGAGGATTGGGACAACTCAGGTATGACCTTCATGGATATATATTTTTTTTCTTTCTTGAATATATAATTTTCATTGTTTTTTTTTAGCATGTGTAAAAGACTTTAATATATGTATGTGTGCATGTTGCAGATCGTGGACCATAGAGAACGGCAGGGTACTCACCATTACGCCGAGGTGGTGTTGATCACCAAGCCGCTCCAGACGAGGAAGAAGACGAAGATGAAGTGGGAGGGGTCTAGGAAATAGAGAGGAATTTGCATGGTTTAACCCAGGGTATCCCCGCTATGAGGGTGGATGACATCCCTTTGCATCTCCAGCGGCATACTGTAGGTGTGCCTAGGCGTATTGGCCGACTCCTCCGTAGGGTGGTTCGAGCTATAGTGTGTTATCACCAGCAGCGTGAGGAATCTGATAAGGAACATGATAGATCCCCCATATCTCCTTAGATGGTAGCTTTTATATTTTGCTTCATGTATACGATATGTAGGTTTTGAGAGCCAAATTTTTGTATGGGATTAGGTCCCAAATTTTGTCTTTAAAACACAAACTTTATGTATTTGGAAAAACACTTTTATATACAATGATATATATATGGACCTATTTTTATGATCTATTTATTTACAATGACTTATGTGTTTATTTTGTGATGTGTTTTTATGTATGGGAAAGATGCCAATCCAAACTGTAATTAGCTAATGAATCAGCTATACAATTGAATTCCCTTGGTACGTGTTGATATGAAATGAAATTAAAAGATTGTTCCAAGAGGTGTACCCTCCGAAATAAACGAAGTAGGATAGGATCGTGAATTGTGTAAACACGATTCAGGTGAGAAGCCACAAGTTGGGAATCTAAAAATACTCATAGGAAGTCAATTCCAAGTGAAGCAACCTCCATCAAGAGTCTGATGACTGCATGGTACTCTGTGATATTGTTGGTTGTAGGACCCAAACAATTGGCTCCTGAAGATATCAACTCGCCAGTGGGAGAATAGATTACCCATGCTGTGGAAGCGAGGTTCCGGGTATGCTGGTTTGCACCATCAATGAATCTGAAGTAGGCAGACATCTCCGTACAAAATCACAAGTCAAAGTAAGAATGGATACATGAGGTCCGTGCGCACACCAAAAAAGATGAGTGAAAACAAGCTAAGTACATTATGTACAAAAAGTATCCCGCGTAGGATAACCTTACACATAGAAGCGTTTGAGGTATAGCCCATTGTGGGGCCATTCCAATGGTGTGCCATCACAATCGACGAGTTCATAGGCTCCTTTCTCCAAGACACATTTTACAACAAAGGGGCCGTACCACATAGATTCTAGTTTTCCTTTTCCGAGTTTATCATGCATTTGATCATATGTGAGTACGAGGTCACCTTCATTGAAAATCCGAGGTTGAATTGATTTGTCATACTAAGCTTTTACACGTTTTTTATGAGCTTCGTTGGCTAAAGCAGCGTCGCGGCAGGTTTCATCTAGCTTGGCTTGGTATAGAAACCGTTCCTCTTCAGAAGTGGTGTGGGGAAGTAGCTCTATGGCTATCTTAAGTGATGGAGTTTCACATTCAATCGGTAAAATGGCTTCCAGGCCATACACCAGTTGGAATGGTGTAAACCCAGTAGCACTTTTTATTGAGGTTCGGTATGCCCATAGTGCTGAAAATAGAGTTAAGTGCCAGTTGGATTTATGAGTACCCACAATACGCTGAATCATTCATTTCAGAACTTTGTTAATGGATTCAACTTGGCCATTGGCTTACGGGTAGTATGGGGTTGAGTTTTCATGGAGAAAACCCAACTTGGCACTTAGTTCCACAATCATATGGTTCCTAAAGTGGGAGCCATGATTAGTCACAATGGATTGTGGGACACCGAATCTAGCTATAATGTGAGTGAATATGAATTGTGCTGCTATTTTGCCGTCCTCAGCATAAGTAGGCATCGCTTCAGCCCATTTTGTGAAATAGTCAACAACTACTATGACATAGCTATGCCCCCCGGTTGAAGTGGGCTTACAGTGCATGAAATCTATGCCCCATTTGGAGAAGGGGCCGATGACAATAACAGGATGGAGTGGAGCAGGGTGCGAGCATGTTTTACTATGAAAGAATTGACATGGTGGACACTTTCTGACCATTTCAATGTAGTCTTTGAAAATGAAGGGCCAGAAAAATCCTGCTCACAGTATTTTCTGGGTCGTAGCCATCCTAGAGAGATGACCACCACATGCTCCAGCATGGCAGTCATTAAGAACGTGTTCCGCCTCATCTAGAGTCAAACAGCGTCGAAGAACAGTGTCGACACCATGTCGATAAAGAGTATCATTGAATATGAGGTAGTATTTGGCGTGATGTCGGATGCGTCATCGTTCGTCGCGAGTGAGATTGGGGCGGAAACGTTGGGTTTGGAGATATAATAAAATATCCCCGTACCATGGATCAGATGTGCTAATGAGGAACAATGATTCATCAAGAAGAGAATCGATGGGCTCGGATTACTCGGTAGCACAGGGCAAGTTACAAATCAACTCAGCAAAGACCAAAGACTTCTTGGACTTGGCTTTGACAAATTCCAAGTCAAACTCTTGAAGGATGATGATCCAATGAGAATATTTGCCCCCAAGCACTAGACGCGTGAGGATATAATACATTGGATTGAAATCGGCTATAACAGTGGTCCAGCAGAGTAGAATGTAATGACGGAACCTCTGGACAGCGAAAACTGTTGCCAGAGCCAGTTTTCAACATGTGAATAACGAGTTTCAGAGTCGAGAAGACTCTTACTAAGATAGTATACCACATGTTCTATGTCATTATGGTTTTCCTAGACTAGCACCATACCGATGGTGGAAGTCGAAGCTGCAAGATAAAGAATGTAATCCCGTGTGTAATCGAGGGGTTGGATCACAGGATCATTAGTTAAGGCTGCCTTTAGATTATCAAAGGAACGTTGGGCTTCTTCGTCCCAGATGAAGGGAGTGTTCTTCTTGAGAAGCCTCATATAGCCTTTTGTTATCTCAGAAAGATTACAAATGAAATGACGTAGAAAGTTTGCATGCCCTTGCAAACTTTAAAGTCCTGGAATGTTTGTGGGGGAAGGCAGGGCTAAGATAGCTTCTACCTTCGCAGGATCTAAGCATATCCCGCTTTTGGAGATTATGAATCCCAAAAGTTTTCCAGCTTCTATGCAAAAGACGCACTTATGTGGATTCAAACAGATATTGTAGCGACGGCACCTTTCGAAAATGGCACCTAAGTGATTAGGATGGTCATCTCAGGTCTGAGAATGAGCAAGAAGATCATCAAGATATGGTTTTACAATATGTTTGATATTGTGAGATGCGTACAACAAAGCCCGTTGGAAAGTTGCCCCAGCATTTTTAAGACCAAAAGGTAACTTTTGATATGCAAAAATCCCCCAAGGGCAGATAAAGGTTGTTTTATGCTGGTTGGCTGGGAGGATATCGATCTGATTATAGCCAGAAAAGCCATCCATAAATGAAAAGATGACACTCTCGGCACAGTTATCGATGATCTGGTCGATGAATGGAGTTGGGTAGTTGTCCTTTGGACAAGCTTTGTTCAAGTCGTGGTAATCGACACAGAATCTAATTGTTCCATGTTTCTTGGCTACGGGAACGATGTTATATACCCATTCTGTCAATGGGATAGGATAGATAAAACCAGCTCACAAAAGTTTTTCAACTTCTGCTTTAATAGTGGCTTCCTTACGAGGATGGATGAGTCAAAGTTTCTGCCGAACAGGTCGGGTGCCAGGGAAGGTTGGAATTTCATGGACCACAATCGAGGGATCTATTCCTGGCATTTCTTCATAACTCCAAGCAAAAACATCGCGGAAGGTTTTGAAGTAGGCAATGTAGAACTCCATTTCGAGGGGAGTACATGTTTTGCAAATATGTATGTTTTCCACGATACCAGGCTTCACTAAAATATCTATGGGAGTGGTTTCCATAAGGTTAGCCAAGTTTCCTTTGGAAAATACTTCATCTAGGGAAGTGGGAAACTTGGTTTGAACCATTCCAAGTGAAGTACTGGGTTTTGTATCGAGCTCAAGCGTCTGAATGGTGGGGAATGAAGATTGATGATGAAAATCTCCCCATGGTGGCTCATCACTGCACAACCTCCATAATTGATTCGTCAGTGGGAAAAATCAAATTGAGAGGATCAATAAGTGGTGGGGATGAATGAGTCTCAAATGAGAGTTGTGCCACGGTGTGATGGGTAGAATAGTTGACCCAATCAGTGGCTGATTGGATTGCTTCATACACTGCGAGGTTTCTATTCAAAGGCATGGAGTTGCTGTAGTTTTCATTCTCAACGGGACTCAGAATCACCCATGAATCATTGGAAGGGGTGACATTTGATGAAATCATGTTGATTGGTTGAACATGGGGCCCCAGCTCTGGAAAAAATCCAATAAGGGAAGAATCCTTCATAAGACCAATGCTGACGTCTTGGAACCGGTACCGAGGTTGATCCAATAACAGGACCGTGTTGGCGGAGTTCGGATGAGAATCTGGGATACAATAATCAAGTTGATCTATGGTGACAATTTTCCCTTCATGAGGAAATTGCACAATCCGGAAGACAGTAGATGCTATGGCGGTCATGGCATAAAACCAGTTCCGACCAAGTAGAAGATTGTAATCTAATGGTGCATCCACAACTTCAATGTGTACGGATACTGTTTTGCCCCCCAGTTCAACACCAATTGAGGGAATGAGTGCATAAGGTTGAAAACCGTGTCCATCATATGCCCTGAGAGTAGTGGGAGATGTCGTGACTTCGGGTGAGCCTAAGGCTCTCCAGTAATTCAAAGACATGATCGACATAGAGGCACCTTCATCTAAAACAATGCGATGGATGCTATTTCCACAGATTTTTGTATGAACCTGGAAGGCTAACTGGTGAGATAGCCGAGGTTTGGCATGCTCCAAGTTAAACATGATAGTGTTTGAAGTATCTGGGTCCATTGCCCCCAGTGCTGAAAGTAAGGTTCTACGCTATGTAGGGAAATGTTGAAGAACCTCTAGAGTCGACATGGTGCAAGGTGCTTGAGCTAAATCCTCAACAATGTTGTAGTTTTGGGTAACTCGTGCAATGGGATTAAATGTCGCCTCTCATATGGTGCCCTTGGGTGGGCATAGCACTGTGTCTGTGAGCGGTCTCTTGATATGGAGATGGTCGGTAGGGGGAGGGGTAGGAGTCAGATCTTCAACAGGAGATTTGCCTTAGCTATCTCTGATTGTTTGTTTGAACTTGGAGGGTTATCATATGTCTTTGAATGAGTGGTTATATGAATCTCCTCATTACTCGTCATCAGGATTTCGCAATTTGCGGACGTCTCTCTGCGAGTTGGGTTGCTCGAGTTGCCCCCCTGTGGGGTTTCTTGGGAAACCATCTACTGTTGCTGCTGAGGGAAAGGGTCAGTTAACACTGCCGGGCGAGAGGATCCTTTAACGAATTTGTTGACTTCATCCTTGTAGGGACAGTCACGCGTGTAGTGATCGTCTTGACAAATTAGGCAGGGAAACGTAGCCTTTCGACATGGTTTCAGGTCTTTGTGGGTGGTTTGTGGCTTGGGATTCTCCTGCTGGTTCTTCTTGGATTTACCGCGATTGTTCTTCTTCTTTCCTCTGGATGGTTGTGACGTAGATTGAACTACGTTCACTTCAGAGGAGATAGCGGGAGAAGTAGTAGCTTTTGGAGCAGCCTGTGATAGAGCGGGGGAAGCAGAAGCTTGTTGCCCCATCGAGTTGGTAGTAGGCTGGGCCTTGACTGAACCGACAATTCCATCAATGGGGGGTTCAGTGGCGGGTTTCATTGGATCGGTGGTAACGCGGGCGGCATGGGGAAGAAGTTCATGTAAAGTGTCTGATTGGGTGTATACCAAATCCATGTACTGAGCTACCGAGATGGCTTGTTCTTCTGTGACCATCCCATGCATAGCGATATCCCTAGCTATGGGAGGCAAAAATGACTTTGTGAACCAATCATCAAGTAGCTGATCTGGAATGGGTGCCTTGATTAGCCTATGGCGTCAACGCCACTCATGGATGTGATCCGAAATGTGCGTAGAAGTGGTTTGACGCAGTGAGGTTAATAGTTCTGTTCCAGTCTCATACCGGATGGGAAGCTGGAAATGGGTCAAAAACTGCATAGCTAAGGTGTTGAAATCGTGGAAAGAGTGTTGTGGCAGCTCGATGTACCATTTTGTTGCCGTGCCGGTAAACGTATGCTGGAAGAGCCGTAGTCAAATGGAATCGTCCATCAAGGAGTTGGATGAACACCAAAGATGGAAGGTCATTACGTGGTTCTTGGGGTCTTCCCCAAGCTTAGCATCGAACTTAGGAATGTCCGATGGAAGTTTGGTTGGAATGGGTGGCTAGTGAGGTTCATGCCATATGGGATTGTTAATAAGCCTCGACAAATCAGGTAAGTCTAGCGTGGCCAAAAAGGGAAGTTGACGATTAGTCTGCGGGTATGAGTAATAACCGTATGGTGCAGAGAAACCTGGGGGGCCCTGCATAGTATACTGTTGAGTGTTATACCCATATGTGTTACCCGTGGGGTACTCCTGGAAGTTGTGTGGGTAGTAGGCCATCTGGTTAACCGGTTGAGTGTTGGTAACTGGTTGGTGGATATTCTGTTGAGTGGGGATGGTAGGTATGGTACCCTGGGGTTGTTGTAACCTAGGAATGGTTGCTGCTCCTGATTGGGGAAAAGTTCCCTGGAGTTGTTGTGTTCCAGGAATGTTACCACTATATTGAATAAGTAGAGGGTTTCCCATAGCAGGGTTGGGGGGTGGCTGCAAAAGTGGTGTCCATGGAAGGTTCATTCCTCCTTGAGGAACATGTGAAAATTGAAGGGATGGGTTCCATGGAGTTGTAGCAGCCGAAGGATAAGGGAAGTTGGAGTTCAAGTTGGAGGGAATCTGAGATTTCCCCCCAGCTGGGTTCCAATTTCCAAATAATGAGTAACCCCCACTCTGTGGGATTTGAGGTTCCCAAGAAGGAAGCGTCCCTGACGAGGGATGTTGAGGATGATTCCCGGTTGGAAAACTTGTATAAGGTTGTCCACTGCCAGGTGTGTTGTATATACCGTACTGAGCAGATGCTGCTGTTTGGGAGGGTTGTTGGATAGAGCCGATGGGTTTCCCTCCAGCATATGGGTTGGATGGCCCTATAGGAGAAGGTTGTTGACTAGGAACAGGGTCCCCAACAAAGGATTGTCCTCCAGTAGGTTGGGTTAATGGCCTACCCAGAGGAGTTTGGTTGTTGAAGTTGGGGATCATGGCAGTCGGTTGTCCACCTCCTGAGATAGTGTAGATAGTGGCCGAAGGTGAACCTCCAGTCAAACTGGAAGATCTAGCAGTATGACACCTATCAACAAGTGATAGCAGTTTCAATAGAAATAAATAACAAACTACTTTAAACTACATTAATCATGGATCTATGTGAAATAGATAAGCAAACAATGGAAATATTTTCGAAAGCAAAAACAATTGACAATATGTAAAAAATAATTTTGTATTAAGAATAGGGGCAAGCAAGTGCTTGCAATGGTGATACCTCCAAGTGGTGAAGATTGTTGAGCAACTTCCAAGGTGAGTAGCTCCAAGCTCCAAAGGTCTCTTCTCCAAGATAGCTACAATGGTCAAAAGCTCATGAGAGATTTTGACAGCATGATTATAGGATGATGGATGGATCGAAAGTGAGGAGCCCCTACCACCTTTTTATAGTTTTTGGTGGTGGGGAATACCATTATGGTTTTGAGGAAACCAATGGTATTGACCAACATGGTTTAGGTACCTTTCCCTCCTTTTTCCTTTTTTGAATATTTTGAATATTTTTATTCCCTTTTTAATATTTTTGGGAATTCTAGACCCTTTTGAGGGTTTTTTATGCTTTTTGAGGAAAAATATTTATTTTGAATGGAAAAAGGGGTGTATTAAGGTCTTTTGGTGACCTTTTGATGGCTTTAGAGGTTCAAATGGTGAAAAAGTGGACAAATGGGTCATGTGAATAAGGAAATGAGCTAGTGAGCACTTTTTGGGTGTTAACAGATTGCCCCCTGATGTGTGAGGGCAGGAGCTCATTGTATGGCCGATAGACATCATAGTTCTTTTGTCTTTTTTCTGGGGTTTGGGGAAGAGAAGAGACCGATTGGAGACTGGATCCACGGCCCTTGGAAGCTGCAAAATAAACAATATTAAATGGCCTCAATATGAATGAGGAATAATCTCTAATAATTGACGAGGTGGGCATACCCATGCTCGTATCAAGACATATACATAACAATTAGTCCCAAGAAGGGGGACCTGAAAAAATACATAAAAAATATGCTGGTGCATCATAATGGTCCAGAGGGGACATCATTTGGGGATGTACTCATGATCATAACATGACTGATCTCAATAACTGATACACTAGAATAAAGCGTCAACCGTTCTGAATAAGGTCTCAGAAGGGTTGATGAGCTGTTGAAACTGAAGGTGTCCAACATCTGTAGGGACTCAATGACTAAGAGTCATCTCTGAGAAGTACATGTACATGTAATTGTATACTTGAGGGAGTATAAAAATAGGGGTACATCTGAATACTGTCGCCATGCGTAACCCGGATATCTATAGGAAAAATGTAACCGGTTGTTTTCATAAGTAGACTCTCAAATGTGGAAGAATCAGGTGGTATCCGGGGTCTTGAGCAAATAAATGAACAGACCAATACCCTGTGCGAGTCTCAACGATGTGATCAAGGTGTTGAAGTTGAGCATGTGAGAAACAACCATTTGGAGAGGCACTGAGGACTCTTCTCGAAATGATTCATAGGCACTCATCGTAAATGGTGATGAGTCCAAGATACAAGGACCTCTAGGTTTGTCCTCTGGAATAAACTTGGTTGTCGTCGACAGAGGGAGACCAGCAACTAACAAGGAAATGATGTTTCCTTGATAGGAGCACAAGGTGTAGAACTGAAGTGTGGTAGTACTAATGGTAGGACTGACATTCTTGTGGGGATGGGAAGTAACTGGGGTCATAGAGTGGGTAGACTCAAACATCCTTTGTTCAGAGCATGATGACATGGTTGACTTGGCAGCGTAGGGAACTGACTTGTAGGTATGGGGATCATAGCTTTTAGGGACTGAAGGGTATCTATTGACTCTGGGGGGTCAAGCTGATGGGTTTTTTCGAGGGATTCTCAGGGTGACATACTGCAGAATACTCTGAACAAAGGCAACCAAAATGTGGAAGCTGCCATATGAGTAGACGTGATTTGTTCTGGCACCAAGAAGCACCCTTGGGTCCTTTTTCGTAGTTTTAATGAGCTCGAAGAAGGGATAAAAGTGTGCTCTGAAATGGTACTGTCCTGTGGATTTTGTGAGCCCAGGATTGTTCTTGCTCATTGGTGCTTTCATTTTTAAGGAGTCTGAAAACGATAAGAAGACTCTGCAATGGTTGTGAGTACTGTCCTGTTGGTTTTACGAGCCCAGGATGGTGATTGCTCGTGGTCGCTTTCATATTTAGAGAGTCTGAAAGCAGTAAGTGGACTCCATTGGTGTTCTTTTTCATAAGTTAGTCTCCAAGGCCCGAAAAAGCATAAAATGATGCAAATGGAGAACTCTTCTAGCCGATGTGACTAGAATATTCCTTTTTTGTAATTAGTCTACAAGGTCCAGAAAAGGGGTAAACTTATACCAGGTAGACGCCCTTTCAGATACATTTAGCAAGCATGAAAGGAAGCAAGGTTGCTCGGCGATCTTTTCATTGTTTTAGGAGTCAGAAAAAGGGGTAAAATTATACCGAACAAAAAAGGGATTGATGAGAGCAAGAAAAGGTCTCAAGCATCATCATGTGTGCGAAATACTGAATCCGGTGACATAAAGATTGTCAAAAAGGGGCAACAGCCATTGTGGCACATAAATCAAGGTGATGAGTGGCATTTTGAAAAAGTGCCCAAAAATTATGGGGTGAGATTGAGAAATGATCTCAAGCATCATCACGAGCACGGAAAATTGAATTTGGTGACATAAGACCTGTCAAAAATGGGCGACGGACGATGTGGCATGCAAACCAAGGCGACAAGGGGGCATGGAAAAAATACCCAAAAAATCTAGGCTTGAGAGCGAGAAATGATCTCAAGCATCATCATGAGCGCGGAAAACTGAATCCGCCGATATAAGACTCGTTAAAAATGGAGAACGGTCGATGTGGCATGCAAACCGAGGTGACGAGGGGGCATGGGAAAAATGCCCAAAAAATCTGGGCATGAGGGCGAGAAATAATCTCAAGCATCATCACGAGCATGGAAAACTGAATCCAGCGATATAAGACTTGTCAAAAATGGACGACGATCGATGTGGCATGCAAACCGAGGCAACAAGGGCATGAAAAAATTGTCAAAAAAACTTGGTGAAAACAGGAAAAGGAAAGAACTATCATGAAGTTCTTGCTGTGCTGATTCCAACGGTACCAACGGTTTGAGGAACGGACGTCGTATGACATTGGAATGGTTGTTTGAAAAATGGTGGAATTTCTATAAATAGGGCGTGGGGCCCATATGATGTGTCATTGTTACATGTGAGTTTGGCAGAGCAATCAGAGCTCTTTCTTGATTTCTGAGAGATTTGACCATTGCTTTTCGATTCCATGAGTTTCAGGTAACCCTATTCGCCTTAGCCTTTTCAATTATGTCTTTTTTTAGTTAGCGGTGGGCCCCCGAAGGCCGTGAAATTCCATGTTGGCCTTCCAATGTGGAATATCGCGAGTTTCACCTCTTTTGCCACGATGGACATCGCGGGTTTGAGGCTGACAGGCGCGATGTTCATCGAAACTGTCATTTTGAAAGTCACGATGTTCATCGCGAGTATGGGGGAGATAGTCGCGATGTTCATCGCGAGTATGGGGGAGATAGTCGCGATGTTCATCACGACTGTTTGGCCAATACCCGCGATGTTCATCGTGGGTTCTTGTATGGAAGCTGCGATGATCATCGCGGCTTTTGATGGAAAAGCCGCAATGGTATTTTTTGAAAAATTTTCTCTGGTGCTAAAAGTTTCTTTGTTTTTTGGGCAGGATGCTAAGGAGGCCATTGGTGTCATGGCAAGAGTGAGAGATGGAGGAGGATTTGATGGTTCGGATTCGGACTGATCAGGGGGTCCGGCAGGCTCTAGTAGTGAGTGGACTCCTAAAGTTTGCTCAGATTCCACCAATGCATTCAGTAGGACCGCTACTGAAAAAATTGGTGAGTTGGTGGGTTCCTGCAGAGGGTGCCTTTATTGTTGGAGGTGAGAGGTTGGAGATCACCCTTACTGATGTATATTTTCTTATCGGGTTACCTCGCTTAGGGGAGGTGGGGGATCTTCTGCCGAGGATCCCGGCAGGTGTGGACATGGAGGATCTCCTGGAGACCTTCTGTGTTGCTGGGGCGATTGTGCAGAACAACACTCTAAGTTTGAGATCATTGTGGGAGTGGGACATGCGGGCTTTCGGGGCTTGTGTTTTGTGGGTGCTGGGTGCCGCAGCGCCACATCGTTTGTTGGGGGGACAAATGATGATGGTGGATTCTGTGCTGAGGGGGATCTACTATGCATGAGGTCAAATGTTTTTGGGTGGTGTCCGGAGAGATCTGGACAAGGTCAGTCGGGAGGGGGGAGAGTTCTGCTATGCCTCCTTTTTGTGTTCTTTTTTCTTTGAACGGGTACCGACTTTGCGGCCACAGGTACCGGTTCGAGATAGTCTGGTGAGCGAGCCGCGCATGGTGCGGTGGGGGCAGATGATGCCCCGTGGTGGTGGTGGTAGCTGCAGGTTCTTTTCGTAGGAGATGTACGAGCAGTGGAAGCAGATCCCCCTGCTGATTGAGGACTATCCATATTGTGGTATGGATTATCGAGGAGATCCGGAGATGCCTCGAGCCCAGGGACAGGCCTGGGGTTTAGATGGTATGTTTTGTGTTTTGTTCTCTACTATATCATTTTTTAGATGTGTTTGTTATGACTATAGTTAGATATTTATTTGATGGTTGCTTGCGTGATTGTGCAGATGTTGGTCCTGTACCACCAACTGACTATGTGGCTCATAGGGGACGGGAGATGGTGGTTGCTCCACCTCCTGTAGCGGTACCACCTCCGCATGGTCGAGGATTTGGGGCTCGCGGTCGAGGAGCTGGCCCTCGAGATGATGCTGTTGAGGGTGTCCAAGAGACACTAGATATGATTCTAGCGGGATTCCTAGAGGATGGGTGGAGAGATTTAGATCAGAACATCGTCAAGCGATGTTTCGATGCGCCTCATGAGTGGCACTCGATCCTGCTGACAGCAGCGTTGTTGGTGGCTGAGTGGAGGGAGGGGGCTCGGCAGGATCAGGGAGGGTCGGTGGAGGGGAGGATTCGTTTACGAGATGCTCCAGTGGGGCCGACGGAGAGGAGGGTTCGGGCTCAGCATGATCCGGTGGGGCTAGCAGAGGAGGCGCCAGAGGAGCCTAGGGACCGTGATGATTAGATGATATTGTATCTTCCCCCAAATGCTGATGAGCATATGGGGAAGCACTTTTTTGTATGGCTGATATATTTTTGTATATTAGGTGTTGAGGGCACCTATGACATGTTTTGACTATATTATGATGATATATATATACATGATGTTGGTATATAGTCATGTATGCACATGGATGCATTCATTGTCTTTTTGTTCGCTCGTGGAGGCATGTTTGATTTTCTGTATGCCCGTGGAGGCACATGTTATGCACGTGGATGAAACATTTTGATTTTTTGTATATGCCCGTGGAGGCACGTGTTATGCATGTAGATGCTTTGTTGTCATATTTATATATGCCCGTGGAGGCACAGGTTATGCACGTGGATACATTTTTTTGTTTTATTTATATATGCCCGTGGAGGCACATGGATGCTTTTTTGTTTATGATATGATTTGATTGGTGTGCCAGTCAAGAATGTTGTTGGCCATATGGTCTGCTACACTATTGAGGTTTCTTGGGACATGTGTAAATGAAATGGATTCAAACTGTCGAACCATTTGTTTAGTGTGTAAGAATTTTCTGAAAAGACAGGGATCGCGTACCTGGTAATCATTGTTGAGCTAGGAAACAAGGATTTGTGAGTCCAAGAAAACGTTAAGGTGACATGCTCATTTGGAGAGCTGCGACGAGGAGACGGGTCATGGCATCCTATTCAACTTGGTTGTTGGTGGAAACACCTAAACACACTCTGTCGATGTGGATCAACTCATGTGAAGAAGAATATATTACCCAAGCTGCGGAGGCCAGATTGGGGGACCAATGGCTTGCACCATCAGTGAAACCGACATAGCAAAGTGGAACAGGATCCATCTGTGGTCATGCAGAGAAAACAAATATTTAGGTTTTTTGAATTTTTTGTGAAAAACAAAATAACACTGTACAATAATGGACGGTGGTGTCCATCAAGTTTACTATGGGTAAAATCGCTTGAGGTACAACCCGTTGCGTGGGTTGCGGAGGGGGTTGCCTTTTGAATCGGTCAAAATGTATGCCCCCTATCCAAGGCAAGTGTGAATAATATATGGGCCTTGCCACATGGACACAAACTTTCCTTTCCCAGTTTTTTCATGAGCCTGATCGTAGGCGAGGACAAGGTCCCCTTTAGTAAAAGTTCTTGGGTGGACATGTTTATCATAATTCAGTTTGGATCGGTTCTTGGCTGCTTCCATGGTTTGAAGGGTTGTGCGTCGATCTTCATCAGCCTGCTATAGGAGTAGTAAGCGTTGCTCAATTGGGGCAGTGTCCGGTAGGAGTTCAATGGCCATATGTAGGGTTGGAATCTGGCACTCAATGGGGAGGACGGACTCGACACCGTGAACCAAGTGGAAAGGGGTAAAACTGGTGGTGGTTTTGGTTGACGTGCGGTATGCCCATAGTGTCGGGAAGAGCATGTGGTGCCAATTTGATTTGTGTTTGTCTACAGTGCGCTGGAGGATGGTTTTCAAAATT
This sequence comes from Larix kaempferi, assembly GCA_027924585.1. Taxonomy (NCBI): domain Eukaryota; kingdom Viridiplantae; phylum Streptophyta; class Pinopsida; order Pinales; family Pinaceae; genus Larix; species Larix kaempferi. The sequence goes on from BSBM01000104.1 coordinate 3,190,061, forward strand.
TTGTTGATCGCTTCGACTTGGCCGTTTCCTTAGGGTTAGTAGGCGGAGGAGAAATGGTGTTCAAATTTCAGTAAGGTTGATAGTTCTCTCTAGACGGCGTCTTCGAAGTGAGAGCTGTGGTCTGAGACGAGTTGCTTTGGCACTCCAAAACTAGCGATAACATGGTTGAGAAAAAACTGTGCTGTGGTGTCGGCCTTGCAATTGTAAGTTGGCATGGCCTTCGCCCACTTGGTGAAATAATCGATAGCCACAATAATGTGTTTGTGACCGCCGGCTGACGTGGGATTGCAATCGAGGAAGTCGATGGCCCATTTGCAGAATGGTCTGGCAGTGACGACTGGATGAAGGGGGGCGGGTGGGGTTCTTGCTTTTGGGGCAAAAAGGTTGCAGTTTTGACAATGTTTGACTGCGGTGATGCAATCAGTAAATAATGAAGGCCAAAAGTAACCTGCGTGGATGATCATTTGGGCAGTGGCCATGCTGGAGAAGTGGCCTCCGCAGGCACCACTATGGAAATCATTAAGGACTGGTTCTGCCTCATTATGTGATAGGCAGCGTCACAAGATGGTATCGACGCCGCGTCAATAAAGTACATCGCCTAACAAGAGGTATCGGGGGGTGTGGTGTCAAATATGACGCCGTCTGTCATGATTGATGTGGGGTCTGAACTTCTGCGTGCGAAGGTATAGCAAAATATCACCGTACCATGGGTCATCAGATGAGATGATGAACAAATGATTATCGGGTAACTCATCGAAGATTTGTGGGGACAGTAGAAGGGAGGGGAGATCGATGATGAGCTAGGAAAGCGCGAGGGATTTAGTTCTCTTAGGGGTTCGAAAAGTGAGGTCATATTCCTAGAGGATAATGACCCATTTAGCAACACGACCTTGCAGGAGCCGCCGGTTTAGGAGATAGACCATAGGGTTGGATTCGGCGACAACTGTGGTATGACTGAGCAAAATGTAGTGTCGCAATTTTTGGACGAAAAAGACCACAGCTAGGGCTAGTCTCTCCTCGTATGGGTAACGTAGGGGTGGTCCAGACAAGGTCTGGTTGAATTAATAAATGACATGCTCTTGGTGAGAGGCATCTTCTTGAACCAAGACTCCAGACACGGCATGTTGGGATGCCAAGACGTAAAGGATGAAGTCCTAAGAGAAATCTGGAGGGGAGATCAAAGGGGCTTGTGTGAGAAATTTCTTGAGGGCTTCGAATGTAGCTTTTGCTTGCTCATCCCAAACAAAGGGTATGTGGGTACGAAGCAGGCATAAGAAACCATGAACTTTAGTGGCGTAATCAGGAATGAAGCGATGAAGGAAATTGGATCGTCCCTGTAGACTTTGGAGCTACCGAAGCGTGCGAGGAGAGGGAAGGTCTAATATGGCTTGGACTTTAAGGGGATCAACAGTAATACCTTTTTGGGAAACAATGAAACCCAACAACTGGCTTGTCGAAATGCAAAAGACACACTTGTGTGGGTTCAAGTGGATTTTATATTTGCGACAATGCAGGAAAACTTACCGGAGGTCGCTAAGGTGGTCGGATTGTTTCCGGGAATGAGTTGTAAGGTCATCAAGATAGACTAGCAGGATATGGACCAAGTCATGAAAACAATAGGTCATGGCCCTCTAGAAGATGGCACCAGCATTTTTAAGGTCGAAAGGCATGACACGGTAGGCAAAGGTTCCCCAAGGGGTGGTAAAGGCAGTTTTGTACTTATCCTCCTTACGGATCTGAATCTGGTTGTATCCGGAAAAACCATCCATGAAAGAGAGGACTTCATGCCCCGCACATGCATCGATGAGTTGGTCAATAAATGGCATGGGGAAGTTGTCCTTGGGACAAGCTCGGTTTAAATCGCGCAAGTCAGTGCATACTCTAAGGGTTCCTTGCTTTTTGTTAACGGGAACGGGTTTTGAAACCCAGGTGGTATAAGCAATAGGATAAATGAATCCTGCTTTGCGAAGTTTCTCAACCTTGACTTTAACAGCGAGGAGCTTGGAAGGATGAATGGGGCGCTGTTTCTGACGAATGGGGGGTACATCAGGCCATGTGTCAATGTGGTATTCTATAATGGTGGGGTCAAGGCCAGGCATCTCTATGTAAAACCAAGCGAAGACATCACGAAACTCTTGGAAGAGTTTCTTATATGCTTGAGTTTCCGCTTGAGTGCATGATGCACCTAGCGAGATGAGCTCAGGTTTTCCAAATGTGGTGGAAATGTCAATTTGGATAATAGGGGAAATGTTTGACATGTTCCCTTTCTCAAAGGCATCAGGAGCAGGAATAGGATCCTTAAACCAGTCGACTTTGGTGGGGAGAAAATCTTTGGACTCGATTGTAAATTGGGTGGCTGTAGTGGAGGAGGACTGTTCTGGGAGGAAGTAGGAACAATGGTGCATGTCTTCCCAGGGGTAATCAAGGGCAGCAAGAGCCTCTAGAATCTCCTCATCATTGCGGAAACTTTGAGTGGTCAAATCGTTTGACGAGGGAGTGGTAGTCAAAGAGATCATATAAATGGTGTGAATCTCTCCGGATGGGGGTGATACGGGAGGGTAGATCTCCTCCATTGTGGTGGGTGCTGTCTCAAGGTCAAAATTATTCATCTCGTACAGAGCTGCTTTGTAGTCTGGGAGATCAGGACAGTGATGTGAGTAGTGGCTGTAAATACTGCATATGGCACAAGGGTGATTGGTACGCAGTGATTTATCACGAGGCTTAGGGTTTGGATCTAGTTCGACAACCGGGATGTTGGGGTTGTCGTCAAGCATTTGCATGTGTTCCTGTAATGCAGGTAATTGTGGACAATGGTGAGTTGGATGGCCTAACTCATCACACAACAAGCATTTGGGGGGAGCACGAAACATGGGAGGGGGTTTAACTGCCTTGGGAGGGGGTACAGCGGTGTATGGTTGTGGGCCTCTACCCCTAGTGGGCTTGATAAGAGGAGGGTGATTCGTAGATGACGAAGGGGTAGTGACACCGGGAGGTGGTTGACTAGTAGTGACAATGGGTTGTACCAGTTGTAGGATGACATTTGGTGTCGGTGGGGGAATGGGAGGCGAAATATACCACATGGGTAAGCCTAAGGTTAACCCGGGGAGGCTGAGGGTAGCCATAACTGAGGCGCTTACTACTCCCGAGGGAGGGAATAGGAAGAGGATTGTGTGGATGGGTGTAACACCAATGTGACTAGGTACCAGTGGTGGTTTGGGTAACAAGGGCGATTGATTGATGGGTGTTTATGTATTATGGGACAGGGTACATAGGTCAGATACTTTGGGCACTGGTGATGGGGGTGCAATGGATTGGAATGTAGAAGTCATCGGTGTGTCGGAGTAAAGTTCGGGTCCCACGGAGGAAACAAACGAGGTAGTTTCACCACAAACAGGTTGTTCAACCATGGGGAGAACATTTTCGGGTGCAGTGGGGGCCTTGGGATCGTAATAGGTGAGTTGGTCGACCTTGACCACGCGTCCATCATGGGGGAACATCATGGTATGAAAAACGGATGAGGAAACCGCCCACATGGAATACATGTAGCTGCGACCAAGTAAGAGGTTATAATCAAGTTGGGCATTGATGACCTCTATGTCTATGAGCACAGTTTTACCAGCCAGCTGGATGGGAACATTAGCTAACAGACCTTGGGGTTGAGCTGAATGGCCGTCGTAGGCTCGCAACGCAGTGATGGACTGCTGGAGAGTAGGGGATCCCAACTTCTGCCAAACGAATATGGACATAACGCATGTAGAGGCACCTTCATCGATAATGCATCGATGGATGACAAAATTCTGAACGAAAACAGAAACTTGGAATGCTAAAGTGGAAGGCAGGCATGGTTCGGACTGGTCCGAATCGAATGCCATCAGTTGTGAATCATTGGGGTCAATAGCACCAATGGTAGAGAGCAAAGTCTTACGCTGTGAAGGATAGTTTTTTAAGACTTTTAAAGCAGACATGGCTGCGGGAGACTGGGCTAAGTCATCTACAATGCTGTAATTCGACGCAGCGTGAGCATTGGGGTTATTGTTGATACGACGAACTGGGAAGAGAGGTGCTTTAGAGGCGCCATCGAGTGGAGCCGGAGGTATATGTAACGTCTGATCAGTGGGATGAGCGTTAGTGTTTTTGTCGGCGATAGGGTCTTCAAGGGTGGAGCCATATTGGTTCCGATGGGTTTGGAGGTTGACATCAGTGGATGACATCATTAACAAGTGGTGGGTACCTAAATCAAACATGGGTTGATCAGGAGCAGCATAAGTGATCTGTTGTTTTGGTGGCACGTTGCCTTGAGGGGGAGCTAACGGCTGAGTGTTCACTACACCTTGGGTTGGTAAGGGGTTTTGCAGCACCAAAGGTTGCTGCTGAGGGGGTGGGGGGTTCAGTGGCACCTAAGGAGTCGCTTTCCCTTGACGATGGGCATCATCAGTCTAGAGTTGCCGAGCTCACTCCAAATGTGGGCAAGCATGTGTGTAGTGGCCATAGACCCCGCAAATAGAACAAGGATGGTTTGTTTTGAGGTTATTGTTTTTAGGCTGCTTGGGATGACGATCCGGATTCTGGTTGGGAGGAGCAGCATTGTTATTATGTGGAGGATTGGTAGGTGTTGGACCTTGATGATGTTGTTGGTTTTTGCCATGGTTACATCCTCTTCCACAGTTTTTTTGTCCACCCTGGTTGCGTTGGTTGTTTTGATGTTGGGGTTGATTGTGTTGTGTGTACACTTGCCCTTGAGCAGTGGGAGAATTTTGGTTTTCTGCAGGTGTGGGAGTAGGTTGTGGTGGATAATAAGCTGGTGGGGCTAGAGGTGGTCTAGTTACCTGTTGGGGTTGTTGGTAACCCTGAGCTATTGGAGGTGTTGGGTTAGCTGTTGTAGCTTGCTGTGGGTAATACATTGGTTGTGGTGAGAACTGAATTGGGTTCTGGGTGGCAGGTTGTTTATAGTATGTGGGAGGTACATATGCCGATGGCGCTTTCCCATAGCAATGTTGTGGACAAGAGGGTCCATGAGTGTGATGAGTCTGATTCATTGGAGTGTAGGAAGTTGTCGCTCCAGAATTAGATGTAGCCCTAGAGAGGTCTGGGGCATTTATGGTGCTCACCATGCTAAAAGGTTTAATTTGCGGTGTGACTTGGCCAATAATACCATCAGCGGCATGTGATGCCCCTGGAGCGTCACCGCGTGAAGAATCACCTCGTGGGGCATCTGGTATGATGGTGTCGAATTGCTGAGCTTTTAGGATAGCTTCTTCCTTTGACTGGGGTGGTTCGGAAGCGACGTCTTTTGCTATGAGGGGTAGGAGTGATTTAAGGAACCAGTCCAAAAATATACAGTCATCTAGTTTAATTTTACAGAGGCTACGACGCTTGCGCCACTCATGGATGTGGTCCATGATGTGGGTAGCTGTGTTTTGTCTGCAAGACAACAGTATTTCAACTCCTGCATCGTAACGTACAGGTAGCTGAAAAAACTGAAGGAAAGTGGAGGCGAGAGACGTAAAAGTATGGTGGTTCCCATGTGGTTGTTCGATGTACCACTTGGATGCAGAGCCAGTGAACGTTCGTTGCAACAGTCTTAGATGAATGGAGTCATCCACTATGGAGTTAGATGAACACCATAGGTGAAAAGACATTATGTGGTTTTGAGGGTCCTCTCCAGGTTTTCCTTCAAACTTGGGTATGTCCGAGGGGAGCTTTGTAGGCATGGTTGGCCATGTAGGGTTGTGCCTAATAGGATCGTTGGTTAGCCTGGCTATGTCTAGTAAGTTCAGACAAGCCATGTAAGGTAAACTAGCAGATGGGTGTGGCGTAGTAACTGGGACATAACTATTCATGGTGGCATTATGTAGTGGCCCAGTAGCCCCTAAGGGTATGCTAGGTATTGAAGGTATGTGTCCTCCAACTACTGTGGTTTGGTATGGACCAACGTTTCCAAGTGCAACATGGGTTACAGCGGGGTTAGGAATAGTGCCAGGAAATCCTGGGATCTGGGTTGTGGTAATGACAGGTGGTGTGATTCATATGTTTGGCATACCCATAATAGGAGGTAGTCCTGTGTTGGGCATACCTAAAGGTGGAGTGTCCCCTATATTAGGCATGCCTAGAGGGGTTGTTGTTACCATGGATGGCACGGTAGTAGAAGGGTTTGTGGATGTATCTCCAATAGTACTGGTAAAAAGTGGGTCGTATTGTGTTCCAGCCATGAGGTTGGTTGCTAATAATTCAGTAGGGTTTTCGGATTCAGCCTCAGAATCTGATGTGAAGTGAGGCGTGTCAGAATTGGATGACTGTATGTTTGGCCGATGACAAGTCGATTCAAGGGATAAGGCTCGATGTCGGTGACATGGAGAGCCAAGTAGACTAAACTCAGGGGGTTCACCCTGAAGACAACAACATCGTCTAAAATTCTCAATGGTGAGAAATAAAAAAATTTAGTGTAAGGTGGTAATGTAAAAAACTCGAAACCCTAATGCAACCAAGAGTGCAAAAAAGGGGAGTGAAAATAAAGGCTCTCAGGCCAAAAATCAACCTCAAAAAGCACTTAATATAGAAGTTGTGCTATAATAAGTGGAGGGATGCAACAAAATTGGTCAGAATACCAACAGTCAAACAGTTTCTAGAAAAAAGAGGTGCTACTAGACCAAAGGTGGGTAATGTATCATGCAATCACCTAACTAGAAGTATTGTGAGTCAACAAACGATATTCTCTGCAAGGTGATGAAATCCGAGTCAGACAATATAGAGTGTTGAATCAACGGCTAGATATCCCCCTACCGGTAGGGACACCGGGTAGACAATCCTAAAGAGTGGCAACTAGGATACCCTGTTCATGACACATCCAGAAAAGGTGAATCTGCCATTTGGTCCTTTTACCGCAGTACCCCCCATACAGGAATACCCTGAGAACTGCAAGAGGTAGCCTTCAGTTACTGAATGGATTTCGGTATTCCACTCAGGCCTCCGGAACCAATCTGGCGACTTCAACCCTCCTAGGGGAGAGGCATTCCGATAAACTGGTTGTGACCATGCCAAAAAATACTAGGGGATTTTGGTTCCCTAATGGACAACACCTATGTCCCAAATGTAATAACTGAGGGGTGTTATTGGAACACCTATCCCCTCAATTCTACCTAACTAAAAAATTCTTTTAAGTGCTCCCCAAGTGGGGTTAAAAGTTGGTTGAGTTTAAGGTAAATTTTAAGGCTCAATTTAAATTATGTGGTAGAGTGGGTGCAAGTGTGGCATTTAAACTGAAATTGATTTGCCTCGCTTGGGCGATTTTACAAATGAAAGAAAAGACGCTTCCGGTTTTGCAAAAAATAAAGGCGTTTTTGAAATGTAAATGCTTGAAAAAACTATTCAAAAATAATGGATCTTTGAAATAATTAGAAGGAAAGCAAATAATATGAATACTTCAAGAAATAAATGTATCTCTTAAAAAATTGCTTGGGCAAAGTATTGAGCAAATAAACAGTAAAACCTTGATCTAGATAAAATGCAGAAAAATCTCTCTTTCAATTTCTGAAAATTTTGTAAAAGGACCTTTTAATGAAGCATTCTAAATAGTAAAAGATTTTATATGGTTGTAAAAATGTAGGAAATTTAATACTGTAAAATATGCTAAATGGGCAGAAAATACAATAAAAAATATTTTTCAAAAAATTGGCCGAATTGAAAAAACTTGCATCGCGGGTTTCGGGAAAACAGCCGCGATGGGCCGCGTGGGTTTCAGCCGCGAAGCTGTGATGTGCAACGTAGATTCCTATCACACAGTTGCGATGTGTAGTGCGGGTTTCAGCCGTGATGTGCAGCGTGAGTTTTCGTCACACAGTCGCGATGTGCAGCACGAAAAATAGTCGTGAAGCCACGATGTGCAGTGTGTAAATTGGCCGCGAAGACGGGGCGAGCTGCACAGAAAAAAGCCACAAGGTCGCGATGAGCCGCATGACTGTCAGGAAAAAAACCGCGAGGCGAAAGCCCAAAACAGACGCCGAAAAACGAACCCGAAAATGGAAATTTCGGGCTGTTAATGGCAATAAAAGGGGCCAAGATCTAGAACAGCAATGGATCTGCTGTCTAGGATGGCATATCTATGAATTAAACTGATTAAAACTAACAAAAACTAAGATCTAAAACAAAAACTTGAGATCTAAGAATTCGAAGCCAGTGGAGTCGCCAAAAACTGTTGGCTTGGTTTTGCAACCAAGCTTAGTGCAATGGGAACCTATCAACAAGTGATAGAAGTTTCAATAGAAATAAATAACAAACTACTTTAAACTACATTAATCATGGTTCTATGTGAACTAGATAAGCAAACAATGGAAATATTTTCGAAAGCAAAAACAATTGACAATATGTAAAAAATAATTTTGTACTAAGAATAGGGGCAAGCAAGTGCTTGCAATGGTGATACCTCCAAGTGGTGAATATTGTTGAGCAACTTCCAAGGTGAGTAGCTCCAAGCTCCAAAGGTCTCTTCTCCAAGATAGCTACAATGGTCAAAATCTCATGAGAGATTTTGACAGCATGAGGATAGGATGATGGATGGATCGAAAGTGAGGAGCCCCTACCACCTTTTTATAGTTTTTGGTGGTGGGGAATACCATTATGGTTTTGAGGAAACCAATCGTATTGACCAACATGGTTTAGGTACCATTTCCCTCCTTTTTCCTTTTTTGAATATTTTTAATATTTTTATTCCCTTTTTAATATTTTTGGGAATTCTGGACCCTTTTTTAGGGTTTTTTATGCTTTTTGAGGAAAAATATTCATTTTGAGTGGAAAAAGGGGTGTATTAAGGTCTTTTGGTGACCTTTTGATGGCTTTAAAGACTCAAATGGTGAAAAAGTGGACAAATGGGTCATGTGAATAAGGAAATGAGCTAGTGAGCACTTTTTGGGTGTTAACAGTTTCGACACTGGCCAAGTACGATAGTGTCGATTGGCCAACGGCGCCAAAAGTATCGATTTGTGGAGGGGGCCTTCCATATCTGATAGGCGAGGAAGGAGAAAAAACTGGGTTATCCCTCATAGAATGTGCGCCAAACATGGGTGATGGTAGCAAATGTGTGGAATTTAACCGAGGGGTATCGGGGGTATCGTCCATAGCGTGTTTAATGATAGGAGGACCATTGAAGACTGGGTCTGGGTTCATGTCCTAAAAAGGGTTTTCGGGGTCCGACGGGAACATAGGTATAGTAACGTCTGAAGGTCCGGAGTTGTCTGCATAGGAGTGATGAAACTCTGTGCTGGACGGGATGTTGGGATCCCGATAGTCAGGAGGACGAGTAACAGGGGGATATCTAGAGGCTATCGAGAGCATTTTCTCTGTATCTCGTTTAAATTGTGCCGATGCTAACGGGGAATTTGGTAGACTAACCATACTAGACTGAATGGAGGCCATGATCTCATGTCCCGTAGGGAGGTTGGGGAGAGATATGGTACAAGGTACATTGTTGGAAGAACTATTTTCCTGTGGATGAACACTGGATGGCGCGGTAATAATAGGCGGAAGCTCCGCCTGGGAAGTGATAAAGCCATAGTCAGGTTCAAAAGGTGTATCAGGAAGTTGAGTGTCTTCAATAATTTCGACGTACCCGCCCGGGACTGAAATCAAGCCAGGTATATCCTGGTCAGATCCTTCGGTGGTGCCAACAGATCCGTCTGTGTCATCGTGGAAAGTTTTTGGTGGAAGGGAGGTGTTGACATCAGGTAGGAGGATGGCCTCTCGTCTAGTATTTTGGGTTGTACTAGATTCAGCCACTGTAATGTTGTCCACTGTGGTAGATATATCTGGAATAACAGTGGGTGAAGTGATAGTGGGAATCTTAGATATACTAGTGGTTGCAAAAACTGCAAGAGGTTCTGATACTGTGCTGTGAGTAGCGGTTACAGACGAAACTGAAGATGTAGTATGTATCAGCGGTGGAATGTTCCCTCGACCGGCACCACGGCCAGGAGGGGCAGGAATACGTGATGCAGGTGGATCGGAGGTCCGTGGCGGTGGTGGTGGTGGAGGGCTTTTGCCCTGTACTCGTCGTGATCTCCATGGTGGTTCTGACATGATAGCAGGAATATGAAATCCGGGGGAAGTCTCGTAACAAAGAACTCAAAAACTCTAATGCAGCCGAGTGTGCAAAAGAGGAGCTAGAAAAAGCAAGGCTCGCAGGCCAAAAAAGCAAGCTCTAAAATCTATACTGAGACCGGTGTCTCAGTAAGCGAGTTGAGAAAAATAATGGCCAGAATGCCAACAAGCAGTCACTAAAAAGAAAAATGACCCTCTGTAAAGATGCGATAACAAGCAAACTCCTAACTAAGAGCTGGAGACCTCAACAAGTTGTATCCTTCGCAAGGTGATGAAATCCAAGTCGAACAATACAACGTGAGAGACCAATATGAGAAGGATATCCCTCTACCGAAAGGGATCCTGGGTAAAAGAGCCCTAGTAGAAAAGCCACTAAACTACCTCATTCATGACACGTTGGAAAAGGTTTTCGGTGCTTCTGCCTTATCACCCTTGCATTACTATGAATTACAAGGAAGACAATGATCGATGTTTCCTTAGGGCTAAGTGGAGTGCGGCATTCCATAGAGTCCGTCCGGTTCTCAATCTCGCAGTGGTTTAACCCCTGAAAGTTAAAAACAGTCAGGAGGCCCCTCCATAAACTGGTTGTGACCGTGTCAATAAATACTAGAGGATTTTAGTTCCCTAGAGGACAACAACTATGTTTCAGATGAAAATAACAAGGGGGAATTATTTTGATGCCTATCCCCGGTGTCCTACCTAACTACCAAATTCTTTTGATTTCCTCAAGTGAGGTTAATGTTGGTTTAGTTAGGGAGATTAATTTTAGTGGTTGTATTACTCAATCGGGTAAATGGACGTGAAACTTGGTGGTGTTGTGACGACCCAAACCATGCAAGTGAGAATGAATCGAAATAAGCCTTCTATTCGATGAAAACTAGCTATGGAAGAGAGGGAGTTCTTCGATCATAAATGCATGAAACTTTCATAAGCAAAAAAACCAAAAACACAAATTTTTTGTTTTCTTTTGTCAATAGAGCCAAACTGAAATAAACACTTCTTTCCAATTTACTGATCTTACAACTAAAATGCTTCAAAAAATGAGAATTTATGTGGCGAATTTCAATGGTTCACTTCCTAATGCACAATAATACTACTAGACCATTTCAATCCAAACAACACAAATGTTTTCCAATAATAATTTTCAATATAGATTTTAATGATAATAATGGAAACAATGTGATTATGAAAGATACACGATCCAGTAAAAGAGGATAGTAGTAATGGTTTGGCTGTGATGAAAAGATCAAGCCAATGCAATCAGACTGAAAGGGTGACCCAATGTGCAAATAATGCCACTAACTCACAAAATAATCAAGCCCACAAAAGAAATAAACACACCACAAAGACTCTGTAATGAACAGGATAGTAACAGGCAACAGAAAACACCAACTAAGGCAGAGAAAAATGAAAAATGACTCAGGAAACCAAGCAGGGAAGAAAAAATTGAAAATATGTAGACACTACTGCGTGGAAGAAACAGACTAGAGCACGGTATTGGTATACTATCGCTCTGGTAAGAGTGTTGGATACGCGGTACTACCGCGCTATAGGCAGTGGTGGGGGCGCAGTACTGTTGCAAAGTATGGAAAAACGCAACTTTTGAAAAGAAGATTGAATTTTTCAGGGTTGCTACAGACCCAGAGGACTCACTGATCACACAGGGAGGAAAAATATAGAGAGGAGGGAAGGATAAAGGTCAAGGAGACCAGAATTCAATACTGGGTTGAAGAGAAAGAAAAAATCACAATCAAAAAATGGCTGAAAGTGAGATCAATCAATCAAATGGGGTTCAAACCAGCGGAGTCGCCATTCTTGTATGTAGAATTTTCTCCCTACGGATAGGTAGAAATTCTCTTAGATCAAAGTAGACTTTAACTAACTCTAAACTAAGACAAAACTAAACAAATGCTACCTTGAATTCCTAGATCTAAACAAATGTTTCAAGATTAAACTGCTGGAAGAAACAGAAGAGATCTAACTGACCTTCAATCCATTTGCTTGTCTTAATGGTTGCTCCGATTTCCAAGTCCTCGCGAATGAACCTGTCAAAAGGAAACCAAGATACAAGCATATACGGTTCTCTAGAAACTTGAAATATGAGTTAGGATCTAAATCTAAAATAGATACAAATCATATCATTGAAACAAAATCAACACATGTGATTTGGGAAACAAGACAAGTTATGTTCTATTACCAACTTGAAGTCACTTACAATGGTTGCTTGATATCCAAGTCAACTTCCAGCTCCAACTACTTCCTCCTCTAGCTATCTCCATAAAGATTCAATATCATAAGTTTGATGTCTCCAAGAGTCCTCCCCTTTTCTCATGGAATTGCTCTCTCTTATAGTGTGAGGTAGGGTTAACCAACAAGAGAGAAGGGTGGATCTTGGGAGAGTTTAGTGGATCAGGCCTACTAATCACAGAAAGTGAGTTAGGATCGAATCAAGGACACCAATCCTCAAAAATCTCTCGAAAATCAAGATCCCACAAGCCATGGCAAAAAGGCTAAAAAAGGTGTACCATGCCTCTCAAATAGAGCATAACGTGGTAGTACCGCATGGTAGAGAAAGAGCATAGCGCGATAGTGTGGACTACCGCGCACCTATGCTGGAGCAAGGCGCGGTAGTGTAGGTATATGAAGTCTTAGCTAGGTTGATTCTTGACATAATGGGTTTGTCTTCAAGGATCACCTCATCATTTTTCTCTTCTGGGTGTTTTAAGCAGTAGGGGAAGTGTCGTCAACTCTTTTTGTGGTGAAGATGCGACACTGTGAAATATGGAGGTATAACAGATACTAGCAACCAGCGCTATAAATATAGGAGGAGGAGAAGCATAAACACATTAACTAATCCACAGAGCCGAATGGAAGTGTATGTTTCCAGCGCCAGCACTGAAAGACTGCATCCCACACCAGTTGTGCAGGAACAGCCAAAATTTATGTCTACAATTCCACACAAGAATATCATAGAGGTGCAAACTACATCACTGACCACGAAAGAAAAGGTCATAGAGGAGTAGACTACAGCACTGAATACGAAGGAAAGGGCTATAGAGGAACGGACCAAATTGAAAAAATCACTTGCAAAGGAATGCGAAACGGAGAAACTAGATCTGAATGTCGCCTCGGAGGCATAAGCTGTTATGATAGGGGTAGTCATCACCGAGCTCGAAAATGAAAATGCAGAGCTCTAGACTCGAGTGACACCCATCCCAAATTGAGAGTCGGCATACAGTGATAGAGGAAGCAGTGGCAGAGATCCAGGAGATGGAACAAAAAGCAAAACAAGTTGCGGTAAGCATCACAAAGTTTTGGGATAGGTTAGTCGAGGATGACCAGCTAGCCACGCTGAAGGGAAAGCTCCGCGAAGAAGAAGAGCAGTTAGAAACCTTTACGGGATCGCTTAAAATGATGCCCACAATGATGCGAATGATAAAGGATGCATAACTGCAAAGTATGAAGCAGTGGGTTACAAAGGCCTAGGAAAGAAAGCAATGACAAGCCATGCATTTGGATGAGCTTCAAACAAAGGATGAAGCCCTCATAGCATGAGTAGTACCAGTGATGAAACAAGTACAGGAGCAATTGGAGGAAGTACAATGAAAAGTATGCGGTGACCCAACGAAGCAACAGGTGATAGATAGTGCGCAGCTCCGAGCATTAGTAAGAGAGATAGTCGACCAGAACCAAACCACCTATGATGAATTCCAACAACAGTTCAACAAACCAATGCCAATGTCCAGCTGAGGTGGCTTGGGACGAGCCACAAGTTTGTGTTGGGGGCCTATTGGCATGGGATAAGTCCGCAAGAAGTGCGGAAGCCGACAGGTGTGAAAGGGTCATTCCGCAAAAGAAGGACCATTCGCGGAGTTCGCAGAAGCATAAGAAGTATTTAATTAGTTAATTTGGTCATGTGGACCATTTTGTAACCAAATAGAAACATATAAATAGAGTAGGATTTTAAGTCTAAGGGCATCCAATTTTTGATGATCAATCCTATCTTTTGGGTCTGTTTTGTATCTGCAACATGGTGTATTAACTATTTCTGCGAGGTTAATTCTGCAAGGTTTAATGAATGAATGAGAATGTTCAATTATGGTGCAATCTCTGTCTCTATTTTTATGTGATGATGAATATGAATGTTTTAGAGTATCTTTGATGCAAATATGCTATGGGTTTAATTTTATCTGAATAGGTAAATTGAATATGTTGTTCTGAATGCTTGTTATCTATTGAACTCTGAAAATGGCTTAATGTGAGAATGATGAATTGATAGTATGCTGCGAATGTTATAATCTCTAGGTAATGTGTGTTGAAAGCATATCCTCAACTCCACTTCGCAAACTTGGTTCTTGCAGCCCTCTTATCCATCTCGGGTGATACTACACTTGCTCCGCAAGTGTTGCGGGAAAGGGCTACACCTTTTTGGGCCGGTGTGTAAGGGAGTTTGGGTTGGTAGTTTGCTGGTGGCAGTGCAAAGTGAGCCCCTGTTGATAGACACTACGTCAACAAACACCTATTAATTCGATATGTTCATTCTTCTCCAATTAGCCAATCTCTTTTGAAACACATGTTGATTGATTTCCATTCATCATAAGAGAGTGCAAGGCCAATAAATTACCTATGGATGAAGGGAGAAAGCCACCAAGATGATTATTGGAAATATTCATCCACCATAGAATGGTAGATATATTATTAATTTATCCAGTATGATCCCACTGAGATAATTTTTCTCCAATTTGATCCAATATAGTATAGCTAAGTATCGCAAGCCTGAAGGACTTGAACCATTCAATTGTTTTTTCCTCAAGGATACTCCTTCCAGAGAATTGCATGTTCCCAAAGAATTAAGAATAGGGAATGAGAATAAATTATTTTCTATATATAAATACTCAATCCTTGAATATGGATCCAGTTATTGTTTTTTCAGAAACAAACACTTCATGTAGCTTTCCACCAATTCTGAGTCATTGAGGCAAGAGACCTGTGAAATGTTTATGCTCAAACCACAAAGTCTCCAATTTTGGAAAGTCCCCAATGAAATATGGAATCATGCCATCTAGTATGTTACCAGATAGATCCATGGCTTTTAATCTCCCAAGCTGGCCCAGCTGAGGAGGAATAGGGATAATGAGGCCATTGTTGAATAAATACATATTTTCTATATTTTTTAGACCACCAAGCTTATAAGAAGGAATTGCACCACTAAGAATGCAATCACAAATTTTGAGATGTACAAGATTTCTCAAATTCCCTATCTCAGGAGCAATCTAACCATCAAATGCATTCCATTAGAAATAAAGGTCTCTCAAGTTCATCATATTGGAAAACTCTCTGCTGTTCAGGAATTCTACCCTATAGCGAGGAGAGGAACACTACCAACTTCTGGGGTGATAGGTAAACACATTAATCATATCACATAGGCTTCTACAAAAGGAAAGAGATCAAGGTTCTTGAAGGCATACCTTATTAACAAAGTTCGATCCTAACTTTCGCTTGCTCCTTCGATCGATCCTCCACTTGATCTTCCATTTGACAAACCTGCAATACAAAGATACCTTCCTCAACGTATCTTGAATGATATAACAATGATGAAATTGAAATACAATTTAGACATCAAATACAATCAAGCATTTAATCCAAAAAAATATGCAATCCATTAGACATTTGACTGGGACGGGAAGGGTATTTCAACCTTTATTGTCAAAAGCAAATAATCAGTACAATTATACCTGATCATTCAGAGTGCTTGTGCAACCGGATCCTGGGCTCCTACTTTTCACACTAACTTGGAATTCCTCCAGTGTAACAACAATTAATGCATAGTTTCTCCTCCTCCCTCTCATCTATCCCCCTTGTATTTATGGGACAAGGTAGGTAGTTTGGATCGAGAGGTAGTTTGATTGGGAAGTTGGGGAAGTTGCAAAACCAACTTCAACTAATCCCAATTCATCAAATTAATATATTTATGATTACTTTTTAAGGTGTACGCTAGTTTTCTTAAGTGAAGTAGCTTCAACATGCAACTTCCCTACTTTACAACCAATGTTTGCAATATTTTTTGAGTTGTACGCTACTCTATTGAAGCAAAGTAGAGTATTTCAGAAGGCAAACAATATTTTATTGAAGTGGAGTAGAGTATTTTAGCAGGAAAATGCTACTATCATGCTTATATGGTAGCGTTTTCCCAAAAAGTAGGTAAAATGAGAGTTTTGTCAGCTGCAGAGGAGTAAGTCTAGTCCATTCATCATTTAAGGCAATCATGCTCTTCAATCCTAGTTTTTTTTTTGTGTGATCGACAACTAAAGGTGATCATGGATGAAGAAGTGCAGATTTGACCTACAACAGATGCCCCCTAATGTGTGAGGTCAGAGGGAAATGATGGTTGAAATACATTATAATTCTAAGTCAGGGGAGGAGCAAGAAACCGCAGAACCAAGTCACATAAGTACCTGAAATAACGATCAAGGTCAGCAAGCAATTACAATCTTGACATCATATAGATGTGTAGCATGATACAACATGATCTCCAATACATAACTAGGAGATTTATATATAGCATGGCCACTGAAATACAAGCGTGGATCCATGTCAGAATGAGAGATCATAGCCATAACAACAAACTGGATCTATGTCTCATGGAGAGCCAAAAAATGAGTGAGGCTCAGTCTTGCGCAGCTTGGGTGATAACATAATGAGGTAATGCTATCAAAATCCCAAGGTCTTCATCCAAACAACCCAAGGTACAAACCCTAACCATGTGAATAAATGAGCTAAAAGTTGAACATGGGGGGTATCATTTGATTACCGGTCATTGATGTATATTGTTAACAAATGCAAGGGCTTCCACCAGTAATGATAATGGGGCCCAAGGTACTAGTACAATCCAACAAGTGTGAATAAGTGGACTTGAAGTTGAACACCTGAGGAACCCATCAAATAAGAGACATTGATGTATTCTCATTATTCAACGATGAGGGAAACTGCCACTGATGACTGCAATCCCCAAGGTACTAACCGAAACTCTAAACTTTACTCCCAAAGAAAAATGAGTTGATGTTGATGGGAAGAAGTCCATTGGAAGGGAGGCCTTAAAGCATCCTCCATCATCCAACATGAGGAAATATCAAATGGTGTGAGCTGATGTTGAGTAGTACAAGTAACAAGACTGACACTAGGATGGCCGACACATGAGGTCAAGATAAACTGCAGAATGGTCGATACAGGTTGTATCCTTGAACAATGAGCACAACACAAAGTCACTTAGGCAGTTTTCAACATGATGGGGAAGTGATATAAGCCTGCAATGTAGGAGATTAGGTTAACCCTAAGGTCAAAAACTAAACCCAACTGAAATGATAGACTCAAATAGGTGTTGTGTTCAAGGATAGGACTGACTGAACTACCTTTGAAACTGTAAGATGTGATATACCCTTCTTATCCCTTATTCTTTTTAGATAAAAGAATACCTTTCTTGTTGTTTTAATGAGTCCAAGAAAGAATGAAAACTCAATAGATCCAACCATGTAAAGAGTTTAATGAGCCCATGGGAGGAAGACTCAGGACCTTCTTCATTGTTTACAGAGTTCGAAGAAGAGATAGAAGAATACTCTATAATACTGATCTCTGGATTTTAATATCGAGCCGAGATCTGTTCTTGCTCGCCAGTGTTTTCAATTTTAAGGAGTCTGAAAAACTTAAACAATAACTCCATTCACCTACTCGTGGATTTTAGTATCGAGCCCAAGTAGGTTAATGTTCGCCAGTGTTTTCCTGTTTATAGAATCTGAAAAACTTAAAGAATCCTCTATGAACCCTCTCGTGGATTTCACATCGAGCCTGAGTAGGTGAGTGCTCGCTTGGTTTTTTC
This sequence comes from Larix kaempferi, assembly GCA_027924585.1. Taxonomy (NCBI): domain Eukaryota; kingdom Viridiplantae; phylum Streptophyta; class Pinopsida; order Pinales; family Pinaceae; genus Larix; species Larix kaempferi. The sequence goes on from BSBM01000104.1 coordinate 3,208,023, forward strand.
ATATTTCGAGAGCCTGAAAACCCTAAAGAAGGCTCCAAAAGGTCCTTTTTCATAAAGTTAGTCTCCTGCCCCGAAAAAGTGTAAAACAATGGAAGAAGAACTCTTCTAGCCATGGATGACTAGAGTATTCATTTTTCATAAGTAATTTGCAAAAGTCTGGAAAAGGGCTAAACTTATACTTAAGCAGATGGGCCTTCAATTCCTTTAACGAGCTTGAAGAGGACAAGTCTGCACGACAATCTTGTTTAATTTTTAAATAGTCAAAACAAGAGCTTAAAACGACTTAAAAAATATTTTTCATAAAATTTTAACGAGCCCAAAAAAGTAAACTCATGACCTCCTTACCATTTTTAACGAGCTCAAAGGAGATATGGAAGAATGCTCATAGCTTCCTTACTGTTTTTAACGAGCTCGAAGAAAAGGTGGAAGAATGCTCATAACTTCCTTACTATTTTTAATGAGCTCAAATGGGAAGGTGGAAGACTGCTCATAGACTCCTTCAAGTAGGGTCGATTCCTAGAATCTCCTCATGAGATCGGGCAAAGATGTCATAGAAATCATTAAACAGATTGGTGTACGGAATGATCTCATCAAGATAACAGCCCGCTCTAATAAAGATATGTTCTGTGATCCCAAGTTCAGTGGGAATGTTGATGGGGATGGTTCTCATTGTACTTGTCCTATTCCCTTCGGAAAAAATAGCTTGTGAAGTGGAAAGGATAGAGGACCAATCAACATTCTCACTGGGTCTCGAAGGGAACTCACCTCTCTCTATTAGGTTTAGAACATGAAGTAAATAGGTCCTAGGGTGTAAATGTTCCCAAGGGCGTCTCAGGCCTATCATAGCTTCAAAAAATGTTTCGTTGGAAGGAAAAACTGTGTCTAAACTATTAGGAGAGAGGTAGAGTCCATTGACCGTGCAGGAGCAGGGTCCATATTTGACTCGGCAGAGACTGGCAGAGTCATGATATGTTCCGTTGAAACATGTTGTGCTTCCATGTATGCTACTTCTACAATGGATAAGGGCACTGATGGTTCTAATACAGTAGGAAGGATCCACGGATTAGTCCTTAAACTGACCATAGTTTCAGTAGATGTACATTCATCAGAACACATAAAAAGAATGGGAGAGGGTAGGTCAAAAGTGCCCATTAATGACCCATAAATCCCTAATCCTAAACTCTCGCTTGCTGGGGCAGATATATCGACCAAAGGAACTGTGGATTCTGATGAAGTCTGGTTGTTTCATCGAGAGAACGAAAGATGATTGACCATGACGATATTACCTTCATGAGGGAACATTACAACTCAGAAAACTGTCGATGGAATAGCTCGCATGGCATATGTCCAGCTCCTGCCTAACAACATATTGTAATCAAGTGGAGTGTCCAGAACTTCAATCTCTATAACAACTGTCTTACCAGCCAGTGTGATGTCAAATGATGGAAAGACTCCGTGTGGACAGAAGGTTCTGCCATCAAATGTAGTAAGCAATGTGTTAGAGGGGGATAACTTGGGAGAACCCAAGGATTTCCAACAATAAATCGACATTATGCATGTAGACGCCCCTCATATACGACAGCTCGTCCAATGGTCATAGGACCATGAACTACCTCTATTTGAAGAGCTACGTGGTACGGAAACCGATATTTGATATCAGACATATCAAAATGCGCAGTCATGTTGGATGAATCCATACTTCCAATCACTGCCAGAAGTGCATTTCGTTGTAATGGACAACTTTGCAAAACTTCTAAGGTGGACATAGCACAAGGGGTCTGGGCTAGATCTTCAACCACATTGTAGTTGGCAGAAGCCCGTGCATTGGGGTTGTGCGAAGCCCATTTCAAGACACCGGGGATCATGGGCAGTGAATCCACAGGTATGTGGAGAGGAGTGGAAGATTCAGGAACCTCTTTATCCTTATTCTGTGAATCCAGGGTATAATTTCTTTCCCGCATTTGTAAAAGAGCATCCTGAGTTAACCATATTAATAAAAGTTTGATCAATTGAAGCATGGGTGGTGCCCCTAGCATTGGAGGTGCCAGAAGTTGATCCCTGCCCTTTAGGAAATGGATCTTTAAGGATGGCAGGTTTCTTTTCTTCAAGCAGCTTTTGGCCTTCTTCGATTAGAGGGCATTGGTGAGTGAGGTGGTCCTGCTTGCAAAGCTTGCAAGAGAACTTAACCTTCTTCTTTTCTCTGTTACCCTCCTCGACATTTTCTTTTTTTTTTGGGCTTTTGTTGGTTCCCCTCTCCTTTCTTGCCCTTCTTTTTGTTGTTGGGCTACCAAGGGCCCTTTTTATTAGTTTGAACCTGCTATACAGATTCAGTAGTAGAAGGAGAGGTTGTGATGGGAGTCACTTCTACAGTCGATTGTTTAACCGATAAGGCATGAACCTATTTAGTCAATGCTTTGAAGGCTACATAATCAACTGAACCTACTATGCCATCAGCATGTGGTCCAGGTTTTGGTCTACCTAGGTCGATGTTCGATCGCTGGGCATCAGGTATAATCTCGTAAAGGAGCCCAAACTGAGCGTAAACCAAGTCTAGTTGCTGGGTCCTTAAAATGGCTTCTTCTTTTAATGATACCCCAGACGTAGCTACTTCCTTAGAAACATAAGGAAGGAGTGATTTCAGATACCACTCTAATAAGAATTCTAGGGGGATATTGGCCTTAATGACCCTCTTCCGTCTTAGCCACTCCTGAATATGATCAGATAAATGGTTGGCTTTGTTTTGTCTAAAGGTAAACAAAAGAGTTGTACTGGCATCGTACCAAACAGGAAGCTGGAAGTGGTTCAAAAAGACTATAACGAGATCCTGAAAGTTAAAAAAGGTTGCTACTAGTAACTCAATGTACCATTTGGCTGTAGCACCGATCAAGGTTCTTTGAAAAAGTCTCAACCTAATGGAATCTTCATTCAACGAGTTAGAAGAACACCAGAGATGAAAAGTGTGTTGATGCCTCGGATATCGTAGCATCAATCAGAAAGGGATTCTCCCCGATAGATGATCCCAATTAGATTATCTATCGTTTGGTGTAGGGAATCCGTCTGGTTAGCGGTTCCAGCAACCGTGGGTTTGGAGTTTAATTCCAATTATATCAGTTATGGCCCGATCCACCTTTCTTTTTGGATTTTATGTTTTTTAATGAGATGCAAGTGCCTAATTTATATTTGATCTAAATGCAAAACTAAAACAGATCTAAGTTTAAAGCTGAAGTAAATCTACCTATCCTTGCAAGGAGCACATTTAAAGGATAAGCAACGAACTGTAGGGATTATCTTAAAGAAAGAACAGCTAGCCATTTAATCTAAAAGAGAACTCTACAGCAAAGATAAAGATATCAGCAGATAGCTCCTGATTTAACATAAAACACATTTATTGCTCATGAAACAGAGAAGCAAAATTATTTAATCTAAATGCAAACTGAAAGAACATATCTAAATCTAACAACACATGAAATAAATCTAATTGTCCCTGCAAGGAGCCAAATTAAAGCATGAGCAATGAGCTGTAATAGATATCATAAAGAAAGAACAGATAGCCATTAATTCTTACAGGTAAAGCTACAGCAAAATGAGAGATATCAGAAGATAGCTTCTAATTTGATATGAAGCACATTCATTACTCATGAAAAGGAGAAATCGTTTGCATAGGCGGAAGTGAAATCATTTGTTGCAAAGAAATAGTTCAAATAACAAGAAAGGTCTCACATTACAGTATGGAAGTCACCAGAATAGTCCAATACACATCCATCTTTTGTTCCCATGCAAAACGTCCATGTCCAGGCTTTTATTAGAAAATTTTGTTTTCATAGAACCAATACAAGATAGGTCGTACAGGTCTCAAAAATTCATTCCCTGCCAAAAGTCCCATCTAATCCTTCCTAAATTCTATTTATAGTTACAACATTGCCCTTTGGGCTGCCACCTGGCCTCTTCCACTTGTCACCTACAGGAATTTCTTCTATAATAGACCAAAATGTGACTACTTATTTTACAAAATATTTAACAAAAGAGAATGGACAGCTGTCCCATAGCTCACGCTTTATACATTTGAGAGTTTAAAAAATACAACATAGCAGAAATAATGTTCTAATATCAGTGCTGTCATTCTTGTGCGTGAGCTTCAGCTGGGAGAGGATCGCCCAAGTCAACTAATGCTGCTGATGCTGCCTGGGAAGAGACACTCAAACCCATTATTGCCGCTGCTTCTACTTGGGAAGAAGGGATTGAGCTGGCTGGAATTTCTTCCACTGCTGGGGAAGAGGGAATCGAGCTCACTGCTGCTCCTGGAATGGCTACTGGAAGGGAAGATTCTGGGTTTGCTGGTGCTCCAGCTACTGCTGCTGCTTTCTTCTCTTCCTCCGCTATGTAACTATACCATATACCCGTGTCCCTTATGACTATGTTTGCAGGAGCAGGGAGCAGGATTTTCTATGAAGTCACATTTTTTCTAAGCTCTGCTTCGATGCCTTGAACTTCCGTTACTGCAGCTTGATGCACTTCTTTAAGCAAGTGGTTGTGGATTGATAACAATCTAATATAATGTTGGAGGTCGTCAATTGCTAGGACATCAATTTTCTTAACATATTCAATTTGGATGCCTAGTTCTTCCTTTAGTTCAGCCGAGCGTTGTTTCTCATCTGGGAAATCATCGAGGGATTGTGGGAAATTCAATTTGCACCTATCATGCACTCCCTGGATCCTTTGATACAGACTGTTGATCCTATCCCTTGTTCCTTGCACACTAGCTATTAGCTTACTACCACAGTTTCTGCAGAAGTCCAAAAGGGCCACATCTTCATTAAAACCCTCCATAGATTTGAATGGGAGATGTGTGGGGAAATCCCCCTTTCCTTCTCGCCATTCTATCTGGCTAAGGATATTTGCCTTGACACGGGTATGCTTGGATTTGAGCCTATGGGCCTCCGCATTAATTTCTTTTAACCTGACCACCGTGGCCTTGAGCTTGCAAACCTCATTAGTGATTAGCTCCAGAGTGTCGTGCATTTGCTTCAGGATGCTGCAGGACAACTCATGGGAGGGAGACATGTCCATCATTCTGCTCTCAGCTTGCTCCAATTGCTCAGCTAATGCCCGCTTGTCTATTTCAGGCTGGGACACTCTGGCTACTGCATTGTTCTTTTCTGCTTCTTCAATCATCATTAGGACTGATAGCTGCTCCTTCTCTTCCTCTAACCAGTTATATTTTTCTGACAGCTCTTTATGCTCAGCATACAGGAAATTATACTTGTTCACCACAAGATCTCTGTAGGCTTGCTCATTAGCCACAGTCTGTTGTAGCGTACGAGCTCTCTTTTTTGTCAATTCATTTTCTCTGACTATAACACCTACATTGTCCAGTGATGCTTTTGTTGTTTCTACAACTGTGGATGCCATAGCAAAGGGATCTTTATCTATATTCTGCATTACAGTGACCTCCCGGTGGGTAATGATGTCCTCTTGGAAGGGACTTTTGATCCTCTCTTCCGATTTGAGGACCATTGCTTTCCTTTTCTTGTCATAGACAAACTCATTCCACCTGGACACCGTATGTTTTCCCGATGGAGTGTACGGGACAATTGGGAGGTCCATAATGTCTATTTCTTCTTTAGCAGGTGGGTTCTGGACTCCCTGAGCTGGATCTACTCCCACATTTTGGGTACCAAATCCACCTACTTGAGATGCGTCTATTTCCATGTCTAGGACACCAGACCCACTTGCTTGGGCATCTTCCCCTGCTTTCAGCTCTTCTTCCACCTTCCTTTCTGCCTCAGCTTGTTCAGCTTGCAGCTGATCTTCATTCTCTCTCCGTAGCCTTTCATCTTCAGCCTCTTTTTGCTGCTGGGATTCCTCTGCCTCCTGCTGCAATCTGGCTTCCTCAGCCTCCTGCTGTACCCTTGCTTCCTCTCTTAATCCTAGCTCTTCCTGAGCTAGGGCATCATCATCTTCTTTCTCCTTCTGCTGGCTGGTCTTCTGGATCTTGGTGGAGCTAGAACTTACTCCACTGCCTTGGCGAAAGGTTTGCAGCTCAGCCATGTTGCTGATGCCCCTGAATACCTCTTCCTCGGCATCGGGATAGTGAGAGTACTCAAAATGAGTGTAGATTTCCCTACAATGCTCGGCCACTTTTCCCTTCCTGTCGTTCCTGTGGAAGATCACCTCACCGAAGTGGAAGGCCTTCAGTTCCTGAACAAACTCTTCGGTTGAGGCAACCCCCGAGAACTTGTAATCCCCTATGCAGAAAGGTAGAGGGGGAAAGGAAGCCTTATGTTGTTTGTGGAGCATTGCTCCAATTCCATCCAGGAAGATTTGTCTTACTGCTTCCTTAAGGACCACATAATCTGTGGCATACTGCGGCAAAATGTATGGGGCCTTAGTCCCTCCAAACATTCTGAGGTAGGTGCCTTGCTCTGAAAAGTAAAAATCCCCGTAATTCTCAAGGACTTCCACAGCGTTCTCTGACAGGCAGTTGGGCTCCTCCTTGAATAACTTCTCATATAGGGGCATGATGAACCCCTCACAGATGAGTTTGTAGCTAGGTTTGTAATTCTGGGCCCACATCATCATGAAAGTGGTATAAACCGGGGTGGTGGCCTTATCCCATGTGCAGCCCAATTTGGGGAAGTCCACCTTGTCCAAAACACAATCGATCAGATATGAGGGCATGAAAAATTCTGCCTTCTTCAAGGCTAGTCCTTCTCTTGCAGCAACTATCATTGAGGCCAAACTATCTTACAGGAGAGTGGCCCAGTCAAACACAATTCCTTTAAACGCCACAAAGTGGATAATAGGAACCCACTGAATCCTATACACGGTGCCATCGGGCATGCCGAATATTCTGCACAGCATCAAGGCGATCAATCTAAAAGGAGGTCTCAGATTCTGTACGTCATATTTGGCATTTCCTTTCTTTCTCAAATGTTTGCCTGCTACCAATAGCTTTTTGGCCATCTCAACATTGTTCATTTTGCCTAGCGATTCATCAATCAGAGATTGCTGGGAGCGGGGAAATTTGTAGGCCGCGGCCAGGTATGCGGGATGGAATGAGGCAATGGCTACTTTCCCGCTGTCATTTATCACTCTTCCTTCTGCATCGGCATGTTGGAGTATCCATCCGATTACTTCAGCACAGGGGAATAGTTCAGGGAAGGTAGCATCTCTGGTTATGCCTGAAGCTTTGATATTTAGATAAATCTGCCCCTCTTCTAACAACATGTCTGGGACATCCTGGTCTCGGATCATCCTGTAAATGTCACCCCAGTGGATTTCTGGAGGAACACCGGTGGTGCACCTAGTATCCTGGAGTGAGGTCTCAGTTTTAAATGGTGCAGGCTTTTTCTCTGTCATCTTAGCCTTCTTCTTACCACCTTTTGGCATTTTGACTTATCCCTGATAGCACCCACATACAAGTCATTGTGAAATTGAGCAACATACTGTGAGATTTTAACAGAGATCATCATTGTTTTAATATGTGAATGAGATAAAACCAAAATCTGAAGCTGCATTTTAGGAAGCAAATACACCACTCCAATCTAGATTTAAACATTCTAATTCTTTTAAAAGGGGTGGGTTTGGAAATGATCCTGCGCGGATAAGCGTGTTGCGGAAGCAATCTGCTTTTGGACCAGCATCTAGGAGGGATGGTATCTCTCGCCATGGTTGTAGTTCAAATGGATAATGGTGGGGAAGTCTGGGGTTGAAATGACTCTGCGATGAAATAAGGAGGCGTTTTCATATTTACGAGCCAACGGAAGCTTTGACCGCTATGGTTATCTAACGGTACCTTGGTGAGGCGTTGCTACGGTAGGTTTTGAAACTCGGACAGGGGTTGACGACGCCGGGAATGTGGGTGATGAAAAACCCTGGTGGTTATAGTTTCGGGTTTCGGCTGGTGTAGTTTAAACATTCATGGGGTTTGGTGACTTCGAACGCGAAGAACAACGACGTATGCGGCTTGCAGACTGACGATCTAACATTTTAAGATTTCTATGTTTTGTATGACGAAAAAAATGAAATTTCGACTGTAATTTGACGGGCAAAGTAGCCCATGACGAGCATTTTGCCCGTCAAAATCCAACCTAGACCAATCGTCTTCAAAAAAGGACAATCCAATAGTAATCTAACGCGTAGGATAGGCAAATTTAATGGTTAAAATTCCTACCTGGCACCGTGAAGACAGCTGAATGAGGTGGCCGTGAACGTGGACAAGTAGGCTGAGCTGGAGCGGTTGCGTGGCATCCAACAAATCTTCCAATCGTGAAATAACAACGTGTATGGCTCGATCCCCCACCGTCTATTTAAATGAGCTGGCACGTGCAGGGTGGGTGGCATATTTAAAACGAGTTTAATACTGGTACGTCGGCGTCAAATCAAATATTCTCGATTCGTGTGCGACCGCCTCCTGCGGGACAAACTTGTGAATTCCTTCCGCCTTTGCGGGAAGACACGGCGAAAGCTTCTGCCGTTTTGGGAATGGCGAATGGCTCCTGCAAAAGGCTTCCGCGATGCGGAAGGGAGATCCAAACGTTCCGCAAAGCTCAAATATTTCAGAAGGATAAAGTGGAAGCTTCCGCTATTTCAGGAGGGAAAGGTGAACCTTTTCCGCAAAATGATCGTGAACATGAAACTTTTTAAAAAAAAGGTTCCCGCGGTAGCGGAGAGAAAACTTAAAAATCTCCGGCGTTTCGGAAGATTTCGGTGAATGTTTCCGCAAAAGGCTTCCGAAAACTTCAAAAAAGTTTCTAAGTATCGGCCGGGCCTCGAGAGAATTGCGGAAAGCTTTTTCCCTTAGCCTCCGCTGTTTCGAAAAGGATTGTTGAATGCCTCCACTGTTGCGGACGGATTCTTTGAAAGGTTCCGCAAAGGTCTGTTGTTTCGGCGTTTTGGAAAGCTTTTACGAAGGTTTCCGCAACTGCGGGAGAAAAACCAAAAGGTTTCCGCAACTTTCAAAGAAAATTTCTGAGTTCTTTTCGGAGGTTTATGCAAACTGTTTCCACCGTTTCGGGATACAAAGCTAAATGGTTCTGCGGAGCTTCCTTGGCGCGTTCCACAAACTTTCGAAAAATCTAAGTCCCTTTTCGGAAGGTTTATGCGAACGACTTCCGCGAGTGTCGGGCGGCTTTGTTGAATTCTTCCGCCGTTTCGGGAGGAATTCATCAGAAGCTTCCGCAATTTTTTAACAAAAACTTCCAAATCTTTTCGGGAGGTTTAGACGAATGGTTCCTGCCGTTTCGGGAGGAAAACCCGAATCTCTTCACAAAAAAACGAAAAGTTCTCTAAGTTTTTGTTCGGATAAACAAAAGGCTTCCGCCACTGCGAGGCTATCCCAAATCGTTCCGTGATTTCCAGGAAGACTTCATGAAAAATTTTCTATTAAGAAACAAGATTTTCTGGTAGACTTGGAGTGGTTCATGGCAAGATTTTCTATTGAAAAACAAAGTTAACAGCTGAGGATGGATTCTTAAGGCAGCCTTTCTACAAAAAATGAAAGGAGGGGCCCCAATATGTACAAAATTTTGGGGGGGATGTTGCTGCAACAACAAAGTGGTAACATGATCACCAGGATCGTCACCAGTTTTACCTTCGAATTTTGGAAGGTCCGAAGGTAGCTTAGTCGGAACTGGTGGCCACGTAACGTTATGGCACACTAGATCATTCGTTAACTTGGAAAGATCTAGCAAACTCAGAGTTGATAGAAATGGTAAATGAGGTCTATAATATGGCATTTGATAAGCTGGAGTCATGAAGGGGTAACCTCCCATAGCTTGACCCATGAACTGCTAGTTAGGGTTTCCCCCAGCCATTTGTTGGTAGGGGTTTCCCCCAGCCATCTGCTGGTAGGGGTTTCCCCCAACCATCTGATGTTGTGTGAAAGTGTTGTTGAAATTCCCCCACCCAAATGAAAGTGGGTTGGCACCTTGTGCATTTATCCACTGTGGCTGGGTGTTAGCCCCGCCATATTGTTGGTTAAAAATGTTACCCCCTCCTCCAGAAAACAAAGAAAAAGGGATATTTCCTGCAGGTATGTTACTTTGATTCATATTGTAACCTGCAAAGGTGTTAAAACCAGGGGTATTCGAGGTGGATGGCGCAGTCATGGTACTCATGATAGGCATAGTTGTAGAAGGATTCGGCCCAACATTGGGTGTGGAAATCCAAGTAATGGGCATATGGTATGATTTTTCAGTCACAGGAGGTGGGGTGACATTCACTGCATTATTGGGTCCAAAATTAGGGGTGGAAACTGAGGTAGATGTCAAAGTTGTTGAGCTTGGCATGCCTAACGTACCAGCGTTAAAACTAAAAGACGGAGTTGAAGCAGAAGCTATCTGCGATGAACTCGGTGTAGCAGTGGAAGAAGGATTTACAATCCTTATATTCATCCCCATTGTGGGAGTCTTTGGAACTCCCTGTTAGTCTCCTGGGTTGGTCATAATATGCCCAGATGTGAAAAGATATGCACTATACTCAGGTTGCTGGAAACCAATAGGTACCAGAAGCGGATCGCTAGGTCTGGTAAGAGGAGGGTTAAAAGGAGTGTTAAACTCACTAGAAGTAATATCCTCAACCTCCACAGTATTAAGAACTTGTTGATCTAGAGCTCTGGGTTGTGGTTCGCCAGGAACCTCTATTTCACCAGTAAGTTCAAAAATACCACTGGAGTCAGTCCTTCATTGTCGTCGTCGTGGTAGTGGCTCCACACTGGGTGGGGGAAGGTTTTGCAACCTCCGAGACCTACGAAGCTGTTGGTCTTCCACAATTATATAAAAATAACACTAAGTAAAAACATAGTGGCCACTAAGACTAAGGGGCAAACATCATACCACTAAAAAATCCTAAGTAATCAAACCAATCAAATGGATAGCAAATACTCTCAGAAGTAAGTCTGGGATTATTAGGGCCCAGAACAAACTAACAGAATATTGATGGTCAATTTCGTAGAGTCCACCAGAGGTCCACTGGGTGCAAGCACTTGAATCACCAAACCGCTTTCCCGAGATTACTTCCAGAGGGTTACCTTCCACGCCTGTACAAGGTGAAGTGGGAATAACCGCCCACTCTACCTATGTAAGATCCTAAAGGTCTGATACTAACGCTACCATAAATATGAAATATCCTAGGGGGATAGTCGTCAGCCTAGTCAAAACGCATGGGCAGGGTAGCAAAGCCCGAAATCTGAAAGGACCCCCGTACACGAATCGACTCTAATTTATGGTCAAAAGGAAAGTGAGGGGGATATCCTCAACAATTCCAATATCCCACGGCCCGTGCTTAACTCTGGTTTGAGTAGAGCATCCCAAGGTTATTTAATATATATGGGTATACCTAAATGAAAGTTGTACTACGATTGTTGCGTAATGAAGCCAATTGCGAGTAGTTTAAGGTGATTTAAGCTCGTAACTCTAGCCTAAGCTAGTTGATGCCGTGTATACCTAAAAAAGAAAATGTTTCTAATTGATTTTATTAAAAATTCTTTTTAAGGCAATTTTTTACTCAACGGGGTAGTGCATTGTGTGGAAATGGTTTGAGAAAGTAAAGTGCAAAAGAAATAACTTTCAAAGCAACAGAAAGACTCTTTTTCTTTTTCCGTTTATGTTCTTTCCAAAATAAAAACTAAGCAAACCTAAAACAAATCTCTTTTTCCTTTTCCTTTTAAATTCAAAACAAAGTAAACTACGGTACTCCGAAATGATCATAAGCCTTACTACTTTAAACTACCAAATTCTTTTTTTTTTTTGCTTTTTCTGATATACTTAAAAGAAAAAGAACTTGAAAATGGAAGCAAGTAAGACCTAAAAGAGCAATGTAAGTAAGGAAAAGCAACTCTAAGGTTCACATCAAACAAATTGATGATTTGACAAAGACTTGTCCTACAAAGTTTTTTCAAAGGAAAAATCTTAGGGCTTGGAAAACAAAGTGAAAAGAAAAGAAGGATAAGAGACGCTTCAAATGGAAAGGTAAACCTCAAAGGTTACTCCAAAGCATCAAGAACCCTAAAGAGCACTAAGCCAGGAAAATGGTAGGCAAGCAAACCAAAGATGGCCTTACAATCACAAAGACTCAAATGGAATCAAACTGAAAGACTTCAACTTACTTGAAACTGAAACTGACAAAGCAATCAAGAAGTATCTAGACTCAAAACGTTTTTTAAAACAACCTAAAGACTCCAAATTGGGGTCAAACCCTAAATCAAAGGCCAAGACACCATCAAAGTATGCTGAGTGTTGCCACAAACAACAAATGTTGTAAACACAGGTTTGTATACCTGCAACAAGAAACTAGGGTACGAACATGCAGCTATTTTCAGCTAGGAACAAGGCACGATTTCCAAAAAGAGTCACGAGCAAGCAAGACACCTCAAAAAGTACTCAAGCAAGCAAAAGATGACCTAAGGGACTTAGGAGAGGAAAACAAGACTCAACACAGGCATAAAGACCTCAAGGATCAGTTAAGAAAGCAAGGCAAGAGATTGGACATCAAACCAAACAAGTGGAATTCAAAACCCTACAGCAAGCAGAGAGTTACAGGGGTATGCGCTACTGTGTAGTGCATAAACCAGTGTACACTGGGAGATGTGCCCTACTGTATAGTAGAGAAAGTAGCGCCCATCATTAGGTATGCACTACTGTATATAAGGCAGACTAGCGCACATGTCAGAGGAGGTTTGAAATAGGCTCTAAAACTTCAAACTGGGATGAGTCAAGCAATGGAAACAAGCTACAATAACCTACAAAGCCTCTCAGAGGATCAAAAATATAAAAAAAAGTACTGGAAGGAAAGTTAAATGAGTCTCCTAGAACATAAAACAACCTGTCCCCGGCGGATTCGCTAGACTATTGTTCGAGAATTCTACCCTATAGCGAGGAGAGGGACACTGTCAACTTCTGGGGTGATAGGTAAATACATTAATCATATCACATAGGCTTCTACAAAAGGAAAGAGATCAAGGTTCTTGAAGGCATACCTTATTAACGAAGTTCAATCCTAGCTTTTGCTTGCTCCTTCGATCGATCCTCCACTTGATCTTCCATTTGACGAACCTGCAATACAAAGATACCTTCCTCGACGTATCTTGACTGATATAGCAATGATGAAATTAAAATACAATTTAGACATCAAATACAATCAAGCATTTAATCCAAACAAATATGCAATCCATTAGACATTTGATTGGGATGGGAAGGGTATTTCAACCTTTATTGTCAAAAGCAAATAATCAATACAATTATACCTTATCATTCAGAGTGCTTATGCGAACGGATCCTGGGATCCTTCTCTTCACACTAACTTGGAATTCCTCTAGCGGAACAACCATTAATGCATAGTTTCTCCTCCTCCCTCTCATCTACCCCCCTTGTATTTATGGGACAAGGTAGGCAGTTTGGATCGAGAGGTAGTTTGATTGGGAAGTTGGGGAAGTTGCAAAACCAACTTCAACTAATCCCAATTCAACAAATTAATATATTTTTAATTACTTTTTAAGGTGTACGCTAGTTTTCTTAAGTGAAGTAGCGTTCAACATGCAACTTTCATGATTTACAACCAGCGTTTCCAAGATTTTTTGAGCTTTACACTACTCTATTGAAGCAAAGTAGAGTATTTCAGAAGGCAAACGCTACTTTATTGAAGTGGAGTAGAGTATTTCAGCAGGAAAACGCTACTATCATGCTTATAGGGTAGCGTTTTTCCCAAAAAGTAGGTAAAATGAGATTTTTGTCAGCTGCAGAGGAGTAAGTCTAGTCCATTCATCATTTAAGGAAATCATTCTCTTAAATCCCAGTTGTCCTTTTGTGTGATCGATAGCTAAAGGTGATCACGGATGGAGAAGTGCATATTTGACCCTTAACACTCTCCAATCATTCTTCCATTGTGAAACTATTTTCATATACATACATGTATTTTAATCTCCCAAGATGGCCTAGCTAAGAAGGAATAGGGCTAGTGAGGTCATTGGAGTACAAACAAATTGTTTCTATATTTTCCATACCACCAAGCTGAGAAGGAATTGCACCACTAAGCCCGCAACCCCTCATATCAAGATCTAAAGATTGCTCAAATTCCCTATGTCAGGGGGAATCTAACCATTGAATGCATTTATTCCCAAATAAATCTCTTTCAAGTTTGTTAGATTACCAATCTTTCTGGGTATTCTTCCACTCGAAATATTTTCGACCAAGCTAAGATATTGCACATTTTTTAGCTTTCCATACTCAGGGCGAATGGTTCTTGGGAATTAATTATATCCAAGGTTAAGATGCATGAACTTCACTAGGTAGCTCAAATCTAGTGGCAAAGCCTCTGACAAATTGTTGGACTTGTAATCAATGACCTCTCGATTCCTGAATTTTGATATGTTGGAGGGGAGGATTCCATTGAGGATGTTGTAGGAGACATTGAGCACATGAAGGGCTGGCAGATTTATGACTTGTGTGGGGAATGGGCCTAAAATATTCATGTTGCGGAGATTAAGAGTCACTACTCATAGTAACTCAACCCATATGGTCACACTACACTCTAGTCCATAAGAAATGGGTGGTGTATAATTGGAGGGTCTCCAACTATCTAACAAATGATGAGAAACAATCACTGCTACTTTCATTGAAATAAGCACTATGGCATCTCTGTGGAATGATGAATCGGGGAAAGCAAATGATGGGTATAGAAACAAGAAAATGAGGAAAAAAAAATGCAAGGAAAGTTCGTCAGCATCATTTTCTAGTGAATGAGTCCACGATATTGACAATACTATTACTATCACTATAGCAAAAAATAGGTCTAACAACAACAACATACAACCATGGAGTTAGCATGATGAAATTGAGAGTACAACGTGAAAACAAAAAACTTGAGGAGGAGATGATTGACCTAAAAACATAAAATAATATTTCAAAACATTGGCATCAATATACACATAAATATCCCATAACACAAATAAATATAAGGGTCTAAATAAAATCAGAAGCCAATGAAATGAACACATGGGTATCAGACAGATTAAACACTTTACTTTTTTTTTAACACAACCAACCTCCCTAATATTTTGGCATAGGTTAATTACAACGGAACCAACATGTCGCATAGGATTAATTATAGTATGAAGACTAAAAATGACTAACCCAAAGGCAATATGTGTTTTGAGTGAACATTAATTCGATATTAAATAGAGGCTCTTCTAGTTATTCATCGCCAAAGTCAATCTTTTAAACGTGTATTTATATTTTATATTACCAAAATCATCCATCACTGTTGCATTTATATTTTGTAAATTTTATATATGAGAAGGATATTTTTTTAAATATTAATTATAGTCTAAAGATATTTACACCCTAAGTCATTTTCTCTTTGGTATATTCTATGCTTTTTTTGGTCTAAGGAAGATTGATAGTCGTAAATGGTTGTTAAATGCCCATCAAGAGCTCTTCAACCATGGATCGACATGCCTATTCCTTTTTTATAGTCAAGAGATTCCAATATAAAGAGTGTTCTAGTCTTCACTATGATTCTATGTAATGTCCATTGTTAGGAATTTTATTAAAATGGCAATTTTTCACTTGTTTTGCTAGTTCAAGCTCTGACTAATTTTGAGCTCTAGGTCCCAAATTGCTCCAATTGCTCCCAAATATTCTGAGAAGGTATATGGATGATGTTAGAACATAAATATGTTTTTTAGGGATACTTTTGGACCTTTAAAATAATTCTGCAAATCCTCTTTCAATTATGGCCAATGTAGGGAACTTTACTAGTAATTTCCCTTTGACTAGTATTGGTCTCTAGGTTTCAAATTGGCTCCAAATGCCTTCAAATATTCAAGGAATGTGTATGAATGATATTAGGACTTGAATATGATTCTCAGGTATGAGATATGGCCACCAAAATACATCTGCAAACTCTCTTAAGATTCTGGACCAAGTATGCAATTTTACTACTAATTTGGGGTTCAAATCCCCATGGGATAAGTACTGAAAATGGCTTCCGAAATGCCTCCAAACCCACTCAAATTTCTGAACAGAGGTAGAGGATGTATCAAGGATGTTAATAAGGTCCAAAATGCACCATTCATTATCTATTAATTCTGTTACAAACCTCTCCCGAACAACAGCAAAGATCACTAGTTTGACCCTTGGGGAAATGGCACCAAATCTTCTCCAAATGTAAATAAACTGAGTAAAATGACTTCAAATGCTTGACCAATGAACATGAAACTTTTACATCAATAAAATTCCATTCATCAATAAACCATCAATATTTTACTTATCCATTGGAATCCATCAACATTACATTGGTTCACAACAAGGTAGTAGAGAAATGGCACTGCTCTTTCATTAAAAATGAGATTTATACATTTCTACTTGTAATTTCGACCTCAAACTTTCTGTAGATGAATAAAAAAGTATTTAATTCATATTAAAAAATAAATGGGGCATTAGAATCTCCCCCAAAGAGTACAATATCTCACCAAAAATGCCCTCCCTCAAGGATCAAGAATATGCCATCAAAACTGGAAATGGTTGAAGGAGTGAGATGAAATAGAAGAAACCATGAGATTCCCTGTAGATTACACCTACAAATAAAGACTCCATTAAAGCTTCAAATTAAAGGTCTGAATTGTAAAATTAGTCATAGCAAATCTAATGAACAAGTAAATCAATCACAACAGATGAACATAGAAAATATGGTGTAAAACTGTGCAAAACATGCATCAGTGCTCAATATCCCAGTAAGGGTGAATGATTACAATAGAATACAGTAACAATGACTGAGCAATTCGAATTTCCTAAGGAGGTAATTCGAATCACTGAATGGAGTATCTTTACTCCAACTAGGAGTCCTCGTCATCTATCAGTGGTGGTCATCAATGCACAAGAACCAGTCATCCAAGTGTCAATCTGAGTCTAACTGAGTGTAACATGTGTAACTGAAGTGTGTAGCACTGATATAGGGAAGTGGGCTCAATGGAGGGTGCATGGGAGGCTAACTGAAGTCAGAACAAGTCATCTAGTCAATCTGGAGGTCCAACGGAAGTGAAACAGTCAGTCAGGAGTGAAACTAGCCTCAAATCAAGGAGAATCGGAGCTAACTGAGTGTAACTGAAGTGGAACTGCAGTGGTAGGTGAAGAAGTGCGCCCTTCTCTGGAAGTAGGTTAGAAGTGGGCACCTTACTGACTAGGAGGGCTAAAACTATGAAGTAAGTGGCTCCCGGGTGCTAGAATAAGGTGGCTAAGGTGCTGGAGGCATCAACCTGGTGACTGGGATGCATGCAAAGTGCATGCAAACCCTAGAATTTGCATGCAAACCCTAATTGCATGCAAGATCCTGAAAAAGATGATGTGGATATCTAAACATCCCCACTCAAGCTAGACTATGATGTGCAAAAAAAAATAATGTGGGGCCCTGGTAACTAAGACCAAAGGTCACCCCAATACAATAATCCAAAAAATGCTGAAAATAAACTAAGTGAGGAAAGAGGAAAAACCCAGTGGAAAGAAATCCCCCCCTCAAGATAAAGCATAATAATGGATCAATCTGTCTCCACCATGATGGAACTCACCCCCAACAGTGAACGGAGGTAAGAGAACTTCTTCTCAGTGAAGTTCTTGGTGAAGATGTCTGCAATTTGCTCATCAGTAGGGCAATATTGCAGAATGATGGTGCGATCATGCACCAACTGTCGAATGTAATGCATATGAATCTCAATGTGTTTGGTCCTCTGCCGCTGAACTGGATCTGTGGAGATCTTGATAGCACTTTGACTGTCACAAAATAAGACAGTCGAAGTAGTGCCACCAAAACCAAACTTGGAAAGAATACCCTACAACCAAACTGCCTGTATGCAGCCATTGAATGCCCCTCGATACTCTGCCTCTGCTAAAGAAAGTGCAATGGCTGCTTGCTTTTTTCTAGACCAGCAAATAGCACCATGACCAATCATGAAAACATAACTGGAAGTGGACTTCCAATCAATGCTATCACCTGCCCAATCTGAATCAATAAAACCAATGAAATCAATCTCAGAATCTGCAGCATAATGTATGCCAAACTATCTCGTACCTTGCACATACTGCAAGATTCGCTTGGCTGCTCTCCAATGAAGCTCATGTGGCTGCTGCATATACCTTGACACGGCACTCACAGCATATGAAATATCATCCCTTGAGTGTGTCAAATAAAGTAGTGAACCAATCAACTGTCGATACATACTGCAATCTGCAAGTGGTGTAGAATCTCCCTCCTCAAGACTGATTCCTGAGAGGAATGGGAAAGGGGTTGCCTTACATTCAGCCATATTAAACTTCAATAACAGGTCGGAAGCATATTTTTGCTGAGATATGGTGATCCCATCAAAATTTTGAGCTATCTCCAAGCCCAAAAAGTGACTCAGTAAGCCCAAATCGCTCATGTCAAAAGCTAGATTTAAGGCAGTTTTTAGCTTGTTTATTGAAGTAAGAGTGCTACCAGTAATGAGAAGATCATCAACATAAAGTACAATAACCAACAAATTAGCTTTAACTTGCTGAAGATACACATTCGGATCAGATTTGTATCTTTGGAAATTCTGAGAAAGAAGGAAGGAGTCCATCTTTGCGTACCAAGCTCTTGGGGCCTGTTTTAACCCATACAAAGATTTCTTCAATATGCAAACTAATGATGGATCTGATGTGTAGCCCTCTGTCTACTGCATATATACCTCTTCAGCAAGGTATCCATGTAGAAATGCACTCTTCACATCCATGTGGTGCACTTCCCAGTGCTTGGATGTGGAAATAGCCAAAACAAGGTGAATGGAATCCATCTTTGTAACCAGTGCAAAGGTCTCAGTGTAGTCCACTCCTTGGACTTGGGAGAAACCTTTTTCCACCAACCTTGCTTTATATTTTCTGATAGAACCATCAGAAGCAACTTTTGTGCGGTAGACCCATTTACACTTCACTAATTTTCTTCCAGGTGGAAGAGAAACTAGCTCCCATGTGTTGTTCTTTTGAAGAGAATTGTACTCTTCATCCATGGCACTTTGCCATCTTGGATCTCGGTGGGAAGAATAGAATGATGTGGGATCTAAACCAGCCATCAAATGAAAAATCTCAGGAAGTAATGGATCAGCAATAGAAAGATCCATACCTGCTCTTTGAAAGTCTGCTCTTGTTCGTCTCGGATCAGCAAGATTTCCAAGGTTCGAACCAACAGATTAAAGAGTGTTTTGGGCCCACTTTGGTAACTGAGGAGGATCATAATGGTCGGATTCCAAACCTAATATGTCATGATCATCATATGCTTCTAAAATATCATAAATATCAGAATGAATACCTTCATTATCGCTGCACGGATCTTCTTCTAGTGAAGGCGGTGAATCGGCAGTCTCTTCCTCGACTAGTTGCAATTCTTGAAGCAGTTCTTCAAATTGCACACTGCACTCTATGAATATCTTTTTATCCATGAGTTTATATGCTTTTGATTCTTTCCCATATCCTATCAGTATGCACTCAATACTTTGTGGATCCAAAGCTCGTCTCTTCTTGGAAGGAATTCTAGCCCATGCAGTAGAGCCAAAAACTCTCAAATTTGACACATCCGGTTTGTGACCAAAGAATGCTTCGAAAGGAGTCATACCTTTCACGGATGAATGTGGAACATGGTTCTGTATGTATGTAGCAACATTGATTTCTTCAGCCCAAATATTTCAAGCCAAACCTTTTGATTCAATCATGCATGTAGCCATCTCTTTCAGTGACCGATTTTTCCTTTCCGCTACACCGTTCTGCTGGGGTGTGTAGGGAACTATATGTTGGATCTAAATTCCACTTTGCGAACAAAGTTGCAGCAACTTGGCCTTGATATATTCTCCACCATTATCATATCTAAGAGCTTTGATCTTGCTCTCAGTGGCGGTATCAACAGAAGCCTTAAAATCCTTGAATTTTCCAAGCACTTCTGACTTGTTTTTTAGAAAGAATACCCATGTAAAGCGGGAAAAATCATCAATAAATGTCAAAACATACCTTGAACCATTTAACGACATATGGGGCAGCAGACCACTGATATCAGAATGTATCAACCCCAAAATTGTAGAATCTCTGCTAGCTTTGCCGCGGTCGAATCTGTGCTCGGGATGCTTCCCAATGATGCAACCAGTGCATATTCCCTTCGAGGAACGGAGTTGTGGAAGACCATCTACCATGGATTTGTTTGATAGCAGCAGGAAATACTTATAATTAAGATGTCCAAATCTTTCATGCCAAAGCCTACTAACCTCATTACCATGTGTGTGAAGAGCAGTGGGCTTTGCAAGCAGAATAAAGTGTGAAAACTCATAGCATTTTGTAGTGTAGTTTTCCTTTCCGACTGCAACAAGTCTTCCACTTTTGATATCAGAAATTTCAACTGTATTAGGGCTGAATGTAACTTGCTTTGGTTCACTAGTGTGTGTCATTTTATACATTGAAATAAGATTTGAAGCCAAGGAAGGCACATAGAGAACATTCTGAAAGCTTCCATGATCTACATGAATCGTACCTTTTCCCTTTGAAGAAATTTTTGAGTCATCTCCCAAATGGATGGGGATGGAGCTGTTTGGATCGAATGAAGAAAAAGAATCAATATTTGCAGCCATATGATTCGATGCACCCGAATCTATCAAGAGAGTAGTGGGCTTCGAAACAGTTGCCATGAGTGCTTGTCCTCTTTCATGATCATCATTCCTATCCTTCTTCCTTGCACTGTCAGGAAGAGTTATGTTGTTCTTTTCCAAAAGGAGGGCCATTTGATCTATAGTCTTCTTCATACATGAACTTTCAGGATGAAAGCCACGGTTGCAATAAGGACATTTAGATTTTTGGTTACCTTCTTTTCCCTTTTGCTTGAACTTTGAACTAGATGGTGCATCCGTTTGTTTGCCTTTCTCTCTTTGCTTGTGAGGTTCGAATTTGGGCTTTTCCTTCTTTTGCTTTCCTTTACCATTAGAGATCTTGGGTCCTTGAACATATAGGGCTGAATCTTTGGAGCTTATGGACCCCATTTGAATCAACTTGTCATACTCTTTTGTGACGGACTCAATGAAGGCATTCAAGGTAGGCATCTTCCAATTCGGGGTAGTTAGCCGACCGGAATTGAAAGTAGAGACAAATACCAAATATCTTTACCAAGCTTGCTGAGAATGGAGAGGATCAATTGTTTATCCTCTTTGATAACTCCACTGTTCTTCAACTACAAGTTCAGGTTCTTTAATTTTGTGAAGAATTCATTAATGGTCTCGAAATTCTCAGGACTAAGGGAAATCAATTCATTCTCTAATTGAAAAGCCCTAAGCTCGTCCTGATTGCCAAATAGTGTTTCAAGTTGCTCCCATATAGCTTTTGGAGTCTTCAATCCGCTGAGATGGAAGTGAATATATTTGGAGATGGAGAGACAAAGAAGACCATAAGCTTCATCAAGCTTGTTGTAGTGTTTGGTTCTATCTGACAAGTTGTTTGGCTCCAATTCAAGACCAAGAGTGACTCAGTAGTAACCTTTTGAACGTAATATGATCTCCATATTATCTTTCCGATCAAAATAATTGAATGGGGTGAGGATAGGCTTTGA
This sequence comes from Larix kaempferi, assembly GCA_027924585.1. Lineage (NCBI taxonomy): Eukaryota > Viridiplantae > Streptophyta > Pinopsida > Pinales > Pinaceae > Larix > Larix kaempferi. The sequence goes on from BSBM01000104.1 coordinate 3,229,608, forward strand.
AGAAGAGTATTCCATTTCTAGGAGCAAGTGCACACTCATGTAGAGAAGCTTGTAAGGGCAGAGTAGTGAATGCAAATGATGGAGACAATAACCTACAAATCACAATAAACCAAGAACAATGAGGTCGAACAATCCACCCTTTCAGAGTTGCATCACACCTGGGATTGGAGATCAAACAATGTTGAATGGGTCCAATGTATCAAATACAGGAATTATGTGGAAACTCAAGCTTCTGGAGTGGTATTGGATGTATTTTCAAGCTTTGCATGCACAAGAGCGAATGCCCTTGAGATCTTTCATGCCAAAACTTTTTGCAATTTTTGAGCAATTCACTCAAATCTTCTTGTAGAAACACTTGTAGAAAAGAGATCTTGTCCCTGCAATGGCTCTGATACCATGTAAAATTAGTCATAGCAGATCTAATGAACAAGTAAATCAATCACAACAGATGGACATAGAAAATATGGTGTAAAACTGTGCAAAACATGCATCAGTGCTCAATATCCCAGTAAGGGTGAACGATTACAATAGAATACAGTAACAATGACTGAGCAATTCGAATTGCCTAAGGAGGTCACTCGAATCACTAAACGGAGTAGCTTGACTCCAACTAGGAGTCCTCATCATCAATCAGTGGTGGTCATCAATGCACAAGAACCAGTCATCCAGGTGTCAATCTGAGTCTAACTGAGTGTAACATGTGTAACTGAAGTGTGTAGCACTGATATAGGGAAGTGGGATCAATGGAGGGTACATGGGAGGCTAACTGAAGTCAAAACAAGTCATCTAGTCAATCTGGAGGTCCAACGGAAGTGAAACAGTCAGTCAGGAGTGAAACTAGCCTCAAATCAAGGAGAATCGGAGCTAACTGAGTGTAACTGAAGTGGAACTGCAGTGGTAGGTGAAGAAGTGCGCCCTTCTCTAGAAGTAGGTTAGAATTGGGCACCTTCCTGACTAGGAGGGCTAAAACTCTGAAGTAAGTGGCTCCTGGGTGCTATAATAAGGTGGCTAAGGTGCTAGAGGCATCAACCTGGTGACTGGGATGCATGCAAAGTGCATGCAAACCCTAATTGCATGAAAGATCCTGAAAAATATGATGTGGATATCCGAACATGAATGGCCTTTCCAATTACCAACTTGGATGGGAATCTTTCACCCCCAAAATTGGCTAAGGCAAAAAACTAGTCATCCACTAGTTCTCCCTCTTCACAAATGCAATTGCAAATTCTACAAATGATAAAAATATGGTTTAATTCTTTGTTATTGACATTTATAAACTTCTAATGTCCTCTATGGGTCGAATTCCTTCCAAGAGACTCATGCCAACTCAAGTTGGGAAGCGATTCCAAAGAACGCCACTTGTACAACAATTCCTAGTCTCCCACTTCCACCAAATCACATGTGGAAGCATCTTAGCTGCCCTAACTCCTTGAGCGCCCTCTTGGAGGATACTTTTATCCCTGACATGTCATATATGTCATATGTCATCCTTCAGGTCTGATTTGTGTCATAAGTGTCATAGCATCTTCATCATTATTGTCATAGAGCTAGGGAATCTAGCCCAAGTGTCTCACTAGCTCCAAATTGCATCTTCCTCTTCCATGGGAGTTACTCTTCCTCTACATTTAGAACTTTGATGAGTCATGCAATGGATAATACCTTTTGAACTCCCCCAAGTATGTTACCATTCACCTTGAATTCGAATTGGTAAGAGAATGATGCCAAGTGTAGTGGGGAAATCTATCCATATGTGGGTCCCACTTCCTCCATGTGTCTTCATGATCAAATGCCACTTTTATTTTCACTTGTATATATTTATTTATCTCCTTTATTAAATATGTATGCCATTCTAATGTTCAAACATCATTTATTATCCCCCTTATTCCAAATCCCAAAGCTTCCACCCCAAACCTAGGAAACTAGTAATTTTCCTCCTTGGCAATTATTTGACCCTTAACATCAATTTGACAAACTCTAATGAATATGGCCAATGTGATTAGGACATTGTGACCCAATTCCAAATTTGGGACATGAGAAATCCTCCCTTCCCAATATTGCTTTTCCTCGAGCAATTTCAAACATGGGTGTTGAAGAACCTGCTTTCTGTATAATTCTTTGAAGTTGCCATTGAATTGCCCAACCTTGAGTCTTTGAGTTTCCATGAAGATTTTAGAGAGGAACCACCATGCTTGCTACTACACTACTCTGATAAAAATCACTTTATTAAGTTGGAAATCCATCTCCCATACTGCTTGTTTCCCCAAAAAAATTGAAACCAGTGAGATAAAAATTATTCCAGGGTCCCATTCTTGTATTGCACCCCAACAATTAAGAGTACTCTCCAACCCACACCATTAGATAAGAGGATTCCTGGATATCATTTTCTTGTATGCATTCTTCCAAACATCATGAGTACAAAATATATATCATCAAAGTACATAACAACATAATGAAAATGTACATCAAGGAGGTGCTTCATCAAAGAATCATGAAAGTGCTTATACCTCCAAGTAAGTAGACCACCATTTTCCAAGTGCATACAAACTTCAAGTGACCAATCAAATATGCTCCAATGACATAGGTGAGGATCCCATGTCCTATAATGCTGCTCCAAAAGGATGTGATATGCATCAAAATATTCAGCCATGTATTCTTTCATCCAAGACGTGAATGAAGAATCTCCACTAAAATTTGAACCAAATAATCAACAGAAAAAACAAGGAGACTTCAAATGACTCAAAGAAGTCTCACCCATACATCCCTGAATGTGAGAATCATAAATATATAACAAAGTATGTGTCTGCCAACAAAAATTTTCTCCAATCATAAATCTATTCACCCAAGTGTTGGACGAAGTTCCTCCAACATCAAACGAATCAAATGTTGAGCAAGAAAAACCATGAGTCTTCAAGTGACTCAAATGCATATCATAGGTGCATCCATGTAGATGTGCATCATCATAAAGTAACAAAGTATGCTGCTGCAAATGTGAATAACAATGTGCTCCAACCATATCATCATAAAAAGTAAATCTAGGAGTTCCATACTCCTCATGTGGAACCATAAAAAAGAACCCTTTCACCCATTCTTCATTGAGACTAATGCTGTAAAACATGGAATTGTAGGATGTAGGAGAATTAACTAACTCACCCAAATGATCAAAAAGTGCAGAATTTTCATCATGGGAAGGATCCATATGGGTAGTATCATGTAGCTCCTTCAAAAGTGTGAAACCTTTGTCATAGATTGTTTTCAATGTAGAGGAATCATGCTCTTCTTTAAAAATTGCATAACCTTCATCAAGAGACAATTCAAGTTTCTCTTCCACCACATCAAGTGTTTGGATTTCTTCAAGTTCATATTTGAACACATCAAGCACATACAATTTTTCACATTTCTCATGATCCACCATGTCATGAGAATCCTCCAAACAATCTACCATTTGACAATCTGAAACATAGGAGGAAAAACAAGTATCTTGCAACTTTTCAAGAAGTTGCTCATTTTGAATTGTGAGCTTATGATTATCCTCATTATTCTTCATGTATGCATCATGTAAAAATTCATTAAGCTCAAACAAATGGCTTCTATCAAAAAGCAAAGACATGAAATTAACTTCGATGTGGCACATTGCTCTTTGAATCTTCTCCATGTCTTCAAGGAAGGATGTTTCCTCCAATGAAGTAGCTCTCCAACAATAATTTGACACCAATGCTTGAGTGTCATGGAGAATGTTGAGGGACTCTTGGATCTTATTTTCATTCATATTTAAGGACCCTTCAAGAAAATGAGGCTCTTGTAAATGAACCTCCTCATCTTCTTCATTTTTGCTTGGACCAACTTCATGAAGCTCAAGTGGTGATGGAGAAGTTGATCTTGGTTCTTCTTCAACTACTACAAGGTCTTCATTATCATGCTTAATGGAACTTGGGCTTGCAGCAACACTTTCAAAAGTGATATCTATGTCACCAACATAGAGGTGTGAGAACCCATCAGTAGGTACTCCTTCATAGTTTAAGCATCCATCAGTAGATGCTCTTTGGTTCATGTCTAAGCTAGAAGGTGTCTCGAAATGATCTTCCATATTTTCAATAGAATATTCTTCATGTTGTTGTGATGTATCTTCCTTTTTCTCCTTCAATCAAGTTGATGCAATTTTCCCCTTGTTTTCCTTAAAATCAATATCTTTGGAATCTTTATTTTGAAATGGATTCTTATTACCTTCCTTCATCTTGAGCTTGTTTTTGATAATGAGGTATTCATAAAATGGTATAGTGTTTCTGAAACCTTCACTCAAATTTTTCCATTTGAGATTAATTTCTTCCACATATTTGGATTCAAGAAATTTTGGCATAGTAGGCCTTGTTGTTCTATGAACTTCATTTGATCTATTATGGGGTCCTGTGCTTGAGAAAATATGCTCACCCATTGGCTTATTTTCCTCACTTTTTTCTCTTCAACAAAAACACTTTTGGTTTCAATATCTAATGGTGGTCCCTGACTTCTTGTCCTCGTTAATATCATACCGCACCATATACAAAGATCATGCTTTGATACCACTGTAATGTCCCTTGTTAGGAATTTTATTAAAATGGCAATTTTTCTCTTGTTTCCCTAGTTCGACCTTTGACTAGTTTTGAGCTCTAGGTCCCCAAATTTCTCCAATTGCTCCCAAATACTTTGAGAAGGTATATGGATTATTTTAGGAAATAAATATGTGTTTCATGGATGCTTTTGGACCTTTAAAATACTTCTACAAATCCTCTTGCAATTATGGCCAATGTACGGAACTTTACAAGTAATTTTCCTTTTACTAGTATTGGTCTCTAGGTCTCAAATTGGCTCCAAATGCCTTCAAATATTCAAGGAATGTGTATGAATGATATTAGGACTTGAATATCATTCTCAAGGATGAGATATGGCCACCAAAATACATCTTCAAACTCTCTTAATATTTTGGACCAAGTATGCAATTTTACTAGTAATTTGGGGTTCAAATCCCCCTGGGGTAAGTACTGAAAATGGATTCCCAAATGCCTCCAAACCCACTCAAATTTATGAAAAGAGGTAGGGAATGTCTCAAGGATGTTATTAAGGTCCCAAATCAACCATTAATTAGTTATTAAGTCTGTTATAAACCTCTCCCAAACAACAACAAAGATCACTAGTTCGACCCTTGGGGAAATGGTACCAAATATTCTCCAAATATAAATAAACTGAGTAAAATGACTTCAAATGCTTGACCACTGAACATGAAACTTTTACATCAATAAAATTCCATTCATCAATAAACCATCAGTATTTTACTTATCCATTGGAATCCATCAACATTACATTGGTTCACAACAAGGTAGTGGAGAAATGGCACTGCTCTTTCATTAAAAATGAGATTTATACATTTCTACTTGTAATTTCGACCTCAAACTTTCTGTCGATGAATAAAAAAGTATTTAATTCATATTAAAAAATAAATGGGGCATTAGAAGCTCCCCCAAAGAGTACAATATCTCACCAAAAATGCTCTCCCTCAAGGATCAAGAATATGCCATCAAAACTGGAAATGGTTGAAGGAGTGAGCTACAATAGAAGAAACCATGAGTTGCCCTATAGCTTATAACTGAAAATAAAGACTCCATTAAATATCCAAATGAAAGGTCTTAATGGCCTTTCCAGTTACCAACTTGGATGGGAATCTTTCACCCTCGAAATTAGCTAAGGCAAGAAACTAGTCATCCACTAGCTCTCCCTCTTCACAAATGCAATTGAAAATTATAAAAATGATCAAAAGATAGTTTCATTCTTTGTTATTAACATTTATAAACTTCTAATGTCCTCTATGGGTCTAGTTCCTTCCAAGAGACTCATGCCAAATCAAGTTGGGAAGAGATTACAAAGAACGCCACTTGTACAACAATTCCTAGTCTCCCACTTCCACCAAATCACATGTGGAAGCATCTTAGCTGCCCTAACTCCTTGAGCACCCTCTTGGAGGCTATTTTTATCCCTGACATGTAATATATGTCATATGTCAGCCTTTATGTCTGATTTGTGTCATAGGTTCCATAGCATCTTCATCATTGTTGTCATAGAGCTAGGGAATCTAGCCCAAGTGTCTCACTAGCTCCAAATTGCCTCTTTCTCCTCCATGGGAGTTACTCTTCCTCTACATTTTGACCTTGGATGAGTCATGCAATGAATAATACCTTTTGAACTCCCCCAAGTATGTTACCATTCACCTTGAATTCGAATTGGTGAGAGAATGATGCCAAGTGTAGTGGGAAAATCTAGCCATATGTGGGTCCCACTTCCTCCACGTGTCTTCATGATCAAATGCCACTTTGATTTTCACTTGTATATATTTATTTATCTCCTTTATTAAATATTTATGCCATTCTAATGTTCAAACATCATTTATTATCCCCCTTATTCCAAATCCCAAAGCTTCCACCCCAAACCTAGGAAACTAGTAATTTTCCTCCTTGGCAATTATTTGACCCTTAACATCAATTTGACAAACTCTAATTAATATGGCCAATGTGATTAGGCCATTGTGACCCAATGCCAAATTTGGGACATGACATTCTAGGCCACCAGTACATTATTCAATGGTGCTTTGCTAGAGGATTCCATTTCCCATCACTTCAACCAGGTTATATGGATTCAATCGATTTAGGCCAAAATATGAAGGTTGTATCAAAGACATGTCATCCACGAAACCTGTGTTGAACAACACAATAGAACCCTATACCACCATCAACAACAAAGAGCCTTCCACATTCCCAATGGCCAGAAATTTCACTTTACAAATGTCATTAAATCCCAATGCTTTAACAAGTATATTTTGAGATAGCACAACAAATGGAAATGATCAAGAAGAAACCAGTTAGAGTACATATTTTGAGAGGTAATTTGATGGCTACTTTGTTCTATGAGCCCTCAACTAGAACCAAGCTTTCATTTAAGTCTGCAATGAAACAACTTGGAGGAGAATTTTTTACAATTGAAAATGTGTGATAATTCTCATCTACAACAAGAGAGGCATTACAAGGTACTCCCCACATGTATTCGCAAATCAACATCCACATTGCACACATTTTCCTAATTTTTTTAAGGGTAAAAGTACTTTTTCTGGGTTACAAATTTTTATTTTCTAAATCTATTCCAAGCTATGGAACCAAATCATAGAAAGGATTTTTAACCGTTGGATGGTGTTAGACAACCATCTAGAGCATTACAAGCATTCAATGTGCACCTACTTACCTAAATGTGGGAACCTTCATTGCACCTCCTATAGACTATATTTTATGCTTGGAATTCTTAAATTTGATGCTTGCATTGAAAAATGACTAGGCTCTTCATCTAGTTATCAATTGTGAGTGTTCAGTTATTCAATCCTTTGAGTATTATTCAATAAAATATCGGTTTGATTCTTGAATGAACTATTACTAACAATCGTTTTACTGTGTGTGTTGAATTATTCAATCCTTTGTGTATTATTCAATAAAAATATCAGGTCAATCCTTTGAACAAGTAATAATGACCATTTTATAACAATGCATAGGAAATAACTGTGTGGGGAATTTGTATGGTTCATGGTGAATATAATGATTATGATGAAGAGGATGTTTTGGGAATTATTGATATTGAAAAAGCTCTCTCGAAATGCATTTTTCAGGAGGTTATGAATTATTGATACTGAAAATTCTCTCTTAGAACTCATGTCGAGTTACCAAATCTTAGATGGTTCCACTGGAAGAAGTATCCCCACTCTTCAATGCCTTCCTCGGTTCAAATGAATGATTTATGGGTTCTACAAGTGTCTAAGAGAGTATTCGAAACATTGTGGTATAGTGAATATGAATCATAGGCATTGATTAATTTTATGGAACAGAGGCATACACAAATAATTGAGTGAAGTTGTTGCTCATACTCTTTATTCTAAAGAAACTTGATCGTGCTTGATCAATACTTTATTTTTGATTAAAATGGACCTAAAGGTTTGTATTTAAACACATACAGCATGCAATAAACTAGACTCTTAGGCTTAGACTTAACTGACTAGTGGACGCATGCAAAAATTTAATTGGACTACTAATAATAGAACTAAACTTCTAACTTTGCATGTTGGGAGTAATTACAGTTTTCTAACACTCCCCCTTAATTATGACTGCTCAACACATGATCAAAATATTGCTAAAATATACTTGCTCTAAGGGTTTTTAAAAACAAAAAACGAAAGTATGTTGGTCTCTACCTTAGCTAGGCTTACAAAACATCTTCATCTTCACCTTCTTTGTTGCTATGTGCTGATGTAGCTTCTTCTTGTACTTTCTGCTCCAAAATTTGAATCTTACATTGTTTTTCTTCTTCTTCGTGCTCCAGAATCTAAATTATGGATATCTTTTTTTCTTGTCACTGCTTGGATTTCACCGTTTCTTGCATATAGGATGTGCAAAACTATGCTCCTCTTTTTCAATTTTATAACTCTGGTTGTAAAACTAATGATCTACAACATCTTCAATGCCTCCTTTAACACCTTCAAAATAATTGTTGCATATTTCTTCCTCCATATATTCAACTAAGTGCACTACTTCTTTGGATTCTTCATCAGATTCTATTGGTATAAATATAATGTCCTCCAATCCTGTACACTAAAAAAACTTGTCAATATTATTACAATGCTGGTCTTTTTCATTTTTCTCTTCTTGGATAGCTTCCTCATCTAGTTTAGACTCTGATTTAGAGTGTATGATGCCATCTTTAGCTTCTTTTGGCTTTGCAAGCCAATCCTCAATAAATTCCAAATCTTCCTCAGATTTGTTTTCTTTAACTTCAAGTTGCTCATCTTCCTTGAAGCCGCTGCTACTATAAAGTCATATTTATGTGCATCTTCTTTAAGTATTTCTGCTACAATCAAGACATCATCCACTTGGTTGTTATTGTCAAGTAGGATTACCCTTCCAATAAACAACTCATCAATGAGTTGCTTTTGTTGTAGCACAATCATCCAACCTTCATAAGAAAGGTGTTCATCATCATACTTTCCTCAAAATTTGTTTCTTTAGCTTCAAGTTGTTCATCTTCCTCAGTTGACGTTGTTGCTGCTACTGTAAATTCATCTTTATATGCATCTTCTTTATGTATTTCTGCTGCAATCAAGATATCATCCACTTGGTTTTTATTGTCAAGGATTACCATTCCAAACAACAGCTCATCAATGATTTGCTTTTGTTGTAGCACAATCATCCGACCTTCATAATAAATGTGTTCATCATCATACTTTGGTTCAAGTGCTTCGACCTCTGCTGCTAAGAGGTTATCTTCATCATTAAAACCTCCATCCACTTGTGTTCCTTTACAGTTGGATACACCAACAACCATATGCTTTTGCTCTACTTTACTCGCAGATGCCAAATCTGCCACTACATATTCTTGTTCGATTCCTTTGAATTTTTCGTGCTCTACTTCACTCATAGATACATGATCCAATGCGGCAACTAATTTATGCAAGATGTTGCTTCCCCTTTCATCAAAATCTGTTTCTAGAATATGACATTCTTCATGTGTGGGCTTCTCAGCTTCAACTAGAAACACTCCATATTTCTTTACGAAATATCCTATGCTCTTTTGATCTGTTTAAGCTCTCTCCTGAGTTGTTTGAGTCTTCTTTTCTGACCCATGACTATTCCTCTTGGATGACTTCAGACTTCAGCTTCCTTCTCTTCAGTGTTCGTCCTTTCTCCCTTGTCACCCCCTAAAAACATTTATGGGTTTGCTTGGCTCCTCCTTAGTGCAAGATCTCCTTTATTTTCTTGCTTCAGCAGTAGTGCACCTTGACTTCGACCTCTTCTAAGACAGGTTCAACACCACGCTCTATGGCTATATCTTTTCTATGTAGGAGTTTCAAGATCTCAAGGAATTGAACCTTTCTTACACGCATGCTCCAATTCTTTTTCTCTTACTCAAAAAATTATCCTTTTGAATAATATAATATCCTTCGCTTTTTGAAAAACAATATTCACCTTTTCAAAGTATATGGCCAATACAACTTTATACCATATCATTCAAATAAAAGAATTATAAAGTAATCTCCTTAAAACCTTTCTTAACTTAAGAAGATGCCTTTGAAAAAGGAAAGCTTCATGTAATAAATCTTTGCTTCACATTTTAAATGCAAAACTTGAATCTCAACACTCATGTCCACTAATGAATAAATCTTTTCAATAATATATTTTTTAATGCTCCGATGGCTGATTTCTCATGCGTTTTTGAAAAATGCATGCCTTCAAACCCTCCTCGATAGATTGGATCAACCATGGATCTCTTCATTGCTCATGGGTTCTTCAAAATGATGGCCTATGGTCACCAACAAACCGCTTCTATAGTATGTACCGCCTACTATTTTCACCAAAAAATTGCTTCTATAGTATGGATTGCCGGTGATTTTCACCCAAAAATCACATTCGAAAGTTTTCCCGTGATGATCGTGACTGGGTATAGGAGATTCCAACGATGATCACGACTGGGTATAGGATATTCCAACGATGATCACGACTGGGTATAAGAGCTAACCGTGATTTTTTTCAAATCTACTCTGGATCTGCAAAACCTCTCTCGGTCTCTCTTCGATCTTCCACTTGACTGGTGAAAGATGGCTCATCTTCGATCAAATTTATTTTACGATCTCTTCCTTCTTCACTATGGAAGAATACTTCTTTATGATGGAAGAATACAACACAACATGACAAATATTTGCTTTTATATCGTAGTCTTCTCCGTAGATTGCAGGCTATAACTAGACAATCAATGACGAAGACTTGGATCTCCTTCAATGGATTTTCTCTTGGATCAATATGACTTGTGGTAGCTCTGATACCAAGATGAATTTTATGGAACATAAGCATACAAAAATAATTGAACTGATTTAATGCTAAACAAGCTGCTTCTCATACTCTTTATTTAAGAGAAACTTGATCATGCTTGATCAATACTTGATTTAAGATTACAATGGACCTAAAGGTCTGTATTTTAACAGATACGACATGCAATAAATTAGACTCTTAAACTTAACTGACTAGTCGATGCATGCAAGACTTTAACTGGACTTCAAATAATAGAACTTAACTTCTAACTTTGCATGGCGGGAGTAATTACCGTTTTCTAACACTCCCCCTTAATTACGACCTTAAACACATGTTCAAACTATTGCTAAAATATATTTCCTCTAAGGTTTTTCAAAAACAAAAAATGAATGCCTTTTGGTTAATGTCTCAACTAACCTTACAAAATGTCTTCATCTTCACCTTCTTTGCTTCTATGTGCTGATGCAACTTATTCTTATATTGTTTTCTCCAGACTTTGAAGCTTACAAAGCTTTTATTCTTCCTTGTGCTATAGACTTTAAACTCTGGATATATCTTTTTCTTGTTACTACTTGGATTTTTCCATTTCTTACATCTAGGATGTGCAAAAATGCATTGCTCTTTTTCAACTCTATAACTCTGGTTGTAAAACTAGTGATCTACAACATCTTCAATGTTTCCTTTAACACCTGCAAAATATCTATTCTAAATTTCTTCCTCCAACTCTTCAACTGAGTGCATTACTTCTTCGTCAGATTCTGTTGGTACAAATATAATGACCTCCAATCATGTACACTCAAAAAACTTGTCAATATTAGAACCATGCTGGTTCTTTTCATTTTTCTCTTTTTGGAGAGCTTCCTCATCTGGTTTAGCCTTTGCTTTAGAGTATAGGTTGTCATCTTCATCTTCTTTTGGCTTTGCAAGCCAATCCTCAATAAATGTCAAATATTCCTTGTTAGAAAATTATTACACCTAGGACCATAGTCTCATGATCATAAATTAATGACTGTTGGTTCAAGCAAAGGTTAATGACGATTATCCAAGGTTGTTATGTTATTAATGACCAATTCCACTACCTTGGCTCCCATTTTTTGTCAAATAGTTATTAAGGCACCCTCATTTATGGCCACCACCCTCATTTATTGCCACTACTTACCTAAGGCATGCCCTTATCCCCTATTTTTTAGATTTGGGTTTGACTTGAGGCGCCCATGAACTAAATGTGGTAATATGTCCTCCTCCTTGGCATTTTTGGACTATCCTAGGCCACCTACACTCCACCATTTACTCCACCACTCATGTGATACCATCATTAATGTCCTCCCAAGCCATCTCAATGTTTATATTCACAATTTGTGACAGTTTGAGGTGGTTTGGGAGATTATTGGTCAGCCTGGGGGGGATTGAGGTCCAATGTAAGCTAGCCACTTGTAGATCATTCTAATGCCTCCAAAGGCTCTCTATTTTTTCCAAATGTAATATGTTGGTGTTCACAACTGATTCCTAGGTTGGACAGTAATAGAACTACCAGCTATTTGCATCATTTGTTGTGTATATTGTCTCTTTTACATTGTTTTTTTACATACTTAGCCAAATTATTGATTTGTTAGGAATTCTTTGGCTAGTAGATCATGCTGTGATTTTAATTTCACATGGTATCATATCTCTTGGATATTCTAGTCAAACCAGACTGCTTCAGAGGTGCACCAGAAGCAGTGGATCAACCACATAAGTCCTAGGGGCCATTTCCTTGAAGCCATTTGAGAAATCCTTTGGAATCTACCCAGGGTATGACGTGCTCCTGAATGTTCCCTCTGTCAAAGTGGGGTTCGAATTATCTAGTTAGGATTCCCTCTTGAGTGATTGAGTGTTTGCATTGCAGTTTTACAGTGTTCTTTGTCACCAAGTGTGCAAGCTACAGAATGGATCAGTCCCATGTCATCTTGCTCACTCCATTCAACTACTTTGAGTGGAAGGCCAAAATGATAATCCAGATGAGATCGAAGGGTATCTTAATAGTTACCATGGGGAATGAAAATGAACTGAATTTTGCAGTAGAGAAGTCGGATTTATTCAACAAAATGGATGAAGCATTTGGCATTCTTTGTCTCGGTATCTCAAGAGACCTCTTGTTTCATGTTGATAGTCTCACCACTCCAAATGAAGTGTGGCTCAATATTTAGTCACTATTTGGGAAGAATAATGAGTTGAGGGGCCACCAACTTGAGAATGAGCTAATCTCTTTGAACCCAAATAGCTTCGAGACCATCCAAGTCTTCTTCACCAAGTTCCAATCCTTAGTTTTGAAGCTCAATCAATGTGGCATTGACAGGAAGGATGAACAACTAGTGTTTTCCATTCTTTCGAAGTTGGGGCCTAAGTACTCTATGTTTGTTTCAACTTTCCATTCCACCAAGCTCACTTTTCGAAACTGGAAGATTCCATCTTTGGGATACTTCATGGAGTCTCTTACACAAGAGCAAGACAAGTTGGTCCAAATGGGAACCATCAAACCATCAAAGGACCAAGTTCTTGCAGCTAGTGATTCAAAGCATTCAAAGGGGAAGCAGAAGGCCAAAGGTTCGAAGCAGCAAGAGAAGAATAAAGACAAAGAGAAGCCCAAATATTATGAAGGGGTTTCAAATCCTAGCAAGGAGAAAGGGAATAAGAAGGAGAAATTGAAATGCGCTTACTGTCACAAGGGTTGGAACCCCGAAAGTGAATGCATGAAGAATACCATTGACATGATGGATCATCTCCCTGAGAAAAACAATATCCCTCTTATAGAAGGAGCAAAGGAGAAGGAGGGTGGTTCTAAAGACAAGGAGAGATGACATGCATTAATGGCTCGTACTTCTAATCATCTTCCTTCATTATAGATTCAGGTGCCTCAAGGAACATGGATTCTGCAAGAGAAACTTTATCTACTCTCTCACCATACAGTGGTCCTCCTATTCTCATGGGTGATGACTCAAAGATCCCAACAAGAGGCATTGGAAGGATCAATCTAGACAATGGGTACTTCAACAATGTATTGTATGTGCCTGATCCTACAGCAAATATCCTATCTGTTTACCAAATGACCCATATTGGTTCAGCCAAGAGAGTGATATTCACTCAAGAATATGTGGAAATTTCTGAAGTTTCCACTAGCAAAGTGGTAGTACTTGGTGTTGCAGATCATGAGTCAAGGATGTACAAGTTTTCACACTTTATTCCTTACTCTTATCCTAGTGCTATTATGTCACATGCTAACGAGATCAATAGAATTGGCATGAGATGTTTGGACACCTCCACTACAGATATCTTCAATCTTTGAGGAAAGAAAACATGGTTGAAGGACTTCCACGCATCAAATTTTCCAAAGGCACATGCAAGGGATTCATGGAGAGCGCAAGTTTGAGAAGGGGAAGGCAAGAAGAGTTGCTCAACCTCTTGATTTGGTCCATTCATATGTTATAGGACCTCTTCCTACACCCTCCTATGTAATCTTAAAATATTTCCTAACATTCATTGATGATTTTTCAAGGTCTTGTTGGGTTTTCTTTCTCAAGTTAAAATCTGAAGTGTTTCATTCTTTCAAAGTTTTCAAAGCTTCAGTGGAGAACTTCAGTGGGAGGAAGATAAAGGAATTAAGGAATTATAATGGAGGGGAATATGTCAAATATGACTTGCAGAAGCGATGTGAATAATATGGCATTCACATGCAACATTATGTGCCTTACACACCCCAACATAATGGTGTGGCAGAGCACAAGAATAGAGCATTGAAGGAGATAGCTAGCTGTATGTTGAAGGCTAAGTCTTTGTCTCCTAAACTATGGGGTGAAGCCATTAATTGTTCTGCATATGTTCATAATAGAGATCCAAACAAATCCTTGGAATGAAATGCTCTATTTAAGGCTTGGATGGGACATAAGCTCGATGTGTCTCTTTTTAGGGCGTTTGGCTCAAGAGCATGGGCTAGAATACCTCCAGAGAAAAGAAAGGCCTTGAAGCACCAAATCAAGGAGTCCATTATGGTTGGTTATGTAGAATATAAAATTTTATACAAGCTATTTTATCCCTCATCTAAAAATACTTTCATTGAGAGGAGTGTTCAGTTCGAGGAAGAGCCCATGCAAGTAGTTGACCAAGAAGAAGGGGAATGCTCAAATACACCACTTATAGAGGATGTAAGTGATACTTCATTTTATAATATTTATGAATCTAATGTTGAGGATGAATATGATGAAATATATGCAGATCATGATCCTCCTACAATGCCCAAGTTGGTTAAGAAAACCATGCAAGCAGCGGGTGAACTTGTAGGAGAGCCACAAGAAACTAGGAAGACTAGATCACAGTTTCACAAGGAATTTTGTTCTTGTGATTCAAATATTCATGGGAGGTTGTTTCTTATGGTTGGATCTGATCCATATTAATATGAAGAATCATCACATGACCCATAATGGAAAGCTTCCATGCAAGAAGAGTTGAAGTCTCTTCATGACAATGAAACTTGGGAGTTGGTTCCTCTTCCTCCAAAGAGGAAGTTGGTGTAATGCAAGTGGGTGTATAGGAACAAAATGGATGCTAAGGGTTTTGATGTGAATTATAAGGCCATATTGGTAGCTAATGGCTTATCTCAAGTCCATGGACTGGACTACATAGATACATTTGCACTTGTGGCAAAGATGGACGCAATCGGGCTAATTTTGGCCATTGCAACATCCAAGCGATGGGAGGTTCATCATATGGATGTGAAAAATGATTTTCTTCATTGTGATATTCATGAGGATATCTATATGTAGCAGCTTGAAGGTTTCATTCAAGATCCTTCACTTGTTTGCAGGTTGAAGAAGTCCCTCTATGGTCTCAAGCAAGCTCCTAGAGCTTGGTATGCCAAGATGGACAACTTTCTTCTATCACAAGGTTTTGAAAGATGAAAATCTGATCCAAATGTCTATATGCAGAATTTTAGTGACTCTATTTTTATCATTGTATTGTATTTTGATGACCTATTGATCACTGGTAGTTGCATTGAAGACATAGGCTCAATTAAAGCTACATTACATAGTGCATTTTCCATGTTTGATCTATGTTTGTTGAAACAATTTCTTGGTTTGGAGATTGATCAATATAGTGCATGGATCAAAGTGTCACAATCAAAATATGCTTCATATTTGCTACAAGATTTCAGAATGGTTGAATGTAAGGCTACTAATTTTCCCTTCCTTTCATGGGTAAAACTTCATTATTGGGGTTCCTCACATTCGTGGATAGTTCACTATGTAGACAGCTAGTTGGGATTTTGTTCTATCTCACACACTCTCGACCATATTTGGCTTATACAGTAGTTGTTGTTTCTAGATACACGCAAGAGCCTCATGAGATCCATTGGAAGGCTTCCAAAAGGATCTTGCATTATGTGCAAGGTACCAAGCAATTTGGGATTCATTATGCAGCTGGTTCATCACTTGAACTGGTTGGTTTTACTTATTCGAATTGGAATAGAAATAAAACTGACCAGAATTCCACTTCTGGTTATGTATTTATTCTTGCACATGGTCCCATTTCCTGGTCTAGAAAGAAGCAACACACTATTTCCTTATCATCAATTGAGTCCGAGTACAAAGGATCAGTGAATGCAGCTACACAATGTGTGTGGTTGCAAGGTATTCTTGGGGATTTTGGCTTTGCATTTGATTCACCCACTATCATTTGGTGTGATAATAAAAGTGCAATCAATCTCTCCACTAATCTAGTACAGAGACAGAGGGCCAAGCACATAGAGATACACATGCACTACATCAGGAGCTTGGTGCATGACCAGATTATTTGCTTGCATTATTTCCCATCTGTTGAGCAAACTATTGATATCTTCACCAAGAGTTTCACAGAGAAGACATTCACCTACATTAGATCACTTCTTGTGGTGGGTGATGCATGGTGAATACTGATATATTTTTCATATTTTCTTTCATGTCCATTTTTTATGGGAGGTTTTGTTCCCATGTGGTTTTCCTCCTTACCTTGGTTACATGGACTAATAAAAATTGTAAGAGGTGAATTGAGCCTTAGTTGCAAAGGCCTCAATTGATTTTGGCTACATAAGTCTAGCTTAAGGGGGGGTGTTAGAACATTATTACACCTAGGACCATAGTTTCATGATGATAAATTAATGACTGTTGGTTCAAGCAAAGGTTAATGATGATTATCCAAGGTTGTTAGGATATTAATGACCAATTACACTACCTTGGTGCCCATTTTTTGTCAAACAGTGATTAATGCGCCCTCATTTATGGCCATTGCCCTCATTTATTTCCACTACTTGCCTGAGGTGC
This sequence comes from Larix kaempferi, assembly GCA_027924585.1. Classification (NCBI taxonomy): domain Eukaryota; kingdom Viridiplantae; phylum Streptophyta; class Pinopsida; order Pinales; family Pinaceae; genus Larix; species Larix kaempferi. The sequence goes on from BSBM01000104.1 coordinate 3,246,799, forward strand.
AGCCTTATCCCTTGTTTTTTGGATTTGGGTTTGACTTGTGTTACGGAGAAAACTTCCTATGGCTTGGGGTAGACCACAATAGATAGCTGACTACCAGAAAATAACTCAATTCCCAATGCAATGCTATATAAATGACAATGCTAAGATAATGGAGAAAAGACCAACCTTCAACTGGATGTTCGAAGTAGATCCCCGTTGAGCTTTCAAATTCTACACTTGAACATGCAGATTAGTCTCAACAACAGGTACAAGAAAGTGCATATAACATGTGAAAGACATTAGCATAATCAATAGCATGATCCATGATATCATAAGAAAATATAACCCAATGTAATTTAACAATATTCACAACATCAATTGGACGAGAAAATGAGTATTTCCATTAATTAATAACAAGAAGTACAATATACGACCTCTTGCTGACAACCAATCTAAACCAAGAACTGGGTCTCTCCACTTGTGCCTCCACCACTTCAATCCCCCATGAAATGGAAAACTCAAACTATGAAAGGATTTTGGTAGGTGAACATAAGGAGTTCACAACAACAAGGATCAATGAGTGTAGACTCAAGTCACGGAAAAACTCCACTAGAGTTATCTTGCTCTCTCTTTCTCCTCCCTTCCATACACCATAAGAGCTCAATATATAGCCTTCCAAAGGTAAGTGAAAGGTCGAATCGAGTCGTTTCGGGGTATATGGAGGGCCAAAGGTCACCCTAAGACCGCTTTTTGGGAGTAAAAAGTAATTTTCTATAGGTTTTTACCATTTTACTTGGTGTCCACGGGTTATAGTGGAACAGCCTATGTGTACGCTGGCTATAGTGGAACAGCTAGCGTACAAGAACAAAAATAGGGATTTGTGTGTTCCTAGAGGGAAAATGATAGATCTGAGTCAGTAAAATGGATCCTAAAGGCCAATGAATGTTGATGCTCACAAGGTGGAAAATTACGTTGTAACAGATGCCCCCTAATGTGTGAGGTCAGAGAAGGTACTACGATGGCCAAAATACATTATAAATCTTAGAAGTGGAGTGATGGAGACACAAATGGAGAGAATAGCTCACTCATCATAATACAATAATATCTCTGAATACATGTCGATACAATACAACAATCTGATACAATGGCCATGATAGGCAGTATATAGTGAATACATGTCATGATTGGTCATAGCCATGACCCATACATTAAGATATCATCTCCTGCTGAAAAGGAAAAAACTGGTGCAATACTAGAGGTACAAACTGCTAATGTATGAGAATAAGCTATCATGAGTACAGTCACGATTAAGAGCAGCATATTGAATGCTACTAACGTCTGGGGTCTTCTACACAAATCATCTGCAGTGCAAGTCCCATCAATTGAATATAGGTGTTGTCGTCGAACCTAATGTGACATCATCTGATTACCGGTCAATGATGTATACCGTTAACAGACACGAGATAACCCACCAATAATGAAAATGGGCATTGAGGCATAGAGTTCAATCATCAAAGTGTGAATAGATGTGTTGAAGTTGAACACTAAGATGAATCCATCGATCAAGGGACATTGGTGTATTCCAAAAACTGTCGATGGTGAGAGAACCTACCACTAATGACTGCAAGCTTCAAGGTACTCAACCGACTCTAAGTCTCTATTCCGGAATAAATGAGTTGAAGTCAACGGAATAAAACTCGCTAGTAGGAGGGAATTAAGGCATTCCCCATCAACCAGCACGAGGTAACAACTACGCTGAAAGATTTGGAAGAACTCGGATGAACGGACTGACTCAATAAGGATGGCTGACATGCAATAGTCAAGAGATCTGAGGAGTGGCTGACTCTAGTTTCAGGACTTCCTTTGAACAAGAGCATGAGTAGATGGATAGACTCAAGCAGCATGGACTCAAGATAAAAACAACTGTGTGATGCAGGAGGCATCAACAAAAGTTCTCCATAGTGACTGGAATCTTAACCAATCGTTGGAGTAAACTCTGAGAAACGAGTACGGCTCCTAAGGTCCTACTATATTCCCGACTCATGATGGATGGAGTGGAACGAATGTTCTATTCAAAGGGGACACAACAACTGCCAAAAAAAGAAGTAAATATTCTCCTGTGCGTCTTTTTGGAATATTTGATTTTTTTTTGTCTTTTTCATATTTGGAAAGCTTAAAAAAGAATAAAATTTCTTATAGTACAACAAGTGATGTAATGAGTGTCAAATAGTGAGCAGACTAGTCCCAAGCAATGGAACATACCTATGATCAATGCAAGGAAGCATGTGCGGGGTGTGGACACTTGGGGGGGTGTTCCCTTAGGGTCGAAAGGTCATCAAATTGTGAAAGGAAAATGAAATCTCTACAGGGCTCGACAAGGGAAGTGCTCAGGAACCAGGCTAACAATTGAGTAAGCAAGAGCTGGAATAAGGCTCAAGAAGCAAGTAGGATGATGCAATGCAATCACAACTTGGTAAAACTGGGGAAGTCCTTATGGGAGACGGCCAGCATAAGACAAAGTAGAGCATGAGTCTTTATCGCAAAGTCATGGCGTAGCTACAAAGGACTCTCGATCCTAGGGAGAAACAATGGCATGGGCACCAAAAGGCATAACAAGGCTCTAACTAGGGAACCCATGTTCGGACAAGTCCTACCGCTAAATAACGACACTTCTATAACAATGTGAACTAGGTTCTATGTTGGTTACAAAGTGGGGTTGCACGTAGGGTTAATGAAAAATGGTCAGAGGTCAAATGCATAATGCAGGTGAAAATGACATCTAACCTATATGATGGGTGTGAAATATACATGTCATAGGCACGAACCGGTCAAAAATTCAACTCTCATTGGAAAAACCTATTCAAAATGGTGCTCCAAGACATTTCATTAGTTTGAAACAACTTAAACTGGTTAAAAATACAGAAAAGTAGGTTTGTAAAACTATAAATAGTAAAAATAAATTACTGTTTACCAATTCATTTTCATTTTCATCCAAATAGTGGTTTTGGTTAGTTTTCACCTCCGAAGTTCAGTTGCTGATTCCAAAAGCTATGGGCGACCATTTCACAAACCATCTAGAGTAGGTTAGTCATCTCATCCCCCTCTATCATTTGATATCTTTTATTTCAGTTTTAAGTGGTCCAATTTTTTTATTGGGCAAGCCCTACTTCTCCATGGCATTGTACGCAGGCTATAGCCTTGCGGGTTGTAGGTAGGTCCTTCTAGATGCGGTCAACGCTTGCATTGACCACGGGTAGACACCTATGTTTTCTTAATTACCTGTGAGTATGGCCGTGAAGTTGATTTTTTAGGTGTTAAAGGCTAAAAAATATTTTGTTTCTTCCTCCAGGATGGTTCTAGAGTGGAGGGAAATAGAGCATGATGTTGTGGATGAGATGGTTCGCCGAGATTTTCCCGCACAACAAGCACTACAAGCATGTGACCTTTATAAATTATGGAACATTGGGGGTTTAAGGGCCCAAAACCAATTGCTCCATCGGCTGATAGACTACTAGGATGTAGATGCACAAAACTTCAACATGGATGGTCAAACACTCTCGTTAGAGGTGGATGACATATATTTCATTACAGGGTTATTCTGCTGGCGTGAGGTGGCTAGCCTTCGATCTCGCACTGTTGGTTGTGGGATCACCATTCCTGACTACATTGAGCGGTACTGTCCTCCCGGCACCCAAAAGGTGGGGTGTCAGGTACCCATTGGGGCTATAGTCAGTTTGAGTATGAATATCATAGTGTCCACTCTCGTCAGGATCACAGGTTCAGCGGCTCCAAGATTCGAGGTCGGTGATGTTCTATGCCTCAGAGTGCATGAGGCCCATAGTATCTGACTGGTGTACAATGTTATTGGTGTCTATTAAGACCCAGTTAATCAAGTGCAAGCATGGGCAGGAAAAGAACTTTGGGTATGGCAGTATACTATGCATCTTTTTCTTCAAGAAAGTTCTGGGGCTTAGTCTGAGGGTTGAAGTTCCTCCACATACTCTTCGTGACCCAACCCTGACCCGGTGGGAAGAGGTTCTTACGCGACAGGGTGGTGGCCGACAAGTATCACCATATATAGATGAGTTCTTACACTGGTGGGATCAACAGGTCATTACCATTGAGGACTAGGGAATTTTTTAAGGATTATAAAAGTATACTTAAGTATAGTATTCTAGGCGATTATTTTAGATTGAAAAAAACATAAATATAGATTGGCAGGTGAATATTAAAGATGAAACATGCAATTTACTACTAAAATCTATAACTTTTGGTGAATATTATGATAAAAAAACATAGTTTATGTAAATATAGGCGATATTAGAGACTAAAAATGACCAAATAGCAATTTTTTTTTTTATAAAAAGGCCCCAAATATAGCCAATTGGCGAAATTTCACCCCAATGAGGACTACCCATATGCTGGGATAGACTTCTGTGGTAATCAAGACATGTCACTTCCTCCAAGGGCTGCATTCAGAGATATCGGTATGTTACTCTTTTTATGTTTTGTATATTTAATTTTTTGGTATTTTTTATTATATATGAAAATGCAAAAATATTTCTGTTATAGCATCACATATTGGCATTCCACTATTTTCTCACATATGCCGGTCCGCGAAGAACAGAGGGCTTCCCGAGACATCATCGACGAGGCAGGGGTGGAGAGGTAGCTAGCACTGCAGCAGAGCGTACATTAGAGACCGTGCGGGTCAACCTATACTGCATGACCAACAAGGTGCCCATGATAGAGGTGGAGCATATGCTAGAGGCAATGCAACGACATGTTGTGGGAGTACCGAGCGCCTGTGTGCGACTACTATGGCACATAGCCCAAGCAATTCACTACTACTATCAGACACATCCTGCCGAGGTAGCTAGGCCTCCTCCTAAGGCTTAGATATCTCAGAGTCCCATATTTTGTATCGATTATGTATATTTTTTAGAGCTACGGGCTCCAGTTTTGTACTGTGACACTACCTTTTTGGACATGTTATTTATATAAAACTATGATTCTTTTGTTCTACTATATGTGTATGTACAAATGTGTAAATGAATGTTTTTTTGTATGCTTCTTTATTGATGTGACAAATGCCAATCTAGGACATAATTAGCGTATGCATCAGATACATGATTAAAATATCTTGGAACATGAATGTATGTAATGGAAACAAAATTACGCTCCAAGAGTCTTACCCTTAAGAACCTCCGTAGTAATGTAGGATCCCTCATGCGAGATCGGCCATTCAATTGAGACACAACCAGTTGTGAATCCAGGTGTACCTCTAAATACTGGACACCATGCGAAATGGCATCCCGAAGTAAATCAACCACAACATTGTATTCAGCCACATTGTTGGATGTAGGACCGATACAGGCACCTCCTGAAGACACAATCTGATGGTCCGATGAATAAATAACCCATGCAGTAGACGTGATTCCCTGCATATGACAACTAGCACCATCCGCGAATCCTCGGAGTATAGGAGATTCGGCTGACATCTATCAACCAATGGGAGCAAATCAATAGATCCTGAAAACCAAAATAAATCTAAACTATGTACAAAAGAAACTATACAATAATATACAAAAGTATTAGCTCGAGATAGAAGCTCAAGCGTAATACCACTTGAGGTAGAGCCCATTTCTAGGCTCCTTCAAGGCATTCCCCTCACAATCTTCTAATTCGTAGTCTCCTTTCTGTTGAGATATTGTAACTTCAAAGAATATTATATTTGTACTTTATTACTCTGGAGATGTTTCATTCCTCCTTGAAGATCTTATTGTATATCCAGAGATGTTTATTCCTCCGTCGGAATGTGGTAACTTGGGTTATTAGAATTCCCTAGTGGGGGTCGGCCCTGTATGTGTTATGTGGGTCAAAGGGTTATTAGACCACCCTAGAGGGGTCGGCCCAGTCAGTTGTAGTGGGGTATTTAACCCATTGGTTAAATACGAGCCTACATGATTTGTGTAAAAGACAAGTCGGAGTAGTGTATAAATAGAGGTGTATTCCTCATTTAACACACACTCACTCACTTGAGAGTAGCGCACTTGTGGAGGAGAGGTCTGCTATGGTGGAGGAGGAGTTCATGTCTTTGGTTTGCATCTTTGTATATTGTTGGTCATCTATATTGAGGAAGCTTTGCTAGGTTTTCTACCCCATGAGGGTTTCCCAGGATAAATTTGTGTCTCTTGTGTTTATGTTGTGCTTGTTGTTTCTTCAGTGATCCTGTATATGCTATTATTGTGAAATGGAATGTAATGCTGCTATTTTCTGTCTTATCATATTAAATCTTAACATGGTATCAGATCTAACCTGAAGGAAGGCAAGGTATGGCACTTACAACACTTGCTTTACTTACGACAATTTGAAGGTTAGGGTTTTATATAGCAAAAACCAGTCATCGTGGAACTTTCGCCATAAATACATTTGGGAGAAGGTTCAGGATCCGAAACTTTTACATGTCGTAGATAACATCTCCAGGTATCTTGTGTCCAAAGGGCACCCTCAGATTCGTTGTACTTTGTAAGTTATGATCAGTACAAGTTATGGTTTCTGCCTCTTCCAGATCTCAGTCAAAATCAGGTGACCTAGGAAAAAAGGTCATAACTTGGGCTAGGAAGCTCCAAATTAAATTTCATAAAGAGTGACAGGTAGTACATAGATTGTACTATCTCAGGAAAAATTTTCAGAGGCCGAAGTTGAACCAGTGACACGAGGCACGCCGTACAAGTTCGCTCTCCTGTCTTATCCCATAAGCAGGTCACGTTGCAACACTTGGCATAACTTGGGATAGGAAGCTCCAAATGAAATTTTGTAAAAAGTGGCAGGTATTACACAGACTGTACTAGCTCAAGAAACTTTTCCAGAGGCCGAAGTTGAACCAGTGACACGTGGCATGCCGTACAAGTTCACTCTCCTGTTTTATCCCATAAACAGGTCACGTTGCGACACTTGGCATAACTCTCTCTCAGAAAATCCAATTGAGGTCAGACCTGTTGGGATGGAAAGATGACAAGTTAGGCTACCACAAAAAAAAAATTCAAACCATGTGGAACAAAAATTTCAAAGCTACAACAGAAACAATCAGGTACATATTTCTATCAAAACAGAATTATTTTTGGAGCACCTTCATTCATGGCTGTCGGAATTTAGGGTTTCGGAGAATGTTAGAATATTTGGAATCGGAGTCCACGGCTGAATGCTGCTCAGGAAAATTGAAATTTAGATACCAAGATCGAATTTTTTGGTTGGGTAGAAGACCGGGCTTGATCAAACCCCAGTTCGGGATTTTGATCGGAAAGATGGAAAATTAAGGCTTCAGCAAAAGTTCGAATTTTTGAAGTCTGTGACCACGGCTAGAAGCTCCTCAGGAAAATAAGAGTTTAGAGCCTTGGATCGAACCTTTTGATTGGGTAGAAAGGTGGGCTTCATCAAAACCTAGTTTGGGATCCTGTCCAGAAGATCCAGAAGTTTCAAAGGCAATTTTGAGGGGTAAAATTTTGGAGATTTCAAAATTGAAGTTTGCTAGTTTTGATCAGCTCAGCAAGTCACATCCTTCCATCCATTCAGAAGTGTGAAAGTAAAAGACTAAATTTTTAGGGTTTCTCTAGAAAACCCTAATCAAGCTCCAGATAAAGTTTCAGGGGGAGTCGAGGCTAAGGCCTTACATAAGAAGACTACACGAAGTCTCGACTGGTATGACTTAAGGAGGTTCAGGTATGTCTTGAAATCTGATTCTTGATTAAGTTCATAATGTGTTTGTCTTCATGTTATTTATTAGTACAATCTTGATTAATGTTAGAATTGTCTTATCCCCCTAATAACAGTATGAATGCATGTGAATGATCGAAGACATTCATTGATTAGGGCTATATGATTGTACTAATGCATTATGGTGTTGTTTGAGGTTGATGTTGGCTGCTAACAAGATACAGGTACATCACAAAAGACAAATCAAGTTCCATGACCATGACATCATGAAGACAAAGACTCATCCATAATCTTTGTTCTACTTATGAGGTATGTATGACTTTGTTATATTATGCTTAACCTATGAGACATGCAGGTTCTAGCTCAGGATCTCTAAATCATTGAAGAGATTGTTTAGGTATGTTGTACATAACTAAGCAGGTATACTAATCCAGGTATGTTTTTCCTATGACATGTTATAATCTTACCTTGTGTTAGGATCCCTTATATAAGTATACTTGGTATGCTTATTCATAAAGTTAGTAATCAAGGGTTTATGCATATTATGTCTCTTATCTTGGTTGATGATTTAACTAACTAGATCAAACAAGAATATGCATGAGTAAAAGAAGACTTCCCTGAAACCTTGAATATTATCTATAATCATGACTATACATTTTCAAGATTATTTAGAACTATAATGTTGAGAATATACTAATGAATGTATGTTTGTGTATGAGATCATGAGGATGACACTTGAGCATGCACAGTGGTACAGAATGAATAGAAGTTCAAAAGACATACAGAAGATCAAGCAGGAGGAAACCACACAAACATAAAAGATAAGTATTTGAGTTGTTATTAGAAATAGTAAATGATATTGCTTGTATGCATATTTGTATTCCTAGAATATATCATGCTGAGTGTAAACATTCATAGAGCATTGAATAGTATACTACTAATATGCATATGATTGGTAAGTTGTACAACATTCCATTGTTGCTTGTCTAGAATGAAACCTCTTTCCTGACATGCTGAGAGCTGTGCACATTCTCGATAGTATGTTCTGGTAGAGATGGAAGGCATCTAGATAGCCACTGTATGCATACAGGATATGGGAAAGTGTTGTGCCAAAGTATTGGTCAAAATAGTTGCATAACTATGTAAATGATATTTGTATACATAATAGGTTATCATGTCAATATGATTTGATGATTATGAAGTATTACTAATCATGTACTTAATTTTGATTTGTAGGAAAGATCATGATGAATGATGAACACTGAACAAGCGATGGATGTTCAACAAAAGGTTTACAAATCAAACACACCATAAAAGGCTTGTGGCTAGAAGTTTCTCTTAGAAAGAGGAAGAGAGTCATGATGAGATGTTTGCTCCAAGTGGCTAGATAAGACCATTCTCTTAATGGTGTAGTTAAAGAAGAAGTGTGAATCAGGTTCTGTATGGATTCCCAGGATCGATAATCAACTGATGAGCTTAATGATCACCTTGGGTGATGTGGATCTCAACCTTTGCTAAAAGGTTGAATATGGTTTCTATACACAAATGACATGGATGCAAGAAGGAACTCACCACAGAGTTCGAATGATATTGAGGTTCATATCAGTAGACCCATCTAATGAGAGATGGCACAGATAGATATGCAAAAGATCATTCAATGCAGAGTGTGAATGATGTTCAATCACAAAGGCAGAATTGACAGTTTGTTGATAAGCTTGGGTTTTACCAAAAGTAAAGTTGTTCCTAACCTTTACCTTAAGGTTGTGGATGATGAACCTATCATACCATTATTGTATGACAATGATCTCTTTCTGACAAGGAATGAGAAACAGATCATGAAAAGAAAGAAGAAGATGGCTGCAGATTAATGCATTACTTCCTAGGTCTGGAAGTATGGCAAGAATCAGAAGGAATCTTTCTCAATCAGGGAGAGTATGCTGAGAAATATTAAAAGGACTTGATGTGTTGGAATGGCCACTCTCATGGATTCCAACTTGAAGTTGTTAGCAGATGACTCATCAGAGTTAGTGGATATAACTCTGTACAGACAAATCATTGAGTCATTGATGTGTCTAACGAATACTAGGTCAGATATATGATTTGCTGTGAACACCTTGAGTCAGTATCTAGTGGAAACTAGATGTGTTCACTTGTTAGTTGCAAAGCATGTGATGAGGTACCTAAAGGATACGATATACTTTGATCTATGTCATCTTAGAGATCATGACTTCAGATGGCTATATAGATGTTGATTGGGCAGAAATTGTATCAGACAGGAAGAGCACATTGAGAGGATGTTATTGTCTGGGATCAGCCATGATCTCGTGGTTTAGCAAGAAGCAATCTAGTGTGGCTCTCAGCACAAGTGGAATATATGGCTGCTTGCTCTGCTAGTTGTGAAGCGGTATGGCTTCAGAATTGTTTGACATAAAAATGGACCCAACTGTGATCCTATGTGACAAACAGAGTTGTACCAAAATGGCAGAGAATCCAGTATTCCATGATAAGTCAAAGCACATAGAGATCTGACATTTCTATATACAAGATATGGTGCAGAAAATAATTAAAGTTCGAATTTGTAACAAGTTGACAATGTACTAATCAAACCTCTACCGATCCGATGTACTAACCAAACCTCTACCTCAAGTAAAGTTTTCCGAGAAAGAAAGGGGATTGGATCATCCCTGGACTTCAGTCCTAAAGTGAGCCGTAGATAGATGTATCCGAGAAAGAAGATGGATTGTATCATCCTTGAACACATGTTCTAAAAGGATCCGTAGACAGGTGTCTCCGAGAAAGAAGAGGGATTGCATCATCCTTGAACACATGTTCTAAAAGGAGCCATAGACATATGTCTTCGAGAATGAAGTCCTTCGTGGACATGTGAGGATTGAATCATCCTTGGATTTCAGTCCTAAAGTGAGCCGTAGATAGATGTCTCCGAGAAAGAAGAGGGATTGTATCATCCTTGAACACATGTTCTAAAAGAGAGCCGTAGACATGATGTCTCCGATAATGAAGTCCTGAATGAACATGTAGGGGATTGTATCTTCCCCGGACTTAGGTCCCAGAGTTGATCCGTAGACTGATGTCTCCGAGAATTGAAGATAGGACTGCATCGTCCCTGGACCTCGGTTCAAAATGTACATGACGGGATTGCATCATCCCTAGACATGAGACTTGTCTTAAAGTGATAAGGACTGATCATCCTCGAACTTGATGGAGATTGCATCGTCCCTAGACATGAGACTTGTCTTAAAGTGATAAGGACTGATCATCCTGGAACTTGATCGGGATTGCATCGTCCCTAGACATGAGACTTGTCTTAAAGTGATAAGGACTGATCATCCTGGAAATTGATCGGGATTGCATCGTCCCTAGACATGAGACTTGTCTTAAAGTGATAAGGACTGATCATCCTGGAACTTGATCGGGATTGCATCGTCCCTAGACATGAGACTTGTCTTAAAGTGATAAGGACTGATCATCCTGGAACTTGATCAGGATTGCATCGTCCTTAGACATGAGACTTGTCTTAAAGTGATAAGGACTAATCATCCTGGAACTTGATCGGGATTGCATCATCCCTAGACATGAGACTTGTCTTAAAGTGATAAGGACTGATCATCCTGGAACTTGATCGGGATTGCATCGTCCCTAGACATGAGACTTGTCTTAAAGTGATAAGGACTGATCATCCTGGAACTTGATCGGGATTGCATTGTCCCTAGACATGAGACTTGTCTTAAAGTGATAAGGATTGATCATCCTGGAACTTGATCTGGATTGTATCATCCATGGACCTATGTCCTAAAGGGAGCGGGATTGATCATCCTGTAATATGATCGTGTGTGTTGCAGGGTATGTTGCTATGTATTGATGATAGATGTATTAGTGAGAATACATGCTTTTGATGATAGATGTATTAGTGAGAATACATGCTTTTGATGATATATGTATTAGTGAGAATACATGCTTTTGATGATAGATGTATTAGTGAGAATACATGCTTTTGATGATATATGTATTAGTGAGAATACATGCTTTTGATAATAGATGTATTAGTGAGAATACATGTTTTGATGATAGATGTATTACTGTGGATACTAATATAGATGATCCAGATGCTGTAGATCGAGATGATCCAGATGCTGTAGATCGAGATGATCCAGATGCTGTAAATCGTGATGATACAGATGCTGTAGATCGAGATGATCCAGATGCTGTAGATCGAGATGATCTAGCTGCTGTAAATCGTGATGATCCAGATGTTGTAGATCGAGATGATCCAGATGCTATAGATCGAGATGATCCAGATGTTGTAGATCGAGATGATCCAGATGTTGTAGATCGTGATGATCTAGATGTTGTAGATCAAGATGATCCATATGCTGTAGATCGAGATGATCCAGATGCTATAGATCGAGATGATCCCGATGCTGATGATCGTATGATGATGATGCTGATGATCGTGAGGATCCAGATGTTGATGTTGTTGTAGCTGTTCGAGTGCTGCAGAAGATAAAGACTCAGTACTGAAGATGTTGATGTTCTAGTATTGAAGATGTTCCAGTAACTACTTGAGTTACTGATGATGTTGAGAAAGCTTCCAATGATTTATAGATGTATCATGTATGATGTTGATGACTCCTTGCTCATGCAGATGCTATTATAATATCCTTCTCATTAAGGGGGAGTGTTGAGATATTGTAACTTCAAAGAATATTATATTTGTACTTTATTATTCTGGAGATGTTTCATTCCTCCTTGAAGATCTTATTGTATATCCGGAGATGTTTATTCCTCTGTCGGAATGTGGTAACTTGGGTTATTAGACTTCCCTAGTGGGGGTCGGCCCTGTATGTGTTATGTGGGTCAAAGGGTTATTAGACCACCCTAGAGGGGTCGGCCCAGTCAGTTGTAGTGGGGTATTTAACCCATTGGTTAAATACGAGCCTACATGATTTGTGTAAAAGACAAGTCGGAGTAGTGTATAAATAGAGGAGGTGTATTCCTCATTTAACACACACTCACTCACTTGAGAGTAGCGCACTTGTGGAGGAGAGGTATGCTATGGTGGAGGAGGAGTTCATGTCTTTGGTTTTCATCTTTGTATATTGTTGGTCATCTATATTGAGGAAGCTTTGCTGGGTTTTCTACCCCATGAGGGTTTCCCAGGATAAATCTGTGTCTCTTGTGTTTATGCTGTGCTTGTTGTTTCTTTAGCGATCCTGTATATGCTATTATTGTGAAATGGAATGTAATGGTGCTATTTTTTGTCTTAGCATATTAAATCTTAACACTTTCTCAGGGACATGCCTCACTATGTAAGGATCGTGCCACATGGGGTTAAACTTGCCTGCCCCCAGGGGTTCCTTAGCTTTCTCATACAAGAGGACCAAGTCACCTTCATCATACTGACAAGGATGGACAGACCTATCATACTAAACCTTGACATGACATTTGTTGGCATCTATAGCCACAACGACATCTCAATGTTGGTCATCAAGCTGCTCAAGGTGTATCAAACGTTGTTCAACATCTGACGTATCAGGAAGGAGCTCTATGGCTAGTTTTAACGAAGGGATTTCGCATTCAATCGGTAATATAGACTCCACACCATGTACTAGCTGAAATGGTGAGAAACCAGTGACTTTCCTAACTATAGTTCGATATGCCCACAAAGTAGGATATAACATGATATGCCAGTTGCTCTTGCTTTGTTGGATGGTATGTTGGAGAATGGTCTTTAAGGAATTATTGACTGCCTCAACTTAACCATTCGCTTGGGGGTAGTAAGAAGGTGAATGTTCTTGATGAAACCCAAGCTTGAGTGACAAATCCGCCATAATCTTGTTTGACGGACAATCTACCAAGAGAGGGCTCGAGGCCTGATCTCCCTAGCCCAACATGAGTCTAGAACAAATAGAGACAGAACACAAATAACTCTCCTAGATCTAATTAGAGATCAAGGAACTAGATCTCTTACCTTATGAATCGTTGATCCTTTCTCCTTGAATGTTGCTCCAAGCTTGATAGTATTCATATCCAAGCTGCAAAACCTATCAAGACAACACAACAAAGCAAGTAGTAGAAAGCACCTACACAATAATAGATCTAAGTAAGCAGTTAAGTAAGAAAAATACACAAGATATCATTAACACAATGAGATTTGGTGGAAAGCACTTATATTACTATATTAAAAGGGAAATACATAGGATGAAGAGATTACAACCAACGACTTAACGTAGAAATCCTTCTCCGATCAAGCCAATGCCAAAGCCTCCAAAGGAATGATGGATCTCTCAAGGATGAGTAGAGATCTCTCCTAAGCTAATTTCACCAGCAATTAGATACTATAGACTTCCTCCCCTTGGAATGGGAGTGAGCTTCACTTATATAGGACTAAGTGGATAGGATAGGTTGAGATATGGTAGGAGAGAGATAGAGGATCCTTCCAAGAGGTTAGGAACTGAATTCCAGCTTCCCCAAAGGCTAGGGATAGGGATACACATCATCTAGCTTCAAGAATGGGCTCGAAGAAGCTATTTTAGTCCATTAACTGACATCGTCGCAGTCTGTGAGAGGAAAACCTGCGACATCGCAGGTTGCATGAGGACAACCTGCGACGATCTCTCAAAACCTAGAATAAAAGGGTTTTCATCTCTTCCAAGTTAATGACTTAGTCAAGGAAACTTTAGGGATGTTTACACTGAGTCTCATGATGGTAATATTTTAGGTGTAACACATCTTGTTCTGAAAGTGAATGCCATGGTCAGTGACAATCTCTTTCGGGATATCGAATCGAGCGATAATCTGATTGAACACGAAGTGGTTTGTTGTAGCACCATTGGATTTTACGATAGACATGGCCTCAACCCATTTGGAAAAGTATTCCACGGCCACTATGATATGGTGATGCCCACTAGCCGAAGCTGGTTTGCAATCCATGAAATACGCCCCCCACTTAGTGAAGGGACCGACGGTGACGACTGGGTGAAGGGGCACTGGATGTGAGTGTATATTTCGAGAAAACATCTGGCAAGGGTGACATCTCTTCACAGCATTCATACAATATTTAAAGATCGATGGCCAAAAGTAACCTGCTCACATGATGCATTGGGTTGTCGCAAGCCCAGATAAGTGACCACCACACGCCCCACTGTGGCAGTCATTCAGTACTAACTCCGCTTCTTCATGAGTCAAACAATGATAGAGGATAGAATCCTTTCTTTGACGATACAAAGTGTCGCTGACGATGACATAATATTTTCTTTGGTGGCTCACACATCGTCGTTCATCTCGTGAATAGTGCAAAGGGAAATTCAAAGTTTGGAGATATATGATGATATCCCCATACCAAGGGTCCACCGATAAGATGAGGAATAAATGCTCATCCACAAAGAAATATTCATGAATGATGTCCTCATCAAGTCATGGAAAATCTGACATGAGCTCGGTGAAAACCAAGGATTTCACTGACTTCGCCAAAGCAAAATCAAGATCAAACTCCTGAAGAAACACAATCCATTTATTGTACTTCCCCACTATGAGACGTTGTGATAGCACGAACTAAAATGGATTGATATGCGCTATAACCTTGGTTTTACTAAGCATGATGCAGTCTTACAAATGTTGGACTGCATGAACAGTTGCAAGTTCCAACTTCTCCACATGAGTGTATCTCAGCGCAACGTCTACTAAATTTAGACTAAGATAATAGATGACATGCCCTTGAAGCGCATTATCTACCTGAACTAAGACCATTCCAATCGTCTCAAGAGATGCAGCCACATAAAGTAGGAAATATCTAGCAAAGTTAGGTGGACTAAGCAGAGGGGCCGATACCAAAGCTTTCTTCAAATTCTCGAAAGACTGTTGGGCTCGCTCATCCCAGATAAACTGTGTGTCCTTACTCAACAGGCGTGCAAAACCCTTGGTAATACTAGCATAATTCACTACAAAGCGTCGTATAAAAGTGGCTCTCCCTTGGAGGCTCTGAAGTTGAACTATGTTACGCAGGGGAGGCAACCGAAGTATTGCCTCAACCTTAAGAGGATTGACTCTTATACCCTCTTGTGAAACTATGAACCCTAAAAGGCGACCCGTTCTCACAACAAAGATGCACTTATTGCGATTCAAACGAATCTTGTAACATCAGCATCTTTCGAAAATGAGGCAAAGGTGCTTAGGGTGGTCCACTCTCTTACAAGAATGGCCCGCATGATCGTCCAAGTAAGCCTCCACTATATGCTTAAGGTTATGAAACGCATAGGTCATAGCACGTTGAAACGTAGCTATGGCATTTTTAATGTCGAAGGGCATTTTCCGGTATGCAAATGTACCCCAAGGACATATGAAAGTTGTTTTATGTTGGTCCTCAGGCTTTATCTTGATCTGATTATATCCGGAGAAACTATCCATAAACAAAAAAAATTCGGACATGCGCAGTTTAGATCTCTAAAATATATGCATACATGGATGGTTCCTTGCTTCTTATCTACAAGAACAGGATTGGACACCCATTCAGTAAGGGGAACTAGGTAGTTGAAACCATCTTTAAGTAGTTTCTCCACCTATGCCTAATTGTAGCTGCCTTTCTAGGATTCATAGTATGAAATCGTTGCCGAACTAGTTTGGCATTGGGATATGTCTTAATCTCATGTTCGAAAATACTAGGGTCTATTCCTGGCATCTCCTCATATCACTGGGTGAAAATGTCCCAAAATTCCTCGAACAGTTTGGTGTAGATACGGATCTCCAGGGAGAACAATCAGCACTGATATAAACGTTCTATATCTTCCTGGGTGTGCAAGAGATGTTGATCGGTATGGTTGGGGATATATTGGCCATATTCCCCTCTGCATAAATCCCATGTGAATCCAAAGGAGCCACAGGGTGACCAACCTTCTTTGCAAGAGTCTTCCTAAACTCTTCTCGCTCAAGAAGATCGAGGTTAGGAAGAAAATAAGATCAATGATTCAAATATTCCCAAGGCCTGTCACTACCACGCATGGCCTCAATGATGGCTTCATCCGAAGGAAAAGTACCATCAAGAAAATCGTGCAAGCAAGACAAGTCGGCTTCCCATTCCAACAGCATAACGGGATCTTCCTCCTCAGTCCATGAAGAGAGCAGATCCATCTCTGTGGTGGCTTGTTGAATTTCACGATATGCAAGCTTGGCTGCAGATAATAGCATAGCCATTCCAATGTGAGAAATGTCTCTAGACGATGTACTCATGGATGGTACAGTCAATGAATCGTTAAAATACGAGGTCCAGAATGGTACATTATTCAATGAGGAGGACGCACTATCAGAAACGGTTCCAATAAACGCAATTGGTGCAACAAAGTCGAATGTTCCCAACAAGGATGAATACAATCCTACACCAATGTTCCCAATTGTGGGCTGAGAATCGTTGATCTGGGGAATGACAGTTCCCGGTGATGCTACGGAATTAGAACTAGGGAAGTCTAGCTGATCGACCATCACGATTCTACCTTCATGAGGAAAGTAGATAACTCTAAATACGGAGGATACGATCGCTTTCATTGAATAGATCCAATTCCTTCCCAAAAGAAGGTTGTAGTCCATGGGTGCATCAAACACCTCGACTTCAATAGGCACGGATTTCCCACCCAAGTGGACCTCAAGGGAAGGGATAATACCATGCGGCCAAAATGACTGACCATCGAATGCAGTAAGCATAGTCATAGATTTAGACAAGGGAGGAGAGCCAAGAGCTTTCCATCAATCCAATGACATTACCGAGGTGGAATCACCTTTGTCAACCACCGTGCTTTTAACAAACTTATCCATGCACCTTACATGGATTTGAAAAGCAACATGGTAAGGTAAGTGAGGCTGGATGTCAGTAGTGTCGAATTTAATGACGCTAGGGTTGTTCTCATCCTGAACTCCCAAAGCAGATAAAAGGATGTACCATTTTGAAGGACATGCCTGTAACACCTCAAGAGCCGACATGGCACACAGATTTTGACCCAAATATTCTACAATAGAGTAGTTATGGGCGGCTCGAGCATTGGGATTGTGCGTCAAGCGCTTAAGAACACCTTTCGGTATCCGCGACATAGTAGTGGGCTTCTCGATATGAAGTGAAGTGTCAGGAGGAGGAGGAGGCTCATTCCCCATATACGGTTGTGGTGCACCATAATCGCAATGACAAGTAGCAACACTAACCTGAGATTGGACCATGTTTATGCATCCGTAGCCACCGGCATGAGAAGACTATGTTGTAGTTTCATTAGTCTGATAGCCAGTAGTGGGAGCATTCGAAGCTATATTCTAATGATGCGAAAGGGGATCTTTCAACACAACTAGGCTCTGTGCAATATGCTTTGATGCTTCTTCAATTCGAGGACACAAGTGAGTCAGGTGATCCTCCCCACAAAGTTTGTAAGGAAATTTCACTTTATGTCTCGGCTTACGGTCTCCACCATCATTTCCATCATCCCGAGGAGGGTTGGCGTTCTCTTTCCTAGGAGTGTTTCGATTACTTCCATTGTTCAAATTATTCCCACCCTTATGGTTGTTTCTTTCCTTCTTCTTTCCACTAGGTTGTTGGTTACCTGACGGGTTTGTCATCTGTATAGAATGAACATCGAACGATTGGGTAGGAGTGGATGAGGCGTGAACCTGTCCGAGGGTAGACTGGCTAATAGAAATTTTTTTCATTTGATTGGTAACCAAGTCTACAGGTTGAGTACTTGTGGATCCCACAATGCCATCAACATGTGTTCCAGGAACCGTCTTGGCTTCATGTCGTGAACGCGGTGCGTCAGGGATAATATCATACATGATTCCTGATTGAGCGTAGAGTAAATCTAGCTGTTGGGATATGAATATAGCTTGTTCCTCCATCATAATGCCGGACATTGAAAGGTCCTTTGATATGTATGGAAGAAAATACTTGAGGAACAACTCCAAAAGAAAATCTGGAGGAATGTTGGCTTTCATTAGCCTCTTCTGTCGACGCCATTCCTGAATATGATCGAAGATGTGTGTGGCCTTATTTTGACGGAAGGTAGGTAGAATCTCGGTGCCAGTATGTAGCGAATCGGCAACTGAAAGTGATCTGAGAAAACCAAATCTATCTCATTAAAACCCCTGTAGGTGCCCCCAGGAAACTCGACATACCACTTCATGGCTGCCCCCGTGAGGGTGCATCAAAATAGTCACAAACAGATAGAGTCATGATTTAATGAATTCGAGGAGCACCAAAGGTGAAAAGTCATAACATGATCACTCAGATCCTCACCACTCTTCCCTCCAAAATTTGGAATTTCCTAAGGGAGCTTGGTATGTACTAGAGGCCAAGAAGGATCGTGACACACTGGATCATTCGTAAGCTTCGAAAGATTGGGTAGGTTCATACGAGCAAGAAAAGGGAGCGGTGGCTATGAAACTAGATTAAAGGATCCCAAAAGAGGATGCCCTTGCGGACCTTAAGGATGATATGAACCATGACCATGACCATAGGACTTATAACCACCCCCACCTTGACCTGTATAAGGGTACAAAGGCATATATGTGTTGTGAGTACCATGTTGAGGAGGGTTGTAATAAGGGCCATAACTAGCTGCATTATAAGAAGGATTGCCACCATGTTGATGGGGCATATACGTGCTATTTGTAGAAGGATCAGTTGAGTAATGACCATAATTATAGGGTACGTTTCCACCCCCAGCGTTAGGAATGTTCCCACCCCCAACGTTGGGAATGTGCCCACCTCCAGTGTTGGGAATGTGCCCACCTACAGTGTTGGGAATGTGTCCACCCCCAGTGTAAGGTATGTGCCCTCCTTCCATGTTGGGAATGTGCCCAACCCCAATGTTGGGAATGTTACCCCCCCTAGGGTTGGGAATGTGCCCACCCTTAGTATGAGGAATGTTCCCACCCTCGGGGTTAGGAGGGAGATGTTGATTAGTAGTCGTGGTCGTAGTCATAGGTATATGTGTAGAAACATGCACGTTAGGTTGTGTAACGTGAGCCGCGTTATGTGTAATGTTCCCACTAAAATGAGGGGCATTCCTAGGACATGGTCCTCCCCCAATAGCCGTAGAAGCTGAAGGGACATGACCAGACGTAAATTAAAAAGGATCAGAAAAAGTCGTGTCGCCTTCGGATGGAGCGGAAATGGATGTGCCGCCCTTGGAGGAGGCGAAAGAAGTTGTGCCACCCCGGAGGGAGCGGAAGAAGTTGTGCCTCCCCCAGAAGGAGCAGAATGGGTGGCACCACCACCAGAAGGGACAGTTCCCGTAGCCCCAAGGCTAGTATTAGCTTGATTACCCAATGAACTGGACATAACAGTCGAATTAAGGCAAGGCATACCAAGTGAAGAAGGATTAGTGGTTGAATGGTTCGTGGTATCATTAATATCTGGAATCCCATATCGGAATCCCTGTGGGTAAGTATCATATGATGGATTTGTCTTCAGGGGTGGATATGGCCCAAAATTTGTAAAAGTGACGTGTGGGGGTGAACCTTCTCCTCCAAGTTCCCTAGGAGTGGAAGGAATGGGTTGTCCATCAACATCCACCGACGAAGTGACAATAATTCTTCTAGTGTGCCAGATGCAGAAGTCATAATGTAGTTGTGAAGTTCTTCATAATTATCAAAAGTATCGGAGGGGATCTTGCGGTGTCTCTTATGAAAATGACGTGCTACCTCATCAGCTGGCAGACCAGCTAAAAGACGAGATCGACGGAGAGGTGGATCTCACTGCATGATAAATCCAAATAAATAGAATGCCTCCTAATGGTCAACTATAGATAAAAGAGCACACACCTAAGAAAACTACGGCCAAATGTGCACAAAGAGGACTAGCTCAAGGGACCTCCCGACACTATAGCCAATATGTCTCTCCCAGGAGAGGCTTGAGACTCCCAAACTATAACCGGAGGTAACAGAATCAGTTATAAGAGTTCCCAGACTTTACTGCGTACATGGGGTCAAATCCCTATACAACAGGAAACTGTGTTGTCCAACCCCTATCTGACTCAAGATATGTATAGTATAACCACTACAAGCACCCTATGCGATACCTAGGTAAAGCAACTAAGGTCACCACAATATAACCAATGCTCAGGGGGGCAGTCGCAGGTGGGATCCATCGTATGTGCAGGGTAGCTAAGCCTGAAAATCAAGAGGGTCAAATCGCCCAAGAGTCCCTGGACACGAACAAATCTTGGAAATATATCCCACGTTCAACCAGTATTGGAAGGATATCTCTGCAACCAATCTCCCGTGACCTCATGCTTAAATCTAGTTTGAGTAGAGATTCCTGGGAACATTGATGTAAATCATGGGTTTCACCACTCCCTGGTCAGACACATAATGTTTGTTCAATAGTCTTGGATTGTTAACTCACAATGATCTATTCCAAGACTCTAAACCTAAGCTAGTTGGTGCACCCTATAAAATAAAAATCATTTCTAATCAATTTTAAGATTAAGCATTGATTTTAATGGCTGTAATTACTCAAAGGATATGGTCGTGAAATTGATGATGTATAAGACTCAATGGTATGCACAACCTAAAAACACTAGACTCATCTAATCAATAAAAGAGCATGCGACTAATATGACAATCAATCCAACAGTTTGAAATAAAATGCAATCTCTTTAACGTTTCAATGCACAAGCAAGTCCTAGATGAAATCACAAGCACTCAGATGCAAAATGTAGTACATAAATCAAATATTTTTGTATTCTCTTATAAATGCAAGGAAAATGCAAAACAATGTTTTTGTATTTTTTCAATATAATGAAATGAAAAAATGCAAGCAAAATCTAACTATTTAGTCAAGAAATGCAGAGCATATCAAATAGACAACCCATCAAGACCCAAACGGTAAGATTCAGCCAAGCTAATGAGCTATAAAACAAGAAATTGTGAAAAATCTAACTGCTCAAAAACTAAAAGAAAGAGGAGTTTCTGGTCACAAATAAGGCATGGAACAGTCAGGGAAAGGGCCAACTAAGACTTAGGAACACTCAGAATCAACCCAGAAAACACCCAAGGCCAAAAATCAAACATCCCAGAGTTGTATGCAACTATTCAAAGAATAGTTGTGGGTAGATGCGGGCTATAGTGCAGACAGAGGCGGGTAGATGTAGTCAAAACAATGTTGACCCGCATACAGGGAAAAGAAATGAGCCCAAAAAAGGTCAAACAGCCCAAAAAAAGCTAGTTTTCTACTGGAAATTCCAATGGCCAACCAATGACACAAAATCTCAACAAATAGCAACTCAAAAAAAAGACGAATGCCTAAAAATCCCCAAAAATGGTTGTTCTCCCCAACGGATTCGCCATTTCTGTTACAGAGAAAACTTCCTATGTCTTGGGGTAGACCATAACAGACAGCTAACTACCAGAAAATAATTCAATTCGCAATGCAATGCTATATAAATGACAATGCTAAGATAATAGAGAAAAGACCAACCTTCAACCGGATGTTAGAAGTAGATCCCCGTTGAGCTTTCAACTTATACACTTGAACCTGCAGATTAGTCTCAACAACAACTATAAGCAAGTGCATATAACATGTGAAAGACATTAGCATAATCAATAGCATGATCCATGATATCATAAGCAAATATAACCCAATGTAATTTAACAATATTCACAACATCAATTGGATGAGAAAATGAGTATTTCCATTAATGAATAACAAGAAGTACAATATACGACCTCTTGCTGGAAACCAATCTAAACCAAGAACTGGGTCTCTCCACTTGTTCCTCCACCACTTCAATCCCCCATGCAATGGAAAACTCAAACTATGAAAGGATTTTGGTAGGTGAACATAAGGAGTTCACAACAACAAGGATCAATGAATGTAGACTTAATTCACGGCAAAAATCCACTAGAGTTATCTTGCTCTCTCTTTCTCCTCCCTTCCATACACCATAAGAGCTCAATATATAGCCTTCCAAAGGTATGTGAAAGGTCAAATCGAGTCGTTTCGGGGTATATGGAGGGCCAAAGGTCACCCTAAGATCACCTTTTGGGAGTAAAAAGTAAATTTCTATTGGTTTTTACCATTTTACTTGGTGTCACGGGCTATAGTGGAACAGCCTGCGTGTATGCTGGCTATAGTGGAACAACTAGCGTACATGAACAAAAATAGGGATTTGTGTGTTCCTAGAGGGAAATTGATAGATCTGAGTCAGAAAAATGGATCCTGAAGGCTAATGAATGCTAATTCTCACAAGGTGGAAAATTATGCTGTAACAACTTGAGGCGCACATGCACTAAATGTGGTCATCTTTCCTCGTCCTTGGCAGTTTTGGCCTATCATAGGCCACCTACAATCCACCATTTCCTCCACCACTCATGTGCTACCACCATTAATGTCCTCCCAAGCCATCCCAATGTTTAGATTAGCAATTTGTGATAGTTTAAGGTGATTTGGGAGACTATTGGTCAACCTAGGGGGGATTGGGGCCCAATGTAAGCTATGCACTTGTATATCATTCTAATGCCTCCAAAGGCTCATGATTTTTCCCAAATGTAATATAATGGTGTTCACAACTCATTTCTGGGTTGGACAATAATAGAATTACTAGATATTTGCATCATTTGTTGTGTATATTGTGCCTCTTTTACACTGTCTTCTTGCATACTTAAGCAAATTCTTGATTTGTGAGGAATTATTTAGCTAGTAGATCCTGCTATGATTTGGATTTCACATTTCTCAATTTTTTTCTTTAGCTTCACGTTGTTCATCTTCCTAAGTTGTTGTTGCTATAAAGTAATCTTTATGTGCATCTTCTTTATGTATTTCCGCTGCAATCAATACATCATCCACTTTGTTTTTATTTTCAAGTAGGATTACCCTTCCATATAACAACAACTCATCAATGAGCTGATTTTGTTGTAGCACAATCATCCAAGATTCATAAGAAAGGTGTTCATCATCATATTTTGGTTCACGTGCTTCGACCTCTATTGATAAGAGTTTATCTTCATCATTAAAACTGCCATCCACTTGTGTTCCTTAACATTTGGATTCACCAACAGTTATAAGATTTTTCTTTGCTTCACTTGCAGATTTCAAATCTGTTGCTATATATTCTTGTTCAATTCATTTGAACTTTTCATGCTCTGCTTCACTCACAAATGCATGATCCAATGTGGAAAATTTTTGCAAGATGTTGCTCCATTATTCATCAAACTCTGTTTCTAGAATATGATTTTCTTCAAGTGTGGGATTTTCAACTTCAACTGGAACCACTCCATATTTCTTTGCAAAATATGTTGTCTATGTTCTTTTGTTCTCTCTTTCAATTTGTTTAAGCTCTCTCCTGAGTTGTTTGAGTCTTCTTTTCTAACCCATAACTATTCCACTTGGATGACTTCAAACTTCAGCGTCCTTCTCTTCAGTCTTCATCCTTTCCCCCTTATCGCCCCCTAAACAAAATATGGGTTTGCTTGGCACCCCGTTACTACAAGATCTCCTTATTTTTCTTGCTTTAGCAATAATACACCTTGATTTCAACCTCAATGACAGGTTCAACACAAAGCTCTATGGATCTATCTTTTCTATGTAGGGGTTCCATGATCTCAAGGGCTTGAACCTTTCTTACACACACATGCTCCATTTTTTTGCTCCTACTCATAAAATTATCCTTTTTTAATAATATAATATCCTTCCATTTTTTAAAAACAATATTCACCTTTTCAAAGTATATTCCCTATACAACTTTATACCATATAATTCAAATAATAGAATTATAAAGTAATCTCCTTAAAACCTTTCTTAACATAAGAAAAATCCTTTGAAAAATGTAAACTTCTTGTAATAAATCCTTTAATAATGTAATAATTTTTTTAATGCTCCCTTTTTCATCAATCAAACATGGACATTTACCGTGCCTTGGACAAGTTTGATCAACGATGGAAAATTCCCTCATGGCTACCCTTATTCTTTTTTTAATTCCTCTATGACCGTTCCTCGTTATGACCTTCCTTCTTCACGCGATTTGCATGCACTCCTTCTCCTCACAGATTGTTCAACTGACGACTGATTTATGATATGATTTCAAAAAACACATTCCTTCTTCAAACCCTCCTCAATGTAATGGCTCAACCATGGATCTCTTCACTACTCACGGGTTCTTCAAAAAACAGGCTTTTGGTCACCAAAATATCGCTTCTATAGTATGTACCGCCCATTATTTTCACCAAAAAATCACTTATGTAGTATGGAATACCATCGATTTTCACCCGAAAATAACGTTTGAAAGTTTGTCTACGATGATCGTGACTGGGTACAGGAGTTTCTTGTGATGATCGCGATTGGGTACAAGATCTACCCGTGATTTTCTACAAATCTACTTTGGATCTTCAAAACTTATGTCATGCTCCCTTTGATCTTCCACTTGACTGGTGAAAGATGTCTCAACTTGGATCGAATTTATTTTACGATCTCGACCTTCTTCACAATGGAAGGATACAACACAACACAACAAATATTTGTTTTTCTACCGTAGTATTCTCTGTATATTGCCCGTTGCGGATGGGCAATCAATGATAGAGACTCTAATATCCTTCAATGGATATACTCTTGGGTCAATATTCTCTCCAAGAGAATTATGCCAGCTCTTATACCATGACGAATTTTATGAAACAAAGGCACCCACAAATAATTGAATGAATTCAATGCTAAACGTGTTGTTTCTCATACTCTTTATTCAGGAGAAACATGATCATGCTTCATCAATACTTGATTTATGATTACAATGGACCTGGAGTTTTGTATTTAAACACATACAACATGCACTACACTAGACTCTTAGACTTAGACTTAACTAGCTAGTGGACACATGCAAGACTTTAACTGGATTGCTAATAATATAACTAAAATTCTAAATTTGCATGGTGGGGGTAATTTCCATTTTCTAACACTCACCCTTAATTACGACCGCTAAACACACGATCAAACTGTTGCCAAAATGTACTATCTCTAAGGGTTTTCAAAAACAAAAATTGAATGCTTGATGGCCTATGTCTCATCTAGGCTTAGAAAGCATCTTCACCTTCACCTTCTTTGTGGCTATGTGCTGATGCATCTTCTTCTTGTACATTTTTCTCCAAAATTTGAAGATTACAATGCTTTTCTTCTTCTTAGTGATCCATACTTTAAACTATGGATATCTTCTTTTCTTGTTACTACTTGGGTTTCACCATTTCTTGCATCTAGGATGTGCAAAACTACACTGCTCTTTTTCAATTCTATAACTCTAGTTGTAAAACCAGTGATCTACAACATCTTCAATGCTTACTTTAACAGCTACAAAATATTTGTTGCGGATTTCTTCCTCCAAATCTTCAACTAAGTGCATTACTTCTTCTACTTCATCACCAACTTATACTAGTACAAATATAATGTCCTCCAATCCTGTACAGTAAAAAATATTGTCATATTAGAACCATGTTGGTTCTTTTCATTTTTCTCTTCTTAGAGAGCTTCCTCATTTGGTTTAGCTAATACTTTAGAGTGTAGGCTGTCATCGTAAGGTTCTTTTGTATTTGCAAGCCAATACTCAATAAATGCCAAATCTTACTCAAAATTTGTTTCTTTAGCTTCATGATGTTCATCTTCCTTAGTTGTTGCTGCTACTATAAAGTAATATTTATGTGCATCTTCTATATGTCTTTCCGCTGCAGTCAAGACATCATCCACTTGGTTTTTATTGTCAAGTTGGATTACTCTTCCAAACAACAACTCTTCAATGAGTTTCTTATGTTGTAGCACAATCTTCCAACCTTCATAAGAAAGGTGTTCATCATCATACCTTGGTTCAAGTGATTTTACCCCTCCTGCTAAGAGGTTATCTTCATCATTATAACTACCATCCACTAGTGTTCCTTCATAGATAGGTTCACCAACACCTATATGATTTTGCTCTACTTTACTCATAGATGCAAATCTGCTACTATAGATGGCTTGTTCAATTCCTTTGAACTTTTTATGCTCTGTTTCACTCACAGATGCATGATCCGGTGTGACAACTTTCTGCAAGGTGTTGCTCCCCCTTTCATCAAACTTTGTTTGTAGAATCTGATCTTATTCATGTGTGGTGTTATCTCCTCAAATAAGCATAGACTAGTCATGGTATCTAGGTGATAGGGTGTCTTTAAATTTTTCATTTTTACATGCATTTGAGTTTCAGTTTGATAAGTTTGAAGTAGGTAATGAAGCTTTAAATGACATTTCGAATTTGCTCCCCTCCAGAAAGAACTTTTCGGTTTCAGTAGCTTAGGCAGACCTAGCGATGGTTCATTAGCTACCGAAAGCCCTATTTTCGGCAGCTTACTAGATGAAAGACGAAACTCTCCAACTACCGAAAGGGCAGACATACAGCGTAAGTCAAGGGGCAGTTTTCGGTGCCTTGGGCGAATACGATGGTGTTCATTAGCCACCGAAAGGCAAATGCTTTTCACAGCTCGCAGTTCAAGAACAAAACTTCTACAGCTACCGAAAGCAGAGACGATTTTCGTGATTCATGGGACCATTTTCGGTGGCTTGGGCAAATACGATGGTGTTCTTTAGCCACCAAAAGGTAACTTTCTGGAAGCTTACAGTTCAAAGGAAAAATTGTTCGAAACTATCGAAAGCAGAGGCATTCTCAACACTGTTTTGGTAGCTTACAAGTCAAAAGAAAAATTGTCCACAGCTACCGAAAGCAGAGGCATTTTCAACACTTTTCGTGTCTTATATAGTTCATACATTGTTTTTTGGCTTGAAGAAATAGGAGCATGAATGACAGACTTGGATTAGTAGATCTACTTTAGAAGTCTGATGATACTAAACTCTTTCAGATCACTTATTTGAATACATGTGTTCCAAAAGCTTACACTAGTGATATGTAAACTAAGAATAGATACATAGTACGAATGCTGAGTAGTACTATAGTATATAAAATATCCTCACAAGTCTAGAATAAGAAGAAGATCCCGAGCTACAAATAATGATTCAATTTTGCAGATTTTGAAGCAGAGCTTTCAGTAGCTTAGGCGTACAAGGCAATTGTTTATTAGCCACCGAAAGCAGAGCTTTCAGTAGCTTACAGATTCGAACTTTGGCTTTCCTAGCTACCGAAAGCTAAAAACTGGACAGAATGTTACCATTTTTGCATAGAACTGATTTTCATTGATCCAAACACCTCAAGGGTGGTTTATAATGTTATATAATAATTAAAGGCATCATGATCAAGGTTCTATTCCAGATTTAAAGGTGCCAGCAATGTGAGAAGAGGAATCCTCTTGTTTATTTTGGGCAAAAGATGGCCTGTCAATCCTCCAGGTGACAATTTCAACCTCACTCATCAGCCTTGAAGGTTTTTAAGCTTGTCAAAGATTGTTGTAGCTGTCAAAAACATGAAGACTATCAAGATGGAGGCAAGGATATTTGCTGCAAAAATGGCGTTTTTACTATGCAGAGTCATCATTTTCAAATGATGATTCTGAGCGATTGGAGAATATTTTTGCAAAACGCTCAAAGGTTTTTGTTCCTAACATGTCAGAGAACAATAATATCTCTTGTTTTTCCTACAGGTGTTTCCGATTGAGAGAATCAAATGCATCTCTAAGCCCCAATTTTCGTATCTCAGAATCTGCCTGTTTGAAAAATGGTTTTGAAATACAAATCTCGGGCAAAGGAAAATGAATCTCAAGAAAATGAGAGAGGTTTCTGCTCACAACGAATCAATATACAATAACCCCTTTCTGTTTATACACATGTATCACATATTTGGAGAGATGAACCTATCTCTGAGCCCCATTTTTCAACAGTTTGGCCAAATTAATGGTGTTTTACTGTGCAGCGTCATCATTTTCAAATGATGATTTTGAGCGATTGGAGAATCATTCTGCAAAACGCTCAAAGTTGTTTCTTCCTAACACGTCATAGAACAATAACCTCTCTCAGGTTTCCTACAGGTGTCACATATTGGGAGAATCGAATCCATCTATGTGCCCCATTTTTCAGCAGTTTGGCCAAGTTAAAAAATGATTTTTCCTGGTTTGTTAAAAAACGGTTTTGATCTTCTATCTTTAGGATTTCGATCCAGCTTCTTAGGATTTGGGGGAAGATGCTGTAAATGCTATAAGTCCTAGATCTTGAGAGCAAGAAAGGGTTGGTTTTTGGATTGACTATGCTGCTACTGTAATAGAGATTGTTTTTCGTATATATCCAGGCTTATAAGCTTCTTTCATTTGATGTATCAGACCTCTTCTTTCTTATCTTCTTTCTTATCTGTTCACGCTTATGAGTGAATGCTATTCTCTGTCTATGCTTATATAGTGGATAGGTGACTGTCATCTAACCATCTGATTGCTAAGCAAAGGATCATAAGTGGTTATGCTAGTTTCTTGACCCATCATACTTATTGTTTTATATGTGTGATCTGGTTAGGTGATTAATTTCTGTTCTATTTAATACACAAACCTGTCTAGTTGCATCTCTTGAGAACCTTGTATCGTTGAAATATCCCTAGATGTTCTCGAATATATAGTCTAGTTAGTTCTACATTCATCTTGATCCAACCCCTCATTCATAATTGAGTGAACTATTGCAAGATTAGTTAAGTTACCAGGCATCTCTGAAATACAACCTAGGAGAGTTTTCTGGAGTGATAACAAATTGGCGCCGTTGCTGGGGAGAAGAGATTGAAGCTCAACTTCCTTGGGAGAACGAAATACATGTAGCTTTGATGATAGACAAAGCCTAGGCATTTTTTTGGTTGTAATCATCTATCTGGCGACTCCATGAAGGACAGATTCAGTGGCAGCTCCATTGTTCAGAAATCTGTTGGCAACTCAACTGGTGTGAAATGAACCAGATCTTAGCAAAGAGGTATGCTTTCTGCGATTTTTCAAAGATTGTTGGTTTCCCTAATCCAGTGCCTAGTAGAGATGAATGGGATCACAGTCTTCCCAAATTTCGAGGAGAAGAGTGGGAAGTACCAGCTGAACATTTGCTGAATTTTCATGACTTTATTCATCGACTTGAAATTATACATGAGGATGTTCAAATTAAACTTTTCCTATACTCATTGAAGCGAGTAGCTCTTGACTAGTGCAGATCTCTCCCAGACGCCAATATCAGCTCTTTGAAAGGTTTTCATGATTTTTTCAATTTGTTATGTAAAGATAAATTTTTAGATAATGCCCTTTTTCCATAATGCTGTCATGAATATAATTTGTTTCATCAAATTAATGGACATGAAAAGTATGATTGTGCTGAAAGGTCTGTGGTTGAAGAAGATACTTTTCATAAATATTCAAAGGTGTTAGATGACTTTTATTTTGATATTAAGTTTGTAGATAAGTTTGACGTCATGCCAAATGTATCTATTTTTCATAAAGACCAGGTCATTTCTTTTAAGATCTCAGATGATAAAGAGTAGATCGCATATGGCAGCAGCCCTGGATCTGATCAGGAGCATCATGAAGCTGATAAAGAAAAATTCCAAAAAAAATCGATGATTGATTCTGTCTCAGTTGTTGAGCAATCAATATATGAGTTTATAGAACTTGGAAATGACATTCATGATCAGCCGTCTCTTGAAATCAACTATGAGGAAAAGCAGTCCTTTGAATTTAAACAGCAAAGTAAGACCATACATGAATTTTATGATCCAGTTGCTATAGGGATGGAATCATTGTTGTCAATTATGCCATATATTACAAGGTTTGGCATGATGGTTTGCAGCAGTAAACATGAGCTGGTTGCAGTTTTCTTGGTGCATATTTTGTTCTCCTTTCATGTTTTTTGTTGTACACATGAAGACAGGTCAAGCAATTTGTTGCTTAAATTATTTTTCTAGAAATTTGTATATACCTGAAACATTAATTTGCAGCAGCTAAAGTAGGGTAGCATAGATGAATAAGCTCATGGCTGAGCATTTCAAGTTTGCATAATGCATGAGGTTTGCATTTAGTATTGTGGTTTCAGTTTTGAATAAAGATTCCATGCCCAATGGAACACTAGAAGATAAGGTTAGATTTTTGTTTTACAGGAAAGGCGTTTGATCTGTGGTTCTTGGAACCTTGCTGGGAGGTTTCCATCCCCGAGTAGGAGCCAGATGTTATCTCCTCAAATAAACATAGACTAGTCATGGTATCTAGGTGATAAGGTGTCTTTAAATTTTTCATTTTTACATGCATTTGAGTTTCAGTTTGATAAGTTTGAAGTAGGTAATAAAGCTTGAAATGACATTTCGAATTTGCTCCCCTCCCAAAAGAACTTTCTGGTTTCGGTAGCTTAGGTGGACCTAGTGATGGTTCATCAGCTACCGAAATCCCTGTTTTCGATAGCTTACTAGATGAAAGACGAAACTCTCCAACTACTGAAAGGGCAGACATACAGTGTGAGTCAGGGGGCAGTTTTCGGTGGCTTGGGCGAATACGATGGTGTTCATTAGCCACTGAAAGGCAGATGCTTTTTGCAGCCTGCAGTTCAATAACGAAACTTCTACAACTGCCGAAAGTAGAGACGATTTTCGGTGGCTTGGGCAAATACGATGATGTTCATTAGCCACTGAAAGGTAAGTTTCTGGCAGCTTACAATTGAAAGGCAAAATTGTTTGAAACTATCGAAAGCAGAGGCATTCTCAACACTGTTTTGGCAGCTTACAAGTCAAAAGCAAAATTGTCCACATCTACCGAAAGCAGAGGCATTTTCAACACTTTTCGTGTCTTATATAGTTCATACTCTGTTTTTTGGCTTGAAGAAATAGGAGCATGAATGACAGACTTGGATTAGTAGATCTACTTCAGAAGTTTGATGATACTAAACTCTTTCAAATCACTTATTTGA
Organism: Larix kaempferi; assembly: GCA_027924585.1. Classification (NCBI taxonomy): domain Eukaryota; kingdom Viridiplantae; phylum Streptophyta; class Pinopsida; order Pinales; family Pinaceae; genus Larix; species Larix kaempferi. Next base: position 3,278,345 of record BSBM01000104.1, read on the forward strand.
ATACATGTGTTCCAAAAGCTTACACCAGTGATATGTAAACTAAGAATAGATACATAGTACGAATGCTGAGTAGTACTATAGTATATAAACATATCCTCACAAGTCTATAATAAGAAGAAGATCCCAAGCTATAAATAATGATTCAGTTTTGCATATTTTGAAGCAGAGCTTTCGGTAGCTTACAGATTCGGACTTTGGCTTTCCTAGCTACTGAAAGCTAAAAACTGGACAGAATGTTACCATTTTTGCACAGACCTAATTTTCACTGATCCAAACACCTCAAGGGTGGTTTATAATGTTATATAATAATTAAAGGAATCATGATCAAGGTTCTGTTCCAGATTTAAAGGTGCCAGCAATGTGAGAAGAGGAATCCTCTTGTTTATTTTGGGCAAAAGATGGCCTGTAAATCCTCTAGGTGGCAGTTTCAACCTCACTTATCAGCCTTGAAGGTTTTTAAGCTTGTTAAAGATTGTTGTAGCTGTCGAAAACATGAAGACTAGCAAGATGGAGGCAAGGATATTTGCTGCAAAAATGGTGTTTTTACTGTGAAGATTCAGCATTTTCAAATGATGATTCTGAGTGACTGGAGAATATTTTTGCAAAACGCTCAAAGGTTTTTCTTCCTAACATGTCATAGAACAATAACCTCTCTCCATTTTCCTACAGGTGTTGCAGATTGAGAGAATCGAATCCATCTCTGAGCCCCAATTTTTGGATCTCAGAATCTGCCTATTTGACACAAAACGAATCAATATACAATAACCTATTTTTGTTTATACACAGGTGTCACATATTTGGAGAGCTGAACCCATCTCTGAGCCCCATTTTTCAGTAGTTTGGCCAAATTAATGGCGTTTTACTATGCAGAGTCATCATTTTCAAATGATGATTTTGAGCGACTCGAGAATCATTTTGCAAAATGCTCAGAGGTTTTTCTTCCTAACACGTCATAGAACAATAACCTCTCTCAGGTTTCCTACAAGTGTCAGATATTTTGAGAATCGAATCCATCTCTGAGCCCCATTTTGCAGCAGTTTGGCCAAGTTAAAAAATGATTTTTCCTGGTTTGTTAAAAAACGGTTTTGATCTTCTATCTTTAGGATTTCGATCCAACTTCTTAGGATCTGGGGGAAGATGTTGTAAAGGCTATAAATCCTAGATCTTGAGAGCAAAAAAGGGTTGGTTTTTGGCTTGACTATGCTGCTACTGTAATAGAGACTATTTTTCGTATATATCCAAGCTTATAAGCTTCTTTCATTTGATGTATTAGACCTCTTCTTTCTTATCTTCTTTCTTATATGTTCACGCTTATGAGTGAATGTTATTCTCTGTCTATGCTTATATAGTCCATATGTGACTGTCATCTCACCATCTGATTGCTAAGCAAAGGATCATAAGTGGTTATGGTAGTTTCCAGACCCATCATACTTATTGTTTTATATGTGTGATCTAGTTAGGTGATTAATCTATGTTCTATTTAATACACAAACCTGTCTAGTTGCATCTCTTGAGAGCCTTGTATTGTTGAAATATCCCTAGATAGTCTTGAAGATACAGTCCAGTTAGTTAGACATTCATCTTGATCCAACCCCTCATTCATAATTGAGTGAACTATTGCAAGATTAGTTAAATTACCAGGCATCTCTGAAATACAACCCAGGAGAGTTTCCTGGAGTTATAACATGTGGGATTATCATCCTCAAGTGGAACCACTCTATATTTCTTTGCAAAATATGTTTCCTCTGATATTTAATTCTCTCTTTTGATCTGTTTAATCTCTCTCCTAAGTTGTTTGAGTCTTCTTTTATGACCCATGACTATCCCATTTGGATGACTTCGGACTTCAGACTTCAGATTCCTTCTCTTAAATATCCGTCCTTTCTCCCTTATCACACCCTCAAAAAAATATGGGTTTCCTTGGAGCCCCCTTAGTGAAATATCTCCTTATTTTTCTCACTTTAGCAGTAATGCACCTTGACTTCGACCTCTTCTAGGATCAACTTCAATGTCAGGTTCAACATAGAGCTCTATGGCTCTATATTTTTTATGTATGGGTTTCAATATATCAAGGGCTTGAACCTTTCTTACGCACATTTGAACCTTTCTTACGCACATTGGCTCCAATGTTTTTGCTCTTACTAAAAAAATTATCCTTTTTGAATAATATGATATCCTTCCTTTCTTAAAAGCAATATTCACCTTTTCAAAGTATATGTCCAATACAACTTTATACCATATAATTCAAATAAAATAATTATAAGGTAATCTCCTTAAAAGATTTCTTAACTTAAGAAAATGCCTTTGAAAAGCATAAACTTCATGTAATAAATATTTTATTCACTTTTTAAATGCAAAACTTGAATCTTAAAACTCGTTCCCACTTATGAATAAGTCTTTGCGATATATATTTTTTAATGCTCCCCTTTTCACCAATCAAATGTGGACATTTACCTTGGCTTGGACGAGTTTGATCAATGATGGCAAACTCCCTCACAACTTCCTTTTTTTTTAATTCCTCCATGGTGGTTCCTCTTCACGGCCTTCCTTCTTCACATGAATTGCATGCGCTCCTTCTCCTCACAGATTGTTCAACTAGAAGCTGATTTCTCATGTGATTTAAAAAAACACATACCTTCAAACCCTCCTCAATGGATTGGCTCAACCATGGATCTCTTCACTACTCACGGGGTCTTCAAAACAATGTCTTCTTGTCATGTCCCCAATTTTGGCTCATCCAGTACCATAGGTGAAAGGGGACTTGATCAACCCTTAACGGAATTAAATTATATTAATTCTATTTGCTTTGAATTAATTTTAGCCTAAGTCTCACAAATTAAAAAATTTATGTATTAAAGGTAAGTTTGATAAATAAAACTAATGGATAATGAGCAAGTGGGCCAAGAGGGCACCCAGGTGGAAGATGTTGCCAAAAATGGAGTAGGGGGTATTTTTGGAGGCAATTATACCACATGAATTAATTAATTATTAATTAATGGATTAAATACTAAAGTTTGGATTAATTATGAGTTGTAATATTTTTATTAATATTTTATTGGTTATGCTGAATAAATGGAGAAATTGGCCCACTAATTCGAATTAGTGGATAAGGTGGGAGGAATTACTTGGAGTAGAAGTCAACTAAGTACTAGAGTCTAGAAATGTTGCCAAAAATGAGAAAGGAGGAATATTTCAGGAAAAGCAACATAAATCCAGAAAGCAGGAAAGTATGAAAAGCAGAAAAGTTCAGAAAAGAAGGAAAGTCATAAAAAGAGGAAAAAAGAAGGAAAGCCAAACCAAAGCAAGCAAGGAAAGCAAGGAAAGTATGTCCACTCATGGGTGACCTATTCTCACAGGTCACCAAACCGAGTAAATTGCTCAACAGGTCAATATGAATTCTATAAAATAAGGATCCCAACTCCATTGCAGGACTCTTGTTAGTTTGACAAATTTTATGAATGCATTTGTGCATCTGAGACTTGGGAGATGTGCCCCTAGTCAAGCATGAGAGATGTGCCCCATCTTTTTGTGAGAGTATGATGGAATTCAACCATTGTCATTGATTTTATATGTAGATTCTGTAGCTGATCAAGTCGAATTTGAAGATCAGAAAAAGCATCATCCATTCCAGAGTTCAAATCTCCAAGTTTCCTATGGATTTCTAGAGCTAGTTTATGGTGTAGAAGAAGAAAGATTTTTCTATGATGTTTTGAGAGGTATTTAGGCCTATTCCTGATGTAATAACAGAGTACTGAACTTGATCAGGTCGAATTGAAAGTTCATAATCATCTTCACCAAGTTCAGAGATCAAATCCCTCTTCCTTCTTCTATTCTATAGCTAGTTTCTTATGTGCAAGAGGAGAGACTCTTCTATCATCTTCTGAGAGGAACCATGGCCTATTTTTCATGTAATAATAGAGTATGTAATTTTCTGATATCAGTGATTTCAATACAAATTATAAAACTCTTATTTCTTCTCCAACTTATGCATCCCTTCTAGATTTAGCTAGAATTTGACTAACTTTCAATTAATGATTCATAAGTCAATGTGTAAAAGTCCAAATGAAGTCATTCTAGTTCCTAGAGTTAGATAATATATCACATGACATTATCCAACCTCTGTTTCAGAAATTCGATTGCATTTGAGTATTGTTGTTACAACGCAATCTTCCACCCTGTGAGCATCAGCATTCTTTGTCCTGTAGGATCCATTTCACTAACTCAAATCCACTTTATATCCTTCAGATACTATTTTTCCCTATTTTTATTCCTACCCACTTGTTTCATCACTATATAAAGCGTACCAACGAGTTGTGTCTATATAGCCCGCGGGTAGCATGTAGAATGGTAAAAATCACTAGTTTATTACATTTTACTCCCAAAAAGCGGTCATTGGGTGACCTTTGGCTCTCCATCTGCCCAAGAAACTTCTCGATGTGTCCTTTCAATTACCTTTGAGAGGACTATATATTGAGCACATATGGATTATGGATGGGAGGAGAAAGAATAGCAAGAGAACTCTAGTGGATTTTTGCCCTATCTTGGGTCTACACTCATTGATCCTTGTAGTTGTGAACCCTTTATGTTCACCTTCCAAACTCCTATCTAGTTTGAGTTTTACATTCATGGAGGATTGAGGTGGTGGAGGTACAAGTGGATTGATCTAGATCTTGGTTCAGATTGGTTGCCGGCAAGAGGTCGTATCACATTTTACTTCTTCTTGTTTATTAATAGAAATACTCATCTTCTCGTCCATTAATGTTGTAAATGTTATTTATCTTACATTGGGTTGCATTTACTTGTTATATCATGGACCATTGATATTGATGATGTTAATGTCGTTTATATATATCATGTACTTGTTGTATATTGGCTGTCAAGGCTAATTTGCATATTCAAGTGCACGGATTGGAAAAGCTCCAACGGGGATTTACATCAAAAGTTTGGATCGAGGTTGGTTACATTTTCCATTATCTTAGCATTGTCATTTATAATAGCATAGTTCTGAGAAGTGAGTTAATTTCTGGTAGTCAACTTTCTGTAGTGGTCTCCCAAGCCATAGTGAGTTTTCTCCAACGCAGAAATGGCGACTCCGCTAGGGAAAATATCCATGTTTGGGAAATTTTTTGAGCATTAGTCCATAATTAGAGTTGTTGTTTGTCGAAGCTCTGTGCCACTATAGAAAACTTGATTTTTCTGAGCCATTGGACTCTTTGTTTTCCCATTTTCCTTTCCTCACCCACGGGCTAGCTTAGCTCTGCCCGCATATACCCGCCTCTGTTTACACTACTACTCGTGGGTACCCGCAGGTATTCCTTCGACAGTAGCGTATAACTCCGACTTTTGTTGGTTTATGGCTATTGGTTGTTGCTGGGTTGGCTTTGGATGATCCTGAGTCTTTGTTGGCCTGTTTCATGACTGTTCCATGCCTTAGTTGTGACCAGAACTCTTCGTTTATCTTGGTTGAGCCTTATTGGTTTTTTACCCATCTTTGGATTTAGCCTTGTTGGTTTTTTCCTTTGCAACTCATTCCTTTAGCTGAGTCTTATTGTTTAAGATCTGCTAGGTTGTCTTAGTGATCTTCTCGGCACTTCAGTGACTAAATAGTAGGATTTTGCTTGCATTTTTCATTTCTTTATATTGAAAAATACAAAAAAAAATACATATAGTTTTGCATTTTCCTTTTGTTTATAAGAGAAAATACAAAAAAAATTACTTTCATGTATTGCATCTTGCATTGAGTGCCTACTGCTTTCATTTAGGCTCTGATTGTGCATCGAAAATATAAAAGGATTGCATTTTTATTTCGAAATCATTGGGTCGATTGTGCATGTTAGTGACATTGTTTTATTGGATAGATGAGTCTAGGATTGGACTATTTTGCATACTATTGAGTCCTACACATCATTAGTTTCACGACCATATCCTACACATTATTAAAATTAACGCTTAATCCTAAAATTGGTTAGACCGATTTTATTTCTAGGGTACACCAACTAGCATAGGTTTAGAGTCTTGGAATAGATTATTGTGAGTTAACAATCCAAGACTACTAGACGAAACATTAGGTGTCTGACTAGGGAGTGGAGGAATCCATGGTATATATCAGTGTTCTTAGGAAGCTCTACTCAAACCAGAGTTAAGCACGAGGTCACAGGAGGTTGGTTGAAGGGATATCCCTCTGATATTGGCTGAACGTGGGAGATATTTGCAGGGTTTGTTTGTATCTGGGGGTACCAGAGGTTCATCCTCTTGTGCTTCGGGATTAGCTACCCTGCCCATATGATGGATCCCACCTGCGACCGTCCCCTTGATCATTGGTTATATTACGGTGACCATAGTTTCCTTACCTTGGTATCGCACAGGGTATTTGTAGTGGTTATGCTGTTTGTGTCCTGAGTCAAATAGGGATTGGGAAGCACAGTTGTGTTTGTGCAGTGGACTTGACCTTGTACACACAGTGAAGCTTGGGTGTCTCTATAACTGATTAAGTTACCTTTAGCTATAGTTTGGGAGTCTCAAGCCTCTCCTAGGCGAGACATACCGACTCTAGTGTCGGGAGCTCATTTAGCCACTCTGTTTGTCTACTCTTGGCTGTAGTTTCTCTAGGTGTGTGCTTTTGATTTACTGTTTTTGATCGATAGCTGGCCGTAGGATACGTTGTGATTTGATTATCTCTTTGGAGATATCGTGGCCGAGTCATACTCTCCTCCATTCCCGTCGGTTAGTTGGTTTAAAACCAACCGAGTTTTCACGCCATGTCACTTGAGGACGCTAGAGGGATCCCTTTGAGTCTTTGGATTCTTACGAGACATACTTAGCCGACATTATGATGGCTGCACATTCCGACACAAAGAAAATCCCCATGATTCCATCGAATGGAGTCGAACTTACTACAGATATGCCCACACCTCGTGAGGACTGGGGGGGTCATCCACCTGAGACTCAACCCGATTCTATTTGGACGAATCCACTTGAGAACGATCCGTTTGATCCTTTGAATCTGGATAATTATCTTTATGGGATGCCAACCTTACCTGAAGATGAAGACGAAGATCTTGCGATCAACGTTAACCCATTCTCATATAGTATGCCCAGTTTCAGTACAGTTGATCCTCCCACTGCTTTTGGTAGTCATGCTGGCACTATTCATGGTGTTAGCAACACTGCACCCACTAGGGGAAATACCCTCGTCGAGGGCACCACATTGTCCACTCACGCACATAATATGAGGACTGGTCATAATCCTCCTAACAATGCTAATGTTGGAGAAGACCACCTCCTAGGACTGCACCACCTAATAGGAACATTATTCGAAACCTGATTCACCATCCACCACCGAACACACATATTGCTACCCATCAACCTAGGGCCACTTTCGAAAATGTTAATGCTCTTCCTAATTATGGGGGTGGACAAGTACCACACACTTTTGCATCCACCACCGCTACTAGTAATGCTAATGTAGGAGGTGGGAGTATATCTTATCCTCGTGATCATAATGCCACCATTCCTACTACTAGTAACACCAACGTTGGGGTTGGGAATACTTCTCATTCTTATGGTCACCACACGACTGCTCACGCTAGTCCTAATGCTGGGGGTGGGAACATACCTCACCATTATGGTCATTACAACTCGGTTCCCGCTACGAATAGTACATGTATGCCCCATACTTATGGTGACAACCCTTACTACAACACAGTCGGTGCTGGCCACCAGTTCAACCCACCTCAGTATGGTACCCAAAACACACATATGCCTTCTTACTTTAATATGGGTCAAGTCGGAGGAGGTTATCAACCCTATGGTCATGGTCAAGCTTATGGTCCATCAGGTCCTCATTATCAGCAGTTTAATGCTCATGGTCAATCTTTTGGTCCACCTTATAATCCAGTTCTGTTCAACCAACCTTTTATGTGAGCTTATAATCAAGCTTTCCAACCGCAGCTCCCGTTCCTTGCACGTCTGAATATTACGGATATTTCGAAGCTCATGAATGATCCAGTGTGTCATGACCATAGTTGGCCCCCGGTCCCTACCAAGCTCCCTTCAGACTTCCTAAGTTTGAGGGGAAAGGTGGTGAGGAACCAGGTGATCATGTCACAACGTTTCACCTTTGGTGTTCCTCCAACTCATTGAATCATGATTCCGTTAGATTACGACTATTTCAACGCACCCTCACAGGGACAGCTGCGAAATGGTATGTGGAGTTTCTCAGGAACACCTATACGGGATTCAACGAGATTGCTTTGGTTTTCTTGGACCATTTACAGTTGTCGGTTTGTTATGACACTAGTATTGAATTGTTGTCTACTTTCCGTCAGAATAAGGCCACACATATTTTTGACCACGTTCAAGAGTGGTGTTGGTGGAAAAGATTAGTGAAAGCCAACATTCCTCCAGAATTTCTGTTGAAATGGTTCCTTAAGTCTCTACTCCCATACATTTCTAAGGATGTCTCGATATCCGGCAATTGTGACTGAGGAACAAGCTATCTTGAAAATCCAGTAGTTAGACCTACTGTACCCTCTGTCTGGCATTTTATATGACATTATTCCTAACGCACCGAGAACAAGACATGAGCCCACGTCAGTTCCTAGACCACATGCCAATGGCATTGTGGGATCCGCAAGCACTCGCCCTACAGACTTGGTAGATAATCAAATGAAAATTTTGTCGCTAAACAAGTGTACCCCGAACAGGTTAACACCTTGTCCACTTCCACTCCATCGTCTGATGTACACAATGTGCAATCAACAAAGTCGTCAGGTAACCAGCAACCTGGTGGTAAGAAAAAGGGGAGAAACAATCGTAGGTGTAACGTCCCCTTCCATCAATTCGGTGTAAGGAAGAAAACGTTAACCAAACTACCGGGCTTATTGATAATCTCAGCCTCATTCATTACTAAGAAATGCATGGATAATTAAAACTTCTGTGTGTAAGTTCAAATTAACTAAGCACAGCGGAATTAACTCCTATTTGAACACCCACAAATAACAATGCATAACATGTATATCACAGCAGAGGATAAATTCAACATATCGAGACCCAATCTCATTCCAATTCCCTGCATAGATCTCATATTAGGATAATCATTTCATCTCATTAAACATGGACCATTTCCATATAGCAGAAAACAAAATGCATATAATTTATAACACAGCGGAGTAACCATAATAACATACATTCAAAAGGAGATACATCAGCCTATTTCTTCCAGGCATAATGATGAAATAGTCGTACAATAATCAATCTCATTTTCATGCTATGCATAGGCTTCATTCCAACTAGTTTGAGATAATCAGTTCATTCAATTTACATGAGTAAATTAACATACAAAGCAAACCACAGAATGAACATCATTCAAACCACAGAGAATACTTATCTTTGAGATAAAGCTGTCCAACAACTAGCTATGTGAGAGCAACATTCCACCCAACCATAGATCTCTGTCTAGCCTCTATTCTTTCAGCTGAGAGATCACCCCCAAGCTGGGCTGTGTATCCACTAAGAAGGAACTAGACAGGCTCACTCACAGCCATGGGTTCACTCAAATGGTCATGCTAAGCCCGCACACAGTTGGGTTTATCAAGCACACAAGAAGATAAAGGAGGGCAATGCTAAGCCAGTGAGCTCAACAGTAGAGCTACATGCATCTCTAATGAACTCAACAGTCAGGCACCCACATTATCTGCCACATCCAACACAAGGAAGGTCCCCTTCTGTGCTACACAGTCCCTCAGGTAACCCTTCCCTCTAGTTCTCTTCAGGATGGGCATATAAAGGTCCAGCTGCTAGCTTCCTGATATTCTAGCCTTCACTTGGTTTATCAAGCAAACCCAATCTCTGTTCCAACATCCACACTTGGATTTCTCACCATTCTATCAATGAATAACTCAAATCCGTCACTGATTTTTTGGGCTGCAAAAACTGGGTTTGCCCATGGATTTCGGGGTAGCTAATGCTCCCAAATTCGCCCCAAGGTTCATACCTATGGATCCCCCATTGGATTTCACTATCAAATACCAAATCTGGGCATTTTTTGCTCTTCAAAACGTGGGTTTTTGCAAAGTTGCGATTTCTGGTTTTTCTTACTGCTGGCAATTCGTTTTAGGGTGAGAAATGATGCTGGGTACTTCCACAATGGAATGGGGATGGGGAAGAAGCAATCCCCATGAGGTAGAGTGACTTGTGGTGCAAGAAAACAGAGCCCATACTCTGCCATACGAATTTCTGGGCTGTCCATGCTCTATTAAAGCCATGGACTGAAATCTTCAACAACTTTCTTACATAGAATTAAATGTCAGCAAGGAAAGTCAAATGGGTTATCACAATGACATATGGCAGCTCATGGCTCAATCCCACAATCCCCTCACCACTCCCTAGTGGATACACATGGCCCACTCCCTAGTGGATACACATGGCCCCTTCTCATTCGTTGCCTCCATAGCCAGTTTGGGTATTTTATTGTTTGATGTTTATTTATATCATTTTTACAATGTTCCATGGCTAAGTAGCACATGGGTAACATAATATCCAATGCTTTTCCATTTTAAATAAAACACGAACATACACTAGCGGGGCCTTGGCCTTGACCTCCACGCTATGTATACATACATCACATGTATACAATATTTACATTAGAAGCCAATATTTCATAAGGGTCAAAATTGGGGTATTATAATCCCCTCCCCCTTAGAATAGCACCATCCTCAGTGTTCCAAGACTTAGGAATACATATCCAATTTACACATCCAAAATTTCCAAATTTTTTGCAAATCTGCCCTGCATTCTAGCCTTTACTTTGAACTTTCAGGACCAAGTCCCTTGGCTTCCACGAGCTTCTCTTGTTGGTTCTCACTTTGCTCACAAGCAGTACTTACTCATAATAGCTGCAACCAATGGATTTAATTTTCACCTGTGAAATCTATCATTAGACATGTTGTTAGGCCAAGCATAACCTAAACATTAAAAATCAGTCAATTGTTTTTCCCCAATTGACAAGGCGAGTCCATGCTCTATTCATGAGATTTTCACACTTTCCATGCTTGCCCAGCATACACATGAATTCTTTCATGTTCATCCATTAGTAAATTAACTACTTCAACATTCACAATTTATTTCAAGCAAATAAACACACTCTACTTTCAGCCATACATGCATTCAACAATTTTCTGTGTTTATAAATGTATCAATAAAAAGGAAAGGGAGCGCAGTAAGAGTTTTCTTCTCTTAGTCTTGTTCCATTTTGGAATGCACATCACCACGGTGGTTTTCATGCTCCTAGTCTCTTTCACCTCAACGTGAATGCTTGACCTGCCCTTTTTGGCTATGACACTTAATGTCTATGGTCTATTTCAGACCTCTCAACCATGGAGTCCCTCCACATGGTTTGTCTACAACTCTTGGCTGCTAAGACTCACACAGTCCCAATAGCCCCATCTTCCATTACTGCTCGTGCTGAGCTCTTTAGGATAGTTACATGTCCACATGCATCCTTAAGATGATTTCATAGTCATTGCTTCCAACAATACCCGCATTGAATGTCTTCACTTTATTCCATAGGGTCCTTTGCTTTACAAGCCTTGGAATTGCCTATGGATTTGGGTGTTTGGCCAGTGCGCAGGCTGCCCCTCAACGTCAAATGGTCTTGTATGGTTGGCTAGTACGCAGGCTGCTCCAAATCCTCAAATAATCTTGCATGTTTGGGCAACACGCAGGCTGCTCCAAATCATCAATAATCTTGCACTTTTGGCTAGCACACAGGCTGCTCCAAATCATCAATAATCTTGCATGTTTTGCCATCACGCAGGCTGCTCCAAATCATCAATAATCTCGCATGTTTGGCCAGCATGCAGGATGCTCCAAATCATCAATAATCTTGCATGTTTGGTTAGCACGCAGGCGGCTCCAAATCATCAATAATTAATGCCCCACCAGTCATTCCCTGGATTTACCAAGCAATTTATAGTTGTTTCAAGGTCCTTGCTTCCTGTATGACCAAGGTTTCCAACAAAGAAACAATAGCGCATTAGTATAACTGTTACAAGACTTATACTTGTAATCTTCATTATTCCAAACAAGAAATAAATGAAATTGAATACTTATCTGTATTGTGCATTTCCTCTCTGGTCCACAGGGTCCTGCTTTTACTTTATAAGCCTTGGGATCCTCCTGCAGACTGGGATGTTTGGACAGCACACGGGCTGCTCCAAAACATCAAATATTTAATGCCCAACCAGTACACCTTCACGCCGACTGGATTTACTAAGCATTTGGTGGTGCCCAACCAATCCCATACCTGGTTGGCACTCTCCATTGCCGAGCCAGCACATCCGTCTGGGTCATCGACCAATAGAAAGTAACTGTGCCACCGACCATTATAGGTCAAGGCTCTACCACTCTGCCTTAGGCTTGCCTCAGCCTTTCACATGTATCACAATCCCTCAATGCGCATAACAATTTTTGACCCACACAAGGGTGGCACTCATTCTCTTGTGTAAACCGACGGTTCCCTTTACGAACTCTTTAGGTGACTTTCTTAACTATAGGCTATCATGGTCCCATGATACCCACTCACACTACACAAAGGTTACCACTACTCATACAGTCCTCTTGAGTACCATTTTCTTCACTTTTTTTTCCTTTAATGTGCAGCACCAAATTTCATATGTATAAGCTGTCAACACAAAATGGACAAGCAAGCTCATCAGTATTGTTGCTCTAAGACTATAAACATATTTCATAACATTCACTATCCAACATTGAAACACCAGGAATGCATCTATTCCCTTAGGGTGTAGTCAACATTGGCATCCCTAACATAACTCAGCACCAGAAAGACGTGCAGTCCTTACTGATGTGAGCTATGCAGGTCCTAATCATACTTCAAGCAGTCTGAATAGTATAAACAAATGGAATATGTTCTACATAGTGATTCTAACAATTAGACTTGCACATATATATATACATATATATATATATCAGTCAAGGTTTACAGAACACTTATCCATTTGTAGATGTAGTCCTTCTTGATTAATGAGGAATGGGGGCTCCTTCTCTGAGTTGACAGTCCCTCGATTTTTCATCTCAATTCCTTTTGATGTTACATAACTTTCATATGTCTTACTGACATAATCTTTATCATCTCACTCATATTGTTTAACAATCATGCATTACAGATGAGACATTAATAATGTCTAATGGCGTTTCACCCGAAACCCATTTCCAAATCATGGAATCTCTTCCCATGAAGTTTGGCTTCTGCAGGCCCTCTCTCTTGGTCTTACTGCAATGTGTCTTCCTAGCACACTTATTAAATAGCCAAACAGTCAGCAACATTTAACATTACAATTCAATTCTGATTGTTCCATAACCAATCCTTGGTACTAATAATTAAATTCAATATGAATTAGCAACTCTGTCTACTACAGAAATTGATTTCTTTACCCATGAGGCTATCCTCATATTGCTTGTCCCTTGTAAGTGGCACCATTCTGTCCATTATGGATTTATGTTTGCCGCCATACATGAACATTCACTTACAACATGTCCTCCTGACATAATTTTACATAAGCCAAACAGTCATTAGCAATTATTAGCAAAATTTCAAATCTGAAAATTTACAAATCTGAGATTTACAATTCTTCTTTCTAACGGAGCTTAGATTTCTCAACCATGAGATTCCTTCCCATAAGTTCTGAATCGAATTTTCAAATCTGTTCCCTACAGAAATTAGATTTGCAACCATGATATTATTCTCATAACTTAAGTGTGAATATTTTCAGATTTGTTTCATGCATAAGTTAAATCTCACACCCATGAGAATCTTCTGATAACCTTTGGCTTGCACATGGTAGATTCTAGCCTTCATCATGGACTTACCCACATTGCCATGCCCAGAACAATCTACCAGAAATCTGAAACTTCAATAAGACAAACACTTGTAAGTCTCATTGCATATAATATTTCATTGCTGCAACAGTCACTAAAGCATTTCCAGAATTATAACATTCCATAATTCAAACACTTCTAGATGTTAACATATCAATATCACCAACTCATTTATTTCGCGTAAATCATTATCACACTAAAATTGCAAGGTACAGTCACATTATTCATGCAACTCTGTCCTTCCAACAGAGCACTCTGGAAGCCTGTCAATCATGACTACCTTCATGCAATTCTTCCCTTGCATTCATAGCAGCTCATGAAATGATCCCAGAATTACCATTAATTCATCATTTCATCTATTGTTCAATTGTAATGAAACATATACATATATCACAATCATGCATGCACACAATACATCTCCTCAGGTGTAGTTACCCACATGCAAGCATACTCACAACATTTACTCAAGTTTTTCATATGCATTCACTCAATGCCACCTTGCATTGGTTCATGAATGTTCTGTATTCAAACATATTATGACTTAATCATGACTATCTCGTATAACATGCATTACCATAATCAGGACCACCTATCCTCACTTGCTCTGGTTGTTAAACCCACAATTGACATACTCAAATGGCATGATATAATTTCATATGAATGCATTGAGATTCTAAGCAAGTATAGGGTGTAAGGATCATTGCCTTCACTTACCCACACCTCACCATACTTGGTAGGCTAACATTCACATTCGGACCCTCAATACCACATGCAAACCAAATCAACATAGTTCAAACATAGCTGAGGGGATCTTACCAAATCCTCTTTCAACATTTATGCAATTATGCATCAATAACCATTATCTGCATGGTTGTCATTAACATCACTTGATGTTACCTGATCGGTTGGCCTCTTACCAAGGCTACACGGTCCTTTTTCCAACCTCATGATCACAGATTTGCTGCACCATCCTTTCTTCATAAGGTTGTTCGCTTTATGAAACAACATCATCATCTTTAGCCATGCTTCCATTGTCTTTGGTCCAACAACCAAAACCAATCACCAACGGTGATTATCAACCACAATATTTATCATTAGTGGTTCATTGCATATGTAAAATCTCACTACTTTTACCAATATGTAATGTCATATGCATGCAAAACATATACTCATGCACTATGCAATGTTTATTAATATGTCAATCAATGCATCTTCATGCCACTCATCTAATCTCTTGCATTTTCAATATTCTAATGCCATCATTTTATGCACATAAAGATTATAAAAATATAAATGTAGTTAGCAAGATAGGGGTTAAGGAATTCTCCCTTTCTAATCCCTCATCTTTGCATGAACTTCCTCTTTCACATTGTAGCTGGTTCGATTTCATGGCATGCAATTCTAGAATTTGTCCGTATTGACAACAATTTGCCTAACAGCCACTAGAACTTTTCTGCTCCAATTATCTATGATGCATGATAGCTCCATTCGAATTCTGATTATGTGTCATTATTCCCTAATGGACAATATTTCCAATGCCTATCTCCTTGCTCCATTTCGACATCGGGTGTGGAAACTACATTACTTCAAAAATGACAACTTTCACCCCAATTCTGCACATTTTACACAGTGGTATTTTGGTCCAGAATGCCAACTTCAGCCACCTGTGAAAGAAAATCTATGAATAATCATGAAAACTTTTATACCAGGCGAGGTTAGAACATATAACAAGGAATGCTTAGCATCTCACGGATCTCTGTTCCAATGCACCATTCATCTTCTATGAATTTCTGGGTTTTACTACTTCTCACTTCTCACTTTTTTTCCCAAAAATCTCAAAATTTGGCCGAAAAAGGCTAAGTCCCATTGTTGGTCATGGCTCAACTTCTGCGACCATCACCAGATTTTGACCTTAATTTCCCCGCCGTGGCACAGGTTTTATCCTTAACTTCTACGCCCATTTCGCCAATTTTTAACTTTTAATTCGCTGTCGCGTGCATTACAGGTTTTATCTTTAACTCCGCTGCTGCGCACCATGCCTGGCGCAAAATTTCAAAAAGACGATTAGAAATTTATTTATTTATTTTTTTAAACACTGTCGCCAGCGCAGCGCAGAAATTAACACTAACTCTGTCGCCAGCGCAGCGCAGAAATTAAATTAGCTCTAAGTCTGCCGCCAGCGCAACGTAGAAATTAACACTAACTATGCCGCTAGCGTAACGCAAAAATTAAATTAGTGCTAACTCTGCTGCCAGTGCAGCACATAAATTAACACTAACTCTGCCGCCAACGCAACGCATAAATTAACACTGACTTTGCCGCCAGCGCAGTGCAAAAATTAAATTAATGCTAACTCTGCTGCCAGTGCAACACATAAATTAACACTAACTCTGCCGCCAGTGCAGGGTAGAAATTAAATTAGCGTTAAGTCTGTCACCAGCTCAGCACAGAAATTAAATTAACGCTAACTCTATCGCTAGTGCAATGCATAAATTAACACTGACTCTGCTACCAGTGCAGTGCAGAAATTAACCCTAATTCTGTCGCCGCAACGCGTCGCAAGAATTAACACTAATTCTACCGCCGCAGCGCATCGCAAAAATTAACACTAATTCTGCCACCAGCGCAGCGCAGAAATTAACGCTAATTCTGCTGCCAGTGCAATGCAGAAATTAACGCTAACTCTGCCGCCAGCACAGCGCTAAAATCACCGACAGAGCCTTTTCCAAAACTCATAAATACTTAGAAAAATTGCAAATTTTCACAGACAGACAGAAATTTTCTGGAATGTGCCCTTCATTCTTTATAGAGGTGAGTTACTACAGATCAAAATTGCATAAAAACAGTAAGAGAATGGCAAGAATTTGCATCTCTAATAAGGGATTTTCTTTTCATTTCACATTCAACAATCCAACCAATGGATTCACAATTAATCTGCAAGCATCCAACAAGCATGGGCAAGGAAAACTCATGAGTATAAGGGCATAATTCACAAGCTTTCCTCACTTCTGAAAACCATCAATCGACCACATAAATGTTGGTTCATTGTAATTAACAAACATCATTAAGATATGGGGCTGTAATAACCAACTATTCAGGATTTCAATCATGAAATTGACACACAGAAACTCATTTCCAGCCATGCTCAGCATTCAAGTTCATGCATTCAAAGCATCATAGACATTCCAGGGACAAGGATTCATAATTAATCAAGGTCTCAAGCACATGATGCATTATCTCATTTGCACATCAATTAACAACAACAGCAACGAACACACAACAACATGCCCCATGCACACACACAAAATCATATTTTCCTAATCTGTTGTGTGGATGTCGACCCAACAGCCATAGTGTTTGAACCTTAAGCTCTGATACCACTCTGTAACGTCCCCTTCCATCAATCTGATGTAAGGAAGGAAACGTTAACCTAACTACCGAGCTTATTAACAATCTCAGCCTCATTCATTACTAAGAAATGCATGGATAATTAAAACTTCTGTGTGTAAGTTCAAATTAACTAAGCACAACGGAATTAAATCCTATTTGAACACCCACAAATAGCAATGCATAACATATATATCACAGCAGAGGATAAATTCAACATATAGAGACCCAATCTCATTCCAATGCCCTGCATAGATCTCATATTAGGATAATCATTTCATCTCATTAAACATGGACCATTTACATATTGCAGAACACAAAATGCATATAGTTTATAATACAATGGAATAACCATAATAACATACATTCAAAAGGAGATACATCGGCCTATCTCTTCCAGGCATAATGATGAAACAGGCATACAATAATCCATCTCATTTTCATGCTATACATAGGCTTCATGCCAACTAGTTTGAGATAATCATTTCATTCAATTTACATGAGTAAATTAACATATAGGGAAAAACACAGAATGAACATCATTCAAACCACAGAGAATACTTATCTTTGAGATGAAGTTGTCCAACAACTGGCTATGTGAGAGCAACGTTCCACCCAACCATAGATATTTGTCCAACCTCTATTCTTTCAGCTGAGAGATCAACCCCGAGCTGGGCTGTGTATCCACTAAGGAGGAGCTAGACAGGCTCACTCACAGCCATGGGTTCACTCAAATGGTCATGCTAAGCCAACACACAGTTGGTTTTATTAAGAACACAAGAAGATAGAGGAGGGTAATGCTAAGTCAGTGAGCTCAACAGCAGAGCTACAGGCATCTCTAATGAACTCAATAGTCAGGCACCCACATTACCTGCCACATCCAATACAAGGAAGGTCCCCTTCTCTGCTACACAGTCCCTCAGGAAACCCTTCCCTCCAGTGCTCTTTAGGATGGGCATATAAAGATCCAGCTGCTAGCTTCCTGACATTCTAGCCTTCACTGGGTTTATTAAGCAAACTCAACCTCTGTTCCAACATCCACACTTGGATTTCTCACCATTCTGTCAACGAATAACTCAAATCCGTCACTAATTTTCTGGGCTGCAAAAGCTGGGTTTTCCCATGGATTTCGGGGTAGCTAATGCTCCTAAATTCGCCCTAAGGTTCATACCTATGGATCCCTCATTGGATTTCACTATCAAATACCAAATCTAGGCATTTTTTGCTCTTCAAAACGTGGGTTTTTGCAAAGTTGCGATTTCTAGTTTTTCTTACTGCTGACAATTCGTTTTTGGGTGAGAAATGATGCTGGGTACTTCCAAAATGGAATAGGGATGAGGAAGAAGCAATCCCCATGCGGTAGAGTGAATTGTGGTGTAAGAAAACAGAGCCCATACTCTGCCATAAGAATTTCTGGGCTGCCCATGCTTTATTAAAGCCATGGACTGAAATCTTCAACAACTTTCTTACACATAATTAAATGTCAGTAAGGAAAGTCAAATGGGTTATCACAATGGCATATGGCAGCGTATGGATCAATCCCACAATCCCCTCACCACTCCGTAGTAGATACACATGGCCCCTTCTCATTTGTTGCCTCCATAGCCATTTTTGGTATTTCATTGCTTGATATTTATTTACATCATTTTTACAATGTTCCATGGCTAAATAGCACATGGGTAACATAATGTCCAATGCTTTGCCATTTTAAATAAAATATGAACATACACTAGCGGGGCCTTGGCCTTAAGCTCCACGCTAGGTATACATACATCACATGTATACAATATTTACATTAGAAGCCAATATTTCATAAGGGTCGAAATTGGGGTATTACAGTAGGGGTGGAAACAATGGAAGTAACAATAATAGCAATTGTAATACTCCTCGTAAAGAGAATGCCAACCCTCCTCGGGAAGGCGGAAATGCTGGTGAGGATCGTAAGCCTAGGCATAAGGTGAAATTCCCTTGCAAGCTCTGTGGGGAAGATCATCTTACTCACTTATGTCCTCGAATAGAAGAAGCATCGAAGCATTTGGCACAGAGCCCATCTGTGTTGAAGGATCCCCTTCCTCATCATCAAAACATGGCTTCGCATGCTCCCACCACTGGTTATGGACCTAATGAAACGACAATGGCTTCTTCCAATACTAGTGTTTATGGATGTGTGAACATGGTTCAATCGGAGGTTTGTGTTGCTACTCGTCAACGTGATTATGGTGCACCACAACCCAATATGGGGAGTGAGCCTCCCCCTCCTCCTGACAATTCCTTACATATCGAGAAGCCCTCTAATATGCCGCGGATACCGAAATGTGTTCTCAAGCACTCTACGCATAATCCTAATGCTCGAGCCACCCAGAACTAATCCATTGTAGAAGATTTGGGCCAAACTCCGTGTGCCATGTTGGTTCTTGAAGTTTTGCAAGCCTGTCCTTCTCAAAAGCATGCCCTTTTGAGTGCATTAGGAGTTCGGGATGGGGGAAATCCTAGTGTTATCAAGTTCGATACTACTGATGTACAACCTCGCTTACCTTACCACATGGCTTTTCAAATACAGGTGGTGTGCCTTTAGAGTTTTGTCAAATGTACTATGGTTGACGAAGGTGCTTCCATGTTAGTAATGTCATTAACTTGTTGGAAAGATCTTGGCTCTCCTCCTCTTCTCATGTCTAGAAGCACGCTCACTGCATTCAACGATCGGTCTTTTAAGCTGCATGGAATTATCCCTTCCCTTGTTGTCTGCTTTGGAGGGAAGCCTGTGCCTATTGAAGTCGAGGTGTTTGATACACCCATCAACTACAACCTTTTACTGGGTCGAAATTGGATGTACCCTATGAAGGCTGTCGCGTCCACTATATTCAGAGTTATCTGCTTTCCCCATGAAGGCAAGATTGTGACCATCGATCAGCTGGATTTTGTTCACACTCCTTCCACAACATCCACAGGATCCATAGTCCCGCAAATTACTGATTCTTAGTCGGCAACTGGGAACATAGGTGTTGGTATGTACCCTTCATTGATGGGAACTTATACTCTTTCTGCATCTATGAACTTTATCGAAACCATTTCCGACGATGCGTCTCCTCCTTCGCATAATATGCCATTCCGTACTTCCTATTGTATTGATCCATGGAATTTACCATCCACGAATCCTACGTCTGGAGACATTATGCATGTCGGGATGTTTGTGCCCTTGTCTATAGCTGAGCTTGCTTATGAGCATATCCAAGAAGCCACTGCAGAACCGGATCTCTCTTCTTCCCAGACAGTCGAAGAAGATCCTGTTACGCTGCCAGTTTGGGCAGCCAACCCGTCTTGTTCACACGATTGCCTTGATGATACTTTTCCATCTGATGAAGCCATTATGGAGGCCATGTGTGGTAGTGAGAGGCCTTGGGAGGATATGCATCATCACTCTTATTTCCTTCTCAACCTCGAGCTCGTTGAGAAATAAGAGTTTAGGATGACTCTAGCAGAGATGGTTGGTCACCCTGTGGCTCTTTTAGAGTCGCATGATGTTTTTGTGGAGGGGAATATGGCCAATATTTCCCCAACCATGTCGATCAACATCTCTCGTACTCTCGAAAAGGTGGAGAATGTTTACATTGGTGCCGATTGTACTCCTTAGGAGATTACTATTTACACCGAATTGTTTACAGAACTCCGAGAAGCTTTCGCCTGGTCATATGAGGAGATGTCAGGAATAAACCCCCACATTGTTGAACATGAGATTAGAACGTATCCTAATGCTAAACCGGTTCGACAATGCTTACGTGCTATGAACCCTAGGAAGGCAGCTGCTATCAAGGCAGAGGTGGAGAAACTGCTCAAAGTTGGTTTCATCTACCCCATTCTCCTTACCGAATGGGTGTCAAACCTTGTTCCTATGAATAAGAAGCAGGCAATGATCTGTGTATGCACCGATTTTAGATATTTGAACCATGCATGTCCGAAAGACAACTTCCCCGTACCATTCATTGATCATATCTTGGATGCTTGTGTAGGAAGTGATATTTTTTCGTTCATGAATGGCTTCTCAAGCTATAATCAAATTCATATCAAACCCGTGGACCAGCATAAGATGGCATTCATTTGTCCATGGGGAACATTTGCATATCGGAAAATGCCCTCCGGCCTTAAAAACTCCGGAGCTACGTTTCAGTGAGCCATGGCCTACGCCTTTCATGATCTTAAGAAGATTATGGAGGTTTTTTTAGATGATCTTGCTATCCATTCTCATAAGAGAGCGGACCACCCCGAGCACCTCCGTATTATTCTCAAACGATGTATACACTACAAAATTCGATTAAATCCCAATAAATGCATCTTCGCTATAAGGATGGGTCGCCTTTTGAGCTTCATAGTTTCGAAAGAGGGTATTAGAGTTGATCCTTTAAAAGTTGAGGCAATACTTCAGTTGCCTCCTCCGCGTAATTTGTTACAACTTCAGAGCCTCCAAGGAAGAGCTACTTTTCTACATCGATTTGTAGTCAATTATGCTAATATTACCAAAGGTTTCGCGCGCTTATTGAAGAAAGACACACCTTTTATCTGGGATGAGCGAGCCCAACAGTCTTTTGATGCCCTTAAGAAAGCTTTGGTATCGGCCCCTGTGCTTAGTCCACCAGACTTCACATGAGATTTTATCCTTTATGTGGCCATGTCTCAAGAGACGATTGGCATGGTCTTGGTTCAGGTTGATGACGCGCTCATCGAGCATGTTATCTATTACCTTAGTCGAAATCTAGTAGACATTGAGCTAAGATATACTCACGTAGAAAAGCTGGCGCTTGCGACTGTCCATGCAGTCCAGCGGTTACGACATTACATTTTGCTTAGAACCACCACAATAGTAGCTCACATCAATCCATTTCGTTTCGTGCTATCACGACACCTTATAGGGGGTAAGTATAATAAATGGATTGTGATCCTTCAAGAGTTCAATCTTGATTTTGCTTCAGCAAAATCGGTGAAATCGTTGGTATTTGCTGAGCTTATGTCGGACCTTCCGAGACTTGATGAGGATGTCATTCATGAAGATTCCTTTGTGGATGAGCACTTATTTCTTATCTCGTCCGAGGACCCTTGGTATGGGGATTTCATTGTGTATCTCCAAACTTTTAAGTTTCCTCCACATTATTCACGAGATGAGTGACGGCATGTGAAACATCACACTAAAGACTATACTATCGTCGGTGAAACTTTGTATCACCGAGGAAAGGATTCCATTCTCCATCGTTGCTTAACTCACGAAGAAGCGGAACGGGTACTTAATGATTGCCATGCCAGGGCATGTAGCGGTCACTTATCCGGGCTTGCTACATCCCAACGTATTATGCAAGCCAGTTACTTTTGGCCTTCCATCTTTAAGGATTGTATTAACACTGTGAAGAGATTTCACCCTTGCTAGGCGTTTTCTCGGAACATACGCACGCATCCAACACCCCTTCATCCAGTCGTCACTGTCGGTCCCTTCACTAAATGGGGGGTGGATTTCATGGATTGCAAACCAGCTTTGGCTGGGAGGCATCACCATATCATAGTAGCCATGGATTATTTTTCCAAATGGGATGAGGCCATGCCTACCGTAAAAGCCGACGGTGCTACTACAGCCCATTTCGTGTTCGATCGAATTATCACTCGTTTTGGTATCCCGAAAGAGATTGTCACTGACCATGGCAGTCACTTCCAAAACAAGATGATGGAGAATTTGTCTCTCAAGCTTGGGTTTCATCAAGAACACTTTTATTCCTACTATCCCCAAGCGAATGGTCAAGTTGAAGCAGTTAATAAGTCTTTGAAGACCATTCTCCAACATACCATCCAACAAAGCAAGAACAATTGGCATATCATGTTATATCCTGCTTTGTGGGCATATCGAACCGCAGTCAAGACTGCCACCAGATTCTCACCATTCCAGCTAGTTCATGGTGTGGAGTCACTTTTACTGATTGAATGCGAAATCCCTTCGCTTAAGCTGGCCATAGAGCTCTTCCCTGATACGACAAATATTGAGCAACGTTTAATCCACCTTGAGCAACTTGATGAGCAACGTCAAGATTTCGTTGTGGCCATAGATGCTAACAAATTTTGTGTCAAGGTTTAGTATGATAGGTCTGTCCGTCCCCGACAGTATGTTGAAGATGACTTGGTCCTCTTATATGACCAAGCTAAAGAATCCCTGGGGGAAGGCAAGTTCAATCCCATGTGGCACAGTCCTTACATCTTGAGGTGTGTCCTGGAAAAAGGAGCCTATGAATTAGAAGGCTATGAGGGGACTGTCTTGAAGGATCCTAGAAATGGGCTCTACCTCAAGTGGTATTATGCTTGAACCTCTGGTTCAGGCTGATACTTTTGTATACTACTGTATAGTTGTTTCTGTACATAGTTTAGCTTTCTTTTGGTTTTTTGGGTTTGCTGATTTGCTTCCATTTGCTTAACAGATGTCAGCGGAATCTCCTATGTTCTTAGGTTTTGCGAATTGTGCTAGTCGTCATACGCAGCAGCTTGCTTCTGCTGCCTGGGTTATTTTCTCACATGACCACCTAGTTATGTCTTTAGGAGGTGCTTGTCTCGGTCCCACGTCTAACAACGTGGCTAATTATAGTGCTATCATTGAGCTATTTCGGGATGCCATTTCCCATGGTATCCTTTCTTTAGAAGTCTGCCTGGATTCACAACTAGTTGTGTCTCAATTGAATGGGCAGTACCGTGTGCGAGATCCTACGTTACTTCGGAACTTCCTAAGGGTAAGACTCTAGGAACGCCATTTTGTTTCAATTACATACATACATGTTCTGAGAAGTGTTAATCATATATCTGATGCATACACTAACTATGTATTAGATTTGCATTTGTCATATTCACCATGAAGCACACAAATACAAGAGACATTCATACATTTGTACATACACACATATAATAGAACCAGAGAGCCAAAGTTTTTATATAAATATGTCCAAAAATGGTAGTGTCATACAAAACTGGAGCCCGTAGCCCTCAAAAATATACATATCGATACAAAAAATGAGATCCTGGGATATATACTCCCTCCAAGGAGGCCTAGCTACCGCCCCGACAGGATGTGTCTCATAGTAATAGTGAACTGCATTGGCCACCCACTACAGTAACCACACCTAGTCACTAGGAACCCCCACTACATGGTGTTGCATGGCCTTAGGTAGTCGCGCCACCTCTATCTGTGGAACCCTAGAAACCATCCGTGTTAGGTTGCACCGTAAGGTCTGTAGAGTGTACCCTGCTGCAGCATCACCTACCTCATCACCCCTACCCCGACAACCATGTCTTGGGAAGCCATCAGGTCTCACTGGGCCTTTGTCTACAAGCAAACAGTCAACCATTAGCATATGAACTACCACCAAAAATATTTTTTCATTTCATCTATAATAAAAAATCCATAAAAATGTAATAACAAAAACCTAAAAAGAGTACTCACCAATGTCTCTGAATGCTGCGTCTGGTGGGAGTGGCATGTCCCTATCCTGGCGGAAGTCTATCCCTGCATAGGGGTAGTCCTCTATGGAAATTACTTGCCGGTTCCACCAGCAGAAGAACTCCTCAGTATATGGTGACGCCAGGCGGCCACCACCCTGTCATGTCAGGATCTCAACCCACTGGGTCAGGGTTGGATCGCATAGGCTATGAGGAGGGACATCCACCCTCGGACTAAGCCTCGAAACTCTCGAAGAAGAAGAAGCTGCATAGGATACTTCCATACCCAAATTTTTTGGCCTTCCCTTCTTTGCATTCTATGAATTGGGTCTTCATAGACCCCAGTAGTGTGGAACACCAATCAAGCACTATAGGCTGCATGCATTGTGATGCATAGAACATCACTGGCCTGGATGCCTGGTGCAGGGCTTTAGATCCAGTGATCCACACTAAGGTAGCCACAAAGATCTTCATGCTTGGATCTACTATGGAATTGATGGGCACCTGACTTCCCACCGCTCGTGTGTTTGCAGGACAATACTGCGCTATGTAATCCTGGACGGTGATCCCACCACCCACAATACGAGACTGAAGACTGGCCGTCTCACCTCGATGGGACAAACTTGTTATAAAGTAGATATCTTCCACTTCCAATGTGAGGATTTTCCCATTGAGACTGAAGTTCTATGCATCAACATCCTAGTAATCAATCAAGTGGCAGAGTAATAGTTTTTGGGCCCTCAAACCTCCTATACTCCAAAATTTATATAACCCACATGCTTGCAATGCCTGTTGTGGTTGCACATCATTATGCACGGCCTCATCTACTTGGTCATGCTCCCTCTTCCTCCACTCTGGAACCATCCTGGAGTGAGAAACAACAAACATTTTGGTCAATTTCTTTTCAAAAACCAACTACACGGCCGTACCCGTGGGATAATTTGTATACAGGTGCGGGTACCCGTGGTCAACCTTTACATTGACTACGCGTATCGTGCCCTACCCACGACTCGCATAGCTATAGCCCGCAAGTAGCGCCGAAGCCATTTAGGGCTTGGCCAAACAAAAAAATCCCACCACTGAAAACTAAAATGAAAGCATTGAAATGAAAGGTATGGATGAGACTACCAACCTGCTCTAGACAATTCGATGAACGGTCGCTTGTAGCTCCTAGAATCAACAACTGAAGTTTCAGGTGAAAACTAACCAAAAGCTCCAAATGGGTGAATAGTAAAAATGAATTGTAAATTGTAATTTTTTATTACTATTTATAATTTTCAGGACCCACTTGTCTATAGTTTTTACCATTTTATGCCATTCTAAACTAATATGATGTCTTGGAGTAGTATTTTTCAATCAGATTTCTTCGACGAAAGCTGTTCTGGACCATTTCACACCTACAGCAGGTATGTTTCACACCTCGCATATAGGTTAGATGTCATTTCCATGTGCATTATGCATTTGACCTGTTGACCACTTTCATAAACCCTAGGTGTGACCCCGCTTCGTAACCGACACAAAACCTTCACACTGTTATAGAAGTGTCGTTATGTGGCGGTAGGGATTTTCCAAACATGGGTACTCTAGTTAGACCCCCCTTTGTACATTATGGTTCCCATGCCGTTGTTTTTCCTTAGGATTGGGAGTCCTTTGTAGTTATGCCATGACATTGCAATAAAGACTCATACACTACTTTGTCTTATGCTGGCCATCTCCCTTAAGTACTCCTCTCAATTATATCATGTTGTGATTGCATTGCATCATCCTGCTTACCGCTTGAGCCCTGTGTCGGCTCCCGCTTACTCAGTTGTTAGCCTGGTGCCTGAGCACTTTTCCCTGTCGAGCCCTGCAGAGCTTAAATTTTCCCTTCACAATTTGATGTCCTTTTGACCCTGAGGGAACACACCCCCGAGTGTCCACATCCTGCATTCACTTCCTTGCATTGATCATAGGTATGTTCCACTGCTTGGGACTAGTCTGCTTGCTATCTGACATTCGTTCCCTCACTTGTTATACTATAAGCAATTTTATTCCTTTTCAAGCTTTTCCCAAATATGAAAAAGACAAAAAAAAAATCAAATATTCCAAAAAGTCGAATGGGATTATGGTTACTACTTCTTGTTGGTAGTTGTTGTGTCGCCTTTGAACAGAGCATTCATTCCACTCCATACACTATCAGTCGGGATTATAGTTGGACCTTAGGAGCTGTACTTGTATCTCAGTTTCTCCACCAACTGGTTAAGCTTCCAGTCATTATGGAGCCCTTTGTGATGCCTCATGCATTGCACAGTTTATGTCAAGTCTATGCTGCTTGAGTTTATCCATATGCTCATGCTCTTGCTCAAAGGAAGTCCTAAAACAAGTGTCGGCCACTCCTCAGATCTCTTGACTATTGCATGTCAACCATCCTTATTGAGTCAGTTCGCTTCACCTGATTTCTTCCAAATCTTTCATCATAGCTAGTACCTCGTGTTGGTTGATGGGGGATGCATTAATGCCCTCTTTCCAACGAGTCTCGTTCTGTCAACTTCAACCCATTTATTCTGGGACTTGAGACTTAGAGTTTGGTTGAGTACCTTGAGGCTTGCAGTCATTAGTGGCAGGTTCTCTCACCATCGACAGTTTTGGGAATACATCAATGTCCCTTGATCGATGGATTCATCCTAATGTTTGACTTCAACTCATTTATTCACACTCCGATGATTGTGCTCTGTGCCTTGATGCCCATCTTCATTATCGGTGGGTCATCTCGTGTCTGTTAACAATATTCATCATTGACCAGTAATTAGACGATGTCTCATCAGGTTCGACCTTAACTCCTTTATTCACTTGATGGGACTTGCACCGTCGAAGACTTGTGTAGAAGACCCTAGGTGATGGTGGCCTTTAGTATGCTACCTATGACTTTGACTTTACATCTGAGATATCACCTCTCAAATATTAGCAATTTGTACCTCGAGTTTGCACCAGTTGTTTCCTTTCAAACAGGAGACCATATCTTACTATAGAGGGATCATGGCTATGATCACTTATGACATGTATTCACTATGTACTGCCTATTCATGGCCATTGTATCAGATTGTTGTACTACCGATATGTATTCAGGGATACTATTGTATTATGACAAGTGATCTGCTCTTTCCACTTGTGTCTCCATCACTCCACTTCTGAGTTTTATAATGTATTTTGGCCATCGTAGCATCAGTATCTGACCTCACACATTAGGGGGCATCTGTTACAACGTAATCTTCCACCCTGTGAGCATCAACATTCTTTGTCCTGTAGGATCCATTTCACTTAATCAAATCCACTTTATATCCTTCAGATACTATTTTTCCCTATTTTTATTCCTCCATGCTTGTTGCATCACTATAGCAAGCGAGTTGTGTCTATATAGCCCACGGGTAGCATGTAAAATGGTAAAAATCACTAGTTTATTACTTTTTACTCCCAAAAAGCGATCATTGGGTGACCTTTGGCTCTCTATATTTCCAAGAAACGTCTCGATGTGTCCTTTCACTTACCTTTGAGAGGACTATATATTGAGCACATATGGCTTATGGACGGGAGGAGAAAGAAAAGCAAGAGAACTCTAGTGGATTTTTTCCCTATCTTGAGTCTACACTCATTGATCCTTGTAGTTGTGAACCCTTTATGTTCACTTTCCAAACTCCTATCTAGTTTGAGTTTTCAATTCATGGAGGATTGAAGTGGTGGAGGCACAAGTGGATTGATCCATATCTTGGTTCAGATTGGTTGTCGGTAAGAGGTCGTATCACATTGTACTTCTTCGTGTTTATCAATAGAAATACTCATATTCTCGTCCATTAATGTTGTAAATGTTGTTTATCTTACATTGGGTTGCATTTACTTGTTATATCATGGACCATTGCTATTGATGATGTTAATGTCATTTATATATATCATGTACTTGTTGTATATTGGCTGTCAAGACTAATTTGCAGATTCAAGTGCACGGATTGGAAAAGCCCCAACAGGGATCTACATCAAACGTTTGGATCGAGGTTGGTTACATTTTCCATTATCTTAGCATTGTCATTTATAATAGCATAGTTCTGAGAAGTGAGTTGATTTCTGGTAGTTAGCTGTCTGTAGTGGTCTCCCAAGCCATAGTGAGTTTTCTCCAACACAATTGTTTGGGAGTCCAAAAGTCGAGCTAGTTGAGCAGTCCTGAATTGTCATTTTACTAGTTATGCTATAATACTTGCTCATAACTCTTTGTAACTTTCTGGAATGTTATATTACTATTTAATGACTTTTATTAAATTATATTTAACCTTTTTAATCTCAGAAACACCCATCTCCAGCCTCCTCCACCCTCCAGTTAAATACCTCACCCATACTAGTCTATATATGTTGAGTAGCCCAGGAGCATTGGAGTAGATTGAAGCTTGTTGATATTGAAACATCAATGGTATCAGTACATTTTTCAGAGGCATAAACTCATATCAGAACCTCTCATCCACCCTTAGCCTTTGACCTTGCCCATATCCAGCAATTCTAGCTTCTGCAGTCACTATTTCAGTCAATTTGGAGAAGTCTTGAGTTTTTGTATCACTTATATAAGTTGGTACATTACAGTAGTATCCTTGCTTCTGCACACTCTCACCTATAATTTCCAAAACCTAATCTCTTTCCTACCATCCCCATTCAAAGTTTCCATCCCCGTCACTTACATCCTGCATAGTCTGAGAGTTTGCCTAAAAAAAATTTGCAAGTAAAATTTTATTAAACTCTGAAGTGGAAGACAATATCTTGGTCAGATCTTGGCTAGGATATTACAGTGGTATCAGAGCACTTTCCTTGGCTCAGCCTGTGGAGAGTAACTCTCAGTGGAAAAGTAGTTCAACACTATTTTCAAGTTGCATTTTTGGAATTAGTTCCATGTCATGGAAGATTCAAACTTTGAGTTGTATGAAGAAGAAGAATTTTATTTTGAGCCATATGAAGAGAAGGAGACGACCCCTGTTGGAAATTTCTATTTGCAGAAAGTTGAATATGATTGCCTTGTTGAACAGATGTTTGAAGAGGACATAGGAAATGATCTACCTATGACTAATTGGTATTATGGAGGAATACTCAATAGAGGGAACCCAAAGAAATCCTATGAGTACTTCATGGAGTACTCTTCTTTGAAGAAGGAGGTTCATAAGTCCTTGACCTTTAGAGACTATTGTGATTTGGATATTTGGAAGTTGTTCAAAGACCCCTACAATAGTGATATAAAAAGAAGGATTGCACATATGGTTGATGGCGTGTGCAAATAAGTCAAGGAAATATTTTTACCCCTAGGAGCTAAGATGGAAGGGAGGGATAAAGATGTGTCCTCACAGCCAGGAAAAATCAAGGGAGGAAACCAAGAGCCACCTAGTTCTTTGGGTGGAGAAGAAGTAGGAAAAAATAAAGATGAAGTTGTAGCCCTACATGTGGATCCATTCCAATCTCAACGAAAAGGAATCAAGAAGGAAGTTTCATTAAGGCCATTGGCAGGAACAAGCATTATGAGACTATTTGGTTTTCCTTTAAGAAGGAATTCCAAAGGTTGTGATATGATCACCACACAAGATGGAGAGACATCAAGTTTCTTGGAAAGAAATGACAAAGAAGACCTTGTTGGTGCCCCATTACTGCAAGAAATGTATGAAAAAGGTCAATGCATAGTGGAAGATCCAACAGTCAAACATTTGGTTGTTGGTGATGAGGGAGGTAAAATCACTCTTGATCGTTTAATGGTTGATTTCAAAATAAGTGCAGAAGAAATGGGACAGATTGATGAAGGTGAGACATCTTTTGGATCTGATCCAAAAGAGGAACATAATTCATATTTACAATCACCCCTTGAGCCTCACAAGGAAGCAAAAATTGAGCACATCTCAGTAGGGTGTGAAGCAGAGAAATGGGTGGATGAACAAGCCATCATAATTACACCACATAAGGAGGAGAACATGACACACGGTGAATTAGTAATTTCTGATTTTTATGTGTCATTATGTCAATCTGATATCACAACCACTTCCATTGAAAAGTTCAGAATGGTTGAGCCCCCTAGTGATGAGGTTCATAATTCTGGTGTAAAAAATGAAAGCAGTATGAAGGCTGAAACTTTGAGAGAAGATCTTTATGTTGCACCAAGGATGAATGAGCACTTATGTTGCAGCCCAAATTATGTTTTTGAGGACCTAAAAGATGAATATATTGCAGTAGCAACATATAGATCAGATTTCAAAACCTCAAGTGCAGTACATGAAATTGATCCGGTGATGGAAAATGAAGTGGAGGAACCTATGCAGGAACCTCATCTTCTTGCAGTATCTTTAAAGATGGATGAATAGAAGATCCAAGAGGCCCTGAAAATTCTCCATGAAACTCATGCTTCAGTTTCAAGGTTGTGTTGGGAAGCTGCTTTAATGGAAGACCAATCTTCCTTTGAAGCCATGGAGAATATCCAAAAAGCAATGACGACAATCAAAGGTAAATTCTTGAACCTGCTTTCTGATAGAGATAGTTTGTTGGAGCTTGTAGAGTTGTTTCATGGTGAATCCATGAAGGATGATGAAGAGATCAGAAAGCTCAATGATGAATTGATGGCCACCCAAAATTCTTTTGAGAAGCGCTCAAAGTGCCCTCAAAGAATCCAAGACAGAAATATTGCAGCTTCATGAAAAGCTGCAAAGACCCCCCTACCCTCCTACACACCATTCAGTCAAATTCATTTGGATGAAATAATTCTTGAGCATAGGGAGGAACCTCATGAGATGGTGGATCATGAGGATTATTCATTTTTATATGTGCTTGAAGAGTGTGCAGAACAGTTTGATGAGAACTAAGCACTTGACTTTTTTCCAAGGAAACTTGATTTGTTCCTTGAAGATAGTCACTCTCCCATGGAAGAGTGGGATGAGAGAACCCAATTTGGGCCAGCCAATAATGGAGAATTTGCAGCCATAAGTCTGATTACTGAAGGTTGTAGACATGCAAAGAAGATTCAGAATTCTTTCCCACATGTCCTAGATTCAGCAACACAAATGGGGAATGAACAGTGGGCAAAGAAAATTTTCTGGTTCATGTCACATGTATAGCAGGAGGATCATGACCTATCCCCATGGGAGATAGATCCTATTGCAAAAGAGATGGATGATTATAGATCATATAAATCAGCAAGCAGGATCTCTGATTCATCTACCGGATGGATGGATAGAGGCATCACTGAAAAGGAAAACCTAGAAGGTAAGAGTCCTATGTTTTGTTGCAAGAAAATTGTTTTTAATATTGCTGATTTTTCTATGATTTGCAAGCAGCAGAAAAGGCATAATTTTCAGCCATTTGATGTCACTCATCCACATATGGATTGAGTGAAATATTACCTAAAAAACATGAAATATCCTTGAAAAAAAATTTATGCTTATGGTCAAGGGAAGGCAGCTAAGCAGGCAAGTTTCCAAGATAAATTAATGGAACATTTTACTTACAAAAGTTGGCCTATGTGGAGGGAATCCACATGCTTGGAGGTATGATTTCATTTTTTCTCCAATGGTAGAGAGCTGAGCCATTGGATGTTTTCACTTGAAGAATCATTTTTCTCTCTACTTGGTTTGGTTGGCAGTAATGTCCCTTCAGTTATTCCTCGAATGAAAAGGCACATGTTTGATGATAGATTCTCTAAATTGATTCGGAAGATTGGGAAAATGCAGTTGATACTTTGGGATCCTAGCATTCATTGGAGTGACAGATTACCAAAGGTGAGAGAAAAATTTTGGTCCTTGCAGGAGAAACAGTGGGATATAGGAATTCTACTCAGTTATCTTAATGGGTTAAGATTTTTGTTCATGATTTAGTGCAGATAGAGTTTGCAGTGTAGTTTATTCTTCATGGTCATCTTGCATTTCTTTTATATCTTTTTGAAGGCCCCAAGTTTAATTTTCAGATTGTTCAGTGGATGGGGACAATTATAATCAGAGTGGTGCAGCAGAAGCTTGGTGGGATCCTAACATTGCTTGAGGACAAGAAATATTGGGAAGGGAGGACTGTCATGTCCCCAATTTTGGCTCATCCAGTACCATAGGTGAAAGAGGACAAGATCAACCCCTAAGGGAATTAAATTGTATTAATTATATTTGCTTAGAATTAATTTTAGCCTAAGTCTCACAAATTGTCAAATTTATTTATTAAAGGTAATATTGATAAATAAAACTAATGGATAATGAGCAAGTGGGCCAAGAGGGAACCCAGGTGGAAGATGTTGCCCAAAATGGAGTAGGGGGTATTTTTGGAGGCAATTATACCACAAGAATTAATTAATTATTAATTAATTGATTAAATGCTAAAGTTTGGATTAATTATGAGTTGTAATATTTTTATTAATATTTTATTTGTTATGTTGAATAAATGGAGAAATTGGCCCACTAATTTGAATTAGTGGATAAGGTTGGACTAATTACTTGGCGTAGAAGTCAAGTAAGCACTAGAGTCCAAAAATGTTGCCAAAAATGAGAAAAGAGTAATATTTCAGGAAAAGCAGCATAAATCCAGAAAGCAGGAAAGTATGAAAAGTAGGAAAGTTCAGAAAATAAGGAAAGTCAGAAAAAGAGGAAAAAAGAAAGAAATCCAAAGCAAAGCAAGCAAGGAAAGTCTGTCCACTCATGGATTACCTATTCTCACAGGTCACCAAGCCAAGTAACTTTCTCAACAAGTCAACATGAATTCTATAAAATAAGGACTCCAACTCCATTTCAGGACTTTTGTTAGTTTGAGAAATTTTATGAATGCATTTGTGCATGTGAGACTTGGGAGATGTGCCCCTAGTAAAGCATGGGAGATGTGCCCTAGCTTTCTGTGAAGGATGATGGCATTCGTCCATTTTCATTGATTTTATTTGCAGTTCCTATATCTGATCAAGTCGAATTTGAAGATCAGAAAAAACATCATCCAATTCCAGAGTTCAAATCTCCAAGTTGCCTATGGATTTCTTGTGAAATCACCCACATAAGATCCAAAGAGATGATGTAAATCTCACAATGAAAGAATTTAGGAATAATAGAAGAAGAGACAAGCAATAGAACTTAGATCCAAAGAAACTCTAATTGAGGCAAAATAATTAAACATGTTACTATTAACAGAATAAAGAACTGGTAAATATACAATGCTGAGTATGAGGATTCAAATTCACTAGGTTGAATTCAAATTGGCCTTCATGCACAGATCCATAATCAGTGGAGAGTCATCAATTCCTAACTAGGAGTCCACCTTCTCATCAGTGAAGTCATCAATGCACAAGTAATGGTCAACTGGGAGTCAAACTGAGTCTAACTGAATGTGGTTGGTGTAACTGGCACATGGAAGCACTAATATAGTGAAGGAGGCTCAATGGAGGGCACCATAGGAGTTAACTGGAGTTAGAATGGTCAATCTAGTCTCACTTGAGTTCCAATAGAGTGATAAACTCAGTAAAGAGTCAGTTAATACTTAAATCAAGGAAATAACTGAAGATAACTCAATATAACTGAATATAACTGGACTGGTAGGTGAAGAAGCCACCCTTTTCATGCAGTGGAGCAAAGGAGGGCGCATTAGTCATTGGGAGGGATAGAAATGATCTGAAAGTAGCTCCGGGGGCTAGTTTGCCGAGGACTAGGTGCCGGGACTGATGAACTAGAATGCATGCAAAATGCATGCAAACCCTAATTTTGCATGCATGAGTGAAAATTAAAATGACTGGAAAGCTAGTAGGACTAGGATGGAGTATAGGAATATCCTAACACCCCCCCTTAATCCATCCTAGGCCCTGGTAACTAAGACCAAAGGTCACCTAATACAATGAATAATAACAATCAATAAACCAAGGAAGTGGGAAATTTTCATGGGAAACATACCCCCTCCTCAAAAAACAAACTGTAAGGCACACACAAAAATAAATGCTCCAAACTCAAGAAGGTGTGATGCTTGGTCATATGTCTGGAGGTATCTTCTTCTTGGGAAGAAGTGGATCATGCTCAAAAAGCATGTGCTTGTACTTTCTCTTCAAATCGAATGTGATGAGAACAAGTCCAACAGTATGAGAATGATCCTTGAACCTTTGATTCGAATTAGCTGAGGTAGGATCAAATCTGTGAAAGTGCATATAGTCTTTTGTCTTCTCCTTCGATCCACCATGGGTGAGATTATGCCAAAAATAACTATTACATGTTTGCTTGAAAACAAAATTAGATTTAGGATCTAAAAAACAGTTTCTTGAGATCTCCTTTGAACCAGCAGGGATGAGATCAAAACTATCATATGCATGAGAAATTATCCCAAGCAGTAATTGCTTAGAATCCAAATTAGATCCAAGACTTGAATCATGGTTTCTTGAGATCTCCTTTGAACCATGAGAGGTGAGGTAAAAACCAGTAATTGCATGAGAATTTATCCCAAGCGAATGGCAATGGCCATAATCTTCAATAACCTTCTGAAAGCATGAATTTATGATCATATAGTAGTATAAAAGAGGAGACAGCTGGAGAGGAGCGAATGCATTACCTTCAGTAGCTATTTTGACCTCTGAAATAATCATGTGATCATGATGCAAACCATCAGACTCTGGTGCAAGAGAGGATTTAGGACCTTCTGCAATATCTAGAGTGTGAGATGGCATAGAAAGAGAAGAAAGTTTGAGCATGAGTGGAGAATCTGCAAGTTCTTTGTCAACAACTTCAATATGAGATGATACTGGTGCATGATCTGACCATCAAGAGGAGCGAATGCATCACTTTGTTTGCATTCGAATGGGTTGGGACCAAGTCCTTCATTCTCTCTACCAAATATTTCATCTAGGTGAGCCCATAGCTCTTTTGGTGATGAAAAATCAGGGAGGTCATATAACATCCAATCAGACATAGCATCCAACATTGATCCAAAAGCTTTATCAACTTTATTTAACCAATCAATCTTCTCTTCAGAAGATTCGAACTCTCTTTCAAAACAACAGTCAAAGAGATCATGGGTCTTCAAGTATGCTATAATTTTTGGTTTCCAATCATCATAGCTGAGAGGAGAAAAAGGAGAAAGAGGAGTGATTTCCTCTGAATTCATTGAAGTTGTAGAAGACCTGCAAAAACAATATAGAATAACTGCAACTGTGACTGCTACAAAAATGCAAAAACTGCTGCACTCAAAATCTTGATAATAACCTGCAAAAAACTCTCAAGAATGGAGATAAACAATACTCTCAACATGCTTTGATACCATGTGAAATTGCCCACATAATATCCAAAGAGATGATGTAAACCTCAAAATGAAAGAATTTAGGAATAATAGAAGAAGAGACAAGCAATAGAACTTAGATCCAAAGAAACTTTGGTTGAGGCAAAATAATTACACATGTTGCTATTAACAGAATAAAGAACTGGTAAATATACAATGTTGAGTATGAGGATTCGAATTCACTAGGTTGAATTCAAATTGGCCTTCATGCACAGATCCATAATCAGTGGAGAGTCATCAATGCCTAACTTGGAGTCCACCTTCTCATCAGTGAAGTCATCAATGCACAAGTAATGGTCAACCAGGAGTCAAACTAAGTCTAACTGAATGTGGTTGGTGTAACTGGCACATGGAAGCACTAATATAGTGAAGGAGGCTCAGTGGAGGGCGCCATAGGAGTTAACTGGAGTCAGAATGGTCAATCTAGTCTCACTGGAGGTCCAATAGAGTGATAAACTCAGTAAAGAGTTAGTTAATACTTAAATCAAGGAAATAACTAAAGATAACTCAATAGATCTGAATATAACTGGACTGGTAGGTGAAGAAGCTGCCCTTGTCATGCAGTGGAGCAAAGGAGGGCACATTAGTCACTGGGAGGGATAGAAATGATCTGAAAGTAGCTCCGGGGGCTAGTTTGCTGAGGAATAGGTGCTGGGACTGATGACCTAGAATGCATGCAAACATTAATTTTGTATGCATGACTGAAAATGAAAATGACTGGAAAGCTAGTAGGACTAGGATGGAGTATAGGAATATCCTAACATTTATAGAGCTAGTTTCTGGTGTAGAAGAAGAGCGATTTTTCTGTGATGTTTTGAGAGGTATTTAGGCCTATTCCTGATTTAATAACAGAGTACTGAATCTGATCAGGTTGAATTGAAATTTCATAATCATCTTCACCAAGTTCAAAGATCGAATCCCTCTTCCTTCTTCTATTCTACAGCTAGTTTCTTATGTGCAAGAGGAGAGACTCTTCTATCATCTTTTGAGAGGCACCATGGCCTATTTATGATGTAATAATATATTATGTAATGTTTTGATATCATTCATTTCAATACAAATTACAGAACTCTGATTTCTACTCCAATTTATGCACCCCTTCTAGGTTTAGCTAGAATTTGACTAGCTTTCAATGAATGATTCATAAGTCAATGTGTAAAAGTCCAAATGAAGTCATTACAATTCCTAGAGTTATCTAATATATCACATGACATTATCCAACCTATGTTTCAGAAATTCAATTTCATTTTAGTATTGTTTGGGAGTCCAAAAGTCGAGCTAGTTGAGCAGTCCTGAATTGTCTTTTTACTAGTTATGCTATAATAATTTCTCAAAACTCTTTGTAAATTTCTGAAATGTTATATTACTATTGAATGACTATTATTAAATGATATTTAACCTTTGTAATCTCAGAAACACCCATCTCCAGCCTCCAGTTAAATACCTCACCCATACTAGTCTATATATGTTGAGTAGCCCAGGAGCATTGGAGTAGATTGAAAATTTATTCTATTGAAACATAAATGGCCTCAATCAATTTTTCAGAGGTATAAACTCATATCAGAACCTCTCATCCACCCTTAGCCTTTGACCTTGCCCATATCCAACAATTCTAGCTTCCATAGTCACTATTTCAGTCAATTTGGAGAAGTCTTCAGTTTTTGTATCACTTGTATAAGTTGGTACATTACAGTATTATCCTTGATTATGCACAATCTCACCTATAATTTCCATAACCTAATCTCTTTCCTACCATCCCCATTCAGGGTTTCCATCCCCTTCACTTACATCCTGCACAGTCTGAGAGTTTTCCTAAAAAAAAGATTGCAAGTAAAATTTTATTAAACTCTGAAGTGGAAGACAATATCTTGGTCAGATATTGGCTAGGATATTACACTTTTTGTCACCAACTAATCGCTTCTGCGGTATGTATTGCTCGTGATTTTCAACAAAAAATCACTTTTGTAGTGTGGAATGCCAACGATTTTCACCCGAAAATCACGTTCGAAAGTTTTCCCACGATGATTGCATTATTCACGAATAGGTATAGGAGTTTCCCGCAATGATCGCGATTAGATACAAGAGCTACCTACGATTTTCTGCAAATATGCTATGGATCTACAAAAAATATCCCATGCCCTCTTCAATATTTCACTTGACTACTGAAATATGGCTCGGCTTGGATCGAATTTCTTTTACGATCTTGGCCTTCTTCTCTATGGAAGAATACTTCTTCGCAATGGAAGAATACAACACAATACAACAGATCTTTGCTTTCCTACCGTAGTCTTCTCCATAAATTATAGGCTACAATAGACAATTAATGATGGAGACTCTGATCTCCTTCAATGGATATTCTCTTAGATCAATACATGAGGGACTCACTAAGTAGGAAATATTATAGCACGTGAGTTCATATTGTAGGATTTAATACTCTAATAAATGGAAGCAATATATTTCCTAGTATATAATGGTTAATGGGTAATTTTAATATAATAATTCAAAACATATAGATATGAGGGGTTTTATAATTATGTATATGTGGGGCTAAATAGGGTGTTGGGGGGTTTGAATAGGTACTCTATGTTTGAATTTGGTGTGAATTTGGTTGTATGAGAAGTTAGATTAGTGTTTGAATAAGTATGATTTGTGTGTGAAGGTGTTGTGAATCCAATTGTGTTTGGAGTCAAAGTAGTGTTTGAATAGGTATGATTTGTGAGTGAATGTGGTGTGAAGTTGATTGAAAAGTATGTGTATGAAGTTGACCTATGTATATGGGGTTTTTCCCCACCTTGAAATATTTTCTATTAATAAGATTTCATATTTCACACTACAAGGTCTCTAGGGGTTATATGAGTTGTTCCATGTCACAATTCCAAGGGTAAAAATAGAAAGGAGTATTAAAAATGTCATGAAAGAAATGGATACGTAGGATATCTAATGAAAATGGGGGTTTTTAAATTGGAATGGTGTATTGGGAGGAATATCAACAAAAGGATTTTTGTAGTATTTTCAATATCTAGTGAAATTAAGGGTATTTTTAATATCCCATGAATGCAAATGATATGGCATAATTTAACTCAGTGAATGCAATATGGACCAATATGCTCTCCCAGAGACTTATGCCAGCTCTGATACCATGATGAATTTTATGGAGTAGAGGCATACACAAATAATTGAACAAATTCAATGCTAAACAAGCTGCTTCTCATACTCTTCAGTTAAGAGAAAATTGATTTGCTTGATCAATACTTAATTTATGATTACCATGGACCTTGTTGTGGAAAAAATTGCATAAGTGCACTCTTCCACTTGGTAAGAGGCTAGGCCTTGTAGGCTACAGTAAGGTCTCAGTCCTTGGAGCCCATGTGGGTTGGTGGTTGGTATTCCTCCAAGTGATCCTGTAATATATTATTAGTGTAGTTCACATGAAAAAAAAGAAATATGGATAAAAGGCAAAATAAAAGAGATGGGCGGAGAATGCAAACTCCAATAACAATCCAAGATATGCCAAACCACTTTTGTATTTCCCAATGGTATAGTTGTACAACAGCTAGGAGGTGTGGGATTCAAGGGAATCCAACAATATCCCTTAGGGAGGCCGTTCTTGTCCAAACGAAATGCTAAGTAGATGGTGAAACAATGGAGATAAACTCTTTCCCCTTGAAGGAAGGTAGTAAGGGAGCTTGGTAATGCTCACAATGGAAGGAAGTGGTGGGCTATGAGGAAGCTCCAACTCAAATCCAACAACATAACCTTGATCTTGATTTATCTCTACAAAATGCATGCCAATGGATTCCTTTTATAGGCCAAGAGGTGGCCAACAAACAACTAGATCCAAATGTGAACTCATATTCTCCATGAACTAGTTCCAAGGTACACAAGGGGGACTAGTTAATGCCACCAAGTGTGTGAGGAGTCTAATTTGGATTCTTGGAGAGGATTGAGCCTTCAATGCGCCATAGGAAGCTAGTGGTACCACCGTTTTGACAGTAGCACGACTATCGAAGGAATATCCGTGCGGTTGTAGAATGGGCATTGTTTTGGTAACATGCGCTATAGCACGAGTTAATTGTGTATTCCTCATGCTACCCCTTCTTTTGACTGTTTTTTGGCATTTTTGGACTCATTTTGTATTTTGGATTTGTTGAGGATTCCTTTGGTGAATTGCATTATTCATGTTGTTGGTGCCTTACTGGAAGAATCGCTAAAATGTCACATGTGTGCGAATTTTAAGTGTTAACTGATGCCCCCTGATTTTATGAAGTTCGGAGGGTACTATAGAGCCAATAATGAATCATGTTTTTTTTTTTTTTCTCTCATGTTATGTAGGACAAGGCATATGTGGACAATAGGTTCCTCCCATGGGGGAAGGTTGTTGGTGACGACCGTTGAGCTACAGTAAAGAATAGTTTTTTATACAAACAAGGCGGGCATACTCATGCTCCCAAAATGATGTCGGTGTGATTACAATAATAGAGGAAAAAATGTGTCACTTGAATATACTACTGGGACATGGATGAAGGCAGATTCAAGCCATGTTTGAGTAAAAAAAAAGGCACTACTGCGAAATGCTAAAGAAGTTGTATTGCTAGAAATCATGATATGCCCACAAGGGTGGGGGACTGGTATGGTTTGTGAAGAAACCTGATAGCTTCAGCCTACCAGATGGACTGCGACCATTATTTGAAAATGTGAACATTGATACTTTCAAAAGTACGTTTCCCCCTTATGCGATGATGTGTTGATGTTGAGCATAGGGGAAACCACTTAGTTAGGGAGCACTAATGACTCTGCCTACTAAGTTCGAGGTGATCCCTTATGTTGATTGAAAGGAATCCTAAGGTACAAATGCAACTACTGCAACTCTCAGAATGTAGTGTGTTGACATCGACAAGAGCTTAAGTACATGATAATATGAAGGTATTACCCTAAGAACAAAGATCATATTGTAACCAACTAAGGGATAGACATAAATGACACAAGACTGGTTGATAAGTGTGGGGCTCATAACTTCCTTTGATCAATGTAAACATGTGGAGTGGGTATGGTAGCTTTCCTTTCAGGATGACACAGATTGAAACAGATGGAGAAAAACTACAAATGAAAGGGCTTTGATGGAGATGCAAAACAGAGAGTGATGGTAACCAGAAAACAAATACTGCTAAGAATTGTTGAGACAGATCTATCGACAGGGGTTCACTTCATACTGTTGTCAATAAACCTCAACAAAAATCCCATATATATTGGCCTAGAAAGGTTTTATCCATTCCAGCGACACCCACAGAGCGAGTGAGGTATCACTCGATATACCTAAGGGGACTGCAGGAACCACATTTCCACAGATTGCAGGGGACATGCATCATTCACATTCAATCACAATGTAACCCAGAGATAGACATAATCAACATTCGAACCAGAACATAATCATCGCCTACTTGACATATTAATCAGATCTACTCAATAAAAGATATAGAATATCACATATTCATTCATAAAACATATTGAACCATATGGCGATATCAAACATTTGCGATAACATAAATTCAGTCACACTGCAACAGTTTACAAAAAGACAAAGATATCGACAACATGATTCTTCTCATTACTCAGCATCATGTCTTATAGATTACAAAATACATCCACAGAACCAATACAAATTCAATACAATACAAAAGCTCGAACCACAAATCAGATTCCAAAGAACAAATTGATCCAAAACAATGATTCACAGATAGATCCAATGATCGGTGCCAAAAACATCAGAGATAAAAGATAATGATCAAGATCAAAAATATTCCCTTAGTATTACACTACTACTCCTATTGATAGGCTCACTTGGCCGTTACAACTTGGTCCAATGACCCATTAACTAACTAACCACTTAACCAATTGTTCTGCATTATTGGCTCTATTGCACTCCACGAACGGTCCTTTTCCCATGTCGATGACCCTTTCATCGTTGAATGTACCAAACTTATGCACTTCTGACCCATGCCAACAGGCCCCCAACACAAACTTGTGGCTTTCCCTCAAGCCACCTCGGCTGGATGTTACTGGTGCATTCACCTGCATTTTGAATTTGTCATAAGCTGTCTTGATCTGATCGACAACTTGCTTGGCCGCTTCTTTGAGTGTTGCATATTCTTCTACTTATTTCTCTGATGGGTGTTCTCATCCTTCTTGCTGCACTTTCTCTATATTTTCTTTTACCTGTGTCATTCTTGTCATTGCTTAGACCACCAGTTGCTCTGCTTTTGTCTGAAGCTCATCTAAATGTGTTGTTCTCCTTTGTTCCCTTGTTCATGCCTTATTGACATGATGTTGTAACTATTTCAACTCTGTCACCTTCATCATTTGCGCTAGTAGGGGTA
Source organism: Larix kaempferi (assembly GCA_027924585.1). Lineage (NCBI taxonomy): Eukaryota > Viridiplantae > Streptophyta > Pinopsida > Pinales > Pinaceae > Larix > Larix kaempferi. The sequence continues at coordinate 3,320,716 of BSBM01000104.1, forward strand.
TCGCCTTAAGCGACCCTCTCAGTGCCTCTAGCTACACTTCTGCCTCGCTCAGTTGCACGTTCAGATGGTGCAACTACTCATCTTGGACGAGACTTCACCAAAACTTTGACACATCTTCCGCGATGCTCTGTGCCACTTTCTCTAATTCCACAATCTCTATCGCGGCCTCCTTTATGGCACTCTTCCTTTCCTCTACTTTATTTGGTGGTGTGCTCAGCTCTGCCCTTTTTTTCAGTTCCTCATTCTCTTTCCGGAGGTCTGCGATGACTACACCCAACCTCAATGATTTTGCCTCTACAAGCATATATTTTCCTATATTTGGTGCGTCTTCACATGCAACTGAAATCCCATGTTCCAATCTTCTTCTGTCCTCCACCGCCTATTCCCTTTCACTCATTACTTCTTATTTCTCTTCACTGAAATCCCATGTTCCAATCTCTGCTTCAATGCTTCACACTTGCCTCTTGTAGGTGACCATATGATCATGTGCTGATGCTTCGCGGTCGTTGATTTCTTCACTCACCTCAGTGTGAGTGCGATGCATCATAAACAATGGCAGCATGTTCAAGTATATGCTGATCAAGTCTTTTCCTAGCAGCACGACATCCAAATCTTCATCTCCTGCCGTGATCACACTAGGTAATATATGTATGATCCGTCGCTGAGTATCGATATCCACATCAACTCTCCTTACTTCTAACGTACTCGGCTCTGCTTGGCCTCGTTGTAGCTTTGTTTCCATGATTGCAGTACTCAATGTCTGCAACAGCTGTGATACCTGATGGAAGTATTCGGTCACATGTTTTGTTACTTTCGTGCGGTTCTCCTCCGCTATAGTTGTTATCTTCTCAAGTAGTTGGTTCATTTGGTGGTCAGGGAAACCAACAGTAGTACTCCCCTCGCCTATGTCCATCATATTCTTTGTTCTTGATTCCTGTCGTTGTTCCTCTAGCTCCGAATCTATCGTAGTGGCTGATGATGTACCATCATGGCTTGCGGTGCACAATTGGTCATTTGTGCCTTCACCCTCATCATATGAATCTTTTGTTTCTTATTCTTGTGCCTTTGGCACATCTGGTGGCTTCCCGTCTTCTGGGTCTGATAATTGATCCTCATTGACTGGAACTTTCCATTCTTCCATCCATTCCTCCACTATGCAATCCAGTTCTGGTTCGATCATCTTGTATTCTGTCGTTAGCCACTACTTTTGTGGGTCTGTGTGCACTTGAATGAATATCACTTGTGGCCCTACTTCCAGCTTTGCAATTCTCCTATGCTTCTTTGCTTCTTCTTCTATTAGTCGCAGAATCTTCAATGCTTATGTTTGAAGTTCTTCTAGGTAAATATAAAATTGAATGTTATTACCTATTTTCCTCTCCTTGTCATTTAATGCCCATAAGTTCTGATATCGTGCCCCTCGACACACTTTGGCTATTTCTATCTCCATACCTTAGTACTACGGTGGCTCCATCCATGCAACCAACTCAATCAATAATAGAAGCCATGAGTATGTGAATGGTTTACCTTTATCTTGGCCTGCTACCACATCCTCCATTGGATCATTTAACAAAAATAACGACCAGTTAATTTGAAATCCGGTTGCACACTACTCCGTCGATGCAATCACCCCCGATGTACACTAATTGGGGCGATTCTTCCTTACCATCTTAATTGCTAGCAATTTCGCTGTGATCCTAACTACCTAATCGTTGATTGTGTCAATCAAGTATCCTCGGGTATTTTTCTCCACCCCATACTTTGTCTTCATCTTTGCATCTAGCTTCCTATCACTGTCCTTTCCTTGGAAGTATTGCGAAGGATCCACCCTAGCCTTGGGTAATCTAGTGATCTGTGAAATGAGATCAACGGTGATCAGAATCTTCGTATCCAACCATAAGTATCCACCGTGAAATCATACCAATAGTTGTTTTATACATTAATTTACTTTTGTTGACCTCCCAAAATGCGACATGTGATTTATTGATAGGATCCTTGATCGCTCCAACCCCAGCGCCTACTACATTTGCTCCCTCGTGATCGGACCTCCCTCTCCATGCACTCTCTCAATGTATGTGCGCTGAATGCACTCTGGATATGCCAAAATATCATGGTCATTGTATTACAATTTTTGTAGTCGCTGCAATACATCTCCGGTGGTATGGACACCCTTCGGTGTCGCTGGCTCTTTGGTAGTATACTTGGTATTCTTCCCAAGTCTTATTGTTGGTGCCCTTTCCTTACATGATGGAACGTACCCCAAAATCCCACTACTGTCAGACCTTGTTTCCTTCCTCTTGTTGCTGGTGTTTCTTCTTCCACAGAACCTAATGTGCTTGCTTCTGCTCCTGCCACCGCCACCCTTGCCGAGGCACAGGTATTCTTCGTTCTTCTTCCCGAACTTGTCGGTTAGTTGGCGCTTCTCTTCTTCCTGATATCTGCACTGGTGTGGATGCAATTTATGGCTGCTCTTCAACAATGGTCTCCCTTTCCATGGGTTGTTCCTATGTGCTCGTGATAGATATTACATGCACCATTGCAGATTTCTAACTTCACTTCTATTCATCTTGGCTTTGAATCTTCTTCCACTATTCTCACAATGCACAATGGGTCGAACTATGCACTTGTGCATGCTTTAATAACTTTGGCTTCCCGCTTCCCATCCATTGGGTCCATTTTGGACAATGATTTCCAAATCCTACGTCAATTTATTGAATCCTCCATCAATTTACCAAATACTGCGCACTCATTGTCCATTCAATGCACCTTCATCCACTTGCGTCGTCATCTGCTGCGTCTTAACATCTGCATTTATTGCCCGATTTGACCAATTCGCACCCCACCGGATGTTGATAAGCCCCAAACCTTGACTATGTTTTAACTTTGTCACTATCCCATCGACATACATATGAATTCCAACCTTGTCACAGTTACTTTGACAGAAGAAAGAACTCAACTCTTATCGCTGCTCTGTTGACAAACTCTCGATCTTCGCAATGTACCTATTTCAATTTTTATTTTTTTACTGTCTTCCCCAGTGGCTCTGCGCCAAGCTATCCCGATAGGGCTTTAGCCGGCTTCCATTCACTAAATTTGGTAAAAGTGTTCCATCTAACTCTTACAACTAAATTGGACCCCCGTTAGTGATGAAATTTATGATGTATGGACCAAGCCAATGCATCTAAAGCTTACCTGGGTGCTTCGTGAACTTACTGTCATACAGGAGAACCATATCACTGCACTAAAATTGATTTTCCTTTACATGGAGATGATGCCATGCCTTTTGTTAGTATTTTTATACCTGTTGATGAAATCCCACGATGAAATGATCTTCTTCAAGTTGTAGTAGTTGCGCCAATATCTCTTCAATGGCTCTGTCGTCGCTCATTCCTTCCACTGCTACTATGCGCAGACTAGGGATGATGTACTCCATTGGCCTCGCTGCTTCTTTACCATATACCAACTTGAAAGGAGTCTGGCCTATCAATATTTTGCATGTTGTCCTATAGGCCCATAATATCGAAGGAATCATCAAGTCCCAATCATCGCGGTTTGTATTGCATACCTTAGTAAGCACAATCTCCAATATTTTTTTCAGCACTTCAACTGCTCCATTTACATGTGGGTGATATGGGTTACTCCTTCGATGTTGAATATGAAATTCCTCCATCATTGCTCTGATGGTTTGATTGACGAAATGTGTGCCTTGGTCGCTCATTAATATCTTTAGACACCCAAATCTGGTGACCACATTGTCAAAGAGAAACCTTGTTATTGTCGCAACTGTGGAATCCTTCACCAGTGCTTCTTCGGCCCATCTTGTCATGTAGTTAGTCGCAGTAATGATATACCTCGCACTTTTTATTTTCCCTAGTGGATTAATGGGTCCCATGAAATCTACTACCCACTTGTCGAAGGGCTGCAATGTCAACTGAGGCACTAGCGACATCTCATCCCTTCACGATGGTTTCCCTGTTCTTTGTCATACGTCACAGCTCTTATCATAATCTATTGCATCGCCATTAACTGTTGGACACCATAAATTAGCTATAAGTATCTTCCTAGCAGTTGCACTCTCTCCATAATGACCTTCTGCGATCCCACTGTGAGCTTTCTCCAATACTCTTTATTGTTCATGTGGAAGGACGCATCGATGAAGAAATTCATTTGGTCCCATCTTGTATAACTGGCCTACGATTAGTTGGGAAGTCAGCATCCCAGACGACTAATTGTTTCTTCTGACTAGTGGTAAACTCCTCAGGTGCTTTCCCCAACACCAATAACTGAACAATTTTTTTGTAATGGTCATGGACCATTCCAATCCTAAATAGTTGCAAATCGGGAAAGCCTTCATCGATGCTCCTTGGTTTTTCACTTGATTCAATCCTCGACAGATGATCAGGTCCCACATTCAATCATCCAGGCTTTACAAATATTTCAAAATCAAATTCCTGGAACAACAGCAGTGACCGACAAATATTCCCCCCAACACAGGCTTGTTGACTAAATACTTCAATGCTGAGTGGTTAGTAAACATTTTGAAGTGTCCCCCCAACAGGTAGTGTCAGAATTTTTGCAATGCATACACCATCGCCAAACCTTCTTGTTCTTTCATTATATAATTCTTCTCTGCGGTGGACAACTTCTGACTCGCAAACATGATCGGATGGTAAATTGACCCTTCCCTTGACTGGGCCAATATCACCCCCAGCACAACTAACAAAGCATCTACATGGACATGGAATTATTTCTTCTAGTCAGGGAAGACTAATATCGGTGTTGCGTCCATATTTTCCTTTAGTATGTCGAGGCTCTTCTGGCACTCGTCGTTCCATTTGAACTTTGCATCCTTCTTTAATAACATATCCATAGTTGCAGTAATCACTACGCACCCCCTTATAAACTTCCTCTAGTATCTTGTACGGCCCAACATCACCCTCAGCTGCTTTACTGTCATTGGTGTTATTAAGTCAACAATCATTGCAATCTTGGTCGGGTCGACCAACATGCCTTCCTTGCACACAATGTGTCCCAATAGAATACCAAATGGTGCACAAAAGATACACTTCTTTAGATTCAGCGAAATATGATGTTGTCGACATATTTCCAACATCATCCTGAGGCTCGCAACGTGGTATTTAACCAACCCATATACGTTCCATTCATCCATGTACACCGCCAAAAACTTATGAATTAAATCTTTGAATGCAACGACAACTAATCTTGAGAAAATTATGGGAGCATTCTTAAGACCAAAAGGCATGACTATGTGTGGCTAGGGTTTTCACCCTAGCTTGTGCAAATGGGCAGCTACTAAGGAAAATGGATTCCTTAGTAGCAGTTCAAGAAAATAGTAAAAAACTAATGTAAACAATAAAAACTGATCTAACATATGCGTTGACATTCATAAAATAAACTCGCAGTAAACAGTAAAAAATTCAGATCTTCCATGTAAAACAAATTTTATTCATAAAAATGGAGTTACACATGAAAGGTTACCTCAATGGTGAGGTTGGTTGAGCTTGAGCAACTGTAGGGACAAACTGATCCAATGCTCCCATGGTTCCTTCTCTTCTCCAAATGCAATCGGGATTGGCCAAAATAGCTCACTCAAATGGTGAGTCTGAGCACAAATCGTGGGCTTAGGTTCTCAAGAATGAATTTGGCAGCATAAGGATAAACAAGAATGTGGATGACTAATGGGGAGCCTCTATCACCTTTTTATATTTTTTGGGTGATGGAGAATACAACCATGGTTTAGGGTAACCAATGGTATTGGTAAAATGGTTTAGGGTTTCTTTTCCTCTTTTTCCCTCTTTTTTCCTTTTTTGAATATATTTTTGAATTTTATTCCCTTTTAATTGATTTTTTGGGATTTTGGACCCCTTTGGAAGGTTTTTGGTATTTTTTGAGGAAATGTAACTATTTTGAGGAGAAAAAGATGGATTTTAGCCTTTTTGGTGACCATTTAAGAGTTTTTGAGGTTTTAGAGGCTAAAATGGTAGGAAAAGTGGACAAATGGGTCATGTGACTAGGCAAATGAGCTGGTGAGCATTTTTTGGGTGTTAACAGATTGCCCCCTAATGTGTGAGGGAAGGATCTCATCGTATGGCTGATAGACATCATTATACTATGATAGTTTCTTTGTCTTTTTCCTGGGGTTTGTAGGAGAGAAGAGACTGATTGGAGACTGGAACAATGGTCCCATACAAATTGCAAGAACTTAAAATACATGTCCTCAATAATGAATGAGGAATAATCTCAATATATGAACGAGGCGGGCATACCCATGCTCGTATTAAGACATATAAATAACAATAAGGCCCAAAAAAGGGGACCTGAACAATATATGGAGAAATGCTGTGTATATCATAATGGTCCAGAGGGGATACAAAGCTGGGACATACTCATGTTCATACCATGACTGATTTGTAGAACTGATACACTAGAAAAAAGCAATAGTGGTTCTGAATTTGATGTCAGAAGGACTGATGGTCTATTGGATATGACTGTGATCAACAACTGGATGGATTCAATGACTGTGGGTCAGAATCTCAAGGGTACACTGAACTGCATCTGAACTTTGTATTTGAAGAAGTAGATAACTGGGGTACTTCCGAATACTATCGCCAAGCACAACCCAGATATCTAAAGGAACATATAACTAGTTGTTCCAAAAGAGGACTCACCAATGTGCTAGATTCAGGTGACATCTGGGTTCTTCAAATAATAACTGAAAGGAAAAATACCCTATACCAATCTCATCGATGTGATCAAGGTGTTGACATCGAGCATGTGAGAAACAATCATTTGGAGTGGCACTAAGGACTCCTTTCAAAATGATTCATAGGCACTCACCACTAATGGTGATGAGTCCAAGGCATAGGGACCTCTGGGTCTATACTCTGGAATAGATTGGTTGGCGTCGACAAAGGTAGACCTACAACTACCAAGGCAATGATGCTTCCTCGATAGGAGTGCGGGGTGTACAACCAAAAGGTGATAGTACTGAAGATGTGACTGACGTATTGTGGGGATGGGGAACAACTAAGGTTGCAGAGTGGGGGGGGCCCTGAAACTTCCTTTGTCCAAAGTAGAATGACATGGATGACCTGGTAGCATATGAAATTAATCTTTGGGTACAGGAATCATGGCTTAAGGGACCAGGGGTAAGGACTGCAGTGGGGAAAAACTCAAGGTGACAAACTGGTGATCATATCTGGAAACTCTAAAGGTGGCATATCCCATAATACTATGAATAAAGGAAACCAAATTGGGGAAGCTGTCATAATAGTGTGACTAGATATGAGTTGTTGTGGCGCCAAGAGGCACCGTTGGGGCCTTCTTCATTGTTTAAGGAGCTCAAAGAAGGAATAAAGGTGTGCTCAAGAAATGGTACTATCATGTGGATTTAAACGATCCCAGGACAGTTCATGCTTGAGGCTGATTTCAATTTTAGAGAGTCTGAAAGTAGTAAGTAGACTCCAAGGGTGTTCATTTTCGTGTGTTAGTCTCTAAGGCCCGAAAAAGAATAAAAGGATGCAATGAAGAACTCTTCTAGCCGATGTGGCTAGAGTATTAATTTTTTGTAATTAGTCTACAAGGTTCAGAAAAGGGGTAAACTTATACCAGATAGACTCCCTTTCAGATACTTTTAGCGAGTATGAAAGGAAGCAAGTTTGCTCGGTGATCTTTTCATTGTTTTAGGAGTCATAAAAGAGCTTAACAAAAACTCCCTTAGTTCCTTTTTCGTAAAGGAATTGTTCATCCCGAAAAAGGGGTAAAATTATACCAAACAAAAGTAATGGTGAGGAAAGGAGGAAGTGTTCAATCAAGGGACAAGTATGGGGACCAAGAATAGAGGTAAGGGGGAACACTGATGGGGTCTCCTTGCAAGTTGATGAATGATAGCAAAACAATGCCATAGTTGCAGTATGGATGGAGTGGAGGGCTCATGTATAAGATGCGATGCATGATTTTGTAAAATCTGACAGCGATCGATGTGGCACACAAATCGAGGCAGCAAGGTGTGTGGACACAATGTCAACAAAGGTTTTGATGAGTGTGAGAAATGATCTCAAGCATCATCACAAGTGTGGAAAACTAGATCCGGCGATGTAGAAATTGTCAAAAACGGACAACGATCGATGTGGCACACAAACCGATGCGATGACGAGCATGTGAAAAATGCCCAAAAAATATGGTGGTGAGAGCGAGAAATGATCTCAAGCATCATCACCAGCGCAGAAAACTGAATCTGGCGATATCAAAATTGTCAAAAATGGACAACGACCAATGTGGCACACAAACCGAGTTGGCGAGGGAGCATGGAAAAATGTCTAAAAAATATGGTGGTGAGAGCGAGAAATTATCTCAAGCATCATCACCAGTGCGGAAAACTGAATCCAGCAATATAAAAATCATCAAAAATGATAATGATCGATGTGGCACGCAAACCGAGGTGATGATGGGGCATGAAAAATGCCCAAAAAAAGGGCTAGTGAAATCGAGAAACTGACTCGACCACCGAGAATTTCTCGATGTGCTAAATCCAATGGTATCAATGGTTTGGGAAACAGACTTCGTATGACCCCAGAATGGTTGAATGAAAATGGGTCAAATGTCTATAAATAACAAGTGGACCCATAGTGACATGTGTCATTTGCACTGTTGAGTTTGACAGGAGATTTGAGTGAGCCACAGGAGTTTTGTCATTTGCAGGGGAACCGACCATTGGATTTCCATTCCACGAGTTGCAGGTATTTCTATTAGCCCTTAGCTTAATTTTATTCAATTTCAAGTGGAAATTGGGTCCTTGGGGGTGGTGTACTAGTCACAGGGGTGACCTATGTGGTATAGCCCAAGTTTGGGGGCCCTTTCCATGCTCTGGATCACGGTTGTGGCCTATATAGCTGCGATCCCAGATCGCAGTTGTGGCTCCCACAGTCGCGATCGGGATTGCGCCTGTGGCTCTCATAGCCGCGATCGGGATTGCGCCTGTGGCTCCCACAGCCACAATCGGGATCACGCATGTGGCTCCCACAGCTGTGATTTGGATTGCAACTGTGGCTCCCACAGTCGCGATCCAGATCACAACTGTGGCTCCCACAGCCACTATTGGGATTGCAACTGTGGGTCCCACAGCCGCGATCCAGATTGCAACTATGGCTTCTACAGCTGCAATCATGATCGCGACTGTGGATCCCACAGCCGCGGTCTGGACCGTTGCTGCGGGAAAATGATAGATTCATGTGATATGGTTGTAATGAAATTTCTTTGTGTGTTTGGCAGGATGCCGAGGGCATCCTGGAGGGAGTGTGAGATACTAGATGACCTGATGAGGATCATCCATCGGGATCCTTGTGTGCAGGTGACTTTGGCAGTGGGAGGGATGCTAAAGTTCACATAGTTTCCTCTTATGCGTTCAACGTCCTTTTTGCTGAACAAGTTGATCGAGTTCTAGGACCTGAACATTTGGGCTTTCATGATTCGGGGTGAGAGGTTGGATATCACCTTGGTAGATGTATAATTCTTTATCGGATTACTTTGTTTGGGCCTGATGGTGGACACTCAGCCGAGGAGGTCAGGGAATGTGGAAATGGATGATCTGCTACAAAGGTATTGTGTTCTGGGTGATCGTGTGCATTAGAATGCACTGTTAGTCAAAGATTTGTGGGATCCATCGACCCGAGCACTTGCGGCATACGTGGTTTGAGTACTAGGATCACAGGCACCCAAATGTGTGTCCGGAGGGTAGATGCAGCTAATTCAGTGAGTGCTATCAGGGACTTACTACGCATGGGGGAAGATGTTCCTTTCCCTTGTTCAGCAGGATTTGAGCAAGGTGAGGCATCTTGGAGGGGAGTTCACCTTTGCTTCCTTTTTGTGTTGTTTTTTCTTTGAGTGGGTGCCTTCACTACGGCCTCGCATTCCTGTCCGAGATGGAGGGGTGATGGAGCCGTGGATGGCGCAGTGGGGGGTGATGATGCCTCGCTATGATGGTGGGGATGTCAGACAGTATTTTATTGCATAGACTTTCAGGCAGTGGCTGTAGATGCCATTTTTGTTTGATGATTATCCGTACCGGGGGATGGACTACCAGAGGGACCCTAAGCTTCCACAGCCTCCTGGACAGGCCTGGGGGCCTAACGATATGTGTTTGTTTTTGTTTCTTCTTGGCATATCATATGGTATTGTTTGGTTTCTAGTTTATTATGATAGCTAGAGATGTTATATGATATTGACCTCTTATTGTTTTTCATTGCATATGTGGGACCACAGCCACCAGAGGGGCATCAGGTCCGGGGGGGTCGTATGGTGATTGCAACCCCACCTACCCCACGTGCTCAAGGAGCCGCACGTCGATGGGAGGATGATGTGGACCTAGATACCTTATGGGATGGATTTGATCGCTTATTGAGCAAGGTGGCAGATGAGGGTTGGCGTGACCTAGACTCAGAGATATTGGATTTGTGTTACGATGCTCCATGAGATTGGAGATCGATCATGATATTGGTTGTTGTTTTGGCAGCAGAGAGGAGGGCTTGAGATTTGCAGGACATTCCTGAGGATGATGAGGATCCAGAGGAGGAGTATCTAGAGGAGGAGGATCCATAGGAGTAGCGGGGAGATGATGAGGACACGGACCGAGGAGGGTACTCTGACTAGATTGCTCGTTGTCTACCCCCAAATGCTGATGAGCATATGGGGATATTTTTTATATATACGGTTGATGTATTTTTGTATATTTGGGTGCTAAGGGAAGCCTTGATATTTTATGACTATATGATATATATTTATGCACATGGATGCATTTTTTGATGGTATAGTTGCTTATGCACATGGATGCACATTTTCTCATCGTGTCATGTTTTGTTGCATGTGGATGCAATTGTTATGTTTCTTGTATGCTCATGGAGGATTTTTTTTTATGATATGCGCGTGGATGCAGTGTTATGATGGATTATTTTTGTTGTTTCTATGGTTTTAGATGCCTATATGATGTTATGATATTGCATGGTTATGGTCCTACATGTTTTGGTTGGTGTGCCAATCTAGGATGTTTTTAGCCATTTGGTTTGTGACACTATTTTGATTTCTTGGGACATGAGTGAATGTAATGGATTCGAATTGTCTAATCATTTGTTTAGTGTGAAGGAACTTTCTAAAGAGGCGGGGATCGCATACCTGGTAACAATTGTTGAGTTTGGCAAGAAGAATCTGGGAGTATAGGAATACTTGAAGATAACTTATACCCATCTGGAGGGCAGTAGTCAAGAGACCGGTCACAGCATCATACTCATCCTGGTTATTAGTAGCAGCACCTATGCACACTCCATCGAGGTGGATCAACTCATGTGAGGGGGAATAGAGTACCCAAGCTGTGGAGGCGATATTTGGAGACCAGCGACTTGCACCGTCGGCAAAGCCAACATACTAAAGTGGAACAGGATCCATCTGTAGTCATGTAGGAAAAACAAAATGTAAGGTTTTTGGAAGATGAAAGCAAAAAAAAGAATCAAAGCTGTACAACATGGACTGTAGTGTCCAAAAAAGTGTTATGGGTAGAAGCATTTAAGGTACAACCCATTATGGGGGTTGCAGAGGGATACCTTCTGAATCGGTCAAAATGTATGCCCCATTTCTGAGGTAAGTGTGTATGATGTATGGGCCTTGCCACATGGATTCAAATCTTCCTTTGCTCATTTTACATGGGCTTGGTCATAAACGAGTACAAGGTCTCCTTCCCTGAATACTCGTGGGTGAACATGTTTATCATAGCCGACTTTGGAGAGGCTATTCGCGGCTTCAATTGTTTGAAGAGTTGCGTGGTGATCTTTGTCAACTTGTTCCAATAGGATTAAGCGTTGTTCGAGTGGCGTTGTGTCTAGAAGGGGTTCAATGGTGATGTGCAATGCTGGGATCTAGCACTCGATGGGGAGCATAGATTCTACACTATGAACGAAATGAAAAGGGGTGAAACTAGTGGCGGTTATAGTAGATGTACGGTAAGCCCATAATGCAAGGATCTTACCTTGTTTTGGTGGTTGATCTGGGTTTTGGTTGGCGGGGGTGATGTTATTATTGTTTGGGGGATTGGGTGTTCAACTGTCATGTCCCAAATTTGGTATTGGGTCACAATGGCCTAATCACATTGGCTCTATTCATTAAAGTTTGTCAAATTGATGCTAAAGGTCAAATAATTGCCAATGAGGAAAATTACTAGTTTCCTAGGTTTGGGGTGGAAGCTTTGGGATTTGGAATAATGGGGATAATAAATGATGTTTGAACATTAGAATGGAATAAATATTTAATAAAGGAGCTAAATAAAGATATACAAGTGAAAATCAAAGTGGCATTTCATCATGAAGACACATGGAGGAAGTGGGACCCACATATGGCTAGATTTCCCCACTACACTTGGCATCATTCTCTCACCAATTCGAATTCAAGGTGAATGGTAACATACTTGGGGGAGTCCAAAATGTATTATTCATTGCATGACTCATCCAAGGTCGAAATATAGAGGAAGAGTAACTCCCATGGAAGAGGAAGAGACAATTTGGAGCTAGTGAGACACTTGGGCTAGATTCCCTAGCTCTATGACAACAATGATGAAGATGCTATGACACCTATGACACAAATCAGACCTGAAGGCTGACATATGACATATATGACATGTCAGGCCTAAAAATAGACTCCAAGAGGGTGCTCAAGGGTGTTAGGGCAGCTAAGGTGCTTCCACATGTGATTTGGTGGAAGTGGGAGACTAGGAATTGTTGTACAAGTGGCGTTCTTTGGAATCTCTTCCCAACTTGAGTTGGCATGAGTCTCTTGGAAGGAATTCGACCCATGGAGGACATTATAAGTTTATAAATGTCAATAACAAAGAATGAAACCAGCTTTTGATCATTTGTAGAATTTGCAATTGCATTTGTGAAGAGGGAGAGCTAGTGGATGACTAGTTTCTTGCCTTAGCCAATTTCGAGGGTGAAAGATTCCCATCCAAGTTGGTAATTGGAAAGGCCATTCAGACCTTTCATTTGGAGCTTTAATGGAGTCTTTATTTGCAGGTGTAATCTACAGGGCATCTCATGGTTTCTTCTATTGCAGCTCACTCCTTCAACCATTTCCAGTTTTGATGGCATATTCTTGATCCTTGAGGGAGGGCGTTTTTGGTGAGCTATTGTACTCTTTGGGGAAGCTTTTAATGCCCCATTTATTTTGTAATATGAATTAAATACTCTTTTATTCATCTCCAAAAAGTTTCAGGTCGAAATTCCAAGTAGAAATGTATAAATCTCATTTTTAATGGAAGAACAATGCCATTTCCCCACTACCTTGTTGTGAGCCAATGTATTGATGATGATTTCGAATGAATGGATGATTATCTGATATATTTGTGATCAATATACTGCCATGGATGTCTTCTACAAGTTTCATGTACTGTACTTGATCATTTGAAGCATTTTTACTCAGTTTAGTTGTATTGGGAGGTGAAATAGTGCCATTTCCCCAAGGGTCGAATTGGGGATTTTTGCAGTTGAATGGGAGAGGGTGAGAACAGTTGTAATAATCCATTAATGGTGCATATGAGACTTTAATAACATACTTAACACATTACGTACCTATGTTCATAAATTTGAGTGGGTTTGGAGGCATTTGGGAAGCCATTTTCATTGTTTACCCCAGGGGGATTTGAACCCCAAATTACTAGTAAAATTGCATAATTGGTCCAGAATATTAAGAGAGTTTGCAGAGGTATTTTGGTGGCCATATGTCATCCATAAACATAATATTCAAGTTCTAATATCATTCATACACCTTCCTTGAAGATTTGAAGGCATTTGGAGTCAATTTGAGACCTAGAGACCAATACTAGTCAAAGGAAAATCACTAGTAAAGTTACCTACATTGATCAGAATTGAAAGAGGATTTGCAGAAGTATTTTAAAGGTCCAAAGGCATCCCTGAAACACATATTTAAGTTCTAATATCGTTCATACACCTTCTCAGAAATTTTGGGATCATTTGGGGCAAATTTGGGACCTAGAGATCAAAACTAGTCAAAGGTCGAACAAGGGAAAAAAAGTGGAAAATTGCAATTTTAATAAAATTCCTAATAAGGGACATTACAGTGGTATCAGAGCATGATCTTGGCACCTGATGTGGTATAATATCTATGAGGAAAAGAATTTAGGTACCACCATTATATATTGAAACCAAAAGTGCTTTTGTTGAAGAGGAAAAAAAAAAGTAGGAGAAGAAGAGCAAATTTTTTGAGGGAACTATGACTAGGGATGAAAAGGGAGCCTCATATGATGGTGAGGAGCATATAAAATTTATGAAAACAATATTTGAAGATATGACCAAGCAACTTAAGGAAGGATTCGAATTGTTTTCTATCGAACTTGTGGAAAAAATTATTGATTTTAAGAAAACCAAGAGGCAACATGTATTAGCTTGCTTGAAGGAGAAAAAGGAAGAGACATCACAAGATCATGAAGAAGATTCTATTGAAAATATGGAAGATCATTTCGAGACACCTTCTAGCTTAGACATGAACCAAAGAGCATCTACTGATGGATGCTTAAACTATGAAGGAGTACCTACTGATGGGTGCTCACACCTCTATGTTGGTGACATAGAGATCACTTTTGAAAGTGTTGCTGCAAGCCCAAGTTCCATTAAGCATGATAATGAAGACCTTGTAGCAGTTGAAGAAGAACCAAGATCAACTTCCCCATCACCACTTGAGCTTCATGAAGTTGGTCCAAGCAAAATTGAAGAAGATGAGGAGGTTCATTTGCAAGAGCCTCATTTTCTTGAAGGGTCCTTAAAGATGAATGAAAATAAGATCCAAGAGTCCCTCAACATTCTCCATGACACTCAAGCATTGGTGTCAAATTCTTGTTGGAGAGCTACTTCATTGGAGGAAACATCCTTCCTTAAAGACATGGAGAAGATTCAAAGAGCAATGTGCCACATCAAAGGTAATTTCATGTCTTTGCTTTTTGATAGAAACCATTTGTTTGAGCTTAATGAATTGTTACATGATGCATACTTGAAGAATAATGAGGATATTCATAAGCTCACAATTCAAAATGAGAAACTTCTTGAAAAGTTGCAAGATACTTGTTTTTCCTCCTATGTTTCAGATTGTCAAATGGTAGATTGTTTGGAGGATTCTCATGACATGGTGGATCATGAGAAATGTGGGAATTTGAATGTGCTTAATGTGTTTGAAGATGAACTTGAAGAGATCCAAACACTTGATGTGGTGGAAGAGGAACTTGAATTGTCTCTTGATGAAGCTTATGCAATTTTTAAAGAAGAGCATGATTCCTCTACATGGGAACCAATCTATGACAAAGGTTTCCCACTTTTGAAGGAGCTGCATGATACTACCCACATGGATCCTTCCCATGATGAAACTTCTGCACTTTTTGATCATTTGGGTGAGTTATTTCATTCTCCTACATCCTACAATTCCATGTTTTGCAATATTAGTCTCAATGAAGTATGGGTGAAAGAGTTCTTTTTGATGGTGCCACATGAGGAGTATGGAACTCCTAGATTTACCTTTTATGATGACATGGTTGGAGCACATTATTATTCACATTTGCAGCAACATTATTTGTCACTTTATGATTATGCAAATCTACATGGATGCACCTATGATATGCATTTGAGTCACTTGAAGACTCATGGTTTTTCTTGCTCAACATTTGATTCATTTGATGTTGGAGGAACTTCATCCAACACTTGGGAGAATAGATTTATGATTGGAGAACATTTTTGTTGGCAGCCACATACTTTGTTATATTTTTGTGATTCTCACATTCATGGATGTATGGGTGAGACTTCTTTGAGTCATTTGAAGTCTCCTTGTTTTTTCTGCTCATTATTTGGTTCAAATTTTAGTGGAGATTCTTCATTCACTTCTTGGATGAAAGAATATATGGCTGAATATTTTGATGCATATCACATCCTTTTGGAGCAGCATTATAAGACATGGGATCCTCACCTATGTCATTGGAGCATATTTGATTGGTCACTTGAAGCTTGTATGCACTTGGAAAATGGTGGTCTACTTGCTTGGAGGTATAAGCACTTTCATGACTCTTTGATGAAGCATATCCTTGATGTACATTTTCATTATGTTGTTATGTACTTTGATGATATATATTTGGTACTCATGATGTTTGGAAGAATGCATACAAGAAAATGGGATCCAGGAATCCTCTTATCTAATGGTGTAGGTTGGAGAGCACTCTTAATTGTTGGGGTGCAATACAAGCAATGGGACCCTGGAATAATTTTTGTCTCATTGGTTTCATTTTTGGGGGGGAAGCAAGCAGTATGGGAGATGGATTCCCCACGTAATAAAGTGATTTTAATCAGAGTAGTGCAGCAGCAAGCATGGTGGTTCCTCTCTAAAATATTCATGGAAACTCAAAAACTCAAGGTTTGGCAATTCAATGGCAACTTCAAAGAATTATACAGAAAGCAGGTTCTTCAACACCCACATTTAAAATTGCTTGAGGACAAGCAATATTGGGAAGGGAGGATTTGTCATGTCCCAAATTTGGTATTGGGTCACAATGGCCTAATCACATTGGCTCTATTCATTAGAGTTTGTCAAATTGATGCTAAAGGTCAAATAATTGCCAAGGAGGAAAATTACTAGTTTCCTAGGTTTGGGGTGGAAGCTTTGGGATTTGGAATAATGGGGATAATAAATGATGTTTGAACATTAGAATGGAATAAATATTTAATAAAGGAGCTAAATAAAGATATACAAGTGAAAATCAAAGTGGCATTTCATCATGAAGACACATGGAGGAAGTGGGACCCACATATGGCTAGATTTCCCCACTACACTTGGCATCATTCTCTCACCAATTCGAATTCAAGGTGAATGGTAACATACTTGGGGGAGTCCAAAATGTATTATTCATTGCACGACTCATCCAAGGTCTAAATATAGAGGAAGAGTAACTCCCATGGAAGAGGAAGAGACAATTTGGAGCTAGTGAGACACTTGGGCTAGATTCCCTAGCTCTATGACAACAATGATGAAGATGCTATGACACCTATGACACAAATCAGACCTGAAGGCTGACATATGACATATATGACATGTCAGGCCTAAAAATAGACTCCAAGAGGGTGCTCAAGGGTGTTAGGGCAGCTAAGGTGCTTCCACATGTGATTTGGTGGAAGTGGGAGACTAGGAATTGTTGTACAAGTGGCGTTCTTTGGAATCTCTTCCCAACTTGAGTTGGCATGAGTCTCTTGGAAGGAATTCGACCCATGGAGGACATTATAAGTTTATAAATGTCAATAAAAAATAATGAAACCAGCTTTTGATCATTTGTAGAATTTGCAATTGCATTTGTGAAGAGGGAGAGCTAGTGGATGACTAGTTTCTTGCCTTAGCCAATTTCGAGGGTGAAAGATTCCCATCCAAGTTGGTAATTGGAAAGGCCATTCAGACCTTTCATTTGGAGCTTTAATGGAGTCTTTATTTGCAGGTGTAATCTACAGGGCAGCTCATGGTTTCTTCTATTGCAGCTCACTCCTTCAACCATTTCCAGTTTTGATGGCATATTCTTGATCCTTGAGGGAGGGCGTTTTTGGTGAGCTATTGTACTCTTTGGGGAATCTTTTAATGCCCCATTTCTTTTGTAATATGAAGTAAATACTCTTTTATTCATCTCCAAAAAGTTTCAGGTCGAAATTCCAAGTAGAAATGTATAAATCTCATTTTTAATGGAAGAACAATGCCATTTCCCCACTACCTTGTTGTGAGCCAATGTATTGATGATGATTTCGAATGAATGGATGATTATCTGATATATTTGTGATCAATATACTGCCATGGATGTCTTCTACAAGTTTCATGTACTGTACTTGATCATTTGAAGCATTTTTACTCAATTTAGTTGTATTGGGAGGTGAAATAGTGCCATTTCCCCAAGGGTCGAATTGGGGATTTTTGCAGTTGAATGGGAGAGTGTGAGAACAGTTGTAATAATCCATTAATGGTGCATATGAGACTTTAATAACATACTTAACACATTACATACCTATTTTCATAAATTTGAGTGGGTTTGGAGGCATTTGGGAAGCCATTTTCATTGTTTACCCCAGGGGGATTTGAACCCCAAATTACTAGTAAAATTGCATAATTGGTCCAGAATATTAAGAGAGTTTACAGAGGTCTTTTGGTGGCCATATGTCATCCATAAACATAATATTCAAGTTCTAATATCATTCATACACCTTCCTTGAAGATTTGAAGGGATTTGGAGTCAATTTGAGACCTAGAGACCAATACTAGTCAAAGAAAAATCACTAGTAAAGTTACCTACATTGATCAGAATTGAAAGAGGATTTGCAGAAGTATTTTAAAGGTCCAAAGGCATCCCTGAAACACATATTTATGTTCTAATATCGTTCATACACCTTCTCAGAAGATTTGGGATCATTTGGGGCAAATTTGGGACCTAGAGATCAAAACTAGTCAAAGGTCGAACAAGGGAAAAAAAGTGGAAAATTGCAATTTTAATAAAATTCCTAATAAGGGACATTACATCAACCACCTTGGTTTTGAGGTTGGTTGTTTCCGCGGTTGCATTCTCTTCCGTAGTTTTGTTCACCCTATTGATTACGTTGGGTATTTTGGTTTTGCAGAGGATTCTGCTGTGCGTACACTTGCCCTTGGGAAATAGGGGGATTTTGAGGTCGCACAGGTGCAGTAGAAGGTTGCGGTGGATAGTACATGGGATGGGTTGGGTGGTCCAGGTGCTGATTGTGGTTGCTGGTAAGTCTGAGCGACTGGAGGTTGTGGTGCCGCAGGCGCTGCCTATGGTGGGTAATAAGCCAAAGGGGCTTGTGAGTGAACAAGAGCATGAGTGGCCTGTTGGTGGTAATACGTAGTAGGTGCATAGGATGAAGGTGCATGACCGTAAAACTATGGTGGACATGAGGGTCCATGAGTGTGGTTTGAGTGTGCCATGGGAGAATACGAAGTTGTAGCTCCAGAGTGAGATGTGGCCTACAAAAGGTCGAGGCCATATTATTGCTCATAATGGAAAAGGGTTGGTTGTGTGATACAACATGGCCAATGATGCTGTCGGCGGCATGTGATGCTGCTGGTGCGTCATTCCGGGAAGAATCGCCACGGGGGGCGTCAGGTAGAATGGTATACAGGTAGCCAGACTAGGTGTAGATCAAATCAAACTGCTGGGCTTTTAGAATGGCTTCTTCTTCCGACTGGGGTCGTTCGGATGCCACATATTTAGTAATAGCTGGGAGGAGAGATTTCAAAAACCAATCTAGGAAGATCCGGTCATCTAACTTGATCTTGCATAGACTGCGGTGTTTATGCCACTCATGAATGTGATCAGTAATGTGAGTCGTCGTGTTTTGTCGACAAGGCAGTAGGATCTCTACTCCTACATTGTAATGGACGGGTAACTGGAAGAATTGTAGAAAGGTCAGGGCAAGGGATGTAAACATAGGGTGGGTCCCGTGAGGCTGCTCGATATACCACTTAGCTGCAGAGCCAGTGAAGTTCCATTGCAACAAGCATAGGTGGATGGAGTCATCTACTATGGAGTTGGAGGAACACCATAGATGGAAAGACATGATGTGATTTTGGGGATCCTCACCTGCCTTTCCCTCAAACTTAGGGATTTCTGATGGGAGTTTGGTAGGCATGTGACGCCAAGTGGGATCATGTTGGATAGGATCGTTCGTCAATCTTTCCAGGTCGAGGAGGTTAAGACTAGCCATGAATGGTAAACTGGAATAAGAGTGGGACATGGTCGTTGGTGCGCATTGTTGAGTAGGCCGCTACCCCCAAAGTGTGAAGCGATAATATGCGTCGTGGCGGGGATGTGGCCCCCAAATAGGGGTGTGGGCTTGGTGTGGGAGGGTCCTAGGCCTCCAAGTGTAACGTGGGTCACAGATAGGGTAGGATTGGGTCCAATAGCAATTGGAATTGGAATAGTGACAAGGATGGTAGGTGTGGGCCCCATCGAGGGCATTCTAAGGGTAGGTGTTGTAGTGGTGGCTAATGTGGTGGCTGGGGTGGTGGTGGATGCTCCACCAACATTCCCTACAAGGAATGGGTTGGAAGTCATGCCAGCCATGGGGCTGGTCGGTGCTGTGTATGTAGGGTTTTCTGATTCTTCCTCAGAGTCAGATGTCAAATGAGGGGTGTCGGAATTGGGTGATGAGGTGCTATGTCGGTGAAAAGTGGAGTCAAGTGACAAGGCTCTATGCCTATGACGATTGGTGTCAAGTGAACCATACTGCAGGCATTCACCCTGGAAGCGCCGATAATGTCTCAAGGACTCAATGGTGACAGACAGATAGTAAAACTAGTATGTAGTGGTGAGTGAAAAGCTCAAAAACCCTAATGAAACCGGGTGTGCAGGAGGGGAGCACAAAAAATATGGCACTCAAACCAAAAACAAACTCAAAACACTCACTGTAATAGTTGTGCTATGGTAAATGGAGTGACCAGAAAAGGTGGTCAGAATACCAACAAGCAAACAACTCCTAAAAATAAAAAATGGTGTACTCGCTAAACCAAGGGGAGGTAAGAGAGCATGCAAACACCTAACTAAAAGGGATGCTGGCTCAAACCAAACATATCCTCTGCAAAGTGATGAAATCCAAGTCAAACAATACAAAAGGTAGAACCAAATGGATAAAAGTCCCCCTACCGGGAGGGACAGCGAGTAAAGGAATCCTAGAAGAATGGCTACTAAGATACCCCGTTCATGACACATCCAGAAAGGTAAATCCATAGCTCCTTTTCTATCACTGTTGTACTCCCACCAGGGTGGTACAATGAGAACAACGAGTAGGTAGCCTTCGGCTACTGAATGGATTGCGGTATTCCACTCAAGCCTCCAGAACCAGTCTTGCTACTTCGACCCTCCTAAGATAGAGGCCTTTCTGACAAATTGGTGTATAACCGTGTCAAAAAATACTAAGGGATTTTGGTACCCTAATGAACAACAACTATGTTTCAAGTTAAAATGACCAAGAGGTGTTATTTGGATACCTATCCCCCTGTCCTACCTAACTACAAAGTTCTTTTATGTTCCCCAAGTGGAGTTAGAAGGTTGGTTGAGTTAGGTGAATTTTAAGGCTCTCTTGTATTAAGGTGATAGATTTTGTGCGGGTGAAATGATGTATCTAGAAACATGCCATTCTTGGGCAACTAACTATCAATTATAAATGCAGAAATTTAACTTGCAAATGTTGAAATTTAACTGTAAATGCTAAAAGATTTTTCTTCTTTCAATGAAAATACTGAAAAAAACTGTAAAGTGAAGCAAATAACAGAAAAACCAAAGAAGTAGCTTGGACTATAGGAAAAACAAGTGGTTGTCAAGGTGCAAGAAAAATCTGGGCCAAAAATGGGTCGGGAAAAGTCAGAAAATAGATCGCAGGTTTCGGGCTGAAACTAGCGATCTGGCTCGTGGTTGTCTGTGAGAAAACTCGCGATCTGGGTCGCGACTGTGAGGCTGAAAGACGTGATCTGGATCGCGGCTATTAGGCTGAAGTATGCGATCGGGATCGCGCCTGTCAATTTGTGAGGATGCGATCGGGATCGCGGTGGTTAAGCTAAAATGTGCAATAGGGATCGCGGCTATTAAGCTGAAATGTGCGATCGGGATCGCGGCTGTTAAGCTGAAATGTGCAATCGAGATCGCAGCTGTTAAGCTCAAGGATGTGATCTGGGTCGCGATTGGGTTATGTAGATCTGGTTTGCAGATTGCGGGTTTGGGACAAATAGGCGCGATATGGGTTGTGGGTTTAGGATGGGCATACGCGATCTGGATCGCGACTCTGGGGGGAAAACATGTGCTTGACGGCATGGAAAATGGCTGCCGAAAATGAAAGTTGAAACTAAAAAATGGGAGCTACAGGCCTTGCAAAAACAACAATGGGCTTGGGCAGCAATATATAAGCTTAAGGGTGAACCATATCTATAATGGTAAAGCAAAATGATAACTAAAACAAGAACACAACTAGATCTAACCAAAGATCCAAGCAATAATGGAGTCGCCAAAACTGTGGCTAGGGTTTTCACTCTAGCTTGTGCAAATGGGCACCTACTAAGGAAAATGGATTCCTTAGTAGTAGTTCAAGAAAATAGTAAAAAAGCTAATGTAAACAGTAAAAACTAATCTAACATATGCATTGACATTCATAAAATAAACTTGCAGTAAACAGTAAAAAATTCAGATCTTCCATGTAAAACAAATTTTATTCATAAAAATGGAGTTACACATGAAAGCTTACCTCAATAGTGAGGTTGGTTGAGCTTGAGCAACCGTAGGGATGAATTGCTCCAATGCTCCAATGGTTCCTTCTCTTCTCCAAATGCAATGGGGATTGGCCAAAATAGCTCACTCAAATGGTGAGTCTAAGCACAAATGGTGGGCTTAGGTTCTCAAGAATGAATTTGGAAGGATAAGGATATGCAAGAATGTGGATGAATAATGGGGAGCCTCTATCACATTTTTATAGTTTTTGGGTGATGGAGAATACAACCATGGTTTAGGGTAACCAATGGTATTGGTAAAATGGTTTAGGGTTTCTTTTCCTCTTTTTCCCTCTTTTTTCCGTTTTTGAATATATTTTTGAATTTTATTCCCTTTTAATTGATTTTTGGGAATTTTGGACCCCTTTGTAGGGTTTTTGGTATTTTTTGAGGAAATTTAACTATTTTGAGGAGAAAAAAATCGATTTTAGCCTTTTTGGTGACCATTTAAGAGTTGTTTGAGTTTTTATAGGCTAAAATGGTAGGAAAAGTGGACAAATGGGTCATGTGACTAGGGAGATGAGCTAGTGAGCATTTTTTGGGTGTTAACACTATGTACTGAAAGCATGCCCATTCCATTACGAAGGTGGTTTTGTGTCAATCTTCCTTCACAATCTTGATCTAGTGATACCCTGAGAATCCATCTGTGAATGAGTAAACCTCCTGTCCACCAACACCTTCAAGTACTTTTTCGGTAAAGGGTGTGGGGAATGCATCATGAAGGCATGCAACATTCAACTTCCTCAGATCAAAGCAGATTCTAATTTCATCGTTCTTCTTATCTTGGAAGACCAATGGGTTGATCCATTCTGACTCTTCGGCAGGCTCAATGATCCCTACTTCCAACATTCACTCTATCTTGGCCTTCACCCACTCTTTGTATCTTGGATTCAATCTGTATGGTCACTACTTTAGTAGCTTAGCATCTAGTTTCAGAGGGATCTTCATCTCTCCCAAGAACCCCGAAATGCCTTTCATATCAGAAAACTTCGTCGGGAACAAGTCTTGGAATTCATGCAGTAGGTAGGTGACCTTTCCAATTGTTGAATCATCCCAATAGTCTCTAATACTAGAAAACTTTGGATTTTCCATTGACCCAATATTGACCTTCTTTATCTTCAATGGTTGCTTGAATTTGTCAAATGGCATTTCTAGTGCTTAAACATCGTGAATTCCTTCCAAATATGGGACATAGACGGATCTAGGATATTCCTTGTCATCAGGTCCTCTCGACACATTGTAACACTCCATCATAATTTGTGGTGTCGCTTTCCATTGTAGTCCCATTGGTCGTTCAGTCAGAACTATCTCGAGTACCTTTTCACGTATTTTCTACAGTGCGTTGTGGATGAAAGGATTCTCATCTACAAAACTGAAAGTATGACTGAAGCTAGTAGTCAATTCCTCCCATGTTATCGTTCCTCATCACAGCCCTATGGAGATGTACCAACTCTGTGGTACTTCATCTAGTGTATGGATGAATGCATGAACCCATTCCTGCTCTGGCCTCATTGCCCGTGTGATTTGACATTCTCCCAGATTATCCCTTGGATCACTTCTTCCATCATATTTCTTCCCTTTGTAGCATTCATCCTCCCCAAATCGGACTTCCATCAATCGTCGACATATTTTATAGGTTGATATCAATGTCTAGTGCACACCCCACCATCTTACTAGAGTATCCTTCAATGCTTCTTCTAAAGCTAGCAGGCGTTGTGGTTCTGATACTCTGTATTCAATTTCATTGATAAATATTGTCAAGTTAGGTAATCCTTTGTATGTTGGAAGATCACATACTTCTGTCGCTACCCATATCAATGAATGAGTGAGTCATGCACACTTTTTGAATGATACCTCATGCAACCAATTCTACCAGTTCTCTAGTGCCTCATCAGACTCTCATGACGCTGAACTAATGCTTGGCCACCCTAATTATCCATCGATGGTGGGATTGACATAGTCTTCTGAAACATTGTATACATTGTCCCATCCTTCCACGAACTCATCCCTCATTGGTTTGACATATATATGCCCTTCATGTGGATCCAGTGGGGCAATGACTCTCATGTCATGGTTCTCAAAAGACATTGTCTGCTTCTTGAAATTAATGATTGCCAAGTTTTCCATCGCCAAGTATATCCCAAACAACGCAGGATATGGGCTGGTATTATCGACTATCTATATGACATTGAAATCTACATATGACTTAAGTCCTTCCACTTCGACAGATAGATGAGGCACTCTACCGATAGGTGTAACTTTGCTCTGATTTTCCAGATGAAGCTGCACAAGAGACCAAACCAACTGCGGCTTCCCCATAATTTCCCATGTCTGTTTGGTTAGGATATTCACATCCGATACTAAATCCAAAATGAGGGAATCTACTTCATACGTGCCAATCTAGGCATTCATTCTCATTTCCCTTCCCGTTCTCTTCTTATGCAATTCATTGATTGTTCGTTCCTGTCTCCCTTCTTCCTATCTATACAAGAAACTCGCTATCTCTTCCAATGCATCTTGATCCTTCTCTAATGTCAGACAACTTTCAAGAAAAAATTTCAGAGTGTTGACCTTCCCCTTCGACCTCTGTGATTTTGTCGTATCAAAGATCAGTGGCATCTCATAGACATGTGACTTACCATTATTCTTGATCAATGCATCACTTGCTTCCAAAAGGTTTCTTTTTTTTCCCTCCACATCAAACCATACCTACCTCTGAGTCGTAGGGCGGACATTTGGAAGTGGCCTATCTTCTCATGTCGCATCTCCTCCTATGGTTACTACTACGACATTTACTGGTTGAATCCTTATCTCAGCCAATATCTTCTGCACACTTGGATTAGGATTCTGGTTCTGATTTAGGTTTGAGTTTGGCTGCGGTTGTGGCGCATTCTTATACTTCCACTTCGCGATTAGTTTCAAACATTCTTCGATAGTGTGATAAACTACGCTGCAATAAGTACACTGAGGTGTTGGATTCAGAAAGTCTTTCTGATAGTGTCCGACCACTCCACAATTATAGTAGGTAACCGATCCTCGACCTTGACCAAAAGTTCCTTTAGGACCAAATACTTTGTTGCGACTAACATGAAATCCTCAACTAAATCCTCCTTGTTGCTGATATGGTGGCGGATTGTACTACGGCTGCTGTTGATTATATTGTGGTTGGTTATACTGCAGCTGCAGTTTATTGTCCTACAGTTGGTTATACTATGGTTGCGGTTGATTGTACTACGGTTAGTTATACTACAATTGTGGTTGAGGTCTCTCTTCGTGTTGTTTCTCTTCTCCCTTCATGAAGTATGTATCCACGATTCTTTCTTGGATAAAATCATATGCTCTGCAATCTTTCTCCTCATGACCAACTGATTGAAAAAAGTTACAAAAAATATTAGCTGGATTTGACACAACCTTCTGCAAGTACACACATTCTTCTGAGCAGTTTCCTCTTGTTTGACAGATTCGGCACCAGGTAATTCCTCCTTGAATGAATGGATTTGGTGCACTAGACTGTAAATATTCACAGAATTCATAACACCGATCTTTGTCATGTACTTCAAACTTGCATTGAATTCACCATACCTCTTCTCATACTTCCTTCCCCTTCTTAATATCCTTTAGTTGGATAGTCAAGTTCACCAACTACGACTGGATCTGGCTCATGCTAATCCCTGTTTTGCCAATCGGTGAAGCTTCAAGTTTCATTGCAATTTCCATAGCTTCTGCCTCGGATATGATATTCTGCTGCATCAAAAAATTTGAATGTGGGTTACCAATGCTACAATGAACCATTCTTTATGCTGCACATCGCTCATCCCAAAACTGACTTTTTTCCGTAAGAGTTTTAAACCTCTGATCAAAATCCCACACCGATTCATTAGGGAATTGCTTTATTTCCTTTAATTCTATAATATACTGCAATTCTGATTTCAGTTTATTAAATTCATTGATCAATCCAGCCCTGATTTCTGCTAGGGTCTTCTGTGGATGCTCTACAGGTACTTGCACAAACTTCATATACCAATACAGCGCACAACCCCTAAAGGTTGTCACCAATTGGCCTTTCTTGATATCATCATCTTATACTTTTTTAACTGTCCATACTGCTTCGCACAAGAACTAGTATTGTTCAGGATCCTTGATCCCGTTTCCCTGAAACAAAGGCAGCTTCACGTCGTCGCCCACCATCCTTGGTTTTCTACCAGTGTTTGTCGATCTACTACTATTACCACTGTTTTGACAAGCAAGACAACCGGCCTACGAAGAACTTTTGTTTCTTCCTCCAAAGTTTGGCATAGTGCATGGAGCTGTGGGTACGTTGTAGCCTTGGGTTTGTCCTTCCTCAGATTCAGGGGTATCCTAGTCATTCCCTTCGTCATTATAGGGTTGCTTAGTCCCTTGTAGTCCTATTTCGCAGTTCTCCGTTTCGGTCGTACTAGGACTCTCTCTCTCTATCTCAGTGCTCCTCTTCTTCTCAGGCCGGAACCTCGCCCCTATTAGGAACCTGTGTCAACCCTTCTCTTTACTTTGTTAGTATATTGTTGTTGGACGCATATGCCTTGTAATTCGTCCCGTAGTATTATGTGTTGATCTATTGTTTGTATTATCCCATAGTATTGATCCATAGTATTGGACTCATATGCTTTGTAATTTGTCCCGTAGTATTATATGTTCCATGGTATTGATCCATAGTATTGGCGCCTAGACTTAGTATATAACTTTGTGTTGAGGCCAATGAAGGCACCGAGAAGTTATTTGTATTGAGCTTGCTCAAAGGAGGTCTCCCCCTCTAAGTGACCCGTGATCAATAAAAATATTATGTGATATAATATATCATGCATTTTATCAATTAATTGTTGAAGGTTCCTCATATCTGGTATTAGAGCACTTTCTTGGGCTCGTAGGGTGGAATTTCTGCCCAAAAAAAAAAATCGCATATGTATTTGTTCCTATCAATTGCAGGTTCATATCCGGGAATAATATCTATCCACTTAACTGTGGGAAGTACTTGGGAATAAGCCCTAAAACTCATTGTGAGGAGTACCACAGGAACCCTGAAGTAGCTGGCCCATTGAGAGGACCTGCCAGTGAAAAGGGAAATGAACCCTACCTGATTGACTAGTTCCCACCCATGAGGTAAACCAAGAGCTGTCGTTTGTGGCAAAGTGATTATCATTTTTACCTGAGCCGTGGAGTGAGGGGTACTACCCCAATACGCAATCCATTAGACAACATTGGTGGACGAGTGAATCCCCTAATCCTTTAGGAAGTTGCGCATACCTAGGGTCCATATATAATTTCAGCTGATAAATCGCATATTCCATCTGTCCAAAACTGTTGCTGATCACTTCTACGTCTTTGTAGATCCATTATAATCACTTCTATGTCGTTTCAGATCCATTCTGATAACTTCTATGCCATTACAGATCCATATCTTCTTTGTTTTCACTCAGTTTCTCTTGAAACTTCACTGACACCCCTGCAATCCCATTCTGTATATTTCATTCCTGAGGACCCTATCCCAAATTTCACTTCCCAAAGCTAGAAAACCCACATTTGTCTATTTTTAGGGTTTGCCATAATTTCTTCGATTTTCACCCAATCGCCTTCAAATTTTGCCACAGTGTTCCTTTCCTATTTCTGCTTCTTTGTCCCTCTCTAAAAAAATTTCCCATTATTTCACCTTACTTCTGAAATGCTCATTTGATGCTTCCCTATCCATTCGAAAGGTCCAAAACCTAGTCAAACCCCAATTACCCTTCAAAATTTTTCCCAAACCAAATTTTCCTTTACTAACGAAGCTTTTGTTTTTGTTTTTGTACCCATTCCAGACCCCCAAAAAAAAACCTCTCCTGGTTATGGTTGTCACCTACGCAGGAGCACAAATCATGGATGAAGAACTTACAACCCTCAAAACCAAACTCCAAGATCTTGATGAAAAATTTCTCAGCCTCCATCTTCAACATTCAGCCATGAAAAATAAACGACAACCAGAATCTTCTACAGACATTAGTTTCTCCTCTTCCAGTAATTTTCATGGGCCGAAGCTTGATTTTCCTCGCTTCAATGGTAATGATCCGACTGGATGGATATACTAGGAAAAACAATATTTCAATCTGCATAATACTTTTGATGTCCACAAATTTCCACTTGCATTCTTTCTTGTGGAAAAGGAATCCCTTCAATGGTACCATTGGTACATCAAAGCTCATGACAAGCCAAACTGGACAAATTTTTGCCAACTCTTTTTGCAACGATTTGGTCCTAGTGCTTTTGATGACTTCACGGGAGCACTCACGAAACTTCGCCAAATTGGCACTGTGAGAGAGTATCAGACAGAATTTAAAAAACTGGCCAATCACACCGAAGGATTGTTTGATGAATTCTATGGGATTTGTTTTATCACTGGTCTCAAGGATGAAATCCACTTAGAGGTTAAAATGTTTTGTCCCAACACAATGATGGAAGTCCTAGGGTTGGCTAAGTTGGCAGAGGATAAGATCATAGCCCAACAATGCTCCAAATCCACTTTTGTTCCATTCAAAAATATGGTTTCCCAACGACCTCCCATCACGCTAGCTCCTCGACCAACTCCTATCAAGCATTTGTCTGAAGCAGAGATGCGAGCACGTAGAGAAAAATGGATTTGTTATAATTGTGATGAGAAATTCACTCGAGGACATAGATGTGTTGAGAAAAAGCTCTATCACTTGGATGTGGATTCTCCTCCTACCTCAAAAATTGGTGAAGAATCTCTAGATACAATAAATGATCAGGTCAACATTCAGCAGCCTCCTATTGACCCTCTGTTTCAGGATGACCACCCAAAGATATCTTTCCATGATTTATCTGGAGTCACCATCCCACAAACAATGCGGGTCAGGGGTTACTTCAAGAAGCTCCCTTTTACAATACTCATTGATTCCGGTAGCACTCATAACTTCATTGACCCTCGGATCGCTAAACATGCTGATTGTTTTATCCATCCTTGCTCCAACTTTGAAGTCATGATTTCCAATGGGGGCACCTTACCTTGTAAGGAAAAGTGTCGCAATGTGTGTGTCTCTATGGAAGATTATAACCTGTGCTCTTACATGTTTGCCTTAGCCTTAGGCAGATGTGATGTGGTTTTGGATGCTCAATGGTTATGCACACTTGGCCCCATCTTATGGGATTTTGCTGAAATTTGGATGTATTTTTCAATCAATGGGAAACAACACACATTTACATGATTACAACTAGGTTCTCTCTGCATCATCAATTCACATTGCCTGGAAAATATCCTTAATAATAATTCACATGGTGTCATCGCTCAGCTCCATTCCATTCAGATGCACCAATCAATAGTGTCCACTACTCCTTTGGATCTACAACACATTTTGGATAGATATGCGGGGGTCTTTGTTGAACCAGTGGGATTTCCACCTTCAAGAGACCTTTCCAGTAAGAATTTAGTCACCTCTACCTCTGAGAAGGAAATGATGGCTATTTTGCATGTAGTACAGAAGTGGTGGCCATACCTATTAGGGAATTATTTATGCATCAAGACTGATCACCAGAGTTTGAAATATTTCCTACAGCAACGGGTCTCCTCCCCAACACAATTGAAATGGGTTATCAAACTCATGGGTTATGCCTATGAGATCACTTACACGAAGGGTAAGGACAATCTGGTGGCAGATGCTCTTTCTCACACATT
Organism: Larix kaempferi; assembly: GCA_027924585.1. NCBI lineage: Eukaryota > Viridiplantae > Streptophyta > Pinopsida > Pinales > Pinaceae > Larix > Larix kaempferi. The sequence continues at coordinate 3,350,765 of BSBM01000104.1, forward strand.
TGATGACCAAGTTTCTCTTTCAGCTATTTCTATGCATGTTCCACATTGGTTGCAATCTGTTCAACAGGGCTATGTCAATGACTCCCCATTATCTCACCTCATCCAATGGTTGGCCAACAACCCTTCTACTATACCGCATTACTCTTGTGATGGTACTTCCCGTAGATACAAGGGTCATCTTGTACTTCCCCAGAGCACAGATCTTCAACAGGATGTCTTCTACGAACTCCATGTTTTGCCATTGGCAGGGCACTCTGGGTTCCTCAAAACATATGAGCGGGAAAATCATAACTTCTTTTGGTAGGGAATGAAAATGATAATTCAACAGATGGTATCTAAATGTGATACTTGCCATCTCCTTTCGGTATTGCTTGAACCCTTTCCCATTTCTAAACGGATTTGGACAGATATTTTTATGGAATTCATTGAAGGGCTCCCTACATCTGGAGGAAAGACAGTGATTTTGGTTGTGGTTGCTCGCCTCTACAAATATAGTAAATTTTGTGCCCTGGACTAGCTCTTCCATCCTCATGAAATCCCTTCTTCCATTGTCTCGGCTCGCAATGCAAATTTCACTAGCAATTTTTGGACATAACTATTTTTCCACACTGGCACCAAATTGAAGATCAGTTTAGGATCTCACCCACGCACAAATGATCCAACTGAAATTACCAATAAATGTTTGCAAACTTATCTTCGTTGCTTCACCTACGAACAACAACCTTAGTGGGCGAAGTGGCTCCCTCTCAGTGAATGGTGGTACAATACTACATCTAAAATGACTCCATACGTAACAATATATGGTCAGGAACCGCCATTTCTTCTTCCATACACCCTCAGCAGTTCACCAGTTCAGGCAATTGACATGGTTCTTCGCATTTTGCAGGACAATCTTCACATTGTTATACCTCAATATTACACATTATGCATTAGTGTCGCATCCTTGTACTAGCGACCTAAACGACAGTTTCCCTTAAAGATCATCTGAACATCCAGAGTGAAAACCATTGACTGAATACTGAAAGCAAAACCTTTTACTGCCATCTGCCAGCCCAACTTAGCCCTGTTTGTGAGCATTGCCGCTCCTTGCACATCTACAAGGGCGCGGTAGTTATAACTACTGCGCGTTGCTCCTTCTCTGGGGCGCTGGTACTACCGCGTTATGCTCAGTTATAGGGGCGCGGTAGTCTGAATTTAGCCTTTTTTCCTTGGATTTTGGGATTTCGATCTTCGAGGATATTTTGTTGGGATTACCATCTTCGGTTCGATCCTAACTCCTTCTTTGTTTAGCTGGCCTGATCCACTAAACCCTCCATAGATCCACACTTCTCTCTTGTTGGTTAGCCTTCCCATGTGCTGGGGGCATTTACCAACCTCTGATCATCATGTTGGGAGGGAACCCATCAATGGGCCTTAATCGTGAGTAGAGTTTACCTTTGGCTTCAAGCTCATTAAAAAATGAAACCATTATTTTGAGCAAAGTTCTACTCCTGTGTCAAGCTCGTTAAAAAATGAAACATATCCTTTCCCTTTGAGTCGAGTCTCCTCGTAGACTTAGTAAATGAACCTTCTTTTCACTTGCCTATACCTTAGGCGAATGAAATGAAGCTTAGGGGCATGTCTTCAACCTCTGGAAGTTACGTTGAAGTCAACTCGATCACCTCTCCACATCACGTTGGAGCTAAGTCACTTACTTCTAGCAATCATGCTGGGGGCATGAACCAACCTTTGGATTTCATGACGGGAAGAAGTTCACCATTGGGAACATTTTCGAGCATACTTTCCTTTTTAGGTTTCGAGCTCATTAAACCATGAAAATTATCCTGAGCATAGTTCATTTTCTGTTACAAGCTCGTTAAAAAATGAAGCAGACATTATGAGCATTCTTCCAAACCTATCTTCGAGCTCGTTAAAAACAGTAAGATGGTGTTCGAGCTTACTTTTCACTTTTTTCGTGCTCTGGTTAAAAACATGAAAAGTGGTTTGAGCTTACTTTTTCCTTTTTCGTGCTCTGGATCCAAACATGAAAAAGATTTCGAGTGCTTTTGATACCATTATCGTGCTCGTTAAACAATTGGAGTAAAAAGGTGTGTCTAACGAGTATAGGTTTATCACTTTATCCGGCCTCGCTAGACTATTTATGGAAAAGGAACTGTGCCGAGTTTACTTTTCCTTTGTCGTACTCGGTCATCAACCATGACAAAGTTGTACATGGAGTCCATAGTTAAGCGCTTTTCAGACTCCCTAAAATTGAAAAGATTGCCAAGCGAAATTGATTCGTTCACGCTTGTAAAAGGATTTGAATGATCGTCTCCCTAGTGATAGTTTACCCCTTTTTCGGACTAGGGGGCACTACTTACGAAAAAGGAATACTCCAGCCAATCATGACTGGAAGAGTCCTCTCCCGCGTTGTTTTACCCTTTTTCGGGCGATGAGGCTAACCTTACGAAAAAGGACCATTGGAGTCTTCTTTAGTTCTTTTCAGACTCTCTAAACATGAAATGACGACCGAGTTTTCCTTCCTTGGACTCGTTAAAATTCAACATCGAAGGGCCCACTTTGGGACGAACCCCTCCTTTCTCAGGTTCGAAAAACATGTGAGATTGGACTCATCTATGAGATGAGCTATATCGAGCATCTGTTATCCTCCTCAAGCTCGTTAAAAAACAAAGAGTTACTCGTCCATCATGTCGGGGGAAAATGGGAAAATGAGTCAAGTTTACCTTGTTGGCAGCTTGTGAGTCATCACCTTTGAACATGGCATGCATCCTCACCTTGTCTGTTTTGGGTAGTCAGTCTTGCTGATAGTGTCATCATTATGATCATGCGTCCTCATTATTGCTATGAGTTCACACTTCCTGCGGTTCTGTCTGTTCAATTAATCCCTGCTTCCAAGCTCTGTTTCATGTCGTTATATGTTCAAAGGGTTATTAACTTGAGTCCACCTCCACTTCATTTCAAACCTTCCCTTTGTGTCAGTACATATTCCATTGTTTCATCGATCCATACTATCTCTCGTTCTGATTTCGTGTCGATGATGTGGGAATCATTATGGCCCACCTTCGACGAGTCTATTCCTGTCGACACCAAATCACTATCCAGGAATTAGGCTTAGGAGTCAACCACTAGTACCTTGGTACCTGCATGCCTCAATGGCAGGTTTCCTCGTATTCAACAGTAGGTTTTCATCAATGACCTCTGATTGAATGATCTCTCGAATGCTCGACATCAACTCCTTTATTCGCATTTCGTTGAGATGTACTATAGATACCTTGGGGATCATTGTCATTATTGGTGATTTCCCTCGCATTTGTTAACGGTTCACATCATTGACCGGTAATCAAATGGTTTCTACCATGTTCGACTTCAACACCTTGTAATCACATGGCTAGATTCGTATCTTTTGCGATCGGGTAGAAGACCCTGGGCGCACCTCTATATTTTGATTGCATCCAGGTTGCGATGGAGATGTCATTTGTATTGTCACACAGATCCACTTATTGTATTGGTCGTGGCTGTGTCATTATTGTCTCATGGATCTACGCTTGTTCATAGTAGCCATGATTTTTCTACAGTCTATATCATCTCAGTACTCATGGATCTGCAATGTATTGGTCGGCAGCCATGCTTTGAGTCATTTGTTTCCGAGCATGGGAATGCCCGCCTCGGTGGTATATCTGACATTTTGTTTCTGTTTCAGCTCCTTGTTGCTCCCCTCGATGCTATCTCCGAACCATATTTGTAAAGTCTTTCGGTCATCAGTCTCTTCTGACCTCACACTTTAGGGGGCATCTGTTATACCTCAATATTACACATTATGCATTAGTGTCGCATCCTTGTACTAGCGACCTAAATGACAGTTTCCCTTAAAGATCATCTGAACATCCAGAGTGAAAACCATTGACTGAATACTGAAAGCAAAACCTTTTACTGCCATCTGCCAGCCCAACTTAGCCCTGTTTGTGAGCACTGCCTCTCCTTGCACATCTACAAGGGCGCGGTAGTTATAACTACCGCGCGTTGCTCCTTCTCTGGGGCGCGGTACTACCGCGTTATGCTCAGTTATAGGGGTGCGGTAGTCTGAATTTAGCCTTTTTTCCTTGGATTTTGGGATTTCGATCTTCGAGGATATTTTGTTGGGATTACCATCTTCGGTTCGATCCTAACTCCTTCTTTGTTTAGCTGGCCTGATCCACTAAACCCTCCATAGATCCACACTTCTCTCTTGTTGGTTAGCCTTCCCATGTGCTATAAGAGAGAAGCTTTCCATGAGCCAAAAGGAGGACTTTTGGGGCATCAAACCTATGATCTTGCAGCCTTGTGGAGATAGCTAGAGGAAGCACTTGGAGCTGGAAGTTGGCTTGGACATCAAGCAACTATTGTACATGACTTCAAGTTGGTAATGGAATAACTTGTCTTGTTTTCCCAAATCATTTGTGTTAATTTTGTTTTAATGATATGATTTGTATCTTTCATAGATTTAGATTCTAACTTATGTTTCAGGTTGCTAGAGAATAGTGCATTCTTGTGTCTTGGTTCCATTTTGACAGGTTCATTCGTGAGGGCTTGGAGATTGGAGCAACTACAAAGACAAGCGTTTGGATAGAAGGTCAGTTAAATTCCTTCTACTCTTTCTAGCATTTTAATCTTGAGATGTTTGTTAGATCTAGGGATTCAAGGTAGCATTTGTTTCCTTTTTGTCTTAGTATAGAGTCAGTACATCCTGCTTTATCCTAAGAGAGTTTCTACCTATCCGTAGGGAGAAATTTCTACAACACACATGGCCAGAATTCGACTGAAACAACAAGCCGATCAACACCATTCTGAGCGCACTTTTCAAGCAGGTGATATGGTTTTTCTTCGTCTACAGCCTTCCAAGCAATCCTCCCTAAAACTCAAAGGACGTCAGCTTCTCTCTTCATATATCTCTTTCATCTATTTCTATGCATGTTCCACATTGGTTGCAATCTGTTCAACAGGGCTATGTCAATGGCTCCCCATTATATCACCTCATCCAACGGTTGGTCAACAACCCTTCTACTGCACCGCATTACTCTTGGGATGGTACTTCCCCTAGATACAAGGGTCATCTCGTGCTTCCCCAAAGCACAGACCTTAGGCTATCTTCTATGAACGCCATGCTTTGCCATCGGTAGGGCACTCTGGGTTCCTCAAAACGTATGAGCGGGAAAATCGTAACTTCTTTTGGTAGGGCATGAAAAGGACAATTCAATAGATGATAGTTGAATGTGATACTTGCCAGCTCCTTACAGTATTGCTCGAACCCTTTCCCATCCCTTAATGGATTTGGACAGATATGTTATGGAATTCATTGAAGGACTCCCTACTTTTGGAGGAAATACAGTGATTTTGGCTGTGGTTGATCGCCTCTACAAATATAGTAAATTTTGTGCCTTTGACCAGCTCTTTTGTCCTCATGAAATCCATTCTTCCATTGTATCAGCTCACGATGCAACTTTCACCAATAATTTTTGGATAGAATTATTTCGCCACACTGGCACCAAATTGAAGATGAGTTCGGGATCTCACCCACACACAGATGGTCCGACTGAAATTACCAATAAATGTTTGGAAACTTATCTTCATTGCTTTACCTACGAACAACAACTTCAGTCAAAAAGTTGGCTCCCTCTCACTGAATGGTGGTACAATACTACATCTAAAATGACTCCATATGCAACAATCTATGGTCACGAACCGCCATTTCTTCTTCCATACACCCTCAGCAGTTCACTAGTTCAAGCAATTGACATGGTTCTTCAAATTTTGCAGGACAATCTTCACATGGCCAGAATTCGACTGAAACAACAAACCGATCAACACCATTCTGAGCGCACTTTTCAAGCAGATGATATGGTTTTTCTTCATCTACAACCTTCCAAGCAATCCTCCCTGAAACTCAAATGGCATCAGCTTCTCTCTTGATATATCTCTTTCAACTATTTCTATGCATGTTCCACATTGGTTGCAATCTGTTCAACAGGGCTATGTCAATGACTCCCCATTATTGCACCTCATCCAATGGTTGGCCAACAACCATTCTACTGTACTGCATTACTCTTGGGATGGTACTTTTCATAGATACAAGGGTCATCTCGTGCTTCCCTAGAGCACAGATCTTCAACAGGCTATCTTCTATGAACTCCATGATTCACCATCGGCAAGGCACTCTAGGTTCCTCAAAAAGTATGAGCGGGAAAATCGTAACTTCTTTTGGTAGGGAGTGAAAAGGAGAATTCAACAATGGTAGCTGAATGTGATACTTTCCAGCTCCTTTCGGTATTGCTCGAACCCTTTCCCATCCCTAAATGCATTTGGACAGATATTTTTGTGGAATTCATTGAAGGGCTCCCTACTTTTGGAGGAAAGACAATGATTTTGGTTGTGGTTTCTCTCCTCTACAAATATAGTAAATTTTGTGCCTTGGACCAACTCTTCCATCGTCATGAAATCCCTTCTTCCATTGTCTCAGCTCGCGATGCAACTTTCACCAGTAATTTTTGGACAGAACAATTTCGCCACACTGACACCAAATTTAAGATGAGTTTAGGATCTCACCCACACACAGATGTTCCGACTGAAATTACCAATAAATGTTTGGAAACTTATCTTCGTTGCTTCACCTACGAACAAAAACCTCAATGGGAGAAGTGGCTCCCTCTCACTGAATGGTGGTACAATACTGCATCTAAAATGACTCCATATGCAACAATCTATGGTCAGGAACCACCATTTCTTCTTCCATACACCCTCAGCAGTTCACCAGTTCAGGCAATTGACATGGTTCTTCACATTTTGCAGGACAATCTTCACATGGCCATAATTCGACTGAAACAACAAGCCGATCAACACCATTCTGAGTGTACTTTTCAAGCAGGTGATATGGTTTTTCTTCATCTCTAGCCTTCTAAGCAATCCTCCCTGAAACTCAAAGGGTGTTAGCTTCTCTCTTGATATATCTCTTTCAACTATTTCTATGCATGTTCCACATTGGTTGCAATATGTTCAATGGGGCTATTTCAATGACTCCCCATTATCTCACCTCTTCCAACGGTTGGCCAACAACCATTCTACTGTACCACATTACTCTTGGGATGGTACTTCCCATAGATACAAGGGTCATCTCGTGCTTCCCCGGAGCATAGATCTTCAACAGGTTGTCTTCTATGAACTCCATGCTTCACCATCGGTAGGGCACTCTAGGTTCCTCAAAACGTATGAGCGAGCAAATCGTAACTTCTTTTGGCAAGGAATGAAAAGGACAATTCAATAGATGGTAGCTAAAAGTGATACTTGCTAACTGCTTCCGATATTGCTTGAACCCTTGCCCATCCCTAAACGGATTTGGACACATATTTTTATGGAATTCATTGAAGGGCTCCTTACATCTGGAGGAAAGATAGTGATTTTGGTTGTGGTTGCTTGCCTCTACAAATATAGAAAATTTTGTGCCCTGGACCAGCTCTTTCGTCCTCATGAAATCCATTCTTCCATTGTCTTAGCTCGCAATGCAACTTTCACCATTAATTTTTGGACAGAACTATTTCGCCACACTAGCACCAAATTGAAGATGAGTTCAGGATCTCACCCACACACAGATGGTCCGACTGAAATTACCAATAAATGTTTGGAAACTTATCTTCGTTGCTTCACCTACAAACAACAACATCAGTGGGCAAAGTGGATCCCTCTCACTGAATGGTGGTACAATAATACATCTAAAATGACTCCATATGTAACAATCTATGGTCAGGAACCACCATTTCTTCTTCCATACACCCTCAGTTGTTCACCAATTCAGGCAATTGACACGGTTCTTCGCATTTTACAGGACAATCTTCACATGACCAGAATTTGACTGAAACAACAAGCCGATCAACACCATTATGAGCGCAATTTTCAAGAAGGTGATATGGTTTTTCTTTGTCTACAGCCTTCCAAGCAATCCTCCCTGAAACTCAAAGGGCATAAGCTTCTCTCTCGATCTATCATAGAGGTATTAATTCAGTGGCACAGAATGCAACCAGAGGATGCTACATGGGAACCACTCCTTCAGATTCAGCATCAATTTCCACATCTAAAGCTTTGAGGAAAAATCTTTTTCTAAGGGAGAGGGGATGTTAGAAACCCGTGTCAACCCTTCTCTTTACTTTGTTAGTATATTTTTGTTGGTAGCATATGCCTTGTAAGTCGCCTCGTGGTATTATATGTTGATCCTTAGTTTGTATTAGCCCATAGTATTGATCCATAGTATTGGACGCATATGATTTGTAATTCATCCCATAGTATTATATGTTCCATGGTATTGATCCATAGTATTGGAGCCTAGACTTAGTATATAAGTTTGTGTTGAGGCCAATGAAGGCACCGAGAATTTATTTGTATTGAGCTTGCTCAAAGGAGGTTCCCCCCTTGAAGTGGCACGCGATCAATACAAATATTATGTGATCTAATATATCGTGCATTTTATCAATTAATTGTTGCAGGTTCCTTACAACCCCACTTTGCAGGTGACCACAATCTTCTGCATATTCCCTCACAATTTCATCGTAGCTCATATCCATCTACCCCGCATCATTCTATAAAACCCTCATCTGCACAATATCCACAGCCTCCACACACTGGAGATTTACTCGTCGGAGTTCATTTTCAATATCCCTTTTTTATAGATGATCATTTTGATCCACAATTGTAGCAATAATAGATACCTTCCTCTAGTCCCCTTAAAGAATTTCCTCTCTGTGTCGTTGTAGGATTTAATCGTGTAAACAACAAACTCAGTAATATATCCCTCCAAAATGATATCTACCCAAACGTCAACAACCCTTGAAAGTTTATTTTTAACCCTACTCAATTGCTGTATTAGTTTCGGAATCCAATGTTCAGGCTCACCTCCTTGGAAATTCTTCTTTTGAAATTTTAGTTGAGCCAACCATTCATATAACAATATCAAAAATTCACAAAAAAATACTTCATGGGTATCAGAGTAGATGTACTTCTGCAACTACTTGTTTTTTGACCATCTAGGGTTCCGGTTTTGTTCTTCAGCAAACGCTCGTGTCTTCTTATTGAACCAATCCTGAATTTTCGGTTTTGTCGGATGCCACAACATGTCCTATCTTTTTTGCACTAGGGTCCCGGAAATGGAACCATTTGTTGACACAGATCTATGGACATGGATTCACTTTACACTATTGTCAACAAACCTCAACACAACTCCCCACACTATTGTCAACAAACCTCAACAAAAATCCCATAGATATTGGCCCAGAAAGGTTTTATCCCTTCTAGCGACACCTGCAAAGCAAACGAGGTCTCACCCGAGATACCTAAGGGGGATACAGGAACCATGTTTCCATATATTACAGGGGACATGCATCATTCACATTCAATCACAATGTAACCCAGAGATCGACATAATCGACATTCGCACTAGAACATAATCTTCGCTTACTTGACATATTAATCAGATCTACTCAATAACAGATATAACATATCACATATTCATCCATAAAACATATTGAACCATACTGCGATATCAAACATTTGTAATAACATAAATTCAGTTACATTGCGACAGTTTACAAAAAGACAAAGATATCGACAACATGATTATTCTCATTACTCATCATCCTGTCTTATACATTACATAATCCATCCGCAGAACCAATACAAAGTCAAAACAATACAAAAGTTGTGAACTGCATATTAGATGCCAAAGAACAGATCAATCCAAAACAATGATTCACAGATAGATCCAATGATCAGTGCCAAAAATATCAGAGATAAAAGATCCAAAAGATCCCCTTAGGCTTACAATACTACTCCTATTTATAGGCTCACTTGGCCATTGCAACTTGGTCCAATGACCCATTAACTAACTAACTACTTCACCAATTGTTCTGCATTATCGGCTCTATTGCACTCTGCGAATGATGGTTCATCCGCTCTATGCACGAATATATTGGTGATAATCATGCTATGTGTGGACCTTCTCAGGGAAGGCCATGTTGATAAATTTTATGGATTTATTTGTCTCATGTGTGGGCATTGTCCTTGTGCGGGTTATTGGTTGCTACTCATGGCTCATGTGGGAGTTTTTGAGTGGAGGGAGAGTGAGTATGATGCTCTCTGTGACTTAGTGTTTGAGGATATGCAGGCTACGCAGATCCTATGAGATGTGGGGATCTTGAAATTCTTCAAGTGCCCCTTGATGCGATCATTGAAGTATATACTGTGGAGGATGCTTGATATGTGGGTCCCAGACCAAGGGTATTCTAGGTTGCCGAGGATTACATGAGAATCACTATTCAGGACAGATGTTTTTTGATAGGGATAACACATCAAGGGGTGAGAGAGCCCTTTCCTCCACAGATGGTGGGAGAGACGATCCACACTCTAGTGGATCGCTTTTGTGATAGTGACTAGAGTGTTGTAAAATTTGGTGGGATTTTGATGAGCCATATAAGGGCTCTTCCAGTTCACGTTGTGGAGATATCCATGGCGCAAGTACCGGGGGTGACATCCCCCAACTGGATTACGGGAGGTCAACTCCAACTGGTTGAGAAAGTCTTGACTGGTCGACAGGTAGCGTGGGGTCTACTGCTGTTGCAGCCTATGATTTGACAAATGTCGGATCTTCATTAGGGTGGGGTTCGGTCCACCTTCTGTTACGATAGCATGTTGTGCTCTTATTTTTTTCGAGCTCTACCCATCTTTGAGGCCACAGTTCATAGTGTCCCTAAGGGGTCTGCAAGAGCCTCGAATGTCGTACTGGGGTCATATTATGCCTTGTATTGGTGGTGGGCCCATGGGGGATTATTTTACGCCCTAGGTGTTGGATGTCTAGGAGGGCCGCATTGTCTAGATAGAGAGGTATCCTTGGAGTGGTATGGACTACCAGGGATATTTGTAGCTACCTGCCCCCCTAGGGGTTTCGATGCTATAGGTAAGTGTTATGGTTTGTACTTTTTAATAGTTACATATATATTTTTCCATACTTTTATTTATGCACATTTATACATGTTTATCCAGTACTGATGATGGTTTCCTACTTTGTGATGCAGATACAGGTCATGTATGGCCACCTCAAGGACACCGGTCGAGGAGAGATTGTCCTACTGCTGGGAAGGCTATCAGGGGAGCTGCTATAGCTGGGGGTGTAGCTGCCAGATGGGACCCTACTAGAGGAGAGGGAGGCAGGGGAGTTGTTGCAGGAAGAGCAGCCACTAGGGATAGGATGGCAGTTGTCCTGGCTAACTAATTGGAGCAAAGGTTCAGTTCTTTACCTACTAGGGTCGATGACCGACGTGTTGTTGATATCGAGGATGAGGATTTGGCCCTCACATTTCACCTACCAGCTAATTTTGGGCCATCTTGGAGTCAAATTATGAGACAGGTAGCGGTGGCATGCCATGTGGCACGCGAGGTTCAGATAGGTTGTACGGCCGAGGGGACCAGAGCCGGCACGAGTGGAGGTTGTACGACCACTAGAAATTATGGGACCCCGGGATCCACTAGCTGGAGGGGAATATTAGACTTTGTATAGGGATATGAGCCCCATTTTGTATACTATTTTGATGAACCTATGTGAGGCGGGTTGTATTTGATGTATCCCCCATAAGGCTATTTTGTATACGCCCAAGGAGGGCCATTTTTTAAACATTACATACATATTTTTTTGGCAATATATATATATATACCATTTTTGTAGCACATGGTTATGTGTCTCTTTATGTATGCGATGTATGGATGTTTGGTTTATGTTTCCTATGTGTTGATGTGATGCATATGTAGTAGTTGATACTAGCATATCTGTTTGGGAATGGTTTATCAACTTTTAGGACTTATGATGATGATATACATGTATGTGTAGCTATAGATATGACACATAGACATATATATATGTTTTTATATGTAGGATCATGCAGGCGACTTATGTAGAAGGTGCCAATTTAGAACCTCATTGGCGATGGAATTAGCGAATGCATTAGCATTTCTCGGTATGTGTGAAAGTGATAGTTTCAAACTGTCGAATGAGAAGGTGCATGCACAAATTATTTTGTAAGGTGAGGGTATTGAGGACACAAAATACATTACTTAACTGTGGGACTACTAGTTGTGAGTCAAGGTGTACTTGCAAATGGTGAATGCCAAGGTGAAGGGCGTCATTTAATAAACCTATTACGGCATCGTATTCTGCTTGGTTGTTTGTAAGTGCCCCCAAGAAAACTCTATTGGTGTGGTGGAGTATATGGGAAGGGGAATATATAGCCCAAGTAGCGTATGCTAGGTTCTTGGACCATCAACTTGCACCATCTGCATATCCTATGTAGATGTCTGATTGGGAGGTCATATGCATAAAGAAGAGATGGACTTACTTTCTTAATTCAAAATAGTGTATTTAGATAAAAGAAAGTACAATATGACACAAATAAGAAACTCAACAGATGGTGTTGGATGTCTTGATTGTGATACGGGGGAGGATCCCAGACTGATTTTAATTATTGGGAAGTGATTGCAAGTGGCCTACATCTTCATTGGAAGGCGTGGAATCACTGTAAGTGAGGAAACGGCTAAAGGATATTCAACATCAATGGTATCTGGTACGGTAGTTATTACTCCCTCGATTTGTGACCTTTGCGGGGGTACATGGAGGGGTTGTAATTGACCTTACAGTCTCATTAGTTCAAGACGAGATTCTCGTTCGACTCATAGAATGGGGAATTGAAATGAGAAGTGTGTGATCTCTTCACAAGATCTACAAGGTCATGGTACACGTGGATGGAAGCATTCTTTCACTTCCTGAATATTGGTTGGTTCCATAATGCAAGTGATGGCATCGGGATGGATCATATGTGTGGAATTTCCACAGGAAGAGACTTCATCATGTGGTGGCGTTGTCGTAAGATTATACAGGTCTTGCGACATTGTAGGCTCTACCATGGTTTCTGCAGCGGATACAACTTTTATGGGAGGGGCGACTAATGGTGTCACTGATGTGGTGACCACATTAATAGATGTTTATTCCTGGGCTAAGGAGGGGGGTTCCTTAATCGTTCCTTGAGTGAGATGAACAATTTCCAGTTCCTCCCAATATTGAGGGAGTTTGGGGCAATGGTGTGTATAGTGTCCATACTGAGCGCATATAGAACATGGGTGATTCATACATAGTGTCTTGGACTTAGATATGGGAGATGGAGGTGTGCCCCCTTTTATCATCGGTGGAGCATGAGTGATTCTAATGGGGGTGTTGAGAAAATTCCTTAGCTCTGGAAAAGTAGGACATAAGTTGGTTGCGTGGCCTTGTTTCCCACAAAGAGAACACAACGGTGTAACCCTTTGATTAGGAGTATTGGTCATAATTGGGGCTTTTAAGTCTTGATGGTTTATGCCCCCTGCTTTAGGCTTAGTAGTTTACATTGAATTGGAAGTTGGATTGGGTAATAGGGACCTTTCAACTTTTGTTGTTTGGTTCCTCCATTGGCAGTCTTAGTGACTACTGGTTGGGGTTTAGTAGCGGATGTCATAGGTTGGGATGTCATAACCGAATGGGTTATGGGCCTTGAAGGAATAGCAGCCGAAACAAGGACAAAATCATATTGAACGGCTGGTTTGTAAGCCATCTCTAGGTAGGGTGGTGTAAGGTACGATACTGGGATGCCCAGAGTGAGCCCAGGTAGAGTTAACTGAACCATAACCGGTGTCCCTTGTGCCCCTATGGGGGGATTAAAGAATGGGATTTGGAAGATTGGTGGGACCGATGGACTCAACGTTTGTTCAAATCCATGACTTAGTGGCAGTGCTCATGACAGTGTTGAGGTGGACTCAGGCGGCTACAATATTTTCTACTGTGAAATTGTGCACATTAGGCCATTGGTCAATGCAGGGATCCGAGGTGGTGGTATCGAATATACTCCTAACAAATTGGATTCCTTATACATGCCGAGAGAAATGTCAACATATGGTTGATTATCATCCATTATAGTCAGTAGGACATTGGCAGGATTGCTTGTGGTGTTGGGGTCATAGTAGTTAAGTCGATCGAGGGTAACTACCTTCCCATTTAAGGGAAACATCATGATACATAAGATCGAGGAGGCGACCACCTTCATGGAGTACATATAACTACGCCCCAAGAGGATGTTGTAGTCGAGTTCGGAGTCGACTACTTTGATGTCGATCATAACCATCTTTCCCCCCAACCTATGGGGACATTTTGGTACAATCCTCTTGGTTGGGATGGTATCCAATCATATGCGCGAAGAGAGATAGATCAGGGGACTAGATCAGGGGATCCCAATCGTTTCCATAATTTTGAAAACATATCGCAAGTGGATGCACCTTCGTCGATGAATGGAACTTGAAATGCGACTGACGATGGTAGTCACAGATAACCTTTGTCAAAATCAAAGGTCATCAGGTGCGAGTCAGAATGATTAATGACACCAAGTGCATTGAGTAATGCCTTTCTTTGTGTTAGGAAATACTGTAACACTTCTAACATGGACATGGATGCAAAGGATTGAGCCAATTCATCCACAATGTTGTAATTGTGGGAGGCTTTCATGTGAGGTTTATTAGGGGTACGTCGAAATGGAACTTTTGGAATCCTTGGGATTTGTTCGGTGTTCAATTGAGGTATTTGTAGAGGACCCCTCAAGGGGATAGAAATTTCTTCCACTTGGGGGGTGGAAGGCCCATCATAACCTTTGGCTCATGTCTGAAGATTGATGTCCAATGTATAGATATTTTGGAAAGATCCATCGTCAGGTGGGAGAGGGTCTTGTTGTTGTGTAACTACCCCTTGATTTGAAAAGGGTTGCTATAACAGAATGGTTTGTGGTTGGGGAGGATTCACTGCCTGATGAGGATTTGTCGTTTTCTTTTTGGCTTCCACTAACTATTGGAATTCAGGGATAAGAGGACAATGATGCGTGTAGTGACCATAATTGCTGCAAATGGAGAAACAATAATTGGTCCTCAGGGTGGGCTTCTTCCCTTGTTTGGGGGGATTGTTGGTCCCTTCATTTTGGTTACCCGTATTTTGGTTTTGCTGGCAAGGGGGGTTTCCCCCTTGACCTGGCTGCTAATTCTGTTTGTTCTTACCTTTCTTCTCCCCCTAAGTCTATGGATTATGGGGGTTTGCGGTGTTCAATTGATCAATATTTTGAGCTTGTTGAATGCAAGAAGGTTGAACTAGGTTAACCCCCATGTGGGGGGTAGGTTGTTGACCAGCTAGGCATGGGAAAGGATAATATGGGTTATAACCCGTGGGTGGGATAAAGGCGATTGGCGTTCCATAAGAGGTGGATGTAGGAATGGCTTGTGTCATTAGCAGTGTAGGAACCGTCGTCGCTTGGCTAACGTTTGGGTAAGTAGGCTTTATGGTCCATATTGTAATTGACCAACTAATGGGGTTGGTGCCAACGTAAGGGTTATCGATGCAGGTGGCACGGATGGGTAGTGTGGAACCATATTGAATGGATCCTATGTAGTAGGAGGATCCTTTCCTAAATGGGAAATAGACCCAATAAGCCCATCTACCGAATGTGATGAGCCTGAAGGTGTAGGATCCAACGACCAATGTCGAGGGGCATCAAGAAGGATAATGTGAAGGTAACCGGATTGTGCATATATTAGATCAAATTTTTTATCTTTCAGAATGGCCTCCTCCTCACTTTGTGGCATGGAGGTGGTGACATCTTTAGCTATGGTAGGTTGGAGGGATTTGATAGACCAATCCAACAAAAAGGGAGGTTGTATTTCTATTTTACATAATGTGCGGCGTCTACGCCACTCATGGATGTGGTTCACGATGTGGGTGGAAGTATTTTGCTGAAACTTAGTGAGAATTTTGAGGCCTAGGTCATGTTGGATCAGCAATTGGAAGTATGTGAGAAATGCGGTGGCCAATGTCGCAAATGTGGAATGAGTCGCACTTGTTAGGTTTATGTACCATTTTGTTGTTGTTCCAATAAGGGTATGCTAGAAGAGGCGAAGCCTCATGGGATCATCCACTATGATGTTAGATGAAAACCATAAGTGGAAAGACATGACGGTGTTGGTGGGATCGTCTCCTTGCTTTCCTTCAAATTTGGGAATGTAGGAGGGAAGCTTGTCTGGCATAGTCGGCCATGTCGGATCCTGACCAGTGGGATCATTGGTTAGTTTGGCCAAACCAGATAGATTTAAACTAGCCATGAATGGTAGAGTTGGTCCTGCCATTGTGTGTGGGATATGATTTCCATGAGGGGGAGACCTAGGTGGTGTTGTAAACAATGGTTGAACTCCTACGAGAGAGGACGGGTCAAAGGGAACCAAGGGATATCCTGGGAGATAAGCTAGCGGGGTACCCCTTTCGATGGGGGAAGAAGTTGTGTAATTAATAGTTTCTTCGATAGGAGAATATGCACCTATCAAGGATTGGATTCGACCAGATGATCCTATTAATGTGGCCTGAGAACGACCCCGACTGAAGTACCTTCTATGTGTACCATGGTGGGAATGTGTAAAAAGACCCCTTGAGAGAGGGGATAGGCCCTGCAGTCTACGAGACTATATCAGGATGTTGTTTTTTTCCTCAATGATGAAGGCTTCATGTAAAATGAGAGTGATAGAGAATAAAACACAACTAAACAAATGCAAAAATATGTCGACCACAATAGATGCAAATATGGTGCAAGAAGTGAGTGATATGTACAAAGTTGGTTTTAGTGCATGAGTTCCCACGTGTAGGTTCTTTTTACTTACAAGTTAGTGAACTTGTATTTAAAAAGAAAATAAATGTAAATTCCCTAGCAAGACCTAATGTCCTTCCTCTCAAATGTAACTGGGCCTCCCAAAAGCACAATTGATGGTGATAATGGTATCCACTCACCAATTGACTAGTGAAGGTAACAAAGAGCTAGTTCTATCAACAATGGGGCCAATGTTCCAATCAATAAGACTTGGAAACACCTCCCAAAGGCAATAGCTAACTTTAGGAGTCAGTTGCACTCACAATTGCTCCTTGGTGATATCCTAAGTTAGGCCACTAAGATACCTTGCGTCAAGTGTGGATCAGTGGTTCGGCCTACACGGTATAGTGTCATCTCCCTACAACAAGTTGAGTGGTTTGTAGGAGAGAGCACGGAAAATATACCTCGGCTTTCACCTCCTTGGTCGTGGCGCATTTATGATATGGTTTTTATTTTAACACTTGCTGATAGCAGGATTTTGTAAGTAACCTATAAGACAACAATGCTATGTTTTAAAATATTGCTAATGAAACTAGATTGGTGGGCATTTATGGATGCCTAGCCCAATCAATCCTACCTAACTAAAATGTTGTTTTGTGACCTCCAGTGGAGGATTTTAGTTGGTTTAGACAATTAAAATGTTGATTTTAATGGGTTTGATATTCACTTATGGAGTGTAAGAGAGGTATTTCACAATCCCTACCTTTTTAATTCACCAAGCTCACATGAAGTGCGAGGTGAAGAGCATACTAGGATTGGAAGAGTCTTTAGGTATCTTAGTGTGTGCTAGTGGTTCAAAAAAATGTGATGAAAGCAAACTCGATTATCGACAAATTAACTAGAAGAGTATATCAAGTAATGCGTACTTTTAACTCTAAGAGATGCTCATGGTACTTTGCAAATAAAAAATGCTAACTAATAGACAAGTGTGCAATGGAGGTATTTCACACTTCTCACCCTTTTCTAATTCACCAAGCTCACATGAAGTGCGAGATGAAGAGCATACTTTGGGAGACAAGATCCTTTAGGTCCTTGTTTTTGTGCAAAAAGTGTATTCTACACTAGCATTGATACTAAAAACATGTCAATTGTGCATAAACAAGAAATGGTCTTGAATACTAGTGACAACAATGGGGCCCATTGAAAGCCTCAAAGTTGTTTACCTAGGTAAGTTTCAAGAGAGATGACCTCTTTACTTCCTAATCTTGGTCTAGGTGAACTAATTACTAAAAAATTAAGTAATTATGCGAATTATCCTTAATTCAAGTTCACTAGTAAGCAGTAATTGGACTGCAAAACTAAACTATGCAGATAAAAATCAAATAAACTATGGTAGCACGGCTAAACCACACTTTGACGCCCCCCTGCATGTAGGTAAATTCAAAACAGGTGCGGTGAACAATGCGGGCGATACACTAACCAGCTGTGCGGGTCACCTTTATGGGTAGCACAGGTCAAACATTGATTACCTGCGATGTGCGTGTGACTGTTAGAGTAATTTCCGCCCTGGCGGCGTGATCGAGAGGCTAGGATCTGCGCTACTGTATAAAAATAAATTGGGGCTTACTTTAGGCCAAATTCTGGAGCAAGAGGTGGTTTACCTGATCTTCTGCAAGTGACAAATACCTAGAATTAATTACTTAGCATAAAACAACCTAGTTTAATGAGAAATGAACAAAAATAAGTATAGTTTCCATTAGAACTGTTGAGGGAAAAATAACAAAAGGGTGAGCAATATTCCCTTCTATCCTTGAAACTTGCAGCCAAGGAAATAATAGTAGCTATGGGTTAGGAAATCCAAGCACCCATAAGTGACAACAACTTCTACTAGCCTAAACTATGCTAAAAATAGAAGAGATTGCTCCTTGAGGAAGGAAACAACAATGGAGATAAATTCTTTCCCCTTGAAGGAAGGTGGAAATGGAGCTTGGGAATGCTCACAATGATAGGAAGAGGTGGGCTATGAGGAAACTCCAACACAAATCCAGTAGTATAACCTTGCTCTTTATTTCTCTCTACAAAATGCATGCCAATGGATTCCTTTTATAGGCCAAGAGGTGGCCAACAAACAACTAGATCCAAATGTGAACTCATCTTCTAAATGAACTAGTTCCAAGGTACACAAGGGGGAATAGTTAATTCCACCAAGTGTGTGAGGAGACAAATTCAGATCCTTGGAGAGGATTGAGCCTTCAATGCACCACAAGAAGTTAGTGGTCCCTTCATTTTGATAGTAGTGTGATTATCGAAGGAATAGTTGCGCGGGTGTAGCACGGGCATTGTTATGGTAACTTGTGCTATAGCGCAAGTTGACTGTGTATTACCCACGCTACCCCTTCTTTTGACTGTTTTTTGGCACTTTTGGACTCATGTTGTCCTTTGAATTTGTTGAGGATTACTTTGGTGAATTGCATTCTTTATGTTGTTGACGCCTTATTGGAAGAATCACCGAAATGTCACATGTGTGCGAATTTTAGGCGTTAACAGACTTGAAGGTCTGTATTTAAACAAATACAACATGCAATAAACTAGATTCTTTTACTTAGAATTAACTGACTAGTGGACACATGCACGACTTTAAGTAGACTACTAATAATAGAATTGAACTTCTAACTTTGCATGGCAGGAGTAATTATCATTTTCTAATAGGTATATATAAATTTGTTGTGTTCACGGTTTGTATGTTCAGTAGTTGTTACTCCTGCACCACAATGTATTTCGAAATGTTATATGAAACAATAATGAATACAATTTTTCTTATAGTTGAAACACATGAACATTTTCTTTTTGCAGACATCTGTGGCATTGCTAGTATCTTTGGAGGAGTTGTGGGTAGACATATTTTGCAACTAAAGAGCATACAGGGGTTGTCACAGTTGACCAAAATTAGAAGACTAAATGTTAATGGGAACTCTGAGTTAGAAGAGATGCCAAGTTTGGAAACATTGGTATATTTGGATGAGCTGTGGGAAGCTAAAGAACATACTGAGGTTGGTGCAATCAACAAAGCTTCGATGCCTATATTTTAGTGGGTGTTTTGAGTTAGATGAATTGCCAAGTATGGAAACAGTTATATATTTAGAGCTGTTGGGCCTGGAAAGGTGCATGCCAAATAAAGGTTGCATGTTCTCAAGAGATTCTGGTAAGGTACATATTGGTTGCATTAGCGAAGGGACTCTCACGGTGGAGGTTGCATGCTCTCAACAAGGTCTTCTTCCAAACAAAATAAGCAACATCAATTTGTTTCCACAACACATCAAATTTGGTGGTAGAAGGAATCCAATGCACACCATTTTATAATAATGATCATTTCTTTATTTTTCTCCTGCTAGATAGATTTTGATCACCAAGTTCATCTTCTTCCATCATTTTGTCTGCTCCATTTGTTTAGTCATGTCCACTTGTAAATTTATTTGATATATCCACTCATAGTCATCCTATTCTCTTCATGTTTCATTATATCGGGTGAGAAAGTGGGAAGGATGTTTATGCGTCTTCTAAATACATTAGATCAAACTCAATGGTTTGCCTCTCCCCAGTCCTGGTAAAATCGCTCGCCTAGTAGTGTTGTCTACCTCCAAAAGTAAGTGATTGAGCAATTGGCAATTCAACTTTGCGATTTTCCTTTATTTTTGAGCTGTCCACTATGTGTAAATTCCATTCCTGGCTGGAAGATGAATCATGGAGCCATTAATGATGAGCGTTTCCTCTTTTCCCCTCATTTTTAATCCTTTCATTGCAACATTCCTCTTCTTCATCCTCTGGCTACTCTTTTTCATTTTCAATTCATTTTCTAGGCATGATCTCATATAGTTCCATTGCAACAAGAAAAAAATCATTTTATCCATCTTTGAATTGTTTTGCAGTTTCCATAGGTTATGAGACAATGTACTCTCCTTCATAATTTGATTTGAAGTTAATGGGTTTTCCAAGGAAATTTTTTATATTTTAATGGTACCCTACAACTCAATGTGTGAAAATGATATTTTTTTTGTTGGCAAGTGGTACCCCTTACTTGCAAGGTTTTCCTTTGGCTAAGAAACCACAAACCAGGGGCATCTAAGCCGTCAAAATCACCTGGGGATCACACCCATCCTGGACTATACCAACCCTTAACATGGCTGGATTTTTGGTATCCACGGGGTTTCGAACCGGTGACCATTCGACTTAGGGGTGTCTTAACTCATCCCCCGCCACCAACTGTTCTACATCTCGTGGATAATGTGTGAAAATGATATTTAAAAACCCTCTATCAATGTATTTTCATCCCTAGAATGAAGGAGTTGAGCCTCTTGGTTTCTGAAGTTGCACTTGCTCATGAAATTTATTTTCCATTGCTATAGTTGCTGTAAGAATCTCAATCATCAAAGAATTAAAGTTGTACAGTAAAATGTAAAGCATTGTGAATCCTTGACATTGCTAGAGAATTAAAAAAAATGTCAATATCTAAGAGCCAGAGGAAAAAAGGTTAAAGGTTTATCGTGGGGTTTTAACATTTAGTAGAGAAGTGAAATGGAGTAAAAATCTTAACAACAAGATTCATTGTTTCCATTCTCGTGTTCATTTCAAAATTTTATCTCATAGTGTTGTTGCTTGTATTCTCTTGTTGTTCAATGGATTTAAATGTTTATATTGACTAAGTTTAACTGAATCCATCCATCCATTCTCTTTCCATTCTTGTGAATCTTATGTTTGAAGGGATGTGGCTCTTGTTTGAGAAAGTGCTAGTGGAGAAGCTTCATAAAACTACTCATTTTCTTTCATTTTCATTTGACTTCTTCATCTCTCACCTAAATTTATTATTATGAATCTTAAATAAGATACCTGGAATGTTGCTTCTCTAGTTTGAATCATTCTCATGCCATGAAGTTACAAAGTGAAATATGGAGCAAAGAACATACAAAAGGATTGGCATTCAAAGTTTGTATTTGTGTGAATGCTTTCACTTTTGGAGTTGAAAAACAAATGGACCAAGAATTGTTGGAACAATAAAATAAACAACAAAATTGAACAAGCTAGAATTCCAAGAGTAGCGGTGGTTTCAATATACACCATTCGACACTTAAGAACAATTACCATAGCTCCAAAGAGATGATGTAGACTGATCTACAATATCCTATATACATAGGTTTAGTTTCATAACTGAAAATGAGACCACACCCCATAATTGTCCATATAATATGGATCTATAAAATCAAAGAGGACATTGCAAACTCCATGTTCCTAGTCAATAGTTAGTCGAGCCCACTCCTAAGTCAATTCCCTTAACAATCATCTCCCTCTTCATGGTTGACTACATATTTCGACAAGGTGAGTTTACAAAAAGAATCATAGGTTCCAACATCCCTCATTTAACTTAGATTAGAGGAAAAATAAAACTATAACCAAAGCTCATGTACATCCCCCCTTAATTTGATAGGGGATTCATGTAAAGAAACTAATCCAGCTAGGTACAGTCAAGTCAAACACTTCCAACCCCAAATAATATAATGTTAATAGATATTATATTGATCAATCCATGGTATAGTTACACTCCCCTAAAGGAAGTCAGAACAATTGTCACCTCAATAAGATTATCCACCTAATCTACTATAAAATCAATGAAACAATCTATGCACCATGCTTACAAGCAAGAGCATATGCAAACAAGATTAGAAAAACAACAAAGTTCTTAAATTATTGTCCAAACAGTCCCAATCGATCAGTCAACTAGGCAACAAGACAATAATAAATCACCAGGAACATTTATTTTTTCATCATATAAACAGTCTGCATCAATGAAGGATCTCAAAGAATATATCAATCATTGAATAGGTTCATGCTTGAGCACACAACATTTCTCAATCAACATCTCTATTGGTAGCCTATGTAACAGAGGATGCATGCACACCTTCTGGTTGGGAATGTGATGATGTAGTGCAATAGGGCTACCTTCTTCAGAAATAATAATAGATTGACAATAGCCAATACGGTCGCCATTGCAAACCATCAATACAATGACACATTGTTGGCATTCAAGATGGCCATGTCACATTGGAGGAGTATGTGGCAGCTAACGGGGAGACTACTTTATGGTGAAAAATGCAAATAAGGAATTGTCATTTTACAGGAAAGAATACTATTTTGATCGGCCCAATTTTAAAGTGTCAAAAAATATTAAAATGCAGATATTTTTGAAGTTGGATAGATTGTTTAGAAGCTCATTAAAATGCAGATTTCTGCAGTTGAATACATTGTTTAGAAGTTTTTTGGACTTTTTTTTTCTAAAACATATTTGTTTTTTGTTGAGAATTTTGAGAGTGATGAAAAATATGTTTTTTATTAGAAGTTGATATTTATTTCAATGCGGAATGGTTACTTTTGGGACTAGCTCGAACCCTCAAATATTGAGATCACCCTCATCCTCATATGTGTTCTATTTAGCCATTTTATTTAGTATGTGCGACGAGGAAATTCTCCACAGAACCTGTACACAAACAAATTCCATTTCGATGCTTCTTTTGTAAGAGAATTGGACACGTTCGTGCTTCCTGTCCTTTCTACTGTAAGGATATGTTGGTCTCTCCTGATTTGGAGCTTTCTTCACCTAAGGTTGGAGCCCCTCAGCCTCTTTCGGATCTTTCGGGTAAGTCTTTTTGTAAAACCCCTATCAATTTCCCTGATTTAACTCCGGATGATATTTTATTTATTGAAAATTCAGAAAAAAAGCTCTCTAAATGTATTTCCAAGGGGGAAATACAGATGAGACATGACCTTGTGTCGGGGCTTCCATTAGCTAACCATTTGGAAAATCTCCCTGGGCCAAAAGTTGGTCGTAAACTTTTTAGTGGCTTGGTTTCTGATTCTGCTGTCTCAGGAAATTCTTTGTCTTGTCCTATTGTGGTTAATAATTCAAACCCTCCCCTTGATAAGTCTTCCCTCCCTGGTACTTTGGAGCCCCATCCATTACATTCTGAGGGTTTGGGATTGGGTCTAAATTCCTCTGTTGGTACTACTTCTTTAGCAGCTTTGAATTTAGATGGTGATGCGGGTCAGACTGTGGGTGTTCATAAGAGCTTTGAAGATCCTATTGGCATTTCCTCTTCCGGAGATTCTGCTATTTTAGTAGATAGTGGCTATCTCTTTTCGGCGAGTGATGAGGAATATCCTCCATTACCCTCCTACTTTAAGAACCCGGGGAGTGGGTCTTTGGCTAAACCTGTTCATTCCTTGAATTTCCAAAATGTCATTGTTAGAAGAGGCAATAAGAAAAATAATTTAGCCAAAAATGTTCAGCTTCCTTCAGATTCTTACAAACCGATCTCTCAGAGATTAGAGGAAGTGGACAGGTCTGATAGGGTTGTTTCCTTGGGGCTTAGAGCGTCGTCCCCCAACTTGAATGCTTCTTGATGTCTATTCTGTCACTGAATGTTCGTGGATTGGCTAAAGTGTCTAGGGCACAGGCTTTAACCAATCTCTTTAAATCTACTGTCCCTGCTATGATTTTATTCCAAGAGACCATGTGTGATGAAAATCTTGCTATTTATAATCTGTGTAAGCTTCTTCCGCTTTGGGAGGTGGCTGCTGTTAGTTCTTGTGGCTTGTCTGGGGGTTTAGCAGTGGCTTGGGACCCAAATATTTTTGATTTTAAGGTCTTCTCTACCCCCTGGGGTATACTTTTAAAAGGGTCTTTCTGTGGAAACAAGCAATCACTCTCCATTCTCAACTGCTATGCCCCATATAGGGAGAGACAGACTTTTTGGACATCTCTTCAGGGTTCTAGGCTTTTGAACTTGGATGACTTGGTCATTGCAGGTGATTTAAATTTCACTTGTCATGCCTCTAAAATTTGGGGATCCTCTGCCAGATTGGATGAGTTAGCAGATTTCTTTGTTCAGCTATTTGTGGACTTTGATTTGGTGGATGTCCAGCCACATAAATTGGTCCCTACCTGGACCAATGGTAGATTTGGAAATGATGGGGTACACAAGAGGTTGGATAGATTTCTCGTCAAATCGGCATTGTTGGGCTGCTTTCAGAAGCATAAGACTTGGGTTTTTTATCACAAATTTTCAGACCATTGGCCCATTATTCTCCAACTGGATGAATTGAATCATAAACAAGGTTTCCCTTTCAAGTTCAACGCTTCCTGGCTTGATGATGACTCCTTTTGTTGTATGGTTAGAGACTTTTGGTTAAGCTGTGTTTTTGCTAATACAAATCCAATTCAAAAGTTCTGTCATAAATTAAAAGGATTAAAAGAATCTGTTACCAAATGGATTAGAGACAAAAAAGAGGCAGATAAAAGGGAGTTAATTTTGTTAGAAGATAAGCTTCAGGATTCTATCTCTGCAAATGTTTTTGGCACCTTATCATTTGATGATTTTGAGATTATGCATATGATTGAAAAGAAGAAAGAAGAGCTTCTTATTCAGGTTGAAAAAGATTGGCGACTTAAAAGTCGTGCCATTTGGATTTCTCTTGGCGATAAGAATACAAAATTCTTTCACTCCTATGCATCAGCAAGAAGAAACTCGAAATACTTATGGGAAATTGAGGATGATAGAGGTTTACAACACTCTGGGCTTGATAGCATCAAATCTGAAGCTGTCACTTTTTTTGGTCATAATTATAGTGACCCTGGTGATTGTGTTATGTCAGAACAAATTAAAGTTGCCTCACTATATCCATGCTTTTTTAATGATCAAGAAGCGGCCAGCATTCAAGAAGAGGCCTCTTTGGAAGAAATTGAATAGACTTTGAAATTTTTTGCTAAAGAGAAAAGCCTCGGGCCCGATGGGTGGCCGGTGGAGCTTTATCTGCACTTCTTTGATTTGATGGGTAGTGAACTTAAAGATTTAGTGAATTACTCCAGAATAAATGGCTATATCTCAGGAGGGCTTAATTCCACTTTTGTTACCCTCATTCCAAAAAAAGATAAGCCCAGGACTTTTGGTGATTATCGCCTGATTGCTCTCTGTAATTTACTCTACAAACTTATTTCAAAAATTATTGCTGATCGTCTAAAGTCTGTACTTTCCCAGCATATCTCTTTTGAGCAATTTGGTTTTTCGACTGGTAGACAGATCCATGATGCTATCGGTATCTCTTAGGAGTTGTTACACAACATTAAGATATATAATAAAAAACCTCTTTTGCTTAAAATGGACCTGGAGAAAGCATATGACAGGGTGAGCTGGTATTTCCTCAGGTTGATTCTCATTAGAATTGGGGTGCCTCCTTCTATCATTAAATGGATAATGGCTTGTTTATCTTCCACGTGCATCTCAGTTCTAATTAATGGTAGTCCGTCTGAATTCTTCAGTTGCTCCAGTGGGGTCAGACAAGGATGTCCCTTATCTCCTCTACTATTTATTTTGGTAATGGATGGGTTAAGCAGATTGATCAATCAAGCTTTGATGAGGGGGCAGATTAAAGGTATTAAGATATCAAAGGATTGTGTGATCACACATATCCTATTTGTTGATGATGTGTTAGTGGCCGGTGAGGATTCTGTTGAGGAGTGGCATATTTACAAAGAAATCATTCAAACTTTTTGTTGTGCAACAGGGATGAAAGTTAGCTCAGCTAAATCCAACTTTTATCATCTTTCTCCAAATGTTGGGAATCTTAGTGACATTCTTTCGATTCTGCCTTTTAAGTGTTGTCACTTGGAGCACGGACTTAAATATCTGGGTTTCTATCTTAAGCCAAACAATTATCAAATTAAGGACTGGTATTGGTTGCTGAGAAAAGTTGAGACAAGAATTGCACATTGGTCTTACAGGTTCTTATCTATTAGTGGTAAGCTCATCTTATTGAAGTCAGTGTTATCTAGCATACCTGTTTATTGGTTTTCCCTGCTGGAAATCCCATCATCCATTCTCAAGACATTAAAAAGATATTTCTTCAATTTTCTCTGGTCCGGGTCTGCCAACAGTGAAAAGATTGCCATGGTTGCTGCTGACACTATTTCTAGACCATATAGATTTGGGGGCTAGGGTATTAAAGATCTGGGTACTTTCAACACTGCTCTTAGACTTAAAAGTCTATGGAGATTTCTTTTTGGAAATACACTTTGGTCCTCTCTTATTCATAGCAAATATATAAAAATGGAGGTCTTCTGCTAGATTCGAAGCCCTAAATTAACAAGTTGGAACTTTTCTCCCATGTGGCGGGGTTTTATGAAGATTTTTCATTGGATAAAAAATGATCTTACTTGGCAGGTAGGGTCCGGAGTTTCGATTTGTGTTGGGATTGATCCCATCATTGGAATGGAAGATAATTTTATTCTGCCACCTTCTATCTCTCGATATCTCCAGATCTTAGCGTTGAATACCTTGGATAAAATTTATCTGCATCAATATGGGAGGGAGAATGATGCTAAGTGGATGTCTGCAAGGGACCTCAGTCTATCTGGTCATCTCACTGATATTTGGGATGCTTACACCATGAATTTAAATGCTGCAGGTGTCAGATTGAATCAAGAATCAGACCAGTTTATTTGGAGTGGAAATCCTACTACTGGTTATGTCACTGCTCGAACTGCATATTCTAGAATCATACAGGACATGTACATTTTCCCACAGGATTGGTGGTATAAAAGGCTTTGGCACTGGTCTATTCCATTAAAACTTAAATGTTTTTGTTGGATTTTAGTGCAAGATAAATTGAAGACCTGGGATAACTTGTGTAAAAGGGGTTGGAATGGTCCTAGTTTATGTGTACTCTGTAACAAAGATGCTGAAACTAAACAACATCTCTTCGTCGATTGCAGCTTCACTATTAAGATCTGGGAAGTGGTATCGGCCAGTTTGAATTTTTCCCAGTGCTGGAATGTTGGTGATTTCAACAAGTGCCTTCTTAACTGGTTCAGAATATGTAAGCAACATTTTTTCATTGCTATATGTATACCCTGGGCAATTTGGTATTCTAGAAACTGTGCCATCTTTCAGAGTAAAGCTCCTAACTCTTTTCAGTGTAGCATGACTGCTTTAAATATGTATACCACATGTAAGGGTGATGAGCATAAGCTAAAGATTGACAGAATTAGTTCTTTTGAGCTCAAAGTGGAACAACCTATCCTCTTCTTCGATGGAGCTTCACAATTTGGTATATGTGCTGTTGGGGGAGTGATTTATCTGAACGAGTCTCATTATTTTTCTATTAGACTCAATTGTGGTTCAGGATCAAACATGAAAGCGAAGTTAATGGCTCTCTGGTGTGTGCTTAAAGTTGCTAACATCTTTGGATTGGTTAATATCAAGGTTTATGGCGATTCTAGGGTCACCATAAAATGGGCTGCGGGTGAATTCAAGCTTAATGTAGTGAATTTGAGACACTGGGCCCTCCGGACACACTTAGAAATTTCAAAGTTCCAGGGTATTTATTTCGAGCATATCTTCAGAGAACAGAACTCTCTTGTTGACAAGCTATCAAAGCAAGCTTTATCAGGTTTAGAAGTTTAGCTGATTTGGGAAGAATGGTTTGATAATTGCCTCCAGGATGGGGGCTCTACATATTTTTTTTGACTAATTCCAGCTGGGGTTTCTCTATACACTTTATGATCTTCTGGGTACATACTTTTGTATTTTGTTTTTTTGTAAAGCTTTTTTGTAATGTTGCTGGCATCTATCGTGCCATTAAGGTGGCCTGAGATCTTTTCAAGTGATCTTGATCTTTTAGCATTGCAGATCCCATTGAACTTGATTTGACTTTTGAATCTTGAAACTCATTGTACTATTTGATTCATATTTTGAATATCAATAGTAGTTTTTTTTTCGCTGGAAAAAACAATGTGAGGTAGAATTAAAAAATGGACAACATCTAAAGATCATTGTGAGACCCAACACCTAGGACATTGTGCTTTGGAATTCACAAGATAAAGGGTAAACGACAACTTAATGAGACAAAACTACTTTAAAACAACAAAAACACCAATAAAAACATGCCCACATATAAAAACCACCTTAAGGACTACCCAAATCGCAAAATAAAAACAAGCTTTGTTTATAAAAATCACTTTATAGACTGCCAAAATCGTCGAAAAAATTGATTTGAAATCAAAGGCTAATATGAGCCCTTACTTGGAACAACAACCTCATAGCAAGAAATTTACATGTACAATAAATTGTATCTACTTTTCATAAACATCTTTCTTGTATAAACATGATTCAACATAATGCACATGGAGATTCCTCTTTGAACACTTTAACTACACTATCTTACTAGTTTTAATTTTTCTTTATATTGGCTTCTATTCATTGCTATTATTGGTTTCTTTCCTCTCCTTTGCATAAAAACAAATATATATATGTACCAAATATTTCCCATGTTGAATATAAATACACTACTTCCTTCCATACATAGTACTTTTTTTTATGATGATGATGATGGTTCACTTTAACTACACTAGCTTACTAATTTTAATTGCTCTTTATATTGACTTCTATTCATCGCTATTATTGGTTTATGTCCTCTCCTTTGCATAAAAACAAATACATGTACCAAATATTTCCCACGTCGGATATAAATACACTACTTCCTTCCATACATAGTACTTTTTTTGCATTTTTTTTTATGATGTTGATGATGATGGTCTTTAACATCCACTGAGACCAAAATTGGTCCATCGGACCTTAAGAGAAAAAGCAAGGCAAAATTATTTGAATTGATTTAAAATGTTATTCTTATGCTAAAAAAGCTCAAAGAGGAGCTTCCCTAGCTCACTATAGTTTTGAAGAGTTAGAAGCTTAGAGAGGTCAGTGTTGGAGCAAAGATTATGGTATTGAGATCTAATGTGGGTGTTCTAAAAGAAAATGATTTTCATCTTCAACGCTCATAGACTCGCAAATATGGAAAATCCTTTCTTCCCATGACGTTTTAGGGGTTGTCTAGCGCCCAGTTTAACTATGAAGCTCTTGAGAGTCGTTAAGATATAAAGATAATTTTGATCCTCAAGATTAGGGTTAATGATCTCTGTATAATATCGTAATTTTCTTTTAATCTCTAAATCTTCTTTGCACCACATTTTCTCTTTTGAAGTAATAATATTTTTAATGTTATTGATATTTTCCAAAGTGGCAGTTTTGTCATCCCCCAGTAATTTAACCAAGTGGTGGCATCTTTAAGCCATCCTCGCTTGAGGCATAGGTGGTTTAGGCTAGAGTTAAGAGCAATGTTAGGAAGTTGGTGGTCTCCTATATTGTTTAATTTATGCTTGTACATTAGATATCTAATCATAGCCATGCTTTCAATGGGGGAGAGCCCTGATTTTAAGGGGAGAATATAATAGGGTATATTGCTCTTAATTTTAAGATTAGGTTTGCTGATTTACTCTTGTTTTCAAGACCAAAGTAGGCTTTCCACGCTCCATTAATCCTATAATTACTAGTTTTAAATAAATTGAGAAGTAAGTTTCTTGCTCTTTTCACCCTGATTCAAATCTCCACTAAAACATTAATTTATGTGTTGCTTAAAAAGAGCGAGCATCACAGCCTTAGGTTTTAAAAACCTTAAAAACTAATAGAGGTTGCATTTCCACTAAAACATTAATTTATGTGTTGCTTAAAAAGAGCGAGCATCACAGCCTTAGGTTTTAAAAACCTTAAAAACTAATAGAGGTTGCATTTAATAGGTTTGATGCCTCATTTTTAAATTTAAGTGATTCAAACATATTTAGGAAAATCAGTAGCGGCTAGGATAAGACAGAAGAAAAGATAGGCAGATCAGTCTGTGGAGCAAAATGCAAGCACATCCTTCGACTAGCAGAGAAGAGCACTGAATGCATTTCATCTTGTCTACCACAGTTGGAGGAGGAGTAGAATAGGGAAGGCCAGCTATGAGTTCGACAGTGCTGCAATTCTCACTGTTTGCTAAGCATCAACGCAATTCACCTGCAGCATCTGCTACCTGGAATGTCTGCAATTCCTCCTCTTTTAAGCTGTACGCACCCAAAGGGAGGGGAACAGTTCGAATCCCGAAGAAACAAAGGCCCTCTCTTCTACACACACGCCCATTTGCAATTCGCAGTAAAAATTTGGACATGCGAAGTATTACAAAACCCATATTACCACTCCCATCTTGTGTTATTCCAGAGCATATAGAAGACCCCAGCTTGCGTTCCGAGGATATTAGTGAGGACAGGGAGTTACAGACGTGGGACGAGATCGCTTTGGAAAAGCAGAGGTATGTAGTACATAAAAATGCGTTTTCGTGGGAAATGATTTTATTGGGATTTGGGGTTGGTGTATTGTTTTTTGTTGGTTCAGAGCAGTCAGCGTTGGCATTTTGGCCAGAAGGGCCATTAGTAGAGGAATTCTGGGAGAATATGAGGAGATACGGACTCTACTTCTTCACAGTCGGGACGGGAGCAATCTACACCATTTTGAAGCCCATCTATGAACTTCTCAAGAATCCCCTATCTGCAGTTTTGGTTATTGTCATCATTTCTGGTATCTTTTATCTCCTTTATCTCACTGTAAGTGCCATGATTGGTATCTCTGAATTCTCATACCAATATTCATCCTGATGAGGATTAGTCTCAGGGGTGTCAAACCCCCATTCTGTAAACTATGGAACTCAAACCCTAGTATCTTGTAACCAATGTGATTCGTTGCTCTCGTCATGTACTTCTGTATCCAAATTATCTTTTCTGATTAATACAGAGTGGTGAAATTCTTGTAGCTTTAATCAGTTTTGCCAGAATTATCTTACGGAGAACACACAGACAGAGCCTACAGGCCGGGGAATGGGGCAGCCACAATAAATTCTATATTAGAGGTAGAGGACAAAAGCTGGATTCAGGAAAAAAAATTTGATCACGGGAAGTTCTTTTTGCTGGAAGATATGGAGGAATTTGCCTAGGAGAAGTCAAAGTCTGGCATAACCTCTTGAGATGAGTATGCACTGTATGCCCAGTCTTTTACCAACTACTGTGTGTTTTTCTTTGTCTCTATTTTGCTTGAGCATATTAACATGAATAATTTTTACATTTCCATTTCCATTCCAAGTCAAGCAGGAGAAAAATTCATATTGTTTTCCAATTTTCAATCTTTATTTCAATTACCTAACTTTACCCAAACCTTGTTAAAGCTCCTCGAAGAATACGATTGTATTGCATCACACACAACAAACCTGTGTTTTCTCTTTGGTACGTTTGTAAATATGATTTCAAGTTTGTATCTCTTCACAGGAATTTTCCTTTGTCTTAAATCTTCATCTGATATCGATATTTGTTTATCTTAAAAGTAAAGATTCAATCTTAGCTCCTTATTTTTTCACATAGGATTCAATTTCTTCTTATTTAACATTTTATTTCTGGTTCAGTTTGATTGTACTACACCAATATGCATAGACTGCCTCTTAAACTTAATCAAGATTGAAGCAAAAAGGTGTCTTTGATGGGCATTGGATCATCTGTAGTCAGTTACTGGATATATTGGAGCAAGCCACCTTGGTGTGGAGCTTGCTCCAATATATCCAAAAAAAAAAACTTTTTTTTTACCAAAAGTTTTGCGAAATCTCTGTTCAATTTTATTCTCCATTTTCTGTGAAAACCCATTGACCTTTCAAAATCATTTTTCTGATTATAACAAGCCAACTGTGGTCTTACATATTCAAAATTAAGTCAGTTTATTGAATGTGTTTACTGTTTCAGTGAGTTGTGAAGTGTGGATTTTTCTCATCTCATCCAAAATTACATGCAAGAATTGCTATTCTGAACAGTAGCAGTTTTATCAACATAAGCAAAGTATTACCTTTCTGATTCGTCTTGAGGGACTGTTCTTGCTTACTCCTTGCTATGCAGGTTATAGTTCCATGTTTATTTTTGTATCTGTGCATGCAAATTAAAAATGTACAGAAAGGACCGATATTTAAGTGAGAAAACAAACTTAAAATAAAAGATAAATTTGAGCGTTGGTCCAAAACAAAAGTGTTCTGGTTCGGAATTGATTGTGGGGAAAGGCTCTAATTTTACAGCTTAGTAGCATGATAAATGTTTCAAAAAAATTATAATATTTATAATAAATATAATAATAATACTATATTTTAGTTATAAATTTATAATGAATGAAATAGAGATTTGATATGTAAAACAGTAAATCTAAAAAATGTTATATAAAAAAAATAAAAAATAAATGTGGTATAAATTTTGATTATTAATTTCTTTTTACAAGCAGTCTGCATCTATTTTAAATGCTAAAATTTTTTTACATACTTTTGAGACTTGATAAATCCGAGATTCACAAATGATTGTTTATACTAGATTTGATCTTTTCTTTTTGGGACTTGATAGATCGGAAATTAACAAATTAATGTTTTAGTATAAATTAGAGTAGTATAATTTGGAACATTTAAAACTCGGGTAGGCTGGAAATTTGGAAAATTCCAAAACTTGTTAAAATCAATCAGCAAGAAACAACAGAGCAAAACTTCAACGACAGATACATATGGTTGTTTGAAATGAAGGCTGCTGGTCATTTGCAATTGCCTACGTATTTTGGGCTGCAGAAAACTTGTTTTCCTCTCAAGTTCGTTTAAGTTTTGAGTAGGGAATGATCTTGAACGGGGCTGTCCACTCAAAGGTGAATTTTAAGATTCTTCTTATCCAACGTTTAGTGCTGTCCAATACACACCTCGAATTTGGTATAAAGAACTTTTTTCCTCTCAAATAAGTTTAACTCTAGGTTGGGAATGTCTGGTCTTGAATGGGGGCAGTGCACTTAAAAGGAAAATTTTAAAATGCTTTTAGGCTAACTTTTAGTGCTGTCCAATCCACATTTCTATTAGTTATTGGTAGAAGGCTAATGGCACTATGGGTTAGGAAACTTTTAGTGTTGTCTAATCCACTTCTCTATTAGTTATAGTGTTGTCCAATCCACATCTCTATTAATTATTGGTAGAACTATGGGTTAGGAAACTTTTAGTATTTAGTCCACTTTTCTATTAGTTATTGGTAGAAGGCCAATAGCACTAGGGGTTAGGAACTTTGTCCTTCATTATGTATGATTTATTAATAAATCATACAATTATCTGTTCGCACTTTGCCATGGCAATCTTATCTTAATAAGAGCTTAAACATGTACATGGAGAAATCAATTTTGAATTTTGGTTAGCAGAAGGATTGATATAAAAAAATTTTAATTTTTTTTTACAAAGACCTACATTTTGTTAATAATATGAGTGAAAACTATAGCATGATAATTATAGTGTGGTATTACACTATCACAAGGAGGAAGACCCAAGCTTGAGCATTTGAAAGGAAATAGGAGAAACAAGGAAAACTACAATGGGAAAGAGGACAAACAAGATGCAGTCTACTAAATTTATTAAGACCTTTATCTTGTTTAGTGTACTTACAACTAGTTTAGGGTGTATGTGTGAGTTTATTAGGTTTACTTAAACCCACAAACAAAGGAAAGGAAATACTCATGTTTTTCTTTGTTGTGCTAATTAACTACTAGCATGAATGAGAATGACTGAAACAAAACAAGATGTTGCTTAATTAACCCCTCCTTTCAATCCAATACTGGCAATAGACAACAAAAAACAAGCCATAAGATTTATTACCCAATTCCATTGGTGATTAAGTAATGAAGAAGGGAACCTGGGGTTTATTAGCCTCCTATGTGGGTGAAAGCCCTTAGCTAGGTTTTGAATTAAACTTCCATAATCTAAATTAAAAATATACAACAAGCTGCTAGGGATTAGAGGACAATGACAAACAAGAAATAACAAAGGGGGTTACAACCTACTCTATGTAGTTGGTGTTGCAATTATCCTCTTGCAAAAATGAACTAGGATATGCTATCTCTAAATAAAATAAAATGAAAACAAGAATTCCAAGTACACAACTAAATATGAATTTAATAAATGTAAGTATGAATGACATGTGTTCTCTTGGTTGAGAAGGTTACATCCTTACCCACAAACTTGTATTGAAGCTCCCTTTCACTAGGAGAGATTGAATGAACGGGTGCAAATAAGGGACTTAACCAAACACCTCAATCGAACCGATGTACCCAAAACAACAAAGGAAGATCTAGCCAAATGACGAGGAAAACACCAGCTATAGTAGCTTCCAAACAAATGGAGGGTTGATGGAGACAACAAATCCTAATGGGCCCAAGAGCATAGAAGGTAAAATGAGATCTCAATATTGCTAGAGTGTTCAATTTGGTAGAATTTAGGTGTGTGAAATAATGAGATTAAAGACCCTTAATAATGAGGAAAAGTGCAACATAAATAGATTTGGGAATGTTGATGTTTGTGGCTCGAATAGGTACTTCTGCATAGGCTAAGTGTCTACCATGCAGGGGTTGTCCAAATTACCTCTCTAGGTGCTTGCTTGAGAGAGTAAGCAACTTTTTTGCCTCTTTCCTAAGTCTAATTTAAGAAAAACACATTAATTAACTTAATGTTGGCTAATGACTAAAGTGAATTTAAGACTAAGTCACAGCCGTTGATCTTAAGTGAGGCTTGAGATCTGATATCAACCAACCATCACTTTGGAGATTGAGGGTTAGGGTATTGGTCATTGAGATGTTATAAAAGGAATCCTAAGGAGAGAAGAAGACACAAAAAAGCCACATTGAGTGAGTGAGATCTAATTGATTGGTTGGAGAAGGAATTTCATCCAAGTGTGCAGGGGCAAGGTCAGAGGAAAGAAGCAAGGGGCAACAAAGGGATTAGTAGCCAACAAGATCATAGGATAAATCTTGAGGTGTGATAAACTATCTTTCTGACTTTGTATTATTCCTCAGTGGGCCATTATCTCGGGACATGAGCCCAAGATTATATCATTAATGAAATAATTGATTTTGGTGTTGAGCTTTCTTGAATTCACTATGTGGTTAATTAAAGATGAAAATCATTGATTGTTGGTTTTTCTCGCAAGGGTTTTATAAGGTAAACAAGTGTGTCAAATGTGTTGATTTCCTATTTGTTTTTTGTCGCATTATTAGTTTAAAATGTTTGTCTTTGTGTTTATAATTTCATAATTATTTAGAACAAAGATCATATATGGAATTTTTAAATTAACATGGTATTAGAGCGAGATCGAGATCAGCTTGGACGAAAACTATTTTGGCAAAGAAGTTTACAACGAAAACAAAAAAAAGAGAAGGATTGTATGTCCATCATAAAGTCATACATATGCGTTGTGAGCTAGGAGACACATGAGTTTAGAGGAGCTACGGATAGGGGTCTAAAGTCGTAAAGCCACCTATAACTGTTGAACTTTGGCTGTCATTGATGTCAACTAATGTCAAAGAGGATGTCAATTGATTCAGTTTGACTCATTGATGTCAACTGATGTCAAAGTGGATACAACATTCCTATGCCAGCATAAAGAAGTATATGGAAGCCACTTTGAAGAAGTATATGCACAAGATGGTGAAGGACATGGATGCCAGTGTGAAGAAATATATCTAGAAGTTGAATCCAGTCTAAAGATGTATATCTAAGGATGCATCATGCATAATCAATATGAAGAAGCACATAAGGAAGGAACATCATGCAGATCCAGTTCAAAGAAGCACATACGCAATGTATCCTACTGCATATGGTACTAGCACAGAAGTCAAGTCCACCAAGTCATAGTCACTCAAGATAGTAGCCAAAGAATTGGTTGGAAAAAGGTACATGTGCACAAGAAGCCAAGGAGTTGGTTAAGCAAGGATACAAGTGTGCAAGCATGTTGAAAGAAAATTATGGAATGCACAAACATTGCTTGGTCAAGGATCGGGAGTGTGCAGGCTGTAAGAAACAACCTATGGTCGGACAGTCCTGAAAGTGCGTAAGTCTTGCCAATCAGAAGATGCTTTCAATTAGTAAAGGGAGCACAAGTTCCAAGAAGTGTACATTGGTTGAAGTTAGTCTATGAGCAAATTCCACAGCTAATGGTACAACAAGTGTGCATTACCCACAAGGGATGGTACGACAAAGATCAAAGACTCATCAAATTGAAGAGCAATGATGCGCACATACCTCAAAGTAATAGTACATCAAGAGCGCAAGAAGTACACCACTAAGGTGTAAGTCCCACCAAGTCGTGGATGACATGTGGCAAAAGAAAAATCCGTGAAGTATGGAAGAAGGGATGCCACAACCAACTTGCGGACATACAATCTGTGCAGGACATGTATAAATAGAGATGCAAGTTGTACATTTGAATTAAGCTCAATGGTGAGATTGTAGAGCTTCAGTTGGAAAATACAGATTTATATTTAGGCCATCAAGGAATTGACAACAAAACTTCATGATCTAGAGAGTATATGAGTGCGCACATGTAGAGGAATGATGCAATTGATGGTGCGCAAAATGATGTTGTAGATATGTGACGATTGCACAAATACTGAAAGGCAAAACTATTGAAGTATGCGCAACTGCATAATGTTTTGAATGACTGAATTACAGACAGTACATAGATAGTCACAGATGCTATAGGGAAGACAGAAGCGCAGAGACAAAACCGAAGTATATTAGGTGATGCGCAGATGTCAAGCTAATGCACGAAGACTGAAGTGAAGTGTGCGAAGTTGAGAAGTCCATCTGATGTGCAATGACAAAGCAATAGCGGGATCCAACAAGTCCGTATTGATGAGGATGATCTGAGAGAAGTGCGTTAAACCGAAAGGACGAATCATTGATGCATGACATGTTGCAGATTGTCTAAAATAATGTGGCACTTAAACATAACAGACACGGCAATAAGTGCACAATTCCATCTGTTATTGATGCTTTATCTTAGAGCAACAAACTGTCAATTGAAAGCACAATATCAATTGGTGAGTGCAGTTGCACAGTAGCAGATCAACATAGCATATCTTGGCACAGACTATAGAATCAACAAGCACACAATACTTGAAGTAGTACATCAACATAAGTGTAGAATTAAGAGGAATGAGAATTCAAGTGATGTATGCAACACAGTGATAGTAATTTGTCTCCATATGAAGACAACGCACAACATAACTAATATCGGAAGATCAGAAGTGTGTGCCGGTTAGAAGTTCCGTAAGTCAGAATTACATCTTGGATATCTGGGCGGCAGGATGGGGAAAAGAGAAAGAGGGTTGTAGCCTCCTTCCAGTTGGTGCTGGAGAAACACAAGGAGTTCAATCTTCCTTCAAGTTGGTGCCTCTAAAACTAGGGGATCGGTGCCTCCTTCCAGTTGGTGCTTCCTTGAATGTATTCTTTTTCCACTATAAAAGAAGCATTACGTATTTTTCTCTCGATTGGGTTTTCACGTCAAAATTCCTATGTTCTGTGTTCTTTGTCTTGGTGCATATATGGATGAATGATTTTGTTTATATTGGATGCATAATTTATCATCCAGATTAAGTTAAGACTATTATGTTAAAGAAGGTAAAATAATGTTGATAACTACGCTAATATTGATTCAACCCCCCTCTCAGTATTAAATCGATTCCAACAATAACAGTGGTGGAAATTCGAGCTAAGGGAAGGCCACGGGAAAGGTGGTCGGGTTTTCGTAGAAAAGAAGCTAGAGGTGATATGTGGGTGTTTTCAGGAGAAGTGACGACAGCGTTGGCTTGCGCAATTGTAAGGAGCAGTCACGTGGGGAGCTGTGAGCTAGGAGGTCAGATGTAGGATGCAGGCATGGGGATGACGGAAGCAAGGAATACCACGAGAAGATAATAAGATTCATGCGAGGTGATGACAGAAGGGATCGTGTGGACAATAAAGGGATCCCATAAAGACCAGCCAGTTGCTGGCATCAGGAGAGTTAGATGATAAGGAGTGATTCTTTGTTCTTGCAGGGAGACAAGCCATGCATGGTGTGCAAAACCATAAAGGAGTGAGGATGTGCATGGGCTAAGGTAGCAAAGGGAGTGCTAGACGAGAGCAGGAAACAGAAGGTAGGGTCGGGCTAGGGATGGATGCAGGTAGAGCCAACATAGTAGTAGTCAGCAAGGAGGTAAGACGAAGGGTTGAGGAGCTAGTGGACATAGGGAAGAGCAGGCAGAGGAGTAGCCGACCAACAACCAATCGCCAGCATAGATGCCAACCATTGGAAAGACATCAACCTCCAAGGCTATCCGCAAAGCCAACAGAGTTTTCATAGCTCAATAGAGCCACCAAAGGGCATCTAGTTCAACAAAGGCATCGACAAGAGTCAGGAAACCCAGGACAAATTTGGGTAGCCCAAAATATAGATGAGCAACACCCATAAAGGCTCGGGTAACCTAGAAAATAATTCGGGTAGATTTTAGAAGGTATAGATATCCCCAAACAAACCTCGAGTAGCAGAAGAAGGTTGTGGCAAGCCTAGGGCAGCTTGGGTAGAAATCCAAGTAGTGAGCAAAAATACGGGCATTGAGCAGAAATCCGAGTAGTGGTTCAACAAGCTGTCTTTTTTATTTGGAAGATGGCTGCAACAGGTTTAAGGTATGAATATAGTTTGGACGGCGCATCCAAATACAACCCTTGGAAGGTGAGGGCCACATTGGTTTTCATGGAGAACGGGTTGTGGGAGTTTTCTAACTCAACTGTGACCCCACTAACGGATCCAAAGGACCTGGTCACTCATAAATTGAAGGACATTAAAGCTAGGAGGATCATCTTAGATGTGGTGAAGGATCATTTGATCTCTCACATATCTAAGAAGAAGCAAGCTAGGGATATGTGGGAGGCCTTGACGAAGTTGTACTAGAATGACAATCAGAACAAAAAGATGGTTTTGAGGGAGGAACTCAGGAGCATCAAGATGCCCAAAATAGATACAATAGTTTCTGATCCTACCAATACCACAGAAGTTCATGATAAGTTGGCATCAATTGGGGAGATAGTGGGAGATCCAGAATTGGTGAGGATTTTTCTAAATGGCTTCACCAATCCATGGCCTTCGTCAAAGGCATCGTTGCACAAGAAAATATTCCTAATTGGGAGAGGTTTTGGAATGAATTCATCCAAGAGGATATTCAAGAGGAATCTCTATATGGATGCCAACAAAAGGGTGATGAGGAGTAGAATGTTGCTCTTGCTAGTCATGCAAAGAGAAGTGATGAAAATACACATGTAGAGTCAAATGCAAAAGCAGTGGAGAAGAAGAAGGACATGAGCAAAGTCAAGTACTTTGCATGCCACAAGTGTGGCTACTATGCTTCACAGTGTCCAGAACAAAAGAAAGGGAAGAGTAGGTCTGAACAGGTAGCAAAATCTGTAGAAGTCCAAGTCAAAGAATTTGCTGAAAAGTTCAAGAAGGATTTCTCATTAGTCTCTTGTCTTTTTGGCATAGGTTTTGGTAGTGCCTAGTCTGTGGATAGTGGGTCTTCTCATCACATGACGGGAACGCATGAGTTTTTCAGTAGGTTATCAGAGACAGACTCGAGTTTGCATGTGGATCTTGGAGCCCATGTCAAGTGTGCTATAAAGGGAGTTGGGACAGTCAGGTTCTATCTATAGTTAGGATGATCTTTGCTGGTGACAGATGTGTTGTATGTTTCGAAGCTCAAGATGAATTTTCTCTTAGTATCGGCTATGGAGTACAGTGGATACGCAATCTCTTTCGAGAGTGGTAAGGTTCTTATTCGGCTAAAGGGATTTGTCATAGACTCAACACAAGTTCTTGGTGTTAGAGAGGGAAAGGTATACAAATTACAAGCAAATCTTGTAGTTGGGTCCAAGGGGATCTTGAATCATGGATCAATGTCAGTGCCAGAGAACAAGGAGCATAAGGCTTCAAAGGGTGAGCAAAGTTCACAACCTTCTAGTGTGGGGAATAAAAGTTTAGGGGGGAATAGGGAGTTATCCCCTTCTAATACTGCTAGGAAGAAGAGTTGGTATGAGATGACATTGATGGATGCTCAGGAGCAACAGAAGGCTCCTAGGAGCACATTGAGGGAGAGCAGGCCTTTGAAAAAGTTTCCAAACTTCATGGCATTAATATGTAGCACCATTGATTTTGTGGAGCAGGCCTTTGAAAAAGTTTCCAAACTTCATGGCTTTAATATGTAGCACCATTGATTTTGTGACTTCTCATGATTAGGAAGTAGCTGACCAACAGGGTTGGAGGGATGCGAGTGTGTAGGATGATGTGTGTGACTATTTGCCAAGGTCAAAGGGAGAACTAGTTCTAGGTGTCTCTTCGAGAAGTACCTTCCTCGCCAAGAGGGAGTGTTGATGTTTGTAGCTCGAACATGTACTTCTACATAGGCTAAGTGTCTAGCATGCAGGAGTCGTCCAAATTACCTCTCTAGGTACTTGCTTGAGAGTGTAAGTGACTCTGATATCTCTTTCTATGTCTAACGTAGGAAACATACATTAATTAACTTAGTGTTGGCCAATGAATAACAATGAACTTAAGATTAAGTCACAATTGTTGATATTAAGTGAGGATTGAGATCTATTCTCAACCATCCATCACTTTGGAGATTGAGGTTTAGGATTTTGGTCATTGAGATGTTATAAAAGGAAGCCTAAGGAGAGGAGGAGACACACATAATCCAATAGAGTGAGCGATATCTCATTGATTGGTTGGAGAAGGAATTTCGTCCAAGTGTGCAGGGACATGGTTAGAGGAAAGTAACGAGGAGCAGCAAAGGGATTAGAAGCGAGCAAGATTGAAGGAAAAATATTGAGGTGTGATAGGCCATCATTCTGTTTTTGTATTATTCCTTAGTGGGCCATTATCCCATGATGGTAACCCAAGATTTTATCATTAATAAAATCACTGATTTTTTTTTTTCGCACAAGATTTTTCCAGGGTAAACAAGTGTGTCAAATGTGTTGATTTCCTATTTATTTTCCATAGCTTTATTAGTTAAAAATGTCAACGTTTTTTTATTTATAATTTCATAATTATTGAGAACAGAGATTGGATCCAGTGTTTATAAATTAATAGGGAACATTTGAAGGAAGTAACCAAATGTTCCATTGAATATTACGTGGTTTAATTTTCCAAAAAAAAAAATTTATAGGGAATGACCTAATATATCTTAGAAAGATGAAATGAATAGTGGGTAATTTCTAGAAAACCCATGCTTTGTAATATAGGAAAAGTGTGACTTGTTGGGAACAAGTGCAATAGGATTAAAACAACCTTAATTTGGAATTTGCACCAATACCACTCAAGTTAGGGGAAAGATTGATTAAGCATCTCATAAAGATTGCCTTAATGAATTATGGATGTTTTGGGACCCAAGTGAAGCTCCTCAACTAACTAAAACCTCATCTAGTACATAAATCCCATGAGAGAGCATAATTAACAAGTGAGAGACCCAAATGAGATAGGAAAACGCCCATTGTAGCTAAACATGTGACTAAGGAGTCCAAAAAAGAAAGGGGATTCTACCATGGCAGTAGACATTACATGGGAAACCACAATTGCACATTTAGACAAAAGCAATGGACTCAAAAAGAGGCACTTCATTACACTATGCACCGTTGGTAAAATGAATAAGAGGACCTTAATGTTGTCTTATGGTGTCATTTATGGAAATGCATTATGAAATACTATGCACATTAATAGCTGATGAGTTAAGTGTATGGTTGATATGAAATTTAGAAACCACACACTACATATTTCCCTTCATTGCAAGAGTTGCAATTCATGAAATGGTTAAGCAATGAGTTTCCATGAAGAAGACCAAATTGTAAGGAATAAATAGAACAAAAAGAAGAAAAGGTAGTAAGAATTGGAAAAGTAAATGGATGGGAAAACATGTGGTTCCCATTGGAAAAGGGAACATGAGTAAACAACTTGACATAAGGAGGGAATTCTCCATGTAATAAGGATTTGCTTATTAATCATCATGGGAGAACAACATGCCCATATATCATTTCAAGTGTGGAACTACAAATGTGCCATTGGTAGGTGTTTTCTTGAGAGCAATGCAAACAAAAAGAAAAAGAATCCAATAAACAACATATGTCTAGAGAGTGGAGGAAGAAAAAAATCGAACCACCACACAATCAAGCATGCAACAACTAAACTGTGAAAGTAAATGTGGAAAGGAAAAAGAGGAAGGTGAGAAGCATGATACCTACACCGACCTTGTTGGAAACCTAATCCTATGGGATTACGGTTCCACACTAAATTTTGTACATTTTGTAAATATTTGTTAGTTTAATAAGTAGAAGATGAAGAGTCTTCTTGCACTCCATCGGACCTCTTGGCAGGTCAAGCCAAAGAGTCACCTTTTCATGTATTAAATAAGCTATTCATGCTCAATGAAATTCAATGAGAATTAAGAATTTATCTAACAATGGTATCGGAGCATTAACTCCTGCAGACCTATGCATGTCTAGTTGCCTTCCATTCTCATGCCTGTCATTTTGCATAGACGTTTCTCTTCTTTGCATTCTCTTGCAAGGTACTTGATATACCTGCCATCTCTGCTATTCCTTGTAGCCTAATTTTTTCCTATTGTTTGGCTACCTACTACAACTGATTTTTTGTTGTCTCCTCCTCAGGAACCCTGATTTTGTTGTGTGGGCGTTCTCTAGGAAATCTAGTGTTGTAAGTGTGATGGAGTGTGATATTTCATGAAGACAAGGCATGAAGATAAAGGCGTTAAGTGTGGTGTAGAAAACCCTAATTTTTGTTGCGTCCACTCTGACGGGTGCACAATTCCCTTGTTGTGTGCTGCATTTTTTCCCTATTGTGTTGGTGATGTGAAGATTTTCGTGAAGTTCGCTTGGTGAACACTCTCAACAGAGCTGTGTCTATTCAAGTGTGGTGAACACTCCTCTTCTTGAATTATTTTTGAAGGTGAAGACTCTTGCTTGTTGTATGAAGATGCATATAGCCTTACATGAAGACTATCAAAATGTTCTAGTGAAGAGCCCATAGAATGCTCTTGTATCATGACCGGTGCATACCTTTTCATGGTATCTCACTCTTTGTATCTGTATTTGAAGTGTGTGACCAAGGGAAAACCCTAATTTTTTCTTCATGTAAATGGAGCTGTGAAATCAATGTGTAAGTGGAGCTCATTTTTTTTCTATGTATCTTCTTTTGAAGTTTGTGGACTGGTATAAAAAATGCTAGTTGTGAGAGAACGACTATATTTAGATAAACGTTTAAGAATTTTTTGTGGAGCTACTTGGTATTTAACTAGTGGTGTCTCTCAAATTTGTAAGTGTATTGCTGCTAGTTGAATACCTTTTGGTGGTGAGAAGCATTATTATTGAGAATGCTATATTAGTTAGAATGTTCGTGTAAGCTCTCTTGGTGGTGATAACCATTTATTGAAGTTGTTATTGCTGCTACGT
This sequence comes from Larix kaempferi, assembly GCA_027924585.1. Classification (NCBI taxonomy): domain Eukaryota; kingdom Viridiplantae; phylum Streptophyta; class Pinopsida; order Pinales; family Pinaceae; genus Larix; species Larix kaempferi. The sequence goes on from BSBM01000104.1 coordinate 3,394,744, forward strand.
TGAACTGTGAATCTTGAAGACTGGTGCAAACTTCTCCAAGTATGAAGACTCCAAGTGTGCATAGATTATCTCTCTTATGAAGACTAGTAAAAGCGTTGGAATGCTAAATGCATTGTTTTTGTTTGCCAAAAGAAAAAAAAATCTGCCATCATGTTTGTACTAAGTGTGAAGTAGAGTGCTATCATTAGACTGTGTGAATGTTGGGTGTGACCCAAGAAGAGGAATTTATGAAGGTGAAGTATAGTTAGGCGAGGCCCGACATTGACCTTTTTTGGGAGAAAAGAGACTCCGCAAATCCTGGGCAGAGGGTATGGAGCGAAGACCAGTCGAGAAGAAAGGACCTGTTTCCTTAGTAAAAGCAAAGTACTAAGGACAACCATAGGTGGTTGGCATAGTTAAGGGCTGAGAAACGACCTGAATACTACATGAGAAGGAAGTTATGAAGATAAGTGGTGTAAAGGACACACCACTACAAAAGCTACAGGTGCGTTGTCAGAGAAAGTGTCGGAGTTAGATGAAGCAATGCCAAAGGGACAATGAAGTTAAAGATTAGCATGGTCTACAGGAGAACCACGGGAGTTTTTGGGTTTTGGGTACTATGGGGGTTGTCCCATAGTTATTGTAATATGTGACCTTCGGGCACATCTATATACAATGGTAGTTTTGTATGAGGAAGGGTTGATGTTTTTGGCTGGGTTGGTTGTAATAGGAGAATAGTGATCAGAGAGAGAACAGACTCTAGAGCTGAGTGTGTAGAGATCTGATTGTAGAGAAGAGTCTACAGCTGAGTGCACAGACTAGAACTGTTACCCTTCCAAGTTAATATAAGAACAGTTCCTGTGGACATCATAGCTCCTGCCTAGGGGTGAACCACGTAAATCTAAGTGTTTATGTATCTGTGTTTATGATGTGCTTTGTATACGAGTTTATGGTGTGTTTATGTATTTGCTTCCATGTGTATGTTAATGGTAATTTCATGATACGTAAATGGAATACATATGTATGAATGTTATGGAGAAATATTTAGAATGATGAATGCGTAGCTAACTGGTAAATACAATAGAGATTCAGCGTAGTTCTGTATACTGTTCATTAGCTGCGAAGTACGAAGTCATTTGTTCATTCTATTGTGCTAGTCGATGTTAAAGAAGGATTTTAGCGAGGTTGTTAACCACATATGCACATCGCCACAGTTACAGAAGCTTGATTCTATAACCCCCCATATTCACTTCGGCTGATACTGCATCATGTTTACAGGTTGATGTTGAAAGGGCCAGTGAAAGGGGTTTTGTTGTTGTTGCGCTAGAGCCTTCGTCGAACCCGGGTCTGCCTAAGCAGGCCAACACATGGTTTTGTTACCTACTTTGGACTGACATTCTGGTGATGTGTCATGTTGATGTGGAATCCAGAGAAGAGTGAAATACAGAATTGGGTGAGTCAAACAGAACGTGAATTTGCGAAGAAAGAAAACAAACATCCTCGGCTTATTAGAACACAGTGGCTACAAAGATACATATTTACTGAGTTGCATGAAGTTTTCTTCGCATCTTTTTCTAACAAGTTACATGAGTGGATATATATGGTAGCAGAAAGAAAAAGCTGTTTTCAGGGTGGAGAACCTACAGTTTGGAATCCAGAGTTGATACAGAAGATTAAAGGGATTATTAACCCGATTTCAAGATCAAAAGACTTTTGGATGGATAGCTTGTTGGAAGGCTACATTACAGAGTTTGTTTTGGACACTTTGAATTCCTACAACGAAGCTAAAAGATACATTTTCAAGGGATTTAGAGGTAAGTACTTGAAAAACCTGACTTTATGTATTAAAATGCTATTAGTTGAAAAAGGTGTATTAAGAATGTAGTTAGATTCCTAGGGTTTGAGTCTGCAATGTTAAAAAACACAGATAGTGACATAGACAAAGACATTGGCATTCTGCGTAGTGGAAAAAGGTATAAAATTAGCACTAGAAATAGGTCTCACGAAGTTGAACCTCACACATTCCTAGAAACTGAATTAGCGAGTAATAGAAACTTGTCTCAAGCAGAGTCTCTTAATGAGACAGAACCTAGACATATTGGCTATCAGCCTATCACTCTGCAACAACCTATAGCTGTTGAAAGAAATATTACTAGTTCGCAGAACACTAGTAGTAGTAATACTGCATGAACAAGTGCAAAGAATCAATCGAGTGGTGTTATACCTCCACCATTTCACTCTGCAGGTAGTACTATAGTGTTTTAGAACCCTACACCTCCTAGAAGAAGGATGTAAGATGATATAAAGATACCTGTTTTTAAAGGATCCGGTCTAAAAGATCCAGAGCAACATTGGTTTCTCTGTGATGATGTCTAGAACGTTAAACAAGTACAAGACAATGATATAAAGAAAACCCAACTAGTCACTACATTCAGATATAGAGCTTTAACATGGTTCATGAAATACTCTGTTGGAAAGAACATAACATTAGCTGACATCAAAGTTGTGTTGATTAGAGAATTTAAGAAGCCTAAATCAAAATCTAAATGCATCACATAGTTGAAAGAGATAAAACAAAAACCTAATGAGATTGTGGGGGAATTTGATCAGAAGTTCAAAGCCTTGTTGGATCAAGTTAGCTTTGACATTGCACCGCAAAAACAACAAGGGTGGTTTATAGTTGCACTGTTTCCCCACATTATATTACCATTGATGCAACAGAAGGTTGCTTCGCAAACAAAAGCATTGGAAATTGCGATGAAGCTAGAAGCTTCGCCCGTAGGAGAAAGTAGCACAGGTATGGTACAAATATAGAAATTACTAGAAAACTTGACATTACAACTACAATATATACAAAAAGAAAAATATGTAAGAGAAGAGGTTTGGTGTACTAAATGTAAAGGAGAAGGACATTCCAAGGAACATTGTCCTTTATTCAGAGATTACCTCGCCAGTGGGGCATTGAACCCATTAAATCAGCCTCAAGGACCATGGTACGAGATTTGTCGATGTAGAGGACATTGACCAGAGGACTGTTACCTACTCCGGAAGTATGTACAAACACAAAAGAACCTGTACTGCACATTTTGTAAGTCAGTTGGCCATGATAACACCAATTGTAGAGCATACGACCTCATGATAGAAAGAAAGCATGATGTCTATAGAGTCCAAGGAGAAATACAAAACAACAATGAGAATGCACTGTACGATCAGGGTACATATAGTGGACGTGGTGGATTTAGAGGAAGATGACGTAATACTGGCCCAGAACGAGGTAGAGGTCGGATTGTCTATTATAATTGTGGTCAACCTAGACATTTGGCAAGAGACTGTTAGAACCCTTGCACTACTTGTACGTATTGTAAATCTCATGACCATATCATTGAAGCATGTCCCATTTTGCTAGGAAAAATGCAAGAAAAAATACCAGAAGGAAAGAACCAGAATATGTAGATGATCACAACTGAGAAAATGAATGAAGATCGCAACATCCATGTTGTGACGCGAAGTGGAGTTTCAACAGGAGATGATAGGACAAACGAAGATTCGACTTTTGATAATGACATAAATAGACCAAAGTTTACTCAGGGATCATGGGTAAGGAAAGCAGTTGGAAACATACCTGTATTCGACCCTAATAGAGAAAAAGAAGTATTCATGGAAGCAAGAAAATAATTTCAGGACTTGGGAGCTTCGACTACAAAGATCCCTTTGCGAAGTGATTAGACACCTATACTAGGTATGCCAGTCTTGTATGATGAGTCGCGAGCTTTGCCATAACAGACAAGTCCTGTAACACAATTTCTACAGAGTTTCATGAAGATGCTAAGGCATAAGCAGACCTTAGGGGAACTACAGAATGTAATGGGCTATTACGAGCAACATAGTACAGTAAACGACGCACATATAGCATTCCATCACATTAAGAACCATAAAAGAACATGAAGAGAAATGAGATTAAGCGCGTAGATTGGAGATTTTGAAATGAACCAGGTCATTCTCGATCTGGATTCAAAGGTGAACGTGCTAACAAAACAAACATGGGAGCAGATGGGGAAACCAAAATTATCTTAGTCTCCTATACAGTTGACATTAGCTAACCAACAGAAGGTTATACCTATTGGGAGGATATCAAGTGTTTCTGTTGATATTGATGGAGTGCAAAGTAAAGAATAATTCGAGGTGATTGAGATCATAGATGACAATAATCCTTATCCTACACTATTAGGGATTAACTGGGAAATTGATAACCTCGCAATTATCAACTTGAAGAAAAAACAAATGATATTTGAAGGACACGATATTAGGATTATTTCACCCCTATATCCCTCACAAGGAACAAGGTATGTTGAGCCAATAAAAGAGAATACCGAGCTCAATAACTAGATAACATCTACAAGATGACAGTTAATCTTTGAGATTACATTAATCATATAGAAGATGGAATGTTGAGCTGGATATGCGATAGTTCCTGCATATCAGAGTCAAACACAGGACTGGAGAACTGACAGAGTAGAATGCGTGAAGTATCAGCTAGACGATGTGCGAGGATGATAAAGTCACTTCTTTGAATTGGAACATGTAAGTCCAATTTTTGTTTATGATGGTTTGAGTAGCATACACACATTCTTTCATAAATATATAGCATCAATTTCAGATGAACATAGTCTATCATCTGTAGATATAGCATTGCGAGCTACACCTACTAGATGGTGGGATTCACACAAGAACAAATTGAGCACATGGGAAGAATGTAAGCACTTAATGGAAGTTAGATTTGTTGAATAAACTAAGAATGTACAAGCAAAGTAAAATGAACAGACTGATCCCAGAGATCATATATAATCTTGCTTAAAAGCATGGAGGAATATACCAAAAACATAGTGGGTTCATATTTTTGTGCACACGTTGGATCCAATAACAAAGAACTGGTATATAGAAACAAAACTTCAACATGATACAACAGATTGGCACATGATGACAAAGAGATTTCAACTAACTTTTAGTTTTGAGGATGACTGTTGGAGCATTGATCAGGCTCTGCAGATCATTAAAAAGAAGATATTTGATGATTTCCCATTGCTTGTGTATAGTCAACCAGATTGGGCAATATAGTTGGAACATGCCCTTGAGTGTTATAATTTTACACTATATGAAGATGAAAATGAAGATCCTTGCAATGTGAATATAATAGAATTTGAAGGAAAACGCAATGTACAAGGACTTGACTTGGAAATTCCAGATATGAGTAACCCCATTAAGACTAAAAAGATCAATATTAACATGGATGAAGAAACAAAGTTCACTTCTATTGGAGATTATTGGCATGAAGAAACAATGGGACAGATTGCAAACCTATTGCGTGAATATCAGGATTTGTTTCCTACCAAGTTTTCTGAAATGAAAGGCATTTTAGGTGACTTGGGAGTCATGAAAATATCTCTCAAGCATGATGCAAAGCCTATCAAACAAAGACCTTACAGATTGAACCCCATATATAAAGAAATAGTGAAAGCATAAATTGATAAAATGCTGGAGGCGGGGATCATTGAACCAACATAAGAATCAGAATGGATAAGTCCCATGGTGGTTCAAGAAAATAATGCTAAAGGAGAATCAGAATTTGTGTGGATCTCAGAAAATTGAATGATGCATCAGTGCATGACCTATTTCCTACTCCATTCACAGATGAAGTACTAGATAATGTAGGTGGACAAGAGGCATACTCTTTCACTGATGGATTTTATGGATACCATTAGATCAGAATTGCTACAAAAGATAGACACAAGATTACATTTTATACTGAATGGGGATCTTTTCAGTACACTGTTATGCCTTTTGGATTGAAGAACGCACATGCTATCTTTTCAAGAGTGGTTGTAGCTGCATTTAAGGATTATATTCATAAATTCATGGAAGTTTACTTTGATGATTGGACAATATTTGGCCTTTTGAAGGACCATCATGCGAACTTAAGGATGATGTTAGCAAAGTGTAGACAATATCATATTTCTTTGAACTTAAAGAAGTGTGTATTTTATGTTCCTTATGGCATATTGTTAGGACACATAGTATGCAAACAAGGATTGATGGTTGATCCAACGAAGATAGCTATCATAGTAAATCTCCCACCGCCTAATTCAGCTAACCAGCTATGCACTACATTGGGACACACAGGATATTACGAAAAATTCATTAAGGGATATGCGTAGATAACTGCTCCTATGGAGAAACTATTGAAAAATGAAACGAAGTATGAGTGGAATGAATATTTCCAAAGAGGATTGGATACAATGAAAGAGAAAATGGTCACAAGACCTATTCTAGTCTTTCCTGACTTGAACAATCTTTTTCATGTACAAGTAGATGCTTCATCTATAGCACTTGGCATTGTACTAGCACAACCTCGTGATGGAGGTTTCGACCATCCAATTGCATTTTCTAGTAGAAATCTATACTCAACAGAAAAAAATTACACCACAATAGAGAGAGAAGGCTTAGCCATGGTGTATGCATTGCAGAAATTCATGCATTATTTGCCAGGTTCGCACTTTTTCATGTTCACTGACCATTCAACTTTAAAATACTTTGTCAATAAACCAGTGTTAAGAGAAAGAATATGTAGATGGATTCTACTTTTTTCAGGAATATGATTTTGAGATCATAGTGAAGCCAGGAAGATTGAATGTAGGACCTAACCATCTCTCAATGATTGATTCAGGAGAGGGACCTAGTAATTTGGAGGATAATCTACCAGATGCACAGTTGTTTGCTATTCACATAGTAGATGACTACTTCAGAGACATTGTATAATTTCTAACCACAGGGTTAGCACCTATAGAATTTACTATACAATAGAAGAAACGGTTAGTGGTAAGATCAACTGACTTTACCTTGATTGCAGGACAATTATATAAATTGAGACCAGATGAAGTGTTATGTAGATGTGTACTAGAGAATGTGATATCTATCATACTTGTTGAAGCACATTCATGAGTATATGGAGGACACTATGCAGGGAAAGCTACTGCACAGAAGATCTTGAGAGTAGGACTGTGGTGGCCTACTATACATAAATATTCAAAGGAACATTGCAGGAGTTGCGATGTATGCTAGAGAATAGGAAATCCATCTCAAAGAGATGAGATTCCATTGATGCCACAGTTGACTTTACAAGCATTTGATAAATGGTCTATTGACTTTGTGGGACCTATTACACCACAAGGGAATAGAACTGGCTCGAGATACATCATTATAGCTACAGATTATCTATCCAGATGAGAAAAAGAAAAACCAGTGAAGAACTGTAGTGCAGCTACAACAATGCAGTTCATCTTTGAGAACATCTTGACAAGATTTGGATGTCCAAATATTTTGATGAGTGATTAGGGAACTCACTTCTTGAACAAAACTATTGAAGCCATGACAAAAAAATTTCAGATATATCATCAGAAGAGTACACCATATCATCCAGAAGCTAATGGCATTGTGGAGTCCTTTAATAAAGTATTGGAGAATGCATTGACCAAGGTATTCAATACAAACATGGATGATTGGGATCTCAGAATACCAACAATATCATGGGAATATAGAACATTTTGTAAAAGGTTGACATGTCATACACCTTTAGGTAGCATATGGACAGGAAGCTGTCATTCCCATGAAATACATAGTGCCAAGCTTGAGAATTGTAGCATTCACAGACATGGCTAATGTTGAAACAATGGATGATAGACTATTACAGATGATTGGATTGGAGGAAGACTGCTTCATCGCAGGCTTTCACCAACAAATCCAGCAAGCTAGAGAAAATGTATGGCATGATAGCCATATCAAGCACAAGTTCTTCTAGGTAGGAGACCTTGTTCTCTTCTATGATAGCAAATTTTTGAAATTTAATGGAAAAATTAGAATGCACTGGTTAGGCCCATACATTGTTAAACATGTTACCAATGATGGCGCAGTACAGTTAACCACATTATTTGGAAAAATATTACAAGGAATTTTCAATGGGATTAGGTTAAATCCTTACAGGGATGGACCTACTCCTATAGCCAGAAACTAGACAACGCAATGTTGTTTAAGTGTCTAGTGCAGTTGAAATTGGACACTAAATAGAGAGTAGAGTCTGCACACAACATTTTTGGCATACTGCAAAGTTCACAAATTTGAAGATGTGTTGTGAAGCACACATCGCAAGTCAACTTCCGAAGTAAAGAAGGGGGTAGTGTTACGAAGTTCCATCAAGACAAGGGGACTGTAAAGTAAGATTCGCCACTCACCTAACCTTCGATGAAGGCTAGAGAGAACTAACCGTTACAGTTTTTGTTCGAAAACTAGCCGTTATACAGTACTTTCGGGAAATTGGATTTTTCTGCTTTAAGGCATATTTGTCTGTTGAAGACACATTTAATGAAAGGAAAGGACTAGGATCTAAGCTATATTTGGACAATGGACATATCATTTAATGTTAACTTAGTTGTTTTTGGGCGTGTCTTAATTTGGGTTATGGATATAAATAGTAAATAAGCGCACAATTACCTGTTTCACTGTAATTGTTATTTTTACCATGATTAAATTCTGAGATTTTACCAGCGAAGAAAGGAGCATTCCGACAGTACATGTCTGAGCAAGAAAAACTACAATAAGTATTAAATAAATTTCAACAGTCTAATCTAGAAGTAGTCATGAAAACACCTATCAAGAAAGAATCTCAAGAGAAGGGTGGGTCTTCGAGAGCCTCACCTCGGCATGCACCGGAATCCAAGCAGAAGGATAAGCAAATAGCCAAGGAACAGCAGAAGTCTCAAGTTATAGAAATACCAAGAGAGAAGCAAGAAGAGCGACCTCGCGAGAGGCCAATTCTGTTGATGCCTGAGTACATTCTGCCACTAAAGGATGATGCATCGGTGGTAGTATTAAAGAGGAATCCACAGTATGACATCCCCATGCCACCAATATCAAGCCATGTTTGGGAAAAGGACGACTTGCTAGGCAAGATCTCTGATGTGAAGTTTGCAGATTACAATCTGTTGGATGCGAACAAGTATCCGCAATTCCATCCAAATAGATATATGTGTTGAAATTTTGATGAAGGCACTAAGTGGAAAACTATACAAGCAAAGGACTGGATTGCACCATTATAGTCTTCAGGACTACTAAATCTTCCAAGAATTCCGCACTTCGGATGAAGTCCAGAGCTAACATCTATTGTGCGTGTGTTGATATAATGCACACACCAAGGATACTTGTGGCTAGACCACAAGATAGATATCAATATCGATCTGATCTATAGGATCACCCATCTAAGCAAACAAGGTACCAAGCCTGCAACGGAATTTGTGGGTAAGAATAAGGATAAAGACCTCGCAAAGTAGATGGAGAGTGAGTTTGTACTAGTTAAAGGAACTCGGGGCTATCAGGTAGACCAAACTCAAGATTATGCCACAAGGTTCATAGTGCAATTGCTCACAGGAAGAGTATTAAGAAAATGCAGACCGATGGAAGTGCCGACTGCTGCGATCTCCCTAGTTGCTAAGGTGAAGGAAGGCATACCATTCAACTGGGTAGGATACATGTTGAATGAATTTCTAGATGATGTAGTGGATGCACAAGACAATGGCTATCAGTTTCACTACAACTGGCTGATAATCCTCATCGCATTTGTGGGATGGATCGAGCCAAAGTACCAACAAAATGTACTCACATTCCCTGGCGACTACCGCGCACCTCGGTACGCAAATATGTGGAGTAATGCAAGACCCGAAATACAAAGGCTGAACAATGCTCAACTATACACATTTTACCAGCAATTACGCGAGGTGATTACGCGCACTTTGCATATTCCAAAAGAGATAACATTAGTATACATCCGAAAGATGATATTCATGGTTGACCTCCATTCAATATTTATACATCCCAAAGAGCCAACAAATCCAAAATGGTATGAGGGTCAATATCAGCTGGATGCGCAGAAGATTGACCTCATTATTGAGGATTGGCCACCTGAATGGAAAATTGATGCGCCAGAGGCACTGCTGACGACATCTGATGATAGCGCCAATGACAATGATCAACAAGAAAAAGATAGTGCTAAAGGAGGTGATGATCAGGAAGAAGAAGAGAAAGAGAAAGAACAGCAGTAGGCTGGTGACCCACCAACAGGAGAAAAGAGAAAGAACCTCACCACAGATGTGCCAAAGGGTTCAAAAGAAAGAAGCAAAAAGCGAGTAAGACTCTGCTTGACACTAAGTTCAAGATGATGACTATGACTGCATCATTGCTAGATTCCATGCACATATTGAAGAAACACGCAGAAAAAGATAAGAAGCAAGAGCAGCTTCAAGCAAGCATGGCAAAAAGCATCGCCGAGCTGAAAAGTATGATGGAAAGAGTAGAGCAAGTACATAGAGATATAATGAAAGAATCAAACTCTGAATATATATCAGAGGAGACAAGTCGAAGAAAAAGGAAAGCACACGCACTAACAATGTGACCTCGACTGGTGCGCATCGAGCCAATGAATGCCATATTCCCATCTGACGAAGTCACTGAAGGTGCGAAGAAGCTCGTGCACTTAAATATTAACGTGGGAATGTTGCTTATAGAAGGATTGCATGATCTACATCTGTAGGTCGTAGAATAGATCAAAGATAGGGACATGATAACATATAACCAACATCTGAAGTTGGAAGACATATACAATGAGTTGAAGAACGAATGTCGATTGTTGATGGATGAGCTAGTAGATGCTCATGAGAGGAAGAAGAAGCTAAAGAAGGTCGTAGAGGAAGTATGTGCGAAGATCCTAGACTTCGATGAAGAACCAAAAGTAGAAGCGACTATAGCCAAGATTGGTGCTGTAGTCGACAATCTTAAAACAAATATGGAGGACATGGAAATTGGATATAAAGAAAATATTGCAGACTTGGAGGCTAGACAACAACTTGTCACTCCACCAGAAGTAAAGGAAGCAAGAGCTGAAGAATTAAAAAATTCGATAGAGAGCATCTCCGCGGAATTTGCAAGGTGCCAAGACTTATTAGAAGAAGTGACCAAGTCATGGGCCATATTGCAACAAGACCCAGACTTATAGAAAATACAGGGCGAAGTCCAAAAGAAGTAGATGGACCTCGACACAATGAACACGACAATGAAGGACTTTCCGCCGAGGTAGAGAATACAAAAGTTCGCAGAAACTAAGGAGCTTGGGAAATGACTGAAGGCATTACAGATAAAGGAAGCATACACTTCAGTAAAGTTACAGCTAATGCAAGAAGAGGAATTGGTGCTCTCCGAAGAGATTGAGGTGAAGCTGCAAGAGCTTCGCACAACAGAGAGCACAATTAAGGACTAGATGTAGGAACCAATATCTGTGATGCTGCTCAATACAGTGAAAGAATATGAGCATGAAAATAAGGAGGTTGTTGCGAAGTTGAGTGCAACATATTAAGAGTTTGCAGCAAAGATGAAGACCCAAAGCAATGCAAAGTCAACAAATCCTAGTGTAAGTGGCTCGGGGATGAGCCACAAGTAAGTGTTAGGGGCCTGTTGGGAGCGGCCCAAGAAGAAGAATTTATGAAGGTGAAGTACAGTTAGGCAAGGACTGACATTGATCATTTTTGGGAGAAAAACGACTTTGCAAATCCTAGGCATAGGGTATGGAGTGAAGATTAGTCGAGAAGAAAATACCTATTTCCTTAGTAAAATCAAAGTACAAAGGACAACTAGAGGTGGTTGGCGCAGTTAAGGGCTAAGCAACGACCTAACTGCTACAAGAGCAGGAATTTATCAAGTGAAGTGGTGTAAAGGACATGTCACTACATAATATACAGGTGCGCTGTGAAAGAAAGCGTCTGAGTCAGAGGAAGCGATGCCAAAGGGAGAACGAAGTCAAGGCTTAGCATGGTTTACATGAGAACCAAGGGGGTTTTTGGGTTTTGGGTACTATGGAGGTTGGCCCATAGTTATTGTAATATGTTACCTTCAGGCACATCTTTATATAAGGGTATTTTTGTATGAGGAAGGGTTGGTGTTTTTGGTTAGGTTGGTTGTAATAGGAGAATAGTGGTCAAAGAGAGAACAAAATCTACAACTGAGTGCATAGAGATCTGATTGTAGAGAAGATTCTGCAGCTGAGTGCGCAGACTGGAACTGTTACCCTTTCAAGTTAATATAAGAACAGTTCATGTGGGCGTAGCTCCCACCTAAGGGTGAACCACGTAAATCTAAGTGTTTATGTATATGTGTTTATGATGTGCTTTGTATACGAGTTTATGTATTTTCTTCTGTGTGGATGTTAATGGTAATTTCACGCTAAGTAAATAGATTACATATGTATGAATGTTATGGAGGAACATTTAGAATGATGAATGCGTAGCTAAATGGTGAATACAATATAGATTCAACGTAGTTCTGTATACTGTTTATTAGCTGCTAAGTGTGAAGTCATTTGTTCATTCTATTGTGCTAGTCGATGTTAAAGACGACTTTTAGCAAGGTTGTTAACCACATCTGCACATCACCACAGTTACAGAAGCTTGATTATGTAACCCCCCATATTCGATTCGGGTGAGACTTTATCCTTTTACAGATTGATGCCGAAAGGGACAGTGAAAGGGGTTTTGTTGTTGCTGCGCTAGAGCGTTCACCGAACCCGAGTCTGCCTAAGAAAGCCAATAGTGAATAGCATTGAAAAAGGAATATATGCTCTCAACTAGGATTGTATTTTGGTCACAACTATTCCATATGATGTCAATGTTGGAAGAGCTTAACAATTTTTTTTTGTAAGCACCACAAACTATTGCAGAGAGTCAAATATGAACTATGTAGAATAATGCACCCATTTTTTGAAGAAGAGATCATTAATTTCTTATACTATTTTTGTAAATAAGGTGGCAAAGACTCAGACTTGCACCTTTTCTTCTTTGCTTCCAAAACACCATTTATTTGTAGGTGATAGATTTGAAGGTTGTAGAAGATGCATTATTTTGCATATACAGTTGGAGTAGTGAAGACCCATTTCCTTTCTCAGAACTAGTCCAAGGGAGAGAAAAACAGAAGAGGACGAGGAAGAAGAAATCTCAAAGGAAAGGGGCAGAAACAACTCAAGAAAAAGACTAGATTTTAAGTGCAAGTGTTGTGGGGAGAATGGACATGAAGCAGATCAATGTTGGGTCCCTTGGTACTCCATCAAAGAAATACATAACGAGAAGAAAGAAGACAAAAGTGAGGGCCAAGAGGTTGGTAAAGTTCATGATTCTGCTCACTGTATTGTTGCACATTGTAATCTTGGAATAAATGAAATCACATATTTTTCATCTTATAAAGATCGTTGGCTGCTTGATACTCGTGCAACATCCCATGACCTTTAGAAAATATTTTTTTGAAGAACTGAATGAAACTGTAGATGTCATAATGTATTTTGCAGACAAATCCAACCTTAAACCAAAGAGAATTGGTTCCATCAGGCTCAAGCTACCTGGATTCCTAGACTTTGTGTTGCAAAATGTTCTCTATCTCCCAAAGTTGTAGAGAAGTCTATTGTCCTTAGTGCAGATTCGATAGCAAGGCCATTCCATCCACATGTTCAATGGGATTGTAGAGATAAGGAATTCCTATGATAACCAGGTCATCATGAACATATATGAACATGGAAATTTGTTAAAGTTGAAAGGCTCATCTGCAATAGTTCAAAACTTTGCCTACCTCTCTCACAATGGAGAAGGTAATCTAGAATCCAATTTGTTATGGTGTGCTAAATATGGTCATCTAAATTATAGCAGTCTTCATTTGTTGAGAGAGAATGGTATATTTGGTTTTCCCACCATTCCTAGGAAGATGAACAAATGTGATGCATGCATACTAGGCAAACATAGTAGGAAGCCATTTCAAGAGTCAAAATACAGAGCATGTAGAAAGTTAGAGTTGGTTCACTCTAACTTATGTGGCCTCATGTCTATTTATTCCGCCAATTGTAATATATATCTCATGACTTTTGTTGATGACTACACTAGAATGTGTTAAGTATACTTGTTAAAGAAAAAATATGAAGCATTTCAAACATTCACAAATTTTCATGCATGGATAGAAAATCAAGCATAATCTCATATTGGCACATTTCGTATTGATAATGGAAAAAATACACTTTTAATGCTTTTTAAGACTATATTTTTCAACATGGGCACATCAAAATTCAGTTCCTTACAAACCTGAAAAAAATGGCGTGGAAAAAAGAATGAATAGAACCATAATGAATATGGCATGCTCAATGATGTTTTTCAAGAATGTAAAACTAAAGTTTTGGTGTGACCAAGTATTGTGTGCATCCTATTTAAGAAATATAAGTCCATTCATGCTCTTGAAGACAAGACTCCACATGAAATGTGGTATGGCCACCTCCCTTCGGTGAGGCATCTCAAGATCTTTGGTTCCACCTACTATGCTTTGATACCAAAGGAACAAAGAGACAAGCTTGGTGATCTCAGTCAAAAATGCATTTTCTTGGGGTATTCAGACACCTCCAAGGCATATCGGCTTTATGATGAGGTAAAAAAGAAGTTTGTTGTTTTTCAGAGATGTCATTTTTCTTGAAACTAATAAAAATGTCGAGTCTATTGATAGACATCTTGATCATTTGGAGAAATTTTCCCATCTAAAGACATATTATGACATTGACAATGAAATTCCACATCTTGAAGGAGGGATCCCTATCTTGGATCAATCTTTGGAATTTCATTTTATAGCACCAACACCCCCTCATGAAGAAACTCATGAAGAAGAAGTTTCTGCCACTTCACTTAAACATGAAGTTCGATTGGATGATGTGATTGAGAGGATTGGAAGTCTAAATATTGAAGAAAATGAAGCAACACCAAGTGATCAACCTAGACTATCATGGAAAGTTCCTAAATGGGACACAAAGAAGACGGGGGAGATGCAGATAACTAAGGTGATGATATGGATGTCTCATTTGATTGTGAATTGAATTTATCTGCTAACTTTGATCCAACTCTTCATTTGAAGAGGCTGCTACTCGTGAGGAGTGGAAAGAATCCATGCGGAATGAATATGATGCACTCATGAAGAATGAAACCTGGAAGTTGGTTGACCCTATAGTTGGAACCAAAAAAATTGGATGCAAGTGGGTATACAAGAACAAATATGAGATTCGATGGCTCACTTGACAAGAACAAAGTGAGGCTTTCGGCTAAAGGCTATGCACAGAAGGAAATAATTGACTATGAAGAGACATTCTATTCCATATAAAAATGGGATACCAGATGGATTTAAAAACAAATTTCTTAAATGGAGACTTGAAATCACATTTCTTTATGTCTCAGTCAAAAGGCTTTGTTGTGAAGGGAAAGTTCCTAAATGGGACACAAAGAAGATGGGGGAGATGCAGATAGCTAAGGTGATGACATGGATGTCTCATTGGATTGTGAATTGAATTTATCTGCTAAATTTGAACCGACTTCCTTTGAAGAGGTTTCTACTCGTAAGGAGTGGAAAGAAGCCATGCATAATGAATATGATGCACTCATGAAGAATCGAACCTAGAAGCTGGTTGACCCTCCAGTTGGAACCAAACCAATTGTATGCAAGTGGGTATAAAAGAACAAATATGAGATTAGATGGCTCACTTGACAAGCAAAAAGTGAGGCTTGCAGCGAAAGGCTATGCACAAAAGGAAGGAATTGACCATGAAGAGACATTCTCTCCCATAGAAAAATGGGCCACCAGATGGATGTAAAAACAACTTTCTTAAATGGAGACTTGAAATAAAATTTCTTTATGTCTCAGCTAGAAGGATTTGTTGTGAAGGGACAAGAACAAAAGGTATGTAAGCTTGTGAAGTCCTCGTATGGCCTGAAACAAGCACCTTGAGCATGGTATGAAAAGCTAATCGAGCATCTTCTGAAGCTAAATTTCAAATGTATTATAATATTGATGAGACAACATATTTTGTAAAGAAAGTTGTAATCTTTGTTTTGTTTCTTGTGGTGTATGTAGATGACCTCTTGATGACAGGGAACAATGAAAGTTATATTGCATCCATAAATAAATATTTGAAGAAGGTATTTGAAATGATAGATCTGGTACACCTTCACTACTACTTGGGAATTTAAGTCACTCAACATCCTAAGTACATATTCATCTCCCATAAGAAGTAGATTGGAAAATTGTTGAACATATTTTGCATGGAAGAATGCAACCCTCTCTTAACTCCAATGGAACAAAATTTGAAGCTCACATCAATTGAAGAGAAAGAATTCGATGATGAAATCAAGTACTGATATATTTTGGAAATCCTTATCTACCTTACCACCACCAGACTAAATATTTCATATGTTGTTGGCATCCTTTCAAGGCTCATGCACAAACCTTGTGAAGGACATTGGTCTGCTGCTAAAAGAGTTCCAAGGTACTTGAAAGGGACTCAAGAATTTGGACTCAAGTACTCTAAGGTGGATGAATTCAAACTCATTAGGTACTCTGATTTGGACTTCAATGGCGACAAAGAGACCAAAGTGTTTACTTCTAGATACACAATGATTCTTGGATCACCAACTGTCTCCTAAAGATCACACAAATAGTCAATTCCAACATATTCAACAATAGAGGCAAAAGATGTGGCTACTGCTGAAGCAATGAAAGAAATTGTGTGGCTCAGGAAGATACTTGAATATTTGCAGGATAAACACGAGAAATCCACTCTCTTATTAATCGACAAAACTTCTGCAGTCAAGTTGTCCAAGAATCCCAGATTCCATGATTGAATCAAACACATCAACACAAAGTACTATTTGATTCGACATCATGTAGAGGCCAAGATAGTTCGTCTATGAAATTTTTCCATGAATGAGCAAATTGCATACATCTTCACCAAAGCACTTGGACGAGAAAATTTAGAAAAGTCTAGAACCATGATCGGACTTACAAACACCCCTTCTAATTAAGGGGGGGAATGTTGGAAACCTAAGCCTACAAGATTATGGTTCCACACTTAATTTTGTACATTTTGTAAATATTTGTGAATTTAATAAGTAGAAGATTAATATTCTTCTTGGACTCCATTGTTCCTCTTGGGAGGTGAAGCCAAAGAGTCACCTTCTCATGTATTAAATAAGATATTCATGCTCAATAAAATTCAATGAGAATTCAAGAGTTATCTGACCTATGTGTTGATGTACCATGTGAAAGCTTGCTAGGATGTACTAGAAATTATGTACATGAAGCCTAATAGAAATGTTGGCAATTATCTAGGAAATGTAAAGGTCAAAGTGAGCAACAAGATACATACGTCAACTTGTGAGAACTCCCATAGTGGACCTATCCACATTGCACTACTTCTTTTGACTAACACCACCTGGACATATAAAAAATGACAAGATGTTTTCATACAAAGTGAGTGCAAATCTAGAGAACATCCTATAAAGTGTCCAAGAAAGATGTTGTTTAGTGAAAGGTACAACAATGTTGATCCTTGCTTATGGCATGCAAATATCCAAGTTAGCATTGATAGATCCACACCTATTACTCAAGAACTTCATTAAACATGTCTCAACCAACCATCCTACCTCAAGCAATGAGCCAAACCTCGACATACCGCAAGTGTCCAATCAACAATTCTTCGAGGGGAATAATGTGAGACTAAAAATTCTCCAAGGATGTTGGGCCCCAAAATAGCCCCTTTTTTCCTACACCTATCTACACCTTTTTCCCTATTTTGCCTCACTTTTCCTTGACCTAAGCAGATATTTTCCCAAGCAAAGCATGGATTGCAACAGGTATAATCTATTATTGTTTTATTCCATTAATTCCTGATTTGATTATGGTTTTGTACTCTATCTTTTAAGGTTGTGATAATATTTATTGATTTGATAAAGATAGACTAGAATCCTTTACAAGACCGCGGGTGTAGCAGCTCTCTTACCTTTGGAGAGGAGGCACATGTGGTGCCAACTGTCCCTTCTTGAGCTTAGTTGCACAATTCACTGCAACAGTTTGAGCATTCCTCCACATGGCTAGTTGCGACTGAGTCACAACAGAGCATCCGAGTACCAGCCAGTCCAATCATCTCGAATCTATTCTGGGCTGCGACAGCATGCAACAACTCAAGCCTGAATGCAACGATTTCATTCAAGATCACTTATGGCTGTAACAGTTCCATTGTAAATCGACAGCCTGAAGATTGCAGACTTTCATGGATGCCCGATATTTTTTGAAACGAATTCATTTCATCAGGGTATAAATGTAAAGAGGCATTCTGAGCCTGGGGTGGGATAATTTGTAGTTGTATAAGTTGAAACATAGAGCTATGACTGTGATTCATTATTTCTAATACAAGGAGCAGAGTTTCTTATATCTTGGTATTTAATTTGTGTTAGTCTTCAGCATCTCTGTTAGAAGGCCAGGGCCTACCTTCTCACAGAGATAGCCAAGTTAAGCAGGTAGTTTAATTTCTTTTCTGTCGTGTGGTGTGGAATTGCATTAGGTGTGTTACTGTGATCTGCAACAGTGAAATGATAATTGCATTCTTCTTTGGTAGTTTATGATTGCATCTTGAATAACTGCAACTATTTGGTGTGACAGTCGACTGTGTAGGTTAGTTTATTTGATGCATGGTGTGTTAGATTAGCTGTTACAGCCAAGCTCAGCTCTAATTCCTTTCATTCGTTTATTCTTCTAGGATTTCAAATATTAATCAAATTAGAGTTCAAGCTTACTTCTAGTTTGTGGTTACTGTTTTATCTTTCTTGAACTCATTAGATTAGACAGATTATGATTGAGTTACAGTAGCTGCTAGATGAATTAGACTAGTAGATATTGAATACTGTAGTTTGATAATTATAGGATTTAACTTCTTGCAAAAGAAAATCTAGTTCATTTCATTCCTAGATCAGTAACTGTTGGATTGATATTTGTAGGGAGATAATTGTATTCTGAATTTCTAGATGGATAAGTTAGATTAGTTTTAGCTATGAGATGAGTTTGGCTGAGCAGATAGGTAGGAACATTTATCTCCATTCATTTAATCAACTACTTGAATTTTTATGCATAGACTGTGCTCATTGCCATTGCAATAAAAGACTTCCCTGGGTTGACAATTCATATTGAGCATCCTGTGTGTTAGTTGTAATTAATTGGCATATAGGGTGACCAACATTTTGGGGCCGCTGCCAGGGATGGTAATTAATAGACATAGATAGTAGTTGGCTTATTGATTTCATTTTAGTTTTGATTATATAAAGCATGCATGAATACAAAAAAAAAAATCGGGAACCCCCTCAAGATACTAACATTGCAGGTGGACGAGGTTGTGGTCGAAATCAAGGTTCAGGAATACATACATACATTGATGAAATAATTGCTAGAGATGATTCTCCAACCAGACTACTGTGAGCATCTCCAGGAAGAGGAAAATTTGTTCTCTCCAATCTTAATACTTCCGCATCAATCGTGGAGAACACAATGGGACCTTTAACTCCCATTCTAGAGAAGAAACCTCCTGAAGATAAGGGAAGTGATGTGTGTGCACCGGATAGAGAGGAGATCTATTATATTAACGGGCAAAAAGTTACTAAAGAGGAGTGGTTGGATCATCGCCAAGAACAAGAAGAAGAAATAAGGCGAGAAGAAGAAAGGAGGAGAGCAAAAGAGGCGAGAGCAGAGGAAGAAAGAGTGAAGGAAGCATTGAATTTTTGGAGCACAATGAATAATGGAGAATGTGAGGGAAATAATGAGCGCCATAATAACAATGAGGAGGAGGTGGAAGATAATCATCATGGTGACATTGTTGCCACCCTTGAATTCCCTATCCTCCAGACACCAGGGGAAGCTCCTATGAAAAATATTTCACCCTGGGTTCTCCCTAATTTCCATGGTAAGGCCTATGGAGATCCAGATGAATTCCTTTTCAAGTTCGACATCCTTTTTCGTAGCTATGATTACACCTCTAGTGTGCAGAAGCTGAAACTATTTCTAGCCACCCCAAAAGGAAATGCTCTGCGCTGGTTTATGAGTTTGGGTCGTGAGACCATTACCACTTGGGACTAGATGAAGCAAACCATCCTCTCCAAATATCAAGAATACTGCAGAACCAGAGATAGGAAGGAGGAATTGTTTAAAATGGTTCAGAAGGAAGAAGAGAGCTTGGAAGATTTTGTTGAAAGGTTGTTGTATAATTTACAGAGGTCTAGTGATACTGAGATTGGAAAAGATGTACTCAAGATTATCTTACTACGGGGAATTAGAGAAGATTTCCTTGATATGTTGAACTTGTTGGGAAAGGGGACATCTCAAAGGAACCTTTCGAGAAGATTGTTGAAATATGTCGAAGATATTCAAGGGGGTCCTCTAGAACCAACAAACGGGAGAAGGATCGAGATCAAGATGTCTTCACTAGGACACGGATGTCAGCTAGTGGAGGGGCCACTCGATCAAAAATAGGAAACTTACTGGAAAATTTCAAAACAGAAATGATGAGCTTCATTTCCTCAGAGTTAGATGTCTTAAGAGAAAAACAGAGGGAAGCAGTAGAAGATCTTGCACTTGGTGTATTCTAGCCCAAATGCAGAAAAAAAGCACCCACTGAAAGAATGTCTGCTTAACAAGATGGAGGTATGCAGGATATGTGAATTGGAGCATGATACCAAGGAATGTCCTTCATTACGCAAAGTCAAAGCAGTCATGCAGGCATCTACTTCAGACATGGAACAAGCTTATTTTATTGCACAAAAGAAACCTTGGCATCCTCGGAATCAAGGTATGAATCAAGATACATCATTTTTCTTGAATAATATGAATGGTATGAATAACATGAAGAATATGAATGTGAGACGAAAAATTATCCAAGGATGTTGGGCCCCAAAATAGCCCCTTATTTCCTACACCTATCTACACCTTTTTCCTTGTTTTGCCTCACTTTTCCTTGACCTAAGCAGATATTTCCCAAGCAAAGCATGGATTGCAATAGGTATAATCTAGTATTGTTTTATTCCATTAATGCCTAATTTGATTATGGTTTTGTATTCTATCTTTTAAGGTTGTTCTAATATTTACTGATTTGATAAAGATAACCCAGAAGCCTTTACAAGACTGCAGGTGTAGTCTGTTGTTGTTGCAGATGTTTCTTCATAATTTGATTAAAAGGCAGGAAGGTTAACAAGGTCACAAGAGAACAAGAAACGGCTCGAGACAAAGCGGTGGGTAAGCAAACCAGTCTTGACCAGCATGTAAGAATTCTATCCAGCACAAAGCAAAATCAAGGAATAGCAGAGGAAAAGAAAGAAAGAGTAGTGTCCAACCACTCTAAAAAATAATGAAGATAGTCTCCTGGAATTGCAGAGGTTTAGGAGGCAAGCAAAAGATGGAAGCAATCAAAAGAATCAAAAAGTTGGAAAACCCCTCAATACTCATGCTCCAGGAGACTAAAATGCAGGAGGCAAACTGTCTCAAAACCTTAACTCAAATCTGGCCCAAAGGAGAAGGAATAGCAGTCAACTCCATAGGAGCCTCGGGAGGGCTCATCACTTGGTGGGACAAAGGTAAGTACAAGTGTAACTCTTCAATTAATAACAGAAACTGGCTCTTTACGGAATTAGAAGATCTGTCAAATAATGATAAATATTGGATAGGAAATGTGTATGGGCCTACGCTTCATGGGCTCAAAGAAATTTTTTGGAACGATCTAATAGATCTACAACTTGGTAGAAACCCCTCTCCCTGCATTGTTGCTGGAGACTTCAATGCCACAATCAATGCAAATGAACGCAGAGGAGGTTCTAAGGTCAGAGACCAGTTTGGAGAGAGACTGGAAGACCTTCAAGCATCCTGGAATCTAGTGGATATAAAACCCCTGCATGGAATTTACACTTGGAATAACAAAAGAATTGGCCCAGGACATATCGCTACCAGGCTCGACAGATTTCTTCTCAGCTCATCCTTTCTAAGCAAGCCCCTTCTGCCCGACTCCAAAATATTGGCTTTTGCTGCCTCTGACCACCACCCTATCGCAATTTTTTTCTCACTCCCCGGAAACCTCGGTCCCCTCCCCTTCAGATATAATCCAACGTGGCTGGATTATGAAGAATGCTTCGAAGAAGTCAAAGCACTTTGGAAACAATTTATTCCAGGCTCCCCAGGGTATATTTGGGAAACCAAACTTAAGAATATCAAGACAATGTTAAAAAGATGGGCAAAACAAAACATGAAGAGTCCAGGAGAAGAAGTCATCTCTCTGCAAGGGGAGCTAAAAATTCTGCAAGACAAAATGGAAACAGATCTGATGTTAGAAGCCACGTTGAGAAAAGAAAATGACTTGGAAGCTCAAATTCAGCTGGTGGCTAGAAGAGAGGAAGAGGAGTGGAGACTTCGCTCTAGATGCCTGTGGCTCAAAGCTGGAGACATGAATACCAAGTTTTTTCATGCTCAGTGCAAGGAAAGGTACAGGAAAAACAACGTTCTTTACCTAACCAAAGAAGATGGAAGGAAGATAGAAGACCCCACAATCATCAAGGATGAAGTCAAAAACCACTTCGAGTCTCTCTATAAAGAGGAAGAGGAGCCGCCAGCTGCAGACTTGGATCTAACATGTCAAGATATTCCCAACCTCATCTCAGCCGAAGATAACATTATGCTATTGGAACAAGTAACTGAAGAAGAAGTCAGGAAAGCCGTATGGTCTCTACACCCGGAAAAATCTCCAGGCCTAGAAGGATTCACCATTCACTTCTACAGAAAGTGTTGGCATCTGCTGAAAAGAGACCTTCTTAGAATGATAAATTGGACCAGGAATAGAGAGAATATAGGAGGAGGCACCAACACCTCCTTCATAGCTCTAATCCCGAAGGGGAAAAAGGCTACTTCTATAGGAAGATACAGACCTATCTCGCTCTGCAACTCTTCCTATAAAATTCTTACAAAATTCATAGCAAATAGAATCAAGAAACTGCTTCCTAATATAATTTCTCCTAATCAAGGCGGCTTCATCCCAGGCAAGCAAATATATGATAACATTTTATTAGTGCAAGAGGCTATACATTCAAGCAAGCAGAACAAGGACGCAGGTATGGCAATTAAATTAGACATGGCCAATGCCTTTGATAGAGTTAGGCATGCCTTTATTTATGCAGTTTTGAGAAAATTTGGGTTTGACGAAAAGTTTGTTAGCTACGTGAAAGCTTGTATAGGAGCTCCGTGGATCTCCCCTCTCCTAAATGGTAGGCCCTCCTCTTTTGCCTGCCTCTCCCGGGGATTGAGGCAAGTCTGTCCCCTTTCTCCCTTCCTTTTTGTCATTATGGCTGACTCCCTAAGTAGAAAAATCAACTCCCTTTTAGCTTCAGCCTCTCTCTCGGGTATTTCCTACGCCCGAAATGTCCCAGCTATAAATCATGCTCAATTCACTGATGACACCATTCTCCTTGGCAGTGCTTCTCCCCAAATTGCTGCAAGATTTAAATCGACCCTTGACCTTTTCCTTAAGACCTCTGGGGGCAAAACCAATGAAAACAAGTGCAATATATACACTTGGAACTACCGGCCTGCCATTGTTAGACTCATATCAGCCATTCTGGAATTTAAACCCTGCCTTGACTGGTCTTCCTTTAAATATCTTGGCACTCCTATCTCTCTCAAAAAACCTTCCTCCTCCGTTTGGACTCCTATCCTTGAGAAATTCAAAAATAGAATAAATTCGTGGGGAACTCGCTGGTTGAATTTAGCTGGGAAAGTCACTTTGATAAAATCTGTCCTCTCCTCGCTGCCTGTCTTCACAGCAGCAATTATGTTGGCCCCCGTCTCTGCTCAGAATGCTTTTAGCACAGAGATAAGAAAGTTCCTGTGGCAAGGGGGGAAGACACAAAATAAAAATTTCCACTTGGTAAACTGGAAGACGGTCAAAGAAAAGCAAAAGAGAGGAGGGATTGGAATTTGTGAGCCTGTCTTAGTAAGCAAAGCTTTGGGCGCCAAGCTAGCATGGAGGATTGTTTCTGGAAAGAAAGAATGGTGGAAGGAAGTAATAAGGAGAAAATACTCAAGAATCTCAAGATTAAGATGCCTCGACAAACCAAACAACAAAAAAGGAATAGCAATTTGTGGACTCATCTCCTCCTCAGCAACTTTAACCAATGAAAGCCTCTATTGGATCCCTGGTAATGGGAAAAGAATAAATCTCTGGACCGAAAGTATAAATGGAGACAAGCCATTTGGAACAATGCGATGTCTAGATTCTATTCGAGCCTGGCTACAATATGTGGGCATCACAAAGCTAAAAGACTTAGTGATATGGAAGGCCACTGGAGAATGGGAGAGCTGGAAGCAGATGAGTCCCCCAGCTAATCTCAAAAATGATTATAAATTTTTTCTCAATCTTCTGCATGGGAAAGCCCCAGTAAACATAAAAGAAAAAGATCTCCGGGGATGGGAGAAAGCTGGTACATATACAGTCAAGGCAGGATATGAAAAACTCACCTTCTCTAATACTCAGGTACACAAAAGATGGGCGAAAGTTTGGAACTCGGATGGTATTCCCAAAATAAACATATTCTTCTGGCTTCTGGCTCACAACAAATTGTTAACAGCAGACAATCTCATAGCCAGGGGAATAGCAGGTCCCTCAAGGTGCACATTGTGTAAAATTGCCGAGGAAAAATCCCACCACATTTTCTTGGAATGCTCCTTTTCTAAGCAAGTGTGGGTCCAAGTCTTGGGGAATCAATGGAGACCATCCATTCTTCCTAGAACTCTAGAAGAACTCACTGATCACTGGGGTCGCTCCTTTCTTAGCAGATCCAAGAGAACAATGTCAAGAATTTGGAACCTCATCCCAATGAACATTTGCTGGTAGATCTGGCTGAATCGAAATAAAAGTATCTTCGAGGGTAGAAGTGCAAACAGCTATAGAGCTGCCATCAAAGTCATTGCAATGATATCCGAGTCTCTATCTTCAAAAAGAGTCATCATCCCAACTCATGAACCTCTCTCTCTGTCTGAATTCCAATGGAGTAGTGTCTTCGTGAAGGCTAGCTCCCTTCAGTCCAAAAAGATCCATCCCTAATCTGATTGGGAAATCAGGAAAGATCCAAACTCTTTCTCCAAGTGGTAGAAGGAGCAAAACAATCACAGTATTTTCTTCGACGGGGCTTCCAAAGGGAATCCTGGGGTGGCAGGTGCGGGTGGGATACTCTTTGATCCCGGAGGAAATAAAATCGCAGCATTCTCTTAGGGCCTAGGTAGCAAGACAAATAATGAGGCAGAATGGCTAGCCCTTATTCTCTCATTAGATATGGCCTCCTCCTTCAGCATTGACAATCTCAGAATTTATGGAGACTCTAGACATGTTATACAAATCATGAGAAAGGGTTCTGCTCCTCAAGGTTCAAAATCCTATAGATATATGCAACGAATAAAAACCAACGCTCTCCTCCCAAATGTCTCTTTTTTTCACATCCACCGAGAGAACAACCAGATTGCTGACTTAGAGGCTAATAAAGGAACCTTGTTAGAAATTGGGCACGTGTAGGATCACAATGGTGCCATGGGATTTCACTTCATCCCCTAAGATAATGTCAAGGGTTAATATTTTTATCACAAGATTAAAGGTTGTGTCCCTTGGATCCTCGAGGGTTCTCCTCATCCCTCGCTTAAAGTTTCGTTATCCTCTCTCCCCTCCGACCTCCGTTGCTTCTGCCACATGCCATCCCAGCCTTCCACACATCTGTCACATGGCTCTCTGCTGTGCTGTCATCTCCCACGAGCCATTAATAACTCCTCCCTCCGCTCCATTCCCTTCTTCCCCCGCGATGGCTCATCCTCCTCATTCCTCCTGTGCTCTAAGTCGGCTTTCCCTCTGCGAACTTGACTCCCCTCCATCCCCCCGTCCCCTTCTGCTGCCTCCATTCAACCTTGGAACAATGCAAAGTGTTATGGAGGCCATAGCTTCCCTGAGCCGCATTGTGGTGGATATTAAACTCTCGGTTCGCAGCACTTACGATGCCGTCTGCACCAGCGTGAAGCAAAATGAGGAGATGGCGTGGACCTTAATCACACAGTCTCTCAACTTTCATGCCAGGATACGAGGATCGATGATTTAGAGAAAAACTTGTTCGCGCTTATGGGAAAGGTTGACATGCTGCAGGAAGATATGGCAGTTCTGATAGGGAAAACGTAGGGAAGTTATGTGCAGGAAACCCCCACGGTCAATCAAGAGATCAATCAGGAAATGGTGGACGTAGCTTCTGCCCAGCTCAAGAATTATGGCTAATTTCCCGTTTAGCTCAGGTTTCAAAATTTTGTACATATTTTGCCAATGTATTTCTGCATTCTACTCAACAGACAGTTTATCAGGGTTTATCCCAGCACCATTTTGAACAGTTTTAGAAAGAAAAGGCTCAGATCTTTTAAAGATATGTTGATAGAAACCATAGTTACAGTCTTTTTAGAAATTTCCTCTTCTATTAAAAAACTCTATCATATGCATGTAATGAATAGTTGTGCACAGCTTTTATAAATACACTCTTTTCCCTATTTCTGTTAAAAAAAAAAGACCACGGGTGTAGAAACTCGCTAACCTTTGGAGAGGAGGCATACGTGGCACCAACTGTCCCTTCTTGAGTTTGGTTGCACAATTCGCTGCAAAATTTCGAGCATTCCTCCACATGGCCAGCTGCGACTGAGTCACAACAGAGCATCTGAGTACCAGCCAGTCCAATCATCTCGAATCTATTCTGGGCTGCGACAGCATGCAAAAACTTAGGCCTGAATGCAACGATTTCATTCAAGATCACTTATGGCTATAATAGTTCCATTGTAAATCGGCAGCCTGAAGATCACAGATCTTCATGGTTGCCTGATATTTTTTGAAACGAATTCATGTCATCATGATATAAATGTAAAGAGGCATTCTGAGCCTGGGGTGGGATAATTTGTAATTGTATAAGCTGAAACAGAGAGATATGACTGTGATTCATTATTTCTAATACAAGGAGCATAGTTTCTTATATCTTGGTGTTTAATTTGTGTTAGTCTTTGGCATCTCTGTTAGAAGGCCAGGGACCGCCTTCTCACAGAGAGAGTCGAGTTAAGTAGGTAGTTTAATTTCTTTTATGTTGTGTGGTGTGGAATTTCATTAGGTGTGTTACTGTGAGCTACAACAGTGAAATGATAATTGCATTCTTCTTTGGTAGTTTATGATTGCATCCTGAATAACTGCAACTGTGTGGTGTGACAGTTGACTGTGTAGGTTAGTTTATTTGATGCATGGTGTGTTAGATCAGATGTTATATCTAAGATCAGCTCTAATTCCTTTTAGTCATTTATTCTTCTAGGATTTCTAGTATTAATCAAATTAGAGTTGAAGCTTACTTCTAGTTTCTGGTTGCTGTATTATCTTTCTTGAATTCATTAGATTAGACAGATTATGATTGAGTTACAGTAGCTGCTAGATGAATTAGACCAGTAGAGATTGAATACTGTAGTTTGATAATTATAGAATTTAACTTCTTGCAAAAGAAAATCTAGTTCATTTCATTCTTAGATCAGTAACTGTTGGATTGATATTTGTAGGGAGATAATTGTATTTTGAATTTATAGATGGATAAGTTAGATTAGTTTTAGCTATGAGATGAGTTTGGCTGAGCACATAGGTAGGAACATTTATCTCCATTCATTTCATCAGCTACTTGAATTTTTATGCATAGATTGTGCTTATTTCCATTGAAATAAAAGGTTTCCTTGGGTTGACAATTCATATTGAGCATCCTGTGTGTTAGTTGTAATTAATTGGCATATAGGGTGACCAACATTTTGGGGCCACTTCTGGGGATGGCAATTGATAGACATAGATAGTAGTTGGCTTATTGATTTCATTTTAGTTTTGATTATCGAAAGCATGCATGAATACAAGAAAAAAAATCGGGAACCCCCTCAAGATACTAACAGTGTAGGTGGACGAGGTCGTGGTCGAAATCAAGGTTGAGGAACATATACATACATTGATGAAATAATTGCTAGAGATGATTCTTCCACCAGACTACTGCGAGCATCTCTAGGAAGAGGAAAATTTGTTCTCCCCAATCTTAATACTTCTGCATCAACCGTGGAGAACAGAATGGGACATTTAACTCCCAGTCCAGAGAAGAAACCTCCTGAAGATAAGGGAAGTGATGTGTGTGCACCAGATAGAGAGGAGATCTATTATATTAACATGCACAAAGTTACTAAAGAGGAGTGGTTGGATCATCGCCAAGAACAACAAGAAGAAAGAAGGCAAGAAGAAGAAAGGAGGAGAGAAAAAGAGGTGAGAGCAGAGGAAGAAAGAGTGAAGGAAGCATTGAAGTTTTGGAGCACAATGAATAATGGAGAATGTGACGAAAATAATGAGTGTCATAATAACAATGAGGAGGAGGTGGAAGATAATCAGCATGGTGACATTGTTGCCACCCTTGAATTCCCTATCCTCCAGACACCAGGGGAAGCTCCTATGAAAAATATTTCACCCTGGGTTCTCCCTAATTTCCATGGTAAGACCTCTGAAGACCCAGATGAATTCCTTTTCGAGTTTGACATCCTCTGTCGCAGCTATGATTACACCTCTAGTGCGCAGAAGCTGAAACTATTTCCAGCCACCTTGAAAGGAAATGCTTTGCACTGGTTTATGAGTTTGGGTCGTGAGACCATTACTACTTGGGACCAGATGAAGCAAACCTTCCTCTCCAAATATCAAGAATACTGCAGAACCAGAGATAGGAAGGAGGAATTTTTAAAATGGTTCAGAAGGAAGAAGAGAGCTTGGAAGATTTTGTTGAAAGGTTGTTGTATAATTTACAGAGGTTTGGTCATACTGAGATTGGAAAAGATGTACTCAATATTATCTTGCTACGGGGAATTAGAGAAGATTGCCTTGATATGTTGAACTTGTTGGGGAAAGGGGACATCTCAAAGGAACCTTTTGAGAAGATTGTTGAATTATGTTGAAGATATTCAAGGGGGTCCTCTAGAACCAACAAATGAGACAAGGATCGAGATCAGGATGTCTTCACTAGGACATAGAAGTCAGCTAGTGGAGGGGCCACTCGTGCAGAAATATGAAACTTACTGGAGAATTTCAAAACAGATATGATGAGCTTCATTTCCTCAGAGTTAGATGTCTTGAGAGAAAAACAGAGGCAAGCAGTAGAAGATCTTACACTTGGTGTATTCTGGCCCAAATGCAAAAAAAGAACCCAATGAAAGAATGTCCGCTTGACAAGATGGAGGTATGTAGGATATGTGAATTGGAGCATGATACCAAGGAATGTCCTTCACTACCCAAATTCAAAGCAGTCCTTCAGGAATCTACTTCAGACGTGGAACAAGCTTCTTTTATTGCACAGAAGAAACCTTGGAAGCCTCGGAATCAAAGTATGAATCAAGATCCATCATTTTTCTTGAATAATATGAATGGTATGAATAACATGAATAATATGAATACAAAATTCCCTTCGGGTGATTCCACGAAGGTGGTTCACCATTTTTGGCATGCCGGTGCAAAAAAACTTGTTTTTCGAACCCTCAATCGAGGTTTTAAACGTTCGATCGAGGGTTTCAAAAGACCTCGATCGAGGGATTGAAACGACCTCAATCGAGGGTTTTTAAATACCTCGATCGAGGGCTTGGATAGAATCTTGATCAAGCTATTTCTCGATCGAGGGCTTGGTTAGACCCTCGATTGAGGGATTGAGAAGAAGAAAAAAAAAAACAGCACCTGACTGGTCAACCGACCCTGTTTGTTTGAAAACGATAGTGCAGATAATGAAAAGGATGGGAGAACGCCTTCGACCGAGCGTCCGCAGACAACTCACCACGAAGCGTCCCACACCCAACTCCATCGTGCAGCCATGTCGTCTAATCAACTAGGTAGGTGGAATTCAACCTCTCATTTGTTTTGAAAAAAAACTTAAATTTTAAATTTTATTTGTTTTTTAAAACAAACCTAAATTTTATTTGTTTTGTATATAAAATTGTTTGTGTTTTTTACAAAATGTAAATTTTATTTAGTTTTTATCAGCTTGTGTGAATTTAACCATTGAAAATGAAAAACCACCATTGAAACCCAAAACCACCATTCAAACTAAAACCACCATTGAAACCTAAAACCATTATTTTTTGTGTACAAAAACCATTGAAACCAAATACTATTTGAAAAAAAAAACAAAAAACCTTTCCGAAACAAAAACCAAAACCATTTGAAATATGTTTAGGGTTTTAAATTTATGTTGTATTTATTTTTTTAAATTATTAATATTTTTTTTATGTCAATCGGTGGCATTTCACTGCATAAATGCTATCGGTTTTATTTTAAAATGTGTTTTGACAACCAAGAATGTTGCCCCTTTTTTTTTCAATCTTCTGAGAATGCCAAGAGGATTGAAAAAAAAAATCATATTAGGTTGCTGATTTAACAAAAATCATTAACATTAAAAAACCTCAACACCACCACACTGACATGTAGAAAACTCATTAACCAAATGAATTAGCGAGAATTTAAAATTATAAAAAAACAATTATTTTGTATATAATTATGATACAAATTGAACATAAATGTAAATTTAATAATAATATTAATTTAATATTATATTTTATTCAGTCATAATAATATATTTTCTAAATATTTAATATAATAATAATAAAAAAGTTTCATATATAAATTTAATATCAATATTCATAAATTTAAGTGTTTGTAAGATTTTGTTGTGTTAAGACTTCATAAATATTTTAAGGTTTTCATTCTAAATTTATTTTTTATATTGACATTATCAAAATATAATATTTCTAAAAATTAAGAAATTGCATATTTATAATATAAAACTTTATTAATTTAAAAATTAAAAGAATAATATTTTTTTAATTTTTAATTAATAATAATATTGATTAAAAAATATACACATAAACCATAATAAAATATTAATCAATATAACTACAATATTAATGAGATTAATAATATTATTAATTTATTATTAATAAAACTAATACCATTATATAAACATATATTTTTATATTTATACACATAATATCATATAAATACTTATATATATATATATATATAATATTATTGTAGTCTTACTCTCACTTTTTAATAATATATGTACATTTTCATTTTAAAAAACATGATTAAATGTATAAAAATAGAATACACACTAAGTTGCCTTCCATTTCACTACACTAAATATTCAAAATATACATTTTTTTTTAATTTTTTAATAATATGTATTATATAACATTTTAAAAATAAATTTAAATATTACAACTAAATTTAAATATGTTTATTAAATTCAATATTTATTAATATAATTATATGTTAATATAAACTAAAATTTTTATGTTAAACTAATAATACATTACATAAAAACTTAACAACATTGTACTTTATCTCCATTCACACAACTCCTCAAAGCCTACACAAAGTAATTCTCTACCATGTAGATTATCCACACAAGACAAAGCATCTTTTAATTAGTGGAGGGTTTGCTTATTGCTTTCTCCTCAAGAGATATGACCTCTTGGCACCTTGTAGGAGTTTTGACTAGCCACACATATCCCATGCTCCATTTGGACATTCTTATTGGATTTACACAACCTCTTCAAATATGCGGTTACTTTAGGATGTGGTAGGTAGAGTCAACTTGTATCCCTAGGTGTAGATACATCAAACAACCCACACTATCTCTTGGTTTGGTTTGGATTCTCATGTGGTATGTGTCTCAAGCCAACACACAAACAACCCTTCCATTCGTTGATTCGTTCTCATGTATGTCAATAGATCTAGAGCGTCGTGGCTCTTTATAATTATTCATATGCTATCAAATTCGACTCGTCATTCAAAATATTGGAAATATCATAAATTATAATCATTCACTCACTCATGTCTTGCACTCACTGCTTAGCTTAGATTTGCTTAGCTTTAATTAGCCATTAACAAACTTATTTTGTTGTTCTGGTTCAATTTAAAAGGTAGATTATCGAGATTCAAACATGTAGCGAGCCCCAGTTGACTTAGGCTTGATTCCATTTCCCCTCCCTCCCATACCTATATGTTGTCGCAACATGTGTTGAACAACTAAATTTGATGCCTAGGACCCTATGATGCTAGTGTTGCTAATAAAAATGATATCGAAATTGAAATTGGAAATTCAAACTAGAATTGAAATGTAAATTTGAAATTGAAAATGAAAATGATATTGATATTGAAATTGAATTTGAATTTTGAAATGAAATTCGAATTGAAAATCGAAAATTGAAATTGAAATGAGAAATGAAAATTGAGAGTTGGAAATGTAATTAGAATTCAAATCGAAATTGAAACTTGGAATTTAAAATTGAAACTTGGAATTTGAAATTGAAATTTGAATTTGAATTGTGAAATTTAAAATAGAGTTTGAAATTTGAATTGAATTTGGATTTGAAATGCGAAATTTGAAATAGAATTTGAAATTTGAATTTGAATTTTAAATGTGAAATTTGAAAGAGAATTATAATTAGAAATTGAAATTTGATACAAAGAGTTCTGAAGAGAGAACTTCATTGCTTTGTGCTCCACGATGCCCAAAAGGATCTGACGTCGCCCAAGAGGGCGACCATTGGAAGCGCTCTCATTTGCCGAGGAGTGCGGCTACGGCGAGGTCGGTTGCCACTGGTGGCAGCAGCAGGAGAGCTAGTGTGTCGATTCATCTCGACGACATACATGTTGATCCCCAGGTGGGGGATGGGCGGCAAGAATCAAGTGCATCAGGTGCATATTTTTTGTTAGATACATTTTCAGTAAATTTTTAGTATATAATGCATTGAATTTCAGTTGCAAGTTATAATATATATTTTTAGTAACATTTGTGTTTTGGTTTGGATTGTAGGTTCCCCATCAGTGGGATCGTACAACGATGAGGTCACACAAATCAGTCTCACTGATATCACTTCCCAGCGAGAGTGGGTGAACTCATGTGTGTGCACATTGAGGGAGGATTCTCCCACATGACGATCTTTATCCATGATGTTATCAGCAGTTGATGAGATGTTGGCCCTCTACAAGAGGGTGGGACCTCTTTGTGACATTTGGCGTCATTCATGCCAGAGGAGGAGACGGGATGTCATTG
This sequence comes from Larix kaempferi, assembly GCA_027924585.1. NCBI lineage: Eukaryota > Viridiplantae > Streptophyta > Pinopsida > Pinales > Pinaceae > Larix > Larix kaempferi. Next base: position 3,427,851 of record BSBM01000104.1, read on the forward strand.
GGATCCACAAATGGGAGGATGTTAAAGCCGCCTTAAGAGGGCATGACATCAAGCATACTTTGTTCGACATCCCTCCTGACTGCCCTTCCGGTCAACCGCTTAGACTCAAGGAGTTTAAGTTGGAGGCCGCTACACCACATCTATATTATAGATTCGTTGGAGCATGGGGCATGTTCCCCTACCATGACGAGGTCCCATTGTACTTTGCAAAACATGTTTATGCAGAATTGGTTTTGGATATGCACCCATATTACACCAACACAAGGTCCGAGTTCTATGGGGCTGGCAAGGGATGCTCCTACCAATGTCCTGGAGCTCGGAGAGACCCTTCCTTCGTGCCACCCCCTCCGAGGTTGGTATCGTTTCCAGATAGGATGCTTATCAGGTCGGGGGATGTGGCACAATCATCCCAGCTTGTTGCGGAGGCTAGACAAGACCTTGTAGAGTCGTTGTTCACTTCCATGGGTAGTGCTATTGTTGCTGCGCATGGAGAGGCATATAGACCACCCCCTGCACCTACAGAGCCATAGATAGAGTATGTCCCTAGTGACATGCTCAGGAGTTTCGATGGCAAGGCCCTACTAGGGTATGCTGAGTCATCCCGAGATGCATACTTTGAGTTGTATCGTAGATGCGTCGTTACAGGACATGTATACTTTTCTACAATTATGTATATATGTTCTTCATGTTACATCATATTATATGTCGTAAATTGAATGGTTAATAATACTCAAGGGAGTTGTATTCTATTGCTCCATGCAGGGAAGCACATTCATGGATCAGCTCTTTTCCAATGAGCCATCGGTTGTTCCATCCACTTGTCCCAACCCACGGGCGGCAGTAGTTGAGGTAAGTTATAATTTATGTTCTAATTTAATTTGAGTTTATTATTTCCCAGTTTAAATAATTTATGTTTTATTTCTTAATTTTCGAGATTTTATGTTTTAAATCTTAACTTCAAATGAATTCCAAATTGTACAGAGCAAAGGAAAGGAGGTAGCTCCTGATGATGGACATGAGGACGACGAAGGTCCTCACGAGCTGGGTCCAGACACAGATGTGAGTTTTAATTTATGTTCCAATTCATGTTATTTAGTCACATTTAGTAATTTATTTTTGTACTTTATGTTTCAATTTTTGAATTATAACTTAAATTATGTTAAACAGTTTTACTTTTTAATAAATCTAACTTATTACATGTAATAGAATATTACATAAGCATCATACGGGTGGGTGTCAATGCTGCAATGGATTTCACATATGATTGGGATGCAGCTCGAGCACATGGTCCTGATGAAGGGCCATCTACCCATATTCCTACCCAGATCCCGAATATCACCATTGGCTCAACATATATGGAGGCATTCGTTCATAGTTTACCGTTTTCGAGCCAATATCGGTCTACTACACATGAGGGCAGTCATGGGGACGATCAAGGGCCTCGTGGGGGTAGTGGCCAATGAGTTGATGATCTATACATTTCCATGTTTTGGATATTTTCATATTTTATATATTTTCATGTTTTGGATGATCTATGTATACGTTTTCATGTTTTGGATATGGATTTCTATCATTTATAATGGACTTTTAACATATATGGACTTTGGATATGGACTTTTGGATATTTTGTATATTTTATCATATTGATGTCCTTATGAGTATTTTGTATCTGATTTGAAATCGATTGTTTTTTATATTAGATCTGGATATAGTTATTACAGTTACAAATTTATGTTTTGTCGTTTCAAATGCAAATTTAATGTGTAGTTACAATTTAGTTCAATTTAAAATGCAAATTTCGTCTACATTACATAACATCTTCCAAAATTTAGAATTGAATACATACATTACATTTTAAAATTGAAATTACAATTCCAATTCAATTCCAATGTAAAATTTCAAATTTAATGTGTAATTTCAATTCCAATTCAATTCCAATTTAAAAGCTCATTTTCAAATACATTACAATTGCATAAATGAAATCAAAATGTAAAATTAGAACACATTTGAAATTAAAAATTGAATTACAATTATATTATGTTGTCTACACATTACAATTCAATTGCAATTTACACATTCCAATTCAATTACAATTTAAAATTAAAATCTCAAATTTAATGTGCAATTTCAATTGAAAATTCAACGTGTTGTTCCAATTTACAAGTTCAATTTCAATTACATTACAATTGCATTTTAAATAAAATTTTTAAATTAGAATACATTGTACAATCTAAAATTTAAATTTTACAATTTTACATTGTATAGATGTATTTTAAATTCTCAATTGTATTTGAAATCAAAATTTAAAATTAAAATACATTTGAAATTGAAAATTGAAATTAACATTTTGCATTATTCTGTCTACACATTACAATTCACTTACAATTTCCACATTCCAATTCAATTACATGGAAAATTTAATGTGTAATTTCAATTGAAAATTCAATCTGTTGTTGTATACAAGAATGTTTTTGTCCATTGAGAGTGTGAAATATCCCTTGAGACAAAATTCTCTAATTACAAGTTATATAGTATGTAGGTAATCTTTGTGTTCTTTTCTTTTAAGTGTGTGCTCTAATATAAATTCATAAAAGTATGGTTTGTTTTCTTGGCAATGGGCATAACCACGTAGTTAATATAAGAAATAAAAATATGTTGATAGCAGATGCTTGTACAACTATGGTAGAAACTATGCTTGTACAACTATTTCATATTGTTTATGTTTTCATGAGAAATGGAGATGATGGCACCATTTGATCCAACTAGGTAAGTTGCATATATGAAGGCATGTACAAGTTATTACGTTTCCATGTTATTATTACGTTTATGTTTCAACTTTCATGATTATGTAATCCATGTCTATCAAAAACAAAGGCATGTACAAGTTGTGTTTTGGTTTGATAATTGAGGTTTTTTTACACAAGCAAGGCCATATAATACTAACTAATTTCTCTCAAAGATATTCCATGCCTATGCATGCAAAAATGCATGATAAAGATGGTTTCTGATGCATGTAATCCAAAAATTGAGAAGGTTTGATGGTTAGAAATTATAGTGAATGTTTGTGAGTTATGCCAACAATGGGTATTGTTTGCATGAAAATATATTCAAAGATTATGTGTAAGTTCCCTTTAGTTGAATTGTACCCTCTATCTCTTATGTTATATTCCATGTAGTACCGAGTGCCAATATTTTTATTAAATGGAATGAGGAGAGGCAAACAAATTTGGTCCTAACTTTGATATGTTCTTGATAACAAAAATCATTGATTATTGTTGAATGAAACATTTTTTCAATACATTGGTATTCGATAATATTTTTATATAATTGATAATGAAATACAATGTAATTGATGAGGAAATACAATGAATGAATTATAATGTATAAAATTTTGCATTTGAAATCAAATTTTAAAATTAGAATACATTGTACAATTCAAAATTTAAATTTTACAATTCCACATTGTATATATGTATTTTAAATTCTCAATTACATTACAATTATATTTGAAATGAAAATTTAAAATTAGGATGTACATTACAATTTAAAATTGAAATTTTACAATTACATTATATTGTCTACACATTACAATTCAACTATCTATTAGATATTTAATATTGTTTTTAAAGCATATAAACAAATATCTATAAAACTATTATGGATGAAGTTCATGGAGAATTGACCATACATTTAAGTGTATTCACATTGGAGCACCATGACCCAAATTTCACAAAAGCCTCTCATCTAGTATTTGTATTCTTGACATTAAAGCATCTACAAAAATACATTTATAAAACAACCTCCACAAAAAATCCAAAAAAATATTACGCAAGACAACATGAAAACTATGTCAATGATGCAAGTGGCATACTTGTAACTCATTCATCTGGCCAATGGGTTATAGGAATGCAAGTCTCCATAATACGATCATGGTCAGCTTCTGTCATCTTCCATCTCTTTGGCTCACCTCTCTTCACCTTGATTTCTGTTAGATGTATCCGAGCTGCCACCACCAAACGATTGTATTGACATGATATATATTCAGGCATAAAATATTTGTAAATAATATGAGCACCCTGTTTTTTCACGTTTTCAAAAAATTGTCCCATTAGAACCATGTCTCCAGTTTGGTATGTGATGTCCCCATCTTGGTAGGGTCGCACCAACCTACTTTTTATTTGTGTGCATCTCATCAAATAGTATTCCACATTTTCTTGGTTGTGGGGGGGTGCAATGACAACGAATACATTACCTGCAAGATACATTAGAAATATTATTCAAATGTCCTACGTGCATTTCTACAACATTTGTATATGTGTAATATATAATTAACTAATTAACTTAATGAAGACTCTTGTACCTTCCCTAACCATATCAGAAACTCAATCATGATCTAATGAGAACATTGCCTCTTCAGTGTGCATCTCTTTCCATGTTGGAATTGGATGTGGGTCCTTTGGATTAAGAGATACATATTTCCATGGTTTCAAATAAACATCATTTTCACAGTGATCAAGCCCGCATCCATTTGCATCAATGCAAAAATTGTAAAAACAAGCATACTTCCTCGTTTCAATGGAAATTATGTCACCCATGTCTTTACTTTGAACATAATGTAATTCCCTCGTACTAGGGATGTTCTCACAATACCATAGCATGGATCTATTAACATCTCCAAGGGAAACATGCCAAAAGAACCTGCAGGGAATTCAGTTTGTCATATGTAAATTCCTATAGAGTATGTATTCTTTTGGAAATGATGATATTGAATGTTATTAGCTTATTAATTGAGTTTGGAGTTTATTACCTGCACACTGGCCTTGCTTGTTCGCAACCTTGATGTCCCAAATGACGTGTGCACCAATCAACTACTTCAGTGGAGCATTTGAGTCGGGTTGCACCATTACTCATCTAGTACCTTCGAAGTTCTCGTTTCACACATGCACCTACACCATCATGTTCACCCTTTCCATGCCCTGTTTTAAAAAATCTCTAGGTGTGTCGGATTCCTATCTGTTTGTGAAGGCGACTCAACCAATAAAATGAGTCGGACGATTTGAATTTCCTTGCACACCCATCTGACCAAATCCAGTGTTCAGTAAATGATACGCCTCTCTGTTTGAATGAATCATAAATCAACCCAAAGAAGTGTTGAACGAACAATGTGTCATGCTCATGATCATCACTAACATAAAAATGGTACTCCTTGATCACTTCACATGACTGAGGAGTGTTATCCCTACCATCAATGCTTTCCTGAGCATGTCTATACAATACATGTACGAAGATAGACACCTGGTCGGAGTGATAGTACTCACTCTGTATCTCTCTCTAAGGAGAAAAGGTGTAGTTCTCAGCAAAGTCTACCACTGATAAGATTGTGCCCAGCTCAAATACCTCACGAGAATGTTTGAATTCCGAAGCTTGCCACCTAGACCTATGGGAGTGCTTTATGTATTTATAAATCTGACTTTGAAACTTCTCCATGAAATCTGAAATAGGAATCTCATCATCGAGCCAGTTGATCCTCTTGGATGGCACAAATGAAGAAGATGATGGATTCATGGTGATGTACTTGTACCTATTCCACCTAACAGTGATATCTGAAAATTCATGGTGTGTTGGATCGATAGGAAAGTTCCTATGGAACTATGTCAAATCACCGCATTCATGGCATTTTCTCCCACCTACACACCTCTTATTGAAAAACACGTGTTCAGGATTTCTGTTGCATAGTATCATACAAATAAAATCTCGCACTATGTGAGGAGCTAGTACACCGTTTTAGTGCCTTTTGCAAAAATCTATAAATGTGTCATAGTATGGTTGAAATTCAACGTGGTACCGTCAACAACAAGTGTCACAAATCGTATTCGGCCTAATATACCACGGTTTCAATTTGTTGAACATTCTAAATGATATCTGAACACCAGGATTGGTTTCTTGGAATTCCTCGTAAAGTGGAACTCCCGTCATCTCCATCACATGCTTACAGTGCTCCTGATAAATGCCTCTGGATAAACGTTGTCGTAGGACATGCTTTCGATCTAGAATAGCACGAGAATGGCTATCCCAAAACTCTATCACCTTCTCTCTAATTCTTGCTGCCATCCTGCCTCGATAGGGTTCCCTACAAATAAGAGCCCAACAAGAAGCTTCATCATTTTCATCTATCCGGACCTTGAATTTAGTATATTTGAGCAATGTTCTTTTTGAAACATTGAGCAATGGTGCCATTGTTGATACCATTTGATTTCTTGAGGTGCTTTGTGCCACAACAACCATTGTAATTGCCCTACGAGCAGCTCGGGTATCATTGTTTCTTGATTTTTCAAACAAAGATAATGCAGTTCTTACATTTTCTATTGCATTCTTGCATGCCTTTTTTGTTTTAACATCTTGAAAAAACAACAACTTTGTGGCACATTTCAATTTTTTTTTGTTTTATCAACTCATGTAGGATTTGAGCTTGTGCCATCGTTGAATGTTGTTCAAAATATGACTTGATTATTTTATTGACATGCTCTCTAACTCTCCGACCAGGGATTGAGTTCCCAATCTCTTCTTTTGCGAAAACAACTGCACAATCCTCTAGAAAATTTCCACCCCTTCCAACCCCACTGGAACTCCCAATTATACTTTCAAGGTGAGAGGGAAAGGTGTCATGTGATGGCTGATTAGGATCATGAGGGGGCACATGGTCATGTGATTCTTGATCACCATGATGTGATGTCTAACCATAGTCTTTCCCTACATAACATGTAAATTAAAAAATTGAAAATTGGTTACTTGATAGTTGTGCATTGAACTTTAAAATTGCTAGTAACTTGAAATTTGATGTGGAAATTGAAAAATTGCATGTGAATTGAATTTTCCAACTAATACATTTAGCTTGAGAATTGTTCTAAGTAAAAATTTAAATTGCTAGTAACTTGAAATTTGAAATTGCTCAAGTAACTTGAAATTGCTAACTTAATTAAACTTGAGAATTGTTCTAGAAGTAAAGTTTGAAATTGCTAGTAAAATTTGAAATTGGTTGTAACTTGAAATTGGTAGTAACTTGTACATTTAACTTTGAAATTGCCAGTAACTTAAAATTTGTTGTACATGTAAATTAACAAATTGAAAGTTGCTAGTGACTTGAGAAAAATTTGGTACAAGTATTGAAAACACATTAAAACAATAAAATTGTTTGTAACTTAATTTCAAAATAACTAAATATGTACATGTAACTTGAAATTGTACATTTAGTTTGATAATTGCTAGTAAAGTTTGAAAATAAAGTATATATATTTAACTTAGGATAATTATTAATAACTTGATAATTGTGCATTGAACTTTAAAATTGCTACTATAACTTGAAATTTGATGTAGAAATTGACAAATTGAAAATTGAGTGTGAATTGAATTTTCTAACTAATTTTACATAACTATCAATTTTTAACTTGAAAATTATCCATTTAACTTGAAAATTGTTAAAATTTTTGAAATATAAATTATATACCTACTATAGGAAAAAAAAAAGTTAACTTATCCCTATATTAATGCATTGAAAAAATTGGTACATGAATTGGAAATACATTAGCTATGAAAATATTTTGAAGTGTAAGTTGATTTGATTATAAACCTGAGAAATTTAAATAAATATGTGTTAAATGAGAGACATCGTTTCACTCACAATAAATTAATTGATTGGACTATAATTCCTTCTTTTAAAGATCACTCCATACAATTTTAATTTTTTTTATTTTAATTTTAATTTTGATATACTTTCAATAAGTGATAAAGTGAACTTGTTAATGGTGAATGTTTTGCTAGAGTCTTGTGCTTGTCATTGAAATCATTACAAATTTACAACCCACATTAACATTGCACCCATTAAAATCCTTATAGAAATTTACCCTCAAAGATTTTTGAAAATAGTCTCAACAAAAACACATTTCTCTCAAATAAAAAATGGAAAGAATAAAAGATAATAAAATTCATAATTAAACAAATCTATGAAACCCTCGCTCACAATATCCATAAATCAAACTCAATTTAAATAATGCTTCACATATCAATGAAAGGTTGTAAACATTGCAAATAATTATTTCCAATTTGTCCTAACAAAATATATTATTGTAATAATTAATCTTATCATGGTGATATGTCATGTTATGTAAATAAAAGTATGTGATAGATGGAACCTTTAAATGAAATTTTTTTAAAGTAAACATTATAATTTAGCTCTTTGAACAATTATTTGTTTTCAAATATTCATAACTATGAAAATATTACCAACCACCATAACTATGAAAATATTCATTCATTTGTTTTCAAATTGATTTTTCTAACTAATCATAACTATCATAACATGTTGATTTTAAAATATTCATTCATTTGTTTTCAAATTGATTTTCTAACAAAACAAGAATTGAAATTACATTTAACTTGAAATTGTTAGTAACTTAGAAAATTACAATTAGTTAAATATGTACAATTTAACTTGAAAATAGTGTCCAAGTGTACATTTAATTTGAAAATTATTCTAATAACATTAAAAATTGTTAGTAAAGTTTAAAAATTTGAAAATAGTTAATATATACATACATTGAAATGAAAATAGAATCCAAGTGTACATTTCATTTGAAAATTGTTGGACAATAAAATTGAAAATTGTTAGCAACATTGAAATAATTTGAAAATTGTTAAAGTAACTTTGAAACATAATTTGAAAATTGTTAGCAACTTTGAAATAATTTGAAAATAGTTAAAAATATGTACATGTATTAACATGAAAATATAATCTAAATTTACATGTTTCATTTGAAAATTGTTTCAATTTAACATTTGTTAGCCACTTGAAAATTGTTCATTTAACATAAAAATTGTTGCAAACTTTAAAATTTAAATAACAAATGGATGAAATAAATAAGAATATCATTACTAATAAATATAAAACAAATTAAATTATAAAATTTATTGGAAAATTGTTACTAATTTTGTAAATTATGTAGCATGATATTTAAATTATGATAGCATGTAATTCAATAATTTACCTTGGTTGTCCTCCATTGAAATTTGTTGCACCAAATGTGCATCTTCTTCTTCTCTTAAGTTTGCTCTATGTTGTCTCATCCTTTATCTAGCCTTCTCACGCTCTTCATTGTCATTTTGTTGACGAGCATGCTTTCTTTCTCTTTTTCTCTTACTCCCCATAAAACTACAATGAAAACAAAGATTTATTCAAATTGTTATAACAAACAACAATATGTTAGTATGAAATATGTCTAAAAAGAAATCTTACATGTCTAATGAACTCTAATTGAACAATATCAAAATCACCAACCTCTAATTGAACAACATCAAATTCACCAAGCTCTAGAATTGAACAACATCAAATTCAAATAGCTCTAATTGAAAAAAAACTAGCAATGAGTTAAATTAGTGTTATTCATCAATTATTTAGTAATTATATAGAGGTTGGTTGTCATTTTTACAAGGGAATGGTGGTTGGAAACATTAATTGTCCAACACTTTTACCGGGTTTTCTTTTATATATTCTTTACACAGAAAAGCCCTTGATCAAGGTAATTTTACATACCCTTGATCGCGTTATTTGCTCGATCGAGGTCTTATTAATACCTCGATCGAGGTCTTGTTAAACCCTCGATCGAGGACGTATTAAACCCTCGATCGAGGTATTTTAAATACCTCGATCCAGCAAATAGCTCGATCGAGGGCTTAAAAAATAGGCCGAGAACCCTTTTCACTGCAGAATGAAACTTTTGCCTACCTTTCACAGGATTAAACCATGTCATTAAATGCCCATTAATGGGAGGACTTGATACAATTAGATTCGTCAATGAATCCTCTATCCATCTACAAATTTTTTTTGAAATTTTATCTTCATGTCTTTTGTTTTTTAATTTCTACTAAAACTTGCCTTAAAACCCCCTGTCGACAACTTCGATTGAGCTCACAGATAAATTCACAACATTTAAAATACGCATCCAAAAAAATTGAAAAAATACACAAGCACTAGATAAGCGCGTCCTCTTCAAAATGATATTTTTAGTTTTGCAAACTATTTAAACAATCAAAATATTTGGTGCACGAACACACATGTGCAAAATGCGATTGAAATATTCATTGGTCAGTTTCGAAAGTAGTAATAAATATAATTTTTCAAAAAAATAAAAATAAAATAGATAAACACTAGTGCATTTTGTCTAGATCATGTTGACATATTTCATTTTTTAAAATTATTACTTTAACATTAAATTATTGTGCACGAACACAAACTACTTGTTAATTGCTCTTCAAATTTTTAAGTACACACGTTTCATTAAATGAAAATTCGGCACGATAAAAGACATTGGTATATTTCAAAAAAAATATCATTGGAAATTCAACATAATTCTCTACATTTTTTTTTTCAAGCACATGTCAAAATTCATGTGGCAAATATGAGTTTCGAGGGCTTCAATTTAATACATGGGTAAAATTTCCATTTTTCACCGTCATATTTGGCCAAAAAGAGTTACCCATCTTCATGGAATCACCCCTGAGTCACATTATTCTAACAACCAATGTCATCCATCTCAGAACCCAATGCAAAATTTTAACTTTTGGACACCATGGTCACAACAATCGAATCAACAACCTCCTTGGTCTCCCAATTGGAGAAATTCTTACCCAAGAAATAATTTTCCTCATCACCAGACTCCATATCAACAGTATCCTCCTCAACAGTATCCTTACCAACAGTATCCTCACCAACAGTATCAGCAGCCACAACTGCAATTCCAAACCAATGCCGCACCTATGAATGCACCACTACGACCACAACTTCTTGCACAACCTAACCCCAACCCGAATAATAATAAAGAAGACCATCAATTTGACATTGCCAACATGCCTTCTTATTCCATTTCCCAAATTCCCTGCAATGACATACATTTACGATCAGGGAAGGTAGTGGAACCCATCATCACTGAGGATGTTTCATCCTCACTGATTGAAACTGGAGTGAATTAGCACTTTGAGAATTCACTGCATACAACAATCCCCATCATTGAGGATGCTGACATTCCTACTGAAACAATGGCTGAAACATATGGAGAAACACACGATGAAACACAACCTACACAACTTTTAAGAGAACCACCATATCTTGAATGATGGGGAATTGAAGAACTTATATGTCAAAATTCCACTCTTACAAGCCCTCCATGATGTGCCCATCTATGCCAAGACCGTTAGAGACTCATGTGTAAAAAAACCAGGACAAAATCCTAGGGATCCTCCCACTGTCCATGTATTGGGAAAAATTTATGAGTTAATATTGGGTAAGACTCCTATGGCTAAATATGACGATCCTGGAAACCCGACTGTTACAGTACACATACGACACACTCAAATACCGAATGTCTTGGTAGATTTAGGCGCAACTATCAATGTTATGACCATTGAAACGGTTAAAAAATTAGGGCTCACTAATCTTCGGCCGACCCCTACCATTTTAGAACTTGCTGACAGATCAACAATCAATATTGAGGGAATCCTGGACAACTTGGTCATCTCTGTCGATTCGTGGGAATACCCTGCGGACTTCCTAGTTTTACAACCAAAGTCGTAGCTGGGGGGACACCCGCTGATTCTGGGAAGACCTTGGTTAGCCATAGTAGATGCCTATATCGGCTGTCAGTCAGGGCCCATGACTATCTCAGAAGGGACTGATATTAAAAACCTAACTTTATACCCTCCATCCCGACCAATCCTAGAAGCTGAAACTCCACTTTGGGTGGTTGATAGGGAGAGCCTTAAATTTTAAAGATGAAACAGAGGATGAAACTATTAACATTTTCATCAGCGAGCCCACATATGTCAATAAACATGTTTATCAAATTCTGAATAGTACATTAGATGAAACAAAACAAGAAAATCTAATAGAAGAGACTCTAGTCAGTGATACCAATATAATTCCAGCACTTAAAAATTCGAAAATTGTCCCAGTAGAAATTGAGCCAGGAAAAACATTGAACATTAACCCGAATCTTGAGCCCAATGAGCTTGAACAACTAATCACTTTGCTCAAAAAACACAAGGGAACTTTCGCATGGGAATACACAGATATGAAGGGTATTCCTTCTAATATGTGTACCCATCACATTTACATCAAAAGTGATTCCAGACCAGTGTGCCAACCACAACGAAGAATGAACTTGAACTTAATGGACGTCGTGAAGGAAGAAATCCAAAAAAATTTGGAAGCAAGATTTATATACCCAATCTCAGACAATGAGTGGGTTTCTCCACTCGTGATTGTACCAAAAAAGAATGGGAAATGGAGGGTCTGAGTAGACTACAGAGAACTGAATAAAGCAACGCAAAAAGACCACTTTCCCTTAACTTTTATTGATCAGGTCCTTCATACCTTGTCTGGAAAGAAGTATTTTTCCTTTCTGGATGGATTTAGTGGTTACAATCAAATCCAGATTGCTCCAGAATACCAAGAAAAAACTACCTTCACCTGTCCCTGGGGCACTTTTGCTTACATGGTACTTCCTTTTGGGTTGTGCAATGCACTGACCATTTCATAGAGCAATTATTGGGATCTTTTTAGAAATGGTAAATGACTACATGGAAATTTTTATGGATGAATTCACTCCATATGGTAGTATTTTCGAAGAAGCATTGAAAAATTTAGAAAAGGTTTTGTAACGCTATGAACAAAGCAAGCTGTCTTTAAGCACTGAAAAGTTCCATATGATGATGAGCGAGGGCATAGTTCTGGGGCACTTCATCTCTGCTGATGGTATCCAGGTAGACCCATCCAAAATTAAGGTAATTTAAAATATACCAACTCCCGGAACACAAAAGGATGTACGTAGCTTCTTAGGGCATGCTGGTTATTACAGAAGATTCATAGAAAATATTTCCAAACTAGCTTCTCCTTTGTTCACCCTGTTGATGAAGGATGCACAGTTTGATTCGAATGATGCATGCCAAACAACGTTTACTGAACTTAAGAAAACGCTATCTACAACACCTATCTTACGAGGGCCAAATTGGGATATGCCTTTTCACATCTCCTTCGATGCTTTAGATACTTCCATTGCTGCAGTATTAGGACAGCAGGAAGGTCATGCGCCCTATGCAATTTATTACATTAGTAAGAACATGGCCCCTGCTGAACTGAACTACACTATTATAGAGAAGGAGTTCCTTGCCATTATCTATTCCATCAACAAATTTAGACACTATATTACTGGATATTCCACTTTTGTGCACACTGACCATTCAACCAACAAATACTTAATGAATAAACCTATCACGAATGTTAGAGTAACTAGATGGTTGTTATTGTTATAGGAATTTGAAATTAAAATTATTGACAGACCAGGAAAGGAAAACGTTGTTGCTGACTTTTTATCTCGACTTACTAATAATAATGACAATTTACCATTCGAAGATTCCTTCCTTGATGAACATTTGTTTGCAGTATCAGCTCATTCCCCATGGTACGAAGATATTGCTAACTTTTTGGTTGTAGGTATGCTTCCAGCACATCTGTCGAAGAAAGAAAAAATAAAGATCATACAATAGAGTGCTCGGTATTGCTGGATTGATGAACATCTTTTCTACACAGGTCTTGACTTGGAAATTAGAATATGTGTAAGAGAAGATGAAATTTTCAGTATCCTAAAATCTTTCCATGATGATCCCTATGGGGGATGTTTTGTTGACAATGCAAAAAAGTATGTTTAGGCTTGTGATAGCTGCTAGAGGATGGTCCAGCTTAATAGATTAGATGAAATGTCTCTTCAGCCATAGCTTGTGGTTGAACCTTTTGACAGATGGGCTCTGGATTTCATAGGGCCTATCAACCCTCCCTCAAAGCAGAAAGTTCACATCTTGGTTTGCACAGATTACATGACCAAATGGGTGGAAGCTGTAGCCTTGGTCAGAGCCAATGATCAGGCTGTAATCGATTTCCTATATGAAGAAATTTTTACTCGGTTTGGAGTACCCAAGGAAATCATTACAGATGGTGGTCCACAGTTCATGTCTCACAAATTGGAAGCCCTATTACAAAAGTTTCACATTCAGCATAAAATAACCTCACCATATCATCCACAGGCCAATGGACAAGTGGAAAGCACAAATAAGTTTATTGAGGCTATTTTAACAAAAACAGTGAAAAACCACCGTAAAGATTGGGCTGACAGATTTCCAAAGGCATTATCGGCTTATCGCACCACATGGAACAATACTAATAGTTTTTCCCCATATGAATTGGTGTATGGTAAAAATGTTGTCGTCTCGATTGAATTTGAAATCAGAACTTTGAAGACAGCCATGGAAGCAAACGTTGATTTAACAAAAGCTCAGAGGAACTGTTTGAATCAACTTAATGAGTTGGATGAGAAGCGCACAACTGCAATTCATCATACAACCCCGATCCAACAGTGGCGCTCCAAGTGGCATGAAAAAATTATAAAGAAGAAAGTCTTCTATGAGGGAGACTAGGCTTTGTTGTATGATTCACATTTTAAAAGGGATTTCAAAGGAAAACTACATACAAGATGGATGGGACCCTACCAGATAGACATAGTGCTTAACAATGGAACAGTTCAGTTGATCACCATCATGAAAACAAAACACCATTATTTTCCAATGGTCATCGGCTGTGACTGTATCATAAACTAGTTTCAAGGGATGCATTTCTTTCACATATAGCAGCTGATTCAAGTTACCAACTGATTCAGGAGTTAAGACTTTTTCCTGTCCTTGATAATTAAAAAAAAAAAAGACTGTTGCAATTCTGCATAAATTTTTTTGTATATAAATAAATCATTTTTCTTTTCTTTTATTTGATTTGATTTTTTAGTTTTGATGGGTTTTTGTTTTTTAACAACTTTGAACATGTTTTTGCATGGAAGATCGCTTGAATGGAGACAGTTGCAACTCGGGCCAAGCGACTATGGGATTCTGGTTGATCCTCTTATCTGTGAATAATTCCTTGGAAGAAAATAATGTTGAAACAATAGGTGCTCAACAAAATATGGCTCATTTCTCTTTTTCCCATAGCTGCAACACTGCTAAAATCCTTCTCAAGTCTCTATTTTTGCAACTGCAACACCGCTCCATATAGCCTATCTTTTTCCTGTAGCTGCAACATGGTTAAATCCCGCCCAAGTCTCTTTTTCCGCGCAGCTGCAACTCCACCAAAGTTGCCTATCCTTCCTATTTTGCACAGCTGCAACACCACTAACTATGGCTTATTTCTCTTTATCGTAGCTGTAACACCGCTATAATTGCCCATTTTTCCTAACTTTAGTGGTTGCGACACCGCCAAGTTGCCTATCCTTCCTATTCTGCGCAGCTGCAACACCGTTAAAATTGCCCATTTTTCCTATTTTTAGCAACTGCAACACCACCAAGTTGCCTATTTTTCCTATTTTGACCAGCTGCAACACCTAAATTTGCCCATTTTTCCTATTCTGCGCAGCTGCAACACCATTAAAAGTGTCTATTTTTTCTATTTTGAGTAGCTGCAACACCTAAATTTGTCCATTTTCCTCTTTTTAGCAGCTGTGGCACCGCTAAAGTTGTCTATTTTTCCTACTTTTGGCCACTGCAACTCTGCTAATTCCTCATTGACACCTCATTCTATCTTTGCTCATTGTTATTAGTGTCCTCCATCCTCCACAATGAACATTAAAAGCTTACCTTTCTGCCACATATTTTTATAATCTACGCCAACGTAGATGTACTTTATTTGCCACTCGAAAATGACCAGCTCGTGGGTGCATGTGGAATTGATGATGCTATTAGCAATGTGACCGTGGAAAGGAGCCACCTTGCAACACGACGGTTTGGTAGCAACACGACAGTTTGGAATTACATTTAAAGGTACACCGCCTTAATCATAAACATAATTAGGCATGACTAAATGCAGTAATCAATAATGAGTATATTTTTTCATTAGTCCATGTCTGTTATCCTTAGCTAATCTGCTGAGACAGAAACTACGTCTGATTCATCCTTCACTTTCGGTTTTTGACCTCCATTCGACCTACCCCGTGCGACAACTTGTCACCACTTTTATACCAAAAATGGTCGTGCCAATTCCCAAAAATAACTGTGCCACCTTTCCCAAAATACCCAAACCAACCTTTGGCTATCCATCGCTCGTTCTGCATGCAGTCGCTCGATGTATGAGACTGTAACTCAGTCCGCTGGTAGCAAAATTTATAGACCGCTTTGCAATATGGGCATCCCGGTACGACATGAGCCTGTTAGCATAGAGCCTCTACGTGCAAACATGGAGGTTTTTACCATCTTCCAGGAGGCTAGTTGGACTGATTATTTCCAGCGTTTGAATAGTTTTCATGTGGAAACTGCACTTGAGTTTGCTCAAAATATAACCAGCACTCATTCAAAGGTTCGAGGTATTAGAATAGATGTTTCAGAAGCAATCATGGCAGAGGTAACAGGATTGCCCAGAACCAAGATGCAATGGTTTAGTTGTAAGTGCCATAATCCAACTACAGCAGAAGCATTTTGGGCACCTGGAGAAGTTGTTCAGACGCATGGTCGAGTCATAGCGTTGGAATCCTTGCCAAATCCTTGGAACCAGGTGGCGACCTTCATTAAGAAATGCATTTCCTGTGAAGGTAGGTACAAAGTGGTTTATATATATTAATTCTTCCTCCTTTCACATTTACGCCACTGCAGATTGTTAAACATGTCGTTTTATCCTTTACAATCTCTACAAACTATGGCTGGGTATATCAAGGGTGCTCGACATCCCTCTCAAACCACGGCTTGATTAAACTCTTAGTCTTAAGGGCCCTTGCGCACCAGAATTTGACATGGGAAGAATTTGTTGCTAAGCCAAGGGTACCCCAAGCACCTGTCATGGAAATATGAGGTGTTGAGATGGTAAATGAGGAACGGAGTTCCTCCAATTCAACTGGGGGGAGGGATGGAGCATTGGAAGACCAGGTGGAAGAGGTAAATATGGGGGAAGCTGCGACAACAACGAACCCTATTGCAGAAGGGGATATGATGGAACCAATGGCAAATGAGGCAGTGATATTGGAGGCTGCAACAACGGCAAACCCTATAGAGGCAGAAATAGACCCAATAGAAATTGCAGTTAGGGTGGCAGCTAAAGCAGTGGAGATGGCATCATTAGTAGCTGCAACAAAGGAAGCTGAAATTGGAGTAGCTGTTGAAGCCATGAAAGTGGAAGCTGCAGCTGTAGAAGTTGCAATGCAAGAGGAAGAACACCACACAGAGCCAATAGAAGGACAAAATGTGGAGGTGTTGGATGTTGAATCCTCCCCTGAAAGAAGGGGAACCATCATTGAGGAAGAGGAATTTGTCCCTCTTTTTGAAAATTTAGAAACCCCTGTGTTACAGAAAAGAAGAAGAAGGTCAGGGAATAAGGGATAGACATCTACCTCAACAAATAAGCGAAGAACTAGAGCTGTTACAGTAGCAACATTAGTATGCAGTGAAGGCCAACCATCAAGAGTTGTGAATAAAAGAAGGACTCGATTTTTTGTTGCAGCAGAAACAACACGTGCAATTGGGGCAAATAGTTAAATTCCCACAGCATAAGCAACATGTGCAACCGGGGTAGGCATAGAAATTCCTATTTTAAACCCCAAATCACCTGCTGCTACACAAGAACCTATTGTGGATGAGCCCCAAATTGAAAACCTTCTTTTTGAAAATGAACTTCTAAAAGAGGAGGTGCAATTGCTTCAGAATGAATTGGAGAAATGGAAGGAAGCAACCAGAAATCAGGCAGAGAAGGGTTTGAATACATTAGTGGAGGTTGCAGATATGTTAGAAAATTCATCTCCTATTTTGGGAGATGAAGAACAAGGAGAAATGGTATGCCCGGAATGTGGAGACATATTTAAATCTTCAAGGCATGGAGTCATAGTGCTGGGTTTGGTAGCACAAGAGCCTATACAATCAAAGCAAGAAGGAGAAAGTGTACCTGCACTGGAGCCGATGAAGGAGAATGGGCCAGAAATTGAGATCATCCCTAATCTAGATTTAGGAGAAGATGAAGCAATGCAATCCCATCCATCAGGAAATACTGAACTATTCCAACACCAGTCTCATCTTTCAGAAGACATCGAGGTAATTCAAGAACAACCTCAACAATCTGAAGAAATTGAAAAATAAGGTGTTGTTACACAATAACTAACATCCTTGAAAATATTTAGTGAAGTTGCAACCCAAGCAATAATTGCTAATATCAAGGTACAAGAGGAATACGTTGTTACACAAGAACCAGTGTCTTTAAAAATATTTTCTGAAATTGCAACTCAGACTGAGGTTGTTGAGATTGAATTGAAAAGAAAGGATGCTATCACACAAGAACCAACATTCCTAAAGGTATTTGTTGAGACTTCAACTTAGATAGAAGTTGCTGAGTTTGGTATTCAGGAAGAGAATGTTGTTACACAAGAACCAGTATTCTCAAAATTATTTGTTGACTCAACAACATAAATGGAAGTTGCCAAGGTTAAAGTACAGGAAGAGGAAGCTGTTACACAAGAACCAGCACCCTCAAAATCAACTGCTGAGATTGCAACACAAGCATAGGCCATTGCAACACCGATGGAAGAGGAAGCTGTTACATTGCCAATCGAAAATGACGAAGCTGGAACATCTGGTGACAAGGTAAGAATGCAATTTTCTAAAGAAATCATTGATTTAGATTCTGATGATGAGAAAGATGTGGAGGATAGAAGGATTCAATGGTTGGAGAAAAAGATCTCTTTGTTACAGCTGGAGTTAGCTAAATGGAAAAAAGTATATTGATCAATGTCAAGAAGGGATGGTCCCTCTCTCTAAACATAGAAATACTATCAAATAATTGAGGGAGAATTGGGTAGAGGACTCAACACTTCAGAGATCTCAAATGGAAGAGATGCAAAAAGAATTGGAGGAGTTGAAGGAATTCAAATCCATGCAAAAAGAAAAGGACCAAATGGATGCCCTCTATTGGGAGCTACTGAGTTCAAGAGCCCCATCTCCTTCCTACCCGGTATTCTTGTATGGAAAAATGACCCTGTTCAAATTAAAAGCTTTACAGGAGGGTAGACCTTATCAATTGTTGATCCCTTCCCAATTTGTAGAGACATTTTTGTCAAGCAGTTTTCTTGAGTAACACCTGTTGTGTGAATTATATTTGCACGATATGGCATGTCTTGGTGAATCTCGCTCTAGTCCTATTCCCTATGCAGGGGATGTTCAATTCAGAGCCTTTGCCTCTTTTGTTAATAATCATGTGCAGTGGGAAGATGCCTTCCAAACAATCTCTAGGAATGAGGCCATCACCAATATATGGATTAGGAGTGAACCCCAATCTCCTCGTGTTCTCCTTATAAACCGTGGAAGGTGTTTATTATCTCCTTCGAAGACTCAACATATGAAGAAGACGCAAGAAAAATTTATCTCTACTTGTGTTGACCTGATTTCCAAACAACAAAATCTTTCTTTAGAAGGTAGCAAGCACAGGTGGCAGACTTCCTCTCCATCTTTGAAGAAAAGGGACCCATACTTCCTTAATAATTTTAAACAAGTTCTTCCGAGGGTAGCAGGGTATGTCAATTGCATGAGAACATGTGGGTTACACTACTTGGGACTCAAGTTCAAATTTCCACTCATATGGTGGCCAGGAGGGCAGTACAGGGACAATTATACACTGACCAAGGCAGAAGAGAAGTAGTGCTGGGAATATTGGGCTACTTGCAATGGGATTTTGGAAGCAGGCAAGGAACCTGACATTTCCTTCAATTTTTCCTCTCAACATGAATGGGGACCAGATTCAGACTCAGATTAGTTGGCTGTTGCATGAGGACATGCAATTGGATAGCTGGGGGGAGATGTTGGGCCCCAAAATGGCCCCTTTTTGCCTACACCTATCTACACCTTTTTTCCTGTTTTGCCTCACTATTCCTTGACCTAAGCGGATATTTTCCCAAGCAAACCATGGATTGCAACAGGTATAATCTATTATTGTTTTATTCCATTAATGCCTGATTTTTTTATGGTTTTTTACTCTATCTTTTAAGGTTGTGCTAATATTGAATGATTTGATAAAGATAGCCCAGAAGCCTTTACAAGATCGTAGGTGTAGTAGCTCGCTAACCTTTGGAGAAGAGGCATACATGGCGCCAGCTATCCCTTCTTGAGTTTGGTTCAACAATTCACTGCAACAGTTTGAGAATTCCTCCACATGGCCAGCTACGATTGAGTCACAATAGAGCATCCGAGTACCAGCTAGTCCAATCAGCTCAAATCTATTATGGGCTGCGACAGCATGCAACAACTCAGGCCTGAATGCAATGATTTCATTCAAGATCCCTTATGGTTGTAATAATTCCATTGTAAATTGACAACCTGAAGATCGTAGATCTTCATGGCTACTCAATATTTTTTGAAACGAATTCATGTCATCAGGGTATAAATGTAAAGAGGCGTTCTGAGCCTGGGGTGGGATAATTTGTAAATGTATAAGCTTAAACAGAGAGTTGTGACTGTGATTCATTATTTCTAATACAAGGAGCAGAGTTTCTTATATCTTGGTGTTTAATTTGTGTTAGTCTTCGGCATCTCTATTAGAAGGCCATGGCCCGCCTTCTCACAGAGATAACCGAGTTAAGTAGGTAGTTTAATTTATTTTATGTTGTGTGGTGTGGAATTTCATTAGGTGTGTTACTATGAGCTGCAACAGTGAAATGATAATTGCATTCTTCTTTGGTAGTTTATGATTGCATCCTGAATAGCTGCAACTGTGTGGTGTGACAGTTGACTATGTAGGTTAGTTTATTTGATGCATGGTGTGTTAGATCAGCTATTACAACCAAGATCAGCTCTAATTACTTTCAGTCATTTATTCTTCTAGGATTTCCAATATTAATCAACTTAGAGTTCAAGATTACTTCTAGTTTTTGGTTTCTATTTTATCTTTCTTGAATTCATTAGATTAGACAGATTATGATTGAGTTACAGTAGCTTCTAGATGAATTATACTAGTAGAGATTGAATACTTTAGTTTGATAATTATAGGATTTAACTTCTTTCAAAAGCAAATCTAGTTCATTTCATTCTTAGATCAGTAACTGCTAGATTGATATTTGTAGGGAGATAATTGTATTTTGAATTTCTAGATGGATAAGTTAGATTAATTTTACCATGAGATGAGTTTGGCTGAGTAGATAGGTAGGAACATTTATCTCCATTCATTTAATCAGCTACTTGAATGTTTATGCATAGACTGTGCTTATTTGCATTGAAATAAAAGACTTCCCTAGGTTGAAAATTCATATTGAGCATCCTGTGTGTTAGTTGTAATTAATTGGCATATAGGGTGACCAACAAAGGAGAGTATGGGAGAGAGGAGATATGAGAAAGTATTTCCATGAGTAGAGCAAAGGATGAACATGAGGAAAATGTGGAAAAGATAGATGGAGTGGCTAAGGCAAAGAAACATTTCCTTAAGGTGAGGCAAGAAGTTAAATGAAGTGGCTAATTCAAAGTAACATTTCCTCAAGGGGAGGAAAGAGGGATCTATTGGCACTTTTCCTCAAGCCAACAATTTAACGATTAATATTCAATATTCATACCAGAAATATCTTCATGAAAATATTCATTCTGCAACAAGACAATAAAAGAACAACATCACACATGAGATAAACACATAAAATCTACTTCATTAATATGTGAAAACCTTGATTACATCAATTTCCTTCCTTGCTCGCAAGGGAAAGGGAGATACAAAAAATCCCAAAACTCCTCCTCTTATCACCCAAATACAAAATGAAAGAAAATAAAGATTTCAATGATGAATGATTATGACCTCCCAAACACTCCTATTTATACCAATACCATGAAGGGGGAAATAATTATATTTAACCACGTTTATATTAAAATATTACATTATTCCCCCTTTTTATGCAACAAAACATAACAAACCCTAACAACTGACCCATAAAATAAGTTAATTACTATCAATAACACCATAATGACCAATACATGAGCACTTAGGTCCCAATAGGCCCCCATCACTAACCCCCGTCACTATCCATTAACTCACCCTCAAATCAATCAATTCTGAAATCATTTCTGCATGCAAATATCGTCCTCGTCCTCTAATCTACCAGCTACTCTATTGGCACCTTTCTTTTGGGTGCAACAATTTCTTCTCTCTTCTTTGCTCTCAAACTGATTCACTCTTCTCTTGGCATAGCCTACTCATTTGGCCATCACCCCCACAACCTCTATTCTAGTGTGGCTTGCTCAGTCGACCATCACAAACTCATGGAGTATATCCGCGCTCGATATCGACATACCATCCTATTGCAGATCTCCCTATGCCATCCGTCCATCCTATCAAAATGCCTCAAAGACTATCCTTGGAAACTGCCAAGTGTTCTAGGAACTAATGCTATATATAGGGATGAACTTGACCAACTTCCTTCTGAACTGTGAACATTAAATCCGTCCTCACTAGAATAATTTTCCCCTATTTGGCTCTGACTTCAGGACTCGAACTTCCACAATAGACACATCTCATCCAACTACTAATCATCCATATCGCTCTGACCCATCATCCTGATCATCACATGATCTATTCCAACACAACTCATGATCTTCTGCTAGGATGAAATCTCATAGTATTGATCCCTCATGCTCCAGCTCATCATATATAACATTTGTTTCACTATCCTATAGGATGTTCTCCTATGATATCCACAACTTGGATGCTCGCCTATGGCATCCTCAGATACTCACCTATGGAATTCACAAATTGAACTCAACTACTATCTAATTGATATCTAATATCCTAACTAATATTCTAACTGCTAACTAAGCTACATGATGGTCACTGTCCATCTATCCTCACTTCTCATTTGCAACTCTATTACTCATGTGCTGGTCATCACTACTATCTACAACCTGCCAAAAACCACCCATCTCACTGAAAGATAACACAACTATCAGGGTGATCAATACTAATAGTCACATGCAAATTCAATCATCCCACTATCCATAAATCAAACTATCACCCATCAATCCATCCTATCGGTAAGATAGTGCAATCATTAGGGTAGCTAAGCCCAACGTCTACATGCATGAAAGGTTCATCATGCGCTGAAAGTTATGTAACTTTCCAATGTCATGATGCAACCATTCCGCAACTAGTCATAATCTCTTCGCAAAAGGTCATCATCATCGGGTGAACTTTCCACAACATCCTTTGTTCTTATAAAACCAAGAACTTCACCTTCTTCCACAATACCATGCAATATATCCACAACTATCCTCACGGTTTCTGCAACTTCACATTATGAATACTTCCACACATAGCTAAAGGTCATAAACAAGTAAGTAAAGTTCCCATGATGAGTCCAAGATATCTACTAAGTTATCTTTAATCTCCCCTAAGGTATGATACAAATATTTATCCATAAGTTGCTTTCGAGGCACTACTAACCAATTACTTTCCACCACTTTAAAATTATCCCACAACATCTCACTCTGCACTTTGCATACATACTTGCTACAACTCTCCACCATAGCTATCTTTTAATATTCCCTGTAAATAATCATTTTGCAACTCTTGAAAATTTTTATTCATGAAGTATTCGATATGCACAATTGTCAAACTTGTAATTAGCGATATGTTTTTCATTGCAGGAAGTATCTTCTTCTGCATGATAACATAAAGGATCCTTGGTGCATGCTAATGGTTATCTTTGCTACAGTTTCTTGATCAATATTGGTGGAGTAACCTTGAACTAACACAGATTCAGGATCGTGGCTCTCCTGCCGCAATAGGAAACACATAACGAAAGAAAAATATTCCCTTTGAAAGTAGATTAGAACTACTAATTCTTTCTAGAATAGTATTATAAACCATTTAATCTCTTCCTTCCACAACATATAGTTTCGTTTTCGCAACTTTATCAACATTTTAAAACTCATCAACAAGATCCTTCATAATGTGATATGTAGATGATTCATTATCCCAACTATTCAAACAATTTCCTAGCTGCCACTCCACTTTCTTTTTCGAGCAGGTCATTCCTCCTTATTGTCAGGAGTGTTTAAAAACTTGGATGGTGCCACCTCTATTACTTTGATGAATTTGCTCATCATTTTCCATCTCCTTTAAGAAGATATCGCCTTTACTTAACAAATCCACTGTATTTATTAATAATGTGTTCCTCACCGAAAGATAGCTCCAAAGTAGCCTTCTAAGATTCATTTTGTATAGTGCATCTACAAAATGATCACGGGAAGTAGACTGCAAGCCTCCAACTTCTAACATCATCAAACCTGAACAAGCTTTGGTTGTAATGTTGAGATATTGTAACTTTTAAGAATATTATATTTGTACTTTATTATTCCGGAGATGTTTCATTCCTGCGTGAAGATCTTATTGTATATCCGGAGATGTTTATTCCTCCATCGGAACATGGTAACTTGGGTTATTAGACTTCCCTAGTGGGGGTCGGCCCTATATGTGTTATGTGGGTCAAAGGGTTGTTAGACCACCCTAGTGGGGTTGACCCAGTCAGTTGTAGTGGGGTGTTTAACCCAGTGGTAAAGTTGGGGCCGACCTAGTTAATATAAAGTACAAGTCAGAGATGTGTATAAATAGAGGAGGTGTGTTCCTCATTATACACACACTTCCCTCACTCAGAATGTAGCGCACTTGTGGAGGAGAGGTCTGATATGGTGAAGGAGGAGATCATGTCTTTGGTTTGAATCTTTGTATATTTCTGGTCATCTATATTGAGGAAGCTTTGCTGGGTTTTCTACCCCATGAGGGTTTCCCAGGATAAATCTGTGTCTCTTGTGTTTATGCTATGCTTGTTGTTTCTTTAGTGATCCTGTATATGCCATTACTATGAAATGGAATGTAATGATGCTATTTTCTGTCTTAGCATATTAAATATTAACATGATATCAGAGCTAACCTAAAGGAAGGCAATGTATGGCATTTATGACACTTGCTTCACTTGCGACAATTTGAAGGTTTGGGTTTTACATAGCAAAAACCACTCATCGTGGAACTTTCACTATAAATCCATTTCTGCGAAGGTTCAGGATATGGAAAGTTTACAGGTCATAGATAACATCCCCAGGTACCTTGTGTCCAAAGGAAACCCTCATATTCGTTGTACTTTGTGAGTTATGATCAGTACAAGTTAGGGTTTTTGCCTCTTCCAGATCTCAGTCAAAATCAGGTGACCTAGGAAAAAAGGTAATAAATTGGGCTAGGAAGCTCCAAAGGAAATTTCGTAAAAATTGACAAGTAGTACATCGACTTTAATATCTCAAGAAACTTGTTATGAGGCTGAAGCTGAACCAGTGACACGTGGCACGTCGTACAAGTTCGCTCTCCTATTTTATTCCATAAACAGGTCACGTTGCGACACTTGGCATAAATATCTCTCAGAAAATCCAATTGAGGTCAGACCTATCGGGATGGAAATATGATAGGTCAGGATACCACATAAAAAGTTTTTAGACCTTGTGGATCGAAATGTTCAGAGTTACAGTAGAAACAATCAGATACATATTTCTGTCAAAACATAATTATTTTTGGAGCACCTCCATTCATGGCTTCCGGAATTTAGGATTTCGAAGAAAGTTAGAATTTTTGGAATCAAAGTCCATGGCTGAATGCTACTCAGGAAAATCAAAATTTAGAGACCAAGATCGAATTTTTTGGTTGGGTACAAAACCGGGCTTGATCAAACCCCAGTTCAGGATTTTGATCAGAAAGATGGAAAATTAGGGCTTCTACAAAAGTTGAAATTTCTAAAGTTTGTGACCATGGCTGGAAGCTCCTCAGAAAAATAAGAGTTTAGAGCCTTGAATCGAACCTTTTGATTGGGCAGAAGGGTGGGCTTCATCAAACCCTAGTTCCGGATCCTGTCCAAAAAAAAAAAATCCAGAAGTTTCAAAGGCAATTTTGAGGGGTCAAATTTTGGAGATTTCAAAATTGAAGTATGCTAGTTTGATCAACTCAGCAAGACACATCCTTCCATCCATTCAGAAGTGTGAAAGTCAAAGATTGAATTTTTAGGGTTTCTCTGGCAAACCCTAATCAAGCTCCAGATCAAGTTTCAGGGGGAGTTGAGGCTAAGGCCTTACATAAGAAGACTACAAGAAGTCTCGACAGGTATGACTTAAGGAGATATAGGTAAGTCTTGAAATCTGATTCTTGATTAAGTTCATAATATGTTTGTCCTCATATTATTCAGGTTAGTACAATCTCGATTAATGTTAGAATTGTCTTATCACCCTAGTAGTAGTATGAATGCATGTGAATGATAGAAGACATTCATTGTTTAGGGCTATATGATTGTACTAACGCACTGTGGTATTGTATGAGGTTGATGTTGTCTGCTAACAAGATACAAGTACATCACGAAAGACAAATCAAGTTCCATGACCATGACAACATGAAGACAAAGACTCCTCCATAATATTTGATCACATAGAGGTTCTACTTACGAGGTATGTATGACTTTGTTCTATTAGGCTTAACCTATGAGATATGTAGGTTCCAACACAGGATCTCTAAATCATTGAAGAGAACAAAGAAGATATTGATTAGGTATATTAAACAGATATACTAATCCAGGTATGTTTCCTATGAATCTTACCTTGTGTTAGGATCCCTTATATAAGTATACTTGGTATGATTAGATATGCTTATTCATAAAGTTAGTAATCAAGGGATTATGCATATTATGTCTTTTATCTTGATTGATGATATGCATGAGTAAAAGAAGACTTCCCTAAAATCTTGAATACTAATGTTTATTATCTATGATCATGACTATACATATTCAAGATTATTTAGAATTATAATGTTTTGATAATATTTATAATATACTAATGAATGTATGTTTGTGTATGAGATCATGAGGATAACACTAGTGCATACTTGAGCATGCACAATGGTACAGAATGAATAGAAGTTCAAAAGACATTTAGAAGATCAAGCGGGAGGCAACCACACAAACATAAAAGATAAGTATTTGAGTTGTTATTTGAAATAGTAAATAGATTGTATGCATATTTGTATTCATGTTGAGTGTAAACATTCATAGAGCATTGAACAATATACTACTAATATGCATATGATTGGTAAGTTGGACAAAACATTCCATTGTAGCTTGTCTAGAATGAAACCTCTTTGCTGACATGCTGAGAGCTATGCACACTCTCGATAGTATGTTCTGGTAGAGATGGAAGGCATCTAGATAGTCACTGTATGCATACAGGATATGGAAAAGTGTTGTGCCAAAGTATTGGTCAAGATAGTTGCATAACTATGTAAATGATATCTGTATGCATAATAGGTTATCATGTCAACATGATTTAATGATTATGAAGTATTAATAATCATGTACTTAATTTTGATTTGTAGGAAAGATCATGAAGAATGATGAACATTGCACAAGTGATGGATGTTCAACAAGAATATTTACAAATCAAACATAATATAGAAGGCTCGTGGCTAAAAGATTCTCTTAGAAAGAGGAAGAGAATCATGACAAGATGTTTTCTCCAAGTGACTAGATAAGACCATTCTCTTAATGATGTAATTAAAGAAGAAGTGTGAATCAGGTTCTGTATGGGTACCCAGAATCGATAGTAAATTGATGAGCTTAATGATCACCATGGGTGATGTGGATCTCAACCTTTGCTACAAGGTTGAATATGGTTTCTATACAAAGATGACATGGATGCAAGAAGGAACTCACCACAAAGTTCGAATGATGTTGAGGCTCATATCAGTAGACCCATCTGACGAGAGATGGCACAGATAGATGGTTGTAGAAATGAAAATGAAAGATCTCAGATTGATGCATTACTTTCTAGGTCTAGAAGTATGGAAAGGCTCAGAAGGAATCTTTATCAACCAAGGAAAGTATGCCGAGAAATATTAAAAGGAATTGATATGTTGGAATGGCCACTCTCATGGATTCCAACTTAAAGCTGTTAGTGAATGACTCATCAGAGTTAGTGTATATAACTCTGTACAGAAAAATTATTGGGTCATTGATGTATCTAACAAATACCAGGTCATATATAAGCTTTGCTGTGAACACCTTGAGTCAGTATCTAGTGGAAACTAGATGTGTTCACCTGATAGTTGCAAAGCATGTGAAGTTGTACCTAAAGGATACGATAGAATTTGATCTATGCTATTTTGGAGATCATGACTTTAGATGGCTACACAGATGTTGATTGAGCAGAAAGTGTATCAGACAGGTAGAGCACATCGAGAGGATGTTATTGTATGGGATTAACCATGATATTGTGGTTTAGCAGGAAGCAGTCCAGTATGGCTCTCAGCACAAGCGGAATATATGGCTGCTTGCTCTGCTAGTTGTGAAGAAGTATGGCTTCAGGATTGTTTGACTTAGAGATAGACCCAACTGTGATCCTATGTGACAAACAGAGTTGTATCAAGATGACAGAGAATCCAGTGTTCCATGATAAGTCAAAGCACATAGAGATATGACATTTCTATATACAAGATATGGCACAGAAAGGAACTATAAAGTTTGAATTTGTAACAGGTTACCGATGTACTAACCAAACATCTACCTCAACTGAACAAGTTTCCGATGTACTAACCAAACCTCTACGTCAAGTAAAAGTTTGAATATTTCCAAGACAAGCTTGGTGTAGCTCAAAAGGACTCTCCTCTAAAGGGGGAGTGATGTGGTCACTTATGATGAGATTTCCTGCATCGACAGAGATGTCGATGATGTGGTTACCTATATTGGTGATGCCAATAGAGAGGTTGGTGGATGGTCCTTAGACAGGGTCTATGTTGACAAGGGGATTGCATCATCCTTGAACACATGTTCTAAAAGGATCCGTAGACATTTGTCTTCAAGAATGAAGTCCTTAGTGGACAGGTGGGGATTGGATCATCCTTGGAATTCAGTCCTAAAGTGAGCCGTAGATAGTTGTCTTCGAGAATGAAGTCCTTAGTGGATAGGTGGGGATTGGATCATCCCTGGACTTCAGTCCTAAAGTGAGCCATAGACAGTTGTCTTCGAGAATGAAGTCCTTAGTGGATAGGTGGGGATTGGATCATCCTTGGAATTTAGTCCTAAAGAGAGCTATAGACGTATGTCTTCGAGAATGAAGTCCTTCATGGACATGTGGGGATTGGATCATCCCTGGACTTTAGTCCTATAGTGAGCCATAGACTTATGTCTTCGAGAATGAAGTCCTTCATGGACATGTGAGGATTGGATCATCCTTGGACTTCAGTCCTAAAGTGAACCGTAGACATATGTCTCCGAAAATAAAGTCCTGAATGAATAGGTAAGGGGATTGGATCGTCCTCGGACTTTGGTCCTTTGAATTGAGCCGTAGACAAGATGTCTTTGAAAATAAAGTCCTGAATGAATAGGTAAGGGGATTGGATCGTCCTCGGACTTTGGTCCTTTGAATTGAGCTGTAGACAAGATGTCTCTGAAAATAAAGTCTTGAATGAACAGGTAAGGGGATTGGATCGTCCTTGGACTTTGGTCCTTTGAATTGAGCCGTAGACAAAATGTATCCGAAAATAAAGTCCTGAATGAACAGGTAAGGGGATTGGATCATCCTCGAACTTTGGTCCTTTGAATTGAGCCGTAGACAAGATGTCTCCGAAAATAAAGTCCTGACTGAATAGGTAGGGGATTGGATCGTCCTTGGACTTCGATCCCTTGAATTGAGCCGTAGACATGACGTCTCCGAGAATTGAATGATAGGACTAGATCATCCCTGGACCTCGGTTCAAAAGGTACATGATAGGACTGGATCATCCCTGGACCTCGGTTCAAAAGGTACATGGTAGGACTGGATCGTCCTTGAACCTCGGTTCAAAGGTACATGACAGGATTGCATCATCCATGGACCTATGTCCTAAAGAGAGCAAGATTGATCATCCTGTAATATGATCGTGTGTGTTGTAGGGTATGCTGCTGATGTGGATACTTGTATTGATGTGTATACTTGTATTGTTGATGTGTATACTTGTATTGTGTGGATACTTGTATTGATGATGTGTATACTTGTATTGGTGTGGATACTTGTATTGATGATGTGTATACTTGTATTGGTGAGGATACTTGTATTGATGATGTGTATACTTGTATTGGTGTGGATACTAATACTGTTGATCTAGATGACGAGGCTGCTGATCATATTGATCTAGATGACAATGATGCTGATCATGTAGATCGAGATGATCCAGATGCTGTAGATCATGATGAACCAGATGCTGTAGATCAAAATGATGTGATGATGCTGATCGTGTTGATCTAGATGACGATGTTGATGATCGTGTGATGACGATGCTGATGATCGTGTGATGACGATGCTGATGATCGTGTGATGACGATGCTGATGATCGTGTGATGACGATGCTGACGATAGTGAGGATTCAAATGTTGATGTTGCTGTAGTTGTTTGAGTGCTGCAGAAGATAAAGACTCAGTACTGAAGATGCTGATGTTCCAGTATTGAAGATGTTTCGGTAACTGGTTGAGTTACTGATGATGTTGAGAAAGCTTCCAATGATTTATAGATGTATCATGTTGATGACTCCTTGCTCCTGCAGATGTTGTTATAATATCCTTCTCGTTAAGGGGGAGTGTTGAGATATTGTAACTTCTAAGAATATTATATTTGTACTTTATTATTCCGGAGATGTTTCATTCCTCCGTGAATATCTTATTGTATATCCGGAGATGTTTATTCCTCCATCGGAACATGGTAACTTGGGTTATTAGACATCCCTAGTGGGGGTCGGCCCTATATGTGTTATGTGGGTCAAAGGGTCGTTAGACCACCCTAGTGAGGTCGGCCCAGTCAGTTGTAGTGGGGTGTTTAACCCAGTGGTGAAGTTGGGGCCTACCTAGTTAATATAAAGTACAAGTCGGAGATGTGTATAAATAGAGGAGGTGTGTTCCTCATTATACACACACTTCCCTCACTCAGAATGTGGCGCACTTGTGGAGGAGAGGTCTGCTATGGTGGAGGAGGAGATCATGTCTTTGGTTTGCATCTTTGTATATTGCTAGTCATCTATATTGAGGAAGCTTTGCTGGGTTTTCTACCCCATGAGGGTTTCCCAGGATAAACCTGTGTCTCTTGTGTTTATGTTGTGCTTGTTGTTTCTTCAGTGATCCTGTATATGCCATTATTGTGAAATGGAATGTAATGCTACTATTTTCTGTCTTAGCATATTAAATCTTAACAAGTAACACATGAATTTTCTACAGATTCCAAGCTTGTAAGAATCCTCAAAAACTATTATACCAAAGAAGTCTAAAATTTCCATAAAGTCATTATTGGAATAGTTCCACTATTTCCCACTTATTATCTTTATGGCCTTGACATAGGATCTTGTCACCAATATCTTTCCACTGATTTATTTGCATTTGTTTCATCAGACACTCGTTGTCAAAGTGGAGGGCCAACCAAATGTGTGTTCTTATCCCAAACTCGTTCCAACAACTACTAGATATTACGTGAACCCTGATCATTATTTCACTACACTTGTCTAGAGATGGAGTGATTGATACATTCTAGTGGCCTCATATGCAACACACCCCTTCGACAAATGCATTTTATAGTGCATATTAACTATGAAATTAAAGCGGAAGCATAAAATATTTCAAAAGACCCATTAAATCTTTTATCAAATGCAGAAAAATCATAATATCAGTAGCATAGAATAATCTATGAGACATTTATTTAACAATGTTCATGCAAAATAGTTTAATGCACCCCTACACATTTAATAATAATTCCCTGTGTAATAAGAACCATGCAGTTAAACTCTAAATTATGGTCTACATGCAAACTACACTAATTTAGGGCATAGGCATTTATAAATATTTCAATTTAACATGCTTATTTATTTGTCTACCCATTAATTAAGTCAAAGGTAAACAAAACTTCGACCTATCCTTTTCTTTTCAAAACTTACTGTACAATAAATTTCATGTTAAATAAAAATATTAAGACATATATTAATACACCCATAATAATAGTAAATTATGGTATTTTTATTAAAAAAGTTTACTCAACCATAATAAATTTTGGCCCAGAAATAATATTTTCCAATTCTTTTCATATAAAATTTATTCTTAGGAATTCCGACCATTTTTCATAAACTACGGTGGAGATCCGACTATGGTCGAGATCCGACTACGGTCGAGTTAGTGCAGTTGGTCGGTCGGTTGAACGACTAAGCAAATACTTGTCTAACTTCGACCTAAACAAATACTTGTCCGTTGCCGACTAACCCAACAATTATGAAAATAGTAAACTTTTAAATATAATTATATAGTCTATTTCGACTAAAATAAATATTTGTCAGTTGTCGACTGTTATGAAAATAATGATATTTTAAATATAAATATATAGTCTACTTCGACTAAAACAAATATTTTTGGGTTGCCGACTAACCAGACAAAGAAATATTAATTCAACAATTCTCTTACTAAACTATAATAATTAGAATTACCAACCATAATAACTTAGTCCATTAACCGACTAAATGCATTACCTATTTTTAATTATATTAAATAATATTAACTACAACTTAAACATATTCATATATGTCTAACTTGGACTAAAGCATAAATTTGTAGTTATACCACTGTAACCCATAGTTTTCAAATCAACAATACCACTCATTACAATGCTCCTAAAAACATGCCTTAACTCAATGTATTATTTATCATTTAATTAATAAATACAATTAAGACTTAAACATCTAATCTCTTCAATTAAACAGATAACCCATGGTTTTTATTAAACCAAAACAACTTTGATTTTAATAATCAATTCAGCCTATGATTTTCAATTCACCCATTGGTCGAACCCATATTCGACTCAATCAACAAAAATTTGTTAAATATTTGAGTCAAGCCATAGAATTATCTTTTCCCAATTAACTTTGACTTATAATTTCAAATTTAGTTGGGCAATAATAACCATTACTGAATTGCATAATCATTTCCTTGAATTTAGGAGCTGCACGGTAAAATAGTAAAACTAGCAATATCACATAGGGCGAACAAGCTTGCATAAATTTCCAAGTAATATCGCATCATTAAACTTGCACTTATTTCATGTCCATGAAGTAAACCAAATAAATGTAAATTCCTACCTTGTTTCCAAACTCAGGAAATTTAACAAGGAAATCATGAAAATCATTAACCGATAATTAATTAATTAACCTTTCTTAAATTTAAATAGAATTTCTAGTAAATAAACTTATTTGCAAAAAGAATTAACACAGGCAACTGGCTTCATGGAAGGCATGTTCCACCCAACCGTAGGTAGTTCTGCTCATTAATCTCTCAGTAGCACACCACCCCGGAGCTGAGACTCATACATTCACCATAATTTCTTACCAATCCTAGGTTTCTCTCAAGATTTAGTCACTTGGAAAACGAGATTTTCTGGTTTGTTACCAATTCCATGCCAACTGTGCAATCCTTTCCCTTATCTTCATTCTAACTAACACCACAGTGAAAATCCATCACTGCACCTGTGCTTAGAATTACACTAAAGGAATTTCTCACACCATTTCCATATCTTAGTTGCAACCAAAGGAAAATCAAGTGTAAAATATCAACCAGAAAGTTAACAAAACAAGCTTGGGATTATAGATACTCTCTACGAATGCAGCTGCCATAAAATTTGGATGAATTGGACACTTTGCTCTGGAACTGGACTTATTACTTTGTCCTCAAGCAATTCCAATCGACAATTTAATCCCAATTTCCTTCAATGCTACAACATTCTCATGCTTCCCACTACGTTTATTTCTTTTCTTTCTCCTTAATCATATCTTCTCTCTTCTTCCCATTCTCCTCTTTTTCCCAAGGTTTCCCAACCTTGTATGTTCTTGTCACCTCTTTGTAACACTTATCCAATTTTCGATTAACTTCTTAATCTCTCTCTTAATTCTCTTTTAAAATTCAAAAACAGGTTTAAGGAATTAATTAGGAAAAAGTATGGGTTTATCAAAATTATAAGGTAAGAAGGGTTAAATAGGGTCATACCTAGATTTTAGCTAGATTTTAGGTTGTATGTCACCCCCCCCTTACTGACCTAGGTGAATATATGAGTGTTGGCTTGCCACTGCCAGCTTAATTTTCAATATTAATAAAAATATACAACATGAGTTCTGCCTTACAAGAACTCATTGTCTTTTACAAAATTACATTTTAAACTGAGGTTAAAGCCTAGGGATGTTACATCGTATATTCTTGTATCTGATCCGATTTTAGCCGTTCAAACTAGATTTCCCACCAATTATAGCAACCACAATGATTATTCCCATTATCCAAGATTTGTACCTTAGAAATGTATTGTTTCTTCGACTCTTTTCCACGACCACCCGGGATGGCCATTTTGACTTCTTTGTCCCATATCTACAATGATTTGCTCCCAATCTAAGAGCGGAGAGAACAACATTCCATGGTCATGAGATGAGAGGGCCTTCTTTTCTTTCAATGCTTCCAACGCTAATGTATCCCATTCTAACCAATAATTATTTAGCCTAGCGCTATGAATTTCAACCTTTAAAAAGTGTTTTCAACACGCATTTTGCAACCTAACTGGGAAAAATTTATTTAATTATCTCATATTAATTACATAGAGCAATTTGAGCCACCATCCACTCCAAAAGGTGTATTCAACCATAGGTGAGTGATTTGATATGTCACTTCAAAGTTCCGCAACATGATAAGCTCTAGGAGTTATATAAGCTCAAGTGTTATGCCTCCTTTGTCATGGGAACATAGCTGTGTAGGCTGACAGTATGAACTGCAAAATTGGTGCATTCTCCCACTTCTCTTTGAAAAATAAACACGAGCATGCTTACAACTCATACACTTCTTTTAGCACTAATATGATGAATCTTTATTCGACAACCCTTCTCTTTTGCAATAAGTCATAAGATTTCCACAACACAATGGTGCATGCAAATTCAGGTGAGTGTTTTGCAACTTCCCACAATGAATCAAAAGGTGAAATCCGAGCGGCTATCTGTGCATTGTAGAAGCACTCGATATACAATCAATATTTTATCCCAAAAAATCATCTCTCAACTGGATCTAGCTCGCATTTCTCCACAAATCCCGACAAATAAATACTACCAACCACAACTTTTTTGGGCAACTGCATTGGTATCGTTCTTTTGCAATTGTTTACTTTCTCTAGATCATCATAATAATATAGCTATTCATCACAAGACTCTCCATGAATATTTTTCAACACACCCTAAGCCTATATTGCGCAACAAATAGGTGGCCATATATTTCAACTAAAATGGTGATCAAAATAATTTCTGAGAGACCCAAGTCTTATATCGCCGCAATTTCAGAGATTTAATATTGCATTAAAGCTCCGACAATTATCATATCCCATAGATATGAGAAAATGGAACATCTAGGAAGCCAATCTAGATGTTGAACCAAGGAATCAATCCCACCATCCACTGAAATGTTCCATACCATTTTAGTCAGCAGTAGATAAGCCCCTCAACCCCAGGGTTTTGTAGAGATCCCCCTTTCCTACTGTTGTTTTCATCCGACCAGAGAATGGTAGAAAGCCAACAATTTAATGATTGACCTTCAACATTCATACCAAAAATATATTCATGAAAATATTCATTCCGCAATAAGACGGTAAATGAACAAGATCACACATGAGATAAACACATCAAATCTGCTTCATTAATATCTGAAAACCCTAATTACATCAATTGCCTCCCTTTTCTGCAAGGGAAGGGGAGTTGTGGAAAACCCTAAAGATCTTCCTTGTCTTATCACCCGAATATAATAAGAAAGAAAAGAAAGGTTACAATGATGAATGAATATGATCTCATGAACACTCGTATTTATACAAAGATCATGAAGTGCTAATGACCATCAATAACACCTTAATGACCAATACATCAGTACTTAGGTCTCAACATGATCAATGGTAAAAGGAGGCAAAGGAGGATAAGGCACCAAATGTAAAAGGTTTTACCCTGAGTATGGAACACATTGCGTAGGATAAAAATGTTGGTGATACTAAATGAGTATGGGAGAAGTTTGAGAATGAAAAAAAGAAATGGCATTGGACACTATAGTGAAAGAAAAGCAATTTTCCCTCAATATTGAACAAGTTTGAGCAAGCAGAAACACAATGATGTTGTAGGAGCCAACAAAGGCCACACAACTTTCTTTGAGCATGGAACACGTTTGAGCAAGGGGGAAAGGTGGCTAGGTGGAGGTGGTAAAATGAAAATTTAGGGAAATTATTCACGATCTGAAGAATTTGTTATCCAAGATCACCACCTTATGCATGAGACAAGAAGAGGAGGAAGAGAAATAATGACCAATTCCTGCTAGGGACTAATTCCCTTAAGTTGGGCCCTAACATGATATAGTATCCTAAAAAAATTTGATTCATCAGATCAAGGGTAAAAAGGTGATAAGAGGGAGGGAAAATGAAGGCGACCAACAAGAAAGGGACAAGTGAAAGGGTAAATTCAACAATAAAGGAAGGAACAGGAGGAAGGATGCCCTTAACTTTTCAAGTGGATATCTTAGAGACAAGGAACGGTTAACATGAAAGCTTCAGAGGAAGTAAGATAAGGGATGGAAGAGTGGGGAAAAAATGAATGTGCCAAGAAAAGGAGATTAGGAAGGAAGGGATTAGCATGGAAAATTGAAAAAGGCCAAGTACTTATCTCAAGTGGGGAAAGGTAGTAAGGGAGGCATGAAAGGGGTTGAAATAGACATGGTAGATTGGGAAACCCTAGGCAATAAGTGAGCATAATCCATAGGTCAATGCAATATCGCCAATTTTGACTTGAATGTATTTAATCAAAATTATGTAAATGATGTAAATATGTTAGTATTGATTCCTAGTGTGGAGCTCAAGGCCAAGGCTCGATTGGTGAATGGCTAGGCATGTATGGTGTATATATTATATTTGGACCGTATGGTTGGATTGTCATGCTAAATTATGATATATGTAAATATTATGTTTCATAAATAATAAAATGGTACAAGATGGTTGTGTAAAGAGCACTAGAGAGGCTACGATTCCACTGAAGGGGAAGATGAAAGAGGGCCTATAGGAGGATAAATCCTTTGTTTCCAAGTGTCAACTTTAGAACTCATCCAAATTATTCCATGTGCTTTAAAGTGTCCAATTACCTTCTTTTGACTATTGAATCCAATCATTGAATAGATGTGTGAGGCTGGTGGGAAAATTGACCTCATACAGTTAATGAAGCATGGGGGTGAATGCACTTTTGTGGCATTTCTCTCAAATGTTAGAAGTCGGTTCTAGAGCTGTTAGGAATCCTTTTCTTATATGGTTAGAAGCTATGTTAGTTGCATTTTCACCCTCATCTCATATCCTATGGAGTCAACACTCATTATGTCAGTTTCTCATGTAGATCTACACTACATAGGGCTCCCTATGTTGTCCATGACCATCACTAGACTGTGTACAACTCAAAAAAATTGAATTTAGAGACAGGGCTATAGATTTCAAGGGAAAATAGATGGTTGTAGGTGAACATAGAGGTTGGGAAATCTAGGAACCTTTACATATTGATTTTTGATACTCACAGATGCTTGAAAATAAATGATTTATGCTACATGAGGTTCTCCAACAACATACAATAGGTTGGATTCTTACTACACACACGGGTAAGAACTATAAGGGTTGGATTTCCTAAGGGAACTGTGGATCAGTGAATGGAAATTCCTTCCTTGTATTGCATGGATTAGTTGGAAGGAGTGCCATGGATCTGATTGCTGAGTGAGATCTTTATGGAGCTATGCGTGAGATTTTGGAAAGCATAGAGAGTAGAATGGGTTGTGGGAAGAGAGAGAGAAACATGTAGGTGTTTCCTTCACCCTGGTGGCCTCATACCCCAACTTCGGGGTGGCTTATCAACAAAAAGGGTATATGCTAGACAAAGTGCCTATGGTTGGGTGGAAAACCGCTCTTACATAGCTATTTTCTTGGATCTTCTTTGTTTAAAGATAAATATTCTTTTAAATTTGAATATGCAATGTTTTATTTAATGGATCTTATGATTATGATGGTATATGCATGTTAGATGTGTGTGGATAGATACTATTTCCATTGTGTATTTTTATTTATGCATTTGCACACATATATTAAATTTTATGAATTGATATTATGGAAATGGGGTGAAATTTAAAATCCTGTAATTCATTCATGTCCCTCTCTGTTGGTTGGATTGATGGATTGGGGCATGACAGTCAAGGGCAAGGTTGAGACAAAACTGAAGGTGGATCCCCAAGAAGAAAGCTAGAGATAAAAAAGGAGGTGGGTCATAGGACAAAGGTGAATTGCAAGGGGTGTTATGAAGAAGAGATGACTATGAAGGAGTAAAGAGGTTCCAAGGTAGGGGAGAGTTGGTAATGTGAGGAACACTACTAGGAGGGCTAGGAAAAGGGTTATTTTGGCTATAACTACTCAACATATTCAAATTTGGATAAGGGCCAAGAGAGATTGAATTTGAAGTCCCAAGAGGGGCAATGTTGATACATCTTTCCATGCATGTCTCAAGGGTGGGTTTTCTAGTGGTGATGTCTTTAGGGGTGTCATGGTGAGATGCTAGAATTTGCATGTTTCAATTTTAGTGTTAATGTCCATGTAGGTAGGTTGTTCAATTTTTACTTAATTATCCCTATAAACATCCTTTGTTTTAATGACATGCTAGTATTTTGTGGTATGGTTGTTGTGCTTGTGAGAAAGACACTACGTGTTAGTGTTGGTTTTAAGTCACCTTATGGTTTGGAAGGAGACATGATGTAAAAGGAAGCAAGAGGTTTGGATGGCTAAGACTTCATCTGATATTGGCTAAGGCTATAGGGGTCCAAGGTAGGGAAGAGGATAGCTCAATAGAAATATTATGGGAGGGTCCCAAGAATGGATTTGGAAACAAAGGACACCATGTTACTGTCCTCCTTTGAAGCACCATAAAATGGGTGCAAGTTGCACTTGAAAAAATAGGCCTCACCTTCAATATAGAAGAGAATATGTCCATTGAATGTGCAAGAGATGGCCATCATATAGTCAAGGCAAGGTGGCCCAAGGAGAAGGTTATACTAAAGTTAGGTCAAGAACCATGAAATGAAAAGAGGTGGTTTTGGGCTCAAGGGTAAGGTCTAGAGTAAGGGAGACAATTGGTTTTCCTTCTAGCTTGTTAAAATGTTGGCATGAAAGGTTGGTGTGAGAAATGTGACTTATTCCCTTGGAACAAAAAACTTAGAGCAGAGAAACATGTAAGGAAACTTCAAGATCAATGATGATGTGTTTAATCATTTTTTTACCGCAATGGATTCAATTAAAAGGGGGAAATCAATGTTAATCCATAGGTTGACGAGGTTGGGAATATCATATACATCAACGATAATGTAGGCCATTGGCGGAAACATTTTGGAGTGTTTATATTTATACCAACATAGATGCATCTTAAATT
Source organism: Larix kaempferi (assembly GCA_027924585.1). Lineage (NCBI taxonomy): Eukaryota > Viridiplantae > Streptophyta > Pinopsida > Pinales > Pinaceae > Larix > Larix kaempferi. The sequence goes on from BSBM01000104.1 coordinate 3,467,455, forward strand.
TGGATCTATCAATCGTCGAAAGGGAACAACTCCCTTGAGTTGTAGGCATTTCCTCAATTTTTGCACTCTAAAAAAGTTTTACACCTAAGGGATTTGATCCCTCTCGGAATTTGATAGATTTGGAGTTAAGATGGATCTAGGTTAGTTTAATTTGTTGTAATGATATTTTTTTTAGTTTTTCATTTTTATTGATGCCATTTTTTTCAACTTAATTTATGAAAGTTACAACTGTAACATATTCATTAACTATACATAACAAATAGAAACAACAAATAAAAGTACCAATGAGATTCAAACATTATTATTATTATTATTATTATTATTATTATTATTATTATTATTATTATGCTATTTTTAGTTTTATAAAATATTATATTGGGATAACAAATGGGGATAGATTTTACAATCCCTTTAATATTCGTGTGTAAAATTTAATACGGATCGATTTCAGACTTGTATTTATGTTTTCCCAATTTAATGCATCTTTCTTTTTTATTTTGGTGTGAACCTAAATTATATATATTTTGTTTTTTTAGTTGACATGTGTTATAGATGTGACACATGTCAACAATCTGAGTTGTATAAAGAGCTTCTTGATACGAAAAATGTAAATGAAGAGAAAAGGGAAAGGAAAACCTTCCCTTGGGAAAGTAAAAGGTTGATAAAGACTCTTCAATGAAGTTGCTAAAATGTAGCATGGTAATTATAGTGAGATACTACACTGCCACAAAGAGAAATATAAAACCTATTTTTCTCATTATTACACAACCATTTAAATATTTATTATTTAGTTATTGCTTTAACATTGAATTATTTCATATTTTTTTATAAGCTTTTTATTTACATATGTGTAACCAAACATAAGTAACTTTCGCTTATACCCAAATTTAAACTCACATTTAACTATTATTTTATATTTTCATATATAAATATTTTAACACACACACACACATATATAAGTTGTTGCCTCTAATTAGTATAGTAAAGACATGAAAGCATGATAAGTGTGTTTTCATCATGAGAATGAGAAGGAACCATTAAGGTGCAATGCTTTATTTAAAAGTTCTAATAACAACAAGGGAAGATGTAGAGCAGCAAGTCCTTGCCATTAGAATGTGAATGTGGTTTATAATAAAAACCGTTATTTATTATCTGAAGTGTGCATCATGTGAATGTGGTTTATAATAAAAATCGTTATTTATTATCTAAGTTGCGCAGGTCGCGTTTATATATTGAAGGAAGAAGAGTTAGACTAGAATTATATATGTTCAAGGTTTCTTGTCTTGGTTCACCAGAAACATTGCTTCCTAATCATATTCAAACCCACCATTCTAAATTTTTGTTTTGTCAACTCAATAATGCAAAGTACAGTTTAAATGTGCATACACAACATTCAAAACATCTTCATTTTCCCATTGAAAGTACATATATATGCATATGTTCAAGAAATTGACATGAATAGTAATGCTTTCTTTGTCATCGATTCCCAATTGAATGAGATGCATAATAAATATATATTTGTCTACATAAGCTACTGCAAAGGATTAACCAAAGATACAAATAGTAGAAGATCGTATTCCTGGATTGTTACAATGGACTATTTTGATTAAAGCTATCAAGTCCCAGTTCAAAAATAAATATGAATTAAGTACCCTCAATACTCTTGGAACCAAGCTGGTTGAATCAAGGTCGTATTCCCAACTCACTAAGTTCTTTCCCTCCATCTATCCAAGTTCTCAATGAAGATAATATCCTGTAATGTAAGAGGCATCGACGGTTTGACCAAACACACAATGATGCACATGAAACTTCTTCAGGAAAATCCCTCTTTGATCCTTATTCAATAAACCAAATGTAACAACAATAATCTAGATACCCTCATAGCGCATCTCTGGAAAGGTTGCAAAGCAATGGAAATAGATTCCAATGGATCCTTGGGAGGCCTTGCACTTGTTTGGAGCCCCCAAGAGGTAAATACGTGTGATTTGCTTGTCACAAGGAACTCAATCTCAACGTATTTTCATGTTTTGGGAACTAATTTTCATGGGTGCCTCTCCAATGCTTATGGACCCCAATCCATGGAGCAGAAAATCAATCTTCTAGATTATCTGGAATGGTATGGGCACACCTACCCCAGTCAGCCTTGGCTATTAGCTAGGGATTTCAATATGAGCACCAACCTCAAAGAGAAAAAGGGAGGATGCAAAATCCTATCTCAGGAAAATGTAATATTCAAGGCCTTATAGAGAATAACAGACTGGTAGAAGCTGAAACAACTAATGGAATCTTCACTTGGAATAATAGAAGAGGAGGTGCCAATCAAATTTCATTGAAGCTAGATCGCTTACTGTTCTCAGAGGACATAATAGAGATGGGAATGAACATGGTTGCAATAGTTCTCCCCTATGATGGCTCAGACCACTGACCCATATTAATAAGATGGCATCGGGAAAGAACTCACATAAAGCGTCCCTTCCAGTTTGAAAGTTTTGGATCTCCCATCCATACTTTCAAGAAACAATAAAAAATTGGTGGACGAGCTTCCAGATCTCTAGCACCTCCAAGATGTATAGGCTTCAACAAAAACTCAAACCTGAAATATGGAATAAGAGCACTTTTGGTAACATCTTCATAGCCAAGTCTGTCCTACAATAAATGGTCTCTCTCCAGCAACAGACGATTAATGAAGGCCGCATAGAGGAAAAGAGCAAAATGGAGGCAAAGATTCAAGATCAAATAAAGGAGTGCTGCAAGCAGGAGGAGACCCTCTAGAGAGAAAAATATCAAATCCGTTGGTTGAAAGAAGGAGAGTGTAACACAAATTTCTTTCATCACTCCACCATTCAACACAGAATGCATAATAGAATCAGTAACAATAAGAAATTAGATGGTTCTAGAGTGGAAATGCATGAGGAGATTGAGCAGGAGTTGGTGGTGTTAATGGTGATTATAGTAGGAATGTGTCTACTTTAATTAACCAAATTACTATTAATTGGTGAGGTTCAATTGACATAAATGAAACAATTATCTAAACTTTCCTAAGATCCTTAACCATTTTGAATTTTAAATAAACTTGGAGGGAAAAAATTAAACTCATAAATGGGAGGGAAAATTGAATTGCTTCATATAACATCAAAGAAGAAATGATACTTACTTACAACCTTGCTTGAGGTGAATCGATTCTCCTTTGTTTTGAACCATCCTTCTCCATCCTTGCCTTTGATCCTTCAATAGATTTGTGTTGAAGATGAGCTTTTCAACCTTGAAATCATTCCAACATGCATTTACTCTCACTTTATGTACCTTACTATGCCCCAAATGCTTTTGTTTTATAGTATTTGGAAATGGGAATTCATGATTCAACTTTCAATGTGGGGTAGTAAGTTTTCTTGATTTTTTTATTATTTTCACTCAAAAACCCACTTTCTATAGTATTTTCATGCTTTTGGTCACAAATTCATAATTCCCAGGAACAATTAATGCAAGTTTTGTGCATTCTTCTCACTATTGACTAGTGGAAACTAGATCTGATCCTTTAAGCAGGGAGTTCAATCACTGAACCTTGCCTCTTTAGGTTACCTCTTTCTTCACTCAATCCTTTAGATTATGGAAGTAGTGATTAGATAAGAGATGGTTGTTCTCCTATGTACTTGTGTTTCATCTTCATGTTGTGAGCGAATAGTAAAATGTGATTCTAACCTTCACTTGTTAAGGGTTTTAATTTGATTGTTAACAGATTCCCCCTAATGTGTGAGGTCCTAAGCAAAGCTAAGGGATGAAATACATTATTTCTTCATACTGATACTCTTCATATTGATACTCTTCATACTGATACTCTTTATTGATCACATCAAGGATGAAAAATGATTATCTCATGGGCGCAAGATTCAGGAGAACACTTGCAAGTCAAACATAAAAATTCTCAAATATACAATATCTTCCTGAGGCATGCATACCCATGCCTAGTAGTAAAATAACATGGCCACGAACAATACACAGTGGATCCATGTCAAAAGTAAATTTTCCAGAAGTGTAAACATGCACTTTGATGAGTGCGAGAACAAGGTCTTCATCAAACTTTTGACATGGTAGTTTAATCTTGCACAACTCGGGCAATGCATCGAAGAGTGATACAACTGTTTTTCCCAAGGTCTTCAATACAAACCGACGATAGTATGATTTAATATCATGTGAATATATGAGTTGATGTTGAGCATAATAAAACACCATATGATTACTGGTCATTGATGTATACTATTAACAGTTGTGAAGAGACCCATTGATAATGATGATTGACTCTAAGGTACTGAGTACAAACTAGCAAGTGTGAATATATGTTTTGAAGTTGAACACTTGTAGAATCACATAACTAGAGGTCATTGATGTATTTACCCACTGTCATTTGCGAGGAAACCTGCCACTAATGAATGCAAGATCCAAGGTACTCCTGGGTTTCTAGATCCATTTCCTAGACGATTATTTCGTGTCAATAGGAATAGATCCATTGGAAGGAGGGAATTATTGCATTCCATATAAAACAATATGAAACATAGATCAATAGTCTGATATAATTTGGTAGAACTGCGAGATCCAACACTCTATACTAACACAAGGAAGGCCGACATGATTGGTCAGGAATATTTGAGGAATGCCCGACATCATTTGAACTTCCATTGAACACATAACATGACGCAAAATGGACACTTGGAAACATAAGACTTGAGTAAATGACCTTAATAAAATCCACCAATGCCAGATGCATTGACGAAAGCTCCATTGGTGATGGGAAGGATAACCCATCAATGGATATTTGTTCAAAATACTGGTACAGTTTCCTAAGGAAAATGTATATTGTGTACTGACATCGAATACCAAATTATGTGTCATGCTCAAGGGAGACAAGGACTAACTGTTTCCATTTTCTTCAAGGATATAATATGAAATGATTAAATTCTCCCCTTTTTGGGATTTTTGTGTTTTCCAATTTTTAATACCTTTTTCATTTATTAGCTTGAAAAAGAATAAAGCTTGCTATGGTACATTAGAGGAAACAAGTGTCTCAAGGGCATGCACCTATATTTCAAGGGCATGGGTCAGGCCAAGGCAAAGATACATATTGCAAACAAGGGTTGAGCTAGTTATGTACATTCTTATGGGTGTTTCCTCCATGGGTATGGGTCAAATATAGAGAAGCAATTGTTTATAGGAATCATGTAACAAAAAGTGACTACAAAGGAAAATACGCAACATAAGCAATAAGCAATGAAACAGTAGGTACGAATGTTCAAGTGGATATTTCAACACATGCTTATGTAAAATGACACAAAATGAGATCCCATTAGGATATGGTCAGAAAAGTATGAAAGAGAAATATGTGGTATCAAAATCCAAGTCATGAGGGGACTAATAGGACTCCTAGGCCTATGATAATAAATTAGCATGGGCACTAAAACAATAATGGGGTGCTGACTAGAGTGTCCTAGGTTCAATAGACTCTTCTGTGGGAATGTTGGAAAATAAAGATATGATGGGATAACCAACCAATTTGCAACAGGTTCGACCCTAGGGAAATTTTGGGTTGTAAAAGGTTCAAATGCATCTTTACATAGGGATAGCCTAAACCTATATGCAAGCTTCCAAATATATCTATTCAGATTGAGGAACATGCAAAGAATGCTCCTATACTTGGGTAGATTTAAACCAAGTATGCTCCCAATAGCCCCACAAAATATGTCCTAAGGTGTGTACAACCAAATGTTCATAACTTCAAGGGTAGCTTCATCTGATGATAAAATGTCATCCAAGAAGTTATGTGAGTCGGGACAACTCACAGCCCCAATGGGTCAAGTGACCAGATCATATTCCTCCATCAAGGGAATATTTTGATATGAATCTGTCAAAGCCATTTGAATAGCTTGTTATGAAACTTCTACTATAGATAGGGGTGATCCAAATGCTTTCCAACATTTAAATGACATCACACAAACTGAGCTCCCTTCATATACTATGGTTTGAAAAATATTCTTACCATGAGTCATTACTTTAATCTGAAAAGAAACTTCAGAAGGGATCCTATATATTGAATGGTTTATGTCTAATGTGATCAAAGTCGCATCGGATGGATCAACATCACCAATTGTAGATAATAGTTCCTTTCTTTGCGCATGACGACATTGTAATACCTCCAAGGCCGACATGGCACATGGTGCTTGAGCTAGGTCCTCAATGAACATTATCGTTCTGAGCAGTTCACACATTAGGATTATGCGTTGTTCTACGTAGAACACCTTTGGGGAGGTGTGGTACTAAGTCTATGGTTGATTTATCAATATAGAGAGAACTATTTGGATGCGATACCGATTGATCCGATGTACTAGGAAGGACATCATAAGAATCATGTCTTGTTTGAATGTTCATCTCATGATTGCACATGAATGCATTGGCATTGGGATCATTGCCCCCATGCGAGGGGGTTGGCTAGTTACCCCCTATTGAGGGTAATGCTGTCGTAGCAACCATTTCATGATGGTTTTGTGGAAGGGGTTGCGTCAAAATAGTGGGTTGTTGTTTCCCATGGTATTGAGCCATGTTTGCTGTATCTCCCATCCCAGAGTTAGCATTTTTCTTACTCTTGTATTTCTTCTTCTTTCCTCTAAGGTCTATGGATTGGCTGTGAGGATGCCAAAATTCTCGGAAGGATTATCACTTTTCTTACCCTTATACTTCTTATTCTTTCCTCTAAGGTCTATGGATGAGACTATGAGGATGTTAGAAGTGTTGGAAGGATTAGCAGGTTGTTTCATTACTTGGACAACTATAGGTTGAGAAGTGTGAACAAGCATTTGTCCCATTTGCTGGGTAATATGCTAAAGTTGGTTGACGAAATCCATCATACCATTGGCATGAGGTCCATGTGGTGGCCTAGATAGATCAAATGTAGGTCTTGCAGGTTGGCTCCAAAAAGATTGGTTACTTCCTAGAACCTGACCATGCCATTGATTGTGTCCTTGGTTTTTTATAAGCGTTCCAAGGTTCATTACCTCCTTGGAGAGGTGGGCCCCAAAAAGATTGGATACTTCCTGAAACCTTCCCACTCTATTGCAGAATGGGGTTGATAGGTGGATTTCCCCTAAGAATTGTGCTAGGATAAGTCATAGGATAACCCCCCGGGGCATTTCGATTAATATGTGGAGGATAACCCCAATTGGCATCAATTTTCCATGGTCCATTGCTTCCTCCAGGAGTATTACCATTCCATGGTGAAGGGTTTCCCTAGAGGTAGAACTTGGATAAGCGTTTGGTATACCAAGAGGATTTTGGCTTACTCCTTGTGTGTTTTGACCTTGATTAACTGTACCATATGAAAAACCCATGTTTGGTAAGGCACACCCTCCAATAGGGATCTCTACATATGAAGTGTATGTACTTCTAAGATTGGAACCCGAAACTGTACCAACTGGCACTAAAGTGTTGGTTGAACTTGTGCCAATAACATGTATACTAACTATTGGGATTGATGTTATGGTCAAAAGTGGAAGCACTATTGCCTCGCTCAACCCATTTTGAGATTGCATTGATGTTATCCCTTGCACCTCTGAAGAAGCAATAGGTTTAAGTGTTGTATTCTGCATCTTATTCAAACTTTCAAAAAAAGGGTTGATATTACCCAATGACTCACAGATAGCAAGTACAACTGGTTCTGAAAGTCTCATTAAAGGTGGAATTATGTGAACATTTGTGTGATTTTTTAGTGTCTCAATTTCAACTAGAGTAATATCATCAACTATGTCTATATTCAGTTCGTGATGTGACGTTGAATTATCAAGGTTTATTTGATTTTGTTCCTCTTGAGTAATATTAATTGAGTTTAAAATCAATTATGTTTCCAAGTCACTAGGATGTGGTTTTTGTATCTGTCTCCACAATTTAGCAGGGCCTTCAAATTTCAGTGACTCACCTCGTGGATGCCATGATTGGCGGATTGGGAGAGTAGCCACTTTGAAGATTTTAATAAAAGGATTTGTTTAAAGTCGTATACTTAATCAAAACAATCCTAAAGGAAATCTAGACTCAAAAAAAAAAAGTGTCCACTTAGTAAAAATGTCCTATGAATCCAAGCAAGCAATCTACTTTTCCAAAGAATCGAAACTCAGTGGAAAGCTGGATTAGAGGGCCTTTTGAAACTAGTAGCTGCTAAGGGATATCAAGCCTCAAACAATTACTAATACGAGAAGGTTTGAGAAATGATTACAATAAAATTTTGTCACCAAAGATCCAAGTATTGGTGCTTGACCAATCACCCTCCAAAGGAGTAAGAGATTCAAAGTCTGTCTCATAAACTACAAGTCTCCCCCACTCACATAAGCCTATGTGATATCCTAGGAATGGCAACTAAGGTTACCACTTCACAATCGATAGTCAGGAGAAACAGTTGTAAGTCTAGGACAACTCTCATAACCAGGTACTCCAGAAAAGTGATGTCACCCGAGGACTTGTCACTTACATGGAATTTCATTATGAGATTATATCCCACTAAACAAGCAAGGGGGGTACCACCCTCACTTATCCAGATTGACCTTGTGCTTGATGCATGTGTTAGATGCGCTTTTCCGACAAGCGGGTTTTGCTACTAATGGATTTATACTCTTAATAACCAATGCTAGTTTCAAAACTTTTGTAGCCCAGGAGTGTTAACTCTCTAATTCTAATCCAGGGCACTAGCCTAACCTTGTTGTTGATATAAAAATCAAATATTGATTATTTTTAGATTAAGCATCAATTTTAAGGGTACTTTGCTTAGTTTCAGGAGTGGAAGTGAAACTGGTGGTGTGTTGACTTGAAAAATTGAACCAAACAATGCAATATGCTCACTACTCCACGTTTCAATTTGATGAATGCTCTAAACTAGTGAAAAGTTAAAGGTTCATATAAGTCTTTCAAACATGCACGTTTCAAAATAGGATTAAAAGAAAAAAATTATACAACATGAATAAAAATCTTTCCAAATTTTTGAATGGGTTTCCAAATCTAGGAAGTTTTGGTGATGCAACAATTTTTGGTAGATTTTTTGAATTTTAGGAACAATTCTTCTGAAATATAGTTAATTATTGATTTAAAAAATTGATGTAAACCAAACAAATATCTCAACTTAAATGAATCCAACTTTGTTACATAGGGGATCTTCATTTCTCGTTTGCATGGCCACCCGAAAGTGAAAGCAAAGATGATATGCAGAGCCCTTTGAAGAACTATGAAGTAAACTTGTACAAGTGAGATCTGCTTTCACGTTCACAAGATCACCCAAAATCCCAAGTGAAGAGGATACGGTAGCTCGAGAACTATATACAAAAATTCAAATCTACTATGTTACAAGTGAGATCCACTTTCTCATTCAGTAGATCACTTGAAATCCCAAGTGAATATGATACAGTGGCTCGAAAGGAAATTGCTTGAAAAATCAAATCCTAAACTATTACAAATGAGATCCAGTTTCTCATTCACAAGATCGCTTGAAATCCCAAGTGAAGATGATACGGTGGCTCAAACACAACTTATCTCAAGAAAAATGAATATTAAAGATACAACTCTCTCTAATTGTGCATGAGGAAAATGAAATATTGTAGATCCAAAAGATAAAATTTCTAATTAAAGTTGTTTCTTTGGTTTTGGAGGGAAATGTTTTCAAATTATCTCAATGTGTAATGTTCAATTTTTGAATTTTAATGCAAATTTCCTTGTGGATTGTTTTAAAATGATCTTTTAATGTATCATGGATGTGATTTGGTTTCTTGTTTCAGGTTTGCAAACATGTGGAATTCAAATTTGAAAACATTAAGGGAATTTTGAGTTCTAAAATGAGCCTCCTAAGAGATATAATAAAATATTACAAGTTATGCATTTTATGGGGGGGTAGATTTACAACTCACCTTTTACACTACAATCAAAGTAACTATGGTTAAGTTAAATTGAAAAGATCTCTAAAATAAAATCAATAAAAAAAACATTATTTGATGTGACTAAAAGTATTACTCTTGAATACATAAATTGCTTTTGAATATAATATGATGAATGTACTTATAAAGTAAAAAATAATGTACTCATAAATTAAAAAATAATGTACTCATAAAATAAAATAAAGTATATTATTTTGAATTTTGAAATATAACTTATTCAATATTCAAAATATGATTATAGTAACATGTATAATTTTGAATTTTGAATTTTAAACATAAATTAAATTTATATGAATAAATTGACATTTATTTTAAAATATATATTTATTATATAAATTTAACTTATATTCATTAAAAATAAAAGTCACTCATAAAGTCATATAAATTCAATTTATATTTCAATATTTATAAAATAGGTTGACCAACTATTATATAAATCTAACTTAAATTTATTAAAACTAAAACTTAATAATTTATTTATATAAATATTAACATTATTTAAATACTAATAATATATTTACATAAATATCTACATTATTTAAATATATTTTTATTTATAAAATACTTAATGAACTTATATCTATATTGATATTACATATCTATAATTTAGATAACCAAGTATTTATTTTATGTATTCATTTAATAATCAACACATTTATTTTTCATTTGTTTTAATTTATATCTTTTACAATTTTTTTATTATTATCTTGTATCTCATAAAACTTATATCATTTACATTAATATTCTTAAATTGAAAATTACATATTATATAAATAGTAATTATTCCAGATATATCACATATTTATGGATTTAAAATTATATATCATATAATATAATAAAATAATATATTCATAGATTAAATCTTCATAAGAATCACGTATCCATAACATAAGGTTTAAAAAGTTTAAATCTCAAAGGTTTTAAAATTTTAAATATCCTATCAATTATGCCAAACATTAAGGTAGAATGATACGTATTCAATAAGGTTTTTAAAGTTTAAAAGAATTTTAAATTATATATAATATACATATTTCGATTTTAGTTGAATAGTGTGTATTTTTATATAAGGTTTTAAAACTTCATCAATATATTGTAACTTATTATAAATTATACATTATCATTATAATGTAAATTTATCTATATATTATAATTTATTCAAATAAAGTTTTAAAATTATATATTATATAATGCAAATTATTTATATGATTTTGAATAGAATTTTTTATTTTTTAGTATTAATAATTTATTATTTAAAGATATATGTTATATATTAAAAAGTAAGTTTATAATTTTGATTTTGAATAGAGCATTCACTTTTTTGGTATTTGTAATTAATTTATTTTATATTGAAACATAAAGAGTATTTATTTTCCAAGTACTTTAAGGTATTTTAGTACATTTATATTATATTCAAAAGTAATCTAAGAGTACTATTTCCATTATGAGTAGTTTACTTACAACATTGATATAGTTAACTATGGGTTTTCATTCATTATTTAGAATTTGGCAAATAAACATCTTTAATTCAACTAATGCCACCTCAACTATTATAGATGATGTCATTCTATAGAATGTGATTGGTTTTTTAAAAGTTGATTTTGATAGTACACTTTTTGTTTTGAGACTCATTTTTTACCTCAAAATTTCCCTAATGCACCTAAAGGGTTTTGAAACAATTGTTTATGTTTTTCCAATTTTTACCATTTGCAAACTATTCTTTTAATCAATTGTTTTTGGAAATAAATCCTAATTTCATCAAATCATGGATCTAAATGCAAAATATGACCTCAATCAATTAGATCCACAACAAATTATAAGAAACATTTGAAACAAATTACCAAATTAGGCCATTCTTAAGGGTTTTGGAGGGAAAATTCAACTTTAAATATTTCAAACTAAAGCCTCCCAATTTTTTTCAAATATGTGGTACATTGATGCTAAAATGTTTGTAATGTCATGTACAGGTATACAAATACAAAAATCATGCCTAAAAGTGGCCCTAAAACAGTAAATTCACATAACTAGTTTTGACAAATTTCTTGCAATTTTGAACAAAAAAGATTTAAAATATTTTAAAATATTCCAAATATTAGCTAATTAGGGTCCATGTAAGTTCTAAAATATAAGTTGATGGATTCCTAAGCCAATCAAAGTGAAAAAAATCACAAGAAACCAGACAAAAGTGAGAAAACTAGGTCCAAAAATCAAATCCCCCGGTCGATGCAAGTGTAGAGTAGTGTACAGTGTGACACTCTGAAATTGGTGCACCCTTTGCACAAGGCATGTGAGGCACTTGCGGCAGTGGCGCACTGTGCTCAACATATAGGGTGCATCTATTGATATTGGCATATTGGTTTCACAGACAAGGTGCGACTCTATTCCAAGATCAAGAAACTCAAAAAGATGAGCCTAATATTACAGCTTTTAGGTTTTTAAATGTTGAATAACGCTGTTTTTAGGATTCTAAGGGTATTTAGATTTGATACATAGGTCCTATAATATTTTTTAAGGCATGATATTTAAGTTTGGAACACCAAATTGTTATGAAAAATTCAAATTAAAACCCAAGTGGATTTGCCAATCTGTTAATGGTGATTATAGTAGGGATGTGTCTACTCTAATTAACCATATTAATATGAATTGGTGAGATTCAATTGAAAAAAATGAAGCAATTATCTAAACTTTCCTAAGATCCTTAACCATTTTGAATTTGAAATAAAATTGGAGGAAAAAAATTAAACTCATAAATGGGATGGAAAACTGAATTGCTTCATATAACATCAAAGAAGAAATGATACTTACTTACAATCTTGCTTAAGGTGAATCCATTCTCGTTTGCTTTGAGCCATCCTTTCCTTTGATCCTTCAATAGCTTTGTGTTGAAGATGATCTTTCCAACCTTGAAATCCTTCCAACATGCCTTTACTCTCACTTTTGGTACCTTACTATGCCCCAAATGCCTTTGTTTTATAGTATTGGGAAATGGGAATTCAGGATTCAAATTTCAATGTGGGATAATACATTTTATTGATTTTTTATTATTTTCACTCAAAAGCCCACTTTCTATACTATTTTAAGGATTTCTTTCACAAATTTAGAATACTCAGGCACAATTAATGCAGGTTTGGTGCATTTCTTTTAACTGTTGAATGGTGGGGACTAGATCTGATCATTTAAGTGGGGAGTTCAATCACTGAACCTTGCCTCTTTAGTTTACCTCTTTATTCACTTAATCATTCCGATTATGGAAGTAGTTATTAGATAAGAGAGGACTATTCTCTTATGTACTTGTATTCTATCTTCATGTTGCAGGCGAATAGTAAAATGTGCTTCTAACCTTTACTTATTATGGGTGTTAATTTGATTTTTAACAGGTGGCCTTCTACAAATACCTATTGAATGAAGACACTCCAGATAGAAGCATGGCTACTAACCAGATTACCGCTCACATCCCTTCAATCATCATGGACTAACAAAATGCAACTCTTATGAGGTCCATAACCCCTTTGGAGGTGGATATAGCCGATGAACAAATGGATGACGTAAAATATTTGGGTCTGGATGGCTTCACCATCAAATTCTTTCACCATTGTTGAGACCTTTTAAAGGAAGAAGTTAGGGAGATAGTGGAGGAATCACACAGAAAATAGTGGGTACTCCCAATGCTCAATGTCACCTTCCTCATGCTCATTCCAGAGGATAATGCAGCTTCACCAAGTAAGTACAGACCCATAGCTCTCTGCAATGTCATTTACAAAATCATTTCAAAATTCATTGCCAATTGCCTCAAACCGCTCCTTCTCTTCCTCATCTCCCTGGAATAAACTAGCTATGTGGAAGGTAGACAGATCCTTGACGAAATCATTTTAGCACATGACATCATCGAAAAAAAACAAAACACCTAGCATGCTTCTCAAGTTGGATCTTTCCAAAGCTTCTGAAAAAACAAACTTGGCTTACATTGAAAGAATCCTTTGCGCCTTTGGTTTCTCCCGTTCTTGTATCAAATGGGTGTTATCTTTTATCTCCACCCCTTTTTTCTACACTCTCTTTAATGGTTCTCCTTCATCCACTGTCACCCCATCTAGAGGAATCCATCAAGGGAACCCCCTTTCCCATTTTTCGTTTATCCTCATGACAGAGGCATTAGGATGCATGCTTAAGGAAAATTGTTCTTTGGGTCATCTCAAAGGTCTCTCTTTGCATGAAAATCCCCCATTCACGCACCGATAATTCATTGATGATAATATTTTAATGGGCCACCCCTCCGTCCAAGAAGCTCGAACACTGCAACGCATTCTTCAAGTCTTTTTAGAAGCCTTAGGAACCACCATCAACCTTAAAAAATACCACATCTTATTTTTTAATACTCTAATAATTACTCAGAGGAATATTTCCATAATACTTGGTTTTACCATAGCCTCCCTCCCTTTTAAATACTTGGGAGCACTGTTAACAAAACAACCATTAAACACTCTTCTTGGCGGGAACTTGTTGAAAAAATTGAAAAAAATCTCTCTTCTTGGACATTCAAATCCCTAAATCTAGTAGGGCACCTTATCCTCATAAAATCCATCCTTCAAGATATGCCTCTATACCTATTCTCCATCCTTGTTGCTCTGAAATGGGTCCTAAAAGCTATCAAGGAACTACAATGCACCTTTCTTCGGGGAGGCAAAAGAAACCCCCTCAAGTGGCCTCTTATTAAATGGAACACGATTTGTACACTCAAATCGGAAGGAGGCCTAGGCCTGAAAGATCAGGCCAAAAGCAATGAAGTGCTAAGCAACAAAATCCGATGGAATTGGGAAACACAGAATTCAATTCCTTGGGCCCAATTATGGAACATAAAATATTCCCCTACCTCGTACCCTCAGGAAATAATTCGCTTTAATTTCTCAATTCATGGTTCTCTCATTTTGAATGCCGCAAACTGTCAATGGTATCTAGTTCAGCAACACATTTTTGGGGAGTTAGAAATGGAGCCTCTACCCACTTTTGGAAAGACTCCTAGAAACAAATTCCCAACCTTGAACGTCTCCTACAGGTGCCCTCAATATTGGATTCTATTCAAACCTCCAAAAATATCCAAGTAAAATATTTTTGGGCAGATAACAATGTGCAGGATTTTAGGACCTGGAAGCATCCCAAGGACTAGGGGATATCCATAAATCATAATGATATGGACATAATTTGGTAGGAGCTGCAGAAACGGAGGATATGGAACCAACATGAACCATATATTATTAGGTGGGGTTATAAGCCAGTTGGCACATTCACAATCAAAGAGGCTTACCAATTTCACACTTAGCACAACATAGAACAAAAAAATCCCATTTGGTCCAAAATATGGAACATGAAAACATGGCCAAAATTCATAATTTTTCTATGGCTATTCATCCATAAATGCTTTCTCTCATGGGACAATCTCATAAAGCGAGGCTTATATGGATCATAAATATGTGTACTCTCCTACAACTAGGAAGAAACAATGGAGAATATGATGGACACATTCTCTTTCTCCAGTGGTCTATGGGATAAAATAGCTCTGTTATGCATACAAATTGATCTAGTAAATGGAAATTCGGTGCAGACCATCAAGAACTGGAATGCTAATACTTTCCAAAATATAGTCTTGAATCACCTCTAGACCATTATTCCAAGATTCTTGGTCTAGGAAATTTGGAAGGAGCGTAACCAAAGGATTTTTGAAGACATTGTCGGGAATGAGGACACAGTCTAGGCCACATGTAAAAACCACATCCTTGAGACGTTTTTCCTCAGTAACTGGGAAGATCAAGATTTCCAAGCTAATAAAATGGAAATCAACATAATGAAAAAATGGGGTCTTTCTATACAGCCTTAGAAAATTCTCACTTCTTCCAGATTCAGAGTCCCTTCGAGCCCAAAAAAATGGAATTTTCCACCCACGAGCTTCTTCAAGCTCAACTTTAACGGTGCTTCCAAAGGCAATCTAGGGATGACCGGATTTGGTGGAGTTTTCCGATATAGCTTTGGGAAAATCATTCACCTCTACTATGGGAATCTCGACCATGACAACAATAATGCAGTTGAACTAGAAGCGCTTGTATATGGGATCCATATTACTACAAAATGGTCTCTCCTTCCTCTAGTGATGGAGGGGGAATCTCAATTAGTAATATCGCTAGCCAGAAAAAATATAATGCGGAGCCCAAATAAGCAAGTTCTCACCAATATGGAGGCTCAGCTATGGTCTCTCCCAACTATCTAACTCCTTACCCACCCTAGGATATGCTACATTTCAACATGTCAAGAGGAAAGAAAATGCAGTGGCAGATTAGCTTGCAAACAAATGGGTCTCTTGCAACTCAGTCCTTTGTGACCTGGATCTGGAAATGCTAAATGAAACAATGCTTAAAACTAATTGCCTCACTCTGGCTAAGAAATATTATCACTCCGCAGATGTGGGTGATCCTCTGCAGTACAACGAGTCAGTTCGAGAAGCTGCCACTCCCCACCATGTGGCTCCTTCGCGACTGACCCACCATGCAATTTAAAGCTTACCCAAATCGATGCTCTCGGATTTTATGAGGATAATCTCCCAAGCAAGTTGCAGATTTATCTTTGTTACTATGGCAATTATACCATTTCAAGGTGAATTTATGTCAGGAAAGAATGGCATTCCCTGGCTATATGACAGGGTTTTCTACCTTATTTGGGGGTTGTACAACATAATTTTAGTTAATGTTTATCTTCTGTGTCTGGTTGGATGGATGCTTATTTATTTTCTCACCCTCCTTGTCTCTGGATTTTGGTTTTTCCATGCTCCCTTTGTTCTTGGGGTAAATATCGCTCCTCCATGGTTCTCGTCCGCATTCTGCAGAGGCTTCGCGCTCCCTTGCTTGAAAGTCACTATGTCTCAATGACCCAGAGTCAATCCTTGTCGTGGTGGCAGAGTCCCTGAAAACTCAGTCAATCGTGGATGCATAGGTGTTATTGATTTTGGCTATGACAAGTCTGTTCTAGTGCATCTAAGAACCATGTTAGATGACTAGGAGGAGGAATTTGTGCTTCAACAGTTGATGAGTCAAACGGAAAGAGTTAGGCGCAGACATTACTATCTAGTGAAGAATTCACTCTCTCAGATTCTCATGCCCCTGTGGGATTTCACTCAATAGAATAACCCCTCCCCCCCTCAATCCCCATCTCCAGTCCTTCAAGAGTCTTCCTCTTCAATCGCCTCTTAGGTCTCCAAACTCGTGGAAAAACTTGGCACTCTGCAAGGCATGGAACCCTTGCATCCAGTCGACAAAGCTAACATAGATTCGACAAGCGGCCACAAGCACAAGCATGCAGAGTGAAAGAGCATGGTGGTCCTTTCCTTTAGAAGAAATCAAATCCGCTTCCTGCAAATATAGCCTCGGATTGCACATCCAACTCTAAGAATTATCGTTTCCCCATATTGGAAGAAAATCCCGAGGGTTATGACGCTGCCAGCAGCCTCAAGTAACTCTTTGGTTTTCATTTTACTCTTTTGTTAGCAGTTTTGAATGGGTAACAGGAGCTCAAATCATAAGACTAGTATTTTTTTTTTTTCTAGTTTAGACTATTCATACCAGCAACCATATGAGTTGCTCTTTTTTATCAAACACTTAGAGGCCGATCCTTTTGCTATGATTTTGTCATTTCTATTAAGGGTAACACTCTCTTTTATGTTGGCTTTGAAATTTCATGTATGGGAATAATTTTAAAGGGTTTTAGTCTACTCTTTTGGTCCTGTGAGAAGTCTCTGTTGACTCTTAAACCTCAATATTTTCTTGTGCATGTACTATTTTTTGTATAATAATATAATTTCTCTATACAACTTAAAAAAAAAATTGTTAGAAACAAAAATAATTCAACAATATATCAAAAACTGGATAATATAATATATATTCCCACTGCAATATTTTGACTACATAAAAGATTATCCCCACATTACGCCAAATCGATCTTATAATTTTTCGTGGTGTTTAGATCCAATGATATACAATTTATAGTTAGGAACACAAAAATTCAACAATATATCAAAAACTTTATAATATATATATTCCCATTGTAGTACCTTCACCACATAAAGATTATTTTCACAATCCACAACGAAGATTATCCCCACACTACGGCAACTTGATCTTATAACTTTTCATAGTGTTTTTATTCAACATCCTTCCCAGCACTGAGCTGGCATCCAAACCCTCTCCCCAACAAAACCTAAAGGCCTAAATCCCTAGACCTCACGGGTTAAGGATACATGACAGCGCTGCACAAATCCATTGTAGCAAACGAAGGTGTGGCTACATGTTGCTCAAATGCACCACAACGTTCTATTAGTGGCAATGGTTTCCACACGAACATACGTGTTTTGGGATGAACAATGAAATGAAATGAGAAAGTACGTTGATGCTACAAATAATGAAAGCACAAGCTTTTGGTCTCTAAACTATGGTTTATCAATGAAATCACATATCGACAAACAACACTAATATTTCCAATTGCGATAAACTACGGTTTATCAATGAAATCGGATATCAGCCAACACTCCCAAGATTGCCAACTAGGCAGCGGATACCAACTAACCGTTTAATTTTATGGGAAATCAAGCTATATATAAAAAATGTAACTAAGAAAACAATAACATTATATATATATATATATATATATATATATATATATATATCCCCTTTTTGGCAAGTTGCTCCGATGCATATTAATCATTATTTTGTAATGATTAATTATTATTTAGTTACTTAATAAGGATATGCTCCTTTAAAAAACCGATTTTAATCAAACCAATAGAAAAATGAAATTGAGTATCAAAGAGAATTCAAGTCAATTGTTTGAATATCTCGTGGCCCCAAAGGCACCATGAGGTCACCATGCATGTAACATATATACATGAATCTTATCCAATTCATTTATCAAGATATGAATTTTCACCTTAATGAGTTCATGATCCAAATTGAAAGAAACAACTAGATTTTCAACATCCTTTTGATTTAATTCTTTATTAGGTAACTCTTCATTTTCAAATTTCTTGGCTTGATCTAAAACTTCCTTTATCTTCTTATTTTTCTTCAGGTATCTCATATGGTACCATTGATTGATCCTTTTGTTAACCTACATCATCCTTAGGACAAATATCATATTTATTTTGCAATTCTACCTATAACTTGTATTGCGAAGAGAACAATTCTTCATTTTAATTTTTTTTCATTTTCTAAAAAATAATGATTAAAATTCAAAGAGTTTTCATAGTCTACTTGAGTTACATGTGTAGGCTCAACTTCATCATTCATCCAATGCATATATTTATGTTCATTATGATGCTCATCATATTGTTCAATTTATCCTTCCTCTAAGAGATCATGTTCAACCATCATAATATTATTTCTTAAGGGAGGATGAATCTGTTGTTTTTTATCCCTTCTATCTCTAACCAAAATTTGTGGAAGTGGATTAAATTTTTCAGAAAGGATTAGGATTGGAATTCCTTGCACCCAAATTTTGAGGTGGTCTATGAGCTTTACTACCACCACCAACTTCTAATCTGGAGAGTTTATTATAAATATTCCTAATTAATTTTCTCATCTTTTCAATCTTTGCTTCTTGGTATTTTGGATGTGAGGCTGAAGCACCTTCTTCTTCCTTCTGCTTCTTATTATCTTTTTCTTTGGAATCATGCATACTATTTATCTTACTCATAGTAGTCATGTTCCCTTGAATATCAACTGCACCATCTTGCATGTTAAGTAAGATTCAACACCAGTTCTTTCTCTCAATATTAAATCAAAATCATGTTCATAAGCACTAGCATATGTAACTTTAGTTGTATCCCGAGAAAGTTTAATATCAGCATGAATTTATTATTCAACTTATTAAACCTTTTGTTAAAATCAAGAACAAACTCATTGCTCCTTTGATTCAATGCACCCAATTCTGTCAAATAATATAAGTGAATTCTCTTTTCACACCATTGTTTCATGAATGTATCTTTAAAAGTATCCTAGGAGTCAATTGAATTCATTAGAAAACCTTTGGACCATTGCATAACATCTCCTTCCAAATTTTGCACAAAAGGTCTCATATAGACATCATCATGTTCAATAAAAATATTATCAGTAAAAACTTGAAATAGGACCATATGATCATCAATTGATATCTCCTTTTCTCCATCAAACTTAGGTAGTATCCTAAGGTAGTGTTCATGCATATCATGCAAATTAGTAGGGAGTGCTAAAGGGACATATTTGGATTCCACCTAAGGATTAACCCTTGGGGGAGGAGGTGGAAGAGGATTAACTCCTACCATTAAATGCTTCAACTAGATATAGTTTTTGGATTATGTAGTAATAGGATTTTGAGGAGAAATAATCACACTAGGTTTAGACCAAGGATTACCTTCAGGAAAGGACATACATAAACCTTCTAGGTCAATTAAATATTTGCCTTTACTGGGAACATGTTTGACAAGACTTCTAGTAGGAGTTTCCAACATAGGAATATCTTCTTTGTATTCAAATGTAGAAAAAACTATTTTTTTCAGAAAAGGATTAGCTGAAGAGGATGAAGCCCATTTATAACATATATTTATTTTAATAACCAACTTTTCTTGATTAGAAAGGAAATGACACACCAAAAAATATAAATGAGTCCTAGTATGTCTCCTACCTCCTACTAGATTGATAATAGTGAAGTTTCCATGTGAAAATTGTACTTCAGTAGATTGCTTTTATTATTTATTCACTACCAAGAATCTTATTCTTGTCATTATATCCTAGGGAAAGAAAAACAAAACTTTGAAACTTCAATCCCTGGCAATGACACCAAAACTATGTTGTTCCTTGAGATGTTCCTAGATAGGGAACTATGCCAAGGCATCCATAACTATAAAATCAATCTTAAGCTTGCCTGGAGAAATCCAACAACTCAATAAAGTATATTCCTCCAAATATAGATTTTTTCTCAAATGGTAGGACTAAAAGTCATTTTAAATAATTATGGAATAAACACTTGGAATCTTAAAGCACAAAAATGAGTGGATTTTCATCTTTTAGCCATCACACTTAGTATATTGGATATTTTTAGCTTCAAGATTATAAATAGGTAAGAAGAACATCAAAGAGGTTAACATTAAACATGGTTAGGGTATCCAATGCATGAATAAATCTAGATACCCTATTGAAGAAATTGTGTATTCAACCAACATGAATTTAGTAGAAAAGCACACTATTTGTTTGAGATGAGTTATTGAGATTCTTTGCAATCACTAATAGGTCATGGAAACACTAACCATATATCACATGATATATGTAAACTTAACAAGTCACCATATAAAATCCTAAACATAGTGGAGGTTACACCAAATTGAAACTCCAATATTTTACTTATAAAAAGTTCAAAACTTTAGACAAAATGGATATGAGAAGTCATGGAATTAACAGAGGTAAACTGAATATAGAAAGTCACAAATAGATACAACAAAGGGTGAATCAAAATATTTCCAATACACAATTCATGCTTGCTACATAGTATTTTGAGAAGCTCTTCCTTAATATTCACTCTTGAGGGAAATACAAAATTTCAATCTAAAAATTGACAAACTTTGAAAATGAGAAACATATTCCCTTATAGCCTAATGGGAGAGAAACAATTGATGAGCTTGATGTGCTTGAGAGAAACAATTTTTGTTTGGGGAGAGTTGGTTCTTCATGATAACCAAGCTTTAAGTCGATTGCTATCCTTTTCCTCGATAAATCATTGATTACTCTAATTGCTTCAGATTGCTTTGGATTGTTTCTAAAATATTTCCACTAATTACCCTTGACTTCCCTCTTTAATATGCACCATGATCCTTCAAGTTGTTTTTTTGTGCATTTCGCTTTGGGGGGAGTAATTCGGTTACAAATTATTTGTTCTACCCTTTCAGAAAATATTGGGCCTCCTCAATACCCCTCCTACATTTATGACATATCTCTCATGGCCACTAGAAAAGGAAAATACCCTTCTCCTTTTCTTTCTAATGGGAAACCTCTTCCTCCATCGATTGTAAATTGTCCCATGATATACGATGGATGGGACTATGTTTTCTTGGCTTTTGCTCAGGTGGTTTCTAGAGTGAAATGGAAAAAGAATGGTACAACAATTTTTTTTGTCTAAGTTGGAGGGACATGTGTTCTCTCCTTATTGGTTACTATAAGGATGATTGGGTTGGGCCTATGTTGCATTGTTGATGTATGAGTTGTTGTTGATATTCCCACTATTGTAACATGGTGAATCCCTGAGGAATCTCATTTATTCCTTGCATGCATGATTTGCAGTGGAATCAACCTGTGCATGAATGACAGATATCAACTTGCATATTTGCTAAGGTCTCATCATGACCATGCATAGGGAACCCCTCCATGGTATTGATTGATGATTCCTTCATGCATGAATGGCTAGGATAAAAATTTAGAAGTTGCATGGTTTCATCTATACCATTTATAGGAGACCGCCATGGATTAATTCGTGTGCACTTCCTTTTGTGTGAATGGCAGAAATTAAACATTGGGAATTGATCAATGCATCTAGGTTTTTCATAGGAAAACTTCCTTGTGATCTCACCAACTTGAAAAATTGAACTATGACAAGATCAATTTTTTTGGATTTGCCCTAAACGTTTTCTCTTACAACAAACTCAACAAGAAATATGAGATTTAATCCTAGTTATTTTCCTTTCCTTTATTTTTCTTTTCCATGGAAAAATGCATGTGGAAAACTATGAGGAAAACCATGGGATGCTTCCCCACATTTGTGGATGGCATCCCTAGTAATCCTGTGTAATGTCACCGATTAAATAATTTTCAGATAAGCAATTAAGTTGATCTATCCAATTCCTATGGGTTATGTGGGAAAATTAAAATATTGATATTTAACTTCAAGTCCTATAGTTTCTCATGGAAATTCAAAATTTGAACTGATGGTGGAAAATAGGCCAATAAATTATGGAAAAATCATTAATTGCTTTAAAATGAAGTGGCATGGGGTCCTAGTTGTACTTGGGGGCACATAAGTGGATATGTGGGGTCCACGTGAGGGAATATTAATCCTTTACACATGGAAACATCCTCAAATTCGAATTTGTAGGGATAAGTAACTCCCATAGGGAAGGTGAAAAGTCACAGGGCTATTTTTAGTCAATGATAGATTCTATGACAAGCCTATGACACCCTATGACACTTATGACAGATTATATTACAACTATTATGAAATTTATGACATGTAAGAGCTAAAAATAGACCCAAAGAGGGAGCATGAGGTGCGTGGGGCCCAAGTAATCTTCATGAAATATTCCAAGTTGAAAGTCATGAAGAAGATCAAGCAAAATCAAGCAAGTGTCACTTGGGTTAATGTAACAACCAAGATTAACACTAATTCGACTTAATGAACCAAGAGGAGGGAAATATGATTTTCTCGGAGGGAAAGGATGCTGAGGAGGTTATTAAAGGAGGATCAAGTCAAATTGTGTCATCTTTTGGTCATTTTTTATTTGTGTCTTTTTAATTTGGGAGAGCTTTAGATTGTCCAAAGCTAAAGCATTATTGGACCAATTTTGAAGGTGAGATATTACTATACAAGTTTGTTGGAGGAGGGGAAATTTAGACCTCTTATCAAAGCTTAATGAATGTGTTTTTTTGCAGGTTCGAGTCCCTCCATATTTCAAGTTCATCTCTCATGTCTTTCTCCCCTATCTCTTCTCAGAATCTTCTCTCAATGTCCATTTTTTAGTGTTGATGGCACACTCATAGTTGTATGAAACTTGTGGAGGATGATTTGGTGACTCCATTTTTATGATATGTGATGTATACCACTGTACTGATATTAAAATTTGAGCCATAGCTCAAAATTTCATGTCTTCTATATAAGCATTCCAAGCAAACCATCAATTCGAGCTAGTTTCCCCTCTACTTTCATATGGACTTTTTGGAGTAGTTTTGCATCTATTTTATATCGGTATTTATCAAAGTTTTACAAGATTTTAGAACAAAATATCATTTATTTTTTATGATAAATTTAGTCGATGCAATCCCCTTGGGCATTTGATTAGAGTTTATGCAACAAATTCCATGTTCATTGTTTACAATTTTCCAAGCAATGTCTATGTATTACCACTCTATGTTTGAAGGGATCAATAACCATTTGTTGATATTTATGAGTGATTAATTTTAATTTTAAATGAGGTAATTAAACCATTCCAAGTCTCTTTTCATAAAATAGAGAAGGTCGTACAGTGTTTGGGAATCCAAAAAGGTCCAAGACTAGTTGGGGTTTTAACATCGATTTTCCTAGTATTTTCCCCTTTCACTCCTTGATAAATGAAATGCATGGATGTATTAAATAAGTGTATCAGTGTATAATTGATGAATTATCATTTACTAATACCCCTCAATCCCTTCCAATCATAATTCAAGTTCCTTTTGAAGCATTTGGGACAATTTGGGTTTCACTAGTCCAAGGTTCAAAATTCACCAAATTTGAGCATACTTGAATAACATGTCAACATAATTTTTTGGACTATAACATTCAGTGTTTGAGGTATTTTAGGATGATTTAAATCCCATAGTTTCATTCTAGAATAATTTGGAAAGGTCTAGAGGTGTTTGGGAACACGACAAAGAAAGACTAGTTTCCTAGTTTTCCTAGTTTCGAAAACTAGACAAAGTACTGAAGGAGGATGTATGTGAAGTGTTTGTAAAAATTCCTTATCCACAAAATATTAATTAGACATATATATAATCCTATAAATCCAATAAAAATCTCCATATCACTTTCCTAAAGCTTCCTCAATTGTCTCATAACCATGGAATCAATGTGAAATTCATTGTCAATGAGGGTTTTGAGAAACAATGCTTCCACTGTCTAAATTTTTAAGCCTCTATTGAAATATTTTGTGATAGTGTACCTAATTTTTCCAAAAAGGACATTACAATGGTATCGTAACATGGTCCTTGCACCAATGCATTAATATCATCCATTGAAGAAGAAGTTGCATCCATGTCTTACTATTGTGATGACTCCTATGAGTAGTATGAAGATGATTGTGAGCAATATGAAGAAGATTGTGAATTGTATGAGGAAGATGTGCCATCGTGCAAAAATTCTTATGATTTCATAAGGGACGAGGCTTATTATTATGACCTTTTGTATGATGAATATGTATGTTCCAGACCACCAAAGGATAATCCTATGAATAAATTAGAATATTGAGAGCAACATGTAAAAATTGGCCTCAACAATATCAGGCATATATTGCTTTGATGGGAAAGACACAAAATTCCATTCCTTTTGAATACTTTGTCGATTGGGTGTTTGGATATAGGCCTGAGAGTGTAGATGTGAAATCAGTAGGAACAATCAACCATCCACAAATATTAAGGAGAGCCATGAACCATCTAGTTTTGCAGGTGGTGAAGCAGAAGAAGCATTACATGAAGAGGATCGAAAGTCACTGCCAAGTAAATCTGAAAAAGATGAAGAAAAATCACATGATCATGAAGAACATTACATTGAAACTACTGAAGATCATTATGAGACACATTCTACTTTGGACATGGATCAAATAGCATCTACTAATGGATGCTTGAACTATGAAGGAGTACATAATGATGGGTTCTCACACCTATATGTTGGTGCTAGAGATCACTATTGAAGGTGTTGTTGCAAGAGAAAATTCCATTGATCATGGAGACGAATACCTTGTAGCAGTTGGAGAAGAACCAATATCAAATTCCTCATCACCACTTGAGCTTCATGAAGTTGGTCCAAGCAAGAAGGAAGAAGAAGAGGAGGTTCATTTGCAAGAACCTCATCTTCTTGCATGGTCCTTGAAGATGGATGAAAAGAATATTCAAGAGGACTTGAAGACTCTCCATGAAACACATGCACTGTTTTCAAAATTTTGTTGGATATTTTCTTCATTGGAGGAGCCATCCTTCCTTGAAGACACTGAGAAGATTCAAAGAGCAATGTGCAACATTGAAGGTAATTTCATGTCTTTGCTTTTTGATAGAAACAATTTGGTTGAGCTTAGTGAATTGTTACATAAGGCATACTTGAAGAATAATGAGGGTATTCATAAGCTCAAAATTCAAAATGACCAACTTCTTGAGAGGTTGCAAGATACTTGTTCTTCCTCTATCACATACCCAAACTCTAGACATTTTATGTTATGATGAAAACATTATTTTTTATTTTTATTGTAAATTTTTATGACTATTGACCAAGTGGGTTAAAGGATGACTGTAATTAATTACTTGGAATATTTTATTATTAATAAATAAAAGTGGAGACAAACATCCAAAGGAGACTGTTGAATGAGTGTTCACTGACCCACTAGGAGGAATGGAATGGGGTGGAGATCAAACTGACACTTGGAAGCATCCTCAACTCACTTCTAACTATTGCAGGGGGCAACTTCCCTACTTTTATGGTCATGTTCCCCAACAAAGTGGAACTGAGTAGGTGGATCATTTACTAAACAAACTGACCAAAGACCTAGGCATACTACTTATCTACCCATCGAATTCAGCAGGAGGATGTTCATTCTTACCTTGTGATAATTTCTAAGTACAAGATATTCGATGAGGGGAAAGTTAGAAGTGATTGAGTGAATTAATACTTCATTCTGAACTAGTGCAACCACATTGTTGAGTTCAATATTGCTAAAAGTAGGAAGTACTTCTGCTAAGTTGCAAGGGAATTTATTCCATTACTCCACACAACATCTTCATCCTAGTGGCTCAGTGAACAGGCTCGGGGGTCCTAAGGCAAGTAACTTGGCTATATTCAGGAGCAGGTTGGGTGGAACGGGTTCCTTTGGTTGTTTGTTTCTTCTACAAGTTACCAGGTTCAATTTGTGTTATCTTATTTTACTTCTGTTAATATTATTATTACAGTTCTGATGTAATTATGCTATCAGTTTTCTATTTCCTCTCAAATATTCTGATCTATCAACAAATAATTCATTTATGCAATTTACCTTTGATGAAGGGATTAACTGTTGATTAAGTTTAACTGGATAAATAAATAGTTAAGAATTTTCTAAATGAATGATAGAAATAAATTTCTTCCCTGCATTCTTCCACACATTGTTTAAAATGCTGTAGTCTAGTACATGAAAGATATAATTTAAATAGATGTGAAATATAGTACTGTAAATAGATTCAAAGTGTTGAATTTTATAAACAAATCTATTTTATTTTCAGAATAAATACATGATCTATTTCCGTATAAATATAAGTTCCTTTCAGTTAAATTGCTAACTATGAAACTTAAATATTTCTACATTTTTTGTAGTCACAGAAATACTAACATATGCATTCGAATGATCTCATACATTAAATGTTTATACTATGTTTATATTAATATATTTATCAGAATCAAATAAAATTACTTTCTAAGTATTGTTTCTTATCTCTTTTTCCATTTAGTATTTTCGCATAAATATTTCATATTTCATTTATACATTTTCAAGAAAACATTTATAAGTTAAACAATAACTTAAAGCCTTCAAAAAATCAAATTCATAGTGCTAGCCTTAACCAAAATAAAGTATAGTATTGCAACAAAGAAATATTAAATTTACACTATCATTATTTAGACATATATTACTGTGTATACTTTATAATTCGAATCTAGAATAGATTTAGAGCATTAAATAAATCTATTATTTATTTCGGGTTTAAAAACCCTAATAAAAAATTTCCATGTAGATTTTACAAGGAACATTACACATTTGTTTACCAAACAAGAATGTACTGAGAATAGGTTTCGAACCCTCGATGACTTCCTTTAAAAACAAAACGTAAGTTTGGGCATTTTACCCTCGACAGGGTCACAACCTTCCTAAGGCTCTGGTTGTTAAACAAAACCTGAGTAGTTTAAACATAGCATTGGGCTTAACCCTAAATACATTTTCATAATAGACTCAACGTAACCTAGAGGTGCCAAAGGCATATTTTTAGTTGTGCATCAACTTCACATTTGCAAAACCAAAATCAACTTAAAACTTTCCATTCAAATACTCTTCAAAATAACCGAAACTAGAGCCAAGACGAAGGTTCAAAACCGCAAACCACAACGTAAACATGATGATTTTTCCACAAACATTTCATTCAATCTTATGAAAAAAACATTTTCAATTTAAGACAAACAGTTAACACTGGCTTTTCATATTTATAATAGTGTTCAAATAAGACTTCAAATTTTAAAGCATCAATAGCAAACTGTAACAGTAACCGAAGCGAAACATATTGAAATGTTGCGAGCTACAGCTTAAGGGGAAATCCCTCATAAACAAAATCCTTACGGCTTCAAGTTTAAAATTACAATCAACTGCACAACCATGTATACGCCTTCGAATCCCAGTGAAAACAAAAACAAACAAAACCTTCGCAACTATTGGAAACCCATGAAGAATGTCACTGAGGACTACCAGGACATCAAGCATCCATTTTCTTTATGGGCTAACACCAACACCTTTCCCGAGAGGTAGACCTTCCAGGCATTACACACAAGGTTAAATTTAGAACGAAATCTTAAAGAAAAGGACATTGCCAAACAATTAACTACTGAAAAACGCAATTGTAGTATAAAACATTACATGATCTTTATCTAGAAACACCAGCTCCTTCAATGCATAAAGTTTGTTCCCGAAGCACCGTATTTAACTCCAAGAAGAACCCAAGGTGTGTTCGTATTGCATGGTTGAAGCACATCTGAACACTCAACTTTTGCAAATACTCACGATGTTACCTGATGGGTTTAACATTGTTACACTTGTAGAAGTTGGGACTATAAAACACTGCAAACCATCAAAACAACGACAAAACCCTACCAGCAACAGGTCATAGTATCAAAAATTCAAACACATTACATTATGGTGTTAAACCTGTACATTACACTCTCTTTTACAGCACTCTTACTACCATATGCAGGTAGCTGGTCACACCATCAAAACCCTGGAAGGAAAAAATAAGTTATGGTTACAAACCTTGGAAACCAGAGGGCCCGTCGGCATCTCCCTCCCCACTCGCTCATACAAAATGAATGCTACAGGCATGGTCTCGACGATAGTGTATGGGAAGGTTACGGTTTATCCCAAAACACAAGAACACCTACAAGATCAACAGTGATGATCCAGCCACCAAGGCCTACATTGTTAAGACCACCAACTTCATTAAATTGCATTAAATGCCAATGTCACCAATGACGAAATGACCTACCAACACAGAGATACAGCTAGGACCTTACCATACTAAGCCATGTATAGCTCGGCATGTTTACATTTCCCAGTTAATAATCATACCTTACCTCCATTTTATTCACGTGAAGTTCTCCACAAGAGCAGCCATCAAGAAATCCACCGAGGTAGCAGTTATGGAAACATTTAATTCCTAAGCTTTTTGTTCGAGTGCCTGCCAATGCATAGCCACTACAGTGTTAAAACCTTGATCATGATCGTGGTTTGGCATATAATCATATAGGTTGGGGTTGTATTGTTTATACCATAGGAATGTTACATGCATACAATTTACGATTATAATTTTTTCATTTGATTATGCATATAGTTTCACAACTTTGGGTTATTTTATATATGATTATTTATACTTTGAGTTCAAGTATATAGTGTCATACTTTGTCTTATTGCATATAGGTTATGCATATTGTTTGTAGAATTCGTAATATGCACATTAAACACATAAGTGTTGCCAAATCATTCCTTAATCAAAATGCATAATAAAAGTATCTTGATTACAATTATTGTAATTCAAATATATTTCAATGCATTTCCTATAGTTTTTGATGAAACAATATATATATAATGTAATACAATGATTATCCATAGTTTGGGATAATAGTAGGTATTGGGAATTTATGTACATCGTCATAGTTCTCACTTAGAGTAGATTGCTAAGTGAATTTCATTAGTTAAACAATGATTGCTATAGCTAAACAAAGTATACAGAGTTAATCAATCCAAAGACATTAAATACCTAAGAAGTCTGTAGAGCAAATAATTACTCTAAAAGCATTCATACTTCAACTTAGAAACTAACTATGTACAACAAGTAATATCTAAATACGTTTTCATGCTTCAATTGAAATATTTTGTCTTACCTGCAGTCTGCAAAATAGAATTTAGGAGCGTTAGCTAGCGATAGCTAAGTAAGCCTCGGGGCTATTCAAGGACCCCTTCATTTCATCAAAACAAACATTTAGTCTAGAGAACCAACATTCTTAACATAGAGAGAAAATCGGGTGTCATGCTTTTGAATGTTTTAATACATAATGCAAGTATTGTGATTCTTGAAAACATTTCAACATGTGATTGACGATAAAAGACAAAATGACATTTTGAAAACACTAGTCAAAGATAATAGAAGTGAGGACAGATGTCGTTGTTCATAAGAAAAGTAAACCTTTATTCTTAACAAGAGATTATAGAAGTTGTCGTCATTAAGCATATTTTATTTAAATGCCTAGGTATGTTTAAAGTTAACATTTTAATACTTCCGCACAACAAACACAAGTAGTTAATGCTACTTGAAATTTTTTAAATTTTAGTGATTTTTTTGGGATGTTACATGTGGTATCAAAGCAATGAGTTCAAATACTAGGCCTGAAGTGGTTGATTCGCACAAATGAAAATTTATAACAAAATCACAAATTAATGATTTAATTTATTTTGTTACCAGTTTCATCATTTTATAAATTGAGTCTGTAGGTATGGAAGGGACAGAAGAGTCGGCTGAGGATAGGTCCCTTAATAATGAACAGAATAATAATGAACAAGGACAGATTAATGCAGAAAATTTATTTGTCGAATTGAATGATAATTCATCTGAATTATTAAGGACTGCGAAAGATTTAAAAATTGAGATAAAAACTGTTAAGGAAGAAAACAAATGAATCCTAAAAGCTCAAGAGGATCTGAATCAAATCCTGTTGAATAATCTTCATAAAAATGATCAAGATAAGGAAACAGAAAATAATGTTGAATCTGGAACTATGTCCTATCAACGTAAGGATAAAAAGGTAAAATTGACTAATTATGATAGTAGTTCATCTTCTGAATTTGATGAAAGGGCACATAGGAAAAAGCATAAGTATTATAGTGATAGTAGTGACAGTGACTGCTACACTAAGAAAAAGAAGTACAAGCCCTATGAGGAAATTTCTGGTGACTTTAAAAAGATCAAACCACCAACTTTTAATGGAGAAATGGAAAAGAGTGAGACAGCTGAAGCATCGTTGTCCATGTAAAATTAGTCACAGCAGATCTAATGAACAAGTAAATCAATCACAACAGATGAATATAGAAAATATGGTGTAAAACTGTGCAAAACATGCAGCAGTGCTCAATATCCCAGAAAGGGTGAATGAATTACAATAGCATACAATATCTGTCAATGAGCAATTCGAATTGACTAAGTAGGCCATTTGAATCACTGAATGGAGTAGCTTGACTCCAACTAGGAGTCCTCATCATCAATCGGTGGTGGTCATCAATGCACAAGAACCAGTCATCCAGGTGTCAATCTGAGTCTAACTGAGTGTAATAAGTGTAACTGAAGTGTGTAGCACTGATTAAGGAGAAGGAGGCTCAGTGGGGGTGCATGGGAGGCTAACTGAAGTCAGAACAAGTCATCTAGTCAATCTGGAGGTCCAACGGAAGTGAAACAATCAGTCGGGAGTGAAGCTAGCCTCAAATCAGGGAGAATCGGAGCTAACTGAATGTAACTGAAGTGGAACTGCAGTGGTAGGTGAACAAGTGCGCCCTTCTCTGGCAGTAGGTGAGAAGTGGGCGCCTTTCATCCTAGGAGGGATAAAACTCTATAGTAAGTGGCTCCCGGGTGCTAGAATGAGGTGGCTAAGGTGCTGGAGGCATCAAACTGGTGATTGGGATGCATGCGAGTGCATGCAGGTGCATGCAAACCCTAGATTCTGCATGCAAACCCTAATTGCATGCAAGATCCTGAAAAAGATGATGTGGATATCCAAACACCCCCCCTCAAGCTAGACTATGATGTGCCAACAAAAATAATGTGGGGCCCTGGTAACTAAGACCAAAGGTCACCCCAATACAATAATAATCCAAACTAATAACAGTAAATAAACCGAGGAAATGGGGAAAACCTCATGGGAAAAATACCCCCCCTCAAAATGAACTGTAACACACCAAAAGATTTAACTGCTCCAAACTCAAATAGATATGTCTGGAGGTATCTTACTCTTGGGAGTAAATGGATTATGCTCCAAAAACATGTGCTTGAATTCTCCATCAGTGGATGCAAGCGAATGTGGAGACTTTATGAACTTGCTCTTCATACCGAAAATGGTGAGAACAAATCTGAAAATATGAGGATGATCCTGGAACCTGTGATTCGAACCAAGTGAGGTAGGAATAGCTCCAATCGGATCAAATAGATCTTGAAACTTGAACTTCTTATCAATAGAAGTTAAATCAGCTCCAAAAATAGATGAATGGTTTCTTGAGATCTACTTTGAACCAACAAGGGTGAGATCAAAACCAAAATCAGCAAAAAGTGCATGAGATTTGAACTCAAGTGGATGGTAGTGCTCTTCATCTTCATTAAAAATATGAGAAACTTTGCAAATGATAGAACATAAGTCTATATGAGGCATGCAATGAAGGAGGGCGAATCCTTCACCTCCAAAATCAGATTTTACCTCAAAAACTTCAAGTAGATCATTATTCTGCATACCGGCAAACTCATGTGAAAGAGAGGATTCAAGAACCTCTTCGGAATCTAGAGTATGAGCTTGTTTATCTTGCTCAGAATTCGAAATAGAAGACTTTGAGAGAATGAGTGTTGAATCTACAGTTTCTTCTTCATCTTGAACAATTGTTGAGGCCAACACATGATTGGAAAGAACACATAAGGAGATCTCACTGGGCTTGTTCTCCAAAAGGCTAGCATGATCCTCTTCTTCCTACTTTCCAAATTCTCTGTCAAGTTGGACCCATAGATCACTTGGATTTTCAGTAGTATTACTGAGGTATCGCATACAAGGAGACATAGCAAGACACATTGTTCCAAAATCTCTGTCACAATCATTGAGCCAATCATTCTCCTCTTCATCAGAATCAAAATCTCTTGTATTACCAATGCACATATCAAAAAGACATTGTCTCTTCAAGAATGCAATCATATTTGGTTTCCATTCATCATAGTTGAATGGAGTAAGAATATTTTGTGAAGAAGAAGTCTCGATATTTGCATTAGCGAATGCACATGGAGGAAGTAAGAAACCTGCAAATCACACAAAAACAAACACTATGTTTTTAGCCTTGCATGCACATGAGCGAATGCACATGAGATTTTGCATGCCGCTGCTAAAATATATTGGTGAGCAAAGATTTCTCTCTCTTCATGTAGAACACCTGTAGAAAAGAAATATTGTCCCTGTCATGGCTCTAATACCATGTAAAATTAGTCACAGCAAATCTAATGAACAAGTAAATCAATCACAACAGATGAATATAGAAAATATGGTGTAAAACTGTGCAAAACACGCAGCAGTGCTCAATATCCCAGAAAGGGTGAATGAATTACAATAGCATACAATATCTGTCAATGATCAATTCGAATTGACTAAGTAGGCCATTCGAATCACTGAATGGAGTAGCTTGACTCCAACTAGGAGTCCTCATCATCAATCAGTGGTGGTCATCAATGCACAAGAACCAGTCATCCAGGTGTCAATCTGAGTCTAACTGAGTGTAATAAGTGTAACTGAAGTGTGTAGCACTGATTAAGGAGAAGGAGGCTCAGTGGGGGTGCATGGGAGGCTAACTGAAGTCAGAACAAGTCATCTAGTCAATCTGGAGGTCCAACGGAAGTGAAACAATCAGTCGGGAGTGAAGCTAGCCTCAAATCAGGGAGAATCGGAGCTAACTGAATGTAACTGAAGTGGAATTGCAGTGGTAGGTGAACAAGTGCGCCCTTCTCTGGAAGTAGGTGAGAAGTGGGCGCCTTTCAGCCTAGGAGGGATAAAACTCTATAGTAAGTGGCTCCCGGGTGCTAGAATGAGGTGGCTAAGGTGCTGGAGGCATCAAACTGGTGACTGGGATGCATGCAAGTGCATGCAGGTGCATGCAAACCCTAGATTCTGCATGCAAGATCCTGAAAAAGATGATGTGGATATCTGAACAGTCCAGTATGAATAAGTATTTCCAGATATACAATTACTCAAGTCATCTAAAAAGTAAAATGACAATCTATAATTTAATTGGAAAAGCAGACATCTGGTGGCAAGATCTGAAACGGGTAAAAGGTTTAAAAGAGAAAAGTGTAAATTGGAGTAATTTTAAGAAATATTTTAAAATAAAATTTATGTCAGAATAGTATTGTGAGGAACGAGCTAAATAGTTTTATGAGTTAAAGCTAGGTTCCATGGATATGAGAGAGTTATGCAACAATTTTTTGAATTTATTAAGGTATGTGCCTTATATCATTGAAGAAAATCCTAAGGTATAGAGATTTCTGAGCTATTTTTCCTCTCACATAAAAGATAGAATTGAGTATGATGGTCCTCGAATGCTTGAAGAGGCCATGAGAAAGGGGAACATCTGTTATGAACAAAATAAGGAAAGAGAAGGCATACCAAGTTGGAAAGAAAAAATGCCTAACAACTTTGTGTAAAGGAAGAAGCAGTTCTATTTTAATCGTAATTTTGGGAATAATAATTCACTTAGTTACTCTAATAGAAAGTTTTTAGGAAATAATGCAGCAAGTAATACACAATCAAATTTTATAGCTGTAAGAAAAAGTGAACCACTAAAATTTTTTGTTAAAAATAATGAACAGAAGGAACCTATTAAGTGTTGGAAATGGCATGGACCTCACTATGCATCAAACTGTCCACTCAGAAAAAAGGTTGTCAACAACATACATACTATACAAGAGGAGGCTGTGGTTGGTGAGTTAGCAAGGGAGATTCCCAGGATAAATGCAGCCTTAGAGAACAGACATGTTGATCATCAAACTTCCATGGTAGGAGTGGAAGGTATGCTGAAAATAAAACCTATTTCTATTTTGATTGATCCAGGAGCAAGTCTTAGCTATGTTTCACCTGACTTAGTTAAATGTTGCAATCTGAAGATAGATAAGTTTGATAAATCACGGTTGGTTCAATTATCTACTGGCACGAAAAGAAAGGTGACTGATTATGTGAAAGAATGTGAATTACTGATGAATCATGTAATATCCCTTTTTCAAATTTTATTAAAATGCCCAATTTTCCACTTTTTTTCCCAATTTCGACCTTTGACTAGTTTTACTGTTTTGACCTCCAAATCAACCCAAATGCTCCCAAATCTTCTGTAGGAGTGTATGAATGGTATTTAGACTTGAATATAAGGTTCAGGGATTTTTTATGGCCCTCCAAATACTGCTGCAAACTTGATTTGTATTCTAATCAATATATGTAATTTTGACTAGTAATTTGTGCATCAAATCCCCCTCGGGTAACACTGCAAATGGCCTTCCAAATGCCTCCAAACTCCCACAAATTTATGAACAGAGGTATATAATGTGTTAAGTATGTGATTAAGGTCTCATATGAACCATTAATTGATTTTTAATACTGTTCTAACTCTCTCACATTCAACAGCAAAAACCCCCAATTCGACCCTTGGGGAAATGGCACTATTTCACCTCCCAATACAACTAAACTGAGTAAAAATGCTTCAAATGCTCAAGTACAGTACATGAAA
Source organism: Larix kaempferi (assembly GCA_027924585.1). Taxonomy (NCBI): domain Eukaryota; kingdom Viridiplantae; phylum Streptophyta; class Pinopsida; order Pinales; family Pinaceae; genus Larix; species Larix kaempferi. The sequence goes on from BSBM01000104.1 coordinate 3,503,209, forward strand.
CTTGTAGAAGACATCCATGGAAATATATTTATCACAAATATATCATAGAATCATCCATACATTCTAAATCATCATCAATACATTGGCTCACAACAAGGTAGTGGGGAAATGGCATTGTTCTTCCATTAAAAATGAGATTTATACATTTCTACTTGGAATTTCGACCTGAAAATTTTTGGAGATGAAGAACAGAGTATTTAATTCATATTACAAAAGAAATGGGGCATTAGAAGCTCCCCCAAAGAGTACAATAGCTCACCAAAAACGCCCTCCCTCAAGGAGCACGAATATGCCTTCAAAACTGGAAACGGTGGAGAGAAAGTGCTGCACTAAACCAAATCATGAAACTTCCTGTAGCTGCTACCTGCATATACAAACTCCATTAAAGCACCATGAAAGACCTGAGTGGCCTCTCCAAACACCAACTTGGATGGGAATCTTTCACCCTCGAAATTGGCTAAGGCAAGAAACTAGTCATCCACTAGCTCTCTCTTCACAAATGCAATTTTTCTCAAATCATCAAAAGCCATTCTCATACTTGATTTCTACATTTTATAACCAAAATTATCCTTCAAGGGGTCGAAATCCTCTCAATCGATTCAATAATTTTCCATTTAGAAAATATTCCTCATTTGCCACTTGTCTCCTAGTTCCAACCTTCCATCTTCTCCCAAATTCGAATTTGAGTCTCTTTAGATTCCTCCAACTCCATGAGCACCTTCTTGAGCCTATTTTTGGGGCTGACATGTCATAATGGTCAGGTGTAAGAAGTCAGGTCTGAATTTTGTCATAAAATGTCATAGATGCTTCATTATTGTTGTCATAAAACTAGGGAATCTAGCCCATGTGTCCACTAGTCTCCAATTTGACTCTTCCTCTCCCATGGAGGTTACTATTCCTTCCCATTTCGACCTAATATGCTCAATTCCATGTGTTATGACTTACCAACTCACCCAAGAGTGTTCACCTTCCCATGAATTCGAATTGGCAAGAGAGAGCTGCCATGTGTCATTGAAAAATCAAGCTAGTGTGGGTCCCACCACCTCCATATGTCTCCAAAACCACTTGCCACCTAGAATTTCTCTTGAATTTATTTATTCATCATATTTATTAAATTCTTGAACCCTTCTAATGTCTAAATATAATTTATTAGTTTCCTTATTACCATCCCACATGTGCCCATCCAACCTAGGAAACTAGTAGGATTGATGGGATTGTCTTACTATGCACTTATTTGAATGGGGACATTACAGTCCTCCCCACCCAATATTGCTTGTCCTCAAGCAATTTCAAATTTGGATGCTGCAAAATCTTCTCCTCTTCCCATGTGGCATCTTCATTTGGTAAGTCCTTCCATTGCACTAAATATTCTTTGATGATTCTACTCCTCAACCTTCTTTCCCGTGTCTTCAAAATCTTTTCCGGAACAAGTGTGAGCTGACCTTCATCATCCAAAGGAGGAAGTATTTCTGAAGTGATGATTTTCTGACCAAGAGCTTTCTTAAGACAAGAAACATGAAATACATTGTGGATTTTACTCCCTTCCGGAAGTTCTAGTTCATATGCTACTTCTCCAACCTTCCGCACTACCTTGTATGGCCCATAGTACCTTGGTTTTAATTTTTCTACTCCATTCTTTTTGAGAGATGTTTGTTTATAGGGCTGCAACCTTAAATATACTAAATCATTGACTTGAAAGGTTCTCTCTTCTCTATGTCTATCAGCATATTGTTTTTGTTGATTTTGAGCAACCTGCAAATTGTCTTTCAAGAGCTTTAAAATTTCTTGGCTCTCTTCCACCCAATCTTTAGCCTTTGGGGCTCTACTATCACCAAATATAATGTCAGCAAATGTAAGTGCATCATAACCATATAATGCTTTGAAAGGAGACATTCCTATTGACATATGATAAGTGGTGTTGTAGCAAAACTCACCCAAGTGTAGCCATTTTGCCCATGCTTTTTGCTGCCCTCCCACATAGTTTCTTAGGTATCCTTCCAACCATTGGTTTACCCTCTCTGTTTGTCCATCAGTTTGTGGATGATAGCTGGTACTTGGAGTCAATTGAGTGCCTACCAATCTAAAAATTTCTTGCCAAAAAGCACCCATGAATCTACTATCTCTATCACTGACAATGCTCTTGGGGAGCCCATGCAATCTGAAGATTTCTTTGAAAAAAATATCAGCCACTTGTGCAGCACTAAAAGATGATGTAACAGCAAAGAAATGAGCAAATTTTGTCAACCTATCAACTACCACATAGATGCAATCCTTACCTAAGGATTTAGGCAATCCGGTGATGAAATCCATGGAAATACTGTCCCATTTTTGCTCCGGAATGGGCAATGGTTGTAATAGGCCGGCTGGACATGTAAGTTCTGATTTGTTTTGTTGACATGCTTTACATTCATTCACATACTTCTGAACATCTTCCTTCATCCCCTTCCAAAAAAATCTTTGCCTCAATTGTCTATAAGTTTTGAAGATCCCCGGATGGCCCGCTAGTGGGGAATCATGTGCTTCTTGCAAAATTCGGTACTTGAGCTTGGAGTTATGAACTAAATAAATTCTTTCCTTATAATAAATTAGCCCATTCAAAATCCTATAATTATCATCCCCTTTGATTCCATCCAACACATCACAAGCAAATTTGTCTTTGGCATATTCAACTAGTAGCATGTTTTTCCAATCCTTGGCAATATCCATGAGAGAAAAGGAAGGCCTTCTTGACAAAGCATCTGCTACTATATTATTCTTTCCTTTGACATATTCAATATCAAAATCATAAGCTTGAATCTTGCTTACCCACTTTTGTTGCCTTTCATTTAGATCCTTTTGGGTGAGAAAGTGTCTTAGACTATTATGGTCAGTTTTCACCACAAACTTGCTGCCCACCAAGTATTGTCTGAATTTGGCCAATGCATGCATAATGGCCAGCATTTCTTTATCATAGATGGAGTAAAGTTTTTCATGAGGCTGCAACTTTCTGCTCTCAAAGGCTATGGGGTGTTGGCCTTGCTTTAGGACAACCCCTATTCCTCCACCTGAAGCATCACATTCCACAACAAAAGGTTTAGTAAAATCAGGAAGTGCAAGTATGGGAAAACTACTCATTACCTCTTTCATTTTTTGGAATGATTTTTCAGCCTCTTCATCCCACTTGAAAGCATCCTTCTTAGTCAAATCAGTGAGTGGAGAAGTCAACTTGGAGAACCCTTTCACAAATTTTCTGTAGTAGGTGCATATGCCAATAAAGCCTCTCAATTCGGTAATATTTTTTGGTGATGGCCATTCCAAGATAGCCCTGATTTTTTCCATGTGTACCTTCACTCCTTCTTGCCCAATAATGTGCCCAAGATACAGTAGTTCTTTCATCCCAAACTCACATTTTGATAATTTAGCAAATAAGGACTCTTCTTGCAAGATTTTCAACACAATCTCTAACTGTTGCAAATGCTCTTCCCATGTTTTACTGTAAATGAGAATATCATCAAAGAAAACCAAAACAAACCTTCTTAGTTGCTTGCAAAATATCCTATTCATACATGCTTGAAAGGTGGCTGGAGCATTAGTTAACCCAAAAGGCATGACAAGAAATTTAAAGTGGCCAAAATGACATCGAAAAGCGGTCTTTTGCACATCTTCATCTTTCATTCGAATTTGGTGATACCCTGATCTAAGGTCAATTTTTGAGAAGTATTTGGACCCATGTAGCTCATCCATGAGCTCATCAATCCTAGGAATAGGATACCTATTCTTGATAGTCTTTTTGTTCAAGGCTCTGAAATCTATGCACATTCTCAATGTTCCATCTTTTTTCTTCACTAGCACTACTGAAGAAGCATAAGGGCTAGAGCTTGGTCTAATGAGCCCCAACTCTAGGAGTTCTTGGATAGCTTTTTCAATCTCATCTCTAAACCTTTTAGGATGTCTATAAGGTGGTATTTGAATGGGTGAAGTACCCTCCTCCAAAACAATACTGTGCTCAACCCCCCTATCTGGTCGCCTACCATGTGGAAGGTCTCTAAAAACCTTTTCATATTTTTGCAAAAGTCTCTCTATCTCCTTTGGGTGTTTGAAAATATTTATAGTTGGCTTGGGAGATGTAATATGACATTCAGCAGCCCATTCTATATCCCCATGCCTCAATATAGATCTCATGCTATTGCAAGTCACTACTTGATTTGGATAAGTGTGTTGCCCTCTCACAACTCTTTGTACTCCTTTTGAATCTTGGAATTTCATTTTGGGAATTTGATAATTTACTGTATGCTCTCCTATTGAATACAACCATTGCACTCCCAAAACCACATTAGTATCAGCAACATCAACCACATAAAAACTATCAACAAAAGTATAGTTACCTATGGTGACTTGCAGCTTTGGAACCCATGTTTTGCATTGCATTGTGTTGTGACCGGGAATGACAACTGTGAAGCCATCAAATGGTTCAATAGGTATCTTTCTTTTCTCTACCATCTCTGCATCAATGAAGTTATGAGTGGCTCCTCCATATACCAAAACTGAAGTTCTTTGTCCTTGTACCACACCTTTGCATCGGATAGTATGATAGCGAGGTACTGCTGAAAGCACTGCCATTCTTGCTTTGTCCGGTGAAGGCTGATTTTCTTCTTGTCTTTCCTCTTCTACTGCTGTCTCATATGCCTCTTCTTGATCTGAAATATTTCCATCTTCATCCATGACCCCATCATACCCCTCATTATCAGAAAATACTTCTATGTATTGAGCCTTTCCTTTGGTACATTTGTGCCCCGGTGTCCATGGTTGGAAGCATGTGAAGCATAGTTTCTTTTTTCTAAGTTCATCCCTGTTTAGTCCCTCTTTTTTATTCCTCTCAAATGACTCTCTTTGCCAAGGTTTCTTATCATATCCATCCCTTTTCCAAGGTTTCTTTTCAAATTTATAGCTAGGCTTAGGAGGAAATCTCGTTCTAGGAAGCACATTTTGGAGATCCCTAGTCAAGCTCATTGCATCTTTTAATGTAGTTGGCTTGTGGGCTTTGACCAAACCTCTTAAGGGTTCAGCCAAACCTTCAGTGAACAGCAATACTAATCTTCCCATAGATACATCAGCCACCTTGACTGATAATTTTTGAAAGTCCAACATATATTCGGTAGGGGACCCAGTTTGCTTCAATTGAGCTAGTTCTTTGAAAGGCAATTCTGGATCTTTTTGTTCAAATCTCTCTAGTACCCTGTCAACAAATTCTCCATATGTTTTAACCTGATTATGACCCAAGGTTTTCAGCCCATGAAACCACCATTCATTGGCATCTCCTTCCAAATGCAAAATGGCCATTTTTAATGCATCCTCTTCCAACATAGGATTCAGCTGAAAATATACATCCAATTTTTGCACCCAAGTGTTAGCAGAATTTTGAGAAGAACCATCAAAAGCAGGAAGTGACATTTTTCCAATAGCACTATTCAATTCTTTGTTTTGGAATGGACTCCTATTGTCTCCCTTCATTTTAATCTTTTGCATAGCATCAATGTAGTCACTGAGTGGTACACCTCTTTTACACTCTTCATTCAAATCATTCCAATCATTTACTAGTTTCTTGTAATCCAATTCAAGATTGGGTTCTTCTTTGGGTGTGAGAAATTTAGGTGCAGTATGCCTTTGTGTGCTTTGAAATTCATCAGGTCTATTATGAGGTCCTGTACTTGAGAAAATATGCTCATTCCCTTTCATCTTTTCCCCTGAGTGTGAACCACTATTATCTCCTATCATCCCTTTGCCTGAAAGTTGGCTACCCAACAATTCGAAACCTTTCATCATTTGTTTATTCATATCTAGCATAACCATGGTAAGTCCTTCAAAACATGGTTTTAAGGCTTCAATAAATTCCTCCTTATGTCTTAATTTTTCCTCCTCCTCTCTACCCATTGTTTTAGAAAAGAACTCTTTTTCTGCTACTATCTCTTCTTCAACCAAAACTTCTTCAACTACTGATTCAAAGGGTGGTGTTTTATTTGTTTGGCTTCTTGTTAATACCATCAGGTGCCAAGACCATGCTCTGATACCACTTGTAATATCCCTTTTTCAAATTTTATTAAAATGCCCAATTTTCCACTTTTTTTCCCAATTTCGACCTTTGACTAGTTTTACTGTTTTGACCTCCAAATCAACCCAAATGCTCCCAAATCTTCTGTAGGAGTGTATGAATGGTATTTAGACTTGAATATAAGGTTCAGGGATGTTTTATGGCCCTCCAAATACTGCTGCAAACTTGATTTGTATTCTGATCAATATATGTAATTTTGACTAGTAATTTGTGCATCAAATCCCCCTCGGGTAACACTGCAAATGGCCTTCCAAATGCCTCCAAACTCCCACAAATTTATGAACAGAGGTATATAATGTGTTAATTATGTGATTAAGGTCTCATTTGCACCATTAATTGATTTTTAATACTGTTCTAACTCTCTCACATTCAACAGCAAAAACCCCCAATTCGACCCTTGGGGAAATGGCACTATTTCACCTCCCAATACAACTAAACTGAGTAAAAATGCTTCAAATGCTCAAGTACAGTACATGAAAATTGTAGAAGACATCCATGGAAATATATTTATCACAAATATATCATAGAATCATCCATACATTCGAAATCATCATCAATACATTGGCTCACAACAAGGTAGTGGGGAAATGGCATTGTTCTTCCATTAAAAATGAGATTTATACATTTCTACTTGGAATTTCGACCTGAAACTTTTTGGAGATGAAGAACAGAGTATTTAATTCATATTAAAAAATAAATGGGGCATTAGAATCTCCCCCAAAGAGTACAATAGCTCACCAAAAACGCCCTCCCTCAAGGAGCACGAATATGCCTTCAAAACTGGAAACGGTGGAGAGAAAGTGCTGCACTAAACCAAACCATGAAACTTCCTATAGCTGCTACCTGCATATACAAACTCCATTAAAGCACCATGAAAGACCTGAGTGGCCTCTCCAAACACCAACTTGGATGGGAATCTTTCACCCTCGAAATTGGCTAAGGCAAGAAACTAGTCATCCACTAGCTCTCTCTTCACAAATGCAATTTTTCTCAAATCATCAAAAGCCATTCTCATACTTGATTTCTACATTTTATAACCAACATTATCCTTCAAGGGGTCGAAATCCTCTCAATAGATTCAATAATTTTCCATTTAGAAAATATTCCTCATTTGCCACTTGTCTCCTAGTTCCAACCTTCCATCTTCTCCCAAATTCGAATTTGAGTCTCTTTAGATTCCTCCAACTCCATGAGCGCCTTCTTGAGCCTATTTTTGGGGCTGACATGTCATAATGGTCAGGTGTAAGAAGTCAGGTCTGAATTTTGTCATAAAATGTCATAGATGCTTCATTATTGTTGTCATAAAACTAGGGAATCTAGCCCATGTGTCCACTAGTCTCCAATTTGACTCTTCCTCTCCCATGGAGGTTACTATTCCTTCCCATTTCGACCTAATATGCTCAATTCCATGTGTTATGAATTACCAACTCACCCAAGAGTGTTCACCTTCCCATGAATTCGAATTGGCAAGAGAGAGCTGCCATGTGTCATTGAAAAATCAAGCTAGTGTGGGTCCCACCACCTCCATATGTCTCCAAAACCACTTGCCACCTAGAATTTCTCTTGAATTTATTTATTCATCATATTTATTAAATTATTGAACCCTTCTAATGTCTAAATATAATTTATTAGTTTCCTTATTACCATCCCACATGTGCCCATCCAACCTAGGAAACTAGTAGGATTGATGGGATTGTCTTACTATGCACTTATTTGAATGGGGACATTACAAATCATTTTAGGACTCATGTTAAACTGAATGTGTTACCTTTAGGTTCTTACGATGTTCTGATTGGAATGGACTAGTTATAACCATAGAGTACTGTTAAATTGCTTTGAAAAGACTTTCACTTGTTTAAATGATGCATTTGAAACTGTAACGGTAAAAGGTATTCCTACAAAGATATATGTTAGACAAATTTCTACTTTACAAGTTAAAAGGGTTGTTCGTAAAGGGTGTAAGTTGTTTGCTGTAAATGTAATTAACGATGAACAATCCACTAATTATGATAAGTTAAAGCTGGAAGATATACCCATTCTTAAGGAATTTTCTGATGTATTTCTGGAAGAAATTCCAAGATTACCTTCGAAAAGGGAACTTGATTTCACCATTGAGTTAGTACTAGGAGCAGTACCAAACTCCAAGGATCCTTACAGAATGAATATTTTGGAGCTTAATGAACTTAAATCATAGCTTAAAGAATTGATTGATAAAAATTATATAAGACCCAGTGTGTCTCCATGGGGAGCACCTATAATTTTTGTTAAAAAGAAAGATGGAACTGTGCGCTTATGCATAGACTACCGTTAGCTAAATAAAATGACTATAAAGAACATATATCATTTGCCCCTCACTGATGATCTGCTTGATCAACTACGTGGTGCAACAATATTCTCTAAAATAGATTTAAGGTTGGGGTACCACCAAGTCAGAATTAAAGATGAGAACATCTTTAAGACTACGTTCAGAACTCGCTATGGATAGTATAAGTTCATGGCTATGCCCTTCGGGCTGACCAACGCTCCAGCAGTCTTCATGTGTTTAATGAACAACGTATTACCTAAGTACTTAGATAAATTTGTAGTGGTTTTTATTGATGACATTCTAATTTATTCTAAGATGAAAGAGGAACGTCACGAACATTTAAAGATAATTTCACAAGTGTTAAGGGAACACCAACTTTACGCTAAGTTCAACAAATGTGATTTTTATAAAGATAAAATACAGTACCTAGGGGATGTGATATCCAAGGATGGAATTGCAGTAGGCTTAGACAAGATAAAATCAATTAATGAATGGCTTGCCTCGAAAGACGTAACTGGTGTACGATATTTTCTGTTAATTACAGGTTATTATCATAAGTTTATTGAGGGATTTTATAGAATAGCAAATCCTGTAACATCTTTACAAAAGAAAGGTAAGAAATTTGTATGGGATAAAAAATGTGAAGAAATCTTTAAGAAACTAAAAGAGTTATTAACAACAGCACCTATTTTAAAAATTGATGATCCCAACAAAGAATTCATAGTATGCACGGATGCATGCAATGGCGGACTTGGCAGGATCTTAACACAAGAAGGTCATGTGATTGCATATGAATCTAGAAAGTTAAAGATTCATGAGAAGAACTATGCAACCTACGACTTAGAATTGGGGTGAAATCGCGAACCTAGGAAACACTTTGGTGACAAACGGAGTGAAAAAAACAGAGCACCGACAGATGACCACGCGAAAAAAAGTCCAACTCAATCTCTAGACCAAGAGTTTAAAAAACTCTAGGCCGAGAGTTTAAAAAAACTCTAGGCCGAGAGTTTAAAAAAACTCTAGGGCGAGAGTTAAAAAAAACTCTAGGCTGAGAGTTTAAAAAAACTCTAGGCCGAGAGTTTGAACCAATCGCTGTGTTGTATTTTAAAAAAAAATCTCGGATGAGAGTTTGAACTAAAATCTGGGTCGAGATTTTGGAAGACATTTTCTCGCCCGAGAGTTTCTGGTCAACAATTCCAGCACCATTTCTGCAGAATTCAGAAATGTGTCACTTTAACAAGGTCGGACCACTGCAAAACATGAGAAGTAAATGTCAGAGTTTATACAAGTAGATTCACCATTCAATCTACTTTCTATTAATATAAGTTTTTTTCAATTTCATTTAGGATTACTATTTTTTTCTATTTTTTTACTAAACTTTATCATTGAAAAATTAAGTGATTGAAAAATCAGTCACAATGAAAATTCAATATCATCACAATGATGAAGCCAAATTTTTTTAAAAAAATACAAGGATGTTCCTTGAAGTGTCCTCTTCAATGGGTTGGCTTTAGTTTGTTTGATAAGAGTAACATTTGAAAGAAAATGTGAAGACAAAAACATGTGTCGATAATGCACCATTTTCTGAACATACGCTGTTTCGATAAATAATAAAAAATAGTTCCCAAGTCTTAAAAAACTCGAAATATAGTCCAGGATCAAGTTTAGTGTGTGTAGATTATGAGCATACAATGTTTTTCCCTAAAATGAATAACCATCTATCAAAAAACCGTCGTCAACACAGGTCAGTCATTATCCATACCTAAAATTTTCAAGTATATGCCATTGGTTGACAACAAATTTGTCCCATGATAAGTCCATAAAAAAAATAAAAAAAAATACAAGTAGAAAGCTAATTCAATTATGTAAAACATTTGTGTTTACTTCAAGTTGAAATTCCTAAGGGAGATATGGGTTTGAAGAGGTCGAAGTTGAAAAACATAAAAATTAGCAGTTTTTTTTGTCAAAAACAAGCCAAAATTGTTTCCCAACTTCATGTTTTCACCCATTGGCTACTGTAATACATGCATTAAAAATATGGTGACATCATTTAATTGGAGGAAAATTTATTTTAATGACTGATAATAAAGGTGTTATCTCCTAAATAAACATAGACTAGTCATAGTGTCTAGGTGATAGGAAGTCTTTAATTTTTGTTTTTTCCATGTATTTAAGTTCCAATCTAATAGGTTGAAGAAGGTAACGAAGCCCAAAATAAATTATTTAATGCTAGATCTCCTTCAAAAGGCAAATTTCAGGTTTCCATAGCTTAGGAGGTCCTGGCAATGGTTCATTAGCTACCGAAAACCCTGTTTTCGGCAGCTTATTGTGTGAAAGAAAATACGCTCTAGCTACTGAAAGGGAAAAATTGCAGCATGATTTGTGGGGCATTTTTCGGTGGCTTGGGTGAACACGATGGTGTTCATTAGCCACCGAAAGGTAAATATTTTCTGTAGTCTGCAGTACAAGTTTAGAACCTTCCATAGCTGCTGAAAAGCAAAGTCATTTTCACAATCCATGAGGCCATTTCGGGGGTTTGGGTGAACATGATGGTGTTCATTAGCCACCGAAAGGGAGGATACTTTTCGTATCTTACCATCCAAAGGTTGGGTTGTTTACAGCCACCAAAAGCAAAGAGCACTGGTTAAGACCGTTTTCCAGCGGCATACGAGGTCAAGGGTCGATTATCGGCTGCCGAAAAGGAGTTGGCGTTGATCGGTAGGCACGTCAAATCGGATGTTTGGTCATAATAAAGGAAATCCATCATAGCTTAGCTTCCGAAAGGGTCACTTCAGCGAAAACACAATTTGCTCCAAGGTGAGGCCAGATGCCATCGCCATACCTCTGGCCAGAAATACCTCTTCTCCTCTCTGCATACAAGCATTTCTTAATTTTTGTTCCTCTGGTATAATCATGCCGCAGTAGCCATCATTATGCCCTCATGATTATCCACCTTTTCACACCCCTTGGAGTCAGTCCCCGAAAAGCCACACCACCTTTCCTCTTTCACCCTCACCACGTCGATTGAACTCATTTTCTCTCTGCTTTCCCGTCTCTCCCTCAGTCCGGATTTTAGAAGCAGGTGCCAACGAGCAGGTTACAAATGAAGAAAGGAGGAGGCGTGACCCTGCAAAAGGAATTGAACAACATCTGCTATTTGGAGGCACACGCCGAGGTATGTCAATTCTTCAAAAATGTCAACTGCTATATCTTTTGCATAAAGCTACGGGGCTCTCATGAACAGGTGGCCGAAGCATTTTCCCTCACATTTGACGAAGATAAAGTGGTGATAAGCAAGGAAGAATTCCAGGTGAATGAGGCCCTTATATCCCAAGTGATAGAACTTCCAACAACCGAAGAGAGCTGGTTTAAGACCACTGTCAAAAAGGATTTCGAATTTCAATCATATCTAAAACTGGAGCATAGGAACTTGGTTTGGAAAAAAGACATTCCTATGTCATATCTGGAGGATAAATGGTAGCTTTTCTTGAAGTCCATTCTGGTCTATATAACTTGTGAGGGAAGGTATAACAGGGTGCTAATTTACCATTTTAGATTACTGGATCACTTCACTAGCAAGAACCCTTTAAATCTCCCTTTCTACCTCCACAAGAGCCCCACCAAAATGGCACATCAAGTAAAATCTAATCCCACCAAAATTGTAGGCAGGTTGTACCACCATGGTCTGACCAAACTCTTGGTACTTGAGTTATTGTAGAGGAAAAGCATGAACTGGGCTTTCTTCCTATTCTAGAGTGGGTTCGAGACATAATTGCGACCGAAAGATGGAAATAAATCATCCACCCCTAAAAGTGGGAAAAGAAAAAGGAGGGCTATCTCCCCCATCACAACCGAACCCATTTCCTCAACCCCAAAGGTGAAGAAAGCCAAAAGGAAATTAGCATTTAAAGATAAGACTGAGGATGAGGGAGTTGTTTCAGAAGAGACCCCTTCCAAGAATGCCAACCTTTTAAACCTCCCTTACACCGATTCTGAGGAGGATGAATTGCAAGAAGCCGAAGCAGGAAATGAAGAGGTGGCGACGGAACAGGAGCTCTAGGAAGCAGCTCCATCTGTGACGGAATAGGAGACTACTTATGTTAAATTTCCTTCTCCTACACCCGTGGAAGAGTAGGGATTCGAACATGCAAAATTACCCTCCCCTACACCTGTGGAGGAGCAAGGTCAGTAGGTAGCCAAAGAACTAATCCATCAAACAAAGCGTTCTGCCTCACGAAAAATCAATCGACTCTTCCAGCAGGTGTATGAACGTGAGATACGCCAGAGAGTCATCAAGGAGAAGAATCAGAGGCTGACTGAAAGATATAATGAGTTGTATGTCTCTTTTCAGGGGTTAACCAAGAAACATGGCAAAATGAGAGGAAGAAACATTAGGCTGATCATGGAAAACATCATGCTGAGGAGGAAGGTCGAATCTTTGGAGGGTAAGGAAAAAACTTAGAGTCCCCAGCCCAAGGTACATTCGGACCTGAAGACCTTAGCAGCAGCTGCAATCAACTTTGCGGACCCTCCGGTTTTGGCCCAGGAGGAAGAAAAATCTAGGTAGCAGGAGACAGAAGCACAGTTTTGTAAACTTTTTGCAGGCTAGATCATCCACCGCTTTCGGCAGCTGGGTGAACATAGGAGTTGTTCATTAGCTGCCGAATCCCGTTTTGGTGGTTTATGACATGCAGGCAGCACCCTCCCGGATAATGAAAAGAGATAAAGGTTTCTAGCACTTTAAAGCGGTTCGGTGGTTTAGGTGAAGCATTAATCTATTTGATTAACCACTGAATACCAGGCTTTTGGTTGCTTATCACCTCCAAGCCCAGTTTTGTTAGCTACCAAAAGCACAAAAAACGCAAAGGTCTGTCTTTGGACATCAAAATCCTTTTTTGTTGGTCCTAGCATCTTGAAGGCGTTTTTAAGGGGATTGATAAGCGTTCAAGTGCATCATGATCACCTCTAGTCTCATACTGAGGGCGCCAGTAGAATTAACAGTGGAATATTCTTGTGTATTTTTTGAAAAAGATGCCTATAGGTTTTTGCAGACAGCAGTTTCAAATTCGTCCTCCAGCCCCTAGAAACTCATCTCAGCTGTCAAGCATATGTGTATCAACAAGGATCAATTATTTTGATCATAACGCACTGTCACATCTTTCATTAACTGTTCTTAGATGTTATTTTTAGTATATTTGATCCATCTTTTGGGATCTGAAAAACTTTGTAATGGCTATAAAGCCCAGAACTGAAGTAGAACATGGGTTCGATTTTGGAGAGACTTATTGATATTTGTATTCTCAGACTTTTAGTGACTTCTTAGTAATACAAGCTTCTTTTACTATTTGCTTTCAGATTTTCTGTCTCATATTCTTGTACTCGCAGTGGATGGTTTATTTCGTGCATGTTCATTTGTTTATGCCAGATAGCTGTAATCCTGTCTTTGTATTGAGAACTGAACATACATGTTATTTTTTGTGTTGTGATTAGCCATTTATATACATGTTTCTGTGTATGAGTCTGCTAACACGATAAGGATTCACTCCCATTAATCTTTTATCAACCCTCTGAACAGCTGCAGTTAAAGCCTTGTCTACTTGAGCGTCTCTATGTGTGTTCTGAGTGTGTGAGTTTTGATCTCAGTCATCCAACTTGATCCAAACAAACCCCATCATTTATGATAAGTTTAAGTTACTAGGCATCTCTGAAATACAACCGAGGAGAGCTTCCTAGTGTGATAACATTTTGGTTCCATTGCCAGGGAAAGATTATTGAAGCAGCAGCTTCCCTGGGAGACAACACAGTTCTAGCTTTGATGATAGACAAAGCCTGGGCATTATTTCAGTTGTAATCATCTATCTGGAGAATCCATTAGAATGAAGTGGCTTCGAGAAGGCCAAGTACCAGATCAAATCCTCAAAGGTCACCAGTGACACCTGTTTCAGATCCCGAACAGATTATAAGGAGAAGAAGGACTACGCAAAGACAGATTTCCAAATCCACAAGGGGAACTACATCAGGCCTTACCAGAGGTATTTCTTCTGTCTCATCAGATGAAAATCCTTTTGAATCTCCATTTTATGAAGCAGCTAGTTCACAAGAAACTATAAGTAGAGAAGAAGATTTATGGGCCCAAGTATCCTCATCCGTTCTTGCTGCCCAAGTCCCTAGCCCTGATTCTGCTACCCGAGCTGACCTAGGAAAATAAATCCTAGAATCCACCAAAGAAGAAGGCTGTTCCTCCTACCTGCATCCCTCACTAACTGAACCAGAAGAGAAGTACCCCTTTGTTTACACCAACATACTTGCCATTGAAAACATTTTTCAGGACCTTTTAGACCAGCATGAACAAAGGTTGTCCTCTTTGCTTGCACATTCCAATAAGAAAATCGATTGTCCATAACAACCATCAATTTGTTTCACCCCATTTTTTGGTGACCCCACTGAATCAAAACCCCCACTTTCATCATTGCCTATACCTCCTCAACTACCGTCCACACCCAAATTGCTTTCTTCCATCCCTTTAGTACCCACACCCGCCATGGCTATCCCTCTGACCAAAATGGAGAAGATCCTCCTTGCTAGGTATGCCCCTCTAAATTTGCCTAATCCCCTTTCTGCTATGCCTACCGGAGATTACCAAAAATATATGCCTAAATTCACCGGGGAGGGGGATTTTACAGCCGAGGAGCACTTGGAGGAATTTTATAGCTACACTGAGAATATCAATATCGAGCACGAAGATGTATGGACTAGGGTGTTTGTGCAAAGTTTGGATGGTCAGGAAAGAAAGTGGTTTAAAGAACTACCCGCTGGATCAATAGATGACATCAATGCCCTAGATGAATTGTTTTTGAAACGATGGGGGGAAAGAAGAGACCACCTTTATTATATTACAGAATTTGATAATTTGAAGAGAGAAAGTGGTGAGTCTATGTCAGCTTTCATGAAGAGGTTTAATAAAATGTTTAGCAAAATCCCTGTTGAAATCAAACCTACAGATACCTCTGCCAGGATCACTTACACCAATGCTTTTGACCCTGATTTTTGTATTCATCTTTGAGAAAGAAGAGCTGCCTCTTTACTACTCATGCAAGATGCTGCACTCGAAGTTGATTCAAACATGGTTGCATCTAAGATCCTCAAAGGGAAAATCGACAAGAAAAGGCAGACCCCAGATTCCTCCTCCTCGTTAGGAACTAACCTGGAAAAAATGGCTAAAATGATGGACAGCCTGACCTTCAAAATGTCCAAGTTGAAATTGCAAGGCCAGGCATCTGTGAGAAGTAAAGGACCGAATGAGTTTGTTCCTAGGAACACCAATGCCCCCCCTTAGAGAAGAAATGGCCCACAGGTTCCGACCCTCTAGAGAGATAGGAATCCTGCTAAAGAACAAAGGATCAGAGCCCCTTTCCAGCATGCAGTATTAGAAGAAGAACAGGAACTCATTCAGAGAGAAGTAGAAGGAGAAGACAATGTTAACTGCATGGAGGATAAGGTTGACCTCACCTTCCTGACACAATCTGATTATGAGCAAGCCCTCATGAATGAAAAAATCACCAAGGAATCACTATATCGGGCTGATGATCAAAGGAGCTATGATTTGAGGTCCAGGACTGTTGCTAAGAAACCTTTAACCCTTGCTCCTGGGAAGAAGACTCCTGCCCCCACAAAGCAGCCTGCTGCTCCTGCAAAATAGTCTGTCACTCTTTCAAAACAACAGCCTGCTACTCCTGCAAAACAGGTTATCTCTCTTGCAAAACAGCAGCAAAAACCATCTCATCCAGCTGCCTCAGATCCTAGCCAAATTACAGCTCCAGCCCAAGAATCAAGAATCCCTGACAAGTTTCCCTACTCCTTCAATCTCGAAACTGAGATTCAGAAAATAAAAATCCCTTTTCCACTAATCGAGCTGATGAAAAACGATTCCTTCAAGTCATCCATACTGAAATCCCTCCAGCCAAAAGCACCCGTAGATGCTGACTTTGTGAATTTGCAAGACGATAAGCCTACAGTAACCTTAGGTCTCATGGTTGAAGAATAGAATGGGTCCTTCCCACCTTTTTATATATCCTTAAACATCCATGACAAAATTCTTCACAATTGCTTACTCGACTCAGGAGCCTCTCACAACCTCATGCCTAAAGCTGTGATGGACAAACTTGGGCTTAGCATCACAAAACCCTACCATGATCTCTTCTCTTTTGATTCCAGAAAAGTTAGATGCCTAGGCCTCATAAAGGATCTTGTCATCAACCTGACTTAGCTGCCTTCAAAAATTATGGTAATGGATTTAGTGGTTTCTGACATCCCATCAAAGTTTGATATCCTATTGTCCCAGTCATGGAGTAAACAGCTAGGGGGTACCCTACAGATGGATCTGACTTATGATACCATTCCTATGTTTGGAGGAGAAACTAAAAGGCTCTATAGGGAAAACCGGTTGGCATATGTCATCAGCAATGAGAAGAATTCTGTAAACCACCCCATTTACGCAGTGGATATAGATTTTGGGGCATGTATCCTGCAAATAAATGATGATCAGTCACCCCCTCTACAACTCACGAAGCCCACTGGTCAGCAACCTGAGGAAGCGACCACTGTTGTGTAAAACATATTTTTTGATGGTGCCAGTACCCAGGCTTCAGCATGTGCAGGTGTAGTTTTGATCTCCCCTCTGAAGGACGTTACCCATTTGTATTATAAACTGGAGTTCAAGACTACAAATAACATAGCAGAGCACGAGGCTTTGCTGTTGGGAGTCAAATTTGTCAAAGAAATGGGAATCATGTGCCTGAAAATATTTGGAGACGCGGAGCTCATCATACAGAAGGTGAATGGAAATTATCAGGCAAAGAACGCTAGACTGAAGTCATACAGAGATGAGGCATGGAAACTCAGAGATTCCTTCATGTTTTTTGATATTTCTTATATCCCGTGAGCCATGAACCACTTGGCTGATTCCCTTGATGTCTTTACTAGCACATTCATTCCTCCCATGCCCCCCAAGTTGAACTATGATATCCAAGTCAGGTACATGCCATCCCTACTCGATAATGTCAAATTCTGGAAAGTTTTTGAGAATGATGATGAGCTTAGTAGATTTCTCCAGGTGGTTGATGAATTTTCTGATATGCATATTGACCAAGAAAACCTGAATATAGAAGAAAATCAGAAATCTAAATTGAAAGGGAAAATAGGCCAACATGACATTGTCCAATTGCCAGGAAATCATATACCTAGGGGCCTAGTACCTCTTGAAAGGCTTTTTGACCATATTGACATCCCCTTTAAACCTGTGAATGAGGAAAAAGACCCAGCTGTCCGTGAACATAATATAAGCAACCAAGATCACCCTAAATTCATAAATCTATCCACTGAATTGACAGCTGATCAGCAGTCAGATTACTGCAGCCTGGTAAAAAATTTTGTAGATGTCCTGGCATGGGAATATGGTGACCTGAAAACTTATGATGAAGACACCATTCAGCATAGAATTCCATTGGAGAAGGGCACCACCCGTTTTAAACAGAAGCTAAGGCTTATCAACCCACTCCTGTTACTTGTGATCGAGAGGGAAATAAAAAAGCTCCTTGATGCTAAGATCATAATCCCACTGAGGTATTCTAAATGGGTTGCAAATTTGGTGATAGTAAGGAAGAAGAATGGTGAAGTCAGGTTATGTGTCGATTTCAGGAACCTAAACAAGGGCTCCCAAAAAGATAACTACCTGCCCAAGATGGAGCACTTACTATAGAGAGTGTCAGGAGCTAGGGTCATGTCTTTTCTAGATGGCTTCTCGGGCTATAATCAAATTTCTGTGCACCCTGATGATCAGGAGAAGATAGCCTTTACCACTCCCTGGGGTACCTTCATGTATGCCAAGATGCCGTTTGGATTGATGAATGTCGTGGCCACTTTTCAGAGGGCCATGGATATAGCATTTGTGAGGATTAATTACAAGTTTGTCCTCATATACCTTGACGATATCACAGTATACTCAAACAGTCACGAGCAACACTTGCAGCACCTAAGGGAGGTTTTCCTGAAATGTAGACAATTTGGAATTTCTTTGAATCCCAAGAAGTCACAGTTTGGTCTTGGGGAGGGAAAGCTCCTAGGCCACATAGTCTCAACACAGTGCATAAGGATTGACCCAGTTAGGGTTGAAGCGATTCAGAAGCTATCTATACCAAGGTTGAAAAAGGATATCTAGTATTTCCTTGGTAAGATAAATTTCGTCAAGAGGTTTATTCCAAATTTTTCTGAGCTGGTAAAGCACATAACCTCCAAGCTCAAAAAGGGAGCTGAAACCAAATGGACAGAAAGTGCGAGACAATCTTTCGAAGCCATCAAGCAAGCCATCATGGAGGATCCCACTCTGATTAGTCCAGATTACACCAAGGAGTTCTACATTTTCTCTTTCACCTCCTGTGATACAGTGGTAGTGGTCTTGATGTAGAAAGATGAAGAGGGGCTCGATCATCTGATTGCTTTCTTCAGCAAAACATTGAGGGATGCTGAACTGAAGTATGATCCCATAGAGAAACAGGCCTATGCTCTAATTAAATCATTAAAAGCATTCCAAATTTATATTCTGCATGCAAAGGTTATAGCCTATGTCCCTTCAGCTTCTGTGAAGGATGTTCTAACTCAACCTGAAATTGATGGTAAGAGGGCCAAATGGATCTCCAAGCTGATTGAATTTGACATAGAGGTGAATCCCACTAGGTTAATAAAGGGCCAAGGTCTAGCCAAACTGATGGCTGAAGAGAATTGCAAACTGCATTAATTTCATTGGAACAAATTCTGAAATTTTTCCAACAGAAGCAGCTGTAGCAGAACAACGTAACAGCCAATAGGTGGCTGAAAATCTTCTCTCATGCGAGTGGTATTCAGGTATCATTCATTTCCTATAGAATTTAGAAGTTCCACCTGGGCTTAGTTCAACTCAAGCACGATCTCTCAAGCTTAAAACTACAAAATTCTACATAAGTGGAAATCTGCTGTACTGGAAAGACCCTGCTGGAGTTCTGTTAAGGTGTTTGGACAAAGAAGAATCAGGTCAAGTCATGCATCACTTCCATTCAAGCATGTGTGGGGGGCATCACTACTGGAAAACTACTACCCATAGGATTATGAAGGTTGGGTACTATTGGCCTTGTCTGTTCTCTGACGTATACACTTTCGTGAAAACTTGTGACAAATGCAAAAGATTCACGGGAAAACAACAGCTAAAATCTCTCCCCTTGAAGCCTATTGTGGTAAATGGTCCTTTCCAGCAATGGGGCCTTGACTTCATAGGGGAGATCAATCCTTCATCCGGGGTTCAAACCAGATGGATCCTAGTAGCCACTAACTATTTCACCAAATGGATAGAGGCAATTCCCACCAGAAATGCCAACCATCAGGTTATCATCAAATTTCTATATGAAAACATCCTCACCAGGTTCGGTTGTCCGAAAAGGTTGGTAACTGATAATGCACCTTATTTCAATGATAAAGAGTTAGTCCATATGTGCGAAATAATGGGCATTCAGTTAGTTCACTCCACTCCCTACTATTCTCAAGGAAATGGCCTCGCTGAGTCTTCCAATAAAATCCTAGTCAAGATCATCAAAAAACTATTGGAGGAAAATCAAAGGAGTTGGGATTCAAAGCTAAAATTTGATCTCTGGGCTGACAGGGTGAAAAATAAGAAATCTATAGGGACCTCTCCTTTCAGATTGGTTTACGGAACTGATGCCATTTTCCCAGTCCAGTTAATCCTGCTAGTGACTAAATTCATTCAAGAGGAACAGGATGAGCCGAATGCCATGGTAAGAAGAATGCTTGATTTGGTTGAATTGCAACAGACCATAGAATAATTAGTGGAAAGGTCAGAAGCTCATCGGGAAAAAATAAAAGGCACCTTTGACAAGAAGGCCAAGATTGCCACTTTTCAGGTGGGAGACTGGGTATTGAAATGGGATGCCCCTAGGCAGGACAAAGGCAAGCACGACAAGTTTGATTCTCTCTGGACAGGTCCTTACGTGATAACTCAAGCAAAGCAGAACAATACCTTCAAACTGCAAAGTCTGGAAGGTCAAGAGATGTTTGGCAGCCTGGTCAATGAGCGTTTCCTGAAACTTTACTTCGTCTGAGGCTTCACAGCCTGGTCACTGTAAATATCATTTTGTTTTCAATTTTTTTTGTCTTGTTTACAAATAACTCTATGCCCAATGGAACACTAGAAGTTAGGGTTAGAGTTTTGTTTGTTTTTTAGGAAAGGCATTTGGTCTGCATTTCTTGGAACCTCGCTGGGAGGTTTCCATCCTCAAGTAGGAGCCAGATGTTATCTCCTCAATAAACATAGACTATTCATGGTGTCCAGGTGACAGGAAGTCTTTAATTTTCTTTTCCCATGTGTTTAAGTTTTGGTATGATAGGTTGAAGAAGGTAACGAAGTCTGAAATAACGTTTTTAAAGCTAGCTCTCCTCCAAAAGGAAAATTTTAGGTTTCCATAGCTTAGGTAGGCTTGGAAATGGTTCATTAGCTACCGAAAACCCTATTTTTGGTAGCTTATTGTGTGAAAGAAAATATGCTCCAGCTACCGAAAGGGAAAAATTACAGCGTGATTTGTGGGGCAGTTTTGGGTGGCTTGGGTGAACACAATGGTGTTCATTAGCCACCGAAAGGTAAATATTTTCTGTATTTTGCAGTGGAAGTTTAGAACCTTCCGTAGCTGCCGAGAAGCAAAGTCATTTTCACAATCCATGAGGCCGTTTCAGGGGTTTGGGCGAACATGATGGTGTTCATTAGCCACCAAAAGGGTGGATACTTTTCGTATCTTACCATCCAAAGGTTGGGTTGTTTATAGCCACTAAAAGCAAAGAGCACTGGTTAAGACTATTTTTCGGTGGCATACAGAGTCAGGGGTGGATTATCGGCTGTCGAAAAGGAGTTGGAGTTGATCGACAGGCATGTCAAATCAGGGGTTTGGTCATAATAAAGGAAATCCATCATAGCTTAGCCACTGAAAGGGTCACTTCAGCAAAAACACGATTTGCTCCAAGGTGAGGCTAGACGCCACCGCCATACCTCTGGCTAGACGAACCTCTTCTCCTCTCCACATACCAACATTTCTTAATTTTTGTTCCTCTGGTATAATCATTCCGTAGTAGCCATCATTACACCCTCATGATTATCCACCTTTTCACACTCCTCGGAGTCAGTCCCTGAAAAGCCACACCACCTTTCCTCTTTCACCCTCACCACGTCGATTGAAATCGTTTTCTCTCTGCTTTCCCGTCTCTCCCTTAGTCCTGGTTTTAGAAGCAGGTGCCAGCGAGTAGGTTACAAATGAAGAAAGGAGGAGGCGCGGCCCTACGAAAGGAATTGAACGACATCTGCTATTTGGAGGCACACCCCGAGGTATGTCAATTCTTCAAAAATGCCAGCTGCTATATCTTTTGCAAAAAGCTACAGGGCTCTCATCAACAGGTGGCCGAAGCATTTTCCCTCACGTTTGACGGAGATAAGGCAGTGATAAGCAAGGAATAATGCCAGGTGAACGAGGCCCTTATAGCCCAAGTGACAGAACTTCTAACGACCAGAGAGAGCTGGTTTAAGACCACTATCAAAAAGGATTTCGAATTTCAATCATATCTGAAACCAGAGCATAGGAACTTGGTTTGGAAAAAAGACATTCCTATGTCATATCTAGAGGATAAATGGCAGCTTTTATTGAATTCCATTCTAGTCTATATAACCTATGAAGGTAGGTAGAACAGGGTGCTAATTTACCATTTTAGCTTACCGGATCACTTTACTGGCAAGAACCCTTTAAATATCCCTTTCTACCTCCACAAGAGCCTCACCAAAATGGCACATCAAGTAAAATCCCAGCCCACCAAAATTGCAGGTAGGTTGTACCACCATGGTCTGATCAAACTCTTGGTCTTTGAGTTATTGCAGAGAAAAAGCATGAATTAGGCTTTCTTCCTATTCCGGAGTGGGTTCGAGATAGAATTGCGACCGGAAGATGGAAAGAAATCATCCACCCGTAGAAGTGGGAAAAGAAATAGGAGGGATATCTCCCCCATCACAACCAAAC
This sequence comes from Larix kaempferi, assembly GCA_027924585.1. Taxonomy (NCBI): domain Eukaryota; kingdom Viridiplantae; phylum Streptophyta; class Pinopsida; order Pinales; family Pinaceae; genus Larix; species Larix kaempferi. The sequence continues at coordinate 3,525,698 of BSBM01000104.1, forward strand.
TCCTTTCCTCAGTCCCAAAGGTGAAGAAAGGAAAAAGGAAATTAGCATTTAAAGATAAGACTGAGGATGAGGGAGTTGTTTCAGAAGAGACCCCTTCCAAGAATACCAACCTTTTAAACCTCCCTTACACCAATTCTGAGGAGGATGAATTGCAAGAAGCCGAAGCAGGAAATGAAGAGGTGGTGACGGAACAGAAGCTCCAGGAAGCAGCTCCATCTGTGAAGGAACATGAGACCACCTATGTTAAATTTCCTTCTCCTACACTCATGGAAGAGTAGGGATACGAACATGCAGAATTACCCTTCCCTACACCTATGGAGGAGCAAGGTCAGCAGGTATCCGAAGAACTAATCCATCGAGCAAAGCGTTCTGCCTCACAGAAAATCAATCAACTCCTCCAGCAGGCATATGAATGCGAGATACTCCAGAGAGTCATCAAGGAGAAGAATCAGATGCTGACCAAAAGATATAATGAGTTGTATGTCTCTTTTCAGGGGTTAAGTAGGAAACATGGCAAAATGAGAGGAAGAAGCATTAGGCTGATCAGGTAAAACATCAAGCTGAGGAGGAAGGTCGAATATTTGGAGGGTAAGGAAAAAACTCAGAGTCCCCATCCCAAGGTACATTCGGACCTAGAGACCTTAGCAGCAGCTGCAATCAACTTTGCCGACCCTCCGATTTTGGCCCAGGAGGAAGAAAAATCTAGGTAGCAGGAGATAGAAGCATAGTTCTGTAAACTTTTTGCAGGCTGGATCATCCACTGCTTTCGGTAGCCTGGGCGAACATAGGAGTTTTTCATTAGCTTCCAAATCTCGTTTCGGCAGTTTACGACATGCAAGAAGCACCCTCCCAGATACCGAAAAAGTGATAAAGTTTTCTAGCACTTTAAAGCGGTTCGGTGGTTTAGGCGAAGCATTAATCTATTTCATTAACCACTGAATACCAGGCTTTCGGTTGCTTATCACCTCCAAGCCCAGTTTTGTTAGCTACCGAAAGCACAAAAAATGTAACGGTCTGTCTTTGGGCATCAAAATCCTTTTTTGTTGGTCCTAACATCTTGAAGGCATTTTCCAGGGGATTGATAAGCATTCAAGTGCATCATGATTACCTCTGGTCTCAGACTGAGGGCGCCAGCAGAATTAACAGTGGAATATTCCTACCTATTTTTAGAAAAAGACGCCTACAGGTTTTTGGAGACAGCAGTTTCAAACTCGTCCTCCAACCCCCATATGCTCGTCTCAGCTGTCAAGCGTATTTGTATCAACAAGGATCAGTTATTTTGATCATAATGCATTGTCACATCTTTCATTAACTGTTCTTAGATGTTATTTTTAGTATATTCAATCCATCTTTTGGGATCTGAAAAACTTTGTAATGGCTATAAAGCTCAGAACTGAAGTAGAACGTGGGTTCGATTTTGGAGAGACTTATTGATATTTGTATTCTCAGACTTTTAGTGAGTTCTCAGTAATACAAGCTTCTTTTACTATTTGCTTTCAGATTTTCTGTCTCATATTTCGGTACTCACAATGGATGGTTTATTTGGTTGATCCGGATTTATGTGGGAACGAAACAAAAGATAGCATATACAGAATCATATACAGAGATATATTGCAAATAACACAGTGATACAGTAAACACATATTCTATTAAATAGCGGAAATAGAACAGACTGTAAAATACAATAGCTGGAATGGTGGTAGCTATCTCTGAGAAGAGATGTGGCCGCTATGCTCATTCGTGCCAAGATGAATACAAAGAGAGGCCGAAAGGGCCTATTTATCATAAGCATGAGGGAAAGAATCCCAAACATCCAAAAACCTAACCCTAGAAGATGAACCGTCATAAAGTTTGCGGCCCCAAGGTGGTTAGTTGAACAGTCAACTTCCCGAGGTCATAACTTTTGCATACGATCTTCGTTTAGGGCGCTCGGTAGCCCGTTGGAAAGGTCTAACTGAGATTTACAACTTTCGACTGGGCCCAACTATGTGCCATTGGCAACCATTTGGTCCCCCAAATCACCATAAAATTTCGTTTAGGGCCTCAAAATGGCTTCGGAAGTTTAGGACCCGAAAAACTGCTAAAAATAGTAATCTACCAAAATTGCCAGAAGACTATTTTGAGCCAGTTGGGAGAGGTGGGCCACCACCGATATCCACCTGGATCAATCCTACCTCCTTAGGAAGCAATGGTCTCCATTGCGTTAAATCCCTTATCATATGTCGAGCTGCGTGTCGAGTTGAGCTCTTGGTGTGACATTTGCTGAAGTGGAAAGGTTGCCTTACTTTGACATCTTCCGAGGGTTGTAATTGTTGTTGATGGATGCATTGGAGTTGTCCAACAGTTTTGGTTGTTGTGGTATCCTTGGTATGCACCGATGTGGATGGTTTCTTTTTGGAGGGGCCCCTTGAATGCGTGGCCTTGCATTGTAGAGGTACTCGAATAGGCGATGCTGCACTAACTTTGTGTTTTTCTTGTTTCTGCTGAGTAGAAGCATAATCTACAGAGGTTGTGGATGTATCTGCGATCTGATGTTCACCTTTAGTGGCAATTGCAAATAGGGAAAATTTTCTAGTGTGGGAGATTATCTTCCTTCCCTGCTCGTTTGGGGTAGGTGCAACTATCTCTGGTATCCGATAGAGTTGTCCTCCCAAAGTGACAATGACACTGCGAGGTCGTGATTCATATACAACATGATGCTTCCACATATATGGTTGTCCTAAAAGAACATCACATACTTCAAGTGGGGCCACATCACACAATACCTCATCTTTGAAGGGCTTGATGCCATATGGTAGGCGACATTGGTGACTGACACGGATCCTTCGTCCTTGGCTTAGCCATCCAATGGTGTATGGTTGTGGGTGTGGCGTTATTGGTAGCTCCAATCTCTTGATGACTTCTTCTGAGATCAGGTTCTTCTGGCTGCCGTTGTCCACAACAAAGTGTAGGGGAATTCCCTTCACCCACATCTGTGAGTGGAAAAGGCGCTCCTCTGCCTCCGATTCTTCAGGCTCCTCTGGTTGAATCTGTGTGGTGGCAACAACGGCACTGGGTTCTGCATCAATTATCTGCTTCCCTTTTCGCGCGGCTGTGAAATTAGGTTCCGAGTCAGAATCGGAACTGGGATCTGATTCTAAAGCTTTGATATTAGCCACCAATGACTGTTTTGAGCGACAATCATCAGTGTTGTGCCAGGGGATTTTGTGGAACTCGCACCACTTCCCAGTGTCCTTCTTTGTCTTTTCTTTACCCTTCTTCGCTTGTGGTTGGGACTGGTTGTCCTTTTCCCGCCCCGTGCTCTGCGAGCTAGAGTTTCCCTTGCCCTGCTTCTGCGCAGGTCCAAAGTCACGCTTGTTCTTTTGCTGAAATTTCTACTCAATTTTGACAGCATATCGATAGGCGGATCCGAGTGAAGAGGTTTCCAGGAAATCCATCTCTGTTCGGATGTACCGGTGTAGGCCACTGCGATATTTCAGTACTAGGTGCCGCTCGGAGTCCTTGATACCTAGCTTTGTGCGCAAGGTATGAAATTTGTTGGTGTACTCCGACACTGTTTGGTCCCTCTCTTGATGCAGAATGGTCCATTTTGTGTACTGGTCATCATAGTTTCCAACAGGGTAATATTGTTCCTTGACGGCATCTATAAAAGAGGCCCAAGTGGGATTGGAATATTCAAACAATCCAGACTCGTCTGATGAGTTTTGATCACAATAAGTTTCCCACCAATTTTTGACATGGGGGACGGCCTTAAGGAGCGCAAAGATGATCTTTTCCCTGTCGGAAAATTGGTGGACAGAGAAATACCCTTCTAGTAGATTCAACCATTTATCTAGGGCATCGGCATCGATTTGGCCTTCAAATAAAGGGATATCAAAATTAACTTGTACCTTGAAGGGAGTCGTATCTCCGAAATGGCTGCTCGTTGAGGGTGCATTTGCCGCTGTTGGCATGCGTTGAAGGATCTGGGCGAAATTATCCATCATCTCGTTCCTTTGTCGCGCGAGGGCTTCCTCGAGCAACAACTTGATAGGATCTACTGCTCCGTCGTCTCTCTTTTCTTCCTCCATGGGAGGCCGTTTGGGGCGGCGAGAGTGGTCTTCCCCAAGTGAAACTAGTTCGAGACCCAACTCTCTGTAGCCTGACCTCGTCGGGGACATGCACCGAGAAACAATCAAAGAGCAGACTGCTCTGATACCACTGATCCGGATTTATGTGGGAACGAAACAAAAGATAGCATATACAGAATCATATACAGAGATATATTGCAAATAACACAATGATACAGTAAACACATATTCTATTAAATAGAGGAAATAGAACAGAATGTAAAATACAATAGCTGGAATGGTGGTAGCTATCTCTGAGAAGAGATGTGGCCGCTATGCTCATTCGTGCCAAGATGAATACAAAGAGAGGACGAAAGGGCCTATTTATCATAAGCATGAGGGAAAGAATCCCAAACATCCAAAAACCTAACCCTAGAAGATGAACCGTCATAAAGTTTGCGGCCCCAAGGTGGTTAGTTGAACAGTCAACTTCCCGGGGTCATAACTTTTGCATACGATATCTGTTTAGGGCGCTCAGTAGCCCGTTGGAAAGGTCTAACCGAGATTTACAACTTTCGACTGGGCCCAAATACGTGCCGTTGGCATCCATTTGGTCCCCCAAATCGCCAAAAAATGTCGTTTAGGGCCTCAAAATGGCTTCCAAAGTTTAGGACCCAAAAAACTGCTAAAAATAGTAATCTAACAAAATTGCCAGAAGACTATTTTGAGCCAGTTGGGAGAGGTGGGCTGCCACCGATATCCACCTGGATCATTGGTGCATGTTCATTTTTTTATGCCAGATAGTTGTAATCCTATCTTTGTATTGAGAACTAAATATACATGTTATTTTTTGTTGCTGTGATTAGCCATTTATATACATATTTGTTAATGTATATGTAACTTCGGAATGTATTTCACATATATGTGTATTGTATTCCTATAGAGATGTTATTATTCCTCTATATGGAGGTGTCGTAACTTATACTTGATGGGTTATTAGACCACCTTGTTGGGGTCGGCCCTGTATAAGTCATGTGGGTCAAAGGGTTATTAGACCACCCTATTGGGGGTTGGCCATGTGGTTCAAAGGGTTATTAGACCACCCTTGTGGGGGTCGGCCATGTCAGCATTATGTTAAGTGGTTAAGTTGAAGTCGAGCTAGTCGAGTAAAGGTCAAGTCAAGTTAGTGTATAAATAGAGAGTGTGTCTCTCTCATTTTATACATTCTATTCTCTCACTCACACTTTGGAGAGTGGCGCACTTGTGGAGGAGGAGGCTCTGCTGCTAGGAGAAGACCATCTCTTGTATTCTGGTTGTATCATTGCTCTATCTATGTTTGAGGAAGTTATTGGGGTTTTTCACCTTTATGGTTTTCCCCAAGTAAACTCTGTGTCTCTTGTGTGCTTGCATTATTGTGTCCATGATTGATATGCTGTAGATTTGCTGTACATGTTGTTCTCTCAGTTAAAATCCTAGATCAGATTGAAGTAAATTCTGAAAATTTAACATGGTATCAGAGCTAGCCTGAAAGAAGGCTGATATGACATGTATGACACTTGTTGCACTTACGATGCTAGGGCTTGATATAGCAAAAACCAGTCATCATTGCAGTTTTGCTATAAATCAATTTTGGAAAAGTTTTTGGATCTGAAATGTTTACAGGTCGAAGCTTAGATCCCAATGTACCTTGTATCCAAATTAAAACCTCTAATTCATTGTACTTTGTGATTTATGATCTGTACAATATAGGGTTTCTGCCTCTTCCATATCTGAGTCAAAATCAGGTGACCTTGGGAAAAATGTCATAACTTGGGCTAGGAAGCTCCAAATGAAATTTTGTAAAAAGTGACAGGTAGTACACAGACTGTACTATCTCAAGAAAAATTTTTAGAAGCCGAAGATGAACCAGTGGCACGTGACATGTCATACAATCTCGCTCTGCTGTGTTATCTCATAAACAGGTCACGTTGAAAAACTTGGCATAACTCTCTCTCAGAGAATCCAATTGAGGTCAGACCTATCGGGATGGAAATATAACAGGTCGGGCTATCTTAATAAAATATTTCAGACCCTGTGGATCGAAAAGTTCAGATTTACACCAGAAACAATCAGGTACATATTTTTGTCAAAACAGAATTATTTTTGAGCACCTTCATTCATGGCTTCCGGAATTTAGGGTTTTGGAGAAAGTTGGAATTTTTGTAATCGGAGACCACGGCTGGATCCTACTCATAAAAATAGAAATTTAGAGACCAATATCATATTTTTTGATTGGGCAGAAGGCCGGGCTTGATCAATCCCCAGTTCGGGACTTTGATCAGAAAGATGGAAAATTAGGGCTTTTGCAAAATTTGGAATTTTGGAAATCTGTGAGCACGTCTGGAAGTTCCTCAGAAAAATCAAAGTTTAGAGCTTTGAATCAAATATGTTTGTTGGGTGAAGCTCCAAGAAACTCAAACCCTAATTCAGGGTCCTCCCTAGTGAATCCAGAAATCTAAAAGGCAATTTCGAGGGGTGAAACTTTGCAGTTCTGAAATTATGAATTTACTGACTTGATCAGCTCATCAAGGTGCATATTTCTATTCTTTCAGAATTTTGAAATTCAAATTTTGAATTTTTGGGGTTTCTTTGACAAACCCTAATCCAGCTCCAGGTCCAGTTCTTGCAAATCAAGTGGATTGGGTTAATCCTAGAAGAAGATGGATTGGTCACCTGCATAAGTGAAGAAGTTCCTGTCTCAGAGGGAGATGAGGCTAAGGCCTTCCATAAGAATATTACAAGCAATCTTGACAGGTATGGCTTACAGGTATGTTTCAAATTCTATTCATAGTTAAGTTTATGATATGTTTGTCTTGATATCAGTACAGTACAATCTTGATTAATTACTAGACTTGTTGTATTACCTTAATAGAAGATATTCATTGATTAAGGTTTTGACACTTATGATTGTACTAATGCATTGTGATGTTGTATGAGGTTTATGTTGTTCACTAACATGAAAGGTACACCAAGAAAGACAAATCATGTTCTAGTTCAAGAACATATGATCATGATGACATGAAGACAAAGATTCATCCATTGTCATGGATCACTTATAAAATCTACTTACGAGGTATGTATAACTTGGTTCTACAATGGATAACTTGTGAGACATGCAGGTTACTAGCACAAGTCATTGAAGAGAACCATAAGACATTATGCGGGTATGTTAGACATAACTAGCTAGCATGCTAATCCAGGTATGTTTTTCCTATATCAAGCTAGAATCCTACCTTGTGTTAGGATCTTATACTGTTGTGTTGTTGATAATGATTATTCATGAAGTCACAGGTTTGAATAGTCATGGTTGTATGCATATTATGTTTCTTACCATAATTGATGATATGACTAACCAGAAGAATCATGAAGGTATAGGTTTGAGTAATCATAGGTTTTATGCATATTATATCTCTTATCTTGATTAATGATTTAACTAACTAGAAGAGTCCTATGATCATGTAAGAATATGCATGAGTAAAAGAAGACTTCCCTGAAACCTTGAATACTAATGCTTATTATCTGTGTTTGAAATGATCCTGACTATATATGCTTTAGATTATTGTGTTTTGATAATATTAAGATTATACTAATGAATTTTTGATTGTGTATGAGACCTCAAGGATAACACAATGATGATACTAATAAGCATGCATAGTGATTAAGGATGGATGTAAGTTCAAGGACAAGTAATCCAGGAAGCAAAGATCAAGAGGGAGCACACTCTAGTTGTTCCTGCAAAAAAAAAAGTAAAGGAGCACACTTCAGTAGTTTCTGCAAGGATGCAGATATTCAGAGCGAGTTGACCACTTTTCACAATCCACATTAGAATGGAGTTGCAAAGATTCAGAGGGAGTCCACCCAGCAACCAAACAAAGATAAGTATTTGAATTGTCATTTCTTACATAATGTTATTTAATGATGTATATGCTTATGTTCCTAGAATTAGGTTGTGTATTATGCATATTAGAATAGTTGCAATGATGAACGGTATACTACTAATATACATGGGTAAGTGGCCTATGGCACTGTACAACATTCCATTGCTACTTATCTAGAATGAAACCTCTTTGCTGACATGTTAGGAGTTGTGCACACTCATAACAATGTTCTGGTAGAGATTGGAAGACATCTAGAAAGTTACGGAATATGGATAAATGTTGTATTGAAGCATTGGCTAAGATAATTGCATGACTGTATGACATATTTATTTATATGTAAGAATTTGTTCTGAAAACTATGAGATGTTTTCTAAAAATGCAATTTAAGTTGTTGTGTAGGAAAGATCATATACCATCACCTACAAAAGGACTACAACATTTGTTCAGCGACAAAGTTATCTATTGAAAATATTGAAGATATTGAAGTTCCCAGGGTTTGGGAAGAATTCCATGATCGAGGAGTACCAGTTGTTAAATTTTGAGCATTAATTCACAATACTCTAGGATCTTTGCTGAGAGAATAAAATCTACAGTATATCAATGCATGACAATCACAATATGACAAGCATCACAAGAATCAAAATCATAAAGATAAGAGACACAGAGTTTCCATGGGGAAAACCCTAAGGTGAAAAACCCCACAACTTCCTCAGAGATAGAGAGAGAAATGGCTCAACCAAAGTACAATCAAATAACACTGAGATAGTCTCCTGATAGCAGATGATCCTCCTCCTCACTAGTGCGCCACTTTTCAAGTGAGAGTGAGTTACTTTTTCGAGTGTATGAAATAGAGATCTCCGATCTCTATTTATACTAACCTTTTTTCCCAATGACCTTATGGGGCCGACTTGTCTATCTAGATACATCCACATTATATTATATATAATTCAGAGCTGACCCCACATGGTGGTCTAATAACCCATTGGAAAGTACACACACTTGCGACACTTGTCAATCCACATGACGACACTTCCTTATAGAGGAATAACACATCTCTTATAAGGGTACAATAAATATATATAAAATACACAGATGAAATACATTTCGAAGTTACATATACATTAACACTCCCTCTTAACTAGGAAGGTATTTCTCGACACAGATCTGCTAGACAAGTCTTCTTCTCAGGATCATCGTCATCATCATCATCACTGCTGCTGCTATCTCAACCAATCTCTGACTCTACTCGTCATAGGAAGTTCTATAGAGCCAGTCCTTTTTCATACTGGATGTAGGCCCACCATCTGCAGGTCTTCATCATCACTGGCCATACTGTGGAATTCTTAGGACTCATTAGGTATGTCACAAAACCTAGCTGCAGCATCCCAGGCTATTACGAGCACACAGCTCTACCTGTAGGATCTTCCAGGAGCACATTACATGTGACCCATCAGAAAACCTGGCTGAAGCATCCCAGGCTGTTACGAGCACACGGCTCTACCTGTTGGATCTCCCAGGATCACATTACATGTGATCTCACCAAAAAACCTGGCTAGAGCATCCCAGGCTGTTACGAGCACACATCTCTACCTGTCGGATCTCCCAGGAGCACATTACATGTGGTCCACCACAAAACATGGCTGAAGCATCTGAGGCCTTTTTCATCCTGTCCAGATCTGCCAGGAGCAAATTACATGTGGTCATGGCAAAACCTAGCTGAAGCATCTGAGGCCTTTTTCATCCTGTCCAGATCTCCCAGGAGCAAATTACATGCCATAGGACAAAACCTCGAAAGAACATCTGCCAGATATCCCAGGGCATCGAATTACATGCCATAGTAAAAACCTCAAAAGACTATCTACAGATCTCCCAGGGCACAAATTATATGTCCTCCCAAGCAAAAACTCAAAAGAGCATTTGCCAGATGTCCCAGGGCACTGAATTACATGCCATAGGAAAAACCTTGAAAGACCATCTGCAAATCTCCCAGGGCACAAATTGCATGCTTACCTGCATAACCTGTTCCACGGCCACAGAGTATCAACCTGATACTCACCATACATCATCCTGATGTACACATGATCACCCTGATCATCATCACTGCAACATTCTGCTGCATGTCATCTGGACAAGCTCATCATCCACGATCATCCTGATCATACAATGCATCCATCTGATGCACACCAATTATCTACCTGATACATATCATCATACATAGTGTATCCACCTGATACATAGATACATGATCCACTCAATGTATCCATCAACATACATGATCTACCTGATCATACCTGATACATATCAATATACATGATCTACCTAATCATCTAATCTATCCACCTGATACATATACAGATACATGGTCCAAGCATCCAACATGATGCATATACAAAATACATACAAATGATCCAACTGATCATATCCAGCATCCAACATGATGCATACATACATATGAATGATCCAATTGATCATATCCAGCATCCAACATGATGCATACATACATATGAATGATCCAACTGATCATATCCAACATCCAACATGATGCGTACATATAAATGATCCAACTGATCATATCTAGCATCCAACATGATGCGTACATACATATAAATGATCCAGCTGATCATATCCAGCAGAAACCAGAACATCATCCTGATGTTCATCATCCAGCGCTTACATCCACAGCCATGTGAAGGATTCTCCTTCCAACATGCTTGGAATGGCTTCAGCAAATGTGTCCATCACTTCTTCCTTGAAGTTTCCTCAATCTGAAGAATTCCAAGCCTCTCTTTGAAGTACTCGAACTTCACCTTGGCTAGTGGCTTCGTTAGCACATCTGTAATCTGCTCGTCCGTCACAACATACAGGAGCTTCATGGCTCCTCTCTGCACCATATCTCTGATATAGTGATATTTGATCTCTATGTGTTTCGACCTTTCATGAAACACTGGATTCTCGGACAGCTTCACACAACTCTGGTTATCACAGAAGATACTAGTAGCATCCAACGGGAGATCAAATAACTCAAACAGTGGCTTCCGTAGCCATACTGCCTCACAACTAGCTGAACAGGCTGCAACATACTCTGCCTCAGCTGTACTTAGTGCTACGCAGGACTGCTTCCTGCTAAACCAAGAGATCACACCTGATCCCATACTAAAGCAGCATCCAGATGTGCTCTTCCTATCTGCAGCACTGCCAGCCCAATCTGAATCAACATAACCCTCCAGGTTAAACTTTTGATTCACTTCATACTTGAGCCCATAATCCATAGTACCCTCCAGGTACCTTAGAACATGCTTTACAACAATAAGGTGAACACTCCTCGGATCCATCAAGAATTGGCTCAATGTGTTCATAGCAAAGCAAATGTCCAGTCTCGTGTTTTTCAGGTACATCAAGGACCCAATCATCTGACGATACATGGAGACATCAACCGGCTCAGATGAGGCATCACATAGAAGCTTCAAATTTGATGCCATAGGTGTGGCCATGGCCTTGCAATCCATCATCCCGAATCTCTTCAGGATATCTACTATGTACTTCCCTTGACCAAGGAAGATCCCACCTACACTCTGCCACACCTCCATACCTAGGAAATAGTGCATCATTCCCAAATCTTTCATATCGAATTCAGCAGCAAGCTTCCTCTTAGTGTCTGCAATCAGTCTATCATCTCCTGTTACAAATAGGTCATCCACATATAGGAGTAGAATCACAAGATTCCCTTCCTCAACCTTGTATTAAAGGTTGGAATCCACTTTACTTTTGGTAAAGCCCAAACTAGATAAGAAACTATCCATCCTACCATACCAGGTTCTAGGAGCTTGCTACAAGCCATACAATGATTTCTTCAATCTGCACACATGTGACTCCCTGTCAGGTCTTGGGACTACATCCCAAACATCTTCTTCATGATCGATGGATCATGGCATTCCATTTCTTCATCCCAGATCCTGGGAACTTCAATATATTCAATATATATCTTTGTTGCTGGAACAAATGTTGTAGTCCTTTTGTAGGTGAAGATATACGGTCTTTCCTACAAAACAAGTTAAATTGAATGATTAGAAACATCTCATAATTTTTAGAACAAATTCATTACGCATAAAGAAATATGTCATGCAGTCATGCAGTTATCTTAGCCAATGCTTCAATACAACATTTATTCATGTTCCACAACTTTCTAGATTCCTTCCAGTCTCTACCATAACATTGTTAAGAGTTTGCACTACTCTTAACATGTCAGCAAAGAGGTTTCATTCTAGATAAGTAGCACTGGAATGTTGTACAGTTCCATAGGCCACTTACCCATCACATGCATATTAGTAATATACTGTTCATTAATGCAATCATTCTAATATGCACAATACATCTCCTAAGTCTAGGAACATAAGCATAATATTATTTAAACAAGCAAATTAGGAAAGAAATGATAATTGAAATGCTTATCTTTGTTTGTTTCTTGGGTGGACTCCCTCTGAGTCTTTGCTTCCTGGCAGGAGCTGCTGAAGTAGCTTCTTCTACACCTTTATGTTGTGGAATATAGGATGATGGTCAAATCCCTCTGAAAATATGCATCCTTGAAGGAGCTGCTGGAGTGTGATCCCTCTTGATCTTTGCTTCTTGGATTATCTGTCCTTGAACTTATATTCATCCTTGCTGACATCAATCTTCTTGAACCCATAAAATACCTCTTCTGTTGTCTTGTTGTCCAATATCTTGTGGGGTGTTCTATTCTACACATATACAGCTGTTCTAGCTGCTTCTGGCCATAGATGCATAGGTAGATCCTGGTCATGTAGCATTTCCCTTGCTGCTTCCATGATAGTTTTGTTCTTCCTTTCTGCAACTCCATTCTGTTGTGGATTATAAGGAGCAGTCAACTCCCTCTTAATCCCTGAATCACTACAAAGCTTCTTGAAGTCATTTGAGGTGAATTCTTGACCATTGTCGGATCTGAATGTTTTGATCTTCTTGTCAGTTTGATTCTCCATCAAGGTTTTGAATTCCTTGAATTCATCAAGCACCTCATCTTTTCTCTTCAAGAAGTATATCCAAGTCTTCCTGGAGAATTCATCAATAAATGAGACATAGTAAACATACCCACTCAGGGAGCTGGATGACATAGGACCACATACATCTGAGTGGATGATTTCTAGGATGTCTTTTGCCTTGCTTTCACTGCTTGGGAAAGCCTTCTTAATGTTCTTACCTTTTGCACATCCTTTGCAAACACCTTCATGTTTGGTCTTGATTTCAGGAAGACCCTCTACTACCTTGCTTGTAATTGGAAGTGGCCTATAGTGCATATGAGAAAGTATTCTATGCCAAAGTTCACTTGGCTCCATGGATTCATGCACCATGGCATGTTCAGGTTGTCCCTTTAATTTATACAAACCTCCCTCTTGCTCTCCAATCACTACTACATCATCTATGTTCTTTCCCTTTGGCCACATTAGGACTTGTCCATCCACAAATGCAACCCTCATAACTTTTGCATCCAATGCATAGATGGAGAGTAAGTTCTTCTTGAGCCCAGGTACATAAAGTACTTCTTTCATCTTCAAGTATTTTCCAGAATCTAGGTTGTAGGAGGCTTCACCACTTCCTTTGATTGGGTATTGATAATCATCCCCAAGTTTCACCTTATGGGGTGATTCATGTTCAGATAGATTCACAAAAGAGTTTTTAAACCCAGTCATGTGTTTGGAAGCCCCACTATCAATTAACCAATCATTACAACCATGGGAGATGGTACCTGTGAGAGCAGAGATCAGAACATACTCTTCTTCACTTGATGAGTCATCATTACTATCACTTTCTGCCCTAGCCTTCTTCTTCTTGTTGGAGTTGTTGTTGTCCTTCTTCTTCTTGGGACAATTTATGGCAATATGTCCTTTCTCATTACAGGTGAAGCATATTCTTCTTTCTTTGAAGTGATGTGAAGATTTCTTGGAGTGAGATGGCTCTCTCTTGGACTTCCCTTTCTTGGTGTGAGTTGTGAGAGCTTGATCTTCATTTCCCATCTTTTCTTCTCGTGCCACAAGCCTTGCTTCTTCTTGTGAGCATTCTTTCTGTAGTCTACTAAAGGAGATCAACTTCTTCCTTGCACAAATTCCTTGGATAAAGGAATCCCATGACCTGGGTAGGCCATTTAGAGTGGTCATCACCACTTCACCATTCTCCACCAATTCATCCACTGCTTCTAGCTGTTCCTTGATCTGGGAGACCCTTTAAAAATAAGATTGAATGGTTTCTCCATTCTGAAATTTTACTCTCAATTGGTTTCGCAGGGTCATCTTCCGATTTATGTTCTTCCCTTCAAACAGCTTGGTCAAAGAGTCAAACATCTCCTTGGGTGTCTTAAGAGAAGACACATGGGGTATGAGATGGTCTTTGATAGAATCAAAAATGATTCTCTTTTCCTTGACCAAGTTATTCTTGTGCAATACCTTGGCCTCTTCATCCTCTGGGATAAGGATGTCTTCTTTCACATATAAGTCCAACTCATTTTCTTCCAGGATTAACCCAATCCTATACTTCCAGGCTCGGAAGTTATCAGCCCCTTCAAGCTTATCCTCAAGCTTAGTGTGAAGAGACATCTTATAGAGTACTTCAAATGGAAATAGAAAAGATTTAGATCTCACCACTTGAAGTGCTAAAAACTGGATCTGGTCCCGGATTAGGGTTTGTCAGAGAAACCCTAAAAATTCAAAATGTGAATTTCAAATTTCTAAAAGGATAGAAAGATGCACCTTGGTGAGCTGATCAGCCTGGTGCATTCAGAATTTGAGATCAGCAAAGTCTTCCCTTTCAGAATTGCCTTTTTGTCCTCCTGGGTTCACTAGGGAGAGCCCTGAATTAGGGTTTGAGTTTCCCAGAGATCTACCCAGCCAAAAATCTCGATCCAAAGCTCTAAACTTCTATTTTTGCAAGTATCTTCCAGCTGTGTCTTCAGATTCCAGAAATTCCTATTTTTGTGGAAACCCTAATTTTTAGTGCCAAATATGAAAATGCTCGGAACTGAGTTCTGATTGGACAAATAGATGCGCCTTGATGAGTAGAGTCAATCTACTATACCTATTTTCAAAAATATGTGGATAGAAACCCAATAAACAAGGAACTCAAGCTTCCGTCACTGCAAAATGTCTTCTTCTCAGGTTAGCTCTGATACCATGTTAAATTTTGAGCATTAATTCACAATACTCTAGGATCTTTGCTGAGAGAATAACATCTACAGTATATCAATGCATGACAATCACAATATGACAAGCATCACAAGAATCAAAAGCATAAAGACAAGAGACACAGAGTTTCCGTGGGAAAAACCCTAAGGTGAAAAACCCCACAACTTCCTCAGAGATAGAGAGAGCAATGGCTCAACCAAAGTACAACCAAATAACACTGAGATAGTTTCCTGATAGCAGATGATCCTCCTCCTCACTAGTGTGCCACTTTTCAAGTGAGAGTGAGTTACTTTTCTGAGTGTCTGAAATAGAGATCTCTGATCTCTATTTATACTAACCTTTTTGCCCAGTGACCTTATGGGGCCGACTTGTCTATCTAGATACATCCACATTATATTATATATAATTCAGGGCCAACCCCACATGGTGGTATAATAACCCATCGGAAAGTACACACACTTGTGACACTTGTCAATCCACATGACGACACTTCCTTATAGAGGAATAACACATCTCTTATAAGGGTACAATAAATATATATATAATACACAGATGAAATACATTCCGAAGTTACATATACATTAACACCATTCGATCATGAAGATGTTTGGGATGCAATCCCAAGTCCTGAAGGGGAGTCTGTAGTGACTTCCAAGAGGATCTACAAGATCAAGCATGCTGCAGGTGGTAGCATAGAGACTTTTGCTCCTGTAGCCAGATACACTTCCATTAGATCCGTACTTGCTCGAGCTGTAGTGATGAAGTGGAAGATACACCAGATGGATTTCAAGACAGCCTTCTTGAATGTTGTAGTTGAAGAAGAAGTGTATGTGAAGAAGCTACTTGGTTCTGAGACACATGATAGGGAGTCATATATGTGCAGAACTTGGTATGGTAGGATAGACAACTTTCTATTTTGTTTGGGCTTTACCAAGAGTAAAGTGGATTCCAAACTTCACTACAAGGTTGAGGAAGGCAATCCAATGATACTACCTGGATGACCTGTTTGTAACAGGTGAGGATAGATTGATTGCTGACATGTAGCGGAAGCTTGCTGCCAAGTTCGAGTTGAAGAACTTGGGGATGATGCACTATTTGTTTTTGGCATGAAGGTGTGGCAGAGTGTAGATGGAATCTTACTTGGATAAGGGAAGTATGTAGTAGAGATCCTGAAGAGGTTCAAGATGATGGACTTCAAGGCTATGGCCACACCTATGGCATCGAATCTGAATCTTCTGTGTGATGCTTCATCTGATCCAGTTGATGTCACGATGTATCGTCAGATGATTGGGTCCTTTATGTACCTGATGAACACAAGACCAGATATTTTATTTGCGGTGAACACATTGAGCCAGTTCCTGATGGATCCAAGGAGTGTTCACCTAGTTGTTGTAAAGCATATTCTAAGATTGGGAAAGCAGTGCTGCATATAGGGATCAAGTGTGATCTCTTGGTTTAGCAGGAAGCAGTCCTGCGTAGCACTAAGTACAGCCGAAGCAGAGTATGTTGCGATGGATGAGCAGGTTGCAGATGTATTGACCAAGCCGTTGGCCAGAGTGCAGTTTGAGTACTTCAAAGAGAGGCTTGGTGCACTTTAGATCGAGGTTCCTTCCAAATGGAAGTGATTATATCTGGAATATGAAGATGCACATGAGCTTTTTTGACATGGTTGATGTGTTCTCCCTTGGTCATGATGTAATTGCTGAGCCATTTTTCACATGGTGGTAGATGTGTTCTCCCATGTCGGTGGTTTAAGTGTTGGATGATGTGCATCTGGGCTGTGCTTCCTGGATGATGAGATGATCTGAAGAGGATGATACTATGATGATGAGGAGGATAATCGATGATGAGCATCAGGACGATGCTCTAGTTACTACTCTGTATATGTATATATGCATCATGTTGGATGCTTGTTATGATTAGTTGGATCATTTATATATATATGCATCATGTTGGATGTTGGATATGATTAGTTGAGTCATTTATGTATGTATGCATCATGTTAGATGCTGGATATGATCAGTTGGATCATTTGTATGTATTTTGTATATGAGTCATGTTGGATGCTTGGACCATGTATCTGTATATGTAACAGGTGGATACTGAGATCATGTATGTTGATATGTATCAGGTGGATACATTGTGTGGATCATGTATCTGTGTATACATCAGGTGGATACATTGTATGATTAGGTAGATCATGTATGATGATATGTATTAGGTAGATACTTGGTATGAATTGTATGATTAGGATGATCGTGGATGACGAGCTTCTCCAGATGACATGCATCAGGACGATGTAGTGATGATGATTAGGATGATAATGTGTACATTAGGATGATGTATGGTGAGTATCAGGATGATACTTTGTGGCCGTGGATCAAGTTGTGCAAATGAGCATGTCTGGGAGATCCTATAGGTCAGAGTTGTGTACCCGTAATAGCTTGGGATGCTCTTTCAAGACATTGCTCTTGGAGGACATGTAATTTGTGCCTTGGGAGATCTTCAGGTCAGAGTTGTGTACCCATAACATCCTGAGATGCTCCTGCGAGGTTTTGTTCTATGGTATGTAATTTGCTCCTAGGAGATCTGGATAGGATGAAAAAGGCCTCAGATGCTTCAGCTAGGTTTTGCCATGACCACATGTAATTTGCTCCTGGGAGATCTGGACAGGATGAAAAAGGCCTCAGATGCTTCAGCCAGGTTTTTTGGTGGACCACATGTAATGTGTTCCTGGGAGATTCGACAGGTAGAGCTGTGTGCTCGTAACAGCCTGGGATGCTTCATCCAGGTTTTGTGGTGAGATCACATGTAATGTGCTCTTGGGATATCCGACAGGTAGAGATGTGTGCTCATAATAGCCTGGGATGCTTCAGCCAGGTTTTGTGATGGGTTACATTTAATGTGCTCCTAGGAGATCCGACAGGTAGAGCTGTGTGCTTGTAATAGCCTGGGATGCTTTAGCTAGGTTTTGTAATGGGTCACATGTAATGTGTTGCTGGGAGATCCGATAGGTAGAGCTGTGTGCTCATAGAAGCTTGGGATGCTGCAACTAGGTTTTGTGATGCATGTAACAAGTCCCGAGGATTCCATAGTATGGCCAATGATGATGAAGACCTGCAGGTGGTGGGCCTAAATCTAGTATGAAAAAGGACTGGTTCTGTAGAACTTCCTATGACGAGTAGATTCAGATATTGATTGAGATAGCAGTAGCAGTGATGATGATGATGACTCGATGATGATTATCTAGTGACGATGATCTAGAGAAGAAGACTTGTGCTAGACGACCTGTGTCAAGAAATACCTTCCTAGTTAAGAGGGAGTGTTGATGTATATGTAACTTTGGAATGTATTTCACATATATGTATATTGTATTCCTATATAGATGTTATTATTCCTCTATACAGAAGTGGTTGTATTCATATAGAGATGTTATTATTCCTCTATACGGAAGTGTCGTCATTTATATTGTAAGTGTCATAACTTATACTTGATGGGTTATTAGACCACCCTATTGGGGGTTGGCCATATGGGTCAAAGGGTTATTAGACCACCCTAGTGGGGGTCGGCCCAGTCAACATTATGTTAAGTGGTTAAGTTGAGGCTGACCTAGTTGAGTAAAGGTCAAGTCAAGTTAGTGTATAAATAGAGAGTGTGTCTCTCTCATTTTATACATTCTATTCTCTCACTCGCACTTTGGAGAGTGGCGCACTTGTGGAGGAGGAGGCTTTGCTGCTAGGAGAAGACTATCTCTTGTATTTTGGTTGTATCATTGCTCTATCTATCTCTGAGGAAGTTATTGGGGTTTTTCACCTTTATGGTTTTCTCCAAGTAAACTCTGTGTCTCTTGTGTGCTTACATTATTGTGTCCATGATTGATATGTTGTAGATTTGCTGTACATGTTGTTCTCTCAGTTAAGATCCTAGATTAGATTGAAGTAAATTCTGAAAATTTAACAATACTTCTGTGTATGAGTCTGTTGACACGATAAGGATTCACTCCCATTAATATTTTATCAACCCTCTGAATAGCAGTAGTCAAAGCCTTGTCTACCTGAGCGTCTCTATGTGTGTTCTGAGTGTGTGAGTTTTGATCTCAGTCATCCAACTTGATCCAAACAAACCCCATCATTTAAGATAAGTTTAAGTTAATAGGCATCTCTGAAATACAACCTAGGAGAGCTTCCTGGAGTGATAACAAAAGGATTAAAATATTTGTTGGATCAACCAAATCTGAATGCAAGGCAAGCTAGGTGGCTAGCTTTCCTTAGAGAGTATGATTTCGAAATTCAACGCATTAAGGGAAAGGAAAATAAGGTTGCTGATGCCTTAAGCAGAAATACTAGGCTAAATTTTTTTTCAGCAATCAGTACGTATAAAACTGATCTGGAAAATTAGATTAAGGAAAGAATCGGTATGGATGAAAAATATCAGAATTTACTTAATAAAATTGCCGAAGATAATGCTAAAAATTCTATAACAGATTTCAGAATTGATGAAAGAGAGTTACTGCTGTATAAAAACAAACTTTATGTTCCTAATGTTGCTGAAATTAAGTTGTTGATTTTAAATGAATTGCATAAAAGTCCATACTCAGCACATCCTAGTTACCAGAAGATGATAACTATGTTGAGAAAAGATTATTTTTGGCCATGTATGAAAAGTGAAGTAGCTGAATATATTGCTAGGTGTATAGAGTGTCAGCAAGTAAAGGATAAACACTGACACCCAACTAGTTTGTTGCAGCCACTACCTATTCCAAATTGGAAGTGGGACATAATTAGTATTGATTTTATTACTGGTTTACCTTTTGAAATCTTGTCTAGGGTAGGACTAGTGGCATATCAGTTGGCATTACCACCGAATCTTAAAGTACATAATGTATTTCACATCTCTCTTTTGAAAAAGTATGTGCATAATGCTACTCATGTGATTAATTGGAATGATGTAGAGGTGGAACCAGAAGGCGATTTTCTGGTGGAACCAGACTGTATCCTTGGCAAGAGGGAAATTTTGCTTCGTAATCGTGCCATTGGACAGGTTAAGGTGCAGTGGAAGCACCTTAGTCCAGACGAAGCAACTTGGGAATTGGAAAGTAATATGCGGGTGGCATATCCAATGCTGTTCCAGGAGGAACAAAAGGATGATGAATAAAGTAACATTGAGGACGATGTTGAACTTAAGAGGGGGTGTTTTTCACATACCCAAACTCTAGACATTTTATGTTATGATTAAAAAATTATGTTTTATTTTTATTGTAAAGATTTATGACTATTGACCAGGTGGGGTCAAGGACGACTGTAATTAATTACTTTGAATGTTTTATTATTAATAAATAAAAGTGGAGACAAACATCCAAAGGAGACTGTTGAATGAGTGTTCACTGACCCACTAGGAGGAATGGACTGGGGTGGAGAGAAAAGTGACACTTGGCAGCATCCTCAACTCACTTCTAACTATTGCAGGGGGGAAACTTCCCTAGTTTTATGGTCATGTTCCCTAAGAAAGTGGAACTGAGCAGGTGGCTCATTTACTAAACAAACTGACCAAAGAACTAGGCATACTACTTATCTACCCATTGAATTTAGCAGGAGGATGTTCATTCTTACCTTGTGATAATTTCTGAGCACAAGAGATTCGATGAGGGGAAAGTTAGAAGTGATTGAGTGAATTAAGACTACATTCTGAACTAGTGCAGCCAAATTGCTGAGTTCAATATTACTAAAAGTAGGAAGTACTTTTGCTGAGTTGCAATGGAATTTATTCCATTACTCCACACAACATCTTCATCCTAGTGGTTCAGTGAACAGGCTCGGGGGTCCTAAGGCAAGTAACTTGGATGTATTCAGGAGCAGGTTGGGTGGAACAGGCTCCTTTGGTTGTTCGTTTCTTCTACAAGTTACCAGGTTCAATTTGTGTTATCTTATTTTACTTCTGTTAAGATTATTACAACAGTTATGATGTAATTATGCTATCAGTTTTCTATTTCCTCTCAAATATTCTGATCTGTCAACAAATAATTCATTTCTGCAATTTACCTTTGATGAAGGGTTTAACTGCAGATTAAGTTTAATTGGATAAATAAATAGCTAAGAATTTGCTAAATGAATGATAGAAATAAATTTCGTCCCTGCATTCTTCCACACATTGTTTAAAATACCGTAGTCTAGTACACGAAAGATAGAATTTAAATAGATGTGAAATATAGTACTGTAAATAGATTCAAAGTGTTGAATTTTATAAACAAATCTATTTTATTTTCAGAATAAATACATGATCTATTTCCATATAAATATAATGTTCCTTTCAGTTAAATTGCTAACTAGGAAACTTAAATATTTCTACATTTTGTGTAGTCACATAAATACTAACATATGCATTCGAATGATCTCATACATTAAATGTTTATACTCTGTTTATAGTAGTATATTTATCAGAATCAAATAAAATTACTTTCCAACTATTTGTTCTTATCTCTTTTTCCATTTAGTATTTTCAAATAAATATTTCATATTTCATTTATACATTTTCAAGAAAACATTTATAAGTTAAACAATAACTTAAAGCGTTCAAAACATTGAATTCATAGTGCTAGCGTTAATCAAAATAAAGTATAGTATTGCAGGAAAGAAATATTAAATTCACACTATCATTATTTAGACATATATTACTGTGTATACTTTATAATTCGAATTTAGAATAGATTTAGAGCATTAAATAAATCTATTATTTATTCTGGGTTTAAAAACCTTGATAAAAAATTTCCATGTAGATTTTACAAGGAACATTACACATTTGTTTACCAAACAAGAATGTACTAAGAACATGTTTCGAAACCATCCATGACTTCCTTTAAAGACAAACCATAAGTTTGGGCATTTTACCCTCGACAGGGTCACAACTCGCCTAAGGCTCGGGTTGTTAAACAAAACCTGAGTAGTTTAAACACAGCATCATGCTTAACCCTAAATCCATTTTCATAACAGACTCAACGTAACTTGGAGGTGGCGAAGGCATATTTTTAGTTGTGCATCAACTTCACATTTGCAAAACCAAAATCAACTTAAAACTTCCCATTCAAATACTCTTCGAAATAACTGAAACTAGAGCCAAGACCAAGGTTTAAAACCCCATACCACAATGTAAACATAATGATTTTTCCACAAAAATTTCATCCAGTCTTATGACAAAAGCATTTTCGATTTAAGACAAACTGTTAACATTGGATTTTCATATTTATAACAGTGTTCAATAAGAATTTGAATTTTAAAGCTTCAATAGCAAACTGTAACAGTAACTGAAGCAAAACATATTGAAATGATGCAAGCTACAGATCAAGGGGAAAGCCCTCATAATCAAAAGCCTTACGGCTTCAAGTTTAAAATTACAATCAACTGCACAACCACGTATATGCCTTCGAAACCCGGCGAAAAGAAAAACAAACAAAACCTTCGCAAATGTTGGAAACCCCTAAAGGATGTCACCGAGGCTTACTAGGACATCAAGCATCCATTTTCTTTACGGGCTAACAAAAACATCTTTCCCGAGAGGTAGACCTGCCAGGAATTACACACAACATTAAAGTTAGAATGAAAGCTTAAAGCAAAGGACATTTCCAAACACTTAACTACTGGAAAACACAACTATAGTATAAAACATTACCTGATCTTTATCTAGAAACAACGACTCCTTCAATGCATAAAGTTTGTGCCCGAAGCACCATATTTTACTCCGAGAAGAACCCAAGGTCTATTCGTATTGCATGTCCGAAGCACATCTGAACACTCAACTTTTCTAAATAATCACGATGTTACCCGATGGGTTTAACATGGTTACACTCATAGAAGTTCGGACTGTAAAACACTGCAAACCATTGAAACATTGGTAAAACCCTACTAGCAACAAGTCACAATATCAAAACTTCAAACGCATTACATTATGGTGTTAAACCTGTACATTACACTCTCTTTTACAACACTCTTACTACCAGATGCAGGCAGTTGGTCACACCATCGAAACCTTGGAAGGAAAAAATAAGTTATGGTTACAAACCCTAGAAACTAGAGGGCCTATCGGCCTCTCCCTCCCCACTCACTCATGCAAAATGAATGCTACAGGAATGGTCTCGACGGTAGTGTATGGGAAGGTTAGGGTTTATCCCAAAACCCGAGAACACCTACAAGATCAACAGTGATGATCCAGCCACCAAGGCCTACATTGTTACGACCACCAACTGCATTAAATTGCGTTAAATACCAATGTCACCAACAACAAAATGACCTTCCAACATAAAGATCCAGCTAGGACCTTACCATACTAATCCATGTACAGCTCGACAAGTTTATATTGCCCAGTTAACGGTCATACCTTACCTCCAGTTTATTCACATGAAGTTCTCCACGAGAGAAGCCATCGAGAAATCCACTGAGGTAGCAGTTATGGAAACATTTAATCTCTAAGATTTTGGTTTGAGTGCCTATCAATGCATACCCACTACAGTGTTAAAACCTTGATCATTATCGTGGTTTGGCATATAATCATATAGGTTGGGGTTGTATTGTTTATACTATAGGAATGTTACATGCATACAATTTACGATTATAGTTTTTGCATTTGATTATGCATATAGTTTCACACCTTCGGGTTATTTTATATATGATTGTTTAGAGAGTTCAAGTATATAGTATCATACTTTGTCTTATTGCATATAGGTGATGCATATAGGCTTATGCATATTGCTTATAGAATTAGTAATATGCACATTAAACACATCAGTGTTGCCAAATCAAACCTTAACCAAAGTGCATAATAAAAGTATCTTGATTACAATTATTGTAATTCAAATATATTTCAACACATTTCCTATAGTTTTTTATGAAACAATATATATATAATGTAATACAATGATTATCCATAGTTTCGGATAATAGTAGGTATTAGGAATTTAAGTACAATGTCATAGTTCTCACTTATAGTAGGTTGCTAAGCGAATTTCATTAGTTAAACAATGATTGCTATAGCTAAACAAAGTATACAGAGTTAATCAATCCAAAGACATTAAATACCTGATAAGTATGTAGAGCATATAATTACTCTAAAAACATTCATACTTCAACTTAGAAACTAACTATGTACAACAAGTAATATCTGAATACATTTTCATGCTTCAATTGAAATATTCTGTCTTACCTGTAGTTTGCAAATAGAATTCAGGAGCGTTAGCTAGCGATAACTAAGTAAGCCTCGGGGCTATTCAAGGACCCCTTCATTTCATCAAAACAAACATTTAGTCTAGAGAACCATCATTCTTAACATAGAGCGAAAATCCGGTGTCATGCTTTTGAACGTTTAAATACATAATGCAAGTATTGTGATTCTTGAAAACATTTCGGCATGTGATTGACGATAAAAGACAAAATGGAATTTTCAAAACACTAGTCAAAGATAATAGAAGTGACAATAGATGTCATTGTTCATAAGAAAAGTAAACCTTTATTCTTAACAATAGATTATAGAAGTTGTCATCGTTAAGCATATTTTATTTAAATGCCTAGGTATGTTTAAAGTTAACATTTTAATACTTCCGCATAGCAAACACAAGCAGTTAATGCTACTCAAAAAAATTTAAATTTTAGTGAATTTTTGGGGATGTTACATCCTCCTATGTTTCATATTGTCATAGGGTAGATTGATTAGAGGATTCACATGACATGATGGATCATGAGAAACATGGAAATTTGCATGTGCTTGATGTGTTTGAAGATGAGATTGATGAGATCCAAGCACTTATTGTGGAGGAAGAGGAACTTGAGTTTCCTCTTGATGATGGTTAAGCACATTTTGAAGAAGTGCATTATTCCATTACTTTGGAACCAACCTATGAGGAAAGTTTCACACTTTTGAGGGAGTTGCATGATCCTACTCCTATAAAGCCTTCACATGATGAAACATTTTCACTTTTTGATCATTTGGGTGAGTTGGTTCATTCTCCTACATCCTACACTTCCACATTTTGCAGCATTCATCCTAATGAACTATGGGTGAAAGGTTTCTTTCTGATGGTGCCACATGAGGAGTATGAAATTCCTTTCTATCATTTTGATGATGACATGACTAGAGCTCTTTCTTCTTTACATTTTCAACAACGTCCTTTGTTACCTTAAGATGATACACATCTAAATGGATGCACCTATGATGTTCACTTGAGTCACTTGAAGACTCATGAATTTCCTTGGTCCTTGCTTAGTTCATTTGATGTTGGAGGAACTTCATCCGATACTTGGGTGAAGAGATATATGATTGGAGCACATTCTTATTGGCAAAAACATCCTTTTTTATTTCTTTATGATACACATATTCATGGGTGTATTGACGAGACTTCTTTGAGCCACTTGAAGTCTCTATGTTTTCTTTTCTACTTACATGGTTCAGATTTTGGTGGAGGTTCTTCATTCACTTCTTAGAAGAAAGAACACATGGCTGATTATTTTAATGCATATTACATTCTTTTGGAATAGCATTATAGGACATGGGACCCTAATCTATGTCATTAGATCAAATTTGATATAATACTTAATGCTTGTGTGTATGGGGCACATGATGATCTACTTGCTTGGATGTTGTTACACTGAAATCTTGTCATCATGAGTTATGTGTCCTCTATATGCCTTGTTTCCTAAAGCACTTGGGATAAAAGACCAAATGAAGAGTTTATGTCTATCCCTTTAAATTTTTGTTGTAAACCCAATGCATCCTGCTCACTGGCAAGGTGCGTTGGACCTTAAGCAACGTGCTTTTCCCATTAGCAGAGCACGTCGGTGATGCCAGTTGCTCTTGTACAAGGTGCGCCATCTTCCAATGACACGAGTTTCCTTTGTGCAAGGTGTGTTGCTGTTGGTTAAAATGGATAAAGAGAAGCTTATAGCAACTTCTTGAACCTTGGGTGGTGTGGAGGATTATCCCTACATATTAGGAAAGGTGGAACTCATTCCCCTTACCTAGTGAGGTGGTTCCTTAAGCTTCTCCCCTAAATCCTCAACCTCTCGTATCCCTTTTGTCCTATATGTTAAATTTTCAGAATTTACTTCAATCTAATCTAGGATCTTAACTGAGAGAACAACATGTATAGCAAATCTATAGCATATCAATCATGGACACAATAATGCAAGCACACAAGAGACATAGAGTTTACTTGGGGAAAACCATAAAGGTGAAAAACCCCAATAACTTCCTCAGAGATAGATAGAGCAATGATACAACCAGAATACAAGAGATAGTATTTTCCTAGCAGTAGAGCCTCCTCCTCCACAAGTGCTCCACTCTCCAAAGTGTGAGTGAAAGAATAGAATGTGTAAAATGAGAGAGACACACTCTCTATTTATACACTAACTTGACTTGACCTTTACTCAACTAGGTCGGCCTCAACTTAACCACTTAACATAACACTGACTGGGCTTACCCCCACTAGGGTGGTCTAATAACCCTTTGACCCACATGGTCGACCCCCAATAGGGTGGTCTAATAACCCTTTGACCCACATGACTTATACAGGGCCGACCCCAACAAGGTGGTCTAATAACCCATCAAGTACAAGTTACGACACTTACAATATAAATGAGGACACTTCTGTATAGAGGAATAATAACATCTCTATAGGAATATAATATACATATATGTGAAATACATTCTGAAGTTACATATACATCAACACTCCCTCTTAACTAGGAAGGTATTTCTCGACACAGGTCTTCTAGCACAAGTCATCTTCTCTAGATCATCGTCACTGCTGCTGCTATCTCAATCAATCTCTGAATCTACTCGTCATAGGAAGTTCTACAGAGCCAGTCCCTTTTCATACTGGATGTAGGCCCACCATCTACAGGTCTTCTTCATCACTGGCCATACTGTGGAAATCTTAGGACTTATTATGTGCATCACAAAACCTTAAAAGAGTCTCTTGACTAGCAAGAACTCTAAAGAGCATCTAAGGCCTTTTTCATCCTCTCCAGATCTCCAGGACTTATTACATGTGACCCCACCACAAAACCTCAAAAGAGAATCCTAGGACTGATTACGAGCACAAGGCTCAACCTATCGGATCTCCTAGGGCACAAATTACATGTGGTCACCACAAAACCTCGAAAGAGCATCCCGAGACTGATTACGAGCACAAGGCTCAACCTATCGGATCTCGCAGGGCACAAATTACACGTGGTCATGGAAAAACCTCGAAAGAGCATCCTAGGACTGATTACGAGCACACGGCTCAACCTATCGAATCTCCCAGGGCACAAATTAAATGCCATAGGACAAAAAATTGAAAGAGCATCTGCCAGATATCCCAGGGCACAAATTACATGCCATAGGAAAAACATCGAAAGACTATCTGCAGATCTCCTAGGGCACAAATTATATGTCCTCCCAAGTAAAACCTCGAAAGAGCATTTGCCAGATATCCAAGGGTACAAATTACATGCCATAGGCAAAACCTTGAAAGACTATCTGCAAATCTCCCAGGGCAAAAATTACATGATTATCTGCACAACCTGTTGCATGGCCATAGAGTATCAACCTGATACTCACCATACATCATCCTGATGTACACATGATTATCCTGATCGTCATCACTGCAACATCCTGTTGCATGTCATCTGGAGCAACATCCTGAAGCTCATCATCCATGATCATCCTGATCATATAATGCATCTACTTGATGCATACCAAGTATCTACCTGATACATATCATCATACATGATCCACCTGATCATACAGTGTATCCACCTGATACAAATACAAATACATGATACATATCACCATATGTGATCCACCTGATCATACAATGTATCCACCTGATACATGGTCCAAGCATCCAACATGATGCATATACAAAAATACATACAAGTGATCCAATTGATCATATCCAGCATCCAACATGATGTGTACATACATATAAATGATCCAACTGATCAAATCCAGCATCCAACATGATGCTTACATACATATACATATAAATGATCCAACCGATCATATCCAGCATCCAACATGATGCATACACAGAGCAGTAACTGGAGCATCATCCTAATGCTCATCATCCATGATCCTCCTGATCATCATAGCATCATCCTCTTCAGATCATCTCATCATCCACAAAGCACATCCCAGATGCACATCATCCAGCACTTACACCACCGACATGGGAGAACACATCTACCACAATTTGGGGAAGGCTTCAGCCCTTACTTTTTCACCATGGGAGAACAAATCTACCACCATGTGAAAAATGGCTCAGCAATTACATCACGAACAAGGGAGAACACATCAACCATG
Organism: Larix kaempferi; assembly: GCA_027924585.1. Lineage (NCBI taxonomy): Eukaryota > Viridiplantae > Streptophyta > Pinopsida > Pinales > Pinaceae > Larix > Larix kaempferi. The sequence continues at coordinate 3,554,177 of BSBM01000104.1, forward strand.
TCAGAAAAGCTCATGTGCATCTGCATCTTTCAGACTCATCACTTCCCTTTGGAAGGAACCTCGATCTGAAGTGCACCAAGCCTCTCTTTGAAGTACTCAAACTGCACTCTGGCCAATGTCTTAGTCAATACATCTACAACCTGCTCATACATCACAACATACTATGCTTCGGCTGTACTCAGTGCTACATAGGACTGCTTCCTGCTAAACCAAGAGATCACACCTGATCCCATATTGAAGCAACACCCAGATGTGCTCTTCCTATCTGCAGCACTGCTTGCCCAATCTGAATCAACATAACCCTGCAGGTTAAACTTTTGATTCGCATCATACTTGAGCCCATAATCCACTATACCCTTCAGGTACCTCAGAACATGCTTTATAGCAACCAGGTGAACACTCCTCGGATCTATCAAGAACTAACTCAATGTGTTCACGGTAAAGCAAATATCTAGTCTCATGTTTTTCAGGTACATCAAGGACCCAATCATCTGATGATACATAGAGACATCAACTGGCTCAGATGAAGCATCACATAGAAGCTTCAGATTCAATGCCATAGGTGTGGCCATAGCCTTGCAGTCCATCATCTCGAACCTCTTCAGGATCTCCACTGCATACTTCCCTTGTCCAATGAATATTCCATCTGCACTCTGCCACACCTCCATGCTAAAAAAAAAATAGTGAATCATCCCCAAGTTCTTCATCTTGAACTCAGTAGCAAGCTTCCGTTGCGTGTCAGCAATCAATCTATCTTCACCTGTAACAAATAGGTTATCCGCATACAAAAGTAATATCATTGGATTGCCTTCCTCAACCTTGAAGTAAAGGTTGGAATCTACTTTACTCTTGGTAAAGCCCAAACTGGATAGAAAGCTGTCTATCCTACCAAGTTCTGCACACATTTATGACTACACCATTCAAGAAGGCTGTCTTGAAATCCATCTGGTGTATCTTCTATTTCATCACTTTTATGTTTCTCTATGCTGCCATCTGCAGCATGCTTGATCTGATAGTTCCATTTGGAAGTCACAACAGACTTCCCTTCAGCTCTTGGGACCACATCCCAAACATCGTTCTTCATGATCAACGGATCATGGCATTCTTCCCATATCCTGGGAACTTCAATATCTTAAATATTTTCAATAGATAACTTTGTTGCTGAACAAATGTTGTAGGCCTTCTTTTGTAGGTGATGGTATACGATCTTTCCTACACAACAAGTTAAATTGCATGATTAGAAAACATCTCATAGTTTTCAGAACAAATTCTTACACATAAAGAAATATGTCATACAGTCATGCAATTATCTTAGCCAATGCTTCAATACAACATTTATCCATATTCCATAACTTTCTAGATGCCTTCCAATCTCTACCAGAACATTGTTAAGAGTGTGCACAATTCCTAACATGTCAGCAAAGAGGTTTCATTCTAGATAAGTATCAATGGAATGTTGTACAGTGCCATAGGCCACTTACCCATGTATATTAGTAGTATACTGTTCATCAATGCAACTATTCTAATAGGCATAATACACAACCTAATTCTAGGAACATAAGCATATACATCATTGAATAACATTATGTAAGAAATGACAATTCAAATACTTATCTTTGTTTGGTTGCTGGGTGGACTCCCTCTGAATCTTTGAAACTCCATTATGATGTGGATTGTGAGAAGTGGTCAACTCCCTTTGAATATCTGCATCATTGCAGAAACTTTTGAAGTGTGCTCCTTTGCTTTCTTGCAAGAACAACTGGAGTGTGCTCGCTCTTGATCTTTGCTTCTTTGATTACCTGTCCTTGAACTTACGTCCATCCTTAATCACTATGCATGCTTATTAGTATCATCATTGTGTTATCCTTGTGGCCTCATACATAATCACAGATTTATTAGTATAATCCTAATACTATCAAAACACAATAATCTTAAACATGTATATTCATGATCATTCACAGATAATAAACATTAGTATTCAAGGTTTCATGGAAGTCTTCTTTTACTCATGCATATTCTTATTTGATCCTAGGACTCTTCTAATTAGTTAAATCATCAATGCATAAACCCGTGATTACTCAAACCTATACCTTCATGATTCTTCTGGTTAGTCATATCATCAATTATGGTAAGAAACATAATATGCATACAACCATGACTATTCAAACCTATGACCTCATGAATAATCATTATCAACAACACAATAGTATAAGATCCTAACACAAGGGGTGATTCTAGCTTGATACAGGAAAAACATACTTGGATTAGCATGCTAGCTAGTTATGTCTAACATACCTGCATAATGTCTTCTGGTTCTCTTCAGTGACTTGTGCTAGTAACTTGCATGTCTCATAGGTTAACCATTGTAGGACCAAGTTATACATACCTCGAAAGTAGATCTTCTATGAGATCCATGACAATGGATGAATCTTTGTCTTCATGTCACCATGATCATATGTTCTTGAAGTAGAACATGATTTGTATTTGTTGGTGTACCTTTTATGTTAGCGAACAACATAAACCTCATACAACATCACAATGCACTAGTACATTCATAAGTGTCAAAACCTTAATCAATGAATATCATCTATTAAGGTGATACGACAAGTCTAGTAATTAATCAAGATTGTACTGTAATGATATGAAGACAAACATATGATAAAATTAACCATGAAACATACCTGTAAGCCATACCTATCAAGATTGCTTGTAATCTTCTTATGGAAGGCCTTAGCCTCATCTCCCTCTGAGATAGGAACTTCTTCACTTATGCAGGTGACCAATCCATCTTCTTCTAGGATTTACCCAATCCACTTGATTTGCAAGAATTGGACCTGGAGCTGGATTAGGGTTTGTCAAAGAAACCCCCAAAATTCAAACTTTGAATTTCAAACTTTCGAAAGGACAAAAATGTGTGCCTTGATGAGCTGATCAAGTTGGTATATTCAGAATTTGAAAATTGCAAAGTTTCACCCCTCGAAATTGCCTTTTAGATTTTCGGATTCACTGGGGAGGACCCTGAATTAGGGTTTGAGTTTCCCGGAGCTTCAACCAACCAAAAGATTTGATTCAAAATTCTAAGCTTCAATTTTTTCTGAGGAGCTTCGAGCTGTGGTCACAGATTTCCAAAATTCCAATTTTTGCAGAAGCCCTAATTTTCCATCTTTCCAATCAAAGTCCCAAACTGGGGTTTGATCAAGCCCGGACTTCTGCCCAACCAAAATCTTATCTTGGTCTCTAAATTTCGATTTTGATGAGTAGCATCCAACTGTGGTCTCCGATTACAAAAATTCCAACTTTCTCCGAAGCCCTAAATTCCGGAAGCCATGAATGAAGGTACTAAAAAATAATTCTGTTTTGACATAAATATGTACCTGATTGTTTCTGGTGTAACTCTGAACTTTTTGATCCACAGGGTCTGAAATTTTTTTCTGAGATATCCCGACCTGTTATATTTCCATCCTAATAGGTCTGACTTTAATTGGATTCTCTAATAGAGAGTTATGCCAAGTGTTGCAACGTGACCTGTTTATTGGATAATACAGGAGAGTGAACTTGTACGGCATGCCACGTGTCATTGGTTCAACTTCGGCCTCTTAAAATGTTTTTTGACATATCCCAACCTGTTATATTTCCATCCCAATAGGTCTGACCTCAATTGGATTCTCTGAGAGAGAGTTATGCCAAGTGTCGCAACGTGACCTGTTTATGGGATAATACAGGAGAGCGAACTTGTACGGCGTGCCACATGTCACTGGTTCAACTTCAGCCTCTAAAACGTTTTTCTGAGATATTATATTCTATGTACTACCTATAAAATTTTACGAAATGTTATTTGGAGCTTCCTAGACCAAGTTATGGCCTTTTTCCCAAGGTCACCTGATTTTGACTCAAATCTGGAAGAGGTAGAAACCCTATATTGTACAGATCATAAATCACAAAGTACAATGAATTAGAGGTTTTCCTTTGGATACAAGGTACATGGGGATCTGATCTTTGACCTGTAAACATTTCCAATTCGAAAAATTTTCCAAAACGGATTTATAGCGAAAGTTCTATGATGACTGGTTTTTGCTATATCAAGCCCTAGCATCGTAAGTGCAACAAGTGTCATACATGCCATATCATGCCTTCTTTCATGCTAGCTCTGATACCATGTTAAATTTTCAGAATTTACTTCAATATGATCTAGGATCTTAACTGAGAGAACAACATTTACAACAAATCTACAGCATATCAATCATGGACACAATAATGCAAGCACACAAGAGACACAGAGTTTACTTGGGGAAAACCATAAAGTTGAAAAACCCCAATAACTTCCTCAGAGATAGATAGAGCAATGATACAATTAGAATACAAGAGATAGTCTTCTCCTAGCAGCAGAGCCTCCTCCTCCACAAGTGTGCCACTCTCCAAAGTGTGAGTGAGAGAATAGAATGTGTAAAATTAGAGAGACACACTCTCTATTTATACACTAACTTGACTTGACCTTTACTCAACTAGGTCGGTGTCAACTTAACCATTTAACATAATGCTGACTGGGCTTTCCCCCATTAGGGTGGTCTAATAACCCTTTGAACCACATGGCCGACCCCCAATAGGGTGGTCTAATAACCCTTTGACCCACATGACTTATGCAGGGCCGACCCCAACAAGGTGGTCTAATAACCCATTAAGTACAAGTTACGACACTTACAATATAAATGACAACACTTCCGTATAGAGGAATAATAACATCTCTAGAGGAATACAATATACATATATGTGAAATGCATTCCAAAGTTACATATACATAAACACTATAAATATGAACACCTTCTCCATTGTTAAGGGAGGAAGGATAGAGTACCTACATGATGGTGAGATTCTGCTAGGAGATCCTTTTCATCCGTAGGAGGAAAAGCTTTGACCTTTGAGGCTAGGATTGTTGGAAAGGAGTTACAACGTCAAAGAATTGGTTGTAACACCTTTCTCTTGTACTTTCTGTAATTACATTTAATACAAATTATTTCCATAAAATTATTGTCTTTATAATGTTAAGGATTGGATTCTTTGACTGCCAATCCAGTTTCATTCGTAATCATATGCTTTCACTACTTGTTTGTGTCCACTTGTTTCATCTTGTTTTGCAGCTGAAGATCTGAAGATCAAGGAGTTGGATCAAACGAGGAGAAAGGAGTTGCATTCATAAGGTGAGTTGTTTCTTGACTTACTTTGTAATTCAATAAATCTAGGGAAGTTATTTGTGTAGTGTATTTTTTTTGTTCTAGATCTGAACCATTCAGACGAGGGAGATTTGTTTGTGTCCTCCCTTACAGATTGTCCCTAAACATGGTTTTGGTACACTCTTCGCAAATATATGAGAGTGTCGGGGTAGGAATCCTCAAAGGCTCATCTCTGATGGGAGTCTTTCCAACACCAGATCCCCCAAACCATGTTCCCATAGTGAACATGATATCATCTATGATCCCATCTTCTTACAACTCGACTGACCAATGGGTTGTGCCCAATTTGAATCATGTGGATTTGATTGGAGATGTGATGCCTCTCAGCCCTGTTGAAGACACTTATGAGGCCATCCAATCAGCACCTAATTTACTGGATTTCCACTCTATAGTGGCATCCAACCATGGAGCCAATACAATGGAACTCATCCTTATCATCACCTAATCCTTTACTCCAGACTTTTCATTCTGATGAGTTAATCATGGATATTATGAGCTTGGATGAGCCCCCATGGGAAGACCTCCATCATCGATCTTCCTTCCTTCTGCCTCTTGATACGGTAGAGAACACCATTCATACCATTGTTTCACCAGATGTATTCCCTTACCCTCAATCTCCTATTCTTACTCAGGATACGGTAACCGAGGGAAATTTGGAAAATATCATGCCTATTGTCACTATAGACATCTCGGTAAAACTCAACATCATGGAAAATATTCACATCGACCAAACGTGTTCTCCTAATGAACTCAAAAAATTTACGGCCTTCTTCAAACAGTTCCATGATGTATTTGCATGGAGCTACGAGGAAATGCCAGGGATTGATCCTGCCATTTTTATGCATGAGATTTAAACATATCCGAATACTAAACCTATCCAGAAAAAACTTCGTCCAGTACACCCTAGGAATACTGTGGATAGAAAAGTAGAGATAGAAAAGTTGTTGAAAGCTAGGTTCATTTATCCCGTTCCATTAACAAATTGGGTTTCCAATGTCATCTCAGTTTCCAACTAACAAGGAACCAATAGAGTTTGTGTTGATTATAGGGATCTAAATAAGGCTTGTCCTAAGGACAATTACCCTACCCCATTTATCGACCAAATCATTGATAACTGTGCAGGAAGTGTCATCTTTTCATTTATGGATGGCTTTTTCAGCTATAATCAGATAGAGATCCACCCAGTTGACCAAAATAAGACTAATTTCATCCACCCATGGGGTACATTCATATATAAAAAAATCCCCTTTGGTCTTAAAAATGATGGTGCTACATTCCAGTGGGCCATGTCGCATGCCTTCTAGGATGTGAATGATTTTGTGGGACCATATCTCGACGATATTCCTACTCATTCACATAGTCGAGACTTCCACATCAGTATTCTGACAGTTGTATTCCTTATATGTCGACGGTACAATATCCATCTAAATCCTCATAAGTGCATATTTTGTGTCGAGTCCGAACACCTCCTAGGCTTCATAATTTCTAAAGATGGGATCCAAATTGATCCCCTCAAGGTAGAGGCTATTGTCGCCTTACCAACACCCATAGATATTACGAAGCTTCAAAGTTTGCAGGGAAAGGAAAGCTATCTATGTCATTTCATGTGCAATTTTGTGGAGAAAACACAGGGATACATGCGGTTGTTAAAGAAAGACTTCCCGCTCATTTGGGATGACTATGACCAAAAATCCTTTGATAACCTAAAACATGCAATTACTCATGCACACATGTTACAACCACTATATTACACCAAGGATTACATCCTTTATCGTGTTGCTTCTACTTCAACTATCGCTATTTTTTTAGTACAGGAAGATAGTCACGCGTAGGAACATGTGATATACTACCTTAGTAAGGGTCTCATTGACTCTAAAACCCGATAGTTTCATGTAGAGAAGTTAGCTCTGGCAGTAGTCATTGATGTTCATAAGTTCTTCCATTATATCCTACTCCACACTACTACCATTATTTCTGACTCAAACCCCATGTACCATGTTCCCACGCGTCAGGTACTAGGGGAAACTATTCGCGTTGGATTGTGATTCTCTAAGAATTCGATCTCTAGTTTGAGAAGGCCAAATCAAAGAAGTATTTGGTATTTATGGAGCTCATTTGAAATCTTCCCCATATTGATCAAGAATATGAGCCCATTGAATCTCTCCTCAATAATTCCTTTTTTTTATTAGTACTTCTGACCCATGGTATCGAGACATTACATTATATCTCCAAACCCAATGCTTCGATACTCATTTATCCCATGATGAACATCATCATCTCCATCACCACAAAAATATTACCTAATCATTGGTGATACATTATATCGACATGGCATTGATTCTATTCTCCGACATTGTTTATCTCATGAGGAGGCCGAGCATGTTTTAAATGATTTCCACTCTGGGGCATATGGCGGTCATATTTCTGGAATGGCTACAACCCAAAAAATCTTACCCACTGGATACTACTGGCCGTACATTTTCAAAGATTGTATGGAGGCGGTCAAGAAGTGTCCTCCTTGCCATATTTTTCATTATAAAAATTACTAACATCCATCCCTATTACATCCAGTTATCGTCGTTGGTACCTTTTCCAAATGGTGCATCGAATTCATGCATTGTAAGCCTACCTCGATTGAGGGGCATTGTTATGTCATTGTCGCAGTTGACTACTTTATCAAATGGTCTGAGGATATGCCTACATATAAGGAAGTAGATGAAACTTCCATACACTTTTGAAACAATATGGTGGATGAACTAAGTGCCAAATTGGGTTTTCGACATGGAAACTCAACTCCCTACTACCCTCAATCAAATGGACAAGTAGAGGCCATTAACAAGGTATTGAAAACCATGATTCAACGTATGGTGGGAACACATAAGTCTAATTGGCATGTGATTCATTTTTCAACCATTGGGGCATACATGACTTCCGTCAAAACCGCCACTGGTTTAACACCCTTCCAGTTGGTGTGTGGACTAGAGATAGTATTTCCTATTGAGTTTGAGATTTTGTCACTAAAACTCACTGTCTAAATTTTACCGAACATAACTACCGAGGAAGGACGATTTCTATACTTGGAAAAACTCGACGAAACCCATCATGATGCAGCTCTAGCTAACGGAGCACATAAGAAATGCATCAAGGCCCAGTACGATAAATCTGTAAAACCTCGTATCTTCAACGAGAGTGATTTGGTCCTTACTTATCACCAAAAACATGATAAGCTAGGGGCATACAAACTTGACTCCATGTGGCATGGTCCATATGTAGTGAAACATGTTTTGGAAAAGGGAGCCTATGAATTAGTTGAATATTATGTGATATCTTTAAGGGAGACTCGCAATATGATCTACCTAAAATGGTACTATGCTTAATTATTTTTGCATTAGTACTTTGTATATATTGTACATGACGTGTGTTTTTGTTTGGTGTGACAATTTATTTTAGTGTGTTAGGATCTTATCGTTATGCTTATAGCATGTTCTACTTGGATGTGCAAATGAAAACTTGCTATGGATTTGTAGACAGTGCTAGAAAACAAACCTACAACCTCGCCTCGACAGCATGGGTACTCTATTCCCTTGTCGGCAAGTTGATAAGCTCAGGAGGAACCTGCCTAGGTTTTGCAACCAACAACGTCGTCGAGTATCACACGGTGATTGGATTATTGACTGACGTTTTTTCCTTGGGTGTGGAACACATTGTTATCTACCTTAATTCACAGTTAGTGGTGTCTCATATGAACCATGTCTAGCTATCCATGACCCCATATTACTCCACTTATTTCGGTGAGTACGTATCTTGGATAGGTCCTTTGAGTTGATTCAATACCTAAATATTCCAAGAAGCATGAATGCAATTGTTGACTCCCTAGCTAAGTTCATATTAGATTGGTATATTGCACATTCATAAATTTTTTTACCAAATATGTATAAATTGACATAAAATGTAAACTAATCATAGTGTATATGCCAACATCCATAAGATCCCAAATTCATCGTAGAAGACACAGTATATAAAACTGATAGGTAGTGTTTTTGTATATATATCATCATGTCCAGTAAAATAAAAAATGTAGTACTAATACAAAAATATGAATCTCATAGGCTTTTAGTGGATCATGTCTACCAAATATGAAGCCTATGGATTTCAGTACATCATACAAAGAGTCTATCCTTGGGGATGCTCATGAAAACATATAATGGACCTAACCACTCGACGTAGTAGCCATCCAAACCATCCAGAAACCCCAGCTGTATGACGCTGGTAGTGTCATGGGAGGTCATAAATGGATATGTCAGGAATATCCGTAGTCAATCTCTAGAGGTTCTCCTCCAGCTCATCCAACTCATCCTTCGCCTCTTGCTGGGATGCTGCCATATCCCGTATGACTACCATCCTCTTGATCGGAGAGGAACCGACTGGTTGGGACGGGCCAATATCTACATGAAACATGTATGAACCATCAGTAATATACAAAACCATTAAAAAAATATAAAATACATAAAAACAACAAGAGTTTCTTTCTTACCAATGTATCCCCATTGCTGTCCCTCAGTAAGAGCTAGATATGGATCCCCTCTAAAGTCGATGCCTGCATAGGCAAAGTCCTCAACCATGAGGAGCTGTCCATGGAGCCACCTGACGAAGGTTGGCTCATATGTGATCATAGGTGCTCCGCCTCCATGGAGGGCCATCACCTTCGACCACCGAACCATGTGCGGATCTCATGGATCGATATCATCTAACTTAACCTATGGTCATAGTAGTGGAACTCTTTCTCAGAAGAAATAAAACACGATGGAACCGTAACCAAAATATTTGAACTCACCCCTTTGGCACTTGGTGAGATGATCCTTCAAGTTCACGAGAAGTCGCTCACACCAGTTGAAAAATGTCAGTGCCATACAATTAATGGCATATAACATGTGGGTATTGGTGCCCTGATGAGCATCCCTACTTTCCGCCACCTGCTCAATGGTAAAGAGAAAAGTCCTCAGAGTTCGGTCTCATATGTGTTTAATGGGGATTTTTCCAGCAATCATTTGTGTACCCGGTGTTTAGCATTATGTGATAAGTCTTTTGGTAAACTGGTCACTACCCCAATGCCCAGATAGTGATACAGGGGCCCCATGTATTAATAACCCCGTAAAAAAATAGATGTATTCCACATCCAATGTGAGGATGTGGGAACCTACACTAAATAAATGCTGATATGGGTCCCACAATGGGATCAGATAGTCAAGTAGTTGTACTTGGGCCCTCATCCCTTGTACATGGAAGAATTTCAATAGTCCACACTCTTGCAAAGCATTCATGGAGTGTGGTTCATTTGTCACTTGAGTGTCTTCGAGTTCATGTTCCCTCTCCTTCCACTGGGCCATCTTGTTGACCAAAGTATGCATAAACATCAATAAGATGATTATTAAACCCTTTTCATTGCTTTGGATTTGATCTTTTGGGACCCATTTTTAAATTTGGGCATCAAACTGAGTCGACGTACCCCACATTTTTCGACAATGGGTTGACAACACACTTTTCCCATGGGTAAGGTGTGTCATACCCATTGCGACACACTTCCTGCAATGGGAAAGCATGTCACCCAGGGCACACACAATACCCTCCAATATGAGCCCCCAAAACCCTAAAAGTTGCATTAAAACCAAATGTTAAACCATTGAAAATCCTAAGCATGAGATTGAGGCCTACTTGCAACTGACGGGGAGTTGATTGGGTGACCGATGCGTCCATAATCATTGTCAGAAAATCAAGCTCCAAAGAGGTTTTTTCCACTATTCCAACTTGGTATAATCAATTGGTAAATAGTTTCTTACTATTCACCTTTTTATATGAAAAAATGGAATATTCCATTATTAATATTTCTTTTATGGGTTATTTGATATAGTTGGTGTCATTTTTTATATTTTAAAAGCTCGTGATAGATTCTAACTTAATACTTGGATCTTGCAGATAGAAAAAGTGGTGTTGTGACTATGTTGTTGGCCATCGTATACTTTTCGTACTTTTCATTAGGTGTGAACAAGTCTTTGAGCGTTTTTTATGCCATCATCACGCTCATTAAAATTAAGTATTAACGGTATCGATCTCACTCTTTATTCCTTATCGTGCTCATAAAACCATCAGAATAAGTTACCGATTTATAGTTGATCTATTTTTCGGGTTCATTAAATGCCCATGAAAAATGAACCCCCTTGGAGTCCTTCTTTAATCAATTTTAAGACTCCCTAAATAGGAAAATATCGCCAAGCGAACTTGATTCTTTCACATTTGTAAAGTATTTGAAAGGTTGTCTTTCTAGTGATAGTTAACCCATTTTTTGGACCAACGAGACTATTTGCAAAAAAGGAGAACTCTAGTTAATCATGACTAGAAGAGTTCTCTCTGATATTGTTTTATCCTTTTTCGGATGAGGAGACTAACATTTACGAAAAAGAACCATTTGGATTTTTCTTTAGTTCTTTTAGACTCTCTAAACATGAAATGACGTCAAGTTTACCTTCTTTGGACTTGTTAAAATATGACATTGAAAGACCCTTTCAGGGACAAGCCCCTCCTATCTCAAGTTCGTAAAACATGTGAGATTGGAATCGTTTGAAGGATGAGCTATACTTAGCATCTGCTACCCTCCTCAAGATCGTTAATAAACAAATAGGTACTCATCAATCATGATGGGGATAAGGAAAGAGTCTGTGTTTTCTTGTAATCATGGCAGTATTTAGTCACTCTTGAACATGGCATTCATTTGCATATTCATTCAAACTACTTGGATAATCTGCTTCTCTTCGGGTTCCAGCAATTCCATGAGTATTTTTACTCCTTTGATTCATTCAAAGAAAGATTCCATTATCAGTTGCATTAGATATCGGTGTCATTGGAATTATGTCAATGATTCCAAGTCATGCCATTCCATGTTCAAGAGGATTCTATTGATCAAGTCAATCTTTTCATTCATTTTACCTTCTATCATGTCGGTCACCCTGAGTTAGTCTCAAACATTGGTCTACTGTCTGATCTACTCCAAAAATATTCAATTTTGTCTCGCATCGATGATGGGGGAAACATCATGGCCCTCCTTCGACAGGTTTTTCCTTGTCGACTTCAACACATTATCCAAGGATTAAACCTAGAAACCAATCAAGTACCTTGGGCCTGCATGCCTTAATGGAAGGTTACCTCGCTTTCAACAGTAATTTCACATCATTTACTTATGATTGAAATATTCCACTGAGTGTTCGACCTCAAATCATTTATTCACATTTAGTGTTCTGTACTATGATACCTTGGGGATCATTGACATCAATGGTGATTCCCCTCGTGCTTGTTAACGGTATACATTAATCACCGATAATCAAGTGGTTTCTGCCATGTTCGACTTCAAAAAATTGTAATCACATGCTTAGATTCATATCAGTGTGGGTTTAGCTTGAAGACCCTGCGTTAACTCATATATCTTACCCAAGATATGATGGAGAATTTTTTAGTCATGTCACATGGATCCACTATTTCCTTGGTTGTTGCTATGTTATCATCTCATCATGGATCTACGCTTGTGATTAGTATCCATGATTGTGTTCAGTTGGTATTTACTACCATAGATCTTTATTGTATTGGTCCGAAGCCATGTTATGAGTCATTTGAGACATGTATCTCAGATTTATTTGTACTATATAACTTTTTGTTCATCACTCCAACCAATGATGCTTTCCTCTATCCCTCATATTGCAAATAATTTCACCTACCTTGTTTTTCCATCTTCATGCTTTGGGGGGCATTCTGTTACACCAAAATCTCATCATCATGAGCTATGTGTCCCCTATATGACTTGTTTCCTAAAGTAGTTGGGATAAAATACCAAATGAAGAGTTGATGTCTATCCCTTTAAATTTTGGTTGTCACCCCTACGCATCCCACTCACTGGAAAGGTGCGTCAGACCTTAGGTGACATGCTCTGCACATTGGCAGAGTGCGTCGGTGATGCCAATTGCTCTTGTACAAGGTGTGTCATCTTCCAATGATGCGAGTCTCCTTTTTCCAAGGTGCATCGTTGTTGGTTAAAATGGATAAAGAGAATCTCAGAGTGACTTATCGAACCTTGGATGGTTTGGAGGCTTATCCCTACATGTCAAGAAAGGTGGAACTCGATCCCCTTACCTAGTGGGATGATCCCTTAAGCTTCTCCCCTAAATCCTCAAACTCTCATATCCCTTTTGGCCTATAAATATAAACACCCTCTCCATTATTAAGGGAGGAAGGATAGAGTACCTACATGCTATTGAAATTATGCTAGGAGATCCTTTTCATCCATAGGAGGAAAATCTTTGATATTTTAGGCTAAGATTGTTGGAAAGGAGTTACAACATCAAAGCATTGGTTGTAACAACTCTCCCTTTGTACTTTCTGTAATTACATTTAATACAAATTATTTCCATAAACTTATTGTCTTTATAATGTTTAGGATTGGCTTCTTTGACTGCTAATATAGTTTGATTCATAAACATATGCTTTCACTACTTGTTTGTTTCCACTTGTTTCATCTTATTTTGCAGCTGAAGATATGAATATCAAGGAGTTGGATCAAACAAGGAGAAATGAGTTGCATTCATAAGGTGAGATTTCCCTTGAATTAATTTGTAATTAAATCAATCTAGGGAAGTTATTTGTGTTGTGTATTTGTTTTGTTCTAGATCTGAACCATTCAAACTAGGGATATCCATTTTTTCCAGCCCTTACATATTGTCCGTAAACAAATGTACAAAAAATTTCATCATTCTTTGATGAGGAACCTTCATTATGTACATTTGTATGATTTTTTTTATTTACTTTAATGATATACTCTTCTTTTTTATCATGATGGTTGGAAGGATGTATACAAGGGAGTGGGATCCAGGCATTCTCTTTCCTAATGGTATGGAAGATTGAGTCGCCACTTGAGAAGGTGATTGTAATTAGAGCAGGGAAGCAACAAGCATGGTGGTTCCTCTCTGAAATTTTCTTGGAATCTTGAAAACTCAAAGTTTGGAAACTCAATGACAAATTCAAAGAATTATAAAGTGAGCAAAAGGGTTCGAACTTCATAAAAGGTTTCCAAAATGTGAAGGAGGTAAAGATTAATTGTGCAAATTTTGTTTTGATGGATTTAATTAATATTTTGGTGTTTAGTGGTGATGTCATAGGAGATATCAATATTAAAAATACACATCTATTTACTTTTGGAATTACACAATTGCAGCTAAGGAAAATTGGTTGTTCTGTAAATTCAAACTCTATGTTGCAAGGAAGTATTCCAAGAAAGTTCAATCATGGATTGATGGCAGGAGTTAAGTTGGAAAGCTCAGTGCAAGTATGAAGGTTCAACTGTTTTTTGGCACAGGCTAGAAGCAAAGTTTTGGAAGAAAAGCGGGCTCTTCAACATCCATGTTTGAAATTGCTTGAGGACAAGCAATCTTGGGTGGGGAGGACTGTAATATCCCCAATTAAATCATTTTCAGATAAACAATTAAGTTGGTATATCAAATTCCTAAGGGTTATGTAGGAAAAATAAAATATTGATATTTAACCCCAAGGCCTATAGTTTCTCATGGAAATTCAAAATTCAAAATTGATGGTGTAAAATACGCCAATAAATTATGGAAAAATCATTAATTTCTCCAAAATGAAGTGGCATGGGGTCCTAGTTGGAATTGAGGGTGCATAAGTGGATATGTGGGGTCCACATGAGGGAATATTCCTCCTTTACACATGAAACCATACTCAAATTCGAATTTTGAGGGATAACTAACTCCCATGGGGAAGGTGAAAATTCACGGGGCTAATTTTAGTCAATGATAGATTCTATGACAACTCTATGACACCTTATGACACTTATGATAGATTCTCTTTCAACTATTATGAAATTTATGACATGCAAGAGCTACAAATATACCCAAAGAGGGAACATGAGGTGTGTGGGGACCAAGTAAGCTTCATGAAAGATTCCAAGTTGAAATTCATGAAGGATATCAAGCAAAATCAAGACAAGTGTAATTTGGGTTAATGTAACTACCAATATTAACACTAATTCAAGTTATTGAACTAAGAGGGGAAATTCGAGTTTCTTGGAGGGAAAGGAGACCAATGAAGTTATTAAAAGAGAAGCAATTCAAATTGGTTCAGATTTTGGTCACTTTTTATTTGCATATTTTCAATTTGGGAGAGATTTATCTTGTCCATTGCATGGTGGGTGTTTACCTTCCTTGTTATTGAACCAATTTCGAAGGTGAAAGATTCTTGTCCAATTTGGTTGGAGGATAGGAAATTACGGCCTCTTATTAGATCTTATTGAAGTTTTTGTGTTGCAATTTCACTTGTTATTTTTTTAGAATTTAATACATTTTGATCTAGGATCTTAACTGAAAGAACAACATGTATAGCATATCAAGCATAAGAGATAAGAGACGAGACAAAACATTTCACCAGGGAAAGCCAAGAAGGTGAAAAACCCTACAACTTCCTTAGAGATAGAATAAGCATCAATACAATGATCACCATGATAAAATCCAATAGATAGATATCTACAGCAGCATGCTCCTCCTCCACTTGTGTGCATCCTCCCCTCCTATCACTAATGCAAAGTGAGTGAAAAATAGAATGTGTAAAATGAGAGAGACACACTCTCTATTTATACACTACATCACTTGACCTTTACTCAACTAGGTCGGCCCTAACTTAACCACATAACATAATGTTGACTGGGCCAACCCCCAATAGGGTGGTCTAATAACCCTTTGACCCACATGAATCATACAGGGCCGACCCCAACAAGGTGGTCTAATAACCCGTCAAGTATAAGTTACGACACTTACAATATAACTTGCGACACTTGCAAGCAAACATGACGACACTTCCAATCAGAGGAATAATACATCTCCGTTGGGGATACAATAAAGTACAAATGTAATACATACAACATACAAGTGAATATCTTCTGAAGTTACAAATACATCAACATTCCCTCTTAACTAGGAAGGTATTCTCTTGACACAAGTCATCAATACATATAGGCACAAGTCTTCAATATTGGAGCTGGATCATGATCAGTGGATCACAGAGCATCATCGTCACTGCTGCTGTACTCGTCATCTCAATCACTGGTGCTATCTGATAATTCTTCTTGTCATAGGAAGTTCTACAGAGCCATCCCTTTTTCATGCTGGATGTAGGCCCACCACCTGTAGGTCTTCATCATCACTGGCCATACTGTGGAATCCTCAGGACTTATTACCTGCGTCAACAAAAACTCGAAAGAGCATCCCAAGACTTTTACAAGCTCACTTCTCAACCTATCGGATCTCCCAGGGAAATATTATATGTGACCTCCACAAAACCTCAAAAGAGCATCCCAGGACTCATTACGAGCACATAGCTCAACCTATCGGATCTCCCAGGATCTTTTACATGCAACTGCAAAACCTGTCCACATCCACGGAGTATCACCCTAATACCCATGATCATACTGATCATGTCATCTTAGCGAGCAAGCCTTCAAGTAGGTACACCTCAGGATTGATTACACTGCCTTTGCAAAACCTACAAGATCTCCTAGGACTGATTACAGTGCCTCTGCGAAACCTGCAAGAGCATCTCAATACTGATTATATGCCTTTGTAAAACTTGTGTACCATACTGTCACATCATCGTCTTCAGATCATCATCATCGTCCATGGAGCACAACCCAGATGTACACACACAACACTTATATACACCGACATGGGAGGACCTACCTGCCACCATATGGGAATGGCTCAACACTTACATCACGACCATGGGAGGACTCTCCTATCACCAAGTCACCATGGAAGGAACTACCTGCCACCATGTCAGAAAGGAACAAAACTTACATCACGACCATGAGAGGACTTACCTACCACCATGTCACCATGGGAGGACCTACCTACCATCATGTCGAAAAGGCACGACAATTACATCAACGACCATGAGAGGACTCTCCTTGTTACACCCAAAATCTACCCCTCATGAGATTCAATGTATACATCCCTGAAGATATCTTGAATGAGTAATTAACCTAGGAGGATTTGTACCCAGTTGTACCAGGTTTTGAGAGGTCATCGTAGGTTGCACTCATGCAACATGCGACGTCGTAGCTTGCTTCATTGTAGGGTGCGACGAAGTGAGTTAATGAGAAAAAATAGCTTCTTTGAGGTTCTTCTCGAAACTTGCTGACTTGGAGGCTTATCCCTGAGCTCTAGGGGAGTTGGTGCTCAATTCCTAATACCTTGGGAGGATCCCCTATCTCTCTCCTACCATCTCTCAACCTATCCTATCCATACCCTATCCACTTAGTCCTATATAAGAGAAGCTCTACTCCTCTCCAAGGGGGAGGAAGTCTATGGTGTCTACATGCTGGTGAAATCACTCTTGAGAGATCTCTACTCATCCTTGAGAGACTCAAGCTTCCTTAGGAGGAAATGGAAAATAGCTTTGTTGGAGAAGGGCTGCAGCATTAAGCCTTGGTTGTAGTTCTATATCTTTGTTATGTACTTCCCTATTTTTATAGTAATACAATTGCTTTCCACCAATATTGTTCATGTGTGTAATGATATTGAGCAGTTTACCTACTTAATTATTTACTTAGATCTCTTATTGTATAGATGCCCTTTTACTTGTTTCTCTTGTTTCTTGTCTTGATAGGTCTTGCAACTTGGATCTGATGACCGTGAGACGTGGAGCAACATTCAGGAGAAAGGATAGCGAAGTGAAAGGTAAGACATCTAGTATTCGATCCTTAAGTAGATCTAGGAAATGCATTCGTAGCCTGTCTTATTTGCTCTAGACTCCCATTGATATAGGGAGATCTGGCTCACATCCGCTTGAGTGGATTGTCCGATAAACAAATCTGGCGAACATACTGGGGAAATAAATGTCTGATTATGTAACTACCTGAGAGTCATTTTCAGTTGATTGTTTGACACAAGCCTTCTATTTTTCATTTGCTTCGTAAGTTGATTTCACTATCAGATCTTCATATTGAAGACTCTTATCTGCTTCCTCTGAGTTTATACAACTCATTTTCAAATCATTCCATGGTTCATTGCTTGGAGATTTGATTCATTTTTGGACCTAGATCTTGCTCGTTGCACCTGGTTAGTGGAAATAGAGTGACACTGTGTCATCTCTGGCCTCTGTTCTTTACCTGTTAGTCAGTTGTTGCAATTCTTTCCTAGGTAAACCGCGATGTTGTTGCACTTCCCGCATTGGTGAATTGCGACATCGCACTGTCTACAAGCACAGAGTGTGCCGATTTGTCAAAATTTGGCATGTAGGCATACCCTCTCTATTTGCCAATTCTAAACTTTGGTTTGCTGTATGAACTCCCTCTGTGTTGCAAGATACAACCATAAATCCCACCTTTGATTTGTTTGTTGAGTGTTTGGTTTTGTTTGGATTGATTTTGGGTTCCGTCTTTGACAAGTTTGAAGATCGGTAGTGGTGGATACTCTTGTCTCCTCCACCTTCATCCGCTCAGCCTTGCATTCCATTCCTCCCATTCTTGATCTGATCATTACATTAGATCAGCTTCCAGACCTCCTTTTCACCATTGTTTGAGATTTGCTTGCTTGGTTTTCTTGCTACTGCTTGATTTTGAGTTAAGTGTGTCTTTCAGCTTGATTGAGTGCTTGTCTTTTCTTGAGGTTTCTGAGTGTACTAGTGCTGCAAGTAGTGTTTTCTTTTCGTTCATTTAGATCTAAAAGCTCAATCATTATCAAGTTTACTTTTTGATGCATCTATCAAAAAGTTAAAATGTGCTTCTTTCCCATCATTTCTTGAGTGTTTTTGAAAGAAAAACGTTCTTGCATTGGAATGTTTCATTTATCAATCTTTTGGAAAATTGAATGAATGTATGATCAATTGTGTTTTTCTTGAAATATGAATCGCTCATCTTCTTGAAAGACTCAAGCTACACTTCCAATTTTACAAAAGTATTTCCGTACTAGGGAAAGATAAGTGCATTTCTTATTTTTCGTTGCTTTTAGGCCATTGAAAGTGAAATTGAAAAGCTTGCATACTCCATCTTAGATTTCTCTCTTTTCATTACCTAGTATCATTCTCATTTTGAAAAGAAAAAGAAAAAAATGTTATGATTTGGATAGTAGTGTTGTGATTCTTTGTGTTTCGTTGAAAAAGGAAAAGAATAATTGCGTAGTCAAGTTTGTTTGAATTGGGATTGTGTTGCATTGTGTTGTTTTGGCAATCTTGTCGGAAAGAAAAAGATTTCTCCTTCCCATAGCTAGAATTCATTGAAAGAAAAGAATATTTCGTGCATGTAGCTAGGAATTGCATTATGTTTCCGATTATGTACTCACCTCATGCATTCACCTAACCGTCCAAGATAAAATTAATGGTAGAACTAGGTAAAAGTTTTAGCAACTTGTCTGTAAGTTAGAGACGTGTTTCAACGTCGTTAAGTGTGGCAACTATCGTTATTTTCCAGCACTGTATCCCGAGGGTATTGTAGTATTCCACATACTTATTGGTATATCGAGCTCCTTCACGTACCCACCAAGTACCATAATCCCTACTTGGCGTATATCGAAGGGTGTATCATGTACTCGGTAGTATATCGGAAGCTCTCTTGCCGAATAGTTGTGCAATAGACAACACCATTACAAATTTGAGCTCCCACGCAACTTGAATATATCGGGAGACACCACTAGGATTCCTGAAACCCACTGAGTTAACCATTTGGACATCTTGGCAAAGCAATACACTGAGAACAACACTCAGGGAGATTAGCATGTCTAGGTAATTGGGTATGTAGGCAAGGGTATGGTCCCAATCCTCCTTATCGCGTCATATTGTTGGACCCTGCAGTATATTGTGGTTTGCGATGCCTTGATAATCCCGTGAGGTTCCATACTTTTGAATCCACTCTGTCACATAAGTTTGCTTGTTGCCTTAGTTTGAGTAGGTTTTTCTGGACTGCTTTTCTTTTTAACTTACCCTTAGGAGAAACGCTATTTCAGCCACTCTGGCTGACTTGCCTGATGCTCTGGAGGATTTTCCCTGGAGAAGATACTGTAGGGTATTAAACTTATCACCCGAATATCCCCTTAGTCCGGAGGTTATTTCAAGGGTAAGAATGGATTAGCGTAACATGATTGTAGTTACTGAAGTGGAAAACCCCACTCTGAACATTGGAGGACTTTTGTTTCCACAAAATCCTCTGGATTCACCTGCCTCTCATCCCCCGCAGGATGAAGGAGTAGAAATCCCCACTTCACAAGACCTTTCTCCCATCATCCTGAGAGAACCTGGATAGTTGGAATGGATAAACTGACTTGAGGATGACCCTACAGCTGTTGGTCCTTCAGCATCTTACTGGACATCTTCTACTGGTCACCCAGCGGCTCATTTTTCCATCGCATCACCACCCATTTGGACTACTCCAGAGTTCTCTAGACCCTCCTACATGCGCGACCCCACCAAAGTCTTTGCACCCATTCAAGAACACTTTGATCGGTTACGTATTAAGGGTAATGAACTTTGAATAAAAAGTCTCAAGCAAAGACCCAAGTATAGAGATACCTCAATTCATCCGATATCTTTTGGATCACCGGAACAATCTTCCTAACCAGAACAAAGGCAGTGGAATCCCTAACAGACCTTCCGTCGGACCTCCCCAACCGGCTAGACCATCCACCATGGGATTATCTCATGTTGGGGGGCCATCCAATGTAACCTTAACCTCATGGAGTCAAGCATATCCAGGTTCTATTAATCCTGCACGGGGCCGATCTAATCCCAGAAATGCATGGAATACCTTATCTTGGGAATTCATACACTCTATGGGGGCAACAAACTATGTTGCACCATGGACGCCAACCAACTATCCTTCAAGCACCACCACCCCCGATCAATCCTCCCCCACTCCCTGCTGGAGGCAGCGGGCCCCCACCTAACTTTGATGGAGGCCCACCTCATTCTACCAACAATATCCCTCACCCTTCTGGTGGTGGCGAGAATGGTCCACCATCCCCTCCATGTGGAGGCGGCGGGGGACCACCCTATTATGGTGGAGGAGGACATTTCCCTTCGGGTGGTGGAGGTGGTCCACCACCCCCTCCAGGCGGAGGCGGTGGAGGACCTAATTACTATGGTGGAAGTGGCAAGGGTGGAGACCCTCATCCTTCTGGAGGTGGAGGTGGTGGGGGCCCCCATCCTTCTGGTGATGGAGGTGGTCCACCACCCCTTCCAGGTGGAGGCGGCGGTGGGCCGCCTTATTATGATTATGGACCCCCACCTATTCCCGGTGGTGGCGGTGGACCTTCACCTTCTCCCGGTGGTGGAGGTGGACCCCCACCTTATTGGAATGGACCACCTTATGGTGGTGGACCCTCTTACGGTTCGAGTGGCACAGCCCCCTACGAGCAGTTTCCTCCTGGTACACCTTACGGTCATACTAGTACTTACACGCCTTATCCATATTATCAATACGCACAGCCTAATCCACAGTTATCCTTTTTGTCTACCTTGGACCTACCTGACCTATCTCATTTAACCAATGACCCCATTTACCATGAAACTAATTGGCCACCTATTCGAGTGAAACTTCCGTCTGATATCCTGAAATTTGACTGCAAGCCGGGTGAAGATCCTAAAAACTACGTGATGACTTACCATTTATGGTGTTCATCCAATTCCTTAATGGACGACTCGATTCATCTTATATTGTTTCAAAGGACTCTCACCGGTTCAGCTTCCACATGGTACATTGAGTTGCCACCCCACTCTTTTCCTGATTTTGGCTCTCTTGCCATGAACTTTTAGATTCATTTCCAGCTACTTGTATGGTATGAAACTGGTATCGAGATTTTAACCTTGCTCCGTCAGAATACCGCTACTCATATTTTTGATCATATCCATAAGTAGCAAAGGAGATGTCATCTCATCAAAGCTCCCATTCTAGATCAATTCCTAGAAAACTGGTTTACAAAGTCGCTCATCCCTGTCATAGCAAGAGATGTTTCCATGGGAGGTGCTATCACTGAAGAACAAGCCATTGCGAGTGCCCACATCCTAGACCTAGTCTACACTTAATCTGGCACTTTTTTTGATATTCTTCCTAACGCATACCGTGACATTAACGATCTTGCAAAACCACTAAAGGGACCTCAAGCCAATGGCATCATCGGATCCCTTCACACCTAGCCTCCTCATCAAACTATTGGTTCTTCGAACCCCCAGGGTTCATCCCCATCACTAACACAGGCTGGTCTCAACACCACCAAGTCATCTGCTCCTGCTGCTACTGAAGAAGTGAATTCAGTCTCATCAGCTTCACCTCAGAATTCTGGTAGTAAGAAGAAAAACAAGGGAAAACCCAAGAAATCTTCTGCCCAGCAGGAACAAAAGAGCACTCCTGATGATGCAAGACAGAAACGGAAGCTAAAATATCCTTGTTTACTGTGTGGAGATGATCACTTCTCTAAGGAGTGTCCCTATAGAGACGAAGTCCAAAAGTTTCTTAGGGGAAAACCCACTCCTGCAGTCCTCAATGATCTGTTTCCCGCTCAAAAATAGCAGATGATTGCTCAACCTACCCCATCCCAGGGGGAATCATACAATACCGCACATGTTCTCATGGTGCAAAATGAGATGATCAATTTGAACACTCACTCGCGATAATACGACATGGTCCCTTTGAAGGAGCCTGTTGGGAGTAATGTTGAAAAAGATTCCAACTCCTTACCTAATGTCACCATACCATCAACTTCTCTCACCATTGAGAAGCCATCTTTCGATTCGATATTGTGACTGCCCAAAGGCATGATTAGAAAAGTTGTTTTTAATCCTAATGCTCAGGAAACATAGAATTACAATATCGTAGAAGACTTGGCACAAGCCCCTTGCACCATGTCCACCCTAGAAGTTTTGCAGAATTGTCCCAATCAATGAAAAACTCTCCTCGTAGCAATCGATGCAGTTGACCCTAATTCTTCGAATACCATCATGTTTCGACTTGACCATTTTAAGCTGAGGCTTTCCCATCAACTCGCATTTCAAGTAGCTGCAAACCTCGCTGGGAAAATTGTCCATCGTACCCTTGTGGATGAAGGCGCCTCTACATCTATCATGTTGATCTCATGTTGGAGAGCCATCGACTCTCCTGAATTGAATCTCTCCCCCACCACGTTGAAAGCATTCGACGGGCGTGGCTTTCAACCTCATGGGCTCTTACAAGCTCTCACAGTCGAGCTAGGCGGAAAGACCGTAACCATCAATGTGGAAGTGGTCTCCACCCCAATAGATTATAATCTCTTGCTTGGTTGCAATTGGATTTATGCCATGTAGGTGGTAGCTTCTTCAGTCTTCTGCATGGTACAATTCCCCCACCAAGGAAGAATTGTTACCATTGACCAATTAGATTTTTGCACGCCGGACACTACTACTCATCCTGGTGACCATGTTCCTTCCATTGGACAAATGTCAAAACAGTATGAGTATGGGGTTTGGCCTTTTGAAAGATTCATCTCTCATGGGCATTTTTCCCATTTCAGACCCCCCTAATCATGTTGCCTTGGTGAACATGATCTCCGCGGAGATTTCATCTCACTCTACTGATACTTGGCTTGTACCAGATAAAGGCGCAACACACCTGATTGTTGATGTATATGTAACTTCGGAATCTATTTCATCTATGTATATTGTACTCCTATAGAGATGTGTTATTCCTCTATAAGGAAGTGTCATCATTTGTATTGACAAGTGTCTAACTTGCCGATGGGTTATTAGACCACCATGTGTGGGGTAGGCCCTGATTAAGTTAACCATGGGTTATTTTACCAAGCTAGACAAGTTGGCCCCATAATTTTATTGGGCAGTCAGGACAAGTATAAATATAGATCTCCCAATCTCTATTTTGTTCACTTCATATCTCACTCTATATCACTCGAAAAGTGGTGCACATGTGAGGAGGAGGATCAACTGCTAGGAGGAGACTATCTCTGTGTGCTTGGGTTGTACTTTGGTTGTATCATTGCTCTATCTATCTCTGAGGAAGTTGTGGGGTTTTTCACCTTAGGGTTTTCCCCATGGAAACTCTGTGTGTCTATTGTCTCTTATGTTTGCATCTTGTGATGACTGATATGCTTGCTATGATTGATATGCATTGATATACTGTACATGTTATTCTCTTAGTAAAGATCCTAGAGTATATTGAATTAATGCTAAAAAATTAACATGGTATCAGAGCTTCCTTGAGAAGAAGACATTGTGCAGTGGCGGAAACCAGGGTTTCTTGTTTATTAGGTTTCTCTCCACAGATTTTGGAAAAGAAATATGATAGATTGACTCTCCTCAGCAAGGTGAATCTTTCTGTCCAATTAGAATTCAATTCTGAGCACTTTCATTTTTGGCCCTAAACATTAGGGTTTCCACAAAAATAGGAATTTTTGAAATATGAAGACATAGCTGGAAGCTCCTAGGAAAAATCAAAGTTTAGAGCTTTGGATTGAGATCTTTGGCTGGGTAAATCTCTGGTATACTCAAACCCTAATTTAGGGTCCTCCCCAGTGAACCCAGGAAGACTAAAAGGCATTTCTAAAGGGTGAAGCTTTGTAGATCTCAAAATTTGAATACACCAAGCTAATCAGCTCATCAAGGCACATCTTTCTATCCCTTTAGAAAGTTGAAATTCACATTTTGAATTTTTAGGGTTTCTCTGACAAACCCTAATCCGAGACCAGATCCAGTTTTCAGCAAATCAAGTGGTAAGACATAAATATTTTCTATTTCCATTTGAAGTACTCTTTAAGATGTCTCACCACACCAATCTTGAGGATAAACTTGAAGGGGTTGATAAATTCCGAGCATGGAAGTATAGGATTGGGTTAATCCTGGAAGAAAATGAGTTGGACACTTACATAAGGGAAGAGGTCCCTGTCCCATAGGAAGAAGAGGCTAAAGCCCTCCACAAGAAGAACTTAATCAAGGCAAAGAGGATCATTGTTGATTCTATCAAGGACCATCTCATCCCACATGTGTCATCTCTAAAGACACCCAAAGAGATGTTTGAATCCCTGACCAAGCTATTTGTAGGGAAGAACATAAATCAGACGATGACCCTGCGGAACCAATTGAAAGGGGTAAAGCTTCAGAATGGAGAAACCATTCAATCTTAATTTTCTAGGGTCTCTCAGATCAATGCACAACTAGAAGCGGTGGATGGAATGGTGGAGAATGGTGAAGTTGTCATGACCACTCTGAATGGCCTACCCAAGTCATGGGATTCCTTTATTCAAGGAATTTGTGCAAGAAGGAAGTTGATCTCCTTCAACAGACTGCGGGAAGAATGCTCTCAAGAAGAAGCAAGGCTTGTGACTCGAGAAGAAAAGATGGTTAATGAAGATCAAGCTCTCACAGCTCATGCCAAGAAAGGAAAGTTCAAAGGAGAGATATCTCATAGGAAATCTTCTCACCATACTCAAAGGGAGAAATTTAAAGATCCTTCTCTTGGTAGATGTTTTACATGTAATGATAAGGAACACTTTGCTCGATATTGTCCAAAGAGGAAGAAGGACAACAACAACAACTTCAATAAGAAGAAGAAGAAGAACAAGAAGAGATATCATGCTCATGTTGTTGAGGATGATGGACCTCCCAGAAAGAAGGCTAGAGCAGAAAGTGATGACTCATCAAGTGAAGATGAATATGTTCTAATCTCTGCTCTCACAAGTACTATATCTCATGGTTGTAATGGTTGGATTATTGACAGTGGGGATTCCAAACACATGACTGGGTTTAAAGAATATTGTAAATCTATCTAAACATGAGTCACCCCAAAAAGTGAAACTTGGGGATGACTATCAATACCCTATCAAAGGAAGTGGTGAATCCTCCTACAACCTAGACTTTGGGAAGTATTTGAAAATGAAAGATGTGTTATTTGTACCTGGTGTTGGCTATAACTGACCCAGAGGTTTTCTATAAGACTCAGGTTCTTCACGGTTTCCCTTTGACCAACAAAACCCCTTTGCACTGGCCCTTTCGGCAACAACCTGCGAACAGGTTGAGGTCTCACCCGAGGTGTATCTATGGGATGCTGCGGAATCAGGTTTCCACAGTAAGTGATGAGTTGCTTGAACAGACGTATTGCGCAGTGCAACAGGGGGCATGCACTGCAAGGTGGGACTACGCATCGATGGACGACGCCGCGGTTCGCACCACTAAGTTCTTCTACTGTGGGAATTCTACTGAGACTGCGAACAATCCGGTTTAACTTTATACTTGGAGCACACCAAAACGTTTAAGGTGTTGAACTGAGTATCACTCATCCACTCATTCAACTACTCAACCAATTATCCATCTACTATTCATTCATCCACTTGGTATGGTTACGATTTGAGCATCTTCTATTGATACAATCTAATTGTTATGCATTGTTCTATTGTGCATAAGGAAGTACTTAAGTGATCTCTTAACACTTCACCAATTAACTGATTCACTGTTCTTCAAACATAAGCTAAATGTTCACCATTCATCTATTCATGCAAAACTTAACATATCATCTCCATACCTCTTCTGATGGAAAATGCACACAACAATTCTCTCATAACAGCATGTAAGGAAACATCTAGACATTCATTTACAGAAACACAGATAAGCATTCATCCATAAAACACAATCGTACAACACAATATTTAATGTGGTTGACTCCCTCGGATGGGAAGCTATGTCCACAAGAACAGTTGGTAATATATATCTTTAAACGGGATGGGGACAACCATTCTTAGTCTGTGCACTCAGTTGTAGACTCTCCTTCCTCTCAGATAGGCTTCTACGCACACAGCTGCAGAGCCTTTACAATATTCTCAACTCAAAAGAGATTTTACAATACAACTATTCAACTATTCCACAACACTAAGAGAACCTCAGAACCCAGAATAGAAACAACAACAACCCCATCCCATACAAAATTGTCTTCTTAAATAGACCATGCCTGAAGGTCATGTCTTTACAATGACGAAGACCTAAATCCAAAACCCTTAGGGTTTACAAAACTGTGTCGGTTTCCCTAAACTGGCTTGCTGGCATCTGGTAGCGTCTGCTTCATCGTGGTGGTTCTCCATGTCTTCATTCTGTCGCTATCGGCCTTCCTGTCGCACACATGCCAATAGGTCACTTTCACTGGACCGTTCATCTCTAATGGTCTTTCCCACTAGGCCTGACAAGCCATCGCTTTCCCTGAGATGTCCTTTTCTTAACAAACTCATGTATTGGCCGCCTTCTTGAATTGCTTATGCCCGCCGCTCGGCACACCTAGAGCATCTTTCCAAAATTAGACCACTACTGGTCCATCCGGTACCTATACCTAATCCTTGTCAGCACTCTGCTTTGCAGCACTGCTTCCTCGCAGTAGTGGCCTGACCGCTTTGCAGCACTGCTTCCTCGCAGTAGTGGCCTGACCGCTTTGCAGAACTGCTTCCTCGCAGTGCTGGTCTTCGTAGTACTGCCAAAATTTGGATGCTGTGCACAACTTCGCAGCATGGTCAAAAATTGGATGCTGCGCTCAACTTCGTAGCATGGTCAAAACTTGGATGCTACACTCAACTTCACAGCACGCTCAACACTTAGACAAAATTATATCTTTTTCTGAGTTGCGCTTAACTCATCTTTTCCTACTTATCAAAAGTGTTACCAAAAATTTGCCCCAACTTGGGCCCAACATGCCCCTAACACTTACATGTGGCTCATCCTCGAGCCACTTCCTGCTTCGACTATCTCGCTCTGCTCCGCTATTGGTGGAGCTAAT
The DNA here is from genome assembly GCA_027924585.1 of Larix kaempferi. Classification (NCBI taxonomy): domain Eukaryota; kingdom Viridiplantae; phylum Streptophyta; class Pinopsida; order Pinales; family Pinaceae; genus Larix; species Larix kaempferi. The sequence continues at coordinate 3,582,236 of BSBM01000104.1, forward strand.
TTGGTCGCGAACTCATTATAGGTGCCAAACAACTGTTCCATTACTTCTATGGTATCTTGTTCAACTTGTTTTACTATCTCAAGCAGTGCTGGAGTTATGTCTTCTCCAATCTATCCTTGTACTTGCTCCTGGTTGTCGCACAGTTCCTTCAGCTTGTATTCTATCTGTTGTGACACTGCTGTGGCATCCTCCAGGAGTTGCTGCGACTGATTATCCATCTCAGTCTCTTTTTCTCTTAATGCCTGGACTTCCTTCTTGAAGCCTGATATCTCCTTATATCTTGGCAGCCTCTCCCTGGGTGGCAGAGCCTTGATCTCTTCGTCCAACTTTTCTAGTGCGGTCTGCTTTTCTTTTATCGTGGTCTTCACCTGCAGTAGCCCTTGATCCTCTTCAAGGGAAGTGAATGCCTTTGAAAACTTCTCCAAGAGATCTTGGAACTTAGCCATCTCACTTGTTATGCTCTGCGTGGTGGCACTCACTGCTTGCTCTCTTAACTGCTGCTCAGTTAATGGCGTTTGCATATTCAGTTTTTCCTTCAAGGAGACAAGATCAGCCTGATAGAGGATGTCCTTATTCTACATATCCATCTTCAAAGATCTCACCTTTTTTCTGATCCTCAGAACTATGTCCGTGGGATCATCCTGGAGTTCTAGATCTTCAATATCTTGCACAACAGCAGATATGGTAGTCTCCAATTGTTTCCAGTGGTCCTGTTCATCACATAGCTGCATTTCTGCATGCAACTGAGAGTACTCGAGCTGGCTGTTTGCTGCGTGCAACTCCTCTTGTGACTTCATGGACTCTACTATTCATTCATGCATCTCCTCCACTATCTGCATGTGCAAAAAGTGTAATCCTAGAAAAGGGATTTTGGCCAAGTCGATCTCTACCCACTCGACACCCTTTGTGTCTAGGATGATCTATTCTTCCATTGGTAATGCTATGGTCAATGGGTCCAGATGAACGACCGTGGTCTTAGAAGGCAACGTTATTGCTATCTACGGCGGTGTTTGCTGCGAGGTTCCTACCGGCCTCCCTTCAGCTCCTACTTCACACAGCAAGGTTAGGCTCTTTTGGACATCATGCATTTTCTTCATAAGACCTTGCAGTGCGAGCCTAGTCTTTTGCAGGTCATCCTAGATGACCTTGTCCTTCTTATCTTTTTATGTCATTAGCTCCCCCATCTGCTCTGAGACCTTTTACGCAATTATGTCGATTCTTCTTCATTCAGTACTATCTCAGATTGACTCTTTGTTGCTTTCATTTTCTTCCATGCCTTTGGCTTCTGTGGGGTTTTAGGTTCCTTCCTCTTTCCTTTTTCTTCGACAATAGGGCATGGTAGCGGGATGGGTTCATATTCATCTGAGTCAGTTTCCACATCCATGACTTCAACCCGGAAGTCGACCGGCCAGTCCTTCATGAGGATGTCAATGTCCTCCTCATACATATGGTAGTTACCTAAATACCATTCTGGATTCTTCATTCTCGCTTTGGGTGAAATAAAGATACATCACATATCCACCATAAAATCAATAACACAAATATACTTCGACGTTACCTGCTTTGAAATGCGGGATGTACGGGTGATCACATCGTGCAATTGAGTGTAATACTGATAGAAAAATTCAGTTGTCGTGTGCTGTCGCTCCGCGTTGATATTTGCCCAAAGGTTGGCATAGCAGAATCCTCTTGGATTGTTTGTTTCTGTGATTACACTGACATAGTCCTTTGGCTCCTTCCATCCAGAAAAGGTGATGAGGATGATCAACCATGTAAAGTGGAACTGTCTGCCATTCTCCTGGGTATCATTGAGTTTGTCCAGGAACTCATTTAGAAGGTACTGACACCAATTGAATTGGGTTCCTTTAGACGCTACGGCACCAAGTAGTATTATGCCCGCATGCACCTTCATAGGCTTGGCTATTCTTATGCTTTTTCCTGCAAGCAATTGTGTGACAAATATTGTCGCTCTATCTCCAATTTATTCGGTGGGAAACCCTCTTTTCCCCGTCACCAATGCATGGCTCTGCTTCATTTTCGCGACGGCTTCTTTTTCTTTACCCTTCCCTTGGAAGAACTGCTTGGGATCCTTCCCGTGCTTACTTAATCCTATTATGTGGTGCATTAAGTCAATGTTTACATCAACATTTCTGTCGAGCCATAGATATCCCTGGTGGATTCGCACCATTAGCGTGCGAACCACCGCATTCACTTCTGGTGAACGATCAAAATGAGGTAGTCGGAGCAGGTTCAGCAATCCGGACTCCACTACCGGTGTCAACTAGCTTTCAACGACCAAGTTAAATATTCCCTTAGCATCTTTCTTCCAGCACATGTACTGGTCAGGATGGAAGTGTGGGTACTTGGGATCATGGGGCTCTTCCTTCTGCACCCCCAGGAGGTCATAGTCTTCCCATTTACACTCTGCGATCTTTCCTAGTAGGTTCTTGGAAACCTCTACATGCTTCGAAATGGGTGACAAGGGGATTTCATAATGGGCACTCTTGACCAGATTAAACATAGGGGCATCTAGCACCCGAGGTGATATGTACTCCGGTGTCAACTTCAAGGGTTCCTTCTAAAAGACTGGCGATCTTTGTGCCGTCTGGCCTATCTTGGGAATATTGCTTCATGGTCCAGCTGTGGCTTTCCCTTTGTACTACATGGCTGGATTATGTCATGGTGACCTTCTGGATGCTTGATTGGGTTCTAGTACAACCTTCTTGGTAGGGTTTTTCATTAACTCTGCAATCCCCCCATGTTGAAATACTTGGATTGCTTCTTGAAGTGTCAGCTCTTGTTCTCTGTTTGGTGATTTGGATATTCGCTGGAAAAAGTAGGCAACTGTTTCAGGAATATGGATAAGGATTGCTAATACAAGAGCCAACGCATGAAAATTCTAAGTGTTTGGTAATGCCTGCGAGACCTGATGCGGCGTTATTTATAGGCACAGTTGAGTCCTCCCCATGCCTTCCAACGGCTAGATGAGCATTTAATGTGGTTTCCGTTGGCCAATTTGAATGAATCCTTTGGTCCCTTCCATCATCAGCGTGTTTAGAATGACTATCTTTTCATTAAATGCTCGAGCGAGTGCTTGCAATAGTCACCGAACGACTAGTTTTTCTCAAAAGCAGTGTAACGGCTATTTTTCTAAGTGTTGTGCTGAGCTGCATGGCAGTCCATCTCAGGTCCTGTGCAGTTACTTCGCAGTATCCCTGTGTCAACTGCGCGGTTCCCTTCCTCATTTATTCTTTTTTTTTTTTTTTTTTTTCTCCCGCGCAGCTTCAGCAGTGTTGCGCGGTACATACATTGTTCTACTTATCATACATGTACATACTCCTTTACATTTCAAGTGTCCAATTTCAACTGTACCTGACACTTGGAACTCTCTTCCTCTACTTGTTATTCAGGATTCTATGAAGTAAGGCTGACATGGTATAGCTTTAGCTTGCTTCCATTTATCAAAGTTGGTAGGGTATCACCAGCTAAATTGGCTAACTGGACTGCACCAGTGTTAGTAACATGTATCACAATATATGGACCAAGCCAATGCATCTTAAATTTACCAGGAAACTTCATGAATTTTCTATCATACATGAGGACTAGGTCACCTACCTGAAAGCAGTTGTTCTTTATATGGAGATCATGCCAAGCTTTCTCACGGTCTTTCTGAACTTGCTGGTGGAAGCTGACAATGAAGCAATCTTCCTCCAACCCAACGAGGTGTAGCAACCTTTCTTCTAATGCTGTGCAGTCTGCCATCCCTATGAACACAATGATCCTTAAACTAGGGACAGTATATTCCATTGGCATTATAGCTTCCTTCCCATAATCCAACTGAAAAGGTGTATGTCCTGTCAATTTCTTGCATGTAGTCCTATATTCCCATAACACAGAGGAGAAGCACAGATCCCAATCATCTCTATTTACATTGCAGACCTTAGTGAGTGTGTTCTCTAGAATTTTATTGAAAGCCTCAATAGTGCCATTCGCCTGTGGATGATATGGAGTACTGCACTGATGACGAATGTGGAATTCCTCTATAAGTGCCTCAATAGTATTGTTCAAAAAGTGAGTACCTTGGTCACTCATCAAAATCTTCAGACAGCCAAATCTTGACAATATTTCTTCAAAAATGAATTGTGCATCAGTACTGGCATTGCAGTCCTTTACTGGCTTTGCTTCCACCCATCTGGTGAGGTAATCAGTAGCAGTAATAATATACCTCACACCAGTTCTTTTTCCTGGTGCGTTTATAGGACCCACAAAATCAATTGCCCATTTTTCAAATGCCTGCAAGGTCAACTATGGGTTCAATGGCATCTCATCTCTTCGCAAAGGTTTCCCTGTCCTCTGACAGACATCACAGTTTCTGCAGTGTTCTTTGGAATCTTTGTGGATCGTGGGCCACCATAGCCCTGCATGCAATATCTTCTGCGTGGTAGGCCTTCCTACATAGTGACCTCTCGCGATCCTTGAATGCGTGTCTGCTAGAATAAGCGGTTTCTCATGATCTAGTATGCATCTACGCAAGACTTCATCTGGCCCAAGTTTGTATAATTGACCTGTAATTATAGTGAAGTCTGTGATGCACACCACTAGCTGCTTCTTCTGCTGGATAGATAATTCCTGCGGTGCCAACCCTATTGTCAAAAAATTAATGATATCCTTATAATAATCATCGACAACCTGTATAGTGAATAGCTATGCATTAGGCAGACTGTCTTCAATGTTCATCGGCTCTTCTCTAGACTCAATCGTTGATAGATGATCAGGTCCCAAGTTCAGTCTACCTGGCTTAACAATAATCTCAAAGTCATATTCCTGGAACAGCAGTATCCATCTGCATATGCGTCCCCCTAACACTAGCTTATTGACCAATTATTTCAACAGAGAATGGTCAGTGAACATAAGGAAGTGCACACCAAGCAAGTAATGTCTAAATTTCTGTAGGGCATATACCATTGCAAGGCCTTCCCTCTCGGTAGTAGTATAGTTATTTTCTGTTGTTGAGAGCTTTCAGCTCGAGAATGAGATCGGATGGGCAATACCTCCTTTTGTTGGCTGTGCTAATACAATTCCCAGGGCAATGCATGATGCATCAACATGGACATGTAATGGCTTCGTCTAGTCTGGAAAGACTAGAATCGCTGCAGTCACCATCTTTTCTTTTAGTGCATCAAAACCCTGTTCGCACTCCGCATTCTAAATGAATGGTGTGTCTTTCTTTAGCAGCTTTTCCATTGCTGTGGTTATCTGCACATAACCCTTTATAAATTTCCTGTAATATCCAGTATGGCATAAGGTAGAGTGCATCATCTTGACTGAATTTGGTGTTGGCAAGTTCACAATTATTGCGATCTTCACAGGATCCACCATCAATCCTTGCTTACAAACAATGTGTCCAAGTAGAATCCCATAAGGAACACAAAAAATACACTTCTTTAGATTTAAAGAGATCTGATGTTGTCGAAACTTCTCAAGCATCATTCTGAGGTTCGCACAATGGTTCTTCAATAGACCAAACACAGTCCAATCATCAAAATAGGCTTCGAGAAACTTATGCATAAACTCTTTGAATGCTGCGACGACCACTTTGGAAAATATGGAAGATGCATTCTTCAAGCCAAAGGGCATTATTGTGTACTGGAATGACCCCCATTCTGTAGAAAAAGTCATCTTATGCCTATCTGCGGGATCAATCCTTATCTGATGATACCCCAAAAAACCATCAGTAAAAGAATAGGCCTCATTCCCTCCAACATTATCAAGCACTTCATCCGTGAAAGGAGTAGGGAATGGGTCGTGCATAGAAGCATCATTCAGTTTTCTGAGATCCACACAAATCCTGATCTCACCCTTCACTTTCTTATCTTGAACGACCATGGGACTAATCCAATATGATTCCTCGACAGGTTCAATGATTCTTGCTTCAAGCATCTTATCCAACTCTGCATGTACTCTTTCTTTATAGCGCGGATTTAATCCATATGGTCTCTTCTTCACAAGCTTGGCGCCTGGCTTCAAGGGAATCTTCATGACTCCTAGGTCTCCCAGAATTCCTTTCATTTCTGTAAATTTTGTCGGAAACAGTTCCTGATACTCATGTAAGGTGTCTGCGATCTCTGCAATAGTCTGATCATCCCAATAGTATCCTATTGCTGAGAACTTTGGTTCTTCTTTTGTGCCAATATTCACCTTCCGCATCTTTACTGGCCCACTCATATCTGGGATTTCTAGCGGAGATCCTTCTACGTTGCGCGTGCCCTCCAATTTTGGTATGGCTATGTTGTGTGGGTCATCCTCATCGTCTTCATTTCTATCATCGATGTCTTTAGCTAGGTTGTAACACTCGATGGGGTGTTCTTCATGTTCCTTCCATTCTGACTGTAGGTGCGCAGGAACGCGATCTACCCTGAAGAATTCCTCCAATGTCATATTTATGTGAGGACAGTCTTCCCTAAATATGCGTTCCTTAATTATCTGTAACGTGTCATGGATCAATGGGTTCTCATCATCAAAGCTGAAGTCTGTCTGGAAGTTCGCAGTCAACATGTCCCAATCAGTGGTTTCTCTGCGCAACTCCAGATATAGGTACCATTTCTTTGGAATGTCATCATCCAGCATATGTACAAATAGATGCACCCATTCTATGTGTGGCCTTTCCGCCCATGCCTGTGAACAGACTTCAATGTGTTGACTAGGATCTATCTGTCCATTAAACTTTTCAAAGGGTAAGGTAACCCTTCCAACAAATAGGATCTGCATCTTAATTCTACATTGATCCCAAGTGGTCAATGTCTGCTTGTACGCATTCCACCATCTGGCAGGTGTGTCGTGTAGTGCCATATCCAATGCTAGTAATCTGTGCTCATCTGTAATGGCTGCAGTATATTCCTGGATGAAATTGTAAACATTAGCAGAACCATCATATGTGGGAATAGGACTTACCTCCTTCCTGATCCAACGCAGTGATTTTGTAACCTGTGCGCACCTTCTTGTTGATGCTTCATGCATCCGGCTTTGCCAATTTTCTAGTCCTGCCTCCGAATCAGAGACACGGGAGCTGTCACATCTCCAACTGAGTGTACCATCTACAGTAGGATTAATGTAATCTTCCTGGTTCACTGTGAGTTGGTATAATCTGTCCAAGTCTTGAGCCTTGGATTCCTCCTGAATCGGCTCGTTGTATCTATCACCATCTGCGGGATCCAACGGTGCGATGACCCTAAGATGATTTCCTTCAAATATCATCTTCTTTGGCTTCAGATTTATGATAGCCAAGTTATCAATAGCCCAGTCAATTCCTAGCAGCCCAGGAAAAGGTTGACTATCATCCACAATCTCAATAACTTCAAAGTCTGCATGACTTTGGACTCCATCAATGTCGACTATCACATCAGCTAACCGGCCAAAAGGTATGACTTTCTCTTTGTTATCCATTCTCAACTGGATAGGTGACCATGAAAACTTTGGTTGACCCATCTGCTGCCATGTCTTCTTAGTCAAGACATTCACTTCGGATCCTAGATCAAGGATGACTTCATCCATTTCAAAATATTCTATCTGGGCGGTAAGCCTCATTTCTCGGCTTATTCTTTTATGCTTCCTTATGTTATGTACTGTGCTAGTAGAAGTCTCAGCTTCCATCTGTGGTTCATACTAGTTTATGAGCTTCTGTAGCTCTACTATGGCATTTTCACTTTTTAATAACTTCATGCAGCTTCACAAGAACTGCACAATGGAAGTGCTGACATATGTTGCGGTTCTTGTTTTTTAATAGGCCACTAGCATGTCTCCAACATGTGGCATTTCACTGCACAATGGGATCCTCCGTGATTCTGTTGCCGGTTCTCTAAAGGTATCCTGCGCGTCGATAAAGACTTGCTTGTTCTTTCGTAGGTCGAGAGCAGGTATTTTTCCTGGAGCTTTCCTTATCCATACTGTCTTAAGAGGGATCTATTTTTTGTGAGCCTCCACTGAAGTGGAAGCTTCTGCTCCCCTATCGTGGCCTGTCTCAGCGCCACTGCACGTGACCACATTGATGGTTGGGTCTACTGGTCTTCTCTCCACTACGATCCACTGGACGTTCGTGTTTGGTCCATCCGTCCATCTTCTTTTCTACATTTCCACCTCTAGCACTGGGCAATCTTCAATAACATTCTTGAATGATTTACAGTAATTGCATGTAGTGCATGGGTTAACACAATCTCTAGATACATGACCTGGATGGCCACAATTATAGCAAATAACCTGGCCGCAGCCTCTTCCCTGCATCGGGCTAGCATTTCTTCCTCTGCCACGGTATCCAGTACCATGACCTCTATATCCTCCTTGGTCATATTGTGCATTCTCATGTTTCATCTGGTTATCTTCTTGTACGCAGTACAAGCCAGTGCCTCTCATTGAGTCCATATCTCGTTTTCTCTCATTCATTAGCTCATATGTGCGGCAGTTGGATTCATCATGTCCAACTGATTTATAGAAAGTGCAGTATAAATTTTTAGGTGTTTTCACATACTTCTGTATGAGATAGTAGTCTTCAGGTCTGTGTCCTGTGGTTCTACAAATTTCACACCATGGGGCCTGATTCTGATTTATTGGGTTGGGAAAACCACTATTAAGATAGTCGTGGAACACACGGAAATGCTCCCGATCATGGCCTTCTCCTTTGCAACTTGTACACCAGACATCATGTCTAGGTTCATACCTTTGTTCTTTGCCATTCTTCATGCTTTTCAGCTCTAGTGTCAGGGTGTTCAGTTGGTTCTAGATCTGAGACATCCTAGAACCAGTCTCAGCAATCAGCGAAGCCTCTAGCTTCATTGTGATTTCCAAGGCCTCTTCCTGCGACATAAACTTCTACTGCATCAATGGTAATCTAATATGTGGCAACAATGCAGCAATAAACCATTCCTTGTGTTGTTGTGGAGCTATAACAAAGCTTACTTGGTCCAAAAGGGTTTGGAACTTCTGATCAAACTCCCAAACCATTTCAGTTGGTTTCTGCTTTATTTCTTTCAACTCGGTTATACACTGAGATTCAGATTTGGGTTTCTTAAACTCTGCCACAAGCATAGCTTTAATTTTTGTGAGGGTTCTTGGCTATGTGTTAGAGTACTTCATGAACCAATGTAAAGCTCTGTCCCTGAAAGTGGTGATGAGCTGTGCTCTCTTCACGGCATCATCCTGGATCTGTCTTACACTCCATATGGCTTCAAAAAGAAACCAATGTTGATCAGGGTCTTCTAGGCCAGTTCCTTTGAATATTGGAAGCTTCATATCAGTGTTTTCCATTGTTATATTAGGTGGCGGGGCGCCCGGATTAGCACACGGCTACTGTGAGGGGCTCTGCGCAGCAAAAACAAATGGGGATATCGAACTATGCTGTGGGGTGGGCTGTGTAATGGTTGGGCTCTAATACAAGGGTAGCACAGTTTCTACAACCGACGGATTTTGAGGGGTGAATGGTGGTGCGGCTTCGTTGTTAAGGTCACAAGGGATCTCAATGTCTATATGGAGCGCAGCGCCTCCAAGATTTTGATTAAATTTATATCTCCTGCCACTTCTAAGATTATGGGTATCTTCATCAGAATCACTATATATACTGTTTACCATGACAGACTTGATAATATTATTGCATTCTTAAAACACCTTTCTTAGCTAACATCATCTTAATCTATAGACTGAGATTATTTAGCAACTTACCTTGGAATCCTTCGAAAAAGTATGCTTCTGCTTGGCTATAGGATTTGAGTGTGTCTACAACAAATTCTATTACAAATCCTTCTAGCATATGATCGAACCAGAAGTCAACTGCGCATGACAATGGGCTGTCTATCGCTTTGAGCTGCGCTATGAGCTCGGGAGTCCACTGTGTAGGAACTCCTCCTTGAAAACAGGTTTTCTTTTCTGCGAGCCGCAAGATCCACCCATGCAGCTCATTTGGAAATGATGCCCAGAAAATGTCATGAATATCCTTCCACAGATATCTATTTGACCACTGTGTGTCACATAGACGCGGATGTCTATTCTCTTTCCTTGCAAAGTCTCTTATGGTCTTGTCCCACCAAGCTTGGATTTCTGTCTTTTCAGGATGCCAGTTGTCAGAGCCTTCCGGGAACTGATATTCTTTGTCACACATCACGATTGCAACTCATCATGGATTCTAGCGCGGCAACAGAACCATTTGTTGGCTATAACTGACCTAGAGGTTTTCTATAAGACCTAGGTTCTTTGTGGTTTCCCTTTAGCCAACAAAACCCCTTCGCACCGGCCCTTTCGGCAACAACCTGAGAGCAGGTTGAGGTCTCACCCGAGGTGTATCTATGGGGTACTATGGAATCAGGTTTCCACAGTAAGTGATGGGTTTCTTGAACAGACATACTGTGCAGTGCAACAGGGGGTATGCACTATGAGGTGGGACTATGCAGCGATCGACGATGCCGCAGTTCACACCACTAAGTTCTTCTACCACGGGGCTTCTACTGAGACTGCGAACAATCCGGTTTAACTTTATACTTGGAGCACACGAAAATGTTTAAGGTGCTGAACTGATTATCACTCATCCACTCATTCAACTACTCAACCAATTATCCATCTACTATTCAATCATCCACTTGGTATGGTTACGATTTGATCATCTTCTATTGATACAATCTAATTGTTATGCATTGTTCTATTGTGCATAAGGAAGTACTTAAGTGATGTCTTAACACTTAACCAATTAACTGATTCATTGTTATTCAAACATAAGCTAAATGTTCACCATTCATCTATTCATGTAGAACTTAACATATCATCTCCATACCTCTTCTGATGGAAAATGCATACAACAGTTCTCTCATAACAGCATGCAAGGAAACATCTAGACATTCATTTACAGAAACACAGATAAGCATTCATCCATAAAACACAATCGCACAACACAATATTTAACATGGTTCACTCCCCTGGATGGGAAGCTACGTCCACAAGAACGGTTGGTAATATATATTTTTAAAGGGGATGGGGACAACCATTATTAGTCTTCCCACTCAACTGCAGACTCTCCTTCCTATCAGATAGGCCTCTACGCACACAGCTGCAGAGCCTTTTCAATCTTCTCAAATCAAAAGAGATTTTACAATATAACTATTCAACTATTCCACAACACTAAGAGAACCTCAGAACCCATAATAGAAACAACAACAACCCCATCCCATACAAAATTTTATTCTTAAATAGACCATGCTCGAAGTTCATGTCTTTACAATGCTGAAGACCTAAACCCAAAACCCTTAGGGTTTACAAAACTGTGTCGGTTTCCCTAAACTGGCTTGCTAGCATCTGGTAGTGTCTGCTTCATCATGGCGGTTCTCTGCATTTTCATTCTTTCGCTATCAGCCTTCCTGTCGTGCGCATGCCAACAGGTCACTTTCACTGGACCGTTCATCTCTAAAGGTCTCGCCCACTAGGCCTGCCAAGCCATCGCTTTCCCTGAGCTGTCCTTTTCTTAACAAACTCATGTATTGGCCGCCTTCCTGAATTGCTCGTGCCCACTGCTCGGCACTCCTGGAGCATCTTTCCAAAATTAGACCACTACTGGTCCATTCGGTACCTGTACCTGATCCTCATTCATCACTCCGCTTTGCTAGATCTATGTGGCCTGACTGCTTCGCAGCACTACTTCCTCCCAGTGCTGGTCTTCGCGGTACTACCAAAATTCGGATGCTGCGCACAACTTTGCAACATGGTCAAAACTTGGATGCTACGCTCAACTTCGCAGCACCCTCAACACTTAGACAAAATTATATCTTTTTTTGAGCTGCGCTTAACTCAACTTTTCCTCCTTATCAAAAGTGTTACCAAAACTTTGCCCCAACTTGGGCCCAACACCTAAGCTCAAGAAGAACCTACTCTCCATCTCTACATTAGATGTAAAAGGCATGAGGGTTGCATTTGTAGATGGCCAAGTCTTAATGTGTCCAAAAGGTAAAACTATAGATGATGCAGTGGTGATTAGAGAGCAAGAGGGAGGATTGTATAAATTGAAGGGACAACCTGAACATGCCATGGTACATGATCCATGGAGCCAAGTGAACTTTGGCCTAGAAGGCTTGCACATGTACACTATAGAGCACTACCAATTGCAAGTAAAGCTGTAGAGGGTCTTCCTAAAATCAAGTCAAAGTATGAATATGTTTGCAAAGGATTTGCAAAAGGAAAGAACACAAAGAAGAAAATCACAAGCAAGGAAAAAGGAATTATCCACTCCGATGTATGCAGTCCGATGTCACCTAGTTCTCCAAGTGGGTATGTATACTATGGTTCTTTCATTGATGATTTCTCTAGGAAGACTTGGGATTTATTTCTTGAAGAACAAAGATGAAATATTCAACAAGTTCAAGGAATTCAAGGCCTTGATAGAAAACCACACTGAAAAGAAGTTCAAGAACTTCAGATTCGACAATCGTGGAGAATTCACTTCAGCAGACTTCAATTGCTATGTAATGATTCAGGAATTAAGAGGGAGTTCACTACTCCTTGTAATTCACAATATAAAGGTGTAGAAGAAGTTACTTCAGAATAGGACTCCAGCAGCTCCTGCAAGGAAGCAAAGACTCAGAGGGAGTCCACCCAACAAACAATCAAAGATAAGTATCTGAATTGTCATTTCTTGTATATTCTGTTTGTTTAAAATAATGTTATTTAGTGATGCATATGCTTATGTTCATGGACTTAGGTTGTGTATTATGCATATTAGAATAATTGCATTGATGAACAAGATACTACTAATATGCAAGTGATGGGTAAGTGGACTATGGTACTGTACAACATTCCATTGCTACTTATCTAGAATGAAACCTCTTTGCTGACATGTTGGGAGTTGTGCACACTCTTAACAATGTTTTGGTAGAGATTGGAAGGCATCTAGAAAGTTATGGGATATGGATAAATTTTGTATTGAAGGATTGGCTAAAATAATTGCATGACTGTATGACATATACTCTTATGTGTAAGTTTTTGTTATGAAACTATGAGATGTTTCTAATCACGCAATTTAACTTGTCTTGTAGGAAAGATCGTATATCATTACCTACAAAAGAAGGACTACAACATTTGTTCCAACAACAAAGTTATCTATTGAAGATTTTGAATTTCCTAGGATTTTGGAAGTATGCCATGATTGAGGAGTACCAGTCGATCGTGAAGAATGATATTTGGGATGGAGTCCCAAGACCTAAAGGGAAGTCTGTTATGACTTCCAAGTGGATCTACAAGATCAAACATGCTGCAGATGGCAACATAGAGAAATACAAAGCGAGATTTGTAGCTCATGGCTTCTCCCAGAAAGAAGGAATTAACTATGAAGAAACTTTTGCTCCTGTAGCCAGATACACTTCCATCAGATTAGTACTTGCTCTGGCTGCAGTGATGAAATGGAAGATACACCAGATGGATGTCAAGACAGATTTCTTGAATGGTGTAGTTGAGGAGGAAGTGTATGTGGTGTAGCAATTTGTTTTTGAAACACATGACAGGGAGTCATATATGTGCAGAACTTGGTATGGTAGGATATACAACTTTCTATCCAGTTTGGAATTTACCAAGAGTAAAACGGATTCCAAACTTTACTACAAGGTTGAGGAAGGCAATCCAGTGATACTACTTTTGTATGTGGATGACCTGTTTATTACAGGTAAATATAGATTGATTGCCGACATGCAGCGGAAGCTTGCTTCCAAGTTTGAAATGAAGGACTTGGGGATGATGCACTATTTTCTATGCATGGAGGTGTGGTAGAGTGCAGATGGTATCTTCCTTGGACAAGGAAAGTATGCAGTAGAGATCCTGAAGAGGTTTAGGATGATGGACTGCAAGGCCATGGCCACACCTATGGCATCGAACCTGAAGCTTCTGTGTGATGCTTCATCTAAGCCGGTTGATGTTACTGTGTATCGTCAGATGATTGGGTCCTTGATGTACCTGACGAACACAAGGCCAGATATTTGCTTTGCGATGAACACATTGAGCCAATTCCTGATGGATCCGAGAGGTGTTCACCTAGTTGTTGTAAAGCATATTCTGAGGTATCTAAAGGGTACAGTTGATTATGGGCTCAAGTATGATATGAATCAAAAGTTTAACCTGCAAGGTTATGTTGATTCAGATTGGGTAGGCAGTGCTGTAGATAGGAAGAGCACTTTTGCAGATAGGAAAGAGCACTTCTAGGTGCTGCTTCAGTATGGGATCAGGTGTGATCTATTGGTTTAGAAGGAAGTAGTCCTGCATAGCATTGAGTACACCTGAAGCAGAGTATGTTGCTGCTTCTTCAGCTAGTTGTGAGGTAGTATGGATTTGGAAGCTACTGTCTGATTTTTTTGATCTCTCGTTGGAGGCTACTAGTATCTTTTGTGACAACCAGAGTTGTGTGAAGCTGTCTGAGAATCTAGTGTTCCACGACAGGTCAAAACACATTGAGATCAAATATCACTATATACGGGATATGGTGCAAAGAGGAGCAGTGAAGCTCCTATATGTTGCAACGAATGAGCAGGTTGCAAATGTGATGACGAAACCACTATCCAGAGTGAAGTTTGAGTACTTCAGAGAAAGGCTTGGTGTTCTTCAGATTGATGACACTTCAAGGAGGAAGTGATGGACACATTTACAGGAGCCATCCTGAGCATGGTGAGAGGAGGATCCTTCCATAACTATGGATATAAGCATTGGATGATGAGCATCAGGACGATGCTCCAGTTACTGCTCTGTATGTGTATATATGCATCATGTTGGATGCTTGATAGGATTGGTTGGATCATTTATATGTATATGCATGTATGCATCATGTTGGATGTTGGATATGATTAGTTGGATCATTTATATGTATATGTATGTACGCATCATGTTGGATGCTGTATATGATCAGTTGGATAATTTATATGAATACGTATGTATGCATCATGTTTGATGCTGGATATGATCAGTTGGATCATGTGTATGTATCAGGTGGATACATTGTATGATTAGGTAGATCATGTATGTTGATATGTATCAGGTATGATCAGGTGGATCATGTATTTGTATATGTATCAGGTGGATACATTGTATGATCAGGTAGATCATGTATGATGATATGTATCAGGAAGATACTGTGTATGCATTAGGTGGATGCATTGTATGATCAAGATGATCATGGATGACGAGCTTCAATATGTTGCTCCAGATGACATGTAGCAGGATGATGCAGTGTTGATGATCAGGATAATCATGTGTACATCAGGATGATGTATGCTGAGTATCAGGTTGATACTTTGTGGCCATGGAATAGGTTGTGCAGATAAGCATATAATCCAGCCCTAGTGATTTGCAGATGCTCTTGCTAGGTTTTTCTGCTGGCATATAATAGCTCTCTGGGAGATATGGAAAATGCTCTTTTGAGGTTTTCCTTGGAGGGACATATACTAGCTCCCTGGGAGATTTGCAGATGCTCTTGATAGGTTTTGTCGCTGGCATATAATAGCTCCCTCGGAGATCTGGCAAATTCTCTTGCTAGGTTTTTTCCATGGCATATAATTTCTCCCTAGGAGATCTTGCAGGTTGTGTTGGGCACATAATCAGTCTTGAGATTTTATTGCTAGGTTTTGCTTGGTAGCATATAATGTCTCCCTAGGAGATCTTGTAGGTTGTGTTGAGCACGTAATCAGTCTTGAGATGCTCTTCCTAGGTTTTTCTTGGTAGCATATGATGTCTCCCTGGGATATCTTGTAGGTTGTGTTGGGCACGTAATCAAGTCCTCAGATGCTCTTGCTAGGTTTTTCTTGGTCACATGTAATATCTCCTTGGGAGATCCGATAGGTTGAGCAATGTGCTCGAAATCAGTCCTGGGATGCTGTTGCTAGTTTTTGGTGACGCACGTAATAAGTCCCGAGGATTCCATAGTATGGCCAGTGATGATGAAGACTTGCAGGTGGTGGGCCTACATCCAATATGAAAAAGGACTGGCTCTATATAAATTCCTATGATGAATAGATTCAGATATTGATTGAGATAGCAGTAGTCGTGACGATGACGATGTTTCAAGGATGATGATTCACTGATGATGATCCAGAGAAGAATACTTGTCCTAGAAGATCTGTGTCGAGAAATACCTTCCTAGTTAAGAGGGAGTGTTGATGTATATGTAACTTCGGAATGTATTTCATCTATGTATATTGTACTCCTATAAAGATGTGTTATTCCTCTATAAGGAAGTGTCATCATTTGTATTGACAAGTGTCGCAACTTGTCGAAGGGTTATTAGACCACCATGTGTGGGGTCGGCCCTGATTAAGTTAACCACGGGTTATTTTACCAAGATAGACAAGTCGGCCCCATAATTTTATTGGGTAGTCAAGACAAGTATAAACAGAGATCTCCCAATCTCTATTTTGATCACTTCATATCTCACTCTACATCACTCGGAAAGTAGTGCACATGTGAGGAGGAGGATTAGCTGCTAGGAGGAGACTATCTCTGTGTACTTGGGTTGTACTTTGGTTGTATCATTGCTCTATCTATCTCTGAGGAAGTTGTGGGGTTTTTCACCTTAGGTTTTTCCCCATGGAAACTCTGTGTGTCTATTGTCTCTTATGTTTGCATCTTGTGATGACTGATATGCTTGCTATGATTGATATGCATTGATATACTGTACATGTTATTATCTTAGTAAAGATCCTAGAGTATATTGAATTAATGCTAAAAAATTAACACTGATTGGAGACGCAATTCCTCTTTCGCCCACTGAACGTATTTACGAGGCTATCCAATCAGCACCGGAGGACCACCTAACCGTGGCCTCCCCATCTTGTTCTCTACAATGGGCATCATCCCTACCCGACCTCTTACTTTGGCCTTTTCATTCAGATGAGTACATCATGGAAGTTATGAATGTTGATGATGGCCTGTGGGATGACCTTCACCATAGGTCCTCTTTTCTTCCACTGTTGGAGTACATAGAGAACAACATTCATGCCATATTTTCACCGGATATCTACCCATTCCCCTAGTCCCCCGTACTTACATGTCTTTCAAACACTGAGGGTAACTTGGCCAACATTGAGCCTACCACCCCAGTAGACATCTCAGTAAAACCTATTGTAGTGGAACACATTCGCATAGGCCAAAAGTGTTCCCCTGAAGAAATAGCTATGGGAATAGCCTTATTCAAGCAATTTCGAGACGTATTTGCTTGGTCCTATGAGGAGATGCCTTGGATATATGTTGTGATTGTTTCTCACGAGATAAAAACCTATCCTGACATCAAACCTGTATGTCAAAAGTTGCGATCGGTACACCCCCGGAAGACTGCAGCGATCAAGGAAGAAATTGAAAAGCTCTTAAAGGATGGTTTCATTTATCCTGTCCTGTTGACAGATTGGGTCTCAAATGTCGTCCCTATGAACAAGAAGCAGGGCACCATTTGTGTCTATGTCGATTATTGGGACCTTAACAAGGCTTGTCCGAAGGACAACTACCCTACCCCATTCATCAACCAAATTATCGACAAGTGTGCCAGAAGTGTTATCTTTTCATTCATGGATGGCTTTTTTGGTTACAACCAGATTGAGATCAACCCAACCGACCAACATAAGATGACTTTCATCTGTCCTTGGGGGACATTTGCATATTGCAAACTCCTATTTGGACTTAAAAATGCTAGCGCCATGTTCCAGCGAGCCATGTCGTATGCCCTCCATGATATTAAGGACTTTGTGGAACCTTACCTGGATGATCTTCCTACTCATTCAAAGCAGCGTGAGTTCCACATGGATCATCCGACGACCATTTTTCTCAGATGCAAACAGTACAACATCCGTCTAAATCCTCACAAGTGTATCTTTTGCATTGAATCCAGATGCCTCTTAGGTTTTATAGTCTCAAAGGATGGGATCCGCATTGATCCCTTAAAGGTGGAGGCCATTGTCAACCTCCCACCTCCGACCACTATTGTGAGGAAAATGCACCTATAGTTCAGGGGAGAAACTACCAACTTACAGTGATAAAGATAGACTTACAAATATTCTGCAAGTACAACAAGTAAGTGAAGAGATTAGGGTTAGGGATATGTGCACCTTATTACGAAGGTTGATCCGAGCCTTTTCTTCCTTGCTCTTCTATGTTATTCAATGTCGCAATGCCCGCACCTAAAAAAACACTTCATACCTTTCTCAAATACATTTGACTACATATATAAGACTGATATCCATGACATAATACAACATCAAACTATAATCAAACAATAATCAAATCTGAGACACATAAATATGTCATATTTGGAAAGGGAAGAAAGTCTGATCTTTATTAATGAATGAAGCAAGTACATAAGATTATACCTTCCTTCAAGATTGGTACTTCATGAAACCAGATTCAAGGTCTCCTGCTTCTCTTCTCCAAGGATCCCAACCTCTAATCAGTTGTGCTAGGGTTTATCAGAAATTGAGGCACAAGAGAGGGGGATGAGGGTCTCCATTCCTCCATCATAACTTTGTTATAGGCTTGGTCCCTTCATATGGCCCTTCTACCCTCCTTATATAGTCAGTGAAGGAGAGGAAAAGAAGTTATAACAGTGTAGGAGGTTCCCCAACCAACTTAACTTACCCAAATTTCAAGATTTTGACTAGTACAGGAATGTGCTCTACTCTGCAGTAGACAAACTAGTGCACATGTGGAGGTGGGCGCTACTTTAATGAAGCAGGGTAGCACATATATGGAGGTGGGTGCTACGTTAATGAAGAAAAGTAGGGCATATGCGCTGCTATCATGCTTATGTACCAGTACTCATGTGGAAAAATGGCCAAAAACAGGGTTTTCTGCTCATTTTCAGGAGATGGTTTGGTCTGGAAAAGTGTTCCTAAGGGTTGTAACCATTAAATGGGTAAGGAGTGAGGTAATTTAAACCATTTTTAGTGTCCCAAACGACCCCTCAATCCACAAATGTCCTATTGTGTGACTAAACTTGATCTCAAGAAGTGTCGTCATGTGACCAAGGGATGCAAGTGTCGTCATGGACGGAGAGGTGTCATTTTAAGCTATAACAACCACTCTGATAGAACTTCAAAGTCTCCAAGGGAAGGTGACTTATTTAAGATGTTTTGTTTGTAATTTCACAGAAAATACTAAGGGGCACATGAGATTGCCGAAGAAGGACGTCCTGTTCATTTGGGACAATCAAGCTCAAAAATCCTTCGACAACATCAAACATGCCATCACGCATGCCCTCGTAATCCAACCGCCGAATTATTTCCGAGATTACATCTTATATATCGCTTCTTTTGCTACCACTATCGCCATGGTTCTGGTATAGGAGGCTCAAAATTCCCAAGAACATGTAATATACTATGCAAGTAAGGGTCTCACCAACACTGAAACTAGATATTCACATGTTGAAAAACTTGCTTTTGCGGTGGTCATCGCCATCCAAAAGTTCTGACACTACATCCTACTCCGCACCACCACCATCATTGCATACTCGAACCCCATGTACCACATACTGACACGTCAGGTGCTTGGGGGCAAGTATTCATGCTGGATCATGATACTGCAAGAATTCAATCTTCGTTTTGAGAAAGCCAAGTCCAAAAAGTCCTTGGTGTTTGCTGAGCTGATTTGTGACTTTCCCTGTGCTGATGTAGAAGCTGAGCATAATGACTCCTTTCCATATGAGTCACTGTTTCTCATCAGTATGACTGATCCATGGTATGGAGATATTTCTTTATATCTTCAAACCCAATGCTTCAACCCTCAACTCTCTCACAATGACCGTCATCGAATTCGTCACCATGCAAAATATTATTTGATCATCAGTGATACTTTGTACCGCCATGGCACCGATTCCATTCTTCGACATTGTCTAACTCACGATGAGGCTGAACGCGTTCTAAATGTATGTCACACTGGGGCGTGTGGCGGTCACCTCTCTAGGATGGCTACAGCCTAGAAAATTTTGCGCGTAGGATATTACTGGCCTACTATCTTCAAAGATTGTATTGAGGTTGTAAAAAGATGTCCTCCATTCCAACACTTCCATATGAAGAAGCGCATCCATCCCACCCCGTTACACCCGGTTATTGCCGTGGGCCCATTTGCAAAATGGGGCATTGATTTTATGCATTGTAATCCTACCTCGGCCGGGGGGCATAGTTACATCATCGTAGCTATGGATTACTTCACAAAGTAGGCCGAGGCAATGCCTACATACCAAAATGACGGCAGAATTGCCGCACTCTTCATGTTCAATCATGTAATAGCACAGTTTGGAGTTCCTCAAGCTATAGTTACCGATCATGGTTCTCACTTTCAAAACCATATGGTTGATGAAATGAGTGATAGATTGGGTTTTCGACATGAAAACTCAAAACCTTACTACCCACAGTCCAATGGATAGGTCGAGGCCATTAACAAGGTATTGAAAACTATGGTCCAATGGATGGTAGGTACGCACAAGTCCAACTGGCATAATATGCTCTTTTCAGCATTATGGGCCTACAAAACCTCCATTAAAACTACCACAGCTTTCACTCCTTTCCAACTTGTGTATGGATTGGAAGCTGTCCTGCCTATAGAGTGCAAAATTCCGTCTTTGCAACTCATTGTCTAACTTCTTCCTAACACTACTGCCAAGGAAGAATGTTTCCTATACTTAGCAAAACTTGACGAGTGCCGCTGAGATGCTACTCTTGCTAATGAAGCATACAAGAAATGCATCAAAGCTCAATACGCAAGTCAGTTGAACCCTATATATTCAACGAGGGTGACCTGGTCCTCACATACAACCAAAAGCATGACAAACTAGGCACAGGAAAGTTCGAGTCCATGTGGCACAGACCTTATGTCGTCAAATGTGTTTTGGAAAAGGGAGCTTACAAGCTGGAAGATTATGATGGAATATCTTTGGGTGAACCCCATAATGGGATTTACCTGAAAAGGTACTATGCTTGACCCTCTCATGCATAGATTTTTCTTGTATATACTATACATGGTGTGCTTCTGTGTTTTTGTGTGGTGTGACGCACTTGTTTCTGAGTGTCTTTAGATCATGTTTTTGCTTCTCACACCATGTTCTGCCTACGTGTGCAGATGGCAATGTGCTATGGATTCACAAACGGCACCATCCGACATACCTGTAACCTTGCTTCTGCAGCCTGGGTACTGTATTCCCCAACAGGTGAGCTCATCAATTTAGGAGGAAGATGCCTTGGATTCGCAACCAATAATGCTGCAGAATATCTGTCCGTATTTGGAACCTTAACCAATACAATTTCCTTGGGTATGAACCACATTGTCATCCACATGGATTCTCAACTAGTGGTTTCCCATCTTAACCGAGTTTAAGCTATCTGTGATCCTACCCTACTTTGTCTCTTTAGACGGGTTCATCTCTTGGAAAGGTCATTTGAAACCATTCAATACCTGCACATTCCACGAGAGTTAAGCACAATTACTGACTCGATGGCCAACTTCATTCTAGATTGGTACATCGGACACACATGATACTCATAACATGTAAAAGCATTCACAACATGTAAATAATGCACTGTATAGAAGCAAACATATAAACAAGATCACATCATTAATTTTTGAAACACATAATGTATAAATTGATGGACTATCTGTATATATATATAATCACAAAAAGGTAGTGTTGATACAAAAATCTGAAGCTCGATAGATTTTAGTAAGTCTCTACAAAGTCTGAAGCTTCGCATCTTTCAGTAGTACAAAACCTGAGGCCTCTGAGCTCTCAGTACACACACAATGACAACATGTGGCCTATAGCCTATCCCATACTACCTTAGGTGGTCTAGCATCCCAGCCGGTTAAGTTTGTAAACAGTCCACTGCTCTCGCAACCTTGCGAAGCAGTGCGTTGAAGCGCACAGTTGCTCCAACTGTGTGCACCTGCATGGTTCGCGACACCTTGTCTACCGTCGGCTCAGGAAAAACTAGCGTCAACCCACTTAGGTTGGCATAGACTCTGTCCATCTCTATGATGGCAGCATGCACAGCTGGATCCACCATCGCTCCCTCTCCTCTCTCTCTCCTATCTAGAAGAGAGGTCCCCACTGGTCATATAGGCCCCACATCTGCACACACATGTTGTTCACCTGTCAGCACTATATCAAAAAAATAATAAATGCACAAAACTTAAAAAGTTCAAGGGTTGTTTGTTCTTACCGAGGTCTCCCCATGCTGCTCCCTCAGGCAACCACAAGTGTTGTGAGGAAAATGCACCTATAGTTCAGGGGAGAAACTACCAACTTATGGTGATAAAGAGAGACTTACAACCATTCTGCAAGTACAACAAATAAGTGAAGAGATTAGGGTTTAGAGATGTATGTACCTTATTCAGAAGGTTGATCCTAGATTTCCCTCCCTCGCTCTTTAATGCTTATCCAGTGTCGCAATGCCCAGACCTGCAAAACGACTTGATACCTTTCTCAAATACATTTGACTACTTATATAAGACTGACATTCATGATAGAAGAAGACATCAGACTATAATCAAACAGTAATCAAATCTAAGACACATTAATACGTCATATTTGGGAAGAGAAGAATGTCTGATCTTTATTAATGAATGAAAGAAAGTACATAAAGTTATACCTTCTTTCAAGCTTGGCACTTCGAGAAGCCTATATTCAAGGTCTCTTGCTTCTGTTCTCCAAGGATCCCAACCTCTAATCAGCTGTGCTAGGGTTTATGAAAACTAAAACACAAGAGAGGGGGATGAGGGTCTCCATTCCTCCAGCATAACTTTGTTATACGCTTGGTCCCCTCACATGGCCCTTCTACCTTACTTATATAGTCAATGAAGGAGAGGAAAAGTAGTTATAACCGAGTAGGAGGTTCCCCAACCAACTTAACTTACAGAAAATTTGAGATTTTGACTAGTACAAGAAAATTCCCTACTCTGCAATAGACAAACTAGCGCATTTTTCAAAGTGTGCGCTACTTTATTGAAGTAGAGTTGCGCACATGCGCTTCTTTATTGAAGTAGAGTTGTGCACACATCCTAGTATGCCCTACTCTATACATAGGAAACCAACATTTTTGGAGAAAAATGGCCAAAAATAGGGTTTTTTGATGATTTTCAAGAGATGGTTTGGTCTGGAAAAATGTTCCTAAGGGTTATAGCCATCAAATGGGACAAGAGTGAGGTAATTTCAACCATTTTTAGTGTCCCAAATGACCCCTCAATCCACAAATGTCCTGTTGTGTGACTAAACTTGATCTCAAGAAGTGTTGTCACGCGACCAAGGGATGCAAGTGTCGTCACGGATGGAGAGGTGTCATTTTAAGCTATAATAGATGCCCCCTAATGTATGAGGTCAGAGGGAGTGAGGGAAACAATGGATGAAATACATTATAAAAGAGTTGAATCATAGAAGTGGAGGAACTGGAGAAACCAAGAATCATAGGCGCAAATGAAGTACCTGAAAGCAAAGGCAACGTCAGACAAACTTATCCTTGGGGTAACTGTCCATGTTCAAATAGTGGAACATGACCTCCAAGAGGATACAATAATGATCCAAATATTTATGCATATATCATGGCCACTAAAATACAAGCGTGGATCCATGAGGAACATAAGTGTAAACATAGCCACATAAATACAAGGTGGATCTATGTCAAAACTCGAGAACATAGCCATAGAGAACAAGCTAGGTCTACGTCTCATCAAGAGCCAAAAAGAGTGTGGCTCAGTCTTGCGCAACTTGGGCGATAACATAAATGAGGTGATGCTATCGAGGATCCCAAGGTCTTCATCCAAAAACAACCCAAGGTACAAACCTATCCATGCGAATAAATGAGTTGATGTCGAACATGGGAGGTATCGTTTGATTACCGGTCATTGATGTATATTGTTAACAAATGCGAGGGTGTCCACTAATAATGAAAATGGAACCCAAGGTACCTAGTACATTCAAGCAAGTGCAAATAAATGGTCTTGCCATTGAACACTTGAAGAATCCATCAGATAGGAGACATTGATGTATTCCCATATATCCAATAGCGAGGGAAACTGCCACTAATGACTGCAATCCCTAAGGTACTAAATGAAACTCTAAACTTTATTCCCAGAGCACAATGAGTTGAAGTCGATGGGAAGAAGTCCATTGGAAGGGAGGCCTTAATGCATCCTCTATCATCCAACACGAGGGACACTCAACAGGTATGAGCTGATTTGGAGTAGGACATAACACATGATGAAACATACTGACACCAAGGAATGGCCGATGCATGAGATCAAGGCAACTGCAGAATGGCCGACACAGGTTATATCCTTGAACAGTGAGCATGACACAAGAGTGACTTAGGTAGCTTTTAACACAAAGAGACCACAATACAAATCTGCAATGTAAGAGACATTAACAGATTCTCCATATGATTGGAAGACTAACTAAATGGAGGAGTGAGAACTCTGACATCAGTTTTACCCTAAGGTCAACATTAGAACCCAACTTGTTTGATAGACTCAAAACGGGTGCTTTGTTCATGGAGATAGTTGACTTGCTGCCATCATATTGAAAGATATTTTAACATTCTTCCCTTCCCTTTCCTTTTTCATTTTTTAACGAGCTTGACAAAGAACTAAATCATGCTCGACAGTATTTTCATATTTAAGGAGTCTGAAAAACCTAGAAGAAAACTCCATACACCTATCCATGGATTTTATATCGAGCTCGGATTGGTTTATGCTCGGCAGTGTTTTCTTGCTTATAGAGTTGAAAAACTTAAACAGTCCTCTATCAACCATCTCGTGGATTTCACATCGAGCCCGAGTAGCTGAATGCTCGCTTAGTGTTTTCACATTTCAAGAGTCTGAAAACCCTAAAGACAACTCCAGAGGTCCTTTTTCATAAATTTAGTCTCCTTCCCCGAAAAAGTGTAAAATAATGGAAGAACTCTTCTAGCGCATACCAGAGTATACCTTTTCCGCAAATTATCCACGAAAGCTCGGAAAAGGGGTAATTCTATACCTAAGTGGATGTCGGTTCAGTTATTTTAACGAGCCTGAAGAGACAACTATGCTTGGAAAACTTTTCCTATTTAAGGAGTCTGAAAATGGCTTAAAAGAAATTCATAGGGATCTTTTCCGTAAAGGTTTAACGAGTCTGAAAAAGTAAACTCATGACATCCTTACTATTTTTAACGAGCTCAAAGGAGATACATAAAAATGCTCATAAATTCCTTACTGTTTTTAATGAGCTCGAAGTGAAGATGAAAGAAATGCTCATAGCCTCCTTACTGTTTTTAATGAGCTCGAAGGAAAGGTGGAATACTGCTCGTAACCTAGTTACTATTTTTAATGAGCTCAAAGTAAAGGTAGAAGAATGCTTGAAACCTACTTACTATTTTTAACGAGCTCGAAGTAGAGGTAGAAGAATGCTCGAAACCTACTTACTATTTTTAACGAGCTCGAAGTGAAGGTGGAAGAATGCTCGATTGGGAGGAGACGAGTGTTAGGGACATGCGAAACTAGTTCCAAGTGCATGGAACAAAGCTATGCCTAATGCAAGGAACATGAGCAAGATAAGGACAGTCAGGGTGTGTCTCCTCCAGGTAAAAGGTGTCAAATTGCGAAGGCAAAATGATATAGGGCTTAGTAGAAATGAGATCAGAGATGGAGGCTTATACAGCGAGCTAAAAGCATGGAAGCCGACATCAGGCTCATAAGCACAAGCGGGATCATAACAGATGCATATGCAACTTGAACACAAAGATGGGAGCCTTATCAAGGATGGCCATAAATATATGAGAAAGAAAGATATGAGGTTTCTTCTCAAAGAACACATATTTCATTAAAATTGGAAAGATTTTATTACAATAACAATGCTAGAATTGAGTTTTTTGGTTATTTTAGAATTCTAGATCCAGTGTTTAATTCCAAATTTAATGAAATATGTGTTAAAGTCATGGTAAATCTAAAAAGGCTCCCAAGCCTATGAGAAAAAACTCAGCATGGGTCCTAAAATGGCATAAGGGTGCTGACTAGGGTGACCCATGTTAGGTAGGCTCTACTGTCGAACTGGTGTATGATGCATAAAGAGATGGCTAACACACCAATATCCAACAAGTTCGACCCTATGGCGAATTCAGATGGCAAAAGGTTCAAATGCAACATAACAACGGGGAAGCCTAAAACTATATGCAAGGTTTTGAATATACCTGACAAGGTTGCGCAAGGTGTTGAAAGAGACCAGTAAGCAAGTATAAATCCGGCTAAGACTCCTGTCTCCAAGAAACATTAGTACCAAGATCATATCTAAAATATATGTAAAGAAAGACTTGATACAAGTCACTATGGTAGAAATACTTTCAACTTCACTATCTGTTAGGAACCTATGTCACCCTTCTCTTTACTATGTTAGTATATTGTTGTTGGACGCATATGCTTTGTAAGTCGTCCCGTAGTATTTGTTGATCCGTAGTTTATATTAGCCCATAGTATTGACCCATAGTATTGGACGCATATGCTTTGTAAGTCGTCCCGTAGTATTATATGTCCCATGGTTTTGACTCATAGTATTGGGCATAGACTTAGTATATAAGTGTGTGTTGAGGTCATTGAAGGCACCGTGAAGTTAATTGTATTGAGCTTGCTCAAAGGAGGTTGCCCCCTCGAAGTGGCCTGTGATCAATATAAAAGCGATTCTGTTCTATTATTTCTGATAGCTCGTGTATTTGCATTAATTAATTATTGCAGGTACATCACATCTGGTATCAGAGCACTTTTCTTGGCACAAGTGGGAAATTTTTTTTCTTTTTTGGGCGGTGACTTTCAGATCAATTTCTGAAACTTTCTGCACAAAATTAGAAGAAACCGATTGCATATCTGAATTCCTCTTTCAAAAATACGCAGTTTCAAAAAAAAAATCATCTCATTTGGACTTCTAAAAGTGGAGATATCGCGGATTTAAAATCAACAATTTTTCAGAATTTCGGTGACGGCCGCGAAAATTGCGGCGAGAAAATATTTTGACCGAGTGCCCATATTTCTATTCTGCATTCATGGGTAGAAGCAGAGTGGTTGTTCCAGTTCCGGAAACATGCTATAATAGCGATTCTGAGTAATATAGATCCGGTTTTTGAACATTGGGTGGAATTTCTGCCTAAATTTTTTCTGTTGCAGGTTCGGATTTGGGGAATCATCCCTATCCGCTTAACTGTGGGAAGTACTTGGGCATAAGCCCTAAAAATCATTGTGAGGAGTACCACAGGAACCCCGAAGTAGCTGGCCCATTGAGAGGACCTGTCAGCGAAAAGGGCAACGACTCCTACCTGATTGACTAGTTCCCACCCGTGAGGTAAACCAAGAGCTGTCGTTTGTGGCAAAGCGGTTATCAGTTTTACCTGAGCCGTGGAGTGAGGGGTACTGCCCCAATACGCAAGCCGTCAGACAGCATTGGTGGCCGAGTGAAACCCCTGAACTGTTAGGAAGCCGCACATACTTGGGGTCCATATCTACTTTCAGCTGAATTATTGTTGATCACTCCTGCGCCGTTTCAGATCCATTTGCAAGCCGTTCCAGATTCAGTCGTTTTCAATCCATTCGGCGTTGTTCCAGATCTCTTTCGAGCCGTAGCCGCTCCAAAAAAAAAAAAAAAAAAAAAAAAAAAAAAACTGGTTATGGTTGTCACCCGTGCAGGAGCAAACACCATGGAGGAAGCACTTGCAGCCATCCAAACCAAACTCCAAGATCTGGATGAAAAATTTCTCAGCCTCCATCTTCAGCATTCAGCCATGAACAATAACCGACAGCCAGAATCTTTTGCAGCCACCGGGTTCTCTTCTTCCAACAATTTTCGTGGGCTGAAGCTTGATTTTCCTCGCTTCAATGGTACTGATCCGACTGGATGGATATACCGAGCAGAACAATATTTCAGTCTGCATAATACTTTTGATGTCCAGAAAGTTCCACTTGCATCCTTTCATTTGGAACAGGAAGCCCTTCAATGGTACCGTTGGTACATCAAAGCTCATCCCGAGCCAAACTGGACAGATTTTTGCCAACTCATTTTGCCACGATTTGGCCCTAGTGCTTTTGATGATTTCACAGGAGCACTCACTAAACTTCACCAAATTGGCACAGTGAGAGAGTATAAGACAGAATTTGAGAAATTGGCCAATCACACAGAAGGATTGTCTGATGAATTCTACAGGAGTTGTTTTATAAGTGGTCTCAAGGATGAAATTCGCTCAGAGGTCAAAATGTTTTGTCCCAACACAATGATGGAAGTCCTAGGGTTGGCTAAGCTGGCTGAGGACAAGATTGCAGCTCAACAACGCTCCAAACCCACCCTTGTTCCCTTCAGAAATATGGGTTCCCAACGACCTCCCATCACGCCTTCTCCTCAACCAACTCCTATTAAGCATTTGTCTGAAATAGAAATGCAGGCACGCCGAGAAAAAGGGCTTTGCTATAATTGTGATGAGAAATTCACTCGGGGACATAGATGTGTTCAACAAAAGCTCTATCTCTTGGATGTGGATTCTCCGCCTGCCTTAGAACTTGGTGAAGCAGCTACAGATACAGTGGATGATCAGATCGACATTCAACACCCGCCTGTTGACACCCCATTTCAGGACGACCCACCTGAGATCTCTCTCCATGCTGTAACCGGCGTCACCACCCCACAAACAATGTGGGTCAGGGGATACTTCAAGAAGCTCCCTCTTACCATACTCATTGATTCTGGTAGCACTCATAACTTCATTGACCCTCGGATTTCCAAACAGGCTAATTGTTTTGTCCATCCTTGCTCCAGCTTTGAAGTCATGGTTGCCAATGGGGGCACCTTACCTTGCAAGGGGAAGTGTCACAATGTGCGTATCTCTATGGAAGATTATAACCTACGCTCTGACATGTTTTCCTTGACCTTAGGCAGATGTGATGTGGTTTTGGGCGTTCAATGGTTACGCACACTTGGCCCCATCGTATGGGATTTTGCTGAACTTTGGATGCAGTTTAAACGCAATGGGGCACAACAAAAATTTATGGGCTTACAACCAAGGTCTCTCTGCATCATCAGTTCACATCGCCTGGAAAAAATCCTTAAGAAGAATTCACATGGTGTCATCGCTCAGCTCAATTCCATTCAGATGCACCTATCAACAGTCTCCACTGCTTCCTTGGATAGATATGCAGCTATCCTTGCTGAACCAATGCGCTTGCTGCCTTCAAGAGACCTTTCCAGTAAGAATGTAGCCACATCTACCTCTCAACAGGAAATGATGGCTATTTTGCATGCAGTACAAAAGTGGCAGCCATACCTATTAGGGAATTATTTCTGCCTCAAGACTGATCTCCCGAGTCTGGAAATTTTTTTGGAACAATGGGTCTCCTCCCCAACACACCTACAATGGGTTATCCAACTCATGGGTTGTCCCTATGTGATCACTTACAAGAAGGGTAAGGACAATATGGTGGAAGATGCTCCTTCTTGCACAATTGATGACCCAGTTTCTCTTATAGCTCTTTCTCTGCTTGTTCCAAATTGGTTGCAATATGTTCAACAGGGCTATCTCTTCTATGAACTCCATGCTTCTTCATCAACAGGGCACTCTGGGTTCTGCAAAATGTATGACC
The DNA here is from genome assembly GCA_027924585.1 of Larix kaempferi. NCBI lineage: Eukaryota > Viridiplantae > Streptophyta > Pinopsida > Pinales > Pinaceae > Larix > Larix kaempferi. The sequence continues at coordinate 3,611,849 of BSBM01000104.1, forward strand.
GGGAACAATGTAACTTCTTTTGGTCGGGACTAAAAATGACAATTCAACAGATGGTGGCTGACGATGATACTTTCCAAGTCAACAAGGGGGAAACGACACTCCTTTCGGGATTACTCAAACCCTTGCCCATCCCTACACAGCTTTGGCCAACTATTTCTATGGATTTCCTAGCAGCGCTCTGGTGGTACAATACCACATCTCAAAGGACACCATATGAAGCAGTCTATGGAAAAACACCGCCTGTTCTTCTTCCATACACCCTTAGCAGCTCTCCAGTTCAGCAAATTGACTTGGTTCTTCGAAACCGTGATCAGATTCTTCTCATTCTGCAGGACAATCTTCACATGGCCAGAATTCGCCTGAAACAACAAGCCGATCAGCACCGTTCTGAGCACATTTTCCACGCAGCTGACAGGGTTCTTCTTCATCTACAACCTTCCAAGCAATCCTCCTTGACACTCCAAAGGCGTCAGTGGCCCGAAATGCAAACCGAGGATGCTACCGGGGAACCACTCCTTCAGATTCTGCAACAATTTCTCCAACCAAAGCTTTGAGGACAAAGCTTTTTCTAAGGGAGAGGGGATGTTAGGAACCTATGTCACCCTTCTCTTTACTATGTTAGTATATTGTTGTTGGACGCATATGCTTTGTAAGTCGTCCCGTAGTATTTGTTGATCCGTAGTTTATATTAGCCCATAGTATTGACCCATAGTATTGGACGCATATGCTTTGTAAGTCGTCCCGTAGTATTATATGTCCCATGGTTTTGACTCATAGTATTGGGCATAGACTTAGTATATAAGTGTGTGTTGAGGTCATTGAAGGCACCGTGAAGTTAATTGTATTGAGCTTGCTCAAAGGAGGTTGCCCCCTCGAAGTGTCCTGTGATCAATATAAAAGCGATTCTGTTCTATTATTTCTGATAGCTCGTGTATTTGCATTAATTAATTATTGCAGGTACATCACACTATCATCAACAACATGCATAAACAGGGCAGAGTTTTCAAATGAAGACTCTATGGTACCCAAGCCCGAGGACTTACAATCAACAAGATCAACTTCATGATGAAGATCAAAGTTGAAGTACATGATGGAATCTGTAGAAACAAGTTCATCATCATGGGAGTTGAAAATTCTAGAAGCAGAATCAAACTCAACAGGAACACCAATTTGCGGATCTATAGGAGAGTCCAAAGACTCAACAGTAGGAAGATCAGACTTTAAGGTCAAACCAGGGTTGGACATAACTAGGACTAGATCAACATCCAAATGAATGGCATATTGTACTATGGACTCTAGGAAAACTTCATTGGAAGGAAGTATATCGTCCCAAATAGAACACATATCTAAACATTCAGATGGAGGTGTCACTTGGTCAAAAGCTGGGACTAAGTCCCGAGAAGGTAAGCATGAACTCAAAGACTTCTTCTCAGTAGCAATTGAAGTCAAGGAACAATATCCCACATAAGTCCCATGTGACATAGTAGTGCCTAATGACAAGGGATCTGACTGGTCTACAGTTGGGTAATAAGGAGGATCAACAAATGCAAGCTAGTCGATAGTGATGATGCTTTCGTTATGAGGAAAATGCATCACACGAAAGATCATAGACACCACAACATGCATAGCATAAACGTAATCACGCCCGAGGATCATATCAAAGTCCATAGGGTCCTTTAAAACCATAAAATCAACTAACACTATTTTTCCACCCAAAGTAACATGTACCTGACGGAGGAATCCGATCGGTTCACTAGGTCTTCTATCGAAGGTCAACAACCAATTAACAGTTGGAATAACATTAGGGAAACCCAAATATCTCCAAGCATAAGCAGATAAGATACTAATAGAAGCTCCTTCATCTATAATGCATCGATCAACCGTATGGTTCCCGATATCAACCTTTATCTGGAAAGGTGTCGAAGAAGGAAGACGAGGCTCGGCTAGACTATTCCAATCAAAGGAAACAATCCTAGGGCTTGGTAAGGGTTCACATGGCATAGATGAAGTACCCCCTTTTTTAGGGACATCCAAACTGGTAATGGATAAGAATTGCAGGACAGGTGCATCGGTCTCCAAAGGACTGATGGGATCGGTCGAAGATTGCATCGATTCGATCACTTCACTCTCCGAAGGAAGAGTGGGGTTGACCAAATATTGCATTGCTTGAACCACTTTATCGACCAAAGGTTGATCTGACTATAGGGAATCTATAAATAACTCAGGAACAAAGATTCCTTCAGACATGGATCACACTCTTCGTGCCTCTAGAATGGCAGGGCATCGATGAGTAAGGTGATCCCCCTTACAAAGTTTACAAGGGAACTTTGGCTTCTATCCTATAGGTTGAGACTCCTTTACAACATCAGTACTCTCAGCATGACTAGCATTGGCTGACAACATGCCCCCAACATGACTTGCAGTGGCTGGTTGCTCAGAAGCAGAAGACTTTTGAACTAAGGAACACACTTTTTGCACTTCTAGAAGTATAGGGCACAAATAAGTAAGGTGGTCTCCCTCACAAAACTTGCAAGGGAACTTACACTTCTCTTTATTGGGTTTGTAGACAATGTCAACTCCCTCAACATGACTTGCAGTGGTTGATTTGGTGTCTCCAGTATGACTCACATGAGCTGGTGACTTGTCATTAATATGACTAGCAGTGATCAATGGCATGTCCTCAACATGACTGACAGTGGTTGAAGACAAACTTTCAGTGTGATTTTTAGTGACTAAAAGTTTTCTCCCAGCATGAACTCCAGAGGCTGGGTAGGTGCCCCTTGCATGACTTGAAGAGGCAAGGTGCTTGCCCCTGGCATAACTTACAGAGGCTGGGTTGCTGCCCCCTTGTTTTGGCATCTTCTTCCTATTCTTCCTCCATCTATTCCTTTTAGATTGCTGGTTACTAGTATTGCTACTTTCGCCACATGAGATAGAAGGAGGAGGAGAAGATGTTACTGGAAAGGAAGGCACAGGGTTCTGATGCTCTTGATTTGAGGTGCTTACAAAAGAAGTGTCAGGAGCATGCAAGGCATTCCGAGTGGAGAACAACCAAACTGGCAGCCCTGTAGTGAATCCAGGAAGATTCAGAGTAGCCATTAAGGGAGTACCAATGTTTCCAATGAATGGAACAACACAAGGATCCCCTAGAACAGGGGTACCTTGATTGGTGCTTGCCAGAACGCTAGACATAGTTTCCTGCTCAAATGGGCAAGAAAATCTCTAAGAAAAATTAAGACAAGTAGCACAAAGAGCACACCACTAAAACAAGGTCCTAGGTAAATCAAACTAGGCAAACAGATTCCTTCCGAAGAAGAGTCTAGGATGATGAGGGCCCATAACAGATCAACAAAGGATGAAGAACAGTTACCCAAGGTCCACAATACAATGACTAAGGGTGCAAGCACTGGAATCACCCAACTGCCCTCCCAAAGATCTACAAGGGATTTCCTCCCACGTCTGTTCTAGGTACAACAAATATAACCCTCCGCCGTCACCTACGTATGAACCTATGGTCATATACTAAGGATACCACCACACCGAAAACTCCTGGGGGAACAGTCTTTGGTCGAATCAAAAGGCGTGGGCAGGGTAACTGAGCCCGAAACTCAAAAGAGTCCCCAAACGTGATCCAATCCTGGTATATGCTCGAAACAGAAAGTAGGAGGTGCATTCCCAACAATCTGATCTCACAAGACCTACTACATAGATCCCAGGAAAGTTTTGAATGAAGTGGGTTTACCTGTGATAGTCGAACTACGATTTTTGCGTAATGTGTGATCTTGGGTGGTTTAAGGTGTTTTAAACCCAAGATCCTAACCAATACTAGTTGGTGTATAGTGTAACCTAGAAAAGAAAATGTTACTAGTACATTTTATTAGGGTTCATTTTAAAGGTTACTTGCTTACTAAAAAAGGTAGTGGGTGTGTGAGAGTGGTTATAACAGAAATATAATACTGAAATGAAATGCTTACCACTAAACAAATCTTTTCTTTTCAATGCAAGTCTTAAAATTACGATCTAGAATGCACATGCAAATGCAATTTTTAATCTTTCGAATGCAAAAAAGGTAAAAATAAAGCCTAAATGTACAAAATTAAACTCAAAACCTAAGAATGCAGCTACTCAAGCAAATGGGTATGCAAAAGAAAACTTGTTCTTTTTGAATGCAAAGCACTCTAAAATCCTTTAAGCCACTTGCAAGGTACTCTATTCAGAAAATAAATAAATAAAATTTATGCTTTCCAAAGGTAAGAAACAAAACTGAAACTAACCTACTATCAAAGCAAAAGCAAAGAAACTTTTAGGTTTTCTTTATTGAAACAATAAAAGCAACCAATACGACTTTCAGATTCTTAATGATGTAAGCATGCCAAGCATTGGGAAAAGAGTACAAAAACTACTTTTAGACCCAAAAAAAGCAAATAAACTACAAAGAAGTATGGTTTGGTAAAGTCAGGTCTACACATAAACAATGCAAACAAGGTCTTGAACAACAGCCAAAACACTTCAACTTTCACTACCAAAGAAAACTAAAAGCATAAGGGAGGATAAGAAACCAATATAAAGTGAAATTTCACTCAAATAGATACAAACAAGGTCAAGCAGATTCAGTAGGTTTCAATCCAATGGAAATGGAGCAAGCAGGTTTAGTCAGACTCAAATTAGGGTACAAAACACCAAACTGGTCCACAACCCCCCAACTTGGGTCAATAATCCCCAAAACTTTCCAAACAAGCCCAAATTGATAAAAAAAGGTTCAAATCACGAATGTAGGATTAGTACAAGGATGGGAGACTACTTACAGTGGTTTAACTCAGACCTAGGGTCATCGGGGACCCCAAAAATGCATCCAAAGCCCCCAAATTTGGGTCCATAACCCAAAAACTCAAAAATTTCAAACTCAGATTGTGTGCATTACTGTGTATGAGGCATACCAGCACCCATATCAGGGGTGGTCACCACTGTGTAGAGGAAAACTAGTGCATGGGCGCTACTGTGCTTCACAACAGTAGCGCATAAGTGGTAAAAGTTGAAAAAATGGGGTTAAAACCCCCCAACTTGGGTCCACTAGGGTCTGAAAGGGCTAGGAAGGGTCCGCAAGAGCCAAGGAGGGTCAAATAAAGCCTAATAACTGATTCTAATCAAGATATTGAACAAATACCTTCAAACAAAACTAAAGAAATGACCTTGGATACCCCTAAGCAGTTAGGCTTTCCCCAGCGGAGTCGCCATTCTTTTGAGAGGAAAATGCACCTATAGTTCAGGGGAGAAACTACCAACTTACGGTGATAAAGATAGACTTACAAGCATTCTGCAAGTACAAAAAATAAGTGAAGAGATTAGGGTTTAGAGATGTATGCACCTTATTCAGAAGGTTGATCCTAGCTTTGCCTCCCTCGCTCTTCAATGCTTATCCAGTGTCGCAATGCCCAGACCTGCAAAACGACTTGATACCTTTCTCAAATACATTTGACTACTTATATAAGACTGATATTCATGACAGAAGAAGACATCAGACTATAATCAAACATTAATAAAATCTAAGACACATTAATAGGTCATATTTGGAAAGAGAAGAACGTCTGATCTTTATTAATGAATGAAAGAAAGTACATAAAGTTATACCTTCTTTCAAGCTTGGCACTTCATGAAGCCTAGATTCAAGGTCTCCTGCTTTTGTTCTCCAAGGATCCCAACCTCTAATGAGCTGTGCTAGGATTTTTGAAAACTAAAGCACAAGAGAGGGGGATGAGGGTCTCCATTCCTCTAGCATAACTTTGTTATAGGCTTGGTCCCCTCACATGGCCCTTCTACCTTCCTTATATAGTCAATGAAGGAGAGGAAAAGTAGTTATAACCGAGTAGGAGGTTCCCCAACCAACTTAACTTACCTAAAATTTGAGATTTTGACTAGTACAGGAAAATGCCGTACTCTGCAGTAGACAAACTAGTGCATTTTTCAAGGTGTGTGCTACTTTATTGAAGTAGAGTCGTGCACACATCTTAGTATGCCCTACTCTATACATAGGAAACCAACGTTTTTGGAGAAAAATGGCCAAAAACAGGGTTTTTTGATGATTTTCAGGAGATGGTTTGGTTTGGAAAAATGTTCCTAAGGGTTATAACCATCAAATGGGCCAAGAGTGAGGTAATTTCAACCATTTGTAGTGTCCCAAATGACCCCTCAATCCAAAAATTTCCTGTTGTGTGACTAAACTTGATCTCAAGAAGTGTCGTCATGCGATCAAGGGATGCAAGTGTCGTCGCGGATGGAGAGGTGTCATTTTAAGCTATAACAACAAGTCTGGGTCATCTGTGAAGTCAGTGCCACTATATGGAAAGTCCTCCACCATCAGTAACTGACCTAGCAGCCAAGTGAAGAACTCAGGAGGGAATCCAATGATAGGACCCCCACCATGTCGAGCCATCACATCGGTCCACCTGGCCATGCGTAGATCTCTTAGGTCCCTATCCTCTAGTGGCACCTGAGGACATAAAAGGGGAACCCGTTCCCATAAGAATGAGATCACAATAGAACCATAGCCAAACTGCTTAAGCTCTCCTCGTCGACACTTTGTCAGTTGAGCTCGTACGTTTACGAGGGCCCCCTCGCACCAGTTCAAGATCTTTGGGGACAAAAAGTCCTCGGCATAAAGAATCTGTGCTCTGGTGGCTAGGTGAGGAGCTTGACTCCCCGCCATCCTCGTAATGGTAAATAGAATGGACCGCAATGGGTGCTCCCGTAAATCTTTAATGCAAATATTCCTGCTAGATGCACGGGCATTGGGACCACAATGCTATCGAATCAAATCTTCCATGGTTCAATCTCTCCCACGTGATACAGTGAGTGTCACATTGTCCCCCCTTCAGGACAAACTAGTCAGAAAATAGATTTCTTCCACATCTATGTGAAGCTCATGCTTACCAATCATGAAGTACTACTAGGCCTCATCCCAACATTGGAGCATGTGGATCAGTAGTGGAAGTTGGGATCTCATCCCCCTGAATGCAAAAGAACTTGAGAATCCCACAGTCTCTCAATGCTCCCACACAATTTGGATCATTGGCAACTTGTTCATCATCTAATTCATGTTCCCTTTCCCGCCATTCCAAAACCATTTTGGATGCTTGGAACCTGTCAACAGGAAGAGTTTAACAATGTTAGGACTTGCTTCACCCACTGGAAGTCCCTATTTTGAGTTTTGTTTGAGTTTGGGGATGGACGTCGCCATCATCGCACTTCGTTTTTGCAAACAGGGCGATGTCATTACAGTCAATCTATACTCCATTAGCGATGACTCGGTCTCATCGCAGTTCTCGAAAGGGCCAACTACGACAAGCCGAGGGCGCAATGGCCCTTCCCAAATCAAGCCAAAATCCAAAAAAATGACTAAAAATCAAAATTGTAAACCACTATGATTTTGCTGGCTGAAATTTAGGGTTACCTATTCCTGACGATAGGTGAAATGGTTGATCGTAGCTCCCAAAATCGACAAGTGAAGATCTGGCAACAAATGGCACTATTCCTCCCAAATTTGGCAAATAGAACAATGGTGACTATATTTGGTTTTTATTTCTATTTATAGAACAAATGGAATATTCCTTTTTTAAATATTTGATGCCGTTATACTATTTTCTATAGTTTGGATCATTTTTATTATATTTGAACGTTTGGTTGACTATTTAACCTAGTTCCCGAGTGTGCAGGCGTTGTGAAGTGCCTTTCTACACTATTTTCATATTGGAATGGTCATCTCAGGTATGAACATCCCTTGTGAGTTTTTGTCGTTGACTTATTTTTTTCATAGATTGCAATTAATGAGCTTACTCTTTGTTCTTTCTCGTGCTCTTGAAACTATGAGAATATGTTACTGAGTTACGATTTATCACTTTTCTGAGCTTGTTAAACTCCTACGAAAAAGGAACCCCCGAAGTCTACCATTAAGCTCTTTTCAGGCTCTCAAAATATGAAAATATTGCCAAGCGAACTTGTCGCGTTCACGCTTGTAAAATAATTTGAATGGTCGTCTTCCTGGTGATAGTTGACCCCTTTTTTGGACTAGGGGGCACTAGTTATGAAAAATGTATACTCCAGCCGATCATGATTGGAAGAGTCCTCTCCCGCATTGTTTTACCCTTTTTTGGGCGATGAGGCTAACTTTACGAAAAAGGACTGTTGGAGTCTTCTTTAGTTCTTTTTAGATTCTCTAAACATGAAATGGCGACCGAGTTTACCTTCTATGGACTCGTTAAACTCTTACATTGAAGGGCCCGCCATGGGACGAAACCCTCCTATCCTAGGTTCGCAAAATATTTGGGATTCGACTCATTTATGAGATGAGCTATACTGAGCATCTGGTTACCCTCATCAAGCTCGTAAAAAACACATGAGGCACTCATCGTTCATGATGGGGAAAAAGGAAAGCTCTTGTGTTACATACCTTGTTAGTGGAAGTATGTAGTCGTTCTTGAACATGGCACTCATCTGCATTTGCATACAGCACTTGGATCATTTATTTGTCCTTGAGTTCCACTTATTTCTTGAGTCTTGTTACTCCTTTGAGTCATTCAAAGAAAGCTTCCATCATCAGTTGCATTAGGGAATGGTGTCATACTCGTCATGTCAATACTACCAAGTCATGCCATGCACATGTTCAAGAATATGTCCATCATTTATCATCTGTAGTCAGTACACTCGCCACCATGTCGGTCTACTCTGAGTCATTCTAGATGTTACTGTACCATCCGATCTACTCTACACAACTTTTGTCATGTTTTGTGTTGATTGATGGGGGATTCATCATGGCCCTCCTTTGACAGATTCATCCTTGTCGACATCAGCTCATCATCTGAGGATTGAATCTAGAAACCAATCAAGTACCTTGGCCCTACATGCCTCAATGGAAAGTTACCTCGCTTTCAACATGAGTTTATATCATTGACTCTTGATTGAAAGATTTCATCTTGTGTTCGACTTCAACTCATTTATTCACACTCAATGATATGTACTGTGATACCTTGGGAATCATTGACATCAATGGTGATCTCCCTCGCACTTGTTAACTGTATACATCAATGGCCGGTAATCAAGTGGTTTCTACCATGTTCGACGTCAAGACATTTGTAATCACATGGATAGATTCGTATCATTGCGGGTTCAACTTGAAGACCCTGGGGAGTCATGTTTTACCCAGGTTGCGATGGAGTTTGTATTGAGTTATATCACATGGATCCACATTTGTATTGGTCGTGGTTGTGTTATCATCTCATCATGGATCTACGCTTGTGTCTAGTAGCCATGATTGTGTTCAGTCGATCATTACTACCATGGATCTGCATTGTATTGGTCGGCAGCCATGTTGTACTTCATATGAGATTGTCAATTCAGAGTCAATTGTACTGCAGCAGTGTCCTTCATCCAACAAGTCTACTGTCATTTCTTCTATCAAAGCACTTCACCTGTCTATCTTCAATAGCTTCATGCTTTGGGGGGAATTCTGTTACACCCAAAATCTACCCATCATGAGATTCGGTGTATACACCCCTGAAGATATATGGACTGAGTAATTAACCTAGGAGGATTTGTACCTAGTTGTAACAGGTTTTGAGAGGTCGTCATAGGTTGCACTCATGCAACATGCGACGTCGCAGCTTGCTTCACTGGAGGGTGCGATGAAGTCAGTTAATGGGAAAAAATAGCTTCTTTAAGGTTCTTCTCAAAACTTGCTGACTTGGGGGCTTATCCATGACCTCTAGGGGAGTTGGTGCTCGATTCCTAATACCTTGGGAGGATTCCCTATCTCTCTCCTACCATCTCTCAACCTATCCTATCCATACCCTATCCACTTAGTCCTATATAAGAGAAGCTCTACTCCTCTCCAAGGGAGAGGAAGTCTATGGTGTCTACATGCTGGTGAAATCACTCTTGAGATATCTCTACTCATCCTTGAGAGACTCAAGCTTCCTTAGGAGGAAATGGAAAATGGCTTTGTTGGAGAAGGGCTGCATCGTTAAGCCCTGGTTGTAGTTCTACATCTCTGCTATGTACTTCCCTATTTTTATAGTAATACAAATGCTTTCCACCAATATTGTTCATGTGTATAATGATATTGAGTAGTTTACCTCCTTAACTGTTTACTTAGATCTCTTATTGTATAGATGCCCTTTTACTTATTTCTCTTGTTTGTTGTCTTGACAGGTCTTGCAGCTTGGATCTGACGACTGTGAGATGTGGAGAAATGTTCAAGAGAAAGGATAGTGAAGTGAAAGGTAAGACATCTAGTACTCGATACTTAAGTAGATATAGGAAATTCATTCGTAGCCTATCTTATTTGTTCTAGACTCGCATTGATCTAGGGAGATCCGGCTCACATCCGCTCGAGTGGATTGTCCGATAAACACTCCTACCACCATGTCACCATGGGAGGAACTACCTACGATCATGTCAGAAAATCCCAACAGCCCTTGCATCTCACCATGGGAGGACCTACCTACCACCATGTGAGAATGGCCCCAGCCCTTACATCTGCACCATTGGAGGACCTACCTACCACTATGTGAGAATGGCTCGTGTGCATCCGTGTCTCCGGACTCATCACTTCCCCTTTGAAGGAATCTCGATCTGAAGTACACCAAGTCTCTCTCTGAAGTACTCAAACTTCACTTTGGCCAGCAGCTTGGTCAACACATCGGCTATCTGCTCATCTGTCGCAACATACAGGAGCTTCACTGCTCCTCTCTGCACCATATCCCTGATATAGTGGAACTTGATCTCAATGTGCTTCGACTTGTCATGGAACACCGGGTTCTCTAGAAACTTCACACAACTCTGGTTGTCACAATATATACAAGTAGCACTCAACTGGAGATCAAAACAAATCAGGCAGTAGCTTCCTAATCCATACTGCCTCAAAACTAGCCGAACAAGCGATGACATACTCTACTTCAGTTGTAGTTATTGCCACACACGACTGCTTCCTGCTAAACCAAGAGATCATACTGGATCCCATACTGAAGCAGCACCCCAAAGTTCTCTTCTGATCAATGGCACTACCTTCCCAATCCGAATTAACATAACCCTCCAGGTTAAAGTTTTGATTCACCTCATACTTGAGCCCATAGTCAACTGTACCCTTTAGGTACCTCAGAATATGCTTTGCATCTATCAGGTGAACATGTCTTGGATCTGTCAAATACTTGCTCAAGGTGTTCACCGCAAAGCAGATATCTGGTCTCGTATTTGTCAGGTACATCAAGGACCCAATCATCTGACGATACATCATCACATGATCATCCTAATCATCATCACAACATCATCCTGATGCATATCATCTTGAGCAACACCTTGAAGCTCATCATCCATGATCATCCTGATCGTATACTGCATCCTCCTGATGCATACAAAGTATCTACCTAATACATGTCATCATACATGATCCACCTGATCATACAATTTATCCACCTAATACATATCATGCATCTACGCGATGCATATCACATACATGATCCACCTGATCATACAATGTATCCACCTAATACATATACAAATACATGATCCACCTGATCATATCAAGCATCCAACATGATGCATATATACATATACATGATCCAACTAATCATACAAAGCATCCAATTGATGCATATACAAAGGAGTAACTGGAGCATCGTCCTGATGCTCATCACACAACGCTTACATCCACAACCATGGGAAGGATCCTCCTCTCTTTATGTTCGGAATGGCTCCTGCAAATGTGTCCATCACTTCTTCTTCGAAGTGTTGTCAATCTGAAGAACACCATGTAAGAAAGTTGTCTTGACATCCATCTGGTGTATCTTCCATTTCATCACTTTCTTTGTATTTCTCTATGATGCCTTCTGTAGCATGCTTGATCTTATAGATCCACTTGGAAGTCACAAAAGACTTCCCTTCAGGTCTTGGTACCACATCCCAAACATCATTCTTCATGATCGATGGATCATGGCATTCTTCCCGGATCCTGGGAACTTCAATATATTCAATATCTTCAATCGATAACTTTGTTGCTGGAACAAATGTTGTAGTCCTTCTTTTGTAGGTTCTCGTATACGATCATTCCTACAAAACAAGTTAAATTGCATGATTAGAAACTTCTCATAGTTTTCAGAATAAATTCTTACTCCTAAAGAAATATGTCATACAGTTATGCAATTATTTTAGTCAATGCTTCAATACAACATTTATCCATATCCTGTAGCTTTCTAGATGCCTTCCAATCTCTACCAGAACATTGTTAAGAGTTTGCACTACTCCCAACTTGTCGGCAAAGAGGTTTCATTCTAGATAAGTAGCAATGGAATGTTGTATAGTGCCATAGGCCACTTACCCATCACATGCATATTAGTAGTATACTGTTCATTAATGCAATTATTCTAATATGCATAATACACACCTTCAGTCTAGGAACATAAACATATACATCATTGAACAATATTATTTAAACAAACAAATATGCAAGAAATGAAAATTCAAATACTTATCTTTGTTTGGTTTGTAGGGTTGACTCCCTCTCAATATTTGCTTCCTTGCAGGAACTACTGGAGTGTGCTCCCTCTTGATCTTTGCTTCCTGGATTACCTATCTTTGAACTTATATCCATCCTCGATCACTATGCATACTTACTAGTATCATCATTGTGTTATCCTCGAGATCTCAGACATACATTCATTAGTATAATATTAATACTATCAAAAACATTATGATTCTAAGTAATCTTAAACATTAGTATTCAAGGTTTCAGGGAATACTTCTTTTACTCATGCATATTCTTTATTTGACCAGAAGACTTTTCTGGTTAGTCATATCATCAATCAATGTAAGAGACATAATATGCATAAACCCTTGATTACTTACATTTCTAACTTCATGAATAATCATTATCAACCATACAACAGTATAAGATCCCAACACAATGTAGGATTCTAACTTGATATAGGAAAAACATACCTGGTTATCATACTTGCTAGTTATGTCGAGCAATGTCTTCTTGTTCTCTTCAATGACTTGTGCTAGTAACCTGCATATCTCATAGGTTAAGCATTGTAGAACCAAAGTATACATACCTCGTAAGTAGAGCTTCTATGTGATCCATGACAATGGATGAATCTTTGTCTTCATGTCACCATGGTCATATGTTCTTGAAATAGAACATGATTTGTTTTTTGTGATGTACCTTTCATGTTAGTGAACAACATCAACCTCATACAACACCACAAAGCATTAGTACAATCATAAGTGTCAAAACCCTAATCAATGAATATCTGCATTCATAATTTTATTAAGGTGATACGACAAGTCTAAAGTTAATCAAGATTGTACTAACCTTAATGAAGACAAACATACCATAAACTTAATCATGAGTAGATCTGTACCTGTCGAGATTGCTTGTAATATTCTTATGTAAGGCCTTAGCCTCATCTCCCCCTGAAATAGGAACTTCTTCACTTATGCAGGTGACCAAACCATTCTCTTCTAGGATTAACTCAATCCACTTGATTTGCAGAAACTGGATCTAGAGCTGGATTAGGGTTTGTAAGAGAAACCCTAAAATTCAAACTTTGAATTTCAAACTTCTAAAAGGATAGAAAGATGTGCCTTGATGAGATGATCAAGCTAGTATACTCAGAATTTGAAAACTGCAAAGTTTCACCCCTCAAAATTGTCTTTGAAACTTTTGGATCTTCTTGACAGGATCCTGAACTAGGGTTTGATAAATCCCATCCTTCTACCCAACCAAAAGGTTCGATCCAAAGCTCTAAAATTTGTTTTTTCTAAGGAGCTTCCAGCCATTGTCACAGACTTAGGAAATTCCAACTTTTGCCAAAGCCCTAATTTTCCACCTTTCCAATCAAAATCCCGAACTAGGGTTTGATCAAGCCCGAAATTCTGCCCATTCAAAAAATTAGATCTTGGTCTCTAAATTTTGATTTTGATGATGAGCATCCAGCCGTGTTCTCCTATAGAAAAAATTCCAACATTCTCTGAAACCCTAAATTCCCGGAGCCATGAATGAAGGTGCTCAAAATCCAATTCTGTTTTGATAGAAATATGTACCTGATTGTTTCTAGTGTAACTCTAAAATTTCACATCTACAAGGTCTAAACATTCTTCCTGTGGTAACCTAACATGTTAACTTTCCACCCCCATAGGTATGACCTCAATTGTATTCTCTGAGAGAGATTTATGCCAAGTGTTGCAACGTGACCTATTTATGGGATAAAAAAAAATAGCGAACTTGTACGGTGTTCCACGTGTCACTGGTTCAGTTTCTGCCTCTGACAAAACTTACCTAAGACAGTACAGCCCATGCCTTACCTGTCACGTTTTATGAAATTTCATTTGGAGATTTCTAGCCCAATTTGTGACCTTTTTTCTTAGGTCACCTGTTTGTGACTGAGATCTGGAAGAGGTAGAAACCCTAGATTGTACTGATCATAAATCACAAAATACAGCGAATTAGAAGTTTTTCATTGTACACAAGGTACATGGGGATGTCATCTACGACCTGTAAAGGTTTCAAATCCTGATCCTTTGCCAAAATGTATTTATAGCAAAAGTTCTATGATGACTAGTTTTTTCTATATCAAGCCCTAGCTTCGCAAGTGCAACAAGTGTCATAAATGCCATACCATGCCTTCTATCAGGCTAGCTCTGATACCATGTTAGTTTTTCATAATTGAATACATTCTGATTTAGGATCTTAACTGAAAGAACAACATGTATAGCATATCAAGCATAAGAGACAAGAGACACAAAACATTTCACTAGGGAAAACCAAGAAGGTGAAAAACCCCGCAACTTCCTTAGAGATAGAATAAGCATCAATACAATGATCACCATAATCAAACCCAAGAGATAGATATCTACAGCAGCATGCTCCTCCTCCACTTGTTCACATCCTCCCCTTCTCTCACTAATGCGAAGTGAGTGAACATAGAATGTGTAAAATCAGAGAGACTCACTCTCTATTTATACACTACATCACTTGACCTTTACTCAACTAGGTTGGCCCTAACTTAACCACATAACATAATGATGACTGGGCCGACCCCCAATAGGGTGGTCTAATAACCCTTTGACCCACATGACTCATATAGGGCTGACCCCAACAAGGTGGTCTAATAACCCATCAAGTATAAGTTACGACACTTACAATATAACTTGCGACACTTGCAAGTACACATGACGACACTTCCAATCGGAGGAATAATACATCTCCATTGGGGATAAAGTAAAGTACAAATGTAATACATACAATATAAAAGTGAATATCTTCCGAAGTTACAAATACATCAACATAAATTCCCTCTAGATTTCAAGTTCATCTATCATGTCTTTCTCCCCTATCTCTTCTCAGAATCTTCTATCAATGTCCATTTTCTAGTGTTGATGGCGAACTCATAGTTGTATGAAACTTGTGGAGGATTATTTGGTGAATCCATTGTTATTAGATATGATTTATATCACTATAATGAGCTGCACATTTTATCCATATATTTAAATTCCATGTCTTTTATGTAAACATTCCAAGCAAACCATCAATTCGAGCTAGTTTCCCCTCTACTTTCATATGGAATTTTTGGAGTAGTTTTGCATCTGTTTTATATCATTATTTATCACAATTTTAGAATTTTTTCGAATATCCTATGATGTAATATTTATGTTCAATTTATTTTATTAAATTTTGTTGGGCATTTGATTAGAGTTTATGCAACAAATTCCATGTTTAGTGTTTACAATTTTCCAATCAATGTCTATGTATTACCACTCTATGTTTGAAGGGCACAATAACCATTTGTTTATATTTATGAATGTTTTATTTTGGTTGTAAATGAGGTCCTTAATCCATTCCATGTATATATTCATAAAATAGGGAAGTTCGTACAATGTTTGGGAAGCCAAAAAGGTCCAAGTTTAGTTGGGGTTTTAACATCAATTTTCCTAGTATTTTCCCCTTTCACTCCTTGATAAATGCAAGCCATGGATGCATTAAATAAGTGTATGATTGTATAATATATGCATTATTATGTCATAATACCAATCAATCCATTCCAATCAGAATTCAAGATCCTTTGGAAGCATTTGGGACAATTTGGGTTTCACTAGTCCAAGGTTCAAAATTCGCCAAATTTGAGCAGACTTGAATAACGTGTCAAAAGGAGTTTTTTGGTTCTACCATTGGGTGTTTGAGTTCTTTTAGGATTATTTAAATCCCATAGGTTCCTTCCAGAATAAATTTGGAATGTTCTAGAGGTGTTTGCAAACAAGACAAAGAAAGACTAGTTTCCTAGTTTTCCTAGTTTTGAAAACTAGACAAAGTACTGAAGGAAGATGTATTTGAAGTGTTTGTAAAAATTCCTCAGCCACAAAATATTAAGCAGGAAAATATATCATATTTTTAATCCAATCAAAATATCTATATCACTTTCCTAGAGTTTCCTCAGTTGTCTCATAAACATGGAATTAGTGTGAAATTCATTATCAATGAGGTTTTTGAGAAAGAATTCTTCCACTGTCTAACATTTTAAGTCTCTGTTGGAATATTTTGTGAGAGTGTGCCTAATTTTTACAAAAAGGGACATTACAACCTTACAGTGTAAACTAATTCATCTCACTTGGGGAGTTTGAATTGGGCCACTACTGGCACAAAACTAGATAAATTCTGAAAAACAAATTGATGACTAGTTGAGCGACCCTTTGTTCTTCAAATGTTTGGAAACATATCATCCCACACTCAAGCACTTAGGTGAGGGAGATATTTTTGGTACCTTACAAGCCACAATCAATGGAAAAAGGGGCAAACAATTCACAATTTTGATTTGAATATAGGAGAGGAGGATAACAACTTATCCTTTTAACCACCCAGTATAGACATAATTGATCATTTCCTTTCTTTTATTATTTTGTTGATTATTTTATAAGTTGTTCAAATAAACCTAAAAAACTCATGCATAAACCCTAAACAAATTGTACGAAATTACAGATAGGATCCCATCATGTTTGATCCTTATCATGTTGTTAAAGGATGGGGGGATCCTCATGAGGTTAAATGCCCTTCTCTTGACACATGTTAATTCCCTACAACATGACCTGTCTACTCACTCTAGCTAGATGACCAAATGATTATGTGTTTAATGCTTTCATCCTTGAAAAATGTGGCACTTTATAACTCTTTAATATTGAATCACCTTATGTAGCCTTTTTATATTGGTTAGGATTTATGCGCTTCATTTATATCTTAGAATAGTTCGTAGATGACCTTTTTTTTCTTCGTAAAATAAACATTTATGTATTCTGTGGAGTCTGTTATGCAACTATCCTTTATGTAAAATGCACATTTTATGCGTTTGAATATAAATATGAAACATTTTATAATTAATAGCTTTGTAGATACACTAAAAAAGATTACAATATTTAGAAACAAGATTACGGTCTTGATAAACCTAGTGGACTACCTTTTTCTTTTCCTCTTCCCATACCCTAGTTTTCTTGTTTTCTCCCAAATCTAGGTTGCAAATCCACTTCCCTTCAAAGCTCTCAATATTGGGTCTTACTATGAATCCTAAGCTCTGTAAGTTGCTTCACTTTACTACAACTTTATTATTCAAGAAAGAGGAATTAAAATGAAGTTTGTGAAGTACTAATCTCTATATTTGGTGTACCTTTCTTTATAAATTGATGAGCAAGTTGATAAATTTTAAAAGTTAAACAAACAAAGTATTTTCAAGTAAAGTTGAATTGGGTTTGGAAACAACCTAATTAGAAAATGCAACCAAAGGATAGTTGACTTAATAATTTTCTTTTTTGTCAATTTATCAAAAAATAAATTTACAAGCATATTCATTCCACAACATCTAAAATTTTATATTAACTTTAATTTTTTTACCAATTTAATAGAACATAAAAACAACTTAAGAAAATAATTACCTAATCTAGTATCTGACATGTTTCAAGTTGAAGTGTAGTTGCAATTTTTGTAATGGAGCTTGGAAAAATTTGTGGAGGACAAAATTCTCTCACCCCATCCAACCCCTCAATTGTTCGCAAAGGGCCCTCAAATCGCTCTCACAAAAACTATACCAATCACTCTCTTAGAATTGTAAATTCAAAATTAATAACTATTCAACCTTCTACTCATGGTATCTGCTCCTCTTCTTCAATTAGTTCTATTACAATTTAACTAATTCCAATATACTTTCAATATATATCACCCATCTATGTGCATTTCCATGCAATTTCAAACATACACAATCATGCAAATGATCGAACATTCACATACATGAAAAACCCCCTTTACCCAACTTAGTTTTCTTTTCTCAAAACTAAAGAAGCCAAATAAAACCAAATAATTTCCCCCACAATAGAAAACCCTCTTATATTTATTTAATCCACTAAATTACACACACACACACACACCAAGATGGAGACTTATTTAAAAATATAACCGATTGAATATAGACCAATTATACTTTCCTCCCAGTCGTAGGATTTGTCAGGCCATATATTTATTTGACAGGGAACCCCCAAGTTGGAGCTATTAAACCATAGTTTTCTTGCTACAACTATCCCAAACTATTGGAATTCCTCCCCCATCATCCCGAACAACCCCAGGATTGGGGATCCCTTATATGAGTTAACAATCCCTTGAATTTGTTACTACAATTCCATTCCAAGGATCCAACACAATCTGACCAGGGACTCTTTGTGCCAGGAATCTAGGGAAATGTTGAACTTTGGTTTTCATTGATTTCAACTAATGTCAAAGAGGATGTCAATTGATTCGGTTTGATTCATTGATGTCAACTGATGTCAAAGTGGATACATCATTCTTATGCCAGCTTAAATAAGTATATGGAAGCCACTTTGAAGAATCATATGCAAAAGATGGCAAAGGACATGGATTCCATTGTGAAGAAGTATATCTAGAAGTTCCATCTAGTATAAATATGTGTATCCAAGGATACACCATGCATGATCAATGTGAAGAAGCACATAAGGAAGATACATCATGTAGATACGGTCCAAAGAGGTACATAAGAAATGTATCCTACTACATGTGGTTCCAACGTAGATATCAAGTCCACCTAGTCATACTCTCTCAAGGAAGTAGTCAAAGAACTAGTTGGACAAAGGTACATGTGAACAAGCAGCCAAGGAGTTTGTTAAGCAAAGATACAAGTGTGCAATGCCATGTACCTATTTTGGAAGAACCAGGAAGTAGCCAATGAAACATCAAACCCCCATGGATCCTATTAAAAATAAATGGATTAATTAAAGAGGGGATAACATTGGCTAATTACCTTAGGAAGTTAAATTAACTAGGAATAAAATTTAGACTATAGTTGTTTTAATAAATTAAATTGGAAGTGATGTAATTATTATTTTTATATTTAATTATTATTAAATGTGTTAATGATTTGCATGAGGGTGCATAAGGAGATAAGGATAGCTCAATGATTTTTCAACCAAAGAGGAAAGTTAAAGAAAATTGGAGAAAACAAAAAAAAAGGAAACTGGCAAAAGCAGTGAAATGCAAGCAAGTGCATAAAGAAGGAAAGTGTACAAAGTAGGAAAGTACTAAAAAGTAGCCAGTCTTGAAATATATAAACATCAGGAAAGAAAGGAGGGAACCTTTTACAACAAGGAATAAACGCTAATCAGTATGAAAAGAAAGAAACATCAGGAAAGTCTAGGAGGGCACAGTTTCCAAAATGAAGAAAGCTAAAAAGTATGGAAAATAAGGAACATTCCAACTCAATTAAGGAAGGAACATTGGATGAGGCCAAGGAGGTTCATTAGAAATTTGAATTTCTAAAACATTCATACAACCTATAAAATGAGGATGGAGCACCACTTTCACATCTTTTGACAATTTATCATTTGTGAATGAGTAAGCTCTAAGCTTTTCTAGGCTTTGGTGATGCACCCTTAGCCACCTATGGGAGATGTGCCCCATAGTTCTTGTTCTAGTACTCTGCATATGGTATAGTACATCCATTAACTTATTATTTTAATATTTTATCCATCCCCCTATCATGTAGATATTGATCCTTTAGAGTGGATGCAGAGATCCAGGCCGAGTTGAGGTGATTTGAAGTGGTTTTGATGAGTCTCACTATGAGAGAGAGATCAATCGGAGAGATTGCAAGGAGTTTCAGAAGTACAAAGAAAATATCATGAGAATCCAATAGCTAATTGACCTCCTACATATCATATTCAATGATTACACTTCTCCTTCTTACTCTTCTTGAAGCACTCTTCTCTATTCATTATAAAAATTCAATAATTGATGACTCTCTGTAATGTATGAGCTATGAAACTTCTATGTATTGATTAATAAGATCATTCCTTGTTTTCTTATGCATATTTTATTTATTTTTGATCCATATTAACCATCAGAAGAAGAATTTGAGAACCTTATAGGTTGTTTGTGCTTATTGTTCTCAAGACTAGCTCTTTATGCATTTTCATTTGACTAGTTTTGCAGTATACTTTATTAAAAGTTATCTGAATGCATATTTTCAGTTATTTCAGTCATTTGGGGTTGCTCAGACATTGATTAATCTCATACAAGTACCAGACTAAGGATTCGTAACCCTATTTTCCTATTTGGAATATTATGAAAACAAACTAGTTGAGTTGTCCTCCATAGCACTCTTTCTTTTTGGACCTCCAAACTCAGTCAAACCATCCCAAAAATTCAGAAAATATTACCCAAAAGTATATTAGGGGGTTAATATATTATTTCCACACTCTGTTAGATTTCAAGTGTAAGTGAATGAGTCTAGTATGCATATGTTGGTGTGCCCAGGAAGCCTTGTGTAGACTGCAGCGATATCTTTTGTCAAAGCATAAATGGCCCCAGTACATTGTGCATAGGAATATGAATATGGAATTGATTCTGATACCATTATACACTCCTTAACATATTTTCCATATCCAAAATTTCCAACGATCAAGCTCTTCCGGGTTTATCTGTGTCCAAGACTAGTTTTTTCATGACTAGTTTTGAGGACTAGTTTTAATTGTGTTAATCTGTGCTCCGAATTTTAAATGTGAGATAATATCATTTTAAATATGATTCAGGGATATTATAGTGGTATCAGATCACTTTTATTGGCTCGGCCTATGGAAATTAACTCTCGGTGGAAGAAATATCTCATATTTATCTTCAAGTGTCAGTTATGGAACTAGTTACAATCATGGAAGATGAGGGCTTTGAGTTATAGGAGGAAGAAGAAATAATTTACATTGATGGAGGCCTCCCAAGAGATGAGGATGGTTACATTTGTGACCAGATGTATGTATTGAATACCAATGGGTTAAAAAACCGATGGCTAATCCTAAGAAGGATTTACAAAAGATGATATATGCATGTGAGAACTTGCTCGACCACTACCAGGAGTATCTAACCTTGGGAGAAAATATTTGTAAGTAAATTCCTTCCAAATATTATTTTTACTACAGGTTTGGATTTGAGCTCAAGGATATATATGAGGAATCATTGAAATGCAAGAAACCAATGAGAGAAGAAGAAGGAAGAACAAATAATCCATTTGATGAACATGAGAGGCACAATAGTCTCTCAAGTTAAGAACCATGTATCTATGAAGAATATGAAGGTACAATACTTATTGATGAGGGTTGTAAGTATAAAGAGGCCACCACCATTTTTGCATAGGATCATGCAATTATGGATTAGAGAGTAACTATTGATGGGTTCCAAGAAGAGGCATCTACCGATGGTTGCTCAAGTTTTGAAGAGGTGTCTACTATTGTATGTTATGATGAGGTACCTATTGATGGGTGCCTAAGTTTTTGGGGGGCATATACTTATGGATGTCCATGTCTCTATGTGGGTGAAATAGATATACCACTTGATGAGGTTGCTGCACTTACAAATTCAATTGAACTTGAAGAAGATGAAGTCCTTGCAGTTGAGGAAGAGGTCCAAGGATCAATCTCACTATCACCACAAGAGATTCATGAGGTTGATCCACTAATAGATGAGGAGGAGTTTTTCTCTCAACATTCTCCTTTTGAAAGGCCACTCAAGATGTGCAAATTAAATAACAATGAGGCCTTACATATTATCCATTATACATGTGTTTCAGTTGTTGGATTATCCAGCAATACTGAGAGGGGGGGTGAATCAGTATTGCCTTATTTTTCCTAAATTAGAGAAATTAGTAAAAGACAAACATAGGATCAAATAAGTAAGGACACGGGATTTTATCGTGGAAACCTCAACGATAAAACCATAAACTCAAACTCATTAATAAGATGATTTTTTACAAAATCGTTTATCTGCTGCTACAGAAAGGATGCAACCACACCCTAGTTTTTTCGTGCTGCTACAGACAAGGATGCTACAACACCCCAAAACTTCTTCCTGCTACTACAGATAAGGATGAAACTACAACCTGTTTCCCAACTTCTACTAGAAGGAGCATACGACCCCCTGCAGACTTTTTGCCTGCCCTAGCACCACCCTTCCACCCTTGTCTGACTTCTTCAGATCTTCCATAACATATTTTCTTCAATCTTGGATCTTCATTGGTCTCGACATGTTCTTGCTACTGCTTCAACTAAGACACCGAAGACACTTTATTCCACTTCAATATTCTATTATGTATAATATTTATCTTGAATCATTGCTTCATTTCAGAAATGGCTTCATGGCCTTTCACCAGCACGTCTCTTGAGATCTCTTATAGGTTATTCATTAATCTCTAATTCTTTGTTTTACAAATTTATTTAATCAATTAAATGAGACATTTTTGCTTCATCCTTCTGGCTTGAGGGATTTCCTTCTTTCATTCCTGTGAGCTCTTCCTATGCGAGCTCTCTCTATGTGGGAAACATATAAGCCCTTTTATGGGCAACCATACAAACCCCTATGGGAATCTTGCCAACCCCTATGGGCATCTCCAATGCTCTTATGAGCTTATCTAAGCCCGCATCTTCAAGGCCCTTGTGGGATTTACTTAATCTCCCATGGCTCAACCTCTACCCCTGTAGGAATCCCCTATCCCTAGTGGGATTAACTAAGCCCTCTTGCAGGCATTCTTTAACACTTAGAGAATTTTTTTTTTTGTTCTTAATAAAAAATATATTTTTTTCTTATTTTGGTAGGTTGATATTTCGCATGTATGAGAACCAAATGAGAATCTAAATTCATGGTTGGATAGCCAGTTCACCAAGGAAAAAGATAATGTCATCTGATGAATTTTATCATCAAAGGAATACCCCCTTGCGAGCTTTTCCAAATGCCTTATCGACCTACATTTGAACACCAAAACAAACTTCTTCCTATTTTGGCAGAGTTCTATTTCACATGTGTGAACACTAGATGGAGACCCGAAGTCATGATCAAGTGGAAAACTTACCAAAGAATGGATCCATGACATTTGATAAATTTATTTTCACAAGGACAACCCTTGGCGGGCATTTCCAAATGACCTCAAAAACTCATGTTCTTAACACTACACCAATTTTCTTCAAAACCTAGGTCACTAAGGTGATTTCATTTTTTCTTCAAACTTGGAAATTGAAGCATCTACAACATCGAGAATATTATGTTGACTTCATATATTCCCATTTCAACCTTTGGGACTTCTTTCTCTCTCCTCGGCGAGCATTTTACTAGAGTAGTGCAAATCAAGGTGAGAGGCACTTTTGGCAGTTTGATATCTTCCTCCTCAGAGACACTTTGGGAAATATGAGACCATGGTTGGGTGAACCAACTAACATACTAGATCCTAACACTTTCAAATTATTTTTCTCATCATCCTATGAGATGTGGCAAGCATTTCCCTGAGGCCACTTAGGCATATTTTACCATTAATTTCATACTTAGACAATTTGTCCAAAACCTAAAGTGGATTTTTCATTTCACCAAAAAACTGACCTAATGCCACTAGATGATGTATTGCACCTCACTGAGCACAACTATGTTGATTTCACTCCTAGACTCATCTTCATTTTCCCTAAGTGGGCATTTTACTAAACTTTGGTGTAAGACCGCCTAAAACCCTGTTTTGGAAAATCCATATCTTCTTCCTCAAGAACTATCAAGTCAATATGAGAACATGATCAGGTAGACAAAACACACATCTATAGGATGACCATATGGTGTGGGAATTTTCTTCAATCCACAAATTATGGCGGGAATTTTTCTAGAGCAATTCTGACTAATTTGACCAAAAAGCCTTCTTTTGGGAGACCTGTATCTTCTTCTTCAAGTAATTTTTTATGAGAACTATGGCCATGATCAGATAGATATTTCAACAAACTATGGGATCGCAGGTCATAGCGGGAATTTTCTTCTTCTTAGGAATTATGGTGGGCATTTTCATAAGGCAGCTGCTTTAGACATTAGGAGACATTAGGACACCAACATGTGTCTTTCCAACCTCATCACACATTCCATATCAACACTTATTTTGTCATTAATGACCTCCTTTGACATCAATGATAGCCATACTCAACATTATCCCCCTTTGGAATTGATGACAACCACTCCTTGATTTACTCCCCCTTTGACATTAATGATAAAGGATTCATTTTGATAGCTCCTCCTGTCAACATATCTCCCCCTCACATGCTGCCTTTTTCTCCTTTTATTCATTGTAAATAAATTACTCCCATCTTTTGTCTAAGATGCTCAAATGCTTCTTTGGGTAGTGGCTTAGTGAAAATGTCAGCTATCTATTCTTTTGTATCTACATATTCCAATTTGACAACCTATTGTGACACTTGATCTCTTAGAAAATGATATTTTATTGGAATGTGCTTCATTTTAGAATGCATAATAGGATTTTTGACATGTTTATAGCACTAGTGTTGTCACAATTTATTATTATTAGATTCTCATACTTCACAACCAAGTCTTCCAAAGTTTGCTTCATCCAAATGACTTGAGTATAGTATGATGCAGCAACAATATATTCAGCCTCTGTTGTAGATAGTGATATGGAGGATTGTTTATGGCTAAACCATGATACCAAACAATTTCCCAAAAATAATGCTGCTCCACTGGTACTTTTTCGATAATCAACACTTCCTGCCCAATCCGCAACAGTAAATGCTTTTAAGGTGAAATCTTGGCATTTTGGGTACCATAAACCATACTCCATAGTTTTTTTTAAATATCTGAAAATCCTTTTTACTGCTGCCACATGTGTTTCCTTGGGAGATGATTGAAATCTATCAACCAATCCCACAGCTTGCATCACATCTGGTATTGTAGCTGTCACATACAGTAGGCTGCCAATCATGGACCTATACATGGTATGATCCACTTCCAAGGACTCATCATTCTTGCTTAGCTTACAACCAGTGAGCATGGGAGTGCCAACAAGCTTGGAGTATTCCATCTTGAACTTCTTAATCATATCCTTGATGTACTTGTGTTGAGAAATGAAGATTCCTTTGTTTGATTGATAAACTTGTAGTCCCAAGAAAAATGATAATTCACCCAACATTGACATTTCAAATTCCTTTTTCATTTCAGAAGAAAAATTTACACTTAGTATTTGTAGATTGCTTCCAAAAATTATATCATCTACATAAACAACAACAATGATCATATTCTTATCCTCGATCTTTATGTAGAGATTACTATTGTTGGCTCCTCTTTTATATCCTTGTTGTTTCAAGTAGTTATCTAGCCTTGAAAACCATGCTCTTGGGGTTTGCTTGAGACCATAGAGTTCCTTTTTTAGTTTTCAAACATAGTCCCTATTCTCTGACAAGAGGAAACCTATAGCTTGTTCAATATATACTTCTTCTTCTAGCTTCCCATTTAGAAATGCAGACTTGACATCCATTCGATATACTTTGAATTTTTTATAACATGAGAATGCCAAAAACATTTTGATTGCTTCAATTCTTGCTACAGGTGCAAAGGTTTATTCAAATTAAATTCCTTCCACTTGAGCATATCCCTTACACACTAGTCTTGCTTTATTTTTGATCACTTTACCATCTTCATTGAACTTATGCTTCAAAACCCATTTTCTCCCTATAACATTCTTGTTTGTAGGTCTTGGAACAAGTTCCCAAGTTTTGTTCTTCTCAATCTAATCTAGTTCTTCATCCATGGCTTTGATACAATCATCATTTTTTCTTTCTTCTGCAAAGTTCTTAGGTTCCACTACTGAAAGTAGGGCTTGTTCAGTAAACAATCTCCTTCTTGTACAGACTCCTACATCTTCGTCACCTATAATTTGTGTTTTAAGATGGTTCTTTTGTATTCTTCTTGATGGTGCCTTTGTATAAGCTCTTGGAGAATCTTCGTCTTCATTTTCTTGTGATTCTTCTCTTTCTTCTTCTTCTTTCCCAACCACATCTTCATTCTTTTGCAAGACTTATTCTTCATTGTTTGTTCTTTCATCTTCATCTTTGCTTCTTATCCTTCTTGGATTCATGTCATCCACTCTTACATCTTCACTCTCTATAATTTTGTGTAATATTTGATTGTAACATCGGTAATCCTTCTTGGTGGAGGAATATCTCAAAAATATTCCTTCATCAGTTCTAGAATCAAACTTGCCAAGATCATCTTCATTCCTCTTTATGTATCACTTGCTGCCAAACACTATGAAATACTTGAATGATGCAGGTCTTCCATACCATAGTTCATAGGGAGTGTTGTCATTATTCACTCTGAGTTGTCCTCTATTAAGTATGTAGATAGTTGTGTATACTATTTCTCTCCAATATATATTAGGAAGTTTTACTTCATTTAGCATGGTTCTGGCAGCTTCTTGAAATGTCCTGTTTTTTCTTTCCACCACACCATTTTACTGAGGTGTCTTTGGAGCTGAAAATTGTCTTTTAATCCCATGGATTTCACAAAATTCATTGAATTCATTTGAAGTGAATTCACCTCCATTAACTGACCTAAGACTTTTGATTTTTTGGTTTGTCTCATTTTCCACCATTGCTTTGAAAGTTTTGAACTTTTCAAAGGCTTATAATTTTTCCTTGAGCAAAGTTTCCCAAGTCATCCTTGTGTAATCATCAATGAGTAACATAAAATAATGCTCTCCTTGCAATATTTTAGTCCTTGTTGGTCCACAAAGGTTAGTGTGAACTATTTCCAAAAGTTGTGAGGTCACATGTTCTTTTTACTTGAAGCTAGCTTTGGTTTGCTTCCCATGCTGACAATGTTTACAAACAGCGTTCAGAGGTTTCACAATTTTTGGAAAATCTCTCACATCCTCCTTATTACTTACCTTGACAAGATTATCAAAATTTAAATTCTCATCCTTCCATGCCATAACCAACTTTCTTCAATCATACTCATGTAGCATTGATATTCATTTTCTAGGATGTACACATTACTTGAATTTCTTACAATAGTCCCAACAAGTCTTCCTGAGTCCTTTTTTATGATTTCACATTTCTTAGAGTCAAAAGTGCAGATGTGCCCTTGGTCACAACTTTGACTTACACTGATAATATTAGGCTTTAGGTCTTCTACTAACAACACATTTTCAGCTTTGATCTTGTTATTGATAGTGGTTGTAACTTTGCCAATTATTTTGGAAGACATCTTATCTCCAAACGTGACTCTACCCTTATTATCTTTTCTTAGTCTTATGAATTTACTTGGGTCTCTTGTCATGTGTTTTGAACACCCACTGTCAATATGCCATAGATTCTGCTTTTCTGTCACACATAGAGCAATCATGGATTTCTCCTCCTCGTTATTTTTCTTCCAATCCTTTCACTGTTTTTTGACTTGGAATTCTTTTGCAGCATCCCTTTTTGTGGGAGTAATTAGTTTACAGTCTCTTGCTATATGTCCATGGTTATTGAATTTGTAACACTCTATGTCATACTTTTGAAGAGGTGCAAAAAAGTTACGATTCTTTGCTTTTGGTTTGTTACTAGATGCCCTCTTCTTGTATTCATGAAACGTTTCATATGCTTTGCAATTTAGGGCTTTATGTCCAAAGTTATTACAAGAGTAAAAATGTCCAAAGAAGATCTGTTGATATCTATTTGTCTTTGGTCCTCTAGGAATTACATTAGTTCTATTTTTGTAGAAAAGATAGAGCAGATTTCTTGCTTTCTTCCTTTTTAAATGAACTCTTTAGTGCAGCAGCATAACTTCTTTTATTTCTTCCTTGGTTTGTGAAGGAGGAACATTCTGGCTTCCTTTCATTGTCATATCCTAAACTAGATTTATCCGTTGATGGTATTTGGCTACTTAAGATGTCATCTAATGTCCTTGAACTATTTTCATATTTTGAATTAATAGATTCTTAATCAAGCTTCTTTCTAAGCTGCATAATTTCTTCTTCAAGCTTCTTTGATTCTTGTAATCTATATTTGAGCTATAAATCCAGGTCTCTTTCAATCTTCTTGGCCTCGTCAAGCTAGGTTTTCAAATCACTAATGATTTGGTTTGACTGTTTGTTCTTTGTCCTACATTTCTCAAGTTCTTAAAGGGCACTGATTAGTTCAGATCTTAGATCTACTTCTCCTTCTACCATTGATTCATCATCTCGGGATTTTATTCCCATTAATAGAATCTTTGTTTCGTCATCTTCACTTGTGTCTTCATCTTCACTATCTTCTATGGTGTAGGATATTTTCTTCTTTTAATTGAACTTATTTTTGTTTCCTGTTTTTTCCTTTTTGAACTTCTTTGAGGCTTCTTTCTCATCATTTCTATTTTTCTTAGGATAAGGAAATTTTGAAGCAAAGTGTAAAACTATCCCACAGTTAAAACGCTTTAGAGGTAGCTTTCCCTTGTACTTGACAGTACCTCTCTCAACCTTTTTGATGAAAAGGGATTCTTCATCATCTGAGTTTTCTGATTGGTTCTTGGATAAGGCTTTAAATGCTACTTCTTTCTTTGATTGTCCATCTTGTCCTTTTCTCATCTCATAGGTAGTGAGAAAACCATGTAGTCCATCCACTGTCATTTCTTTAAGATCATCTCGTTCTTCTAGAGAAGATACTTTTGAGTCATACTTCAATGGCAGTGTTCTTAGTACTTTGTCCACTACTTTTTTCTCCTCTAATTCTTCTCCAAGGCCTCGAATAACATTGAAACTTTTATCTACTCTTAGAAGATATTCTGCAATATTTTCTTCCTCTTTCATTTTTAGGCTTTCAAACTGTCCTTTGTATGTCTGAATTTTCGATTGTTTGACTTTGGATGCTCCTTCATAGGCAATTTTTAATTTATCCCAAGCCTCCTTGGCTGTCTTGCATTTCATGACTTTCACAAACACTCAGTTTGTTAACCCTTTCAAGATTGCATTTAGGGATTTTGAATTGGCCTCATATTGGTCAAGCTATTCTTGATTTGTAGGTAGGTTGTATGATATGTTATGATTCTTTTCAACTACTCCCCAAACCTTCCATCCAAGAGACATTAGGTGACACTTCATTCTTGCACTCCAGTATGCATAGTTAATTCCTATGAACAATGGAGGTCTATTGGTAGCTAATCCTTCATGTTGATCCATTGTGGTTTTAACACTGTACAAAATGAGAGATAAGTGACCATGCAACCAAAAAATTTGGTCACCATAGCTTTTTCAAGGGATAAATGACCAAAATTGAGAAATTTTAAGTGAACTCACTAAAAATGACCAAGATAAATGATCAATTTGGTCACGAGATAAGAACTAAACTAAAAATGACCATATAACAATTGGTTATTTATGTGGTCATTTTTAGTTATGTCATTTCGGAAGTGGAAAATGATAATTTTGATAATGAATTTGTACAATTTACTAAATTTAAACACTGTAGATGGATTTAGAGACCCCTGTTACTAAATTTTAACACTACAGATGTTAAAATTTAGTAAATTGTAACATTAATAGTATACAACTTGGATTATTTTTCAATACATGTCTTCTAAGGGATCATTTCTTTGAGTCCATGATTAGGAAGCATCCGAAGTTTGAACCAGTTTATGACTAGTTATAATCGGAACCAAGAAGACTAGGTCGATGGAGACAAGGTAATTTAATTTCATGATGGCTTGCAAAAAAATGTAGCAACTCAAGCTACTTGGGCATGATTTTCAATGAGTTAGTGGACCTTCCACATTGTTAGTACATTCAAATTCAAGTCAGTAATATATACAATTATTTATCTTGTTAGGATTGATGAGTAGACATCCTCCCCACACCCGATTAACCAATTCAACCTGGCATCCCAAACTAAGGATGGGACAAAAAGGTGATCGAATCTATGGGGAAAAAGATGCCCACTGGATGAAGTAAAGGATCCCCTGAACTAGTAATATGGGGCTAGATTCTGAGATCTTACCTACCTGAACTTGAAACCAATTCACTTTTATCCAATTGCTTGATAACCGACACCATCTACCCTTAGTGAAAGTGTTATCTAGTCAATTATTATTTATAAATCACTTCAAATCTATTACGAGGATTTAAGTTCCAAGGAATTTTTAGACTTATTTCAAATGATTGTGCCTCAAATTGTGTCTAGACCACCCACTCAACAAGGAATGGATTTTTCCATTGAGAGCATCCCTTGGTAATCTTTTCCATGTCTTCTCTTTCCAACCAAATATTCTTCAAATAACTTTGAGTATTATGCACTTTCCTAACTATATAACTCAAAGAAGATTTTACACTCCATATCATAAATATATTTGATATGTATTCCAACATTTATACACATACGGGGTCCTAAATAAACTCAATCAAACTCAACCAGGGTCCTAAATAAACTCAATTAAATTCAATCAAGAGAAGATTCTTTTCAAAACACTATGTTATAATATTTTTTGAAAATATAACCGTAATGATTTAGGAAAAAAATTAAAACATGGACACCATTTTCTTCTCTATGGTAAAATTGTTTTTTTTTTAATTTATATTTTACCATTTTGAAATTTAAATAATTTAATTTAACTAAAATAATAATATTATATTAAGGTCACACAGTATTAAATATGTTAACTATAGTTAATATATAATAATATAGTTATTATACTAATACTATGTGATATTAATATAATATTATTATTTGAATTAGATCAAATTATTTAAATTTTATATAATATAGTATATAATATATTATATATATATGTTAATATAGTTATTAAATATAGTTAATATATTCATACTATGTGATATTAATATAATATTATTATTTGAATTAAATTAAATTATTTGAATCTTATAATTGTAAAATATAAAAAAGCAAGAGAACAAAATGTTGTTCCCAATTTAATTGTTTCCCTATTTTGGTTTAAGTTACAAAATATCAAATCAAATAAAAATCCACATACCTGGCCAATGATTTCCCTCTTTTTTCACCAATTTTGAACTTGGTATTTAATGTAGGAAGAGAAAGAAGGGGCTATTTTGTAAGATCAGATGAAAACCCTCACAAGTGGATACATAACATTAGAATCCCAGATCGAAGCTTGGCCACAAATGAGATGCCTTAGTTGCCAATATGTGAAGATGTGAATGGATGCCCAAATGCAAAGATGCTCTCAGATGCCTCAAATCTTTGTGTTCGAAAGGGAAGACTCAAATATTGGCCATAGATTGAACTCTCCTTGGCTGCAGAATGAAGCCTTCCTCCTTGCAGAAGATTGAACGATTAGATTGGCAAAGCTCTCAAATCAAGATCCCAGATCAAATATTGGCCACAGAGTTGCAAATATGCGAAGATTTGAATTGTGTTGAATATTATAACTTCTAAGAATATTATAATTTGTACATTATAATTCTGCAGATGTTTCATCCCTCCAAGGTAACCCTATCATGTATCCGGAGATGATTATTCCTCCGGGGGTTTGTGGTGACTAGGGTTATTAGACCCACCATGTGGGGGTCGGCCCTGTTCTTATATTTTTGGGGTTATTAGACTTCTCCGGGAGAGGTCGGCCCCATTAGGTATTTTGGTTAGTCGGGAGTCAGTATAAATAGAGGAGGTGAACTCCTCATTAGACACACTTGCACAAAATAGAAAAGTAGTGCACTTGTCTGGGAGATCTGCTAAGGAGATAGAGAAGGAAGGAGCACATCTTGTATTTTAGTTGATCATCTTATTGAGGAAAGCTTTGCTGGGTTTTCTACCCCATGAGGGTTTCCCAGGGTAAATTCTGTGTCTATCTTGTGATTATGTTTCTTTCAGTGATCTTGCTAGTCTATTTGGTTTAAACTTAACATGGTATCAGAGCTAGACTGAATAGGACATCTTTCACAAGGTAAGAATACCTCTCTCTCTCTCCAGTGAAAGTTAGGGTTTCAACAAAAAGTTGGTATTATTGAATTCTGGTTACATGGCTGGATAGCCCTTCTCAATACCAATCTTTTAAGCCCTAGATCGAACTTTTTGGTTGGGTAGAACTCCAGGAATTCCAAACCCTAGTTTTACCAAAAGTGCGATAAGTTAGAAATTGGTTTCAGAAAAAAGTTGGCATTTTTGAATTCTGATTACATGGCTAGATATCACTTCTTAAAACCTATCTTTTGAGCCCTAGATCGAACTTTTTGGTTGGGTAGAACTCCGGGAAAGTCAAACCCTAGTTTTACCAAAAGTGCAATCATCCAGAAATTCTGTCCCAAAATCCGGAAAGGTAAAAAGGTAAATAGTTCCGGGTAAGTACTACTCTGTCTCTTGGACTCCCCCAAGAGAAGATGGCTCCAAACACTAAGCTTGAAGATAAGCTAGAAGGCATAGAGAATTTCTGAGCATGGAAATACAGAATTGGTCTCATTCTTGAAGAGAATGATCTTGTTCATTACATCAAAGATGAAGTTGCAGAACCGAAAGGAGATGAAGCCAAAGAGAAGCATAGGAAGGATTTGATTAGGGCAAAGAGAATCATAGTTGATTCTATTAAAGACCACTTGATGCCCCAAGTGGCCTCCAAGAAGACTCCAAAGGAAATGTATGATTCCCTAGGAAGAATGTATGAAGGAAAGAACATCAATAGGAAGATGAACCTAAGGACTCAGTTGAAGAGCACCAAGATGCACAAGGGATAATCCATTCAAGACTACTTCTCAAGGGTCTCCCAAATCAAGGAGCAACTAGATGCCATTGGTGATACTCTTGATGAAGATGAACTTGTGATGACAGCTCTAAATGGTCTCACTAGACCTTGGGAGTCATTCATACAGACTATGTGTGCTAGAAAAGAAAGTATGAAGTTTGATGTAGTTTGGGAGGATTGTGTACAAGAGGAGGCTAGGGTTGCAAACCGAGAAGCCTTGCTCAAAGAAGATGACCAAGCCTTGGCCACCCACACCAAGAAAAGAAGGAACCAATCCTACTTTAAGAAGGATAGTCACAAGGAGTCTCATCCTCCTCAAAGATTTCAAAAGAAAATAGAACCTAATCTAAGAAGAGATTACTCCACATTCCAATGTTTTATTTGTCACAAAATAGGAGACATTGCTAAGGACTGTCCTCTAAAGAAGAAAAAGAGAACTCACCACAAAAGACATCAAGCACATCTTGCAGAATATGATAGTGAAGAAGAAATTGAAGAGGAAGAAAGGCCTTACAAGAAAAGACCTAGAAGAGAAGAAGAAGATGAAGAAAGGACCTCCTTCAAGAAGAGATCTAGAAGAAGTGAAGAAAAAGATGCAGAATAGTATGTTCTATTCTCCGCACTCTCTGGATCTATAACACCTGGAGAAGGTACATGGGTTATCGATAGTGGTGCCTCAAAGCACATGACAGGACAAAAGAAGACTCTATCAAATATTGAAGAAAAGACCTCCACACAAAAGGTATCTCTAGGATATAACTATCAATATCCCATCAAGGGAATTGGTGAAGCAAACTACAAACTTGATTCTGGAACCCCCATGAAGATGAAGGAAGTTTTGTATGTTCCAGGATTAAAGAAGAACTTACTTTCCATCTCAGCATTGGACAAAAAAGGATATAGAGTTGCATTCATTGATGGACAAGTTTTAATGTGTTCCAAAGGCAAGACTATCAAGGATGCAATTGCTATTGGTGAAGAAGAAGGAGGTCTGTACAAGCTCAAGGGTCATCCAGAAGCTGCCCTTATACATGAAGTCTCTAGCCCAAATGAGCTATGGCATACGAGACTTGCTCACATTAACTACAAGGCACTACCTCATGTAAGCAAAGTAGTTGTAGGTCTACCAAACTTAAAGGTTGACCATGAAGACACATGCAAAGGATGTGCAAAGGGGAAGAACATCAAGAACCCATTTCCAAAGAGTGAAACAAAGACCAAAAGCATTTTGGAATTGATCCATTCAGATGTATGTGGACCAATGCCCTCCACATCTTTAAGTGGATATGAATACTATCTCACATTTATTGATGACTACTCAAGGAAAAATTGGATATACTTCTTAAAAGGGAAGAATGAAGTCTTTGGAAAGTTCAAAGAGTTTAAAGCATTAATAGAGAATCATTCAGAAAAGAAAATTAAAGTACTCAGAACAGATAATGGCGGAGAATATACCAAGAGTAAAGCTGATCCTAACCTTTATCTCAAAGTTATGAATGATGAACCTGTTATATTATTATTGAATGTAGATGATCTATTTTTGACTAGAAATGAGAGACAGATTATCGAGTGCAAGAAGAAGCTCTCTTCAGAATTTGAGATGAAAGATCTCAGATTAATGCATTACTTCTTAGGCTTGGATGTATGGCAAGACCAAAAAGGAATCTTTCTAAATCAAGGTAAGTATGTTGTGGAAATTTTGAAAAGATTCGGCATGTTGGACTGTAAAGCCATGGCCACTCCCATGGACTCCAACTTGAAGTTATTAGTAGATAACGCATCAGAGTTAGAGGACATAACTATGTATAGACAGATTATTGGATCATTAATGTATTTGACTAACCCTAGACCAGACATATGTTTTGCTGTGAATACCTTGAGTTAGTATCTGGTGGAACCTAGAAGAGTTCACATGATAGCTGCAAAACATGTGATGAGGTACTTAAAAGGTACAATAGACTTTGGTCTTTACTATTGTGGAGATCATGGCTTAAATTTGCATGGCTACACTGATGCTGATTGGGCAGGAAGTGTATCAGACAGGAAGAGTACATCGGGAGGATGTTACTATCTGGGATCTACTATGATCTCATGGTATAGCAGGAAGCAGTCTAGTGTGGCTCTTAGCACAGCTGAAGCAGAATACATAGCTACTTGCTCTGCCAGTTGTGAAGCAGTATGGCTTCGTAAGTTATTATCAGGACTATTTGACTTAGAGATGGAACCCACTATGATTCTGTGTGATAACCAGAGTTGTATCAAGATTACTGAGAATCCATTATTTCATGATAAGTCAAAACACATAGAGATCCGTTACTTCTATATATGAGATATGGTGCAAAAAGGAGCTATCAAGCTCGGCTATGTGAGCATGGACGAGCAAGTTGTTGATATACTAACCAAACCACTGTCTTATGTAAAGTTTGAGCATTTCCGAGATAAGCTTGGTGTAGTTCAAAAGGACTCTCCTTGAAAGGGGGAGTGATATGATAGATGAATATATCTTTGGCTACTGGTATCAATGTGGATACCTATATTGATGATGAGATTACTTATCTAGATCATATGGTTGCTTGTATTGATGAGGATACCTGCATTTATGTTTTGTTTCCTTGCATCTATGTTTTGTATACTTGTATTGATGAGGATACTTGTATTGATGTTTTGTATACTTATATTGATGAGGATATTTGTATTGATGATGTGTATACTTGTATTGATGAGGATACTTGTATTGATGATATGTATACTTGTATTGATGAGGATACTTGTATTGATGATGTGTATACTTTTATTGATGAGGATACTTGTATTGATGATGTGTATACTTGTATTGATGAGGATACTTGTATTGATGATACGCCTACCTGTTTCAACAATAAGGTTGAAGATGAGGTGGTTTGTTCCAACGATGAGGTTGGTGGAGGATTGTATCATCCTTGGACTTCAGTCCTAAAGTGATCCATAGACAGATGTCTTCGAGAATGTGGTTCCTAGCGAACGATGAGGATTTTATCATTCTTGGACTTCAGTCCTAAAGTAATCCATAGAGAGATGTCTTCGAGAATGTGGTTCCTAGCGAACGATGAGGATTGTATCATCCTTGGACTTCAGTCCTAAAGTGATCGGTAGACAGATGTCTTCGAGAATGTGGTTCCTAGCGAACGATGAGGATTGTATCATCCTTGGACTTTAGTCCTAAAGTGATCAATAGACAGATGTCTTCGAGAATGTGGTTCCTAGCAAACGATGAGGATTGTATCATCCTTGGACTTCAGTCCTAAAGAGAGCCGTAGACAGATGTCTTCGAGAATATGGTCCTCAGTGGACATATATAGGACTGCATCGTCCCTGAGCATTTGGTTCAAAATGTACATGATTAGGATTGCATCATCCTTGGACTTATGTCCTAAAGTGATAAGGACTAATCATACTGGTAATTGATTAGGATTGCATCATCCTTGGACTTATGTCCTAAAGTGATAAGGACTAATCATCCTGGTAATTGATTGGGATTGCATCATCCCTAGACATGGTGAGGTGTGTTAAAGTGATAAGGACTAATCATCCTAGTAATTGATTGGGATTGCATTGTCCCTAGACATGGTGAGGTGTCTTAAAGTGATAAGGACTAATCATACTGGTAATTGATTGGGATTGCATCATCCCTAGACATGGTGAGGTGTCTTAAAGTGATAAGGACTAATCATCCTAGTAATTGATTGGGATTGCATCATCCCTAGACATGGTGAGGTGTCTTAAAGTGATAAGGACTAATCATCCTGGTAATTTATTGGGATTGCATCGTCCCTAGACATGGTGAGGTGTCTTAAAGTGATAAGGACTAATCATCCTGTTAATTGATTAGGATTGTATCGTCCTTGGACCTATGTCCTAAATTTAGAGGGAGTGATCATCCCGTAATTGGATCATGTGTATTGCAGGATATGCTGCTATTGTACTGATGATCATGTGATGACGACGCTAATGATCGTTTGATGATGATGCTGATGATCGTGTGATGATGATGCTGATGATCGTGTGATGACAATGCTGATGATCGTGCGATGACGATGATGATGATCGTGGGATGACGATGCTGATGATTGTGCGATGACGATGCTGATGATCGTGCGATGACGATGCTGATGATCGTGCAAAGACGATGCTGATGATCGTGTGATGACAATGCTGATGATCGCGTGATGACGATGCTGATGATCGTATGATGGCGATACTGATGCCATTGATATTTCAGTAACTGGTTTAGTTACTGATGATGATGAATTGAAGAAAACTTCCGATGATTTATAGATGTATCATGTATGATGTAGTCGGTGACTCCTTGCTCCTGCAGATGTTGTTATAATATCCTTCTCGTTAAGGGGGAGTGTTGAATATTGTAACTTCTAAGAATATTATAATTTGTACATTATTATTCCAGAGATGTTTCATCCCTCCAAGGTAACCCTATCATGTATCCGGAGATGATTATTCCTCCGGGGGTTTGTGGTGACTAGGGTTATTAGACCCACCATGTGGGGGTCAGCCTTGTTCTTATATTTTTGGGGTTATTAGACTTCTCCAGGAGAGGTCAGCCCCATTAGGTATTTTGGTCAGTCGGAAGTTAGTATAAATAGAGGAGGTGAACTCCTCAATAGACACACTTTCACAAAATAGAAAAGTAGCACACTTGTATGGGAGATCTGCTAAGGAGATAGAGAAGGAAGGAGCACATCTTGTATTTTAGTTGATCATCTTGTTGAGGAAAGCTTTGCTGGGTTTTCTACCCCATGAGGGTTTCCCAAGGTAAATTCTGTGTCTATCTTGTGATTATGTTTCTTTCAGTGATCTTGCTAGTCTATTTGGTTTAAACTTAACAAATTGATTCAAGATGCCCAGATCAAAGACACCTATCAAGACCTGATTTTCTCCCACGTCCTGTTGAAGATCTATTTGGTCTATTTCAGATGATTAGGGATATGGAGGTTGCAATGAGGGGAAGAGAAAAGCATGCCTTGTTGGATTGGTGGCAGGAGATTAAAAATGACCATAGTTTAAATGGATTATAACCCATAAATAATCCCGCGAGCCCTCCCAGCAGGAGCATTGGAAGAATATACAGAAATTTTTTTAAGTCCTTAATTTCAATTCTCTTGTAACTAAAATAAGTGATGGAAATGGTTGGAAGATGTGGAGTAATGGTAGATATCGTAGTGCAGAACACCGTGTGGTATATGGACGATCGAAAAGGCTGTCCATGGTGTTTTTTCCTGAAGAGATGATCGATGAGAGGAATCCTCAAAAATATGAAGCAGTTACGTTTGAAGATCTGAGAGTGGTGGTTGTTTCTGAATTCACTATCGGTATGATCTCATTTGTTTATTAAATTGTTATTCACAATACTTTACACAATCATAATGGTAACTGTAATTTAGTTTCTACACATGAAAACCTGCAATTCTATATCTACAGGTGCAACACTGAGAAAGGGTTTCAATATAGGTTTAGGAACACTTTATGCAGGTGTTTTAGGTCTTGTTGTCGCAGCTTGTAGCCATCATAATCAACAGATTTACTTATCTTCATTGCCTAATTATGTGTCATAGGATTAATTGGTTATCTTCATTGCCTTAATTCTCATCCTCAAATTGCTTTTCTTTTTGTTAATTTCAGGTTCACTTTCCAGTCCTTTAGCGAATCTCCCTTCATTTTCAATTTATGAGTATTGTTTCAGGGTATTCATTTTGAGTATGGTTTCAGGGAATTCACTTTGACATTTTGTTATATTCTGGACTCTGGATCTATAAACAGAGATACCTGGTTTTTCCTCATTGCTATGGGCACAACCATAAATTTGGCTAAAAACACATGCATATACCCCATCTTGGTAGGAGAGGACCTTTAGGGAAATCTTACAACTCCATTGAATGTGGCGAACTCCATCGATGATCCTTTAGGGAAATCTTGCAGATATACCTTCATAAATTGATAATAAAAAAATTCAAGAATGTGGCGGAATCCATCCAAGGTATACACTATAATATGCATTTAGGGAAACCTTGCAACTGATGACCCCCTTGCATACCTGGATTATTACATGTATAATAATAACGTTTATGTTGTAGCATAGGGTGTGTGAACGAGTATCTGTCTCGACAAGAATTCAAATACATTTCTTTAGAAATATTGATGTGGCAAGCTGTTGAAGATCCCATCTACAATGGCTATGGATCAATACTTATCTCAGTGACAAAGGAGGAAACATTGGTAGGATTCTTGTTGGTGTCCATTTTGTCACAATTTTTTTATCATCAAATCTACTATGAGTGGTGTCATTTTCATTATTTTTGCTATGATAAGTTATTCTTCCCGCCATTCAGACCATCAAATAGACCAAGTATGCATATATTCATTTATCATATGAATTTTGGTCAAATCTCGCTATATTATGATTTATTAATGTTTAAAGTGACATTTCTAGACATGCGTGGCATTTAGTTTTTTCTCTACAGGATGCAGTTTTTGAACGACCCTCCATGTAGACGGGTGTTTACATTGTCAATGTTCAACAATGTCCATCCTATCATCTAGCCCTTCGTCCAGTCCGTGGAATCATCGATTGGCATATTCTTGGCCATTAAAGACAGAAACAGAAACATGGGTTCGGTTAGCTATGTGGTGGGTATGGTTGATGACCCCCGGTTCTAGAAGATTCACCTCCTTGCCTCCTAATCTCAACAGCACATGGTCTCCCCACGTCAACACTCCAAAACGTCAATTTCCCTATTCGTCCAACTGGATATCATGCCTGTCTGCTCATGCCAATGTTGTAGAGGAGCCTCGTTTTCCCACGTCGACGCTCTAGCATCCCTATCCTCTGTCCATCCAGCTCGCTAGCATACATTCTTCCCACACCTCAAGGAAACAAACATGCAGCTATTCGCGTCATGTAGGGTTGACACCGTGAAAGCAGGAAGGCGACCTCTGTGTTGTCGTGAATCACTAGGAAACTGTTGTACAGTCTTAAAGACTACCTATTATTAGCGCATTCAAACACTAAAGGTTCGACTTTCTCTACCCATTGTAAAACTGTATATATAGAACTCTTTGTGACAAAGATGAGTTAGTCCCCAAGTCTCCGAGTCTCTAGAGTTTTAGGCAATTGTTAGTCTTTTTAAGCTGCAAGCACTGTGTAACTTTATCAGTTAATGGAAGATGTTGTGTTTTATTATTGATGCTCTGTTGTTGGTGACTAAGTTGATTTAGTTTCCATCTCTGATTGCTGGGAAGGGCCCCTCATCAACCAGAGGTTTTGTTTATGTTTTTCTGCATTTTCTTTTCTGCAAATAGCTAGTTCATTTTCCAGTTTATATAATTAATTATGTTTTCCTGTATATGTCATTTTCTTATGTTCCTATAATCTGTATTTCACTGCTAACTTAATTTATGTTTCCAGAACTGATAATGGTCCACCAAGCATAGTATTTTTAATTTGTTTTTAGTCTTCTGCAATTAGATAGAGTTTAGATAGTTGTTGTTTAGTTAGTTGTTGTTTCCAGCTTAGTTATAATTAGAGTTAGTTCCATTAGTTTCTTTCTCTGTAGCTATAGGTTAAGTTTTATTCTTAGTTTTGTTTAAATATGTTATAGAAGTAGTTCATCTTTTCAAATCATAATTAGAATAGATTGCTTCCTACTATCTTAGCTTCTGAATAGTCTTCTCACTAACTTATTTGCACTATAGGTTCATCTGCATTCGCTAGCTGATGTTAAGATCATCAAAACTATTTCTTTCCTTAGTTTAATTCATTTTCCTCCATCCGGACTGTCATTTGGAAAGTCATCCAGATCGTCATTCGGACTTTCCTTCTTTATACACTATTTTTATGCTTATTTTGAATTCAGTTTTCTTAAGTTCTTGAATTGTAATATTTCTTGCTTTTAATTAGCATCTATAACCATAATTAGGGCTTTGCTTTATATTCCATAAGAGTTTTAATTAAAGTTTGTCATTATTCTTAATCTCCGTCTCATTTTCCCCTAACTTTGTTTCAACTATTTTCCAAGTTATGTCTTTCATATCTGATTTACTAATATGGTGTTGCTTTCAAATTTACCAGTTTTATTCGTAGCATAGTTTACTACATGTTTTTAAGGTTTATTTCAAATTAGAGTTAATAATTTCATTCTCCAAGTTATCTGAATTTCGATCATTTCTTTGTTAAGTATAGGATCAGTTCTCCACTCATATAAATAATGAAGATGTTCATGAAATAGAATTTGGATCAGAAATAAATATCTTTATCAAGTTTTCTACTTGCATCCACATTGAATTTAGAAGTGAATATCTTTATTAAGTTTTCTACTTGCTTCTAGATTTCAATATTTTTATACTATTTTGCTTATGGATAGAAGATAGATCATAATGTTTAAGGTTAACTGTAATTGGACTCTTTGTAGTTTACATCTCTTTATTGAAATTAGGTTAGATTTACTTCCATTTTGTTTTTCTATTACATTTGAAAGTCATTATGATTCATTCACTCCAATTCCTATTACTTTTGATGTACAACATCAAGGAGAATGGAATTAGAATTAGATGCTTTAGTGTAGTTTTGAAGTATTAACTGAATGCATAAGTAGTTATTGAATTCATTAATAGTTTGTAATTTTGCTTTGAATTAACATAGTTTTATGTTTATGTAATTTATTATCAAATTAAGTTCTTTCATAGACAGGTCTCTAATTTCATTTACGGTTGTTTCTAATTCCTAGATTAGAATCTAAAGAATTGATTAAGTAGTTTCCATTCGTATAAAAATAGTTTGCTCTTTAATCAATAATTGCTCTTTTTCCATTTGTTTAATCATATAGTAGAGTAGTATGCTTTGATACTATTATGATATGTTGGTTTAATTAGTTCATTTGTTATCTTTTCTGAAGTTTGACTCGGTTTTTCATTTTGAAAGATCTTTCGATCTTTTCTTTATTAACCATTTCTAAGGTCTGACAAGC
This sequence comes from Larix kaempferi, assembly GCA_027924585.1. NCBI lineage: Eukaryota > Viridiplantae > Streptophyta > Pinopsida > Pinales > Pinaceae > Larix > Larix kaempferi. The sequence goes on from BSBM01000104.1 coordinate 3,653,921, forward strand.
CGAAACTTAGGTGCGATTCTACCTCAGCATATACTGTGCCACAACTATAATATTACCAACCCTGGTCAATATTAAATATTTTGTTGATTCTTTAAGATAGTAAACACACCTCAACATTTTGGCACCATTGCCGGGGAGTTGTAGATAGGTAGAACTCATTTGTAGATAGATAGGACATTCTCTTAAAAACTTAGGGATAGATTTGAATTCTCTTCCTTTTGAAATTTAGAAATAGGTTGGTGGTGTGTGAGCAGTAAGATGAGAGGTAAGAACATGCGCATCTGTTATAACAGACATCCCCAAAACCCAGCTGTTGATGTATATGTAACTTCGGAATGTATTTCACATATATGTAAATTGTACTCCTATAGAGATGGTATTATTCCTCTATACGGAAGTGTCGTAACTTATACTTGATGGGTTATTAGACCACCTTGTTTGGGGTCGGCCCTATATATGTCATGTGGGTCAAAGGGTTATTAGACCACCCTATTGGGGGTCAGCCCAGTCAGCATTATGTTATGTGGTTAAGTTCGAGCCTACATGAGTTAGGTAAAAAGGCAAGTCAAGTCAAGTATAAATAGAGTGCGGGAGGCACTCTATTTACTCACTCACTTCTCACACATGCACTCAAGGAGGAGTGGCGCACTTATGGAGGAGGAGGATCTGCTGCTAGGTTGTGTCTATCTCTTATGGTTGGTTGTATCATTGCTCTATCTATCTCTGAGGAAGTTATTGGGGTTTTTCACCTTTATGGTTTTCCCCAAGTAAATCTTTGTGTCTCTTGTGTGCTTGCATTATTGTCTCCATGATTGATATGCTGTAGATATGCTGTACATGTTGTTCTCTCAGTTAAGATCCAATATCATATTGAAGTAAATTCTGAAAATTTAACATGGTATCAGAGCTAGCCTGAAAGAAGGCATGATATGGCATGTATGACACTTGTTGCACTTACGATGCTAGGGCTTGATATAGCAAAAACCATTCATCGTAGCACTTTCGCTATAAATCTGTTTTGGCGAAGTTTTCAGATCTGAAATTGTTACAGGTCGAAGATTAAATCTCCAGGTACCTTTTGTCCAAAGGAAAACCTCTAATTCGTTGTACTTTGTGATTTATGATCTGTGCAATATAGGGTTTCTGCCTCTTCCAGATCTGAGTCAAAATCAGGTGACCTTGGGAAAAAGGTCATAACTTGGGCTAGGAAGCTCCAAATGAAATTTCATGAAAAGTGATAGGTAGTACATAGACTTTACTATCTCAGAAAACTTTTTCAGAGGCCGAAGTTGAACCAGTGACACGTGGCACATCGTACAAGTTCGCTCTACTGTTTTATCCCATAAACAGTTCACGTTGCGACAGTTGGCATAACTCTCTCTCAGAGAGTCCAATTGAGTTCAAACCTATCAGGATGGAAAGATAACAGGCCAAGCTATCTCAGTAAAAGTTTTCAGAGGCCGACGTTCAAATAGTGACACGTGGCACGCTGTACAAGTTCGCACTCTTGTATTATCCCAAAACAGGTCACGTTGCGACATTTGGCATAACTCTCTCTCAGAGAATCCAATTGAGGTCAGACTTGTTAGGATGGAAAGATAACAGGTCAGGCTATCTCATAAAACGTTTTCAGACCCTGTGGATCGAAAAATTCAGAGTTACACCAGAAACAATCAGGTACATATTTTTGTCAAAACAGAATTATTTTTGAGTACCTTCATTCATGGCTTCCAGAATTTAGGGCTTTGGAGAAAGTTGGAATTTTTGTAATCGGAGACCACGGCTGAATGCTACTCATCAAAATAAAAATTTAGAGACCAAAATCAGAATTTTTGGTTGGGCAGAAGGCCGGGCTTGATCAAACCCTAGTTCGGGACTTTGATCAGAAAAGTGGAAAATTAGGGCTTCTGTAAAAATGAGAATTTTTGAAATCTATGACCACGGCTGGAAGCTCCTCAAAAAAATAGAAGCTTAGAGCTTCGGATCAAACCTTTTGATTGGGCAGAAGAGTGGGCTTCATCAAACCCTAGTTCAGGGTCACATCTAGTGAATGCAGAAGTTTCAAAGGAAAAATTGAGGAGTGAAACTTTACAACTTTCAAATTCTGAATATACCAGTTTGATCAGCTCTTCAAGGCGCATATTTCTATCCCTTCGGAAGTTTGAAATTCAAAGTTTGAATTTTTGGGGTTTCTCTCACAAATCCATATCTAGCTCCAGGTCCAGTTCTTGCAAATCAAGTGGATTGGGTTAATCCTAGAAGAGGATGGATTGGTCACTTGCATAAGTGAAGAAGTTCCTATTTCGGAGGGAGATGAGGCTAAAGCCTTACATAAGAAGATTACAAGCAATCTCGACAGGTATGACTTATCGAGGTATGTTTTGATATTTTTTCATGATTAAGTTTATGGTATGTTTGTTTTCATGTTATTATGGTTAGTACAATCTTGATTTTAGACTTGTCATATCACCTTAATAAAATTATGAATGCACGATAGAAAATATTCATTGATTAGGGTATTGACACTTATGATTGTACTAATGCATTATGGTGTTGTATGAGGTTTATGTTGTTTACTAACATGAAAGGTACACCAAGAAAGACAAATCATGTTCTGGTCCAAGAACATATGATCATGATAACATGAGGACAAAGATTCATCCATTGTCATGGATCTCATAGAAGATCCATTTACGAGGTATGTATAACTTGGTTTTGTAATGGTTAACCTATGAGATATACAGGTTACTAGCACAAGTCATTGAAGAAGAACAAGAAGACATCATGTGAGTATGTTAGACATAAATAGCTTGCATGCTAATCCAGGTATGTTTCTCCTATATCAAGCTAGAATCCTACCTTGTGTTAGGATCTTATACTATTGTTGATAATGATTATTCCTGAAGAGTCATAGGTTTGAATAATCATGGTTGTATCCATATTATGTTTCTTACCCTAATTGATGATATGACTAACCAGAAGAATCATAAAGGTATAGGTTTGAATAATCACAGGTTTTATGCATATTATATCTCTTATCTTGTTTGATGATTCAACTAACCCGAAGAGTCATAGGTTTGAGTAATTATAGGTTTAGACATGTTATGCTTCTTATGATTTGACTAACCATAAGAATACTACATAAACCTTAAATGCTAATGCTTATTATTTCTGTTTGAAATGATCATGACTATACATGCTCGAGATTATTGTGTTTTAATAGTATACTAATGAATGTATGATTTTATATGAGATCACAAGGATAACTCAATCATGATACTAATAAGCATGCATAGGGACCAAGGATGAATATGAGTTGAAGAACAGGTAATCCAGGAAGCAAAGATCAAGAGGGAGTACACTCCAGTGGTTTATGAAAGGATGCAGATATTCAGAGGGAGTTGACCATCTGTCTACATTCCACAACAGAAAGTTGTAGAAGAAGCTACTGCAGATTAGGACTCCAGCAGCTCCTGCAAGAAAGCGAAGACTCAGAGGGAGTCCACCCAACGAACAAACAAAGATAATTATTTTAATTATCATTTCTTGCATATGTGTTTGTTTAAATAAAATTGTTCAATGATGTATATGCTCATGTTCCTAGACTTAGGATATGTATTGTGCATATTAGAATAGTTGCATTGATGAATAGTATACTACTAATATACATGGGTAAGTGGCCTATGGCACTGTACAACATTCCATTGCTACTTATCTAGAATGAAACCTCTTTGCTGACATGTTGGGAGTTGTGCACACTCTTAACAATGTTCTGGTGGAGATTGGAAGGCATCTAGAAAGTTACGGGATATGGATAAATGTTGTATTGAAGCATTGGCTAAGATAATTGCATGACTGTATGACATATTTCTTTATGTGTAAGAATTTGTTCTGAAAACTATGAGATGTTTTCTAATCATGCAATTTAACTTGTTGTGTAGGAAAGATCGTATGCCATCTCCTACAAAAGAAGAACTACAACATTTGTTCAGCAAAGATATTGAAGTTCCCAGGATCTGGGATGAAGAAATGAAATGCCATGATCCGTCGATCATGAAGAATGATGTTTGGGATGTAGTCCCAAGACGTGAAGGGAAGTTTGTTATGACTTCCAAATGGAACTATCAGATCAAGCATGTTGCAGATGGCAGCATAGAGAAATATAAAAGTGATGAAATAGAAGATACACCAGATGGATTCAAGATAGCTTTCTTGAATGGTGTAGTTGAAGAAGAAATGTATGTGGAGCAGCCACTTGGTTCTGAGACACATGATAGGAAATCATATATGTGCAGAACTTGGTATGGTGAAGATAGATTGATTACCGACACGCAGCGGAAGCTTACTACCGAGTTCGAGATGAAGAACTTGGGGATGATGCACTATTTGTTTTTGGCATGGAGGTGTGGCAGAGTGCAGATGGAATCTTCCTTGGACAAGGAAAGTATGCAGTAGAGATCCTGAAGAGGTTCGGGATGATGGAATGCAAGGCTATGACCACACCTATGGCATCGAATCTAAAGCTTCTATGTGCTGCTTCATATGAGCCGGTTGATGTCTCCATGTATCATCAGATGATTGGGTCCTTGATGTACCTGACGAACATGAGACCAGACATTTGCTTTGCTGTGAACACATTGAGTCAGATCCGAGGAGTGTTCACCTGGTTGCTGTAAAGCATGTTCTGAGGCACCTGAAGGGTACAGTGGATTATGGGCTCAAGTATGAGGTGAATCAAAAGTTTAACCTGCAGGGTTATGTTGATTCAGATTGGGCTGGCAGTGCTGCAGATAGGAAGAGCACATCTGGGTGTTGCTTCAGTGTGGGATCAGGTGTGATCTATTGATTTAGCAGGAAGCAGTCCTGTGTAGCACTGAGTACAAATGAGGCAGAGTATGTTGCAGCCTATTCAGCTAGTTGTGAGGTAGTATGGCTATGGATGCTACTATCTGAGTTATTTGATCTCCCGTTGGAGGCTACGGGTATCTTCTATGATAACCAGAGTTGTGCGAAGCTATCTGAGAACCCAGTGTTTCATGATAGGTCGAAACACATAGAGATCAAATATCACTATATCAGGGATATGGTGCAGAGAGGAGCTGTGAAGCTCCTATATGTTGCGACGGACGAGCAGATTGTAGATGTGCTGACAAAGCCACTATCCAGGGTGAAGTTCGAGTACTTCAGAGAGAGGCTTGGCATTCTTCAGATCGAGGACACTTCGAGGAAGAAGTGATGGACACATTTGCTGAAGCCATTCCAAGCATGTTGGAAGGAGGATCCTTCACATGGCTATGGATGTAAGCGCTGGATGATGAACATCAGGAGGATGTTCTAGTTTCTGCTTGGATATGATCACTTGGATCATTATATGTATTTTGTGTATGCATCATGTTGGATGCTGGATATGATCAGTTGGATCATTATATGTATGTATGTATGCATCATGTTGGATGCTGGATATGATCAGTTGGATCATTATATGTATTTTGTATATGCATCATGTTGGATGCTGGATATGATCGGATGGATCATGTGTATGTATTTTGTATGTACGCATCATGATGCTGATGGATACATTGTGTGGACCATGTATCTTTGTATGATCAGGTAGATCATGTATGATTGATGGATACATTGTGTGGATCATGTATCTATGTATCAGATGGATGCATTGTATGATCAGGATGATCGTGGATGACGAGCTTCTCCAGATGACATGCAGCAAGATGTTGCAGTGATGATGATGAGTATCAGATGATACTTTGTGGCCGTGGATCAGGTTGTGCAGGAAAGCATGTAATTTGTGCCCTGGGAGATTTGCAGATGGTCTTTCGAGGTTTTGCCTATGGCATGTAATTCGGTGCCCTGGGACATCTGGCAAATGCTCTTACGAGGTTTTGCTTGGAAGGACATGTAATTTATGCCCTGGGAGATCTGCAGATAGTCTTTCGAGGTTTTTCCTATGGCATGTAATTCGGTGCCCTAGGATATCTGGCAGATGCTCTTGCGAGGTTTTGTCCTATGGCATGTAATTTGCTCCTGGGAGATCTGGACAGGATGAAAAAGGCCTCAGATGCTTCAACCAGGTTTTTCCATGACCACATGTAATTTGCTCCTGGGAGATTTGGACAGGATGAAAAAGGCCTCAGATGCTTCAACCAGGTTTTGTGGTGGACCACATGTAATGTGCTCCTGGGAGATACGACAGGTAGAGCTGTGTGCTCGTAACAGCCTGGGATGCTTCAGCCAGGTTTTATGGTTAGATCACATGTAATGTGCTCCTGGGAGATCCGACAGGTAGAGCCGCGTGCTCATAATAGCCTGGGATGCTTCAGCCAGGGTTTGTGATGGGTCACATGTAATGTGCTCCTGGGAGATCCTACAAGTAGAGTTGTGTGCTCGTAATAGCCTGGGATGCTGCAGCCAGGTTTTGTGACGCACGTAATAAGTCCTGAGGATTCCACAGTATGGCCAGTGATGATGAAGACCTGCAGGTGGTGGGCCTACATCTAGTATGAAAAAGGACTGGCTCTGTAGAACTTCCTATGATGAGTAGATTCAGAGAATGATTGAGATAGCAACAGCAGTGACGATGATGATGACTCGATGACGATTATCCAGTGACGATGATCCAGAGAAGATGACTTGTGCTAGAAGAACTGTGCTGAGAAATACCTTCCTAGTTAAGAGGGAGTGTTGATGTATATGTAACTTCGGAATGTATTTCACATATATGTAAATTGTACTCCTATAGAGATGGTATTATTCCTCTATACGGAAGTGTCGTTATTTATATTGTAAGTGTCGTAACTTATACTTGATGGGTTATTAGACCACCTTGTTTGGGGTCGGCCCTATATATGTCATGTGGGTCAAAGGGTTATTAGACCACCCTATTGAGGGTCGCCCCAGTCAGCATTATGTTATGTGGTTAAGTTCGAGCCTACATGAGTTAGGTAAAAAGGCAAGTCAAGTCAAGTATAAATAGAGTGCGGGAGGCACTCTATTTACTCACTCACTTCTCACACATGCACTCAAGGAGGAGTGGCGCACTTATGGAGGAGGAGGATCTGCTGCTAGGTTGTGTCTATCTCTTATGGTTGGTTGTATCATTGCTCTATCTATCTCTGAGGAAGTTATTGGGGTTTTTCACCTTTATGGTTTTCCCCAATTAAATCTTTGTGTCTCTTGTGTGCTTGCATTATTGTCTCCATGATTGATATGCTGTAGATATGCTGTACATGTTGTTCTCTCAGTTAAGATCCAATATCGAAGTAAATTCTAAAAATTTAACACCAGCAATAGTAGTGATGTAGTTAGAATTTGTTTCAATTATAGTTTGTTTTTCATGAATAGGTCTAGAGACTCGCAAGGTAGATTTATTAAAACTAAAATTCCCACTAAAATTCCTACTAACTTATACGGGAGGCTTCCACCCCAACTACTAACTCAGCAGAAAGGTATCGGAATACACCTAAAGGGGACAGTCCCACTTGGCAAGAAAAGGAAATCCTTTCTGAAAATCAATTAGGGGAAACCATAGGGACATCAAAAAAGTTTGTTCATAAAAAAATTCCATAGGAAACTGGAGCTCATATTGAGATTGAACGTAGACAAGAGGAAACTTCAAAGGATAAAACTTCAGAACCTTCCAACCCTCCACTAGTCCAAAAACCCAAAGACACTACTTTTTCAATCGTAGGTGGTCCAAACTTAGTAGATTTTGTCGATCCTACACAAGTAGATGCTCTTTTTGAGAATTTTGTGAACATAGTCATCTCACATATTGAGACAATGATAGTAGGACGTTCAAAACTGGATACCAAGTAGCTGGTAATTCTCCTCCTAAAAAGAATAATACTCTTCCTGAAATAGAATGTTGGGATATCCCATATTCACCAAGAAAGGATCCACCTAGGTATTCTCTCTTTGGCAATCAAATCTTCATGGAGGATGAAAATGAAGATCGTGTCCAACAAGATGAAGGAGAAGGAGAGGTTAGAACCGAAGGTAATTTTGGAGTCCCTATCTTAGACACTGCACAAGATGTAACTATGAAAAATATTCCTCCCTCCTCACTACCATCCTTCTATGGGAAGAGTAGTGAGGATCCAGATACATTCTTATTTGAGTTTGACATTTTTTGTAGGAGTTATAATTACCTACAAGATGCCCAAAAACTAAAACTCTTTCCTACCACAATAAACTATTCTTCTCTTCAATGGTTTATGGGATTAGGAGAGTCTAGTATTAGAACTTGGGAATACATGAAGAATGCATTTTTACACAAATATTAGGAATATTGTAGACCTAAGGACTCTCACAATGATATTTTTAAAATTTGGCAACTTAAAGATGAGAGCCTAGAAGACTATCTTGAGAGATTTAACTATTTGTTACATAAATCTAAATATAGTGATATTCGGTAAGATGCAGTAAGAACACTCTTCCTCAAAGGAATATTAGAAGAACTCGTAGAGAACCTTAATCTCATGGCAGAAGGGGATAACTCTCATCATCCTTTATCACATATTTGTGAACTATGTAGGAATTACTCTAGGAGCAGAGGGAAAAGTGGAAGACATTTTTGAGAATCTTATTGTAGGAACCCTAAAGGGAGCATATCCAGCCTTGGTGGAGTTACAAGGGTAGAGTTGGGAAACCTATTGGAAAATTTCAAAACAGATATCTTAGGAGACATGGGTTCTCTACTAGATGCACTACAAGCTAAAAAGAGGCAAGATGAAGAGCATGCAGCAATGAGTGTTTTCTGTCCTAAGTGTAGAACTAAACATCCTCAATGAGAATTTCCATTGAATAATGTTTTAGTTTGTCACCTTTGTACAAAAGAACATCCAACTGATAATTGTCCATCATTTCCTAAGTTGCAAGCTGTGTATAAAAGTGGAAACTTTGGTGAATCATCTAGGAGGCCTTTGCAACCTAGATATCAACCATGATATCAGGATCCATCACAAATTCCACCCTATTACTATCCTTATCAACCCCCTCAACAATGGAATACTTCAGGTTGGCGGAATTGGCCTCCGCAGTACCCTCCTCAGAATACCCAACAACAACAATGGCCACATGGGTGGAGAGGACAAGATTATGCTCAACCACCTCCTCCTATTCCTAACTATCCTTACCCACCTAATATTCAACAACTTTTGCCTAGATTTACACCTCCTTCACTAGCCCCTATCCCAAATCAACCTCACCATTTCCAGAACATGAATCCTCCAAGACCCACAATATTACCTGCACAACCGATACCGAATCCTAACAACAAGCCAACCCAAGCTCTTAATAGCATTGGGTTGCTACCTCTTCCATCATATGCCATTTCAACCGCACCAATACACGAGATTCAACTGCAGTCTGGAAGAGTTCTGCAAGATCATCCCAAGTCATCAATTGTTATCCAAGAATAAAACGAAGAAGAAAACATACCTACTGAAGTTTTGAATGATGCCATTGTTGAAGACGTGGTTATTCCTAAATCTTCAACACACAACCATCCACATAAAGAAGTAATTCCAGGGGAAAAATGACCTCCATATCCGGAGCATCTAGTAATAGAAAAACCTGTAACTTATCCAGAGTATGATATCATTAATGAATTGAAAAATATTTGTATTAAGATCCCTTTATTACAAGCCATTAAGGATATCCCAATATATAGTAAAGTAATAAAGGAACTCTGTATTAAAATACCAGAGAGAAAACAAAAAGACCCTCCGATGATTCATGTAATAGGAGAAATATCAAATTGCATAGCAAACCAACCTAGAATCCCAAAGTATTCAAACATAGGAAACCCTGTGGTGACTGTTATCATCAATAACACCGCCATAGGAAACACACTTATTGATCTAGGAGCTGCTATCAACCTGAAGACTACCACAGCTTTAGAAACTCTCAATTTAAGACACTTCCTCCACCCTACCCCAACAATGCTAGAATTAGTAGATCGCACTATGGTTCAACCTACTGGGATCTTAGATGACATCACTGTATCAGTAGCTTCATGGGAATATCCCTTGGACTTCATGGTCATAGAATCAAAAGACCCTTCCAAAGGTCACCCCATTATTTTGGGAAGACCTTGCTTGGCTGCTGCCAATGCATTTATAGGATGTAGGGATGGAGAGATGATTATCTCTGATGGGTTATCTACAAGAAAACTAACTTTATACCCACTAGCTCAGCCAGTAACTAAAAACCTATTATGGTTAGATTGTCCTTTTGGAGATGAGAACTTGGAAGAACTTTCCCTTGTTAGTGATTTCTCCCAGGCACTTCAAGAGCAAGATACTGAGAATGTGTTGAATCAATTTATCTCTTCTACAACATGTGTAGACTTTCCTCAGTCTTTCTCCCAACTTGACCAAATCTTTGGAGATGAATTCCGAGAAAACATGAGCCTCTCAACATTTACGAGTGTCTTCGCAATCAAAGAACACCTAGGATCCTATACCATACCTTGTGAGGTTAGTTCTGAAAAATTTCTACATATAAATGTAGGTTTAGATGAGAGTCAGCAAAAACAATTACTAAAAGTTCTCAAGAGTCAAACTGGAGCATTTGCATGGGAATATAGCGATATGAAAGGTATACACCCAGATACCTGTATACACCACATTTACACAGACTCGAACATACCTCTTGTTAGGCAACCCCTGAGAAGAATGAATACAACTCTAAAGGATATAGTAAAGGATGAATTACAAAAACTCCTTGACGCCGGTTTCCTTTACCCAATTTCCAACAGTAAATGGGTGTCTCCTCTGGTGGTAGTTCCAAAGAAAGTCATAGGGAAATGTCATATCTATGTTGAGTTTCGAGAACTAAACAAGGCCACTCTTAAGGACTACTTCCCATTGCCTTTCATCGATCAAGTGTTAGACACCTTATCGGGGAAACAATATTTTTCATTCCTTGATGGGTATAGTGGATACAATCAAATACTAATAGCACTTGAGGATCAAGACAAGACAACCTTTACTTGTTCTTGGGGGACATATGCCTATCGAGTATTACCATTTGGCCTATGTAACGCACCTTCTACTTTGCAGCGGGCAGTTCTAGGAATCTTTACTGACCTTATACACGACTGTGTAGATGTTTATATGGATGATTTTACAGTTTATGGTAATACCTTCCAAGAAGCCCTTGATAAGCTCAAAATAGTTCTTATTCATTGCCAAGAAATGAACTTAGCCCTTTGTCACGAAAAATGTAAAATGTTACTAACTGAAGGCATAGTTCTAGAACACCATGTCTCTCTTCAAGGTATCAAGGTGGATCCTTCCAAGATAGAAATAATTGTTAATCTTCCTCCTCCAAAAACTCCGAAGGAAGTAAGAATTTTTCTTGGCCATGCAAGCTATTATAGATGTTTTGTTGAAAATTTCACTAAGATAGCCGCACCTATGTTCAAACTACTCATGAAGGACACATAATTTCAATGGACTGAACCATGTCAACATGCCTTCTAAACCTTGAAGGCAAAGCTATCTGTGGCACCAATACTTAGGGGCCCAAATTGGTCCCTTCCTTTTCATATATCCACTGATGCCTCCGACATAGCTATAGGGGCAGTCTTAGGTCAAAAAGAGGGTCAGACATCACATGCCATTTACTTTGCTAGTAAAAATATGACTCCTGCGGAATTGAAATACATTGTTACTGAAAAAGAGTTTCTAGCAATAGTCTATGCCATCAACAAGTTTCATCATTATATAATAGGATATGAGATTTTTATACACACTAACCACTCCACCATCAGGTTTTTAATGAATAAACCTATCACCAATGGTAGGGTGACTCGATAGCTTCTTTTGTTACAAGAATTTAACATCACCATTGTTGATCGTCCCGGTCGAGAGAATGTGGTAGCTGATTTTATCTCTCGAATTCAAACTAACGATAATTCTAGTCCTGTCGATGATAGATTCCTAGATGAACACTTGTTCACTGTGTCTGTTCGAACCCCATGGTTTGCACACATAGCCAATTATTTTGCAACTGGAAATATACCAAACCATCTCTCCCCACCTGAAAAACATAGGATCATAGTTCATAGTTCCAATTATTCTTGGGTGGATAATTATCTCTTTCATACTAGTCCCGACCTTATTATTAGACAATGTATATGGGAGGATGAGATGGAAGATATCCTACATGCATTTCATGGTGGACCTTGTGGCGGGCATTTTTCTGATAAGAGAACATCATACAAAGTGTTGCACTCTAGGTATTATTGGCCAAACATTTTCAAAGATGCTGCCAAGTATTTCAAGGGATGTGACAGTTGCCAAAGAATGGGTAGACCTATGCCATCCAATGAGATGCCCTTACAACCCCAAGTTATGATTGAGCCTCTTGAAAAATGGGCTCTAGATTTTGTTGGGCCAATTTCCCCTATGTCTTGCAAGAAGAAGTATATTCTAGTCTGTACAGATTATGTCACCAAGTGGGTAGAATCCAAAGCTTTATTTCGAGCCACAGAGAAATCTGTGGTAGAATTCATATATCAAGAAATCTTTACTCGATTTGGTGTACCTGGGGAAATTGTAACTGATCAAGGATCTCAATTTACCTCCAAATTAATGAAAGAGATTACTGACAAGTATGGTATTAGACATTGTAAATCTTCACCATATCACCCGCAAGCCAACGGTCAAGTAGAATCCACTAACAAAATATTAGAAGCCATCCTGACTAAGACTATTCAGTTACACCACAAAGACTGGACATATAGGCTCCTAGAGGCCTTGTGGGCTTACATAATAACATGGAGGAACACCACTGGCCACACACCTTATGAACTCATTTATGGTAAATAAGTTATTCTACCTATTGAATTTCAAGTCAAAACCTTTCGTATGGCTGCACAATTAGGGATGAATCTAGAAGAAGCACAGAGATAACGAATCTTGCAAATAAATGAATTAGATGAGATTAGGCAAGATGCTATTCAATGCACAATTTTAATACAAAACAACACAAAAAGTGGCATGATAGATACATTAAACAAAAACAATTCAAAACTGGAGACTGGGCATTACTTTTTTATTCTAGATACAAAAACTTTAAAGGTAAATTAACAACTCATTGGATGGGTCCATATGAAATTGTTACAGCTTTTGATAATGGATCCGTTAAAATTAAGACAATTGATGATTCTCAAATTTCCTTTTTTGTAAATGGACATAGACTTAGACTTTATTATCAACCAATATCTAAACAAGATTTTGTGCAAAATGCCTTACAACAAGAGGAAATGGAGCTGGTAGAAGAGGAAGTCATTCCTCCTTCTCCTAGTTCTTGAATAATTCTGGATTATTTTCCTTTGTATATATGTAAATATGTATTTTTTTCCAATAATAACAGTCATTTATAACAACTGATTGCATTCTTTATAGGAAATTCATTTTTATGATCAGCTTATGAAACTTTGTAAATTAAAACACAAAGACTCTTTTCCCTTTTTTTTTAAAATTTCATATGACTTTCTCTTTGTACATATGTTTTTTTTGTGAATAAAATTGATTCATCTAACAATTGTTTTTGCAGTTTGATTTCAAGAACCCTATAATCAGATCAAGCAATATTATCCGAAAAGGGAAGTTCTATAAAAATAAATACTTATAGTTCTCCTTCTCTTTCAATTATTGTTGAAAATTGAAATTTACAATGAAGGTTAAAGCATTTTTTATATCATTTTTAACCACTTTCTTTTATGATTATGTATATGGTATTTGATTCAGACTTGTACATTTTTTATTTATCATTAGAACAGTTGCTTAAGATCCACTTTAATAACTATGATCTTCAAAAGCTCTATCTTACACCTATGGACTACTAATTCATCCTAGACTCATTATCAAAACTTGTCTCTTAAGCACTTTTAAAAGGTATCCCAAAAAGTGAGTGATATTTTCTATTTTGTGGGGAACATTACTGACCTTTCATGAAGAAGATAGACTGAGAGGTCAAAGAACAGCTTTAGGTTATTATCTTTTGACATGATCTATAATTTGGGCCATTATAAATAAAGTTACTCATAAGGTTCGTGCTAAAAATTTTGAATTATATGTTTAACAGGCTTAGCACACTCGAGTGCCAACCAGCTTCCTTACTAAAAATATAATTATACAAAGCAAACACACCGGGGTACTGAATAGGCTCACTGGCAGTGGGTCCATGCTAAGTAAAATGTCAAACAAGGAAAATCGGTAAATGCAAGTAAACCCATCAGGGTATTGAACAAGCTCGTTGGCAACGGGGCTATGCTTGCATGGTACCAAGATAAACCCGCCGAGGTACTGAACATGCCTACTGGCAATGGGGAAATATTGGGTAAAAGAGGTTTGGTTAACGCTTTGCTATTCACATGGCTAAAAAAAAACCTAAGTATACAAACACATGTTTAGGCCAATTATTTATACTGTTATTAGAGAATGGCTGTAAGTTGGACTTGGACCCTGTCATCTAATTCAAACAATACCTAGGATATAATTATCCTAGAAATGGGACCCATAACTATAGTAAATCTCACAATCTGGATAGTGAACCTTATCTATATTCTTTGGATGACAAGAGATCTTTACAATCAATCATGGATGACTAGTTTTTCTATGGCATTTTTCACATCAACTGTATTATCATTCTTCATATGGTCTTATTAAGCACTGTTGTATTGTTTTTTACAAATGTACACATCTGAATCATCTACATATATTAGTTAATATTTCATTTTCTTATGAAAATTATCACATCATTTATTTTTAGAAGTTATTGCCTAAATCATGTATTAAAAATATCTGAATATTAATCAATTTTTCTTTGATGGCTTGAGGACATGCCATATTTTTGGTTTGGAGGAGGATCAGAACTATTTTTACTTTCTGAATATTTATAAAGAAACAAGTTTATTTATCTCTGATAAAATGATAGGTATTTTAAGGAATAATGCGGAATAGCAGAAGAAGGATTGTCCTAATCAATCACAAATAAAGAGGAACGCAACTGAAAGATCCAGAAAAGCAAAGCTTACAGCATATTTTGTGCACTAACAGTCTTAGAAATTCCCTGCAAAAACAGCTTCAGTCAGCACTAGCAAGCAAATTTTGTACAGAAAAAAGTCTGTATGAAGGGTTGAATGACGGGTTGAATGCCGATCCGAATGAGGTGACGAACAAGGAAAATGTATAACGATATGAATGAAGTGCCGAATGATACCATAGCTTATAATGGATTTATTAAACATGCCAAGGTGTCCAAATTTTAATATCTGATAAATCTAATTGGCTAATTATGTCAGGAATCAATCAAATGCCAATTTCGCACGTGGTCTCATTTCCTTATCTATCTCGCCTCTATTAAACAAATGGGTTATGCATCATTTTGAATCATTGCATGACCGCAATATGGTTTTAATTATCCTATTGTATTACCTGTCATCATATTAATCGAGTTATCATGATCTCCCACGTATAATCTACATTTATAATTTCATTTCAAGAATTATATTCAACCTGTCTAAAGCTCGGCATTGGACATGGTTGAAAATATCATATCCACACATATTCTCTCACTCACACATTTCTGTGTTGGTGCTCAATTCAAGATCTTTGAATGAAAAGTGTGATCTCTCAAGCATCCCTACGATCAATCAACCACTCAAACGGACTTCAGTTTAAACTGATGGCTGCGTGAATTTCGCTCCATCCCGTTCGGTGTCCAATATTTTCTGTTGAGCCACGTCCTCTGCAATTTCTTGCACCTCTTGTATCTATTTGCATCCCCCATCCTCTATCAACAATGCCAATCCGTCATGAACCTGGAAATTACCAGGATTTGCTTTGCATCCCCAAGTTCAAAGAGTGCCGTGAGGTATTCCTTTGAGCCGAGTGGGGTCTATTTCTCCACCATTTCCAAGGCTATGACCATGAAATTTCACTATTGTTCGCTAAAGGATTCGATGGCAAGATGGCCAAATTTGGCCATCTCACTTTTTTTGTGATGGAAGAATCTATTGCACTAGCCATGAAGCTCCCTAGGGAAGGAGCCCGTTGGCATAAACATCTCCTCCTTCCATGGAAGGCTCATGAATTTGCTTTGAATACCGAATATCAACATGTCACTGGAACAAAAGGATTCCACCAGGAGTGGATCAAGCTGGAATACCTAGATCCCTTGATTGTCATCATCCATCTTATCACTTGAGAGGGTAAGTTTACTATTTTTAAAGTCTGCCATTTTAGATTGCTAGCATATTTTGTTAACAATCAGACCCTCAATTTCCCATTCTATTTTCTGAAAAGTTTAGAGAAAATGTCAAGTCAGGTCAGGAAGAATACTGTTAATCCCTCTAGAATCTTGTACCATCATTGTCTTATTAAAATATTGATCATTCACTAGCTGGAAAAGAGAGGGAAAAACTAGGATCATTTGTTTTTGAAATACTAAACCCTCATTTGATAGAGAAACCTATTGCCAAATCCTCTGCTTCTCGAAAACACCATCGTTTCCAAGCGAGTATTAGTGATCCTACCCAAGTCTCTACGCAAATAGAACAAGACACCAAGCATGTATGGTTTGATGAGAATCCCTCAGGAGATGTACACCTTGTCCATTCATCGCCTTCTCCCGAGCTTACCCTTGGTGACCCTACTTCAGGATCTCCACTCTTTTCAGTACCCACTAAATCCATGAGAACAAATCCTGACCAGTTCGTCGACCAGTCTATCATCCAGACTGTTACTCAGCCATCACATTCAGATGACCATACCTTTGAAACACCTCTCCTCACATTAGCCAATGTATCTGCTTGATTTTGTGAAGCCCCTAATACTGAAATCTCCCTGCACACAATGAAGATAGAGTTCTTGAAGAACATACGGTTGATATTGAAACATATCTAAGAAAGTTGGGTCTTCAAAAGGACCTGGAACATTGAATAGAACCACCCATTCTAAATAAGCAGGAAGTGGATATATTGACCTGAGTGATAGCACGATTGACAGACCATAATCAAAATTATGTGGAAACAATCTCTTAGCTTCAAAAAGAAAACAAGGCACTACGCACACAGGTAAGAAGCATTGAATACTTGGTCAATGCCAGAGCAGCATCCCATACTACTCTCTGGATGAAGCATGACACCTTGAAGGACTAGTTTAGGAAGCTCCAGAAGCCTAAAGCTAAAAACACTTCCTCCTCTAAGTCGAAGGCAGTTGCTACAGCAGCTTAGCCTTCTTCCTGAACTTCTCTGTTTTGCTCAGTGGGACCTGGCATATCTCCGGTTTGGGGGAATGTTGGTGTCCATTTTGTCACCATTTTTTATCATCAAATCTACTCTGAGTGGCGTCATTTTCATTATTTTTTCTATGATAAGTTATTCTTTCCGCCATTCAGACCATCAAACAGACCAGGTATGCATATATTCATTTATGATATGAATTTTGGTCAAATCTCGCTATATTATGATTTATTAATGTTTAAAGTGACATTTCTAGACATCCATGGCATTTAGTTTTTTCTCTATAGGCTGCGGTTTTCAAATATCCCTCCATGCAGATGCGTGTTTACATTGCCAATGTTCAGCATCATTCAGCCCTTCGTCCAGTTCGCAAAATCATCGGTTGGCATATACCTGGCAATTAAAGATAGAAACAGACACATGGGTTCGGTTAGCTACGTGGTGAGTATGGTTGATGAGCCCTGGTTCTAGAAGATTCACCTCCTTGCCTCCTAAGCTCGAAAACACATGGTCTCCCCATGTCAACACTCCAAAATATCAATTTCCTTGTTCGTCCAACCTGATATCATGCCCATCTGCTAATGCCAATGTTCTAGAGGAGCCTCATCCGCCCATGCTCAGTCCGTCAGCACATGCTCTACACACATCGACACTCCAACATCCCTCTCCTCCATCCATCCAGCTTGCCAGCATACATTCTTCCCATGACTGAAGGAAACGAACACGCAGCTTGTTGATGTATTTGTAACTTCGAAAGATATTCATTTCTATATTGTATGTATTACATTTGTACTTTATTGTATCCCCAACGGAGATGTATTATTCCTCTGATTGGAAGTGTCGTCATGTGTACTTGCAAGTGTCGCAAGTTATATTGTAAGTGTCGTAACTTATACTTGATGGGTTATTAGACCACCTTATTGGGGTCAGCCCTGTATGAGTCATGTGGGTCAAAGGGTTATTAGACCACCCTATTGGGGGCTGGCCTAGTCAGCATTATGTTATGTGGTTAAGTTAGGGATGACCTAGTTGAGTAAAGGTCAAGTGATGTAGTGTATAAATAGAGAGTGTGTCTCTCTCATTTTACACATTCTATTGTTCACTCACTTCGCATTAGTGAGAGAAGAGGAGGATGAGCACAAGTGGAGAAGGAGCATGCTGCTAAAGATATCTATCTCTTAGGTTTGATCATGGCGATCCTTGTATTGATGCTTATTCTATCTCTGAGGAAGTTGCGGGGTTTTTCACCTTCTTGGTTTTCCCCGGTGAAATGTTTTGTGTCTCTTGTCTCTTGTCTCTTATGCTTGATATGCTGTACATGTTGTTCTTTCAGTTAAGATCCTAGATCAGAATGTATTAAATTATGGAAAACTAACATGGTATCAAAGCTAGCCTAAAAGAAGGCATAGTATGGCATTTATGACACTTGTTGCACTTCCGAAGCTAGAGCTTGATATAGAAAAAACCAGTCATCGTAGCACTTTCTCTATAAATCCATTTCGGTGAGGTTTTAGGATCTGAAAATATTGGAGGTTGAAGATAAGATCCCCATGTACCTTTTGTCCAAAGGAGAGCCTCTAATTCGTTGTACTTTCAGATTTATGATCTGTACAATATAGGGTTTCTGCCTCTTCTAGAGCTTAGTCATAAACAGGTGACCTAGGAAAAAAGGTCACAAATTGGGCTAGGAAGCTCCAAATGAAATTTAGTAAACTTTTTTAGGTAGGGCACAGACTGTACTTTCACAGGTACAATTTTAAGAGGCCAAAATTGAACCAGTGACACGTGGCACTCCGTACAAGTTTGCTCTTCTGTTTTATCCCATAAACAGGTCACGTTGTGACACTTGGAATAACTCTCTCTCTCAGAGAATCCATTTGAGGTCAGACCTATGGGGTTGGAAAGAGAACAGGTCAGGCTACCACAGGTAGAATTTTCAGACCCTGTAGATCTAAAATTTTGTAGTTACAACAGAAACTATCAGGTGCATATTTCTGTCAAAACATAATTGGATTTTGATCACCTTCATTCATGGATCCGGGAATTTAGGGTTTCAGAGAATGTTGGATTTTTTTGTATTGGAGACCACCTCTGGATGCTCCTCATCAAAATCTAAATTTAGAGACCAAGATCAAATTTTTTGTTTGGACAAAAGTTCGGGATTGATCAAACCCTAGTTTGAGACTTTGATTGGAAAAGTGGAAAATTAGGGCTTCTACAAAAATGGGAATTTTTGAAATCTATGACCTTAGCTGGAAGCTCCTTGGAAAAATCAAAGTTTAGAGCTTTGGATCAAACTATTTGGTTGGGTGAAGCTCCGTGTTGTGGGGAAAATGCACCTATAGTTCAGGGGAGAAACTACCAACTTACGGTGATAAAGATAGACTTACAAGCATTCTGCAAGTACAACAAATAAATGAAGAGATGAGGGTTTAGAGATGTAGGCACCTTATTCAGAAGGTTGATCCTAGCTTTGCCTCCCTCACTCTTCAATGCTTCTCCAGTGTCGCAATGCCCAGACCTGCAACACAACTTGATACCTTTCTCAAACACATTTGACTACATATATAAGACTAATATTCATAATAGAAGAAGACATCAGATTATAAACAAACTGTAATCAAATCCAAGACACATTAATAGGTCATATTTGGAAAGAGAAGAACGTCTGATCTTTATTGATGAATGAAAGCAAGTACATACAGTTATACCTTCTTTCAAGTTTGGCACTTCACGAAACCTAGATTCAAGGTCTCCTGCTTCTGTTCTCCTAGGATCCCAGCCTCTAAGCAATTGTACTAGGGTTTACCAAAACTGAAGCACAAGAGAGGGGGATGAGGATCTCCATTTCTCCAGCATAACTTTGTAATTTGGGCTTAGTCCTTTCACATGACCCTTCTACCCTCCTTATATAGTCAATGAGGAAGAGGAAAAGAAGTTATAACTGCTCAAGAGGTTTCCCAACCAACTTAACTTACTCAAATTTCGAGATTTTGACCAAAACAGGGGTGTACGCTATTCTATAGTAGACAAAGTCGCGTACACATGGCAATGGGCGCTACTTTAAATGAGACAAAGTCACGTACACATGCTACTATTATAATAGTGGAGTCGCGCTCATGTTGAAAAATGGCCAAAAATAGGCTTTTCTGCTCATTTTCAGGAGATGGTTTGGTTTGAAAAAATGTTCCTAAGGGTCATATACATCAAATGGGTCAGGAATGAGGTAATTTCAACCATTTTTAGTGTCCCAAATGACTCCTCCATCCACAAATGTCCTGTTGTGTGACTTAACTTGATCTCAAGAAGTGTCATCATGCGACCAAGGGAAGCAAGTGTCGTCACGGACGGAGAGGTGTCATTTCAAGCTATAACACTCTGGGAAACTCAAACCTTAATTCAAGGTCCTCCTAAGTGAATCTGGAAGATTGAAAAGCAAATTTGAGGGGTGAAACTTTGCAGTTTTCAAATTCTAAGTATACCAAGTTGATCAACTCATCAAGGCACATCTTTCTATCCTTTCAGAAGTTTGAATTTTTAGGGTTTCTCTAAGAAACCCTAATCCAGCTCTAGATCCAGTTTCTGCAATTCAAGTGGATTGGGTTAATCCTAGAAGAGAATGGATTGGTCACCTGCATAAGTGAAGAAGTTCCTGTTTTAGAGGGAGATGAGGCTAAGGCCTTACATAAGAATATTACAAGCAATCTCAATAGGTATGACTTATCTAGGTATGTTTCAAGATCTGTACATGATTAAGTTTATGGTATGTTTGTCTTCATTAAGGTTAGTACAATCTTGATTAACTTTAGACTTGTCATATCACCTTAATAAAATTATGAATGCAAATATTCATTGATTATGGTTTTGACACTTGTGATTGTACTAATTCATTGTGGTGTTGTATGAGGTTGATATTGTTTGCTAACATGAAAGGTACATCAAGAAAGACAAATCATGTTCTAGTTCAAGAACATATGACCATGGTGACATGAATACAAAGATTCATCCATTGTCATGGATCACATAGATGATCTACTTATGAGGTATGTATAACTTGGTTCTATAATGATTAACCTATGAGATATGCAGGTTACTAGCACAAGTCATTGAAGAGAACAAGAAGACATTATGCGGGTATGTTAGACATAACTAGCTAGCATGCTAATCTAGGTATGTTTTTCCTATATCAAGTTAGAATCCTACCTTGTGTTAGGATCTCTTATATAAGTATACATGGCATGATTATTAATGATTATTCATTGAAGTTAGTAATCATGGGTTTAGGCATATTATGCTTCTTACCTTGATTGATGATATGACTAACCAGAAAAGTCCTATGGTCAAATAGGAATATGCATGAGTAAAAGAATTGTGATAAATTATCTGTGTATGAAATGATCTTGACCATACATGTTTAAGATTATTTAGAATCATAATGTTTTTGATAAGTATTAAGATTATACTAATGAATGTATGTATGAAACCTCGAGGATAACACAATGATGATACTAGTAAGTATGCATAGTGATCGAGGATGGATATAAGTTCAAATACAGAAAATCTAGGAAGCAAAGATCAAGACGGAGCACACTCCAGTAGTTCCTACAAGGAAGCAAATATTGAGAGGGAGTCCACCCTACAACCAAACAAGGATAAGTATTTGAATTGTCATTTCTTGCATACTTGTTTATTTAAATAATATCCTCAATGATGTATATGCTTATGTTCCTAGACTGAGGGTGTGTATTATGCATATTATAATAATTGCATTAATGAACAATATACTACTAATATGCATGTGATGGGTAAGTGGCCTATGGAACTGTACAACATTCCATTGCTACTTATCTAGAATGAAACCTCTTTGCTGACATTTTGGGAGTTGTGCACACTCTTAACAATGTTCTGGTAGAGATTGGAAGGCATCTAGAAAGTTATAGGGATATGGATAAATGTTGTATTTTAGCATTGACTAAGATAATTGCATGATTGTATGACATATTTATTTATGTGTAAGAATTTGTTCTGAAAACTATGAGATGTTTCTAATCATGCAATTTAACTTGTTTTGTAGGAAATATCGTATACCTTCACCTACAAAAGAAGGACTACAACATTTATTCAACAACAAAGTTATCTATTGAAGATATTGAAGATATTGAAGTTCCCAGGATTCGGGAAGAATTCCATGATCGAGGAGTACCAATCAATCATGAAGAATGATGTTTGGCATGTAGTCCCAAGACCTGAAGGAAAGTCTGTTGTGACTTCCAAGTGGATCTATAAGATCAAGCATGCTGCAGACAATATCATAGAAAAATACAAAGCGAGATTTGTAGCTCGTGGCTTCTCTCAGAAAGAGGGAATAAACTATGAAGATAATTTTGCACCTGTAGCCAGATACACTTCCATCAGATCAATACTTTCTCTGGCTGCAGTGATGAAATGGAAGATACACTAGATGGATGTCAAGACAGATTTCTTGAATGGTGTAGTTGAGGAGGAAGTGTATGTGGAGCAGCCACTTGGTTTTGAGACACATGATAGGGCGTCATATGTGTGCAGGTTGAAGAAATCCTTGTATGGCTTGAAGCAAGCTCCTAGGACTTGGTATGGTAGGATAGACAGCTTTCTATCCAGTTTGGGATTTACTAAGAGTAAAGCAAATTCCAACCTTTACCACAAGGTTGAGGAAGGAAATCCTGTGATACTACTTATGTATGTGGATGACCTATTTGTTATAGGTGAGGATGGATTGATTGCCAATACCAAGAGGAAGCTTGCTTCCGAGTTTGAGATGAAGAACTTGGGGATGATGCACTATTTTCTAGGCATGGATGTGTGGCAGAGTGTAGATGGAATCTTCCTTGGACAAGGGAAGCATGCAGTAGAGATCCCGAAGAGGTTTGGGATGATGGACTGCAAGGCCATGGCCACACCTATGGCATCGAACTTGAAGCTTCTGTGTGATGCTTCATCTGAGCCGGTTGATGCCACAATGTATCCTCAGATGATTGGGTCCTTAATGTACCTGACGAACACAAGACGAGATATTTGCTATGCGGTGAACACATTGAGTCAGTTCCTAACGGATCCCAGAGGTGTTCATCTAGTTGCTGTAATGCATATTCTAAGGTACCTGAAGGGTATAATTAATTATGGGCTCAAGCATGATGCGAATCAAAATTTTAACCTACAGGGTTATGTTGATTCGGACTGGACGGGCAGTGCTACAGATAGGAAGAGCACTTATGGGCGCTGCTTCAATATGGGATCAGGTGTGATCTCTTGGTTTAGTAGGAAGCAGTCCTGTGTAGCACTGAGTACAGCTAAAGCAGAGTATGTTGTAGCTTGTTCGACTATTTGTGAGGTAGTATGGCTTAGAAAGCTACTCTCTGAGTTATTTGATCTCTCGCTGGAGGCCACTGGTATCCTTGGTGACAACCAGAGTTGTGTGAAGCTATCTAAGAACCTAGTGTTCCACGACAGGTTGAAGCATATTGAGATCAAATATCACTATATCAGGGATATGGTGTAGAGAAGAGCAGTAAAGCTCCTGTATGTTGCGACGAATGAGTAGGTTGCAGATGTGTTGATGAAACCACTAGCCATAGTGAAGTTTGAGTACTTCAGAGAGAGGATTGTTGTTCTTCAGATTGACAACACTTCAAGGAAGAAGTGATGGACACATTTGCAGGAACCATTCCAAGCATGGTGAGAGGACGATCCTTCCCATGGTTGTGGATATAAGCATTGTGTGATGAGCATCAGAATGATGCTCCAGTTACTACTCTGTATATGCATCATGTTCGATGCTTGTTATGATCAGTTGGATCATGTATATGTATATGCATCATGTTGGATGCTTGATATGATCAGGTGGATCATGTATTTGTATATGTATCAGGTGGATACACTGTATGATCGGGTGGATCATGTATTTGTATATGTATCAGGTGGATACATTGTATGCATCAGGTGGATGCATTTTATGATCAGGATGATCATGGATGACGAGCTTCAGGATGTTGCTCTAGATGATATGCATCATGATGATGCTATGATGATGACCAGGATGATCATATGTGATGATGTGTATCAGGTGGATACATTGCATAATCAATTGGATTATGAGTGATGAGTCTAAAGACACAGATGCATAGAGCCTTTCCGACATGGTGGTATATGTGTTCTCCCATGTGCATTGATGTAAGTGCAAAGCCTTTCCAACATGGTGGTAGATGTGTTCTCCCATGTGCATTGATGTAAGTGTAGATCCTTTCTGACATGGTGGTAGATGTGTTCTCCCATGTGCGTTGATGTAAGTGCAGAGCCTTTCCAACATGGTGGTAGATGTGTTCTCCCATGTGTGTTGATGTAAGTGCAGAGCCTTTCTGACATGGTGGTAGATGTGTTCTCCCATGTGCATTGATGTGAGTGTTGAGCCTTTCACGGATGGTTGAAGTGTGTCTTCCCATACCGGTGAGTGTAAGTGTTGTATTGTGTGCATCTGGACTGTGCTTTGTGGACGATGAGATGTGATGATCAGTATGATCATGAGTATCAGGATGATACTTCGTGGTCGTGGATAGGTTGTGCAGTTGCATGTAAAAGATCTTGGGAGATATGATAGGTTAATTTGTGTGCTCGTAATCAGTCCTGGGATGCTCTTTCGAGGTTTTTCCATGACCACATGTAATATTTCCCTGGGAGATTCGATAGGTTGAGCTATGTGCTTGTAATCAGTCCTGGGATGCTCTTTTGAGGTTTTTTGGAGGTGAAATATAATATTGCCCTAGGAGATCTGATAGGTTGATTAGTGAGCTCGTAAAAGTCCTGGGATGCTCTTTCGAGGTTTTGTTGACGCACGTAATAAGTCTTGAGGATTCCACAGTATGGCTAGTGATGATGAAGACCTACAGGTGGTGGGCCTACATCCAGCATGGAAAAGGGATGGCTCTATAGAACTTCCTATGACGAGAATAATTATTGGATAGCACCAGTGATCAAGATGACGAGTACAGCAGCAGTGACAATGATGCTCTATGAGCTAGTGATGATGATCTAGCTCTAGTATTGAAGACTTGTGCCTAAATGTATTGATGACTTGTGTCAAGAGAATACCTTCCTAGGTAAGAGGGAGTGTTGATGTATTTGTAACTTCAGAAGATATTCACTTGTGTTTTGTATGTATTACATATGTACTCTATTGTATCCCCAACGGAGATGTATTATTTCTCCGATTGGAAGTGTCATCATGTGTGCTTGCAAGTGTCACAAGTTATATTCTAAGTGTCGTAACTCATACTTGATGGGTTATTAGACCACCTTGTTGGGGTCGGCCCTATATGAGTCATGTGGGTCAAAGGGTTATTAGACCACCCTATTGGGGGTTGGCCCAGTCAGAATTATGTTATGTGGTTAAGTTAGGGCCAACCTAGTTGAGTAAAGGTCAAGTGAAGTAGTGTATAAATAGAGAGTGTGTCTCTCTCATTTTACACATTCTATTGCTCACTCACTTCGCATTAGTGAGAGAAGAGGAGGATGCGCACAAGTGTAGAAGGAGCATGCTACTGAAGATATCTATTTCTTGGGTTTGATCATGGTGATCCTTGTATTGATGCTTATTCTATCTCTGAGGAAGTTGCGGGATCTTTCACCTTCTTGGTTTTCTCGATGAAATGTTTTGTGTCTCTTGTCTCTTGTTCTTTCAGTTAAGATCCTAGATTAGAATGTATTAAATTCTGAAAAACTAACACAGTTGTTCGCGTCGGGTAGGATTAACACCATGAAAGCAGGAAGGCGACCTCTGCGTTGTCGTGAATCACCAGGCAGTCGTTTTATTGTCTTAAAGACTTCCTATTATTAGAACAATCAACCACTAAAGGGTCGACTTGCTCTGCCCATTGTAAAAATGTATATATATAGACCTCTTTGTGACAGAGATGAGTTAGTCCCCGAGTCTCCGAGTCTCTAGAGTTTTAGGCAATTGTTAGTCTTTTTAAGCTGCAAGCACTGTGTAACTTTCTCAGTTAATGGAAGCTCCTGTGTTTTATTGTTGATGCTCTGTTGTTGGTGACTAAGTTGATTTAATTTCCATCTCTGATTGTTGGGAAGGACCCCTCATCAACTAGAGGTTTTGTTTATGTTTTTCTACATTTTCTTTTCTGCAAATAGCTAGTTCATTTTCCAATTTATATAATTAATTATGTTTTCCTGTATATGTCATTTTCTTATGTTCTTATAATATGTATTTCACTTATAACTTAATTTATCTTTCTAGAATTGATAATGGTCAACCAAGTAGAGTATTTTTAATTTGTTTTCAGTCTTCTGCAATTAGATAGAGTTTAGATAGTTGTTGTTTAGTTAGTTGTTGTTTCCAACTTAGTTATAATTAGAGTTAGCTCCATTAGTTTCTTTATCTATAGTTGTAGGTTAAGTTTTATTCTTAGTTTTGTTTAACTATGTTATAGAAGTAGTTCATCTTTTCAAATCATAATTAGAATAGATTGCTTCCTACTATCTTAGCTTCTCAATAGTCTTCTCACTGACTTCTTTGCACTGTAGGTTCATTTGCATTCGCCAGCTAATGTTAAGATCATCAAAACTATTTCTTTCCTTAGTTTAATTCATTTTCTTCCATCTGAACTGTCATTCAGACAGTCATCCGGATCATCATTCAGACTTTCATTCTTTCTGCACTGTTTTTATGCTTATTTTGAATTCAGTTTTCTTACGTTCTTGAATTGTAATCTTTCTTGCTTTTAATTAGCATCTTTAACCATAATTAGGGATTTGATTTATATTGCATAAGATTTTTAATTAAATTTTGTCATTATTCTTAATCTCCATCTCATTTTCCCTCACTTCATTTCAACTATTTTCTGAGTTATGTCTTTCATATCTGATTTACTAATATGTTGCTGCTTTCAGATTTATTAGTTTTATTCGTAGCATAGTTTACTACATGTTTTTAAGGTTTATTTCAAATTAGAGTTATTAATTTCATTCTCCAAGTTATCTAAATTTCGATCATTTCTTTGTTAAGTATAGGATCGGTTCTCCACTCATATAGATAATGAAGATGTTCATGAAATAGAATTTGGATCAGAAATAAATATATTTATCAAGTTTTCTACTTGCTTCTATATAACATATCTTTATCAATTTTTCTACTTGCTTCCACATTGAATTCATAAGTGAATATATTTATTAAGTTTTCTACTTGCTTCTATATTTCATTAGTTTTATACTATTTTTCTTATGGATAGAAGATAGATCATAATTTTTAAGGTTAACTATAATTGGACTCTTTGTAGTTTACATATATTTATTGAAATTAGGTTAGATTTACTTCCATTTTGTTTTTCTATTACATTTGAAATTCATTACGATTCATTCACTCCAAATCCTATTACTTTTGACGTACAACATCAAGGAGAATGGAATTAGAATTAGATGCTTTAGTGTAGTTTTGAAGTATTAACTGAATGCACAAGTAGTTATTGAATTCATTAATCGTTTGTAATTTTGCTTTGAATTAACACAATTTTATGTTTATGTAATTTATTATCAAATTAAGTTGTTTCATAGATAGGTCTCTAATTTCATTTACAGTTGTTTCTAATTCCTGGATTAGAAGCTGAAGAATTGATTAAGTAGTTTCCATTTTTATAAAATGAGTTTTCTCTTTAATCAATAATTGTTCTTTTTCCATTTGTTTAATCATAGAGTAGAGTAGTATGATTTGATACTATTCTGATCTGTTGGTTTAATTTGGTTTAATTAGTTTATTTGTTATTTTTTCTGAAGTTTGACTCAGTTTTTCATTTTGAAAGATCTTTCAATCTTTTCTTTATTAACCATTTCTAAGGTCTGACAAGCCGAAACTTAGGTGCCATTCTACCTCAGCATATATTGTGCCACAACTCTAATATTACCAACTCTGGTCGATAATTAAATATTGGTGATTCTTTAAGACAGTAAACACACCTCAACAATTCTTTAATTTGGCCAGACGATACAATTTGTTAGTATTAAATGTAGATTGGACCTTATTCTCTAAAATGAGTTTAAATTACATGATTGTAACAAGAAGTATTTGCAAGGTGGGAACCTCCTCACGGGCATTATAGAATGATGGGTATCTTTGGGAGGAATTTGTCATAGTCTATGGTGCCTCAATCACTATGCCTCTGTGACCTTAGCATTGCATGGATTAGAATTGTGCAATCAAATTAGAAAGAATCTTACTTCCTACCTACATATCAAAGTTTCCTTATGTTTTCTTTCAAGCGCTCTGAAGTCTTTGTTCATCTGCTTTGAATTCCAATGGTCTTTGGTTCGAAAAAGAGAATGTTCATGTTAGATCTAGGCATGCAAATCCCCACATCCAGTAAGTTTCTAACCTTTTCTCTCTCCGGAGTTTAAATATTTTCTGAATTATGTATTTTTTCGCTGGTTCTGAACATACGTATTGACTAGCCTACGTTTTGAGGCGCTTGTGGTTAATTACAATCAAGGCTGTGCAAATTAGTTCTTCTCTTAGGTACGGTTAGGGTCTTCCTTCCCTTCAAAATAATGGTGCAATGTTTTTTTACTGTCACCACCCGGGGGATCTTTGTAAGTTTATTTTATGGATTGTAATTTTCAACACTGCTTTGGGTAACTGACTCAAATTGTAACTGTTCAGATTATCATAATGAGAAAATGGAGGGAAACATGGCTACCTAATCAGCACAGGGTTTTGTTTGACCTCTCACCTTCATGATCCTAATACAAGACTTATTATTGATGGAATTTTGATGCTTTACTGAAAGATGAATTGCTAATATTGCTATGATTGTCTTGATAAAAATGTTCCAAACCTCCCATTCCAATGAAACATGGGCACCTTAATAATCATAGGGTTATTTTTTACCTCTCAGCTTTACCATCCCAGTATCAGAGTTATTACTGATTCCTTTATCTGGTTATGAATGTAGCAAGCTTCAGCGTGTGTGGTGTGATCTTTCATTTTCCACACAAGAATTTAGTGACCCGTAGCAGTTTTTCTATTTGTAATATTTAGTTTAAAATGTGAACATATATATAATTACGGTTTAAGGGGTTGTATGCTTAAAGCATTCTCGGGATTTGATTACATTCTTTGTATTAGATGACACATTTTTGTCCCACAAGGGTGAAATGTCTCTGAATTTTCTTTTGAAACATGACCGATTTCCTTCACAGCTTACCTGGTAGGTCTGATAGATAGTTATTAATATTCTACCAAAAGGTTTTGTTATTGCAAATTGATTGAATATTATGACATACTTCTTTTGAATCCACAATAGAGCTTTCACAATGACAAGCAAACCGGTAAAGCAAACTTGAGAGAACTTGACTCCGTACTTCAAAGTCCATACTAACATATATAAATAGTTGTGCTAATTTAGTTTTCCTTTCACTAGAATACTTGGAAAAAAAACAATATTTCATAGAATGCATAACTCCAATCCCGCAAAAAGCAGAAACAGTCAAAAGGAACAGCTCCAATATAACAAATTCAACTAAGCAACAACATCTTCCATAAGATTACTACTGATGTATGAGGATTAGATGTGTTGCTGCATTTCAGTAATTATTCTCCCCTTTAGATGGCCTTCTATTTATATTATTCAAAAGTGCCAAATAATCCACTAACTATGACTAACTGAAGGTAGAGATTAAATGCAAGCCTCATGTAATATATCAACAAACCCACCACATATACATTATCGCAATGTACTCTTGATTACTTACAGGTTTGTTAATGTCTCTTATTGAAAACAATGAACTTATTTCTTGTAATGTATGTTATACATGATGTCCTATTGTAATGTCCCCATTCGAATAAGTGCATAGTAAGACAATCCCATCAATCCTACTAGTTTCGTAGGTTGGATGGGAACACGTGGGATGGTAATAACGAAACTAATAAATGATATTTAGAAATTAGAAGGGTTCAAGCATTTAATAAATATGATGAATAAATAAATTCAAGAGAAATTCTAGGTGGCAAGTGGTTTTGGAGACATATGGAGGTGGTGGGACCCACACTAGCTTGATTTTGCAATGACACATGGCAGCTCTCTCTTGCCAATTAGAATTCATGGTAAGGTGAACACTCTTGGGTGAGTTGGTAAGTCATAACAAATGGCATTGAGCATCTTAGGTGGAAATGGGATGGAATAGTAACTTCCATGGGAGAGGAAGAGTCAAATTCGATACTAGTGGACACTTGGGCTAGATTCCCTAGTTTTATGACAACAATAATGAAGCATCTATGACATTTATGACAAAATTCAGACCTGAATTCTTATACCTGACCCTTATGACATCTCAGCCCCAAAAATAGGCTCAAGAAGGCACTCATGGAGTTGGAGGAATCTAAAGAGACTCAAATTCGAATTTGGGAGAAGATGGAAGGTTGGAACTAGGAGACAAGTGGCAAATGAGGAATATTTTCTAAATGGAAAATTATTGAATCTATTGAGAGGATTGTGACCCCTTGAAGTATAATGCTGGTTATAAAATGTATAAATCAAGTATGAGAATGTCTTTTGATGATTTGAGAAAAATTGCATTTGTGAAGAGAGAGCTAGTGGATGACTAGTTTCTTGCCTTAGCCAATTTCGAGGGTGAAAGATTCCCATCCAAGTTGGTGTTTGGATAGGCCACTCAGGTATTTCATGGTGCTTTAATGGAGTTTGTATTTGCAGGTATCAGCTAGAGGAAGTTTCATGGTTTTGTTTAGTGCATCACTTTCTCTCCACCGTTTCCAGTTTTGAAGGCATATTCGTGCTCCTTGAGGGAGGGCGTTTTTGGTGAGCACTTGTGCTTCTTGAGAGAGGTTATCATCATATATTTCTGATTGTAATAGCTTCATATCCTCTTTTATTCATATTTAGAAAGTCTCAGGTTGAAATACCCACTGGTTGTATGCAAAACTATTGATTAATGAGCAAACAATGTCCATTTCCCCAATGCATTGATGTATGACACTATAATGTTGATTATTTCGAATGGATGGATGATTCTATGACATATTTGTGATCAATATACTTCCATGGATGTCTTATACATGTTTCATGTACTGTACTTGAGCATTTGAAGCATTTTTACTCAGTTTAGTTGTATTGGGAGGTGAAATAGTGTCATTTCCCCAAGGGTCGAATTGGGGGTTTTTGCTGTTGAATGTGAGAGAGTTAGAACAGTAGTAAAAATCAATTAATGGTGCATATGAGACCTTAATAACATAATTAACACATTATATACCTCTGTTCATAAATTTGTTGGAGTTTGGAGGCATTTGGAAGGTCATTTGCAGTGTTACCCGGGGGGGATTTGATGCACAAATTACTAGTCAAAATTACATATATTGATCAGAATACAAATCAAGTTTGTAGCAGTATTTGGAGGGACATAAAACATCCCTGAACCTGATATTCAAGTATAAATACCATTCATACACTCCTACAGAAGATTTGGGAGCATTTGGGTTGATTTGGAGGTCAAAACAGTAAAACTAGTCAAAGGTCGAAATTGGAAAAAAGAAGTGAAAAATTGGGCATTTTAATAAAATTTGAAAAAGGGATATTACAAGTGGTATCAGAGCATGTTCTTGGAACCTAATGGTCTTAACAAGAAGTCAAAAGAATAATCCAACACCCTTTGAACCAATAGTTGAAGAGGTTTTTGTTGAAGAAGAGGTAGTAGAAAAAGAGGAGTCTTTCGCTGGACCCATGGGTAGAGAGGAGGATGACAAATTAAAACATAAGGAGGAACTTATTGCAAACTTAGATCCATGTTTCTCTAAACTTTCAGCAAACATGGATAGGATAGGTGATAAATTGTTGCAAGGATTCGAATTGTTGATTAGCCAGCTTCAAAGTAAAGGGATAATAGGAGATAATAGTGGTTCACACTCAGGGGAAAAGATGAAAGGGAATGAGCATATTTTCTCAAGTACAGGACCTCATAATAGACCTGATGAATTTCAAAGCACACAAAGGCCTACTGCACCTAAATTTCTCACACCCAAAGAAGAGCCCAATGTTGAATTGGATTACAAGAAACTAGTAAATGATTGAAATGATTTGAATGAAGAGTGTAAAAGAGGTGTACCACTCAGTGACTACATTGATGCTATGAAAAATATTAATAGGAAGGGAGACAATAGGAGTCCATTCCAAAACAAAGAATTAAATAGTGCTATTGGAAAAATGTCACTTCCTACTTTTGATGGTTCTTCTCAAAATTCTGCTAACACTTGGGTGCAAAAATTAAATGTATATTTTCAGCTGAATCCTATGTTGGAAGAGGATGCATTAAAAATGGCCATTTTGCATTTGGAAGGAGATGCCAATGAATGGTGGTTTCATGGGATGAAAACCTTGGGTCATAATCAGGTTAAAACATATGGATAATTTGTTGACAGGGTACTAGAAAGATTTGAACAAAAAGATCCAGAATTGCCTTTCAAAGAACTAGCTCAATTGAAGCAAACTGGGTCCCCTACTAAATATATGATGGACTTTCAAAAATTATCAGTCAAGGTGGCTGATGTATCTATGGGAAGATTAGTATTGTTGTTCACTGAAGGTTTGGATGAACCCTTAAGAGGTTTGGTCAAAGCCCACAAGCTAACTACATTAAAAGATGCAATGAGCTTGACTAGGGATCTCCAAAATGTGCTTCCTAGAACGAGATTTCCTCCTAAGCCTAGATATAAATTTGAAAAGAAGCCTTGGCAAAGGGATGGATATGATAAGAAACCTTGGCAAAGAGAGTCATTTGAGATGAATAAAAAAGAGGGACTAAACAAGGATGAACTTAGAAAAAATAAACTATGCTTCACATGCTTCCAACCATGGACACCGAGGCACAAATGTACCAAAGGAAAGGCTCAATACATAGAAGTATTTTCTGATAATGAGGGGTATGATGGGGGAATGGATGAAGATGGACATATTTCAGATCAAGAAGAGGCATATGAGACAGTAGTAGAAGAGGAAAGACAAGAAGAAAATCATCCTTCACCAGACAAAGCAAGAATGGCAGTGCTTTCAGCAGTACCTCGCTATCATACTATCCGATGCAAAGGTGTGGTACAAGGACAAAGAAATTCAGTTTTGGTAGATGGAGGAGCCACTCATAACTTCATTGATGCAGAGATGGTAGAGAAAAGAAAGATACCTATTGAACCATTTGATGGCTTCATAGTTGTTATTCCCGATCACAACACAATGCAATGCAAAACATGGGTTCCAAAGCTGCAAGTCACCATAGGTAACTATACTTTTGTTGATAGTTTTTATGTGGTTGATGTTGCTGATATTAATGTGGTTTTGGGAGTGCAATGGTTGTATTCAATAGGAGAGCATACAGTAAATTATCAAATTCCCGAAATGAAATTCCAAGATTCAAAAGGAGTACAAAGAGTTGTGAGAGGGAAACACACTTATCCAAATCAAGTAGTGACTTGCAATAGCATGAGATCTATATTGAGGCATGGGGATATAGAATGGGCTGCTGAATGTCATATTACATCTCCCAAGACAACTATAAATATTGTCAAACACCCAAAGGAGATAGAGAGACTTTTGCAAAAATATGAAAAGGTTTTTAGAGACCTTCCACATGGTAGGCCACCGGATAGGGGGCTTGAGCACAGTATTGTTTTGGAGGAGGGTACTTCACCCATTCAGATACCACCTTATAGAAATCCTAAAAGGTTTAGAGATGAGATTGAAAAAGCTATCCAAGAACTCCTAGAGTTGGGGCTCATTAGACCAAGCTCTAGCCCTTATGCTTCTTCAGTAGTGCTAGTGAAGAAAAAAGATGGAACATTGAGAATGTGCATAGATTTTAGAGCCTTGAACAAAAAGACTATAAAGAATAGGTATCCTATTCCTAGGATTGATGAGCTCATGGATGAGCTGCATGGAGCCAAATACTTCTCAAAAATTGACCTTAGATCAGGGTATCACCAAATTCGAATGAAAGATGAAGATGTGCAAAAGACCGCTTTTCGATGTCATTTTGGCCACTTTGAATTTCTTGTCATGCCTTTTGGGTTAACCAATGCTTTAGCCACCTTTCAAGCATGTATGAATAGGATATTTTGCAAGCAACTAAGAAGGTTTGTTTTGGTTTTCTTTGATGATATTCTCATTTATAGTAAAACATGGGAAGAGCATTTGCAGCAGTTAGAGATTGTGCTGAAAATCTTGCAAGAAGAGTCCTTATTTGCTAAATTATCAAAATGTGAATTTGGAATGAAAGAACTACTGTATCTTGGGCACGTTATTGGGCAAGAAGGAGTGAAGGTACACATGGAAAAAATCAGGGCTATCTTGGAATGGCCATCACCAAAAATATTACCGAATTGAGAGGCTTTATTGGCATATGCACCTACTACAGAAAATTTGTGAAAGGGTTCTCCAAGTTGACTTCTCCACTCACTGAGCTGACTAAGAAGGATGCTTTCAAGTGGGATGAAGAGGTTGAAAAGGCCTTCCAAAAAATGAAAGAGGTAATGAGTAGTTGTCCCATACTTGCACTTCCTGATTTTACTAAACCTTTTGTTGTGGAATGTGATGCTTCAGGTGGAGGAATAGGGGCTGTCCTAAAGCAAGGCCAACATCCCATAGCCTTTGAGAGCAGAAAGTTGCAGCCTCATGAAAAAATTTACTCCATCTATGGTAAAGAAATGCTGGCCATTATGCATGCATTGGCCAAATTCAGACAATACTTGGTGGGCAGCAAGTTTGTAGTGAAAACTGACCACAATAGTTTAAGACACTTTCTCACCCAAAAAGATTTAAATGAAAGGCAACAAAAGTGGGTAAGAAAGATTCAAGCTTATGATTTTGATATTGAATATGTCAAAGGAAAGAATAATATAGTAGCAGATGCTTTGTCAAGAAGGCCTTCTTTTTTTCTCATGGATATTGCTAAGGATTGGAAAAACATGCTACTAGTTGAATATGCCAAAGACAAATTTGCTTGTGATGTGTTGGATGGAATCAAAGGGGATGATAATTATAGGATTTTGAATGAGCTGATATATTATAAAGGAAGAATTTATTTAGTTCATAACTCCAAGCTCAAGTACCGAATTTTGCAAGAAGCACATGATTCCCCACTAGCGGGCCATCCGGGGATCTTCAGAACTTATAGACAGTTGAGGCAAAGATTTTTTTGGAAGGGGCTGAAGGAAGATGTTCAGAAGTATGTGAATGAATGTAAAGCATGTCAACAAAACAAATCAGAACTTACATGTCCAGCCGGCCTATTACAACCATTTCCCATTCCTGAGCAAAAATGGGACAGTATTTCCATGGATTTCATCACCGGATTGCCTAAATCCTTGGGTAAGGATTGTATCTATGTGGTAGTTGATAGGTTGACAAAATTTGCTCATTTTTTTGCTGTTACATCATCTTTTAGTGCTGCACAAGTGGCTGATATTTTTTTCAAAGAAATCTTCAGATTGCATGGGATTCCCAAGAGCATTGTCAGTGATAGAGATAATAGATTCATGGGTGCTTTTTGGAAAGAAATTTTTAGATTGGTAGGCACTCAACTGACTCCAAATACCAGCTATCATCCACAAACTGATGGAAAAACAGAGAGGGTAAACCAATGGTTGGAAGGATACCTAAGAAACTATGTGGGAGGGCAGCAAAAAGCATGGGAAAAATGGCTACACTTGGGTGAGTTTTGCTACAACACCACTTATCATATGTCAATAGGAATGTCTCCTTTCAAAGCATTATATGGTTATGATGCACTTACATTTGTTGACATTATATTTGGTGATAGTAGATCCCCAAAGGCTAAAGATTGGGTGGAAGAGAGCCAAGAAATTTTAAAGCTCTTGAAAGACAATTTGCAGGTTGCTCAAAATCAGCAAAAACAATATGCTGATAGACATAGAGAAGAGAGAACCTTTCAAGTCAATGATTTAGTATATTTAAGGTTGCAGCCCTATAAACAAACATCTCTCAAAAAGAATGGAGCAGAAACATTAAAAACAAGGTACTATGGGCCATACAAGGTAGTGCGGAAGGTTGGAGAAGTAGCATATGAACTAGAACTTCCGGAAGGGAGTAAAATCCACAATGTATTTCATGTTTCTTGTCTTAAGAAAGCTCTTGGTCAAAAAATCATCACTTCAGAAATACTTCCTCCTTTGGATGATGAAGGTCAGCTCACACTTGTTCCGGAAAAGATTTTGAAGACACCAGAAAGAAGGTTGAGAAGTAGAATCATCAAAGAATATTTAGTGCAATGGAAGGACTTACCAAATGAAGATGCCACATGGGAAGAGGAGAAGATTTTGCAGCATCCAAATTTGAAATTGCTTGAAGACAAGCAATCTTGGGTGGGGAGGACTGTAATGTCCCCATTCGAATAAGTGCATAGTAAGACAATCCCATCAATCCTACTAGTTTCCTAGGTTGGATGGGCACATGTGGGATGGTAATAAGGAAACTAATAAATGATATTTAGACATTAGAAGGGTTCAATCATTTAATAAATATTATGAATAAATAAATTCAAGAGAAATTATAGGTGGCAAGTGGTTTTGGAGACATATGGAGGTGGTGGGACCCACACTAGCTTGATTTTGCAATGACACATGGCAGCTCTCTCTTGCCAATTCGAATTCATGGTAAGGTGAACACTCTTGGGTGAGTTGGTAAGTCATAACACATAGCATTGAGCATATTAGGTCGAAATGGGATGGAATAGTAACCTCCATGGGAGAGGAAGAGTCAAATTGGAGACTAGTGGACACTTGGGCTAGATTCCCTAGTTTTATGACAACAATAATGAAGCATCTATGACATTTATGACAAAATTCAGACCTGACTTCTTACACCTGACCCTTATGACATCTCATCCCCAAAAATATGCTCAAGAAGGCGCTCATGGAGTTGGAGGAATCTAAAGAGACTCAAATTCGAATTTGGGAGAAGATGGAAGGTTGGAACTAGGAGACAAGTGGCAAATGAGGAATATTTTCTAAATGGAAAATTATTGAATCTATTGAGAGGATTTCGACCCCTTGAAGGCTAATTCTGGTTATAAAATGTAGAAATCAAGTATGAGAATGGATTTTGATGATTTGAGAAAAATTGCATTTGTGAAGAGAGAGCTAGTGGATGACTAGTTTCTTGCCTTAGCCAATTTCGAGGGTGAAAGATTCCCATCCAAGTTGGTGTTTGGAGAGGCCACTCAGGTCTTTCATGGTGCTTTAATGGAGTTTGTATTTGCAGGTAGCATCTAGAGGAAGTTTCATGGTTTTGTTTAGTGCAGCACTTTCTCTCCACCGTTTCCAGTTTTGAGGGCATATTCGTGCTCCTTGAGGGAGGGCATTTTTGGTGAGCACTTGTGCTTCTTGAGACAGGTTCTCATCATATATTTCTAATTTTAATAGATTCATATCCTCTATTATTCATATTTAGAAAGTATCAGGTCGAAATACCCACTGGTTGTATGCAAAACTATTGATTAATGAGCAAACAATGTCCATTTCCCCAATGCATTGATGTATGACACTATAATGTTGATTATTTCGAATGGATGGATGATTCTCTGATATATTTGTGATCAATATACTTCCATGGATGTCTTCTACAAGTTTCATGTACTGTACTTGAGCATTTGAATCATTTTTACTCAGTTTAGTTGTATTGGGAGGTGAAATAGTGCCATTTCCCCAAGGGTCGAATTGGGGGTTTTTGCTGTTGAATGTGAGAGAGTTAGAACAGTAGTAAAAATCAATTAATGGTGCATATGAGACCTTAATCACATACTTAACACATTATATACCCCTGTTCATAAATTTGTGGGATTTTGGAGGCATTTGGAAGGCCATTTGCAGTGTTACCTGGGGGGGATTTGATGCACAAATTACTAGTCAAAATTACATATATTGATCAGAATACAAATCAAGTTTGCAGAAGTATTTGGAGGGCCATAAAACATCCCTGAACCTAATACTCAAGTATAAATACCATTCATACACTCCTACAGAATATTTGGGAGCATTTGGGTTGATTTGGAGGTCAAAACAGTAAAACTAGTCAAAGGTCGAAATTGGAAAAAAGAAGTGAAAAATTGGGCATTTTAATAAAATTTGAAAAATGGATATTACAACTATGTACACGATGGTAGCTGGAGATCAAGCATAACTTCGTGGATTGAATTTGGAGGGTCTTTGTTACTGTGGATTTTCTGATTTGGAGGTGGGTAATGTATGATATTGGCTCATCATAATTCTTTTGGAGGTTTTAATGTGGTTTGGTGTGGTTAATATGTGTTTTGTACAGATTCACTAGATGTTTAGCAATTAATTATTTTTCTTTGACATTTCCTCTCACAAGTGCATTGTTGTAGATGTCTCTCATCTTTTGGATACTGTAACAAGAATCCATAAAACATTCTATTTTATTTCTTTTTTAAACAAATAATTTTTTGACATGGTGAGTAGTAGAAATCAAAATGTGTATTATGATATATTTGCTAAAGTTGGAGAGAGAAAAATCTGTTATCATAGTGGTCTGATGTCAACAATCTTTGCCTTGAGTCAGGACTACCATATTTTGTATATTTTTCTATCTTTATCTTCTCTTATGGGTATATCTGGTTTTAGAAGTTTCATGTCTAGTATGGTGATAAATGCCATATTGATTCACATTGTTATCCACATATCACAACTTTAGGATGCAACATGTGATTCCCATAATGCCAAAGAACTAGGCTTTTCCTAGCAATGAACTATATTTTTGATAAATATCAATCTAACATCTCCTTTGAGATCTTCGTTGGTCATGTAAATGAAACTATATGAACCCAAAAAATTTGTTAGGTTATGAGGCATGCCACATGGCGTCATATGCCCATGTCTATGTTAAATTTTCAGAATTTACTTCAATCTGATCTAGGATCTTAACTGAGATAAAAACATGTATAGCATATCTACAACATATCAATCATGGAGACAATAATGCAAGCACACAAGAGACACAAGATTTACTTGGGGAAAACCATAAAGGTGAAAAACCCCAATAACTTCCTCAGAGATAGATAGAGCAATGATACAACCCAAACATAAGAGATATCCTAGCAGCAGATCCTCCTCCTCCATAAGTGCGCCACTCCTCCTTGAGTGCATGAGTGAGAAGTGAGTGATAAAATAGAGTGCCTCCCGTACTCTATTTATACTTGACTTGACTTGCCTTTTACATAAATCATGTAGGCTCAAACTTAACCACATAACATAATGCTGACTGGGCCAACCCCCAATAGGGTGGTCTAATAACCCTGCGACCCACATGGCCGACCCCCAATAGGGTGGTCTAATAACCCTTTGACCCACATGACTTATACAGGGCCAACCCCAATGAGGTGGTCTAATAACCCATCAAGTATAAGTTACGACATTTACAATATAAATGACAACACTTCCGTATAGAGGAATAATACCATCTTTATAGGAGTACATACAACATACATATATGAAATACATTCCGAAGTTACAGATACATCAACACTCCCTCTTAACTAGGAAGGTATTTCTCAGCACAGGTCTTCTAGCACAAGTCTTCTTCTCTGGATCATCATCACTAGATAATCATCATCAATTCATCATCATCGATTCATCATCATCGTCACTACTACTTCTATCTCAATCAATCTATGAATCTAGTCGTCATAGGAAGTTCTACAGAGCCAGTCCTTTTTCATATTGGATGTAGGCCCACCACCTATAGGTCTTCATCGTCACTGGCCATACTGTGGAATCCTTAGGACTTATTACGTGCGTCACAAAACCTTGAAAGAGCATCTACCAGATATCCCAGGGCAACGAATTACATGCCATAGGAAAAACCTAGAAAGACTATCTGCAGATCTCCCAGGGCCATATTATATGTTACCTCACCACAAAACCTCGCAAGAGCATCCCAGGATGTTATGAGCACACAGCTCTACCTATAGGATCTCCCAGGGCACGAATTACATGTGGTCACCACAAAACCTCACAAGAGCATCCCAGGTTGTTACGAGCACACAGCTCTACCTATAGGATCTCCCAGGGCACGAATTACATGTGGTCATGGCAAAACCTCGCAAGAGCATCCCAGGACTGATTACGGGCACACAGCCAAACCTATCGGATCTCCCAGGGACACGAATGATATGCCATAGGACAAAACCTCGAAAGAGCATCTACCACATATCCCAAGGCAACAAATTACATGCCATAGGAAAAACCTCGTAAGACTATCTGCAGATCTCCCAGGGCAACGAACTATATGTCCTCCCAGAGCAAAACCTCGAAAGAGCATTTGCCATATATCCCAGGGCACCGAATTACATTCCATAGGCAAAACCTCGAAAGACTATCTGCAAATCTCCTAGGGCAACGAATTATATGCTCATCTACACAACCTGATCCACGGCCATAGATTATCAACCTGATACTCACCATACATCATCCTGATGTACACATGATCATCCTGATCATCATCACTGCAACATCCTGCTGCATGTCATCTGGAGCAACATCCTAAAGCTCGTCATCCATGATCATCCTGATCATACAATGCATCTACCTGATGCATACCAAGTATCTACCTAATACATATCATCATACATGATCCACCTGATCATACAATGTATCCACTTGATACAAATACAGATACATGGTCCAAGCATCCAACACGATGCATATACAAAAATACATACACATGATCCAACCGATCATATCCAACATCCAACATGATGCGTACATACATATAAATGATCCAACTGATCATATCCAGCATCCAACATGATGCATACATACATACATAAAAATGATCCAACTAATCATATCCAACAGAAACCAGAACATCATCTCGATGCTCATCATCTAGCGCTTACATCCACAGCCATGTGAAGGATCCTCCTTCCAACATGCTTGGAATGGCTTCAGCAGATGTGTCCATCACTTCTTCCTCGAAGTGTCCTCGATCTGAAGAATGCCAAGCCTCTCTCTGAAGTACTCAAACTTCACCCTGGCTAGTGGCTTCGTCAACACATCTGCAATCTGCTTGTCCGTCGCAACATACAGGAGCTTCACAGCTCCTCTCTGCACCATATCCCTGATATAGTGATATTTGATCTTTATGTGTTTTGACCTATCATGAAACACTGGATTCTCGGATAGCTTCACACAACTCTGGTTATCACAGAAGATACTAGTAGCATCCAACGGGGGATCAAATAACTCAGACAGTAGCTTCCGTAGCCATACTGCCTCACAACTAGCTAAACAGCCTGCAACATACTCTGCCTCAGCTATAATCAGTGCTACGCAGGACTGCTTCCTGCTAAACCAAGAGATCACACCTGATCCCATGCTGAAGCAGCACCCAGATGTGCTCTTCCTATCTGCAGCACTGCCATCCCAATCTGAATTAGCATAAACCTAGAGGTTAAACTTTTAATTCACCTCATACTTGAGCCCATAATCCACTGTACCCTTCAGGTACCTCAGAACATGCTTTACAGCAACCAGGTGAACACTCCTCGGATCTGTCAGGAACTGACTCAATGTGTTCACAACAAAGCAAATGTCTGGTCTCGTGTTTGTCAGGTACATCAAGGACCCAATCATTTGATGATACATAGAGACATCAACCGGCTTAGATGAAGCATCACATAGACACTTCAGGTTCGATGCCATAAGTGTGGCCATAGCCTTGCAGTCCATCATCCCGAACCTCTTCAGGATCTCTACTGCAAACTTCCCTTGTCCAAGGAAGATTCCATCTGCACTCTGCCACACCTCCATGCCAAAAACAAATAGTGCATCATCCCCAAGTTCTTCATCTCGAACTCGGTAGCAAGCTTCTATTGTGTGTCGGCAATCAATCTATCTTCACCTGTAACAAACAGGTTATCCGCATACAAAAGTAGTATCACTGGATTGCCTTCCTCAACCTTGTAGAAAAGGTTGGAATCCGCTTTATTCTTGGTAAAGCCTAAACTGGATAGAAAGCTGTCTATCCTACCATACCAAGTTCTGCACACATATATGACTACACCATGTTGTCTTGAAATCCATCTGGTGCATCTTCTATTTCATCACTTTTATATTTCTCAATGCTACCATCTGCAACATGCTTGATCTGATAGTTCCATTTGGAAGTCACAACAAACTTCCCTTCAGCTCTTGGGACCGCATCCCAAACATCGTTCTTCATGGCATTCTTCCCGTATCCTGGGAACTTCAATATATTCAATACATAATTTTGTTGCTGAACAAATGTTGTAGTTCTTCTTTTGTAGGAGATGGCATACGATCTTTCCTACACAACAAGTTAAATTGCATGATTAGAAAACATCTCATAGTTTTCAGAACAAATTCTTACACATAAAGAAATATGTCATGCAGTCATGCAATTAACTTAGCCAATGCTTCAATACAACATTTATCTATATCCCGTAACTTTCTAGATGCCTTCCAATCTCTACCAGAACATTGTTAAGAGTGTGCACAACTCCCAACATGTCAACAAAGAGGTTTCATTCTAGATAAGTAGCAATGGAATGATGTCCAGTGCCACAGGCTACTTACCCATGCATATTAGTAGTATACTGTTCATCAATGCAACTATTCTAATATGCATAATACACAACCTAATTCTAGGAACATCAGTATATACATTATTGAACTGTATTATTTAAACAATAAAATATGCACGTAATGACAATTCAAATACTTATCTTTGTTTGTTTGTTGGGTGGACTCCCTCTGAATCTTTGCAACTCCATTCTGATGTGGATTGTGAGAAGTGGTCAACTTCCTCTGAATATCTGCATCCTTGTAGAAACTACTGCAGTGTGCTCCCTCTTGATCTTTGCTTCCTGGATTACCTGTCCTTGAACTTATATACATTCTCGATCCCTATGCATGCTTGTTAGTATCATCATTATGTTATCCTCTAGGTATCATACATAATTCATTAGTATAATCTTAATATTATCAAGACACAATAATCTCAAGCATGTTTAGTTAGGATCAATTCAAACACAGATAATAAACATTAGTATTCAAGGTTTCAAGGAAGTCTTCTTTTATTCATACATATTCTTATTTAATCATAGGACTCTTCTGGTTAGTTAAATCATCAATCAAGAGAAGAGATATAATATGCATAAAACCCATGATTATTCAAAACTATACCTTCATGATTCTTCTGGTTAGTCATATCATCAATTATGGTACGAAACATAATATGCATACTACCATGATTATTCAAACTTATGACTTCATGAATAATCATTATC
Source organism: Larix kaempferi (assembly GCA_027924585.1). Taxonomy (NCBI): domain Eukaryota; kingdom Viridiplantae; phylum Streptophyta; class Pinopsida; order Pinales; family Pinaceae; genus Larix; species Larix kaempferi. The sequence continues at coordinate 3,697,572 of BSBM01000104.1, forward strand.
AACAACACAACAGTATAAGATCCTAACACAAGGTAGGATTCTAGCTTGATATAGGAAAAACACACCTGGATTAGCATCCTAGCTAGTTATGTCTAATATACCTGCATAGTGTCTTTTGGTTATCTTCAGTGACTTGTGCTAGTAACCTGTATGTCTCATAAGTTAACCATTGTAGAAACAAGTTATACATACCTAGAAAGTATATCTTCTATGTGATCCATGACAATGGATGAATCCTTATCTTCATGTCACCATGATCATACGTTCTTGAAGTAGAACATGATTTGTCTTTCTTGGTGTACCTTTTATGTTAGCAGACAACATAAACCTCATACAACACCATAATGCATTAGTATAATCATAAGTGTCAACACCCTAACCAATGAATATCTTCTATCATGCATTCATAATTTTGTTAAGGTGATACGACAAATCTAAAATCAAGATTGTACTAATCGTAATAACATGAAGACAAACATACCATAAAATATCGAAACATACCTCGATGAGTCATACCTGTCAAGATTGCTTGTAATATTCTTATGTAAGGCCTTAGCCTCATCTCCCTTTGAAACAGGAACTTATTCACTTATGCAGGTGACCAATCCATCTTTTTTTAGGATTAACCCAATCCACTTGATTTGTAAGAATTGGACCTGGAGCTGGATATGGGTTTGTCAGAAAAACCCCAAAAATTCAAACTTTGAATTTCAATCTTCCAAAAGGATAGAAATATGTGCCTTGATGAGCTGATCAAGCTGGTATATTCAAAATTTGAAAATTGCAAAGTTTCACTCCTCAATTTTGCCTTTGAAACTTCTGGATTCACTGGACATGACCCTGAACTGGGGTTTGATGAAGCCCACTCTTCTACCCAATCAAAAGGTTTGATCCAAGCTCTAAGCTTCTATTTTTCTGAGGAGCTTCCAGCCGTGGTCACAGATTTCAAAAATTCTCATTTTTACAGAAGCCCTAATTTTCCACTTTTCTGATCAAAGTCCCAAACTAGGGTCCGATCACGCCCGGCCTTCTGCCCAACCAAAAATTTTGATCTTGGTCTCTAAATTTTTATTTTGATGATTAGCATTCAACCGTGGTCTCCGATTACAAAAATTCCAACTTTCTCCAAGGCCCTAAATTCCGGAAGCCATGAATGAAGGCACTAAAAAATAATTCTGTTTGGACAGAAATATGTACCTAATTGTTTCTGGTGTAAATCCAAACTTTTCAATTCAGAGGGTTTGAAAACATTTCCTGAGATAGCTCGACCTGTTATCTTTCCATCCTGACAGGTCTGACCTCAATTGAATTCTCTGAGAGAGATTTATTCCAAGTGTCGCAACGTGACCTGTTTATGGGATAATACAGGAGAGCGAACTTGTACGGCGTGCCACGTGTCACTGTTTCAACTTCGGCCTCTAAAAAATTTTCTTGAGATATCCCGACCTGTTATGTTTCCATCCCGATAGTTCTGACCTCAATTGGATTCTCTGAGACAGATTTATGCCAAGTGTCGCAACGTGACCTTTTTATGGGATAATACAGGAGAGAGAAATTGTACGGCATGCCACGTGTCACTGGTTCAACTTCGGCCTCTGAAACATTTTCTTGAGATAGTACAATCTGTGTACTATTTGTCACTTTTTATGAAATTTCATTTGGAGCTTCCTAGCCCAAGGTCACCTGATTTTGACTTAGATCTGGAAGAGACAGAAATCCTATATTGTACAGATCATAAATCACAAAGTACAACGAATTAGAGGTTGTCCTTTGGAAACAAGGTACATGGGGATTTGATCTTCGCCTTATAAAGGTTTCATATCTGAAATTTTTTCCAAAACTGATTTATAGCGAAAGTTCTACGATGACTGGTTTTTGCTATATCAAGCCCTAGCATCGTAAGTGCAACAAGTGTCATACATGCCATATCATGCCTTCTTTCAGGCTAGCTCTGATACCATGCTAAATTTTCAGAATTTACTTCAATCTGATATAGGATCTTAACTGAGAGAATAACATGTACAACATATCTATAGCATATCAATCATGGAGACAATAATGCAAGCACACAAGAGACACAAGATTTACTTGGGGAAAACCATAAAGGTGAAAAACCCCAATAACTTCCTCAGAGATAGATAGAGCAATGATACAACCCAAACATAAGAGATATCCTAGCAGCAGATCCTCCTCCTCCATAAGTGTGCCACTCCTCCTTGAGTGCATGAGTGAGAAGTGAGTGATAAAATAGAGTGCCTCTTGCACTCTATTTATACTTGACTTGACTTTCCTTTTACATAAATCATGTAGGATCAAACTTAACCACATAACATAATGTTGACTGGGCCGACCCCCAATAGAGTGGTCTAATAACCCTTCGACCCACATGGCCGACCCCCAATAGGGTGGTCTAATAACCCTTTGACCCACATGACTTATATAGGGCCGACCCCAACAAGGTGGTCTAATAACCCATCAAGTATAAGTTACGACATTTACGATATAAATGACGACACTTCTGTATAGAGGAATAATACCATCTCTATAGGAGTATATACAACATACATATATGAAATACATTCCAAAGTTACATATACATCAATAGTCTAGTGTGGACTGTAGCTACGTTTAAATGGTATTTGATCTTAAATTAAATAATGCTAAAATTCTAATCTTTTCCATTGAGATCTTTCTTGGCTCATCAATACTATGACTGGACTTAATTTTGTATTTACATTGTTTAGGTTTGTGTTTGTGATAGTCAGAAGCCTTCAATGAATCTTGAGAGGTATTAGTTATTGGTAAGAAACCAAGAACTTATGGTTATAGTAGAAATTAGTAGATGGGAGGTGGTCAATGGTGTCTCATAGTTCATCTTCTGTTTCAAGTTTTCTAGAGAGTAAAACTACATCAAGTAATACATATTTTGAACGTGTACATTGATATTTTGTTGCTTATCCTATTGGTACTTCTGTGGAATTAGAATAGACATTCCATTGATCTTCATAGTTGATTTTTGTGTTATGTTGCTATAAAGCATATCAGTTTTTGGTTTCTTTTTAGAAATGCAAAAGTTGATACAAACAATTTTTTGTTCATCAATTTGTAATTGTTCTCACACCAATAAAAAATGGTGGAATCAATGTTTCTTATTGCCTTCATGGCCCTTCACATTAAAAAAAGGCTTGGTCTCTCCTCATTTTTCTAAGTGTAATTTGCCATGTGTTATTTATAATTCTTCATTCTGTTGATGTATATGTAACTTCGGAATGTATTTCACATATATGTATATTGTATTCCTATAGAGATGTTATTATTGCTCTATATGGAAGTGGTTGTATTCTTATAGAGATGTTATTATTCCTCTATATGGAAGTGTCGTCATTTATATTGTAAGTGTCGTAACTTATACTTGATGGGTTATTAGACCACCTTGTTGGGGTCGGCCCTATATAAGTCATGTGGGTCAAAGGGTTATTAGACCACCCTAGTGGGGGTCAGCCCAGTCAACATTATGTTAAGTGGTTAAGTTGAGGCCGACCTAGTTGAGTAAAGGTCAAGTCAAGTTAGTGTATAAATAGAGAGTGTGTCTCTCTCATTTTACACTTTCTATTCTCTCACTCACACTCGGGAGAGTGGCGCACTTATGGAGGAGGAGGCTCTACTGCTAGGAGAAGACTATCTCTTGTATTCTGGTTGTATCATTTCTCTATCTATCTTTGAGGAAGTTATTGGGGTTTTTCACCTTTATGGTTTTCCCCAAGTAAACTCTGTGTCTCTTGTGTGCTTGCATTATTGTGTCCATGATTGATATGATGTAGATTTGCTGTACATGTTGTTCTCTCAGTTAAGATCCTATATCAGATTGAAGTAAATTCTGAAAATTTAACATGGTATTAGAGCTAGCCTGAAAGAAGGTATGATATGGCATGTAAGACACTTGTTGCACTTACGATGCTAGGGCTTGATATAGCAAAAACTAGTCATCGTAGCACTTTCGCTATAAATCCGTTTTGGCGAAGTTTTCAAATCTGAAACTTTTACAGGTCGAATATCAGATCCCCATGTACCTTCTGGCCAAAGGAAAACCTCTAATTTGTTGTAATTTGTGATTTATGATCTGTACAATATAGGGTTTCTGCCTCTTCCAGATCTGAGTAAAAATCAGGTTACCTTGGTAAAAGGGTCATAAATTGGGCTAGGAAGCTCCAAATGAAATTTCATAAAATGTGATAGGTAGTACACAAACTGTACTATCACAAGAAAAATTTTCAGAGGCTGAAATTGAACCAGTGACACGTGGCATGCAATACAAGTTTTCTCTCCTGTGTTATCCCATAAACTGGTCACGTTGCGACCCTTGGCATAACTCTCTCTCAGAGAATCGAATTGAGGTCAAACCTATTGGGATGGAGAGATAATAGGTTGGGATATCTCAAGAAAATTGTTTAGAGGCCGGAGTTGAACTAGTGACACATGGCACATCGTACAAGTTCACTCTCCTGTATTATCCCATAAACAGGTCACGTTGCAACACTTGGCATAACCCTCTCTCAGAGAATCCAATTGAGGTCAGACCTATCGGGATGGAAAGATAATAGGTTAGGATATCTCAAAAAAAAAATTTCGACCCTTTGGATAGAAAAGTTCGGAGTTACACCAGAAACAATCAGGTACATATTTATGTCAAATCAGAATTATTTTTGAGCACCTTCGTTCATGGCTTCCGGAATTTAGGGCTTTGGAGAAAGTTGGAATTTTTGTAATAGAGACCACGACTGAATGCTACTCATCAAAATCAAAATTTAGAGAACAAGATCAGAATTTTTGGTTGGGCAGAAGGCTGGGCTTGATCAGACCCTAGTTCGGGACTTTGATAAAAAAAGTGAAAAATTAGGGCTTCTGCAAAAATGGGAATTTTTGAAATCTGTGACCACGGCTGGAAGCTCCACATAAAAATAGAATCTTAGAGATTAGGATCAAACCTTTTGATTGGGCATAAGAGTGGGCTTCATCAAACCCTAGTTCGAGGTCACGTCTAGTGAATCTGAAAGTTTCAAAGGAAAAATTGAGGAGTGAAACTTTGTAGTTTTCAAATTCTGAATATACCAGCTTGATCAGCTCATCAAGGTGCATATTTCTATCCTTTAAGAAGTTTGAAATTGAAAGTTTTAATTTTTGGGGTTTCTCTGACAAACCCTATTATAGCTCCAGATCCAGTTCCTTCAAATCAAGTGGATTGGGTTATTCCTAGAAGAGGATGGATTGGTCACCTGCATAAGTGAAGAAGTTCCTGTCTTAGAGGGAGATGAGGCTAAGGCCTTCCATAAGAAGATTACAAGCAATCTTGACAGGTATGGCTTACAGGTATGTTTCATGGTTAAGTTTATCATATGTTTATCATTACAGTACAATCTTGATTAATTACTAGACTTGTCATATCACCTTAATAGAAGATGTTCATTGATTAAGGTTTTGACAGTTATGAATGTACTAATGCATTGTGATGTTGTATGAGGTTTATGTTGTTTGCTAACATGAAAGGTACACCAAGAAAGACAAATCATGTTCTAGTTCAAGAACATATGATCATGATGACATGAAGACAAAGATTCATCCATTATCATGGATCACTTATAAAATCTACTTACGAGGTATGTATAACTTGGTTATACAATGGATAACTTATGAGACATGCAGGTTACTAGCACAAGTCATTGAAGAGAACCAGAAGACATTATGTGGGGATGTTAGACATAACTAGATAGCATGCTAATCCAGGTATGTTTTTCCTATATCAAGCTAGAATCCTACCTTGTGTTAGGATCTTATACTATTGTGTTGTTGATAATGATTATTCATGAAGTCATAGGTTTGAATAGTCATGGTTGTATGCATATTATGTTTCTTACCATAATTGATGATATGACTAACCAGAAGAATCATGAAGGTATAGGTTTGAGTAATCACAGGTTTTATGTATATTATATCTCTTATCTTGATTAATGATTTAACTAACCGGAAGAGTCCTATGATCAAATAAGAATATGCATGAGTAAAAGAAGACTTCCCTGAAACCTTGAATACTAATGTTTATTATCTGTGTTTGAAATGATCCTGACTATACATGCTTTAGATTATTGTGTTTTGATAATATTAAGATTATACTAATGAATTTTTGATTATGTATGAGACCTAGAGGATAACACAATGATGATACTAACAAGCATGCATAGGGATCGAGAATGAATATAAGTTCAAGGATAGGTAATCTAGGAAGCAAAGATCAAGAGGGAGCACACTCCAGTAGTTTCTGCAAGGATGTAGATATTCAGAGGAAGTTGACCACTTCTGACAATCCACATCAGAATGGAGTTGCAGAAAAGAAGCAAAGACTGAGAGGGAGTCAACCCAACAATCAAACAAAGATAAGTATTTGAATTGTCATTTCTTACATAGTTGTTTGTTTAAATAATGTTATTCAATGATGTATATGCTTATGTTCCTAGAATTAGGTTGTGTATTATGAATATTAGAATAGTTGCATTGATGAACAATATACTACTAATATACATGGGTAAGTGGCCTATGGCACTGTACAACATTCCATTGCTACTTATCTAGAATGAAACCTCTTTGCTAACATGCTAGGAGTTGTGCACACTCTTAACAATGTTCTGGTAGAGATTGGAAGGCATCTAGAAAGTTACAGAATATGGATAAATGTTGTATTGAAGCATTGGCTAAGATAATTGCATGACTGTATGACATATTTATTTATGTGTAAGAATTTGTTCTGAAAACTATGATATGTTTTCTAATCATGCAATTTAACTTGTTGTGTAGGAAAGATTGTATACCATCACCTAAAAAAAGAAGGACTACAACATTTGTTCAACAACAAAGTTATCTATTGAAAATATTGAAGATATTGAAGTTCCCAGGATCTAGGAAGAATGCCATGATTGAGGAGTACCAGTCGATCATGAAGATGTTTGGGATGCAGTCCCAAAGGGTAGTCTATAGTGACTTCCAAGAGGATCTACGAGATCAAGCATGTTGCAGGTGGTAGCATAGAGACTTTTGCTCCTATAGCCAGATACACTTCCATTAGATCCGTACTTGCTCTAGCTACAGTGATGAAGTGGAAGATACACCAGATGGATTTCAAGACAGCCTTCTTGAATGGTGTAGTTGAAGAAGAAGTATATGTGGATAAGCCACTTGGTTCTAAGACACATGACAGGGAGTCATATATGTGCAGAACTTTGTATGGTAGGATAGACAACTTTCTATCTAGTTTGGGCTTTACCAAGAATAAAGCGGATTCCAACCTTTACTACAAGGTTGAGGAAGGCAATCCAGTGATACTACTATGTGGATGACTTGTTTGTAATAGGTGAGGATAGATTGATTGTCGACATGCAGTGGAAGCTTGCTGTTGAGTTCAAGTTGAAGAACTTGGGGATGATGCACTATTTCTTTTTGGCATGGAGGTGTGGTAGAGTGCAGATGGAATCTTCCTTTGACAAGGGAAGTATGTAGTAGAGATCCTGAAGAGGTTCGGGATGATGGACTGCAAGGCTATGGACACACCTATGGCATCGAACCTGAAGCTTCTGTGTGATGCTTCATCTGAGCCGGTTGATATCACTATGTATCGTTAGATGATTGGGTCCTTGATGTACCTGACGACCACAAGACCAGATATTTTCTTTGTGGTGAACACATTGAGCCAGTTCCTGACGGATCCAAGGAGTGTTCACCTAGTTGTTGTAAAGCATATTCTGAGGGGTACAGTTGATTATGGGCTCAAGTATGATGCGAATCAAAAGTTTAACCTACAGGGTTATGCTAGTTCAGATTGGGCAGGTAGTGCTGCAGATAGGGATCAGGTGTGATCTCTTGGTTTAACAGGAAGTAGTCCTACATAACACTGAGTACAGCCGAAGCAGAGTATGTTGCGACGGATGAGCAGGTTGCAGATGTATTAACCAAGCCGTTGGCCAGAGTGTAGTTTGAGTACTTCAGAGAGAGGCTTGGTGCACTTCAGATCGAGGTTCCTTCCAAAGGGAAGTGATGAGTCTGAAAGATGTAGATGCACATGAGATTTTCTAACATGGTTGATGTGTTCTCCCTTGGTCATGATGTAATTGCTGAGCCATTTTTCACATGGTGGTAGATGTGTTCTCCCATGGTGAAAAAGTAAGGGCTAGAGCCTTCCCCGAATGGTTGTAGATGTGTTCTCCCATGTCGGTGGTGTAAGTGATGGATGATGTGCATCTTGGCTATGCTTCGTGGACGATGAGATGATCTGAAGAGGACGATGCTATGATGATCAGGAGGATCATGGATGATGAGCATCAGGACGATGCTCCAGTTACTACTCTGTATATGTATATGCATCATGTTGGATGCTTGTTATGATCAGTTGGATCATTGCATCATGTTGGATGCTTGTTATGATCAATTGGATCATTTATGTATGTATGCATCATGTTGGATGTTGGATATGATCAGTTAGATCATTTGTATGTATTTTGTATATGCATCATGTTGGATGCTTGGACCATGTATTTGTATATGTATCAAGTGGATACTGAGATCATGTATGTTGATATGTATCAGGTGGATACATTGTATGATTAGGTAGATCATGTATGATGATATGTATCAGGTAGATACTTGGTATGCATCCAGTGGATGCAGTGTATGATCAAGATGATCATAGATGATGAGCTTCAGGATGTTGCTCTAGATGACATGCAGCAGGATGTTGCAGTGATGATGATCAGGATGATCATGTGTACATGAGGATGATGTATGATGAGTATCAGGATGATACTTTGTGGCCGTGGATCAGGTTGTGCAGATGAGCATGCCTGGGAGATCCTATAGGTCGAAGTTGTGTACCCGCAATATCCTGGGATGCTCTTTCGAGACATTGCTCTGGGAGGACATGTAATTTGTGCCCGGGGAGATTTTAGGTCGAAGTTGTGTACCCGTAACATCCTAAGATGCTCTTGCGAGGTTTTTTCCTATGGCATGTAATTTTCTCCTGGGAGATCTGGACAGGATGAAAAAGGCCTCAGATGCTTCAACCAGGTTTTTCCATGACCACATGTAATTTTCTCCTGGGAGATCCGGATAGGATGAAAAAGGCCTCAGATGCTTTAGCCAGGCTTTGTGGTGGACCACATGTAATGTGCTCCTGGGAGATCCGATAGGTAGAGCTATGTGCTCGTAATAGCCTGGGATGCTTCAGCCAGGTTTTGTGGTGAGATCACATGTAATGTGCTCCTGGGAGATCCGATAGGTAGAGCGGTGTGCTTGTAACATCCTGGGATGCTTCAGCCAGGTTTTGTGATGGGTCACATGTAATGTGCTCCTGGGAGATCCGACAGGTAGAGTCATGTGCTCGTAACAGCCTGGGATGCTGCAGCCCAATTTTGTGATGCACGTAATAAGTCCTAAGGATTCCACAGTATGGCCAGTGATGACAAAGACATGCAGGTGGTGGGCCTACATCCAGTATGAAAAAGGACTGGCTCTGTAAAAATTCCTATGAAAAATAGATTCAGGGATTGATTGAGATAGTAGCAGCAGTGATGATGATGATGACTCGATGACAATTATCCAGTGACTATGATCCATAGAAGATGACTTGTGCTAGAAGACCTATGTTATGAAATACCTTCCTAGTTAAGAGGGAGTGGTGATGTATATGTAACTTCGGAATGTATTTCACATATATGTATATTGTATTCCTATAGAGATGTTATTATTCCTCTATACGGAAGTGGTTGTATTCCTATAGAGATGTTATTATTCCTCTATATGGAAGTATCTTCATTTATATTGTAAGTGTCGTAACTTATACTTGATGGGTTATTAGACCACCTTGTTGGGGTCGGCCTTGTATAAGTCATGTGGGTCAAAGGGTTATTAGAACACCCTATTGGGGGTCGGCCATGTGGGTCAAAGGGTTATTAGACCACCCTAGTGGGGGTCGGCCCAGTCAACATTATGTTAAGTGGTTAAGTTGAGGCCGACCTAGTTGAGTAAAGGTCAAGTCAAGTTAGTGTATAAATAGAGAGTGTGTCTCTCTCATTTTACACATTCTATTCTCTCACTTACACTTGGGAGAGTGGCGCACTTGTGGAGGAGGAGGCTCTGCTGCTAGGAGAAGACTATCTCTTGTATTCTAGTTGTATCATTGCTCTATCTATCTCTGAGGAAGTTATTGGGGTTTTTCACCTTTATGGTTTTCCCCAAGTAAACTCTGTGTCTCTTGTGTGCTTGCATTATTGTGTCCATGATTGATATGTTGTAGATTTGCTGTACATGTTGTTCTCTCAGTTAAGATCCTAGATCAGATTCAAGTAAATTCTGAAAATTTAACACATTCGTGCGAATGAATTTTCGCATTTTCCTTGAAAAACATTTTGAGCACACAAATGGAGGTATGTATTACTTGAGCTTTCGAATTTAAGAAGGTAAGAGGGTTAGCGATGTTAATTAGTTAAAAGTGTGAAGTGAAGGTCCTTATAATATATTTTTATTTTATTTTATGTGCATATGTGTTTGAACTCAATGACATGGAAATGCTCAAAATAGTTAGGACAATAATGCTGAGGGAGGGGTAAGATAACAGATTGAGTGGATGATTTGGTTAAATAGTTAGGACAATAATGCTAAGGGAGGGGTAAGATGATATACTGAGTGGATGATTTGGTTAATAGAAAATGATGTTGATTATTTATTTAGCCATTAAAGAATGGACTTCTATTAAAGTTTGTGAAGTGAAATACTTAATCAATCATGATCGATTATTATTATAATCAATTATGATTGATTATCTATTTTTAGTCATTACAAGCTATGCTATAGAGCATTTTTAGCATAGGCATATTTAGCTTATGTATTTTTAATTGATAATTTTGATAATGAATCATAATGTTTAAATTGATGATGATATTTTGAAGTTTTTCAGGAAATAGAAGGCGAATTTGGCGCTTGAAGAAGTAATTGGTCATGTAGTGCACATGATCGATTCTCCAAATGCACATCATCAATATCGTCATATATTGATTCAAAGACATCAACAAGTCAAGGTAATGTTATAGAACATCTGGTGCAATTTTTGGTAGTGTTCTAGAAACAAACTATTTTTATAAGTCATTTGAAAAAATCACTTTGTTTCTATAGCCAAAGTTTCTCTGATAATTGGACTAGACCACTCAAGTAGTAAGAGCTAGTGTCTAAATTGAGCTAGTAAAAAAATCAAGTAAATATTTTTAAGGAGACATGCATATTATTATTTTTTGGAACATGTTAATAGTTTACCTTTCTTAATGTTATGTCATCATCATGCAGTAATTGGTATTGGATTTTACTATCACGTGATCCTACATACACACTTTCATTTCAATTCAAATGTCAATCATACAAGAATATGATCACCAAGCCTCTTTTAACAATATATATGATTGAGATATTTAATAAGACCATGTTTCCATCATCTCATAATTTCTCGCCTTTTCTCATTATAAAATACAGGTTAATTCCTTCTACAATTTATCCACCTCATGTCTTGATTCTTTACCCATAATCTACATTCTTTATATCAAATAGAAAATCTCATGAAAGTGTACCTTGGAAGAAGTTTATGCAATGGATGATCAACTAGGAAAATCACACCCATATAATGGATTTTCTTAATGGCACGAAAGTAGATTACTTGTATAGATAACTATGCATTCCACAAGATAAACAACCTTTGTATAAGGATTATTTATCAATTATAATAAATATATGCTTGTCTAAATTTTGCTCCTAGGGTTAGCTCTATCAGTTGAACCATCCACGAATGGTGTGCTTCCAATTGCAAGGAAATAGGTCAAAGGTTCAAAGTTGAATCCATCAGGGTTACCAACCACTTTTGTGGCTAGCGGTTGAAAACATCCTCTATCTAGATATATAGAGGAAGAGGGGGAATCCCGCGCAGTGTTTTATATGTGGCTGTGTATATCCAATGCAAGTGGAGCTTGAGATTGGGGTGGCACTTTATGTTTTTTCCCATTGGTTTCAATGTTGGTTGCATAGATAGCAGCAGAAGCTTTCTCGAAACAAAGCCAAGTAAGGATAATGGGATCAAATGCAGATGCCCAAAGATCAGGAAAAGACAATTGTGATTCTTGATTTGGTACCACTCGGAAAAAAAATTGACAATACAACTGCATTCTTGATTTTTGAGAGATTTTGGAAAAAGAAGGTTATCATTAACATTACACTTTTTGGTGACTATTGGGTAATCTTTGTTTCGTACCGACGTATGTGACCCTTTTCCAGAATTTGGCAAGATGATGTTAACTGTTGGAAATTTTATTCTCATATCAATCCATAAGGAATTATATTCAAGAATGCTATCTCAATGCTAGAGCACCTTCCTTATAGGCAGAAGGTTGGTGGTTCAATTCCTCCCTGCCCTATATATATTCTGAAACCACTAAAAAGAGATAAATGACTAAAACAATGGCCAAACTTTGCATATAAATGACCACCAGTACAACATGAGAGATAAGTGACCAAAAAAATTACCAAATTATGCGTATAAATGACCACTTTTGAGTTGGCGATCGCTGGTAGCAAATTAGCGGTAATTTATTAGGTGACAAAAAATGTGGCCATAAATTTGGTCATTAATTGTGACAATTAATGACTAAATATATGACCAAATTAATGACCAAATATACGACCAAATTTATGACCACAAGATAAGCTATAAATGACCAAGCTAAATATGACCACATTTTTGGTTGCGTGATAAATGACCGCTAATTTGCTACCAATGGTCACCAACTCAAAAGTGGTAATTTATATGCAAATTTTAGTCACTTTTTTGGTCATTTATCTCTCATTTTGTACTAGTGTAATGAGGATATTCCTTCCAGTGGTTAAATTGTAGTGAAGGATCCTACTCTGATACCAATTGTTGGATTATCCAGCAATACCAAGAGGGGGAATGAATCAATATTTCCTTCTTTTTCCTAAATTAGAGCAATTAGTAGAAGACACACAGAGAATCAAATAAGTAAGGACACAGGATTTAATTGTGGAAACCACAAACTCAAACTCATTAATAAGATGATTTTTTACAAACTATAGAAAGGATGCAACCACACCCTAGTTTTTTCCTGCTGCTACAACACCCAGAACTTCTTCCTGCTGCTGCAGACAAGGATGCAACTACACCTTGTTTTTTAGATTATACTAGAAGGAGGCTACGAACCCTGGTAGAATTCCTTCCTACCCTAGCACCACCCTTCCACCCTTGTCTGACTTCTTCAGATCTTCCAGAACATCTTTTCTTCAATCCTGGAACTTCATTGGTCTCGGCATGTTCTTGTTGTTGATTCAACTAAGACACCAAAGAGACTTTCTTCCACTTCAATCTTCTATTATATATATTCTTTACCTTGTATCATTTCTTAGTTTCAGAACAGGCTTCATGGCCTTTAACCATCACGCCTCTTCATATCTCTCATAGGTTATTCGTTAATCTATAATTCCGTGTTTTACAAATTTATTTAATTAATTAAATGATACATTTTTGCTTCATCCTCCTGGCTTGAGGGATTTCCTTCTTTCATACCTGCGAGTTCTTCCTATGCGGTCTCTCTCTATGTGGGCAACATATAAGCCCTTTTATGGTTAAGCATACAAACCCCTGCGGGCATCTTGCTAGACCCTACGGGCATCTCCAATGCTCTTATGAGCTTATCTAAGCCCTTGCGGGCATCTCCAAGGCCCTCGTGGGATTTACTTAAGCCCCTATGGCTTAACCTCTACCCCTGTAGGCATCCCCTAGACCTGGTGGGCTTAACTAAGCCCTCTTGCAGGCATTCTTTAACACTTAACCCCTTTTCAATACTTAGCCAATTTTCTCTTTTGTTCTTAATAAATTTTATTTTTTTTCTTATTTTGGTAGGTTGATATTTAACACATGTGAGAACCAAATGAGAATATAACTTCATGGTTGGATATAAAATTCACCAAGGAACAAGTTCATGTCATCTGATGAATTTTATCATCAAAGGAATACCCCCTTGCGGGCATTTCCAAATGCCTTATCAACCTACATTTGAACATCAAAACAAACTTATTCCTATTTTGGCAGACTTCTATTTCACACGTGTGAACACCAGATGGAGACCTGAAGTCATGAGCAAATGGGAAAATTACCAAAGAATGGATCCATGACATTTGATAAATTTATTTGCACAAGGACAGCCCTTGGTGGGCATTTCCAAATGACCTCTCAAACTCTTGTTCTTAACACTTAGCTAATTTTCTTCAAAACCCAGGTCACCAAGGTGATTTCATTTTTTCTTCAAACTTGTAAATTGAAGCATCTACAACATTGAGAATATCATGTTGACTTCCTATATGCCCATTTCAACCTTTGGGACTTCTTTCTCTCTTCTCAGTGGGCATTTTACTGGAGTAGTGCAAATCAAGGTGAGATGCACTTTTGGCAGTTTGATATCTTCCTCCTCAAAGACTCTTTGGGCAATCTGAGACCATGGTTGGGTGCAACAACCAGCATACTAGAGCCTAAAACTTTCATATTATTTTTCTCATCATCCTATGAGATGTGGTGGGCATTTCCCTGAGGCTACTTAGGCATATTTTACCATTAATTTCATACTTAGACAATTTGTCCAAAACCTAAAGTGGATTTTTCATTTCACCAAAAAACTTAACTAATGCCACTAGATGATGTATTACACCTCACTGAGCACACCTATGTTGATTTCACTCCTAGAATCATCTTCATTTTCCCTAGGCAGGCATTTTACTGAACTTTGGTGTAAGACTGCCTGAAACCCTGTTTTGGCAGATCCATATCTTCTTCCTCAAGCACTATCAAGTAAATGTGAGAAGATGATCAAGTAGACAAAACACACACCTACAGGATGACCATATGGTGTGGGAATTTTCTTCAATCCAAAAATTATGGTGGGCATTTCCCTATAGCAATTATGACTAATTTGACCAAAAATCCTTCTTTTGGGAGACATGTATCTTCTTCTTCAAGGAGGTTTTCTAAGAAATAGGGCCATGATTGGACAGATATTTCAACAAACTATGGGATGGCAGGTCATGGAGGGCATTTTCTTCTTGTTATGAATTATGGTGGGCATTTTCATAAGGAAGCTGCTTTAGACATTAGGAGACATTAGGACACCAACATGTGTCTTTCCAACCTAATCACACATGCCATATCAACACTTATTTTGTCATTAATGACCTCCTTTGACATCAATGAAAACCATACTCAACATGAGTGTCGCAGTATTGTTGGAGAGTTGCTTCATTGCAAGATTCATCTTTCCTTGAATCCATGGAGAAGATCCATAAAGCAATGACTACAATCCAACTTATTTTTTCACACATGCCTTCTGATAGAGATTACTTGTATGAGCTTGTTCATATGTTGAATGGAGCATAGTTGAAGGATGATGAGGAGATATGCAAGCTCAATGACGATTTGATGGCCACCCAAGATTCTTTGAGAAGCAATTAAAGTTCCCTCTTGGAATCTATGATGGAGATAGAGCAGCTTCACCAAAAGTTGTAGAGATCACATATTCCCTCCTACCTACCAGTCATCCATTCTCTTTCGGTTGATGACATTCAAAATTCTATGGAGGAATCTCATGAGATGGTGGTTCATGAGGTGCATGGTGACATGCATGTGCTTGAGGAGTTTTGGATGCAGATAATGAGTTACAAGCACATATTGTCTCCCAAAGCGAAATTAAGCTTCTTCTTGGAGTGAGTCATTCCTCCATTGAGGAGTTAGAAGAGTTCATGTTTGATGGAATAGACTTTCGTGGAGATGATGCATCCATTAGCTTGATGGATGAGTTTTGCAGTGATGAGATTTTATTCCATGACCCTACATCATTTCCTTCCACTTTTTCCATGTCAGTTGAGGAGGACGTTTGGGTCAATATTTTATTATTGATGGTGCCTGAAGAAGAGTAGAAGTCTCCCACATTCGCTCCAGTTGATCCAAGGATAGCACCATCCCCCTTCCAACAGTTGTAGAGCAATCCCATGCCTACATTTGATTCCTCCACACATAAGGTGTATATGGTTCCAAATTGACTTCAATGAGAAGGGCACATTCTGATTGCATGCACCTTTTGACCAGTGGTAAAGAGTTGAGCCAATGAGAATATTCACATAGGGAATCACTTTTATTTCCAGTTGGATCATTGGGTGGGAGTGTCTCTTTTTTCCCTATTTGGGAGAAAAGACACATGAGTGATATTCCTACTTTCATTTATGGATACTTCTTGGATACATTGTACACTTCTTGTGAGCAGCATGGGAACCCATGGAATTTTGATGATGCCTACTTTTTTGGTGATTGGACATGAGACTTTCACCCTTGTCATTTGAACAACAATTTTTTGATATTTGGTACTTGTGTGCATTGGGAACATGAATTAAATTATGATTTGCATGTGCTTGGGGAGTTTGAGGTCAGTAAAAATGAAGAGCAAGCACATGTTCATTGCCAAAGAGATTATGAGTTTCCTCTAGGTGGTAGTTGCACAATTTTGGAGGAGGTACATGATCTCACTTCCATTGAGCCAAACATGATGGATGACTGTTACAAAGATTTGGTTCACTATTATCCATCACACACACATATGGAAGCCAACACACATAGGGATGAATATTGGGTAAAAGGATTCTTTCTTTTGGTAGCACATGAGGAGAAGGAGACTTACACACTCTATATTTATGACTTGAAGGTTAGAACTTGGGGTTTGAAAAGTGCACCAGTCCCTTACCAATTTAATGAGAAACAACAAAGACATCCATTTGATATCTCCATAATGCATAGTAGTGCATGGGAGTTCCACTTGATCTAGTTAAGTGGAACAAGTAGATGAGTAATGATTTGTTGCACCAGAGAAAAGATGGCACATGGGGAATCTACAAGCTTTCCATTTCAAGGATCACTAATATGGATTTTTTATTTATCCACTGATTGGGTGGATAGATACATGAGATATTTGAGTACCCCATGGGGTAAGTTTCTTGTTTTCATCAGTGGAAATTTTATGGACACATCATTCACTTTTTGTGAGCAATTGTATGGGCATTTATGGCTACTATGTGATGTTTTCAATATACCTGGATGGACATGGGATTGTAACCTATGTCTTATGGATGGAAATTGCAGTGCTAGTTTGCACATGGCTTATGAGGAGATTCAATCTTCCTTTGTAAGTGATGAAATTCCAGTTGGGTGGAATGATCCAAACATCTGACTCCATGATGATATATTCTTTATGTTGATACTGATGTTTGGGAGGATCCAGTTAAGATAATGGGACCCTGGAATTCTTTGGAATGATATTTTTCCACAAGCAACAATTCCATTGATATACATACAACATAGATAGTGGGATATAGTAATTCTTTGGCATTATGGATTGCTTGGGATGGCATTGTCATCTAGAGGAATGTAGCACAAAAAGTGGGACCATGGCATTCAGTTTTTGCAGTTGGGGGTTGGATAGATGCATAGGAGACAATTTTACTTTTTGATGAGAGAGTAATGATCAGAGCGTTGCAGCAAAAACATGGTGGAATAATGGTATTTAGCTTGGAGTTGATGATTCCAATTCCAGACAACCAACAACATATTTTGAGGAGTGAATTCATTGGTTTGATTCATAGATGGTTGGAGTTGGTTTATTGCTTGAGGACAAGCAATTTTGGGAGGGGGGACTTTCATGTCCCCATTTTGACAACACCAGGAAGTATCCAATGACACATCAAGCCCTCATGGATCTTATTGAAAATAAATGAATTAATTAATGAGGGGATAACATTGGCTAATTACCCTAGGCAATTAAATTAACTTGGAATAAAATTTAGACTATAGTTTTTTTAATAAATTAAATTGGAAGTGACGTAATTATTATTTTTATATTTAATTATTATTAAATGTGGTAATGCATTGGATGAGGGTGCATAAGGAGATAACGATATATCAATGAGTTTTCAACCAAATAGGAAAGTGAAAGAAAAGCAGAGCAAATCAAAATAGAAGGAGATTGGCAAAAGCAGTGAAATGCAAGCAAGTGCATAAAGCATGAAAGTGTACAAAGTATTCAAGTATTGAAAAGAAACTAGTCTTGAAAAGCAGAAAACATAGGGAAAGCAAGAAGGGAAAATTTTCCAAAATGGAATAAAATCCAATCAATATGAAAAGTAGAAAACATCAGGAAAATCCAAGAGGGTGCAGTTTCCAAAAAGAAGAAAGCTAGAAAGAATGGAAAAGTAGGAACATTACAACTCAGTCAAGGAAGGAAAATTGGATGAGTCCAAGGAGGTTCATTAGAAATGTGGCTTGATCAACAAGTCATACAATTTGTAAAAGGATGATGGCGCACCACTTTCATATCTTTTGAAAATTTATCATTTTTTAATGAGTAAGATCTGAGCTTCTCTAGGCTTTGATGATGCACCCTTAGCCACCTGTGGGAGATGTGACCCATAGTTCATGTTCCAATCTTTTGAATATGGTACATTACATCCATTAATTTCTTATTTTAAGATATGATCTATCCCCCTATCATGTAGATATTGATCCTTCAGAGTGGATGCGGAGATCCAAGCAGAGTTGAGGTGATTTCAGGTGGTTTTGATGAGTCTCACTTTGAGAGAGAGATCAGTTGGATAGATTGCAAGGAGTTTAAGAAGTATATATAACATCCCATGATAATATAGTATCTCATTGACATCCTACAGATCAGATTCAGTGATTACACTTCTCCTTCTTACTCTTCTTGAAGCACTCTTCTCCATTCATTGTAAAAATTCAAGAATTGACAACTCTCTGTAATGTCTGAGATATGACACTTCTATGTATTTATTAATAATATTAGTGCTTGTTTGATGATTCATATTTTATTTATTTTTTAGACATATTAACCATCAAAATAAGAATTCAAGATCCTTAGAGTTTGTTTGTGCTTAATGTTCTCAAGACTAGCTCTTTAGTCATTTTCATTTGACTAGTTTTGTAATATACTTTATTAAACGTTATATGAATGTCTATTTTTAGTTATTTCGATCATATGGGGTGCCTAAGACATATATGAATCTCATATAGGTCTCAAATTGACTATTTGTAACTCTCTTGGCCTGTTTGGAAGAGCTAGAAAACAAGCTAGTTGAGCTGTCCTCCATAGCGATCTTTCTCTTTGGAACTCCAAACTCAGTCAAATCCTCCCAAAAATTCAGAAAATATTACCCAGTAGTATATTCGGGGATTAATTTATGATATACACACTCTGGTTGATTTCAAGTGTAAGTGAATGAGTCTAGTATGCATATGTTGGTGTGCCCAAGAATCCTTGTATAGACAGCAGTGGTAGCTACTGTCGAAGAATAAATTGCCCTAGTACATTGTGCATAGGACTCTGAATCTAGGCTTGATTATGATATGATTGATGTTTTACACTCCTTAACATATTTTTCATATCCAAAAGGTCCAACCATCAAGCTCTTCCGGGGTTTATCTGTGTCCAAGACTAGTTTCTTCATGACTAGTTTTGAAGACTAGTTTCAGTTGTGTTAATTTGTGCTCTGAATTTTAAATGTGAGATAATATCCTTTGAAATATGATTTACGGATATTACATGCAAGAATGTTGAAAGAAGACTCTAGAATGCACAATCATTGCTTGTTTAACTATCGGGAGTGCATAAACAACAAGAAACTCAATAGTCTTGAAAGTGTGCAAGTCTTGCCAATCAGAAGATGCTTTTAGTTAGTAAAGGGTGCACAAGTTCCAAGAAGGATACAACAATTGAAGTTGTTTATGTGCAAACCCACAAGTTGATGATACATCAGGTGTGCAACACCCACAAAGGATGGTACATAAAAGGTAAAAGAATCATCAAGTTGAAGAGCAAGGATGCACACATACCTCAAAGAAATGGTACATCACGAGCGCAAGAGTACATCACTAAGGTATAAGTCCCACTAAGTTGTGGACCATGGATGCGCAAGACCCACAAAGGATGACACATTAGCGGTGCAAAAGATGACATGTGGAAAAAGAACAATCTGTAAATTATGGAAAAAGTGATGCCACACCCAACTTCTGGACATCCAATCCTTGCAAGACATGTATAAATAGATATGCAAGTTGGAGATTCAAAATCTGCTCAATGGTGAGATTGTAGAGATTTATTTGGAAAATACAGATTTATATTCAGGGCATCAAGGGCTCAAGGACAGAACAACAACATCTATCAAGGATCCAAGTGTGCACGTATAGTGGAATGATAGAGCTGATGGTGCACATAATGATGTTGTAGATCTATCTCAGATGCACAAATACTAAAAGGAAGAAACAAAATAGTATGCGTAATTGCATGAAGAATGAATGAAAATATTGCAGACATCATGCAGATAGTCACAAATTTTGTAAGTAAGGAAGTAGCATAGAAACGGAACTGAATTATATCAAAATATCCACAGATGTTTAGTTGATGTACAAAGACTAAAGTAAAGTGTGCGAAGTTGAGAAGTCGATTGGATGTGCGATGACAGAGAAGCAATAGGATCCAGTAAGCACGTAATGATGAGGGTGATATGAAACAAGTGTGTTAAAATTAAAGGATGAATCAATTGATGCATGACATGTCACAGATTATCTAAAAGACTGTGGCACTTAAACAAAACAGACACATCAGTATGTGCACAGTTCCATCTATTACTGGTGCATTATCTCAGAGCAACAAACTATTAATTTAAAGCAAAGTATCAGTTGGTGAGTGCAGTTGCACAGTAACATATTGACAAGGCATAACTTGGCGCAGACTGTAGAATCATCAAGCACACAGTACATGAATTAAGACATCAACATAAGTGTTTAATTGAGAGGAATGAGAAGTCAAGTGATGTATGCAACACAACGATAGTGATTCATTTGCATACAAAGTTAGCACACAACATCACTAATATCATAAGATCAGAAGTGTGCATGATTTGGAAGTTCAGTAAGTCAGAATCGCATATTGGATATATGAGCGGAAGGATGGGGCAAGGAGAAGGGGGTTGTATCCTCCTTCCAGTTGGTGTTGGATAACATAGGGAGTTGGAGATTCCTTTGGGTGGGTGCATATAGAACTAGGGGGTCGATGCCTCCTTCCAGTTGGTGTTGGTAAATACAGGAAGTTGGTGCTTCCTTGAATGTATTCTTTTCATTACAAAAGAGAATTCTGTGGTTTTCTCCTGATTGGGTTTCCACATCAAAATTCTTGTATTTTGTGTTCCTTTTCTTCGTGCATATATGGATGAATGATTTTGTTTGTATTGGATGCATAACTACAAATCAAGATTAATTTAAGACTAATCTATTAAAGAAGGTAAACATTGTTGATAATCGTGCTAATACTGATTCACCCCCCCTCTTAGTATTAAATTGATTCCAACAATTGGTATCAGAGTAGGTGTCTTTGGTAACAGATTAACATCTGGAATATAGATCATTATGTAGATATGGACAAACAAGAAGGTCTTTCCACTAACATAGCACCAAGGTTTGACAACACCAATTATACCTTCTGTAAGGTCAGAATGGAAATATACTTGCAATCACTAGGAGTATATGTTCATAAATATATTGTTGATGGTTACAATATCCCAGCAGGCGTACCAGTTAATCCAACACAAAGAAGAATCTATGAAAACAATGAAAAAGCTAGAAACACGCTGCTATGTGGTTTGGAAGATAATGAATTCATCAAGGTTATGCACTGCGCTTTAGCCAAGGAATTTTGGGACAAAACTACTCTGGAGTATTTGACTCTATGAGAATGAAAGATGAAGAGAACATTACCTATTATTTCTTAACAGTAGATGAGATAGTTAACTCTATCAAAGTTCTTGGGGTTACTTTGGAAGAATAATTTGTGGTATAGAAAATATTGAGAACTTTACCCACAAGGTTTGATGAAAATGTGTCTATGTTAGAAGACCGAGCTAATATTCAAGACCTAGAGAAGGATGAGCTTCAAGGTATTTTGACTGCATATGAGATGAGAACTAAGAAAGAGACTCCCCTGACAAAGGAAGATGCATTTAAATCCATTGGAAAGGATAAGCATGATCATGACAAAGAATTTTATGATGAGTCGGATGATGAGGAATCAAACTTTGTCAAAAATCTGAAGAGAGGATGAGGTAAGTACAAGAAAAATTTTCCCTTCAAATGTTTCAGATGTGGAGGAGTAGGTCATTATGCCTCTTGTTGATGTATATGTAACTTAGGAATGTATTTCACATATATGTATATTGTATTCCTATAGAGATGGTATTATTCCTCTATAAGGAAGTGTCGTCACTTATATTGTAAGTGTCGTAACTTATACTTGATGGGTTATTAGACCACCTTATTTGGGGTCGGCCTTGTATAAGTCATGTGGGTCAAAGTGTTATTAGACCACCCTATTGGGGGTCGGCCATGTGGGTCAAAGGGTTATTAGACCACCCTATTGCGGGTCGGCCCACTCAGCATTATGTTATGTGGTAAAGTTCGAGCCTACATGAGTTAGGTAAAAAGGCAAGTCAAGTCAAGTATAAATAGAGTGCGGGAGGCACTCTATTTGCACACTCACTTCTCACACATGCACTCAAGGAGGAGTGGCGCACTTATGGAGGAGGAGGATCTGCTGCTAGGTTATGGCTATCTCTCTTGGTTGGTTGTATCATTGCTCTATCTATATCTAAGGAAGTTATTGGGGTTTTTCACCTTTATGGTTTTCCCCAAGTAAATCTTTGTGTCTCTTGTGTGCTTGCATTATTGTCTCCATGTTTGATATGCTGTAGATATGCTGTACGTGTTGTTCTCTCAGTTAAGATCCTAGATCATATTGAAGTAAATTCAGAAAATTTAACACCTCTAAGTGTACTTACAAATAAAATGGAGAAATTCACAGCTACGAGGAATCATGTTCATATGATCGTAAGACTACGTGATCTCAACATAGACCCGAAAATGAAAGGAGGATTCCAAAACAGAGGAAGAGTCTGTATACTAAGGAAGGAAGCAATTCATTTGAAAGAAGTGACTGCATTGAAGAACCAAAAGAAGTACTTTTCATGTCTCATGTGGAAGAATAAAGCATAGATGAAAAGAAGAAGAGTAGTTCGAAGAATAATCCAAATGCGCAAAACAAACCAGGAACACTAAACAAATACTTCTTTAGTGGATACTTCAAAACACCTCCAAAGACATTTACATCTACAAAGCCAGTTGCGGAGGTCAATATTGATAGTCAATATGAAGAAAATGAAGATACTGCAGACATTGACTGGGAAGGTGAATTGATCAATGCCCTGGATGACTTAAAGAAGTCAAGGAACAAGAATAAATTCTCATAGGGATAGTTGTTGAAGTATGAAGAACACGACAATCCATTTCAAGAATCTCTTGATGCAGAAATTTGTGAAAAGTTAACCAAGTATGAGATTCAACTGATTTTGACACAAGAAAAGTTTAATGTGCTTGAGGAAGAGAAACCTTCTTTGAAAGACTCTTTGGAAGAACTAGTATAGGAAATCAAGATGCTGACAAATCAACTTGAGGAGAAGGACAAAGAGATATTTTTTCTAAAAGAAAAATTGATTGAAGCAAAGGGAAATAAACAAGTCCAAGATGCAATAGTGATTTGCACACATCCCGAAAAAAACAAGGTAGGTATTGATGATGAAGTTAAGTTTGTGATAGAGAATATTTCCCTAATCAGGTTAAGTCCTTCAAGTATGATGATTCCTTAAACTACAAATATATTCAATGTACTAACCAGAGAAGGATCAAAAGACTGAAGTGAACAAGGTGCAATTGTTTTGATCATATTGCAAAATATTGTCAAACTGTGAGATTCTATGCATGTGATGGTTTTGGACATGAGACTATGTACTATGGAAAAGTAGTGAACTATCCAGATGAATATTTATTGCACAAAGGAAATTGCATTCAAAAGGACTGCAGTGAAAAATATTTGGTTCTTAATCAAAACAGAAGTGCACACAACAAGGCTTGGGTAAGGAAATCTCCTCATAAGTATGCCGAATATGTTGACAATCCAATTGCATCTAATGAAACAAGCAATTGTTTCCTCTCTAGTTAATCCCATAAGGATTAAGTGAGACCCTTGAGTTCAACATGATGTATAGTAAGGAATTCAAGGGGTATGTTAGTTAGGTGTGTGGTTATAAAGTGTGTGTCGCAGTATTCATTATGGTTTTACAAGGTTATGTGTTAAGTTGGTAATGTCATAGAAAAGGAAAATTCAAATACATGCATACATTAAGTTGTTATCTTGCACAGTATAGAATAGAGTAGTTGTTTGAATTCAGTAGTGCAAATGCAAAAAGAAAAATTCTTACAAAAGGAAAAAAACATTGTTGAAAGATATACATGAGAGTGCCTAAAATGGAAAATTTTCATTATATTCAAATATGTTTACAAAAATGCATGATTCAAGACTCCATGCTAAGGCCAAAAATGGCATATACAAGAGGATGAATAAGGGTGGAAAAATTGAAACATGATAAAGCATTCTACAACCGCATCTCAAGGTCAATTGCTTAATCTGGCTGGTTTGCAAGATGAAGTTCCAAATCCAATGGCACCAATTTTGTATAGTTTGAAGAAGGATGCATGGGAAGAAGCTAGAAAGTTGCAAATGATGATGGTTCAACTTGTTGAGGTAGAAGTAAGGACAATTCATCTAAAATCAGTTGTTGTTGCTGCTCCATATTTTCAACCCGATAGCTCAAGTGGATTAGTTGCTTAGAATGTCTAAGATACATCTACAACTTAGTATACTAATATTGGTACTCAGCGTTCTCCATCAGTCGTTTCCAAGAACCCATGTCACCTCTCAAACGTGTGAACTCAGTTTGTTGAGTCTGAATGGAAAGTTACACATTCTCAAGGGAATTGCACATTTGGTGATAGAAGGAGTCCATTGGAAGAAAGGAGAAGAACTGGAAGACAATGTGACATGAAAATGAAGAAGTACTAATGGTGATGAACCAAGCATTGTTCATGGAACTCTTATAGATTTGAATGGAAGGAGTTCATGTGCATGAAATGAACTTGATAAGATATGAATTCAATATTGCACAAGTTGAAGGTGGTGGAGTCTCCAAAATTGAATGTTGAATTTAATAGGTGATGAAAGGATGTACAGAAAGTGAAAAATTCAATTCATTTGGTCATGTGATGAAATGATGTTGCACAAAAATATCAAGTACAATTATGACACGTAATATCTCTCACACGAACTAAGTATATCTGGTTTAATGTTGAGTTGGCGGACAAATGCGCCAAATATTTTGTTGTCATAGAAAGAGATGCGACATATGAAGCATTTAAGCGCGGAATGGAAGCAAATGAAAATACAAAGCGGAATGAGTAAAAGATGTTAGCAATGCGCAGTTGGCATGAAAGGGGGCCTACATGGATCACTGCGCAAAGAATGATGTAGTTTTGTGACAGGAACAAGAGATCAAGATGAAGGAGTAATGTAACACCTGTATCAGGAAAGCAATCAAATATATTTCTGAAGGGATATCACTGCAGAATTATAGAAAATAAATGAAGAATAAATACAGGGGGAGTCATCTCTAAAAACAATTGAGGTAGAGGCCAGTACAAAAATAAAATAAAAGGAGAACCTACATTGTGCATGTAATGGCACCTCTTTGCCATTGATGTCAAAGGGGGAGAATCTCATGAAGCTGATAGAAAAGTTGGGAGTAATGCATGAAGCTAGATATACATCAAAAGAGAAGAATCAACATAGTGGTAATTGTAGAAACTGGCATAAAGACGACTATACATATGGTCTATGCAGAAGTAACAAAAAGTAGAGGAAGTACTGACTTTAGAAACTACATAAGACAAAAGCCTAAAGAAATCAGGGGGAACACATACATAGGGGGAGCCCTACGACGAGTACATGTGAAGCATACAATTGAGAGAATATCATACACAACTTCATAAGATGTTGACATCAATTCCAAAGGGGTATATTAGTGAAATTTGGTTGTCATTAATGTCATCTAATGTCAAATAGGATGTCAATTGATTCAATATGAGTAATTGACATCAACTGATGTCAAAGCAAATACATCATTCCTATGCTATCTTAAAGAAGTATATGGAATCTACTTTGAAGAAGCATATGCACAAGATGGTGAAGGACATGGATACTAGTGTGAAGAATTATATCTAGAAGTTCCATCCAGTCTGAAGATGTGTGTCCAAGGATACTTCATGCACGATTAACATGAACAAGCACATAAGGAAGGTCCATCATGCAGATCCGGTCTAAAGAGGTACATAAGCAATGTATCCTATGTTGGAATATTTAAACCCCATATATGTCATTTAATACCTTAGGATAGAATTATTGATCATTTTTTATTAATCCCTAGGTGTTAAACTAGGTAGTTGGCTAAAATATACATTATGTGGACCACAAGTCATCATTGTGTGGACCACAATAATCCTAGACTCACCTAGGCACATTTCTGAAAATTATGGATAAGATTTGCCTTGATTCTAGCTGATATTATCCAATTCTGGAATAGAAAGGATCCTTACTGCTTTTTACTTACCACTTTTTGGTGAAAGGTGAAAGTTAGTTGACTAGTCTTAACTGTTTTTTGACCAACTCATCCTCCATGATGTTTATTCCTTCCAAATTATGGATTTAGCATGATTTTTCATCGTAAATCACCATCTGATCACTAACTCAGAAATTCATGAGCCTTAGAGGTGACTTGGAAAGCACACTTTCCACCTAGGGGGTTTTGCATATTTTTAGTAAGCCTACTTTTGTGAGGATTCGAATGGCAAACTTTTTATTTCAAATCTCTGATTTAATGTTATATATTTGCAGCCTATTAATTTCCCAAGTTTGGCTAATGTATTATTATTCAATAGAGAAATTTTGTTTGGATCATACTTTACTGTTTTTCAGTGTTCTTGACTAGTTGTGTGAGATAACTTGTGAGAGGATGGAATTTATTGATCATATCTTGGTCTAAACTAAATTTCACATGGTATCAAAGATATAAATCTATTATCTTATCCTTCTATTGTCTTGCAGGATCCAACCAGTCTCAAGAAGGGCGCATTCAGTTATCCAGAGGGTGCATTCATTCACCCATAGGGCACAACTGAGCATCTAGAGGCGCACCCAAACCACTCCAAAATATATTTTAGATCTTCCATGGATCAGTCACATCATATCATCCTCACTCCATTCAATTATTTTGACTGGAAAGCGTAAATGGAGATCATGTTGAGGAGCAAAGGCCTCTACATGGTGACTATGGCAACTGAAACTGAGCCTACCTTAGCAATTGGGAAGGAAAAGTGGCACAACACAAGAGATGAAGCCTATGGTCTCCTGTGTATCAGCACATTCAGGGATCTTGTATTCCATCTAGATGGTCCCACCACTCCAAATGAAGTCTGGGAGAAGCTCCAAGATTTGTTTGGGAAGATAGATGAATGGAGAGGCCACCAACTGGATAATGAACTAGTTTCACTGAGTCCACAGAATTTCAAGAACCTTCAAGACTTCTTCTCAAAGTTCAAGTCACTTGTTATTCAATTGAAGAAATGTGGAATTGATAAAAAACATGAGCAATTGATCTTGGCCATTCTCTCCAAGCTTGGCTCAGATTATTCAGTATTTGTTTCAAACTTCCATGCTACAAGAAAGGTAGTTCGAAACTGGAAGAGTCCTACTGTGTCAGAATTTATGTAATCTCTTACACAAGAACAAGACAAGTTGGTATTTATGGGAGAAGTAAAAAATCCATCAAAATATCATTGTTTGAATGTTGGAGATTCAAAGAGTTTGAAAGGCAAAAAGAAGGGAAATTTCAAGAAACCCACTTATCAAAAGAAAGACAAATAGAAAGTTCATGAAGACTCCTCCAACTTCAAGAGGAATCCAAATAAGAAGCAAGAGAAGGAAAAGTGCACCTATTGCAATAGGGGCTTTCATCCTGGGAGATCCTACATGAAGAAGACCATTGATCAAATGGCTCAACTCTTGGAGAAAGAAAATATCCCTCTTCCTGAGAGTGCAAGAAGGAAGGAAGGAGGATAAATTTTGAAGATAGGGAGCGAGTGCATGCTTTGATGGGAACATCCAAGCCTACCTCTTTCATCATAGATTTTGGAGCTTCAAGGCACCTGGTGTCTACAAGAGAGATATTTTCCTCTCTTGATTCTTCTAGTGATCCAACCATTGTGTTGGGTGATGATTCTGAACTTCAAGCAAAGGTAAAGGAAGTATTGATCTAGATTTTGGTTCATTCACTAATGTGTTGTATGTTCCAAGACTTGCTGCAAACCTTTTGTCAGTATATCAGATGACTCACACTAGATCTCCCAAAAGGGTTATCTTCACACCTAATGATGTTGAAATCTATGAAATGTAAATAGGCCGAATTGTTTCCTTCGATTCTGCTGACCATAGATCAAAAATATATAGATTCTCTCATTTTGTGCCTTTCCCATCACCTTTTTCTCTACTTACCCATGCCAATGAATCAAGCAAATTTTGGCATGAAATATTTGGTCACCTAAACTACAAATACCTCTCTCAACTCCATGAGAAGGACATGGTCATAGGGTTTCCCAATATTAAGTTTTCTAAAGGTGTTTGTCAAAGCTGCATCCTAGGAAAGCACCCTGAGCATAAGTTTGAAAGAGGAAAAAATGAGCGAACCTAAGCACCCCTTGATCTTATTCACAGTGACATATCAGGTCCATTCCCCCATGAGTCTTTGAACCATTCCAAATACATCCTAACCTTCATAGATGACTTTTCTAGATATTGTTGGATCTTTTTCCTCATGTTAAAGTCAGAAGTGTTCAATTTGTTCAATCTTTTCAAAGCCTCAGTTGAGAACCATTCTAGTATACATATCAAGATCCTTAGATCTGATAATGGTGGGGAATACATTAAATATGATTTTCAGCAATTTTGTGCCTCTTCTAGCATACAGATGCAACACATTGTTCCCTACACACCTCAGCAGAATGGTGTTGCTGAGAGGAAGAACAAATCTCTCAAGGAGATGGACACATGCATGCTTGAGGCCAAGTCTTTGTCTCCAAGACTTTGGGCTGAGGCAATAAATTGTGTAGTGTACATACAGAACAAATTGCCTCACAAAGCATTAAAAGGAATCACTCCTTTTGAAGCTTGGACTGGGCACAAACCTGATGTTTCTCATTTCAAGATTTTTGGCTCCAAGGCTTGGGCTAGAATACCACTTGAGAAGAGGAGGGCCATGCAGCCCCAAAGCCAACCATGTATTTTTGTTGGTTATTCAAAAGACTCCAAGGGATAAAATTTGTTGAGAATTCCCTCTCAAAAATCCGTCATTGAGAGGAGTGTTCAATTCGAAGAAGAGCCCTCGCAAAGTGTTGAAATTGGAGAACCCTCCACACCACCACCTGGATGTGTAAGTGATGCTCTTTTTGAATTTTCTGATTCTGACATTTCTGATGATGAAGACCATTTTATTATAGATCCAAATTCACCAACAAGGACTAAGTGGTATTCTAAGACTCTTCAAGCAGTTGGTGAACTTGTGGGAAATCGTCAAGATACTAGGAGGACTAGATCACAATTTGAGAATGCTCTCAATGTGAATGATCCTTATCTATGTGAGAGATGTTTTCTGATGGTTGATTCTAATCCTTAGAAATATGAGGAATCCTCACATGATCCAATATGGCAATATTCCATGGATGAGGAGTTTCATTCACTGCAAAAGAATGAGACATGGGAGCTAGTTAAGCTCCCCCAAGGCAGAAAATTGGTAAGGTGTAAGTGGATCTTCAAGAATAAATTTGCAGCTGAAGGTGCAGCAGTGAAATATAAGACTAGACTGGTGGAAAGGGATTCTCCCAAGTCCATGTCCTTGAATGCAATGAGACTTCTGCACCAGTTGCACAGAAGGATTCGATAAGACTAGTTCTGGCAATTTCTGCATCCAAGCGCTAGGAAGTGCATCACATGGATGTCAAAAGTGCCTTCCTCAATGGATATATTGAGGAATAGATATATATGCAGCAGCCATAAGGCTATACATCTGATCCTAAATATGTGTACAGGTTGAAGAATTCCTTATATGGGCTTAAGAAAGCCCCTAGGGCTTGCTATTCCAAAATGGACAACTTTCTCTTGTCACAATCTTTTGCTAGATGCAAATATGATCCAAATGTTTACATGAAGTTGATTGATGACTCAATATTGATTATTGTGTTATATGTTGATGATATACTAATCACAGATAGCTCTATTGATCAAATAGCTTCATTAAAGACTGATTTGCATCAAGCTTTTTCCATGACTGACTTGGGAATTCTTAAGCAATTTTGGGGGCTTGAGATTTCTCAAACTGAGAATGGAACTAAGGTATCTCAGTCCAAATATGCATCTGATTTTCTAAAGAATCTCAATATGGCTGATTGCATTCCTTCAAAGACTCCCTTCCTTTCAGGAGTCAGACTTGAAGAAGTAGATTCTACACCATTGGTGGACAACACCTTGTATAAGAAGCTAGTTGGCAATTTATTGTACTTGACTCATACTCAACCTGATATTGCATATGCAGTGAGTGTGGCCTTAAGATACATGGAGCAGTCACATGAGCTTCATTGTAGGGCTGCAAAAATAATATTGCATTATGTGAAAGGAACCAAGTCTGATGGGATTCATTATGTTGCAGATTCTAGCCTTGATCTTCTTGGCTTTACTAACTCAGATTGGGATGGTGATAGCCTAGATAGAAAATACACTTCTGGATTTGTTTTCATGCTTGGAGGTGGCCCTATTTTCTGGTCCATTAAGAAATAGAGTGCAATTTCACTATCTTCAGCAGAGTCTAAGTACAGAGAAGCAGTGAATGCTGCTACTCAGTGTGTGTGGTTGTAGGGTATTCTTTCAGAGTTTGGGATTTCCTTTAGCACTCCCACAATCATCTTTTGTGACAATCAAAGTGTTATAAGGGTCTCAAGTGATCCAGTACAGAGGAAAAGTACCAAGCATAGAGAGATCCATATGCACTACATCAAGAGATTAGTGCATGATCACATCATTGATCTGCAGTATTGCCCAAAAACTGAGCAAATTGTAGACATCTTCACCAAATATTTCACTGAGAAGACTTTCAGCTATCTAAGATCACTACCTGGGATGGTTGAACATGTGGTGGAGTGAAGGATTGATTAGCAGTATTTCAATTTTGACTATGTCCATTTTTTAGGGGAGGTTTTTCCCATGAGGTTTTCCTTCTTTCCTTGTTTTGTGGACAAGGCAGTATGTTAAAGGGTGACCATGCCTAGTTGTTGGGCCCTATTTTATTTCTGATTTTTAGCACATAAAGTCAGACTTAAGGGGGGGTGTTGGAATATTTAAACCCCATCTATGTCATTTAATACCTTAGGATAGCATTATTGATCATTTTTTATTAATTCCTAGGTGTTAGACTAGGTAGTTGGTTAAAATATACATTATGTGGACCACAAGTCATCATTGTGTCAACCACAAGCACCCTAGACTCACCTGGGAGAATTTATGAATATTTCTGATAATATTTTCTTTGATTCTGGCTGATCTTATCCAATCTTGGAATAGAAAGGCGTCTTACTACTTTTTACTGATTTTTACCACTTTTTGGTGAAAGGTGAAAGCTAGTTGACTAGTCTTAACTGTTTTTCGGCCAACTCATACTCCATGATGTTTATCCTTCCAAATTATAGATTTAGCATGATTTTACTTCATACATCACCATATAATCACTAATTCAGAAATTCGTGAACCTTAGAGGTGACTTGGAAAGAACACTTTCCACCTAGGGGGGTTTTGCATATTTTTAGTAAGCCTGCTTTTGTGAGGATTAGAATGGAAACCTTTTTCTTTCAAATCTCTAATGTAATGTTATATATTTGCAGCATCTTAATTCCCAAGGTTGGATGATGTATTATTATTCAATAGCGAAATTATGTTTGCTTCATACTTGACTGTTTTTCAGTGTTCTTGACTAGTTATGTGAGATAACTTGTGAGAGGATGAAATTTCTTGATCAGATCTTGGTGTGAACTAAATTTCACATCCTACTACACATGGTACCATTGCATATATCAATTCCACCAAGTCATACTCTCTCAAGTAAGCAGCCAAAGAACTCGTTGGACAAAGGTACATGTGCACAAGCAACCAAGGAGTTTGTTAATAAAAGATACACGTACGCAAGCATGTTGAAATAAGACTCTGGAATGCACAATCATTGCTTGGTCAAATATCAGGAGTGCACAAATAGTAAGAAAATGAATAGTCCTGAAAGCGTGCAAGCCTTTCCAATCATAATACGCTTTCAGTTAGTAAAGGGTGCACAAGTTCGAAGAAGGATACAATAGATGAAGTTGTTTATGCTCAAACCCCACAAGTTGATGATACATCATGTGCAAAACACCCAAAAGACTCATCAAGTTGAAGAGAAAGGATGTGCACATACCTCAAAGCAATGGTACATCAAAAGCACAAGAGTACATCACTAAGGTATAAGTCCCACTAGCTTGTGTACCATGGATGTGCAAGACCCACAAAGGATGACACAGCAGTGGCATAGAGGATGACATGTGGAAAAAGTACAATCCGTGAAGTATGGAAGAAGTGATTCCACTCCCAACTTGTGGACATACAATCCTTGCAGGACATGTATAAATAGAGATGCAAGTTGGAGATTCGAATTATGCTCAATGGCGAGATTGTAGAGATTCAATTGGAAAATACATATTTATATTCAGGGCATCAAGGGATTGAGGACATAACAACATCATCTAATGAGGAGCTAATGTGCACATACAACGGAATGATACAGCTAATGGTGCGTAGAATGATATTGTAGATATGTGATGGATGCACAAATACTGAAAGGCATAAACACAGAAGTATGCACAACTGCGTGAAGATTGAATGACAGGAT
Source organism: Larix kaempferi (assembly GCA_027924585.1). Taxonomy (NCBI): domain Eukaryota; kingdom Viridiplantae; phylum Streptophyta; class Pinopsida; order Pinales; family Pinaceae; genus Larix; species Larix kaempferi. The sequence goes on from BSBM01000104.1 coordinate 3,730,716, forward strand.
TGCAAACATCACGCAGAAATTCACAGACGTTGTAAGTAAGGAAGTAGCACATGAACATAACCAAAGTATATCATAATATGAGCATATTTTTAGCTGATGCATGAAGACTGAAGTAAAGTGTATCAAGTCGAGAAGTCCATCTGATGCACGAAGACAGAGCAGCAGGATCCAATAAGTGCATCATTATGAGGATGATCTGAGACAAGTGTGTTAAACTAAAAGGACAAATCAATTGATGCACATCATGTCACAGATTGTATAAAATATTTTGGCACTTAAACATAATGGGAACATCAGTAAGTGCGCATTTGCATTTGTTATTGGTGCATTATCTCAGAGAAGCAAACTATCAATTGAAAGCATAGTATTAGTTGGTGAGTGTAGTTATGCAATAGTAGACCGACAAAGCATACCTTGGTGCAGACTGCGGAATCAACAATCACATAGTACATGAAGTAAGACATCAGCATAAGTGTAGAATTTAGAGGAATGAGAAGTCAAGTGATGTATGCATAAAAGTGATAGTGATTCGTCTGCATACGAAGCTATCGCAAAACATAATTAATATCATAATATAACAAGTGTGCGCTAGTTGGAAGGTCAGGAAGTTAGAATTGTATATTGGATATCTAGGCAGCAAGATGGGGCAAGGAGCAGGGGGTTGTAGCCTCCTTCTAGTTGGTGTTTGAGAACATAGGGAGTTGGAGCTTCCTTTGGGTGGGTTCCTATGAAACCAGGGGCTTGGTGCCTCCTTCTAGTTGGTGCTGGTAAATACAGGAAGTTGGTGCTTCCTTGAATGTATTATTTTCATTACAAAAGATCATTCCATGGTTTTCTCCCGATTAGGTTTCCACGTCAAAATTCATGTGTTCTGTGTTTTTTCTTCTTGGTTCATATATGGATGAATGATTTTTTTTGTATTGGATGCATAACTAAACATCAATATTAAGTTAAGACTATTCTGTTAAAAAAGGTAAAAACTACTAATAACTTAGCTAATACGGATTCACCCCCCCTCTCAGTATTCAATCAATTCCAATAGGACCTGTTGATGTATATGTAACTTTGGAATGTATGTCACCTATGTATATTGTACTCCTATAGAGATGGTATTATTCCTCTATACGGAAGTGTCATCATTTGTATTGACAAGTGTCACAAGTGTCGCAACTTGCATGTGATGGGTTATTAGACCACCAAGTGTGGGGTCGGCCCTGATTAGTATTACCATGGGTTATTAGACTGAGTTAGACAAGTCGGCCCTATTAGTTTATTAGGCAAGTCAGGTCATGTATAAATAGAGTGCGGCAGGCACTCTATTTGATCATCTCATTATTCACTTCTACAATACTCGTAAAGTGGCGCACTAGTGAGGAAGGAGGAGTAGCTTATAGGAGAAGACTATCTCTTGTACTTGGGTTGTATCATTGCTCTTTCTATCTCTGAGGAAGTTGTGGGGTTTTTCACCTTTATGGTTTTCCCCAGTGAAACTATGTGTGTCTATTATCTCATGTGATTTCTTGGTGTGATTGATATGCATTGTTATACTTGATATGTTGTACATGTTATTCTCTCAGTAAATATCCTAGAGTATATTGAATTAATGCTCAAAATCTAACATGGTGTCAGAGCTAACCTGAGAAAAAGACACTATGCAGTTGCGAAAACTATGGTTTCTATTTATTGGGTTTCTCAAAACATATTTTGGAAAAGAAATATGATAGGTTGAATCTCCTCAGCAAGGTGAATCTTTCTGTCCGATCATCTCTCAATTCTAGGCACTTTTATTTTTTGCCCTAAAAATTAGGGTTTCCACAAAAAAAGGAATTTTTGAAATCTGAGACCATATCTAGAAGCTCCTTGGAAAAATCAAAGTTTAGAGCTTTGGATCGAACTTTTTGGTTGGGTGAAGCTCCGGGAAACTCAAACCCTAATTCAGTTACCTCCCTAGTGAATCTGGGAAGACTAAAAGACATTTCTAAAGGGTGAAACTTTGTAGTTTTCAAACTCTGAGTATACCAGGTTGATCAGCTCATCAAGGCGAATCTTTCTATTCTTTCAGAATTTTTAAATTCAAAGTTTGAATTTTTAGGGTTTCTTTGACAAACCCTAATCTAGGACCAAATCTAGTTTTCAGCAAATCAAGTGGTAAGACCTAAATATTTTCTATTTCCATTTGAAGTACTCTTTGAAGATGTCTCAACACACCAAGCTTGCGGATAAGCTTGAAGGGGCTGATAAATTCCGAGCATGGAAGTATAGGATTGGGTTAATCCTGGAAGAAAATGAGTTGGACAGTTACATAAGTGAAGAGTTCCTTATCACAGAGGAAGAAGAGGCTAAGGCCTTACACAAAAGGAATTTGGTCAAGGCTAAGAGGATCATTGCTGATTCTATCAAAGACCATCTCATACCACATGTGTCATCTCTAAAGACACCAAAGGAGATGTTTGATTCCCTAACCAAGCTATTCGAAGGGAAGAACATAAATCGGAAGATGACCTTGAGGAATCAATTGAAGAATGTCAAGATCCAGAATGCGGAGACTATGCAGTGTTATTTCTCAAGGGTCTCCCAGATAAAAGAACAGCTTGAAGCTGTGGGAGAAGATATAGAAAATGGAGAAGTAGTAATGACCACTCTTAATGGCCTTCCTAGGTCATGGGATTCCTTCATCCAAGGAATTTGTGCTAGGAAGAAACTTATCACATTCAGTAGGCTGTGGGAAGAATTCTCACAGGAAGAAGCTCGAATTGTAGCTCGAGAAGAGAAGATGGGGTATGAATACCAAGCTATCACAACACACTCCAAAAGACATGGTGACAAAAAGACTCACCATCATGGCAAGAAAGAAAGACATCACCATCAGAATCAGAGGGGTAGTCCCAGACCTCGAAGAAACATGTCCTATGTTCATTGCTATACATGTGATGAAAATGGACACTATTCCAGAGACTTTCCCAGAAATAAGAAAGATGGTTCTCACAAAAAGAAAAACATCAAAAGAAGACATCATGCTCATGCTGCAGAGGATGATGAACCTCCCAGGAAGAGGGCTATAGAAGATAGTGAAGATTCTTCAAGTGATGAAGAATATGTTTTGATTTCTGCTCTTACTGGAACCATTACTCATGGAAGTAATGATTGGCTTATAGATAGTGGGGCTTCTAAACACATGACAGGATTCAGGGAATCCTTTATGAACCTATCTAAACATGAATCACCCCACAAGGTGAAACTTGGGGATGACTACCAGTATCCAATAAAAGGGAGTGGTGAAGCCTCCTATAAACTAGACTCTAGAAAGTCTGTGAAGATGAAAGATGTACAATATGTTCTAGGTCTCAAGAAGAATCTACTCTCCATATCTGCATTGGATGCAAAAGGCATGAGGGTTTCATTTGTAGATGGCCAAGTCCTAATGTGGCCAAATGGTAAGACTATAGATGATGTAGTGGTGATTGGAGAGCAAGAGGGAAGATTATACAAATTGAAGGGCCAACCAGAACAAGCCATCGTCCATGATTCAGTAGAGCCAAGTGAACTTTGGCATAGAAGGCGTGTACACATGCACTATACGGGATTACCAATTACAAGCAAAGCAGTGGAAGGTCTTCCTAATATCCAGTCAAAGCATGAAGGCATTTGCAAAGGTTGTGCAAAGGGAAAGAACACAAAGAAGAAATTTCCAAGCAGTGAAAGCAAGGCAAAAAGAATCTTGGAAATCATCCACTCTGATGTATGCGGTCCGATGTCATCCAGTTCTCTGAGTGGGTATGTATACTATGTTTCCTTCATTGATGATTTCTCTAGGAATACTTGGATTTACTTCTTGAAGAACAAAGATGAAGTGTTTGACAAGTTCAAGGAATTCAAAGCCTTGATAGAAAACCAAACTGACATGAAGATCAAGATCTTCAGATCTGACAATGGCGGAGAATTCACCTTAGGAGACTTCAAGAAGCTATGTAGTGATTTAGGGATTAGGAGGGAGTTGACTACTCCTTACAATCCACATCAGAATGGGGTTGTTGAAAGGAAGAATAGAACAATTATGGAAGCATCTAGGGTAATGCTTCATGACCAAGATCTACCTATGCACTTATGGGTTGAAGCATCCAGGATAGCTGTATATGTGCACAGCATAACACCTCATAAGATACTTGACAACAAAACACTAGAAGAAGTGTTCACTAGTAAGAAACCAGAAGTTAGCCATCTCATAATATTTGTTTGTCCAGTATACACTCACATCCCAAAATAAAAGAGGACAAAGTTAGATCCTTCAGGAAAGAAGGGCATATTCATGGGTTATAGTGAAATCTCGAAGGCTTACAGAATCTACTTTCCAGGATTCAAGAAGATTGATATCAATAGGGATGTAACATATGATGAAAGCTCATGTCATGTCCTCAATTTTGGTTCATCTAGTACCATGGGTGAAAGGGGACAAGATCAACCCCTAAGGGAATTAAATTGTATTAATTCTATTTGCTTAGAATTAATTTTAGCCGAAGTCTCACAAATTGGCAAATTTATTTATTAAGGTTAATTTTGATAAATAAAATTAATGGATAATGAGCAAGTGGGCCAAGAGGGAACCCATGTGGAATATGTTTCCAAAATGGATTAAGGGGTGAAGATATGGAAAAAAGATGAAGAGAAGGAAGGTGGGGATAAGGTTTCCAAATTAGAAAAAAGAAACAACTAGAAAAAGCTAAGGAGGGCGCACTTGCCAAAAAACAGTCCAGTTTACCAAAAAGGAAACATCCTGAACAATGTAGTTTCCATTTCAATGCCCAGTTCACAAGGAAAGCAAGTGCTGACGCAAGAAGGAAACATCTAAGGTCAAGGAGGGCGCAGTTTCTAAAGGAGAAATCTTGTAAGGCAAAATTAATGAAAGTATGTCCACTCATGGGTGACCTGTTCTCACAGGTCACCAATCCAAGTAACTTGCTCAATAGGTCATCCTGGAGTTTATAAAAGAAGCCAACCATCTCCATTTCACAACTTTTGTCATTGTGAATTTTGTATGAGAACTTTGAAGCTCCTCTAGGTTTGGTGATGTGCCCAAGCCACTCTATGGGTGATGTGCCCCATTCTCTCATTCTCTCTCTCTCTCTCTCTCTAACAGGTATTGAAGACTATTGGGAAGCCATTGAAGATCTATTTACATCCACTAAAGATAATTTTACAGCCATTAAAGTTCTAATATCAATCTAGGGTTGAATTTCTTCAGAAGAGTTTAAGAGTTCAAGAAGAATCATTCTCATTATCCCCTCTCTTCTTCCCCATTCTTCAGTATTGTAGGGTGTTGGTGGAAGGTTTGCTCCATTGAAAGATTTTCAGTGATCAATTAGATGAAGGATCTGATGTGTGATGGCCATATTCAGAAATAAAGTTTAAATTACAGCAATTCATTCAACTTCTATCATGTCCAAGTGATTCTAGTTCGAGATTCCCCAAGGGTGTCATGTTTTGTACTCAAAGAGGTGAAGAACTGAGGGATTGAATCTTCTTTCCTTTTGTCATTGGAGAGGATGGTTTGATGATTTTTTTCCAGTCATCAAAGCGCTATAATAAACATCTAAACTCAGTCCTAAAATATTCTCAACTTCTCATATGAATATGCCCTAGAGGCTCATGATGTAATAATGGCTTTCAGTCTTGTTTTTCTAGCTTATTTTGGAGTAGTTTCACCATTAAAACACCGTAATTTTGAATGGTATATGTATGCAGCTGATTATATGATTTAGAATCTCTGATATAACTCTCCTAATCCATTACAGAAATATTTTCAGCCAGATATATGTTTCAATGAAGGATTGGACAAACCTAGGGGGGTTTTGAAGGTTTTTATGGCATCTAAGTTATCTAGAAATGTAATGAGGTGATGTAAAGTCTGTTTCTCTATAATTTCAATCAAATATGCTGTAATAGTTCCATTAAATACCGAATTAAATATTACATTGGTCAAATACAAGTTTAATTCCTCCCCCTATGCTCATCGGGCACTCTCGGAGGACTAGTTTTAGCAGAAATTGCATTAAAAGAGTTCTATTGGTCAGAAACTAGTTATGTCAGTTGCTGTTGTTCATGTAAAGACACTAGAACACATTCCAACCTTAAGGTACTGATTTTGGGATGTTTTTACCATGTTTTGGAATTCAACCATTAAAACTAGCTCGACAGTCCAATTTACAACAATTCCCCCCCAACTCTTCATCCAGTGTTTAATTGCTGATTTTTTATACCCATAGACCTCCATAAAAAAAATTATCAATTTGTTAATCCTTCCCAAATCCTTGATCTATTTTGTATATGCGGATGTACCCAGGAAGCATTGCGATAGGCTTTAGCGATAGCGGATGTCCGAAACATAAATGGTCTCCATGCTTTTTATAAAGGATCCTAAAATTTTCCCTCTATCTAAATTGCTGCTTCACACTCTCCCATATAAATTCCAGAACCTAATCTCATTCCTACCATCCTCATTCATAGTTTCAGTCCTCATCACTTACATCCTGCTCAGTTTGAGAAAATGCCTAAAGAGGGGAAGTTAATATCCTAGTCAGATATTGGCTAGGATATTACAGCCCAACATACATCAAATCAAGGAAAACACTAGTTGAAGATAATGAAGAACCCAGAATATCCAGAACTCAAGACACCACCATGAATGAAGTGGCTCTTGAATAAGATCGTGAAATGGAAGATCCATAACAACCTGTAGATCCACCCTGTGAGAAGAACTCTCACAAGAGGAAACCAGCATGGGCTAGAGAGCTCATTCAAGATGTAGAAAGGTTTGGAATTATAGAAGAGGAACATAGAGAAAGGAAAAGGACAAGATCACATACCAACTATGTTGCTTTACTCTGTGACATAATGAACAAAGAACCTTCCAGTTATGAAGAAGTAGCAGAAAAGAAAGAATGGAAGGATGCCATGGTCGAGGAATACTAGTCGATCATGAAGAATGATGTTTGGGATGTGGTCCCAAGACCAGATGGGAATTCTGTGGTGACTTCCAAGTGGATCGATAAGATCAAGCATGTTGCAGATGGAAGCATAGAAAAATATAAGGCAAGGTTTGTAGCTCGTGGCTTCTCCTAGAAAGAAGGGATTGATTATGAAGAGACCTTTGATCCTATGGCCAGATACACTTCCATTAGATCAGTACTTGCTCTAGCTACAGTGATTAAATGGAAGGTACAACAGATAGATGTCAAGAAAACTTTCTTGAATGGTGTAGTTGAAGAGGAAGTGTATGTGGAGCAGCCACTCGAGTTTGAGACACATGATCAAGAGTCACATGTGTGCAAACTGAAGAAAGCCCTGTATGGTTTGAAACAGGCACCCAGGACCTAGTATGGAAGGATAGATGGCTTCCTATCCAATTTGGGATTTACCAAGAGTGAAGCAGATTCCAACCTTTACTACAATGTTGAGGAAGGCAATCCAATGATACTACTATTGTATGTGGATGACCTGTTTGTAACAGGTGAGGATAGATTGATTGTTGTTGTATTCAAGCAGATAGTAAAGCATATAGAAAGATATAATCAAGACAAGAGATATGAGTTGAATGCATCAAATTGGTTATATTCATCTTGATAGGTATATTTATACATCTTACATATGGTTGGAGCGGTTGCACTCGCTCCAACGGCTTCTTTAACTAGATTATTACATAGTAACTAATGACAACTAAGGAGCTCGAAGGGTCTCCTCCAACATATCCCCCACCTCAAAATGTTTCTTCGTCTCGAAGAAACATGAACAACCATGAACTGCAATTTCTTTAGTCTCTGTCAATAGCCTGGTAGTGACCAATCGAACCTTCTCACCCCTTCCTGTCGAATTCTCTTCCACGGTCCAGGAACTTCTGAGCTTCGTTGCTCTACCATTACACCAACTCAACATCTGCTAGAAAAAAATCTGAAATGACATTAAATAGATGTTTATGTGTGTCAGTACCGGGGGGCTTGATCAATTTAAGTGTTCTTTTGTCATTATTAACGTGAAGCGCTTTCTCTGTGTGGTTTAGATGTCTTCTACTTGAACACATGGTTTTCGTAGACTTAGCTATCGTGAGGCTTCTTGCAAGTGTTGAATGTGTCATTGTTGCTCATGGTCGATACCGACTGATATTGGTCGACTTGACTCTACTCGACTCGACATGACTTACTTGACTCGACATCACTGACACTGGTCGGCAAGAAACCGACTAGATTTACAACTTTTATGAATATACATGGTTCAATTAAGCTTTGAACATCCCTTTTTTTGACTTATTTTCAATGACCCAACACTCTTTACAACATCATGGCCTCTTTTACCAAAGAGTACTAAAGACATGACTAAGTATTATATGGGACCGACCATCTTTGCATATCGACTAAAATACAAGGAAACTTTAATAATATGTCGACATTAACATTCCGACCATATTTTAAACTCGACTATTTACAGCTGACCAAAACAATAAAATATGTCGACCTCAAATATAATATCGACCATACTTTTTGAAAACTACAGCATTCCTTCTCCTTCGAACCAGAAAATACACAACGCAACAAACCGACAACAATAGTCGAAAAATTCAATATTATTCATGTGAAGACAGCTGATATTGAGTCGAAGTTAATAAAGACAACCCTTCTAGTAGATGACGATGACTCTCTGAGTTGGTTGGGCATTATTTTATTTTCAAATGAGATGCATGGGCACTCCTCTGGTAAAGTCTCTATCAATTGACAAGTTCATGTCTGATACACAATATTTTGTCCCAACCACATTTTTCATATAACTCAAATAAAATATAATACGCAGCTAACATATATTTGATGTTAAGTAATGAACAATTACTAGGCAATCGGTAGTCAATGGCTCCACCACATGTTGTCTCTTAATCTCCATGCTTGATCCATCGGCGGTCAGTTCTGTTCTGGTTGACAGAGACAACTTTGAAATATTGATTAAACAAAAATCATCCCACGAGCAATGTGTATCTTCACAGGAGATTTTAAATGTAGTTTCTACCAACATGTCCAAAAGAACAACAAACTTTCAAAATATTAATCAACGACGACTATTGACAGATGCATCATGCTGCTAATACATGGTTTTAGTCAATGGCGATCGAGAACTCTGTCATAATTTCAGGGCAACCATTTGTCCACAAGGTTGAGTATTCATTCAACAATCACGTGTAGTGAAATGCATAGTCTCGGAAGGCTCCATCAATTGGTAGTCAGCAGGTTCCATTCTAAAACATGTTCATTCGACAAACTTTAGGTTGGTTTCATTAGAATTTTGCAGCATGATAAGGCATTCAGGGCCTCATAATTTGATCAATCTCTAATATATATTGTGACAACAACACGACCTCTATGGTCGGGGTGTGGATATGGGCGCTCTTCAACATAAACTTGCAGAGAGTACAAACACCAGTGATCTTGCAAACTTCAACACGCAGGTTTTGCAATTGCTTCTTCCACCACCATCCAATGCTGTTGTCACAATCCAGGTCTCAGCAGTTACCAAATTCTTTTCTTTTGCACGCAAGATAGTCTTCTACACACATCAGCAATTGAGCCGCATTATCATTTCTTCAAGAGTGCAGCAATGATTGAGCAACATGGGATTTTCTTGTTTCTTGCAGGGATTATTTCTCCTCACGATCTCCTTCAGGGTCGAACCGCTCCTCTTTTGCTGCTGTTGTCACCCAACCAAAAGAGAACGGCAACAGTGCCAGATGTTGTATTCAAGCAGATAGTAAAGCATACACATAAATGTAATCAAGACAAGAGAGATGAGTCGAATGCATCCAACTGGTTATATTCATCTTGATAGGTATATTTATACATCTTACATATGGTTGGAGCGGTTGCACCCGCTCCAATAGCTTATTTAACTAGATTATTACATAGTAACTAATGACAACTAAGGAGCCCAAAGGGTCTCCTCCAACAATTGCCAACACAAAGAGGAAGCTTGCTGCCGAGTTCGAGATGAAGGACTTGGGTATGATGTACTACTTTCTTGGTATGGAGGTGTGGAAGAGTGCAGATGGAATCTTCCTTGGACAAGGGAAGTATGCAGTAGAGATCCTGAAGAGGTTCAGGATGATGGACTGCAAGGCCATGGCCACACCTATAGCATCGAACCTGAAGCTTCTATGTGATGCTTCATCTGAGCCGGTTGATGCTACAATGTATCATCAGATGATTGGGTCCTTGATGTACTTGATGAATACGAGACCAGATATCTACTTTGTGGTGAACACCTTGAGCCAGTACTTGACAGATCCAAGACATGTTCACTTGATAGTTGCAAAGCATATTCTGAGGTACCTGAAGGGTATAGCTGACTATGGGCTCAAGTATGAGGTGAATCAAAAGTTTAACTTGGAGGGTTATGTTGATTCATATTGGGCAGGCAGTGCTATTGATCGGAAGGGCACTTTGGGGTGCTACTTCAGTATGGGATCCGGTATGATCTCTTGGTTTAGCAAGAAGCAGTCCTGTGTGGCACTTAGTACAGCCGAAGCAAAGTATGTCACAGCTTGTTCGGATAGTTGTGAGGTAGTATGGATTAGGAGGCTACTGTCCGATATGTTTGATCTCTAGCTGAGTGCTACTTGTATATATTGCGACAACCAGAGTTGTGTGAAGTTGTTGTAGAACCCTGTGTTCCATGACAAGTCGAAGCACATTGAAATCAAGTATCACTATATCAGGGATATGGTGCAGAGAGGAGCAGTGAAGCTCCTGTATGTTGCAACGGATGAGTAGATAGCTAATGTGTTGACCAAGCCGTTGGCTAGAGTGAAGTTTGAATACTTCAAAGGGAGACTTGGTGTACTTCAGATCGAGATACCTTCCAAGGGAAGGTGATGAGCCCGGAGACACAGATGCACACGATCCATTCTCACATAGTGGTAGTAAATTCCTCCTATGGTGTAGATGTAAGGGCTGGAGCCATTTTCACATAGTGGTAGGAAAGTCCTCCTATGGTGTAGATGTAAGGGCTGGGGCCATTCTTACAAGGTGGTAGGAAAGTCCTCCCATGGTAAGATGTAAGGGTTGGGGCCATTCTTACATGGTGGTAGGAAAGTCCTCTCATGGTAAGATGTAAGTGCTAGGTGTGGATTTTTCGACATGGTCAGAGGAAATTCCTTCCATGGATGTGATGTAATTGCTGAGCATTTCCGACATGGTCATGATGTAATTGTTGTATCCATTCTAACAAGGTCAGAGGAAAGTCCTTCCATGGTCGTCGATGTAAGTGCTATGATCCTTTCCCATATGGTCAGAGGAAAGTCCTTCCATGTCGGTGAGTGTAAGTGCTAAGCCTTTCCCACATGGTCAGAGGAAATTCCTTCCATGTTGGTGAATGTAAGTGCTGTGTGTGTGCATCTGGGTTGTGCTCCGTGGATGATGCTGATAATCTGAAGACGATGATGTGACAGTATGGTACATTGGTTTTGCAGAGGCATATGATTAGTCCTGAGATGCTCTTGTAGGTTTTGTAGAGGTAGTGTAATCAGTCCTGGGAGATCTTGCAGTTTTTGCAAAGGAAGTGTAATCAGTCCTGAGGTGTACCTACTTGATGGCTTGCTCACAAAGATGTTGAAGACCTACATGGAGGCTATGCCTACATCCAACATGAAAAAGGGTTGGATTTGTAGATGATGAAGACCTGTAGGTGGTGGGCCTACATCTAGTATGAAAAAGGACTGGCTCTGTAGAACTTCCTATGATGAGTAGATTGGAGATTGATTGAGATAGCAGCAGCAGTGACAATGACGATGATGATTCGATGATGATGATCCAGTGACGGTGATCCAGATAAGAATACTTATGCTAGAAGATCTGTGTCGAGAAATACCTTCCTATTTAAGAGGGAGTGTTGATGTATATGTAAATTCGGAATGTATTTCACCTATGTATATTGTACTCATATAGAGATGGTATTATTACTCGATACGAAAGTGTCGTCATTTGTATTGACAAGTGTCGCAACTTGCATGTGATGGGTTATTAGACCACCAAGTGTGGGGTCGGCCCTGATTAGTATTACCATGGGTTATTAGACTAAGTTAGACAAGTCGGCCCTGTTAGTTTATTAGGCAAGTCAGGTCATGTATAAATAAAGTGCGAGAGGCACTCTATTTGATAATCTCATTATTCACTTCTACACTACTCGGAAAGTGGTGCACTTGTGAGGAAGGAGGAGTTGCTTCTAGGAGGAGTAGCTTCTAGGAGAAGACTATCTCTTGTACTTGGGTTGTATCATTGCTCTTTCTATCTCTGAGGAAGTTGTGGGGTTTTTCACCTTTATGGTTTTCCCCAGTGAAACTATGTGTGTATATTGTCTCATGTGATTGCTTGGTGTGATTGATATGCATTGTTATACTTGATATGATGCACATGTTATTCTCTCAGTAAATATCCTAGATTATATTGAATTAGTGCTCAAAATCAAACAGGAACTCTATCGTTCTTGGGTATAGGTCCAGACTATAGTACAAGTGATGCTGGTATGAGTGATGAAGGCTTAGAGCTGACAATAGTTGATAGCTCAATCATGGAAAAATGATCTTGAATGACTAGTTTTGAATAATTTATATGAATTCTTAGAACTATCCAAGTGTCATGCATGGATGATGGGAACTAGACAAATGGAATACACATGATTTGACACTTTTTTTCCTCTAATCCCAAGCTTAGGTTAATTAACTCAATCTAGTGGATAATGCACTTTTATAAAGAGGGATTAATAAAACATAGGATAAAAAGAATAATAAATATAATGAATTAAATGATAAGTCACTAAGGTCATTTCCCCCTCAAACCCTCTTCTCACTCTCCCTCTTGTGGAATCATATCCCTCCATATCTTCTTCATCCTTATTGATCTGCAATAGTCATGCATTTTTATATTAAATGTAAATGTACATAATTACATCATCTTGGTCACAGTGGACCATTCATGTCTGGATTCTATCCATTTCATCGATGTCTACCTAATTACATTCCAGGGTAAAAAGGGGGGGTGTTATATTCCCCTCCCCCGTAATTTATGCACCATCCTTGGTGCATCATCAACACTATATATACAATGCCAAGATTTAACATGTATTTAGACAAGTACAATATGTCATTGCATGGAATCCTTTAGTTCTTAGGTTGCTTCCTCAAACACATTTTCGACAACATTCTTGGTCCTTGTACTCTGGTATAGTTGTTGGCCCACAATGCACCAACATTGATTTTCCACTACCTTAGTTTCCTTCCCAGGCTTGGCACATCCACATGTACCTATATTAATCATTAAGAATATGTATGCATGTTATAATCATTCTCATGAAATTGTCATAATTTCTATAACAATTTTTCAATTCAAAAAGGTAGGAACATATATTCATTTCATCAAATAAGTAGGAAATATCTATCCATTACTTATTGGCATACATATTTCTTTTATTTCACAGGGTTTCCACGATAAATAATTCATTTCACTGCTCCTCTTAACACACCCTCTATAGTTGTCCCAATCCATAGCACTCCTCCTCTATCATCCTACATAACACAAGGAATGGAGCTCCATTCTCTGATTTAACAGTCCCTCGAGTTCCCCCCTCTGAGTTAATAGTCCCTTGAGTTTTTTAATCATGATTCCCTTACAATGCTCCAGCACATTCCAAGCAAGGAATATCCATTCTAGGACTCTAAATATATCATGAATCACTCATATAAGATTCATTAAATGTTCCTCTTATTTGTAGTCATTCACACTCTAGGCTCAAGCATCAGCTTCTCTATGTTAGCAGTCCCTCAGGCGATCCATAATTTACCAATGCTTTCTTACACAAGAAGAGCACAAATTTTAGGGTTTTCGTGTCCTTACAGTACCCTTTTCCCAATCTTTCCAAATTACAATTTCCATTATGGACTCATAGTAAATATATGCACCATCCACCTATGTCATAAACATAAACATACATGTATTAAGAATCATATTTTTATCTATCAATCAATATTGGAAATCATTATCACTACAATTAAATCCCTAATAATAACATGAGTTCCACACATAATACCTGGATTTCAATGGCATGCCATGTCGTCATTATGGATCACTTTTATACCATATCCAAGAGATCTTCTTCTTTTACACAACTATGTTCTCTTGACAAAGCATTCTTCCAGTCCATCCAATGTGACTACTTTTTCATTCATTTCATTCACTACATTCACAACAACTTCTGAAATAATATTAGAATTATGAATTAGTAATAATTTCATCATTTTAGGTGTTAGCATATTATGCAATTAAATATGGCTTAATATGCATTCACATAATGCATTCAACATATATGCCCATATGCATGTATGTGTAATTGCAAGATTTGTACCATCTAATAATTCACATACAATCAATGCTCTCTTTTATTTATTCATGAACACAATATACAATTAACAAACTCTGATTTGCCTTTGTTATTTAATCATAACCAACACTGGTCCATATGGACATCGGTGGCCACCCACCTAGTCCATTGTCTCAAAGACATAGTTTTCCAGCTTGGCATTTTTTATGGTTTTTTAGGTCATAGTATTCTAGGGCCATTTTGAGGCGGCCCCAAATGACATTTTTCTTGTCATGGAAACGCCAAGACGATCACCAAAGGCATAGTTTGGGACAAAAACACTGATTCCTTCTTAGCCAGGACTTTTCGATGAGATAACAAGTGCCCCAAATGGAAATCCTATGCAAAATATGCACCCTGGGGAAGCTAATGTATCAACTAACCACATCGAGGCCCATAAACCTTTTGGGATGTCATCTCTTGGGTTAGGGTTTTTAATGTTTAGGGTTTATGTTAAAGAGGCCTTTGTAGCCTCATTGTAATTCAGTTCTCATGGATGAGCGTAGACGACACATTTCGTTTCATCGACAAGCTACCACCATCTAGAGCCAGTTTGATTTGCTTTACAATTTACAATGTTTTTTTCAGTCCATTCATTAATAGAATTTGGGTTTTACTGTACTACTGTGTTTTTTGCAAAATATTTGTGTGTATTTATGTTTTATATCACTGCCTTCATTTTGTTCTCAACATAATCAGGATCATTGGTATCAAAACAATAATCTATTGTTGTTTCTCAGTACATGTCCCTAATGAGATCTAAATATTGAGAGTTGGGTCTTGAATTAGTAGAGCTTGGGGAAACCACCATCATAGTACCAAGTAGCCTCACATGGTTGGAGAATAAAATAAAGGTAATGGATCAGGAGGTCCTATTAATTTGTTGCTCGAGGAATCCCTCACGCGATAGAGGAACGAGATGATAGATAATTTCACCCATATCCTTCGACGAATGTTGAAAGCGGTGGATGCACCTTCAACAAGAAGTCAGTTCAAAGGAGAAACCCACTTCAAGGCACAAGTTAACTTTGAGATTCCCTTATTTGAAGGCTATATAGATGCATATGCTTTTGATAAATGGTCAAATATGTTAGACAATTACTTCTCTACTCAAAAGTTTTTCTACAATGAAAATATCACCTTCGTGCTCCTTAAGTCCTTCCCCCATATCAAATATTGGTGGGTAGGTTACTGTGAGAGTCATGTGAGAGATGAGTTTGAAATATATAGGATAGAATCCACTTATGTAGCTTTTGGCGATGTCGTCAAGGAGGAATTCTACAATGTCAGAAACTATGATGAACAATACCCTAGGTGAAAAACTTTGTGCCAGGATAGAGACCAAATGGTGCCAAATTTCACCAATATATTCCATACCTTTCGCTCAAAGTTGTGTATTAGAGACTCTAAATGGAACTTGGTCCTAAAGTACCATAGTGTCCTGCACAGGTACATTCAGAAATAGATGGATTTCTTGGACATCTCCTCACTGAGAGATTCTTATCGATACATTGTCAAGATTGAACAAACGTTTAAGAAAAATAATAAGTGGGAGTTTGGTTTAGAAAATCAACAGCAGCAGAATACTAGAAAAGGATACCCTAACTCACAAAACAAAGGGCAAAGCAATGACAATCAAAATCATGAAAACGATCTCAATCCACAAGCAAAAAAGGGTAATGGTAAATCAAAGAAGGACATTGGCAAGTGGTGTGATTTCCACAAACACCGCTAGCACAACACTGATGAATGCCTCTCAAGGTAATCATTGTTGGATGAGAAAAAAACCCTAGAGATGGATTTTGGATCAAACTCTAATTTAGAGAAAGAAAGGGGAAAATTGATCATTGATGCGGAACCTAGTGCCACCATTGCAACCACAAAGATCCAACCAAAATAGTCGAAGGACCTAGAGGAAGGGGAGCACCTCTTCCATTCACAATTGTGGGTGAAGGGGAATCTACTACATTGCATTGTTGACAGTGGTAGCTAGAAGAACCTCATCTCATTCAAGGTTATCAAAAGATTGAATCTTTTGACAACACCACACCCCAACCATACACCGTCGGTTGGTTAAGCCAAGGACAAGACATCTATGTTAGTCAACAGTGTTGCTTATCTATGACATCAATCCTTTCAAAGATGAGTACTATATGATGTTTCCCCACTGGAAGTTTGTGATGTTCTTTTAGGAAAACCCTATATGCAGAAACATCATGTTGTTTATGAGTCCATTCCTTGTACTATCATTGTTACTTTGGAGGGCAAACTCTATAGGATAATCGAGGCAGTCCTAACTACTGTAGTTTCTTTTATCTCCATGAAGCAATGTCAAAAGATCATTTCTCATATTAGGAAATTTGTTTTCTTCATGATTCAGCCAGAAGTTGGATGACAAGTCACTGCAATTGCCATAGCCTCATCATAAGGTCTCCTTAAATTGTAGAAGTAGATCGACAAGATTGTAGAAGGGTACGAGGACATCTTTGCTTCCCCTATGGGGCTTCCTATGAACTTCCAAGTCAAACATCCAAACAACTTAATATCATACACTCCTTTAACCAATGTCCCAATATACATGTGATCTCTTATGGAGATTGAGGAAATAAAATACCAAATTCGTGAGCTTATCCAAAAGGGCCACATTATACCAAGATCCTCACCTTGCGTGAGTCCAATTGTGTTGGTGTATAAGAAGGATGGGACATGGTGAATCTATATCAATTACATAGCCCTGAAAGAAATAATTGTCAAGAATCAACACCCAATCCCACAGATTGATGATTTTCTTGATCAGCTTAAAAGTTCCAAGTTCTTTAGCAATATTGATCTAAAGTAGGTGTTGTTCAGGAATTCTACCCTATAGTGAGGAGAGAGATACTACCAACTTCTAGGGTGATAGGTAAATGCATTGGTCATATCACATAGGATTCTACAAAAGGATGGAGATCAAGGATCTTGAAGGCATACCTTATTAACGAAGTTCGATCCTAGCTTTCGCTTGCTCCTTCGATCGATCCTCCACTTGATCTTCCGTTTGATGAACCTGCAATACAAAGATACCTTCCTCAGCATATCTTGACTGATATAACAATGATGAAATTGAAATACAATTTAGGCATCAAATACAATCAAGCATTTAATCCAAACAAACATGCAATCCATTAGACATTTGATTGGGACAGGAAGGGCATTTCAGCCTTTATTGTCAAAAGCAAATAATCAGTACAATGTATACCTGATCATTCAGAATGCTTGTGCAACCAGATCCTGAGCTCCTTCTCTTCACACTAACTTTGGAATTCCTCCAGTGTAACAACCCTTAATGCATAGTTTCTCCTCCTAGGTCATTCTGACCATTATGAGTCTAGTCTCTCTCTTCTATCCCCCTTGTATTTATGGGACAAGGTAGGCAGTTTGGATCGAGAGGTAGTTTGATTGGGAGGTTAGGGAAGTTACAAAACCAACTTCAACTAATCCCAATTTGTCAAATTAATATATTTTTGATCACTTTTTAAGTTGTATGCTAGTTTTCTTCAGTGGAGTAGCGTTCAACATGCAACTTTCCTTCTTTACAACCAACATTTGCAAGATTTTTTGAGTTGTACGCTACTCTATTGAAGAAAATTAGAGTATTTCAGAAGGAAAACGCTACTTTATTGAAGTGGAGTAGAGTATTTCAGTAGGAAAACGCTACTATCATGCTTGTAGGGTAGCGTTTTCCCCTAAAAGTAGGTAAAAGGAGGGTTTTGTCAACTACAGAGGGGTAAGTCTTATCCATTCATCATCTAGGGTCATCATGTTCTTCAATCCAGGTTGTCCCTTTGTGTGATCAACAACTAGATGTGATCACGGATGGAGAAGTGCAGTTTTGACCTATAACAGATGCCCCCTAATGTGTGAGGTTAGAGGGAAGCGATGGTCGAAATACATTATAATTCCAAGTCAGCGGAGGAGTAAGAAACCACAGAACCAAGTCATAGAAGTACTTGAAACAACGATCAAGGTCAGCGAGCAATTAAAATCTTGACATCATATAGATGTGTAGCATGATACAACATGATCTTCGATACATAACTAGGAGATCTATATATAGCATGGCCACTGAAATACAAGCATGGATCCATGTTAGAATGAGAGATCATAGCCATAACAACAAACTGGATCTATGTCTCATGGATAGCCAAAAATGAGTGAGGCTCAGTCTTGCGCAGCTTGAGTGATAACATAATAAGGTAATGCTATCAAAATCCCAAGGTCTTCATCCAAACAAACCAAGGTACAAACCCTAACCATGTGAATAAATGAACTGAAAGTCAAACATGGAGGGTATCATTTGATTACCGGTCATTGATGTATACCATTAACAAACGTGAGGGCTTCCACCGATAATGATAATGGGGCCCAAGGTACCTAGTACAATCCGACAAGTGTGAATAAGTGGACTTGACGTTGAACACTTGAGGAACCTATCGAATAGGAGACATTGATGCATTCTCATAATTCAACAGCGAGAGAAATTTCCAAAGATGACTGCAATCCCTAAGGTACTAACCGAAACTCTAAACCTCATTCCCAGAGCAAAATGAGTTGATGTCAATGGGAAGAATTCCGTTGGAAGGGGGGCCTTAAGGCATCCTCCATCCTCCAACACGAGGAACAATCGAATGGTATGATATAATGTGGAGTAGCACAAGTAACAAGACTGACACTAGGATGGCCAACACATGAGGTCAAGGTAAACTGTAGAATGGTCGACACAGGTTGTATCCTTGAACAGTGAGCACGACAGAAAGTGACTTAGGCAGTTTTCAGCATGATGGGGAAGTGATATAAGCCTGCAATGTAGGAGACATTAGAAGACCTTCCATATGGTTGGAAGAATAACCAATCAGGGGAGTAAACAACTTAGAGATCAGGTTCGCCCTAAGGTCAGAAACTAAACCCAACTGAAATGATAGACTCAAATAGGTGCTGTGTTCAAGGATAGGACTAACTGAACTGCCTTTGAAACTGTAATATGTGATATACCCTTCTTATCCCTTATTCTTTTTAGATAAAAGAATACCTTTCTTGTTTTTTTAATGAGTACAAGAAAGAATGAAAACTCAATAGATCCAACCATGTAAAAATTTTAACGAGCCCATGGGAGGAAGACTCAGGACCTTCTTCATTGTTTATAGAGTTCGAAGAAGAGATAGAAGAATACTCTATAGTACTAATCTCTAGATTTTAATATCGAGCCGAGATCTATTCTTGCTCGCTGGTGTTTTCAATTTTAAGGAGTCTGAAAAACTTAAACAATAACTCCATTCACCTACTCGTGGATTTTAATATTGATCCCAAGTAGGTTAATGCTCACTGGTGTTTTCCTGTTTATAGAGCTTGAAAAACTTAAACAATCCTCTATACACCCTCTCATGGATTTCACATCGAGCCCAAGTAGGTTAGTGATCACTTGGTGTTTTCATATTTCGAGAGCCTAAAAACCCTAAAGAAGGCTCCAAAAGGTCCTTTTTCATAAAGTTAGTCTCCTCCCCCGAAAAAGTGTAAAAAAATGGAAGAAGAACTCTTCTAGCCATGGATGACTAGAGTATTCCTTTTTCGTAAGTAATTTGCAAAAGTACGGAAAAGGGTTAACCTTATACTTAAGTGGATGGGCCTTCAGTTCCTTTAACGAGTCTGAAAGGACAACTATACTAGGCAATCTTGTCATATTTAAAGAGTCAAACAAGAGCATGAAAGAACTCTATAAAGATATTTTTCGTAAAGTTTTAACGAGCTCGAAAAAGTAAACT
Source organism: Larix kaempferi (assembly GCA_027924585.1). Taxonomy (NCBI): domain Eukaryota; kingdom Viridiplantae; phylum Streptophyta; class Pinopsida; order Pinales; family Pinaceae; genus Larix; species Larix kaempferi. The sequence goes on from BSBM01000104.1 coordinate 3,750,953, forward strand.
CGCGACCTCCTTACTGTTTTTAACGAGCTCAAAGGAGATATAGAAAAATGCTCATAAATTCCTTACTATTTTTAACGAGCTCAAAGTGAAGGTGGAAGAAATGCTTGTATCCTCCTTACTGTTTTTAACGAGCTCGAAGTGAAGGTGGAAGAATGCTTGTAGCCTCCTTATTGTTTTTAACGAGCTCGAAGAAAAGGTGGAAAAATGATCGTAAGTGGATCAATGTCCAAATGAATGGAAGACTGCATTATAGACTCTAGGAAAACTTCATCAGATGGAAGTATATCATCCCAAATAGAACGCATGTCTAAACATTCAGATGGAGTAATCACCTGGTCAATTACCGGGACCCAGTCCCAAGAAGGTAAGCATGAATTTAGAGGCTTATTCTCAGTAGCAATTGGACTCAAGGAACAATATGCCACATAATTTGATTGTGACATAGTAGTGCCTACTGATGGGGAACACAATTGGTCTATAGTTGGGTAGTAAGAGGGATCAACAAATGTAAGCTGATCAATGGTGACAATGCTTTCGTTGTGAGGAAAATGCATCACACGAAAGAGCATAGACACCACAGCCTGCATAGCATAGAAGTAATCACGCTCGAGGATCATATCAAAATCCACCGAGTCCTTTAAAACCATAAAATCAACTAAGACTGTTTTTCCACCCAAAGTAACAGGTACCTGAGGGAGGAATCCCAATGGTTCACTAGGTCTTCTGTTGAAGATCAATGACCAATTAATAGTTGTAACAAGGTTAGGGAAACCTAAGTCTCTCCAAGCATAAGGGGATAATATACTAACAGAGGCTCCTTCATCTACAATACATCAGTGAACCACATGGTTGTTGATATCAACCTTTATCTGGAAAGATGAAGAAGAAGGAAGGTGAGGCCCAGTTAGACTATTCCAATCAAAGGAAATGATCCTAGAGCTTGGTAGAGGTTCACTCGGCAAAGATGCAGTGCCCCCCATTTCAAAAATATCCAAACTGGTAATGCAGAAGACTTCAGGGATAGGTGCATCAGTCTCTGAAGGACTAATGGGATCGATCGAAGATTGCATCGATTTGATCGCTTCACTCTCTGAAGGAAGAGTGGGGTTGACCAAAGATTGCATTGGTTCAACCACTTCATCAACGAAATGTTGATCAAGATTTTGGGAATCTATCGACAGTTCAGGAGCAGAGGATCCTTCAGACATGGACCACACTCTCCACACCTCTAGAATAGCAGGGCACCGGTGAGTAAGGTGATCTCCCTTACAAAGTTTACAAGGGAACTTTGGATTTCGTCCTATAAGCTTAGACTCTGTAACAACAACAGTACTCTTAGCATGACTAGCATTGGTTGATATCTTTGCCCCCAGCATGAATTGCATTGGCTAGTTACTAAGAAGCATAAGAATTTTGAACTATGGACCACACTCTTTGCACCTCTGGAATAGCAGGGCACCGGTGAGTAAGATGGTCTCCCTCACAAAACTTACAAGGGAACTTAAAATTCTGTTTATTAGGTTTGTCGACAATGTCAACTTTCTCAGCATGACTTGCAATGGCTGATTCAGTGTCTCCAGTATGAATCACAGGAACTGGTGACTTGTCATTAATATGATCAGCAGTGATCAATGACGTGTCCTCAACATGAGAAATAGTGGTTGAAGACATGCTTTCAGTATGATTAGTAGTGACTGAAAGTTTTCTCCCAGCATGACCTCTAGAGGCTGGGTGGGTGCCCCCAGCATGACTTCCAAAGGCTGGGTAGGTAGGTTTAGCATGATTTATAGTGACTGAGTGCTTTTTCCCAGCATGAACTCCAGGGGCTAGGTAAGTGCCCCCAGCATGACTTCCAGGCTGGGTGGCTGCCCCCTTGCTTTGGAATCTTCTTCCTATTCTTCCCCTATCTATTCCTTTTAGACTGCTGGTTACTAGTATTACTACTTTAACCACATGAGGTAGAAGGAGGAGGAGAAGATGTTACTGGTGAAGCAGGCATAGGGTTTTGATGTTCTTTATGTGAAGTGCTTACTGTGAAATTTCCCACATAAGATCCAAAGATATGATGTAAACCTCACAATGAAAGAATTTAGTAATAATAGAAGAAGAGACAAGCAATAGAACGTAGATTCAAAGAAACTCTGATTGAGGAAGAATAATTACACATGTTGCATTAAACAAAATAATAAACTGGTAAATATACAATGCTGAGTATGAGGATTTGAATTCACTAGGTTGGATTCGAATTGGCCTTCATGCACAGATCCATAATCAGTGGAGAGTCATCAATTCCTAACTAGGAGTCCACCTTCTCATCAGTGAAGTCATCAATGCATAAGTAGTGGTCAATTGGGAGTCAAACTAAGTCTAACAGAGTGTGGTTGGTGTAACTGGCACATGGAAGCACTAATGTAGTGAAGGAGGCTCAGTGGAGGGCACAGATGGAGCTAACTGGAGTCAAAACAGGTTGTCTAGTCACACTGGAGGTCCATCGAAGTGGTAAGGTCAGCTAGGAGTCAGTTAATCCTTAAATCAAGGAAAGAACTGAAGATAACTGAACTAAACTAGATTGGTAGGTGAAGAAAGGCGCCCTTCTCATGCAGTAGGTGAAAGGATGGCGCACTAAACTCTAGGAGAGTTGAAACTGATCTGAAAGAAGCTCCAGGACCTAGTTTGTTGAGGGCTAGGTGCTGGTGCTGATGACTAGGATGCATGCAAAATTCATGCAAGCCCTAATTGCATGCAAACCCTAATTTTGCATGCATGATTGAAAATGAAAATGACAAAAAATCTAGGAGGACTAGGATGGAGTATAGGAATATCCTAACACCCCCCCCTTAATCCATCTTGGGCCCTGGTAACTAGGACCAAAGGTCACCGATACAATAAATGAAATGATAGAAACATAAAGAATTGTCCACAAACTGAGGAAATGGGGAAAACCTCATGGGAAAAATAACCCCCCTCAAAAGAACAATAAATAACTCAAAAAACCATCATACTATGCAGAAAAGAAAGAAGATTTCATCAGTGAAAACTTTTGCAAAAGACTTGGCAAGCTGATCCCCTGTAGGAAGGTCTCCCACTGTGTGGAGGATGAAGCAAGTCTTTCAGGAACTCTTTCTATATCTGGAGCGAATGGAACATGAGGAGTCTTCCCAAAAGATGGAAGAGAGAATCCCATCGTCATGCTGCATATCTCATGGAGAGGTGGATGGCATAATGCAAGGTTGGCATAATGCTAAAGTTTAGTAGTTCTGGGAATAGATAAATCATCAACTATGTTCTCAGTAGTAGCAAGGACTGTGTGAGCCCATGTTGTCCTCGAATCTAGACTGAGAATGGGTGTTGGTTATGGATCTAAATCTTCTTGAACCATGATCTCAACATCAAAATCTTGATCTTCTTCTTCATTAGAAGAGGAGTCACTGTGATCTTGATTTTCTTCTTCATTAGAAGAGGAGTCACTATGATCTTCATCAGAATCTGAAGGAATTGTTGGAGAGAAAGGCATGAAGTGTGAGAACTCATATGCCTTTGAGGCATGATTAGCAATCCCATTCACTATAACCTTTCCAGTGGAAATTTTTGTAATCTCTACTGTGTTTGGACCAAAAATTATTTGCTTTGGTGATCTTGTATGAGTCATTTGATATACTGACAAAAAATTAGCTGTAAGAGAAGGAACAAATAAGACATTTTAAAACTTACCATGCTCCACATGAACTGTTCCCAATCCTTTGGCAGAAATCTGTGAGTTGTCTCCCATGTGAATGGTAGTCCGATCTTGGAGATCCAAAGAGGAGAAGGATTCTTCAGATGCAATAATGTGGTTGGAAGCTCCAGAATCTATGAGGAGGGCTTTTGTATTTGAAAAACTAGCCATCAATGCATGACAATCATCAGATCCACTTCCAGAATCAGACATCTTTGCTTCTTTTGGAACAACAATTTGGTTTTGTTCAAGAAGCTTGGTTAGAAGATCAATCTTCTTGTGCATGCAAGCATGTTCAGGATGGTTTCCTCTCTTGCAGTAGGTACAATTTGGTCTCTTTGGTTTGTCATTCCTTGATCTTGAAGGTTTCTTGCCTTTGTCCTTTTTCCTCCCTTTTGCATTTGCTCCACTTGCTTCACTAGCTAAAAGAGCTAGATCTTTGGTGGTTTTGATGGAATCCATTTGAAACAATTTGTCCTCTTCTTGAATGAGGGCTTGAGTGAAGGCTTCTAAGGTAGGAAACTTCCATCCAAGGATTGACATTCGCCCAGAGTGGAAAGTAGATACAAAGACAGAAAATTGAGATCCAAATTTGCTCAAAATGGAAAGCACCAATTGCTCATCACTCTTAGTGATGCCACAATGTTTGCATTGTACAACCAAATTTTTAAATTTTGAGAAGAATATTTGAATGCTTTCGAAATTGCTAGGTTGTAGGGAAACCAATTCATTTTCAAGAGTGTAGCCTCTTAACCCATCTTGTTTGCCAAAAAGAATCTCCAATTTGGTCCATAACTCATTTGGAGACTTCAATCCTTCAGCATGGAACAATAGATCTTTGGACATATGAAGGCATATGAATCCAAAAGCTTCATCCAATGTGTTTAGATGCTTGATTCTCTCTATAGCTTGATATGGTATGGCATCTCTTTCATAAACCAATCTTTGAAGCCTTTTGTTTATTAAGTGAATCTTCATCTCACCCTTCCATTCGAAGTTATTGAAGGGAGTGAGGATCATGGGAGAAGGAGAAGGAGAAGCATTCGAATTGATCATCTTTGACTGCTGGAACAAGTGCAAATAGAAACTGCTGAATATGCTGCAACTACTGGAACTTCGAAATACATGCAAAAAACTCTCAAGAATGGAGGTAGAATATACTCTCAAATGGCTTTGATACCATGTGAAATTGCCCACATAAGATCCAAAGAGATGATGTAAACCTCTCAATGAAAGAATTTAGGAATAATAGAAGAAGAGACAAGCAATAGAACTTAGATTCAAAGAAACTTTGATTGAGGTAGAATAATTACACATGTTGCATTAAACAGAATAATAAACTGGTAAATATACAATGCTAAGTATGAGGATTCGAATTCACTAGGTTGGATTCGAATTGTCCTTCATGCATAGATCCATAATCAGTGGAGATTCATCAATGCCTAGCTAAGAGTCCACCTTCTCATCAGTGAAGTCATTAATGCACAAGTAATGGTCAACTGGAAGTCAAACTAAGTCTAACTGAGTGTGGTTGGTGTAACTGGCACATGGAAGCACTAATGTAGTGAAGGAGGCTTAGTGGAGGGCGCAGATGGAGCTAACTGGAGTCAAAAAAGGCTGTCTAGTCACACTGGAGGTCCATCGGAGTGGTAAGGTCAGTTAGGAGTCAGTTAATCCTTAAATCAAGGAAAGAACTGAAGATAACTGAACTAAACTGGACTGGTAGGTGAAGAAAGGCGCCTTTCTCATGTAGTAGGTGAAAGGAGGGTGCACTAAGCTTTAGGAGAGCTAAAACTGATCTGAAAGAAGCTCCGGGGCTAGTTTGCTGAGGGCTAGGTGCTGGTGCTGACGACTAGGATGCATGAAAACCCTAATTTTGCATGCATGACTGAAAATGAAAATGATTGAAAAGATAGGAGGACTAGAATGGAGTATAGGAATATCCTAACACTTACTTGAGAAGCATCGGGAGCATGCAAGGCATTCGGAGTGGAAAACAACAAAACCAGTATCCCTATAGTGAATCCCGAAAGATTCAAGGTAGCCATTAAGGGAGTACCAATGTTCCCAATGAATGGAAAAGCACAAGGATCCCCTTGAATAGGTGTCCCTTTATTGGTGCTCACCGGGATGCTATCCATAGTTCCAACTCAATGGGCTAGAAATAACTAAGGCCAACTAAGGGCGAGAGGCAAAAGAGCACACCACTACAAAATCCTAAGTATTCAAAACCAGGCAAACAAGGATGGAGAATACTCTCAATAGAAAGTATGGGATGACTAGGGCCTAGAACAAGCTAGTAGAGCATCGAAGAACAGTTATACGGCGTCCAGTTCAGGTCCTCTGGGTGCAAGCATTTGAATCACCAAATCGCCCTCCGAGGATCACTAAAAAGGTTTACCTTCCATATTTGTCCTAGGTACAATGAAAATAGCCTTTCACTGCCACCTGTGTAAGAAGCCCTAAGGTCAAGATACTAAGGATACCATTAACATGAAAGAAGCTCTGGGGACAATCGCAGGTCCGACTAGAACGCATGGGTAGGGTAGTGTTGTGGCCACAACAGATCCCACGCTTATCCAAGCATGGGAGCCCCACAATTTTAATAAACACAAAGGTAGTTGGTTGAGTCATCTTGAAAATTTTAGATTTTGATTTTACCTCTAAAAGTTCTTCACCCATGCTTTTGGTCTGCTTGTTTGTAAGGGTTTGGTTATTTCTTCCAAAATGTTTCGGTCTGAAAAGAACCAAAATTTTAAATATTTTGTTGACTACTATAATCATCCCGAAACCTGACATTTGGAGAACGTGAACCCCGCAACCCAACAAGCGGGTTGCGGGACTATTGTTTTTTAAGTTTTGGTTTAGTTGATTTTGAAACCCGCAACCTGACAGTTGCGGGTTGCAGAATCAATTTTTTTAAATAAGATTGAAGAATAATTACTTCGAAATCTGAACCCCACAATGGCAGCACCCGATTTTCGGGATTATGATTTTCGTTTATCTGGTGTGTGTTCCCGAAACCAGCAACCCGTGATTTCAGGATGCGGCTTTCTGGATGGTTATCTTACGTCAAAATTTAATGTTTCTGAAACCCGCCACCCGCACAGTTAGTTTTCAGCTTTCGAAAATCCTTTTTTACTTCCGTTTTGTATACTCGCAGCCCACAAATTTGTACTTTCGGGTTTCGTCTTGCGAGATATTTGAGTAAGAACTTCATGCATTTTTTTTGAACTCGATTCTGCATTCTGCTCTAGTTAATCCCCGCCGTCCATCTGTTATAATCTCACGGTCATGTTGATTTTGGGTAATCAGTTAAGTCAGGATTTGCCATCCTGTCTTTTGAAACCTGGTTCTACCAAATTATCAATTTTCTATGTAATTCATCACAGCGCACACCCTTACAAGTCTATCAGTCACCTCATGTTGGATGGACACCGTCTCTCTGCATTAAGTTCGCCATGTCTGAACTTGAGCTTTGACATCTTGTCGTTTTTGTTCCACCTCTTGATGATTGGATTTGTTACATGTGAAGAATTGATGGCCCGTGTACTGGAACTCTGAGTCGAGACCTTTTCACATCAACTTTATCACCATAACCTTCGTCTCTGTTATTAATCACCAGTAATAATTATTGATGAGAGATTTCTTATAACGATGTGATCGTCAAGAAAATTCAAAATTGTGTAAGCAGTAATTGAACTCGTACTTCGCACAAGCTTTGATCCGACTGGCACATACCTTGGCTCTTTTCGTTTCAGTTGAAGTAATTACAATGAATTGATTCGATAACTTTAATCATTGCAGATTGCCCCACCCAATTATCATAGACCTACTTACTGGCCTTTAAATAAGCAATTAACATGAAAGTTCCAATTCACCATTGCCTTCTGAAACAGGAAACACTCTGTTCGGCATTCTTCTTATATCTTTTATCCAAGACTCATTCAGAATGAGAAATATTCATGCAGATGGTGAATTTTCTAATGTTCAGGTTGAAAATTAAGAGCTCTATCCCTTGTTATATCAAGAAATGTTGTCACCACCGTTTGATGCAGGTGTTCCTGATCTTAGCAACGGTAGCAGCGAAGAAGACTTCAAAACTTTGTCTGCCTACATTCACAACCCTGAAAAGCGAAGAAAGGAAATTCTGGAGGGATCAACTGATCTTGATACTGATGTTATACAAGATTTTATAATCAATGAAGAACCTGACATTTCGGTTACCGTTCCTGAAGTAAATCCTCTAATGGATTTCTCGATTTTTGACAGTGGGTTCCCCGACCCCAAATTTCCTACAGCGGACGCTTTGCAAGCCACACCACTTGTCGAATATAATGAATGCTCTGTGATTGAATTTTTATGGTGCCACGAGACCTTATCTGATTAAAGAACAAGTATTTCTTTTGTGAAAGGTGGCAGAAAATATTTTGAGCTTAAAAAGAGCAAGATTTTTTTTGGATTGATGGTTAGATCCGATTTTGTAATCCCTATTTTGTATAATTTCTCCTTTTGGAACTCTCATGTAAATTTAGTATATAAGGAGGAATGTTCCCCTTAGTAAGGGGTTGGGAATTTTGGAATTGCAATTCAGTAGGAGTTTGGACTGAAGATACCCTGTCTATCAGAGTCATTGTAATTTTTGTACAAGGCTTCTCTATTCAGGAAAGTTATCTTTTAATTCATCTCTTATTGTTCTTCAAATTTATTTGGGAATTGCTGAGTTAATGTTTCAAATTCATCATCGGTTATGTGTTTAATCCTTTACAGGACGTTCCTTAATGCATAAGATCTCTCATATTGATTTTTCTGTATGTTTGGATTATGCTCAAAATTGTTCTATTAAATTTCTTTAATTGAACGTTTTCCCTTTTTTATATTTCTGCAAATGATTCGATGCAAGCAAATATGTTTAATCAAATGTTAAATTTTCAATTGACGCAATGAATACAGATCAGGTATTTGAATAGGCTTAAACACTTTGAAGAATTGTCACTTAATTTCTTAATTGATAAAAATTTAATTAACAAGTGAAGAACCCGAAGACATTTCTGTTTAAGGTACTTCACTACTTGCTCATCACACTTCAAATCTGGTCTGCACAACATCAACTTCTCCTTTTAGGTTAGATCTAACTTAGCATAGTTTCATTCTTTTGATAGGTTAAGATAGGTTCATTAACCAGTTTTCAGACTTTGTTTTTCCTTTATAGGAAAATTGGTCTTTCAACATCAAATCTTTTACTCATAGAGTGCCAGTGGAGGCAAAATATCCATGGGTGATTACCATCCCAAACAGCTTGAGGATAGGGTAACTCTTGCGTAGGGTTAACTGAGGCCTTTGGCTGGGTTTTCATCCCCTGTTGTGTGCCTCGGAACCCATTCCAACACCTTTCACTCACCCTGCACCCCCGAGGCATCAACAAATGGCGCTAGAAGGAGGGATGCCAGTAAAGCATGCCTAAGCAAACTACTGATAAACCTCCTCCAGCAAGCACTTCAATGGTTCAAACCCGAAGCTAGAATAGGGCTTCAACATCTGAACAACCAACTGATTCACGACCTACAATTCTCCCTGTCACATCTACACAACCTGCGGTTATACCCATTACACTGGTGGTACAATAGGATAACAGAGGAGATATCATTTTCACATCACCCACAAGGGGACCCATCTTGTTAGAGCAGATTTTGAAAACATCTGTCGATAGGGTTTTAAGAGCAGAACAATGACTTGCCGATCAAAGACGACATGGTCTGGCAGCCTTAAATTTAGAAAATATTCTATAGACTGGTGGTCAGGAAGATCAGCAAATTCCTACTGCACACACTAGTGACCCACAGATTTAGTATGCCACTGATCTAAACACACAGGATCAACATACAATTTATCACCAATCTGAAAACCAAGACCTAGTTAATCGACTAGATTCTCCTGAATATAGCCATGAGACCACCCACACAGCAACACAAGGTTGGCCAAATCTTGGAGCCGGTGGTCCACCACCATCCCCTCCTTCATCTTCATCATCTTCCTCAAACGAAGAGAATTATTCTAGTTCATCATCTGAAGAAGAAGAACAACAACCTCCAATAGCTAGAGAAGGTCAAAATAGACCTTGGCTTGACCAAGGTGCAGTTTTCATATTAGGCGATCAACATAGATTACCAAAGAATCCTGAGAAATGGCTTCCTAAACACAACCCTGATGATAAGACGCCCATGTTAGATCACATAAAAACTTTCATGCAAGCAATCAAGCTTAGAAACATGCTACATGAGGATGTAGTATGCAGACTCTTTCCCTACACTTTTGAAGGTAGAGCGACCACTTGGTATTTTGCTTTGTCGGCCCAATCTATAACTTCCTGGGATGAATTTGAGAAACATTTTACCCAGAAATTCGGGGATGACAAAACACCGCAAGATCTTGTCTTAGAATTATCCTCCATGAAAGCCAAAGGAAAAGAAAGAGTAAAATACTTTAACCAAAGGTTTTCATATATCAAAAATAGAATTCCTGCCAATCTTCTTCCTGCTGAAGAGTTGTTGGTGGCTTATTTTGAAAAGGGTCTGCCTCCTCCTATTGCAATATGGGTCAAATGGGAACACAAGGGTACTTTACTGGAAGCATTTGATGAAGCAATCCAAGTTGAAAAGGACATTTTTTGTCTGGAAGATAGCCCTGAAGCTTCAGAAGGACAACCTTCCACTTCCAGGAAGAAATTTGAGAATGTCCCTAAACCCACAGTTCAGAACAAGGATACATTTGATATGACTAAAATGAAAAAATTTCTTCAGAAGATTTCAAATGAGATGGTAGATTTGAAGAAGAACACTAATGATAATCAGAATTGGAATAGAGGTTTTGTAAGGCCACCATTTAGGAGACCTTACTAGCCTCCACAAAATCCACCACCACCAAATCTGGTAGATGCTCTCACAAACGATGAACTCTTTTCTATTTTTAGAGCATTGGAAGCAGAATCTCAAGTCACCCCTGACACTTCCAACGATCAGACTACCCCTGATCTTCCACTACCTGAAGAAGCAGAAGATGATCCACATGTCGATGCTGTGGGTTGCTTTTCAGAACTTCCTATGTGTGAAGAAGAAGAAGAACCTGAGGTGGTGTTTAACACACAACATCCTTATAATACAAGGTCATGACCACATCCACCTCAAGAACCTTCACCTTCTCCCTCGGTTCCCACAAGAAACAAGACTGTCTCACAGCAGGATACGGTCCTCCCTCAAATGGAGTACAACCTGGTTAAAGACTTAAAGAGAGTCAAAGAAAACATCTCTCTATTTGAGCTACTTAAAATTCCTGCTATGAGGGATTCCCTGCCAAAAAACATGATAATCAAACATCCTAGAGAGTCACAAAATAATAATCTAGACTCTGTCACTAAAACTGATGATAAAAAACTAGCAAGTAAAAGGACTCCTCCTTTCTTGCTTACTTTTGAGATTTTCAACTGGAATGTACACAACTGCATGATAGATTTGGGAGCACCATCAAATGTGATGCCCCTCTTTGTTTGCAGAAAATTAAATGCAACATGGGAACCTTGTCCAACCTGTATTGTGCAACTTGACAGATCCAAAGTCAGAGTGGTTGGAAAATTGAGAAATGTTCTGCTTACATTGTCAGCTGATCCCAGGATCCATCAGACAGTTGACATTGTGATAGATGACATCCCAAAAGCTTATGGGATGTGGTTAAGTTGGGACTGGTCAGAGAAACTTAAAGGTTACTTTGCAACCGACTGGTCCCATTTGTGGTTTCCTTACAATGCTCAACTAAATAAAATTAAGATCGGCAGAGAACCTTTTATGAAACAGACAGTTACTGATCTTAATGATTCAAGTGAACCTACTGGTTATCTCACCTCTCGTGCAGAGCAATTTACATTTGACACCTTTTTTGGTGAATTCCCAGCTGATGCCTCACCAGAAGGAAGCATCCAAAATGAATTACATATCACTCAGGTTACTTCTGTACCTTTTTCTGGTGAAATTGTGCATAATCTATATAATGTGAATATGAATTTCAGATTAGATCCTGTCTCATGGAATTTATTTTTTGATGGCTCCAAATCCAAGGAAGGAGCTAGAGCAGGTTGTGTTCTTATCAATCCTAAAGGAATAAAATTCATGATTGCTTGTAGGTTAGAATTTGATTGCACTAATAATGTAGCCGAATATGAAGCTCTTGTGTAGGGTCTCAAGAAGGCCATTGATTTAGGTGTGCAAGCAATATAATGCTATGGAGACTCTAAAATTATAGTCAAGCAAGTCAGGAATAAAATACACTGCTTATCTCTGTGGTTGGTGAATTATCAAAAGTTGGTAAGGGATCTAACCAACTCATTTTCGGCATTCAATATTAAATCAGTTGCCAGGTCACAAAATTTTGATGTAGACTTGTTAGCAAATACAGCATCTAGACTGATCCCGCCAGAAGGTTTGTCTCCTCAAACTTTCTCTATTGAATTGATGTACATACCATCCATTCCGGATAATGTGACTAATTGGAAAGTGTTTGATGATGACCGACAGATAATTGACTTCCTCACTGCTAAGGATACGTTTCAAGACATGGCCATCGATGAAGCAGAACATGAAAAGTCTCTCACTGATTCCTCAAATGTCATCCCGAAGTCTGTGATCAATCTAGAAAAGTTTTACGATTTACAGGACAAGTTCAAATCTCAAACTAATTGTAAAACTCAAAGCTCGTCCTTGAACTACAAGCGGGTCAACTTAGGCACCGAATAGGAACCTCGTTTCATCAATTTGGGAGTTGATTGTACCCCTGAAGAATGTAGAGCCATTATTGCATTGTGTAAATAGTATAAGGATGTTTTTGCCTGGACGTATGACGAGTTGAAAACGTTTGACACTAGCGTCATGTTTCATAATATACCCATGAAACCAGAGGTTAAGCCATTTCAACAAAAGTTGCGGAAGATGCACCCCAGTTTGCAGCCTTCTATAAAAAAGGAGCTGTAGAAACTGCTCACTGCTCGAATTATCTTTCCGGTTAGGCACACTCAATGGATTGCTAACTTAGTACCTGTCCGCAAGAAAAGTGGGGAAATTCGACTGTGTGTCGATTTTAGGAACCTAAATCGGGCTTCTAAGAAAGACAACTACCTTGTTCCACCAATGGAGCAGATTCTTCAAAAGGTGGTGGGGTCAGAGATGTTTTCCCTCCTAGATGGTTTTTCAGGGTATAACTAGGTCATGGTTGCCCCGGATGACCAATTGAAAACAGCTTTCATAACCCCATGGGGCACTTTCGCCTATAGACGGATGCCTTTCGAGCTGATCAATGCAGGAGCTACTTTTCAGAGAGCTATGGATATATCTTTCTGAGGGTTAATGCATAATGATGTCGTGGTTTACCTTGATGATATTACTATTTACTCTAAAAAATGACATGAACATGTGTTTGCTTTGAAACAAGTTTTTGATCGCTGCAGAAAATTCAGTATTTCTCTCAACCCGTAGAAATCTATTTTTGTAGTAACAGAAGGAAAGCTTCTGGGCTTCATTGTTTCGAAAGAAGGTATGATTATCAATCTTGAACATACAGAGGCCATTTCAAAAATTGGTTTACCAGGCTTGCGCAAAGCAATGCAATCTTTCTTAGGTAAGATTAATTTTGTACGTAGGTTTGTACCAAATTTTGCCCAAATTGTTAAACCATTACAACTTTTGGTCAAGAAAGATGTGCAGTTTACCTAGTCGCTAGAACAGAGAGATGCATTTATCCAAATTTGAAAGGCTATTGCAGAAGCTCCTACTCTCATAATAAAGATTTAATTCTATATACTTTCGCCACTGACTTTTCTTATGCAACTGTCTTAACTCAAAATCATGACAATGATATTGAAATCCCGATCTCTTTTATGAGCTCAAAATTCAAAGGTGTAGAGCTTAAATACTCACAGATCGATAAGCAAGTCTATGCGGTCTATAAATCCGTCAAACATTATAGGCCCTACTTGCTGAAGTCTCGAACCAAATTCATTGTTCCATATTCTGCTATCAGAAATGTCCTCATCCAAAAAGAATTGGGGGAAAAGAGGGCCCATTGGATGACCGCACTACAAGAATATGATCTTGAGATCAGATCAGCTAAAATTATAAAAGTCCAAGGCCTTTGTATTCTTACTGCACAATCCAACGACCCCACATAGCAACAGTCTGAATGGGATCATGAGGAAGAAATTCCCTCAAGTGTTGTTAATGTTATCGATGCCCCAACATCGGAATGGTATGACAATATCATATTTTTTATGAACCATGGATTTGCTCCCAAAACCCTTGATTTTAAGAAAAGAAGAGCTTTAAGACTGAAATCCACTCCTTATCAATTCATTGATCATGTTCTTTTTAGAAAAAATTGCAATGGAGTATTTCTTAGATGCTTGGAAAAACATGAAACTAATGACATTTTGTTTCAATTTCATGCAGGTCTTGCTGGAGGCCATTTTTCAGGAGAGACTACAGCACACAAGATTCTTAGGGCCGGATATTATTGGCCCACGTTGTTTAAAGATGCTTATGCTTATGTGAGAAAGTGTGAGCCATGTCAGAAATGCATAGGGAAGTTTAGGAAACCTGCATTTCCTTTACAACCAATTACAATTCAGTTTCCATTTCAATAATGGGGACTGGAATTTGTTCGACCTATAAACCCTCCCTCATCCCTCAAACATAAGTATATGCTCATAGTCACAGACTATTTCACTAGATGCATGGAGGAAGCTCCTCTTAAATAATGTAATACTGCCCAAGTAATCTCTTTCCTTGATAGTCAGATCGTCACATGGTTTGGCGTTCCAGAGTACTTAGTTTTCAATAATGCATCCTACTTCTCTTCAATCGACATAACTGAATATGCCTTTGAGATGGGGATTAAGCTTAAGTTTTATGCCAATTATTACCCTCAAGGTAATGGTTTGGTTGAGTCATCGAACAAAAACCTGATAAAAATTATCAAGAAGACTATAGCTTCTCATCACAAAGATTTGCACACACAGTTGTAGAATGCATTATGGGCAGATCGAATTACCCCGAAAGCAACAATTGCAAATTCTCCCCACTGTCTGGTTTATGGCAAAGAAGCCATTCTTCCCACTAATCTTACCATTCCTTCGCTACAATTGGCCCAATCTATCCAAGAAGATGATTCTTCTCCTCTCCAGCAAAGAATTGACACCCTCTTGAAGCTAGAGGAGGACAGGGAAATAGCCAAGAACAAGTTGTATCGTCACCAACAGATGGTGAAGAGATGGTTTGATGAAAAATCTTCATCTAACAGGGAATTTTCTATTGGTGACCTGGTTCTAAGGTGGGATAAGCAATGTAAAGATAAGAATCAGTACACCAAGTTTCAGTGCCTCTGGCTAGGACCTTTCATTATTACAGAAAAGATTGGTCCCAGCACTGTTCGATTACAGACGCTAGAGGGAGTTGTAGACACCTTCCTAGTGAATGTGTCTCTTCTAAAAAAGTATTTTGTTTAAACAATCTGGTGCACTTGTACATAGGTGTGGTTTGTTTTACAATCATTTGTTTCATTGCATTGAAATTTTAATTGGTTTTCTTGTTTTGTTTTGGTTTTCATTAATAAGGCTTCACACTTGTAGTAATGGCTTATGATCACCTTTTTAGCAATAATTGCTTCTGAATCTTCATCATCGTTATCAATCTCACTTTCTAGCTTTTGATTAGAATTTTCTCTGAAGAACTAACAGTCAATAAGTGCAGTGCCTTTGGATACTTCTCACTTTGATCATTATCTTTCACTATTCTTTATTTGTATAATTGAGGTATGGAGGATGGTCATCATTTCTCTATCTGGTGTTTCATGGTTGAACGACATATCATAATAATCTAACCAGTTCCAATTGCTCATGGATCCTTTTACAATCACTTTGAATATAAATTTTATTTTACGAGGTGAGTGGCCTTGTTATCAAGCCATCCCATTAGGTTCATAGGTGCTTAAAGTGGAATGACATCTTCACATCAAGCCACCACACTTGGAAGATGACTTTCAGTTCTTCTGGAAGGTGGAAGACCTTATTACAAGTCGGTCCATTCATGATCCGCAAAGCATTGGTGAGTAACATTACCACTATATGGTCACCAAGCCATGGTAATGCCATGTATCTTATGCCAAAATAAATTTCTTTTTCTTCCATTATGAGATTTTTGTTGTATACAAGAACAAGGGGGTCTTATCACAAGCCATCCTTGCTATGATCATGGGTTTGACCTTGGACTGAAATTATCACTATATGGTCACCAAGCCATGATAATTTCTTTTGGCCTTACAACCAGAAGACAAGGAGTCTCGTCATCAGCTAGCTTAACCAATTTCCGGATCAGGCCTATGAATGGTGTTGTTTCATCTGATCACCAAGTCAGTGCAGTGGTCTTGTATCAACAAGGTTTTATATATATACAAAAAAAAGGAGAGAAAGAAAAGACAAAAGAAAAGATAAGGGAACATATATATAATCCATAGAGGATCGTTGATTAATAAACCAAGGTGATCTGTAAATTAGGATATCCATGAGCATTTCGAAGACTGTGCCCAAGTTCCACACAAGCTGGTTTTCAATGATTACATCATGGTAAAGATTTGGTATTACTCTCTAAATCTCCTTATCGAATGAGTATTATCTTTAAATTGGTCATTGTTGAGATCTATCCATTTTCATTTCCGTTTCTTGTTGGATGTTATCTTTTGAGTTCTTCTTTGAATTGAGTTTCAAGAAATTGGTTGATTGACATGTTGTCTTTAGTTGGATTTGATTGCAGAGATAACTGGTTCTTCCCAGCCAGTCGCCATTTGTTGTGGCCACAAGAGATCCCATGCTTAGCCAAGCATGGGAGCCCCATAATTTTAATAAACGCAAAGGTAGTTGGGTGAGTCATCTTGAAAATTTTAGATTTTGATTTTACCTCTAAAAGTTCTTCACCCATGCTTTTGGTCGGCTTGTTTGTAAGGGTTTGGTTATTTCTTCCAAAGTGTTTCGGTCTAAAAAGAGCCAAAATTTTGAGTATTTTGTTGACTGCTATCATCATCCTGAAACCCAACATTTAGAGAACCTGAACCCCACAGCCCGATAGGCACGGGTTGAGGGACTATTGTTTTTTAAGTTTTGGTTTTGCTGATTCTGAAACCCACAACCCAATGGCTGCAGGTTGTGGAATCATTTTTTTAAAATAAGATTGAGGAATAATTACTCCGAAACTCAAACCCCGCAATGGCGGCACCTGACTTTCAGGATTATGATTTTCATTTATCTGGTGTGTGTTCCCGAAACCCGCAACCCATGATTTTGGGATGGTTATCTTATGTCACAATTTAATGTTTCCGAAACCCACCACCCGCACAGTTGGTTTTCAGCTTTCGAAAATCCTTTTTTACTTATGTTTTGCATACCCACAGCCCACAAATCCGTACTTTTGGGTTTCAGCTTGCGGGATCTTTGAATAAGAACTTCATGCATTTTTTTTGAACTCGATTCCACATTCCACTCCGGTTAATCCCCGTCGTCCGTCTATCATAATCTCACGGTCATGTTGATTTTGGTTAATCAGTTAAGTCAGGCTTTGCCATCCTGTCTTTTGAAACCTGGTTCTGCCAAATTATCAGTTTTCTATGTAATTTATCACAACGCACGCCATTACAAGTCTATCAGTTACCTCATGTTGGATGGACATCGTCTCTCCGCATTAAGTTCGCCATGTCTGAACTTGAGCTTTGACATCTTGTCGTTTTTGTTCCACCTCTTGATGATCAGACTTGTTATCTGCGAAGAATTGATGGCCCGTGTACTGGAACTCCGCGTTGATACCTTTTCACATCAACTTTATCACCATAACCTTCATCTCTGTTATTAATCACCAATCATAATTATTGATGATAAATTGCTTATAACGATGTGATCATCAAGACAATTCAAAATCATGCAAGCAGTAATTGAACTCGTACTTCGCAGAAGCTTTGATCCGACTGGCACATACCTTGGCTCTTTTCATTTCAATTGAAGTAATTACAATGAATTGATTTGATAACTGTAATCATTGCAGATCGCCCCACCCGATTATCATAGAACTACTTACTAGCCTTTAAATAAGCAATTAACATGAAAGTTCCAATTCACCCATTGCCTTCTGGAATAGGAAACACTCTATTCGGCATTCTTCTTATATCTTTTATCCAAGACTCATTCAGAATGAGCAATATTCATGCAGATGGTGAATTTTCTAATGTTGAGGTTGAAAATGAAGAGCTCTATCCCTTGTTATATCAAGAAATGCTGTCACCACCATTTGATGCAGGTGTTCCTGATCTTAGCAGCGGTAGCAATGAATAAGACTTCGAAACTTTGTCTTCCTACATTCACAACCCCGAAAAGCGAAGAAAGGAAATTCTGGAGGGATCAACTGATCTTGATACTGATGTTATACAAGATTTTATAATCAATGAAGAAACTGATGTGCTGCCTACCATTCCTGAAGTAAATCCTCTAATGGATTTCTCTGTTTTCGACAGTGGGTTACCCGACCTCGAATTTCCTACAGCGGACGCTCTGCAAGCCACACCACCTGTCGACGATAATGAATGCTCTGTGACTGAATTTTTATGGTGCCACGAGACCTTATCTGATTAAAGAACAAGTCTTTCTTTTGTGAAAGGTGGTGAAAAATCTTTTGAGCT
This sequence comes from Larix kaempferi, assembly GCA_027924585.1. NCBI lineage: Eukaryota > Viridiplantae > Streptophyta > Pinopsida > Pinales > Pinaceae > Larix > Larix kaempferi. The sequence continues at coordinate 3,769,422 of BSBM01000104.1, forward strand.
TAAAAATAGCAAGATTTTTTTTGGATCGATGGTTAGATCCGATTTTGTAATCCCTATTTTGTAGAATTTCTCCTTTTAGAACTCTCATGTAAATTTAGTATATAAGGAGGAATGTTCCCCTTAGTAAGGGGTTGGGAATTTTGGAATTGCAATTCAGCGGGAGTTTGGACTGAAGATACTCTGTCTGTCAGAGTCATTGTAATTTTTGTATAAGGCTTCTCTATTCAAGAAAGTTATCTTTTAATTCATCTCCTATTGTTCTTCAAATTTCTTTGGGAATTGCTGAGTTAATGTTTCAAATTCGTCATTGGTTATGTGTTTAATCCTTTGCAGGACATTCCTGTTGAAATATTGTAACTTCAAAGAATATTATATTTGTATATTATTTATTCCGGAGATGTTCCATACCTCCGATGTGATTATACTATAAATCCGGAGATGTTTATTCCTCCGATTTGGTTGTGGTAACTAGGGTTATTAGACCCACCATGTGGGGGTCGTCCCAGTCAGTTATAATGGGGTATTTAACCTAATGGTTAAATACGAGCCTACATGTACTTGTGTAAAATACATATCAGAGTAGTGTATAAATAGAGGAGGTGTGTTCCTCATTTGATACACTCACTCACTTGAGGATAGCGCACTTGTGGAGGAGAGGTCTGCTATTGTGGAGGAGGAGATCATGTCTTAGGGTTTCATCTTTGTATATTGCTGGTCATCTATATTGAGGAAGCTTTGCTGGGTTTTCTACCCCATGAGGGTTTCCCAGGATAAATCTCTGTCTCTTGTGTTTATGTTGTGCTTGTTGTTTCGTCAATGATCCTATATATGCTATTATTGTGAAATGGAATGTAATGCTGTTATTTTCTGTCTTAGCATATTAAATTTTAACATGGTATCAGAGCTAACCTGAAGGAAGACAACGTATGGCACTTACGACACTTGCTTTACTTACGACAATTTGAAGGTTAGGGTTTTACATAACAAAAACCAGTCATCGTGGAACTTTCGCTATAAATCCATTTATGCGAAGTTTCAGGGTCTGAAAAGTTTACAGGTCGAAGATAACATCCCTAGGTACCTTGTGTCCAAAGGGAATCCTCATATTCGTTGTACTTTGTGAGTTATGATCAGTACAAGTTAGGATTTCTGCCTCTTCCAGATCTCAGTCAAAATCAGGTGACCTTGGAAAAAAGGTCATAACTTGGGCTAGGAAGATCCAAATGAAATTTCGTAAAAATTGACAGGTAGTACACAGACTGTACTATCTCAGAAAAATTTTTCAGAGGCCGAAGGTGAACCAGTGACACGTGGAACGCCGTACAAGTTCGCTCTCCTGTTTTATCCCATAAACAGGTCACGTTGCGACACTTGGAATAACTCTCTCTCAGAGAGTCCAATTGAGGTCAGACCTATCAAGATGGAAAGATAACATGTCGAGCTATCCCAGAAAAAAATTTCAGAGGCCGAAGTTCAAACAGTGACACGTGGCATGCCGTACAAGTTCGCTCTCCTGTTTTATCCCATAAATAGGTCATGTTGCGACACTTGGCATAACTCTCTCTCAGAAAACCCAATTGAGTTCAGACCTGTCAGGATGGAAAGATGACAGGTCAGGCTACTGCAGAAAAAGGGTTTCAGACCTCGTGGAGCAAAAATTTCATAGTTATAGCAGAAACAATCAGGTGCATATTTCTGTCAAAACAAAATTATTTTTGGAGCACCTTTATTCATGGCTTCCGGAATTTAGGGCTTCAGCAAAAGTTGGAATTTTTGAAGCCTGTAACCACAGCTGGAAGCTCCTCAGAAAAATAAGAGTTTAGAGCCTTGGATCGAACCTTTTGTTTGGGCAGAAGGGTGGGCTTCATCAAACCCTAGTTCGGGATCCTGTCCAGAAGATCCAGAAGTTTCAAAGGCAATTTTGAGGGGTCAAATTTTGGAAATTCCAAAATTGAAGTATGCTAGTTTGTTCAGCTCAGCAAGACATATTCTTTCATCCATTCAGAAGTATGAAAGTCAAAGATTGAATTTTTTAGGGGTTTCTCTAGAAAACCCTAATCAAGCTCCAGATCAAGTTTCAGGGGGAGTTCAGGCTAAGGCCTTACATAAGAGGACTACAAGAAGTCTCGACAGGTATGACTTAAGGAGGCTCGGGTATGTCTTGAAATCTAATTCTTGATTAAGTTCATGATGTGTTTGTCTTCATATTATTTATTAGTACAATCTTGATTAATGTTAGAATTGTCTTATCACCCTAGTAACAGTATGGATGCATGTGAATGATCAAAGACATTCATTGATTAGGGCTATATGATTGTACTAATGCATTATGATGTTGTGTGAGGTTGATGTTGTCTGCTAACAAGATACAGGTACATCACAAAAGACAAATCAGGTTCCATGACCATGAAAACATGAAGACAGAGACTCATCCATAATCTTTGTTCTACTTACGAGGTATGTATGACCTTGTTGTATTATGCTTAACCTATGAGACATGCAGGTTCTAGCTCAGGATCTCTAAATCAATGAAGAGATTGTTTAGGTATGTTGCACATAACTAAGTAGGTATACTAATCCAGGTATGTTTTCCTATGTCATGTTAGAATCTTACCTTGTGATTAGGATCCCTTATATAAGTATACTTGGTATGATTGGTTATGCTTATTCATAAAGTTAGTAATCAAGGGTTTATGCATATCATGTCTCTTATCTTGGTTGATTATTTAACTAACTAGATCAAACAAGAATATGCATAAGTAAAGGAAGACTTCCTTGAAACCTTCAATATTATCTATAATCATGATTATACATTTTCAAGATTATTTAGAACTATAATGTTTTGATAACATTGAATGTATGTTTGTGTATGAGATCATGATGATGACACTAGTGCACAATTGAGCATGCACAGTGGTATAGAATGAATAGAAGCTCAAAAGACATATAGAAGATCAAGCGGGAAGCAACCACACAAACATAAAAGATAAGTATTTGAGTTGTTATTTGAAATAGTAAATGATATTGTTTGTATGCATATTTGTATATGATGTTGAGTGTAAACATTCATAGAGCATTGAACAGTATACTACTAATATGCATATGATTGGTAAGTTGGACAAACATTCCATTGTTGCTTGTCTAGAATGAAACCTCTTTGCTGACATGCTGAGAGATGTGCACACTCTCGATAGTATGTTCTGGTAGAGATGGAAGGCATCTAGATAGCCACTGTATGCATACAGAATATGGAAAATTGTTGTGCCAAAGTATTGGTCAAAATAGTTGCATAACTATGTAAATGATATCTGTATGCATAATAGGTTATCATGACTATGAAGTATTACTAATCATGTACCTAATTTTGATTTGTAGGAAAAATCATGATGAATGATGAACAAGTGATGGATGTTCAACAAAAGGATTTACAAATCAAACACACTATAGAAGGATTGTGGCTAGAAGATTCTCCTAGAAAGAGGAAGAGAATCATGATGAAATGTTTGCTCCAAGTGGCTAGATAAGACCATTCTCTTAATGGTGTAATTAAAGAAGAAATGTGAATCAGGTTTTGATAAGCTTAATGATCACCATGGGTGATGTGGATCTCAACCTTTGCTACAAGGTTGAATATGATTTCTATACACAGATGACATGGATGCAAGAAGGAACTCACCACAGAGTTCGAATGATATTGAGGCTCATATCAGTAGACCCATCTGATGAGAGATGGCACAGATAGATGACTGTAGAAAAGAAAAGAAAATTTCTTAGATTAATGTATTACTTCCTAGGTCTGGAAGTATGGAAAGGCTCAGTAGGAATCCTTCTCAACTAGAGAAAGTATGCTGAGAAATATTGAGAAGACTTGATATGATGGAATGGCCACTCTTATGGATTCCAACTTGAAACTGTTAGGAGATGACTCATCAGAGTTAGTGGATATAACTCTGTACAGTCAAATTATTGGGTCATTGTTGTATCTAACATATAATAGGTTAGATATATGCTTTGTTGTGAACACCTTGAGTCAGTATCTAGTGGAAACTAGATGTGTTCACCTGATAGTTGCAAAGCATGTGATGAGGCACCTAAAGGATACGATAGACTTTGATCTATGCTATCTTGGATATCATGACTTTAGATTGCTACTCAAATGTTGTTTGGGAAGAAAGTGTATTAGACAGGAAGAACACATCAAGAGGATGTTATTGTCTGGGATTATCCATGATCTCGTGGTTTAGCTGGAAGCAGTCTAGTGTGGCTCTCAGCACAAGCGGAATATATGGCTGCTTGCTCTACTTGTTGTGAAGAAGGATTGTTTGACTTAGAGATAGAACCAACTGTGATCCTATGTGATAAATAGAGTTGTATCAAGATGACATAGAATCTAGTGTTCCATGATAAGTCAAAGAACATAGGGAACAAACAAGATATGACGTAGAAAGGAACTATAAAGTTTGAATTTGTAACAGGTTACCGTTGTACTAACCAAACCTCTACCTCAAGTGAAGAAGTTGCCAAACTTCTGAAATTTGAATACTTCCGAGACAAGATTGGTGTAGTTCAAAAGGACCCTCCTCGAAAGGGGGAGTAGTATAGTCACTGATGATGAGATTGTCTCATAGAACAACAAGGTCGATGATGAGGTAACCTGTTCTCTACACCTAGATACTTAGAAATATTTAGATTTAGGACTCTTATACTTAGTTTTACTTATACATGCTTTTGATGTTATATGTATTAGTAAGAATACATGCTTTTGATGATAGATGTATTGGTGAGAATACATGCTTTTGATGATAAGATGTATTGGTAAGAATACATACTTTTGATGACACATGTATTGATTAATGTACTTGTATGGTTGAGGATACTTGTACTTGTATTGATGAGAATACATGTGGGGATTGTATCATCCTTGAACACATGTTCTAAAATGAGCCGTAGATGTATGGTCTCCGAGAATGAAGTCCTTAGTGGACAGTTGAGGGGATTGGATCATCCCTGGACTTTCAGTCCTAAAGAGAGCTGTAGACGTGAGGTCTCCGAGAATGAAGTCCTTAGTGGACAGTTGAGGGGATTGGATCATCCCTGGACTTTCAGTCCTAAAGAGAGCCGTAGACGTGAGGTCTCCGAAAATGAAGTCCTTAGTGGACAGTTGAGGGGATTGGATCATCCCTGGACTTTCAGTCCTAAAGAGAGTCGTAGACGTGAGGTCTCCGAGAATGAAGTCCTTAGTGGACAGTTGAGGGGATTGGATCATCCCTGGACTTTCAGTCCTAAAGAGAGCCGTAGACGTGAGGTCTCCGAGAATGAAGTCCTTAGTGGACAGTTGAGGGGATTGGATCATCCCTGGACTTTCAGTCCTAAAGAGAGCCGTAGACGTGAGGTCTCCGAGAATGAAGTCCTTAGTGGACAGTTGAGGGGATTGGATCATCCCTGGACTTTTAGTCCTAAAGAGAGCCGTAGACGTGAGGTCTCCGAGAATGAAGTCCTTAGAGGACAGTTGAGGGGATTGGATCATCCCTGGACTTTCAGTCCTAAAGAGAGCCGTAGACGTGAGGTCTCCGAGAATAAAGTGATAGAGATTGCATCATCCCGGAACTACTAGTTCAAAATGTACATGATGGGGATTGCATCATCCCGGAACCACTAGTTCAAAATGTACGTGATGGGGATTGTATCATCCCCAGACTGCGGTCCCTGAATTGATCCGTAGACGTGAGGTCTCCGAGAAGTGGGGATTGTATCATCCCCGGACTTAGGTCCCTGAATTGATCCGTAGACGTGAGGTCTCCGAGAAGTGGGGATTGTATCATCCCCGGACTTAGGTCCCTGAATTGATTCGTAGACGTGAGGTCTCCGAGAAGTGGGGATTGTATCATCCCCGGACTGCGGTCCCTGAATTGATCCGTAGATGTGAGGTCTCCGAGAAGTGGGGATTGTATCATCCCCAGACTTAGGTCCCTGAATTGATCCGTAGACGTGAGGTCTCCGAGAAGTGGGGATTGTATCATCCCCGGACTTAGGTCCCTGAATTGATCCGTAGACGTGAGGTCTCCGAGAAGTGGGGATTGTATCATCCCCGGACTGCGGTCCCTGAATTGATCCGTAGACGTGTGGTCTCCGAGAAGTGGGGATTGTATCATCCCCGGACTTCGATCCCTGAATTGATCCGTAGACGTGTGGTCTCCGAGAAGTGGGGATTGTATCATCCCCGGACTTTGGTCCCTGAATTGATCCGTAGACGAATGGTCTCCGAGAAAGTGGTTTTTTTATGATGATGTGGTTACTTGTATCGGTAGGATACTTGTATTGATGATGTGGTTACTTGTATCGGTATGGATACTTGTATTGATGATGTGGTTACTTGTATCGGTAGGATACTTGTATTGATGATGTGGTTACTTGTATCGGTAGGATACTTGTATTGATGATGTGGTTACTTGTATCGGTAGGATACTAGTATTGATGATGTGGTTACTTGTATCGGTATGGATACTTGTATTGACTTGTATCGGTAGGATACATGTATTGATGACATGGTTACTTGTATCAGTATGGATACTTGTATTGATGATATGTATACTTGTATTGGCATGAATACTTGTACTAATGATGTGGATACTTGTATTGTTATGGATACCTGTGTTGATGACGATGCTGACGATCGTGTGATGATGATGCTGATGATCGTGTGATGATGATGCTGATGATCGTGTGATGACGATGCTGATGATCGTGTGATGACGATGCTGATGATCGTGTGATGATGAGGCTGATGATCGTGTGATGACGATGTTGATGCTCGTGAGATGACGATGCTGATGATCATGTGATGGCGATGCTGATGATCGTGTGATGACGATGCTGATGATCGTGTGATGACGATGTTGATGATCGTGTGATGACGATGTTGATGATCGTGAGATGACAATGCTGATGATCGTGTGATGACGATGCTGATGATCATGTGATGACGATGCTGATGATCGTGAGATGATGATGCTGATGATCATGTATCATGAGGATCCAGATGATGATATTGTTGTAGCTGTTCAAGTGCTACAGAAGATAAAGACTCAATACTGAAGATGTCGATGTTCCAGTATTGAAGATGTTCCAGTAACTGCTTGAGTTACTAATGATGTTGAGAAAGCTTCCAATGATTTATAGATGTATCATGTATGATGTTGATGACTCCTTGCTCGTGCAGATACTGTTATAATATCCTTCTCGTTAAGGGGGAGTGTTGAAATATTGTAACTTCAAAGAATATTATATTTGTATATTATTTATTCCGGAGATGTTCCATACCTCCGATGTGATTATACTATAAATCCGGAGATGTTTATTCCTCCGATTTGGTTGTGGTAACTAGGGTTATTAGACCCACCATGTGGGGGTCGGCCCAGTCAGTTATAATGGGGTATTTAACCTAATGGTTAAATACGAGCCTACATGTACTTGTGTAAAATACATATCAGAGTAGTGTATAAATAGAGGAGGTGTGTTCCTCATTTGATACACTCACTCACTTGAGGATAGCGCACTTATGGAGGAGATGTCTGCTATTGTGGAGGAGGAGATCATGTCTCAGGGTTTCATCTTTGTATATTGCTGGTCATCTATATTGAGGAAGCTTTGCTGGGTTTTCTACCCCATGAGGGTTTCCCAGGATAAATCTCTGTCTCTTGTGTTTATGCTGTGCTTGTTGTTTCTTCAGTGATCCTATATATGCTATTATTGTGAAATGGAATGTAATGCTGTTATTTTTTGTCTTAGCATATTAAATTTTAACAATTCCTTAATGCATAAGATCTCTCATATTTATTTTTCTGTATGTTTGGATTATGCTCAAAACTGTTCTATTAAATTTCTTTAATTGAACGTTTTCCCTTTTTTATATTTCTGCAAATGATTCGATGAAACAAATATGTTTAATCAAATGTTAATTTTTCAATTGACACAATGATTACAGATCAGGTATTTGAATAGGATTAAACACTTTGAATAATTGTCACTTAATTTCTTAATTGATAATACTTTAATTAATGTTAAATTTTCTGAATTTACTTCAATATGATCTAGGATCTTAACTGAGAGAACAACATGTACAGCATATCTACAGCATATCAATCATGGAGACAATAATGCAAGCACACAAGAGACACAAAGATTTACTTGGGGAAAACCATAAAGGTGAAAAACCCCAATAACTTCCTCAGAGATAGATAGAGCAATGATACAACCAACCAATAGAGATAGCCATAACCTAGCAGCAATCCTCCTCCTCCATAAGTGCGCCTCTCCTCCTTGAGAGCATGTGTGAGAAGTGAGTGAGTAAATAGAGTGCCTCCCGCACTCTATTTATACTTGACTTGACTTGCCTTTTTACCTAACTCATGTAGGCTCGAACTTTACCACATAACATAATGCTGAGTGGGCCGACCCCCAATAGGGTGGTCTAATAACCCTTTGACCCACATGACTTATACAGGGCTGACCCCAAATAAGGTGGTCTAATAACCCATCAAGTATAAGTTACGACACTTACAATATAAATGACGACACTTCCTTATAGAGGAATAATACCATCTCTATAGGAATACAATATACATATATGTGAAATACATTCCGAAGTTACATATACATCAACACTCCCTCTTAACTAGGAAGGTATTTCTCAGCACAGTTCTTCTAGCACAAGTCATCTTCTCTGGATCATCGTCACTAGATAATCGTCATCGAGTCATCATCATCGTCACTGCTGCTGCTATCTCAATCAATCTCTGAATCTACTCGTCATAGGAAGTTCTACAGAGCCAGTCCTTTTTCATACTGGATGTAGGCCCACCACCGGTAGGTCTTCGTCATCACTGGCCATACTGTGGAATCCTCAGGACTTTTACGTGCGTCACAAAACCTCGAAAGAGCATCCCAGGCTGTTACGAGCACACAGCTCTACCTATAGGATCTCCCAGGGCACCGAATTATATGTGACCTCACCACAAAACCTCGCAAGAGCATCTGCCAGATATCCCAGGGAACCGAATTACATGCCATAGGAAAAACCTCGAAAGACTATCTGCAGATCTCCCAGGGCACCGAATTACATGTGGTCATGGAAAAACCTCGCAAGAGCATCTGCCAGATATCCCAGGGAACCAAATTACATGCCATAGGCAAAACCTTGAAAGACTATCTGCAGATCTCCCAGGGCACCGAATTACATGCCATAGGACAAAACCTCGAAAGAGCATCTGCCAGATATCCCAGGGAACCGAATTACATGCCATAGGAAAAACCTCGAAAGACTATCTGCAGATCTCCCAGGGCACCGAATTACATGTCCTCCCAGAGCAAAACCTCGAAAGAGCATTTGCCAGATGTCCCAGGGCACCGAATTACATGCCATAGGCAAAACCTCGAAAGACCATCTGCAAATCTCCCAGGGCACCGAATTACATGCTCATCTGCACAAACTGATCCACGGCCACAGAGTATCAACCTGATACTCACCATACATCATCCTGATGTATCCATGATCATCCTGATCATCATCACTGCAACGTCCTGCTGCATGTCATCTGGAGCAACATCCTGAAGCTCGTCATCTATGATCATCCTGATCATCACTGCAACATCCTGCTGCATGTCATCTAGAGCAACATCCTGAAGCTCGTCATCTATGATCATCTTGATCATCAATGCATCTACCTGATGCATACCAAGTATCTACCTGATACATATCATCATACATGATCCTCCTGATCATACACCTGATACAAATACATGATACATATCATCATACATGATCCTCCTGATCATCAATGTATCCACCTGATACAAATACAAATGCATGATACATATCACCATACATGATCCACCTGATCATACAATGTATCCACCGGATACATATACAGATACATGGTCCAAGCATCCAACATGATGCATACATACATACATAAAATGATCCAACTGATCATATCCAACATCCACATGATGCGTACATACATACATAAAATGATCCAACTGATCATATCCAGCATCCAAATGATGCGTACATACATACATAAAATGATCCAACTGATCATATCCAGCATCCACATGATGCGTACATACATACATAAAATAATCCAACTGATCATATCCAAGCAGAAACCAGAACATCATCCTGATGCTCATCATCCAGCGCTTACATTCATAGCCATGTGAAGGATCCTCCTTCCAACATGCTTGGAATGGCTTTAGCAAATGTGTTCATCACTTCTTCCTCGCAGTATCCTCGATCTGAAGCACGCCAAGACTCTCTCTGAAGTACTTGAACTTCACCCTGGCTAGTGGCTTCGTCAGCACATCTGCAATCTGCTCGTCCGTCGCAACATACAGGAGCTTCACAGCCCCTCTCTGCACCATATCCCTGATATAGTGATATTTGATCTCTATGTGTTTTGACCTGTCATGAAATACTGGGTTCTCAGACAGCTTCACACAACTCTGGTTATCACAGAAGATACCAGTAGCCTCCAACGGGAGATCAAATAGCTCAGACAGTAGCTTCCGCAGCCATACTGCCTCACAACTAGCTGAACAGGCTGCAACATACTCAGTTTCAACTGTACTCAGTGCTACGCAGGACTGCTTCCTGCTAAACCAAGAGATCACACCTGATCCCATACTGAAGCAATACCCAGATGTGCTCTTCCTATCTGCAGCACTGCCAACCCAATCTGAATCAACATAACCCTGCAGGTTAAACTTTTGATTCACCTCATACCTGAGCCCATAATCCACTGTACCCTTCAGGTACCTCAGAATATGCTTTACAGCAACCAGGTGAACACTCCTTGGATCCGTCAGGAACTGGCTCAATGTGTTCACAGCAAAGAAAATATCTGGTCTCGTGTTCATCAGGTACATCAAGGACCCAATCATCTGACGATACATGGAGACATCAACCAGCTCAGATGAAGCATCACATAGAAGCTTCAGATTCGATGCCATAGGTGTGGCCATAGCTTGCAGTCCATCATCCCGAACCTCTTCAGGATCTCTACTGCATACTTCCCTTGTCCAAGGAAGATTCCATCACTCTGCCACACCTCCATGCCAAAAACAAATAGTGCATCATCTCGAACTTGGAAGAAAGCTTCCGCTGCGTGTTGGCAATCAATCTATCTTTACCTGTAACAAACAGGTTATCTACATAAAAAATAGTATCACTGGATTGCCTTCTTCAACCTTGTAGAAAAGGTTGGAATCTGCTTTACTCTTGGTAACGCCCAAACTGGATAGAAAGCTGTCTATCCTACCATACCAAGTTCTGCACATATATATATGACTACACCATGCTGACTTGAAATCTATTTTGGTGTATCTTCTATTTCATCACTTTTATATTTTTCTATGCGGCTATCTACAGCATGCTTGATCTTGAAAGATCCATTTGGAAGTCATAACAAACTTCCCTTCACGTCTTGGGACTACATCCCAAACATCATTCTTCATGATAGACGGATCATGGCATTCCATTTCTACATCCCAGATCCTGGGAACTTCAATGTCTTTGCTGAACAAATGTTGTAGTTCTTCTTTTGTAGGAGATGGCATACGATCTTTCCTACACAACAAGTTAAATTGCATGATTAGAAAAACATCTCATAGTTTTCAAAACAAATTCTTACACATAAAGAAATATGTCATACAGTCATGCAATTATCTTAGCCAATGCTTCAATACAACATTTATCCATATCCCGTAACTTTCTAGATGCCTTCCAATCTCTACCAGAACATTGTTAAGAGTGTACACAACTCTCAACATGTCAGCAAAGAGGTTTCATTCTAGATAAGTAGCAATGGAATGTTGTACAGTTCCATAGGCCACTTACCCATGTATATTAGTAGTATACTGTTCATTAATGCAACTATCTTAATATGCACAATACATATCCTAAGTCTAGGAACATGAACATATACATCATTGAACAATTTTATTTAAACAAACAAATATGCAAGAAATGATAATTAAGATACTTATCTTTGTTTGTTCGTTAGGTGAACTCCCTTTGAGTCTTCACTTCCTTGCAGGAGCTGCTGGAGTCCTAATCTGTAGTAGCTTCTTCTACACTTTTCCGTTGTGGAATGTAGAGAGATGGACAACTCCCTCTGAATATCTGCATCCTTGCAGAAACTACTGAAGTGTGCTCCTTTGCTTTCTTGCAGGAACAACTGGAGTGTGCTCCCTCTTGATCTTTGCTTCCTGAATTCCCTGTTCTTGAACTCATATTCATCCTTGATCCCTATGCATGCTTATTAGTATCATGAATGTGTTATCCTTGTGATTTCATATAAAATCATACATTCATTAGTATACTATTAAAACATAATAATCTCAAGCATGTATAGTCATGATCATTTTAAACAAAAATAATAAGCATTAGCATTCAAGGTTTATGTGGGATTCTTATGGTTAGTCAAATCATAAGAAGCATAACATGTCTAAACCTGTAATTACTCAAACCTATGACTCTTCAGGTTAGTTGAATCATCAATCAAGATAAGAGATATAATATGCATAAAACCTGTGATTGTTCAAACCTATACCTTCATGATTCTTCTGGTTAGTCATATCATCAATTATGGTAAGAAACATAATATGCATACAACTATGATTATTCAAACTTATGACTTCATGAATAATCATTATCGACAACACAACAGTATAAGATCCTAAACCAAGGTAGGATTCTAGCTTGATATAGGAAAAACATACCTGGATTAGCATGCTAGCTAGGTTATGTCTAACATACCCGCATAATGTCTTTTGGTTCTCTTCAGTGACTTGTGCTAGTAACCTGCACGTCTCATATGTTAACCATTACAAAACCAAGTTATACATACCTCATAAATGGATCTTCTATGAGATCCATGACAATGGATGAATCTTTGTCCTCATGTTATCATGATCATATGTTCTTGGACCAGAACATGATTTGTCTTTCTTGGTGTACCTTTCATGTTAGTAGACAACATAAACCTCATACAACACCATAATGCATTAGTACAATCATAAGTGTCAACACCCTAAATAATGAATATCTTCTATCATGCATTCATCATTTTGTTAAGGTGATACGACAAATCTAAAAACAAAATTGTACCTAACTGTAATAACATGAAGACAAACATACCATAAAATTAATCATGGACAAATATCAAAACATACCTCGATGAGTCATACCTGTCGAGATTGCTTGTAATCTTCTTATGTAAGGCCTTAGCCTCATCTCCCTCTGAAACAGGAACTTCTTCACCTATGTAGGTGACCAATCCATCTTCTTCTAGGATTAACCCAATCCACTTGATGTGCAAGAACTGGACCTGGAGCTGGATATGGGTTTGTCATAGAAACCCCAAAAATTCAAACTTTGAATTTCAAACTTCCGAAAGGATAGAAATATGCGCCTTGATGAGCTGATCAAATTGGTATATTCATACTTTGAAAACTGCAAAGTTTCACTCCTCAATTTTGCCTTTGAAACTTCTGGATTCACTGGATGTGACCCTGAACTGGGGTTTGATGAAGCCCACTCTTCTTCCCAATCAAAATGTTTGATCCAAAGCTCTAAGCTTCTATTTTTCTGAGGAGCTTCCAGCCGTGGTCACAGATTTCAAAAATTCCCATTTTTACAGAAGCCCTAATTTTCCACTTTTCTGATCAAAGTCCCGAACTAGGGTCTAATCAAGCCCGGCCTTCTGCCCAACCAAAAATTCTGATCTTGGTCTCTAAATTTCTATTTTTATGAGTAGCATCTAGCCGTGGTCTCCGATTACAAAAATTCCAACTTTCTTCAAAGCCCTAAATTCTGGAAGCCATGAATGAAGGTACCAAAAAATAATTCTGTTTTGACAGAAATATGTACCTGATTGTTTCTGGTGTAAATCCAAAATTTTTGATCCACAGGGTCTGAAAACGTTTCTTGAGATAGCCTGACCTGTTATCTTTCCATCCTGACAGGTCTGACCTCAATTGGATTCTCTGAGAGAGAGTTATGCCAAATGTCGCAACGTGACCTGTTTTGGGAAAATACAGGAGAGCGAACTTGTACGGCGTGCCACGTGTCACAGTTTGACCTTAGGCCTCTGAAAACGTTTTCTGAGATAGCTCGGCCTGTTTTCTTTCCATCCTGATAGGTCTGACCTCAATTGGATTCTCTGAGAGAGAGATATGCCAAGTGTCGCAACGTGACCTGTTTATGGGATAATACAGGAGAGCGAACTTGTACGGCGTGCCACGTGTCACTGTTTGACCTTCATCCTCTGAAAACGTTTTCTGAGATAGCTCATCCTGTTTACTACCTGTCACTTTTTACTAAATTTCATTTGGAGCTTCCTAGCCCAAGTTATGACCTTTTTCCCAAGGTCACCTGATTTTGACTTAGATCTGGAAGAGGCAGAAACCCTATATTGTACAGATCATAAATCACAAAGTAAAACGAATTAGAGGTTTTCCTTTGGACACAAGATACCTGGAGATCTTAGCTTCGTCCTGTAGCAATTTCAGATCCGAAAACTTCTCCAAAACGGATTTATAGTGAAAGTTCTACGATGACTGGTTTTTTCTATATCAAGCCCTAGCATCGTAAGTGCAACAAGTGTCATACATGCCATATCATGCCTTCTTTCAGACTAGCTCTGATACCATGTTAAATTTTCTGAATTTACTTCAATATGATCTAGGATCTTAACTGAGAGAACAACATGTACAGCATATCTACAGCATATCAATCATGGAGACAATAATGCAAGCACACAAGAGACACAAAGATTTACTTGGGGAAAACCATAAAGGTGAAAAACCCCAATAACTTCCTCAGAGATAGATAGAGCAATGATACAACCAACCAATAGAGATATCCATAACCTAGCAGCAATCCTCCTCCTCCATAAGTGCGCCTCTCCTCCTTGAGAGCATGTGTGAGAAGTGAGTGAGTAAATAGAGTGCCTCCCGCACTCTATTTATACTTGACTTGACTTGCCTTTTTACCTAACTCATGTAGGCTCGAACTTTACCACATAACATAATGCTGAGTGGGCCGACCCCCAATAGGGTGGTCTAATAACCCTTTGACCCACATGACTTATACAGGGCCGACCCCAAATAAGGTGGTCTAATAACCCATCAAGTATAAGTTACGACACTTACAATATAAATGACGACACTTCCTTATAGAGGAATAATACCATCTCTATAGGAATACAATATACATATATGTGAAATACATTCCGAAGTTACATATACATCAACAATTAACAAGTGAAGAACCCGAAGACATTTCTGTTTAAGGTACTTAACTACTTGTTCATCACACTTCAAATCTGGTCTGCACAACATCAACTTCTCCTTTTAGGTTAGATCTAACTTAGCATAGTTTCATTCTTTTGATAGGTTAAGATAGGTTCATTAACCAGCTTTCAGACTTTGTTTTTCCTTTATAGTAAAATTGGTCTTTCAATATCAAATCTTTTACTCATAGAGTGCGAGTGGAGGCCAAATATCCATGGGTGATTACCATCCAAAACAGATCGAGGATAGGGTAACTCTTGTGTAGGGTTAATTGAAGTCTTTGGCTGGGTTTTCATCCCTTGTTGTGTGCCTTGGAACCCATTCCAGCACCTTGCACTCACCCTGCACCCCCGAGGCATCAATAGGTAGCTAAGCCCGAAATCCAAAAGGATCCCCGTACGTGAACCAGCCTTGGTGTATGCTCTGAATGAAAAGTGAAGGGGTATCCTCACTATTTCACCTTCGCAAGACCTCGTGCTTAACTTTGGTTTCAATGGAGCTTCCAGAACAACTTTGATGTCAATGGGTTTACCTAAAAACAGTCTCACTACGATTATTGAGTAATGAAAATGGTTTCGGATAGTTAAAGTGTGTTCTAATCTGAAACCCTAGCCTAAGCTAGTTGGTGTAGTGACATCCCTAGAAATAAAAGTTGCTAATAAATTTTATTAATTATTCTTCTTAAGGGTTTTTCTTTACTCAAAGGTTGCAGTGCATTGTGTGGCGTGGTTGTGACAGCAAGTAAAGTGCGTAAATGAAACAAATTTCAAAACAACAAAATACTCTTTTCCTCTTTTCTTTTCAAATTCAAAACAAAGTAAACTACGCTACTTCGAAATGATTATAAGTCTCACTACTTTAAAATACCAAACTCATTTTTTGCTTTTTTCTGATGTATGTAAAAGAAAAAGAACTCAAAAATGGAAGTAAGCAAGACCTAAAAAAGCAATGTAAGTAAGGAAAAGAAACTCCAAGGCTCACAACAATCAACTTGATGTCTTGACAAAGACTTTCCCTACAAATTTTTTAAAGGGAAAAAACCCTGGGCTTGGAAGACAAAGTGGAAAGAAAAGAAGGATAAGAGATGCTTTAAAATGGAAAGGAAAACTTCAAAGGTTGCTCGAAAGCATCAAGAACCCTAAAAGGAACTAAGCCAAGCAAATGGTAGGAAAGTGAACCAAAGATGGCCTTACAATCACAAAGACTCAGATGGAAGCAAACTAAAAGACTTCAACTTACTTGGACTGAGACCGACAAAGCAATCAAGAAGTGTCTAGACTCAAAAAGCTTTTGAAAACACCCTAAGGACTCCAACTTGGGGCCAAACCCTAAATCAAAGGCCAAGAGACCATCAAAGTGTTCTTAGTGTTGACACAAACAACAAATGTTACAAAACAAAGGCTTGTATACCTACAACAAGCATCTAGGCTACAGGAGTGCAGCTATGTCCAACAAGGAGCAAAGCACGGTCTTCAAAAAGAGTCACAAACAAACAAGACACCTCAAAAGCACTCAAGAAAGCAAAAGATGACCTAAGGGACTTAGGAGAGGCAAACAAGACTCAACAAGGGCATAAAGACTTCAAGGATTAGTTAAGGAGACAAGGAAAGAGGTTGGAAATCAAACCAAACAAGTGGAAATCCAATCCCAAAAGCAAACAGAGACTTATAGGAAAAACTCTATTGTGCAGTATACAAACCTGCGTACACTAGGAGGTGTACCCTACTGTGCAGTAGGGAAAGCATCTTTTTTCAGAAGGTGTACTCTACTGTGCAATAGATACAACAACATTTTTTAGCAGGTGTACGCTACTGTGTGCAAGGGATACCAGCGTTTATGCCAGAGAAGGCTTAAAACAAGCTTTAAAACTTCAAACTGAGATGTGTCAAGGACTGGAAACAGGCTACAGTAACTTACCAAGCCTCTCAGAGGATCAAAAAGATCAAAAAGTACTGGAAGGAAAGTTAAATGAGTCTCCTAGAATAGAAAACAACCGGTCCCCAACGGATTCGCCAGTCTATTGTTCAGGAATTCTACCCTATAGCGAGGAGAGGGACACTACCAACTTCTAGGGTGATAGGTAAATGCACTGGTCATATCACATAGGATTCTACAAAAGGAAAGAGTGCAAGGTTCTTGAAGGCATACCTTATTAACGAAGTTCGATCCTAGCTTTCGCTTGCTCCTTCAATCGATCCTCCACTTGATCTTCCGTTTGATGAACCTGCAATACAAAGATACCTTCCTCAACGTATCTTGATTGATATAACAATGATGAAATTGAAATACAATTTAGACATCAAATACAATCAAGAATTTAATCCAAACAAACATGCATTCCATTATACATTTGATTGGGATAGGAAGGGCATTTCAACCTTTATTGTGAAAAGCAAATAATCAATACAATGTATACCTGATCATTCAGAATGCTTGTGCAACCGGATCCTGGGCTCCTACTCTTCACACTAACTTTGGAATTCCCTCCAACGTAACAACCCTTAATGCATAGTTTCTCCTCCTAGGTCATTCTGACCATTATGAGTCTAGTATCTCTATTCTATCCCCCTTGTATTTATGGGACAAGGTAGGCAGTTTGGATCGAGAGGTAGTTTGATTGGGATGTTGGGGAAGTTACAAAACCAACTTCAACTAATCCCAATTCGTCAAATTAATATATTTTTGATTACTTTTTAAGGTGTACGCTAGTTTTCTTAAGTGGAGTAGCATTCAACATGCAACTTTCCTGCTTTACAACCAGCGTTTGCAAGATTTTTTGAGCTGTACGCTACTCTATTGAAGAAAAGTAGAGTATTTCAAAAGGAAAACGCTACTTTATTGAAGTGGAGTAGAGTATTTCAGTAGGAAAACACTACTATCATGCTTGTAGGGTAGCGTTTTCCCTAAAAGTAGGTAAAAAGAGGGTTTTGTCAATTGCAGAGGGGTAAGTCTTATCCATTCATCATCTAAGGTCATCATGCTCTTCAATCCAAGTTGTCCTTTTGTGTGATCAACAACTAGATGTGATCACGGACGGAGAAGTGCAGTTTTGACCTATAATTGTTGGGCTACCACTGGGTTCTAATTGAATAAGCCAATGTATGGAAGACAACCTTTAAGTCTAAATAACGCCTCTTTGAATGGTTGGTCATGCCTTTTGGCTTGAATAATGCTCCAATGATGTCATGAGGATGATGGATGATTTCTTGTGGCCATTCATAAACTCCTTTGTGGTTGTATATGATGATGATATCGTCATATGAAAAATAACTGGGAAAGAACATTTGCAACACATTCAGTCGGTCCTAAGTTCCCCACGATAGCACAATCTATATCCCAACCTAGAGAAATGCTCATTTGGCATGCAGAGAATCCAGTATTTGGGATATATCATGTATGAACATGGGATGCACGTGGACATAGCCAAGATCCAAGTCATTCGTAATTTTCTAGCCCGATAACCCTGGCAAAGCTGTGCAACTTCTTGGGCCTTACCAACTTCTATCGTAGGTTTTTGTTGGGGTTCTCTCATATTGCTTGGTCCTTAATCCAAGTGACCAAGGGAAAAGCTAAATCAAACTTCACCTGGTCAGGGTCACAATAGAAAGAATTCACCGATCTAAAAAATTGCCTCTACTCAACACGACCAGTTCTCACTCTATTATACCTGTAATGACCATTCGAGATTGATACAACTGACTTGGATTATGCAATTGGTGCGGTCCTCACTCATTAGGAAAGTCTAGTGGCCTATCACAATGAGACACTGTTTGATACTATTCATAGATATCCCACCTATGACAAGGAGGTGTACTCCATTATGTAGGCATGCTGACAGTGGAAGCATTACATTCACGGAAAGGAAGTGATCATCCACACTAATCATAGTCACATTCAATTCATGTAGACATGGGGAAAGTTAAATAATGACCACCATAAGAAGTGGTCCATGTACTTGCAACAATTTCATTTTAACATTAAGTAGAAGAAGGGTAGCATGAAATATTGCAGACTACCTCATCTAACCCACAGTCATGGCACTAACCGTGATACTCTACTCCTGTGGTCACAATACCTTCGGGTTTCCCAAATTATACAACAATGACCCTGATTTCACTACTATAGATCATAAACTAGGCACAGGTAAACAAGTGCTAGACTTTCACCTGCAAGATGCACTTTTTTGCTAGCTGGGCCATCTTTGTGTTCCATCAAGTGAGCATGCAAAGCTAATTTGGGAGGCACACTAAAGTGAAGTGGAAAGACACTTAGCATGGAGAAGACAATAACAGTGATTTAGAAGTATTTCTACAAGCCAAAACTTCGATAGGACGTCAATGGATATATCTGATTGTGCACTTCCTGTGCCATCACTAAACCTACCATCAAGAAGTAAGGGTTGTACACTCCTCTACCTAACCCAAACAAGACTTGGGATTCAGTCTCAATAGATTACATGTCAGGTTTTCCCTCCACCAAGCATGGTCGTGATTGTGTTTTTGTGGTTCTCGATCGGTTCTCTAAGATGGTCATTCTAGCACCATATACGAAGAGTATCACAGCCGAAGCCATTTCTAATCTATTTTTTTAGCATGTTTGGATTCATTTCAAGCTGCCATTGACCATTGTTTCAGTTCGGTACTATAGATTCCTTAGCACCTTCTGGTCCTCCTAATGGTCTCTAATGGACACCAAGATGACCAAATCGACTTCCTTCCACCCCTAACGGATGGGAAGAAAGAAGTGGTCAATCCTTCACATGTACAAATTCAAACAACCATGCACATGGGATGCGAGCCTTCCATATGTTCAACACAGTTACAACAGATCCCTCCATAACTCTATTGGCCATGACCCCTTTCAGGTGTGCTTGGGATTCCAAAAATTGGCCCCCATTGATGTAGCTATACCCATTGCATCTACATATGATGAATCTTACCATGCTCATGACATTGGAGATAAAGCAATTAAATTCATTGAACGGATCCAACACATCCAACAACAGGTTCATGATATCATACAGAAAGCCAATGCTAAGTACAAACAACGACATGATCAACATCAAGTTCCACACAAGTTTCAAGTTGGGGATAAGGTGTGGTTTAATTTGTAGAAGGAGCACCTCATATGAAGACCCCATATAAATATCAAGCCACTCTGATCTGGGCCTTACACCATCATGAGGCTGTAGGTGAGAATTCTTTTGAATTAAATATCCCCCCTTTCCTTGGCTTGCACCCAGTATCTAATGTGGAATTTCTTCGACCATATTTTCCACACCCCTTGGACACCTTAGAGGTGGATAAGCATTTGGACCCTATAGAAATAAATCCAGAATTCCTTGAACAAGCTATAGTGGATCATATCATGGACACATACATGAAGGGTACCCGCTAGAATTCTGCTCTACAAGGTCGACAAACAGGGCAGCTTCTTCACTAAGGCAAGTGACTCACTAGGAGTCTAATTATACAAAAGTTTCCCATCCGATGAGGGATATTGATGCAATGGATACCATTGCTTATTAAGCATGGAGTACTGATCCAAATGGACATTAGTGTCCACCCACCTAGCCCACTAGCTCAAAGACACAATTTTCTAGCTTGGCAGGTTTTTTAAAGCTGTTTAGGTCCTGATATTTCGAGGTTTCTTTGAGGCCCAAAGCGAAATTTGTTTGCCACAACAGTGCCCATATTATTTCTAATGGCATAATATGGGATGAAAACATGGATTCCTTCTCATCCATACCTTTCCTACAGGATACTGAGCCCCCCAAACAGAGATTGTATGCAAAAGTTACGCCCGCAGGAAGTTGGCGTATCAACTAACCACATCAAGGACCACAAACCTTTTGGCATTTCATCTCTCGGGGTTATGGTTTTTTATGTTTATGGTTTTCTCATGTATGCCTTGTGTTAAAAAAACCTTTCTAGTCTCATTGTAACTCATTTTTTGCGGATGAGCATAGCCGACACATCTCTTTTCAATGATAAGCTACCACCATCTAGAGCTAGTTTATATTGCTTTAAAGTTTGCAATGTTTTTTTTTCAGTCCATTCATTAATAGAATTTGGGTTTTAATGTACAACTGTGTTTTTTGAAAAATATCTGTGTGTAGTTTTGTTTTATATCACTACCTTCGTTTCGTTTTCAAAATAATCCAGATCAAACACACATATAGAATGTTGTTTAATTTCACATTAATGCATTCTAAATTCCAAATAGTCATATAAGTAAGACTTCTTGCCTCCACCACATCATTTCCTATGGAATAACATTAAATTAAATGCATTCAAATATCATATGCATACCAATTTGTGATACTGAAATATGGAAGAATGGATTCTTACCCAATCCCCCTTTCTTTAACACTTGAGAAATTGACATAAATAAATTCATTACCTACATGCCTACCATCAACACTTATGGTGTTACTTGATAAGTTGGTCTCTTGCAAGAAATTGTATAGTTATTTTATCAACCTATTGATCATATATTCACTACCCTAATATTTGCTAAAATTGTTACATGTCATATCCAACCACACCATCAGCATCTTCCTCCATACTTCAACTATTTCTAGTCATACAATCATCATCAACCATATTAATTCTCATTAGTGGATTATTGCATATGTAAAATCATACGACTTTTACCTATATGCAATATCATATGTATGCACAAGTATATTCACATGCACCATGCATCCTTATGTAGATTCCTTCATTTCCTTGGGATGAACTCCAAACCCATTTGTTTTCACCATAGTTGTGTTACTTCACTGATTTGCCTCTATATTCAATTTACCTTTGCATTGTTATTCGATTTCCTTGAGAAATTTTCCATCCAAACCCAACTTGGCCCTTTTTCTTAATTTCTAAGCGCTTCAAGTTTCATTTACTCATTCTTTTCCTGACCATTCTGATCCTGAATTTAAATTAACCTACCTTTATTCTTCATCTTTCATATAGTTGCAACTTATAGCACACCAAATCCATATTGACTACTTCTCATGGTCCATTCTTCTTGCATTCTATATAAATAATTGGTATTATGTTATCTTTGTATGTCTCTGCTTCCATTTGTGAGTGTCCACACTAGTTATGTTTTACTAAATTTGCTACTCATTTGTTCCTTTAAAATGTTGTTAGAATTATCTATATTTCCATGTTTAACCATTCTCCTTTATTGTTGGAATCATATTTTTCATTCTTTAATATTTTCCAATGAGTTGGTCATCCACCATATGACATCCCATGCTCTTATATCTGATCGTGTGCAAGCTTTATTGAATTCTAGAATTTTCTCTACACCTCTTTAGATCACTTCCTGCAAGCTATATTGTGTCAGCCATGATAGTTCCATTCAATGGAGTGTTTAATTACTCCATTAGCATATTTTATGATTACCTTCTTTGCAATCATGGCTTATATTTCTTCATTAATTACTTGTATATGGTTCCCTTAAAAGGTTAAGGAATCGAATCATCATTTTGTGCATGATATGTATGTCATATAATTGTTGATTTGTTCCATCTTCCTTATCCATTACATTGCTACTTGGATATACACAATAATCGATTGAAAAAACTAAATTTCACATACTTCTTCCATGCCACTGAACTTGTATGTGTTAATCGTATTCAATCCTTGCATGTACTCTTTCTCTGTATACTAGTAACCCTTATTTGTGTTCCTTCATGATGATTGTTTATAAGATAAAAGATACAAGAAAACCCAGTATCCTCCATGCAAGGTATTTAGACACTTTGTTAATAATACTTCCATATATCTCTCTCTTGGAGTGTCCCTCCTTCTTAGTAGTACTGTCATATTATCAACACTTAGCCAATATTGGTTCAACCCTCAAGCAATGATATACCATGGCTTGCTCATACATTCACGATTCTACACCCTCATGGAGTATTTGATAGTCATACATACACAATTTCATTTTTTTTATGTACCTCTATCACCATATTTATTTTCCCCAATTCCAAATATTTCAGATTTCCTCTACAGTGAGATTTTCCTTGTCCAAGTAAACTCCAATGTTCCACTTTGCTCACTTTCTAAAACAAACATAAATATGTTTTTCAAAAATTGGAACCTTCTATCACCTTCTCCTTTGAACCAGATTTATGATGACTCTATCCAAGCCCCATTTTGAACTCACAATGAAAAATTGTTTGCCTCCAAAATTTGTAAATTCAGCCAATTTGCATTATTCCTTGTCTAATTACATTAAGAGGCTATGTTTTGTGCACTTTATCGAATAACTAGAAACTTGTTTCCAAAATTAGTTCTATCTATTATATTCTCCTTTAAATTACCTTTCGAATGACTATAGATACTCTTAATTCTGTGTTCAGAGTTAAAAAATGCATTTTCCCCATTTTAGCACTTTTGCACCGATACTGCTTCATTCGTGTAGCTAATCTAAATCTAAAAATACCGACTCCTAATACCTGTACCTGATATATTCAATCTGTTCCTACATAAAATCTGTTAGATAAATCATTTTCCAAATTTTCATAAAATATTTCAAGTGTACATAAAAATTATGGAAAATACCCATTTGACATTTTTTGTCAAATTAGGCTACATGCCCCTTTTCTGATAAATTTATGGAAAAATAAGAAAAATAGATCCATAATAAGGTTCATTGTACTTAATATACTATTGATAATATTTCCCATGGATATACCCATATTCAGTTCTAATTTCACAGCTAAAAGTTACATCTCTAAGAAATTGCATTTTTTGCTCAATTTTACCCTACTCTTGAAACTGCACTTATTTTGAAAGACCAACTTCTGAGACCTGTAGAAGAAAATAAGTAAGGAATTATAATTTTTTTTATACTGGATGTTGATAGAAAATATTATTGTGATTACTCAGACACCTTCATCATTCAAATCCGACCCATCAAATTTTATAAAATTATGGAATCATCATTTTTTAATTTCTACAATTCTTCCATACTTGGAATTTTCACTAAAAACTGCTATCTCACAAACTAAGCATTTTTGGAAAAAGCACTTATAATAAAAGTTGTTCGGAGCGATTAGTAGACAAAATATTGAAATTAATTTTTTTTTTGTTTATGAGTTCTTAGGCCACTCTTGCCTCTAAGTTTTCAAAAATCGACCTTTCACACACCCAAATAATGGATTTCAACCATCTTTTGCATCCAGACTCCACATATTTCTAAATTTGGACTCAAGGCTCCAGATTTATTTGTGTGCTTAGATAAAAAATGCACCATAACAATTTGGGATTCAATCGGGCCCCCATCCATTCTTGGGTTAAGCACCTTCAAAACCCATTAAACTGATATTTCTGCAAATTTGAAGCAGAATGTGTGCATGCCCCTCATTGGAAATCTTGTATCCTCCATAAATAGAATCAAAATTGTTCAATTCTCATCGATTTCTGAGTTAATATTCTATTTTTATGGCAACAAATGTTTTTTGGCAGGGTGATGCAATGACTCATCAATTTCTAAGTTAATCTAGTGACATAGAAGAAACGCCAATTTCATTAAATTTGGACATATTAGTCAAATTTTGGACTAAGAAAGTCTCAATATCAACCTTTCTAAAGTGCAAAAACAGGTTTTGAAAGTGGCATTATTGGCTTTGAAAAGTGCGCTTTTCTACTCGAATAGTGTGTTTTCTGATTACTTATGAACCTTAAAATTGCAGTTTTTGTTATAAAACTATGAATTTCAATTCAAAATGTGTGAATTTCAAATAAAAAAATTGCAAATTTTGATTTGAAAAGTGTGAATTTCAAATCAAAAAATGCAAATTTTGATTTCAAAACTGCGAATTTCAAATCAAAAAAAGAAAATTTTCATTTGAAAAGTGTGAATTTAAAATAAAAAAATGCAATTTATGATTTGAAAAGTGTGAATTTCAAATCAGAAAATGCAAATTTTTATTTGAAAATTGCAATTTTCATTTGTAAATTTTCAAAATTTTAAAGTGAAAAAATCAGTGTCTAAAATATGCAGTCATTGTTTGAATAACAAGTCAATCGGCTAAGTTATAACATATAAAAATGGTTTGTCGTGACTTCCGTTTTTCGACAAGAAGGATCGTCCACCCCTTCTTTTCGTAGTTAGTTGTGAAAGCATTTATCCAGAAATTCAGCTATATCCATAATGGAGAATACAAGAAGGATCGACCGACCCTTCTTGCAGTGTCGAACTATTATGAAAATAATATTGGGAATAAGAAGGGTCGATCAACCCTTCAACTTCGAGGGAATTATAAAAATAGAACATCTTGGAAGTTATAACATATAAAAATAGTTTGTCTTGACTTCCGTTTTCCGAGAAGAAGGATCGACCACCCCTTCTTTTCGTAGTTAATTGTGAAAACCTTTATCTAACAATTCAGCTATATCCATAATGGAGAACACAAGAAGGATCGACCGACCCTTCTTGTAGTCTCGAAATATTATGAAAATAATATTGGTAATAAGAAAGGTCGACCGACCCTTCTTGCAGTGTCGAACTATAATGAAAATAATACAAGGAATAAGAAGGGTCGACTGACCCTTCAATTACAAGGGAATTGTAAAAATAGAACAACTTGGAAGTTATATCATATAAAAATGGTTTGTCTCGACTTCTGTTTTATGACAAGAAGGATTGGCTGCCCCTTCTTTTCGCAGTTAAGTCAAAACCTTTATCCATCAATTCAGCTATAGCTATACTGGTTAATACAAGAAGGATCAATCGATCCTTCTTACAGTGTAGAACTATTATGAAAAGAATATTGGGAATAAAAAGGGTTGACCGACCCTTCTTGCAGTGTCAAACTATTATGAAAATAATATGGGGAATAAGAAGGGTCGAACGACCCTTCAATTACGAGGGAATTGTAAAAATAGAACACCTTGGAAGTTATATCATATAAAAATGGTTTGTCCCGACGTCCGTTTTACGACAAGAAGGATCGGCCGCCCCTTCTTTTCATAGTTAATTGTCAAAACCTTTATCCATCAATTCAGCTATAGCCATAATGGATAATACAAGAAGGATCAACTGACCCTTCTTGCAGTGTCAAACTATTATGAAAAGAATATTGGGAATAAGAAGGGTCGGCCGACCCTTCATTTAGGAGGGAATTGTAACAATATAACACCTTGGAGAAAGAGCGGTTGCTCTTTCTCTGAGATTATTTCCACTTTCCAGCAAAGTATTGAAAGAAAAACGTCTATAAATTTTGTTGTTAAAATGTTGATATCTAGTATCCTATGGTGACACGTGGAACGATCATATTGTGACATGTGGCATATTTTATTTGTGTGAGTATTTTGATCACAGAAGATCGAGGAGCTATGGAGAACCTCACAAAATCGAATTAATTTGCAATTACAGTGGAAAAATTTGAAAAAAGAGATAAATTTACACACAATGTATGCTCAAATCTTTGATTAACTGACTGTCTAACATGTGAAAATGTTAGTAACAGGTTTTTATTACATCCATGAGAAAATCGAGAGCATTAGGTGGCTCAAGCTGAGTGTACAAGTCATCAATGCCAAATTGGCCTCAATCCCCCCTAGGTGGGTCCAACTCAATCCCAATCACCCCAAACAGCTACGAATTCTGGTGTGGAGGTGGCTGAAGCATGCTGAGTCATTAATTAGCTCAAGGCAGGCGTGGGTGAGCAAATAGAGGAGGTTTGGGGGCCCAAGGGAGCATTAAATGCTCCAAATCTAGCCAAAAGTGGGCAAAAATCCACCCTAGCGCCCTTGGTCAACTAAATTCCCCAAAAAAAGGAGAGAGGGCGCACCAGCAATAAATGAGGGCGCACTTGTGGACAAAACTGGAGGCTGGGTGAACTGGTTTGCTCAGAAGTGGGTGTGAACACTCTCAAAGTGGGTTTTTGACCAACTATAGTCACTTAATCCAAAACATGGTTTAATTAAGCACATGGATAATTAAAATTTATGGATTATGGTACTAAGTGTGGTTACTGTTCTAACACCCCCCCTTAACCATAACTTTGTACATCTCATGAAAGATAAGTGGGAGGCCTTGGCAACAAAGGCTCAAGTCACCTCAATACAAACAGAAATTTTATTTGTCCATATGAACCGAGGAAAAGAAGTAAAACCTCATGGGATAAAAACTTCCCTCAAAAATGGACATGGGGATGAACCTGCAATTAAATTGCAGCAATCACCATCCATCACTCACTCCAAGCAAAGATCTCAAGTAAGTGAAGGTCTTCTCTGTAAAGCACTTGGTGAAAATATCAGCAGTTTGCTCGGTGGATGGGCAATACTGTAGTGAAATCACCCTGTCATGCACCAAGCCCCGAATGTAATGCATGTGGATCTCAATGTGCTTTGTTCTTTGCCTCTGTACTGGATCAGTAGATATCTTGATGGCACTTTGATTATCCACCCAAATATTGGTTGGAGAATCAATAGCAACACCAAACTCCCGAAGAATGCCTTGCAACCAAACACACTGTGTGGCTGCGTTCACTGCTGCCCTGTACTCGGCCTCTGCTGATGAAAGAGAAATTGTATGCTGTTTCTTACTTGACCAGCAAATAGGAGCTTCAGCAAACATAAACACAAAACCTGAAGTGGACTTTCTATCGATGGGATCTCCCGCCCAATCGGAATCAGAAAATCCAGCTAGTTGAAGTGAAGAACCAGCTGCATAGTGTACCCCGAAGCTCTTAGTTCCTTGGACATAATGAAGGATTCTTTTGGCTGCCTTCCAATGGATCTCATGTGGCTGCTGCATATACCTTGCTACAGCACTTACAGCATAAGACAAATCAGGTCTTGTATGTGTAAGGTACAGCAAACTTCCAACTAGCTGCCTATAGAGTGTGCAATCCACCACCGGAGAGTCTTCAAATTCACCTAGTTTTATGCCTGAAAGGAATGGGCACTTGGCTGCCTTACATTCAGCCATTTTGAACTTGAATAACAGGTCTGAAGCATACTTAGATTGACTTAGCAAAATACCTCTCTCAGATTGCTCAATTTCCAAACCCAAAAATTGCCTTAGCAATCCTAGGTCGCTCATGGCAAATTCACTGTGCAAAGAAGCTTTAATTGAGCCAATTTGTTTGGTGCAGCTCCCTGTAATTAAGAGATCATCAACATACAGTACAATGACCTGCAAATTACCATCACAATGCTGCAAATAAACATTTGGATCAGACTTGCATCGACAGAAACCAATTGAGAGCAAAAAAGCATCCATTTTGGCATACCAAGCCCTGGGGGCTTGCTTGAGTCCATAGAGTGACTTCTTCAACCTGCATACAAGTGTGGGATCCTCTTGGAATCCTTCAGGCTGCTGCATATATATCTCTTCCTGTAGCTCACCATGCAAGAATGCACTTTTGACATCCATGTGGTGAACTTCCCAACCTTTACTAGCTGCCATGGCTAGAGCTAGTCTAATTGAGTCCATCTTTGCAACCGGTGCAAAGGTCTCTGTATAATACACACCATGGATTTGTGAGTAGCCCTTAGCCACTAACCTAGCCTTATACTTCAGATCAGAACCATCAGCAACAGGTTTGGTTCGAAAAATCCACTTACATTGCACTAGTTTCCTCTTGGGAGGAAGAGGCACCAAATCCCATGTTTTGTTCTCTTGGAGAGATTGGAATTCTTCTTGCATTGCTGCCCTCCACCTTGGATCATGATGAGCTTCCTGATATGATGTTGGATCAGATCCAATCATCATATAACAGTGATCAGCAAGCTCACTCTCATTTGCAAAGGAAGCATTGATTGTTTGGGATCTAGTCTTCCTAGGCTCTTGGGGATTGCCTGCCAATTCACTTGCATCTTGTATGATTTTTTCAGCCCACTTGGGCCTTGATGGTGACTCATGTATAGAAATGTCATCTTCAGCCATGTCATCTTCAGCAATATCAGAAAAATCAGAGGTAGAATCATCACTAATCTCATTAAGGTGTGGAGGAGAGGAGCTTTCCCCCGGTGCAAGCTCAAAATCTGGAATTGGTTCTTCTTCGAATTGCACACTTCTCTCAACGAAAGTTTTAAGTGTGGATGTGTCAAAGAGCTTGTAGCCCTTTGTGTCCTCACCATATCCAACCATGATACATTCCCTACTCTGTGGCTCCAAAGCCTTCCTCTTTTCTGATGGAATTCGAGCCCATGCTCTAGACCCAAAAATCCTGAAATTTGACACATTTGGTTTTTGGCCAAACCATGCCTCATAGGGGGTTTTTCCTTTGACTGATTTGTGAAAGGCTCTGTTCTGAATATGAGCAGCACAATTGATGGCTTCAGCCCATAGCTTAGGGCTTAGATCCCTAGCTTCAATCATGCAAGTAGCCATCTCCTTGAGAGATCTATTTTTCCTCTCTGCCACACCATTTTGCTGAGGTGTGTAGGGGATTGAATGTTGCATTTGGATGCCACATTCCTCACAAAGGTGCTGAATGTTGTTATTCACATATTCCTTTCCATTATCAGTCCTAAGGATCTTTATCTTATGACCACTATGGTTCTCCACTAGGGCTTTCCAAATCTTCAGTTTCTCAAACACTTCTGACTTCAATTTAAGGAAGTAAACCCAGCAGAATCGAGAGTAGTCATCTATGAATGTAAGTACATACCTTGATCCACCATATGATGGAGTGGGAAGAGGACCAATGAGGTCTGAATGTACCAATCCAAGTGGTTGAGTGGCTCTCCTTGCCATTCCCTTCTCATAGCTGCGCTCAGGATGCTTTCCAACTACACACCCAATGCATGCACCATTCAATGATCTGATTTCTGGAAGCCCTTCCACCATCTCGTCCCTGTGCAATTGCTGGAGATATTTGTAGTTCATGTGGCCAAATCTTTCATGCCACAACTTGGAGGTCTCGTTGGCATGAGAGACAAGAGCATGGTCACTAGAATTTGGAATGAAATTTGAGAATTTGTACATTCTCTCATCATGATCTGCATACCCTACTGCCACAACTTGATTTGAGGAAATTTCTGAGATTTCTACCAAATCTGGAGTGAATGTCACTCTCTTGGCTTCTCCTGTATGAGTCATTTGATAGACTGATAGCAAATTTGCAGCCAATGAAGGTACATAGAGCACATCACTGAAATAGCCATGCTCCATGTCAATCCTTCCAATCCCCTTGGTTTGGAGTTCTGAATCATCTCCCATTCGAACTGTTGGGCCACCATTCGAATGCAAAGAGGAGAAGAGCTCTCTGGATGAAACCATATGTCTGGAAGCTCCTGAATCAATGATGAAGGAAGAGGGATTCAAAGTACCTGCTACCAAAGCATGACACTTCTCCTTATTGTCAGGGTTTGAGGTGCTCTCTTTCTTCCTTGCGCCCTCAGGGACTGGGATGTTGTTCTTCTCCAGCAGCTGCACCATTGAGTCAATGGTTTTCTTCATACATGAGCTCTCTGGATGCCATCCCCTATGACAATAGGTGCATTTGGTCTTTTCCTTTCCCTTCTTGTCCTTCTCCTTTGACAGATTCGAACCCCCATCTGCAGACTTGGTCTTGTCAAACTTCCTCTTCTCTTGCTGCTTCGAATTCTTGGCTTTCTGCTTTCCTTTGCTTGCATTTGAAACACCCATTGCCAATGCTTGGTCCTTTGATTTTATGGTGCCCATCTGAACTAGTTTATCCTGCTCCTGAGTGAGACACTCCATGAAGGTAGCTAGTGATGGCATTTGCCAATTTCGAAGGGTCATTTTGGCTGAGTGAAATGTGCTAACAAATACTGAAAACTCTGGGCCTAGCTTCGAAAGGATGGACAGAATCAGTTGTTCCTCCTTCTTAACAATTCCACATTGTTGCAGTTGAAGCACCAGTGACTTGAATTTCGTGAAGAACTCCTGGATGGTTTCAAAATGCGCTGGGCTCAAGCTAATGAGCTCGTTTTCAAGCTGGTGGCCTCTTAGTTCATCAGTTTTCCCAAAGAGTGATTCTAGCTTCACCCATACTTCATTGGGAGTTGTCAAACTGTCTGTATGAAACAAGAGTTCCCTTGAAATGCTCAGGCATAGCAATCCATAAGCTTCATCAAGTCGATTGTAGTACTTTGCTTTCTCCACAGCAGAATTTGGCTCCACTTCTGTGCCCATGGTCACTCTATAGAGACCCTTAGATCTCATCTTGATGACCATCTCAGCCTTCCAATCGAAAAAATTGAAGGGTGTGAGCAACATTTGGTTTGCTTCCATGACTGCTGCGTTGATGGTGAGAAAACTACTGAAACACCTGCAAAAAACACTCAATTTTTGTCTGGAAATCCTCTCTAGAATGCAGTTCAACGCTCAATGTTGGCCTGCAACTCACTAACTCCACGATGGCTCTGATACCATGTGAGTATTTTTATCACAGAAGATCGAGGAGCTATGGAGAACCTCACAAAATCGAATTAATTTGCAATTACAGTGGAAAAATTTGAAAAAAGAGATAAATTTACACACAACGTATGCTCAAATCTTTGATTAACTGACTGTCTAACATGTGAAAATGTTAGTAACAGGTTTTTATTACATCCATGAGAAAATCGAGAGCATTAGGTGGCTCAAGCTGAGTGTACAAGTCATCAATGCCAAATTGGCCTCAATCCCCCCTAGGTGGGTCCAACTCAATCCCAATCACCCCAAACAGCTACGAATTCTGGTGTGGAGGTGGCTGAAGCATGCTGAGTCATTAATTAGCTCAAGGCAGGCGTGGGTGAGCAAATAGAGGAGGTTTGGGGGCCCAAGGGAGCATTAAATGCTCCAAATCTAGCCAAAAGTGGGCAAAAATCCACCCTAGCGCCCTTGGTCAACTAAATTCCCCAAAACAAGGAGAGAGGGCGCACCAGCAATAAATGAGGGCGCACTTGT
This sequence comes from Larix kaempferi, assembly GCA_027924585.1. Classification (NCBI taxonomy): domain Eukaryota; kingdom Viridiplantae; phylum Streptophyta; class Pinopsida; order Pinales; family Pinaceae; genus Larix; species Larix kaempferi. The sequence continues at coordinate 3,801,660 of BSBM01000104.1, forward strand.
GGACAAAACTGGAGGCTGGGTGAACTGGTTTGCTCAGAAGTGGGTGTGAACACTCTCAAAGTGGGTTTTTGACCAACTATAGTCACTTAATCCAAAACATGGTTTAATTAAGCACATGGATAATTAAAATTTATGGATTATGGTACTAAGTGTGGTTACTGTTCTAACAATTTGGCACATTGAGTATAACGAGGTTACTAATGCGGGTTTAACCACAACACAATTAGGAAATGAAAATTCACTAATAGAAGTTTTAAGGATTAGGCACATGCAAGACTACCCTGTAGATGGAATGCTAATTGAAAAATTAACATGAATTTACTAATTTATGTTAATCATTTGCAAAAATAGATAAATGTTTTAATTAAATAAATTCACTTAAAACATAAAAGACACATAGACCATAAGTAAAGACAAATCCAAACTGTAGATGTATGGATTATTGATTGCAAAAATTAAACAGTGTTCATAAATAATATGAAGTGAAAATCAACATTCATCAAAGAAATTGATCAATTAACAAAATATGAATCAAGAGAAGGACTAACTGTATTACTTCAAAGTTGCAAAAAATTACAATCTCTGCATCAATCAGAGTGTGTCTAGTCTTCTTTTGCTAATTTTCTCCCCCCTACCCCATGAGACCTCTACCCTTTAAATAATAATTACAAAAATAGTTACAAAAGATAGACTTCCCATAAAACAGGGATTACAAATCGAAACTAAAAGGCATCCTCAGGAGCGACTAATACCGACCCTTTTCACAAAATTCTCAAAATATTTTCATCACATGGTTTCTGGGAAGTATCTTGTAACAAACTATGGAAGATACCAACAATCCACTAGCTATCTGTGACAGAAGTTGAAAGATGCTTCTTAGAATATTCATGATGATCGACAATGCCCTCAAAATCGAAAAATTGGCCACTTGTCCTTCCTTCAGGGGAATTGGTGGAGTCATAGGCACTTGATTAATTATAAAATCCCGGATGACTATATCATCTCAATCAACATGTTTCTCAGCGATCTTCCTTGTCTTCCTCTAAGGGAGTCGCATATACATGGATTGAATCTCAGAGTATTCTTTTTCACTACCAGTGTTGTCATCCAAAACATCGGCTTTAAAAGGTGGTGACAGAGGTTCATAATATTGAAAAGGCTGAAGTTCTTTCTCACCACAAAATATGACTGAAGATTTGTGACTTTTCTCCATCTTATTCACAGTATGTAATGGTTAGGAGGAAATATCTGGAAATTGAATAACAAGACTTTTTCTATGGAATATGACGACTAACAAATTTCCCATATTGGTCTTTGTGTTTAAGAAGAGCAATAAAGATCCCATAATGATTAACTGTAATGAATTGCCATGATTAAAACCTTTCAGTTTGAGAAATGCAATTATCACATCTGTAACGAAATAACATATAGCATGAGCCAACAAATTTGGATTAAGATGAAGTACAATTTTAATTATATCATGTATGATTTGATGTCAAATCTAAACAACTTATCATTATGGATTAGTCAGATCAATACTATGACTTCAAATTTGGTCGAAGGTGAAAATCACAATTAGGAGTGTAATTGAAAATTTTAAAAATGGTAGAGGGGAAAATGGACAAGCTAAACTTCATTTAAATCTCCTTGCGGGCATTTCCAAATGTCCTCGTAGCCATGTGAGTTCAACACTTAGCCAATTTTTTGTTCTTAATATGCAAAACAGAACAACCTTTTTCTCATTTTGTCAAGCTTGTATTTCACACATTTGAACTCCAAAGGAAACTCTGATCCTATAAATAGATAGTCAGTTCATCACTCAGCCATGTGAGTTCAACACTTAGCCAAATTTTTGTTCTTTATATATATAATACTTTTGTTCTTAATATGTAAAATACAATGAGTTATATTCAGAAAGATATTTTCATCATTTGACCATATTTCTCTATAAAATACTTCTCTATAATTATATTGAAGCATATAGATGGATTTATTCAAAAGGCTGTGCACAACCATTCATTACAAAAGCAGAGCCTGGGAGCATACATAGCTTTCCTAGTATGGCTCTGTAAATTTAACAAGATGATACAAAAAAAAATTTCAAAATTGATGTAAAAACGCATCCAAGTAGGGATCTCTTCTACAAAAAATTAAGCCACTAAACAAAGGTTTCCTTAGCAATTGTCATGTCCACGGAGGGGTATTCCTAGCAATGGCTGCACTGTGACATCCTGGCCATCTTCAAAATTTCATCTTTTATAAAGTCCACTATCCCCATAAGTTCAAACAAATTGTGTTCCAAATCATCAACTCTAGAGTCGTGATAGGTTACTTCCTGAGAGATATACCTCATGTGGTTGGTTGACTCTCGGTGTGCTTTGATGCCCAAGCAGACTGCCTCATAAACCTTTAGCAGGTGATTTTTGAAGTATTCCACACTGGACCTTAGGAACATCATTCCATCAGCAAGGCCCACCATTGAACTGAGAGAATAAGTTAGACAAGGGACCAAATCAAGGGATTTGCTCAAAGTTTGAAATAAAACTTCAATCTGCCAACAGTTTCAATCGTTTAATCCACCAATCGTATGATCCCTAGATTGCCTCCAAACTGTCTTATGAGCAGGAGAGACTCTGCGACGACCACAGGTTATATTCTCCTCTTGCTCCTTGGTGGTCCATAATGCTTGTCGAATTGAAGTTTACTTTTGGAAGTAATTGTAAATAAGTAACTTTACAGATTTACATTAGTATCATTATAGTAGCATTATACAAAAACTATTCTATTTTTTAAAATAGAATCACTCTTATTTTGTTTTTTTTTAATAGAAACATTCTTTTTTTTGGTTTTCTTAAATATAAACATTCTTTCCTTTTGTTTTTTTTAAATCGAAGCATTATTTCTTTTTTCTTTCTTTTTTAAATAGAATGAAATATCATAAAAAGAATGAAAATTGTTTTTAGTTATTATCTTTTTTTAATTAAAGCCCTTCATGGTAGAAGGGCAATATGAATATATAACCTTCAACCTAAAATTAAATTCAGCCCTTCAAATTTGATCCCTGGCAGTGCCACTAGTTTTCATGTTTATTGAAAGGATTGTTTTTTTTAAGAAAAAAAAGATTACATCCGTCTTCTTTTCACATTGCACTTCTGAGACAAAAACTGCCATATAGAGAAATTACCATGTCTACTATCAACCTTGGAGACTGAACAGAAAGCCTTATTGTTTTACATCAAAACGATGGGCACAGAAAGGACCCAACCAGGTTGATAGACATACTTGGACATATTAGGCAAATTTTGGACAAAGAAAGTGTGAATTTAGGCTTTGAAAGTGTCAATATCAACCTTTCTAAAGTGCAAAAATAGGTTTTGAAAGTGGCAATTATGGCAAGTTTGAAAAGTGTGTTTTTCTATTCAAATTATATGTTTTTTTGACTACTTATGAACCTTAAAATAACAGTTTTTTGTGATAAAACTATGAATTTCAATTCATAAAGTGTGAATTTCAAATCAAAAAATGCTAATTTTGATTTGAAAAGTGTGAATTTCAAATAAAAAAATGCAAATTTTGATTTGAAAAGTGTGAATTTCAAATCAAAAATGAAAATTTTCATTTGAAAAGTGTGAATTTAAAATCAAAAAATGCAATTTTTGATTTGAAAAGTGTGAATTTCAAATAAAAAAATGCAAGTTTTTATTTGAAAATTGCAATTTGCATTTGTAAATGTTCAAAATGTTAAGGTAAAATGTTATAAAAATGGTTTGTACTGACTTCCGTTTTTCGACAAGAAGGATCGGCCGCCCTTTCTTTTCATAGTTAATTGTGAAAACATTTATCCAGCACTTCACCTATATCTATAATGGAAAACACAAGGAGGATCGACCGACCCTTGTTGCAGTGTTGAACTATTATGAAAATAATATTGGGAATAAGAAGGGTCGGTCGATCCTTTTTGTAGTGTCAAACTATTATGAAAATAATATTGGGAATAAGATGGGTCAGCCGACCCTTCAATTACGAGGGAATTGTAAAAATAGAACAACTTGTAAGTTATAACATATAAAAATGATTTATGTCGAATTTTGTCTTTGATCCTTGTTTTTTGACAAGAAGGATTGGTTGCCCCTTCTTTTCGTAGTTAATTGTGAAAACCTTTATCCAGAAATTTAGCTATATCCATAATGGAGAACACAAGAAGGATCGACCGACCCTTCTTGCAGTGTCGAACTATTATGAAAAGAATATTGGAAATAAGAAGGGTCGGCCAACCTTTCATCTACGAGGGAATTGTAAAAATAAAACACCTTAGAGAAAGAGCAGCCATTCTTTCTCTGAGAATATTTCTACTTGCCAGCAAAGTCTTTGAAGCAAAACTTCTATAAATTTTGTGACACGGGGAACGCTTATATTGTGACACGTGGCATATTTGATTTTTAAAATTAGTTTAAAGATTGTTTAAATGAATATTAAGGATATTAATGGCACCATTTAAAGTTTGGGGACTGTTTTAAGTTCCCGTGTTTTCTAAACCAGCAACATGGATGTTATATCAGCGGGGTCCAAATGAGAAGTATAGCTTGCAGTTTGTGGAGAAATGAGAAGTAGTTGGAGATGAAGATGGTGTAAGGAATTTATGGTTGATTTGTTGAGTAGAAGTTCCTTAACGAAGTTTAAAACTAATACACTCCAAATCGGGTAAATATAAACTTCGTTATATTTACCAGCTAGATATTTATATTTACCTGATTTGGAGTGAATGAGTTTTAAACTTCGTTAAGGAAATTCTACTCAGCAACTCAAACATAAATTCCATACACCATCTTCATCTCCAACTACTTCTCATTTCTTTGCAAACTACAAGCTATACTTCTCATTTCTACCGAGCTGGGAGGAGAGCTCAAATCAAAGTTTGCAGGTTAGATTTCATAATCAATACATGAATGTCTTATAGTAAGAGAAAAAACTAGAACTAGCAAGAGTATTACGAAACAACTTGTGGGTTATACAAAAAACCTGCCTCCAACGGCGTGGCCAAGACCAAAAAATAGTCTAACCAAGATCATACAAAAAATGCATTAGATAGCTATTACAAAAAATGAGATGCCTGCATTCGGGGTTAATATATGGTATACTTGATTCACATAAACAATTTTGTTTCTTAAAAACAATCATGGGAAGTAATTACACAATTTAATATATGGTATACTTGATTCACATAGGCTGAAAATTACGGCGAATATTATTCAACCTACTGTAGGCCATTTTATGCGTTGGAAGCAAGCATGTTGGTCATTGGATTTTCAAGGAATCGATTGGAGTGATAAGCGTACGATTACTCCAGCAAAATATGTAGTCGCTACAGATGATATCTATGACCACCATGATCTCCCCATACTATGATAATTACCACTCCCCATCCATAGACTTTGTTGGTGACAAACCATAAACATAATGTGGACTGAAGCATGATGATATTATTCACACGAGTGATACAATCCATCATTTACGGCGAATATTATTCAGCCTGTTGTAGGCCATTTAATGCACTAGCAGTAGGCATGTTGGCCATTGGATTTTCAAGGAGTCAATTGGAGTGATATGTGTACAATTACTCCAGCAAAATCTGTAGTCGCTATAGATGATATCTATGACCACCATGATCCCAACATACTGTGATAATTACCATTCCCCGTCCGTCCCAGACTCCCATCCCATTCTGATCCATCAACACAGTGGCCACTCACTATATATAGGCTAACCATGCCCCATATCACAGCAAACTGAAATCGTCTACGAAGCCATGGAATTTTTCTTTACTTCCTCTGTTCTTTGTCCTTTATGTTCCTTGGCACCAATCACGTTTTCGTCCATCTTCTTTCCGTCACTCTTCTTTCAATAACTGGATTTGTCATTATGTTCTTGGGTATGCATGGTTTGTTATTATGTTCCCAGGTATGCAACAAGGAGGGGACGTAGGGAGATTAGCATTCTTGGAAGCTTTCTTCTCTAAGACAACATGCGCTGTTGTGGTTGTCAACACTTGCAATAGTCGTCGAATGTTGTTTTAGTACCAAAACATGCTGTCGGCTTCTTCTTACTCTTGTTTCAATTCATGAAAATGATCTAAGATTTAATGGGGTGTTGTTTTACGAGCTTTCCCATGAAATTGTTGAATTCAAAATGGAATGTGGAAGTAATTTGATTGGACTGGAATTTTGTTGGAATGGGGGCATGCATGTTTTTTTTTTCCGCAGAGAGATTTGTGGAGATAATAGGTAGATTCAAATCATTGAACAATCTTAATATTTGTAGCTAGGGTTTTATTCCTAGCTTGTGCAAATGAGCACCTACTAAGGAGAAGGGACTCCTTAGTAGCAGTTCAGTAAATGTAAATTAAAATGCTAAAATTGAAATGTAAATTACTCTAAACATGTGCATGAAACAGAAAAAATAAGATGTAAAGAATGGCTTTTATATTAATTTTACCTCCAATGTGAAGTTTGGTGAAGCTCTTTGCAATGTCCAAGAGGGTTGCTCCAAGCTCCAACTTGCTCGTTCTCTTTCTCCAATGGTGGGAATGGGCCAAAAGGGGCACTCAAGGTGAAAGTAGCTCAAGGGTGAGCTAGGGTTTCAAGAGTGATTTTGGCGGAGTAAGGGTGCATATGATTGTGGATATGGAATAAGGGGTCTCCACCACCTATTTATAGTTTTTTGGTGGTGGAGTGCTGACCCATGGTTTTGGGAACCATATGGTTTAGGGCAGCTATATAGGGTTTTTTCCTCATTTTCCTCATTATTTTATATTTTTTCTTCCCTTTTTGGGGGTTTTTGCTATTTTTAGAGGAATTTTGGGTATTGTGGCCTTTTGGAGGCATTTTTGGCCTTTTGGAGGGTTTTTAGCGGGATTTTTAGGGTTTTCAAGGGAAATATGGTAGGAAAATGGACAAATGAGCCATGTAATGGGGTAGATGAGGTAGTGAACACTTTTTGGGTGTTAACAATATCCAAATTCCGAACTCTCTTTCGCTTCTCAACTTATTGGAGGGACTTCCTAACCTTGAAAGATTACATATACGTTGAATGTTTTGCCCAGTAAAAATTTTTTTTTAATAATTTATCATCATTATTATAATCATGTCTGCCAAAATTTTCTGCTGAATATTTGCAAAGTATATTTCATTGGTTAAATTCCTTTGTGTCCACTAACTACGTGTATTTCCCAACCCAAGTGTCTCTCCATCACCTGTTTATGGTGCACCTGGCAGTTTAGGAATACCTTCTCTATTTTGTATTGTATATGATGCTATGCGTGAGAATGCATGTTTTTGTACGGCAACTGAGATGACTAGTTATTTATTTGGTATGCAGGGATGAGAGAGAGATGCAATAGCAGTGTGTCTAGGCTATCTGCTTTCTAATCTTTGGGTGTTAAAAATAGACATGAAGGGATATGATGGGAGGGAAATCCCATCAGTAGTTGTCGAATGTTGTTTTAGTACCAGACCATGTTGTCAGCTTCTTCTAACTGCGCCAAGTAGAAGGCTTCCGTCTTAGATATAAAGATAAACACGAGATATCTTAGATCCTCGGGAAGGTGAGAACCTGTGAGAGTGGTTGAATCAACATCTTAAATTACAGTGCTTTCTATCTCAAAGTTTTTTGAGCGACTCTCGGATGATGTAGTATCACTAGACTTAATAGAAAATAAACTTGTTATCACCATCGCACATTTTTTGCACTATTCATCAGCAAATAACTACATATGGACCAGAGAGCTTACCAATATTTGTAAGAATATTCCCTTTGTAGCTGAAGGTGGGAAAATCATCAGGGTAGGAGGCTTTCTAAAGTTTCTCCAACCTGCATCCACGAGTAACTAGGCCAAGTTAATGGGATGGAAATTGGATTACTTGGATTACTATGGGATTTTCAACACTTTTTGAAGGTTACCTTATACTGCCACCTTGTGTAGGAGGTGTGATATTGTATTCAGTGAATGATTTGGTTTCATTCTTTTAAAGACACTTGCAGCAGTTGTTGAATGTTGTTTTAGTACAGTCCTTCATGTATGGAAAGCACAGTCCTTTTGCCTTCGACTTGACGCAGTAAGAAGAAGCAACGACAAGTAGTGCCTTCGACTTGCCACAGTAAGAAGAAGCAGTGGCAAGTAAAAGGCAGGACTGTGCTTTGTAGACATGACAACCCATTTCTAGCCAAGGGAGTATCCTGTACCATCTTTCAAGATGAAGAAAGGTATTGTTCATGGGGGATATGTTGTAGGAGCTTAGGTCAGCTGCCCGACTAGGTCCTCCATTCGATCACTTCATAGAACATTTCGAATCATCGTGTCGATCACCACATGTTGAGTCAGTTAGTCTCATAAGTTAGTGAGCCTACGAGTCATTATGTAACCGTCTGTAATATATATATATATATTCTAGAGAATCGAATACATGCGACATTGATACATTGTAATGTATTGTACTAGACCATGATGTTAGCTTCTTCTTCTAGATACACACATTTCTAGCCAAGGGAGTATCCAGTACCAGCTCATAGTCATCAACATTCTGTTCATTCAACTCCAGTTATTTTCTGATTTCTTCGGAATGAAGAAAGGTATTGATCATGAGGGAGATGTTGGAGGAGCTTAGGTCGACCTCCCAACTAGGTCCTCTGTTCGACCACTTCATAGAACATGTCAAACCGTCGCGTCGATCACTATTAAAGTTTAATTAGCATTATGGAATGACAGTCTGGGAAGGCATGCATTTGTTGCTTGTTTTTGAAATTATACATGGAATGTGTTGAATATAATTGTACCACTGATGACAAAACTATTCATTAATGGCAGTCTATAAATTTCTTTCCTCTCTCTATTAATTGTTATTTGCAGTAAATTATGTCAGTCTATAAATTTCCTTCCTTTCTCTGTTAATTGTTATTTCCATTAAATATTTTCCATTGTGTTATTCTTCATGCTTGGATGAAAGTAATTTTAAATCTGAATTCATATGTTTATGCTCTGGTTTACCACATCTAAGTATTTAGCAATTTTCTACTAAAATTGATATTGGATTCATTTATGACCAATTCCCAACATTAATGGACTGTTTTCTTTTCTTCATTATCAACCTGCAAATTAAGAGCATAATATTTATGAATTATGTCTCAATACTACACCTATCCAAGGATGAAAAAGCATAACAGTATGAATTAAATAGTGAGAGAAACATTCACATAAGAGAAGAAGTAAGCAGACCGTAAGACAAATAACAAAGGAATCTCTGATAGAAAACCTTGCTCAGCCTAGCCATATTTTATTCAAATATATTTCAAAGTGCTTAACACAAGGAATTCACAAGTCCAACAAAAGTTTCCAACCCTTTCTCCTTCTATTACATTTCTTATATAGATGATCAGAGCCTTCAGGCTCAAGCTGCCTCAACAGGAAGTTGTTACAATGTAGGTGATACCTATTCAAACAAGTTCACCACCCTCGGGAATTAGTTACAACAAAATGACAATGCTAGAAAAACTGGCTCAATTTCCTTTTACAAAATTATTGAGCATTTTTACCGAAAGACAACAGACTCTAACAAAATAAACAAAATGCTTCAGAAAATATTTCCTCCATGTTGTTATCCCATGATCGTCGAATCTTCAGGGGTTCAATATCAGCTTTCTCTTCCCATATTTCTCAATGAGCTTCCATAGTTCGATAGCTGGTAGCTCTAAGGTGGCCAACTCCTTCATTAAGACTCGGATCTCAGTGTGGTCCCTATAAGAGTAGCTTCGCAGATGTGCACTAGCCTCCTTGAACATCATGCTTAACTCAAAATCCTTTGTCATTTTCTACTCCACTCTCTTCCATGATAGCAACTGATCCATACCTACAAAATCTCTGAAATCCACTTTACATCCTGCCAATTTCTTTTGATATTCTTCTTCGGTGAGCATTGTTCCATCCTCCTCCCAAAAGAGAGGTATCCCTTTCTTGAACAAAGGGTCAAACATGTCTTTGAAATACTTGATCTGTTGTGCCATGACATCTATTTTAGCTTGAATAGACTTTACCTGCTAGTGCTTGTGCATCACGTTTTTGGCTCCAATAATGATGGAAACCCTATCTTTTACACCAATTGTCTTAACCTGCTCCTGAGATAAGACATTCAGGAATTTGATGGCATTCTCAGTATACTCTACAGGTTTTTTGTGTAATTTATCATTTACTACTTTCACACTAGTCTTGGCTAATTTTATCATTGCTTCCTTGTCCAAGACAAAATCAAGGAAGGGCCTCAATTTTCCTGCTTCTTCAATGATGCCATCCCATATGACCTACCTGGCCTCTAGAAAGGAAGTCTTCCCTGTAGCTTGTCTTTCCAACTCGTCATATTTACCTTGCAACTCCTGGTGCTTGGCTTCCCAAGCCTCATTTTCTCTTTCTGCATTATCCTTCAAGGTTTTCATATTCACATTCTGCTTTTTTAATCTTGTTATTTCCATGTCTTCCAGACTAGCTTGGGATATAGCCCCTACTAGGGAGAAATCACTATCCTCTATGGATGGTGTGGCCATGCTTTCTACTTCTTGCTCTTTCTCCTGCAGTTTCTTCTCAAGCTCTTCCACTTTGGCCTTTGAGCTTTTCTCACTTGCCACCACAATGGCTATATCTATCTGCCATTGTTTTTCCTTCTCTTCAAGCTTCAATAGCTTGGCCCTATAGTCTGTCAAGTTAGTCTGCAACTTCTCCTTCTTTTCCTCTAGTTATGTTAGCTCAAAGACTGCTACTAACTGGGTAGAGGGGATTTTCAACCCCTTTTTTAGAGATTGGATGATGTTGTCTTTTTCATTGAGTAGGTTTTGAATGCTAGATCTTTTATCAGCCTAGCCCTTAGTGGCCACTATCTCACCCTGCAATTTCTTGATATGTGCCTTATGAGCTTTGTTTTCCATCTTTTCCTGCTTGAGCTGGCTGACAACCTTACACTCTTATTGACCTGTACCTTTGATAGCTCCAAATCTGTCCTCAACAATTTAGTATAAATAGCATCCCCGTTTTCTTTGTGCAAGTTTATTACATATGGGACAGGGATGTCCTCTAAATTCATCCTTAGCTCAGTGGCCTTGCACTTGGTGGCCAAGTCCAAACTCATGGTTTTTTTAGCGAGGCTCCTGCTATTCACTAGAGACACTTATTTGCTTAAAATTTTCCTTACTTCAGTATACAAATTGGACTCCACTAAGGCTTCCCCTGAGTCCACCTTGTATTCATCTATCAACTCATCTCTAGTCTTGCTTAAGCTAGCAGGCTCAGTGGTTGTTTGGTTAAACACATACTCTTTGATCTCAAATGCTAGTAGCTTATCCACTTGTTTCTTTTTTCCTTTACCAGTCCCCACAGGTACTAGCTGCTACTTAGTTTCCTTAGTTTTTTGCCTCTTTGGGGCTCTCTCAGCTTCCCCTTCTGTGTCCATAGGGACACTATCATCTTCCTTGTTGGACTTTATTAAGTTGATGGCCATATGCATGGCTGCTAGAACTGATAGGACTAGGATAGAAGAGCTAGGCACTGGGGGTGTTTTCCCTTGTGTCAACAAGGAGGAGATTTCAGGTGTGTCTATTTCCATCTAGCTCCTACTAGGACATTATAATAAATTTGCAGCTTCTTCCATGCCTGGAATTTCGGAATGCACAAAAGCCTTCCTGTTGCTTTCCTTCCTCTTGTTGGAAATGATGTGGTGGGGATCATAGTTTAAGGGTGCTTCTGGTTTGAAACCCATATCCTTTATCTTGCATTCGATGGCTGTAAGATATCCTTTGTTTTTTATTAAGAATGGACCTACAGTCCATGGAAACACCATATCAGAGCCCTTTCTATGATCTAGAAAGTGCTTAGCTTTTTCCTTCAATTTTTCTTTGATGAATTCTAATGCAAACATTATGGGGGTCAAGAAAATAGGTAGCACGTAGGGTGCATAAGCAAACCCATAAACCCTAATGATTGTTCCATGCTCTGAAAGGAACCAATCTACGACCCTCTTCTTAGGAGAAATTTCTAGTAACTCTTGCATTTATGGTAATACTCTAGGCAACTTCTTTTGAAAAATGACCTGATAAACCTCATACATGAGCTCATCATGGAACTTGGTGTAATTAGTGTACACCTCTTGAGTAAGTAGTACCTCGGGCATTTGCAAGTATTCCTCATTGAATGCCAGAAACAATTTTAGTAAGTAGGACTGAAATCTGAAAATTTCTTGTTTCCTGGAAATCCTTTAGCTGGGAGTGTATACTTTCAGCCAAAACTTCATCAAACCTGAGGCATGCACATTAGGTAGACTGGCTTGGGTCATCTGATTCCAAGGGGTAGGTGCTTAGGACAAAAAGAAAACCTATTAGAGGTTATGTGATATACATATCAAAGTTTAGACCTAGGAATTGGCTCATCATGGTGATAACACCTCTGAATTCTTTCGTGAATAGTCCGGCTTCGGCTGGGAAATCCTGCTCGTGTATTTGGATAATAGGATTCATACAGTCCCTGTAGAAATTTTGTTTTACTTCAACAGGGGATTGTCTAAAAAACTGGATTAGGGATTCCTCGGTATACCCTATAGCTTTCTAGCAAAACTCTTATGGGACTGACAGGGTTTCTCTAAGGGTTTGGGGATCAATTTTGCAAAGAATTTTGGACTTGGCAACATCCATGATTTCCCTCTCGGTAGAAGAGGAGTTAGAGGTGGATCATTCAAAAAATTCAGGAAAACCAGAGGTTTGGCCGACTATAAACAGATGGAAATAGGACTGGTGGACCTGGTGCACATCTATACCTCGCTCCCTAACAAGTTTCAACTTTTCTACAGTTTCCATGGGGTCATCAATCATCATAGTGTCGTATACCTCTGTGTCTCTATCTATCAACACTATTTCTATGCTTTGAAACTCAAAGCTAGGGGGTTCTCTATTCACTCGAATCCTGCCACATGTCACCTTTTATTCCAATTAAAACCATGGGAAGTCGCCCACCATTGATCTAGATCTTGCATGAATCCTGGCCATCAAACAGTGCGACTTTTACCAACTTCGCGGATTTGGCTTCCGTTGATGTTTCATGCAAGTTATATCCACGAACAAAACCTCGGCCATAGATCTTGGCCTCGTCAGATCTGTGCCGTCCAAACCCACGAGCCTCTACCAAAAGTTCGCGGATCCGAAAATTTGTTTGCTCCGCGCATGTTGTATCATAGAAGTATTTCCTGACCATTGATCTACTCCATTGACCGTTGATCTACTCCTTAAGATGCTTGTGGGATAAACCTCCTTCCTCCATCTAAAACAACTCACCATTTTTTTGCAAAGCGTGTTCATGACTATAGATCTTCACCACCACTAATCTAGACTGTTTATTTGCGCAGATATGTAACTAAAGGCGGACTTCTGCAATTTAACTAGCCTTGCAAAGTTTCAGGCTTGGGATTTGATCATTTCACCCTTGAGGCTGTGAATACCTACCCAGATGATTATATTTTGCTTAGACCACCGAGGATTTCTCCATTCTTTTTAGAAATTGAACCTCCCACTTTCATCCAGGACAAAGCTAGTGTTAACACCGACAAGCTAAACGGGAAATCTAAACTTCATTTAAATCACCAAGTGTAGTCTCATTCCCAAGATCAAGACAAATTGACGGTTAAAATGTAAACATGCGGGAAGGAAAAGAAGGGTTGCGGGGTTTTATTTTATAAATATATACATTCTTTCCGCAATTCACAATCCGCAATCCGCAATCCGCAATTGCGGGTTGTGGGTTCCGGAAATGAAAAGGGAAAAACTATTTTAAGACTCTTCCCGCAATCTACAATTGTGGGTTGTGGGTTGCGAATGTAAATGACCACAATTATTGAAGAATATTTCTGCATCCGCAATCCGCATTGCGAATTGCGATTTACAGAAAGAAAATGTTCCAAAACCGAAAACCAATATTCCGCAATCCGCATTGCGGATTGTAGATTGCGAGTTGCGGAAAGAACCCGACTTTTGGAAAAACTCACTACTTTTCGTAGCTCACAAAAACACTAAAAAATGCAAGAAAAGTTTGAAGGAAAGTGTTAACATCAACCTGACTTTGAAAGTGTCAATATCAACCTTTCTAAAGTGCAAAATGAAGTTCTGAAAGTGGCAATATTGGCTTTGAACAATGTGTTTTTCTATTCGAATAGTGTGTTTCTTGACTACTTATGAACCTTAAAAGCATGAATTTCAAATCAAAAAATGCAAATTTTGATTTCAAAAGTGTGAATTTCAAATCAAAAAATGCAAATTGTGATTTGAAAAGTGTGAATTTCAATTCAAAAAATGCAAATTTTGATTTGAAAAGTGTGAATTTCAAATCAAAAAATACAATTTTTTATTTGAAAAGTGCAATTTTCGTTTTTAAATGTTCAAAAATTTAAAGTGAAAAGTCCAATGTCTAAAATATTCACTCATTGTGTGAATAGCCAGTCAATCGGTTAAGTTATAACATATAAAAATCACTTGTCCCGATTTCTGTTTTCCAACAAGAAGGATTGGCCGCCCCTTCTTTTCGTAGTTAATTGTGAAAACATTTATCAAGTAATTCAGCTATATCGATAATGGAGAACAGAAGAAGGATCGACCAACCCATCTTGCAGTGTCAAACTATTATGAAAAGAATATTTTGAATAAGAAGGGTTGACCGACCCTTCTTGCAGTGTCAAACTATTATGAAAATAATTTTGGGAATACGAAGGGTTGGCCGACCTTTCAATTATGAGGCAATTTTAAAAATAGAACACCTTGGAAGTTTTAACATATAAAAATGGTTTCTCCCGACTTTAGTTTTCCGACAAGAAGGATTGGTCGCCCCTTCTTTCCATAGTTAATTGTGAAAACCTTTATCCAATAATTCCACTATATCCATAATAGAGAACACAAGAAGGATTGATCGGCCCTTCTTGCCAAGGATAATTTTAGGGGCGAAATTTAGCCCATGGGCTATTTTTCCATGTTTTTTTCCGAAAAAAGATTCACCAATTTGCATTTTTTGAAGCCCAATTTTTTCCAACTTTGATGGGGTAAACTTTTTTCACTCTAAAAATTGCCATATTATTATATAAACTATATAAAATACTTAGAAATTGAAATAATTTTAGAAAAATATCTCCAAATATTTTATAGTTGACATTTTAAGGATTGGTAAGATTCGCCAAGGTTTATACACTCTTAAATAAGTATGGGTCTTTAAAATTATCCATACTTCTTGCAGTGTCAAACTGTTATGAAAATAATATTGGGAATAAGAAGGGTCGGCCGACCCGTCATTTACGAGGGAATCTTAACAATAGAACACCATTGGGAAAGAGCACCTGCTCTTTCTCTGAGAATATTTCCACTTGCTAGCAAAGTCTTTGAAGCAAAATGTCTATAAATTTTGATATCTAGTATCATAAAGTGACACATGGAACAATCATATTGTGACACGTGGCATATTTGATTTGGCACATTGACTATTAGAAATATAGTTTAATTATAATATTGGCTCGTATAGAATATTTTCTCCTATGAGCACCGCTGAATTTGGCACTTTGAGTATAGCGGATCATATTTTAGTATTTAGGTAGTTACTGTGAGGATAATTAATTTATTTTAAGTGCAGCGGATAAACCACTTCTAAAGGCCAATTATTCTTAAGCACAATTAAGTAGTAATTAAGGTGTTAATTACAACACTTAACGACAATTAGTGCGCAAATGACAACACTTATCACAAATCCAATTTTGTAATAAATAACCATCCATTATGAATCCCAATGGCCTTTCCTTTTATAAAACTTTAATGAAAATGAAAAAATACAACTTTTTGTTGACCAAGTGGAAATTTAGAAACACAATAATTTTGTTGCTTAAAACTGCCACATAGAGAAACTTAGAAACCAATTTTGTCTACAATCAACCCTTGAGAACATCCATCACTCTGAACACTATTCCCCATATTTTCTCGTTGTTCCTTGACTACTGCAAGGCTCTTCTCGTTTATGCCAATTTTTTCTCCTTTCCATCCTTACCTTGGTGACCATGCCCATATGATGCTATTTACATCGATCTTCATATTTTCTTCTGCACCAACAACCCATTGTTTCTTTCTGTCTAAGTATTTTTTGTACAAAACCTTCATATCCTTTGATGCTCATGTTGGATTCCACCATTGCACCTCTACTTTGTAAGGCCCAATAGTACTAACATCTGACTCCTAATAAATATCACCAATCGCCATACCTAACCAGATTGCACAATCTGGCTCTGGTGATTGCACAATGACCATTTGGCCCTTTACAACATCCACTCTTGGAATGAATTCATCTCTAGGCTTGTTGAATAGTGGTCCAACATAGCAATCCTGCAAAGCAGGAACATTTTCCTTCAAATAGGCATCCATAATTTCATGTTCAGATCTTGTAGGTTCACTACTATGAATATCATGGCTTGTCGATGGCCAAAAGTTAGTTGATAACTAATCAGCACTCTTGAAGGGATTGTCCAAAGCTTTATATACAACCTCCCAATAATTTAACTTAGGACACCAAAATTGTTCACCTCCCTTCTCAGCCCCTTGATTCAAGAATGAAATATATGTTTCCATTCCTTTTTTATTTCTTCAATGTCCAAAGGACTTTTCGATTGCAAATTTAATAACCTAGGCTATCCCACCGGCAAGTCTGCGCTACCATCTAGAAATGATCACCAGAGATGAATAGGAGATGAGAAAGCTTCATCCCAAAGTGATGCCTTTGTAATGTCCCCATTCAAATAAGTGCATAGTAAGACAATCCCATCAATCCTACTAGTTTCCTAGGTTGGATGGGCACATGTGGGATGGTAATAAGGAAGCTAATAAATGATATTTAGACATTAGAGGGGTTCAAACATTTAATAAATATGGTGGATAAATAAATTCAAGATAAATTCTAAGTGGCAAGTGGTTTTGGAGACATATGGAGGTGGTGGGACACACACTAGCTTGATTTTTCATAATACATGGTATCTCTCTTTTGCAAATTCGAATTAATGGGAATGTGAAAACTCTTGGGTGAGTTGGTAAGTCATAACACATGTCATTGAACATCTTAGGTCGAATTGGGAAGAATTGGTAACCTCCATGGAAGATAAAGAGTCAAAGTAGAAGTTTGTGGACACTTGGGCTAGATTCCCTAGCCCCTATGACACCAATGATGGAGCATCTATGACAACTATGACAAATTGCAGACCTGAACTCTGACATCTTACCACTATGACATGTCAGCACCAAAAATAGGCTCAAAGAAGGCGAATTTGGGAGTTGGAGAAGCCAAAGAGACTCAAAATCGAATTTGGGAGAAGATGGAAGGTTGGAACTAGGAGACAAGTGGCAAATGTGGAATATTTCCTAAATGGAAATCTATTGAATCTATTGAGAGGATTTCGACCCTTAGAAGGATAATGTTTGTTATAAAATGTAGAAATGAAGAATGAGAATGGCTTTTGATGATTTGAGAAAAATTGCATTTGTGAAGAGAGAGCTAGTGGATGACTAGTTTCTTGCCTTAGCCAATTTCAAGGGTGAAAGATTCCCATCCAAGTTGGTGTTTGGAGAGGCCACTCAGGTCTTTCATGGTGCTTTAATGGAGTTTATATTTTCAGGTAGCAGCTACAGGAAGTTTCATGGTTTGGTTTAGTGCAGCACTTTCTCTCCATCGTTTCCAGTTTTGAAGGCATATTCATGCTCCTTGAGGGAGGGCGTTTTTGGTGAGCACTTGTGCTTCTTGAGAGAGATTATCATTATATATTTCTGATTGTAATAGCTTCATATCCTCTGTTATGAATATTCACAAAGTATCAGGTCGAAATACCCACTGGTTGTATGCAAAACTATTGATTAATAAGCAAACAATGTCCATTTCCCCAATGCATTGATGTATGACACTATAATGTTGATTATTTCGAATGGATGGATGATTCTCTGATATATTTGTGATCAATATATTTCCATGGATGTATTCTACAATTTACATGTACTGTACTTGAGCATTTGAAGCAATTTTACTCAGTTTAGTTGTATTGGGAGGTGAAATAGTGCCATTTCCCCAAGGGGCGAATTGGGGGTTTTTGCTATTGAATGTGAGAGAGTTAGAACAGTAGTAAAAATCAATTAATGGTGCATATGAGACCTTAATATCATACTTAACACATTATATATCTCTTTTCATAAATTTGTGGGATTTTGGAGGCATTTGGAATGCCATTTTCAGTGTTACCCGGGGGGGATTTGATGCACAAATTACTAGTCAAAATTACCTATATTGATCAGAATACAAATCAAGTTTGCAGCAGTATTTGGAGGGCCATAAAACATCCTTGAACCTGATATTAAATTCTAAATACCATTCATACACTCCTATAGAAGATTTGGGAGCATTTTGGTTGATTTGGAGATCAAAACAGTTAAACTAGTCAAAGGTCGAAATGGGGGAAAAAGTGGAAAAATTGGCATTTTAATAGAATTTTGAAAAAGGGTCATTACAAGTGGTATCAGAGCATGGTATTGGAACCTGATGGTATTAACAAGAATCCAAACAAATAAAACACCACCCTTTGAATAAGTGGTTGAAGAAGTTTTGGTTGAAGAAGAGATAGTAGCAGAAAAAGAGTTTTTTTCTAAAACAATAGGTAGAGAGGAGGAGGAAAAATTAAGACATAAGGAGGAATTTATGAAGCCTTAAAACCATGTTTTGAAGGACTTACCATGGTTATGATAGATATGAATAAACAAATGATGAAAGGTTTCGAATTGTTGCGTAGCCAACTTTCAGGCAAAGGGATGATAGGAGATAATAGTGGTTCACACTCAGGGGAAAAGATGAAAGGGAATGAGCATATTTTCTCAAGTACAGGACCTCATAATAGACCTGATGAATTTCAAAGCGCACAAAGGCATACTGCACCTAAATTTCTCACACCCAAAGAAGAGCCCAATCTTGAATTGGATTACAAGAAACTAGTAAATGATTGGAATGATTTGAATGAAGAGTGTAAAAGAGGTGTACCACTCAGTGACTACATTGATGCTATGCAAAAGATTAAAATGAAGGGAGACAATAGGAGTCCATTCCAAAACAAAGAATTGAATAGTGCTATTGGAAAAATGTCACTTCCTACTTTTGATGGTTCTTCTCAAAATTCTGCTAACACTTGGGTGCAAAAATTGGATGTATACTTTCAGCTGAATCCTATGTTGGAAGAGGATGCATTAAAAATGGCCATTTTGCATTTAGAAGGAGATGCCAATGAATGGTGGTTTCATGGGCTGAAAACCTTGGGTCATAATCAGGTTAAAACATATGGAGAATTTGTTGACAGGGTACTAGAAAGATTTGAACAAAAAGATCCAGAATTGCCTTTCAAAGAACTAGCTCAATTGAAGCAAACTGGGTCCCCTATCGAATATATGTTGGACTTTCAAAAATTATCAGTCAAGGTGGCTGATGTATCTATGGGAAGATTAGTATTGCTGTTCACTGAAGGTTTGGCTAAACCCTTAAGAGGTTTGGTCAAATCCCACAAGCCAACTACATTAAAAGATGCAATGAGCTTGACTATGGATCTCCAAAATGTGCTTCCTAGAACGAGATTTCCTCCTAAGACTAGCTACAAATTTGAAAAGAAACCTTGGCAAGGAGATTCATTTGAGAGGAATAAAAAAGGGGGACTAAACAGGGATGAACTTAGAAAAAAGAAATTTTGCTTCACATGCTTCCAACCATGGACACCGGGGCACAAATGTACCAAAGGAAAGGCTCAATACATAGAAGTATTTTCTGACAATGAGGGGTATGATGGGGGCATGGATGAAGATGGACATATTTCAAATCAAGAAGAGGCATACGAGACAGCATTAGAAGAGGAAATACAAGAAGAAAATCAGCCTTCACCGGACAAAGCAAGAATGGCAGTGCTTTCAGCAGTCCCTCGCTATCATACTATCCGATGCAAAGGTGTGGTACAAGGACAAAGAACTTCATTTTTGGTGGATGGAGGAGCCACTCATAACTTCATTGATGCAGAGATGGTAGAGAAAATAAAGATACCTATTGAACCATTTGATGGCTTCACAATTGTCATTCCCGGTCACAACACAATGCAATGCAAAACATGGGTTCCAAAGCTGCAAGTCACCGTAGGTAACTATACTTTTGTTGATAGTTTTTATGTGGTTGATGTTGCTGATACTAATGTGGTTTTGGGAGTGCAATGGCTGTATTCAATAGGAGAGCATACAGTAAATTATCAAATTCCCGAAATGAAATTCCAAGATTCAAAAGGAGTACAAAGAATTGTGAGAGGGAAACACACTTATCCAAATCAAGTAGTAACTTGCAATAGTATGAGATCTATATTGAGGCATGGGGATATAGAATGGGCTGTTGAATGTCATATTACATCTCCCAAGCCAACTATAAATATTGTCAAACACCCAAAGGAGATAGAGATACTTTTGCAAAAATATGAAAAGGTTTTTAGAGACCTTCCACATGGTAGGCCACCGGATAGAGGGGTTGAGCACAATATTATTTTGGAGGAGGGCACTTCACCCATTCAGATACCACCTTATAGACATCCTAAAAAGTTCAGAGATGATATTTAAAAAGCTATCCAAGAACTCCTAGAGTTGGGACTCATTATACCAAGCTCTAGCCCTTATGCTTCTTCAGTAGTGCTAGTGAAGAAAAAAGATGGAACATTGAGAATGTGCATAGATTTTAGAGGCTTGAACAAAAAGACTATCAAGAATAGGTATCCTATTCCTAGGATTGATGAGATCATGGATGAGCTATATGGGGCCAAATACTTCTTAAAAATTGACCTTAGATTAGGGTATCACCAAATTCGAATGAAAGATGAAGATGTGCAAAAGACCACTTTTCGATGTCATTTTGGCCACTTTGAATTTCTTGTCATGCCTTTTGGGTTAACTAATGCTCCATCCACCTTTCAATCATGTATGAATAGGATATTTTTCAAGCAAATAAGAAGGTTTGTTTTGGTTTTCTTTGATGATATTCTCATTTACAGTAAAACATGGGAAGAGCATTTGCAACAGTTAGAGATTGTGTTGAAAATCTTGCAAGAAGAGTCCTTATTTGCTAAATTATCAAAATGTGAGTTTGGGATGAAAGAACTACTGTATCTTGGGCACATTATTGGGCAAGAAGGAGTGAAGGTACACATGGAAAAAATCAGGGCTATCTTGGAATGGCCATCACCAAAAAATATTACCGAATTGAGAGGCTTTATTGGCATATGCACCTACTACAGAAAATTTGTGAAAGGGTTCTCCAAGTTGACTTCTCCCATCACTAATTTGACTAAGAAGGATGCTTTCAAGTGGGATGAAGAGGATGAAAAGGCCTTCCAAAAAATGAAAGAGATAATGAGTAGTTGTCCCATACTTTCACTTCCTGATTTTACTAAACCTTTTGTTGTGGAATGTGATGCTTCAGGTGGAGGAATAGGGGCTGTCCTAAAGCAAGGCCAACACCCCATAGCCTTTGAGAGCAGAAAGTTGTAGCCTCATGAAAAACTTTACTCCATCTATGATAAATAAATGCTGGTCATTATGCATGCATTGGCCAAATTCAGACAATACTTGGTGGGCAGCAAGTTTGTGGTGAAAACTGACCATAATAGTCTAAGACACTTTCTCACTCAAAAAGATATAAATGAAAGGCAACAAAAGTGGGTAAGCAAGATTCAAGCTTATGATTTTGATATTGAATATGTCAAAGGAAAGAATAATATAATAGCAGATGCTTTGTCAAGAAGGCCTTCCTTTTCTCTCATGGATATTGCCAAGGATTGGAAAAACATGCTACTAGTTGAATATGCCAAAGACAAATTTGCTTGTGATGTGTTGGATGGAATCAAAGGGGATGATAATTATAGGATTTTGAATGGGCTGATATATTATAAGGGAAGAATTTATTTAGTTCGTAACTCCAAGCTCAAGTACCGAATTTTGCAAGAAGCACATGATTCCCCACTAGCGGGCCATCCGAGGATCTTCAAAACTTATATACAGTTGAGGCAAAGATTTTTTTGGAAGGGGATGAAGGAAGATGTTCAGAAGTATGTGAATGAATGTAAATCATGCCAACAAAACAAATTAGAACTTACATGTCCAGCCGGCCTATTACAACCATTGCCCATTCCGGAGCAAAAATGGGACAGTATTTCCATGGATTTCATCACCGGATTGCCTAAATCCTTAGGTAAGGATTGCATCTATGTGGTAGTTGATAGGTTGAAAAAATTTGCTCATTTCTTTGCTGTTACATCATCTTTTAGTGCTACACAAGTGGCTGATATTTTTTTCAAAGAAATCTTCAGATTGCATGGGCTCCCCAAGAGCATTTTCAGTGATAGAGATAGTAGATTCATGGGTGCTTTTTGGCAAGAACTTTTTAGATTGGTAGGCACTCAATTGACTCCAAGTACCAACTATCATCAACAAACTGATGGACAAACAGAGAGGGTAAACCAATGGTTGGAAGGATACCTAAGAAACTATGTGGGAGGGCAGCAAAAAGCATGGACAAAATGGCTACACTTGGGTGAGTTTTGCTACAACACCACTTATCATATGTCAATAGGAATGTCTCCTTTCAAAGCATTATATGGTTATGATGCACTTACATTTGCTGACATTATATTTGGTGATAGTAGAGCCCCAAAGGCTAAAGATTGGGTGGAAGAGAGCCAAGAAATTTTAAATCTCTTGAAAGACAATTTGCAGGTTGCTCAAAATCAACAAAAACAATATGCTGATAGGCATAGAGAAGAAAGAACCTTTCAAGTCAATGATTTAGTATATTTAAGGTTGCAGCCTTATAAACAAACATCTCTAAAAAAGAATGGAGCAGAAAAACTAAAACCAAGGTACTATGGGCCATACAAGGTAGTGCTGAAGGTTGGAGAAGTAGCATATGAACTAGAACTTCCGGAAGGGAGTAAAATCCACAATGTATTTCATGTTTCTTGTATCAAGAAAGCTCTTGGTCAGAAAATCATCACTTCAGAAATACTTCCTCCTTTGGATGATGAAGGTCAGCTCACACTTGTTCCGGAAAAGATTTTGAATACACGAGAAAGAAGGTTGAGGAGTAGAATCATCAAAGAATATTTAGTGCAATGGAAGGACTTACCAAATGAAGATGCCACATGGGAAGAGGAGAATATTTTGCAGCATTCAAATCTAAAATTGCTTGAGGACAAGCAATCTTGGGTGGGGAGGACTGTAATGTCCCTATTCAAATAAATGCATAGTAAGACAATCCCATCAATCCTACTAGTTTCCTAGGTTGGATGGGCACATGTGGGATGGTAATAAGGAAGATAATAAATGATATTTAGACATTAGAGGGGTTCAAGCATTTAATAAATATGGTGAATAAATAAATTCAAGATAAATTCTAAGTGGCAAGTGGTTTTGGAGACATATGGAGGTGGTGGGACCCACACTAGCTTGATTTTTCATAATACATGGTATCTCTCTTTTGCAAATTCGAATTAATGGGAATGTGAAAACTCTTGGGTGAGTTGGTAAGTCATAGCACATGTCATTGAGCATCTTAGGTCAAATTGGGAAGGATTGGTAACCTCCATGGAAGATAAAGAGTCAAAGTAGAAGTTTGTGGACACTTGGGCTAGATTCCCTAGCCCCTATGACACCAATGATGGAGCATCTATGACAACTATGACAAATTGCAGACCTGACCTCTGACATCTGACCACTATGAAATGTTAGCACCAAAAATAGGCTCAAAGAAGGTGAATTTGGGAGTTGGAGAAGCCAAAGAGACTCAAAATCGAATTTGGGAGAAGATGGAAGGTTGGAACTAGGAGATAAGTGGCAAATGTGGAATATTTCCTAAATAGAAATCTATTGAATCTATTGAGAGGATTTAGAACCTTAGAAGGATAATGTTGGTTATAAAATGTAGAAATGAAGAATGAGAATGGATTTTGATGATTTGAGAAAAATTGCATTTGTGAAGAGAGAGCTAGTGGATGACTAGTTTCTTGCCTTAGCCAATTTCGAGGGTGAAAGATTCCCATCCAAGTTGGTGTTTAGAGAGTCCATTCAGGTCTTTCATGGTGCTTTAATGGAGTTTGTATTTGCAGGTAGAAGCTACAGGAAGTTTCATGGTTTGGTTTAGTGCAGCACTTTCTCTCCACCGTTTCCAGTTTTGAAGGCATATTCATGCTCCTTGAGGGAGGGCGTTTTTGGTGAGCACTTATGCTTCTTGAGAGAGATTCTCATTATATATTTCTGATTGTAATAGCTTAATATACTCTGTTATGAATATTCAGAAAGTCTCAGGTTGAAATACCCATTGGTTGTATGCAAAACTATTGATTAATGAGCAAACAATGTCCATTTCCCCAATGCATTGATGTATGACACTATAATGTTGATTATTTCGAATGGATGGATGATTATCTCATATATTTGTGATCAATATATTGCCATGGATGTATTCTACAAGTTTCATGTACTGTACTTGAGCATTTGAAGCATTTTTACTCAGTTTAGTTGTATTGGGAGGTGAAATAGTGTCATTTCCCCAAGGGTCGAATTGGGGGTTTTTGCTATTGAATGTGAGAGAGTTAGAACAGTAGTAAAAATAAATTAATGGTGCATATGAGACCTTAATATCATACTTAACACATTATATACCTCTGTTCATAAATTTGTGGGAGTTTGGAGGCATTTGGAAGGCCATTTTCAGTGTTACCCAGGGGGGATTTGATGCACAAATTACTAGTCAAAATTACCTATATTGATCAGAATACAAATCAAGTTTGCAGCAGTATTTGGAGGGCCATAAAACATCCTTCAACCTGATATTAAAGTCTAAATACCATTCATACACTCCTATAGATGATTTGGGAGCATTTGGGTTGATTTGGAGATCAAAACAGTTAAACTAGTCAAAGGTCGAAATGGGGGAAAAAGTGGAAAAATTGGCATTTTAATAGAATTTTTAAAAAGGGTCATTACAGCCTTCCATTGCATGACTGGAATGCCATCTATGAGATGAAATTTAAAAAACTAGCATTTTTTGATACCGATAACTTTGGCATTTCCATCCAAATGGTTGGGTTTCACAAAACTCTTAAAATCGTAAAGTTCATCAATTAGATAAGGGACAAAGGAGTTTTGATCTTCACATGTCCTATACATATCCATAAATTATAGGAGTGAAAATATATCCTTGCACCTTAGGTTTGCTGATAAACTGCCATAAGTTCCATCTATGTCTTCATGGGTGTGTCTGTTCGGGAGGAATCCAACTTCAACTCTCTCGAACACTCTCCTTGCTTTTAAAAGAGATAAAAATGCAAATACAAAGTGGTTTTTGTTATCACCTAAACAACTATCCATTTGCAACAACAATATGGGTTGTAGTTTTCTATTTGGCATGCATTTATTAGTACCATCATCTTGCATTACATCATCTTGCATTACATCTTGTTTGTATATCAAACAATTCTCATATGAGTCTGATTGCAATAGAGCATCATGCAATTGGTGCTTAGATGTTCCACCTTTGTAGAGAAAATCACCATATTTATCACCCATTGGTTCTTCAAGACACTTCAAGCATTTAGCTAGGGATGTCACAGTGAAATTCGATCCCATCTCCAAAAATGAGAGGCTGAAATGACCAAAACCCCCAGTCTTGTGCCCATGAGTCAACATTCCAGTCAATGATATGGGAATATTCATAACATTACTAAAATCTTTTTTCTTCTTACCCATCCTTGGCGTTAACACCCAAAAAGTGCTCATTAGCTCATTTCCCTATTCACATGACCCATTTATCCACTTTTCCTACCATTTTAGCCTCTAAAACCTCAAAAAACCCTCAAATGGTCACCAAAAAGGCCAAAATCCATCTTTTTCTCCTCAAAATATTTAATTTTCCTCAAAAAATACAAAAAACGCTCCAAAGGGGTCCAAAATTCCCCAAAAATCAATTAAAAGGGAATAAAATTCAAAAATATATTCAAACAAGGAAAAAAGAGGAAAATAAAACCTAAACCATTTTTACCAATACCATTGGTTACTTAAACCATAGTTTTATTTGCCATCACCCAAAAGCTATAAAAAGGTGATAGAGGCTGCCCATTATTCATTCAAATTCATCCTATCCTCATGCTGCCAAAATTACTCCTGAGCTTTGCCCATCCTTTTTGAGCTTGAAGTTCTTCATTGAGAGTGAACCTTTGGCCCACCCTTGAAGCATCTTGGAGAAGAGAGAGACTATTGGAGCACTGGAGCACTACTCCTGTACTGTTGCAAGAATTCCAGCAACCTCACCATTGAGGTAAACCATTGCAAGCCATTGTTTGCTCATTAATATAAAATATCAAGTTTTTTATTGTTTCTCTCATAGATCTATTTTTTTACTATTCTTAATCTAGATTTACTTTCTTGCACATGTTAGATTAATATTTACTTTTTACATTAGTTTTTACTATTTGATCTAAACTGCTACTACGAAGTTAGTAGGTGCTAATTTGCACAAGCTTGGGTGAAAAACCAAGCTATAGTTTTTGGCGACTCCACTTTACTTTGAATCTTTGAATCTTTGGTTAGATCTAGAATTCTTATTATTTTAGTCGTTATTTAGCTTTATTATTGTAGATCTGGCTTATCATTAAGCCTATAGCTTGCTGCCATAGCCCTTTGTTGTTTCTACAACCTCTACAGTCCCAATTTTTAAATTTCGGCTTTCGTTTTCGGTGATAATTTCTATCCCGTAAATCACAGGTTTTTTAATCCACAGTCATGATCCAGATCATGGTTGTTTAGCCTAAAGCCACATTTCCAAAACTTTGAGTTTTGATCTCAAACCTAGCGAGCCAGATCACGAGTTTCCGACCCATAGCCATGATTCGATATCGCGACTTACATTCCCTTAGCCGCGAATCATATCGCGAGATTCACCTAGATAGTCACGATCTAGATCGCAAGTTTTGTCTCAAACAACCGTGATTTTGACTTGAACCCTGTGATTTGTCTGCTGAGTTTTCATCACCCATTTCAGCCCATATTTTTTTGTCATCTCCCCTACATTTTGATAGCCTACTGTTTTACTTGCAGCCCTAGATATTCATTTACTTTTTCTATTATTTGATTTATTATATCATTTTGGAAAAACATTCAGTATTTTTATTGAAAAGAAAATTGTTAAGCATTTACAGTTAAATTTTCACATTTGCAAGTTAAATTCAACATTTTAATTTGATAAATACTAACCCAAGAAAGGCATTCTATTTGGTACATAATTACACTTACACACACTCTATCACCATTAATCAAGTGAGTCTTAAAATCTATTTAACTCAACCAACCTTCTAACCCCACTTGGGGAACATCAAAAGAAGATTGTAGTTAGGTAGGATTGAGGGGATGTGCATCCAAATAACACCCCTCATTCACTTTCGCTTTAGACATAGTTGTTGTCTATTAGGGTACCAAAATCCCTTAGTACTTATTGGCATAGTTATATACCAATTTGTCGGAAAGGCCTCTACCTTAGGAGGGTCAAAGTAGTAAGACTGGTTTCTAAGGCCTGAGTGGAATACCACAATCCATTCAGTCACCGAAGGATACCTAGTCATTTTTCTCGGTGTACTACCCGTATGGGAGTATAGCAGTGATAGAACAGGAGTTGTAGATTCACCTTTCTGGACATGTCATGTGTTAAATTTTCAGAATTTACTTCAATCTAATCTAGGATCTTAACTGAGAGAACAACATGTACAGCATATCTACAGCATATCAATCATGGAGACAATAATGCAAGCACACAAGAGACACAAAGATTTACTTGGGGAAAACCATAAAGGTGAAAAACCCCAATAACTTCCTCAGAGATAGATAGAGCAATGATACAACCAACCAAGAGAGATAGCCATAACCTAGCAGCAGATCCTCCTCCTCCATAAGTGTGCCACTCCTCCTTGAGTGCATGTGTGAGAAGTGAGTGAGCAAATAGAGTGCCTCCCGCACTCTATTTATACTTGAATTGACTTGCCTTCTTACCTAACTCATGTAGGCTCGAACTTAACCACATAACATAATGCTGACTGGGCCGACCCCCAATAGGGTGGTCTAATAACCCTTAGACCCACATGGCCGACCCCTAATAGGGTGGTCTAATAACCCTTTGACCCACATGACTTATACAGGTCCAACCCCAACAAGGTGGTCTAATAACCCATCAAGTATAAGTTATGACACTTACAATATAAATGACGACACTTCCTTATAGAGGAATAATACCATCTCTATAGGAATACAATATACATATACATGTGAAATACATTCCGAAGTTACATATACATCAACACTCCCTCTTAACTAGGAAGGTATTTCTCAGCACAGTTCTTCTAGCACAAGTCATCTTCTCTGGATCATCGTCACTGGATAATCGTCATCGAGTCATCATCATCGTCACTGCTGCTGCTATCTCAATCAATCTCTGAATCTACTCATCATAGGAAGTTCTACAGAGCCAGTCCTTTTTCATACTGGATGTAGGCCCACCACCTGCAGGTCTTCGTCATCACTGGCCATACTGTGGAATCCTCAGGACTTATTACGTGTGTCACAAAACCTCGAAAGAGCATCCCAGGATGTTACGGGTACACAACTATGACCTGTAGGATCTCCCAGGGCGCTATTACATGTGACCCCACCACAAAACCTCGAAAGAGCATCTCAGGATGTTACGGGTACACAACTCCGACCTGAAAGCTCCCAGGGCACAAATTACATGTGGTCCACAACAAAACCTTGCAAGAGCATCTCAAGATGTTACGGGTACACAACTCCGACCTGAAATCTCCCAGGGCGCTATTACATGTGGTCATGGCAAAACCTCGTAAGAGAATCCCAGGACTGATTACAGGCACACAGCCCAACCTATCGGATCTCCCAGGGCGCTATTACATGCCATAGGACAAAACCTCGCAAGAACATCTGCCAGATATCCTAGGGCGCTATTACATGCCATAGGAAAAACCTCGAAAGACTATCTGCATATCTCCCAGGGCACCGAATTACATGTCCTCCCAGAGCAAAACCTCGAAAGAGCATTTGCCAGATGTCCCAGGGCACCGATATTACATGCCATAGGAAAAACCTCGAAAGACCATCTGCAAATCTCCCAGGGCACCGGATTACATGCTCATCTGCACAACCTGATCCACGGCCATAGAGTATCATCCTGATACTCACCATACATCATCCTGATGCATCCATGATCATCCTGATCATCATCACTGCAACGTCCTGCTGCATGTCATCTGGAGCAACATCCTGAAGCTCGTCATCTATGATCATCCTGATCATCACTGCAACATCCTGCTGCATGTCATCTGGAGAAACATCCTGAAGCTCGTCATCTATGATCATCCTGATCATCACTGCAACATCCTGCTGCATGTCATCTGGAGCAACATCCTGAAGCTCATCATCTATGATCATCCTGGTCATCACTGCAACATCCTGCTGCATGTCATCTGGAGCAACATCCTGAAGCTCGTCATCTATGATCATCCTGATCATCACTGCATCTACCTGATGCATACCAAGTATCTACCTGATACATATCATCATACATGATCCTCCTGACCATCAATGTATCCACCTGATACAAATACAAATACATGATACATATCACCATACATGATCCACCTGATCACACAATGTATCCACCTGATACATATACAGATACATGGTCCAAGCATCCAACATGATGCATACATACATACATAAAATGATCCAACTGATCATATCCAGCATCCACATGATGCGTACATACATACATAAAATGATCCAACTGATCATATCCAGCATCCACATGATGCGTACATACATACATAAAAATGATCCAACTAATCATATCCAAGCAGAAACCAGAACATCATCCTAATGCTCATCATCCAACGCTTACATCCATAGCTATGTGAAGGATCCTACTTCCAACATGCTTGGAATGGCTTCAGCAAATGTGTCCATCACTTCTTCCTCGAAGTGTCCTTGATCTGAAGCACGCCAAGCCTCTCTCTGAAGTACTCGAACTTCACCCTGGCTAGTGGCTTTGTCAGCACATCTGCAATCTGCTCGTCCGTCGCAACATACAGGAGCTTCACAGCTCCTCTCTGCACCATATCCCGGATATAGTGATATTTGATCTCTATGTGTTTCGACCTGTCATGAAACACTGGGTTCTCGGATAGCTTCACACAACTCTGGTTATCACAGAAGATACTAGTAGCCTCCAACGGGAGATCAAATAACTCAGACAGTAGCTTCCGTAGCCATACTGCCTTGCAACTAGCTGAGCAGGATGCAACATATTCTGCCTCAGCTGTACTCAGTGCTACGCAGGACTGCTTCCTGCTAAACCAAGAGATCACACCTGATCCCATACTGAAGCAGCACCTAGATGTTCTCTTCCTATCTGCAGCACTGCCATCCCAATCTGAATCAACAAAACCCTGCAGGTTAAACTTTTGATTCGCCTCATACCTGAGTCCATAATCCACTGTACCTTTCAGGTACCTCAGAACATGCTTTACAGCAACCAGGTGAACACTTCTCGGATCCATCAGGAACTGGCTCAATGTGTTCACAGCAAAGCAAATGTCTGGTCTTGTGTTCGTCAGGTACATCAAGGACCCAATCATCTGACGATACATAGTGATATCAACCAGCTGAGATGAAGCATCACATAGAAGATTCAGATTCGATGCCATAGGTGTGGCCATGGCCTTGCAATCCATCATCCCGAATCTCTTCAGGATGTCTACTGTGTACTTCCCTTGACCAAGGAAGATCCCACCTGCATTCTGCCACACCTCCATTCCAAAAACAAATAGTGCATCATCCCCAAGTTCTTCATCTCGAACTCGGTAATAAGCTTCCGCTGCGTGTCAGAAATCAATCTATTTTCACCTGTAACCAACAGGTTATCTGCATACAAAAGTAGTATCACTAGATTTCCTTCCTCAACCTTGTAGTAAGGGTTGGAATCCGCTTTACTCTTGGTAAAGCCCAAACTGGATAGAAAGTTGTCTATCCTACCATACCAAGTTCTGCACACATAAATGACTACACCATGCTGTCTTGAAATCCATCTAGTGCATCTTCTATTTCATCTCAATGCTGCCATCTGCAACATGCTTGATCTGATAGTTCCTTTTGGAAGTCATAACAAACTTCCCTTCACATCTTGGGACTACATCCCAAACATCATTCTTCATGATCGACGGATCATGGCATTCCATTTCTTTATCCCAGATCCTGGGAACTTAAATATCTTCAATAGATATCTTTGTTGCTGGAACAAATGTTGTAGTCCTTTTTGTAGGTGAAGATATACGGTCTTTCCTACAAAACAGGTTAAATTGCATGATTAAAAACATCTCATAATTTTCAGAACAAATTCTTACATAAAGAAATATGTCATACAGTCATGTAATTATCTTAGCCAATGCTTCAATACAACATTTATCCATATCCCGTAACTTTCTAGATGCCTTCCTATCTCTACCAGAACATTGTTAAGAGTGTGCACAACTCCCAACATGTCAGCAAAGAGGATTCATTCTAGATAAGTAGCAATGGAATGTTGTACAGTGCCATAGGCCACTTACCCATGTATATTAGTAGTATATTGTTCATCAATGCAACTATTCTAATATGCATAATACACAACCTAATTCTAGGAACATCAGTGTATACATTATTGAAAAGTATTATTTAAACAAACAAGTATGCAAGAAATGATGATTAAAATACTTATCTTTCTTTGTTCGTTTGGTGGACTCCCTCTGAGTCTTTGCTTCCTTGTAGGAGCTGCTGAAGTAGCTTCTTCTA
Source organism: Larix kaempferi (assembly GCA_027924585.1). Lineage (NCBI taxonomy): Eukaryota > Viridiplantae > Streptophyta > Pinopsida > Pinales > Pinaceae > Larix > Larix kaempferi. Next base: position 3,833,682 of record BSBM01000104.1, read on the forward strand.
CACCTTTCTGTTGTGGAATGTAGACAGATGTTCAACTCCCTCTGAATATCTGCATCCTTGCAGAAACTACTGAAGTGTGCTCCTTTGCTTTCTTGCAGGAACAACTGGAGTGTGCTCCCTCTTGATCTTTGCTTCCTAGATTACCTGTCCTTGAACTTACATTCATCCTTGGTTCCTATGCATGCTTATTAGTATCATGATTGTGTTATCCTTGTGATCTCATATAAAATCATACATTCATTAGTATGCTATTAAAACACAATAATCTCAAGCATGTATAGTCATGATCATTTCAAACAGAAAATAATAAGCATTAGCATTCAAGGTTTATGTAGAATTCTCAAGGTTAGTCAAATCATAAGAAACATAACATGTCTAAACCTATAATTACTCAAACCTATGACTCTTCAGGTTAGTTGAATCATCAATCAAGATAAGAGATATAATATGCATAAAACCTATGATTATTCAAACCTATACCTTCATGACTCTTCTGGTTAGCCATATCATCAATTATGGTAAGAAACATAATATGCATACGGCCATGACTTATTCAAACCTACGACTTCATGAATAATCATTATCAAACAACACAACAGTATAAGATCCTAACACAAGGTAGGATTCTATCTTGATATAGGAAAAACATACCTGGATTAGCATGCTAGCTAGTTTATGTCTAACATACCCGCATAATGTCTTCTGGTTCTCTTCAGTGACTTGTGCTAGTAACCTGCATGTTTCATATGTTAACCATTACAAAACCAAGTTATACATACCTCGTAAATGGATCTTCTATGGGATCCATGACAATGGATGAATCTTTGTCCTCATGTTATCATGATCATATGTTCTTGGACTAGAACATGATTTGTCTTTCTTGGTGTACCTTTCATGTTAATAAACCTCATACAACACCATAATGCATTAGTACAATCATAAGTGTCAACACCCTAATCAATGAATATTTTCTATCGTGCATCCATAGTTTTATTAAGCCGACATGACAAGTCTAAAATCAAGATTGTACTAACCATAATAACATGAAGACAAACATACCATAAAATTAATCATGAACAAATCTCGAAACATACCTCGATGATTCATACCTATCGAGATCGCTTGTAATCTTCTTATGTAAGGCCTTAGCCTCATCTCCCTCTGAACCAGGAACTCCTTCACTTATGTAGGTGACCAATCCATCTTCTTCTAGGATTAACCCAATCCACTTGATTTGCAAGAACTGCACCTGGAGCTGGATATGGGTTTGTCAGAGAAACCCCAAAAATTCAAACTTTGAATTTCAAATTTCCGAAAGGATAGAAATATGCGCCTTGATGAGTTGATCAAGCTGGTATATTCCAAATTTGAAAACTGCAAAGTTTCACTCCTCAATTTTGCCTTTGAAACTTCTGGATTCACTGGACGTGACCCTGAACTGGGGTTTGATGAATCCCACTCTTCTACCCAATCAAAAGGTTTGATCCAAATCTCTAAGCTTCTATTTTTCTGAGGAGCTTCCAGCCGTGGTCACAGATTTCAAAAATTCCCATTTTTATAAAAGCCCTAATTTTTCACTTTTCTTATCAAAGTCCCGAACTAGGGTCTGATCAAACCCGGCCTTCTTCCCAACCAAAAATTCTGATCTTGGTCTCTAAATTTGTATTTTGATGAGTATCATTCAGCCGTGGTCTCCGATTACAAAAATTCCAACTTTCTTCAAAGCCCTAAATTCCGGAAGCCATGAATGAAGGTACTCAAAAATAATTCTGTTTTCACAGAAATATGTACCTGATTGTTTCTGGTGTAAATCTGAACCTTTTGATCCACAGGGTCTGAAAAAAGTTTCCTAAGATAGCCTGACCTGTTACCTTTCCATCCTGACAGGTATGACCTCAATTGGATTCTCTGAGAGAGAGTTATGGCAAATGTCGCAACGTGACCTGTTTTGGGATAATACAGGAGTGCGAAATTGTACGGCTTGCCACGTGTCACTGTTTGAACTTCGGCCTCTGAAAAAGTTTCCTGAGATAGCTCATCCTGTTATATTTCCATCCTGATAGGTCTTACCTCAATTGGACTCTCTGAGAGAGAGTTATGCCAAGTGTCGCAACGTGACCTTTGTATGGGATAATACAGGAGAGCGAACTTGTACGGTGTGCCACGTGTCACTGGTTCACCTTCGGCCTCTGAAAAAGTTTTCTGAGATAGTACAGTCTGTGTACTACCTGTCACTTTTTACAAAATGTCATTTGGAGCTTCCTAGCCCAGGTTATGACCTTTTTCCCAAGGTCACCGGATTTTGACTCAGATCTGGAAGAGGCAGAAACCCTATATTGCACAGATCATAAATCACAAAGTACAACGAATTAGAGGTTGTCCTTTGGACACAAGGTACCTGGAGATTTAATATTCTTCCTGTAACAATTTCAGATCCGAAAACGTCTCCAAAACATATTTATAGCGAAAGTGATACGATGACTGGTTTTTGCTATATCAAGCCCTAGCATCGTAAGTGCAACAAGTGTCATACATGCCATATCATGCCTTCTTTCAGGCTAGCTCTGATACCATGTTAAATTTTCAGAATTTACTTCAATATAATCTAGGATCTTGACTGAGAGAACAACATGTACAGCATATCAATCATGGAGACAATAATGCAAGCACACAAGAGACACAAAGATTTACTTGGGGAAAACCATAAAGGTGAAAAACCCCAATAACTTCCTCAGAGATAGATAGAGCAATGATACAACCAACCAAGAGAGATAGCCATAACCTAGCAGTAGATCCTCCTCCTCCATAAGTGCGCCACTCCTCCTTGAGTGCATGTGTGAGAAGTGAGTGAGCAAATAGAGTGCCTCCCGCACTCTATTTATACTTGAATTGACTTGCCTTTTTACCTAACTCATGTAGGCTCGAACTTAACCACATAACATAATGCTGACTGGGCCGACCCCCAATAGGGTGGTCTAATAACCCTTAGACCCACATGGCCGACCCCCAATAGGGTGGTCTAATAACCCTTTGACCCACATGACTTATACAGGGCCAACCCCAACAAGGTGGTCTAATAACCCATCAAGTATAAGTTACGACACTTACAATATAAATGACGACACTTCCTTATAGAGGAATAATACCATCTCTATAGGAATACAATATACATATACATGTGAAATACATTCCGAAGTTACATATACATCAACATCATGAATGGGGTATCTTAGTGGTCTTTCTTCTAGGATTGTCTACTTGGTGTCCCTCCTAGTAGGGGGATATCATTAGCCTTTGGTTCTATGTTTCGTATTGTCTAACTTGGATTTCATCACCTTGCAGAGGATACATCTTGTTTGAACCATAATACCTTTTTAGTTAGGCATTTGCATGCTCTCTTACCTCCCCTTAGTTTAGCGAGTACACCATTTTTATTTTTAGGAGTTGTTTGCTTGTTGGTATTTTGACCACCTTTTTTTTATCACTCCACTTATCGTAGCATAGTTGTTACCATAAGTGTTTTGAGTTTGTTTGTTGGCCTGAGTGCCATAGTTTTTTGTGCTCCCCTCCTACACAAACGGTTGCACTAAGGTTTTTGAGCTTTTCACTCACCACTACCTACTAGTTTTACTAGCTGCCTGTCACCATTGAGTCCCCGAGACGTTTTCGATGCTTCCGGGGCAAACACTCGTAGTACGGTTCACTTAAAACCACTCATCATAGACGAAGAGCCTTGTCACTTGAATCCACACACCATTGGCATAGAGCCTTGTCACCTGATTCTGATGCCCCCCATTTTACATCCGACTCTGAGGCAGAATCAGAAAACCCTACATACACAACACCAACTATCCCCATGGTTGTCATGACTTCCAACCCCTTCTTTACAGGGTCTGTTGGTGGAACATCTACCACCGACCCAGCCACCACATTAGCCACCACTACAACAACTACCCTAGGTATGCCCTAAATGGGGCCCACACCTACTCTAAGTATTCCCTCAATGGGACCCACACCTACTCTGGGTATGCCATCAATGGGACCCACACCTACCCTAGATGTTTGTGTCAGAAATTGTTACTAAGGCTAGGGTAACAAGCCAACACAATCTCAAGAATAAAATTAATCCAAACTAGGTTTTTAGGGTTTTGTTTTGTAGGTTTTGGTAAGAAAAATTCAAGAGCATAAGGGAATACATTCAACAGATAAGTAAAAACTAATTCACATTCATATATCCATGAAGATGCACATATATCTCAGAAATCCAACAAAAGATTGCAATGAAGTTCATACAATAAAAGACAAGCACCACTGGAAATTATACCTAAAACCAGAAATGAATTTGTCAATCAAGAAACTGTATAAGTTTAAAATGAAGCCAATACATATCAGAAGTGGAATAAGGAGTTATATATTCATAGTTTCATCAAAAATACAATATGAGAGTTTGCAATACTTAGCAGTGAATAAGTCTGGATGAAAGCACAGTTTGCAGACCTCCTCTAGCTCTCCAAAAATTCGAACCCCTCTTCAGTCCTTTTGTCCCCCTTTTATAATTACAAAGACCTCATTCTATTTCCCCCTCATTAGGTCGAAATTCAAAATTCCTAGCAGTTACATTAACTAACTAACTCAACTAATTGACTAAAAATAGCAAATCGGATTCCTGGCAAATGTGGCGAATTTCTGGAAAATAGGTGTCAAAGAAGCTTCCATATCTCTCAATTGGTGACACCTGTGTAAGAACTGAGAGAGGTTTTTGTTAATGGGTCCGTGATGGACAAAAACCTCTCTTGGTTTTTCAAAATTCATCTCCAATCAATCAGAATCGGCCCCTCAAAATGAACACTAAAACAGGAAAATATTAAATATTTAAAATCCCTGGAAAATAGGCTGCAAAGATTAAACCGAATCTTTCAAAAATTGACAGCTGTTGCAAAACTGAGAGAGGTTTTTGTATATGAGTATCTTAGGAACAAAAACCTCCTTCGGTTTTTAAAAATTCCTCTCCATCAGCTCGCGGTCTGCATTTGACTTCAATAACTCAAAACAGGAAAAATAGGGCAGAATTCTGTCTCTACCGCCTCCAGCTTTTTGACTTTCTTAGGCTTTGTGGTTTTGTCTTCTATAGCTTGATTTTCTTTAATCTCAGTTTTAACCTTGATCTCAGGAATAAACTGCTCTTCTTCTAACATATAGCCCTCGTCATCTGAGAGGACTGTGATGGGGCTTTTGGGCTGATTCTGGACTTCCTCTTTTGCTACAGGAATAACTTTGATATCAATTTTCCTCTCTTCTTGGACCACTGTTATAGATGATGACTTCTTTTCAAGAATTTCCTTTTCCTTTTTGTCATCGAATAATGAAAATTTGACTTTACTGTGCTGTGGAATTTCCTGAGGCTGACTGTCAGTCTGTCCTTCATCTGCTACCTGCTTTGTTTCCTTTTTGGCTTTAATGCCATGTTTGTTTGCAGGTTTAGCTGAATGCCCCAATTTTTGTATCATTACTCTTCCCTTATCAGTTTGCCTTTTGGGTTGTTGATCTTCTCCTTTAGAATGAATCCCTGACCAAAACAAAAAGAAGTCCCAAGTTTTTTCTTCATGCTGCAACACTGTAGAGATGATTAACTTGATGAGACCATGATGAAACAATGATTGAGAAGTATGGTCATCCTGCTGTTTAATTTTGCTTGACATTTTCTGCAAGCTTTTGAAGAAAAAGAATGGCAAATTCATTTTAGACACCCCTGCCATGTGCTGCAAGAACCTGAGATGGTATTTGAACACTAATGAGTACCTCCCTTCACAAGTTATATAGCTCTGAAGAATCCTTATAGGTTCAATCCATTCCCTCTTGAAATTATGAATGATAATACCTTTGTTCCAGTCAGGAACAACATTGGGCAATAAGTATCTTTGAGGATCAAACTCAAAAGGAGACTTCTTAAACCAGAGCTCGCCCTCATTATCAATTTTAGTGGCTTCTGAAATTAAATCTACAGTCAATTTGAATCTCAAAGGATCCATTATGATCATCTCATTCTTAAGTCCTTTGGCAAAATTGCAGGATACTTGGGCATTAAAGCCATCTATCTTCTTGAAGAATTTCAACCATCCTGCCTGTTGGAACAGCTCTGCACAATCTGGAAGTTTTTGGATTCATGTCAAATCTGTGGGTTCAGCCCTATTAATCTTACCACTTTTACTGTTTTTTCCCATCTCTTTCTTTTCAAGGAACTGGAACAGTCTAGTTTTAGGTTTCAGAAGTGTCTTATAAGCTGTTTTCTGGGAAAATAGTACTGCAGGCTATAACAATTTCAATGATATTTAAATCCCCTGCACAAATCTACAAACCTCCCTGTGTAACACCTGTATCAAGCTAGCAGACTTCCCTCTGTGTAAACAAAACTGAGTTCTACAGGCAATTCTGTGAGTTTTTTCGACGCCCTATTCTGATTAGGTCATAAAAGAAACGGTCATGCAAATTCCTCCTATCATGCTTCAGCTAACTATTTCAGTGATGAATTCTTCATCCTTTCATGCTATTACATCCTTCTCGGCAACCAATTTTTTCAGAAGAACACGCAGCAGCAAAAACCCAAATTCTCCAGCTATGAGGGTTATACGTAATACCTGTCAATTACTCCTCCATCGTGGCGTAATGTCTTCAATTTGGGGTGTTAATATTGTTCTTCTTCGAGCACAGGTGTCCTCCTAACAATTCTTTGGCTGCAGGTGAACGAATTCAAAAGCCCTAATTTCTGCTGGCGCCAAAATCACAGCTGTCTCCTTCCACAGTAACGTAATCCAACGTTCAACAATGAAGTCTCCTCCTCAAACACTAACTCCTCAGTGATGATGCGTGTGACGAGGGAAACTTGACAGCTAAACTCGGAACTGGCTGGTCTCTGTACAACTGAACCCGCATAACCTGTAATGATGCCCTTGTCTTCTCTTCGTGATTATCAACCAACTAACATCATGCTCAAAATGCTGCATACACGTGTTAAACACTTCACACAATGCAATTAGATACTCACACTCTTCATGATGATGGAAATCAGATCGAAAATTGACAAAAAATTCAGGCCACGATATTCCTGTAGCGCGCTCTGTGTTAAAATTTTGCCCAGCGCTACAGGAATAACTGCTATGCTAAAATTTAGCAGTTTTTTCAATTTCTGCTAATTTTTCGGAGATTCTGGCAGCTATTTGGTTTAGGACATTAGTTTAGCTACTCTCTAAAGTCATTAATGATTCTCCTTTTGAATATATAACTCTCATTGACCCACTTTTCAATATAAAAAATGACCAAAATCAAATGAAATCTGAAAGGACTGGGTTCAAACTTTATTCAATCATTCATAAGGTTCTTAAGGAGATTAAAACTTAAAACTCAAAACCAAAAATTTAACTGAGGTAGATTCAAAACAAACCAAAATTGGAGAAAATAACTCAAAAAATGGAGGAAAATTTACTGACTTAACACTAGGTATGCCCTCAATGGGACCCACACTTACCATCCCTGCCACTACTCGAATTCCAACAGCTACTGGACCCAATCTGAACCCATCTATAACTCACGTTACACTTGGAGGTGTAGGCCCCTCTCATGTCAACCCAACACCTCTATTTCGGGGGCACATCCCCCTCACAGCTAATATTCCCTCTGGGGGCAGTGGCCTGATCAATAATGCTACCAGTAGCACATATGCCCTAGTGAGCATGTCACACTCCTGTACTATTTTGCCATTTATGGCTAGTCTCTACCTACTGGACCTTGCAAGATTAACAAATGATCCCATTAGACATGATCCTACTTGGCCTCACATGCCTACCAAACTCTCATCAGACATCCCTAAGTTTGAGGGGAAAGCTAGTGAGGATCCCCAGAATCACATTATGTCTTTTCATTTATGGTGTTCCTCCAACTCCACAGTTGATGACTCCATTCGCCTACACTTGTTGCAAAGGAATTTCACTGGCTCGACAGCTAAGTGGTATATCGAGCAGCCTCATGGGACCTACCCCACTTTAACATCCCTTTCCTCGACCTTTCTACAGTTCTTTCAGCTACCCATTCGTTATGACATGGGAGTGGAAATCCTCTTGTCTTGCAAACATAACACAACTACCCACATCACTGATCACATTCACGAGTGGCATAAATGTCGTAGTTTGTGCAAGATCAAGTTGGATGACCGTATTTTCCTAGATTGGTTCCTAAAATCTCTCCTTTCATCCATAGCCAAAGACGTGGCATCTGAAAGACCCCAGTTGGAAGAAGAAGCAATTCTCAAAGCCCAACAATTTGATTTAATCTACACTGAGTCTGGTTATTTGTACACCATCTTACCTGAAGCCATCCCATAATGATGCGCCAAAGGCATCCCATGCCGCCGATGGTATCACTGGTCACTTTGTGTCACACAACCAACCCTTCTCAATTATTCCTAATAATACTGGCCTTGACCTTTCATGGGAAACATTTCATTCTGGAAATACAACTTCGTATGCTCCCATGACACACCCCAACCATACTCATGAACCCTCATGTCCACCACAGTGTTACAGGAATGCACCATCAGTTTATGCACCTCCTACGTATTATCACCAATAGGCCACTCATGTTCCTATTCACTCACAACCCCAATCGGCTTATTACCCTCCACAAGAAGTTCCTACAGCACCACAACCTCCAGTCGCTCAGACATACCAACAACCACAGACAGCCCCTGGACCTCCTCCAGCCTTACCACTTATTATCCATCGTAGCCTGCTCCAACACCTATGCAACCTCAAAATACCCCTACTTGCCAAGGGCAAGTGTATGCACAGCAGAACCAACCCCAAACCCAGAACAACCAATGTAATCAAGGAGGTCAACAGAACCATAGAAGAGGACACAACCGGGGGAACAATCAATGTCAAAACCAAGGTGATCAGCCACCCAATCCTCCGAATAATAATAATGCTTCTCTCGCCAACCAAACCCCTTATCGTCCACCGAAACAGGGTGAAAATACTAATTTAATAACAAACCATCCATGTTCCATATGTGGGGTATATGGCCATTACACACACTCATGCCCCCATTTGGAGAAAGCACACCAACTCTATACTAATCACGCCCAACTCCAAGGGCATGCGGCACAGCCAGTGCCACCTCCTCAACCATAACCCATGGTATTGCAGAATCCTTTACCCACCCAAGTAGTACTGAACACCTGTATGATGGATCCCCCACAAGGATCTGTGGCACCACAACAACAAATCACTTATGCTACAACTGATTACCAACACACAGATTCAGGTACTCACCATCTATTAATAATGTCATCGGCTAATGTCCACCTCCAAACACATCGAAATCAATATGGGCCCACCCTTGAGGCCATGCCCGCTGATCCATCTACTACCACCCTTCCAACTGATCAATTGTTATGTACACCTACTATACCGTTGGGCGGAGGTCCTAAAGCCCCTCTCTCCCCCCTACGACGGATCAATAGTAATCCTAACGCTTGTGCCGCCTCTAATTATAACATTGTGGAAGACTTAGCCCAGACCCCCACCGCTATGTCTGCCCTGGAAGTCCTAAAAAATTGTCCTGCATAGAGGAAAATATTGTTATCCACCATTGGTGCGATAGACCCTAACGATTCACGAATGATGGCATTTGACTTGGACCAATCCGAACCACGTTTTCCTTCCACAATAGAATTCCAAGTTTCTGTATCCATTCGGAACCTTGTGATTCATCGTTGCATCATCGATGAAGGTGCCTACACCTATGTGATGTCGACATTTGTTTGGAAGGAGCTTGGATCTCCCACACTATAGCCATCTGACACCGCATTACGAGCTTACGATGGTCGTTCAACTCAACCGCAAGGCCTTTTGGCTAACGTGCCCATCCAATTAGGTGGAAAAACTATACTTATAGACATAAAGGTCATCAATTCCCAGCTTGAAAACAACCTCTTACTAGGACGAAGTTACATGTATGCCATGAAAGTTGTCACTTCATCTGTCTTTCGCACTATGATGTCCCCCCATGAGGGACGTGTAGTCAAAATTGATCAACTGACATACTATGATCCTAACACCCCCGCCGCACCTGAAAACGTTCTACCTATGATTGAACAACCCATTAAGAGCGCACCCACATCGTTCATCTCCACAATCAGACCCCAGATATACTTAGATACTCCCATGACTTCCACATTCCAATCCATTCCACCACCTTTTCAAACACTCAACATATCCGATTTGTGCACCCTCTCGTACAATACACATGCACCTAACCAACAACCCCCTTACTGCCGCAACCACCCTCAGTGCCAATTCATGTAGGAGCTACACCCATCCACACTATCTCGTTTCTATTTTCTCCTTCAGGAGCAATCAGCACCCCAACAATGGATGCGCTTAATCTTCCAGGGTTAATGTTAGGACTACCTGTGTGGTACCTGCCCACCCCAAATCCTCCCCCAACACCAAATGTCATTTTACAAGTTGTCCAACCTATCATTGTGACAAACCGACCACCTCGAGGGGTCAGAACTGCATCAACATCTAGTAATGCTCCCCCTCCACCATGTCACACAGGGGGTAGAGGCCCACAAACCTATACTGCACCACCTGCAACCCACACCGCCCCACCTACCCCAAAACAAGCCAAAACCACCACGACATTTTGTGCTCCCCCCAAATGCTCTTTGTGTGACGACCTGGGCCATGCTACCCATCAATGTCCACAATTACCAGCACTTCAGGAACACATGCAAATGTTAGATGACAATGCTAACATCCCAGTTTTTAAACTTGACCTTGCCCCCCAGCCTTGTGATAAATTGTTGCATACCAATCACCCTTGTGCAATATGCAGTATTTAAGGCCATTACTCACATCACTGCCTTGATCTCTTGGATTACAGAGCATCCCTTTATGAACTAAATCATGCTGATCTAGAAACATCTATTCCTACCATTGAGGAAATTCATCCTCCACCATCTTCCTCCTTGGAAGAGATTAACACAACTTACATGGTTTCCACTCGATAACCCTTTGTCCAATCGGTCCCTTCCACTGATCCCTTTGACACACATGTGCAACTTTTTCAAATCAACGAGCAAACCACATGTCCATAGCATGGGGGAAGGACCAAAACCTTTCCTACTCAGCATCATCATCATTCTCATCGGCAATACTAGGGGCATCCACCCCGCAAAGGGAATCCCCGATCATCATATCATCACTTCAGTATGCCACCACGACCCATGACCTCATGGTACAACCCCCCCCCACCAGTAGTTGGTCAATTCCTTGTTGATCCCTCTCTAAGACAAAATATGCATCGCATTGACACCTCTGATTTCGGGGGCATAATAGACTACCTAGAACCTGGTATATGGGGCATGATCAATCATTTTGACCCTACCCCATCACATCTATCTTAGCACTTCAATGAGCCCATCATTCAAACCAACACATATGTGATGCACAATCACAAACCCCATGTACAGAGAATGGGGGAAGGTCATTAACCCTGCTCACTTTTTCACATTTGTGATCTCAACCATTTTTGAGGTCACATGTCACTTATATATTTGATTTGATTTGATACACCTAGTATTTTGCCCCTGCGGGTCATCATTTCTCCCCACCACTACATCCTTGGCTTGGTGGGCTCACCTTTATTTATAGACATTTTTTAACCCTGTTTTTCCTTTGACTATTCCGGATTCATTTGACCTTCGTTTTTCACACCCTTTGCACCACTGGATTTAGATATCTGTGCTCATGATGATGCTTGAGATCATTTCTCACTCTCACCACCATATCTTTCAGGCATTTTTATAGGCCCCTCGTCGCCTTGGTTTGTGTGCCACATCGACCGTTGTCCATTTTCAATGTTCTTTATATCGTCGGATTCAGTTTTCCATGCTCGTGACGATGCTTGAGATCATTCCTTGCACTCACCACCATATTTTTCGATCATTTTTTCACATGCCCTCGTCGCCTCGGTTTGCGTGCCACATCGGTCATTATCTGTTTTTGACATTCTTTATATCACCATATTCAGTTTTCCATGCTCATGATGATTCTTGAAATCATTTCTCACTCTCACCGTAAAATTTTAGCAACATTTTGGTCCCTACACCTTGTCACCTCGATTTATGTGCCACATCGGCCGCTGTCACTTTTTACCAATTCGTGCATCGAGCCCTCTGCTCCATCCATACTGTAGTTATCACATTATTTTGCCACCATTCATCAACCCACAAGGAGGCCCCATCAGTGTTCCCCCCCCCACCGTTGTTCTTGGTTCCCATACTTGTCCCTTGCTTGAACACTTCCTCCTTGCTTAGCCACTACTTTTGTTCGGTATAATTTTATCCCTTTTTCGGGCCGAGCATTTCCTTTACGAAAAAGGCACTTAGGGAGTTTCTGTTAAGCTCTTTTCTGACTCCTAAAATAATGAAAATATCATCGAGCAATTGTGCTTCCTTTCATGCTCACTAAAAGTATTTGAAAGGGCGTCTACCTGGTATAAGTTCACCCCTTTTCCGGATCTTGTAGACTAATTACGAAAAAGGAATACTCTAGTCACACCGGCTAGAAGAGTTCTTCATTGCATCCTTTTATGCTTTATCGAGCCTTGAAGACTAACACATGAAAAGGAACCCCCTTGGAGTCTACTTACTGCTTTCAAACTCTCTAAAACTGAAAGCAACGATGAGCATGAATTGTCCTAGGCTCATACAAATCCACACGACAGTACCAATGATGAGAACACTTTTTTTCCCTTCTTCCATCTCCTTAAGCCATGAATAAGGCCCCAACGGTACCTCTCGGTGCCACAGCAAAGCATATATGATCACACTATTATGGAAACTTCCCCAATTCGGTCGCCTTTGTTCAGAGTATTCTGTAATATGTAACTTTGAGAGTTTCCCGATACCATACATCAGTTTGTTACCCTGAGTCTTTCCTGTAACAGCATAATTTTCCACCTTGTGAGCATCAACATTTTTTGGCCTTCAGCATCATGATATTCAGATTCATGATATTCCCTTCAGGAACTTAATTTTCCCTGTTTTTGTTCCTGTACGCGAGTTGTTCCACTATAGCCCACATACATGCAGGTTGTTCCACCATAGCTCGCGGGTACCAAGTAAAATGGTAAAAACCAATTAAAAAATACTTTTTACTCCCAAAAAGTAGTCTTAGGGTGACCTTTGGCCCTCCATATGCCTCGAAACGACTCGATGTGTCCTTTCACTTACCTTTGGAAGGCTATATATTGAGCTCTTATGGTATATGGAAGGGATGAGAAAGAGAGAGCAGGGTAACTCTAGTGGATTTTTGCCGTGACTTGAGTCTACACTCATTGATCCTTGTTGTGAACTCCTTATGTTCACCTGCCAAACTCCTTTCATAGTTTGAGTTTTCCATTACATGGAGGATTGAAGTGGTGGATGCACAAGGGGAGAGACCCAGTTCTTGGTTCAGATTGGTTGCCGGCAAGAGGTCATATATTGTACTTCTTGTTATGAATTAATAGAAATACTCATTTTCTTGTCCAATATATGTCGTGAATATTGTTAAATTACATTGGGTTATATTTCCTCTTTTTTATATTTTTTATTCCCTTTTATTTGATTTTTGGGAATTTAGGGCCCTTTTAGAAGGTTTTTGCTATCTTTTGAGGAAATTTAAATTATTTTGGGGGGAAAAAGGGGTTTTTTGGCCTTTTGGTGGTTTTTTAATGGTTTTTTGAGGTTTTGGAGGAAAAGATGGTGGGAAAAATAAACAAATGAGTCATGTGGTGAGGGAGATGAGGTAATGAGCACTTTTTAGGTGTTAACACTTATGATATCATGGATCATCCTATTGATTATGCTAATGTCTTTCACATGTTACATGCACTTGCTTGTACTTGTTGTTGAGACTAATTTGCAGGTTCAAGTGTAGAAGGTGAAAGCGCAACAGGGATCTACTTTGAACATCCGATTGAAGGTTGGTATTTTCTCCATTATCTTTGCATTGTGATTTATATAGCATTGCATTGGGAATTGAGTAGTATTCTGCAGTCATCTTTTTGTTGTGGTCTTCCCCAAGCCATAGGAAGTTGTTCTCTGAAACAGAAATGGCGACTCCGTTGGGGATAACATCCATTTTTGGGGATTTTTAGGCATTTGGCCTTATTTAGAGTTGCTAGGTGTCAAGCTTCTATGTCATTGATTGGACATTGGGATCTAATATAGAAAACAAGCTTTTTTGGGGTTATTGGACTCTTTGTTTCCTCATTTTCTTTTCCCTGTATGCGAGTCAACTTAGTTTTCCCGCGTGTACTCGCCTCTATCTGCACTATATCCCACGTCTACCCACAATTTTTCTTTATACAGTAGAGTACAACTCTGGGATTGATTGATTTGTGGCCTTGGATTGTTGTTGGGTTGGTTTTGAGTGTTCCTAAGTCTTAATTGGCCTGATTCCTTACTGTTCCGTGCCCCGTTTGTGACCAGAAACTCCTTTTTCTCTTTGTTTTGAGCCTTGTTGGTTTATCACCATTTTTTTTATTTTCTAGCTCATTACATTGGCTGAGTTTCACTGTTTGGGATTTGCTGGGTTGTCTTAGTGATCCGCTCTGCATTTCTTTAACCGAATAGGTAGATTTCGCTTGCATTTTTTCATTTCATTATATTGAAAAAATACAAAAACATAGTTTTGCATTTTCCTTTCCATTATAAGAGAAAATACAAAAATATTTGCTTTCCATACTGCATTTTTGCATCTAAGTGCTTGTGCCTTCATCTAGGATCTGCTTGTGCATTGGAATTTTAAAAGAATTGCAGTTTATTTCGAACCATTGGATTGATTATCATTCTAGTGGCATTGTTTTTGGTGAATAGATGAGTCTAGAGTTTTTCAATTGTGCATACTATTGAGTCTTATACATCGTCAATTTTAGGACCATATCCTTTGAGTAATTACAGCCATTTAAAATAAACACTTAATCTTAAAATTGATTAGAACGATTTTTCTTTTATAGGGTACACCAACTAGAATAGGTTTAGAGTCTTGGAATAGATCATTGTGAGTTAGAAATCCAAGACTACTAGACGAAACATTATGTCTCTGACTAGGGAATGGTGAATTCTATAGTATACATTAGTGTTCTCAAGAAGCTCTACTCAGACCAGAGTTAAGCATGAGGTCACGAGAGGTTGGTTATGGAGATATTTCCAGGATTTGTTCATGTACAGGGGCTCTTGGAGATTTCATCCTCTTGAGTTTTGGGCTTAGCTACCTTTCCCATACGATGGATCCCACCTGCGATGATCCGCCTGAGCATTGGTTATATTGTGGTGACCTTAGTTTCCTTACCTAGGTATCACATAGGGCACTTGTAGTGGTTATACTACAGTTATCCTGAATCAGATAGGGGTTGGACAACACATTTGCTTGTTGTATAGGGATTTGTCCTTGTGCACACAGTTAAGTCTGGGAACCCTTATAACTAATTCTGTTACCTCTAGTTATAGTTTGGGAGTCTCAAGCCTCTCCTAGGAGAGACATACCGGTTGTAGTGACAATAGGTCCCTTGATCCAGTCCTGTTTGTGTGCATTTGGTTGTAGTTTCTTTAGGTGTGTGTTATTTGATCGTTAGTTTGGCCGTTAGGGGAAGCTTTGATTTATTGACTCTTTGGAGGTATCATGGCGCGAGGTCCACCTCTCTGTCGTTCTCGTCATTTAGTTGGTTTACCGGCCAATGAAGCTACATGTCTTTTGCATTGGCGACACCGGAGGATCCCTTCCTATCCTTTTAATTCTTTTGAAGATCTTCAAGCTTATGTTATGACTGTTCATACTGGCACGGGAGAAATCCCTACGACTCCATCAAGTAGAGTCAAAGATGCTTCTGCTCCTCCTACTCCTAGAGAGGCATGGGGTAGATCCATCATAAGCAGAGACTCAACCTCATCTGTTTGGACCAAATCGACCTGAGGATGACCCATTCGATCCTTCAAATCCACATAATTTCCGATATGGGATGCCATATTTTCATGTTAACATAGGTCCTACGACCACTACGAACGCTACCCCGTTATTTTATGGTATGCCTAATTATAACACAGTTAATACATCCACTATGTTTGGTATTCATGCTAACACTAGTCATGGTGTTGGAAACACTGCACCCACTGGGGGCACTGGATTTTCTACTCACACACATAATGCGGGGACTGGCCATATCCCTTCAAACAATCCAAATTTTGGGGGAAGGACGCCTCCTATGACTACCCCTCTTGATGGGAACACTGTTCACAATACAACTCACATTCCACAGCACAATACACATGCCTCTACACATCAACCTAGGACCACGTTCACTAATGTTAATAATCCTCCTTATACCGGGAGTGGATACATATCATATACTTATACGCCTACCCCTAATACTAGTAACACTTATGGAGGGAGTGGGAATGTACCTTATACTTATGGTCACAATACGAATTCTCCTGCTACTAATAGTACTTATGTAGGGGGCGGGAACATACCTAACAATTATGGTCATTACAATATGGTTCCCGCTATGAGTAATACTTATATGCCCCATAATTATGGTGGTAACCCTTATTATAATACAATCGATTATGGCCCTCATTACAACCCACCTCATCATGGTGCTCATAATACACATATACCTACTTACCCTCACACGGGTTAGGTTGGAGGAGGCTATCAACCTTATGGTCATGGTCATGGTTATGGTCCATCATATCCTTTAGGTTCGTATAATCAACCTTTTATGGGGGCTTATAATCAAGATTTACAGCCATAGCTCTTGTTCCTTACTCGATTGAATCTTCTGGATATTTCAAAGCTCACAAATGATCTGGTATGTCACAATCCTACTTGGCCACCAGTCCCTACCAAGCTCCCTTCAGACATTCCCAAGTTTGAGGGGAAGGGTGGTTAGGATCCGAGTGATCATGTTACAACTTTTCACCTTTAGTGCTCGTCAAATTCGTTAAATCACGATTCTGTTCATTTGAGACTATTTCAATGCACCCTCACGGGGGCAGCTGCGAAGTGGTATGTCGAGTTGATTGGGGGCACATACAAGGGTTTCAATAAGATAGCCTTGGTTTTCCTGGATCATTTTCAGCTGTCGGTTCACTACGATATTGGCACTGAAATCTTATCTACCTTCTACCATAATAAGGCCACACACATATATGACCACGTTCAAGAGTGGCGTTGATGGAAGAGGCTAGTGAAAGCCAACATTCCTCTAGAGTTTCTATTGGAATGGTTTCTCAATTCTTTGCTTCCATACATCTCTAAGGATGTTTTGATGTCTGGCATTACGACTGAGGAACAAGCTATATTAAAATCCCAGTAGGTAGACTTACTCTATGCTCAATTTGGCGTCATGTACGAGATTATTCCTGATGCACCGCGATCATGACATGAGCCCAAGCCAGTTCCTGGACCACATGCTAATGGCATTGTTGGATCCGCAAGTACTCGAACCGTATATTTGGTTACTAATAAAATGCAAATTTTGTCACTTAACCAATCTACTCCTGAACAGGTTCACACCTTGTCCACTTCCACCCCATCGTCCAATGTACACACTATGCAATTGGCGAACCCATCAAGTAACCAACAGCCTTGTGGTAAGAATAAGGGGAGAAACAATCATACGGGTGGAAATAATGGGAATAATAGTAGTAATCGTAATACTACTGGGAAAGAGAACACCAACCCTCCTTAGGATGGTGGAAATGCTGGTGGGGACCATAAACCTAGACGTAAAGTGAAATTCCCTTGCAAGCTTTGTGGGGAAGATCATCTTACTCACTTGTGTCCAGATTGAAGAAGCATTGCAGCATCTTGCACAGAGCCCAGTTGTGTTGAAGATCCCCTTCCACATCATCAGAATATGTCTTCGAATGCTCCCACTACTGGTTATGGGACCAATGAAACTTCAACATCTTCTTCCCATGCCAGTGGCTTTGGATGCGTGAATATGGTTAAATCAGAGGTTAGTGTTGCTACTCGTCAACGTGATTATGGTGCACCACAACCAAATATGGGGAATGAGACTCCTCCTCTGTAATGCCCATATTTTTGATTCGGCATATTTATTAGTTAGACACACCATACTTTATTTCTTATATATTCTATTGAACTTAGCTCGACTGAGTAAACTATATTGGACCTCATTATATGATGTTACTATGTTTTATGATTTCACCATGATTATGATGTTACTATGTTATGCGGTTATAATGTCATGATTATCATATGATTTCATTATTTTACGATTACAGTATATGTTTATATGTTTTCATTAATGAAATGTGAAATATACGATTTGGTACATGGATACCATCTTCTTATATGAATTATTGAAGTGTTATGTGTCATATGCACCTATGATGAGCAAAAAAGGTTACATGAAATAAAATGATTTTTGATAACATGGATCAATTGGCGTTCAATGAGAAATGCTTTCTATAAATTTGTATTTTGCAAAATACTAACCTACAGGACACAAGGGCTATGGGATAGCCAGTTACTTGATCTGATATATATTGGAAAGGAAAAACATGTTCATATAGTAAACCTTAGCAGCCAAAATGATGATACGGTAACACAAACTGATAATCCCGATAGCAGCAAAGTATGAGTTGATAAGGGCGTAGGCCCAGTATGTTGAGAGGGATGGATGTGTTTCCCACCCTATGTTTCCATGAGACCCAAGGTCGTGGGAGGGCCGTGCTGAGACACGCTCCCCATGTTGTTGTGATGACGATGGTCGGATGCCTGCTAGGGGAGGATAGGTCCGTTGTTCAGCCGACGCTATCGCTCTCAAGTTCTATGTGGTCAGATCGGTGAGTCCGACATCCACTTTTGTACTAGCAAAGGAAGGATAGGGAGGATGCTGGACGTAGGTTATGATGGGAGGATGTGTTAGTTAGTACTGTTGAGGGTTTGGTATTCCTTGATTCTGATTTAGTGGTAGTAGGTACCCTTCCTTGTACATGATTGATTAAACTAATGTAAAGATAAAGATAATGATGTGAAATCGTAAAGAACTAACTGTTAAATAACTGAGAATGTTGAAGTAATTGTACTATATATATTATGTTTGTTCTTCTACATGGGGGTTAAATACTACTATTAGTTAGCAAATATGCATAGGCAGGATGGGGTTTGTCTATAGTACATTTATGATCTGTGCATACGCTGGCCACGCATGCACACCTCGCACATGTACACTAGTATCGATATACAAACACTTAACATATTGAATAAATGTATAAGTTGTCATAAGTAATTAGGTTAATCATGCATTGACCGAATTCATATAATGGATATAAAGTTATCTAAGATGTGTAAAACAAGTCAATTAAGCTACGCATTACCCGTTGGTAAACATTGTGATATACAATTGAGACAAGTGTCATCAGTTAACATTGTCGTCTGAGAATTGTTGTAAATAAGGTAATGGTACTGTTTAATTAATTAGTAAGGTTGTTTAAGCACTTAAGGGTGCTTTGTTTAGAAGAACGATGATACTATGTAGATGTTAGGGTACTCATGTGATAAAAAAATGATGTAAAAGACATCTTTATTAAATTCACCATTATTATTACCTTATGGGGATTTAATTAATATTATTACCTAAAATTTATTTTAATAATATTACTACCCATGTCATAACAATTGCAAAATAGGTGAAATTTAAATATTGATTAATGAATGATTAGAATGTGATTATTTTACATTTCTAAGTTAGACATAATAGGATAACTATTTTTGGAATGAACGTGATGTGATGGAAAATGGGTTATTACTATTTAATTATTCAATATGAATCGTAGAATTTAAAATCTCAAGATAAGTGATCTCGACGGATAAGGTAGACCCTTAAGACACGCCATGTCCAAGTTGAAAGGGGTCAAATATTTATATAATATTTTATTAATTACCTTAATAACAATAAATACAAGGTTTGGTGAAAAGACTTGTAATTAATAAACCTTGTCCCGAATGGATAACCTTTGGGTGATAATTCCCACCGTAATAAATACTTACGACCGTCAATCCAAAACCAAATAAATTTTCCATGAGAGTAATTAATTATACATTTTTATAATGAGACGTGGATGAATGAACTAGGGAAAGGAGTAAATGTTTGAGGGGCTCGAGAGGGGGAGTTTGGGGCGGTGGAGTAAGCCCAAGGTCTTCTCGAGGAAGGAACCGTATATAGAGGGGGAGAGAGTTGAAGGTAAGGGGGATAGCTGGAAGTGGAGAGAAAGGTTTTGGGAACAGAAAGGAGGTTTGAGAACAGAAAAGTTTGGAGAACTTAAGTGAAGACTGCTCTCGGGATTATCAGATTGTGGGCTCGGGGGCTTGGAAATCCTTTGATTTCCAAGGGCCAGCAAGATAATAGCTAGTCGGTAGGGTGGACACTCCATTTTGGCTGTCTAAGAGGTTATACAACCTGCTACAACCTACGGTTAGCATCAGCATCAGGTAATTTCCTTGTTATTTACGTTATTTGATTATTATGCTAGAACTTACTGTAAACATGCATAACTTGCTATTTACTGATTTACTAAGTTGTGAAACATATTCTTATGCTGGAACATGGTTGTTGAAAAGAAAATAATGATATGTTGTTTATTTTAAATTACGAATGTAACGTTGATAAAAACACGACAGTACACTAAATATCATTTAGAAGCATAGTAATTGTTAGAAATTTACTCCCATACACCTGATGAAGTTTAAAGCATAGAAAATTAACTCTGAAATTTTACTTAGTGCCTTGCTGTAAAAACCAGAGCACTACAGATGGTATCAGAGCTTAAGGCTCAGACACTTTAGACCTTTCAGGCAAACCACCATGAAGATTCAGGATATTAAATCCTACAAAAACTTAGAACTTAGGACATAAACCTGGATAGAATTGAGGTATGAACAACACCAAACTTCAGCCTCTTTTACCTGCACGAACACAAAATTGGAACACCATTAGAAAATCTGGATATGTTAGAAAACTGCATATGTATACATATGTGTTTGTATTTCAAAATAGATACATATTTGAAATATATTTAGAAATAAAAATAAATAGAGCAAATATATTTAGAAATAAAAATAACACGAGCTAGCAGTATTTTTTTTAGTACAGCTTGGGTTAAAATTAATAAACTAACCGAGCAAATTAGAAGTGATAAATTTCGGTAAAATTTGTGCAAACGAAAATCAAGGAGCCTAAAATTGCATTACACTAGATATTCTTAAACTTATGGACTGCATATAGTTGCAAGACATGAAGTGAAGGGTAGTATAAAGCACTTATAGAAAACAAATAAAGTGCAATTCAGTAAACAACAACAAATAGGGAAAAAAAAAAAAAAAAACGTAAAAAGAAAATTACTTTGAGGCTCTATATTGAGATGAACATTGAAAAAAAAAACCATCAGTGCAGAAAATGAAGAACTCGAATTAAGGACAGCAGATAGCACTCATAGAAATGAAGTTTGAAGGTGTAGTTCAGCAACGAGCAGGAAAGAGGATAGATGGGAATGGATGCTGTGCTCGATACCCCCACTAACTCAAATGGAGGTAGCAGCAGCAGAAATATATAAAACCTATGCAAAGGCTCATTATGTTTCTGATGGTTAATCTTTGATTTTGCCTCACATTTGGGCTACCTCAAATATGACGACTGCTATTGTATACATAGGCATTTCAAATTAATATATGCATTTAAATGTTACACAAACACATGCCCTATTTCCATCTAATGCATAAAATCAGGTCCACTCAAGGCACTTCTCTTGACATACAAAATATCAAGAATAACATTTTGGTTTAGGATAAGTGCATAGAAGACTAATATTTAGGAGAGATTTTTATTATAGTTAGCAAAGTGTTGCCTCACACATATGCTTACCCACAGTCAATTTGACGTAGAGAAAATAGTATCCTGCAAATTTTGGTCCATTGTGAGGCATACCCAAACCTGGAGCAAGGTCAGCATCCAGCTGCGTATGAGGTGCAGGCCCTTGCATTTGCTTTACCCGTTTCTTGTGGCATTTGGTTTGAAAGCGCTCGTCTCTGATTGAAACAGTAGAATTGGCCCATTCTAGGGAGAACCCTGCAGCTGTAATGAATGAAGTTGTAAAAAAAAAAAATTATATATATATAAATAAATAGATAAAATCAAATAAAATTTTATTTTTTTTGATAAAATAAAAAAAAGGGAAACCCCATGTACTTAACAGCCACACGCTCTAAACCAACTGAGCTATTACAGCATGAATATCATGCTGAAAATGCAAGGCTTTTACGATTTTTTTTAGCAATTCATGGTAATCTATTCCTTTCGTTGGCATTTTGGTTTCATGCTAGTCTGCTGAAAACGAAAATGAAATATTAGCAGGCACATGCCTTAACCACTAAGCCAGAACGACCTCTAAGCCAGAACGATGGTGAAAACGCCTTAGAGTGTGATTATTTTCGATAAAAATAGAAAAAAAAGTGAAACCCTAGCGCAGCTTCAGAAAAGAAATAATGGGCTAAGCCCAAGCGCCCAGCACCGAGAAGATACAAGACCAAAAACGCAGCCATACAGCACCCGAACATCACTACAACCGATAGCCCATGCTTTCTTTCTGTTCAAACGCCCAGCGAACCCACGCGCTTTATTGCAGTTCAAACGCCCAGCCCAAGAGCGTAGCTCTCCTGTATAATAAAAGAATTGTTTTGGGAATCGAGGAGCATCCTCTGGCTATTTCACCACAACCACGGAAACATATTTCATGACTTTATGGAATTCCATAGCCTGCGCTTATAGATAATCTGGTTAGCTCTACAAAAAAATATACACTTTGGTGGGGAACTCTCCTCCCATAGCGGTTTTGCGTTGTATATCCCTGCATCTCATGTCAAGTTATTCACCCGCTAACTCACACTCGTTCCTGGTATATCGCTTGGATCGAATTGAATCCCCGCGTTACACCATCCAGATCTTGGATCGAAAACCTTATGGTTGTAAAGTGGGGTGGGATATATGGGGTCTACCCCAAACGATAACAACAAAGATGAGGCTTAATCCTTCGGGACAGGAACAATTAATTCCTAATAATTTGGTTGAGTGGCAGCCTTGAGCACTAAACTACAACCCAAGTGCTAAGCTCTCACAAGAGTGAAACCTTCCTCTGTTCATCTGCCACTACAGACCAAGAGCAAGCCCAAATGCCGTGGACGCCCAAGCCAATGCCCAAGTGCCGAGAATGCCCAAGTGCCCAGAACGCACCAAGAGCGTGACCCGTAGCCATGTTAAAAGTCTGTTTAAACAACCGTGTGGCTATTTCACGGAGGGTTTTCGTTTCTGTGAAACCAAAAAAAAAAAAACAGGTTAGCGCTTCAAACAAACCTCCGATTTTTGAAAATTCCTATCACCAAATGGAAGTGATGACTGCACGGTCACGGGCGCGTTTTACTTCTTTTGCAGAGAAAAAAAAGAAAGTAACAGGCCCTCACAAGTACCTTTATAATCTTCTATTTTACCAGTCGCGCCCTCTCCTTCAGGCACATATCTCGCCGACATAGGCTCAATTCTGAAGGCCTGAACACAATCGTGTTGTATAAGAACAAGAAGGCAATTCTTCAACTGTGCAGGCAGCTGCATACTTTCCCAACAATGTCGCCGAAATGGCTTGTAATGAGTTCACAGGAGAGCTTCTGAGCGTGCCGAGCAACCATTTTTAGCCTGCTCGAGCTCAATGTTTTCTGAAAATCACGCTGGTATTTTTCCCGCTGGGCCAGCCTCGCGAGTGCTTCTACCATAGAAGATGGGAGTTGCAGAGCTAAAACTCCACGAGAGAGGGTGAAAATGGCCGCGTCTTGGGGATTGACACTATTTAGGGTTTCCCCCTCTTTCGCATGGCGGTGGGGTGCGTGGAGAGACCACGTGCCTTCATGCTTCTTCTCATGGCAGTAGGAGGACGCGTGGGTCTCATGCAAGGGCGCGACGGGCCCATGAAGATCTTAGGGGTAGGTTAGTATTATTCGAACAAATTAAAATTATCTAAATTTGGTAATTGATTAAAATTGTTAAAAATTTAAATTAATTATTATAATTCAATGTTGTCAATTATTCGAAAACTTTAAAATAATTTAAAGTTTTTTTTTTTTTTTTTGTTGTTGTTGTTGTTTGGTGACATTAAATTTGGTTAAATTTATTTAGCACAATTATCAATTAATTAAAATTTAACAAAACCATAATTTCACTTTAGTAATTATTACATGAATTATAATTAGAATTAAAAATTAATATGAATTATGGTTTAAGTAATTATGGTTTACATCTCATGTCAGGATTAGTAAAATTCTAGTTATTTATTTGATTTCTTATAAAATAAAAATAAAAAAATAAAAAATTTGCCGAGATTTCAACTCCTAGCCAAAGGGATGAGAGAGACCCGAAATCTCAAAACAAGACACCGTTAAGATCAGCAGGACGAGCTGAACACCATGACATAAATCGTTTAAACAAAAACAATTGTGGATTTTACTGTGCTAATCCTGACAATTTGTTATCCCATAATGCAAGTTATTCCTTACGCATAGGTATAAAGTATGAATACTTACATTTTAGTTCCGCATGTATTTTGAACAACTAAGGATATGATTTTATTGCAATAACACAGGAACTATCATGGTAACAATACGCAGAGGTCGAGGTCGGGGTCAAGGTCGACCCCCGTCACCGCCACCTCCGCCACCGTCGTCGCCGCCAACACCGCCACAACCAACCTCAACACCAGAAATGCAGATCATAATGAGGTCTTTGGAGGCTATTATGACCACGATGAACAGGCAGTCGGAAAGGGCCGTCGAGGTGGAAACCACTCAAGTAAGTCGAGAGAACTCTGAAAGGGCACATGGCCCAAGACTGGAACCGCTTCAGGACATATCGAGGGAGTTGCAAAAGATAAAGGTTCCAGAGTTTTCAGGAGGACGACCTGGTAAGCATGCCGAAGCATGGTTGGAAGGCATGAAGAGATGCTTCACATTGAATGAGTACACATCTAGTTCCAAGGCTAGGATGGCCGTCTTTCAGCTTAAAGGTGATGCTTTGAATTGGTTGTCAGACCTCGAGAAGCAGTTGCACCTTACTCCTCTTACAACTTCTTGGGAACTGTTCGAGGAGAGGTTCCACAAGAAGTATTTGCCAAATTATTACAAGGAAGAACAGGCAGGTGCACTCCATGCCTTAGTACAAGGAGACAAGACGGTGGAGGAGTATGAATCTCGGTTTATGGAACTGGTAAAATATGTTCCTTACCTAGATGCAGATGATTGTCAGGTAGAGCGTTTTGTGTATGGACTTAACTACAAGATTAGAGCTGCTGTGCGGATGTGGAAGCCAACTTCAGTTGCCATGGCAGTTGAGTGTGCTCGTTATGCAGCTGACATGTCAGATGGAAAAGGGGGTAGTAAGTTGACAGGAACCAATCAGTATGTTTCAGGGAAGGCATCACGTCCTTACTTCAGGGGAGGACAATCTAGACCTCCTCCTTATGGTAACAGGTTCACACCGAGGGGTAATACTTCAGTTAACTCAATCTCGCAGGCATCGTCCGCAACCCACCAAAGCCAGGGACGTACACAGGGAAGTTCCTATAGAGGAGCAAGGGGTTTTAGAGGGCCCAGGGGAAGGAACTCATCTCAGAGGATTCCTCCGAGCAACATGCAAGCCCCTCCCAATCTCTCTTGTTGGGGATGCGGAGGTCCTCATTTCCAGCGAGACTGTCCCAAGGGTCGGTCAAGCAGCAGGCACAGGGAAGGAAAGGCACCCATGGATAGTTCGGGTAACAGTCATCAAATTCATGCAGCGGTGCATAACCACCAAGCAGAACATCAGTCTACCGTAGTAGAATCCACTAGTAATGTAAACAATGTCAAACTTAAAATTTTGTTTGATCCAGGAGCAACTGATAGTTTTATTTCACCATTTGCATTAGATAAATGTGGGTTGGTAGCCTACGAGCATGATGATTTCAAACTGGTTGAAATGGCTTCGGGAGCTAAGCAAACAGTAGGTCTTAAAGTGAGGAGTTGTGAGGTTGACTCAGGAGTGTGCACCACTAGGTTGGATGCTTATGTCACCAATTTGGGGACTTATGACCTCATTATTGGCATGGATTGGTTAGAAGACCATAGAGCTTTCATAAACTGCTATGCAAAGAAGGTGTTGTGCCTCGATGACGAGGGAAGGACAATTCAAATCCAAGGCTTGAAGAGGAAGGTATCCCTCCGTTTCATCTCTATGGTGAAAGCTAAGCGGTGCCTAAGACAAGGATGCCAGTTGTTCGTAGTGGAGGCTGTGAGCGATAGTAAAGGACCTTCCTTGAATTCTTACCCAGTACTTTTCGAGTTCAAGGATGTCTTTCCGAAGGAATTGCCAGGACTACCTCCAGAAAGAGAGCTCGATTTCACAATTGAACTAAAACCTGGTGCAGAACCTATCTCAAAAACTCCTTATAGAATGACAACTCCAGAGCTCCATGAGTTACAGATCCAATTAAAAGAGTTGCTAGATTTGGGACTGATTAGACCTAGTATCTCGCCGTGGGGAGCACCAGTGATCTTCGTTAAGAAGAAGGATGGATCTCTGCGACTGTGCATAGATTACAGAGATTTGAACAAGGCCACAGTGAAGAACAGGTATCCCATACCAAGAATTGATGACCTCTTTGATCAAATGAAAGGTGCATCAGTCTTCTCAAAGATTGATTTACGATCAGGGTATCACCAGTTGAGGATCAAGGAAGGCGACATTCCTAAGACTGCCTTTCGAACTAGATTTGGGCATTACGAGTTTGTAGTGGTACCATTTGGTTTGACCAATGCTCCAGCTATATTCATGAGCCTCATGAATGGGGTCTTCCGAAAATACTTGGACCGCTTTGTTCAGGTCTTCTTAGATGATATTCTTATCTATTCTAAGAATAAGAAGGAGCATGAGGAACACTTGCGGTTAGTCTTGACATGCTTAAGGGAACATAAAATTTATGGTAAATTATCAAAGTGTTCCTTCTTCCAAAAAGAGATTCACTACTTGGGGCACATCATCTCAGGTGAAGGGATCTCTGTAGACCTAGAAAAGGTAAAGGCCATTGAAGATTGGCCAATTCCAAGGAATGCTCATGAGGTGCGCAGCTTCATGGGGTTAGCAGGCTATTACCGGAGGTTTGTGGAAGGATTTTCTAAAATTGCAAAACCTATTACCACCTTGCAACGCAAGGGAATCCAGTATGAATGGACCGATGAATGTGATGCCGCTTTTTTAGAGTTAAAGAGATTGTTGACAAGTGCACCGATCTTGCGGGTAGCAGACATGGATAAAGATTTCATGGTATGCACCGACGCCTCGAAGCAAGGACTAGGAGCGGTGCTGATGCAGGAAGGTGGGGTAATAGCTTATGCATCTCGAAAGTTGAAACCTCATGAGGAGCAGTATGCCACGCATGATCTAGAATTGGCAGCAATAATGTTGGCACGAAAATTATGGAGGCACTACCTAGTTGGTAGAAGCTTCACCCTTAAAACAGACCATCAGAGCTTGCAATACATCTTTACCCAAAGGGATTTGAATGCTAGGCAAAGGCGATGGAGTGAGTTCATGAGTGAGTATGACTTTGGTATCTCTTACATCAAAGGAAAGGAGAATGTGGTGGCAGACGCTCTAAGCCGAAGGCCGAGACTTTTCTCCTTAATTCCCTTGAATGTTGACTTGAGGGAAAGGGTACTAGGACAACTGTTGGGGGATAGTTGGTATCTGAAAGTAACCTCAGCTATTCAGAATGGAAAGGAACAGGAATTGAAGTATGATGGGTACCATCTTGAGGAAGATGGATTGTTGCGGTATCAGGGAAGGATATATGTTCCTAAGGAAGGTGATATCAGGGAAACAATCCTTAGAGAGGCCCATAGATCGCATTACTGGGCGCACCCAGGGGTGAAGAAGATGTATACTAACATGAAGCAACTCTTCTTCTGGCCAGGTATGAAGATGGATGTAGTGGATTTTGTTTCGAAGTGCCTTGAGTGTCAACAAGTTAAGGCAGATCACCATCACCCGACCAGTCTCCTACAACCGCATGATATTCCTATGACTAAATGGGAAGTCATTTCCATGGAATTCGTTGTAGGATTACCACTCACATCTCTGAGACATAATGCTATTTTGGTGGTAGTCGACAAACTGACCAAAAGTGCTCAATTCATTCCAGTCAGAGACACCTATGATGTGACAGATGTGGCAAGGGTATTCATAAATGAGATTGTACGTCTTCATGGAGTTCCTAAAAAGATAATCTCTGACAGAGACCCTAAGTTCATCTCCAGATTTTGGACAAGCATGCAGTCAGCATTAGGGACCCAGTTGAACTTAAGCTTAGCTTATAACCACGAGACAGATGGACAGATAGAGAGGGTGAATCAAGTGATGGAGGACATGCTTAGGATGTATGTTATGGATCAACAGACCCAGTTGGAGAAATATCTTCCTTTAGTGGAGTTTGCATACAACAATAGTCATCACAGCTCCATTGGTATGCCGCCATATCAGGCATTGTATGGGAGGCCGTGCAGGACACCACTCAGTTGGGACAGGTTAGAGGATCGAGTTTTAATTGGGCCTGAATTGATTCAGGAAATGGAGGAGCAAGTGTTACAGATTAGGCAGCGGCTGAAGGAAGCACAGGATAGGAAAAAGAGTTACGCTGATGCGCACAGATCAGATAGAACTTATGAAGTAGGGGATCGTGTATTTATTCGCATCAGACCAAATAAAAGTACCATTCGGTTTGGGAAGGGTACCAAGTTGTCACCTCGCTTTATAGGTCCATTTGAGATTCTTGAGAAAATAGGACTAGTTGCTTGTCGTCTTGCGCTGCCACCCCACTTGCATAAAACTCATAATTTATTTCATGTTTCTATATTACGACATTACATAGCTGATGAGACTCACAAAATTCATTGGAAGGAATTGCAGGTCTCGGACGAGGGAACCTTCAGGGTCGAACCATTACGTATACTTGATCGTAGGGTTCGACAGCTCCGTAGTCGCCATGTGGACCAAGTTAAGGTCCAATGGGACAAGTATAGCCCAGGGTATGCTACCTGGGAGGATGCAGAGACCATGCGTCGAGATTTTCCCTCACTATTTTGACCATAACTTCGGGACGAAGTTTCCCGAAGGGTGGGTGTATGTAATGCCCATATTTTTGATTCGGCATATTTATTAGTTAGACACACCATACTTTATTTCTTATATATTCTATTGAACTCAGCTCGACTGAGTAAACTATATTGGACCTCATTATATGATGTTACTATGTTTTATGATTTCACCATGATTATGATGTTACTATGTTATGCGGTTATAATGTCATGATTATCATATGATTTCGTTATTTTACGATTACAGTATATGTTTATATGTTTTCATTAATGAAATGTGAAATATACGATTCGGTACGTGGATACCATCTTCTTATATGAATTATTGAAGTGCTATGTGTCATATGCACCTATGATGAGCAAAAAAGGTTACATGAAATAAAATGATTTTTGATAACATGGATCAATTGGCGATCAATGAGAAATGCTTTCTATAAATTTGTATTTTGCAAAATACTAACCTACAGGACACAAGGGCTATGGGATAGCCAGTTACTTGATCTGATATATATTGGAAAGGAAAAACATGTTCATACAGTAAACCTTAGCAGCCAAAATGATGATACGATAACACAAACTGATAATCCCGATAGCAGCAAAGTATGAGTTGATAAGGGCGTAGGCCCAGTATGTTGAGAGGGATGGATGTGTTTCCCACCCTATGTTTCCATGAGACCCGAGGTCATGGGAGGGCCATGCTGAGACACACTCCCCATGTTGTTGTGATGACGATGGTCGGATGCCTGCTAGGGGAGGATAGGTCCGCTGTTCAGCCGACGCTATCGCTCTCAAGTTCTATGTTGTCAGATCGGTGAGTCCGACATCCACTTTTGTACTAGCAGAGGAAGGATAGGGAGGATGCTGGACGTAGGTTATGATGGGAGGATGTGTTAGTCAGTACTGTTGAGGTATTGGTATTCCTTGATTCCTAGTTAGTGGTAGTAGGTACCCTTCCTTGTACATGATTGATTAAACTAATGTAAAGATAAAGATAATGATGTGAAATCGTAAAGAACTAACTGTTAAATAACTGAGAATGTTGAAGTAATTGTACTATATATATTATGTTTGTTCTTCTACATGGGGGTAAATACTACTATTAGTTAGCAGATATGCATAGGCGGGATGGGGTTTGTCTATAGTACATTTATGATCTGTGCATACGCTGGCCACGCATGCACACCTTGCACATGTACACTAGTATCGATATACAAACACTTAACATATTGAATAAATGTATAAGTTGTCATAAGTAATTAGGTTAATCATGAATTGACCGAATTCATATAATGGATATAAAGTTATCTAAGATGTGTAAAACAAGTCAATTAAGCTACGCATTACCCGTTGGTAAACATTGTGATATACAATTGAGACAAGTGTCATCAGTTAACATTGCCGTCTGAGAATTGTTGTAAATAAGGTAATGGTATTGTTTAATTAATTAGTAAGGTTGTTTAAGCACTTAAGGGTGCTTTGTTTAGAAGAACGATGATACTATGTAGATGTTAGGGTACTCATGTGATAAACAAATGATTTAAAACACATCTTTATTAAATTCACTATTATTATTACCTTATGGGGATTTAATTAATATTATTACCTAAAATTTATTTTAATAATATTACTACCCATGTCATAACAATTGCAAAATAGGTGAAATTTAAATATTGATTAATGAATGATTAGAATGTGATTATTTTACATTTCTAAGTTACACATAATAGGATAACTATTTTTGGAATGAACGTGATGTGATGGAAAATGGGTTATTACTATTTAATTATTCAATATGAATCGTAGAATTTAAAATCTCAAGATAAGTGATCTCGACGGATAAGGTAGACCCTTAAGACACGCCATGTCCAAGTTGAAAGGGGTCAAATATTTATATAATATTTTATTAATTACCTTAATAACAATAAATACAAGGTTTGGTGAAAAGACTTGTAATTAATAAACCTTGTCCCGAATGGATAACCTTTGGGTGATAATTCCCACCGTAATAAATACTTACGACCGTCAATCCAAAACCAAATAAATTTTCCATGAGAGTAATTAATTATACATTTTTATAATGAGACGTGGATGAATGAACTAGGGAAAGGAGTAAATGTTTGAGGGGCTCGAGAGGGGGAGTTTGGGGCGGTGGAGTAAGCCCAAGGTCTTCTCGAGGAAGGAACTGTATATAGAGGGGGAGAGAGTTGAAGGTAAGGGGGATAGATGGAAGTGGAGAGAAAGGTTTTGGGAACAGAAAGGAGGTTTGAGAACAGAAAAGTTTGGAGAACTTAAGTGAAGACTGCTCTCGGGATTATCAGATTGTGGGCTCGGGGGCTTGGAAATCCTTTGATTTCCAAGGGCCAGCAAGATAATAGCTGGTCGGTAGGGTGGACACTCCATTTTGGCTGTCTAAGAGGTTATACAACCTGCTACAACCTACGGTTAGCATCAGCATCAGGTAATTTCCTTGTTATTTACGTTATTTGATTGTTATGCTAGAACTTACTGTAAACATGCATAACTTGCTATTTACTGATTTACTAAGTTGTGAAACATATTCTTATGCTGGAACATGGTTGTTGAAAAGAAAATATTGATATGTTGTTTATTTTAAATTACGAATGTAACGTTGATAAAAACACGACAGTACACTAAATATCATTTAGAAGCATAGTAATTGTTAGAAATTTACTCCCATACACCTGATGAAGTTTAAAGCATAGAAAATTAACTCTGAAATTTTACTTAGTGCCTTGCTGTAAAAACTAGAGCACTACATCCTCCTCCAACTACTTCTTTGCATATCGAGAAGCCCACTACTATGTCGCAAATACCGAAAGGTGTTCTTAATCACTCTATGCATAATCTCGATGATCGAGCCGCCTAGAACTACTCTATTGTAGAAGATTTGGGTCAAACTCTGTGTGCCATGTCGGCTCTTGAGGTTTTACAAGCATTTCCTTCTCAAAGGAATGCCCTTTTGTGCACTTTATGAGTTCAGGATGGGGGAAGTCCTAATGTTATCAAGTTTGACACTACTGACATCCAACCTTGCTTACCTTACCATGTGGATTTTCAAGTCCATATAGAGTGCCTACAGAATATCATCAAAATAACAGTGGTTGATGAAGGTGCTTCTACGTCAGTGATGTCTTTATCTTGTTGGAAAGCTCTTGGCTCTCCTCCCTTATCCAAGTCTATGACCATTCTCACTGCATTCAACGGTCAGTCATTTAAGCCGCATGGTATTCTCCCTTCCCTTGTTGTCTGTTTGGGTGGGAAATCTGTTCCTATTGAAGTCAAGGTGGTTGATGTGCACATCGACTACAACCTTCTCCTGGGTAGGAATTGTATTTACGCTATGATAGTGTTCATGTCCTCTATATTCAAAATTATTTTATTTCCACACTAAGGCAAGATTGTGACGGTCGACCAACTAGATTTCATTAGTCCCTATTCCACAGCATCCACGGGACCTATTGTCCCCCAAGTCAAAGATTCTCAGCCGACAACTGGGAACATTGGTGTAGGATTGTACCTCTCATTGATGGGATCTTTTGATTTCGCTGCATCAATCACTTTTGTTGAAACCATTTTCGATAATGCACCTCCTCCATTAAATACTGTACCATTCCAGACTTCGTATTTTCATGATCCATGGACTTTACCGTCCATGAATTCCACGTCTGGAGACATTGCGCATGTTGGAATGTCTATGCCACTGTTTGTTTTTGAGCTTTCATATCGAGATATTCAACAAGCCACGACAGAGCCGTATCTCTCCCCTTCACGAGTAGAAGAAGAAGATCCCATTATGTTTCCCATGTGGGCGGTTGAATCATCTTGTTCGCATGATTGTCTTGACGGTACTTTACCTTTGGATGAAGCTATTGTTGAGGCCATGTGTGTTAGTGAAGGACCTTGGGAAGACATGCACCATCACTCTTATTTTCTTCCCAACCTTGATCTGATCGAGCAAGAAGAGTTTAGGACGAATCTTGCTGAGATGGTTCACTAGTACAAAATGAGAAATTCATGACTAAAAAAATGACTAAAATTCGACTATAAATGACTACTTTTGAGTCGGTGACTAATAGTATCCGATTTCCACTATCTTATGTCTAGTCGTATTTCACTAGTCATTAATTGGTTGACTTATTAGTCATTGACAGTCGCTGATTAAGTCATTGATTTAGTCATTGATACTCACTGATTTACTCACTAATTTAGTCATTGATTTAGTCATTGATACTCACTGATTTAGTCACTGATTTAGTCATTGATTTAGTCATTGATTGTCACAATTAATGACCAAATATACGACTAAATAAACTACTCGATGATAACATATTAATGACTAAGATAAATACGACTAAACGTTAGTCGTGCTATAAGATACTGGAAATTAGCTACTAATAGTCGTATATATGCGAATTTAATCGTTTTCTTAGTCACTAATTTATGATAGGGTACAAAGGAATCAAACCACCAATCTCCTGCCTATAATTAGGTAGGTGCTCTACCATTGAGCTGGCACCCTTTAAGAAGTTGTTATTGCTTGACAATGATGATATTCAAACAAATTTTACATCATTCAAGCATACAAAATAATGATTACCAAGTTACTATAGATCCATAATGACTTACCTTGTACTAGTCCTTCAAGACTATCGATTCCAGACACTGTAAATGTATCCTTGTCTCTATTTTCATATGTGAAACTTAGGTTTAATGGTAAAAAAACATGAGGAAAACAAAATATTTAATGAATTAAGGGAAAAATACAATTCTGTTACAACCTGGGTCAAGAAATCAATCCCACACAATATTAGGAAAAGGCAATGCATATCAATTAGCTTCCCTTGATCGCAGTTTCCTTGAAACAATACAGATTGGTAAAAGCAGTCCCTAAACTTGATGGAATGGAAAAATACCACACTTCAACCTTGTCTCCATGAATTTCAAACCAATGCAAACTCATAAATATGGAAAAATACAAAGGCTATAGACTTCATGTTTGCTTCATAGAACAAAGCCTCCCTTTCTAGTTCACATTGCACTTTCATCATGACCCACCAAGGTCCTGTAAGCATAAATATGTCCATAGCATAAAAGCAACAACAGAAGCTAGGTGTCAACAAAAATCATGATTAAGAAAAATGTTGAATGAATACCAAACAAATCAATCCTACTCATGAATTGCCAGCCTGCATCTAGCATAAATGTATACAGAAGCTAACTCATCTAGAGATTAGAAGTAATATGGAGTCTACCTGGTTACTGTCACAAGACAGGATCAAGTTTTTAACGGGATACATGTTCAAAATATAAACATACCTATTCTACTTTGCAACAAAAAATTCAAGCAAGCATACCAACCTTCAAATTCAAAATAGTGAATACTACTTTCTTCAAAATTAGTAAATGTCATGTGATGAGCCCTAGATCTTTCCCGGACTTCAAACAATATCAGAAACATCGCTTCATCAAACAACTAAACAAATATCATTGAATATTCCTCCATCAAGCCCACCATCATGAAAAACTTGATGTTCTCGGACACAAGAGACAGAGATGGAAATATAAATAAAAGCCACTAAACATTATGCATGTAATGAATAAGACGCAATTTATTTAAACCACAATTTGATAGAAACCTGCATACCTCAAAACTTTCATAAAAGAGTTGGTTTCTCAGCAGAATGACATAATTAATCTTAAACAGAAGAATTCTAGTTGCACATTTAAAATAAAGAGATAGCAAAGAATGAACCAAAGATGATATACTTTGCATCATTTTGTTTTTAATCCAGCCTCAAAAAACATATACGAATAGAAAACAATGATGTTTAAAGAGAACTTACCCTATTACCATGAGGAGTCCCAACTCTTTGTGTCTCAGATTTTCCATAACCAGTTCTTGGTTTTTTCTCTATTGTCTTAAGAATCTGGAAAGAGCACATACGTGTTTCATCAACACTCATCATTGCACCGGCATTGTCAAATTCACCACAGTAATTTGGAGTTGAGAAGACTATAACAAGCTTCCTGACAGCAAAAAATTCATAACCATCCTCCACCACCTGCACAACAAGGAACCCCATCAGGTATTTAATCGTGACTATTTTTACTTTTTAAGCAAAGAATTATCAAAATATATTTTCACAGTACCTTTAGTTTCTTGAAACCATATTTTTCTCAAAGCATCATACTACACATGAAATTATCTTCCAACAATAAGAAGACAGATAAGGAAGTCAAAATCAAATTATAAGATAACCTGATGTGCACAACATATGAGATCCAGATCAAGCTTTTGGAGAAGTTTAGACACCTTATCAGGACCAAATATGTAAGAAACATCTCTGTCATTCACCCCCCATCCTTCAATTTCTATGTTAGGGTCTAACCAAAGAAGATCACATAACAACCTTGTATCTGGCACATTTGCAGGTCAAGATATGCTCCTTATTTGTTCCAAATTGCTCAGTTCAGGTGAAAGACCACCATGCATGCATAGGATCTTTTCACCTATAACAACACCAACTGGAAGACAGTTGAAACAGTCCGTAAAAAGTTTCCATAATCTAACATTGAATCTGAGCTTGCATTCATCATAGAAGCAATATATGCGATTGATTGAGTCACATTCATTATTTCCCCTCAGAAGGAAAAACAAATATGGGTATTTAATTTTGTAAGCAAGGAGGAGACATATTGTCTCTAGGATTTGTTTTCCCCGGTCCACATAATCCCTCAAGAATAAGTAATTTGATTTTGGTGTTAAACCGCCATATTAAAAAAGGCGTAAAATATCATAATACTGGTCATGAACATCACCTACAAGAGCAATATGTAAAAATTAAAATAATTGGAAAATGGCATGCAACCAATGCTAATGAAAGGAACAATCCAAAGACTGGACAGCACCCAACCCAACCCTTCCATACTCTCAGCAATATTGGGAGCAATGTGACTGCCTTCCTTGCACCCCATACCAAACTGGGCTCTTAGTGCACCTTAGATGGCACAAGTTGGATGAAAAATTCATCCAACTTAAGGCACTATTCATCCATTCCAATCAATGTGGCAAGGAGGAAAGGCATGGTAGAGATGCTATTGTCAATGTTGGATTTTGAGGCCTTATGAAAAAAAAATGTTGTCTTAAGCAGTTCAAGACATACAAGAGGGGCTAGGGTGGAAACTAGATTTCAGGTGGAATCATGAATGAAAGCTCCCCTAGCTTCCAAGGACAAAGAAAATACATCTTTTGATATAGAGAACAATGTACAGAATAATTAGTCCTAAAACATTAACATTTTCTTATAATAATGCACCAACTTAAAGTCTTATTCTGATTCTGAAGTATATTTATTGCTATACTTTGTAAGTAAGAAAGAAGACATGAAAAAGGTAACAATTTTTCATTATTTATTTTGAAGGTAGAGTTTAACACTATCTTCATTTGCAAGTGATAGTAAAGATCAACAATGACATGCCTAATCGAAGGTAGTAATAATCATCATGTTTGGCAACTAATTTAAGTTGTCACAAGAGATGAGAATGGCAAGTAAAGACTATTTTAGCCTTGGTGAATATGCAATAGAAAATAAGCAAACTTTGGGAACTGCATTTTTCCCTCAGAAGAACATATACTTATCATCAATGAAATATTCAAAGGTTGATTCCTTTACTCTTTTTGTTTCAGTTAGTTTAGAAATTGTAGCATGCAATTGTTTCTATCTAGACTAGCATAGATCTATCTTAAAATCGGATCTATCAAGCACCATGAGGGATTCAATTTCTTGAGGTGTAAAATTATTTTTATCTTAAACTTTTTACACATCTAGAAAAAAATTACACCTCAATAATTTATCTTAAAATTTTTACACATCTAGGAAAAATTTACACCTCAAAAAATCGAATCCCTCTTAATGCTTGATAGACTCGGGTTTATGATGGGTCTATGTTGGTTTTCATTTTTTTTAATTTATGAGCCGACATGGATATTTTAATTTTTTTTATTTTATGAGCCAACATGAATTTTTTATTTACTTTTTTAGTTTTGGGAACAACATTATGACATCGACCCCATGCTAGTTGGGAACATTACATTACATAATGTGACAACATCTCCCCCATACTGGGCTGTAGAGCACCTTGGTCCTCTTGGTGCAATGATTTTTTTTAGTGATGCATTACCCCCATATTGCATGGATGTACACTTGTGATCTTCATCACATTCTAATGGGGTGACACGCAGACAAGCTTTGAAAATGGCCATACTCAAGGTGGGATCTTGAAGACATATGCTTCCCTACAGCAGTAAAATGCATTCTTGAGCATTTGCAACCCTGTTTGACCTTCAAACAACCCTTATTATAAGAGCTATGCATGTTTTTAGCAGATCTGGGTATGATTTACAGGATTATGGGCATGGTTCGGCCCTATATTTCTCTCTCTCCACCTTCAAACAACAGGATTACTTGAGTATGGGCACATTCTTTGACTACCTGGCCATTCCTATAACAGTCGACCATTACAAAAGCCTTGATTTTTCCAAATCTGGTTATAAATTAGTGGTGAGACTCAGGATTTTGGGCACACTAGGGCTCTTTTTCATCCCTCAAACAATCATGAATCAACAATCTAATTTGTTAGACCTATGAGACAATAGTGGAAAAGCCTTGAACAACAACATTTTTGGAAGTATTTGGACATCCCTGTGTAAGGTTCTGAGCCTCTAAAAGGAAGCAAACAAATAAACATTGACATCTGGGTATGAATAACAGCAACAACCAGCCTTAAATCCCTAATTCTGGGCGCTTTCCAGGCATGAAAAGAGACCTGTAGCAATTCTTGACATAATTCATGATGTAAACGGCCTTATTTTTGGGTTCTGAGTTTAATTCCAGCATCAAATATGCCCTAGTACTCAAACCTGGGCACCTTTTAGGCAGTTTTGAGCACAAATGGTGGTCAAAAGTCATATCACACAGCCACTGAAAAGCGATGACCAGCAGGCTATAGTAAATTCTGGGTTGAATTTGAAGGTAGAAGTAGCATCAAAACCTAATTTTGAGCGTAAACAACAGTAAAAATCAGCTAAACTTTAAGTCTGGGCAATTTTGAGTTTTATATGTAGCAAGGAGCACCATAAATCAGCTAGAGTTCAGCCCTTTGGAAGTTTTATGGCAGTCTAGGTCCTTTCATGGAAGCAGTCACCTGTATGTTCCATCTGTAACATATTTGTACTGTCCCTTTGAGGCCACACTTCTCTAATTTAATGAATGAAGAAGGGTTTCCTCATAATTTTGGTTGAAAAAGCAACCCAAGAGGAATTTCATCTAGCCTCTAAGCGTATTCTCAAGCTCCTTTGTATGGATCTTACATGAATAAGTGATATGGCTGGTGAGTTTATAGTTAAACATTGGGGTATGTCCACACTTGGAACCTATTTTCACTCATCAATTCCATGCCTTATTGGAGTAGCATCTATGTTGGAAAAGCCCTCTTGGTGGTGTACTAGCATTTGGAGATTTCCTTTGGATGAGGATGTGCCTCTTCTAGGGTCTTCTATGGGATTTTTTTCCAACCTTCTTGGAGTGACGTGTTTGCACTTGGGGGGAATCTAGGGCCCTTCTATGTTGTATCCTTTGGGGCTTTAACTTACCTGCTAGTTCAAGTTGTAACATGCATCTTTCCAATTCAGTAAAGAACTAACTCAATGCATTGAATTACATGAAGAAGTGGAAGGAATGGAGTAATTTCAAATCTTTATAGTGATGTTTAAAACATTTTGGCTGTCAAAAATAAAAACTATGAGAAACTCACAAGTAAAAGTTTGGCGTTGAGACGATGCATGATGTAGCTGGTTACATAACTCATTATTGTTACAGTATTTCTTAGCTAAAATCTCATCATAATCCCTGCAAGATTTTCTTTTGGTGATTTCCAAAGGTCTTAGTCTAAAGTTGGAGTTGCTAAGGTAAAAGACTAAACTTTAAGTTTTGAATTAGGCCTACTCAGGTAATTTCTGATGCACTAGACTAGGTCTACCTCCAAAACGTTTCATCAAAATAATTGCTGGAAAATTAATGCTTTCAACAAAGTTCAGATTTGGACTTTCTTTCATTTTTCAAGTGCTTCCTTCAAACTCAGAAACATTGCAATTGCCTTGAATATGTCAGGCCTTATATGCATCCTATTTTCACAAGCGAGACAACCCTTGAAGGGAAAACCACTAATCACAAGCATTTTCCTTCAATTAAGAAATCACAATAGGGGGTCCTCTTCCATCAAAATCACCCATGTGGCATGACTTGCACCTAGCCCCAACCACTTATTCATGTCTTCCAAGGAATTGAACCTTGGTGGGTGGCTTGACACACCATTGTCTTCACCACTGACACAACCCATTGGCATTGGGATTTCTTTTATATCTGTTGATATGAATAATATTGTCTTTTGGATTCAAATCTAGCCAAGTAAATGTCTAATGATTTATGAACACATAATATCAATTTCGACATTTTTCCTAGGATTTTCTGCCCTTTTGCTCCTCGATGGTAGCATGAAGAGTATCGCACTACCTAAAAGATTTCATTTAAGGTACGACATTGTACGTGGAACAACAATTTGACTAAGAGATAAACATATTGAAATGGTAGCTAAAGAAAATGGATGGAATTGATAATTCATGAAAGGGCATTATGTATCCCATAATCAAGTAAGCTATTGCATAGATGATAGAGTCATCAGAGAACTCTATGCACTGGTCATTATATAATTAAAAAGTAACAATATTATATCCCAAACTTTTTTTATGTTTTCTCCATGCAACAAGTATGGTCCATGAAATATATGTGCATGGTAAAATATGTGTCATAACAGAGCGACTAACGGGTCTCGAAACGTTATGAAATGCAAAGTACAAAGATTTTTTGTTTTCAAGAGATCTGAGGACAAATATCAAAGGATATGGGAGAACATTTTATTACAAATGGATAGTCCCAATTAAAAATTTTATCATTGGGTCCGTGGGGGGCAGCTCAAGAGGTAAAGATGAGAAGTTGTAATTGGTTGTAAATGGAAGGTCACGTGTTCGAATCCCCCTAAACTTACCCATGCGCCATGATTTAGTCCTTGTGGATGCATCTAGAGGTATAGAGGTAGTGAGATTGGATCCTTGGACCCCATGTCACGTGAGTACTAGCCCAACCCCAGTTGTCAATTCCCCTAGTAAAAAAAAACTTTTATCATTGTATATAAAAAATCATCTAGAAATTATTTGAACTTCAACCAACAGATCTAAACACATGGACAGTTTGAGTTAGTTGACTCTAAAAGAGGAAAATATGTAGACAATACGTATCCTTGGTTAGATGAGAAGATCAACAGTCTTGACTCTTGGGTGGTATCTCTTTAAATGAGGAAGATTATCCCTACTTGGGAAATCCCAAAAACAACATATGTCATATACCCATGGCTCTTACAACTGGCCACTATGTCCCCACCAAAACAAACACCTTAAAAGCTACCAATATTTTGGGTGATAAAGAAAACCTTTGAATGCATTTGGCATTTGGCCGATAACAATCAATCAAAATAAATCCGTTACTTTTTACTCTATTATGCAATAAGGTGTCCCAACTAGTTCAATGTTGAAAACAAGGTCCAAACTTAGAAAATGCATGATATAAGAATGACACATCTCTTCTAGCAGCTGCTTTTTTAATCAAAACTCCATACCATTAGATACAAAGGGAAATCATTTAATACAAT
Organism: Larix kaempferi; assembly: GCA_027924585.1. Classification (NCBI taxonomy): domain Eukaryota; kingdom Viridiplantae; phylum Streptophyta; class Pinopsida; order Pinales; family Pinaceae; genus Larix; species Larix kaempferi. The sequence continues at coordinate 3,874,766 of BSBM01000104.1, forward strand.
TGTATATAACTTACAACCTATAGAATATTATTCTACAATGAACTAACATAAATATGGGTCATAGGTTTAAACACCAACATAGCATGCAAAGAAGAAAAATAATATATAAACCCTTTCTCAAAAAAGTAGCAAACAACTTAGAGGTCAAATACCCTCGTTGAACATTGCTCCTCTCATGAGACAAGCAAAACATCGCCATAGCATTCAAGGAAGAAAAAAGAATACACAAACCTTCTTTCAAAGAAGTAGCAAACAACTTAAAGCACAACCACCTTCATTGAACACTGTACTCCTCTTGTAAGACAAGCAAGCAGAAGAATATACTGCAATGATCAGGTCTGAAATGCCTTTGTATTCTTGATTTTACTTTGGAATGGTGTGCTTTGGGCTTTGTTAACTGGCCAAATAAGCCATCACCCAAAGCATAAGCTAGATTTTGCTTCCAGCATGATATGGCATGTGTGCAAAAACAAAGTGACCCATTTCGTGCATACATTTCTTTTTAAAATTATAGCTTTAGAAGCTATTAAATATCATCACTAAACTTATGCCAAGTGTCATGTATAGGGGGTTGCTTCACATGCCAAGTGACAGGTGTCATGTAGAGGGGGCTGCTTCACATGCTAAGTGACAGGTGTCATGTAGAGGGGGCTACTTGGGGCAGCAAACGCAAACTATAAATAGGAGCCACCCCTCCCCATTATTTCACTCAATTTTTCATATCCTCTTGAAGTAGGTGTGAGGCCAATCTTTGTATCCTCTTGAAGTAGGTATGTGAGGTCTGTCTATTCATTGAAGAGTAATATGTGTAGAAGCTATGAGGTCTATCTATCGGACCTACAATGTATTCAGGCTTGTCTCATAGTTGATATCTGAAAAGGATCTTATAGAGCATATTTCATGGGAGGAATAGTCATTCGTCATCTAGTCAAGTCCATCAATGTCCCCTACACATGTTTCAAGTGCCAAAACCTCAACTGCAACAATAAGCAATGCCACCTCCTAACAATGAATGAGGATGCTAGTAATAAGATAAGAACTAAACCTCACAATGGAGATCAATGGGGTCAATTTTCCATAGATTCCTATGAATTGCAAGACATCTGGACTGCTCCAGTTGTAAACGGAGTGTACCACCAATCAATTGCAAAGTACAGGACTGTTTTCAACCATGGTTTCATTGCACGACTTGAGATCTCAAGCCAGAAATCCATTAAGGCATTGAATAAGTTGGCAAGGGGTTTAACAACACTAATAGCACTATCAGGAATAGATCCAAAGGAATATTACGTGTCAACGAAAATACTAAATAGGGTTGAGGTGATAGAAGGGTTATTGGAGAAGGTTGTAGAAACTGTGGTGTTGGGAACATCAAATGTTTGAGTTCATGCACAAGAAAGCCTCCCTCACAAACTATCTCCAGCACTACATTTAGGGTATGATTTTTGTGAGGGTCATAGTTGTCCAGGAAGGCACATTTCATTCCACCATTTCCTCACCACTTCAGGGACTCATCAACACACCTATTGTGTGCATATCCTAAGAGGCCAAAAATCTAAGATTTCATTTACTGCTCAAACCCATTGTGAATAATATGAAATCTCCTTCAATAGTTATAAGATCTTTACTCAAAATTGTGGACTAATTTCTGAGGTCGTCGCTCTTACAATGCCAAACATGTGCGTTGGGAGGGGGGCTGGGTTGTACATAGAGTCATTAAAGGGTTTATTATTCACTTCTCTCTAGTTATTTATGTTAATATTTAACATTTTAATATGGCTTCTCACAATAATGAATTTTAAAAATTAATAACGGGAGATGTGGAGATATCCCCAAAACTTCAAGGACATCCCTTTATGGACCCCTAATTGGGGAGGGCCCAAGATTAGTAAATGGTGCACTCATAGTGGTCATGCAAATTGTACATACACCTGGATCAAGCCCTCGTTAGTTACCAACCTTTGTTGTTGTGGCATTTGATAATTACATTGGGAATCCATGGGATCAATATCAACCAAAGCAGATACCAATTAAGTTCTCTTCAGCATTTCATTTCCCTTGCTTTGGGGGTATGTTGGTTATTATTAACGCATTCTTATCAAAGAGGGAAGGAAGCTTCATTCACTATCATAATGGAAATCATGTGCTTTCACTTTAGCTTTAGGTGGTCTTACTTTTAAGCAAGGTACTACTTCCTAGGGATCACTTATTCTTTCTCCAATCTTTTTTATTAATCTTTATATACACGGAAAGATTAAGGTGGCAATGACTTAAGTTTCCATTGTTTATCTATTGTTACTATAAATGAGAATTATTATGTCATCACTCGAAGTATATATAAACATTAATTTTCACATTGTAATCTTGGGTGATTCAAGAGTGGCTCTTATCAACTAAGAATGCACAGTGATCATTGTGTGATAAGTAGATAATATTAGAAATAACATATTTTTTTTAAATCACAATTTATTATATTAGGATAAACTTTTTTTTATAGTGATCTTAAGATATTTCTAAATTGAAATGAGAATTATTATGTCATCACTCGAAGTATATATAAAGGTTAACTTTCACATTGTAATCTTGGGTAATTCAAGAGTGGCTCTTATCAACTAAGAATGCACAGTGATCATTGTGTGATAAGTAGATAATATTAGAAAGAACATTTTGTTTTTTTTAAATCACATTTTATTATATTAGGATAATTTTTTTTTTACATTAACGATCTTAAGATCTTTCTAATAGTTATATATGCACAGTTTTAAAACTTGACATTACAAAACATTTCTCCTCATATAATTTAGCAATAAAGTTTTCAAAAAACCAGGTGTGCCATAAAAAAACGTATAATGACATCAAAACATAAAGTTGTAATATCTTCAAACCAGCTATACCATTAAAGGACCCGGTTCTAAAGCAGTCTCTAGATTGTCAATCCTTTCCCACCTTTGCAACATACCCTCCTCTAACAGCAGTCCTCTTTTTTATAGAAGTTCAACCACATAATTTATTTTCCTATATATATGTTGACATTAAATATATTGGAAAAGGTCCAACATCCTAGAAATTTTCTCATATATCGCGACTGGAGAGTGTTTTTTGGCTTCCTTCTATGCTTTGTGTTAACACCCAAAAAGTGCTCACTAGCTCATTCCCTTATTCACATGACCCATTTGTCCACTTTTTCCACCATTTGAGCCTCTAAAACCTTCAAAAGGTCTCCAAAAAGACCATAATACCTCTTTTTCCCCTCAAAATATGTATTTTTCCTCAAAAAACACAGAAAAACCCTAAAAAAGGGTCCAAAATTCCCAAAAAATATTAAAAGGGAATAAAAATATTCAAAATATTCAAAAAAGGAAAAAGAGACCTAAACCATGTTAGTTAATACCATTGATTTCCTTAAAACCATAATGGTATTCCCCATCACCAAAAACTATAAAAAGGTGATAGGGGCTCCTCACTTTTCATCCACATTTCATCCTATCCTTATGCTACCAAATTCCCTTTGAGAGCCATTGCCTCCCATTTCGAGTTTGAAGATCCCCATTGAAGCTTTGGAGAAGAAGAGACCATTGGATATTGGAGCTTCTCAACCTTAGAGTTGCTCAACACCCATCATCCTCACCATTTGAGGTAATACAAAATCAAATATTTTTCAAGTTATCATTTTTCCATAGATCTTATTGCTTATGTTTTGAAATCTAGTTTTTTATTTATTTGCACATGCTTATGTTAGATCAGATTGGGATGTCTGAAGGGAGCTTTGTGGGCATAGGGGGCCAAGTAGGTTCATGTTGGATGGGATCATTTTTTAGCCTAGCCAAGTTTGGTAGGTTAAGGCTATCCATAAATGGCAAACTGGTGGAGGGGTGTGATGCTGTCATGCGGGCATAAGTGTTGGTGGTGGTGTTATGTATTGGGCCACTGCCTCCTAGGGGAATGTGTGTGAAAGGGATATCTCCTCCAATCAAAGGGTTATGGGTGGGAACTGTATTCCCAAGTGTAGCTTGAGTTACAGATGGGTTTGGATTTGGTATAGTAGACCCAGGATTTGATATACTAGAAGTGATTCCAGTCACAGGTATACCTATAGCAGGTGTAGGTCCTGTGTTGGGCATCCCTAGAGTAGATGTAGTTCCTATATTAGGCATGCCTAGAGTGGAAGAAGTTCCCAGGTTGGGCATACCAACATTGGTTGTGGGAGTGGTGGCCAATGTGGTAGCTGGGATGGTGGAAGACATTCCACCAACAGTCCTTGTGTTGAAAGGGTTGGAAGAGAAATTAGCCATAGGGCTAGTGGGAACTTTTTGGGTGTTAAAACTTTGTCCACCCAATAAACAAATTTGAGTCTCCAAATACCTATAGCTGTTGCACACCATTCACTACAACAAGATAAAGGGAAAGCTTGAGTGCATATAATTCAGCCGTGTTGTTGGTATAGGGACCCAAACCCGCTACAAAGTAGATCTAACGAAAATCAGTTAAATGAAGTGTACCGCTAGCACCATCCACTACAGGATCAAGAAGAGAAACATCTACAATATCTTGGGGATATTTCAATCGTGGTCTAATTCTACAGGTGTATCGGATCATAAATCTATAGTGCTTCGGGTGGATTTTGGGCATAGTAAAGTACTAGTGCACTATCCTTTTAATTTCAACCATACTTGGTTAGAGGAAGCTGATTTCTATGAGCTGGTAAAGAATAGATGGTCGTATTATTCTCCAAATGTTCAGATACCTCCTATGTTGAGGTTAGTAATGATTCTCGAGCTTCTAAAGAATGATGTCAAAAGGTGGGAAAAAGAAAATAAATTGGCAAATTATAAAAGGGATTTATTGAAAATTGAAAAGGAAATTGAAAACTTGATAGGCATGGTGGATGATGATTCCTTTTCTCATGTTAAAAAAGATCAATTGATAAATCTGGAAATGTACTAGAAGGCAAAGATCCTGAAGCAAGATGAATAAACTTGGAGGCTCAAATGTTGTGATATATGGTTATCCCAGGAAGATAATAACTCCAAATTTTTCTATAGACATGCAAACCAGAGGAGAATTATTAATTCAATTTGGGACTTTAAGGATTCAAATGGGGAATTATTGAATAATTAGAAGGATTTAAAGGTTTCTGTAATCAACTATTTCAAAGAAATTTATAACCAGGATAATGATACAAACTAATTATCAGATCAACTGAAGGTACTACAACATTATCCCAGGTTGTTTTAGCTATGAGGAAGGTGCCAATATTGGGGATGTGGTTACATCAGAGGAGATTAAAAAAAAATTAAAAAATTTCTCTAAGTCCAAGATCCCAGGCCCAGACGGTTGGACAATTGAGTTTTTTCTTCATTTTTATGATCTAGTGGGGAAAGAATTAGTTGAGGCTGTGGATGAATCAAGGAGGTTGGGGTATGTTCCTGAAAACTTGAATTCTACCTTCTTAGCCTTAATTCCTAAAAGAGACAAACCCCATTCTTTCCATTTCCAAGTGACACAATTAACGTCACTCGGGTCTCTAAATCCATCTACAATGTTACAATTTGCTAAATTTTGACAGTGCAGATGGATTTAGAGACCCCGAAGAAGGGGGTCTCTGAATCCATCTGTAGTGTCAAAATTTAGTAAATCGGGGTGATTTACTAAATCCCGATTTACTAAATTTTGACATTGCAGATGGATCCAGAGACCCCCATCTCTGGATCCATCTGCAGTGTCAAAATTTAGTAAATTGTACAAATTCATTGCAAAAATTGTACTTTTCCATTGTCGGGGTGACACAACTAAAAAATACTAGCATAAACAACTAATTCATATTCTTAGTCATTGTTAGCTAGTCATATTTGTATTCTTGTGACTAATTAAGTCGCTTATGCTAGTCATTTTTATTTTAGTCACTTGTTATCTAGTCATATATTTTATCACATGACTAAATTATTCATTTATCTTTGTCAGTTTTAGTTTCCTCACTTAAAATTGCTCAATTTTGGTCATTTATCCCTTGAAAAAACTATGGTGACTAAATTTTTTAGTCGCCTAGTCACTTATCTCTCATTTTGTACTAGTGGTTGGTCACCCTGTGGTTCCTTGGGATTCGCATGGGATTTATGCAGAGGGGAACATGGCTAATATTTCCCCTACCATACCGATCAACATTTCTCGCACAACCAGAAAGGTTGAGAACATTTACATCGGTGTTGATTGCTCTCCTAAGGAGGTTCGCATTTACACCGAATTGTTTAAGGAAATCTGGGAGGATTTCACCTGGTCATATGAGGAGATGTTGGGAATAGACCCCAGCATTGTCGAACATGAGATTAGAACTTATCCCAATGCTAAGCCGGTTCGACAACGCCTTCGTTCTGTGAACCCTAGAAAGGCAACCGTGATCAAGGCAGAGGTGGAGAAACTACTTAAGGCAGATTTTATCTACCTAGTTCCCCTTACTGAATGGGTGTCAAATCCTGTTCCTGTGGATAAGAAGCAGGGAACTATCAATGTATGCACTAATTTTAGAGATTTGAACCGCGCATGTCCAAAAGATAATTTCCCCACTCCATTCATAGATCACATCTTGGATGCTTGTGCGGGAAGCGAAGTTTTTTTGTTTATGGATGGCTTTTCAAGATATAACTAGATCTAGATAAAACCTAAGGATCAACATAAGACTGATTTTATTGTTCCTTAGGGTACATTTGCGTACCAGAAAATTCCCTTCGGCCTTAAAAATGCCACAGCTACTTTTCAGTGTGCTATGACCTATGCCTTTCACGACCTTAAACATATAGTGGAGACTTACTTGGATGATCTTGCTGGGCATTCTCGCAAGAGAGTGGACCACCCCAAGCACCTATGCTTAATTCTCAAACGATGCATACGCTACAAGATTCGGTTAAATCCCAATAAATGCATCTTTGTTGTGAAAACGGGTCTCCTTCTAGGCATATAGTTTCGAAAGAGGGTATCAGATTCGATCCTCTTAAAGTTGAGGCAATATTTCAGTTGCCTCCTCCGCACAACTTACTTCAAATTCAGAGCCTCCAAGGGAAAGCCACTTTTCTACATCGCTTTGTAGTGAATTATGCTAGTCTTACTAAAGGTTTCACGCACTTGCTGAAGAAAGACACATCATTTATCTGGGATGAGCGAGCCCAACAATCTTTTGATGACTTGAAGAAAGCCTTGGTATCGGCCCCTCTGCTTAGTCCACCCGACTTTGCAAGAGATTTTCTACTTTATGTGGCTGCGTCTCAAGAGATGATTGGCATGGTCTTAGTTCAGGTTGATGATGTGCTCCTGGAGCATGTGATCTATTACCTTAGTCGAAATGTAGCAGGCGTTGAGATGAGATACACTCATGTGGAGAAGTTGGCACTTGCAACTGTTCATGCAGTCCAACGGTTACGACATTACATCATGCTTAGGAAAACCACAGTCATAGTGCATATCAATCCATTTTAGTTAGTGCTATCACGACATCTTATAGGGGAGAAGTATAATAAATGGATTGTGATTCTTCAGGAATTTGATCTCGATTTTTCTTCAGCAAAGTTGGTAAAATCCTTGGTTTTTGCTGAGCTCATGTCGGACCTTCCACGACTGGATGAGGATATTGTCCCTGAAGATTCCTTTGTGGATGAACACTTATTTCTTATCTCGTCTATGGACCCTTGGTATGCGGATGTTATTGTATATATTCAAACTTTGAAGTTTCCTTCGCATTATTCACGAGATGAATGATGGTGTGTAAAACAACACGCTAAATATTATACCATCATCGGCGGCACATTGTATCATCGAGGAAATGATTCTATCCTGTGTCATTGTTTGATTCACGAAGAAGTGGAGCATGTTCTTAATGATTTCCACGCTGGGGCGTGTGGTGGTCACTTATCCGTGCTTGCAACAGCCCAAAGCATTATGCGATCAGGTTACTTTTGGCCTTCGATCTTTAAGGATTGTATGAATGCCATAAAGAGATGTCATCCTTTCTAGGTGTTTTCTCGGAATAAACACTCGCATCTAGCGCCCCTTCATCTGGTCATTACCGTCGGTCCCTTCACCAAGTGGGGGGTGGATTTCATGGATTGCAAACTAGCTTCGGCTGGGGGGCATCACCATATCATTGTGGCTATGGATTATTTCTCCAAATGGGCTAAGGCCATGCCTACTATAAAAGCCAATGGTGCTACAATAGCCCACTTCATGTTCAATCATATTATCACTCGGTTTTGTATTCCAAGAGATATTGTCACTGACCATGGCAGTCACTTTAAGAACAAGATGATGGCGGATTTTCACTCAATCTTGGGTTTTGTCAAGATCACTCCTCCTCGTACTACCCCCAAGCGAATGGTCAGGTTGAGGCAGTCAATAAGTCCTTAAAGACCATTCTCCAATGTACCATCCAGCAAAGCAAGAGCGATTGTCACATCATGTTATACCCTGCTTTGTGGGCATATCGAACTACAGTTAAGATTGCCACCGGTTTCTCACCATTTCATCTAGTTCATGGTGTGGAGTCTATATTACCGATTGAATGTGAAATCCCTTCGTTAAAACTATCCATAGAGCTCCTTCCTGACACTTCAGATGTTGATCAACATTTAATTCACCTTGAGTAGCTTTATGAGAGATGTCACCATGGCCATAGATGCCAACAAACATTGTGTTAAGGTTCAGTACGATAGGTCTGGCCGTCCCCGGCAATATGTTGAAGGTGACTTGGTCCTCTTGTATGACCAAGCTAAGGAACCACTGGGGGCAGGCAATTTTAACCCCATGTGGCATGATCCTTACATAGTGAGGAATGTCCTGGAAAAAGGATCCTACAAATTGGAAGATTATGAAGGGAATGCCTTGAAGGAGCCTATAAATGGGCTCTACCTCAAGTGATATTACGCTTGAACTTCTAGTCCGAGCTGATACTTTTTGTAGTGCTCTGGTTTTTACAGCAGAGCACTATGTAATATTTCTCAGTTAATTTTCTACTTATTAAACTTTATCAAGTGTATGGGAGTAAATTTCTAAGAATTACTATGTGCCTAAATAATATTTAGTGTTCTGTTGTGTTTTTTTATCAACATTACATTCGTAATTTAAAATAGACAAACATATCAATATTTCCTTTTCAACAATCATGTTCTAGCATAAGAATATGTTTCACAACTCAGTAAATCAGTAAATAGCAGTAAATCAGTAAATAGCAAGTTATGCATGTTTACAGTAAGTTTTAGCATAGTAGTCAATAACGGAAATTACCTGATGCTGATGCTAACTGTAAGTTGTAGCAGGTTGTATAACCCCTTAGACAGCCAAACTGAAGTGTCCACCCTACCGACCCGCTATTATCTTGCTGGCCCTTGGAATCAAAGGATTTCCAAGCCCCCGAGCCCACAATCTAATAATCTCGAGAGCAGTCTTTCCTTCTGTTCTCAAAATCTTTCTGTTCTCCCAACTTCTCTTCTCCAAACTTCTTTTCTTCCCCCCATAAAAAAAGACCTCCCCTTTCTCCAAGCTCTCCCCCTCTATATAATTTCCCTTCCTCGAGAATATCTTGGGCTTACTCCACCGTCCCAAAATCACCCTCTCGAGCCCCTCAACATTTACTCCTATCACCAGTTCATTCATACACGGTTCTTTATAAAAATGTATAATTAATTACTCTCATGGAAAAATTAGTTGGTTTTGGATTGACGGTCGTAAGTATTTATTACCGTGGGGATTATCACCCAAGGGTTATCCATTCGGGACAAGCTTCATTAAATACAAGTCTATTCGCTATCCTTGGTATTTAATGTTATTAATGTAATTAATAAAATATTATATAATTAGTTGCCCCTTTTTAACTTGGACATGATGTGTCTTAATGGTCCACCTTATCCGTCAAGACTACTTAGCTTGAGGTTTAAATTCCAAGATTAACATTGAATAATTAAATAACCATTTTCCATCACATCACGTTCATTCCAAGAAATGATTATCCTATTATGGCTAACTTTTGAAATGGAAATAATCACACAATATTAATTTATAAATCAGTATTTTAAATCTTACTTATATTGCAATTGTTACGATAGGGATATATAAATGTTGCTGGAATATTATTAATTAAGTAATAATAATAATTAGATCACCATTTATTAATTATTAATAATAATTAAATCACCATTTAACAATAATAAAAGGTGAATTAATCATAGTATTCTTAATTATTTGTTTATCACATGAGTACCCTATCATCAACATAGCATCCTTGTTCTTATAAACAAAGCACTTGTGAGGGCTTAAACAATTTTACTAATTAATTAGACACTATCATTACCCTATTCACAACAGTTCTCCTATGACAATGTTAACTGACGACACTTGTCTTATTATTACAATGTTTTCATATAATTACTAATTCACTTATTTACACATCGACAACCTAACCATTCATTACCTAAGTTGATGGATGTATCCTTAACTGAGTTATCTATGACATTTATACTACTATTCAAGCATGACGAGTATGTTATACACCAGTAATATTGTACACGTACAAGGTGTGCATGCATGGCCAGTGTATGCACATGTCGGATATGTACTATAAACAAACCCCATTCCGCCTATGCATACTTGCTAACTAATAATAGTATCTACCCCCATGCAGAAGAGCAAGCATAATATATAGTATAATTACTTTAACATCCTCGGTTATTTAACAGTTAACCCTTTACGATTTAACATCATTCTCTTTATCTTTACATTAGTTTAATCAATCATGTACAAGGAGGGTGCCTACTTCCACTAACTCGAACTCAAGGAATACTAAACCCCCAACAGTACTAACTAACACATCCTCCCGTCATAACCTACGTCTAGCATCCTCCCTATCCTTCCTCTGCTAGTACAACAGTGGATGTCGGACTCACCGATCTGACCACATAGAACTTGAGAGCGATAGCGTCGGCTGAACAGCGGACCTATCCTCCCCTAGCAGGCATCCGACAATCGTCATCACAACAACATGGGGAGCGTGTCTCAGCACGGCCCTCCCACGACCTCGGGTCTCATGGAACCATAGGGTGGGAAACACATCCATCCCTCTCAACATACTGGGCCTACGCCCTTATCAACTCATACTTGCTGCTATCGGGATTATCAGTTTGTGTTATTGTATCCTCATTTTGGCTGCTAAGGTTTGCTGTATGAACATGTTTTTCCTTTCCAATATATATCAGATCAAGTAACTGGCTATCCCATAGGCCCTGTGTCCTGTAGGTTAGTGTTTTGCAAAATACAATTTATAGAAAGCATTTTCCATTGATTGCCAATTGATCCATGTTATCATTTTATTTCATGTAACCTTTTAGCTCATCATAGATGCGTATGACATATAACATTTCAGCAATTCATATAAGAAGATGGTATCCACGTACCGAATCATATGTTTCACATTTCATTAAGGAAAACATATAAACATATACTGCAATCGTAAAATAAGGAAATCATATGATAATCATGACATCATAACTGCATAACATAGTAACATCATAATCATGGTGAAATCATAAGACAGAGTAACATCATATAATGAGGTCCAATATAGTTTACTCAGTCGAGCTGAGTTCGACAAAATATATATAAGAAATAAAGTATGGTGTGTCTAACTAATAAATATGCCGAATCAAAATATGGGCATTACATACACCCACCCTTCGGGAAACTTCGTCCCGAAGTTATGGTCAAAATAGTGAGGGAAAATATCGACGCATGGTCTTTGCATCCTCCCAGGTAGCAGACCCTGGGCTATACTTGTCCCATTGGACCTTAACTTGGTCCACATGGCGACTACGGAGCTGTCGAACCCTACGATCAAGTATACGTAATGGTTCGACCCTGAAGGTTCCCTCGTCCGAGACCTGCAATTCCTTCCAATGAATTTTGTGAGTCTCATCAGCTATGTAATGTCATAATACAGAAACATGAAATACATTATGAGTTTTATGCAAGTGGGGTGGCAGCGCGAGACGATAAGCAACTGGTCCAATTTTCTCAAGAATCTCAAATGGTCCTATAAAGCGAGGTGACAACTTGGTACCCTTCCCAAACCGAATGGTACTTTTATTTGGTCTGATGCGAATAAATACACGATCCCCTACTCCATAAGTTCTATCTGATCTGTGTGCATCAGCGTAACTCTTTTGTCTATCCTGTGCTTCCTTCAGCCGCAGCCTAATCTGTATCACTTTCTCCTCCATTTCCTGAATCAATTCAGGCCCAATTAAAACTCGATCCTCTAACCTGTCCCAACTGAGTGGTGTCCTGCACGGCCTCCCATACAATGACTGATATGGTGGCATACCAATGGAGCTGTGATGACTATTGTTGTATGCAAACTCCACTAAAGGAAGATATTTCTCCCACTGTGTCTGTTGATCCATAACATACATCCTAAGCATGTCCTCCATCACTTGATTCACCCTCTCAGTCTGTCCATCTGTCTCGGGGTGATAAGCTGAGCTTAAGTTCAACTGTGTCCCTAATGCTGACTGCATGCTTGTCCAAAATCTGGAGGTGAACTTAGGGTCTCTGTCAGAGATTATATTTTTAGGAACTCCATGAAGACGTACAATCTCATTTATGAATACCCTTGCCACATCTGTCACATCATAGGTGTCTTTGACTGGAATGAAGTGAGCACTTTTGGTCAGTTTGTCGACTACCACCAAAATAGCATTATGTCTCAGAGATGTGAGTGGTAATCCTACAATGAAGTCCATGGAAATGACTTCCCATTTAGTCATAGGGATATCATGCGGTTGTAGGAGACCGGCCGGGTGACGATGATCTACCTTCACTTGTTGACACTCAAGGCACTTCGAAACAAAATCCACTACATCCATCTTCATACCTGGCCAAAAGAAGAGTTGCTTCATGTCAGCATACATCTTCTTCACCCCTGGGTGCGCACAGTAATGCGATCTATGGGCCTCTCTAAGGATGGTTTCCCTGATATCACCTTCCTTAGGAACATACATCCTTCCCTGATACCGCAACAATCCATCTTCCTCAAGATGGTACCCATCATACTTCAATTCCTGTTTCTTTCCATTCTGAATAGCTGAGGTTACTTTTAGATACCAACTATCGCCCAATAGTTGTCCTAGTACCCTTTCCCTCAAGTCAACCTTCAAGGGAATTAAGGAGAAAAGTCTCGGCCTTCGGCTTAGAGCGTCTGCCACCACATTCTCCTTTCCTTTGATGTAAGAGATACCAAAGTCATATTCACTCATGAACTCACTCCATCTCCTTTGCCTGGCATTCAAATCCCTTTGGGTAAAGATGTACTGCAAGCTCTGATGGTCTGTTTTAAGGGTGAAGCTTCTACCAACTAGGTAGTGCCTCCATAATTTTAGTGCCAACATTACTGTGCCAATTCTAGATCATGCATGGCATACTGCTCCTCATGAGGTTTCAACTTTCGAGATGCATAAGCTATTACCCCACCTTCCTGCATCAACACCGCTCCTAATCCTTGCTTCGAGGCATCGGTGCATACCATGAAATCTTTATCCATGTTTGGTACCCGCAAGATTGGTGCACTTGTCAACAATCTTTTTAACTCTGTAAAAGCGGCATCGCATTCATCGGTCCATTCATACCGGATTCCCTTGCGTTGCAAGGTGGTAATAGGTTTTGCAATTTTAGAAAATCCTTCCACAAACCTCTGCTAATAGCCTGCTAACCCCATGAAGCTGCGCACCTCATGAGCATTCCTTGGAATTGGCCAATCTTCAATGGTCTTTACCTTTTCTGGGTCTACGGAGATCCCTTCACCTGAGATGATGTGCCCCAAGTAGTGAATCTCTTTTTGGAAGAAGGAACACTTTAACAATTTACCATAAATTTTATGTTCCCTTAAGCATGTCAAGACTAACCGCAAGTGTTCCTCATGCTCCTTCTCATTCTTAGAATAGATAAGAATATCATCTAAGAAGACCTGAACAAAGCAGTCCAAGTATTTTCGGAAGACCCCATTCATGAGGCTCATGAATACAGCTGGAGCATTGGTCAAACCAAATGGTACCACTACAAACTCGTAATGCCCAAATCGAGTTCGAAAGGCAGTCTTAGGAATGTCGCCTTCCTTGATCCTCAACTGGTGATACCCTGATCGTAAATCAATCTTTGAGAAGACTGACGCACCTTTCATTTGATCAAAGAGGTCATCAATTCTTGGTATGGGATACCTGTTCTTCACGGTGGCCTTGTTCAAATCTCTGTAATCTATGCACAGTCGCAGAGATCCATCCTTCTTCTTAACGAAGATCACTGGTGCTCCCCACGGTGAGATACTGGGTCTAATCAGTCCCAAATCTCGCAACTCTTTTAACTGGATTTGTAACTCACGGAGCTCTGGAGTTGTCATTCTATAAGGAGTTTTTGAGATAGGTTCTGCACCAGGTTTTAGTTCGATTGTGAAATTGAGCTCTCTTTCTGGAGGTAGTCCTGGTAATTCCTTCGGAAAGACATCCTTGAACTCAGAAAGTACTGGGTAAGAATTCAAGGAAGGTCCTTTACTATCGCTCACGGCCTCCACTACGAACAACTGGCATCCTTGTCTTAGGCACCGCTTAGCTTTCACCATAGAGATGAAACGGAGGGATACCTTCCTTTTCAAGCCTTGGATTTGAATTGTCCTTCCCTCGTCATCAAGGCACAACACCTTCTTCGCATAGCAGTCTAAGAAAGCTCTATGGCCTTCTAACCAATCCATGCCAATAATGAGGTCATAAGTCCCCAAATTGGTGACATAAGCATCCAACTTAGTGGTGCAAACTCCTAAGTCAACCCCACAACCTCTCACTTTAAGACCTACTGGTTGCTTAGTTCCTGAAGCCATTTCAACCAGTTTGAAATCATCGTGCTCGTAGGCTGCCAACCCACATTTATCTAATGCAAATGGTGAAATAAAACTATCAGTTGCTCCTGGATCAAACAAAATTTTAAGTTTGACATTGTTTACATTACCAGTGGATTCTACTATGGTAGACTGATGTTCTGCCTGGTGGTTATGCACCGCTGCATGAATCCGATGACTGTTACCCGAACTATCCATGGGTGCCTTTCCTTCCCTGTGCCTGCTGCTTGACTAACCCTTGGGACAGTCTCGCTGGAAATGAGGACCTCCGCATCCCCAACAAGAGAGATTGGGAGGGGCTTTCCTGTTGCTCGAAGGAATCCTTAGAGATGAGTTCCTTCCCCTGGTTCCTCTAAAACCCCTTGCTCCTCTATAGGAACTTCCCTGTGTATGTCCCTGGCTTTGGTGGGTTGCGGACGATGCCTGCGAGATTGAGTTAACTGAAGTATTACCCCTTGGTGTGAACCGGTTACCATAAGGAGGAGGTCTAGATTGTCCTCCCCTGAAGTAAGGACGTGATGCCTTCCCTGAAACATACTGATTGGTTCCTGTCAACTTACTGCCCCCTTTTCCATCTGACATATCAGCTACATAACGAGCATACTCAACTGCCATGGCAACTGAAGTTGGCTTCCACATCCGCATAGCAGCTCTAATCTTGTAGTTAAGTCCATACACAAAACGCTCTACCTGACAATCATCTGCATCTAGGTAAGGAACATATTTTACCAGTTCCATAAACCGAGATTCATACTCCTCCACTGTCTTGTCTCCCTGTACTAAGGCATGGAGTGCACCTGCCTATTCTTCCTTGTAATAATTTGGCAAATACTTCATGTGGAACCTCTCCTCGAACAGTTCCCAAGAAGTTGTAAGAGGAGTAAGGTGCAACTGCTTCTCGAGGTCTGACCACCAATTCAAAGCATCACCTTTAAGCTGAAAGACGGCCATCCTAGCCTTGGAACTAGATGTGTACTCATTCAATGCGAAGCATCTCTTCATGCCTTCCAGCCATGCCTCTGCATGCTTACCGGGTCGTCCTCCTGAAAACTCTGGAACTTTTATCCTTTGTAACTCCCTCGATATGTCCTGAAGCGGTTCCAGTCTTGGGCCATGTGCCCTTTCAGAGTTCTCTCGACTCACTTGAGTGGTTTCCACCTCGGCGGCCCTTTCCGACTGCCTGTTCATCGTGGTCATAATAGCCTCCAATGACCTCATTATGATCTGCATTTATGGTGTTGAGGTTGGTTGTGGCGGTGTTGGCGGTGGCGGAGGTGGTGGTGACGGTGGTCGACCTTGACCCCGACCTCGACCTCTGCGTGTTGTCACCATGATAGTTCCTGAGTTATTAAAATAAAATCATATCCTTAGCTGTTCAATCAAATATACGCGGAACTAAAATGTAGGTATTTAATAACTTGCATCATGAGATAACAAATTGTCAAGATTAGCGCAGTAAAATCTATAGTCGTTTTTATTTAAACAATCTTGTCATGGTGTTCAGCTCGTCGTGCTGGTCTTAATGGTGTCTTGCTTTTGAGATTTCGGGCCTCTTTCATCCCTTCGACTAGGAGTTGAAATCTCGGCAAAATTTTTAATATCTCTATTTTAGTTAACCTTAAATGTTACCCTTTAATCTAAACAACTTAATTAACATTAATTGTTTAAACCTCAACCAATCATAGTTAAGTTTAATACTAAAAACATATATTTTAACAACATATGTTATAACAAAATTAAATTAATTAATTAATTAATTAATTTTTATAATACATATAATCTAACAAAATATAAATAATTTAAATTTTTTTATAAAACATACATTCTCTCAAAATATATAAAAATAAATGTAAATTTTGATACAACATATATTATATTCTCCTATACATAATTCACGAACATATATACCTGTTTTTACAACTATATACCAATATATACGTAGATTTATAACCGTAGATTTTTACCACGCGGCCTTTCACCGCCATGCAAAGAGCGTGTATGCATGAAGGACACGCGGTCTCTCCAAGCAACCCACCGCCCTCGGAAAGTGGGGGAAACCCTAAATAGAGTCAATCCCCAAGGCGCGGCCATTTTCACCCTCTCTCCTGGAGTTTTAGCTCTGCAACTCAAATGCAAGCTCGCTTAGGGTTTCAGAAAGGAAGGAGCTTTCCATTTTTCTACTGCAGAATACTACTGTCAGACCTGCTATTGTAAAGAATGAACGGGATTTACCCTTTCATTTCTGGTGTTTTATGGCTATTGTAGGGTGTTTATCTGATTACTGTTGAGTTTTTTCATATTCTCAGTGGCTTTATTCTATTTCAAATTCTGGCAGTCCACGAAAATCAAACCTGGGTGGTGGATATGGTGATTTTCGACGTAGCCCTTGTCAAGAAGGTAGAAAGTACTGCAAGATGTTCTCAAGGAGGTTAATGATGTACCATTAGAAGTAGCCAAATTCCCGGTTGGGCTGAGCGAGAGGGTGGAGAAACTTGAGGCATTATTGTTATCAAACCCAGATGGAAATAAAGCCACTGTGGTAGGCATTGCAGGCATGGGAGTGGTGGGAAAAACCACTCTTGCCCAAGCTACATACAATCGAATCCGCTCTAATTTCAGAGTTAGTACCTTCTTATATGATGTCAAAGAATTAATTGACAGAGAAGGGTTAACAGCCGTGCAGGAAATAATTCTGGGGGATCTACTGCGTTTCGAGTGTAAAATTCGGAGTATAGACGAAGGCAAAGTATTATTGAGGAGGCGTTTGAATAAAGCCAAGAACATTCTTATTATTTTGGGACAACGTTGATAATTTTGAACAATTAGATACTCTAATGGTTACAAAAGTTCTTGGGCCAAGCTGTACTGTGTTAGTCACGACTCGAGATAAGAGAATACTGGAGCTCGCGCAAATTTCTATGGTTTATGAAGCTACAAGACTCAACCATGATCAGGCAACTGAACTCTTTTGCCATCATGGTTTTCTCAGTCCCCGGTCTAATGTTGGTTTTGATGATTTGGTCATAAAATTTGTAGAGATCTTAGACAGTTTGCCGCTCTCTTTGGAAACATTTGGGAGCCATCTATATGGAAAAACTGATAGAAAGATATGGGAAGCTCTACTGGGCAAGATTTCGAGAATTCTGCCGCGGAATATCAAGGAAAGGCTGAAGATCACAGTCGAGGTACTCGATGAAGAAGAGAAATCAATGTTCCTCGACGCTGCTTGCTATTTGGTGGGGGAAGACAAGGATACAGCTATACGGATATGGGGCGCGTCCGGGTGGAGTGGTTGGCTCGGTTTTGAGACTCTTGAACAAAATTGCTTGATTCAGGTGGATGCTAAGAACCGGATCAAAATGCACGATCATCTGCGCGACATTGGAACTGTAGTGCTCTTGGCTTGGGTCTCGTTCAGTTGAAAAGCCCTCGGTGCTGGGAAAATGAGAAAAGCTTTGGCGTTGGGTGTTTGGGCGATGGAGGATTCGCGGGGCTCCTTTGACTTGGCTCGTGGTCCCTAGGTAAATCTGTGGGTGCTGGGCGCGTCACCTTTGATCTGCGCTAGGGTTCCACAAGTTTCTATGCGCTAGGGTTCCAGTGGTATGATTCTCGCTTAGGGTGCGAGAGGTCCCAAGTTCAATTCTCGGAATGCCCCAGGTTTTTCTTGCAACGAGTTTCGGAATGCCCCAGGTTTTTCTTGCAACGAGTTTCAGAATGCCCCAGGTTTTTCTTGCAACGAGTTTTGGAATGCCCCAGGTTTTTTTTTTTCTTGATATGAATATTAATAACTCATCCGTTGCAGTCTTGAGATATATACATAATCCATTTCTGAAATAAATCTGCAGAGCATTTATTTTTTTTTGACTTAATGAACAGAGTATAATATATATTTTTTTCTTCCATTAATCTCTGGTAGCGTTGAAAACACAAAATAGAGTTCCATCATCCCGGTTAAATATAAATCTAAGCCATCCATGATTATGTATATAATATAAAATCGATCTAAAAAGGAGTTTCTTTCTAAAATAATTCAAGCTATATTTTACTCTGTATTTCCTACAGAAACCATAGATCCGAGATCAACACTATAATATTGTTATTCTAAAATTTCGATTCATATATATATATATATAATATCATTAATATACAGCATTCCGTCAATATTTCACAATTGTAGAGAACGTTTTCCAGCAAAACCTACGGTAATGTTAGCAAAGAATTAAACCTGGAATAATGTCGCTATAATAGGATTGTCATTGATGTCAAAGAAGCTCACCAATGACAAAGGAAGAATCAAGGATTGATGGCAAGGCAAATACAAGTGAAGGCGGGGATTTAAAGTTTCTGATATTGTTGGTTCGAAGAAACTAACATTGGCAAATAAATTCTAACATTTGAGTGCTTCCCTTTGAGTTGCCCCACACTAATAAAAGTGATTGTCTCGTGAGATCTTCTTTTCTCTTTTTAACTATAGATTTTTTTTTGTCTTAAATTCCTTGCTACCTAAATATTTAGGCTCCCTGATTTTCGTTTGCACAAATTTTACCCAAATTTTATCACTTCCAATTTGCTCGGTTAGTTAACAATTTTAACCCAAGCTGTACTAAAAGGAAAAAAGTTGCTAGATCGTGTTATTTTTTTTTTTTCTAACTATATTTGCTCTATTTATTTTTATTTCTAAATATATTTCCAATGTGTATCTATTTTGAAATACAAACACATGCCGTTTTCTAACATATCCAGATTTTCTAATGGTGTTCCAATTTGTGGTCGTGCAGGTAAAAGAGGCTAAAGTTTGGTGTTGTTCATACCTCAATTCTATCCAGGTTTATGTCCTAAGTTCTTGTAGGTTTTAATATCTTGAATCCTCACAATGGTTTAGGCGTGTGCAGGCCCGAAAGGTCCAAAAGTGTCTGAGCCTTAGGCTCTGATACCATCTGTAGTGCTCTGGTTTTTACAGCAGAGCACTATGTAATATTTCTCAGTTAATTTTCTACTTATTAAACTTTATCAAGTGTATGGGAGTAAATTTCTAAGAATTACTATGTGCCTAAATAATATTTAGTGTTCTGTTGTGTTTTTTTATCAACATTACATTCGTAATTTAAAATAGACAACATATCAATATTTCCTTTTCAACAATCATGTTCTAGCATAAGAATATGTTTCACAACTCAGTAAATCAGTAAATAGCAGTAAATCAGTAAATAGCAAGCTATGCATGTTTACAGTAAGTTTTAGCATAGTAGTCAATAACGGAAATTACCTGATGCTGATGCTAACCGTAAGTTGTAGCAGGTTGTATAACCCCTTAGACAGCCAAACTGAAGTGTTCACCCTACCGACCAGCTATTATCTTGCTGGCCCTTGGAATCAAAGGATTTCCAAGCCCCCGAGCCCACAATCTGATAATCCCGAGAGCAGTCTTTCCTTCTGTTCTCAAAATCTTTCTGTTCTCCCAACTTCTCTTCTCCAAACTTCTTTTCTTCCCCCCATAAAAAAAGACCTCCCCTTTCTCCAAGCTCTCCCCCTCTATATAATTTCCCTTCCTCGAGAATATCTTGGGCTTACTCCACCGCCCCAAAATCACCCTCTCGAGCCCCTCAACATTTACTCCTATCACCAGTTCATTCATACACGGTTCTTTATAAAAATGTATAATTAATTACTCTCATGGAAAAATTAGTTGGTTTTGGATTGACGGTCGTAAGTATTTATTACGGTGGGGATTATCACCCAAGGGTTATCCATTCAGGACAAGCTTCATTAAATACAAGTCTATTCGCTATCCTTGGTATTTAATGTTATTAATGTAATTAATAAAATATTATATAATTAGTTGCCCCTTTTTAACTTGGACATGATGTGTCTTAATGGTCCACCTTATCCGTCAAGACTACTTAGCTTGAGGTTTAAATTCCAAGATTAACATTGAATAATTAAATAACCATTTTCCATCACATCACGTTCATTCCAAGAGATGATTATCCTATTATGGCTAACTTTTGAAATGGAAATAATCACACAATATTAATTTATAAATCAGTATTTTAAATCTTACTTATATTGCAATTGTTACGATAGGGATATATAAATGTTGCTGGAATATTATTAATTAAGTAATAATAATAATTAGAGCACCATTTATTAATTAATAATAATAATTAAATCACCATTTAACAATAATAAAAGGTGAATTAATCATAGTATTCTTAATTATTTGTTTATCACATGAGTACCCTATCATCAACATAGCATCCTTGTTCTTATAAACAAAGCACTTGTGAGGGCTTAAACAATTTTACTAATTAATTAGACACTATCATTACCCTATTCACAACAGTTCTCCTATGACAATGTTAACTGACGACACTTGTCTTATTATTACAATGTTTTCATATAATTACTAATTCACTTATTTACACATCGACAACCTAACCATTCATTACCTAAGTTGATGGATGTATCCTTAACTGAGTTATCTATGACATTTATACTACTATTCAAGCATGACGAGTATGTTATACACCAGTAATATTGTACACGTACAAGGTGTGCATGCATGGCCAGTGTATGCACATGTCGGATATGTACTATAAACAAACCCCATTCCGCCTATGCATACTTGCTAACTAATAATAGTATCTACCCCCATGCAGAAGAGCAAGCATAATATATAGTATAATTACTTTAACATCCTCGGTTATTTAACAGTTAACCCTTTACGATTTAACATCATTCTCTTTATCTTTACATTAGTTTAATCAATCATGTACAAGGAGGGTGCCTACTTCCACTAACTCGAACTCAAGGAATACTAAACCCCCAACAGTACTAACTAACACATCCTCCCGTCATAACCTACGTCCAGCATCCTCCCTATCCTTCCTCTGCTAGTACAACAGTGGATGTCGGACTCACCGATCTGACCACATAGAACTTGAGAGCGATAGCGTCGGCTGAACAGCGGACCTATCCTCCCCTAGCAGGCATCCGACAATCGTCATCACAACAACATGGGGAGCGTGTCTCAGCACGGCCCTCCCACGACCTCGGGTCTCATGGAACCATAGGGTGGGAAACACATCCATCCCTCTCAACATACTGGGCCTACGCCCTTATCAACTCATACTTGCTGCTATCGGGATTATCAGTTTGTGTTATCGTATCCTCATTTTGGCTGCTAAGGTTTGCTGTATGAACATGTTTTTCCTTTCCAATATATATCAGATCAAGTAACTGGCTATCCCATAGGCCCTGTGTCCTGTAGGTTAGTGTTTTGCAAAATACAATTTATAGAAAGCATTTTCCATTGATTGCCAATTGATCCATGTTATCATTTTATTTCATGTAACCTTTTAGCTCATCATAGATGCGTATGACATATAACATTTCAGCAATTCATATAAGAAGATGGTATCCACGTACCGAATCATATGTTTCACATTTCATTAAGGAAAACATATAAACATATACTGCAATCGTAAAATAAGGAAATCATATGATAATCATGACATCATAACTGCATAACATAGTAACATCATAATCATGGTGAAATCATAAGACAGAGTAACATCATATAATGAGGTCCAATATAGTTTACTCAGTCGAGCTGAGTTCGACAAAATATATATAAGAAATAAAGTATGGTGTGTCTAACTAATAAATATGCCGAATCAAAATATGGGCATTACACTTTTGTTCACTATTGTATAGTTTCTTCTGTACATAATTTAGATTTCTTTTGGTTTTTCGGATATGTTGATTCGCTTCCATTTGGTTGATAGATGTTGGCAGAATATCCTGTGTTCTTGGGATTCGCAGATGGTGCTAACTGTCATATGTAGAGACTTTCCTCTACTGCATGCGTTATTTATTCACCTGACCATCAGATTGTGTCTTCGGGAGGTGCTTGTCTCAGTCCTACATCTAACAATGTGGCTGAGTACAGTGCCGTAGTTGAGCTACTTAGGGATGTTAATTCGCATGGTATCCAGTTTTTAGAAGTCCGCTTGGATTCACAACTAGTTGTGTCTCAATTGAATGGTCAGTACCGTGTAAGGGATCCTACTTTACTACGGAGATTCTTAAGGGTAATACTCTTGGAACGTCATTTCATTTCCATTACATACATTCATGTTTGAAGAAGTTTTAATCATGTATCTGATGCATATGCTAACTATGTCCTAGATTGGAATTTGTAACATTCATAATAAAGCACACAAATAAACATACATACATACATTTTTACATACACATATAGTAGAACCGGAGAATCATAGTTTTTACAAATAACATGTCCAAAAAGGTAGTTTCATAATACAAAACTAGAGCCCGCAGCTCTCAAAAATATACATAATCGATACAAAATATGGGACTCTGAGATGTCTAAGCCCCATGAGGAGGCCTAGTTGCCTCGGCAGGATGTGTCTGGTATTAATAATGTACTGCTTGTGCTATGCGCCGCAGTAACCACACCCAAGTGCCTGGTACTCCCACAACATGGCATTGCATTGCCTTTGGCAGATGCTCCACCTCTATCACAGGGTCATTGTTGGTCATACGGGTCAGGTTGATCCGCACAGTCTCTCATGTGTGCTCTGCTGCAGCTCCAACTAACTCTCCACCCCTACCCCGTCGACGATGTCTCGGGAAACCATCTGGTCTTCACAGACAAGTATCTGCAAGCAAACAGTGAAATGTCAATATGTGATACTACACCAAAAAGATTTTTGCATTTTCACATATAATAAAAAATCCCAAAAAATTTAAATACACAAAACATAAAAAGAGTAACATACCAATGTATCTGAATGCGGCCCATGGAGGAAGCAGTATCTCGTGATCACCACGGAAGTCTATCCCGCCATATGGGTAGTCATCAATGGCCATGACCTGTCGATCCCACCATATGGGTAGTGGAAGAACTCATCTGTATATGGGTAGTGGAAGAACTCATCTGTATATGGTGATGCCTATCAACCACCACCCTATCGTGTCAACACCTCTTCCCACCGGGTCAAAGCTGGGTCACGGAGACTATGAGGAGGGACTTCAACCCTCAGACTAAGTCCTGGAACTCTCTCGAAGAAAACGTTGCATAGTATACTTCCATATCCAAAGTTCTTTGCCTCCCCACGCTTGCACTCCGTTAACTGGGTTATCATAGACACTAGTAATGTTGTGCACTAGCCATATGTCATTGGCCTCATGCACTCTGTGGTGTAGAACATCACCGGCCTTGAATCCTAGTGTAGGGCTACTGAACCTATAATCCTGACGAGGGTGGACACTATGATCTTCATACTCAAACTGACTATGGGCCCAATGGGTACCTGAGTCCCCACCTTCTGAGTATTGGGAAGACAATACCGCTCTATGTAGTTGGGAATAGTGATCCCACCACCTACAGTGCGAGATCGAAGACTAGCCACCTCCCCTCTGTGGGACAACCCTGTGATGAAATATATGTCATCCACCTCTAAGGAAAGTGTTTGACCATCCATGTTGAAGTTCTATGTGTCTATGTCCCAGTATTCTATCAACCGACGAAGCAATTGGTTTTGGGCCCTCAAACCCCCAATGCTACAGAATTTGAAGAGCCCACATGCTTGTAATTCTTATTACGCAGGAAAATCTTGGTGGACAACCTCATCCACAAGGTCATGCTCCCTTTCCCTCCACTCTAGAACCATCCTGGAGGAAGAAACACAAGTTGTTTAGCCTTTTACATTTAAAAAATCCACTCCACGGCCATACTCACGGGTTATTGAGAAAACAAAAGCATCTACCCATGTTCAATGCATGCGTTGACCATGGGTAGTAGGCCCTACCCGCGACCCGTATAACTATAGCCCGTGTACAGTGTCGTAGAGAAGTAGGGCTTGCCCAATAAAAAAATTGGACCACTGAAAAATGAAATAAAAACTACCAAATGAAAGAGAAGGATGAGATAGCTAACCTTCTCCAGATGGCTCGACGAACGGATGCCCATAGCTCCTAGAATCAACAACTGAAATTGTAGGTGAAAACCAACTAAAAACACTATTTGGGGTAAATTGTAAAAATGAATTGTAAATTGTAATTTCTTATTACTATTTATAGTTTTCAAAACCCACTTTTCTATAGTTTTCGTTGTTTTAAGTTGTTTTGGACTAATGTGATGTCTTGGAGTAGCATTTTGAATAGATTTCTTCGATGAGAGTTGATTTTTGATCGTTTCGTGCCTAAGACAGGTATATTTCACACCTAGCATATAAGTTAGATGTCATTTTCACATGCATTGTACATTTGACCGTTTGACTGTTTCCATTAACCCTAGGTGTGACCCTGCTTCTTAACTGACACAGAGCCTTCACACTGTTATAAAAGTGTCATTATTTGGTGGTAGGGACTGTCCGAACATGGGTTCCCTAGTTAGAACCCCATTTTGCCTTATGGCGCCCATGCCATTGTTTTTCCTTTAGATTAGGAATCCTTTGTAGTTACGTCATGACTTTGCAATAAAGACTCATACTCTACTTTGTCTTATGCTGGTCATCTCCCATAAGGAATCCCCCCTTTGTACCAAGTTGTGATTGCATTTCATCATCCTGCTTTCTTGTACACAAGTTGTTCCACTATAGCCCGCATACACGCAAATTGTTCCACCATAGCCCATGGGTACCAAGTAAAATGGTAAAAACCAATTAAAAATTACTTTTTACTCCCAAAAAGTGGTCTTAGGGTGACCTTTGGTCCTCCATATGGCCCGAAATGACTCGATGTGTCCTTTCACTTACCTTTGGAAGGTTATATATTGAGCTCTTATGGTATATGGAAGGGAGGAGAAAGAGAGCAGGATAACTCTAGTCGATTTTGTTGTGACTTGAGTCTACACTCGTTGATCCTTGTTGTTGTGAACTCCTTATGTTCACCTACCAAACTCCTTTCATAGTTTGAGTTTGCCATTACATTGAGGATTGAAGTGGTGGAGGCACAAGTGGAGAGACCTAGTTCTTGGTTCAGATTGGTTGTCAACAAGAGGTCGTATATTTTACTTCTTGTTATGAATTAATAGAAATACTCATTTTCTTGTCCAATTGATGTTGTGAATATTGTTAAATTACATTGGGTTATATTTGCTTATGATATCATGGATCATGCTATTGATTATGATAATGTATTTCACATGTTATATGCACTTGCTTGTACTTGTTGTTGAGACTAATCTGCAGGTTCAAGTGTAGAAGGTGAAATCTCAACGGGGATCTAATTCGAACATCCGGTTGAAGGTTGATCTTTTCTCCATTTTCTTAGCATTGTCATTTATATAACATTGCATTGGGAATTGAGTAGTAGTCTGCAGTCATCTGTTTGTTGTGGTCTTCCCCAAGCCATAAGAAGTTTTTCTCCATAACATTTCCCACTACAATACTTACCCATGATCGATTAAGCTATGGTCCCCATACCCAAAGTTACTTTCATATGTTGTTAGGTCATCCATGTCATCATGCTCTGAACAAAGGAAGTTTGAGTTCCCCCCCACTTTACAACCCCAGTTGTTTCCCCATCCCCATAGTATGTCAACCCCACCATCAGTACTATCATATTTTGGTTGTACACCTCACGCTCCTATCAAGGAAACATCATTGCCTTGGCAGTTGCAGGTCTCCCTCTGTCGACGCCAACCAATATATTCTAGAGGATAGAACCAGAGGTCCCTATGCCTTGGACTCATCACCATTAGTGGTTAGTGCCTACAAATCATTTTGGAAGGAGTCCTTAGTGCCTCTCCAAATGATTGTTTCTCACCTGCTCGACATCAACACCTTGATCACATCGTTGAGATTCATGCAGGGTATTGGTCCTTTCAGTTATTAGTCGAAGACCCCAGATGTCACTTGACTCTAGCACATTGATGAGTCTACTTTAGGAACAAACAATGACATGTTCCTGTGGATATCCAGGTTGTGCTTGGCGAGAGTATTTGGAAGTACCCCAGTTGTATACTTCTTCGAGTACATATTCAGATACAGTTCAGTGTACCCTTGAGACTCTGACTCACAGTTATTGAATCCATCTAGTTGTTGGATACCTTCAGATCCAACAGTTCATCAACCCTTCTGACACCTCATTCAAAATGGTTGTTGCTAATTTTCCAGTGTATCAGTTCTTCATATCATTCATGGTATGACCATGAGTATGTCCCAGCCTTGTGTCCCCTCTATACCATTATGATGTACACAAGAAGTTTATATGTATTGTTCAAGTCCCCTTTTGGGCCTCACTGTTATTTATATGTCTTAATATGAGCATGGGTATGCCCACCCCATCCATATATTGAGATTATTCCTCATTCACTATTGAGGCCATGTATTTTCAGTATTTGCAGTCTGTATGGGACCATTGTTCAAATCTCCAATCAGTCTCTTCTCTCCTCCAAACCCCAAGAAAAAAGACAAAGAAACTATGATGTCTATCGGCCATACAATGAGCTCCTTCCCTCACACATCAAGGGGCAATCTGTTAACACCCAAAAAGTGCTCACTAACTCATTTCCCTATTCACATGACCCATTTGTCCACTTTTCCTACCATTTCAGCCTCTAAAACCTCAAAAAACCTCAACTGGTCACCAAAAAGGCCAAAATCCATCTTTTTCTCCTCAAAATATTTAATTTTCCTCAAAAAATACAAAAAACCCTCCAAAGGGGTCCAAAATTCCCAAAAAATCAATTAAAAGGGAATAAAATTCAAAAATATATTCAAACAAGGAAAAAAGAGGAAAATAAAACCTAAACCATTTTTACCAATACCATTGGTTACCTTACACCATAGTTGTATTTTCCATCACCCAAAATCTAGAAAAAGGTGATAGAGGCTCCCCATTATTCATCCACATTCATCCTATCCTCATGTTGCCAAAATTACTCATGTGCTTTGCCCATCCCTTTTGAGCTTGAAGTTCTTCATTGAGAGTGAACCTTTGGCCCACCCTTGAAGCATCTTGGAGAAGAGAGAGACTATTGGAGCACTGGAGCACTACTCTGGTGCTGCTGCAAGAATTCTAGCAACCTTACCATTGAGATAAACCATTGCAAGCCATTGTTTGCTCATTAATATAAAATATCAAGTTTTTTATTGTTTCTCTCATGGATCTAGTTTTTTACTATTCTTAATCTAGATTTACTTTCTTGCACATGTTAGATTAATATTTACTTTTTACATTAGTTTTTACTGTTTGATCTAAACTGCTACTACGAAGTTAGTCAGTGCTCATTTGCACAAGCTTGGGTGAAAACCCAAGATACACTTGGAATGGAAGTCTTTGACTTATCCATTTTGTCATGAACAATATTGAGATAAGTCTTTGGATTTTTCTGTGAGGACAATCTATCAGAATAATAGAGCTGGCAACAACTTGTTATGTATTTATTATGAGCTGCTTGATTTGCTAGCAACTTTTCCACCTCAGCTGAATAAGTGGTCCCCTTAAGCCTATCTTGTATTGTAATGCACTCATTACACCTTGGAAAGGAGTTTGATTTAGAAATTTTAACATCTAGAAAATATTCTCTCATCACCTTGCTAAAGGAGGATTGTGATACTGGAGGAAAACCGATTCTTTCGATTTCATCATTAGCCATTTTTCGCAGCAAACCATGGGACATATTAGCAGGAAATAATTTCAAGGTTTTCCTTGTTCCATCTCCATTGATTAATCATGTAACATGTGGATATTTGTCTGAATTCTCTACTACAATTTTATTAATAGTAGCTACCAGTGCAGTAGTGTTCGCCCTAGATTTTTCCAAGCAACTGTTACCGTGCATAGCTCTCACATCATCATTCAAGAACATTCTTTTATAATTGAAGAAACTGCTCTTTTTTATCCAATGGCATTTATACCATGCATTTTGACAAACATCTATTGTGTCTAATCTCATTGTAAACAAGCTTCTTTTTCTGTCATCTCCTTCTTTGGACACACGAGCATTTGATCCCATAGAATTTATAACATACTGTCTTTTTGAATATCCATTCATACTATCAAATTTCTTTAGACATTCAAGTATCGATCGAAGTGGAATGTTTGATATACAAAAATTTGAGCAACAATGTTCAGTGCCAATGTTTGAAAGGAATGCACCCTGATTTATTGCAGGCCTGTAAGGTACCGATCTTGAATTTCTTTCGGAAATTTTAGTTCCAACTTGTCGCTTTACGGAATTGTATGTCCTTGTTCTATTACCTTTAACATCTGTATATTCACAATGGGGAGTACCTGGAAGGACCATCTATAAAGGAAATTCTTCAAACACATTCCAAAAGTTGACCATATCTTCGTCTGCTTTCTTTTTTAGTATAACATCCAAAGGAACATTATCGAGTTCAAGCAAATTGTCTACAGGCCATCTTATAAGGGAGCCTTCAAATACACCACAATCCTCACAATTGCAAAAGACATTATGAACTAAAATACCAAACTCACCAGCATCTAGTGCTTTGAATTGTATAATATCTCCCTAAAAAACAGTTGACACTATTCCTCGAGCAACATATTATGGATTTAAAGAACATTGATGTATCAAATTAACTTTCTGTCCCACAAACCTGACATTGTTATTTTCTCTTAATACTTTCAAAGTAGATTCAGATTTATTATTGTTGAAATTGTTTGCAATAGAAAATAAATAAAATAAAATAAATAAATAAAATAAATAAATTGTTTTTGTATTAAAATCAATGATTCTTTTAATCATCCCTACAACAAAAATTCCACTGCTCAACCCTGGACAACATGCCATACAAGAAAACACCACTTCATCCACCAGAATACCAAAGGAGAAGTCACCCAAAAATGTTCCCCCAACAAAATCAGTCCGACTCACATTTGTTACAAAACCTATAGAAATGCAATCCTTTATTTTTGAACACTTATGTAACAACTTAACTTTTCTCATAATAAAAGAAGATTTATTCTCATTTGTTATGATATGTGCTACACTCGTCGAAGTAGAAGTTGGTATATCATTCACCTCATTCTCAGTTGTTATGATATGTGCTACACTCGTCGAAGTAGAAGCTGGTATATCATTCACCTCATTCTCACGAAGAGCAGACCCAATCTGGTTAACGATCTCAGATATAGGCCATTGAATATAACCACCAACATCCTCTGACAATGTATCTGCACCTTCTGATCGATAGGGCAATGGAAGAATTGCATTTAAAGTCTTGGCAACATTTACAATGATACATCCGTCATTAATGCCGACATTCTGAAAAAAAATTCTTTCTGGAAAAGAGATTTCCTCAGCAACTTTCAATCCATTCAAAAGCAGGTCCACACATTGTTGAGTACCAAAATCCATTTCATAAACGATATCTCAAAAATAAAATAATAGTACACATTGTTTGGAACCAAAATCCAGTTCATAATCGTTTTATGAAATATAAAATAACAGGAGCACATTAAAAATCATATTTATTTTAAACAAAGATATAATATAAGTTATAATATAAAAAAAATGTCTGGCCGGACTTCCAATTTTCTGAATGGAAGGATCAACCACCCCTTCTTGCAGAATAAGCGAACACAAGAAGGATCGAATGATCCTTCTTGCAGTCTAGAAAGATTACGAAAAGAATACTGGGTAAAAGAAGCGTCTCTTGCTCATTCATTTATGACAGAATATTAAAAATGTTCAGCCTACGAATGTTAGGCCGTCAATACATGTATTTCCAAAATTGTGAACAAGGGAAGAATATTAAGCACAACAAGGGTCGGTCGACCCTTCATTTACGATATAAATTTAAATATATTTAATCTATGAAGGCTATGTCAACAATTCCCAACTTCCGACTTCCGCTATAAATAGTAGGGACCAGACATCATCTAAGTTCTAACATATAAAAATGTTTGTCCCGACTTCCATTTTCCAAAGAGAAGGATAGGTCTCCCCTTCATTTAGAAGATAATTGTGAACAACTATATCCAACAATTCATCTATATCCAGAATGGCGAAAGAAAGAAGGATTGATTGACCCTTCTTGCATTCTAGAACTATTATGAATATAATACTGGGCAGAAGAAGGGTCAGACGCCCCTTCATTTATGAGGGAATTGTAAAATTATTCAACCTACGAAGGCTAGTACATCAATTCATCTATATCTAAAATGGTGAACACCGGAATAATACTGAGCACAACTAAGTTATAACATATAAAATTGTTTTCCCCAACTTCTTTTTTCCAAGAAGAAGGATCAGACGCCCCTTCATTTAGTAGATAATTGTGAAAACCTGTATCTAGAAATTGAACGATATCCAGAATGGTGAAGACGAAGAAGGATCGAAGAACCCTTCTTGTAGTCTCAAGCTATAACGAAAAGAATATTGGGAAAAAGAAGGATCATTCGCCCCTTCTTTTACAAGGGAATTGTAAAAATAGAACTTGGAGAAAGAGCGGCCGATCTTTCTCTATGGATATTTCCACTTTCCAACAAAATGTGCGAAGCAATGTTCATATGAAATATGTGTTTAGAGTACCGATATCTACTTTAGCCACTCCGAAAAACTCATCCCTGGAGGGAGGAGCGGATGCTCTTTCTCCTCGGCATCTACTTCCAACACCCCGAAATGGAACAACCTAGCGAAAGAGCGACCTTGATTTCTTTGACAAAATTTAGACTTGACAACAAACTCTATGTAGCAAAACATTTGTAAATTTTGTTGTTCAAATGTCGAAATCTAGTCTCCAGGGTGACACGTGGAACACTCAGATTGTGCCACGTGGCTTTGATTATTCCAGAATTGATCTGTGATACACTCGGTGAAGTAGAAGTTGCTATATCATTGACCTCATTCTCAAGAAGAGCAGACCCAAAAGTATATTGTTTCTATTTTTTTTAAACAGAAAAAAAAAAAAAAAAAAAATGTTTATGTCTGGTTAATCGCAGTCAGAATCATTCCAAATAATGGCATCACTATCTGCATTGTCGTCACTATTAAATTCCTTTTCCAACACAGTATCCTTCTTAAATTTTAATTAGCATTATGGTGTGTCTGGGAAGGCATGCATGTGTTGCTTGGAATGTGTTGAATATAATTGTACCACTGATGACAAAACTATTCATTAATGACAGTTTGTAAATTTCCTTCCTTTCTCTGTTAATTGTTATTTCTAGTAATGACAGTCTGCAAATTTTCGTCATTTCTCTGTTAATTGTTATTCCAGTAAATCTTTTCCATTATGTTATTCTTCATGCTTGGATGAAAGTAATATTAAATCAGAATTCATATGTTTATGCTCTAGTTTACCGCAGCTAAGTATTCACCAATTTTCTGCTAAAATTGATATTGGATTCATTTATGACCAATGCCCAACATTAATGGACTATTTTATTTTCTTCATTATCAACCTACAAATTAAGATAGACAAGGGTATTCACCAATTTTCTGCTAAAATTCACTTAATTTTAAGAACATTTTTATCAGCTTTATCTCTTCAACTAAATGCCTTGGTATTGTATGCAAGACTCGCATGTGTTCTCATTGCATCCAACAATTTGAGTCTTACACCAAGTCCAACTACCCAATACATGGGACTTTTCTAGCCAAGATACTGTATTGGCAAACAATTATACTTTAATATTGTTTAAAGCTATTTGATTGCTTAATTTTATTCAATTAAATTAAATACTTAAATTATATATATTTATAAAATAAATGTAATCAATATTATATAAATTAAGACATAAATTATCAAATTCAAATATTTCAAATAAAGTAAAATGTTTACATAGATTAGTATACTATAGTGAATATTAACTGCAAAATGATATTAAAAAGAAGAAACATGTTTCAATTTTTCGAGTTCATTTGGCGTTATCTTTTTCCAACAAACCTAGCCAGATGCTAGAGGATTTGCAGAAAACAAAATGGAATATATGAAAATAATACGCTACATCACCAGACAGAAAACGTATGCAAGCTGGTGGCAATCGACATTAAACCTGTTAATTTTGTTAATTTATCCCAGTAATGAGTAATGCACGATTTTGCAAATATAACGATGTGAATTCATATTAATGGACTATAAGAAGATAACCACCCAGAATTGAAGGAAATAAATTCTAGAAAACTGAAGACGACAAACAAAGGTGGAAGGAAATCTAAAGAATCTAAAATGTTCAGTGACTTTAGATAACTGTGAACTTGAAACTGTCATTGCATTGATTTTTGACAACCATGGAAGATATGGATTTTTAACCCAAAGGTTGAATAAGCATGCTCTATTACAGATTTAGATTTATGGTTTGAATAATATAAATACCTGCCAATTGAAAAACTAGCAGTCGATTCTTCAAATCAATCTTACTGCTCTAGCCACCCAACACTCTTCTCGGTTCCACCTCAGCTAAAGCAAACCTCGGTCCTTAGAGAAAACAGAGCTCCAAACTGGCAAACACAGAGAGTTTGAACTTTAAGTTTCAATGTAGGCAGTGGGCAGCTAGAGCAGTGTGGTAGGATATCATCACAGTATCAATGCAGAAAACTTGGTGACATTAATTATCACAGTATGGCAGGATATCATCTGTACGTTGTGACAAGACATAAACACAATCCATTATAAACATGATGAGATTATTCACACGAGTGATACAATCCATCATTTACCATTAGCGTCGTCAGGATCACCGCCATGCCAACGTGCAAACCATTTTAAATGGTGGAAAAGATCAATGGTCATTGATAGGGCGGCAAAAGATCAACGGTCCCACATCTGTTCCGCATCCCCAACATGCATTCTAGGACAAAGGGATGGGTGGTTGTCGAATCTAAAACCGCTCTCCACGTGGCAGCACCACATGATTTCGCAAGTTGGAAGGGCGGTAAGGAAAACCACCTTCCTCCATTTGCAAAACCACCTTCTCCCATCCTTCATGGTCGCTATCACATGTGGATATGATGTGGCTGGTCCACATCACAACTTCTTCCCACCCAACGCCTCCATGTCGGGGCTCCTTCCCCTGTGTCTCCTCCACTCTAGACTTCCTTCCCACGTGGCTTCTCCACGTCAAACTGCACATGCACAATGGAAAACACCTTTCAATTACACAATCACAACATACAAGAATGAAATAAAAATGAATCAGAATCAAACGCATAAGATTAGTTATCTTTATCCAACGCAGATCCAAGCAACTGGCTGTGTAAGAGTGCTTTTCCACATAGCATCAATATAAATGTGTGGTTGTTTATCAGTTGCAGAAATAGATAAAATGAGTTAAACGAAGAAATTCATTTAACACATAATAACACATGAATCGTATATTAATAGAAATCCAACATACAGATCAATGCATTCATTAAATTGGCAACATAAAATATAGTTCATAGAAATTTGACAAATTATCCAAAAAAGATGGTGAAGAGAAACCGACTGAATTTCATTAATTATGCAAAAAATTACAATGACTCAATACATAAACATTAGAATAAATTTACCTAATACATAATAACATCCAAACAGTGAGTTAAGAAAAATCTGAACCAACAAATTAGATGCATTCATAAATTGCAAAGACAACAAATAATTGTTTCAATACACGAAGTGAAGGAAATCAAAAATTTATCAAAGAAATTTGATAAATCAAACAAAAGAGATAGCTACTCATAACAGAGGAGTGGCAATGCTTTTCAAATAATTCAGAATAGAGGCAAGGTAGCTACTCATTTACAATCAAAGATATGTTTGTCCGATGATAAGGAAGAAAATAAGAACAGTCCATCAACACAGAGCATTATTAAATGAATTCTACATTAACTTTAGTAGAAAATGGTTTGTGGATGCTTGGAATCAAAGAAACAAAGCATAATCATATGAATTCTTCCTCAATATACACATATGCAAACATGATGAAGTATATAACTTTCCTTGATATTTGTCCTCTCTCCTCATGGTGCCATCCTCCTCCCAAAAGAGAGGAAGTCCCTTCTTGAATAATGGATCAAACATTTCTTTGAAGAGTTTTACTTGATGTGCTAAAATGTCTATCCTTGCCTGAATTGTGTTCATCTGGTGATACTTATTCACCACCTTCTTTTCCCAAATAATAGTAGACACTCTATCCTTTATGTTGGTTGTTTTCACCTCATCCTCTGTCAGCCCATTCAGAAATTGTATGGCCTTTTCTGCACACTCCATGGGATTCTTGTTCAACTTTTCCTTGACTGTTGTTATGTTTTTCCTGGCTAATATTATTACAACCTCTTTGTCCAAAATGAAATTGAGATATGGCCTCAATTTCTCTGCCTTTGCAATAATGTCATCCCAAATGACTTGCTTTGCTTCCTGTAGGGAGATCTCACCTGTAACCTACTTTATTAATTCATCATATTTCACCTGTAGCCCTAGGTACTTAGCTTCCCAAGCCTTTCCCTCCTGCTCTTCTTCTGAGACTCTGCTCCTCAGCTATGTGTTCTTCTTCTGCAACCTTTCCACTTCTAAGTATTTTAGTCTTTTCTGTGACATAACCTGCACAATGAAGAAATCAAACGATTCTATGGAGGAGGGTGTGGCCATGTTCTCCAACTCTTTGCTCTTCTCCTGCAGTTTCCTTTCAAGGTCTTCAGACTTAGCTTTCCACTTCTTTTCACTTTCCACCATGAGATCCATATCACTCAGCCACAGCTTCTCCTTCTCTTCAAACTTCAACAGCCTAGCTTTGTAGTCTATTAGTTCCTCTTGTAGCTTTTCTCTCTTCTCCTCCAGCTCTTAGTTCCTCTTGTAGATTTTCTCTCTTCTCCTCTAGCTCTGCCAATTCAGAAGCTTCTACCAGTTGGATGGAGGGGATCTTTAGATTCTTTTGCAATAATTGAATGGTGTTGTCTTTGTCATCCAGCATCTTTTGTATACTAGCCTTCTTATCTTCTTGGATTTCAGTAGCCAACAATGCATTTTGTAGATTTTTTATTTGTGTCTTGTGGGATTTATTCTCCACTCTCTCTAGTCTAAGCTAATTTTGAACCTTACCCTTACTGACTTGCAATTTTGACAGTTCTAGGGAATCCTTTAGTAGTTTGGCATAGATAACCTCCCAAGTCTCCTTGTGCAAGTTGATCATATCAGGAAAAATAATATCTTCCAAGTTCACTTTCAGTTCAGTGGCTTTGTTTTTGGTAGACAAGGCCAAGTTCAAGGTGTTCTGGGCATAGCTCCTGCTAGCTACCAAAGACACATATTTATTTGAAATATGCCTCACCTATTCATATAGCTTAGACTCTTCTGAGGTTGCTTCTTTGCTCTCTTTGTACTCACCCAGTAGCTCTTCTCTACTCCTGTTGAGTGCAGCAGGTTCAGTGGATGTTTGGATGAATACATATTCTTTGACCTCAAAATCAGGCAGCTTAATCTAAACCTATTTCTTTTTTCCTTGACCTGTTGACACCTGTACAATCTGCTGCTCAGGTTTTTGCACTTTCTGCCATTTGGGAGCTCTTTATGTGTCATCATCTATATCCATGACATCAATCTTTTCCAACTTGTTGGTTTCCCTAGAGCCACTAGCAAGGGGTATAGTTTCTTCAACCGCTAGGACCAGGATGGAGGTGCTAGGTAGTGGAGACGTGGATTTTGGTACCATGGAGGTGGATTCATCCTGTACATCTACCTCCATCTGCTCTTTGCCAAGATATTATAACCAATTTGTAGCCTCATCCAACAAGCTCAAAATGTTCAAAACCCTTTCTATTGCTTTCTTTCCTTCTATCTGATATGATATGGTGGGGGTCATAGCTTATAGCAGCCTTGGTTTGAAGCCCCATGTCTCACATCATACCTTCAATGGTTGGAAGGACAGTCTTGTTTTTAACAATGAATGGACCTAAATCCCATTGAAAGGTTATATCTGAGGCCTTCTTTTCCTCCAGGAAATGCTCAACTTCCACCTTCAGCTTCTTCCTGAGTAATTCCAGTGTAAATAGTCTAGGGGTTAGAAAAGAGGGCAGTGAATAAAGTGCATGGGAAAAGCCGTAAACTCTAATTGTTGTGATGTGTTCTCAGAGGAACCAGTCGCCTATCTTCTTTTTTGGAGAAGGATGCAGCATCTCTTTCATTTCTGCTAATACTTTGGGCAGCTTCCTTTGAAAGATAACATTGTGGACTTCCGACATGATGTTGTTCATGAACTAAGCGTATTCTGTGAGTGTCTCTCGAGTGAGCATCAGCTCAAGCATCTGTAAATTCTCTTCATTAAAGGATATAAACATTCTCATGAGGTATGATTGGAATTTGAAGCTTCTAGTTTTGGGGAACTCCACTAGCTAAGAATGAATATTCTCAGCTAGGGCCACATCAAACCTAAGATAGGCACATTGGATGGACCGTCTGGGCTCCTTAGGCTGAAGAGGACATGTGCTCATGACAAAAAGTAGGCTTATCAAAGGTTCAGTGATATATTGGTCTGTATCTAATCCTAGGAACTGAGCCAGCATGGTTATAACTATTGGTTGTGGAGCTAGATCTTCTTGTCTCATGGATGATATTGTCTTAGCCATGCAACCTGTGGTATTTTTCCCATTGTATTTTCCCTATAAAAGAAAGATATTGTAATACGGCTAGGGTTGATGTATTAGATTTTATTCATTGTAAAGATCTCTAAGATCAGGAGAGAGACTATGAGACAGTGAAGAGGAAGTGTAGCGGCTGTGCTGCAGGTTGTATCCCTTCACCTTGATGGATGGTAATAATAATAAGGACTGGCAAATTCAGTGTGGACGTAGCCCAAGTTGGGGTGAACCACGATATATCTGTGTCTCTCTTATAATGTGTGTGTGATTATATTTTCATTTCTGTTTATTGTTATTGCTCTGCGATCCTATTTTTCTAACAATAACACATTTGGACTCCTCTCTAAACAAACTTACTTCACCAGGGAAAGGTTGGTTCTGGACGGAGACATTAGGCAGCAGGCTATCATGGAAGAAACTTTGCTTAAGCTCGGCATGGGCCTGTCTGAGATACTAAATTAGGGATTCTTCCATGTATGCTTTGGATTTCTGGCAGAACTCATCTAGGATAGATAGGGCTTTCCTAACAGTGAGGTGGTTGACTTGGCATAGGATTCTAGAGCTGGATGTGCCCACAATCACCCTCTCATAGGAGGAGTAATTGGTGGCGCACCAGTCGATGAACTCAGGGAAATTTGGGGTTTGGTTGATTGCAAACAAATGAAAAAATGACTAGTAAACTTTATGTACATCAATATCCCCCTCCCTAATCAGATTCAACATCTTTAACATAAGTCAACTCTTTCAATAATCAACATATTCATCATACTATAATTCAACTCCATCAAGAACAACTACACACATTTTGAGGAGAGCAAGTGGTTCATGTACATAAATGCACACCACTACCCACCCTACTAGAGGAGTGTTGGTATACACAAATGCAAACCAAAAACCCCATACTACCCATGGTTTCTAGAGGTGAATGTGTGCATTTGTGACTTATCATTAACACTCACCAAAGTCAAGAACTTAAATAGTTAGCATACTCATCATAATGATCATATTCAAAAAATCAATAATTCACTAAGTAAACATAGACGACATTCAACATAGCTAACTCCATCAACAATCAACATATCTAACTCCATCAACAATCAACATAGCCAACAAAGTAGACAAAATACACTATGAACATAGTTAACTTAATCAACTCCTTGTTGATGCCTCGGGTGTGCAGGGTAAGTGCAAGGTGTTGGAATGGGTTCCAAGGCACACAACAGGGTATGAAAACCCAACCAAAGGGTTCGAAAGACCCTACGCAAGCGCAATTGTTAAATTTTGAGCATTAATTCATAATACTCTAGGATCTTTACTGAGAGAACAACATATATAGTATATCAATGCATGACAATCACTATATGACAAGCATCACAAGAATCAAAAGCATAAGAGACAAGAGACACAAAGTTTCCGTGGGGAAAACCCTAAGGTGAAAAACCCCACAACTTCCTCAGAGATAGAGAGAGCAATGG
This sequence comes from Larix kaempferi, assembly GCA_027924585.1. Classification (NCBI taxonomy): domain Eukaryota; kingdom Viridiplantae; phylum Streptophyta; class Pinopsida; order Pinales; family Pinaceae; genus Larix; species Larix kaempferi. The sequence continues at coordinate 3,913,710 of BSBM01000104.1, forward strand.
CTCAACCAAAGTACAACCAAATAACACTGAGATAGTCTCCTAGTAGCAAATGATCCTCCTCCTCACTAGTGCGCCACTTTCTGAGTGAGAGTGAGTTACTTTTCCAAATGAATAAAATAGAGATCTCCGATCTCTATTTATACTAACCTTTTTTCCCAGTGACCTTATGGGGCCGACTTGTCTAGCTAGGTACATCCACATTATATTATATATAATTCAGGGCTGACCCCACCTGGTGGTCAAATAACCCATCGGCAAGTACACACACTTGCGACACTTGTCAATCCACATGACGACACTTCGTTATAGAGGAATAACACATCTCTTATAAGGGTACAATAAATATATATAAAATACACAGATGAAATACATTCTGAAGTTACATATACATCAACACTCCCTCTTAACTAGGAAGGTATTTCTCGACACAGATCTGCTAGACAAGTCTTCTTCTCAGGATCATCGTCATCTATGCATCATCACTGCTGCTGCTATCTCAACCAATCTCTGACTCTACTCGTCATAGGAAGTTCTACAGAGCCAATCCTTTTACATACTGGATGTAGGCCCACCACCTGCAGGTCTTCATCATCACTGGCCATACTGTGGAATCCTCAAGACTTATTATGTGCATCACAAAACATTAAAAGAGTCTCTTGACTAGCAAGAACTCTAAAGAGCATCTGAGGCCTTTTTCATCCTGTCTAGATCTCCAAGACTTATTACATGTGACCCCACCACAAAACCTCGCAAGAGCATCCCAGGCTGTTGCGAGCATGCAGCTCTACCTATAGGATCTCCTAGGGCACGAATTACATGTGGTCATGGAAAAACCTCGCAAGAGCATCCCATGACTGATTACGGGCACATAGCCCAACCTATCAGATCTCCCAGGGAACCGAATTATATGCCATAGGATAAAACCTCGAAAGAGCATCTGCCAGATATCTCAGGGCACCGAATTACATGCCATAGGAAAAACCTCGAAAGACTATCTACAGATCTCCCAAGGCACCGAATTATATGTCCTCTCAGAGAAAAACCTCGAAAGAGCATTTTCCAGATATCCCGGGGCACTGAATTACATGCCATAGGCAAAACCTCGAAAGACTATCTGCAAATCTCCCAGGGCACCGAATTACATGCTCATCTGCACAACTTGATCCATGTCCATAGAGTATCAACCTAATACTCATCATACATAATCCTGATGTACACATGATCATCCTGATCATCATCACTGCAACATCCTACTGCATGTCATATGGAGCAACATCTTGAAGCTCATCATCCATGATCATCCTGATCATCATCACTGCAACATCCTGCTGCATGTCATCTAGAGAAACATCCTGAAGCTTGTCATCCATGATCATCCTGATCATATAATGCATCTACCTGATGCATACCAAGTATCTACCTAATACATATCATCATACATGATCCACATGATCATACAATGTATCCACGTGATACAAATACAAATACATGATACATATCACCATACATGATCCACCTGATCATACAATGTATCCACTTGATACATATACAGATACCTGGTCCAAGCATCCAACATGATGCGTATACAAAAATACATATACATGATCCAACCGATCATATCCAGCATCCAACATGATGCGTACATACATATAAATGATCCACCTGATCATATCTAGCATCCAACATGATGCATACATACATATAAATGATCCAACTGATCATATCCAACATCCAACATGATGCATACATATAAATGATCCAGCTGATCATATCAAAGTAGAAACCAGAACATCATCCTGATGCTCATCATCCAGCACTTACATCCACATCCATGTGAAGGATCCTCCTTCCAACATGCTTGGAATGGCTTCAACAGATGTGTCCATCACTTCTTCCTCGAACTGTCCTCGATCTGAAGAATACCAAGCCACTCTCTGAAGTACTTGAACTTCACCCTGGCCAATGGCTTCATCAGCACATCTGCAACCTGCTCGTCCGTCGCAACATACAGGAGCTTCACGGCTCCTCTCTACACCATATCCCTGATATAGTGATATTTGATCTCTATGTGTTTCGACCTATCATGAAACACTAGGTTCTCGGACAGCTTCACACAACTCTGGTTATCACAGAAGATACCAGTAGCTCCCAATAGGAGATCAAATAACTCATACAGTAGCTTCTGTAGCCATACTTCCTCACAACTAGCTGAACAGGCTGCAATATACTATGCCTTAGCTGTACTTAGTGCTACACAGGACTGCTTCCTGCTAAACCAAAAGTTCACACCTGATCCCATACTGAAGCAGCACCCATATGTGCTCTTCCTATCTGTAGCACTGCCAGCCCAATCTGAATCAACATAACCCTGTAGATTAAACTTTTGATTCACTTCATACTTGATCCCATAGTCTGTTGATGTATATGTAACTTCAGAATGTATTTCACATATATGTATATTGTATTCCTATAGAGATGTTATTATTCCTCTATACGGAAGTGTCGTTATTTATATTGTAAGTGTCATGACTTATACATGATGGGTTATTAGACCACCTTGTTTGGGGTCGGCCCTGTATAAGTCATGTGGGTCAAAGGGTTATTAGACCACCCTATTGGGGGTCGGACATGTGGGTCAAAGGGTTATTAGACCACCCTATTGGGGGTCGGCCCAGTCAGCATTATGTTATGTGGTTAAGTTCGAGCCTACATGAGTTAGGTAAAAAGGCAAGTCAAGTCAAGTATAAATAGAGTGCGGGAGGCACTCTATTTGATCACTCACTTCTCACACATGCACTCAAGGAGGAGTGGCACACTTATGGAGGAGGAGGATCTGCTGCTAGGTTGTGTCTATCTCTCATGGTTGGTTGTATCATTGCTCTATCTATCTCTGAGGAAGTTATTGGGGTTTTTCACCTTTATGGTTTTCCCCAAGTAAATCTTTGTGTCTATTGTGTGCTTGCATTATTGTCTCCATGATTGATATGCTGTAGATATGTTGTACATGTTGTTCTCTCAGTTAAGATCCTAGATCAGATTGAAGTAAATTCTGAAAATTTAACATGGTATCAGAGCTAGCCTGAAAGAAGGCATGATATGGCATGTATGACACTTGTTGCACTCACGATGCTAGGGCTTGATATAGCAAAAACCAGTCATCGTAGAATTTTCACTATAAATCCGTTTTGGTGAAGTTTTCGGATCTGAAATTGTTATAGGCCAAATCTGAGATCCCCATGTACCTTGTGTCCAAAGGAAAACCTCTAATTCGTTGTACTTTGTGATTTATGATCTGTACAATATAGGGTTTCTGCCTCTTCCAGATCTGAGTAAAAATCAGGTGACCTTGGGAAAAAGGTCATAACTTGGGCTAGGAAGCTCCAAATTAAATTTTGTGAAAAGTGACAGGTAGTACACAGACTGTACTATCTCAGAAAACTTTTTTAGAGGCCGAAGTTGAACCAGTGACACGTGGAATTCCGTACAAGTTCGATCTCCTGTATTATCCCAAAAATAGGTCACGTTGCGACACTTGGAATAACTCTCTCTTAGAGAGTCCAATTGAGGTCAGACCTGTCAGGATGAAAGATAATAGGGCGAGATATCTTAGAAAACTTTTTTAGAGGCCGAAGTTCAAACAGTGACACGTGGCACGCCGTACAAGTTCGCACTCCTGTATTATCCCAAAACAGGTCACGTTGCGACATTTGGCATAAATCTCTCTCAGAGAATCCAATTGAGGTCAGACCTGTCAGGATGGAAAGGTAACAGGTCAGGCTATCTCAAGAAACTTTTTTTTAGACCCTGTGGATTGAAAAGTTTAGAGTTACACCAGAAACAATCAGGTACATATTTCTATCAAAACAGAATTATTTTTGAGTACCTTCATTCATGGCTTCCGGAATTTAGGGCTTTGGAGAAAGTTGGAATTTTTGTAATCGGAGACCACGGCTGAATGCTACTCATCAAAATAAAAATTTAGAGACCAAGATCAGAATTTTTGGTTGGGAAAAAGGCCGGGTTTGATCAGACCCTAGTTCGGGACTTTGATCAGAAAAGTGGAAAATTAGGGCTTTTGTAAAAATGGGAATTTTTGAAATTTGTGACCACGGCTGGAAGCTCCTTAGAAAAATAGAATCTTAGAGATTTGGATCAAACATTTTGATTGGGAAGAAGAGTGGGCTTCATCAAACCCTAGTTCAAGGTCACGTCCAGTGAATCCAGAAGTTTCAAAGGCAAAATTGAGGAGTGAAACTTTGCAGTTTTCAAATTCTGAATATATCAGCTTGATCAGCTCATCAAGGCGCATATTTATATCCTTTCGGAAGTTTGAATTTTTGGGGTTTCTCTGACAAACCCATATCTAGCTCCAGGTCCAGTTCTTGCAAATCAAGTGGATAGGGTTAATCCTAGAAGAAGATGGATTGGTCACCTACATAAGTGAAGGAGTTCTTGTTTCAGAGGGAGATGAGGCTAAGGCTTTACATAAGGAGATAACAAGCGATCTCGACAGGTATGACTCATCGATGTATGTTTTGAGATTTGTTCATGATTAAGTTTATGGTATGTTTGTCTTCATGTTATTACGGTTAGTACAATCTTGATTTTAGATTTGTCGTATCACCTTAACAAAATTATGAATGCATGATAGAAGATATTCATTGATTAGGGTATTGACACTTATGATTGTACTAATGCATTATGGTGTTTTATGAGGTTTATGTTGTCTACTAACATGAAAGGTACACCAAGAAAGACAAATCATGTTCCAGTTCAAGAACATATGATCATGATGACATGAGGATAAAGACTCATCCATTGTTATGGATCTCATAGAAGATCCATTTACGAGGTATGTATAACTTGGTTTTATAATGGCTAACCTATGAGATATACAGGTTACTAGCACAAGTCATTGAAGAAGAACAAGAAGACATCATGTGAGTATGTTAGACATAACTAACTAGCAGGCTAATCCAGGTATGTTTTTCCTATATCAAGCTAGAATCCTACCTTGTGTTAGGATCTTATATTGTTGTGTTGTTGATAATGATTATTCATCAAGTCATAAGTTTGAATAATCATGGTTGTATGCATATTATGTTTCTTACCATAATTGATGATATGACTAACCAGAAGAATCATGAAGGTATAGGTTTGAATAATCACAGGTTTTATGCATATTATATCTCTTATCTTGATTGATGATTCAACTAACCTGAAGAGTCATAGGTTTGAGTAATTACAGGTTTAGACATGTTATGTTTCTTATGATTTGAATAACCATAAGAATCCCACATAAACCTTGAATGCTAATGCTTATTATTTCTGTTTGAAATTATCATGACTATACATGCTTGAGATTATTGTGTTTTAATAGTATACTAATGAATGTATGATTTTATATGAGATCACAAGGATAACACAATCATGATACTAATAAGCATGCATAGGGACCAAGGATGAATATGAGTTCAAGAACAGGTAATTCAGGAAGCAAAGATAAAGAGGGAGCACACTTCAGTTGCTCCTGCAAGAAAGCAAAGGAGCACACTCCAGTTGCTCCTGCAAGAAAACAAAGGAGCACACTCCAGTTGTTCCTGCAAGAAAGCAAAGGAGCACACTTCAGTAGTTTCTGCAAGGATGCAGATATTCAGAGGGAGTTGACCATCTTTCTACATTCCACAATAGAAAGGTGTAGAAGAAGCTACTTCGGATTAGGACTCCAACAGCTCCTGCAAGGAAGCAAAGAATCAGAGGGAGTCCACCCAACGAACAAAGAAAGATAAGTATTTTAATCATCATTTCTTGCATATTTGTTTGTTTAAATAAAACTGTTCAATAATGTATATACTGATGTTCCTAGAATTAGGTTGTGTATTATGCATATTAGAATAGTTGCATTGATGAACAGTATACTACTAATATACATGGGTAAGTGGCCTATGGCACTGTACAACATTCCATTGCTACTTATCTAGAATGAAACCTCTTTGCTGACATGTTGGGAGTTGTGCACACTCTTAACAATGTTCTGGTAGAGATTGGAAGGCATCTAGAAAGTTACAGGATATGGATAAATGTTGTATTGAAGCATTGGCTAAGATAATTGCATGACTGTATGACATATTTCTTTATGTGTAAGAATTTATTCTGAAAACTATGAGATGTTTCTAATCATGCAATTTAACCTGTTTTGTAGGAAAGACCGCATATCTTCACCTACAAAAGGACTACAACATTTGTTCCAGCAACAAAGATATTTATTGAAGATATTGAAGTTCCCAGGATCTGGGATGAAGAAATGGAATGCCATGATCCGTCGATCATGAAGAATGATGTCTGGGATGTAGTCCCAAGACCTGAAGGGAAGTTTGTTATGACTTCCATATGGAACTATCAGATCAAGCATGTTGCAGATGACAGCATTGAGAAATATAAAAGTGATGAAATAGAAGATGCACTAGATGGATTTCAAGACAGCATGGTGTAGTCATATATGTGTGCAGAACTTGGTATGGTAGGATAGACAGCTTTCTATCCATTTTGGGCTTTACCAAGAGTAAAGTGGATTCCAACCTTTACTACAAGGTTGAGGAAGGCAATCCAGTGATACTACTTTTGTATGTGGATAACTTGTTTGTTACAGATGAAGATAGATTGATTGCCGACACGCAGCGAAAGCTTGATGTTGAGTTCGAGATGAAGAACTTGGGGATGATGCACTATTTGTTTTTGGCATGGAGGTGTGGCAGAGTACAGATGGAATATTCCTTGGACAAGGGAAGTATGCATTAGAAATCCTGAAGAGGGTCAGGATGATGGATTGCAAGGCCATGAGCACACCTATGGCATCGAATCTGAAGATTCTATGTGATGCTTCATCTGATCCAGTTGATGTTTCTATGTATTGTCAGATGATTGGGTCCTTGATGTACCTGACGAACATGAGATCAGATATTTGCTTTGCTGTGAACACATTGAGCCAGTTCCTCACAGATCCGAGGAGTGTTCACCTGGTTGCTGTAAAGCATGTTCTGAGGTACCTGAAGGGTACAGTGGATTATGGGCTCAGGCATGAGGCGAATCAAAAGTTTAACCTACAGGATTATGTTGATTCAGATTGGGCTGGCAGTGCTGCAGATAGGAAGAGCACATCTGGGTGCTGCTTCAGTATGGGATCAGGTGTGATCTCTTGGTTTAGCAGGAAGCAGTCCTGCGTAGCACTGAGTACAGCTGAGGCAGAGTATGTTGCAGCCTGTTTAGCTAGTTGTGAGGCAGTATGGCTATGGAAGCTACTGTCTGAGTTATTGGATCTCCCATTGGAAGCTACTAGTATCTTATGTGATAACCAGAGTTGTGTGAAGCTGTCCGAGAACCCAGTGTTTCATGACAGGTCGAAACACATAGAGATCAAATATCACTATATCAGGGATATGGTGCAGAGAGGAGCTGTGAAGCTCCTGTATGTTGCGACGGACGAGCAGATTGTAGATGTGCTGACGAAGCCACTAGCCAGGGTGAAGTTCGAGTACTTCAGAGAGGGGCTTGGTGTTCTTCAGATCGAGGACACTTCGAGGAAGAAGTGATGGACACATCTGCTGAAGCCATTCCAAGCATGTTGGAAGGGGGATCCTTCACATGGCTGTGGATGTAAGCGCTGGATGATGAGCATCAGGATGATGTTCTGGTTTCTGCTTGGATATGATCAGTTGGATCATGTGTATGTATTGGACCATGTATCTGTATATGTATCAGTTGGATACATTGTATGTATCAGGTGGATACATTGTATGATCAGGTGGATCATGTATGGTGATATGTATCATGTATTTGTATTTGTATCAGGTGGATACATTGATGATCAGGAGGATCATGTATGATGATATGTATCAGGTAGATACTTGGTATGCATCAGGTAGATGCATTGATGATCAGGAGGATCATGTATGATGATATGTATTAGGTAGATACTTGGTATGCATCAGGTAGATGCATTGATGATCAGCTGGATCAGGTATGATGACATGCAGCAGGATGTTGCAGTGATGATCAGGATGATCATAGATGACGAGCTTCAGGATGTTGCTCCAGATGAAATGCAGTAGGACGTTGCAGTGATGATGATCAGGATGATCATGGATGCATCAGGATGATGTATGGTGAGTATCAGGATGATACTCTATGGCCGTGGATCAGGTTGTGCAGATGAGCATGTAATCCGGTGCCCTAGGAGATTTGCAGATGGTCTTTCGAGGTTTTGCCTATGGCATGTAATATCGGTGCCCTGGGACATCTGGCAAATGCTCTTTCGAGGTTTTGCTCTGGGAGGACATGTAATTCGGTGCCCTGGGAGATCTGCAGATAGTCTTTCGAGGTTTTTCCTATGGCATGTAATAGCGCCCTGGGATATCTGGCAGATGGTCTTGCGAGGTTTTGTCCTATGGCATGTAATAGCACCCTGGGAGATCCGATAGGTTGGGCTGTGTGCCCGTAATCAGTCCTAGGATGCTCTTCCGAGGTTTTGCCATGACCACATATAATAGCACCCTGGGAGATCCTACAAGTTGGAGTTGTGTACCCGTAACATCCTGGGATGCTCTTTCGAGGTTTTGTGGTGGGGTCACATGTAATAGCGCCCTGGGAGATCCTATAATTAGAGTTGTGTGCTCGTAACATCCTGGGATGCTCTTTCGAGGTTTTGTGACGCACGTAATAAGTCCTGAGGATTCCACAGTATGTCTAGTGATGATGAAGACCTACAGGTGGTGGGCCTACATCCAATATGAAAAAGGACTGGCTCTGTAGAACTTCCTATGACGAGTTGATTCAGAGATTGATTGAGATAGCAGCAGCAGTGACGATGATGATTATCCAGTGACGATGATCTAGAGAAGATGACTTGTGCAAGAAGAACTGTGCTGAGAAATACCTTCCTAGTTAAGAGGGAGTGTTGATGTATATGTAACTTCGGAATGTATTTCACATATATGTATATTGTATTCCTATAGAGATGTTATTATTCCTCTATACGGAAGTGTCGTTATTTATATTGTAAGTGTCATAACTTATACATGATGGGTTATTAGACCACCTTGTTTGGGGTCGGCCCTGTATAAGTCATGTGGGTCAAAGGGTTATTAGACCACCCTATTGGGGGTCGACCATGTGGGTCAAAGGGTTATTAGACCACCCTATTGGGGGTCGGCCCAGTCAGCATTATGTTATGTGGTTAAGTTCGAGCCTACATGAGTTAGGTAAAAAGGCAAGTCAAGTCAAGTATAAATAGAGTGCGGGAGGCACTCTATTTGATCAATCACTTCTCACACATGCACTCAAGGAGGAGTGGCGCACTTATGGAGGAGGAGGATCTGCTGCTAGGTTGTGTCTATCTCTCATGGTTGGTTGTATCATTGCTCTATCTATCTCTGAGGAAGTTATTGGGGTTTTTCACCTTTATGGTTTTCCCCAAGTAAATCTTTGTGTCTATTGTGTGCTTGCATTATTGTCTCCATGATTGATATGTTGTAGATATGCTGTACATGTTGTTCTCTTAGTTAAGATCCTAGATCAGATTGAAGTAAATTCTGAAAATTTAACATAGTCCACTATACCCTTTAGGTACCTCAGAAAATGCTTTACAGCAACCAGGTGAACACTCCTCGGATCTGTCAGGAACTGACTCAATGTGTTTACAACAAAGCAAATGTCTGGTCTCGTGTTCGTTAGGTACATCAAGGACCCAATCATCTGACGATGCATAGAGAAATCAACTGGCTCAGATGAAGCATCACATAGAAGCTTTAGATTCAATTCCATAGGTGTGGCCATGGCCTTGAAATCCATCATCCCAAATCTCTTCAGGATATCTACTGTGTATTTCCCTTGTTCAAGGAAGATCCCACCTGCACTCTGCCACACCGCCATACCTAGAAAATAGTGCATCATTCCCAAATCTTTCATATCGAATTCAGCAGCAAGCTTCCTCTTAGTATCTGCAATCAGTCTATCATCTCCTGTTACAAATAAGTCATCCACATACAGGAGTAGAATCACAGGATTCCCTTCCTCAACCTTGTAGTAAAGGTTGGAATCTGCTTTACTCTTGGTAAAGCCCAAACTAGATAGGAAACTGTCCATCCTACCATACCAGGTTCTGGGAGCTTGCTTCAAGCCATACAAGGCTTTCTTCAATCTGCACACATATGACTCCCTATCATGTATTTCAAAACCGAGTGGTCGTTCCACATATACTTCCTCTTCAACTACACCATTCAAGAAAGCAGTCTTGACATCCATTTGGTGTATTTTCCATCTCATTGCTGCAGCCAAGGGAAGTAATGTTCTGATGGAAGTATACCTGGCTACAGGTGCAAAATTTTCTTCATAATCTATTCCCTCTTTCTGAGAGAAGCCACGAGCTACGAATCTTGCCTTGTATTTCTCTACACTGCCATCTGCAGCATGCTTGATTTTGTAGATCCATTTGGAAGTCACAACAGACTTCTCTTTAGGTCTTGGGACAACATCCCAAACATCATTCTTCATTATTGATTGGTATTCCTCAACCATGGCATCCTTCCATTCTTTCTTTTCCACTGCTTCTTCATAACTGGAAGGCTCTTTCTTCATAATGTCACAGAGTAAAGCAACATAGCTGGTATGTGATCTGGTTCTCTTCTTTGCTCTGTGTTCTTCTTCTAGAATGCCAAATCTTTCCGCACCTTGAATGAGCTCTCTAGCCCATGCAGGTTTCCTCTTGTGAGAGTTATCCTCACGGGGTGGATCTATAGGTTCGTGTGGATCTTCAAACTCACGAACAACTTCTGGAACTGCTTCAGTCATGGTAGTGTCTTGAAATCTGGTTTCCTTAGGTTCTTCATAAACTTCGATAGGTGCCTTCCTTGATTTGATGAATGCTTAGTTTTCATCAAATGTTACATCCCTGCTGACATCAATCTTCTTGAACCCTGGAAAGTATATCCTGTAAGCCTTCGAGCTTTCACTGTAACCCACAAAGATACCCTTCTTTCCTGAAGGATCTAGTTTAGTCCTCTTTTCCTTTGGGACATGAGTGTATACTGGACAACCAAATATTCTGAGATGGCTGACTTCAGGTTTCTTACCAGAAAAGACCTCTTCTAGTGTCTTGTTGTCCAATATCTTATGGAGTGTTCTGTTCTGCACATATACAACTGTTCTAGCTGCTTCTGCCCACAGATGCATAGGTATATCTTGGTCATGTAGCGTTGCCCTTGCTGCTTCCATGATAGTTATGTTCTTCCTTTCTGCAACTCCATTCTGTTGAGGATTATACAGAGCATTCAACTCCCTCTTGATCCCTGAATCACTACAAAGCTTCTTGAAGTCACTTGAGGTGAATTCTCCACCATTGTCGGATCTAAATGTTTTGATCTCCTTGTCAGTTTGATTCTCCATCAAGGTTTTGAATTCCTTGAATTTATCAAACACCTCATCTTTGCTCTTCAAGAAGTATACCCAAGTCTTCCTGGAGAATTCATCAATAAATGAGACATAGTAAACATACCCACTCAAGGAACTGGATGACATAGGACCACATACATCTGAGTGGATGATTTCCAGGATGTCTTTTGCCTTGCTTTCACTGCTTGGGAAAGCCTTCTTAATATTCTTACCTTTTGCACATCCTTTGCAAACACCTTCATGTTTGGTCTTGATTTCGGGAAGACCCTCTACTGCCTTGCTTGCAATTAGAAGTGCTCTATAGTGCATATGAGCAAGTATTCTGTGCCAAAGTTCACTTGGATCCATGGATTCATTTACCATGGCATGTTCAGGTTGTCCCTTCAATTTGTACAGACTTCCCTCTTACTCTCCAATCACTACTGCATCATCTATTCTTTTTTCCTTTAGCCACATTAGGACTTATCCATCCACAAATGAAACCCTCATACCTTTTGCATCCAATGCAGAGATGGAGAGTAAGTTCTTCTGGAGCCCAGGTACATAAAGGACTTCTTTCATCTTCAAGGATTTTACAGAATCTAGGTTGTAGGAGGCTTCACCACTTCCTTTGATTGGGTATTGATAATCATCCCCAAGTTTCACCTTATAGGGTGATTCATGTTCAGATAGGTTCACAAAAGATTCCTTAAACCCATTCATGTGTTTGGAAGCCCCACTGTCAATTAACCAATCATTACAACCATGGGAGATAGTACCTGTGAGAGTAGAGATCAGAACATACTCTTCTTCACTTGATGAGTCATCATCACTATCACTTTCTTCCCTAGCCTTCTTCTTTGGGGGTTCATCATCTTCGGCAGCATGAGCATGAAACCTTCTTTTGTTTCCCTTCTTCTTCTTATTGTTGTTATTATCCCTTTTGTTCTTGGGACAATCTGAAGCAAAGTGACCCTTCTCATTGCATGTGAAGCATCTTAGGTCCTTCTTACTCTTTTGATAGGATCTATTGTGGCGAGGGTGCTCCTTCTTGGTTTTGCTTCTTTTGGTGTGAGTTGCAAGAGCTTGATCTTCACCTCCCATCTTTTCCTCACGAGCTATAAGTCTAGCTTCTTCTTGAGAGCATTCTTCCTGCAATATGTTGAAGGAGATCAGCTTCTTCCTTGCACAAATTCCTTGAATGAATGAATCCCATGACCTGGGTAGGCCATTTAGAGTGGTCATCACCACTTCACCATTCTCCACCATTTTATCCACTGCTTCTATTTGTTCCTTGATCTGGGAGACCCTTGAAAAATAAGATTGAATGGTTTCTCCAGTCTGAAACTTTACTCCTTTCAATTGGTTCGGCAGGGTCATCTTCTGATTTATGTTCTTTCCTTCAAATAGCTTGGTCAAAGATTCAAACATCTCCTTGGGTGTCTTAAGAGAAGACACATGGGGTATGAGATGGTCTTTGATGGAATCATCAATGATTCTCTTTGCCTTGACCAAGTTCTTCTTATGCAATACCTTGGCCTCTTCATCCTCTGGGATAGGGATGTCTTCTTTCACATATGAGTCCAACTCATTCTCTTCCAGGATTAACCCAATCCTATACTTCCAGGCTCGGAAGTTATCAACCCCTTCAAGCTTATCCTCAAGCTTGGTGTGGAGAGACATCTTAAAGAGTACTTCAAATGGAAATAGAAAATATTTAGGTCTTACCACTTGAAATGCTGAAAACTAGATCTGGTCTCGGATTAGGGTTTGTCGAAAAAACCCTAAAAATTCAAAATGTGAATTTCAAATTTCTGAAAGGATAGAAAGATGCGCTTTGATGAGCTGATCAACCTGGTGTATTCAGAATTTTAGATCAGCAAATTTTTGCCCTTCAGAATTGCCTTTTTGTCCTCCCAAGTTCACTAGGGAGAGCCCTAAATTAGGATTTGAGTTTTCCAAACATCTACCCAGCCAAAAATCTCGATCCAAAGCTCTAAACTTTGAGTTTTGCAAGGAGCTTCCAGCTGTGCCTTCAGATTCCAGAAATTCCTATTTTTGTGGAAACCCTAAGTTTTAGGGCCAAATCTAAAAATGCTCGTAATTGAATTCTGATTGGACAGATAGATCCGCCTTGATGAGTAGAGTCAATCTAATATATTGATTTTCAAAAATATATGGAGAGAAACCCAATAAACAAGGAACTCAAGCTTTTGTCACTACAAAATGTCTTCTTCTCAGGTTAGCTCTGATACCATGTTAAATTTTGAGCATTAATTCATAATACTCTAGGATCTTTACTAAGAGAACAACATATATAGTATATCAATGCATGACAATCACAATATGACAAGCATCACAAGAATCAAAAGCATAAGAGACAAGAGACACAAAGTTTCCGTGGGGAAAACCCTAAGGTGAAAAACCCCACAACTTCCTCAGAGATAGAGAGAGCAATGGCTCAACCAAAGTACAACCAAATAACACTGAGATAGTCTCCTAGTAGCATATGATCCTCCTCCTCACTAGTGCGCCACTTTCTAAGTGAGAGTGAGTTACTTTTCCGAATGAATAAAATAGAGATCTCCGATCTCTATTTATACTAACCCTTTTGCCTAGTGACCTTATGGGGCCGACTTGTCTAGCTAGGTACATCCACATTATATTATATATAATTCAGGGCCGACCCCACATGGTGGTCTAATAACCCATCGGCAAGTACACACATTTGCGACACTTGTCAATCCACATGACGACACTTCGTTATAGAGGAATAACACATCTCTTATAAGGGTACAATAAATATATATAAAATACACAGATGAAATACATTCCGAAGTTACATATACATCAACAGCAATTCTATCCTCGAGTTGTTTGGTGTGGTAATCACCCACGGATATTCGGCCTCCGCTGGCACTCTATGAGTAAGTGATTTGATCAAATTAAATAACAAAAGCCAAAACAACCAAAATTCTAAACATAATACGCAACAACGGAAACAACTAATCCTAGAAAAAACTAAAAAACCAGCAATAACGACCCTTAGCAACCAAATTCATAGTAAAATCAACTTAGCAGAGTAATTCGGCAAGTAAAAATGATAAAGAAAAGTAAATAAAAACCTATATTTATCAATTTACCCAAATTAAATCATGACCGTAGGATTAAGAGAAATGGACGGCTGAGATTGACCGATGCAAAGCACTGGATCGGGTTCAAAAACATAATAAAGGTTTTTATCTACCACTCCCGAAAGCCAAAAACCAAAATTGGTGGGTTCCGGGTTTCAAAAATATGACCAAATTAAAACCAAGTTTCTGAAAGCCGCAACCCGAAAGTTGCGGGTTACGGGTTTCGGAACGCAATTAAACACAATGTTAAAAATGAATTCCCGAATGCCGAAATGCGACAGTGTTGGGTTTCGGGTTTATTAAAACTCACAAACAAAAATCCTGGATCCCAAAACGCGACATCGTCGGGTTTCGGGTTTCGGGTTTATGTAAAACAAACTTCAAAAGAAAAATGAAATCCTGCACCTGCAACTTTCGGGTTTTAGGTTTCGGGATGACAAAAATCCCAAAATGAAAACAACAATTTCCCACACCCGAAACTTTCGGGTTTCGGGTTTCGAGTTCTCCAAATGTCAGTTTTTTCGGGTTTCGGGTTCTCCAAAAGTCGGGTTTCGGGTTTTCCAAGAAAAATGTCAAAATAGTCAAAATTTAAAGATTTTTGCAAACCAAACACTTAAAGAAAACCCAGATCAAGCAGTGAAAATGAAGTACGGGTACATGGGTAGTAATGTTTAAAGACATCTAAACCGAAAATCATATTTACAAATAGAAACTTACCCATATACCTTCAAATTGATTAAAAATGGGGCTCCCATGCTTTAGCTAAGCATGGGATTTGTTGTGGCCACAACACTCCTTTAATAATCAAAATAGCCAACTCTATATCAACATAATTAAGACCTTCTCAGATTTATGTGGGAAGAATTTCCATCAATAAGATTCAACATAAGTATAGATAAATCAACACCTTCATCAACTTCAACATAAGGCAATGCCTCTTCTAAACACCTTTGATGTAATTTAACTGGACCTCATTAGTCAACATAGTTCATTCTTAAGGCATCTTAAAGGAGTCTATTAAGAGAAGGGAAAGTTACATGGTATAAATATATATATCTATAAATTCACATGATGTATCACTTACATATTTATGTTATCTCTAGTTGCCAACACAATACAAGTTCACGCGCCATCTTAATTTGCAAAGGGCTCTTATGGCCGTGGATTTTCGTCGCCACAGATCTACACCCTTCATTTGTGCCCCTATATAACATTGAGTGGGCCTTTATAATTTCTCCCTCATCACCAATGTTAAATCTTAGTATCTTTGATTATTTCATTCGCCCGCTGCAAATTCATATCCAGAGATCCCATTAGACATCCCTTGGGTCTTCTAATTCGTTGACCGAGGCCTTACCCCTCCACAGATCAATGTATTAAATGTGAGGTCAGCCATGTGACGTCAAGTCACTGAGCTCTTTAATTTCCCTGCCCCTGAAGTTGCCTCATTCTGCCTGGAAACATTTCACATGGATCTCCGGCATGCGAACATCAGGCTGTCAGGTTCACACTACTATGTTCTGTCATGGCCCTCTGCGTTGTGTATTTTCACTCACTTGGTTCTTCTCCATGCTCCTCGTGCTCCAGTTCTCCTCACGCTCTTGCTTACCTGCACCTGTAACATCCTCTCATTGGCTCCCATGGGCAGGCCAAAGGGTACCAAGACCAAGAGCAAGCAGAAAGATGCAGCTCTGGAGACGAGTCACACTAGGAAGGGCTACGGTGCTGAAGTCTCCATTCCAGTCCGTTTACTTATTGATAACTGGGATTCCAGGATAATTCCAGAAATTTTGGCTAACAAGAATCAAAAGCAGACCTGGGACCCCTATTGGCTTGTAAAGAACATGTTAGGACAGCTTATGGATGACATGCAGACTAATTGGACCTCTGCTCACCACGCCACCCAAATTCTACAGGCTACTCTACCAAACTTGGAGGCCACCCTCGGCACCCTGGAACACACGCTTAGTTGGGACTCCTATGCTGCCACTCGTCCCTTCGACTGCGATAGTCATCCTCGAAACAGTACACCTGGAGCCACCACGTCTGTTGTCAGACCTAAAGCAACCCTTGGAACTCTAGCCACTCCTCTTGGCATGGGTAAGTCCAACCCAGGGGTTATCATGTTGGTTTTGACATGCAGCAAGGACCTTATGAAGGGAAAGGAGCAACCACACACCTCCTTCCCCATCCCCTCCACCTTGGGCCTGATCTTGGCCAAGCGTACACGCAATGAGCCGACTGGTTTCGTTCCTTTAATTCCCTAGAAGACGATGCCCTTGTCATTCAAGCTCCCTTCTCAGGCTACTCATCCTTCTACGAAGACTACTTTGCCTCCCATGAGAGCTATTTCGACACCTGGGATTGTTGCTTTGACAACTGGGAATGTTGCTGCAACACCTACAAGCGATTGGAAGGACACGGATTACTACAGCTGCCCAATTCTAGAGGAGACACCTTCTGATGCAGAAGGCCCCTCTAGAACTGGTTGAGGAGGTTCTTCTGATGTCTCTCACTTTTTGTCTGTTTTGGGTCTGCCTATGACTGCCAGTTTTTTGTATGTCTCTATGGCCATGACTACTCATGATATTCACCGTGGTTTCCCTACAATGGGTAGGGTTTTTTTGTATAGTTTGATTTTGAATCGCCATAACTCTACTGATATCTATGGTTGGCACCTCTGGATAAGACCACCACTAAATTTAATCTCTACTATATTTCTATTAGCTCAATATAAATTTGCATCTTTACAAACAAACAAAAATTCTCCCCCATCAACAATGTTAAAGATTAGGATCTTTGATTATGTTATTCGTGCGCTGCAAATTCATATCAAGAGATCCCATTAGACATCCCTTGGGTCTTCTGATTCAAAAATCGAGGCCTTACCCATCCTTTCATGGACCTGAACCCTCAAATTGTCTAGGGAAAAACTGGTGCCAACAGTATGATTGTAGCTTAAGGATTGAAGCACATACAAGATTATCCTGTTATAAAATGCTAATTGAAAAATTGGCATTAATTTAATAACATATGTTGATCATTTGCAGAAATAGATAAATTATTTAAATAAAACAAATTCATTTAAAACGTGAAAACATAGATCATAAGTCAAGACACATCTAAACTATAGATCAATGTATTAATTGTGATTGCAAACTAAAACAATGTATTTCAACATCCATCAAACAAATTTGATAAATTAACAAAATAGATATCAAGAGAAAACTAACTATATTTCTTCAAGGTTGCAAAAAATTACAATCTCCTAATAAATTAGAGTATCTCCAATCCTCTTTCCATGATTTTCTCCCCCCCTTAAATAATAATTACAAAATAGATACAAAGGGTAAACTTCCCATAAAACATGGATTTCAAAATCAAACTAATCCAAAATTCCAACAACTCGTCCACATCAAGATGACGGGTTGCAGAAAGAAAAAATTTCAAATCCAAATAACCAAGCTTCTACATTGAGGATTGCGGGTTTCGGAAAGTACAAACTTTGGAGAAAATTTTTGCTTTCTGCAAATCACAAAAGCACAAAAAAATCAATGAATTTTCTAAAGGGAAATTTATTAACTGGACTAAGTCGTAACAAAGAGATCATCAATTGACCTCTCGAGTGGGATCATCAATCACAATGCTATCAAACAAATCAGCAATTTCTTGATAGACTTCAATGACCTCTTATGTTATAGACATAGCATGTAAAAGAGATCAATCACAATTACGGGTTGTGGGTTGCGGAATGAAATAATTTCAAATCCAAATGACCAAGGAATCCGCAATCCTCATTGTGAGCTGATTGCGGGGTTCGGAAAGGACAAACTTTGGAGAAAATCTATGTTTTTCGCAACACACAAAAATCCATTAATTTTGAAAGGAAAAATATTAATTGGGTTGTGGATGTGAGAATTTAAACTTGAGCACTTTAATGTTTCCACCATCTGCAGTCAGGATAAAAGAAAACTTGGAGAAAGACTATCAATTCATTTATATCCAAAACGGTGAGCACTGGCAGAATACTTACCACAACAAGGGTCAGCAGACCCTTCATTTACGAGTGAAGTGTAAACATATTTAATCTATGAAGTCCAGGATGAGAATTCTCGACTTCCAGCTACCGCTGTAAATATTTGTGATCCGCCCATTCATTTAGTGGATAATTTTTAACAACCTTATTCAGCAATTCACCTATATCTAGATTGGCCAACACGGGAAGGATCAACCAACCCTTCTTGCATCCTAGAATTATTATGAATTGAGTTATGGGAAGAAGAAGGGTTGGTTTCCCCTTCCGTTATGAGGGATTTGTAAAAATAGACAACTTGGAGAAAGAGTGGTCACTCTTTCTTTGAGAATATTTCCACTTGCAAGCAAATTGTGCAAAGCAATGTAAACTTATTCAGCCTACAAAGGCTAGACCATCAATTCGTTTATATCCAAAACGGTGAGCACTGGAAGAATACTTATCACAACAAGGATCGGCAGACCCTTAATTTATGAGTGAAGTGTAAACATATTTAATCTATGAAGGACAGGCTGAGAATTCTAGACTTCCAACTTCCGTTGTAAATAGTAGGGATCCGCCTATTCGCTTAGTAGATAATTGTGAACACCCATATCCAGCAATTGAGCTATATCTAGATTGGTGAACACAAGAATGATCGACCAACCCTTCTTGCATCCTAGAACTTTTATGAATAGAGTTATGGGAAAAAGAAGGGTCGGCAGCCCCTTCCTTTATGAGGTATTTGTAGAAATAGACAAATTGGAGAAAGAGCGGTCGCTCTTTCTCTGAGAATATTTCCACTTGCAAGAAAATTGTGCGAAGCAATGTAAAATTCATTTATATCCATAATAGTGAACACTGGAAGAATACTTACCACAACAAGGGGTGACCGCCCCTTCCTTTATGAGGGATTTGTAAAAATAGACAACTTGAAGAAAGAGCAGCTGCTCTTTCTCTAAGAATACTTCCACTTGGACGCAAACTGTGAGAAGAAATGTAAAATCATTCAACCTACGAAGGCTATACCGTCAATTCATTTATATCCATAACGGTGAACATTGGTAGAATGCTTACCAAAACAAAGGTTCAGTCGAACCTTCATTTACGGTATTAGTGTAAAAAAATTTAATCTACGAAGGCCAGTCTAAGAATTCTAAAATTTCAACTTCCGCTATAAATAGTAAGGATCCACCCCTTCAATTAGTAGTTAATTGTGAACACCCATATCCATCAATTCACCTATATCTAGACTGGAGAAGACAAGAAGGATCGACCGACCCTTCTTGCATTCTTAAAACTATTATGAATAGAGTTCTGGGCAGAACAAGGGGCGGTCGCACCTTCCTTTATGAGGGATTTGTAAAAATAGACAACTTGGAGAAAGAGCGGCCACTCTTTCCCTGATAATATTTCTAATTGCAATCAAGTTGTGCAAAGCATTGTTCCTATGAAATTTGTGTTTGATATTTATGTTTAGATTGTTGATATCTACTTTCTCCACTGCTACAAAACATCTCTGGAGGAAGGAGCGAACGCTTTTTCTCCTCAACATCTAATTCCAACACCCTTTCACGAAACACAAGTTTTACCTTGCCATCAAACACTTTTGAGGAATATTTCTATAAATTTTGTTGTTAAAATGTCAAGATCTAGCTTCCAGGGTGACATGTGGAACGCTCAGATTGTGACACATGGCATATTTGATTTTTCCATTAGTTTTGCTATTGTTTAAAAGAATATTACGAATCTTAAAGCTACCATTTCAATATAAACCTATGGATTTAAGTTATAGTAATTCCAATGCAAGAGAAGAATCATCTTATGTTATAGTGATTCCAATGCAAGAGTGGAAACATCGAGGGAAAAACCAAGAAATACATGACCTTTGATAATACTATTTTTATAATAATCCTGTTGATAATGTTTTATTAAAAATTATTGTTTTCAAACTTATTTAGATAACAAAGAGATCATATTTAGAAATTTAAGCCATATTTAGATAACCATGTACATTATGCAAAGTAAAGTAAGGAAATTTACAAACATTAGTACTTTGAAAATCAACACAACTCCATTTTCAAATCTTATACAAAATAGCTAAAATGCACTTCCAAGAAAAATATGGTTCCTCGCTCAATCTGAAAAACGAAATAAAATATGGTTTGTTAATGTGTTTCATGGATTTTTTCTACATTCAAAGAGTTTTTCTTGAGTAAATAATCACTATGTCGAATTGATGGCCTTGATTTTTTCTTTTCCGTTATTTAAACTATCATGCAAAAGAGATTCAAAACTTTATCTAAACTGAAACAAAGTACATAAATCCAATCATAATTGATAAATAAGAGAGGTTAAGAATTTAGAGAAGAACAAAGAATTAAGAAAATTAATATTCAAAAAACTGGATATATATTATTCAAATAGTAGATACATCATCACAGAGTTTAAATAATTTTTCAAAATGTAGGGCATTGGAGAAAATCCCTCCCCTAAACTTACAGAAAAGTAAACCTAAAATAGTTGCCGAAATAAATTGAACATAAGGGATGAGGACAAAAGCCCTGGCCTAAACTAACAGAAAACTAAACCTAAAATAAGAAGTGACCACGGTGGGTGGGCCGCGTGGTTCCCTCAGGGGTCGATATCCATTGGTTTGACCCCTCCTGATGATCTTTTTGATCTTGCCTCTAAGGGAGTTTCTGAGGGAGTCAAGGGAGTTCTGAAAGTTGGATGGGATGGACGGGACTGTCCAGAACCTACTGAAGTAGCTGGGCTCCCCTCCGCATTACCTTGAGCTCCCGGGGATTGATTTTGAATGGATTCATCGTGTTCATGCAAGAGGGATCGCATTAGCCTCATCATTTCGGATTTGTCTTGCTCCATCCTGTCCATCATTTTGGCTTTGTCTTGTGCCATCCTGTCCATCATTTCAGCTTTGTCATTTTCCATGGTTTGCATTATTTTGGTTTTTGTTATACCTCCATATTTCACAGTGTCGCATCTTCACCATAAAAATAGTTCACGACACTTCCCCTACTGCTTAAAACACCCAGAAGAGAAAAATGATGAGTGATCCTTGAAGACAAACCTATTCTGTCAAGAATCAACCCAGTTGAGACTTCATATACCTAAACTACTGCGCCTTGCTTTAGCTTAGGTGCGCGGTAGTCCACACTACCTCGTTATGCTCTTTCTATACCGCACGGTACTATCGTGCTATGCTCAGTTTAAGAGGCATGGTACCCCCTTTTTAGCCTTTTTGCCATGGCTTGTGGGATCTTGATCTTCGAGATATTTTTGAGGATTGGTGTCCCTGATTCGATCCTAACTCACTTTCTCAGATTAGTGGGCCTGATCCACTAAACCCTCCCAAGATCCATCCTTCTCTCTTGTTGGTTAACCCTACTACACACTATAAGAGAGAGACATTCCATGAGTAAAAGGGGATGACTCTTGGAGACATCAAACTTATGATCTTGAATCTTTGTGGAGATAGTTGGAGGAGGAAGCACTTGGAGCTGGGAGTTTGCTTAGATATCAAGCAACCATTGTAAGTGACTTCAAGTTGGTAATATAACATAACTTGTCTTGTTTCCCAAATCACATGTGTTGATCTTGTTTCAATTATATGATTTGTATCTGTCATAGATTTAGATCTTAACTCATATTTCAAGTTGCTAGGGAATCGTATATGCTTGTATCTTGGTTTCATTTTGACAGGTTCATTCGCGAGGACTTGGAAATTGGAGCGACCATTAAGACGAGCAATTGAAGTGAAGGTTAGTTAGATCTCTTCCGTTTCTTTCAGCAGTTTATTCTTGAAATGTTTGGTTTAGATCTAGGAATTCAAGGTAGCATTTGTTATCCCTTTGTCTTAGTTTAGAGTCAGTTAAAGTCTACTTTAATCTAATAGAATTTCTACCTATCCATAGGGAGAAATTTCTACAACAAGAATGGCAACTCCGCTGGTTTGAACCCCATTCGATTGATTTATCTCACTTTCAGTCATTTTTTATTGTGATTCTTCTTTCTCTTCAAACCAGTACTGAATTTTGGTCTCCTTGACCTTTATTCTTCCCTCCTCTCTACATCTTTCCTCCCTATGTGATCAATGAGTCCTCTGGGTCTGCAGCAACCTTGAAAAATTCAATCTTCTTTTCAAAAGTTGTGTTTTTCCATCCTTTGCAACAGTACCGCGCCCCCAGCACTGTCTACAGCGTGGTAGTACCACGTACCCAACACTTTTACCAGAGCGGTAGTGTACCAGTACCGCGCTCTAGTCTGTTTCTGCCACGCAGTAGTGTCTGCATATTTCCAATTTTTTCTTGCCTGTTTGGTTTTCTGAGTCATTTTTTATTTTCTCTGCTTTATTTTGGTGTTTTATGTTGCCTATTACTATCCTATTCATTACACAGTCTTTGTGGTGTGTTTATTTCTCTTGTAAGCTTGATTATTTTATGAATTAGTAGCATTATTTGCACATTGGATCACCCCTTCAATATGATTGTAGTGGCTTGATCTTCTCATCACAACCAAACCATTACTACTATCCTCTTTTTACTAGATCATGTATCTTTCATAATCACATTGTTTCCATTATTATAATTAAAATCTATATTGAAAATTATCATTGGAGAACATTTTTGCTGCTTGGATTGAAATGGTCTAGCAGTATTATTGTGCATTAGGAAGTGAACCATTTAAATTTACCACATAAATTCTCATTTTTTGAAGCATCCTAGTTGCAAGATCAGTGAATTGGAAAGAAGTGTTTATTTCAGTTTGGCCCTAATTAGAAAAAGAAAACAAAAATTTTTGTTTTGAAGTGGTTTTTAATTGCTTATGAAAGTTTCATACATTTATGATTGAAGAACTCTCTCTCTTCCATAGCTAGTTTTCATCAAATACAAGGCTTATTTCGATTCATTCTCACTTGCATGGTTTGGGTCATCACAACACCACCAAGTTTCACATCCATTTACCCGATTGAGTAATACAACCACTAAAATTAATCTCCCTAGCTAAACCAACATTAACCTCACTTGAGGAAATCAAAAGAATTTGGTAGTTAGGTATGACACCAGGTATAGGCATCAAAATAATTCCCCCTTTTCATTTTCATTTGAGACATAGTTGTTGTACTCTAGGGAACTAAAATCCTCTAGTATTTATTGACATGGTCACAACCAGATTGTGGAGGGGCCTCCTGACTGTTTTTAACTTTCAGGGGTTAAACCGCCGTGAGATTGAGAATCGAACGGACTCTGTGGAATGCCGAACTCCACTTAGCCCTAAGGCAACATCGATCATTGTCTTCCTTGTAATTCATAGTAATGCAAGGGTGATAAGGCAGAAGCGCCGAAAACCTTTTCCAGTGTGTCATGAACAAGGTAGCTTAGTGACTTTTCTACTATGGCTCTTTTAGCCAGGATCCCTTTCGGTAGAGGGATATCCTTCTCATATTGGTCTCTCACGTTGTATTGTTCGACTTGGATTTCATCACCTTGCAAAGGATATAACTTGTTGAGGTCTCCAACTCTTAGTTAGGAGTTTGCTTGTTATCTCATCTTTATAGAGGGTCATTTTTTCTTTTTAGTGACTTCTTGTTGGCATTCTGGCCATTATTTTTCTCAGCTCGCTTACTGAGACACCGGTCTCAGTATAGATTTAGAGCTTGCTTTTTTGGCCTTCGAGCCTTGCTTTTTATAGCTCCTCTTTTGCACACTCGTCTGCATTAGAGTTTTTGAGTTCTTTGTTACGAGACTGCCCCCGAATTTCATATTCCTGCCATTATGTCAGAACCACCACGGAGATCACGACAAGTATAGGACAAAATCCCTCCACCACCACCACCACCACAGACCTCCAGTCCACTAGCATCACATATTCCTGCCCCCCCTGGCCGCAGTGCCAGTTGAGGGAACATTCCACCATCGATATGCACTACATCTTCAGTTCCATTTGTAACCGTTACTCAGAGCACAGTCTCAGAACCTCTTGCAATTTCTGCAACCACTAGTATATCTAAGATTCCCACTATCACTTCACCCACTGTTATTCCAGATATATCTTCCACAGTGGACAACATTATAGCGGCTGAATCTAGTACAACCCAAAATACTAGACCGGAGGCCATACTCCTCCCCAATGTCAACACCTCCCTTCCACCAGAAACTTTCCATGATGACATGGATGGATCTGTTGGCACCACCGAAGGATCCGACCAGGATATATCTGGCTTGATTCCAATCCTGGGTGGGTACATTGAAATTATTGAAGACACTCAACTTCCTGATACACCTTTTGAACCTGACTATGGCTTTATCACTTCCCAGGCAGAGCTTCCACCTATTATCACCGCGCCATCCAGCATTCATCCACAGGAAACTAGTTCTTCTAGCAACGTACCTCGTACCATATCTCTCCCCAACCTCCCTTTGGGATATGAGATCTCTGCCTCCATTCAATCTAGTATGGTTAGTCTAGCAAATTCCCCATTAGCATCGGCATAGTTTAAACATGACACAGAGCAAATGCTCTCGACGGCTTCTAGATATCCCCCTATTACCCGTCCTCCCGACTATCGGGATCCCAACATCCCGTCTAGCATAGAGTTTCATCACTCCTATGCAGACAAATCTGGACCTTCAGATGTTACTATACCTATGTTCCCGTCGGACCTCGAAAACCATTTTCAGGATACGAACCCAGGCCCATTCTTCGATGGTCCTCCTATTGTTGAACACGCTATGGATGACACCCCTGATACCCCTCAGTTAAATTCCCCACATTTACTGCCATCACCCATGTTTGGTGCACATTCTATGAGGGATAACCTAGTTTTTTCTCCATCCTCGCCCGTCAGATATGGAATACCCCCTCCACAAATCGGCACTTTTGGTGTCGTTGGCCAATCGACACTATCGTATCTAGCTAGTGTCGGAAGAATACCAAGTCATACTGCTGGATCATCCATATTGACTGGAGTTTCACCTTCGGCCACTATCTACACCATCTTAGGAGGTGGACAACCGACTGTTGTGATCCCCAACTCCAACAACCAAAATCCTCCTGGCAGGCCATCAACCCAACCTACTGAAGGACAATCCTTTGTTGGGAACCCCTTTCCTAGTCAACAACCTCCTCCTATCGGGCCATCAAACCAACCTACTGGAGGACAATCCTTTGTTGGGAACCCCGTTCCTAGTCAATAACCTCCTCCTATAGGGCCATCCAACCCATATGCTGGAGGGCAACCCATCGGCACCATCCAACAACCCTCCCAACCAGCAGCATCTACTCAGTATGGTATGTACAACACACCTGGCAGCGGACAACCTTATACCGGTTTTCCAACCTGGCCTCATCTTCAACATCCCTCATCAGGTATGCTTCCTTCTTGGGAACCTCAAATCCCACAAAGTGGGGGGTACTCATTATTTGGAAACTGGAACCCAGCTAGGGGGAATCTCAGATTCCCCCCAACTTGAACTCCAGATTCCCTTATCCTTCGGCTGCTACAACTCCATGGAACCCATCTCTTCAATTTCCACATGTTCATCAAGGAGGAACGAACCTTCCATGGACACCACTGTCACAGCCACCCCCCAACTCTGCTATGGGAAAACCTCCACTTACTCAATATAGTGGTAACATTCCTAGAACACAACAACTATAGGGAACTTTTCCCCAACTAGGAGCAGCAACCATTCCTGGGTTACAGCAACCCCAAGGTACCATACCTACCATCCCCACTCAGCAGAACATCCACCAACCGGTTACCACAGTGGTTCCTAGTCAAGTAATGACTTCCAACACTCAACCGGTTAACCAGATCGCCTACTACCCATAGAACGTCCAGCAGTACCCTGCGGGAAACACATATGGGTATAATACGCAACAGTATACTATGCAGGCCCCCCCAGGTTTCTCTACACCATACTATTATTAATCATACCCGCAGACTAATCGTCAACTTCCCTTTTTCGCCAAACTAGACTTACCTGATTTTTTGAGGCTCATTAACGATCCTATATGGCATGAACCTCACTGGCCACCCATTCCAGCCAAAATTCCATCGGACATTCCTAAGTTCGATGCTAAGCCTGGGGAAGACACCAAAAACCACGTGATGACCTTCCATCTTTGGTGTTCATCCAACTCCTTGATGGACGATTCCATTCAACTACAGCTCTTCCAGCGTACGCTTATCGGCACGACAGCAAAATGGTACATCGAGCTACCACAACACTCTTTCCATGATTTCAACACCTTGGCTATGTAGTTTCTGACCCATTTCCATCTCCCCATCCGGTATGAGACTGTAACAGAACTGTTAACCTCATTGCGTCAAACCGCTTCTATGCACATTTCGGATCACATCCATGAGTGGTGTCGACGCCGTAGGCTAATCAAGGCACCCATTTCAGATCAGCTACTCTCTGATTGGTTCAGAAAGTCATTTTTGCCTCCCATAGCTAGGGATATCGCTATGCACAGGTCGGTCACAGAAGAACAAGCCATCTCGGCATCTCAGTACATGGATTTGGTATATACCCAATCTGGCACTTTACACGAACTTATTCCCCATTCCACCCACATTACCACTAATCCAATGAAACCCACCACTGAACCCCCCATTGATGGCATTGTCGGTCCAGTGAAGGCCCATCCTACTACCAACTCGACAGGGCAATAAGCTTCTGCTTCCCCCGCTCTACCTCAGGTTGCTCCAAAAGCTACTACTTCTCTTGCTATCTCCTCCGAAGTGAACGCAGTTCAATCTACGTCACAACCATCCGGAGGAAAGAAGAAGAACAATCGTGGTAAATCCATGAAGAACCAGCAGGAGAATCCCAAGCCACACAACCCACCCACAACGACCCGAAACCATGTCGAAAGGCTAAGTTTCCCTGCCTAATTTGTCAAGACAATCACTACATGTGTGACTGTCCCTACAAGGATGAAGTCAACAAATTCGTTAAAGGATCCTCTCGCCCGACAGTATTAACTGACCCTTTCCCTCAGCAGCAACAGCAGATGGTTTCCCAAGAAACCCCACAGGGGGGCAACTTGAGCAACCCAACTCGCGGAGAGATGTCTGCAAATCGTGAAATCCTGATGACGAGTAATGAAGAGATTCATATAACCACTCGTTCAAATACATATGAGAACCCTCCAAGTTCAAACAAATAGTCAAAGATAGCCAAAGGAAAATCTCCTATTGAAGATCCGACTCCTACCCCTCCCCCTACCGGCCATCTCCATATCGAGAGACCGCTTACGGACACAGTGCTACGCCCACCCAAGGGCACCATATGAAAGGAGACATTTAATCCCAATGCGCGAGTTGCCCAAAATTACAACATTGTTGAGGATTTAGCTCAAGCACCTTGCACCATGTCGACTCTTGAGGTTCTTCAACACTTCCCTACAAAGCGTAGAACCTTACTTTCAACACTGGGGGCAATGGACCCAGATACTTCAAACACTATCATGTTTAACTTGGAGTATGCCAAACCTCAACTTTCTCACCAGTTATCCTTCGAGGTTCATACAAAAATCCGTGGAAATAAAATCCATCACACTGTTTTAGATGAAGGTGCCTCCACGTCGATCATGTCTTTGAATTGTTGGAGAGCCTTAGGCTCACCCGAAGTCATGACGTCTCCCACTACTCTCAGGGAATTTGATGGACACAGTTTTCAACCTTATGGACTCATTCCCGCAATTGGTGTTGAAATGGGGAGAAAAATAGTATCCATACACATCAAAGTCGTGGATGCACCATTAGATTACAATATTCTACTTGGTCGGAATTGGTTTTACGCCATGACCGCCATAGCATCTACTGTCTTTCGGATTGTGCAATTTCCTCATGAAGGGAAAATTGTCACCATAGATCAACTTGATTACTGTATCCCAGACTCTCATCCGAACTCCGCCAACACCATCCCGTTATTGGATCAGCCTCGGTACTGGTTCCAAGATGTTGGCTTTGGTCTTATGAAGGATTCTTCCCTTATTGGATTTTTTTCAGAGCCGGAGCCCCATGTTCAACCAGTCAACATGATTTCATCAAATGTCACCCCTTCCAATGATTCATGGGTGATTTCGAGTCCTGCTGAGATTGAAAACTATGGCAACTCCATGCCTTTGAATAGAAACCTTGTAGCATACGAAGTGATCCAATAAGCCACCGATTGGGTCGACTATCCTACCCATCACACCATGGCACAACTCTCGTCTGAGACTCATTCATCCCCACCACTTATCAATCCTCTCACTTTGATTTTTCCCAATGACAAATCAATTATGGAGGTTATGTGCGGTGATGAGCCACCATGGGGAGATTTTCATCATCGATCTTCATTCCCCACCATTCAAACGCTTGAGCCCGATACAAAACCCAGTCCTTCACTTGGAATGGTTCAAACCAAGTTTCCCACTTCCCTCAATGAAGTATTTTCCGAAGGAAACTTGGCTAACGTTATAGCAACCACTCCCATAGACATTTGAGTGAAGCTTGGTATCGTGGAAAACATACATATTGGCAAAACATGTACTCCCCTCGAAATGGAGTTCTACAGTGCCTACTTCAAAACATTCCGCGATGTTTTTGCTTGGAGTTATGAAGAAATGCCAGGAATACATCCCTCGATTGTGGTCCATGAAATTCCAACCTTCCCTGGCACTAGACCTGTTCAGTAGAAACTTCGACCCGTCCATCCTCGTAAGGCAGCCACTATTAAAGCAGAAGTTGAAAAACTTTTGCGTGCTGGTTTTATCTATCCTGTCCCATTGACAAAATGGGTATCTAACATTGTTCCCATAGCCAAGAAACAGGGAACGATTAGAGTCTGTGTCGATTACCATGACTTGAACAAAGCTTGTCTAAAGGACAACTACCCAACTCCGTTCATCGACCAGATCATCAATAACTGCGTCGGGAGTGTCATCTTTTCATTTATGGATGGCTTTTCTGGCTATAATCAGATCGATATCCTCCCAGCCGACCAGCATAAAATAGCCTTTATTTGCCCTTGGGGGATTTTTTCATATCGAAAGTTACCTTTTGGCCTTAAAAATGCCGGGGCAACTTTCCAATGGGTGATGTCGTACGCATTTCACGATATCAAACATATTGTA
Organism: Larix kaempferi; assembly: GCA_027924585.1. Classification (NCBI taxonomy): domain Eukaryota; kingdom Viridiplantae; phylum Streptophyta; class Pinopsida; order Pinales; family Pinaceae; genus Larix; species Larix kaempferi. The sequence goes on from BSBM01000104.1 coordinate 3,943,431, forward strand.
GAACCATATCTTGATGATCTTCCCGCTCATTCTCAGACCCAGGATGACCATCCTGATCACTTAGGTGCCATTTTCGAAAGGTGTCGTCGCTACAATATCTGTTTGAATCCACATAAGTGCATCTTTTGTGTGGAAGCCGGAAAATTTTTGGGATTCATAATATCCAAAAGCGGGATATGCTTAGATCCTGTGAAGGTAGAAGCTATCTTAGCCCTGCCTTCCCCTACGAACATTCCAGAACTTCAAAGTTTGCAAGGGCATGAAAACTTTCTACTCCGTTTCATTTGTAATATTTCCGAGATAACAAAAGGCTATATGAGGCTTCTCAAGAAGAACACTCCCTTCATCTGGGACAATGAATCCCAACGTTCCTTTGATAATCTAAAGGAGGCCTTAACTAAAGATCCTGTAATTCAGCCCCCCAATTACACACGGGATTACATTCTTTATTTCGTAGCATCGATTTCCACCATCGGTATGGTGCTAGTCCAAGAAGACCATAATGGCATAGAACATGTGGTATACTATCTTAGTAAGAGTCTTCTCGACTCCGAAACTCGTTATTCACATGTTGAAAAACTGGCTCTGGCAACAATTTTCGCTGTCCAGAGGTTCTGTCATTACATTCTACTCCGCTGAACCACTGTTATAACTGATTTCAATCCAATGTATTATATCCTCACGCGTCAAGTGCTTGGCGGAAAATATTCTCATTGGATCATCATCCTACAAGAGTTTGACTTGGAATTTGCCAAAGCCAAGTCCAAGAAGTCTTTGGTCTTTGTTGATTTGATTTGTAACTTGCCCCATGCTATCGAGCAATCCGAGCCCATTGATTCTCTTGCTGATGAATCGTTGTTCCTCATTAGCACGTCTGATCCATGGTATGGGGATATTTTATTATATCTCCAAACCCAACGTTTCCGCCCCGACCTCACTCGCGATGAACGTCGACACATCCGACATCTCGCCAAGTACTACCTCATAGTCAATGATACCCTTTATCGACGTGGTGTCGACATTTTCCTTCGACGTTGTTTGACTCTAGATGAAGCGGAACATGTTCTTAATGACTACCACGCTGGAGCATGTGGTGGTCATCTCTCTGGGATGGATACGGCCCAGAAAATACTACGAGCAGGATATTTCTGGCCCTCGATTTTCAAAGACTGCATTGAAACGATCAAGAAATGTCCACCATGTCAATTCTTCCATAATAAAACACGCTCGCACCCTGCTCCACTCCATCTTGTTATTGCCGTTGGCCCCTTTTCCAAATGGGGCATAGATTTTATGCACTGTAAGGCCACTTCAGCCGAGGGGCATAGCTATGTCATAGTAGCTGTTGACTATTTCACAAAATGGGCTAAAGCGATGCCTACTTATGCTGAGGATGGAAAAACAGCAACACAATTCATATTCAATCACATTATAGCTAGATTTTGTGTCCCACAATCCATTGTGACCGATCATGGCTCCCACTTTAGGAACCATATGATTGAGGAACTAAGTGCCAAGTTGGGTTTTTGCCATGAAAACTCAACCCCATACTACCCACAAGCTAATGGCCAAGTTGAAGCCATTAAAAAAGTTCTGAAATGAATGATTCAGTGTATTGTGGGTACTCATAAATCCAACTGGCACTCAGCTCTATTTTCATCACTATGGGCATACCGAACCTCAGTAAAAAGTGCTATTGGGTTTACACCATTCCAATTGGTGTATGGCCTGGAATCCATTTTACCGATTGAATGTGAAATTCCATCACTTAATATAGCCATAGAGCTACTTCCCCACACCACTTCCGAAGAGGAACGGTTTCTATACCTAGCCAAGCAAGATGAAACCCGTCGTGACGCTGCTTTAGCCAATGAAGCTCATAAAAAATGCGTCAAAGCATAGTATGACAAATCTGTTCAACCTTGAGTTTTCAATGAAGGTGACCTTGTGCTCACATATGATCAAATGCATGATAAACTCGGAAAAGGAAAACTAGAATCTATGTCGTACGGCCCCTTTGTTGTAAAATATGTCTTGGAGAAAGGAGCCTATGAACTCGTCAATTGTGATGGCACACCATTGGCATGGCCCCGCAATGGGCTATACCTCATACGCTTCTATGCATAAGGTTATCCTATGTGAGATACTTTTTGTACATAATGTACCTAGCTTGTTTCCACTCATCTTTTTGGTGTGCACACACGGACCTCATGTATCCATTCTTACCTTGACTTGTGATTTTGTGCACAGATGTCTGCCTACTTCGGATTCGCTAACGGTGCAAGCCAGCATACCCAGAACCTCGCTTCCGCGGCATGGGTAATCTATTCTCCCACTGGGGAGCTGCTATCTTCAGGAGCCAATTTTTTGGGTTCCACAACCAACAATATTGCAGAGTACCATGCAGTCATCCGACTCTTGATGGAGGTTGCTTCCCTTGGAATTGACTCCCTATCAGTCTTTTTAGATTCCCAACTCATGGTTTCTCATTTGAATCGTGTTTACACATTTCACAATCCCATCCTACTTCATTTATTTCGGAGGGTACACCTCTTGGAACGATCTTTTAATTTCATTTCATATCAACACGTACCAAGGGAATTCAATTGTATAGCTGATTCATTAGCTAATTACATTTTGGATTGGCATCTTTCCCATACATAAAAATACATCACAAAATAAACACACAAGTCATTGTAAATAAATAGGTCATAAAAGTAGGCCCATATATATATCACTGTATATAAAAGTGTTTTTTTTCAAATACATAAAGTTTGTGTTTTAAAGACAAAATTTGGGACCTAATCCCATACAAAAATTTGGCTCTCAAAGCATACATATCGTATACATGCCGCAAAAAGATAAAAGCTACCATCTAAGGAGATCTGGGGGATCTATCATGTTCCTCATCAGATTCCTCATGCTGGTGGTGATAACACACTATAGCCCGAACCACCCTACGGAGGAGTCGGCCAATACGCCAAGGCACACCTATGGTATGCCGCTGGAGATGCAAAGGGATGTCGTCCATCCTCATAGCGGGGACATCGTGGGTTAAACCCTGTAGGTTCCTCTCTATCTCCTGGACCCCTCCTGCCTCATCCTCATCTTCTTCCTTGTCTGGAGTGGCTTGGTGATCAACACCACCTCGGCATAATGGCGAGTACCCTGTCGGTCTCTGTGGTCCACGATCTGCGACATGCACACGTACATATATTAAAGTCTTTTACACATTCTAAAAAACAATAAAAATTGCATATTAAAAAATATATATATATATATTCACATTGTCGTTCATTTATTGTTTGACCTTCATTTTGAGCCTACTTTATCTTTTTCGTGCTCTAGATTAAAACTTGAAAAAGATTCCAAGCGCTTTTACACCCATGTCGTGCTTGTCAAACTTAAGTAAATGGTGTCGAGCTTAGTCATCTTTACTCATGCTCGTTAAACGATGAGGAAAGTATTATCCTGGTTGTATTTTATTCTCTTTTCGGACCAGAATAATTAAAAATTACGAAAAAGACCATTGGAGTCCATAGTTAAGCTCTTTTTAGACTCCCTAAAATTGATTGCCAAGTGATCTTGACTCTTTCACACTTGTAAAAGTATTTGAAAGGTCGTCTATTCGGTGATAGGTTATCCCTTTTTCGGCCCGTCTAGACTATTTATGAGAAAGGTATACCTCAGTCGATTTTTGGCTGGGAGAGTTCTCTCGGGAATTGTTTTACACTTTTTCGGGATCGAGGGACTAAATTTTCAAAAAAGTACACTTTGGAACCTCCTTTAAGTTTTTCAAGCTCTTTAAATGTGAAAAACTACCGAGTTTCCCTTCCTTGGACTCATTAAAATTTAACATCGAAGGACCCACTTTGGGACGAACCCCTCCTTTCTCAGGTTCGTAAAACATGTGAGATTGGAATCATCTATGAGATGAGCTATACCGAGCATCTGTTATCCTCTTCAAGCTCAAAAAACAACAAAGAGGTACTCGTCTATCATGTCGGGGGAATATGGGAAACAAGTCAAGTTTATTTTGGCAACTTGTCAGTCGTTACCTTTGAACATGGCATGCGTCTATCCCTTGTCAATTTTGGGTATCTATTTTCGCTGAGTTATGGTCATCATCCAGAGTCGTCTCTCTGGCCATGAGCCTACTCGTTCGGTGTCTATCCTCTGCTATCAATACTCCCTACTGCCAATTCCTGTTACATGCTGTTATATGTTCAAATGGTTGCATTATTCAGAGTCATTCATTGTGTCAGACCTCCGCTGTGTCAGTACATGCTCCATTGTTTCATCATCCTATACTATCTTTCGTTCTGATTTCGTGTCGATGATGTGGGAATCATTATGGCCCGCCTTCGACGAGTCTATTCCCGTCGACACCAAATCACTATCTGGGAATTGACCTTAGAGATCAACCATTAGTACCTGCATGCCTCAATGGCAGGTTTCCTCGTGTTTGACAGTAGGTTTACATCATTGACCTCTGATCGAACGATCTCTCAAATGCTCGACATCAACCCATCTATTTGCATTTGTAATGTCCCCATTTTGACCCCCTTTGCATTAAATCGTAAATGATGTAAATATTGTTATTTAATCATGGTGAGGAGCTCAAGGCCAAGGCCCCTCCATTGATTTAGCGTTTTATGTATCAGCAATTAAAAATAGATGCCTATGGTTCTTGTGCTAGATAGGCATAATGTAAATTAAGACATCATGTAAATACGAATTTTAATGAAAAACCCACAACTAGCTATGCAATGCAACAAAGAGATGGGGGCATGATTCTACAAGGAATAGGGAGGGAAATTATTCAAGCCCTTGAGCCAATGGTGTTAATCAATGTGTCAATGAGAAAACCCATAAACCACCAACTACCCATTTTGGGTTATGGACCCAATCATTTAATTCTTCCAGAAATTGGTTGAGGCAGTTAATTCCTTGGGAATGAAGAGGTATGGCAGCCAATTTCATGTATGGTCAAGCCATCAACCAGGGAAATCGTGTTTTGTCTCCTTGGGCAAGAAAAAACCCATGATATGGTGCCCAAAGCTATTCTGAACGGATAGTCTTTCCTCTCTCATGCAGTCTGAACTACTGGGTCTTTCCCCATCAGGTTTTTCATCATTCTCTTGCATTCTTCCATGGTTGGGAGCTTGTTTTTGTGTTACACAGTGGCTGGGGAAGGAGGACAACAATTTGGGACTATTATGGAGGTCATTTTTTCCCCAAAATACCCATGGACATTTTTCTAAAAACGGATTTGGCTTCCTAGGGTTATTCCCCATCTTCCAGTCTCGTCTTTGGGTTTCCCACATTTTTCTGAAGCTAATGAAAACCCCATCTGTGGGGAATCTCACTATAAAAACGTTTCTTCATGCCCATCACCTATACTTCTGTTGTTCTATGCATCCTTGTTTTGATTTGAACCTGTGAGCAAGAAATTTGGAGTGGTAGTGGACAGAATTGGCTTGATAAACCTAGTGGGGAGAATAACCTCTCAAGAAGATCAAGAGGGATGGCTACTCTTCTATCCACACCCTGAGAGCACTAGATGGGGAAGGTATGGCTTGAGGGACTGTACAGCAGTGAAAAGAATACTTCCTTGTGCTAGGTGTGTAGGTATTATGGGTGCCAAGCTAGATAGATCTTGTAAGGTTACCCCTGGCTCTGTGCTTGAGCTCACTAGCTTAGCCACTCTTCCTTTCCATTTCCTAGCAGCCTAATAAACCCAATTGTATAATGGCTTGGCTCATCTTGGTGTATGCTTGGCTATGTGTGAGTCTGTTGTTCCCTGATTCCTTGTAGAGATCATGCCCAGCTCGGGGGTGGTCGTGTGTTGAGATATTGATGATCACAACTAGCCTATGGATGGGTGGAACGTTGCAGATGCATAGCTGGTTGCTTGGGACTACTTTGTTAAGATAAGTATTCTCTTTTATAAATTCTGTAATGTCTTTATTTAATGGCTGTCACAGAAATGTTGAATGTATGCTAGATATTAAACATGATGATTTTTTTATTCTTTCCGTTGTGTTTCTATAACATGCACATTGTTAAATTTAAACCAAATAGACTAGCAGGATCACTGAAAGAAGCATAATCACAAGATAGACACAATATTTATCCTAGGAAACCCTCATGGGGTAGAAAACCCAACAAAGCTTTCCTCAATAAGATGATTAACCAAAATACAAGATGTGCTCCCTCCTTCTATTCCTCCTTAGCAGATCTCCCAGACAAGTGCGCCTCTTTTCACAAGTGAGTGAGTGATCTAATGAGGAGTTCACCTCCTCTATTTATACACACTCCTGACCACCAAAAATACCTAATGGGGCCGACCTCTCCTGGAGAAGTCTAATAACCCCTAAAACCCAACTTTAGGGCCGACCCCCACATGGTGGGTCTAACAACCCTAGTTACCACAATTCTTCGGAGGAATAAACATCTCCGGATACATAATAAAATCACATCGGAGGGATGGAACATCTCCGGAATAAATAATATACAAATATAATATTCTTAGAAGTTACAATATTCAACACTCCCCCTTAACGAGAAGGATATTATAGCAGCATCTGTAGGAGCAAGGAGTCATTTACTACATCATCTATATATCATCGGAAGCTTTCTTCAATTCATCATCATCAGTAACTTGACCAATTACTGGAACATCAGCATCATCAGAGTTGATAGTACTCAATCATCAGCATCGTCATAATAGTATCATCAACACGCGATCAACAACATCGCCATCACATGATCATCAGCATCATCATCGTCATCGCACGATCATCAGCATCGTCATCGCACGATCATCAGCATCGTCATCGTCATCGCACGATCATCAGCATCGTCATCGCATGATCATCAGCATCGCCATCACACGATCATCAACATCGTCATCATCATCGCACGATCATCATCATCGTCATCGCACGATCATCAGCATCGCCATCTATGTCCAGTCATGTACCTTTTGAACCGAAGTCCAGGGACGATCCAGTCCTATCATGTTCTCAGAGACCACATGTCTACGGCTCAATTTACAGGACAAAAGTCCAAGGATGATCCAATCCTTGCCGTACATTTAGGACAGCGTCCAAGGATGACTTAATCCTCAACCGTTCATTTAGGACCACGTCCAAGGATGACTTAATCCTCTACCGTACATTTAGGACCACGTCCAAGGTTGACTTAATCCTCCACCGTACATTTAGGACCACGTCCAAGGATGACTTAATCCTCCACCGTACATTTAGGACCACGTCCAAGGATGACTTAATCCTCCACCGTACATTTAGGACCACGTCCAAGGATGACTTAATCCTCCACCGTACATTTAGGACCACGTCCAAGGATGACTTAATCCTCCACCGTACATTTAGGACCACGTCCAAGGATGACTTAATCCTCCACCGTACATTTAGGACCTACGTCCAAGGATGACTTAATCCTTAACCGTACATTTAGGACCTACGTCCAAGGATGACTTAATCCTTCAACGTCCACCAAGGACTTCATTCTTGAAGACTTACGTCTACGGCTCTTCTTTAGGACCGAAGTCCAGGAATGATTCAATCCCTTCATATGTTCACTAAGAACTTCATTTTCGAAGACATACGTCTACGGCTCTTCTTTCGGACTGAATTCCAGGAATGATCCAATCCCTTCACATGTTCACTAAGAACTTCATTTTCGAAGACATACGTCTACGGCTCTTCTTTCGGACTGAAGTCCAGGAATGATCCAATCCCTTCACATGTTGTATACCAAAAACATGTATCCTCATCATCAAAACATGTATAACCACGACATGTATCACCACAACATGTATCATCATGTATAACCACAACATGTATCATCATCATCAAAACATGTATAACCACAACATGTATCATCATCAACAAAACATGTATAACCACAACATGTATCATCATCATCAAAACATGTATAACCACAACATGTATCATCATCAACAAAACATGTATAACCACAACATGTATCATCATCATCGAAACATGTATAACTATAACATGTATCATCATCAACAAAACATGTATACATCTACCATCAAAACTAACATCAAAAGCATGTATACATCTATCATCAAAACTAACATCAAAAGCATGTATACATCTATCAAAAGAAAGAATATAAGAGTCCTAAATCTAAATAATTCTAGGTAACTAAGTGCAGTAAATAGGTAACCTCATCATTGATGAGATAGACTTGTTGTCGGATACTGTGCTACTCCCCCTTTCGAGGAAGGTCCTTCTGAACTACACCAAGCTTGTCTCGGAAGTGTTCAAACTTTACTTGAGATAGAGGTTTCGTCAGGATATCAGCAATTTGATCCTCAGTGCTTATATACTCGAGCTTGATAGCTCCTTTCTGCACCATATCTCGTATGTAAAAGTATCGGATCTCTATGTGTTTTGACTTATTGTGAAATACAGGATTTTCAGTCATCTTGATGCAGCTTTGATTATCACACATGATCACAGTGGGGTCCATTTCTAAGTCAAACACTCCAGATAAAAGTTTCCGAAGCCACACTGCTTCACAGCTGGCAGAGCAGGCAGCTATATATTCTGCTTCAGCAGTACTGAGGGCCACACTAGATTGTTTCTTGCTGAACCATGAGATCATGGCAGATCCAAGACCATAACATCCACCTGAAGTACTTTTTCTATCTGAGACATTACCTGCCCAATCAGAATCTGAGTAACCATGTAGTTTGAGTTCATGACCTCCAAGATAAAATAGGCCAAAATCTAATGTACCTTTTAGGTACCTCATTATATGCTTTGCAGCTATTAGGTGAACCTTTCTGGGTTCTACTAGAAATTGACTTAGGGTATTTACAGCAAAGCATATATCAGGCCTAGTATTGGTTAAGTACATTAATGATCCAATGATTTGTCTATATAGAGTTATGTCCACTAATTCTGATGAATCATTAACTAATAACTTTAAGTTGGAGTCCATGGGAGTGGCCTTGGCTTTACACTCCAACATATCAAATATTTTGAGAATCTCCACAGTATACTTACCTTGATTTAGAAAGATTCCTTTTGGTTCTTGCCATACTTCTAAGCCTAAGAAGTAATGCATTAATCCGAGATCTTTCATCTCGAATTCTGAAGAAAGCTTCTTCTTGCTTTATATTTTTCAATGCTTCCATCCGCGACATATTTTATTTTGAAAATCCATTTGGAAGAAACCACACTCTTATCTTTCGGTTTGGGAACTATATCCCAAACATCATTTTTCATTATTGACTGATATTCTTCTGTCATTGCTTCTACCCATTCTTTCTTCTGAGCTGCCTCTTCATAGCTAGTAGGTAGTTGATCCACAAGATCACACATCAAGGCCATATAGTTGGACACTAGCTTTGGTTTCTTTCTTTCTCTAGTGGAGCCTTCAGGAGCTCCATATCTTTCAGCCCCTTGAATAATATCCCTAGCCAATGCTGGCCTTCTTTTCTTGGATAAGTCTATAATAGGAGGCTCTTGTGGTTCCAACATGTCATGATCCTCTGGAGAATCATCTTCAGGCATGTGAACAGCCTCTGTGATTCTGGGAGAAGTATCTTCTTCATAGATTTCATCAAGTTGGCACTTCTTGGATTTCTTGAGAGCTGCTTCTTCATCAAATGTTACATCTCTACTTATTTCTATGTGATGAAAGCCTGGAATGTAAATTCTGAAGGCTTTGGATGATTCACAATAACCAACAAATATTCCCTTCTTACCAGAAGGGTCCAACTTGGTTCTCTTTTCTTTTGGAATGTGGATGTACACAGGACACCCAAATATTTTAAGATGACTTACCTCAGGCTTCTTACCTGTAAATACTTCTTCTGGAGTTTTGAACTCAAGAGCACTATGAGATAATCTATTTTGCACATATACTGCTGTCTTGGCTGCCTCAACCCATAGATACATGGGAAGATCTTGATCATGTATCATGGTCTTCACAGCTTCCATGATTGTTCTATTTTTCCTTTCAGCCACCCCATTTTGTTGGGGATTATAAGGAGTAGTTAGTTCCCTTTTAATTCCAGCTTCTTTACAAAAGTCCTCAAATTCCTTTGAGGTAAATTCTCCGCCATTATCTGTTCTGAGAATCTTGATTCTCTTTTCTGATAGATTTTCTATTAGAGCCTTGAACTCTTTAAATTTTCCAAAGACTTCATTCTTACATTTCAGGAAGTAAATCCAAGTTTTCCTTGAATGGTCATCAATGAATGAAAGATAGTATTCAAAACCACTTAGAGAAGTGGTGGGAATTGGTCCACATACATCCGAGTGTATTAGTTCTAAAATGTTCTTAGTCTTTGTTTCACTCTTTGGAAAGGGGTTCTTGATATTTTTCCCTTTCTTACACCCTTTACATGAGCCATCATGATCAGCTTTCAAATCTGGTAATCCTATGACTACCTTGCTTACATAGGGTAAGGCTTTAAAGTTGATGTGATCTAATCTTCTATGCCATAGCTCACTGGGGCTAGAGATCTCATGTGCAAGGGTAGCTTCTGGATGGCCCTTGAGTTTATAGAGACCTCCTTCTTCTTCACCAATAACAACTGCATCTTTAATTGTCTTTCCTTTGGACCACATGAGTACTTGTCCATCTATGAAGGCTACTCTAAAGCCTTTCTTATCTAGTGCAAAAATAGAGAGAAGGTTTTTCTTTAATCCTGGTACATATAAGATGTCTTTCATCTTCAAGGGTGTTCCAGAATCTAGCTTATAGCTAGCTTCACCAATTCCTTTGATGGGATATTGGTAGTCATCTCCTAGAGATACTTTCTGTGAAGAAGTCTTTTCTTCAAGATTTGAGAATGTCTTCCTTTGACCTGTCATGTGCTTGGAAGCACCACTGTCAATGAGCCATGTATCTTCTCCAGGAGATACGGATCCAGAGAGTGCAGAGAATAGAACATATTCTTCTGGATCTTCTTTCTTCACCTTACATCTTTTCCTTTTAGGCTTTACCTCTACCTCTTCTTCTTCTTCATCTTCTTCCTCTTCTTCTTCTTCACTATCATTTTCTACCATATGTGCATGATGTCTTTTGTGGAAGAACTTCTTCTTTTGAGAAGGACAGAATCTGGAGATGTGTCCTAATTTATGACAATTGTAGCATTCTACTGTGGAAAGATCTCTTGCTGAATTGGGTCCTCTTCTCTTGTTAGATCTAGAGAAGTGTTGAGATCCTTTGTGGTCAACTCTCTTGAGATGACTCATTCTTCTTCTTTTGGTATGAGTGGCCAAATCTTGGTCATCCTCTTTGAGAAAAGCTTCTCTGTTTGCAACCCTAGCTTCTTCTTGAACACAATCCTCCCATACTATATCAAACTTCATGCTCTCTTTCCTGGCACACATGGTTTGTATAAATTACTCCCAAGATCTAGTGAGACCATTGAGAGCAGTCATCACAAGTTCATCCTCATCAAGGGTATCACCAATTGCATCTAGTTGTTCCTTGATTTGTGAAACCCTTGAGAAGTAGTCTTGAATGGATTCTCCTTTGTGCATCTTGGTACTCTTCAATTGAGTCCTCAGGTTCATCTTTCTATTGATGTTCTTTCCTTCATACATTCTTCCTAGGGCATCATACATTTCCTTTGGAGTCTTCTTGGAGGCCACTTGGGGAATTAGGTGGTCTTTAATGGAATCAGCTATGATTCTCTTTTCCCTAATCAAATCCTTCCTATGCTTTTCTTTGGCTTCATCTCCTTTTGGTTCTGCAACTTCTTCCTTGATATACTGAGCAAGATCATTCTCCTCAAGAATGAGACCAATTCTGTATTTCCATGCCCGGAAATTTTCTATACCTTCTAGCTTGACTTCAAGCTTAGTGTTTGGAGCCATCTTCTCTTGGGGGAGTCCAAGAGACAGAGCAGGCTTACCTGAAAAGTTACTTTTCACTTTTCCGGAATCTGGAACTGGATTTTATCGCACTTTTGGTAGAATTAGGGTTTGACTTTCCCGGAGTTCTACTCAACCAAAAAGTTCGATCTATAGCTCAAAAGAATGCTCTTGAGAAGGGCTATCCAGCCATGTAATTAGAATTCAAAAATTCCAACTTTTTTCTGAAACCAAAATCTGATGTATCGCACTTTTGGTAGAATTAGGGTTTGGATTTCCCGGAGTTCTACCCAACCAAAAAGTTCGATCTAGGGCTTAAAAGAAAGGTATTGGAAAGGGCTATCCAGCCATGCAACCAAAATTCAATAATACCAACTTTGGGATGAAACCCGAACTTCACTGGAGAGAGAGAGAGAGGTATTCTTACCTTGTGAAAGATGTCCTATTCAGTATGGCTCTGATACCATGTTAAATTTAAACCAAATAGACTAGCAGGATCACTGAAAGAAGCATAATCACAAGATAGACACAATATTTATCCTGGGAAACCCTCATGGGGTAGAAAACCCAGCAAAGCTTTCCTCAATAAGATGATTAACCAAAATACAAGATGTGCTCCCTCCTTCTATTCCTCCTTAGCAGATCTCCCAGACAAGTGCGCCTCTTTTCACAAGTGAGTGAGTGATCTAATGAGGAGTTCACCTCCTCTATTTATACACACTCCTGACCACCAAAAATACCTAATGGGGTCGACCTCTCCTGGAGAAGTCTAATAACCCCTAAAACCCAACTTTAGGGCCGACCCCCACATGGTGGGTCTAAAAACCCTAGTTACCACAATTCTTCGGAGGAATAAACATCTCCGGATACATAATAAAATCACATTGGAGGGATGGAACATCTCCGGAATAAATAATATACAAATATAATATTCTTAGAAGTTACAATATTCAACACACATGTATATGTCTTTTTATCAATGAGTTTTACTTAATGGATATGGGGCTAGATGCCCAGTTTTAGCACCACGTCCTCTCTATCATGCTGGTATGATGGGAGGGGGCATTATAGCATTTCATTGAGATGTACTACAAATACCTTGGGGATCATCATCATCATTGGTGATTTCCCTCGCATTTGTTAACGGTTCACATCATTGACCGGTAATCAAATGGTTTCTACCATGTTCGACTTCAACACTTTGTAATCACATGGCTAGATTTGTATCATTTGCGATTGGATAAAAGACCCTAGGCGCACCTTTGTATCTTGATTGTGTCCAAGTTGCGATGGAGATGTCCTTTGTATTGTCACACAGATCCACTTTTGTATTGGTCGTGGTTGTGTCATTACTGTCTCATGGATCTACGCTTGTTCATAGTAGCCATGATTTGTCTACAATCTATATCATCTTAGTGCTCATGGATTTGCAATGTATTCGTCGGCAGCCATGCTTTGAGTCAATTGTTTCCGAGCATGGGGATGCCTACCTCGGTGGTATATCTAACATTTTGTTTTTGTTTTAGCTCCTTGTTGCTCTCCTCGATGCTATCTCCACATAGTATTTGTAAAGTCTTTCGGCCATCAGTCCCTTCTGACCTCACACTTTAGGAGGCATCTGTTATACCTCCATATTTCACAGTGTCGCATCTTGACCATAAAAATAGTTGACGACACTTCCCCTACTACTTAAAATACCCAGAAGAGAAAAATGATGACTGATCCTTGAAGACAAACCTATTCTGTCAAGAATCAACCCAGCTGAGACTTCATATACCTAAACTACCACGCCTTGCTCCAGCTTAGGTGCACGGTAGTCCACACTACCACGTTATGCTCTTTCTATACCGCGTGGTACTACCACGCTATGCTCATTTTAAGAGGCGCAGTACCCCATTTTTAGCCTTTTTTCCATGACTTGTGGGATCTTGATCTTCGAGAAATTTTTGAGGATTGGTGTCCCTGATTCGATCCTAACTCACTTTCTTAGATTAGTGGGCCTGATCCACTAAACCCTCCCAAGATCTATCCTTCTCTCTTGTTGGTTAACCCTACCACACACTATAAGAGAGAGACATTCCATGAGCAAAAGGGGAGGACTCTTGGAGACATCAAACTTATGATCTTGAATCTTTGTGGAGATAGTTGGAGGAGGAAGCACTTGGAGCTGGGAGTTGGCTTAGATATCAAGAAACCATTGTAAGTGACTTCAAGCTGGTAATAGAACATAACCTGTCTTGTTTCCCAAATCACATGTGTTGATCTTGTTTCAATTATATGATTTGTATATCTCATAGATTTAGATCTTAACTCATATTTCAAGTTGCTAGGGAATCGTATATGCTTGTATCTTGGTTTCATTTTGACAAGTTCATTCGCGAGGACATGGAAATTGGAGCAACCATTAAGACGAGCAATTGAAGTGAAGGTCAATTAGATCTCTTCCATTTCTTTCAGTAGTTTATTCTTGAAGTGTTTGGTTTATATCTAGGAATTCAAGGTAGCATTTGTTATCCCTTTGTCTTAGTTTAGAGTCAGTTAAAGTCTACTTTAATCTAAGAGAATTTCTACCTATCCGTAGGGAGAAATTTTGTGAGGCACCTGCAACAATTACTTAATGAAAATATGAGAAATAGCAGAAATGACAGAACTCAGAATCACTTTATATTGATCACGAGCCACTTCGAGGGGGCAACCTCCTTTGAGCAAGCTCAATACAAATAACTTCATGGTGCCTTCATAGGTCTCAACACACACTTATATACTAATTCTAGGCGCCAATACTATGGGTCGAAACCATGGGCCGTTACAAACTATGGATCAACAATACTACGGGCGACTTACAAAGCATATGCGCCAATAACAATAACACAAACTATTGATCAACAAATACTAAGGGACGACTTACAAAGCATATGCGTCCAATAACAACATACTAACAAAGTAAAGACATGGGTTCCTAACATCCCCTCCCCCTTGAAAAAAAAGCTTTGTCCTCAAAGCTTTAGATGTGGAAATTGTTGTTGAATCTGAAGGAGTGGTTCCCATGTAGCATCCTCTGGTTGCATGCCGTGCCACTGAATTAAGACCTCTGTGATAGAGTGAGAGAGAAGCTGACGCGTGCGCCGATTGAGGATGGCCTCTGGCTCAAAAAGGATGAATCCTTCATTATCCAATTCGGGTAAAATCGTTTGGCCGCTGATGTTGGTGCCAAGAACTTTCTTCAGACAAGAGACATGAAAGACTGGATGAATGCAGGAAGAAGGAGGAAGTTCCAATTTATAAGCGACGGAACCAATCTTCTGAAGAACCCGATATGGCCCATAGAACTTTGGAGCGAGCTTATGACGCCCTTTGAGTTTCAAGGAGGATTGTTTGTATGGCTGGAGACGAAGAAAAACCATATCGCCGACTTGAAAGGTGCGCTCTGAATGGTGCTGATCAGCTTGTTGCTTCATGCGATTCCTTTCCATGTGAAGATTGTCCCGCAAAATGCGAAGAATCTGATCTCGGTTGCTGAGGACCCTGTCAACTTCCTGAACTGGTGAACTGGTGGGGGTGTATGGAAGAAGAGCTGGAGGTGCCTGACCATAGACTGCTTCATATGGGGTCATTTTGGAGGCAGTGTGGTAAGAGGTATTGTACCACCATTCAGCGAGAGGAAGCCACTTTGCCAACTGATGTTGTTGTTCCGAGGTGAAGCAACGAAGATAAGTTTCCAAGCATTTATTAACAATTTCAGTCTGACCATCTGTTTGTGGGTGATACCCTGAACTCATCTTCAGTTTGGTGCCAGTGTGGCGAAATAGTTCTGTCCAAAAATGACTAGTGAAAGTCGCATCACGATCTGAGACAATGGAAGAAGGGATGCCATGAAGACGAAAGATCTGGTCCATAAAAATTTGAGCGACGGAGGAGGCTGTATAGGGATGGCTGAGAGCACAAAAATGACTATATTTGGAGAGACGATCAACCACAACGAGAATCACTATCTTTCCGCCAGATTTAGGGAGCCCTTCGATGAAATCCATAGAAATATCTGTCCAAATCCGTGTAGGTATGGGCAAGGGTTCAAGCAATCCTGGAAGGAGTGTTGTTTCACCCTTATTGCGCTGGCAGGTATCACATTCGGCCACCATCTGTTGAATTGTCCTTTTCATGCCCTGCCAAAAGAAGTTACGCCGTGCTCGTTCATATGTTTTGAGGAATCCAGAGTGCCCAGCTGATGGAGAAGCATGGAGTTCATAGAAGACAGCCTGTTGAAGATCTGTGCTCTGGGGAAGCACCAGACGACCCTTGTATTGCAGAGAAGCACCATCCCAAGAGTAATGTGGGACCGCAGAAGGATTGTTGGTCAAGCGTTGGATGATCTGAGATAAGGAAGAGTCATTGACATAACCCTGTTGAACAGATTGCAACCAATTTGGAACATGCATAGAAATAGCTGAAAGAGAACCTTGGGCATCAAATGTACGAGAAAGAGCATCTGCCACAATATTGTCTTTACCCTTCTTGTAAGTGATCTCATAGTCATAACCCATGAGTTTGCTAACCCATTTCTGTTGTGCCGGGGAGGAGACACGCTGGTCCAAGAAATATTTCAAACTCTGGTGATTAGTCTTGATGCAGAAATGATTCCCTAATAGGTATGGACGCCACTTCTGTACTGCATGCAAAATAGCCATCATTTCCTTCTCATAGGTAGAGGCAGCTAAATTCTTACCTGAAAGGGCTTTGCTGGTGAATGCAATGGGGTGTTCATCTTGAAGGAGAACAGCACCAAGTCCATTGCCGCAAGCATCACTCTCAATAGTGAAGGGCTTGGAAAAATCGGGCATAGCTAGCACAGGTGTAGTACACATAGCTTGTTTTAGTTTTTCAAATGCACACTGAGCAGCAGGTGTCCATGTAAAAGCATATTTTTTCAATAGAGCAGTTAATGGAGCTGCAATCTTCCCATAATCCTTGACAAACTTGCGGTAGTAGCCAGTCAACCCCAAAAAACCGCGAAGGCTCTTGAGTGTCTGAGGATGTGGCCAATTGTTCATGGCAGCGATTTTGGCAGGATCCACGCGAACCCCTTGTGCTGAGATAATGTGCCCGAGATACTCAACTTCCTTTTGTCCAAAAACACATTTAGACTGCTTGGCATGGAGATGATGGTCAGAGAAAAGCTGCATGACAAGATCCAGATGCTGGAGATGTTCATCCCATGTTTTACTGTAGATGAGGATATCATCAAAGAATACCAGAATGAATTTCCGCAAGTAGGGTCGAAATATTTTATTCATTAAGGCCTGGAATGTGGAAGGAGCATTAGTGAGGCCAAAGGGCATGACCAAAAACTCATAATGGCCATCATGTGTGCGGAAAGCTGTTTTAGGAATATCATCCTCATGAACCCGAATTTGATGATACCCAGAACGAAGATCCAACTTGGAGAAAAAGTGAGCCCCATGAAGCTCATCAAGAAGCTCATCAACAACAGGAATTGGAAACTTATCCTTGATGGTGAGGTGATTAAGTGCTCGGAAGTCAATGTAGAGGCGCCATGACCCATCTTTTTTGCGGACAAGAATAACTGGAGAAGAAAAGGAACTAGTGCTTGGGCGAATAATACCTTGCTTCAATAAATCCCGCACGAGCATTTCAATCTCTATTTTTTGGTGAAATGGGTAGCGATAGGGCCTGATGTTGGGAGGAACGCTGCCAGGAAGGAGCTGAATACGATGGTCTTCCGGCCTGGAAGGTGGTAATCCCACTGGTTCAGCAAAGACACCTGTATATCGATTCAGAATTTGTTGTAGATCCAAAGGAGTAGTGGAGACCGCGGATGGTTGCATCTAGATGGAACTGATCTGAGCGATGACACCATGTGAACTCTTCTTGAGGAGTTTCTCCATGCGATGTGAACTGATGATGCTGAGAGAAACTGGTTGTAATCCTGTCAATGTGTGTTTGTGTCCATTGAGGGAAAACTGCATCCAAAGTTCGGCAAAATCCCATAAGATAGGGCCGAGTGTGCGTAGCCATTGAGCGCCCAAAACCACATCACATCCGCCTAAGGGCAAGGCAAACATGTCAGAGCGCAGGGTATAATCTCCCATAGAGATACGCACATTTCGACACTTCCCTTTGCAAGGTAAGGTGCCCCCATTGGCAATCATGACTTCAAAGTTGGAGCAAGGATGGATAAAACAATCAGCTTGTTTGGCGATCCGAGGGTCAATGAAATTATGAGTGCTACCAGAATCAATGAGGATTGTAAGAGGAAGCTTCTTGAAGTAACCCCTGACCCGAATTGTTTGGGGGGTGGTGATTCCAGCTAAAGCATGGAGAGATATCTCTGACTGGTCATCCTGAGACGGAGGGTCAATAGGCGGTTCCTGAATGTCGATCGGAGCATCCAGTGTTTCTGGATCTTCGTCACCCATTTCAGAGGCAGGCGGAGACTCCACATCCAGGAGATAGAGCTTTTGCTGAACACATCGATGTCCCCGAGTGAATTTCTCATCACAATTATAGAAAAGCCCCTTTTCTCTGCGTGCTTGCATCTCTGCTTCAGACAAACGCTTGATAGGAGTCGGTCGAGGAGCCTGCAGTATAGGTGGTCACTGAGAACCCATATTTCTGAAGGGAACAAAAGTGGGCTTCGAGCGTTGCTGGGCTGCAATCTTGTCTTCTGCCAACTTAGCCAACCCGAGTGCTTCCATCATTGTGTTGGGACAGAACATTTTGACTTCAGAGCGAATGGCATCCTTTAGACCACTGATAAAACAACTCCGGTAAAATTCATCAATCAATCCTTCGGTGTGGTTGGCTAGATTCTCAAATTCGGTTTGATACTCTCTCACAGTGCCAGTTTGGCGAAGTTTAGTGAGGGCTCCTGTGAAGTCATCAAAAGCACTAGGACCAAATCGTTGCAAAAGGAGCTGACAAAAGTCTGGCCAGTTGGGCTCTGGATGAGCCTTGATGTACCAACGGTACCATTGAAGAGCTTCCTGTTCCAAATGAAAGGATGCCAACGGAACTTTGTTGACATCAAAGGTATTATGCAGACTGAAATACTATTCTGCACGATAGATCCATCCAGTTGGATCGGTACCATTGAAGCGAGGAAAATCAAGCTTCGGACCACGGAAATTGCTGGAAGAAGAGAACCCATTGTCTACTGAAGACTCGGACTGCTGTTTGTTGTTCATAGCTGAATGTTCAAGATGGAGACCGAGAAATTTTTCATCCAGATCCTGGAGTTTGGCTTGGATGGCTGCAAGTGCTTCCTCCATGGTTTTTGCTCCTGCATGGGTGACAACCATAACCGGGATTTTTTTATTTTTTTTTTTGGGGGGTAGGAAAACAAAAACAGGAACTGCTTCAGTAAGGGAAAATTTGGATTTGGAAAAAAATCAGAATGGTAATTGGGGTTTGACTAGGTTTTGGACACTGTTGGATAGACAGGGAAGCAAAAATGAGGATTTCAGAAGCGGGGTGAAGGAATGGGAAAATTGGGCAGAGGGGAACAAAGAAGCAGAATTCAGAAAGGAACTCTGTGGTAAAATTTGAGGGTGATTGGGTGAAATCTGAGGAAGTTATGGCAAACCCTAAAAATAGACAATTGTGGGATTTCGGGCTGTAGGAAGGGGAACTGAGGATAGGGTCCTCAGGGATGAAATATGCAGAATGGAATGACAGGGGTTCCCTAAAAAGTTCAAGGGAAACAGAGGTAAAACAAGGGAGATATGGAGAAAAAACTGAATTATATATATATATATATATATATATATTTTTTTTTTTTTTTTTTTTCTTTCAGACTGGAGCGACTACGGCTCGGTGTTTTTTTTTTTTTTTTTTTTTTTTTTTTTTTACAGACTGGAGCGGCTACGGCTCAGAAGGAATCTGGAACAACGCCGACCGGCTGGATCTGGAACGGCTTGCAAAATGGATCTGAAACGGCGCAGCAGTGATCGACAATAGTTCAGCTGAAAGTAGATATGGACCCCAGGTATGTGCGGCTTCCTAACAGTTCAGGGTTTTCACTCGGCCACTAATGCTGTCTGACGGCTTGCGTATTGGGGCAGTACCCCTCACTCCATGGCTCAGGTAAAACTGATAACCACTTTGCCACAAACGACAGCTCTTGGTTTACCTCACGGGTGGGAACTAGTCAATCAGGTAGGGGTCGTTGCCCTTTTCGCTGGCAGGTCCTCTCAATGGGCCAGCTACTTCGGGGTTCCTGTGGTACTCCTCACAATGCGTTTTAGGGCTTATGCCCAAGTACTTCCCACAATTAAGCGGATAGGGATTATTCCCAAATCCGAACCTGCAACAGATGCGAAAAAAAAAATTTGGCAGAAATTTCACCCAGCGAGCCCAAGAAAGTGCTCTGATACCAGATGTGAGGCACCTGCAACAATTACTTAATGAAAATATGCGAAATAGCAGAAATGACAGAACTCAGAATCACTTTATATTGATCACGGGCCACTTCGAGGGGGCAACCTCCTTTGAGCAAGCTCAATACAAATAACTTCACGGTTCCTTCATAGGTCTCAACACACACTTATATACTAATTCTAGGCGCCAATACTATGGGTCGAAACCATGGGCCGTTACAAACTATGGATCAACAATACTACGGGCGACTTACAAAGCATATGCGCCAATAACAATAACACAAACTATTGATCAACAAATACTACGGGACGACTTACAAAGCATATGCGTCCAATAACAACATACTAACAAAGTAAAGACATGGGTTCCTAACAAATTTCTTCAATAGTTTTGTTGTTTGCCATGGTCTGCTCCAATGAGTCTAACTTCTACCGAACCTCTGCCATTTCCTTGTCCAACTTCTCGACATGTCTGTGGGTGTGTGCATCGGTGATGCTGGTCCTTCCGCGACTGCTACCTTCCGCCATTATAAAACAAGTAGACTTTCCTCCAAAAGAGCTGCTGTAAGAAAGCTTCTTGTATAGGATCTCGCAGCCGCTGAGCAGAGCAGTGGTCGGAATCCATAGACTTTCCTTTTCTTCGACTCTAACAACCTGACGTTGATGAGCCCCAGTGGATGGAGAAAGAGTGGAACATAGAGCTAATTTAAAAAACATTTTCGGCAACCTCGAGCGAACAGGTGCAGATCCTATTTAACTCCACAACACGGATCGAAAATGATAAAAAAAAACATAACATGGATCGCAGTAAATCTACAGAGCCGTCAGAATTAAACATCAAAGAAATTGAAAGACTGTTATAGCACGTTATAGGACATTAAGGCTCAAAGACATTACCCTTTGATTGAAATGATGGGACATATTGATGGCAAGGGTTCATAATTGGGCTCATAAACTTTTGAATTCCACTGTCGATCTTGGATGGGGCGATCCAATGCTACAGGATAGTTATGCTGGGTTAAGTTGTGCAGCATTTAGGAGCATCCTTTCTGTAGTGGCATAAGAATCCATGGGATTAAGTTCTCCATCAAGTTGGTGCTTGTAAAAAAAATTTGTATACGATTACCTAATTAAAAGGAAAGCTTTGTTGGTTTTACCTTTGAGGTTTCCTTGATAAATCCATGTGTTCAAATTTTTAATTGTCCTATTCACATTGGGAATGATTATTTAACTTGTGATTAATACTAATTTTATTTAAAATGGTTGAAAAAGGCAATACTGATCCCCCCCCACCTCTTAGTATTGTTGGATGAACCAACACCTGCCGCATAACACCCTCATCGTCACCTAACGTCTTGTGTAGTTGATGCTCTAGCGCCTCTGCTTAATATTTTAAGCGCTTGGGCCTATTGGCATAAGTTTGTAGGCCCCCTAAGGTAAGCTTACTTCCCTTATACTTTTTAAGCCTTCTTTGAACTCCAAAGCTCATGAACTATTTACCCGACCATTTTAGGTACTTGGCACAAAAATAATGCTAAGAATGGGGTCCCTTTGTGCAAAGATTTTGTACCTTGTCCCACCTAATGAACACCTTCCAAATTTATCTTTCACATGATCATGTATTCCATTCAACATGATATCCATTTCCATTGCATTATTATTTGTTAGCTCCTTCATGGATGCAGTTTTTTGTAGTCTTTTTAGAGCGATGTAAGCATTTGGAACAGATTTCTAGATATCAAAACCTTGTGCATTTAAATGGAGTCTCATTCTTATAATCCAATCAGATCAAAATTTGATCCATAAAACAGTCGAACCCCATCTGCGGAGTAGAGACTTTCATGTTTGTCCATGTTCTCTAGAGATCATCGATCTAGCTATCAGACTCTCTTAAAGGAATTGACTCCCTGATTTAACTACACCAATTGGAAGGAGGCTCGAAACCTAAGGAAGCTTCAACTCCTCGGTTTACTAGATCCATCTAGAACAAGCCTACATCCCCTTGGTTTTCATAATTTCCAACCTATAGATAGGACTCCAGATCTCAGTAAATTCCAACTCAATAGTTTTACTAGCACCAACTCAATGGAATCCCCAACTCCCTGAGATCACAAGAACCAACCCAAAGGAGACTTCAATATCCTATCCTTGCTCGATCCTTCCACCTTAATATGAATAAGAAGAACAATATTCCACTGCCATTGTATCACGGTTTCCATCAACCTATACGTGTATCTATGTCCTTGTACCTGTATCATTGTCCATGTATCATTGTATTGATGTCACTATCACAATCCATGTTCGTCACAAGGACACAATCATTGTCTCTGTCACAAGGACACAAAAAATATTGATGCCACAATGTCAACTTGTACATGCCCCAAATCTGTCGTCCAAGAATGGCAGCAACTTCTTCCAAGATATACTTCAAATGTATAGCAAGACCATAAAGATGCCTCCAAAGAGTGTAATCAAATCCCAGAAATAATCACCAATAGACTTCATTTATTTTCACCTTCAAACCCTTACATCATAGACCTCATAGTACATTCCAAAATCTTAGAGAGATCTCATGCCAATATCATTACCATGGAATATTCCAATACAATCACCAATAATATATATGCCATTGGAGAGTGGTTTTTGATCATTTCTCATTTTGCATATTGGAGAGCATAGCTTGTCCATGCTTGTGGAGTGTTTACTCTACTTTCCTTAGTACCAATTTCGAGGGTGAAAGACTCCCATCCTAATTCGGAATTGAAGAGGCCATTGTGAATTGGACCATGAGGACACATATTAAGAGGTTGTGGGACCCATTTGTGGCAAGATTCCCCACTACACTTGGCATGATTCTCTCAACAATTCGAGTTCAAGATGAAGGGTAACATACTTGGGGTAGTTTAAGAGGTATTATTCATGGCATGAGTCATGTAAGGTCAAATTGGAGTGGAAGAATAAGTTCCATGGAAGAGGAAGAGGCATCTTAGAAGAATTGTGACACTTGGGCTAGATTCCCTAACCTCTAGTATGACAACAATGATGAAGATGCTATGACACCTATGACACAAAGAAGACTTGAATGCTGACATCTGAAATATATGACATGTTAGTGATAAAAATAGCCTCCAAGAAGGTGCATAAGGGAGTTAGGGAAGCCAAAGAGACACCCATTCGAAATGAGGGAATAAGGAGACTAGGAATTATTGGACAAGTGGCACACATTGGAATCTCTTCCCATATTGAGTTGGAATGAATGCTTTGGAAGGAATTCGACCCATGGAGGACTTGAGA
The DNA here is from genome assembly GCA_027924585.1 of Larix kaempferi. Taxonomy (NCBI): domain Eukaryota; kingdom Viridiplantae; phylum Streptophyta; class Pinopsida; order Pinales; family Pinaceae; genus Larix; species Larix kaempferi. The sequence continues at coordinate 3,967,009 of BSBM01000104.1, forward strand.
AGTTTATAAAAGTTATAAGAACAAAGAAGGAGAGTAGCTTTTGATCATTTTTATTTGCATCTTTGCAATTTGGAGAGCTTGTACCTTGTCCATGCTAGTGGAGTGTTTACTCTACTTGCCTTAGTACCAATTTCGAGGGTGAAAGATTCCCATCCTAATTGGGAATTGGAGAGGCCATTGTGGATTGGACAGAAATTGGAGAGGCCATTATGCATTGGACAGAAAACCAGAAAACTAGAATTTGACAGAAATTGCAGATCCAAAATTTGCAGGTCACTTTTGAGGGGTAAATTTTTGGAGTTTTCAAAATATGAGCACACCAGCTTGCTCACCTCAGTCAATTGTATCTCCATATCAAGTTAGAAGTTTTAAATTCCAAGTTTGTATTTTTAGGGTTTCTTTGTCAAACCCTAGCCAGCTCCAAATCCAGTGGTAAGATCTAAATCTTTTATTTCCATTTGAGTTTCTCATTAAGATGTCTCACCACGCCAAGCTTGAGGATAAGCTTGAATAGGCTGATAACTTTTGAACATGGAAGTATAGGATTGGGTTAATCCTAGAAGAGAATGAATTGGATACCTTCTCTTAAATAACTTTCCATAGTATTTAACATTTGACGTGGATTCTTCCATCCATAATGTTCTTTTGTGTGAGTGATGAAATTTTTATTTTGGTTTGTCATACTCACAGACATATAAGAACCTTCCAGAACATCATTAGGAAAATCTTTTTTATTGGATGTATTTTATTTTCCAAACCCATTTCTTTGATGGATATGGGACCTTTCAGATAATTTTGACTCTTATTTATGATCCTTTTGGCTATGATTTCTCGTAGCATAGGATTATTTTAATTCCCACACATCTGCAAGACTTGCTTCCTTTCCATGGGTCAGTTATAGTGGGCCACCTGAGAAGGTTATTTATGTGTGAGTGAGTGGAGCCCCAAGATAGTAATTTAGAATTCATAGATCCTGGTTATTTTACAAACTTTATAGTGACACAAAATGAAACAAGAAGCAGGTTTCCCCTTTTAAAATAAAGAGACAATTAAAATCATTAATCACATAGCTTTTACAAAAATAAATGATTTTGCTATGAATCCAATTTTAATCCTTTTGAAATTATTAGAGTTTTGTATAAGGGTGCTCAGATGCCTGCTATTCTGCGTATCACTATGAAATTTGAACTGGGCTTTATTTAAAACAAAAAATCACGCAAGTAAATTCATAGAAAACCAAAATTGAAATAAGGTTCAAACTAACTAACCTGGAAAATAAAAGAAAACATATGGAAAGACAAAAAAAGCCAAAATTTGTTTATTTACAAGGGTCTCCCTAATCCTATGAAAAGTATTATTTGAGTGCTAGGGCATTGATGGGGAGGTTTTCCTTCTCCCCTTATAAATCTTGTAACTTATAAGTTATTGGGCTAATATTTTCCACAACTTGGTAGGGGCCAAGCCACAAGTGTTGGAACTTGGTGTGTTTTCCCTTCTTCTCATGAGGATGATCCCATTTTAGAACTAGATCTCCTACCTCAAAAATTTTCTTTCCTGATTTCTGATTATCAAACCACCTTTTTACAATATCTTGGTGACGGTTGAACCTATCCCTGGCCTTTTGCCTTGCTTTTTCAATTTTCAACAGGGTTTTAATGTGTGATTGCATGATTTCACTATTTGACCCTTGGGATGCATGAGCTAACTGCAAGGAAGGGAGTAGTATGTTTGGGGGAATAATAACCTCTTTCCCATAGACTAACGTGTAAGGAGAAACCCCTAAATCATTCTTTGGAGTGAACCTATCTTCCCATAAAGCATTGGGAATAGTTGTATGCCAATTTCTTTGGTTTTCAATAACGATTTTCTTCAATATTCATATGAGGTTCTTATTGGTGGATTCTACTAACCCATTCCCTTGAGGATATTAGTTATATGAATAATCCAATTTAATCCCCTTTTCAATAGCAAATGCACTCAAATTAAAAGAAGAAAAATAAGATGCATTATCAAAGACTAGCAAAATTGGAACCCCAAACCTGGTTATGATGTTTTCTTATAATAATTTGATGACCGCATCTTCATTGACTTTGCGCAAAAGGAATGGATTTAGTCCATCTTGTAAAATAATCAGTGGTGGTAAGAATATATCGGTGTTGCAATGAAGAGTTTGGATTGATCTCCTCGATGATGTCTAAACCCCATTGCTCGAATGGTTCCGAATGATAACCAATTGTAATGGTCCTACTATTTTTGATAGTCTACCGACACTTTTCTGACATATATCACATTTTTGTGCATAAGAATGTGCATACTTAAAAACAATGGGCCAGTACTATCCGGATCTTAATATCTAATGAACAATAGTGTCCCCGAAATAATGTCCTCCTGCAGGACCATCATGTAATTCCTTGAACACCTTCTCTGCATCATCTCTTTCAAGACATCTAAGAAGAACTCCATCATAATTTATTCTAAAAATTACTCCATTTATTATTTGATATGTAGCAGATTTTAATATGAGATCCCTTCTTTGCTTATAATTCCAATGCTCTAGAAAATATCCATGTTGAATATAATTAATTAAATCTCTATACCATGAATTTGGAGTGGTAAAAATGGAACATGCTTCAAATAAATTCATTTTGAATTCATTTTCCCAGCCATGATCTCCATCAATTGGATGTTCAATAAGCAACTTGCATAATCCTTGACCTTTGATAATATTAGCTAGTTTAAATTCTGGGTCATATTCTTGTAACGCGGTCACCCAATTTCCACTTCTTTCTCCCAACTCCTTTTGTAGAAATAAATATCTAATAGTCAGATGAGATATTATAAACTTGGTTCTATTCTTTACAATGTAAGGTCTGAACTATTTTACTGCCTTAAATACTGCGTATGCTTGTTTGTCTATAGCTGGGTAATTAAGTTCATCTCCCTGTAATCCAGTGCTCATAAAATATAATGGATATTTGTCTCCTTGCTCCCCTTTCTGCGTGAGCACTGCTTTGAGAGAATGATCTAAAGCAAATGTATATATAATGAAATCCTTTTCAAAATATGGACTGCTTAATGAAGGTTCATACTAAATGACATTTTTTATATCCTTGAATGCTTTCTTTTCGATCTCAGTCCATTTGAATTGCACACATTGCTTCACCATTTGTTGCAAAGGTTTTACAATTTGTGCAAAATATGGTACAAACCTTCGAACAAAATTTATTGTGCCCATGAATGATTGCATAGTTTTCTTATTATGGGGAATCTGTATTATAGCTTGAATTATTTATGTGTCTATAGGGATTCCCTTTCTAGAGATGATGTGTCCTAACAACTTTCCTTCTAGGATAGCAAAAATCCTTTTCTTAGGATTCAAAGATATGCCATATTTCCTACAATGTTCAAAAATCTGTTTTAAATGAAAAACATGATCTTCTTTTTTCTTGGAAAAGGTTGTCATGTCATCTAAATAAATAACAACGCCATGGCCGACTAAACCTCAAGATGTGATATCCATGGCCCTCTGAAACGTGTCTCCAGCATTCATAAGAACAAAAGGCATTCTTCTATATGCAAATGTTCCCCATTTTATACGAAAAGTAGTCTTGAATCAGTCCTTTTCTGCCGCTAACACTTGATTATATCCTGAAAATCCATCTAATAAGGAGAACATCTCTGAGCCCGACACCAATTGTAATATTTTTTCCATAGGCAGTACCGGATAGTTGTCTTTTTCTGACGCTCTATTTAAATTTCGAAAATCGACACATAGTCTTATCTATCCTTATTTTTTCCTTACAAGTACCGTTTTTTCCACCCATTCAGAATGTCTAACCTTAAAAATAATCTTAGCATCCATCAACTTCTTTAATTCCTTTTGTATTAAGGGTTCAAGTGTAGGATGCATCTTCCAGAGTTATTGTTGAAATGGTTTTGTACCTAATTTGATAGGTATCACATGTTGGATGATATATGTATCATCAGTCTTCAAATAATCATACACCCATGCAAAAATGTCCTTGTATTACTGAAAACATTTAATAAATTTGCATCTCTCTCCAGGTGAGCAACACTATCCTAAATTGACATATTTAGGCTCCTTCTCTGTACCTAATTTTACCAGTTCGTACTGCATTGAGGAGCTATTTGTTTTGGAATTCGGTGGATTTATGAATTTATGATGTAGACCAAATAACTTTTCAAGAGTTCGTACTCCTTTTGGCATAAAATTTCCCTTACTGATATCCTTATCTTGCAATTCTGATTGGTGTTCGTCTTCTTCAACAATGGATTCTTTGAATGTATCTTCATCTGTAAAAAATATGATAATTTGTTTGTCGTCATCGAAAACTCTCCAATTTGTAATGTTATCAGGGACAGATGGCCTCAAAATTAATTCAATGGAACACTTGTTATTAGTTGGTACTAGACATGAAGCAGACATAGCCAATAAATCAGCAGCAACATTTTGTAATATAGGGATGGCATTTATATTAAACGCATCAAAATTAGATATTAAATTTCATACCTCAGATTGATATCCTTTCAAGTGCGGAGATAAGCAATGAATGGTATTTCTTACTTGTCTGACAACTATCTATGAATCACCAAAAACCTTCAAATTATTTACATTTAAACCAATGGCTTTATTTAGGATCTGAATTAGAGCTTCATATTTAGTAGTATTATTCGTGCATTCAAATTCTAGTCTACAGGAGATAAATTGTCTTTTTTCCTGGGGATCTACAAGAACAAAACTAGCTCCTGCTTCGTCTTGTGTCTTGGAGCCATCAAAATACAAATTCCAAAGCCTATGATCACCTATGTCAGTAACTAACTCTACTATATTACAGTCAATATCATTGGCCCATGCAAATTGAAGGAGATCGAACTCTGTGTCTGAATCATGGACAATATTTGTTGCCTGATAGTTTCCGGGTTCAATTTCCAAAAATTAATTTCCCAACACTGAAGATGAAAATTTTAATGGTTCATTCTTACCTTCTAATTCTGTCACATTATGTTTCATATGAGGTTCTTTTAATACTTTGATTTGATTCTGCTTATTTTGATACGGTAACCACAAATGAGACCAATCTGTAGAAAAATACCCGTTCAATTTGTTTGACCAATATCTACTCAGTATTAATCCATAAGCTTCAGGTATGTCAACTACCATGATATCTATGAATTTACATACTCTTCAATCTGCAGCCAATCTAATCAATACATTCTCCATTTCTCCAATAACTTTGACATCTGATATATCTAGTTGGATAATCCAAGAAGGGGATGCTATTGGTTTCCCATTAATTATTTTACTAAATAAATAGTGGAATGATGTTAGATGAAGCTCCAGAATATAGAAAACGGTTATGCACATTGTAATTAAAAATTTCAAAAGTCATAAGAAAAGGAAGAGTTTGAGACTTTGATTTTCCATCAATAATTGCTTCGTTAAAATCAGCATCAAACTTAATTCTTTCTGATTGTTTGTCTACCATGTTGCATGATTTTAAATGAAAATCCTCCAATAAAATTTTTCTATGTTGTGGAATATTACACATTTGAAACATAGACACATTTGATTTTGTCTTTTTTATATCTTCTATAATAGCATACCCCATATTCTGATTTCCCCCAGTATTTCCACCAATATCAGATTTGTTAAGTACAAGGTTCACTGATTTATTTTTCAATGGATTTGTTTCTTTTGCATCCCCTATAATACTAGTGGATCTTTTTTAAGTCGCTTTTGGTTGTGATTTATTTGGGATGTTATTATTATTTTTTATGACTTCCTTAGCCGCACTCAATTTTGGTAATAATGCACTTTGTTCTCCTACTGGTCCCTTACTCCTATTAGAATAATCTACTGATGAGACTTGTATTTGGAGCCCAATCCCATAACAACAACATGGTTTCTTCACTATGATATTATGTTGCATTTGATTGTTCTTTATTATGATCCTCTTGATCTACTAGTTGTGTATCCAATAATTGATTCATTGCCAAAGTCATTGAATTTATCCATTGAGGGAAAGTTCTTTCAGAATGAAGCTCTTGGTGAAATGTGCAAAAGTGATCCATGCCGACGTCATTTAAATTAAAAACAACAGAATCATTCGATGGAGGCTTTGTGCTTTCTTACTTGTTCTTGTAGAATGGCTTAAAATATTTTCTCACTGAAGAACTAGTACCTTTCTCTTTTTCCAAATCTACTATTTTATTTGACAACTTTTGAACCAATTTGACTACACTTTCCAGTTCATTAGAATATTCTTCCTTAGTTTTGGTTATCAACAAAGGCCTTTCATTTATTGTCAATTTTATTTCAGCATCCATAGCGTGTTTCATAATACTATTGATATCATTTTCTACTTTCTTGACTTCTTCAAAAATTTCTGCTAAAGTAGTTTTGCATAATCTCTTAACAAACATGGCTATGGATGGATGAAGCACTGTGGTGTAATATTCAACCAAGGATTCTTCAGCTGGTCTTGCAGCAGTGCTGAAACTATTCAAGACTGTGGTGAATCTTTGATTAAATTCTTGTACCTTTTATTTCTTATCCATTCTTAGAGATAATAATTCTTTCATAAGTGAAGCCAAAATTCTCTGATCACCAAATTTGCATATAAAAACCTTTTCAAACCATCCCAATCTACTAAAGAACTATTCTATAAACTAAAGAACCAAGACGTTTCTCTAGGTTCAAAAGTATATGGGAAAAGTCTGCATACAACATCTTCATGTTCTACATTCAATAAATTTAAAGCCAAGTAAAAAAATTTAAATGATCATCAAGATAGACTCCTTTTATAGGATCAAACTTAGGTAATACTTGTTATGGGTGTTTAGGTAAGTCATGTAAAGGGGAGGGTAATTTGAGTGGTCCTCTATCTCTCCACTGTTAATTTTTCGATAATTTCATTCCATTATCATAAGGATCTCTAAGAGAATAACATGTACAGCATATCAATCATAGACACAAAAGCAATCACACAAGAGACACAGAGTTTCACCGGGGAAAACCATGAAGGTGAAAAACCCCACAACTTCCTCAGAGATAAGATAAGCCACAAACCAAGATCACAAGGATCAAGCCCAATAAGATTTCTCTAGTAGATGCTCCTCCTCCTCCACAAGTGTGCCACTTCCTCTCTTAGCTATGCGAGCTTGAGAAGTGAGTGAATGAGATAAATGAGAGACACAACCTCTCTATTTATACACTGACTTGACCTACCAATAATCCACTGGGGATGACTTGCTAATCAATCCTAATAACCCAACCACATGTGCTAACCAGGGACAACCCCACGCCGGTGGTCTAATAACCCATCAATACAAATGACGACACTTGTCAATGCACATGATGACACTTTCAAATACAAATGACGACACTTCCAATTAGAGGAATAATACATCTCTATGGGATATACAATAAAGTACAAATGTAATACATGGAAGAATATCTTCCAAAGTTACAAATACATCAACACTCCCTCTTAACTAGGAAGGTATTATGAACATAGGTCATCAATACATATTGGTGCAAGTCTTCAATTCTGGAGCTAGATCATCATCACTGGATCACGAGCATCATAATCATCAATACTATTGTACTCGACATCTCAATCATTGGGCTATCTCTGAATTATTCTCATCATTGGAAGTTCTACAGAGCCAACCCTTTTTCATGTTGGATGTAGGCCCACCACCTGTAGGTCTTCATCATCACTGGCCATACTATGGAATCCTTAGGACTTATTACATGCGTCATAATGCTTCAAAAGAGTATCCCAGGATCCTTTATGTGCCGAAGCACGATTGGAAATATCTCCCAGATCCACTTACATGTGACTATCACAAAACCTTAAAAGAGTTCCTTGACTAGAAAGAACTCTAAAGAGCATCCGAGGCCTTTTACGTGACTAGCACAACCTGTCCGGATCTCCAGGATGTATTACATGTGACTCCTACCACAATGCCTTGAAAGAGCATCCCAAGACTGATTACAAGCGTACTGCTCAACCTATCGGATATCCCAGGTCTAGTTACATGCCATAGGACAAAGGATCGAAAGAGCATTCCCAGGATTGATTATGAGTGTACTGCTCAACCTATTGGATCTCCTAGGTCTAGTTACATGTCCTCCCAGAGCAATGCCTCGAAAGAGTATCCCAGGACTTATTACAAGCATACTGCTCAACCTATCGGATCTCCCAGGTCTAGTTACATGCTCATCTACACAACCTGTCCACGGCCATAGAGTATCAACCTGATACTCACTATACATCATCCTGAAGTACATGATCATCCTGATCATCATCATAGCATCGTCCTAATGTATATCATCCAGAGTATTGTAGCTAGGGTTTTACCCCTAGCTTGTGCAAATGAGCACCTACTAAGGAGAATGGACTCCTTAGTAGCAGTTCAGTATATTAAACTAACTAAGCTAAAACAGAAATTAAATTACTTTAGACATTGTGCATAAACAATAAACAAAAGATATAAAGAATGGCTTTTTGTATTGATATTACCTTCAATGTGAAGGTTTGATGAAGCCCTTTGCAGTGTCCAAGAGGATGCTCCAAGCTTCAGTATGCTCCTTCTCCTTCTCCAATGGTGGGAATGGGCCAAAAGTGGCTCTCAAGGTGAAAGTAGTTCAATGGTGAACTAGGGTTTCGAGAGAGATTTTGGCAGACTAAGGGTGCTTGTGATTGTGGATATGGAATAAGGGATCTCCATCACCTATTTATAGTTTTTTGGTGATGGAGTGCTGACCCATGGTTTTGGGCAGCTGTATAGGGTTTTTTCCTCATTTTCCTCATTATTTTATATTTTTTATTCCCTTTTTAGGAGTTTTTGCTATTTTTAGAGGAAAAAGGGGGTTTTTTAGCCTTTTTTAGGCTATTTTGATGGTTTTGTGGCCTTTTGGAGGCATTTTAGGCCTTTTGGAGGCTTTTTAATGGTATTTTTTGGGTTTTTAAGGGAAATATGGTAGGAAAATGGACAAATGAGCCATATAATGTGGTAGATGAGGTAGTGAGCACTTTTTGGGTGTTAACAGATTGCCCCCTGATGTGCGAGGGCAGGAGCTCATCGTATGGCCGATGGACATCATAAGTCATGAATGGTTTTCCTGGGATGTGGAGAGAAGAGAAGAAACAAACTGAAGCCCGGAACAACGATCCCGAACAACTGCAAGAACTAAAAGTACATAACCTCAATAATGGATGAGGAAACATCTGATCATATGGACGAGGCGGGCATTCCCATGCTCGTATCAGGATATAACATAACAATAACAATGGGGTCCAAAATGGGGACCTGAAATATACATGACCTCAAATACTGACTGAGGAATAATCTCAATATATGGACGAGGCGGGCATACCCATGCTCGTAGCAAGATACATAAACAGAACTATGAGGCCCGAAAAGGGGGACCTGTAAGATACATGACCACTGTGTACATCATAAGAGTCCAAAGGGGACACAGATCTGGGACATACTGCTGAGCTGATCATGTGTGAACTGAATAAATGGTGCACTGGAACAATCCACAGTGCTACTGAGTGTGGTACCAAAGGAACTGATGAGCTGCTGGATCATAGTGACTGGGGTCATACTCTCCATGGTACACTGGACTGGAACTGAAATGGGTACTCCAGGAAGCATATAACTGGATGGCTTCCGGATACAATCGCCAACACAGCCCGGACATCCACGGGAACATATAACTGGGTGTTCCAAAGTGACTCACCAATGTGCTAGAGTCGGGGGAAATCCGGGGTCTTCGACTAAAAACTGATGGGATATAATCCTACGCGATCCTCAACGATGCGATCAAGGTGCTGAAGTTGAGCATGTGAGGAACAACCACTCGGAGAGGCAATGATGTCTCCTCTCAGAATGATCCGTAGGCACTTACCACAGATGGTGATAAGTCCAAGGCGTAGGGACCTCTGGGCCTATCCTCTGGAATAGAGGAGCTGTCGTCGACAGAGGGAGACCTGCAACTATCAAGGCAATGATGTTTCCTTGACAGGAGCACGAGGTACAAGACCGAAATGTGATAGTGCTGATGGCAGGACTGATAAACTGTGGGGGGACAACTGGGCAAGTAGAGTGGGTGGACTCAAACTTCCTTTGTTCAGAGTATGATAATGGGAATGATCTGGCAGCATATGAAACTGACTGAGGGGAAAGGGATCATAGCTGTATTGTATCTGGGAAGGTTACTGGGCTGAGGGAGACTCAAGCTGTGGTACAATGGCAAGAGACTGCAGAGTACTCTGAACAAAGGCGACCTAATTGGGGGTGCTGCCGAGATGATCGAGGAAAGTGCCAGGAGGCACGGGGGAAAACTTCTTCATGGGTTAAGGAACTAGAAGAAGTGTGTGTAAAAATGGTACTGTCGTGTGGATTTTACGAGCCCAGGACAGTTCATGCTCGTGGTTGCTTTCAATTTTAAGGAGTCTGAAAGCGATAAGAAGACTCTGAAGTAATGGAATGGTACTGTCGTGTAGATTTTACGAGCCCAGGACAGTTCATGCTCGTGGTTGCTTTCAATTTTAGAGAGTCTGAAAGCAAGTAAGAAAACTCCAGGGGGTTGCTTTTTCGTAGATTTAGTCTCCAAGGCCCAAAGAAGCATAAAAGGATGCAATGAAGAACTCTTCTAGCCGGTGTGACTAGAGTATTCCTTTTTCGTAATTAGTCTACCAGGTCCGGAAAAGGGTTAAACTTATACCAGATAGACGCCCTTTCAGGTACTTTAACGAGCATGAAAGGAAGCAAGATTGCTCGGCGATCTTTTCATTCTTTTAGGAGTTAGAAAAGAGCTTAACAGAAACTCCCTAAGTGCCTTTTTCGTAAAGGACTTGTCCGGCCCGAAAAAGGGATAAAATTATACCGAACAAAAGGGATGGCCAGGCAAGGAGGAAGTGTTCAATCAAGGATCAATAATGGTGACCAAGAACGAGGGTGTTGGGGAGAACACTGGTGGGCCTCCTTGCGGGGTAGATGAAATGGTGGAAAAATAACGAGACATTTGCAGTATGACAGGAGTGAATGGCTCATGTGCAAAGGTGGAACAATCCGATGGCGGCCGAAGTGGCGCGCCAACCGAGGAAGCAAGGTGTCGAGACACAATGTTGAAATTGTACCAAGTGAGAGCGAGAAGTGATCTCAAGCACCATCACGAGCTCGGAAAAACGAATCCGGCGATATAAAGGATGTCAAAAACAGGTAACGGCCGATGTGGCACGCACACCGAGGCGACGAGGGTGTTTTGGAAAAATACCCAAAAAATCGAGGGGTGAGAGCGAGAAATGATCTCAAGCAACATCACCAGCTCAGAAAAATGAATCCGATGATATAAAACGTGTGAAAAACGGAGAACGGCCGATGTGGCACGCAAACCGAGGCGACTAGTGGTCAGGACACAATGTTGATATTGGTCCTGGTGAGAGCGAGAAATGACCTCAAGCATCATCATGGGCACGGAAAAATGAATCCGGCAATGCAAATGGTGCAAAATACGGAGGTCATAAGGACTCCAGAATGGTCAAAGGAAATAACTAGGTGTATAAAATCAAATATACAAGTGATATGTGACCTCAAAAATGGTTGAGATCACAAATGTGAAAAAAGTGAGCAGGGTTAATGACCTGCCCCCATGCTATGTGCATGGGGTTTGTGATTATGGATCACATATGTGTGGGTTTGAACAATGGGTTCATTGACGTGCTGAGATAGATGTGATGGGGAAGGTTCAAAATGATTGATCATGCCCCCTATCCCAGGGTCGAGGGAATCTATTATGCCCCTTGACTCAGAGGTGTCAAGGTGGTGCTCTATAATGGCGGGGTCAAGACCAGGCATCTCTGTATAGGACCAGGCAAAGACATCACAGAATTCTCGGAAGAGTTTTCTGTACTCCTCAATCTCTTGTTCACTGCAGGAGGCTCCTAAGGCAATGCATTCATTGACGCTAGGGGGGTCAGAGATATCTATGTGGATAACGGGTGAGATATTGGCCATGTTACCCTCCTCGAAGGCATCAGGAGCAGGAAGGGGGTCCTTAAACTAGTCGACCTTGGTGGGGAGGAAGTCTTTGGATTCAACCGCGTATTGGGTAGTGGAGCTAGAGGAGGATGCTTCTGGGATGAAGTAGGAACGATGATGCATATCATCCCAGGGATAATCCGGGGCAGTAAGGGCCTCAAGAATCTCCTCATCGGTATGGAAAGTTTGCGTCGTCAAATCGGTTGACGAGGGGGGAGTGGTGGAAGAAATCATATAGATGGTATTAATCTCTCCAGAAGGTGAAGAATCTGGGGGGTAGATCTCCTCAATGGTGGGTGGTGCCGTCTCAAGATCCAGATTGTTCATCTCATAGAGAGCTACTCTGTAATCCGGGAGATCGGGACAATGATGGGAGTAATGCCCGTAAACACTGCATATGGCGCAGGAGTGGTTGGTACATAGGGACTTATCTTTAGGCTTGGGAGTGGGGTTGAGTTCGACAACTGGGATGTTAGGATCATCGTCGAGCATCTGCATGTGTTTCTGTAGGGTTGGTAACTGTCGACACTGGTGAGTGGCATGGCCCAACTTGTCACACAGCGAGCATTTGGGAGGAGCACGAAACACTGGAGGGTTTTTGACTGTCTTGGGAGGTGGGACAGCAGTGTAAGGTTGTGGGCCTCTGCCCCCAGTGGGTTTGGGAGGAGGAGTGGGAGTCGTGGAGGACGCAGGGGTAGAGACACCAGGAGGTGGCTGAGAGGTAGTAGCCATGGGTTGCACCGGTTGGAGGACGACATCCGGTGTCGGCGGGCGAACGGGAGGCGAAAGATACCATGCAGGTAATCCCAAAGTTAACCCAAGGAGACTAAGGGTAGCCATGACCGGGGCGCTTACTACTCCCGATGGAGGGACTAGAAAGGGGATCGTATGGATCGGTGTAACACCAATGTGGCTAGGTACCAATGGTGGTTTAGGCAACAAGGGTGGTTGAGTATTAGGTGGTAGGTTGTCGTGGGACAAGGTACATAAGTCAGACATTTCGGGCGTAGATGACGGCGGAGGAATGGATTGAAAGGCAGAGGTCATCGACGCGTCTTAGTACACTCCAGGCCCCGTAGAGGAAACAAACGAGGTGTTGGCACGAGAAACAGGTTGTTCGACCATGGGGAGAACGTTTTCAGGTGCCGCGGGAGCACTGGGATCATAGTAGGTGAGTTGGTCAACCTTAACCACGCGTCCCTCATGGGGGAACATCATGGTGTGAAAGACGGAAGAGGCAACCGCCCGCATGGCATACATGTAGCTGCGGCCAAGTAAAAGGTTATAATCTAATTGGGCATTGATTACCTCAATGTCAATGAGTACGGTTTTGCCACCTAACTGGACAGGTACGTTGGGTAGGAGGCCTTGGGGTTGGGCCGAACGACCGTCGTAGGCACGTAACGCAGTGGTGGACTGCTGGAGAGGAGGGGATCCTAGCTTCTGCCATACGAATGTAGACATAACGCATGTGGAGGCACCCTCATCGATGATGCACCGATGGATGACAAGATTCCTAACGGAGACAGTAACTTGGAATGCTAAGCTGGAAGGTAGGCGTGGTTCAGAATGGTCTAAATCAAATGCCATCAAATGCGAATCAGTTGGGTCAATCCCCCCAATGGCGGAAAGTAAAGTTTTGCGCTGGGAAGGGTAGTTTTTCAAGACTTCTAATGCAGACATGGCTGCGGGGGATTGGGCTAGGTCGTCTACGATGTTGTAGTTTGACGCAGCGCATGCATTAGGGTTATTGTTGATTCGGCGAAGTGGGAAACGAGGTGCTTTCGCAGCGCCGTCTATGGGCGGTGGAGGTATACGTAACGCCTGATCGGTGGGATGGGCGTTAGTAGGTTTATCCGTGGGAGTGGCTTCAGAGGTGGAGCCATATTGGTTCCGACGGGTCTGGAGGTTGACGTCAGCAGATGACATCATCAGCAGGTGATGGGTACCTGAGTCAAACATGGGTTGATCAGGAGCAGCGTAAGTGATCTGTTGTTGTTGGGGCGCGTTGGCTTGAGGGGGAGCCAACGGCTGAGTGTTCACTACACCTTGGGTTGGTAAGGGGTTTTGCAACACCAAAGGGGGTTGTTGAGGTTGGGGGGGGTTGGGCGGCGCTTGGGGAGCCGCATGCCCTTGGCGATGGGCCTCATCAACCCAGAGTTGCCGAGCTCGCTCCAAGTGTGGGAAAGCGTGTGTGTAATGTCCATAGACCCCGCAAATAGAACAAGGGTGGTTCGTTCGCAAATTAGGGTTTTTAGCCTGCTTGGGCGGGTGATCAGGGTTTTGGTTAGCGGGGGCCGCATTGTTGTTGTCGGGGGGCTTAGCCGGTTGACCAGCTTGGTCGGCAGGTTGGTTGTTCCCACGATTACGGCCTTTGTCGCGGTTCTGTTGGCCCTGGTTTCGTTGGTTATTCTGGTTTTGTTGCGGGTTCTGTTGGGCGTAAACTTGCCCTTGGGCAGTAGGTGGATTCTGAGGTTGCACAGGTGCGGGAGCAGGCTGCTGTGGATGGTATGCAGGTTGAGCTTGAGCAAGTGCAGCAACTTGAGGGGGTTGCTGATATGGCTGCGGAGCAGATTGTGGGTGAGCCGCAGGGGCTGCCTGGGGCGGATAATAAGCGGGTGGGGCTTGTGAAGGTGCAGGAGCTGGGGCAGCCTGCTGATGGTAGTAAGGCTGAGGGGCGACTGGGGGAGCATAAGCAGGAGTCGCGTACCCGAAGCACTGAGGTGGACATGAGGGTCCATGGGAATGGTGATGTGTCATGGGAGCACACGAGTTGGTTGCTCCAGACTGGGAGGTAGCCCACGACAGGTCGGGGCCAGGGGTAGGACGTGCTATAGAAAATGGTTGGGGATGCGAAGAAACACGGCCAATGATACCATCTGCAGCGTGGGATGCCCCCGGCGCATCATGCTGAGAGGACTCGCCGCGAGGGGCGTCAGGTATAATGGTATAAAGGTAACCTGACTGGGTGTAAATGAGGTCGAACTGTTGGGCCTTAAGGATGGCCTCTTCCTCAGACTGGGGTCTTTCTGAGGCCACATCCTTAGCAATAACAGGGAGAAGGGATTTGAGGAACCAATCTAGGAAGATACGGTCGTCGAGTTTGATCTTGCATAAGCTACGACATCGATGCCACTCATGGATGTGGTCCGTGATATGGGTAGCCGTGTTTTGTATACAAGATAGAAGGATCTCAACGCCCGCGTCATAGCGGACAGGCAACTGGAAGAACTGCAGGAAGGTCGAGGCAAGGGAAGTAAAAGTGGCGTGGGTCCCATGAGGTTGCTCGATATACCACTTGGCTGCAGAGCCAGTGAAGGTGCGTTGTAAGAGACGAAGGCGAACAGAGTCATCCACAATGGAGTTAGAGGAACACCATAGGTGGAAAGACATGATATGGTTTTGTGGGTCCTCACCGGCCTTGCCCTCGAACTTAGGGATGTCCGAGGGTAGCTTGGTAGGCATATGAGGCCACGTAGGGTCGTGTCGAATAGGATCGTTGGTCAATCTGGCCAGGTCAGGTAGGTTGAGGCTAGCCATGAATGGAAAACTGGAAGAAGGATGTGACACTGTAGTGGGTTGGACCAAGTTGGGGCCAGTGCCCCCAAGTGGAGGGACAAGATGTGGGGTGGTGCCCCCAAGTGGGGGAACTGAGGTAGTGGAAGATGGTCCAGCACCACCATGGGTAGTGTGAGCCACTGATGTAGTGGGGATAGGTATTCCTGCTGCAGGAATAGGTACCATGAGGGGAACGGTAGATGGGGGCCCCATGGAGAGCATACCCAAAACAGGTGTAGTAACTGGTGTAGTGGTGGATGTGCCACCAATGGTCCCTATGACAAACGGAGTGGAAGTCGTGCCAGCCATGGGGCTAGTAGGGGCAGTATAAATAGGGTTCTCAGACTCTGTCTCAGAATCGGAGGTAAAGTAAGGTGCGTCACTATCTGGGGACGGAGACCTACGTCGCTGACGAGTGGAGTCAAGTGACAAGGCTCTAGATCTGTGATGAGTGGTATCAACGGACAATGATCGGAATCTATGACGGGTGGTGTCGAGAGAACCGTGCTGTGGGGGCTCGCCCCTGAGGCGCCGAGAATGTCTCGGGGACTCAATGGTGACAGATGGTGTCAAATCTCTGTGGGTTGAGGTGAGTATAAAAACAGCTCAAAAAATCCTAATGCAACCGAGTGTGCAGAAGGAGAGCTAAAAAAAGCAAGGCACTCAGGCCAACAACCAACTCAAAACACCCACTGCAGCAGCTGTGCTACAATAGGTGGAGTAACAACAAAGATGGTCAGAATACCAACATGCAGCAGGTTTCCTAAAAAGAAAAAATGGTGGACTCACTAGACCAAAGGGAGGTAAAGGAGCATGCAAACACCTAACTAAAAGTATTCTGACTCAACTAAACATATCCTCTGCAAGGTGATGAAATCCAAGTCAGACAATATGAGTAGGAAAGCCAAGTGGCTATGATATCCCCCTACCGGGAGGGACACCGGGTAGTCAATCCTAGAAGAATGGCAACTAAGATACCCCGTTCATGACACGTCCAGAAAGGTGAATCTGCCGTTTAGTTCGTTGACCGCAATACCCCTATACAGGGATATCCCGCGAACCGCGAAAGGTAGCCCTTCGGTTACTGAATGGAGTGCGGTATTCCACTCAGGCCTCCGGAACCAGTCTCCCGACTTCAACCCTCCTAAGGTAGAGGCCCTCTGATAAACTGGTCGTGACCGTGCCAAAAAGTACTAGGGGATTTTGGTTCCCTATTTGGACAACAACTATGTCTCAAGTGAAAGTGACCGAGGGGTGTTATTGGAAGCCTATCCCCCCGACCCTACCTAACTACAATGATTCTTTTGTGTTCCCCAAGTGGGGTTAGAGTGTTGGTTTAGTTAGGTACTTTTTAAGGCTCACTTGATTTATGTGACAGAGTGTGTGCTCGTGAGGTGATGAACCCAAAAATAGAAGTGCCACAAGGGGGGCAACTTCCAACTATCAATAATGTTGAAATTGAAAGTTTAACTTGCAAAATTTTCTGAATTAAAAATACTTGAAATTTTTAAAAGAATTCTGTAAAGGGAACGGAAATTATGTTGCAGAAAGGCTGTAAGGGAGGGAGGCTGCAGGTAGGACAGAGGGCTGTTCAGATGCAGAAAATATTGCAGCAAAAGGGGCTGGGCTCAAAACAGGAAAACTGCAGAAATCAGACCGCGGGTCTGTGCCGAAACAGAACAGGCAGACCGCAGGTTTTGGGGAAACAGTGGCGGTCAGGTCACGGCTTTCGGACCAACAGCGGCGGTCGGGACGCGGGAAATAGGGAAAAAGACGCAGTCGGGTCGCAGCAGAAGGGCTAACAGGCGCAGTCGGGATGCACGAAAGAGGCAGAAAGCCGCAGTCGGGACGCGGGAGAAAGGCCGACAGGCGCAGTCAGATCACGGCAAACAGGCTGATTAGCCACGGTCGGATTGCAGGTAACAGACTTGAATCCGCCGGCGGGGCGTCGGAAGCAGTCTGAGAGCCGCGGTCGGATCGCAGGTAAAGGCCTGAAAGGCGCGGTCGGGACGCGACTGCAGAGGGAAAATACGCGGTATGCGGCGGCCGAAAGGGACAGCCGAAAGTAAAAAATTCAAAACGAAAACCAGAAATTCAAAATCTAGGGGAGTCGCCAAAACTGTAGCTAGGGTTTTACCCCTAGCTTGTGCAAATGAGCACCTACTAAGGAGAATGGACTCCTTAGTAGCAGTTCAGTATATTAAACTAACTAAGCTAAAACAAAAATTAAATTACTTTAGACATTGTGCATAAAACATAAACAAAAGATATAAAGAATGGCTTTTTGTATTGATATTACCTTCAATGTAAAGGTTTGATGAAGCCCTTTGCAGTGTCCAAGAGGATGCTCCAAGCTTCAGTATGCTCCTTCTCCTTCTCCAATGGTGGGAATGGGCCAAAAGTGGCTCTCAAGGTGAAAGTAGTTCAATGGTGAACTAGGGTTTCGAGAGAGATTTTGGCAGAGTAAGGGTGCTTGTGATTGTGGATATGGAATAAGGGATCTCCATCACCTATTTATAGTTTTTTGGTGATGGAGTGCTGACCCATGGTTTTGGGAAACACATGGTTTTGGGCAGCTGTATAGGGTTTTTTCCTCCTTTTCCTCATTATTTTATATTTTTTATTCCCTTTTTAGGGGTTTTTGCTATTTTTAGAGGAAAAAGGGGGTTTTTTAGCCTTTTTTAGGCTATTTTGATGGTTTTGTGGCCTTTTGGAGGCTTTTTAATGGTATTTTTTGGGTTTTTAAGGGAAATATGGTAGGAAAATGGACAAATGAGCCATATAATGTGGTAGATGAGGTAGTGAGCACTTTTTGGGTGTTAACAAGTATCATCCTGATACACATGATCATCCTGATCATCGTCGTTGCATCATCCCGATGCATGTCATCTAGAGCATCATCTTGATACTCCTCACACATGATCAAACTGATCATATAATGCATCCACCTGATACATATACATATACATGATCCAATTGATCATATGAAGCATCCAACTGATGCATATACATATACATGATCCAACTGATCATACAAAGCATCCAGCTGATGCATATACATATACATGATCCAACTGATCATACAAAGCATCCAACTTATGCATATACAAAGCAGTAACTGGAGCATTGTCTTGATGCTTCATCACACAATGCTTACATCCACAACCATGGGAAGGATCCTCCTCTCACCATGCTTGGAATGGCTCTTGCAAATGTGTCCCATCACTTCTTCCTTGAAGTATCTTCAATCTGAAGAACACCAAGTCTTTCTCTGAATTAGTCAAACTTCACTCTGGATAGTGGTTTCGTCAACACATCTGCAACCTGCTCATTCATCTCAACATACAGGAGCTTAACTGCTCCTCTCTGCACCATATCCCTGATATAGTGATATTTGATCTCAATGTGCTTCGACCTGTCATGGAAAACCGAGTTCTCAGACAGCTTCACAGAACTCTAGTTGTCACAAAAGATACCAGTAGCATCCAACGGTAGATCAAATAACTCAGACAGTAGCTTCCTCGGCCATACTGCCTCACAACTAGCTGAACAAACTGCAACATACTCTGCTTCGGCTGTACTCAGTGCTACGCAGGATTGCTTCCTACTAAACCAAGAGATCACACCTGATCCCATACTGAAGCAGCACCTATAAGTTCTCTTCCTATCTTTAGCACTACCTGCCCAATCTAAATCAACATAACTCTCTAGGTTCAACTTTTGATTCGCATCATACTTGAGCCCATAATCAACTGTACCCTTCAGGTACCTCAGAATATGCTTTACAGCAACCAGGTGAACACCTCTCGGATCCATCAAGAACTGACTCAATGTGTTCATCGCAAAGCAAATATATGGTCTCGTATTCGTCAAGTACATCAAGGACCCAATCATCTAACGATACATCATGACATCAACCGGCTCAAATGAAGCATCACACAGAAGCTTCAGGTTCGATGCCATAGGTGTCACCATGACCTTGCAGTCCACCATCCCGAACCTCTTCAGGATCTCTACTACATACTTCCCTTGTCCAAGGAATATCCCATCTACACTCTGGCACACCTCCATGCCCGGAAAATAGTGCATCATCCCCAAATCCTTCATCTCGAATTCAGTAGCAAGCTTCCTCTTGGTATCGGCAATCAATCTATCCTCACCTGTAACAAACAAGTCATCCACAAACAAGAGTAGTATTACTACATTTCCTTCCTCAACCTTGTAGTAAATTTTGGAATCTTCTTTACTCTTGGTAAAGCCCAAACTGGATAGGAAACTGTCCATCCTACCATACCAAGTCCTAGGAGCATGCTTCAAACCATACAAGGATTTCCTTAACTTGCACACATATGACTCCCTGTCATGTGTCTCAAACCCAAGTGGCTGCTCGACATACACTTCCTCTTCGACTACACCATTCAAGAAAGTTATCTTGATGTCCATCTGGTGTATCTTCCATTTCATTACTGTAGCCAGAGCAAGTACTGTTCTAATGGAAGTGTATCTGGATACAAGAGCAAAAGTTTCTTCATAAGGTGAAAACCAAGAAGGTGAAAAACCCCACAACTTCCTCAGAGATAAGATAAGCCACAAACCAAGATCACAAGGATCAAACCCAATAAGATGTCTCTAGGAGATGCTCCTCCTCCTACACAAGTGCGCCACTTTCTCTCTTAGCTATGCGAGCTTGAGAAGTGAGTTAATGAGATAAATGAGAGACACAACCTCTCTATTTATACACTGACTTGACCTGCTAATAATTCACTGGGGCTGACTTGCTAATCAAGCCTAATAACCCAACCACATGTGCTAACCAGGGCCGACCCCACACTGGTGGTCTAATAACCCATCAATACAAATGATGACACTTCCAATCAGAGGAATGATACATCTTTGTGGGATATACAATAAAGTACAAATGTAATACATAGAAGAATATCTTCCGAATTTACAAATACATCAACATCCATGCAAGTGGTAGATTAGCATTATGAACCATATTATCAATACACCAAGGAGAATGTGGAGGTGTATGTGGTGGCATAGGTGTTTGTATGTGAGGAGAAGTAACTGACTCAGGAGAATTAGGCCTTAATTGATTGATGGGATCTAGTATATCTTGTAATGATAAATGAACTAATTCTTCCAAAGATTCCACAAGCACAGAATCCCTATTTTGCACAATTTGTCGTCTAAGAGCTTGTCTTCTAGAAAGTAAAGGTACTACCGATAATCCTCCAAGTTTTCTCACAAACGATCTAGTATGTCTCCTGAAATTATCTAATTCTAGGTGAGGAACAACATACAAATGTTCAGTATGATCAATTTCAGAATCAAACATTTCTTGACAATCAGTTTCATTAATTAATTCTTATGGTTGGGTTGTTTCCAATGGAGACCCAGATAAATTTCCTTGTGAAAACAGATTTCTTCTACCAGTCGTGCACTAGCTTCCCTCCTTATAGCGCTAAAAACTATTGATTCTTGGAAATTCCTATCATCGACAGTAGGTATTATCCCCAATGAATAATCCCAATTAGATCATTCACTGTTTGGAATGGGGAGTCCTTCTGGTTAACGATCCAACTACCGCAGATATGTTTTGGTTAATTTACCAGTTGCGTCCTGGCCCGCTGTTTATATTTTATGTTTAATTATTGATATGAAAGTGCTCTAATATAATTCATGCATAACCTATAATTGAAAAGCAGAAGCCTCACAAGTGATGTGCAGGTTCTTACCTCCTGTCTTATCACTTCTACCTTATCAATAAGCTAATTCTATTCTAACTTAACTAATCTATCCTTGCAAGGAGCAAGTTGTAATGAGAGTAATATCTGAGAATGTTTACACAAATTCAACAGATAGCTATTTAGATAAATTATTTACATTCACAGCAGAAATATACAAAGATAGTTTTGACATTTATTGTTGAAATATTGTAACTTCAAAGAATATTATATTTGTATATTATTTATTCCGGAGATGTTCCATACCTCCGATGTGATTATACTATAAATCCGGAGATGTTTATTCCTCCGAGTTGGGTGTGGTAACTAGGGTTATTATACCCACCATGTGGGGGTCGGCCCAGTCAGTTATAATGGGGTATTTAACCTAATGGTTAAATACGAGCCTACATGTACTTGTGTAAAATACATATCAGAGTAGTGTATAAATAGAGGAGGTGTGTTCCTCATTTGATACTCTCACACACTTGAGGATAGCGCACTTGTGGAGGAGAGGTCTGCTATTGTGGAGGAGGAGATCATGTCTCAGGGTTTCATCTTTGTATATTGCTGGTCATCTATATTGAGGAAGCTTTGCTGGGTTTTCTACCCCATGAGGGTTTCCCAGGATAAATCTCTGTCTCTTGTGTTTATGCTGTGCTTGTTGTTTCTTCAGTGATCCTGTATATGCTATTATTGTGAAATGGAATGTAATGCTGCTATTTTCTGTCTTATCATATTAAATCTTAACATGGTATCAGAGCTAACCTGAAGGAAGACAAGGTATGGCACTTACGACACTTGCTTTACTTACGATAATTTGAAGGTTAGGGTTTTACATAGAAAAAACCAGTCTTCGTGGAACTTTCACTATAAATCCATTTCTGCGAAGTTTCACGGTCTGAAAAGTTTACAGGTCGAAGATAACATCCCCAGGTACCTTGTTTCCAAAGGGAACCCTCAGATTCGTTGTAGTTTATGATTTATGATCAGTACAAGTTAGGGTTTCTGCCTCTTCCAGATCTCAGTCAAAATCAGGTAACCTTGGAAAAAAGGTCATAACTTGGGCTAGGAAGCTCCAAATGAAATTTCGTAAAAAGTGACAGGTAGTACACAGAATGTACTATCTCAGGAAACTTTTTCAAAGGCCGAAGATGAACTGGTGACACGTGGAAGGCCGTACAAGTTCGCTCTCCTGTTTTATCCCATAAACAGGTCACGTTGCGAAACTTGGAATAACTCTCTCTCAGAGAGTCCAATTGAGGTCAGACCTGTCAATATGGAAAGATAACATGGCAATATATCTCAGAAAAAATTTTCAGAGGCCGAAGTTCAAACAGTGACACGTGGCATGCCGTACAAGTTCGCTCTACTGTTTTATCCCATAAACAGGTCACGTTGCGACACTTGGCATAACTCTCTCTCAGAAAATCCAATTGAGGTCAGACCTGTCAGGATGGAAAGATGACAGGTCAGGCTACTGCAAAAAAAGGGTTTCAGACCCTGTGGAGCAAAAATTTCAGAGTTATAGCAGAAACAATCAGGTGCATATTTCTGTCAAAACAGAATTATTTTTCGAGCACCTTTATTCATGGCTTCCGGAATTTAGGGTTTCGGAGAAAGTTAGAATTTTTGGAATCGGAGTCCATGGCTGAATGCTACTCAGGAAAATCAAAATTTAGAGACCAAGATCGAATTTTTTGGTTGGGTGGAAGACCGGGCTTGATCAAACCCCAGTTCGAGATTTTGATCTGAAAGATGGAAAATTAGGGCTTCAGCAAAAGTTGGAATTTTTGAAGTCTGTAACCACGGCTGGAAACTCCTAAGAAAAATAAGAGTTTAGAGCCTTGGATCGAACCTTTTGTTTGGGCAGAAGGGTGGGCTTCATCAAACCCTAGTTCGGGATCCTGTCCAGAAGATCCAGAAGTTTCAAAGGCAATTTTGAGGGGTCAAATTTTGGAAATTCCAAAATTGAAGTATGCTAGTTTGATCAGCTCAGCAAGACATATTATTTCATCCATTCAGAAGTGTGAAAGTCAAAGATTGAATTTTTAGGGTTTCTCTAGAAAACCCTAATCAAGCTCCAGATCAAGTTTTAGGGGGAGTTGAGGCTAAGGCCTTACATAAGAAGACTACAAGAAGTCTCGACAGGTATGACTTAAGGAGGTTCAGGTATGTCTTGAAATCTGATTCTTGATTAAGTTCATAATGTGTTTTGTCTTCATGTTATTTATTAGTACAATCTTGATTAATGTTAGAATTGTCTTATCACCCTAGTAACAGTATGAATGCATGTGAATGATCGAAGACATTCATTGATTAGGGCTATATGATTGTACTAATGCATTATGGTGTTGTGTGAGGTTTATGTTGTCTGCTAACAAGATACAGGTACATCACAAAAGACAAATCAAGTTCCATGACCATGACCACATGAATACAAAGACTCATCCATAATCTTTGTTCTACTTACGAGGTATGTATGAACTTGTTATATTATGCTTAACCTATGAGACATGCAGGTTCTAGCTCAGGATCTCTAAATCAATGAAGAGATTGTTTAGGTATGTTGCACATAACTAAGCAGGTATACTAATCCAGGTATGTTTTCCTATGTCATGTTAGAATCTTACCTTGTGATTAGGATCCCTTATATAATTATACTTGGTATGATTGGTTATGCTTATTCATAAAGTTAGTAATCAAGGGTTTATGCATATCATGTCTCTTATCTTGGTTGATTATTTAACTAACTAGATCAAACAAGAATATGCATAAGTAAAGGAAGACTTCCCTGAAACCTTGAATATTATCTATAATCATGATTATACATTTTCAAGATTATTTAGAACTATAATGTTTTGATAACATTGAGATTATACTAATGAATGTATGTTTGTGTATGAGATCATGATGATGACACTAGTGCACATTTGAGCATGCACAGTGGTACAGAATGAATAGAAGTTCAAAAGACATACAGAAGATCAAGCGGGAGGCAACCACACAAACATAAAAGATAAGTATTTGAGTTGTTATTTGAAATAGTAAATGATATTGCCTGTAATAGAATGTATGCATATTTGTATTCCTATAATATATCATGCTGAGTGTAAATATTCATAGAACATTGAACAGTATACTACTAATATGCATATGATTGGTAAGTTGGACAAACATTCCATTGTTGCTTGTCTAGAATGAAACCTCTTTGCTGACATGCTGAGAGTTGTGCACACTCTCGATAGTATGTTCTGGTAGAGATGGAAGGCATCTAGATAGCCACTGTATGCATACAGGATATGGGAAAGTGTTGTGCCAAAGTATTGGTCAAAATAGTTGCATCACTATGTAAATGATATCTGTATGCATAATAGGTTATCATGTCAATATGATTTGATGATTATGAAGTATTACTAATCATGTACTTAATTTTGATTTGTAGGAAAGGTCATGAAGAATGATGGACACCGTACAAGTGGTGGATGTTCAAACAAGAAGATTTACAAATCAAACAAAATATAGAAGGCTCATGGCTAGAAGATTCTCTTAGAAAGGGGAAGAGAATCATGACAAGATGTTTGCTCCAAGTATGGTGTAATTAAAGAAGAAGTGTGAATCAGGTTCTGTATAGGTACCTAGGATCGATAATAAATTGATAAGCTTAATCATCACCATGGGTGATGTGGATCTCAACCTTTGCTACAAGGTTGAATATGGCTTCTATACACATATGACATGGATGCAAGAAGGAACTCACCACAGAGTTCGAATGATGTTGAGGCTCATCTCAATAGACCCATCTGATGAGAGATGGCACAGATAGATGACTGTAGAAATGAAATTGAAAGATCTCAGATTGATGCATTACTTTCTAGGTCTAAAAGTATGGAAAGTCTCAGAAGGAATCTCTCTCAACCAGAGAAAGTATGCTGAGAAATCTTGAGAAGACTTGATATGTTGGAATGGCCACTCTTATGGATTCCAACTTGAAGCTGTTAGGAGATGACTCATCAGAGTTAGTGGATACAACTCTGTACAGTCAAATTATTGGGTCATTCATGTATCTAACATATACTAGGTTAGATATATGCTTTGTTGTGAACACCTTGAGTCAGTATCTAGTGGAAACTAGATGTGTTCACCCGATAGTTGCAAAGCATGTCATGAGGTACATAAAGGATACGATAGACTTTGATCTATGCTATCTTGGAGATCATGACTTCAGATGACTACTCAGATGCTGATTGGGAAGAAAGTGTATCAGACAGGAAGAACACATCGAGAGGATGTTATTGTCTGGGATTAGCCATGATCTCGTGGTTTAGCTGGAAGCAGTCTAGTGTGGCTCTCAGCACAAGCGGAATATATGGTTGCTTTCTCTACTTGTTGTGAAGAAGTTTGGCTTCAGGATTGTTTGACTTAGAGATAGAACCAACTGTGATCCTATGTGATAAATAGAGTTGTATCAGGATGACATAGATTCTAGTGTTCCATGATAAGTCAAAGAACATATGGAACTAACAAGATATGACACAGAAAGGAACTATAAAGTGAAGAAGTTACCAAACTTCTGTCTTAGGTGAAATTTGAATACTTCCGAGACAAGCTTGGTGTAGTTCAAAAGGACCCTCCTCGAAAGGGGGAGTAGTATAGTCACTGTTTATGAGATTGTCTCATCGAACAACAAGGTCGATGATGAGGTAACCTGTTCTCTACACCTAGATACTTAGAAATATTTAGATTTAGGACTCTTATACTTAGAATACTTAGTTTTACTTATACATGCTTTTGATGTTATATGTATTAGTAAGAATACATGCTTTTGATGATAGATGTATTGATGAGAATACATGTGGGGATTGTATCATCCCTGGACTTCGATCCCTGAATAGATCCGTAGACGTATGGTCTCCGAAAATGAAGTCCTTAGTGGACAGGTAGGGATTGTATCATCCCTGGACTTCGGTCCCTGAATAGATCCGTAGACGTATGGTCTCCGAAAATGAAGTCCTCAGTGGACAGGTAGGGGATTGGATCATCCCTGGACTTTCAGTCCTAAAGAGAGCCGTAGACGTGAGGTCTCCGAGAATGAAGTCCTTAGTGGACAGTTGAGGGGATTGGATCATCCCTGGACTTTCAGTCCTAAAGAGAGCCGTAGACGTGAGGTCTCCGAGAATGAAGTCCTTAGTGGACAGTTGAGGGGATTGGATCATCCCTGGACTTTCAGTCCTAAAGAGAGCCATAGACGTGAGGTCTCCGAGAATGAAGTCCTTAGTGGACAGTTGAGGGGATTGGATCATCCCTGGACTTTCAGTCCTAAAGAGAGCCGTAGACGTGAGGTCTCCGAGAATGAAGTCCTTAGTGGACAGTTGAGGGGATTGGATCATCCCTGGACTTTCAGTCCTAAAGAGAGCCGTAGATGTGAGGTCTCCGAGAATGAAGTCCTTAGTGGACAGTTGAGGGGATTGGATCATCCCTGGACTTTCAGTCCTAAAGAGAGCCGTAGACGTATGGTCTCCGAAAAGTGGGGATTGTATCATCCCCAGACTTAGGTCCCTGAATTGATCCGTAGACGTGAGGTCTCCGAGAAGTGGGGATTGTATCATCCCCGGACTTAGGTCCCTGAATTGATCCGTAGACGTGAGGTCTCCGAGAAGTGGGGATTGTATCATCCCCGGACTTAGGTCCCTGAATTGATCCATAGACGTGAGGTCTCCGAGAAGTGGGGATTGTATCATCCCCGGACTTAGGTCCCTGAATTGATCCGTAGACGTGAGGTCTCCGAGAAGTGGGGATTGTATCATCCCCGGACTTAGGTCCCTGAATTGATCCGTAGATGTGAGGTCTCCGAGAAGTGGGGATTGTATCATCCCCGGACTTAGGTCCCTGAATTGATCCGTAGACGTGAGGTCTCCGAGAAGTGGGGATTGTATCATCCCCGGACTTAGGTCCCTGAATTGATCCGTAGACGTATGGTCTCCGAGAAGTGGGGATTGTATCATCCCCGGACTTCGGTCCCTGAATTGATCCGTAGACGTATGGTCTCCGAGAAAGTGATTTTTGATGTGGTTACTTGTATCGGTAGGATACTTGTATTGAT
Source organism: Larix kaempferi (assembly GCA_027924585.1). Lineage (NCBI taxonomy): Eukaryota > Viridiplantae > Streptophyta > Pinopsida > Pinales > Pinaceae > Larix > Larix kaempferi. The sequence continues at coordinate 3,994,477 of BSBM01000104.1, forward strand.
GATGTGGTTACTTGTATCAGTAGGATACTTGTATTGATGATGTGGTTACTTGTATCGGTAGGATACTTGTATTGATGATGTGGTTACTTGTATCGGTAGGATACTTGTATTGATGATGTGGTTACTTGTATCGGTAGGATACTTGTATTGATGATGTGGTTACTTGTATCGGTAGGATACTAGTATTGATGACGTGGTTACTTGTATCGGTATGGATACTTGTATTGATGATGTGGTTACTTGTATCGGTAGGATACATGTATTGATGACATGATTACTTGTATCAGTATGGAGACTTGTATTGATGATATGTATACTTGTATTGGCATGAATACTTGTACTAATGATGTGGATACTTGTATTGTTATGGATACCTGTGTTGATGACGATGCTAACGATCGTGTGATGACGATACTGATGATCGTGTGATGATGATGCTGATGATCGTGTGATGACGATGCTGATGATCGTGAGATGACGATGCTGATGATCGTGTGATGACGATGCTGATGATCGTGAGATGACGATGCTGATGATCGTGTGATGATGATGCTGATGATCGTGAGATGACGATGCTGATGATCATGTGATGACGATGTTGATGATCGTGTGATGACGATGCTGATGATCGTGTGATGACGATGCTAATGATCGTGAGATGACGATAATGATGATCGTGAGGATCCAGATGTTGATGTTGTTGTAGTTGTTCGACTGCTGCAGAAGATAAAGACTCAGTACTGAAGATGTTGATGTTCCAGTAACTGCTTGAGTTACTGATGATGTTGAGAAATCTTCCAATGATTTATAGATGTATCATGTATGATGTTGATGACTCCTTGCTCGTGCAAATACTGTTATAATATCCTTCTCGTTAAGGGGGAGTGTTGAAATATTGTAACTTCAAAGAATATTATATTTGTATATTATTTATTCCGGAGATGTTCCATACCTCCGATGTGATTATACTATAAATCCGGAGATGTTTATTCCTCCGAGTTGGGTGTGGTAACTAGGGTTATTAGACCCACCATGTGGGGGTCGGCCCAGTCAGTTATAATGGGGTATTTAACCTAATGGTTAAATACGAGCCTACATGTACTTGTGTAAAATACATATCAGAGTAGTGTATAAATAGAGGAGGTGTGTTCCTCATTTGATACTCTCACACACTTGAGGATAGCGCACTTGTGGAGGAGAGGTCTGCTATTGTGGAGGAGGATATCATGTCTCAGGGTTTCATCTTTGTATATTGCTGGTCATCTATATTGAGGAAGCTTTGCTGGGTTTTCTACCCCATGAGGGTTTCCGAGGATAAATCTCTGTCTCTTGTGTTTATGTTGTGCTTGTTGTTTCTTCAGTGATCCTGTATATGCTATTATTGTGAAATGGAATGTAATGCTGCTATTTTCTGTCTTAGCATATTAAATCTTAACATTTATATCCATTTATTACTCTTATATCACATAGACATTTGCATAGACAAGTAAAATCATGCATTACCATCGAAATAATTCAATAAAGTTAGAAAGATCTCACAGCATGAGTATGAACACATGAATAAATAATTCTGATATGTTATCCAAATTATTCCAAGCAAACATCCATGCAATATTTACCCAGCAAATAGGTATTTCTCATCAGCAGAAAATTAGTTCTCTTACAAAATGTCTCCAGCTTCTATTTCACCATAAAAATCCCCTTTCTAATTCCTTCTCCCCTCCATTTATATTACAAGAGAATTTTTCTTTACATGACCAATCGTTTCACCTACCCTCCAATTCTTGGATTGCCAAAATTTTGTCTTTTGTGTTTGCATAACCAAAATAAATATATTTACAAATTAAATTATTCTTCTAGTGGGGCCTCTAAACTAGAAATATAACTGTCCCACAAATTAGTTTCATGAAATATTATATTACATTGTAGAGGCTCTAATAATTTTAAAGATATATCATGAATGGATAATTCTTTCCCCTCACTTATTACTCCTTTAGTAGCCGCTTTACAACTTTCATCCAAAACATAAGCATTCACAAATTCTTGTCCTATGTCTTATTTGAGATCTTCTTCATTAAGCATGTCCAATTTCCTTATGTACTTTAGGTGTTCCTTTAAGTTGTCTTTTAATTATGTTAGACACTGGTCCTTGGTGGGTAACTCATACATATGTTGAGCAATTGAGATATGGCATTTCTTATGCACTTGACAAATGTCTTTGTAAATTCCTTCACACTTTGAGATAGACGTTGGCACTTCTGCTTGTGCCTTGCTGACATCTTTTCTGCAACTGTCTCGAAGAGATATATCTAACTTGAGTTCTACAGTTGTCTTGTTCGGCAAGTGATCGGCTAAGTTTGGATTTTCTCCTTTCGAGTACATCAACTTATTCAATTTTTGAAAAGTACTGATTAATTTATGTCTTACAGTAAGAGCACCTGTAGAAATCTCCTTCATCATGTCTATCATCTTTCTCATTTTATAAATTTCTTCAACCAACAATTCTTGTGAACAAACAATTTGTTCATGTACTTTACAGACATGCTCATATAATGGGGTCATGTCTTGCTTCTTCTTTTGAGAAACTTTGACCTTCTCCATCAGATATTCTTTTTCATTTATTAACTCATCCAACTGGGACTATAAAACTTTATTCTCAATTATCATTTCATTTACATTGTAATACCCCTATTTTGACCCTTAGGTTGTATTGGCTTGCAATGTAAATATTGTACGCATGTAATGTGTGTGTTTCCCTAGTGTGGAGCTCAAAGCCAAGGCCCCACTAGAGGATGTCCAGGTTTTAGTTAAAGGAAAGTATTTGATATTTTTGTAGCCATGTGCTAGTAAGCCATGGAAAATGTAAAGCATTTAAATGATATCATGTTATCAAATACCAAGGGCTGGCTATGGCTACAACAAAATGAGGCGGATATGTGTATCCACTAGGGAGAGGTGAGGGGGTTATTGGATGGGAACCCTATGTTGTCACTTGTATAGGAGGAATCGATTTCATTACCCATACTAAAATGGAATTCAGTTACAGAAGGTGGGGCAATGAAAGGTTGGTGGAGGGGGTGGATAAAGGCGGAACCACCCTGAGATTCAAGGGTTTTTCCTATTCTCCCTAGAATCCAGTCGATCACCTAGAAATTGTGGAAACCCTCTTTGGCTATCCATGTTGACCCAGAAATTCATTGAGCAGGAGCTACAGAATCTAGTCATGAAATGAAGAAGAAAAACGCAATTTCTGTGTGAGCTGAATTGCAGTGCAGAATGCCATAGAAACCATGTGTGCAGGGTATTTTTTAAGGATTCTAATATAATACCTAAGTATAGTATTCTAGGTGATTATTTTGGATTGAAAAAATCATATATATAGATAGGTAGGCAAAAATTAATATGAAACATACAGGTTTCTACTGAAAATTGTAAATTTTGGCGAATATTACAATAAAAAAACATATTTTATGTAAATATAGGCGATATTAGAGAGTAAAAATGACTAAATAACGATTTTTTTTTTTGAAAAAAAGCCCAAAAAATAGCCAATTGGCGAAATTTCGCCCCTAAAAATTACCCTGCCTATGTGATGCATTATCTGTTGACAAAACCATTGAAGGTAAACCCTAATATGAGTTACAGAGCATGAATAGCTCGGAGAACCCATAAGAGCATCTAGATATGGTAGTAGGATATTAAGCTGGGGGATAGAGCTTCGACCGCAACTCTGATAGAGTTCCAGCTGGAGTAACAGAGCATAAGGTTAGATGGAAGGTGGATATGCTTGGTAACCAAATGTATATTGGTTTAGCATGAGGGTGGATCCCTGACTATGATAGAACCCATTTAACCCTCCTTAGTGGATACATGGCCCCATCTTGGGGGTGATCTCTGATTGCTGAAATAATAGAGGCTAGGAAGATATCTATGGTTGGGTTGGAATGTTGCAAACCATAGCCAGTTTCCTTGGAGTTTAATGCGGAAGATAAGTGTTCCTTATGTCTTGATTGATTCTTATTCTACATTTGTGTATATGTGTTCATTTATGTATGAATGCATGAGTGGATCCAAAAAGGGTAATAGGGATGAATGTCCATGTAATAGGTATCATTATGTGGTGTATGTATTTGATGGATGAATGCATGAGATATTGTATGTTGATGATGTTTCTTTCAACTATGGTTGTTAGGAATATGCATGTACTCATTTGCTTAAGTGAATGGCCCATTAATGAATAGGTTTGTAGGCATAGGTATTCTATTCATTTTGTTGTGCATGTTATTTCCTTATCCTTGCACCTTTGCATCTGTATATGATGATAGAACTCATATGGATGTAGGATTAATGATTAGTGCTAAGTCCCTGCATGTTATATCATCAATCTACTTAAAAGAGATAGACAGATACCATGACAATATATGTGTGTGTGTATAAGGTTTCATATTCATGTGTTCCTTGAAATATGAATCTACATATGTGAATGACTCATTAAACTACTGCTTAATGACATTTCCAATGGTGTAATGCCCTTATATTGCTCATGGATGATTTAGGGCTAAGCCTAGTAACTGCAAAAGGGCACTCTAGTCAGGATTCGAGAAAGGAATGGCCACATCTAGATGAGATGAAGGGGGGGAGACATGGAATAATGGAGCAAAGATGCTATAGAATGATGAAAGAGGTAAAGATGGAGTGTGTGGCTTCATATATACATGGGAAAGAGACAGAGTCATGGGAGAAGATAGACAAAGTTCTTGAATAAGGGTAAGGGAACCTAGAGGAGGTTATGGGAAATAAATCTAGTTGGAAAAATGACAAGGTTGGAGACCCCATTTGGGCAGGGGATTACACCAGTAGATAGATCTCTCCAAGAGATTTCCAATGGTACCATCCTTTCCCAATTTGGCTTAAGGATGAAGGGGTTATTCCCCTAGAAATTTTGCAGAAGCAGAGGAGGTGCTTCTGCAATTCCACATCCCCAATGCAGATTGCAAATTGCAGACGTTGGAAAATAGCATGGGTTTGGTCTTCTGCATTTTCAAGTTCCACAATTTGGAATTGCAGAATGCAGAAGGGGGGGAATTTCAGGGAATGGGAATTGGACTTCCACATTCCTTCATTCTGCAATGCGTATTGCGGAATGCAGAAAGAGAAATCATCAAAAGGATCATTTTGGGGATTCTCCATTCTGAATCCCGCAATGCGGATTGTGGATTGCAGAATGTGGATCTTGGATCACAATGGTGTATTATGGAACTGATCCCACTGCGGGTGTGTAGAAAATGGATGAATTTAGAAGGCAAAGAAGGAAGAAAAAAATGGAACACGAAGGGTCTCCCACCACCTCTGATGGAAATGGAGGGGTTGGGGACATTACAAAGTGGTATCAGAGCACAAGTTACATCATTGGGGATGCTTGGGACAAAGTTGAAGCTTGCATGCATGTTAGAACTACAGAAGAAGTGATATTAATACTAACGGCCGTGTAGTATCTCATTGGGCAAGACCCGATAGCCAACAGGGACTTCCTGATCATCACAGAGGGGTCAATTTGGTTCCAGCAAGACATCTAAACCTTGACCGGGCATTAGCATTGAACAAATGGCAGCCTTGATAAGCGTAAAGAAGTCCAAGAAGGGATGAGTTGGACTTGACTCAAATTTATGAAGGCAATTGGAATAGTAGGGGAACTATGATAAAAACGAATTGGAAAGGCAGAACCTCTTAACCCCTTCCATGTTCTTATATTATGAGTTTTATATAAAAAAAATTAGGGCATAAAATTCAATAGATTAGATATATGAATGTGTATGCATAGTAGACATAGTAAGAGATAAGGCATAGTGCATGGGAACCTACTTGTGCTTGCATGGTGTATTGCATATTGGAAAAAGTTATTAATGAATCGCATTGCATTACAATATGAATGCACACCTAACAAAGACATGTAGAAAATATTTTTTTTGAGATTCCTTACTTACACTTACTTTGGAAATGATGAAGGTGTTTTTTATGGTGGTTCTTCATTTTACCAAGATAATAGAAGCATGGCTGGAGATACTGATAATGACATTGCATGTGACCAACGGCCTTGAGAAGAGAGCCTGGAACACAAACTCATGATTGAGAGTTGGTGGAAGGACTGTGTAGCCTTGGTAAGAATCCAATTGATCAGGTAACAACAGTATGATGATGACATCCATGCAGGTAATGTTTATTATAAGTGTTGGTAAAGTATGGGTAAGAATCCTTTAACCATGTTAAATCATCATAAATGGTATGCATGTAGGGTTGAATGCACTTAATGGGAATGCCATATAACCATGGCATAGTAGGGTATGGAGTAGTAAGGGAAAGGGACCTTCTACCAAGTGACTGTTAAATGTTAGAATGCATTCATATGAAATTACATCATGTTTTTTGCATAGGTTAGTTATGAGTTTAATAACCAAGCAAATAAGGACTTATATTCCTATTATAGTAGTGCATGTTATATGAGATAACCCTAGTTAGGACATAATGTGTTGAATGGTATAATGCATGGCATGATAGAATAACATGCATGAATCAATATGCATTAAAATATCTTGGAAATCTATGTTTATGCTTGGAGAGAATGCACATTAAAGGATTATGTGAATGTTGTAAATGTGCATGCATGGGTATGTGTGCACATGAAAGATGCATTGTGTGAATGCATGGTGGTATTATACATGTGTTCATTACAATCAAAAAATAGAGGAAATGATGAATTAGTGGTAGTTATGGTATCATTTCATGAGATGTTGTGAATGAAGGAAGGATTATGTGGAGGTAGTCATGATGAGAGGGCTGCCATAATGCTTTGTGGAAGGACATAGTTGCATAAGCTGATATGGCTGGGAAATAAGGGATGTTGAAGGTTTATTAAATTACATAATTAATGTGATGGTGTCCTTTAAATTTTATTATGAAAAAGATGCATATAAAATGCACCTATCCATTTCATTGTAATAATATGTTAGCAGCTGGAAGTTCTTGAATTATTGAGCATTGTAATTCTGGAAATCACTTCAGTGACTATGGCAGTAATAAAAATGTTATGTGCATGAAAGACTTGCAAAGTGTTTGATTGATTTGAGTTTCAGATTTCAGGTAGATTGTTTTGGACATGGGAAGGTGGGTAATTCCATGATTAAGGCTATAAATCTACCATGTGCAAGGGTCAAACCCCATAAGAATGATCTCATGGTTGTAAACTTAGTTTATGTATAGAACAGATGGTCCATTTCAGACTTGTTAATTTCAGATTTGGAAATTGTTGATGATTGCTAATCATTGTTGGCATGTATAGAACTGTGTCAGGAGGACATGTTGTAAGTGGGTGTTCATACTATGGTAGCAATCATAGAACCCCAATGAGCAGATTGATGCCACTTGCAAAAGCCAAATAGTATGAGGATGTCTCATCTGCACTGCATGGTGGTAAACCTTGTGAATGAGATGGTAAAATCATGCCAAGAGGGAAATGTGGGTTATGGAGTGTGAAATATTCGGGTGGCGAACTGAGCTACTGTTGAATTAGAGAAGGAGGCCCCATTCTTCCCAAATGAAGAAAGAATACATCTGAAAAATGGATAAGTGTTCTTTAACCCTAGTTGAAATACATATATGACTAGCTATTGGAATTAATATGCAGAGCATGTTCTATTTTGTTATATTATCTTAGACTACTTGAAGTTTAATTAGGACCTGCATAATTCACATTGGATAGGGGTGCACACCTTTCTACTGATGACTTATGTTAGGGTTGTCAATATTGACTACACCCTGAGGGAATGGACGCATTCCTAGTGTTTCAATATTTGATAGTGAATGTTATGAAACACGTTTACAGTTTTAGAGCAGCATTACTGATGAGCTTGCTTATCCATATTGTTTTGTCAGCTTGAACAGATGCAATTGGTCTTTCACACCAAGGAATCAAAGTGAAGATGTTTTTCTGAGGGGGGGTGGTGAAGGGTTGTTTTTTGTATAAAGGGTTGTTATGTGTATGAAGGATTTTTGCATGCCTAATAAGCTCAATCGTTGTACTAGCTTGCAATTGGTTGCTTAGATGTTGTGGAGGTTGTGGAGGTATTGATGAAGGAGTTGTGATAAGCATGTAGAGTTGTTGTGTGTGTAAAATATTGTTAGATGCCTATGTCTCTGTAGTAGAGCCTTGACCTAGAAATGGTCGTGGTACAGTTTCCTTCTATTGGCTGATGACCCAGGCAAATGTGTTGGCTTGGCAATGGAGAGGGAAAACCAGGTATAGGACTAGTTTGGCACCACCAATGCCTGAAACCCAGTCGGTGTACTGGTTTGGAATTGACAATTTGGATGGGGTGGAGTAGCCTGTGTGCTAGAGATCATCCATTCCATAGGTGATTCAAGGCTTGTGAAGAAAAGAAGGACCCTGTGGAGTAGAGAGGAAATGTCCAATACAGATAAGTATTCAATTTCATCCATTTCTTATTTTGGAATAATGAAAATTTCATAAGAAAGTCTGATGACAGCCAAGTTAATACACTTATGTTCTTGTTGGAGACCTTGGTCATTGCAGGAATCAAGAACTATGGAGGCATCATAAGGATGCATGTGGACATGTACTTGTCCTAAAAAACTCAGCATGAGCAGCAACGAATGATGGTGCTAGTGGACTTGTGTGGGTCCTAGCAACCAAGAATATGGTAGAAAAACCATGTGGAAGGGTTCCATGGTTGAGAGGTCTTGGATAGACCATAGACACTAAGTGTCATAAGCCAAGAGGGAAATTCAAGCATTAGCATTGAAGTGAAAGAGATAGGGAGCATGAAACCATAGGGGTGGTGTCGCCCCAGATTCGGGACAAGACTAAGAGGGGAAAAACTCTTACTCTTCTCTTTCCCTTTTTTATTAATGCAATTAGAAAAAAAGAAGTGTTTGAATGCATGTTATAGCTGAAAATTGAATGGGTTAATTGCTTGAAATAATTGTGAATGCTGAAATAGTGAATTTCATGTGAAAAGATGAACATGAATGTGTTCATGTGCATGTTGGGAAAGCATGAAAAGTGTGAAAGCCTCATGGATAAGCATGGGATTTTTATGTCAATTGGGAAATTAATTGACTAATTTTAATGTTATGTTATGATTATCCTAACATAATTTCAATGATGTATTTCATAGGTGAGGACTTGAAGTTTATTGGTTGCAACTGTTACAAAAACAAAATGGTACTATCAAGCAACGAGTGGGATGATGTGTGCATTGGCCATGGAAATAGACCGAAGACTATTGGAATTGGTAGGAAACCTTCTGCAAACAATTTCCAAAACCCAAGAAAATCTTGGAGAGATGCTTAAAATACAGAGGCAGAAGAATGAGAAGAACCACAAGGCTTTGCAGGACTTAGTTTGTCTGCAAAGGCAAGTAGAAATCATTCTGGGACACATTAGCAATAGGAAGTAAAGTGGATCAATGAAGAACCAATCATCCAATCATCCCATTAAGAAATGTACCAAGTGGGAAGACTCAAAGTAAATTGAGCAGGAAAGAATAAAGAAGCCACTGAAATGTTGGAAATGTGGAGGAAATAATTGCCTCCGCAACTACCCAACAAGGAGCAACAAGCAGGATAGAAGCCACAGAGTTCTTAGGCTTATGGATCAGCTAGAAGATCAAATCTAGCTGGAGAAGCTTGTGGAATACAAAGGACCTGGTCTTGAAAGTTCCAAGGATGCAATGCAGAGGAAAACCTGCAACATTTTTTAAATTTTGGGCATGAATAAACTGAAAAAGTGCCCATGAGTATTGGAACACCGAGGGTGGTGTTGTTCTAAGGGGGAGGGAGTTGTAATACCCCTATTTTGACCCTTAGGTTGTATTGGCTTGTGATGTAAATATTGTACGCATGTAATGTGTGTGTTTCCCTAGTGTGTAGCTCAAGGCCAAGGCCCCACTAGAGGATGTCTAGGTTTTAGTTAAAAGGAAAGTATTTGATATTTTGGTAGCCATGTGCTAGTAAGCCATGGAAAATGTAAAGGATGTAAATGATACTATGTAAATCAAATACCAAGGAATGGCTATGGCTGCAACAAAATGAGGGGACTCTGTGTATCAACTAGGGAGAGGTGAGGGGTTATGGGATGGGAACCCTATGCTGCCACTTCTACAGGAGGAACCGATTTGATTCCCCATACTGACATGGAATTTGGTTAGAGAAGGTGGGGGAAGGAAAGGTTGGTGGAGGAGGTGGATAAAGGGGGAACCGCCCTGAGATTTAGGGGTTCTTCCTATTCACCCTCGAATCCATTTGTTCACATAGGAATCGGGGAAACCCTGTTCGGATATGCCATGTTGACCCAAAACTTCAATGAGCAGGAGCTACAAAGCCTAGTCGTGAAATAGAGAAAGAAAACACGATTTCTGTGTGAGCCGAATTACAAAGCTGAATTCCATAGAAACCATGTGTGATGCATTATCTGCTGAAAAAAACCTTGAAGGTAAACCCTAATATGAGTTACAGAGCATGAATAGCTTGGAGAACCCATGAGAGCATCTAGATATGGTAGTAGGAGATTAAGATGGGGGATAGAGCTTCGACCGCAACTCTGATAGAGTTCCAGCTGGAGTAACAGAGCAGAAGGTTAGATGGAAGGTGGATATGCTTGGTAACCAACTGTATATTGGTTTAGGATGAGGGTGTATCCCTGACTATGATAGAATCCATTTAACCCTCCAAAGTGGATACATAGCCCCAGCTCAGGGGTGATATCTGATTGTTGAAATAATAGAGGCTAGGCAGATATCTATGGTTTGGTTGGAACATTGCAGACCATAGCCAGTTTGCTTGGAGTTTAATGCGAAATATAAGTGTTCCTTATGCCTTGATTGATACCTATTATACATCTATGTATATGTGTTCATTTATGTATGAATGCATGAGTGGATCCAAAAAGGGTAATAGGGATGAATGTCCATGTAATAGGTCTCATTATGTGGTGTATGTATTTGATGGATGAATGCATGAGATATTGTATGTTGATGGTGTTGCTTTCAGCTATGGTTGTTAGACATATGCATGTACCCATTTTCTTAAGTGAATGGCCCATTGATGAATAGGTTTGTAGGAATAGGTATTCTATTCATTTTTTTGTGCATGTTATTGTGTTATCCTTGCACCTTTGCATCTTTATATGATGATAGAACTCATATGGATGTAGGCTTAAGGATTAGGCCTAAGTCCGTACATGTTATATCATCAATCTACCTAAAAGAGATAGATTGATACCATGCCAACCTATGTGTTTGTGTATAAGGTTTCATATTCATGTGTTCCTTGATATATAAATCTACATATGTCAATCACTCATTAAATTGTTGCTTAATGAGATTTCCATTGGTGTAATTCCCTTAGATTGCTCATGGATGATTTAGGGATAAGCCTGGTAAATGCAAAAGGGCACTCCAGTTGAGATTCAAGAAAGGAATGGACACAAGTAGATCAGATGAAGGGGGAGAGGCATGGAAGAATGGATAAGAGATGTTATAGAATTATGAAAAAGGTAAAGATGGAATGTCTGGATTCATCTGTACATGGGAAAGAGACAGAGTCCTGGTGTGAAACAAAAAAAGTTCTTTAAGAAGGGTAAAGGAACCTAGAGGAAGTTATGGGAAATAACTCTAGTTGTAAAGATGACAAGGTTAGACACCCCAGTTGTGCAGGGGATTACACCAGTGGATAGATCTCTCCAAGAGCTTTCCAACGGTACCATCCTTTCCCAATTTGGCTTAAGGATGAAGGAGTTATGCCCTTGGAAAGTTTGGAGGAGTAGAGGAGGAGCTTCCGTAGTTTCACATCTGCAATGCGGATTATGAATTGTGGACATTGGAAACTAGCGTGGGTTTGGAAATATGCATTTCTAAGTTCTCCAATACGGAATTGTGAAATGCAAAAGGGCGGAAATTTCAAGGAATTGGAATTGGACTTCCGCATTCCCGCATTCCACAATGCGGAAAGAGAAATCGTCGGAATGATCATTTTGGGGATTCCGCATTCTGAATCTTGCAATGCGGATTATGGATTGTGGAATGCAAATCTCAGATCGCAATGGTGGATTTCTGATCCGAGCACATTGCGGCTGTGTGTAAAATGGATGAATTTGGAAGGATAAGAAGGAAGAAAAAAAAATGGAACAAGAAAGGTCTCCCACCACCTATGATGGAAATGGAGGGGTTGGGGACGTTACAAAGTGGTATCAGAGCCCAGGTTACAAAACTGGGGCTGCTTGGGATGAAATTGAAACTTGCATGCACGTTAGAACTGTGGAAGAACCAAGATGAATACCAACATCCGTGTAGTATCTCCCAAGGTGAGACCCGATAGCCAACATGGACTACGGTTGATCAACACAGAGGGGCTGATTCGGTTCCAGCAAGACATCTAACCCTTGACTGAGCATCAACATTGAAAAAATTGCAACGTTGATAAGTGTAGAGAAGTCCAAGAAGGTCTGATTTAGACTTGACCCCAATTTCTGAAGGCAATTGGAACAATAGGGAAACTCTGATAAAAAGGGATTGGAAAGGGAGAACTTATTAACCCCTTATATGTTCTTGTACTATTAGTTGTATATACAAAAATTAGGGCATAACATGCAATAGATTAGATAGATGAATGTGCATTCATAGTAGGCATAGTAAAAGATAATGCATAGTGCATGGGAACCTTCTTGTGCTTGCATGGGGTATTGCATATTGGAAAACGTTATTATTGAAGCACATTGCATTACAATATGAATGCACACCTAACAAATACATGTAGAAAAGATTTTTTTTGAGATGCCTTACATACACTTAATTTGGAAATTATGAAGGTGTTGTTTATGGTGGTTCTTCATTTTACCAAGATAATAGAAGCATGGTTGGAGATGTTGATAATGACATTGCATGTGACCAACATCCTTGAGAAGACAGGATGCAGCACAAACCCATGATTAAGAGTTGGTGGAAGGACTGTGTAGCCTTGGTAAGAAGCCAATTGATTAAGTAACAATAGTATGATGATTGCATCCATGCAAGTAATGTTTATTATAAGTGTTGGGAAAGGATGGGTAAGAATCCTTTAACCATGTTCAATCATCATAAATGGTATGCATGTATGATTGAATGCACTTAATGGGAATGCCATATCACCATGGAATGGTAGGGTATAGAGTAGTAAGGGAAAGGTACCTTCTACCAGGTGATTGTTAAATGTTAGAATGCATTCATATGAAATTACATCATATTTTTTGCATAGGTTGGTTATGAGTTTAATAACCAAGCAAATAAGGACTTATATTCCTATTATAGTAGTGCATGCTATACAATATAACCCTAGTTAGGTCATAATGTGTTGAATGGTATAATGCATGATATGATAGCATAAGATGCATGAATCAATATGCATTAAAAGATCTTGTAAATCTGTGGTTATGCTTGGAGAGAATGCACATTAAAGGATTATGTGAATGTTGTAAATGCGCATGCATGGGTATGTGTGCACATGGGAGATGCATTGTGTGAATGCATGGTGGTATTATACATGTGTTCATTACAATCAGATAACACAGGAAATGACGAATTAGTGGTACTTTTGAGATCATTTCATCAGCTGTTGTGAATGTAGGAAGGGTTATGTGGAGGTAGTCATGATGAGAGGGATTCCATAATGCTCTGTGGTGTTAGAATATTCTCACCATCATTTTGTATATTTGCATGCTTTGCATGCATCCAGTCATCAGTATGGTAGTATCCCCAGCACCTAGAGGCTATTTTCATCCCCTTAGAGCTTGTTTTTTGCCCTCAGTAGCCCTCCTACCTACCTAGTGCACCTTGTTTTCCTGAACAGGATCAAAAATGTACCCTACTACAACTACTTGGATTCCAATAGTCAGTTGTAGTATTGATTTCCCAATTCATGCATTTATTGCTCAATTAAACTTCTTGTAGCTTCCAGTTGTCTATATCGGAGTGCCACTTGGCATACTGACAGCCTCATGCACCCTCCTTGGAGTCTTCTTCCCTTGATTTATGCTCACATGGCTTAGTTAGACTCAATTAGACTCACTTGACTGATATTTGACTATTTGTGACTACTACCACTGATTGGGTGATGTCTCCAATGCTATACAAGCCTCACATTGAGGAGAATTCTTATTCAATTCTCCCATGTGCGTTGATGTAAGTGCAGATCCTTTTTGACATGGTGGTAGATGCGTTCTCCCATGTGCATTGATGTAAGTGCAGAGCCTTTCCGACATGGTGGTAGATGTGTTCTCCCATGGTCGTTGATGTAAGTGTTGTGAGCCTTTCACAGATGGTGGTAGGTTGATCCTACCATGTCGGTGAGTGTAAGTGTTGTGTGTGTGCATCTGGGTTGTGCTTCGTGATAATCTGTGGTCGTGGACAGGTTGTGCAGTAGCATGTAAAAGTTCCTAGGAGATCCAATAGGTTGAGATATGTGATCGTAATCAGTCCTGGGATGCTCTTTCAAGGTTTTGTTGACTCACGTAATAAGTCCTGAGGATTCCACAGTATAGCCAGTGATGATGAAGACCTGCAAGTGGTGGCCCTACATCCAATATGAAAAAGGACTGGCTCTGTAGAACTTCCTATGATGAGTAGATTCAGAGATTGATTGAGATAGTAGCAGCAGTGATGATGATGATGACTCGATGACGATTATCCAATGACGATGATCCAAAGAAGATGACTTGTGCTAGAAGACCTGTGTCGAGAAATACCTTCCTAGTTAAGAGGGAGTGTTGATGTATATGTAACTTCAGAATGTAATTCACATATATGTATATTGTATTCCTATAGAGATGTTATTATTCCTCTAACGGAAGTGTTGTCATTTATATTGTAAGTGTCGTAACTTATACTTGATGGGTTATTAGACCACCCTAGTGGGGGTCGGCCCAGTCAACATTATGTTAAGTGGTTAAGTTGAGGCCGACCTAGTTGAGTAAAGGTCAAGTCAAGTTAGTGTATAAATAGAGAGTGTGTCTCTCTCATTTTACACATTCTATTCTCACACTCACACTTGGGAGAGTGGCGCACTTGTGTAGGAGGAGGCTCTGCTGCTAGGAGAAGACTATGTCTTGTATTTTGGTTGTATCATTGCTCTATCTATCTCTGAGGAAGTTATTGGGGTTTTTCACCTTTATGGTTCTCCCCAAGTAAACTCTGTGTCTCTTATGTGCTTGCATTATTGTGTCCATGATTGATATGCTGTATATTTGTTGTACATGTTGTTCTCTCAGTTAAGATCCTAGATCAGATTGAAGTAAATTCTAAAAATTTAACACGAGAAATAGATAACATATACAAGATGACAGTTAATCATGGAGATTACATTAATCCTATTGAAGATGGAATGTTGAGCTGGAGATGCGACAGTTCCTACGTATCAGATTCCGACACAGTTATGGAGAACTGGTAGAGAAGATTGCATGAAGTATCAATCTTATAGGTCAAATCTGCACTTCTTCATCCATGACAACATTGCTCTGTCGATCACACAAAAGGACACTATGGATGGAAGACCTAGGTTGACTTAGATGACTTGCTTCTAGAAGTACACTCTTCGGCTAAGAATCTTACAGTTTCTCTTGATTTCATGACATGTACGTTACTCTTTGTATATAAAACCAGCGTATTTCTTGAAATGTACGCTACTCTTTGTATAGAAAACCCGCGTACACCTTGGAAAAATACCCTACTTTGCTCAAGGACAACCAGCGTACATCTTAGAAAATGTTGTAAACATAGGTTGTAAAGCATAGAAGTTGCTTATTGTATGCTACTCTTGTTGTATGAAACCCACGTACATCTTAAGATGAAATCAAAAATATATTAATTTGACGAATTGGTATTAGTTCAAGTTGGTTCTGCAACTTCCCCAACCTCCCAATTCAACCACCTCTCGATCTAAACTTCCTACCTTGTCCCATAAATACGAGGAACCATGAGAGGGGTTAGATAGAAAGTGTGAAAACTTGGAGAGAATGCTTTGAGGACTGTTGCACTGGAGGAATTCCCAAGTTAGAGTGAAGATCAGGAGCCCAGGATCCAATTGCAGAAACATCTCTACACGTCAGGTATATTGTACTGATTTCATGTTTCTTTGACAATAAAAAGGTCGAAACACCCTTCCTGTCCCAAATCATATATCTATTGGATTATATGTCTATTTGGCTTAATTCTTGGTTATAGTTGATGTTAAATTGTTTTATAATTTCATCATATGTTATATGGTTAAGATACGTTGAGGAAGGTATCTTTTGTGTTGCGGGTTCATCAAGCAGAAGAGTGAATAAGAGATCAAGTGAGGGACCAAGCGAAAGCTAGGACCAACCATCGAAAAGAGGTATTTCTCCCAATCTCGATCTCTTTCTTTTGCAGTAACTAGATGAAATATAATCAATGTGTTTACCTGTCAAACCCCACCCAGTGGTAGTGTCCATCTCCTCACTATAAGGTATAAATCCTAAACAACAATCAGCTAGACAATGTGCAAGGATGACAAATTCACTTCGATGGATTGGAACAAAGGTAAGTACAATTCCTACTTATGATGGTTTGAGTAGTATACATGCATTCTTTCATGAATATCTAGCATCAGTTTCAGATGAACATAGGCTATTAGCTCTAGATATAGCATTATGAGCTACACCTGCTAGGTGGTGGGCTGCGCACAAAGGAAAGTTGAACACATGGGGAAAATGTAGACAATATCATATTTCCTTGAACTTAAAGAAGAGTGTCTTTTGTGTTCCTTATGGCATTTTTTTAAGGACACATAGTATGAAAACAAGGATTGATTGTTGATCCAGCGAAGATAGCTATCATAATAAATATTCCACCGCCTAATTCAATTAAGTAGCTACGCACTACATTGGGACACACAGGATATTATAGAAAATTCATTCAGGGATATGCACAAATAATTGTTCCTATGGAGAAACTATTGAAAAAAGAAGCAAAGTATGAGTGGATTGAAGATTCCCAAAGAGGATTGGATACACTGAAAGAGAAAATGGTCACAACACATATTCTAGTATTTCCTGACTAGAATAAGTCATTTCATGTACACGTAGATGCTTCATCTATAGCACTTGGAATTGTACTAGCACAACCTAGTGATGGAGGCATCGACCATCCAATTGCATTTTATAGTAGAAAGCTATCTTCAGCAAAAAATAATTGCACCACAATAGAGATAGAAAGCTTAGCCATGGTGTACGCATTGCAAAAATTCAGGCACTATTTTCTAGGTTCCCACTTTTGCATGTTCACTGACCATTCAAATTTAAAGTACTTGGTCAATAAGATAGTGTTAGGGGGAATAATATTCAAATGGATTCTACTTTTTCAGGAATATGATTTTTAGATCATACTGAAGCCGGGAAGATTGAATGCAGGGCCTGACCATCTCTCAAGGATTGAGTCAAGCGAGGAACCTAGTAATTTGGAGGATAATCTACCAGATGCGTAGTTGTTTTATATTCACATAGTAGATGACTACTTCGGAGACATTGTAGAATTTCTAACCACAGGGTTAGCACCTGTAGAATTCACTACGCAGCAGAAGAAACAATTAGTGGTACAATCAACTGATTTTATCTTGATTGCAAGGAAATTATATAAATTGGGACCAAATGAAGTGTTGTGTATGCGTATACTAGAGCATGAGATACCTATCATACTTGTTGAAGCACATTCATGAGTATATGGAGGACACTATGCAGGGAAATCCACTGCGTAGAACATTTTGAGAGCAGGACTATGGTGGCCTACTATACATAAAGATTCAAAGGAGAATTGCAGGAGTTGTGATGTATGCCAGAGAACAGGAAAGCCATCTCGTAGAGATAAGATTCCATTGATGCCACAGTTAACTTTACAAGCATTTGATAAATGGGATATTGACTTTGTCAGACATATTACCCCACCAAGGAAGAGAACTAGCTTGAGATACATCATTACAGCTACATATTATATAACTAGATGGGAAGAAGCAAAACCAGTGAAGGACTGTAGCGTAGCTAAAGCAGCGTAGTTCATCTTTGAGAACATATTGACAAGGTTTGGATGTCCAAAGATTCTGATGAGTGATTAGGGCCTCACTTCCTGAATAGAACCATTGAATCCCTGATAGAAGAATTTCAGATATATCATTAGAAGAGTACACCATATCATCCACAAGATAATGGCATTGTTGAGGCATTTAATAAATTATTGGAGAATGCATTGACCAAGGTATGCAATACAAACAGGGATGATTGGGATCTCAGAATACCAGCAGTATTACGGGAATATAGAACAACTTGTAAAAATTTGACTAGCCATACACCTTTCAGGTTAGTGTATGGACAGGAAGTTGTCATGCCCATGGAATACATAGTACCAAGCTTGAGAATTGTAGTATTCACAGACATGGATGATGTTGAAACGATGGATGAAAGACTATTACAGTTGATTGGATTGGAGGAAGACCACTTCATTGCAAGATTTCACCAACAAGTGCAGAGAGGTAGAGAAAAGGTATGGCATGATAGACACATCAAGCACAAGTTCTTCCAGGTAGGAGACCTTGTTCTCCTCTATGATAGCAAATTTTTTAAGTTTCCTGGAAATTTTAGAATGCATTGGTTAGGGCCATACACTGTTAAACATGTTACTAATGGTGGCGCAATGGAGTTAGCCACATTACTTGGAAAAAAATTATAAGGACTTGTCAATGGGAGTAGATTAAATACTTACAGGGATTGCCCTACTCCTACGACCAAAAATTAAACAACGCAATGGTGTTTAAGTGTCAATTGCAGTTGAAATTGGACACTAAACAGACAGAAGAGTCTGCACACAACAGTTTTTCCATAATGTGAAGTTCATAGATCTGAAGATGTGCTGCGAAGCACACATAGCAAGTCAAGTTGTGAAGTAAATAAGCGAGTAGTGTTGCAAAGACCCATCAAGAGAAGGGGAACGTGAAGAGAGGTTTGCCACTCACCTAACCTTCGGCAAAGCTAGTGAAAACTAGTCATTACATTTTTTGTTTGAAAACTAGTCATTATATAGTATTTTCAGAAAAATCGATTTTCCGCTTTAAGGCTTACTTGTTCGTTGAAGACACATTTAATGCAAGGAAATAACAGGATCTGAGCTATATTTCGACAACGGACACATCATTTAATGTTAAATTATCCGTAGCTTAGTTTCAGTTATGGCTATAAATAACACAAAAGTACACAGTTACATGTTTTACTGTGTTTTTTATTTCTACCATGAGTAAATTTTGAGCTTTTACCAGTGAAGAATAAAACATTCCAATACTAAATGTTTGAGCAAGAAGAAATGCAAGAGGTATTAAATAAATTCCAATAGTCTGGTCTAGAAGCAGTTATGAAAACACCTGTGAAGAAAGCAACTCAAGAGAAGGGTGGGTCTTTTAGGGTCTCACCTCAGCACGCACCGAAATCCAAGAAGAAGGATAAGAATAAAGCAAAGGAACAATAGAATCCCCAGGCTACATAAACACCACGAGAGCATTAGGCAGAGTGACCTCGTGAGAGGCCAATTCTGTTGATACTTGAGTACATTCTGCCATGAAAATATGATGCACCAGTGGTAGTGTTGAAGAAGAATCCACATTATGACATCCTTATATCGTCGATGTCAAGACATGTCTGGGAATAGGACAACTTGCTGGGAAATATCCGTGATGTTAAGTTCTCATACTACAATATGTTGAATGCTTCCAAGTATCCGCAGTTCTAGCCAGACCGATATATGTGCAAAAATTTCGATGAATACACTAAGCAAAAAACCATACAAGCATAGGAGTGTATTGCATCGTTATAGTCTTCAAGACTGTTGAACCTATTGAGAATTCCACACTTTGGGTGAAGTCCGAAACTAACAGTCGTCATGCATGTGTTGATTTCATGCACACACCAGGGATACTTCTGGCTAGACCGCAAAATAGACATAAACATTGATTTGATCTATAGGATCATGCATCTACGCAAACGAGGTACTAACCCTGCAATGGAATTTGTGGGTAAGAATAAAGATAAATACCTCACCAAGCATATGAAGAGTGAATTCGTATTAGTTAAAGGAACTCGGGGCTATTAGGAAGAACATATTGAAGATGACACCACAAGGTTCACAGTATAGTTGCTCGTAGGAAGGGTACTTGGAAAATGTAGACCGACAGAAGTTCCGGCTATTGCAATCTCCCTAGTTGTTAAGGCTAAGGAGGGGCTACCGTTCAACTAGGCAGGCTACTTGTTAAACAAATTTATGGACGAGGTAGCAGATGCACAGGACAATGGCTATCAGTTTCATTATAATTGGTTGATAGTCCTCATCGCATTTGTGGGTTGGACAAAGCCAAAGCACCAACAGAACGTACTAGCATTCCATGGTGACTGCTGTGGACCTTGGTATGCAAATATGTGGAGTAACACAAGGCCGGAAAGACAAAGGTTGAACAATGTATAGCTATACACATTCTACCAGTAGTTATGCGAGGTGATTACACACACCTCATGTCTCCCAAAAGAGGTCATAGCGGTGTACATTCAGAAGATGAGATTCAGGGTCGATCTCCATTCTATCTTTATACAGCTGAGAGAACCAACAAAGCTGGAATGGTATGAGGTCCAATATCTGCTGGAAGCACAGAAGATTGACCTCATTATTGAGGATTGGCTGTTGGAATGGAAAGTTGATGCGCCAGAGGAACTACTTACGACATCTGATGAGAGCGGAAATGAAAGTGAGAAGAAGGATAAAGATGGTGTTGGAGAAGGAAATGATCAACATGAAGAAGAACGAGAATAGGAAAAACAGCAGACTGGAGATCTTCCAATAGGATAAAAGAGGAAGAACCCCGCCATAGATGTGCCGGAGGGGTAAAAAATAAAGAAGCAAAAAGCGAGTAAGACTCCACTTGATACAAAGTTGGAAGATGATGACTATGACTGCATTGCAGCCAAATTCCATTCCCATATTGAAGAAACACTCGCAGAAAAAGACAAGAAGCAAGAGCAGCTTCAAACATACATAGCAAAGAGGATCATTGAGCTGACAAATATGATGGAAAGAGTAGAGAAGGTACAAAGGGATATAATGAAAGGATCAGAATCTGAGGATAGGTCAGAGGAAAGAAGCCAGATAAAAAGGAAAGCACCCTCACTAAAGATGCAACCTCGGCTGGTGCACATCAAGCCAACAAATGTTATATTCCCATCATACGAAGTCACTGAAGGTGCGAATAACTTGTGCACTTAGACATTAATGTGGGAATGTTATCTATAGAAGGACTACATGATCTACACTTGCAAGTCGTAGAAGAGATAAAGAACGGAGACATGATAGCATACAACCAACATTTGAAGCTGGAAGAAATCTATAACAAGTTGAAGAATGAATGATAACTGAAGATGGATGAGCTAGTAGACGCTCGTGAAAAGCAGAAGAAGCTAAAGAAAGTCATAGAGGAATTATGTGCTAAGATTCCAGAATTTGACGAAGAAATTGAAGTAGAAGCGAGTATAGTCAAGATTGGTACTGCAGTTGAAAATATTAAATCAAAGCTGGAGGGCATACAAATAAGATACAAAGAGAAGATTGCATACTTGGAGGCTATACAATAACCTAGCACTCCACCAGAAGTAAAGACGGCAAGAGATGAAGAGTTAAAACTTTGACAGACAGCATCTCCGTGGAAGTTGCGAGGCGCCAATACTTATTAGAAGAAGTGACCCAGTTGTGGGCCATACTGCAGGAAGACCCAAGGTTAGAGAAAATCTAGGGCGAAGTACAAAAGAAGAAGAAGGACCTTGACTTGGTGAAAACAACAATGAAGGAATTGTCATCGAGGCCGAGAATACAGAAGTTCACATAAACAAAGGAGTTCCAGAAAGAGATTAAGGCATTAAGGACCAAGGAAGCGGAAACTATGGCAAAGTTGAAACCAATGCAAGAAGAGGCATTGGCACTCTCTGAAGAGATTTAGGTGAAGTTGTAAGAGCTTTGCACAACAAAAACAATAGTTAAGAACCAGATGCAGGAACCGGTATTTGCGATGCTCCTTGACACAGTGAAAGAATACGAGCAGGAAAATAAGGAGGTTGTTGCGAAGTTGAGCGCAACATATCAACAATTTGCAACAAATATGAAGATCCCAAGCGACGCGAAGTCATCAAAACCCAGTGGAAGTGGCTTGAGGACGAGCCACAAGTAAGTGTTAGGGATCTATTGGGCGTGGACCAAGAAGAGGAAGTTAAGAAGGCAAGTACAGTTAGGTGAGGCCTTACTTTACCATTTTTGGGAGAAAGGCAACTCTGCAAATCCACGGCAGAGGGTATGGAGCGAAGTTTAGTTGGGAGAAAAAGACTCATTTTCCTAATAAAGGTAAAGTACTAAGGACAACTAGAGGTGTTTGGCGCAGTTAATGGCTGCGTGGATGCCTAACTACTACAAGAATAAGAATTTAAGAAGCGGAATGGTGTAAAGGACACGCCACTACAGAATTCATAGGTGAGATCTAAGAGAAAGAGACAGAGTCAGAGGAAGCGGCGCCAAAGGGACAATGGAGTTAAAGATTTGTGTGGTCTATAGGAGAACCATGTGGTTTTCAGGTTTTGGGTACTATGGGGGTTGGCCCATAGTTATTGTAATATGTGACCTTCGGGAACACCTATATATAAGGGTTATTTTTGTATAAGGAAGGGTTAGCTTAGCTAGAAAGAAGAAACGAGGGTGTTCTGATTGTAATAGAAGAATAGTGAGCAAGAGAGAACAGACTCTATAGCTGAGTCCATGGAGATATGACTGTACAGAAGAGTCTACAGCTAAGTGGACAGACTGGAATTGTTACCCTTCCAAGCTAATAAAAGAACACTTCTTGTGGACGTAGCTCCCTCCTGGGGGTGAACCACATAAATTAATGTGTTTATGTATATGAGTTTGTGACGTGCTTATGTATATGAATTTATGGTGTGTTTATGTATTGTGTTTCATATGTATGCGAATGGTAATTGTATGCTGAGTAAATGTAATACATGTGTATGAATTCTCTAGAGGAACAATTGTTGAAATATTGTAACTTCAAAGAATATTATATTTGTACTTTATTATTCCAGAGATGTTTCATTCCTCCGTGAAGATCTTATTGTATATCCGGAGATGTTTATTCCTCCGTCGGAATGTGGTAACTTAGGTTATTAGACTTCCCTAGTGGGGGTCGGCCCTGTATGTGTTATGTGGGTCAAAGGGTTGTGATACCACTCTAGAGGGGTCGGCCCTGTATGTGTTATGTGGGTCAAAGGGTTGTGATACCACTCTAGAGGGGTCGGCCCAGTCAGTTGTAGTGGGGTGTTTAACCCAGTGGTAAAGTTGGAGCCGACCTAGTTAATATATTGTACAAGTCGGAGATGTGTATAAATAGAGGAGGTGTGCTCCTCATTTGACACACTTCCCTCACTCGAAATGTAGCGCACTTGTGAGAGAGAGGTCTAATATGGAGGAGGAGGAGATCATGTTTTTGGTTTGCATTTTTGTATATTGCTGGTCATCTATATTGAGGAAGCTTTGCTGGGTTTTCTACCCCATGAGGGTTTCCCAGGATAAATCTGTGTCTCTTGTGTTTATGCTGTCCTTGTTGTTTCTTCAGTGATCCTGTATATGCTATTATTGTGGAATGGAATGTAATGCTGATATTTTCTGTCTTATCATATTGAATCTTAACATGGTGTTAGAGCTAACCTAAAGTAAGGCAATGTATGGCACTTACGACACTTGCTTCACTTGCGACAATTTGAAGGTGATGGTTTTATATAGCAAAAACCAGTCATCATGGAACTTTCTCTATAAATCCATTTTTGTGAAGTTTCAGGATCTAAAACGTTTACAGGTCATAAATAACATCCGCATGTAACTTGTGTCTAAAGGAAACCCTCATAGTCGTTGTACTTTGTGATTTATGAACAGTACAAGTTAGGGTTTCTGCCTCTTCCAGATCTCAGTCAAAATCAGGTGACCTAGGAAAAAGGGTCATAACTTGGGCTAGGAAGCTCCAAATGAAATTTTGTAAAAAGTGACAGGTAGTACACAGTATTTAATATCTTAGGAAATGTTTTCAGAGGCCGAAGTTGAACCAGTGACACATGGCATGCCGTACAATTTCGCTCTCCTGTTTTATCCCATAAACAGGCCACGTTGTGACACTTGGCATAACTCTCTCTCAGAGAATCCAATTGAGGTCAGACCTATCGGGATGGAAATATGATAGGATAGGATACCACAGGAAATTTTTTCAGACCCTATGGATCAAAAAGTTTAAAGTTACACCAGAAACAATCAAGTACATATTTCTATCAAAACAGAATTATTTTTGAGCACCTTTATTCATGGCTTCCGGAATTTAGGGTTTCGGAGAAGTTGGAATTTTTTTAATAAGAGTCTATGTCTGAATACTCCTCATCAAAATCTAAATTTGAAGACCAAGATCAGAATTTTTGGTTGGGTAGAAGAGTGGGCTTGATCAAACCCTAGTTCGGGATTTTGATCGGAAAGGTGAAAAATTAGGACTTCTGCAAAAGTTGGGATTTTTGAAGTCTGTGACCACGGCTGAAAGATCCTCAAACAAATAAGAGCTTAGAGATTTGGATCAAACCCTTTGATTGGGAAAAAGTGTGGGCTCCATCAAACCCTAGTTCGGGATCCTGTCCAGAAGATCCAGAAGTTTCAAAGGCAATCTTGAGGGGTCAAATTTTGGAGATTTCAAAATTGAAGTATGCAAGTTTGATCAGCTTAGCAAGATTCATCTATCCATCCATTCAGAAGAGTGTGAGTCAAAGATTGAATTTTTAGGGTTTCTCTAACAAACCCGACTCAAGCTCTAGATCCAGTTTCAGGGGGAGTTGAAGCTAAGACCTTACATAAGAAGACTACAAGAAGTCTCGACAGGTATGTCTCGAAATTTGATTCTTGATTAAGTTCATAATATGTTTGTCTTCATATTATTTAGGTTAGTACAATATTGATTAATGTTAGAATTGTCTTATCACCGTAGTAAAAGTATAAATGTATGTGAATGATAGAAGACATTCATTGATTAGGGCTATATGATTGTACTAATGCACTATGGTGTTGTATGAGGTTGATGTTGTCTGCTAACAAGATACAGGTACATCACGAAAGACAAATCAAGTTCCATGACCATGACAACATGAAGACAAAGACTCATCCATAATCTTTGATCACATAGAAGTTCTACTTACGAGGTATGTATAACTTTGTTTTATTATGCTTAACCTATGAGATATGCAAGTTCTAGCACGGGATCTCTAAATCATTGAAGAGAACAAAGAAGATATTGTTTAGGTATGTTAGACATAACTAAGTAGGTATACTAATCCAGGTGTGTTTTCCTATGTCAAGATAGAATCCTACTTTGTGCTAAGATCCTAGTATATCCATGTATTGAATGATCATGACCATACTCAATATTATTTAGAATTATAATGTTTTGATAATACTGAGATTATACTAATGAATGTATGTTTGTGTATGAGATCATGAGGATAACACTAGTGCACACTTGAGCATGCACAGTGGTATAGAATGAATAGAAGTTCAAAAGACATATAGAATATCAAGCGGGAGGCAACCACGCAAACATAAAAGATAAGTATTTGAATTACTGAATAGTATATGATATTGCTAGTAATGGTTGTATGCATATTTGTATTCCTAGAATATATCATGCTAAGTGTAAGCATTCATATAGTATTGAACAATATACTACTAATATGCATATGATATGTAAGTTGGACAAACATTCCATTGTTGCTTGTCTAGAATGAAACCTCTTTGCTGACATGCTGAGAGTTGTGCACACTCTCGATAGTATGTTCTGGTAGAGATGGAAGGCATCTAGATAGCCACTGTATGTATACAGGATATAGAAAAGTGTTGTGCCAACGTATTGGTCAAGATAGTAGCATAACTATGTAAATCATATCTGTATGCATAATAGGATATCATGTCAGCATGATTTGATGATTATGAAGTATTACTAATCATGTACGTAATTTTGATTTATAGGAAAGATCATGAAGAATAATGAACACCGAACAAGTGATGGATGTTCAACAAGAAGATTTACAAATCAAACATAATATAAAAGGATCGTGGCTAGTAGATTCTCTTAGAAAGAGGAAGAGAATCATGATGAGATGTTTTCTCCAAGTGGCTAGATAAGACCATTAATGTAATTAAAGAAGAAGTATGAATCAAGGATTCAATTGAAGAAAGCTCTGTTCAGGTACCCAGGATCGATAGTCAATTGATGAGCTTAATGATCGCCATGGGTGATGTGGATCTCAACCTTTGCTACAAGGATTGAATATGGTTTGTATACACAGATGACATCGATGCAAGAAGGAACTCACCACAGAGTTCGAATGATATTGAGTCTCATATCAATAGACCCATCTGACAAGAGATGGCACAGATAGATATGCAGAAGATCACTCAATGCAAAGTGTGAATAATGTTCAGTCACAAAGGGAGAATTGACAGTTTCTTGATAATCTTGGGCTTTACCAAAAGTAAAGCTGATCCATTACAAATGATGAACCTGTCATACTATTACTGTATGTGGATGATCTATCTTTACAAACAGATCATGAAAGGCAAGAATAAGATTGCTGCAGAATTGGAAAATGAAAGATCTCAGATTGATGCATTACTTCCTAGGTCTGGAAGTATGGCAAGGCTCAGAAGGAATCTTTCTCATCCCGAGAAAGTATGCTATGGAAATCTTGAGAAGAATTGATATGTTGAAATGTGAAGCCATGGCCACTCTCATGGGTTCCGACTTGAAGCTATTAGATGATGAATCATCAGAGTTAGTGGATGTAACTCTGTACAGACAATTGGGTCATTGATGTATCTGACGAATACCAGGCCAGATATATGCCTTGCTGTGAACACCTTGAGTCAGTATCTAGTGGAAACTAGATGTGTTCACCTGATAGTTGCAAAGCATGTGATGAGGTACCTAAAGGGTACGATAGAATTTGATCTATGTTATCTTGGAGTTCATGACTTCAGATGGATACACAGATGTTGATTGGGCAAGAAGTGCATCAGACAGGAAGAGCACATCGAGAGGATGTTATTGTCTGGGATCAGCCATCATCTCGTGGTTTAGTAGGAAACAATATAGTGTGGTTCTCAGTACTGCCGAAACAGAATATATAGCTACTTGCTCTATGGCTTCAGAAACTGCTGTCAGGATTGTTTGACTTGGAGATGGATCCCACTATGATCATATGTGACAAACAGAATTGTATCAAGATAACAAAGAATCCAGTGATCCATGCACATAGAGATCTGATATTTCTATGGTGCAGAAAGGAATTATAAAGATCGAATTTGTAGGCACTAGCTACCAATATACTAACCAAACCTCTACCTCAAAAGAACTAGCTACCTATATACTAACCAAACCTCTACCTCAAAAGAACAAGTTACCGATATACTAAACCAAACCTCTACATCAAGTAAAGTTTTCTGAGACAAGCTTAATATAGTTCAGAAGGACCCTCCTCGTAAGGGGGAGTGATGTGATCACGTATGATGAGATTTCCTGCATCGACAGTGAGGTCGATGATGTGCATACCTATATTAGTGATGTCGACAGAGAGGTTGGTGGATGGTCCTTAGATAGGGTCTAAGTTAACAAGGGGATTGCATCATCCTTGAACACATGTTCTAAAAGGATCCATATACATATGTCTCTGAGAAAGAAGAGGGATTGCATCATCCTTGAGCACATGTTCTAAAAAGATCCGTAGACATTTGTCTCCGAGAAAGAAGAGGGATTGCATCATCCTTGAACACATGTTCTAAAAGAAGTTGTAGACATATGTCTTCAAGAATGAAGTCCTTCGTGGATATGGAGGATTGGATCATCCTTGGACTTCGGTCCTAAAGTGAGCCGTAGACATATGTCTTCGAAAATGAAGTCCTAAGTGGACAGGAGGGGATTGTATCGTCCCCGGACTTCGGTCCCAGAATTGAGCCATAGACTAGGTCTCTGAGAATAAAGTCCTGAATGAATAGGTGGGGGATTGTATCGTCCCCAGACTTCGGTCCCAGAATTGAGCCGTAGACTGGGTCTCCGAGAATAAAGTCCTAAATGAACAAGTGGGAGATTGTATCGTACCCAGACTTCGGTCCCAGAATTGAGCCGTAGACTAGGTCTCCGAGAATAAAGTCCTAAATGAACAGGTGGGGGATTGTATCATCCCTGGACTTCGTTCCCAGAATTGATCCGTAGACTGGGTCTCTGAGAATAAAGTCTTGAATGAACAGGTGGTGGATTGTATCGTCCCCGGACTTCAGTCCCAAAATTGATCCATAGAATGGGTCTCTAAGAATAAAGTCCTGAATGAACAGGTGGGGGATTGTATCTTCCCCGGATTTCGGTCCCAAAATTGAACCGTAGAATGGGTCTCCAAAAATGTAGTCCTGAATGAATAGGTAGGGGATTGTATCTTCCTCAAAATTTGGTCCCATAATTGATCCGTAGACATTTGTCTCTGAGAATTGATGATAGGACTGTATCGTCCCTGGACTCTTGGTTCAAAATGTACGAGATGGGATTGCGTCGTTCCTAGACATGAGACTTGTCTTAAAGTAATGAGGATTGATCATCCTGGAACTTGATCTGGATTGTATCATCCATGGACCTATGTCCTAAAGAGAGCGGGATTGATCATCCTGTAATATTATCGTGTGTGTTGCAGGATATGCTACTATCATGTATACTTGACTGATGAGGATGCTTGTATTGATGATATGTATTGATAAGGATACTTGTATGTATACTTGTATTGATATATTGATACTTGTATTGATGATATGTATTGATGAGGATACTTGTATGCATACTTGTATTGATGAGGATACTTGTATTGATGATGTGTATACTTGTATTGGTGTGGATACTAATACAGATGCTGTAGATCTAGATGATCCAGATGCTATAGATCGAGATGATCCAGATGTTGTAGATCAAGATTATCCAGATGCTGTAGATCGAGATGATCCAGATATTGATGATCGTGTGATGATGATACCGATGATCGTGTGATGACGATGTTGATGATCATGTGATGACGATACTAATGATCATGTGATGATGACGCTGATGATCGTGTGATGACGATGTTGATGATCATGAGGATCCAAATGTTGATGATGATGTAGCTGTTCGAGTGCTGCAGAAGATAAAGACTCAATACTGGAGATGTTGATGTTCCAATATTGAAGATGTTCCAGTAACTGCTTGAGTTACTGATGATGTTGAGAAATCTTCCAATGATTTATAGATGTATCATGTATGATGTTGATGACTCCTTGCTCATGCAGATGCTGTTATAATATCCTTCTCGTTAAGGGGGAGTGTTGAAATATTGTAACTTCAAAGAATATTATATTTGTACTTTATTATTCCGGAGATGTTTCATTCCTCTGTGAAGATCTTATTGTATATCCGGAGATGTTGATTCCTCCGTCGGAATGTGGTACCTTGGGTTATTAGACTTCCCTAATGGGGGTCGGCCTTGTATGTGTTATGTGGGTCAAAAGGTTGTTATACCACTATAGAGGGGTCGGCCCAGTCAATTGTAGTGGGGTGTTTAACCCAGTGGTAAAGTTGGAGCCGACCTAGTTAATATATTGTACAAGTCAGAGATGTGTATAAATAGAGGAGGTGTGCTCCTCATTTGACACACTTCCCTCACTCGAAATGTAGCGCACTTGTGAGAGAGAGGTCTTCTATAGAGGAGGAGGAGATCATGTCTTTGGTTTGCATCTTTGTATATTGCTGGTCATCTATATTGAGGAAGATTTGCTGGGTTTTCTACCCCATGAGGGTTTCCCAAGATAAATCTATGTCTCTTGTGTTTATGCTGTGCTTGTTGTTTCTTCAGTGATCCTATATATGCTATTATTGTGGAATGGAATGTAATGTTGATATTTTATGTCTTAGCATATTGAATCTTAAGAGCAATTAGAATAATGAATGCGTAGCTAACTGGTGAAGACATTAGAGATTCAATGTAGTTATGTATATTGTTGATTAGTTGCGAAGCGCGAAGTAACCTATTCATTCTAGTCTATTGTTGATGTTAGATAGGACCTTTTAGCAAGGTTGTTGACCACATCTGCACATTGTCCTGGTTACAAAAAATTGATTCTATAACCCCCCATATTCACTTCGAGTGAGACTTCAGCCTGTTTTCAAGGTGATGCCGAAAGGGCCAGTGAAAGGGGTTTTGTTGTTGCTGCAATAACTTTTCCAAACCCAGGTCTACCCAGGGAAACCAAAAAAACCGGTACCACAGGAGGCATCATGATACATAAGAGGCACACATCTAAGCTTGTACATATTTCTGTTTTCCCATCCAAATATTCCACTTAACATCATCGTTATAATCATGAAGGGTGTTTTCAAATTCTTTGCATCATGTTCTCCACTCGCTCTCTGTCTCAACTTCTTTTCGGGAATCAACATCTTCTTAGTGTATTCAGAATTATCTATGTTGACCCCATTTATCCAATCTATTGTCATCATGACTTTTGGAGGTGGAAACTTATATGTTCCACTAATATGAGCTTGCTGAAAATATGCTAATCCGTCTCCATTTTCCCTAGCTATGATTCTTGTGCTAACATCTACATGGGGTAAAATCCACCCAATTACTTCCGAACATGGGAAAAGTTTTGGATGGGTGGCATGCTTATTAAGACCTGATTTCTTAATATTCGGGTACACCATCATTTCCTCAATAGATGCATCCGACACATTTTGGTCTCGGATGAGGTGGTATAATTCACCCCATTTATATTCAGGAACTACTCCTGTTGCAGCTTTGGTGTCTTCATATTGGGTTTCCATCATGGTTTCTAGAATGATTTCAATATCAGAATCGGATTTTGTGACCTTGGATTTATGCTTAGAAGCTCTCCTTTTCATTTCTGAGTCCTGAGGTGCAAACAAAGTTGACGTATAAAAAGAAAAATCCAATGTTAAGGAAACAATTTCAAGCAAAATGATAATAGAAATACAACATTTTAACCAAACTAATTTCAAACAATAAATTACAAATGTGTGAATCATCAATATGCATTATTTACAAAACAAGAAATGTAGACAAGGGGTTTCATACTTCCATGGTATCAAATTTTTTTGGATATGAGCCTTTGTCTTGATGAATAACCAATGCATCGTAGGATGAATTTCTTCATTCTTCCATTAGCCTTAATAGTCAAAATCTTAGTTAAATGTTTCAAATTCTACTTTACTTAGTGTAAGATATGCGTGAGTTAGCGTGGAGCAAACGTAATCAGGTACATATGGCCCCGAAGCGTCGAGCGATCATATGTAATCCAATGGTAACACAATGACCCTAGAGAAATTTTACTAAGTTATAAACCGTAAAGAAAATAAGACTATAGGGTGAATCCATGAAGATGGGTGTCTATTTTGGGGGGTTCCATGAGAAAATAATTCCAAATTTTTCATGTTTTCCATCTTTGGGCGAATAAAAGTGATATTTTTGTTTGGAATTTCACTTTTCACTAAAAAGAAAAATTTTAGAGAATTATGTTAGCTTGCTATCCATATTTTTTTCAATTTTTTATATTGAGATTTGATATGTCGATTCAGCAAATGTTTGACAGTGTGTTCTTATAAAATGAAAAAATAGCCATGTTTTGTCGCACATGTAAAATCATTCTTAAACTTGTTTTTTGCAAAAAACAAATATGCTACGACAATCTACACACAATATACTACTGCAGGACTATAAGTTTGTAACAAATGGCTCTATATACTAATTATTATATTTATTTGAATTCGATCAATGGGAAAACCTTGTGGATTTTCAACATATTTTTTGTCGCAAAACTTTTCTCTCAATTAAATATAAAACTAAAAATTCTATGAATACCATTTTGAAGTAGACACGCCAATTAACTGCACCATAGTTTTCTCAATTTTTTTCGTGGTGTATTTTTAAAGTTATGGATTTTTCATTTCACCGCATTTTGAAATAGTTGAAACGAAACGCGACACCTGTTAAAAAAACAAACAATTACAAATATCAAATCTTACCTATACACAAAAAAACTATATATTCGGAAAGTAGATTCAATAACGAAACTAATGGTATCAAGTCTGACAGACACTTTATAGTGTAAGAGATCATTTTTACCTTCTAAAAATGGAGAAACCTGAAAACTATGAGAGACAATCAGATTTTCAGGTTTCAGAGGTTATTCAGCCAAATAACTGTTTTCCGTAACAGCGACGTCTATTTAATCAAAGGTTATTCAGCCGAATAACTGTTTTCCGTAACAGCGACGTCTATTTAATCAAAGGTTATTCAGCCGAACAACCAAACGTAAATAAAAGCTTGCGGACCGACGAAAAAAAAAAAAAAACGTTATTGTCTAAACTTATATAAATAAAACTAAATACTTCAATTAATTTCGCATACTTTCTGGTCAGAATATTTTTGAAGGGATTTTCTAAGAAGCTTTTTTTGCGAAGGGAGTTTTTTTTATAAGGTATTTTTTTTCTTACTTCTTTCTAAGGAATACATTGAAAGAATGTTTTTTTAAGGCATTTTTGCAAAATGAGTTTTTATTCCAAGCTTTTTGCACTTCTTATTTCTTTGCAATGGGTTTTTCTCCAAGGATTTTTTAAGGAGCTATTTTTGCAAAGAGAGTTTTTTTTATGAACTATTTTTCTTCAAGATTTTTGCACTTCTTATTTCTTTGCAATGGGTTTTTTTTCCAAGGATTTTCCAATGAGCTTTTTTTGCAAAGAGAGTTTTTTTATGAAGTATTTTTTTTATTACTTCTTTCTAAGGAATACATTGAAAGAATGCTTTTCTAAGCCATTTTTGCAAAATAAGTTTTTACTCCAAGCTTTTGCACTTCTTATTTCTTTGCAATAGGTTTTTTTTTCAAAATGGTGATTTTAAAGAGTTTTTATTCCAAGTTATTTTTTCAAAGGAGTTGTCTTTTTCCTTCTTATTTATTTGAAAATGATTTTTTCAAAGTTTTTTTTCTAAGTATTTTTGCAAAAAACGTTTCTTTTACAAAGTATTTTACAAGTGGTTTTTTCAGAAAATGTTTCTTTCCAAAGTGTGCATTTACAGAGTTTTTATTCCAAGGAATTTTTGCAAATAAGATTTTATTTCAAGTTATTTTTACAAAGGAGATGTATTTTTCCTTCTTATTTCTTTGAAAATGGGTTTTTTCAAAGTCTCCCAAGTTATTTTTGCAAAAAAGTCATTTCGTTGCAAGGGTTTTTACAAAGAAATCTTTTTCCCAGGTATTTTTTTAAAGAAGTTTTTTCTTTTCCAGTGGGTTTACAAAGAAGATTTATTTAGAAAATGTTCTTATTCTTTTCCAATGGGTTTTTTCAAAGGTGATTTATTGTCAAAAAGTTCTGTTGGTAGAATTTTTCCCTACGGATAAGTCAAAATTCTCTTAGATTAAAGTAGACTTTATCTGACTCTGAACTAAGACAAAACTAAACAAATGCTACCTTGAAATCCTAGATCTAAATAGACATCTCAAGATTAAAATGCTAGAAGAAGTAGAAGAAATCTAACTGACCTTCAATCCAATCGCTTGTCTTTATGGTTGCTCCAATTTCCAAGTCCTCGCGAATGAACCTGTCAAAATGATAACCAAGATACAAGCATATACAATTCTCTACCAACTTGAAATATGAGTTAGGATCTAAATCTACAATAGATACAAATCATATCATTGAAACAAGATCAATACATGTGATTTGGGAAACAAGACAAGTTATATTCTATTATCAACTTGAAGTTACTTACAAAGGTTTCTTGATGTCCAAGCCAATCCTCCAGCTCCAAGTGCTTCCTCCTCTAGCTATCTCCACAAAGCTGCAAGATCTTAAGTTTGATATCTCCAAGAGTCCTCCCCTTTTGCTCATGGAATGCCTCTCTCTTATAGTGTGTGGTAGGGTTAACCAACAAGAGAGAATGGTGGATCTTGGGAGATTTTAGTGGATCAGGCCTACTAATCACAGAAAGTGAGTTAGGATCGAATCAGGGACACCAATCCTCAAAAATATCTCGAAAATCAAAATCCCACAAGCCATGGAAAAAAGGTGTATGTGCCTCTAGAATAGAGCATAACGCGGTAGTACCGCATGTCAGAGAAAGTGCATAGCATGGTAGTACAGACTACCGCGCACCTAAAATGGAGCAAGGCATGGGTGCGCTGTAGTGAGGGTAAATGAAGTCTCAGCTAGGTTGATTCTTGTTAGGGCAAGTTTTCCTTCAAGGATCACTCATCATTTTTCTCTTTTGGGTGTTTTAAACAGTAGGAGAAGTGTCATCAACTCTTTTTGTGGTGAAGATGCGACACTGTGAAATATGGAGGTATAACAGATGCCCCCTAAAGTGTGAGGTCAGAAGGGACTAATGGCCGAAAGACTTTATAAATACTGTGCAGAGATAGCATCGAGGAGAGTGACAAGGAGCTGAAACAGAAACAAAATGTTAGATATACCACCGAGGCGGGCACCCCCATGCTCAGAAACAATTGACTCAAAGCATGGCTGCCAACCAATACATTGCAGATCCATGAGTATTGAGATGATATAGACTGTAGACAAATCATGGCTACTATGAACAAGCGTAGATCCATGAGACAGTAATGACACAGCCACGACCAATACAAAAAGTGGATCTATGTGACAATACAAAGGACATCTCCATCGCAACCTGGACGCAATCAAGATACAAAGGTGCGCCCAGGGTCTTCTACCCGATCGCAAATGATATGAATCTAGCCATGTGATTACAAAGTGTTGAAGTCGAACATGGTAGAAACCATTTGATTACTGGTCAATGATGTGAATCGTTAACAAATGCGAGGAAAATCACCAATGATGACGATGATCCCCAAGGTATCTGAAGTACATCTCAAGGAAATGCGAATAGATGAGTTGATGTCAATCATTCAAGAGATCGTTCAATCAGAGGTCAATGATGTAAACCTACTATCGAACACGAGGAAACCTACCATTGAGGCATGCAGGTACCAAGGTACTAATGGTTGATCCCTAATTCCAATTCCCAGATAGTGATTTGGCGTCGACGGGAATAGACTTGTCGAAGGTGGGCCATAATGATTCCCACATCATTGACATGAAATCAGAACGAAAGATAGTATAAGATGACGAAACAATAGAGCATGTACTGACATAGCGGAGGCCTGACACAATGAATGACTCTGAACAATGCAACCCTTTGAACATATAACAGCATGTAACAGGACTTGGAGGCAAGGATTATTGATAGCAGAGGATAGACACCGAACGAGTTGGCTCGTGGCCAGAGAGACGACTCATGATGATGACTATAACTCAGTGACGATACCCAAAATAAACAAGAGACAGACGCATGCCATGTTCAAAGGTAACGACTGACAAGATGCCAAAACAAACTTGACTTGTTCCCCATATTCCCCCGACATGATAGACGAGTACCTCTTTGTTTTTTTTCAAGCTTGAAGAGGATAACACATGCTCGGTATAGCTCATCTCGTAGATGAGTCCAATCTCACATGTTTTACGAACCTGAGAAAGGAGGGGTTCGTCTCAAAGTGGGTCCTTCGATGTTAAATTTTAACGAGTCCAAGGAAGGAAAAAATCGGTAGTTTTTCACATTTAGAGAGCCTGAAAAACTTAAAGGAGGCTCCAAAGTGTACTTTTTCGTAAATTTAGTCCCTCAATCCCAAAAAAGTGTAAAACAATTCCCGAGAGAACTCTCCCAGCCAAAAAATTGACCGAGGTATACCTTTCTCGTAAATAGTCTAGACGAGCCGAAAAAGGGGTAACCTATCACCGAATAGACGACCTTTCAAATACTTTTACAAATGTGAAAGAGTCAAGATCACTTGGCAATCTTTTCAATTTTAGGGAGTCTGAAAAGAGCATAACTATGGACTCCAATGGTCTTTTTCGTAATTTTTAATTATTCTGGTCCGAAAAGAGAATAAAATACAACCAGGATAATTCTTTCCTCATCGTTTAACGAGCATGAGTAAAGCCAACCAAACTCGACACCATTTACTTGAGTTTAACAAGCACGACATGGGTGTAAAAGCGCTTGGAATCTTTTTCAAGTTTTAAACCAGAGCACGAAAAAGATAAAGTAGGCTCAAAATGAAGGTCAAACAATAGATGAACGCCAATGTGAACATTTTTTAAAGGACATCCTGTCAAAAAATGCTCATGAAACCGGATATTAGTAATGTGAAATGGGTTCTATTTTTACCAGATAAAATAATGAGTAAAAAATAAGTGAAAAAGCTATATAAAGGATGGGTAAATATAGAAAGTTACCATTTCACTTGTACATTTACCAAAAGAGGAGATTTTACCCATTTGAGGAGCAAAACTTCAAGAGTTCATATCTGGAGATTTGAGGCACCGTTTCAACAGCCGTCTGCACCAGGTAAGAGCTTTCAAGCCCCTCTTTCATTTCATGTATGAATAACTTGTTTTCAGTAGGAAAAAGTAACTTTTTTGGGCAAGCCCTATTTGGAAAAATTCGCCCTACACAGTACCGCATGGGGGCTATATCGGGAAGCGCAGTACTATGCAACATTACCGCGCTGTGAAGTTAAACAGAGGTGTGGTACTGTGCAGTAAAGTACAGTCAAGTTTTCCCCAGGCGCGATAGAAGTGAAAATTAAGATAAAAAATCATTTTTTCCCAAATTTCTAGCTGAGATCAAGTTGTTAAATAATTATTGAATGTTTCCTATGACCTTTTGCAGGTGTTTGTAACTTGTTTGGAGCAAAATGGTCCATTGGAAAGAAAGAGAACATGAAGCAGATGATTTGCTAGCTGAAAATGACCAAAGGCCTGTGACTGCACTGTGGGAATGTGGTTTGTTAAAATTCTTCAAGACCAAAGGTATTCGCAAGCAAGCAAAGCTTCTCACCCACATTATTCAAATGTGGGACCCTGACATTCAAGCTTTTTGAGTGGGAGAACACACCCTCGAGATTGAACTCGAGGATATCTATTTCCTCACGGGCCTCTCAAAGAGAGGAGCCCGGGTGAGTTTTACTGGGTACACAGCTTCGAAGGCGAGCACGGATGCTTTGATTGCTCGTTATTGTCGTCAAGGTTCGGGGAAGAAAAGCAGCAAGGTGGTCATCAAAGACATTATAGAACTTCCTATAAAAATCGTGTTGTTCACCATCACACGTGCAGCAGGGAGCATGGGTCCCCATCAGGCGTCCCGTACACAGATGAATCTTGCAGTGGATTGTATGGGAGGAACAGTATTCAACTGGTGTGAGGCAGTGTTGACCAACCTCAAAGAGCAAGTGAACAAGTGTAGGCTTGGAGAGAATTCTCAATTTGGGTATGGAAGCATCTTAGTCACCTTCTTTTTGGCGAGGGTGCCGTTGTTGCGCCCACAGATAGCCATGCCCCCTCGTCCACCTACCGAGCCATGGATGGCTCGATGGAGTGAATATGCAGGACGACTTGGGGGACCGCAGCGTTTGGCTTTCGGTGAGGATTTCTTCTTGTGGCTTGAGGAACAGATAGTGATGATCGATGACTACCCCTTTGCAGGGGTGGACTTCCGCGAGGATATAGACTTGGCACTGCCAGAAGATGAGGATTGGGAAAACTCAGGTATGACCTTCATGGATTTTTTTTTTTTTTAATATATAATTTTTATTGTTTTTTAGAATGTGTAAAATACTTTAATATATGTATGTGTGCATGTCGCAGATCGTGGACCACAGAGACCGACAGGGTACTCGCCATTACGCCGAGGTGGTGTTGATCACCAAGCTGCCCCAGATGAAGAAGAAGACGAAGATGAAGCGGGAGGAGTCCAGGAAATAGAGAGGAACTTGCAGGGTTTAACCCATGGTATCCCTGCTATGAGGGTGGATGACATCCCTTTGCATCTTTAGCGTCATACTGTAGGTGTGCCTAGGCGTATTGGATGACTCCTTCGTAGGGTGGTTCGAGCTATAGTGTGTTATCACCAGCAGTGTGAGGAATCTGATGAGGGACATGATAGATCTCCCAAATCTCCTTAGATGGTGGATTTTATCTTTTTGCGGCATGTATACGATATGTAGGCTTTGAGAGCCAAATTTTGGTATGGGATTTGGTCCCAAATTTTGTCTTTAAACACAAACTTTATGTATTTGGAAAAACACTTTTATATACAGTGATGTGGACCTATTTTTATGACCTATTTATTTACAATGACTAGTGTGTTTATTTTTTGTGATGTGTTTTTATGTATGGGCAAGATGCCAATCCAAAATGTAATTAGCTAATGAATCAGCTATACAATTGAATTCCCTTGGTACGTGTTGATATGAAATGAAATTAAAAGATCGTTCCAAGAGGTGTACCCTCCGAAATAAATGAAGTAGGATAGGATCGCGAGCTGTGTAAACACAATTCAGATGAGAAACCATGAGTTGAGAGTCTAAAAAGACTGATAGGGAGTCAATTCTGAGTGAAGCAACCTCTGTCAAGAGTCCAATGATTGCATGGTACTCTGTGATATTGTTGGTTGCAGGACCCAAACACTTGGCTCTTGAAGCTATCAACTCGCTAGTGGGAGAATAGATTACCCATGCTGCGGAAGTGAGATTCCGGGTATGCCAGCTTGCACCGACGGCGAATCCGAAGTAGGAAGACATCTGCGCATAAAATCACGAGTCAAAGTAAGAATGGATACATGAGGTCCGTGCGCACACCAAAAAGATGAGTGAAAACAAGCTAAGTACATTATGTACAAAAAGTGACCCGCGTAAGGTAACCTTACGCGTAGAAGCATTTGAGGTATATCCCATTGCGGGGCCATGCCAATGGCGTGCCATCACAATCAACAAGTTCATAGGCTCCTTTCTCCAAGACACGTTTTACAACAAAGGGGTCGTACCACATGGATTCTAGTTTTCCCTTTTCGAGTTTATCGTGCATTTGATCATATGTGAGTACGAGGTCACCTTCATTGAAAATCTGAGGTTGAACGGATTTGTCATACTGAGTTTTGACGCATTTTTTATGAGCTTCGTTGGCTAAAGCAGCGTCACGGCAGGTTTCATCTAGTTTGGCTAGGTATAGAAACCATTCCTCTTCGGAAGTGGTGTGGGGAAGTATATCTATGGCTATCTTAAGTGATGGAATTTCACATTCAATCGGTAAAATGGCTTCTAGCCCATACACCAGTTGGAATGGTGTAAACCCAGTAGCACTTTTTACTGAGGTTCGGTATGCCCATAGTGATGAAAATAGAGCTTAGTGCCAGTTGGAATTCTGAGTACCCACAATACACTGAATCATTCGTTTCAGGACTTTGTTAATGGCTTCAACTTGGCCATTGGCTTGTGGGTAGTATGGGGTTGAGTTTTCATGGCGAAAACCCAACTTAGCACTTAGTTCCCTGATCATATGGCTCCTGAAGTGGGAGCCATGATCGGTTACAATGGATTGTGGGACACCAAATCTAGCTATAATGTGATTGAATATGAATTGTGCTGTTGTTTTGTCGTCCTCATCATAAGTAGGCATCGCTTCAGCCCATTTTGTGAAATAGTCGATAGCTACTATGACATAGCCAGGCCCCCCGGCTGAAGTAGGCATACAGTGCATGAAATCTATGCCCCATTTGGAAAAGGGGCCGATGGCAATAACAAGATGGAGTGGAGCAGGGTGCGAGCTTGTTTTACTATGAAAAAATTGACATGGTGGACATTTCTTGACTGTTTCAATGTAGTCTTTGAAAATCGAGGGCCAGAAATATCCTGCTCGCAATATTTTCTGGGCCGTAGCCATCCTAGAGAGATGACCACCACATGCTCCAGTGTGGCAGTCATTCAGAACGTGTTCCACCTAATCTAGGGTCAAACAACATCGAAGAATAGTGTCGACACCACATCGATAAAGAGTATCATTGACTATGAGGTAGTACTTGACGTGATGCCGGATGCGTCGACGTTCATCGCGAGTGAGGTCAGGGTGGAAGCATTGGGTTTGGAGATATAATAAAATATCCCCGTACCACGGATCAAACGTGCTAATGAGGAACAATGATTCATCAAGAAGAGTATCGATGGGCTCGGATTGCTCAGTAGAACGGGGCAAAGTACAAATCAACTCAGCAAAGACCAAAGACTTCTTGGACTTGGCTTTGATAAATTCCAAGTCAAACTCTTGAAGGATGACAATCCAACGAGAATATTTGCCCCCAAGCACTTGACGTGTGAGGATATAATACATTGGATTGAAATCGGCTATAAAAGTGGTCCGATGGAGTAGAATGTAATGACGAAATCTTTGGACAGTGAAAACTGTTGCCAGAGCCAGTTTTTCAACATGTGAATAACAAGTTTTGGAGTCGAGAAGAATCTTACGAAGATAGTATACCACATGTTCTATGTCGTTGTGGTCTTCCTGGACTAGCACCATACTGATGGTGGAAGTCGAAGCTGTGAGATAAAGAATGTAATCCCGTGTGTAATCGGGGGGTTGAATCACAGGATCTTTAGTTAAGGCTGCCTTTAGATTGTCAAAGGAACATTGGGCTTCGTCATCCTAGATGAAGGGAGTGTTCTTCTTGAGAAGCCTCATATAGACTTTTGTTATCTCGGAAAGATTATAGATGAAACAGCGTAGAAAGTTTGCATGCCCTTGCAAACTTTGAAGTTCTGGAATGTTTGTGGAGGAAGGCAGGGCTAAGATAGCTTCTACCTTCGCAGGATCTAAGCATATGCCGCTTTTGGAGATTATGAATCCCAAAAAAATTTCGGCTTCTATGCAAAAGATGCACTTATGCGGATTCAAATGTATATTGTAGCGACGGTACCTTTCAAAAATGGCACTTAAGTGATCAGGATGGTCATCCTAGGTCTGAGAGTGAGCGGGAAGATCATCAAGATATGGTTCTACAATATGTTTGATGTATTGAAATGCGTATGACATCGCCCGTTGGAAAGTTGCCCCGA
Organism: Larix kaempferi; assembly: GCA_027924585.1. Classification (NCBI taxonomy): domain Eukaryota; kingdom Viridiplantae; phylum Streptophyta; class Pinopsida; order Pinales; family Pinaceae; genus Larix; species Larix kaempferi. The sequence goes on from BSBM01000104.1 coordinate 4,035,672, forward strand.
CATTTTTAAGGCCAAAAGGTAACTTTCGATATGCAAAAATCCCCCAAGGGCAGATAAAGGCTGTTTTATGCTAGTCGGCTGGGAGGATATCGATCTGGTTATAGCCAGAAAAGCCATCGATAAATGAAAAGATGACACTCCCGGCACAGTTATCGATGATCTGGTCGATGAACGAAGTTGGGTAGGTGTCCTTTGGACAAGCCTTGTTCAAGTCACAGTAATCAACATAGACTCTAATCGTTCCCTATTTCTTGGTTACGGGAACGATGTTAGATACCCATTCTGTCAATGGGACAGGATAGATAAAACCAGCTCACAAAAGTTTTTCAACTTCTACTTTAATAGTGGCTTCCTTACGAGGATGGACGGGTCGAAGTTTCTACCGAACAGGTCGGGTGCCAGAAAGGTTGGAATTTCATGGACCACAATCGAGGGATCTATTCCTGGCATTTCTTCATAACTCCAAGCAAAAACATCGCAGAAGGTTTTGAAGTAAGCACTATAGAACTCCATTTCGAGGGGAGTACATGTTTTGCCAATATGTATGTTTTCCACGATGCTAGGCTTCACTGAAATATCTATGGGAGTGGTTGCCATAAGGTTAGCCAAGTTTCCTTCGGAAAATACTTCGTCAAGGGAAGTGGGAAACTTGGTTTGAACCATCCCATGTGAAGTACTGGGTTTTGTATTAGGCTCAAGCGTCTGAATGGTGGGGAATGAAGATCAATGATGAAAATATCCCCATGGTGGCTCATCACCGCACATAACCTCCATAATTGATTCGTCATTGGGAAAAATCAAATTGAGAGGATCGATAAGTGGTGGGTATGAATGAGTCTTAGACGAGAGCTATGCCACGGTGTGATGGGTAGAACAGTCAACCCAATCGGTGTCTGATTGGATCGCTTCGTACGCTACGAGGTTTCTATTCAAAGGCATGGAGTTCCCATAGTCTTCAATCTCAGCGGGACTCGGAATCACCCATGAATCATTGGAAGGGGTGACATTTGATGAAATCATGTTGACTGGTTGAACATGGGTCCCCAGCTCTAGAAAAAATCCAATAAGGGAGAATCCTTCATGAGACCAACACCAATGTCTTGGAACTGGTACCGAGGTTGATCCCATAATGGAATGGTGTTGGCGGAGTTCGGATGAGAGTCTGGGATACAGTAATCAAGTTGATCAATGGTGACAATTTTCCCTTCATAAGGAAATTGCACAATCCGGAAGACAGTAGATGCTATGGCAGTCATGGTGTAAAACCAGTTCCGACCAAGTAAAAGATTGTAATCTAATTGTGCATCTATGAATTCAATGTGTACGGATACTGTTTTTCCCATCAATTCAACACCAATTGAGGGAATGAGTCCATAAGGTTGAAAACCGTGTCCATCAAATTCCCTGAGAGTAGTGGGAGAGGTCGTGACTTCGGGTGAGCCTAAGGCTCTCCAGCAATTCAAAGACATGATCGACGTGGAGGCACCTTCATCTAACACAGTGCGATGGATGCTATTTCCATGGATTTTTGTATGAACCTGGAAGGCTAACTGGTGAGAAATCCGAGGTTTGGTGTGCTCCAAGTTCAACATAATAGAGTTTGAAGTATCTAGGTCGATTGCCCCCAATGCTGAAAGTAAGGTTCTACACTGCGTGGGGCAGTGTTGAAGAACTTCGAGAGTCGACAATGCGCAAGGTGCTTGAGCTAAATCCTCAATAATGTTGTAATTTTGGGCAGCTCGCGCATTGGGATTAAGTGTCGCCTTTCGTATGGTGCCCTTGGATGGGCATAGCACTGTGTCCGTAAGCGTTCTCTCAATATGGAGATGGCCGGTAGGGGTAGGGATAGGAGTCGGATCTTCAACAAGAGATTTTCCTTTGGCTATCTCTGATTGTTTTTTTGAACTTGGAGGGTTCTCATATTTCTTTGAATGAGTGGTTATATGAATCTCCTCATTACTCATCATCGGGATTTCGCAATTTGTGGACATCTCTCCGCGATTTGGGTTGCTCGAGTTGCCCCCCTGTGGGGTTTCTTGGGAAACCATCTGCTGTTGCTATTGAGGGAAAGGGTCAGTTAACACTGCCGGGCGAGAGGATCCTTTAACGAATTTGTTGACCTCGTCCTTGTAGGGACAGTCACGCGTGTAGTGATCGTCTTGACAAATTAGGCAAAGAAACTTAGCCTTTCGACGTGGTTTCTGGTCATTGTGGGTGGGTTGTGGCTTGGGGTTCTCTTGATGTTTCTTCTTGCATTTAGAACGATTGTTCTTCTTCTTTCCTCCAGATGGTTGTGATGTAGATTGAACTGTGTTCACTTCGGAGGAGATAGCAGGAGAAGTAGTAGCTTTTGAAGGATCCTGAGGTAGAGTGGGGGAAGCAGAAGCTTGTTGCCCCATCGAGTTTGTAGTAGGCTGGGCCTTGACTGAACCGACAATACCATCAATGGGGGGTTTAGTGGCAGGTTTCGTTGGATCAGTGGTAACGCGGGAAGAATGTGGAAGAAGTTCGTGTAAAGTATCGGATTGGGTGTATACCAAATCCATGTACTGAGCTGCCGAGATGGCTTGTTCTTCTGTGACCGGCTCACACATAGCGATATCCCTGGCTATGGGAGGCAAAAAGGACTTCGTGAACCAATTAGCGAGTAGCTAATCCGGAATGGGTGCCTTGATTAGCCTACGACATTGACGCCACTCATGGATGTGATCTGAAATGTGTGTAGAAGTGGTTTTACGCAATGAGGTTAACAGTTCTGTTCCAGTATCGTACCAGATGGGGAGCTGGAAATGGGTCAGAAAGTGCATAGCCAAGGTGTTGAAATCATGGAAAGAGTGTTGTGGCAACTTGATGTACCATTTTGCTGCCGTGGCGGTAAGCGTACGTTGGAAGAGCTGTAGTCAAATGGAATCGTCCATCAAGGAGTTGGATGAACACCAAAGATGGAAGGTCATTACGTGGTTCTTAGGGTCTTCCCCAGGCTTAGCATCGAACTTAGGAATGTCCAATCGAAGTTTGGCTGGAATGGGTGGCTAGTGAGGTTCCTGCCATATAGGATCGTTAATGAGCCTCGACAAATCAAGTAAGTCTAGAGTGGCCAAAAAGGGAAGTTGACGATTAGTCTGTGCGTATGAATAATAACCGTATGGTGCAGAGAAACCTGGGGGGCCCTGCATTGCATATTGTTGCGTGTTAAACCCATATGTGTTTCCCGGGGGGTACTTCTGGAAGTTTTATGGATAGTAAGCCACCTGGTTAACCGGTTATGTGTTGGTAACCAGTTGGTGGATGTTCTGCTGAGTGGAGATGGTAGGTATGGTACCCTAGGGTTGTTGAAACCCAGGAATGGTTGCTACTCCTAGTTGGGGAAAAGTTCCTTGGATTTGTTGTGTTCCAGGAATATTACCACTATATTGAGTAAGTGGAGGGTTTCCCATAGCAGGGTTGGGGGGTGGCTGCGACAGTGGTGTCCATGGAAGGTTCATTCCTCCTTGAGGAACATGTGGAAATTGAAGGGATGGGTTCCATGGAGTTGTAGCAGCTGAAGGATAAGGGAAGCCAGAGTTCAAGTTGGGGGGAATTTGAGATTGCCCCCAGCTGGGTTCTAGTTTCCAAATAGTGAGTACCCCCCACTCTGTGGGATTTGAGGTTCCCAAGAAGGAAGCGTACCTGACGGGGGATGTTGAGGATGAGGCCCGGTTGGAAAATCGGTATAAGGTTGTCCACTTCCAGGTGTGTTGTACATACCATACTGAGCAGATGCTACTGGTTGGGAAGGTTGTTGGATGGATCCAATGGGTTGTCCTCCAGTAGATGGGTTGGATGGCCCTATAGGAGGAGGTTGTTGACTAGGAACAGGGTTCCCAACAAAGGATTGTCCTCTAGCTAGTTGGGTTGATGGCCCACCAGGAGGAGTTTGGTTGTTGGAGTTGGGGACCACGGCAGTCGGTTGTCCACCTCCTGAGATAGTGTAGATAGTGGCCGAAGGTGAACCTCCGGTCAAAATGGAAGATCCAGCAGTATGACTTGGTGTTCTTCTGCCATTAGCCAAATACGATAGTGTCGATTGGCCAACAACGCCAAAAGTGTCGATTTGTGGAGGGGGTCTTCCATATCTGACAAGCAAGGATGGGGAAAAAACTAGGTTATCCCTCATAGAATGTGCGCTAAACATGGGTGATGGCAAAAAATGTGGGGAATTTAATCAAGGGGTATCGGGGGTATCGTCCATAGTGTGTTCAATCATAGGAGGACCATTGAAGACTGGGTCCAAGTTCATGTCCTGGAAAGGGTTTTCGGGGTCCGACGGGAACCTAGGTATAGTAACGTCTAAAGGTCCAGAACCGTCTGCATAGGAGTGATGAAACTCTGAGTTGGACGGGATGTTGGGATCCCGATAGTCAGGAGGACAAGTAACAAGGGGATATCTGGAGGCTGTCGAGAGCATTTGCTCTGTTTCACGTTTAAACTGTGCTGATGATAACAGGGAATTTGCTAGACTAACCATACTAGACTGAATGGAGGCCATGATCTCATGTCCCGGAGGGAGGTTGGGGAGAAATATGGTACAAGGTACGTTGCTGGAAGAACTGGTTTCCTGTGGATGAACGCTGGATGGCGTGGTGATAACAGGCGGAAGCTCTGCCTGGGAAGTGATGAACCCATAATCAAGTTCAAAAGGTGTGTCACGAAGTCAAGTATCTTCAATAATTTCAACATACCCACCCGGGACTGAAATCAAGCCAGGTATATCCTGGTCGAACCCTTCAGTGGTACCAACAGATCCATCTGTGTCATCGTGAAAAGTTTCTGGTGGAAGGGAGGTGTTGACATCAGGTAGGAGGATGACCTCTGGTCTAGTATTTTGGGTTGTAATAGATTCAGCCGTTGTAATGTTGTCCACTGTGGCAGATATATTTGGAATAATAGTGGTTGAAGTGACAATGGGAATCTCAGATATGCTAGTGGTTGTCGAAGCTGCAAGAGCTTTTGAGACTGTGCTGTGAGTAACGGTTACAGACGAAACTGAAGATGTAGTATATATCGGCAGTGGAATGTTCCCTTGACCAGCACCGCGGCCAGGAGGAGCGGGAATGCGTGATGCAGGTGGACTAGAGGTCCATGGTGGTGGTGGTGGTGGAGGGATTTTTCCCTGTACTCGTCGTGATCTCCATGGTGGTTCTGACATGATGGCAGGAATATGAAATCTGGGGGCAGTTTCATAACAAAGAACTCAAAAACTCTAATGCAGCCGAGTGTGCAAAAGAGGAGCTAGAAAAAGCAAGGCTCGCAGGCCAAAAACGCAAGCTCTAAAATCTATACTGAGACCGGTGTCACAGTAAGCGAGCTGAGAAAAATAATGGCTAGAATGCCAACAAGTAGTCACTAAAAAAGAAAAATGACCCTCTATAAAGATGAGATAACAAGCAAACTCCTAACTAAGAGCTGGAGACCTCAACAAGCTGTATCCTTCGCAAGGTGATGAAATCCATGTCAAACAATACAACGTGAGAGACCAATATGAGAAGGATATCCCTCTACCGAAAGGGATCCTGGGTAAAAGAGGCCTAGTAGAAATGTCACTAAGCTACCTCGTTCATGACACGTTGGAAAAGGTTTTGGGCGCTTCTGCCTTATCACCCTTGCATTACTATGAATTACAAGGAAGACAATGATCGATGTTGCCTTAGGGCTAAGTGGAGTGCGGCATTCCACAGAGTCCGTCCAGTTCTCAATCTCGCGGTCATTTAACCCCTGAAAGTTAAAAATAGTCAGGAAGCCCCTCCATAAACTGGTTGTGACCGTGTCAATAAATACTAGAGGATTTTAGTTCCCTAGAGAACAACAACTATGTCTCAGATGAAAATGACAAGGGGGAACTATTTTGATGCCTATCCCCGGTGTCCTACCTAACTACCAAATTCTTTTGATTTCCTCAAGTGAGGTTAATGTTGGTTTAGTTAGGGAGATTAATTTTAGTGGTTGTATTACTCAATCGGGTAAATGGACATGAAACTTGGTGGTGTTGTGATGACCCAAACCATGCAAGTTAGAATGAATCGAAATAAGCCTTGTATTCGATGAAAACTAGTTATGGAAGAGAGAGAGTTCTTCGATCATAAATGCATGAAACTTTCACAAGCAATTAAAAACTAAAACAAAACAAAAAAAATGTTTTCTTTTTGTAAGTAGAGCCAAACTTAAATAAACACTTCTTTCCAATTCACTGATCTTACAACTAAGATGCTTCAAAAAATGAGAATTTCTATAGCAAATTTCAATGGTTCACTTCCCAATGCACAATAATACTGCTAGACCATTTTAATCAAAACAACACAAATGTTCTCCAATGGTAATTTTGTTTTTTTTAATATAGATTTTAATGATAATAATGGAAACAATGTGACTATGAAAGTTACACGATCCAGTAAAAGAGAACAGTAGTAATGGTCTAGTTGTGATGAGAAGATCAAGCCAATGTAATCAAACTGAAGGGGTGACCCAATGTGCAAATAATGCCACTAATTCACAAAATAATCAAGCTCACAAAAGAAATAAACACACCGCAAAGACTGTGTAATGAACAGGATGGTAACAGGCAACAGAAAACACCAACTAAGGAAGAGAAAAATGAGAAATGACTCAGGAAACCAAGCAGGGAAGAAAAAATTGACAATGTGCAGACACTACCGCGTGGCAGAATAAGACTAGAGCGCGGTACTGTTACACTACCGCTCTGGTAATAATGCAGGATACGTGGTACTACCGCTCTGTGGTCAATGCTTAGGGAATGGTACTGTTGCAAAGTATGGAAAAGCGCAACTGTTGAAAAGAAAGATGAAATTTTCAAGGTTGCTGCAGACCTAGAGGACTCACTGATCACACAGGGAGGAAAAATACAGAGAGGAGGGGTGAATAAAGGTCAAAGAGACCAAAATTCAATACTGGTTTGAAGAGAAAGAAAAAATCACAATCAAAAAATGGGTGAAAGTGAACTCAATCAATCAAATGGAGTTCAAACCAGCGGAGTTGCCATTCTTGTTGATAGAATTTTTTCCTACAGATAAGTCAAAATTCTCTTAGATTAAAGTAGACTTTAACTGACTCTAAAATAAGACAAAACTAAACAAATGCTACCTTGAAATCCTAGATCTAAACAGACATATCAAGATTAAAATGCTAGAAGAAGTAAAAGAAATCTAACTAACCTTCAATCCAATCGCTTGTCTTTATGGTTGCTCCAATTTCCAAGTCCTCACAAATGAAACTGTCAAAATGATAACCAAGATACAAGCATATACAATTCTCTAGCAACTTGAAATATGATTTATGATCTAAATCTACAATAGATACAAATCATATCATTGAAACAAGATCAATACATGTGATTTGGGAAACAAGACAAGTTATATTCTATTATCAAATTGAAGTTACTTACAAAGGTTGCTTGATGTCCAAGCCAATCCTCCAGCTCCAAGTGCTTCCTCCTCTAGCTATCTCCACAAAGCTGCAAGATCATAAGTTTGATATCTCCAAGAGTACTCCCCTTTTGCTCATGGAATGCCTCTCTCTTATAGTGTGTGGTAGGGTTAACCAACAAGAGAGAAGGGTGGATCTTGGGATATTTTAGTGGATCAGGCCTACTAATCACAGAAAGCGAGTTAGGATCGAATCAGGGACACTAATCCTCAAAAATCTCTCGAAAATCAAAATCCCACAAGCCATGGCAAAAAGGCTAAAAAAGGTGTACCATGCCTCTAGAACAGAGCATAACGCGGTAGTACCGCGTGTCAGAGAAAGAACATAGCGCAGTAGTACGGACTACCGCGCACCTAATATGGAGCAAGGCGCGGGTGCACAGTAGTGAGGGTAAATGAAGTCTCATCTAGGTTGATTCTTGTTAGGGCAGGTTTGCCTTCAAGGATCACTCATCATTTTTCTCTTTTGGGTGTTTTAAATAGTAGGGGAAGTGTCGTCAACTCTTTTTGTGGTGAAGATGTGACACTGTGAAATATGGAGGTATAACAAGTTCTTATTTCATTCAAAGAAGGTTCTTTTCAAAGGAAACTTGTTTTCAAAGACTTTTTCTTCAAAAGACTCTTACAAGATTTTGATAAGGTGAAGTAAATTTCAGCTCATGTGTTTATAAATTTCGTAACTATTTTTAAATCTTCAATTTGTTTTTTTACAATAAAATGATAATTCTTTAATTTATCATTTATAGATTAAACAATCATGGGCAGTAAGAGAAACTGTCAAAGAAAATATGATCGTAAACGTGCTGATGATGATAATAATAGAGAAAAGAAAAAACTTAAATATTATGCCAACAAAGCAAGCCTTGTAGAAACGCAAGCAACGATTATTGAAGATACAAATATAGTTTTACATGATAATGTTGATGAAATGGAAATTGAAAATAAAGTACAAGAAGAACAAATTGAAGTTGAAGAAACCATTGTTGAGGATGTAAATAGTGATTTACATACTAATGTTGATGAAGTCAATATTGAACATCAAGTTCAAGAACCAGAAATTGGACCAGGTATGTATATATCATGTATTTTCCAAATTCATTTTTTATAATGAATTGTATTTTTGGATACATGTTTTAAATTAAATTTAACTTGATGTATAGTTATTTTCATCATTGATGATGAAACGTTAGAAAACGTTGATTGCAACAAATATGGAAAAAAAAATACCCATACATGCTGCACGATATCGGGCTCAAAAAATTTATAATGATGTTCTGAAGAATTATTCAGCAACAGGACAAGCACAAATTTTGAGATGTTTATTAGTGACCAAGAAGTTAGAAGATGCTACATCATTATTGGGTATTCACAAGGCTACCAAAGAATCGAAATTAAAACATAATGTGATAGAAAATATAGGTGATGCAATAAAAAAGTTTGGAAAATCTAGGAAGAAAGACATCAGTGCTGCACGAAGAGCAATTCATACAGCAATTATTTCAACTAGTACTAAACAAAAACGTTTGACAACACAGCTAGCAAAAGCAGTTGGAACCTCAAGAAAGACATTATACAAACATTGCAAATTCAGAATGCAAATAGATGAAAATGATGAACTTGCTTATTGGGCAATTATTTGTAGACAACCTTACAAAGATAGAATGGGAGGAGGTGTTAAAGATATTGTACGGGAATATTGGTTGACACATGCTAGAGTTTCACCAAATTCAAGAGATGTAATACGACAAAGAGTATCATGAGGAGTATATGTAAGCAGTCCAAAACATATAATGGATATGACACAAGTACAATTGTTCAATAAATTCAATGAAGATCATCGTGGAATTAATGTGTCAATAACTACATTTGTGCAACTAAAACCATGTTATGTTAGACCTGTTACTATCTGTGACACATGTTGTTGCCATTATCATATGCAATTTCAATTATATTACGACACATTTCTTGAATTTGGTAAAAAAATTTGGACAAATTAACCACCTCCGCCCACAATACGTGAATTCATATCTCAAACCCTATGTGAGAGAAATCATGATGAAGTATTTTATAATAGAAATGTGTCAATGGAAAACATTGTAATCGTTGTGGAAATTTGGTTTTATTCCACAATAAATATCCTATCGATATTGATCACTCACTGTCAAATGTCATTGTTGATTGGAGAACATATGAATACATTACAAGTACTAGTGATGTACATTCCAAAAGGATTGATTTGCGAGAAGATAAAATAGGTGTGACAGATTTTCTCAAGAAATTCGAAAGTGAAATTTATAAATACACCAAGCATTCACATAGAGCATGATGGCAAGACCTTCAATTCAAATAGTCTCGTGAAATTTTTCCACCAGGAACAATTTTGTCAATGTTTGATTTTGCAGAAAATTACACATTTGCTGCACAAAAAGACATACAGAGTGAATACTATCATTCTAACCAAGTTTCGATATTTGTCCATGTTTTATATAGACATTCTCAACAGGATGTTGATAGCATTGAAAGCACATGTGACAATCGAGATGTGATTAAAGAATATCACTTTTATATCAGCGACGATCGTACACATGATACACATTTTGTTCAGCATTTTATTGAAAGTATTTTCTACAATTCACTAAAGGGACGTAACATTAAATTCAATGAGCATTGGATATGGTTGGATGGATGTGCCAGACAATTTAAATCTTCGCGATCATTTTATTGGTTATGTCGACTTCATAAAGCATTGAACATTAAACATCGCTGGAATTTCTTTGAAACTGGTCATGGAAAAGGTGAACGTGATGGTGTAGGAGCATGTGTAAAAAGAGCACTTCGAAGATGGCAAATGAACCATAGTTCTGCACGATTCCATTCAGCTGCAGAGGTTGTCCAATGGTGTAAATCACATCTAAACCATGATTATAATCAACAATCAAAAGATGTGTGCAGGTATGTACACACAAATGTTTTAATTTATATTTTATTGTCAATTTAAAAAAAAAGTATGTACCTAACATCAAAATTTGTCATTTGTGTACTAGGTTTTTTTGGCATGTTAGGGTCCAAGATATAAATAGATCAATACCATACAACGCTAGCACCATACAAGGGACTAGAGATTTTCACTCTATTCAAACAAAAGCCTTCCAAAACATTTATGCATTTGACAGTAGAAAGCAATCATGCTTTTGTCATATTTGCACTAAAAATATTAAATCTACAGATGTTTGTGAAAACATAACGAACAACTACATAAAACATTGGAAACACACAGAGATTAATCCTAAAGGAAAAATGCCACTAGCAAGCATAGAAGAATTAGAATTAGAAGATATAGCAATATCATCTGATGGCGACAGAATTTCAGATCTCGTTAGAGAAGGTAATGATCAAATACCACTGTTTTGTCGATTGTTCATTCTTGTCCTTCACCTTATACACATGTATATTAGTCAATTTAATTGAATTAAAAATCCTAACATCAATTGTAATTTGCACAGGAGATGTTTTTGCTGTGATTGCACCTATAGACAAAAACGAAAATGTAAAGTATTATTTGATGCAATGCACTGAAGGAAAAATGAAGTTATTGGAAGACTACAATGACAACGGATATACATACGAGAGAGAATCCATCATTTTAAAGAGCTATTTTTTTCAGTAGACCCATATGACTCAAAATTATGTCTACTTTCAGGATTATGAACCTGATATTATATGTTGTCAATATAGCCATTTAGTATGTGCATCCCGAATGAAATTGGTTCAAGTTCCATCGAAAAAACAATTAAAAAATAAAAAATGGCAACTGTCCAAATATGACCATGAACGAATAATTGAGGATGGCATTCCATTGCGATGTTTTTAAAACTATATATTTAAAATTAATAGATCAATGGTTTTGTCAAATGTTGTGTACAATATATTTTTTTCTTTCTATGTCTATGATCTTGAAAGGAACTGGAGTATAAGAGTTTAAATGATCGTATTCTAGTATGCTGAAATTTGAATTCAAAAATTATTTGGTAATGAAAACCTCAATGTGTAAAATTTTTGTCTTAATTCTGTCTAAAATACTTTATTCAGGTCCCCATATGTATATTAGACCACTTAAGAGATGAGATAATGAATCTGTGGTTGTCGCCACTCTCCGCCCTAAATCTTTAATTTAAAATATCGCTTGTGTAAGTTCACATAACTGAAATCATGGCAAATGAAGACAACGATCATTTGATTTTTAATCACAAGAAAAGATTCCAGGATTGTGAAGCTTATGTTAAATTAGAGGAATGATTATTTACAACAAATCGATGAAAATTCATCAAATTGTTGTCTAAAATCATTGCTCTAATTTAGCACAAGCTTCACAATCCTGTAATTTTCTCTTATGATTAAAAAACAAAAAATTATCCCCATTTGCCATGATTTCAACCGCATCAAATGTACCTGGAGATTGAAAATAAGAATTATTAATTAAAAATTCATATCAAAATTTGAACAGATAATATTCATTTTTCAACTTCCTAGCATTCATATTTCAATCAAAACTTCCTAAAAAATTTTGGAACTTTGATCTCAGGTAACATTCATTTTTAAACTTCCTAACATTCATATTTCTATCAAAACTTCCTGACATTCCTAAACTTCCTAACATTCAAATATACCAATCATGTTCTTGACGTTCAATCTTAACATTCATTCATTCATTGCACCTTATCATAAATTCCTTAATATCCATTCTTACCATCACATTCATTCTTAACATTTCTATCAAAATTTAAACCTAACATTTAGATTTCAATCAACACTTCCTAACAAATTCCTAAAATTTGAACTTAACATGTTCATTTTTAAGCTTCCTAGTTCGTCCATATTTCTATCAAAATTTCTAACATTCCTAAACTTCCTAACATTCAAATATAGCATTCATGTTCTTAACATTCATTTTTAGACTTCTTAGTTCATCCATATTTCCATCAAAACTTCTAACATTCCTAAAATTTGAACTTAACATGTGTTCCATTTTAAGCTTCCTAGTTCATCCATATTTATATCAAAACTTCTAACATTCTTAAACTTCCTAACATTCAAAGATAACATTCATGTTCTTAACCTTCATTTTAAACTTCCTAGTTCATCCATATTTCCATCAAAACTTAAATAACATTCATAATATTCCTAACATTCATAAGCTTCATAACAGTCTTAAGTTTCCTAGTTCATCCATATTTCTATTAAAACTTCTAACATTCCTAAAGTTCCTAACATTCAAAGATAACATTCATGTTCTTAACATTCATTTTTAAACTTCCTAGTTCATCCATATTTCTATCAAAACTTCTAGCATTCCTAAACTTCCTAACATTCCTAAAATTTGAACTCAACATGTGTTCACTTTTAAGCTTCCTAGTTCATCCATGTATTTCTATCTAAACTTCTAACATTCCTAAACTTCCTAACATTCAAAGATAACATTCATGTTCTTAACATTCATTTTTAAACTTCCTAGTTCATCCATATTTCCATCAAAACTTCTAACATTCCTAAAATTTGAACTCAACATGTGTTCACTTTTAAGCTTCCTAGTTCATCCATGTGTTTCTATCAAAACTTCTAACATTACTAAACTTCCTAACATTCAAAGATAACATTCATATTCTTAACATTCATTTTTAAACTTCCTAGTTCATCTGTATTTTCATCAAAACGTAGATAAAATTATTAATCTTCCTAGAACATTCCTAAGCTTCCTAATTCATCCATATTTCTATTAGAACTTCTAACATTCCTAAACTTCCTAATATTCAAAGATAACATTCATGTTTAAACTTCCTAGTTCATCCATATTTCCATCAAAACTTCCAACATTCTTAAACTTCCCAACATTCAAAGATAACATTCATGTTCTTAATATATTCAAGTTTAACATTCATTCATATTTCAATCAAAACTTCATCATTCATGAACTTTAAACCTATGTTCATCCACTTTTAAACTTCCTATAACATTCATAAACTTCATAATATTCAAAAATATCATGTTCTTAACATTCTTGATCTTAACATTCATTCATTCATTTAAACATGCAAGTACATATTCTAAACCTTTAAATCACACCAAATATGCTAAATAAACAAAAATAAGTAGGCCATTTAAACGAAGTTTCACATGTAAGTTCAAAGGACATGTATATAATCCTCAAAAAAATGTTCATGAACATGCAAGTTCAACGTACATATATATATCTAGTCCAAAAATAAATCTCCTCGACATGTCCAAAACAAATCTTTGCAATCTATGCATATCAACAAAACAAAATGTCCACCATGCTATCCTCCATTAGGGCCTCCCCCTGGACTCAAACCACCCTGCAACATGTATAAAAGCAGATTATGAATATCATTTAAATTATTTAAACTAAATTCAAGAAATTAAAATATTAAACTTATATATCAAAAAACAATTCAATTATTAACAAAATTACATCAAATTCTCCAAATACTTGTCCACCACCATCCTCCAAAGGAGTTTTCCCTTTGCCTCCAAAAGACTTAAGAGACCCAAGCTGCAACATCTTCAAAATCAATTTATGAATCTCATAAATTACTTGAGCAAATTTTAACTAAATCCATAAAAATTAAAATATTAAACTTATATCAAAGATCAATTCAAGTGTGAACAAAATTACCTCCTTGCCAATATCTGCTGCATGAAGCAGAGAACCTATATCCCCCCCCTAAAATTTAAATTGTATTAATAAATAAAACATAACGCAAACCAAAAAAATTATTGTGCCAATTAACTTAAAACTAAAACAAAAAGATTAAAAAAACATTAGCTCACAATAGATAGTAAATCATTTATAAAGTTCGTATCTAAAGAAACCTACATGGATAAGTCAAATTAACAATAAGATGCATATTTAAATTAAAATTCAATATATATATATATATATATATATATATATATATATATATTAAGTTCAAACATAATTACAAATATGTAAATAATAAATATACGTCTCGAATATTCTCTAGATTTTCGCTAGTTGAAACATGGAAAGAATGTTCATTCGTCATTCTTGAAAACTGCAACCAATAAAAATTTACATAATGTACCTATTAATTTACATCAAAAAACATAATTTATCATTCATATAATGTAACAAAAAATTCAATTCAAAATTAATAAAATATTTAATTCAAATCAAGTCATATCATAATCAACAAACCTCTCCCAAACTCGATGTGTCATTGGATATAACATTTGCCGCTAGGTCGCGACAAACCTTGGCATACACCCTGAGATCTTCAATGTTCATTCCATCTATCTCATCATTATTTTTGTAAACAAACTTTTGACAAATAGCAGAATGAGTCATTTCTCGAACCAATCCCACATCTACTCCAACTAATGCTGATGATAAACCATCGCCAACAAAATTCCTTGTAGTTGTCTCAAGTTGAGATGTGGGCTCTATCTCTAATCTTAATGCCACCAACCTAGGTGGATGAGATATCTGGGGTGGAGGTCGAAGAGTTGTAGGGTCTCTAAGAGCACCTTTTCAATTATATATTCGACCCTTTCTAACTCCATAAAATTCTGAATGAACATCGGTATAGTCTAGCTTCATATTTTAAAAAAACTCAGCATAAAAAAATCTAGCAAAATATTGAGAAACCTCATTGTTCCATGGAAACCGACCATAGGCTGCGAGAAACCGATCATAGACTAGATGTGCAAGATCAGGATGCTTGAAATATTGCACTTTCAACATTTCTCGCTTTAGACCTTCTTCGAAGTTAAACATTGATTTGGCTTGTTCTTTCATCACTCTCTCCTTCACAACATCCCACTTGTCTAGACCCATCAATTGTTCCCTTCGTCTTTGCATCAAATCAACAAAACCATTTGTAGTTGGTCCGAGATTCTCATATGCCTGAATGAATTTTTGTAATGATCCCAAAACAATCTCCAAACTTTTTTTACTCTCTGGAGGGAGATCCATAGTAGACAAATCATTTTCCAACTTGCCGTAGTGGGATCTACATCTTTCAAGAGTCCTTTGATGATCACCACTTTCCCATGGAAGCTCCCGAGGTAGATCAGATGGATATGTTGAAATGGGTGTACAACCCTCAGTTAATTCAACATATTGCGTCCTAGCTCAACCATCATCACCTTGTGTAGAATGATGAGCCTCTTGGGAACCTTGCTCTGCACCCTCATCCGTCTCCCTTGCTTGCTCTGTCTCCCTCCCTATAGAATTACAAGCATCTTCCGAACCATGCTCTGCTTCAAATAAAACAAAGTTTTGTTTAAACACAAGTACAATTTTTGCGTACACAAAAAAAATAATTTGCATGTACATGTTAAAAGATCAATATTCATATACCAACAGAGGGTCGAGATCGACGTTCTCCCACAGAAGATATACGGGAATCATTTGTACCCCTTTCGCCTCGTCGATGTGAACTATACAATAAACTAGAATCTCGAGGGGAGGTTAACAACCTCCGATTATCACTTGTAACACCAACCCCAAAAGATTGTGAAGACCTCCTACGCTTTCGCCTCAAAGACTCCTCTCTTTCCATTTGATATATAATGTCTACACTTGCACAAATATCAACTGATTACATATTCAAATTCTACATGTTAATTCTACAAATTCTAAAACCTAGCTGCTAAAGAGACTAAGTTATTTAATAAGGACCTAGATTTACCTAATATCATCTAATAGTTCTTAAAAAGAGTATAGCTAATATTGTTAGATGTGTGAAGAATTAATGTACCAATCTTCTAAGTGTTTTTGATGTTTAAAATGAATGGAACCAATATAGTTAAATACTAAGTGAAGGGTTCATTTCTTTATGTCAAAGAATGAGTTCATGAACCTGTTAACTCTTAATCTAAATCTTAAATTAATAACTTAATTGATATTTTAATACTTTAAACATAAATTATATCTACAAATATTTTCATTATTCCATAAAATCAAAAAAAATTGACAATTCATGGTATTATGTTTCAAGTTTGACATGTTTCCCAAATTTTCCATGTTCCACAATGGTCTTCAGTTTCTTAAATTAATAATTTAATCAAGATATTTTAATACTTTAAACATAAATTATATCTACAAATATTTTCATTATTCCATAGAATCAAAAAAAATTGACCATTCATGGTATTATGTTTTGAGTTTGACATGTTTCCCAAATTTGCCATGTTCCACAATGGTCTTCAGTTTCAACCTGATAACGGTAACGATTCTTGGTATTATGTTCTCCAAGTTTGCCATGTTGCAACCAAAGAAAAACATAATACCAAGAATGGCCACCTTTACAAGGCTAAAACTCAAGACCATTGTGGCATAATATCATCTAATAGTTTTTAAAATGACTATGACTATTATTGTTCGGATGTATAAAAAATTACTATACCAATCTTCTAAGTGTTTTTGTTATTTCATAGTACATCTAAATTAAAGTCTATTCATGTCTATAGTTTAGTTGTACCTAAAGTCAATTTTAAAGTTTTGTTGTATCCAAAGTAGAGTTTAATCGTCTAAAGTTTTGTTGTATCTATAGCTATCCATCAACACAATTTGTAATAGAACTAATATATTGATTTCTGCACTTTGTCAACATAGACAGAGTTCATGAACTCTATCCATGTCCATGTTCACAGAGTTCATGAACTCTGTCCATGTCCATGTTGACAGAGTTCAGCCAATAAGACAAGCCTATATATAAAAGGGATATATCATTTGCAAATACAATTACAGCCCTACTTTTATTTTCATTTCGAAACACATAAGCAAAATCAATAATTTAACAAAAGTAACTAACTAAACACTGCATATATTCCTCTTTTTATATTTAAATTTAAATAATTTTCAACATACTATTTGACCAGAGTTCATGGACTCTACCCAATTGGACATAGTTCATGAACTCTGCCCAACTGGAAAGAGTTCATGAAATCTGTCAAATTGAAAAGAGTTAATGTTAAACCTCTTAATACTAATCCACACTATCTATGAGTAATATGTATCATTACCTATGCTAGTTCATGAACTCTGCCCAATTGGACAGAGTTCATGAACTTTGGCCATTTGGACAGAGTTCATGAACTCTGCCCAAATTTGGACAGAGTTCATGAACTCTGCCCAATTGGACAGAGTTCATGAACTCTGCCCAAATTTGGACAGAGTTCATGAACTCTGCCCAATTGGACAGAGTTCATGAACTCTGCCCAATTTTGGACAGAGTTCATGAACTCTGTCCATTTGGGTAGAGTTCATGAACACTATCCATTTGGGCAGAGTTTATTTACAGGGACAAACTCAAAACTTTTCAAACCAATATTTAACTCTTGAATTAAAAAAAAAAAATCGACTTACTTGTTTAGACACAGCCGAAACGAAAGTAGGCAAATTTATATCCGGTCAAAGAAATCCCCAAGAGGAATTGTAAACAGTTGAAACGAAACGAGCTAAGCAGCCAAGAAATGGAAACCTGCAATAACAATTACAAATTAACATAAGAAATTTAAAGAAAAAAATAAACACATAAATATGCGAAAAGAATTACCTATGCACAGCCTCGCGTTGACAGGTCCCCAGCTACAGCACCCTGCTATTATGCAAACGTCCCCAGGAGAACACTCCAACGTCAAAGCTCCACAAAAGAAGTGCAGATGCATGTTAAACCTACAGATGTCCAGACGCAGACTCCACCAAAGAGCGTCCAGACATCCAAATAGGCTTACGAACCAGTGGCAGAGGTAGAACCTCGTATATGAGTGGATGGGAGAAGCAGAAGGTGGCGGACGAGTGAATTGGAGAGGAAGAAGCTAGCGGCCTAACACCCCAGCAACAACCAGCCACCAAGCAAATCCTGACGCATAGGGTGGTAGAGAAGTGACACGCAGCAGCGGGAAATCGAGTGGCAAAGTTCGACAACAGCAAGCTAGACGGACGAGCGAGTGGACAGGAAACAATTGAGACGAGTGACGCAAAGGCAGGACCAGCAATAGCTCCAAAGGGGTCCACGAAATCAGCGGAAAGTGACATACAATGGCCACAGCCGAGCTTTTATGCAGAATAATTGTTCGGCTGAATAATTGCACAACGCCGTGCATTTTCTCCATCCGGCTAAAACCTCGCACACACATCAAGGCCACCGTTAGGTCTAATGGTGGCCTGTTAATTGTTATTCGGCCTAATAAAGTTAATTATTCGGCCGAATAATTAAATTATTCGGCCAAATAATTAAATTTATTCGGTCGAATAACTTCCGCTATGGTTCTTCGGCGCCCAATATCACCAAAGTGTAACCCACCTTCGCGTTTCCACCCTATATAAATCCTAAAGTATAAATAAAGGGTCTCCTAGCTGACAGGATCTGATTTATATTTATATAGTAGCCTATTTTTATTACTGTTGTTATTCCCTCCTAGTTTCAGATTGAAATACTTATATATTAAAAAATGGGTAGTTTTTTTGGCTGATGAATTATAAGGCTTGTCTAAGGTATCTGGAAGGACTGGATAGTCTGGGGTTTGCTAATATTCTTCATTACTAAAGTCAATAACTTATCTTCTAGCAGCTAAAAAGGTAGATTTCCAAATGTGAAAGTGAAAAGACAATGGTTCACGACGACCCCATAAAGTATTCTATCCACACACTACCAAAAGCCACTAAACCAGAAACTCCTATTCCTACCGAGAGATGGCATATTAGGGTTTTCAAACCAATGTATATAAAAATATTCGGCTCTATGCCCCACCGAGTTTCACAGTTTTAAATGCAAATAAGGGCACTAACCAAGTTTGCAAACTCCTTTTAAAACATTGCAAGAACTTCGTTTACATACAATAAGGTAAGAGGATGAAAGGAAGTTCTCAGACGGAGTTAGGTGGATCTCTATCATCCGGTGATTGATCCAACTCGAATGATGTTACAAATGTTAAAAAGAATTTGAAACCACCTTTTATAACCAAGGATAACCCTAGTATTAAATGTATGTAGATAAACGAAATTTCATATTTGGATGTAATCCTCCAAAAGGAATTACAGAGTAATGACTCAGACTTTTAGCACAATAACTCTAGATCCCTTTGTGTTATCGGTCAAATTAGCACTTCTCCGTCCATGACCACATTTCCTTGTTGGTCACACAAAAGGACACTATGGATGAAAGAGATTAACTTGACCTTATATGACCTAGACCTGAACCTTGCAATCCTATACTTAGAAATAGATATGAGTAAATCAAATATTGGAAAGGAAAGAATGTCTCAATCTTTTATTGATAAATGTAGAAGATACAAAATTCTATACATGTCCTGCACCAACACTGTCATAACCACAACCCTGGGCTCCTACTCCTCTCTCTTAGCTATGAATTTCTCCATCATAACTTTCTCCAATGATCATAAGGTCCCTTTCCCAATCCTTTCACCTTGTATTTATAGCAAGGCAGGGAAGGCAGGTTCGAAAGGTGGTTGAGTTGGGAAGTTGGGGTAGTTTGGATACCTGCCTCAACTAATCCCAATTCGTGTTTCTAATTATTTTTTTTATTTTTCTTAAGGTACCCAATACTTTGGTATATGACAAATTGCGAGTCACTCACTTGCATCTAGCGGGTGCAACATTTTTATTGGCACTCACGGGTTGTTAGTATAGGAACCCGTGGATGACCCGCTGAATGACAAGTATAAGGGTCACGATTATGTCTCAAAATAGGCAGAGAAAGACATTTCTAAGTAGAGAATTTCATGGTTCAACTCTAGGTCATCTAGGGTCAAGGTAAGCTCTTCCATCCATAGTGTCCTTTTGTGTGACCGACAAGGCAATGTGATCATGAATGGAGAAGTGTTAATTTGATCGATGACACTTTGGAATTTCACAACCTCTCAGCTGAAACCTCTATTGCATTAAAAATAATTCAATTTATAGAGTCTTTACAAGCTGCTAAGAATTAAACTAAAAATAAATATGAATCTTCAATCTATCATAGAAAATATGAGGATAATCAAACCATATTTCAATCTAGCTTTGACTGCTCAAATGTGTCATCGAATGCAAAAATATTGGCTCAACTGATGCCTTGGAATGATGATTCAATGCTTGGAAATATGGAAATGGTTGAATTGCTTCCTTCAACTATGGAATTGATTAAATCTGTTAAATACTCTGCCACTTGTCTTCTTGATGCTCAAATACTGCTTCTAGATACTCATGAAATACTTCAAATCCTAAAGTTTTATTCTTGGAATGTGAACAAATGAAACTGACAAAGTCTCTGTAATACCCCCATTTTTACCCTTATTATATTTTGGGCTATAATGTAAATATTGTATGCATATTATGTATAGTTCCTAGCATGGAGCTCAAGGCCAAGGCCCCACTAGTGAACACTCGACCTTGAAAAGGCAAGTATTGGATATTATGTTGCCCGTGTACTAGAGAACCATGGGAATTGTAAATATGCATTTTAATATAAATTCCCACAACTAGCTATGCAATGCAACAAGAGATGGGGGCATGATGTTACAAGGAATTGGTGTTAACACCTAAAAAGTGCTCATTACCTCATCTTCCTCACCACATGACTCATTTGTCTATTTTTCCCACCATCTTTGCCTCCAAAACCTCAAAAAACCATTAAAAAGGAACCAATAGGCCAAAAAACTCCTTTTTCCCCTCCAAATAATTAAATTTCCTCAAAAGATAGCAAAAACCATTTAAAAAGGCTCTAAATTCCCAAAAATCAAGTAAAAGGGAATAAAAAATATAAAAAGGAGGGAAAAAGGAAGCAAGAACCCTAAAACAAATGACCTAAACCATATGGTGCCAAAAACCATGGGTCAACACTCCACCACTAAAAAACCTATAAATAGGTGATGGAGGCTCCCTATTTCACATCCACAATATATCCTAGCCTCACTCTGCCAAAATCACCCTTGAAACCCTAGCTCACCATTTGAGCTAGCTTCCCATTTGAGTGTCCCTGTTGGCCCATTATCCAAACACCTTGGAAAAGGAGAAGAAGAAGGAACCCATTGGAGCACGGAAGCAGCCCTCCTCGACTACTGCAAGAGCTCCACCAACCTCAACATTTGAGTTAATGTAACTTTGTTCTCATTTTTAATACAAAAAAAAAATTCCCATTATATTATTGTCTTTTTATTTTTTGTTGATGCACATGTTAGCTTAGATTTTACCTTGGTTTAATGTCAAGTTTTACTGTTTTACTGAACTGCTACTAAGGAGGCCCTTCTCCTTAGTAAGTGCTCATTTGCACAAGCTAGAGTGAAAACCCTAGCTACAGTATTGGCAACTCCACTATTGGCCTTTGAATTTTTGGTTAAAAATTTAAAAGTTTTTATTTTCTGCAAGTATTTTTCTGCTTTCCATGTTTGGCTGTGGCTTCGAGCAGTTGGGTTTCCTGCCGCAGATCATGGTTCTATTCCTCGCAGCCCCATCCCAAATCGCAGTTTTCGACCGTTTTTCCGCGATCCATATCGCAACTTTGTGCCCTCTTCCCGCGACCCGACCGTAGCTTTCTGCCTCTTTCCCACAGCCCAAACCACAGCTTTCTGTCCCTTTGTCGTGCTCCAGACTGCGCATTTTGGTCCCAGACACGCAGTCCGACCACAGCTTTCTGCCCCTTTGCCGCACTCTAGACCGCGCATTTTGGCCACAGATCCGCAATCCGACCGCAGCTTTCTGCCCCTTTGCCAAACTCCATATCACGCATTTTGGCCACAGACCCACAATCTGACGGCAAGGTTCACCCCTACAGCCACGCTCCAGGCCAGGCATTTCAGTCACATACCCACGATGTGATTTCTGCATTTTTACCCTTTTTTGAACCCAAAATTTTTTTGCAATATTTTATGCACCTGCACAGCCTCCTATTCTGTCCGCAACCATAGTTACCTACAGCCTTTTTTTGCAGTTTGCTTTCTTTTCCATTTACAGAATTTTTAAGTTTAAGCATTTACATTGCAAAAAGAAAATTTTGCATTACAAGTTAAATTTATGCATTATTATTGGTTAAAAAAGTTGCCCACGCGTGGCACTTTTGATTGGGTTCATTACCTCACATGCACACACTCTGTCACCTAATTCAAGTGGGCCTTAAAACACTACTTAACACAACCAACATTCTAACCCCACTTAGGGAACACCTAAGAATATTGTAGTTAGGTAGGACAGGGGGGATAGGCATCCAAATAACACCCCTTGATCGCTTACACTTGAGACATAGTGGTTGTCCTTTAGGGTACCAAAACCCCTAGTATTTTTTGGCACAGTCACCACCAATTTATCAGAAGGCCTCTCTCTTAGGAGGGTTGAAGTAGGCAGACTGGTTCTGGAGGCCTGAGTGGAATAAAGTAATCCACCCAGTAACCGAAGGCTCCCTACTCCCTATCCGCGTGTGGTGTTCCTTTTAGGCCCACACGGTGATAGGACAAGAGCTACAAATTCACCTTTTTTGGACATGTCATGAACGGGGTATCTTAGTTGCCTTTCCTCTAGGATTGTTGTACCCAGTGTCCCTCCCGGTAGGGGGATACCTTTAGCCACTTGGTTCTACTATCCATATTGTCTGACTTGGATCTCATCACCTTGCAGAGGATATGTCTGGTCGAATCATAATACTATTTAGCTAGGTATTTGCATGCTCCCTTACCTCCCTTTGGTTTAGTGAGTCCACCATTTTTATTTTTATTTTTATTTTAGGCAACCGTTTGCTTGTTGGTATTCTGACCATTTTTTCGGATACTTCGCTTATTGTAGCACAGTTGTTACAATAAGCGTTTTGAGTTGGTTGTTAGCCTGAGTGCCATATTTTTTTCCACTCTCCTTCTACACACTCGACTGCATTAGGGCTTTTGAGCCTTTTTTCACTCGACACAACCCCTAGATACTTGACACCATCTCTCAGCGCCTCCGAGGTGAGCCCCCGCAGCACGGTTCACTTGACATCACTCGTCATCGACGTAGAGCTGCATCACTCAACACCACTCATCATAAACCTAGAGCTTCGTCACTCAACTCCATTCGTCGACGCCATAGAGCTCCGTCCCCTGACTCTGACGCTCCTTATTTCACATCTGATTCCAAGGCAAAGTCGGAAAACCCTACCTATAAAGCACCAACTAGCCCCATGGCTGGCATGACCTGTAACCCTTTCTTTGTAGGCACAATCGGTGGAACATCCACAATGACCCCAGCGAGCACACTAACCACAACCACACCTACCTTGGGTATGCCCTCAATGGGGCCCACTTCTACCTTGGGTATGCCCACGATGGGTCCCACACCTACCATTCTTGTTACTATTCCCATTGCAGTGTCTACCATACCCAACCCAACCCCATCTGCAACTCACGTTACACATGGCGGCGCAGGACCCTCCCATACCACCTTCGTTCCTCTGTCTGGGGGTAACATCCCCAACATGAACCCATCTCTCACACTTGGGGGCAGCGGTCCCACCATGGCCTCCCCCACTAGTACGTCACATCCTTCTACTAGTTTTCCATTCATGGCCAGTCTCAACCTTCCTGACCTAGCCATATTGACCACCGATCCCATCACACACGATCCCACGTGGGCCCACATGCCTACCAAACTCCCATCAGACATCCCCAAGTTTGAGGGAAAGGAAGGTGAAGACCCACAAAATCACATTATGTCCTTCCATCTATGGTGTTCCTCCAACTCCATAGTGGACGATTATGTCCGACTCCGTCTGTTACAACGAACTCTCACTAGCTCTGCAACCAAGTGGTACATCGAGCAGCCCCATGGGACCCATGCCACCTTTACTTCCCTCGCCTCGACCTTCCTGCAGTTCTTTCAGTTACCTGTCCTCTATGACGTGGGAGTTGAGATCCTACTGTCTTGCAGACAGAATACGGCCACCCACATCACTGACCACATTCATGAGTGCCGTCGACGCTGAAGCCTGTGCAAAATCAAGTTAGATGACCTGTCCTCTATGACACGGGAGTTGAGATCCTACTATCTTGTAGACAGAATACGGCCACCCACATCACTAACCACATTCATGAGTGGCATCGACGCTGAAGCCTTTGCAAAATCTAGTTAGATGACCGTATCTTCCTAGATTGGTTTCTCAAATATCTCCTTCTTATCATTGCCAAGGATGTGGCATCCAAGCGACCCCAATCCGATGAGGAAGCCATCTTAAATCCCAGTAGTTTGACCTTATCTACGCCCAGTCTGGTTACTTATATACCATTATACCCGACGCCCCCTGTGGTGATTCCTCCCAAAACGATGCACCGAGGGCATCCCACACCGTCGATGGCATCCTTGGCCATGTTGCATCACATAACTAGCCCTTTTCCATGACACATACTAGTAATAGCCCCGACCTTTCACGGGCTACATCCCACTCTGGAGAAACCAATTCGTATGCTCCCATGGTGCATAACCATCATTCCCACGGACCCTCATTTCCACCTTAGTGCTTTGGCCACGCATCCCTCGCTTACGTTGCCCCGGTTGCACCTCAACCATATTACCACCCGCAGGTCACGCACGCTCCTGTATCCTCTCAAGCCCCCTCCCCGCTTATTATCCACCACAGGCAGCACCTGTGGCAAATCAACCACCTATCACACAAATTCATCAACAACCCCCACAAGGTCCAGCACCTGCACTGCCTCCACCCCCACTGACTTATTATCCGTCGCAGCCTATTCTCGCACCTGCACAACCGTATCACCCACCTGCCGCCCAAAGGAAAGTGTACGCGCAGCAAAATCAGTAGCATAACCAAAATACCCAACGCCAACAAGACCAGCAAAACTGCGGAAAAGGATGTAACCGCGGGAACAACCCCCCTCCAGACTAAGGCGTCCAGCCACCTAATCCCCCAAACAATAATAACGTGGCACCTACCAAACAAAACCCCGACAGGCCGCCAAAGCAAGCTAAAAAACCTAACTTACGAACGAACCACCCTTGTTCTATTTGTGGGGTCTATGTCCATTACACACACGCTTTCCCACATTTGGAGTGGGCACGATGACTCTGGACCAATGATGCCCACCGCCAAGGGCACGCGGCACCCCAGGTGCCACCTAACCCCCCACCACCTCAAACTCAACCTTTGGTGGTATAGAACCCTTTACCAACCCAAGGATTGGTGAACACTCAACCGTTAGCTCCCCCTCAAAGAACCGTGCCACCACAACAGCAAGTCACGTATGCTGCACCTACCCACCCCACCTTAGACTCTGGCACCCATCACTTCTTAATGATGTCATCCACCGATATCAACCTTCAAAACCACCAGAACCAATATGGATCCACCCCTAAAGCCCCTCCCACCAACAAAACCACCAATACTCTTTCCACCGATCAGCCATTACGCATACCTATGGCCCCATTAGATGGATCCCCAAAAGCCCCTCGCTTCCCACTTCGTCGCATCAACAATAACCCCAATGCTCGCGCTGCGTCTAATTACAACATTGTGGATGACTTAGCTCAGTCCCCCATTGCCATGTCTACATTAGAGGTCTTAAAAAACTGTCCTACACAGAGCAAGACTCTGTTATCAGCCATTGGTGCTACCAACCCAACTGATTCACGAATGATGGCCTTTCATTTGGACCAATCTGAACCACGCTTGCCTTCCACATTAGCATTCCAATTTTCTGTATCCATTCGGAATCTTTTAATCCATCGGTGAATCATCGATGAGGGTGCCTCTACATGTGTTATGTCCACATTCATTTGGAAGAAGTTGGGATTCCTTGCTCTCCAGCCATCCACCATTGCGTTGCGAGCCTACGACAGTTGTTCGGCTCAACCCCAAGGTCTCTTAGCTAATGTACCCATCTAGTTGGCTGGTAAAACAGTGCTTATTGACATAGAGGCCATCAATGCCCAACTTGATTATAACCTCTTACTTGGCCATAGTTACATGTACGTCATGCGGGCGGTTGCCTCATCCATTTTTTGTGCCATGATGTTCCCCCATGAAGAACGAGTGTTCAAGATTGATCAACTCACCTATTACGATCCCAATGCCCTCGTTGCACCCAAAAACATTATTCCCATGGTTGAACAACCTATTCGTGGTGCATCTACCTCATTAGTTTCCTCAGTTGGACCCGGAATCTACTCATATATGCCGATGACTTCCACATTCCAATCCATTCCACCCCCGTCACCAGCAACCGAAATATCTGACTTATGTACCTTCTCCCACAATACAAAAACACCCAACCATCAATCACCCTTGCTACCCCAACCACCATTGGTACCCAATCATGTCGGCACCACACCTATCCATACAATCCCCTTCCTGCTTCCCCCTTCGGGAGTAGTAAGCACTCTGGTGATGGCCACACTAAACCTCCCGGATTTAACTTTAGGACTACCTGTATGGTACATCACACCTCCCATTTCCCCTCCGATGCCCAATGTCATCTTAAATCCAGTGAAACCTATCACCGCTACTGGTCGGCCACCTCCCAGTGTCACCACTCCTTCCTCCTCTACCAACCCACCCCCTCTTGCCAAATACACTGGGGGCAAAGGCCCACAACCTTACACCACTCCGGCCACGCCTAAAGCCACTAAGAATCCTCCACCATTTCGCGCTCCTCCCAAATGATCTTTGTGTGATGAGTTGGGCCATGCTACCCATCGATGTCCATAATTACCCGCATTACAAGAGCACATGCAAATGCTTGACGATGACCCCAACATCCCGGTTGTCCAACTCGACCTTACCCCTAAGCCTCACGATAAATCACTGCGTACCAATCACCCTTGTGCAGTATGCGGTATTTACGGCCATTACTCACATCACTGCCCTGATCTCCCAGATTACAGATTTGCTCTCTACAAGATGAATAACTTGGACCTCAAGACGTCTCCTCCCACCATTGAAGAGATCCACTCCCCAGAATCTCCAACAACAGGAGAGATCAATACCATTTATATGATCTCTACTGCTAGCATCCCCTCGTCAACCTATTTGACTACAAAATGTTTCCGCAATGATGAGAAAATTCTCGAGGCTCTTACCGCACTTGAGTACCCCTGGGAGGATATGCACCATCATTCCCATTTTCTCCCGGAGGAGTCCTCCATTACCACAGCCACCCAATTTTCGGTTGAGTCCAAAGATTTCCTCCCCACTAAGGTCGACTGGTTTAAAGAGCCCATTCCCACTCCTGATTCCTTCGAGGAAGGTAACATGGACAATATCTTACCCACAATCCACATTGATATCTCTGCCCCAGGTGCTGCCCCTGAACTCATTACTTTGGGAGCCTCCTGCACCACGTACGAGGTCAGAAAGTACAAAAAAAAATTTCAAGAGTTTCGCGATGTCTTTTCCTGGTCCTAAACCGAAATGCCTGGTATTGACCCCGCTATCATAGAGCACCACATTGACACATGGGCAGATGTGCCACCCTTTCACCAAAAACAGTGCCCCATTCACCCATCAAAGCTCCCCGTCGTTAAAGCAGAGATTGAGAAACTTCGTGCAGCAGGTTTCATTTACCCCATCACATACACCACTTGGGTTTCTAACCCCTTCCCTGT
The DNA here is from genome assembly GCA_027924585.1 of Larix kaempferi. NCBI lineage: Eukaryota > Viridiplantae > Streptophyta > Pinopsida > Pinales > Pinaceae > Larix > Larix kaempferi. The sequence continues at coordinate 4,063,770 of BSBM01000104.1, forward strand.
TAACAAAAAACAAGGCACCATCAGGGTATGTACTGACTTCTGTGATATAAACCAAGCATGTCCCAAAGACAACTTCCCGACGCCATTTATTGACCAACTCATCGATGCGTGCATGGGGCATGAAGTCCTATCCTTCATGGATGGGTTCTCTGGGTATAACCAGATTCAAATCCACAAAGAAGATCAATACAAGATTGCCTTCACCACCCCATGGGGCACCTTTTCCTATCGGTCATGCCTTTTGGCCTTAAAAATGTTGGGGCCACCTTCCAGCGAGCCATGACCTATTGTTTTCATGACTTGGTTCATATCATATTAGTCTATCTTGATGATCTCACAGCACGTTCCAAGAAACGATCCGACCACCTTAACGACCTCCGGCAAGTTTTTCTGCATTGTCGCAAGTATCAAATCCACTTGAACCCGCTCAAGTGTGTCTTTTGCATTCTGACAGGACGGTTGTTAGGTTTCATTGTTTCCCACAAAGGAATCGTTGTCGACCCCCTCAAAGTTCAAGCTATATTAGACCTTCCCACACCATGCATGCTTCGGATGCTACAGAGCTTACAGGGGAAATCTAATTTCCTCCACACTTCGTTCCTGATTATGCCACCACAGTTCATGGTTTCTTACATCTGCTTCGTACTCACATACTCTTTGTTTGGGATGACCAGGCACAAGCTGCATTCGAAGCCCTTAAAAAATCTCTCGAACAAGCCCCTTTGATCTCCCCTCCGGATTTCTCTTAGGACTTCATCCTTTACGTCTCGGCATCCGACCACGCCATGTCAGGGATCCTTGTTCAAGAAGACGCTGCTCGCCAAGAGCATGTCATTTATTATGTCAGCCAAACCTTGTCTGGACCACCCCTACATTACCCATATGAGGAAAGGATGGCCCTTGACATCATCTTTTCCATACAGAAATTGCGACACTACATCCTCCTAAGTCATACTCCCGTTGTCGCCAACTCCAACCCCATGATCTACCTCTTGAACCGTCGCCTTCTACAAGGCCACGTCGCTAAGTGGGTAATTATCCTACAAGAGTACGACCTGACTTTCACAACTCCAAAAAGCACCAAATCCCTTGCGCTTGCCCAGCTCATAACCGACCTCCCATCCCTTTTGTCGTCCCTGCAAATCCCCGATGAGTTACCAGAAAATCATTTGTTCATCATCTCGTTGGATGACTCATGGTATGGTGACATTCTAATATACCTTCGCACGCAGAAGTTTTGCCCCGATATCGATCGTGATGGATGGTGCTGTATCTGTCACCACGCGTCTCGGTACCTCCTTCTGGGTGATGTCCTCTACCGACGTGATGCCGACACTATCCTCCGTCGTTGTCTCACATGAGAGGAGGCTAAGCAAGTCCTCAATGACTGTCATAGTGGCACCTATGGTGTACATTTTTCTGGGATGGCCACAGCCCAGAAGGTAATCCACACTGGATATTTCTGGCACACATTGTTCACTGACTGCATCACTGCAATCAAGAATTGCCATAATTTCCAACTCTTTGCCCCAAAGACATGGACACCACCCACCCCGCTCCATCTAGTCATTACCGTTGGTCCCTTTTGTAAATGGGCCATCGACTTTATGGAGTGTAAACCCTCATCTGCCAATGGCCATAAATACATCATCGTCGTCGTCGACTACTTTACCAAATGAGTTGAAGCCATGCCTACCTTCAACTGTAAAGCTGACACTGCTACCCATTTCTTTTTTAACCATGTCATTACACGATTCGGGGTCCCAAAACAGCTTGTCTCGGACCATGGTTCACATTTTGAAGATGCCATTTGGCGCTAGTTGTCAACTCTCCTTAAGTTCAAACATCAGTATCCCTCTACTTACTACCCCCAAGGGAATGGCCAAGTTGAGGCCATCAACAAAATTTTGAAAACAATCCTCCAATGCACTGTTGACCGACATAAGTCCAATTGGCATCACATGCTTTTCCCCGCATTATGGGCTTACTGTACATCAACTAAGACCGCCACCGGTTTCACCCCTTTTCACTTAGTTCATGGTGTCGAATCTGTCTTCCCCATCGAGTGTCAGATCCTTGCCCTACACATCACTATTGAACTTCTCCCCGACACCTCCCCACTTGAACAATGTCTGTTGTTATTAGAACAAGCTGTTGAAGACCATCATGCAACCCTCCAACCAATTGAGACCGCCAAGAACCACTCCAAAGCTAGTTACGACAAACATGTTCACCCACGAGCTTTCTGTGAAGGAGATCTAGTCCTTGTTTACGACCAATCCCACGACAAGACAAGTAAAGGGAACTTCAAATCCATGTGGCAAGACCCTTACATAGTGCATACCTAACTTGGACATGGGGCATATATTCTAACTGACTCAAAATGCCACCCCTTGCGCAACCCCCGTAATGGGTTGTATCTTAAATGCTTTTATCCTTAACAATCTGGCAGACCCGCTTGTCCGTATTGTACAGTTTGATTTCTTTTTGTTTTCCAATTTTTTCCCGCAACCTTACATTCATCATTTTCCTGCATGATCACAGATGGACCATCTTCCACCTTATTACGTTGGCTTTGCCGATGGAGCAAGCCACTAGTGTCCAAACCTGGCCTCTACAGCTTGGGTCTTATATTCCCCTTCACATGAGTTGATTCACCTTGACGGAATGTGCATAGGCACTGCTACCAATAACCAGGCTGAGTACGATGCTATGACCGGTCTCCTTACTGTTTCCCTTCAAATGGGTATACGTCACCTTCATGTGTTCCTTGAATCCTAGCTACTTGTCTCCCAGCTCAACAATTGCTACCAGGTGCGTGATCCTTGCCTCTTTAGAAATTTCCTGCACACAAAATAGCTAAGCCGACAATTTGAATCCATAACATTCACTCATGTCCCAAGAGCTCAAAATAGTGTCGTAGATCAAATGGCTAACAACATCCTCGATTGGCATATCAATCACACCATGTAAATCATCCATCATGCATAATCATCACATACCAACACATCAAAAACATAAAAATCCCAAAAAGACTACATCTACAACAAAGGGCATCCACGTGCCTATCATAGGAAATCATTTGCATCCATGCGCAATAAATAACACAAAACAATATAGGCGTATCCACGTGTGTACAAAAATAATCACCGCAAAAATGCATCCATGTGCATATCTATATAAATATATCATCGTCATATAAATTTCATGAGTGTCCCAGCACTCAGATATACAAAAATATACATCGAGGAGCCTCAACATCATCCCTGTCATAAAATACATGCCATATATACCCAAAAACCCGAATGCCCATACGCATCGGGGGGAGTCCCAAGCACCCCCTAGTGAGAGTCATATCCCCCATCCAAACCATCATCACTCTTCGTTGCAGCAGCCTCTACTGCAAACTCATCCTCTCCTCGCTCCTCCTCAGGATCCTCCTCATGCCCCTGTTGAGCCTGAGCCCTCCTCTCCTCGGCCAATACTACCACCCGAATCAAAATCGCCTGCCAATCCTGTGGAGCCTCGTGACAGGCCTCAACCACCTCCCAATCAATCTCCCGCCACCCCTCATCGAAGACCCCAACCAGTAATCAGTCGAAGGTAACTCGCAAGGACTCCAAAGTCCCATCCGCATCCTGTTGTCGCACTTCCCCCCGGTTTGGAAATGCTGGCAATGTTATGTCCCCCCTACGCTCCCTCTTCCCTGGTAGTGGCTGTAGTCCCACATCTGCATCAAACCAAATCGCAAATGGTTAGCATCATCATATATCTCTAACCTCAAAACATCCAACATAAAACAATCAAAAAACTAGATACATACCATCTGGACACCAAACCTGCCCTGGGGGTCGTGGCACCTCCGGATCTTGTCGATAATCCATCTCGCGATAAGGGTAGTCAGCAAAAACCACCAGCATCTGTAGCCACTGCAAATAGATCTCCTACATAAAATACCACCCCACCTCTCCACCACCCCGTCAGCACTTCATCTAACCCCACCGCACCATTCGTGGCTCCCTCAACCCCCCATCCCTAATCGACACTCGCGGCCGTAGTGTCGGAACCCACTCCATTAAGAAAGCACACAAAAACAACCCATAACAGAACCCCTTTCCAAATACCTTAACTTTTCTTAGCTACCGCTGAACACAGGTGAGGAATATCTCTCCCCAAGCAAAGAAGGTGCCCTGTAATACCCGCTCTACCAACTCCATCTGTCCCCCCGACACCCGGTTGGGCGCTTGTGACCCCAACACTTGGACCACACATGCTGCAATCGCCCGAACTGATGGCTCCTGTAAGTCACAAATCAGAAGTGCATTCTTATGCACTCTTGCCGTAGGGAATCAGTACTGATCTAGCATCTCCTCCATGTACACATCCGCAGACACCCGTGGCTAGGTATCCGACACCCTACCCAAACAAGGCAGTCCTGTCAAAAAGTACACATCTGCCAGGGTGAGCTATAGTCTCTCCCCCTGCACCATGAAGTCCTGCATATCGGGCTCCCAGAATCCCACCAACCTATTCAGCAGCAATACTATTGAATGCATCATCGGCACCTATGCAAACTTCAACAGCTCGCACAACCCCAAAGTCCCCCGGACATGTCGATCATCCTGTATGTACTCCATGAGATCATCAGGTATCTCGTGCTCTCGACATAGTACTCTCAGCATCCTGTCAATCCCAAAATGAAAACTCATCATAACATCATCAAATAAACCATCATCCCCCCCCGGTATGACTCCACAATCCCGATCCAGATTATGGTTGTGGGGGCCAATGTCGCGAACCCAAATTGCGGCTATCGGGACTATAGCTACGATTGCAGATTGTGCATGTGGGGGCCATAGTCGTGATCGCAGATGGCGGCTGTCCAGTCCATAGCCGCGGTCACAGATCGCGGCTATCTAAGCCATAGTCACGATCTCAAATCACAGTTGTGGAGGCCACAACCGTGATCCATGACCACGAAAATCACCTCGAAACCCGCGATCCACACCCCTCATGGACCGTACCACCCTCCCTAACAACCCATTACCCACACGAATCGAGAAAACATTAAAGGTAGAAGTTCAGTGAAATACCTACAACTAGCAGAAATAAAATCGATCGATCGGATCGCCCAGAAATGCCAAATCCGCTCTGGCCCACCACACTCTCCTATAAAAGTCAACCGCACAAATGACACTTGGCATTATAGGTCCACTTACTATTTATAAATAATTGACTTTTTCTTGATTCGTCCATTTTGGATCCATACAGAGTCCATTTTTCAAACTGTTTCCACCACTAGAATCAAAACGACAAGACCTTCAGAATGGTCGACTTGATTTCTCGTTTTCTTCGAACCCCTTTTTTGAAATTTTTTCCATGCACCTTGCCATCTCGATTTATGTGTCGCATCGACCGTTATCAAGTTTTAGCATTCCTTATACCATCGGATTCAGTTTTTCGAGCCCGTGATGATGCTTGAGATCCTTTCTCGCTCTCACCCCCAGATTTTTCGGGCATTTTTCACCAGCCCCTAGTCATCTCGGTTTGTGTGCCACCTCGATCGTTATATGTTTTTGACATTTTTTATATCACTAGATTCATTTTTCTGCACTCGTGATGATGCTTGAGATCATTTCTCACTATCATAATCACCCCTTTTTTTGACATTTTGTCTATCCACCATGCAACTGTGATCTGCGAGCCACATCGGCTGCCATCACTTTACACTTGCTTTGACACTACAAGCATATCCACAAACTCTCCACCCTCATTCATACTGCAGTTATTTTGTTTTTTTTCCACCATTCACCATCCTGCAAGGAGGCACCACCAGTGTTCCCCCCCAACCCTCGTTCTTGGTTCTCATCGATGTCCCTTGATTGAACACTCTCTCCTTGCTTGGCCATTCCTTTTGTTCAGTATAATTTTATCCCGTTTTCGAGTCGGACAAGTCCTTTACGAAAAAGGCACTTAGGGAGTTTTTGTTAAGCTCTTTTTTGACTCCTAAAATAATGAAAAGATCGCCAAGCAATATTGCTTCCTTTCATGCTCGTTAAAGTACCTGAAAGGGCATCTATCTGGTATAAGTTTAACCATTTTCCGAACCTGGTAGACTAATTACGAAAAAGGAATACTCTAGTCACACCGGCTAGAAGAGTTCTCCATTGCATCATTTTATGCTTTTTCGGGCCTTGGAGACTAACACACGAAAAAGAAACCCCCTGGAGTCTTCTTATTATTTTCATACTCTCTAAAATTGAAAACAACCACGAGCATGTACTGTCCTGGGCTAGTATAAATCCACACAATGGTACCATTCCATTATTTCAGAGTCTTCTTATCGCTTTTAGACTTCTTAAAATTGAAAGCAATCACGAGCATGAACTATCATGGGCTCGCATAAATCCACATGACAGTACCATTTTATACCTTCTTTGAGCTCCTTAAACCATGAAGAAGGACCCAACGGTGCCTCCTGGTGCCATGACATATCACATCTCGTCCCCACATTATGGCAGCAACCTCAATACGGTCACCTTTGTTCAGAGTATTCTGCGATATGCCACCCTTAAGAGTTTCCGGATCTCATACATCAATTTGACCCCCCGAGCCTCTCCCATTACAGTCATATCCCCTGATCCCTTAAGATATGATCCATTTCCCTCAAAATTCAGTTTCATATGCTGCCAGGTCAACCATGTCATCATACTCTAAATGAAGGAAGTTTGAGTCCCCCCCCCACTCTGCAACCCCAATTATTCCTCATCCCCAAAATATGTCAGTCCCACTATCAGAACTATCACCTTCTGGTTGTTCACCTCGTGCTCCTATTGAGGAAACATCATTGCCTTGATAGTTGCATGGTCTCCCTCTGTCGACGCCAACTAATTTATTCTAGATGATAGACCCAAAGGTCCCTGTGCCTTGGACTCATCACCATCAGTGGTGAGTGCCTATGGATCATTTCGAAAGGAGTCCTCAATGCCTCTCTGAAATGATTGTTTCTCACATGCTCAACGTCAACACCTTGATCTCATCATTAAGACTTGTACAGGGTATTAGTCCTTTCAGTTATTTGTCGAAGACCCCGAACTTCCCCCGACTCTAGCACATTGGTGAGTCACTTTGGAACACCCAAGTATATGTTCCCAGGGATATCCAGGTTGCGTTGGCAATAGTATTCAGAGGCTACCCACTCAGATGCTTCATTGAGTACCCAATATAGCTACAGTCCAGTGTACCATTGAGGGTATGATTCCCTGTCATTATGATCCAACAGCTCATCAGTTCCTCTGTTACCACACTCAGCAACACTATTATTATTCTAGTGTATCAGTTCTTCAGCTCATACATGGTCATACCGATGGTATGTCCCAGATTTTTGTCCCCTCTAGACCCTTATGATGTACACAGTCGTTCTCCATGTATTTTTCAGGTCCCCTTTTTTGGGCCTCATTGTTATTTTATATATCTTGATACGAGCATGGGTATGCCCGCCTTGTCCATATATTGAGATTATGCCTCATTCATTGTTAAGGTCATGTATTTTCAATTTTTGCAGTTGCTTCGGGACCACTGTTCTGGTCTTCAGTCTGTTTATTCTCTTCTCCACACCCCAGGAAAACCATCAAAGACCTATAATGTCTATTGGTCATACGATGAGCTCCTGCCCTCACACATCAGGGGGCAATCTGTTAACACCTTAAAAGTGCTCATTACCTCATCTCCCTCACCACATGACTCATTTGTCTATTTTTCCCACCATCTTTGCCTCCAAAACCTCAAAAAACCATTAAAAATCCACCAAAAGGCCAAAAAACCCCTTTTTCCCCTCCAAATAATTAAATTTCCTCAAAAGATAGCAAAAACCATTTAAAAGGGCTCTAAATTCCCAAAAATCAAGTAAAAGGGAATAAAAAATATAAAAAAGAGGGAAAAAGGAAGCAAAAACCCTAAAACAATTTACCTAAACCATATGGTGCCAAAAACCATGGATCAACACTCCACCACTAAAAACCCTATAAATAGGTGATGGAGGCTCCCCATTTCACATCCACAATCTATCCTAGCCTCACTCTACCAAAATCACTCTTGAAACCCTAGCTCACCATTTGAGCTAGCTTCCCATTTGAGTGCCCCTTTTGGCCCATTATCCAAACACCTTGGAGAAGGAGAAGGAACCCATTGGAGCACAGAAGCAGCCCTCCTCGACTACTGCAAGAGCTCCACCAACCTCAACATTTGAGGTAAATGTAAATTTGTTCTCATTTTTAATACAAAAGAAAAATTCCCATTATATTATTGTCTTTTTATTTTCTATTGATGCACATGTTAGCTTAGATTTTACCTTGTTTTAATGTCAAGTTTTACTGTTTTACTGAACTGCTACTAAGGAGGCCCTTCTCCTTAGTAGGTGCTCATTTGCACAAGCTAGGGTGAAAACCCTAGCTAAAATTCGAAGGGAAATATTCAAACCCTTGAACCAATCAAGTCAAGCTAAGTGTCAATGAGAGAACCCATGAACCCTCAACTACCCATGTTGACTTTTGCGCCCAATCATTAATTTCTCCCAAGAGTTGATTGAGTTAGTTAATGCCTTGGCGAATGGAGAGGTATGGCTGTCCAAATTCAAGTATGGGCAAGCCACCCTTCCTAGAATTTTGTGTTTGGCTTCTTAGGCAAGCAAGGAGCCACGAAATTGCCCCAAAGCCATTATTCACCCATCAGTTTTGCTCTCCCACGTGTTTTGAGCTACCTAGGCGTTTTCCTCCATGGATTTCCCATTTTTTCCTTCATTTTCGTAGCTGGGAAGGGCATTTTTTTGTGGATAACAATGGGGAAAAAGGGGAAACGATTTGGGGTTTTATTGAGGTCGTTTTAGCTCACTAAATGCTCATACATCTGTGGGAGAAATCAATTTTCTTCCCTGGGGTTGATTCCCTCTTCCCACAATCCGTTTTGGGTGTGCCACGATTTTGGAAAAAACCCATAGACCCTATTATGTGAATCCCATTGTTGAAATGTGTATCCATGCCCAATTTTGAGTTGTTGTGTGTAAAAGAATGTTGGGGCTGAGATGGGTATCCATTGCTTTGGGCTGTGCTGAAATTGAGAGTCCCCTTTTCCTTGTAGATATCATGCCTAGCTCGGGGGTGGTCTTTGAGTGCTGAAATACTACAGGCTGGGGAGAGACCTATGGTTGGGTGGAACATTGTAGAAACATAGCTAGTTGTTTGGGACAGCATTGCAGTGAGATAAGTATATTATCTTATATGTATTTACTTCTGCACTGTTTTAATTAAAGGATGGTTGTTCTTGATATGGTTGATGCATGTGAAATGTATTTGGATGATGTTTTATTCCGTTGTACATGTTTGCCAGATTGTTGGGCAATTGTTTATATTTATATGAATCATGAATGTTGAAATGGGCTAAGGTTTATCAAAGCCCAGATTTGGGTATCATGTTCTCTTCCTTGCGTTAATAGATGGGAGGGGATGTGACAGATGGTATCAGAGCTTATGGTTCAACACTACCGTTGTTGGACCCTTCATAGAGATATAAATCATTGTGTGTATATGTAGTTAGTATTTGGAATTAAAATGCATTAAAGAAACTTGAAGATCTCATGGCTTCTATTTGTTTAGGATGAGGAATCATTCCCATGACTGTTTTGGGGATTACTGCAAAACTACTTGCATTGATTTCATCTTATGAAAGTGAGGAAGGAGGGAGAAAACCCATTTTCAAATTGAATGATTGCTTTACAGTGTTTCCAATGTAGTAGCATTTTGTTTTGTATTTTTCTATTTGCCTCCATGGAGGAGGGAAAAGAGGTGCAATTTCGTGACATACTGTTTTGTTCTATGTGAATATGCTCTCTAAATGGATTACTTCTGTAAAGAAAAGAAGGAAATATTTCAAGAAAAAAATTCTAACTGTTTTTGAAAATTTGAAAATTTTCTAAGCGTTTGCTACTAAGCCTATGGCGGCGATTTTAGCGTTAACTTTTGTGATGCACGCGGTGAAATTAATGTTAATTTATGCGACGCACACGACAAAAATAATGTTAATTCTGTGACATTGGCAGTGAAAATAATGTTAATTCCACGACACTGGCAGCGAATATAATGTTAATTCCGCGACACTGGTGGCAAATTTTAGTCTAAAATTCCATGACACTGGCGGCAATTTTTAGCCTAAAATTCCGCGACACGGGCTGTGCTTTTTAAGCTCAATATTTGTGACACAAGCGGGATTTTTAGACTTAATTTTCACAACACGATCGGAGTGTAAAAATTGAGTCGCCAACTGGAGAGCGACGGTCGGCAATTTTAGCATAAATTGTTGCAACATTGTCGGAGGAGACTTCGATAAGTCCGCCAAATGAGGAAAATATAGCAGCTTTTCACTGAGATTTTCAGGTGCCAAAAATGGAAAATCTCCATAAAACTTATGCTCCAGATTGCGCAAAATCAAAGGATTTACAAAAAAAAAAATGAGGGCACTGCCCTCGACCCACCCTACCCACAAGGGGGCAAGCCCCCTTGACCCCCGTCGTCTCTCAAAGATAGTCGTTGAAAGTGTGAAATGCATTCTCTATGCTTGGGATGAGAAGCAGGGATTGCATGGAAGGTTTGTGGGAGCCTTATTAATTAAGAGTAATTGGTTGTAATATGCATTGCGGGAAAAGCAATGGGAGCAGTAAGGCAACGTTGATGAAAGGGAAATCTCTCACCTTAAACTATTTAATTGCGTGTTGGAAAATATCATGAATGAATGTTATACACGTATGTATATATTGAATTTATAATTCGTGAGAAGATCATAGCTAATGATTGCTTGTGTGCCTGGTAGAGAGCCCATGAAATTGGATCAGCTATGATGTGAAAGAGGAAATTCAATGCTACAATGAGGAAATTGAAAAGGGAGAATGCCTTAACTCCTCTCTTGCTACTATATTTATATTTCCCAAGTTTTATATACTCAAAATTATGGCATAGGGTTGTTGGAAATGAAAGAGAGTAGCAGATTAAATATGAATTAGTGTGCATAATTAAAGAGTCATCGCATAGTGCATGTGAATTGCTTATGCATGAGTTGTTAAATTTTCAGAATTTACTTCAATCTGATCTAGGATCTTAACTGAGAGAAAAACATGTACAGCATATCTACCACATATCAATCATGGAGACAATAATGCAAGCACACAAGAGACACAAAGATTTACTTAGGGAAAACCATAAAGGTGAAAAACCCCAATTACTTCCTCAGAGATAGATAGAGCAATGATACAACCCAAGAGATAGACATATCCTAGCAGCAGATCCTCCTCCTCCATAAGTGCGCCACTCCTCCTTGAGTGCATGAGTGAGAAGTGAGTGATCAAATAGAGTGACTCCCGCACTCTATTTATACTTGACTTGACTTGCCTTTTACATAAATCATGTAGGCTCGAACTTAACCACATAACATAATGCTGACTGGGCCGACCCCCAATAGGGTGGTCTAATAACCCTTTGACCCACATGGCCGACCCCCAATAGGGTGGTCTAATAACCCTTTGACCCACATGACTTATACAGGGCCGACCCCAACAAGGTGGTCTAATAACCCATCAAGTATAAGTTACGACATTTACAATATAAATGACAACACTTCTGTATAGAGGAATAATACCATCTCTATAGGAGTATATACAACATACATATATGAAATACATTCCGAAGTTACATATACATCAACACTCCCTCTTAACTAGGAAGGTATTTCTCAGCACAGGTCTTCTAGCACAAGTCATCTTCTCTGGATCATCGTCACTGGATAATCATCATCAAGTCATCATCGAGTCACTGTTGCTACTATCTCAATCAATCTCTGAATCTACTTGTCATAGGAAGTTCTATAGAGCCAGTCCTTTTTCATACTGGATGTAGGCCCACCACCTGCAGGTCTTCATCATCACTGGCCATACTATGGAATCCTCAGGACTTATTATGTGCATCACAAAACCTTAAAAAAGTCTCTTGACTAGCAAGAACTCTAAAGAGCATCTGAGGCCTTTTTCATCCTATCCAGATCCCCAGGACTTATTACATGTGACCCCACCACAAAACCTCGCAAGAGCATCCCAGGCTGTTACGAGCACGCATCTCTACCTATAGGATCTCCCAGGGCACGAATTACATGTGGTCATGGAAAAACCTTGCAAGAGCATCCCAGGACTGATTACGGGCACACAGCCCAACCTATCGGATCTCCCAGGGAACTGAATTATATGTCATAGGACAAAACCTCAAAAGAGCATCTTCCAGATATCCCAGGGCACCAAATTACATGCCATAGGAAAAACTTCAAAAGAATATCTGCAGATCTCCCAGGGCACCGAATTATATGTCCTCTCAGAGAAAAACCTCGAAAGAGCATTTGCCAGATATCCCAGGGCACCGAATTACATGCCATAGGAAAAACCTCGAAAGACTATTTGCAAATCTCCCAGGGCACCGAATTACATGCTCATCTGCACAACCTGATCCACGGCCATAGAGTATCAACCTGATACTCACCATACATCATCCTGATGTACACATGATCATCCTGATCATCATTACTGCAACATCCTGCTGCATGTCATTTGGAGGAACATCCTGAAGCTTGTCATCCATGATCATCCTGATCATCATCACTACAACATCCTACTGCATGTCATCTGGAGCAACATCCTGAAGCTCGTTCATCTATGATCATCCTGACCATATAATGCATCTACCTGATGCATACCAAGTATCTACCTGATACATATCATCATACATGATCCACCTGATCATACAATGTATCCACCTGATACAAATACAAATACATGATACATATCACGATACATGATCCACCTGATCATACAATGTATCCACCTGATACATATACAGATACCTGGTCCAAGCATCCAACATGATGCATATAAAAAAATACATATACATGATGCAACCGATCATATCCAGCATCCAACATGATGCGTACATACATATAAATGATCCACCTGATCATATCCAACATCCAACATGATGCATACATACATATAAATGATCCAACATAATGCATACATATAAATGATCCAACTGATCATATACAGAATCCAACATAATGCGTACATACATATAAATGATCCAACTGATCATATCCAGCAGAAACCATAACATCATCCTGATGTTCATCATCCAGCGCTTACATCCACAGCCATGTGAAGGATCCTCCTTCCAACATGCTTGGAATGGCTTCAACAAATGTGTCCATCACTTCTTCCTCGAAGTGTCCTCGATCTGAAGAACTCCAAGACTCTCTCTGAAGTACTCGAACTTCACCCTGGCTAGTGGCTTCGTCAGCATATCTACAATTTGCTCATCCGTCTCAACATACAGGAGCTTCACGGCTCCTCTCTGCACCATATCCCTAATATAGTGATATTTGATCTCTATGTGTTTCGACCTGTCATGAAACACTGGGTTCTCAGATAGCTTCACACAACTCTGGTTATCATAGAAAATACCAGTAGCATCCAATGGGATATCAAATAATTCAAACAGTAGCTTCCGTAGCCATACTGCCTCACAACTAGTTGAACAGTCTGCAACATACTCTACCTCAGCTGTACTCAGTGCTACGCAGGACTGCTTCCTGCTAAACCAAGAGATCACACCTGATCCCATACTGAAGCAGCATCCAGATGTGTTCTTCCTATCTGCAGCACTACCAGCCCAATCTGAATCAGCCCAATCTATAGGTTAAACTTTTGATTCACCTCATACTTGAGCCCATAATCCACTGTACCCTTTAGGTACCTCAGAACATGCTTTACAGCAATCAGGTGAACACTCCTCGGATTTGTCAGGAACTGACTCAATGTGTTCACAACAAAGAAAATGTCTAGTCTCTTGTTTGTCATGTACATCAAGGACCCAATCATCTGACGATACATAGTGACATCAACTGGTTCAGATGAAGCATCACACAGAAGCTTTAGGTTCGATGCCACAGCCTTGCATTCCATCATCCCAAACCTCTTCAGGATCTCTACTGCATACTTCCCTTGTCCAAGGAAGATTCCATCTGCACTCTACCACACCTCCATACCTAGAAAGTGGTGCATCATACCCAAGTTTTTCACATATATGACTCACTGTCATGTGTCTCAAAACCACGTGGCTGCTCCACATACACTTCTTCTTCAACTACACCATTCAAGAAAGCTGTCTTGAATCCATCTGGTGTATCTCCTATTTCATCACTTTTATATTTCTCTATGCTGCCATCTGCAGCATGCCTGATCTTGATAGATCCATATGGAAGTCATAACAAACTTCCCTTTAGGTCTTGGGACTACATCCCAAACATCATTCTTCATGATCGACGGATCATGGAATTCTTCCCATATCCTAGGAACTTCAATATCTTCAGTAGATAATTTTGTTGCTGAACAAATGTTGTAGTTCTTCTTTTGTAGGAGATGGCATACGATCTTTCCTACACAACAAGTTAAATTGCATGATTAGAAAACATCTCATAGTTTTCAGAACAAATTCTTACACATAAATAAATATGTCATACAGTCATGCAATTAACTTAGCCAATGCTTCAATACAACATTTATCCATATCCCGTAACTTTCTAGATGCCTTCCAATCTCTACCAGAACATTGTTAAGAGTGTGCACAACTCCCAACATGTCAGCAAAGAGGTTTCATTCTAGATAAGTAGCAATGGAATGTTGTACAGTTCCATAGGCTACTTACCCATGCACAATGCAACTATTCTAATATGCATAATACACAACCTAATTCTAGGAACATCAGTATATACATTATTGAACAATATTATTTAAACAATAAAATATGCAAGTAATGACAATTCAAATACTTATCTTTGTTTGTTTGTTGGGTGGACTCCCTCTGAGTCTTCGCTTCCTTGCAGGAGCTACTGGAGTCCTAGTCTGAAGTAGCTTCTTCTACACCTTTCTATTGTGGAATGTAGAGAGATGGTCAACTCCCTCTGAATATCTGCATCCTTGTAGAAACCACTAGAGTGTACTCCCTCTTGATCTTCGCTTCCTGGATTACTTGTCCTTGAACTTATATTCATTCTTGATCCCTATGCATGCTTGTTAGTATCATCATTGTGTTATCCTCTAGGTCTCATACGTAATCAAACATTCATTAGTATAATCTTAATATTATCAAAACACAATAATCTCAAGCATGTATAGTAAGGATTATTTCAAACATAGATAATAAACATTAGTATTCAAGGTTTCATGGAAGTCTTCTTTTACTCATGCATATTCTTATTTGATCATAGGACTCTTTTGGTTAGTTAAATCATCAATCAAGATAAGAGATATAATATGCATAAATCCCGTGATTACTCAAACCTATACCTTCATGATTCTTCTGGTTAGTCATATCATCAATTATGGTAAGAAACATAATATGCATACAACCATGACTATTCAAACCTATGACTTCATGAATAATCATTATCAACAACACAACAGTATAAGATCATAACATAAGGTAGGATTCTATCTTGATCTAGGAAAAACATACTTGGATTAGCATGCTAGCTAGTTATGTCTAACATAATCACATGGTGTCTTCTTGTTCTTCTTCAATGACGTGTGCTAGTAACCTGTATATCTCATAGGTTAACCATTATAAAACCAAGTTACAGATACCTCGTAAATGGATCTTCTATGAGATCCATGAAAATGGATGAATCCTTGTCTTCATGTCACCATGATCATATGTTCTTGAAGTAGAACATGATTTGTCTTTCTTGGTGTACCTTTTATGTTAGCAGACAACATAAACCTCATACAACACCATAATGCATTAGTACAATCATAAGTGTCAACACCCTAACCAATGAATATCTTCTATCATGCATTCATAATTTTGTTAAGGTGATACGACAAATCTAAAATCAAGATTGTACTAACCGTAATAACATGAAGACAAACATACCATAAACTTAATCATGAACAAATATCGAAACATACCTTGATGAGTCATACCTGTCAAGATCGCTTGTAATATTCTTATGTAAGGCCTTAGCCTCATCTCCCTCTGAAACAGGAACTTCTTCACTTATGTAGGTGACCAATCCATCTTCTTCTAGGATTAACCCAATCCACTTGATTTGCAAGAACTGGACCTGGAGCTGGATATGGTTTTGTCAGAGAAACCCCAAAAATTTAAACTTTGAATTTCAAACTTCCGAAAGGATAGAAATATGCGCCTTGATGAGTTGATCAAGCTGGTAGATTCAGAATTTGAAAACTGCAAAGTTTCACTCCTCAATTTTGCCTTTGAAACTTCCGAATTCACTTGACGTGACCCTGAACTGGGGTTTGATGAAGCCCACTCTTCTTCCCAATCAAAAGTTTTGATCCAAAGCTTTAAGCTTCTATTTTTCTGAGGAGCTTCCAGTCGTGGTCACAGATTTCAAAATTCCCATTTTTACAGAAGCCCTAATTTTCCACTTTTCTGATCAAAGTCCCGAACTAGGGTCTGATCAAGCCCGGACTTCTGCCCAACCAAAAATTCTGATCTTGGTCTCTAAATTTCTATTTTGATGAGTAGCATCCATCTGTGATCTCTAATTACAAAAATTCCATCGAAGCCCTAAATTCCGGAAGCCATGAATGAAGGTACTCAAAAATAATTCTGTTTTGACAGAAATATGTACCTAATTGTTTCTAGTGTAACTTCGAACGTTTCGCTCCATAGGGTCTGACAAATATTCTTGAGATAGACCGACCTGTTATCTTTCCATCCTGATAGGTCTGACCTCAGTTGGATTCTCTGAGAGAGAGTTATGCCAAGTGTCGCAACATGACCTGTTTATGGGATAATACAGGAGAGCAAACTTGTACGGCGTGCCACGTGTCACTGTTTCAACTTTGGCCTCTGAAAAAACTTTTTTGAGATAGTTCTCCCTGTTATCTTTCCATCCTAATATGCCTGACCTCAATTGGACTCTCTGAGAGAGAGATTTATGCCAAGTGTCGCAACGTGACTTGTTTATGGGATAATATAGGAGAGCTAACTTGTACAGCGTGCCACGTGTCACTGGTTCAACTTCAGCCCCTACAACATTTTCCTGAGATAGTACAGTCTATGTACTACCTGTCACTTTTTACGAAATTTCATTTGGAGCTTCCTAGCCCAAGTTATGACCTTTTTCCCAAGGTCACCTGATTTTGACTCAGATCTGGAAGAGGCAAAAACCCTATATTGTACAGATCATAAATCACAAAGTACAACGAATTAGAGGTTTTCCTTTGGACACAAGGTACATGGGGATTTAATCTTCGACCTGTAAATATTTCAGATCCAAAAACTTTGCCAAATTGGATTTATAGCGAAAGTGCTACGATGACTAGTTTTTGCTATATCAAGCCCTAGCATCGTAAGTGCAACAAGTGTCATACATGCCATATCATGCCTTCTTTCAGGATAGCTCTGATACCATGTTAAATTTTTAGAATTTACTTCAATCTGATCTAGGATCTTAACTGAAAGAACAACATGTATAGCATATCTACCACATATCAATCATGGAGACAATAATGCAAGCACACAAGAGACACAAAGATTTACTTGGGGAAAACCATAAAGGTGAAAAACCCCAATAACTTCCTCAGAGATAGATAGAGCAATGATACAACCCAAGAGATAGACATATCCTAGCAGAAGATCCTCCTCCTCCATAAGTGTGCCACTCCTCCTTGAGTGCATGAGTGAGAAGTGAGTGATCAAATAGAGTGCCTCCCGCACTCTATTTATACTTGACTTGACTTGCCTTTTCCATAAATCATGTAGGCTCAAACTTAACCACCTAACATAATGCTAACTGGGCCGGCCCCCAATAGGGTGGTCTAATAACCCTTCGACCCACATGGCCGACCCCCAATAGGGTGGTCTAATAACCCTTTGACCCACATAACTTATACAGGACCGACCCCAACAAGGTGGTCTAATAACCCATCAAATATAAGTTACGACATTTACAATATAAATGAGGACACTTCCATATAGAGGAATAATACCATCTCTATAGGAGTACATACAACATACATATATGAAATACATTCTGAAGTTACATATACATCAACATGAGCATGATGTTGCATATGGGTAAAGGTAGTGAAGTTACACATGCAATGGCCCATTAATGGTATTGCCTATGGTTGAAAACAATTAATGATGTCGATAATGGTTGTATTTATCAGACCATAGAAGCATGACTGAAAATGCAAGAGATTAGATAGATGATATGAATATGCATTAGATGGCATATAAATAAACATTGCACAATGCATGTGAAAATGTTTGTGCACATATACGATATTGCATATTGGTAAAATAGTGAGGTTTTACACATGCAATGAGCCACATAAGATAATCATTGTGGTTGCTAATAATTAATGGTGTCTGCATTGGTTGTAGGACCAAAGATGACCAAAGCATGGCTAAAGATGTGGATGATGTTGTTGCATATGACCAACAACCTTATGAAGAAAGGTTGGGGCAACAAATCTATGATCATGAGGGTAGAAAAAGGACTGTGAAGACTTGGTAAGAGGCCAACTGATCAGGTAACATCAAGCGATGTTAATAATAGCCATGCAGGTAAGGGTTAATTGTGCTTAATTGCATGAATGTTGAAAGAGGATTTGGTGAGATCTCTTCAACTATGTTTAAACTATGTTGAATTGTTTGCATGTGAGACTAAGTTCCTAAATGTGAATATAATCCTACCAAGTATGGTCAAGTGTGGGTAAGTGAAGGCAAGGAGCCTTACACCCTAAGGTTTCTTAGAAACCTCAATGCATTCATATGAAATTATATCATGCCATTGGTGTATGTTGGTTGTGAGTTTAACAACCCAATCAAATGATGACTTATGGTCCTGTTATAGTGTATGCCATATGAGATAGTCATGGTTAGGCCATAATATGTTGGAATGCGTAGTATTCATGGATTAATGCAAGGTTGTATTGAGGGATTATGCATTTAGTAAATGCCTATTAAAATATTATGTAAATATTGTGAATGTGAGACGCATTTTGTGAATGCATGGTTGTGACATATATGTGTCTCAATGTAGTTAGATAGTAGATGAAATGGTGAACTATTGTTAATTCTGAGACCATTTCATGAGCTGATATGATTGCAGGAGAAATACTGCATAAAGAAAGTAGACATGTGATGGACTGCCAGAGCACTTTGTTGGAAGGACAAAGTTGCATGGAATGTGAAGTAATGAGTATCTAAAGCTTCATTTAAATTGCATAAATGGTACGACTGTGTCTTGAAATCCCATTATGATAATGATGCATATATATATATTTCATTGCATTTCAAATATTAATAGCTAAAAGTGTTTAAATTATTGAGTGTTATTATTCTGAGATCACTTCAGTGACTGTCGTAGCAATGAAAGGATTATATGCATAGATACTCACAACATGTTTGGCTGATTGAAGTTCAGATTTCACGAAGAAAAGTCTTGCGTATGGCAATGAGGATAAGTCCATAGTAAAGACTAGGATCTACCATGTGCAGAAGCCAAAGGTTATGAGAAGGTTCTCATGATTGTGAAATTTAACTTATGCATGACATAGACCTGGAATTTTGTCTGATTTAAGTTTATGAGAATAGTCTCATGGTTACAAATCTAATTTATGTAGGAAAATAGATTTATAGATTTCAAATTTGAGGATTTGCTTATAATTACTAATCACAGTTGACTTGCAGAGAACTGTGTCAGGAGGATGTGTTATAAGTGGATGTTCATGTAGCAAGCGTAAAATCCCTAATGGGAAGAGGGATGCCACTTACAAGGGACAAGCAATATGAGGATAACCTCATGACCAAGCAAGTCGATTTTTGTAGTAGATAGAATTGCAAATTCATATTGAATTTAATTATTAATGACATTGATTGATTTTGGAACAATCAGATTTGAAGTTTATTGTTAAAAGTTGTTGATTGTTTGGTTATTTGATAAGTGTGCCAGGAAGACACGTTGCAGGAAGACCATGTGTAATGGCCTGCATAAGCCAAACTTCATGGGAAAGACCCCATGCTTTGGAAATGGGTTTTGGGTGAAACACCATTGCATATTTTTAAGGATAATGTTTCCACTGAACTGCATGTTGGAAAACCATATGAGTGAGATGGTGAAGCCATGCCAAGAAGGCATGTGTGGGTGATGGAAGGTGAGAATATTGGGGTGGAAAACCGAAGGACTATTCACTCAGAGAAGGGAGCCCCCATTCTTCACAATGAAGAGAGAATACATCTGAAAAAGGATAAGTATTATGTAACCCTAACTAAGGATATACATATCTGGTTATTAGATTTAATATGCAGAGCATGTTCAATATTATTTATATTATTTCATACTGCTTGAGTGTGATAAGGGCCTACATGGTTCACATCAGAAAGGGGTGCACTCCTTTCGGGTGTTGGGTTATGATAGGGTTTTCAATATTGACCACACCCTAAGGGAATGGATGCATTCCTAATGTTTCAATAATTGATAGCGAATGTTATGAATTATGCTTTAATTTTAGAGTAACAATACTAATGAGTTTGCGTATCCCCCTTGTGTTGTCAGCTAAAATAGATGCAATTTGGGGATGCACACAGAAGAAGCATAATGGAAGGGTTGTTGCATGCCTAATAAACCCAGTCAGTGCACTAGTTTGGCATTATTTACTTGGATGTTGTGGGTTTTGTGAAGGTTGTTATGAAGGGTTGTTGCATGCCTAATAAACCCAGTCAATGCACTGGTTTGGCATTATTTACTTGGATGTTGTGGGTGTTGTGAAGGTTGTTATGAAAGGTTGTTGCATGCCTAATAAACCCAGCTAGTGCACTGGTTTGGCATTATTTACTTGGATGTTGTGGGTGTTGTGAAGGTTGTTATGAAGGGTTGTTGCATGCCTAATAAACCCAGTCAGTGCACTGGTTTGGAATTATTTACTTGGATGTTGTGGGTGTTGTGGAGGTCTTAATGAAGGGTTGTAGCATGCCTAATAAGCCCAGTCGGGGTACTAGTTTGGCATTAATTACTTGGTTGTTGTGGAGATATTAGTGAAAGGTTATTATATGCCTATGGCTCCATAGTAGAGCTTTGACCTATAATGGTCGGTGGCACAGTTTCCTTCCATTGGTCGATGACCCAGACGAATGTGCTATCTCGGTAATGGAGAGGGCCAATCAAGTATGAGACTAGTTAGTCACCACAAATGCTTGGTAAACCCAGTCGGTGTGAAGGTGTACTGGTTAGGCATTAAACATCCACCCCACAGGTGATCCAAGGCTTGTAAAGCAAAGAAGGAAATCTGTGGAGTAGCAAGGAACTGCCCAATACAGATAAGTATTTGATTTTCATTCATTTTTGGATAATGGAAATTTCATGAACAAGCCTTATGACAGCCAAGCTGATACACTATTGTTTCTTTGTTGGAAACTTTGGTCTTTGCAAGAAAGCAATAAGCATTAAAGGCATCCTAGGGATGCATTTGGACACGTGACTGTCCTCAAAAGCTCAGTATGAGCAACAATGATAAGAATGATGCTATTGGATATGTGTGGGTGAATCCTAACAGCCAAAGGTTCTGTAGAAAAACCATGGGGAGGAGATTCCCTGATGGAGGAAATCCTTAGACAGACCTTAGACACTAAGTGTCATAGCCGAGAAAGGGAAAGTCAAGCATTCACATTAAATTGAAAAAGGCTAAGGAGCATAAAACCACAGTGATGGTGTGGCTCTGGAATTAAACAAGAATAAAAGGGGAAATCTCTTACTCTTCTCTTTCCTTTTTGACTGATGCATCTTAGAAACATAAAATTGTTGAATGCATGTAATGACTGAAAAGTCTATTGTGTTTATTTGCTTAAAATAAATTGTGAATGTTGAAAAAGCTAATTCCTTGTGAAATGATGAACATGGAGTTCATATGTATGTTGGGCAAGCACGAAAAGTGTGGAAATCTCATGAATAAAGCATGGACGTTCCATGTCAATTGGGAAATTAATTGAATAATTTTTATGTTTATGTTATGCTTGCCCTAATAAAGAATAGCAATAATGAATTTCACAGGTGAGAAATTGAACACAATTGGTTGTAGCCAAGTGGTGCTAGCAAGCAAGTGAGGAAAGCTGTGCGCATTGACCATGGTAGCAGACCAAGGGCTATTGGACTTAGCTAAAATCCTTCTTCAAACAATTGCTAAGACCCAAGAAAATCTTGGAGAGATGCTCAAGCTACAGAAGCAACAAAATGCGATGAACCACAAGGTTCTGCAGGACTCTATTCGTCTGCAAAAAGAGGTGAAAAGTATTCTGGGGGCAATCAGTAAGGGAAAGGAAAGTGGACCAATGATGAAGCATTCGTCCTATCACCCCATCAAGAAACGCCCAAGGCTGGAAGAGAGCAGGAATGCTGACAAAGGAAAATAGAGGTAGTTACCTCCAATAGAATGTTGGGGATGTGGAGGAAGTCACCTCCTCCGGGAATGTCCAGCAAGGGGCAGCAAGAAAAGCGATGGCCAGCAGGAGCAATGTGCAAGGGTTCAAGAACCTCACCTTGACATCTCCAATCAATGAAATGCAGGACAGACCTGCCACATTTTGTGAATTTTGGACATATATAAAGCATGTATGTATTCCCAAGTTATGGAACACCGAAGATGGTGTTATTCTAAGGGAGGGGGAATGTAATACCCCCATTTTTACCCTTATAATATTTTGGGCTATAATGTAAATATTGTATGCATATTATGTATGGTTCCTAGCTTGGAGCTCAAGGCCAAGACCCCGCTAGTGAACACTCGACCTTGAAGAGGCAAGTATTGGATATTATGCTGCCCATGTGCTAGAGAACCATGGGAATTGTAAATATGCATTCTAATATAAATGCCCACAACTAGCTATGCAATGCAACAAGAGATGGGGGCATGATGTTACAAGGAATTGGGAGGGAAATATTCAAACCCTTGAGCCAATCAAGTCAAGCCAAGTGTCAATGAGAGAACCCATGAACCCTCAACTACCCATGTTGACTTTTGTGCCCAATCATTTATTTCTCCCAAGAGTTGGTTGAGGTAGTTAATGCCTTGGGGAATGGAGAGGTATGGCTGTCCAAATTCGAGTATGGGCAAGCCACCCTTCCTAGAATTTCATATTTAGATTCTTGGGCAAGAAAGGAGCCACAAAATTGCCTCCAAGCCATTATTCACCCATCCGTTTTGCTCTCCCATGAGTTTTGAGCTACATGGGCGTTTTCCTTCAGGGATTTCTTGTGTTTTCCTTCATTTTCGTAGCTGGGAAGGGCGTTTTTGTTGTGGCTAACATTGGGGAAGAAGAGGAAACGATTTGGGGTTTTATTGAGGCCGTTTTGGCCCACTGAATGCTCATACATCTGTGGGAGAAATCGGTTTTCTTCCTTGGGGTTGATTCCATCTTCCCACAATCCGTTTTGGGTGTGCCACAATTTTGGGAAAAACCCATAGACCCTATTATGTGAATCTCATTGTTGAAATGTGTATCCATGCCCAATTTTGAGTTGTTGTGTGTAAAAGAATGTTGGGGCTGAGATGGGTATGCATTGCTTTGCGCTGTGCTGAACTTGAGAGTCCCATTTTCCTTGTAGATATCATGCCCAACTCGGGGGTGGTCTCTGAGTGC
Source organism: Larix kaempferi (assembly GCA_027924585.1). NCBI lineage: Eukaryota > Viridiplantae > Streptophyta > Pinopsida > Pinales > Pinaceae > Larix > Larix kaempferi. The sequence continues at coordinate 4,087,523 of BSBM01000104.1, forward strand.
TAAAATACTACAGGATGGGCATAGACCTATGGTTGGGTGGAATGTTGCAGCGACATAGCTAGTTGTTTGGGACAAAATTGCAGTGAGATAAGTATATTCTCTTATATGTATTTACTTCTGCATTGTTTTAATTAAAGGATGGTTGTTCTTGATATGGTTGATGCATGTGAAATGTATGTGGATGATGTTTTATTCTGCTGTACATGTTTTCCAGATTGTTGGGCAATTGTTTATATTTATATGAACCATGAATGTTGAAATGGGCTAAGTTTTATAAAAGCCAGATTTGGGTAGAATGTTCCCTTCCTTGTGTTAATAGATGGGAGGGGGTGTGACAGTCTCCATGAAAATCTTTATCAAGATCATCATTTAGAATATCCTCAATTAATGTTATTTTTTCTTTGATTCAAATAATATTACTTCCATGCTTTACTCTGCTTCCACATCTGGATTTTGACTTCAGGTCCCCAAGAACTTTGAGACCAAAATCACCTTGCCAGAACAAAAAAAATTACTTCCTCTATGATGATGTGGGAATGCCTTTGCTGATCAACAATCAATTGATTCTTGGATACTCTTCTTTGACATTTGGCACTCATGCTCGGGCTCCTTTTAAGCATTCTGGTGTGTGTTTGTTATAACACTTGTGGACTGATCCTCACAAATCTTTGACAGGAAGTTGATAAATACAACGTACTTGTGGTCCACCTTTCACAAATTGATGAAATTCCTTCTAAATTTCGCCACGATCTTGAGTTTTGATATTGAATATATAACAAATTATTGGCTTGTTATGACACATGAGCACAATATTCACCTACCATAGCTTACAAAAGAATCTAAGGATGTCATCCATTCATAATGCCATTAAAAAAATTCCTAGATGAACTTTTTCCTCTTCAAAATTTCCACATTGGGCGTTGTTGACCATCAATAGTGGTTGGCAGAAATGGGTGGCTCTTGAACCAGCCATTACCATTGGCATTATTCATACATATATATTTGATGAAAACGACTATAGCTATTTGCATCCTTATAGCAAATGCTTCCAATTACAAAGCTTAATCAACAGTCCATTGAAAAGTTGTCTCCAGCCCGATGAATTCTCCCTTTGACGCATTGGAACTCGAGCACTTAAACATTCGATATCTTCGGTTCTGTGCTTGGCAAAGATATTCGGCATATCTTTGACAGGGGACTTGACTACTTGTCCTAACACTTAATAGTTTGTTGGTGCATTGGTTTTAAGACCATGCGATACATCCTATAGTCATAATAAGAAAAAGTAATTTATGATGTACATGGCCAAATGTTTGAACTCTATACCGACGCATTGTGCAAGGGTAGTGGATCCATGAGGCTTTCTTTGGCGGGCTTTGAAACTTGTGTTTTGGGAATTTGTCACTTCGATATTCTCTAAGAGACTCCAAGTGGAGTGTAGACTATGATGATTTAAAGCTTGACGTTGGATTAAAATATTACAAAAGACTGAATCCTTTTACCCAATAAAAACTATGTTTTTTGGTTTGTCTAAAATTAGTAACGTAATGGGGTGGCAGGTGCGGGTGGGATTCTTTTTGATCCCGGAGGAAATAAAATCGCAGCATTCTCGTGGGGACTAGGTAGGAAAACAAATAATGAGGCAGAATGGCTAGCTCTCATCCTTTCTTTAGATATGGCCTCTAATTACAGCCTAGACAATCTCAGAATCTACGGAGACTCCAGGCACGTCATCCAAATCATGAGAAGAGGGTATGCCTCACCAGGCTCAAAAGCCGATAGATACATGCAAAGAATTAAAACCAAAGCAATCCTCTCAAAGGCATCCTTCTTCCACATTCTCCGAGAGAACAACAGGATGGCTGACATAGCGGCCAACCATGGAATTATGCTTGAAATTGGGCAAATTAAGGATCAAAATGGAGTTCTGAGGTTCCATTTCATCCCCTAATGTTTAATGGATAGGATAATTATTTGCATGGTTGGGTTTTTGGTTAGGGCCTTGGTCACGAGGGACCATCCCTACCTCCACTTAAACTTTGGTCCTCGCTCCCCTTCCTCTTTCGAGTCTTCACCCACACGCCTTCCCGCTCGCTCCTCCACCTGTCTCCTCGTCTCCCTCGGTGTCAGCTCCCACGGGGCTCTATTAACTCCCCCACCCGCCCTCTCTTTACCTCCCTTCGCGATGACTCGCCCTCCCCATTCCCTCGGCGAGCTTGACACTCCACCCCCCCGTCTCCTGCTGGCTCAGACGTTTAATTGGGAGATAATGCAGTCCGTGATGGCGGCCATAGCTGCCCTGAGCAGAACGTTGGTGGATGTAAAGATTGCGGTCCGTAATACTTATGAAGTGGTGTGTTCCAGCACAAACCAGAATGCAGAGATGGCGTCGGACATAACTCATGTGTGCTCACAGCTATCATGCCAGGACTCCAGAATCGACGACCTGGAACGAAACTTGTTTGAATTAATGGGGAAAGTTGACAGGTTACAGGAAGACATGGCCGTTTTCACTGGCGCAACACAGGGGAGTTGGGTACATGAAAATCCAACGGTAAACCAGGAAATTAACCAGGTTATGGTGGATGCTTCTTCTGCTCAGCCAAAGAGGAATGGCTAGGACTTAGCACAGCCCAGGTTTCAACAATTTTTGCTCATTTTGGTAATGCATTTTTGTATAATTCTATGTAATCAGTTTGTTAAGGTTTATTCCAGCTCTATGCTGGATAATTTCAGGAAGACTAAGCTCAGAGCCTGTAAAGCAATACAGATAGACAATATAGGGAAAGTAGGTTCTGGTTTTTCTGCACTATTAGAACTCCTTCTGAAAATTTGTAATGAATAGCTGTGCACAGCTTTATAAATATAATCCTTTACTCTATTACTGTTAAAAAAAAAAATTAGTAACGTAACATGTTACTTTATGGGTAAAGGTAAAACAAACTTTTTTTAAAAATAAAAATAAAATATACATAAATAACTATTTTAAAATCTTATAAAGAATTTTAAAATAATTTAATTTGTATTTATTTTGTATAATTAGTTTGTTTGGGCTTTTGAATGGAAGTAGTAATGGCGAAGGCAAAGCTTGCACGACATTTTGAAATTTTGACACACTCAATGAGAACCAATAGCATTTTCAAATGCAAGCAAAAAATCATATGCAAGAGATATACAAATTGACTAGGATGGAGGTTTGACGTATGAAAAACTTACTCAAAATAATCACAAAGATTAATATTCTTGGTGAAGTTGATGCAAAAACTGAGGGCTTAGGTGAAAATGCTAGTGCACATTCTGGCAGCGAAAATTAGGGTCCCTCTTAACATGTGCACTGTTGGAATGTAAAAATTTTGATGGGGAAGATTCTGGCACCAACATCTGGCTCTAGCTAGGGATGGAGTCCTCCCTACGAGGCTACAAGAACATGTCGACTCTGTACCTTTTGTTGAACTATATTTGACATCTGCAACCTGTCATGGAAATATGTTTATCATTCACTGCAAATCATGGCTTCCATGTAACTGAAAATGAGGAGCACTAATATTACATTGGGATGGAGTCTTATTCAAGATGGAAAAAAAAACTACTAAAAACAAACTACATGCTGAAACTAATCCATGTAGTGTAAAATTGAGATCCAATGCTCAAAAAGTGAGCTTATTTATTTACAATAGTACCTAGATTCTAACCAATTGAGAACTACTTTGCTCATGTATATAAAAATTTCCAAAATAGCCAATCAAGCAACTGATTTCTTAGCATGGCTTTATATTTGCAGTTTTCTGAGAAAATATAAAAAGAGTTTAATGTATGTAGAAAAAAGTTATTGGACAGCTTATACTCACAGCTATAACGAAACACCATGCCAAAACTATCAACATGTGAATCTTTTGAAAACAGAGACTCCATCCAGTCAACTATTGGATCTTAAAACTCATGACAAAACATTCTCAGCTGATCCAACAAACATAACTACAGCTCCAGCTGCATAAACTGCCATATTCCCTTACTGATATTCTCTTTTTGTAATTCTGAAGATGAAACATAAAAGGGGTGCCAATTACTCCCATTACTATTTTATGGGAATTTTTTATCTGCTTTTGTGAGAAAAGAAGATGTTGGAGGCCGGTCTTCAATTACTAAAACTGACATAAGACCAACACAAACTTCTTCACTGTCTTCACAAGATCCTGATCCATAACTACCACATACCAAATCATTGGTGCAAAATTATGTTCGTGTTGGTGTAAAAATTTGGTCCAAATCATATAGATATATGTCATAAATGGGTTGACCTTCACTTTTTAAATCATCATCCTCTAAATAAGCTTCATGTTTGCAAACATAATATTCTTCAATAGGATTATCTTGCAAAATAAAACTTTGACAAAATTTGGGGACCATAAAATTATGAATATCACTTTAAAGAAATAAGACTTGTTGATTTTGAGTATCTACTGCTAGATGCTTTGAAGAAACATCCTTATTTGAAACAAGATAATCACTGTCATTTGTAGCATAATACTTAGGGCAATTATCAGCACAATCAATTTCATAAAAACCATGTTTAGAAGAAGAAAAATCTGATTTAGTGATCTTAGGATCTGGAAAACAAGAGAAATCAAAGAATAAGATATTTGCATTTTGAAAAACATGAGAGCTCAAGGAAAAATTTTGTTGCACATAGTCTTGATCGTGTTCTTCTGTGTCCAAACCTAACCTTTTTTGTTCATAAGCTTCCTCTTTCAAGTCTTTATTACAAATCTGATCTACATCCTTTCCACAAGCTCATAGGTTATCTTCTATTTCTTGGGCATCATTGAACATCTACTGCAAATTCATAGAATTTCTCTCCATAAGAAGAAGTGTTAAATCTGGATGAAAGGCCATTGCATAATTCAGTTTAGCAACAACCTCAGAAGGTTGGATCTCCTTAGGCAGCTTGTAATAAAAACCTGAAAATATCCTATTAAACATAGAAATAGTTTCATCCTTCTGTCTTTTCATAGCACGAAACTCTAAAAGATATTGATCCCATGATTTTCTCTCACCCCAAAAATTTAGAAAGACATAAATAAGTTCATCCCATGAACTAATTGACCCGGGCTGCAAATGCCTGAACCATTCCTTAGCATCCCCTTGCAGTGACTGAGAAAAAGCTCTCATGTAAACATCATTATGCTCAATTTCAAAAAGGTCTGTGAAATGCTCAAAGGCCTGGATGTTTTTTTAGTTGTATGGTTTTCTCCATCAAACATAGGGAGATACGTGTAATGCTTTGGAGGAAAATCATGAAGAATAGATGGCTCATATACATTACATGGCTCATATGAAGGCTCTTGGTCAAAATCAGCTATACAAGAAGAAGGTATATTCACAACTTGAAAGGAAGGGTATTCAAATGCAGATCTTAGGTCATCCTTTGAATACAGTAAACAATAGAAAATCCTTTTGATATGTTATGGAAAGGACAAGAAGTAATTAGCAACAAATATTATTACATCCTGGAGAAAAATTAAGCCTGAATACATGGTTTTCTCACAGTTCCCTTCCATGCTTTTGTCAATATGCCTCATCCTCCATTGGAGTCTATAGATTTGCTTAAAGCTTGATTGGAGTCGCCAATGGATCTCTTCACAGTGGATTCACCATGGTGAAAAGATTGCAGTCCAAACTATGTAACCAGACCTCGTTCACCATCAAAGACTGGATCTAAGCTTTGTCGTTCTCTCAGGGAAGATTTTCTTTGCTACAGAGAAGGCATGGATAACACATCTTAAGCTCATGACAAACTAACTGGTTGAATTTGTCTTTTAAGGTAACTTGTACAAGGGGGTCAAAGAATAGTGCAGGTAGAGAAAGTGTAAGACAGTTGAAAACATCACGCTCTGCAATAAGTAGCGAATGACCAGACCAAAGCGAGAAATATCAATAATGGGTCAGATTTAAAGCTTAATGATAGCATGTGGAACAAATTGTTCGGTCACATACAACATTTAACATACTAAGTGCAGAAAAAACATTCTAGATGCTCAATCACCAAATGAGCATTCATGAAGTTAACATCAACATGAAGGAATTCATATCAATGACAGTTTAAACTAAACCACAGAACATTCTAGTCAAAGGAAACACTAAAACCTAGTTCATAAATAAAAATGAAATTTCATATTTGGATGTAAGCCTCCAAAAGGAATTACAGATTAATGACTCGGACTTTCAGCACAATAACTCTAGATCCCTTTGCAATTCCACAACCTCTCGGCTGGAACCTCTATTACATTAAACATAATTCAATTTATAGTCTTTACAAGCTGCTAAGAATTAAACTAAAAATAAATATGAATCTTCAATATATCATAGAAAATCTGAGGATAATCGAACCATATTTAAATCTGGCTTTGACTGCTCAAATGTGTCATCGAATGCAAAAATATTGGATCAACTGATGCCTTGGAATGATGATTCGATGACTGGAAATCTGGAGATGGTTGAACTATTTCCTTCAACTTTGAAATTGATCAAATATGTTAAATACTCTGCCACTTGTATTCTTGACGCTCGAATACTGCTTCTAGATACTCATGAAATACTTCAAATCCTAAAATTTTATTCTTGGAATGTGAACAAATGAAACTGATAGAGTTTCCATGAAATTATTTATCAAGATCATCATTTAGAATCTCCTTAATTAATGTTATTTTTTCTTTGATTCAAATAATATTACTTCCATGCTTTACTTTGCTTCCACATCTGGATTTTGACTTTAGGTCCCTGAGAACTTTGAGACCAAAATCACCTTTCTAGAACAAAAAAAATTACTTCCTCTATGATGATGTGGGAATGTCTTTACCGATCAACAATCAATTGATTCTTGGATACTCTTCTTTGACATTTGGCATTCATGCTTGGGCTCCTTTTAAGCGTTCCAATGTGTGTTTGTTATAACACTTGTGGACTGATCCTCATAGAGCTTTGACAGGAAGTCGATAAATACAACGTACTTGTGGTCCACCTTTCACAAATTGATGAAATTCCTTCTAAATTTCGCCACGATCTTGAGTTTTGATATGGAATATATAACAAATTATTAGCTTGTTATGACACATAAGCACAATATTCACCTATCATAGCTTACAAAAAGAATCTAAGGATTTCATCCATTCATACTGCCATTAAAAAAATTCCTAAATAAACTTTTTCCTCTTCAAAATTTCCACACTGGGCGTTATTGACCATCAATATTGATTGGCAGAAATTGGTGGCTCTTAAACCATCCATTACCATTGGCATTATTCATACTCATATATTTGATGAAAACGCCTATAGTTATATGCATCCTTCCAGCAAATGCTTCCAATTACAAAGAAAATCAATAGTCCATTGAAAAGTTGTCTCTAGGCCTGATGAATTCCCCCCCTGGCGCACTGGAACTCGAGCACTTGAACATTCGATAGCTTTGGTTCTGTGCTTGGCAATAGATTGTCGTCATATATTTGACAGTGGACTTGACTACTTGTCATAACACTTAATAGTTTGTTGGTGCATTGGTTTTAAGACAATGAGATACATCCTATAGTCATAATAAGAAAAAGTAATTTATGATGTATATGGCCAAATGTTTGAACTCTATACCGACGCATTATGCAAGGGTAGTGGATCCATGAGGCTTTCTTTGGCGGGATTTGAAACTTGCGTTATGGGAATTTGACACTTCGACATTCTCTAAGAGACTCCAAGTGGAGTGGAGACTATGATTGTTTAAAGCTTGACGTTGGATTAAAATATTACAAAAGACTGAATCCTTTTACCCAATAAAAACTATGTTTTTTGGTTTTTATAAAATTAGTAGTGTAACATGTTACTTTATGGGTAAAGGTAAAACAAACCTTTTTTTTAAAATAAAAATAAATATACATAAAAAAAATATTTTAAAATCTTATAAAAAATTTTAAAATAATATAATTTGTATTTATTTTGTATAATTTAGTTTGTTTGGGCTTTTGAATTGGAGTAGTAATGGCGAAGGAAAAGCTTGCACAACATTTTGAAATTTTGACACACTCAATGAGAACCAATAGCATTTTCAAATGCAAGAAAAAAATCATAGGCCAGAGACATACAAATTGACTAGGATGGAGGTTTGACATATGAAAAACTTACTCAAAATAATCACAAAGATTAAGACCCTTGGTGAAGTTGATGCAAAAACTAAGGGCTTCGGTGAAAATTCTAATGCACATTCCGGTATCGAAAATCAGGGTCCCTCTTTACATGCACATTGCCAGAATGTAAAAATTTTGATGGGGTAGATTCTGGTACCAATAGGTGCAAAAGTCAATTTTGCGCCGATACGCGAACTTGTTCTTTGATCTCTTCGATGGAAAAAACCAACTCCTTTCGACTTTAAAATTCATTTGGCAATTTGGGCGTAAACAAAAATTCATCCCAAGCATATCAACGCAACATTGGATCTTGTTCTGATTGGAATCCAACTTGTTTCCTTTCGACCTTATCGGTGCAAAACTAGGTCTTACTCTAATCGTTTCGACGTGAAACTACAAAGTTCCCCGACCGTTACAGCGCAAAACCGGAAGTTCCTCTGATCGGGCCCAAACTCATTTGATCTCCGACTGTTTCAATGCAAAATCAAAAGTTCCTCTAATTGTTTCGGCTCAACATTTGCTTTTGCTCCGATTCAGAAAAGATTATTTTCTCAAAATCTAAGTGCAATAGGTTGTAAATGAATATGAAACCAGAAACCTTAATTAATAAAAAATAGGAGGGGCCCTACAATTTCACAAAAACATTTGGGATCAAGTTGCAGTTGCAACACATCCTCATTATCAACGTCATCATCATTGTCACCATCAACATAATCAACATCCTCATGTTATCATCATCATCATTTTCGTCGTCATCATCATCTTCATCATAATCATCATCACCATCATCATCATCATCATCACCACCATCATCATCTTCGTCGTCGTCGTCATAATCATCATCATCGTCGTCGTCGTCACCATCATCATCATCGTCTTCACCATCATCATCATCCTTGTCATTGTCATCATCATCCTCATTGTTGTCACTGTCATCTCCATCATCGTCATCATCATCGTCATCATCATCGTCATCGTCATCGTCATCATCATCATCATCATCATCATCATCATCATCATCATCATCACAGTCATTGCTATCATTGTCCTCATTATAATCATCAGTAGCAGCAGCATTGTTGTTCTCGTTGTCATCATCATCATCATCATAAACCATCTAATAATTATAAATGTTATAACCCCAAAATTCAAACCACCTATAAACTCTTCAATCTTTAACATAATTATAACTCTTAACCATTATATGCCATCATTCCCATAATAACTAATTGTCATCATCATCGTCATCATTGCAACATCATCTACATCATATTCCTCATCATCAAAATCATTGTCATTTTCATTGTCACCGTCATCAATATCGTCATTGTTAGCTTGTCATCATCATCATCATCACCACCACCACCATCGTCATCATCATTGTCATTGTCTTCATCATCATCACCACCACCACCACCATCATCATCTTCATCATCATCACCATCACCATCACTATCATCTTCATTGTCCCCATCATCATATTTGTCTTCGTCATTGTCATCCTTGTCATTGTCATTGTCATCCTTGTCATTTTCATTGTCATCCTTGTCATTGTCATCATCATCGTCATCGTTTTCACCATCCTTGTCATCATCATAATCATCATCATCGTCACCATCATTTCCATCATCATCATTATCATCGTCATCATGGTCATGGTCATCATCATCATCATCATCCTCATTGTTGTCATCATCATCATCATCATCATAATCATCACCATCATCATCATCTTCATCTTCGTTGTTGTCTCCATCATCATCATAGTAGTCGTCGCCGTCATCGTCTTCATTGATCATCATCACCATCATCATCATTGTCATCACCATCATCATCATTGTCATCATCATCCTCATCACCATGGTCATCATCATCATCGTTGTTGTTGTTGTTGTCATTGTCATCATCGTCATCATCATCATCGTCGTCATCATCAACGTCATCCTTGCCATCGCCACCATCACAAACCACCTAATAACTATAACCATTACAACCCCAAGATTCAAACCACCTATAAACCCTTCAATATTTAACATTATAAATCTTAACCACTACATCACATCATTCATGTAATAACTAATTGTTAATCTTTATACATCCTAACCTCTATAACACCTCATCCCAAACCCCTATAAAAACCGACCCTTATAACACTTTTTTCCAAGGTACCCTTATAATGCATATAGCCATAGATTATATAAACAGTAACTTGGATAATCCCTACAATCCAAAAAAATCATACTAACCCTATTCCTTATACCACCTAATACCTAAAACTCTTAATACTTACAATACCTAATACTTATGACACCTAACCTCAAACCACTAATCAATAATACATATGACCATGAACTTATCCCTATCAATAATGTAAAATTTAAATCCTAAACTACATACATATTAATAATAAATTATATCCCTTGTAAATTGTATAACTTTTAACCCACTTAACTCCTCATGTACCACTCGTGTAACCCTCATAACGCCTAATGCATATATACCATAAATCCTATAAACCTTAATCCATAATCCTCAACCCCTATAAACATTATAGCCCTTAACATATATAACCCTTCCAACCCTATCCCATACAACCACTATAAACCCTATAGACCATATCCCCTAACATTAATAACCTATATAAAACCTAATATATACTAACTCATAAAAACATCATAACACTAACCCATACTAATTTACATAACCCCTATATACCTGAATCTATATAATCCCAACCCCATATTATATTTACACCATAGCAATAATAACATTCAATACATCAACCCTATAACACCTCATCCCCAACTCTTATAACCTCTAATCCCTATAAACCATATAAACCTTAGCCTCTATAATCCCTAATCAGAGTGTTCCACCCACATCAACACTTATGGATGTTGCTTCATGTATGAATTACCGGGCATGTTCTTTGAGCAAATTTTAGCTCCCTATATTCTCTAATTAAGTGGGCTAATGGCTTAGGGGATAATTTTAATATCTTATGGGATAAGGGCTTAAGTGCTTAGGGGGTGAAGGGCTTAGGTCGTAAGGGGTTTAGGGGTTAGGGGGTTAAAGGCTTAAGGGTTATGGGGTTTATGGGTTAGGGGTTTAATGGATTAGGGGTTATGGATTTAAGAAGTTAGGGGTAAATGGGGTTAGGGGTTAAGGCACAAGGGTTAGGGGGATTAGGGGTTTAGGGGTCAGTAGATATAACTAGGGGTTAGGGGTTAATGGATTAGGAGTTAGGGTTAGAGTTATAAAGGTTTAAAAAAAAGAGAACCTAACTCAATCATGAAAGTGTCAATCTGAACATTCAAACATGGTAAGGATATTCGTTGAATACTATTATATAGTTAAGTTTTATATTGTACTGCCATGTTAAGATCACCAGCACCATACTACAACAACCAACCCTCTTCTTACAAAAACATTGACAACGTGTAGCTTTTGTATGTAGTTGATCATCATATTCACAAGGGATGTGAAATTTTCTAAACCTAAATTATTTATATAAGGGAATCAATTTTGTACCCTTATAACCCTAACTCTAACCCGTTAACCATTAACCATTAACCCCCAACACAACTCATTTTTCCCTAAAAATGTGGATTTCTAAAATGTCACTTATGTGACATGTGTTCAACATACAAACTATACCATCAACATTAAGTTGACATTTGTTAGACATTAAACTAGATTCGACAATATACTTTATACATCAAACACACATCACTTAAGAGACATTTTATCTATTAATAATTCAAATCAATTGTCCTCACTCATGCCAAACATTGAAAATAAGTCTACAAATCCCATTTTAATTCTATTGTGAAATATTATCTCTAAGAAAACTCCACTTGATCATGAAAGTGTCAATTTCAACATTCAAATATGGCAAGGATATCCATGGAAGACTAAAATATAGTTAAGTTTTAGAACATTATCTAGCATGTGTTAAGATCACCAGTACCATACCACAACAACCAACCCTATTGTAGGTTAGGGGATTGCATCGATTACCAATAGTACAATATATTAATATGAAGGAAGAGTTACATACACTCATACATTATATAATCATACATAAGAGAGTAAGTGGGACAGCATCAACAAGCTTTTGTATTAATGGGACAAAAATAGAGTACAATATCAGTGCAGAGATGTATTTGTTGTCGGCTCTACAACCTATTTATATTGATTATAGACAGTTATTCAGTTACAACTGTCTGGTCGGTCGACTAACCGACCGATAGATTTGTGCTGACCATAGTCAGCAGAGGAACTAGTCGACCAATCGACTACGCTCCTCCAACATCTCCCCCACCAACAAAACGATTCTTCATCCCGAAGAGATCAAGTAAGTGATTGAATTGCTGGGTCAAAATTGGTAGTCATTGCTACTAATGGTTGCAAGCTAGTGGATATAATTGATGAATATGGAATGATACGTGCTTCTACAATGGATGAATTTGAACTAATAAATCGTCACTTCAAATATTCCCATGTATGGAGAGCTAGTTGATAGCATAATCTGGTACCGAAAAACATCTATGCATTGAGTTTGGTACTGAACAACGTCAAACGGCCTGCCGATCCTGTAAGTAACCAACAAGATAGCCAAGTGTTGTTTCAAAGAAGAAAATAATCCAAGAAAATAGTTACTTGGGTCACGTTAAGTTCCATGCTCACTCAATCTTGAAAATCGATTGGCAATGGAAACGAGAGGATCAAGAATGTGATTGGTGGAAAGGAACAGAATAACAACTCCTGGTCTTGGCATGTCGAGAATTCTCGAAATGCTCATATATCATGGAGTGTAGGGAACCGACCACTAGTGGGGCATCCAATTGCTCATATATCATGAGAAGTGATGGGGAACTATCAATGAAGTGCTTGAGCATTTCTGATAAAGTAACGATGGGAAGGGCACAGGAGTGGAAAAGGAAAATGCCATGGTTTCCACCATATTTCATGGTGATGCTATACGGGGTATGGGTGGTTTTTCATAGCTGAATTTGTGAATGGGTAGGGAATTTTTTTATTGATGAGGATGGGACTAATGAGAAAACAACAAATTTCTAAGTATGGTGCGACAGTTTCCATGAATCTTCTGTGCAACTGCTGTAGATTTGATCGAATAACTGTACGCATGTAAAGAGAGCGATGCCTTGGAACTTAAATGTATTCTAATATGGTAGTGAGTGGAATGATGACACGTCAGGTGTAGACAATTTTGGATGCATTGATGATGAGTGATATATTGTGTGACTCATGTGGAGAATATTTCACTGGATTCTTTAGTCAGTGGTCTCATGACTTCTTCGTTGGGGTTGGTAATGTGCATTGCGCATTTGTCATGTTGATATTGAATATTCTTTTGGTCGATGTTGGTCGTCTTCCATTCATCATTCATTTGTAATTTTATGTTTTTGGTCGATTATCCGGTTGTGACTTGTCTCGTACTCCTTCTTTGAGTCTACCATCATTGAGATGCACTTAAGTTCTACCAATCATCCATGATTTAGATCATTTTATACAATTTTTATTTGGGTGCAAGTTAGTGTTTGATAACTAGCTTCTTCTTAACTAATGTAATTAGCTTGGTTAGAATATTAACTAATTTAAATACCTGGGACACAATGGTCGAATGAATGGTGATACGGCCATTCAGTCGGCAACGTGCCCATGCTATGCTTTATAGCATTTTATTCTTGCACTATCGACAACTTTGGAAAAACTTTTTCCTTGTATTGTTCTTAGTCGAACCGATCCATTGTGGTTTATTTATTCGACTACATATGGGCTGAGCCATGATGTATGCAATTTCTTGGGTTTTCCTTTGATCCGACTGTCATATAGTAGTGCAAGATCACCGACTGATATATTTTTCCATTTAATATTGTGGTCATGTCATGGTTTTTATCATTGATTTTGGACTTCCTGGTGATAGATGGTTGTTTGGCGTTGTTCTTCTAGCTTTAATAAGTTGAAGTTTCTTTCTTATGTAGCTTTAACAATATCCAAGTGAATTATTTATGTGATAATAGGAGCCTATTGTTTAAAGTGTAGTCGAATAACTGCTTCTTGTCCATAGATGAGTTTGAAAGGTGTCTGTCTTGTCGACAGTTAATAAGTTGTTCAGTATGCCCATAAAATGGTTGGTATCATTTCGTCCCAGTCATCTTTCTCAGTATTATAGAGCTTTGTTAGACCTTTAGTTATTTTTTTTTTAAATGCTTCAATCACTCCATTCGAATGTGGATGATATGAATAACTCTTCCGGTGGTTGATCATAATTTCCTTGAGTAGAATTGATATCGTCTTATTGAGGAAATGTGTCCCTCTATCGCTAATAAGAGTGAGTGGGAACCCAAACCTTGTGACAATATTCTCATATATGAATTTTTCATCTACTTCACTAGAACATGCTTCAACAGCTTCAGCTTCCACCCATTTAGTAACATATTTGATTGATGTGATAATATATCTAGCTCTCGTTTTTTGGCCAGGTATTGGAAATGGTCCAATGAAGTCGATAGACCATATTTCAAATGTTAGATTGGGATTAATAGGAATTAATGGGATTTCATTCTTTGGTAGGGGTCTCCCTAATATTTGGAACTTATCACATTTAATTACCTGATTTATGTAGTCTTTATGGAATTTCATCCACCATAGACTAGACTGTAAAAAAATTCTCGCAGTCATGTCAGTGTGATTGTGTCCTCCAGCAAGTCCACTATGAGATTCACCGATGATTTTTTGAATTCATGTTCTAACACACATCGTATCAGTACTTCATCGAGTCCAATCTTATACAAAAATCCATTCATTAAAGTGTATGGGGAAGACTTCATTCCAAGTATCTTCCTTTTCTTTTCTGGAATTCTATCAGGTGCTTGGCCTTGCTCAGGAAATTATGCTATATCCTTCAATTCTATCAGTACAGTTTTGACTCGAAATAAGTGGGCATCGAGCATATCATCGTTAATTATGTCGGGGTCTTATCCTGTTTCAACTCATAACAGATGGTCGAGACCAATGTTATTCTTTCCAAGTCGGACAATTATTTTGAATTCAAATTCCCAGAACAAGAGTAGCCATCTACATAGTCAAACATGATGTAGAGGTTTATTGACTAACTATTTGAGCGCTTGATGATATGTATAAAATATAAATGGGTTGGCCAATAAGTAATGTTGATACTTCTGAAGTGAAAAAACCATTCCTAAGGCTTCTCGTTCTGTGGTAGAATAATTTATTTCTACCTTATTTAATTTCCAACTAGCATATGAATTTGGATAGTCCATTCCATATTCTCCTGGCTCGATGAGAATTTCACCGACTGCAATTCCCGAGGCATCGATATGAACATGAAATTGGATCAACCAATTTTGGAATCTCAAAATTGGGGCTTCAACAAGTTTTCTTTTAAGAATATCAAATGATTGTGTGCATTTGTGAGACCATCTGAAATCTTGGTTTTAGTTTAGTAATTCTTCCAGTGGATATGTCATGTCAGAATAGTACCTTATAAATTTCCGGTAATAGCCTCTATGGCCGAGGAGCATCTTGACTTTGTTGATGCATATGTAACTTTGGAATGTATTTCACCTATGTATATTGTACTCCTATAGAGATGGTATTATTCCTCTATACGGAAGTGTCGTCGTTTGTATTGACAAGTGTCGTAACTTGCTGTGATGGGTTATTAGACCACCAAGTGTGGGGTCGGCCCGGATTAATGTAACCATGGGTTATTAGACTGAGTTAGACAATTCGTCCCTGTTAATTTATTGGGTAGGATAGGACAAGTATAAATAGAGATCAGGAGATCTCTATTTGATCATCTCATTACTCACTCTTACATCACTCGGAAAGTGGTGCATTAGTTGAGGAGGAGGAGTAGCTACTAGTAGAAGACTATCTCTTGTACTTTGGTTGTATCATTGCTCTTTCTATCTCTGAGGAAGTAGTGGGGTTTTTTACCTTTATGTTTTTCTTCAGTGAAACTCTATGTGTCCATTGTCTTATGTGATTGCTTGATATGCTTGATACATGCTTGATATGATTGATATGTTGTGCATGTTATTCTCTCAGTAAAGATCCTAGACTATGTTGAATTAATGCTCAAAATCTAACATGGTATCAGAGCTTCCCTAAGAAGAAGACATTGTGCAGTGGCAGAAACTAGGGTTTCTTGTTTATTAGGTTTCTCTCCACAGATTTTGGAAAAGACGTAAGGTAGATTGACTCTACTCATCAAGGAGAATCTTTCTGTCCAATCAGAATTCAATTATGAGCACTTTCAGTTTTGGTCCTAAAAATTAGGGTTTCCACAAAAATAGGAATTTTTGAAATATGAAGACATAGCTGGAAGCTCCTTGGAAACATCGAATTTTAGAGCTTTGTATCGATATTTTTGGTTGGGTTAAGCTCCGGGAAACTCAAACCCTAATTCAGGGTCCTCCCTAGTGAATCCGGGAAAACTAAAAGGCATTTATGAAGGGTGAAACTTTGCAGATCTCAAATTCTGAATATACCAGGATGATAAGCTCATCAAGGCACATCTTTCTATCCTTTTATAAGTTTGAAATTCGAAGTTTGAATTTTTAGGGTTTCTTTGACAAACCCTAATCTGAGACCAGATCCAGTTTTCAGCAAATCAAGTGGTAAGACCTAAATATTCTCTATTTCCATTTGAAGTATTTTTTAAAGATGTCCCACCACACCAAGCTTGAGGATAATCTTGAAGGGGATGATAACTTCTAAGCATGGAAGTATAGGATTGGGTTAATCTTGGAAGAAAATGAGTTGGACACTTACATAAGTGAAGAGGTCCCTATCCCAGAGGAAGAAGAGGCTAAGGCCTTACACAAAAGGAATTTGGTCAAGGATAAGAGGATAATTTCTGATTCTATAAAAGATCATCTCATACCCCATGTGTCATCCCTAAAGACACCAAAGGAGATGTTTGATTCCCTGACCAAGCTATTCGAAGGGAAGAACATAAATCGGAAGATGACCTTGAGGAATCAATTGAAGAATATCAAGATCTAGAATGCGGAGACTATGCAGTCTTATTTCTCAAGGGTCTCCCGGATAAAAGAACAACTTGAAGCTGTGGGAGAAGATATAGAGATTGCAGAAGGGGTAATGACCACTCTTAATGGCCTTCCTAGGTCATGGGATTCCTTCATCCAAGGAATTTGTGCTAGAAGGAAACTTATCACCTTCGGTAGGTTGTGGGAAGAATGCTCACAAGAAGAAGCTCGAATTGTAGCTCAAGAAGAGAAGATGGGGAATGAATAGAAAGCTCTCATAGCACATTCCAAGAAATATGATGATAAGAAGGGACATCATCACAGTAAGAAAGAAAAGCACCACCATCAGAACCAGAGGGGTGGCTTCAGATCTCGAAGGAATACATCCAATGATCGATGCTTCACATGTGATGAAAAGGGGCACTATGCCAGGGATTGTCCCAGAAACAACAAAGATGGCTCCCACAAGAAAAAGAAGAACATCAAAAGAAAACATCATGCTCATGCTGCAAAGGATGATGAACCTCCCGGGAAGAGGGCTAGGGAAGAAAATGAAGATTCTTCAAGTGATGAAGAGTATGTTTTAATTTCTGCCCTCACTGGTACCATTACTCATGGAAGTAATGATTGGCTTATAGATAGTGGGGCTTCCAAACACATGACAGGATTCAAGGAATCCTTTATGAATCTATTTGAACATGAATCACCCCACAAGGTGAAACTTGGGCATGACTACCAATATCCCATAAAAGGAAGTGGTGACTCCTCTTACAAGATAGACTTGGAAAGTCTATGAAGATGAAAGATGTACTATATGTTCCAAGTCTCAAGAAGAATCTACTCTCCATATCTGCATTAGATGCAAAAGGCATGAGGGTTGCATTTGTAGATGGCCAAGTCCTAATGTGGCCAAAGGGTAAGACTATAAATGATGCAGTGGTGATTGGAGAGCAAGAGGGAGGATTATACAAATTGAAAGGCCAACCAAAACAAGCCATGGTCCATGATTTGGTAGAGCCAAGTGAACTTTGGCATAGAAGGCTTGCACACATGCACTATATGGCATTACTAATTGCAAGAAAAGTTGTAGAAGGTCTTCCTGAAATCCAGACAAAGCATGAAGGCATTTTCAAAGGTTGTGCAAAGGGAAAGAACACAAAGAAGACATTTCCAAGAAGTGAAAGCAAGGCAAAAAGAATCTTGGAAATCATCCACTCTGATGTATGCGGTTCGGTGTCATCTAGCTCTCTAAGTGGGTATGTATACTATGTTTCCTTCATTGATGATTTCTCTAGGAAGACTTGGGTTTACTTCTTGAAGAACAAAGATGAAGTATTCAGTAAATTCAAGGAATTCAAAGCCTTGATAGAAAACCACACTGAAAAGGAGATCAATGGTGGATAATTCACTTCAGCAGACTTCAAGAAAGCTATGCAGTGATTCAGGGATTAAGAGGGATTTTACCACTCCTTACATTTTACAACAAAAAGGAGTAGAAGAAGCTACTTCAGAATAGGACTCCAGCAACTCCTGCAAGGAAGCAAAGATTCAAAGGGCATCCACCCAACAAACAAACAAAGATAAGTATTTGAATTGCCATTTCTTGTATATCTTATTATTTAAATAATATTGTTCAATGATGTATATACTTATGTTTCTAGACTTAGGTTGTATATTATGCGTATTAGAATAATTGCATTAATGAACAGTATACTACTAATATGCATGTGATGGGTAAGTGGCCTATGGCACTGTGCAACAATCCATTGCTACTTATCTAGAATGAAACCTCTTTGCTAACATGTTGGGAGTTGTGCACACTCTTAACAATGTTTTGGTAGAGATGGAAGGCATCTAGAAAGTTACGGGATATGGATAAATGTTGTATTGGATAAGATAATTGCATGACTGTATGACATATGCCTTCATGTGTAATACTTTGTTCTGTAAACTATGAGAAGTCTCTAATCATGCAATTGAATTTGACTTGTAGGAAAGATCATGTACAATCACCTACAAAAGAATGACTACAACATTTGTTCCAGCAATGAAGTTCAAACTATCTATTGAAGATATTGAAGAATATGAAGTTCCTAGGATACGATATGCAGTAATAGAAGAATGCCATGATCGAGGAGTACCAGTCGATCATGAAGACTGATGTTTGGGATGTGGTCCCAAGACCAGATGGGAAGTCTGTAGTGACTTCCAAGTGGATCTATAAGATCAAGCAGGCTGCAGATGACAGCATAGAAAAATATAAAGCAAGGTTTGTAGCTCATGGCTTCTCCCAGAAAGAAGGAATTGATTATGAAGAGACCTTTGCTCCTATGGCCAGATACACTTCCATTAGATCAGTACTTGCTCTAGTTGTAGTGATGAAATGGAAGGTACACCAGATGGATGTCAAGACAGCTTTCTTGAATGGTGTAGTTAAAGAGGAAGTGTATGTGGAGCAACCACTCGGGTTTGAGATACATGACCGAGAGTCACATGTGTGCAAACTGAAGAAATCCCTCTATGGTTTGAAACAGGCACTCAGTACCTGGTATGGCAGGATAGATGGCTTCCTATCTAGTTTTTGCTTTACAAAGAGTAAAGCGGATTCCAACCTTTAATACAAGGTTGAGGAAGTCAATCTAGTGATACTACTATTGTACGTGGATGACCTGTTTGTAACAGGTGAGGATAGATTGATTGCCAACATAAAGAGGAAGCTTGTTGGTGAGTTCGAGATGAAGGACTTAGGTATGATGCACTACTTTCTGTTAAATTTTGAGCATTAATTCACAATACTCTAGGATCTTTACTGAGAGAATAACATGTACAGTATATCAATGCATATCATTCATAACAAGCATGTCAATCATCACAAGAATCAAAAGCATGAGAGACAAGAGACACAGAGTTTCCATGGGGAAAACCCTAAGGGGAAAAACCCCACAACTTCCTCAAAGATAGAGAGAGAAATGGCTCAACCAAAGTACAACCAAAATACACAGAGATAGTCTCCTAGTAGCAGATGATCCTCCTCCTCACTAGTGCACCACTTTCTGAGTGAGAGAAGTGTGAGTTTCTGAGTGATCAAAATATAGATCTCCCGATCTCTATTTATACTTGTCTATTTTCCTAGTGACCTTATGGGGCCGACTTGTCTAGCTAGGTACATAAATCATATAATATATATTTCAGGGCTGACCCCACACATGGTGGTCTAATAACCCATCGGCAAGTTCACACACTTGTGACACTTGTCAATTCACATGACGACACTTCCTTATAGAGGAATAACACATCTCTTATAAGGGTACAATAAATATATATGAAATACATAGATGAAATACATTCCGAAGTTACATATACATCAACACTCCCTCTTAACTAGGAAGCTATTTCTCGACACAAATCTGCTAGCACAAGTCTTCTTCTCTGGATCATTGTCATCGATGCATCGTTATCATCATCGTCACTGCTGCTGCTATCTCAACCAATCTCTGAATCTACTCATCATAGGAAGTTCTACAGAGCTAGTCCTTTTTCATACTCGATGTAGGTCCACCACCTACAGGTCTTCATCATCTGTGCGAATGGTCTGATAGAGGTGGTCTTTTAGGACTAATTTTATGTGCGGATGCAATACTAGAAAGAGCATCCCAGGAACATTTATGTGCCTAAGCATGATCGACAAGATCTCTAAAGAGCATCCTAGGAACATTACATGCATCTCCTTCACAATACCTTTAAAGAGCATCCCAGGAACATTTATGTGCCGTAGCATAACCGGCAAGATCTCTAAAGAGCATCCCAGGACATATTACGAGCACACAGCTCAACCTCTCGGATCTCCAGGACTGATTACATGTGAATAGACAATACCTTTAAAGAGCATCCCAGGAACATTTATGTGCCGCAGCACGACCGACAAGATCTCTAAAGAGCATCCCAGGACTTATTACGGGCACACAGCTCAACCTATCAGATCTCTAGGACTAATTACATGTCTCCATAGTAATACCTCATCCCAGGACTGATTACGAGCACACAGCTCAACCTATTGGATTTCTGAGGACTGATTACATACTACATAGCAATACCTCATCCTAAGACTGATTACGAGCACATGGCTCAACCTATCGAATTTCAGAGGACTGATTACATGCTATTTGCACAACCTACCACATATCATCTCTGACCTCCAAGTATCAACCTGATACTCATGATCCAACGAATCATCATCGCACGAAGCATCATCCTGATGCTCATGATCATACTGATTATCATCACTGTACCGTCCTAGTACATATCATCTGGAGCAACATACTGAAGCTCATCATCATGATCATCCTGATCATACAATGCATCCACCTGATGCATACCAAGTATCTACCTGATACATATCATCATACATGATCCACCTGATCATACAATGTATCCACCTGATACATACATAGATACATGATCCACACAATGCATCTAACTGATATATATCAACATACATGACCTACCTAATCATACACAGTATCCACCTGATACATATACAGATACATGGTCCAAGCATCCAACATGATGCATATACAAAATACATACAAATGATCCAACTGATCATATCCAGCATCAACCTAATGCATATACAAAGCAGTAACTAGAGCATCGTCTTGATGCTCATTATCCAGTGCTTACATCCACAGCCATGTGAAGGATCCTCCTTCTAGCATGCTTGGAATGGCTTCAACAAATGTGTCCATCACTTCTTCCTCGAAGTGTCGTCGATCTGAAGAACACCAAGCCTCTCCCTGAAGTACTTGAACTTCACTATGGCTAGTGGCTTCGTCAGTACATCTACAATTTGCTCGTCCATCGCAACATACAGGAGCTTCACTGCTCCTCTCTGCACCATATCCCTGATATAGTGATATTTGATCTCTATGTGTTTCAACCTGTCATGAAACACTGGCTTCTTAGATAGCTTCACACAACTCTGGTTATCACAGAAGATACCAGTAGCATCCAATGGGAGATCAAATAACTTAGACAGTAGCTTCCGAAGCCATACTACCTCACAACTAGCCGAACAGGCTGCAACATACTTTTCCTCGGCCATACTCAGTGCTACGCAAGACTGCTTCCTGCTAAACCAAGAGATCACACCTGATCCCATACTGAAGCAACACCCAAATGTGCTCTTCCTATTTGCAGCACTTCCTGCCCAATTTGAATCAACATAAACTTCCAGGTTAAACTTTTGATTCACTTCATACTTGAGCCCATAATCAACTGTACCCTTCAAGTACATCAAGGACCCAATCATCTGACGATACATAGAGATATCAACTGGCTCAGATGAAGCATCACACAGAAGCTTCAGATTCGATGCCATAGGTGTGGCCATGGCCTTGCAATCCATCATCCCGAACCTCTTCAGGATATCTACAGTATACTTCCCTTGTCTAAGGAAAATAGTGCATCATCCCCAAGTCCTTCATATCGAATTTGGAAGCAAGCTTCCTCTTTGTATCTGCAATCAATCTGTCATCTCCTATTACAAATAGGTCATCCACATATAGGAGTAGAATCACAGGATTCCCTTCCTCAACCTTGTAGTAAAGGTTGGATTCCGCTTTACTCTTGGTAAAGCCCAAACTAGATAGGAAATTGTCCATCCTACCATACCAAGTTCTGGGAGTTTGCTTCAAGCCATACAAGGATTTCTTCAATCTGCATACATATGACTCCCTGTCATGTATTTCAAAACCAAGTGGCTGCTCCACATATACTTCCTCTTCAACTACACCATTCAAGAAAGCTGTCTTGAAATCCATCTGGTGTATCTTCCATTTCATCACTTTTATACATTTCTATGCTGCCATCTACATCATGCTTGATCTTGTAGATCCTCTTGGAAGTCATAACAAACTTCCCTTCAGGTCTTGGGACTACATCCCAAACATAATTCTTCCTGATCAACGGATCATGGCATTCTCCCCATATCCTAGGAACTTCAATATCTTCAATAGATAATCTTGTTGCTGAACAAATGTTGTAGTTCTTCTTTTGTAGGTGATGGCATACAATCTTTCCTACAAGACAAGTTAAATTGCATGATTAGAAACATCTCATAGTTTTTCAGAACAAATTCTTACCCATAAAGAAATATGTCATACAGTCATGCAATTATTTTAGCCAATGCTTCAATACAACATTCATCCATATTCTTTAACTTTCTAGATGCCTTCCAATCTCTACCAGAACATTGTTAAGAGTTTGCACTACTCCCAACATGCCATCAAAGAGGTTTCATTCTAGATAAGTAGCAATGGAATTTTGTATAGTGCCATAGGCCACTTACCCATGTATATTAGTAGTATACTGTTCATCAATGCAACTATTCTAATATGCATAATACACAACCTAATTCTAGGAACATGAGTATATACATTATTGAACAATATTATTAAACAAACAAATATGCAAGAAATGACAATTAAAATACTTATCTTTGATTGTTTGTTGGGTGGACTCCCTCTGAGTCTTTGCTTCCTTGAAGGAGCTGCTGGAGTCCTAATCTGAAGTAGCTTCTTCTACATCTTTCTGTTGTGGAATGTAGAGAGATGGTCAACTCCCTCTGAATATCTGCATCCTTGCAGAAACCACTGGAATGTGCTCCCTCTTGATCTTTGCTTCCTAGATTACATGTTCTTGAACTTATATTCATTCTCGATCCCTATGCATTCTTATTAGTACCATTATTGTGTTATCCTAGAGGTCTCATACATAATCAAACATTCATTAGTATAATCTTAATATTATCAAAACACAATAATCTCAAGCATGTATAGTCAGAATCATTTCAAACATAAATAATAAGCATTCTTATGGTTAGTCAAAAGCATAATATACCTAAACCCGTGATTACCCAAACCTATGACTCTTCTGGTTAGTCATATCATTAATTAAGGTAAGAAACATAATATTCATAAGCCCTAGATTACTCAAACTTGTAACTTCAAGAGTAATCATTATCAATCATACAAAAGTATACAATAACAAAAACATACCTGGTCATCATATTTGCTATTTATGTCTAGCAATGTGTTCTTGTTCTCTTAAATGACCTCCATAACTCATTAGTTAACCTTTGCAAAAACAAATTATACATACCTCTATGTGATCCATGACTATGGATGAATCTTTGTCTTCATAGCATGTTCAAGTTGTCCCTTTAATTTGTACAATCCTCCCTCTTGCTCTCCAAACACCACTGCATCATCAATAGTTTTACCCTTTGGCCACATTAGGACTTGGCCATCCACAAATGCAACCCTCATGCCTTTTGCATCCAATGCAAAGATGGAGAGAAGATTCTTCTTGAGTCCAGGTACATAAAGAACTTCTTTCATCTTCAAAGACTTTCCAGAATCTAGGTTGTAGGAGGCTTCACCACTTCCTTTGATAGGGTATTGATAATCATCCCCAAGTTTCACCTTATGGAGTGACTCATGTTCAGATAGGTTTATGAAAGATTCTTTAAACTCAGTCATGTGTTTGGAAGCCCCACTGTCAATTAACCAATCATTACAACCATGAGAGATAGTACCTGTGACAGAAGAGATTAGAACATACTCTTCTTCACTTGATGAGTCATCATCACTTTCTGCCCTAGCTTTCTTCTTTGGAGGTTCATCATCTTCAGCAGCATGAGCATGGAACTTTCTCTTGCTTCCCTTCTTCTTCTTGTTGGAGTTGTTGTAATCCCTTTTGTTCTTGGGACATTCTGAAGCAAAGTGACCTTTCTCATTACAATTGAAACACCTTAGATCTTTCTTATCTTTGTGATAAGGATGAGAAGATTTCTTCTTGTGATGGGATGGCTCCCTCTTGAACTTGCCTTTCTTGGTGTGTACTGTGAGGGCTTGATCTTCATTTCCCATATTTTCTTCTCTTTCCACAAGCCTTGCTTCTTCTTGGGAGCATTCCTCCCACAGTCTACTGAAGGAGATTAATTTCTTCCTTGCACAGATCCCTTGGATAAAAGAGTCCCATGACCTAGGTAGGCCATTCAAAGTGGTCATAACAATTTCACCATTCTCCACCATTTCATCTACAGCTTCAAGTTGTTCCTTGATCTGAGAGACCTTGGAGAAATAGGATTGAATGGTTTCTCCATTCGACATCTTGACCCCTTTCAATTGATTCCGCAGGGTCATCTTCCGATTTATGTTCTTTCCTTCAAGTAGCTTGGTCAAAGAGTCAAACATCTATTTGGTTGTCTTCAGGGATGACACATGTGGTATGAGATGGTCTTTGATAGAATCAACAATGATTCTCTTTGCCTTGACCAAGTTCTTCTTATGCAATATTTTAGCCTCTTCATCCTCTGGGATAGGGATGTCTTCTTTTACATATGAGTCCAACTCATTCTCTTCCAGGATTAACCTAATCTTATACTTCCAGGATCGGAAGTTATCAGCTCCTTCAAGCTTATCCTCAAGCTTGGTGTGGTGAGACATCTTAAAGAGTACTTCAAATGGAAATAGAAAAGATTTATGTCTTATTGCTGAAAACTAGATCTGGTCCCAGATTAGGGTTTGTTAGAGAAAGCCTAAAAATTCAAAATGTGAATTTCAACTTTCCAAAAGGATAGAAAGATGTGCCTTGATGAGCTGATCAACCTGGTGTATTCAGAATTTTAGATCTGCAAAGCTACACCCTTCAAAACTACCTTTCTGTCTTCCCAGATTCACTAAGGAGATCCCTGAATTAGGGTTTGAGTTTCCTGGAGATCTACCCAGCCAAAAATCTCGATCCAAAGCTCTAAACTTCGATTTTTGCAAGGAGCTTCCAACTATGTCTTTAGATTTCAGAAATTCCTATTTTTATGGAAACCCTAATTTTTAGGGCCAAATATGAAAAGGCTCAGAATTGAATTCTGATTGGACAGATAGATTCTCCTTGATGAGTAGAGTCAACCTACTATACTACTTTTCCAAAATCTGTGGAGAGAAACCCAATAAACAAGAAACCCTAGTTTTCGTCACTGCACAATGTCTTCTTCTCAGGTTAGCTCTGATACCATGTTAAATTTTGAGCATTAATTCACAATACTCTAGGATCTTTACTGAGAGAATAACATGTACAGTATATCAATGCATATCAATCATAACAAGCATGTCAATCATCACAAGAATCAAAAGCATGAGAGACAAGAGACACAGAGTTTCTGTGGGCAAAACCCTAAGGTGAAAAACCCCACAACTTCCTCAGAGATAGAGAGAGCAATGGCTCAACCAAAGTACAACAAAAATACACATAGATAGTCTCCTAGTAGCATATGATCCTCCTCCTCACTAGTGCGCCACTTTCTGAGTGAGATAAGTGTGAGTTTCTGAGTGATCAAAATAGAGATCTCCCGATCTCTATTTATACTTGTTTGTTTGCTCAGTGACCTTATGGGGCCGACTTGTCTATCTAGGTACATCAACCATATAATATATATTTCAAGGCCGACCCCACACATGGTGGTCTAATAACCCATCGGCAAGTTCACACACTTGCGACACTTGTCAATACACATGACGACACTTCCTTATAGAGGAATAACACATCTCTTATAAGGGTACAATAAATATATATGAAATACATAAATGAAATACATTCCAAAGTTACATATACATCAACACTTTCTTGGTATGTAGGTGTGGCAGAGTGCAGATGGAATCTTCCTTGGACAAGGGAAGTATGCAGTAGAGATCCTAAAGAGGTTCGGGATGATGGACTGTAAGGATATGGCCACACCTATGGCATCGAAACTGAAGCTTTTGTGTGATGCTTCTTCTGAGCCGGTTGATGCTACGATGTGTCATCAGATGATTGTGTCCTTGATGTACCTGATGAATACGAGACCAGATATCTACTTTGCGGTGAACACCTCGATCCAGTACTTGACAGATCCGAGACATGTTCACCTGATAGTTGCAAATCATATTATGAGGTACTTGAAGGGTACAGTTGACTATGGGCTCAAGTATGAGGCAAATCAAAAGTTTAACCTGGAGGGTTATGTTGATTCGGACTGGGCAGGCAGTTCCATTGATCAGAAGAGCACTTTAGGGTGCTACTTCAGTATGGGATCCAGTATGATCTCTTGGTTTACCAGGAAGCAGTCCTGTGTGGCACTGAGTACAACCAAAGCAGAGTATGTCGCAGCTTGTTCGGCCAGTTGTGAGGCAGTATGGCTTAGGAAGCTACTGTCTGATTTGTTTGATCTCTAGCTGAGTGCTACTTGTATATATTGCGACAACCAGAGTTGTGTGAAGTTGTCGGAGAACCCAGTGTTCCATGACAAGTTGAAGCACATTGAGATCAAGTATCACTATATAAGGGATATGGTGCAGAGAGGAGCAGTGAAGCTCCTACATGTTGCGACGGATGAGCAGATAGCCGATGTGTTGACCAAGCCGCTGGCCAAAGTGAAGTTTGAATACTTCAGAAAGAGACTTGGTGTACTTCAGATCGAGATTCCCCCAAAGGGAAGTGATGACTCCGGAGACACAAATGCACATGAGCCATTCTCACATAGTGGTAGGTATGGTCCTCCTATGGTGAGATGTAAGGGTT
Source organism: Larix kaempferi (assembly GCA_027924585.1). Taxonomy (NCBI): domain Eukaryota; kingdom Viridiplantae; phylum Streptophyta; class Pinopsida; order Pinales; family Pinaceae; genus Larix; species Larix kaempferi. Next base: position 4,115,349 of record BSBM01000104.1, read on the forward strand.
GGGGCCATTCTCACATGGTGGTAGGTATGGTCCTCCCATGGCGCAGATGTAAGGGTTGGGCCATTCTCACATGGTGGTAGGTATGGTCCTCCCATGGTGAGATATAAGGGCTGTTGGGATTTTTCGACATGATGGTAGGTAGTTCCTTCCATGGTGACATGGTGATAGGAGAGTCCTCTCATGGTCGTTGATGTAATGGCCGATATTTTTCAACATGATGGCAGGTAGTTCCTTCCATGGTGACATGGTGATAGGAGAGTCCTCTCATGGTCGTTGATGTAATTATTGTGCCTTTTCGACATGATGGTAGGTAGGTCCTCCCATGTAGACATGGTGGTAGGTAAGTCCTCTCATGGTTGTGATGTAAGTGTTGAGCCATTCCTGGATGGTGGTAGGTCGGTCCTCCCATGCCAGTGTATATAAGTGTTGTGTGAGGTGCATCTGGGTTGTGCTCCATGGATGATGACGGTGATCTGAAGACAATGATGTGACAGTATGGTACACAGGTTTTGCAGAGGCATGTGATCAGTCCTGAGATGCTCTTGCAGGTTTTTCATAGGCAGTGTAATTAGTCTTGGGAGATCTTGTAGGTTTTGCAAAAGCAGTATAATCAGTCCTGTGTTGTACCTACTTGATGGCTTGCTCGCAGAGATTTTGATGATGTTCATCCAGCATGAAAAAGGGTTGGCTCTGTAGATGATGAAGACCTGTAGGTGGCGGGCCTACATCTAGTATGAAAAAGGACTGGCTCTGTAGAACTTCCTATGACGAGTAGATTGGAGATTGATTGAGATAGCAGTAGCAGTGATGATGACGATGACTCGACGACGATGATTTGATGATGATGTTCTAGTGACGATGATCCAAAGAAGAAGACTTGTGCTAGTAGATCTGTGTCGAGAAATACCTTCCTAGTTAAGAGGGAGTGTTGATGTATATGTAACTTTGGAATGTATTTCACCTATGTATATTGTAGTCCTATAGAGATGGTATTATTCCTCTATACGGAAGTGTCGTCATTTGTATTGACAAGTGTCGCAAGTGTCGTAACTTGCTGTGATGGGTTATTAGACCACCAAGTGTGGGGTCAGCCCGGATTAATGTAACCATGGGTTATTAGACTGAGTTAGACAAGTTGGCCATGTTAGTTTATTGGAAAGGATGGGACAAGTATAAATACAAATCGGGAGATCTCTATTTGATCATCTCATTACTCACTCTTACATCACTCGGAAAGTGGTGCACTAGTTGAGGAGGAGGAGTAGCTGCTACCAGAAGACTATCTCTTGTACTTTGGATGTATCATTGCTCTTTCTATCTCTGAGGAATTTGTGGGGTTTTTCTCCTTTATGGTTTTCCCCAGTGAAACTTTGTGTGTCCATTGTCTTATGTGATTGCTTGGTATGCTTGATACTTGCATGCTATGATTGATATGCTGTACATGTTATTACCTCAGTAAAGATCCTAGAGTATGTTGAATTAATTCTCAAAATCTAATAGACTTGCTTTCCATTTACTGGCGGTTTTAGGTCAAGGATAACTTTAATCTTTGCATAATCGACTTTGATCCCTTCTTTACACACAATATGTCCAAGTAATATATCGATTGGAGTTGCAAAGATGCACTTTTTAATATTCAGTGATAGTTGAATTTGTCGACATCGTTCTAACATCAAACGAAGATAGTGGATATGATCCTCAGGAGTGAGCAAATTGTCAAATCATCGAAGTAGAAATCCATAGTTTTATATATGTGTTTTTAGAATGCTTTGACAACTTTTCTGGAGAATACTGTTGGTACATTATTTAGTCCAAAGGGCATAACTTTATAGGAAAATGATCTAAACTCGCAAACAAATGTCATTTTATGTTGATATTCCTTTGCAATAGGTACTTGATTATAGCCTGAGAATTCGTCAGTGAAAGAGTAGCATTCATGTCCTGCAACTTCGTTGATAATTTCATCGGTGAAAGGTGTAGGGAATGGGACGGGTAATGTCACTTTATTCAATCCTATGAAGTCGACACAGATTCTTAATTTTTTCAGATCGTGTTCTTTGGATGGACGACCATAGGGATATCCAATTTAGAATGATCGACTCGGTAGATGATTCTTCCAGCAAGAATATTTTCAATTTCCTTTTTGACTATGTCCTTATATTTGTGTGCCAATTTATAAGGTTGTTTCTTAATAGTATTGGCATCTGGTTTCATGTTGATCTTCATTTCTCCCATTTCTCGGACTAATCCTTTTAAAGATTTGTAGTATCATGCAAAGACATCCTAATATTCTTTCAATAAATTAGTAATATTGGCAACTTGTTGGTCGTACCAGTAATCTCCAATCTTTTCCATTTTCGATTGGTAGTCATTTGAGATGTCAACTTATTTTACTTTGATTTCCACGTCCATCCATTCAGGTGCTCTTTTTTCATTGATATTTCTCTCTCCTTCCTTGAATTTTGTAAATGCCTAGGGAAAGTCACTTTCATTCAATATTTCAAGTTCTATTTTTTCTTCTGTGCTAATTTTCATCAAAGTTTTTATCATCTTTTGAAAATTAGGGTGATGTCTTTTCCATTGGAAACTCTTGCCTAGTGTTTTATCATTTTCAATCTCTAATCGTGTCGATCAGCATATTGGTCTTGTTGTGATATTGTTGCAAGTTGGATGAGGTTGTCCTGTCGACGTCGACATAGTAGGCTCGTTCGTTGGTTGCAAAAAAAAATATTTGCTCGACTACGTCTCTTGTGTTCTCTTCTTCTGGGATGAAAGAAAAAACTTTGATGAAATTTTGTTTGAGTTCTGTCCAATTGAATGTTTCTCCCCTAGCTTCTTCCATTTTGTACCACTTGCTTGGTATATCTTTGAGTGTATTCGGAAAAACATGTGGATACAATATTTCATCTCGATATCTAACTCGTTTCCACTCACTTTCACATATGATGATATGGCGGGTTGGATCTTGTCCTTGCGTGAATTTAGGTATCATAACTTGTGATGTCATCTTCTTTCCTCTGAATCATTCAATAAAGTTTGTGGAAGAAATGGTCCAAGTATGAAGATGATATTGATGCATGTCCCACCATCTTGTTGATTTTCCAGTAAATGTTTTGATTAGAGTCTACAATCGACTCTGGTCACTGAAATTTTTATATACTTCCTCAATATGAGCAGACAGAGAATCTCATTCTTTATATCGAAGGGGTGGAATACTAATTGGTTCCTTCTTTGTTGGAATGATAGTCAGATATTCTCTTATTTTATTCTCAAATATTTTTGGGATGACAAATATAATGAAACATTGTTGCGTTCTTTTTCTGGGAATAACTTCGACAAACCAACAATCACGAGCTTGTGCTTCATAATTTTCAATTTGCTAGTCATACAACTCTGAGTCGGAATTGTACCTAGCAGACAAAGGACTCCCCAGGTGTAGTTATCCATGATTATTGGGTTCGATGAAATCTTCATTTTTGTGGACTATATGATATAGGCGTCGGATATCTTCATCATGATAATCAGTTTCATCCCATGGATTTCCTTGGGATGTATTGATAGGTACAATTACTTTCTTTTTGTCTCCTTTGAGTTTAATCCTTTCTTTTTCCATTCATATTGATACTTTCATTTTTCATCCCCAAGGTCGTTCGACTAGTGCTGGAAAATATTTAGCTCCTTCTCATGGATCAATAATTTCAAAGTCGATATGTGTGATAATACCCATGATTGATGTTTTTACATTCCAGCACACACCAATAGGTTCAATTATTCCTTGGTTGGCTAATTTGAGATAGATTCCCGATTCTTCAAGTCATGGTCAACCAATACTTTCCCATGTCGATCTGGTCATTGTATTTTCTTTCGAACCAAAGTTGAGGACAACTTGGGAAATATGAAATCCATCAACTTCCATATCAACAAGGGGATCCATATTGGTTTTTTCTTTATGGTTTAGGTTGCACAACGTTTTAGTTACCTTTTTATTTTGAGCATTATTTTTTATGAGATACATTAAGTCAATCAACCATGCCACGGCTTCTTCTTTCATTAGGGGGCGGAGTAAATCATTAAGTGCTTTAGTATTATGTTCTTCCTTTATTTCTTCAGCTGCAATTTGTGAAAATATTTCCGATGTATTTTTAAATATTTATTTTTGCTTCAATGGATTAGGATAGTCTTCTTGCTTATTTTGCAGTCATGTGACCTAAGGGTTATTCCCTCCAGTTTTTGTGCCTTGTCTAGTGATTATATGAAATTTTTTAGTACTCCAAGCTTCATTCTTAGAAACACAAGACAAAATGTTAACAATTTTTCTTTTATTGAGAGCATCTAACATTATAGGGAACTCTTCAATATTGTGCTCCCCCACTCCACACTTCGTACCAAAATTTTAATTTTGTCTTGTCCTTCCAGGGGCAATCAATACTTAAATGATATTCACCGAAACATACATAGAAGCACGGTCGACTTCGACCTGGTGGTCGGTATCCCTGATTATTATAATTTCTTCCTCAACCATTGTATCCTCCTTGCCGTTTGTTTCCATTGTTGCAAGAGTTTTTATTGTGATTGTCCCGACCTCTTTGATCGATTGTGTGCATCTGGTAGATTATGTGGTGATTGGATTTGGTCTTTAAATTCTTTATACATTATATCATCATATGTTGTTTCGTTCGACAAATTCCACACCAATTTAGCTTAACATTGTCAACATTATATGGACAATCTTGTATTCAAATGTGGCTTAAATATTTCACATATGTCGCAGAAGTAAGTCGCCTAAACCGACTGGAAAGTCTCTGGATTTCTTTCTTCTACGAATGTAGTTGGTCTTTCTTCTCATGTCACTTTGATGAACATTGTAATAATTGTGGTAACTTATCCTATCATCATGTGGGAATTCGTCTTAAGTGTGTCCTTCATTAGAGCATTTGGTGCACGATAGGCCATTACTTCGCAGAGTCAAATGTTGCATCGATTTCTCCATCCTCTCGATTATATCTTGCAACTAATTGTCGATGGTGTGATTCGCATGGTTTGAGTTTGATTCAATTTTTAATGCTTTCTTTAGGGCGTCTTCATAAGCTGTGTGGTCATGCATCAACCACGGAGTTCTAATTCTTTCAGCTAGACCATCGACAAAAAAATGAATTACTACAGCAAGGTATATCTTGGTGGGAATTTGACCTAGGATATCTTTAAATATTCTATCATATTCTTAGACTGATTATCCCACTCTTTGTTTAATCTATTTCAGGTGGTGGCCTTCCAAATTCTTTGAATCGTCGACCTTGAAGTGGTCTAGAAAGGCGTCTTTTATCTATTTCTTTGTTTTTGGACCTTCTTCCAAAAAATTCATATACCACATGAGCGCACAATTTCTAAGCCCACCTACAAACTGTGCTATTTGTTTATTTTCATCGTTAATTAGGTTATCTTGCTACAAGGCTTCACACACAAACCAATGTTTCTTGGGATCACCATCTCCTTCAAAAATATGAGTATTTATTGGAAGTCGCACAACCATATTGCTACTTTTGTGAGTTTTAGGACTTACTGACTGATTATGAAAATGACTTACTATTAGATGACTACTGGTGACTTGTGTTGGATGCGACTACTACCACTTGAAGTGCATTTCTTCTACATACACCTCTTTTTCAGGTCGGAGCTCTAATGATTTGGTTGGTTCTATCAATAATGTTGCTAGTAGGGGGGGTACTTCGATGTGTTTTAAATAAAATAAATTAAAGGAGTGTCTTCCAAACTCAGTGTGAATGTAATCTAGTTACCCCGTTCTGGTCGTTGGATCATCAATCTCTCTACAATCCTTCCACATTGGTAGATAGTCGATCCCATATACTGATATTTTATGGTTGTAATCCCATGCCGCGCTAAACTATTTTTCGAATGGTCATCCCAGTCGTCATTATCATAGGTACAGAACTGACGGGAGTTGAATAATTCAAAATTGCGATACACAAGGTCTAGGGGGTCAACGCCATTTCTTTTGACTGCTCTTCAAATGTCGGTGCCTCACATTCTTCTTCAATTGGTCGACTTTCCCTCGAATCAGGTAGGACTTTTGGCTGCTCGATCATTTCTTCTGACTTCTTCATACTTCCCTTAATTTGCAACGGACTGGAAATCTCCCTCAACTGCTCTTGTTGTCTGTATATTTTTTCTCTATCTATTCTTTGTATGTCTGCGGTTTTCTTGTGGATGACTAGACATTTACTTCATCATAGCAGAATTGAATTTTTAGAGGCCTTCATTTTTTTCTTCGTTGAGTAAACTTATACTTGTTTATTCAGAACACATCTTCAATGACCCCCCCATTACTGCCCCGACTCTTATTGGTTAACGGATGGGATGTCGGCAATGGTCGTCATTTTTTTAGAAAATACTCCCATTTTTGTTCGTTGATGAACCATTCCCACTATTTTTGTTTCTTTTCCCAATGCATTGTTGCGTCCTTTTCTAATGGCGGTTGAGGTTGGACGATGTGTCCGACGCCATTCTCAATCAAAAATTTGTATAGAAAACTTGGTACGGAGCATAAAAATCCTTCATGGAGATCAGTGTAAAAGTTACGTCGAATTTGGTCAACAAATACTCTTTCCTCAATGGTATGTTCTTCACAAAATTCATCGCATATTTTTCCGAACCATTCGTACAATTGTTTCCTTCCTCCGTTATAGATCTTTTGCATCAACATTTTTTCATTATGGACGTCCAATTTGGTCATGAACATCGATCATGAACTTCTTTATTTCGCAAGGAATAGTCTCTATAAATTTTTCATGGGCTTCAGTAAAGTATTTATCCCTTTCGTGCTCTATTTTGAGCTTGTTCCGTCATGCATAGTTTTGAATGTAGTTTTCTTCTTTCTTGTCCCTCCACTCTCATATCTCTCTTTATGTTATCATTTATGCATCGTCAACATTTCTTCACAATTGTGTACTACCGGCAACAGAACCAACATTGTATTCTAGGGGATTGCATCGATTACTAGTAGTACAATATATTAATATGAAGGAAGATTCACATACACACATACATTATATAAACATACATAAGAGAGTAAGTGGGACAGCAGCAACAAGATTTTGTATTAATGGGAGAAAAATAGAGTACAATATCAATGCAGAGATATCTTTGTTGTCGGCTCTGCAAAATATTTATATTGATTACCAACAATTATTCAGTTACAACTGATTGGTCAGTCAAATAACCAACCGACGGCTTTGGGTCAATCATAGTCGATGGAGGACCTAGTCATCCAATCGACTAAGCTCCTCCAACAAACCCCCTCCTTATGAAAACAATGACAACTTGTAATTATTGAAGAAAGTTTATCATGATATTTATAAAGGGATGTGACATGTTTTAAAACTAGATTATTTATATAAGGGAATCAATTTTGCACCTAAATAAACTTTGGATGCAATAAATAATACTCAACTTTGTGATGGAAGTCATTTGTTTTATGTCAATAATCCTTCTAGGTTACACAAATCGTGATAGCTTATTTTTTATTAAGCTCTGGATAAAGAGGAAACTTGTTACTTTAGTTTTTAATAATAAATACATGGATATCCCATCTCAAATAAATGTGGTAGTGAAGAAGTAGAATCCACCTATAATAATACATCATAAACCCTATTATGGGTTGGGCTTAGAAAACTTTGAGTCAAGTACACTCCATTTAAATTATATTTCGAAATATATCTTTGAGAAAACCCTTCTTAAGTCATGGAAGTGTCAAGTTTAACATACAAATATGGCAAGGATATACATTCAAGACTATAATACAATTAATTTTTAGACCATTCTACCATGTTAATATCACCAGTACCATACTACAACAACCAACACCCTTCTTATGAAAACATTAACAACTTGTAACTTTTGTATATAATGGATCATGATATCCGGAAGTGGATGTGACATGTTCTAAAAATATATTATTTATATATTGGAATCGATTTTTCACCTAAAGAAACTTTGGATGCAATAAATAATACCCAACTTTGTGATGGAAGGAATCTACTTTATATCAATAATCCTACTAGGTTACACAAAGCATGCTAGCTTATTCTTTATTAAGCTCTAGCTAAAGAAGGAACTTGTTAATGTAGTTTGTAATATTATAAACATAGAGGCCCCATCTCAAATAAATGTAGTAGTGAATAATCCACCTATAACAATACATCATAAACCTTACTCTGGGGCATAGAAAATATTGAAAATAAGTCAAACCTACTCCATTTTAATTATAATGTGAAATATTATCATTGAGAAACACCCACTTAATCATGGAAGTGTCAATTTTAACATACAAATAATATGGTAAGGATATCCACTGAATACTATAATATAGTTAAGTTTTAGACCATTCTACTATGTTAAGATCACCATCATGCTGCAACAAACAACCAACCCACTTCTTATGAAACATTGACAACTTGTAAATATTGTACATAGTTGATCATGATATTCATAAGGGGATGTAACATGTTCTAAAACTAGATTATTTATATAATGGAATCACTTTTGCACCTAAATAAACTTTGGATATAATAAATAATACCCAACTTTGTGCTGGAAGGCATTTGCTTTATGTTAATAATCCTACTAGGTTACACAAAGCACAATGGCTTATTCTTTATTAAGCTCTAGTTGATAAAGCAGGAACTTATTGGTGTAGTTTTTAATATTATAAACATCGATATCCCATCTCAAATGTGGTAGTGCAGAACTAGAATCCACCTATAATAATACCTCATATAGCCTACTATGGTTTATCTTAGAAAAGTCAAGTATATGTGCATATAATATAAATGTAAAGTCAATTTATCCATATCAATTATTTATAGAGATAAAGTATATTTAAAAATTTTACATTTTTACATGTGTGGTATGATCTTTAACAACCCATACTTATGGAATCATGATGCAATCTAATGACGGTCAAACATTGAGGCCTCTTCTAATCCAAATTCAATGCAATAGTAAAAGTTGGAAGAGAAAATTTAATTGGAAAACCTATTGCAACGCCATTTTTACTGATTATAAGAGATTCGTGGATTGCCTTTAAGATATGCAATTGAGAAATCTATTGACCTATAATAAGAAATTGATCTTCCAAATGTGGTGTTGCTCATGAATTGATTATTGGATAATGATGGGATCGAAACATGTTTTTTAGATTTTATGGATAAGGAGTACATTTGACCCTTACTTCTTTTGTGGATCTATAATTGATTTATTTTTTAATAAATATGGAAAATAAAGGATATGCATAAACTATTGGCTCTTAAACAAAATAACAATCATGAAGACCTGTCCATTATTGCACATCAAAAACATATTGATTCTTAACAAAATGGATTATCGAGACATTATATTTAGAAGAGCGTAAAGGTACTTAATACCATCCGTGTTTAATATGTCTTGTGTTGGGAACCTTCAAATCCTACCTATGATACTCATGTAATCATGGTTTCTTATATTTATATGTTTATATCAATAATTGTGTACAATGTAAATGATTTATATAAACTATTTTCATTTCACTACCACCTTGCATGCATTTTGTATATATGGATAAATGGAGAAGTAATTATTTGCTTCAATTCCCTCGAAACTATTATTAAAAACATAATTCTTTCATAACAAAATATAAATAAAACCTTCATATCATATAAAGAGTGCACACTTAGTTTAAAAAAAAACAATATTTAAACAATGAAAGGAACTATTACCCACATACTCTTTAGAAATTTCTTCTTGTCTCTTATCCAAGAGAGTTGCACATGTTAAAATACAAGTCTTAAGTACATTAGGTTAGGTGATTAAGAGTGTTTCTTAGGTGACTTAGGTTAGTTTATTAGGTGGATTACATGCATTAGGTTAATATCTAATGTGACTTAGGTGTGTAGATTAAAATTGACACTTTGAAATTTTGTGTATCTTATTAGTGTCACGAGCGTAAAAATACTAATACTTTAACTCTTTATATAATGTGAAATATCCAAGAAATTTATCTAATGTCACTTATCCATCCAATCCAAATAACATGTGAGAATCAATTCACCATCAAGATCTAAATCAAGAAGGAGATCTAATAAAAAATGGAAATCATAGCGGTACTCAATTTGAATCAGTTGATCACTTTATTAAATCAAATATATTACATATCTGTAGCATTTTTATCTTGATCTTCATTCAATTCAATATATTACTTATAAATATCAAAAAAAAAAATCAACCCTTCATAATCATTGTAAGGATTTCCCATAACAACATCTAGGATGTTTAGCATTAAGTCATCATTAATATAAGCAACATCATCAAGATGAAGAATAGGATGTGAGTAAACGACTGTTTGGTAAACTTGAATCCCCCCTTCATCCAATTTCACGTCTTCCTCCTCCCCTGCATCTTCTTATTCTTCATGAGCATCTTCTTCAGGAAAAATATACTTTACATGCCTTCCTCTTGGATAAAATCTAACAACAAATAACCAACTTGCTCTACCTAGTACCTATGAATAAAATACCTTCTCACATTGAGTTGGAAGTACATAGGGATCCATATTTGACTCATACCTAGTAGTATTAATCATGGTAAATCCATTATCATGATCAATAATAGTCGTTTCATCAACTTGTAGCAAAAGTTTGTACCACCCGACCTTAAAGAGAACAACTTAGAAGGATTTAAAGTCTATAATTACTAATATATATTCTAAATATCCATAATACCTCAAATCAAATGTGATCAAATCTATGTTACCCCTATGGGAAATATTAGTAGCCTAGAAAATTGCAGTTATCCCACTGTCACATGTTTTCTTCTTATCATCCAACTATTTGGTGTGATAATTTTTGTCATCACACCACATAGCTTTATGATGTTTCACTTACATGCTCAACATGTTATAAACACATTGTAATGAATTGATAGCTATATGTATAAGATAATTTGAGGAACACAAAGCAACACAAAAATGGAATTTGAAATGTAAAGATCAAAGTAAAATATTGCTTGCATTTCTATCTTTTGCACCATATGCTAAATCAATTTCTTCTACGTCGAATTTGTATCATTATCAAAATAATATCTTATAATCAAATCTGATACCTTAGTATATGATCATAATATGAGGTAAACTTATTTTCATCATTATATCCATATATTCATCCAATCAAGATTATGATATGTATAAATTGGTTTCATCCCTCTCCACTACTTGGATGAAGGAAAACAAATTAGATTTAGTGAACCAACCATGCTTCACAAATTATGTAAGAAGATTGTGAACCAACCAAGTTTCAAAAATCGATTACCTTTCATTTTCTCCATCTACCCATTGATGCTAGAAATTATGTGTTCCAAATCAAATATTTTGGGCCTCATAGTTGTCTAAGCTACGAGGAATGGGAATAAACACTCTAATTTTATAGCCTTAAAAAAATAGGCAAATGTTCACCCTCATGTAGATATTACGGGAGTTGTGATGTGTAGAATCCCTTTTTTATATTATAATAAAGATAAAGATAAGACTGAATGTATAAATTAAAGAAAATAAATTCTAACAACTTAACAGGATTTTAAACCTGTGACAAATATGGACAGATACTTAACAAACACAAAAAATAATTAACAATGATGAAATGCTATGATTTAGACAATCTAAAAGAAATATAATAAAACAACACATGTTTAACTGTAACAAGTCTGAGATAGAATAAAGAAAGAGAAAATATGGCACTCAAGAGTTTTCTATTATGAATAACTGCTTCAAACATACACCCCAATAATTAACTGTATTTATGGACCAGGATTTTGTCCTCTCACAACTGATGAGTGCATCTAAACTACTCAATTCGTGTGCAGTGATAAATAAAATACAAAGTAGAGACCGATAAAGTCGCCCAGTAGAAACTATCAATAATGACCACGTTTAGAATGGTTCACTGCAACCAAACCTACCAATCAATGGCAAGTTACAAGAAAACCTTTAAAATATCATTAGCAGGTGGTAGGAGAGATACCTTTCACAGCAGTCATCAATTCAAAATCATCAATTTAACACTTATCAAAGAATCCTGCTATCACAGAAATACCAGATGTTATAAACTTAGCATAATCTTAAAAATGCATAATTTAAGCACTCAAAAAATCATACTCTTAGCATACCATAGCATATGGATCAAATGCCTCTTCTCTTCGATGGATCCATTCTTTATAGCCTATCTTCCAAGAAACAGTTATGCAACTTATTCTCTAGAACCCTTTACAATAATTCTTTTAAAAATCATGAATGAGACACACGCAATGAAGTTTCAATCTAAGGTAACCATCGAATGAAAGGGAGAGTTAAGTTATCTTTGGATTCTATAACTCAAGGAGTCTAGTAATATAAGGAATAGTCATTTGAAAGGGGGGACCCACTAGTCATTCAAGAAAAATATGTAAAAACATTTCATACTCCTTGTGTCTCCCCAAAACCTATGGATTTCTTAAAACATATCTTGTTGATAATATAATTTAATCTAGTCATCACAAAATGCCACATGTATATCATCAACTGATATGTTTTCATATAGACCTGCTTTAAAGTAAAAATTTGTTCAAAAATATTTCGGTCTTATGCAAAATTAATCTTCAAAAAATTGTGTTGCAAATCCCGTTCATCAAAATTTTATGAGTTCATCAAGTCTAAAGCATTGAAATCACAATCATTGTGGCATCACCGTTAAGACCTTTTCCCAAATAACTTAGATATAAATTCTTGAATGGAATACGGAACCCTGTAAACCTTGAAGATGATGTTGCTACTTCATTCACTTCCCCAATATCTGCATTGGCTAGCACTTTAGATTCTTCTTATTTTCGCTCTTCTGGAGGAGGAACTAAAGGAGGAAGATGGATATCATCAACTATATTCTCTAATTCAACAGGAAGCTCAGCGAACTTTGGTGGATTTTCAGTAGTATGAGGGTTTTTATCATGATGACCAAAGGATATAGAGCTAGGTGTTGATGGCATAGGTCGATTAGGCTCAAGGTTTCCCCAACTTGTAGTCTTAGCTCGTGGACAAGGAGGAATAACATCCCAACCTGAGTTATGGACTGAGTAGTGATTAGGTAATTATGTTGAATTGGGTAGGGGTAAAGGAGCTTGTGACACATGTGGAGGGACTGAAATATGTGAAGGTGGAGCATGTTGAGGTCCAAGGTAAAGATGACCAGTCCTTGATAGCTGAGTAAAATCATTTGAATTAGAATAGAAATATACTGAAAATATTATCTTCATGTATACTCAATGCCGCCAGAAGTACTGACCTCTGCCACTTCTTCCTCTTACAGATGTTATAAAACCCCTATTGTGAAAGCTCATGTTGGAATATTGGTCAATACTAAAAGGGGGGGTGAATCAATATTGTTAAATTTTTAGTATTTTAAACCACTTCTTTAAACTTAATCAAAACATGGAATCAACAAGATATACAGAACACATATTTTTATCGTGGAAGCCCAATTGGGTAAACCACCAATTCTTTCTATATTCCAAAATTATATTTACAATAAGTTTCTGCCTGCTACTATAGACAAGGATGCTACTACGCCTTGGTTTTTTCTTGCTACTACAGACAAGAATGCTACTACACTCTATTTTCCAGCCACTACTGGAAGGAGGCTACTACCCCCTGGTTTTATCTGCTGCTACTGAAAGGATGCTTCGACACCCTTATTTACTAGCTACCACTGGAAGGAGGCTACGACCCCCATGTAGGAATATAGTCTACCCTAGCACCACCCTTCCACCCTAGTCTGATTTCTTCAGATCTTCCAGAATTTCTCTTCCTCAATCTTGGAATTTCATTGGTCTCAGATTGTTCTTGTTGCTACTTCAACTAAGACCTCAGAGACAACATTACTTCCATTCGAATACTTGTTTATATATTATGTGTTTCATCATTTAATCGTTGCACCTCTTCGATCTGATCTGTGCCTCCTTTCACGACCATGGCTCTTCAATTAGATTTAACCATTTGTTAATTAATTAGAGCCTATAAGAGATCGTAATCAATTTGCTTCCTCTAAGAGAAGAGATCAACTGAACCAATCCAACATGATGAATGCGGAGTGTCAAGCAATAATGCCTCCCACAAATTTCTTCCACAATGATCTTTCTGCAATTTTATTTCTGCAACGACCTTTCCGAAATATCCTTTCTACAATGACATTTTCATAATTTCCTTTCCGCAATTACCTTTCCGCAGTGGTTTTTCCGCAATGACTTTTCTGCAATCTTCTTTCTGCAGTGATCATGGACTGTCTGATCTTTGATGAACGATGGATTCTCTTTTTGCAGCTTGCGGATTGCGGATTACGGAACTGTGTTTCGATTTTTACAAATTGTCTTCTGCAATTAGTCTCCCGCAACACTTCTTCTGCAAGTCTCTTTCCACAATGTTCTTTCTGCAGTTTGTGGATTGTGGACATGCCTTCAAATTTTTCGAAAATGGTCTTCCGCAATTTCCCTCTCTCAACTCTTTACAACTGTCAATTTCTTGCGGGTTCTTTCCTGACCATCAATCTGAGATCAGATGCAGATCTCACCTTATCTTTGCGGATCCGTTATCTTCCTTGCACCTTCTTCTTGCGGAATTTCTCTAGGGCGTCAGATCTCTTGTGGCTTTGATCTCGTTTGTCGATCTGTTGTCTCCAATGGAACTTCACTTAATCTTGTGGATTTCTTATCTTTCATGCACCCTCCCCTTACAGATCCTTTCCCTATCGTTGATGTGTCTTCTTGATTCGATCTGGATTTTTCAACTCCTGTTAATAAGTCTATACAATTTCTGCGACTATGTGCGTTGATTGATTAATCAACTCGATCAACCTTCATCGAGATTTGTTGGATCTGGTCATCATCTCCATAGATTCATTTTTCCCTGACCTGCGGGCTTCATCCATTCTTCACCTCCGGGCTTCATCCATTCTTCACCTGCGGGCATGCTTCAGGCTTTCGCAAGCTTCCTTCTTCCCACAACTCTTTGTCATTAATCAACCTTTTTTGACATCAATGACAACCAAACTCAACAACTCATAGCTGGAAACACATGAATAGTGAGCAAGAATTTTATATACAGGAATTTCGTGAACAAAACATTTATGTGAAAGTGACAATCAACCACTCATTCCTCTTTCATACCTAGCACTGCAAGATTGATATCATTTCATACAAGTGTTGTTATCACATTTGCGTAGGTAGGGTATTAAAACAAGTTGCAAATGGAAGTTTGGAAATGATATAACAGGAAAACCATTCTCTGAGATCAAACATATGTTGTAATTTTATACAAGATTTTATTCTCCAATGTTCTCAGTAGAAGGAATGTAATACAACAATCTCCATTTAGTTCTGAACTACAATTAGCACTTACTGTAAGTGAATCATTATCTTACAACCACAATTTCGAGATCCCATAGGGTCAAATCCATAAACTTTATCGCTTAATATCCATGCTGCAAATTCGTATTGATTACAAAAGATTATAAACTCATCGATGGCGAGCTGAGATTTCTTTTGCTATAACTTTAAACATAGATTCCTTTATTTATCTTGTCATAGCAACCCAACATGATTAAACCTGTCTACTCTTCATGATTGAATAGAATTGAATGGCAACTTATGCTTGTGAATAATCATATAAACTTTCAACCTTGAAACTTCATAATGCAAAATGGATGTGATAAAAAGAGTTATCATCAAATATTCAAGGATGATGATTTCAAAACAATAATGCATTTTCTTAACCAACCACGACCATGTTTAATTGAAACAAACTATAAAATCCTCATCTAACTCTTCACTTGGGATCGATTTTAGTTCATGAGGGTGATTGAATTCAAGCAGAAACAAAAGGGAAAGTTTGGATGATGGTAGGATCATATTTACAATATTGATACCACGTGGTTCTTTTGAAAGGAGAGGAGAATATTTGAAATCCGGGTAGTTTGAATAGTTGTTAAGGCTTCTAGAAAAATAGGAAAGAAAACGGAATGGACTGGTTGTGAAAATGGAGCAGTGATTTGGATGGAGATAAGAGGGGATAGTGACTTTGGTTTGGGAAACAATTTAAATGTCAATCCATAGGGTGTGGAGTATGGAGTAGAGTAAATATTTTGGTGACTAAAATAACTTGAACAGGGTGCCTGTGATATGGACAAATTCAGCACTTGTATTATTCTTGAAATTCATAACTTGAATAGTTATTTCAATGGTTACAGCTCATCTTTCACATTCATTGCAATTTGAATCCAAATTTCACAATCCACTTCCAAACCCTTATTCACTATTATACTAACAGTCATAAAATGTCGACCACATTCTTCATATAATGATCAATCACTTGAGAGAGGAATCAATCTTCTCCATGGATCTCATCGCTTAGGTTTATAGTGCCTTCACTTATTCAAGATCTAGTCTCGAAACAAGTCCTGAAACCTGACTCATATTTTGTGTTAAAATTAAAATGTCTGATAAACCCTAGTTTATTCTGGAAATGTCATATCGTCGTACTACTATCAGCTGTAGAAATTTTTTATCTCAATTCATTTTCAAAAATGACTTATCACTTCATTATTGTAACACCATACTCTGAGAGTGGAGGGTGATGGGGTTAAAGAATAGGGTTCGAGTCATAAGCTTTCTGATTCTGAAGCTTCTAGGGAAATAATAACAAGATCAAATATAGCATGCCCAGACTAAAATGCATTGTATGATAATTAGAACAAGACACTTGGATTTCGGTAGGTTAGGGATCTGGGTATGAAAGGGACACGCAAATGTAATTTCACAGCACAAGTAATCAATTTCTATCAAAATACACTGTAGGTAAACAAGTGCCACCTTACATACCTACCAAGGAGCAATTGCTGCACCTATTTACCAAGCTATTCAAAACCAATTCTTCAAGCACGTTGGAGTCTCTGCTTCTGCACAGTTGTGGAGAAGAGGGACAACAAGACTTTTACTGTGGTGAAACAAGCACAAAATGAAAAACTTCGATATCTTCTTGATAAGTATAACGCAGTAATTCGGTTGAAAGCACGGTACAAAACATTGAATGCCATCACAACTGAACACGATAATGGAAAGCTCGAAAAACGGGCTAGAAATCTTTGCCATGCATCACATTTTCTATTCTCCAAAGAGATGGTGGATAGACAACGCATCAAACACGCTTCTCTCTCAACTGTAGATTCATATCCCCTGTAATCAAAATCATAAATACACCACGTTTTGAGTTGGAAATACATGCTAAAAATGGTGTTTCTTTTCATTTAAAGCATCCATCGCATCAAGTCCGTTGGAACCATTCCAAATCAACGTGGCGAGTTTAATCAAGCTTTTCTACATCATACAACAAAGGTGCAAAGGTTCCAACAGATCACATTGAGAATCAAGTAACAAAAGCTTATAATCTAAATACACATATACAATGAATTGAATACATTTTATCACCATGATAATCGATGCCCTTTAAACCTTCATTTCATCTCTATCTTCATGTTTCTCATCTTTACATTATCCCTTTTTTAAAAGTGCAAGTGATACCATATCACATTTAACCAATGGTTGATACGAAGGAGAAATCATACCAATTCGATGATAAAAAAAAACATTATTCACAATAGTGGAAGAAACCAATCAACTTGTTATCCATATGAACCATAATCCTTACATTTGAAACAAGATTTAAGAAACCTTTTAGCTCCTTCATTTAGTAGGTACCCCCTTTTATGACTCGAATGGCTTAGCTCTAGGTTAGGTCAATTATTTTGCTTAAATGATAAAAAGTATAGTAGAGTCAGTTTTAAAGTCAAGCAGCAGTTATTAGAGGAGTCTATAAAATCAATGATAAATTTGAAACATTTACAAAATTTTGCAAAACAATTAAAGGGGATGCAAAATGAGACATCAACACTACCTTTCCCCAACAACACCTCCCCTTTAATTTTGTTGGTGGAGTTGACATCTCAAAGGAGAGCCACATTGATATCACCCACTAATCGTGTAAAATACTTACTAAAATATATATTGGATTGATATATCATATAAACTTGAACCATTAAACCCTCTAGATGTGTTCTTTGTGTAACAAAAACTTTCAATGCCTTCAAGTGCCTCTTTATCAACCACATTGACCTTGAGTGTGTAGATCTATATATTTCAATTTACTTGGCTAGGTGTATGAGGTAGTTTTCATGTGCATTGAAAAAACTTGGAGGTAGATGCTTTTTCATTTCACACGTTGGATGGGGAATTTCTCTCTTCCAATACTTGATATCGCCTTTATGGATTTATTTAGATGACAACCACCTACAAGTGCAAATAAATTAGATGTGTCAACAATAAAATATATAAGGAAAGAAACACAAATACTAAGTTCTACTATTAACATTTCAATTATAACTTTTTTCATACCTCATGTACTTATTGAGATCATATATAACTTGCTTTATGTTATTGTCAAAGTTGTTTGGAAAATCTAGAGGTAGAACATATTGCAACAAGGAAGGAAGCATTATCATTTAATTTTGATAAGAAATGATCATGCATTACTAACATATGATGTATATTCCATAAGATTATAAATATTGTAAAATGTCAAAACTTAATAAAGGTATGCCAATTGTGATTTTTAGCCTCGCCAAAATCACCTTTATTTGTTAATATATGATTTGTATTTGAAGCAAAACCAGTGGGAAATTTGATATTTTGTATAACCTCTTTTACAACATCACTTTCTTTCTTTGTTAATAACCATGGAAGATTGATTGGATCTCCATCACTGTAGCAATGAGTCAAATGTTTCATTCAGCTGGATAGTCACTAATAAATTTAGTTATTTTGTCCTTGGTATTCCTCCCATATATAAGTTTCCATAAGAATTCTATGGAATTCTTTCCAATATGCATTGTGTCAAACAAATGAGCTACTTGTAGGTGCTCATAGTATGGAAACCAATTGAAATGCCCAAAGTATAATTTCAATCTTCCTGGAAAATCACCCTCACAACCTTTAAAAAGCATCAATGAAAGAAGATTTTTTTTATCAAAGTAAAATATGAAAATATAAAAAATAATCCAAGTGACAAATATGAACGTAACTAAAACCAATTGCTTACCATGAATCTTCTCAAAAAAAAAAAAATCCATAGTTAAGGAATAATTCTTCATGGTTTTTCCCACTCTCTTCCTTCCCATTGAAGATATTTTTCTAGTAATTTGATACCTAAGCTCCTTAGGAAGGAAATTCTTAACGTAACTAAAACCATTTGCTTACCATGAATCTTCTCAAATGTTTTTTTCCATAGTTAAGACATAATTCTTCATGGTTTTTCCCACTCTATTCCTTCCCCTTGAGGAGATTCTTCTAATAATTTGATACCTATGCTCCTTAGGAAGGAAATTCCTAAACTCAATGTACACATCATTTCTTTAATGTTTTGAACGTCTAGATATTGTTATTGTAACAAATGCTAGATATGCACATTTAGCGTTTGTTTGAATCCCTACAAGTTAGAGAATAATGTTAACAAAATGCCAAAAATATTTTTAAAAAAACTTGAGTAATAAATTATATATATAATTACAATACAAATTTACATACCACAAAAATGTGTAAGCCATGGTACATCATGAATTGTCTTGTAATTATTCCATGGAATTGAAATTGTTTTTGACCTATTGGTTTAGAGATGTCACACATCCTTATGTTGGCTCATAATTTTAAAAGTTCATTTGTAAGAGGCTCAATATATACATCCATAACTCTAACTTTATGCTTACTTTTCTTTGGGTCTTTGTATAAGGATTTTTGTACCTTATCAATAAGAGGTACATCATGAATATCATCATATATTTCATACATAGGTGCATTCTCATCCATGGAAACAAATGTGTCATGATCGACCCATTTATCCCTTTATTCTCAATAATATCAGGGCCATTTTCTTCCATATTATCGACTTCATTTTCATCACCCTAACCATCTCTACCATGAATTGTAGCATGTGTAATTCCAAGCATTGGCAGTCTTGTCTTTGTAATAATTACAATGAAATAAATACAATTAGTATCAAAATACAAAAATATTAAAACTATTGAAAAATGTCAAAAAACATGTTTTTGTTGTCTTACCAAGGGGTGATCATTTTTTTCACCTTCCAAGTGCCCATGCTCCGAGCAATTTTTCCTAGCTATTGACTTAATGACTCTTCTTCTCTTTATTCCTTTGCATTGCGTACAAGGGAAATAACATTTCCCATCACCAATATCATGATCAAGATTGGGATGATTTTGATCAAATGTTTTATCATGATTGCTAGTCTGTGCAAAATAATTTATTTCATTAGGAGGAAGATCCGCAGTGGAAATGTATATAGAATCGAGAACTGAGCATATATAAGAATTTCAGTCAGATAGACTAACACCCCAGTTAGGATTACTTGGCATTGTTTTATGAATAAAAAAAATACAAAAACCATTCATTAGTACACTAAGAATAAATTCAAAGAATTTCACAAATAGAAAATTAAAAAATGTAATAACAAAATTCAATTTTATGCCAAATGTCTCTTCATGGGGTAGCGTTCTGAAAGATATATGTGCTAAATGTGTTATTGTATGTTTCACGAACATTATTAACCAATGGCCCTAATTATCTCAAAACAATAGGAAATAGTTCAAAGAATAGAAAGTACATACTTGCAAGAAAAATCCAACTAGGGTACATGATGAAGAAATGTTAAATATTAATCCTCTTAGTTCAAAAATAAATTATAGATTTAAGGATAATCTCAAGCCAAAATAAATTTTACCTATAACCAAATTTCACCTTCTCCCAATCTTTCTAAAAAAATGTATTGTTTTATTTTGTCTGATCAACTTTTCATCGTCATGGAGAAGGGGAAAAAATATAAAACAGATTAAACGTCATTTAAGCAATCTTGAATGGTATCCTTGACATTGCTTAAGTAGCGTTACCATGTCAATGTTGCTTAAGTGAACTTTTTCAATGAATTCAATACATTTTTCTTTAGATTTTCTGCCCATTTTGACTTCAATTCGATATTAAAAGTTGAATTTTTCATCAAACGTTGATTGAAACATCACTTTTGACCTGAAGTGTAGTAGTGATTTTTGTTATAGGAAATAATTCCCAGTGACTAAGGTCAAGTCACTAACAAAGCAGATAAAAGAAACACTACTCAACTTTTCGAATTCAATTATCATGTCAAAGATAAAAGAAATGGATGGAGAAAAATACATTTAACTAGTTGGCTAGTTCCTTTATTGTATCTTGCCATTTGTTTGGACAAGGCCTTGAACACTCCGAACTTTTCGAGAAATCTACATACTAGCAATACACAACCATACTCAAACCATTTAAAGAATAATATATTAATGAAAACAAAACAAGAAAACATGTAACTAACTAATCTTAACGAACATCGGGCAGTGAATTCCTCCTCAAATCATGTAATTAATAATCGAGTAAATTTCAACATAGTTTCTTTATGTGGTTGGCAAGGGAGGGGGGCGTAGAAGAGAGATATTCATATATTAATTTAAATATGAAAAAATAATTTCAAAATAATACATGATCCTATTCGACACTTTCGTTACTAGAGTTTGGATTCCTCCTGGATAGACCACTTGTAAACTTCAACTCCACTTCAAACTCCTTACCATATGTGGATGTGAAAGTCAATAAGGATTTAAATCCCAACTCTAAACAAGATAGTCAATTTCAAAACAAGTTTTTCCATAAAATTCAAGGGCTAAATTTACAAGACATTGCTCCGAAATAAGGGTACTAGAATGGTAATTTCCCACTCTCCAACATTTGAACCCAATTTATACAATCAAAAGTTGGTTAAGTTCATTGGCAATGGGAGTTAATGTTGTACATGTGTACAAAACCTATAAAACCCCTCTCAGAACTACACAATTAATGCATATTTATTATTTTTTGCAAATTTTGGAAGACACATATGCCTTTCTTAAAGGATAAGGGTGGGTACCCACATGTTTCTTAAAGGAAAAACATGGGTATGAGGCCAAAAATTGATTTAACATGTGTTTCATATGGAACAAACTTGGCCAACAAGGGATTAAGGGTCAATGATGGCCAAATAATGGTATAATAGTTGGCCTCATTGGTCACCAAGAGCATTATTTTGGTTTTCGGTGCAAAGCATTTATATTCTCATCTATGTGAACTAAGTAGCCCTAAGAAATTTCACTTTAAGAAACTTGAGATTATATTGGATATACTAGTGTGATCCACAATATACTTGAGGGTTAGATTGGTTTTAGCGTCTTTGACACCTAAATGAGCCATAAGCTCATGTAATGCAATCTTGTATTCTCTTACAAATTACTCACAATGTTGGTGTTATTTTTTTCCATTGCATTTATTAATGTTCATAATGCTTAAATGAATAATACTTTTTTTTTGTAACTAGAGGAACCAACAATTGGGGCAAAGCTTGTATTCGCGTGACACAGGGTCGATTCTGGTCTGCTACCACTATAACCCTAGGTGTGCCAATGCTACCCCACACACGACACACAAGTCTAGTCGAGGTTTGAACCCATGATGTCACAAGGAGCGCCTTAACAATGCACCCTATCTCCATTTGGTCTACACCGCGAGCACTTAAATGAATAATACTTTATGTGCATGGCCTCCACAAATTTTCCCACACTCTTTGCATCATACAGTATCAAAATTGCATCAAGCTTGTGCTAGTGGGACATCTTCATGATTACGAACTTTATATTTTCTATGTCATAAGATTTATTTGAAACAAATAATGACTAGCGACCATAAAACCACTTATCAAGTGCCTTCATGTCAATCTTTCCTTAACTTTCATGGATTTCATAGTTGACTTAGTACGAAATGGATTCCTCCCACAAAAAAGACTTTCTTTGGGTTGTGTAGACATTTCCAGCATTTCTTGGGGCATAACTATGTTAATGGCAACTATATATACAAGCTAAATTGTCCTTGTGCTACTCCTAAAGATATTTTTCGATCATTCACTAAACATTTCTTGCATTAGGACACATGGATCCAATAGAATTGTCACTTTCCACCATGTTGGGTCATAATAAGTGTGGAAGAAGGTTGGATAGCATATTTAGATTAAGTGTGCACTTCTTCTATTCAGATTGCATCTAGGTAGGTGTATAACTCATTCAAATGTATCGAATATACATTAAGTACTTGTAATTACCAAACAAATCATATGCTAATGCATATTGCTATGACACTAGTGATCAAGAATCTTAGGAGGTCAAGAATTCTAGAATCTCCAACCTACATAATGGTCCATTTTAAGGGATCGTTGGTCTATAAAATTTCTAGCATTGTACTAGTTGTAGTAAAAAATAACACAATGAAGTAATGTGGTATGGTGTATTGCCATGAAAGCTTATGATTCAATAGCTGATTGTGAAAGTGATTATTGCATTCATGTAAGAAAATCGATGTACACAATTTCATATTTAATTATAAAGTGTAACAAAATATTATAGAGTGTTGTGTTAAGTAGAAAGTAAATAATTAAACCAATAGATGTTAAAATGTATAATAAGTTTAGTGATAAACTAAGAAGCCCATCCAAACAACACATTAAAAATCGAAGCACAAAGAGTCAAATATTGCTCAAATTGTACAATTTATTGCTAATACAACTAGAGAGTTAGAAAATTGGAACAAAGACTACAATGTAGGTCATGCTTATGCTCAAGTTGTGTAAGGAAGATGAATGAGTGAGCACAACCTTTTAGTAACAATGAATAAAGAATAATATGTATATAACATACTATCCTAGGAATTGTTTAAAGCCTTTAAACTTTCTAATTGGGATGTTCCTTAACAATCAACCTAGTCCATAGTGTACAATAATGATAATTAACTCATTCCTAGAAATTAAGTTGGCCATGGAATGCATTCATCTAGTTAATTTTAATCACTACCTTAACAACATCGCTTTGTTTGATTTAATCATACTTGATTACTTATTATGTCATATGTGTGACCACACTAAGTTATAGTGTGGTGCATTGAGTTGTAACCAAGGTAACATCACACAATGTACAATTGCAAGCTATCTTACATATAGATGCCACTTATATACCTAATCATCTTAACTACTCTATTTGATTTAATCATACTTGATTACTTATTATGTCATATGTGTGACCACACTAAGTTATAGTGTGGTGCATTGAGTTGTAACCAAGGTAACATCACACAATGTACAATTGCAAGCTATCTTACATATGGATGCCACTTATATACCTAATCATCTTAACTACTCAATACCATGTACATCTAAAATTTCTAAGTTAAAAGCTTATAAAATGTGGTGGTGTCTTGTTTTTAATAAAAATGGAGGAAAGTTGGTATTGTGTTATTGTCCAAGATGCTTGAAATATTGGAGTAGTCAAAAAGTTTGAGTCTACGAAGGAGGGGAGCAAGTAGACAAGATATGACAAACCACCTAATCACATGTACAGTTTAATATTCAAATAATTATATTATAATAGTCACCTAGACATATGGGTTAAACTTAGTTCAAATTAAATAATTATAGCATCTCATCGGTTGCTTGAAATCGCTCACGTTTTATTCTATTTATTATGTAAAAGCCCCACGTTATGCACGAGATGTTCCAACTGTTATGGGAGAATTGAGCCCCACAGCACCGATTTTACAACTTCGTAGGTTTGCAATTTCCAGAGCTTACAATTTCCAAGGGATTGCAATTTGAAAGTTGCAATTTCTACTTTTGCATTCAAACCCTCATGGGGTCCAACAAGCGTGTCGAATACTGGTGGGCTTGGAAGATCACCGATTTAAGTAAGTGCGTTGGTACCTTAGTTGGTGAAAAAAAAGGCGAGAAATCCGGTGGCTGCTCGTACAAATGTTGATAGTACAATGCAAACAGAAATGGAAGGCAGATAGTACAAGCCAGCCTCAAGGGGGATGCATCATGCATGCCTTCAAATTCAAGGATGAGGGCCCTTTTGGAGTTATTCGCACAGCCATGGCTGCCCTCAAGCTTTTCTGTAAATCCACATGGATTTTCCTTGCAGTGCTTCTGTCGATGAGTTGCTTGCTTCCTTATCACACTCTGGCTCATGGCGTTGATGATCATGGTGATCAGAAGCCGAATTTGAGAACCAGAGGTTTGATTTCTGTGAAAATTTGGTGTTTGGTAATTGTCTTTGTAGGAACTTTTGCTGGGGGGATTTCTCCCTATTTCTGCAGATGGAATGAATGTCTTTTGATGTTGGGCACTCAGTTCGCTGGAGGGGTGTTCATGGGCACCGCTCTCATGCATTTCTTGAGCGATTCCAACGAGACTTTTGAGAAATTGAGTGACAAGGAATACCCATTTGCATTCATGCTGTCCACCGCCGGATATCTTTTAACAATGTCAGCAGATTGCCTAATCGTGTGGGTAAATCAGAATCGGAAAACGAAGGGAGATATGGAGAAATTGGGAAATTCAAAAGAGCAAGAAGAAGCAGCACCTTCTGCATCTCAGTACCGTCTGGGGGAGAGCCTGTTATTGATATCGGCGCTCTGCTTCCACTCGGTGTTCGAAGGTATAGCAATCGGCATTGCAGAGAGCGAGGGCGACGCCTGGAAAGCCCTGTGGACTGTGTGCCTGCACAAGATTTTTGCCGCCATTGCCATGGGAATAGCTCTGCTCAGGATGATGCCGCAGCGCCCGTTGCTTTCTTGCGCAGCGTATGCTTTTGCGTTCGGGATATCGAGCCCCATTGGCGTTGCTATTGGAATCGTCATCGACGCTACCACGGAAGGATCCGTTGCCGACTGGATTTACGCCATTTCTATGGGTCTCGCTACCGGTGTCTTCATTTACGTAGCCATCAACCACCTGCTCAAACCTGCAAACAGCACAAATCTCAGCCCTAGCCCTAGCCCTAGCGGCCCTGCCCCCTTTTACAGTTTGCTGGCTGTGGTGTTGGGAGCAGGAGTGATTGCCGTGGTCATGATTTGGGACACCTAGAATCCCAGTCCCTGTGTCGATTCAATTCACAAGCAGGACCAGGCCTTTTTGGACTGAGTACTTTTCAAATCTTCCTTCTTCACAATTCATTCATGAGCGAATTAAACCAAGTCTGGGATTTCCACCCAACATGTAATTGGGGTTTTCAGATCTTGGAGTTATGCAGCCCGAGTCATTTACAGTCCAAATCTTTCTCGGCCTATAAAACCCTTTAATGATCCAAATAATTCCAATTCTTGGAATTGCAAAGCTACAGAGTCAACTTGTAGTACTTTCAATGATGTTCTGCTTGTACTTATTTTATTTTAAAGACTTGATGCAAATTACATAAAAGCAGATTAAACAAAGCTTCTGTGAAGGTTTATTTATTTAAGTGATCATGGAATAAGAGTTATTGAAAGTTGTTAAACCTGTGAATGCTTATAAATGGTTATTGAATCAGACTTGTATTAGTGACCTGCAATGCAATTTGGCATAACATTCTACAGTTTTCGCATTTCACAATTTCTATTTTATACTGTAGCGGTAGAATTTGCAGAGCTCTGAAGCTACAAACTTTGGAATCATTTTTACAGAGTAATCTTCCCTTTGTATCAATTGAGATGGATTCGATGATCACAACACCCAAGGTTATGTCCACAAGTATTAAGTGCTAAGGTAGAACGATTGAAGCAATTGACTATAATAACAAATGACAATAAACATGAAACAAAGATGTGGAAGTAAATTAGATTATGCTAATTTTGGAGCAAAAAGATTTCTTTTTTACCACATTGAAAATTTTATGTATGAATACACATAAAAGCAGAGATGCAGCAGAAATAAGACTTTATTTCATTAATATTAAATAACGGAAATACGCTTACAAACAGAATGGAAATAAACTACCTTGAGTTACATTGTGGCTCCAAGCCTATCTATTATTGCACCGAGTGAAACGAGATGCTGTATAGCCTAGTATGGGGGAGATCATGTAATTGCACACCGAGTGAAAGTATGGGGGAGATCCTGTAACGTTTGTCCATGTTTGTCGTTATAGTCGGCCATAATAAATAAAGTTTGTCTTTAACATAATAATAATAATAAATTAATATTATGTGGGCGATTAATAAAAGGACATGTATTTCGTTTGAATTAAATCCTAGGCTATAATACATAAACATGTATTTTCGTTTAAATTAAATCTATAAACGTTGTCTTTATTATTGTCGAGCATTAATTAAAATGTAAAAAAAAAAAAATTTAATGGAAAGTATTTAATGAAAAGTAAAAAAGTAAAATGTAATGAAAAATAAAAAACTAAAATATATTGTCGGCCATTTATTAAAATGTAAAAAAAAAAAATTTAATGGAAAGTATTTAATGAAAAGTAAAAAACTAAAATGTAATGAAAAATAAAAAACTAAAATGTATTGTCGACCATTAATTAAAATGTTAAAATAATAAAATTATGGAAAGCATTTAAAAAAAATCCATGTCTGCTCATAAAATAAAATATTATGAAAAGTAATTAAAAAATAGATGTTCATTTATAAAATAAGAAATTAAAACTTAAACCCGAATCTATCAATCAAGAGAGATTAAATTTCTTGAGTTTAAATTTAAAAAAAGAAATACACCTCAAGAAATTGGATCCCTCTCGGTGCGTTGGTAGCTTATCACTGAGAAGAGATGTGGCAGCCACTGGCCTTAGTTACAATGTGGTTGCAAGCCTATCTATTATTGCTCCGAGTGAAACGAGGTGCTCTACAACCCACTATGGAGGAGATCCTGTAATTCACCGAGTGAAACGAGGTGCTCTACAGCCCAGTATGGGGGAGATCCTGTAACGTTTGTCCTTATAGTCGACCATAATAAATAAAGTTTGTCTTTAACATAATAATAATAAAAAATTAATATTATGTCGATTAATAAAAGGACATGTATTTCGTTTGAATTAAATCCTACGGTATAATACATGGACGTATTTTCATTTGAATTAAATCCTAGGCTATTGTCGGCCATTAATTAAAATATAAAAATAATAATAATAATAATAATGGAAAGTATTTAATGAAAAGTAAAAAAGTAAAATGTAATGAAAAATAAAAAACTAAAATGTATTGTCAGCCATTAATTAAAATATTAAAAAAAGTAAAATTATGGAAAGTATTTTAAAAAAATCCATGTCGGCTCATAAAATAACATATTATGAAAAGTAATTAAAAAATAGATGTTCGCTTATAAAATAAACAATTAAAACTTAAACCCGAATCTATCAATCAAGAGAGATTAAATTTCTTGAGTTTAAATTTTAAAAAAAAAAATACACCTCAAGAAATTGGATCCCTCTCGGTGCTTGATAGATACGGGTTTAAAATGTATCTATGCTGGTTGAGAAACAAAGAAAAACCCTAAACATCCAAAAACCTAACCCTGGGAGATGAAAATGCCAAACTATGGGACCCGTTGGGGTAAATTGGTACATCAATTTCCCAGCATCATAACTTTGGCATACAATCTCTATTTGACACGCATAATACCTCACTGGAAAGATCTATTCGCTAACTAAATTGGTGACAATAAATGTCAAGTCTTTGACTCACATTTGTCGGAACAAGATTTCCCAAAAAACGTCGTTTAGAGCCTCAAAACGGCTTCAGAAGTTTAGGACCCGAAAAAACTACTAAAAATAGTAAGTTGTGCTATAATTAAGGAAACTAAAAGAACTGAAAGAACAATGTTGGGGCCCCAAGTAGAATAGGCGGGTGGCCACCAATATCCACCTGGATCATTCCTCCCTCCTTAAGAAGCAATGGTCCCCATTGCGTGGAGTTCCTCCATGAGATGAGGAAACTTCTGTTGAACTTGGTCCTTGGTGAGCCACTTGCCTTGGTGCAGGAGTTGGCCAGTTTTGACAACCCGATACAATTGGATCTTTTGCTGGTAAGTGTTCTTGATTTGCATGTCCATGATACGATCTGTGGTGGCCTGTTCCCTGCTGTCTGGGTTTAACTCTATTGCTGTGAGTTGTTCTGCAATGTCGGAGATGTCCAGTAGAGGTGGGAAGTAGGACCGAAGGCGGTCCACATTGAACACTGGGTGCAGACCAAGGAATGGTGGAATACTGAGCTCGAAGGTGTTTTCTCCCACAGCCTTGGTGATAGTGTATGGCCCATATCGGAGCGGGTGAAGCTTACGGTAGGGTCCAGCGAGGCGCTCCTTCTGCAAATGTAGCCACACTTTGTCGCCCACCTGGAAGTTGTGTGGCACCCGATGCTGATCATGTTGTTGCTTGTATTTGGCATTGGTTCTGTCAAATATGTCATGAACCTGTTGGCGGATGTGATGAATGCATTCGATGAATTTGTTTGCCTTGTCAGCTTCCGAGTGGACATGAGACGAATCGGCCTGAGTCACCACAAATGGCATGGCTACGTCAATGGGACATAGTGGTTGGAATCCCAAGCCCACCTAAAAGGGGTTGTGGCCGGTTGAGCTGTGGAGAGCTCGGTTATAGCTGTGTTGTACATAGGGGAGGCTCTCATCCCATATGCGTGGATGCTTTGAGTTGTACATGCGCAGAATGTGTATGATCATCCTGTTGACGACCTTTGTCTAGCCATCAGTTTAGGGATGGAAAGCTGTGGACTTGGTGAGCTTGGTGTCCAGCATTGACCAAAGGCTGGACCAAAATGTATTAAGGAACCTACTGTCCCGATCTGAGATGATAGACTGTGGGATCCCAAAGTGTACCCACACTCGTTCAAAGAAGAGTTTAGTAGTGGTTTCTGTTGTGATATTCTTCTTGCAGGCCACCATAATGACCATCTTTTAGAATCTGTCGACGACCATGAAAACACAATCGTTTCCATGCTTCGTAGAAGGAAGGCCCGACATGTAATCCATGGAGATGGATTCCCAAGGTCGACTAGGGGTAGGCAGTGGAGTGTAGAGGCCTTGCTTCTTGATGGTCGGTTTGGAAATGGCACGGGCAGTGCGGGATTTGATGTACTTCCCGACATCCATTCAAAGGTTTGGCCAATAGAAATACTTCTGCAATACTGCCATTGTTTTCTCGACCCCGAAATGCCCAACGACCCGACTGTAGTGGGCTTCCCAAATCATCTTGGTGCGCTCGCTTGAAGGAACACAAAGGTGTCCCAGGTGATATAACAATTCATCCTGGAGGTGAAAATTGGGAACTTGCTTACCCTCCAAGAGCGTCTTGTATGTGTGGCCAAATTCTGGATCGCTCTTGTAGAGAAGTGGCCAATCAGAAGTCTCGTGCCCACAAGAGTTGAGCACGGTGGTTAGCGCCACGATCGGTGGTCGGCTGAGGCAGTCTGCAACATTATTGGTGCTTCCCTTCTTGTACTTGATATTCAAATGAAACTGTTGCAGATATGTGGACCAATTCTGATGGCGATGGTTCTGCAACTTCCCTTGTGTTTGCATGAATTGCAGGGGTTGGTGGTCTGTGTGGATGATCGTTTCCTTCCCCAAAATGTAATGCTTCCATTGTCGGCAAGCCTGCACAATGGAATACATATTCTTGTCATAAGTGGAATACTTCCGAACTGTGTCAAAGAGTGTCTCACTGTGATATGCCACTGGATGTCCCTCTTGAGTAAGAACTGCCCCAATATCATAGTCTGAGGCATCGGTCTCAATCTCAAATGGTTGTTGCAAGTCTGGTAATATGAGCACTGGGGAAGAGAAGAAACAATGTTTCAACTCGACGAACGCCTCCTGTTGAGATTCAAACCAAAATAATTTTGCTTTCACTCCTCCCTTGGTGACTTTCCTCAAGGGCCAACCGATATGAGAGAATCCCAACACGAACCTATAGTAGAAATTGGCAAGAACCAGAAAGCCGCAGAGCTCTGTTAGAGTGGTAGGGGCTGGCCAATCCCGAATGACTTGGATCTTGGCTGGATCCACATGCACCCCTCGCTCATCAATAATGTATCCTAGATACTGAACCTGGGTCATGCCAAAAGTGCACTTCTCCATATTGGCACACAACTTGTGTTGCCGTAGTGTTTGGAGGACCTATCGGATGTGGTGGAGGTGCTCCTCCCAAGTTTGGCTGAAGATCAGGATGTCATCCAAGTACACTACTACAAATGAGTTGGTGAATGGCTGCAAGATGTCGTCCATCATCCTCATGAAGGTTGCAGGAGCATTTGTCAACTCGAAAGGCATGACCAACCATTCGAAAAGGCCCTCCTTGGCTTTGAAGGAAGTCTTCCACACATCGGAGGATTCAATTGGTACCCGGTGATACCCGGACTTCAAGTCGATCTTACTGAAATATTTTTCCCCCTTGGTTGGTCCAAAAGGTCATCAATCCGTGGGATCGGGTACCTATTCTAGACATTGATCTTATTCAGTGCCCGATAGTCAATACAGAGTCTCCAAGTCACATCCTTCTTTTGCACCAACACGATCGGGCTCCCACAGGGCGATGAACTTGGTCGGATGTGCCCTTTCTGCAACAAGTCCTAAATCTGCCTCTCGATTTCGTCATTCTCCATAACAGAGCGTCGATAGATTGGTCCATTCGGAAGCGACGCACCTTGGGTCAGATCGATGGGGTGCTTGACCTGACAGTGCAGAGGCACCCCTATGGGTGAGGTGAATATGTCCTCGTACTCTTCCACGACCTTGTCCATCTGTTGTTGTTGGCCAGAGGAGCTCTGTCTAGAGGTCGTGGCCACAGTCTTATTCTTTCCCTAAGGGCGGATTACCAGGAAAACAAATTTCCCCATTTTGGAAATGAGCTTACTGCATTGTTTTGCAGTAACCAAAGAGATGGTGGCAGGAGGCGCTAACTCCAGTATCCTGTACAACTTATTTCCCAAAGTAACAATAATAGCGCGAGGACGGGACTCATACACAGCATGTCGCTTCCACAAGTATGGTTGGCCTAATAATACATCATAAACATCAAGAGGAGCAATGTCACATAATACCTCATCTATGAAGGGCTTGATGCTGTAGGGAAGGCAACACTATTGGTTGACACGAAGATCCCGTCCCTGGTGAAGCCACCCAATGGTGTATGGCTGTGGGTGTGCTGTGGTCGGCAAGCCCAACTACTTCACAACTTCTGTTGAAATGAGGTTCTTTTGGCTCCCGTTGTCGACAACGAACTGCAGCGAGGAACCCTTTACCCACATATGGGAATGGAAGAGGCGCTCCCCCTCCTCTAGATCTTTCAGTTCCTCCTTATGGACCTTCATGGTGGAAACAGTGGCGTTGGGCTCTACATCAATAATATGCTTCCCCCTATCATTGCCCCTTTCGGGTTCTGGTTCGGAGTCGGAGCATGCATCCGATTCAGAATCCTTCATCTCAACCACCAGTGACTGCTTGGCTCGACACTCACTTGTGTTGTGCGTGGAGCTCTTATGAAACTCACACCACTTTCCCATGTCCTTCTTTGGCTTCGCAGTGTTGTTCTTTGCTTGCGGTTTTGGCGGGTTATCCTGGGCCACCCCACCTTGTCTTTGTCCTTTGTTCTGTGGTTTAGGGGCACCTTTCCCTTGCTTCTGATTCGCAGATCCAAAGTCTCGCTTCTTATGTTTGAACTTTTTCTCAATCTTGGCAGAAAACCGATATGCTACGCCAAGCGAGGAGATGTCGAGGAACTCCATTTCCTCCTGAATGTATCTGTGCAGACAACTGCAGTACTTCAGCACCAAATGTTTCTCTGAATCTTTGAAACCCAATTTTGTACGCAGGGTATGGAACAGATTCGTTAGCTCATGCACATCTTGATCCCTTTGCTGCCACAACGTAGTCCATTGTATGTACTTGTCCTCATAGCTTCCCATGGGATAATATTGTTCCTTGATGGCATCTCGAAAAGAATTCCAAGTGGGTGCGGACGAAAACAGAGAGGATGCCCTCTCGTCCGTCTACTCACAGTAGGTTTCCCACAAGTCCTTGCCATGGGGGGTGGCTTTAAGGAGTGCAAAAGTGATCCTTTCCTGGCTGGAAAATTCATGCACCAAGAAGTACCATTCTAACAGATTCAACCATCTATCTACGACGTCTGCATCTATTTGGCCTTCAAATATGGGAATGTCAAAGTTTACTTGTACCTTAAAAGGGGTTGCGCCTCCAAAATGGATGATGCTGGGAAGTCGTTGAAGGATCTGGGAAAAGTTATCCATCATCGCGTTCCTTTGTTTCTCGAGGGCCTCCTCAAGCAATATTTTGATAGGATCTCCTGCTCCCTCATCTTTCTTTTCATCCGCCATGGGCGGCCGTCGGGGTTTGCAAGGCTGATCTTGCAAGGGTTCAAGTAGGTTGAGTCCAAACTCCTTATACCCCGACCTTGTTGGGGACATGCAAAGAAGGATCGAGAAAGAGCATATATGTTCTGATACCATTGATCCAGACTAAGATGAAGGAACACAAGGAATTACATAAATACACATAAACACAGACATGCAGCAGAAATAAGACTTCATTTCATTAATATCACATAACGGAAATATGCTTACAGACAGAATGGAAATAAAATAGCTAGAGCGTTGGTAGCTTATCTCTGAGAAGAGCCAGCGACCTCTGAACCCTGAGTTACAATGCGGCTCCAAGCCTATCTATTATTGAGAAACAAAGGAAAACCCTAAACATCCAAAAGCCTAACCCTAGGAGATGAAAATGCCAAACTATGGGCCCCGTTGGGGTAAATTGGTACATCAATTTCCCAGCGTCGTAACTTTGGCATACAATCTCGGTTTGATGCGCATGATACCTCATTGGAAAGATCTATCTAAGGACTACACTATTGACATCAAATGTTGAGTTTTTGACTCACATTTACCGGAACGCGATTTTCCAAAAAACGTCGTTTAGGGCCTCAAAACGGCTCCGGAAGTTTAGGACCCGAAAAAACTGCTAAAAATAGTAAGTTGTGCTATAATTAAGGAAACTGAAAGAACAATGTTGGGGCCCCAAGTGGAATAGGAGGGTGGCCACCAATATCCACTTGGATCGGATATTTTTAAAATTAATCCAAAGTATAGAAAATTTTATCAGAGTTCAGAATTGAAGAGAACTCTCACTTCCTATATTGGACTTTGAAATTTTGATCAGAGTTCTGAATTGATTAGAACTTTCACTTTCTATCTTGGACTTTGACATTGATGAAAGTTTGTTATAAAACTTTAACATTGAAGAGGCATCTGCTACAAAATTAGACAATTCGGGAACTCTCACTTCTTATATCAATGAACTTTGACACTCTGATATCTTTGTTACAAGATTAAGCAGTTCCAAGTAAATCAAGACAAGACAAGCTACCCTCAAATAAATACATTATTTCATCACCTAGTCAATAAAGAATATTCATTTTGATTTAAATATTCCTACAAGGTTCTAGATTTGCAAACCTTTGGGTAGACTTTTGCTACAAGATCATGTAGTTTCACGTAAATCAAGACAATACAAGCTACCTTGAACAAATGCATTATTTCATCACCTAGTCAGTAAAGAATACTCAATTTGATTTCAAGATTCCTACAAGGTTCTAGGTGTACAAACCTTCGAGCAAGGATCTACTCATAGTCATGTAGACATAATTAACCTTCAGGCAAGGATCTGCTCATGATCATGTAGAGATAATTAACCTTCGGGCAAGGATCTGCTCATAATCATGTAGACATAATTATTTTTACAACATGTAAATAAGAATAATCGAATAATCTTCAAGAGGCATCTAGAATGATTGTTGCCAACTTGTCGCTAAGCACTTGCACTAAGGATGTAAATCATGTCAAAGGTGTGTTTTCATGCATGCATTAGTGTATGAAGGTTATGTGAAGGTTGTGTGGGAACATTGATTATAATTAGACACTCGCTAGCCTTTGATGCTTGTTCGATGTTGGCGTTGGGGTTTGGTTATTATTTTAGAACTATGTTGAGTTATAGGCACATAGTGTTTGATGTTGGTCTTGTCATAATGCCTAGCATGGGATGTTGCATCAAAGCGAACCTTAGGTACAAGCATAGAATTCTAACACTAAGGAAAACCTAAAGCAATGTATAGAACTTGAACGTTGTTTGGCACTAAGATCAATAAATTCCCCTTGGTTAGAGATGGTCACTAGTGTTTACCCATATAGTAATTTTAAACTTACAAATGAGGAAATGTCCATTGAAGTTTCTCCAAGGAGATCTATTTGGACTGTACAAAGTAGTGCCATACCTTAACAACTCCAGACAAAATAATTGCGTTGTTGTGAGTATTAACCTTGACTAGAGTGCCATATTATGGATTAATATTTGTTGGTTGGTCAAGTTGTGTTGTGGATTGTACTCACAAATATGCATGATATGGGCATAAGAAATCTATCTTAAACATTGGATGTAACCCAAGTTAGTGCTAGCCCAAT
The DNA here is from genome assembly GCA_027924585.1 of Larix kaempferi. Lineage (NCBI taxonomy): Eukaryota > Viridiplantae > Streptophyta > Pinopsida > Pinales > Pinaceae > Larix > Larix kaempferi. The sequence goes on from BSBM01000104.1 coordinate 4,150,887, forward strand.
TCCATTAGTGGCAACTTGCTCAAGGATGATGTAGGGCCTGTTACCGGGAAAATTAGCAGGGCTAATTCCCAGTAAGAAAAAATAAGAAAAGTGACCCAATGTCACCTCAGTCACCGTTCTAACTTCTTCGGAAGTCGAAACCTCCGAGGAGAAGTATCCTTTAAGGAACCCTGTAAGACACTAGAATGACCAACCAACTATATTCTATGCAATCTTAGTTAGACCAATTCCTAATGGATTCAATGATATTATGATCAGTGCTGGTGAGTGCAAGAGATATGATCAAAATCAATAATCCACTTTGGTCATTCAATGAAATGTATATGTATTACGTTAATCAATATTGGATCAAAAGACTATATTGCCAACATCATCAACCAACCATTTACCAAATATGCCTTAAATATTAGTTGTCAATGTCATTCGTTAATCAGATATAAGACAATTCATAACACTTAAAAATGATTATAAGTATCAACCAATAATGTACTAAAATGTATTCTTCAAAATTATTCACTTGGTAAGATCAAAGCCTGGGTATCATTCAGCATTCAAAAGATAACTAGTACAAATTGTAACTTTATTGTAATGAAACAAGGTTTACATTCATGAAGAGTCAACTTAGTTGAGTAAAGATGCGTTCATTGAATACCACTTTACCTTGATACCAACATGAACATAATCTCAAGATCTATATAACAACAGTAAGCTCATTTGAGGAGGATTTAGTCATTGACCAAGTAGAATATCAATCCTCTTTTAGATCAGCACTTTAACAAAATCAACCAACATTCACCAAATAACCAAATGTGTTTTAAATCACATAATCAATACACGAGTTTCATATCTATATGTGATATAGCAGCATGAGTCATTTACCAGTGTTCATCATCAACAAGGTTCATCCAATATTACCATTCAGCAGGAGCATAGAAGTGACCTTTGCAAAATTTCTTAAGCACAAATCAGACCTTATGGTCCGCAAACAGTATCCAACAATCATGAACTTGACCACAAAATAATACACAAACTATGCCAAAATTAACATCAAACTTTGATACTAAAAATTAACTCTCCTTTTATGCTTTCAGTGTTTAGGGCAGCAGATAAAAGAGGAAGCAAAGACATAGGGTCTGCAATTTTATATTGCAAACCTGTGTATGCTGAGATAAGGGGCTCAGATAGGGCAAATGAAGGTCTAAAATGGGGGAAGAAAGGTGGAGGATAGAGAGATGAAGTGGAGAAGGGATAAGTAGGATAGAAGGAAAGATATGGATGGAGAGGAAAAGGGAGAGACAAGGGATGGCAATGGGGGATAAAAGGGCAACGAAACTCAGAAAATCATACTTAGTTTTAGGTTTAAAATCAAGTTTTTTTAAAGTAATTAAAAAAAAACACAAATAACTCAGAAATGTAGGGTTTCAATGCTTAAAGTTGAAAATTAACTCAAAAATCACAGAAATAAAACTAATCTAACATAATATATACAAACTCGCAAAAATTAGGGTTTTTTAAGGATTTTTTAGAATTTTAAATTTTTAGGGCTTCCTACAATTTCGCCCTATGGTTTCTGGGGACAAAAGGGCAGGCCGAATTTATAGGAGGAAGGGCTGAAATTTTAGGGAGGCCAAAAAAAATTTAATTTTTAGATTTTTAGGGCTTTTTAAGGAATTTTTGATATTTTGAAAATTTTAGGGTTTCCTAAAATTTCGCCCTAGGGCTTTTAGGGCTAAAGAAGGCAGGGAAAAATTGCAGGAGAGAGGGCTGAAATTTTAGAAAGGCCAAAAAATAAAATTATTTTTAAGGTTTTTGTCATAAAATTGCAGACCTAATTCTAACCCTAATACTACCATGAAAACACAAATTTAACCCTAAATAATAATTACAAATGTACAAACTCAAAAAATTAGGTTAAAAGAGTGGATGAAAGCAACCTAGGGTTTCAAGAGAAAACTAGTCACCCAACCCTAGGGCATCAATGAGAGAGTTACCCTCCTTGAGATGGTACTTGGCAAGCTTGGCAACTAGGGCTGACCTCAACAATCTTTGAGATTCGTTGAGGAGGCCTAGCCTAGCAAAACTTGAAGACCTAAGGCTCAAGCTTGAATGCAATGGTGATCAAAGACAAAAATGAAATGCTAATCAAGACAAAATGAAGCAACAATGGCTTCCATTCAACCCTAACAAGCATCATTTCATACAATTTGACAGAGAGACATCAAACAAAAAGTATGGATACCTATATGTGCATGGGTTAAGCAAACAACTCTAGCCTTACCTTAGCAATGGCATAAACAAAAGTAAAACTTCCAAGAAATTCTTCAAACTTGCAAAATAGCCTTCCTCAAGGAGTGTGCATCCTTTCAAAGAGCCCTACTTAGGGAAAATAGCAAACATAATGATTTATCCAAAGATTTGATGTCTAAAAATGAAGTGAGGAGATCTTATTTATATGATCTCACACTCACTTTACACAAAATAATGTCAATTTAATATTTAAAAATGTCAACTTGAAAATATAACAAAAATAGTTTAAAATAATCTAAAGATGGCCTATTGTAGGCTACCTACGGTATTTTCCCCTAGGTGAAAAAATATGCTAAAAAAGGCCAATTTTGACAAAACTGAAGGCCAGACTGTGCAGGGGGGGTCATCATTCCCCAACTTACCCCAACAGTGATGAAAAACCTCAACGCCCCCCTTTTTAGCAAGCAAACAGTCTTCCCAAGAGGATGACGTCATCCTCTCAAGGAGGGCCCAGGGGGAGGGCACTGTTGAACTGGAGGACCAAGAGGGTGCGGGAGGTACTCTGGGAGATAAGAGTGCATCTCAGTTCTGAAGAACCTGCTGCTAGAGTGATAAAAAAAGGTCGGGGTCATGTGACCCAGTGACCCACCCCTGGAAGCCCCAGAGACCAACCTCGGGGTTTCAAACCCTTCCATGAGGTAGTCAGTGATGCCATTAATCCATAGTACTTCCAGAAGAGAAACTAGATGGTTTGGCCATGCCCCTACCTCAGAATGAGCTGGCTAAACACCCCTCCTGGTCAGAAAAAAGACACCCTCTCCCGGGGCACCTCTGTAGGTACGCTGGTGCTAGTACCAACGTAACATGGCCCATATAAAAAAGGGATGGGCTTGCAAAGAGGCCCTTTGAAACTATCACTTCATAAATGAAGTTAGACTTTGTCACTCATCTAAAATTTCTAAGGAACATAGTCTTTATTGTGGCTAATATTGGACTTGGCACTAGTTTGTGCAAGGATGTCATGAACTTAACACTAAATAGAATAAATATATCCTAGGATTTGACTACCTTGTTGGTTTCTTTCTACATAATTTATAATGGAAGTAGATTATCCTCCAATTACAAGGGCATGGTGAGCTATATAGATTAGCAATGCTCATTGGAATTCAAAAAAAACCTCAAACAAGGTGTGACTAGGGGAACCATGCCAAACTCTATTGCAATTGTGATGAATGTATCGAAGTCAATCACCCCATAAGAAATGGTGATGATGATTGTACATGTGTAAGAAACTTATAATCATTTAGTTCACTACTTTTATTTGTTCATCTCTCTACGGATGAATTGTGGTAAACATGTAGAATGTGGTATCCATCATATTCGAAAAGAAATTTCCATAATATGTAAAGGAACTTGAAGTCTTGACTATGGATGTAGGGAGTCCAAATTGAAACCATACATATGCAAATAACAAATTAACATTGTTTGGCATTGTATTTGTTTTGCAACGTGATGCTAAGATAGCCATCTTGGAAATTGAATCAACCATTCTGGCAAGGAACAACAATGATTCCCCCATTATAATGGTGGGAGGATTTGTTCTTTTGCATTTGGGTCACTATCTAGTTGTTTAGGAATAATATCATCCTCAAGGCCAAATTTATAGTAATATTGACATAAATCTTCTATCATAATTGTTTTTTAGGTTTGAGGAGATATACCTTAAACTAGGGTTGAGAGTATTTACAACTAGGTTTGAGGTTGACGCATTTTGTTTTTTATTAAGCAGACAACTAGGGGGCTTGATTTGTGTCATTTTGAAATTCCCCTCTTCCATAGTGTTCATATCATATGCATAACCCTTTTTGCTAAATCCAAGTATATTTCTCTTAATAAATTCAACATGACTCTCTTCTCTTCTAGCTACAATCTTCTAGATATTGTGATGGCTTTTTCCAAAGACTCGAGTTCAAACATTATTACCTCAATCCAAATTTATACCCTGAAATTTGAGATGTAGATTTCTATACCAAATATGCAAATAGGTTTTCCTTGGACTCCACAACTTGAAACTTCTCGATTTAAACTTTGATTATTGTGTCCTCCTAGAACAAGAGCATGAGTTGAATATGTATGACACATGCCAGTTATAGTATACTTTCCAAGTTTATGTGTTTGCAAACTCATTAAAGTCTCCCATAGGGTTTGTAGCAATCCATCTCACCCCAAGTATAGGATGTCCCATCCAAATGGTATAGGTCCACGTCTCCTAGTTGTGAATGTGTTGCAGTAATGAGGCATAGTCACATGGACTATTGTATTTTATTGTGTATTCTTATGTATTACACATATATCTACATGCTTTCCTATAAATTTCCTAGCTTCCTTTTATGTACACTTCTATATATATATATATATATGAGTCTACAACATTTGTACGTTATGACAAATCTCAATTCCCTTCTTGTATCATGCTTTCATACTTGATATCTTGTATTCTTGTGTTTAATTATTCAAATTGTTGTTGTGTGATCATATCAATTGGTATTAGAGATGCATGATTTTGTCCTTTTAGACCTAGTCACCTCAAGGGTTTTGATCTCTTACCCTTACTAGATCTCATGCAATTACGTTTTGTATGATCCATGTCTAAGACCTAGTCTCCATGGGATTTCTACCTCTTACCCTCTACTATATCTACCTTATTATAACACAATATCAATTTTTTGGAGTCACAGATTTGGAGTCTTGTTTGGTATACGGGTTAAGGGAACCCTAACTTGTTGGGACCATATCTCCTCCATAGCTGAGAATCATGAACCGTAAAGTGTGCAAATATATTGAAGCGAGATCTACAATATTGAAGGTGTATGGAACATAGTTTATCATTTTTTTAGGCCAAAAACTATTTATAAAGACAAAAAGTCATAGTTTTAAAATTTTTACTTGAAATTGCCAAATCTTCCATCTCTTAAATTCTTCCCAAAACTCAACATCATTAATTCAAATTTATAATTTGTATCCTTATATCATTGGTTTATCTTACATTTAATAAAAAATGGCCCTATTAGGTCTAAGAGATGTTGAATGATTGTGTGACTTGAAAAATACTAGTGCCGTGGAATAAATTCTTGTTTGTTAAGGTGAGATCAAGGCTAGGATGTTGGAAGAGATGAAGAGATCCTTCAAATATATTCTCCTACAAAATATACCTTAGGAAAACCCAATACCAAAACAATATTTCCTCTATATGCCAAGGTCTAGATCCTTGAGTTGATGGTAGTTGTGATGGTGAGAATATTTATGCTTGGTTAAATACTCTAGAGGAATATTTTAAGACTCAACTGAGATCACTTATATAAATCAGATTTACATTGTTGACACTATATGGAAGAAACTTCCATAGATGGGAGGTCGAACACTAAGTTTTGTTGGCCATCGAAGAAAGATAGATCTCTTGATGGGTTGGTTCAACATTTGTTGGGAAGATAAGGTTCTACCCTCTTGGGTATCAATATAATATCTTTGAAGTTGGCACAATTGTGTCAACTCAAGTAACTTCCAAGTCAATGCATCCAACATTACATTGAGTTGTCCAATAAGCTTCAAGGCATGTTGGGAGTTTCATATCAAGAAAAGGTACTCAAGATCAAATTTATCTCTTGTTTAATTCATAGAATTGGGGAAAGAATAGCCATGTTTGACATAGGATATTTGGAGAAAGCATTTAAACTCACTATAACTATGGAACACAAGTGTAGAACTAAGTTTGTGAAGAATAGTTCCAACAATACTACTACTTTTTCATCACACCTTACCACCTACAAGACTTCATCCAACCCTAATGTACAATGAAAAGGTTCAGGCCAACATTCTTCATCCACTAGTGAAGGAAAGCATTGCAATTATCATAAGAGGCATGGTCATTCCACCTATGAATGCATAAATATTTAAGCTAAGAAATAATCTAATTCCATTTTCACATAACAAACTCGAGACATTGATCTCCTCATAGAGAAACACTTGAAGATACAAAATTACAATTGATAATCCAATTGCTTGAAACCCATATCTTGTATTAATGACCAGATATTATGCAGTCAATATGAGGGAATCTATCTTCACATATAACCATTATGTGAAAGGATGCTTTGTTTTGTAGACTTTACTCCATTTTGCATAAGAGGCATGTGCTAGCTCCTGTTCATAATGCTCGGCGAGTTTCATCAAATGCTTAGAGTCATTGGAATTGGAGATTTCATATTGTTTGGTCCATGCAGATTTCATATAAGTTTCATGTATTTTCTTGGTTGGTGATCTATTAGGATCTCCCCTCCAAGGCATTGCTAGAGAAGAGTGGCCTTTTAGATGGACTCTGCCTCCCCAGTGTAAAGGAATAAATGGTGAAGCACATCCATTGGGATTTCTCTTTTGTGAGATCTTGTTGGGATTAGGCTTAGTTGTAATTAGAAAGAATTATTCAGTGGTAACTACATTCGAGGGATGTGTTGTTAAGGGATTTCAAATCTGTGAGTCAAGATTTTTTGGCTATTATTTGGCATTGTTTGATCATTTTAGTTTTATTTTTTATTTCGAAACTCTACTGCAAATATGTGTTTGAAAATGAACTTATTTATTTGGATTCTTTTTGTCAATTATGCAAAGAGGAGGTATCTATGCAGTTGCTTATAGGAAAGGGTTATTATTGATTAAGGATGTCAATATGTCAGATTCTACCCTTTATTCTAACTTCATAGAATTTTTGGTTGCATAAAGAAGAAGATGTAAATTTCATTGTATATACCCTTTTGTTCTATTTATTTGTTGATAATTAAATATTTTTCTTTATATATAAAATGTATCAAAAAAAAAATCTATTAACTCGGAAGCAATTTCATATATATAGTACCAACTACAACCAATCCTACTCCCTATCACATGGTTCATATTAAAGATGTGAGGAATACCACACTTGAAACTAGGCAATGTGCAATCACTTTTTCCCTTAGACCCTTTAAAGATACAATTCATTGTGATGTTATTCTATTTGATTGTTCATTAGGTCTTGGTCATTCTCACCAATATGATAACATGCAATCCATGATGAACGACAAAACACTTATAGACTTCATAAATATAATAATTATACAAACTTACCTCTTCGTTTTCTTTTCCCAACCCCTTTATGGGATGCAAGAAATAATGCATGTTAATATTTATTAATACTTGGTGTTGTTTGACAAGAAAAATAATATAACAAAGGGAAGCTCCCTTCTTCAATTATCCGGGATATTGTTGATGTATATTCAATTTTTTTTAACAGCCTATAGATTATATCCTCTCCATACCATATAGGACAACCTTAATTTGGCTTCACATTCTTCACTGGTGAGCTCTCAGAATGGATGCCTAATGAGGGCATCTAGACTAGGAGCCTACTTTAATTATCAACCTGGGGGACGTACAAACTTCAGAGGTGCAGGCACTATATGTGCTCTTATAGGATAGTCTTTGTCGTGGTTAGGTGTTTGTATCAGTGTTTAAGGTTTGCCTAAAAGAAATCAAATGAGCTGGAAAAGGATTGCCTAATCTATGGCTGAAAGATACCCATGCTAAGAAGTTCAAGTATTGAGGACAGTAACTCTATATTAAAGAATTTAAATGCTTAAAACAATAAATATGTTCCAAAGAATTGACTTGCTGAAAAGAATGGAGAATTTTAGACTATGGAAGTGAATACTGAACACATACCAGATCTATTCTAAAAACTGGATCTTTAATCTAAGAAATAATTACTGTAAATCAAATGCATAAAACTGGAAGTCTAGTCTAACCTATTCAATTGAAATACCAAGTTCATAATACTATTATCTAATGCTACGAAGTAATCAGAATTTCAAGAAGTGAATATCATTAATTAATCACAATATTGAAAGTAGCAATCTCTATGAGCAACCATAATAATGAGAGAGTGCCTAGCTTTAAGATCTGGACCGTTGTTCAAAAGCAATGTAAGTATAGAAGGAAATAAATGATTAGTATATGCTTGGGAAGAATGCTGTTACAGGACTACTGAAGTAGTTTTACCGAACTACAGAATGCGTGATAAACTACTATGAAATCAGACTAGTCACATTACTACAGAAATCAAATCATACTAGTTGGCGCCATTCAAATGCGTTCATGTGTAATATAGATTTCAGTCAATGTAAAACACATAATAAAAAAATACCTTAACAATAAGATCTCCTGACTTACGTGTTGGAGGGGCCCTCTCCAACCCGTACTCAGGAGTGAAAGAAACTTATAGACGCTGGATTGAAAGCAACATCAAATCTTTAATTAACATAGAAACTTCATAGTTTGACAAAAGTTTGTAACTCAGAGTATCTCGACAGTATAAAAATGTAACCAATGATTCTAAAAAATGGCAACAAGATCCCCTCGCTAACCAAGAGGCCCGTTGATATATGCCTCTAATGCTTAACCTAACTTCAATGTCTAATTGCTGATTCTGTTTGAACAGGTGTTCTCCCTAGAGATCGGGAAAAAGGCACTGAGTTTTGCATGAGCTTTCCAGTCCATTGCTTGATCTGCGAGGGTGTCCTTTAGTGTACCTGGACTTGCTCAATCATACTCGATTTCCATATAATTAGTTTATTGAACACACATTTAAACATACAAGAATAATATTTAAAACAACTTCATTAAATAATCAAGGTAAATCACTTCCCCCACAAAACAAGTGTATTTCTTCACCCTTTCTTGTGTTTTTGCAGTGGGGAAGGGCTATCAGATACCTATATCTTGGACTCATAATTCTCCCCCATACTTGAAGGATTTACCCATCCTTGGGTGACAGATTCAGCTCGTCAATGACCTCTCTGATTTCCCATGCTACAACCCTGGGGTCCCTTGTTAATTTTTTAGCATTAATTCAAGATACTCTAGGATCTTTACTGAGAGAGTAACATGTACAGCATATCAATCATAACAATGCATATCAATCACACCAAGCAATCACATGAGACAATAGACACACAAAGTTTCACTGGGGAAAACCATAAAGGTGAAAAACCCCACAACTTCCTCAGAGATAGAAAGAGCAATGATACAACCAAAGTACAAGACATAGTCTTCTACTAGCAGCTACTACTCCTCCTCAACTAGTGCGCCACTTTCTGAGTGATGTAGGAGTGAATAATGAGATAATCAAATAGAGATCTCCCGCTCTGTATTTATACATGACCTAACCTGCCTAATAACCTAGCAGGGTCAACTTGTCTAACTCAGTCTAATAACCCATGGTTACACTAATCAGAGCCGACCCCACACTCGGTGGTCTAATAACCCATCACAGCAAGTTGCGACATTTGTCAATACAAATGACGACACTTCCGTATAGAGGAATAATAACATCTCTATAGGAGTACAATATACATATGTGAAATAAATTCCGAAGTTACATATACATCAACACTCACTCTTAACTAGGAAGGTATTTCTCAACACAGATCTGCCAGCACAAGTCTTCTTCTCTAGATCATCGTCACTGGATCATCGTCATCGAATCATCGTCATCGTCACTACTGATGCTATCTCAATCAATCTCTGATCTACTCATCATAGGAAGTTCTACAAAGCCAGTCCTTTTTCATACTAGATGTAGGCCCACCACCTGTAGGTCTTCATCACTACTAACCATACTGTGGAATCCTCAGGACTTATTACATGCGCCACAAAACCTCGCAAGAGAATCCCAGGTTGTTATGAGCACACAACTCTACCTGTAGGATCTCCCAAGGACATATTATATGTGACCTCACCACAAAACCTCGCAAGATCATCCCAGGTTGTTACGAGCACACAACTCTACCTATAGGATCTCCCAGGGACATATTACATGTGGTCACCACAAAACCTAGCAAAAGCATCCCGGGCTGTTACGAGCACACAGCTCTACCTATAGGATCTCCCAGGGCCAAATTACATGTGGTCATGGAAAAACCTCACAAGAGCATCCCAGGACTTATTACGAGCACACAACCCAACCTATCAGATCTCCCAGGGACATATTATATGCCATAGGACAAAACCTCGAAAGAGCATTTGCCAAATATCCCAGGGCCATATTACATGCCATAGGAAAAACCTCGAAAGAGTATCTGCAAACCTCCCAGGGAAAAATTATATGTCCTCCCAAGCAAAACCTCGAAAGAGCATTTTCCAGATATCCCAAGTCCACATTATATGCCATAGGCAAAACCTCGAAAGAGTATCTGCAAATATCCCAGGGCCATATTATATGCTTTTTTGCACAACCTGTCCACGGCCATAGAGTATCAACCTAATACTCATCATACATCATCCTAATGTACATGATCATTCTGATCATCATCACTGCATTGTCCTGATGCATGTCATCATCGCATGATCATCCTGATCATCGTCATAGCATCATCCTGATGCATATCGTCTGGAGCAACATCCTGAAGCTCATCATCCATGATCATCCTGATCATACAATGCATCCACCTGATGCATATTTGATACATATCATCTGAAGCAACATCCTGAAGCTCATCAACCATGATCATCCTGATCATACAATGCATCCACCTGATTCATACCTAATACATATCATCATCCATGATCTACCTGATCATATAATGTATCCACTTGATACAAATACAAATACATGATCCAACTGATCATCACAATCATCCAACATGATACATATACATATACATGATCCAACTGATCATAACAAGCATCCAACATGATGCATATACATATACATGATCCAACTGATCATAACAAGCATCCAACATGATGCATATACATATACATCCAACTGATCATATCCAGCATCCAACATGATGCATATACAAAGCAGTAATTGGAGCGTCGTCCTGATGCTCATCATCCAGCGCTTACATCCACAGCCATGGAAGGAACCTCCTCTCACCATGCTCGGAATGGCTCTTGCAAATGTGTCCATCACTTCTTCCTCGAAGTGTCATCAATCTGAAGAACACCAAGCCTCTCTCTAAAGTACTTGAACTTCACTCTGGATAGTGGCTTCGTCTGCACATCTACAATCTACTCATCTGTCACAACATACAGGAGCATCACTGCTCCTCCCTGCACCATATCCATGATATAGTGATATTTGATCTCAATGTGCTTCGACCTGTCGTGGAACACCGGGTTCTCAGACAGCTTCACATAGCTTTGGTTGTCACAAAAGATACCAGTAGCCTCCAATGGGAGATCAAATAACTCAAACAGTAGCTTCCGGAGCCATACTGACTCACAACTAGCTGAACAAGCTGCAACATACTCTGTCTCGATTGTACTCAGTGCTACACAAGACTGGTTCCTGCTAAACCAAGAGATCACACCTGATCCCATACTGAAGCAGCAACCATATGTGCTCTTCCTATCTGCAACACTGCCTTCCCAGTCTGAATCAACATAACCCTGCAGGTTGAACATTTGATTCGCATCATACTTGATCCCATAATCAATTGTGCCCTTCAGATACCTCAGAATATGCTTTACAGCAACCAGGTGAACACCTATGGGATCCGTCAGGAACTGGCTCAATGTGTTCACCGCAAAGCAAACATCTGGTCTCGTGTTCATCAGGTACATCAAGGACCCAATCATCTGAGGATACACAGTGACATCAATCGGCTTAGAGGAAGCATCACACAAAATCTTCAGGTTCGATGCCATAGGTGTGGCCATGGCCTTACATTCCATCATCCCAAACCTCTTCAGGATCTCTACTGCATACTTCCCTTGTCCAAGGAAGATTCCATCTGCACTCTGCCACACCTCCATGCCTAGAAAATAGTGCATCATCCCCAAGTCCTTCATCTCAAACTCGACAGCAAGCTTCCTCTTTGTGTCGGCAATCAATTGTTACAAATAGGTCATCCACATACAAAAGTAGTATCACTGGATTGCCTTCCTCAACCTTGTAGTAAAGGTTGGAATCCACTTTACTCTTGGTAAATCCCAAAATAGATAGAAAGTTGTCTATCCTACCATACCAAGTCCTATGAGCTTGCTTCAAGCCATACAAGGCTTTCTTCAACCTGCACACATATGACTCTTTGTCATTTGTCTCAAAACCAAGTGGTTGCTCCACATACACTTCCTCCTCGACTACACCATTCAAGAAAGTTGTCTTGACATCCATCTGGTGTATCTTCCATTTCATCACTGCAGCCAGAGAAAGTACTAATCTGATGGAAGTGTATCTAGCTACAAGAGAAAAAGTCTCTTCATAGTCTATTCCCTCTTTCTGGGAGAAGCCACGAGATACAAACCTTGCTTTGTATTTCTCTATGTTGCCATCTGCAGCATGCTTGATCTTGTAGATCCACTTGGAAGTTACAACAGACTTCCCTTCTGGTCTTGGGACCACATACCAAACATCATTCTTCATGATCGACGGATCATGGCATCATTACTTCATCCCGGATCCTGGGAACTTCAGATTCTTCAATAGATAGATATGTTGCTGAACAAATGTTGTAGTCCTTCTTTTGTAGGTGATTGTACATGATCTTTCCTACAAGTCAAATTCAATTGCATGATTAGAAACTTCTCATAGTTTCATAACAATATATTACACATAAGAATATATGTCATACAGACATGCAATTATTTTATCCAATGCTTCAATACAAAATTTATCCATATCCCGTAACTTTCTAGATGCCTTCCAATCTCTACCAGAACATTATTAAGAGTGTGCACAACTCCCAACATGTCAGCAAAGAGATTTCATTCTAGATAAGTAGCAATGGAATATTGTACAATAGCATAGGCCACTTACCCATTACTTGCATATTAGTAGTATCTTGTTCATCAATGCAATTATTCTAATATGCATAATACACAACCTAAGTCTAGGAACATAAGCATGTACATCACCGAATAACATTATTTAAACAAACAGAATATGCAAGAAATGACAATTCAAATACTTATCTTTGTTTGTTTGTTGGGTGGACTCCCTCTGAATCTGTGCTTCCTTGCAGGAGCTACTGGAGTCCTATTCTGAAGTAACTTCTTCTACTCCTTTCTGTTGTGAATTGTAAGGAGTGGTGAACTCCCTCTTAATCCCTGAATCACTCCATAGCACTTGAAGTCTGCTGAAGTGAATTCTCCACCATTGTCGGATCTAAAGGTCTTGAACTTCTTTTCAATGTGGTTTTCTATCAAGGCCTTGAATTCCTTGAACTTGCTAAATAATTCATCCTTGTTCTTCAAGAAATGAATCCCAAGTCTTCCTAGAGAAATCATCAATGAAAGAACCATAGTATACACACCCACTCAAAGAACTGGATGACATCGAACCGCATACATCAGAGTGGATAATTTCCAAGATTCCTTTAGCTTTGCTTTCACTTCTTGGAAATGCCTTCTTAATGTTCTTTCCTTTTGCACATCCTTTGCAAACCCCTTCATGCTTTGTCTTGATTTCAGGAAGACCCTCTACATCTTTGCTTGCAATTGGTAGTGCTCTATAGTGCACATGTGCAAGCCTTCTATGCCAAAGTTCACTTGGCTCCATGGATTCATGTACCATGGCATGTTCAGGTTGTCCCTTCAATTTGTACAATCCTAACTCTTTCTCTCCAATCACTACTGCATCATCTATGGTCTTACCCTTTGGCCACATGAGTACTTGGCCATCCACAAATGCAACCCTCATGCCTTTTGCATCCAATGTAGATATGGAGAGTAGATTCTTCTTGAGCCCAGGTACATATAGAACCTCTTTCATCTTCAAAGACTTTCCAGAGTCTAGGTTGTAAGAAGCTTCACCACTTCCTTTGATAGGATATTGGTAGTCATCCCCAAGTTTCACCTTATGGGGTGATTCATGTTCAAATAGGTTTACAAAAGATTCTTTAAATCCAGTCACTTGTTTGGAAGCCCCACTGTCAATAAGCCAATCATTACAACCATGAGAGATAGTACCTGTGAGAGCAGAGATTAGAACTTATTCATCTTCGCTTGATGAGTCATACTTTTTGATCTAGCCTTCTTCTTGGGAGGTTCATCATCCTCAACAACATGAGCATGATATCTTCGTTGGTTATTCTTCTTATTCTTTTTGAAGTTTTATGTTATTGTTGTCCCTTTTGTTCTTGGGACAATCTGCAGCAAAGTGTCCCTTCTCATTACATGTAAAGCATCTTAGATCCTTCTTATTCTTTTGATGGTTTTGAGAGGATCTCTTGTAATGAGAGTGCTCCTTCTTGGGTTTGCTTCTTTTGGTGTGAGATGCAAGAGCTTGATATTCACTTCCCATCTTTTCTTCTCGGGCTACAAGCCTAGCCTCTTCTTGTGAACATTCCTCCCACAGTCTACTAAAGGAGATCAACTTCCTTCTTGCACAAGTTCCTTAAATAAAGGAATCCCATTACCTAGGTAGGCCATTCAGAGTGGTCATGACAATTTCACCATTCTCCACCACTTCATCCACAGCTTCAAGTTTTTCCTTGATCTGAGAGACCTTGGAGAAATAAGATTGAATGGTCTCTCCATTCTGAAGGTTTACCCCTTTCAATTGATTCCGCAGAGTCATCTTTCGATTTATGTTCTTCCCTTCAAATAGCTTGGTTAGGGAATCAAACATATCCTTGGGTGTCTTTAGAGATGACACATGTGGTATGAGATGGTCTTTGATAGAATCATCAATGATCCTCTTTGCCTTGACCAAGCTCTTCTTATGCAAGGCCTTATCCTCTTCTTCCTCTGGGACAGGGACCTCAGAACTTATGTAAGTGTCCAATTCATTTTCTTCCAGGATTAACCCAATCCTATACTTCCATGCTCGAAAGTTATCAGCCCCTGCAAGCTTATCCTCAAGCTTGGTGTGGTGAGACATCTTAAAGAGTACTTCAAATGGAAATAGAAAAGATTTAGGTCTTACCACTTGATTTGTAGAAATCTGGATTTGGTGCCGGATTAGGGTTTGTTAGAGAAACCCTAAAATTCAAAATGTGAATTTAAACTTTCTTAAAGGATAGAAAGATGCGCCTTTATGAGCTGATCAGCCTGGTATATTCAGAATTTGAAATATGCAAAGTTTCACCCTTCAGAAATGCTTTTCAATCTCCCGGATTCACTAGGGAGGACCCTGAATTAGGGTTTGAGTTTCCCAGAGCTTCAACCAACCAAAAATCTCGATCCAAAGCTCTAAGCTTCGATTTTCCCAAGGGGCTTCCAGATATGTCCTTAGATTTCATACATTCCTATTTTTGTGGAAACCCTACTTTTTTGGGCCAAAAATGAAAGTGCCCAAAATTGAATTCTGATTGGACAAAAATATTATCCTTGATGAGTAGAGTCAATATACCTTGCTGCTTTTCCAAAATATGTGGAGAGAAACCCAATAAACAAGAAACCCTAGTTTCCGCCACTGCACAATGTCTTCTTCTCAGATTAGCTCTGATACCATGTTAATTTTTGAGCATTAATTCAAGATACTCTAGCATCTTTACTGAGAGAATAACATGTACAGCATATCAATCATAACAATGCATATCAATCACACCAAGCAATCACATGAGACAATAGACACACATAGTTTCACTGGGGAAAACCATAAAGGTGAAAACCCCATAACTTCCTCAGAGATAGAAAGAGCAATGATACAACCAAAGTACAAGACATAGTCTTCTATTAGCAGTTGCTACTCCTCCTCAACTAGTGCACCACATTCCGAGTGATGTAGGAGTGAATAATGAGATAATCAAATAGAGATCTCCTGCTCTCTATTTATACATGACCTAACCTGCCTAATAACCTAATAGGGTCGACTTGTCTAACTCTAATAACCCATGGTTTCACTAATCAGGGCCGACCCCACACTCGATGATCTAATAACCCATCACAGCAAGTTGCGACACTTGCAACACTTGTCAATACAAATGATGACACTTTCGTATAGAGGAATAATAACATCTCTATAGGAGTACAATATACATAGGTGAAATACATTCCGAAGTTACATATACATCAACATCCTTTCCTACCTGTGATAGCCCAAGGTCTGATCCTCCTTAACCCATGCTCTCTTCTCTTCTTCTTCATTGATCTGTTCCTTAATAACCAGGGGAAGGAAGAATGGGGGATTCAGCCTCATTCCAATCCATTTAAGTTGGTTCTTTATCAGGGATTCCTTGTAGAGCTTGGCTTTGAAAAGAGCATCTTCAAGTTTGAGAGGGGAGTGGAGCTCTCTTCTTTTCCGGTCGTTTTCTACTCTGCGCCATCTTTCCTTAATGGACTCATGAACCTCTTTGTGTGTGCCTTGGAGAGTAACATCAAAATGAGCCACAGCTTCCTGCTTCTTTGCAAGGAGAATGGGGATCAGCTCCTCATCCTGGGTGAGGATCCTATGGTTGTAAATTATTCTTTCAGGGTGAGTTGCCTCTGCCCTAACCATTAATGGGGTTTTCCATTTTGCTGCAACGTAAATATGGTAGTCCTGAGCTCGCTCAATTTCGTGATTCATCCATGAATATAGTGCCCTCAACTGGAAATCACCCATGTAAGGGTTTGGTGACCAGTTGGGCGAGCTAGGGACTACAAAATTGTGCAAGAAAAATTTGCTTAACTGGTCCTTCTCCAACTCTGTGGCATTTAGAGATGCATCCATAAATTATTTGGGGTTGCTAATCTCTATCGGGAGTCTTTGTTTTAACCTTTGGAGCTGGAATTTGCCCCACTTTTCCCATAGATAAACTGCATAAATTTTTGATGGAGGCCTGAGGTCTAGTAGTGTATCATATATTTTAGTGGTAGTAGCCAAAACGTCCCTCAGTTGAACGATTTCCTGGTCCTTTTTGGATAGCTCCCCTTGTGCCTCAGCCAATTTCTCTTTAAGTGTTGAATTTCTTTGTTCAACCAGTCTTAGCTCCCCTGCATGATGCATTTTCATAATTTGTGTCTTTTCAGAAGAAAACAGGGGTGATTTGGGCTGGCTTCCTGATTCAATTCTCAATGTTGCCAGATCCTTTCTGAGCTTTTCTAATTCCTCCCATGCCTCAGTGAGTTGGTTGACGACCCTAGGGTTTTCATTGTGCTCAGGAGGGTCCCCTGGAGGTTGTCTTGCTCTTCTTGTTCATTATGTTCTTCTTTTGCCTCATGTTCTTCTTGTTCATCCTGCTCCTCTTCTTCATCCTGCTCTTCTTGTTCATCCTACTCTTCTGGTGTAGTGGGATCCTCCTGATCTACCCAAATATCATCATCCTCATCAGACACATTTTGAACTATGGGACTGGGTTCCCTACTCTCTTCCTTGCTAATTCGGATTTTGGATGCTTGTGTGAATCTTTTACTTCGTCTCTTCGGCCCTTGATTATTGGCAGGAATCCCTGGGTTCATTTTGGGGGACTCATCTCCTGAATGCTTTATCTTTACCAGGGTATCAGCCACACTGTCTAGGTCAATTTTCCTCTTCGTCCCTGATGTAGAGGCGGTTTTGTTCATTGATCTTGGTGGTAGAGGTACACCAGTTGTGGGTGTACCCTTCATTATTTGAACATCTTCAGTAGATACCAACACGAATTGTTCCCAAGAAAGCTCTGGGATCTACGCTTTTAATTACTCACAAACGATTAATTTGATCAGCCCATGATGGGCTAAGGCATCCTCCTTTCATTTAATCACTTTCTTACTCCTTTATGCTAGAGATTGGAGCAGCAGATATGGAATACTAATGTTTTTGTTCAGTGGATGATGGGCCCTGTGCCTCAATAGTTCTAGAATTTGAAAATGAAAAATGGGGACATAACTTAACCTACCAGTGCATGTAATGTACTTCTGGAAAATTGCAGCCATTTCCTCCCAGGGTGCTGGCATGGAGAGTCTTTTGACCCCATTTTTGTCTTCGTCGTAGACCTCTCCTTGCTCAAAAAATGCTGCCTTTGCTTCATGGTTTGCCTCCCAGTCATCCCTGCTCCAATGCAGGCCCATTCGTAGACCCGTGAATTTGGCAATCACTTCATCATCCAACTTTATACGTAACCCATTCACTCGGGTGATGAACTGTTCATCCTTGATATGTTTTAAATTTCATGCAAACTCCATAGCCACCCCTGCATTTTATCCTCTCAATCCTAAGATGAAAGGCATCCAACCCGTGTTGCGGATGATTGCTAGGATTCGCGGGTTCTGATAAATATCACTGTGTTCCTCTGGTTTGCTTTTCTTGAAACCTTTTGTCATCCTAAAATTCTTTACCGTAACAGTAAATCAATGCTTGGAGCACGGCTATCCTTCCTCAGATGGTCGAGGTTGATTACCGGTTCGATGGCTGGATTGTCATCTGTGTGACCACACTATCTTCCAGTCTCTTGCTTCTAGAGAGTTCTGAGAGGTTTCATATATGAAAAACTAGCCTTTCAAAATATCATGCAACCTTACTTAACTGTCTTTCCACACTTGTCCTTATTAACATTTGTTGTACCTTTTGCTTGATCAAGCCCTGCTTTTCATTTCATGATTTCATCTTGCCCCATTTGCTCTGATTATTTGGAAGTATGGAAGCTAGATGTGGGTTTATCAGTTACTGACATGACAAAGGTAGTAATCATGATTTATTGAGGCCTTCTGAACTGAACCGTGCCACCGAATGAAGATTGAAGCTGTCCTCAGATTCAGAAAACAAATGTCTTGCGGGATAATGATTTGACCTTAAAAATAAAACAAAGATGTTTAGAGATTACCTTGTAATGTTTTAGCGTACCTGATTTGATGATCTGGCCCAATTTTTATGCATGGCGGATTATATAGTATATTTGGCAATGTCTGTAGTAAATTTTGGCATGTCAGTAGTTACGTGCACTTGCTGCTTTTTCCTTGCATTCATTTGAATATTCTGTCTTGGCTGCTTTTGAATTTTGTGCCTTCTTCTGATTTGACTTTGTGATGATGCTTTTGCATTGGGTTTTGGATTGTTCATTGTATTGTTGTAATCTATGCTGCCTCTCTTGAATTGATGGCAGGCTCGTGTGAGATAATAGATGCGATTTGATATCATGTTTGCTGGAAATAATTTCTGTAGTTTAGTTGATAGCTTTTCTCTCTTCGTTTGTAGACGTGGTTGGCTCGCTTGATTGTTTTAATGGTTGAAAATAATCGGGCTCACTTTATTAGATTTATGGCTCGCTTGAATTTTGATGACAAGCTCTCTTGAATAGTAGCAGGTTTTGAATAATAGCAGGCTCGCTTGATTGAATCATGTAGTATGATATCTTTGTTGTTGACTGTAATATAAGACTAGTTTGCTTGATTGTTGATTGTCTGCATTTTGCATGTTGTGCCTTCATGGGGATGTATGATGCCGTGCAGTTTACCTTGTCATTTTTGTAGTGTGTTATTTGGCATTTTTCCCATCCCCCTTTCTCATGTTTGTTTTATTATTCTTTTTCTTGTTTTTTTTCTTGTTTTTTTTCATTCCTTTTTTCTATTTTGCTTCCCTTTTTAGCAAATATTTCTCTCTCTCTCTCTCTCTCTCTCTCTCTCTCTCTCTCTCTCTCTCTCTCTCTCTCTCTATCTATATATATATATATATATATATATATATATATATATATATATATATATATATATATTACACATATATATATATTTTTAACTGAATTTCACTTATTTTCGATGCTCTCTATCAACATCAGTTGTTGCTAGTAGAGTACTTGTGTAAACTACTCCTTTGACTGTGGCTTTTTGTAAAATTTGAGCCGATGTCCATTTACTATCATAGGAAACTCTTCTTCATCAATTGTGATTATCCTTACAGCTCCATTTTCATACATCTTTTGAATTATGTAAGGTCCCAGCCATCTTGTTGTTAGTTTTCCCTTGAATGTGTGAAACCTGGAGTCATATAGTAGTGCCCAGTCACCTTCCTTGAACTTTTTATCCTTCAAGTGTTTGTCATGCCACTTCTTTCTTTGAAACTGGATGATTTCAGTGTGGGCAAGTGCTTGCTAGCGTTGCTCATCTAGTTGGTTCAATTGTAGCATGCGTTCTTGTTGTATTTCTAATAGTTCGATATTCAACTCTGCTGCAATTCTTAATGTTTTTATTTCAAATTCAATTGGCAGCATGACTTTCTTTCCATATACTAGTTCATAAGGTGTGAATCCTGTTTTGTCTTCCATGTGGTATTATAGGTCCAAATCGCCCCACTCAGTCTGTCAGCTCAATCTCTTTTGTGGATTTGGACTGTCTTTGTCAGAATCCTCTCTAATTCTCTGTTGGTGACCTCAGCTTGACCATTTGCTTGAGGGTGATAGGAGGAGGACTGTCTGTGCTTGACATTGTTTCTTTTAAGCAAGTCTTCTAATAAATTTGATGTAAATTGTGGGCCTTGATCAGAAACTAGTTCTCTTGGTACTCCAAACCTGTGAAATATCTTCTCAGTGAAGAATTTTGCCACGTTGTTTTCATTGGCTGCAGCAAGTGTTGCTACCTCAGTCCACTTTGTGAGATAGTCAGTGCATACTAGGATGTAGCTCTTCTAATTTGACTGTGGGTTGATTGGACCAACGAAATCAAATCACCATTTTTCGAATGCCTCCAAGGAGATCTATGGATGGAGTGGAATTTCTTCCTTTTGTGTTGGTTTTCCCATCCTTTGGCAGTCATCACAGTGTGAAACATATTCATAAGCATCTTTGTGGAGTGTTGGCCAATAGTATCTTGTTTGTAAAATCTTATAGGTTGTCCTCTTTGCAACATAGTGTCCTCCACATGGTTCATTGTGACTGGCATGCATTATGTCATGCACTTCATCTTCTCTAATGCACCTTCTGAGTATTTGATCAGGTCCTTGTTTGAAGAGCATGCCTTCTATCCACGTATATGTGGCACTTTACCTTATTACTTTTGTCTTTTCTTTATAACTGTAATGTTCTGGAAACTTCCCAGACACTAAATAGTTTGCCATGTCAGCAAACCATGGGCTTCTTGTGGATATGGAAAAAAGGTGCTCATCTGGAAAACTGCCATTGATTACTTCACTGTCTTGTCCATGTGTCAGCCTAGATAGAAATTCAACCACTACATTGTGTTTACCTGGCTTGTCTAAAATCGTGATGTCAAACTCTTGGAGTAGTAGCAGCCATCTAATTACTCGAGTACTTGTGTTGGGTTTGTTCATTAGATATCTTATGGATGAAGGTTTGTATGAACAAAGCCTTGGTAGCCATTGATATAGTGCTTGAATTTATTAATGGCATGTATGACAACCAAAAATTCCTTCTCTGTGACAATATAATTTAATTCTGCCCCTGCTAAATTTTTACTGATATAATATATTGCATAGGGATTCTTCTCTTTTTCTTGTCCAAGGACAGACCTGATTGCCTTATCCGATGCATCAGAGTGGATGTGGAATGGAAGTGCCCAGTCTGGTCCTTGGAGTACTGGAGCTGTAATTGTTTTCTTCTTAAGTTTATTAAATGTTGTCATGCAATTGTTTGTCCATATGAACTCAGTGTCTTTTGTGAGAAGTACAAACATTGGGGCAGCAATCGTGCTATAATTTTCAATAAACCTTCTATAGTACCCTATTTTCCCAAGGAAACTTCTCACATCCCTTTGTCTAATAGGTGGTGGCAGCGTTTTGATTACTGAGAGTTTTGCTTGATCAACCTCTATCCCCCTATGTGATTTATGATGTCCTAGAATGATGCCTTCTTCCATTAACATTCTGAATTTGTCATTGCTAAGGCATAGGCTCATCTCAATACATTTTTTTAATACCAATTCAAGATGGCTCAATGCTTGATCAAAGTTTTTTCCATAGGGTGTGAATTCATCCATGAATACTTCCATTTGATCATTTATGAAATCATAGAATATGCTTAGTATGGCCCTTTGGAATGTTGCTGGAGCATTACATAACCCAAAGGGTAGTACTCTGTATGCGTAAGTACCCCAGGGGCATGTAAATGTTGTCTTATCTTGATCAGTTGGGTGTATTAAAATTTGGTTGTACCCACTAAAGCCATCCAAAAATGAAAAATACTTGTTCCCAGCTAATGTGTCCGACACCTGATCTATAAATGGCAGTGGAAAGTGATCTTTCTTGGTTGCTTTATTTAGCTCTCTGTAGTCCACACAAATTCTCCATTTGCCTCCTTTTTTAGGGACTATAACCAATGGTGAGACCCATTCACTGTCAGAGATGGGATATATGAACCCAGCATCCAATAACTTATGTAGTTCTACTTTGAAAATGTCCTTTAATGCTGGTTTCAACCTCCTTTGTGCCTTCCTGATAGGGATAGAACCTTCTTTGATGTAAATATAGTGTTTTCATATATCAGGATGTATACCTTTCATGTCTGCATATGTCCATGTAAAAGCTTTATTTTGTTCTGATAATACTTTCATTAACTGCGTTTCTTGTTATGGATTTAGATTGGAATTAATGTTGACGATCTTTCCAGGCATAATTTCCACTGTCTTTGCTTTTTCTGATTGTTCTTGTAGAGATAGCACTTCTGTCCACATTTTATTTAAGTTCTGGTTTGAACTTTCGCCTTCTTGTTGTTGCTTTGTGTCAAAAAACCTTTCAAGACCAACATTGTTAGAATATGTATTTTGTATGAACTTATCTATATGACCATCTTCATCTATTGCTTTTAATGATAGTGCATCATCAATTGTTAGGACAGGTAGTAGGTTTTGATTTGGTGTGTCGTTATAATCATCCGTCCAATTTTGGTATTCTAAGTCTGAAGATTTCCTTGCTGGTGGGTAAATCATGATTTTCTTCTTGGCATGTCCACTGGTGATAGTTATGTTTCCTGATCGGCAACCTATGTAAGCGTCTGCAGTTTCCAACCACGGCCTACCTAGTATGATTGGATAACCACTAAGTTTACTTTTGACTTCAATTACTATAAAATCAGCCGGGTATTCCCAGGATTCAATATTGATCATAATGTCTTCGAGCATCCCTTCGGGTTTCACAGTGGATGTTTCAGCTAGCTGGAGTACTATAGTTGTTGGTCTGACCATTGATTGGAATCCTAGGTGTATCATGGTTTCTCTAGTCATGACGTTGATAGAAGCTCCCAAATCGATTAAGCTTCTACTTATTTGTTTGTTATTGATGGTGACATTTACTACAGGACTACCTAGATCAAGATACTTAGGGTTAATAATAATACCCAACATTAAATCAACCAATTGTCCTACTACATTTATGGTTGGTGGATCACACTTCCTTCTCCCAGGTTTCTTCAGACAATTTTCTCTAATAATTTTGTTACAGATGGGCACATCCCTTATGGCTTGCAAAATCGGGATTTGGATGTTTAAGTGCTTTAATTCGTTTAAAATTGCATTTTCCTCTTCCTCTTTTGTACTTCGTATAAGTTTCTTTGGAAATGGAGGGTTTCTGTTTCGTGGGAGTGGTTGGGTTTCTTCCTCTAGAGGATCTGGTTCATCCGGACGCTGAACATAGGGTTCTGTTGTTTGTTCTTGAGCTTCAGGTTGTTGGATATTCTGTGTGGATGTATTTTGCAACGTTTTTCCGGATCGGAGGTTTATTTCGTTTATTTCCATGGTGTCTATGACATAGGTAGGGAATTGTGTAATATCAACATTATAAGTCTATTGTTGTTGTGGAGGTCTTTTATTATTAGGGTTTCTTATGGGTTGGGATGGAATTGGTGGGGGTCTGGGGGGTGTTTGAGTCTGTGGGGGCGACATAATAAGTGGTTGTTGTAATGGGGCCCTCCAATTTGATGGATGGGGGTATTGATTTGCATAATTCATGGTTGATGGAGGAAAGGGTGGGGGGTATGGAGGGTAAGATGGTGGGTAATAAGATTGTTGATAGGGTGATTGATAAGTTTGTTGATTCCGCTAATAAGTTTGTTGATTTTGTTTCCATTGATTTGTATTTGGCTGTGCTTTCCATGGAGTTGGTGCAGAGTTCTAATTTTGTTGGCCCTGGTTATAGTAGGCTTGATTGCTAGGTTGATATGGTCTAACAAAATTACTCCTCCTTTGATTTATAAACCAAAGCTGTTCTATTTCTCCTTCAGCTACGGGATCTTGAATAGTAGCCTTACATGAGGGTAAGAGGGAACATTTATCAGTTGAGTGTTCGTCAGTGCAGAGACCACATATTTCTATGGTGTTTAAAGTGCACTGCCCCTTCTCATGTTTCTTTATGCAACGAGGACAGAATATTGCCAAGGCTTGGTTAATTTCATCCTACTTCTTTTTTATCTGAAGTGCATCAAGTTGCATGGCTAGAGATTGTAATATGTCAGTCTTCATGTCATCTAACAAGTTTCCTAAATCATATTTTGTAAGATTGGGTGCTGAAGATGATGAGGATCCTATGGGTAGATGTGTATCTCTTGTCCCATTCTTGCTTTTCCTAGACCTAGAATGGTTCTTGAAGATTTGGAGTATCTGGTCATAAGTCTTTTGAAATATGTCTCCATCTCCTAAGAGGTTTAAGATCTCAAAATTCTCTTCTTTGATCCCTCTAAGAAGGACAATTTTCAGCGATTCAGGGTCTAGGGTGCAATGGTTAGCTCGTTTGTAGCTAAGCTAAAAACACTGGGCATAGTCTTCTAAGGATTCACGTTCTCCCTGTTGCATCCTAAATATTTCATCTCTTGTATCCTTTGCTTTGCAGTAGTCCCTATATTTTTCTAGGAATGCATGTTTCATCTGATCCCAACTGAAAATACTATTTCCTTCTAAACTCATGAACCACCTAAGTGATAAATATTTCAGTGTGGAGGGAAAAAGTCTCAGCTTTTGTGCATCCATAGTGTAATCAAAGGATCTGCAAACTACCTCGAATTCAAACATGAATGTGTTAGGATCTTTTGAAGTCAATCCATGGAAGTTTGGAAAATTGTTAGGGTTGATATTATTCATCATAGCATCTCCAAGAGCTATGCTAATGGGGAAGGCGAACAACTCCCTAGGTTCCTCTTCTTCGTCTGCCATAGTGGTGTTTGAGCTGGAACTAGTAGAGAAGTTATCTCTATTTGGATCATATGTGGAGTCAGTTTCATTTTCAGAGTTTAGAAATTCGAACTGAGAATGGTTAGAACTATTGTTACCATTGTTTCTCATGGGACACTTAGGCAGAAAGCGTCCAAACCTATTTCTTTGCCGACGAGACATTCATTAGTAAAATATTTATGTTGTTTTTTTTTATGTGATTTTTTTCTTTTTGTTATGTTTAGTGAAGACGTCTACCAAAATATTTAGCACCTCCCCAGCAACGGCGCCAAAAAGTGGTGAGCTCTCAAAATGGATGCCTAATGAGGGAAGCTAGACTAGGAGGCTACTTTAATTATCAACATGGGGAACGTACAAACTTCAGAGGTGCAAGCACAATATGTTCTCTTATAGGATAGTCTTTGTCGTGGTTGGGTGTTGGTATCAATGTTTAAGGTTTTCCTAAAAGAAATCAAATGAGCTGGAAAAGGATTGCCTAATCTATGGCTGAAAGATACCCATGCTAATAAGTTCAAGTATTGAGGACAGTAACTCTATATTAAAGAATTTAAATGCTGAAAACAATAAAAATGTTCCGAAGAATTGACTTGCTGAAAAGAATGGAGGATTTTAGACTATGGGAGTGAATACTGAAAACATAGCAGATCTATTCTAAAATCTGGATCTTTAATCTAAGAAATAATTACTGTAAATTAAATGCATAAAACTGGAAGTCTGGTCTAACCTATTCAATTTCCAAAACCAAGTTCATAATACTATTATCTAATGCTACAAAGTAATCAGAATTTCAAGAAGTGAATATCATTAATTAATCACAATAATGAAAGTAGCAATCTCTATGAGCAACCATAATAATGAGAGAGTGCCTAGCTTTAAGATCTGGATCGTTGTTCAAAAGCAATGTAAGTACGGAAGGAAATAGATGCTTAGTATATGCTTGGGAAGAATTCTATTACAGGACTACTAAAGCAGTTTTACTGAACTACAGAATGCGTGATAAACTACTACGGAATCAGACTAGTTGCATTACTACAGAAATCAAATCATACTAGTTGGCGCCATTCAAATGCATTCATGTGTAATATATATTTCAGTCAATGTAAAACACATAATAAAAAAATACCTGAACAGTAAGATCTCTTGACTTACATGTTGGAGGGGCCCTCTCCAACCCGTACTCAGGAGTGAAAGAAACTTATAGACGCCGAATTGAAAGCAACATCAAATCTTTAATTAACATAGCAGCTTCATAGTTTGACAAAAGTCTGTAACTCAGAGTATCTCGATAGTATAAAAATGTAACCAATGATTCTCAAAAATGGAAACAGGATCCCCTCGCTAGCCGAGAGGCCCGTATATATATGCCTCTAATGCTTAACCTAACTTCTATGTCTAATTGTTGATTTTGTTTGACAGGTGTTCTCCCTAGAAATCAGGAAAAAGGCGCTGAGTTTTGCATGAGCTTTCCAGTCCACTGCTTGATCTGCGTGGGTGTCCTATAGTGTACCTGGACCTGCTCAATCATACTCGATTTTCACATAATTATTTTATTGAACACGCATTTAAACATACAAGAATAATCTTTAAAACAACTTCATTAAATAATCAAGGTAAATCATTTCCCCCACAAAACAAGTGTATTTCTTCACCCTTTCTTGTATTTTTGCTGTGAGGAAGGGCTATCAGATACCTGTATCTTGGACTCATCATTCACCTCCCAATTTCCTTGCATATTGCACCACACGGCCTATTGAGGATGCATAGATGGAGAAGTAGTGGCACAAATTACTTAAAGATGGTAAGATATGTCCTTGAACTTTTAATTATTCTCTAATCATAACTTTACCCAATAAAGAATAGAACAAATAGATATGTTGCAAAAATGATAAAGTATTGAACAAGATAACCATGAAAATTTAGTCCCCACTACCCAAAATTGATGATCCATAAACCAATGAAAGGCGGGATTTCTTAGAAAAAGTGATCTCACTTCTAGATATTATTAGGTACGTATAAACCCTTTAGAAGTTTGGGAAACAACTATTAAAAAAAATATGGTCTTTGTGAGTGGCTCATCATGTATTTTGGTCATACAAATGTTCTGACCACATTCATGAGACTCATCATTGACATATTTTCCCAAATTTGGGAAATTTTATATTAGTGGCTAGGAGGATCATGTTCAACTTGTTTATATTTTGCTTGATCTTATGTGGAAACATATATAATTATAAGAAAAAATGAAGAAGTCACTCTTTGGGAAAACTTCTATTCATTATTTGGATCGTGTTACTGACCACATTTGAGTACATGAAGATCCAAAAAAAATTCAAATCCATTCAATATTTTCCCACTCCATCGAATACTACACTATACAAAATTTCCTTGATGGTATGTCTTTCAAAGGGAAAAACCATCAATCATTTATATTTCATTGCGAAGGCACTTCATCAAATTTCCAATCAAAAACATTTCTCATGACATATTGTAGAAACAAATGCATTTTATTGGCTCAAGGATTCCCTTTGATTTCCTTGATATATTTGGATCAATCCTTTGAGATAGAGACAAATGCCGATGATTATGCCATAGGTGTTGTTCTTAAGGAAGGAGGCCACCCCATTACATATACTCAAAAATAGTTTATACAACTAAATATAAATACAATGTATATGATAAATATTTTTATTCATTGATCCATGGATTGAACAACGGAGTCAAGACATATTTGGTGAAGAAAGCATCCTTCACACTAATCACTAATGTCTTATGTTATCAAATTCATAGTTTAATATTTAGGGATAGAAGCACCTTAAATGGGCCTCTTATCTTTAACAATTTCATCTCACTATTAAGTATAAAGAGGGGGTTGGTAATAAAATTTTCGATATGTTGAGTATACCTACTTCCAATGTTTTACACATTATGAATCCCAAATTTTTGCATATGAAGATTGGAATATAATTATTATTTAGAGCACACTTCAGTATGATCCTCACCTTTCTATGGAAACCTATAGTAGTAAATTAAACTCCTTTCCTTATGCATTCAAATATTTTTGTTGTACAAATTAAATCGCATTTGTGTACCATCTATTTCAGCGTGCCTTACACTCATTAGATAGGCACACTTCTCTTCAGATGGTGGTCATTTTGGCACATTGATGACTTTGTAACATTTGAAAAAAATATTATTGACCTTATATGATAAACCACATGGAATATTTTATCTGGATATGTTCATTATGCAATCAACCTAAACCTTCTAATAGAAAGTTTGGATTGTACCACCTGCTTCCAATCCCCTCATGACCTTGGGAATCGGTATCCATGGGATTTATTAATGGATTACCCACTACTATGTTGAAGAATTATTGTATATTTTTTGGTGTGTGTAGGTTTTATAAATTTTGTTTGATTCTTCCATGCCACAATTAAATTATGAATGCTTTTGTAGTTGTTGAGTTGTCCAACTTGTATGTTACCCTTTTGGCTTACCACTCATTATTACATCTAATCATGACTTCATATTTCTTAGTCACTTTTAGAAATCATTGGAGAAGATTTTGGGTTGTTATTTGAGGCTTCCTACATCCTTTCATCCAAAAATTGATGTAAAATTGAGGTATTTAATCATTCCTTAGTTCAGCCTCTATATCTATACCCAACAGAATAAGAGGTTCTACACTCCCTAGGCTTTGATGATCCCTAGACTTTGATGCTTGTTCGATGTTGGTGTTGGGGTTTGGTTATTAGTTTAGAACTATGTTGATTTATAGGCACATAGTGAATGATGTTGGTCTTTTCATAATGCCTAGCATAGGATTTTTCATCAAAGCGAACCTTAGGTACAAGCATAGGATTATAATACTAAGGCAAACCTAAAGCAATGTATATAACTTGAACGTTGTTTGGTACTAAGATCAATGAATCCCCCTTGGTCAGAGATGGTCACCAGTGTTTTCCCCCTCTACATATAGTATTTTTCAACTTACAAATGAGGAAATGTCCATTGAAGTTTCTCTATGGAGAGCTATTTGGATTGTACAAAGTAGTTCCATACCTTAACAACTCCAGACAAAATAATTGCATTGTTTTGAGTATTAACCTTAACTAGAGTTCTATATTATGGATTAATTTTTGTTGGTTGGTCAAGTTGTGTTGTGGATTGTACTTACAAATATGCACAATATGGGCATAGGAAATCTATGTTAAACATTGGATGTAACCCAAGTTAGTGCTAGCCCAATTCCATTAGTGGCAACTTGCTTAAGGATGATGTAGGGCCCATATCAAAAAGGGATGGGCTTTCAAAGAGGCCCTTTGAAACTATCACTTTAGAAATGAAGTTAGACTTTGTCACCTATCTCAAATTTCTACGAAACATATTCTTTATTATGTCTAATATTGGACTTGGCACTAGTTTTTGCAAGGATGTCATGAACTTAACACTAAATAGAATAAATATATCCTAGGATTTGACTACCTTGTTGGTTTCTTTCTACATAATTTATAATGGAAGTAGATGATCCTCCAATTACAAGGGAAAGGTGATCTAGATAGATTAGCGATGCTCATTGGAATTCCAAAAAAGCCTCAAACAAGGTGTGACTAGGGGAACCATGCCAAACTCTATTGCAACTATGATAAATGTATCAAAGTGAATTACCCCATAAGAAATGGTGATGATGATTGTACATGTGTAAAAAACTTATAATCATTTGGTTCACTACTTTTATTTGTTCATCTCTCTAAGGATGAATTGTGGTAAACATGTAGAATGTGGTATCCATCATATTTGAAAAGAAATTTCCATAATAAGTGAAGGAACTTGAAGTCTTGACTATGGATGTAGGGAGTCCATAGTGAATCCAGACATATGCAAATAACAAATGAACGTTGTTTGGCATTGTATTTTTTTTGCAACATGATGCTAAGATAACCATCTTGGAAATTGAATCAACCATTCTGTCAAGGAAGAAAAATGATTCCCCCATTCTAATGGTGGGAGGATTTGTTCTTTTTCATTTGGATCACTATCTAATTGTTTAGGAATAATATCCTCCTCAACACCAAATTTATAGTAATATTGACATAAATATTCTATCATAATTGTTTTTTAGGTTTGAGGAGATATACCTTAAACTAGGGTTGAGAGCATTTACAACTAGGTTTGAGGTTGAAACATTTTGTTTTTTATTAAGCAGACAACTAGGGGACTTGATTTATGTCATTTTGAAATTCCCCTCTTCCATAGTGTTCCTATCATATGCATAACCCTCTTTGCTAAATCCAATTATCTTTCTCTTAATTTAACTTCAACATGACTCTCTTCTCTTCTAACTACAATCTTCTAGCTATAGTGATGGCTCTTTCCAAAGACTCAAGTTCAAACATTCTTACCTCAATCCCAATTTATACCCTGAAATTTGAGATGTAATTTTCTATACCAATCTGCAAAGAGGTTTTCCTTTGACTCCACAACTTGGAACTTCTCGATTTAAACTTTGATTATCGTGCCCTCCTAGAACATGAGCATGAGTTGAATATGTATGACACATGCCAGTTATAGTATGATTTCCAAGTTGATGTGTTTGCAAACTCGCTAAAGTCTCCCATAGGGTTTGTAGCAATCCATCTCACCCCAAGTTTAGGATGCCCCATCCAAATTTTATAGGTCCACATCTCCTAGTTGTGAATGTGTTGCAGTAATGAGGCATAGTCACGTGGACTATTGTATTTTATTGTGTATTCTTATGTATTACACATATCTATACATGCTTTCCTATAAATTTCCTAACTTCTATTTATGTGCACTCCCTTCCTATAGAAGTTTCCATTTATCTCATTTTATTGAAGATATGGTCAAACTTTATCATTATCCCAATTTTGTAACATATATATATATATATATGTATGTATGTATGAATGAGTCTACAAAATTTGTATGTCATGACAACTCTCAATTCCCCTCTTTTCTCATGCTTTCATACTTGATATCTTGTATTCTTGTGTTTAATTATTCAAATTGTTGTTGTGTGATCATATCAATTGATATTAGAGATGTATGATTTTGGCCTTTTAGACCTAGTCACCTCAAGGGTTTTGATCCCTTACCCTTACTAGATCTCATGCAATTAGGTTTTGTATGATCCATGTCTAAGAACTAATCTCCATGGGATTTATACCTCTTACCCTCTACTATATCTTCCTTATTATAGCACAATATCAATTTTTTGGAGTCACAGATTTGGATCCATTGATACCCTCTCTTGTTTTTTATACAGGTTAAGGGAACCCTAACTTGTTGGGACAATATCTCCTCCATAGCTGAGAATCATGAACCGTAAAGTGCGCAAAAATATTGAAGCGCGATCTACAATATTGAATGTGTATCGAACATATTTTAACATTTTTTTAGGCCAAAAACTACTTATAAGGACAAAAAATCACAGTTTTCAATTTTTTACTTGAAATCGCCAAATCTTCCATCTCTTAAATGTTTCCCAAAACCTAACATCATTAATTCAAATTTATAATTTTTATCCTTATATTATTGGTTTATCTTACATTTAATAAAAAATGGCCCTACCAGGTCTAAGAGATGTTGAATGATTGTGTGACTTGACAAATACTAGTGCCCTGGAAAAAATCCTTGTTTGTTAAGGCGAGATCAAGGTTAGGATGTTGGAAGAAATGAAGAGATCCTTCAAATAGATTCTCCTACAAAATTAACCTTAGGAAAACCCAATACCAAAAACATATTTCCACTATAAGCCAAGGTCTAGATCCTTAAGTTTGATGGTAGTTGTGATGGCGAGAATATTTATGCATGATTAAATACTCTAGAGGCATATTTTAAGACTCAACTGAGATCACTTATATATATAAGATTTGCATTGTTGACGCTATATGGAAGAAACTTCCATAGATGGGAGGTAGAACACCAAGTTTTGTTGGCCATCGAAGAAAGATAGATCACTTGATGGGTTGGTTCAACATTTGTTGAGAAGATAAGGTTCTACTCTCTTGGGTATCAATATAATCTCTTTGAATTTGGCACAATTGTGTCAACTCAAGTAACTTACAATTCAATGCATACAACATTACATTGATTTTTCCAATAAGCTTCAAGGCATGTTGGGATTTTCAAATCAAGAAGAGGTACCCAAGATCAAATTTCTCTCTTGTTTAATTCATAGAATTGGGGAAAGAATAGCCATGTTTGACATAGGATCTTTGGAGAAAGCATTTAAACTTACCATAACTATGGAACACAAGCTTAGATCTAAGTTTGTGAAGAATAGTTCCAACAATACTACTACTTTTTCATCACACCTTACCACCTACAAGACTTCATCCAACCCTATTACACAATGAAAAGGTTTAGGCCAACATTCTTCATCCACTAGTGAAGGAAAGCATTGCAATTATCATAAGAGGCATGGTCATTCCACCTAAGAATGAATACCTATTTAAGATAAGAAATAATATAATTCCCTTTTCACATAACAAACTCGAGATATTGATATCCTCATAGAGAAACACTTGAAGATGCAAAATTACGATTGATAATCCAATTGCTTGAAACCCATATCTTGTATTAATGACCGGATATTATGCAGTCAATATGAGGGAAACTTTCTTCACATATAACCACTATGTGAAAGGATGATTTTCTTTGTAGATTTTACTCCATTTTGCATAAGAGGCATGTGCTAGCTCTAGTTCATAATGCTCGACGGGTTTCATCAAATGCTTAGTGTCATTGGAATTGGAGGTTGCATAATGTTTGGTCCATGCAGATTTCATATAAGCTTCGTGTATTTGCTTGGTTGGTGATCTACTAGGATCTCCCCTCCAAGGAAAGAGTGGCCTTTTAGATGGACTCTACCTCCCTAGTCTAAAGGAAGAAGTGGTGAAGAACATCCTTTGGGAGTGCTCTTTTGTGAGATCTTGTTGGGATTAGGCTTAGTTGTAGTTGGAAATCATTATTCAGCGGTAACTACATTGGAGGGATGTGTTGTTGATGGATTTCAAATATGCGATTCAATATTTTTTGGCTGTTATTTGGCATTGTTTGATAATTTCATTTTTATTTTTTCTTTGGAAACTCTACTGCAAATATGTGTTTGAAAGTGAACTTAGTTATTTGCATTCTTTTTTCAATTATGCAAAGAGCAAGTATGTATGAAGTTGCTTATAGGAAAGGATAATTAATTATTAAGGATGCCAATATGTTAGATTCTGCCCCTTATTCTAACTTCATAGAAGTTTTGGTTGCATAAGGAAGAGGATGTAAATTTCATTGTATATACCCTTTCTTTCTATTTATTTGTTGATAATTAAATTTTTTTTGTATATATAAAAAGTATCTTTTACAAAAAAGCAAAAGAATAAAAATCCAGTAACTCAAAAGCTAGTTTCATATTTATCGTACCAACTACAACCAATCCTACACCCTATCACATGGTTTAGATTAAAGATGTGAGGAATACCACACAAGAAACCAAGCAATGTGCAATCACTTTTTCCCTTAGACCCTTTAAAGATATAATTCACTGTGATGTTATTCTATTTGATTATTCTACATTAGGTCTTGGGAATTCTCACCAATATGATCAACATGCCATCCATGATGAATGACAAAACACTTATAGACTTCATAAATATAATAAGTATACAAACTTAGCTCTAATTGTTCTTTTCCCAACCCGTTTATGGGATGCAAGCAATAACACATGTTAATATTTATTAATGCTCGGTGTTGTTTGACAAGAAAAGTAATATAACAAAGGGAATCTCCCTCCTTCAGTTATTCAGGATATTCTCAATGTATATTCAAATATTTTTGAAGAGCCTATAGATTATGTCCTCTCCAAACCATCTAGGACAACCTTAATTTGGCTTGAGATTCTTTACCTCCTAATTTCCTTGCATATTGCACCACACCTATTGAGGGTGTTGTTACACCAAACTCTCGTCAGCATGAGTTATGTGTCATTTATTTTCCCTGATTCCTAAAGAACTTAGGCGAAATTGCTTGAAGGGAGAGTTGCGAATACTCCTTTTTCTTTTTTTGTCACCCTGTTGTTGCAGCAACATCCCCCCCAAAATTTTGTACAGATTGGGGCCCCTCGTTTTAATTTTTTTTAAAGGCTGCCTTAAAAGGCCATCCCCAGCTGTTGACTTTGTTTTTCAAAAGAAAATTCCTGCCATGAACCACTCCAAGTCTGCCAGAAAATCTTGTTTCTCAACAGAAAATATTTTTTATGAAGTCTTCCTGAAAAGTCGCGGAACGATTTGATAAAGCCTCGCAGTGGCGGAAGCCTTTTGTTTAAAACATCTCGAAAAGGACTTAGAAACTTTCGTTAAAAAATTATGGAAACCATTGGATAAGTCCTTCCGAAATGGAGGAGGAATTTGAGAAAGCTCCGCAGTTGCGGAGAGATTCAGGTTTTCCTCCCGAAACGGCGGAAACCATTCGTCTAACCTTTCCGAGAAAGGACTTAGAAAACTTTTCATTTTTTTGCGGAGAGATTTGGGTTTTCCTCTTGAAACGGCGGGAACCGTTCGTCTAAACTTCCCGAAAATATTTGTAAATTCTTGTTAAAAAATTGCGGAAGCTTCTGATGATTTTCCCCCGAAACGGCGGAAGAATTTAACGAAGCCGCCCGAAACTTGCGGAAGCCGTTCACATAAAACTCCCGAAAAGGACTTAGAAATTTTCGTTGGGAAGTTGCGGAAGCCATTGGATAATTCTTTCCGAAACGACGGAGCTATTCGTCAAAACTTTCCGCAGTTGCGGAGGAATTCGGATTTTCCGTTCGAAACGGCGGAAGCCATTTAGCTCAAACTTTCCAAAAGGGACTTAGAATTTTTGAAAGTTTGCGGAACGCGCCAAGGAAGCTCCGCGGAACCATTCAGCTTTGTCTCCCGAAACGACGGGCGCCATTCGCCAGATCTCCCCGAAACTTTGAAAAGAACTTAGAAGTTTTTCTTTGAAATTTGCGGAACCCTTTGGACTTTTCCACCCGAGAGTTGCGGAAGCCGTTCGCATAAGCCTCCCACAACTGCGGAAACCTTCGCGTTTTCATCCCGAAGCCTCACCGAGAGAACTTTGCGGAACCGTTCAGGTTTTCCTTCCGCGATTGCGGAAGTCTTTTGTGGGAGCCTTCGCCATATCTTTCCGAAGCCGCACGAGGACTTAGAAAACTTTTTGAAATTTTCCCACCGAGAGAATTCTCTCATTCCTCCCGAAACAGTGAAAGCTTCCGCGTTATCCTTCCAAAAGGTTTGAGCTTTGCGGAACGTTTGGATTTCCCTTCCGCGACGCGGAAACCTTTTGCAGAGTCATTCGCCATTTTCTCCCAAAACGACGGAAGTTTGCGGAATGTTTGGATTTCTCGTCTGCAACGCGGAAGCCTCCGCTATATCCTTCCGCAACGGCGGGTGGAATTCACAAGTTGGTCCCGCGAACTGGCGGTCGCACACAGATCGAAATTTCTTGACGTGACCGCGGCATACGATATATTTAAGCCGCGTTTTAAATACGCCAACCACCACATTAAAATCGCACGTGCCCGGTCTATTTAAATAAACGGTGGGGGTACAAGCCAACACATTTTTATTTGTCGATTGGAAAACCACTATTGGACGTCGCGCGACCGCTCCAGCTCAGCTCACTCATACACGTTTGCGGCCACCTCATTCAGCCATCTTCACGGTGCCAGGTAGGAGGTTTTAACCGTTAAATTTGTATTCCACGCGTCAAATTACCTTTGGGTGTCTTCTTTTTCAAAGACGATAGGAATTGGTTGGATTTTGACGAGCAAAATGCCCGTCATGGGCTATTTTGCCCGACAAACGGCTTAAATTGCATATTTCCCGTCAAATAAAACCAAGGAATTGTAAAACATTTGCATATTATGTAAAGAACGTCAGATTGTCTTTGCATTTTTTATTTTCGTCTGAGACGTGGCCGACAGGCATTGGTCGGATATATCGTTGTTTCATTTTTTAAGCCTCGAGGCCCCGTGGGTTTCTCATTCCACTAAAATCAAGCCAAAAGAAACTATGGCCTCCCGAGCCTCTTTCATCAGCCTTTCTCCGGGCGCCATCACCCTTGCTCAAACCAAAACCCACCATAGAACCCCTCGTCAGGTGATTCAGATAGCAATGGCAGTCGAAGCCCTCACCTATTCATGAATACCAAAGCGGCCCCGTACTTTCCTGTTCATAAATATGAAAACGGCTCCCTATTTCGTCATAGGGTCATTTCACCCCAGACTTCCCCGCCACTAACCTTTTAAAAACACAATGACGAAGGTCACCATTTCTCCTAGAGCTAGCCCGAGAGTGGATTGTTTCCACGACATACCTATCCTCTCGGGAGCATTCCAAACCCATCCCTTTAAAAGAATCAAATTTCTATAATTATGTTTCATGTTGAAATGGTGTATTTTGCTTCCTAAACATACAGCTTCACATTGCTTTTATCTCATTCACATATTAAAACGATGATGATCTCTGTTAAAATCTCACAGTATGTTGCTCAATTTCGTAATGACTTGTATGTGGGTTCTATCAGGGATAAGTCAAAATGCCAAAAGGTGGTAAGAAGAAGGCTAAAATGACAGAAAAGAATCCTACGCCACTTAAAACTGAGACTTCACTCCAGGATACTAGGTGCACCACCGGTGTTCCTCCAGAAATCCGCTGGGGTGACATTTACAGGATGATCCGAGACCAGGATGTCCCGGACATGTTGTTAGAAGAGGGGCAGATTTATCTAAATATCAAAGCGTCAGGCATAACCAGAGCTGCTACCTGCCCTGAACTATTCCCCTGTGCTGAAGTAATCGGATGGATACTCCAACATGCCGATGCGGAAGGAAGAGTGATAAATTATAGCGGGGAAGTAGCCATCGCCTCATTCCACCCAGCATACATTTCCACAGCCTATAAATTTCCCCACTCCCAG
This sequence comes from Larix kaempferi, assembly GCA_027924585.1. Taxonomy (NCBI): domain Eukaryota; kingdom Viridiplantae; phylum Streptophyta; class Pinopsida; order Pinales; family Pinaceae; genus Larix; species Larix kaempferi. The sequence continues at coordinate 4,188,159 of BSBM01000104.1, forward strand.
CAAGCTCTGACTGATGAATGGTTGGGAAAAATGAATAATGTTGAGATGGCCAAAAAGCTACTAGTAGCAGGTAAGCATTTGAGAAAGAAAGGAAATGACGAATATGACGTACATAATCTGAGACCTCCTTTCAGATTGATTGCCTTGATGCTTTGCAGAATCTTCGGCATGCCCGATGGCACCGTGTATAAGATTCAGTGGGTCCCTATTATCCACTTCGTGGCGTTTAAAGGAACTTTGTTTGACTGGGCCACTCTCCTGTCAGATAGTTTGGCCTCAATGATAGTTGCTGCAAGAGAAGGACTAGCCTTGAAGAAGGCAGAATTTTTCATGTCCTCATATCTGATCGATTGTGTTTTGGCCAAGGTGGACTTCCCCAAATTGGGATGCACATGGGATAAGGCCACCACCCCAGTTTATACCGCTTTCAGGATGATGTGGGCCCAGAATTAAAAACCTAGCTACAAACTCATATGTGAGGGGTTCATCATGCTCCTATATGAGAAGTTATTCAAGGAGGAGCCCAACTGCCTGTCAGAGAACGTTGTGGAAGTCCTTGAGAATTACGGGGATTTTTACTTTTCAGAGCAAGGCACCTAACTCAGGATGTTTGGAGGGACTAAAGATCCATACATCTTGCCGCAGTATGCCACAGATTATGTGGTCCTTAAGGAAGCAGTAAGACAAATCTTCCTGGATGGAATTGGAGCAATGCTCCACAAACAGCATAAGGATTCCTTTCCCCCTCTACCTTTCTGCATAGGTGCTTACAAGTTCTCAGGGGTTGCCTCAGCCGAAGAGTTTGTTCAAGAGCTAAAAGCCTTCCACTTCGGTGAGTTGATCTTCCACAGGAATGACAGGAAGGGAAGAGTGGCCGAGCACTGTAAGGAAATCTATGCTCATTTTGAGTACTCTCACTACCCCGATGCCGAGGAAGAGGCATTTAGAGGAATCAGCAACATGGTTGAGCTGTAGATCTATAGCCAAGGCACTGGAGAAAGCTCTAGCTCAACCAAGGTCCAAAAGACCAGCTAGCCGAAGGAGAAAGAAGCTTATGATGCCCGAGCTCAGGAAGAGCTCAGATTAAGAGAGGAAGCAAGGTTGCTCCAGGAGGCTGAGGAAGCCAGGTTGCTCCAGGAGGTTGAGGAAGCCAGGTTGCTCCAGGAAGCTGAAATGGAAAGGAAACAGAAAGAGGCTGAGGAATCCCAGCAGCAGAAAGAGGCTGAAGATGAAAGGCAACAGAAAGAGAATGAAGATCAGCTGCAAGCTGAAAAAGATGAGGCAAAAAGGAAAGCGGAAGAAGAGCTGAAAGCAGGAACTGATGCCCAAGCAAGTGGATCCGGTGTCCAAGACATGGAAATAGACGCACCACAAGCAGGTGACTCTGGTACCCAAAATGTGGGAACAGATCCAGCTCAGGGAGTCTGGACCCCACCAGCTGAAGAAGAAATAGACATTATGGACCTCCCAATTGTCCCGTACACTCCATCAGGAAAACATACGGTGTCCAGGTGGAATGAATTTGTCTATGATAAGAAAAGGAAAGCAATGGTCCTCAAATTGGAAGAGAGGATCAAAAGTCCCTTCCAGGAGGACATCATTACCCACCGGGAGGTCACTGTAATGCGGAATACAGATAAAGATCCCTTTGCTATGGCATCCGCAGTTGTAGAAACATCAAAAGCATCACTGGACAATGTAGGTTTTATAGTTAGAGAAAATGCATTGACAAAGAAGAGAGCTCGTACGCTACAACAGACTGTGGCTAATGAGCAAGCCTACAGGTATCTTGTGGTGAACAAGTATAATTGCCTATACGCCGAGCATAAAGAGCTGTCAGAAAAATATAACCGGTTAGAGGAAGAGAAGGAGCAGCTATCAGTCCTGATGATGATTGAAGAAGCAGAAAAGATTGATGCAGTATCCAGAGTGTCCCAGCTTGAAACAGACAAGCTGGCATTAGCTGAGCAATTGGGGCAAGCTGAGAACAGAACGATGGACATGTCTCCCTTCCATGAGTTGTCCTGCAGCATCCTGAAGCAAGTGCATGACACTCAAGAGATAATCACTAATGAGGTTTGCAAGCTCAAGGCCATGGTGGTCAGGTTAAAAGATATTAATGCGGAGGCCCATAGGCTCAAAGCTAAGCATACCCGTGTCAAGGCAAATATCATGAGCCAGATAAAATGGCAAGAAGGAAAGGGGGATTTCCCCGCACATCTCCCATTCAAATCTGCGAAGGGTTTTAATGAAGATGTGGCCCTTTTGGACTTCTGCAGAAACTGTGGCAGTAAGCTAATAGCCAGTGTGCAAGGAACAAGGGATAGGATCAGCGGTCTGTATCAAAGAATCCAAGGAGTGCATGATAGGTGCAAATTGAATTTCCCACAATCCCTCGATGACTTCCCGGATTCAGAACAACTCTTGGCTGAGCTAAAGGAGGAGCTGGGCATCCAAACCGAATACGTGAAGAAAATTGATGTCCTAGAAATCGATGACTTACAACATTATATTGGAATGTCATCAGTCCACAGCCATTTGCTTAAAGAAGTGCATCAAGCTGCAGTAACAGAAGTTCAAAGCATTGGAGCAGAGCTCAGGAAGAATGTGACTTCTCAGAAAATCTCGTTCCCTGCTGCAGCAAACATAGTCATAAGGGACACGGGTATATGGTATAGTTACATAGAGGAGGAGGAGAAGAAAGCAGCAGCAGTAGTAGGAGCAATAGCAAATCCAGAATCTTCTCTCCCAGCAGCCATTCCAGCAACAACAGTGGGCTCGATTCCCTCTTCCCCATCAGTGGCAGAAATTTTAGCCAGCTCAATCCCTTCTTCCCAAGTAGAAGCAGCAGCAACAATGGGTTCGAGTGCCTCTCTTAAGGCAACATCAGCAGCATCAGTTGATTTGTGTGATCCTCTTCCAGCAGAAGCTCATGTGCAGGAGTGAAAGCGCTGAGTGAAAGCGTGAATTCTGATTTTTTGAATTTTTGGGACTTTTCACATGTGTAAAAGCGTGGAACTATCGGACAGCTGTCCCTATTTTCTGTTAAATTAATTTTTGTAATGAAAAGGGAGTCACATTTTGTCTGTTATAGGAGAAAATTTATGTAGATGACAAGTGGAAGAGGCCAGGTGGCAGCCCAAAGGGCAGATTTTGTAACTATAAATAGAAGTTAGGAATGAATAAAAAGGACTTTTGGCAGGGAATCATTTTTGGAAACCTGTACGAGCTATCTTGTATTGGTTCTAAGAAAATTGAATTTTCTAATAAAAGCCTGGAGATGGACGTTTTGCATGGGAACGAAAGATGGATGTGTATTGGACTATTCTGATGACTTCCATACTGTAATGTGAGATCTTTCTTGTTATCTGAACTATTTCTTTGCAACAAATGATTTTGCTTCTTTCTGTGTAAACGATTTCTCCATTTCATGAGCAGTGATTGTGTTTTATATTAAATCAGAAGCTATCTCCTGATATCTTTATCTTTGTTGTAGCTTTCTCTTTCTGATTTAATGGCTATCCATTCTTTCTTTAAGATAAATACTATAGCTCATTGTTCATGCCTTTAAATTTGCTCCTTGCAGGGATCATTAGATTTCTTTCAGTTTATTTTACACTTAGATCTGTTTCTTTCATTCTTTCCATCTAGATTAGATAATTTTGCTTCTTTCTTTGATGAGTAATGAAATGTGTTTTATGTTAAATTAGAAGCTATCTTCTGAGATCTTTTATATAGTTGTAGCTTTCTCTTTAAGAATTAATGGTTGCCTGTTCATTCTTTGAAGATAACTCTTATAGCTCATTGTTGACCCTTTAAATGTGCTCCTTGCAAGGATAGGTAGATTTACTTCAGTTTTAGACTTAGATCTATTTTAGTTTTTTGCATTTAGATCAAATATAAATTAGGCACTTGCATCTCATTAAAAAACATAAAATCCAAAAGAAAGGTGGATCGGGCCATAACCGGTGTAATCGGAATTAAACTCCCAACCAACGGTTGCCGGAACCACTAACCGGACGGATTCCCTATACCAAACGGTAGATAATCTAATTGGGATCATCTATCGGGGAGAATCCCTTTCTGATTGATGCTACGATATCCGAGGCATCAACACACCCCGATGCACCTTGCACATTGACAATGTGTGTGAGACCCTTGGTGACACGCTCTGCACATTGATAGAGCGCTTCAATGATAGCTTCTACCTTTGGACAAGGTGCGTCACCCTCCAAAGACGCATGTTTCCTATGGACACGATGTGACACTGTTGGTTTAAAATGAGAAAGAGAAGCTTCGAGCGACTTCTAGAATCCATGGTTACATGGAGGCTTATCCCTATGAACTAGGAAAGGTGGCACTCAATCCCCTTACCGTTTGGGATGATCCCTTGAGCTTATCCCACAAAGTCTCAACCTCTCCTATCCCTTTAAGCCTATAAATACAATCCCTCTCTACATGGCTATGGAGGAGAAAGATAGAGCACTTAAATGCTGGTGAAATTCTGCTAGAGCTTATTCCCTTTCATACACTAGGAGGAAAAAGCTTGGATCCTTGAGGCTAGGACCATTTGGAAGGAGTTGCGACGTCAAAGCTTGGTTGAAATCTCTCCCTATGTACTTATTATATTTACAGTAATACTGATTCTTTCCATAAAAATCTTATTGTTGTAAGATATTTAGAATTAGCTTCTTTCACTGCTAGTTTAGATTGATTTATATTTGCATGTTTCCACCTTTTGTGTATTGTTTTGCAGTTGAATATCAAGAGCTACATCAAGTAAGGAGACAACATTACAAGCATAAGGTAATCTATTCCTTCATACCATTTTTGCAATTTGGTTAATCTAGGAAATATCTATGTGTTTTGTACTGCTTTTGTTCTAGATCTAAACCATTCGGACTAGGGAGATCGGTTAGTGTCCTCACTAACGGATTGTCCGTAAACAAAATTGGTGACCATACTAGGGAATTCTAGCCCATAGTCTTTGATTTGATTGTGATTTCAATTTTCTTCGTTTTTTCTTGCAATATCCTCTAAAATTCCTCCTTCTCTTGGATATGTTTCTCAAAGAGTTACTGGGTGATCCAGTCTCTGATTGGGATATTTAGCTTAGCCATTTACCTTGTTTGTTCTTGGGATTTCTCATTTTTTCAAAGTTGGATTTCGCCCGACACACTTGGGGAGTTCTATCCCTACATCATAGTAATTATGACGGGCTTTATCTTTAGGCATACTACATCGCTGACACGTTTTGTCTATGTTCAACAAGCGTCATTGATGCACTTCCCGAGTCTGCAACCTGCATCACTGGACTTCTCACGCCCTTGTGTATAGTTGCAGAGTGCGTCACCCTACAAAGCTTAGTGCATAGGGTCAAAAAATTCCACAAAATTGGAGTTTTCTTGGTTTTCTAAGGTCTGTGTCTTACCCATTGCAGCTATAGTATCCCTCGGATTCAGTGTGCTTTGTCCTTGGATTATTTTGGAATTTAGAGCTTGATTTGAGTCCTAGCTAGTCAAGCGGTTGTTTCTCCAGTCATGGTAACTTTCAATCCCTCGCGAGTGAAACTAGTCTTGTGACTCCCTTCAGTATCTATGATTTGTTTGCTCTGATTGCTAAGTCCTCCAAAAAACTAGGTTGTTGTGAATCTTGTGCAATTTGGTGTGGATTTTGTGTTTTATTACAATTTTGGGTGATTAACTTCTTGAGAACTTCTAGTTGCTTAAAGATTCAAGTAGTAAGTGGTCCCTAGTATTGTGAATCAATTTTAAGAGAGTGATATCATTCTCAATTTTTTTGAGTACATTCATTCGAAAAATAAAAAAATTCTTTATCCTCTTCATTTCGAGTGTATTACTTGAGATTGTTGAGAAGAGTGTTTTATGCTTTTGATAGTTGGTTAAGAAAATTTGAAAAAGCTCAAAAATTGTGAATGCTTATGTTTTCTTGGTTTTGAAAAGTTCATCTTCATCTCCTTTAAAATATTAAGTGGATTTAGAACAGCTCAAAGTATCAAAAATCTAGTGAATGCTCTCATATTTTTATTTCTCTTTTATCTCTTTTATTCCTTGATTTCAAATTGAAGTTAGTGCAATCAAAAAAAGGAAGTTCATCTTTTCATTTTGCTCATAGATCTAGCTTAGTTGAAAAGAAAAAAGAAAAAAAAATTGGTTTGGTGAGTTGTTTTCAATTATTGGGTTAAATGAAAGAGTGTTCGTAGTCTTTTGGTTTTATTGGAAAAGAAAGTGAAAAGGGGTACTTTGTTCATTTAATTTCAGAAAAAGAAAATATTTATCCTTCCTTTAGCTAGTTTTCATCGAAAAAGCGAACGACTTGCACTTCATTAAGCTTAGTTGTCCATTTTGTTTACTTTACAAGCCTATAGTTCATCCATTCACCTAACCATATAAGATAAAATCAAGCGGTAGCCTAGGTTAAATTTTTATAGAAACTCGTGTGATAGGCTAGAGACGTGTTCCGGTGTCTTAAAACGTAGTAGCTGTTGTTATCGGCCTGCACTACATCTTGGGGACTTGCAGTTCTTCCACATACAAGTCAGTATATAGAATGACCTTTCACATACCTTCTGGTATATAGGTACTTCATGTACTCTACAGTATATAGGAAGGCTCCTATCGTATAGTTGTGCATTAGACAACACTACTATAGATTGGAACTCCCATGTACCTTGTGTATATAGGGAGACCCCACTAGGTTCCTAAAACCATCTTATTCAACCATTGGATGTCTTGGCATGGAAATACACCAAGAACAACATTCGGGGAGCTACTACACACGTACTACCAGGTAGTTAAGTAATACGGTCAGGGGTACGGCCCTAATCCTCCCTGGTTAGTGCTCTGGAAAATTGGGTCAAGTATTACTGTTGGACCCTGTAGTATATCGCGAGTTGCGACGCCTTGATAATCCCGTGAGGTTCCAGAATTTAATCCCACCTATCATATAAGTTTGATTGTGGATTTAGCTTGAGTAGGAATTGAAGTGTGTTTTTTATTTACAAAAATTTTAGGGGAAGCCTTTCATCAGCCACCCTAGTTGAACAACCCTTAAGAAGATCCTGCAGAATACTAAATTTTCCACCCAAATACCCTCTTAGACAGGAGGAGAACTCGGGAGAAATCATGGATCAACCCACAACATCTAGATCATGCGAAGAAGGAATTCCTATCCCCGAATCAGGAGGAAACTATTCTCCCCCTGTGAATCCACCCATCACTTATCCCACGAGACCTTCATTGGTGGAACAACCTCCTCTGCGTGACGCATATTTTCATCACTCACTTGAAGGTAATCCTAGAGTTGTCGACTGGATCTATGCTCAACCCCCAAAGGACCCGATAGCAACTGTATTTAGTCCAACTGCGTCATTTTGGGGGACCTCCTTAGGTCATGTTATTTCTGATTTTGGGTCACCTCTGATTGTCGAAACTCCACCACATCCATTCCTTACCCGATTTATTCCAAACGAGGAATTTCTCACACCATTTCACGATACTATCGAGCATTTACGTACACTCGGAGAGTGGGTAAGGAGCCAGATGTTTCCTCCCTGACCCACCCCGAAGGTACTTACTCTCGAACATCATTCCCCTATACATTCTTTTACTCTCCCTTCACCAGGAATATCTGCACCCAATAAAACCACCTATGAACCAGGACAACCTTCCTTTTCGTCTAATACGCCTCAAAATCATTCGATCGGTTCTACACCCATTTTGGCCCCAACGACTAGAGGGAAACCTTCAGCTACCATTAACTTCATAACTGGAACACCTCCTCCTCCTCAAAATTTGAGCAAAGGCTACCCTCTAGTTAGTGGTAAAAATATTATCACGGGTCAACCTACAGTTAGTGGTCAACATATGCTTATCGGGCATACTCCAACTGGTGGACGCCCTTCCATTGGGGGGAAACCCCTAGTCAGTGGACAAAATCTAACTGGGGGGAACCTCTAGTTAGCGGACAAAGTGTAAGTGGAGTATATCCTTCGTACATGAACTACAATATGGTTGGAAGTTCACTCCTAGTTATGGGACAACCTACATGGGCATATCACGTGGGGGGGCCATCTACTTGGACTCAACCCCCATGGGGACATACATATCCAGGTAATCACAATATCGCAATAGGTCAAAATTACCCAGGGAATCTTTATCATGGATTACCTTATCCAAAAAATATGAACACTCCATGGGGGAATCATAATGTTCCACCGATTGAACCTCCAGCTAGTGGCTCACACCCCCCACCACCACCACCTATCCCACCCCCTCCTCCACCACCTATCCTACCTCCGCATCCACCATTTGGAGAACCCCCATACTCCAGAGGAGGACCTCCACACTCTGGAGGAGGACCCCCTTTAGGTCCACCTCCTCATCTGTGAGGACCACCTCTGTATGGACAATCATCTATGGGAGGAACTTATGATAAATCGATCCATGGTCCTACTAGTACTCAGATGCCTTATCAATATTACCAGTATCCGCATCCAAACTGACAGTTATCATTTATGGCCACGTTAAATCTGTCAGATCTGTCACATTTGACCAATGATCCCATCCAAGATGGTATGAATTAGCCACCCATTCCTGTGAAGTTACCATTGGACATACCCAAATTTGACAAAAAACCCGATGAGGATCCTAAGAACCACGTAATGACATACCATTTGTGGTGCTCCTCAAATTTCTTAATGGATGATTCTATCGATGTGAGGATTTGTCAATGAACCCTCACCCATACTGTCGCCAAGTGGTACATCGAGTTACTACCATGCTCTTTTGTTGATTTTATATATTTAGCTATGGCCTTTTTGACCCATTTTCAATTACTGATCCGCTATGAAACTGGCACAGATCTTTTGATGTCTCTTTGACAATCCACCTCCACTCACATTTCTGATCATATTCATGAGTGGAGAAGGAGACATTATCTCATTAAATCTCCCATTCAGGATCAACTACTCATTGATTGGTTTACGAAGTCATTATTACCCATCATAGCTAAACACATTACTATGGGTGGGACCGTTATGGAATAACAATCTGTATTGTGTGCTCAGTACCTAGACCTAGTTTATGCTCAATCTGGAACATTATATGACATTATTCCTAATTCACCACACCCCACACATGACCCAACAAAACCTCCCACGGTATCACATGCCGATGGAATCATTAGTTATGTTCATACCCATCCCGCTACCCAATCGGTGGGATCACAGAGCCACATGGCTCAAACCCCAACTTCATCACAGGCTGGCAACAATACTAACCAATCACCCAGTCCTACTTCCAATGCGCAGGTGAATTCAGTCCAATCTTCTTCATCTCAGAAATCCAGTGGTAGAAAGAAGAACAAAGGAAAATCCAAGAAGTCTTCTAACCAGCAGGAGCACAAAAACAATTTCGATCCTAATAACACAAAACCGAGGTGGAAGGCCAAATATCCCTGTTTAGTGTGCGGTGACAATCACTTCATGAAAGAATGTCCACATCATGAAGAAGTCCAAAATTTTCTCAATGGAAACCCCACACCCACATTTTTAACTAACCACTTCCCCACACAACAACAACAACCTCCTTCTCAAGGAGAACCTTCCACAACCACTCATGTTCTCTTGATGCGCAGCGAAACGGTCAACTTATCTACCAGGTCACATACATACGACTCTATTCCTGAAAGGGAATCCAATGGAGGTAATACTAAAAAATCCTCCCTGTCTACGTCCAATGTTCCTCTACCACAAGGTCCTTTAACCATAGAGAAACCTCTACTATATTCAGTATTGCATCCACCAAAAAGCACAATTTGAAAATCCATTTTCAACCCTAATGCACGGGCACAAAACTACAATATTATAGAAGATCTATCCCAAGCTCCTTGTGCTATGTCAATACTTGAAGTCTTACAAAACTATCCCAATAAGTGTAAGACTCTGCTATCTAGTATATGAACAGTGGATCCAGATTCCTCTAATACTATCATGTTCATATTGGAATATTTCAAGTCGAGGCTTTCCCACCAATTGGCATTTCAAATAGTTACCAAGGTTTCTTGGAAAAGTATCCATTGTACTATTTTAGACGAAGGAGCCTCCACTTCTGTTATGTCAATATCATGTTGGAGAGGCATCGACTCTCCCAAGTTGAACCATGCCCCTACTACTCTGAAATCATTTGACAAATGTGGATTTCAACCTCACGGATTGTTACATTAATCTTTAGTTGTTGAATTTGGAGGTAAGACTGTTTCCATTAACATGGAAGTAGTCGCCACCCCATTGGATTATAACCTATTACTTGGTAGAAATTGGTTTTATTCCATGATTGCGGTCACATCATCCGTCTTTTGCATTGTGCAGTTTCCCCATCATGGGAAAATCATCACTATTGACTAGTTAGATTTTTGTACACTAGATACCACTACTCATCATGTGGATAATATCCCTCTCTTGGGAGACTCATCGCAAATATATGAGAGTGTAGGGGTAGGTATCCTAAAAGACTCATCATTGATAGGAGTCTTTCAAACACCCGATCCCTCATCACATGTTTCCACAGTTAACATGATATCATCCATGATCCCATTCTCCTCCAACACGATGGACCCAGCTTGGATTATGCCCAGTCTTAATCATATCGATTCGATTGAAGCTACGATGCTTCTCATCCCTGCTCAATCTGCTTACGAGGCCATCCAATCGACACCAAATTTATCTGATGACCACCACTTGGTGGAATCTGACTCGTATTCTCTTCCCTCTCGGCGGAACTCGTCCTCACCATCATCAAACCATCTCCTCCAAACTTTTCACTATGATGAATCGATCATGGATATTATGAGCTTGGATGAGCCTCCATGGGAAGACCATCATCATCGATCATCTTTTCCCCCGCATTTGGACATGGTAGAGAATGCGATTCATACCACTGTTTCACTGGATTTCTTTCCTAACCCTCAATCTCCTATTCTTACCCAGGATATGGTAACCGAGGGGAATTTGGAAAACATTATGGCTAGCATAATGATTGACATCTTGGTAAAACCAGGTGTCGTGGAACACATCCACATTGGCCAAACTTGTTCTTCTAATGAACTAAAGACTTATACATCCTTGTTTAAACAATTTCGTGAGGTATTTGCATGGAGCTATGAAGAAATGCCTAGGATTGATCGTACTATTGTTATGGGCGAAATCAAAACATATTCCAATGCAAAACCCATCCGAAAAAAACTCCTTCCAGTGCACCCCAAAAAGACTGTGGCTATCAAAGCATAGATTAAAAAGTTGTTGAAAGCTGGGTTCATTTATCCTGACCCTCGACAGATTGGGTCTCTAATATCATCTCAGTTACAAAGAAACAAGGAACAATTAGAGTTTGCGTTGATTAATGGGATCTCAATAAGGCTTGTCCCAAGGACAATTACCCTACCTTGTTTATCGACCAGATTATTGACAACTGCACTGGAACTGTCATCTTTTAATTTATGGATGGATTTTCTGGTTATAATTAGATTGAGAGCCACCCATCCAATCAACATAAAATTGCTTCCATCTGCCCATGGGGTACGTTTTCATATCGCAAATTAACTTTTGGTCTGATAAATGCTAGTGCCACATTCCAGCGGGCCATGTTGTATGATTTTCACAATATCAAGTATTTTTTCGAACCTTACCTTGATGATTTTCCCGCTCATTCAAATTGTTGTGATTTTCACATCGATCATCCGATGGTTGTGTTTCTTGGATGTCGACAGTACACTATCCGTTTAAATCCCCATAAGTGCATATTCTGTGTGGAGTCTAGAAGTCTCCTTGGATTCATCATTTCCAAAGATGGGATCCACATTGATCCCCTCAAGGTAGCGACCATTGTCTCCCTACCCACGGATATTACGGAACTTAAAAGTTTGCAGGGGAAGGCAAACTACTTGTGTCATTTCGTGTGTAATTTTGCAGAAAAAACACAGGGTTACATGCGGTTGTTAAAGGAGGACATCTTGTTTATTTAGGATATTGTTGGGTCTGGCCCAACTGGTCCAATTTTGGTAACATTTTTGAAGGCAGAAGAACCTGAGCTGAGCGCAGCTCTAAACTAGATTGAATTTTGCCTAAGTACTGGGGATGCTGTGAAGAGGCGCGCAGTAGCCATGTTTTGAGCGATGCTGCAAAGATCAGTACTGCAAAGAAGCAGTACTGCGAAGATAGGAGGCCACGTGGAGCCAGCAAAGCAGAATGCTGGATGAAGGACAGGTACAAGTACCGGTCAAACCGGTAGCAGCCTATTTTTGGGAAAGATGCTCCAGAAGTGCCGAGCAGCGGGCAGGAGTAAATCAGGAAGGCGACTGACGTGCAAGTTTGTTAAGGAAAGCAACGTCTTGGCACGCCTGGTGGGCGAGACCATTAGAGATGAACGGTTCGACAGAAGCATCCTGTTGGCATGCGTGCGACAGGGAGGCCGATAGCGACAGAATGAAGACGTGGAGAACTTCCACGATGAAGCAGATGCTACTAGGAGCCAGCAAGCCGGTTTAGGGAAACCGGCACAGTTTTGTAAACCCTGAGGTTTTTGGGTTTAGGTCTTCAGCAGTGTAAAGACATGACCTTCGGGCATGATCTATTTAAGAACACAAGTTTGTATGGGATGGGATTACTCTTTTACTTTTGTTGTTACAATTTTGGATTGTTGTATTGTAAAATCTCTTTGAGCTAAGAAGATTGTAAAGGCTCTGCAGCTGTGTGCGCAGAGACCTATCTGAGAGGAAGGAGAGTCTGCAGCTAAGTGCACAAACTAAGAATGGTTGTCCCCATCCCTTTTAAAATAAATATATTACCAACCGTTCTTATGGACGTATCTTCCCACCCGGGGAAGTGAACCATGTTAAATATCATGTTGTGCAATTGTGCTTATGAATGAATGATTACTTGTGTTTTCTGTCAATGTATGTCTAGATGTTTCCTCACATACTATTATGAGAGAGATTTTATATGCATTTTCCATTAGAGAAGTATAGAAATGATATGTTAAGTTCCGTATGAATAGTAGAATGGTGAACATTTAGTCTTGTGTATGAAGGCAATGAATCAGTCATTTGGTTAAGTACTTTCTTATACGCAATAAAGGAACGGATAACAGTTGGATTAGATCAGTTGTCTATGTTCAAATTGTAACATCCTAAGTTAACGAATGAATGTTGGAAGAATAGTCAGTTAAGTGCCTGAATGAATGGATGAGTGATATTCATCTCAGTGCCTTAAGTGTTTTCAAGATAATCCAAGTATAGAATAAAGCTATGTTGTTCACAGCTTCAGTAGAAGTCCCGTGGTAGAAGAACCTAGTGGTGCAGACCGCAGCATTTCCCATCGTTGCATCGTCTCACCTCGCAGCACATATCTTCTGTTGTGCTGCGCAATATGTCCATCCAAGAAACTTATCAGTTACTGTGGAAACCTGATTCCGCAGTACCCCATAGATACACCTTGGGTGAGACCTCCACCTGCTCGCAAGTTGTTGCCGAAAGGGCCGATGCGAAGGGGTTTTGTTGGTCAAAGGGAAACCGCGAAAAACCTGGGTCTTATAGAAAACCTCTGGGTCAGTTATAGCCAACAAATGGTTCCGTTGCTACACTAGAATCCATGATGAGTTGCAATCGTGATGTGTGACGAAGAATACCAATTCCTGGAAGGCTCTGACAACTAGCATCCTGAAAAGACAGAAATCCAAGCTTGGTGGGACAAGACCAAAAGAGACTTTGCAAGGCAAGAGAATAGACATCCGCGTCTATCTGACGCATAATGTTCGGATAGATATCTGTGGGAAGATATCCACGATATTTTCTAGGCATCATTTTCAAACGAGCTGCACGCGTGGATCTTGCGGCTCGCAGAAAAGAAAACCTATTTTCAAGGAGGAGTTCCTACATAGTGGACTCTTGAGCTCACAACATAGCTCAAAGCAATAGACGGTCCGTTGACACGCACAGTTGATTTTTGGGTCGATCATATGCTAGAAGGCTTTGTAACAGAATTTGTTGTAGACACACTCAAATCCTACAGCCAAGCAGAAGCATACTTTTTTGGAGGATTCCAAGGTAAGTTGTTGAACAATCTCAGTCTATACATTAAGATGTTGTTAGCAAAGAAAGGTGTTTTAAGAATGCAGTAATATTCTTAAGTCTGTCATGGTAAACAGTATATATAGTGATTTTGACAAAGATACCCATAATCTTAGAAGTGGAAAGAGATATAAATTTAATAAGAATCATGGAGGCACTGGACTTCATATTAATACTGAGATCCTGTGTAACCTTGACAATGAAGCTACACCACCATTTACCCCTGAGAACCCACTGGCTGCAGAGACCGCACCACCTCTATCTCAAAACCCACCCACTATGCAGCCCTCCCCGCAAAATACTCAGCCCAGTACGTCTATCTCGGTAAGCCAATTTGTATTCTCTACATGAAGCCCTTTAAAGCAGCCGCACACTAATTCGGGTGCCCCACCACCTAGTAGCACAATGAAAAACGCAGATATGAAGCTCCCAATATTCAACGGAACTGGCCTAGAAGACCCTGACCAGCATTGATTTCTTTGTGAAGCCGTATGGAGTGTAAGACAAATCCAGGATGATGCAATGAAGAGAGCACATCTCATCACCACTTTCAGGGATAGAGCTTTACATTGGTTCATGAAGTACTCTACCACACAGCTACGAACCCTCACAGAAATTAAAGCTGCGCTCGTGGTTGAGTTTAAGAAACCCAAATCTGAATCTCACTGTATAACCGAGTTGAAAGAAATAAAGCAGAAACCGACTAAAATAGTTTGGGAGTTTGATCAAAAGTTCAAGACCCTATTAGACCAAGTGAGCTTTCTTATAGCCCAGGAACAACACAAGGAATGGTTCATTGCTGCGTTGTTGCCCCATATTAGATTACCATTGATGCAGCAGAAGGTTACGTCGTAGGAAAAGGCCTTGGAGATCGTAATGAAGCTAGAGGCTTCGCCGATTGGTGAGACTAGTTCTGGGATGTCTCAAATCCAGAACCAGCTGACCACCCTGACACTAGAGCTGCAAAGCATGAAAAATGGCAAAGAACCAAAGGTATGAACCTAGACATGAGGTCTGGTGTACAGGTTTTAAAGGAGAAGGTCACGATCGGGAGCATTTCCCTTTATTCTGCGACTATCTTAATAGTGGTGCGCCCAACCCACTAAATCAGAATCAGGCCCCATGGTGTGAAATTTGTAGAACTACAGGACACGGACCTGAAGACTGCTATCTTATACAGAAATATGTGAAAACACCTAAAAATTTATACTGCAATTTCTATAAATCAGTTGGACATGATGAATCCAACTGCCATGCATATGAGCTAATGAATGAGATAAAACGGGATATGGACTCAATGAGAGGCATTGGCTTGTACCGTGTACAAGAAGATAAACAGCCGAAACAAGAGAATGCACAATATGACCAAGGAGTATACAGAGGTCGTGGTGCTGGATACCGCGGTAGAGGAACAAATGCTAGCCCAGCGCAGGGACGAGGCCGTGGCCAGGTCATTTGTTATAATTGTGGCCAGCCAGGTCATGTATCAAGAGATTGTGTTAACCCATGCACTACGTGCAATTATTGTAAATCATTTAAGCATGTTATTGAAGATTGCCCAGTGCTAGAGGTGGAAATGCAGAAAAGAAGACGGACTGATGCACCAAACACGAATGTCCAATGGATCGCAGTAGAGAAAAGACAAGCAGACCTGAGCATCAATGTGGTCACGCGTAGTGGCGCTCAGACAGTCCGCGATAGGGGAGCAGAAGCTTCCACGTCAAGGGAGGCTCACACAAAGCAGTCTCCTCTTGAGACAGTATGGATAAGGAAAGCTCCAGGAAAAATACCTGCTCTCAACCTACAAAAGAACAAGAAAGTCTTTATCGACGCGCGGGATAGCTTCAGAGAGCCAGCAACAGAAACACTGAGGATCTCGTTGCGCAGTGAAGCACCACATGTTGAAGACATGCTAGCGGCCTATGACAAAACAAGCACTGCGATGAATGTCAGCACCTCCGTTGCACAGTTCCTGCGAAGCTGCATGAAGCTACTCAAAAGTGAAAATGCCATAGTAGAGCTGCAAAAGCTCATAAACCAATATGAGCTGCAAACCGGAACAGAGACTTCTGACAGCGCAGTACATCACATCAGGAAGCATAAAAGAATAGGTCGAGAAATGAGACTTACCGTGCAGATAGGAGATTTTTAAATGGATGAAGTCATCCTTGATCTGGGATCTGAAGTAAATGTCTTAACTAAGCAGACATGGCAGCAGATGGGTCGACCAAAGTTGTCATGGTCACCTATCCAGTTGAGAATGGCTAACCAAGAAAAATTCATACATTTCGGCTGGTTAGCTGACATGATAGTCGACATTGATGGAGTCCAAAGTCATACAGACTTTGAAGTTATCGAGATTTTGGATGATAGTCAGCCTTTTCTTGCACTGCTAGGAATTGACTGGGCTATGGATAACTTGGCTATCATCAACCTAAAAACAAAGAAGATGATATTTGAAGGAAAGCATCTTAGGGTCATCGGACCGTTGGATCCTGCAGATGGTGATAGATATAGTGATCCGATTCAGGAGGAATCCAAGGCTCAAGACTTGTATAGACTATACCAGCTCACAGTGAACCAGGAATATTACATTAATCCTACCGCAGATGGCACACTTAGCTGGAGATGTGACAGCTCCTGCGTCTCTGATTCGGAGGCAGGGCTGGAAAATTGGCAAAGCTGGATGCATGGACTATCGGCAAGAAGATGCACGCAGGTTACAAAATCACTACGCTGGATCAAGAAGGAGGTAAGTCCTATTCCCACATATGATGGTTCTACTAATGTTTATACCTTCATCCAAAAATACATTGCAGTTATTGCAAATGAGCACAGATTACCAGCATTGGATATGGAACTGCGCGACACACCCGCCAGATGGTGGAATGCGCACAAGAAGACATTGACCACTTGGGATCAATGCAGAATTAAGATGCAGATTCGGTTTGCTGACCGGGTTACCTTACCCTTTGAGAAGTTTAATGGATAGACAGATCCTAGCCAACACATTGAAGTCTTTTCATAAGCATGGGCGGAAAGGCCACACACAGAATGGGTGCATTTATTTGTACATATGTTGGAGGATGACATTCCAAAGAAATGGTACCTAGACCTCGAGTTGCGCAGAGAAACCACTGATTGGGAAACGTTGACTGCCAACTTCCAGAAGGACTTCAACTTTGAGGACGAGAATCTGCTAATCCATGAGGCATTGCAGATAATTAAGGAACGCATATTCAGGGAAGACTGTCCTCACAGAAATATGACATTGGAGGAATTGTTCGGGGCAGATCACATTCCTGCGCACCTACAGTCAGAATGGAAGGAACATGAAGAACACTTTATCAAGTGTTACAACCTAGCTGAAGACATTGTGATAGAAATGAAGATGATGATGATGATCCACACAACATAAACATACCAGAATCAGAGGGTGCGCATGATGTAGAAGGACCTCCGTTAGAAATCCCAGATATGAGCGGACCAGTAAAAACACTGAAGGTGAATATTGGCACAAAAGAAGAACCGAAGTTCGCAGCAATCAGAGACTATTGGGACAATCAAACTATTGCAGAGATCGCAGACACCTTGCATGAATATCAAGAGTTGTTTTCGACAAAATTTACAGAAATGAAAGGAATTCTGGGAGACCTAGGAGTCATGAAAATACCCTTGAAGCCAGGCGCAAAGCCTGTAAAGCAGAGACCGTACAAACTAAATCCGCACTACAAAGAAAGAGTACGCATAGAATTGGATAAGATGTTGGAAGCAGGAATCATTGAACCTGTTGAGGAATCAGAATGGATTGGTCCCATGGTCGTTCAAGACAAGAAAGCGAAGGGTGAGATCAGGATTTGTGTTGATCTCAGAAAATTGAATGATGCTTCCATGCATGACCCAATCCCCACCCCTTTCATAGATGAAGTGCTTGATAATGTTGGAGGGAATGAGGCCTATTCTTTTACTGATGGTTTTTCAGGGTATCGTCAGATTAGGATTGATACTGCACACAGGAATAAGACGACTTTTGCTACAGAATGGGGGTCATTCCAATACACAGTAATTCCCTTTGGACTGAAGAACGCACCTGCCATATTTTCCAGAGTGGTCATCGCAGCATTCAAAGATTTTATGCATAAGTTTCTCGAAGCCTATTTTGATGATTGGACTGTGTTTGGTCTATTGAAGAACCATTGTGCGAACCTCAGAATGATGCTTGAGAAGTGTCGACAGCATCAGATCTCTTTAAATCTAAAGAAGTGTATTTTTTGTGTTCCTTATGGAATTCTACTTGGGCTCATTGTTTGTAAGCAAGGATTGATGGTGGATCCTGCGAAGATCGCCATTATTGTGAATTTTCCAACACCAAACTCAGTCAAGATGTTGCGCTCTACCTTAGGCCATACTAGATACTACAGGAAATTTATAAAGGGTTGTGCGCAGATAACCTCAGCAATGGAAAAGCTACTAAAGAAAGATGCACCATTTATTTGGAACGCGGAATGCGAACAAGGTTTTGATACATTAAAAGAAAAGATGGTGACTGCACCAATTATAGTCTTTTCATATTGGAGGAAGCCATTTCATGTCCATGTTGACGCATCATGCATTGCCTTGGGAATCGTATTAGCTCAGCCAGGGGAAGGAGGTATTGACCACCCTATGGCATTCTCGAGCAGGAAGCTCTCAACAGCAGAGAAGAACTATACTACTACCGAGAGGGAAGGCCTTGGTATATGTCCTATAGAAATTCAGGCATTACTTGCTTGGTGCGCACTTCCTTATGTTCACTGACCATTCTGCATTGAAATACTTGGTCAATAAGCCAGTGTTAGGGGGGCGCACATGAAGATGGTTGTTGCTGTTCCAGGAGTATGATTTTGAGATTGTTGTTAAGCCAAGTAGATTGAACTTGGGACCTGATCATCTGTCAAGGATTGAGTCAGGAGAAGAGCCGACGAACATTGAAGACAATCTGCCTGATGCGCAGTTATTTGCTATATAGATTGCCGACGACTATTATAAGGATATCATTAATTTTCTAACAACAGGGCTGGCACTGCAGGAATTATCTGTCCAACAGAAGCAACAGCTAGTAGTGCACACCGCAGACTTCACTATAATTGCAGGTCAATTATACAAACTTGGACTGGATGAAGTCCTGCGCAAATGCGTACTAGATCATGAGAAACCATGTATTCTAGCAGATGCACATTCAGGGGTCGCGAGAGGTCACTATGCAGGAAGGGCTACCGTGCAGAAGATATTGCACGCAAGGTTATGGTGGCCCACGATCCACAAAGATTCCAAAGAACACTGCAGGAACTGTGATGTCTGTCAAAGGACAGGGAAACCTTCACGAAGAGATGAGATTCCATTAAACCCACAGTTGACCTTACAGGTGTTTGAGAAATGGTCAATTGATTTTGTGGGTCCTATAAACCCACGAGGGAAAAGAGCTGGTGCAAGGTATATTATTACTACTATTGATTACCTCACTAGATGGGCAGAAGCAAAGCCAGTAAAGGACTGCAGCGCCAGTAATGCTGTGCAGTTCATTTTTGAAGAAATATTGTCAAGATTTGGCTGTCCGATTTGATGAGTGACCAAGGTACTCATTTTTTTAACAAGACCATTGAGGCACTTACAGAGGAATTCCACATTCTTCATCAACGCAGTACCCCATATCATCCATAGGCGAATGGCACTGTTGAGGCTTTCAATAAAATACTGGAGAACACACTGACTAAGGTCTACAATGTAAATAGAGATGATTGGGATCTGCATGTCTCCTCTGTGTTATGGGCATACAAGACTACATGCAAGAAATTGAGAGGACATGCACCTTTTCAGTTTGCTTATGGGAAGGAAGCTATAATGCCAATGGAATATATTGTCCCTAGTTTAAGGATCGTTGTGTTCACAGGGTTGGCAGACCGCGCAGCATTAGAAGAAATTTTACTCCACCTTGTTGAGTTGGAGGAAGATCGCTTCATTGTCGGCTTCCACCAACAAGCTCAGAAAGACCGTGAGAAAGCCTGGCATGATCGCCATATCAAAAACAAGTGTTTTCAGGTAGGTGACCTAGTCCTCCTATATGATAGCAAATTCATGAAGTTTCCTAGCAAATTTAAGATGCATTGGCTTGGCCCATATACTGTGATACATGTTACTAACACTGGTGCAGTCCAGTTAGCCAATTTAGCTGGTGATACCTTGCCAACTTTGATAAATGGAAGCAAGCTAAAGCTATACCATGATACCACTACTTCCCAGAACCTTGGATAACAAGCGGAGGAAGAAATTTCTAAGTGTCGAGTACAGTTGAAATTGGGCACTAGAATTGTAAAGGAGCCTGTACATGTATGATAAGAAAAATGATGTATGTACCGCACAGCAGTGTTGAAGCTGCATGGGAGGAAAAAAAAAAAAAATTTGCACTGCAAATCAATTGTGCAGGAGTGTAAATCAACGGCGCAGCACCTAAAAGAAATATAGCCATTATACCACTTTTGATAAAATAGCCGTTAGATGACCGTTGTAGCAACCGCTTCAGCATTTAAAGGGAAGATAGCCGTTCTAGACGGACTGACGAAGGAAAGGACTGGAAAATCCAATGGATTCGACCACCAGAGTGCACATTTAATGCATATTTAGCCGTTGAAGGGCACGGGAGAAGGTCAGTTGCGCCTACAAATAACACCGCTGGAGGACTCGTGGGCGTTACTGAGCACTTAGAATTTTCTTGCGACCACCCCCTTGCACTAATATATGTCTGTCGTCTGGCTACCATACCCCCCCATCTAATCAGTTAATGTCTGAACCTTTCTATCGAGAAGAAGAGCTTACCATTGAAGAAACAGTTAGAGTCTTTCGGCACAGAGGAATTCAAGAGTTAATGAGAACCCCTGCCAAGAACGTTGTAATAGAACAAGGCCAAGGATCCCGTAGATCACCGAGAACCAATCCAGCCATGCAAGACAAGGACAAGGAGACAATCACTGGACCTCGAACCAATAAGCCAAAATCGAGTTCAACGGTGCTAAGGTAGCCCATTTTTATGAAAGAAATCCCTCTGAATATGACCCCTGAGTACATCTCACCCCGGGAACTAAACGCCCCTGTCTATAAGCTAGCCAAGAGTGCAAAATATGACATACCCTTGTCACCAATCTCAAAGCATGTCAAAATTACAACCAAACTGTTGTGCAAAATACCGGACTGTAAATGGGAGGACTATGACCTCTTGGGAGTGCAAAAAGATGAGCCACATGATCCCAAGTACCTAGACTTTCAGCCAGACCAGTACATGTGTTGGAAGAAAGATGTCAAAGGAACCCTCAATCTGGTTGCCGAAAGCTGGTTGACATAGGTAGTGCAATCAAGACTGCTGAACCTGTTGCGACTACCCCACTTTGAACGGTCGACTGAGCTGAATGCAGTGGTTCGTACCTTGATGGCACGAATTCACCAAGGATACCTATGGATGGATTGGCCAGTTGACATAGGCATTGACTTAATCCATAACATTACGGGATTAATTAAGCGAGGAAAAGACCCAAAGTTGTTCTTCCAGGGGAAAAGCATAGAAAAGGATGCAGTAACCAAGATGAATAAAACTCATGCACTGGTGAAAGGAAAATGGGGTTTTCCTACTGACGAAATTGAAGACAGAACAACCAGGTTTGTCACCTAGTTTCTCACAGAAAAGGTATTATGGATGGCAAGACCGCTGGAGGTTCCTGCGGGCGCAGTGTTGCTCGGTGCCGCAGTAGCTGAAGGCGTCGAGTTCAACTGGTGCCAATATCTATTGAACAAGTTCATGGTAGAGCTCAATGACATACCGTTGAATGGAGGAAACTTCCATTTCACATGGTTGATTGTCTCATCGCATTTATTGGATGGAAGGAGCCAGAGGACTATGTCGGCGTCAGCTTTGATAAATCATAACCCAGAGGAGTCAGGTACATGAACCTCTGGCCAAATCTCGATCCACAGCGCCAACATGCAACTCAAGAAGTGTTCTACAAGTATTACACGCAGTTGTGCGCTGTGATCGCCTCTACGCCAAGGATAACAAAGCAGGTAATAAGAAAATACATATGCATTGTTAATTTTACTGCTGACATACGTTGTGTGTTTATTTCCCCGAAGGTGAAGATGAAGAAGCCACAGTTTTTCCCTGGGAACTACCACATGACAGAAGAGGACATCGAGATCATTATGAAAGATTGGCCCACGGAGTACTGTGTGGAAGAAGTTTTCGATGTCCCCACAAATTCAGAGGATGATGAAATAATTCCACCACCATGTCCAATTCTGGAAGAAACGGGAAAGAGGAAGGAACCAAAGAACCCAACATAGCCAAAGGCGAGGAAGAAAATGAAAGCGACGAAAGCAACATCTGACACAGTATTGAAGGAGGACGACTTTGATATGATAGCAGAGAGAGTCAACGAGCAGCTGGAGGAGTTCATGGCCGATAAAGACAAGAAAGATAAGGCCATCCAATATGACCTGCAAAGAAACTGGCTCGTGATGCAAGGGCTAATGAAAAAAGTCGAAGATGTGCACAATAGCTTGGCCTTGCCGCGCGACCCAACAGCAGAAGGGAGGTCCGGAGGAACCTCGCAGCCAAGGCCAGTGCAACTTGTTGTTGCGCTACCAATAAAAATGAGACTTGTCTATCTCGATCCAATGGTAATCACATTTCCCATGTTGGAGGACGTGGCCCTGGATACGACCAATGTTGAGCGGGTAGAGCTCGACTTGGAAAAAATCCCGATACCAGGTCTACATTTTTTGAATATGCAGATCGAGGATGAGCTACGCGACAGAGCTGTGGACTCAAGAAAAGCAGAAGCGAAACTACAATTGGCAAATAGACAGCTCGAGGAGTCAAGCTCGCGCGGCAGAATGTTGCTTGAGGATGAACAAGCGCGAAGCTAGATATTGGAGGCTAGCATTAACTCTATTGCAGAAGATATTGGAGAAGTACAGATCCAAGACGATCCTACGGATACTGTCTTGAAAATAAGGGACACGGTGCGCTCCCTTAAGTCAGAGATGGAGGACAAGATAATCCTCTATGAAGCCAATATCAACCTACTAAAAGCAAAGATCAAACCATAGGTTGAGAGGTCAAGCGGTAAAGATCGCAACAGAGAGCATTGCAACAGAGGTTGCAAGGTGCCAGAATTTACTTGATGAATCCTTGAAGGCATTCACAGCCCTTGAAGAGAATCCAGGGCTGCAGCAGACCAAGACCGTGGTAAAGGAGAAACAGAGCGCGTTGGAAGCACTGGATGCAAAGGTAAAGACTCTGCCAGCAAGAGATAGGCTACTGAAATTCTGGGAAATATCCATCCTAAAGAAAGAAGTCCAAGTATTAAGGGAAAAGCAGACTGTGTTGGACAATCAATCGCAACCACTCCTAGAAGATGCCACCGTGGTGTCGTAGCAGATAGAAGATAAACTGAAAGAGCTGCGCGACAACCAGGAATAGGTAGAAGCCCAAATCGGAGAAGAGATAACACCGTAGGTGCTTGATACAGTCAAGCAAGTGGAGCGGGAAACTAAAGAAACAATGGAGAAACTGACGAACACTTACAGTGAGTTCGCAGCAAAGCTGACTGCACAAATCGGAGAGAAGATTCCGATGGTGGACATTGAAAGTGTCTCAAGGACAAGCCACATGTAAGTGTTAGGGGCATGTTGGGCCTGGCCCAACTGGTCCAATTTTGGTAACATTTTTGAAGGAAGAAGAACCTGAGCTGAGCGCAGCTCTGAAATAGATTGAATTTTGGCTAAGTACTGGGGATGCTGCGAAGAGGCGCGCAATAGCCATGTTTTGAGCTATGCTGCGAAGATCAGTACTGCGCAGAAGTAGTGTTGCGGAGATAGGAGGCCACGTGGAGCCAACAAAGTAGAATGTTGGACGAAGGACAGGTACAGGTACCAGTCAGACTGGTAGCAGCCTATTTTTGGGAAAGATGCTCTAGAAGTGTCGAGCGGCAAGCAGGAGTAAATCAAGAAGGTGGCCAACGTGCGAGTTTGTTAAGGAAAGCGATGTCTTAGCACTCCTGGTGGGCGAGACCGTTAGAGATGAAAGGTTCGATGGAAGCAGCCTGTTGGAACACGTGTGACAGGGAGGCCGATAGCGACAGAATGAAGACGTGGAGAACTTCCACGATGAAGCAGATGCCACTAGGAACTAGCAAGCCGATTTAGGGAAACCAACACAGTTTTGTAAACCCTAATCTTTTTGGGTTTAGGTCTTCAGCAGTGTAAAGACATGACCTTTGGGCATGATCTATTTAAGAACACAATTTTGTATGGGATGGGATTACTCTTTTACTTTTGTTGTTACAATTTTGGATTGTTGTATTGTAAAATCTCTTTGAGATAAGAAGATTGTAAAGGCTCTGCAGCTGTGTGTGCAGAGACCTGTCTGAGAGGAAGGAGAGTCTACAACTGAGTGCACAGACTAAGAACAGTTGTCCCCATCCCTTTTAAAAGAAATATATTACCAACCGTTCTTGTGGATGTAGCTTCCCACCCGGGGAAGTGAACCACGTTAAATCTCGTGTTGTGCGATTGTGCTTATGAATGAATGATTACTTGTGTTTTCTGTCAATGTATGTCTAGATGTTTCCTTGCATACTGTTATGAGAGATATTTTATATGCATTTTCCATTAGATAAGTATGGAAATGATATGTTAAGTTCCGTATGAATAGTAGAATGGTGAACGTTTAGTCTTTTGTATGAAGGCAGTGAATGAGTCATTTGGTTAAGTACTTTCTTATACACAGTAAAGGAACGGATAACAGTTGGATTAGATCAATCATCTATGTTCAAATCGTAACATCCTGAGTTAACGAATGAATGTTGGAAGAAAAGTCAGTTAAGTGCCTGAATGAATGGATGAGTGATATTTGTCTTAGTGCCTTAAGTGTTTTCAAGATAATCCAAGTATAGAATAAAGCTGTGTTGTTCGCAACTTCAGTAGAAGTCCCGCGGTAGAAGAACCTAGTGGTGCGGATTGCAGCATTGCCCATCACTACACCGTCTTACCTCACAGCACATATCCTCTGTTGTGTTGTGCAGTATGTCCGTCCAAGCAACTTATCACTTACTGTGGAAACCTGATTCCGCAGTACCCCATAGATACACCTCGGGTGAGACCTCAACCTGCTCACAGGTTGTTGCCGAAAGAGCCGGTGAGAAGGGGTTTTGTTGGTCAAAGGGAAACCGTGAAGAACCTGGGTCTTATAGAAAACCTTTGGGTCAGTTATAGCCAACAATGATTCTGTCGAAAAGACCTTTGAAATTCTCAAGCACGTTATTACTCATGCACCCATTTTACAACCACCAGATTACACCAAGGATTACATACTTTGTCTTGCTGCCTCTACCTCAAATATTGCTATGGTTTTAGTGCAGGAGGATAGCAACGTGAAAGAACATGTGATATACTACCTTAGTAAGAGTCTTATAGACTTTTAAGCCCGTTATTCACATGTGGAAAAGTTAGCTCTGGTAGCGGTCATCGTTGTCCAGACGTTTCGTCACTATATCATGTTCTGGAATATTATCATCGTTTCTGATTTTAACCCTATGTACCATGTCCTGACACATCAGGTACTGGGGGAAAAATACTCGTGTTGGATCGTGATTCTCCAAGAATTCGATCTTCAGTTTGAAAAGGCTAAATAAAAAAATTCATTGGTATTTGCGGATCTCATTTGTGATCTTCCCCACACTAATCAAGAATCTGAGCCCATTAACTCTCTCCCCGATGAGTCATTATTTTTTATTAGTACTTCTGACCCGTGGTATGGATATCACCTTGTATCTCCAAACACAATGCTTTGGCCCTCACTTATCCCGCTATGAACGTCCTCATATCCGTCACCACACGGAATATTACCTCATCATCTGTGATACTCTATATCATCGTCGCATTGATTCCATCTTATGACATTCCTTAACTCACGAGGAGGTCGAGCATGTCTTAAATGATTGCCACTCAGGGGTATGTGGCGGCCATCTTTTTGGGATGGCTATAGCCCAGAAGATATTACGCGTTGGATACTATTGGCCATCCATCTTCAAAGATTGTATGGAAGCAATTAAGAAGTGTCCTCCCTGCAACGTTTTCATAATAAAAAGCACTCACACCTAACCCCACTACATCCATTTATCTCCATTGGCCCCTTCGCAAAATGGGGCATCAAATTCATGCATTGTAAGGCTACCTCGATCGGGGGGAATGGTTATATCATTATCGATATAGACTACTTTACCAAATGGGTTGAGGCTATGCCTACATACAAATAAGACAATGAAATTGTCATACTCTTTATGTTCAATCATATCATCGCTAGATTCGTAGTCCCACAAGCCATCATCATAGATCATGGATCATATTTCTATTGGGCATGGCCAAGGTTGGCACAATTTTGATGAAGCGCAGTTTTGGCAGTAGCACAGTTCATACTATGAAGTTCAAGTGGCATAGTTTTGTCAACAGCGCAGCTTGGATTGCGAAGTTTAATTGGCACAGTTCGGAGTGCAAAATATAAGCATAGCGCCAACGCAATAGGTAATTTTGGTCAAAGAATATAAGTAAAGGTCAAGCAGATGAAAGTGACCTGTTTTGGGTAAGTGACTCCATGATTCCCGAGAGTTCGGTAAGGAGCGACGTGGAAGCAAATGAAAGCGACCTGTCAGATAGAGTGCCGGAATCCATTATAAGCACAACCACAGGTCGTTAGCAACAAGAAGGCCAGAGGGACGGAAAGAGACAATCCACTATGCGGTTAGAACCGTTTCATGAGGGCTACGGCTATCAGAAGGGCGTCAGAGCCATGAGTGCCCTAGAAAAGTGGCTAGAAGCGAGTGGAGCAACTGTGACTATGACAGGTTGGGTTGCCAAGGTAACCACACCATTTTTGGTAAACTCTAGGGTTTTGGGCCCATCCTCATTGTAAATACGTGACCTGCGGGAACAATATATAAAAGGGGAAATTTTGTAAGGGAAGGGTTGGAGTTTTGGTTGATCTCTCATGGTATTATTTTTATCTTGTAAAAAGACTAAGTATTGTAAATAGGCTCTGCAGCTGCGTGCGCAAAGACCTATTGTAGAGAGGAGAGTCTGCAGCTGAGTGGGCAGACTGGCACTGTTGAACCCTTCCCATTAATATAATCAATAGTTCTTGTGGACGTATCTCCCATTTAGGGGGTGAACCACATAAATACCGTGTTGTGTGATTGAATCTGTGTGTTTGCTTTTGTTTATGGTTAAGTTCATGCTTATAATTTTGTGTATCTTCGCTTTTATATGTATTTTCCACATGAATGGGTGATGAGAATAATATGTTAAGTGTCGAACATATATGCTGGAATGTTAGATGTGCAAGTAATTCTGAATATGATGAATGCGTGATTTATTTGGGTAACACTAAGTCAACGAAGCTGTGTAAGTGTGATTCCCCAAAAGTGCAGCACTGGAAGTGCACGGTTGCATTGTATTTCCTTTTATTGCATGATTTCGCGAAGTGCATAGTCCCGTATGTTGAATGCTCAATTACACTAACTTAGTAATTCCTTAAGGTGTGTGATTATTAAGAAGTAGCACAGTCTGGAGTTGTGTTGTCCTATTGTTTGATTGGCCGTTTCGAAGTGTGCAGTCCCAGTGTGCACTATAGTGTAAGTGATAGTGCGAAGTAGGTGAAACTTCGCACAATCCCCCAGTATGCTAACCGTGCATCGCCTAATTGCAGAAACCTGATTCTGTAATCCCCCATAAAATTTTCCTCAGGTGAGACCTCAGCTTATTCACAGGCTATTTCCGAAAGGGTCAGTGAAGAAGGGTTTTGTTGGACCACAACTGCGCAAAACCTGGGTCAATATAAGAAAGATAAAGAACAAGGTTCATACCCAAAAAATGGTTATGTTGTCGCGCTTGAACTCGTGATGTGTTCAGAATATTGGAATCCCAAGAGGACAGAAATACAGAACTGGGTGGATAATACAGAAAAAGAGTTTGCAAGAAGGGAGAACAAACTTCCGTGTTTCTCTGACGAAGAATGGTTGCAAAGATACCTATATTCTAATATTTACAAAATTTTCTTCAGAGACTTCAGCAACGATCTATACAAGTGGTTGTCAAGACTAGCAGAATAGAAAAATTGCTATCAGGGAGGAGAACCTACGGTGTGGACTCCAGAACCAATTCAGAGACTGAAAGCGGTGGTTAGCCCAATATCAAGAGCAATGAACTTTTGGATAGATAGCATATTAAAAGGATACGTTACAGAATTTGTCGTGGACACGTTGAAGTGTTACAACGCAGCCGAGGCCAATTTCTTCAAAGTATTCATAGGTAAGTACCTAAACAATCTCAATCTATACATTAAAATGTTGTTAGCAGAAAAAGGTATCTTAAGAATGCAATAAGATCCCTAGAAATTTGAGCTTGTAATGTTTGGTAATTTCAATAGTGATACCGAGGAAAACATTCACACATTACGAAGTGGTAAAAGATACAAGCCTAGTACAGAGAAGAGGCCTAATGAACATGAACTTCGCATCTCTATAGAAACTGAGTTACAAGTTGAGACTAATAGTGAAACAGAACCTCGAGTAGCCACCTATCAGACCATCACTCCAAAGAATCCTCCAGTTGACAATACTGCTAACCCACAACACAAAATTAGTAGTAACATCATAGGAGAAAGTACTCAGAACATTCCAAGCAGTAGTATACCTAAAACATCACAGAACATTGTGCCTCCTAGAAGAAGAATGACAAACGATATCAAACTGTTGGTATTCAAAGGAATGGGTCTAGAAGACCCTGAGCAACATTGGTTTCTCTGTGAAGCCATGTGGAATGTTAAGCAAGTCCGTGATGATGCTATAAGACAGGCGCGTTTAGTTACAACATTCAGGGATAGAGCCTTGACGTGGTTTATGAAGTATTATGTTGGACAGAATAGGACTCTAGTGGATATCAAGACTGCGCTCATAAGAGAATTTAAAAAACCTACATCAGAATCATAGTGTATCACAGAGCTTAAAGAAATCAAGCAGAAATCGACTGAGTCATTGTGGGAATTTGATCAAAATTTAAAAGCGTTGTTAGACCAAGTGAGCTTTGACATAACACCGCAACAGCACCAAGAGTGGTTCATAGCCGCGTTGTTGCCACACATTAGATTACCATGTGTGGAAACAACGCGACAGGCCGGCCTAGAGATTGCGATGAAACTAGAGGATTCGCCAATAGGAGAGACTAGTGCAGCAATGGTTCAGATACAGAACTAGCTAGCAAACCTAACACTACAACTACAAGACATCAAGAAAGGAAAATAAACCAGAGAAGAAGTCCAGTGTACAAAGTGTAAAGGAGAAGGACACCCGAAAGAACACTCTCCAGTATTTAAAGATTACATCAATAGTGGAGCACCAAACCCACTGAATCAACAGCAAGGACCATGGTGTGAGATTTGTCGATGTAGAGGACATCGCCCATAATATTGATATTTAATTCAGAAATATGTGCAAACACCTAAGAACTTAGACTGCACATTCTGTAAGTCAGTTGGTCATGAC
The DNA here is from genome assembly GCA_027924585.1 of Larix kaempferi. Lineage (NCBI taxonomy): Eukaryota > Viridiplantae > Streptophyta > Pinopsida > Pinales > Pinaceae > Larix > Larix kaempferi. The sequence goes on from BSBM01000104.1 coordinate 4,217,927, forward strand.
GATACCAACTGTAGAGCCTATGAACTAATGATGGAAATAAAGCACGATGTCTACCGATTTCAAGAAGAAACACCGCATAACAATGAAAATGTGCAGTATTATAAAGGCGCATACAGAGGACATGGTGGATTCAGAGGCAGAGGAAGAAACACTGGCCAAGGAAGAGGAAGAGGTCAGATAGTATTTTATAACTACGCTCAACCTGGACATTTATCCAGAGATTGCACGAATGCTTATACTACCTGTAAATATTGTAAGTCTTTTGATCATGTCATTGAGGTATGCCCTATTTTGCAAGCAAAGATGAAAGAGAGGAGACAGGAAGCGCAGAACTAGAACATACAGATGATCGCAACTGAGAAAAGGAACACAGATTTTAACATTCATGCTATGACTCGAAGTGGAGCTAAAACAGGTGAAGACCAAAGAGAGGAAGCTTCGACTTCTGAGAATCATCGGGCTAAGAAAAATCCTATTGAATGAACTTGGATAAGGAAAGCAACGGCCAAAACCCCTACTTTTGAGCTGAAAAAAAAAAAAAGTCTTCATGCAAGCAAGAGAAACTTTCAAAGAACTAGCACCTGTAACTCTAGGAATCCAGTTGCAAAGTGAGACTTCGCTTGTAAAGGATATTCCAGCTTCGTATGATCACACATGTACTACAATAGACGCAATGAGTCCTGTTTCGTAGTTGTTACAGAGCTGCATGAAGCTATTAAAACATGAGAATGCCTTAGCAGAGTTACAGAGCATGATGAGTAGTTACGAGTAGCGCAATATAGTAAGTGAAGCACAGAGAGTGGTTCATCATATCAAGAGCCATAAAAGAACTGGAAGAGATATGAGACTGAATGCGCAGATCGGAGATTTTGAAATGGATGAGATCATCCTTGACTTGGGCTCATAAGTAAATGTCTTAACCAAGCAAGCATGGAAACAAATGGGGAAGCCGAATTTATCATGGTCACCAATACAGTTGATACTAGCGAATCAACATAAGGTTATACCCTTTGGGAGATTAGCAAATGTTGTTGTTGACATTGATGGATTTCGAAGTCATGCAGACTTCGAGGTTATTGAAATTGTTGATGATAGCCAACCTTATCCTGCACTATTGGGGATAGATTGGGCCATGGATAACCTCGCAATCATCAAGCTGAAAAAGAAGCAGATGATATTCGAAGGAAAGGATATCAGCGTCATCGCACCCTTGGACCCTTCACAAGGACCTAGATACACTCATCCAATAAGAGAAGAATGCAGAGCTCAAGATCTGGATCATATCTACAAGATGACAACGAATAAGGAAAACTATGTCAACCCAACGGATGATGGAATGTTAAGATGGCGTTGTGACATCTCTTGCATATCAGACTCAAACGCAAGACTAGAGAACTGGCAAAGCAGAATGCACGAAGTATCTGCCAGGAGATGCAGCTCACAAGATCACTGCGCTGGATTGGAACAGAGGTAATCCCATTCCCTACTTATGATGGCTTGACTAACATCCATACATTTTTTCAAGAATATCTTATATCAGTTTCAGATTAACATAAGATAGCAGCACTGGATACAACACTGCGCGCTACAGCTGCCAGATGGTGGGCCGTGCATAAGTAGAATTTGACCACATGGGAGGAATGTAAGCACATGATGGAAATCAAATTTCTAGCAGAAACTGAGTTGGTCCAAGTGAAATATAACGGACAAACCAATCCTAGGGATCACATAGACAGTTGCAAGAAAGCATGGACACATAGACCGAAGATAGAATGGGTTCATCTGTTTGTACACACACTAGAGTAGATTCCAAATAACTGGTACACAGATGCAGAACTACGCAGAGAAACAGTGGAATGGTCTGTCACGATTAAGAAATTCCAAACAACTTTCAGCTTTGAGGTTGAATTTCCAAGTATCAATGAGGCATTACAGGTCATTAAAAAGAAGGTATTTAACGACACACCAAAACCTGTGTATCACCAACTAGAGTGGGAAAGACAACTAGAACATGCCCCCGAATGTTATAATTTCACTTTAGATGAAGAAGAAGAGGAAAGTGATGACGATGACCCACGTAATATAAACATACCTTATTCAGAAGGAAAACGCAAGGTAGAAGGACCACCATTGGAAATCCCATATTTGAGTCATCCTATAAAAACTCGAACAGTGAACATTGGCACTACTGAAGAACCAAAGTTTTCTTCTATAGGAGACTACTAGGATGAGGAAAAAATTGTGCAGATAGCAAAGCTACTGCGTGAATACGAAAACTTATTTCCTACAATTTTTTCTGAAATGAATTGCATTTTGGGCGACTTAAGGGTTATGAAAATACCTCTTAAGCCAGATGTGAAGCCCATTAAGCAAAGACCTTACAGACTCAATACAAGATATAAAGAAAGATTAAAAGAAGAGCTAGATAAGATGCTCGATGTAGGAATCATTGAACCAATGGAAGAATCAGAATTGATAAGTCCCATGGTTATCCAAGAAAAGAAAACAAAAGGTAAAATTAGGATCTGCGTAGACCTAAGAAATCTAAATGATGCATCACTACATGACCCATTTCCTACTCCATTCACAGATGAAGTACTAGACAATGTTGGAGGGAATGAAGCATACTCTTTCACTGACGGATTTTCGGGATATCATCATATTCGAATCGACAATGAAGACAGGCACAAGACCATATTTGCCACAGAATGGGGCTCATTCCAGTACACAATTATGCCCCTTGGTCTGAAGAACGCACCTGCTATTTTCTTGAGAGTAGTTGTTGCTACATTTAAGGATTTTATCCATAAATTATTAGAGGTATATTTTGATGATTGGACAGTATTCGGATTACTCAAGAACCATTTTTCCAGCTTAAGACTGATGTTAGCAAAGTGTAGACAACATCAGATCTCCCTGAACTTGAATAAAAGTGTTTTGTGTGCCCTATGCAGTTCTACTGGGACACATCGTTTGTAAACAAGGATTGATGGTCGACCCAGCAAAAATCATAGTTATTGTGAATTTGCTAGCACCTAACTCAGTAAAGCAACTACGCACCACATTGGGACATACATGTTATTACAGGAATTTCATCAAAGGATATACGCAGATAACTGCGCCCATGGAAAAATTGTTGAAGAAAGAAGCAAAGTTCATATGGACTAAAGACTTCCAGAAAGGACTGGACACACTAAAATAAAGGATGGTAACTACGCCTATCTTAGTTTTTCCCGATTGGATTAAACCATTCCATGTGCACGTAGATGCTTCATCCATCGCACTTGGCATTGTGCTATCTCAGTCAGGTGAGGGAGGCATTGACCATCCTATTTCATTCTCAAGCAGGAATTTCTCCTTGACAAAAAAGAATTATACCACCACAAAAAGAGAAGGTCTAGCTATGGTATACTCACTACAGAAGTTTAGACACTATCTGTTGGACGTGCACTTCTGTATGTTCACTAACCATTCAGTGTTGAAATACCTCGTCAATAAACCAGTGTTACAAGGGATAATCTGTAGATGGTTACTACTCTTTCAAGAGTACGATTTTGAAATTGTTGCTAATCCAGGAAGAATAAACTCGGGACCTGACCATCTTTCTAGAATTGAGTCAGCCGAAGAACCTACCAACCTGGAAGACAATCTACCAGATGCGCAGTTATTTTCTCTGCAGATAGAAGATGACTATTATAAGGATATTATAGAATTTCTAACCACAGGTTTGAAACCTATAGAGTTTACTACACAGCAGAAGAAGCAATTGGTAGTTAAAGCAGCAGACTTCACCATAATCGCAGGACAATTATACAAGCTAGGACCTGATGAAGTACTACGCAGATGTGTACTAGAACATGAGAAACCAATAATATTTCTTGAAGCACATTCAGGAGTGTCTGGAGGTCACTACGCAGGAAGAGCTACTACGTAGAAGATCTTAAGAGCAGGACTATGGTGTCCTACACTCCACAAGGATTCAAATGAGCATTGTCATAGTTGTGATGTTTTCCAGAGAACAGGAAAGACATCTCGCAGAGATGAGATGCCATTAAGGCCACGGTTGACATTACAAGCCTTTGATAAATGGGATATTGATTTTGTGGTACCTATCAACCCACCAGGAAAGCGAACTAGTTCGAGATACATTATCACAGCTACCGATTATCTAACTAGATGGGAAAAAGAAAAACCAGTAAAGGACTGTAGCGCAGTTACTACCGCACAGTTCATTTTTTAGAACATCCTCACAAGGTTTGGATGTCCAAATATCTTAATGAGTGATCAGGGAATACACTTCTTGAACAAAACTATTGAATCCCTGACTGAAGAATTTCAGATTTACCATCAGAGGAGCACACCATATCATCCACAAGCTAATGGCACTATAGAGGCTTTCAACAAGGTGTTGGAAAATGTGCTCACTAAGGTATGTAATGTAAACAGGGATGATTGGGATCTGCGAATACTAGTTGTGTTATGGGCTTACAGGACAACTTGTAAGAAGTTGACAAGACATACACCATTTAGGTTAACATATGGACAGGAAGCCATGATGCCCATGGAATACATAGTAACAAGTTTGAGAATTGCATCTTTCACAGGCATGCCAGATGAAGAGACAATAGAAGAAAGACTACTACACTTGGTTGGATTGGAGGAAGATCACTTCATTGCAGGATTTCACCAACAAGTGCATAAAGACATAGAAAAAGCATGGCATGATTGCCACATCAAACACAAATTCTTTCAGGAAGGAGACCTTTTCCTCCTCTATGATAGTAAATTCATAAAGTTTCCTCGAAATTTTAAAATGTATTGGTTAGGACCATATATTATTATCCATGTTACTAATGGTGGCGCAGTTCAGCTAGCCACATTAGTAGGAGAAAACCTACCAGGTCTTATTAATTGAAGTAGACTAAAACCCTACAAGGATAGTCCTACTTCGCCAAGACCTCAGTGATCAAAAGAAAATAAAATTCTAAGTGTCAAGTGCAGTTGAAATTGAGCACTAAGAATATAACTGTAAGAGTCTGCATGCAATTTTGATAAAATGCGAAGTGTTCGTAGAAGAGAAACTTGTGCTGCGAAGCATGCAAAGGACATTGAATTGCGAAGTCAAGCTATGGATCTGAAGTGTACACCGGAAGCTTAAATGCAAAGTATCAGAACATTCAAGCTGCGAAGTAAAAAAAAAAGGGAAATGCACATTGAACTCTGCATACCAGAAAACCACTAGTGCTGTCCGAAGGAAAAGATAACTGTTACAGTATGTCGGTCGGTAAGTTAGCCACTATCAATATTGTCGGTCGGTTGAGACGTTATCCACTATGTCAACACTGACAAATCCCCGCATTTAAATAAAATCTTGTCCTTCCAAGCTTATTCAATGATATAAAGGACCAGGATATCAGCGATATCCTGTGAGTGGACAGGGTATTTAATACTTAACTTAACCGTTACACAGTATGGTGGCACCGGTAGATTTCAGCAATTAAAGAAAGTGTATCCGATCACACATAATAAATGATGGAAATGATTGATATCTTAGCAAGATTTGAGCCGACATACATGGCACTTAATGCCTAACTTAGTCGTTCCCAACGCATTCAATAACGAAAAAGACTGAGATCCTCGAGGGATTTCTCAAACGGTTATAACATTTAATGTCTAAGCTAGCCATTAAGGGCACACCGTCAGTGTAAGAATCCTATAAATGTTAAAGATTGTTTACCAACTTTACCACAAATTTTGAATTTCACCGTCTGTAAAAATCCTAAGTGTTCACCAGTTGAAAGAAATAGTCACTCGCTAGCATATGTCCGCAGAGCCGACTCTAGAAGAAATTTTGGGTACCTTCAACCGTTTCAGTCTGGGAGGAATCATGAAGTCACCTTCAAAAGACCGGGTGGCCCATCCAGAAATTCACCACGGAATCAACCACCACAACAAAAGAAAGATAAATAGCAGGCCATTGGCAAGGAAAATTCGAAGGCCGCAGGAACTCAGAAGCCTCCTGCACCACAAGTCATCCCTCCAATGCCAATATAGCTCGTTCCTAAATACAGTGGCCCAAGAAAATGAGATGTGCCAGAGTTGTTGCTTGAAAATAATGCACAGTACAATATTCCCTTACCGTCGATATCAAACCATGTGCGGGTGAAGGAGAACTTGCTCGGTAAGTGTTGGTTGTGGAGCCAGATATTCTAGTCTCATAAATGATATTGTATCAGTCGTGTTTGTACCCCAATTCTATATGATATGTAGGTGGACTGAACACTCACCCCAGCGGGGGGGTGTGGGGGGGCATCACCCCCCCACGGGGTTCCAGGGGCTGTTTTCGCCAGTTGTTTTGCGGGCCCATGGTTTTGGGTATCCCGTGGTATTTTCCCATTGTATTTCCCCTATAATATAAAGACATTGTAATACGGCTAGGGTTGTAGATGTATTAGGTTTTATGCATTGTAAAGATCTCTGAGATCAGGAGAGAGACTGTGAAACAGTGAAGAGGAAGTGCAGCGGTTGTGCTGCAGGTTGTATCCCTTCACCTTGCTGGACGGTAATAATAATAAGGACTGGAAAATTTAGTGTGGACGTAGCCCAAGTTGGGTGAACCACGATATATATGTGTCTCTCTTGTAATGTGTATGTGTGATTATATTTGCATTTCTGTTTATTGTTATTGCTCTGCGATCCTGTTTTTCTAACAGTAAGATACCTGACTGCAAATTTGTAGACTATGATTTGTTGAATCATGAAAAGTTTCCGCAATTCCATCCAGACAAGTATATGTATAGGAAGTATGATGAGGTTGAAAAGAAAGCGACAGTTGTCCCAATGGAATGGGTCGAGCCGCTGTCGGGGCCTAGACTGCTCAACTTGCTACGGATTCCACACTTTGAGAGGAGCAATGAGCTCAATGCCGTGGTGCGCACTTTGCTTTCATGCATGCACTAGGGGTATATATACTTGGACCGTAAGGTAAACATCATTGTTGACCTTATCACCAGAATCACAGGATTAAGCAAAAGGGGTGAAGGCCCTTCAACTGAGTTCGTCGGCAAGAAAGAGGATAAAGAATTGGCCGCAAAAGTAAAGGCCGAATTAGACCTAACAAAAGGAACCAGAGGATTTGTAACCGATGCGATTAAAAATGAACCTCTGCGGTTCACAATTCATTTGATTGCGGGAATACTTCTAAGGAAGTCTAGTTTCTGTTGTTGTAGTAGCCTTAGCTGCGAAGGCTAAGGACGTCTTTCAGTATAACTGGGCAAACTATCTGCTCAATGAATTTTTAGAGGATGTCTGAGACACACAGGACAATGGATCACCATTTCACCTTAGTTGGTTGCTGGTGCTCATTGCATTTGTGGGGTGGAAGGAACCCCTATATCATAATGGTCTCCCAGTAGCCACGATCGATTGTCGTGGGGTAAGGTATGCAAACATGTGGGCCTCAGCAAACCCATATAAACAAAGGTGGAGAAACCAGTAGTTGTTCACCTATTATGAACAACTATGCAGATTCATTAGGAAGACTTCGTGCATTACTAAGGAGGTGACAACCCGATATATTCCAAAGATGATTTTCAAGGCTAGCCTACACTCCATATACATACAGCCATGCATATTGATTACACCTGAAACATGGTATGAAGGACAATACCAACTCAATGCATAGAGGATCGACCTGATCCTAGACGATTGGCCCGACGAATGGAAAATCGATGCATCGTCCATGCTCATCACTTCATCTGAGGAGAGCGAAAAGGATGATCAAGAAAAAATATATCCTGAGGTCACAAGTATGCAGAACCCGAAGCCAGACCAAGGAGTAGGAGAGAAGAGGAAAGAACCTAATACAGAAGTGTCGTAGAAGCCACAAAAAAAAGACAAAATAAAGCTACTCGAAAGTCATTGGATGCACAGTTTCACAACGATGAGTATGAGTGCATCGCAGCAAGGGTATCGGCATATCTTGAAGATGTGATGGGGCTAAAAAATGCCAAGGAGGAAACATCACAAATGAAGGTGAAGGAAAGCGTCGCCGAGCTAAAAATTTTGGTTACGAGAATGGAACAAGTCCAGCGAGGCTTGGTGAAAGAACCTGACCATGACGACCGCTTAGGCGATTCAAGCCAGCGGAGGAGAATTCCTCCTGCCTATACCATAAGAACACAGATAGTCAAAATCGAGCCAATTTCTATCATATAGATGGTTGAAAGTTTGCGAAGGCTCAAAAAGTTGGAAATCAATGTGGGGATGATACCCATAGAGGGACTGCATAACCTGCATACGCATATAGCCAAGGAAATTCATGAAAGAGACATAGTCTCTCATAACCAGTACCTAAGGCTAGAGGAAAACTACAAATAGTTGCAAGAGGAATGCGTGTTGAAAACAAGGGAGCTTGACTGCACAGGAAAAGCAGCGCAAAATCAAGGAAGCAATTTCAGCTGTTTGCACAAAGCTGCCTGAATTCGATGAAGAACCAAAAATCGAGACATCCATACTAAATATCGGCACTGTTGTCGATAGTATGAAGGATGAAATGATTGGGCTGGAAATTTCCCATAATGATAAAATTGTTGAGATGGAAGTTTCCCATCAAGCAAAAATTACGGAGCTAGCATCTCAACAACAGGCAAGAACATCACAGCAGGAAGAAGAAGCAAGAGAAGAGGCTCTGAAGGCCTCTATAGAAAGCATCTATGCAGAGGTGGCAAGATGCCAAAGCCTGCTAGATGAAGTTTCTCAATTCTAGGCCATGTTACAAGAAGAATCAGAGTTACAAAGAATCCAGGGAGAAGTGCAGCGGAAGAAACAAGATCTGCATTACGTTAATACTGCTATGAAGCACTTGCCAACACAGCAGAAGATGCAGAAATTCACAGAGAGAAGGGAACTTCAGAAAGAGATGGAAACATTAAGAGCAAAGGAAGCAGAAGCTTCTTCAAGATTGCAGCCGCTGGAGGAAGAAGCACTAACTTTGACAGACGAAATTGAGACAATGTTGCAAGATCTCCAAGCGATAGAGGATACTATTAAGGCACAACTTTTAGAATGGATTTCAGAGGAAATGCTCGAAATGTTAAAGGGAACTGAGCAAGAGACTAGGGAAACAGTTGTGAAGCTTAGCGCAACTATGCAAGAGTTAACTGCGCGATCAAGCACCTTAGGGGATGCGGAGATGGAGCAGCCAGGTCAGAGTGGCTCGGGGTCGGGCCACAGATGAGTATTAGGGACCTGTTGGGCATGGACCAAGTTGGCACAATTTTGATGAAGCACAGTTTTGGCAGTAGTGTAGTTCGGACTGCGAAGTTCAAGTGGCACAGTTTTGTCAACAACGCATCTCGGATTGTGAATTCCAATTGGCGCAGTTCGGAGTGCAAAGTCTAAGCATAGCACCAGTGTAGCAGGTAATTTTGGGAAAATAATATAAGTAAAGTTCGAGCAGATGAAAGCAACCTGTTTTGGGTAAGGAGCGGCATGGAAGCAGTTAAAAGTGACTTGTCAGTTAGAGTGGTGTAATCTGTTAGAAGCACAGCCACGGATTGACAATGACGGGAAAGACAGAGGAGCGGAAAGAGACAAGCCACTATGAAGTTAGAACCGTTTCATGAGGACTGTAGCTTTTAGAAGGGCGTTAGAACCACGAGTGGCCCAGAAAAGCGGCCAGAAGCGAGTGGAGCAGCTGTCGACTATGACAGGTCGGGTTAGCAGGGTAACCACACCATTTTTGGAAAATCTAGGTTTTTTGGCCCATATTCATTGTAAAGACGTGACCTATGGGAACGATCTATAAAAGGGGAAATTTTGTAAGGGAAGGGTTGGATTTTTGGTTGATCTCTCATGGTCTTTTTTTTATCTTGTAAAAATACTAAGTATTGTAAGAGGCTCTGTAGCTGCGTGCACAAAGACCTATTGTAGAGAGAAGAGTCTGCAACTGAGTGCGCATACTGGAACTGTTGAACCCTTCCTGTTAATATAATCAACAGTTCCTATGGATGTAGCTCCTATCCAGGGGGTGAACCACGTAAATACCATGTTGTGTGATTGAATCTGTGTGTTTGATTTTGTTTATGGTTAATTCCATGCTTATAGTTGTGTGTATCTTCGCTTTTATATGTATTTTCCACATGAATGGGTGGTGAGAATAATATGTTAAGTGTCGAACATATATGTTGGAATGTTAGATGTGCAAGTAATTCTGAATATGATGAATGCATGAGTTATTTGGGTAACGCTAAGTCAGCGAAGTTTGTGTAAGTGCGATTCCCCGAAAGTGCAGCACTGGAAGTGCGCGGTTGCATTGTATTTCATCATATTGCATGAGTTCGCGAAGTGCATAGTCATGTATGTTGAATGCTCAATTACACTAAGTCAGTAAAACCTTAAGGTGTGTAATTGTTAAGAAGTAGCGCAGTCTGGAGTTGCAGTGTCCTATTGTTTGAGTGGTCGTTTCAAAGCGCGCAGTCCCAGTGTGTGTATAGTGTAAGTGATAGCCACGAAGTAGATGGAACTTCATGCAATCCCCCAGTCTGTTAACCGCGCATTGCTTGATTGTAGAAACCTAATTCTGTAATCCCCCATAAACTTTGCCTCAGGAGAGATCTCATCTTGTTCACAGGTTGTTGCCGAAACGGCTGGTGAAGAAGGGTTTTTTTGGACCACAACTACGCAGAACCTGGTTCAATATAAGAAAGATAAATAACGAGGTTCACACCCAACAAATTCCAAAACAAGATGTTGGATGAACTAAGCGCCAAGTTGGGATTTCTCCTTGAAAATTCAACCCCCTACTATCCTCAATCGAATGGACAAGTAGAGGCCATTAACAAGGTCTTGAAAACCATGATGCAATGCATGGTATGAATGCACAAGTCTGAGTTGGCATGTGATTCTCTTTTCATCCCTATGGGCATAGAAGACTTTTGTTAAAACCGCCACTGGTTCCACGCCCTTCCTGTTGGTGTATGGACTAGATGCAGTATTTCCTATTGAGTGCTAGATTTTGTCTTTAAAACTAGTCGTTGAACTCTTACCAAACACAACCGCTGAGGAAGAAATATTCTTATACTTAACTCGACTCGACGAAACTCGTCGTGATGCATCTCTAGCTAATGAAGCGCATAAGAAACGCATCAAGGCCCAATATGAAAAATCCGTAAAACCCTGTATCTTCAACGAGGGTGATTTGGTCCTTACTTATGACCAAAAACATGATAAGATGGGGGCAGGTAAACTTGAGTTCATGTGGCATGGGCCATACATCGTAAAACATGTCTTGGAAAATGGAGCTTATGAGTTGGTTGACTATGATGGAATATTCTTTGGGGAGCCTCGTAATGGGCTCTACCTAAAGCAATACTATGCTTAAGTTATTTGCATCAATACTCTATATATATTGTATGTTATCCGTGACCCTATATTATTTCTCTTGTTTCAGCGGTTACATCTCTTGGAAAGGTATTTTGAGTGCATTCAATACCAACATATCCTGAGATGTATGAACACGGTTATCGATTCGTTGGATAACTTTGTATTAGATTGGCACATTGCACATTCATAAGAATTTTTATTAAAGATGTGTAATTGAAATGACATGTAAATTATCTATCAATGTATAAGCAAACATACATAAGACCCATATCCATCATAAAAACACATTGTATAAACCACTAGATAGCATTACATATTAAGTCTGACAAAATATTGTACAAAAAAGGTACTGATACAAAAATCTGAAGCTCATGGATTTCAGTATGTCACGTCTACAAAATATGAATCTTGTGGATTTCAATACATCATCGCATATACAGCCTATCCCTAAGGATGCTCGTGGTAGCATATGATGGCCCTAGCCACCCGACGGAGTAACTGACCAAAACATCCTGAAACTCTATTTGTCCTACATTGATAGTTTTGGGGAAGATTGTCTATGGAGATGTATAGAATGTCAGCATTCGGCCAGTGGAGGTTCTCCTCCAACTCATCTAGCTCCTCCACAGCCTCTTGATGGACCGCTTCCATCTCACGGACTACTCCTCGCCTCTCGATGGGTGAGGATCCCGTCAATATCGATGGGACAATATCTGTGTAAGCAAGATATGAGATATTAGTACTACAAAAAAATGAAAAAAATCATAAAATACATAAAAAAACAAGAAAGTCTTTTTCTCACAATATCTCCCCACTACTCCCCATCTAGAAGAGATAAATCGAGGTCTCCTTGGAATTCTTCCCCTGCATACGCATAATCCTCAACCATGAGAAACTGGCTACGCAACCACCTAAAGAAATTCAATCCGTATGTGAACATTGGCCCACCGCCACCATGGAGGGCCATCACCTCATCCCACATCTGCATACATGGATCTCGCGAATCGAGATCACTGATCTTGAACTGGGGACGGATACGTGGAACCCTATCCAAGAAGAAAGAGAGCACAATGGAGCCATAACCAAACTATTTCAACTCCCCTCTTCGGCATTTGGATAGTTGTTCCTTTAAGCTTGCGAGGATCCCCTCGCACCAGTTAAACACCATAGGATCCATACACTCGATGGCATACAACATGTGGGCCTTGGTGGCCTAATGTGGGGCCCTAATACCTTCTACTTGCTCGATAGTAAACAATACAGTCCTCAAGGGACAGTACCACACGTTCTTGATGGGAATATTTCTATCCAACATCTGTGTACCTGGAGTGCAGAACTATGAAATGAGATCCTCGGTGGACCGGTCACTACCCCTAGGTCCGGATAGTGAAACTGGAGCCCCATTCCTGTATAATCTTGTCAAGAAGTATATATCTTCAATGTCTAAAGCGAGGATATGTGCTCCAACTCTGAAATGATGTTGGTCCAGATCCCATAACCGAATCATATAGCCCAATAGTTGTTTTTGGACTCTCATTCCCTATACATGAAAGAACTTGAGCAACCCACACTCCCTCAAATCATTAATGGAGTGAGGATCGTTTGTGGCTTGCACATCCTCCAATTTGTGCTCATGCTCTTTCCACTGCACCATTTTGATTGATAAAATGGACATCAAAATAATAGGCATTAGGTCCATTCCATTGCCTTAGAAATCATTTTTTGAGCCCCATCTCAAATTTCATTGGCCAACCTACACTGATGCACCTCGTCTTTGTAGACAAGGCGTTGACAATGCACTTGGCCTATGGGGAAGGTGCATCACCGATGAGTGATGCACTTCCCGAAAGGGAAAAGTGCGTCACCTAGGGTGCACAATTCTCCCTATGGAATGAGCCCCAAAAAACACTAAAAGATGGATTAAAATCAAAATTTAAACCATCAAATTAAAGGGAAGAGATGTTAGGATTACCTGGAACTGATGGGAGATTGAATGACTGACCAATGATCCCATAATATTCACCGAAAATTTGAGCTTCAAAGAGGTTTTTTCTCACTCTTCAACTTGGTAAAAAATTAAATGGTAAATGTTTTTTACTATTCACCCTTTTTATAACCAAAATGGAATATTCCTTTTTTAATTATTATTGTTTTTTGGGTTTTTTACCATAGTTTATCTTATTTTTGTTTTAAAGATCCTTGTGATGGCTCTTAACTTTGTTCTGAAGCTTGCAGGTGGAGGTGAGTAATGTTTTGACTATGAAAGAGACCATTATTGGTATTTCATACTCTTCATCAAGTGTGAAAAGGCTTTAGAGCGTTCTTGATACCATTATCATGGTCATTAAAGCTAAGTTTAAAAGGTATCGAGCTGAGTCTTTGTTCTTTCTCGTGCTCGTAAAAACATGAGAATAAATCACTAAGTTAGCTTTTATCTCTTTTTCAAGCTCGTAAAACTTCTACAAAAAAGGAACCCCTCTAGAGTCCTCTTTAAGCTCTTTTCAGACTCCCTAAATAGGAAAAGATCGCCAAGCAAACTTGATTCTATCATGCTTGTAAAAGTATTGGTCGGTTTTTTGGGGATAGTTTACCACTTTTGGGGACCAGTGAATCTACTTACAAAAAAGGAACACTCTAGTCCATCATGACTAGAATATTTATCTCTCACATTCTTTTATCATTTTTCGGGTGAGGAGACTAAAATCTACGAAAAAGTACTTATTGGAGTCTTCTTTAGTCCTTTCAGACTCTCTAAACATGAAATGACGTCGATTTTACCTTCTTTGGACTAGTTAAAATCTAACATTGAAGGGCCCTTTTTAGGGACGAACCCATCCTCTCTCAAGTTCATTAAACATGTGACATTGGACTCGTCCTAAGGATGAGCTATACCGAGCATCTTTTATCATCCTCAAGCTCGTTAATAAACAAAGAGGTACTCACCAATCATGATGGGGAATAAGGAAAGAGTTTGTATTCACCTGTATTAATGGTAGTTCATAGTCTCTCTTGAACATGGCACTCATTTGCATTTCATTCAAACTAATTGGGTAATTTTCTTGTCCTTGAGTCTCACCAATTCCATGAGTCATCATACTCCTTTGGGTCATCTGAATAATGCATCAACCATTTGTTGTATTAGGTCTTGGTATATGTCTCATCATGTCAATGTTTCCAATTCATGCCATTCCATGTTCAAGGAAGTCTGTTGATTGAGTCAAGCTCTACAGTCGTTATACCTTCCTTTATGTCGGTCACCCCTGATTCAAGCTCGAAATTCATTCTAAAGTCCGATATACTCCAAAACATCTTTGATATTGTTTCGTGTCGATGATGGGGGAAACATCATGGCCCTCCTTCGACAAATTTATCCTTGTTGACTTCAACACATCATCCAAGGATTTAACCTAGAAACCAGTCAAGTACCTCGGGCATGCATGCCTTAATGGAGGGATACCTCGCTTTTAATAGTAATTCCACATCATTTGACTTATGATTGAAATATTCCACTGAATGTTCGATCTCAGCTCATTGATTCACATTCGGTGGTATGTACTATGATACCTTGGGGGATCATTGACATCAATGATGATTTCCCTAGTACTTGTTAACGGTTTATAGCATTGACTGGTAATCAATTGGTTTCTACCATGTTCAACTTCAACACATTGTAATCACATGGTTAGATTCGTATCATTGTGGGTTCGGTTTGAAGACCCAAGGTTAACTTATGTATTTCACTCAGGTTGCAATGGAGATATTTCTTGAGTAGGTTCCACATAGATATCATGATGGAACCATTATACTTTTACATAGATCCACATTGTATTGGTTCGTCGCTATGTTTCGTTCATCTCGTAGATCCACTATGTATTATCTCGTGGCTACGGTCTAGTCTTGTCATGGGCATATGGATCCATAGTTGCATTCCTAATGTCCATATTTTTTATTCATTGTTTCATGGATCTGCAGTGTATTGGTCGAAAACCATGTTCTGAGTTATTTGAGATACATATCTCAGAGTCTATTTTATTGCAAGAGTCTTTGTTTGGCACTTCAATCAATGGTTATTTCCTTGAACTTCCATATATCAAAGCACCTCACCTATCCCATTATGATAGCTTCATGCTTTGGGGGGAATTCTGTTACACCAAAATCTCATCATCTTGAGTTATGTGTCCTTTATTTTCCCTGATTCCTAAAGCACTTAGGACAAATTGCTTGAAGGGAGAGTTGTGGTTACTCCTTTTTCTTTTGTTGTCACCCTGACGCACCTTGCATGTTGAAAAAGTGTGTCAAACCCCTAGTGATGCGCTCTGCACATTGACAGAGTGCATCGGTAACACCTTCTGCCTTTGTAAAAGGTGTGTCACCCTCCAAAGACGCATGTTTCCTATGGAAAAAGTGCGTCACGATTGGTTTAAAATTAGAAAGCGAAGTTTCAAGCCGCTTCTAGAACCCATGGTTACATGGAGGCTTATCCCTATGAACTAGGAAGGGTGACACTTGATCCCCTTACCTTTTGGGATGATCCCTTGAGCTTCTCCCGCAAATCCTCAACCTCTCCTATCCCTTTAGGCCTATAAATACAATCCATCTCTCCATGGCTAAGGAGGAGAAATATAGAGCACTTAAATGCTGGTGAAATTCTTCTAGAGATTATTCCCTTTAACCTTCTTCACCTCCCAATTTCCTTGCATATTGCACCACACCTATTGAGGGTGCATAGATGGAGAAGTAGTGGCAAATTTTTTAAAGATGGTACGATATATCCTTGAACTTTTAATGGTTCTCTAATCATAATTTTACCCAATAAAGAATAGAAAAAATATATATGTTGCACAAATTATAAAGTATTGAACAAGATAACCATGAACATTTAGTCCCCACTACCCAAAATTGATGATCCATAAACCAATGAAAGCGGGGGGATTTCTTAGAAAAAGTGATCTCACTTTTATATATTATTAGGTACTTATAAACCCTTTAGAATTTTGGGAAACAACTATGAAAAAAAAATATGGTCTTTGTGAGTGGCTCATCATTCATTTTGGTCATACAAATGTTCTGACCACATTCATGATATTCATCATTGACATATTTTCCCAAATTTGGGAAAATTTATATTAGTGGCTAGGAGGACCATGTTCAACTTGTTTATATTTTGCTTGATCTTACGTGGAAACAGATATTACAAGCAAAAATGAATAAGGAACTCTTTGGGAAAACTTCTATTCATTATTTGGATTTGTTACTTACCACATTGGAGTACATGAAGATCCAAAAAAAGTCAAATCCATTCAATATTTTCCCACTCCATCGAATACTACACATATAAAAAATTTCCTTGATGGTATGGATTTCAAAGGGAAAAAACATCAAGCATTTATATTGCATTGCAAAGGTACTTCATCAAATTTCCAATCAAAAACATTTCTCATGGCATGTTATAGAAACAAATGCATTTTAGTGGCTCAAGGATTCCCTTTGCTTTCCTTGATATATTTGGATCAATCCTTTGAGATAGAGACAAATGTATGTGATTATGCCATAGGTGTTGTTCTTAATCAAGGAGGCCACCCCATTATATATCACTCAAAAATAGTTTATACAACAAAATATAAATACATTGCATATGATAAATATTTTTATGCATTGATCCATGGATTGAAGCAATGGAGTCAAGACATATTTGGTGAACAAACCATCCTTCACACTAATCACTAATGTCTTATATTATCAAATTCACGGTTTAATATTCAGGGATAGAAGCACCTTAAATGGACCTCTTATCTTCAACAATTTCATCTCACTATTAAGTATAAAGAGGGGGTTGGTAATAAAAAATTTGATATGTTGAGTATACCTACTTCCAATGTTTTACACATTATGAATCCCAATTTTTTGCATATGAATATTGGAAGATAATTATTATTTAGACCACACTTCAGTATGATCCTCGCCTTTCTATGGAAACCTATAGTATTAAATTAAACTCCTTTTCTTATGCATTCAAATATTTTTGTTGTACAAATTAAATCATATTTGTGTACCATCTATTTCAGCATGCCTTAGACTCATTATATAGGCACACTTCTCTTTAGATGGTGGTCATTTTGGCACATTGATGACTTTGTAACATTTGAAAAAAAATTATTCAGCTTCTATGAGAAACCGTGTGGAGGATTTTATTTGGATATGTTCATTATGCAATCAACCTAAAACTTCTAATAGAAATTTTGGATTGTACCAATTGATTCCAATCCCCTCATGACCTTGGGAATCGATATCCATGGGATTTATTAATGGATTACCTACTACTATTTTGAAGTATGATTGTATATTTGTTGTTTTGTGTAGGTTTTATAAATTGTGTTTCTTCCATGCAACAATTAAACTATGAATGTTTTTGTAGTTGTTGATTTGTCCAACTTGTATGCTACCATTTTGTCTTACCACTCATTATTATGTCTATTCATGACTCCATATTTCTTTGTCACTTTTAGAAATCATTGGAGAATATTTTGGGTTGTTATTTGAGGTTTCCTACATCCTTTCATCCAAAAATTGATGTAAAATTGCGGTATTTAATCATTCCTTAGTTCATGCCTTTATATCTATACCCAACAGAATAAGAGGTTAGACACTTATTTTCATGTCTTACATGTTCACATTTAAAACTACCAAGTTTCTTTTTTGCAAAGTGTTGCAAAAGAATTCTATGATTGCTTTGTTTGCTAGAATTAATCCTCTCCCAAATGCTCAAATTGTTGTACCTACAGTTCCTAACGATCAACCTCCTCCTTCCCCTCCTAAAGAAGATCCAAAGAAAGAAGAATAGGTGGTTGAGGTCTCTACTCCTAAATATGGGAATGCGATGTCTAATTTACCCCCTAAAAAACTACTTGGTATTCGGATTCCTTTTAGGCACTTTGTTCCTCTGTTTCTTCGAAGAGTGTTGTGATGATTTTCCTGATCTAAGTTTTGCAATAGTTTGATATTTTGGACTTCATGTATATTTTTTTAAACTTACAAAGTGGTAAAATAGGAAAAATTTTGTTAAGTACTATGTGATCAAGGTTTTGAGGAATCTATGTGATGTGTGTGGATTAACATGCAGAATTGGTGTAGTAATATTTTGGGCACTTTAGTGACATGGACACTTAAGCTTTGGTGCATTTTTTTATGTATGGACAGTGTAAGGTTTAAACTTTGGGCACATTTCGACATTTTCATCTTTGAGATAGATATGGTTAAGACATTTATGTATGTTATGACTCTTGAGGCTATAAGTTATGTTGCATAAATTATTTACGTTATTGATGGCTATGTTTGCATTAAAGAGAAGTGGGAGACACAAGTAGTTAAGATTAAATAATTAGGAGGGTCCCCCTTTGGTTAATTAATCACATACGAATCTGTCTGCTTGTTTAAAAAGAATAAATAATTATCACTCTCTGATATCCTATGAGTTAAAATTCTTCTGTCTTTTGAGTCTTTACTTATCCCAATAGTTCTCAAATTGATTTGGAGAGGTAGTTATGAAACTAACTCCTGGAGGAAATGCTTCAAAAGGAGACTTGCAATCACTAGGAGGTGGAGAATGCTAATGTTATGGTATGCTATGACCCTAATGTTTCTTTGTGTCTAAACTTTCTATTTTAGATTTAGACTTTGTTTCCTATATCTAACATTTATGTGATAGAAGGAGTCCTTGCTAGGTGATAGATTGCAGACTAAGAACTGATTTTGTGTTGTAAAAGGTATCTTTATCCTTTTTTCTGCTAATGTTTCAGTAAAAAAATTTCTTGCAGCTTGTCATTAATTGGTTGTTTGGTTGCAGAAAAAAAATTCCAGCTTTCAAAGAGCCCACTGGATTCTTCCTTCCCCAACTATATTGGTTCTCTTAGTATTCTGTATCTATCATTTACACATTTGATCAGGTGGTTAGAAACGCTATTCATCTGTGAAGGGACACATTTCTAATCCAAAAATATAGATTACCATACTTATTGTAGTGATGAAACAAATCAATAGAGGAAAGACTTTTGGATGCCATACCTTGTTTGTTTGTTAATTTTTATGTTTCTTGACTTTTTAGAATTCATTTAGATTGTATTTCAATGATAAATTATGTTTAGTTTGTGCATAGTTTTATTTTATGTTGTGTGGATTTATGGGAGTCATAAGAAGATCAATTAAGGGAGTTACAAGGGAATTTTTGTAATAGATTCATAACATATTCTAATTGTAGATTCCTATAATAGCTTTCATATACAGTCTGTTTACCATATCTAATTTTATGTTTTGTTCCTTTTTATTAATGTTTAAATAGTTTCTAAAAATATAAATAACAAAATATTCCATTACACATATGAGGGTGAAGTTTTGTGATCAATTTGATTGACTATAAATGTAGGGTTTTCATTCCCACTCTTCCTTGTTTAACTAGCTTAAAGGATCTGAATATCTTGATTTGGAACTATCATTTCCATCATCAACATATTTTTTGGCGACCATACTAGGGACTTTCTAGTCCTTAGTGGCTTTTGGTTTTTCATTGTGTTTTATTTTGTTTTTTGTTTTTGTTTTGTCTAATGTGTTTTTTATTTTTATTTTATCGAATTTTGGTTGTGTGTTTTTTACGTAATTATTTTAATTTTATATGACATAATTTTTTCCAGACCAACCTAAAGAGCCAAGCCAAAACAATATTGCAGGAGAGTTTTTAACTACTATTTTTGAAGTGGTAGAAGAGTCCTCTGAATAGGTACAGATCTTCTGGTTTTCAGTGTTGTTAGCTCGTTTTTTGTACGAATTACTCTACCTTTGCAGCAAGTTGACTAGTTTTTTAGTGGTAGTCATTATTTATAATTATATTCATGATTGTACATTCTAAACAACCTAACATTATATTAGGGTTTCAAGACCAGTCAAGTGTTACATCTTGTATTTTTTAGTATATTCTAGATACAACCCAAAATCATCAACAATTTCAAAATTCTTGGGAGATAATTGCTAGGGAAATAGAGGTTGATGAACAGAGGGAATTTAATTTGAGACATGTCAATTGAAATCCTTAGTTTATCCCTTTATGTGCTCACCTCCCCGGTAATCACGTTGCATTAGAGAGAAACCACCATAATTTGACCCAATTAGCCAAGTAAGGAGAGGAAGGAATATATTAGAGAATCTTAGGAGAACTATAATCCATCACTACTTTGATTTAGAATCTGAATCACCAATTTTTAGAATCTCCCTCTCACGAATTTGTCTTGAAATTTCAAGTACAATGACTTCTTAGGTGACAACTTCTTCAATTTTGGGTAGTATGTATAGTGGCTATAATACCACTATATCAACCATTGACCCTACTAAGGTAATTAAAAAATATGGCCTTTTTTCAGTTTGAATAATACCTTAACACAACACCCTAGCATATGTCATCCCCTTTGAATCTAAATCCTACTAGGAATCCACTGCCTAAGTTTAAATACCATCTTCCAATTTTTTTAAGAAATGGTACATGTACTGTCGAAGAGCATTTAAATGCATTCTCCAATGCTTGCTATAACATTGGAGCTAACAATAATGACACTTGTATGCGTCTATTTTTCAACTCTTTTGAAGGTAAATTTGCTTCCAACTTCTTTGATCTTCCACCTAAGTCTTTCTCAACATGGGAAGAACTATGTTACTGGTCCAAATCTACATTTGGGCAACCTCAAAGCCCTGCAGATTGGTTGAATTATTATAATAATCTTGTTTATCATCCCAATGAATCTATTAAAGCATTTAATTTGCATTTCACCAAGCTTTATAATTGTATTCCTGAGGCTATTCGACCTCATAATCAAGATACCATGATTCATTATTATAATACTCTGCCCTCTAATTATCGAAACCGATTGGAAAAGAAAAGTGTTAATGGACTATCTATTGCCCTTCAAGCATGCTTTGAGTATGAGGAACAAGCTATTTTAATAGGGCTACATTTAAATGACCCAGCTAGTAAGAATGTTGATATGTCTATAGTATTGCAATTAATGCAGGTTATGAGTAACCAGATGATTTCTTTTGAAATAATACTTCCTCCTGCACCCGCACAATTGAATCCTCTGTTACCCCCACCTCCTATGTAACAACTTGTTAATCAAACTCATACCTTGGTTTCTAGACCTTTGTGTAATTTATGTGAAGAGTACCATGATCCTAACACCTGCGAGGTGCTTAAAGCCACCAAAGAGCGATTTTTCGGTAAGAGAACTAATCCAACCATTAATTTGATAGATTGGATGGAGAATGATGATGCCCTAGATGTTACTACTAGGATTCAATCAAATTTTGATCATAATCAGAGGGGAAATGGATATAATCAAAATCAGAGTGATTACTAACAAAAGCAATCAATTCCTCACTCCTCTCAGAATCTTGAAAAGTATTCAGTTGGCCTGTCAAATCAAAATCCTTCTACTTCGTTCTCAGTCATTCCAAATAAAAAATACAATATCATTGAAGAATTGGCTAAGGTGTAAGATAATGAAACTTTGTTGGATCTTGCACGTACCCTAGAACAACGTAGGAATAATGAAAATTTATTTTTGATGAACCTGTAAATACCATTGTAAATAAATCAAATCCCATAGCATCAAATACAAATACTGTTATCGGAGATGATGAAACCCTAGGCTCTGTCCTTGCACCTTATAATCGAAAACAAAAAAAACAAAAACAAAAACAAAACAAAAAACAAAAACAAAAAAAACAAAAACAAAAAAAACAAAAACAAAACAAAAACAAAAACAAAAACAAAAACAAAAAACAAAAACAAAAAACAAAAACAAAAAAACAAAAACAAAAACAAAAACAAAAAACAAAAAACAAAAAAACAAAAAACTATTTTATGTTTTAATGACGATAATGGATAAGGTTTTGCATTGTTGCCTCGTAGATGGTGGTTTTTTCCCTATTGTAATGTCAAAGAAAATCATGGAAGAACTTGGTATTGCATGCACTAATGAGAATTCTATAAACATGCTTTCTTTTAATAAGCAGCGTCAATCCACTATTGAGGAAGTCAAAGATGTCACACTTGTAATGCGTGCACACCCTAAGATCCACACAACCTTTAATATTCAAGTAATAGACATGAATGTCAGTAATTATGTTAAATTTTTAGTATTAAATCACAATACTATAGGATCTTTGCTGAGAGAATAACATCTACAGTATATCAATGCATGACAATCATAATATGACAAGCATCACAAGCATCACAAGAATCAAAAGCATAGAGACAAGAGACACAGAGTTTCCGTGGGGAAAACCCTAAGGTGAAAAACCCCACAACTTCCTCAGAGATAGAGAGAGCAATGGCTCAACCAAAATACAACCAAATAACACTGAGATAGTCTCCTAGCAGATGATCCTCTTCCTTCTCACTAGTGCGCCACTTTTCAAAGAGAGAGATAGTTACTTTTCCGAGTGAGTAAAATAGAGATCTCCTATCTCTATTTATACTCACCCTTTTTTTCCAGTGACCTACCGGGGCCGACTTTTCTACTTGGATACATCCACATTATATTATATATTAATCAGGGCCGACCCCATAAGGTGGTCTAATAACCCATCGGCAAGTACACACACTTGCGACACTTGTCAATCCACATGACGACACTTCCTTATAGAGGAATAACACATCTCTTATAAGGGTACAATAATTATATATATAATACACAGATGAAATACATTCCGAAGTTACATATACATCAACACTCCCTCTTAACTAGGAAGGTATTTCTCGACACAGATCTGCTAGACAAGTCTTCTTCTCTGGATCATCGTCATCGATGCATCGTCATCATCATCGTCACTGCTGCTACTATCTCAACCAAACTCTGACTCTACTCGTCATAGGAAGTTCTACAGAGCCAGTCCTTTTTCATACTGGATGTAGGCCCACCACCTGCATGTCTTCGTCATCACTGGCCATACTGTGGAATCCTCAGGACTTATTACGTGCGTCACAAAACCTTGAAAGAGCATCCCAGGATGTTACGGGTACACAACTCCGACCTGTAGGATCTCCCAGGGCGCTATTACATGTGACCCCACCACAAAACCTCGAAAGAGCATCTCAGGATGTTACGGGTACACAACTCCGACCTGAAATCTCCCAGGGCACAAATTACATGTGGTCCACCACAAAACCTAGCAAGAGCATCTCAGGATGTTACGGGTACACAACTCCGACCTGAAATCTCCCAGGGCACAAATTACATGTGGTCATGGCAAAACCTCGCAAGAGAATCTCATAATGTTACGGGTACACAACTCCGACCTGAAATCTCCTAGGGCCCAAATTACATGCCATAGGACAAAACCTCGCAAGAGCATCTCAGGATGTTACGGGTACACAACTCTGACCTGAGATCTCCCAGGGCGCTATTACATGTCCTCCCAGAGCAATGTCTTGAAAGAGCATCCCAGGCTGTTACGGGTACACAACTCCGACCTATAGGATCTCCCAGACATGCTCATCTGCACAACCTGATCCACGGCCATAGAGTATCAACCTAATACTCACCATACATCATCCTGATGTACTCATGATCGTCCTGATCATCATCATTGCAACGTCCTGCTGCATGTCATCTGGAGCAACATCCTGAAGCTCATCATCCATGATCATCCTGATCATCACTGCAACATCCTGCTGCATGTCATCTGGAGCAACATCCTGAAGCTCATCATCCATGATCATCCTGATCATCACTGCAACATCCTGCTGCATGTCATCTGGAGCAACATCCTGAAGCTCATCATCCATGATCATCCTGATCATCAATGCATCCACCTGATGCATACCAAGTATCTACCTGATACATATCATCATACATGATCCACCTGATCATCAATGCATCCACCTGATGCATACCAAGTATCTACCTGATACATGATACATATCACCATACATGATCCACCTGATCATACAATGTATCCACGTGATACATATACATATACATGGTCCAAGCATCCAACATGATGCACATACATACATAAATGATCCACCTGATCATATCCAGCATCCAACATGATGCATACATACATAAATGATCCAACTGATCATATCCAGCAGAAACCAAAACATCATCCTGATTCCCATTATCCAGTGCTTACATCCACAGCCATGTGAAGGATCCTCCTTCCAACATGCTTGGAATGGCTTCAGCAAATGTGTCCATCACTTCTTCCTCAAAGTGTCCTCGTTCTGAAAAATGCCAAGCCTCTCTCTGAAGTACTCAAACTTCACTCTGGCTAGTGGCTTCATCAGCACATCTGCAATCTGCTCGTCTGTCGCAACATACAGAAGCTTCATAGCTCCTCTCTGCACCATATTTCTGATATAGTGATATTTGATCCCTATGTGTTTCGACCTGTCATGAAACATTGGGTTCTCGGACAGCTTCACACAACTCTGGTTATCACAGAAGATACCAGTAGCCTCCAACGGGAGATCAAATAACTCAGACAATAGCTTCCGTAGCCATACTGCCTCACAACTAGCTGAACAGGCTGAAACATACTCTACCTCAGCTGTACTCAGTGCTACGCAGGACTGCTTCCTGCTAAACCAAGAGATCACACATGATCCCATACTGAAGCAACACCCAGATGTGCTCTTCCTATCTGCAGCACTGCCAGCCCAATCTGAATCAACATAACCCTGCAGGTTAAACTTTTGATTCGCCTCATACCTGAGCCCATAATCCACTGTACCCTTCAGGTACCTCAGAACATGCTTTACAGCAACCAGGTGAACACTCCTCAGATCCGTCAGGAACTGGCTCAATGTGTTCACAGCAAAGCAAATGTCTGGTCTAGTGTTCGTCAGGTACATCAAGGACCCAATCATCTGACGATACATAGAGACATCAATCGGCTCAGATGAAGCATCACATAGAAGCTTCAGATTCGATGCCATAGGTGTGGCCATGACCTTGCAATCCATCATCTTGAATCTCTTCAGGATATCTACTGTGTACTTCCCTTGACCAAGGAAGATTCCACCTGCATTCTGCCACACCTCCATACCTAGGAAATAGTGCATCATTCCCAAATCTTTCATATTGAGTTCAGCTGCAAGCTTCCTCTTAGTATCTGCAATCAGTCTATCATCTCCTGTCACAAATAGGTCATCCACATACAGGAGTAGAATCACTGGATTCCCTTCCTCAACCTTGTAGTAAAGATTGGAATCTGCTTTACTCTTGGTAAATTCCAAGCTAGATAGGAAACTGTCCATCGTACCATACCAGGTTCTGGGAGCTTGCTTCAAGCCATACAAGGCTTTCTTCAATCTGCATACATATGACTCCCTGTCAGGTCTTGGGACTGCATCCCAAACATCTTCTTCATGATCTACGGATCATGGCATTCCATTTCTTCATCCCAGATCCTGGGAACTTCAATATATTCAATAGATATCTTTCTTGCTGGAACAAATGTTGTAGTCGTTTTTGTAGGTGAAGATATACGGTCTTTCCTACAAAACAAGTTAAATTGCATGATTAGAAACATCTCATAATTTTCAGAACAAATTCTTTACACATAAAGAAATATGTCATGCAGTCATGCAGTTATCTTAGCCAATGCTTCAATACAACATTTATCCATGTTCCACAAATTTCTAGATGCCTTCCAGTCTCTACCAGAACATTGTTTAAGAGTTTGGACTACTCCCAACATGTCAGCAAAGAGGTTTCATTCTAGATAAGTAGCACTGGAATGTTGTACAGTTCCATAAGCCACTTACTCATCACATGCATATTAGTAGTATACTGTTCATTAATGCAATCATTCAAATATGCACAATACATCTCCTAAGTCTAGGAACATAAGCATAATATTATTAAACAAACAAAATAGGCAAGAAATGATAATTGAAATACTTATCTTTGTTTGTTTGTTTGGGTGGACTCCCTCTGAGTCTTTGCTTCCTGGTAGGAGCTGTTGAAGTAGCTTCTTCTACACCTTTCTGTTGTGGAATGTAGGAAGATGGTCAACTCCCTCTGAAGATCTGCATCCTTGCAGGAGCTGCTGGAGTGTGCTCCCTTTTGATCTTTGCTTCCTGGATTACCTGTCCTTATATTCATCTTTGCTGACATCAATATTCTTGAACCCAGAAAAGACCTCTTCTGGTGTCTTGTTGTCCAATATCTTATGGGGAGTTCTGTTCTGCACATATACAACTGTTCTAACTGCTTCTGCCCATAGATGCATAGGTAGATCCTGGTCATGCAGCATTACCCTTGCTGCTTCCATGACTGTTCTGTTCTTCCTTTCTACAACTCCATTCTGTTGAGGATTATAAGGAGCAGTCAACTCCCTCTTAATCCCTGAATCACTGCAAAGCTTCTTGAAGTCATTTGAGGTGAATTCTTCACCATTGTCAGATCTGAATGTCTTGATTTTCTTGTCAGTTTGATTCTCCATCAAGGTTTTGAATTCCTTGAATTTATCAAGCACCTCATATTTTCCCTTCAAGAAGTATACCCAAGTCTTCCTGGAGAAGTCATCGATAAATGATACATAGTAAACATACCCACTCAGGGAGCTGGATGACCTAGGGCCACATACATCTGAGTGGATGATTTCCAGGATGTCTTTTGCCTTGCTTTCACTGCTTGGGAAAGCCTTCTTAATGTTCTTACCTTTTGCACATCCTTTGCAAACTCCTTCATGTTTGGTCTTGATTTCAGGAAGACCCTCTACTGCCTTGTTTGCAATTTGGAAGTGCCCTATAGTGCATATGAGCAAGTCTTCTATGCCAAAGTTCACTTGGCTCCATGGATTCATGTACCATGGCATGTTCAGGTTGTCCCTTCAATTTATACAAGCCTCCCTCTTGCTCTCCAATCACTACTGCATCATCTATGGTCTTTCCCTTTGGCCACATTAGGACTTGGCCATCCACAAATGAAACCCTCATACCTTTTGCATACAATGCAGAGATGGAGAGTAAGTTCTTCTTGAGCCCAGGTACATAAAGTACTTCTTTCATCTTCAATGATTTTTCAGAATCTAGGTTGTAGGAGGCTTCACCACTTCCTTTGATTGGGTATTGATAATCATCCCCAAGTTTCACCTTATGGGGTGATTCATGTTCAGATAGGTTCACAAAGGATTCTTTAAACCCAGTCATGTGTTTGGAAGCCCCACTATCAATCAACCAATCATTACATCCATGGGAGATGGTACCTGTAAGAGCAGAAATTAGAACATATTCTTCTTCACTTGATGAGTCATCATCACTACTACTTTCTGCCCTAGCCTTCTTCTTTGGAGGTTCATCATCTTCGGCAGCATGAGCATGAAACCTTCTTTTTCTGCCCTTCTTCTTCTTACTGGATTTGTTGTTATTATCCCTTTTGTTCTTGGGACAATCTGAAGCAAAGTGACCATTCTCATTGCATGTGAAGCATCTTAGGTCCTTCTTACTCTTTTGATGGAATCTTTTGTGGTGAGAGTGATCCTTCTTGGTTTTGCTTCTCTTGGTGTGAGCTGCAAGAGCTTGATATTCTCCTCCCATCTTTTCCTCACGAACTATGAGTCTAGCTTCTTCTTGAGAGCATTCTTCCCTCAATCTGTTGAAGGAGATCAATTTCTTC
Source organism: Larix kaempferi (assembly GCA_027924585.1). Taxonomy (NCBI): domain Eukaryota; kingdom Viridiplantae; phylum Streptophyta; class Pinopsida; order Pinales; family Pinaceae; genus Larix; species Larix kaempferi. The sequence continues at coordinate 4,245,982 of BSBM01000104.1, forward strand.
CTTACACAAATTCCTTGAATAAAGGAATCCCATGACCTGGGTAGGCCATTTAGAGTGGTCATCACCACTTCACCATTCTCCACCATTTCATCTACTGCTTCTAATTGTTCCTTGATCTGGGAGACCCTTGAAAAGTAAGATTGAATGGTTTCTCCATTCTGAAACTTCACTGCTTTCAATTGGTTCCGCAGGGTCATCTTTCGATTTATGTTCTTTCCTTCAAATAGCTTGGTCAAGGATTCAAACATCTCTTTGGGTGTCTTAAGAGAAGACACATGAGGTATGAGATGGTCTTTGATAGAATCAGTAATGATTCTCTTTGCCTTGACCAAGTTCTTCTTGTGCAATGCCTTGGCTTCTTCATCCTCTGGGATAGGGATGTCTTCTTTCACATATGAGTCCAACTCATTCTCTTCCAGGATTAACCCAATCCTATACTTCCAGGCTCGGAAGTTGTCAGCCCCTTCAAGCTTATCCTCAATCTTAGTGTGGAGAGACATCTTTAAGAGTACTTCAAATGGAAATAGAAAATATTTAGGACTTACCACTTGAAGTGCTGAAAACTGGATCTGGTCCCGGATTAGGGTTTGTCAGAGAAACCCTAAAAATTCAAAATGTGAATTTCAAAATTCCGAAAGGATAGAAAGATGCGCCTTGGAGAGTTGATCAGCCTAGTACATTCAGAATTTGAGATTAGCAAAGTCTTGCCCTTCAAAATTGCCTTTTTGTCCTCCCGGGTTCACTGGGGAGAGCCCTGAATTAGGGTTTGAGTTTTCTGGAGATCTACCCAGCTAAAAATCTCGATCCAAATCTCTAACCTTCGATTTTTGCAAGGAGCTTCCAGTTGTGCCTTCAGTTTCCAAAAATTCCTATTTTTGTAAAAACCCTAATTTTTAGGGCCAAATCTGAAAATGATCGGAACTGAATTCTGATTGGACAGATAGATGCACCTTGATGAGTAGATCCAATCTACTATACTGAATTTCAAAAATCTGTGGAGAGAAACCCAATAAACAAGGAATACAAGCTTCCGTCACTGCAAAATGTCTTCTTCTCAGTTAAGCTCTGATACCATGTTAAATTTTTAGTATTAAATCACAATACTATAGGATCTTTGCTGAGAGAATAACATCTACAGTATATCAATGCATGACAAGCATCACAAGCATCACAAGAATCAAAAGCATAGAGACAAGAGACACAGAGTTTCCGTGGGGAAAACCCTAAGGTGAAAAACCCCACAGCTTCCTCAGAGATAGAGAGAGCAATGGCTCAAGCAAAATACAACCAAATAATACTGAGATAGTCTCCTAGCAGATGATCCTCCTCCTCCTCACTAGTGCGCCACTTTTCAAAGAGAGAGATAGTTACTTTTCCGAGTGAGTAAAATAGAGATCTCCTATCTCTATTTATACTCACCTTTTTTTCCCAGTGACCTACTGGGGCCGACTTGTCTACTTGGATACATCCACATTATATTATATATTAATCAGGGCCGACCCCATAAGGTGGTCTAATAACCCATCGGCAAGTACACACACTTGCGACACTTGTCAATGCACATGACGACACTTCCTTATAGAGGAATAACACATCTCTTATAAGGGTACAATAATTATATATATAATACACAGATGAAATACATTCCGAAGTTACATATACATCAACAAATTATTCAATCATACTTGGAAGATATTGGCAAGCCTTAATAGGTGGGTATTATTCTATGGATGGTACTCACATTATCATCCCTAGAGAACCTAAAAATATCATCGTATATCGTGAAGATCGAATTGTGCCTTACATTGGAAATCTTCTATATCGCACAGTCAATTTTATTGAAATAGACCTTGTAGTCTATTCTATATTTGCAAAAGATGATATGGATGTTGTTGAAAATAAACTCGATACTAACTTTCATGATGAAATGTGGCATTTATAATTCGATGGTACTGCGTCCCAAGAAGGGAATGGTGGCAGTATTTATTTGTATAATACTTTTAGGAAATCTAACTCATTTTCGTATAGATTAAACTTCCATTGTACAAACAACATTGCTGAATTTGAATCTTTGCTTCTAGGATTAGAGAAAGTGGTAGATTTGGGCTGCGAAAAATTGATGTTTTTGGTGATTTGGAACTAATAATAAACTTATTTAGAAAATCATATACCCCTTCATATAATACCATGAGACGATTTACTAATATGATAGCTAAAATGACTTATAAATTTTTAGCCTTTAACATTACACATGTCCATAGGGGACTATTACAACTGCAACCATCCTCCCGGGTTGGAAATACTAGGGCCCCACCTTAAATTTGACCTTCACTTGTCTCAAGCATTTGATCCCTTCTTAAACTAAGCTAAGTATTGAATGAAGTTGACATTTTCCCAAGGACTTAGCCAATTTTAAACTTTTCCTTAATCGACATTTTTCTAGAAGTTTTATGTTTTGGCGAGTTTACCTAAGTTCGTCGAAATGTCACTGAAACTCCCCCCTTTTTTCCGAAACATCGGCTAACATTTTAACTTTTCACCAAAATTTCGGCGAAGTTTTACTTTTTGCACTGAAACATCGGCGTGACTCAATGTTCTCTGCCGAAACTTCAAAAAGATTTTGAAAATTATGCCAAAATATCAAAGTGCTTCCATTTCCTTCCCCAAAGTGTCACTTGGCTTTCTGGATAGTCACTGAAACCATCGTCATTTTCTTGTCTTTTCGGAAAACTTGTAACTTTGGTGCCGAAACGGTTCAACAACCTTATTTATTCTACGCCAAAAATGTATCGCCGGAACTGATCATTTTCCATTGACACGATCACGTTAGTTTCGTCACTTCCACCGAAAATCAATAACGCAAAAGTTTTGAACCTTTCAACTGAAACGTATCTACGCACATTTCGATTTGACACCGATACTATCACTGTAAATTGAAGTTTGTTGTCGAAACGATGATCACGGTGGGAATTGAATTCAATGCTGAAAGGTGTTGGGTTAATTTTCTATTTTATGCCAAAATGACTTGTGGGAGTCACTAAAGTACATTGAAGTCGTTTTTAATGTTCTTTTTGGACTTAGGGTTTTCAAAGATCTTTAAAGCAAAGAACTTTGTTTTCCCTCTCATCATCATTGTTACATAAGCACATTCGAGCTCATGCCCATTGGAGAATATTCCTCGCTCGGTACACTCGTGTCTACGACCAATCAATCTAGCACACTTGTCATTCATCGTCTAGGTAGGTACATTTTTACCTTGTTTCTTGGATTCAAACAGGTTATTTTTCACTTGATGATTTATGTTTTGAGGGAAAAGGCCCATGATTTTTCTTATTGGTCTCGTGCTGGACCATTTTCTTTATTTCGTTGCTTATTGGTCAATTTTGTACTGAGGATTTAAGGGTTTTGAGTCTTAGTTATATATTGAACATCCCCTAAAAATCAACCCGTGGTTTTTTTTCCCCAAGTGAACCTTATTTTAAAGTTTTCTCCTGTTCCATTAAACCCTAACTTCAAGCGTGTGCAGAATTGACCCAACCCTGTTTCGACTGTCTCGAGCCATTACATTTTTTCAATATTGCGGGATGGAAAATGTGCCAATAGAGACCCTAACGGATAAACTAGGGGGTTTTCATATTTAGTGATGAACAATGCATTCATTCATATGAAAATAACTAGTTTATTTATTGCAAATCTATGTAGTTGTTGTTAGTTTTTTTTTTCTATAATTGCATCTCATTCTATGATTTCAATGGACTTTACCCAAGGTAATGATGCTTCCTCTATAATACATGATTCATAAATGTCGAAAAAGGGTTCAAAGTGCTCCTCCAAATCCGTATTGGAGATAGCGTCTGATGATGAACAGGTTCAGGCAAAATCTTTGGAGATTCAATTCAACGACACACAGCATATCACAGAAATAGATCCTAAATGCAAATGGGGTGATATTTACCATTTGATCAGGGATCAGAATGTCCCAAAAGAAACCATTGAGGAAGATTTAATTGATCGGAACATTAAAAAGTTAGGCATTCACAAGGCTGCAGCCAGGCCTAAATCGTTCCTTGTGTTGAAGTGATAGGATGGATCCTTCCCCATATTGATACGAAATATCAGATCATTACAAGTCCTACGGGGAAAGGTTTTGCTTCATTCTATCCCGAACATATCGTAAAAGCATATAGAATCCCAAATCCAAGAGCATTTTTTATAGAAGAATGGCTAGAAAACTTGAAACTGTACTATGTAGAATGTGCAAAGAAGATGTTGCTGCCTGGAAAGCAGCTGGGCCAGAGAGACAACGGGGAATATGAAACTAAATTTTTGAAGACTCCTAGCAGGATTGTTGCTACTCTCATATGCAAGCTCTATGGGAGTCCTAAACTCAACTCATTACAAGCTTAGTTGGGTACCTTTACTTTATCATATTACAATGCATGGTATTGTTTTTTATTGGGCCGAAATTATTTCTGACAACATGGTCCAAGCATTCAAAGATGCTTGGCAAGGCCTCAAGGTAAAGAAGGTTGAATTCCATATGTCTTATTATTTGGTAGATTGTATCATGACTCTACACCCCTTTCTGGTTCTCGGATGTGGGTGGAATCCCAATGAGTCTCCTAGTTATGTGGCGTATCAAATTTTGTGGGCCCAAAAGCATGCGAGCTACTACAAACAAATTTGCGAGGAGTTTGTGGTTCCCTTATACAAATTGATATATGAAAAGAAACCAAATTGCGTGTCCGAGGAGGCTCTTAGAGTAGTCACTCAATTAGCGGATTACTATCTCACCCCTGAAGGCACATACTTTTGTGTCTATGGATGATAAAAGGGTCCATTGTTGTTACCCAAGTATGTCATAGATTTCATCATTTTGAAAGAAATTGTGAGGAAGACATTTTTAAATGGAATTGACCATTTCTTGCATAACTATAAGAAGGATTTTGGGCCTCCCCTTCCATTGATAGTCGGATCATATAGGTTGAACAAGTTAAAATATGCCTGGGAACTAGTAAAGGACTTGGATTCATTTCACTTTGGCATGAAGATCTTTATAAGAAATGATAGTCTCCAAAAGGTGGCTTTGCATTGCACATTTGTTAAAATTCATTATGAATACGCTGACCAATTTGTGAAGGAAGAAGAAGTATATATGCGGGTCCCAATTCTCATAGAACTGGAAAAAAGACTTAATAAAAGAAAGGGTGGTAAGGAGGCGAGCTCGAGCAAACCATCAGATGCCTTGAAACAAGAAAAATTAGAAGAAGCGGCTAGGAAGAAAGCTGTGGAAGAAGCCCTCTTGGTAGAAACAAGCAAAAGATTGAAGGAGGAAGAGATAGAAAGGAAGATGAGGAAGAGAAAAAAATCAAGAGAGGACGTGGAAGAGTTACAGAAAAGGATGAAAAAGAACAACTAGATAAGCTTACAGCAGAACAAGAATAGAAAAGGGACGAGTTAATACAACAACAACAGGAAGAAGCTTGGTAGGAGGAAATCCAAAAGGAAAAAGAAGATGAAGAAGCCTTCAAGAAATTTGTGGAAATTCAAGGTCAACAAGGATGTGAAGAACTGGGAAATGAAGGCCAAGATATGGACATTGCTGCTACAACATACACCAACATGAAAGTTCCACTCATTGGAGGACATATTCCTTTTACTGAGTTGGGACTCACTCCATTCACACCCTCCAAGCAACATGTCGTAGCTAAGTTGGAGACTATAATTTACGATCCCAAAAGAAATACCATCATGAAGCAGACAAAAAGGAGGCTTAAAATTGCCTCATAGCCTAATGTAGTAACATTACAAGAAGTCCTAGTGGTTGAAGGTACCAATAGGGACCCGAAGTTCACAGCATCCGTGGGAGCAGCTACATCCCTATCCAATGAAGAAAATATACACAAATTGATAGAGAATTTAGAAATAAATAAGGCCAAGGTAGTTAATCTCGAGGACAATCTGGTTCAAGCAAGGAATGAAGGAATTGAACTCAAATGCCAATTGGATACCCTTGAATTTAAAAAGGGATAATCCATGAACACCATTCAAAGTATGGAAGCATAAAAAGATTCACTAAATGTTCAAGTGGTAATATTGGAAGGAGAGAAGATAGATTTAAAGTCCCAATTACAAGAGATGAAATCAAAGGAAAGTCAATGGGACCAGCAAATAGAAACTCAATATCGAAAATGGAGCCCTGTAAGCTCAAGTAGCAAAGCTTAATCGAGAAAAGGATTCATTGAAAATTGCATTGAACACTGCACAAGAGAAGAAGCAAGATTTAACCCCGTTTTATGATTGCGCATCCAGTATTCAAGAACAATTGCTCCATTCACGGGAGATACTCACATAACAAACGTTTGAAATGTAGGGATTGGTGGCCAAACTCAAGAAAATATCCGAGACAACTACTGCCACCCGGCAGAAATTAGCAGAGATTCATACCATAATGAAGAAAATGACTACTTGGAGAAAGAAAGCAAAGGAAATCCCTCCCCATTTTCCTAAGAGATCTACAGAGGAATTGAAATTGTATTTTGAAACTCTAGACAATTGCCAAAGGCTGAGAGAAATTTGAAAAATGAGGTGGAAACCTCTATTTCCATATGTGAAGTGATCCATCAGAATATAACCAAATCTTTTGAAAAACGCCATTTGCCTTCTCCTGGCCCATTTGAAAGCCTTGTACCGAAAGAGAAGAGATTGATTGATTTGGGAACCATTAAGGATGAATACATAGCTGCTATACATAATTGGGAAAATCTTACTCGAGAATACCTACATGAACACATTGGGCAAGCAATATTGAAAACACAATACTTGGCTAATGGACATAGCTCAAAAACTAAAGTTATTAATGCAATGGTTAAAGATTTATCTTTTCTTGAAGTGGCCTTACAATTGATGGAACCACAACAGTTGAATGCTATATTTTATGAAAGTGGTCGTTGGGATGAATTTATACAAACTCAAGAGGGCACCCCACCCTCATGATGTAATAATTTTGTTTTACATTATTATGTATTTAGTGTCCCTTTTAATTTGTAACTGAAATATGACAAAATTCTTGGAAGACAAAGGGTTGTAACTAAAGGAAGGTGGACTAAAAATTCATCTAGGGGTCGAATAGAAAGGATAAATAGAGGAAATCAGGTAGAGGATAGGGCTTTTTCTTTTGGGAAGATTTTGCTGGAACTCATATGTAAGAATTATTCCTAATAATGAATAAATCAATTTTCTTGGTGGAATATTCCATTGGAGACTATCTCAAATTGTGTGGATGAATTCATGAAACTAATTCCCTCCTTTTGTCTATCGAAATGCAGTAAGATTGTTCTTGTTTCTGTTGGATTATTTTGATAGTTTTTAAATTATTTTAGTGCATGTGAAAGTAAACACATTTTTATTTGATTTATACAAGAAATGGATGTAATGAATTTTAATAATTTTAATGTACCAATCATATATGATGATACACTAACTAACTCTCCTACAAGACTTAAGGCAAAACAGTGAACTCTGGTGGCTTGTCTAGATGTAGGGAGGAAAAATCAAACAATTCTAGAAGGGATGAGGATCATGATAGATGATATAACCTTTACACAATGTAATGGTACCATTAATGCTTCAAACATAAGTTATGATTAAGTCTACTACAAGGCTCCTAGGCACCCTAGCATATGCAAACTAGAACTTCAATTATGCACTACCTGAGAACCAATGGTGAAGTATTTTGACTCAGGAAGGCTCAAAAAAATTAAATGGAAGTTAAATATCAGTATAGGTTCACTCCAGAAATTTTGAGGAGGTTTCACAAACAAACAAGTAAATTTGTCTCTCGGGATTGCACAACTAGTCTAACTTCAGGATTTTCCAAACAGTGGGAGAAGGGTTTGAATTTTCAGTTTCAAACATGGAATAAAGTATATTGGAATGATAAGTAACATAAGAAACATAAATAATTCAATTTGGAGTTGTATAAGTTCATTTATTAATTAAAATCTGAAAACTAACTATTTTCCATGGCAATCTAGACTAGGTGCAAAAGATGGATATGAAAGGAAGACTTATCTTTATTCAAATTGTATAATGGAATTCAGAATTTAAACTTTACATCAGTAATAGCTATCAGTATCTGAAATACATATCATATAATTATCAGGAAAGGATTACATCAGAAATAGGATTCTCCATCATAGAAAGAGTAGAAATCATCATAATTATGAATGGAAGACTTTCTAATCTCTGAAACAATATTGAATTATACTGTATCATACTTCAGGACTTGTAATAAACTCAATGATGAAGACTGGATGTCATCATCCTCACAGAAGAAGCAGGGGCACATCTCCCAGCTTGGACTAGGGGCACATCTCCTAAGTCACAGAGGCACAATTGCACTCAATTCAATTCTCAAATTGTCAAAAGATGGGCTAGTGGTGCACACTCCTTCTTTTATAGATTTAAGGTGAATTTTGGAGCAATTAAACTAGACTAATGCACCCTCATGGAGTGGATAAGCTTGACTTGCTTTCTGCTTAGATTTAGCCTTTTCTTTCTGCTTTGCCTTACTTTATGCTTTTACTTTTTATTTCTAATTTTCTTTTGCTTTTGCTTTTCATTTTGATTTTTCTTTTGCTTTTTCTTTATCCTACTTTTGATTTTATGTCCCGCTTCTTCCTGCTTTTCTGGTTTGTCCTATTTTTTCATGTTTTTCTGCCTTATCCTGCTTTTCTGCCTTATCATGCTTTTCTGCCTTATCCTACTTTCTGCTTTTGTCTTCTTTTCTTCTTTATTATGATTTTCTTGAGATTTAATGCTTTTCTTTCTTGTGCCAGCTTTTCGTTTCTTTTTCCTGCTTTCCTAGCTTTAACTGCTTTTAGCTTTTCTTCTTGTGCAAACTATCTCTTGGTCAATTCTTATCCTCGAATGCGCCATTGTGGATCATTATCAACTTTATTTCATTAAAATAAATATTTATTAATGAAAAATAACTTTTTTCAAGTGCATCTCAAACTTGAGGAAGTAAAATTAAATACTTTGCTTGATTAGAGCATGTAATTTTAGATGCCATTACTTAGTCATTGCTTGATTACTAACATTGATCCAGTGATACCATTACTTGGGATGTAATTACTTAGTCAACTTGGATCAGTGTTAGCTATTACTTGGACGATGTAATACAATGGGTTGATCATCTTGGTTTTATGCTCTAGTTCTAGATTTATTCAACTTTGACTAGGTTTTAGATCTAATAGAATTAATAGGTAAAAGATTAAAAGTATGTTGTTTTGATAAAGAGATACAAAGCATTGGGGAAACATGAGTTCAATGTGTATGATTTGAAGAATTCTCCTAGTGTTTCTATGCCAAAGACTTGTAAGATAGGAGATCCTTCAAGCTTCATTATGATGATAATTATTGATGGAAAATGGTGAACATGTACTTATGGTGACATCTACAATAATGTTGAACATGTAAATGCTATTGTAATAGTAGACATGTAATAGTTTGTAAATCTATCATTGGTTAATTGTTCATTTTTCATGCACATTTGGGATTGATGTTTGCTTATTAGTAGTGGTACTTTGCATTCTAGATAAATTGTATATTTTATTCCATGAAATAAATGTCATTAGTTTTTAGTGTTGAAAGTTATATTATTTTTCAATTCTTCATTACTTTACAAGCATTTACTTTCCTTGCAATTTCATTTACTATTTGTACACATCACTTGTGCACACGTTTCTAAAACATTAATCTCAACATCTCTTGGTTCATGATCCCAAGTGGATCCTAAAATCAACCCTAACTTAACACATTAATCTTCCTCACTTGAGGACAAAAATCATTTTGCAGTTAGGCTAGGACTTTGGCGATAGGCATCCAAACAATTCCCCTTAGTCATTATACATTTGAGACATAGTGGTTGACCTTTAGGGAACCAAAATCATCTTGTAGTGGATATAGTTGAGACTAGTTTATTAGGAAACCCATCCTTTCAAGGTGGTACGTTCCAATACCAAAACCGAAGGGCTAATTGGGGCACCTTTCCCTTTCAGTTCTGAAGATCATCTAGATCATGGATTTTAGCCGAAGGAGCAAGAAACCTATTGGAATTGTCTAAGAACGAGGTAGATTAGTGGTCATTCTAGTAGGAATATTACCCAAAGGTGTCTCTCGTAGGTGGGAAGTGTTAATATTTGATCTTTAATTTGGAATTACAATAGTAATTTCAATCAATTAACAATCATAAGCATAAGCATTCACATATGACACATAAATTTACTCTAGGGAAACCCTCTATAACTTGAGGGAGAAAAACCCAGCAAAACTTTCGTTAGTATATTGATAGATAGTAGAGAATGACTTGCTTCACAATGAACAGATTAGATCAAGCACCCCTGGTGCAATTACAAATAAAGAGAGATATACAAAGAAGAGAAACTCGGAATAATAATTCTCCACTCAACCAATTCACTGATATTGGTCACATGAACAAAATTTCCTTCAAGAGAATTCGCTCCAACATTGTATACATCAATCCTGCATGGAAAAGTGCACCATACATCTCATGCAAGAGATTTAACTCTATGTATTGACTTTCGGATGAGCTCTCCCTTTAACTAGATGCTAGACCACTTAGTTAGGTGGCTAACTTAAGTGTCGTCATGCAAGTGTTGCAACTCAAGTGTCGTCATGAAAACACTTATTTAACTAGATATTCTTTGTTATCACTTAGTTAACTCTTTTAACTGAAGTCTTTCTCGCTAACATCACTAAAGTGAACAATCCGAGTTCTCCTTTAATTGACTGAAGTCTTCTTTGTTAATATCACTGAGGTTTATCAATTCAAATTCTCTCTTATTTAATTTAAGTCTTTATCATCACTGAAGTGTGAAAATCGAAATCTCTCTTATCTTATCACATCTTATCTTTATCTCTTGTCTTATCTACATGGTCCACATGTGCCAGCTTAATTAATTATCATACCACATATACTAAGGATATTTTTCCAATGATGTGATCATCTTGTTCTACTATCGTTCCAAGTGGTCATATACTAAAGTAATTCACTCTAGAGGTGGCCAGTCTCTAGAGGTGACTTAATAGCTCAACCATGGTTAGTAGTGCATCACACACCATTCATGCTTCAACATGCACAACATTACCTCAACACATGAGTATCTATATTGACACACAAGACCTTATCCTTGATAAGCAAGACTATACAACATCATCACTTTGAAATACAAAGTACTTACCTCAACACATGAGGCTTATTCATTCTTGATTCCAACTCAAGATTCTTTTCCAACTTTCCTAAGTCCGACTCAGGCTCCTATAAGGAACTACCTCGATACACGAGGCCCAATATTGACACACATTATTGACTTGGAGAATGACTCAAGATGTTGTAACTTTAACATGGAGACATCTGGGGAAGATAGCAGTGGGTCGAATGGAGTTGCTCCCAATGACCTTCTCTATAACTGTCCCATTTGTACCTTCAGTCATTGACTTGGTGGACTTGGGGACCCATTCAGCTTTATCATTTGGAAGGCCATTGATTGGCTTTCTACCCCTCTATTTGAGAAATAATTTTTGTTCACATCATTTGTTGTTTGTATTTAACCTCCTAGGGCTAGTGAGTCTTTTCTTTTTCTAGGGTGTTCATTTCCTATTTACTTTTTAGGTAGATCATATCACTTGTTGCACCCATGTGGCACTAATTGTTCAATTTAGCATCATTTATTGAGTATATATAATTGACCTGAGTTCTCTTTTCATTAGCATTATTATTGATCTATTTAGTTGGATTGGCACTGTGTCACCATTGCTTCTCTGTGTCACCATTGTAAGGGGTCAAATTAGAGTGGTGGGAGATCAGGTGAATGGAATAAAGACAAAGAGATATCTTGATAATTGACAATTATAGATAGATAAAATTTATTGTGTTTGTAATTGAGGTAAGAAACTACTAATCTCATTGTTATGAACTATCCCAGGAATTTGATGAATATGAATTTAGGTGTGGAATAGTAACTCATTTTCTTCAGAGGTGTCAAATGGTGCCTTAGTCATTTGGAAAATGGTCCTTAAAAAAGACTAAGGTAATGATCAAATGAGGTCAAGTTTAGGTGATTAATGTCTTCAAGGACAACATTCATGAGTTTCATGGCTTTCTAAGTTGAGATACTTGCACCATTCATGATAGTGTTAATTTCACATCTTGTTATTCTTCTAAGGTAGATTATTCTAGTCTTTGAGTTGGAGCATCGGTTCTATCTACTTCTTATGTCACTAGGGTGTGTCATTTGTTTACCAATTAGTTGATGGATGAATACCTAGCCCAAATTTACTTTGATTATGAACCAACCAAGTATACTCTTCAAAAATAATTAAATAGTTCTCATATCTTGGCTATCATGAGGTTGGGTGAGTTGTTTTGGTTAAAAAAAGTGGTCAAATAAGGGATAATGTATTTCCTTCATTGTGTTTCTTTTCAAGCTTTTATAGTTTCTCACATTGTAATTTTATGTTGTACACCATTTTTCCACACACCTTGACACCCTTAATCAAACATCACTTGGGAAAAGACCTTATACGTATGATAATAGTTGGGATCAATGTGATCAGCTCTATATTTACACTTGCAAGTATCGCCAAACATGTATTTGTCAGATCTATCTTTTGCGAGTGAGGATAGTGTAGGAGGAATGAGGGAAAGTTAGACATCCACTAGATGTAACATTGTCAGATCAAATACTAGAGGTCAAAAGGTAAGAAGAAAATTTCATAGATGCATGGAATTTTTTTGTGCTGAAGGAGGGACATTTTTTTATTATGATGAGACAAAAGGTGACATTAAGGTCCACTCTAGGTACAAACATGTAGTCAAACAGTGGGAACCGAAACAAATTCTAGAGTTGGACACTTACTTTTGTCTCAGTGAAAGAATTTATTGCATTCTTCCATCTTCTATACATGGTCTCAGCCTATTTTCCATGGATGGAATAAAGGTCCAATATGGCGAGGTAACTAAATTGATGGAGAATGTAGTACCATGATATAGTTATGGAGTTTGGATTAGGTTTTCACAATATATGATAAACATGTGTAGATATATAGTTTATACAAACTATATACAAATAAAAGACTCTAATAAAAATAAAGATCAACTATATATATTGATGGAATGCCAAAAAATTATGGAAATATCATAGGGTTTATAAATAGTAAACTACTAGGGACAACTAAAAATACACCCAAGTGCATATTTGAGGAATCTGAATGTAATTAGGTAGTGGTATGTGCAGTAAAAATAATAGTAGCAGGCGGGGACTTGTTGATAAATTATTATTTGAATTGAATATTATAAGTGCCAAACCTTGCAATCATTGGGATGCTTATGTTTTATTCTTTACATATTGAATTAATGATTAATGTTTCATTCTCTGCACAACTATATCTACGTAGTTTATTGTAAAAAATATTATTTTGAATATTTAGCAAGATGATCGTGGGAAGGGACCTACGCATACTGTAGATCCACCTATAAAATCCTAGTTCATTTTGATTTCTTACTTTTTTTAAAAGTAATAGTATAATAAACTATACATGCTATATGTGGGAAGGACTCCACCTATGATCCCATCATGGTTGATGACGATCAATACTTTCTTGATGACCCAAAAAAACAAGAAAGTATATGTAAGATGATATAAAAGACTAATAAAGAATTGTTTTCATTATTTAATTCTGACTCACCGGAATATATACAGAGGAAAAAAAATTTGGTCGATAGACTAAGGCAATTGCAAGTGAGCTATAAGTACATTTGTGTATTTTTATCTTGTTCAATATTTTACAATTTGATTTAATCTTATATTAACCTAGAAGAAAAAATGGAATTGTTTGGGACAAGAGTAACAGATTTTTCTTCAACAAAATGAGACTCATTAGGCTGGTGTAGGTAGTAGTCATGCAACACCAATGGTTGTGCCGTTACATCCCCTCACCACCACCATTAATGTAGCCACTAGATTAGATTTCATTCATGCCTCATACTCGCATTGCATTGTCTTCTCCCCTAATTACTAATAGTACGATGTATGTCTTTGATACTCCTAGTTCGGCTCCTAGACACTCACATGACATGCTTGTGAGTGGCACGACTCCCCATGAAGATGTTGGTGGATGTGTTGTCTCCATTCCTGGTTTTGTGAAGCCTTTTCTGGAGTGGTCTACATCAAGAGTAATTAAACACTATCCATTGAGCTTCTCATGGATGACAACCTAGTTCCATTGAATCTACAAAAACTCCCAGGTAACTAACAATGCATTTATCTACCATAACATGATATAATTGTAGTATTTTTTAATCTTTTTTAATATTAATGGTTTGACGGGAAATAATATGTTATGGAAGCACCTACAAGAGAGGGTTTTAAATATTTTTGGGCCAACCATTTGTACCAAATTTAACCAACAACCTTCTTATTTGAAGGAGGAGCTTTTGGATTACATGGTTGGTCTATTTGGAGATATTTTCAATCAAGCTCAAGTAGCCATTATTACAGGTAAATATTTAAAAACGATAAGAAATACACATAGGTTTAATCTAGAAAAAAATCTAGGTATGATTGACCTCCTGTGATTCCTGAGAGAGATTGGAAGGCTCTTCAGGAGGACACAAAAGAAAACGGTATGAGAAGACAAGGACAAACGCGTCCAGATGAAGGAAGGTATAACATTCAAAATTTCATTAAGTATGATATTTTTATAATGTTAAATATAAAAGTTGCATTATATGATGTCCTTAAAACTTCTTGTAGGCTTGAAGATACATCCAATCCCACCCAAGTTAGGTTAGAGAAGCGCAACCAACACAAACTTGACCAAGGTGGATACTTGAAATTGTATGCTCGATTTGGAAGTATGAAAATTATTTTACCATCTTATTACTGAAAGGATGCAACCAATTCATTACTAATATGTTATAGAATGCAGGGGAGTCTTATTAAATGAGAACCCACAGAAGAAGAAAGGAAACTCGCATTCAAATGTGGGTTCCAAACTATGCATGAATGTGTCCAAGCTTGGGGGAAATATAACGACCAAACAAATGTTAGTTCTGAAAAAGATATTTATGGTTAACATCATTTTCAAAAATAAAATGATGTTTTATACAAAATAAACCACCTATAATTCAATGTTTTCATTTTTTTTAATGTAGGAAAGATGAGTAGTATTAACGTTAGAGGAGATCAACAACCTCGTGATGATAAATGATTGCATAATTATCAAATTATGAGATATTGAATTTTAAGATTATATTTGTATAATTATAACTTTTGTTTTGTTTTAGGGGAAGAGGTTGAAGAAGAGGAAACTAGTAGAGAAGAGGAGGTGATTGTGCCTATACCATGGCCTCTCCATGTCAAGAAGGTAATAAACTGTCACCTACCCAAATTTGGAGACTGTTTATTTTTATTGCAAAAACATTATATTAAATTATAATTACAAAGTTTTGTAATTATGACCAAATATTGGTCAAGGATGATTGTAATTACTGATTATTATTATTTAATAAATTAAAACAGGAGACAAACACTCAAGAGAACTGTTATATGAGTGTTCACTAACCCACTAGGAGGAATGGAAGCTATTAGAAGGCATGGGACATATGTCAGCATTTGCACTCAACCACTAGCTGTTGGTTATGGGGAAACTACCCCTAAATTTGTGGCATTATCCCCCAGGTGGGTGGAAGAGAGTTGATGGCTCATTAATGACCAAGTTAACCATTAAAAGGCCTAGGAAACCTAGAAAAGGCAATTCGAATTGAGTAGGTAGCTCTACATTATTTTTCTGCAGAAATAATTCCTCAAGTGCATCAGGTGATCACTAAGAGATTCGAATAGGGAGGCTAAGTGGAAGTGCATTGTGAGGATGCTGAAATTATTCTGAGGAAACAATCAGAGGTGCTGGTGCAGGTCTCTTTCACTGCTAAGTCTATATGACTGGATGAACTACTTTGTTGCTGCAAGTAGATTGATCTAAAGCTTCTACAGATTCTTCTTCCTAGTGGTTCAGTGAACAGGCTCGGGGGTTCTAAGGAAAGTAATTTGGTTGTCTTCAGGAATAGGTTGGGTGGAACAGGTTCCTTGGGCTATTTGTTTCTCTTACAGTCAATCAGGTTCTACTGTTATGTCTTACTGTTTAAAGTTAAATGATTTTCTGTATTGTAGATTTATTATTTACAGTTATACAAAAGAAACTGATTCAATTTCTGACTTAAAGATGATATGGTTTAAGGATGGTTAAGTAAATAAGATGAATGACTAAAATCTTTTCTGTATTTTTCCCATACTGTTTTTTGTATAGTACTCTAGTACAGAAAAGAAAAATTAATATAGATGAATGAAGGGCAGGATGCCAAGTGTTTAGATAGATTAACACTGTAGGGTTTCTTTTAAATTCTTCCATTTCAATTATATGTCTAAAACTCAGGAAAAAGAACAGCATATTATAAATAGATGTATAGCATTTCCTTTACTTAATAATAAAAGAAAAACACTTTATTTCTGCACATATCTAGATCTTCAAATTTACTCTATCTATTTTCGGATGATAATACTATGCATTCCATTATTATAAATCCAATGGTTTCAGGCATTTTGTATTCTAGAATTTTTAACAGCTGCAATTATTCTTCCATACAGAGTTGATACTTACAAATGATAAATAAGCTTTTATTTTCTCATTACTAAATAGTACTATTTTATTTGTAATACTTATTTCTCATATTCTGATTTATTATCAATTACAATCATTAAATATAAACACATTCACTATAGAATCAAAACCCTGAGATTTTCAAACCCTAGCTTCTAAACATCAACTTAGTATACATTTCAATATTTTTTTCTTATCAAGCCATTCATGGAAAAGACATATAATATTTCTGAAGATATAGCAAACATAGGTTCAAAAACCTAAACAACATTTTAATTAACCTTACTATCTACCTTTCGTGTTGAGAATACTAGAAAGACACTTTACCTCACTTAACAGAAAACATAAATTTAGTATCGTTATCTAACAGTGAGCTTATAACCCTAGTAGAACCATAATCAATATCGAAAACCTTTAGATAAACAAGTTAAGGCACGGTTCTCAGGTTTAAATTCTCGGTACTATCAGAGTTATCATCAAAACTTACAAGTTAGGATTGCGTCATGCTTATCACAAGGTTTATACACCTATGGATTTCAACCATCATTTTAAAACACAACAGTTCATAAAACAAGACATTTCATTTTCACATTTACTAGAGCAACGCTCACAGTTTAAAAATACACAAAACTTATGAAGTTTGGAACCAAATTCCTTTAATTAAAACTAGAATGGCCGAGGGATAACACCCTCTCAACTGTCTACATATTTTGAAAAGTATTTAAAGCTTAGAACAAAACAAAAGACTTAACATTGTAGCAGAAGAACTTCTACTTCACAGAAACGAGACAACCCATCGCGTTCAACTTTCCCAAGACACTGTATTAAATATCCATTATCAACGATTTGAAACTTAAATATTGCACATAAAACTATTTGAAGTTCAACACTGTTATTCCATTAAAAATAGAGAGGGTTCATCCCTTTAACCTTTACATATTAAAACAAGGGTATTACTACAACAAAAATTTACAATGAAACACTGGGAAGTATAGTAATAAGACCAGCCAAGGATCTTATCCTCTGGTGTTTAGTCATTTGGTTCTCAAAACATTAACACTAGCCAAAACTCTGCCAGGAACCTAATACATTCCATCTTCAAACACCAAACATCGTCCATGACAGGCCAGGAGAACCTACGAAGTAGAGAACCGCCAAGGCTTACTGGTGGCCGAGCAGTGTTCCTTCCACAAGATTTCAAAACACAGTAACCCTTCGACGAAGTGTAAAATCTGCCACAAAAACCAGTATGAGGTTAAACTATAATCGCAGAGTTGTTAATAATAAAAACAATAGATAACTCTAAGACCGTTTTATCGAAACATTACCTGTGTATTGAAGATCCGAGACACCACCTGCAAACAAAATCGATGAAGCCATCTATCCGGTACATTGAAGAGAGTTCCATTTTTGTGCACAACAGTTTGCCATTGCATGAGAATCGAACATGGTTCAAATCTTCCAGACGAAAAACCCAAAGAATTACTCTCTCAACCATACACAGAAAATCCAACCATAGACTCAACCCTTCATCATCCTTAACTACTGCAAACACTAACAGAAGACTCAGCTTCTTGATATAATCACATGTAACAGGTTAACACTCAACAGGTCGTGGTTTCGAGTCTCGAAACTCCTAAAATCAAAACCCTAGAGTTGCTCGGCCTGTCGGCCTCTCCACAGAGCTACTTCCAACACATTCAATGCAAAGGAAATAACAACCGCGTAAACATAATGGAGTTTAGGGTTTCTAGATCAAAGTCCAAGGTCTTATGAGATCAACAACGGAGATGAATCCAACAAGGCACGTTGAGAATTGAGCATCAACAACTTTAAACGCCATATTTATTATCACATCTACCACTTTGCCAACCCAGCAGACCATGGGTCAAAGTATTGTACAGCTCGGCAATTATAATAGTTTCGGGATAGTTATCACGTGAACCATAGCCATGAAGGCACCCTTTCAAACTTCCACTACATTTAGTAGATAAATGACTTAAATGCCAAGATCGGTTCCAACTGTATACCTGCATCATAGCACTATCCTATTCATTATCCGGTCATATCACCTATCAGTGTTAAGCCATAAAGTTACAACGTATAAATACATTTCAGATCCAAAACAATAGTCATCGAATGCATGTGTTTATGTCAATACAAAGACTTAGGTTTGTACCATTCATTTCTTTACAATTCGAGAGTATAAAGTTGACACCAAATTATGTAATATATTTCTAATGTTTGACTATCAAATGCAAGGTCGTATTTATTGTTTCTCAAAGATGATATAGGTTTTATTCCTAGAAGATTTCGATACTTAGTATTGGTTAGAATTTATCTTTGTATCTTGTATGGTTTGCCACCGCCTTTTTAAAAGTCACATAATTTATCACAATGTATAAATGTTTAAATAGAAAGGTCTAAACCTTAAAGTGGAAAATTCACAATATATATTATCTTAAATATGATGGTAGTAATGTAGTCAACATTGCCATTTATTATAATTGTAATACATTATAATTTGAGAGGTGTATAATACAATATAAATAGGATGTCAGGTCAATCCAAGCAATTAAATAAACTTTTGGCTCATAGTCTATAGTATAGAACTTTATATAAGTCGAGTTATTCATGAAATTACCACACCTGCCTAATGGAGAATTTACGACAAGAATCTTTTAACACTAATATTGGACAAAGATCCATTCCTTATTAACTTCCATAACCGGAGGTACTTAGAGTTTTTCACAAGCATTGACAGCTAATTGAAAAACATAATTAGAATTACTTGTAAGCAATTGAATTGTCGTATTACTCTTACCTGCAAATCTGCACAAGAGGACCAAGTTCAAATGCTTTAGCTAACATAGCTATGTAATCCTCGGGGTACCTCGTAGGACCCCTTTTATCATCATCCAAAAACACAGACAGTATTATGTCTAGATAAAATTCATCGAAAGAAAGTTTAATTACAACTAACACAAGCAAAACTAATATTGTAATTGTTTTAAAGAAGTATGATGGGTCGCCAGCGTTAAACTATTATTATTTAAGAGATTCAGTAATTATTTTGTTTTCCGCATTTGTAATTTCAGTATTTAAATGCTGCTTTGTTTAACAATTATTATTTCCGCATTGGTAATTTCGACATTTAATGCTGCTTTAAACATTTTAAATTTTTATGAAATTATCGGGATGTTACATGTGGTATTAGAGCTCATGTTTGAACTCTCGGCCTGAAAAGGTCCAAAGAACATGCAACAGAAAATTTTATGACAGCAGAAATCTTTACTAATTCAATTTAAATTATTTTGTTATATAGAAATTTGTTTTCTAAGTTACATGTATGGAAGGATCAGCTGAACATATGGAGGACATATTTCGACCAAACAGTCATAGTATGGGACAACATTATGAAGAAGAAGTCCATGGTGAATTGAATGACAATTCATCATAATTGTTACGTGCATTTCATGAATTAAAAGCAGAAATCAGATCTGTAAAACAGGACAATGAGAGAATTCTAAAGGCACAAGAGGAACTTAACCAAGTATTGTTCGATCAGTGCCCAATTGATGAACAAGATAGAGGGATTGAAAATACCTCCAAGATTGAAGACTTACCTCATCGAGACAAGGGTAAGAAAGTGAAAACTGATGGTGTGAACAACAGATCAACATCATCAGAAGCTGCCAATGAAAAACGCAAAAAGAAATGTAATTATTCTAGTGATAGCAGCAAAGGAGATTACAAACCCAAAAGAAAAATCCGCAAACAGTATGAACAGATTTCTAGGGAGTTCAAGAAAATCAAACCCCCAACTTTCAATGGTGAAACTAAGAAAGGAGAGACAGTTGAAGCATGGTTGTCTGGTATGAAGAAATATTTTCAAATCTATGATTATTCTGAATCATTAAAGGCAAAGATGGCCGTATACAACCTGATCAGTAAGGTAGATATTTGGTGGCAAGACATCAAAAGAGTGAAGGGCATCAAGGACAAAGATGTAAATTGGAGCACTTTTAAAAGGTACTTCAAGAAGAAGTTCTTATCTGAACAATATTATGAAGAAAAATCCAATGAATTTTATGATTTAAGATTGGGAACCATGAATATGAAAGAGCTGAACAGCAAATTTCTGAATTTGATAAGGTATGTGCCATATCTTATGGAGGAAAAACCAAAGATTCATAGGTATCTGATTTTTCTACCTTTCAACATCAAGGACAGAATAGAATATGACAATCCAAAGACTTTAGAAGAATCCATGAGGAAAGCAACTTTCTGCTATGATACAAACCGGAAAAGAGAAGGGATATCTAACTGGAAAAATCAGAAACCCAGCAATTTTGAGCTGAAAAAGAAGAATTTCAGGTTCAATGGAAATTCTGGGTTACAAAAGAAAAACTTTCCAAATCGAAATTTCCAAGGAAACGGTCCCAGAAATAATCAACAGCAGAATTTTACAGCTCCCAGAAATACACCTAATGTTACCAGGACTAATGACCAGAGGGCACCTATCAAATGTTTTGAGTGTCAAGGTCCTCATTATGCTTCAGAATGTCCCAAAAGGAATCATACAGCCAACAATATTCACTCCATACAAGCTGAACCTATTGTGGGAGACTTGGCCAGAGACATGCCCAAAATTAATGCAACTCTAGACAACAGGCAAGTTGAGCATCAAGTCTCTATGGTAGAGATTGAAGGTATGCTACAAAACCATCCAGTTTCTATTTTGATTGATCCAGGCGCTAGCCTGATTTATATATCTCCTGATATTGTGAAAAAATTTAATTTGAAAACAGAAAATTTAATAAATCCTGGTTAGTTAGACTAGCAACAGGAACAAAAAGAAAAGTTTCTGATTTTGTTGAAAGTTGAGTTTTATCTATGAATCAGTTAAAGACACAAACCAAGTTAAATGTTTTACCTTTAGGATCCTATGACATCTTAATTGGAATGGACTGGTTAGAAACACATCATGTTATTCTGAATTGTTATGAGAAAAATTTTACCTGTAGAAATGATGAACGAGAAACAATAGAAGGAAAGGGTATTCCTAGAAGGACATCACTTAGACAAATTTCAGCTATGCAAGTAAAAAGAGCAGTTAGAAAAGGATGTAAGATGTTTGCAGTGAATGTAGTACATGAGGAGTTAATTACTAAATAGGACAAACTGAAACTAGAAGATATACCTGTTCTAAAAGAATTCCAAGATGTTTTTCCAGAAGGGATTCCAGGAATACCCCCAAAGAGAGATCTAGATTTTACTATTGAACTGATACCCGGGTGCGGTACCAAACTCCAAAGCTCCATATAGGATGAATATATTGGAATTAAATGAGTTGAAATCACAGTTGAAGGAACTGATTGATTAAAACTATATAAGACCCAGCGTGTCTCCTTGGGGAGCACCTGTTATTTTTGTTAAGAAGAAGGATGGCACTTTAAGACTTTGTATAGATTATCGCCAACTGAATAAGATGACAATCAAGAATCGATATACGTTGCCCCGCATAGATGATCTATTTGATCAGCTGCATGGAGCAACGATAATTTCAAAGATTGATTTAAGGTCGGGATATCATCAAGTTCGTGTGAAGGATGAGGATATTTTTAAAATAGCCTTTAGAACTCGATATGGACATTATGAGTTCCTAGTCATGCCATTTGGGTTGACTAATGCCCCAGCAGTATTTATGTGCTTAATGAACAATATTCTGCACAAATATTTGGATAAGTTCTCCATTGTGTTCATAGATGACATCCTAGTATATTCTAAAAGTAAGGAAGAACATGACGAACATATGCGTATTATTTTACAAGTTCTGAGAGATCATCAGTTATATGCCAAGTTTAGTAAGTGTGACTTTCACAAGGATAAGATTCAGTATTTAGATCACATAATATCTAAGGAAGGAATTTCGGTTGATCCCGATAAGATAAAAGCCATTAATGAATGGTCGGTTCCTAAAGATGTAACGGACGTTCGATCATTTATGGGTATTATAGGATATTATAGAAAATTCATAGAAGGTTTTTCAAAGATTGCAAACCCCATAACCTCCTCACAAAAGAAGGGGAAGAAGTTTGTATGGGATCAAAAGTGTGTAGACAGTTTTAAGAAGTTGAAGGAATTACTAACTACAACACCTATTCTAAGAATTGCAGATCCTAATAAGGATTTTATAGTATGTACCGACGCATGTAATGACGGACTCGGTGGAGTCCTAACACAAGAAGGACATGCTGTTGCATATGAGTCTAGAAAGCTGAAAATACATGAGAAAAATTATTCTACTTATGATCTAGAATTATTAGCAGTAATACATGCCTTGAAAATGTGGCGTCGCCATCTTATTGGCAGAAAATTTACTTTGATGATAGATAACATGGGGCTGAAGTATTTACTAGATCAGACAAATTTGAATGCTAGATAGGCTAGATGGCTAACCTTTCTAAGCGAATATGATTTTGAAATTCAGCATATAAAGGGTAAAGAAAACAAGATTGCTGATACTTTAAGTCACAATGCAAGGTTAAATTTTATTTCAGCCATCATCACATACACAACAGATTTGGAAAATCATACTTTTGAAGGGATTAAAACAGATGAAGAATACAAAAAATTACATGAAAAAACAACAGAAAATAGTTCTGAAAATTCTATGGTAGATTTCAAGTTAAAAGAAAATGGCTTGTTGCTGTACAAAAACAGGTTATATGTGCCCAATGTACCAAAGATAAAAATTCGAATTTTAGATGAGATGCACAAAAGTCATTATTTTGGCCATCCAAGTTATCAGAAAACCATCACTATGTTATGGAAAGAGTATTATTGGCCCAGAATGAAAGATGAAGTAGCAGAATATATAGCTAAATGCTTTGACTATCAAAAGGTAAAAGTTGAACATCAGCATCCGGCTGGACTGTTACAGCCATTACCTATACCTAGATAGAAATGGGAGATCATAAGTATAGATTTTGTTACCGGACTACCCAAGAATCAGAAACAAAATGATTCCATCGTGGTGGTAGTGGATAAACTCAACAAGGCAGCACATTTTATACCAGATAAAACTACTCATAAGGCTCCAGACATTACAGAAATTTTCATGAAATAGATTTTTCGACTGCATGGAATACCAAAAGTGATAGTTTCAAACCATGATTCTAAGTTTACTGGAAATTTCTGGAGATCTGTGTTTAAAGGGTTGAATACAACCTTAAACTTCAGCACAACATTTCATCCACAAATGGATGGACAGACAGAAAAAGTGAATCAGATATTGGAAGACATGCTACGGATGTATGTTAAGGATCATCCTGGTAAGTGGGAGGACTACTTGCATTTAGCAGAATTTGCATATAACAACCATTATCATGCATCATCCAGGCTTATCCCTTTTGAAATTATTCATGGTATGAAATGTAATACACCGTTTTCTTGGAATGATCCAGTTAATAGAGTTATTTTAGGACTTGCATTATTGAAGGAAATAGAACTAACTGTGCAACAGGTACAAAGAAATCTTAAAGCTGCACAAGATAGGCAGAAAAGTCAAGTGGATCTTAAAAGGACTCATAAAGAGTTCCAGGTGGGTGAACATGTTTTCATTAAGGTAAGACCAAATAAGAGTTCATTAAAACTGGGAAGTTGTGCCAAGCTGGCACCTAAGTATTGTGGTCCTTTCGAAATTTTTTCAAGGGTTGGACCCGTGGCATATCAACTAGCTTTGCCACCAAAATTAAAAATACATAATGTTTTTCGTATTTCAGTTTTAAAGAAATATGTACATGATGCTACTCATGTTATAAATTGGAATGATGTACAGGTGGAACAAGATGGCAATTTTCAGGTGGAACCGGACTGTATCCTCTAAAGGAGGGAAACTCTACTTCGAAATCGCACCATTGGGCAGATAAAGGTGCAATGGAAGCACCTTAGCCCAGAAGAGGCAACCTGGGAGTTGGAGAGTAGTATGTGGGCAGCATACCCAACTATGTTTCAGGAACACTCAGAGAGTGAATAAACAACATCGAGGATGATGTTGAGACTTAAGGGGGGTGTATGTCACCTACCCAAATTTGGAGACTATTTATTTTTATTGCAAAAACATTATATTAAATTATAATTACAAATTTTTGTAATTATGACCAAATATTGGTCAAGGATGATTGTAATTACTGATTATTATTATTTAATAAATTAAAAGATGAGACAAAGACTCAAGGGAACTATTAAATGAGTGTTCACTGACCCACTAGGAGGAATGGAAGCTATTAGAAGGCATGGGACAGATGTTAGCATTTTCACTCCACCACTAGTTGATGGTTATGGGACAACTACCCCTAAATTTGTGGCATTATCCCCCAGGTGGGTGGAAGAGAGCTGATGGCTCATTAATGACCAAGTTAACCACTAAAAGGCCTAGGCATCCTAGAAAAGGCAATTCAAATTGAGCAGGCAGATCTACATTATTTTTCTGCAAAAATAATTCCTCATGTGTATCAGGTGATCACTGAGAGATTCGAATAGAGAGGCTAAGTGGAAGTGCATTGTGAGGCTACTGAAATTATTCTGAGGAAACAACTAGAGGTGCTGGTGCAGGTCTCTATGACTGCTAAGTCTATATGACTGGATGAACTACTTTGCTGCTGCAAGATTCTTCTTCCTAGTGGTTCAGTGAAGAGGCTCGGGGGTCCTAAGGCAAGTAATTTGGCTGTCTTCAGGAATAGGTTGGGTGGAACAGGTTCCTTGGGCTGTTTGTTTCTCCTACAGTCAATCAGGTTCAACTGTTCTATCTTACTGTTTAAAGTTAAATGATTTTTTGTATTGTAGATTTATTATTTACAGTTATACAGAAGAAACTGATTCAATTTCTTACTTAACGATGATATGGTTTAAGGATGGTTAAGTAAATAAGATGAATGATTAAAATCTTTTCTGTATTTTTCCCATACTGTTTTCTATAGAGTACTCTAGTACAGAAAGCAAAATTAAATAGATGAATGAAGGGCAGGATGCCAAGTGTTTAGATAGATTAAAACTGTAGGGTTTCTTTTAAATTCTTCCATTTCAATTATATGTCTAAAACTCAGGAAAAAGAACAGCATATTATAAACAGATGTATAACATTTCCTTTACTTAATAATAAAAGAAAAACACTTTATTTCTACACATATCTAGATCTTCAAATTTACTCTATCTATTTTCGGATGATAATACTATGCATTCCATTATTATAAATCCAATGGTTTCAGGCATTTTGTATTCTATAATTTTTAACAGCTGCAATTATTCTTCCATACAGAGATGATACTTACAAATGATAAATAAACTTTTATTTTCTCATTACTAAATAGTACTATTTTATTTGTAATACTCATTTCTCATATTCTGATTTAGTATCAATTACAATCATTAAATATAAACACATTCACTATAGAATCAAAACCCTAAGATTTTAAAACCCTAGCTTCTAAACATCAACTTAGTATACATTTCAATATTTTTTTCTTATCAAGCCATTCATGGCAAAGACATATAAGATTTCTGAAGATATAGCAGACACAGGTTCAAAAACCTAAACAACATTTTAATTAACCTTACTATCTACCTTTCGTGTTGAGAATACTAGAAAGACACTTTACCTCACTTAACAGAAAACATAAATTTAGTATCGTTATCTAACAGTGAGCTTATAACCCTAGTATAACCATAATCAATATCGAAAACCTTTAGATAAACAAGTTAAGGAACGGTTCTCAGGTTTAAATTCTCGGTACTATCAGAGTTATCATTAAAACTTATAGGTTAGGATTGCATCATGCTTATCACAAGGTTTATACACCTATGGATATTAGCCATCATTTTAAAACACAGTAGTTCATAAAACAAGACATTTAGTTTTCACATTTACTGTAGTTCATAAAACAAGACATTTAGTTTTCACATTTACTGGAGCAACGCTCACAGTTTAAAAATACGCAAAACTTATGAATTTTGGAACCAAATTCCTTTAATTAAAACTAGAATGGCCGAGGGATAACACCCTCTCAACTATCTACATCTTTTGCAAAGTATTTAAATCTGAGAAAAAAACAAAAGACTTAACATTGTAGCAAAAGAACTTCTACTTCACAAAAACGAGACAACCCATGGCGTTCAACTTTCCCAAGACACTGTATTAAATATCCATTATCGACAATTTGAAAATTAAACATTGCACATAAAACTATTTGAAGTTCAACATTTTTCTTCCATTAAAAATACAGAGGGTTCATCCCTTTAACCTTTCCATCTTAAAACAAGGGTATTACTGCAACAAAAATTTACAGTGAAACACTGCGAAGTATAGTAATAAGACTAGCCAAGGATCTTATCCTCTGGCGTTTAGTCATTTGGTTCTCAAAACATTAGCACTATCCAAAACTCTGCCAAGAACCTAATACATTCCATCTTCAAACACCAAACATCGACCATGACAGGCCAGGAGAACCTGCGAAGTAGAGAACCGCTGAGGCGTACTAGTGGTCAAGCAGTGTTCCTTCCACAAGCTTTCAAAACACTGTAACCCTTCGACGAAGTGTAAAATCTGCAACAAAATCCAGTCTGAGGTTAAACTATAATCACATAGTTGTTAATAATAAAAACAAGAAATAACTCTAACACCGTTTTATCGAAACGTTACCTGTGTATTGAAGATCCGAGACACCACCTGCAAACAAAATCGACGAAGCCATCTATCTGGTACATCGAAGAGAGTTCCAGTTCTGTGCACAACAGTTTTCCATTGCATGAGAATCGAACATGGGTCAAATCTTCCATATGAAAAACCCGAAGTATTACTCTCTCAACCATACACAGAAAAGCCGACCATAGACTCAACCCTTCATCATCCTTAACTACTGCAAACACTAACAGAAGACTCGGCTTCTTGATATAATCACCTATAAGAGGTTAACACTCAACAGGTCGTGGTTTCGAGTCTTGGAACTCCTAAAATCAAAACCCTAGAGTTGCTCGTCCTGTCGGCCTCTCCACAGAGCTACTTCCAACATAATTGAGTTTAGGGTTTCTAGATCAAAGTCCAAGGTCTTATGAGATCAACGACGGAGGTGAAGCCAACAAGGCACGTCGAGAATCGAGCATCAACAAATTTAAACACCATATTTATTATCACATCTACCACTTTGCCAACCCAGCAGACCATGGGTCAAAGTATTTTTTTCCATAGAAAAAAAGCGTAATTTCATTTCAATCTTTCGAGTACGAAATTACAATCTTCATCTTCACTCTTTGAGAGTGTCTTTACAAAACTACATAAATATAACTGATACCCATGTTGTTTCCTTCATACAGAAGTAATAGCTCCAAAGATTCAAAAAATAATAGCTGTAAATTACTGACATAGTGTTTTTGTCTTTATAAAAGAGACAGTACATATAATCATATAGTTTGTTCTATCCACATACTGACCAAAATTGTGCCAAAAATAAGAACTAGATAATCAAGTCCATGTGTATCCTCATAATGTTGCTCCAAGCAGGAATAAAAACCAAAATGAAGCCTCACAGCTACTCCTGCACTCTATTCTATAAAGAGACGATGGTAGAATTCCCTGATCACTCCATCTTAAAATTCTTTGATCGTCCAGATCCCAATCCCCAGCAGCAGCCCTTCTTTCGATGCTCTGTCCGCTTCTGAGTTATTCTCCCTGAACACATGCCTGCATGAAAAGTTTTCAAATGAATGAGTGGCATTCCGGATATAAGCCAGAATGTGATCAAGTCTACGGTTGTGACAATGTTGAGTTCCTGAAACCCAATGAATCACATTCATGGAATCCCCATGAATAGAAATACTGGGAATCCCAATTTCAATTGCATAGCTAATGAGAAACCTGAGACTTAAAAGTTCTGCCTAGTTGTTGCTACCAGACCCTAAGCCCAATGACATTACAAAATAAAGCACAGGTGATAGAAAAATAAGAGCCCCTCCCCCACAAGTATCGTTCTGGCATGCACCATCAAAAAAACCCCAAGGCTGAGAAAAATCGATATCCAGCGGCTGAATATTATGGACATTTGCAGGTTGATTAATACGCTTGTTGGCTAAGAAAATCCCACAATAATGTACCGCCATCTGTGAAGGGATGCAATCTAGTCCCGAAAACACTCGCTTGTTCCTAGCGAGCCAAACACCCCACACAACCAATAATGGAAGGCCTCTATAGGTTTTGTACAAAGGGTTTTGATACCAAGCCATCCAAGCTGCGTTTATTGAAGGTCCAATCCACTGTAGCACAACCTTCAAAATGCGGGAGACAAAATCCCACACTGCAGTAATGTATGGACAATGTAAAAACAAATTCTCCACTGTCTCTGAATCCCGACGATAAAGGATGCACCAACCCGGACCATGTTTGTTCCTTCGCTGTAAAAAGTCCCAGGTAGGAACACGGTTCATTAGAGTACACCACATGAAAAGTATGGTCTTGTGTGGACTAGGCAGTTTCCATAGTGAACCCCACCACCATTCTGGTTCCCTTGCTATCTATTCAGCACTAATCAGGAGGTAACCACCTTTAGGAGTATAGGCACCAGTTGGATCCCCATCCCAACATAATTCATCATCCTGATCACCTAAGAAAATGTGATCCCTTCTAAGAGCTTGAAGATACATGCCTAGCTCCAATTCCTTGTCAGCACCTAGTCCATAATGATTAGCCGAGTGCCATGAAGGAAATCCCATCAACTGTACCTCAGGGTCTGATAGCTGATGAAGAAACCGAACTCCCCTTTGGCTCAATGCTTCAATAGTCCCTTCATTCAAGAGATGTTGTCTCTCACATCCAACCCACAGATCCCTCCCAATCCGAAGATTATGGCCATTACCAACATCCCAAACCAAGTTTTTTTCCACAACATGAAAGGATTTAACAATCGCCTTCCAAATAACCGAGCCACCATGATGAGTTTTCATAGGATTTCAAATCCAGCCTTCTAGTGAAATGGGAGCAATATATTATTGGATCATGACCCTGGCCAGAAAACCTCTAGATTTTACCAATCTCCATCCACACTTAGCAGCCAATGCCTTAGAGAAAGAGAAAATATTCTTTAACCCCCAACCTCCCATCGCCTTCGGAACAGCAATCCTTTCCCACTTGACCCAGGGGGGCACATAGGTGTCCTCCTTCCCACTCCACAAGAAACGGAAGCAAAGTCTCATGGCACGCTCCAGAGGAATCCAAGCCAATGACATACAGTAGACCGGGATGGCCTCCAAGACCGATTTAACAAGCACCAATCTACCTGCTCTGGATAACCACTTAAAGCTCCAACTTCTTAATCTAACCTCCAATTTTTCAATTAACCACACACAATCCTGCTTTTAATAATCGTTTGGTTTCAACTGAAAACCTAGATATTTGAGACCTTTCATAAGGGTAAGATGAGTAAAAGGAAAAAGTTCATTATACAGCCTCAATTCTTCCTCCGAAAGAAGATTAGTAGAGAGAGTGGAATTACCAGCGTTTATATCCATACCAGTTGCTAAAGAAAAGAGATCCAGTATCTCTTTTAGCTTGTTCCCATCCCTACAGGTTCCTGAACAGAAAATTAGAATGTCATCAACGAACAGAAGATGGGTGATGAACAGTTCTGGAGCCACTTGTATTCCACCAAAGTGTCCCACCCGTCTTGCTTCTTTTATAGCCCGACTGAGACTTTTAGCCACCATCAAAAATAATAGAGGAGACAGAGGACAACCCTGACGTAAGCCTTGACCCAAGTGGAAGAAAGGAGTTGCAGCACCATT
This sequence comes from Larix kaempferi, assembly GCA_027924585.1. Lineage (NCBI taxonomy): Eukaryota > Viridiplantae > Streptophyta > Pinopsida > Pinales > Pinaceae > Larix > Larix kaempferi. The sequence goes on from BSBM01000104.1 coordinate 4,276,558, forward strand.
TATAAGAACCGAGAAAGAAACCGTGGAAATACAGCTCATAATCCAGCGAATGAAACCAATATCAAAACCCAGATGAGTGAGCAAAAGTTGAAGATATAACCAACTCACTTTATCATATGCTTTTGATAAATCAATTTTAAGGACATCCCCCTTCAACTTCTTAGTTTTAATGCTGTGAAGCCCTTCCTGTGCAATACCAATGGCCTCATGAATTTGACGACCTTCCAAGAAACCAAATTGTTCCTCCGATATATGTGTAGAAAGAATGGACTTTAGTCTCCGGGCAATGACTTTAGTGATAATTTTATACACACAGTTACATAATGAAATGGGTCTAAAATCATTAAGAGTAGTAGGATTGTCCACCTTGGGAATTAGGGCAATGAAAGTTGAGTTGAGACTTGCTGGAATCCTGCCCTCCCTACGAGAATCTTCGACCAGATGGAGAATATCATCGCCTATGATATCAAAAAGGCCAAGGATAAATTCAATGGTCCAACCATCAGGCCCTGGACTTTTGTCCTTCTAAAAACTGTTCAGAACCGTTTTAAGTTCTTCAGCTGTAATACATTCCATTAACATCCTATTATCATCTTCTTCAACAAAACGAGGAAAACGCTGGGCCACCCCAACCACTTCTTCGATATTAACCCTGTCACTAGCCTTGAAAAGACTATGGAAATGTTGAACTCCAACCCTAGCCAATCCATCAAAAGTAGAGTGTGTATTACCCAGCTGATCCTCCAGACTCCAAATAGTATTTGCAGATCTACGACCTTTTGCATATGCCTGGAAAAATTTGGTGTTTTCATCCCCACTTTCCAGCCAAATAGCCCTACTCTTCAAGCGCCAAGTCTCCTCTTTCTCCAACAGTAATTGATTCCTTCTACCTTCCAGTCGAACTAAAGCTTCCTTCACCTCCTGGTTAGTAAAACCTCCCCCAGAACTCAAAGCAATGGTAGAAATATCCCCTTCAACGTCCTTCAAGACCCGATCATCCTTCTTTCTCTTATCCGCCAACCACTGTTTTATAGGTCCCTTAAGATTCTTAATATTTTCAGCAAAATGAAATGCTGCCGAGTTTGTAAGTCCAATATGATACGGAATCTAGAGGGATTGAATTAAATCAACAAATAATGGATCCTTCAACCAAATTTTATTAAACTTCAAAGGAGCCGGAGGCTTATGTGGACCATTTAAGATATCCAGGAAAATGGGGTCATGGTCAGAACAACCCCCCGATCCAATCCACTAACGAACATGAAAAAAAGACTCCACCAACGGTTCTGTATGCAAAACGTTTTGCAACCCTATCAGCCCCCACCCTCTTATTCCTCCAAGAAGGCTTAAGAACAAAAGGTTCAACATCTACCCAGTTACCTTCAGTCAACTTTCTGATGAAGAAATCCGTGAGGCTATCCACCTGAGCGTGAGGACCCCAAACCTAAGCCTGTCCCAAAGAAAAGTTAAAATCTCCACCTAATATCACTGAATCCCCTTTGAGGACATCCTTGGCCAATAGTGCCTCCCAGAAGGGTATCCTATTACAATAAGGACCATAAATGTTTACCACAGTAAATTCTCGTTCAAAGTCCAAAGATCTGAAGGTCAGACCCAATGCTGATTCCAATCCCCAAATATTGGAGACAAAAACACAAGACTCCCGCCAACCCATAGCCAAACCTCCAGACCGGCCCCTGGCATCCAATGCCTCAAAACCCCACCCAGGGAACCAAGACTTCAACTTCCCCGAAACCTCTAAACTACCTCCCATAGTTTCTTGTGGCGGAAAAATATCCAGATGTTCCACCTCCAACACCCGATGCAGAGCTGATCTTTTGGGGGGACCAGCAAGACCCCAACAATTGAAAGACATGATCTTCATTTATACCCTTCTATTTGGGCATTCACCGCTCTAAGTGCTCGTTCAATAGAAAGTTGTTTTCCTTCCAAGAGTTCCGTACAAGCTCTGGATTTTGCTTTTGTCAAAAATGATTTGCGGCCTCAACCCTTGGCCACCCTAGAGAAATCATTTCCCAGACCCCCCGCCAGCAATTTGTTCATGGAACATAAATAATACTCTAACTCTGACGAACCCGGAGTGGACAGTGGCACTTCCTTATCAGAAGTGGAAATGGATGTTTCAAAAGTTGAAGTAACAAGGAGAGGAGAGGGTTGTGACACTTCCACCTCAAAAATGGAAACAGATGGTTTCAAAAGAGAGGTATCATGGATATCATTCAAGAGAAGGGGTTTAAGAGGAAGTTTGGCAGCAGAGGAACTTAGAGGATCAGAGGAGGGTGTTGGCAGGCGGTTTGATGGGGAAATGTCGCAGTACCTCCGACGCTACAACACATCGGATGAGGGTGTGAAAGGAGTATTTTATGCTAAAGAATACCGTAGTTGGCAGGTTTTGGGTCACTTGGACCATATATTATGTAATATTGAGTCAATTGTACCGCGGTATGCGGGTTTTTGGGGTCATTTGGACCAAGTCAGTTAGATATTGGGTCAATTGTCCATAGTGTCGGTTAGGAAGTCGATTGTAAGTGGACAAGTATTGTAATGGCGGAAGCCTATAAATAGATAAGATTTGTAAGAGGAGGATAAGAAAAGAATAGAGAATAGATGAAGGAGAACAATTGTGTACAAGATCTGTGTTTTGCTTCTGGTATATGATCGCGATAGTGATATAATGATGATGTTTTGGTACGAACTTTGTGCAATGTTGTGATGTATGTATATTGTTTGATGTAATGTATGCTTACTGTTGCTATAATGATAAATGTTGTGATTAAGTAATATGTTCTATGTAGAATGTGATGATAAATGTTGCATAACTCCTTGCCGAATGTTTAAAGTTTCTATTTAAGTACCGCAATAGAGTTAGCCCGTGCAGCCACAACTCTCCTCCTCCCTCGGTGGAAGCATGGTTCCGTCTTCTCTTCTTGGACTCCTCGGGTGAGACCTCATCCGCTCTGCGGGTGTTGCTGGGTGGGCTCAAACCTACCTGGGCCGGTGCCCAGGGAGACTACGGTATGTGTCGACAGTGAGGCAAACCCCTGTCGACCGAGGTCACGTTGGTCAACAAATGGTTCTGTTGTTAGGACCGTGTGCAGAGTAGAAGGAGGTCATGTTGTGGCACCCGACGAAGCCGGAGATACAAAAATGGTTCGATCAGAAGTTGCAGGAGTTTGCTGAAGAAGAAAGCCGGAACAAGCGACTGACAGTAGATCACTGGCTGGGAAGATATATTCACGACGGTCCGCATGAATGGTTTTTCTGTGAATTCGCGGTCATTCTATACGAATGGTTGTCAAAGCTGACCTTCCAGAAGAAGAAATTCCAGGGTGGTGAACCGACGGCTTGGACCTCGAAATTGATTCAGGAGCTGCAGGAAGTCAATAATAAGGCATCACGGACTGTCGAAGTTTGGCTTGATAGCATCTTGGAAGGATATATCACTGAATTTGCGGTCAACACGAAGAAATCCTATAGTGAAGCTGAAAGATACTTCTTCTGAGGACCGAGGGGAAGGTTTCTGCTGTCGCTCCAACTGTCGATTAAGACGCTAATCTGCGAAAAGGGTATATTAAAGATGCACCTTGATCAGTAGACAGCCTGGTGGATGGAGGCCGTGGGTACCGCGACTGCTGGGGAATGGTACATGGAATGGTAAAGGGGTAGATGGGTGCAGACCATGAGGAGACTATGAGCGAAGCCGAGGAATAAAGTGGTCTTACAAGAGGAGGAGCGAGGTTTCGACAGGAGAAGAGGTCGAGGACGGGAGAAGGTCCTGCTGCGGTCGAACCGTAAAACCGCGAAGGAACACCACACGGGATGAATCGACCTCACAGTCCTGATAGGGACAACTAGTCTACGCCTAGGATAGAGGCAGGACCAAACCCCAGCACCAACGTACCCACACCTCCGCTCACTGACTCTCAAACAGTAAGAAATACTACTTCGACACCGCCAAGTTCGTCAATTCCGCAGAAGTTAATTGGTAGTAGCACAGCGATAGGAGGAAGCCCAGAATGGCGGGCGATGATGCTAAGTTACCGTTGTTCCATGGAAGTGCGACAGACAACCCAGAACAGTATTGGTTTGTGTGTGAAGCGGTTTGGACCATGAAATAGATCACTGATGCCAATGCTAAGAAAGGACAGTTAGCCACAACTCTGCGAGGTCGTGCATTAGATTGGTTCATGAAGTTTATTTTAGTCCCTACGGGGGCCCCAGAGAAGTCACTGGATGAGATTCAGGATGGGTTGATTGCTAAATTTAGACGGCCTAAGTCGGAGGCTCAATACATTACTAAATTGAAGGAAATCAAGCAGTATCCCAATGAGACAGTATGGGATTTCGACCAACAATTCAAGACGCTAATGGAAAAGGTTAGTTTTGATATGAGTGTCGTCCAACATAAAGAATGGTTCATTGCAGCACTGTTACCCCACATTCGGCTGCCGCTGACGCAGTAAAACATATCAACGCCTAGTGAAGCTCTAGAGATTGCAATGCAAATGGAGGCGTCACCGATTGGAGATAATGCAGTTGGGATGTCGTAGATACAGACACAGCTCGCTAACCTATACAGTTACAAGATTTGAAGAAGAACAAGGAGCAGCGTGATGAAGTATGGTGTACGCGATGCCGAGGAGAAGGGCATACGAAGGATTATTGCTCGAATTTCCATAATTATTTGGTGTCAAGTGCGCCAAACCCATTGAATGGCGGCAGTATGCCATGGTGTCACGTTTGTCACGTGTTTGGGCACAGTCACGATAATTTCCCATATATGCAGAAAATGGTCACAACCCTGCGAAATATTTACTGCACATTCTGCAAGTCGGTGGGTCACGATGACAAGGATTGCCGTGCATATGTGTTGCTACAGGAGAGGATGTGTGATGCATTATATGTCAAGGACGATCAACGCGCGGTGCAACAACCACAACTGCAACCGCAGATACAGTTTGCACCACAGCAACAACAACCGCAGTATCCACCACAAGGGCAGGGGATTCCACCAGCGCCAATGCAGCAACAATACCAGCAGCAGGGCAGCTACCAGGGAGGATACAAGGGTGGACGTGGTGGCGAATTTGGTCATGGAGGAGGAGGCTGAGGTGGTCGTGGACCTGTTCAATGTTACCACTATGCGGTATGGGGGCATTATCAGTGCGACTTCCCACTGCTACAGAATCCGTGTACGTTTTGCTTTGGTAATGATCATATGGTTGAGAATTTTCCACAGTTGATTGCACGATGGCAGGCTAGGAACGCTCCACAACTACAAAATCAGGCCCAGCCATAGCAACCAGTACAGAACCCGGTACAGCAACCAGTACAGAACCATCCCCCACGACCACCGCCGAACGCCAATCAAAATGTCAATCAACCGGGGAATCTGCAGCAGAACCAAACGTAGGGTGCAAATATTGCAACCATTTCTGCCGAACCGCGACCACAAGATGCTTCGGTGGATGTTGTCACTCGTGGAGGCAAGACGACTGGGGAGGATGGTTCGCAACCACTGATTTGGTTGGCCAGTCAAAAGACCGTACCTTTCGACATTGATACGGAGCGAGAGACATTCATAGAGGCACGTCGCACCTTGGAGAAAGACCGCGGTAAGGCTATTGTTTGCGATATGTCACCTGTCTTTGATACTACGTCAGACGTTGATCGACCACCACCACTGGGGACATTGCAAAAGTTTCTTGAAAGTTGTCTATTATTGGCCCGAGACCCGGTTGCCCTGGTTGAGATTGAAGGATGGTTGCAGTGATTTCCAAAAGGATGGCAGGAGTCGGTAGTAAACTCCCTACAGTGACGGAAGACTGGCAAGGAGATGCGAATGAATATTCAGATTAGTGACTATGATGTTGACTCTGTGATTCTTGACCTTGGTTCAGATGTTAACATCTTAACCAAGCAGGCGTGGCAGAAGATGGGGAGTCCCCCATTGAGTTGGTCTCTTGTGCAGCTCTGGTTGGCTAACCATGTGAAGGTAACACCCATTGGGCGAGTTTCGTGGCTCACGATTGATATTGAGGGCATGGAGACTTATGCTGACTTTGATGTTATTGAAGTGGTTGAGGGAGGAAGCTCTTATCCGGCGCTCTTGGGGATCGGATGGACTAACGATAGTGGAGTTGTAATCAACTTCAACAAGCGCATGATAACCTTTGAGAATCGCAATTTCAGAGTCATAGCCTCGTTGGATCCGGCTGAAGGACGCTGCTACGTGGAGCCTATAAAAGATGATGATCCTCCTAGATGGGATCGTGCATTTAATATTTCTGAAGATTATATTCATCCTACCGCCTACGGTGAGTTGGAGTGGCACAGCGAGAGCTCTGTGTCTTTCGACTCTGATGATGCATTGGAACATTGGCAGAAGCGAATGCATGAAGTATCAGTCCAGAAATGTGGTTTAGCTACGCAATCCTTATGTCATGTTGCGACAGAAACGATCACATTGCTTGTCTACGAGGGGTTGCCTGGCCTACACACCTTTTTAGTAGAATTTGAAGACCGTGTCCGAGAACCACAGCAATTGCTGGCCTTGGAGGAAGCACTGAAGGCTGCTCCGGCACGATGGTGGGTGACACATAAGAAATTCATTAAAGGTTGGTCACAGTGTCGAAGGCTGATGATGGTTCGGTTCGGCGACACTGAGGTTTATCACACTGGTAAGTATGATGGCTGGACTGATCCCAGTGATCATGTGATGGAGTGCCAACGATTATGGGTAGCGTGACCCAGAGATGAGTGGGTCCATGCTTTTGTCCATACTTTGGATGAAATACTGCGCTCGTGGTACACTGCAGCTGAGTTGCGCCGAGACATTACAACATGGGGGGAGTTGACGATCTGTTTCACTCATACGTTCACTTTTGCGGAAGCTAACCCTGATGTCCATAATTCCCTGTAGCTCATCTGCGACGTGGTATTTCAGGTTGTTCCAGCGGCCTACCCTGTCGACCCGCACACACATTGCCAGATGCAGTCTCTCATGGAGTGCTTCAACATCAGGGATGGCTCAGAGGACGATGACGATCCTCGGAATGTTAACATTCCCAAATCTGAAGGAAGTCGCGATGTGGTCCCACCTGTTGTTCCAAGTAATCCGTTCAGTCAACCATTGCAGCTTCGCAAGATGAATATCGGCACCGAGGCTACTCCCAAGTTTGCTAATGTTGGGGATTATTGGGACGATGAGATGATGAGTAAGGTTACTGAGTTACTTCATGAGTTTCAAGATGTGTTTCCCATGAAATTTTCTGAAATGAAGGGAATCCTAGGTGATTTAGGAGAGATGAAGATTCCATTGAAACCAGATGCTAAGCCAGTCCGACAGCAACCTTATCGGCTGAATCCATGACATAAAGAAAAGGTCAAGGTAGAACTTGATCGCATGTTGGATGCTGGTATTATCAAACCCGTGGAAGAGTCCGAATGGATCAGTCCTATGGTGGCGCAAGACAAGAAAATAGGTGAAGTGCGCATTTGCGTCGACTTGCGAAATTTGAACAATGCCTACTTGCATGACCCTTTTTCGACCCCGTTTACTGATGAAGTACTTGAAGGAGTGCGTGGCCAGGAGATGTACTCTTTCACTGATGGATTCTCTAGCTACCGTCAAATTCGCATTGCCAAGGAAGATCGCCATAAAACAACTTTTGTTACTGAATGGGGTTGCTTTCAGTACATGGTAATGCCGTTTGGTTTGAAGAATGCACCTGCAATATTCTCCAGGGTCGTTGTTGCCGCATTCAAAGATTTTATTCAGAATTTTTTACAGGTATATATGGATGATTGGACCGTTTATGGATTTATTCGTGATCATCTGGCCAATCTACGGTTAATGCTTGAGTGATGCCGACAGCACCAGATATCGCTGAACTTGAAGAAATGTATTTTCTGTGCACCGTTTGGGATATTGTTGGGTCATATCGTGTGTAAGCAAGGATTGCTGGTTGATCCAGCCAAAATTGCGCTTATTTTGGGGTTGCAACCTCCAACCACCATTAAGCAGTTGCACGCGACCTTGGGTCACACAGGATATTATCGCAAGTTCATTATGGGGTATGCTACGATTACTGCCCCTATGGAAAAGTTGTTGAAGAAGGACGTGGCATTCCAGTGGAGCCCGGAATGTCAGGATAGCTTTGAAACGCTCAAAGTGAAGATGGCATCGGCCCCAATCTTGGTCTTTCCAGACTGGAGTAAGGAATTCCATGTCCATGTTGATGCTTCATCGGTTGCACTAGGTGTTGTGTTGGCTCAACCTGGAGAAGGAGACCTTGATCATCCCATTGCTTTTTCCAGTCGGAAGCTATCCTCTGCAGAACGCAATTACACTACCACAGAATGAGAAGGTCTGGCCATGGTTTACGCGCTGCAGAAATTCAAGCATTATTTGTTGGGTGGCCACTTTAAAATGTTCACTGATCATTTTGCATTGAAATACTTGGTCAATAAGCCTGTGTTGGGGGGGAAGATCTTCCATTGGCTACTTTTGTTCCGGGAGTTTGATTTCGAAGTCATTGTGAAACTGGGGCGGTTGAATGCTAGACCAGATCATTTGTCACGGATTGACACAAGGGAGGAACCAACTAATATCGAAGACGAGTTGTCAGATGCCCAACTATTTCATGTTGCCGCCGCTGATCAATATTTTGATGACATCCTTCAGTTTCTGGTGATCGGCACCGCACCCATTGACTTTACCACTACTCAAAAGAAGTAATTGGTTGTCAAGGCTACTGACTTTCAACTAATCGTGGGAGAATTGTATAAATTGGGCGCTGATGAGATATTGCGCAGATGTGTCTTGCCGCATGAGCAAGTGCAAATATTGGATGAGGCACATGGAGGAGTAGTGGGAGGACATTATGGCGGTCGAGCGGCTTCCCGGAAGGTACTGCGTGTAGGGATTTGGTGGCCCACATTACATAATGATGCGACAGACTATGCGCGGTCTTGTGATGTTTGTCAGCAAACTGGCAAGCCGTCCAGACGCGACGAGATGCCGCTGCTACCTCAAGTGACACTGCAACCATTCGAGAAATGGGCTTTGGATTTTGTCGGACTGATCCATCCACCAGGGAAACGCACAGGTGCGCAGTATATTGTCACGGTGACAGAGTACTTGACCCGATGGACTGAGGAAGCACCCGTAGTTGATTTCTCCACCGCAATGACTGCTCGATTTTTGTTTGATCACATTATCACTCGTTTCGGCTGCCCCAAGATACTGGTGAGTGATCAAGGCAGCCACTTTCTTAATCGCACTATCATCGCATTGACGGAAGAATTGCAGATACAGCATAAGAAGAGTACACCCTATCACCCACAGGAGAATGGAATGGTGGAGGCGTTTAACAAGGTGTTGGAGCAGGCGTTGACAAAGGTGTGCAATGCAAACCGCGACGACTGGGATCTGAAAGTCCCAGCAGCGTTGTGGGCCTATCGCACCACATGTAAAAGGTTGACTGGTCAGACACCTTTCAAGATGGTATATGGGAAGGAAGCAATTATGCCTATGGAGTACATTGTTCCAAGTCTATGAATTGTGGCTGTTACGAGCAGGGATGATGTCACAGCATTAGATGAACATCTAGCACAATTGGTGGAGCTCGAAGAGGATCGATTTATCGCTGGCTTTCACCAAGGGGTGGAGAAGAATCGCCATAAAGCATGGCATGATTGCCACATCAAAAACAAACAGTTTCAGCAAGGAGACCTAGTGTTATTATATGACAGCAAGTTTATGAAACATCCAGGAAAGTTGCAGATGCATTGGCTGGGTCCATATCGCATCAATAGTATTACTTCAGGAGGAGCGGTTCAATTGCAGTGCTTAGATGGGGCGATGCTCCCCAAGATGGTAAATGGTCACAGGTTGAAGCCCTATTGATCAGGCTTGGAACAGTGCGATGTCTAAGTCGCATCAAAAAGAAATGTATGTGTTGCAGGTTGCTTGGTGGCAGATGGCACACCAACAGAAGAAGGTATGCGAAAGCGGGAAGGCTTGTGCCACCAGTTTGGAGATTTATTGCAGCGTTGTGACCCGGTCAAATCAGTGATAAATTCCAAAAGTTGGATAGTTAATTAACAGGCGTTGTTCGAATGATGGGAATTAATGGCGGATCCGGTAGAGCGGCGGATAGGATCGACGACGGATTTGCCTCATTAATATAGGATTTGGTTGAGTTAATGTATGATTTAGTCATGATTACGATGGATGCTATAAATATGGTTTACCGTCGGGCAGAAGACACCGAGGAATTAGCAAGACATGTTGTTGTGGAGCGCTGTAGTGATTTGAGCCAGTTACTATTAGGTATATAACGAAGAGTGGTGAGGTATGCCAGGAGAACTGGAGACAGTGGACATTAGCAGTGAAGTGGAGTCTCCATTCATTCTGGTTGTTATAGAACGAGAAGGTGTGTCCTCAGACACTGTTGATCTTGGAGTCGATATTTCCAACATGCCGGTGGGATCATCAAGTGTTGCTAAGAAGCACCGAGGTAGTCATCCTTCTGAATCTCCACAGAGTAAGAGATTGCTTCGGTCTGTGGTGGCTGGCAAAGCTCCAGAGCAGGTGGGGCAGTCCAGTCGTACCGTTCATCCATCTGCCGAATGGCTGGGACAGTCCATGAATAATATCCTTGGTTACATCCCTCCTGTTCGGTCAGATTCCCCCCCACGTAAGCTAAATTCGAAACAGAAATTCAGTGTGAAGATGCCCGCACTCTCGGCTGGGATGATGTGCTCGGTGGATATTGGACCGGCATTGATGCGCCTGCGCTACGAGGACCACGACATGGTGGCCCAACCCGAAATTGCATCATCACCATATGTGCTTCAGACACGCAATTCACCGGTTCCAGAGATACATGACTGGGCACAAGGACTGCGACAGGTCGGCTTGTTAGGGCTAATTAACATGTCGCATTTTGGGCGCCTAGTGGAAGTTGGTTCTTGTGTAAAATATCTCTTGTCATGCTTCCACGGGGGTTCGTTGTGGTTGGAAAAAGAGGTCCCGGTCACTGTTGACTTGATTTCTTACATTACCGGCTTGCCCAAGAATGGTGTTGATCTAGCGCGGTTTATTCAAGGAAAGGCGAACGAGAAGAAGCAGGCACGTCGGTTGGCACAAAAGTATGAATTGGAATCGGATGGGCATGGGTATCGCACCAGTAGCTGCAATAATCAGGCGGTACTCACGGGCATTAAGATCCTGTCCTGTAAAGTGATTAGGGGAGGTCACCCTAACTAATGTAATTCGGGAATAGTTGCTTACGCAACGCAATGTGCAGAAGGAGTCCAGATGAACTGGTCCCTATATCTCTTGAATCAGCTAATGGAGGATGTCACAGACGTCCATGTGGGTAGAGGTGCTTTCTCATATAGTTGGTTATTGCTGCTGATCGCTCTAGTTGCATGGAAAGAGCCCGACACCTACCAAGGTATGGACTGCCCGACTACGGCGAAACGACGAGGGGCACGCTATCAGAATCTATGGTATGTACGAGAGCCCGAGCGCATCCGGGAGTTCCAACTGCAGTTTTGGCTGTATTCGGAAATGCTTTGTGATGCAGCAACACAGGTCCCGCAAATCTTCGAAGATACTGTGGCACGATTCACACCTGTCATGGCATTTGCAATATGACCAAGTGTTATACATATACAAGCTCGTCGTGATGTTAATCAACAATGGTTGCAGACTAGGTATAAAGTAACAGCGACATATTTGGAGTCTATTGTGAATGAGTGGCCAGAGGCTTGGCGACAGCCCATGAGTTCCATAGAAATTGATGCTGGAGGTCCGCCGGTGGGTCCTGCGGATCGAGTATCAGCGCAGGATTAATAGAGTCATCATAGCTCTGATCACGAGTCAATCAGAACACCAACTGCGAATGATAGTAACCGTGCTCTTGAGGAAAACCGGTCAAAATGGCACCATGAGCATGCGACGATCAGTGGGATGTCCTTACCAGCAGAGGTGCAGTTGGGCCGGTCAATTATAGCCCTTAACCATGCCGCCACATCGGCTGCCAACAAGATGTCCGTCAAAGCAGAGGATGGATTCTCTGCGTTTGCTGCTCGTATGGATTCTTTGTGTAATGCATTGTTACAAAAGGAACCCGGTAATGTACCCATGCAGGAAACGGTCACAATCCGCACCACGTCCCGGGATCAGAATATCAACATTCCCTCGACTGCGGTTGTGACCGACAACGAGGCTTTGCAAAATGTGTTGCAGTCGATTTCCCAGGTGACTGTCAATGTTAATGAACTGCCGGCAATGGCGCTGATGACCATGCAGAAGGTCGCCTCCCAGGAAATGGCGGATAGAATGCATGAGATCAGCAAGAGCTTTCAACACTTGCACACAAGTGAGGCAGCCGCAAATGCCACTATTGAAGAGCTTACAAGCCGGGATGCTACAGCACGGAAAGCAGTGGATGACTTTGAAGCCGACCTTAAGAAGGAGCGGGCTGAGAAGGGTCGCACCATTGAAGCACTTAAAAAGGAACCAGAATTCCTTATTGCGGAAAAGGCTCGCATGTGGGACGACAGCGTTCGGGTTGACCGGGAAATCACAAAGGCTTATCAACACATCCCGGAGCCCACTGAAGAGGTAGACATGCTCCACCGAGTGCAGCGGCTGGGGACTGATATTCTTCAGTTGCGACAGGAGAATGACCTGTTGAAGGCTCAATTGAAACCAGGTACCCCTCAGGCCGAGGTGGATGAACGAAGAAGGGCACTTGAGGAAGTTGCCACCCAGATGGAGGAGCTAGAGACACAGGAAACCAGGCTCACCGCCGAAACGGTACAGTTTTAGGGCTGCATCATTCATGATGAGCAAGTTGAATAGCTCACTAAAATTCAGCAGGAAGCGGAGGGCCAGGTGGCCACATTAAAGGCTGTGATGAGAACCTTACCACCAATGAAGCAAGTTGCTAAGTCGCGCAAGCTTAAGGACTTGCAACAATGGGTTGCCAAGGCGGATGAATGTCAGAAGATATGTACAGCCCAGTTGGAAGAATTCCAGGACACTGGCGGGAAACTGATGCTACAGGAAAGTGAAGCACTACAAGCAGTACAGAAGTATCGATAGCAGGTCATGGACAAGCTTGCCGATCACCCATCAGTCGACGATGTGATCAGCAGTCAGGCAACAACTAAGGATGCTCAGGAATTGGTGCAGAATGTCGAACAGCCGTATGCAGACTTCAAGGCATGGACCGTGACGTGCACTCTGTCCAGCAGTTGACGTGGCTCGAGGGCAAGCCACAAGATTGTGTTAGGGGCCTGTTGGCAGGCGGTTTGATGGGGAAATTTTGCAGTACCTCCGACGCTGTGACACATCAGATGAGGGCGCGAAAGGAGTATTTTGTGCTAAAGAATACTGCAGTTGGGGGGTTTTGGGTCACTTGGACCATATATTATGTAATAGTGAGTCAGTTGTACCGCGGTATGCGGGTTTTTGGGGTCATTTGGACCAAGTCAGTTAGATATTGTGTCAATTGTCCATAGTGTCGGTTAGGAAGTCGTTTGTAAGTGGACAAGTATTGTAATGGCAGAAGCCTATAAATAGATAAGAGTTGTAAGAGGAGGATAAGAAAAGAATAGAGAATAGATGAAGGAGAACAATTGTGTACGAGATCTGTGTTTTACTTCTGGTATATGATCGCGTCAGTAATATAATGATGATGTTTTGGTACGAACTTTGTGCAATGTTGTGATGTATGTATATTGTTTGATGTAATGTCTGCTTACTGTTGCTATAATGATAAATGCTATGATTAAGTAATATGTTCTATGTAGAATGTGATGATAAATGTTGCATAACTCCTTGCCGAATGTTTAAAGTTTATGTTTAAGTACCGCAATAGAGTTATCCCGTGCAGCCACAACTCTCCTCCTCCCTCGGTGGAAACATGGTTCCGTCTACTCTTCCTGGATGCCTCGGGTGAGACCTCATCCGCTCTACGGGTGTTGCTGGGTGGGCTCAAACCTGCCCGGGACGGTGCCCAGGGAGACTGCGGTATGTGTCGACAGTGAGGCAAACCCCTATCGACCAAGGTCGCGTTGGTCAACAGAGGGATACAAAAGATCAAATGAAATGTGTAAATTCCTGAGTCCCGTCACCCAATCCATATCATGAAAATTTAAATTCTTAACAAAAAAATTAATGGAAGTAGATGTGAGAGGGGAGGAAGAAGTACCCGTAACCAAGTCCACCGCTCGCAAAAGAGAATTCTGGACATCACCTTCAGCCACATTCGATGGAATAACAATAATCTCTTCCTCCCTGTTCACAAAGGAGGCCGAATCTGGAACTTCTGCAACCTCACCCTTAGGAACATCCTCCCCCACAGGCTGATCGGGTGAACTGGATGGAACCTGACCAATACCATCAGCATTCAGATCCTCCACTTCCAAATTACAGTCCACTTTATAATTTTCTTGCCGCCAAGTGTTACCATTCCTAATGCGCAAGGGAAGATGACATTCCGTTGCGGGGTGACCGTAAGCATGGCAACGTCGACACCTAAACGGCACATTCTCATAATCAATAATTTGTGGAAATATGTATGGTCCCCAACAAAGATCCATACCATCTCGAAAACCTTCCCTTACGTTGATGTTAACCAATATTTGAGCTACCTTTTGTACCGACGTTGAAACATAGGAGAAATCAGCATCCAAATAAGACCCAAGAAGATTACCAATCCTACGAAAATGTTCTTCGGCCCAATAATGAAGGGGCAGTCCCGACAACCGAACCCACAATGGAATGGTGTCCATACGTTCACGGCTCACATCGAAAAGAGGGTTCCAAGGTTTGAGCAACAAGGGCACATTAACTAGGCTCCAATTTAATCCCAACACCCACTGTGCATGAAATTCGGATGAAAAATGAAAAACATACCATCCCCCGAGAGTGCCACAACCCTCGGAACATAGCCACAATGACCCATCCATGCCTGTGAATCCCATCAAATTGTCGTCTTGAGAGCCACCGCCCTGCCATAAACCCTACCCACCAAGACAGCCTTTGCCATCGTTAGGAGATGCTGAAAGCCTATATCCTCCCCTAACGAATAATTTGGAGCCTTACCCGTGGTTTTTAACCACTTCCTGCGCACTTTTTCCCGTGAGCAAGCCTCCCTAACATGGTCAACACCATTCCATTGTGCTAGTGTACCATGCGACCATTCCACCGATGGACTAGGATAGCCTCTCTGTTCTGCAGAGCCCAAGAACCCGGCTAGGAAGCCCTCTGATGGCAAAGGAGTAGAGTATCCAGATTCGCTAACCATCGGCACCCTAGTTTCAACAACCTCAACCGGCACAGACCCAGACAGTTCCGCAAACGCACCTCCAGAAGAGTTTAAGAAATTCGGCAGGCTTCCCAATTTGGATGGGGATCCAACAGTTGAAAAGTTAGGGGATTTGGAACCCGAAAACCCCCACAAGTTAATACCATGTTCAACCTCCGTCAAAACACCATCAAGGACGGATGGTAAATGGCCAGCAACGGGATTGAGTAGAGAATGTTGAGTAACGAAACCCTCCAAACCCTCAAAACCTAGGTTAAAATTGTTCAAGGGCACAATCCGAAAATCCCCACCCCCACGAAGAGGACTGGTGCCAACCTCATCTCTATACCCGCCAGGTGGTGTGGTCCAAATATCCCGATGAGTTAGAAATTCACGGCTATAGTCTAAGGCATCATCCAACTCCATAGCTGGTAAAAAAAAACCTAGCAGGAATAACGAGAAAGTTAAAGGTGAAAACAGGATTACCAAAAATAATACCAACCAAAAAATGTTAAGATCCACCGGGAGTCATGGGCTCCCTTCTTGGTGACCGTTCCATCATACTGACACTGACAGGCCACCCCCTGCCGCCTATAGGAGACCTAACCCAAATCGGCCGCCATCACACCAGCAACCCTAGACGTCCTCTCACCATGGGTCAAAGTATTGTACAGCTCGGCAATTATAATAGTTTCGGGATAGTTATCACATGAACCATAGCCATGAAGGCACCCTTTCATACTTCCACTACATTTAGTAGATAAATGACTTAAATGCCAAGATCGGCTCCAACTGTATACTTGCATCATAGCACTATCCTATTCATTATCCGGTCATATCACATGTCAGTGTTAATCCATAAAGTTACAACGTATAAATACATTTCGGATCCAAAACATTAGTCATCGAATGCATGTGTTTATTTCAATACAAAGACTTAGGTTTGTACCATTCATTTCTTTACAATTCGAGAGTATAAAGTTGAAACCAAATTATGTAATATATTTCTAATGTTTGACTATCAAATGCAAGGTCGTATTTATTGTTTCTCAAAGATGATATAGGTTTTATTCCTAGAATATTTTGATACTTAGTATTGGTTAGAATTTATCTTTGTATCTTGTATGGTTTGCCACCCCCTTTTTAAAAGTCACATAATTTATCACAATGTATAAATGTTTAAATAGAAAGGTCTAAACCTTAAAGTGGCAAATTCACAATATATATTATCTTAAATATGATGGTAGTAATGTAGTCAACATTGCCATTTATTATAATTGTAATACATTATAATTTGAGAGGTGTATAATACAATATAAATAGGATGCCAAGTCAATCCAAGCAATTAAATAAACTTTTGGCTCATAGTCTATAGTATAGAACTTTATATAAGTCGAGTTATTCATGAAATTACCACACCTGCCTAATGGAGAATTTACGACAAGAATATTTTAACACTTATAGAATTTTGGACAAAGATCCATACCTTATTAACTTCCATAACCGGAGGTACTTAGAGTTTTTCACAAGTATTGACGGCTAATTGAAAAACATAATCAGAATTACTTGTAAGCAATTGAATTGTCATATTACTCTTACCTGCGAATATGCGCAAGAGGAACAAGTTCAAATGCTTTAGCTAACATAGCTAAGTAAGCCTCGGGGTACCTCGTAGGACCCCTTTTATCATCATCCAAAAACACACAGTCAGTATTATGTCTAGATAAAATTCATCGCAAGAAAGTTTAATTACCGCTAACACAAGCAAAACTAATATTGTAATTGTTTTAAAGAAGTATGACGCGTCGCCATCGTTAAACTGTTATTAGTTAAGAGATTCAGTAATTATTTTGTTTTCCGCATTAGTAATTTCAGTATTTAAATGCTGCTTTGTTTAACAATTATTATTTCCGCATTGGTAATTTCGACATTTAATGCTGCTTTAAAAATTTTAAATTTTTATGAAATTATCGAGATGTTACATAAACATTGATGTAATATTAACATTGAACAATTATTAACCTATGGTCATGAATATTAAGAATATATCTTTTCACTTTTTTATAATGGATGTTGGTTCAGATGTTGGTACCACCCAACCTATACATGAAACGAGACGTATGTTGTGTTCCCGTGTTAGGTAGCAATAATCAACTGAGCAGGAGAAACTACCGCTAAACACAAAAGAGGACGGTGTGTCTCTTATGAATTTGTTTAAGAATAAGAAATCCCATAGAAAGTGATGTACAATGAACTTTTTTGATATAATACATTTTGTATTATGATTTGTGTATAATGAACTTTGTTAATATAATATATTTGGCACTATATTGTAAGTGATCTTTCTTATGGAATCTACCTGTTTAATTATTTTATGTTAATTTAATTTTTTTTGCACCAGATAGATGGGCTATGGGAAATTAAGAGTGATGTGGGGGGGTAGGGGCCAAATGATATTCCAACTTCATGTGGTTGGCCTCGTTTAGTAGAGAATAAATTATTCTCGAAACTAAGCAAAGCTCAAGCAAGTATGTACTTTGACATCTTCTGTTTTTTAATTTTATTGATAAGATGTTAAAAATGGTTAAATAAACAGAGTATTCATTATTTTATCATACATCTTATGTGCCATTGTGTAGATGATACATTTTCATGTTCCAAGAGTGTTCTATGCCTTATACACTATGGTCGTCAAGTCTATAGTTGTTTGGATGATTCAGGTATTGAAACTTTCTATTGAATATTTTCTCTAGGCGTGATATCTTTTTAGTTATGTCTTAATTTATTTTTAACTAAATGTAAATTCTCACATGAGTTCATGTAATGGATATGATAAAGAGCAGTTAAAGAATGAGAGGTCATTGACTACTAATTATTTTGTAAGTTTTCATAATTCTTCAATTTCTTGAAACTATTCCTCATTTCTTAGCTATTTTTGTTTGAGTTCTATTATATTTGTTGGGTTTTAAGGTTTTACCTCTCCTTTGCAAGTTAACATTGGATTTCATTAGTTTTTTACAATAGGAAACATGAGAAATAAATGAGGGGCATGTGTGACCAAACAAGGGGTAATTTCTTGTATATATTGGGTCAAATTTCAAAGGGTTTTAATATCCCTTTATTTGTAGGTTCATTTTCTTTATCTATGATGCAAATTAGTACTTCACTTTGGTATGGGAGGACCAATGCTCCATTTTGGTTTGGAGATATATAATCCAGTTTGGTATGGGAGGACCAATGCTCCATTTTGGTTTGGGGACATATGATCCACTTTGGTCTTGGAGTATCAATGGCATTAGTTCTCCACATTGTGTTGGGAGTATCATTTATCCACTTCAAGTATGACAAATATAGCATAACACTCATGTGGAGCATTAATACAAAAAAATGAATTTATAAATTAGTAGTCTATTAGGCTCCTCAAACAAAACTTACTAGATCATTTAATCAGTTCAATGAAGGAAATAAAACCATTTAAGTAACAACATCAAACCAATAACAAGAAAATATAGTGGGGGGGTAAAAATATTATACTATGAGAATATAATAGTATATACCTAGATCCATACCTTTGACTGGTGAGATGGAAGCAATAAACATTATTCATACCTAGATCCATAGACCAAATTGTAATATGCCTCAAAGATGAGGTACATGTTACATACAAGAGAATACCCTGTAATAATGAGTATACTTGAATAGACTACAAAGTAGTCTCAATTATGTAAAGGTATACTCCAATACAAGGCTAGTTAATGGAGTGTAAGTAGAGAATAGATGTACTAAAAATGCATTCAATTTTCATATTATAGGTATGATGATTAATATCAATATTATTATCAAAATTTTGTTCATGTTCATTTCCTTACTATATGTATCCCCTTAGTAGCAAACTAAAAGAACAAAAAGGGAATAATCAAGATAAAAGGGGGTGGAGCATATTTCATAAAAGAACAGAAAGTGAAAATCAAGATTCTCACACATCACTTTTCATCAATTGAAATGAATTGATGCAAGAAATAAAAGTCACATCTACCAATGCCTTATACCCCCTTGATTGTGCATTGCCCACCCCTATGGTCTTTCTATAGTTTTGAGTTGTCAATATAATCTATTTCTTCACATTCCAACTCACCAATGTTTTGCTTGATTATTCTTATGTACTTGCTTCTTACAATATTCTGGTGGTTAAATACTGACTTTTGTTGGTTGCCCTTCGTAAACACCGTGATTGGGTTTATTGCTAAGAGGTTGTAATACCAAATCTCATAATTGTTATTGTCGGTTCTTCACCTGTCCTTCGGAACCATAGTGTCTAACATGATCCATATTTTGCACAAAGGTATCGATTGAATGGGTGAAGAACCCACAATAACAATGATGAGATTTGAGAGGTTGTTGAACGATCAATACCTTTGTTTAAAATCTGGATCATGTTAGACACTAGGCTTCTGAAGGATGGGTGCAGAACCCACAATATCAATTATGATATTTGAGAGGTTGTTAGGGGACTCCCTATAGTTGCATGCTTTAGTTTGGATATGAATTAAGTATTGAAGGAAGCAGAGAGAATGGAAGACCAATTTAATATCGTATTGATATGGACTATCTGATGGACTAGCACAATATTAAATTGGCATGTAATTCTCTCCACTTCCATCAATACTCAAGCCATATACAAACTAAAGCATGCATCTCTAGGGAGTCCCCTAATAACCTCTCAAATATCATAATTGTTATTGTGGGTTCTGCACCCATCCTTTGGAATCCTAGTGTCTAATCCAGATTTTACAAAAAGGTACTAAGAAAACGACCAGTACCTTTGAGCAAAATTTGGATCATGTTAGACACTAGGCTACCAAAGGACAAGTATAGGATCTTGAATAACAATTATGAGATTTGGTATCACAACATCTCAATAATAAACCTAATCATGGTGTTTACGATGGGAAACCAACATAAGTCAATATTTGATCATAGGATATATGTTGGAACACCAATGTCCTCTACTTTCTGATTGATGATTGAACGATAAGCTTGAAATGGTTTTTACTATGGAGTTATGTTGGATTGACTTCAGAATTGTGACTCATTTTTTACGATCTTGCAATAGCTTCAACAATGGGGTCACATTGGGGAGATGAAGGAAGTTCCACATATTTGCGACAATATTGCAATTGTTCTAACAATGTGGTAACGTGGGGGAGACGTTGTAATTCTGACACAAATCGAATGAGATTGAAATTTGCCTCATGATGGAGGGATTCTATAAATACGTCAGAATTCTACCACATAAGCAGCGATTTTAGAGTGGTTTCCACACTGAAGTAACAATGAAGGTATGTTGGACGATCAATGAGGAGTCAAAACATGTTCTCCCACAAACTTGCCATGTAGTCAGGAGTCTATGTCGTTAGTCTGATGAGGGAAGGACAAGTTTATAGTATGTTTCACTTTCGACACAATTTTTACACTATGTTGTTAGTTATCTTACCAATCCAACCGATTCAAGAATTCCTCGATAGAATCGAAGTAGTAAGTCTTCAGGGTCATGGGATCAATGAATCCCAATCACCCACTTATCCACATGGAGTAAGTAATGAAAATAGATGCATCGATGGTCAAGATATATCAATCATATCTCATATTGTTCATCAAAGTCGTTTGCACAAAGGTACATAGGTGAGAGATAACTAAGGGGCACTCCATGCAAATGGACAACATGCACCAAGCACCTTTCCAACTTCTAATCATGGTCATTCACGCCAAGTTACACGCAAGAGACATAACAAAGGGACACCCCGCGTGAATGGCCAAGATGTCTCGATCACTTTAAATATAATCTCTAATCCTAACCAATCACGCAAAAGTACAAGCATGGGGAATAATAAAGGGGAAGCCCACGTGAATGGCATAGATGCATCAGGAAATTTTATGACTTTTAATCCCAACCATTCGCGCAAAGGTACAAGCATATGAAATAACAAAGGTGGCGCCAACTCCAACGGTCAAGATTTAAGCTTTAAAATCCATGTGAATTCATCCATGCCATCCGCGCTAATGTACCAACTCGTTGATTAGAGGTAATGGTCGAAGATTCATCGACAATCATGAGATTCCACCGTAGATTCTACTATGATGAATGTATTCCAACCTCCAACATTGACTTATGAGACCCAATAAAGGTGGGACATGCCCCCATCAACAGTAATGGACAAGATTATTTGTACAACCAACTTGGACAGGGTGACGACGCCACCCTACGTTCACCACATGAATGTAGAGTGAATGCCTAGATATGCAAATTAAATTAGGATATTTCTCCCCAAATAATACTACAAACCATTCATTCTACCCATTTTCATCAATATTATTGACGCTACCATTCATTGTTGTTTTGAACTTCCTCCAAGAGAAAGCTACCTTGAGATGCTACTCCTGCAGTACCAATCGAGCTAGAAAAATCCATAGGCAACTTTTGTTTATAGCACGTCTATGATCCTACTTATTGACTTGGTAAGTCATTAAGAACCTCCCCATTGTTCGTTGCAATTCATAATGAAATTACCTTTCTATTATATCCTTCATAGAGTTTCCCCTCGTCGTTTGGTTTTAAAAATCCATTAACCATGCCTCAAAGATGAAAGACCACCTTAGAAATCTCCTTGTGAGTGTCCATGTTAGGCAGGGATTTCCGTGGGATGAATTTTAAAAAAAACGAAAAGAAATAATGTATGGATTTCTGGGGGTCATAAATTTTGATTCGTTTATCCGTTTGGGCTTAAATTTAACAGGAAGTTCTGTTTCGAAGAGTTCACTATAGTGATCGATCAGACCCTTCTGATTAGACCTTTTTTCAACACTTTTATGAGGCCTAATTCCTTCATATAGTGCCTCAAATGGGGGTTTTAGTGTTTTTGTAGGACTTTTTAAATTTGTAATTATTAGTTACTTGTTAGTTTACGCATTTAATGAGAAAAGCGATTTGACAGCTAGTGTCTCTCTAGTTATCTTTAATTTAGTGGTTAGTTTTAGATTCATGCGAGAATTTTCTAAAATTAGCAATTTTCAAAAATCTCATATATCATATATCTGTTAGTTTATGCACCTAATCATAAAAAAGAGTCCACAACTAGTGTTGCTCTAGTTAGCTTTAAGTTGGTGGTCAGTTTTAGAGTCATGCGAGAATTTTCTAAAATTAGCAATTTTTAAAAATCTCAAATATCAGTTATAAGAGGTTGAACCTTGATAGTAATAGTTAGGATGGAGAAGGAATACAATATTGTTATTTTTCCACTCTCATGTGTTTGCATGGTTTTCTAGATCTCATGAATAAATTAAAGTTTATTGGCTACATCATCTCGTATCATCGTAGGAAGATGGCTAGGAGAGGAAGGGGAAGAACAGGTCTTGCTCAGATGCGTAGAAATATGCAAAACCTCCCAAGGAAAGTAGCGGATCTTACAAATGTGTTGGCTAATCAGAGAAAAATACGAAGAGAAGTGTTTGATGAGGAGACAGACCAAGGATATGTGAATCAGCATATAGAACATGAAGAAGAACAATTAGAGCGCTTTCCTTTTGAAGAAAGGATGCTCAGGGCTCTAGAAGGGAGGAATGATGGGATCAAAATAGAAGTTTCAGAATATGCAGGGAATCTTAAACCAGAGGAGTTAATAGATTGGTTGAACTCCATGGAAAAAAAATTGAATGGAAGCCTATGACAGAGGAAAAGAAGGTGAAATTTGCATGCACCAAGTTGAAGGGTCACACCATGATCTTGTGGGATCATGTGCAGAAGGAAAGAACAAAAAAAAGAAAATAATTAATTAATACCTAAAATAATATGGAGAAACAATTGCGAGATAAATGTTTTCCTTTAGACTATTCACAGACCCTTTTTCAATGGATTTTAGAATTTGAAGCAAAACCTATCCACCATGGAGGAACTCACACATGAGTTTTATCAATTGTCCATTCATGTGGATCACCATGAAATTGATGTATGTGATTTGCTTGAAATTTTCTATTCAAGATGAATTGAACATGCATAGGGTTCGCAACGTGGAAGAGGCCTACCAATTAGCCTTAAAAGATGAGGAAAAGAAAAACAAACAACTTGCTCAAAGGAGTATATGGGCAAGGAGGGGTACATCGTCTGCCTCACGGGGTGGTTTTAACTATGGCAGAGGTGAATCATACCAAGGAGTTGAGAAAGCAGAATATGTTCGACAAGATA
This sequence comes from Larix kaempferi, assembly GCA_027924585.1. Classification (NCBI taxonomy): domain Eukaryota; kingdom Viridiplantae; phylum Streptophyta; class Pinopsida; order Pinales; family Pinaceae; genus Larix; species Larix kaempferi. The sequence goes on from BSBM01000104.1 coordinate 4,300,150, forward strand.
ACTTGAATCAACCATGAGGAAGAGGATTTCAAAGGGGTATAGGTTATGGTGGTGGAAAAGGAAGACCTTATATAGGTTTTGTGGTGTAGAGGACCATCGAGTATTTGAATTCCCAAGATACAACATGCAAGAGTTGAAGCAAGGACAACTACCTAGTTTAAACTTGGTCCAAGTTGAGAAAGAAGAAGGAGTTGAATCTGAAGTCCCACACGATATGGGGGAGAATATCATGATATGGAGGTCAATGGTGATTCCCGAAAAAGAGCAAAGACGCGGCAATGAAGTTTCATGGCTATGGACAAATATTTTTCAAACCAGGTGCATTTCCAGGGAAATGTATGTCAAGTTATTGTTGATAGTGACGGATGTGAAAATATGGTTTCCAAAGAGATTGTAGATAAGTTGAAATTACGTTGTGAAACACATCCCCATCCTTACCGAATTGCATGGTTCAAAAAAGGGAGTGAAGTCACCATTAATAAAATATGTTTGATCAAGTTTTCCATCAGTAAGACTTATAAAGATGAAGCATGGTATGATGTCATTCGGATGGATGCTTTTCATTTGTTATTGGGGAGGCCTTAGCAATATGACAGAAAATTCATGCATGATGGAGAAAAGAATACCTACACCTTTTGGAAGGATGGATCAAAAATTGTCTTATTGCCCCTTAAGGATGAAGGGAAAGATGAGAATATGTTGTCAGAAAGATAGCTTGTTAAGGAAATGAAGGCATTTGGATTTTGCTATGCATTAATAGTGCAAAAAGGGGTCGAGGAAGACATACCAAGGTACTAGAAGAATATGTTGATGTTATCCCCGATGAACTACCTGATGGTCTTCCACCAAAGATGGATATTCAACATCACGTTGATCTAATCTCGGGATCATCTTTACCTAATCAGGAAACCTATAGGATGATTCCTACACAGCATGTAGAGCTCAACCGACAAGTAACAGATCTTATAAAGAAAGGTATGGTCAGATAAATCATGAGTCCCTATGCCATACTAGCATTGTTGACTCCAAAAAAAAAGATAATACGTGGAGGATGTGCACAGATAGCAGAGCAATCAATAAAATTATCATCAAATATTGGTTTCCTATACCACGCTTAGGCGACATGATGGATGTGCTAGCCAGAGCTAAGTGTTTTAGTAAAATTTATTTGCACACTGGATACCACCAGATCCAGATTCACGAAGGGGATGAATGGAAAACTGCTTTCAAGACCAGGGATGGACTATATGAATGGTTAGTGATGCCATTCAGGATATCCAATGCAACTAGTACCTTCATGAGGTTAATGAATATTGTCCTTCGACCTTATATTTGTAAGTTTGTTGTCGTTTATTTTGATGAAATTCTAGTTTTCAGTAACAACAAAGAAGATCACTTGCAGCATTTAAAAATTATATTGGATGTGCTGAAGAAATGTAGGTTTCTACAAGAAAGTTTGGTATTTATGGGTTTTTTCATCTCAACGGAAGTAGTCAAGATGGATTCAAAGAAGGTGAGAGCAGTTTTGGAGTGACCTAGTCCTAGTAGCATGATAGAGGTAAGAATTTTTCATGGGTTAGCCACCTTTTACCAAATTTTATTCAAAATGTTAGCAGCATTGTAGAATACATAACAGATTGCACCAAAGGCATGACATTTAAGTGGACCAATGAAGCTGATGAAAGTTTTAAGTTTCTAAAGAAGAAGGTAACCAAGGCACCCATATTAGCCTTACCATATTTTGATAAAGTGTTTGAACTAGACCACCATGCCTCACATGTAGGCATTGGAGCTGTACTTCACCAAGCAGGTACACCAATTGCATTTTTTAGCGAAAAGTTGAATGAGGCAAGAAAGAACTACTCAACGTATGATGTATAATTTTATGCAATTGTGCAAGCATTGCTAAATTGGAGGCATTATTTAGTGCCAAAATATTTTGTGTTATTTACTGATCACATTGTATTAAAGTATATAAACACCCAAAAGAAATTGAACAATAGACATGCAAAATGGGTCTCTTTCTTACAAGGCTACACCTTTGTTTTGAAGCACAAATCAGGAAGGAAAAATCAAGTTGCAGATACTTTGAGTCGTCGCACTGTTCTTTTGACAACCATGGAAAATCAAGTAATTGGGTTTGTTGCATTAAAGGATCTCTATGTGTTTTATAACGATTTTCGGGAGATTGTGGAACGGTTGAAGAATCCAGTCACTGGGAACATGGATATTAATCAGGGTGAATATTTTATTCAAGATGGCTACCTCTTCAAAGGAAAACAACTATGCATTCCAATTGGTTCTATGAGAGAAAATATTGTCAGAGAACTTCATAGTAGTGGCTTGGAAGGACATTTTGGGAAGGATAATACACTAGCCATAATAGAAGATAAATAGTATTGGTTGAAGATGAAAAATGATATAACCAGGTATGTGGCACAGTGCAAGATTTGTCAAATGGCTAAGTGACAATCACAAAATATAGGGTTGTACATGCCATTAGCAGTTCCCACAGACCCATGGACAAACCAAAGCATGGAATTTGTGTTAGGGAACCCAAACACACAGTGAGGTATGATTCCATTTTTGTGGTTGTTGATAGGTTCTCTAAAATGGTGCATTTAATTGCTTGCAAGAAAACTAGTGATGCATAAAGGTGACAGAATTGTTCTTTTCGGAAATTGTTAGATTACATGGTGTTCCAAAAACTATTACCTCTGATAGAGATACTCAGTTCTTGGGTCATTTTTGGAGGACATTATGGAAGAAAATAGGGACTAAATTACAGTTCAAAAGTTCCTATCACCCCCAAATGGATGGGAAAATCGAGGTAGTAAATCAGAGTTTGGGAAACCTGTTATGGAGCATTGTTGGAGAGAATCCCAAGCAGTGGGATTTGGCTTTACCTGAAGCAGAATTTGCCTACAATAGTTCAGTGAATATATCGATAGGTAAATCTCATTTTCAAATTGTTTACAGTAGAAATCCTATGGGTGCCCTAGATTTGTTGCAGCTACTACTTAGAGATAGAATCAGTGATGATTGGAAAGCATTTGCAGAACACATTCAACGGTTACATCAACAAGTGAGGCAAAAGATGCAGGTCAGTAATGAGTAGAACAAGATTATAAAATGCTCATCAAAGACATCAGGTATTCAATGAAGGTGATTTGGTGATGGTTTATTTATGGAAAGAGCAGTTTCCTAGAGGAACCTACCACAAATTGAAGTGTAAGAAAATTGGTCCTTGCAAGATTCTCAAGAAAATTAACGACAATGCTTATAAGGTCTATTTACCAATTGATATTGATATTTCCCCTATGTTTAATGTTTTTAATTTATATATAGTCCATGGGGACGATCTGCTTGATGATAGTGAGGTGGAGGTGGATTGGCAGCAGTCCATTCCAAGCAAGAAAAAGGAAAATATTTCACATATTTTAGATAAGAAGACCTGTTATACTCGATAAGGCCAACACAAATGATATATGAACCAGTGGGAAGGCTTGGCACCAACATAGAGTATATGGATTGCAGAGGGAGACTTGCTAAATGTAGATCCCATTAAGTGGAAGCAATTTGAATATAGTAACTTACAGGAGCTATGTTCTTTTCAACAAGAAGAGAATGATGCAGGGATTTCCGTGGGCTGGATTTTATAAAAAAAAAGAGAGAGAAGAAATAATGCAAGGCTTTCTGAGGGTGATAATTTTTTACGTGTTTATCCGTTTGGAATTAAATTTAACAATAATTTTGGTTTTGAAGAGTTCACTACTATGACCAATCAGATCCTTCTCATCGGACATTTTTTTGACACTTTTCCAGGGCCTAATTCCTTCATATAGTGCCTTAAATTGGGGTTATAGTGTTTTTGCGAATTTTTTTAAATTTGTAATTATTAGTTATCTGTTAGTTTATGCACCTAATCAGAAAATCGATTTGACAACTAGTGTCTTTCTAGTTAGTTTTAATAGTTGTCATTTTTAGATTCATGCGAGAATTTTCAAAAATTATCAATTTTTTGAAAATCTCATATATCAGATATTTGTTAGTTTATGCACCTAATCAGAAAAGAGAGTTGACAACTAGTGTCGCTCTAGTTAGCTTTAAGTTGGTGGTCAGTTTTAGAGTCATGCGAGAATTTCCTAAAATTAGCAATTTTCAAAAATCTCAAATATCAATTATAAGAGGTTGAACCTCTATTGTAATAGTTAGGATGGAGAAGAAATAAAAGATTGTTATTTTTCCACTCTCGTGTGTTTGCATGGTTTTTTAGATCTCATCAATAAATTAAAGTTTATTGGCTATATCATCTGGTATCGGAGAAGGAATATGGTCGGGAGAGGAAGAGGAAGAGAACGTCTTGCTCAGATGCGCAGAGATATACAAAACCTCCAAAAGTAAGTAGCGAATCTTATAAACGTGGTGGCTAATTAGACAATAATACGAAGAGAAGTGTGTGATGAGGAGACAAACCAAGGAGATGTGAATCGGCATATAGAACATGAAGAAGAACAATTAGAGCACTTGCCTTTTGAAGAAAGGATTGTCAGGGATCTACAAGGGAGGAATGATGGGATCAAAATTGAAGTTTTGGAATATGCAGGGAGTCTTAAACCAAAGGAGTTAATAGATTGGTTGAACACCATGGAAAAAAAATTGAATGGAACCCTATGGCAGAGGAAAAGAAGGTGAAATTTGCATGCACCAAGTTGAAGGGTATTACCATGATCTGGTGAGATCATGTGCAGAAGGAAAGAACAAAAAAAAGAAAAAAGACAAAATTAAGACCTGGAATAAGATGGAGAAAAAATTGGGAGAATTTTTTTTTATTTTAGACTATGCACAGACCCTTTTTCACATATTTTAGAATTTGAAGAAAAACCTGTCCACCGTGGAGGAAATCACACATGAGTTTTATAGTTGTCCATTCATGTGGATCATAAAGAAACTAATGAGAAACTGGCTGCAAGGTATGTGAATTGCTTGAAGGTTTCTATTTAAGATTAATTGAGCATGCATAGGGTTCGCAACGTGGAAGAGGCCTACCAATTACCCTTAAAATATGAGGAAAACAAAATCGACAATTTTCTCAAAGGAGTGGAGAGACGAGGAAGGGTACATCGTCTGCCTCACGGGGTGGTTTTAAATATGGTAGAGGTGAATCACCCCAAGGAGATGAGAAAGCAAAATATGTTCGACAAGATAACTTGTATCAACCATGAGGAAGAGGATTTATGAATGGTAGAGGTTACGATGGTGGCAGAGGATGAACTTATATGTGTTTTAGGTGTGTTGTAGAGGGCCATCGAGCATTTGAATGCCCAAGTTACAGCTAATGCAAGAGCTGAAGCAAGGAAAACAACCTAGTTTAAAATTGGTCCAAGCTAGGAATGAAGAAGAAGGAGTTGAGTCTGAATTCCCACCCGATATGGGTGAGAACATCATGAAATGGAGGTCAATGGTGATTCTCGAAAAAGAGAAAAGACAACGTACTAGCAGTGAAGATTCGTGGCTATGGGAAAATAATTTTCAAACCAGGTGCACTTTCAGGGGAAAGGTATGCCACGTTATTGTTGATAGTGGGAGTTTTGAAAATATGGCTTCCAAAGAGATGGTAGATAAATTGAAATTACATTGTGAAACACATCCCCATCCTTACCGAATTGCATGGTTCAAAAAAGGGAATGAAGTCACCATTAATAAAATATGTTTGGTCAAGTTTTACATTGGTAAGACTTGTAAAGATGAAGTATGGTGTGTTGTCATTCTGATGGATTCATGTCATCTGTTATTAGGGAGACCTTGGCAATATGACAGAAAAGTCCTGCATGATGGAGAAAAGAATACCTACACCATTTGGAAGGATGGATCAAAAGTTGTCTTATTGCCCCTTAAGGATGAAGGGAAACCTGATAATGTGTTGTTAAGCCCTAGAATTATGGCCTTTTATATGACTATGAACTTATGTTCTATTTGTTAATATGAATATGGACTTATGCTCATTTGTTTGATGATGTGATTATGTACTTTGGAATCATTATTATTTGTTAATGTTGTTGTTGTCATTATTGTCATTATTGTTCTCTTTGAATGATTGTTTCTATTAAATTAAATAAACAATTGGTTGAGCAAAGGCAACTAAAAGAGTATGGGAGACCATGGATCTCACAGAGTGAGGGGGAATGGGGGACATCCCTAGCACCTTATATATTTTTTTTGGATGGTAGTTGTCCATCCTAGTTCATTTTGTGCCTTGGTGACTTTAATAGTGTTGGTCACCCAAACATTGTACAACAGAACCCATTTTCGATTTTTATGAACTATGGAATTATTACTGCACCTTATACATACTTTAGTGGGCCCCTCTTTCTTAATGCGCCCTCCTTGGGATAAATTCCCTCCTATTTATGTTTTTTTGTCATTTATGAGCCTTCTCCTTAGATTCTAGGAGCTGTAAGCTAGAATTTAGCTTCCACCTCCTCGATTTGTACCTCCACCTCCATAAGTGCGGCCCACTCCTCCATTCATCCCTATTTTTGTGCTTACATGATATTTATGACCCTATTGCATCCCATCTCTCACCAAATTTTCCCTACTTCATGTTTTGTAACCCCCCATATGCATTAGTGTGACTCCTTGTGTTCTTCATGGCTCCACCCCTTGGTTTTTGGTAACTCCTCCTCATGGTGCTAATATGAGAAAGGGAATATCCTAACTAGGCCACCACTCCACTAATTTGAGTTATGTTTCCATGATGAATCCCAACCACACACAAACTCATTCTAGTTTTCCACCTTGGGTTCAAATTTCCCTCCTTAAGCTATTTATACATGTACTCTCTCCTTGTTGAAGCTAATCTTGTGCCTTGGATCACTTGTCTTGTGTTATCTCGCCATGTTGGGAATATTGTTAGTATTGAGAGTGTGTTGAGACTTAGAGGTAGTCTTTTCATTTCCCTTTGCTTCCATTATATCACTCTACTAGTCCAGTTTCTCGCACATGAAGCTAGGAAATGGGTGGTGAGAGGAGTCACTTCCCATAGGCAGTGGAGACGGACATGAAAGTAGTAGTGGGAAGCATTGTGGTTCTCAGAAGAGGTAGTTCTAAGAGTTGCTAGACTAAGTGTGCCTCTACCCATGGATCCATGGTCTCATATCGGGGGTGAACTATTCAAGCGAGGAAGGCTTGACTGTGTCTACGGTTTGGAGGAAAGTTTTCTCGTTGCATCTAGTTGCCCTTATTTTGAGATAAGTATATCTCTTATGTTTCATTTCTATTACATTATTTTATTTGGAATATTTGAAATGGTGGATGAATTGGTTGTCTGCATGTTCATGTATTTAATGTCAGGATCTATATACAGGAAGGATGAATTTCATATAAAATGTTGCTACGCTCCTTACCTTCCTTCTCTTCTTCTTTCTCTTAATCAAAAATTTGTATTTTTGTCTCGATGATATTGAGAGGGGCGCAACCATAGGTTCTGTTTCTCCCATTTCTTCTCATTTTTGAGTCATTAGACCTGTTCCATTGCATCTGGAGCAGCATTTCATTAATTATATCCTTTTGATTCATCGAAAAAGCTTTCTGGATGACCAAGATATGCATGTTTTGGTCTGACATATTTTTCGATGACAAGATGAGCGCACCTGTCATTAGATTGTAAAAGTCTTGTTTATAGATCTGTTCTTTGTTGTAGATATGAGGTTTATTGATGTATTCTGGATGTAAAAATGATCGATGGCTGGACAATGGCAGCCATACGATCTTATTTTTATTAGTAAGAGATGACTGTAGGGGACAGTCATCGGGTGCATGTTTTGAGGGATATAGTTGCAGCTAGTGTTCACTATTTGCTATGGTTTCAGTGTGTCTATAGATTCCAGATTACAAATGTTTCATGATATGTGGTTTTCCTTAATTTATAGCCTCACTAACATCACACACATAACAACACCGAAAAATAGATTAATTTTCCAAAAAAAAATGATGACAACAATACTTGGATTATTTGTCAACTATGTTATCAAACAATCAAAAGTACATGACGTAATTATTTGCACTAAAGATGATGTTTATCATAGTCATGTGCTTGTTGCGATTATGTTCCTTACACCGCATATTAGAATTTATTAATTAAGTGTCATAATTAAATAGTTAAGTGTTGCAACTTTAGTTATAAAACAAACTTCTAGAGGTAAAAGTTTTAATTATTAGGTGAATGGTTAGTTATCCTAACCATAATTTATCTATATCCATTGTGATTAAACTTAACTTAGGCTTATTATTATCACCCTTAACATTGTTTAAGGGTCGGGCACATTACAAGTGGTATCAGAGCGTAGGTTTCAACACTGCAGCTGTTGGGCCTTCTGCAAGTTACAAGTCACTCTATAAACATGAGTTTGCATTAGATAACTTGGATGCATGCACCTTAATATAGTTTCACATATTATTTAGTTAATTAAACTATTAGCTTGGGATGGCTATGGACTTGATGTCTAGTTTGTAAAGATAAAAATGGTTGGTAATGAACACATTGCAATTTCCAGTGAATGATTGAGCAAGCAGTGTGTCCACTAAACTGAGATCTTACTCAAACCAATGAAGACTAGAGATTCAACAAGTACAATTTCAGTAGTAGGAAGTCAGGGTTTGGAGATGGATTTTGAGGAAGGTCAGAGGCCATACAGTCCTGAAGAGGAGTTTGTTGAGGGAAGAAGGTCAAATAGGTATAAGAGGAGTAGCGAACCATTAAGCTTGGAGGATTTAATGAGAAAGTGTAGGGAGGATAACAAAAGGATAATTCATATCCAGGAGCAGATTATGAATGTTCTAAAATCATTGAATGTCATTCAGAGATCTGTTGAAAAGAGTCATAGAAGAGGTTATGTGAGATCTAGATAATATTCAAGGAGACCTCATCACTCAGAGATGAGGAAGTTGTATGCATCAAGCAGTACAGAGAGTAGTCCTGAAAGATATCCGATGAGATATAAGAAGAGGAGACCTAACCGAGATGAACTAGTAGGAGAGTTGAGAAGAATCAAGCCCCCAACTTTTGATGGAGAAGTAAAGCATGGAGAATATTTTGAAGCATGGTTGTTAGGACTAAGGAATTTTTTTGAGTTGCATCAGTATACACCTAATATGGAAGCAAGAGCAGCCATATACCATCTGCAAGGTAAGGCATCTATTTGGTTGGATCGGAAAGTTAAGCTAAAATACATCAATGAAGACATAATCTCTTGGAAGAAATTTAAAAATTACTTCCAAAAGGAATACCTCTCTGAGCATTACTATGACAAAAATATGGAAGAGTTCTTTGAGCTCAAATTGGGGAGCATGACTATGGATTCCTATGAGAAGAAGTTTCTGTAACTTTTGAAGTATGCGGACTTCATCAAAGATGAGAAGGTAAAGATTCAAAGGTTCCTAAGTGGTCTTCCTGAATCTTGCAGAGACAAAATCCAATATGATAAACCAAAGAACCTTAAGGATGCCATCTGGAAGGCAAAACACTTATATGAACAGAATAAGAGCAAGGCCCCATATCAAAAGAATTGGAAGGATATGAAGAAGAACAAACAAGAGCGGAGAAAGAAAGGTTTCCAGCCTTCAAAATTCAAAAACGGTAATTCTTATCAACAAGGACAGCTAAGGGAAGAGCCTTCAGGGAAAATACCACCTGTGGAATGTTGGATATGCAAGGAAAATCAATTTTTCAGTCAGTTCCCACGTAAGAAAAATAACCTTCACAACATTCAAGAGGTTTCAACTGTTGGAGATGTAGGTGGAAGTGTGCAGAGGATTTATGCAACCCTGGATGGGAGGCAAGCTTACCACCAGTCCTGAATGATTGAGGTAGCAGGTAAGAGTGCTAATAAAAACCATAGCTATCTTGATTGATTATGGAGCTAACAATAGTTACATTGCACCTAATCTAGTTGATAAATGTCATTTGAAGAAAATTAAACTTGAAACAGCAAGTCTAGTATAGTTAGCCACTGGAGCCAAGAGGAAAATCACATAATTTGTAAAAATGTGTCCCTTAGAAATGAATGGATTGAAAACCTTTTCTAGACTTAAAAAGAATACCCTTAGGGTCATATGATGTATTGTGTTTATCGGACAATCCACTCGAACGGACGCGAGCGGGATCTCCCTAGCTCAATGCGAGTCTAGAACAAATAGAACAGGCTACGAATGCATTTCCTAGATCTACTTAAGGATCGAGTACTAGATGTCTTACCTTTCACTTTGCTATCCTTTCTCCTGAGTGCTGCTCTGCGTCTCACGGTCGTCAAATCCAAGCTGCAAGACTTGTCAAGACAAGAAACAAGAGAAACAAGTAAAGGGCATCTATACAATAAGAAATCTAAGTGAGCAGTTAAGTAGGTAAACTACTCAATATCATTACACACATGAACAATATTGGTGGAAAGCATTTGTATTACTGTAAAAATAGGGAAGTACATAGCAGAGATATAGAACTACAACCAATGCTTAATGCTGCAGCCCTTCTCCAACAAAGCCATTTTCCATTTCCTCCTAAGGAAACTTGAGTCTCTCAAGGATGAGTAGAGATCTCTCAAGAGTGATTTCATCAGCATGTAGACACCATAGACTTCCTCCCTTTGGAGAGGAGTAGAGATTCTCTTATGTAGGACTAAGTGAATAGGGTATGGATAGGATAGGTTGAGATATGGTAGGAGAGAGATAGGGGATCCTCCCAAGGTATTAGGAATCGAGTACCAACTCCCCTAGAGGTCAGGGATAAGGCCCCAAGTCAGCAAGTTTCGAAAAGAACCTCGAAGAAGCTATTTTTTCCCATTAACTGACTTCGTCGCACCCTGCAGTGAAGCAAGCTGAAACGCCGCATGTTGCATGAGTGCAACCTGCGACAACCACTCAAAACCTGGTACAACAGGGTACAAATCCTCCTAGGTTAATTACTCAGTCAAGATATCTTCAAGGGTGTATACACTGAATCTCATGATGGGTAGATTTTGGGTGTAACAGAATGCCCCCCAAAGCATGAAGTTGTTGAAGATAGACAGTTGAAGTGCTTTGATAGAAGAAATGGAAATAGACTTGTCGGACGAAGGACACTGCTGCAGTACAACTGACTCTGAACTGACAATCTCATATGAAGTACAACATGGCTGCCGACCAATACAATGCAGATCCATGGTAGTAATGACTGACTGAACACAATCATGGCTACTAGATACAAGCGTAGATCCATGATGAGATGATAACACAGCCACGACCAATACAAATGTGGATATGTGTGATATAACTCAATACAAACTCCATCGCAACCTGGGTAAACATGAATCCCTAGGGTCTTCAAGTTGAACCCGCATACGAATCTATCCATGTGATTACAAATGTCTTGATGTCGAACATGGTAGAAACCACTTGATTACTAGCCATTGATGTAAACCGTTAACAAGTGCGAGGGAGATCACCATTGATGTCAATGATTCCCAAGGTATCACAATACATATCATCAAGTGCAAAATATATGAGTTGAAGTCGAACGCAAGACGAAATCTTTCAATCAAGAGTCAATGATGTAAACTCATGTTGAAAGTGAGGTAACCTGCCATTGAGGCATGCAAGGCCAAGGTACTTGATTGGTTTCCAGATTCAATCCTCGAATGATGAGTTGAAGTTGACAAGGATGAATCCGTTGAAGGAGGGCCATGATGAATCCCTCATCAATCGACACAAAACACGACAAAAATGTATAGAGTAGATCGGATGGTACGATAACATGCAAGATTGACTCAGAGGAGACTAACATGATGGCGGGTGTACTGACTGCGGATGATAAATGATAGACATATTCTTGAACATGGGCATGGCATGACTTGGCAGTATTGACATGAAGAGTATGACACAAATTCTTAAGGCAACTGATGATGGAAGCTTTCTTTGAATGATTCAAAGGAGTAACAAGACTCGAGAAATAAGTGGAACTCGAGGACAAACATATGATCCAAGTGTTGTATGCAAATGCAGATGAGTGCCATGTTCAAGAACAACTACATACTTCCACTAACAAAGTACGTAACACAAAAGCTTTCATTTTTCCCCATCATGAATGATGAGTACCTCATGTGTTTTTTATGAGCTTGATGAGGGTAACCACATGCTCGGTATAGCTCATCTCATATATGAGTCCAATCCCAAATATTTTGCGAACCTAGGATAGGAGGGGTTCATCCCATGGTGGGCCCTTCAATGTCAGAGTTTAACGAGTGCATAGAAGGTAAACTCGATCGTCATTTCATGTTTTAGAGAGTCTGAAAAGATCTAAAGAAGACTCCAACAGTCCTTTTTCGTAAAATTAGCCTCATTGCCCGAAAAAGGGTAAAACAACGCCGGAGAGGACTCTTACAGTCATGATCGGCTGGAGTATACATTTTTCATAAGTAGTGCCCCTTGGTCCGAAAAAGGGGTAAACTATCACCAGGAAGACGACCATTCAAATTATTTTACAAGCGTGAATGCGACAAGTTCGCTTGGCAATCTTTTCGTATTTTGAGAGCCTGTAAAGAGCTTAACGGTAGACTCCGAGGGGGTTCCTTTTCCGTAGGAGTTTAATGAGCCCGAAAAAGCGATAAATCGTAACTCGGTAACCTCATAGTTTCAAGAGCATGAGAAAGAACAAAGAGTAAGCTCATTAATTGCAATCTATGAAAAAATGGGTAAAAGACAAAAACTCACAAGGGGTGTTCATACCTGAGATAACCGTTCCAATATGAAAATGGCGTAGAAAGGCACTTCACAACTCCTGCACACTCGAAAACTAGGTCAAATAGTCAACCAAATGTTCAAATACAATAAAACTGATCCAAATTATAGCAAATAGCATAACGGCATCAAATATTTGAAAAAGGAATATTCCATTTGTTCTATAAATAGAAATAAAAACCAAATATAGTCGCCATTGTTCTATTTCCCAAATTTGGGAGGAATAGTGCCATTTGCTGCCAGATCTTCACTTGTCGATTCCAGGAGCTACGATCAGCCGTTTCACATGCCGTCGGGAACATGTAACCCTAAACTTTAGCCAGCAAAATCGTAGTGGTTTACAATTTTGATTTTCAGTCATTTTTTTGGGTTTTGAGTTGATTTGGGAAGGCCATTGCGCCCTCGGCTCGTCGCAGTTGGCCTTTTCGGGAACTAGGACGAGATCGTGTCGTCAAAAATGGAATATACATGGACTGCGACGACATCGCCCTGTTTGCAAAAACGGGGTGCAACAACGGCGACGTCCATCCCCAAACTCAAACAAAACTCAAAAGAGGGACTTTCAGTGGGTGAAGCAAGTCCTAACATTATTCAAAAACTCCTTGTTGACAGGTTCCAAGCATCCAGAATGGTTCTAGAATGGCGAGAAAGGGAACATGAATTAGATGATGAACAAGTTGCAAGCGATCCACATTGTGTGGAAGCTTTGAGAAACTGTGGGCTTCTCAAGTTCTTCCACATTCAGGGGATGAGATCCCAGCTTCCACTATTGAACCCTATGCTCCAATGTTGGGATGCGGCCCAACAGTACTTTCTTATTGGTGAGCATGAGCTTCACATAGATGTCGAGGACATCTATTTTCTGACTGGTTTGTCCCGACGAGGGGACAATGTGACACTCACTGGATCACGTGGGAGTGATCGAACTGTGGAAGATTTGATCCGACAGCATTGTGGTCCCAACGCATGTGCATCTAGCGGGAAGATTTGCATTAAAGATGTACGGGAGCGCCCATTGCAGGCCATTCTATTTACCATTTCGAGGATGGCGGGGATTCAAGCTCCTCACCTAGCCACCAGAGCACAGATGCTTTATGCAGAGGACTGTTTGTCCCCAAAGATCTTCAACTGGTGCGAGGGGGTCCTCGCAAACGTACGAGCTCAGCTGACAAAGTGTCGGCGGGGAGAGCTCAAACAGTTTGGCTATGGTTCTATAGTGATCTAATTCTTGCTAGAACGGATTCCCCTTTTGCATCCTCAGGTACCACTAGAGGATATGGACCTCGGAGATCCACACATGGCCAGGTGGACCGATGTGATGGCTCGACATGGTGGGGGTCCTATCATAGGATTCCCTCCTGAGTTCTTCACTTGGCTGGCAAGCCAATTACTGATGGTGGAGGACTTTCCATATAGTGGCACTGACTTCACAGATGACCCAGACTTGCTACTGCCTGAGGGAGCAGCATGGGGAGATCTCGGTAAGAACAAACAACCCTTGAACTTTTTAAGCTTTGTGCATTTATGATTTTTTTGATATAGTGTTGACAGGTGAACAACATGTGTGTGCAAATGTGGGGCCTATACAACCAGTGGGGACCTCTCTTCTGGCTAGGAGAGAGAGAAGAGAGGGAGCGATGGTGGATCCAGCTATGCATGTTGCCATCGTAGAGATGGACAGAGTCTACACCAACCTGAGTGGGTTGACACTGGCTGTTCCTGAGCCGACGGTAGATGAGGTGTCGCGTCCCATGCAGGTGCACACGGTTGGAGTGACTACTAGCTTCAACGCACTACTTCGCAAGGTTGCAAGAGTAGTGGACTATTTCTAGACTCAGCCATCTAGCGTTGTTAGACCACCTAGGGTTGTACGGGCCAGGCGATAGGCCACATGTTGTCATTGTGTGTGTTCTGAGAGCTTAGAGGCCTCAAATTTTGTACTACTGAAAGATGTGAAGCTTCAAATTTTGTAGAGACTTACTGAAAGCTATCGGGCTTCAGATTTTTGTATCAGCACTACCTTTTTGAGATTATATATATATACAGACAGTCCGGCGATTTATACATTATGTGTTTAAAAAATTAATGATGTGATCCTGTTTATATGTTTGCTTCTATACAGTGCATTATTTACATGTTGTGAATGCTTTTTCATGTTATGAGTATCATGTGTGTGTGATGTACCAATCTAAGATAAAGTTGGCCATCGAGTCAACAACTATGTTTAAGTCTCATGGAATGTGCAGCTATTGAATGGTTTCAAACGAACTGTCCAAGAGACGGAGTAGGGTAGGATCACTGATAGCGTAGACTCGGTTAAGATGGGAAACCACCAGTTGAGAATCCATGTGGATGACAATGTGGTTCATACCTAAGGAAATTGCATCGATTAAGGTTCCAACTACCGACAGATACTCTACGGCATTATCGGTTGCGAATCCAAGGCAGATTCCTCCTGAGCTGATGAGCTCACCTGTTGGGGAATACATTACCCAGACTGCTGAAGCAAGGTTACGGGTATGCTGGCTGGCAGCATCCGCGAATCCATAGCATGTTGCCATCTACACACACAGACAGAACATGGTATGAGAAGCGAAAACAAGATCTAAAGACACTCAGAAACAAGTGCGTCACACCACACAAAAACACACAAGCACACCATGTACAGTATATACAAGAAAATCTATGCATGAGAGGGTCAAGCATAGTACCTCTTCAAGTAAATCCCATTACGGGGTTCACCCAAAGATATTCCGTCATAATCTTCAAGCTCATAAGCTCCCTTTTCCAAAACACGTTTGATGATGTAAGGTCTGTGCCACATGGACTCGAACTTTCCTGCTCCTAGTTTGTCATGCTTCTGGTCGTATGTGAGGACTAGGTAACCCTCGTTGAAGATACGGGGTTCAACTGACTTGTCGTAATGGGATTTGATGCATTTCTTGTGTGCTTCATTAGCAAGAGCATCATCTCGGTGAGACTCGTCAAGTTTTGCTAAGTACAAGAAACGTTCTTCCTTGGCAATAGTGTTAGGAAGAAGTTCGATGGCAAGTTGTAGAGATGGAATTTCGCACTCTATAGGCAAGACAGCCTCCAATCCATACACCAATTGGAAAGGAGTGAAACCTGTGGCGGTTTTAATGGAGGTTCTGTAGGCCCATGATGCTGAAAAGAGCATATTATGCCAGTTGGACTTGTGCATACCTACCATCCGTTGGACCATAGTTTTCAAGACCTTGTTAATGGCATCGACCTATCCATTGGACTTTGGGTAGTAAGGTGTTGAGTTTTCATGTCGAAAACCCAATCTATTGCTCAGTTCATCAACCATATGGTTCTGAAAGTGAGAACCGTGATCGGTAACTATAGCATGAGGAACTCCAAACCGCGCTATTACATGATTGAACATGAAGAGTGCGGTGGTTCTGCCATTGTTTTGGTATGTAGATATTGCCTCGACCCACTTTGTGAAGTAATCCACAGCTACGATGATGTAACTATGCCCCCCGGTCGAGGTAGGCTTACAATGCATAAAATCGATGCCCCATTTTGCAAAGGGGCCCACGGCAATAACCGGGTGTAATGGGGCGGGATGGGTGTGCTTCTTCGTATGGAAGTGTTGTCATGGAGGACATCTTTTCATGGCCTCAATACAATCTTTGAAGATAGTAGGCCAATAATATCCTGCGCGCAAAATCTTCTGGGTTGTAGCCATCCCAGAGAGGTGACCGCCACACGCCCCAGCGTGACAGTCATTCAGAACGCTTTCAGCCTCATTGTGAGTTAGACAACGTCAAAGAATGGAATCGAAGCCACAACGGTACAAAGTATCACTGATGATCAGATAATACTTTGCATGGTGATGAATTCGACGACGGTCATCGTGAGAGAGTTGAGGGTTGAAGCGTTGGGTTTGAAGATATAAAGAAATATTTCCATACCACGGATCGGTCATACTGATGAGAAACAGTGACTCATCTGGAAAGGAGTCATTGTGCTCAACTTCCACATCAGCACGGGGAAATTCACAAATCAGCTCAGCAAACACCAAGGACTTTTTGGACTTGGCTTTCTCAAAAAGAAGATCGAATTCTTGCAGTATCACGATCCAGCGTGAATACTTTCCCCCAAGCACCTGACGTGTCAGTACGTGGTACATGGGATTCGAGTCTGCAATGATGGTGGTGGTGCGGAGCAGGATGTACTGTCGAAACATTTGGACAGCAATGACTGTCGCGAAAGCAAGTTTTTCGACATGTGAATATCTAGTTTCAATGTCAATGAGACCCTTCCTTGCATAGTATATTACATGTTCCTGGGCGTTTTGATACTCTTGTACCAAAACCATGGAGATAGAGGTAGCAGAAGCAGCGAGATATAAAATGTAATCTCGGAAATAATTTAGCGGTTGGATTACAAGGGCATGTGTGATGGCATGTTTGATGTTGTCGAAGGATTTTTGAGCTTGATCGTCCCAAATGAACGGGACGTCCTTCTTAAGCAATCTCATGTACCCCTTAGTCTTTTCCGCAAAGTTGCAAACAAAACGCCGTAAATAAGTCGCCTTCCCTTGGAGACTTTGAAGTTTCGTCACAGTGGTGGGAGGTGGGAGGTTGACAATGGCTTCCACCTTTAAGGGATCAATGCGGATCCCATCCTTCGAGACTATAAATCCTAAGAGGCGTCTGGACTCAACGTAAAAGATACACTTGTGAGGATTCAGACGGATGTTGTACCATCTGCATCTGAGGAAAATGGCCGTCAGATGATCCATGTGGAACTCACGCTGCTTTGAATGAGCAGGGAGATCATCCAGGTAAGGTTCCACAAAGTCCTTAATATCATGGAAGGCATATGACATGGCTCACTGGAACGTGGCACCAGCGTTTTTAAGGCCAAACGGGAGTTTATGATATGCAAACGTCCCCCAAGGACAGATGAAATCCGTCTTATGTTGGTCGGCTGGGTTGATCTCAATCTGGTTGTAACCAGAAAAGCCATCCATGAATGAAAAGATGACGCTTCCAGCACAATTGTCGATAATCTGGTCAATGAATGGGGTCGGGTAATTGTCCTTTGGACAAGCCTTGTTAAGGTCTCGATAATTGACACAGACATGAATGGCGCCATGTTTTTTGTCCATAGGGACGACGTTTGAGACCCAATCCGTCAACGGGACAGGATAGATGAAGCCAGCCTTTAAGAGCTTTTCAATTTCTGCCTTGATCGCTGCAGTCTTCTTGGGGTGTACCAGTCGCAACTTTTGACATACAGGTTTGATGTTGGGATAGGTCTTTATCTTGTGAGAAACAATCGCGGGGTCTATCCCAGGCATCTCCTCATAGGAACAAGCGAATACGTCTCGAAATCGCTTGAATAAGTCCGTACCCATAGCTATTTCTTCAGGGGAACACTTCTGGCCTATGTGAATGTGTTCCACTACACCAGGTTTTACCAAGATGTCTACCGGGGTGGTAGGCTTAATGTTGGCCAAGTTACCCTCAGTGTCTGAAAGACATGTAAGTACAGGGGACTGGGGGAATGGGTAGATATCTGGTGAAAAGATGGCATGAATGTTGTTCTCTATGTACTCCAAAGGTGGAAGAAAAGAGGACCTATGGTGAAGGTCATCCCACGTGCCATCATCAACATTCATAACTTCCATGATGGACTCATCTGAATGAAAAGTCTGAAGTAAGAGATCGGGTAGGGATGATGCCCATTGTAGAGAGCAAAATGGGGAGGTCATGGTTAGGTGGTCCTCCGGTACTGATTGGATAGCCTCGTAAATACATTCAGCGGGTGAAAGAGGCATTGCGTCTCCAATCAGGTGTGTTGTGGCTTCATCCGGTATAAGCCAAGTATCAGTAGAGCGAGATGAAATCTCTACAGAGATCATGTTCACCGAGGCAACATGATTAGGGGGGTCCGAAATGGGAAAAATTCCCATGAGAGATGAATATTTCAAAAGGCCAACCCCTATACTCTCATATCGTTTCGACGTTTGTCCAATGGAAGGAACATGGTCACCAAGATGAGTAGTAGTGTCCAACGTGCAAAAATCTAATTGGTCGATGGTAACAATTCGTCCTTGGTGGGGGAATTGCACCGTGCGGAAGACTGAAGAAGCTACCGCCTGCATGGCGTAAAACCAATTGTGACCAAGCAAGAGATTATAGTCTATTGGGGCAGAGACCACTTCCACATTGATGGTTACGGTCTTTCTGCCTAGCTCGACTGCGAGAGCTTGTAAGAGCCCATGAGGTTGAAAGTCACGCCCGTCGAATGCTTTCAACATGGTGGGAGAGCGATTTAATTCGGGACAGCGATTTAATTCGGGAGAGCCGATGACTCTCCAATAGGCGATTGACATGACAGACATAGAGTTGCCTTCATCCAGAAGGGTACGATGGACAATTTTCCCAGCGAGGTTTGCAGCTACTTGAAATGCGAGCTGAGGGGAAAGCCTCGGCTTGAAATGGTCAAGTCGGAACATGATGGTATTCGAAGAATCAAGGTCAACTGCACTGATCCCTACGAGGAGAGTTTTGCGTTGATTGGGACAATTCTACAAAACTTCCAACGTGGACATGGCACAAGGGGCTTGTGCTAAGTCTTCTATGATATTGTAATTCTATGCTGCTCGAGCATTAGGATTAAAAATAGCTTTTCTAATTGTGCCCTTGGGTTGTCGCAATATCGAATCGAAGGATGGCTTCTCAATGGTGAGAGAAGTTTATGGTACAATGAGATCAGGTAAGGAGTTGGAAGCTTTTTCAGCATTACTCCCAATAGGTTCCTTCGAAGGGACCGTGTCGTATGATCACGAGCGAGTGTTCAAATTGATCATCTCATTTCGCACCATGAGAACATGCGCGGTATTGGATGATTCCCCCTGGGCTGGGGGAGGTTGAGCAATCATCTTTTGGTTTTGAGCGGGAAACGGATCGTTGAGGACTACGGGAGTGGGTTTGCCCCTAAGAAACTTTTCGACTTCGTCTCTATGGGGACACTCCTTAGAGAAGTGATCATCTCCACACAGTAAACAAGGATATTTTAGCTTCTGTTTCTGTTTGGCGTCATCAGGAGTGCTCTTTTGTTCCTATTGGGCAGAAGATTTCTTAGGTTTTCCTTTTTTTTTCTTCTTACTACCAATCTTCTGAGGTGAAGCTGATGAGACAAAATTCACTTCTTTAGTAGCAGCAGGAGCAGATGACTTGGTGGTGCTGAGACCAGCTTGTGTTGGTAATGGGGACGAACCCTGGGGGTTCGAAGAACCAACATTTTGATGAGGAGGCTAGGTGTGAAGGGATCCGATGATGCCATTGGCTTGGGGTCCCTTAAGTGTTTTTGCAAGATCTTTAGCGTCACAGGGTGCGTCGGGAAGAATATCAAACAAGGTGCCAGATTAAGTGTAGACTAAGTCTAGTACATGGGCACTCGCGATGGCTTGTTCTTCGATGATAGCACCTTGCATGGCGACATCTCTTGCTATGACCGGGATGAGTGACTTTGTAAACCAATCTGCTAGGAATTGATCTAGAATGGGAGTTTTAATGAGACGACGTCTCCTTCGCCACTCATGGATATGATCAGAAATATGAGTAGCGGTATTCTGACGGAGCGAGGTTAAAAGCTCGGTACCAGTTTCATACCATATAGGCAGCTGGAAATGAGTCAAAAATTTGATGGCAAGAGAGCCAAAATCAGGAAAAGAATGGGGTGGCAACTCAATGTACCATTTGGCAACCGAACCGGTGAGAGTCCTTTGAAACAATCTAAGACGAATCAAGTCGTCCATTAAGGAATTAGATGAACACCATAAATGGTAAGTAATCACGTGGTTTTTAGGATCTTCACCCGGCTTGCCGTCAAATTTCGGGATATCGGACGGAAGTTTCACCGGAATAGGTGGCCAATTAGTTCTGTGGGGGTCGTTGGTTAAATGAGATAGGTCAGGTAGGTCCAAGGTAGCCAAAAAGGGCAGTTGTGGATTAGGCTGCGCATATTGATAATACGGATAAGGCGTGTAAGGACCGGTATGACCGTAAGGTGTACCAGGAGGAAACTGGCCGTAGGGGGGTGTGCCACCCGGATCGTAAGGGGGTCTGCCACCATATGGTGGTCCATTCCAATAAGGTGGGGGTCCACCTCCACCACCGGGAGGAGGTGGAGGTCCACCGCCACCAATGGGAGGAGGTGGGGGTCCATAACCGTAATAAGGTGGCCCACCACCGCCTCCGCCTGGAGGGGGTGGTGGACCACCTCCACCGCCAGAAGGATGGGGGCCCCCACCACCTCCGTCGCCGGAAGGATGAGGGTCTCCACTACCACCACCGCCACCATAGTAATTAGGTCCTCCACTACCTCCGCCTAGAGGGGGTGGTGGACCACCTCCACCACCCGAAGGGAAATGTCCTCCACCATAATAGGGTGGTCCCCCGTCGCCTCCACCTGTAGGGGGTGGTGGACCATTCCCGCCACCGCCGGAAGGGTGAGGGATATTGTTGGTAAAACGAGGTGGGCCTCCACCAAAGTTAGGTGGGGGCCTGCCGCCTCTAGTAGGAGGTGGGGGAGGACCGATTGGGGGTGGTGGTGCTTGAGGGATAATCGGTCGGAGTCCATGTTGCAACACAGACTGTTTCCCCCATAGAGTGTATGGATTCTCGGGATAAGTTATCCCGTATGGTGCGTTTCCAGGATTAGATTGGCCCGGCGCAGGGTTAACAGAACCTGGATACGCTTGACTCCATGAGGGTAGGGTTACATTGGATGGCCCCCCAACATGAGATAATCCCATGGTGGATGGTCTAGCGGGTTGGGGAGGTCTGACGGAAGGTCCATTGGGGATTCCACCACCGACGTTCTGGTTAGGAAATGAGGGTTTCCCCCCAGCCACAATAGGTTGACCACTATTCAAAGATTGAACCAACGTAGGTTGTTGATTAACTACCGTAGTAATAACATTACCAATGGGATAATCCGCGGGAATGGAATATCCTCCCCTTGAATTTTGAGGTGGGGGAGGAACTGGTAAAGTAACCGTGGTAGTAACAGGCATGTTGGACTGTTGTCCTTCCACCGGTTGGTTCACTTGAGGTGCAGGACTGGACTCTTGCGAGGGTTGACCAGTCTCATTAATAGTCGCGTGATGGGAAGATTGTTCCGGTGATCCGGAAGATATCGGATGAATTGAGGTATCTCTATACCCGGGTCTTTGCTCAAGACTTTGTCTTCGAAGTTCATTACCTTTAATACGTAATCGATCAAAGCATTCTTGAATAGGTGCAAAGACTTCGACGGGGTCAGGCATGTAGGAGGGTCTAGAGAACTCTGTAGTAGTCCAGTTGGGTGGTGATGCAATGGCAAAATGAGCCACTGGGTGACCAGTAGAAGATGTCCAGTAAGCTGTTGAAGGACCAATAACTATAGGGTCATCCTGGGGTCAGTTTATCCATTCCAACGATCCAGGTTCTCCTAGGATGATGGGAGAAAGGTCTTGCGAAGCGGGGATTCATGCTCCTTCATCCTGCGGGGGATGAGAGGCAGGTGAATCTGGAGGAGTTTGTGGAAACAAAAGTCCTCCAACATTTAGAGTGGGGTTTTCCACTTCAGTAAATACGACCGTGTTACGCTGATCCATTCTTACCCTTGAAATAACCTCCGGATTAAGGGGATATTCGGGTGATAAGTTTAAGATCCTACGGGATCTTCTCCAGGGAAAATCCTCCAGAGCGTCAGGAAAGTCAGCCAGAGTGGTTGAAACAGCGTTTCTCCTAAGGGTAAGCTAAAAAGAAAAGCAATCCATAAATACCTACTCAAACTAAGGCAACAAGCAGATTTATGTGACAGAGTGGATTCAAAAGTCTGGAACCTCACAGGATTATCAAGGCATTGCAAACCACGATATACTGTAGGGTCCAACAATGTGACGCGACAAGGAGGATTTTGACCGTACCCTTGCCTGCATACCCGATTACCTAGACAGGACGTGCGTGCTAATCTCCCCGAGTGTTGTTCTCGGTGTATTGCTTTGCCAAGACGGCCAAATGGTTAACTCAGTTGGTTTCAGGAATCCTAGTGGTGTCTCCCGATATACGCAAGGTACGTGGGAGATCAAATCCGTAGTGGTGCTGTCTAATGCACAACCGTTCGGCAAGAGACCTTCTGATATACTATCGAGTACGTGATACACCCTTCGATATACGCCAAGTACAGATTATGGTACTTGGTGGGTACGTGAAGGAGCTTGATATACCGATAAGTACGTGGAAGACTACAATACCCCCGGGATACAGTGCTGGAAAATAACGACAGCTGCCATGCTTAACGATGTCGGAACACATCTCTAAATTACACATAAGTTGCTAAAAATTTTACCTAGTTCTACCGTTAATTTTATCTTGGACGGTTAGGTGAATGCATGAGGTGAGTACATAATCGGAAGCATAATGCAAGTCCTAGCTACATGCACGAAATATTCTTTTCTTTCAATGAATTCTAGCTATGGGAAGGAGAAATCTTTTTCTTTCCAACGAGATTGCCAAAACAACACAATGCAACACAATCCCAATTCAAACAAAACTTGACTACAAAAGTATTCTTTTCCTTTTTCAATGAAATACACAAAACCACAACACTACTATCCAAATCACAACATTTTTCCTTTTATTTTTCTTTTCAAAACGAAAATGATACTAGGTGATGAAAAGAGAGAATTCTAAGATGGAGTATGCAAGCTTTTCAATTTCACTTTCAATGGCTCAAAAGCAATGAAAAATAAAGACTTCACCTATCTTTCCCTAGCATGGAAATGCTTTTGCAAAATTGGAAGTGTAGCTTGAGTCTTTCAAGAAGATGAGCGATTCATATTTCAAGAAAAACACAAATGATCATACATTCATTCAATTTTCCAAAAGATTGATAAACGAAACAATCCAATGCAAGAACGTTTTTTCTTTCAAAAACACTCAAGAAATGATGGGAAAGAAGCACTTTTTAACTTTTCCATAGATGCATCAAAGAATAAACTTGATAACAATTGAGCTTTCAGATCTAAATGAACGAAAAGAAAACACTACTTGCAAAACTCAGTGCACTCAGAAAGCTCAAGAAAAGACAAGCACTCAATCAAGCTGAAAGACACACTTAACTCAAAATCAGACAATAGCAAGCAAACCAAGCAAGCAAAGCTCAAACAATGATGAAAACGAGTTCTGGAAGCTGATCTAACGCAATGATCAGATCAGGAATGGAAGGAAGGGAATGCAAGGGTGAAGGTGGAGGAGACAAGAGTATCCACCACTACCGATCTTCAAACTTGTCCAAAACGGAACCCAAAATCAATCCAAATAAAACCAAACACTCGACACACAAATCAAAGGTGGGATCTCTGGCTGGATCTTACAGCACAGAGGGAGTTCATACAGCAAACCAAAGTCCAGACTGAAAAATGGAGAGGGGATGCCTGTATGCCAAATTTTGAAAAATCGACGCACTCTGTGCTTGTACACAGTGCGACGTCGAAGTTCACCAATGTGAGAAGTGCGACGACGTCGCAGTTTACCAATGAAAGGGATGCGACGAGTGACTAACAGGTAAAGAACAGAGGCCAGAAATGACACAGTGTCACTCTGTTTCCACTAACCAGGTGCGACAGGCGAGATCTAAGTCCAAAAATGAATCAGATCTCCAAGCAATGAACCATGGAATGGTTTGAAAATGAGTTGTATAAACTCAGAGGAAGCAGATCAGAGTCTTCAATATGAAGATCTGATAGTGAAATCGACTTACGAAGCAAATGACAAATAGAAGGGTTGTGTCAAGCAATCAACTGAAAATGACTCTCAGGCAATTACAGAATCAGACATGTACATCCCCAGTATGGTCTCCAGATTTGTTTATCGGACAATCCACTCGAGCGGACGTGAGCAGGATCTCCCTAGCTCAATGC
Organism: Larix kaempferi; assembly: GCA_027924585.1. Lineage (NCBI taxonomy): Eukaryota > Viridiplantae > Streptophyta > Pinopsida > Pinales > Pinaceae > Larix > Larix kaempferi. Next base: position 4,324,871 of record BSBM01000104.1, read on the forward strand.
AAGTCTAGAACAAATAGAACATGATACGAATGCATTTCCTAGATCTACTTAAGGAAACCGAGTGACGGTCAAAGGTATACCTAGACCCATATCCCTAAGGCAGGTCATAGCTCTACAATTGAATAAATGTCTCAGAAAGGGATGTTAGTTATATGCAATTCATGTGGAAGAGCCAAAAGAAGGAAAAGATCCAGTACTACAAGGATTTGCAAACATATTTCAAGAACCTCCAGGAATGCCTCCTAAAAGGGGCATTGATTTTTCTATCGACTTGGTTCCAGGGATAATACCTTCATCTAAAGCACCTTATAGAATGAGTACTCCAGGGTTAAAGTAATTACAAATGCAGCTATAGGAGCTACTAAAGAAATGTTACATAAGACCCAGTGTTTCACCTTGGTGATATCCTGTGTAATTTGTGAAGAAGAGGGATGGAACTCTAATACTTTGCATAGACTATAGACAGTTGAAAAAAGAAACAATTAAAAACAAGTACCCCTTGCCAAGGATTGATGACTTGTTTGATCAGTTGAGAGGAGACAAAGTGTTTACGAAGATATATTTGAGATCGGGATACCACCAAATTAGGATTAATTATGAAGATATTAGTAATATAGCATTCAGAACAAGGTATAGACATTATGAGTTCACTGTGGTACCTTTTGGGTTAACAAATGCACCTGCAATATTCATAAGCTTGATGAATGGATTTTTTAGAAAATACTTAGATAAGTTTGTGATTGTATTCTTAGATGACATCCTTATCTATTCCAAGACAGAAGAAGAGCATGAAGAACATCTAAGACTAGTAATGCAAGTGCTTAGAGAACATCAATTGTATGCCAAGCTAAGAAAGTGTTCTTTTTATCAGGGAAGAATTCATTACTTAGGACATATAATATCTGAAGAAGATGTTTCAATAGATCCTGAAAAGATAAGAGCCGTTATGGAATGGCCAACACCTAAGAATGTATCAGAAGTAATATCTTTCATGGGATTAGCTGGGTACTACCGAAGGTTCATCGAAGGACTCTCGAAGTTAGCTCATCCTATAACATCTTTACAGAAGAAGGGTGTGAAGTTCAATTGGACTTCTAAGTGTGAAGATAGTTTTCAAAGAGTTGAGTAAATGCTTACTAGTGCACCTATTCGAAATATTGCAGATCCTGAAGGAAACTTTGTTGTGTGCACTATTGATGTATATGTAACTTCGGAATGTATTTCATATATATATTTATTGTACTCCTATAGAGATGTATTATTCCTCTATACGGAAGTGTCGTCATTTGTATTGACAAGTGTTGCAAGTGTGTTAACTTGTCGATGGGTTATTAGACCACCTTGTAAGGGGTCGGCCCGGATTAATGTAACATGAGGTTATTGTGCTAAGCTAGACAAGTCGGCCCCATAAGTTTATTGGGCAGTCAGGACAAGTATAAATAGAGATCTCCCGATCTCTATTTGGATCACTTCAGAACTCACACTTCCATCACTCGGAAAGTGGCGCGCATGTGAGGAGGAGGATCAGCTGCTAGGAGGAGTCTATATCTATGTACTTTGCTTGTACTTTGCTTGTATCATTGCTCTATCTATCTCTGAGGAAGTTGTGGGGTTTTTCACCTTAGGGTTTTCCCCACGGAAACTTTGTGTGTCTATTGTCTCTTATGTTTGCATCTTGTGATGATCGATATGCTTGTTATGATTGGTATGCATTGATATACTGTACATGTTATTCTCTCAGTAAAGACCCTAGAGTATATTGAATTAATGCTCAAAAATTAACATGCACATATGCATGTAAGCAAGGCATTGGTGGAGTATTGATGCAAGATGGACATGTGATCAGTTATGAATCTAGAAAGTTAAAGGAACATGAGTAGAACTATGCCACCCATGACTTAGATCTTGCAGCCATCATCCATGCTTTGAAGATGTGGAGACATTTTCTAATGCGTAAGAAGTTTGAGTTAAGAACTGATCATGATGGGTTAAAGTACTTCATTTGAGTAACCTAATTTGAATGCAAAACAAAAGATATGGATGGATTTATTATGTGAATATGACTTTGACATCAAGCATATCAAAGGTAAGGAAAATAAGGTAGTTGATGCACTTAGTAAGAAGATAGATGTGGTGCATGTAGCAGCTATCAACAATAGTATATCATATTTAAAGGATAAGATCATTGAAGCCAGTGTTACAGACGAACTTTATCAATAGGTAAGAGAAGGATTGCAACAACAGAAATTTCCACAGAAATTTGATAAGTATAAGTTGAAAGAAAATGGGATCCCCATGCATAAAGATAGAGTTTATGTTCCCAATGCGGGAGATATAAGGAAGATGGTTCTGAAGGAAATGCATGATGTTCCTTATGTCGAACATTCAAGTTATCAGAAGACAGTAAGAGAAGTAAAGAAACAATACTACTGGCCAGGGATGAGGAATGATGTTGCAGAATATATAGCTAGGTGCATGGAATGTCAGAAAGGTAAAATTGAGCATCAGCATCCAACAGGATTGTTGCAGCCCTTGCCAATACTAGAATGGAAATGGGATGTAGTGACAATGTATTTCATCACCAAGTTGCCTAAGACAATATTGCAAAATGATGCCATCATGGTTGTGGTATATAAGTTGAATAAGGCGACACACTTCATTCCAGTAAAGACAACTCATAAAGCAGCTAACATTGCAGATATTTACATGAGAGAAGTAGCCAGATTGCATGGAATTCCAAAGGATATAGTATCAGATAGATATTCTAAATGTACTTCTAACTTTTGGAAAGGATTGTTTGAGGGGTTTGGCACAAGTCTAAACATGAGTACAGCATACCACCCTCAGACAGATGGATAGACAGAAAGATTTAACCAAGTGATTGAATATATGTTGAGGATTTATGTGATGGATCAGCCATCTAAGTGGGAAGATTATTTACACTTGGTGTAATTTGCTTATAACAATGGATATCATTCATCTTTGAAGATGAGTCCTTTCGAGGCCATGTATGGAAGGAAGTGAAATACTCCCATCAATTAGGATAACCCAACATATAGAGTCATTGTTGGACCAGAATTATTAAAGGATATAGAGGATCGGATGGTTAAGATAAAGAAAAATCTAAAGGTAGCTCAAGAAAGGAAGAAAATCTATGCAGATCAGAATAGGACTTCTAGAAGTTTCAAGTTGGAGATCGCGTGTTCTTGAAAGTTAGACCCGAGAAGAGTTCCTTAAACTTGGGTAATTGCTCCAAGCTAGCTTCCAGATATTGTGGACCTTTTGAGGTCTTAGCTAAAATAGGACCTGTTGCTTATGAGTTGGCTCTACCCACTTGCATTAGAGTACATAATGTATTTCAAGTATCTTTATTGAAAAAGTATATACCTGATGCTAACCATGTAATTGATTGGAATGTGATCCAGGTAACTACAAGTAACTAAGAGTGATTTTATTTTTATTTATTGATATATATACATGTATGTACATGGTACTAATCATGTGATCGAATGGATTATGATCTAGGTGGAGCCAGAAGGGGATTTTACGGTACAACCTGTTGCCATTTTTGGCAGCAAGGTCAAGCTGCTTCCGAATCGAGAGATCAGACGGGTAAAGGTCCAATGGACCCATTACATCCCTGAGGATGTGACTTGGGAGATGGAGGATGCTATGAGGGAAGCATACCCTCATCTATTTTGAAATTTTTGTTCTTACGACATGCATGTAATAAATATGCATCGAGGACGATGCATTGTTTAAGGGGGGGGATGTAATACCCCGTTTGTTAAGCCCTAGACTTATGGCCTTTTATATGACCTATGGACTTATGTTATATTTGTTAATATGAATATGGACTTATGCTCATTTCTTTGATGATGTGGTTATGGACTTTGGAATTATTATTATTTGTTAATGTTGTTGTTGTCATTATTGTCATTATAGTTCTCTTTGAATGATTGTTTCTATTAAATTAAATAAAGAATTGGCTAAGCAAAGGAAACTAAAAGAGTATGGGAGACCATGGAACTCATGGAATGAGGGGGAATGGGGGACATCCATAGCACCTTATAGCTTGTTGTTGGATGGTAATTGTCCATCCTAGTTCACTTTAAATGGTTGTTGGCTTGGTTTTGCAACCAAGCTTAATGCTATGGGCACCTGCTAACTAGTAGCAGCAGTTTCAATATTAAGCAAAAACAATAAACTAAATCAAAATCTAAACTAAACTAGCATGTGCATATCATAATAAACTTTTGAATTAAAAAACAAGAACAAGAAAATAGAGAAAATAAATTTGTATTGATAATGGGGGCAAGCAAGTGCTTGCAATAGTAATACCTCCGAATGATGAAGATAGTTGAGAAGCTCCAAGGGTGAGCAACTCCAAACTCCAAAGGGTCCTTTCTCCAAGGTTGCTACAATGGCCAAAAACTCAAGGGAGATTTTGGCAGCATGAAGATAGGAAGATGGATGGATGTGAAATGAGGAGCCCCTACCACCTTTTTATAGGTTTTGGTGGTGGGGAATACCATTTGTGGTTTTGTGGAAACCAATGGTATTGACCAACATGGTTTAGGTACTTTTCCCTCCTTTTTCCTTTTTTGAATATTTTTATTATTTTTATTCCCTTTTTAATATTTTTGGGAATTTTGGACCCTTTTTGAGGGTTTTTTATGTTTTTTTAGGAAAAATACTCATTTTGAGTGGAAAAAGGGGTGTATTAAGGCCTTTTGGTGACCTTTTGTTGGCTTCAGAGGCTCAAATGGTGGAAAAGTGGACAAATGGGTCATGTGAATAAGGGAATGAGCTAGTGAGCACTTTTTAGGTGTTAACAGATTGCCCCCTGATGTGTGAGGGCAGGAGCTCATCGTATGGCCGATAGACATCATAGTTCTTTTGTATTTTTTCTGGGGTTTTGGGGAGGAGAAGAGACCGATTGGAGACTGGATCCGCGGCCCTTGGAAGCTGCAAAAAACAAAAAATATTACATGGCCTCAATATGAATGAGGAATAATATCTGATAATGGATGAGGCGGGCATACCCATGCTCGTATCAAGACATATACATAACAATTAGTCACAAGAAGGGGGATCTAATACATAAAGAATCTACTGGTACATCATAATGGTCCAGAGGGGACATTATTTTTGGATGTACTCATGATCATGACATGACTGATCTCAATAACTGATATACTGGAATAACTGATGAACTGCTGAAACTAAAGGTGTCCAACATCTGTAGGGACTCAAAGACTGTGAGTCATCTCTGAGAATTAATGTAACTGTATACTCAAGGGAGTATGAAACTGGGGTATATCTGAATACTGTCGCCATGCGCAACCCGGATATCTATAGGAAAAGTGTAACTAGTTGTATCCATAGGTAGACTCTCAAGTGTGGAGGAGTCAGATGGTATCCGGGGTCTTCGACTAATAACTGAACGAACCAATGCCCTGTGCGAGTCTCAACGATGCGATCATGGTGTTGAAGTCGAGCATGTGAGAAACAACCATTTGGAGAGGCACCGAGGACTCTTCTCGAAATGATTCGTAGGCACTCATCATAAATGGTGATGAGTCCAAGACACAGGGACCTCTATGTCTATCCTCTGGAATAAATTTGGTTGTCGTCGATAGAGGGAGACCAGTAACTAACAAGGCAATGATGTTTCCTTGATAGGAGCGCGAGGTGTAGAACTAAAGTGTGGTAGTACTGATGGTAGGACTGACATACTTGTGGGGATGGGAAGTAACTGGGGTCATATATGGGAAGACTCAAACTTCCTTTGTTCAGAGCATGATGACATGGTTGACCTGGCAGCATAAGGAACTGACTTGTAGGTGTGGGTATCACTGCTTTTAAGGACTGAAGGGTATGTATTGACTCTAGGGGGGAATCAAGCTGATGGGTGCTGTCGAGGGGTTCTCAGGGTGACATACTGCAGAATACTCTGAACAAAGGCAACCAAAATGGGGAAGCTGCCATATGAGTAGACGTGATCTGTTGTGGCACCGAGAAGCACCATTGGGTCCTTCTTCGTAGTTTTAATGAGCTCCAAGAAGGTATAAAAGTGTGCTCTGAAATGGTACTGTCCTGTGGATTTGTGAGCCCAAGACTGTTCGTGCTCATTGGTGCTTTCATTTTTAAGGAGTCTGAAAACGATAAGAAGACTCTACAGTGGTTATGACTACTGTCCTGTTGGTTTTACGAGGCCAGGATGGTGATTGCTTGTGGTCGCTTTCATGTTTAGAGAGTCTGAAAGCGGGAAGTGGACTCCATTGGTGTTCTTTTTCGTAAGTTAGTCTCCAAGGCCCGAAAAAGAATAAAATGATGCAAATGGAGAACTCTTCTAGCCGATGTGACTAGAGTATTCCTTTTTCGTAATTAGTCTACAAGGTCCGGAAAAGGGGTAAACTTATACCAGGTAGACGCCCTTTCAGATACGTTTAGCGAGCATGAAAGGAAGCAAGGTTGCTCGGCGATCTTTTCATTGTTAGGAGTCAGAAAAGAGCTTAACAGAAACTCCCTAAGTGCCTTTTTCGTAAAAAGGGATTGCTCGACCCGAAAAAAGGGATAAAATTATACCGAACAAAAAGGGATTGATGATAGCGAGAAAAGGTCTCAAGCATCATCATGAGTGCGGAAAACTGGATCCGGTGACATAAAGATTGTCAGAAAGGGGCAACGGCCAATGTGGCACACAAACCGAGGTGATGGGTGACATTGGAAAAAATGTCCGAAAGACCTGGAGGTGAGAGCGAGAAATGATCTCAAGCATCATCACGAGCGCGGAAAACTGAATCCAACGATATAAGACTCGCTGAAAACGGACGACGGCCGATGTGGCACGTAAATCGAGGCGACGAGGGGGCAAGGAAAAATGCCCTAAAAAATTGGGCATGAGAGCGAGAAATGATCTTAAGCATCATCACAAGCGCGGAAAACTGAATCCGGCGATATAAGGCTTGTCAAAAACGAAGAACGGCGGATGTGGCACGCAGACCGAGGCGACAAGGGGGCATGGAAAAATGCCCAAAAAATATGGGCATGAGAGCGAGAAATGATCTCAAGCATCATCACGAGCGCGGAAAACTGAATCCGGCGATATAAGGCTTGTCCAAAACAGACGACGACCGATGTGGCACGCAAATCGAGGCGACGAGGGGGCAAGGAAAAATGCCCAAAAAATCTGGGCATGAGAGCGAGAAATGATCTCAAACATCATCACGAGCGCAGAAAACTGAATCCGGCGATATAAGGCTTGTCCAAAATAGATGACGGCCGATGTGGCACGCAAATCGAGGCGACGAGGGGGCATGGTAAAAATGCCCGAAAAATCTGGATGTGAGAGCGAGAAATTATCTCAAGCATCATCACGAGCACGGAAAAATGAATCCAGCGATATAACACTCGTCAAAAACGGACGACGGTCGATGTGGCACGCAAATCGAGGCGACGAGGGTGTCCAAAAAATGGACCTGATGAAAACAGGAAAAGGAAAGAACTATTATGAAGTTCTCGATGTGTTGATTCCAATGGTACCAACGGATTGAGAAACGGACGTCGTATGACACCGGAATGGTTGTTTGAAAAATGGTGGAATTTCTATAAATAGGGCGTGGGGCCCATTTGACGTGTCATTGTTAAGCGCGAGTTTGGCAGAGCAGTCAGAGCTCTTTCTCAATTTCTGGGAGATTTGACCGTTGTTTTTCGATTCTGCGAGTTTCAGGTAACTCTATTTGCCTTAGCCTTTTCAATTATGTCTTTTTTGTTTGGCGGCGGGCCCCCGAAGGCCGTGAAATTCCACGTTGACCTTCCAACGTGGAATATCGCGGGTTTCGGGTCTCTTCCCGCGATAAACCGCGCGGTGTTGATCTGTTATCCTTTCTCTCTGGATAGACCCGGGCTGGCGGTAATCTTTTAGACCAACAGAACCCTTAGCTCACTGGCCCTTTCGGCAACAGGTCGCAGAAGCAACCTGAAGTCTCACCCGAAGTGATTCTAATGGGGGGCAGAAGACTCAAGTGTCCTCAGCCAAGTTCCGAGGCATCCAGGGTGGTTAAACCCTCCTTGACTCCTTTCACAGAAGCTGTCTATCTCATTCCATTACTCCGGCTACGCCTCTGTCTTATCGCGGTATGCAGGGAATGCGATAAGTCTTTCCCTATGTGAAACCGTCTAGCGATACCCCAGATATCGTAGGTGCGATATCTTCCCCTTCTAGTTCCTGCGGCAAGCGAACTTTGACCGCTTCCTAGGTTAATAGGCGGTCTTAGCTATCCTTATCCTGGTACTGCAGTTAGCAACAACATTCAGCCTACAAGCCTAACCCTCGCTAATGAACTCGACCCTTGATATCTCGCACACGTAACTAGGTAGAACATTACTTTGCGCAATGTCTAAATAAACCATTCATACCTCATATTCAGTTCTTACTCGCACATTAACCTCTGTTTAACAATTATTTAGTTCGCAAAGAGGTTAGCTATGATTATCGCAATTGTTATACATCATTCAGAAGTTAACTGATGACCATGTACATTACTTATAACAAATTGAAGCATTCATATATATAGCACAAACACATGAATGAGATCAATGGCTACACAATTACAATAGTGCTACTTAGATAAGCACATTGATACTCCCAGGGCAAAGACTACGCCCAGGGGAACTGTGGTTCTTGCTTACAACTCTGGGGAATAAACACAGCTCCTTTCCACTCTTTTCAACAGGGGTCTTCTGGGAAACTCCACCTCAGTGGGAGCCCTTCTCTATAGACCTCTTTTCTCTTCTTGCCTTCACAGTGCACTCTCTTCCTCTCGCAATCCCTGCGGATTGCACTCTCTCAACAGGTCGGCCCTTGTCGTCTCAGGGATGTTCAGGCTTGCAACCACAAAAGACTTGACTAGCATCTACCTGATGTCTCTATCGCTATGTGGCCAACCCCTTATCCTATAAAAAGACTACTATATATAGATGGCCCGAAGGTCTCATCGCAGTTACAAAACTGTGGGCCTTATCCCAACAGTGACTCAACCCTAACCACTTACAGTCAACTGGCTGTACCTCCCTGGCCGCCTTCTGTCTCGTCGCCGCTTCCTGCAGTCCTTAGTCTTTAATGCATCGGCCCGTCGCTTCTTCTTGGTTCAAGCAACGCTGACTGTGGTCCTTCTTCTTTAATGAGGGTAGCTGAACCCTCTCTTCATCTCCGGCGCCTTTATTGCAGTGGTTGAGCTCTCCCTTCGGCCTCTTCTTTGTACCACATGCTTAACTTTTATGTACCTATCGCCGTGATTCCCGCCGGAATTTGTGCTACGGCGATATCTTTGTCTTACCGCCAAAATTGGTACTTTCTCTCCAAAATTAGTTATCCTTCCCAAAATTAGCAGCTTCCTAAATGCTGCGGAAGTTCTCTCCAACAACTCCCCTAACACTTACTTGTGGCTCGTCCCCGAGCCACTTGCAACAACAGCCTGATTCATCTGCCTAAGCTTATCCTTTGCTGCTCGTGAGATTGCTGCGAATTGTGCCTTAAGCGCTTTAATACTTTCATCCATGTGTGTTACTTCTTCCTGCGCTGCGCTGAGCAGCTCAGCGGTTACCAAGGAGTCCTCTGTGCCCTCAATGACTCCTTTACTTGAGGTGAAGCTTTTCACCTTTTGCTCCAGTTCATCAACCAGATGTGCGATTTTGCTTTCATGCGGGCTAACTTCGTTAGCCAGGTTGATCTGCTGTTCTCTGTATTTCTGCACCTGCTGCTGAATTTGTGTGATTTCTCCTTTCTTTCTTATCTTCGCAAGAGCACTCAAGCCCTTGTACTCTTCTTCAGCTCTTGATATCGCATCTTCATAGTGCTTAATGTGCTGATCGAGCTCGGCTTTCTGTGGGAGCTCCTCTAGCTCCAGCCATGTCTTTGATGCATCCTCCAGGATGGCCTCTGCTGCTTCCACCCGACAGTGCATCTGTGTCTGTACAACCCTGAAAGCTTGCACTCGTGCTTCTTGGATCTCCTCTGGAGTAGGTGGCTTATTTGCTTCTAGTGCAGCAATCCTTGCTTCGTATTCTTCCTCCATCTTTCTCTTCTCTTCATCTAGAGCCTTTGCTCTTTCCGCTATTTTTCTGATCTTTTGAGTTATTTCTAACTCAGGCCTGATATCGCACTGCGGAAGCTCTGCTGCGATATTCTTTAAAACAAGAGAGACATCCTGCTCTCGCTGAACATATTGCGTCAACTGGGCACTCTCTGCCTCATGCTGCGCAATGAGCTGCACATTGTCGTTAGACAGCAAAACATTTTGCTCATATGTGACTTGTTCTCTGTGCCTCAGCTCCGTGCCTATCTGCTGGAAAATTTCGTACAACTGATCCATAGGTACCTCTGGTAGGTTCACCTCAAGAGGATGAACCATCTGCACTTCCATAGGTACAGGGAACTTAATACTTCCCGGCGGTATACGAACAATGTTCGTGCGGTCCCTTGCAATGCTTTCTTCTCTGTTCTGCGAAGGGGGCTGCGAACTTTCTGCAACTGCAGTTGGAGCTGGCTGAATCTGCATGGAAGCAGTCTTCTCAGTGATTGCCTTCAACTCTCGCAGTTTGTTGTCGAGGCTGATGCGCATACGATCCTGCGATGACTGAATCGCAGCGAATTTATCCCGCATCTTCTCCTGTATTCGGCTGGCGATGAGATCATACTCATCCTCTGTCATGACTGGTGCCTGCGGTTCGTCGGAAGTAACCGCCTTTGTTCTCTTCTTCTTTGCTCGTACCGGAGAAGGGCCTTCAATAGCCTTTCTCTTAGAACCCATTGGTTCTTTCTCTTTGTCTTTAGGATCTACCTCCTGAACATCTTCTGGATCCTCAGCTGGGGGATCAACTGGAACTAGGCCAGAGGATAGATCATCATACATTTGTTTCATGTCCTCGTCGAAACAGTTCTTAATGGTATCCTCGACCTGCTGGACTTCCATGCGATATGGGCCGGGGGCCCATTCGTTATGTTTCCTGAATCCTTTGGGTCTGATGTAGGTTTTATCCCTGTCGATTTTAAATTCCAGCTTGGAGTGATAAAGATCAACGACCGGCGAGTCGACACGCGGAATCGTTGCGACGGTTTCAAGCAATAGCGTATAATATTCATGGAATACCATTGCGTTATTCTTGTGTTTCTCTGGGTGACTACTCGCCCAAAGATTGGAGTACCTCGACCCTCTGCACGCCCCTGGCGGCAGTTGTGGAAACTGCGAATTGGGCGGCTCTTTCCATCCAATGAAAGCCATAAGGATCAGCAGCCACGAGAAGTGGAAGCTGTGAAGTGGATCCTGCTGCGCCTGCGCACAGTCTTGAAAGAAACTATTTAACAAAAATAAACTCCAGTTGTAAGGTTTACCATTTATGACTTCGATCGCTAGGCGGATAACTGAGCCTGTGACCTCCTTCGGCCTCACCTTGAGAAGGAGTTTTCCGGCCAACAGACTAACAGTAAACCGCAAGGCGTCATCCTGTATTGAATTGACATCATAGGCGCGACCTCCTCTTTGCAGCTTGTACTCCGCAACCTGCTTGGTTGAGAGCCTGGTATCCTTTGTGGCGCCATCAATATTTATCTGGGGGTCGCAACCAGTCTTCGACAGACCGGTAATGCGGTGAATGAGGTCAACATTGACATCTATTCGGTTACCCAACCATAAGTAACCGCCATGCACGCATGAAAGTAGCGTCCGCACCACAGCATTGACCTCCGGGCCCCGTCCGAAGTGTGGGATCTCCAGGAGATTGAGCAGTCCCGACGGTACTAAATGGCTTACATGGTCCATGGGGACGAACTCATCGTGCTGCGTCCTTGGGTTCCTCTGAATCATCATATAACGATCGCGGCGGAATTGTGGGTACAGCGTATAATCTCTCAGATTATAATCAGTAAACTTAACAGCATGCATATTTCCCCACAAGTTACCTTCTTCCTTCACTCGGTTATCCAGCGGCGGGAGTATGAGTTCATATTTAAAGTCTCTTGGAAGGACGATCGCTGGCGCATTCTCTACTCTCGGTGGGAAGTATATGGTAGTGACTGTAACTTCTTCCGGAAGTTCCTGCTCCGGTTCTTCTGACTCTGTGCTATTCAGGGTCTCGCTACGTTCCATATTAGCTAAGGTTCTCGGCGACTGGCGTATGGTCGAAGAGCCAGCAGCAATTTTCTTTCCTTTCTCCGCCACAACTGAAGTCATAGCGCACTCAATTCCACCCCTTTGGAATCTCTGCAACACGTCTTCGAGAGGCTCGTCTGGCGCGAGGCGCCTTCCCCTGTGGTACTCTGGACTTCCTATGATTGCTAATCTTACTGCAAATCAGAGTCTGCAACTGTTTCTAGTTTCCCTGTTCGGAACTCTGCTAAGAATACGCTTGGCTCGGCTCAACTGCGCTCAACTCTTTTGGTGAAAATGACTAAGTAGCCCCGTGCTTTGAATAGAACGTGTATTTATCATCAGGCGGAATTTCAAATGGCAACGGACCAGTGACTGGACCCGTTGGCGGTATTTAATGCATAGACAAGACAGCACCCCGCGCCTATTTATTGCAAACACCGTTTGAAATTTCGCTGGGAAACTGTGCGCCGGAGTGATGTCGCATCGGATTTTCCAAATCTAGAAGAATCGTCGTACTGCTGCCAAATCTTAGTACAACAGATACTTGTCAGCCGTGCAGTTAATGCTTGTCAGATGGCGAAGTGACTAGCCCTCTGATCAATTCAAGATTTGATATCGCATCAATCTGTTTTCTGTCCTCTGCGATAAGATATCGCATCGTCTGGAAGTGGAAAGTGCCAAAAACTTGCCTCTTATCAAAATTATCGCAACCACCAGGAAAACTGGCTGCGAATTCTTATCTGAAGCATTTCCCGGTGTAGACTCCTTAGGGTGCGATGCTTCATTTCAACTACACTGAGCATCTGCACCATTTGCTTCCTTCCTGGGCTAGGGCTAGGAGGTGGCATGGCCTTCGCGATACAGCTTAAGCCGACTGCCATTGATCAGGGTAGGAAGAAACTCCCCACTCATAGTACAAAGTTGTATAGCACCTCCATCTGTTATTTGCTGGATTTGATAGGGTCCTAACCAATGAGTTTTGAATTTTCCAGGGAACTTTATAAACTTACCGTCATAAAGGAGTACCAAGTCTCCAAGCTGAAAGATTTTGTTCTTGATATGCCTATCATGCCAAGCTTTCTCTCGTGCTTTCTGCACTTTTTGATGGAATCCTGCGATAAATCTGTCTTCCTCCAGATTGAGCAGCTGTGCCAATCTCTCCTCTAAAGTATCAGAATCAGCCATCTCTGTAAGCTGAGCAATCCTTAGACTGGGTAAGATGTATTCCATAGGCATAACAGCCTCTTGTCCATATACCAGGCTGAAAGGTGTGTGCCCTGTTAGTTTCTTACAGGTGGTCCTGTAAGCCCATAATACAGCATTAACTCTGAGGTCCCAGTCATCTCTTTGACTGTTACAAATCTTTGTAAGAGCATGTTCTAATATCTTATTGAAAGCCTCCACCGTACCATTGGCTTGAGGGTGGTAAGGTGTACTCTTATGGTGCTGTATTTCAAATTCCTCTGTCAAGGCTTCTATGGTGCTATTCAAAAAATGTGTGCCTTGATCACTCATCAAAGTCACTGGGCATCCAAATCTAGTGATGATGTTTTCAAAAATAAATTGTGCTGCTGTAGCAGCATCACAATTCCTGACTGCTTTCGCCTCAGCCCACCTGGTGAGGTATTCTGTTGCTGTAATTATATATCTCGCACCAGTTCGTTTTCCTGGGGGGTTAATAGGACCCACGAAGTCTATGGCCCACTTATCGAATGCGCGTAGCGTTATCTGTGGTCGCAACGGCATTTCATCTTTTCTGGAGGGCTTTCCTGTTCTTTGGCAGATATCGCATGATCTGCAAAACTCTTTACTGTCTTTATGTAATGTAGGCCACCATAGTCCTGCTGCTAGGATCTTCTGAGCGGTAGGCTTCCCTGCGAAATGGCCTCCTGCGATGCCCGAATGTGCTTCCTTAAGAATGGTCTGTTTCTCGTGGGGCATAACGCATCTGCGCAAGATTTCATCTGGTCCTAACTTATAGAGGTGTCCTGCAATCAGGGTGAAGTCTGCTGCTTTCACCACTAATTGTTTCTTTTGTTGCTTGGTAAACTCAGGTGGTGCCCACCCTGTAGTAAGGAATTGAATTATGTCTCCATAATATGCATCTGCGACCTGGATGGAGAACAATTGCGCATCAGGCAAGTTGTCCTCTAAATTACTTGGTTCTTCACCTGAGTCTAGCCTTGACAGGTGATCAGGTCCTGCATTTAGTCTTCCTGGCTTAACAATGATTTCAAAATCATATTCCTGGAACAACAATAGCCATCTGCATATTCTTCCCCCTAACACTGGCTTATTGACCAAGTACTTTAATGCAGAATGGTCGGTGAACATCTTGAACGGGGCACCCAATAAATAGTGCCGAAATTTCTGTAAGGCATACACCATTGCTAACCCTTCTCTCTCTGTGGTGGTGTAATTCTTCTCAGCTGTCGATAGTCTCCTGCTCGAATATGCGATAGGGTGGTCAATACCCCCTTCGCCTGGTTGCGTGAGAATAATGCCCAGTGCGATGCCAGATGCATCCACATGAACATGAAAAGGCTTGTTCCAATCTGGAAATACCAGAATAGGTGCTGTAACCATTTTTTCTTTTAGAGCGTCAAGACTCTTCTGACATTCCTCATTCCATTGAAATTTGATATCCTTCTTTAATAATTTCTCCATTGGTGCGGTAATCTTGGCATAACCTTTGATAAACTTTCTGTAATACCCAGTATGACCAAGTGTAGTTCTCAGCTGCTTTACTGAGTTAGGTGCTGGCAAATTGACAATGATGGCGATCTTCGCAGGATCTACCATCAAGCCTTGTCTGCACACAATGTGACCCAACAACGTACCAAAAGGCGCACAAAATATACATTTTTTTAAGTTAAGGGAAATCTGGTGCTGTCTACATTTTTCAAAAATTAATCGCAGGTTTCCTATGTGCTTCTTGACTAGTCCAAATACAGTCCAATCATCAAAATAAACTTCTAGAAATTGATGGATGTATTCCTTAAAGACAGCAACAACTACTCTAGAAAAAATTGCTGGGGCATTCTTAAGACCAAAGGGCATTACCGTATACTGAAAGGAGCCCCATTCTGTCGCAAATGTGGTCTTGTGCCTGTCGTCTGGATGGATTCTTATCTGGTGATAGCCTGAAAAGCCATCAGTAAATGAATAGATTTCTTGTCCTCCAACATTGTCTAAGACTTCATCAGTGAATGGTGTCGGAAATGGGTCATGCAGCGATGCATCATTCAGTTTGCGCAAGTCGACACATATCCTGATGTCTCCTTTTGTTTTCTTTTCTTGTACTACCATGGGACTAACCCACTCACTTTCTTCAACAGGTTCAATGATGCCTGCTGCTAGCATCTTATCTATTTCATCTTTTACTTTTGCTTTATACCGCGGATTCAACCTGTATGGACGTTGCTTAACCGGCTTAGCGTCCTCCTTAAGCGGTATTCTCATGACTCCGAGGTCACCCACTATTCCCTTCATTTCTGTAAAGTTGGTAGGAAATAGGTCCTGATACTCATGTAATAGGTCTGTGAGTTGGCCAATTGTCTCATCATCCCAATAATCTCCAATAGAGGCAAACTTAGGGTCTGTTTCTGTGCCAATATTGCTCTTTCTAATCTTGATTGGTTCTGTTACAGCTGGGATTTCTAAGTGCGGGCCTTCAACTTCACGTGTACCTTCTGTTTCTGCGATATTGATACTGCGAGGATCTTCATCCTCATCGCTTGAGTCTTGTGCGCAGTTGTAACATTCTAGTGCATGTTCCATCTGGATAGCCCACTCGGGTTGCGAATCCGCTGGTAATGGGCAATCCTCAAATATTTTAGTCTTTATGATCTTCAAGGCCCGATCAATGCTTAGATGCTCATATTCAAAACTGAACGTGACCAAAAAGTTTTCAATCATAGTAGGCCATGAGATAGTTCCTTTTCTTAGCTCTGTTTCTGTATACCAATTCCTTGGAACTGTATCCAGTGTGTGGATAAACAAATGAACCCATTCTTCTCCTGGAATTTCTAGCCAACTCTGTTCACAGTTCCTAATGTGTGCTCTGGGATCACTCTCCCCTGTATATTTCCGCTGTGTAGAGTCTCTTTCTTTAGAGAATCTAATGCGCATCAATCTCTTACAATCATACCATGATGCGATATGTTCCTTGTGTGTGTACCACCATCTTGCAGGTGTGGCTCAAACTGCAAGGTCAAAAACCTCCATCCTCTGCTCTTGAGGAATCTCTTGTTCAAACTGCTGCAAAAAATCATTAACATCTGCTAATCCATCAAAAGTTGGAATATACCTGTTTTCTGTCCCAATCCATCGCAGTGATTTAGTCATGAATGCGCATCTGCGGATAGAAACTTCGTGGAGTCTATTTTGCCAATTCTCTAAGCCAACATCTGAATCTGATGTGCATGAACTATCACATCTCCAGCTGATATGTCCATCAGCTGTAGGATCAATGTAATCTGTCTGATTAGAAGTCATTTGGTACAAATTTTCCATGTTATGCACCTCCTCTTCTGCTTTGATTGGCTCAATGTAGCGAGGACCCTGTAAAGGGTCTAATGGTGCGATGACCCGGACTTGAGCATCTTCAAATGTCATCTGCCTTTTCTTTAAGTTGATAACAGCCTTGTTATCAAAAGCCCAATCAATACCTAATAGAGCTGGATAGGGTTTGGTGTCACCAATAATTTCTATGATCTCAAAATCGGCATATGTGTGAACTCCGTCGATGTCCACTGGGACATGCGATAGGCGACCCATCGGTGATATTCTCTGCTGATTAGCTAGTCTGAGATGGATAGGGGATCTGCTTAGTTTTGGACTTCCCATCTGTTCCCATGTCTGTTTAGTCAAGACATTTACTTCTGAACCTAAGTCTAGGATAACCTCATCCATTTCAAATGGTCCGATCTGCGCTGTGAGCCTCATCTCTCTTCCTGTCCTTGTATGGCCCATTATATGGTGAATGGTGCGCTGTGTATTGCTCACAGAAGGGCTCTGTTGACATTGGTCAATAACTTTCTGAAGTTCCTCTACAGCTTTCCCATTTCTTAGAAGTTTCAAACAACTCTGCAAGAAGGACTGTACACTCCCGGTCAATTCCTCTTCGTCACATCTCCCAGATGTGCTAGCCTGTGGTATCTGCGTAGTACTAACATCCTGCGGTGGTTTCCGTGGTATACCCTGAGATGGTAATAATAGTGATCTGGGCGGTGTTTGTTCAGCAAAGGAAGTCTTAGTTTGTTGAAATGCCTCCTTATTCTTCTGTAGATCAAGTGGGATAGGTTTTCCTGGAGCTTTGCGCACCCACTGCGTTCCTGTCGTTTTTTCCACGTCCTGCGATATGTTGCTTGTGGAGAGACCACTGCGAGTTACAATATTGACCCGTGGTTCGGTTTCGTTCTGCTCAGCAGCGATAAACTGGATAGTCTGATTGGTTGCTGGCTTGGTGTCCTTGATCTTAGCTATCAGTATGGGACATTCCTCTATTGTGTGGTCATAAGATTTACAATACTTGCACGTTGTAGTAGGGTTCTGACAGTCCCTAGCGTAATGTCCTGTGCCTCCACAGTTATAACAGGTGATAGTTCCACGGCCACGGCCAGATTCATAGCCTCCTCCGCGTCCTCGGCCTCTGAAATTTCCTCCACGGCCTCCTTGATTCGGATCAGTTTGTGCACGTACTGCTGGTCCGGATGCTTCTGACTGAACTCTGTAGAGGTCATGCTTCCTTTCTATCATTAACTCATAAGCTCTACAATTATTTTCGTCATGTCCCACAGATTTACAGAAGTTGCAATATAGGTTCTTTGGTGTCTGCACATATTTCTGAAGGAGAGGGCATTCCTGAGGACTGTGTCCTCTGGTTCTACAAATCTCGCACCATGGCCCCTGGTTCTGCATCAACGGGTTAGGAGCTCCACTGGCGATATAGTCAGCAAAGACAGGGCAGTTATCCTTACTGTGTCCCTGCGCTTTACACTTAGTACACCAAATTTCATGCGCAACCTCCTTTCCTTTCTTAATTTCATGCAGCTGTAAGGTGAGGTTAGCTAGCTGATTTTGCAGATTAGTGAGACCGGTGCTAGTTTCTGCTAGAGGTGAAGCCTCTAGTTTCATTGCCATTTCTAATGCTTCATCTTGTGTATTTAATTTCTGTTGCATTAGCGGAAGTCTGATGTGTGGTAATATTGCTGCGATAAACCATTCTTTATGCTGTTGAGGCGCAAGCTCAAAGCTTACCTGATCAATGAGGGTCTTGAATCTCTGGTCAAAATCCCAAACCGTCTCCGTAGGCAATTGTTTAATATCTTTAAGTTCTGCTATGCATTGTGACTCGGATTTAGGTTTTTTAAACTCTTTAATCATAGCAGTTCTAACCTGTGCAAGCGTTCTGTTATGGCCAGTGGTATACTTCATATACCAAGTTAATGCTCTTTCTCTAAATGTGGTGGCCAGCTGGACAATCTTGACATTATCATCTTGTATTTGCTTAATGGTCCATATGGCTTCGCATAAGAACCAGTGTTGCTCAGGGTCCTCCGACCCTGTACCTTTGAATGTTGGTAGCTTCATATCATCTCCCATTCTGTTTCTAGATGGTGGGTTCTGGTTTGCTGTATGACTACCACTCGGCTGTGTAGATGTGGAGGGTGTAGCGGTAGTATTTGCTGTATAAGAGCTACTGGACGGGGTTCCTGCGGGATTATTCTGAGTTCCGACTGGCTTTTGAGGAGTCCTAGGGTTCTAACTCTGCTGTCTCGGGTGATCTGTGCTGTCTTCTTCAGAAGAAGATGAATCGTTGACTCTATATCTTTTACCACTACGTGTATGTCCAAGATACTCGTAATCACTTTCAGAGTCTACTGACATTACAATATCATGCTACTATTCATCTGAGAGTATATCCAGTACTCCTTTTTCATATAGTAATTGCTTAATGGACAGACTTAGAGAATTTAGGTACTTACCGCGATAACCCTTGAAGAAGTACCGTTCTGCTGCGCTGAAACTCTTTCTCTGATCAACCGCGAACTCTGTGATGAAGCCTTCCAGCAGACTCGCAAGCCAGAAGTCTACTGCGCGTGAGATGGGGTTATCGACACCTTTCAAGGTCTGAATCAGCTCTGCTGTCCAGACAACTTCTCGATTCTTCTTGACACCGCTGTTGTCAACAAGCTTTGATAACCAACCATATAACTCAATAGCATAAGTTACGAAGAATATCTCGTGGAGATCTGTAAAAAGGTGCTTCTGTAGCCAAGCCTCAGTGCTCAGTCTAGGATTCTTGTTTTCTTTTGCAGCAAACTCTCTTTCTTTTGACTCAACCCACTGGTTAAGTTCTTGCTTGGTAGGATGCCAACAGAACATCAACTCAATGTGTTCAAACCGGCAACGGAACCATTTGTTGATCTGTTATCCTTTCTCTCTGGATAGACCCGGGCTGGCAGTAATCTTTTAGACCAACAGAACCCTTAGCTCACTGGCCCTTTCGGCAACAGGTCGCAGAAGCAACCTGAAGTCTCACCCGAAGTGATTCTAATGGGGGGCAGAAGACTCAAGTGTCCTCAGCCAAGTTCCGAGGCATCCAGGGTGGTTAAACCCTCCTTGACTCCTTTCACAGAAGCTGTCTATCTCATTCCATTACTCCGGCTACGCCTCTGTCTTATCGCGGTATGCAGGGAATGCGATAAGTCTTTCCCTATGTGAAACCGTCTAGCGATACCCCAGATATCGTAGGTGCGATATCTTCCCCTTCTAGTTCCTGCGGCAAGCGAACTTTGACCGCTTCCTAGGTTAATAGGCGGTCTTAGCTATCCTTATCCTGGTACTGCAGTTAGCAACAACATTCAGCCTACAAGCCTAACCCTCGCTAATGAACTCGACCCTTGATATCTCGCACACGTAACTAGGTAGAACATTACTTTGCGCAATGTCTAAATAAACCATTCATACCTCATATTCAGTTCTTACTCGCACATTAACCTCTGTTTAACAATTATTTAGTTCGCAAAGAGGTTAGCTATGATTATCGCAATTGTTATACATCATTCAGAAGTTAACTGATGACCATGTACATTACTTATAACAAATTGAAGCATTCATATATATAGCACAAACACATGAATGAGATCAATGGCTACACAATTACAATAGTGCTACTTAGATAAGCACATTGATACTCCCAGGGCAAAGACTACGCCCAGGGGAACTGTGGTTCTTGCTTACAACTCTGGGGAATAAACACAGCTCCTTTCCACTCTTTTCAACAGGGGTCTTCTGGGAAACTCCACCTCAGTGGGAGCCCTTCTCTATAGACCTCTTTTCTCTTCTTGCCTTCACAGTGCACTCTCTTCCTCTCGCAATCCCTGCGGATTGCACTCTCTCAACAGGTCGGCCCTTGTCGTCTCAGGGATGTTCAGGCTTGCAACCACAAAAGACTTGACTAGCATCTACCTGATGTCTCTATCGCTATGTGGCCAACCCCTTATCCTATAAAAAGACTACTATATATAGATGGCCCGAAGGTCTCATCGCAGTTACAAAACTGTGGGCCTTATCCCAACAGTGACTCAACCCTAACCACTTACAGTCAACTGGCTGTACCTCCCTGGCCACCTTCTGTCTCGTCGCCGCTTCCTGCAGTCCTTAGTCTTTAATGCATCGGCCCGTCGCTTCTTCTTGGTTCAAGCAACGCTGACTGTGGTCCTTCTTCTTTAATGAGGGTAGCTGAACCCTCTCTTCATCTCCGGCGCCTTTATTGCGGTGGTTGAGCTCTCCCTTCGGCCTCTTCTTTGTACCACATGCTTAACTTTTCTGTACCTATCGCCGTGATTCCCGCCGGAATTTGTGCTACGGCGATATCTTTGTCTTACCGCCAAAATTGGTACTTTCTCTCCAAAATTAGTTATCCTTCCCAAAATTAGCAGCTTCCTAAATGCTGCGGAAGTTCTCTCCAACACGCGGGTTTTAGGCTGACAGTCGCGATGTTCATCGCGACTGTGAGGTTGGAACCTGCGATGTTCATCGCGAGTTCGTGGGAGACAGTCGCGATGTTCATCGCGACTGTCTGGCCAATATCCGCGATGATCATCGCGGGTTTTTGTATGGAAGTCGCGATGATCATCGCGACTTTTGATGGAAAAGCCGCGATGTTGTATTTTGAAAATTTTGCCCGAGTGCTAAAAATTTCTTTGTTTTTTGGCAGGATGTTGAGGAGACCATTGACTTCATGGCGAGAGCGGGAGATAGATGATGATCTGATGGAGAGGATTCATACTGATCCGGGGGTACGGCAGACTCTGGCGGTGAGTGGACTTTTGAAGTTCGCTCAGATCCCACCAATGCGTTCAATGAGACGGCTCCTGAACAAGTTGTTGAGTTGGTGGGTGCCCGCAGAGGGTGCTTTTATGATTAGGGGACAGAGGTTGGAGATCACCCTCACAGACGTATATTTTCTCACTGGGTTGCCTCGTTTAGGGTCTGCCGAGGATCCCGCCAGGTGTTGATATGGAGGATTTGCTGCAGACCTTTTGTGTTGATGGGGCCATTTTGCAGAACAGCGCTTTGAGTCTGCGATCACTACGGGAGTGGGACATGAGGGATGTTGGGGCATGTGTGCTGCGGGTGTTGGGTGCCGCGGCGCCGCATCATTTGTCAGGGGGACAAACAATGATGGTGGACTCTGTGCTTCGGGGGACCTATTATGCTTGGGGTCAGATGTTTCTGGCTGGTGTTCGGAGAGATTTGGACAAGGCCAGTCGGGAGGGTGGAGAGTTCTGTTATGCCTCCTTTCTATGTTGTTTTTTCTTCGAGCGGGTGCCGACCTTGCGACCACGGGTGCCCATTCGTGATGGTCTGGTGAGCGAGTCGCGCATGGTGCGGTGGGGGCATATGATGCCTCGTGGCGGTGGTGGTGTCCGCGAGTTTTTTACGGAGGAGGTATATGAGCAGTGGGAACAAATGCCCCTGGTGATTGAGGATTACCCATATGCTGGCATGGACTATCGAGGCGACCCAGAGATGCCTCGAGCCCAGGGACAAGCCTGGGGTTTAGACGGTATGTTTTGTGGTTTGTTTTATACTATATCATGTGATCTGTTTATGATTATAGTTAGATATGTATATGATGGTTTACTTGCATTGTGCAGATGTTGGTCCTGTACCACTGGCGGACTACGTGGCTCGTCGGGGGCGGGCGGTGGTGGTCACTCAACCTCCTGCAGCGGTACCACCTCCACGTGGTGGAGGTTTTGCGGCTCGTAGGCGAGGGGTTGGCCCTCGAGATGATGCCATAGAGGGTGTCAGACAGACATTTGACATGATTCTAGCTGGACTCCCCAAGGATGGCTGGAGAGACTTGGACCGGGACATCGTGGAGCGTTGCTTCGGTGCGCCGCGTGAGTGGCGGTCGATCTTGTTGAGGACAACGGTTTTTGTGGCAGAGCACATGGATGGTGCTCAGGATGACCCGGCAAGGCCGGCTGAGAGGAGGATCCGTCTACGGGATGATCCAGCGGGACCAGCAGAGCGGAGAGTTCGGGCTCACCATGATCCGGCAGGGCCGGTGGAGGAGGCGCCAGAGGAGCTTAGGGATCCTGATGACTAGGTGATATTGTATCTGCCCCAAAATGCTGATGAGCATATGGGGAAGCACTTTTTTGTACGGCTGATGTATTTTTTGTATATTGGGTGTTGAGGGAACCTATGACATGTTGACTATCATGGTTTATATATATATGTATATATGTTTGGATTTATGGTCATGTATGCACGTGGATGCACTTGTTGTCTTTATGTTCGCCCGTGGAGGCATGTTATGCACGTGGATGCAACATTTTGATTTTTTGTATATGCCCGTGGAGGCACATGTTATGCATGTGGATGCACATTTTGTTTTGGTATATGCCCGTGGAGGCACATGTTATGCACGTGGATGCATTATTTGTTTATGGTATGATGCGATTGGTGTGCCAGTCAAGGACGTTGTTGGCCATATGGTCTGCTACACTATTGAGGTTTCTTGGGACATGTGTGAATGAAATGGATTCAAACTGTCTAACCATTTGTTTAGTCCGTAGGAATTTTCTGAAAAGACAGGGACCGCGTACTTGGTAATCGTTGTTGAGTTGGGAAACAAGGAGTTGTGAGTCCAAGAAAACGTTAAGGTGACATATGCTCATTTGGAGAGCTGCGGCCAGGAGACCGGTCACGGCATCATATTCAACCTGGTTGTTGG
Organism: Larix kaempferi; assembly: GCA_027924585.1. Taxonomy (NCBI): domain Eukaryota; kingdom Viridiplantae; phylum Streptophyta; class Pinopsida; order Pinales; family Pinaceae; genus Larix; species Larix kaempferi. The sequence goes on from BSBM01000104.1 coordinate 4,348,283, forward strand.
TGGCGGCACCTAAACACACTCCGTCGATGTGGATCAACTCATGTGAAGGGGAATATATTACCCAAGCTGCGGAGGCCAGATTGGGGGACCAACGGCTTGCACCATCAGCGAAACCGACGTAGCAGAGTGGATCATGTGTGCAAACGGGATCAATGGAAGGGGACGATCGGACAGAAGGGTATCCAGTGTAGATTATATAAATGGCGGGGTCAAGGCCAGGCATTTCGGTATCTAACCAAGTAAAGACATCAGTGAATTCTTGGAACAGTATTTTGTATTCTCCAATCCCATGCTCACTGTGGGAGGCTCCTAATGTAATGGTATGAAGGGCACCAAGTGGGTCAGAGATGTCAATGTGGATGACAGGAGAAATATTGGCCATGGTATTTTCCTGAGAGGCATCAGGAGCAATAGGAGTCTCGAGAATCTCTTCATTATTGCGGAAGTTGTGAGTGGTCAAGTCAGTTGACGAGGTTTGGGTAGTCGAAGAGATCATATAAATGGTGTTAATCTCTTCGAATGAGGATGATACGGGAGGGAAGATCTCCTCAATTGTGATGGGTGCCGTCTCAAGGTCCAAATTGTTCATCTCGTAGAGAGCTACTCTGTAATCTGGGATATCAGGACAGTGATGTGAGTAGTGGCCGTAAATACCGCATATCGCACATGGGTGGTTGGTACGTAGTGATTTATCGCGAGGCTTGGGGTTTGGGTCGAGTTTGACCACCGGGATGTTGGGGTCGTCGTCCAGCATTTGCATGTGTTCCTGTAATGCAGGTAACTGTGGACACTGATGGGTTGGATGGCCTAACTCATCACACAACGAGCATTTAGGAGGAGCACGGAACATGGGGGGAGGTTTAACTGCCTTGGGTGGGGGTACCGCAGTGTATGGTTGTGGGCCTCTGCCCCCAGTGGGCTTGATGAGAGGAGGGGGATTCGTCGATGATGAAGGGGTAGTGATACCGGGAGGTGGTTGGGTAGAAGTAACAATGGGTTGCACCGGTTGCAGGATGACACTTGGTGTCGACGGGGCAACGGGAGGCGAAATATACCACACGGGTAATCCCAGGGTTAACCCGGGGAGATTAAGGGTATCCATAACCGGGGCGCTTACTACGCCCGAGGGAGGGAATAGAAAGGGGATGGTGTGGATGGGTGTAACATCGATGTGACTAGGGACCAATGGTGGTTGATTACCAGGTGTTTGTGGATTGTGGGAAAGAGTACAGAGGTTGGCGACGTGAGTCTCCGGTGACGGTGGTGGAATGGACTGGAATGTAGAAGTCATCGGTGCGTCGGAGTAAAGTCCAGGTCCCACTGAGGAAATGAATGAGGTAGTTGCACCACAAACGGGTTGTTCAACCATGGGGAGAACATTTTCAGGTGCAGCAGGGGCCTTGGGATCGTAATAGGTGAGTTGGTCGACCTTGACCACGCGTCCCTCATGGGGGAACTGCATGGTACGAAAAACGGATGAGGCAACCGCCCGCATGGCATACATGTAGTTGCGACCAAGTAAGAGGTTATAATCGAGCTGGGCATTAATGACCTCAATGTCAATGAGCATGGTTTTACTCACCAATTGGACGGGGACATTAGCTAAGAGACCTTGGGGTTGAGTTGAACGACCGTCGTAGGCTCGCAACGCAGTGGTGGATTGCTGGAGAGTAGGGGATCCCAACTTCTGCCAAACGAATGTGGACATGACGCATGTGGAGGCCCCTTCATCGATAATGCACCGATGGATGACAAGATTCCGAACGGAAATGGAAACTTGGAATGCTAAGGTGGAAGGCAAGCGTGGTTCGGACTGGTCTGAATCGAATGCGATCAGTTGTGAATCATTGGGGTGAATAGCACCAATGGCAGAGAGCAAAGTCTTGCGCTACGAAGGACAGTTTTTTAAGACTTCCAAAGCAGACATGGCTGCAGGAGATTGGGCTTAGTCGTCTACAATGTTGTAATTCGACGCAACACGAGCATTGGGATTATTGTTGATGCGACGAAGTGGGAAGCGACATGCTTTGGGAGTGCCATCAAGTGAAGCCAGAGGTATACGTAATGTCTGATCTGTGGGATTAACGTTAGTGTTTTTGTCGGCAGGAGGGGATTCAGAGGTGGAGCCATATTGGTTCCGACGGGTTTGGAGGTTGGCATCGGCGGTTGACATCATCAACAAGTGGTGAGTACCTGAATCGAACATGGGTTGATCAGGAGCTGCATAAGTGATCTGTTGTGGTGGCGCGTTGCCCTGAGGGGGAGCTAACGGCTGAGTGTTCACTACACCTTGATTTGGAAAGGGATTTTGCAGCACCAGAGGTTGATGTTGAGGTGGTGGAGGGTTGGGTGGCGACTGAGGAACCGCTTGTCCTTGACGATGGGCATTGTCAGTCCAGAGTTGTCGAGCTCGCTCCAAATGTGGGCAAGTATGTGTGTAATGACCATAAACCCCGCAAATAGAACAAGGATGGTTTGTTCCGAGGTTACTATTTTTAGGCTACCTGGGATTACGATCCGGATTGCGGTTGGGAGGAGCAGCATTGTTATTTTGCGGAGGATTGGGAGGTGGAGGACCTTGCTGATGTTGTTGGTTATTACCGCGGTTACGTCCTCTTCCACGGTTCTGTTGCGCACCTTGGTTGCGCTAGTTGTTTTGGTGCTGGGGCTGGTTGTGCTGTGTGTACACTTTCCCTTGAGCAGTGGGAGGATTTTGGTTTGCTGCAGGTGTGGGAGCAGGTTGTGGTGGATAATAAGTCGGTGGGGCTGGAGGTGGACCAGTTACCTGCTGGGGTTGTTGGTAACCCTGAGCTATTGGAGGTGTTGGGTTAGCTGTCGCAGTTTGCTGCGGGTAATACATTGGTTGAGGTGCGGTTGGGGGGGCGTATGCCGGTGGTGGATGACCAAAGCACTGAGGTGGACATGAAGGTCCATGGGTATGGTGGTGATATGCCATGGGAGCATATGAATTGGTTTCTCCAGATTGAGATGTAGCCCGCAAAAGGTCGGGACCATGGCTAGGATGTGCAATGGAAAAGGGTTGGGGATGCGGGGTAATATGACCAATGATGCCATCTGCGGCATGGGATGCCCCCGGTGCATCGTGTTGGGATGAATCAGCTCGAGGGGCGTCTGGTATAATGGTATACAGGTAACCCGACTGGGCGTAAATGAGGTCAAACTGTTGGGCTTTGAGGATGGCCTCTTCTTCAGACTAGGGTCATTCGGATGCCACATCCTTCGCAATGAGAGGGAGGAGGGATTTTAGAAACCAATCTAAGAAGATACGGTCGTCTAACTTGATTTTGCAGAGGCTTCGGCATCGACGCCACTCATGAATGTGGTCAGTGATGTGGGTGGCCGTGTTCTGTCTGCAAGACAGTAGGATCTCAACTCCCACATCATAGCGGACAGGTAACTGAAAGAACTGTAGGAAGGTGGAGGCAAGGGAGGTAAAGGTGGCATGCGTCCCATGGGGCTGCTCGATATACCACTTAGCTGCAGAGCCAGTGAAGGTGCGCTGTAACAGACGGAGGCGGACAGAGTCGTCCACTATGGAGTTGGAGGAACACCATAAATGGAAGGACATGATATGGTTCTGGGGGTCCTCACCTGCCTTGCCCTCAAACTTAGGGATGTCGGAGGGGAGTTTGGTGGGCATGTGATGCCACGCAGGATCGTGTCTGATAGGATCATTGGTGAGCCTGGCTAAGTCTGGTAAGTTCAGACTCGCCATGTATGGTAAGCTAGCAGATGAATGTGGCGTAGAGATTGGGACATGACTAGTCATGGTGGTATGATGTGGGGGTCCAGTAGCGCCTAATGGTATGCTAGGTATTGAAGGTATGTGTCCTCCAATAGTTGTGGTCTGGTAAGGGCCAGTGTTTCCTAGTGCAACATGGGTTACACCGGGGTTAGGAATAGTAGTGGTGATTCCTGGAATCTGGGATGTGGTAATCAGAGGGGGTGTGACCCCTATGTTAGGCATACCCATAACAGGTGGTGGCCCTGTGTTGGGAATTCCTATAACAAGAGGTGGCCCTGTGTTGGGCATTCCTAAAGGAGGAGTGTAACGTCCCCAGCTTAACCCTATTGCATTAATATTGTAAATGATGCAAATATTGTCATTTAGTCATGGTGAGGAGCTCAAGGCCAAGGCCCCGCCACTGACTTATCATTTTATGTATCGGCAATTAGAATAGATGCATATGGTTCTTGTGCTAGCAGTGCATAATGTAAAATCGGACATCATGTAAATATGCAATTTTAATGAAAAAAACCCACAACCAGCTACGCAATGCAACAAAAGAGACGGGGGCGCGATCTTTACAAGGAAGAGGGAGGGAAATTATTCAAACCCTTGAGCCAATGGTATTAATCCATGTGTCAATGAGGAAACCCATAAAACCACCAACTACCCATTTTGTCTCATGCACCCAATCATTTAATTCTCCCAAGAAATTGGTTAAGGCAGTTAATGCCTTGGAAATGAAGAAGCATGGGCAAGCCATTTTCGTGCATGGGCAAGCCATCAACCTGGAAATTCGTGTTTTGTCTCCTTGGGCAAGAAATCACCCACGAAATGGTGCCCAAAGCCATCCGGAATAGGCAGTCTTCACTCATTTCACGCAGGGGGAGCTAGCTGGGTCTTTCCCTACACATTTTTCATCCAAATCTTGCATTTCTCCATGCCTGGGAGTTCGTTTTTGCATATGCAGTAGCCTGGGAGAGGAGAGCCACGATTTGGGGACTGTATGGAGGTCGTTTTTGCCCCCGAATGTCCAAGGACATTTTTCTAAAAACGGATTGGCTTCCCAGGGTTGTTCCCCATCTTCCCATTTCGTTTTTGTGTGTTCCCACGTTTTTCTGAGTGAGTTGAAACCCCATCTCATGCATCCCACTGTGGAAATCGTTTTCCTCATGCCCAGTAATTGTGGTTTTGTTGTTCAGTGCATCCCGTTTTAGATTTGAACCTGTGAGCAGGGGCTTCAAGAGTGGAAGAGGACATATTTGGCTTGATGAGCCCAATGGTGTATCCATAGATCCATGGTTGAGCCACTAGCCTAGTAACTCACCTCTGCCCACCTCTTAGCAGCCTGAGAAACCCAACTGCTAGTTGGCTTGGCTGATTCTGGCATACCTTTGGCTATGTGAGAGCCTGTTTCCCCTTTACCTTGTGGAGATCATGCCCAGCTTGGGGGTGGCAGTGGTGCCGAGAGATTAAGGAGCACACTGGCCTACGGTTGGGTGGAACGTTGCAGAAGCGTAGCTGGTTGCTTGGGATTACTTGGGTTAAAGATAAGTATTTTCATTTGCTATTTCTGCAATGTCTACACTTAATGGCTATCATGAAAATGTTGGATGTGTGTTAATTCTGCACATGACTTACTTCCGCTGTGTTTTTAAAAGATTTATGCATCTTCATATCTCCATTTAGTATGTGATTGCTCAGGAAATGAGTTTATGGGGCTGGATGCCCAGTTTGGGATCACGATCCTCTCCATTGCACTAGTATTATGGGAGGGGACGTGACAGAATGGTATCAGAGCTGCGTTGCAGCATTGGGCCTCTATGGGCCAAATCTGATAAGCAATTACAAGAAAATTGTTGTCTTATGAGTTTTTGAAAATTTTGTTTTAAAGTCTATTTTTGAAAAAAAATTGGTTTAAAACTGTTTCGGAAAGAATTCCCGAATGCCTTCCGCAACTGCGGAAGCATTCGGCGAATCGTTCCGAAATTTCGGAAGCGTTCCAAGAATTTTTCAAAAATTTGCGAAGGGAAGTTTTTCGGAAGGAATTCCCTTCCGAATTTGCGGAAGGAATTCTCTTCCGAAATTGCGGAAGGATTCCGCGAACCGCTCCGAAACAGCGGAGAAAATTTTTGTAAGTGAAAAATTTTCTAAGTCTCGGCGTCGAACGGAAACTTTTTCGGAAGGAATTCTCTTCCGAAATTGCGGAAGGAATTCTCTTCCGAAATTGCGGAAGGAATTCTCTTCCGAAATTTCGGAAGGATTCTGCGAATCGTTCCGCAACGCGGAAGAGTTCGGCGAGTCGTTCCGCAACTGCGGAAGACTTCGGCGAATCGTTCCGAAACTGCGGAAGACTTCGCGGAATCGTTCCGCAATTGCGGAAGCATTTCGCAAGTCGTTCCGCAAAAGCATTTCCAAAAAACCGCCCGAAAACCCCGGAAACATTCCGCGCAACGGCGGAAGCATTCCGCGAACGGCTTCGAAGCTGCGGAAGCCTTCGCCGAATGGCTCCGCAACTGCGGAAGCCTTCGCCGAATGGCTCCGCAATTGCGCGAGCGTTCGGCAAATCGCCCCGCCATTGCGGAAGCGTTCGGCGAACTGCTCCGCAATTGCGGAAGCCGTCGCCGAAGCACCCCGCAATTGCGGAAGGCTACGGCCAACCGTCCCGCAGTTGCAGGAGCATGCAGTGAACCACCAGTTGTGGAAGCCTCCAAACTATCGCCCCGCCTAGTGCGGAAAATTTCAGCCTATCGCTCCACTAGTTGTGGAAGCCGTCGCCAAACCGCCCCGCAGTTGCGGGAGCAATCCGTGAACCGCCCATCGCGGCAGGATTCAGCGAACTGCCCGTTGCGGCAGGATTTCACGAACCGCCCGATGAGGTGTGATTCCTATAAAAAAAATAAAAACAAGGGGGCAAGCCCCCTTGACCCCCTTTCTTTTTCCCCCTCATGTGTCTTTGTTTGTGATTTGACGAATTGTTAGTATGGCATTCTTCCCACGTGCATGAAGTAATTTGTGAATTTCAGAGAATATAATGCAACTGTGTAAAATGTGCAGAATGGGAGTGAAAGTTGTCATTTTTGAAAGGATGCAATTCCCGCACCTGATGTCAGAATGGAGCATGAAGACAGGCATTGGAAAGCTTGTCCAGCAGGGAACAATGATGCATGACCAAAGTTTGAATGAGGTCTACATATATCGTAGATATTTCGTGCAGAAGAGTGCCAGCGGCTGTTTTGACAAACAAATCTTGTTGTCGATATGGGTAAATTTCTACAATTGCATGATATGAAAGAGGAATTCCATGTTACGAAGAGGGACCGAAAAGGGAAGAATTCCTTAAACCCCTATTCTGTTATTATACTTATAATTAGGAAATTGTCATATGGCATAAAAATGTTAGAAATGTAAGGAATTACATAGAGGTATATGCACTAGATGGCATCTTAACAAATATTGCATAGTGCATATGAGAAATGATTGTGCATAAGTGGGATATTGCATATTGGTAGAATAATGGAGTCTGCTTATGCAATGAACCATTAATGGAGAATATTGTGATTGATAATCACTATTGATGTTGGTATTGGTTGTAGGACCAAAGATAACAGAAGAGCATGGCTAAATGTGTCGAGGATGTTGTTGTATGAATCCAAACAACCTTATGCGGAAATGATGGTGCAACAAACCTATGATCACGAGGTTGGCAAAAGGATTGTGTAGCATTGGTAAGAGGCCAACTGGTCAGGTAACATCAAGTGATGTAAACGATAGCCATACGGGTAATGGTTATTGGTGCATAAATTGCATGAATGTTGAGAGGGGATTTGGTAAGATCTCTTCAACTATGTTTGAGCTATGTTGAGCTAATTTGCATGTAATATTGAATATCGACTGGGGCTGTTAACCTACCAAGCTTGGTGAGGTGTGGGTAAGTGAAGAGGATGACCCTTACACCCTATGACTGTTTAGAAATCTCAATGCATTCATGTGAATTTATATCATGCCACGTGTATGATTGGTTATGTGCTTAATAACCCAAGCAAGTGAGGACTGGTGGTCCTAATTATGGTAATGCAGGTTATATGAGATAGTCATGTTTCGATCATAATATGCTTGAATGCATAGTACTCATGAAACAATGCAAGGTAGCATTGAGTAGATGTGCATTAAGAGATTTTATAAATCTTGTGATGCATTGTATGAATGCATAGGGATGATACATATGTCATTGCAAAATAAATAATGAATGAAATGATGAATTAATGATAATTCTAGGACCATTTCATGGGATGTTATGAATGCAGAATAGTAAGTGCATGAAGATCCCAATCATGATCGATGGGCTGCTAGAATGCTCTGTGGAAGGACAGAGTTGTATGAATGATATGACTGTGAAATTTGATCTAGAGTTTATGAGAAGGAATCTCATGGTTGAGAGCTCTAAGTTCTGTTAGTAAGAACAGTTGTAAATCTCATATTGGTAAATATTTCGGATTTGAAATTTTGCTAATAATTGCTAATGACTGTTTGGATTATATGAAAATGTGTCAGGAGGACATGCTGTAAGTGGATGCTCATGTATGGCAGCAGGCATAAGACCATAACGGGCAGAGTGGTGTCCCTTACAGGAGCCAAACAATATGAGGATAGCCTCATGGATAAGAAAACTAATTTCTGTAGGAGACAGAATTGTAAATTCATATTGAATTTATTTATGACTGCTATTGATTGGTTATGGAACAATCGTGTTTGAAGCTTATTGCTAAATGTTGCTGACGGTTTGGCTATTTGATAAGTGTGCCAGGATGACACATTGCAGGGAGATCATGTGTGATGGCCTGCAGAAGCCAAACCAGATGGAAAGACCCCATGCTTTGGAAATGGGTTTCGGGTGAAACGCCATTGATAATGTCTTAGCCAAACCGCATGACAGTAAACCATGAAAGTGAGATGGTAACGCTATGCCCAGAAGGCATGTGAGACAAATCTGCAAACTGAATGAGTATTCCATGACCCTAGACAAGAACATGCACGTCTAAATTATTAGGGTTAATACGCAGAGCATGCTCTATCTTATTTATATCATTGCAGATTGCTTGAGTATGATTAGGGCCTACATGACGCACATCGGAAAGGGGGTGCACACCTTTTCTGGTGCTGGGTCATGATAGGGTTTTCAATATTGACTACACCCTAAGGGAATGGACGCATTCCTGGTGTTTCAATACTTGGTAGTGAATGATATGGAATGTGGTTAAGAATTGAATAGCAATACTGATGAGCTTGCTTATCCTTCTTGTGTTGTCATCCTACACAGATGCAGATTGATACTGCACATTAAAGGGCAAAGTGAAGAAGGGTACGCAAGGAGACTGTATGGGAATTGGCAACCTTTCTATGCTCACGTGAAATATTACCAGAAGGGATGGACAATCCCGAAGAGCTGTGTAATAAGGGAAGGTATCATCCTTGTGTGAGTAGGGGTCATGTCAACCCACAGTCAAGAAAGTCACCTATAAAGTTCCTAAAAGGGACCATTCATTTGCACAAAAGAAGGAGTGGCGTCCTTGTATAAATGAAGAGCTGATGTGTGTGAAAGGTTATGGTGCAAGAAGGCGTGGTGGCATTGGTAAAGGCATGAAATCTCTATTGGGTCAGCAGTGGGAGGGCGGGCGCCGATGACTGACTGAAAACCCTGAGATGCCTATTGGGTCAGCAGTGGGAAGGCGGGCGCCGATGACTGACTGAAAACCCTGAGATGCCTATTGGGTCAGCAGTGGGAGGGCGGGCGCCGATGACTGACTGAAAACCCTGAGATGCCTATTGGGTCAGCAGTGGGAGGGCGGGCGCCGATGACTGACTGAAAACCCTGAGATGCCTATTGGGTCAGCAGTGGGAGGGCGGGGGCCGATGACTGACTGAAAAACCTGAAATCTCTATTGGGACAGCAATGGGAGGGCGGGCGCCGATGACTGACTGGAAACCCTGAGATACCTATGGCTCCTTAGTAGAGCCTTGACCTATGATGGTCAGTAGCCCAGTATCCTTCCATTGGTCGATGACCCAGACGAATGTGCGGGCTCGACACTGGAGAGGGCCAACCAGGTATGGGACTGGTTGGGCACCACCAAATGCTTGGTAAATCCAGCCGATGGGGAGGCGTACTGGTTAAGCATTAACTATATCCAAGTCCATAGGCGATCCCAAGGCTTGCAGAAGCGAAGCAGGATCCTGTGGACCAGAGGGGAAACGCACAATACAGATAAGTATTCGTTTTCATTTATGTCTTGTTTGAAATAATGAAGATTACAGGAATAAGTCTTCTAACAGCTAAGTTGATACACTATTGTTTCTTTGTTGGAAACCCTGGTCATTGCAGGAAGGCAAGACCCTAAAAGATTATGAATTGCTGGTAAATCCAGAGAGTAAATGAGTGGGCGATATAAATTGCTGGTGAATCCAGAGAGTAAATGAGTGGGCGATATAAATTATTAAGAAATCCAGGGAGTAGCTGGTTGAACGCTATAAAGTTCTTAATAAGTCCAGAGAGTGACTAGTTGGGCATTAACCACTTGATATGGTAAAGCAGCGTGTACACTGGCCCAGCACCTCTTAAAACAATTGATAAAACCAGTCAGTGTACTGGCATGGCATTGCCTATTCGAATGGTTGTGGAGTAGCCTGCGTGCTGGCCCAACATTCGTTGTTGTATCCACGGAAAATCCAATGCTTGGAAAGCGAAGAAGGATCCTGTGGAGTAAAGTATCCAATACATATAAGTATTCAGTTACCTTGCAGCTTCTTACTCATGAATATACGTGTGTATATGATTTGGTTATGATTTCCTAAAATTCTTGTTTAGAGAAAAACCCTATGAAAATGAACTAAACATGTGAATTAATTCAATGTTTGAGTGTAGGTATTGCTGGAAGCCAGGATTATGAAGGCATCCTAGAGATGCATGTGGACATGTGACCATCCTAAGGAGCCCCGTATGAGCAGTAATGATAAATGGTGCTAGTGGATACAAGTGGATCCTGGCAACCCAAGGTTCTGTAGGCAATAATGGGAAGGGTGCCCTAGCCGAAAATCCATATGCAGACCTTAGACACTAAGTGTCATAGCCAAGAAGGGAAAGTCAAAGCATTCACATTGAAGTGAAAGAGACTAAGGAGCATGAAACCACAGCGGTGGTGTAGCTCCATTATAGAACAGGACTAAGAGGGAGAAACCCCTACTCTTCTCTTTCCTTTTGATTAATGCATTGATAAAACAAAAGATTGTTGAGTGCATATCATGGCTGAAAATAGATTGTGTTTAATTGCTTGAGATGAATTGTGAATGCTAAAATAGTAAATTCCCTGTGAAAGGATGAACATGAATGAGTTCATGTGTATGTTGGGAAAGCATGAAAAGTGTGAAAGTCCCATGAAGAAAGCATGGAAATTCCATGTCAATTAGGAAAATAATTGACTAATCTTAATGCTTATGTTATGCTTGCCCTAACAAAGAATTCCCATGATGAATTTCACAGGTAAGAAAGTGAAACAATTGGTTGCGGCCGGCACAAGAAAGTATTGCTAATAAGCAAAGTGTGTTCAGTTGTGCCCACTGACCATGGCAGCAGACCGAGGGCTCTTAAAGTTGGCTGAAAGTCTTCTTCAAACAATTGCCAGGACCCAAGAAAATCTTGGGGAGATGCTCAAGCTACAGAGGCAACATAATGAGATAAACCATGAGGCTTTGCGGGACTCTATTCGTCTACAAAAAGAGGTAAAAAGCATTATGGGAGCAATCAGCAAGGGAAAAGAAAGTGGATCAATGGAGAAGCATTCATCCAACTGTCCGAGTAAGAAACGTTCCAAGTGGGAAGACTCAAAGGAAATGGATCGGGAAAAGGTAAAGCCGCCAATGAAATGTTGGGGATGTGGAGGGAATCATTGCCTTTGTGACTGCCCAACAAAAGAATATCAAGAGGGCAGCAACCGCAAATTCTCCAAGTTCGTGGACCAGTTGGAAGGAAAAGAAAAAGAAGGAATTGTTTTGGAACGATGTCCTCATGAGAAGTTAGAGGGTCCTAGCCAGCAAGAGCAGTTTGTAAAGACCAAAGGACTCAGCCCTGAAATACCCAAGTAAAGGGTGAAATGCAGGACAAACCTACTACCTTTTGTGAATTTTGGACATATGTAAAGTGGGTATCTATTTTCCGAAGTGTTGGAACACCGAGGACGGTGTTATTCCAAGGGGAGGGGAATGTAACGTCCCCAGCTTAACCCTATTGCATTAATATTGTAAATGATGTAAATATTGTCATTTAGTCATGGTGAGGAGCTCAAGGCCAAGGCCCGCCACTGACTTATCATTTTATGTATCGGCAATTAGAATAGATGCATATGGTTCTTGTGCTAGCAGTGCATAATGTAAAATCGGACATCATGTAAATATGCAATTTTAATGAAAAATACCCACAACCAGCTACGCAATGCAACAAAAGAGACGGGGGCACGATCTTTACAAGGAAGAGGGAGGGAAATTATTCAAACCCTTGAGCCAATGGTATTAATCCATGTGTCAATGAGGAAACCCATAAAACCACCAACTACCCATTTTGTCTCATGCACCCAATCATTTAATTCTCCCAAGAAATTGGTTAAGGCAGTTAATGCCTTGGAAATGAAGAAGCATGGGCAAGCCATTTTCGTGCATGGGCAAGCCATCAACCTGGAAATTCGTGTTTTGTCTCCTTGGGCAAGAAATCACCCACGAAATGGTGCCCAAAGCCATCCGGAATAGGCAGTCTTCACTCATTTCACGCAGGGGGAGCTAGCTGGGTCTTTCCCTACACGTTTTTCATCCAAATCCTGCATTTCTCCATGCCTGGGAGTTCGTTTTTGCATATGCAGTAGCCTGGGAGAGGAGAGCCACGATTTGGGGACTGTATGGAGGTCGTTTTTGCCCCCGAATGTCCAAGGACGTTTTTCTAAAAACGGATTGGCTTCCCAGGGTTGTTCCCCATCTTCCCATTTCGTTTTTGTGTGTTCCCACGTTTTTCTGAGTGAGTTGAAACCCCATCTCATGCATCCCACTGTGGAAATCGTTTTCCTCATGCCCAGTAATTGTGGTTTTGTTGTTCAGTGCATCTCGTTTTAGATTTGAACCTGTGAGCAGGGGCTTCAAGAGTGGAAGAGGACAGATTTGGATTGATGAGCCCAATGGTGTATCCATAGCTCCATGGTTGAGCCACTAGCCTAGTAACTCACCTCTGCCCACCTCTTAGCAGCCTGAGAAACCCAACTGCTAGTTGGCTTGGCTGATTCTGGCATACCTTTGGCTATGTGAGAGCCTGTTTCCCCTTTACCTTGTGGAGATCGTGCCCAGCTCGGGGGTGCCAGTGGTGCCGAGAGATTAAGGAGCACACTGGCCTATGGTCGGGTGGAACGTTGCAGAAGCGTAGCTGGTTGCTTGGGATTACTTGGGTTAAAGATAAGTATTTTCATTTGCTATTTCTGCAATGTCTACACTTAATGGCTATCATGAAAACGTTGGATGTGTGTTAATTCTGCACATGACTTACTTCCGCTGTGTTTTTAAAAGATTTATGCATCTTCATATCTCCATTTAGTATGTGATTGCTCAGGAAATGAGTTTATGGGGCTGGATGCCCAGTTTGGGATCACGATCCTCTCCATTGCACTAGTATTATGGGAGGGGACGTGACAAGGAGTGTCCGCCATATTAGGCATACCTAGGGGGTGGTGGTTTCCATGGATGGCACCGCAGTAGAAGGGTTGATGGACGTCTCTCCTATGGTGCTGGTAAAAAGTGGGTCGAATGGTGTTCCAGCCATAAGGTTGGTTGGGAATAACTCTATGGGGTTTTCGGATTCTGCCTCAGAATCAGATGTGAAGTGAGGCGTGTCAGAATCGGATGACTGTATGGTTGACCGACGATGTGTCGAGTCAAGGGATAAGGCTCGGCGTCGGTGACGTGGCGAGCCAAGTAGACTGAACTCTGGGAGTTCGCCCTGAAGACGACGAGAGCGTCTAAAATTCTCAATGGTGATAAATAAGTTTTTGTGTAAAAATCTTATGTGTAAAAATATTATGTGTAAAATGGTAATGTATAAAAAACTCAAAACCCTAATGCAACCAAGGGTGCAAAAAGGGGAGTGAAAATGAAGGCTCTCAGGCCAAAAAATCAACCTCAAAAAAGGCACTTATTATAGCAGCTGTGCTATAATAAGTGGAGGGATGCAAAAAATGGTCAGAGTACCAACATGCAAACAGCTTCTATAAAAAATAGGTGCGACTAAACCAAAGGTGGATTGTATCATGCAAACACCTAACTAAAAGTATTGTGAACCAACAAACGATATTCTCTGCAAGGTGATGAAATCCAAGTCAGACAATATTGAGTGTTGAGTCAACGGCTAGATATCCCCCTACCGGGAGGGACACCAGGTAATCAATCCTAAAGAATGGCAACTAGGATACTCCGTTCATGACACGTCGAGAAAAGGTAAATCTGCCGTTTGGTCCTTTTACCGCAATACCCCCATACAGAGATATCCCGAGAACTGCGAATGGTAGCCCTTCGGTTACTGAATGGATTTCGGTATTCCACTCAGGCTTCTGAAACCATCCTCGCGACTTCAACCCTCTTAGGGGAGAGGCCTTCCCATAAACCAGTTGTGACCGTGCCAAAAAATACTAGGAGATTTTGGTTCCCTAATGGACAACTTCTATGTCTCAAATGTAATAATTGAGGGGTGTTATTGGAACACCTATCCCCTCAATACTACCTAGCTACAAAGTTCTTTTAAGGTTCCCCAAGTGGGGTTAAAAGTTGGTTGAAGTTAGGGTAAGTTTTAAGGCTCAGTTTAAATAATGTGTTTGAGTGGGTGCACGTGTGATATTTTAAACTGAAATTGAAAAAGTAAATGCTAAGTATTCAAAAAACAAAGAATCTTTTGAAATAGAAAAGCAAATAATATGACTTTTTCAATAAATGAAAATTAAATGCTTTGCAAAGACTATTAAAAAAATAAGGGATCTTTTGAAATAGGAAAGCAAATAATATGACTTCTTTAAGAAATAAATGGATTTCTTTTTCAAAAAATGCTATGGGCAAAAATATCAAAAGAAGTAAACAGCAAAAATTTTAATCTAGATAAAATGCAAATAAATCCTTCTTTCAATTTTTGAAAATTTTTAAAAAGACTTTTTCAAAGGTGCATTCTAAATAGTAAAATTTTCCTATGGCTGTAAATAATGCTGGAATTTTAGTACTGTAAAATGTGCTATGTGGGCAGAAAATACAGTAAAAAATTAATTTTTTAAATGGATCGGCCGAATGGAAAAAATGGCATCGCGGGTTTTGACAGAATAGCCGTGATGGACCGTGTGGGTTTCTGTCGCACAGTCGCGATGGGCAGCGCGGGTTTCAGCCGCGAAGCCGCGATGTGCAGCGCGAGAATTCGTCACACAGTCGCGATGTGCAGCGCGGAAAATGTCCGCGAAGCCGCGATGTGCAGCGCACTAATTGGCCGCGAAGCCGCGGTGAACCGCGCGGAAAAGGGCCGCGCGACTGTTGGGCAAAAATCCGCGAGGCGAAAGCCGTACGCGGATGCCAAAAAATGAACCCGAAAATTGAGAATTTCGGGCTGTTAATGGCTATAAAATGGGCCAAGATCTAGCACAGCAATGGATCTGCTGTCTAGGGTGGCAGATCTATGAATTAAACTACCTAATACTATCAAAAACTAAGATCTAAAGCAAAAGTGAGATCTAAAGATTCGAAAAGCAGCGGAGTCGCCAAAAACTGTTGGCTTGGTTTTGCAACCAAGCTTAGTGCTATGGGCACCTGCTAACTAGTAGCAGCAGTTTCAATATTAAGCAAAAACAATAAACTAAATCAAAATCTAAACTAAACTAGCATGTGCATATCATAATAAACTTTTGAATTAAAAAACAAGAACAAAAAATAGAGAAAATAAATTTGTATTGATAATGAGGGCAAGCAAGTGCTTGCAATAGTAATACCTCCGAATGATGAAGATAGTTGAGAAGCTCCAAGGGTGAGCAACTCCAAACTCCAAAGGGTCCTTTCTCCAAGGTTGCTACAATGGCCAAAAACTCAAGGGAGATTTTGGCAGCATGAGGATAGGAAGATGGATGGATGTGAAATGAGGAGCCCCTACCACCTTTTTATAGGTTTTGGTGGTGGGGAATACCATTTGTGGTTTTGTGGAAACCAATGGTATTGACCAACATGGTTTAGGTACTTTTTCCTCCTTTTTCTTTTTTTGAATATTTTTATTATTTTTATTCCCTTTTTAATATTTTTGGGAATTTTGGACCCTTTTTTAGGGTTTTTTATGCTTTTTTAGGAAAAATACTCATTTTGAGTGGAAAAAGGAGTGTATTAAGGCCTTTTGGTGACCTTTTGTTGGCTTCAGAGGCTCAAATGGTGGAAAAGTGGACAAATGGGTCATGTGAATAAGGGAATGAGCTAGTGAGCACTTTTTGGGTGTTAACAGGGATGTAATACCCCGGTTGTTAAGCCCTAGACTTATGGCCTTTTATATGACCTATGGACTTATGTTATATTTGTTAATATGAATATGGACTTATGCTCATTTCTTTGATGATGTGGTTATGGACTTTGGAATTGTTATTATTTGTTAATGTTTTTGTTGTCATTATTGTCATTATTGTCATTATTGTCATTATAGTTCTCTTTGAATGATTGTTTCTATTAAATTAAATAAAGAATTGGCTAAGAAAAGGAAACTAAAAGAGTATGGGAGACCATGGAACTCATGGAATGAGGGGGAATGGGGGACATCCATAGCACCTTATAGCTTGTTGTTGGATGGTAATTGTCCATCCTAGTTCACTTTGTGCCTTGGTGACTTTAATAGTGTTGGTCACCCAAACATTGTACAACGGAACCCATTTTCGATTTTTATGAACTATGTGATAATAACATTTAAGGTAGGGATGTGTCTACACTTAATTGATTATTTTACCATGAATTAGGTGAAGTTTAAATGTCAGAAATGAACAATTATCTAACATTTACTAAGATCTTTAACCATTACGAATTCAAACTACACTTGGAAGGGAAAAACTTATACTCATGAATGGAAGGAAAATTGAATTGTTTCATTAATAGCAATGAAGAAAAGATACTTACAATATTGATTGGGATGCATCCATCCTCCTTTTCCTTGAGCTATCCTTCTCCATCCTTTCCTTTGATGAAGATGAGATTTCCAATCTCGAAATATCCCCAACATGCCTTTGCTCTTCCTTTTGTCCTCTTTTACCATGTCCCAAATTCCTTTGTGTTATAGTATTGGGAAATGGGAATCCAAGTTTCCACTTTCAATGTGGGATAATACATTTTCTTGTTTTTTGATTATTTTTACTCAAAAACCCACTTTCCATAGTATTTTCAGCATTTTGTCACAAATTCAGAATTCTCAAGCACAACTAATGCAATTTTGTGCATTTCTTCTCACTATTGACTGGTGGAGCTTAGATTTGAGCCTTCAATTGAGCAGTTCAATCACTGAACCTTGTCTCCTTAGGCTACCTATTTCTTCACTCAATCCTTCTGATTGTGGACGCAGTGATTAGATAAAAGAGGATTGTTCTCTTCTGTACTTGTCTTCCATCTTCATGTTGTGGGCGCATAGTAAAATATGCTTCTTCCCTTCACTTTGTTAAGAGTGTTAATTTGAATTTTAACAAATGCCCCCTAATGTGTGAGGTCTGAAGCGGAGCTAATGGATGAAATACATTATTTGTATATTGATACTCTTCCTACTGATACTCTTCCTATTGATACTCTTTATTGATCAAAGCAAGGATGAAAAAGGATAATCTCATGGGTGCAGGATTCAGGATAACACCTGCAAGTCAAACATATCAATTTCACAAATATATAATATCTTTCTAAGGTGCGCATACCCATGTTAGTAGTAAAAAAGCATGGCCACAAACAATACACAGTGGATCCATGTCAAGAGTAAATTTTTCAAAAGTGTAAACATGCACTTGGATGAGTGCGAGAACAAGGTCTTCATCGAACTTTTGGCATGGTAGTCTAATATTGCGCAACTCAGGAAATGCATTGATGAGTGATACAACTATTTTCTCAAGGTATTCAATACAAACCGATGATAGTACAAGTTTATATCATGCAAATAAATAAACTGATGTCGAGAATAATAAAACACCATCTGATTATCAGCCATTAATGTATATCGTTAATAGACGCGAAGAGACCCACCGATAATGATGATGGACTCTAAGGTACTGAGTACAAACTAGAAAGTGTGAATAGATGTTCTGAATTCAAACACTTATAGAATCAAATAATCAGGGGTCATTGATGTAAACCCATTTTCATTCGCGAGGAAACCTACCACTAATGACTGCAAGATCCAAGGTAATCCTAGGTTTCTAGATCCATTTCCTAGATGATGATTTGGTGTCGATAGGAATAGATCCATCGGAAGGAGGGAATTAATGCATCCCACATCAACCGATATGAAACAAAGATCAATAGTCTGATATAATTTGGTAGAACTGTGAGATCCAACACTGTATACTGACACAAGGAAGGCCGACATGATTGGTCAAGAATATTTGAGGAATGGCCGACACAGTTTGAACTTCCCTTGAACACTTAACACGACGCAAAATGGACACTTGGAAACATAGGACTCGAGTAACCCACCTTAATGAAATCCTCCAATGCCATATGCATTAACGAAAGCTCCATTGGTGACGGGAAGGATAACCCATTGGTGGAGATTTGTTCAAAATAATGGTACAGTTTCCTAAGAAAAATGTAGATGGTGTACTGATAGCGGATACCAAATTATGCGTCATGTTCAAGGGCAACAAGGACTAACTGTTGCCATTTTCTTCAATGATATAATATGAAATGATTCAATTCTCCCTCTTTTTGGATTTTTGTGTTTTCCAATTTTTAACCTTTTTCATTTATTAGATTGAAAAAGGAATAAAGCATGCTATGATACATTAGAGTAAATGAGTGTCTCAAGGGCATGCACCTATATTTCAAGGGCATGGGTTAGGCCAAGGAAAAGATACATATTGCAAATAAGGGCTGAGCTAGTTATGCACACTCTTATGGGTTTTTCCTCCATGTGTATGGGTTAAATATACAAAAGCAATGGTTTATAGGCATCATGTAACAAAAAGTGATTGCAAAGGCAAATATGCAACATAAGCAATAAGAAACGAAGTAGTTGGCATGGATGTTCAGGTGGATATTTTAACACATGCTTATGTAAAATGACAAAAAATTGGGAGCCCATCAGGATATGGTCAGAAATGTATGAAAGAGAAATATGTGGTCTCAAACTCCAAGTCATGATGGTACTAATAGGGCTCTCGGGCCTATGAGAATAACTCGGCATGGGCACCAAAATGGAAATAGGGTACTGAATAGGGTGTCCCATGTTCAGTAGGCCCTTCTGTCGGAATGGTGGAAAATACTTATATGATGGGGTAACCCACCAATTTCCAACAGGTTCGATCCTAAGGAAAATTTGGGTTGGAAAAGGTTCAAATGCATCTTTACGAAGGGATAATCTAAACCTATATGCAAGCTTCCAAATATACCTGATCAGATCAAGGAACATGCAAATAATGCTCCTATGCTTGGGTAGATTTAAACCAAGTATGCTCCCAGTGGCCCCACAAAATATGTCCTTAGGTGGGTGCAACCAAATGTTCACAACTTCAGGGATAGCTTCATCTGATGATAAAATATTGTCCAAGAAGTCATGTGAGTTGGGAGAGCTCACAACCCAAATGGGCCAAGTAACTGAATCATATTCCTCCATCAAGGGAAGATTTTGATCTGAATCTGTCAAATCTATTTGATTAGCTTGGTATGAAACTTCTACAACGGATAGGGGTGATCCAAATGCTTGTCATTATTTAAATGACATTACACAAGCTAAGGTCTCTTCATCTACTATGGTTCGAAAAATGTTCTTACCATGATTCATTACTTTAATTTGAAAAGAAACTTTGGAAGGGATCCTACATATTGAATGGTCTATGTCTGATGTGATTGAAGTCACATCGGATGGATCAACAGCGCCAATTGTAGACAATAATTCCTTTCTTTGTGCAGGACGACATTGCAATACCTCCAAGGCCGACATGGCACATGGTACTTGAGATAGGTCCTCAATAACATTACCGTTCTGAGCATATTGTATGTTAGGATTATGCATTGTTCTACATAGAACACCTTTGGGGGGGTGTGGTACTAATTCTATGGTTGGTTTCTCAATGGAGAG
The DNA here is from genome assembly GCA_027924585.1 of Larix kaempferi. Classification (NCBI taxonomy): domain Eukaryota; kingdom Viridiplantae; phylum Streptophyta; class Pinopsida; order Pinales; family Pinaceae; genus Larix; species Larix kaempferi. Next base: position 4,368,385 of record BSBM01000104.1, read on the forward strand.
AGAACCACTTGGCTGTGATACCGATTGATCTGATGTACTAGGAGAGACATCATAAGAATCAAGTATTGTTCGAATGTTCACCAGATGATCACACATGAAGACATTAGTAGTGGGATCATTGCCCCCTTGCGGGGGGGTTGGTTGGTTGCCCCCTGGAGGGGGTACCAGTGTCAAAATAGTGGGTTTTTATTTACCACCGCATTGAGTCATGTTTGGTGCATCTCTTTTCCCAGAGTTAGAATTTTGCTTACTCTTGTAGTTCTTCTTCATTCCTCTAAGGTCTATGGATTGGAATATAGGTATTTTAGAATTATGGTAATGATTAGCACTTTGCTTAGCCTTATACTTCTTATTCTTTCCTCTAAGGTCTATGGATGAGACTGTGAGGATGTTAGAAGTGTTGGAAGGATTAAAAGATTGTTGCATTTCCTGGCCAGTTGTGGGTTGTGAAGTATGAATAGAAACTTGTCCCAAGTGTTGGGTAATATGTTCAAGTTGGTTGATGGAATCCATCATACCATTGGAATGAGTTCCATGTGGTGGTCGAGCTGGATCAAACACAAGTCTTGCAGGTTGGTTCCAAAAATATTGGTTACTTCTTGGAACCTGACCACTCTGGAATGGGGTTAATGGTTGGATTTCTCCCTTGCGGGGTTAGGCCCCAAAAATATTGGTTACTTTATAGAACCTGACCACTCCATTGATGTGGTCCTTTGGTGTGATTAACATTCCAAGGTGGGTTTCCCCTTTGCGGAGCTTACCCCAAAAAGATTGGGTACTTCCTGGAACATGACCAATGGGTGGATTGCCCCCTTGTGGAGGTGGGCCCCAAGAAGATTGGTTACTTCTTAGATCCCAACCACACCATGATAGTTGTCCTTGGGCTTGAAAATCATTCCAAGGTTGATTGCCTCCTTGTAGAGGTTGCATCCAAAAATATTGGTTACTTCCTAAATGTTTTCCATTCCATGGTGGAACAAGATGGATGGACAGATTTCCCCCTTGTGGAGGTAGGCCCCAATAAGATTGGTTACTTGTTGAAACCCGACCATACCATTGATTGTTTCCATGGTTTAGATAAGCATTCGAAGGTTGATTGCCTCCTTGCAGAGGTGGTTCCCAAGAAAATTGGCTACTCCCTGAAACCTACCCACTTCATTGCGAAATGGGTTTGATAGGTGGATTTCCCTTAGGCATTGTGCTAGAATAAGTCGGAGGATAACCCCCCAGGGAATTTCCACTAATTTGTGGAGAATAACCCCAATTGGCATGAATGTTCCATGGTTCATTGCTTCCTCCAGGAATATTACCATTCCATGGTGAAGGGTTGCCCCCAGAAGTAGAATTTGGACAAGTGTTAGGTATACCAAGAGGATTTTGGTTTACTCCTTGATTTTTTTGACCTTGATTAGCCAAACCATATGGAACACCCATATTTGGTAAGGCACACCCAGTAGGGAACCTTGCAGATGAAGTGGACGTACTTCTGGGATTGGAACCCGAAACTGTCCCAAATGGCACTGAAGTGCTGGTTGAACTTGTGCTAATAACAGGTATACTAACTGTTGGGATTGATGTAGAGGCCAAATTGGAAGTATTTCTACCTCCAACAACTTTTTGAGGTTGCGATGACGTAGTCCCTTGTGCTCCTGATGAATCCATAGGATCACTTGTTGGATTTTGCATGTTATTCAAACTTTCAAAAAGATGGTTGATATAACCCAGTGACTCACGGATAGTAAGTACAACTGGTTCTGAAAGACTCATCAAAGGTGGAATTACGGGAGCATTTGTGTGATTTTTTAATGTTTCAATTTCAACTAAAGTAAGATCATCAACTATGTCTATATCCAGTTTGTGATGTGACGATGAATTCCCAAGGTTTGTTTGATGTTGTTCCTCTCGATTAATACTAATTGAGTTTAAAATTAGTTATGTTTCCAAGTCACTAGGATGTGGTTTTTGTATCTGTCTCTGCAATGTAGCAGGGCCTTCAATTTTTGGTGACTCAACTCACTGCCACCGTGACTGATGGATCGAGAGAGTAGCCACTTTGAATAATTTGAAAAAGAATGTGTTTAAAATGATATTCTTAATCATAAAATAGAATCAAACAATCCTAAGGCAGTATAGACTCATCAAAAAGAAAAAGTGTCCACACAGTAAAAAAGTCCTATGAATCCAAGCAAGCAGTCTACTTTTCCAAAGAACCAAGGCTCAGTGAAAAGATGGATTAGAGGGTCTTCCGAAACTAGTAGATGTTGAGGGATGTCAAGCCTCAAACAATTACTAAATAGCGAAGGTATGAAAAACAGTTACAATAAACTTTAATCGCCAGGGGTGCAAGTATTGGTTCTTGACTAATCACCCTCCCAAGGAGTAAAAGCTTCAAAGTATGTCTCAGGTACTGCAAGTGTCCTCCACTCACAATAGCATGTGTGATATCCTAGGAATAGAAACTAAGGTTACCACTTCACAATCGATGGTTGGGAGGAACAATTGTAAGTCTAGGAAAAATCTAATAACCAGGTATTCTAGAAAAGTGATGTCACCCCGAGGACTTGTCAATTACATAGAATTCCATGATGAGCTCATGTCCCACTAAACAAGCAAGAGGGGGGAAACCACCCTTACTTATTCAGATTGACCTTATGCTTGACGCATGTTTTAGATTGGTTCCAAAAAGATTGGTTACTTCTTAGAACCTGACCACTCCATTGCGGAATGGGGTTAATGGTTGGATTGCCCCCTTGCAGGGTTAGGCCCCAAAAAGATTGGTTACTTTCTAGAACCTGACCAGTCCATTGATGTGGTCCTTGGGTGTGATAATCATTCCAAGGTGGTTTTCCCCTTTGCGGAGGCTGACCCCGGGAAGATTCGGTACTTCCTGGAACATGACCAATGGGTGGATTTCCCCCTTGCAGAGGTAGGACCCAAGAAGATTGGTTACATCTTAGATACCAACCACACCATGACGGTTGTCCTTGGGCTTGAAAATCATTCCAAGGTTGATTTCCTGCTTGTGGAGGTTGCATCCAAAAATATTGGTTACTTCCTTAATGTTGTCCATTCCATGGTGGAACATGATGGATGGATGGATTGCTCCCCAACAGAGTCGCCAATATGATAATAGCATTTAAGGTAGGGATGTGTCTACACTTAATTGACTATCTTACTATGAAGTAAGTGAAGTTTCAATGTCAAAAATGAACAATTATCTAACATTTCCTAAGATCTTTAACCATTATGAATTCAAACTAAACTTGGAAGGGAAAACCTTAAACTCGTGAATGGAAGGAAAATTGAATTGTTTCATTAATAGCAATGAAGAAAAGATACTTACAATCTTGCTTGAGATGCATCCATCCTCCTTTTCCTTGAGCTATCCTTCTCCATCCTTTCCTTTGATGAAGATGAGCTTTCTAATCTCGAAATATCCCCAACATGCCTTTGCTCTTCGTTTTGTCCTCTTTTACCATGCCCCAAATGCCTTTGTTTTATAGTATTGGGAAATGGGAATCCAAGTTTCCACTTTCAATGTGGGATAATACATTTTCTTGTTTTTTGATTATTTTTACTCAAAAACCCACTTTCCATAGTGTTTTCAGGCTTTTGTCACAAATTTAGAATTCTCAAGCATAACTAACGCAATTTTGTGCATTTCTTCTCACTATTGACTGGTGGAGCCTAGATTTGAGCCTTCAATTAAGCAATTCAACCGCTGAACCTTTTCTCCTTAGGCTACCTCTTTCTTCACTCAATCCTTCTGATTGTGGATGTAGTGATTAGATAAGAGAGGATTGTTCTCTTGTGTACTTGTCTTCCGTCTTCATGTTGTGGGCGCATAGTAAAACATGCTTCTTCCCTTCACTTTGTTAAGGGTGTTAATTTGATTGTTAACACTATGGAATTATTATTCCACCTTATACATACTCTAGTGGGACCCTCTTGCTTAGTGCGCCCTCCTTGGGAGAAATTCCCTCCTTTTTATGTGTTTTTTTTTCATTTATGACCCCTCTCCCTAGATTCTAAGATCTGTAAGCTAGAATTTAGCTTCCACCTCCTCGATTTGTGCCTCCACCTCCAGAAGTGCACCCCACTCCTCCATTCATCCCTATTTTTGTGCTTACATGATATTTATGACCTTATTGGATCCCCTCTCTCACCAAATTCACCCTACTTCATGTTTTGTAACCCCCCATATGCATTAGTGCGCCTCCTTGTGTTCTTCATAGCTCCACTCCTTGGTTTTTGGTAACTCCTCCTCATGGTGCTAATATGATAAAGGGAATATCCTAATTGTTGGTTGTGGAGCCAGATCTTCCAGTCTCATAGATGATATTGTCTCATCTATCCACCCCAGAGGACTGTACACTCATGCCCCTAACTTGGGGCTGTTTTCGTCAACAGTTTTCGAGCCCATGGTTTTGGGTAACCCGTGGTATTTTCCCATTGTATCTTCCTTATAAAAGAAAGACATTGTAATACGGCTAGGGTTGATGTATTAGGTTTTATGCATTGTAAAGATCTCTAAGATTAGGAGAGAGACTATGTGAGACAGTGAAGAGGAAGGAAGTGCAGCGGTTGTGCTGCAGGTTGTATCCCTTCATTTTGCTGGACGGAATAATAATAAAGACTGGCAAATTCAATGTGGACGTAGCCCAAGTTGGGTGACCCACGATATATCTGTGTCTCTCTTGTAATGTGTATGTGTGATTATATTTGCATTTATGTTTATTGTTATTGCTCTGCGATCCTATTTTTCTAACAATTGGTATCAGAGCCAAAGGTCTATTTGGAAGATAAACCCGCGGGAAGCTAGGGTTTCTGGTTCGAGTGGGAGCAATGGCGGAAGAAGGAAAGTTTAAGGTCGAGAAGTTTAACGGCCAAAACTTTCAGTTATGGAAGATGGAAATGGAGGACTATCTGTACCAGAAGGATCTATTCCTACCATTGGGAGGAAGAGCAACGCAATTGGTGGCTATGAAGGACGAAGAATGGGAGGTTCTTGACAGAAAGGCTCTGGGAACAATATGGCTAAGCCTGGCTTTGTCGGTGGCTTTCAATATCTCAAAAGAAACGACAACAGAGGGTTTGATGAGCACATTGGGTAAGCTATATGAAAAACCCTCGGCCTCCAACAAGGTATTTCTAATGAAACGTTTATTTAATATGAAGATGTCTGAAGGTGGATTTGTTACTGATCATTTAAATGAGTTTAATACGGTTACAAATCAACTAAGTTCTGTAAGTGTGAACTTCGATGATAAGGTTTGGGCTCTTCTAATCTTGTGTTCATTGCCAGAAAGCTGGAATAGCTTGGTCATGGCTATAAGTAACTCTGTCTCTGGTTCAAACACCTTGAAATTTGATGATGTGATTGGTGTTATTCTTAGCGAGGAAATGCGAAGAAAAAGCACAGGTGAGACATCAGGTAATGCATTGACCATGGAGAGCAGGGGAAGACAAAAGGAGAGAGCAAAGAGCCAAGGTGATCGCAGCAACTCTAAAAAGGGCAGATCCAAGTCCAGATTGGGAAAAATAGAGTGTTGGAACTGTGGAAAGAAAGGACATCTGAAGAAAGACTGCAGATCTCTAAAGAAGAAAGGAGATGCACAGAAGGAAACTACCCAGGAAGCAAATGTAGCAGGTGATGTGTTACAAGATGCTTTGATTCTTTCGTTAGATAATACTAGTAATTATTGGGTAGTAGATTCAGAAGCTTCATGTCATCCTACACCCCATAGGAAACATTTTCATGATTATGTTTCAGTGATTTTGGACATGTTTTATTGGGTGATGATGAGCCATGTAAAATTGTGGGAATGGGTAAGGTATGGATAAAAGTTAAGAATAGAACTAATTGGATGTTGAAATATGTTAGGCATATTCCTGCTATGAAAAAAAATATGATCTCAACATGGCAGTTGGGAGATGGCGGTTGTCTATCTACATTTGGAGAAAAGTGGTGGAAGATCACTAAAGGATCAATGGTGATATCAAAAGGAGACAGGGTAGGTACATTGTATTTATGTCCTCATAATACTGACCATTCTATCTCTTTAGCTTCCACAGGAACAGATACAACATTGTGGCATCATAGGCTTGGCCACATGAGTGAGAAGGGGATGCAGATTCTCCACTCAAGGAAGTTGCTGCCAGATTTGAAGCAGGTAAGTTTGGAATTCTGTGAGAACTGTGTTTATGGAAAACATAAGAGAGTCAGATTTCTCAAGGGTTGGGAAATAGAAGAATAATGAAAAGTTAGAGCTTGTGCATACAGATGTATGGGGACCGGCTCATGTACAATCTCTTGGTGGATCTCATTATTATGTTACATTTATTGATGATGCAACTAGGAAAACTTGGGTTTATTGCATTAGACAGAAATCTGATGTGTTTGCTACTTTTAAGAAGTGGAAAGCTTTGATTGAGAATGAGACAGGAAAAAGGTTGAAGTGTCTCAGATCTGATAATGGAGGTGAGTACTGCGGCAAGGAGTTTGATAGTTATTGTTCATACCAAGGGATTCGTAGAGAGAAGACAGTCCTAGGAACACCACAAGAAAATGGTGTGTCAGAAAGGATGAACAGAATAATCATGGAGCGTGCAAGGTGTATGAGACTGCATGCAGGGTTGCCCTTACAGTTTTGGGCGGATGTTATAAATACTGTTGTTTATTTAATAAACAGAGGACCTTCAAGTGCTTTGGATGGTGGTATTCCAAAGGAGGCATGGACAGATAAAAAAGTAAACTACTCATTTTTTAGAACGTTTGGTTGTGAAGCATTTGTCCATATTGATAAAGAAAATAGAACAAAGCTTGAAGTTAAATCCAAAAAATGTACCTTTATTGGATATGGGGTTGATGATTTTGGTTATCGTTTATGGGATTATGAAAATCTCAAAATCATTAGAAGTAGATATGTTATATTCAATGAAAAGGTCATGTATAAAGATTAGTTGCAGGGAAAGAAACAGGAAAAGGAAAACACAGAGTACACAGTACTTGATGAAATTCAAGAAAATGAAGTTCCAAAGGTGCAGGAAAATCAAGAACAACAGCAAGTACCTGAAACTCCTGCAACTGCAAGAAGATCTACTAGGTTAAGTAGAATCCCTGAACGATACTCTCCTTCAATTTATTATTTGTTGATGACTAATGCTAGTGAACCAGAATGTTATGAAGAAGCAATGCAGGTGGAAACTAGAAAGAAGTGGGAGCAAGGCATGAATGAGGAGATGGACTCATTGGTAGGAAACCAAACTTGGGATCTGGTTCAGTTGCCTGCTGGTAAAAGAGCATTGCAAAACAAATGGATTTACAGGTTGAAGGAAGAAGAAGGAGGTAAGAAGCAGTACAAGGCCAGACTTGTTGTAAAGGGGTTTGCACAGAAGAAAGGTATAAACTTTGATGAAATATTTTCTCCCATTGTTAAGATGACTTCAATTAGGACTATTTTAAGTCTAGTGGCGGTAGAAGATTTGCATCTTGAACAGTTAGATGTAAAAACAGCCTTTCTCCATGGGGATTTGGAGGAAGAGATATATATGCAGTAGCCACAAGGGTATGAGGTCAAAGGGAAGGAGGATTTGGTATGCAGGTTGAAAAAAAACTTGTATGGCTTGAAGCAAGCTCCAAGGCAGTGGTATCTAAAATTTGACAGGTTTATGACAGAACAAGGTTATAGTAGATGTCATTCTGACCACTGTGTATATTTCAAGAAGCTAGAAAATGAAAGATATATTATCTTGCTATTGTATGTGGATGACATGCTTGTTGCAGGGTCTAACATGCAGGATATAAATGTACTCAAAAGGAAGCTAGCTAATTCATTTGCGATGAAGGATTTGGGTGCTGCAAAGCAAATCCTTGGTTTGAGAATAACGAGAGACAGGAAAAATTGCAAATTGACATTGCCTCAGAGTGAGTACATACAAAAAGTGTTGGAGAGGTTCAGAATGTAGAATGCAAAACCAGTAAGTACACCTTTGGCCAGCCACTTCAGTCTAAGTAAGGAAATGTGTCCCAAGACACAGGAAGAGACAAATTACATGTCCAAAATTTCCTATCAATCAGCAGTTGGCAGCTTGATGTATGCCATGGTGTGCACAAGACCAGATATTGCACATGCAGTGGGAGTTGTGAGCAGATATATGAATAATCCAGGTAAAGAACATTGGAAGGCAGTACAATGGATTCTCAGGTATTTGAGAGGTACTACCACTCAGGCATTATGTTTTGGAGGTTCAGACACTGTTCTACAGGGATATGTTGATGCAGATATGGCAGGTGACAAGGATAACAAGAGGAGCACCACAGGGTATGTGTTTACTATAGGTGGAACAGCAGTAAGCTAGATTTCGAAACTGCAGAAGGTTGTTGCACTTTCAACAACGGAAGCAGAGTATGTTTCTATTACAAGAAGCTAGTAAATAGATGATTTGGTTGTAGAGGTTTATGGAGGAAGTGGGTAAGAAGCAGAAGGATAACAGGTTGTATAGTGACAGCCAGAGTGCCATTCATCTTGCAAAGAACTCAGCATTCCATTCCAGGACTAAACATATACAACTCAAGTACCATTTCATACGCTCTGTTCTGGAAGATGAACTGTTGAAGCTAGAAAAGATACATACTAGCCAGAATCCTGCAGACATGTTCACAAAGGTAGTGACCAGAGAGAAACTGAGTTCCTACTCGATTTCAGTTGGCCTTCTATCATGAAGGTGAAGAGGAGAAAGTTTCCAAGTCCAAGTCCAGCAAGTACAGCAGCGGTGGAGTTGTTGTGATCAGTCTCCAAGTGGGAGATTGTTGGTTGTGGAGCCAGATCTTTCAGTCTCATAGATGATATTGTCTCAACCAGATCTTCCAGTCTCTTCGGGCCCATGGTTTTGGGTAACCCGTGGTATTTTCCCATTGTATCTCCCTTATAAAAGAAAGACATTATAATACGGCTAAGGTTGATGTATTAGGTTTTATGCATTGTAAAGATCTCTAAGATCAGGAGAGAGACTGTGTGAGACAGTGAAGAGGAACTGCAGCGGTTATGCTACAGGTTGTATCCCTTCATTTTGATTGACAGAATAATAATAAGGACTGGCAAATTTAGTGTGGACGTAGCCCAAGTTGGGTGAACCACAATATATCTATGTCTCTCTTGTAATGTGTATGTGTGATTATATTTTCATTTCTATTTATTGTTATTGCTCTGCGATCCTGTTTTTCTAACACTAACTAGGCCACCACTCCACTAATTTGAGTTATGTTTCCATGATGAATCCCAACCACACACAAACCCATTCTAGTTTGATACCTTGGGTTCGAATTTCCCTCCTTAAGCTATTAATACATGTACTATCTCCTTGTTGAAGCTAATATTGAGCCTTGGATCACTTGTCTTGTGTTATCTCACCATGTTGGGAATATTGTTAGTATTGAGAGTGTGTTGAGACTTGGAGGCAGTCCAGTCATTTCCCTTTGCTTCCATTATATCATTCTACTAGTTCATGTTCTCACACAAGAATCCAGGAAATGGGTGGTGAGAGGAGTCATTTCGCATAGGCAGTGGAGACGGATAAGAAAGTAGTAGTGGGAAGCATTGTGGTTCTCGGAAGAGGTAGTTCTGAGAGTTGCTAGAATAAGTGTGCCTCTACCCGTGGATCCATGGTATCAGCTCGGGGGTGACCTGTTCAAGCGAGGAAGGCTTGACTGTGTCTACGGCTGAGAGGAAAGTTTCCTTATTGCAGCCAGTTGCCCTTGTTTTGAGATAAGGATATCTCTTATGTTTCATTTCTATTACATTATTTTATTTGGTATATGTGAAATGGTGGCTAAATAGGTTGTCTGCATGTTCATGTATTGAATGCCAGGTTCTATATGAAGGAAGGATGAATTTCATACAATATGTTGCTACGCGCCTTACCTTCCTTCTATTCTTATTTCTCTTAATCAGAAATTTGTATTTTTGGCTCAATGATATTGAGAGGGGAGAAACCATAGGTTCTATTTAGCCCATTTATACCCATTTATAAGTCATTAAAACTATTCCATTTCATCCGGAGCAGTGTTTCCATTAAGGATAGACTTTTTATTTATCGAAAAATATTTTTGGATGACCAAGATATGCATGTTTTGGTCCGACAGATTTTTCGGTGCCAAGATGAGCGCACCTGTCATTAGATTGTAAAAGTCTTGTTTATAAATATGTTCTTTGTTATATATATGAGGTTGATTGATGTATTCTTTATGTAAAAGTGATCGATTCCTGGAGGGTGGCAGCCATATGATCTTATTTTTATTAGTAAGAGATGACTGTAGGGGACAATCATCGGGTGCATGGTTTGAGGGTTGTAGTCGCAGCCAATGTTCTATGTTTGCTATGGTTTCAGTGTGGTGATAGATTGCAGCTTATAGATGTTCCATGATATGTGTTTTTCCTTAATTTATAGCCTCACTAACATCACACACATGACAACACCGAAAAATAAATTAATTTTCAAAAAAAAAATGATGACAACAATACTTGGATTATTTGTTAGCTATGTTATCAAACAATCAAAAGTACATGAAGTAATTATTTGCACTAAAGATGATGTTTATCATAGTCATGTGCTTGTTGCGATTATGTTCCTTAGATCACACATTATAATTTATTAATTAAGTGTCATAATTAAATAGTTAAGTGTTGCAACTTTAGTTATAAAACAAACTTCTAGAGATAAAAGTTTTAATTATTAGGTGAATGGTTAGTTAGCCTAACCATAATTTATCTATATCTGTTGTGATTAAACTTAACTTAGGCTTATTATTAGCACCCTTAACATCTGTTAAAGGTCTAGGACATTACAGGATGAATGGAAAACTGCTTTCAAGACCAGGGATGGACTATATCAATGGATGGTGATGCCTTTCGGGCTATCCAATACACCTAGTACCTCCATGCATTTGATGAATATTGTGCTTCAACCTTATATTGGTAATTTTATTGTCCTTTATTTTGATGACATTATAGTTTTCAGTAACAACAAAGAAGATCACTTGCAGCATTTAAAAATTATATTGGATGTGTTGATAAAACATCAACTTTATGCAAACCTGAAGAAATGTAGGTTTCTACAAGAAAGTTTGGTATTTATGGGTTTTGTCATTTCAGCGGAAGGATTCAATATGGACTCAGAAAAGGTGAGAGTACTTTTGGAGTGGCCTAGTCCTAGGAGCATAACAAAGGTAAAAATATTTCAAGGGCTAGCCACCCTTTACCGAAATTTTATTCGAAATTTTAGCAACATTGTAGCACCCATAACAAATTGCACCAAAGGCACTACATTCAAGTGGACCAATGAAGCTAAGGAAAGTTTCAAGTTTCTAAAGAAGGTAACTAAGGCACCCATATTAGCCTTACCAGTTTTTGATAAAGTGTTTGAGGTAGACTGTGCTACCTCACATGTAGGCATTGGAGTTGTACTTAGCCAAGCAGGTAGACCAATTGCATTTTTAATGGAAAATTTGAATGAGGTAATGTCATACCCCCATTTTGACCCTTATAATATTTTGGGCTATCATGTAAATATTGTATGCATATTATGTATGATTCCTAGCGTGGAGCTCAATTCCAAGGACCCTCTAGTGAACGCTCGACCTTGAAGAGGCAAGTATTGAATATTATGCTACCCATGTGCTAGTGAACGATGGGAATTGTAAATATGAATTTTAATATAAATGCCCACAACTAGCTATGCAATGCAACAAGAGATGGCGGCATGATGTTTACAAGGAATTGGGAGGGAAATATTCAAACCCTTGAGCTAATCAAGTCAAGCCAAGTGTCAATGAGAGAACCCATGAACCCTCAACTACCCATGTTGACTTTTGTGCCCAATCATTCATTTCTCCCAAGAGTTGGTTGAGGTAGTTAATGCCTTAGGGAATGGGAGGTATGGCTGTCCAAATTCGAGTATGGGAAATCCACCCTGCATGGAAAATCGTGTATGGCTTCCTTGGCAAGAAAGGAGCCACGAAATTGCTCCCTAAGCCATTCTTCACCCATCAGTTTTGCTCTCTCACGAGTTTGGAGCTTCCTAGGCATTTTCCTCCATGGTTTTTCTGTGTTTTCCTTCATTTTTCTAGCTGGGAAGGGAGTTTTTTTTTGGTGAACAGTGGGGAATTCCCTGGCGCAAAGTTTTCCAGACAAAAGGACATCACTCAGAGGAATGCGTGTATTTGCAGAAGGTTGTGTCAAAGCCAGCTAATCTATATTGTAACTTCTTTCGATCTGTCGGCCATGATGAGAAAGATTGTCGAGCATATGACTTGCTTCAAGAAAGGATTGTTGATACTTACTTCATGAAGGGAGACGAGCAACATCCAGCACAGCCACAGTATAGTCAGCCATAGTATAATCAACCGCAGTATAATCAGCCACCGTACAATCTACCACAGTACAATCAGTCACAGTTCAACCCACTGCGAGGAGGACTGAGAGGAGGATATCGCGGTGGTTGTGGTGGAGGTTTTGGTCGTGAACGAACCTTTGGTCGAGGTCGAGGACCAATCACATGCTATAATTGTGGGCATATCGGACACTATCAAATGGATTTCCCAAATCCGACCCCGTAGTGTTCCTATTGTAGGGCAGCTGATCACACCGTTGAATATTGTCACCAGTTAGTCGCAAAGTGGTAGACTAAGAATGTGGCACAACCACAACCGAACCCGAACCTAAACCCGAAACCAAATCCAGATCAGAACGTGCAAAAGATATCAGCTGAGGTAAGAAGTCAACCAGTAAATGTCGCAGTAGTGACCAGAGGAGGAGTTGTGACAGGAGAACATAGGCTACCACCAAATGTCTAGCCCACAATCCAGAAACAAGTACGATTTGATGTCGAAGTAGAGAAATAAAATTTTTGGGAAGCACGAGATGCATTAATAAAGAATAATGTTCAATCAACACCTGTAGTCCACAAAGAACCTGTGTATGGGATGCCACAAATTTTTTACCCGACAATGTCGCAGAAGTCACCAGGAAATATTAGTACTTTGAAGAGTTTTCTAGAAAGTTGTCTAACATTAGCAAAGGATTGGGAAGCATTAGCAGAGATAGCTCGCTTCTTGCATCGACCGGAAGAGGGGCGACATGATCGCGTGGTCAACCGCCTGTATAGAAAGAAAACCGGAAGGGAGATGAGGATGAATGCTCAGATCGGTGCATACGATATGGATTCCATCATTCTAGATCTAGGATCCGATGTGAATATCCTAACCAAGCAAACATGGGAAGCGATGGGGAAGCCACAACTGGTATGGTCCCCTGTGCAACTCAGTTTAGCAAATCAGATCAAGGTTACACATCCAATTGGTATGTTGCCTCATCTACTAGTCGATGTAGAAGGATTGAAGACATATGCATATTTTGATGTCATAGAGATAATTGATAAAACTAGTTCATATCCTGCGTTGTTGGGGATAGATTGGGCGATGAAAAATCAGGCATTATCAATTTCAAGAAAAGAACGATGTCTTTCAAGAACCGCGACATGAGGGTAATTGCTCCACTTGATCCACTTGAAGGACATAGATATGTTGAACCAATGAGAGACGAGCTCACCGGAGGATGGGACAACATCTATAATATCTCAGAATATTAAGTCAATCCCACCACCGATGGATAATTGGGGTGGCGAAGTATTAGTTCAGCGTCATCAGACTCTGATGAGGCTCTAGAGAACTGAAAAAATCGGTTGCATGAGGTATTATTTAGGAAGTGTGTGCGGATCACTCAATCATTGAGATGGGTTGCGGCAAAAGTATGTGATCTACCGACATACGAAGGCCTACCTAACCTGGAAATCCTTATCAATGAATTTGAAGACAAAGTATCAGAACCACAGCGCCTGCTAGAAAGTCGTCAATAACAAACTAGCAACAAGTCGTCAATAACAAACTAGCAACAATGTCGATGATTAAAGGAAGTAAGATTTGGGAAAAATGACTGCTACCAAGGAAAGAAGTATGATGGAAGGATGGATGCAAGGGATCATTTGGGAAAATTTCAAGCTACATGGGAGGTGAGGCCAAAGCAATAATGGGTCCATGCATTCATCCACACGTTAGACGAAGTACCGCTAAGTTGGTACGTCTTAGTAGAGTTGAGGCGAGGAACAACCATGTGGGAGGATCTAACCATTAGCTTCAGTCTACATTCAATTTCGTTGATGAAAATCCTCTAATTGACAGCACGCTGCAGGTAATCCGCAAAAAGATATTTGAGACAGTTACGATCGAAAGACCAATGGGACCGCAATGGACCGTAACACTAAAGATGATGTTGGAGTGTTACAATGTTTCGGGAGGACCTAGTGATGACGAATATCCTATATTTGTCTATGTCCTAGAGTCAGAAGGAAGTCGCGATGTTGAAGCACCATAAATGCCATTCGACATATTCAAGCAACCATTGAAAATTAAGAAAGTAAATATTGGGTCATTGGAGAATCCAAAGTTTGTCAATATTGGAGACTATATGGACGACACAATAATCGGGAAGGTCACCGACTTACTACATGAATTTCAAGATTTGTTCCCGATGAAGTTTTTTGAGATGAAGGGAATTTCCAGGGACTTAGGCGAGATGAACATCTCCCTTAAACCCGATGCTATGCCAATGAAGCAGTGACCGTATAGATTGAATCCCAGATATAAAGAAAGAGTGAAGGATGAGATAGAACGAATGTTGGATGCAGGGATCATTGAGCTTGTCAAGGAGTCAGAATGGATCAGCCCAATGGTTGTTCACGAAAAGAAGACTGGCGAAATCCGGATCTGCATCGACTTAAGGAAGATGAATGATGCATGCCTTCATGATCCATTCCCCATGCCATTTATTGACGAAGTACTTGAAGGTGTCGGAGGACAAGAAGTATATCATTCACATATGGGTTCTCGGGATATCATCAGATCAAGATTGCGAAAGAAGATCAACACAAAACCACCTTTGTAACAGAGTGGGGTTGCTATCAGTACACAGTAATGCCATTCGGTCTCAAGAATGCCCCTGTAATTTTCTCAAGATTAGTTGTCGTTGCTTTCAAATATTTTATTCACAAGTTCTTGGCGGGGTATATGGATGATTGGAATGTGTATGGATTGGTTAAAGACCATGTCAAGAGCCTCAGAATGATGCTTGAAATATGTTGACAGCGTCAGATCTCTTTGAATTTAAAGAAGTGTATCTTTTGTGCATCATTTGGTATCTTGTTGGGACATATTGTCTGCAAGGAAGGTATGTTGGTCGACCCAGCCACGATTGCGATCATTGTCGACTTACCAGCACCTACGACAGTAAAGCAGCTGAGGGCCACATTGGGCCATACAGGGTATTATAGAAAGTTCATAAATGGGTATGCACCGATTACTGCGCCCATGGAGAAGTTGTTGAAGAAAGATGTGAAGTTTGAATGGAACGGTGAATGTCAGAAGAGCCTTGACATAATGAAGGAAAATATGTTTGCATCACCAATATTAGCCTTCCCCGACTGGAAAAAATAATTCCATGTCCATGTAGATGCTTCGTTAGTCGCGCTGGGGGTGATATTGGCCCAGCCTGGAGAAGGGTCGATCGACCATCCTATCGCGTTTGCTAGCTAGAAGTTGTCGACCGCAGAGAAAAATTATACAACGACAGAGAGAGAAGGCCTAGAGATGGTATATGCATTGCAAAAATTATGGCATTACCTGCTAGGAGGACACTTCAAAATGTTTACTGACCAGTCAGCACTGAAGTACTTGGTCAACAAGCTTGTGTTTGGGGGGAAGATCTGTTGGTGGTTACTATTGTTTAAGGAAATTGACTTTGAGATAATCGTGAAGCCTAGACGATTGAATGCAAGACCTGACCATCTACCGAGGATCGAATCGAGCGAGGAACCAAGTAGCATTGACGAAGGCTCGCCTGACGCGCAGTTATTTTGCATTGAAATGGTCAATGACCACTATGAACATATTGTTCAATTTTTGGCCACGAAAAGAGCACCTGACAAGTTCACCACTAATCATAAGAATCAATTAGTCGTCAGAGCTTCTCACTTCCAATTGATCGAGTGACAGTTATAAAAGATGGGGCCAGACGAAATTCTGCGTCTATATGTCCTTCCACATGAGCAAGAAAGAGTGTTGGCTGAGGCTCATAGTGGGATCGCAGGAGGGAATTATGGAGGGTGTGCAACCGCCATAAATATACTTAGAGATTGCTTATGGTGGCCAACACTGCATAACGATGCATTAGATTACTCCAAGAGCTGCAACGTATGTCAGAGGACGGGGAAACCATCGTGATGGGATGAGATGCCATTGGTGCCCCAATTGACATTACAACCTTTTGACAAATAGGCAATAGACTTTGTAGGACCCATTAACTCACCAAGAAAGAGGACGGGTGCGAGGTACATCATTACCCTGATATAATACCTAACAAGATGGGAGGACGCGACACCAGTGAAAGATTGCATAGCTGTGACAGCAACAAGATTTCTTTTCGATAATGTGGTCACCAGGTTTGGGTGTCCAAAAATATTCATGAGCGACCAAGGTACACATTTCATAAATCAGACCCTCAAAGTAATGAATGAGGAGTTTCAGATTCAGCATAGAAGAAGCACTCCATACCACCCACAGGCGAATGGAATAGTTGAAGCACTGAACAAAATTCTAGAGCATGCACTCATTAAGGTGTGCAATACAAATTGTGACGAATGGGACTTGAATATTCCTGCGGTATTATGGGCCTATAGAACGACGTGCAAAAGATTGATAGGACAAACCCCCTTCAAGTTGGTATATGGACAAGAAGCAGTAATCCATATGGAGTACATTTTACCCAGTCTGCGAATAACAGTAGTGAGAGGCATGAGCGACGGCGGGGCGATTGAGGAAAGATTGGCGCAGTTACTACAACTAGAGGAAGACTGCTTCATCGCGGGATTTCAGCAGTAAGTGGAAAAATATCGACAGAAAGCATGGCATGATCGCCATGTAAAGCAGGATCACTTTCAATGCGGAGACATGGTACTCCTGTACGACAATAAGTTTGCAAAACACCCAGGTAAGTTCCAAATGCATTGGCTTGGTCCATATGTCAAAATTTTTATTATTGACGGAGGTGCAGTTCAATTGCAAAAGTTGGATGGAACACTTTTGATGAACTTAGTGAATGGGATCCAGCTAAATCCCTATCCAGATGGCCCGACGCATCTCGAATGAGGAGGATAACAGGTCAACCAAAAAAAATGCAAGAAATAAAGAAAAACAAAAATGCAACAGGTGCACCGTGCAGTTCGGGAGTCCGTCAACAACAATGCGATAAGGTTTGAGTTCACACATCTCTCGAAGGAACTACAACAAGGTTTGAGTTCATACATCGGTCAAGAGAACTATGACGAAGTTTGAATCCATATTCCTGGCGATGAAACAACGACGAGGATTGGGCCCTATCAACATCAGTAAAGTGCAAACTGGTCATATCAGGCAATAAATGAAGCAGTTAAGATGTGGCGGACGATGACGCAAGTGGACGGAGATGCATTTAATGCCGCATCATTGTGCCAGATTGGGTAAATCGACAGAGGATTTTGTAAATCAATGGTGGATTTGGGTAATCATTGTACAAATTGATTCGATTGGTTATAAAAGGACGCACAGGGACACATTCCGATCCATTGCGTATTGTGAGTATTGAAGGTGAAAGCATTGAAGAATTCGAAGAGCAGAGCTAAGTGAATTGAAGTCAGCTATGATGGATCATGTAATCTCCAGCACCAGTACGCAGGAGCCACCCAGGGAGATGGGAGCAATTGTTGAAGAACAAATAGAGATTACATCCGCACCGACCCAGAAATTCTGAAAGAAAAGAAGTGCCAACGGCCTGTGGATACAGAAGGAAGATAAAAGACTACTCGCAACACGACACAAGCTGCATCCACAAGAGGAGATGCGGGCACTTCAAGCGCCACAAGAGAAGAGGAAACAACAACGAGAGGAAGGGCTAAGCAGCAGCAAGGTCCAACTGCAGCGGACATTCCGAGATATGTACCATCGAGGAGAAAAGGGGCTCCGTCGATAAGGCTTGGGAATAATAACAAGTACACGATAATGGAACCAACGACACTGGAGGGTGTACACATCACCGATGGAGTGTTGTAGCGGTTGCATAAGCTACAATAAAAATACCATGACTACTTAGCGTATCCTAAGTGCACCCAGCAGACGTTCATGGAAAGAGTTTAGGAGGAAGAAGGTCCAATTGTAAGGGAACCAATGCCATGGGCATTGGGAATACATCGATCAGGATTGTTGTACATTATCCACATGCTGCATTTTGGGCGTTCTGCGGAAGTTAATGCATGCATCAAGCAATTTCTTGTCTGTTTTCACGGTGGTTATTTGTGGTTCGACATGAAGATCCCAATCGATATGGATCTTATTGCACAAATTACCAGATTTCCCAAGATGGGGGTAGATCCATCGCAATATTTCCAAGGAAAAGACAACGACAAAAAGTTAGCAGCAAAGATGAAAGCTAAGTATTTGGTGGTCAAAAGCACCCGCAGCTACTTGGTCGACATAATCAATGACCGAGCGGTCAGGCTCACAGCAAATTTGTTGGCCATTAAGGTAGTTCACAAAAACCGCCCCAACTAGTGCACATCAAGAGTAATCGCATCAATGGAGAAATGTGCGGCCAGAGTTCAGATGAATTGGTTGCTCTTTCTATTGAATGAATTGATGGAGGATGTAGTCGGAGCACAGGAAAAGAGTAATCCCTTAACTTACTCATGGCTCCTGCTGCTAATCGCTTTGGTCGCGTGTATGGAGCCACCGTAGTACCAAGGGATGGAAACACACTATGCCAAAGTGTGAAGAGGGGCCGGATATCAAAATTTATGGGCATTAAACGACAAAGATAGGCAGTGCGACAACAATATCCAATTTTACATCTACTTGGAATAATTGCGCGCACAAGTAGTAAAATTTTCGTGACTAATAGAGGTCGCTACAACAAAATATTAACGGATTGTGAGGCTTGCGGTGGGGCCTCAAGCAATCTATATCCAAGCACGTGCAGACCCGGCCAAGAAGTGGCTGAAAATGAAGTATAATTGACTGAACAGGAGCTGGATGCCATCATAGAGGAATGGCCCAATGAATGGAAGACCCCGGTTGGCGACGACCAACTGTCGGATCCAGAGGATGTGAAGCCGATGGACGTAGCAAAGACACAAACAGAAACAAAAGACTTATAGGACGAAGATGAACGCGAGGACGACCAGTCAAGACAAATGGGAGAAAGTCAAGGTGGGTCAACTGACACTCCGACAGATTCGTAGTTAGAAGCACAATGGAAAGAAGCGATAATTAAGAGGAATAGGGATAGAGGACAAGGGAGTACCACTGTTGGTCTCCCCAACGAGCAGATGAACATGTTGCTTGACAGAATGACAACGGTGGCAGAAGAAAATAGAGCCAAAGTAACCCAGTATGCGATAGACTACTTCCATCAAGTGTCGCAGTTATTACAAACATTGAGCAACGCAGTTATGGAAACCAAGGTACAACCAGGACTTACAGAAGCAATCCAGTCAGAAGTGCACCAGAATGAGACCGATATTGGCACTCATCAGCGTATCATACATGTGCTACCTGGTGCGACCACTACAGGAAATGAAGAGTTAGACGTCGCCCTGTGCGAACTGGATATTGTAAGTATCGATCTCAACATGCTATCGATGTTCATGCTGCATCGCACCCATATTGGGACCAATGACGAAATCCGTGAGCGCGAAGCCTCAACACACGGCCAAATGATTAGTTACAAGAGGCAAGTAAGAATGGTTGAGGCAGAGATCGAACAACTCCACGAAGAGAAAGAGGTAGTAATGAAAGACAGGTAGAGAGTGTTGGATTATAGAAAGAGGCTGGAACATGCCATCTCTATGGCATGCGAGGATGCACTAGAAATATCTCACGAGATGGTCGCGGAGGCCAAGGCCTTAAAGCTAGCCATAGTCATTGTAGATCTTAGAAAATCCAACGAAGAATTGTAGACGAGGGTGGCGCCAATGTCACGTCCTCGGTCACATTGGTGCCCTTTAGAGGCAATGGGATACCACCCTTGAGTCACCTGCTAATTTTTTTCTTCCTTTTCCCAAGCAATTCAAAGGCTCCGCAACTTTGAACCCGCGATGATCATCGGTCCGCAATCCGCGGTTAGAATTCGGAAGTCGGATTAAAAAATCTACCTCTCCAACAAAGTCGCGCTACCGACTTCCGCAATCTGTAGTGTGGAAGTTGGAAGACGAAGTCAACGCGCAACCTTGAAAATTTACTCGTCTGACTTCCGCAGTTCCGCAATCCGCATGCGGAACTTGGAAGTTGGAGTTCTCCAATTGTCGTTATGTAGAATTTACTCCTCCGCAATTCTGCAATCTGCAACCCGTGTTGCGGATGTCGGAAACCGAAAATCTCATCTTGTATCTCGGGGAAAAACCACCCTCTGCAATCCGCAATCCGCAAACTGCTTGCGGATGCGGAAAGGCAGAAATCCAACGCGCCAATCTCGATGGAAATCACCTTCTGATTCTCGCAATCTGCCTTGCGGATTCGGAAATTCGGAAGGCTAACCACGCCATTCCAAAGGTTGGTCCCCGACCTTCACAATGCGGATGCGGAAGGTCGGGACCACAAACCCCTGCACCAACAACTTCACCTGCAACTTCTAAGGGTGATAACTCCTCCATCCCTTTTGCAAATTGGACAAGGCGAGTACCATTGGAAAGCTCTTGGAGAGATCTATCCACTGGTGTGATCCCCACCCAATTTGAGCACTCTAACCATATCATTTTTCCAACTGAAGCATTGTCGATAACCTCCTCTATGTGCCTTTACCCTTCTGCAAGGAACTCTACCTACCTTCTGCCATGACTTCTCCATTCACCTGACCCACAGAGGAGTTCTCAAACACAACAAGGGTTATCTACTTCCTTCCCCAAGTCCATATGAAGTCAAGCAATCCTTCATAATGGTGAATGCAATGCATAACTAAACACATATAATGAAACTATAACTAGTCAATACCCTACAACCTGCAAGGTTAGCAATTACATTACACTCATGCAAATGATGAATCATTCAAACATGAAATCAACCTCATACTCAGGCTTATACATAGCTCCCTATTGATCAATTTCATGCAATCATTCATTCACATTGTTTAAGCATAACAAGTAAACATCACATAGGAAAACTAACATCATTTAACACCATAGAAGCACTTATCTTGGAAATGAAGTTGCCAAGCAAACTGGCTATGGGATGCAACGTTCCAACCCAACTATAGATCTCTGCCCAGTCTGTATTATTTCAGCAATCATATATCACCCCCGAGCTAGGGCTATGTATCCACTAAGGATTATCACTCAGGCTCACTCACAACACATATTGAGCTTTGTCAAGCAAGTGGGGAAAGGAAGGTAAGGTTTTATAATCAATAAGCTCATCCATAGAGTTGTGTGCATGTCCCAATGATCTCAGATAGTTCAGACACCCCCATCACCTCCACTCTCAGCCTAAGTAAGGTCCCCTTCACTACTGCACAGTCCCTAGGGCGCCCCTTCCCTTAGCATTGACCTGGGAAAGTGTGGCTGGTCCTGAATGCTAAATCAAGTGATTGAGCCGTCAATGGCTCTAGCATGCAATATGAAACCTCTTGGCTCCTTCCCACTTAGGTTTTTCTTCACTTTATCTATCCAAACAACTCTATCCCACTGCTATTCATGGCCACCAACACAGGGTTTTCTTCACGATTTTCTGAGCATCTAACTCTCTCCAAAACGCACCCAGGTTTGGGTCTGTGGATCTTATCCACAGTTTTTCCTTTCCCACTCATTTCTTTGTGCGTCGTTGACTCTGTGATTCACGGCCTTACTCAGGATCGTGATTCTTCCTTTGTCCCCTGTTCGGCTCTCTCTTCTTCGCTTTCCCCTCTCGTTGCTTCTGCCTAATCGAATGGGAAACATGGAATACAAATTCCCAGGGTTGAGTGGCGTGCGAGTCAAGGAAAAACATAGCCATACCCTGCCATACGGATTGCAGGGCTGCTCCATACCCTATCGACCTCATGGACAGGTTTTCTCAACCACCATCTTACAACAGAATTAATGGCAGTTGGGATAGGTCAAAGGGGTTCTCTAGGTGACATATGGAAGCTTAGGGTTCCATCCCACACCCCCTCATGACTCCCTAGTGGATACATAGTTCCCCCTCATTTAGTTGCATTCCATAGCCAGCCCTTGGTGTTTTTATTTACATGGTGTCATTTACATCATGCACATTTTCCATGGCTTACTAGTACATGGTTACCATAATACCAACTACTTGCCTTTTAATTAAAACCTGGACATCCTTTGGTGGGGCCTTAGCCTTGAGCTCCACACTAGGGAAACACACATTGCATACAATATTTGCATTGCAGCCAAAATACCCTAAGGGTCAAATGGGGCATTACAACCAAGCACACCACCATAGCAAGTGGAAGCAAGGAAGAACACTATTGAGGATGTTGCGACAGAGATCGCAGAATTGGAGAAGGAGGCGCATCACATAGCAGAGGAGGTCTCGCAATTTTGGGGAAGTCTCGTGCAAGACGAGCAATTGCACTAATTGAACATGCAAATCGGCGAGGCAGAGGTGCAATTAGAGGCATTAAGGGGCTCGCTAAAGGTGATTCCCCTACTTGTGCAGATGACTAAAGTGACATAACTAAAGGAACTACAGCACCAATTTAACATGGCACGGACCAGACAACAGAGCAGAACATTGCAGTTGGACGAAGTACAGTCGAAAGCGGAGAAACTAGTAGTCAAAGCTATGCCAGTATTGACGCAGATCAAAGAAAACTTAGAGAGAGTGCAACAGTCATAAAGCAAGCACCCGACGGAGCAGAAAGTTGAGGAATGAACAATGCTCAAAGGTGCAACGAGGGAAGTTGTCTACCAAATCACAACAGCATACGCAGAGTTAAAAACACATGTCAACACACCAGCAAAGTCTGGATGAAGTGGCTCGAGGGAGAGCCACAAGTTTGTGTTGGGGGCCTGTTGGCATGTGACTAAGTCACAGAAGTTTTGGTACAACCAACGACAAAGAGGATAGCGACAAGGGAAAATGACGAATCGCAAAGCGCAACAAAGTGGATAAAGCGGAAGTAAAGTGGACAAAGCGGAGAAAGCAGAGTAGAGTTAGATAGACTTAGTGGTTAAGATATGGCCACTTTGCGAAGTGGGCCAATTTTGTAATGGCCATTGAGACTATAAATAGAGGTTGCATTGTAATCCTTGGGGCATCTCTTTTCTTATATTGGGTCTTTCTGTCCATGTGTATCTGATTCAATGGTTTGATCTGTCTTTGTATCGACTGTTATCCGAGCTATTGAGGATTGGTTCTGCGGATATATGTTTCTGTCAATTCTATGATTCATAAGATGGTCTTGATGTATGAAGCCTACTTTCAATGAGAAAGAATGTTTCGGAAATTACTTTGTCTCACTTGTGATATGTCGCAATGATGATTACCTGTCTTATGTCGCAGTTAGGATATGTATTGCAAATCTGTTGAATATGTTTCTATGGTGTGTTAATGCGTAGATCTGATTAATATGTCTTGGTATGTAATGATGGTGTTATGATGTGATTGCTAACTATGTCAATCTCCGAGTTCTGCTGTGATTAACTATAAGTGATGCATGTCCTCTTATACCTGCAGAAGCTTGGTTCCTGCTGCAACCCCCTTAGGTTCCTTGGGTGAGACCTCACTCGCTTTGCGATTGTTGTTGGAAAGGCTAAACCCTTTCCGGGCTGGTATCTATGGGAGTTTGTGTCGAGCTTTGTTGACACTATGCAAAGTGAACCCTTGTCGATAGCTATGTGTCAACAAAACACAACATAAATGAAGCGAATGCTCGCAAACATTAAGCTTATTCTTCCTACCCCACTCTAACAATAGGAACACGCAATGCTATGTGTAATAATAAAGCCAATGTAGCAATGTAAGCATCTCATGAAATGCGTGATATCTTCCATTGTGTTTCGTTATGAACCAAAACAAGGAGACATCAAATGTCATCTTAGAATATACTAGAACCTCCATCATTATGTGGTTGGAAATAAAAGTAAATTGTTGAAGATGTGATAAGACATCATGATTAGACCATGGTTGGTGTGTGATGCTACATGCATGCTCTATCCCATGTTGGTTAGGTCTGATATAAACATCAACTTCGACATATGAATAGGGAAAACCATCATCAAATCATGAATCACTTCCACACACTACAAAGTGCCTCTTTAAAGGCTCATATACATGCTCCAACAACCAAGTGTTGGAACCCACGTTGATACTAATGTTGAACTTTGGTTGTCATTGATGTCAAAAGAGGACTTAGTATCCATGTACTAGTTTGAAGAAGTACATAAATAACTTTGTGCGCAAGTCCCTAATACATGTAATTGTGGTACTTCAAAGTTGGTTGGACAAGTCTTGGAAGTGTGCAAGAGTCTCGGAAGTAAAAGGTGGTTGGATATGTATGCAAGTCTCGGAAGTGTGTAAGACACACCAAGCAATGGTACGTCAAAGGCACAAGACCCAACGAGTAGTGTTTCCCAAGTGCGCAATTCCCACTATGCTAAAGACCAAGTGTGCACAAGATCCACAAGTTATGATACCTTAGTTGCGTAGATAAAAACAAGTGGCAGATGCATGAATAAGCTTGACTGTGAAGAAATGAAGAAGGGATGTTGTCATCCAACTTGTGGACACATGGTATGCACATGTTGAGTATAAATAAGAAGCCAAGTGGTGAGTGAAAAGAAAGCTTGAAGATGAAAAAGAGATAGTATTCTGATTTGGAAAGATTTGAATTATTGGGGTATCAATGGCTCGTTGATCCGGAACAACATGATCTAATAGAGAGCTAGATGCACAAGAACAAAAAATTAGCACATCAAATGATGTGCAGGATGATCTAGTATATGAGCCAAGTGCGCAAGAAAATAAAAGCAGTACAACACATGGTGCACATGATGTTACAATTTATACGAGACAGATGCGCAAGAGTTTAACAACAGTACATTAGATGATGCACGGTATCAGATGAATATGCAGATGCAAAGAACTAGAATAGTATGTTGAACAATGCACATATTGTAGAGATATAGGAAGTATGAGAACCAATGTGAAATACTGATGCAGTGGCGTGAAGTAAGAGATGAATTGATGATACAGTACAATAGTTGAGAAGAACAAGGCACATAGAATGTGTGCATAAAGGAAAGTAATGCAACAAGTCTGAAGTGTGCACAAAACAACAAGAAGAACTTCTATAGTCATATCGGGGTGGCAAGATGGAGCAAGGACAGGGAGTTAGAGCTTCCTTCAGGTTGGATCCTGTAAATCCAGGGGGTCGGTGCCTCCTTCCAGTTGGTGCTGGTAAGTGAGGGAGTTGGTGCTTCCTTCAGGTTAAAGCCTGTAAATTAGGGGTTGGATCCTCCTTCCAGTCGGTGCTGGAGAATATTGGAAGTTGGTGCTTCCTATGAATGTAATCTTTGTTATGTAAGAAAGCATTATGTGGTTTTCTCCCATTTGGGTTTCCACGTCAAATGTTTGTGTTCTGTGTTTTATGCATGTGTTAATGAATGACATTGTTTATGGACCAAACCAACTTGTAATCAACACCATTGGAGGGCATTTTCTTAGCTTGTCTAGCATTTTATATGATCTATGGTAATTTTAAGTGATTCTCCTAGAGCCCGCGGGCATTTCCCCATATCCTGCGGGCATTTCTCATAGCTTGCGAGTATTTACCCATGTCACGCGGGCATTTCTCATAGCCCATGGGCATTTCCCCATGGTCTGTAAGCATTTCCCATGGCTTGTGGGCATTTCCTCATGGCCTATGGGCATTTACCCATGGCATGTGGAAATTTCCCATGACCTACGGCCATTTCATGATGGCGGGCATTCCATGATGGAAGGAATTCCATGACGGCAGGCATTCCATGTGGTAGCTAGGCATTCCATGATGGTTGTGTGGGAATATTGTGCTGTTGCATGCATTTTTGGTTTGCAAGTGTGTTCATTTCTATGTTGATGCACGCATTTTTCATTTACAAGTGCACACATATTATGCAGGCATAATTATCACTGTTGACATATGTTGCGCAGTCATAATAAAATCAATCCATAGATAGATATGATCGAAGGATTTCATGACTAAAAGCATGAAATCACTCTTTGGAAATTTAATTAGTACCAGAATCTTGTAGGTGTTGGTACTGAAATCCTATAGGTGTTGGTACCATAATCATGTAGGTGTTGGTACCAAAATTGGTACTGGAAGTTTGAAGATTCACTTTGTCTTCTTGTTCTTACTTATCTGCCACATCATCACTACGCTTTGACATCAATGACAATACTTTTCTTAACACCAAGTTCCCCCTTTGCTTCCATACATATCATCAGTCATATGCAACAAGGATTTAGAAGGTGGATCCAAGATAATCCTTCAAAGACTTGGTTTCCCTCTTTTGTTGCCATCAAACCAAGCTCCATATGGCAAAGACATACAAATTTCAAATTTGAAAAAATAAATAAGATCTAAGAGTAGGGTTTGTCACCCTCAGTTTGATAGAAAAAAATTAATACCACATATCAATGATTACTCATGCTATTCTCCAAAGTATATGGATGCCCAAAAAATGCATTCGCTTGCTGAGTTTTTATGCATAGAAAGAGTAAAAATTAAGAATATTGATGCCTAGAAGTTTTCTTCATGTACATTGTGATGGTGATACTTCTTCTAATGCAAAAAATATGCCCCATTGATAAGAACATGTGGATGTCTATCAATACTAAAAGATGCATGACATACCTCAACATCCTATGTTTGTTGAAGATCAAGAGAAATAGAAGTTGAAATGCACTCTTCATGCATCATGAAATTTCTCTCGGAGATCATTGGAAATTGAAGGTGCAAATTCATATCTCCCTGCATTAATCTGCCATTATCCATGTTGTAGATGAGATATCCATGAATAAATAAGAAATCCACACCCTATCTATGTATGCTAATCACAAAATGAGTGGACACGTAATCATCCTCTTGGCTAACATGTTTTTCATCACATGAGTTGGTGGAAGCACCTGGAATTTCTTGTTCTTACAAGGGTTTGACTACAATATCTATCCTCTTCAAATCATCAATGGATTCATCATCGACTTCACACATTTAAAAAGGAACATAACTTATCAAACCCTTGTCTTATATGGAAGATGTAGTGGATGTTTGAATGTCTTCTTCGTGCAAGGGTGTGTTATTGTCTACACAATATGTTTCTTTTACAACAAGAGGAAGAGTAGTGTCTTCAATGAAGTCTTCACAACTCTTATCATCAAGATCTTCTTTATGAGGTGCTTCCATAAGGTTTTTGAGAAATTCATCATTTGTATCTCCAATACATTTTTATTCTTAAGATGCAACAAGGTCTTTAGGAGTTTATCATCCCAATCCAATTCTACATCATGTGATACATGTCTTCTTCAAAAACGTTAGTTGATTTTCAAAGGTCTCCTGGTATTTCTCTTATGTTTCACAAGCAGGGAAAGGAGATGCTCAAAATTTTCATACTAATTAGCTTCTCTTTTGAACCACGCACCTCTTCTCATCATGAGGACATTGGCATTCCCTACACCAGTATGAAAATTCCAACATAAATGAATTGAAATATTCTAATAGCTTAGATTGTTGTTCTTTCTTAAGAATTTTGATTTCAAATGTTTTCTCAAGATGAATAAGATAACTTTAATGCACATTCTCTTAAAAAGGGAAGATTGTGAATTAAATGCACCAATATGTAACACACCTTTTTTGGGGTTTCTTTTATGAGGGATTCCCAAATATTCCTGGACAAACCTGAGATGATATTGCCAATGAAGTTCATGCTCATGCTTTCTACTGTAAAGGAGCCTCAACCATAAGTATTTAACATGTTGTTCATAGCAATTTTTTTTATCATCTTCTTCATAAATATATCATTATAACTTCCATGGAGTTACCAGATGAAAAAAAGGTCTTCAATAAAAACACCTCATCGTATTAATTTAGCAAATTTGCAAAGTCTGGGAAGGGACTTTATCTTCGACAACAACGCCATTATGTTACCTTTAGAATCTACATTTCAAAGATATTCAAAGTCCAATCATCAAGTACAAACCAAGAGCAACTCAAGGACACCACCCATTGTCACCTCGATAGCCATCCTCTACACTCTAGGTTGGTGCTTTTACAACTAAGTGGTGAATCCCGAAATACTTCAAATTGATAATTTAGGTGCATATATAACAATTAAATTTGTAGAAGGAAAGTGTTTTTGATACTATTTTATAATAAAATGGTGGAATGGAAGAAGGTCAGTGTCCTTTCCATTGCACTATGGATTTGGAGCAAAGCAAACAAGAGGGTTTTGAAGAGAAGATAAAAGAAATAAACAATGTTATTGATGATACACTATTCCCAAATTTGAATGAGACCCATTAGCATATTCAACTGAAATGAAATGCTCTTAAAAGATATTATTACACCATAACATAGAACTCGACCAATGCACAATATAACCATCAATTAAAGAGGACAATAAACAACCTTCATAAAATAAAATAACATGCAACATTTTTCTTCACTTAATTTTAGATTTTACATCATGAGGTAAGAAGGGTCAAATAATACAACCCTAGCCTTCTCCTTGAGCCCAAAACTATCCTCCAAGATGAATAAATAACCATGAACACAAGGATGACAAGAACAAAGATCTATTAGTATGCAACACAATGGTGAGAATCATAAAAAAGAGAGATAGAAGATGATATCCAACTTGTCAACTTGCCCTAGATCCCATATTATTGCAAGTGAACAATGTACTGAGCCTCTTGGTTGAGGGGGGGTTCCTCCTCTTTCCTTCACCTTTTGCAAATGATCTTCAATATTATTTTATATCTTACATGTGTAACCCTAACCATCACAATGTTATTTAGAGGCACCTGTAAACCCTAGGAATAGGGGGTGTTCCTCTACTAGGTTCATTTAAGGTTTAGTCTTGCTTGAGGAAGCCAAGTATCTTCTTTCCTTAAAGAGTGTTCTTCATGCGACATTGTATTGTGATTCAAATCCTCTCTTTGTACCACATGGGACCCTCCCATGCATGGTGCTCTTTCATCCATAAAATAAGACTTTTTCTATCCATAAAATAAGACCTTTTCTATCCATAAAGTAAGCCTTTGATGCCTTCGAAAGTGGGGACACTTCTCCAAACTATTGATTGAATTCCTCCTAAACACGTATACATATGCCACTTGTTAATCTATTGTGCAAGATGCTCTCCTACAAGTATGCATTTTACCTTATGAAGAGTGCAAAGGTAAATAACTCCCCTTAATGGTGTGTTGTGCAACCAAATATGTAGGTTTGCTTTGGAGAATATGAAAGATTCCCTCAATGGAGAAACATGCATCAAAATATGCAGCAAAGTGCCTCACAGGTGAAATATGCATAAAAATATGTAGACAAGTGCCCCTGATTCTGAATTGATGCCACATGTGGGATAATGCCTCCAAATATGTGAACTCAACAACAAAACACACTTCCAAACATGTAAACATTTTCCAACATGTGAAAGAGAGGTACCGCATGGATGTCCATCACAATCTCTCCTATGCATGATAAACAAGATGATTCTCAAATTAGATTTCCTATACAATGCTCATGACTTGTACTAAACTCCCATAGTTCACATCTCTTGGTGCTATGATGTTGACAGGAGTGCCTTTGAAAATGAAAAATGGATTATGCATTTTCAAACGAAAACACCTCCATAGGAGAAGATGGGAAATCCCTTTTGCTAATTTGTGAAGCAACCAAAAAAATACTCTTCATACTCCATTGTGCATGTGGATGAAAATATTGAATGTTGCCTGTCTAACATTATCCTTAATGGGGGTAATAATAACAAAATTTAGTGTAAGTCATAAAAGCTTAAAACTTAATAATGCTCCCTGGCTTCTCACACAAAGATAATTCAATCATTTGTAAATTTTGGTTGTCTACTGTTTATGCAATGCTCTCAGGTTTTGGTACATTATTCTTCACTCCTCAACTTGGATTTCACAATTAGAGGTAAACATAATAGTCGAAAGCCTAAATTGCTTTCAAGGTTTTTAGTGTGAAATACATGGAGTGAAAAGATCAATTCAAACATTTTCTCCTTTAAAAGAGTTTAAAGGGAAAAGGAAATTGTTATACTCCATGTGAAAGCATGGACTATACTTTTCATTTGCAAGTCAAAGCGTTTTGACTTAACATTAGTTCAATTTTATGTTAGAAATTTTTATAAAGTTTTACAATGTTTATAAAATACAATTTATTAAGCCTCGAGGGTTAGCTCAAGTGGTCATGAGCGAGATGTGAGATCTCTCCCCTCAAAGTTGAGGAGGTCATGGGTTTGACTCTCTTGATTCCCTCGGGGCTAGGCTTCATAATTAGGATCGATGGTTGACCTTGTTTACCATCCATGAATCATGGGGAAGTATTAGGAGGGTTGTTCCACGAGGTTGTTCCTTAGGAAAAAATACAATTTATTAAATTGTTTTTTTGAAGATTTAAAATAAATTTTACTCATTCCATTTTCTTATTGGTAAAAGAGGTTATCCATGGGACATAAATCACAGAGTGTGATTAAATTTTTAAAACATAAAACATAAAACCAATTTTAAAACATAACACATAAAACCAAAAACAGTTAATATTGAATTTTCTAAGAGTGCCATGTGAAAACGTTCACATGCTATTGTTGAATTTTATGTTGAAAACAAAAAATTGTTGTCACTTCCCATATGATGTTTAGATTTTGATGTAATTAATTTTATATATTTGCACCGAGTGAAACTAGGTGCTCTACAGCCCATTATGGGGAGATGTTGTAAGTTGATGTAACGTTTGTAACAAAATAAAAAATTATGAAAAATATTTATAAAAAAAAAATCCATGTTGGTTCATTAAAATAAAATATTATGAAAAGTAATTACAAAATAAATGTTCTTTTATAAAATAAAAACTTAAAACTTAAACCCGGATCTATCAATCAAGAAAGATCAAATTTCTTGATTTTAAATTTAAAAAAAGAAATAGACCTCAAGAAATTGGATCCCTCTCGATACTTGATAAATACAAATTTAAAATGGATCTTTGCTAGTTTTATTTTAATGTTTATATGATAATAAATACTTGATTGATGTGACAAGTTTTTATAAATTTGTTATATCCCTATGACGAATATTGTACACTCAACAAAAAAAACATTAATGCCATATGCGGTCGAATATATAGCATGACATCTTGTAATCATTTTCCACATATTTTGATTTTTTAATTTTTTATATTTTTTAAAACCAAAGTCAAAACTTATAAATTTATTTTAATATTTAAGTGCATTATTTAGAAAATTATTTATTTGTTTTTTCTATAAGTGGTTGGATAGTGATGTCATCCTCGAAATTTGACGTTGGATAGTGATGTCATCCTCGAAATTTGACGTGGGGATTTTAATTGACACCTGTCTAGGTTCTAAGCCAGCCTGTCAGCCTACCACGCACTGAATCTCATGGTTATGTCCCACCGCGGTGCCGAAGCGCGTTTTCCAGTCGAGCACCTTGTTCTGAGTTTCATCATCGTTCTGGGTTTTGTGGAATAAGGAGGAGTTAGTAGTTACCTCCAACAGCAGTGTCCTTGTCCTTTGTATACTGAATGTGAGCATAGATTTGCAACTCCATCGGTGGTAGTCCTGTTTCCAGCATGGTTTCACCGTAACGGAGTTTTCCGAACACAGCTTCCCATTCGCGGCTATCTTCGGGGACATAGTTCGGTAGGCAGTCGTAGAACTAAACATTGTTACCATTGCACGAACCATAAGGCCAGCACACAGCATAAATGTCGCACTGATCGCTGGGCAGTGCCCAGAACATGCTCCACTTGTTATTTTCCATCATAAGGTAAACTCGAATTTCTCCCGACTCGTCCACGTCGAAACGCGACTGATATGTGAATTCGGTTTTCACGGAATAAGTGTAATCGTTGAAGGAATTCTGATTCATCGCCGGAATTTCGCTAAATATTTGGCCATTCCAGACACCGGTTTCCAGAATGGGAAAAGAACCAAGCCATTCATTGAGAGCCATGTATATACTTCACATTATCTTATTTTAAGTGGTCTAAAATTGAAGCATATATTTGACCCCACAAGGCAACATCTAATATAGTGAAAGCAACTTCAAATTTCACATCATTACACTTATTACTTTTTTAAACACGTGAACTTATAGTTAAGATGATACACTTAACATTCTCTTCAAGCTTAAGCTGTCCAGCCAATTTTGATTCTTTTCATTTTGTAGTTATATCATTCCCGTCGAAGTTCAGCGATATATCTCTTCCCGTAAAATTTATGTGTATGAGAATGATCTCATATCTAACGTCATGAATGAAATCATCTCACTCCTAAACGAAACCTTGAATTGTACATAATCCCTATATATATTGTATGATCCTCACCTTAATGTGCATAATATCATAGCCCACGGTCATGTTAAAGAATTTAAAGGCGTATTATTCCTTGGTCAAATGGTATTGTAGTCTAAAACCCACTAGGCTAAACGTACCATCAGATCATACACCGAATAAATACAATTTATGGCCATTTAAGAAAACTTGGGAGAAATATTGTGAATTTAAGGACTTGCCCATTACAAAGATATTCTTCAATATAAAAGGCCACGTCACATAAAAACAACATGGTCATTCCTTGGCCTCTAGTTGCTTTGGGAGGTTGTGCATATTCTTTTTGTTTTTACACGTGCATTGTTTTGAGCATAAATTTCATAGCAATATACAGGAAGGAATAAATTAATAGGTCTACTAAGTAGTGTAGGTGTTTTAAAAAGGTATGTTTCATGATACAATATTTTCCATGTCATTTTCCCTAGGGTGGATACACACGTTAATAATGTAATATAAGATAATTATAACTAATATATTAATTTAAATTAAGGTTCCTAGTGAACAATTTAAAAGCGAATTGTCGATGTATGATAAATAAATTATATGGTTTATCGTCATTGTCATAATTCACTATATATAAATTCATTAAATTCATTACATTTTTCAAGTGATGGAATTTAGACAAAGTGATTAATAAATGTTTCTTACAATAGTCTTTAGTGAAACTTGACTTCTTTTATTAGTTAACATCTCCTTAACTTCAATATATCTATATATCAAGCTTCTCTTTAATGAAAGTTAAAATCAATATAACTATTTATCAAGGCATAGGGACATTACTACTTTGTGGCTTTTGTTAATTTTGCATGTATTAGTCCAATGACACCAATTTCAAAAAATGCATTTTCCATTCTGCAAGGTTAAACTTTGATAAAGCAGGTGTATTTCACCTCGAAATTTGTAGCATGGATACCATTTGACATCTGTCCCTAGTGCATCAACAAATGTAAATGCATCACTGTGCAGAAGTACTTTCTGGTTGGTGCTTGCCAATATAATCTAGGCTTGAGCGGGGCGTGCGTGCAAACTATTTCATTGAACAATGCATTACAAAACCAACAATATTACAGGTGCTTTGAAAAATGTTTCATCTCCTCAAATGTAATACAAAAACTCCGTCTATTTCAACATGCCTTGAATTCTCTTTGATGCATATAACTTCTTTATAATGAGTAACCATACAACGTTGTACTGCATATGAGGTTATTCGTCCA
Organism: Larix kaempferi; assembly: GCA_027924585.1. Lineage (NCBI taxonomy): Eukaryota > Viridiplantae > Streptophyta > Pinopsida > Pinales > Pinaceae > Larix > Larix kaempferi. The sequence goes on from BSBM01000104.1 coordinate 4,402,307, forward strand.
ACAAATTTATAATGAGTAACCATACAACACTGCATTGCATAGGAGGCTATTCGTCTAGCAGTTATAGCTCATTTTATGGATCACCTACAACCGATAGTTCTCTATCCTTTCTAGCAAGCTACAAATTATGACAATCATGAGCTTGTTTATAGAGGCAAACCATACAATTTTAAAATGCGTTTGGAATCCTTGAAGCACATAAACATAGGCGCTGTATCTTTTGGTGATTTTCACATTAATGGCATGATGCATTACCTTGCCATAGAAATAGGCAATATTTAATCATTTTCTTTTCAACATTGTCTTCCATAAACGCAGGGATGAAGTTGCTAAAAGTTGTTTAAGCGTTGGCCTAAAAGGAATAATTTAAAAATATGTATCTAGAGGATAATGATGGATATTTAGAGACTTCGGAGGATTACAATTTTAATCGATCAAGGTCCCTCTGACCAAATTCAAAATGGGTGTTTTGTATTTCCTTATAGGAGGATTTGTCGCTGACGTGTTAATTCAACAACCAATGGCCATCACAAGATTCCATCGTCGCCTAGCAAAGAATGTCATTATGGTTTTGAATGAGCCGGAGCCTCAAATTCTCATCCTAACTTGGTCTCCACTTCAGAAAACATTATTTTTCTTGTTACAAAGCTGTCGCATTTCCTACACGTCGGATTTGTGTTCAACAGTAATGCATGCATACCAACAACTGCAATTACACCATTTTCTCAATATCATTTGAACAACGAAGCTGTTGTGGCTAATCTGTTGGCAAGCTGCAAATCATTTCTTTAGCAATATCTCTTTCCAGTTGTGCAAATTGATGCCTTCGGCTTCTTTGGTGACCACTTGTTCAACTTTGGTTCTTCAACCATTGAAGTTGTTCCACATAATGCATTTACAGTGCTAAAGAACTAACTGTTTATTAAGTTTGTAAAATCCTATCAAAGAACTATTCAAAATCCCTGAAAGCAACAAAGAGAGTGGAAGTTTTTTGTAGCACACAATTTTGGTTGGTGCCATTCAAAATCAGAGGTCACAAGATTAGTAACACTACTCCAACCCTTGTATCCTCTTCAGATTCACGGATTTACCTGCTTGCAGCATTTGCACAAGCACCAATGTCTTAGAATTTATACTGCTATTGTATAGAATCCATCATACTATTTCCATGGCTACAGATTCCTCTCATAGCATTTGCATTCAAGCTAATGCATTTTCCATACCACACGCACACTAACAATAGTTTTTTGTTCTTAAATGCTTTACTCCAAAAAAAATATTGCGTTCTTTCCCTTTTCGCTTTCCATCCTTGCTTTTCCAGACAACGTGTGGTTCTTCCTCCGACCCACCATCCCTCTTGCATTGTCCTTCTGCTCATGCTTTAGCTCGTTTCATCCTTTTCCCCATGTTTGTGTTTGCAAAAGCATGCATTTGCAAACTCTGTTTTCATGTTCCGTCACGGACATTGCCACATGCGGCTCTTGTTTAAACTAGTAAAACAAATATAAAAACGAAGGCTAAACTTTTACATTTCAACTTATTTACCATAGTCCAATCACTTTATACTTTTTCATAAATTTTAACCATGAAATCCCAAATATTCACATAGAAAATCCCTTTATCCCACAAATAAGAAATCTCGTACACCAATTTGATGTTTACCTGATATTTGTTAATTCAACCAATTGATGTTTACCTGATATTTGTTAATTCAACCAATTTCATGTTTAAGGATGAACTTCGTTTGAATTCTACTTTGTTCGTTGTTGTAAAAGCTATAAAGTTAAAGCCTATAAGCTGTTGTCATAGCGACAAGATTTGATGACAGAAAGAAAGATTCCATCGACTAAATAAAGCCATTGCTAAAACCAAATGGCGTTGCCCAGTGTCCAGTCTATTTTGATCATTACGAATCTTTCATCATTTTATTTAAGCGGTTTACAAATGAACGCACGAGAGGCCTCGCAAACAAAACCCCTCACAAAACCCCTGTCATCCTACCACCTCCATTGAAGTAAACCAAGAGAGTCTGAGGGGTATTAATCATTATTCTTGTTAAAAAGGTAGGGGTTAAAGGCAGTTTTCACCAATGGAATCTTAAGGTGGGGTTGAAAGGCAGTTTTCACCAATGGAATCTTAAGAGTTGGAAAAGATTGTCAGCTCTCGAGATAGAGGAGCACATAGATCTATTCAATTAGAAGAGACGGAAGAATACATCGATCCGAGGAGGAGCAGCTGGGTTGGTCAGAAGAGACATAGAGATCCAGGCAGAGCAGAGAAGAGACGAGTTATATTTGAGAGAGGAGTGCAGAGATCAATTCTAGAAGGTATGCATTTCTGCTCTGCTCTTCTTTTTCTTATCTCTCCACTCTTGATGGTAAACACAAGCAAAGAGATGAGCAAGAGTATAGAAATAATCTTCTGAAGTCCGTTTTGGTTTTAACTCTATTGGTGTAAGTAGTCATATCTCATTATGCCGAGGACAATGGAACCTCTTATTCCAAATTTATTGGAATACCTTGAAAACCCTTCTTAAGTTTCATCTATGGTGGGATCCTATAAAAGATTACTAATATTAGCAAGTGGTTTCTAAATTCACTTTATAAAAGTGGGTTCTGCGTCTTTTAATACAGTCTTCAAACTTCTTCTCCAGCCTATTAAAGCTTTCCAAGTTCAAATGTTCTAATCTTGTTAGTGTTCATGGTGCGAGGTGCGCCATTTGCTTGCTCTTCTCCACATAATCTGCAGCGATGAGAACTAACAACATCAGCAAAAACAACCAATTCTTTATTCACTGAATCCTTGTGAAAGTACTGGGTATAATGCCAACTTCTTCATCGATGCCTTTTCCTATGTTGTTTTCTGCTATTGGAAAGCACTCTCTTGAGCATGACTAGACATATTTCAAAGTGACCTCTCCATCTGCTGTAAGAGCTATGCATGGTTTAAAGGTTATCCATCTAGTTTACTATGAATTCAGCAGCTAAGATCCGTAGTTCATTGTCATTAGAGGGTTAGGATAATTGCTTCAGAGAAGTGGCTGATTGCTTTCGTTAGAAGTATAAAAAAGCAGGTAATAGACATTTTTCTATTTTGAATTGTATCTGTTTGACTATAGGCTACCTATAGATGTTCCAAATGTTACATGAAGTTATAAACCATTGAGATTGTGAGTGGCATTTATCTATTGACAGAAGGTTTATTGAAAGCAATGTTAGCTTATGATTATCATTGTCGACAATTTTACAAACACTGAATCAATTTTGTGTAGCATTTGGTGATGCCAGACTTTGAAGATTTAGCAATTGCCATGGGCAGCAGGGTGTCAAATTAGTGTATTGCAGATAACAAACTATTAACATTTTTACAAAGGCAATAATGCCCAAGATAATGTGACAGGATTTATTTTTTGTTATCTGGAGATATGAAATTCACTCTCCGTCAATTCCAATTTTGTACATTCTTCTATGCACGGTGCCCTATTCCTAATTTTTCAAGTACAACAATTAACCGATAATAAATGTCTGACTCCTTTTCTTTAATCAGCTTAAAACTTAAATCATCGGGATTACCTGGGCAAGGCCTAGGTTTAAAGCAATTGCTGCCCTTGTCTAAGATTCTTTATTTTTTTACCATGAGAATTGTTAAATCATCGGGATTACCTGGGCAAGGCCTAGGTTTACAGCCGACGGCTGCCACTATAACCCAAGAGTATATCCAACAGCCTGCAAGCCAGATATACCAATAACTCATGACTTAGCAAGGGCTGAGACGTTCAGAGACACACCCAATATGGGGTCCCACTCAAACCCAAGGGTATATCCAACATCCCGCAAGCCAGATATACCAATAACTCGTGACTTAGCAAGGTCTGAGAGGTCCGGAGACACACCCAAAATGAGGGTCCCACTCAAGGGGCCTGCCTACCCTTCTTGCCTTATCACAATGGGCCAATGTCTCATGGGGATATGAACTTGGGTGGGGAGAGTGTGAAACTTACCTCCCTTCTAATCGAGCTGTTGACCCCTTGATCCCTTGTCTAAGGTTCTAGAGATAACAATAGTAAAGTTCCACAAGGACACATTCCCTGTGGCAGGTCGCGGGGGATGCACCCCTTACGTACAAGGGATAGGGACAGGGTGAGGATGTCCTTTGCATTCCTTATTTTGTTGGGGATGCATCCGAACATCTGTAGGATAAATCCCTAATATAAGGGCTTTCCTAGAGACATCCCCTGCCAAACGGGGACATTGGGGCATTCCAAATGTGAGTTTTCTTAACCCTAGGTGAATGCTGTCCTTATGTTCTCAAATAAAACAACTGATATTTAATTTGCAGAAATTAAATTGTTCACATAGTAGTATTCATACATATAGCTAGAAAATGAATAGCAGAAGCAAAACACAATACAGATGATTTACTCCTTCAAATCATCTTTTCATTAATAGATCTAGGCTTACAAGGAAACCTCCACAGCTGCAAAAACTTACTATTGTATGATACACTCAAAATGGAGCAAAATTCAACAAATGTAATGAGGAAAACTGCCCTCAAACAATCAAGAAATCAACCCAAGGCTTGCTGATGGTTATACAGACTTGTTGCAGGGCTCTATGGACTCGTCCATACGGATCCGTACGACTATATGAACCTGCTGTATGGATCTGCTACTGCTGCTGCTTGCCTGCTGAAATTTGCTTGGTCGTTGAACTAGGCTCCTCTTTGACGCTTTAATTTCGCCTCCTCAAGTGAGTCTCTTTACCTTCCGACCAAAACTGTCTTTGAGCAAAGAATGAATGTGTCTTAACCCTCTACCTTGACTTGCCTTTATACTTTAGCTGAAACCCTAATCTCTCAGTGAACAGTTGAGATTAGTCTAAATCACCAATGTATTAAAATACATTTTATTAGATTCAATAGATAAAAATATGACTTTCACTTTATCAATAAAGTGAATTACAAAATATAATTGACTTGGATGACTTCATGCATGTTTGACACTAAATTTGTGCAGAAGTTCCTGTCCGAGCTACAAACATCAACACCCAATTCTATGGGGAATATCTAAGTGTCCACCACTCACTAGCATAAACAAAATCTAGGCCAGAAGAGAGCAAGTTGGGGATTGTAACTAATCCTACTCACCAAAGTAGATGACTAATGTATTCACCAAGCTGCTTTGGGCAGCCTAACTACCTAGGGGTTTTACTTATTGTCTAATGGAAGAGACCCTAGGGATTGCGACTTCTCTACACTTTCAAGATTAAGGTTAGTTTAGAAGTCAAATTGACCAAGAGGGAGGAATGAAAAAGGGGTTGGATATGGAGTTTCGAGTACTCAGTTTAAGAACTAAGGCTTATGATCTTTATGTGCTTCACGTGTGAGGGTTTTAATGTATGTTTGCTTTGTGAGGTCAAGGTTCTGGTTTTTGTCTTGGTCATGTATGTTTTGAGGTATTGCTCAAATCATGTTGCATTTCATTATTTGAAAGGAAATGAAACAACTAAAAGATAAAAGGCCCCTTCACTGCGTTCTTCTTGGTTCCTAAGCTAGCGTAGTTAATCCAAGACAAAATAAAGTGAATGACAGAAAGAAAATCCTTTTTCCTTTCATGTTCCCACTCTAAATTGTAGGTGTGAGAATATCCTAGGGGAGGAAGGGGATACAATCCATTAAAGGAAGAGGTGGGATGACATGCTTCAACCAAGAAGTCGAGGTTCCTAGGCAAAAAATGGTGGACCTAAACCTAGGAAAGAAGGTCATCACACTAACAAACTAGGGATAGTTGAGCTAGGAAGATTAGATTCAGTCGGTTGGAGTTGCCACCTAGTTTTATGGGGAAGATTAGGAAAGCAAGGCAAGGGAGATAGTAGGCCACTAAGTTGATTAAGGGTTATTAATCTTGTTTACTGTGCCTACTACGGTTAGGGACCAGCTTTATATGTTAGCTTGGGTTTGTAATAACAAGGAAATAAATCAAGTAAAGGAATTAACCGAACAAATTGTTGAAAAATAAACTTGGTTGATTAACTGATTTGCTTTGGTGATCTTTTTTATCTTTGGGGAAACCCAAGGGATGCTTCTCCACATTCATGGATAGCATCCCTGGTAAACCCGTCAGCTTAGACTACTGCACCTTACCTTGGGGGATTCGAAGTAGGCACATGTTGGCATGAAACTAGCCTAATGTCCAACAACATTGACAATAATCAATTTATCTAACTCCATTGGGCTATTTACTTTGGTGATCTACTTAATGTACTTGAAGAAAAGACATTTAAAAATGAGATAATATGCATCTTAGCTAACCCCTTTCAAACCTAATGAAAACAACATGCATTTAGTTTTGTTACCCGATTTCCTTGGTGTTCAAGCAAGAAGGAAACGGAAGCTAGGGTTTATTTGCTTGCTAGGAAGGTGAAAACCCTTAACTAGGTGCGATCTAAACTAACCTACTCTATATCTATTCTAATTTAATTGCAACTACTTGGGATTGAGGAAGAGACAAACAACAAGCAATCTAGAAGGGTAAGAACCTCTCAACGTCCTTGAAGATGTTGATACTTCCCTTATGAAAACAAGCAAGTATATTCTATCTTCACACACATATATGTGTGTGTGTGTGTTACAAAAAGCTTCAAAATGGGTACGGGTTTAAGTAATAGAAATGACATGGAAACATAACCCCCCAAAATTTTAGGAAACGGGGAAACAAAGAATTAAAAAAATCTAAATGATCCAAGAAATAGCTAACTATTAAGAAAAGTTGAATGAAATCATCTTGAAAAGTAGAATGATAGACATAAACAACAATTTAATAGAAAACTTTTGTATATATTAACTCCCATAAATAATTACACTACCTAGATTCTAGAATACAAATTGGCATTATAAATTACACTATATGTGACAAAATGGAATATGAGCTACACTTAGCTCTTAAATTCATCAAAATATTGATCATCTAGCCCTAGAAAAGTCGAGCAAGACTTGCATTTAGTGGTAGATGGTGGAATGGAAGAAGATTCAACAATCATTATGCAAGTGAATTTCTAAACTAAGGGGTGTAGGGTCCTTTGTTTCATAAATGTTGAAATTGTTGAAAATTGTAGCTTGGACATGAACTTCCACATAGGTTTAGTGTCAAACGTGTCTGAAGTTGTTCGAGTCAATTCTATTTTGTAATTCACTTTAGTAATAAAGTGAAAGTCTTATATTTAGCTGTTCAGTCTAATAAAGTGTATTTTAAATACATTAGTGATTTAGACTAATTTCAATCGTACATCTCACTGAGATTAGGGTTTTAGCTCAAGTATAAAGGCAAGTAAATTTAGAGGGTTAAGACACATTCATTATTCACTCAAATGTAGTTTGATCGAGAGGTGATTGATTTCATTTGTGGAGCAGAATTCGAGCGCCGAAGAGGAGCCAAGTTCAACAGCCAGGCAAAGAGTAGTGTGCAGGCCTGTACAAGACAGATTCGTTCAGTTGTATAGATCCGTATGGATAGATTCCATATAGTCATACAGAAGAGGTCCATACAGTCGTATGGACGACCTGTATAACAGGTAACAAACAAGTTGTTTTCTCGGTTATCGGCAGACAATTTTACTCAGTAAATGTGCAGATTTGTTTCGTTTGAGTGTACCATACAACTGTTAGTTTGACAATATGTGGAGGTTTCCTTGCAAGCTTTGAATTATTAATGAAAGGCTGATTTGAAGGAGTAAATTATCTGTGTATTGAGTTTTGCTTTCGCTGTTTACTTTCTAGGTATATGTGTGATTACTGCTATGTGAAAGAATTTCATTTTTGCAATTAAATAACAACTTGTGTTTAGTTGAGAACATAAAGACAGTAGTCACCTAGGGTTTGGGGAAAATTTAACATGGTATCAAAGTATCTCTAATTGAGAGGATCTGAAGAGGTTACAATAGTAGATCAACTGCCAAAAACAATTGTCGAGAGCTAGGACTAGTAGTAAGAGGGTTTCAAAGGTAGTATTTAACAAAGTTGGGAGTTTGTGTGCCTATCAGAGATGGAATCAACTAGCCTAGATTTGAGGATAGTTTGGATGGTGCCTCGAATTTCCTGCCATGGAAAGTCATGGTAACTCTTCTATTAGAAGAGAATGATCTCTCGGATATCATTAAGGATGTAGTGACTTCACCGATAGATCCACAACTTTTGGCAACTCACAAGAAGAAAGAAGTGAAGGCCAAGTAGATGATCATGGATGCTATAGAGGATCATCTAATCCCTCATGTATTTGAGAAGACGACGACGAAGGAGATGTTTGATGCCCTGGGCAACCTTTACCAGAGGGAGAACATAAACATGAAGATGATATTGCACAATAGACTCAGATCTGTTGAGATGACTAGATCAAACATCGTCAACAGTTACCTGTTGAAGGTCACGTAAGTTCGTGATCAACTTGCAGTAGTTGGGGAGAAGGTTGAAGACAAAGAGTTAGTGAATTGGGCATTGAATGGGTTCCCATATCAGGGGTAAACATTTGTCTAGGGTGTTTGTGCTCGCGAGAATCTTTCTTCCTGGGAAAGATTGTGGGATGACTATATCTAGGAGGAGACTCAGATGGAGTCAAAGGTCAGCAAGCAGGGAGGTGATAGTGACCATGCCCTAATTGGTCAAACAAAGAAGGGTAGAGGTAAAGGACCCATCAAGGGTAAGGTAAAGAGTTAGGAGTCATCCTCATAGCCAGGGAAGAAGGACTTGAGTGAAATCAAGTGCTTCATATGTCATCAGCATGACCATTATGCATCACAGTGTCTAGAGAAGAAGAGTAAAGGGAAGTAACGGTAGCATTAGGTAGTGTTACGTGGTACTAGTACCAGTGCACCTTCAGATGTGCCCTAGGGAGAGAGGATCATTTTTTTTCTTGACTAGGAGGGGTGTTATCCAACATTTTATGAGTGGAGGTTATGGCCAGATCCTTTGGTCCCTATCCTGGGAGTACTATGGCTTAGTGGCATTGCTTACTGCCTCATGAAAGGGCTTGAATCCCTGAGGTTGGTGTTCGGGGCTTCCAGGGGTGGGTCATTGGATCACATGACCCCCACTTTGTTCGATCATTCTGGTGGCTCTTCCGTCAGCACTGAGGTTCATGCCTCTCCTCCAGGCCACCATCCACACTCTCCTTGTCCTCCAGTTCAGCAGCGCCCTCTCTCCTTGGCTGTCTTTGATGATGATGTCATCCTTCTTCCGGGCCTACATTGCTTGGTTAGGGGGGGTGTTGAGGGATTTTCACTACTGTTGGGGTTAGATGGGGCATGACGTCCCCCCTTGTCTACTCCAACCTTCAGTTTGGAGTATTTTGCTCATTTTCAGTCATTTTAGTCACTTTTGGGTGAACTCTAAAGAAAATACCCCAAGTTACCCACATATTTGATTATTTTATATTATTTTATGTTATAATTTTAAGTTGACATGTTTTAATTTTAAATTGACATTTTAAAGCATGTAGGTTTGGTTATTTTGTAAAACGTGAGTGTGAGATCATATAAATACAATCTCCTCACTTCATTTTTACACACAACTTATGGGATAAAATTTATTATGCTACTTTTTTACCCTAGAAGGGCCTTATGAAGTGATGTGCACCTCTTGGAGGGATGGTTCTTCTTGCTTTTGGATGAAGTTGGATGCTTTCTTTGTCTTGCTAATGCTTTGTGGATGCAAGAATGGTTGGAATAACTCATGCTCAAGTAAGTCTTTTACATTTTAAAGGTTTGCTTGATGAATGGTAGGTCAATTTTGCATCTTGAATGATTGAATGGTAGCCCTAGGGCTACATTCTCTTTGAATAAGACTTTTTCCTGCTATTCTATCCTCATTGCATACTAAAAACGCTCCCAAGAGGAGGTTTCAAGAATCCCTAACCTAGTAGCAAGGAGAATTACCTCCAAGAGGAAGGCTTGTCACCTTCCTCTAAGGCTAGGGTTTGGGGTAACATCCATTAAAACCCTAAGTTTGTCCATTTTCTCTACATCAAACCCTAGTTTGAATTTTTGTAAATATTATTGTTAGGTTAAACTTGCATTTTCATGTGTAATTTTGCATTTTCATGGTAGAATTAGGGTTAGAATTAAGTCTGCAATTTTATAACAAAAACCCTAAAAATATAAAAAATGATTTTTCTTCATTTTTTGGCCTCCCTAAAATTTCGGCCCTAAAATCTTAGCCCTAAATTCTCGCGGCACTAAATTCTCGTGACCCCAAAATTTTGGCCCTAAATTCTCACAACCCTAAAATTTCGGGCATGAAATCCTCGACCTTTCTTTTTTAACCCTAAATAGACCTGCAAAACTGCCAAAACTACTATACAAGCACCATCCTAACTCTCTCTATTACTCGGTGTTTGACTCCATTAGAGGCACTGATCTATGCTTTAAGGTGTTTGGAAGGAATTTGGCATCTACTTGGCAGGTACATTAAAGGGCTCTCCCCTTGGGACAACATTGGATCCCGAAGAAGTTAGGAGATTGGACAAAGGTGACAGCATCCAAGTTTCTTATGTGATTGCCTTTCACTTGCAAGCCTAGCCTGCTAGTTTGAACAGTAACAGGTAGCATCCTCAACTGAAACTCAGATGAATGAGTTTGCCTTCAAGTTCGAGAAGGATTTCTTGATGGTATCTTGCCTTTCTTCCGGCATGGTTTTAAAGAACTCTTGGTATGTGGATAGTGGAGCATCTAGGCATATGACATCAGCTAGGGAGCTATATTCAAGTTTAAAAGAGCACGTTTTTGGAGTTCAGGTCGAGCTTGGTGACGATGCCAAGTATCCAGCAGCAGGAGTTGGTACCATTCCTTTCCAACTCCAATTAAGTAACTCTTTAGACTTTGATGATGTGTTGTTTTTTCTAGGTCTCAGGAAGAGTTTTCTTTCAGTTTTGGTCATGGAAGATAAGGGCTATGCAGTAGAGTTCAAGAACCAGCAAGTTCTTATAAGATCGAAGGAGTCTAGCCTAAGATTAGCTTAGGTGATTGGGATTAGGGAAGGCGACTTATACAAGTTACAGGGTGAACCTGTTTGATCCTAGTTCATAACATAGATAACTTGCGTGAGTTATGGTACAAGAGGATGGGGCACCTACATCATAGTGCGTTGCCTATATTGTGGGAGATAGTCACAGGTTTTCCGGAGTTCAACATTGAGCAGTAGGTGTATGCAGAGAGTGTGAGCTTGGCATGCATGCCAAGGCTAATTTCCCAAGTAGTGAGCATAGGTCTAAGGGGATTCTAGACCTGGTGCATTCGGATATATATGGACCAATTCCAACAACATCAATTACAGGAGACATGTACTATGTTTCCTTCATTGACGACTTCTCTCGCAAAACTTGGATCTACATCGTAAAGACCAAGGATGAGGTCTTTAACAGGTTTCAGGAGCTCAAGTCTCTAGTGGAGAACCAAATAGAGAAGAATATCAAAGTTTTGAGATTGGATAATGGGGGTGAGTATACCTCCAATGATTTCGAGGATTTCTGCAAGCATGCAGGAATCAAGAGGGATTTCACTATTCTGCTCAACCTACAGCATAACGGAGTTGCAGAGCGGAAGAACCAATCCATCATAGGGGTTGCTAAGGCCATGATACATGGCTAGGATTTGTTGATGTTTCTATGGGAAGAAGCATGCAAGAGAATAGTCTACATCTAGAACATGTGTCCTCATAGGATTTTGGAGGACAAGACACTAGAGGAGGCATTCATTGGTGTGAAGACAAAGGTAAGTCATTTCTGCATCTTTGGTTGTCTGGTTTATATCCATATACCAGTCGAGAAGAGGACCAAGTTAGAGCCCTCCAGCAAGAAGGGTTTGTTTGTTGGGCACAATGAGACTTCAAAGGCTTAAAGATCTATATTCCAGGGGAGAGAGACAATTGTAAGCAAGGATGTAAAGTTTGAGGAAGACTTTCCATCCAAGAAGTCTCATGAGCCTATTCCAGTGATAGAGGATGAGGAGCAGGAAGATACAAAGGTTTAGCTAGGGTCACTAGCGACTTCCAGTTTGAGGTAGCAACCTTCAGGTGTAGAGGAGGAGCCACTAGCTCCTACAAGTTTTGTTAGGAGACCTCGATGGTTCATGCAGACATTGAGGGATACCTAGGCACATGTTGAGGCTCCTAGGAGTTCATTAAGGGAGAGTAGACCTTTGGAGAAGTTTCCAAACTACATGGCGTTGATGAGCAACATCATAGATTCCAAGCCTTCCAGTTTTTAGGAGGTTGTAGACTAGTAGGTTTGGAGGGATGCCATGGTGGAGGAGTACACCTCCATCATGAAGAATGATGTATGGGACAGTGTGCCTAGACTAGAGGGAAATAAGTAGTGACTTCTAGATGCCTCTACAAGATCAAGCATGCATCAGATGGCATCATAAAGAAGTACAAATCGAGGTTTGTGGTGAGAGGGTTCTCCCAAAAAGAGGGAGTGGTCTATGAGAAGAATTTTGCTCCAATCACTAGGTACACTTCTATTAGAGCAATGATGTCTTTAGTCTCCATTATTGGATGGAGGATACATTAGATGGATGTGAAACAACTTTTCTCAATGGGATAATTGAGGAAGAAGTGTACATAGAGCAACCTCAGGGCTTTGAGATTAGTGGGAAACCTTTTATGGACTCAAGCAAGCACTGCGAGCACGGTATTCTAGGATTGATAGACACTTGCAGAGAATGGACTTCACCATAAGTGAAGCAAATCCCAACTTATATTTCATATTTGTTGAGACAGATTTGCTTATTTTGGTGTTGTATGTAGATGACCTGTTTCTTATAGGTTTAGAGAAGCTCATTGCAAGGTGCAAGACATATATAGCAGATAAATTTGAGATGAAGGACATTGGCATGATGCATTAATTCTTGGGGTTGGAGGTTTCGCAAAGATCAGGGGAGATTTTCCTTGGACAAGGTAAAATGCATTTGAGATTCTGAAGAGGTTCCGGATGGAGAACTGCAAACCTATGGCCATGCCTATGATCACTAATATGAAGAAGGTAACAACTTTAGATTTAGATATGGTGGATTGCACATTGTACAGGTAGTTGATAGGTTCCTTCATGTATTTGGTCAACACTAGGCTGGATAAATGTTTTGCAGTGAACACCTTGAGTCAATTCACGGTGGAGCCAAGGCAGGAGCATTGTGTATCAACAAAACATGTGCTCAGATACTTGAGATGCATAGTGGAGTATGGGTTGACATATATGGGAGATGGTGAAGTGAAGTTGTAGGGGTATACAAATTTAGATTGGATAGGTAGTGGTGCATTAGACAGGAAGAGCACCTTAGGGTGCTGCTTTAGCTTGGGACCAATGATGATATCCCGGTTTAGTCGGAAGCAGGCTTCTGTGTCACTCAGTTCAACAGAGGTAGAGTATATGTCAGCTAGTACAACAAGTTGCGAGGCCATTTGGCTTCGCAAGTTACGTACAAGTTTACTTGATCAAGAGTTGGATCCCACAAGGATTTGTTGTGATAATTAGAGATGTATCAAACTCTCTTGGAATCCAATTTTTCATGACAGGTCCAAGCATAATGAAATTAGATATCACTTCATTCAAGATAGGATTTAGAAGGGAGTAGTAAAGCTCTAGTATGTGCCCACAGATCAACAGGTTGCTGATATTCTAACCAAGCCCTTAACAAAAGGGAAGTTTGAAGCATTCAGAGACAAACTTGGATTGGTGAAGAATTTCTTCCTCACTAAGAGGTAGTGTTGAAAGTTGTAGCTTAGATAGGAACTTCCACATAGGTTTAGTGTACAATGTGCCAAAATTTGTTTGAGTCAATTCTATTTTGTAATTCACTTTAGTAATAAAGTGAAAGTCTTATATTTAGCAGTTGAGTCTAATAAAATGTATTTTTAATACATTAGTGATTTAGACTAATCTCAATTGTACTTCTCACTGAGAGATTAGGGTTTTGGTAGACCAACATAGATCCATCTTAACTTTGGCTCTATCAAGCGATGAGAAGGATCAAATCCACTCATTAAATAATTAAAATGTAATAATGAAATAGTTATCTATTCCAATTTGGAATCATGTCTTGTAAATGCTAACACATTAATCCCACAAATAGACAAAAATTGCATTAATTAATTAATTAAGAAGTAAAATAGTTATTTGCCCAAATTTAATGGTGGAAGTGCCAACTATTTCATGTTGTAAAGTGTAACACATAAATACTACAAATAGGGAAAAGTTGCGTGCATTAACTAATTATGAAGTAAAATATTTGCAATTTACCAAAGGTTTATTATTAATTTACAATTATCACAAAACTAATATCTAACTTAATGTTCTATTATTAACTTAATAATACATAATCCAATATATTTTCCATCACAATCTTTCACGTGCCAACTATTCCAATTGGAATCGTAAAAGATAACACATAAATCCTACAAATAGGAAAAAATTTTATTCATTCATTGACTATGAGGTAAAATAGTTATTTACCCAAATTTAATCATCGAAGTGCCAATAATATTTCATGTTGTAAAGTATAACACATAAATCCTACAAATAGGCAAAAGTTGCATTTATTAATTAAATATGACGTAAAATACTTGCAATTTACCCAATTATTGATTAATTTCCAATTATCACAAAACTAATATTTGTTGCCTGAATGGCAATTGGAATTGAAATTTGATGTATATTTATATAAATGTATTTTACAATCTAACTAATTAAATTTGAGCCGACATGTGCTTGGTTATATAATTTTTTATATATTTAGTTTTTGGAGCCAACATGTGCCTGTGATAGACGTGACACATCTCATCCACTTCGGGCTGTAGAAAGCGCCTCTCGGTGCATATAGGGTTTCAGCTCAAGTATAAAGGCAAGTCAAGGTATAGGGTTAAGACATTCATTATTCACTCAAAGATAGTTTGGTCAGGAGGTGATTGATTTCATCTATGGAGTGGAATTAGAGTGTCGGAGAGGATCCAAGTTAAGCAACTACGCAGTGAGTAGCGTGCAGGTTCGTACAAGACAGATCCATATAGTCGTACAAATATGTATAGACAGCTTCGTACAGTCGTACGGAACAAGTTCGTACAGTTGTATGAATGACCTGTATAGTAACCTGTAGGTAGCAAACAACAAGCTGTTTTCTCGATTTTGGTAGGTAGTTTTCCTCATTAAGTGTGCAGATTTGTTCCATTTCAGTGTACCATACAATTGTTAGTTTGACAGTCTATGGAGGTTTCCTTGTAAGCTTTGAATTATTGATGAAAGGCTGATTTGAAGGAGTAAATTATCTATGTATTGAGTTTGCTTCCACTGTTACTTTCCGATGTCCATCTATATTTGTGATTACTGCTATATGAAAAAAATTAATTTCTGCAATTGAATAACAACTTGTGTTTAGTTGAGAACATAAGGAAAGTAGTCACCTAGGGTTTGGGGAAAATTTAATAGAAATGTTGAAAAGGTTTTTAATATGCTTAAAGTTGAAAACAACCTAATTCCTATCTTCTAGTTTAAAAAAATCCAATTTCTATCTTCTCCAAGTGAGGTCCGATAGGTCCAATTCCATTACCAAACATCTTGGAACGGGGATCCCAAATAACTTTTAATGCTAAAATTATGTTTTTTTGTTTTGTTGGCAAAGTGGTGGAACCTCCTTGACTAGCAAGTTTGCCTTTGGCTAAGTTACCACGAACCAGGGGCATCTAAGCCGTCAAAATCACCCGGGGATCGCACCCGGTCTAGACCGCACCAACCCTTAACATGGTTGGATTTTTTGGTATCTGTGGGATTAGAACCGACGACCTTTCTGCTTAGGGGGCGTCTTAACCATACCCCGCCACCAACTGTTCTACATCTCACGGATAATGTTAAAATTATGTTAATGAAAGTGTTAAGGAAGAATTTTGTGTATGCCAAATTTTCCCCCATAGATGGTTTGTGATTTATTGACAAAACGAAGGAGTGGTCTATCCTTCCCCAAGATGAAAAGTAGGGTAGGAGGAAGGTAAAATATTTCAATGAAGAGGAGCTCGAAGAGGACCTTGGAATCAAGTCCAGTAGTTGATTCCTTTGTATCCTTTGTTTGAAAATGCAATAGAGAGAGAAACAACACAACTTAAAAGATCTCCAATGTACATGCACACATATCAAACAAACAAGCGCCTTAGGTCCTCATCTCTTTTTATATAACTTCTCTTCTTAATGACTAATTTTACCAACATATGAATTTGAAAATGAAAGAGACAACATGAGCATGTGAATCATAGATAACTTCATACACAAAATAAAACATTAAACTATCACAACATACTTATCAAAGAGATCCAATTTCAGGGAGGCGAAAGAAGGGAAATCTTCCTTAAAATCAATGATAAGAAGAGTTACAAAGCATATATTACATATGCTCGATGACTTCCAAAAGTTGGCTTGGGTTCCTTCCCACAAAGTTCCTTTGGCTTTAATCCTCAATCTATACACATTCAACACCTCTATGAAAAAATGAGAGAGTAGATTAGCAAGGATACAACCCTTTGCCTCATGAGGGAGATAATTTATGTAACATAATTTTGAGGGAGAGTTCACTTCACCGTCCAAAAACCCTTCTATTTATATGGTTTATTAGGGCTTTTGGGGGTTGATTGGGTCTTGGCATGGAGAACGGATTTGCATCCACATGCCTGTCTTGAATGACACCTAATCATGGTGGTATTCTCATGAGAATAACCACACACACACACACACACACATATTTAGGGTGTGCACGTGGGTTTAAGAGGAAAAGAAACACCCTACCCATCATGGGCATGGGTATGATGAACATTGAAGACAACCTGTACCCAAGGTATCAAAGAAGGCAAATATATATGGAATTAGGACCTACAAAGGTTAATATTTGACTAGGTATAGGAGAGGTGTCATAGCAAATGTATTTGGCTCAACAACAAATGCTGGTCAGAGGTGACCAAATCAAGGTGCTAATAGATGCCCCCTAATGTGTGAGTGCAAGAGTGTAATGGATGGCTGATATACATTACAAGTTCTTGTTGTATAAGTATTAAAAAGCCATAAGAGAACCCTGTTGGAATTCACCAACAAACCAGAGAGAGGAGAGCCACCTGCAAAGGTAAGTATGAATGGACTCTCTCTTCTGTGGCAAGCATACGTATGTTATTGCTCCAAAATGGATCCTTGAAGCGGAATCTGGAATCCAAGAAGAACAATGACCTAAGTTTGAGTAGTGGATGGAAGAGGAAGAGATAACGAGCTAATGTGAACCAATAGTCGGTTCATGCCATTTTTGGCACATTAAATAGCTTCTATGACTATAAAATCTCTTTCCCACTTGCTTTTGGTGAATAACTATTAAGAACCTCAGGAGAAGCTCTTCGAAGTTGTTTGTGGCAAGTGCTGTTGTGAGGATATTGATGTTTCTAGTTTCTCATTAAATAGCATAAATGCATAAGCAAAGTCAAAATGATTCAGTTGGAAATTGATATAATGAATTACAAGGAAGAAGAATCTACTTTTTTCATATAGGCAAACATTGATTGTTTGTATTTACACTTGGCATGTGTACACAAAGGATGGAAAGGGTGGTTAGCAACAACTGAAAAGGAAAGACACCAAACTGATAGTTTGAGAAGCATCCTAGGAATAGATCTGTTTCCTCTTGGATCATAAGTCCAATCCTCCAAAATACAAACCCTAGGGGAACTCTTGGAAGTTCTAACTTCTACCCATTGTCACCTCAGTAGAACCTCCTTTCACTTTAGGTCGGCTCTCGTCCAGCACAAGGGGTTTTCCCTAAATCAAATTACTAATATGTCTATTAGTACAGATATGAAACTAAGATTAGTGATTTGCGTGTTTATGATCTTCTTTAGAATAAATGATGAGGAGACAAGCAAGACCAAGTGCCTTGTCCTTTGGGCAAATGGAGTCAAGACCTAACTTGATGAAGAAGCTTGGAAATTTTAGGGAAAAATCAGCAAGCTATAAACATTACCATTCCAATCAATCACATTGATATATAGAATTAGTGAAAAGCTCTTAACAATGCTATTTCATCTCCAACTCATGATGAGCCAGCAGTTGATATAATTATGAATTATCAAAGTAAGGGGAGCAGCTAAGAGTCATCAATAATATGAGTGAACAACAGCCTTTGTCTTCATTAACAATTCTGGTTACATGAAGAGTTTAGAGGGGTGAATGCCTCTCCTAAAACCCTTCTCTAATATCCCAAAACAGCCCACAAAAAAGGTGCGACAGCCCTGAAATGGCAGAAATATACCAACAGAAAATGATGTGGCAGCCCTAGCATAAATGTGATCAATAGCCCAGCAAAAATGAACATTCTTCACCAATGCTCTTCCTCCTTTGTACCTGAAAATGACAATATCTTTGGTCTTCTAGAAGGATCTCTCTCCACTTGAACTTCTGATTTGCAAGCGAGGGATACTTCTCCTTTTATAGCTTTTCTACCTTAACTTATTTGCAATAGAATATTATTGAGAAGACTGTAGAAATATTAGATCCATCTTTCCTCCAATGAATAATATTAAAATATAAAGAAAGGTCTAGAAATCCCCTTGAGAGTGGGACCTCACCAAATTAAGCCTTCATTTGATCTTGAAGTGGTCAGCTTCTCGAAGTGTCATGTTCACATGCTAAATGCCCCCCTAAAAAACTGTTGTCTCAACCTTTGTGCCATTCTAGAGATTCTAAGTGGGGTGCCTCCCTCAATGAGGGATAATTCATCATAAACAATCATTTAAATTCCCTTTCTAGAGTCTTCTAAAGGAGCCACTCTATTTTAGTTTCAAGGCTTCCTTGTTAACACTTTCATGAATACATGTGCCATAAACATATCCTAAAATGCTGGACGACTCCTTAATTAGGGTGCAATCATCTTGTAGGGGGGTTAGAATGCCAATGTCCTCATTATATGAGGGCTGTTCCATCCAAGTGCCATATAAATAATGCAAACAAGTCAAATCATGCCTCCAAATATGTAGAACATATCTTGTGAGTTATGGAAGGGGTCTATGAAGATTATGCCTCCAAATATGCAAATATGCCTCAGGATATGTGAAATGCATCAAAAGTATTCTCAATGAAAGATTATGCATCCAATTGTGTGGTAAGGGCTCCAAAAGGTGAATCTTGGTCACATGTTCAAATCTGCCTCCAAATATGTGAACTCAACACTGAAATACGACTTAAAAGATGTGAGCATACTCCAATCATACGAAAGAGAAGACAAATCCAAGCTTACCAATATACACATGTCCTGTTGCAACTCTACTGAAAAAATGCAAAATGTATTTCGCATTTTGCGGTGGTAACAAGACCAGTGAAAGGATTATATTTATTGATTTGATTGAAACAGCAAAGTAGAAAGTAGTTAAAATATAAAAGGGAGTAAAATAAAGAGATTAAAACAGTGTCTTTTTTGGTATGGAATGATTCACTGTTTCAACATTTTGTGGTGGTAGCAGGAGGGAGCTCAGATGGGTGGCAAAGCACAAACCTCACTCGGGTGGATTGAATGGATAAAGGGTTTGCTTCTTGTTCTCTATGACATTCTCTTTCAGAGGATTCTTGCCTGCCATCTTAAAAGTCCCTTACAGTTACCTCCCATGAATGGTTTAACCTGCATTGTAACTGGTTCTACAAGTGGAATTGGCCTAGAAATTGCAAAGTAATTCCATCCATTTAACCCTTTTTCTCTTTGTGATTTCATCTGCAATGTTAATTGGATTTGTGCATATTTCCCTTCAAATATTCATGCACTTTGTATTACATTAAATGAAATTGCTTACATATTGTTGAAAGTTCAATGGCTTGTTGTTACAATTTACAGGCAGTTGGCAGAAGCAGGGGCACATGTTGTTATGGCATGCAGGAAAACAAGGGCTGCTAATGATTTGATACAGAAATGGCAAAAGGAATGCTCTGAGGTGGCTGGCCTTCTTGATATAGAAGTATGCATCATTTCTTTCTAACTTGGAACTTGGAAGCTTACTTTTAGCATTAATATTTTTCCTCTTCATCTTTTGGAGTGGATAGTGGAGTTGCTAATGAGTCAATGACATTGGCTTTTGGCCTGAGGAGGTGTCCATTGTTGGCTCCCAAAGTTTTTGCTTTTATATAAGCATTCGGATGATAAGATAGTTTGTTACCACCGGGGGCTTGGCAGGTTGGTCAAGCAGCGGTGGAGATATTTCGCTCACCAAGGTCCAATCCCCCCAGTAGTGTGGCATGTTTTGTCCTGTGAAATAGCAGCTCTGTTATGGTTGTTAAGTCATGCTGGGTGTAGCATTTGTTACAACATGGTGATGGCATCCCACCTCTTGATAGGTTATGCATGCTCCACTCTTAATTATAAGGAAGTATCTTCAAGAGTTTCTGTTAACAGGATAGTTTATTTTCGAGTATGCCAATCAGACAGAATTTTGGACTAGTAAGATTGAATTGATGGCCTTAGTGAGATGGGACTTGTCAATAATTTCAGACCAAAGACCTGCATACTTCACAGTTATTAACTTATTTACTAAACTGCTTTTATTAGTATAATGCCATTGTCTCTTGTGATCTAGAAAGAGTGGGTTACTGAAAGAAATTGTTCATTGGAATATATATTTCCAACAACCTATTCTCAATATCTTCTGCGAAACCTAAATTATTATAGATCCAAGTCAATATTCTCAACATTGTCACTTAAAATGAGAATGAGGTATGTCATGAGGTACCTTCACAGCTTTCACTATCACCATTTTGGATGCAATAGAACATGTTTCACCAGTGCAATCCATGCCTACCAGAAAGAGACATAAAGCCCTATCCTCTTTCACTTGTTCAGCATGAAAGAGATTCTAGACCTCTGTTCTTTTAATTTGTTTTTCTATAAATTTGTGGGCCCAGGGAGTTGATTTCTGAAACTTTTTATGAATAGATTTTGGTAGAACTTGTTATCGCCTAGAATTGTTTTTAGGGGGATTGTTATTGCCTAGAAGTACTTGGGTGTAATTCTCCAGGAAATGAGGTAATTTTTAAGAGGATGTGTCACTCAAGTAATTGTAGTTGTTGGAATATTGGACAGACGAGGAATCAAACCCAGAGGTGACCTTTTTAGCTCTACGTATGTTTTCTGGATTTTATTCGAAATTAAAATTTCAAATATGCAGAGCAATGTATGACTTAACCAACTAAAAGGTGAGACCCGTTGGTAGTTTGAGCCATTGCTTCCAATTGAATTGTGAGATATAGTGCAGACTCCAATTTTTGCCAGAGATCGAAACCTTCTTGAGGAATTCTTCAAATGATAAGGGGGAACGACCTCTTTACTATCTAATGTGGATACATGTGCATAGGATGAGCTGGAACTTGAATGTACTCCCCTAGTGTGAACCAAACTCCTCCTTTGATGACTCATCTAGATATGGGTTCATGAATAAAAAGGTTACGGCTACCTCCATATCTAGGGTGTTCCCCCAAAAATGCCCACAAAGTTTCTCAAAGCACGAACTTAAGAGTAAATGGTGGTTATAACCACCTCAAAGGTGTACAAAGGTAACACTCTAAAAATGTGGCTAGAATTCATAAGATGGCTTGGAATGAGGATGGCCGTCTCAGCACATATTGATCATTCTTCCATTCATATTTTGGATGTTGACTAGAATTATGGATTACGGCACATGTTTTCGGGTCCTAGGCATACTCAACTCGGATTTCATCCAACCATTCAGGAAGCGCAACCAGGGCTGCATATGACATTACCTCTTCATCCTTTCGTGAAAGAGCATCAGCAACTACATTATCCTTCCCCTTTTTATGAAATATTTCCATATCGAAGGTGGCAATTTTTTCTATCCATTTCTATTGTTCTATCAAGAATGTTTTTTGTTGAAAAGATATCGAAGAATATTGTGATCTGTACATATCAAAATTTGTTTCCTAGAAGATATTGTCGCTATTTTGCTAATGCATGTATAATGGCAAGTATCTCCTTATCATAAGTAGACTTCAAGCATTCTCTCTTATTGAGTTTCTAACCCTCAAATGCTATTGGATGTCCTTCTTGCATTAATATAGCCTCTATCCCAAAGCCTAAAGCATCATATTTAAATACAAATGGTTTGTGAAGTCTAGAGTGGCTAATATTGGTGCTGAGGACATCGTTCTTTTCAATGCTTGAAAACACTTTTCTACCTCCTTCACAAAGAGTCCCATTGAACATTCAAATTTAAGTCCAAGGTTCTAAAAGAGTCCCATGACTCACCAGCTGCTAGGGATGTAGGTTTTTTAAAAACTTACTATAATGCACGATAGTCATGTTTTTGGAAAAGGATGAATATGGATATTCATAGATATGTAGTAGAGTGACAAATGCCAAAGAATCAAAAGTGAAAATGTTATGACCCCAGGTTTACTCCATCCCCAACACACCCCAAATCAAAAGTGGGAATGAATTTCTATGGATTTTATTGAATGTTTACCCATGTTGGAAGGGAAAGACAAAATCCTCGTGGTGGTTGATAGACTAAGTATGCACATTTCATGGCCATGAAGAAGACAAATTCAAAGTGTTTGGCAAAAATATCTTCAAATTACATGGATTTTCGAAGATCATTGTCAGTTATAGGATGCCAAATTTAAAGGTAATTTCCGTAAGGAGTTTTGCAAACAAATTGGGACTTCCCTTAACACGAGTTCAACTTAACACCCCCAAACAGATGGTGAGACATAAGTTGTCAATAAATGCTTTGGATTCTGGAATCCTACCTTCGTTGTTTCATAACAAATAAGTAGAATAAGTGGTTCCAATGATTGCACTTTACATAATGGTGGTATAACTCTACTTACCACACATTGGCTAAAATGACTCCTTTCAAGCTCTATACAGTTATGAACCTTCAAAGAGGAAGGGGTTTTCTCTAACTGACACAAGGGTTCAGGTAGTGAGAAATCAACTAGACAAAAATAAGAAAGTAATGCAAACACTCAAGGATGTTAAAGTTAGTGCAGTTGCGAGACCCATTCTCAGAGAGGATGGTAGCCTAGTTAGTTAACTAGGGTTCCTGGTCAAGTTAACCAGGCAGAGTAAAGTGTAAGTCCCTAGAAGGTACTCTAGGGCCCCCAACTGTCTCTTGGGGTTCTTGGTCGGGGACCAAGCAAGTTAATGACATGGCAAAGTCCCTAGCATGTGGCTAGGGCCCCTATTTGTCTCTAGGGTATTCTGTTCTGGGACCAGACAGTTTCTTGGTCATGAGGACCAAGCAGGTCCTGTAGGTTGAGACAGAGACCTCCTGGTCTGGGACCAGGCAGATTCTTGGTCACGAGGACCAAGTAGTTTCTGCAGTGACATACTTGGTCAGTTAACCAGGTGGATCTTGTTAATTGGACCAAGATGATGATGTGTGATGTCCTTTCCTAGGTCTTCGAGATGGTTGAGCTAGATGGTCTTCTCAAGGGACTGGCCACCCCTTAATGGAGCCACTAGCAATTGACCTAAGGAGCAGTATGGAGGATGACAAGATCACATCATCTATTGTGGACTTTCGTTATACAGTGATGCTGAACTTTCAGGTTATATGGAACATTTGTACATTTGAGAGAGAGATGATTGGTTGTACCTTTCCTGTTGCACGAAATTGCAAGTAGTCAGCGCTCCCCGGTGTATCGTGACAAGGGACTAATCGCCTCTCGTGGATCCTTGAAATCTGGCGGTGGTGAGTTTACCAATCACCTGCGGGTTTTGGTGTAACGACAGCCGTACTACCAACAATTGGTATCAGAGCTAGAGGTCACGAGTTCGATACACACTCGGCTCGCGTTGAGGGGGAGATTGTTGCACGAAATTGCAAGTAGTCAGTGCTCCTCGGTGTATCGTGACAAGGGACTAATCGCCTCTCGTGGATCCTTGAAATATGGCGGTGGTGAGTTTACCAATCACCTGCGGGTTTTGGTGTAACGGCAGCCGTACTACCAACATTTCCCACCTTGGTTGATTCACATTTGGTCCTTACACCTTGGTCTTGTGGTACTTTGTGTTGTTCACCCACTTTGAGTTGTTTTGTTTTGTACCACCTTGATGTTTTGGTCTTATGGGTATTAGGGGTGATTTCCCACCTTTGTGGTACACCCCTTGGTCCTAGGGGTTATGGGTCATGTACCCATTCTTGTTTTAATATTTTGACTTGTACTATCTTGTTGGTCCTTGCACCCTCAACTAATGATAACATGACCCTAGTACCCACCTAAGTTACCCTACTTATATTTTATGTTTTGTTTATTTTTGTGTCTAATTTGTTACCCTCCTAAATATGTGGAACCCTAACTTAATTAAAAGATTATTTAATAATCTTTCTAGAAGATCTAATATCCTATTTATAGAGATCTATTGTTTCTCATTTGAAATCATCATCTTATGATTACATTTCAGATCTGATCCTTACTCTTGACGTCAAGGGTTTCATTGCTGCTTACTTGTGTTTGAAGGCCGCCCACCTGTTGAACACTCCAAATCTGATATATTTCACTGTTTGAGGGTTGATGTGATGGGTCTTATGCTAGTCGAGGCTTGCTTGAGGAATCCGTGACTGTTTTTGCTCTTAATAACTAAGCCGCGAGCTCAGTTTTGAGCTATGTTGAAACCAGACCTAATCAATGTAGTCCATATCTGTTGATTGGGAGCTTCGGTCTGCCTGCTAGGATCATGTTTGAGTCTTGATCTACTCAATTATGATTTTCCTGAGACCCAATCTGTTGTGTGTGGTCTTCTAAGGTTCCGATCTGTTTATGAGGAGTCTGATCCAACTGTATAAGGGTCCGATCTGCCTGTATTAGGGTTTGATCTGCTGTTGTGATATTCGACTTGCCTTCCAATCTGCTTGCTGGGGAAACCGTGACCCTTAGACTTAGCTGTGAGCCCTAAATCTGCCTGCTGATTATTTTTTAGTGGAGGCTGTGAAGCATTAGGGTATGATTTATCCTACTATGTGCTCATCTGTGGAGGTAGTGAGTCTCTCATGGGTTTTGATCTGCTTGTTGACAACTTATTTGAGAGGGCCACAGTTTGAATGGACAGATTCAACTAAGCCTTAAGTCATCTGTTGTTGCTGAACTTTGTTTTTGCCCAGATCTACATGCTAAGTCATATGTTGTTGCTGAACTTTGTTTTTGCCCTTTTCTGAAAGTAAATTCTTCTGAGTATAAAATAGGAAGGGTCCCACACTCCAGGTAGGTATCCTAAACTTGTCTCCTCTATTGTTGATTAATACTGTGTTAGTTATACTACCGTTGTGCTTACTTTAACACAGTGACCCAATTGGTAGTGTTAAAGTTGAAAGAGATGAGAATTATGTTTTAAATTACATTTGTTGTTTAAATTATCATTTTAGTACTAGTTTATTGAATGTAATTTTGCATTAAAGTACATGAATTTGTAATTCTCTGCATCAAACCCTAACCCTAATGAAAATTTAACAAAGGAAAACTTAACAATTGCATGAAATCGTATGAAATAGCAAGCATACTAGCATAGAACAAAGAGAGCATTTGAAGTTGGAGATTGGGTATTTGTTAGACTCCAACCATGCAAACAATTCTCTCTTAAGCAACAAGGAAAGAACAAGCTGGATCCCAATTTTTATGGGCCATATCAGGTTAACAGGAAGGTCAGTGAAGTAGCGTATGGATTGGACTTACGAGGTAAAAGTCGTATCCACAATGTTTTTCATGTGTCGTGTCTCAAGAAAATGTTGGGACAACATCTATTAGCACATACCATATTTCATATATTGGATGATGAAGGAAGAGTCGTTTTAGAGTTACAAGCTATCATCGCTACCAGGGAGAAGATACTATGTTCTAGAATCATTAAGGAGTACCTCGTTAAATGGAATAATCTTCCATAAGGGGATGAATTGTGGGAGACATAAATTTTGTAAGCAATATCCCTCATTACTTTTGCTTTGAGGACAAAGCATCTCAGAAAGGGGAGGGCGATGTTATATACATAAATAAAGATAAGGGTAAAACAATAATAAACCATAATATAAAGCTATAATAAAAAATATAAATAATAAATAACAAAATATAATTAAGATAAAAATACACAAAGAAACAACCCCTCAATTAAAAGACACAAGGTCTCTTCGAGATGTGTTTATATTGAAGCTATTTGAATGCAAGCGAATCATTCATTTAGCCCGGTGGGTTAGCTCAAGTGGTTGAGTGCTGTAATCGCAAGTAGAAGGTCTCGGGGTCAAATCCTCGGGTGGCTATACAGGGCCTCACTTGATGTCCCTACCAGGTTAGGCCCCGTAATCAAGGCCGGTGGTTTACCTTGGGTACCATCCTCGAAATGAGGGGAAGTACCTGAGGGTTTCCCATGATGCGTTCCATTGAAAAAAAGAAAAAGGGAATCATTCATTTCTTTATAATTATCATATATTTATATTTTTCAAGGAACCTATCCCATTGATTTTTCTTTTTCCTAAGCATCAGTGCTTCAGATTTCTATGATATTCTGAGGCATCCAAATAAACTTCTTACTCTATAATGGAAAAAGCATATTCCAAAGTTCCATGGACACAATGGTTCAGCGACACTACATGTGACATCTTTCATTGAATTTATTTCAGATCTTAAGTTTGTTTATGAGGATGTCACGATGGAAATGTTTGTACATATCTTGGAAGATGACACATATGAATGATTTAGAAGTTGTGGTTGAAAGGAAATATCTTCATTTGTAGGTTTCATCAAAGTTTTTTGCGAGTATTAGAATCCTAGTTATGAAGAACATGTTGAGGGTTACGTTATTAATGAGCCTCATGTTGCTTTCCATGAAAAGGGAAAGGCGATAGAGGATCTAATGCTAGCATTTCATAATAACCTCTTGGATGTATTATTGGCTGATAACAAAGATAAAGTTGAAGCATGGAAGGTCTTTGCTGTTGTTATGGAAGAAATATGTTGTAGATCAATCAATGAGTGGCATGGAGATTGCTATCAGGAGGATTGCATAGTAGATGACTAGCACATTCTTTCATTTGAGGATTCATCGGGACATAGTATAGCAGACCTGAATGAGGAGTGCTATGATGAAGATCTTGATGCAGCACCCCATTATTATGAGTGTGTCGAAGATTAGGGTTTTTGTATTAGGTTTTAAATTACTTAGGGTTTTGGTTTCTCAAACTCTTTATAAGAGTGAGAACCTTTAAATGTAATGTTGTACCGTCTCATAATAATATCATCGTTCATTGTGTTGTGTGATATTGAGCTCTCATGGATTCGGTGACGTAACCCTATCTAGGGTTTCTCGTTTAGTGGTTTTCAGAATATGGTATCAGAGCCATGTTGTTGGCTAAATCTTGGGGTAAAACCATACTTAGCCAATTGATATTTACTGCTTCAAACTATTCCATACACTATCCAGATTTTCCATACTAGTTAGTTGGCATATTGAGAAACCACTATAGTGCAATTCCGTATTGCCACCGCCTTGCAATTCACACCTGCCATCAAATTGATTCATATAGTTGTACATACAATTGTCTGTACAGTCTTTTGTACATGTTGGATATTTTGCTGAAATCTGTACACCCATTAATTTTCTTAGATGTCCACCATTTCTCATTTCTAATATGAAGTAGCCAGGAGCCGTTGAATTTAGATGCCATCTATTGATTCAACCGCAGTTATTGTAGTCACCATTAATCCAGATGGACATTGATGGCCACCCATCGAGTCCACTGGCTCAAAACACAGTTTTCTAGCTTGGTAGTTGTTTTTGCGGTTTTTTGGGTCCTGATTTTTTGGGGCCATTTTGAGGCCCTAAATGATGTTTTTTTGGCATGGCGGCACCTAGATGATAGCTAGAGGCATTGTCTAGGTCGTTCGGAATGTTGACTTTTCGGCCAGACCTTTCTGATGGGCTACCAATCGCCCCAAACAAAGATTGTAGGCAAAAGTTACGCCCCGAGAAGTTGATGAATCAACTAACCACAACGGGGACCACAAACCTTTTGATGTTTCATCTTTTGGGTTACGGTTTTAGATTTTTAGGGTTTTCTCATTGATGCTTTATGTTTAAAAGGCTCTTTTGGCCTCATTTGTAACTAAAATTCTTACGGATGAGCATAGCTGCCACATCTCTTCTCATAGATCAACTACCACCATTCTAGCTATTTTGTGTTTTGCAATTTACAGTCTGTTCTATTTCATTAAGTTATAGAGTTTGAGTTTATTGTATCACTATGTTCTTGCAATATATCTCTGTGTACTCTATTCTATACGCTTTCTTTCATTTCGTTCTCACACAAACCCAAATTAGTGTTATCAAAGCGGTCTACTCTTTATTTTTTCTCTATGCATGTCCCCAACGAGGTCGGGGTATAAGGAGTTGGGACTCGAGCTACTTGAGCCTCTGAAAGACCGTCCTCGCTAACACCGACGATCACCCATGATGAAATAAAAGAAAGATGAGGGAGCAAGAGATTCTATTAAGATGTTGCTCGAGGAAGCCCTTGCGTGATAGAGGGACGAGATGCTAGAAAACTTTGCCCAAATCCTTCGATGGATGTCGACAACGATAGACGCGTCTTCATAGCGAGACTACTTCGGAGGCGCCACCCTCTTCAAGGTACAAGTTAATTATGATATTCTTGTATTTCAAGGTCAGATAGATGTTGATGCTTTGGAAAAAATGGTTAAATCTAGTAGAAGGGTATTTCTCTGTCCACAATTGTTTCGATAGGGAAAAAATCACCTTTGTGCTCCTTAAGGATGTCCCCTATGTCAAAGTTGGTAGGAAATCTACTGTGAGCAAAACTTCATAGAGGAGTCTGAACTGTTTGGGGCCAATCCCACTTGGGCCTCTTTTGTGGATGCCATGAAGGAACAATATTACCCTATTGGAAACTATATGACGACTAGTACATGAGATGGACAACATTGCATTAGAACAGGGACCAAACAGTGTCGGAGTTCACAAATATCTTCCATACCTTGTGCACCAAGTTGGGTATCAAAGACTCCGAGAGACATTTGGTTCTAAAATACCGTGGGGGATTACATAGGTACATCTAAACGGAAATGGAATTTCTGCACATTTCGCCATTGGGACCCGCTTATCATTACGTTTTCAAAATCGAGCAAAAATTTAAGCAAAGGAATAAGCGGGAGTTCAGGTCTGCAAATTCGTCGCAGCAGAAACATGGCAAAGGAAACCCCAACTCGCAGAACAAAGGGCAGGGAAAGGATAACCAACCTCAGGACAACCTTTCCAAGCCACAAGCAAAGAAGGGTAATGGGAAGATGAAGGACACTAGGAAGTGGTGCGAGTTCCAAAAAATCCCTTGGCACAACACTGATGAATGTCGCTCAAAGCAGTCGTTGGTGGCCAAGTTCAAAGCCTTAGAGTTTGATCCTGTTTTCGATTATGATTTAGAACCCAACATCACAGTTGCAGACAAGGGAAAACAAATCATTGATGTAGAACCCGATGCCACGATCGCTACCACAAAGGTCCAGCCAAGTGAGCCTGAAGAGTCGGAGGATGGTGAACAACTCTTCAACTCACAGATGTGGGTGAAGGGTTCTCCACTGCATTTCATTGTTGACAGTTGGAGTCAAAAGAACTTGATATCAGTAGAGGTCGTGAAAAGGTTGAAGTTTCCGACAACACCACACCCACATCCCTACAACATCGGCTGGCTAAGCCAGGGTCGTAACATCCGCATTAATCAACAATGCCGCCTACCTTACAACATCAAGCCATTCAAAGATGAGGTACTGTGTGATATTGCCCCTCTTGAATTTTGTGATGTTCTTTTAGGACAACCATATATGTGGAAACATCATGTTATGTATGAGTCTCGACCGCGTAGTGTCATCGTTTCTTTGGGAAAACAACTCTATAGGATACAGAGGTCATCCCAACTATTGCAGTCTCCTTGATGTCATCCAAGCAATGCAGGAAGGTGATCTCCCAAACTGGGAAATTCATCCTCTTCATGATTCGCTCTGGAAGCGAATAGAAGGTCAACACATCTGTGACCTCTACCTAGGATCTTTCCCTACAACGGAAGTAGGTGGACAAAGTAGTGGAAGCATATAGAGATCTCTTCAGCTTGCTATCTGGGGTGCCTCTACACTGCCAGGTCAAACATTTAGTTGATTTGGCACCCGTTGCTCCTCTACCTAATGGCCTAGTCTATCAGCTCTCCATTATGGAAAATGAAGAAATCAAGTGTTAGATTCATGATTTACTCCAAAAGGGGCACATTCGATTGAGCTCCTCACCTTGCGAGAGCCCAATTATGTTGGTGCAGAAGAAGGATGGTATATGGCGACTTTGCATTGATTACAGAGCTCTGAACAAAATCACAGTCAGGAATCGGTATACAATTCCACGGATTGATGATCTTCTCATCCAACTTAAGGGGGCCAAGTATTTCAGCCAGATTGATCTGAAGTTTGGATACCACCACGTCCCAGTTGAGAAAATCGATGTTTGGAAGACAACCTTCAATTCCAGAGAAGGTCTTTTCGAGTGGTTGGTTACACCTTTTGGCTTGACTAATGCTCCAACAACTTTCATGAGGATGACGGATGACATCTTACGACCATTCATCAATTCTTTTGTGGTTGTATATCTGGACGACATCCTCATCTTCAACAAGAATTGGGATGTGCATTTGCAACACATTCAACAGGTCCTTGGTACCCTGTGGCAACACAAATTATATGCTAATCTAGAGAAATGCTCTTTTGGCATGCAAAGAATCTAATATTTGGGGTACATTGTGGATGAGCATGGTGTGCATGTGGATCCAACCAAGATCCAAGTCATTCGCAATTGGCCGGCCCCAACAACCATAAACGAGCTTCGTAGTTTCTTGGGCCTCACCAACTTCTTTTGTAGGTTAGTATTGTGGTTCTCACATATAGCTTGGTTCCTTAACCAAGTGACTGGGGGCGGGTCCAAATCCAAGTTTGTTTGGGATAAGCCACAATAGAAACCATTTGAGGATTTGAAACACTGCTTATGTTTAGCACTGGTACACACTTTACCAGATCTACCACAACCCTTTGAGATTGAGACAGATGCTTCGGACTATGCTGTTGGCGTAGTCCTTATTAAGCATGGCCATCTAGTGGCATACCACAGTGAGACTCTCTTAGATGCAGTCCGCAAATACCCCACTTATGACAGAGAAATTTATTCCATTGTCCAAGCTTGCCGCCAATGGAAGCATTACTTTCTAGGCAAAGAGATGGTCATCCACATTGATCACAAGCCCCTACAGTTCATGCAAACACAAGGGAAGTTACAGGATGATCGCCACCAAAAGTGGTCCACGTACTTACAACAATTCCACTTGAACATCAAATATAAAAAGGGCAGCACCAATTGAGTAGTTGTTTGCTTGAGTTGACCTCTGGTTGCAACCTTGACACTGACGATCAACTCTTGTGGCCACGAGACCTCAGGATGGTTCCGATTATATGACAATGATCCCGATTTTGCTACCACCTATCGAACACTATGTGCGGGCACACCAATTGCTGACTTTCATATCCAAGATGGACTGTTATACCATTTGGGCCATCTTTGTGTTCCTTCAAGTGCGCGTGCAAAGTTGACTTGGGAAGCTCATTACAGTTGGGTTGCAGGGCACTTTGGCATAGAAAAGACAATAACAGTTCTGTAAAAGTATTTTTATTGGCGAAAGCTCCGACAGGATGTTAGCAAATATATCCGGTCATGCACTGACTGTGCCATCACCGAACCCACCATTAAGAAGCAAGGGTTGTACACCCCTTTTCCTACTCCCGATAGGCCCTGGGAATCCATCTCCATGGATTACATGTTAGGACTACCTTCAACCAAGCATGGTAATGACTGTGTATTTGTGGTCGTTGATCGTTTCTTTAAGATGGCTATTTTGAAAGCTTGTAAGAAGAGTATCACAGCCAAGGCCACAACTAAGCTCTTCTTCGAACGTATTTGGGTTCATTTTGGGCTACCACAAACTATCATTTCAGATCAGGACGACAAGTTTTTGAGCACTTTTTGGTCCAGCCTATGGTCACTGATGGACACCAAGCTCACTAATCAACTACCTTCCACCCCCAAACCGATGGACTAACATAAGTGGTCAATAGCATGATTGTGCATATTCTGATAATGTACAATTCTAAACATCCCCACACATGGGATGAGAATCTTCCATATGTTCAACACAACTACAACAGATCCCTTCATAGCTCTATTGGCCATAGCCCTTTTCAGGTGTGCTTGGGGTTCCAACCATTGGCCCTAGTTGATGTAGCTTTGCCCATTTCATCCACACAGGAGGCATCTTCCCATGCTCAAACTGAGGTTGACAAGGCCACCGGATTTATTGAACAGATTCAACACATCCACCAACAAGTCCATGACATTTTGGAAAAGCCAATGCCAAGTACAAGTAATGACATGACCAACATCGAGTTCCACACAAGTTTCACGTGGGCGACAAGGTTTGGTTGCATTTACAGAAAGAGCGGCTCATGGGACCGCATCGCAAGCTTCGTCCACTTCGATATGGGCCCTACACTATCACCAAGGTAGTAGGCGAGAATGCTTTCGAATGAAGCATTCCTCCATTCCTTGGCTTGCATCCGGTATTTAATGTGGAGCTCCTTCGTCCATAGTATCCACTGCTATTGGACACCTCAGAGGTGGTAGAGTAGTTGGCACCTACAGAACTCAACCCCGATTGCTTGGAGCAGGCTACCATTGATCGGAATTGTACTCATTAGTGCCTTTGACCTAATTTTGTGGTCATTAGTCAAACATTAATAAAATTATCTTATCTTATCTTATCTTATTTATTGGGTTGTCAAAGTAGGGCGACTCCTTCACCAAGGCAAGTGGCTCACCAAGAGTCAAATTCAATAGAAATTTCCCCATCTGATGAGGGAACTTGACGCAATGGATACCATTGCTTCCTAAGGAGGAGGACTGATCCAGATGGACATTAGTGGCCGCCCACCTAGTTCACTGGCCCAAAACACAGTTTTCCAGCTTGGCAACTAAGCCACCTGACACAAGGACACGGGACACGGGACACGGGACATGGAGGACACAAAAATACGAGTGTTCGACATGGACACGGTGACCCTTAGAATTAGGATACGAAGGACACATTTTATATACATATATATATTTTTAAAAAATATATTAAAATTTAAAAATATAGACATATAGATCCATTTTTTTATAGAAATTAGAACATTTACAAATATTCAATAGAAATTAGAATCAATACACATTACACATTCACAAATCACAATGAGACACATAGATGATAGGCAATAGCTCAAGGTCTCAGAACCATATTTCTCATTAAGTCATCAAAATCAAAATGTATTACATGGATGTCGGAATGCCGCTGGCAAATAGTAAATACAAAAAGGGGTGGATCAAGATGGAAGAATCTCATCTGTCAATAGTCGTCCTCCATGCCTGAATCAACAAACTCATCACTGCCCTCTTCTTCCTCCTCTTCCTCCTCTCTGCCCATCTGACGATCTGCATCTGTTGGTGTGGAGGATGACCCCTCCAAAGGATCACCATCATCAAAAGTGACTGGCTCTAGCACTAGATCATTAAGATCCATGTTGGCTAATGCCAACACAGTACTGCTATCCAAACCCATATCATCAGGAAAGACATCCCACATCTTTGTCTTTCCCTTAACCCACTCCTCCCTCTTCCAGTAAATAAGACGAAGGTTGGAGTGTACATACACCATTGTCTCTACCCTGGATTGCTCAAGTCTACTCTTCTTCAAACTGTACAAGTTCCCATATGTGCTCCAATTCCTCTCATAATAAGAGGAAGATGTAACTTGAGAGATGACCCTCAAGGATAACTTCTATAGAATAGGGCATGTTGCCCCATGAGTTGCCCACCAAACATAGGGTTTCTTAACCCCCCTGTCTCTGAGCACATAATAGCCTCCAAATCTCCCACTGGCAGTGGAAAAATCTACAAAGCCCTCCTCCACCTCATCAAGTAAGTCTCTATCCTGAAATAGCCCTCTAAATGCTATCTTCCTCCCCTGTGAAATCTCTCCATCCATGTGAGGAGGGACTTTGTGTGAGGGCGCCGGCGCCAGCCCACCATTGAGCCAGTCATGACTATAGAACTTGGGGTTCAATGAGTGGGCCAAGCAATGCAAAGGTGTGCAATTCTTATCCCACCTGGAGATAAGAATATCTTGTCTGGTGGACCATAAGTTCTCTGCCAATGTCTCATACTCGACACACTCATTCTCCATAACAATGGTCCTCATGGACTCAATCAGGGAATCCCACCCCTCATAAACATCTTGCTAGGATGGGCTGGTTCGTGTTTGCAAACCGCAACAAAGAAATGACCGGCTCCATGATCTTAATGGTAAGATCTACCCTCTCCCATCAACCATCATCTAACACTGTGTCCTTTACCTTTTTTGAAGCAATCTGATCCATTTTTCTCCAAAAAGACCAAAACTTTGAAATAACCATGGACCCAAGAGCGGTTTTGAGCTCCCTCAACCTCTTGAGCATGATGAATGAGGAAGCAAACCGAGTATCTGCAATCTTCAATAATGAAATATGTGTATACTCTTTGAAGATTGTGAGGGCATTGGTGTGGTTTTGTACAAAGTTACAAATATAGTGTGCATCATCAATAAGGTCGCCAATCCATGTCACATTTGAAGCAATAGATTTCAGTGCTAAATTCAAAGAATGGACAATGCAAGGTGTCTAAAATACCTGCAAGAGAAATAAAAGCAAGTATAAATGAGTCTTGACTCTAGACTCTACAACTAACACATCAAATGATAAATCTATAAAATTTAAATGACCTTTCCCCTAGGGTCTAGATGAATCTTGTGCTAAATTCAAAGAATGAGCAAATTAGCAATGCAAGGTGTCCAAAATGAAAATACCTGTGGATATTTAGCTTCCACAATCATGCCAACAACCTTGCAAATAAGTGCATTGTTCGCGATGATTTGTACACAAGAATCCACACCTACTTCTTCAATGAATTTGATGAACAACTCACCCATATACTGTGCATCCTCGTATTTCCCAAGAGCATCCACCGCTTTCAAGAACACAGGTCCATTTTGGGAAGACACCATGAAATTGATGAGTGGATGGCGTGCTGCATCCGTCCATCCATTAGAAACAATACTGACACCGGATGAGGGCCATGCTGATCTAATTGGTTCAAGAATTTTATCCACCTCCTTCTTTGCCTTAACCAACAATGTGGTTCTAAGCTTCTCCGAACCAGGAGGCACATAACCAGTTGGAGCTCGTTCAATTAGAATTCGACATATCTCAATAAACAATGGTGACTGTGCAACATTGAATGAAATGAAGTTGAGGTAGAAAAATAATGCAATGGTAAGGTCCACCACTTCTTGCGCCTCTTGTTGGAAAATCTTGTTCATTGGACCACTTGTAGTTGGCCTCTTTCTTGTTGGATAATCAACCTCACTCCCATGTATACTAGGTGGAGTTCTAGTGTTAGAGGGTTTCCTCAAGAATGGAAGAGGATCCTCATTCTTTTGTGTCTTGCTTGCTGCTGCCACCTTCCGTAAGCCAACATGATCTTCTCTTTCCATCTCGCTCCTTTGGGTAATACTCACTGCTTTACATGAAGAAATCCCTCAAGTAAGGGCCAACAAATGGTCCTTAACTCGGTAATATGTGCTCTTGAACTCATTCTTGTAGAAATTGCAACTCCAACTCACATTGCCTCCCCCACCAAGCTTTGCTCCAGGCCCTTCTTTTTTTGTCACATACTTCCACAAAGGGTATTTTATCTCTTGGGCTTGTTGTCTTGCTAAAACAGGGTTAAATTGAGCATGAGCTCCACTAGCAGCAGATGGAGCACTAGCAGGAGTAGAAGAGCATGTGCTTGGAGGAGGAAGAGGAGGGGAGACACTAGATGGGGCATTTGTCCCTTTCCGTTTCCCTTTAGGTACTACCCTAGCTGATTGAGACATTCTTCTTCTTGCTTGATGGTGAGCTTGACTCCTCCCAATGCAATCCTCCCTCAAATGCACTTGGAAACCCTTGCAAATCCTTCAAAACTCCTTCACCTGCAAAAACATTCACCCTCAACACTCTCTCTTCACTTGCAAATGTCAAAATGAATGGGAAAAACCGGTTTTAAACCCCCTTGTGAGCCTTTCATGCGCCTTTTTCGTGTCTTGGAATCGGGACACGATTCATGCTGGTCGGGACACGATGCCAACATGTGCCCGACACGTGTTTTGA
This sequence comes from Larix kaempferi, assembly GCA_027924585.1. Lineage (NCBI taxonomy): Eukaryota > Viridiplantae > Streptophyta > Pinopsida > Pinales > Pinaceae > Larix > Larix kaempferi. Next base: position 4,438,668 of record BSBM01000104.1, read on the forward strand.
TCGTGTCCTAATTTAGGACACGATGCCAACACGTGTCCGGCACGTGTTGGCATCGTGTTCGTGTCCGACACTATGACACGAGACATATAGCCTGTTTTCAACGTCTCCTGTTTCATAGCTTGGCAGTTTTTTTACGGTTTTTTGGGTCTTGATATTTCAAGGCTGTTTTGAGGCCCTAATCAATGTTTGTTTTGCACGACAATGCCCATATGATAGTTGGAGGCATAGTTTGGGCTGTTCGGGATGTGTGTACTTCTCAGTGAGACCTTTTCGACGGGCTACCAAGTGCCCCAAACAGAGATTGTATGCAAAAGTTATGCCCCGGGAAGTTGACATATCAACTAACCGCAACATGGCCCACAAACGTTTTGGCGTTTCATCTTCTGGGGTTTGGGTTTTTGATGTTTAGGGTTTTCTCATTGATGCTTTACGTTAAAAGGCCCTTTTGGCCTCATTTGCAACTCAGCTTCTTACGGATGAGCGTAGCCGCCACATTTCTTCTTAGAGATTAGCTACCACGATTTTAGTTATTTTCTATTTTGCATTTTACAGTTTGTTCTATTTCATTAAGTTATAGAGTTTGAGTTTATTGTATCACTGTGTTATTGTAGTATATCTTTGTGTACTCTATTTCTATACGTGTTCTTTCATTTTGTTCTCGCACAAACCTACATCAACCATATCTTTGCTGCCGTCAATCAAAGCCAGCCGCCATGAAATTTAAATTCATCATGCGATTTTATTTATTTTCGCTGTGTAAGAAAGAAATTGTAGCTTGATTTGCCGCCGCCATCAAGGGAACCACTGCTGTCCAACCCATCGAGAGAAGTATCGTCGTTGAGAGAATCCCATGAGAAGAGAAGACCATGAATGCCAAGCTGCCACCACAAAGCCTGCACCACAACTTCGATTTTGATAGCCGCCAGCCAAGAAACAACGCCAACCCCGTATAACTGTTTTTTCGTCAACCATCATTTGGTCCGTACAGTCCGTATGAACACATACAATAGTAATTTCTAGCAATTTATTTTTTATTTTTTTACCGATAATCATCTACACCGGGTTGATCACATATCAATATGTTCGGGAATCAAAACTGCTTGCCAAGCTGAGACTCCATTCATAGATCAATGATCTCTTCTTCTAGGCTGCCAAATCCAAGCCCAACCATGGTCTTCAAGAATTTAATGGCCACAATGAAGCCATTTGAGGTCGCGACTGTGATCTCCAAGGTGGAGGGATTAATAAAGTTGAAGATATCGTGTGAAATAATAGCCCCCTATTCAGATCCTGAATACGCAAATGTTGTTCCCAATGCACTCGATTATCGTCTTGGATTTGTTAATGGCAAAGGAATTTTGGGGCAGAAGATGGATCGCACAGTCCATGCTGGTCGGTTTTATCAAAGAAGAGCCACCAGATTTTGCTCTTGGTGTTGTCGTTACTGAAGAAAATTAGATTTCTGCATTTTAAGAAGTTAGTCCTTTGAAGACACAAGAAGGGAACAATTAAATAGTTCAGTATGGATTGTTGCTCGGATAGTTCAGTATGGATTGTTGCAATCCACATTGATTGAGACATGCATGTGGATTGCAATCTACTAGTGAGGTTACGCAACAGGCATGTGGATTGCAATCTACTAGTGAGGTTACGCAACAAGCATGTGGATTGCTGTTTAGTAATTGAGTTCGGTAGATCCATGATTCAAAAGTTTGAGGAAGTGGAATCCGAGAACTCTAGAATTCAACTCATGAGCTACACCTTTCAAAGGGTTACGAGGCAGCTTGAAGGAGCTCAACCTGGTTCAGGAACTATCTTTAGAGAAGAAGCTTATGAAGAGTGTCTACCTTTGTTTTGTTTTCAATTTATGGGTTTTTTAGTATATGCTTTTGATTTCAGCATTGTATGCCTTATGGGGGGTGCTAAGATATAAGGCTACAAATGTAATAAAGTCAGCTTAGTGATTTAGGTTAAAATTAGAGTTTTTGTCTTAAGTTTTTAATTACTTAGGGTTTTGGTCTCCCAAGCTCTTTATAAGAGCGAGGACCCTCAAATGTATTATTGTACCGTCTCATAATAATATCATCGTTCATTGTGTTGTGTGATTTTGAGCTCTCATGGATTCGATGACATAACCCTGTCTAGGGTTTCTCGTTTAGTGGTTCTGAGTATTTTTAAATTTAAAAAATGCATTTTTTGTACTTTTGATATGTCTGCTTCTGTATTTTAGTCATACTAGATTTTTTCTCTACGCTTTTTTTTCATATCGAATCATATCGTATCCGTATTTGAACTCGAATATTTCTACTATGGTTCTTAGTGGATTGTGTACTTGAGGGCATCATTTCGAGGAGTTATGACACCTGGCACCCTTCCAAGGGCTTGTGTTTTAAAGGATGAGTCAAAATGTCTTGTACAATGAATGAACCCCAAGGTGAAGGCTAAGTGTGAAGAGATGAGGAGCGCTAGCATGGATGAGGGTGAAAATTGATGTGAGACCCCATTAATGGTGACAAATAGCATCACTTCTACTTATTTAGAGTCACTTCTAGGTATTTGGAGGCATATTTTAGTTTTTACCTTTGAGAAGGTCTTTATTTTGAGAAGAGTTTCTTGCATGAGAAGATGCTATGTGGCATTGTTGACATGGTCAAACCCCTAAATGAGGATAGATGAACCCAAAAGAGGAGCACCGAGCATGAGACAGTGGCATGTGTCCTTGGGGGCACTTTCAAACCCTAAAAGCAAGTCAAATTTCCCTTTAGAAGGGGAGCACTTAATGTATGAAAGCATCGAGATGCCTCTTAATAATATTTTAATAGGAATAGGTTAAAAGGAGAAGCTATAAAAAGAGATCTCATTTCATTTGCAAAGGGTGGATTCATGAGGGGAAAAGACGCCCCCCACCGAAAAGAGATAGAATTGCTCTTCATTCTTTTGCAGGTTGATTGTGGAAGCATTAATGACAGTTTGAAGCTCCAATTCTTCTTCTTTCTTGAGATCATGCTCATGTGCTAAGGTTGCCATCTTGCATTTGCTGCTGTACCTTCTTGGCTGGGCTGTTTTCACTATTTTTTGTGGGCTGTTCTTGGTTAAAGAAGACGCTAGGTGTTGCCTTTACGGTAGTTTTGAACCAATAGTGAAATCAGATTTGAGATATGATGTATTGATGGTTGTTTATTCAGTAAAGAGGCCTGTCCAAATAGCTCTATTTCATCTATGGTGTCATGTATGGCTATAAATGTGACTTGGATATGAGATTGTTTCATTTTCGAACATCTTACCTGGCTGTAGCAGATAAATCTGGTTGATATCTGCTTGTTCGATATGCTGTTAGTAGCTTTACTATGCATTATCTTTTCAATCTCAGGGTTCTTTATTGTCCCAACCCCATAGCTCATTTGATAAGGCACTTCTGTTGATTGATTTCTACCCTAAATTCTTCCAAAAACCCTAAAAAATACATCGTTTCACTAATCCAATATTTGTACCAGCACTTAAGGACAGATTAGTGATCTTAATTAGGGATTTCCCCAGTGAGCTGGAATTGAAACAGCCTAAAGTGAGAGGGGCAGCGACCACAGTGACAAGTGCAGCATCCCAAAGTTGCCCTAGAGTTGCACTTTGTTGTTTGTGCTTGTATATTATCAAAGTGCAGGTTGGGAGTCAACATATTTAACATTACTGTTTTTACTTCAATATGTCATTGATTTATAACATTTTATTGTTAAATGTAGAAATGTTCTGGATACTGATGGTAACATCCATACTTCTAAGATTGGTTAAGCAATACAGATGCACGCATTTAAAGGATTCTTTGCTTCCCTAGAAATTTAGGCTGTAAATCTTATTTATATTGGGAATTTCTTTGCTTTTGACCATAAACATTGTGAATGAATTGAAGAGAATGTCTGTCAGATTTAAAGTTAAACAAAATTTGGGTAGTGGCCTTGTGGTTGCTGAATGCAGAGGCTAGGTTGGAAGTGGTTGACATTGCAAATGCTTCTGTTCCTATAAGCATTATAATGACAAGATGAATTTTTGCATTATCCGGTATTAACTTTATGTAAATAAGCATTTCTTTGGATGTCCTGATGCCATTCCATGGCTTCCTTTATCCAGGTGATGGAGTTAGATCTTCTTTCGTTTGAATCTGTTGGGAAGTTTGCATCAGCTTGGAATGCTCGACAAGGTCCCCTACATGTTCTGATTAATAATGCAGGCATTTTCTCTATTGGAGGTAAATCATCAATGGAATCTTCTAAGTGATAAGATTTCCCATGCTTTTACTGGAGTGCATTGTTTCATATCTTTATAAAAGTTTCTTGAAACTGTAATTGGTGTAACACTTTATGTTATTGGAAATGTGACCCTGTCCCATTGTTCCATATGAGAAATGTTTCTGGTACAGAAACCATTATGAAATCCCTTGGAAGCTCTTTGAAAATGTTTCCCGGACTTTCCTGTATGAAAGCTTTGGGAAACATTTCCTTGTTTGTTTCTTGACAGTTTTAACTTTGTTGTACAGAAGGAGCATTTTTGGCCCCTAAATATAATCTGTTTATGTTTTTCGTAAGTGGACTGTGTTAGAATTTGTACTTTAATAGTAGTTATGTTAGATCTTTAAACAATTTCTACTAGATCACAATAAGCATAAGCAATAGGATAACTGAAAGATAGACAAGCACAGCGTACAAAAGAGACACAAAGATTTTCCTCTGGGAAACCCCTCAAGGGAAGAAAACCCAGCAACTTCTTCAATATAGTTTCGTCAGCAAGTACAATGTCAAACTAGTACAACAAAGAGCTAAAGCTCTTCCACAAATATCCCGAGAATATATAAGATTGAAAATCCAAAGATAAGATGTCTTCACAATGAACTACTCTTCTTCTTTAGCAAACTTGTCTTTCTCTCTCTTGTCATGCAAACTTGCTTGAGTGAGTGATGATCCAAATGAGGAGGGTGACCCTCCTATTTATACTTGTTTTCCAAGTGACTTTTTCTTATGGGGCCGACTTGTCTAACTGCCAGGGCCGACTTCACTAGGGAAACATTAAATTAACCTTATTTAATGTTCCTCTTGGATTCTTCTGAGCTGACTTAGCAAGTAGGGTTTACATTGACTCTTTTGGGACTTTCACATGATCAAATATAATATGAATATTCCCTGAAGGAAGTACAATAATAATACAACAAAAATATCTTCCAAAGTTACACAATCTTCAACACTCCCTCTTAACAAGGAAGGTATTCTACGGACACGATCATCATCACTGCTGCTGCAATTTTTTACTCTGAGCATTGACTTCTGACATCTCTCGAATCTATATATCACAAGAAGTTCTCCACTAGCAAGCCATCATCTCAAACATGCATCTATCACGATCATACATCCGGGGACATCTTAGTAGCAACTCATCAACAAGCCAGGAGCACACATTACGTCATTATGGGACTTCATCTAGCTCATACAGAATCTAGACACACACATCCGACTGGATACACAGCTCGATTGGATACACATACTCGGTTGGATACACATACTTGACTAGATACACATACTCAGTTGGATATGCATACTTGACTGGATACACATACAAAAGTATGGTCACTCTCTCCAGTCATCACAAGTATGGTCACTCTCTCCAACCTGCCAGCATATGGTCACTCTCTCTAGTCATCACAAGTATGGTCACACTCTCCAACTTGCCAACGCTCCAACTTGCCAACGTATGGTCACTCTCTCCAATCCTCATGAGCTGGTCACTCTCTCCAGTTCACACGCACATACTAGCTCCAACTGGATACGCAGCCAAAAGTATGGTCACTCTCTCCAATCTGCCAATGTATGGTCACTCTCTCCAGACATCCTGAGCTGGTCACTCTCTCCAGTTGTCACAGAGACTAGTAATACATGCCCATCAATGACCACCTGTAGCTATCACATCATCAACTACATCCCCGAAATCGTATATCGGACTCATCCCTCCCTCTTATGAGGGATATCTCTCTGCATCACACCAAGCTTGTCCCATAAGTACTCAAACTTTACTCTCGATAGAGGGTTGGTCAACACATCGACTGTCTTCTCGTCCGTCGCAATATACTGGAGCTTCACTACTCCCTTCTGTACCATATCTCTGATATAATGGTACCTGATCTTGATATGCTTGGACTTGTCATGAAACACTGGGTTCTCGGACAACTTCACACAACTCTGGTTGTCATAGAAAATACAAGTCACCTCTAACTTGAGATCAAATAGCCCTGCAAGTAACTTCCGAAGCCACACTGCTTTTGTGGTAGCTGAACACGCTGCCATATACTCTGCCTCGACTGTACTGAGTGCCACACTAGTTAGCTTCCTGCTGAACCAGGAAATCATGCCTGATTCCAAACTGAAGCAACATCTTGAAGTGCTCTTCCTGTCTGTGACACTACCGGCCCAATCTGAATCAACTTAGCCTTGTAGGCTAATCTTTGATCTGACTCATATCTGAGTCCATACTCAAGTGTGCCCTTCAAGTATCTCATCACATGCTTTGCTGCAATCAAGTGAACATGTCTCGGCTCAACCATGTACTGACTCAAAGTGTTCACCGCAAAGCATATATCTGGTCTCGTGTTCGTCAAGTACATCAACGAACCAATCATCTGTCTGTATAAGGTGGCATCCACTGTCTCTGAAGTAGTATCACACAACAACTTCAAATTTGATGCCATCGGTGTAGCCATGGCCTTACAGTCCAACATCTCGAATCTCTTCAGTATCTCCACAGCATATTTTCCTTGGCTAAGGAAAATATCATCTGGACTCTGCCACACCTCTAGACCTAAGAAATAGTGCATCATACCCAAGTCTTTCATCTCGAACTTAGTGGCAAGCTTCTTCTTAGTTTCTGCAATGAGCTCCTCATCTCCTGTTAGAAACAGGTCATCTACATATAGAAGCAATATCACTGGTTTCCCATTCTCAACCTTGTGGTAAAGGTTGGAATCTACTTTACTCTTGGTAAAGCCCAAGCTCGTCAGAAAACTATCAATCCTGCTGTACCACGTCCTGGGTGCCCGCTTCAATCCGTACAAGGCCTTCTTTAACTTGCACACATGTGACTGCTTCTCTTCTCTTGTGTGTATTCACCTCTCGGGGTGCATCTACAGGCCTTTGTGCTTCAGCGATATCATGGTCTTCTTGAGTTGATCTTTTGGAACCACATCTTCTTCTACACTAGTGTTGGTAACTCTGGGAGCTTCAGTATCCTCATGAACTTCTTCAGAACGAATTTTCCTTGATCTGTTGAAGGCTGCATCCTCATCGAAGGTTACATCTCTGCTTGTCTCAATTTGCTTGAAGCCTAGAATATATATTCTGTATGCCTTCGATGTTTCACTGTATCCCACAAATATGCCCTTCTTGCCTGAAGGATCCAACTTTGTTCTCTTGTCCTTGGGAATATGTACATATACTAGACAACCAAATATCCTCAGGTGGCTGAATTCTGGTTTCTCTCCTGTAAACATTTCTTCTGGTGTCTTGTTCCCAAGTACATGGTGGGATGTTCTATTCTGCACATATACTGTTGTTCTAGCTACTTCGGCCCATAAGTGCATTGGTAGATCCTGATCATGGATCATGGCCTTCACTGCTTCCATTATCGTCCAATTCTTTCTTTCTGCTATTCTCTGTTGAGGATTATAGGTAGTGCTCATCTCCCTCTTAATCCTAGATTCTCTGCATAAATTTTTGAAGTCTTCTGATATGTATTCCCCGCCATTTTTTGATCTTAGAGTTTTTATCTTCTTTTCAGTGTGGTTTTCCACAAGAGCTTTGAATTCTTTGAATTTGCTAAACACTTCATCTTTAGTTTTCAAAAAGTAAATCCAAGTTTTACGAGAATAGTCATCAATAAAAGAAACATAATCATCAATAAAAGAAACATAATATGCATACCCGCTTAGTGAGTTTGATGACATTGGTCTGCATACGTCTGAGTGTACAATATCCAAGATTCCCTTCGCTTTGCTGTCGCTGCTTGGAAACGAACTCTTCACATTCTTGCCATGAGCACATCCTTTGCATACACCATCGTGGTTTGCTTGGATCTCTGGTAGACCTGTCACCATCTTACTGATAATTAGCAAGGCTTTGTAGTGGATATGAGCAAATCTTTTATGCCAAAGTTCACACGGGTATACTGTGTTATGAATCATGGCTTGCTCTGCTTGACCCTTCAATTTGAACAAGCCCCCATCTTGTTCTCCAATTGCAACTGCATCATTAATAGTCTTTCCTCTTGGCCACATAAGAACTTGGCCATCAACAAAAGCAACTCTGAATCCTTTCTCTTCTAATGTTGATATGGAAAGGAGTTTTTTCTTCAAACCTGGTACATACAAGACATCTTTCATTTTTATGTTTTTGCTGGTACATACAAGACATCATATAAGACATCTTTCATTTTTATGTTTTTGCTGGTACATACAAGACATCTTTCATTTTTATGTTTTTGCTGGAGCTTACCGTGTAGGAAGCTTCTCCTACCCCTTTTATGGGATAGTGATAGTCATCTCCAAGTTTCACCTTATGAGGTGAATTCTTCTCTGTCAAGTTGATGAGGGAGTCTTTGAATCCTGTCATATGCTTGGAGGCACCACTATCAACAAGTCAAGTATCACTCCTATGAGTGACAATACTTGTAAGAGCTGAAATCAAAACATATTCTTCTTCACTTGAAGAATCTTCTCTTGCCTTCTTGTGAACATGTTCATCATCTTCTGTGGCATGAGCATGATACCTCTTCTTCTTTCCTTTATTGTCTTGATCTTTTGCCTTGGTACAGTTCCTTGCAATGTGTCCCATTTTGTGACAAGAGTAGCATCTAATTGATGAATAATCTTTCTGGGACCTGTGAGACTTATGATATCTCTTGTGTTTCTTGTGAGAATGATCTTCCTTCTTAAACTTTCCTTTCTTCATATGAGCTGCTAAGGCTTGATCTTCATCATTACCTAGCTTTTCTTCTCTGGCTACAAATCTAACTTCTTCTTGCATACATTCTTCCCATAATCCGCTAAACTTTGTTAGCTTCCTTCTAGAACATATCCCCTGGATAAATGATTCCAATGACCTTGTAGGCCATTCAAGGTAGTCATTACAATTTTAGCTTCCTCGACTGTGTCTTCAATGGCTTCGAGTTGTTCCTTGATTTGAGAGACCCTTGTGAAGTATGATTGGATGGTCTCTGAATTTTGCATTTTTACATTCTTGGGTTGAGTTCTCAAGGTCATTTTTCGGTTGATGTTCTTCCCTTCATATAATTTGGTCAATGCATTGAACATCTCCTTGGGAGTCTTCAAGGATGACACATGAGGGATCAAGTGATTCTTAATAGAATCAACAATGATCCTCTTAGCCCTAACTAGATTCTTCTTATGTATTGCTTTGTCTTCCTCTCCCTCTGGCCCTGCAATTTCTTCCTTAACATACTTCTCCAAATCATTTGCTTCTAGAATGAGAAGCACTCTATATTTCCAGGCTCGGAAGTTATCAGCTCCTTCAAGCTTATCCTCAAGCTTGGTGTTGTTTGTCATCTTGATAATATGAGAACCTCAAATGGAAATAAGGAATATAGAACTTACCAATTGAGATGCTCAAATTTGGTGCTTGCTTCAATGCCCTTCTGAAACCTGCTGACCTAGGGCTTGTCAGAGAAACTGTAATTTTTCAACTTGTGAATCTTGCAATTATGATCCAAGGAATAGATGCGACTCCCTAAGGCGAGTTGAGCAAAGGTATTCTTCTTCCGGATCTGTGGATAGAACTACCAAAAATTTGATGCCCTAGTTTTCCCGAACAGAAGTGATGAGGTCAAAATTGAAAATCCTTAGATCTGAAATCTATTTTCATAGGAAAGTGCGCCCTCCTAGGGTGAATTAGATTGACCTCCTTTTCAAGCTAATCCGTGGAGGGAAGTGCCCGGAACAAAAAGCCCTAGTTTCCAACTTTCGTCAGTTATAGCTGCATAATGAATTCTTTTAGCACAGCTCTGGTACCATGTTGGAATTTGTACTTTAATAGTGGTTATGTTAGATCTTTAAACAATTTATACTATATCACAATAAGCATAAGCAATAGGGTCACTGAAAGATTAGTGTTGCCTAGAATAATAGGCACTCATAAGTTTCTCTTAACTAGACATTGCGAAAAAGAAGTTTGACTCGTGGAGCTAGAGGGGTAGAGGTTGTTGGGAGCCTCGTGCCACTTAGTGTCCTCCTGTTGAGCACTCGGCAAGCTTTGGGGTTGACCCGTGGAGCTAGTTGAGAACCTTGTGTTCTCTTGTTGAGCACCCGACAGTCTCTCTCAAATCGAAAGAGATAACTTCTTGAGGTAGACACATAGAGTAGCTTTAATTTTCTTGCACAAGCCTTAAATCCCCTAAGCTAAAGAGAGACTTGAAACTAATAAAATTTACAGTACCATTGGCAAAACACTACACTTGTTATTTCATTTTCAGTACTTTAATTTCGAAGCACTTAAGTTTGGTTCAAACTCATTACAAGCACCTTTCATTCATTGGATCATTTACTACAAATAGTTTTCATATGTTAAATGTGATATTTTGATCATTGTGATTAGTGAATGGTTTAATGCAATTGAATTATTCTTACTTTTATTATATCTGTGACTCCATAACCCAAGTAAAGTAGGCACTGGTCTGGTTAGTGAATTGTTATTTCTTTCTTGCATTTGTATATGGTTTATTGTTAAAGAAGGTTTGCTTGTCATCTAAATTATTGCATCTCTGCACGAATGCTTGTCATTTGAACATTAATAATTTACAACTCTAAAAGAAACTCATTAAAGAATCTTAGTAAGTAGGGACAGCCCCCCTTGACCTTTTTTAGAGTTGGGGTCTAAACGGAGGAGTTTAAAATTAAGGTGACAATGGGTTCTACACTCATAGTTGCCCTCAAGAACACACATAGCGGTTGGGAGACTTATCTGTGGTCAAGTGTGTTTTAGGCGGCAACAAGGGTGATGCTCTGTCTCTAGCTAGGTATATCAAGGACCATCGACCATTTGGTGCTGTTGGATGAATCTCTGACCAATGATCTATAGTGCAACCACAGATCTCATCTGGTGACAACTGATCAACATTTAGCCCTCACTGAAAGAGGGGTAACACAATCATAAACATTAACGTAACAAGATAAAGAGCTTACTTGAAATTATCCCAAGTTTGAATAATTGTAGATCCAATCCATAAACCAAAGCAAATGCAATATTCCTTAAATAATGTTAACATCTATCATCCATAAGCATTCACCATGTTACAACCTGATTTAGCACTTAATGGGAATGTCCTAACCCATGAGTGCTACCAAGGAGCAACTACAGGAGAAGGCACCACTATTCCCTTAGTGCACAACTCCCCTCACTTTTGACCTGCTCTTAAAGGTCAAGGGGGGCTTCCCCTAGGGATAATTGATTTCAGATTGATTCTCTGATACAGAGCTAGGAGGGTTAATTTAAATCTGATTAAGTTGTATAAGTGAATTGCGGATTTATTAACCCCAATGGAGAGTGTTTGAACAAGAGAAATGTAAAGATGCTGAAATGAAACAAACACCTTTAATAGATGGAATCTGCTTGAAAAAGTTTCAGAAATTCAACCTGGCATTACTCCATTTAAAGTCTTGAACAAAAATAAGATAAATTCATCCATTTCCAATTCTTTTTTAATCTGGAAATTGAAAGAAATATGCAAAATTTAACTCCAAAAATGGTTAAGTGCCCATGATTACTCCATATGATGATTAAGATGGGTTCATTTGCTGCAAGTTAAATTGTTCCAGATTTAAGTGAATTGTAGAAGTGGTTTACAAAATGAATTATTGAAACACAATGTTTTAAGACAAAAGTGAGACCTTGTTCGAGAACATTTTGAAGCAAGATGTTACTTTGGAGATCTTGTAGTTGTGAAGTGATAGATCTTAATTTCAAATAATTTCCAGATTTGTTGAAGTGATAAATCACTTCATCAAATATGGGTTAAGTCAATAAATTCAAATATGTATGCTCATAACAAGTGCTCAATGTAAAGCCTATGTAGACAACTACAAACTTTGCTTAAAAAGAGATTTGTAGAAAATAGAGGAAAAACAAATTTATTAATCAACAATTGGTGCCCAAGACAATAAATTAGTTACCCACAAATTTGGAAACTGGAACTTAAAGCTATGTAACATACACAAATGAATTCCAAAATTAGTTATGAGTGTTTAAAGTTACTTGATGAAGGTGAATGTGCTTAATTGAAACATGAAATTGTTACCCAGTAAGTGAATAAAAAGAATAATCACTCATAAAATAAAATCTTGCTTTGAAATGTACTTATAATGGAAAATAACAAGATCACTCTAAAAGATTTCACAAATTTAGATTTGCAGCAATTAAAGAAATGTGAAATCTGAAAATAAAAAGTGCTAAATGCTCACTAAAAATTTAATATCTAGAAAAGTGATTAAAATTACTTTTCCAGATTTATTGTGAGGATAGGCAAGCAGAATTGATCATTAAAATTCTGTAACAAAATGCAGAAATAAAACAGATTTTTATAGTAATTTGTTAGCACAAAACCCCAACTAAATAACGAGTTTGAGTACTGTTACCACCCAGTTTGCACCAGGATGATCCTGGAGACAAAAGATATCTAAGAACCAGGGAACCTCTAGTTCCATGATCCAGCTCAAGCAATCTTTTGCTCTTTGTATTTCTTCTTATACATTTCTTTTGCCCATGGTCAAAAGAAGATGATTGTAAAAAATGCATGACATCCTATTATATGTGTAAAAGGGCTAGTTCGAATGAGTCACTTGTATTATTACTGCTTTGGAGTGCATTTTCACTTAGATGAACTTAGTTTGTCTAGGCTTTTCACTCACTCCTCCAAATCCAAAGTATGTAATAATGCATCTGCCTCAAGTTAATGTTTGTGTCCTTAGGTCTGATGTCATGTAATAAGTGTGTCACCATGTTTTTATTGTAAAATACAGTGTTACACGGAAACGCGTTTCCGCACCTAGGAAACGAGTTTCCTCGTCCCCACGCGTTTCGGAAATGAGGAAACAAGATCGGGGTCGTTTCCTTGTCGTACCCAAAATGGGAAACGATTGGAAACGCAAGGGTACGTCATTTCCTGAAAACCTGGAAACATGGGTGACGTTTCCGACATCCAACGGCCCTAAAATCGACGCGTGGCAGTCTTTGAGCTGTCGGATCTCCTTTAGCGTTGACCCTTTCATAAACGCGTGACCATTACGCGTGGCATTTCGAGCGAGTGTTACTATTAGTGTTTACTGTTTACTATTTTGAGTTTTCGAGCGGGTGTTGTTGTTGCGTATTGGCAGTTTTTATTGTTTTCGAGCGAGTGCTGGTGCTCGTAGTGGCCACGGCTGGCGTGCTGCGTAGTGGCCACGGGTGCTGTGAAGTGTGAAGAGGCAGAGATCGTGGGCATTGTGCAGAGGCCGCGTAGGTCCTGTGTATTGTGTGGAGGTCGCAGGTTGAGCGCAGGCGTGGGTGTTGTGCGGAGGTCGTGGAAGTTGTCACGTTGTGCAGAGGCCGTGGAGGGGAGGTTGTGGGAGTTGTGCAGAGGCCACGGAGTGTTGAAAGAGGTCGTGGGTATATTGAATAACTGTTGGCTCTAATTAACTTCTTTTTGAGTGGTGTGTAACCATAACCTCCTTCAATTAAATATAATCTTAACCTTCCCCAATGTAACGAAATTAACCTTTTTCCATGAATAATAAATTATTCGTAGTAGTTTTTTGAAATATCTTTTTAATATTTGTCTTTTTCTAACTTATAGTTGAAATGTTTTTTTTTTAAATTTATTTTAACTATAAGAATATCACCTTATAAAACTATGCTTTGACTCCTTTGAAAACTTAAAATGCAATATTATTTCCTTTTAAGTTGTTTTCATTATTATTTATAGTAAAGTCAACCATTACGACTTTTCTTGGAAGGCACATCTGACTAGATATGTAGGGCGGCCCCGATTGCAGCAATATCGTCTTAATTTGTCGATGGCAGTGGAAAGGAATAACAACCTCCTTCGACACATCACAATGGTGTTTTGCTGGCAATGAATTGATTAATGCATGAGATGAATTAATTAGTGCATGATTGCCTTGGCGTTTTCCAGAACTGGCAGTACATTTTTACTGAGAAACCTTTGACTACGTACTCCTTAGCAGTGGTTCCAAACGATGTTGCTCAGACGACTGGAGTTAACGAGGGTCATTTTTAACATTTATATCCAGATGGTAATTTTTATGATGGAATTGACAATTATGGAAGGCATCTTCTACTAGCAGCGCAGGGTTGGCCTTCGGGATTCCTAATTCCATCACCAATGCTGCAAGGGTTGGCCTTCGGGCTTACTTTGTTATTGTTTTGTTACTATTAAATTTTGATCTTTAAAATCTTAAAGTATAAATTTTTAATTTTGTAATATTCCCGGTGGGGTCCCCTATGTTTAAGACCCCGACGTACCCTTCGACATTTCCTAAAATTTGGGGGGTACTTCTGCATATGTTGTTTCTGCGTTTCCCCGTTCCCGCGTCCCCGCGTACCGGAAACTTGGGGGAACATTGGTAAAATATGACCTTTGTGGGTCCCTTGGGGGGGTAAATATGTCATAATGTTGTAATAGGTGGTCAAGGGGGTGTTAAATGTATTAATAAACTCTCTTAACCACTTTAGACCCCCTCATTTAGCCTATCACATCCCTTAGAGAAAAAGTCCCATGATTTTTGCATGTTGGAGACAAAATTGAGTGATTTTAGGAGGTTGGTAAAAGGGAATATTTCCTAATTCGCCCCCCTTGAGTGAAGTGTCATTCTTGATTGGATTTGATCTCAATCAATCCCTATTTGTCCCCTCCTTGTCTCCTAGGTGGCTCATGAGGAGCCCTTAAGCTCTAGTTAACTTCATGAAGTGTCAAATTACACTCTAATTAACTCCACGAGGTGTCATATGACACTCTAGTTCACTCCACTTCATGAAATTCCCCCTCCCCCTCTTCCTATTTTGCTATTTAAGCAAGCTCTCCCCTTTCTTTTGTATGTTGTTTCTTATTGGAGTTTGTGCTCAAGCTTTGTATACTTGTACTATTTTGGAATAAAGCAGGAAGACTTTGGAGTTCAAACAGGTGCTGTGCAACAATTGTGTGGATGCCATTGTCTTATTCTTCATATGCGAGGTGATTGTGTTTGTGTATATGCATGATTCTGCTTGCTTCCTTAGGCCTTTGAAGGGGTGTTACCACATAATAGAATAAGATTTCATTTAGATATTTATATAGTTGAAACTTACTGTAGGTTGTTTGAGAGGTTTTAGATCTAGATATTCTTACGGTTGTATAGGTATTTGCTCTAATCCTCTCTTGCAGGATACACTTGGAAGCAGTAAGGAGGAAGAGTTCCTCTTCTACTATGTATGTAAACTAATTTGCAGGTATTCATCCATCAAGAAGTGGGATATAAGCCTAGCGCAACCCCCTCATGCCTGATGGCTTCAACGGATTAGTCCCGCAGCACACCATCTTGGATCTCCATTTCCCACTTGAAGGTATTCCAATTCCTCTCCATTGAACCTTATCTCAAAGTAAAATCTCAATTGGTTACAACACCTAGATCTACTTTGTATTTAAAGTTATATTTTCAAGTAGATCTACTAAATTATTAGTTTCTAAGTCGAGATCCGACAAGACATATCATTAGCACTTAGTGCTAGTATTCTTTTGAAGTTTAGACAGTGTTTTATTTGAAGATTTGAGTAATATAACTCAGTGTACGCTATCCAAACAACATGTAAATTTATTTTTAAACTTCATTTGCATCTTATTTTTCATGTGCAATTAACCCCCTTAACCATTGGTTTAAGTGGCTATTTTTCAGGGCAATATTGATACCTCATTTAAGGCCTATGTGGCGGCCTTGTATGAGTAATTTGTTCGACAACCTTTTCTTGGTCATTTTAATAAATCCTTTCCACTGATTGTAACTTGGATGATTCCTAAGTTATAAAGGATCGTCAGGACCTCCAGAGGTCCTTAGGGACAATTACAAGAGCAAGGGAGTAGTGACCTAGGCCACCATCCCTTGCATCCCCCCTGCCCCCAGTGTCAATTTGCATACATAGTTGGTAGTTTACTTTCTTGTTTTTCTTTTCATGCAATTAGATTATATTTTCTTTATTTTGCATCTAGGACAATCTCTTTTCTATTTTATAGATTAGTTCCGTTCGACACTTACAACAATATACAACTATTCACTACATAGTTTAAGGGTTTCTGTGAATAAACCAATGTTGCAAACATTGCCTCGGCAAAAAAATTGCCAGGATCCAGAAAACATCGTTTCGGAATATCTCGGGAACACATCGACAAACATCGACAATATATTGTGTTACCAACTATTTTGTACCATAGTTGGACTTCTTGTGAGCTGTCAGTTTCATGAACATGTTCAATGTTTATCTTCAAAGTTCAGAAGTTCAAAGGTCATTTTCAGGGCAATTTTTGCCCCATTTGTAATAAACTGCATGTTCATACCCCCGTGGGGGAATTGTAATAAGTTGGTCTAAGCATGGTCATTTTATAAAAGACTTGGCTTACCTTAGGTTTGGCTATCAGGGGGATACTCTAGAGTGTTTTTTCCTTAGGAATTATGCGTTGCGCTTCAGTGGCGTATAATTCCTGAGCTTTTCACTCACACCTCCAAAGCTGGAGTATTCTCATGGTGGTCGAACCTAGGGAGGTTATAAAAGTCTATGTGTCTATGTAATTTTTACATGCTAGCCATCTAAATTGAGTCGTATGGACATGCACTAGGTCCCCTAGGAGTTTGGTTTCATTCCGACAAAAATAAATTTTTCCGTAAATTAGACCATTTTTTAATGGTTTAATTGGAAAATTTCAAAATGTAATAAAAGCTTCATCTGGAGGCGGAATTTGGCGCGGGGAGGCTCGTTTTGACGCTCAAAGCGTCCTCTTTAACCTAGGACCCACTTTTCCTAGGTTTTAGGTGACTAAAATTGTCATTTTGGGCAATTTTCCTAAAGGTGCTACAAAACAAAACTTAATTACTAACCATGCTACAAATTGCACCAAGTACAAAAAATAAAAAAAGTCAAAATGAATAAAAATTTATATGGAAGGGTGGCTTAATGTTTATTAAGTGATGTACGATCACATTGGATTAAAGCACATGCCATTTTCCAAGTTAGGATAGCAAATGGCTATTTAAAAAATGAAGATGTGCATGGGCCTCCCTCACCTGGGCGGATTCATTCATGAGTTTGTGTTGGGCGAATACTCCATGTGTTGGGCGTTGATTACAAGAGAGAAGGGCGCCCCTTTCATGAGGTGGCAACCACCTCATCCCTCCCACCAACCTCACGCTCCAAGCTCTGAGTCAAAGCGTGAGTCACTCCACGATTTAGGAGATGTGCTCCTCCTTCCAAGCTCTCGCCCTCTCCTTTGAGCATTCGCTTCTCCTCATTGTAACTCTATAAAAGCAAGGTCGAAGCTCCATTGTGAAGGGTGGATTAGCTTCGAACCTCTGCTCCTGTATTCTATTTTTTTTTAATGAGAATTTGTTGAAGACTTTGGAGGTCAAAGAGGTGTGCAAGATCTATGTTATGGTGTGTGTTCTCATCTGAGGTAATCTTGTATCTCATTTTTATGCATTTTCTATTTTGAACATTGTGGATGATTTAGCTAGGAAGGCCTTTGAGCCCATAAAAGTATACATTCATAGGCTTTGAGTTGTATGCTTTTGGTATGCTTTTAAAAGAATAAGAAGTAGTATGCGTAGTCAGTTATACACAGTACTCTTCATAGTTTTTATTTAACCATATCTTCTAGATTTAATCCACTTTGTCTTGCAAGTGTATGAATGTTTGATGCAGGATCTCTCAGGTTGATTTGGAAGCGAACCTAAGTTGGCTTCTCTCTTCTCCAACAAGTGATCATGCTCTAATACTGTTTTGCAGATCTCTACAAACCTTCAGCTTCTTCAAACTTGGGATTGGTTCCCCTTTTCACCACTTTAAACTCAAAATCAACTCTTTTTCCCTTTCTGTTGTTACTAAAGTGAATGATTATAAGCTTGAAAGTTCTACTTTTCTAGTCTATTCGCTCTTGTCCATGCAAGTAGGTTTTAAGCTTCAAGTTTTTATCTCTAAAAGCCTATTCGCTCTTCACTTAGCTAATAGTGCAAAGTTCTTAAAGTTTATCATTCAAAGCCTATTCACTCCCCTTAAGAGTTGGATCCATTGTTTAAGTTCATCATTTTGATCCATTTGCTCCTCTTGGTTAAGTAGTTCAAAGTTGCAAGGGTTATATTCTTTTGTTGATCTACTTAGTATCTAGATCTTATTTTCTAAAGCTTTCATCTTTTGTTGATCTAGTTTGTCTTCTTTTTGTACTTCAAGTATTTAGCTTTCAAATTATTTATCAAAGTACATTAAAAGATTGTTTATTTGTTTATAGCCTAATCCAATACTAATCATTAACTAGCCTCTGTTTAAAGCTCTTATCCACAGGAAAGCAAGGCAAAGCAATTGCCCAAAGGCTAAAAAGACAATAGCAAGAAGAGCAAAGCAAAGTGCCTAAAGGCACAAAAAACTCCTATCTCCCCCCTTCTTCATTCCCATTTCTATCCTTGTGCCTTCAGAAGGAAGCTAACATCAATCATTTGTATAAAGCATAAATAAAGAGCAGGCGGGATTACGTCTCCCGAACCCTTCTTCCCCCATTTGGGGGAAGCCTGTATCGCCCTTTGTTTGTCATTTGTTTGCTTTATACCTGCAAGAGTAGAATAAAACTGTTAGATTAGCCTTATTTTTATAAACTGCTTGACTAGTTTCATTTTTGTGCCTTTACTTTTGTTCATTATTTTAAGGTTTTATTTTAGATTTTATTTTTTATATAAACTACTTAAAAGGAACCCAAAGTCTCTTGAATCTCGCCATAAGGTGGATCAAGAGCACTCACTATCGGAGAGTTTTATTTTATTTTAGCTGCTTAGATTTACTTTTGATATAAACTGCTTAAAAGGAACAAAAAGTCTCTTGAATCTTACTGCAAAGTGGATCAAGAGCACTCTCTATTGGAGAGTTTTATTTTACTTAGTTGTTTTAGATTTACCTTTGTTTTTAGCTTGTATTGCAAAATCTCTTGAATCTTGCCATAAGGCGGATCAAGAGTGGTCTCTGTCGGAGAATCTATGGCTCCTCTTTTCATCACCTAAAATAAAATTGGAACGAATCATTTACTGCAATGCGTATGCTCTACCCACCAGTAGTTTGTCTGAGCTGTGGGATACCAAAAGCAGCTATAGCACTACTTAATTTTTTCACATTTAAACCAACTTCAACTTTAATAAAATAAACTCCCGTATAAACCAACGAAAATTTGGCGTTGAAATGCTGTAGTCTAAAGTGGGCAAATTCTGCCTGGGGACGCGGGAACCACTAGGAAGAGACCTCAGAGCACCAATTAAACTACATCCTTGTTGGTGTAGTGTTGAACACCGCTCTCGAGACTCCGTTCCAGCCCACATGTCCTTGTACGGAGCCACCTAGACTGCATTCCGGACATATCTCCTGTACCGAAAGGTATATCTTGGAGATCCCCTTTTCCCACAATAATCCACATCACATTCAAAATTTATAATAAAATTTATCAAGATACATTTGCAAAACATCTCCAAGCACTCCAAGCACTCCAAAGACAGTGACTCCAAGGCACTGGTCTCTTTGTTTAAAGCAAGCAATTGTCTCTTTTATTTCATAATTTATCTATCTTACAATTGCACTATTTTAAGTAATTGCTGTGGATGCCTCTTTAATTTTATAAGTTATCATCATATACTGTGGATGTGTCTTATATCTTGCAAATCTATACTTGATCAAAATCTTATTGTAAATTGTCTAAAAAACTCCTAAACAAACACCCATCGCAATCCACAAAAAACACTAAAAAAACACTTAAAGAGCCTTAGTAACTCTTTGTAGGGTCTACCCCCCTTGGCTTCGTTAGGAGTTAAGCCTAAACAGAGGAGTCGGGATCAGGTGACAACACCTGACTCTTTCCTTGCCCCCAAGGCCACACATTCCAAAAGTAGCTTCAAAAGATTAACGCTGCTGTGTGCACATCGGCAGGCAACATATTGGCAAACTTAAAAAAATACAAAAAATATTCATTTTTTCAAATTTTTAAACATCTAAAGCAACAACAAATAAACACATTGCCACATGGATATGGAAATAAAACTGATACATAAGATATGTAAGATGTCTAGTGATACATCACACATAAAACATGAATTGTGTCCTGAATCCCGAGTCATTAAAAAATATAATAAATGTATCTCATGATCATCATCATGACTCATGAGTCATCTACAATGAAATCAAGTAAATAAACTATCGATTCCAATGTGTGATGATGCTCTCCTCTTTGGCTCTCCTCCTCCAATCTATACTTTGCAAATGATAAAAAAAAGTGAAAACTGACTTTAAAACCCTCGCTTCGGCCCGGTCGATTTTTGCCAATATTTTGCTGATTTTTGTCGATTTTTTGCCGATTTTTTCCTTTGATTTTTATCGAAAAATCGGTTTGCAGTTCATCTCGTGATTTTTCATGATGTGGCCAATTTTTCAGTGATCTTTGCAACATTGGAATAAACCCCCAACAATCTAAAATTAAACACAAACTTAATTAAAATTAACGGTGGAACTAAGCTCTACACTCTCACTACGGATGAGGCATAACTTAGTATCCGAGATCTCTGAGTTTATCTGAACCCTAGGCTGGTGCTTCCCAGGCATCGACGGTTCTCAGACTTGCCCAAATTACAAGAGTATCTCTTTGCCCTTTGGTTTGTTTGATTTTCTAGATCATTTGCATTTATATTTCCTAGATTAGATACTGACATTAGTCTAGGATATTCTAACTTGTTGACTTAGTTCTAGGAATTAACTACAACTTTCTAGTAATTAGACAACATTTGATTTTGTTGGTTAATCCTTAGTAAGTAGATCATCTTTATTTCAGTTGATGATAGTGCCTTCCAACGAGGCTCCGTAGTTTACTTTCAGTTTCCATTGTTCAAGTTTTCTCTCTTATAGCAATTAAGTCACACATTCTGAATTTTGGAGCAAATCTAAGCAAGCACTTTCTTGATATATCATATTCTGCTTTAAAAATTCCGCACTCTCAAGTTCATTTTACTTTATATCATTTTTGCAGTTGAGTTGTCTCCTTTGCTTCATTTTACTTCAAGGCACTCGTCTTATCATATATATGCTATTTATGTTTTGAAGTACTAAGTAGTACTAGTAGCTTAGACTCGCCTTTTGGTTTAGTAGAACACTAATTGCTAGATTATTTTTTTTTCGTATTTATATCTTGTATTTTGTATTTATTTTCATTAACTCCTAAGTTAGATTTCTTGCTTTCAAGCCTCAGATTATTTTATTAGGGACTACCCCCCTTGGCTTTGTTTAGGAGTTGGCCTAAAAAGAGGAGTCGAGTGTCGAGGTGACAGTAACCCGACTCGAGGCTTGCCCGCAAGGCTGCACCTAGTGAGTTGAGGTTTTTCTCACTTAAAGGTGTGGGTTAGGAGGCAACAAGTACCACTTAGGGCCTGATTTATTTTAGAGTTATTGCTGTCATAGAATTGAAATAACCAGAAATAAAACAGCTAATAACAAGCCTAAAAAATGATGCAAAGATATAGATATACCTTAGGCTTGTAGGGATAGAAATCTGGAAGTGATGGCAGCAATGAAAAGTTCAGATTTCTATGTAAAAACGGAAAAGAAAATAGATTTTTTGAAAAGTGTTTTGGTTGATGGGTTGGAAGAGGACATGTGCTTTAGGTCCTTGGGCTTATGGAGTCAAGAGGACAGTTTTCTTTGGCTTGTTTTAAAGGGTCCACAAGGCTGAAATTCCTGTAAATTTCATGCCAAATTCAGCCTAAGACCTTGGGGTTTAATGCAGAATTTTATCCAAGGGTCACCCTTGGGCATACATCTCTAGCTAGGTATCTAGCATAACTCTAGCATAAGACCTTGGGGTGTAATACTCAAGAAGGACGCCAAATGCAAGCAAACTGTTGGACACAATGTTCACACTGAGAGGGGGGTGAATCAGTGTGAAGGCAATTTTAAATCCTTTTCAACTTCTATTATTTAATCAAAGATTCATCAATGCATCATACTACCAGTTACATCATCATTTCATAATCTTCCATCAACTAATCAATCATGAATCATAAGCGTGTTATCAACTAAATCATTAAACCATAACAAGCACCACAACACAAGAGAACACAACACAATATAATCTTTGTAATCTTTTTATATTTGATTGGAATGGCTACAACCGTTAGGGTTAATCAACACCAACTAAAAAGAAGAGCACCAACTCCTATTCCAGGACCCAGCCTGGTTTTCTGTCATGTCCCAAATTTGGAATTGGGTCACAATGGCCTAATCACATTAGCCATATTCACTAGAGTTTGTAAAATTGATGTTAAGGGTCAAATAATTGCCAAGGAGGAAAATTACTAGTTTCCTAGGTTTGGGGTGGAAGTTTTGGGATTTGGAATAAGGGGGATAATAAATGATGTTTAGACATTAGAAGGGTTCAAGTATTTAATAAATAGAGTGAATATAGAAATTCAAGAGAAATCCTAGGTGACAAATGGTTTTGGAGACATATGGAGGATGTGGAACCCACACTAGCTTGATTTTTCATAATACATGGTATCTCTCTTTTGCAAATTCGAATTAATGGGAATGTGAACACTCTTGGGTGAGTTGGTAAGTCATAACACATGTCATTGAGCATCTTAGGTCGAATTGGGAAGGATTGGTAACCTCCATGGAAGATAAAGAGTCAAAGTGGAAGTTTGTGGACACTTGGGCTAGATTCCCTAGCCCCTATGACACCAATGATGGAGCATCTATGACAACTATGACAAATTGCAGACCTGACCTCTGACATCTGACCACTATGACATGTCAGCCCCAAAAATAGGCTCAAGGAAGGCGAATTTGGGAGTTGGAGAAGCCAAAGAGACTCAAAATCGAATTTGGGAGAAGATGGAAGGTTGGAACTAGGAGACAAGTGGCAAATGTGGAATATTTCCTAAATGGAAATCTATTGAATCTATTGAGAGGATTTCGACCCTTAGAAGGATAATGTTGGTTATAAAATGTAGAAATGAAGTATGAGAATGGATTTTGATCATTTGTAGAATTTGCAATTGCATTTGTGAAGAGGGAGAGCTAGTGGATGACTAGTTTCTTGCCTTAGCCAATTTCGAGGGTGAAAGATTCCCATCCAAGTTGGTAATTGAAAAGGCCATTCAGACCTTTCATTTGGAGCTTTAATGGAGTCTTTATTTGTAGGTGTAAGCTACAGGGCAGCTCATGGTTTCTTCTATTGCAGCTCACTCCTTCAACCATTTCCAATTTTGATGGCATATTCTTGATCCTTGAGGGAGGGCGTTTTTGGTGAGCTATTGTACTCTTTGGGGAAGATTTTAATGCCCCATTTCTTTTGTAATATGAAGTAAATACTCTGTTCTTCATCTCCAAAAAGTTTCAGGTCGAAATTCCGAGTAGAAATGTATAAATCTCATTTTTAATGGAAGAACAATGCCATTTCCCCACTACCTTGTTGTGAGCCAATGTATTGATGATGATTTCGAATGAATGGATGATTCTATGATGTATTTGTGATCAATACACTGCCATGGATGTCTTCTAAAAGTTTCATGTATTGTACTTGAGCATTTGAAGCATTTTTACTCAGTTTAGTTGTATTGGGAGGTGAAATAGTGCCATTCCCCCAAGGGTCGAATTGGGGATTTTTGCAGTTGAATGGGAGAGGGTGAGAACAGTTGTAATAATCCATTAATGGTGCATATGAGACTTTAATAAAATACTTAACACATTACATACCTCTGTTCATAAATTTGAGTGGGTTTGGAGGCATTTGGGAAGCCATTTTCAGTACTTACCCCAGGGGGATTTGAACCCCAAATTACTAGTAAAATTGCATAATTGGTCCAGAATCTTAAGAGAGTTTGCAAAGGTCTTTTGGTGGACATATGTCATCCATAAACATCATATTCAAGTTCTAATATCATTCATACACCTTCCTTAAATATTTGAAGGCATTTGGAGTCAATTTGAGACCTAGAGACCAATACTAGTCAAAGGAAAATCACTAGTAAAGTTACCTACATTGATCAGAATTGAAAGAGGATTTGCAGAAGTATTTTAAAGGTCCAAAGGCATCCCTGAAACACATATTTATGTTCTAATATCATTCATATACCTTCTCAGACGATTTGGGATCATTTGGGGCAAATTTGGGACCTAGAGATCAAAACTAGTCAAAGGTCGAACTAGGGAAAAAAAGTGGAAAATTGCAATTTTAATAAAATTCCTAACAAGGGACATTACATTTTCTTAGACCCAACTAAGAAGGATCGAGGTATCCAAACCTCAGATGCAAGACTAGCTTGCATTTACAATACAGTTTACTTCTCAACCTACCTCATACATATCATTGTCATCAACTATCACTGTCACATCAACGACTTGTCTCTACTAATCAGCTTAATCAATTATCTCAAACAATCATTGTCATGTTGCATATCAAATCATCATTCTGTTCATAATCACATAATCAACTTGTCACTGTTCTGTCAATCCTGTCCACTTCAATCACTGTCATCAACCTGTCATATATTTGGGCTGTCAATGTCTTCAAGCTGTCAACTGCCAACACAATCATGCCATCTGAGCATCATCTCATATTCTTTTGCTGCTGGCATTCACATCATCATTCTGTCCATGAGCACTTCAACTTTCTGTCCACAAGCACATCTTCAATCTGTTCGTAGGCATATCTTCAATCACATGTCATTAGTATGCCATTTCTGCAGCCCCAGAATATCATCAAATTGTCCTTGTCATGTCAATAATCACAAAAACTATTGCCTCAACTTAAGCCCAAAAATCAGAGAGAAAAGATCACTTCATTTTTGTTCCTACTCCTCTGCTGCTGCACCCGGACCTTTCCTCAGACTTCTTTCTCTAACCCCCGAGATCAGAGCTCTACTGACACCTCCCAAATATTTTGCTAGAATTCCCTTTAAAACATATAGACTTGTCTTTCTTTTATACTTTTCCTTTCGATCAAATTTGGAGGCCGACATCCCCTTTTTTTATTTTTATTTTATGATTAAATAAATCAACAATGATTTATTTAATGGTAGCCATCCTTCAAACAAGGAAATAACTAACATGCCATGTCATTAGCTGCCTTCCAGAATATATTTATTTAAAATAAATAAATCAAATAATATTTGTTTGATGTGGCCATCCTTCCTTAGACCATGCCCTTAGTATTTGTGGGTTTGAGAACCAATCATCCATACTCTTTTGTTTTTCATAACATAAATGATTAAATAAATCAATAAAGATTTATTTTATATCCCATGTATTTTGCTATCCTTCCAAGATGCCCGCATGGGCCCTCATCATGTGCCCTTATACTCTTCCAACAAATGCCCGCAATGGCCTTAAAAGATGCCCGCACAAGACCCTAGGGATGCCCGCAAGGGCTCTCATTTATGCCCGCAGGAGCATTTAAAAATGCTCACAAGGACATATAAAATATGCCTGCAATGTGCCTTTTAATTATGCTCGCAAGGGGTCTTAAGGAATGCTCGCAGGCTGGTTCTTGAAATGCCCACAGGCCCCTCTCCACATGTCCTCATATGTCCTCACCAAATGCCCGCTAGAGTACTTTGAATATGTCCGCAGGTGTCTAGAAAAATGCCTGCAGGGGTTTAGTAAAATGCCCGCAAGGGCTTGCACAACCCTTATAAAATGCCCGTAGGGCTCCATAACAATGCCCGCAAGGGCTTGTAGAAATGCCCGCAGCTGCTATCATTGCCTCATTAAAATTCCCGTAGGCAGTGTAGAAGATGCCCGCATGGGCCCTTCAACTGCCATGTCACTTGTCATCCTTGCCATATTTGCTCTGTCATCATTCTTTATCAGCCTTTGACCTTTGCCATGTCTTCATACTTGCTTTCAAATGTGCCTTGTCATTAATGTTTGTCCTCCATGTCATGTTCAAGGTGTCCTTCTATGCCATGTGTTGTCATTACATTTGTCCATGTCAAGTCATGCATGTCCTCCATGTCATCTCTTCATCAAGCCATGTCCTTGTCCTTTGTCCTTGTTTGCTTGCCATGTCTTTGTCACCCTTTGTCCTTTGTCATTAATTGCTTGCCACATCATCTTGTCTTTTGTCCAGCTTGATTGACCTTTGCCATGTCTTCAATACTTCATGTCATTGCCTTGTCCTTCATGTCATTGTCTTGCCAAGTTATCACTCTTTGTCATTAATGTGTTGTCATCATTGACAACCTTGGCCATCACAAACTACCAAAAGCTACAACATGTAAAAAAAGTAGAGGGCTTTTCATTTACTTCTATGCAAATGGTAAATTTTTACCTATGCATGAACTAGAACAATTAGCTTGACAATGGAGAGATAAAGCATGTTACCTCCAAACTTGAATTCACCAGACATGTGTTTCACAACATGAGAAAGGGCTTCAACACACACCAATAGCTTTGACACAAAAGTTCTATTTTTTCATCCAATAACAACAACTAGATACAAATGAAAGGGGAGCCTCTTGTATAGAGCTTTGGCTCAACAACCCTCCAATAAAATAACAATATCTTGGGATAAAACCTTAGATTTATCATAGGGAGGAGCAATCTCCTCTAGACATGGTAAAAAATGCATAAAATAAGAGGTGATTAGATCAACCAACCTCAAAACTCTAACTAATTGCCCAAGAAGAGGGTGGTGCACCACTAGATCTAGCCAAATACATGTGATAAATAGAATATATGCTTAAAAAGGGAGAACACCCTCATAGATATGGTCAAACAATGATGAACAAATGTTAGATTTAGGGTTCGACTCCTTAGATCTCTCTAACAACTCAACACCCTCCTCAAAAGTGGTGCAAGTCATGTGGAAACCACCAAAAAGGTGGTCTCCCTCTAAGAAAACAACTTTGAAACCAAGATTGCTCCACCCAAACCATGTGCCATGTGCTCCTAGGGTCCAACATGGGTCAAAATCCTAGAGTGTTCCATCAAATCATGCAACAAACTCCTCAAATGGGTCACACGTGTGAGATGTTCCATTAATAATGTGGTCAAAAGGATGTCAAGTGTGTAACAAACTCCTCAGAACTCATACCAATGGTCCAATGTGTAATCAATAGTCAAAACGAGTGCCAATTCATCTCGATGTGCCAAGGGAATATCATCATCCATCACTTAGGAAGGGGATGGCCCCATCCTAAAGACTCTAAGCACCATGCGTGCCTCCAAATGTGTGTGAGGAAGGGGGGTGCTCATCAAGATAGGCCTAGGCATCATCAATATATGCAAGTTGTAACAAATAAGTCTCAAACCATAGAAGAAATTAGAGCACCGATTTGCTAAGGGGGTCAACCCACATTTAACTCGGAAATGAGTCAAATATGAAGAAAAGACTAAATAATTAATATTTACACCCTTCTAATGACTCAATGACTTAATTATTTTTTATCCATCAAAACATTAGGCTAATTGTGGCATTAAAACTTATTACATGTGAAAATCCCTAACTCAAGGTGCATTACCTAGATTCTTAAGTCAGGTGAGGGTGATGGAATGTATGTGGTACTTAGGGAAGAAAGGGGATCTTTGCAATTTTTTTTATTTTTTTAACCATGGGAACAACAACCTCCCAAGAGTATATCCAACAACCCGCAAGCCAGATATACCAGTAACTTGTGACTCAGCAGGGGCCGAGACGTCCCGAGGCCCACCGGGGTGAGCCTAAGTTAACCATCATAACAATTGCGTGTAATAGGTTTGCCCCTTAGCTTTCAAGACCTAGGGGTTTTAAATTTTTCTTCCACATTTGTGCCTTATGAAAAGGAAGTGCTTTTTGTCATGAGTTACCCTTTCTGTGTAAAAGGAAGTGCTTTTTGTCATGAGTTGCCCTTTCTGTGTGCCTCTTTTTCGTGATCCATTTATTTTTTTTATTTTTATTTTTTATTATTAGCCTTTTTTTGGTTTTGTCCCTTTGCTTCAGATTTGGCTTTGATAACCTGGGACATAGGGAACCTGGCTTTTGGCAAGGGGGCATAGCTCATGTACTTTACAGTTTAATTTAGCAACATCAACCTTAGAATACTAGACTCTTTTAAATTTGATTTATGCATGGGAATGGTATTGAGACCTTGAAGAATTACTAATGATAAATCACTTACAAAGGGGAAACTGATGGAAATGGATGAAAGGGATAGTGAAATGAAAAATGGCTTGGCAAAATGTTGTGAAATGGATGTAGCACCTACCTAGTTCTCTAGGGGTGCAACTTAACCTTCATGATGACACACTTCTCTAAGGTAAAATTATGATAACACCATGGTACATCTTAGTAATGAATAACACTTTTAACTTTTAAGTTTATGAGTCACTGTCCAACCATAAAACTAACATTCCATGATGAAATCAACATAAAAGAAAACATCCTAAGTGTCAACGAGGATGAGAAATATCACAACATTGGTGCATCTTGTACCATCTCCACTAGGCATATCCAAGGTACAAGAACCATATGAGCATGCTGGGATAGTATTTGACCAATGATCTATGGCGAATCCATAGATCTCCTCTCTGCCAAGTTGTTTGTGAAAGAATCACAAACAAATCTAATCATCAAGTCACCCCTATTGGTCTAGGGGTAACACAACACGAGCTAAACAAAAAGTAAAGAGAGAGAGTTCTCCACAAGCTTCTAACAAGTTTTACAATGAGATGAGTCTCTCATATATCCAAGGACTAACTCAATAGAAAACTAATAAATCTTAGATCTAATCTAGGGAGAAATAAAGAAATCATATCCTCCTCATGACATAGTTAAATATATTCAAACCCTAACCAACTTGCCCAAGAAGAGGGGGAAACACCACTAGAATAGGTGGTCAAATACAATGATAAATGAGATACATGGTCAAGACTCAAAAAGATGGAGTGCTCCAATATAATAGGTCAAACAATAAATGGAGGAGGCTAGATCTAGGGTTTTAACCCCTTAGATCCCTCCAATGAACCAATGACCTCCTAAAAAATGGTGCCAAGACATGTAGAAAGTTGGAAACCCTCTAAAGGGATTGCCCTCTATTACACCAAAAACTAGCACTCTTCCTTGATCGAAGATAAATGGACCCAATTCAAGTATTTGGACCCAAGTAAGGTATGTGGACCTAGTCGAAATATGTGGGCCTAGTGCTATGATTGACAACTCTTCAAGGAGTACACCCACTATCACCTCGATGTATTCCTGTTTAGACCTTGCTCCTTTGGGCCATGGGAGGCTCCGCAAAATAATATTAGGGATAGACCTGTAAGATACACAATAGAAAGTAGCTCTATCTCTACAATACCTTCCCACTATTAGTAGACCAGTGCCTAATGGAGTCAATGATATATGCCTAATGGAGTCAATGATATACGTCTACGATAAACCTTTAACTTTGGAAGGCTAGGAGCAATTATGAATATGTAACTTACTACTGCAATTTTTTGTAGTAAAAGCCAATGATAGAAAACCGGAGATATCTCTCAAACCAACCGTTGGAATTGCGTGATATTGACCTCCCGACAACCAGCAAGGAGGGGTGCACTTATCCCCCCTAGGGTGCACTTGTTTTGGTGGATGAAAGATATGATTTGGCACTGATTTATGTTTCAGGTCTGCAACTTACCGCAGTGAAAGGCAAACCAGAAAATTCCTTGGCCTCAAAACCCCTCCCCAGGTTCCCCTTGGGTAACCTTGGATTTGACCCAAACTCCCTCAAACCTCTAGGGTTTGAGTTTTCCTTTGAAAGGATCTTGCAATAACTCAATAACCAGATCCGAAACAATCCCTTAGGACTGAAGTCACCTAACCCTGGGATGAGTTCTCCTCCTTTATGGCACTTTTAGGGTCAAAATTTGCCTTTTTTTGCAAATATTTTCAACTTTTTGGGATTTTTTCAATATCTAATCTAATTCTGAAATTTATTGCTGTAAAAGAATATTTCAGAAAATCGGAAAGTAAATAACTAGGGCACGACAATAAATATTTTTGGATTTTTACAAAAGTATGGAATTTTTAGGGTTTTTCACAATATTCATTTTTTTTTGTATTTTTTGCAGTATATAATACAATTTTTTTATAAAAGGAGATTCCAAGTGAAGATGAGGGAAATAAAGACCAAAGTCTCTTCCCTATAAGGCCATCGAGGGATTGTGGTTAGCATCCTCTCAGGAATTGGCAATCCGATTTGATTAATTAGGGCAAAACCATGAAATGCTAGGGTTGTGTTGGATTTGGCCTAATTAGGGCAAAAGAGGTTCCAAATGCGTAACAAGAGAGACCCTCCAGGGAGGGATGTCCCACTTACAAGACAGAGATTTTATGCATAAAAAACCCTAATTAACTCTTACCTTGGATGTCTCCGATAGTGCAAGAGAGAGAGCCAGAGATCTCACCATAAACGAAGAAAAAGGGAGAAAAGAGTAACCTCCTAAGAATCTCTTTCCTTAAACAAGCCTTGCAAGATTAAGTTTCAACCTCAAAACACCAAGAATCACCACATTGAAGCTTCAAGAGTGCCAAGAAGAGAGTGCGCACCACTATGCCAACTAGACAATATGAAAAGAGAAGTGACTTTATTTGATCTCATGATCTTGAAGTCAAATTAGGAGTTTCCTTATTTATATATGAATTAGGCCAACTTAACCTCCTTTACAAGCCGACCAACCTAAAATGTCTAAAATAACTTAAAATGATTTTTCAATGAGTTTTTTTAGGGTTTGTCACCCACAAGCTGGGGACTAAACCTCATACAACATAAAAAAAATGATAAAATATGATGAATTGCTGCAACTTTGATGAAATGTTGAGCATAGGAGGGTGTCATGCCCCATCTAACCCCAACATTGTGTTTTTTCCCTCAACACCCTCCTTTAGGTGGTATGAACTCTTCAATTTGACTTGCTTGAGCTAAGAGGAGGGTCAATACATAAAAAATAGGTCCAATTAGGCATAATGAGGTGTGCTAAGACAGGTACGACAACCCTTACATGCGCAATCATCTTTGCAATAAAAAACAAGTGTGGCTGGGAGCCCTTGAACCATGTGTCCCAATGGCATCATACCAAGAAGGATTGGACACCAACCTTGGGCATAAATGCCCTGCGTGATGGGGGACCTCCACCACATCAAGGGGCAGTCAACTGTGCCACTAAGCCAACACTTCCTAGAATGAAAACCAAGAGGACTTGCCATGACCAAACCATGGGTCTAGAGCGCCCCATAGGCCCAACACTTTACTTACAATAAGCCCAAACTTGGCCTTTACATAGAAAAAAGGAACCCCTCCTTTGTGGCAATCTGATATGGCACACTCCAGAACATCTAGAGGGTAAGACCCTCCAACAATATTGTTTAATAGTCAAGAGTGCTCCTAAAAAAGGTGGCACGTGTAGCATGAAAAGACTCTCCAAGATGTGACATCCCCAAAAGAAAGTCAAATAATGGGTGCAAGGGGCCTTCTCAAGTACCAATGTTTCTAGGGTCCAACAAGAGTCCAAAACCCTAGAGTGCTCCACTAAATCATGTAACAAACTCCTCAACATTTGGCACATGTGAGACATTTGTAATATTCCCAATGCAATTATAGGAAAAATTGTTGACAATTTGGTTGTGTGGTTTTGTCAAACAGTTTGCACAAGTACTTAAGATTTTTTACAAGCATTTTGCACTCATTCTAAGTGAAGCATTTCATCAAACACATTGTGATCACTCCCAATACACATGAATTGTAAGAGGCATTTTATTATGAATAAGAGATGGCAAAAACACAAGCTATTGGATGCTATGGCAGCTACAAAGAACACATAACTATCT
Source organism: Larix kaempferi (assembly GCA_027924585.1). Classification (NCBI taxonomy): domain Eukaryota; kingdom Viridiplantae; phylum Streptophyta; class Pinopsida; order Pinales; family Pinaceae; genus Larix; species Larix kaempferi. The sequence goes on from BSBM01000104.1 coordinate 4,470,807, forward strand.
AATGGCTGCTTATGGCAGCTACAATACATCAAAACTTGGGAATGGTGTCATCAACTGCTGCTTTCTCCCAATGGACTTGCCTCCCCTTGATACTGATTGGAATGTTCTCTCCATAGGCTCCCCTAGTCTCCAAAAATTGTGCTAAGTGGTTGCTCTTGGTCTCGAGTAAGAGTCTTCCTTCTCTGGTGCTCATGGTTCTCCCCTCTCTAGTGCTCATGGTTCTCCCCAAACGATGACCTTCTACGTTAATTTGTCACTCCTCTAGATTGTCGTTCTCCACCAACGAAAGCCCCACGACTTGCCCAAACTTGACCCTCTCTACACAATGTGAATCGATCCTTCTAAACCCGTGGCTTTCCCCATAATGGCGCGACTCTTATGGTCCTCACGTAATGCCCTCGACCTTCTATTCAATGGATGCAGTCTCTCTCAAGTAGCTCGACCCCTCCCTTGATGCTCACGACCCACACTGGTTCGTCTTCTCCAAGAGATAGTGCGACTGAGGCTCTCGACCTTCCCACACTGCAATGGAACAATAAATAAGGGGTTGGCCCCTCCCTACTCCTGAATTCCCAACAAACAACATGGCTCTCTACATTAGACCCGACCCTCTTTAATGAAATGCATCCCCTTTATGAATTCAACCCTGCATGGGTGACTCAGTTTTGAGGAAAATTGCTCCACACTAAGCCACAAGTTCACAATGATTTCGACTCTCTACAACAATGAAATCGGCCCCTCCTGAATTGAACTCGACCTCCTCAATGATACGACCTATACAAGCAGAATCGATCTTCTCCAAGTGAGTAAATCGATCTCAAGAGATATGCCTAAGCAAGTCTCTATGCCACCAACGAAAGATCAATCACCAAATAATCACAAATGGAAACTTTGGTCGAATTCCCCTCTTCGTCTAGCTAGGGTGGAATCTTGCACCATCGAAACTAAACCAATATGGATGGGTTTTGCCAAACCCAAACGAAAACTCTGGACAAACCCCCAGACGGTCACAAGAAATCAATATCAAATCAACATATCCTCCAATGAGGCATTGCCCCTCTTTTAATCTTCTCCTGAACTCCATACCATGGTCAATACGATGGAACGCCCAATACCATTTAAAAAATGTCACTTTTAAAATAACATCTTTTAGGCCTAAGTGACATCAAATAACCACGTGGACTGATCACCTGGAAAGGTACATCGCAGTCCTCCATCATCCAAACCGGACTGAAACTGGAAATGATACCGAGATCCCAAATCAACCGGAAAGGAATGAAGCATCCTCCGCTCGATACATGGTCTGGTAGGCTACTAACATAAGAATACTCCTGAATATGGTAGATAAGTAGAGCATTCTAATACTGCAACAACTCGTTCAACCCCTCAAGGAAATGCTCCACTATGGACCCAAACTCATGAGAGCAGAAGTTGGCTCTTGTTGCTGTGTCCGCTCCTAAACTATATAACACTAAAATCCCAGGGTCCCAAGCTAATCTTAGAAAGAGACCACCATGTTGACGCTGCGCCACTCTACTCATAACCATCCAACTGTCCTGTCGCATCTGCATCCTCGATAAACCTGTGATGTAATCTAACAACATGCCGTCCCACTCCTGCCTAGAAGTGGTCGATGTCTGCATCAACTCTACTGAATGAGTGTGGCTTGACCTGCTTTGCTGAAAAATTGTACACTCCCCCATATGTCTTTGCAAAGTCCCTCCATGTGAACCTATCTCGAATTTTCCCATAAATGATAAAGTCACCAAGGTCCCACACTATCTTGTAAGGTGTGAAACACCCACTACCCTTCGTGCAAGTCTGCCAAGTGCTAACAAAAGACTCCATCAGTTTTCCCCTGAAGAGCCAAGCAATCATAAGCTGCACAAACACTTCAAAAGACGACTCCTCTATGCATCCAAGCCTAAGCATCTCAAGAATAAACTTTGGAAAATGAAGACTGGCTGTCTCATCCGCATCAGCTCCACTATCAGACTCGATCCGAAAGGCCATAAAAGATAGCCTACCCTTCAAGAAAGAAAAAGACTCAACCTCTCCTCCAGTGACGTCCCAAAAATATAGAGGACCGATCACTATCACAACTCTGTCGATCATATCTACCATTTGAAACAATCCTTCGCTTGGATGAATGCCCAGATCCCACCACCAAATAGGGAGTCTACCAAATCCAACTCCTACGTAATGCTGTTTTGCCCTGCTGATAATCGTCGGAGTCCCAATGAGCCAAGTCCTCGAAAAATAATCCTTTGGTGGAAACCAAGCATTAGGAATCTACTTTGAGTATGTTAATTTGTTCAGCTCCTGCCAAACTGCATCGAGCAATCTGCTATCCCAATCACCATCCATGTGCTCAAGTAACCTATGGGGTCTAAGCACCTCCCTAGAGAATAGCTCCACCACCTACGGTACTTCATACTTGTGCAAGTAGTGAGAATGCCATGTCCAATGTGAATCACACCTAACCATCATGATCCTCTCCCTAAGTAAGGACTCAGGGACTAAATATGTACGAACTCTATAGCAGATAATGTCATCCCCTACTCTGTCAACTGCAATCTCTGTGTAACGATCCAATACATCTTGAATCTCCTCCTGTGCACCCTGTGTACTGACTATATAGCCCAAACAATAAATTCCGGTCATGTCCATGCTACCTTATCACTCACCCAATTGTCTTGAGTGATCCACCCCAAGCCTGCTGCATATAATGGAAGCATCAATGATGGACAACATAAACTGCCACAATGGTAAGCAAAAATGGACAATGTCAAGTGCACCGATCAATCCCAATAGCGTGCCCAAGAACTCATAACAACAGTTGGAGGCAACACTGTGTGTCCGACTCTTTGTCCCTCGTCTGGTGATATCCCCATTGAAACTCAATCATCGAGGGATATACTGCTCCCTAAGTCACCAAATTCGGTGGTTTTAATGGATCAAATTCGAAATTCAACGAATTTTATTGGGTGTTGAATTTAATGGTTGAATTCATTTCTAGGGAAATGAGAAAACCCTAGGTCGCGTTATCTGTTGATTGAGCTCGTAGCAGCCCACGTTATCTATTGACTGAGGTGTAGCCGCCTACGATATCTTTTCAACTGAGGTCATAGCTACCAGTGTTATCTTTTAACTGAGGTTGTAGCCGCAACGCTCGCCAGTGTTATTTCCATTTCCCAACACTTGTCCATTCTTCAATGTTTGAGCCCCTCATGATTTCTCTAATGGACACCCACCGGAGGTTGCCGTGATTTGTTGACTGAGCTCGTAGCAGCCCGTGTTATCTGTTGACTGAGGTGTAGCCGCCTGCGATATCTTTTTAACTGACGCTATAGCCGCCCTTGTTATCTTTTAACTGAGGTCGTAACCGTCGTGCCCTCTAGTGTTATTGTCATTGCCCAATGCCTATTCGTAGTTCAAAGTTCGAGCCCCTCACTGTTCGTAGTTCGAAGGTTGGGAAAATTGGTGGATGGCAACCTCCGGTGGGTGTCCTTTGGAGAAACCGTGGGCATAAAATTGAAAAACACGACAGCAAGGAGAAGATGGCGAAATATTAAAATATCTCACACTGCCATTAAAATGGCATTTATATTAATATATTAAATGGCATTTTGTTTATTTTTTGTTTGTTTTTTTTTTTCCAAATTTGGAACAAGGATGTGCGGTCAATTTGGTCATTTTTAAGATTAACATATTGAATTTTATTAAAAATTTTCATATATATTTTTTTATTTGCAAATTTTATAGTCTTTCGAATTTATTGCCGAATTTTATCATCAAAATTTTCATTGCCGAATTTTTGTCGAACTTCAAGGTCACCGAACTCGAATACGAATTCCAACCAAGTGACTTAGACTACTCCATGAGGTTCACCCGTCCACTCCTCAATCCTGGGTATCCTCAAGTCGATGGTATGCTCAATGACTCTGTCAGGAGGTCTTCCTGGAGGAAACGCTCCGAAACTCCAATGTACACCTCCGTGTGTCCATGTACCCTCCTGCACACTGCTGCAAACAACTGCACGCCTTTTCCATCCGGTATCCTGCATGCGCTACTACATCCAACACTCTACTGATGTAAGCTGAACCTGTACCCCCATGTGACTCCATAACTGTCATATACCTGTCCACCCAATCCATGGATGCATATACTCCCATGCTGGCTGGTCCATATGGAATGTGCTCAACTACCTCCTCCGTGGCTACGCCTCTCTCCCACTGAGGCAACTTGTGATCCTCATAATGCGAAACATGTGCTTGGTCCAAACCCTCTATGTTAGATCTCTCCTCAAGCACCTGCAACTCTAAATGCTCCTCGTGCAGGTTTGTCATGAGAGGCTCCTCCCTCAAACCATCAGTTCCACTCAAGCCCTTATGTGTCATGGCTGCCAAAGATAATGGAGCCTCAGTTGCCGTCGATGAAGAATGTGCTAAGCTCAGTTGGTAACAAAGCTCCTCAACCTCCTTTGCCTTGTCTTCAACGAACTTAAGAGCAAGGTCCCAATCCATGAACAACTGCAAATAGTCAGATTTCATTTGCTCTAGTGCTTCTTTGATGATGCCAATTGGGTACTAGTGACCCCTTCTACAACTCCTTTGTCTCTTCTCCATCTGGATTTTCAACCTAAGGTCTTCAATAAACTTATGTGCACCATCCGCTCTTGTCAACACCTGCACAATTTGCTGATTTGTGACCAATAGTTGGCTCTCCTATTCATGCAATGTCATCTCATCAACATTGTGTAGACTATCACGTAAAGGACCAATTGACCCACATGGACCATTATCCTCATACAAGCTCTCTTCTATCACTTTAGTCCCTTCATTGTCTTCCTCCTGAGAAATGAAATCATCCTCAAAAGGTAACTCATCCCGCGCTAATTCCTCATCATGTTTAGGTGCACCCACTCCCAACTCATCATATCCAGGTACAATCATGCCTGCATCATCGTACATGTCATAAATAGGATGAGGTGTGGAATCCATATCATCGTCCGCATAATACACAAGGAAAGAAGTTGGCTCCTCCATATCCATATTGTCATCATAAGTAGGACAAGCTGCTACATCTGCATCTTCTACTGCATCATCTGTAGACACATCCAATATACTAGGGTCTTTGGCCTCTATGCACAAACCCACAATATGGCTAGATGCCGACTTCTTATTCCGTTCTTGATATTCATCTCCCTTCAATTTCTACTCTAAGCTTTTAAGATAATACTCGTCCAGATCCTTGGGCCATCTTTTGTACTTGGCGATATAATATTCTTGAAAGGGTACGACTGCACATGCCTCATCTTCCAGCGCCAGATATTCCTAATACCATAGCATGTATGTTTTCTCCTTCAATTTCTGCCCCGGATCCTTGTCCAAATCCTTGGACATGATGTGGTAATATTCTTGAAAGGATATGGCTATCTAGATCTCCCCATCTAATGCTTGATATTCCAGGAATTTAGGCAAGCATTCTATCTCTTCCTTCATCTTTTTTGAATCCTCACTGATTTTCCCCTCAAGCCGGCAGGGAAACTAGCTCTAATACCACTGTAATATCCCCAATGCAATTATAGGCAAAGTTGTTGTCTATTTGGTTGTGTGGTTTTGTCAAACTGTTTGCACAAGTACTCGACTTTTTACAATCATTTTGCACTCATTCTAAGTGAGGCATTTCATCAAACACATTGTAATTACTCCCAGTACACATGAATTGTAAGAGGCATTTTATTATGAATAAGAGATGGCAAAAACACAAGCTAATGGCTGCTATGGAAGCTACGAAGAACACATAACTATCTAATGGCTGCTTATGGAAGCTATAATACATCAAAACCTGGGAATGGTGTCATTAACTGTTGCTTTGTCCCAGTGGACTTGACCCCCCCTTGATATTGACTGGAATGTTCTCTCCACAGGCTCCCCTAGTCTCCAAAAATGGTGCTAAGTGGTGGCTCTTGGTCCAAAGGAAGAGTCTTCCTTCTTTGGTGCTCACAGTTCTCCCCAAGTGGTGGCCTTATTCTGTGTTAATTCGTCACTCCTCTAGACTCCTGTTTTCCACCAAGTAAATCCCCACGGGTTGCCCAAACTTAGCCCTCTCTCCACAATGTGAACTGTTGTTGTTGTAGCTATGTGAGGTATCCTCACTAGCTAAAGCCGACCTACAAAATAAATAAATAAATAAAATGTATTTTTATTATTGCAAAAGAGAAGTCGGTCCAGTAAAAGAGACAAGTCGGCCCCAGTGGGAAAAGTCACTTCAAAGTCATGTATAAATAGGAGGGATGCCTCCTCATTTGTTCTCTCACCTCAAGCAAGTTCGTTCAAGCAAGGATAAGTTCGATTTCTGGTGTAGCAGACAATTTTCTAGGGCTTCTTCTTTGGCATCTTTTCTCTTTGTGATCTTCATCACTCTTATCTTTGATGTACTTGTATTATGTACTTAATCTTTGAGTAAGAAAGGTTTGTTGGGTTTTCCCAGGGTAAATTATTGTGTCTCTATTTTGTTTCTGTGCATAGTTATTATTTTAGTGATCCTATATTTATTTCTAAGTTGAAAGAGATGAAAATTATACTACTATTATTGAAAATTTAACACGGTATCAGAGCAGTGGTGAAAGAGTCTACTGCCGGAAAATAGGGTTTCTTGTTTCCCCCTCTTCCATCCATAGATTAAGCTCAACCTCAACATTATTGAGCTCGCCCTAGGAAGGTCCCAGTGGAAGCATATTTTCATTATGAGAAGTTTCAATTTTTGACCTAATTGCTGTCGGGGTCAAGAATTAGGGTTTGCAATTTTTGGATTGTTCTGACCACAGGTCCTGAAGAAAAGGTGGTTCATTCAAACTCGCCTTGGGAGGGTGCATTCATTTATAGAAGTTTTTTCCGCAAAATCCAAAGTTCAATTTTGACCTAGCTCCTGCTAGGGTTTTTGAATCAGTTTGCAATTTTTCTTCTCAGTGAAGATGACAAGCATCAAGCTTGAAGATAAGCTTGATGGAGCTTCAAACTTTCATTCATGGAAGTCCAGAGTGCTCATTGTTCTAGAAGAAAATGACCTTCTAAACTTTGTTGTAGAAGGAGTACCAGAACCAGAAGAAGAAGCAGGAAAGGCTCAATGGAAGAAGAGTGATGCCAAGACAAGAAGGATCCTAATAGATTCAGTCAAGGATCATTTGATTCTTCAAATTTCTCAAAAGAAGACAACTACAGCCATATTTAAGTTGCTTGAGAACACAAATGTCAATAGGGCTCTTGCCTTGAGACAAAAACTCTCAAATGTCAAGATGACCAGATCAGATTCTATTGCAACCTATTTCATGAAGATATCAGAAATCAAGGATCAATTGGGCACTATTGGATAAATTATTGCAGATAGAGAACTAGCCATGATGACTCTAAATGGTCTCCCTCAATCTTGGGAACCATTCATTCAAAGCGTTACTGGAAGATCTAAGCTACCCAAGTTTGAACGATTGTGGGTAGATTGTACACAAGAAGATACTAGACTTGTGGCTAGAGGTAAAGCTCTTGCCTTTCATGAAGAAAATCAAGCTCTTATTACACACACCAAGAAAAGAGGAAAGAAGACCTTTGGCAGAAACGACAAAGGTGGAAGATCAAGTCCAGTTCTTGAATAAAAGAAAAAGAAGGATCTCTCTCACATAAGATGGTACAATTGTAGAAAGCTTGGCCAGTATAAAAGTCAATGCAAATCAAAGAAGAGAAAGAAACATGCCTCTACAGTTGATGTTGATGAAGAGACTCCACCAAAGAAATCAAGGAACGCAGAAGAATTCTTCTTCATATCAACTCTCTCAAGTACTGTTCCCACCAATAATGATACTTGGTTATTAGATAGTGGTGCTTCTAAACATATGACAGGTTATAAGGATTTTATCTCAAATCTGGATGAGAAAAAATCACACCTAAGAGTTGTACTTGGAGACGATGCCATATATACTATGAAAGGAACTGGGGTCACTTCCTTCCAGTTAGATTCTGCTGATTCTCTACATTTGGGAGAAGTACTCTATGTACCAAGAATGAAAAGGAACCTTGTCTCCATTTCTGCTCTAGAAGACAAGGGTTGCAAAGTTGCATTCTCAGATGGAAAGATTCTTGCATGGCACAAGAAATCCACTATTGACTCAGCTTGTGTGATTGGTGTTTGTGAAGAAAGCTTATACAGATTGACGATACGACCAGTACAGGCTCTAGTTCATGACTCTATCAGTTTGAGTGAGCTATGGCATAGAAGACTTGCTCACCTACACTATAGAGCTCTTCCTCCAATAAGGAAGATGGTTATAGGTCTTCCCGAACTCCAAGTTGAGCATTATGGCATTTGCAGAGGATGTGCACTTGGCAAGAATGCCAAGGGATCTTTTCCAAGTAGTGATACCAGGTCCAAGGGAATATTAGAGTTGGTACACTCAGATTTATGTGGACCTATGTTGTTTGCTTCCAAGGGAATATTATGTGACCTTCATCGATGACTACTCCCGAAAGACACAGATTTACTTTTTGAAGTCCAAGGAATCCAAAGAAGTTCTAAACAAGTTCAAGGAATTCAAGGCACAAGTTGAGAACCTACGGGGAAAAGGATAAAGGTTCTAAGGTCCGATAATGGAGGAGAGTACACCTCCTTAGAGTTCAGTGATTTCTGTAAGGAAGCAGGAATCAAGAGGGAGTATACTGTCCCTTACCACCCTCAACAAAATGTGGTTGCAGAAAGGAAGAACGGATCGATAGTTGAGGTAGTCAAGGCCATGATTCATGATCAAAACCTACCTATGTTCCTATGTGCAGAAGCCTCAAGTACCGCAGTATAGGTCCAGAACAAAGGTCCTCATAAGATATTGAGGAACATGACTCTAGAAGAGGCCTTCACAAGTGTGAAGCCAAAAGTTGGTCACCTGCGAATCTTTGGTTGTCCAATATACATTCATGTACCCAAGAAAAAGAGAACAAATCTAGAACCTTCAGGAAAGAAGGTACATTTGTTGGGTACAGTGAGTTCTCTAAGGCATACAAAATCTACATCCCAAGTCAGAGACAAATTGAGGTCAGCAGGGATGTCTCCTTTGAAGAGGAGGTTGCCTTCAGAAGGGCTAGAAGATCATCCATGGACAGTGAGGAGCAAGAAGCTCCAAACGAGATGGTGTCATCACCCCCTCCCTCTCCAGCAGTTCAGAGGGAGCCCGCAGATCCACTTGATCCTATAGATCCGATTGATCATGTTGATCCAGTAGAGCTGAGAGATGTTCCTAGAGATATTGTGATAGGCCAGAAGAGGCCTGTCTGGGATTGTCAGACTCTAGAGGATGTAGAGAAGCATGTAGCCCCCCTAGGTACCTTTAGGGAGTGCAAGAGGCCTTGGAGATTTTCAGGATATGTAGCATTGATGTCCCACATCATTGATTCTGAGCCTTCCAGCTATGAGGAGGCTATCGGCCAGCAGGTATGGGAAGATGCCATGATGGAAGAATATCAATCCATCATGAAGAATGACATGTGGGAAGTTGTGCCGAGACCTGAGGGGAAGTCAGTGGTGACTTCCAAGTGGATCTACAAGATTAAGCATGCATCAGATGGGAGTATTGAGAAGCACAAAGCAAGATTTGTGGCTAGAGGATTCTCTCAGAAAGAGGGAGTCAATTATGACGAGACGTTTGCTTCGGTTGCACGATACACAACCATCAGGTCAATCATAGCTCTGGCTTTAGCTATGGGATGGAAGTTACATCATATGGATGTGAAAACTTCCTTCCTCAATGGTATGATTGAGGAAGAAGTCTACATTGAGCAGCCGGAGGGTTTCGTGATTAATGGGAAGGAATCCCATGTGTGCAGATTGAAGAAGGCCTTGTATGGACTCAAGCAAGTACCATGTGCATGGTATGCCAGGATTGATGGATACTTGGTGAGCTTGGGATTCACCAAGAATGAGGCAGATTCCAACCTTTACTACAAGGTTGAGGATGGTAGACTATTGATATTAGTATTGTATGTTGATGACTTGTTTCTCACTGGAGATGAGAAACGTATCGTGTGGTACAAGAAGATGCTAGCCTTTTAGTTCAAGATGAAGGACCTTGGTTTGATGCACTACTTCTTGGGTTTAGAGGTGTGGCAGAGACAGAATGAAACCTTCATGAGTCAAGGGAAGTACACCATTGATATCTTGAGGATATTTGGTATGATGGTCTGCAAGTCCATCACCACACCCATGGAGGCAAACTTGAAGAAGTTGAGTGACTCAGCCTCTGAGCTAGACTTGATAGATCCCACTATGTACAGACAGTTGATCAGTTCATTGATGTATCTAGTTAACACTAGACCAGACATCTGGTTTGTAGTGAGTGCTTTCAGTCAGTTTATGTGTGAACCGAGATAGGTACATTGGGTTGCTGCGAACCATGTGCTGAGGTACTTACGTGGCACTGTGAGATATGGACTAAGATATGCCTCCAGTGGTGATATGAGATTGCATGGATACTTAAATTCTGATTGGGCAGGAAATGCTGTGGATAGGAAGAGCACCTCCGGGTGTTGCTTCAATTTGGGTTCTGCCGTAATTTCCTGGTGTAGTAGGAAGCAGCCTTCAATAGCATTGAGTATAGCCGAGGATGAATATATTGCAGTGAGTGTTGCAGCACGGGAAGCAATACGGCTTCAAAATCTCTTTGCAGGATTGTCCCGTCAAACACTTGAGCCAATCATGATTCACTGTGATAATCAAAGCAGTGTGAAGCTTTCAGTGAATTCTGTATCTCATGACAGATCGAAGCATGTGGAGATCAAGTACCATTATATTAGAGACATGGTATAGAGAGGAGCAGTTCAACTCGTGTATATTTCGACTGATGATCAGGTTGTTGACATTCTCACCAAGCCTTTTTCCAGAGTGAAGTTTTTATACTTCCATGAACGGCTTGGAGTGTTAGAGAATACTTTCCTTAGTGAGAGGGAGTGCTGGTGAGTCCTGTGTGGATAGGCGGTCCTGTGTAGACCAAGATGAGTTTAGTCCCGTGTGGACAGGTGGTCCTGTGTAGACCGAGATGAGTTTAGTCCCGTATGGATCGACGGTCCTGTGTAGACCGAGATGAGTTTAGTTACGTATGGACAAGCAGTCCTGTGTAGACCGAGATGAGTTTAGTTAAGTATGGACAGGCGGTTCTGTGTAGACCGAGATGAGTTTAATCCTGTGTGGACAGGCGGTCCTGTGTAGACCGAGATGATTTCAGACCTGTGTAGACCGAGATGAGTTTAGTCCTGTGTGGACAGGCGGTCTTGTGTAGACCGAGATGAGTTTAGTCTTGTGTGGACAGGTGGTCCTGTGTAGACCGAGATGAGTTCTAGTCTTGTGTGGACGGACGGTCCTATGTAGACTGAGATGAGTTCTGTGTAAACTCCTATTCATGTGTGGAATTTTCTCCTGGGTGGAGACGACTCTTGTGTAGAGTACACATGTATCCCTGTGTGGGATGTTGTCCAGTCTGGATTGTATTCACCTTTCTTATAATGACGAGATGTACGAGACAAGCCATGACGATCAGATGATGCTCAGATGCGTTCCATCGTGATGATACCTCTCTAGCTAAGAGGGAGTGTTGTTGTTGTATCTACGTGAGGTATCCTCACTAGCTAAAGCCGACCTACAAAAGAAATAAATAAATAAAATGAATTTTTATTTTTGCAAAAGAGAAGTTGATTATTGCGAAAGAGAAGTTGGCCTAGTAAAAGAGACAAGTCGGCCCCAGTGGGAAAAGTCACTTCAAAGTCATGTATAAATAGGAGGGATGCCTCCTCATTTGTTCTCACCTCAAGCAAGTCCGCTCAAACAAGGATAAGTTCGATTTATGGTGTAGAAGACAATTTTTTGGGGCTTCTTCTTTGGCATCTTTTCTCTTTGTGATCTTCATCACTCTTATCTTTGATGTACTTGTATCATGTACTGAATCTCTGAGTAAGAAAGGTTTGTTGGGTTTTCCCAAGGTAAATTATTGTGTCTCTATTTTGTTTTTTTGCATAGTTATTCTTTTAGTGATCCTATATTTATTTCTAAGTTGAAAGAGATGAAAATTATACTGCTATTATTTAAAAATTAACATGAATGGACCCTTCTAAACTCGTGGATTTCCCCACAATGGCGCAACTCTTATGGTCCTCACGTAATGCTCTCGGCCTCCTATTCAATGGATGTGGTCTCTCTCAAGGAGCTCCACCCCTCCCTTGATGCTCACGACCAACATTGGTTCGTCTTCCCCAAGAGATAGTACGATTGAGGTTCTCGGCCTTCCCACACTGCCACAGTGTTAAAATTATATGCTACCATAGACTATATTGTAAATTCATTAGCATTCAATACATTATTCACAATAGTAGCATAATCAGGATCTCTAAAAGATACACAATCACAAAGCACAAAAACAATATACCCTGGGAAACCCTCAAGGGGAAGAAAACCCAACAAGAACTTTCTCAATATAGATGATCAAGTACAATGCCCCAAAAAAATGACTCACAAATAAGAGAGACAAAAAGACCAAACTCTGGACTCAAGCCACTCCTCCTTCTCCTTCGCAGATATCTCTCTCTCTCCACAATGCGAATTGCATAAGTGAGTGAATGAATAAATGAAGGAGTCTCTCCTTCTATTTATACATTACTTTTGACCTAACCTTTAACTCAGCTAGGTCGGCCCCAACAATCCTAACTGGGCCGACTTCTCTAGAGACTCAATTACCACTTATATTACATTTACTTGGGTGCTAATGACCCGACTTACAATGGAGGGTTAACCTCATGACCTTTACATGACCAAATGTAATAATGACATCCCCGACGGAGGTAAAACTTCCCTGACGGAGTTACAATAATAAAGTACAAGTAGAATATACTTCGAAGTTACATTAAATTAACACTCTCCCTTAACAGGAAGGGTATTCTACTGTCAACAATATTTGCATGTGTAACTCTACACAACATCATCGGAGAAAGGAGGGCATCATCATCAACATTGGTACATCTATAAATCATTGGAAGTTCTTCAACATCGAATCTTCAGCACTGGAGCATCCTCATCTTCAACACTAGAACATCAACATCTTCAGCACTGGAACATCAACATCTTCAGCACTGGAGCATCCTCATCTTCAGCACTGGAACATCACCTGCAGCACTGGAGCATCCTCATCTTCAACACTGGAACATCATCTGCAGCACTAGAGCATCCTCATCTTCAGTACTGGAACATCATCATCTGTAGCACTGGAGCATCCTGGCACCTCATCTTCTGCAGCACTGGAGCATCCTCATCTACAGTACTGGAATATCATCAGGAGCATCACCTGCAGTACACATATGATCCTTCCTTTCAGGACTAGGGATCATGGACAATCCTTCCTTTCGGAACCAGGGATTAAGTCCAACACTAGATTAACATTTAAGACTATCCTTCCCTTCGAAACTCGGGATCTCTGTCTCGGGATGATCAATCCTACCACAATCATTTAAGACTATCTCAGTCTAGGGATGATCGGACCCATCACAATCATTTAAGACTATCTCAGTCTAGGGATGATCGGACCCAACACAATCAGTTAAGACTATCTTTGTCTAGGGATGATCAGACCCAACACAATCTTTTAAGACATCTTTGTCTAGGGACGATCGATCCCAACACAATTATTTAAGACATCTCTGTCTAGGGACAATCGAACCCAACACAATTATTTAAGACATCTCTGTCTAGGGACAATCGAACCCAACACATTTATTTAAGACATCTCTGTCTAGGGACAATCGAACCCAACACAATTATTTAAGACATATCTGGCTAGGGACAATCGAACCCTCCACAACTCAGGATCAACATTTAAGACAATCTCTGTCTAGGGATGATCAATCCCACTGCAACTCAGGATCAACATTTAAGACAATCTCTGTTTAGGGATGAACAATCCCACTGCACCACAGTATCATCAGCACTACTACCTCTTTCGAGGGAAGTCCTTTCTGACTATACCAATCTTGTCACGGAAGTGCTCAAACTTCACTCGAGACAAAGGCTTAGTCAACACATCTGCAACCTGCTCATCCATGCTCATGTACTGGAGCTTTATAGCTCCCCTCTGCACCATATCATAGATGTAGAAATACCGTATTTCTATGTGTTTTGACCTCTCATGGAACACAGGGTTCTCTATCATTTTTATACAACTCTGGTTATCACATAGAATCACTATGGTATCCAACTCCAGATCAAACAAACCTGATAACAAATTCCGAAGCCATATGGCTTCACAACCCGTAGAACAAGCTGCAATATACTCTGCCTCTGCAGTGCTGAGAGCCACACTGGACTGCTTCCTGCTTAGCCATGAGATCATGGCTGACCCCAGACTGTAACATCCACCTGAAGTGCTCTTCCTGTCCGAGACACTTCCAGCCCAATCGGAATCTGTATAACCATACAATTTGAATTCATGGTCTCGAGTATAATTGAGACCATAGTCTATTGTACCTTTTAGGTACCTCATGACATGCTTTGCAGCTACAATGTGCACTTGTCTGGGTTCAACTAGATACTGACTCAAGGTGTTCACAACAAAGCATATATCTGGCCTGGTATTTGTCAGATACATCAGCGACCCAATAATTTGCTTGTATAGAGTCACATCCACTAATTCTGACGAAGTATCAGATAATAACTTAATGTTGGTATCCATGGGTGTGGCCATGGCTTTGCACTACAACATACCAAATAAGATTTCCACTGCATACTTCCCTTGGTTAAGGAAGATTCCCTCTTGGCTTTGCCATACCTCGAGACCTAGAAAATAATGCATTTAAGCCAAGGTCTTTCATCTCGAATTCTGCAGCGAGCTTCTCTTTGCACTCTGAGATTCTCTTCTCATTACCTCTCAGGAACAAGTCATCCACATATAGCAATAATATGACTGGTTCATCATCCATAACCTTGAAGTAAAGGTTAGGATCAGCTTTACTCTTAGTAAAGCCCAAGCTCGTCAGAAAACTGTCAATCCTTCCATACCAAGCTCTTGGAGCTTGCTTTAACCCATACAAAGCCTTCTTCAATTTGCAGACATGCGTCTCTTTGTTTTCAACCTCAAAACCTTGTGGCTGTTCTATGTACACTTCCTCCTCAATAACACCATTTAGGAAAGCTGTTTTAACATCCATCTAGTGTAACTTCCACTTCATCGTGGCTGCCAGTGCCATGGTGGTTCTAATTGAAGTGTACCTTGCTACAGGAGCAAATGTTTCCTCATAATCGATTCCTTCCTTTTGAGAGAATCCTCGAGCCACAAACCTACCTTTGTATTTCTCAATACTTCCATCCGCAACATGTTTTATCTTGTATATCCATTTGGAAGATACCAAACTTTTACCTTCTGGTTTGGGAACTATGTCCCATACATCATTCTTCATTATTGATTGGTATTCTTCCGTCATCGCTTCTACCCATTCTTTCTTTTGAATGGCCTCTTCGAAGTAGGTAGGTTCTTTATCTACAAGATCACACATCAAAGCCACATAACTGGAAAATGGCTTTGGCCTCTTGCTTTCTCTTGTGGAGCCTTCTGGAGCTCCATACTTCTCAGCATCTTGAATAATTTCACGAGCCTAAGCTGGTTTTCTCTTGCGAGAAATATAGTCATGGATGGAGGTTCTTGGGGCTCCAACATATCATGATCTTCTGAGGTCTCATCATCGTGAGAGGGTGCAACCTCTGCAACTCTAGGTGGTACATCTTCTTCAGATACTTCGATCACACCATGAGTCTGGCTATCTTGTCATAGTTGACTTCCTCTACTTGATTTCACAAGTCTTGTTTATATTTGAACCATTGTCACTTGTTCTACGGAACAAGTCTCATCATTCTTCATTTGTAGGTGATCGTTGTACGATACTTCCTACAAGTCAAATTCAATACATGGTTAGAAACATTTCATAGTTTCCAAAAACATATGCATAAAGCATAAGTCATATTGTCATAATGTTGTCAATAACACAACATTTATTCATACCCCACATTCATATGGTAACTTTCTAGATGCCTTTCATCTCAACTAGGACATTATTAAGAGTGTGCACTACTCCCAATATGTCAGCAAAGAGGTTTCACTCTAGATAAGTAGCAATGGAATGTTGTATAGCACCATAGGCTACTTACCCATCACATGCATATCAATGCAAACATGCATAACACACGTCCTAAATAAATGTGTACACAACTGGGCACTATTATTTAAACGATTTGATAGAAATGACAATTCAAATACTTATCTTTGTTTGTTTGGTAGGATCTCTTTTGATCCTAGTATCCTTGTAGGGATTACTGGAATGTCTGATGGTGGGCTCTACTTCATCATCAGAGTTCTTGAATCAATCTTGTACGTTGCTTTTCCTATTTTCCTAGTGAAGCTTTCTGAGGGGAGTCCTTTTCTTCAAGATTGGAGAGAGTGCTTTGAAGCACCTCTATTACAAGACATATTATTTGATGTCTTCCTTTAGTAACTTCTTGGGAGGTTCTTCTTCTTCATCTTTGGCAAAATGAGCATGATGTCTTTTATTGCTCTTCTTCTTGTAATCTTCTTTTTGTCTTTTCTTTCTAGACAATCTTTCGCAATATGTCCCATCTTATCAGAACGGAAACATAGAAAAGAAGAGTAGTCTCTCCGCTTGTAGTTTCCCTTCTTATACTTTTGAAACTTCTTTGGAGGATGGAACTCCTTATGATTTTCCTTCTTGAAATGAGGTTTTCCTTTTCCTCTCTTTGTATTGGTAGCTAGAGTTTGATCATCATCCCTGAGTTGTGCTTTTCGATTTGCTACTCTAGCTTCCTCTTGGACACATTCTTCCCATACAACTTCGAATAGTAGACTTTCCTTTCTTGCACACATGGTTTGGATAAAGGAGTCCCAAGGTCTAATAAGGCCATTGAGAGCAGTCATTACCAACTCATCTTCGTCAAGGGTGTCTCCAATAGCTTCTAGTTGTTCCTTGAATTGGGAAACCCTTGTAAAGTATTCTTGAATGGATTCTCCTTGGCTCATCTTTGTGTTCTTGAGTTGAGCTCTCAAATTCATCTTCCGATTTATGTTTTTCCCTTCATACATTCTGGTTAGGGCATCAAACATCTCTTTTGGAGTCTTCTTAGAGGGCACTTGAGGAATCAAGTGATCTTTAATGGAGTTTGCAATGATCCTCATAGCCCTAATCATATCCTTCTTCTGCTTCTCCTTAGCTTCAACTTCTTCGGGTTCAGGTACAACTTCTTTAACAAACTTGGTAAGGTCATTCTCTTCTAGAATGAGACCAATCCTATACTTCCAAGCACAAAAGTTTTCTATGCCT
The DNA here is from genome assembly GCA_027924585.1 of Larix kaempferi. Classification (NCBI taxonomy): domain Eukaryota; kingdom Viridiplantae; phylum Streptophyta; class Pinopsida; order Pinales; family Pinaceae; genus Larix; species Larix kaempferi. The sequence continues at coordinate 4,488,209 of BSBM01000104.1, forward strand.
TCCAACTTGTCATCAAGCTTGGTGCTTGGTGCCATCGCAACCTGGGTAGCAGAAAATAATCAAAAATAAAAAATCCTCAAAATGAAAAACTGAACTCACCAAAAGATGCGCTTGACTGAGGCGAGTATGCTGGTGTACTTGGATTTTGAAAATTCCAAAATTTCACCCTTCAAAATTGACTTGCGAATTTCGGATCTGCAATTTTCTGGCTTTTTTTGGTTTTTCTGGTCCAAAGTCAAACTAGGGTTTGACTTTCCGGGAGTTTTACCCACTCAAAAATTTCGATCTTGGTACCAAAATTTCTCTTGGAGAGGCGCACTTCCCTATGCCAATAACACTAAAAAATTCCACTTCTGTGAAAAGCCCTAATTTTTCACTTTCGGAGAGAGAGAGAGTTTTACCTTGTGATAATTGCTCTTTTCAGGCTAGCTCTGATACCATGTTAAAATTATATGCTACCATAGACTAGATTGTAAATTCATTAGCATTCAATACATTATTCACAATAGCAGTATAATTAGGATCTCTGAAAGATACACAATCACAAAGCACAAAAACAATATACCCTGGGAAACCCTCAAGGGAAGAAAAACCAACAAGAACTTCCTCAATATAGATGATCAAGTACAATGCCCCAAAAATATGTCTCACAAATAAGAGAGACAAAAAGACCAAACTCTAGACTCAAGCCACTCCTTCTTTTCCTTTGCATATATCTCTCTCTCTCCATAATGCGAATTGCACAAGTGAGTGAATGAATAAATGAAGGAGTCTCTCCTTCTATTTATACATTACTTTTGACCTAAGCTTTAACTCAACTAGGTCGGCCCCAGTAATCCTAACTGGGCCGACTTCTCTAGAGAGACTCAATTACCACTTATATTACATTTACTTGGGTGCTAACGACCCGACTTACAATGAGGGTTAACCTCATGACCTTTACATGACCAAATGTAATAATGACATCCCCGACGGAGTTACAATAATAAAGTACAAGTAGAATATACTTCGAAGTTACATTAAATTAACACATAACAATAAATAAGGGGTTGGCCCCTCGGTACTCTTGAATTCCCAACAAACAACTTAGCTCTCTACATTAGACTCTACCCTCTTTAATGAAATGCCTCCCCTTAATGAATTCTGCCCTGCAAGGGTGTCTTGGCCTTGAGGAAAATCACTCGACACCAAGCCATGAGTTCACAATGATTTCGGCCCTCTACAACAATGAAATCGGCCCTCCTGAATTGAACTTGGCCTCCTTAATGATACGACTCTACAAGAATAATCAATCTTCTCCAAGTGAGTAAATCGATCTCAAGAGATATGCCTAAGCAAGTCTCTTTGCCACCAACGAAAGATCAATCACCAAATAAGCACAAATGGAAACTTTGATTGAATTCTCCTCTTCGTCTAGCGGGTGGAATCTTGCACCATTGAAACCAAACCAATATGGATGTGTTTTGCCAAAGCCAAACGAAAACTCTGGACAAACCCCCAGATGGTCACAAGAATTCAATATCAAATGATAAATTAACATACCCTCCAATGAGGCGTTGGTAGTTGCAACTCTTTTAATCTTCTCCTGAACTCCATACCATGGTCAGTACCATGGAATGCCCAATACCATTTAAAAAATGTCACTTTTAAAATAACATCTTTTAGGCCTAAGTGACATCAAATAACCACCTGGAAAGGGACATCACAACGTCCTATCAATAATGTGAATAAATATTTTCAAGGATGGCTCAAAGGTGTAAGTTGCAACCATCCTCCTCAAAACTTCGTCCCAAGTTTCAGCATGTGTCAACAAGGGTCAAGAAAGTGCCAACCCATCCCCATGTGCTAGCGAATGTAACCTCCAAATAAGTATGAAAGGGATGACCCCATTATAATGCCACTAGGCACCCACTAGTGCCTCCAAATATGTGAAACAAGGAGGGTGCTCATCACTTGGAGACTATACATCATCAACGTTACTAAATCCATGTGTTAGACCATGGAAAATGTGCTAGGGTGCTAGCTCTAGGAGGCCCCAACATTGAATGACTAGGATAGTACTATCAAATATGTAGAAAACACACATGAAAAGGTTAGCATATGCGCTTTTATAATAACTCGACAACTTCTTAATTTTTACCTCTTATTGCATGTTAGGCCCCTAAGATAAGGTGGATTTCCTAGGTTTAAAAGTGAGGAGAGGGTGATGAAGTGAATGTGGTACTAGGGAGGAATTGTTCACGAATTGACCATCATAGAAATGTGAATGAGTAATACTTTCGAGAGGTAGGGTGTTACCGGACAAAATAGCAGGGCTAGTGTCCGATAGACAAATGTAGGGAAATGTGACCACTGTCACTGTTCAGTTTTGAGCATTAATTCAATATACTCTAGGATCTTTACTGAGAGAACAACATGTACAGTATATCAATGCATAACAATCATATCAAGCATGTCAAGCATCATAAGAATCAAAAGCATGAGACAATAGACACATAGATTTTTCTGTGGGGAAAACCCTAAGGTGAAAAACCCCACAACTTCCTCAGAGATAGATAGAGCAATGGCTCAACCAAAGTACAACCAAATACAATAGATAGTCTCCTACTATGCAGCTGATCCTCCTCCTCCAATGTGCACCACTTTCCGAGTGAGAGAAGTATGAGTTCTGAGTGATCCAAATAGAGATCTCCTGATCTCTATTTATACTTAACCTGTTTGCCCAATAACCTTATGGGGCCGACTTGTCTAGCTGGGTACATCAACTATATAATATATATTTCAGGGCCGACCCCACACATGGTGGTCTAATAACCCTTAGGCAAGTTATCATACTTGTGACACTTGTCAATCCACATGACGACACTTCCTTATAGAGGAATAACACATCTCTTATAAGGGTACAATAAATATATATGAAATACATAGATAAAATACATTCCGAAGTTACATATACATCAACACTCCCTCTTAACTAGGAAGGTATTTCTCGACACAGATCTGCTAGCACAAGTCTTCTTCTCTGGATCATCGTCATCAAATCATCATCTTCACAGCTGCTGCTATCTCATCCAATCTCTGAATCTATTCGTCATAGGAAGTTCTACAGAGCCAGTCCTTTTTCATATTGGATGTAAGCCCACCACCTGCAGGTCTTCGTCATCACTGGCCATACTGTGGAATCCTCAGAACTTATTACGTGCGTCACAAAACCTTAAAAGAGTCTCTTGACCCTAAAGAGCATCTGAGGCCTTTTTTCATCCTGTCCAGATCTCCAGGACTTATTACATGTGACTGTCACAAAACCTTAAAAGAGTGTCCCAGGAACGTTTATGTGCATAGCACGACCGACAAGAACTCTAAAGAGCATCCCAGGAACATTTATGTGCCTAAGCACGACCGACAAGATCTCCAGGACTGATTACATGTGACCTCTGCTACAAACCCTCGAAAGAGCATCCCAAGACTTATTACGGGCACACAGCCCAACCTATCGGATCTCCCAGGTCTTACATGTAGCAGCCCACCACAAACCCTCGAAAGAGCATCCCAGGACTTATTACGGGCACACAGCCCAACCTATCGGATCTCCCAGGTCTTACATGTGGTCCACTATCACAAACCCTCGAAAGAGCATCCCAGGACTGATTACGGGCACACAGCCCAACCTATCGGATCTCCCAGGTCTTACATGTGATACATAGTGCCAGTGCTTTTTCATACTGGATGTGACCTAGAACAAATCTAGGATTTCCTTTGCACAACCTGTCCACGGCCACAGAGTATCAACTTGATACTCACCATACATCATCCTAATGTACACATGATCATCCTGATCATCATCACTGTATTGTCCTGATACATATCATTTGGAGCAACATCCTGAAGCTCGTCATCATGATCAACCTGATCATACAATGCATCCACCTGATGCATACCAAGTATCTACCTGATACATATCATCATACATGATCCACCTGATCATACAGTGTATCCACCTGATACAAATACAAATACATGATCCACCTGATCATACCTGATACATATCAACATACATGATCTACTTGATCATACAATGTATCCACTTGATACATATACAGATACATGGTCCAAGCATCCAACATGATGCATATACAAAATACATACAAATGATCCATCCGATCATATCCAGCATCCAACATGATGCGTACATACATATACATATAAATGATCCAACTGATCATATCCAACATCCAACATGATGCGTACATACATATACATATAAATGTTCCAACTGATCATATCCAGCATCCAACATGATGCATATATAGAGCAGTAACTGGAGCATCGTCCTGATGCTCATCATCTAGCGCTTATATCCACAGCCATGTGAAGGATCCTCCTTCCAACATGCTTGGAATGGCTTCAGCAAATGTGTCCATCACTTCTTCCTCGAAGTGTCGTCGATCTGAAGAACACCAAGCCTCTCCCTGAAGTACTCGAACTTCACTCTGGCTAGTGGCTTCGTCAGTATATCTGCAATCTGCTCGTCCGTCGCAACATACAGGAGCTTCACTGCTCCTCTCTGCACCATATCCCTGATATAGTGATATTTGATCTCTATGTGTTTCGACCTGTCGTGGAACACCGGGTTCTCAGACATCTTCACACAACTCTGGTTGTCACAAAAGATACTAGTAGCCTCCAGCAGGAGATCAAATAACTCAGACAGTAGCTTCCGGAGCCATACTGCCTCACAACTAGCTGAACAGGCTGCAACATACTCTGCCTCAGTTGTACTCAGTGCTACGCAGGACTGCTTCCTGCTAAACCAAGAGATCACACCTGATCCCATACTGAAGCAGCACCCAGATGTGCTCTTCCTATCTGCAGCATCGCCTGCCCAATCTGAATCAACATAACCCTGCAAGTTAAACTTTTGATTCGCATCATACTTGAGCCCATAATCAACTGCACCCTTCAGGTACCTCAGAATATGCTTTACAACAATCAAGTGAACACTCCTCGGATTTGTCAGGAACTGACTCAATGTGTTCACAGCAAAGCAAATATCTGGTCTCGTGTTCGTCAGGTACATCAAGGACCCAATCATCTGACGATACATAGAGATATCAACTGGCTCAGATGAAGCATCACATAGAAGCTTCAAGTTCGATGTCATAGGTGTGGCCATGGCCTTGCAATCCAACATCCCAAATCTCTTCAAGATATCTACTGTGTACTTCCCTTGACCAAGGAAGATCCCATCTGCACTCTGCCACACCTCCATACCTAGGAAATAGTGCATCATTCCCAAGTCTTTCATATCGAACTCGGCAGCAAGCTTCCTCTTAGTATCTGCAATCAATCTGTCATCTCCTGTTACAAATAGGTCATCTACATGCAGGAGTAGAATCATAGGATTCCCTTCCTCAACCTTGTAGTAAAGGTTGGAATCGGCTTTACTCTTGGTAAAGCCTAAACTAAATAGGAAACTGTCCATCGTACCATATCGAGTTCTGGGAGCTTGCTTCAAGCCATACAAGGCTTTCTTCAATCTGCATACATATGACTCCCTGTCATGTATTTCAAAACCGAGTGGCTGCTCCACATACACTTCCTCTTCAACTACACCATTCAAGAAAGCAGTCTTGACATCCATCTGGTGTATCTTCCATTTCATTGCTGCAGCCAGGGAAAGTACTGTTCTGACGGAAGTGTACTGGCTACAGGAGCAAAAGTTTCTTCATAATCTATTCCCTCTTTCTGAGAGAAGCCACGAGCTACGAATCTTGCCTTGTATTTCTCTACGCTGCCATCTGCAGCATGCTTGATTTTGTAGATCCATTTGGAAGTCACAACAGACTTCTCTTTAGGTCTTGGGACAACATCCCAAACATCATTCTTCATTATTGATTGGTATTCCTCGACCATGGCATCCTTCCATTCTTTCTTTTCCGTTGCTTCTTCATAACTGGAAGGTTCTTTGTTCATGATATCACAGAGTAAAGCAACATAGCTGGTATGTGATCTAGTTCTCTTCTTTGCTCTGTGTTCTTCTTTTGGAATGCCAAATATTTCTGCATCTTGAATGAGCTCTCCAGCCCATGCAGGTTTCCTCTTGTGAGAGTTGTTCTCACGGGGTGGATCTACAGGTTCTTGCGGATCTTCAATCTCACGAACAACTTCTGGGATTGCTTCAGTCATGGTTGTGTCTTAAAATCTAGTTTCCTTAGGTTCTTCATAAACTTCGATAGGTGCTTTCCTTGATTTGATGAATGCTGAGTTTTCATCAAATGTTACATCCCTGCTGACATCAATCTTCTTGAACTTTGGAAAGTATATTCTGTAAGCCTTCGAGCTTTCACTGTAACCCACAAAGATACCTTTCTTTCTTGAAGGATCTAGCTTGGTCCTCTTTTCCTTTGGGACATGAGTGTATACTGGACAACCAAATATTCTGAGATGGCTGACTTCAGGTTTCTTACCAGAGAAGACCTCTTCTGGTGTCTTGTTGTCCAATATCTTGTGGGGTGTTCTGTTCTGTACATACACAGCTGTTCTAGCTGCTTCTGCCCATAGATGCATAAGTAGATCCTGGTCATGCAGCATTGCCCTTGCTGTTTCCATGATTGTTCTGTTCTTTCTTTCTGCAACTGCATTTTGTTGTGGATTATAAGGAGCAGTCAACTCCCTCTTAATCCCTGAATCACTGCAAAGCTTCTTGAAGTCACCTGAGGTGAATTCTCCACCATTGTCGGATCTGAATGTTTTGATCTTCTTATCAGTTTGATTCTCCATTAAGGTTTTGAATTCCTTGAACTTATCAAATACTTCATCTTTGTTTTTCAAGAAGTAAACCCAAGTCTTCTTGGAGAAGTCATCTATAAAATAGACATAGTAAACATACCCACTCAGAGAATTGGATGACATAGGACCACATACGTCTGAGTGGCTGATTTCCAAGATGCCTTTTGCCTTGCTTTCACTGCTTGGAAATGCCTTCTTAATGTTCTTTCCTTTGCACATCCTTTGCAAACACCTTCATGCTTGGTCTTGATTTCAGGAAGACCTTCTACAACCTTACTTGCAATTGGTAATGCTCTGTAGTGCATATGTGCAAGTCTTCTATGCCAAAGTTCACTTGGCTCCATGGAGTCATGCACCATGGCATGTTCAGGTTGTCCCTTCAATTTATACAATCCTCCCTCTTGCTCTCCAATCACTACTGCATCATCGATTGTTTTACCCTTTGGCCACATTAGGACTTGGCCATCCACAAATGCAACCCTCATACCTTTTGCATCCAATGCAGAGATGGAGAGAAGATTCTTCTTGAGCCCAGGTACATAAAGAACTTCTTTCATCTTCAAAGATTTTCCAGAATCTAGGTTGTAGGAGGCTTCACCACCCTTTGATGGGGTATTGATAATCATCCCCAAGTTTCACTTTATGGGGTGATTCATGTTCAGACAGATTTACAAAAGATTCTTTAAACCTAGTCATGTGTTTAGAAGCCCCACTGTCAATTAACCAATCATTACAACCATGGGAGATAGTACCTGTGAGAGCAGAGATTAGAACATACTCTTCTTCACTTGATGAGTCATCATCACTTTCTGCCCTAGCTTTCTTCTTTGGAGGTTCATCATCTTCGGCAGCATAAGCATGGTACCTTCTTTTGTTACCCTTCTTCTTCTTGCTGGAGTTGTTGTTGTTGTGGTTATCCCTTTTGTTCTTGGGACATTCTAAAGCAAAGTGACCCTTCTCATTGCATGTGAAGCATCTAAGATTTTTCTTATCCTTATGAGAATGGTGATGTGAAGATCCCTTGGAGTGGGATGGCTCTCTTTTAGATTTTCCTTTCTTGGTGTGTGCTGTGAGAGCTTGATCTTCATTCCCCATATTTTCTTCTCGGGCCACAAGTCTTGCTTCTTCTTGTGAACATTCCTCCCATAGTCTACTAAAGGAGATCAATTTCTTCCTTGCACAGATCCCTTGAATAAAGGAATCCCATGACCTAGGTAGGCCATTTAGAGTGGTCATCACAATTTCTCCATTCTCCACCATTTCATTTACAGCTTCAAGTTGTTCTTTGATCTGAGAGACCTTGGAGAAATAGGATTGAATGGTTTCTCCATTTGACATCTTGACCCCTTTCAATTGATTCCGTAGGGTCATCTTCCGATTTATGTTCTTCCCTTCAAATAGCTTGGTCAGGGAGTCAAACATCTCCTTGGGTGTCTTCAGAGATGCCACATGGGGTATGAGATGGTCTTTGATAGAATCAACAATGATTCTCTTTGCCTGGACCAAGTTCTTCTTATGCAATATCTTAGCCTCTTCATCCTCTAGGATAGGGATGTCTTCTTTTACATATGAGTCCAACTCATTCTCTTCAAGGATTAACCCAATCCTATACTTCCAGGCTCGGAAGTTATCAGCTCTTTCAAGCTTATCCTCAAGCTTGGTGTGGTGATACATTTTAAAGAGTACTTCAAATGGAATTAGAAAAGATTTAGGTCTTACCACTTGATTTGCTGAAAACTGGATCTTGTCCCGGATTAGGGTTTGTCGGAGAAACCCTAAAAATTCAAAATGTGAATTCCAACTTTCTGAAAGGATAGAAAGATGCACCTTGATGATCTGATCAGCCTGGTGTATTCAAAATTTGAGATCAGCAAAGCTTTACCCTTCAGATTTGCCTTTTTGTTTTTCCGGGTTCACTAGGGAGAGCCCTGAACTAGGGTTTAAGTTTCCCGGAGATCTACTAAACCAAAAATCTCGATCCAAAGCTCTAAACTTTGATTTTTGCAAGGAGCTTCCAGCTATGTCTTTAGATTCCAGAAATTCCTATTTTTGTGGAAACCCTAATTTTTAGGGCCAAATCTGAAAATGTTCAGAATTGAATTCTGATTGGACAGATAGATTCTCCCTGATGACTAGAGTCAGTCTACTATACTGCTTTTCCAAAATATGTGGAGAGAAACCCAATAAACAAGAAACCCTAGTTTCCGTCACTGCACAATGTCTTCTTCTCAGGTTAGCTCTGATACCATGTTCAGTTTTGAACATTAATTCAATATACTCTAGGATCTTTACTGAGAGAACAACATGTACAGTATATCAATGCATAACAATCATATCAAGCATGTCAAGCATCACAAGAATCAAAAGCATGAGACAATAGACACACAGATTTTTCCGTGGGGAAAACCCTAAGGTGAAAAACCCCACAACTTCCTCAGAGATAGATAGAGCAATGGCTCAACCAAAGTACAACCAAATACAATAGATAGTCTCCTACTATGCAGCTGATCCTCCTCCTCCAATGTGCGCCACTTTCCGAGTGAGAGAAGTATGAGTTCTGAGTGATCCAAATAGAAATCTCCCGATCTCTATTTATACTTAACCTGTTTGCCCAATAACCTTATGGGGCCGACTTGTCTAGCTGGGTACATCAACCATATAATATATATTTCAGGGCCGACCCCACACATGGTGGTCTAATAACCCTTCGGCAAGTTATCATACTTGCGACACTTGTCAATCCACATGACGATACTTCCTTATAGAGGAATAACACATCTCTTATAAGGGTACAATAAATATATATGAAATACATAGATGAAATACATTCCGAAGTTACATATATATCAACAGTCACCTTAGTCACACCTCCAACTTCTTAGGAGTGTCGTAACCTCCAAGGGGAGAGCCCTTTGACGTTCTGCAAGACACTAGACTATGTCTTCTATAGAATGATGTTAGTGACCAGTGCCTTTAACCAATCAATACTAGGAATGAAGAAGACATACTAAACAATTGCAAGTGCTTGTAGATGTTAATTTAAATGTGGCAAAGTCAATGCAATAAGAACAATCACTTAAGAGATCAATTCACGATGTAAGTGCTTAGTAGTAAAGACACTCAATAGTGCACTTAAGACAGCAGTAGATGTTCAATGATGTAATTATATAATATCCAATGAAAAGTAAGAACGTAAATATAGTAATGACAGCAATAGATATTCAACCCACGTCTTCAATCACTATCCACTGACAAATAGGAGAGTTGATACAATGATAGCAGCAGTTTGGAAACCAAACAAAAAAAAGTGTATGAGATATAATTTATGCACTTAATGTGTGTCACACAACCTCAACTTTAAAAGCACTCCTCTAACAATATAACCAAGTCTGGTATGTGTATACAAAATTTAAAATCAGTCCTTTTAAGACAGTCAAGTATGGCAATCAATTAGTAGAATGGTTATTGAGCAAATTCCTTATATCAAACAGTGACCATTACACCAACTTGTACCTTAAACTTGTAATATACAGCAGTAGTAGCAATGCAAACAGGGTCTGAAATGTGTCTTATACATGGTTAAAATCAGTGTTTTGTGTATGTAATTAGTATGCTTCCAGACCTTGATATTACCTTGTTCCAATAGTAGCTCACTCCAACAATTTATTAACGTTTGAATGTTGTCTTTTTGATATTGATGTGGCAGGTTTGGAGGACTGTCAATAATGACAGTCTGCAACCTTTTTTGCAGACTTGGGGCAGCAGCCAAAGGGCTGTTAATAGGCTGTTGCAGCCTAGTTTTGGGCAGCCAAATGAGGGCCGAGGTAAGGGCAGACCCTAAGGGAGAGGGCCAAGCCCTATAGGAGCAAGGCTGAGGATTTTGGGGAGTGGTCGAGCTCAAGGAAAAGGAGGCTGAGGCTTAGGAGACAAGGCCAAGGGTGTGAGGAAGGATAGGAGGAAGGGAGAGGAGAAGGGAAGGAGGCTGCTAGGGTTTTAGGGCAGTTTTAGGTTTGATTTTAGGTTTTAGGGTTTGATTTTATGGTTTTTATATTTTTTTGAGGTTTCTAGGGCTTCCTAAAATTTCTCCCTAGGGTTTTTACTGATAAAGAAAGCAGGGCGAATTTGTAAGGAGAAGGGCCAAAATTTTAGGAAGGCCAAAAATTTGAAAAAAATAATTTTTTGATTTTTTAGGGTTTTAAACATAAAATTGCAGACCTAATTAAATGACTTAATCTAGCATGAAATACAATATTTACACATGCACATGCAAGAATAACTAGGTAAAAAGATGATAACTAATGGTTTTTATGGATGAAACCCTTAAACCCCTAGCCCTAGAGGAAGGTGACCAACCTTCCTCTTGGAGTAATTTCTCCTTGTCTACTAAACAAGGGCTTCTTATAACAACCTCTAGGGTTCGTTATAAAAGCCTAATATAGGGCAAAATTGGAGATCCAAGGTAAACTTGGGAAAACCTCCTCTAGGGAGTGTTTTCCACCATGCAAATTGGATAGAAGGTAGACAAAGGTCCTATTCAGATAAAATGCAGCTCGAGGGCCACCATTCAATCATTTAAGAAGCAAGAAATTCACCTGCGTTTCACCAAGCAAGGCTAAAAAGACTAGTCTTACTTGAGCATGTGTTCTTCCAACAATTCTAGCATCCACCAAGCATGAGCAAACCAAAGACAACATCCAATTTTCATCCATAAGAGCAAAGAAATCCTACTCCAAGAGGTGCGCATCACTCCAAAATGAGATATCTAGGGTAAAAAGTAACATATTTGAGTTTTATCCCATGAGTTATGATTTACAAATGAAGTGAGGAGTTGTAATTATAGTGTTCTCAACTCACTTTTACAAAATAACTAGTCCGACCAACCAAATAAATGTCAATGTAAAAATATAAAATGAAATAATATAAAATGGTCTAAAGATGGCTAAAAGATAGCTACCTGGGATATTTCCCCCCTAGGTGCCCTAAAAACTGCTAAAAATGACTAAAACTGAACAAAAGGATTCACTCCGAAAGGTGGAGTGAGCAGGGGGGACCGTCATGCCCCATCTAACCCCAATAATGCCGAAAATCCCTCAACGTTCCCCCTCTACTAATGTGTGGGCCTAGTGACCAAGGATGACATCATCAAGGAAATTGCACCAAGGAGAGAGGGCGCTCTACTGGAAAGGGACTAGGATGGGTGTATAAGTGATCGGAAGAGGAGGCAAGAGCCTCAGAGTTGGAATACTGTCATTGGTGTAGAAAACAAGCAGGGGGTCATGTGACCCAGTGACCCACCCTTAGGATCCCCAGACACCAACCTTAGGGCTACAAGCCCTAGAATGAGGCTGTCAACAATGCCACTAAGCCATAGTACTCCTAAAAGGAGGACCAAAGGGTTCGACCATAACCACCTCTTAGAAAGTGCTGATAATACCCTCATCATGGCCTTGAAAAAATGCAACCCCTCTCCTTGGGCAGACATCCGAATGTGAGCAGGTACTGGTACCGCATAACATTGGCTCCAACTGCGGGCAACGAGACAAGTGCTCTTCTCGGGAGTGCTTGAGAACCTGTGAATCTTCTGGGTACCAGTAGACCTACACACATATCAAATATCCAAGGGCATTAACAACATCATGAGGCAGACACTTCCGTCCTGCCTTGCTCGGTATAATGACATGAAATGCAAATAACTGAACATGAAAGAACAATGAATTCAATGCAAGGGTAATGGTATATGCCAAACTCAAATGAACTAAACCTACCTACACTAAACATGATAATCATAGTAGGTTAAGTGAAATCATACCACCAATGTAGCCAACTGAGTAGGCAATTCATACCTGATCTTTTCCCTTTGTCTTTAGAGACAATCCATGATAAGATCTCATCGATGATAAACTGAGTACATACCAGGATCTGGCTCAGGATGGGGAATGAGAGCTGAATAACTGTAGGAACCTGGAAGCCTCGATACCGCTGCCACGGAGAAGGATTGCTTTCACAAGCTTCATTTATCCATGCTTCTACTGGACTTATGTATGGGCCATCTCCATCATACATTTTCTTTGAGAATTTTTTTTGCATCAAATCAGTGGTCTGATTTGGGAGTTGGACCTCGCAAATCTTCATATGCTAGCTGCAACCTAAGTCACAGGGTTTGTCGAATTTGAACCTTAAGGTTCGAAATTCGGTGAATCTCACAAAAAAATTTAAATTCGTTTAGATTCAACAATGAAATTCGTCAGTTCCGCTATCGAGTTGGGTTTTTTTCACTTGCGTCAGGTCTCTCTTTCTGGAACTATTAGCGTCGGGTCTCTCTTCTGTTCACGCTAGGTTTCTTAACTCATGTCAAGTTTCGTCGCATCTCTCTGTTTTGCACGAGAATTAGAAAGCATCGGGGGTATTACTTCCACGCAGTGACGTAGTTATCCACTGCTCCTACACTGGTAAAATCCCGCCATCATTCGACACGCTTGCGTTGAATTTGAAAAAACCAGTTAAAAGATGAGCCATTAAATACCAAGGAATGGTGATTAAATACCGATGAATAATGATGATTGAATGTTGACCCGTAGTGTATTTTAACTTAAAATATCATATATATAAGTCTTGATTATATATTAAAATTTTGATTATATTATACATCAATTGCACGCAATCTTTTATATATATATTACAATAAATACTATAAATTATTTTATATATTTTTATATACATAATAATATGATTTATAATGTTTATTATTTAATATTAATGTGTTACAAAATATTTATATTTGGAAAATATGTATATAGACTGTCGAACCTCATTTCGAACCTCAGCTGAAAAGTTGAATTCGAACCCGAATTTTATGGTCGCTGAACTCAAATTCGAACCCGAACCATGTGACATTGGCTAGAACCTGTCCCTATGCCTGCTTAAACATTGCTTTAGATACACAATCATATTGTTCATCTTTGTAATGATCGTGTTAGCATCCCTAATAATCTTTGAAATTTTGAAATTGTTAGCCACAAGATTCATTCCTTCACATTTCAAGCGAAAAGATAAACAATAGATATCCCGTCAATATGAAACAAATATCTTACCTGTCCACATACCTGTATTGGTTTTGTTGAAATACATCGTTGGAAACTTATCGATACTGGATAGAAAGGGCTGGAGACTTCTTGAAGAATGCTGGTGATTAAGGCTCATGGATTGATTTACTTCTGCACAGCTCGCCGCAAGATAGTGCTGGAAGTACTGGTCTAGGGACACCATTGACCGAAAGATAGTGGAAAGACTTTGCATATGGAAATCGACAACGGGAACCACATCTCATACTACTCCATCATCGAGCAAATCAAAAGGGTTGATCCATTCTTCTTTGATGGCAGAGTAGGGTTCTTCACCCAAACGTGTGCTTGGGAGAGGGTCCACCATGATGCTGCAAGGTCTCGAAGAATCGTACACGGGTGGACCAAGGAACTTCCAGTAATTGTCGTCTTCCGTAAACCTGTAATTTTCTTCCAAGAGAGCCAAAATATCATAAGAAACCGCACCTTGAGGATATGGAGAACTCACCATTTCTGTATATTCTTCAGTTCCTTCAACTAAGGCTTCTTGCTCTTCATCTTCAGGAATCTCTTCATCTTCGGTCATAGGGGCTATTATATCATTTACCAGGTCCCAAACAATGGTTTCTTCAAGCAAACCTTCCGAGATTTGATCTTCGTCATGAACTTCCTCGTCAAGGACTGCTTCATGCTCCTTTGAGATGTTCTTTGGGAGTTATTTCGATTGGTTCCTTCGTGGGAAGAGTACTAATGATGGTCTCAATATTTTCTTCCTCAAGATTAGGATCCCACTTCTTTCCAAATGCCTTGACCAATTGCAAGAGCGCAGAAATCCCTTGAGGGAACCCATGATACCAATCACTCATATCTTTGTTATTCCGTAGATCAAGAGAAATCGCAAACCCTGTCATTCGTAGATCCTCATCCATAATATCCCATGCTATAAGATATTCTCTGAACTTCACTATATGCTCTGCAACTGTATCTTCATGTCGATGGAATATTGGGATGGCCTCGGTTGACCCATGTTTACGTGATCGATTTGAATATCCCGGAACATTCGAGAAATCCAATGGAACATATGGATTATGGAACCGTATTTCTTCAATGGAAGCCATATCATTTCTTATTGGTTATTTTCTTCAGTGGAGTTGCCTTATATGACCTGCAAGGTTAACCTTTAATGAAAATATTATAAAATGACAAAACAAGGCTTACCTCTTTGGCCTCGCCCTTGTAGAATACTCTTTTAATTTTCTTCAGTAGGAGTCGCCAAGAGAGACCTGCCAAGTTAGATTCGAACAAATCTCACCAAAGTACTAAACAAGAACGTACCTGAGTATTGGAGGAGGAATCGCCAGATAAGACTTGTGGGGTTAGTCCTGTTATCCACTAAATTACACTTATTAGTGGATTCCGAGTGAACCGTCGAAGACTTGAACAATCTAATTGTTCATCATTAGTGTTCTGAGATCCATCAGGCCAAGTTTTGGCCCCTTTTTTAATAATTGCATGTTCATACCCCCTTGGGGGATTTTGTAAAAATGTGCTAGCATGACGGTCTATGTAAAGAGTTTGGCTTCCTAGGACTCAGACATCAAATGCGAATATTCCATGGTGTTTTTTCCCTTGTCAATTATGCATTGCTGAATAATAATCGTCGAGTTTTTCACCCGCTCCTCCAAAGCTGGAATGTCGTCTTGGTGCTTAGGTGTTAGAAGGTTATTAAAACTCGAGTGTCAATGTTTATGAGCACTCTAGACATCAAATTGAGTCATTATGGACATGCACTAGGTCCCCTAGGATTTTCGGTCAGTTCCGAAAAAATAATTGTTTCCCATAAAACGAGCTCTTTTTTTAATATTTTAATTAAAAAAACTAAAAATGTATTAAATGTGTGGTTAGGAGGCCAATTTGGATATGGGGGTGCTCGTTTTCTAACTAGAGCACCCACTTTACTCCTAGACTCACTTTCCTAAGTGTTTAAGTGATTTATTTTTCACTTAAATTACTTTTGCTCAAAAAAGTCAAAAAGTGAGTGAAAAAGTAGAAAAATAATAAAGTTATGAGGAAAATCAGATTCCTAAATTAGGGGAATTTGATCCCACTAAAGAGGGAGTTGAGTGGGCAATCACATCCCATAAACATCTCAATCAAATCAGCCTTGAATCAAGGCTTATGTTATGGCCCATTCATCTCCTCAATTTGAGAAATGTGCCCCTCTGGCTCTCTCTTACCCTAATGTGCCCCTCTCCTCCATTTTTCTATTTAAGAAGGCATTGGGCTCTCATTTCTCTCATGGTCAGAGAGGACCGAAAGGCTGGTAATTCTTGTACTGTATTTTGTAACATCTTTTGGAATAATAAAGGCCTTGGAGGCAAATCTGTGGTGTAGTGCTCTATGTGTGTGGATGCAAATGTCAATGGTTTTTGAGGTAACTGTAGCTTAACTTAATTATTTGATGCATTTGTGGATGATCAAGGCCTTCGAAGGACCATTACTAGTTGGTAGGATTTATGATTCTAGTTTGATTTCATATATTGCTTGCTCATGTCCACGATATAGAAGTAGTATGTTATTACTAGTTTGTATGCTTATTCTTCTGATTTCTGGCATGAGAAGCACCGGATTTGACGCTTTGTGCAAGTAGTTTTAGTTGTGAAGGTTACCTAAGCTTGAATATGCAGATGATCTAGTTTGACTCTACTTCTCTTTAAGTACTTTTAGGATACAGTCCCTCTGTTCTCCACTAGTAGGCTCCATAGCTCAAAAAATTCCCAGGATTCCAACATTCTTTCTATCTCTCTCTTTCCTTCATTTTAAATTTAAAGTTTTCTGGTTACGGTTACTTGCATGCTTAGTTAAATTAGTTTCATTTGAAAGGAATATTTTAAGAAGTTGATTTAAGTTAAGTATGTTACTAGATCTAGGATTTAAAGCTTATTTTTAGTAGATCTAGGTTGCTTAAGTACTTTGTGCATAATTCTTATCTTTCAGTACTTAAATTTTTTATACTTTTAACATTCATTTGGGCACATTTGGTGCATTTCAGGTGGTTGGCTTTACATTTTTATCGCCATAACAAGAGGAGGAGCTGCCGGAAAATCGAAGATCTAAAGCCATCCAAGGCTTCTTGGAGCAACACTCTTCTTTCTTCTTAATTTCTAAAAACCTGTAAGCCTTTGGATCCAGATCTGTAAGGACCAAAGGCAACCACCTTTTTCACTTTTAATATAATAATAATAAGAAGAGCAAGTGGGCTTTCCAAGTGCCCGCACCCCATCCCCCTTGGGGGGATTCGTGTCGCCTCCTTGATGGTTTGCTTTTCTGTATCATTATTTTTTGCTTTAGATTAGTCTCATTTTTCTTGTTTTGGTTAGTTTAATTTTTCTTGCATGGTTTTTGTAAAGTAACGAACACTAACCCGACATTGCTCTACCGAACTACCCAAGAAGAGCTTGCTCGATTGGGGAAAATATACTCTTTGCTGTAGTAATTAGTCTCACATTTTCCTTTTTGCATTTCAATCTCAATTGGAATAAACAATCCGCCCTTCCGTGTATGCTCTTTCCCATCGCAGGTTCGCCCTGATCTTTGGGATAACCAAAAGCGGAAGTGTGCACTTTTTAACTTTCCACATGTAATAAACAACTCACCTTAATAAAAACAACTTCCCCAATACATTACAAAAATTCGGCGTATTGGTCCTTGATATTGTGTGAGAAAATTCTTCAAAGGAAGTGGGAACCACTGGATAGTGACCTCGAGATACCGTTAGACTGCACCCTTGATTGGTGTAGTGTTGAACACCTCCCAAAGATTCTGATCCAACCCACATTTCCAAGTGCGGAACCACCTTTGTCATAATCTGGACATATTCCTAGTACCTCACGGTATATCAGGAATCCCCTTCCCCTTAATCCACTCATCATCTTAATAAATTAATATTGACTAGGTACACTGCAAAACATTTACTTTTTTTTTTTTTTTTTTTTTTTTTCAGTAGCATTATGTTATTTTGACTCCATTGGCACTGGTACAATTTATTATCATTATTTGCTTTCAATCAAATATGTTATGAATGCCATATATCTTTTTATGCTATTGAATACAAATTCCACATTTGCAGTAGTTTGTTTCAGTAATCCATTTTGAAACTCCTAAATAACTTCACATCCACAACTAATAAATAATTGAGGAGCCTTAGAAACTCTTTCATAGGGACTGCCTCCCTTGGCTTCGTTAGGAGTTAGCCTAAACGGAGGAGTCAGGATCAGGTGATAGCTCTGACTCGAGACTTGCCCCCAAGGACGCACCCAGCGGCTTGAAGATTTCTGCCACGCTAACCCCCTTTTCCTAATGGTGCGTATCTGGCGGCAACAAGTCCTTTATTGATATTTTCAAAATATAAGGAAGAAGGACTCACCCTTGAGTTCTTACCGAATGTCGTTTTGCCAAGGGTGTAAATGACTCCGGATAAACCACTTCAATATTCGAAACATTCCCGGCAACGACGCCAAAAATGTTACTGGACAAACTAGCAGGGCTAGTGTTCGATAGACAAATGTAGGGAAATGTGACCACTGTCACCTTATTCACACCACCAATTTCTTAGGAGTGTCGTAACCTCCAAGGGGAGAGCCCTTTGACGTTCGGCAAGTCACTAAGACAAAGAGACTATGCCTTCTATAGAATGATGTTAGTGACTAGTGCCTTTAACCAATCAATGCTAGGAATGAAGAGGACATACTAAACAATTGCAAGTGCTTGTAGATGTTAATGTAAATGTGGCAAAGTCAATGCAATAAGAACACTCACTTAAGAGATCAATTCAAGATGTAAGTGCTTAATAGTAAAGACACTCAATAGTGCACTTAAGAGGGCAGTAGATGTTCAATGATGTAATTATATAATATCCAATGAAAAGTAAGAACATAAATATAGTAATGACAATAGTAGATATTCAACCCACGTCTTCAATCACTATCCAATGACAAATAGGAGAGTTGACTAAAAATCTATCCCTTCTTTGCCAGGCTCCTATAAAAGTTGTTATGGTTGATCATTTGATGATAATGTTATAACTTATAAGTTAACTACTAGATGATTGATGTTATATGGTTTAATCCATGTTTTCTATAACTAATTGAGCATCCTACATGTTTTTTAAATATAAATCCATCAAAATTTATTAAAATATATACTATATAAAAAATGCTCCTGAAATGCTCTCAAAACGGGAGCTTTTGAATATTTCGCTTTTCACTCCGCTCTCACTCGCCGCTTCCCGCTTCCCGCTTCCCACTCTCGCTCCGCGCTCCCAACAACATAGTCAATGAAGAGAGGTTGAGGGTTAGGAGACAAGGCCGAGGGTGTGAGGAAGGATAGGAGGAAGGGAGAGGAGAAGGGAAGGAGGCTGCTAGGGTTTTAGGGCAGTTTTAGGTTTTAGGGTTTTTATATTTTTTTGAGGTTTTTATGGCTTCCTAAAATTTCGCCCTAGGGTTTTTAGGGATAAAGAAGGAAGGCCGAATTTGTAGGAAGGAAGGTCGAAATTTTAGGAAGGCCAAAAATTTGAATTTTTTTTTTTTTGATTTTTTAGGGTTTTAGACATAAAATTGCAGACCTAATTAAATGACCTAATCTAGCATGAAATGCAATATTTACACATGCACATGCAAGAATAATTAGGTAAAAAGATGATACCTTATGGTTTTTATGGATGAGACCCTTAAACCCTAGCCCTAGAGGAAGGTGACTAGCCTTCCTCTTGGAGTAATTTCTCCTTGTCTACAAAACTAGGGCTTCTTATAACAACCTCTAGGGTTCGTTATAAGACCCTAATCTAGGGCAAAATTGTAGATCCAAGGCTAAACTTGGGAAAACCTCCTCTAGGGAGCATTTTCCACCATGCAAAGAGGATATAAGGTAGACAAAGGCCCTATTCAGAAAAAATGGAGCCCTAGGGCCACCATTCAATCATTCAAGAAGCAAGAAATTCACCTACCTTTTCTCCAAGCAAGGCTAAAAAGACTAGTCTTACTTGAGCATGTGTTCTTCCAACAATTCTAGCATCCACCAAGCACGAGCAAACCAAAGACAACATCCAATTTTCATCCACAAGAGCAAAGAAAGCCTACACCAAGAGGTGCGCATCACTCCAAAAATAGCTATCTAGGGTAAAAAAGTAACATATTTGAGTTTTATTCCATGAGTTATGATTTACAAATGAAGTGAGGAGTTGTATTTATAGTGTTCTCAACTCACTTTAACAAAATAACCAGGCCGACAGGCCAAATAAATGTCAATGTAAAAATATAACGTAAAATAATATAAAATAGTCTAAAGATGGCTAAAAGATAGCTACTTGCGGTATTTTCCCCCAGGTGCCTAAAAACTTCTAAAAATGACTAAAAATGAACAAAAGACTTCACTTCGAAAGGTGGAGTGAGCAGGGGGGATCGTCATGCCCCATCTAACCCCAATAATGTTGAAAATCCTTCAACGTCCCCCCTCTACAAGCCTGTGGGTCTGGTGACCAAGGATGACGTCATCAAGGAAATTGCACCAAGGAGAGAGGGCGCTTTGCTGGAAAGTGACCAGAATGGGTGTATAAGGTTACCAGAAGAGGAGGCAAGAGCCTCGGAGCTGGAATACTGCCATCGGTGTAGAAAACAAGCAGGGGGTCATGTGACCCAGTGACCCACCCCCAGGAGCCCCAGACACCAACCTCAGGGATACAAGCCCTAGAATGAGGCAGTCAACAATGCCACTAAGCCATAGTACTCCTAAAGGAAGGACCAAAGGGTCCGACCATAACCACCTTTCAGAAAGTGCTGATAATACCCCCATCATGGCCCTGAAAAAAATGCAACTCCTCTCCTTGGGCAGACATCTGAATGTGAGGAGGTACTGGTACTGCATGACAATAGGGGTTATAGCTTTGTTTCCAAATGTGAGCCTTTGAAGGGAGCACATTTTCTTGAGTAACCCTTTCCTTGTGCCTCTTTTTTGTGATCCCTTTATTTATTTATTTTTGTTAGCCTGTTTTGGCTTAGTCCCTTTATTTATGTTTTTATTTTTGTTAGCCTGTTTTGGCTTAGTCCCTTTATTTGTTTTTTAATTTTTGTTAGCCTTTTTTTGACTTAGTCCCTTTTCTTTAGATTTGGCTTTGATAATCTAGGAACTAGGGAACCTGGCTTTTTTGCAAGGGGGATTGCTCACATTTATTACACTTAAAATTTAGCTACATCAAGCTTTGTGTTTCTTTGACTGCTTGCTTTGATTTGGCATTTCATACATGGGAATATTTTTGAGGCCTTGGAACATAACATATGATAGTCAATTACGAAAGGGGACATGATGGAAATGGGTGAAAAGGCTAGTTGAATGATATGGCATGAAAAATGGCTAGGTAAATGGTTTGTAATGATGTTAAATGAGTGTGACACCTACTTCAATTCCTAGTGATACAATCTGTCTTAGAAGGTGACACACTTATCTAAGGAAAATTATGACCACACCATGATCCATCTTTAGCTATGCCACAACAATTTAAAGTACATGAGCCACTATAGAGCAACACAAGTGACCCCTCGGGCTTTTTCAATGTGTCAATAAGTGTAGGATATGTCATAACATTGGCATCAACTGAAATAATACCCATCGATCTCTAGCACATAACTGGTGATTTGTGTAAGCTAGAAGTGTCTTTGGCTAATATCCATGGGTAAAACATAGATCCCATCTGTGGAATTGATATATGTGATCAAAATCACAAGGGCATCGATCATCAAGTCATGCCTACATGTTAGGGGGTAACATGACTCATCCATCAATTTGGGTTCCATGTCCAGGTGCTCAAGTTGACACCCAATGTAATGTCCCCCATTTTGACCCTTGTAATATTTTGGGCTATAATGTAAATAATGTATGCATATTATGTATGATTCCTAGCGTGGAGCTCAAGGCCAAGGCCTCGCTAGTGAACGCTCGATCTAGAAGAGGCAAGTATTTGAAATTATGCTACCCATGTGCTAGTGAACCATGGGAATTGTAAATATGCATTTTAATATAAAAGCCCACAACTAGCTATGCAATGCAACAAGAGATGGGGGCATGATGTTACAAGGAATTGGGAGGGAAATATTCAAACCCTTGAGCCAATCAAGTCAAGCCAAGTGTCAATGAGAGAACCCATGAACCCTCAACTACCCATGTTGACTTTTGTACCCAATCATTTGCTCTCCCAAGAGTTGGTTGAGGTAGTTAATGCCTTGGGGAATGGAGAGGTATGGCTGTCCAAATTCAAGTATGGGCAAGCCACCCTTCCTAGATTTTCATGTTTGGCTTCTTGGGCAAGAAAGGAGCCACGAAATTGCCCCCAAGCCATTATTCAACCATCAGTCTTGCTCCCTCACGAGTTTAGAGCTACCTGGGCGTTTTTCTCTAGGATTTGCTGTGTTTTCCTTCATTATCCTAGCTTGGAAGGGCGTTTTTGTGTTGTGTAACAGTGGGAAAGAAAGGGAAATCAATTTGGGGACGATAGAGGCTGTTTTGACTCACTGATTGCTTGTGTATCTGTGGGAGAAATTGTTTTCTTCCCTATGGTTGATTTTCCCTCTCACAAATCCGTTTTTGTTGTGCCTACGTTTTGGGGAAAACCCATGTCCATCTAGTTCCTAAGTCCCACTGCTGGAAGTGTGTTCCAGAGCCATATCTGAGTTTGGTGTGCAATAGAATGTTGGGGTTGAGATGGGTATCCATTGCTTTGGGCTGTGCTGTGCTTGAGGGTTCCCTTTTCCTTGTAGATATCATGCCCAGCTCGGGGGTGGTCTCTGAGTGCTGAAAGAATACAGGCTGGGTAGAGACCTATGGTTGGGAGGAACGTTGCAGCGACATAGCTAGTTGTTTGGGACAACATTGCATCAAGATAAGTATTTTATTGTGTATTTAATTCTGCAAATGTGTTAATTTGTTGACTGTGTTAAATTGAATAACAGTCATGTAATATGTGTGTGGATGAGTTCATTTCCGCTGTGCATGTTTGTTTGACTTCCATCTGCACACATCTCTTTTATGTTTGTGAATCTAATGAATATGGCTGAGTTTATGAAAAGCCCCATAGAATGGCATCAGGTTCCCTTCCTTGCATTGGGTCCAAGGGTGGGGACATTACACCCAACTGATGACTCTTGAGCTCCATGAATGGCCAAGTAGTGTGCTCCAAATGCCTAGCAATGTCATGTTCATTCAAATAAATAGAATCTTTAAAAATATCATCCACATAGTTGTAAAGGGTCGCGGCTAGATCTGGAAGGAACAATACCAATGTAGAATATTCAAGCTGAACACTAGTAGTCATAACGAGCTCTTGATTGCCCTCAATGATGTTTTCTACATAAGGTGAAGTAGAGTCATGAAACAAAATGTGAAAGTAGTTGTCTTCCTAGAAATGACAACTATCCATGTATTGGTCATCACAAGCATCCTCTAAATCATACCAGGCATCTATGTATCTTGTATGCTTCTCTTTAATATATCTCCAAAGTTCCAACCTTTGGTTTGTGTCATAGGCTTTCTACATTTTTTGTATTCTATGTTCTAGATGGATTTTCTCTATACGAACTACTTTAGGGTGTGAAAATTCTTCTACTTTGAGTAACCATTGTTGGATATGCTCTTAATATCCCATATAAAGTTCAAGAAAACTTACAGGAGGGACTTCTTACACAATATTCATAGAACCTTGGATATTCCTCAATGATGAGGGCTAATATATCCATGTAAAATGCCATAATCTAGCTGCAATTTGAGCACTCTATCAAAATTTATCTCTTTTGCAAGACTTGTGGCCTGTTGTCGCCGGATTGCGCACCTGGTTAACGCAGCAGAAATCTCACTACTACTCAGTGCGCCCTTGGGGGCAAGTCTCGAGTCAAGGCTGTCACCTGATCTTGACTCCTCCGTTTAGGCTAACTCCTAACCGAGGCCAAGGGGGGTAGTCCCTACGGAATGTTTTTAAGGTTATTAGAATGTTTTAGAAAGTTAATTATGGATGTTTTTAGGAGTTTTTAGAGGGTATGATTAAACTCTCCAAGTTTGTTGCAAGAATTTAAGAAAATGCTTTCAACAACAGATAATAAACAATCATCAGCATATAAAGATTAAACAACAACTTACTGATATTAAGTAAAGGTGAAATAATTGTTGTTGGAGACCAATGCCAATGGAGTCAATATAGAGATATTGCTGAAAGGAAAAGGTTTTGCAAGTGTTTCTTGGTCAATTTTATATTATTAAAGATCAAACTTAGTTACGGGAAAAAGGGAAACTCCAGATATACTGTGAGGTACAAGGAGCAATGTCCTGAAATTAAGTGAAGGTGGCTCCTCACGAAGACATGTGGGATGGAATGGAGTCTCGAGGGCGGTGTTCAACACTACATTAACAATGGTGTAGCCTAACTGTGCCCTGAGGTCGCCTCCTAGTGGTTCCCGCTTCTACTGAGGAATTTCCCCACGCAAAACTCAATGTTCTAAGTGTTGGATTTTCACTATGTTTGGGGTTGTTACTTTTATTATGGTGAGTTCTTAATTAAGTCTTGAGAATTAATAAGTCGCTATAACTCTTTCTGATTTCCCCAGGACCAGGCAAATGCCCGCAAGGGAAAAGAGCATACTTTGAGTGATAGCAAAATGTATGTTCCAATTTAAACTTGAAAAATAAAAATGTGCTAAAAGAAAGGGAATGCAGAAAGATAGATCACCGGATCTATGTGTCACTTTCTGATCAACCACCACTAATCGGCAATGCATGTGGTGGTGAGAGCATACTTCGTGGCAACGAGATCGATGTTATTTCTAATTTACTTTTGCGAAATGAAATGGAAAATTATAAAACAAATCAAGTATATGATCCTGCAGTAAATGTGGTTTGTGTGCTTGTGTTTGTTAGAAAAAATTATATCACAAAAATGGACACTGCAAATCCCCCCAGGGGGGAGGGGTATGGGCGTTGTTTAGCCCACTTGCTCTCATTTAATAAGTTTTACAATTCTTGTTCAAAGAAGTGCCTCTTAGTCCTTTTAAACTTGGATCTAAGGGCTTACAATTCAAGAGAATGAAAGATTGGTACAAGAGGGTCCTCGGAATGTATTTTTGGCACTTTCTGGCGAAAATTTGCTAGAGCTTCCTTTTTTTTTCCTTGGACCTGCTAAAAACCAGCGAGTTAATTTGTTAGAATTTGATGGGAAACAAGAAACAAAAAATAAAAAAATTGAAAAAAATTGTACTTGTAAAAATTTGGAAAAATGCTAAGTGTAAGTACAATATTTTAGCTTAGATCTAGTGAGAGAAAAGGCCTTTTAAGGTACTTAGATCTAACTATTTGAGCATGCTAAAGTAAGATAGATTTAGATAATAAGCATGAAAAGAGTGGATCTACTTCTTAAGCATTTGACAAAATTAAGAATTGAAAGAGAGAGGGAGAAATTTTTGTTTGAGAAGATGGATGAAGTTCTCAAGCCAAAGCTTGATCCTTGTAATCTTTCTTGGAAGCCCCTACAAGTGAAGTGTTAGCAAAGAAGAAGTGCCCAAAGAGGAGAAGATACAACCGAGTTCCAAGCCTCCTTTGAGCCCTGTGATCTGGAGCTTATGAGACAAAACTTGCAACAAAAGATATTATATCTAGTGTGTTAGGATGAAAAGAAAACAAAAGAGACTAAATATAACCGAATATTGTTGGCTACTTCTAGATCTCTTTAAATTTAAGCACAAATAAACAAGTTGGCAACTGCAAATGTTTACTCTATATCACTTAAGTTAGATCATGCATATAATTGAAAGCAAGAGAAAAATAAGCCACATTATCACCTCATGAGATCAATATCCAACACAAATGCACAAGATGGACCTCCAAATCCTTTCAACATGTATTCAAATGGTATCAAGTTACAAAATGGCATAGGTTCTATGCTTTCCATCATGAAGAAATGAGCATGAGATACCCTGCTTATATAGAGAAATGAGAGAGGGGGAGGTGCACTTCCCAAGATAGATCCTCTTTCACACTTGGAGAAATGGATTGATACACTTGGAAAAGGCTTGTTGACACATGTGAGAGGTTTGGGGAGGTTAATGACACCTTTCTCCAACCATTTGACACTTTTCTACCTCCACTTGACACCACTCCAACCACAAATTCGCCCCCCCCTTTGGTGGATCTCCAATCTTCAATCAAATCATCATTTATTTGCTCAATATTCTCCCTGATTTGATTGCCAATCAAACGAGATTTGATTGCAACACATTTCCTTGATCTGTGGGATTGAGATTTTGCCTTTATTAAGTCTTTTTTGCCAATTAAATTGGTCTTTTGGCATTTTTAAAGTAAATATTAATTTTGGAGATAAATACTCACTCGAAACTTAGGAAAAGTGGGTTTATGAGTTAAATGGGTGCTCCGATTTAGAAAATGAGCATCCACTTGTCAAATTTAACCCACAAACCATACTTTTATTACATTTTCAATTTTTCCATTTAAACTATTAAAAATAGTCTAATTTTATGGAAAAATTATTTTTCTTGGTAATAAAAAAAATAAAAATCCTAGGGGACCTAATACATGTCCATATGACTCAATATTAATGAATAGCATGTAAAAATACATAGACATTTAGGCTTTAATAACCTCCCAAGGTTTGACCACCAAGGTAAATACTCCAGCTTTGGAGGTATGAATGAAAAACTCAGGAATTATACGCCCCTGAAGTGCAACGCATAATTCGTAAGGAAAAAACATTCTAGAGTACCACATTGATAGATAAACCTAAGGTAAGCCAAGCCTGTTACAAAACGGACCATGCTAGACCAACTTATTACAATTCCCCCATGGGGGTTTGGACATGCAAAATTTTACAAAGGGCCAAAAATTTCACTGGATGGATCTCGGAACATTGATGATGAACAATTAGATTGTTCAAGTCTTTGACGGTTCACTCGGTATCCACTAAGTGCAATTTAGTGGATAACATGGCCATCACAGGAAGACCCTTAAAAAAGAGCATATTTCAAGGTGTAATATCTCCTTTAGTTGAACTTTGATTCGAGCGATATTCTTTGAAATCTTGTATTTTTGTGAGGAGATACATATCTACAATTATTTTTTGGAAATTGTGGAAAAATCCTTGGAAATTGACGTGAGTGTCGCGGCTCCAAATCTGCATAAAACAACGAGTAGAATTGTTTTCCCAGCTGTGCCTTGGAAAGTGCTCTGATACCACTTGATAATATTCTTAACCCTTCAACTTGAATCATAAGAAATGATATTAAAAAATGGTTACACCAACAATAAAACAGTTCTTAACTTCTTCAATTATGATGTCAAATCACTCAACAAAATTGTATTTTACTTATGTCAAATCAATAAGACATATATAGCTGTAAATTACTATTCATGAAGAACATACATGGCTGGAAATGAAATCTGCAATCTACACAAGTTTTGGATAGCTGAATAAATTATTAATATACTTCATTAACATACCGTGGCCTTATCACAAGGCAAGTACAATCCACTAGCTCTCCAAAACCCTAGCTAGGGAAAACAATGAAAATCCTAGCTCAATTAAAGATTTCCAACATGCATGAATCATTGAAACAAATCCTTCAAGGCATGATGTCCACTTCTATTCTTCTCCTTCACCAAATACACCCTAGGGTTTCATCACAAAACCCTAATTTCAAACCGCTAATGGAGGAAACCCTAACCCTAGACTTCAAGATGCTTCAAGAAGATCATGAAACCCTAGCAACTCAGAGAGAGAGAGCAAGTACAAATGAAGAGATAAGAGAGAGAAGATAACGAGTGCACACTCCTCTAGATCACATCTCTACACAGAGTGAAATATTATTGATAAGTGAATGTAATTTGAGGACTCTCTCCTTCCTCTATATATATGGGAGGGAAGGGAGGCCAACAATAATATAATGTGGGCCTAAGCCTTTACAAACAACCTACATTAAA
Source organism: Larix kaempferi (assembly GCA_027924585.1). NCBI lineage: Eukaryota > Viridiplantae > Streptophyta > Pinopsida > Pinales > Pinaceae > Larix > Larix kaempferi. The sequence goes on from BSBM01000104.1 coordinate 4,516,081, forward strand.
CTCATGTAGGCGAACAAAAGTGAAGCACTCCACTCCAAGGGTATACATGTCAGGCTCCAAGGTGATGTCGTACACAATAAGGGCTCATGTAACACCCCCATTTTTGACTTGGAATGTATTTAACTAAAATTATGTAAGTTATGTAAATATGCTAGCATGGATTCCTCGTGCGAAGCTCAAGGTCAAGGCCCGACTAGTGAATGGCTAGGCATGCATGATGTAAATATTTTTATTTGGACTGTGTGGTTGGCTTATAATGCCAATTTGAATGCTATGTAAATATTATGTTGGAAAATAATACTAGCACAACCACTTAAATTGTGGTCGGTGAACACCGATAGGTGACAAGTTAAGTGCCATGAACAAGTTATCTGTTGCTTGTTTTCCATGCTTAGTTGTAATAACCTGTTGTCTATGTCTCCGCTACCTGTTACCTTCTTTAATTAAATGGGTTGTCTGTCACTAGTGTTATCCATGCATGAGCTATGAGTTATCCATGCATCAACTACCGTTTATTTTTTATATTTCTTTTTTTATAAATGTTTATTTCGAATTTTGAATGACGACTATAAAATCAATCTGGACAGTACACTTGTCTCCTCCTCCTAGAATCTAGGAAAAACATAGATGGTAGTCCACCCCAAATTCCAAGATATAAACACCTATCGGTGTAAAAATGGTCCAAGCTGGATGTGTAACGAGCACTAGAGGGGCTGTGATTCCACTAGAAGTGAAGAGGAAAGGGGAGCCTATAGGAGATTAAATCCTCTATTTCCAAGTGTCAACCTTAGAACTCATCTAATTTCTGCCATGTGCTTTAAATGAACCAATTACATCATTTTTCCTATTAAATCCAATCACTGAATGCATGTGTGAGGTTGGTGGGGAAAGTCCTCTCATGTAGTTATGGAAGCATGGGATGGATATCCTTTTATGACATTTGTAAGGGTCCTTTTCTTCTATGGTCAAGTTATGTTAGTTGTCTTGTCACCATTCCCTCCTATCTTTTGGAGTCATTCGCTCATTTCCTATTATCATGCAGATTTCTACACTACGTAGAGCTCTCCTTCATGCTGTTCATACCATTACCAATTAGCAGATTGTGTATAACTTGGGAATTCGAATTTGGAACCCGAGTTGTGGATTTGAAGGGAAAAGAGATGGTTGGAGGTGAGCATTGAGGTTGTGTAGGCTAGGAAGTTAGGAACCTTTACCCATTGCGTTTTGTTACTTTTGGTATGTTTGAGAAGCCATGGATTAAGGCTACAAGTGGTTCTCCAATAGCACATAACAGGTTGGACTCCTTCTATGCACACACTAGTAAGCACCTGGCAAGATGGATCACCCGAGAGAGCCACGCATCGGTGATGTGGATGCCTGAGCCTAGAAGGGTGTTGTGTGGGGTAGGTATTGTTGGAGCCAAGGTTGTGATGGCTGAGTGAGATCCCTGTAGAGTTCTGTATGAGCATTTGGCTAAGCATACAACGGAGAATGGGTTTTAGGATGAAAGAGAGAAGCCTGTAGGTGTGTCCTTTTCCCTAGTGACCTCATAGCCCAGCTTGGGGGTGGCCTCTCAGTAGAAATAGTAGATGTTGGAAAGAGTGCCTATGGTTGGGCAGAAAGTCGCTCTTACACAGCCAATTGCTTGGATCTTCATTGTTTGAGATAAATATTCTCTTTATATTTCATGTGCAATGATTTTATTATGATGCCTGTGATAATTATTCTTGTAAATGCATGTGTTGTGTGTGTGGATAGAGTTATTTTTGTTGTGTTTATATTATGCATCTGCACACACATTTTAAATGGTTATAGATTTGTAATATGGCCACTGTGCCAAATTTAGAAGCCCATGATTTGCTCATGTCCCCCCTTTGTTGGTTAGAATGATGGATGGGTACGTGACAACTCCAAGATGATGTAGCTACACAAGGTGTGTCCACACCCCTCCATCACAAGTCCACACGGAATTCATCACTCCTGCTAAGCCATGTGCTCCACTGGGTCTACTCTCCTTGCATGAACACTCGCAGTCCAAGCATCCTCGAGCCAACTCCAAGCCTCCATTCAGGAATCCAAGCTATCCCATGCTGTCTAGGGCTTGATGCCCTCCTCTAAGATGCACAACGCTCCGCTCCTAACTAGGGCATTCTCCAAGCAAGTGAACCTCTCCATGTGGCCACAATGAAGGATGTCCACCAAGTTGTCAAGAGAACTCCAACGCCCTAGGGAAGAATGCCAAGCAGGAACCCAAATGAGGTCAAGCAACCACTAAGCAAGCTATCTTCAATGCGCAAATCCATCACAGACCATCTCCCATGTGCCAATCCATCTCGGACCATTCGAGTGCTGAACATACACCATGTACTCAAAATCTCATGAAGCATCCCCAAACATGGTGTAAACACTTTAGGAGTAACTTGAAAGCTAACACTCTCTTATAGGTGACATTGGTTTCAGTGTAATTGTATGGCATATAATCCTTAATAAGTGACAATCTTTTGCTGAGCTATATCTTTAAGAATTTGTAATTCTATTATATTGGGGAAAAAGAGTATTTGTATCAATTACAATGTTTTGCAAAATGTTGGTGTGTGATTTCGCCAATTGTTTACAGTGGTCCATAGATACATTTTAATGATTATACTACAAATGCTATAATTTCTAAAGAAGCAGTCTTCACATAGATTTCCAAGTGTGAAGCTAGTAGAGCCAGCCACCAAGCCACCGCTATATCTAATGCAGAGGCAATAAAGAAAGAGACCCACAACATAGGATCTCATGTTTACCGCAAATACAAAGTTACGAAACTAGAGACTCGAGAGACATTTGGGTGCGGGTGTGGGTACAATAAGGATGAAAACAATTTCAACTATAGGTACAGGGATATGTTGATTTTCCTTTGTAAAGGAGATCATCGGGATACAGGTATGGCAGGTATGGGTACTGCCGAGGGGTAGTAGAAGTATCCAGGAAACTTTGCTTCTTAGCACATTAAAGGGAATAGATACTTCAGTCTGCTTATTTATCAATCAGCTCTAGAGTTGGCAACAAACCTAATATGATTTCTGCCTCTGCTTTTGTCCTGACTTATTTCATTGCATGGTAATTATCAGTATTAATCTTTAATTGATTATTCCTTTTTGCTTCTGAAAGTAAGGTATATATATATAGGCATTCAAAGAACTAATCATGTTGTTGTTGTCATCTTGACTAATGATAAGGCCCATGTTTTCCCTCCCAGTCCAATTGCACAGGATAGACTTGTTCAATTGGGCTTTTGTCAAAATCAACCCTCTTACACAAGGAAACCAGTCTCCTCCATATTGTCATTATAGTTTATGTTCCTTTTCCCAACTTTGGTTTACTTGCAAGTTGCTCCACTGCTCCCTTGTTTTCCATTCAATATACCAATCAGTATACTCCCGAAATGTCTCTGAATCCCTTTGTTTGCTTTACAAAATAACTGAATTTCCAGCTTGCTTTCTTTGCTCTCTTTCACTGCAGTCTATGCTTAATACTAACATGGAGTAGCCTTCCACTACTAGGTCTGTTATTGCGATTTCTAGGGAAAGTTTCAATCCTAATATTAGAGCTATAAAATTGCTTTGTTTTTTGAAACTTGGCCCAACTTTATACTAAAACCAGGGCAATCTTGTGTTAAGGAATGCAACGTCATTTATGTAATGTTTTGTGGTGGTTGTTATGGGAATTTTTAGTACTTGATCTTTTTCCTGCATTAACACATGTTAGTGTTTTAGGGCCAGCGAATATTTTTAATCAAAGTTATATTTGTATTATTCTGTACAGGTTATTCTAGCACTCTTACACTTCTATCATGTCAAGAATAATTTTGTTGGACCACAGTGTTACTATGTTGAATCTGATATTTGAATATGCATGCCAGCACCTCAGTCTTTTTCTAAAGACGGCTTTGAAGAACATATGCAAGTGAACCATCTGGCTCCAGCACTTCTTACTCTTTTGCTCCTACCCTCTCTAATAAGAGGTTCTCCTTCTCGAGTAGTGAATGTCAACTCAAATGTAAGTTTTGTGTCTTCCATGTTACTTGCTAATCCTAGCAATGGCAGAAACGGTGGCCATCGCAGTGGGTTCAATGTCACATCAAACAAAAGGATGTTTTAACATTGACATGCCATTCTTGAGATTCTTTCTGTTTCATATCTTATAATCATTGGAATTTCTTATGTTCTTTGTTAAGAGCTAGCAGGCAGTTGAATGTGCATTTTTGCAAAGGGAATTGTAGAGTCATGGTGATTGACACAATTTTGTCTCCTGTAACAGATGCATAATTTAGGCTTTGTTGACCCCAATGACTTGAATGTTACATCTGGAAAGAGAAAATATAGCAGTGTCACTGGTTACTCAGGAAGCAAACTTGCACAGGTGAGAAAGACTGATGTGTTATAGTTATATTCTTTAGTGTCTTACAAATATGGACATCATAATATCAGCATTTTTGTTTTGCTGCTAAATTGCCACTCATGTTTGATCGCCAATGTGATCTGGTGCACGAGGCTGCATCAGTCTAAACTATTTTTTAAATACAACTGAGTATAACGTATGGTTTTGGTACTTATGCTTTTTCAGATTATGTTCAGCAGTGTGCTCCAGAAAAAACTACCTTCTGAAGCTAGCTTAAATGTAATGTGTGTTTCTCCAGGAGTGGTTATGACAAATGTAGTAAGTATCTGATTATTCAACCTCAAATTCTATGTATCGTGGTGTTTAAAGCTTTTCATAGTTATTTACATATTTTCTAACTGCACTGGCTTCTGCTCAGGCACGAGACTTACATCCAATTATTCAGACTGGTTATCACCTGATTCCATATTTTCTTTTTAGTGCTCAAGAAGGTCAGTCATTTTTATGATGAAACATTTATGAGTCTGAAAATTCTTTGTAAAGTAGTTCCAGTTAAAAAAACATTGAAGTACTTGCAGCCAGAAACTAACCATCACTTGTAGGAAGTATGTGAATTATATAACATGTTTGTATTATGGAATATTCATGGATGCCCTAGAGCCAATAGAAATGGCTAGTCTGTAATTTCTGTAATTGTCACAATCAATAGTTATCTCTCTCAGGTTCTTTCAAATATCAGTTTCTGCTGAATGTGTTAAATTCTGTGGGTGTCTGGTTTTTTTGTAGGTGCTAGAAGTACATTATTTACTGCAACGGATCCTGACGTTCCAGAGTATTGCAGTGTTTTAAGGGCTGATGACTGGCCACTTTGTCCATATTTTTCTGGTGACTGTCGTCCGGCAAATGCTTCAGTAGAAGCACACAATGTAGATACTGCAATGAATGTTTGGGATAAGACATTGGAACTCATTGGCCTTCCTTCAAACACTGTTGAAAGGCTTCTTGAAGGTGAAATGATTCCATGTAAATATAGTCATCATAATATGACAGAAGTGGACTACTGACTGACAGGAGATTCAGATGTGTTCAACCTTCAGTTCTTTATGTATTCTTAGTATAAGACTTTCTGGAGCAGATTTTCTCATGCCTCAAATCGGTCACCAGCATGTTCCTTTTATTTTTTCTTATGGTGATTCTCAGAGCTGTGCTTTTGTTTTGAGATTTCCAAATTACAGGGGTGTTCTATCATATATTCCCCGAGGCAAGTCCTTGGGATCATTTCTCATATGGTAACCTTTGAAGAACCGAGTTGAACTTGTGTTGATTGTAAGAAAGGAAAGATGACAGTTGTGCGGCCATGGAAATGTTTTTCTAGGGCTGAATTAAGCTGCAAACAGAAAATTTTAAATAACATATTTATGATCTTGGTTATTGGGATATCTAAATTGGAAATCATTGCACTCCAGTAAAATAGTTTAAAATCTGCTTTTAGGCGACCTTGGCTGAGAGTGTGTAAATGTCATTCACAATGTGATATTAGATTTCATGTTTAATTTTTTTCCAAAGATGTATCTAAGGGTTAACCATTCCAATCCACAACTATGATTTGTTTCTTTCATTATAGTTCTTCATATTAAAATCTATGTATTTGAAGCCGAGATTAGAAACACTCGTGACACCCAAACTTTCAAATTGCATTATGTAATTCCATGGCATTCATGTTTATAAAATTCTTGATTTTTCATTTCAGTTTCCACTAGACACTTGAAAATAGTCTATTTTCTCGAATCCTAACCTTCCCACAGTTGGGTTTTTGTCCTTGTGGTGGCAAGGGTTGGTGTAAATAAAAAAAATGTTTCATTTGCAGGTAAATGCATTGATGTTCCATGTTAAAATCTGTGCAATTGCTGTTAACAAGATTAGAAACAGTATGGAACCCCAAGCTTTCAAATTGCACTTTCTTGCCTTGTTCCAACAGTTTTTTTTGGATCAATTACTTTCTGAGCATTCCAGATTCCAGAGTAAATCTTTTGAGCTTTTGGGATCTTACTACTGTTGCATTGGTGTACAGTTTCGGTTGGCTTATGGTTCTGAACTATATCTATATTAAGGTTGATAAAAAAGTTCATTTACATACACGGATTCTAGCACTACAGGTGTATTTATAAATTTCAGGGAATTTGGCTTTTATCCTCTTCAGTGGAGCTTGAACTCCCAGGTTCCACTGAGATTATCCTGAAATATAGCATCAATCCTATGGGCATGCTTCATCAACTCTGGTTTTGTGCAAATTACATAAATGAAATTAAACTCAGAATTTTACATCATAATGGATTATACAGAATCAAATCACATCATATAACATAATTAAACTCAAATATAACTTAAGCAACGTATAATCATATAATAATAACCTATTGACTTACTCCACTTATTTGGAAAATGTCATGCTTTCCTAATGCAACATAATAAATTGCAAACTATAAAATGTCATGCTTGTATAATCAAGGTGTCAAATAATAAAATGATAGGTGATCTGACATTGAACATCAGACAGGTCATAGCAGTGCTTAGACTAGCAATCAAATTCATTTTATTCCATGTCACCTCCAACCTTGTGTTATTGTTGGAGGGCTGAGTTATTTACATTATTTCACAAAACTTTCGAAGGAAACTAGTTGTCTCCACCACCTTAGGAGCCACCATAATCCCACATTGGAGTGTCCAACTTGATTCTCAAATTGAGATAGGAGATGGAGATTTGAGTGAAATATCAGGTCTCACGCTCTCTTAATGAGGTAAAGTGATATTTTGCTTGATGGAGTGGATGAATGCATTGTCATTCCAATTTCACTTACATATTGATGATCCGATTGAAGTGGATTGCATTTTGATATCATTATTGGTATTTAATAATAAAAGTTTTAAAGTAAAAATATAAAAAAGATTTAAAAGTGAAAACGGAAAATTCGAGAATCATTTTGAAATTCAAGTGCTTGGAGTTTTTCATGAATCTTAATGACTATGAGATCAATGATTCGAGGTGGTTAATAGCATAAGTCAAAAATAAAATATAGTTATGGTGCTATAGGTGGGAGGGCAGTTTTGGACGCAATTCTAGTGTGTTTGGCACTCGTCTTTTATTTTGAAAGGGGGTCTTCAAAATTAGGACTACCTTTAGATATCTGTAGGCAGGTAAAAAGGAGAGTGAATGCAAAACCCAAGGAAGTCGATGGATGAGGTCTCAAAAACATCCATCACCTGGGAAGGCTCTTGCAACTAAATGCTTGTGGAGGTTAATATCCAACATGGGGATGAGGAGCTAGGTATGATCCAAAAATATGTTGAACTTGATTCTTTAATAAACTGGATTAGGAAGCCAAATAAATCTATTCACAATAGTTCCATTTGCTTTGATAAGTAGTTAGCTTGCATGGAAAGTGGGGAATGGGGAGAGTGTGAGGATGGGAATACAACCTTGGGTTGGTTGTGGGGAATACTCTAGGTTGTCTATGAATCTGGTTATTATTTTTCATGAGAAAGGTATATACAATCTTGCTTATGCCGCTGCTCTAAAACTACTACTATTTGGCAACAAGAATGGAGAAGTGTTGAGTTTCTTGGTTTGGAAGGGAATGAAGGAGCTGAATGGAAATATTCGTAACTTAGTGTAAATATCAACCATGTGAAAATAATATAGGAAGGAGATTCACTAGTATGGACTAGAAAACCAACTCTAGGTTTTTGTACTTCCAAATTTGGATACAAAACAATGTTTGGTGATGAGAGACTTGAAATACCCAATGGCGGTGGAAACCATTGTAGAAGATTGACCCCCCATGAAACAAAGAATCTTCATGTAGTTGGCAATCATGAATAAGGTCCTAACTTGGGATGTACTTTAGAAGAGGAGCAAACAAGGCCATAGTTGGTGTATGTTGTGTAAAGAAGAGGAGGAAACAATGACCCATTTACTAATATCTTGTGAGTATGCACAAGTATGGAATGAAATGGTAAATTTCACATGGAATACCCCCCTATGAGCATATGAACATAATGTGTAAGTTAATGGTAAGTTGGGTAAGTGAATTACATCTCAATAATAATAATAATAATAATAATAAAAGGTTCACTTGGATTATAACTCCCTAGGAGCACCATAGGTGCAATGAACCAACACGCGGAGAAATAGAGGGAGTCAAGGAAAATAATATTCTATTGTATTGCCAAGTGTCTATTTCCTAAGCTTCGCCATCCCTTGCCTTGTGTGTTTTATTTCGCAGGTTTATGGCTGGGCACATAATGTTCATGCAAGCCTAGCCACACCTTCAGTAAGGAATTCGTTCCACCTTTTGGAAAAATCATTCCTTATGTGAGCTATGGATGGGTATGTTGGTGTTGAGAATCCATGTTGCCATGAAACTAAATATGGAAGCCATGGTTGAGCTATGACTATTTGTTACAATAGAGATTCCATGGTCCAACATTACAGATTGCTTGGCCAATGTGTATCGGAGCACTGTAGGGAAGTGGGATAACTTGAGGCACTGTGTTACGACAGTACTAGCACCAACGTGCCTGTAGAGGTACCCGAGGGAGAGGGTGTCTTTTTTCTGACCAAGAGGGGGTTTAGCCAGCTTATTCTGAGGTGGGGTTATGGCTAGACCCTCTGGTTTCTCTTTTGGAAGTACTATGGTTTAATGGCATCGCTGACTGCCCCATGAAACGGTTTGAAACCCTGAGGTTGGTGTCCGGGGCTTCCAGAGGTGGGTCACTGGGTCACATGACCCTGACCTTGTTTTATCAATCCAACGGCAGTTGCTTCAGCATTGAGACATGCTCTTAGCTTCCAGAGCACCTCCAACACCCTCCTGGCCTCTCCAGTCTAGCAACTCCCTCTCTCTGGGGCCTCCTTCAGAGGATGACGTTATCCTCCTTAGCAGACTGTTTGCTTGCTAAATGGGGGGGGGGGGGGCGTTGAGGGTTTTTATCACTGTTGGGGTTAGTTGGGGCATGACGACCCCCCCCCTGTACAGTCTAGCCCTTTGTTTCGTCAAATTTGGCCTTGTTTAGCATATTTTAGCACCTAGGGGGTAAAATACCCCAGGTAGCCTACAATAGGCCATCTTTAGATTATTTTAGATTATTTTTGTTATATTTTTAAGTTGACATTTTTAAATATTAAATTGACTTTATTTTGTGTAAAGTGAGTGTGAGATCATATAAATTAGATCTCCTCACTTCATTATCATTATCAACTCTTGGGATAAATGCATTATGTCTGCTATTTGCCCTAACTAGGGCTCTTTGAAGGAAGGCACTCCTTGATGAAGGTTATTTTGCAAGTTTGAAGCATTTCTTGGAAGTTTTTTTTTTGTTCATGCCATTGCTAAGGTGAAGCTAGAGTTGTTTGCTTAACATATGCACTTGGAGGTATCTATACTTTTTTGTTTGATGTCTCTATGTCAATTATATGAAAGTGATGCTTGTTAGGGTTTGATGGAAGCCATTGTTGCTTCATTTTCTCTTGATTTGCATGTCATTTTCGTCATTGGTCACCATAGCATTCAAGCTTGAGCTTTAGGTCTTCAAGTCTTGCTTAAGCTAGCTTTCCTCCACGAATCTTAGAGATTGTGGAGGCAAGCCCTAGTTAGCCAAGCTTGCCAAGTACCATCTCAAGGAGAGTTTTTCCTCTCATTGATGCCCTAGGTTTGGTGAGTAGTTGTCCTTGATAAAACCCTAGGTTGTTCAACTACATCTTTAAACCAAATTTTTCTGAATTTCATTTTGTAATTATTATGTTAGCTCATTTTTTATTAAAATTCATAAAATTTCACAAAACATTTTTTTGGCCATTTTAGGTCCGCCCGAAATTTTCGACCCCTAAAATTCCGGGCCACCTCCTAGAGTTTCACTCTCCTCACCATCTGACTCGGCCTTCATCCTTTACCTTGCCTACACCATCGGACCCCCTCTTTCCTCACTCGCTGGCCACCTGCTGCAACCTGCTTCCCTGCCCCTTCCACAGTCTGCTGCTGCCACCTTTTCCCTGTTATCGGACCTGCTGCTCTTCTCTTTTTTCACGTCTCCCTATCCTTCCCTTTTATTCCTCCATTACTACTTCACCTTTCCATCCAACCCAACCCTTCTTATCACGGCCTTCATCTCCCTTTACACAGGTCTGTCCATTAGGGCAGCCTTTGTGTGCCCTTATCTTTACCTGTAACATACATACACAAAAAAGAAACAAGCAGTAATTTAGTTAGTATAATATTTATCCTAATTTGAAGTAAATTAATGGTGATCATTACACGCATGTTAAATATCTTTTAAAAACATTGATGGATGTTTTATTTCTGCTGCAAATTCGTAATTATATTACAAATGTGAAAGAGGTTTTGGTAAGATAACTTTGGTTCTGTGTATGGATGCCAAGTGACATACATTATTTTGGCTTACATTTATCAACTGCTGCAGGCTTAACTTGATATCCAGAATACTTCTTTCATGAATGAAATTATTATCTCATTATTATGTTGAATATTTGTTTTTGTCACTTCATGAAATGAATAGTCCCTAGTCCTATATCTACATGCTGCTATAACAACTGTAAAACACTTACAGATCTGAAAGTAATCCCAGGTTTACTGATTGGTACTTTATAAACATTGGTAAATGACACATCTTTGCGTATTTAATTAAAACTGGTATGTCACCGATACACAGCCTCACTCACCTTGAATAATAATCATAGTATCTTTTCTATTATCTGTTTCTGATGCTATCAAGTATATGATACCTATTGTCTTCACTAAACTGCTTTGATCTTGCCAAGTGAGTAACTTTGAGGATTACATATCAGTGCATGATTGGTTGATATGAACTGTCTCATATTTGATGAATGAAAATACCTACACCATTTACATATTTGCTACTGCTGGTTGCTAAATCTGATATATTGGCATCACCATAAACCGATGGAGGTTTTCTAATGGTGCATATTGGCCATGACACATGACCAACCTAACTCTTAAATACAATATTCTATGGTGAATGATCTTCATTGGTTAATTGGTGAATTTTCCATATAACACGCTTTTAGTTGACTAGTGAATGACATTGACAAAATTTCTCTTAAGGTTCATTTGGTTATAGTGTTTTGGCAATAGTCTTTTGATCCAATATTGGTCATTTTAAGTACATGCATACCCGCTCATACATCTCATTGAATGATCTAAGTAGGGATACCAATCTTTGGTAATATCATTGGCATTTTGCATTAATTGGCATTGAGTAACTGATTATAACATAATTGACTCCATTAGGCACTGGTCTAACTACAAGATTGCATATAGAATACATTTCGTGGTTGTCTTAGTGTTCTACAGGTTTCCATAAGGATACTTCTCCTTGGAGGTTTTGACTTCCGAAGAAGTTAGAATGGTGACCGAGGTGACCTTGGGTCACTCTTCTTATTTGTGCTTACTGGGAATTAGCCCTCCTAATTTTCCCAGTAACACACTGTTTAACAAGAAGGGGATCCCATTCCTTGTGTTGTGCATGGCTGAGAGGGAAGATAGATTGGTAAATGGGATTGTTGTATTGAAATGTTTGAGTTGTTATCCTTTGGTTGAGATGTTTAGACATGGGGCTGATAGATGAAAACCAAAGCTGTAGCTAGTAAATTTATCCTTATGATCAATGCTTGTGCGTATTGTTGTAAATGATGATTATGTGCTTAATTGGTGAAAATGAAAATCTAGAATTTAGTATTGGTTCTGGGGTGCATTATGGCCTATCTAGGACATATTATTATGGAGAGTTAAACGCTGCTATGATGATATTTTTAATGCAGAGGGCATAATTTTGTTGCTGTTATGTAAATTAATTTCTAGCTATTTCAATTTGTTATAAATGGTCTTGTGTATATATATCTCAGAAGATGCCATAATCATGACGGTAATGTAATTGTTTGTATCGAAATGTATTATATATGCATGTTGTTGTATTTTCATATGTATTCGTTGTTAATAATCCATGAATAATCATAAATTATGGTTCATGTGATTAAATTGTTGAATGTGTACATGGGTATCGAATTAATTTGTTATGGGTAATGTTATTTTCGCTCTTGAGTTCTATTTTCCTATAATTTCTATGTAATGGTGTCGATTGTAGCTTAATTGTCTAACTAGATACGTTTTAATAAGGTATTAGAGTAAACTGGCTTATGTTTTTTGAGTACCCTGTAGCCTCAACAATGGTATAGAGGGTATTGGGTATGTGACAATATGGTATTAAATCAATTTTTGTTCTTGTTCGAAGTATCCCATCACTTCAATTGTTGGTGTACAAAGGTGACTGGTTACATTACATCATTAGCTTTAGAAAAGGTTGGACAAGAGATACAATAACAAACTATTTCAAAAGCTAGGTTTCAAAGCTTACACTGAAGAATTTCAAGTCTCTTCCTATAATAGCAATGTGGGGCATCTAACTTAAGAGGAACATGGGTAAATTTGAAAGAAATGTGCCACTCATAGTAGGTTATTTTTGGAATCTACAGTCCTCAAACAAATCCTCTTGGGCATAGTTTGTAATAATAATAATAATAATAATAATAAATTAGAAATTATATTTAAGTTAATTAAAATACATGTACTTTCATGTGGAAAGGCACAAGTAGACATATTTATTTGGGTCCCGATTGTATTGTAAAAACATATCTCATATCAGTTTTATATTATATCTTATTCCTATTCTATGGATTATTTATTTTACCTACGTTGAAAGTTTTCTTAGTAAAGAATCTTGTTCATTACATTGGTATTAGAGTAAATCTGATTCGACCTTTGGCTATTGGCTTGTGGCCATAAAAAATTCAGAGTTTCTCTTGTAAATTGGCATTTGACCATAATTTTTTTTTTTACGGTCTTTGACCTTGACCCTTGGCCATTCACAACTCAAAATTCAATTGAAGAAGAAAATAAGTCCGCTGCAAAAACAAGTCATAGAATCAAAAAAAGGAAGAAGAAGAAGAAGAAGAAGAATATAAAAAAATATTTTGGATTTGCGACCTAGAATCTTTGAAAAAAAATATATAACCAACCCATGGTTTTATAAAACCGACACATGGTTTTATAAAAAACAACACGTGTTTTTTTTTCCAACCTCTTGTTGGAAAAATCAACAAAGCATCCATGAAAGGTAATAAAAAGCATAAAAGCATATATACACCAATTATAAAGGCGTTGATTATTAATTGAAAGTCTTTATTTAGCACATTGTTGAAGTTAGGATATAAAGTAATATATTCAAAAGCTAAAAAGGGCTTTAAATCCACTTTATCAAAAACAATACTCGTACATTGGTACTACATCAAAGAGTTATAAGAGTATACTTCATATATATACATAGTGAAGAGTATACTATAAAAGAGCGATACAGTAAGTTTGAAAAGGTGGAATACAAAAAACATTAAAAGAAGTTATTTAAATCCTAGTATTAAAGCAAGGAGGAGAAGAAGTAAAGCAGAACATAAGAAGTAAAGCGATGCAGTAAGTTTGAAAAGGTGGTGATTAAAGAGTTTTGAAATCTTTCAAAAGGTGGAATACAAAAGACATTAAAAGAAGTTATTTAAAAATTATTTAAATCCTAGTATTAAAGCAAGGGAAGTAAAGAATAACATAAGAAGTAAAAAAATATGAAGTTGTAAACCATGGAGACTATATATAAATCAAATTTTTGGACTAAATGTCCTTATTGTGAAATGGAGTTTTAGTATAGGAGAACCTTTAAAAATTACAAACACTCTTGTCCAATGTGTGAAAAGTTGTTTATTATGGAAGGATATGAAGGTAATCTAGAAATACAAATAACAAAATTAAAAGGCGAGCCATGATATTACAAGGAAAGCATTAAAAATTTTCAATTTGAAAATGACAAAGAGAAGTATTTTAATGGTTTAATAAAGACAAAATCTTAAATTGAAAGATCGTATTCAAGAGTCCACCACACAAATTAAAGAATTTAAAACCACTAAAAACAAATTTAACAAGGGCATACATGAATGAGATGAAGAGATCTCTCGTCTAAGAGATCATAATAAAAACTACTTGTTCAAATCAAGAAGACAAAGGATAAAACATAGTGCAATAAAAAATTAGAAGAGGAGAATCAAGATCTTCAGAAAACATTAGTAGGAAAAAATGAAGAAAATTCCTCCTTAAAAAGGGTTAATCAAGAATTGCTAAAGCAAATAAAAAGATTGAGAGAAAGTGAAGAAATGAATCAAGATACTCAAAATGAAGTCGACAAGTCAGATTGTAAGGAAGAACTCTTACTTTTAAGGAGACATAATCGAAGTTTACTTGCACAAATTAAGAAGCTAAAGCATGATAAAAAATTGTGACAAGAAATGATAGAGAAAATTACCAACAAGGAACCAAAGGTCGATAAAGAGACAATGACCAAAATTGTTGAAATGGTGACATCGTCAGAGGTACAAATCCAAACTTTGGAGAAGGGAACTAGTACATGTCCAATAGAAATCTTGTCAACCAATACATCACCAGAAGTATCAAAAGTTGAAGTTTCTACAAACGTTCCATAAGCAACTTGAATACCGTATCGTCATCCAAATCATAAGAGTTGTTATAAACAACAACAAATTTAGGAGGAAAATAAACAATATTATACTTAGAAACGAACCACATACAACATTGAAAAAGTACGAAGACAAAATCGACAACTTGTATGGAAGGCTAAAATGAGAAGTTCTATCCGAACAATCGATCAACAAACAACTCCAATGAAGGTAGATCTGGGATGGAACACTTCACAAATGATCCAACATTTTTACTCAATGTTTAAAAGAACATATCGTTGTTTGACGGACAATCTACCGAGAGAGGACTCAAGGATTGATCTCCCTAGCTTATTGTAAGTCTAGAACAAATAGGATAGAACACAAAATACTTTCCTAGATCAAATAGAAGTGCAAATGGACAGATAGATCATTTACCTTGGATTTACAGATCCCTTTCTCCTTCATTGATCCAATGCTCCAACTCTGCCAGATCTTAAACGGCTATACCCTGTTGAACATGTAATAGACCAAGAATAGTGAAAGCATACATTTCATATGATAGATCTAAGTTAACAGTTAAGGAGGAAAACTCTAAACATCATCAATGCGACAACATTTATGGAAAGCAATTGTATTAACTGTATTGAAAAGTGGAGAGAACAATAGAAAATAGGATTACAACCATTTCCTTAACGTTGCGAGCTCCTTCTGACAAGCCATGCCAAAGCTCCTAGAGAGAAGTAGATGTCTCCCAAGCTAGAGTGCTAATTTACCAAGCTAATTTCACCAGCATAAGAGTACCATAGACTTCCTCCCTTTGGAGAGGGGTAGAGCTTCACTTATATAGGACTAAGTGGATAGGGTATGGATAGGGTAGGTTGAGATATGGTAGGAGAGAGATAGGGGATCCTTCCAAGAGGTTAGGAACCAAAGGCCAACTCCCCCAACAGGTCAGGGATAGGGATCCAAGTCAGCAACCTTTGAGAATGAACTCGAAGAAGCTATTTTTGCCATTTAACTGACTTCGTTGCACCCTGTAATGCAGCAAGGTGCGATATCGCAGGCTGCATGAGTGCAGCTTGCGACGACCTCTCAAAACCTAGCAGAAGCACAATGATATCCCTTCCAGGTAAATGACTTAGCCAATGGAACTTCAAGGGTGTATACACTGAATCTAATGGTGGTAAGATTTTAGGTGTAACAGAATGCCCCCCAAAGCATGAAGTTGTTTAAAGATTGGACAGGTGAAATGCTTTGACAGAAAGAATGGAAAAATGGACTTGTCCGATGAAGGACGCTGCTATAGTACAACTGACTCTGAACTGACAATCTCATATGACGTACAACATGGTTGTCGATCAATACAATGCAGATCCATGGTAGTAATGACCGACTGAACACAATCATGGCTACTGGACACAAGCGTAGATCCATGATGATATGGTAACACAACCATGACCAATGCAAATGTGGATCTGTGTAATATGACTCAATACAAACTCCATCGCAACCTGGGTAAAACATGACTCCCCAGGGTCTTCAAGCTGAACCCGCAATGATACGAATCTATCCATGTGATTACAAATGTCTTGACGTCGAACATGGTAGAAACCACTTGATTACCGGTCATTGATGTATACCGTTAACAAGTGCGAGGGAAATCACCATTAATGTCAGTGATCCCCAAGATATCACAGTACATATCATCAAGCGTGAATAAATGAGTTGAAGTCGAACGCGAGATGAAATCTTTCAATCAAGAGTCAATAATGTGAACTCATGTTGAAAGCGAGGTAACCTGCCATTGAGGCATGTAGGGCCAAGGTACTTGGTTGGTTTCTAGATTCAATCCTCGGATGACGAGCTGAAGTCGACAAGGATGAATCCGTCGAAGGAGGGCCAAGATGAATCCCCCATCATCGACACGAAACATGGCAGAGGATGTGTAGAGCAGATTGGATGGTACAATGATATGCAAGACTGACTCAGAGTAGACTGACATGATCGAAGGTATACTGACTGCAGATGATGAGTAACAAAACATCTCTTGAACATGGGCATGGCATGACTTGTTGACATGACGAGAATGATACCAACCCCTAATGCAACTGATGGTGGAAGCATTCTTTGGCTGATCCAAAGGAGCGACGTGGCTCATGGAATTGACAAGACTCGAGGAAAAACAGATTATCCAAGTACTGAATGCAAATGCAAATGAGTGCCATGTTCAAGAGTGACTATTTACTCCCACAGACAAAGGATGTAACATAAAAGCATTCCTTTTTCCCCATCATGGTTGATGAGTGCCTCACTTGTTTTTTAACGAGCTTGATGAGGGTAACCAGATGCTCGGTATAGCTCATCTCATAGATGAGTCCAATCCTAAATATTTTCTGAACCCAGGATAGGAGGGGTTCGTCCCATGGTGGGCCCTTCAATGTGAAAGTTTAACGAGTCCATAGAAGGTAAACTCGGTCGTCATTTCATGTTTAGAGAGTCTGAAAATAACTAAAGAAGACTCCAATGGTCCTTTTTCGTAAAGTTAGCCTCATCGCCCGAAAAAGGGTAAAGCAACACCGGGGAGGACTCTTCCTTTCATGATTAGCTGGAGTATACCTTTTTCATAAGTAGTGGCCCCTGGTCTGAAAAAGGGGTAAACTATCACCAGGAAGACGACCATTCAAATTCTTTAAAAAGCGTGAATGCGACAAGTTCGCTTGGCAATCTTTTCCTATTTAGGGAGTATGAAAAGAGCTTAAAAGGACTCCATGAACAACTTTGTCATGGTTGATGACCGAGTACAACAAAGGAAAAAGTAAACTCGGCGCAGTTCCTTTCCCGTAAATAGTCTAGCGAGGCCGGATAAAGTGATAAACCTATACTCATTAGACACACTTTTTTAACTCAAAATTTTAACGAGCACGAGAATGGTATCAAAAAGCACTCGGAATATTTTCATAATTGAACCAGAGCACGAAAAAGTAAAAAGTAAGCTCAAACCACTTTTCATGTTTCAACCAGAGCACGAAAAAAGTGAAAAGTAAGCTCAAATGCCATCTTACTGTTTTTAACGAGCTTGAAGATAGGTTGGAAGAATTGATGTCTGCTTCATTTTTTAATGAGCTTGTAACAGAAAATGAACTATGCTCGGGATAATGTTCATGGTTTAATGAGCTCGAAACCTAAAAAAGGAAAGTATGCTTGAAAATGTTCCCAATGGTGAACTTTTTTCCAACATGGCATCCAGAGGTTGATGTGTGCCCCCAGCATGATTGCTGGGAGTGACTTAGCTCCAACATAATGTGGAGAGGCGATCGAGTTGACTTCAACGTAACTTCTAGAGGTTGAAGAAATTCCCCCCAAGCTTCATTTCATTCGCCTAAGGCATAGGCGGATGAAAAGAAGGTTTAGGTACTAAGTCTACGAGAAGACTCGACTCAAAGGGAAAAGAGTTGTTTCATTTTTTAACGAGCTTGACACAGGAATAAAACTCTGCTCAGTGAAGCTGGTCTTATTTTTATGCAAGCTTGAAACCAAAAGTGAACTATGCTTGGGGGGTCTATTCCATTTTTAAAGATCTTGGAATCAAAGACTAATCTATGCTCAAACTACTGGTTTCATTTTTTAACGAGCTTGAAGCCAAAGGTAAACTCTGCTCAAGGTTAAGGTCCATTGACGGGTTCCTTCCCAACATGATGCCCAGAGGTTGGTAAATGCCCCCAACATGTTTGCTAGTGGCTTAACATGGTGGTGTTCCCTCAACATGATTGTTGATGGTACGACATGTGGAATGCCCCCCAAGCTTCATTTCGTCTGAAAATGCTGCTTGCTAACCCAACTACCAACCTGGCTACTAATATGAAAATGTTCACCAAGGGGGGGAAAACGAGAATCAGATGAAATGAAGGTTCAAGTTCTAACTTTAGCGAGAGACTCGAATCGATGGGAGGGAGATCTATTTCATTTTTACACAAGCTTGAAATAGATAATAACTATGCTTGAGGGGGCCCATCTTATTTTTTAACGAGCTTGAAATGGAATAAAACTATGCTTGAGTGGATGGTTTCATTTTTATGCAAGCTTGAAACCAAAGGTAAACTACGCTAGAGTGTTCGATTTCATTTTTTAACGAGCTTGAAACATAACATAAACCATGCTCGTACCCCCCATCCTTAGGGGGAAGAAACCACTAAAACATGCGGAACATTTAGGGAAGTCTGATGACTAGGAGTCATATGATGAGTGGGTGTCACGAAAGAAAGCTGATCAACTGTCACAACATTCCCATGATGGGGATAATACACCACTCGAAAGAGTGAGGACACTAAAACCTTCATTGCATAAACATAATCTCGTCCAAGGAGAAGATTAAAATCTAAAGGACCTTGGACCACCATAACATCAATACAGACACTTTTCCCTCCCATAGTGATAGGTAACTGAGGAAGGAGTCCTAAAGGTCGAGTAGGCCTTCAATTAAAGGCCAAAACCTGGTCAGTTATTGGCACAAGCTGAGGGGAACCTATAGCTTGCCAAGCAGTTGAGGATAAAATACTAACATAAGCTCCCTCATCAACTATCGTATGAAAGATTTCTTTATTGGAAACTCCTACAGATATTTGAAAAGGAATACTCGAAGGAAGATGAGATTCTGTTAGACCATTCCAATCAAAGGAAATGACCTCAGTACTTGGGGGGGGGGTCCTGTAGGAATGGACAAGGTTTCCCTTTACCTCAGACATTCTGAACTGACTAGGAAAACATCAGCGGTTTCCAATTCGCTCTCACTTGGAAGATAAGAATGAGACGAAGATTGTGTCATGGTGACTGCTTCAGTCTGGACTTTCTCCAATGAAAGAGTGGGATCGAGTGGAGATGACATCGACTCGATCACTTCACTCTTGGAAGCAAGAGTGGGATCAATTACAGATGAAACTGAATTGATCACTTGGTCAACTAGCGGGGGGGTCGAGGGACAAGATACTATCGCTTGTTGGAAGCACCTGTTGAGAATTAGTAATATCTTCCAACCACCGTGAAGCTTCATCCATGCTTGGACAAAGGAAAGTACGGTGCATACCCTTGCATATCAAACAGGGATACAGGACTTTACCCTTCCGACCCTTCACCAATGGGTCACTGGTCGAGGGAGTGTCATCAACATGATGGTCAGAGGTTGACGATACAAGCGGTTTGGGGTTTTTAGACCACACTTCTGACACATGGGAAAGACCGGGACAATTCTTGAGAAGGTGATCACCCTTGCAAAGTTTGCAAGGGAACTTGAGCTTACAAGGTGTTCTCATAGAATGAGAGCCATTAGAGGCAGATGGTTGACGCTTGGTCTCTTTCTTATCTTCCTTCTTCTTAACCTTCCTTTTCTTCTTCTTCTTCTTCTCCGCCTTCTTACTAACATCAGAGTTTTTAGTAGGAGAAGAGGAAGAGACGAAGCTAATTCAACTTTCGACGAAGAAGGAGAAGGGTCACCATGGGATTGATGCTCGTGCGGTGACGGACCTAGGTTCGATACAATTGGTGCATTTGGTGTAACTAGATTGGAGAATAACCATACCGGTAATCCTATCGTCAATCCAGGAAGACTCAACGTAACCATAAAGGGAGGACCAACAGTTCCACAAGGGGGAATAACAAATGGCATACCTTGGAAATGGGCCTCTTGGTTGGTAGTCCCGGAAGAGTCTTCCATATGTAAACTTCCTAAGAGTCTCTAAAGTACCACACAAATCAAACACTACTCAAGTCTAAAAGAAACAAACAAACTGTGTGAATAGGAGTGGATTTAAAGTCAGGATCCTCACAGGATTATCAAGGCTTCGCAACTTGCGATATACCGCAGGGTCCAACAATATGACGTGACAAGGAGGATTGGGACCGTACCCTTGCCTGCATACCTGATTACCTGGACGGTATGTGCGTAGTAGCTCCCCGAGTGCTGTTCTCGGTGTATTGCTTCGCCAAGACGGCCAAAATGTTAACTCAGTTGGTCTAAGGAATCCTAGTGGTGTCTCCCGATATACGCAAGGTACGTGGGAGTTCAAATCCTTAGTGGTGCTGTCTAATGCACAACCGTTCGGAAAGAGACTTTTCGATATACTACCGAGTACATGATACACCTTTCGATATACGCCAAGTACTCAAGGTGACTTGGTGGGTATGTGAAGGATCTCGATATACCGATAAGTACGTGGAATACTACAATACCCCTGGGATACAATGTTGGCAAATAACGACAGCTGCCACGCTTAACGACGCCAGAACACGTCTCTAACTTACACACAGTTACTAAATGATTTTAACCTAAGCTAGCGTTAATTTTATCTTGTGCGGTTAGGTGGATGCATGAGGTGAGTACATAAATGTAAACATAATGCAATCCTCAACTACATGATAATGTACATTTTCCTTTCCTTTTCAATGAAAACTACTTAAGGTAAGGAGATATTTTTCTTTCTTTCAGACCAAAAATACTTAAGTAGTAGCGAAAAGAAGAATTCCTTCCTAGAGTGCAATAACTCTAACTTTATGCAATAATCAGCTAAAAAGCACAAAGAAAATGAAAGATACAACTAATCTTAATAATGTATAAGACAAAATAATGAAGCACTTTCAATTTTCAAATGCATGTACCAAAAATGGAATTTGATAACTAAACGCTTTTCATATCTATATACAGAAAGTGAGAGAATATCTACAACACTCTAATCATTCAGAATTTCCCAAAGAAAAATGACAAGCACCCAAACCACTCAAAGGTACTCAAGAAAGGCTCAAAATCTACCAAATGCAATAATTATAACCCATTTCCTATCTTTTTACACTTGAGAAAGACACATCTAAGTTACGGAAAGAAGGATTCCACTAACGTTTCCAATCAAATGCAAGACAAAGAAAAACACTTAATAATCATGTCTAACCCAAATGTACACAAAACTGAAACAAACCTTTTCTTTTTCCTATGAGTGTAAGACCAAAAATCCCAAATGATCAAATTAAAGCAAGAAGAATACTTATGTTTTCCAATTTCATGAATATAGCAAAAGAGTGACAAAATCAAGCTTTTCTTTGAACTAAAGTGGAGACAAAGAATCAATATTCCCCAAAAATGATTGAATAGCTCAGCATGTAAAGGAAACAAGATGCATAGCCCAAGAAAAAAGAGGCTAAAAAAGACATGGATATCCCACACTCTTCAAGTCTTTAAAACAAGCCAACCACGCCAAACCAAGAATGATCTCAAAACCTTAATATGGGTCAAAACGACTAAAGGATGCACGATTCATGGCCCCCCTCGACCATGAGGGGGATTTTTTTTCAAAACTAGAACCCATTTCGCTTAAAAATGCAAGCAAAACACTAGTTTTGACTCAAAGGATCAAACATGAATCCAAATCTCAATAGACCCAAAAACCAATACAAACAAGCCAAACAAGACACTACTGGACAAAAGGGATCTGCCTGGAAGATACAGTGTAGAGGGGTCTGTACACAAACCAAAAATCAAATCAGAAATGGAGAAGGGGTGCCTGTATGGCAAAAATGGCAGATCGACGCACTCAGTGCTTTTACACAGTGCGACGTCGCAGTTCACCAGTGCGGGAAGTGCGACGGTGTTGCCGTAGACCAATGGAAGGGCTACGACGATAGACTATCATGCAAAGAACATAGATAAAAAACCACACAGTGTCGCTCTGGGTACACTGACTAGGTGTGACAGGCAAGATCTAAGTTAAAAATGAACCAATTCTCCACATAATGAGCAATAAACAGGTCTGCAAATGAGATGTGCAAACTCAAAGGAA
Source organism: Larix kaempferi (assembly GCA_027924585.1). NCBI lineage: Eukaryota > Viridiplantae > Streptophyta > Pinopsida > Pinales > Pinaceae > Larix > Larix kaempferi. Next base: position 4,538,875 of record BSBM01000104.1, read on the forward strand.
GCTAACCAGACTCTTCAAAGTGAAGATCTGATGGTGAAATCCACTTCAAGAAGGAAATGACAAAATAGTATGGCTTGGAAAGAAATCAACTGAAAATATCATTCAACTTGACAACTAGAAAGCAATGTAATTCCCCAGTAGAGTCGCCATATTTGTTTGACGGACAATCTACCAAGAGTAGACTCAAGGCATGATCTCCCTAGCTTAACGTAAGTCTGGAACAAATAGGACAGAACACAAAATACTTTCGTAGATCAAATAGAAGTGCAAATGGAAAGATAGATCGTTTACCTTGGATTTGCATCCCTTTCTCCTTCGTTGATCCAGTGCTCCATTCCATTGGCTAAGTCATTTACCTGGAAGGGACATCATTGTGCTTCTTCTAGGTTTTGAGAGGTCGTTGTAGGTTTCACTCATGCAGCCTGCGACATCGCACCTTTCTCCATTACAGGGTGCGACGAAGTCAATTAAATGGAAAAAATAGCTTCTTCGAGTTCATTCTCGAAGGTTGCCGACTTGGATCCCTATCCTTGACCTGTTGGGGGAGCTGGCCTTCGGTTCCTAACCTCTTGGAAGGATCCCCTATCTCTCTCCTACCATATCTCAACCTACCCTATCCATACCCTATCCACTTAGTCCTATATAAGTGAAGCTCTACCCCTCTCCAAAGGGAGGAAGTCTATGGTACTCTTATGCTGGTGAAATTAGCTTGGTAAATTAGCACTCTAGCTTGGGAGACATCTACTTTTCTCTAGGAGCTTTGGCATGGCTTGTCGGAAGGAGCTTGCAACGTTAAGGAAATGGTTGTATTCCTCTTTTCTGTTGTACTCTCCACTTTTCAATACAGTTAATACAATTTCTTTCCATAAATGTTGTCGCATTGATGATGTTTAGAGTTTTCCTCCTTAACTGTTAACTTAGATCTATCATATGAAATGTATACTTTCACTATTCTTGGTCTATTACATGTTCAACAGGGTATAGCCGTTTAATATCTGGCAGCGCTGGAGCATTGGATCAACGAAGGAGAAAGGGATCTGCAAATCCAAGGTAAACGATCTATCTTTCCATTTGCACTTCTATTTGATCTAGGAAAGTGTTTTGTGTTCTGTCCTATTTGTTCTAGACTTACGTTAAGCTAGTGAGATCAGGCCTTGAGTCCGCTCTCGGTAGATTGTCCATCAAACAAATCTGGCGACTCCACTGGGGAGGGGTAGAGCTTCACTTATATAGGACTAAGTGGATAGGGTAGGTTGAGATATGGTAGGAGAGAGATAGGGGACCGTTCCTAGAGGTTAGGAACCGAAGACCAGCTCCCCCAACAGGTCAGGGATAGGATCCAAGTCAGCAACCTTCGAGAATGAACTCGACGAAGCTATTTTTTCCATTTAACTAACTTCGTCGCACCCTATAATGGAGCAAGGTGCGACGTCGCAGGCTGCATGAGTGCATCCTGCGACGACCCTTCAAAACCTAGCAAAATCACAATGATGTCCCTTCCAAGTAAATGACTTAGCCAATGGAACTTCAAGGGTGTATACACTGAATCTAATGGTGGTAAGATTTTAGGTGTAACAATCGTCTCATTTCATCAAGTGTTGTAGCTACCAACACAGAAGATCATGAGAAGGCATCGCGAGTAAGAACAAAGGATAAAGTCTTCCATAATAGTGCTTTGAGGACAAAATATTTCTAAGGGGAAGGCAATACAATAGATAAATAATAATACAAGATAAATAATAGTTAGAAATTATAAATTATTTAAGTTAATTAAAAGACATGTCATTTCATGTGAAAAGACACAAGTAGACTTATTTATTTGGGTCACAATTGTATTGTAAAAACATATCTCATATCAATATTATATTATATCTTATTCTTATTCTATGGATTATTTATTTTACCTACACTGGAAGTTTTCTTAGTAACAAATCTTGATTGTTTCATAGACAAATTGGCCCAATATACATTGATAATAGTTGATCTTGGGGCTTCTTTGATGTTCTGGGCTTCCTTTCAAGATGTGGTGCTGGAGGACTCTGTTTTTTGAATGATAATATTTTTTTTAGGTTCAAGGGAAGTTGGGGGGGAAATAAGTTTGCTGAAATATTTGTTTTGAAATTGTTATTGAAGTTTGCTACTAAAAAAGGTGTATCCCATATACAAATTTTTGGTGTCTTTATGGTCATTATAAAATGGTTAAAGCAATAAAATAGAATGTTAAATTTGAATTTGAGGTCCATCTTTGATGAAGTACAACTTTTTCACCCTGTTTCTAGTATAATTTCCTTTTCTCATGTGTAGAGAACACAATCAAGAAGCAAGTTCATTTTCTAATACTAGCTGCTCCTTGAGTGGTGGTACTTGGTCAGTGCTGAAATCAAGAGAAGGGAATCTCTTGAAATATGTTTGACAGTTTCATGTTTGAGAAATCTATAGGTTTTATTATTTTAATCTTACAACGTGATATTGATGTATTGAGCTTATGGGAGTATGGGATGTAGCTCATTTTAAAGTCTCTTATGTATACATGTGAACTCCTTAAGTTATTTGACCTCCTTAAAAATATTAGTTGTATCTTGAAATTCAAATTAGTAAAGGATGAAGGTTAGTCCTTTTAACTCAACTATGCTGAAAAATGGGCAATTTAGGGACATCACTTATTAATGAAGGATTTGATTGATTGGGTTAGTTAGGACCCTTTGTATCGTTTAAATTATATATAGAGGCTGAGATGATAGATTAAGGTATCCAAGTTTATTATTTCAATTTATATTTGTTGTTGTTAGAGACTATTTCGAATTGCACTAGAGAGACATAGTTTTGTCTTTGTTTTTGAAATTTTTTGAATAATAAGAATAAGATTTGATTGAATTATTGTTTATGTAAGTGTTTTTATGGTTCTGGAAATCCCCTTGGGTAGGGCTCACGGAAGGTAAGGTGATAGGAATCCTCATTTTCATTTAATTTACATTATTGGATTTCAATTATGAATTTATACTTATGTAAAACAAAGTTGTGGTTAATATGTTAATATTGTATTTCCATTTACAACAATTTTTTCTTTCATACATTTCTATGATGATTTTTGCTTCATTTATATTATAATAGTCAATTCTTTCACTACTACATTTGGGGTCAAAATTCGACATTCAAATTAACATTTTTTTTAAATGTAAAAAATCAATGAAAAAGTGAAATCTATCTTTTTTATTTTATTTTATTTCCTTCATATTTTCCACTTGGAATCAACACATAACTATGCTTTAAATTACCGTTCCATGTTCCATATACAAAATATTTAGCATATACATGAACCTTACATCAATTGAACATTGCTTACACGATGTTTAAATAAATTTATTTTAATCAATAATTATTTCATACATTCGACGTGTTTGCTGATAAATTATTTTTTTGCACTGTAGAAAAGACAACCACACAAGAAAAATAACATTTTTTTTCCTTATGAGAAGTTAGGATTATGTGACATAATACTATAGTTAATTTTTTCTAACTATAATTGAAATTTTATTTGGTTAATTCGTTAATACCATTTGAATTTCCTATTTGTGAAATTCTTTGAATGTATTCGTATTGTATTAACTTAATGGGTTAAATATTTTGTTGGAATATAAAACTGTCAAATAACTCTAACTTGGGAATTGGTACATTTAACTGATTGACCTATATACAATATGTAATCAGTGAAGCATTGGTTCTCACCTTGGATGAATGAAATTATTCTATGCATATGAGCAATTGTGAAAAGCCATCTATGAGAATTCACCATAAATGTCCTGATATTGGTGATAGGAAATGATATTTCCCTTGCATCAAATACAAAGGCATCAAGCGAGGAATTAATAGGTCAACAACTAGGAAACATTGCTTAGAGCATGGGCACCTAGAAGAGAAACCGGATATCACCCCTTAGTAAGAAAGAAAAAGCATGTTTTTTCTTGTTTTTAAAAAGTGTTAAATGTTTTAATATTTAGATGCTAATTTTATTTATTTATTTGCAATTACAAAGATAAAAATGCCCATGATTGGAATTTGTAATGCTACAATTCATATTAGAGATGGTGAAGGTGATAGAATTGACATGATTCTATGGAAGAAAATGACATTTATATTATTAAGAATGAACAGATAAATAGGTTGCCCCATGACATCATTGTTTCCATGGATGAGAACACACACGTGGGTTAGATCTATGAATATATTCATGATGTACCTCTTATTTATAAGGCACAAAAACCTCTATACAAAGATTCAAAGAAAAGTATTTTCTCTACTATTTTGTTGTTGGTCAACTTGCATGCACTAAACAATATTTCAAGCACATGTATGGCATAGATCCTAAGGTATGCACGATGATTTTTTACATAAATATAAGATTTTGTCTTTTTTTTTATAATTAATATAATATATAGGCCTTTAATATCCACTATTCAATATATTAATCTATTTTTTCTTGTAGATTGTTAGGTGATATTCCCATACCACCATCAAATAATTTAACTTGCACATACTGATAATTGTGTTCCATTATAGAAATATATAGAAATGGAGTATCACAAAATTGATGCATGTCCTAATGATCATAATATATATTATGGACAACATGCAAAATTTTTGAAAGCCTTGATTGTGGACTTATGATATATTGAATTAATCAGGTAGTAAGTAAGGTTCTCTACAAGGTTCTTCATTATATCCCCATAATTTCACATTTCGAATGATTGTTCAGGTGACGGATTATCATGTATGGAAGAGAAGTGAAGATGGTTATATGTGAATGCCCAGAGATGGTTTTGCATTTAGGGTCAGCAAGGAGAGATGCCACATATTTTTAGAACATCATAATTTTAGACTTTCAAATCTAATGGTGTCAATCCATTTGGAGAGCTCATAATCCATTTACTTAGTTTGACTAGTTTTGGTTATAAACGATAACCTTCCTCCTTGGATGCCAATAAAGAGAGAGAACATAATGTTTTTTTTCAAAAGAATGGGTAGCATTTGTATTTATAAAGAGGCTATTGGAAATCCATATAGATGAAACAATATAGAATGTTCAAACTTTTTACAAAAGCTCTGCATTTTTTTTCAAAAACATAATAACTTGTCTTTGGATATGTTGATTACTTGTAGAGACTATGTTAGTCATGGCATATCTATAACTGTAATACCTAATGTACTTTACTAATAAAAACTTGCATGTAAACTACAAATATAAATCTAATAGACAAATTTGTGCCCATTTTGGGTCTCCTTCATCGCCACATCTTCTTTCACTTGGCTTTGTTCCTATTGTACTTTATGCTATTCATGAGAGATACCACTACTTCTTGGACTGTGTTCTCTTCAACTACATTCTCTTTCACTGAGCTTGTTGAGACTCATGGAAAACCCACAATAGATTGAGAGCTTTATGAAAAACCTGGAATGATCTTGTAATGCATATTGGAGTATGAGGACAATTTGTCATATTTTAAAGTCAAATCTTGAATCTTAGATTCCATATCTTCCTACTTTTAATATTTATTCTCAAGTATTCAATTGCTTTCTTAATATCCTCCAATTGGCTTGAAATTTTCCTTAATATTATCTTAATCTCAATTTTATTATATTTAGGGATTCCTCCCAGAGCAAGGCAGCTTGTCATTGCAAGGGATTGACTCTTTTCTTTTAAAAGTATCAAGGTTTCACCTAATGCTTGCTGAGAGGGTATAAGAGATATTAAGGGAGATAGAATAATTCTTGATATTTTCATAACAAAGGACATGCTAAACCGAACCCATTGGTCACCTTCGTTAATGATAGCCAACATAAACCAAGAGTAGAAATGTGAATACTTACCAATTACCACACATGGTGGAGCAACTTTGAGGAAGATGTATATGCATATATAACTTGTTGGGCATTGGTTGTCATTGATTTCAAGTGTTTGAATGAAGAGGATGTCAAGTGTTTGTATGTCATTCAATGTGAGGAGATTGCTGAGCATTGGTTATCATTGATGTCAAATGTTTGAATGAAGATCAAGATGCCAAGTGTTTGACTGTCATTCAATGTGAGGAGATTGTTGAGCATTGGTTATCATTGATGTCAAGTGTTTGACTGCATAGGATGTCAAGTGTTTGACTGTCGTCCAACGTCAAAGAGAACGTCAACTGATTCCATATGAGTCATTGATGTCAGCCTAAGTCAAAGTGGACACAACATTCCAACAATAGTATGAAGAAGCCACTTTGAGGTAGTCTATGTGCATGATAAAGAAATCATGAACACTAGAAGTATATGCGCAAATGATGAAGGTGACAGATATGTATGCAAATTTGGAGTATATCTAAAAGTGCATTCTTCCTGAAGATGTATATCAAGGATACAACACTCAAGTAACTTTGGAGTATATCTAAGAGTGCATCAAGGATACATCTTGCAGGTCAAGTTTGAAGAAGTACATAAAATGATGCATTGTGCAGATCGAGAAGATACTTCATGAAGATTCAGTTCAAGAAGAAACACAAGTAATGGATCCTACATCATGTGGCCCTTCCACAGAAATCAAGTCCACCAAGTCCTACTCTTGCATGCCAGCAAATTGAAGGAGTTGGTTGGACCATGGTACATATTCTCAAACATCCAAAAAGTTGGTTGAACAAATGGTGCAAGTATGCAAGCAAGCCTAATTAGCATTGCTTGGTTGATGGTTGGGAGTGCGCAGGAAGAAAGGAACAACAGATGGTCGGAAAATCCTGAAAATGCATAAGCATAGCCAATGCTTTCAGTAAGTGGAACACACACAAACTCCTAGAATGGTACAAGGATCAAATTTAATATATGCGCAAATTCCACAATTGATGAACAACAAGTGCGCAAGTCCCACAAGCGACTACAAGGCATAATTTAAAGTTCTACCAAATAGAAGTCGAAGTATGTACAGGTTATCAAAAGTATCTATACACCAAGGGCTCATCACTCAAATGCAATGATGAAGCATGAGTCATAATCTCACTAAGCAAAAGTTGGAGAATGCGCAGATTATGCAAAGTATTGATGTCATAAGGGCACATTACCCACAAGGGTTGGTATATCACAAGTCTTGATCATGTCACCAAGACAAAGTAGAAGATTGCGCACGCACCATAAGGAAATGGTACATTAAAATCACAATGGAGGACCTTGAGGGTGCTTGATACATCTAAGATGACACATCAATAACGCAGATGATGACACATCAATAATGCAGATGATGACACATGGCATATGCACAATCCGTGAAGTATGGAAGAAGGGATTCCACAACCAAATTGCGAACATACAATCCATGTGGGACATGTATAAATAGAGATGAAAGTTGAAGATTTGAAGTAAGCTTGGAAGCAAGAACACAAGTGTTTTTGTGTAAAATTTTTAGTTTGTTTTTCGAGGCATAAAGGGACTCTTGGACAGAATATATGATCTAGCAAAGAGCCGAATGCGCACATGCAGCATAATGAAGTTTTGATGGTGTGTAGAATGATGCTGTAGACATGTGACAATTGCACAAACACCGAAATGAAGACATACTGAAGAATGCGCAGGTGATAGATATCTCAAAGGACAGTTATGCAATTGGCACATCGATAGTCACAAATGTTGTAAAGATAGAAGAGTAGAGACATAACCGGTGTTTATCAGATATTGCGCAGATGTCTAGCTGATGTATAAGAACATAAGTGAAAGTTTGTGAAGTTGTAGACTTCATCTAATGCACAACAACATAACAACAACAAAACTTGACATGCACATCATGATGTAGATGATATCAGACAAGTGCATTAAATTGAATAGAACAACTATGTGATGCATAAGATGTCGCATATTATTTGAGTAACTGTAACACTTTATCATAACTACACATCTAAATGTGCGCAGTTCCATATGTTACTGGTGATTCATTTTGACCAACAAACTATCAATAGAAAGCACAGTATCAGTTGAAATTTGCAGTCACGTAGATGAGAACGCAAATCAGAAGCGTAGACTGCATATTCAACAGAGAACATAATACAAGAAGTAAGTCATCAGCACCAGTGTGAGTTGAGAGGAATGATAAGTCAAGTGATGTATGCATTGTAGTGACAGACTACATTCTACATACGAAGGTAATGCACAACAAAATCATCATCAGAAGACCTGAAGAAGTGCGTAGAGTTGAAGATTAGAAAGACAGTAGAATATTTTGGACATCAGGGCAGTTGGATGGGGCAAGGAGCCAAGGATTTGGAGCTTCCTTCAGGTTGGTGCCTGTAAAAAAACAAGGAGACAGGGAGTCGCAACTTCCTTCAGATTGGTGCCTATAAAACAAAGCGACAATGGTTTGGTTCCTCCTTCTAGTTGGTGCTAGAGAAAACATAGGGGGTTGGTGCCTCCTTCCAGTTGGTGATGGTAAACACAGGAAGTTGATTCTTCCTTGAATGTATTCTTTATCACTATAAAGAAGCATTATGTGGTTTTCACCCTTTTGTGTTTACACGCAAAAATACTGTGTCTTATGTGTTGATGATGTAGTGCTTATATGTGTGAATGTTTATTTACTAATGCATAACAAAAGATAAATATTAAGTAAGGAATAATCTATTTTAAAGAAGGTAAAATATGCTAATAACTGCGCTAATACTGATTCACCCCCCCTCTCAATATTAAATCGATTCCAACATAAATATGGATTAATTCTATTTGGTCTCTTTTCCAAGCAAAGTGTATTCTTCAGAGGTGCCAAAATATACACATAGAGTCTTCTATATTAGGTGCATACCCTTCACCCTTAAACTACATGAAGGAAAAAGAGCTAAACCCCATTTCAAATATCCCTCCTTCACTTCGTGTAGGATTTATTGATGGATTAAATTCCAAACCCAACACGGCTAGAAGGGAGAATAAGAAATGAAGGGAGATACGAGGGAGGTTCAATCCCTTGTTTCCATTAAGTATTTCCTTTTGACACATGGAATTTTGAGTGGCACAAATTCCATGCATATTTTGAGGGGATTAATCCTACACTTAACTTATATTGGTTCATCAACTTAATCATTAAGGGATCCATAGAGGCTTGGCGGGTCCCCCCATTTTTGACTACTTGACCTTTTTCGAATGTCGAAGCTTGGTTTTCCAATCAATTTTCTTAATTGTTGTTTGATCAATGAAAGTGAAGAAATTGATATGAATCTAGGGAGTTAATCATACCTTGTATTCTTTGTATCATTTGACTGAGAGTTGAGTATTCTTCATGTTGTCACTTTCTCACTGGGCCTATGATCAAGGAGGATTATCCAAGGATGAGAGTTGACTTGATGTTCTCGGTATTGAGAATTGATACTACAAGGAGTAGGGTGTGTATCTCTGCTTGGTTATAGGTTATTCTCCATAGTCCCCAAGGAAACCTTATTTATGTGTTTCATTTGGGGCCGAGGAGAACCTCTCCAACACCTACCACCCTTGGGTTTCCTTTTGATGCTCCATAAAAAAATCTTGTGTTGCTTATGCTCTTTTAACCAATTTCTAAATTCTTCCATTTCATATTTTAATTTCCATTGCTTCCCTAAAATTATTTTTTTGAGAAATAATTTGGTTTGAAGGCGGATTCCTTGTATAAGGTCTTAAACTCATGTCTTCTCTTTCACATAACAATTTTCTACTTTTTAACTAGCTTATGGGTGGATGACTTAAATATTCATTCATTAACTCTTTCTCTCTCTCTCTCTCTCTCTCTCTCTTCGCTATTTTTCATGGTGTATACAACTCTAATATGAATATGGCTCTACCAAATATTCCAACATAGATATTTGGGGAGAGATTTCCACACATGAGTAAAGATCTGCTTCTTGTTCAACGAGACAAGATAGAAGGCTTTCCATTGGATAAATATATCACTCTAAATAGGTTGTCAAATAAATTTACCAAGCTCTTCAAGATCTAGGTTCCAACCTTGTCGAGTGTAGGGACATTCTTAAAATAGGTGGAATAAAGTTTATTCTACTTCTCTACACATGAAGCACCATAATGGCCCTTCTATACCCCTTTTCTTAAATTGTTAACTATTAGTGAATTCCCATGCTAATATCCAACGTAGTGTATTTATTTTTGGGAGCTTGCCTCTATGCCAAATTTTTTTCCACATTATTGATGTTGGAGGAAGTCGAAGCTTTCTTAATAAGGCCTTATATGCATCCCTCACAATGAATTTTCCCACTCCATCTCCCCATCCCCTTTGGTCTCTTGAGGCATTTCTAATTGGTGTAGATCCTTTTAAAATTTCTCATATATCGAAGTAAAGAGTGGATAAGTGATCAAGTAATTCTAACTATTTTAGCATACCCATTTACCAACAGTTTTTGAATCAAAGATATCCTATAGTGTCTTGTACCCATTTCTATTGAGACAATGATTGAGGTCATACAAATTAACCATAGAGGACATAGGATCTTTCCCTATGATGCCATCATTTCAAATGATGTTGTTTTTTCCATTTCCCAAAATCCAAGTGGTGCTTTCTTGTCCTATCTCAACTAAATATTTGCATAAGTTACAAACGGTCGATCCTCCTCTCTCTGCTAGTTATTTTACTATGCAATGCTTCCTAGGGAGACCAAAGTATTTATTCCTTAATATTGTTTTCCACCATTCCTGTTCACCTAAAACTATTTTCCAAAGAATATTCCCCCCTAAGGCTCGTTTCATTAGCTTTGGATATTTTAAGCCTAAAACTCCATTTTTGGGAAAGCATAAATGATATTTCTTAGAGCTAGATTTACCTCCCCAACATAAAAACCTTAGCATTTTCTAAGTTATTTTATTCATTACAGAAATTAGTACTACCATGCATGGGCATTGGAAAATAGGCAAAGAACTACCATGCATGGGCATTGGAAAATAGGCAAAGAAGATAAAATGAATTTCACTAGTACGAGCTTTCCAAATATGTTTAACCATGAAGAACGCCAATCCTACTCTTAGAATTTATCTTTTGAATGATTGGCTCCCAATATACCGTTTTGGGATGTTTCTTTGTGGGAAACCAAGAATGTGTGAGATCATTTGTAACAAACCTGCCGACATGTTCCATCTCAATATTTGACTTTTTCCATTGTTTTTATCCACCTGATGCTTCAGTAAATAGATTTAATGTTCTTTTAAATCTCTAAGAAATTACTGTTGATGCTCCGTCCAACAACAAGGTGTCATTTCTAAATTGAGCATGATTAATTGACCTAACCCTTATTGTAATTCTTCCATTTTTAGCTTTCAACTTCAAATTTATGATAAATTATGTTGGTATTAATTGTTCCAGGTATTTATTTTTAAGAATGATTTTTTTATAAGAACAAGTAAGAGTTTTTATATTGAAGGGTGGGATAAAACCATAAAGATTAGAAACCACAAAAATGGCTCATGGCTAGAGATCCGAAGTACTTTATGTTCCTCAAGAAACTAGAACTAGCGTGATACATCTATCCTATCATGCCTAGAAAGTTTGTAACTACAACTATACTTCCTTACAAATTGCTTGAGCAAAAAGTCAAGAAAAAAAATTGACTATCATCATTTCAGCTTCAGGGGACTTGGATTCCAGACTTCAGTTTTGGAGGGCGAGAGATGGAATCGAGCATGTATGCATTGTACTTCCATAGGAGGATATCTAATTCCATTTCCAAGTGTGAAACTCACTCTTCCAATTCTTCCATGCTCAAGATTTCCAATTAATACTGGGTGTCCCCTCGGTTAGCTAGCAACTCTTTCTCTTCCGTCTCCTTCCACTTTTCAATTCCCCAATCCAGTAAGAGAATGTCCATTCTAAGGGCATGGATTCGATGCTTCATATGATTTTGACTTGCTTTGACCCTCTCGAGGTCGTGATAAATACACAATTATTCATACTTACTCTATCATGTGCTCTATATCCTCGTTGAATTTTGCAGCCTATCTAAGCACTTAATTCAAAAATGCTTCTCTCAAGGTCTTTATAATTTCCATAATTCAAAAATGTAATCTTGCAAGCATGATATTTTTCAGAGGAGTGTTATGGATTCGAGATTCACCTATGGTGATCACCTCTAAGATACCTTTTTGGGGTAGAATTTCTAGAACTTGAAATAGGGTGAGAAACTCTGCTGCATTATTGGTGTTTTGTCCTAGGCCCCAAGCATATTGTTCTTTCATATTCCCCCTGGGATTCAATTAGAATCCCCCCACTCCTGCTTCTCTTATTTATTTTCAAGAATGTTCAAAACATACTAGATCATTTTTTGATTTTGTTCCATGTTTTGCATGTACAAGGAATTAATTATTTGTATTATCAAATGACTAGGTAAGAAACAAGTTAGAGATATGGATCTATGTTTGAGCCTCTTATTGATGAAATTTTAAAGTTACAGACTGACATCAATAAGTATGATATGTCAAACACAATTTCAATTTTTGTGGAATACCTACATGGAGAATTCATGATGCATTGTGGCTAACACATTTTTGTGGTATGTAAATTGCAATTTAACTCTATTCTTTATTAATTCATGTATTTGTTTGAATATTTTTTTATTTCTATTAAATTATTCTATATCTTTCAGGGGTTCAAACAAAGGGTAAATATGCATGTCTAGTATGTGGTCCCAAAATAATATCTAGATGTTAAGAATTTTAGGAAAGGAGGTGTATCATGCATATATGCATTTCCTCCCTAGGAACCATAGGTATCGAACTACCAAAAAATATATTTGATGGGTAGGAAGAGATCGGAAAAACACCATGAAGAATGATGCGTCAACTATGGAAAAAGACAATTGAGAAGAAACATGGTACGCATTTGGTTTTAGTTACACCCATATTCGTTACTTAATCTAGTTTTATATCTTTATATTTAGTTTGATAAAAAATCTATTTCCGTTTAAGTTTCCCAAATGTTGTAAGGGTGGGGATTCCATGACATTTTTGCAATTCACACAGTAAGGCGTCATCAACATACAACATGCAGTGCACCGAAGACATCCTCAATAGATCCAATAAGAAATATGAGTCCATAAATGATAAGGAATAGTCAAAAGACATGACCTCATGACCTAACCTCTTTTCAAGTGCGCAGCTTCACATATTACCTGTTATGTCCCCGCACAACCTTGCACAAATTTTCCTTTGATATCCATGCGATTGTTAAAATGACGGGATCTCAACCACCATATACACATTAAAGGCTCATAAAATCCCATCACCAACACAAATTCAAACTTGTCTTCTCAACATGATGGATTGGCATTCAATATCCCCCATTGTGTACCTTGAAGCTAGTTCATGAGGTGATGGGGTTCACACTTGGATCTAGTTGTTTCTTGGCCACCTCTTGGCCTATACAAGGAATCCATGGATATGCATATTAGGAGATAAACCAAGAGTAAGGTTATGCTGCAAAAATCGTATTGGAGCTTCCTCATATCCCATCTCTTTCATATTTGTTGGCATTCTCCAAGCTCTCTTTCCTCCTTCAAGGGGAAAGTGCTTCTATCCATTGGGTCTTTTAGCTATCTAGCATTTAGTATGGACAAAATAGGCCTCTCTAAGGGAGATTGTTGGATTCCCTTTGAAGCCTTCACCTCCTAGGTGAAACTACATGTATTTGCTTGACCATTGGGAAATCTAAAGTGGTTCATGCATTGGTTCTTTGTTGTGGTTTGCACCCTCTTGTTCCCTTTTATCATTTCAAGTTATTTTTGTTTTTATTTTGTTCTATTTCACTAATAAAGCCTTATAGGATATACTTTGGGGTTATCACACTTGCTTTCTGTTTCTAAATATTGGGCCTAGTCAACAACCTCAAGGGATTTCACCCAAAGTGGGAGAGGTTGCACACCTTTGTGCATAATTTTCCACAACAATATTTTTGGGGACTCCACTTCATTTTGGTCCATTTTATCTTAACTAGTTTGTTAATTGTTAGGTAGATAGTTTCTAGTATATTGTCCTTTGTAGGTGAAGAGTTTCGTACCCTTCATTCCATAAATTCGGCCTCCTCTTGGCTGTAATAGCTATTTCAACAGTCGAATGGATCTTGGCACCCTGACCGTGTTGTCTATGCATATAATCCTTCGACAGTCACACTGCCGATGTAGTTTAACAGACTTCTTCCTGCACAGTTTGTCTCTCATTGAATGTGCAACCTCTTGACATTTTAATCGCACTACTGTGCACCAGTGAGTGTTTTCTTCACACTACTGTGCATCTGTCTCTTCTTTTTGCATGCTACTACTCATTCTATTTTTTTTTATCAGTTTTTCATAATCATGCAACCCCAATGGATGCTCACTATTGAACTAGAACTAATTAACTTGCAATAGTTACATGTTTCTATAGTAATTATCTCACTTATACTAAGATTAGGGAGTAAAGAGTCCATCTCTCTTAAAATCTACTTAGTTAACCAACCTTGAGGCTTTCAACGGGCTTCTAATTGTTATCACTAGTATTCAAGACATCTTATGTTCTTTGTTTACTTAGCATGTTTTTAGGCTAAAGTAGTGTAGAACGCACTTGTTTCACATAAGCAAGGACCTAAAGACTCATATATAACCAAGTATGCTCTTTAACTCGCACTTCTTATGAGCTTGGTGAATCAGAAAGGGGTGAGAAGTGTGAAATACCTCCATGATTGCACACTTTTATTTGATTAGAACTTTATTTTTGCAAAGCACCATTAACATCTTTTAGAGTTAAAAGTTGAATCTCCATTTGCATTTACTTTATACTCTTAGTGAATTTGCAACAATCATTTTTCTTACCTCACATGTGTTTGCATCACTAGCATACACCAAGGGACCTAAAATCTCTTTCATTCCAAGTATGCTCTCCACCTCGCACTTCTTGTGAGCTTGGTGAATAAAAAAAGAAGGGAATTACGAAATACCTCCCTTACACTCATTAAGTGAATTTGGACCCCTAAATTCAAAAATTGTAAATTTCCAACCAACTAAAATCCTCCATAGGAGGTCACAAACAATATTTTTGTTAGGTAGGATTGATTGGGCTAGGAATCCATTAATTTCCACCAATCTAGTTTGATTGGTTGTTTTGAAACATAGCATTGTTGGCTTATAGGCTACTATCAAAATATCATTCTTAGCAAGCGTTATAATAAAAGTCGGATAAGAAGTGCGTCATGCATAAGGAGGTCAAAGATGAGGCATAGTTTCCCTACCCTCTCCAAAGAGACACTTAGCTTTTTGTGGAGGCGACACTATACCTTCTGTTAGTACTGGAATTGTACCTTAGACTTTACCTTTTCTTTTCATTTTGTTTTCTTTTGAAGCCCTTAAATGTTTGATTTGAGTCTTTTGAAGTGTATTTGATTCCATATTACCTCACACCCCTTAGGTTGGTTTTAATGTGTTTCTTTTTGTTAATGAGTTTAACTTGGCTCTTATTTTTTTCCTTGAAAAAAAAGCGTAATTTTATTTCATCTTGAGAGTACAAAATTACATTGGATCTTCAACACTCTTGAAGAGTGAAAATGTTGCTAAGCAGTACCAATAAATGCTGTGAGTCTTCCACAATCTAGAAGCAGCTTTTCAGCTTCATACAAATAATAAGCAGGTACCAAGACACCTCAGAAACCTACTTCTAAAAACCTAATACATGGCATCCATGAATGGCTTAAATATAATGGAGAAACCAGCAGAAAGTGTTGCAAAAAAAAAAGATAGAAACAAGGGAAAAAACAATTCCATAAACGCATGAGAAGAAGGCAGAGCCACTAGCTTCTGCAAAAAAAACCCCAGTCCGTCGTGGATGGATCATTCCTCAACAGCCCACAGGAAGTCGATAAAAAGGCTCCCCTTGACAAGGAAGCAGCCGCTGCTGCCTCAGAAGAGTTTCCTGCAGCCGTGCTAAACCAAACTCCCACGTACCAGCTTCGATCCAGAGAAAAGAAAGCCCCAGCGCACGGATTCCTCACTATTTCCACCGTTGACAATGAGGAGATTGGAGCCTGCATGCTCTACAGACCTCTACTGCCACGGTTGTCACGCAACCAAGAAACCCCAGCCCCGGATCTGCTCCCTTCTTTACAAAAACCACCGCCGCCTCCATTGGGGCACAGGAGAAGTCCGCTGCCCAATGGGTCGCCGCGCAAAGGCGCCGCCACCGATAAAAAATGAAATATGAAACCATCTGAATACACCTTCTGTCGGCTAATGACAGAAGGAAACACAAGAGAGAAGGAGGAAGGCAGCCATGGAAGGATCCATGGCCGCCAAAAGCATCTTGAATGCCGACCTTCAAAACCCTAGTTGCAGAGAGGAAAAATCCAACCGACCTAAAAATCAAATAATGATACTCCACCTTAGATTGGCTCTTATATTTTAAGCAATACCTTCTAATGGTCTAATATCATTAAATTTCTCACGGATTTGAACTTTATTTTATGAGATTTGTCTAAAGTTTGATGAATTTTCAAACTTGAAGCATTCCAACAACGAATTGTAAAGATGTTGTATATGTTTATGATGCCAGAATGTATTAAAGCAGTGAAATTTTAAATTTTACGGTTAATCAAGCAATAAGGTGATTTAATGATGTTTGGGAGCATGATTTATATTCATGAAATGCTCATAATACATGACCGCTTCATGAATTGATATGACATCACTTAGTTTGAAATATCATGAATTGGTGTGCCTAAGATTTATTAACTACCCAAGTTCAGCCATAATTGTTTGAATTTAAATGCAGACTTTCATGCCATTTGGAGCTAATTTCTTGTCGAGTTCGTTTTAGTTCATATCAGCAGGTGTTTACTCCAGTTAACTGCCACCGAAATGAAGAAGGAAAGTGGCCAATTACATAGAGTCGAACTTGAAAACTTGGAATGGGATAAAACATTGTTGCATTGTGTTTAGAAGCTCATAAGGTTGCAAGATATAAGGTAAATATTTTAGCAAAGCAAGCACAAATTTTCATTGGATTTCTGCTAAAGAGTTTGAAAAGTGTTGCAGAATCATTTGATAGCATACATATATCTATTTTAGTCATTCACTTCAAGCTTAGTTTCTGAACAGTTGGAAATGGATTTTTGAAAAAAAAAATAGGTTTTTGTTCATCACGGACCTATTCATAAAAAAATATCTCGGAATTTAAACAACTATCACCGATTAGCAAATACATGTAGTTATTTCAGGCTATTTTTTCCCATAAATTTACCAAATTTCCCTTTTATAAAAACGTTTAGTTAAAAGGATCATCTCCAGGTTTGAGCCAACTCGCAGTTTTTAGTTCATTCACATGGTACAATCATCAACAATGGAGTGATAGTCAAAGACTTGAAATGATTCGAATGTTTTTGCTTGATCAAGGTGAACAAGTGTCATAAAAATATTACAACTAGAATGTGTTCACAGAGTCAATCTTAATATATTTAGACTATAATTATCAATGTAAATATTCGTTTACTATTTTGAGTACAATTGATCCTAAAGTTTTGGATATGAAAACTGATTTTGGTCCTCTGTTTAATTATAAATGTAACAATCCAAATAGAGAAGGGGATTGGTGATTGAGAGGGCTGAGAAAGTGAATTTTTGGGTCTACAACAAAGTGACTTCGGACTACTGTAAGAATGATCTTAAGACTATTTTAAAGATGAATTATCTATACATGAGCCAGCTTAGCTTTTAATAAATTGTAAATGCATGCCAATGTGTTTGGTCTATTTCTGTTTGTGAATTCATGTGTGATGAAGTTTTTATCATTCATGCCCATATTCAGTCTATGTATTTACATATTCTTTACTCAAAAAGTATTTATGTTTAAAATGCTCTAAAAACCTGGTATATGAATACAATTTGTATTTTATATATCTAATGTTAGCTTGGTTCAGTTTGTACACTTACTTCACCTTTTCTCGTCTTTTTAATTAGTTTATTCTAGATCTCAAGTTTGTTGTAATATTCCTGTCATATTTATTGGACTCTTGACCCATCCATATTTTTCCAAACCTAAAACCAAAAACATACAATCTTTAAATTACAAATTCCAACTTTGAGATGCGTGGGATTTGTACCTTTGTGGTCTAGTACAAACTCCAGTACAAACACCGCCCAGACAAAACCACTTATCCACACTTGACACAAGGTATCTTAGTGGCCAAACATAGGACGTTGCCAAGGATCAATTGTGAGTGCAATTGACTCCTGAAGTCAGATATTTCTATTGAGAAGTGTTTCCAGTCCTTCCGGAACATAGCGGTATAATTGAATCTTTGTTACCTTCACTAGTTGACAATTGGTGAGTGGATCCCATTGTCACCATCAATTGTGATTTTGGAAGCCCTAATTACATTTGAGAGGAAGGACGTTAAGTCTTCGAGGGAATTTATACTTATTTTTCTTTTTAAATTCAAGTTCACTAACTTATAATTAAAAAGAAACTCCATGTGGTGACTCTTGCACTAAACCGACATTGCACATATCACTCACTGTTGCACCATATTGCATCTGTTGTGGTTGGCATATTTTTGCATTTGTTCAAATTGTGTTTATTTTCACCATAATATCACTTGACACCAATATTTCACCATTGAGGAGAAGAAAAACAACCTAAGGAAGTCCCGATGACTACAAGGCCTATCCCCTCTCTCGAGGGGTGTTTTTCCACTTTCTCCCTGTGGTTCGCGTGGGAGATACTCTAGCCGGGGCCAATCCTAGGACACATTGGTAGGATCATCAGAGCAAGGCCACTCCTTGCTTGATTCATTTTTTCCTCTCGGAGAAAGCATTGATCCTTCTTCTTACTCCACTGGTGGAAGAGGCAATGCCCCCTCTCCTCCCCCTCTTGGAAGAGGCTCTCCTTTGTTTTCTCCCCTAGGAGATCGTTTGGACAATTTTGATCCCTCCTCTCTAGTAAGAGGTCACTCTTTATTTTTAACACCACCTCGGTCTCCACCTCACGAAAACCACACATATCATTCAATGTCAGGACATACTGCCAACTTACCTTTCATTGCTAGCCTCAATCTCCCAAATTTGGCCAAATTGATCAATGACCCTATCGTGCATGATCCAACATGGCCAACTATGCTGGATAGGCTTCCCTCCGATATACCTAAATTTGAAGGGAATCAAGGATATGACCCCTCCAACCATGTCATGTCCGTTCACTTATGGTGTTCCTCCAACAACATAGTGGAAGACTCAGTGAAGCTTCACCTCTTTTAGCACACCCTCACCGAGACGACAACCAAATGGTATGTGAACTTACCAGGATCAATCCATGCCACCTTTGTGACCTTGGATACCACATTTATCACATAATTCCAGCTTCCTATTCACCATGACATTGGCCTCAAAATTCTCATAGAATTTTGTCAGAACAGATCTACATACATCCTGGACCATATCCATGAGTGGTGTAGATGTCGAACATTGTGAAAATCGAGATGCAATCCCCATTCTTGTTGGATTGGTTCATCAAGTCACTCAAACCGTCCATTTCAAAATATGTGGCCACATCTATGAAACAAAATGAGGAAGAGGCCATCCTAAAGGCCCAACATTTCAATATTATCTATGAACAATCCATGTATTTATACACTATCCTTCCTGATAACCCTTGGCATCGGTTATTGAATCCTACACCTGCGGGTTTGTCACATTCGACAGATGGGATTATTGGGTCCATTTCCCACTAAGGAAAGGTTCCCCTCCCTCCTACATCTATGTCATTCAATATGGAACCGTTGTACCCATCCATCCCTACCGTTTCAACACCCTCTCCTCCTGTACCAAATCCTCTACTTGTTCAGTTACAATATGGACCCTATAGTATTTCTTATCCCAATGCAATCCAAGCATCTACGATACCTAAACTGCAAATGGCACAAGCCCTCCTACATCCACATCCTATGGAGTGCAAACTACATTTATCCCACTGCCGAGGTACAACCCTTATTACTTGTTTCCATTTCCTACTGGTTACACCCCCACACCTCATATGGGGGTAAATCTAGTTCAACCTTCTTTCGCACAACTGACCCAACAGTTTGAGCAGTTGAATGTAGAAAATCCCTAGAACCCTCAAAATAAGGGGAAGAAGTAGGGAAAGAAAAAATAGAACCAGGAGCAGGGGCAAGGGGAAAACTCCCCTCCCTAGTAGAACCAGAACCAAGGAAACCCAAACGCAGTGGCCAATAATTGCCCCAAGCAAGGGAAGAAGTAAAACCTGAGGACCAATTACTCCTGCTCCATTTACGAAGAATATGGTCACTTCAATCACCATTTCCCTCTTATATCTGATTGCCAAAAATTGGTGGAATCCAAGAAGAAGACATTGGTAAATACCCCTAAGGTCCCTAAACCTACACAACCCAAAATTGATGTATTACAACAACCCTTTTCCAATCAAGTGGTCATTAATCAACAACAGGAACCCTGTCCCTCCGACGACGACTCCTTCTAGAACATCTATACTCAGGATGTCAACCTTCAGACTAGAGCCAAAGGTTATGATAGGCTTGAAACCCCCCAAGTGGATGATGTACCTATCCCCTCAGGGGTCCCTTTGAAGATACCATGACCAAGTGGTTAACAACTCCCACAGATCCCCAAGGTCCCACTTTGGTGCACCTGTAATAACCCTCATATGAATTCTACCTACAAATACAATATTGTGAATGACTTGGCTCAGTCACCCATTGTGATGTACATATTAGAATTGCTACAGTATTTCCCCACTCACTGGAAGGAATTACTTAATGCACTTGGTGCCATCGACCTTTCCGAATCACACCTCATGACGTTTTATCTCAACAAAGTTGAAATGCGACTACCCTTGTCAGTCGCATTCCAATTCCTCGTTACGATAAAAAACATAATGATTCATCGATGAAGGCACATCCACATGCGTCATGTTCTCTAATGTTTGGAAATGATTGGGTTCACCTAAGTTAGTCCCCTCATCTATCGTTCTCCGCGTATACGAAGAGAGACCATACCAACCCTGGGGATTGTACCGAAATGTCCCTATCGAGCTGGGGGAAATATGGTCATGATCAATATTAAAGTAGTTGATGCCCGACTTGACTACAATATCCTTTTGAGTCGTATTTACATGTACGCCATGAATGTGGTCACTTATTATGTATTCCACATCATGATGTCCCCTTTAATGGGAAAATAGTTACCCTTGACCAACTCAGCTACTATGACTCCAATACCAACACCAATCCCAACAGTGTCCTTCCCACTTTCACTGGGACAAGTCAACTCCCTTATGTTGACATTAACCCAAGGATGTACAAGGACTCCAAATTGATAGGAGTGTACTTTAGGCCACCAATTGAGATCCCCGCATCCACTGATGGCCTTATGTGCACAGTTTTCACCGTTGAAAATGTGCCCACATCCCCCTTGGCATCATCATCAACACCTCCTCTAATTCATGGCGTTTAGCAAACATTGAGTCCATCGACACCTCCTATCTTCCAAATCCCATTCTTGTACACCCCCTCAGGAGTGCAAGGGACACCAGTGATGGCTTAGTTGAATATACCTGGGTTAAACTTGGGTATACTTGTTTGGTACCTTACACCACAATACATTGATATGGATTCAAAACCTGTCTTTGACTATTATTTTGTCCTTGTATAGACTATTTCCTCTTCTAGGACGATCAAACCATCTGTACCGCAAGTCAAACCTATGACATCCACGACTAAACCAACACCAAAAATCACTAAACCCAGATATGGGAGAATGAGACAACCTAAGTTAAAATTCCCCCTCATACCCAATCCAGCTCCTGAATCATCATCAGAGGTCTCTAAGCCTAAAGCAAAGGGAATCGACCAATAATGGTTAAAATTCCCAATAATGACCAATACTCCTACACAGAGGGTCACTCCTCCATGTTCTCCTTGCGGGAAACAAGGAAATCTGACCAACCTATTCCCCACCTTGTCGGAGCTCAGGAATCTTCTCAACACCATTGTTAGTGTGACACAAGCTCCACTGATAGTAGCAAGGGGCACATAATCTTCTCCCACACCTAATTCCAAATCGTTGTGTACCGATCACTCATGTTTAATTTGTTCCCAGTTTTGTCATTACACACACCATTTTCCTTACCTCCTTCTATTTTGGGATGCTTTGTTGACCATAGACCTTACTCAACTGTTGGAAGAGAACCCTCTCCCTTTGCCACCAGAAGCATTTTCTATCGACGTCGTTACGACAACGACCCCTATTCCTATAACAAGCTCCTCCGTGACTCCTGAATGGGACGAGTCACTACCCGACCAACAGTTGCTCCTTCATCAACCTCAAAGTCCCACCATCGCTATCAATCATACCTACGCTACTCTACCATATCGGTCATGTAGGTTGAATACTCATGGGATGAACTCCATAATAGGTCATCATTTTTCCATACTTAGAACCCCCCACTCATTTTAGTGTCTCAACAATATACCATTGAATCCAAGGATTTTATACCTCCTAGTCATATCGTTGGTTCAAAAACCACATTCCATCCCCCGATGCTTTTGAAGATGGTCATTAGGATTCATCATATCTAAGGAAGGCATCACCACCGACCCATCAAATTTCAAGCCATCCTTGAGTTACTGCCCCTACGAACACGACACTAGTTGCAAAGCATCTAGGGAAAGGCCAATTTCCTACAACGTTTCGTCTCCCATTACGCCACTCACACACACAGTTTTTTTCATCTGATAAGGAAAGACATCTCTTTCAAATAGGATGACCATGCGAACATATTCTTCAATGCAATGGCTTTGGAACCCCTCATCTCACCTTCAGATTTTGATAAATATTTCATCCTTTATACCTCGGCGTCAGCTTCTACTGTTGCAAGTGTTTTGGTCCAATAGTCTGGGTCATAATGAACATGTCTATTATAGGTCAAATCTGCACTTCTCCATCCGTGATCACATTATGCTGTCGATCACACAAAAGGACAACATGGATTGAAGAGCTAGATTGCCCTGGATGATGTATGGACTGAACCTACCCTCTTCAGCTGGGAATTTTCCTGATTTACCCGATCTTTTGACATGTGTGCTACTATGTAGGCAGAATACTAGCGCACATTTGCTAGTATTCCCTGCTTTGCTCAAGTGAAACTAGCGCACACCTTGGAAAAGCTACAGGCGCTTGTTGCAAAACACAAAAGTTGCATCCTGTGCGCTACTATGCCCTGAGAAACTCGTGCACATCTTAAGATGAAATCAAAAATATATTAATTTGACGAATTGGGATTAGATAAAGTTGGTTCTGCAACTTCCCCAACCTCCCAATTCAACTACCTCTCGATCTAAACTTCCTACCTTGTCCCATAAATACAAGGAGGATCCATGAGAGAGGCATTGAGAAAGTATGCATTAAGGGTTGTTACGCTGGAGGAAAGTTCCAAATCATTGTGAAGAGCAGGAGCCCAGGACTCGGTTGCAGAAACATCTTGACACGTCAGGTATATTGTACTAATTTCATGTTTATTTGACAATAAAAAGGTCGAAATACCCTTCTTGTCCCAAATCAAATGTCTATTAGATTGTATGTCTATTTGGTGTAATATTTGATTATATTTGATGTTAAATTACTTTCTGTTTTCATCATCTTTATCTATAGTCAAGATACGCTGAGGAAGGTATCATTTGTATTGCAGGTTCATTAAGTGGGAGATCAAGTGGGAGATCAAGTGAAAGCTAGGACTAGTCGTCGAGTAAAGGTATGTCTTTCGATATCTCGATCTCTGTCATTTGTAAGAACTAGTTGTAATGCAATTAATGTATTTACCTGTCAACCCCGCCCAGTTGGTAGTGTCCATCTCCTCACTATAAGGTAGAAATCATGAACAACAGACTGGCGACTCCGCTGGGGAGTAACCGGTAGTTATTCTTCTCTAGGAGACTTAGTTTTGGTTTTCTTCCAGCCCTTTTTTCAGTTTTTGATTCTTTGAGAGGTCTTTTAGGTCTGTGTTTATTGTTCCTTGTTGCTTGATTCATCTCAGTTGGCTGTTGCAAATCCTGTTTCTGTCTTTTTGACATGTGTGTGCTGGTCTTCCCTAGTAACAGTAACGCATATCTCCTGATGGGCGCTTCTCTTTACATTGCACAGTAGTGCACATATCATAGTGTGCACTGGTTTCTGCACTGCACAGTAGTTCATTTTCCTGTAGTGTCCATTTTTTGGTTAGGGTTTGATTTTTAGTGGTTTGTTTCCACTTCCAGCCTGTTGCTTTGCCTTCTTGACTGACCCCTAAGACTTCAATGTCTCTTTTGAGTCTTGCTGGCCTCTCTTGAGTCTTTTTAGTTAGTTTGATTGCTTGTGTACTTGTTTAAGTGTCTTTGCCACTTACTATCCCTTTTTGAAGTTCGTGCACTAGTCTCTTTTGAGCATAGTTGCATACTTTTATCCTAGTTGCTGTTGCAGTCATACAGACTTGCATTGTTAATGTTTGTTGTTTGTTGCAACATTTAGCACGCTTTCACTTTGGTATTATCCTGTCCATTAGGGCTTGATTTCAAGTTTAAGTCCTTAGGGTTTCCTTCGGAAGGTTGCTTGGTTTATATATTTGCTGATTGTCTTATCAGTTCAGTCCAAGTAAGCCAAATCTTTCTACTCTTCTTTCTGTTGAGTCCATGTGTTGTTAAAGTCATTCTTGGTTCGCTTGCTTACTTTTTGCTTGGCTTAGTGTTTTTCTTTGGGGTTTTGATGCTTAGGAGAAACCCGTCTAGGTTTGCTGTTCCGTCATGAGTGTCTCTTTTCCCTACATATTTTACATTCTGTTTCCAGGCCTCAAGTTTTTCTTTTGAAAAAACTTGGTAAGTCAAGTCTTCATGGAGTCTCTTGATTTGTTTGCTTTGAGCCATTTAGATCTTTGTCTTACACACGCTTTACGTTTAGATCTTGCTTGCTTTTGTACAAGTTCTCTTTCTTTTACACTTATTAGAAAAGACAAAAAAATGTTCAAATAGCTTAGTAGTAAGATTTTGCATTATTTTGAGGTAGCATAGTTTGCTTTGAAATATTAAAAAGAAAAATACAAAAAGATTTTGATTTAGGATTGCTTAGGTTTCAAGTTTTTGAAAGAATCATAAACGAAAAAAGAATTTTTTTGTGAATTTGAAAGCATTTGCACTTTACTTTCATAACAAACCATTCCACACACTGCACTACAACCCTTGAGTAACAAGTAGCCCTTAAAAGGAATTATTAATAAAATTTATTAGCAACATTTTTCTTTTTAGGTATACACAACATCAACTAGCTTAGGCTAGAGTTTCGAGCTTAAATCACCTTAAACTGCTCGGAACTGGCGTCATTACTCAACAATCATAGTACGACTTTTATTTAGGTAAATCCATCTATATCAAATAGTCCTGGGAAACTTTACTTAAACCAGAGCTAAGCACGAGGCTGTGGGAGATTGGAATTGTTGAGGATATCCCCTCACTTTCCTCTCAACCATAAACCAGAGTTGACTCACGTACAGGGGTCCTTTCGGACTTCGGGATTTGCTACCCTGCCCATGCGTTTCGAATAGGCTGATGACTGACCCCCCAGGTTATTTCGTATTGATGGTAGCCTTATTATCAAACCTCTATGATTCTACATAGGTAGAGTGGGTGGTTATTCCCACTTCACCTCAGACAGACGTGGAAGGTAACCCTCTGGCAGTAATCCCGGGAAAGCGGTTTGGTGATTCAAGTGCTTTCACCTAGTGGACCTCTAGAGGATGCCACATAACTGACCGTTGATACTCTATTAGTCTGTTTTGGGCCCTAATCATCCCAGACTTGCTTCCGAGAGTATTTCCCATATGTTTGCCTAGTCTGTTTACTTAGGATTTTTTTAGTGGTATGCTATTTGCTCCTTAGTTGTAGTGGCCACTAGGTTTTTACTTAGTTTTATTTTTATATAGTTGTGGAGGACCAAGATCTTTGTCGGTCTTGAAGGTTGCAAGACCTTCCCCCACTCATAGTGGAGCCTCCACCGCCACCGCGACGTAGGAGAATTGATTCCCGTGGTTCTTTTGAACTTATGTGCGACACAGAGGTTCTTGGAGAACCACAGCCTAGAACATCGGATCGACAAGTCTTTGATACTGTCGAGGTTGAGGATTTAACTGCTACAAAGTTTAATAATCCTTTTAACCCTCCTCTTACAGGACCTAACGATCCATTTTTGGTGCCTGTTGGATTCCAACAGCCTGAGTATAGTGCTTACCTTTTTAGACTGGGTTATTGTTGGCTTGGTTTTGCAACCAAGCTTAGTGCTATGGGCACCTGCTAACTAGTAGCAGTAGTTTCAATAGAAATAAATAACAATAAACTAAATCTAAACTAAACTAAACTAGCATGTGCATTTTGAATTAAAGAACAAGAACAAGAAAGATAAAAAATAATTTTTGTATTGACAATGGGGCAAGCAAATGCTTGCAAGAACAATACCTCCAAGTGATGAAGGTTGTTGAATGGCTCCAATGGTGAGCAGCTCCAATCTCCAATGGGTCCTTTCTCCAAGGCTTGCTACAATGGCCAAATACTCAAGGGAGATTTTGGCAGCATGAGGATATGAATATGGATGGATCTGAAATGAGGAGCCCCTACCACCTTTTTATAGGTTTTGGTGGTGGGGAATACCATTTGTGGTTTTGTGGAAACCAATGGTATTGACCAACATGGTTTAGGTACTTTTCCCTCCTTTTTCCTTTTTTGAATAAAATTAATATTTTTATTCCCTTTTTAATATTTTGGGAATTTGGACCCTTTTTGAGGGTTTTTTATGCTTTTTTAGGAACAATGATATTTTTGAGTGGGAAAAAGGGGTGTACTAAGGTCTTTTGGTGACCTTTTGTTGGCTTTAGAGGTTCAGATGGTGGAAAAGTGGACAAATGGGTCATGTGA
This sequence comes from Larix kaempferi, assembly GCA_027924585.1. NCBI lineage: Eukaryota > Viridiplantae > Streptophyta > Pinopsida > Pinales > Pinaceae > Larix > Larix kaempferi. Next base: position 4,565,828 of record BSBM01000104.1, read on the forward strand.
ATGAGGAAATGAGCTATTGAGCACTTTTTAGGTGTTAACAGTTATACCATGGTTAACCCAGGAGATGAGAAGGGAGTTCCACATACTCCCACAACTGCTATGGAGGCAAGGATTCTGAATCCTTCTTTCTCAACAACTGCTTAATCGAGTTCGTCGCAGAATGCTTCGGCCTCGACCCCATCCTTTAGTTTCAATGTTGGCACTTTAGGCATGCCGAGCTCATTAGCCTCGACAGCTGCCTTAGCCTCCACACCTACTTTTGGACTCAACAATGTCCCTTTATCAGGGATACCCGTAGTGAGTTTCACTCAGTCTTCTGCCACACAACCTTTACATGGTGTAACTCAGAACATTGCTTCTTCATCCGTGGTCGGATCTGTCCCTTCTACATCCATGCCTGTTATGGGTACGATGACGGCACCATCCACTACTACCATGCCAGGTTTCAACCCCTATGCAGGTTATAACGTTAATCCGTCGAATGTACCTGTAGGGAGTATCCCTTTCTCTCTATTTTCTGGAGGGGGGGTAATATCATTAGCCCCCAGTTCAGTGGGGTTAATCCCCAGTCACAATGGACTGCTACCCAAGGACATAATCCGCTTACTTTTGGATGGAACAATTTCAGTCCTTTCGTTTCACAACCGATGGCTGGGGGAAACCCCAACCAACAGTACACGAACCAGGTGATGGGTGGTTCCCAATACCAAGTTCCTATTTACCAGATGCCATAATATCAACCACGTTTACCTTTTCTGCCAACTTTAAACTTTCCCGATCTTTCAAATCTTATGAACGACCCCGTGCGTCGTGATGCTACATGGCCACCCGTTCCCACTAAGTTTCCCTTGGACATGCCGAAGTTTGAAGGCAATGCTGGTGAGGACCCTAGGGACCATGTCACAAATTTTCATCTTTGGTGTTCCTCCAACTCACTAAATGACGATTCCATAAGGTTGAGGCTCTTCCAAAGAACCTTGATGAGTGTCACAGTTAAGTGGTATATTGAATTGCCCGCTACTGCCTATGGCACCTTTCGAGATCTTGCCATTGTTTTCTTGAACCACTTTCAACTTCCAGTTCGGTATGATGTCGACACTGACCTTTTGTCGACCTTTCGACAGAATAAAGCCACCCACCTGTCTGATCATATTCAGGAGTGGCAAAGGCGAAAGAGGTTCATTAAGGCCGACATCCCCCCAACATTCTTGTTAGAATGGTACCTTAAGTCTCTTCTTCCTTATGTTTCTAAGGAAGTTTCCACTTCAGGGGTGTCTTCCGAGGAGGAGGCCATTTTGAGAACCCAACAACTTGACTTAGTCTATTCTCAGTCTGGGCTGTTGTATGAAATAATTCCTGATGTGCCGAGGTCTAATATAGACTTAGGTAATCCTAAACCTGGACCACATGCCGATGGCATTGTAGGTTCAGTCGACTCTGCAGCGTTTGACACCTTAACAAAGCAGGTTCATGCCTTGTCAGTCAAACAATCGACTGCAGAAGCAACTTCTGTTGCATCCTTCCCTTCCACTACAGAATCTATACAGCAGGTGCAGACAAACCAAAAAGGCTCTCGACAGCCCAAGAGAAAGGGCAAGTGTTAACACCTAAAAAGTGCTCATTACCTCATCTCCCTCACCACATGACTCATTTGTCTATATTTCCCACCATCTTTGCCTCCAAAACCTCAAAAAACCATTAAAAAGCCACCAAAAGGCCAAAAAACCCCTTTTTGCCCCCAAAATAATTTAAATTTCCTCAAAAGATAGCAAAAACCCTCTAAAAGGGCCCTAAATTCCCAAAAATCAAATAAAAGGGAATAAAAAATATAAAAAAGAGGAAAAAGAGGGAAAAAGGAAGCAAAAACCCTAAACCATTGACCTAAACCATATGGTGCCAAAAACCATAGGTCAATACTCCACCACTAAAAACCTATAAATAGGTGATGGAGGCTCTCCATTTCAGATCCACAATCTATCCTATCCTCACTCTGCCAAAATCACTCTTGAAACCCTAGCTCACCATTTGAGCTAGCTTCCCATTTGAGTGCCCCTTTTGGCCCATTATCCAAACACCTTGGAGAAGGAGAAGGAACCCATTGGAGTACGGAAGCAACCCTCCTGGACTACTACAAGAGCTCCACCAATCTCAACATTTGAGGTAAATGTAACTTTGTTCTCATTTTTAATACAAAAGAAAAATTCCCAATATATTATTGTCTTTTTATTTTCTGTTGATGCACATGTTAGCTTAGATTTTACCTTGTTTTACTATTTTAATGAACTGCTACTAAGGAGGACCTTCTCCTTAGTAGGTGCTCGTTTGCACAAGCTAGGGTGAAAACCGTAGCTACATTTTTGGCAACTCCACTATTGGCCTTTGAATTTCTGGTTATAAATTTAAAAGTTTTTATTTTCTGCAAGTATTTTTCAGTTTTCCCTGTTTGGCTGTGGCTTCGGCCAGTTGGGTTTTCTGCCATAGATCGCGGTTCTGTTCCTTGCAGCCGCGGCCCAGATCGCAGCTTTCGACCATTTTTCCGCGATCCAGATCGCAACTTTCTGCCCTTTTCCTGTGGCCCAGACCGCGACTTCCTGCCGTTTCTCCTCGACCCGATCGTAGCTTTCTGCCTCTTTCCTGGGGCCTAGACCGTAGCTTTTTGCCCCTTTGCCGTGCTCCAGACCGTGCATTTTAGCTACAGACCCACGATCCGACTGCAGGGTTCACCCCTATAGCCGCACTCCAGGCCGCGCATTTCAGTCACAGACCCGCGATCTATTTTTTGCATTTTTACCCTTTTTTGAACCCATAATTTTTCTGCAATATTTTCTACACTTGCACAGCCACCTGTTCCGTCTACAGCCACAGTTACCTACAGCCTTTTTCTGCAGTTTTCTTTCTGTTCCATTTACAAAATTTTTAAGTTTAAGCATTTATATTGGAAAAATAAAATTTTGCATTGCAAGTTAAATTTCTGCATTATTATTGGTTAAAAAAGTTGCCCATGTGTGGCACTTTTGATTGGGTTCATTACCTCACACGCACACACTTTGTCACCTAATTCAAGTGAGCCTTAAAACACTACTTAACACAACCAACATTATAACCCCACTTGGGGAACACATAAGAATATTGTAGTTAGGTAGGACAGGGGGGATATGCATCCAAATAACACCCCTCGCTCGCTTACACTTGAGACATATTGGTTGTCCTTCAGGGTACCAAAATCCCCTAATATTTTTTGACACGGTCACGACCAGTTTATCAGAGGGCCTCTCCCTTAGGAGGGTTGAAGTATCCAGACTGGTTCCAGAGGCCTGAGGGGAATACCGCAATCCACCCAGTAACCAAAGGCTACCTACTCGTTGGTTCGTGTGTGGTGATTCCTTTTAGGCCCACACGGTGATAGGACCAGAGCTGCAGATTCACCTTTCTAGACGTGTCATGAACGGGGTATCTTAGTTTCCTTTCTTCTAGGATTGTCTTACCCGGTGTCCCTCCGGTAGGGGGATACCTTTAGCCACTTGGTTCTACTATCCATTTTGTCTGACTTGGATTTCATCACCTTGCAGAGGATATGTCTGGTTGAATTGGAATACTATTTAGCTAGGTGTTTGCATGCTCCCTTACCTCCTTTTGGTCTAGTGAGTCCACCATTTTTATTTTTAGGAAACCGTTTGCTTGTTGGTATTCTGACCATTTTTTCTGATACTCCGCTCATTGTAGCACAACTGTTACAGTAAGTGTTTTGAGTTGGTTGTTGGCCTGAGTGCCGTATTTTTTGCGCTGTCCTTCTGCACACTTGGCTGCATTAGGGTTTTTGAGTCTTTTTTTTTCACTCGACACAATCCCCAGATACTTGACACCATCTGTCACCATTGAGTCCCTGAGACACTCTTGGTGCCTCTGGGGCGAGCCCCCGCAGCACGGTTCACTTGACATAACCCATCATAGACGTAGAGCTACATCACTCGACACCAATCGTCATAGACATCGAGCTTCGTCACTCGACTCTATTCGTCGGTGCCATAGAGCTCCGTCCCCTGACTCTAACACTCCTTATTTCACATCTGATTCCGATGCAGAGTCGTAAAACCCTACCTACACAGCACCAACCATCCCCATGGCTGGCATGACCTCCAACCCCTTCTTTGTAGGAACGATCGGTGGAATGTCCACAACGACCCCAGCCACCACACCTAATTTGGGTATGCCATCGATGGGGCCCACACCCACCATTCCTATCACTGTGCCGATTCCAGTACCTAGTATACCCAACCCAACCCCACTGGTGACTCACTCTACGCTTAGTGGTACAGGACCCTCCCATACCACCTCCACCCCGTCGTTTGGGGGTCACATCCCTATCCAAAACCCAACCCCTACACTTGGGGGCATTGGCCCCAACGTGGCCGCCCCCACTAGTACGTCACATCCTTCTACTAGTTTTCCATTCATGGCCAGTCTCAACCTTCCTAACCTCACCAGATTGACCAACGATCCCATCAGACACGATCCCACGTGGCCTAAAATGACTACCAAACTCCCATCAAACATCCCCAAGTTTGAGGGCAAGGCAGGGGAAGACCCACAAAATCACATTATGTCCTTCCATCTATGGTGTTCCTCTAACTCCATAGTGGACGACTTTGTCCGACTCCATCTGTTACAACGAACTTTCACTGGCTTTGCAGCCAAGTGGTACATCGAGCAGCCCCATGGGACCCATGCCACCTTTACTTCCCTCGCCTCGACCTTCCTGCAGTTCTTTCAGTTACCTATCTACTATGACGCGGGAGTTGAGATCCTACTATCTCGCAGACAGAATACGACCACCCACATCACTGACCACATTCATGAGTGGCACCGACGCCAAAGCCTGTGCAAAATCAAGTTAGATGACCGTATCTTCCTAGATTGGTTTCTGTTGTATTCAAGCACAGAGTATAAGCATACACAGAGATATAATCAAGACAAGAGATGAGTCCAATGCATCCAACTGTTTGTATTCATCTTGAACAATGTTATTTATAGATCATATGTGTGGTTGGAGCGGTTGCACCCACTCCAACGGCTTCCTTAAATACACTATTACATAATAACTAATGACATTTAAGGAACCCGAAGGGTCCCCTCTAACATCTCCCCCACCTCAAAATATTTCTTCGTCCCGAAGAAACATGAACAACCACAAACTGCAATTCCTTTAGTCTCTGTCAACAGTTTGGTAGTGGCCAATCGAACCTTCTCACCCCTTCCTGCCGAATTCTCTTCCACGGTCCAGGAACTTCTGGGCTTCGTCGCTCTGCCATTGCACCAACTCACCATCTGCCTGATTTTTTTTTGAAATGACACTGAATAGATGTTGATGTGTGTCAGCACTGGGGGGCTTGATCAATTTTAGTGTTCTTTTGTCATTATCAATGTGAAGCTCTTTCTCTGTGTGGTATAGATGTCTTCTGCTTGAGTACATACTTTTCGTAGATTCAACTGTCGTGAGGCTTCCTACAAGTTTTGAATGTGTCGCTGCTGCTCGTGGTCGATACCAACTGATATTGGTCGACTTGACTCGACTCAACATGACTTACTTGACTCGACATGGCTTATACTGGTCGACAATAGACCGACTTGATTTACATGGTTCAATAAACTTGAACCCTTTATACAAAACTTCGACTGACTACTTTGAATATCGACCAAAATGACCCGACCATAACACAAGTGATTGGTACGGACCAACTCTATATGCTCATTGACCACTTTTTTTTTTTCTTTCCATACCTGACCATTTTTATTTTTCGACCAAAATACAAGACAACCTTAAAAGATGTCGACTTCGACCAAAGGGAAATTCCGACCACTTTTGACTTCGACTTACAAAAATAACTTGATGACCAACTATACTCGCTTATAAAGTAACTTAACTTAATTATAGATTGAAGTCAAAATATAATTATGATTCTACAAATACTCTTGAGCAACTCATAATTTCCAGCGACCAAGCATCGACCACACATATTTTTAGTTTACCCTGTCACCCAATATAATATTGTCACTATGCATCAATCTTGACAAGACTACATTATAATTAATATGGAAAAGAGAGAACCATCGACCTGATTAATAAAGCGACCCATAATGTACTATAAGATAATTTCTTTAATATATTCGAGCAAAGCGAATCATATTGATGCCGACGGAATCCTTAGTTGATGCCGATAGAAGAACATTTCAACCGTTGACTAAGTGTGCTCGCTGATGCCGATGAGAAGCATATTTTATCCACCAATGGGGTGTCTTTCTGTGGGAAATAGGTCGCCTACACAAACTGCTTAATCGTTGGCAGTCGGCTTTCTACAGCCAACGAAACATAGTTCGGTCTCCTTTTGATGTCGATACGTATTTTTCTTGCAGGTACTGTAATTTCATCTCTCTTCTGGTTCGGATCTCTGTTGTTTAGTCGGCGTGCAGACTGGATAGGTTGATTAATCAACTGAGTGAATGGCAGCTTAATGAAAACACAACCCAACATCTTCCTTCATCATAGCAGAGCAGCATTAACACCAGCAATGTCTTATGCACAGGAAACCATTTTAAATTTTCAACTAGAACGACGGTTCACTGGTAATTAATGCCAATGGTCAGATTTAAATCTTCTATCTGTCAGTCGATCAAGCAACATTCTTCTCTGGCCGGGGAAATAAATAGACAACGAGATAACTATAGACACTCCAGGTCGGCAGAGAATTGATGTAATTGCCTAATAGTCTAAAAATAGTTGATCCCACAACCGAAAGAAACCGTACGATCTGTAACCAAAAAAATACTGAAAATAAACAATAGTGTGTCTTATCTTTCTTTTGGCAGCATCGACTATCCTAAAGAATCCATTCAACAGGTAATCTCCTGGAAATCAGCTTCATATCATGTCAATTCTTGCAGGGATTCTTTCTTCTCACGATCTGCTTCAGGTTCGAACCGTTCCTCTTTTGCTGCTGCTGTCACCCAGCCAAAAGAGAACGGAAACGGTGCCAGATGTTGTATTCAAGCACAGAGTATAAGCATACATAGAGATATAATCAAGACAAGAGATGATTCGAATGCATCCAACTGTTTATATTCATCTTGAACAATGTTATTTATACATCATATGTGTGGTTGGAGCGGTTGCACCCACTCCAACGGCTTCCTAACTACACTATTACATAATAACTAATGACATTTAAGGAACCCAAAGGGTCCCCTCTAATAGTTTCTCAAATCTCTCCTTCCCGTCAATTCCAAGGATGTGGCATCCGAGCAACCCCAGTCCGAGGAAGAAGCCATCTTAAAAGCCCAGTAGTTTGACCTTGTCTACGCCCAGTCTGGTTACTTATATACCAATATACCCGATGCCCCCCGTGACAATTCCTCCCGAAACGATGCGCCGGGGGCATCCCATGCCGCCGATGGCATCATTGTCCATGTTGCATCGCATAACCATCCCTTTTCCATGAAATGTACTAGTAATGGCCTCGACCTTTCGCGGGCTACATCCCACTCTGGAGCAACCAATTCGTATGCTCCCATGGCGCATAACCGCCATTCCCACAGAACCTCATGTCTGCCTCAGTGCTTCGGCCACGCATCCCCCGCTTACATTCCCTCGGTTGCACCTCAACCATATTACCACCCATAGGTCACGCACGCTCATGTATCCCCTCAAGCCCCCCCTGCTTATTATCCGCCACAGGTAGCACCTGCAGCAAATCAACCACCCGTCACACAGACATATCAACAACCCCCACAAGGTACCGCACCTGCATCGCCTCCACCCCCACCCACTTATTATCCACCGCAAACCGCTCCCATACCTACACAACCCCAGCACCCACCTGCCGCCCAAGGGCAAGTGTACGTGCAACAAAATCCGTAGCATAACCAAAATACGCAACGCCAACAAGGCCAACAAAACCACGAAAAAGGACGTAACTGCGGGAACAACCCCCCTCCAGAGCAAGGCGACCAACCACCTAATCCCACAAACAATAATAACGTGGCACCTGCCAACCAAAACCCCGACAGGCCGCCAAAGCAAGCTAAAAACCTTAACTTATGAACGAACCACCCTTGTTCTATTTGCGGGGTCTATGGCCATTACACACACGCTTGCCCACATTTGGAGCGGGCACGACAACTCTGGACCGATGATGGCCACCGCCAAGGGCACGCGGCACCTTAGGCACCACCTAACCCCCCACCACCTCAAAATCAACCCTTGGTATTACAAAACCCTTTACCAACCCAAGGAGTGGTGAACACTCAACCGTTAGCTCCCCCTCAAGGAACCGCGCCACCACAATAGCAAGTCACGTACGCTGCGCCTGCCCACCCCACTTTAGACTCAGGAACCCATCACTTGTTAATGATGTCATCCGCCGATGTCAACCTTCAAACTCGCCGGAACCAATATGGCTCCACCCCTGAAGCCCCTCTCACCAACAAAACCACCAATGCTCTCCCCACCGATCAACCATTACGCTTACCTTCGGCCCCATTAGATGGAGCCCCAAAAGCCCCTCGCTTCCCACTTCGCCACATCAACAATAACCCCAATGCTCGCGCTGCGTCTAATTACAACATTGTGGATGACTTAGCTTAGTCCCCCATAGCCATGTCCACGTTAGAGGTCTTAAAAAACTGTCCTACATAGCGCAAGACTCTGTTATCAACCATTGGTGTTATCGACCCGACTGATTCATGAATGATGGCCTTTGATTTGGACCAATCTGAACCATGCTTGCCTTCCACATTAGCATTCCAAGTTTCTGTATCCATTTGGAATCTTGTAATCCATCGGTGCATCATCGATGAGGGTGCCTCTACATGCGTTATGTCCACATTCGTTTGGCAGAAGATGGGATCCCCTACTCTCCAGCCATCCACCATTGCATTGCGAGCCTACGACGACGGTTTGGCTCAACCCCAAGGTCTCTTAGCTAATGTCCCCATCCAGTTGGCTGATAAAACAATGCTTATTGACATAGAGGTCATTAATGCCCAACTTGATTATAACCTCTTACTTGGCCACAGTTACATGTACGCCATGCGGGCGGTTGCCTCATCCATTTTTCGTACCATGATGTTCCCCCATGAAGGACGAGTGGTCAAGCTTGATCAACTCACCTATTACGATCCCAATGCCCCTGCTACACCCAAAAACGTTCTTCCCATGGTTGAACAACCTGTTTGTGGTACATCTACCTTGTTGGTTTCCTCAGTTGGACCCGAAGTCTACTCAGATACGTCGATGACTTCCACATTCCAATCCATTCCACCCCCGTCACCAGCGACCGAAATATCTGACTTATGTACCCTCTCCCACAATACACAAACACCCAACCATCAATCGCCCTTGCTAGCCCAACCACCATTGGTACCCAGTCATGTCAGCACCACACCTATCCATACAATCCCCTTCCTATTTCCCCCCTCAGGAGTAGTAAGCGCTCCGATGATGGCCACACTAAACCTCCCGGGGTTAACTTTAGGACTACCTGTATGGTACATCACACCTCCCATTTCCCCCCCGACGCCCAATGTCATCTTACAGCCAGTGCAACCTATCACCAGTGCTAGTCGACCACCTCTCGGTGTCACCACTCCTTCCTCCTCTACCAACCCACCCCCTCTTTCCAAATACATTGGAGGCAGAGGCCCACAACCTTACACCGCTCCGCCCGTGCCTAAAGCCACTAAGAATCCTCCACCATTTCGCGCTCCTCCCAAATGCTCTTTGTGTGATGAGTTGGGCGATGCTACCCATCAATGTCCACAATTACCCGCATTACAAGAGAACATGCAAATGCTTGACGATGATCCCAACATCCCGGTTGTCCAACTCGACCTTACCCCTAAGCCTCGCAATAAATCACTATGTACTAATCACCCTTGTGCAATAGGTGGTATTTACAACCATTACTCACATCACTGCCCTGATCTCCTAGATTATAGAGCCGCTCTCTATGATATGAATAACTTGGACCTCGAGACGTCTCCTCCCACCATTGAAGAGATCCACCCCCCAGAATCTCCGCCAACAGGAGAGATCAACACCATTTATATGATCTCTATTGCTAGCATCCCCTCATCAATCGATTTGACTACAAAACATTTCCGCAATGATGAGGAAATTCTTGAGGCTCTTACCGCACCTAATTACCCCTGGGAGGTTATGCACCATTGTTCCTATTTCCTCCCGGAGGAGTCCTCCCCCACTACAACCACCTAATTTTTGGTTGAGTCCAAAGATTTCCTCCCCACCAAGGTCGACTGGTTTAAAGAGCCCATTCCTACTCCCGATGCCTTCGAGGAAGGTAACATGGCCAATATCTCACCCACAATCCACATTGATATCTCTGCCCCAGGTGGTTCCCCTGAACTCATTACTTTGGGAGCCTCCTACACTGAGTACGAGGTCGAAGAGTACAAAATTTTTTTTTAGGAGTTCCGCGATGTCTTTTCCTGGTCCTACACCGAAATGCCTGGTCTTGACCCCGCTATCTCAGAGAACCACATTGACATGTGGCCAGATGTGCCCCCCGTTCGCCAAAAATAGTGCCCCATTCACCCATCAAAGCTCCCCGCCGTTAAAGCAGAGATTGAGAAACTTCGTGCAGCAGGTTTCATTTACCCCATCGCATACACCACTTAGGTTTCTAACCCCATCCCTATTAAGAAAAAACAAGGCACCATCAAGGTATGTACTGACTTCCGCGATTTACCAAGCATGTCCAAAAGATAACTTCCCGACACCATTTATTAACCAACTCATCGATGCATGAGCGGGGCATGAAGTCCTATCCTTAATGGACGGGTTCTCTAGGTATAACCAGATTTAGATCCACAAAGAAGATCAATACAAGACTGCCTTCACCACCCCATGGGGCACCTTTTCCTATCGGGTCATGCCTTTCGGCCTTAAAAATGCTGGGGCCACCTTCCAGCGAGCCATGACCTATTGTTTTCACGAATTGGTTCATATCCTATTAGTCTATCTTGACGATCTCACAGCATGTTCCAAGAAACGATCCGACCACCTTAACGACCTCCAGCAAGTTTTTCTGCGTTGTTGCAAGTATTAGATCCGCTTGAACCCACTCAAGTGTGTCTTTTGCATTTCGACAGGCTGGTTGTCAGGTTTCATTGTTTCCCACAAAGGAATCGCTATCGACCCCCTCAAAGTTCAATCCATATTAGACCTTCCCGTACCACGCACGCTCCAGTAGCTACAAAGCTTATAGGGGAAATCTAATTTCCTCCGCCGCTTCGTTCTTGATTATGCCACCACGGTTCATGGTTTCTTATGTCTGCTTCATACTCACCTACCCTTTTTTTGGGATGACCAGGCGCAAGCTGCATTCGAATCCCTTAAAAAATCTCTCATGCAAGCCCCTTTGATCTCCCCTCTGGATTTCTCTCAGGACTTCATCCTTTACGTCTCGGCATTCGACCACGCCGTGTCAGTGGTACTTGTTCAAGAAGACGCTGCTCTCCAGGAGCATGCCATTTATTACATCATCCGTTATCAGTTTTTAGCATTCCTTATACCATCAGATTCAGTTTTCCAAGCCCGTGATGACGCTTGAGATCATTTCTCGCTCTCACCCCCAGATTTTTCGGGCATTTTTCATCAGCCCCTAGTCGTCTTGGTTTACGTGCCACCTCAGCCGTTATCCATTTTTGACATTTTTTATATCACCGGATTTATTTTTCTGCACCCATGATGATGCTTGAGATCATTTCTCGCTGTCACAGTCACCCCTTTTTTGACATTTTGTCTGTCCACCACACAACTGCAGTCTGCGAGCCACATCGGCCACAATCACTTTACACTTGCTTTGACACTGCAAGCATATCCATGAACTTTCCACTCCCTTCATACTGCAGTTCTTTCGTTATTTTTCCACCATTCACCATCCCGCAAGGAGACACCACCAGTGTTCCCCCCCAACCCTCATTCTTGGTTATCATCGATGTCCCTTGATTGAACACTCTCTCCTTGCTTGGCCATTCCTTTTGTTCGGTATAATTTTATCCCTTTTTCGGCCCGGACAAGTCCTTTACGAAAAAGGCACTTAGGGAGTTTCTATTAAGCTCTTTTCTGAATCCTAAAAGAATGAAAAGATTGCCGAGCAATCTTGCTTCCTTTCATGCTCGTTAAAGTACCCGAAAGGGCATTCACTAGTATAAGTTTAACCCTTTTCCGGAAGTCACACCAGCTAGAAGAGTTCTCCATTGCATCCTTTTATGCTTTTTGGGTCTTGGAGACTAACACACGAAAAAGAAACCCCCTGGAGTCTTCTTATTGTTTTCAGACTCTCCAAAATTGAAAGCAACCACGAGCATGCACTATCCTAGGCTCGTATAAATCCACACGACGGTACCATTCCATTATTTCATAGTCTTCTTATCGATTTTAGACTCCTTAAAATTGAAATCAATCACGAGCATGAACTGTCCTGGGATCGTATAAATCCACATGACAGTACCATTTTATACCTTCTTTGAGCTCCTTAAACCATGAAAAAGTACCCAACGGTGCCTCTTGGTGCCATGACAGATCATATCTCATCCCCACATTATGGCAGCAACCCCAATGCGGTCGCCTTTGTTCAGAGTATTCTGCGATATGCCACCCTTAAGAGTTTTTGGATCTAATACATCAGTTTGACCCCCCGAGCCTCTCCCATTACAGTAATCTCCCCTGATCCCTTAAGATATGATCCCTTTCCCTCAAAATTCAGTTTCATATGCTGCCAGGCCAACCATGTCATCATACTCTGAATGAAGGAAGTTTGAGTCCCCCCCCCACTCTACGACCCCAATTATTCCCCATCCCCAAAATATGTCAGTCCCACTATCAGAATTATCACCTTCTGGTTGTTCACCTCACGCTCCTATCGAGGAAACATCATTGCCTTGATAGTTGCAAGTTCTCCCTCTGTCGACGCCAACTAATCTATTCCAGAGGATAGAACCAGAGGTCCCTATGCCTTGGACTCATCACCATTAGTGGTGAGTGCCTATGGATCATTTCGAAAGGAGTCCTTAGTGCCTCTGTAAATGATTGTTTCTCACATGCTCGACGTCAACACCTTGATCACATCATTGAGACTCGTACAGGGTATTAACCCTTTCAGTTATTTGTCGAAGACCCGGGACTTCCCCCAACTCTAGCACATTGGTGAGTCAGTTTGGAACACCCAATTATATGTTCCCAGGGATATCCGGGTTGCGTTGGAGATAGTATTCAGAGGCCACCCACTCAGATGCTTCCTTGAGTACCCAGTATAGCTACATTCTAGTGTACCATTGAGGGTATGACTCCCTGTCATTATGATCCAACAGCTCATCAGTTCCTTTGGTACCCCACTCAGCAACAATATTATTATTCCAGTGTATCAGTTCTTCAGCTCAGACATGGTCAGACTGGCAGTATGTCTCAGATTTGTGTCCCCTCTGGACCCTTATGATGTACACAGTAGTTCTCCATGTATCTTTCGGGTCCCCTTTTTGTGCCTCATTGTTATTTTATATATCTTGATACGAGCATGGGTATGCCCGCCTCATCCATATATTGAGATTATGCCTCATTCATTGTTGAGGTCATGTGTTTTCTATTTTTGCAGTTTCGTCGGGACCACTGTTCCGGTCTCCAGTCCGTTTCTTCTTTTCTCCACACCCTAGGAAAACCATAAAAGACCTATGCTTTCTATTGACCATACGATGAGCTCCTGCCCTCACACATCAGGGGGCAATCTGTTAACACCTAAAAAGTGCTCATTACCTCATCTCCCTCACCACATGACTCATTTGTCTATTTTTTCCACCATCTTTGCCTCCAAAACCTCAAAAAACTATTAAAAAGCCACCAAAAGGCCAAAAAAACCCCTTTCTCCCCCAAAATAATTTAAATTTCCTCAAAAGATATAAAAAACCCTCTAAAAGGGCCCTAAATTCCCAAAAATCAAATAAAAGGGAATAAAAAATATAAAAAAGAGGAAAAAGAGAGAAAAATGAAGCAAAAACCCTAAACCATTGACCTAAACCATATGGTGCCAAAAACCATAGGTCAATACTCCACCACTAGAAACCTATAAATAGTTGATGGAGGCTCCCCATTTCAGATCCACAATCTATCCTATCCTCACTCTGCCAAAATCACTCTTGAAACCCTAGCTCACCATTTGAGGTAGCTTCCCATTTGAGTGCCCCTTTTGGCCCATTATCCAAACAACTTGGAGAAGGAGAAGGAACCCATTGGAGCACGGAAGCAGCCCTCCTGGACTACTACAAGAGCTCCACCAATCTCAACATTTGAGGTAAATGTAACTTTGTTCTCATTTTTAATACAAAAGAAAAATTCCCATTATATTATTGTCTTTTTATTTTCTGTTGATGCACATGTTAGCTTAGATTTTATCTTGTGTTACTGTCAAGTTTTACTGTTTTACTAAACTCCTACTAAGGAGGCCCTCCTCCTTAGTAGGTGCTCATTTGTACAAGCTAGGGTGAAAACCCTAGCTACAACAAGAAAGGGGAGGGAAACCAAAAAAATCCCAAGAACACACAAAATGCCGAGGAGGGAAAAAAAGAGAAAATGAAGGCTAAGTTCCCTTGCAAGCTGTGTCAAGAGGACCACCTTACCCATCAGTGCCCTCTAATGGAAGAATCCCAGAAGCTGATCCATGAGAAGAAACCAGCTGTCTTAAAAGACCCTTTCCCTCATGGACAGGGTTCAGCTTCTGGCAGCTCTAGTGCTGGGCGCATCACTCGTGCCACCTCTGCTGATCAATCTTTCGTTAACATGGTTAACTCAGACGCTCTACTGCAAACTCGAGCAAATAAATATACCCTGGATCCGCAACAGAAAGATGCTCCTGAATCCTCTACTCTTCTTCCCATTCCAGGGAGACGCTGCCAAAGATACCGAAAGGTGTCTACAAATGGGTTGTGCACAACCCCAACGCACGGGCTGCCCCCAACTACAATGTTGTGGAGGACTTAGCCCAAACACACTGTGCCATGTCTACTTTGGAGGTACTACAAAGTTGCCCATTGCAACGCAGTACACTCCTCACAACGATAGGGAGTGATGATTCATCCGCCATGCTTGCGCGCTTTGATATGACAGATATCAAGTACCTATTTCCGTATCATGTCACTCTCCGTATAGAGTTCGTCCATGGTCCCAAGACCATCCGATGAGCTGTTGTAGATGAGGGTGCATCAACATGCGTAATGTCTATCTCTTGCTAGAAGGATTTGGGTGAACTTGAGTTAGCTCCCTCCAACACGATACTTATTTCCTTCGATGGAAGATCTTTTTGTCCACACAGAGTCTTACCATCCTTCGATGTCGAACTGGTAGGAAAACTAGTATCAGTAGAGGTCGAAGTTCTGGATGCTCCGCTCGATTACAACTTACTGTTGGGCAGGAGCTGGACATATGCCATGTAGGCTGTGCCATCAGTTGTCTTCCGAGTCATAATGTTTCCCCATGAAGGAAAGATCGTCACAGTCGATCAAATTTCATTTACCTGGAAGAACAACTAGACTTCATCGGATTCACCCATTCTGTTGATAGACCAGTCCCGCCCAGCCACTGAGAGTTTGGGAGCAGGTCTCTATGGGTCATTGATAGAAACTTTTGACCTACCTTCTCCCATTAATTTTATTGGTTCTGAAGAATGTTCATCCTCTGAGATCTCCATGGTCTGCTCAACGACATATCCACGGAATCTCCCTACTGAATCAGAACTAGCTGTTCCTGTATCTGTTGCAGAGATAACCCAAGTGGATTCACAACAACCTGCAACAGAACATATCATGACTCCATTGGTATCTTCCGAGTCGGATATGGACCCTGCTCCTGCACGATCAACGGACTCTACCCTCTCTCCCGATAGTTTAGACATGGTTTTTCCTTCTAGCGAAACAATTTTTGAAGCTATGATAGGCCTGAGACACCCTTGGGAACAGTTACACCCCAGGCCCTATTTACTTCCCGTTCTAAACTTGATAGAGAGAGGTGAGTTCTCTCCAAGACCTAGTGAGAATGTTAATTGGTCCTCTGTCCCTTCCACTTCACAAGCTGTTTTTGCTGAAGGGAATAGGATGAGTACAACAAGAACTATCCCGATCAACATTTCCACTAAACCTGGGGTCACCGAAAACATCTTTATTGGAGCGGACTATTATCTTGATGAGACCATTTCGTACACCAATATTTTTAATGATTTCCGTGACATCTTTTCCTGGTCTCATGATGAGATCCCAGGAACTGACCCTACTTGAAGAAGTGCTACTGTGTTTTTTCATGTATTTTTAGCTGTACATTTTTGTATAGTTAGCTTTGTTTATAGTTGTAGTTATGTCTTATGCATTCATTGTTTGTGTTTCAGATGTCGACTGAACACTTCATAGGGTTTGCTGATGGCGCTAGCCGCCACACCCGTCAGTTGGCCTCGGCTGCTTGGGTTATTTACTCACCAACTGACCAATTGGTGTCTTCGGGAGGGGCTTGTCTAGGTCCCACAACGAATAATGTGGCTGAATACAGTGCAGTCATAGAGATACTCCGAGATGCTTTGTTCCACGGCATTTCACATTTGGAGGTACGCCTCGACTTGCAGTTAGTTATTTTCAGTTACTGGGTGTTTATCAGGTTAGAGATCCTACTTTGCTACGTCAGTTTTTGCGCGTTAGGTTACTTGAGAGACAATTTGTTATATCACATATCGATATATTCCAAGGAACTTGAATGCATTAGCTAATTCATTCGAAAACTACATTTTAGATTAGCATTTGCATCATTCACACACATAATAATTCATGCATAAAACACAATAACACGCATGTAAATATAACCGATACTGTATATATATCTGACACTGTATAAAAAAAAATATGAGTTTGGATCACAAGTCTGTCACAGAGTCAGGTCATAAGATACAAAATTGGGCTCGATGGCCTCAAAAATATACATAGAATATCCTTATCCTATGGAGAAGGTGGGGCCTCATATGCCTCTCAGTAGCATATGACCAGCCTAGCTACTTTCCGCAACAACCTAATCCAGGTTGGGGGCACACCAACTACATCCTCCTGCATATCAATCGACATCCGCTCAATCTGATATGTAGGAATGTCATGAATCAACTGACTCATATTCCTCTCTATGGTCCCCAGAGTGGCATTAGCTGACCCACTTCCACTGGTCTCACGAAAGTATATGGGTGTCCCTCAGGACGCACTAGTCCAACATCTGGATTTGACACTTTGTTTTAGTACTTCGAACTCATCATGAAAATCATATATGCAAAAAATTGAAAAAATTAAATAATTTTTCAAAAAGCATAAACATACCTATCTCTCCCTAGGCTTCACCTGGAGGAAGGATCAGCTTAGGATCACCGCGGAAGTCCATACTAGCATATGGAAACTACTCAAATGCTGGCACTTGTCTTTCCCACCAGCCCCAGAAATCATCCTCGTGGTAGCAAAAGTTGCTCTCACCTCCACCTTGACGGAGAAAGATTTCACCCCAACGAGCTAGGCTTGGCTCACGAGGGTTGAATGGGGGAAAAGGCATGCCCAAACTGATAGCAGGCACTCTCTCAAAGAAGAAAGTGCAAAGTATGCTCCCATATCCAAAATTCTTCATCCTCTCGGTCTTACATCCCGAGAGTTGAAGTTTCATGTTTTCCAAAAGACTAGTACACCAGTCATATACATGCCCTTGCAAGCATTCAATACCAATATGCATATAGTGTCTCGAGGGTAAATGTTGTGTAGCACTCCCTCCCATCTGATTCAGTATACTCACAATAACTTTGAGAGGGAGGCTGACAATGGTCGAGATGAGCACTTGACTACCATATTTTTCTGTTCCCGGTATACAGTAAGTATTCACATATTCTTGTACGGATAAGGCACCCACATTGCGTGAGGACCCTTTCAGGTTCACTTCGTCTCCCCTCTGTGAGAGACCCGTGATAAAGTAAATGTAATCCATGGTAAGTTCTAAGGTTTCTCCCCGGATATTAAATACCATGGCATCTGCATCCCAATACTGAAGAAGCCTCTGCAACAAGCGGTTTTGTGCCCTCATGTTAACGGTTCTATAGAATTTCAACAACCCACACCTTCGAAGCGTATGAAGAGTCCCTGGATCTTGCAAGGCTATCCGATCCATATCCTCATGCTCTCTTTCTCTCCAAACTAGCACCATCCTGCCAAGAAAAGGTCCAATTTTTAGCCATCGACATTTTTTACCTCATCTTCAGGGGTATGCACTACTGTTGAAGCTAGACAGGCACGTTTGAGCGCTGCTTTCCTTGAAGGAAATTAGCGCACACTACCAGTATGCCCTACTTTCCTTCATACACAGTAGCGCACGTGCAAAATACGTTTTGTACATTGCTAGAAAATGATTTTTAACCATAAAAATTGACAAAAAATGCATTAAATTGCAAGTATTGGAAGAAATAACTTACTTGGTGGAGACGGAAGGTCGATTGATGCTCCGGTTTGATCGCAATGAGTGGAAGAAGATCAAGGGTTTGCTCCAAATTTTCCCTACAAATTCCAAATGTGATATTTGAGTTTTCAATTTGAAATTAGTTATATAAAATTGATTTTAATTTTTACCCACTTTTTCAAAAAGTGTATAGTTTCAAGTTGTGCATAAAATGTTCTATTTAATCACTCATACTTTAATACTTTGGTGAGGTAAATTTAACCCAAATATCTTGAATTTTCACTCGTATCAAACCGGAAATGACTTATTTTCTTATTGATAGATAATATAGGTATTATATCATCATTATTATGTCAGTGAGAATATTTGTCGATCATTACTAATGCGATTGTTGAGATCCTATTCTTTGGTAGGTCATGAACATACGATCCTAGAAGTTGTCTTTTAAGTCGTTTTAAGCTCTTGTTTTGACTATTGAAAAACTAAACAATATTGTCGAGCAAACTTGGCCTCTTCAAGCTCGTTAAAGGAATTGAAGGTCCATCCACTTAGGTATAATTTTAACCTTTTTCTGGACCTTTGCGGATTATTTACGAAAAAGGAATACTCTAGTCATCCGTGGCTAGAAGAGTTATCCTCTCATTGTTTTATACTTTTCGGGGAAGGGGACTAACTGTATGAAAAAGGACTTTTGGAGCCTCTCTTTAGGGTTTTCAGGCTCTCTAAACATGAAAACACCAAGCAAGCATTCACCTACTCGGGCTCAATGTGAAATCCATGAGAGGGTAAATAGAGGATTGTTTAATTTTTCCAGACTCTATAAACAGGAAAACACCGACGAGCATTAACATACTTGGGATCGATATTAAAATCCACGAGCATGTGTATGGAGTTATTGTTTAAGTTTTTCAGACTCCTTAAAATTGAAAACACCGGCGAGCAAGAACATATCTCGTCTCGATATTAAAATCCAGAGATCAGTACAATAGAGTATTCTTCAAACTTTGTAAGCAATGAAGAAGGTCCTGAGTTTTCCTCTCATGGGCTTGTTAAACTCTTTACATGGTTGGACCTATTGAGTTTTCTTTTCTTCTTGGACTCATTAAAACAACAAGATAGATATTCTTTTATCAAAAAATAATAAGGGATAAGAAGGGCATATCACATATTTTTAATTTTCAAAGGCAGTTATGAAGTCATGTCCTTGAACACAACACCTACTTGAGTCTTTCATGTCAGTTGGGTTTTAGTTTTTGGCCTTAGGGTGAACCTGATCTCCGAGTTTTTACTCCCCCGGTTGGTTATTCTTCCAACCATATGGAGGGTCTGTCAATTTCTCCTACATTGCAGGCTTATATCATCTTCCTCCTCATGTTGAAAACTGCCTAAGTCACTTTGTGTCGTGCTCACTGTTCAAGGATACAGCCTGTGTCAGCCATTCTGCAGTTTACCTTGATTTCATGTGTCGGCCATCCTGGTCTTAGTTTGTTTCATCTTGTTACTTGTCCTACTCCACATTAGCTCATACCTGTGAGTGTTCCTCGTGTTGGATGATGGAGGATGCATTAAGGCCTCCCTTCCAGTGGACTTCTTCCCATCGACTTCAGCTCATTATGCTCTGGGAACGAAGTTTAGAGTTTCGGTTAGTACCTTGGGGATTGCAGTAATCAGTGGCAGTTTCCCTCGCTGTTGAATAAATGGGAATACATCAATGTCTCTTATTTGACAGGTTCCTCGAGTGTTCGACTTCAAGTCCTCTTATTCACACTTGTTGGATCGTACTAGGTACCTTGGACCCCATTATCATTATCGATGGAAGTCCTCGCATTTGTTAACATTATACATCAATGACCGGTAATCAAACGATACCCCCCATGTTCGACTTCAGCTCATTTATTCGCATGGTTAGGGTTTGTACCTTAGGTTGTTTGGATGAAGACCTTGGGATTATGATAGCATCACCTTATTTATGTTATCACCCAAGCTGCACAAGACTGAGCCTCACTCATTTTGGCTCTTCATGAGACATAGATCCAGCTTGTTGTTATGGCTATGATCTCTCATTTTGACATGGATCCACGTTTGTATTTCAGTGTCCATGCTCTATATATACATCTCTTAGTTATGTGTTGGATATCATATTATACATCAATATGATGTCAAAATTGTAATTGCTCGCTGACCTTGATCATTGTTTCAGGTGTTTTTTGTGACTTGGTTCTGCGGTTTCTTGCTCCTCCTTTGACTTGGACTTATAATGTATTTCAGCCATCGTTTCCCTCTGACCTCACACATTAGGGGGCATCTGTTATAGGTCAAATCTGCACTTCTCCGTCCGTGATCACATTATGTTTTCGATCACACAAAAGGATAACATGGATTGAAGAGCTAGATTTCCCTGGATGATGTATGCATTGAACCTACCCTCTTCAGCTGGGAATTTTTCTGATTTACCTGATATTTTGACATGTGCACTACTATGTAGGCAGAATACTAGCGCACATATGCTAGTATGCCCTGCTTTGCTCAAGTGAAACTAGCACACACCTTGGAAAAGATGCAGGCGCTTGTTGCAAAACACAAAAGTTGCGTCTTGTGCACTACTATGCCTTGAGAAACTCACGCACATCTTAAGATGAAATAAAAAATATATCAATTTGACAAATTGGGATTAGTTGAAGTTGGTTCTGCAACTTCCCCAACCTCCCAATTCAACCACCTCTCGATCTAAACTGCTTACCTTGTCCCATAAATACAAGGAGGATCCATGAGAGAGGCACAGAGAAAGTATGCATTAAGGGTTGTTACGCTGGAGGAAAGTTCCAAGTCATTGTGAAGAGCAGGAGCCCAGGACTCGGTTGCATAAATATCTCGACACGTCAGGCATATTGTACTGATTTCATGTTTCTTTGACAATAAAAAGGTCGAAATACCCTTCCTGTCCCAAATCAGATGTCTATTAGATTGTATGTCTATTTGGTGTAATATTTGATGTTAAATTACTTTCTGTTTTCATCATATTTATATATAGTCAAGATACGTTGAGGAAGGTATCATTTGTATTGCAGGTTCATCAAGTGGGAGATCAAGTGAAAGCTAGGACCAACCGTTGAGTAAAGTTATGTCTTTCGATATCCCTATCTCTATCATTTGTAAGAACTAGTTGTAATGCAATTAATGTATTTACCTATCAACCCTGCCCATCTCCTCACTATAAGGTAGAAATATTGAACAACAATGTCATTTACTACATCAATAAAGCATCAAGGCAAGACCAATGCTTAATTACACTCATGATAAGAAGCTTGCATTAGCTGTCATATTGTCAATACAAAAACTATGCCACCACATCTTTCTTTGCAAAACAACAATGGTCGTCAAATCAAACCCCATGCAATACATACTTAGCCGTAGGATTATCAATAGTAATTTTGCAAGTTGGATTGTTATCCTCCAAGAATTCGACCTTGAGTTCGTGATCACTAAAAGAAATAATTACTTGGCTCTCACTGAGCTTATCACTGAACTCTCAACCACTACCTGGAGAGAACCTGTACACGACCATTTACTAGATCAACATTTGTTCCTCATAGCTAGTGACAACCCATGGTATGGTGATATACTAACATATCTCTACACTCAAAAGTTCGCCACGAACCTATCTCTTGATGAGAACCAAAACATCCGTCATTAAGCACCATGATACCTTCTCATAGGAGACATCGTGTATTGTCATGGGGTTGACACCATCCTACGATGTTGCTTGATCGATGAGGAAGCAAAACAAGTCCTCAATGATTGTCACAGTGCAGCGACCACCACTTTGGCCTCACCACCACCCAAAAAATACTCCACGCAGGATATTTTAGGCCATCCATATTCAAGGATTGAGTTAATGTTGTCAAAAGACATGCTAATTGTCAAGTATTTACTTGCAATACAAGGTCACCGCCTTCCCCCCTCCATCTAGTAATCACCGCTGGCCCATTCTGGAAACGGGAAATTGATTTCATGGAATGTCGAACAGCCTTCGTACAGGGTCACAAGTACATCATCATGGGCGTTGACTATTTCACTAAATGGGCCGAAGCAATGCCCACATTCAACGTTACCCTACAAGGAAAAGCCCCTATAGCAGAGGTTATAGTGGAGGTTTTTAGTGTTACAAGATTGGAAAAAATTGTAAAAAAAAATCTACTACAACTTTCTTCAATGGTAGTGTATGTTTTAGCCGAGGTTATTATGAATATATCTTATAACTAAAAAATACCGATGACCAGAGGTTTTAGTAGATGTTTTTTACCAGTGTGCTTTTTTGAAAAACAACGCACCGGTGTTGATACAATACAAACGCACCAGTGGTGAAAGATATAAACAATATGCATTGGTGCACTCAAATAGATCATGCACTGGAAAGCAAAAAATTTATACGATGCACCAGTTCTTACATATAGATTATGTGCAATGATGCTTACAAACAACATAAGTGCCCCGAGTGGATATTTTACGTCATATGCACCCGAGGCTCTCAATATTTTTACACTTTAACAGTGCGATCTATTTAAATTAGTGCCCTGGTGCCTTTCATCATAATATGCACCGATGCGTACAAACTATGAAAATATACTGGTGCATGTAAACAATGTAAACGCACCAGTGCGTTTAATTGAAAAAAATACTAGTACGTAAAATCTCTTAAAAAATCTGGTGCACATAAATAATTAAAAAGCATCGATGTGATTAACTAACAAGAACGCATTGGTAAATGCGACTGGGAAGTGGAAATTTCTATTTTTTAAATTTAACGATGCGTGTAATTTACATTGGAGTACCGGTGGATTTATATACACACACCGACGCGTATAATTCGCACGCCTGCACTGGTGCAACCTATATCACGAAAAGCACTGAAAATGATTCTTTGAACATTGACTATTGACATTGCAGTGAAATATCTATATTATAATTTTTTATTTTTTTAATTCCATTATTTATCAGAAATTGAAATATTTTTTTATAGTACTATTCATTTTTATTTTAATTATTGCATTTGTTTGGATTAATTTATTATATCTAGCCTATTGTAATATTTAGTCATCCATACATTTAATTACCATTGTACCATTTCACGTGTAACATTTGACAATAACATTGGAGAATTCAATAGAATAAAAAGGTTTATTTTATTATATATCAATAGGAGGGATTTTGTCATACAAAATAAGTCAACATAGATATGCAACAATAATCAAAATGTCAACATGCATGTAATTGTTACAATTATTGGTAACCCATTGTCTTTCAATTTAGACACTATGTCCAATACATTATACAAAATGTCCGATTTTCACAGAAAATTATTTCAAAATATACATCGGCTTGCATTAACATAAAAAATAAATATGGATCTTTATTCTTCGTTGGAACTCTTATCAGTGCTTGATCCACTTGCATCAGTTGGGTGATTTGGCTGAATTTTTCGTTGATTGGCTTGATTGTTTTCCTCTTCTTTAGATTCCATCTACAAACTCAAAAATAAATTGTACCGAGTGTATCTACATTCCTGATAATAATGAAAAATACAATAGATAATATACATGAATGTAAATTGAAAAGAAATGTACCATAGAAAGAATAGAGTCATGAATTATACACATTCTTTCAAAACCAAATCTCATGCCATCTATCAACAAGTCTTATGTTGGCTCCACTCCATACTTTGTTTCGTACCAGTTTTATACCCCGTCATAAATCATAGATTTAATATAAATGAATTTTTGTTGTTCTATTAATTATAAAATGAGAGAAGTAAAACAACATAGATACTTACAAATTCCATAATTAATTTTTGATACACCAACATATACTCACAACCCTTGCTTAACCCAATGTCAATCAATTCTTCTGATGGATCCTATTTGTATATTAACACCTGTTTCGAGACATCCAATGATGGACAGTGGAAACACAAAAAATTTAAATGTAAATATCACAATCACTATGAAATATTAATTTCTTATAAGGAAATCACAAATACTCACAAAATTTTCTATCAACCCCTTTTTTCCTTGTTGTCCTGTCTTATGTGCTGAATGGGTTCCATTTTGTTTTCTTTTCTGTAACGAAACAATTGAAAATTAATATTTAATGTTGAATTAACTAATGAGATGTACATAATTCAAAAAATCAATGATTCCATACATTTGAAGCACGTTGTTGTTGATATGTCTCCTCTTGTGATGCAATCATGTCCATTTCCTTGACCATCTCCTTGTACACTTTTTTGGACATCCCTATTGGTACATTTCACATATCACCTTGTTCATCCCTTGGGATTTTCATAACCTTCCTGGAAATATAAAATGACATTAAACTATTTTTCTATTGATATGAAAAATAAATATAGCAGAATTAAAATTATTAAAGGAATGATGCTTTGTAGTAGTTATAGATACATATTCTACATAAAAATGTTTAGGAATATTACTTTTTGAATGATTCTTTTTTGTTGCTGTATGTTTTTTCTATTGCAAGTTTGATAGGTCTCATCAACCATTGCTATGGAAACGCCTCTTGTAGTTTATATATGACCTGATTCTTCGAATCATTTGATTGATTTCTATATTCTAAGTGAAAAGTACGTCTATAAGTTCTTTCCACTATATCCCTCATTGCGTCGAGAGGCGCTCTACAACCCATTATGAGGAAGATCTTGTAACATGTGTCGAGTTTGTCGAGTAACAAAATAATACAAAGTAAACAAAAAAGAATAATACAAAATAAAAAGTAATAAATATTATGTTGGCCATAAACAAAAAAGAATAATACAAAGTAACAAGTAAATATGAGACTTAAACTAGAGACTTTAGAGCTTAGGATTAGGTGATAAATATTATGTCGGTCATAAACAAAAAAGAATAATACAAAGTAAAAAGTAAATATGAGACTTAAACTAGAAAGTTTAGAGCTTAGGATTAGGTGATAAATATTATGTCGGCCATAAACAAAAAAGAATAATACAAAGTAAAACTTAAATATGATACTTAAACTAGAGACTGTAGAGCTTAGGATTAGGTGGCTCAGGTATTGTACTCAAGGAGCTATTCAAGGAGAGGTTTGCACCTGTGGAGATTTGATTCCACTCGGCGCTTGATAGAGCCTAGGATTTAGATCTAGGCTGGTAGTATTATAAAATTATTTCTCCCTTCTATTAACTTCTAGCACCACTCCAGATGTGCTAAGGACCAATCTATCATCATTTGCATCTTCCATAATTTTTTTTCTTATGATGACAGTCATTTTTGTTGCTATCAGTCCCTGCATAACAATCAACATATGTGAATTAGATTATTTGAAACATATCAGTGAATATTATTAAGTACAATATTACTTAAATTGGAAGAAACAATTCATATTGACTTATTTTTTATTCACCTGATTCATCCCTTTGCAACTTTTCCATCAACGTTTTATGCTCTTATGGAATTAGATTGGTAAGCATATTATCAAGCTTCCTCATTTTCTGGCTCTGCATTTCACACATTAACCAATACATATTAGTTAAATTTACAAATAATTCAAACAAATTAATTTAAATACAAAAATTAAAAATCACTTGCCTTCTTTGTAATTCTCGATGTGCTCCCATCATGTTGACTAAAATTATTGTTAATTGAACTCATACCATGCATTTTCTATAAATAAACAACTTGGACCGTTAAATACAAAAGCTATTAATGACATTCCAAAAATAAACTACAAACTTGAAAATAGAAAATATGTTTGATATTGGTGCGCTTAAATACATAAAATGCCCCAGTGCGTTCTGTATCATAACGCACTAGTACGTTATATAGATATAGGGGAATTTTAAACAACATAAATTATTTAGCATTTCAGAATAATAAAAGAGTTGCGTTCTTGCCATTACTGACGCGTTATTATTATAAACAGATTGGTGTGTTAATGCAAGACTGTCACATCGAGAACCGAGAAATGATTTTTCTGCTTTTTTGAAAATAAAATATACGGTCACGCATGTCACTTTTGGTGCACTATTAACAAAAACACATTGGTGCGTTACATATATATAAAAACACCGAAAATGATGCACACGCTTTTTTATTGAAAAATAAAAAAAACAAAAAAACTTGACAGGGATGACATGGTTATGGATTCAACCCAAAAAGTGGCCCCATCTCACCCTACACTTTCTATATATAATCACAAACTCATAAAATCTAAAATACCTAAAAGGAAAAATCGTAATTGTGTGACAATAGAGGGATTTAAAACCTAATGTAAAATTTTGCTGCCACATAATTGCAGCCACGTAAATGAAAAATAAGGAGCTAGAAAATAAGGGTTGCAACATTGAAGGTAACTATGAATTTTTTTCTTTCTAAATCTTGTTAAAATCTAAATAAGATAATAAGATCTATAGTAATATTTTACATACTTGAAATTTCTACTATGTAGGGTTTTGTTTGATTCACCATACTGAACAAATTTCGATCCTCAGAATAATACGGTTGCTCCAATCTCCTTCCATGTAAGTCTCTCTTATAAAACTCTTCCCTCCACATTTTGGAAAAATAATGATTTAATGTTTAGGTTTTTTGCTTTTAAACACCTTTTAGAATTAGTTTTCGAAATTAAAATTGCCGCTCCTTTTTTTGTTTAGGGAAAAATTAACTTTTGTGATTTTTGTATTTTATGATGTTCAACAATCCGGTGTGCTTGTTATTCAGATCCACTAGTGCGTCTATAAATCAAATGCACTGGTAAGTATTCAATGGTGGGTGATAAATATGAACGCATCAGTGCACATATAATTAGATGACGCACTGGTATGATTTATTTCGTAAAATGCATTGATAAATATCAACTATCAAATGTAGTGGATATTTTCTTCTGCGGGGGATTTTGTGGATGTTCGTGTTCGGTGCATTTATAGTTAGGAATCACCGGTGTGCCAAAGAGATATGGACGCACTGGTGCGTGTTTATTTGATTAGATGCACTGGTGTAATTTGAAAATCCCGTGCTTTGATGTGTTAGATTAAAATTATATACTCATCTCAAATGTTCTTTTAGTATTCAATCACACCAATTACAATATTTCATAGTGCATATATGTTTCTTAAACTCACCTTACTCTTACAAAATGGTTTCCAAACTATATAAGAAGTAAGATTGTGATATAATTCTTAAAAATATTTTAGGACTGTAGAGACATACACTGATTGTTGATTTGGATCAAATGTAGGGAGAAAGAGTATCAAATGGTCGATTCTTCAGATTCCAGCTCCTTCCATCTTGTTCAAATTTCAACGAGTTCTCCCTTTCCATCTCTAGTAAGTTCATGTTTTATTTATATTTTGACTATTTATTTGAATTTATGTTACTTATCCATGTGAATCTAAACATCAACTTATTCCTTATTGTAGGATCCTGATTCAGGTTCAAGTTCAGATGCACAAGATATTCCACTAGTTTCAAAATGACACAAGCTCTTATCAAGAGAAAAATATCGCAAGTAGTTCGTAGATGAAAATGACTAACTGATTTACCCTGCCAATTGTAACATGCCATCTTCAAACCGCAATCCTGGTTCATTGACGGTAATTCATTGTGAGCTGGATCTCTTTTATGACACCCTAGTAGTTTCTGGTTGTTCAAAATGTTAAGGGTTGAAGGAGAACCCTCAGCGTGCCACACTCACCCATTACACCAATGATAGATTACCCAATGTTTATGGTCTAATACCCCCCACTGTAGTAAAAATTCCAATAGGTGATAAATAAAAGACACTATGAGCACTTCCTTATGCTCATTTTTGAAAAAAATTAGAAGCCAAAACAACTATGTCTCGTCCTAACTTGACGAACCCTTCTGCTTATGTTCAGTTAACTAAAATTTCTAGTGATCCAAAGTATGATATGAATGCCACCCAACACATGTCTACTAGAAGATCTAAAAAGTTGCATGAATTGAGAGAAAAATTGTCCAAGTACACACCAAGGTCCATCCAATTGTTGGAGGGTGGTGATGATTTCTCCCTTCCTGTGAATTTGCAAAGTAAATATCAAAATTCTTACAACCGTGCTTTGTATGGCGCTTAGCCATCTTCTCTACCTGTGTTTGATGTTGGAACTAAATTCTCCTTTTGTGGTAATCGTTTTAGGATTTCCAAGTCTAATGTAGATGCTGCAAATCTTGGGTTGTTTATCCTTCCTGCAAAATATGTACTCGTTCCTCCCAAACAGTCAGTAGCACTTATTCCATTTTGTGGTCCTATCTATTGTCAGTTGTATTACTTGAATATTGTTAAATACAAGCATAACATTTCCATGTATAGTATGTGTATGAATGATTATGTTTTTGGAAACTTTAACGGGAAGAACCTATTATATATAGATGGTCATCCACGCACTCATGGGAACATTGCAGCGTTCATAAATAGTTCTAAGTGCTCTTTATTTTCTGCAAATTGTTCATTTGACAAACACTTCAATGACCATGAGTTATTTATGAAAAGGAAAGCGTCAAGATTTTCTGTTGTACATGCAATAAGTAGTTTGTCTCCCGGTGAGGAGTTGTTAATAAAATATAAATTTCCTAGACCACCAATCGCTCGTCAATGATGCCTTGCATTGGGATTACCCTTAGACATCCCATTGGGGCATAAGACAAAAAAACATTGATTAATTGTATTTGTTAATTTTCAATGGGATTCATGTTAAAGTATTGCTTAGTTTGAAATTTTATTTTATAAATTGTTTCTTTTATGGAAAAAATAGGGGACTTACCCTAACTTTCTCATGTGAGTCATCATACATTCAAGGATGTTTGATCACACCGTTATCATATGTGTAATTGTCACTCTAAAATATCACACACATATTCATGGATTGCACTACCTGTACTGCTAGCTTGGATACAATGCTCTTGTTTGATTAATTGTATTTGTTAACTTTTTATGGGATTCATGTTAATGTATTGTTCAATTTACCCATGGGGTGTAGAATAGGTGGTTAATGGGTGTATTGTTAAGGCTATCCTTACATAAGTTCTATTTGAAAATGTATTGCTCAATTTGAAAATTTTAAATTTAATGTGGGAGTGATGTTAATTTATCGCTCAATCTGAGCATTTGTTTTATAAATTGTTTGCAGCTTTACATTTTCTATTGGAAATGATTCTCGTGCTTTTGTAATAATTATTTTGTATAATGCTAGATCAAACCATTTTCATTGTGCTTACTAACATCATCGATGTAATGTTCAATATTTTTGAATTTACGATTATGATGATGAGCGACCTGTCTACCATCTTCCATTGCACCCTAGTACAATGTCAAATCGAGAGAAGGATGCAAAAAGAGTGGATCTTGGAGAGGAAGCATACCAATAATCGATGAACCAACCACCTATTCAATTTCTACAGTGTCCATACTCACCAATTTAATAGGAATGCCTACAGTAATTGTATCTCTTCACATGTTGGAAATGGAGGCAATGAAGTAGAGGTTGGTATGGATGAGATATTACGACAATTGAGTGCCATGGATGCAATGCTGTTACATACATTCCAATACAATGAGATAGGGGATGACGCTCATATCACTGAGGCATTCTTCGAAAGCCTTAAATCAGCTTCCAACACCCCTCTCTTTGGACCTGTCCGGTCAAAGTATACACAATTGAGGACAACAATGTTACTATACAACTTGAAGCAATGTATGGCATGTAAGATGCGTGTTTCTCAACACTTTTGAGGTAACTGACCATAAAATACCTTATATTTTGATTAATCTTGTCACACAATCAACATTGAAAATAATTGATTTTATGAACGTTAAATGACATGGTACAATTATATTTCCAACTAACTGCAGGTTATTCAAAGACAGGTAATTCTGAGTGATAATGTCTTGCCTGACAACTGTGAAGAGGAAAATTAAATGTTGAAAATGTTGGGCATTGAGTACATATCATATCATGCATGTACCAACGATTGTATTATATACTGAGGCGAATATGAAGACAAAGAGTTATGTCCAAAATGTGGGCATGACAAGTACAAAGAATCGAAAAACAAAGCTAAATCATACGGTCCTCCTCATAAGATATTGAGGCACATGCCTATAATCCCAAGGATTCGAAGGCTCTTTCATTGCAAAGAATTAGCTATGCTGTAGGGATGGAATGCATCGCATTGAAGTGAGGAAGGAGTTATGCGAATCCCAATAGATTCAATAGCCATGAATCATATTCATTATACTTGTCTTGATAAATTCAAGGATAAGGTACGCAGCCTCCAATTGAGCATAGACATTGATGGTATCAACCCATTTTCCGAACCAAACACCACCTATACTATTTTCCCTATAGTAGTGATCAATAACAATATCCACCCATGGTTTTCCATGAAGAATTAACATCTTATGTGGGCTCTTATAGTCCCTGGTAGAAGACAAGTGAAATAATATGGATGTTTACCAACCATTGATCGATGAGTTGAAGGAATTATGGGAAGGGATACAAGTATATGATGTATCAATACCCATCCCATCAAAGAGTAGTTTCACGGTTTATGGATTATGTGTGTACACCACACATGATTATCCGAGGTTAGGATTTTGATCAAGTAAATATGTTGTTTGATTTATTTATATTCAAAGCAATATTTTTTGGCATATCTAATTCGTTGCAATGTCTTGATCTTCAACAATAACCGTGTTCTTTGTATACCATAACATCACATGTCTTGTAACAAAAGGTTATCATGGATGTATATGTTATGTACCTTCTATGAAGGCTAGGTGATCCAAATACCTATGAAATCCAGTGTACGACTACTCTCGGGTATTCCACACAAGTTGAAATGCAATTAATTGTTTGTGTTTACTTTGTAGTGTCATTATCCCTTGTTCGTGCGTGGGTGTGTGAACCATGAATTTCCAGATGACCTGCGACATGCCATATCTAGACTAGATGCATTTATACAGTGGATCACATCAAAGGATATTTACATTGCTAGAATTCCCTGGTGGAGTCAAGAGATAGCCAAGATTGTTTGTATGTTTGAGAAGGAACTTTCAACGAGTTTCATGGACTTACAGGTTCATCTTCTAATTCACCTATTCAATGAAGTTGAATTAGTCGAGGTGATCTCGTGTCGCTAGATGTTCTTCTTAGAGAGGTACATGAAAAAATTGAAGGGATTTGTTCAACAAAGGGAAAAAATCAAGGGGTATATGGTAGAGGGTTACATAGTATATGAGTCATTCTATTATTCCAGTGAGTACATAATGCAAATCGACCACACACTAGCCATAGTGATTTGGTATGATGAATGCGATGAGGAGAAAAAGGAAGGGGAGGTACTGGAAACAAATGAAAAAATGCGCACGATAAAGAGTAAGTCACTTATCTTTCGATCTTCACATTTCCACATAGTAACTATTCACAACAAAATTCAAAATATATATTTGATCTCACACGTACTAAATGTGGTTTTGTTTCCATGAATACAACAAATTCAGAAATTGATGCAATCAATAAATTCATTTTTACAATGGGGAGGAAACACAACTATTAGTTGCATTGTATGAAGAGAAGAGGAGGAAATGGGATATTGATAGAAAATAATTTAGGTGGTTGCATGGTAGAAGCATGCCTTTTCCAGATAATTAAAAAAAAAATAATCCAATGATCTATCCCAACAATTGCGTTGTAGACCAAGTCAAAGAGAAATATGGTGTATCTGATTGTTACCCGCTTGAAGAGGAGGATGCACTAAAAATTGGTATTGGGTGCAGAAACTCGGTAATAATATATTTTTGTACAGTTCTAATTTTAAAATCCAAATTTGAACTATAATAACTATGCTTATTAAATTAATGGTTGGGTTATTAGAAATATGACACCATCATTTGTTAACCTTTTTTACAGGTGCATTCGTTCCCATCTATGTGGTATTATGGACATCATTTTCACATCGAGGATGCTGATGATGGATGTCTTACTCAAGACTATGGAGTGGAAGTTGAGTTTGACCAATCTAGTCTTGCTAGCCACCATGATCGAAACTTGATAGGAGGAATGTTGGGTTATGTCAGAAATATACATGAGATCATTCAAGTGGAATTATCATCTTTCCAATGTGTTATTTTTAGGTGCAGGTGGTGGGACACATTCGACAAGAATGATGTAAAGGAATATCGTGATAATGGGTTGATATGTATCAACTCTAAAAAGATGTGTGATGAAACTAAGGAGCCTTATGTTTTCCCAAAACACTACAACCAAGTGTTCTTTCACCCGGATGTGTTGGATAGAGATTGGTGGTTCATATTAAGACACGTCCCTAGATCTAAACATGCTTATGAGAACAATAGTGCTATCATGCCAACCGAGGAAGATAATGGAGGTGATGGCAACCGAGAGTGATATCTAGATGTTTTATTTCATCGTTCAAATATTGATATATGTTTTTGTTATTGTTATAAGGAAGGGTCTAATTATATTGTTTATTTTTCATGTTATGACGGTGGGAATATAAAGTTGATTACTGGATGCAGTGTTTAAACAATTTGAGTTGGTTAAGCACATAAGTGTATAAACAACTTGAGTTGATGGCAATGGAGAGTGATATATACATGTTTTATTTCATCATTTACATATTGAGATATCATTTTGTTATTGTTATCTTTGATTGTCTAATTATATTGTTTATTTTTTATGTTATGATGGTGGAAATGGAAAGTTGCAGATTACTAGATGCATTGTTTGAACAATTTGAGTTGGTTAACATTTAGTTCATTGTATTATGGGTTTTATGATCGAATTTATTGTATTCTTACAATTGGATCAGAATCAACTAATTAGAGTGCAAATTATCATTGATGTCAATCATAGTTATTGTTTGTTGTAATTTCAACTACTCTCATTTGAATAACATGGTCGAATTAATGAATATATTATGCTTCGACATTTATATTTTATATTTTAGATACTTAGACACGTATATATCGTTAAGGTAGAAACAAACTTATGGAAAGAATGGAATATGTATATCCTTTTAGATTATGATATAATAAATTAAAAATAACAAACAATCTTTTTTTAAAAATCCTACATTTGGAATATGCATATTCATATCAATATTTGGAATATGCATATTCATATCTAAAACATAAAGTCCAAATAAATAATCATAAGGTGCATCATAACAATTATCAATTGAGGACAAGGTATGAACTCCCTTTTATCATCTTCTCCAATCGCATGTCATGTCCCCAGTCACCTCAGTTCCCTTTAAAGGCAATGGGAGAGCACCCTTAAGTCACTTGCTAATTTTTTTCTTCCTTTTCCCGAGCAGTTCAAAGGCCCCACAACCCTGAACCCACAATGATCATCGATCCGCAACCCGCAGTTCCGCAAGCCCCGATCCACAAGCTGAAATTGGAAGTCGGGAGTCGGATTTCCAAATCCGACTCTCTGATGAAATAGCGTCCCCGAATTTCGCAAGCCGCAATGTAGAATTCAGAAGTCAGAATCCAATTAGCAACCTCCAAATTTACCGTCCGACCTCTGTAGTTCTGCAATTTGCATGTGGAACTCAGAACTCGGAACTCGGAGTCCTCAATTCACCTCCCCCGGGAACTTACTCCTCTGCGATTCCGCAATCCGCAACCCGCGTTGTGGATGTCGGAAAGCGAAAAACACATTTCGAACCTGGGAAAAATGACCACCCACAAGCCGCAATCCACAACCCACTTTGCGTATGCAGAAAGGTGGAACTCCTCGTGCCAATTCCGTTGGATTCGCCCTTCCGATCCTCGCAACCCGCAACCTGCTTTGCATATGCGGAAAAGCAGAATCCCAATGACACTGATCCAAGTATCAGTCCCCGACCTCCACAATCCATGATCTGCATTGCGGATGCGGAAAGGTCCTTGCAGATGCGGGAAGGTCGGGACCACAGGCCCATGTACCAACCACTTCACCTGCCAACTTCTAACGGTGATATCTCCTCCATCCTTGGTCCAAATTGGACAATGCTAGCACCGTTGGAAAAATCTTGGAGAGATCCATCCAATGGTATGATCCCCTATCCAATATGAGCACTCTAACCTTGTCAATTTTCCAACTGAAACATTGCTCATAACCTCCCCAAGGTGCCTTTACCCTTCTGCAAGGAACTATGCTCCACTCTTGCCATGTTTATCTCCTTCATCTGGTCCATAAGGGTTCCTTTTATTTCCCCAAGTCCATGATGGAGTGGTCCTTCACATTTACCATACTTAGCCCTAAATTCATCCAAGGACAATTCAAAATCCTTACCAAAGGGAATTACAAATGTGCATAATCCTACTACAAGAACACCATGGATGAAACATGATCCACACCCTTAGAATGGAATGCATTCACATATTCCTCACATGCATGGTGATGAAAGCATACAGGGTTTAGTCCTTTTCCTCAAGCATGATTACATACAAGTATCAACATGAGGATAAGCATGTAAGGCGCAAGAACAATGTAATTAACGCACGCAACAATAAAATTTAGCCATGTTAACACACACATCTAACATGTATCCAACATTCAACATGGGCATAAAAATAACATATACACAGACTTAACTAAAGCATAGGCATACAGTCCTATTCATCAATGGCCATTTCCATAAGCAAATAGATGCATGCATACACTTAACATCTCTAAATAAAGGAAACATCATCCACACACAATGTTTCATGCATTCATCAATCAATAATATGCACAACAGAATGAAGCATAAGGCATGGCCATTCAGTCTCATATTCAAGCTCATATACAATTCCCTATTGATCACATCTAATGTAATTCATCAACCAATAACTGGAATAGAATAAGCATAGCATAAAACATGAAATAACACCATTTAAACACCAGAAGGGCACTTATCTTTTGCATTGAACCTCCAAGCAACTGGCTATGGACTGCAACTTTCCAACCCAACCTTAGATCTTTGCCTAGCATATATTATTTCAGAAATCAAAGATCAACCCCAAGATGGGGCTATGTATCCACTAAGGGGTCCCTCTCAGGTTCATTCACAACTTGGTTCACAGTCCATCAAGGAATCCAACACACAGTTAACTTTGTCAAGCAAATGGGGAAGGAAGGTAAGGGTATTCTATCTCAACAAGCTCCTCCACAGGGATATGGGCATATCCCAATGACTTCAGACAGGTTCAAGCACCCCCATCACCCCTTTCTCAGCCTAGGTAAGGTTCCCTTCATTGCTGCACAGTCCCTAGGGAACCCTTTTCCCAAACACTGACCTTGGTAAGTGTGGCTGGTCTTGACTGCTGAATCAAAGTAAATAATCCCTCTCAGGACTTAGCAGGAAATACAAAAATTCTTGGTTCCTTCCCACTTAGGTTTTATTCTCCACATTCTTTGGTTGAACATCG
The DNA here is from genome assembly GCA_027924585.1 of Larix kaempferi. Classification (NCBI taxonomy): domain Eukaryota; kingdom Viridiplantae; phylum Streptophyta; class Pinopsida; order Pinales; family Pinaceae; genus Larix; species Larix kaempferi. The sequence goes on from BSBM01000104.1 coordinate 4,601,817, forward strand.
CTATCCCGTAGTTGGGTTCTCGACCACTAACACAGGGTTCTTACTCACAGTTTTTCTGAGCATCTTACGCTCTTCATTTCACCCACATAGTCAGATCCAAGGATAACCCCATCGTTTTTCTTCCTACACTGAGTTTTCTATGTGGGTTCGGCTCTGTAAATCGTGGCCCTTCACAGAATCCCAATTTTTCCCCTTCCTTCCTTCCCATCTTGGAACTCCTCCCCATCCTGATGCGCAAGGGTTCCAATAATGTCTCCCCCCCTCAACCACTATATGGGAAGGAGGAATACAAACTGTCAGGAATGGAGTGACGTGCAGATCAAGGAAGCAGAGCTCCATACCCTGCCATTCGTCCCTTCGAGGTTGCCCATACTCCACAACCTCATGCAAAGTCCTCTCCAACCACTTGCTCACAACATCATTCAATGGTGTCAAGGATAGGTCAAAGGGGTTCTTTAGGTGACAAATGGAAGTCTAGGTTCAATCCCACACCCCCTCACTACTCCCTAGTGGATACATAGTTTCCCCCTCATTCAGTTGCAGCCATAGTCAACCCTTGGTTATTTTAGTACATGGAAATATTTACATCATTTACAATATTCCATGGCTTACTAGCACATGGATTATCAGAATATCAAATACTTGCCTATGCCATTAAACCTAAGCATCCACTAGTGGTGCCTTGGCCTTGAGCTCCACACTAGGGAAACACACATTGCATTCTATGCAATATTTACCTGACAACCAAAATAGACTAACGTTAGAATGAGGGGTATTACATCCTCCCTCCCTTAGAATAAATTTTTCCTTGATGTTCCAACACTTAGGAATACATATACAATCTATACATGTCCAAAATTACAAAAAAAAACGTTGCAGGTCTTCCCCTTCCTTTTGCTCTTTAATTTTCACTTTCAAGACCAAGTCCTTTGAATTCCACAAGCTTCTCCCGCTGGATTTGATCTTCCAGCTGATATACAAGTCTGGGAACTTCATAGTTGTTATCTCTTTTGTTGCTTCTTGTTGGGTAGTTGCGAAGGCAATGATCTCCTCCACATTCTCAACATTTCAGTGGCTGATTTTTCTTTATCTGCTCCATTTCCTTGGAGTCTTCCCACCTAAAATATTTCTTAGTGGACTGATTGGATGAATGCCTCTTCATTTGTCCACTTCACCTTCCACTACTGGTTGATTCCATAATGATTTTTACCTCCCTTTGTAGACAAATAGAGTCCTGCAAAGCCCTGTGGTTCATCTCATCCTGCTGCTTTTGTAGCTTGAGCATCTCTCCAAGATTTTCTTGGGTCTTGGAAATGGTTTGAAGAATATTTTTAGCCAACTCTAGTAGCCTTGGTATGCTGCCATGGTAAACATGCACAACTTCCCACACTTTGCTTGCTAGCACCACTTGTTTTGTGACAGCTGCAACCAATTGTTTTCAATTTATCACCTATGAAATTCATCATGTCAATTATTGTTAGGCCAAGCATAACATAAACATTAAAAATCAGTCAATTATTCACCCAATTGACATGGATAATCCATGCTTTATTTATGAGACTTCCACACTTTTCATGCTTTCCTAGCATACACATGAACTCACTCATGCTCATCCTTTCACAGGGAATTTACTATTTCCGCATTTACAATTTATTTCAAGCAATTAAGCACAATCAATTTTCAGTCACATCATGCATTCAACAATTTTTTGTTTTATAAATGCATCAATAAAAAGGAAAGAGAAGAGTAAGAGTTTTCTCCTCTTAGCCTTGTTCCAATCCGGAGTCACACCACCACTGTGGTTCCATGCTCCTTGGCCTCTTTCACTTCAATGTTATTGCTTGACTTTCCCTTTCTTGGCTATGACACTTAGTGTCTAAGGTCTTTCCCAAGCCTCTCATCTAGGGAACTCTTTCCCATGATTTCCCACAGGACCTTTGGCTGCTAGGACCCACACAAGTCCACTAGCACCATTATTCATTGCTTCTCATGCTGAACCTTCTAGGACAGTCACATGTCCACCTACATCCTTAGGATGCCTTCATAGTTCTTGCTTCTAGCAATACCTACACTCAAACATTGAATCAATTCACATGTTTAGTTTATTTTCATAGAGTTTATTTCTAAACAAGAGTTTAAGAAATCATAACCAATTCATATACACATGTATTTTCATATTAAGGAGTAAGAAGATGCAAAATGACCAAATACTTATCTTTATTGGACACTTCCTTGCTACTCCACAGGTTCCTTTTTTATTTACAAGCCTTGGATCACCTGTGGGGTGGATGTTTGGCCAACACACATGCTGCTCCACAACATCAAATAGTCAATGCGAAGCCAGTACGCCGATTGGGTTTATCAGGCATTGATGGTGCCAAACTAGTCCCATACCTGGTTTAACCTCTCCATTTCTAAGCTAACACATTCGTCTAGGTCAACAGGCCAATGGAAGGAAACTTCACCATGACCATTTCTAGGTCAAGGATCTACTACCGAGCCATGTCCAATTAACCAATTCCAAGCCAGTACACCGACTAGGTTTATCGGGAATTCCATGGAACAGTATGCTAATCCATTTCTTTGACTTGGTTTATCGAGCATACCACAACCATTTCTAAGCTAGTTATCCGACTAGGTTTATCAGGAAATAACAACCTATTCACTTTGATCCTTTAGTGTGTAGCACCAAATTGTATCTGTTCAAGCTGACCACACAAGAGGGTTAAGCAAGCTCATTAGTATTGTTGCTCTAAAATTGTAAACACGTTTCATAACATTCACTATCCAATATTGAAACACCAGGAATGTGTCCATTCCTTTAGGGTCTAGTCAATATTGACAACCCTAACATAGCTCAGCACCAGAAAGGTGTGCACCCCTTCCTAATGTGATCCATGTGGGCCCTAATCATACTCAGGCAGCCTAAAATAATAATAATAAAATGAAATAAGACATGCTCTGCATATTAACCCTAGTAATTAGACATGCACATTCTTAGTTAGGGTTACATAATACTCATCCATTTTGCAGATGGATCCTTTCTTCATTCGTGAGGAATGGGGGTTCCCTTCTTTGAGTCAACAGTCCCTCAGTTTTCCATCCCAATCTCTTCATGTTCCATAACCCACATATGCCCTCTTGGCATAATTTTTCCATCAAATTCAAGTCTGATTTTTCCATAACCAATCAATGGCATTAATAATTAATTCACATGAATTTGCAACTCTGTCTACTACCGAAATTAGATTGGTTTAATCATGAGGTCATCCTCATATCGTTTGGCTCTTGCAAGTGGAACCACTTTGTCCATTAGGTTTTTAGACTTGCTACCATGACACAAGCATTTACCCACAACGTGTCCCTTTGACACAATTCTGGATTAGCCAAACAGTCAGTGGCATTTAACAATAAAATTCAAATCTGATTGTCTCATAACCAATCAATGACATTGTTAATTAAAATTCAAATATGAATTTACAATTCTGTAGGATGATTTGCATTCATGAAACTATTCCCATAAACTTAAATCAGAGGGTTTCAAATCTGAACGGGACAATATGTGTTGTACATAAATTTAATCTTACAACCGTGAGACCCTTCTCATGAGGTTTGGATCTTGTACGTGGTAGCTTCTATCCTTCAATACGATCTTACCCACGTGGCCATGCCCAAGACATTTCTTCCTGATATCTGAAACTCCAATCAGCCAAAGACTTGTAAGTTCTTCATGCACATAACAGTTTCATTGCTGCCACAGTCATTGAAGTAATTTTCAGAATTATAACATTCAATAACTCAAGCACTTTCAACTGTTAGCATTTCAATATCTTAGAAAAACACATTTACTTCTTGTGAACCATTATCATACTAAAATTGCAAGGGAGAGTCACATCATTTATGTAATTTTTTTAATAAATTTTTTAATACTCATTACTTCCCAACCATTTGTTTTATGCAGCTCTGTGCTTCCACAGAGCATTCTGGCAACCCATAGAACATGACTGTATTCTTAATGCATTCACTCTCTGTGGAAGGACAGAGTTGCATAAAACAAATGGTTGGGATAGATTACATACACGTATCAACATGAGGATAAACATGTAAGGTGCAAGAATAATGTAATTAACACACACAACAATAGAAGTTAGCCATATTAACACACACATCTAACATGTATTCAACATTCCACATGGGCATAACAACAACATATACACATACTTAACAAAAGCATAGGCATACAGTCCTATTCATCAATGGCCATTTCCATAAGCAAATAGATGCATGCATACACTTGACAACTGTAACTAAAGGCAACATCACCCACACACAATGTGTCATGCATTCATCAATCAATAATATGCACAACAGAATGAAGCATAAGGCATGGCCATTCAGTCTCATATTCAAGCTCATACACAATTCACTATTGATCCAATCTCATGTAATTCATCAACCAATAACTGGAACATAATAAGCATAGTATAAAACATGAAATAACACAATTTAAACACCACAATGACACTTATATTTTGCATTGAAACTCCAAGCAACTGGCTATGGACTATAACTTTCCAACTCGACCTTAGATCTCTGCCTAGCCTATATTATTTCAGTAATCTGAGATCACCCTCGAGCTGGGGCTATGTATCCACTAAGGGGTCCCTCTCAGGTTCATTCACGTCTTGGTTCACAGTCCATCAAGGCATCCAACACACAATTAAATTTGTCAATAAAATGGGGAAGGAAGGTAAGGGTCTTCTATATCAACAAGCTCCTCCACATGGCTATTGGCATATCCCAATGACTTCAGATAGGTTCAAGCACCCCCATCACCCCTCTCTCAGCCTAGGTAAGGTTCCCTTCACTTCTGCACAGTCCCTAGGGAACCCTTTTCCCTAGCATTGACATGGGTAAGTGTGGTTTTTATTGACTGTTTATGGACAATCTACTCAAGCGGAATCAAGCCAAATATCCCTAGTCAAAGTGGATATAAAACAAATCAGTACAGTATATAGATCTACTTTCCTAGATAGTTTAGAGATGCTATAGATAGATGTCTTACCTTAGATTCATGAATCCTTCTCCTCTTTATCACTCTGAGCTCCGTGGTCTTTAGATCTCAAGCTACAAAACCATGTCAAGCATACGGAGACAAACAAGCATACAGAGACAAACAAATAGTGAAAGCACATCTAAACACTAAACTGATCTAAGCTAAAAGTTAAGGAAGAAAGATCTAAATATCATTAACACAAAGACATTTATGGAAAGTGATTGTATTACTGTAAATAAATGGGAAATACATAGAAGAGTGATGATTACAACACAAATCCTTAATGTTGTAACCTTCCTCCAACAATCCAAGCCAAGCCTCCAAGGACAATGTGTGCCTCCCAAGGGATGAATAGGGATCACCTAGGATAATTTCACTAGCATGAAAGTGCTATAGTTCTTCCTGCCTTCTCAATGGAGAGAGAGGTCTTATTTATAAGGCTAGGAGGATAGAGTAGGTTGAGGATTAGGGGGAGAGGTCTAAGGGATCTCCCCATTGGTTAGGAGACGCATAACAACTGTTCCTACTAATTAGGGATAGGCCTCCAAGTCACCCAGCTTCGAGAATTCGCTCGAAGATCCTTGTTATTCACATTAACCAACCCTGGCACACTCTGGATGAAGACAACAGGCGCCAGGAAGGGTTGGCGCAACTTGCATGAGGACAAAAAGAGCCAATGGCATAGGATGCTAGTGCACATCAAGCGCCAACCAAGGTGTGGAGCCTCTTGCAGGGAAGCAGGGTGCGCCAACACTACTAGGGATGGTGGAAGACAAGGGCATCAACTTGCTCAAGATGTTCTAGCTAGGGAATGTTCAGGGATTGAGGCACTGAGTTGACACATGACTCGGGATGATGAGATTTTGGTGTAACATTGACTGCTGAATCAAAGTAAATAAGCCCTCTCAAGCCTTAGCAGGAAATATAAAACTTCTTGGTTCCTTCCCACTTAGTTTTTCTTCTCCACATTCTCCGGCCGAATAGCGCTAGCCCGTAGCTGGGTTCTCGGCCACTAACACTGGGTTATTTCTCACGGTTTTCTTCCTATGCTGAGTTTTCTAATTGGGTTTGGCTCTGTAAATCGTGGCCCTGCACATAATCACTATTTTTCCCCTTCCTTCCTTCTCGGCTTGGCCCTCCTCCTTGTTCTGATGCGTAAGGGTTCCACTGATGTCTTCCCCCCTCAACCACAGTCTGAGAAGGAGGAATACGAACTTCCAGGAGTGGAGTGACGTGTAGATCAAGGAAACAGATCTCCAAACCCTGCCATCTGTCCCTTTAGGGTTTCCCATACTCCATGACATCATGCACAATCCTCTCCACCCAATTCCTCACAACAACATTCAATGGTGTCAAGGACAGGTCAAAGGGGTTCCCTAGGTGACAAATGGAAGTCTAGGTTTAATCCCATGCCCCCTCACTACTCCCCAGTGGATACATAGTTTCCCCCTCATTCAGTTGCATGCATAGTAATCCCTTGGTTGTTTTATTACATGGAAATATTTACATCATTTACAATCTTCCATGGCTTACTAGCACATGGATTATCAGAATATCAAATACTTGCCTATGCCATTCAACCTAATCATCCACTAATGGGGCCTTGGTCTTGAGCTCCACACTAGGGAAACACACATTGCATTCTATGCAATATTTACATGACAACCAAAATAGCCCAAGGTCAGAATGAGGGGTATGACATCACATTTAATGGAAAAGTACATAACTGTCAATATTGCAAATAATTGGAAAACTTTCAACACTAGCTTTGAGTATCCAAAAAAAAATCATGTTAATTATGTATTAGTCATAACCAATTCTTGTTTTTGTCATTCAAGTTACAACACGAAGGATCATTGAACTATTCAACTAATATTTATCACCACAATCTTAAATGTTTCCCATATACAATACAGTGCAAAATTATTATATTCATTGATTCTATCAAACTAATAGAACCTCCATCCAAATATTCATAATCAATTTACTATTGACATTATATTATCATACATGTAAACCATTTTAATATCCAAAATGGTGTTCTTTTAATTAAGTATTTGTTTTCCTTCCTATTAGAGCTTTGATATTTGTCATTGTAAAGTGAGTTATTGTCAAAAAATAAAAATCTTGAACGATACATTGATAGGCCATATTGATGTTCATATTTACATTTTTTTGTGATGTTTATATTCATATATTATAATAATATTACATGGTAATACTTGACTTTTTGTTATGATGTTTGGTTACACTTATAAAAAATGATTCATTTATGTTTATCATTTGAATAATTAAGTTATATAGAACATTAAACGACGAAGACTTAATTTCCTTATTAAAAATCATTATATATTATTTCATAATGCTCAACATAAAGTTGCAACAAAATAATATTATTATATAAATATAATATTATGACAATTTTTACTACATTATTAAGAAAATTACAATAAAATATAATATCCATACAAATTATACGATAACAATATGAAAACCAAATAAAAAAAATATTATTACATACACATAATACTATGACAAACTATAAAAAAAATTATACAACAATCATAATTCATAGAGTTGCCACAACTTCATCTATTGACAATAAAAAATTAAAAAAATAATTTAATTCAATGATATTTTTAATTTAATTATATTATGTACATAAAAATAAAAAATTTAACCTATATTAAATTACTTGAAACATTTTTCTACATTTTCAATGATCATTACTCCAATCCATATTTTCACATTTATGATGACCTAACAACCAACCATACTTTCAAATTCATTTTCTAACCAATTATATATCAACCTATATATGAAACCATTCTTCAAATTGTCTCCACAATTTAGTTTGGAATTATTTAATATGAAAATGGTCCAAAGGATGCTAATTTTGGCCAAAATAAAAAACCCATTAAATTTCTTTACAAAGCTCTAAATATTGACTTGTGTTGTAGTGATAGTTGATATGTTATGTTTATGAGTGTTAACTATATATTGTAAGTTATTCTCAAATCAAGAATTATTTAATATTAAAAATGGTCCAAATTAGGATGCTAAAATTTTGAAAACTTTGAAAAATTTCTAATGTTTTGAAAACTTGTTACGTCATACAACAACTTGTTTTCTAACATAATTTACAATGTAAATTGTGATATTTTTGTCAACTAAAATAGTTAGTGGTTTAAGGACACACATTTTCAATAGTACAAATTTATTTTACATAAGCATACGATCATCATCATGATTTTCAACAGCTAACAAACACAAACATTATGATCATACCATCATAAACGTAAACATAAACGTTCCATGATCATCATTTTCGACACCACACAAACATCAACATGCCATCATCATGATCATTTTCACAATCTAACAAACAAAAAATAGATCAGTACCATCAACATATAAATACACATCAACATCAACATGAAAAATGCAGTATATATATAGATACAATAAACATATATAACATCAAAATGATGATACAATATGCCAAATATAATATATCTCCAGTACAATAACTGCTATGCCTTTTCTGATCCACCTCCGCTAGAGGCATCATCACTATCTCTTTGAATAGAGTCAGAGACATCGTCACCTCCACCAATAGAGCCAGAGGCAGTATCAACACCTCTTATAGAATATATAGAGGCATCAAAACCTCCACCAATAGAGCCAAAGGCATCAATACCTTTGCTAGGTTGAAATAAATGAGCTTGGACTAGAGAACCGTGGATAGATCCATTAAGATGAATCGTATGACCCCCTCTAAGCATCTCTATAATAGAGCCAGATGGAGCAGGAAATGGTGGATGGTCAGGCTGATCAGTAGGATCGCCAGGTCCATCGAGTAGAAGTAGAATAGATGATGAAGTAGGATCGGGATTAGGAAGGTCGAGTATGATTAGAGGAGATGATGAAGGAGTTGATGGAGGTGGAGGAGGAGGTGGATGAGATGTCAAAAGTAGAGGAGGATGAGGTGGATGAGATGTCAAAGGTAGATGAGGAGGAGGAGGGCTGAACCCTAACTCTATCTATCTATTTGTACATCAAATCACTTATCTATATCTACAACACACATCCAATGGAATTCCACTGTATCTGTTATCGACAATTAAAGTTTTCCCATTGATACTACTCACCTGGTAATCTCCTTAGCTTCACACATAGACCTTCCCAGAACACTCTCAAAGGATACCAATGTTTCCATACTTAGAATCTCTTCCACATGCGCCCTAGGTCATGCCAAGAGGAGGATAAGGATGGCAGTGAGGCTATTAATCTAGATAGGGGAGAAGGGGGGAGATGGTTGCAGGCCACCCTCTGCAAACCAAGTAGAAAACACACACACACACACACACACACACATATAAAGAAAGAAAACATAAAACACTATTATACTCAAAACCCTAGTACACCAGCCTTGAGCAGAGCCCTTACTGCATGAGCCCCCAGGGAGGCATGACCATGTAGACTATGCCCACACCGCGTAGACTATGCCCACACCAGGCTATGGGGAAGAGAAGGAAGGGAGGGGGCAATCCAAAGGTCTCCCTCGTCAAAAAATTGTTTTGAAGACGAATTTTTTTTATATATTTAATGTATTTGCTTCTTAACAACCCAAGAGGAAAAAAAACGCACCAAACAAATTAAACATAAATATTAGGTTAAAAACCTTATATAAACAACCTCACGGTCACATATATCATCACCAAGAATACTGGAAACAGTGAACAAAAACCCTAACTCGTTATACAAACTAAGGTCATAAGCCAAAACAAAGATATACTTGCAATCTAGCGGAATTCGTGACTTGAATCACACACCTTCCGGGACGCTAGTTGAATCACACACTTTAATCACTTTACTCATATCCACACAAAAATTAAAAACCACCCCCAAAATTAAAGCAAAAAATGATCTTACTTGGCAACTCTACATAGACCCACACCTGCTCTATTACCTATATTAATTATATTATATTAATATTGCATATATTACATTACATAGTATATTAATATATTAATAAACTATATAATATAATATATTAATATATTAATATACTATATAATGTAATATATGTAATATTATATTAATATAATATTACATTACGTAATACATTAATATATTATTAATATATATCACATAGTTTATCAATATATTAACTATATAATATATTAACATATATAATATATTAATAACTATTATAATGCGGTACATTAACTATTACATTTTTGGTTTTCCTTTATGTTACCTTGTAAAAACATTAATAGGCCACGAAGAGGAATAGCTTATGAAATGCCATTGCCTTTAGGAAAAATAATGACAACGCGTACAAGAATACACTTTTAAATTATGGAAGCAAGCCATAAAGATGGGTATTTCTTTGGAAGAAAAGGGGGTGATGGAGAAGTACCTTGGAGGACTATTTATCCATATCCAAAGACTATTGTTGCTTCTTAGTGTGAAAAGCACAGATGAAATTAATGGAGAAAATGGGATTAAATTACAAATTAGGATGGGGATAGGTTATAAAGGGAATATATACAAAGAGGATTTTGGGAAAGGAAACAAGGAAAGAGAAAAGGAAAAGAGGCTCTTTACGAAAGGAGGGGAGATTTTTTTTCTCAAAATAGGGGTTATTGGCACTTTCAAAAGCAGGGAGATATCCAAGGGGGGATTTTCAACTTTTTGAGCTTAGACAAAGTGACAATCGTGACAGATAGTTGTGTCTTGTGAATTAATGGAGGACAAGAAATTAACAATTTTTTGCTATCATGACTCAAAATGCATGCACTTATCGAAACTTTGATAGACTACCGAAATGGTAAAAGGTGTTGGCTTTTGTCAAATGAAACATGGACATGACCAGCGTGATGAGCTGAACCCAATGGTATACCAATCATGACATGATTATGATTATACCGAGACACAACTAACTCCATGGAACAACTCAACATGACACATGATGACACATAAGATGAAACTTGGAAAGTGTGCTGGAGGGTGCATACGAAAGTGAAAATAATGAAACAAGATATGGACATGACAAGAACATGGTCCTGGAATATACGACAATACAGACAAAATGGCCTTGCGAAAAAGTTGAGTAAGTTCTTCTTTGGATACCCATTTTCATACTATTAATTAACAGTGCTACTCATACAAATTGTAATTGGGGATTAAAAATATACAATAAAAACAATATATGAAGTAGATCTTGTTGAAGAAGAGGGAAATTACTAAAAAAAGGAATTGAGCAGTTAGAGAGAAAGAATATCAAAAGGGGAAATAATGGGCCTTGGATGAGATTCTTCCCGAGTCTATAGGATGTGAGAGAATGCTGGAAATAAGATCCCACAACTATAAACCTTCATCTTGGCATGTGGAAAAATCATTTTTTCTTGGGTTGACCTATTCATTGATATTATCATTTCTACTTGAGCCAAATTATTTATTTGAATTATGTTTGAGATGACTCATGCATCGAAAACTTTTCTTGGGCTGAACTTGGTTAAAGGATATAATAATTGTTATGTATACCTCTCTAACTCACCTTTTGAACAATCTGAATCCATTTGTAGCGTTAAAATTTACGAAATTGTAATAAAATAATTACAATTTCTTAAATTTTAACAATGGACATCTTATATATTATTAACTTAGACTATTTAGTCATATTTTTTATCCCATGACTAACTTAGTCGTATTTTTTATCCCACGACTAAGTTAGTCATTTATTTTAGTTGTTTTTAGTCATGATCACTTAAAATTGCTCAAATTTGGTCATATTTCACTTAAAAACACTGTGGTGACCAACGTTTTTGGTGGTTTAGTCAATCATTTCACTTGGTGACCAACGTTTTTGGTCACTTGGTCATTTATCACCTATTTTTATACTAGTGAAAGCAGAGAAGGGGTAAAGCTGAAAGGTGTGAAGTGTGGAAGAGGAGGAAGAAGACGATAAATAAATTTTGTTTTTCTCTCAGTGGTTGTTGATTTATCAATAATTGCGTGAGCAATATGCTCACAAATTTTCAACTAGGGGAGTATGATGCAGGAGCATACCCGGAGTAGTAGGCTATCCTACACACCCAGTTTAATTGGAGTAGGTAGGCATTAGGAAGCTACTACGAGAGATGACAAAGGATATTACATGATTTTTTACTACAGGCTGCTACAACAGAAGCTGCTACAAGAATGTTGATTGTAGAAGAATATTTCACATTATTATACATTTATTGATTCTATGGTTGTTAGTCTTGGTAGTTACTTATGTTGACCAATATGTGGACCAGTCAAACATAAAATAAAATAAAGACACAAAAGTTACAGGATATGGACTCAGGCTTCATTGGAGGAGATTGACATGTGCTGTTGGAAGGAAGTTACAAGCACAATTGTAAAAACTGGCAGAGATGGAACGATTCATTTCCTGGTAGCGAAATTGTTTCATCCCTTCACATTCCCCCATGGAGATATTAAATTTCCTACCCGTGGAGGAGAGATGGATTTTTCTTCTCATTCATTTGGAAGAGGGTGTTATTTCCTGTGCATTAATTTTCTGATATGTTTTACATCATTAGAGTAGAAGAGAGGCACTAGCCATAGTGGGTATAGAGGTTCGGGCTTAAGCCTCTGTTTTGTGTGCTTAGTGAACAAAGTGGGTTCTCATGTTTTTGGCATTGTATATGGAGTGAACATAAGCTAATTTGTGGCTCTTGTAGCAAGTAGACATCTATAAATATTTTCTAATAGACAACACTACAGGTTAATTTGATTCTATGTTATTAAATTTTTGAGTTGAGTTATTTATGGTGACTCATTTTTTTTATTTGAGAAATGTTGTGATTGGAGATGTGTGTGTGTGTGTGGTGCATTCATGAATGTTGCAACTCCTTTGTGGGTTGCAACTCCTTTGTCGGCTGCAACTCCATTGAGGTTGTAACTCCTTTGTGAGTTGTAACTTCATTGAATATTGAAACTCCTTGGTAACTGTGTTGAGAGACTTCCATTGCAGACATTGAGAGCAACTTGGTGCTACATCATTATGCATGCATTATAGACAGCGAGGAGTTGATCATTCATTATATATAAACATAAGGTACATTCAACACCATACATTAAAGGAACACACATTGCTTAGAAGATACATAATATGATTTTCTATTATTCATCAAGATTGTACTGCATACACTCTACAACCCTCAGCTGGTGTTGGTATACTAACTCTCTCCTTATCTAACCCCGGTTCTGTGTCATTAGAGACCCAACAAAACCCATTTTCACTGGCCCTTTTAGCAACAACTTGTGAACAGGCTGAGGTATCACTCGTGGTGAACTTATGGGGTGGTTACCGAAGCAGTTTTCTGTAACCTTGGTGATGCGAAGATATGGAATAGATCCTCTAGCGAAGTCACCCCTACTTCGCGTATACTTGAAATACCACAGAGTACTTACGTGATTGCGCACTTCGTAGTTACCACAATACAGACTCCATTGATTTAGTGTTATCTATGCAACTACGCATTTATCACATTCCTTATAACTTCGCATATTCAGATATGTGTGTGTTCACTACTTAGCTTATTATTCACATCAACATTCTCATGGAAATACATATATAATCATAACATACATGAACATGAAATACTCATAAACACAATCACACAACCCAGTTATTTACGTGGTTCACCCTCCAGGTGGGATCTACGTCCACATGAACTGTTGTTTATATTAATGGGAAGGGTTAATAGTTCCAATTTGCGCACACAACTGCATACTCTTCTCTACAATGGGTCTTTGTGCACAGAGTTGCGGAGCCTCTTTCTCTCTTCTATCTCTTACAATACTCACAATGGCTATCCCCAAAATCCAACCCTTCCATATAAAAAATTTCCCTTTTTATAGATTGCGCCCGAAGGTCACATATTTACAATAACTATGGGCTGAAATCCCATAGTACCCTTAAACCCAAAATGACATGGTTCTCCTATTGACCATGCTTCGTCTTTACTTCGTTGGAGCTCTAATGTTCTTTCACACCGCTTCTCTGGCTCTGACGCTTCTTCTAACAGTTGCAGCTCTGACCGCGCAGATCTGATGTTGACATGGTGCGTCCTTTACACCATTCCGCCTCTTTACTCTTTTCTCTTGTAGCTGATAGTCTGCTGCTTCATACATAACTTCTTTAAATACCTTGACCATCCTTAGTACTTCAATTTTATTAAGGGGGTGGGTCCTTTTCTATTGACTTCACATCGCTCCATACCCTGCTCCTGGGATTTGCAGAGTTGCTTCTCCCAAAATAGGCCAATACTAAGCCTCTCCTAACTTGTACTTCCACCATCAAAATTACTGTGATTGGGCCTCGCTCAACCAAAACTGCTCCACTTGGGTCACGCCCAACAGGACCCTAACACTCACATGTGGCTCACCCCTGAGCCACTTCTACTAGGATGCTTCGACTACGCATCCCCTGGGATGTTCAACTTCGCAGCGAATGTTTGGTAAGTCGCGCTTAACTTCACAACTATGTCTTTAGCCTCTTTTTCAAACTCCTTAATTGTTTCCAACATCTCGTCTGAGATGAATTCTTGAGCTTGCTCTTTTATTGAGTTTTTCATAGTGCATATTTTTTGTAGCTTCTCTTCAATCTCCTCCGAAAGAGAGGGCGCTTCTTCCTGCATGGGCTGTAGATTTTTTGAAGTGTCAAACTCCTTTATCTTCAATGCTTTCAACTCTTTCTACAATTCCTTTGTCTCTGCGAACTTCTGGATCTTTTTCCTTGGAGGAAAATCCTTCATAGCCATGTTCACAGAGTCAAGCTCTTTCTGCCATTGCTGTAGTTCATCCTGTATTTTCTGCAACTCAGGATCTTCTTGTAGCATAACACATACTCTTGTGACTCTTCAAGCAGGTCTTGACATCTCTCCACTTCTGTGGAGATGTTTTCTGTTGAAGCCTTCAACTCTTTGGTTCTCGCTTCTTTCACATTCTGCGGAGTGCCAAGTTTCTGTTGAGATTCTAAGGTAGTGATCTTCTCCTTATAGGAAATATCCATATCCATCAGCTCTGCCTTACGATTTTCCACATCGACACCAATATTAAGTATAGTCACTTATACCTCTTGTTCCTCTTCACATAGACTGCTACAACTATTTCTTTCAGCCTGCGATGCTTGTATTGAACACTGGCTAGGTCTCTGATTTTCTCCACGGATTCATCCTTCAGCTCTTGGCTGCCATACCTCTTCATTCCCAAGGCATTAACTGCCTCAACCAATTTCTGGAAGAATTAAATGATTGGGTGCATAACCCAAAATGGGTAGTTGGTGGTTTATGGGTTTTCTCATTGACACATGGATCAACACCATTGGCTCAAGGGTTTGAATAATTTCCCTCCCTATTCCTTGTAGAATCATATCCCCATCTCTTTGTTGCATTGCATAGCTAGTTGTGGGTATTTTCATTAAAATTCGTATTTACATGATGTCTTATTTACATTGTGCCTATCTAGCACAAGAACCATAGGCATCTATTTCTTAATTGCCGATACATAAAACTCTAAATCAATGGTGGGGCCTTGGCCTTGAGCTCCTCACCATGATTAAATAACAATATTTACATAATTTACGATTTAATACAAAGGGGGTCAAAATGGGGACATTACAAGCGAGGTCTCATTGTCAAGGCATGCAACCTTCTCTTCCTTTTTCTTGACTCGCCTGACTTTCCTTTAGAGTCAGATTCACATACCAAGTCCTATTGAACTTGCTCTATATTTTCTACCATGATTTTTAGCTCTGTGAGGTTCTCCATCAGGCTCGCTTGGAATTCTTCACTTTTGCTTTCCTTAAGGGCGAGATTTTATTCTAGGTGCTTGCTGACTCGTGTTGCGATGCTTTCATAATCATCGTCATGTAACTGTGCATCGAGTGGTCTTTTAGTTTCCTTATGCTTCTTCTTCTTCCCTTTTTCCGGTACGGCGGTGTCAGGGTCCTTACGATTTGATCCTGATGATACTCCAATAGTGCTTTGATGAAATTCTTCTTGAGATGGGTCTTTGAGTTGCACGCTGGTCATTTATTCTTCCTGGTTCTATGCATTTCCAACTTTGCTTCCTTCTAATGTAGTGTTGATCGTCTCTGGTGAATCAACCTTCCATTCCGGTGGCCAGTCTTCCATGATCAACTCAATTTTCTGTGCATCAAATTGATATAGTCCTTCAAACCAATCGAGGTACTTCTTTTCTGCTCTTGGATGAACATATATTAAGTGAAGGTCATCTTTGAATATTAAATTGCGAATATATACAATTGTTAGTTCCTTGGTAACACACGGAGTGTGCTGAATCACTTCGCACAACTACTCATAGTAGGTATACAACTGCTCATTATTAATCCGTTTCCTTTCTGACCTCGTGTTTTCCCACATGTTCACAAACCTAGTCCCTCTGCAATCTCCTATTATGACTGGGACATTATGCTAGTATAGAGGTTCTTTCCAGCTCACGAATGCGATCAACACTAGTAGCCATCTATAGTGGAAGGAAACCCCACTATCTTGAGATTCGTGGATGTCGTCCAAGAACTCATTCAACAGATAACTTGACCAATTGTACAAATGTCAGAACCCGAAATTTCTGAAAAATTTAAAAAATTTTATTTGTAACAATAAATGTTAACTAGTTAGTATTTCTGATATTGTTTTAATTTAGATAACTAACATAATCTGTTTAAAGACTCTGTCTTCTAAAAAAAACTTGATTTCGGTGATTGTAATTAATGACTGTTTTATTTTGATCTGCAAGGGAAGAGCTAGTCGTAGTTGACTGGCTTACTTAGCTTACGAGCTAATGCATATGTCGTCTTTTGTTTCTCAGGTGCGCCAGTGAAGTAAGGATCACTGTAAGTTAACTAGGTGAGCATCAATACTCTCTGTACTTTAAAACTTAATGATCGTCATGATATTTCTTCTTCAACTAGTATCATCGGGTGTTACTAAGATTTACATTGTCTTAGTTATAATTATGTTTTTATGATTATATGCTATGTTACTGCTGTAACTAACAATGAGACAATTGTTATATCATAATTATTGGCTGTATAAAGTGTCTTTGCATCATGTGACCTGTTGTCAGTTTAATACCGGTGACTACTGTTTTGTTCATGCCTTGATAATGCGAGTAGAAGGTGAAGCCTCTAGCGTTGTTTCAATATAATCCTATGCATCGAAGTCCAAGGTCTACTTGGAGTTTAACTGTGCTTGATTTTAACTACCTTTACGATGTGAATCCTGTAGATGAAACTCTATTTCAACATTCTAATAATAGAGGTTTATTATTCAAATTGTTACTGTTAACAAGAGTATTGGTAGCAAATACGATAAGAGTGTATGATAGCAGTTGTGTATAATTGTCAGATAGATTTGGTAACATTTCCCGATTTTTAAATAACACAGTATTTTCATTTGAGGTTGACTACCTTATTGCTTACATGATCATGGAATGTATTATGTTCATGGCATAAATCTATGATTGATTTTAATATATAAATATCATATAACATAATGTTTGTGCCACATCATATTGTTCCCATACGTTGGCAAGCTTTATATTTCATATAGTGTATAGGTTGTAATTATCATACTAGGTCACGAAAACTCTATGGTTGAAGTTGACCATACCTCCTTTATATTGTTGTAGGGATTATACATAGCACGTACCTTGGTATTTCATGAAGGTTCGATTGCAAGCATACACTATATGATAAATGATTGTATATCATATATTGTCTTTTACGTTTGACTTACCTATGTAATGATTTTGGAATCGATATATAATGATTTGGGTTGCAATTTGAACTATATAGTCTCGACCCATATTACGTTGATATATTTGGTGCTACGTGGTTGACTCTCCTCCATGCAGTTGGCGATATATATAAAATGTTTCTCGAAAACCCTACCAGGTTGTTGTATTTGCCTTCGGGCTCGGGTCCTGAGAATGAAACCCTCCCTGTCTGAGTTTTTGTAATGAGAGCACTGTAACTGAGTGCAACGTGTTGGGGTCTGGTCTCGTGGGTTTCATTCTGAAGTAGAATACATCCTCGGCTCTGCTGATAGATTGGGCTACGGTTTCCTTATTTCGTGGTCTCGTTGCTCCGTCATTGTTTAAAACCAGATACTTACAGTCCTTCACTTCGTTGGTGTGGATATGAGACAGGGTTTTTGCTATTGTCTTTAAGTTATGCAAGAGGTGATGCATTTGGGGTTTTGGGTGTGCTTCGTGTTTGGTTCAATCCCAGCGTGAGGGTTTCGTCGGGAACTGTTACCTTGTCTCGGCTGTCAAGAAATGTTATGTAGGTTTTGTTTGCTCACCTATCTGACGAAGATGGTGAGGTTTCTCTTATTTATTCAGCCTGTGACTACCGGTTGTCCACTGTTACTTTCCTCCCTGTCTCGGTAAGATGAACCACATTTTTACAGTTTTTATGTGTTATAATCATTAATTAGATTTACGTTTTTATTTCTATTCTCTGCATTTAATATGGTGACTAAAATCCTCGGCATTCGTCAATGTGCAGGTCACGCGGCTCTTGAAGGTGTACATGGCTTTATCACTCACGCAGGCTTCTCCGGGTAAGCCTGGTTATCCACGGCTGTCTCTTCCTTTGCTGGTTTTGTGGCTAGGGTTGTGTCAAGGAGGAAAACTCCTGTATAGTGAAGTCGTTTGACGACTTGCAGTTCATAGTTGCAGTCATATGTATGGAGTTGTTTTGGTTTGAAATGAAAGGGGTTTTGAAACCCTGTTAAGTGTATGGAGAGCCATTCACGGCCACGACCATATGAGGCCAGGGTTTCGGCTATGGTTTCTATAATGGCTAAGCATAGGATTTAAACCTCGCTGTATAAGATTTATATTTTTAATATATATTACTGGGTCTATTATGACCGTGTTTCGTTTTCATGTTTTGTTAAAATATAGAATGTATTTGAAAAAGAAGATAAAAAGGGTGCTTCGGTACCTGTAATGGAGGATAACTCGGTTTATAAATGAAACCCTAACTTGTCTCTATGTGTTTTTCTTCAATTTGAAACGTTAAATGAAAGATGATGACTGTTCCTCGACTGTGACTGTAATAGTTGAAAACTTGGGGTTATTCTGGCGAATATGGGGTTTTGTTTTATGTTCAAAGCATAAATATGGTATTTGTTAACTGTAGCTGTAACAATTAGATTCTGTATAAGATAAATACTTTATATAAATAAAAATAGGAAGTTTCTACAACATCTGCATTCTGAAATTTATACCAAAGGAATATACAGAAAATGATTTACTGAAGTTGAATACAATCAAACCGTAGTTGTACTAGTCTATCTCATAGGAAAATTAAATAAACCAACAACAGGAAGAGTGGCAGAACCTGTAGATGGTAGACAATAACAGCAATGGGAGGCTGTTCCTCCCTACCAATTCCTGGAGAGTGCCCAGACAGCACTTCTCAGGACCCCCGAGCTTGCTCTGGTCTAACTGGCTGGAATCTAAGTACGGCCAATAATTCCCTCAGCCAAAACAGCTATACTGGAACCAAGTTACTGCAACTTCCTGCTCAAAACACTTCCTTACTGTTTTCCCACTTCCTCAATGGGACTCCTGAATAGCATTCACCTGAATGTATTCTCCCTCTAGAACAAATGCTGAACCCCCAGCTCAGTTCATTGAGTAGTATTTAAAAGATTGCCTAGGTCTTAGTTGGGCTAACTGTCATTAATGAGCCACCTGCTCAGATTCCACTTTCTTGGGGAATCATGACCCCAAAATATAGGGAAGTTGCCACCTGCAACTCAGGAAGTGTTTGAGGATGCTGCCACTTGTCTTTTGTCCTTCCACCTAATTCCATCCACCAGTTAGACCAGTAACCTCTTTTAACAGCTCTCCCATGCTGTTGTCTCCATAATTTATTTATTAATAATAATTATTCAGAATTTACATTCCATTTCTGGAGACTCTGCTGAGTCATCTATTCCTACTTAGCATTAAATTTAACATAATGTTCTCAGGAATATTAAAAATAATTACATTATTTTAATAAAATTGGGGTATGTGACATACACACCCCCTTAAAATGTAACATCGTCCTCGATGTTACTTATTCTTCTTCTTCAGCTACCTGCTGGAATAGATGGGGATATGTTTCCCGCATCTTACTTTCCAGCTCCCAGGTAGATTCTTCAGGACTAAGGTGCTTCCATTGCACCTTCACTTGTCCAATTATCCGGTTCCGTAGAGTAATTTCCCTCCTCCCGAGGATACAATCCGGTTCTACCAGAACTTCCCCTTCTGGTTCTACCTGTACAATGTTCCAATCAATAACATGAGTAGCATCATGAACATACTTTTTTAAAACAGAGATATGAAAAACATTGTGTATTTTTAAATTTGGCGGTAATGCTAACTGATAAGCAACTTGACCAATTCTAGCTAAAATTTCAAATGGACCACAGTAACGTGGTGCTAATTTTGCACAACTTCCTAATCTTAGGGAGCTTTTCTTTGGTCTTACCTTGATGAACACATGTTCACCTACCTGGAACTCTTTAGGAGTTATTTTCAAATCTGCTTGACTCTTTTGCCGATCCTGGGCAATCTTCAAGTTTTCCTGCACTTGTTTCACAATCTGTTCCATTTCTTTCAATAAATCAGGTCCTAACACTAATCTATCTACTGGATTACTCCAAGAGATAGGAGTGTTGCATTTTCGTCCATACAAAACCTCAAAAGGACTAAACTTAGCTGATGATTGATAGCTGTTATTGTATGCAAATTCAGCTAAGTGTAAATAATCCTCCCACTTACCTGGTTGATCTTTAACATACATCCTTAACAGATCTTCTAGTATTTGATTAACTCTTTCCGTTTGTCCGTCAGTCTGAGGATGGAAAGAGGTGCTGAAATTCAAAGTGGTGTTTAATCCTTTGAACAAGGATCTCCAAAAATTTCCTGTGAATTTAGGATCCCTGTCTGATATAATGACTTTTGGAATACCGTGTAACCGAAAAATCTGTTTTAGAAAGATATCTGCTATGTTTGCAGCCTTGTATGTGGTTTTAACAGGAATAAAATGTGCTGATTTACTTAATTTGTCTACCACTACCATAATTGAATCATTCTGATGTTGATTTTTGGGTAAACCCGTAATGAAATCCAGGCTGATTATTTCCCATTTCCAGCTAGGAATAGGTAAAGGTTGCAGCAATCCAGCTGGATGTTGATGTTCTATTTTTACTTGTTGGCAGTCCAAACATTTAGCTAAATATTCAGCAGTTTCAGATTTCATGTTAGGCCAAAAATATTCTTTTCTTAACATAGTGATAGTCTTTTGATAGCCAGGATGCCCGGAATAAGGGGTTTTATGTACTTCGTCTAAAATTAACAGCTTAACTGTAGATGCATTAGGGATATACAGCCTGTCCTTAAACAGCAAAAATCCGTTTTCGTTTAAACTATACCCTTTTATCAAACTTTCTGTGGGCTGTTCTTTGGCTGTAATTTGTAAATGTTGATAATTTTCGTCTAATTTTATCCCTTCAGCCAGCTGTTCGTTTAAATCAGAGGTATAAGTGCTGCTAGCTGATATAAAATTCAGTTTTGCATTCCTACTCAAGGCATCAGCCACCTTATTTTCCTTCCCTTTTATGTGTTGGATTTCAAAATCGTATTCACTTAGGAATGCCAGCCACCTGGCTTGTCTTGCATTTAAATTTGGCTGGTCTAAAAGGTATTTCAGACCTTTATTATCTGTTAGTAAGGTAAATTTTCTGCCTATAAGGTGATGTCGCCACATCTTTAAAGCATGAATTACAGCAGCTAATTCTAGGTCATAAGTGGCATAATTCTTTTCATGGATTTTCAGCTTCCTAGATTCGTAGGCAATGACATGTCCTTCTTGAGTCAGCACTCCGCCTAAACCATCATTACAAGCGTCGGTGCAAACTATGAAATCTTTATTTGGGTCCGCTATTCTAAGAATAGGTGCAGTTGTCAGTAAGGTCTTAAGTTTCTTGAAACTTTCTTCACATTTCGCATTCCAATCAAACTTCTTACCTTTCTTCTGCAAAGAAGTGATTGGATTGGCTATTTTTGAAAAGCCTTCAATAAACCTCCGGTAGTAACCGGTAATTCCCATGAAAGATCTAACGTCCGTCACATCTTTAGGTACTGGCCATTCTTCAATCGCCCGAATCTTTTCGGGATCCACTGAAATCCCTTCCTTAGTGACTACATGTCCTAAGTACTGGATTTCATCTTTGAAGAAGTCACATTTACTAAATTTCGCAAAAAGTTGTTGTTCTCTTAGTTCTTGTAAAACGATGCGTAAGTGTTCCTTGTGCTCCTCCTCGCTCTTAGAATAGACTAAAATGTCGTCGATAAATACAACCACAAATTTATCTAAGTACTTGTGCATTATGTTGTTCATTAAGCACATAAAAACCGCTGGGGCATTAGTAAGTCCAAATGGCATTACGACAAATTCGTAATGTCCGTACCTTGTTCTAAAGGCTGTTTTGAAAATGTCTTCTTCTTTAATTCTTACCTGATGATAACTCGATCTCAGATCGATCTTAGAGAATACCGTAGCGCCACGTAGTTGATCAAACAGATCATCAATACGAGGTAACGGATACCTGTTTTTGATCGTCATCTTGTTTAGTTGACGATAATCTATGCAAAGTCGCATAGTTCCGTCCTTCTTCTTAACGAAAATCACTGGTGCTCCCCAAGGGGATACACTGGGTCGGATATAGTTCTTATCTATTAACTCCTTCAACTGAGTTTTCAACTCGTTAAGCTCCAAAATATTCATACGGTACGGGGCTTTTGAACTGGGAACAGCACCTGGTACCAGCTCAATTGTAAAGTCAAGCTCTCTCTTGGGAGGCAATTTTGGGATTTCTTCAGGAAAAACGTCAATAAAATCATTGACGACAGGAATGTTATCTACTGTTTTCTGGTTGTTTTCAGACTTATCGGTCTCGTCTGTAATAGTTACAGCATAGGTCTTGCACCCTTTCCTGACTGCTCTTTTAAGTTGTAATGCAGAAATTTGCCTAACTACTGTTTTCCTAGGGATACCCCTAACAGTTACCGGCTGTCCGCTACTGTTTATACACCTAAAAGTTTTGTCAAAACAGTTTAAAACGACCCTATGTTGTTCCAACCAGTCCATTCCGATAAGTATGTCATAAGAGCCAAGTGGTAAAACGTTCAGTTTAACTGTAGTTCTAAAATCATTCATGCTTAAGATGCATTCTTTTACATAACAGTTTACTTTCTTCTTAGCCCCAGTAGCTAATTGTACAGACCAAGAATTATCAAACCTTTCAACAGTCAAATTACATTTTTCTACCAGTTGAGGTGAAATATAACTAAGACTAGCACCTGGATCTATTAATATAGTAACTGGGGTTTTGTTAATCATACCTCCTACTTCCACCATAGAAGTTTGGTAGTCAGCCTGACGGTTTTCCAACGCTGCATTGATTCGGGGCATAGTTCCTGCCAAATCTCCAACTGTCATTTCATCTTGAACAGTATGAATATTGCTGACTTGTTTCTTTCTGTTTGGGCAGACTGAAGCATAATGTGGCCCATTACATTCCCAGCACTTGACAGGTTCTTTTCGCTCAAAATTTTTGGTGTAGTTTCCATGGTTATTAGGAGTCTCTTTGCTGTTTTTGTAATTGTTTGAATGGCTGACAGCTCCATTTTTGTTTCCTTGGAAACTTTTACTGTTAAAGTGGTTCCCGTTTCTGCCATTCTTGAAACTTTTATGGGGAACAAATTCCTTTTTCTTGTACTCGATCAGATTGCTGTTCTTTTTGGCTTTCCAGCTGGCTATCCCCTCTTTCTTTTTATTCTGTTCGTAACAGAAATTTTCCTTGCGCATAGCTTCTTCCAGTGTTTTGGGGTTGTCATATTCAATTCTGTCCTTGATATGATAAGGCAGGCAACTAAGAAACCGTTGTATTTTTGGTTTCTCTTCGACAAAATACGGTACATAACGCAACAGACTTAAAAACTTACTGTTTAAGTCCTTCATCGTCATAGATCCGAGTTTTAGTTCATAAAATTCCTTAGCCATTTCTTCATAATACTGTTCGGACAGGAATTTCTTCTTGAAATACCTTTTAAAGGTACTCCAATTAACTTCTCTTTCTTTGATCCCTTTGACCCTTTTCAGGTCTTGCCACCATATGTCCGCCTTTCCCGAGAGGTTGTAGATGGCCATTCTTGCCTTTAGCTGATTTGAGTAGTTATAGATCTGAAAATATTTTCTCATCCCGGATAACCAGGATTCTGCCTCTTCTCCAGTTTCAGTTTCTCCATTGAAAGTTGGGGGCTTTATCTTCTTAAACTCCCCGGAAATCTCTTCATAAGGCCTGTACTTTTTCCTTCGGTTGTGCATCTCAGCTTCACTGCTGTCACCGCTAGTGTGATAACTGGGTTGTCCTTTTCTTTCTTCAGATCAGGAACTGCTATCAGATTTAGTTGGTTTTGTCCTTTTTGACCCTCTGGGATAATTAACTTCTTCTGAGTCAGCGGGTTTGCTCCTTCCGTCAGTCTGAAATTTTTCCATCAATAGCTGATTTAGCTGTTCCTGAGTCTTTAGAATTCTTTCATTATCCTTCTTAACTGTTTCCATTTCTGTCTTTAATCCTCTTATAGTCTGCATCAGTTCAGTGGTGTGAGCAATTTCTTCTTCTGTCTCCAGTTCTTTTGACATCTGTCTTGTCACAGCTTTGGGAGATTCCTCCTCAGTATATTCTCCCAGTTTTTCCATATCTGTCTGTAAAATTCAGAAAAGAGAATTTTTCTGTTCTGTAGATGAAACCGAAATATATGTTAGTATTTTATAAATAAAACAAAATCTTCTTTTATGATCGCTGTTTGCGGAAGTTTAGTGGAGTCACATCCAGGCCTAGTGTCTGAACCTTGCTCTGATACCACATGTCAGAACCCGAAATTTCTGAAAAATTTAAAAAATTTTATTTGTAACAATAAATGTTAACTAGTTAGTATTTCTGATATTGTTTTAATTTAGATAACTAACATAATCTGTTTAAAGACTCTGTCTTCTAAAAAAAACTTGATTTCGGTGATTGTAATTAATGACTGTTTTATTTTGATCCGCAAGGGAAGAGCTAGTCGTAGTTGACTGGCTTACTTAGCTTACGAGCTAATGCATATGTCGTCTTTTGTTTCTCAGGTGCGCCAGTGAAGTAATGATCACTGTAAGTTAACTAGGTGAGCATCAATACTCTTTGTACTTTAAAACTTAATGATCGTCATGATATTTCTTCTTCAACTAGTATCATCGGGTGTTACTAAGATTTACATTGTCTTAGTTATAATTATGTTTTTATGATTATATGCTATGTTACTGCTGTAACTAACAATGAGACAATTGTTATATCATAATTATTGGCTGTATAAAGTGTCTTTGCATCATGTGACCTGTTGTCAGTTTAATACCGGTGACTACTGTTTTGTTCATGCCTTGATAATGCGAGTAGAAGGTGACGCCTCTAGCGTTGTTTCAATATAATCCTATGCATCGAAGTCCAAGGTCTACTTGGAGTTTAACTGTGCTTGATTTTAACTACCTTTACGATGTGAATCCTGTAGATGAAACTCTATTTCAACATTCTAATAATAGAGGTTTATTATTCAAATTGTTACTGTTAACAAGAGTATTGGTAGCAAATACGATAAGAGTGTATGATAGCAGTTGTGTATAATTGTCAGATAGATTTGGTAACATTTCCCGATTTTTAAATAACACGGTATTTTCATTTGAGGTTGACTACCTTATTGCTTACATGATCATGGAATGTATTATGTTCATGGCATAAATCTATGATTGATTTTAATATATAAATATCATATAACATAATGTTTGTGCCACATCATATTGTTCCCATACGTTGGCAAGCTTTATATTTCATATAGTGTATAGGTTGTAATTATCATACTAGGTCACGAAAACTCTATGGTTGAAGTTGACCATACCTCCTTTATATTGTTGTAGGGATTATACATAGCACGTACCTTGGTATTTCATGAAGGTTCGATTGCAAGCATACACTATATGATAAATGATTGTATATCATATATTGTCTTTTACGTTTGACTTACCTATGTAATGATTTTGGAATCGGTATATAATGATTTGGGTTGCAATTTGAACTATATAGTCTCGACCCATATTACGTTGATATATTTGGTGCTACGTGGTTGACTCTCCTCCATGCAGTTGGCGATATATATAAAATGTTTCTCGAAAACCCTACCAGGTTGTTGTATTTGCCTTCGGGCTCGGGTCCTGAGAATGAAACCCTCGCTGTCTGAGTTTTTGTAATGAGAGCACTGTAACTGAGTGCAACGTGTTGGGGTCTGGTCTCGTGGGTTTCATTCTGAAGTAGAATACATCCTCGGCTCTGCTGATAGATTGGGCTACGGTTTCCTTATTTCGTGGTCTCGTTGCTCCGTCATTGTTTAAAACCAGATACTTACAGTCCTTCACTTCGTTGGTGTGGATATGAGACAGGGTTTTTGCTATTGTCTTTAAGTTATGCAAGAGGTGATGCATTTGGGGTTTTGGGTGTGCTTCGTGTTTGGTTCAATCCCAGCGTGAGGGTTTCGTCGGGAACTGTTACCTTGTCTCGGCTGTCAAGAAATGTTATGTAGGTTTTGTTTGCTCACCTATCTGACGAAGATGGTGAGGTTTCTCTTATTTATTCAGCCTGTGACTACCGGTTGTCCACTGTTACTTTCCTCCCTGTCTCGGTAAGATGAACCACATTTTTACAGTTTTTATGTGTTATAATCATTAATTAGATTTACGTTTTTATTTCTATTCTCTGCATTTAATATGGTGACTAAAATCCTCGGCATTCGTCAATGTGCAGGTCACGCGGCTCTTGAAGGTGTACATGGCTTTATCACTCACGCAGGCTTCTCCGGGTAAGCCTGGTTATCCACGGCTGTCTCTTCCTTTGCTGGTTTTGTGGCTAGGGTTGTGTCAAGGAGGAAAACTCCTGTATAGTGAAGTCGTTTGACGACTTGCAGTTCATAGTTGCAGTCATATGTATGGAGTTGTTTTGGTTTGAAATGAAAGGGGTTTTGAAACCCTGTTAAGTGTATGGAGAGCCATTCACGGCCACGACCATATGAGGCCAGGGTTTCGGCTATGGTTTCTATAATGGCTAAGCATAGGATTTAAACCTCGATGTATAAGATTTATATTTTTAATATATATTACTGGGTCTATTATGACCGTGTTTCGTTTTCATGTTTTGTTAAAATATAGAATGTATTTGAAAAAGAAGATAAAAAGGGTGCTTCGGTACCTGTAATGGAGGATAACTCGGTTATAAATGAAACCCTAACTTGTCTCTATGTGTTTTTCTTCAATTTGAAACGTTAAATGAAAGATGATGACTGTTCCTCGACTGTGACTGTAATAGTTGAAAACTTGGGGTTATTCTGGCGAATATGGGGTTTTGTTTTATGTTCAAAGCATAAATATGGTATTTGTTAACTGTAGCTGTAACAATTAGATTCTGTATAAGATAAATACTTTATATAAATAAAAATAGGAAGTTTCTACAACATTTGCATTCTGAAATTTATACCAAAGGAATATACAGAAAATGATTTACTGAAGTTGAATACAATCAAACCGTAGTTGTACTAGTCTATCTCATAGGAAAATTAAATAAACCAACAACAGGAAGAGTGGCAGAACCTGTAGATGGTAGACAATAACAGCAATGGGAGGCTGTTCCTCCCTACCAATTCCTGGAGAGTGCCCAGACAGCACTTCTCAGGACCCCCGAGCTTGCTCTGGTCTAACTGGCTGGAATCTAAGTACGGCCAATAATTCCCTCAGCCAAAACAGCTATACTGGAACCAAGTTACTGCAACTTCCTGCTCAAAACACTTCCTTACTGTTTTCCCACTTCCTCAATGGGACTCCTGAATAGCATTCACCTGAATGTATTCTCCCTCTAGAACAAATGCTGAACCCCCAGCTCAGTTCATTGAGTAGTATTTAAAAGATTGCCTAGGTCTTAGTTGGGCTAACTGTCATTAATGAGCCACCTGCTCAGATTCCACTTTCTTGGGGAATCATGACCCCAAAATATAGGGAAGTTGCCACCTGCAACTCAGGAAGTGTTTGAGGATGCTGCCACTTGTCTTTTGTCCTTCCACCTAATTCCATCCACCAGTTAGACCAGTAACCTCTTTTAACAGCTCTCCCATGCTGTTGTCTCCATAATTTATTTATTAATAATAATTATTCAGAATTTACATTCCATTTCTGGAGACTCTGCTGAGTCATCCATTCCTACTTAGCATTAAATTTAACATAATGTTCTCAGGAATATTAAAAATAATTACATTATTTTAATAAAATTTGGGGTATGTGACAACAAAATTCCATCCTTAGCCTTCGCAACCAAGGAAACTACAGCGGTCGGAATCTCAATCGGTGTGCATTTTCTCAAAACTTTCCTTGCTAGCAGCTGGACTGTAAACCAAGTAGCTTGATCTTTGATTCCAACTGTAATATAACCACATATTCCCTTGAGGAATCTGAATTATTCCTTCATTCTCTTCGCAAGCTCCTTATATTTAGCTTTACCTATGAACTCCACTGCAGGATCAACAACTCGTTTACTGAGATGCGTGATCTAGTAGATTAGATTGATGTTTATATCGATATTGTAGTCCAGCCACAAGTATCCTTAATGCATTCACAAAAGTAAGGCTCGCACGAATGCGGTGAGCTCATGAATTTGATCAAAGTGCGGGATGCGCAAAAGGTTCAACAACCCAGATGGTACTAGCAGTGTAAGCCAGTCCTATGCCTGAAGAGTGGCTTGCTTTGTGGTTTCGTTGACCTTGCGACAAATATACCGATCAAGTTGAAATTGAGGGTACTTCCCTTCCTGCAGCAAGTCATGATCCGTGAATTTCCATTTGGGAATTCGGCCTAACAATTTATCTTGGATGTGCACATGACTTGATATCGGTGGCAATGGAATTTCATACTGTGGATTCTTCAGAATTCAGACAGGTGGTGCATCGGGTCTTTGTGGAGGGATGTGCTCTGGTGTAAGGAGGATTATCCTATCATGAGGTGGTCCTGACAGGACTGTCTTCAACATTATTGCGGTCCTTGGCTTCTCTGGTTTTGTGGCCTGCTTCTTATCCTTTTGCTTCATCCCTGTTGTATGGCGTGGTGAGATTCGCGATGAGGCACCTCTTTCTTGTACGACCTTCTTCATGGGAGTTTTCATGAATCCCTCAAGCCTTGACTAGTTGAAGTCTCTCAAAATATCGTCTAAGGTAGACTGCTCAGAAATTCAC
Source organism: Larix kaempferi (assembly GCA_027924585.1). Taxonomy (NCBI): domain Eukaryota; kingdom Viridiplantae; phylum Streptophyta; class Pinopsida; order Pinales; family Pinaceae; genus Larix; species Larix kaempferi. The sequence goes on from BSBM01000104.1 coordinate 4,631,320, forward strand.
TTTCAGATCACTCTTGTCTTTTGAGTGGTAAAAACTTGGAATAAACAGGCAGTAAAAATTGAAAATCGCGGTAAAGTAAGTAAGTATGTTGTTTTCCTTATTTATAGGCGTAGCAGCACTGAGACATGACCGTAAAACAACTAACCAGGCATTAAATTCCATGTCCGTTGGCCAAATATCGCTGATATATTGGTCCTTTCCTTCATTGAACGTGTCAGAAACAAATGAATATGCCTTAAATGTGGAAACTGTTAGTTCCCAAAAACACTGTATAACAATTACTTTCTCATAAAAAAGATGTAACAAATAGTTTTTCCCTAACTTCGCTCATGGTTAGACTAATCCGCAAAGTTAACTTCGCATTTCCTCTTTTTTATTCTGAACTTCGCACTTAGGCTTCCTGCTTGTACTTCGTATCTAAGCTTGCGATATGTACTTCGCATCATATGTTTCTTTTTCATGGGACTCCGCTTTTTAGGAAAACTGTGTACAGACTCTATGCTCAATTTTTAGTGTCCAATTTCAACTGTACTTGACACTTCAAAATTTCCTTTTTGTTGATCAACTGATGTCTAGAGGAGTATGACTATCCCTGTAGGGCTTTAGTCTACTCCCATTAACAAGTCCTTGTAGGTTTTATCCCAGTAATGTGGCTAATTGAATTGCGCCACCATTAGTAACATATTTGACAACATATAGACCTAGCCAGTGCATTTTAAATTTTCTAGGAAATTTCATAAATTCACTATCATAGAGGAGGACAATGTCTCCTACATGGAAAAATTTGTACTTGATGTGCCTATCATGCCATGCTTTTTCTTTGTCTTTCTTCAATTGTTGGTGAAAACCTGCGATGAAGCGATCTTCCTGCATCCCAACTAAGTGTAGTAGTCTTTCATCTATTGTCTCTGCAATTAGAGTAAAATCAACTGCTTTTACCACTAACTGTTTCTTCTGCTGCGTAGTAAACTCCTTAGGTGCTAGACCTGTAGTTCAAAATTCTACAATATACTTATAGTAGTCATCTTCTATGTGAATAGAAAACAATTGCGCATCCGGAAAACTATCCTCCAAATTACTAGGTTCTTTGCCTGATTCGATTCTCGAGAGGTGGTTAGGTCCTGAATTCAATCTTCCTGGTTTGAAAATGATTTCAAAATCATACTCCTGAAAGAGTAAGTGCCATCTACATATTCTTCCCCCTAACACTGGTTTATTGACTAGGTACTTCAAAGCTGAGTGGTCAGTAAACATATAGAAATGCGAACCTAGCAAATAGTGTCTGAACTTTTGCAATGCGTACACCATGGCTAAGCCTTCTCTTTCTGTCGTGGTATAGTTACTTTCTGCTGAAGATAGCTTTCTGCTTGAAAATACGATGGGATGGTCGATGCCTCCATCACCTGGTTGAGATAGCACAATTCTAAGCGCGATAGATGAAGCATCTACATCTACATGAAATGGTTTATTCCAGTCAGGAAAGACTAGAATAGGCGTTGTAACCATTTTTTGTTTCAATGTATCCAATCCTTTTTGACAATCTGTAGTCCAAGTGTACTTTGCTTCTTTTTTCAATAGTTTTTCCATAGGTGCAGTGATATACGCGTATCCTTTGATGAAATTCCTATAGTATCTTGTGTGTCCCAATGTAGTGCGTATCTGTTTCATTGATTTAGGCGCTGGTAGGTTTACTATAACTACAATCTTTGCAGGATAAAAAATCAGTCCTTGTTTACATACAATGTGTCCCAATAGAATACCATAAGGGACACAAAAGATGCTTTTCTTTAGGTTCAAGGAAATATGATGTTGTTTACACTTTGCTAACATCATTCTTAAGCTCGCATAATGGTTCTTCAGTAAACCCAATACTGTCGAGTCGTCAAAATAAACTTCTAAGAATTTATGGATAAACTCTTTAAATGCAGCAACAACGACTCTTGAAAAAATAGCAGGTGCATTTTTTAAACCAAAGGGCCTAACTGTATAATTAAATGATCCCCATTTAGTAGCAAAGGTTGTCTTATGTATGTCTTCTATAGCAATTCCGATCTGGTGATATCCATAAAATCCATCAGTGAATGAGTATGCTTCATTTCCTCCAACATTATCTAGCACTTCGTCTGTAAATGGAGTAGGAAATGGATCATGCAGCGAGGCAAAGTTTAACTTTCTAAGGTCCACATAGATTTTGATCTCTTCTTTAGCTTTCTTGCCTTGAATAACCATGGGACTTACCCATTTTGATTCTTCAACTAGTTCAATAATTCCTACGCCAATAATTTTATCAAGTTCTTCCTTTACTCTTTCTTTGTATCTGGGATTCAGTCTGTAGGGTCCTTGCTTGATAGGATTCGCATCAGGCTTGAGAGGTATTTTCATAACTCCCAAGTCACCTAAAATTCCTTTCATTTAAGAAAACTTGGTAGGAAATAAATCTTGATATTCGCGCAGTAGGTCTGCTATCTATTCTACTATTTATTCATCCCAATAATCCCCAATAGAAGTGAACTTCTATTCTTCATTGGTACCAATATTGATTTTTCTGGTTTTTACAGGATTATTTAGATCTAGAATTTTTAAATCAGGTCCTTCTACATCGCGTTGTGCTTCAGACTCTGGTATGTTTACATTGCGCGGATCTTCATCAGCATCTTCGTCTAATGCGAAGTTGTAGCATTCCACTACATGTTCCAACTGTGTTTCCCAATCTGGTTGTTTATACATAGGTGATGATGCATCATTAAATATCTTCTCTTTAATTATCTGCAAAGCCTCATTGATACTTAGACAATCATCTTCAAAGCTGAAAGTTGTTTGGAAGTTCTTTGTCATACTGGACCATTCTGTCGTTCCTCTGCGGATTTATATTTCCATGTACGAGTTCTTTGGAATTTTCTCCAATGTGTGCACAAACAGATGGACCCACTCTGCTTGTGGTATGTGTGTCCATGCTTTCAAACAAAGTTCTATAATTAGAGGAAATTTGGGTAAAAAATGGGCCTCCTAAGGAAAATAATAAAATAATAGTAGAGAGAGAGTAAAAAAACTATTTTTTGGATCATATTTTCTACTTATCTCCTTGTAGGTTTACTCAAATTTCAAGCGGGAGGACTCGTTGGATGCATAACTAAATTATGCATCCAATGAGTACCCATGTTGCATACTTTTAACAACAGCCATACCATGAAAAATTGAAAATACATTAAAAAACGTGTTTCTATTGAGAGAAAACACATTTTTTTTATTATTATGTATTTTCGATTTTTCATGGTGTGGATGTTGTTAAAAGTATGAAACATGGGTACTCATTGGATGCATAATTTAATTATGCATCCAATGAGTCCTCCCGCTTGAAATTTGAGTAAACCTACAAGGAGATAAGTTGAAAATACGATCCAAAAAAGTAGTTTTTATTTTTCTCTCCAATTTTTTTAGGTGCTCCCTTTTTTAATTTTAAACCATTTTGATTGGCTAATACATGATGGCATGGAATTTGTATTATTTTTGGAAGACCCATTTTAAATTGAAATTTGCTCTAATGTGATATCTAGGATCAATATGTACATTGTATTTTACTTGTACAATCTCAGTTTGTTCTGTAAATCTGATCTCCATCATGTGCTTACATTCTTCCCATGTGGTCAATTTCTTCTTATGCACAAACCACCATCTAGCAGGTGTAGCACGTAGTGCTGTGTCCAAAGATGCTAACTTATGTTAATCTGAAACTGATACAAGATATTCTTAGAGAAATGCGTAGATATTAATCAACCCATCATAAGTAGGAATTGAACTTACCTTTGTTCCAATCCAGCGTAGTGACTTTGTTATCTGCGCACATCGTCTTGCTGATACTTCATGCATTATGTTCTGCCAGTTCTCCAGTAATGCATCTGATTCTGATATGCAAGAACTGTCACATCTCCAACTCAATGTTCCATCATCAATAGGATTAATGTAATCTACTTGGTTCACTGTCATATTGTAGATATTATCAAGTCCTTGAGCTCTGCATTCTTCACATACTGGTTCAACATATCTGGGTCCTTGTAAAGGATCCAAGGGTGTGATGAAATTGATGTATGGTCCTTAAAATATCATTTATTTCTTCTTCAAGTTGATGATCGTGAGGTTATCAATTGCCCAATAAATCCCCAATAGTGCAAGATACAGATTTCTATCGTCTATGATCTCAATAACCTCAAAGTCTACTTTACTTAGTATGCCATCAATGTCAACAAGGACATTTGATAATCTCCCAAAAGGTAAAACCTTTTGTTGATTTCCCAGTATCAACTGTATACGTGACCAGGATAACTTTGGCTTTCCCATTTGTTGCCATGTTTGTTTTGTCAAGACATTCACCTCTGAGCCTAAGTCAATAATTATCTGGTTCATTTCGAATTCTCCAATCTGCGCACTTAGTCTCATTTATCTTCCATTTCTTCTATGATTCTTGATATGAAGAACTTCTCTATGTGCTTTGTTTACAACATTATGCTTCTCGTAATGACCTAATAGGATTTGTAGTTCTGCTAAGTCATTTTCATGTTTTAATAGTTTCATGCAGCTCTATAGGAACTGCGCCACATGACTTATCGGCCCTGATAAAGTGCGTGATCCATCATATGAAGTTGGCATATCAATCATAGGTGGTGTTTCAGTTTGCAATGGGATTCTTGTAGGCGCAGGTTCTGGACCCTTTAAGGTTTCTCTTGCTTCCATGAAGGCTTCTTTTTCTTTTTTAAGATTGAAGGAAGGTGTTTTTCCAACCGTTTTTCTTATCCAGCCCCCTTCAGTAGGATTTTGTATAGCTATATGGTCTTCAGAATTCGACGCTTCACTTTTCTGGTCTCTTCCTGTCATGGCTCCACTTCGCGTCACAACATGAATGTTGCGATATTTATTTCATTCTTCCGATGTGATCATCTGTATGTTCTGATTGTCCGCTTCTAGTCTTCTCTCTTGCATTTTTCCCTGCAAAATGGGACATGCCTCGATGACATGATCAAATGACTTACAATACTTGCAAGTAGTACAAGGATTCTGAAAGTCTCGGGCTAAGTGTCCTGGTTGAGCACATTTATAGCATACAATATGACCTCTTCCTCGTCCTTGTCCAGTGTTTCGTCCTCTTCCTCTGAATCCACAATGTCCTTTGTATGTGCCTTGATCATACTGCGCATTTTCATTATTATTCTGAGTTTCTGCTTGAACTCTGTAGACATCATGTTTTCTTTCTATCACAAGGTCATATGCTCTACAGTTGTTATCATCATGGCTAGCTGAATTACAGAATGTGGAGTACAGGTTCTTTGGTGTTTGTACATATTTTTGAAGTAGCTAACAATCCTCTGGGCGATGTCCTCTACATCGGAAAATCTCATACCATGGTCCTTGCTGTTGATTCAATGGATTCGGTGCTCCACTAGCGATGTAATCTATGAATACAGGTAAATGTTCCTTGGAATGCCCTTCTCCTTTACATTTAGTACACCAAACCTCTTATCGGCTTTCTTTTCCTTTATTCATGTCTTGTAGGTATAATGTCATGTTTTCTAGCTGTGTCTATATCTGAACCATTGCCGCGCTAGTTTCTCCAATGGGAGAAGCCTCTAGTTTCATCGCAATTTCTAAAGCCTCTGTCTGCGAAGCAACCTTCTGTTGCATCAGTGGTAATCTAATGTGTGGCAACATCGCAACTATGAACCACTCCTGGTTCTGTTGCGTTGCTATATCAAAACTTACTTGATCTAATGGTGCTTTTAATTTTTGATCAAATTCCCATACAATCTCGTTATGTTTTTGTTTGATTTCTTTTATCTCTGTGATACACTGAGGTTTCTTAAATTCTCTAATCAACGTAGTTCTGATCTCTGCTAATGTCCTATTTTTTCCCCTAGAATATTTCATGAACCATGTCAAAGCTCTATCTCTGAATGTAGTAACTAGCAGAGCTTGTTTTATGGCATCATCCTGTACTTGCTTAACATTCCAAACAGATTCACAGAGAAACCAATGTTGCTCTGGGTCTTCTAGACCAGTTCCATTAAAAATAGGTAGCTTAATGTCGTCTGTCATTCTTCTTCTAGGAAGTGTAGTATTCTGTGATGAAGAAGGTATACTACTAGTTGGAAAATTCTGAGTATTTGCTCATGTGGTGTTACTGCTACTAGTGTTATGTGAAATAGAAATATTTCTCTCATCAAATGGAGGTTTCTGTGGAGTGATAGGTTGATAAACAATATTTCTAGGCTCTATTTCACTCTCAGACTCGACTTGATATGAGTTTCTATCACTTCCTAACTTTCTAGGAATATGAGAGGTTCGGCTTCATGATACCTCTTTCTATTGCTAAGTTTATATCTTTTGCCACTTCTTAAAATACCAATTTCTTTGTATGTGTCACTATCTGTGTTACTATACATTACAGGCTCAAACCCTAGGAATCTGATTGCATTCTTAAGACACCCTTTTCTTCTAACAACATTTTAATTTATAAACTGATATTTTTTAGGTACTTATCTCTAAATCCTTTGAAGAAATCTGCTTTTGTTGCGCTGTAAGACTTCAGAGTGTCCACAACAAATTCTGTAACATATATCTCTAGTACGCTATCCAGCCAAAATTCTACTGCTCTTGCGATGAGGTTATCAACCTATTTAAGCCTTTGAATCAACTATGGAGTCCAAACTGTAGGTTCTCCACCCTGAAAACAATTTTTTCATTCTGCGAGTCTTGATATCCACTTGTGTAGCTCGTTAGCAAAAAATGCAAATAAAACTACGTGTAAGTCAGAAAATAGATAATTATGTAACCATTCTTCTGTAGACAAGCGCGAATGTTTGTTCTCCTTCTTCGCAAATTCCTTTTCTGTCTGAATCACCCAGTTCTCTATCTTTGTTCTATCGGGATTCCAATTATCAAAACACATCACCAGTTCAAGTGTGGAAACAAAACCATTTGTTGGTCTACTAACTCTCTCCTTCTTTGACCCAGGTTCTGTATCATTAGAGACCCAACAAAACCCATTTTCACCGACCCTTTCGACAACAACCCGCGAACAGGATGAGGTCTCACCCGAGGCGAAGTTATGGGGTGGTTATAGAAGCAGGTTTTCGTAACCTTGGTGATGTGAAGATATGGAATAGATCCTTTATCTAAGTCACTCCTACTTCATGTATACTTCAAATACCACAGAGTACTTACGTGACTGTGCACTTCATAGTTACCACAATACAGACTCCACTGATTTAGTGTTATCTATGCAACTACGCATTTATCACATTCCTTATAACTTCGCATATTCAGATATGTGTGTGTTCACTACTTGCTTATTATTCACATCAACATTCTCATGGAAATACACATATAAGCATAACATACATGAACATGAAATACTCATAAACAAAATCGCACAACACATATATTTACGTGGTTCACCCTCCAGGTGGGAGCTACGTCCACAGGAACTGTTGTTTATATTAATGGGAAGGTTTAACAGTTCTAGTCTACGCAGACAACTGCAGAATCTTCTCTAAAATGGGTCTCTGTGCACATAGCTGCAGAGCCTCTTTCTCTCCTCTATCTCTTACAATACACACAAGGGCTATCCCCAAAATCCAACCCTTCCCTATACAAAATTTCCCTTTTTATATATTGCGCCCGAAGGTCACATATTTACAAAAAATATGGGCCGAAACCCCATAGTACCCTTAAACCAAAAATGGAACGGTTCTCCTATTAAACATGCTTTGTATTTACTTCGCTGGAGCTTTGTTGTCCTTTTGCGCCGCTTCTCTGGATTTGACACTTCTTCTGAAATTTGCAGCTCTGACGCTGACATGGTGCGTCCTTTACACCATTCCTCCCCTTTACTCTTTGCTCTTGTAGCTGACAGTCCACCGCTTCATACATAACTGCTCCACTACCTTGATCGTCCTTAGTACTTCACTTTTACTAAGGGGACGGGTCCTTTTCTACTGACTTCGCATCTCTCCATACCTTGCTCCCAGGATTTGTGGAGGTTCTTCTCCCAAAATAGGCCAATACTAGGCCTCGCCTAACTTGTACTTCCACCATCAAATTTACTGCGTTTGAGCCTCGCTCAACCAAAACTGCTCCACTTGGTCCACCACCAACAACTGGAACTCCCCAAATGATTCATATTCATTTTAACAACTTAAGGGTTTCTCATGAATACATCAAAATCTTGTTAACATCAAAACATATAAAAAATCAATAGAACCAACATAAAGTCCCACTAGAAGTGAACCCAACCCATTACAAAAGATTCCTATAAATAGGCTCATGCTCCCCTACTGGACACTAGTCCACGTGTGGTATTGGTAGCATGCAAAATTCCATGCGTGGGAAACTATTTATACACATCGCGAGATTCCCCTACACTGGTCTCTTTGGTCCACCCCTTATTGCCAGCTGTATTCTTTGGCACCCGACTACTTTCCTCAAAACTTGGGAACCAAAAGGCCCCCAACATTATACTTGGCTTTCACTTGATCCAATATTCAGTCTTTTAAGAAGGTAAAACTTGGGTGATCTGCTTAGTGAAATTGAACATCTGTACATCCAACTTCTCCACTACCTGTATCAATCTATCAAATTCATTGTGGAATTGGGAAGTCTATTCCAATGTAGCAGACTATGGTTGAGGTCACTCGGTCTCCCCTAATGTGAAAAATTTCTTAGACTTCTCATGCACCTTTGTAACTTTCAGGTATTGTTTCTTTGCTTGTTCTTGAAATTGCATGATTTGATTGGTTACCTGTTGCTTCTCTATGTAGGTCAATGTTATAATTTTGGTTAGGGATGAGAATTTAGTCATGTCTTCCATCGACACAAACATGGGTAAATTTGTCAAATATTACTTCTTGATCGTAACCTGGTCCTACCAAGTCTTTATTTGTTCTTCTTTCTAGGTGACTTCTAGTGCTTTCTGCAAATAGCTCCATAATTGAAATCTAGTATACACTAGATTTGAGATTTCTTGTACCTAATCATTTGCTTTGTCAAAAGTCTCTTCTGCTTGCGCTATCTGTTGCTTCAATTCTTCCTATTTTGGATTCTTGGATGCCTGCAATTGTTCTTTAAACACTATGTTCTATGCACGTAGTCCTTGGATGAGAATCTTTATTTCCTCCCACTACTCTTCCTTTGTCTCCTATGCAAGTTATTATTTCTTTTATTCATGCACTACCATATACACATCCTCTACTATTGCTACCATGAAAGTATGCTTGGCGATTTATTTGGCATGATTCTATTGAATATCATTGTAGGATCTACTCAAATCCAATTTTCATTCTCCCATTTCCTATGTAAATGTGACCATGTACTCTTATATCTATTGGAAAGGTACCTAGGATAGATCCACCTAGAATCCAGAGCAAATCAAAGCTAGGGAATAAGAAGCCTATGCTTCCTTAATGACTACTCGAGTATCTACACATAGAACCCTCTTCTCTTTTATATGGGTATCGTGTTGCTCTGTTCCTAGTTTGGACTCACATGCAATGTCATCTCCTTCCATGTATAATCCTTGTCGACTCATACTTCCCAACTACAACCTTATCTTCATCTTGGAGAGCTACTTGGATAAGTCTAATTGATTACATCACTAGTACAAAATGAGAGATAAATGACCAAAATCCGCATATAAATGACCACTTTTGATTTGGCGACCACTGGTGGAAAATTAGTGGTCATTGATCACGCGACCAAAAAGTGGTCATATTTAACTTGGTCATTTATAGCTTATCTCGTGGTCATATATTTGGTAATTAATTTGGTCATATACTTGGTCGTATATTTGGTCTTTAGTTGTCACAATTAATGACCAAATATACGACCAAATTAACGACCCAATATATTGTCATGTCCCCTCAACAGTGAACATTGGATCCATATCCTAACCGAACCAATCCTTTGGGTTGAGGAGACAAATTCAGTATCATGAGGTTAAATTTTGTATTCCAGGCAATTAATTAATTAGGAGTGTGCATTTAATTTTATCCAAAGTTTGTTATCCACTTGGAATAATGATTTATGATGCATTTAATATTTTTAATGTTGGATAAATGAAGATAATGATCCACTAGGGCGCATTAGTGGATAAGGTTGACTGAGAAGAGGCTTGAGGAAGAAGTCAAGGAGAAAGCACATAAATCTAGAAAATCAGGAAAAAGGAAGAAAGGAAGAAAGGAAGAGAAAATCAGGAAAATCAACATAAAGCAAGAAAGTCAGAAAAGAAGGAAAGTTTAGAAAAAGAAGAAAACGAAGAAAAAGAAGAAAAATCCAAAGCAAAAAGTAGAAAAACAATCAAAAAAAGAAAAAGGAGGAAAGTAAAGCAAAAAGGAAAAAGAAGGAAAGCTAGATTTCCTCATCCACTCAAGGAGGGTGCATTAGCTATGGATAATTTCTCCTCAAGTCATCCAATCCTTATAAATAAACCAGTGTGCACCACATTCACATCTTTTTTCAGTTTGAGTATTGGTAAGAGAGCAATTTTGCCTCAGAGACTTGGGAGATGTGCCCCTAGTCCAAGCTGGGAGATGTTACCCTACTTTCTATGAGAGGATGATGGTATTCATTCATTTTCATTGATTTTATTTGCAGGTCCTGTATCTAAACCAAGGCTGGGTCAAATCTCAGAAAGCTTCATGAAGACTATGGTTCGAATCTTAGAGCTTCTTAGTGATTTTCAATGTTAGATTGTTGTGTAGGAGAGGAGAAGAGTTTTTGTAATGATTTGAGGAGTATCTTGGATCATTTATGATGTATTTACAATCAACATAAATCTATTATATCAGTCATGTCATTTAATAATATAGAATTCATAAATATTCAGAGTTTTCTCCACCCCTTCTAGATTTTCCTAGATTTTGACTAGTTTTCAGAATACTTGTGAAATATGAATGAGAATAGTTCCAAATGAGTTGATTCTTGTTTATGATGTTAATTAACATTTCAAATGACCAATTCCATGTCTGATTTGTGAAATTAGTGAGCCTTCATTGAATTTTTGGGATCTCCTAAAAATTACTATCTGTGCAATCCTAGAGTGTCAATTTACTAGTAATTTTGTGCGAAATTCTCAGAACTTCATATAAATTTATGGAATGTCACTTGAATGTGTAATGAATTTAATTTTATTTTATTTATCCTCTCTGATTTATAAACACCCATTCCTTTCCTCCATTCAAAGTTTACACCCATACTAGCCTTCATATGCCGAGGGGCCCAGGAGCGTTGGAGTAGATTCATATTTGCTGATATTGAAAAATCAATGGTATCAATACTTTGTGCATAGGTATTGAAAAATATCATAGCATTCCTTCCATCGAAATCTTTTTATCTTGTCCACCCTCAGTCAATATAGCTTCCACAAACATTGTTTTAATTCATTCTGTGAAGTAGAGAGGTTTTGTATCACTAATCCTAGTTGGCACATTACAGTGGTATTAGAGCATGGTCCTCTAAACGTGCTCTTAACATATTTCTATTAGTCTAATAATATACATATATTCCAAGAATAAGAATCCTTTGTCAGAGTAAGAAGAAGGAGAAGAGATAAATTCTACTGCAGGAAAGTTGCAAGGAGGATCAAACATGTATCACAATGAAGACAAAGAGGAGTTCAAACTCTTTGTTCAAAGCATGATGAAGGGGCTGCAAAACATCTCCCTCAATATTGTCCAGTCTGGAAAAGGGACCAGAGAGTTCTTAGCTCAGCAGCTAGGAAGCAAGAATGGACAAGGGAGGAACAATGGTAATCCACATGGCGAAAGGAGGGTGAGTGGTGGCCATATTTTCTCAAAGACTGGGCCTCACAATTTCCTTGATGAATTCAAGATGGAATCTCAAGCTCACTCTAGGCCTACTATGCCTAATTTTACTGAATATCTAAGAGAGGAACCCGAGGTTCGAATTGGAGGTCTTGCTTCATGGGAGGAAAAATATGTTGAGTACCTTACATTGACTGAAGAATCAAGAAGTGCTTTACCATTCAAAGACTTTTGTGATATGCAGTACAATTATAACCCAAGAGGATGTTTTAGGATGCAAAATCGGAACTATGAACTCAGAAATGCCATTAGTAATATTTATTTACCTTATTTTGATGGTTCACAGAAATGTACTGCTAACTCTTGGATTCAGAAACTTGACACATATTTTCAGTTGAATCCTATGGCTGAGAGAGATGCCATCAAGATGGATACTCTACACTTATATGGGGAAGAAAATGACTGGTGGTTTCATGGCCTAAAGACTCTTGGGAATGACCACCTATGAAGAGTTCACAAGAAGGTTGGCTGAAAGATTCGAAAGAAGAGATCCTGAGATCACCTTCAGGGAACAAGCACATGTGAAGAAAACTGGAACTAATGAAGCTTACATCTTTGAGTTCCAAAAATTAGTTGTGATGGTCTCTGATATTTCAAAAGATAGACTGATCTTGTTGTTCATTGAAGGGTTATCATAACCTTTGAAAGGATTGGTAAAATCTTACAGACCCATTAACTTTCAAGATGCACTAAGTCAAACCAGAGACTTGCAAGACTCTCTTCCAAGGACCATATTTCCTCCTAGGATTGTTGGTCCTACTTAGTTCAAGAACCAAAGGCCACCCATAAAGAGTCCTTCTGGAAATTTCAAAAAGGATAACTATGGTGATGACCGATATGAATTGAGAGGAAGGAAGTTGTGGTTCACTTGTCAGGAGCCATGGGTTCCAGGACATAGATCTGCTAAAGGAAAAGCACACTACATTGAGGTTTATTCAGAGAGAGAAGCTGAGGAATAGGAAGACGAGTCCCCAGTAGATGCAGAAGTGGCCTATGAGACTGCAAAAGAAGAACCTAACCTCGAGCATTGCAATATTGCAGTACTTTCAGGGGTACCTCACTTCCATACACTCAAATTCAAAGGAGTGGTTCAAGGACAATCACTCACTGTGTTTGTAGATGGAGGAGCCACACATAATTCATTGACTCAAATCTGGTTGAGAGGAGGAAGTTACATACTGAAAAATCTGGAGGCTTCACTGTTATCATTCCAGCTAATAACTCTACGAACTGTTGTAGATGGATTCCTAAATTGCATATTTGTGTACGAGAACATACCATTACATATAGCTTCTATGTTGTGGATGTGGCTGATACTAACATGGTTTTATTCCATTGGTAAGCATTCAATAGAATACCAAGTCCCTGAAATGATCTTCAAGGGAGAAGCTGGGAAGGAGGTAGTGATTAGAGGGATCAACACCTATCCAAAACAAGTGGTAAGTGCACACAGTATGAGATCCATACTAAGGAATGGAGATATTGAATGGGTTGCAGAATGCCTAATCACCAAAAAGGGAAACTCATTTTAAATAGCTCATTATCCTAAAGACATTCAAAAGTTACTCCAAAAGCATGAGAAGGTGTTTGGGGATCTCCCTCATGGTAGGCCACCTGATATAGGAGTAGAGAATAAGATTGAGTTGGATATAGGCATTGCACCTATCAAAGTACATCCTTACAAACACCCAAAAAGATTCAAGGAGGAGATAGAGTGAACCATCAAGAAACTTCTTTACTTGGGGTTCATTATGCCAAGTTCAAGTCCTTTTGCCTCATCGGTAGTCCTTGTGAAGAAGAAAGATGGGACCATGAGGATGTGCATAGATTATAGAGCTCTCAACAAGAATACTATAAAGAACATATATCTTATTCCAAGGATTGATGAGCTTATGAATGAGCTCCATGGGGCCAAGTACTTTTCAAAGATTGATCTTCGATTTGGTTACCATCAAATTAACATGAAAGAATAAGACATACATAAGACAACTTTTTGGTGCCACCTTGGGCACTTTAAATTTATGGTTATGCCTTTTGGCCTAACAAACGCACCTGTAACTTTTCAATCTTGCATGACCAGAGTGTTCAACCTGAAGCTCCGTAAGTTTGTACTTGTTTTCTTTGATGATATTTTGATCTATAGTAGGACTTGGGAAGAGCATTTGCATCATTTGGATATTGTACTAACAATATTGGCATATCAGTATTTTTATGCAAAGCTAACCAAGTGTGAGTTTGGGATGACTGAGATTTTGTATCCTGGTCATGTGATTTGTCAAGATGGAGTTAAGGTTCACATGGAAAAGATCCAAGCCATTCTAGATTGGCCTTGTCCTAAAAATCTCACTGAACTAAGAGGGTTCATTGGGATATGTACCTACTACCAGAAGTTTTTCAAAGGATTTTCCAAGTTGACATCTCCATTAACAGACCTCACTAAGAAAGGAGATTTCCATTGGCCAGAAGAATTTGAACAAGTGTTCAAAATAATGAAGGAGGTAATGAGCAGCTGTCTTGTTCTTGCACTTCTATATTTTTCTCAACCTTTTGTTCTTGAGTGTGATGCTTCAGGGAATGGGAATGGAGCAGTCTTGATGCAAAATAAGCACCCCTTGGCCTTTGAGAACAGAAAATTGCAGCCACATGAAAGGTTGTATTCCGTCCATGACAAAGAGATGCTAGCCATCATGCATGCACTAGTCAAATTCAAGCAGTATTTGGTGGGAGGTAAGTTCATTATCATGTCTGGTCATGATAGTTTGAGACACTTCTTAAACCAAAGTGAGTTGATTGATAGGCAAAAAAAGTGGGTAAGCAAGTTCCAAGCATTTGAATTTGATATTGAATATAAGAAGGGTAAGATGAACATTGTAGCTGATGCACTTTCTATAAATCCCACACTTGCATTGCTCAAATTTCATGATAATTGGAAAGTACAGCTTGGGGTAGAATACACAAAGAACCAGTTTGATTGTGATTTATTTGATGGATTAATTCATGATGATGCTTATAAGATTCCCAATGAAATTATTTATTATAAGGATAGTGTTGATGTATATGTAACTTCGGAATGTATTTCATCTATGTATTTCATATATATTTATTGTACCCTTATTAGAGATGTGTTATTCCTCTATAAGGAAGTGTTGTCATGTGGATTGACAAGTGTCACAAGTGTGTGTACTTGCCAATGGGTTATTAGACCACCATGTGTGGGGTCGGCCCTGAAATATATATTATATTGTGGATGTACCTAGCTAGACAAGTCGGCCCCATAAGGTCATTGCGCAAACAGGTTAGTATAAATAGAGATCAGGAGATCTCTATTTAGATCATTCGGAAAGTTATCTCTCTCTCACTCAGAAAGTGGCGCACTAGTGAGGAGGAGGATCATCTGCTTCTAGGAGACTATCTCAAGTGTATTTTGGTTGTACTTTGGTTGAGCCATTGCTCTCTCTATCTCTGAGGAAGTTGTAGGGTTTTTCACCTTAGGGTTTTCCCCACGAAAACTCCGTGTCTCTTGTCTCTCATGCTTTTGATTCTTATGATGCTTGTCATGCTTATTGTGATTGTTATGCATTGATATACTGTATATGTTATTCTCTCAGTAAAGATCCTAGAGTATTGTGAATTAATGCTCAAAATTTAACATGGTATTAGAGCTAACCTGAGAAGAAGACATTTTGCAGTAACGGAAACTTGAGTTTATTGTTTATTGGGTTTCTCTCCACAAATTTTGGAAAAGCAGTATAGTAGATTGACTCTACTCATCAAGGAGAATCTATCTGTCCAATCAGAATTCAATTCTGAGCATTTTCAGATTTGCCCCTAAAAATTAGGGTTTCCACAAAAATAGAAATTTCTGAAATCTGAAGACATAGCTGGAAGCGCCTTGCAACAATCGAAGTTTAGAGCTTTGGATCGATATTTTTGGCTGGGTAGATCTCCGGGAAACTCAAACCCTAATTCAGGGCTCTCCCAGTGAACCCGGGAGGACAAAATGGAAAATCTGAAGGGTAAAGCTTTGCTGATCTCAAATTCTGAATACACCAGGTTGATCAGCTCATCAAGGTGCATCTTTCTATCCTTTTAGAAAGTTTAAATTCACATTTTGAATTTTTAGGGTTTTTCTGACAAACCCTAATCCGGGACCAGATCCAGTTTTCAACATTTCAAGTGGCAAGACCTAAATCTTTTCTATTTCCATTTGAAGTACTCTTTAGGATGTCTCACCACACCAAGCTTGAGGATAAGCTTGAAGGAGCTGATAACTTCCGAGCTTGGAAGTATAGGATTGGGTTAATCCTGGAAGAGAATGAGTTGGACTCATATGTAAAAGAAGACATCCCTATCCCAGAGGATGAAGAGGCTAAGGTATTGCATAAGAAGAACTTGGTCAAGGCAAAGAGAATCATTGCCGATTCTATCAAAGACCATCTCATACCCCATGTGTCTTCTCTAAAGACACCCAAGGAGATTTTTGACTCTTTGACCAAGCTATTTGAAGGGAAGAACATAAATCGAAAGATGACCCCATGGAACCAATTGAAAGGAGTAAAGTTTCAGAATGGAGAAACCATTCAATCTTATTTTTCAAGGGTCTCCCAGATCAAGGAACAACTAGAAGCAGTGGATGAAATGGTGGAGAATGGTGAAGTGGTGATGACCACTCTAAATGGCCTACCCAGGTCATGGGATTCCTTTATTCAAGGAATATGTGCAAGGAAGAAGTTTATCTCCTTCAACAGATTGCAGGAAGAATGCTCTCAAGAAGAAGCTAGGCTTGTGGCCCGAGAAGAAAAGATGGGAAATGAAGATCAAGCTCTCACAGCACATGCCAGGAAAGGCAAGTCCAAGAAGGAATCATCTCATAACAGAAGATTCTCACACCACCATTATCATAAAGATAAGAAAGATCTCAGATGCTTCAATTGCAATGAGAAGGGACACTTTGCTTCAGATTGTCCCAAGAAGAAGAAAGACAACAACAACAACTTCAATAAGAAGAAGAAGAATAACAAAAGAAGATATCATGCTCATGCTGTCGAAGATGATGAACCCCCAAAGAAGAAGGCTAGGGCAGAAAGTGATAGTGATGATGACTCATCAAGTGAAGAAGAGTATGTTCTAATTTCTGCTCTCATAGGTACTATCTCCCATGGTTGTAATGATTGGTTGATTGACAGTGGGGCTTCCAAACACATGACTGGGATTAAGGAATCTTTTGTGAATCTATCTGAACATGAATCACCCCATAAGGTGAAACTTGGGGATGATTATCAATACCCAATCAAAGGAAGTGGTGAAGCCTCCTACAACCTAGATTCTGGAAAATATTTGAAGATGAAAGAAGTCCTTTATGTACTTGGGCTCAAGAAGAACTTACTCTCCATCTCTGCATTGGATACAAAAGGTATGAGGGTTGCATTTGTGGATGGCCAAGTCCTAATTTGGCCAAAGGGAAAGAACATAGATGATGCAGTAGTGATTGGAGAGCAAGAGGGAGGTTTGTATAAATTGAAGGGACAACCTGAACATGCCATGGTACATGAATCCATGGAGCCAAGTGAACTTTGGCATAGAAGAATTGCTCATATGCACTATAGGGCACTTCCAATTGTAAGCAAGGCTGTAGAGGGTCTTCCTGAAATCAAGACCAAACATGAAGGTGTTTGCAAAGGATGTACAAAAGGTAAGAACAATAAGAAGGCTTTCCCAAGCAGTGAAAGCAAGGCAAAAGACATCCTGGAAATCATCCACTCAGATGTATGTGGTCCTATGTCATCCATTTCTCTGAGTGGGTATGTTTACTATGTCTCATTTATTGATGACCTCTCTAGGAAGACTTGGGTATACTTCTTGAAGAGCAAAGATGAGGTGTTTGATAAATTCAAGGAATTCAAAACCTTGATGGAGAATCAAACTGACAAGAAGATCAAAACATTTAGATCCGACAATGGTGGAGAATTCACCTCAGGTGACTTCAAGAAGATTTGTAGTGATTCAAGGATTAAGAGGGAGTTGATTGATCCTTATAATCCTCAATAGAATGGAGTTGTAGAAAGGAAGAATAGAACAATCATGGAAGCAGCAAGGGCAATGCTACATGACCAGGACCTACCTATATGGGCAAAAGCAGCTAGAACAGCTGTATATGTGTAGAACAGAACACCCCACAAGATATTGGACAACAAAACACCAGAAGAGGTCTTTTCTGGTAAGAAACCTGAAGTCAGCCATCTCAGAATATTCGGTTGTCTAGTATACACACATGTCCCAAAGGAAAAGAGGACCAAACTAGATCCTTCATGAAAGAAGGGTATCTTTGTGGGTTACAGTGAAAGCTCGAAGGCTTACAGATTATACTTTCTAGGGTTCAAGAAGATTTATGTCAACAAGGATGAATATAAGTTCAAGGACAGGTAATCCATGAAGCAAAGATCAAGAGGGAGCACACTCTAGCAGCTCCTGCAAGGATGCAGATTTTCAGAGGGAGTTGACCATCTTCCTACATTCCACAACAGAAAGGTGTAGAAGAAGCTACTTCAGTAGCTCCTGCCAGGAAGCAAAGACTCAGAGGGAGTCTACCCAACAAACAAACAAAGATAAGTATTTCAATTATCATTTCTTGCCTATTTTTGTTTAAATAATATTATGCTTAGGAGATGTATTGTGCATATTAGAATGATTGCATTAATGAACATGATACTACTAATATGCATGTGATGGGTAAGTGGCCTATGGCACTGTACAACATTCCAGTGTTACTTATCTAGAATGAAACCTCTTTGCTGACATGTTGGGAGTAGTGCAAACTCTTAACAATGTTCTGGTAGAGACTGGAAGGCATCTAGAAAGTTGTGGAACATGGATAAATGTTGTATTGAAGCATTGGCTAAGATAACTGCATGACTGCATGACATATTTATTTATGTGTAAAGAATTTGTTCTGAAAATTATGAGATGTTTCTAATCATGCAATTTAACTTGTTTTGTAGGAAAGACCGTATATCTTCACCTACAAAAGGACTACAACATTTGTTCCAGCAACAAAGGTATCTATTGAAGATATTGAAGATATTAAAGTTCCTAGGATCTGGGATGAAGAAATGGAATGCCATGATCCATCGATCATGAAGAAGATGTTTGGGATGCAGTCCCAAGACCTGACATGGAGTCACATGTGTGCGGATTGAAGAAAGCCTTGTATGGCTTGTAGCAAGCTCCCAGAACTTGGTGTGATACAAAGAGGAAGCTCGCTGTTGAATTCGATATGAAAGATTTGGGAATGATGCATTATTTCCTAGGTATGGAGGTGTGGCAGAGTACAGGTGGGATCTTCCTTGGTCAAGGGAAGTACACAGTAGATATCCTGAAGAGATTTAGGATGATGGATTGCAAGGCCATGGCCACACTTATGGCATCGAATCTGAAGCTTCTATATGATGCTTCATCTGAGCCGGTTGATGTCTCTATGTATTGTCAGATGATTGGGTCCTTGATGTATATGACGAACATGAGACCAGATATTTGCTTTACCATGAACACATTGAGTCAGTTCTTGACAGATCCGAGGAGTGTTCATCTGATTGCTGTAAAGCATGTTCTGAGGTACCTGAAGGGTACATAGGATTATGGGCTCAAGTATGAGGCGAATCAAAAGTTTAACCTGCAGGGTTATGTTGATTCAGTTTGAGATGTACCTGCAATAATTAATTAATGCAAATACACGAGATATCGGAAATAATAGAACAGAATCGCTTTTATATTGATCACGGGCCACTTCGAGGGGGCAACCTCCTTTGAGCAAGCTCAATACAATTAACTTCACGGTGCCTTCAATGACCTCAACACACACTTATATACTAAGTCTATGCCCAATACTATGAGTCAAAACCATGGGACATATAATACTACGGGACGACTTACAAAGCATATGCGTCCAATACTATGGGTCAATACTATGGGCTAATATAAACTACGGATCAACAAATACTATGGGACGACTTACAAATCATATGCATCCAACAACAATATACTAACATAGTAAAGAGAAGGGTTGACATAGGTTCCTAACATCCCCTCTCCCTTAAAAAAAGCTTTGGTTGGAGAAATTGCTGCAGAATCTGAAGGAGTGGTTCCCCGGTAGCATCCTCGGTTTGCATTTCGGGCCACTGACGCCTTTGGAGTGTCAAAGAGGATTGCTTGGAAGGCTGTAGATGAAGAAGAACCCTGTCAGCTGCGTGGAAAATGCGCTCAGAACGATGCTGATCGGCTTGTTGTTTCAGGCGAATTCTGGCCATGTGAAGATTGTCCTGCAGAATGAGAAGAATCTGATCGTGGTTTCGAAGAACCGAGTCAATTTCCTGAACTGGAGAGCTGCTAAGGATGTATGGAAGAATAACAGGCGGTGTTTTTCCATAGACTGCTTCATATGGTGTCCTTTGAGATGTGGTGTTGTACCACCAGAGCGCTGCTAGGAAATCCATAGAAATAGTTGGCCAAAGCTGTGTAGGGATGGGCAAGGGTTTGAGCAATCCCGAAAGGAGTGTCGTTTCCCCCTTGTTGACTTGGAAAGTATCATCGTCAGCCACCATCTGTTGAATTGTCATTTTTAGTCCCGACCAAAAGAAGTTACATTGTTCCCGGTCATACATTTTGCAGAACCCAGAGTGCCCTGTTGATGAAGAAGCATGGAGTTCATAGAAGAGATAGCCCTGTTGAACATATTGCAACCAATTTGGAACAAGCAGAGAAAGAGCTGTAAGAGAAACTGGGTCATCAATTGTGCGAGAAGGAGCATCTTCCACCATATTGTCCTTACCCTTCTTGTAAGTGATCACATAGGGAGAACCCATGAGTTGGATAACCCATTGCAGGTGTGGTGGGGAGGAGACCCATTGGTCCAAAAAAATTTCCAGACTCGGGAGATCAGTCTTGATGCAGAAATAATTCCCTAATAGGTATGGCTGCCACTTCTGTATTGCATGCAAAATAGCCATAATTTCCTGCTGAGAGGTAGATGTGGCTACATTCTTACCGGAAAGGTCTCTTGAAGGTAGCAAGCGCATTGGTTCAGCAAAGATACCTGCATATCTATCCAAGGAAGTAGTGGAGACTGTTGATGGGTGCATCTGAATGGAATTGAGCTGAGTGATGACACCATGTGAATTCTTCTTAAGGATTTTTTCGAGGCGATGTGAACTGATGATGCAGAGAGACCCTGGTTGTAAGCCCATAAATTTGTGTTGTGCCCCATTGACTTTAAACTGCATCCAAAGTTCAGCAAAATCCCATAAGATGGGGCCAAGTGTGCATAACCATTGAACGCCCAAAACCACATCACATCCGCCTAAGGGCAAGGCAAACATGTCAGAGCGTAGGTTATAATCTTCCATAGAGATACGCACATTGTGACACTTCCCCTTGCAAGGTAAGGTGCCCCCATTGGCAACCATGACTTCAAAGCTGGAGCAAGGATGGACAAAACAATCAGCCTGTTTGGCAATCCGAGGGTTAATGAAGTTATGAGTGCTACCAGAATCAATGAGTATGGTAAGAGGGAGCTTCTTGAAGTATCCCCTGATCCGCATTGTTTGTGGGGTGGTGACGCCGGTTACAGCATAGAGAGAGATCTCAGGTGGGTCGTCCTGAAATGGGGTGTCAACAGGCGGGTGTTGAATGTCGATCTGATCATCCACTATATCTGTAGCTGCTTCACCAAGTTCTAAGGCAAGCGGAGAATCCACATCCAAGAGATAGAGCTTTTGTTGAACACATCTATGTCCCCGAGTGAATTTCTCATCACAATTATAGCAAAGCCCTTTTTCTCGGCGTGCCTGCATTTCTATTTCAGACAATTACTTGATAGGAGTTGGTTGAGGAGAAGGCATGATGGGAGGTCGTTGGGAACCCATATTTCTTAAGGGAACAAGGGCGGGTTTGGAGCATTGTTGAGCTGCAATTTTGTCCTCAGCCAGCTTAGCCAACCCTAGGACTTCCATCATTGTGTTGGGACAAAACATTTTGACCTCTGAGCGAATTTCATCCTTGAGACCACTTATAAAACAACTCCTGTAGAATTCATCAGACAATCCTTCTGTGTGATTGGCCAATTTCTCAAATTATGTCTGATACTCTCTCACTGTGCCAATTTGGTGAAGTTTAGTGAGTGCTCCTATGAAATCATCAAAAGCACTAGGGCCAAATCGTGGCAAAATGAGTTGGCAAAAATTTGTCCAGTTTGGCTCGGGATGAGCTTTGATGTACCAACGGTACCATTGAAGGGCTTCTTGTTCCAAATGAAAGGATGCAAGTGGAACTTTCTGGACATCAAAAGTATTATGCAGACTGAAATATTGTTCTGCTTGGTATATCCATCCAGTCGGATCAGTACCATTGAAGCGAGGAAAATCAAGCTTCGGCCCACAAAAATTGTTGGAAGAAGAGAACCTGGTGGCTGCAAAAGATTCTGGCTGTCGGTTATTGTTCATGGCTGAATGCTGAAGATGGAGGCTAAGAAATTTTTCATCCAGATCTTGGATTTTGGTTTGGATGGTTGCAAGTGCTTCCTCCATGGTGTTTGCTCCTGCACGGGTGACAACCATAACCAGGTTTTTTTTTTTTTTTTCCTCCAGACTAGAGCGGCTACGGCTCGAAAGGGATCTGAAACAACGCCGAATGGATTGAAAACAACTGAATCTGGAACGGCTTGCAAATGGATCTGAAACGGCGCAGCAGTGATCAACAATAGTTCAGCTGAAAGTAGATATGGACCCCAGGTATGTGTGGCTTCCTAACAGTTCAGGGGTTTCACTCGGCCACCAATGCTGTCTGACGGCTTGCGTATTGGGGCAGTACCCCTCACTCCACAGCTCAGGTAAAACTGATAACCGCTTTGCCACAAACGACAACTCTTGGTTTACCTCACGGGTGGGAACTAGTCAATCAGGTAGGGGTCGTTTCCCTTTTCGCTGGCAGGTCCTCTCAATGGGCCAGCTACTTCGGGGTTCCTGTGGTACTCCTCACAATGAATTTTAGGGCTTATGCCCAAGTACTTCCCACAGTTAAGCGGATAGGGATGATTCCCAAATCCGAACCTGCAATAGAAAAAATTTGGGCGGAAATTCCACCCAATGTTCAAAAACTGGATCTATATTGCTCAGAATCGCTATTATAACATGTTTCCGGAACTGGAACAACCACTCTGCTTCTACCCATGAAAGCGGAATAGAAATCTAGGCACTCGGTCAAAACATTTTATCGCTGCATTTTCCGCGGCCGTCACCGAAATTCTGAAAAATTGCTGATTTTAAATCCGCGATATCTCCACTTTTAGAACTCCAAATGAGATGATTTTTTTTTTTGAAACTGCGTATTTTTGAAAGAAGAATTCAGATATGCAATCGATTTCTTCTGATTTTGTGCAGAAAGTTTCAGAAATTGATCTGAAAGTCGCCGCCCAAAAAAAAAAAAAAATTTCCCACTTGTGCCAAGGAAAGTGCTCTGATACCAGATGAGATGTACCTGCAATAATTAATTAATGCAAATACACGAGATATCAGAAATAATAGAACAGAATCGCTTTTATATTGATCACGGGCCACTTCGAGGGGGCAACCTCCTTTGAGCAAGCTCAATACAATTAACTTCACGGTGCCTTCAATGACCTCAACACACACTTATATACTAAGTCTATGCCCAATACTATGAGTCAAAACCATGGGACATATAATACTACGGGATGACTTACAAAGCATATGCGTCCAATACTATGGGTCAATACTATGGGCTAATATAAACTACGGATCAACAAATACTATGGGACGACTTACAAAGCATATGCATCCAACAACAATATACTAACATAGTAAAGAGAAGGGTTGACATAGGTTCCTAACACAGTTTGGGCTGGCAGTGTTGCAGATAGGAAGAGCACATCTGGGTGCTGCTTCAGTATGGGATCAGGTGTGACTCTTGGTTTAGCAGGAAGCAGTCA
Organism: Larix kaempferi; assembly: GCA_027924585.1. Lineage (NCBI taxonomy): Eukaryota > Viridiplantae > Streptophyta > Pinopsida > Pinales > Pinaceae > Larix > Larix kaempferi. Next base: position 4,655,185 of record BSBM01000104.1, read on the forward strand.
TGTGTAGCACTGAGTACAGCTGAGGTAGAGTATGTTGCAGCCTGTTCAGCTAGTTGTGAGGAAGTATGGCTACGGAAGCCACTATCTGATTTATTTGATCTCCCGTTGGATGCTACTGGTATATTTTGTGATAACCAGAGTTGTGTGAAGCTGTCCAAGAACCCATTGTTTCATGACAAGTTGAAACACATAGAGATCAAATATCACTATATCAGGGATATGGTGCATAGAGGAGCTGTGAAGCTCCTGTACGTTGCAACGGATGAGCAGATTGAAGATGTGCTGACGAAGCCACTAGCCAGGGTGAAGTTCGAGTACTTCAGAGAGAGGCTTGGTGTTCTTCGAATTGATGACACTTCGAGGAAGAAGTGATGGACACATTTGTTGAAGCCATTCCAAGCATGTTGGAAGGAGGATCCTTCACATGGCTGTGGATGTAAGCGCTGGATGATGAGCATCAGGATGATGTTCTAGTTTCTGCTTTATATGATCAGTTGGATCATTTATATGTATATGTATGTACGCATCATGTTGGATGCTGGATATGATCAGTTGGATCATTTATATATATGTATCAGGTGGATACATTGTATGATCAGGTAGATCATGTATGATGATATGTATCAGGTAGATACTTGGTATGCATCAGGTAGATGCATTGTATGATCAGGATGATCATGGATGACGAGCTTCAATATGTTGCCCCAGATGACATGCAGCAAGATGTTGCAGTGATGATGATCAGGATGATCATGTGTACATCAGGATGATGTATGGTGAGTATCAGGTTGATACTCTGTGGCCATGGAATAGGTTGTGTAGATAAGCATGTAATTTGTGCCCTGGGAGATTTGCAGATAGTCTTTCGAGGTTTTTCCTATGGCATGTAATTTGTACCCTGGGATATCTGGAAAATGCTCTTTCGAGGTTTTGCTTGGGAGGACATATAATTTGTGCCTTGGGAGATCTGCAGATAGTCTTTTGAGGTTTTGCCTATGGCATGTAATTTGTGCCCTGGGATATATGGCAGATTCTCTTTCGAGGTTTTGTCCTATGGCATGTAATTTGTTCCCTGGGAGATCTGATAGGTTGAGCCGTGTGCTCGTAATCAGTCCTGGGATGCTCTTTCAAGGTTTTGCCATGACCACATGTAATTTGTGCCCTGGGAGATCCGATAGGTTGAGTCTTGTGCTCGTAATTAATCCTGGGATTCTCTTTCGAGGTTTTGTGGTGGGGTCACATGTAATAAGTCCTGGAGATCTGGACAAGATGAAAAAGGCCTCAGATGCTCTTTAGGGTTCTTGCTAGTCAAGAGACTCTTTTAAGGTTTTGTGACGCACGTAATAAGTCCTGATATTTCCACAGTATGGCCAGTGATGATGAAGACCTGCAGGTGGTGGGCCTACATCCAATATGAAAAAGGACTGGCTCTATAGAACTTCCTATGACGAGTAGAATCAGAGATTGGTTGAGATAGCAGAAGCAGTGACGATGATGATGACGATGCATCAATGACGATGATCCCGAGAAGAAGACTTGTCTAGCAGATCTGTGTCGAGAAATACCTTCCTAGTTAAGAGGGAGTGTTGATGTATATGTAACTTCAGAATGTATTTCATATATATTTATTGTACCCTTATTAGAGATGTGTTATTCCTCTATAAGGAAGTGTCGTCATGTGGATTGACAAGTGTCGCAAGTGTGTGTACTTGCCGATGGGTTATTAGACCACCATGTGTGGGGTCGACCTTGAAATATATATTATATTGTGGATGTACCTAGCTAGAGAAGTCGGCCCCATAAGGTCACTGGGCAAATATGTTAGTATAAATAGAGATCAGGAGATCTCTATTTAGATCATTCATAAAGTTATCTCTCTCTCACTCAGAAAGTGGTGCACTAGTGAGGAGGAGGATCATCTGCTTCTAGTAGACTATCTCAAGTGTATTTTGGTTGTACTTTGGTTGAGCCATTGCTCTCTCTATCTCTGAGGAAGTTGTGGGGTTTTTCACCTTAGGGTTTTCCCCACAGAAACTCGGTGTCTCTTGTCTCTCATGCTTTTGATTCTTATGATGCTTGTCATGCTTATTGTGATTGTTATGCATTGATATACTGTATATGTTATTCTCTCAGTAAAGATCCTAGAGTATTGTGAATTAATGCTCAAAATTTAATAGATAGAATCTTTGTATTTCCAGAATCCATACTAAAGAAGAAAATCCTTGAAGCTGCCCATGATGTGCTTTTAGCAGGTCATCTAGGGTTTGTGAAGACTTATAGGAAAGTGAGGGAAAGGTTCACATGGAAGGGGATGAAGAAGGAGGTAGTGGAGTATGTCAAGTCATGTGTGGTATGTCAACAAAATAAAGTAGAGCATACTCATCCAGCAGGGCTCTTACAACCACTCCCCATTCCTGAGAAGAAATGTGAAAGTGTATCGATGGATTTCATCACTAGGCTTCCAAAAAGCCAAGGTAAATACAATATTTTTTTTGTGGTTGATAGATTGACTAAATATGCACATTTCTTTGCTGTCACAACTAATATTGAAGCCATCCAAGTGGTTGAACTTTTCATCAAAGAATTCTTCAAACTTCATGGAATACCCAAGTCGATCATCAGTGATAGGGATAGCAAGTTTACTAGCAATTTTTGGCAAGAACTGTTCAAGTTAGTGGGGACAAGTTTGGACATGAGCACAAGCTACCATACTATTCCACCTGAAATCTACCCATCATCATGATTTAGTGTATACATCCCTGAAGCTATTTGGACTAAGTACTCATTTGGGAGGATTTGTACTCAGCTTGTACAATCTTTTGAGAGGTCGTCGCAGGTTGCACACTAGCAACTCGCAACGTCGCAGGTTGCTTTACAGCAAGGTACGACGAAGTCTGTTAATGGGAAAAAATAGCTATTTCGAGATATTTCTCGAAGCTTTCCCATTTGGGGACTTATCCCTGATCTCTTGGAGAGCTGGTACTCGACCCCTAGCCTATTGGGAAAATCCCCTATCTATCTCCTACCATCTCTCATCCTATCCTATCCATAACCCCATCCACTTAGTCCTATATAAGTGAGGCTCACTCCCATACCAAAGGGAGGAAGACTATGGTATCTACATGCTGGTGAAATCTCTCCTAGGACACCTTCACTCACCTCTTGAAGAATTCATGCTTCCTTGGAAGGGCTTGGAAATTGGCTTGTGTGGAGAAGGGCTGCTACGTTAAGTCATTGGTTGTGGTTCTATATCTTTATCATGTACTCCTCTATTTGCAGTAATACAAATGCTTTCCACCAATATCATTCTTAATGTGTAATGATGTTGTGTTGCTTACCTGCATAACTGTTTACATAGATCTCTTATTATATAGATGCTCTTTACTCGTTTCTCTTTTCTGTGTCTTGACAGGTCTTGCAGCTTGGATCTGACGACCGTGGGACATGGAGCAACATTCAGGAGAAAGGACGGCAGACACTAGATCCTTAAGTAGATCTAGGAAACGTATTTGTAGTCTGTTTTATTTGTTCTAGACTCGCATTGAGCTAGGGAGATCCTAATTGTGTCCGCCCGAGTGGATTGTCCGATAACAAATATGGAGACCATACTAGGGATTATTCTTGTTTAGTCATCGTTGATCTGAGTCATTTTCAGTTGATTACTTGTCACAAGCCTTGTTGTCTTTTTTGCCATTTTTCCTTCTTAGGATTGATTCCATTGTCAGATCTTCACATTGAAGATCCCAATTTTCTTCCTTTGAGTTTATACAACTCAGTTTCAAACCTGTTGGTGGTTCATTATCAAGAGATATGATTCATTTTTGAATCTAGAACTCGCTTGTCGCACCTGGGTAGTGAAAACAGAGCGACACTGTATTTTTCTGAGTCTTTGTTCTTTGACTGTTGCTTGCTCGTCGCGGCCTGTGTATTAGTAGACTGCGACATCGTCACATCTCTCGTGCATCTAAACTGCGACGTTGCACTGTCTGCAAAGCCAGAGTGCCCCGATCTGTCGAGACTTAGCTTATAGGAATCCATCCTCCTGTTTGAGAGTTTGAGCCTTGTTTTTATATGAAATCTCTCTGTGCTGCAACATTCAGCCAGAGATCCCATTTTTATTTGTGTGTTGATAGTTTGGTTTGTTTGGATTGACCTTGGGTTCCGCTTTGGACAAGTTTGAGATTGGTAGTGTTGGACACTTTTGTCTCCTTCAACTTCGTCCCTTTTCACTCTTGCATTCCCTTCCCTCCATCCCTGATATGATCATTGTATTGGATCAGATTCCAGACCTTATCTACTTTTGTTTTGAGCTTTGCTCGCTTAGTTTGCTTGCTGCTGTTTGATTTTGAGTCAAGTGTGTCTTTCCGCTTGGTTGAGTGCTTGTCTTTTCTTGAGTTTTCCGAGTGTATGAGTGCCGCGAGTAGCATTTTCTTTTCAGTCATTTAGATCTAAAAGCAAAATTGTTTTCAAGTTTATTGCTTTGAGACATCCATTGAAAGATCAAAAGTGTTTCCTTCCCATTGTTTCTCAGAAAATTGAAGAAAGATTGTTGTGCATTGGAATGTTTTGGAAAAGTTGAATGGAAATATGGTTGATTGTGTTTTTCTTGAATTATGAATTATTCATCTTCTTGAAAGGCTTAAGTATATTTCAATTTTTTGCAAAAGGTTGTTTCCATGTTAGGGAAAGGTAGATGCATTTTTGACTCTCATTGCCTTTAGATCATTGAAAAGAGAAAGTGAAAAGCTTGCATTTCCATTTCAGAATCCTCTCATTTCATTACTTAGTGTTGTTTTGATTTGCAAAAGAAAAAAGAAAAGAAAAATGCTTTGATTTGGATAGTAGTGTTGTGTACTTTTGAGTTTCGTCGAAAAAGAAAAGAGTACTTTCATTATCAAATTTGTGCATTGGGAATTGTGTTGCATTGAGTTTGTTTGGAAATACCATTGGAAAAAGATTTCTCCTTACCATAGGTAGAATTCATCGAAAGAAAAGAATATTTCGTGCATGTACCTAGGGCTTGCATTCTGTTTCCGATTATGTACTCACCTCATGCATTCACCTAACCATCCAAGATAAAATTAACAGTAGAACTAGGTAAAAAAAATTTGTAACTTGTGTGTAAGTTAGAGACGTGTTCCGGTGTCATTAAGCGTGGCAGCTGTCGTTACTTGCCAGCACTGTAGTCTGGGGGTATTGTAGTCTTCCACGTACGTCGGTATATCGAGCTCCTTCACGTACCCACCAAGTATCATAATCCGTACTTGGCGTATATCGAAGGGTGTATCACGTACTCGACACGTATATCGGAAGGTCTCGTGCCAACCGTTGTGCATTAGACAACACCACTACGGATTTGAGCTCCCACGTACCTTGCATATATCAGGAGACACCATTAGGATTCCTAAAACCAACCGAGTTAACCATTTGGCCATCTTGGCAAAGCAATACACCGAGAACAACACTCGGGGAGATTAGCACGCACGTCCTGTCCAGGTAGTCAGGTATGCAGGCAAGGGTACGGTCCCAATCTTCCTTGTCGCGTCATACTGTTGGACCTTGCAGTATATTGCGGTTTGCGATGCCTTGATAATCCCGTGAGGTTCCATACTTTTGAATCCACTCTGTCACATAAGTTTGCTTGTTGCCTTAGTTTGAGTAGGTTTCTTGGACTGCTTTTCTTTTAGCATACCTTTAGGAGAGAGAGACGTTGTTTCAGTCACCATGGCTGATCATCCTGATACTCTGGTGGATTTTCCCTGGAGAAGGTCTCGTAGGATCTTGAACTTATCACCCGAATATCCCCTTAATGAGGAGTTTATTTCGAGGGTAAGAATGGATCAGCGTAACGCGGTCGTAGTTACTGAAGTAGGGAACACCACTTTGAATATTGGCGGATATTTGTTTCCACCAAATTCACCTGCCTCTCATCCCATGCAGGATGAAGCACATACCCCCACTTCACGAGAACTTCCTCCTGTTTATCCAGGAGAACCTGGATCGTTGGAATGGATAAACCAACCCCAGGACGACCCTAATGCAACTGTTGGTCCTTCAACAGCTTACTAGACATCTTCTACAGACCATCCAGTGGCTCATTTTTCCACCTCATCCTCACCCAGTGAGACTACTCCGGAAGACACTTTAGCCTACTTTCGTGACCAATTTTCTCACTTTTGTTTCATAGCTGAAGAGTGTCGGCAGTCAAGTCTCCAATGATGGGTTGAAGACCCATCGTTACCCCCTTACCAACCCATCCCAGTTCATTCGATATCTTTTGGATCATCGAAACAACCTCACCCCACCCCACCACCACTAGTCAGACTGGTCAACCCTCGCAGGAATGCAGTCCTGCACCTCAAGTGAACCAACCGGTGGAAGGAAAATGGTCCAACACACCTGTCACTACCACGGTTACTTTACCAGTTCCTCCCCCACCTCAAAATTCGAGGGGAGGGTACTCCATTCCTACGGATTATCTTATTGGTAATGTTATTACCACGGTAGCTAGTCAACAACCCACGTTGGTTCAACCTTTGAATAATGGTCAACCCATTGTGGCTGGGGGGGAAACCCCCGTTTCCTAACCAGAACGTAGGAAGTGGACTCCCCAATGGACCTTCCGTTGGACCTTCCCAACCTTCTAGACCGTCCACCACGGGATTATCTCATGTTGGAGGGCCGTCCAATGTAACCCAACCCTCATGGAGTCAAGCGTATCCAGGTTCTTTTAACCCTGTGTTGGGTCAACCTAATCCTGGAAACGCGCCATACGGGATACCTTATCCTCGGAATCCATACACTCTATGGGGACAACAACCTGTGTTGCAACACGGACCCCAACCGACTATCCCTCAAGTACCACCACCCCCGATCGGTCCTTCCCCACCCCCTGTTGGAGGCGGCGGGCCCCCACCTAACGTTGGCAGAGGCCCACCTCATTTTAACTACAACGCCCCTCACCCCTTAGGCGATGGCGGGAATGGTCCACCACCTCCTCCAGGTGGAGGCGACGGAACACCTTATCATGGTGGAGGAGGACATTTTCCTTCGGGTGGCGGCGGTGGTCCACCACCCCCTCCAGGCGGAAGCAGTGGAGGACCAAATTACCCTGGTGGTGGCAGTAGTGGTGGGAACCCTCATCCTTTCAGCATCGGAGGTGGTGGGGGCCCCCATCCATCTGGAAGCGGAAGTGGTCCACCACCACCTCCAGGCGGAGGTGGTGGTGGGCCACCTTATTATGGTTATGGACCTCCACCTCCTCCCAGTGGTGGCAGCAGACCTCCACCCCCTCCCGGAGGTGGAGGTGGACCCCCACCTTATTGGAATGGACCACCTTATGGTGGCGGACCTCCTTACGGTTCGGGCGGCACACCCCCTTACGGTCAGTTTTATCCTAGTACACCTTATGGTCAGTTTAGTCCTTACATGCCATATCCGTATTATCAATATGCACAACCTAATCCATAGCTGCCCTTTTTGGCTACTTTGGACCTACCTGACCTCTCTCGCTTAACCAACGATCGTATATACCATGGATCTAACTGGACACCGATTTCGGTGAAACTTCCGTCTGATATCCCCAAGTTTGACGGCAAGCCAGGTGAAGACCCAAAGAACCACATGATGACATACCATTTATGGTGTTCATTGAATTCCTTAATGGACGATTCAATTCGTCTTAGATTGTTTCAAAGGACTCTCACCGGTTCGGCTGCCAAGTGGTACATTGAGTTTCCACCACACTTTTTTCCTGATTTTGGCTCTCTTGCTATGAACTTTTTGATGCATTTCCAGCTGCCCATACGGTATGAGACTGGTACCAAGCTTTTAACCTCACTCCGTCAGAATACTGGCACTCACATTTCGGATCATATCCATGAGTGGCGAAGGAGACGATGTCTCATTAAAGCTCCTATTCCAGATCAACTCCTAGCAGACTGGTTTACAAAGTCACTCCTTCCTGTCGTAGCAAAAGATGTTAACATGCGCGGTGTTGTCACCGAAGAACAAGCCATCGCGAGTGCCCACCTGCTCGACTTAGTTTACACTCAGTCTAGCAATCTGTTCAAAAATTTTCCTAATGCACCCCAGGACGTTAACGACCCCACGAAACCACATAAGGGACCCCAAGCTGATGGAATCATTGGTTCCCTTAACACCCAGCCTGCTATTAGCACAGTTGGATCATCCAACTCAACTCTGGCTGGCCACAGCACCGCCAAGTCCACTACTCCTGCTGTAACTGAAGAGGTGAATTCTGTTCAATCAGCTTCATCTCAAAATTTTAATGGCAAAAAGAAGAACAAAGGGAAATCCAAGAAGTCTTTTGCCCTGCAGGAACCAAAGAGCACTCCCGAAGATACCAAGCAGAAACGAAAACTGAAATATCCTTGTTTACTGTGTGGAGACGACCATTTCTCCAAGGAGTGTCCCCATAGAGATGAAGTGCAAAATTTTCTTAAGGGTAAACCAACTCCCGCAGTCCTCAATGATCCGTTTCCCGCTCAGAACCAACAGCTGATTGCTCAAACCCCCTCAGCCCAAGGGGACTCATCCAATATCGCGCATGTTCTCATGTTGCGTAACGAAGCGATCAATTTGACTACTCGCTCGCAATCTTACGAAACGGTCCCTTCGAAGGAACCCGCTGGAAGTAATACTAAAAAAACTTCCGGCTCTTTACCCGATGTCACTATACCATCGACGTCTCTCACCATCAAGAGACCCTCTTTAGATTTGATATTGCGTTCGCCCAAGAGCATGATTCGAAAAGTTGTTTTCAATCCTAATGCTCGCGTGGCACATAATTACAATATCGTAGAGGACTTGGCCCAAGCTCCTTGCGCCATGTCCACCCTGGAAGTTTTGCAGAATTCCCCTAATCAACGCACAACTCTCCTTGCAGCCATTGGTGCAGTTGACCCAGATTCCTCGAATACCATCATGTTCCGACTTGAAAAACTTAAGTCGAGGCTCTCACACCAGCTCGCATTCCAATTTATTGCGAACCTTGGTGGAAAGATTGTTCATCGTACCCTTCTAGACGAAGGTGCCTCTACTTCAGTCATGTCGATCGCTGTTGGAGAGCCATTGGTTCTCCCGAATTGAATCGTTCTCCTACCACGTTGAAAGCATTCGACGGGCGTGGCTTTCGACCTCATGGGATCTTACAATCTCTTGCAGTTGAGTTGGGCGGAAAGACCATAACCATTAACGTGGAAGTGGTCTCTGCCCCGTTAGATTATAATCTCTTGCTTGGCCGCAATTGGTTTTACACCATGCAGGCGGTAGCCTCTTCAGTCTCCCACATAGTATAGTTCCCCCACCAAGGACGAATTGTTACTATCGACCAACTAGATTTTTTTACACCAGACGCTACTACTCATCTTGGTGACCATGTTCCTTCTATTGGAAAAATGTCAAAGCAGTATGAGAGTGTAGGGGTTGGCCTTTTGAAAGATTCATCTCTCATGGGCGTTTATCTAGCCGTGGACCCCCCTAATCATGTCGCGACGGTGAACATGATCTCCATAGAGATTTTATCTCACTCAAACGATGCTTGGCTTGTCCCTGATGAAGCCACAACACACCTGTTTGGAGACGCGATGCCTCTTTCACCTGCTGAACATATTTATGAGGCTATCCAAATAGCGCCGGAGGACCGTCCATCCATGGACCCTCCTTCTTGTTCTCTACAATGGACACCCTCTCTACCCGATCTCTTACTTCATACTTTTCATTCAGATGAGTCCATCATGGAAGTAATGAATGTGGACGACGGTCTATGGGATGATCTTCATCACAGGTCATCTTTTATTCCTCCATGGGAGTACGTAGAGGACAACATTCATACCCTCTTTTCACTGGATGTCTACCCATCCCCTCATTTTTCCATCCTCACATGTCTTACGGACACGGAAGGCAACTTGGATAACATTGAGCCAACTACTGAGGTAGACATCTTCGTGAAACCAAGTATAGTGGAACACATTCGCATAGGCCAGAAGTGTTCTCGTGAAGAAATCGCTATTAGCATGACCTTGTTCAAGCAATTTTGAGACATTTTTGCTTGGTCCTATGAGGAGATGCCTGGGATAGACCCTGCGATTTTTTCTCACGAAATAAAAACCTATCCCGACATCAAGCCTGTGCGCCAAAAATTGCAACCGGTACACCCCTAGAAAACTACGGCAATTAAGGCAGATATTGAAAAGCTTTTAAAGGTTGGCTTTATCTATCCTATCCCATTGACGGATTGGGTCTCAAATGTCATTCCTATGAACAAAAAGCAGGGCACCATTCGCGTCTGTGTTGATTATCGGGACCTTAATCGGGCTTGTCCAAAAGACAACTACCCGACTCCCTTCATCAACCAGATCATCGACAACTGTGCCGGAAGCGTCATCTTCTCATTTATGGATGGATTTTCTGGTTACAACCAAATTGAGATCAACCCAGCCAACCAACATAAAACGGATTTCATCCGCCCATGGGGAACCTTTGCATATGGCAAACTCCAATTTGGCCTCAAAAATGCCGGCGCCACGTTCCAGCGGGCTATGCGTATGCTTTCCACGATATTAAGGACTTTGTGGAACCCTACTTGGACGATCTCCCTGCCCATTCAAAGCGGCGTGAGTTCCACATTGATCATCTGACGGCCATATTCCTAGGATGCAGACAGTACAATATCCGTCTGAATCCTCACAAGTGTATCTTTTGCATTGAGTCTGGACGCCTCCTAGGATTTATTGTCTCGAAAGACGGGATCCGCATTGATCCCTTGAAGGTGGAGGCCATCGTCAACCTACCACCTCCCACTGATATTACGGAACTTCAAAGTCTACAAGGGAAGGCAACCTGTTTAAGACATTTTTTCTGTAATTTCGCGGAGAAGACCCAAGGATACATGAAATTGCTTAAGAAGGACATCCCATTCATTTGGGACGACCAATCTCAAAAGTCTTTTGATAGTATCAAACATTCCATCACGCATGCCCCCGTGCTTCAACCGCCTAATTATCATCGCGATTACATTTTGTATCTCGCCGCTTCTGTCACCACTATCGCCATGGTTTTGGTATAGGAAGATCAAAATGCCCAGGAACATGTGATATACTATGCAAGTAAGGGTCTCACCGACACTGAAACTAGATACTCACATGTCGAAAAACTTGCTTTCGCGGCAGTCATTGCCGTCTAAAAGTTTCATCATTACATCCTGCTCCGCACCACCACCATCATCGCTGATTCGAACCCCATGTACCACGTACTGACGCGTCAAGTACTTGGGGGCAAGTATTCACGTTGGATTGTGATACTGCAAGAATTTGATCTTCTTTTCGAAAAGGCTAAGTCTAAGAAGTCTTTGGTGTTTGCTGAGCTCATCTGCAACCTTCCCCGTCCTGATGCAGAAGTAGAGCACAATGATTCCTTTCGGATGAATCATTGTTTCTCATCAGTACGTCCGACCCATGGTATGGAGATATCCTATTATATCTTCAAACCCAATGCTTCAATCCTCAACTGTCTCGCGACGATCGTCATAAGATACACCACCACGCAAAGTATTACTTGATCATAATTGATACTTTGTATCGCCATGGCATCGATTCCATTCTTCGACATTGTCTAACGCACGAGGAAGCCGAACGCGTTCTTAATGATTGTCACGTTGGGGCATGTGGCGGTCACCTCTCTGGAATGGCTACTGCCCAGAATATTTTGCACGCAGGATATTACTGGCCTACTATCTTTAAATATTGTATTGAGGTCATTAAGAAATGTCCTCCTTGTCAACATTTCCATACCAAGAAGCACACGCATCCCGCCCCATTACATCCGGTTATTGCCATTGTCCCATTTGCAAAATGGGGCATAGATTTTATGCATTATAAGCCTACCTCGGCTGGGGGGCATAGTTACATCATCGTAGCTGTGGATTACTTCACGAAGTGGGACGAGGCTATGCCTACATACCAAAATGACGGCAAAACTGCCGCACTCTTTTTGTTTAATCATGTAATAGCACGGTTTGGATTTCCTCGGGCTATAGTTACCGATCATGGTTCTCACTTTCAGAACCATATGGTTGCTGAATTGAGCGATAGGTTGGGTTTTCGCCATGAAAACTCAACACCCTACTACCCGCAATCCAACGGACAGGTCGAGGCCATTAACAAGGTCTTGAAAACTATGATCCAAAGGATGGTAGGGACACAGAAGTCCAACTGGCACAATATGCTCTTTTCAGCATTATGGGCCTACCGAACTACCGTTAAAACCACCACAGGCTTCACTCCCTTCCAATTGGTTTACGGATTGGAGGTTGTCTTACCGATAGAGTGTGAAATCCCGTCTCTTCAACTTGCCGTAGAACTTCTTCTTAACACTACTGCTGAGGAAGAACGTCTCTTACACCTAGCCCAACTTGACGAATCTCACCGTGATGCTGCTCTTGCTAACGAGGCACATAAGAAACGCATTAAGGCCCAGTACGATAAGTCAGTCGAACCTCGTATCTTCAACGAGGGTGACCTGGTCCTCACTTATGACCAGAAGCACGATAAGCTAGGAGCTGGGAAGTTCGAGTCCATGTGGCATGGACCCTATGTTATAAAACGTGTGTTGGAAAAAGGCGCTTACGAGCTCGAAGATTATGACGGAATCTCTTTGGGTGAACCCCGCAATGGGATTTACCTCAAGAAATACTATGCTTGATCTCTCATGCATAGACTTGCTGTTATATACTGTACATGGCGTGTTTTTGTGTGGTGTGACACATTTCTCTTTCGAGTGTCTTTTGATCTTGTTTCCGCTTCTCATACCATGTTCTGTCTGTGTGTGCAGATGGCAACATGCTATGTATTCACAGACGGCGCCAGCCGGAATACCCTTCACCTTTCTTCGGCAGCCTGGGTACTATATTCCCCAACATGTGAGCTCATTAGCTCAGGAGGAAGTTTCCTAGGGTTCGCGACCAATAATGCCGCAGAATATCAGGCAGTAATCGAAACCCTAATTGATGCCATTTCCTTGGGTATGAACCACATTGTCATCCACATGGATTCTCAATTAGTGGTTTCCCATCTGAACTGGATATACGCCATCCGTGATCCCATCTTACTCCGTCTCTTCAGACGAGTACGTCTCCTGGAAAGGTCATTTGAATCTGTTCAATACCTGCACATTCCTCGAGAGTTAAACACAGTTGCTGACTCGATGGCCAATTTCATTTTGGATTGGTACATTGCACACAGATAACATCCATAATATATAAAAGCATTCATAACATGTAAATCTAATGTACAGAAGCAAACATGTAAACAAGATCACATCACTAATCATTCCAAAGACACATAATGTATAAATCGCCAATAATGTATATATATATAAATCGCTCAAAAGTAGTGCTGGTACAAAATTTGAAGCATGCTGGCTTTCAGTGAGTCTCTACAAAAATATGAAGCATCATAGCTTTCAGTAAGTACAAAAATATGAAGCCTCTAAGCTCTCAGTACAAGTCTAAAAGTGCAATCAGGTTGGACGCCTGACCCATACACCACCCCTGCCTCTAACAGCTCTCTGACGTTGGGTGAGAAAGCAGTCTACAGTACGATCCACCTTGCATAGAAAGGAATTGAAGCGCACGGATGCTCCAACCCCATACCTCTGCATGGGCCACGGTAGGTCATCGACGACTGGCTCTAGTACCTCCACAGTCAGCCCGGATAGGTTCCGGTACACCTCCTCCATCTCCTCGACAGCGGGATGAGCACCAGCAGGAACCACAGCCTCTCCACCTCTGTCTCTCCTCTCTAGAAGAGAGAGACCTACTGGTCGCACGAGACCCACATCTGCACACACATATAATGTACTTGTCAGAACTACATCAAAAAAATAATGTAATTCACAAAACTAAAAGGTACAAGGGTTTTGTTCTTACCGATATCACCCCATGCTACACATTCTGGCAACACTAAGTCGAGATCCTCCCGGAAGTCCATGCCACCACATGGAAAGTACTCAACCATGAGCATCTGGCCCTCTAGCCAGCTGAAAAAATCAGGACCAAAAGTGATGATGGGACCCCCACCATAACGGGTCATCAGCTCTGCCCACCTGAGCATGTGTGAATCTCTCAGATCCCTGTCATCCAGTACCACCTGCAGGCGTAAGAGAGGAACCCGCTCCAAGAGGAATGACACTATGATCGATCCGTATCCAAACTGCTTGAGCTCCCCTCACCGACACTTGGTCAGCTGAGCTCAGATGTTTGCGAGGAGACCCTCGCACCAGTTGAACACCATGGGGGACATATAGTCCTCCGCGTATAACACCTGGGTCCGAGTAGCCGTATGTGGAGCTTGGCTACCCCCCACCCTGGTAATAGTAAGAAGTACAGTCCTTAATGGATGACTCACCACATCTCTGATGATTATCTTCCCGTTGGAAGAACGAGAAGTAGCAACACAGTGCTGTGACACCATGTCCTCAACTGTACGATCACTGGCCCGTGTCCTAGTGAGTTGTACAGTGTCCCCTCTTCGGGACAAACCGGTCAGATAGTATATGTCCTCAATGTCAATATTGAGGATATGCTCACCTATGGCAAAGTACTGTTGGTTTGCATCCCAACTCTATAGCATGTGTGTTAAGAACGGGATTTGGGCTCTCATCCCCTGTATCTGGAAGAATTTGACCAACCCACAGTTTCGCAAAGTAGCCACACATTGTGGATCGTTTGCGGCTTGCTCATCCTCTATCTCGTGTTCTCTCTCTCGCCACTCTAGAACCATCTCTGCTTGCTGGGAACTTGCCAAAAGGGGCATTTAAAACATGTTAGGTCCTTTCCAGACTGGCACAAGCTCATTTTTTGAAAGATTTTTGATGTTTGACTTGTGGGTTTCCGCCATCGCACCTCGCCTTCAGGTACAGGGTGACGTTGTCGCAAGTCTCATTTTCGAGGCTTGCGATGACCCAGGCTCATCACAAGTCCCTAAAGGGCCACTTGAGATGAGCCGAGGGCACAATGGCCCCTCCGCAAATCATAAAAAAACTCAAAAAATGAACAAAAATGGAAAAACTAAACCACTACAAAGTTGCTGGCTAAGATTTAGGCCTACCTGGTCTAGAAAGTTGGTGAAATGGCGGATCGTAGCTCCCAGAATCGGCAAAGGAAGTTTTGGCTCCGAATTGGTACTTCTCCAGCCAAATTGGAAATTTGAATAATGTTTCTATTTTTGGCCCATATTTCTATTTATAGAATGGAATGGAATATTCTTTTTCAAATATTTTGATGTTGTTGGACCATTTACTATAGTTTCGATCGTTTGTCATTATATTTGGGGTATTTGACACTTTCTTTAGTGTACAGGAGTCATAAAGTGGTCTTTTGTAGCGTTTCTCGCATTACCAACAGTAATTACAGGTATGAACACTCCTTTGAACGTTTTGTTATTATTATTTTTAGTTAGTCGCATTTATTGCATGAGGATGAGTTTACTCTTCGTTTGTTCTCGTACTCACCAAATCATGAGAACAAGTACCGAGTTATGATTTATTACTTTTTCGGGCTCGTTAAACTCCTACAGAAAAGGACACCCCCCGGAGTCCATAGTTAAGCTCTTTTCAAACTCCCTAAAATTGAAAAGATTGCCAAGCGAACTTGTCACGTTCACGCTTGTTAAAGTATTTGAATGGTCGTCTTCCTGGTGAAAGTTTACCCCTTTTTCGCACTAGGGGGCACTAATTACGAAAAATGAATACTCCAGCCAATCATGACTAGAAGAGTCCTCTCCCGCGTTGTTTTACCCTTTTTCGGGCGATGAGGATAACTTTACAAAAAAGGACCATTGGAGTCTTCTTTAGTTCTTTTCAGACTCTCTAAATATGAAATGACGATCGAGTTTACCTTCTATGGACTCGTTAAATTTTCACATTGAAGGGCCCGCCATGGGACGAACCCCTCCTATCGTAGGTTCAGAAAATATTTGGGATTGGACTCATCTATGAGATGAGCTATACCGAGCATCTGGTTACCCTCATCAAGCTCGTAAAAAACACATGAGGCACTCATCATTCATGATGGGGAAAAAGGAAAGTGTTTGTGTTACATACCTTAGTGGCAATATATAGTCATTCTTGAACACGAAACTCATCTGCATTTGCATACCGATACTTGGGTCATCTGTTTGTCTATGAGTCCCCTGCTTACTTTCTGAGTCCTGTTACTCCTCTGAGTCATTCAGAGAAAGCTTCCACTATCAGTTGCATTAGAATTTTGCGTCATTCTCATGTCAATACTGCCAAGTCATGCCATGCCCATGTTCAAGAACACATTCATCACTCATCTTTTGCAGTCAGTACACACGTCGTCATGCCGTTGTTACTTTGAGTCAGTCTCACATGTTATTGTACCATCCGATCCACTATGCACATCTTTTGTCATGTTTCGTGTCGATTGATGGGGGATTCATTATGGCCCTCCTTCAACGGATTCATCCTCGTCAACTTCAACTCATCATCCAAGGATTGAATCTAGAAACCAGTCAAGTACCTTGGTCCTGCATGCCTCAATGGTGGGTTACCTCGCTTTCATCATGAGTTTACATCATTGACTCTTGATTGAAAGATTTCATCTTGCGTTCGACGTCAACTCATTTATTCACGTTCGATGATATGTACTATGATACCTTGGGAATCATTGACATTAATGGTGATCTCCCACGCACTTGTTAACGGTTTACATCAATGACTGGTAATCAAGTGGTTTCTACCATGTTCGACGTCAAGACATTTGTAATCACATGGATAGATTCATGTCAATGTGGGTTCAGCTTGAAGACCCCGGGGAGTCATGTTTTACCCAGGTTGCGATGGAGTTTGTATTGAGTCATATTACACAGATCCACTTTTGTATTGGTCGTGGCTGTGTTATTATCTCATCATGGATCTACGCTTGTGTCTAGTAGCCATGATTGTGTTCAGTCGGTCATTACTACCATGGATCTGCAATGTATTGGTCGGCAGCCATGTTGTACTACATATGAGATTGTCAGTTCAGAGTCAGTTGTACTGCAGCAGCGTCCTTCATCCGACAAGTCTTTTGCCATTATTTCTATCAAAGCACTTCACCTGTACATCCTTAACAGCTTCATGCTTTGGGAGGCATTCTGTTACACCTAAAATCTACCCATCATCATTATTTAGTGTATACATCCTTGAATTTATTTGGACTAAGTACTCATTTGGGAGGATTTGTACTCAGCTTGTACAATCTTTTGAGAGGTCGTCACAGGTCGCACACTAGCAACTTGCAACGTCGCAGGTTTCTCTACAGCAAGGTGCGACGAAGTCTGTTAATGGGAAAAAATAGCCATTTCTAGATCTTTCTCGAAGCTTTCCCAGTTGGGGGCTTATCCATGATCTCTTGGAGAGATGGTACTCGACGCCTAGCCTATTGGGAAAATCCCCTATCTCTCTCCTACCATCTCTCATCCTATTCTATCCATAACCCCATCCACTTAGTCTTATATAAGTGAGGCTCACTCCCATACCAAAGGGAGGAAGACTATGGTATATACATGTTGGTGAAATATCTCCTAGGACACCTTCACTCACCTCTTGAAGAATTCATGCTTCCTTGGAAGGGATTGGCAATTGGCTTGTGTGGAGAAGGGATGCTACGTTAAGTCATTGGTTGTGGTTCTATATCTCTATCATGTACCCCTCTATTTGCAGTAATACAAATGCTTTCCACCAATATTGTTCTTAATGTGTAATGATGTTGTGTTGTTTACCTTCTTAACTGTTTACATAGATCTCTTATTGTATAGATGGTCTTTACTCGTTTCTCTTTTCTGTGTGTTGACAGGTCTTGCAGCTTGGATCTGACGACCGTGGGACGTGGAGCAACATTCAGGAGAAAGGACAGCGGATCAAAGAGGTAAGGCATCTAACACTAGATCCTTAAGTAGATCTAGGAAACGTATTTGTAGTTTGTTTTATTTGTTCTAGACTCGCATTGAGCTAGGGAGATCCTGCTCGTGTCTGCCCGAGTGGATTTTCCGGAAACACATACACATACTGATGGGAAAACAGAGAGAGTGAACAAATGGCTGGAAGGTTACTTAATAAACTATGTCACCGGCCAACAAAAGTCATGGATCACTTGGCTCCATTTGGGAGAGTTTTGTTACAACACTACTTTTCATCTCTCGATTGGTATGTATCCCTTCAAAGCTCTTTATGGTTATGATGCACTTAGTTTCGCTGATATGATATTTTCTGAGTGCAAGACACAGAAAGCAAAGGATTGGATCAATAGAGTCAAGACATACTTAGGAATCTCAAGGACAACTTGTAGGTAGCACAAAACCGACAAAAAGTGCATGCAGACAAGCATAGAGTTGAGTGAGCTTTCCAAGTTGGATATCTGGTATATTTGAGGTTGAATCCCTATAGATAGTCATCATTGAAGTCTAAGGGGGCTGATAAGTTGCATCTAAGATTCTATGACCCCTACCAAGTTTTGAGAAAGATCAGGGAAGTGGCTTATGAGCTAGATTTGCCTCCGGGCAGCCAGATTCACAATGTTTTCCATGTGTCATGTTTGAAGAAAGCAATAGGGAAGCAAGTCAAAGTTTCAAAAGATTTGCCACCCTTGGATGATGAAGGGAATTTGGTGTTGATCCCTGAGAGGATCTTGGAGTTTCAAGAGAAGAAGCTAAGGAGAAAAATCCTTAAATAATTTTTGGTGCAATGGGAAGGAATGCCTAGTGAGGATGCTACTTGGGAAGGAGAACATATTTTGTAGCATCCCAGTTTGAAATTGTTTGAGGACAAGAAATGTTGGGTGGGGAGGAATGTCATGTCCCCTCAATAGTGAACATTGGATCAAAATCCTAACCCAACCAATCCCTTGGGTTGAGGATACAACTTCAATATCATGGGGTTAAATTTTGTATTCCGGGCAATTAATTAATCAGGAGTGTGCATTTAATTTTATCCAAAGTTTGTTATCCACTTGGAATAATTATTTATGATGCATTTAATATTTTTTATGTTGAATAAATAAAGATAATCCTCCATTAGGGCGCATTAGTGGATAAGGTTGACTGAGAAGAGGCTTGACGAATAAGTTAAGGAGAAAGCACATAAATATAGAAAATCAGGAAAAAGGAAGAAAGGAAGAAATGAAGAGCAAATCAGGAAAAACAACATAAAGTAGGAAAGTCAGAAAAGAAGGAAATTTCAGAAAAGAAGGAAAGTTCTGAAAAAAGAAGAAAAATCCAAAGCAGAAAGTAGAAAAGAAATCAAAAAAATAAAAAGGAGGAAAGCAAAGCAAAAATGAAAAAGAAGGAAAGCTAGATTTGCTCATCCACTCAAGGAGGGTGCATTAGCTATGGATACTTTCTCCTAAATTCATACAATCCTTATAAATAAACCAGTGTGCGCCACATTCACATCTTTTGTTAGTTTGAGTATTGGTATGAGAGCAATTTTGCTTCAGAGACTTGGGAGATGTGCCCCTAGTCCAAGATGGGAGATGTGCCCCTGCTTTCTGTGAGAGGATGATGGTATTCAACCATTTTAATTGAATTTATTTGCAGGTCTTGTAGCTGAACCAATGATGTGTCGAATTTCAGAAAGCTTCATGAATACTATGGTTCGAATCTCAAGGCTTCTCAGTGATTTTCAATGCTAGATTGTTGTGTAGGAGAGCAGAAGAGTTTTTGTAATGATTTGAGGAGTATATTGGATAATTTATGTTGTATTTACAGTCAAAATAAATCTATGATATCATTCATGTCATTTAATATTACATAATTCAGAAATAATCAGAGTTTTCTCCACCCCTTCTAGATTTTGACTAGTTTTCAGAATACTTGTGAAATATGAATGAGAATAGTTCCAAATGAGTTTTATTGTTTCTGATGTTAATTGACATGTCAAATGATCCAATACATGTCTTATTTGTGAAATCTGTGAGCCTTCATTAACTGTTTGGGATCTCCTGAAAATTACTAGCTGTGCAATCCTGGAGTGTCAATTTACTAGTAGTTTTGTGAGACTTTATCAGAAATTCATATAAATTTATGGAATTTCACTTGACTATGTAATGATTGTAATTTAATTTTATTTATCCTCTCTAATTCAAAAACACCCATCCCTAGCCTCCAGTCAAATTTTACACCCATACTAATCTGCATATGTTGAGGGGCCCAGGAGTGTTGGAGTAGATTTCAGCTTTGTTGATATTGAAACATCAATGGTATCAGTACTTTTTGCATAGGTATCAACAAATATTAGATCCTTCCTTCCATCCAAAGCTTTTGATCTTGTACACCCTCAGTCAATCTAGCTTCCACAAACATTGTTTTAATTCATTCTGTGAAGTAGAGAGTTTTTGTATCACTAATCCTAAGTGGTACATTACATATATGACCACAAGATAAGCTATAAATGACCAAGCTTAATATGACCACATTTTTGTTCACATGATAAATGACTGCTAATTTTCCACCAGTGGTTGCCATTTGGTCATTTATATGTGCATTTTGGTCGTTTTTTGGTCACTTATCTTTCACTTTTGTAGTGACGTCATTTATCTCTTTTTAGTGGTCATTTATCTCTTTTTGGAAATTTGTAGTCATTTTATATATATAGGGAATGGAGGAATCAAACAACCAACCTCATGCCTATAAGGAAGGCACTCTTCCATTGAGCTAGCACCCATAAATAGAATAAATCATATAATTTTACATCAGTGATCTAAAAATTTGCAACTTCTAAAATTCTTGGGAAAACACTGTCTCTGCTAGCACAACATAGTCAATGAAGTTTTCGTGCAGTAAGGAGCAAACAATCATACAACTGGTTGTTACTAGTAGTTGGCTTAATTGTGCCTAGTTCAATGCATGGGACCAAAATACTACTTGATATACAAATAGAAAATTATACCTTGTCACAACTTCCATTAATATTCCCCAAAGTCTAATGCGAGAAACAATTTTTGTACTTCACAAATAGGAAACAACTGCTTTGAGGTCATATTTCTTTGTATTGGATAACCAATGTCAAG
This sequence comes from Larix kaempferi, assembly GCA_027924585.1. Taxonomy (NCBI): domain Eukaryota; kingdom Viridiplantae; phylum Streptophyta; class Pinopsida; order Pinales; family Pinaceae; genus Larix; species Larix kaempferi. The sequence continues at coordinate 4,676,273 of BSBM01000104.1, forward strand.
TGTTCCCATAGATATAGCTATAGCCTAAAATGTAGAGGACTGATCAAAATATTGACTTCTGAAATGCAAATCACAAAAGAACCCATACCTAATGGCATCCAAGGCTCACATAATCACCATCATATTGCATAATCTGATGATTAACGAGATTATTGATTACAAATTGGCAAGACCACTAACCACTTTACAGTTTGAAGGGCTCATATTATGAGGTGTCAATGGAAACAATTACCATTATGAAGAGTCACATATTGCAAATGGTGATGGTTGATATAGATTGGCATTTTTTGGATTGTAGCAATATACAAGAGCTTTACTACAAGGGAACAATTTATTTCAACTTCACTAATTATAGATTTATCTATAATGCATTAGTGGAAACAAACTTACTAATATCATGTAGCATAGTGAACAAAAAAGGGAACACACTCCTTCCATGTAGCATTGTAAACAAAAAAGGCAAATTGCTACATACTCCTTCCATGTCTTTAGGAATGAAGAAGAGGCATTCCATGTTTTCGGGAATGAAACATAGAGGGGTTTATCTAGAATATCTCCACTTCCCATACGTCAAATAATTTAGGCAAGCAATCTATGGAAATAACAAATAAATTTCGTAAAGTGAAACTATTTACTTTACTACCTCTGGTAAGAAGCAACATCATAAACACCAAATGAATATAAATATGACTACAAATAAGTCTATTTTCAAGAGTATTTATGTAAGGTAACTTTCAAAAGCTTTCCAACAATTGGCTATTAAAGATTTCAATAAAATCAACACTATAACAAATAAATCACTATGCTTGTTTATACAGTAAAATTTAACACAAACAACCCAAAATTCACTCTTTGTCTGCATAGAATCTAAGTTTCACAAATATTTTAAATTAAAAACTTAAAAGAAATAAGCTGTTATTTTAAAAAATAATGGGATAATTTGAATGGCCACAAAAAATATTCTGTATTGCATTTAAATCAGTTAGAAAATTGATGTAAAAAAACAACATATATAGATTTCACTAGAACCTCAAAGGTGCCCTTAAAAATGCAAACTAAAACCCTTTCTCTTTAACATAAACCACATGTAGCTCCTAAGTTTTCCCAACAAAGTTTCTAATAAAAAACCATCAATTTTTGTAATGAACAAAAATTATGCGACAACATTCCCTACCCTTGTGAGGACCAGGTGATGGTTTTGGTGCCTACATAAGTAAAACATACCCATGTAAGAAGCACAATATTTTGCAGCAAAAAATGCTAAATAATTAACCATGTCTTGAAAATGTTTTCATTTACAGCCATATAAAACTCTATTGAATCATATATTAGCAAGTAGTAGAGCCACGACATCTTATTGAATGATGTTAACTAAGCTCTTAATTAATGATATAAGCTAATAGAGTTTCCATATAATTGCAAGTCATAATTAGATAAGGTCATATTTGTGAAAATCCTCACAACAGATCTAAGAGATGATGTATACCTCATAAGAGTAATTATGATTAAGCAGGAAAATAGAAGAAGAGTGAACAATACAGTATAATGAGCAACATAATAATATGGTACAGTAGAACTCAGATAGAAGCAATAATACTTCACACACACTAAATTATTAATCACAAATGGACATATAAATAATACAATGCATGAGGAATTCGAATGCCTAAGGTGGCAATTCGAATTAGCCTTCATGGAGTGATCAAAGGATCACTAGAGTGTCATTGGAGCACAACTAGTATCATCGGAGCACAACTGAAAATCTTCATCATCATCAGTGGAGTCATCAATGCTCAAGTAACTGTCAACCATCAGTCAAACTAACTCTGGTAGGTGTAACTGAGTGTAACTGACTGTAACTGATTGTAACTGAGTGTAACTGATTGTGACTAAGTGTAACTGAGTGTAATTGAGTGTAAACTGAAGACAATTGGACTAGTAGGTGAAGAAGGGCGAGTTGCTCCCTAAAATCAAGGAAGAAGGGCGCATTAAGCAACTGGAGGGCTAAAACTGAATAGTGAGAAGCTCCTGGGGGATGGCTAACTGAGGGCTAGGTGCTAGAATGATGACTGGGATGCATGCAAAATGCATGCAAACCCTAGAATGCATGCAAACCCTAAAAGTGCATGCATGACTGAAAATGTAAATGATCAAAATATTGGTGGGACTAGGATGGAGTATAGGAATATCCTAACACCCCCCCCTTAATCCATCCTGGGCCCTGGTAACTAAGACCAAAGGTCACCCAATACAATGAATAATAACAATCAATAAACCAAGGAAGTGGGAAAATTTCATGGGAAACATACCCCCTCCTCAAAAAATAGACTGTAAGGCACACACACAAATAAATGCTCCAAACTCAAGCAGGTGTGATGCTTGGTCATATGTCTGGAGGTATCTTCTTCTTGGGAAGAAGTGGATTATGCTCAAAAAGCATGTGCTTGTACTTGCTCTTCAGATCGAATGTGATGAGAACAAATCCAACAGTATGAGAATGATCCTTGAACCTGTGATTTGAATCAGCTGCGGTAGGATCAAATTTTTGAATGTGCATATAGTCTTTTGTCTTCTCCTTCGAACCACCATGGGTGAGATTATGCCAAAAAGAACTATTACATGTTTGCTTGAAATCAAAATCAGATTTAAGACTTTCAAAACAGTTTCTTGAGATCTCCTTTGAACCAGCAGGGGTAAGATCAAAACTATCATATGCATGAGAAATTTTCCCAAGCAGTAATTGCTTAGAACCCAAATTAGATACAAGACTTGAATCATGGTTTCTTGAGATCTCCTTTGAACCATGAGAGGTGAGATCAAAACCAGTAGATGCATGAGAAATTATCCCAAGCGAATGGCCACAATTTCTTGAGATCTCCTTTGAACCAACAGGGGTGAGATCAAAACCATGAGATGCATGAGAAATATTCCCAAGCGAATGGCAATTACCATATTCTTCAATGACCTTCTGAAAGCATGGAATTATGATCATATAGTAGTATAAAAGAGGAGATAGCTAGATAGGAGCGAATGCATTACCTTCAATAGTTGTTTTGACCTCCGAAATAATCATGTGATCATGATGCAAACCAACAAACTCTGGTGCAAGAGAGGATTTAGGACCTTTTGCAATATCTAGAGTGTGAGCTGGCACAGAAAGAGAAGAAAGTTTGAGCATGAGTGGAGAATCTGGAAGTTCTTTTTCAACAAATTCAATATGAGATGATACTGGTGCATGATCTAAGAGACCATCAAGGGGAGCGAATGCATCACTTTGTTTGCTTTTGAAGGGGTTTGGACCAAAACCTTCATTCTATTTGCCGAATCTTTCATCCAGATGGGCCCATAGCTCTTGTGGAGTTTCAATATAAATAATGATTGGGAGCAATATGTAATCCGGCATAGTAAGCCTCATTCTTCCAATGTGCATGTCACCTTTATTCAACCAATCAATCTTCTCTTCAGAGGATTTGAACTCTCTTTCAAAATAACAATTAAAGAGATCATGGCTCTTCAAATATGCTATCATTCTTGGTTTCCATTCATCATAGTTGAATGGAGAAAGAGGAGTAATTTATTCTAAATTCATTGAAGTTGTAGAAGACCTACAAAAACAATATAGAATAACTACAACTGCTACTGCTGCAAAAATGCAGAAACTGCTACAATTGCTGCACTCGAAATCTTGGTAATAACCTGCAAAAAAATCTCAAGAATGGAGATAAACAATACTCTCAACATGCTCTGATACCATGTGAAAATCCTCACAGCAAATCTAAGAGATGATGTATACCTCATAAGAGTAATTATGATTAAGCAGGAAAATAGAAGAAGAGTGAACAATACAGTATAATGAGCAACAGAATAATATGGTACAGTAGAACTCAGATAGAAGCAATAATACTTCACACACACTAAATTATTAATCACAAATGGACATATAAATAATACAATGCATGAGGAATTCAAATGCCTAAGGTGGCAATTCGAATTAGCCTTCATGGAGTGATCAAAGGATCATTGGAGTGTCATCGGAGCACAACTAGTATCATCGGAGCACAACTAGAAGTCTTCATCATCATCAGTGGAGTCATCAATGCTCAAGTAACTGTCAACCATCAGTCAAACTAACTCTGGTAGGTGTAACTGAGTGTAATTGACTATAACTGATTGTAACTGATTGTAACTGAGTGTAACTGACTGTAACTAAGTGTAACTGAGTGTAAACTGAAGACAACTGGACTGGTAGGTGAAGAAGGGCGAGTTGCTCCCTAAAATCAAGGAATAAGGGCGCATTAAGCAACTGGAGGGCTAAAACTGAATAGTGAGAAGTTCCTGGGGGCTGGTTAACTAAGGGCTAGGTGCTAGACTGATGACTGGGATGCATGCAAACCCTAAAAGTACATGCATGACTGAAAATGTAAATGATCAAAATACTGATGGGACTAGGATGGAGTATAGGAATATCCTAACAATATTGATTACTAGAATACAATGATAATTTTAATGGATAGGATATTATACTCAATACATGTAGTTGCTACTAGCAGGTTATGTAGTATTAGTAGGGAGCAAAACAACTACACACATAACATCATCTCTATACCGTATTCATTTAATACGCTTACATTATGGGAATATCATGAAAGATGGAATCACCTTACATATCATAGGGGTGTAATAGAAACATGAGGTTACTTAGACTAATAACTAGTATTATATCCATATGTTTACACTTATAAACATAGTATTACAAATAGCATACAAGAACACGAAGAGTACAATATTAGTAATCAAAGATGAACCAATATCATTACTGTAGATATAATAATAATTTAATAGGATTAATACGATTGATACTATGATTACCATTTGTTTCATATTAAGCTATAATGTTATGTTCATAGAGGTTATTTACCTAATAAACCATATGACTATTAGGTTACATTACTGGTGTATAGCTATTACTCTTAAGCTTTAATCTAAGCTCACTATTATGGAAGGATCTATCATCATGGGTTAAATAGAGTATTACCTCCTGCTCATTTGGGTTTAATATATGGTCTATCAATACTTCTTCATCTTAGATAGGGATTCAACATGGAACATAGGTTTATAGTTATGATTACAGTGTTGTGTGTTTGATTTAAGCACAACTTATCCATATTTTAAAGAGTGTTCATTAGTCTAAGTAATTTCCTAATTAGAGATACAAGATTCAAATAATTTGTTATCATAAGTAATGTATACGGTATCATATCATCTTGTTATATTGTACTTATTAGATTCACATTAGTTATTATAAGAAATAGGTGTGTTCATGGATAAGGGAAACCCATATACTAATCCATCACATTAACTACAACTCATACTAATCTCAAACATGCATGTAATTCCATAAATAAGCTTTAATCAATAACAAGGATCACTTGCATAACGTGACTAATACCATAATCAGATCATTGAATTATAGCGATTAGGCCATTAGAATAAAACATGATGTTTGTATATAGTAGTTCTCTAATTACTATAACGCTTACCAAGCTTGAATCTCATCAAGGAGTCTCAATCCCATAGGGGTCTCAATACCCTATGAGTACAAGCATGTTATAAGGGTTCGTATATAATATCTCTAAAGCTTATCGGGATGACTTACACACTATGATCTAATGCCATAGTGTTAAAGGTTACTCTTACACCATATAAATTTGTATGTAATTGATAAACAATAGCTTAGTGATATCAATAAATTTGTACTTACTACATTTACGTGATATTTGTATGTAATTGATAAACAATAGCTTAGTGATATCAATAAATTTGTACTTACTACATTTACGTGATAGGTTGTTTACAGTGATGAACCTGTCTTAAAGCTTATACTCCAAGAATGCTCTCAAAGGGCACTAGATTGAGGCTTACTGAGGCGCACCAGATGGAGGAAAGAGGAAAGCTTAGAGGGTTTATGTTAGCTTACAATGAGGAAAGCTTTAGGCCTTGCAGTCAAGAGCATATTGAGCACACAGAGCTGAGGTTGTTAAAGGTTACTCTTACACCATATAAATTTGTATGTAATTGATAAACAATAGCTTAATGATATCAATAAATTTGTACGTACTACATTTACGTGATAGGTTGTTTACAGTGATGAACCTGTCTTAAAGCTTATATTAGTATAGATATTGTGAACACAAGTACAGTTTACAAAGTGTGTTTAAAGTGAAAATAGAGCTAAACGAGTAGTGTGTAATAGTGATTGCTCATTACGTTATCTCCATAATTAGCACACAGAGCATACTGAGCACACAGAGCTGAGGTTGTTAAAGGTTACTCTTACACCATATAAATTTGTATGTAATTGATAAACAATAGCTTAATGATATCAATAAATTTGTACTTACGACATTTACATGATAGGTTGTTTACAGTGATGAACCTGTCTTAAAGCTTATTTTAGTATAGATATTGTGAACACAAGTACAGTTTACAAAGTGTGTTTAAAGTGAAAATAGAGCTAAACGAGTACTGTGTAATAGTGATTGCTCATTATGTTATCTCCATAATTAGGAAACACTTAAAATGTAAGAGATCAATAGTTGGAATACATATGGAAATAATTGTTCACTGTGTACTAAGAGCTTTACCTATTTGAATTCGTTTATAGTATCGTAAATGTATGCCAATAAATATGGTATATATTATGTGTGAAAGCACTATGATAGTGTATTAAGACCTAACTAGTGTAAAAAATGTATACGCATGGTGTAGAGTATGCAATGACTAGCTTACTCTTTTTAAGTAATAGTTATGACCTATATTATGTATATTACATAAATTACAAAACAAGGTAGTAGTACTTAAGAGCTTATGAATGTAATGAATGGTTACAGTAACACTCTTAGAGTAGTGAATGTATAGAGGTATACAGGTTATAATGGTAATTAGAGAAGTGTTTAAGCTAATCTTCTTTTTATATTCATATATTTATTTTAGTAGTAATTACGTTATAAAATAGTTAGTGTTTATATCTTAGAATTTGAAGTGAAATACTATCTAGGAATTACATTCATTCTAATCCACAAGTCCAATAGCTTTGAATCTCGACATGTTTTACCCTGAGTTTTCCACGAGTGCTCGTGCTCGTTTCATCCAAGACTTGTGAATCTCTGCCAAATCTCATAACAATAGTATTATATCTTTGATTTATGGTGAATGAGTGAGATTTTATTTTTATTTTTTATGATCTCTCACTCATGAGATTGGTGTTCGTGCTGGTGAATCCGGTATTGTGCGAAGGGAAGTCGGGTCTAAAGGAACTACTGCTTTGGCTGCTCCAACTACCCTTGATTCTGGTTCTCAAAATGGATCTGGAATTGGCAGATCTTTGGCATGTTGGAGAGATGATGGGATGCTTGAGGAATAGAGATGGATCAAGGAATATCATGTTAATGGGGTATTTTTTTTATAGTATGTCTTTCATTTATATTTATTGTCTTTGAACACATTAATATTATAAATGTAGTTGTTGCTAGTCTAGCAATGCATACATTCATTTTCACATAATCTATAAAAGCCTTATCCTATCCCTTATTTACATCAGATGAGAGAATGGGAACAAATAGAAACAATTTCATATAATCTCAGAATAGTAAGATCGAATTGATTTTACAATAAGATCGTTATTGTCGAAATCAAAATCTCAAGATCGAATTGATTTTACAATAAGATCGAAATAAAATCAAAGATGGCAGTTTCGCTGAACGAGAATTTTCTTGCATCCTTTACTGATGATGGTCATCTGCTTGCGGTTTCCATAGAATTTTCAAAAAGTCCTATTTGAGTTCAACTGCGAGTCAGCTCTACCTCCGGAACAACTAATCTAGTGTGGAATGGATAGTGTACTGCTATATTTGGAAGACCTGTTAGTGATGGTGGGGCCTTATGGTGACTTGGTCAAATATTTTTATGATGAACCTTGGTTTTGATTCCTGAATGTGACAGTGTGAGTATTTTGTGCAATTCCGTCATGGAATTCCTGCAGCGTGTGCCCGAATCCACTGAGTCCATTTTTAAGATTGGTAGCACATCACCTGTAGCTTTATTATATGATGCCTAGATCACTTTGACAGGTGAAGTGAAAAGGCTAATGAGAACCTCAGGTTGATTCGTTCCTCCCTTCCTGAGTCTTTTGAAACTTGTATCGATGCTGCAGGTCATGAATTTGACATTTCACGACAACACACTCTCTTGAGAGATGCTAACTATGGATAGGAAATGGGATCGATTCCAGGAGACATGCCCAACATTGAGAGTACTCAACATTGTTCATCATTATGAGTTTGGTATTCCTTTAAGAGTTCAATAGTATAAGGTGCTCACAACACCGGTCCTAATTGCTCGCCTGATAAATGCATTTCAACACGTTATAGCATTAAGAATCTAGGAGTACATCAACCTGGCCAAGAAACTATTGTTATGCACTGGGATTGTGCGAAAATCACAGCTGCATCAACTGTTCAAGATGATCCCCTACTTGACTTGTTGCTTGAGAAGCTAAGGCTTGTAAAGGAATTGCTTATGAAACCATTGTTTCCCATGCAAATAGGAAGGGTTAGTGAAAACTGGCTACAAAGCTTCTCGAACATGAACCACATTCTTCTGAACAGGTTCCACTCTTAGCAATATTGGGAGAGGAAGAATGAGCCCTGGTAAAAGCAACAAAAAGTGGTGACATAGATCTTTTTTATATTGTTATTTTCCATATCTGGCAGTAGGATCCATCTTTGGATATTTTTAGTATGATTCAGGCAAATTCACTTGCACATGATCTCTTTATAACATATGCATGCAATTATGATCAAGAGTTTCTCAAAGATTTTTATTTGTAAGCTGGCCAACTACATGAATTGACAACTCTGCTTTGGAGGGAATCTTGGGAACATACAAAGAGTCTTCTTGAACAAAAGGGTTCTCCTCTTCAAGGTATTCATATTAAGCTCATTGATCAAGCACATAGACTCTTTTCACAGACAAAGGAGCATGCATTAGAATTAAAGGCAACAAAAGAACATGCAAAATTGCAGAGGCTACAACATGAGCTAGAAGCAAGCGCAAAACATGATATATTTGTTGATTCAAGTGTCAATGGCACAATCCGCACATGCATTGTACTAGGAAATCATCATGCAACCCATATGATAAAGGTGGAGTTCAAGGTTTCTGAGAAACGGTGGTATTGGCTGAAAGTATTTGCGTTAGAAACTACTAGAGATTGGGATGCTTTAGAGGAATTTACCAAGGAAAGAAGAGCACCTATTGGCTGCAATCCATTTGCAGAGGCTTGCATCGAGGCTGAAGATAATGACAAAGCTTTGAAATACATTGGAAAACTAGCATATCCTCATGAGAATGTGAGGCATATGCTCGTATATGTATGGATAAGGAAGCAGCAGAGGTTGCTTATCAAGCCAAGGACGGAGAACTTCCAGGGTGATTGAAATTAACTTTTGCATAGAATACTGTTGCAACTACCCTTTTTGACACACTACGAGATCACCTGTCTCTACATAGAGGCTGCTTTTTTTCCCTAAGAAGAACAACTAGATGTTGGATGCATGGGGTTGATATCATTATCATTAGTTGGTTGAATGTGAGACTGGGAAAGTACATTATTTGGGAAGTTGGAAGTGTGATAGGAACTTGAAAAGACTTGAATCATCAATCATGATAATTGAAATGTTGTAGAAAATTTTGGCGGCCAAAGTAAACCAAGTTATTGCAAATTTTCCCACAACTCTTGATCATTTTAACCGTTTACAGTTCGAGGTATTTCTTCTTTTTCCTCCAATGGTCTTTCAATATTCAGGCATGTATCTGGTGTATATAATATATATCTGTGCAAGGATATGATGGCGTAGCGTTGGTTTGTTTTGAGTGTATATTAGCCTCTTATGTTCCTCCTTAGTAGATAATAAGAGGTCAAATGATCATCTATTCAAGACATTTCAAAGTACAAATAGAATTCAATTTATAGGAGAATTTGTTGGAATTCTAAAGACTAGAATATGATGTGATATCTATCTTGTGGGTTGTTGAATTTAGATTTTTACTTTCTCATATTAACTTCATATTTTTACTCAAAATGGTTCATGTGGACCAACAATTTAATGTTCTCATCAAAATGAGTTATGTAAAAAAAGACCGTAATAAAAAAAAAATCATATAATCTAAGAATAGTAAGATCGAAATCGTTTTACATAATATCTGTATCCTACTACCATTCAAAGGATTTGACCTGGTTTGATGAATAGATAAATAACTCCAATCTTCTACAAAGAAACGTATTGTTGCGGATTGCAGTTATGAGGCAACCTCTGATCCTCATTTGTTTCGTTCATATACCGTGCTTCCTTGGTTGTCATTGGAACATATAGAAATACACATACAACATGTTTATTTATCAACCAAACTGGACAAGTTCAAAGGTTCAATGTCGATTATATTTTCATAACAATCATGTTGGGATTCCATAATCATATAAATCACATACCAAATACGAGATAAAGAGACCGAAAGAAACCACTGTTAGACTAGCAAATTACTATCTATAAATTTCTGATGATATGCAAATCCCAATATCTATTTGTATGCCATGTCACACAAAATCAACCCTAGAATACATAACATGAAAACATTTTGCATTTCATTTTTTTCTCAAATGAAAAGGGAAAGGAAAACCTAATTGGGAATCAAATATAAAAAGTTAAAAATAAAATTTCAAGTAGCCATTGATGAGAGATTATGGAATGGATGCATCCTTACAATAAAATTAGACAAATCACAAGTAAGCGATCTAAATATATAACATATCATTTGGAAACCTGTTACTCGCTGGATCGACTATTGATAGTGGATATAATGAGACTGATTGGAAAAAAATTCATATACAGAACCAATAATATCTTACCTCATGAATCAAACTTGGAACCCACACCTATTGAATCAGACTATCACTTCCATGGAACCAAGAGCTCTGTTTGGTTAAATTATTTCGAACGATGATGCCAAAAAAAACCTCTTCGGCACTATCAAAACCCCTTTCCACCGAAGACTCTAATTCTTTCAAAAAAATGATGTCAAAAAACCCTCTTCTCAATTAGTTCGGGGTTTAGCCTGTATTGCATTACTGCTTTACCTTGTGAATCGAATCTGGAACCCACACCCGATGAGTCGGACCAACACTGCCATGGAACCAAGAGCCATGTGTGGTCAAATTATTTCAAATGATGATGCCAAAAATCCCTCTTCACGGCTGTCAAAAACCCTTCCCACCAAATCCTCCAATTCTTTCAAACAATGATGCCAAAAACCCTCTTCTCCCCCTTGCCACCAAAGCCTTTGATTCTTTCCAACAATGATGCCAAAAATACTGTTCTCCGCTAGTTCGGGGTTTAACCTGTATTGCATTTAGTTTTTTTAGTTTTTTTATTTTTAATTTAGTTTTGTTATATATATATATATTAACTAATATATAATATAAATATGTTTTTTATAAATTATATTTTATAAAAATTATATATTATAAATATAGTTTATATATTATAAATATTTTTTTTATGTATTATAATAATATAAGATATTTAATATATAAATGCATTACAATATAATGTATAATTTTTTTAGAGATAATTCTTATATTTACAAGGTCACATTTACAATAGTGTCTACGGAGGGTTTTGAACACACGTCTAATCTCATTGCTTGTTATTAAACCATATTCTTATGGGTATAATATATGTTTTAATATTATAATTTGTTTATAAGCAACTAAGTTTGAGTTGAAAAACTCGTGTCATTTGGCCTATGTGAGTTTAGCGATACATTTAAGTATATTTAAGGCCATGTTTGGACAATTTGAGGACTAACTTATTTAAGGGCATGTTTGGACCCTCTTTTGATGGCTTCTGCGGCTTCGATGCCCCTACAACACATGAGGGTTCGATCCGTGAGTCCCAAATGAAAAGGGAAAAGAATATCCTCAATGACCAGAGGTGGCTCGACATTCTAAATAGGATCCATTCTTGTCAATCAATCCTTTTTGTTCTGTTCAATGAGGATATCAGGTCATTGTGGAAATGGAAAGGTGTTTTGTTTTGTAGCCATCTTCATGATCATCAAGTCATTGTTTTGTGTTTTTCTTGTGTTTTTTGTTTTTATATGTTTTTGTTATTTATTTTATACCTAATAATATATAGCTATATTAATATAATATATGTGTGTGTGTGTGTTTATATATTATAATATAAAAATATTATATATTTCAATATTAATATAATAGTATAATGATGATGAATATATACATGGTTACAAAATTATGGCTATGGGGTACGTCGATGGGTATAATGATGCTAGTTGACACATCATCATGATGGCCATCATTGAGAACCATAACCCAACCTGCAGATCGTACTTACAGACCAGAGTGTTATAATGAAATGAAGTGCGAAAATCCAAGGAGTATGCACGGATAGAGGGATGTAAAACCTCTGTCAAATTACTTATTGCAATTATCAAACGTCTAATCTATAACGAATGAAAAATATGGTATATGATTATATTTTGTGCAATATAGGAGGATAGGGTTGAAATCAGAAGAAAAATAATATAACCCTATTATTTGAACTCCATTACAACTTTAATGAAAACACTCCTCTTCATAATGGGTGGGAGGAATAGTTTCTAATTGAAAATAAGTGGATGGGCGGGAGGAATAGTTTCTAATTGAATGGATTTTTATTTTTTATTCCTTGATATAATGTTGTGTATCCATTTTTTCTTTTCGAGTTTTATTTTACACCATTAATTTTTTTTTTATTCAATGTCAACATGAGGAAATATTAGAATCATAGTAACTCTTTTTTTAAAAGAATTTTACAAAATGGGAGGATTTTTTTTTTCCTTTCAAAATGGAAGATATTGGCAATTTTTTGCAGGGGAGAGACCCGAGGGGAACTTTAGAAACTTCCAAACTATACTTTTTGAAACTTTAACAGACTGTTGAGAGGGTCAAACGATGCTGGTTTTATTCAAACAAAATATGAACTTGACCAATATGACAAGACGAACATAATGACACCAACTTCATGACATGACAATGCTGAGAGGGAAAGACAACAAATATCCAAGACTTGACTCAACCACATTATGATGATGCATATGATTCAACTTGGAGGATCTGTCGAAGGGATAATACGAAAGAAAAAATGGTGAAATAAGATATGGACATGATAAACACATCGAACTGGATGTGATAGTATAGATAAAATGATCTTGCAAATATTTTTAGTAGGGTCTCCTATGGCGTCATGTTTCGACACTAGCTCGTGTCTCTGAATCCATCTACAATGTTACAATTTACTAAATTTACTATGTTCAGAGACCCCCTAGAAAGGGGTCTCTGAATCCATCTACAATGTTAAAATTTAGTAAATTGTACAAATTTATTGTCAAAATTGTAATTTTCCACTATTGGAGTGACACAACTAAAAATGACCAATTGTTATGTGGTCATTTTTAGTTTAGGTTTTTGGTACTTGAAATATCTCAGCTTGGGATGGTTTTTATTAATGCGTGTACCACAAATGTATTGAAAATTAATTATGATACCTTGGGAAGGATGTAAATCTTATAAGCAAATTGCTTCTGCTCCAAAAACAAAAGACTATGTATAAGGTCGTTAATGTAAGTAGTGAAAATCTGCTTCATTCATTAACGTTGAGCTGTGACACATGAGGAGGTCTACAATTTACTAAATTCTAACACTACAGATGGATTCAGATACCCCCTAGAATCCCTCTGTAGTGTTATAGTTTAGTAAAGTGTACAAATTCATTGTCAAAATTGCAATTTTCCATTGTCGGAGTGACACAACTAACAATGACCAAATAAATGACCAATTCATATTCGTAATGTTATTATTATGTGGTCATTTTTAGTTTATTTACTGGTCATCTGGTCATATATTTTATCCTGTGACACAAATGGTCATTCCTCCAGTCAGTTTTAGCTGGCTCACTCAAGTTTGGTCATTTATACCTTGAAAAAACTGTGGTGACCAAATTTTTTGGTCACCTGGTCATTTATCTCTCATTTTCTACTAGTGTATGTTGGGAATCCATGTTAACTTCAATCATGTTGATAATGTATTGAAGTGAAAACTCTTTTGGTGTTGCTCCTAATTTATTCTCGAGAAATAGTTGTTGCTTAATCCTCTAACCTTTTGGTGATGGTGTGTAGTATGGCAACTTGGACTTCTCCTCTACATGTTACTCCGGTGGCTCTTGATGTATTGCAAGTTCCTCCTATTCCTCCTGCTATTCTTGATCGAAGGTGTAAGAATGCATCACCATCATGTGCTTCTTCTTTTGTAGTTGTGAGCCTCCAGCTTTCGATTCATGTTCCCTTTTCTTTTTCTTCTTGCTTAACCATGGAGAACCACACATTGTAGGGCTTTTGATTTATGTCTTCTTATTTGATTTATCTTTGGGGGTGGTAAGCACCTCCACATTAGAATCTGGCTACAACTGGAACTTTGGATGCTAGTCCTCCATGACTTGTTTAATATCAAATTCTTCAATACATAACACCAATACTTCTGTTTGTTATATTGGATTATGCACGGTGAAATAAACACATTGTGTGCATCTAATGCAAAACATATAAGAGACTCATATTTATCTATCAACGACACTAATATCTGATATGATTCCATTGTTCCTAAATCATATCAATGTACTAGCACTGAAATGCCAAATTTGTTGTCTGTTGGACCTCCTTGCATGTATTATGCTACCAAACATTAAACTTTGGCAGTGGGAATGTGTCTATGACCTGTGTGACATATTCACCCCCTAAGGTGGATGACATACTATCATCATGATTAGAAACAACACCCAACTAAAGCTAAAGTCCTTACCAAGATTTTGAATCCCCAGGAAATATTCAATAAATTCCTTCGACAACTACCTAGTCTAGGTCATCCATATGCCATGAGTGAACCTACCAACTGTGAAGAGCTCCCTCACTGGGAACTCATCCTTTTTGCATTTCCTGACTACTTTTCCTTCTAGGACTTGCATCACAAACCATACCTCGACGTCATTGATAGTAGAGGTCACAACTCCTCTAGTGCCTCTATGTGTACCATACTTATGATAGGCCTCATCTTCTTTCATGTCGTGCACTGCTTTGGATTTGACGTGATTTTCTACGGTGCATGATAGGCATAATAAATTCTGACTAACCTCCTCATCAATGGGATATGATTGATCTAACCACATGCATCCTCCATGTACTCTTCTCAACAGGAATCTTATACATCGCATGATGCTCGGTCCACACCCAAAATGAGGAACATTCAACAATGTCATTATACTAGACCATACCAATTTCTTCACCCATTTCTTTGCAATAACCTTCTTTGTCCCATTTGGTTCGTCAATGATCTTTGCACTTTGACACTTGCAGGCTTGGAAAGTTGTCAATGTATTGAAGGTTTAAATCCATGAATGTAATGTCCTGGTAACATTAGTTAATGCAGGGTTGTGTCTACACTAATTTGACTATTATTCTAAGAGTTGGTGAGTCTCTACGTCACCATTATGAAAAGATTATCACAAGTTATTTTAAATCTAGATTCATTCATCCATTTAAGACAAGCAAATTTAAGATCTACAGCCATTTAAAAGTTTAAATCACACAATACAAGCAACATTCAAACATCATAATGGCAGAAACTTGAATCTATTCATAGTAGAACAATGGAGAAGTACATCCTTACTATGGCATTAGGTGTACATCCTTCCTCCATTGACATGAGCTTCCCTTCCTTCAACCTTGCTTTTGAAGAATTTGAGCTCTTTCTCCTCCTTCAGAATCTTTCCAGCATTCCTTTGCTCTTCCTTTGTGTGCCTTTACCATGCCCCAAATCCTTTCTTATATAGCATTGGGAAATGTGCCTTAGGTTTCTCTTTTGAGTGTGGGATAATCCATTTTAGATTATTTTAGCTTGAAAACCCACTTTTCATAGTTTTTAGGCTTTTTGCACCATTTAGAATGATTTAAGCACAATTAATGCATTTTAATGCATTTTAGAGAGGATTCATCTCTACATGAACTTGTGTCATGTCTTCCTGCTGTAGGTGCATGGTAAAAATGTGCTTCTTTCGTAACTTGACTAAGGGTGTTAATTTTATTGTTAACAGATGCCCCTTAATGTGTGAGGTCCGAAGCAGGGCTAAGGGCCGAAATACATTACTGAAATATACTGATACTCTTTATCGTTCAAAGCAAGGATAAGGAAAGGAAAGATCACATGCGATGGATTGAGGATCACACCTATAAAACATAGAAATTTCTCAAATATATAATATCTTCCTGAGGCAGGCATACCCATGCTTAGCAGTAAACAAGCATGGCCACGAACAATACACAGTGGATCCATGTTAAAAGAAATTTTTTCTGAAAATGTAAATGTGCACTTTGATGAGTGCGATGACAAAGTATTTTTGGGCTTCTGACATGGTGGTCTAATCTTGCGCAGCTCGGGCAGTGCATCGATGAGTGATACAACTGTTTTTCCCAAGGTCTTCAATACAAAGTGACGATAGTACGAGTTTACATCATGCGAATAAGTGATATGATGTCGAGCATAATAAAACACCATCTGATTACCAGTGATTGATGTATACCGTTAATAGATGCGAAGAGACCCACCGATAATGATGATGGACTCTAAGGTACTGAGTACAAACTAACAAGTGTGAATAGATTATTTGAAGTCAAACACTTGTAGAGTCAAACAATCAGGGGTCATTGATGTATACCCACTGTTATTTGCGAGGAAACCTGCCACAAATGACTGCAAGATCCACGGTACTCCCGAGTTTCTAGATCCATGTCCTAGATGATGATTTGGTGTCGATAGGAATAGATCCATTGGAAGGAGGGAATTAATGCATACCACATCAACCGACACGAAACAAAGATCAATAGTCTGATATAATTTGGTAGAACTGCGAGATCTAACACTGTAAAATAACACAAGGAAGGCCAACATGATTGGTCAGGAATATTTGAGGAATGGCCGACTCGGTTTAGACTTCCCTTGAACACATAACACGATGCAGAATGGACACTTGGCAACATAGGACTTTGAGTAACCGACCTTTAATGAAAACCACTAATGCCAGATGCATTAACGGAAGCTCCATTGTTGATGGGAAGGATAACCCATTGGTGGAGATCTGTTCAAAATACTGGTACAGTTTCCTAAGGCAAATGCAGATGGTGTACTGACAGCGGAGACCAAATTATGTGCCGTGTTCAAGGGTGACAAGGACTGACTGTTGTCGTTTTCTCCAAGGATTATACTATGAAGTGATTCAAGTCTCTACCTTTTTGGATTTTTGTGTTTTTTAATTTTTATGCTTTTTTATTTTTTTATACAAAATAATAAAGAATGTTATGATACATAGGAGGGAACAAGTGTTGCATGGGCGTACGCCTATTTTTCAAGGGCACGGGTTAGGCCAAGGCAAAGATCCATATTGCAAACAAGGGCTAAGCTAGTTGTGCATACTCTTATAGTTGTTCCTTCCCAAGGTAGGCTATCTGAAGTAGGATTATGTGTCGATGGACGGTGAAGCAATACCATGTGATTGAGGTTATCCAATTTGGTGAAATGGCCAAGTCGGAATGGTTCAATGAGGTTTACTTCAGCTTGAATATTGTGAAAAATGTCAAACTCATAGATCATCATGAATCATGGTCTGTCTCAACTACCCGAGTCAAATAGTTTGAACCGTCAAAGTCTTCAAGTCCTGAAATCAAAACCATTTCACTAGCCAGCAGTTTAGTTAGAAACTGGTTCAAATGTGCCCTTAATATCTAAAAACGATAGCCAAAAATGAGGAATTATGCACCTTTCTATCATTCAAAAGGATACGGTTTGTATATGTATGAATAAAAGATAAGTAAAAATACTCATGATTTACCATATGTGTTCTTTGTGCAGCCGATGTATGAGAGGAGGAATCCCCTTTCAGCTTGAATTCCTAGAAGCTATGAACCTTTAGTCTTTGATATGCCAGTAGTGGGTTATTTTCGATGTTGAACTAGAATATTTTGAAACAGTTTCCCATGTTTTCGAGTTTTTCCAAATTTTTCATTTTTTTGTTTGTATGAACATTTTTTGGGTCTTATCTATAAGAAAAAGAATAAAAAAGGGAAATAGTATTTACACTATTCTTTTTGGTGTGTGCAAAGTTTACACACTTTTTGGGTTATGATGTAAGCTAGATTATTTCAGTTTCACTTATGTCCTTAAATGACATGTTCAATTAAATTGGCCATGAAACAATGTACATGCTTGCTTTTTGGTATGATGTTAATGACTCAGATGCCAATCAAGTACAGAGTTGGCCAAAGAATCAACCAAACTATTCATACTTCTAGGAACGTGTATATACTCAATAAACTCGAACTGACGCTCTAAAAGACGTACTCATAGAAAATTTCTAAACAGTGTAGGATGTCGAACCTGATACTGACCATTTAACTGGGATACAACTAATTCTGAGTCCAGTTTGATAATTATTCGTTAGATGCCAAGGGTGATAGCCTCGACAAGAAGCTCAATGACTGCGCTATATTCTGCAACATTGTTGGTTGTAGATCCGAGAAAAGTGCCTCTTGAACTAAGAACTTCGTTATTAGGTGTAAAAATGACCCATGCGGTGAAGCAACGTTCTGAGAACTACGGCTGGCGCCATCCGCATATCCCAAATATGTGAAAGACTCTTGTGTCATCTGCAAAAGTGACAATGCCAAGCAAGATAAGTGTGTGCCCGAAATGACTAATATACAAAAGTTTATACAAAAATTCAACATAATACAACAAATGGTGTGAGGCATTAGTGCCTACGCAAAGTATTTCTTCAGATAGAGACCATTTATGATCTCCGACATGGGTTCCCCATCAAAATTGACCAATTCATAAGCTCCCTTTTTTAACACAGTTTTGACAATAAGTGGGCCAAACCATTTAGGTACAAATTTTCCTAACCCTATTTTATCTTAGTCTTGGTCATAAACTAAAACCAGATCACCTTCAGAGAAGACTCGAGGACGAATGGACTTGTCATATTGTGTTTTGACCCTCTTCTTGTGTACTTCTATGTTTAAATAGGCTTCTCTTCTAGTTTCATCCAAAGCATGGAGATGGAGAAGCCTTTCCTCTTCCGTAGAAGTGTTAGGTAGGAGTTCGACAGCTATCTTTAATGATGGGATTTCACATTCAATCGGTAACACGACTTCTTCTCCATAAACCAATTGGAAATGAGTGAATCCGGTTGCAGTTTTAGCAGTTGTTCGGTAGGCCAAAAGAGCAGTAAACAACATCAAGTGCCAGTTATTCTTGTTTTTATTAATCATCCTTTATAACATGGTTTTCAAAACCTTGTTGATGTCTTCTACTTGTCCATTAGCTTGAGTATAATATGGCGATGAGAAGTCCTGCCGCAATCCTAACCGGTTTGTAAGTTCATCCATACAGGAATTCCTAAAATGACTTCCGTTGTCCGTAGTGATTTCTTTGGGTACACCAAACCTTGCTATCACATGATTGAATAGAAAGTATGCTGCATTTTTACCCGTGCAATTGAATGTAGGCATCGCCTCAGCCCACTTGGTGAAGTAGTCCACTGCTACAATGATGTAGTGGTGGCCATCGTCTGAAGGTGGGTTGACTGTCATATAATCAATGGTCCATTTTGAAAATGGACCCACGGTTATTACAAGGTGTAAAGGAGTAGGATGTGCGCGCATTTTTCTTGTGTAAATTTGGTAAGGGTGACACTTTTTGACAGTATTTATGCAATCTTTGAAAATTGTAGGCCAAAAGTATCATGCACGCAAGATTTTTTGAGCAGTTGCTAACCCAGAAAGATGACCGCCACATGCTCCAGCATGGAAATCATTCAATACTTTTTCAACTTCTTGGTGTACTAAACAATGCCTTAATATCATGTCTATTCATCGACGGTACAAATTAACCCGATGATGAGGTATCTTCGAGCTCAATGTCGAATGCGACGTCGTTCAATACTAGAAAGCTGAGGATCAATCCTTTAGGTTTGAAGGTATATAATGAATGCTCCATACCATGGATCAGAAGGTGCAATGAGGAATACATGTTCATCTTCCCAAGTTTCAACGGATATAGTACCCTCCTTCTCTATGGGTAACTCAGACATTAACTCGGCAAATGCCAACAACTTCTTGTCTTTAGCGTTTTTGAATTCGAGGTCAAATTCTTGTAAAATTACTATCCATTTTGAGTATTTGCCACCAATGATATGGCGGGACAAAATGTGTCTCATGGGGTTCATTTCAACCACTATGGTTGTTTTCCTTGGAAGTATGTAATGTCTAAGTCGTTGGACAGCATGGACTGCTGCCAAGGCCAACTTCTCGACCTGGGAATATCTCAATTCGGGACCTGCAAGGCCCTTACTAAGATAGTAAACAACATGTTCTTGAGAGGATTCATATTCTTGTGCTAAGACAATTCCAATTGTGGTAGGAGAGGCGGCCAAATATAGAAAAAAGTATCAATTATAGTTCGGTGGACTAAGCACCGGGGCGAATACCAAAGCTTTCTTTAGTTCATCGAATGAGCGTTGAGCTTGGTCATCCCATGTAAATGTTGCATCTTGTTTTAAGAGACGCATGAAACCTTTAGCATTTTCAGCAAAATTTTCGACAAATCTTCTCAAGTAGTTGGATTTTCCTTGAAGGCTTTGAAGTTGAGTGATTGTTTTTGGGGAAGGCAACTGATGTATTGCCTCAACCTTGATGGGATCAACCATGATCCCTTTTTGGGATACGACGAACCCAAGTAACCTCCCAAAGTCCACACAAAACATGCATTTATGTGGATTCAACCTAATGTTGTACTTGCGGCAACGCTCAAATATGGCTTGTAAATGTGCACCATGTTCAGCTCTCTTTTTAGATTTAGCTTCCAAATCATCAAGGTAAACTTCGACGATATCTTTAATATCATGAAATGTGTATGACATTGCTCTTTGAAAGGTAGCCCCGACGTTTTTAAAGCCAAATGGAATTTTCCTATAAGCGAAGGTTCTCGAAGGGCATATAAAAGTTGTTTTATGATGGTCTTCCTTTTTAATCTAGATTTGGTTGTAACTGGAGAAGCCGTCCATAAACGAGAAGATTTCATTCCCGGCGCATTCATCGATGATCTGATCAATGAAGGGTGTGGGATAGTTATCCTTAGGATAGGCTAAGTTTAGATCTCTAAAATCAGTACAAACCCGGATAGTTCCTTGTTTTTTGTTAACTGGAACAGGGTTGGATACCCAATTAGTCAAAGGAACAGGATAGATGAATCCCACGTTCAAGAGCTTTTCAACTTCTGCTTTAATGGCAGCTGATTTCTTAGGGTTCATTGGACATAGTTTTTGCCACACAAGTTTAACATTGGGATAAGTTTTGATTTCATGTTCTACGATGCTGGGATCGATGCCTAACATTTCTGCATAAGACCCTGCGAATATATCACGAAACTTTTTAAATAAAGCAGTGTAAAATTTTATTTCCTCAGGAGAACAATCCACACCTATGTTTATATACTCAACGACGCTAGGTTTGATAGAGATATGAATTTGGATGGTTTTCGAAATGTTTGCCAAATTTCCTTCTCAATTCACATCGTAGATTCGAATGGGGCATTAGTACTTATGGTTGTCACCTTCGAAGTAAAATTTTTCAGGTTCAACTTCTAATGAGTCGATCTTAGGAAGAAACGAGGATTTGTGATGCATATCCTCCCAGGGTCGTTTGGAGATGTTCATAACCTCTAAGATGGATTCGTTCGAAGGGAAGGTTTGATCTAGGATATCATGATTACTTTGCGAGTTCAAGGCCCAAATAGGTGAAGTATAGGGATCATACTCCTCCATCTTGGGAGGTTTTTGATCTGGTTCTACCGAAGCCATTTGAATAGCTTGATAAGCGAGCTCCGTGGCAGAAAATGGAACACTATTCTCCATTTCCTCATGGTGTGCAGAAGCATGTATCTTGCCATCATTAGTTTCATCTAAGGTGTTTTCTTTGGAGGTTCCAACCGACGAGGTGGAACCGACCTGCGAAACAGAATTAGAGAAAACTCTTAATGGAAAGTATACCTCCGATGTTATGGTGAAAATGGGAGCAATGTTAGGGGTCAATATTGGTGGTGGAAGTGGGAAAGTTCCCAAAAGGGATGAGTCTTTAAACATTCCTACCCCAACATCTTGAATAACCATCGTTCCATCCCCTACATAAGGTACATTCAAATGGATACCAGTTTTAGGTGAGCGGTAATCTAGTTGATCGACTGTAACAATCTTCCCTTGGTGGGGGAACCAAATGACTCGGAATACGGAAGACACTATCGCCGTCATCTTATGTATCCAACTGCGTCCCAATAGAAAATTGTAGTCTATGGGTGCATCTACTACCTCAACATCTACTTGAACTATTTCCCCCCCCAGTTCAACTGGGCAAGCTAAGATGAGTCCATGAGGTGGTAACGAATGTCCATCAAATGACTTGAGTATTGTTTGGGATGGTACTAAGGTGGGTGATCCCAAAGCTTTCCAACAAGCTAGGGACATGACACAAGTGGAGGCTCCTTCATCCACAATGGTTCAAAAAATATTCTTCCCATGTGAAGTTACTTTAATTTGGAAAGCAATTTGTGAGGGAAGCCTACCTGTGGGCTGCTCTAAGTAAAATGTGATTAAATTGGTATCTGAGGGATCAACAGCACCGATGGCAGACAATATTGTTTTCTGCTGAGTGGGACAACTTTGCAACACCTCCAAGGCAGACATTGCACAAGGAGCTTGAGCTAAATCTTCAACTACATTGTAGTTTTGAGCAGCTCGCGCATTGGGATTGTGTGTCGTTTTGCGGAGGACCCCTTTTGGAGGTCGAGGCACCATGTCTATGGTTGGTTTTTCAATATTTAGAAAACCACTAGGCTGAGATCCAGTTGCTTCAGCATCTTTTGAAGGTATGTCGTAAGAACGGGCCCTAGTTTGGATATGAATGTTATGTTCACCAATTGTGAAGATATTTGCGTTGGGTGGATTGCCCCCATGTGGGGGGTTTTCTTGGTTTCCTCCTGCTGGAGGTGCTGGCGCCGCAACAACCATTTGTTGTTGCTGGGGGAAGGGTTGAGTTAGGACAATAGGTTGTGGTTGTTTCCCTCCTCGTTGTGCCAACATGCGATGAAGATCATCCATATGAGGACAAAGATGACTACGGTGATCTTCTTTGCAAATTTTGCAAGGATATTTGTTTTTCCTATTTTCCTGATTGCCTCCAGTGGGGTTATTCACCTTAGGTGCCTCTCTTGTCCTAGGGTTTGCATTAGGTTTCTTCTTTTGCTTTTTCTTTTTTCCTTTTGGGTCCACAATTTGAACCGTAAGGACTTTGGAAGTTTGGGCAGGAGTTGCAGCTTGCTGATTTGGTTGCGGGTTTTGGACTGGCATTTGTCCCAATTGCTGGGTAATCTGTTCAACTTGGTTAATGGATCCAATCACACCATCAGTATGAGGTCCTTTTGGCGATCTAGCTGGATCACATGCAGGTCTTACAGCATGGGGTATTAAGTCATAAAGTGTGCCCAATTGGGAATATACTAAATCCATATGGTGGGCACTCTGAATGAGTTGTTCTTCAGTCATGGCTCCTGACATGGATACGTCTTTGGCAAGAGTAGGTAACAGTGATTTAATGAACCAATCTGCTAAGAATTGATCAAGGATTTCATCTTTTATAAGCCGTCGACGTCTCCTCCACTCATGGATATGATCCGAGATGTGAGTAGCAGTGGATTGCCTAAGTGAAGTTAAAAGTTTAGTTCCCATCTCATAGCGGATAGGTAATTGAAAATGTGTAAAAAATGCCATAGCTAAAGATGAAAATTCAGTAAATGTAGTGCGGGGCAACTCAATGTACCATTTCGCAGCATTTCTTGTTAGGGTCTGCTGAAACAATATCAACCTAATACTATCATCGACTAGGGAATTGGATGAACACCACAAATGGAATGTCATCACATGATTTGATGGATCTTCCCCTGGTTTTCCATCAAACTTGGGTATGTCTGAGGGTAGTTTGGTTAGTATGGTTGGCCACCCATCCAAATGAAGAACAGGGTCATTGGTCAGCCGGGATAAATCCGGTAGATTCAATGTGGCCAGAAATGGTGACTTAGATGATGCCGAAGCAAATGTTTGATATCCAGGTGAAGTTTGATGGATCCACTGTTGTGGTCCTTGGGCTTGAAAAGTATTCCAAGCGGGATTACCCCCTTGCGGAGACTGCATCCAAAAAGATGGGTTATTTCCTAAATATTGCCCATTCCATTGTGGGATAGGATGCATGTATGGATTTCCCCCTTGCGGAGGTATGTTCCATTGAGGTTGGTGACTTGGTGGAACATTGACACTCCATTGTGGCATAGGGTTAATGGGTGGATTACCCCCTTGCGAGGGTATGTTCCATTGAGATTGGTTATTCGGTGGAACATTACCACTGCATTGTTGGTTGGGATTCATGGGTGGATTGCTCCCTTGTGGGGGTATGTTCCATTGAGATTGGTTACTTGGTGGAACATTACCACTCCATTGATTGTTTCCTTGGTTTGGATATGCGTTCCAAGGTTGATTGCCCCCTTGCGGGGGTGGTGCCCAAGAAGATGGGGTATTTCCTACAACCTTCCCACTCCATGGTGGAATGGAGTTAATGGATGGGTTACCTCCTAGTGTGCTACTTGTTGGGGGAATGGGATTGCCCCCAGGATTTGTGCTAGGAAAGTTTGGATAAAGGTTTCCCGAGGCACTTCCACCAGCTTGTGGAGTATTACCCCAATTAGCATTAGTGTTCCATGGTCCATTAATTCCACTAGGGATATTGAGGTTCCAAAATGAAGGATTCCCCCCAGGTGTAGAACTTGGAAGATGTTTGGTATGCCAATAGGATTTTGATTTACTCCCAGATTGTTTTGACCTTGAGGAGCCAAACCATATGGGAAACCCAAGTTTGGTAAGGCACTCCCTCCAGTAGGTATTCCTGCAGGTAAAGTGGATGTACTTCTGGGATTGGGACCCGAAACTGTACTAACTGGCACTGAAGTGCTAGTTTAGCTTATGGTAGAAGCAGGTAAATTAACTGTTGGGTGGTGGTAGAGGTCAAATTGGAAGTATTACTACCTCCATCAGCTGGTTGAGGTTGTGATGATGTTGTCCCTTGTGGTCCTGATGAATCCACATGGATATTGGAAGTATTGTTACCTCCAACACTCATTTGAGATGGTGCTGATGTGGTCCCTTGAGCCCCAGCCATAGGGATATTGGAAGTATTGCTACCTCCAACAAATGTTTGGGGTTGAGATGACGGAGTTCCTTGTGCTCCTGATGAAGCCATGGGATTAGATGTTGAATTTAGCATGTGTACCAAGTGTGCCACAAGAGGATTCATGGTGTTCAAAGGTTCACTGATGTGGAGTACCACTGGGTCTGAAAGATTTGTCAGAGGTGGATTTACGGGATTTGTAGTGTTGTCTTCTAATGTTTCAATTGAAATTGGAGCAAGAGGATCAACAATTTCTATGTTTTCCTGGGTAGGTGGTGTTGTATTATTTGTTTGATATGTCTCTGCTCTATTATTGATTATTGAAGTTAGAAGTGTGTTGGTTTCAAAGTCAAAGTGTCTTGTATTTTGTAGTCGTCTCTGCAATGTAGCAGGGCTTTCAACTTCTGGTGACTCGCCTCTACGCCGCCGTGACTGGAGGGTCGGAATATTAGCCACTTTGAAGAATATTGATAAAATGATATGTTTAAATTTTTTTTGGAAATAGAATCAAACAATCCTATGGCTTTCTAGACTCAACAAAATAAAGTGTCCACACAGTAAAAATTCCCTAGAGATTTCAAGCAAGCAAACTTACTTTTCCAAAGAACCGAAGCTCAGTGAAAGGCTAGATTGTAGGGCCTTCCAAAACTAGTAGCTGTTGAGGGATTTCATGTACTTATACAATTGCTAGGAGCGAAGGTGTGAGAAACAGTTACAATAAACTTTAATCGCTAGGGGTACAAGTGTTGGTACCTCACCACTCACCCTCCCAAGGAGTAAAAGTTCCAAAGTTTGTCTCAGGTATTGCAAGTGTGTCCCACTCACAACAGCCTATGTGATACCCTAAGAATAGCCACTAAAGTTACCACTTTGCAATCGATGGTCGAGCGGACAGTTGTAAGTCGAGGACAACTTTTATTACCAGAAACTCTAGAAACAGTGATGTCACCCTAAGGACTTGTCACTAAACATGGAATCCCTTCGATAAGCTCATGTCCCACTAAATAAGCAAGAAGGAGGAACCACCCTTATTTATTCAGATTGACCTCGTGCTTGACACATGTTTCAGAAGTGCTTTCCTGACAAGCATTTTTTGTGATAATGGATTTACTCTCTTTAATCAATGCTAGTTTCAAAGTTTTGCAGCCCAGGAGTGTTAACTCTCCAAACCTAATCCAGGGAACTAACCTAATCTTGTTGGTGATATTAAAATCAAAAGTTTGTCAATTTTAGATTAAGCACCAATTTTAGTGGAAGTTCGCTTAGTCTCAGGAGTGGAAGTGAAACTGATGGTGTTTTGACTCGAAAAAAAAATGAACCACACAATGCAAGATGCTTAGGATGCTATCTTTCAGTTTGATGAATATCCTAACTGAAGGAAGGGTTAGAGGTTCATGAGCTTCTTGCAAACATGCAAAATGTCTATTTTATGTTCATGCACAGTTTTCCTGAAATATGGATAATAATCGATGTGTAAAGATCAATGTAATCCAAATAGATATCTCAAGTAAACATGAATCTAATTCTATTACACGGGGGATCCCTATTTCTCATTCACAAGATAGCCCGAAAACCCAAGTGAAGAGGATACACAAAGCCCTTTTGGAATGCTTTTGAATTAAATCCTAAACTGTTACACGTGAGATACACTTTCTCATTCACAAGGTCATCATAAGATGCAAGTGAAGAGGATACGGTGCCTCAATATAAGATGCTGGAAAATCCACCCCTAAATTATTACATGCGAGATACACTTTCTCATTCACAAGATCATCATAAGATGCAAGTGAAGAGGATATGGTGCCTCATACACAATATATCTCAAGAAAACTAAACTCTAAAGGTACAATTCTCTCTAATTATGCATGCAAATTATGAAGACGATTTCAACTTCGAAAATGTAAGTAAATGAAAGTTAATTTCCATTTGTTAGGAAGCGATTGTCTTCAATTTGTCTCACAATGTGGCGTGCTAGGTTTGGTTTTCAATGAAAAATGTGGTTAGATGATCTTTTCAATGAGGTTAATTGGTTTAATGTTTCCAAGAAGCATGTGCATAGTGTCTTAATAAAAAAGATCTAGTACACAATTAAAGAAAAATTTAAAGAGACATTGCAACTTGGATTACTTTTAAAGATTAATGAAAAATATTTAATCCAATTTAAGCAACGCTTTTCAAAATTTTCCTGAACTTTTTCAAAAGGAAAAATTAACCAATTCTTTGTAAACCAAAATGAAAAGAATGTGACACAAATTATGCAACAATTTTTTCCAAGTTTTTTGAATTTTGCCTAATTTAAAATTGAAAATTTGAACTGAAAGTATGCCAAATTTATTCCAATCTTTTCAAGCTTTAAAACAAGAAGTTGGGAAATTGTTTCTTTTTTAATTCAGAATTTAAGGACCTAAAAAACTTAAAATTTTTTTTTTCCTTTTTTAAACCAAAATTAAAGGCTTAAAAACTTTAAAACTTTTCAAATTTGTTTTTTTTCTTCTTTTAAACCAAAATGAAAGGCTTAAAAACTTAAAAAAAAAATTTCAAATTTTTTTCCTTTTTGAAACCAAAATGAAAGGCTTAAAAAAAAATTTCCTTTTTGTTTTAGTCCAAAATTCAAGAATCGAATTTCACTATGCAAAACGTTTTCAAGGTTTCTTCAAAGGCACTCCAACCATTTCTTCAACTTAACCAAAATTTTTGCAAAATGCTTGGATTTTTAATCAATGAACAAGATTGTAGCTCCAATTAGGCAAAACAATTCCAAGTTTTTCAAAAGAATCAATAATTGATTTTTAAAAGAAAAAGCATTGTCACACCACTATATAAAACTTTTGCAAAGACAATGTTAAATTTTGGCATGTTATGCAATTTTCAAACTTTGGAAGTCTGTCTGCTCAACAATGTTTTTAGGCAGGTTTAAAGCTTTCAGAACAACGTGGAGGTTTAACAACCAGACGCTCAGGGAATGTGAAAAACTTAAAAGCTGGGGTTTGAGTTAATATGCAGAGAATCCAGGGTTTGTGAATGGCAGAGGTTTAAAGCCAGCATCCAGAGCTTACAAGCTTTAACCTTGAAAAGCTAAAAGATTGAGTGCTGAGTTCGTTTATGACTTCACCATTCAAGTTCATGATTCAATTGAAAGACAGATCTGTGTGATGGGAGATCAAATTCAACATTTACACAGTCATACGATTGCAGAGCACAATTCGATTTTGACATGGTGCACAGTTGGGTTCCTAAGTTTTGAAAATACAACTAGTTTTCAACAAATTAGACACCAAAATAAGAGCTCATAAACCTGCAGTTCCATTTCTTTCTTTCTACATGGATTCTGCAACAATAATTATAGGTTGTTGAGATGGGAAAACCATATAATACACAGAAATTTCAAATGAAAATGCCCACCGAGGAAGAGCTGCGTGAGAGAAGGCGAAGGTATGGTATTGGCAACTAATTCTTGAATGTTTTCTTTACTTGGCAATGCAAAGCTATCCAAACTGAAGGGACACGCAGAGGGAAAAAACCTTCAATGTTAAGGTTCAGAGAGCTAAAATCATGGCAGAGGCAGAGTTAATCTTTAATGTTGGTTTGAATCTGGATACAAAACAGAGTTAAAAGCATTCACTCCTTTAGCACTCAACGAATGGAAAACTGTATATAAGGAGTGTTTTGACCCAAAACGCCTTCGCTAATTTATTGATCGCATCAAATTGTGGAAATGACAATGCATTTTAATATGGAAAAAGCTTTCAATTCAAGAAATGCAGAGCCTCAACCACAAAATGGGAACTAGATTCACAGGTGTGGGGGTGAGGGCTCGACAAAGCTTCTACCCGCGGAAGTGAATGTTCTTAAACCTCTACATGCAGAAGCTTCGACACGCAGAAAGCTTCTACACACAGGAAGGTAATGTCCTAAAGCTCATTAACGTTTTTACAATACTTCAACGTAGAGCTGGAGCCAAAGATTAAAAAAAAAAATTATGCAGAGCTGGAGCCACGCAGGGATACATGTAGAGTTGTAAATTTGTTTTTAAAAATTTGAATCGTTTGACAGAGGTTAAAGATTTAAACTGAGATTTAAGATTTAATGCAGAGGGTTAGAACTTGAAGATGTGAGAGATCCAAGAACTTCAACGCATCACACTCCACTCCAGGTTTAAAGGAAGAATGTTAAAGAAGTCACACAGAGTTATGAAGAAATCATGCTACTAGCTCTCAATAATCAAGAAATTTAAAGTTTTAGATCTTAAGAAACTCAGAACAAATCAAGAAATGAAAAATTCCAGACCTTAAACAAATCAAGAAAACTCAGATTTGAGTGTAAAGTGAGGTGATTTGATGAATTAAAGATGAATTTAGGCTGATCTTGAGCTACTCAAGCCAGATCTGAGGTTCTTTTAATCATCTTTAAGCTACAAAGGAGCAGATCTGAAGGGAGAACACCTTAAACTTGAAGAAAAAATCAAGAAACTTGCAAGAAATTTCAACAAATAGTATGGTCGCCAATCTGATAACAATAATTAATGCAGGGTTGTGTCTACACTAATTTGACTATTATTCTAAGAGTTGGTGAGTCTCTATGTCAGCATTATGAAAATATTATCACAAGTTATTTTAAATCTAGATTCATTCATCCATTTAAGACAAGCAAATTTAAGATCTACAACCATTTAAAAGTTTAAATCACACAATACAAGCAACATTCAAACATCATAATGGCAGAAACTTGAATCTATTCATAGTAGAACAATGGAGAAGTACATCCTTACTATGGAATTAGGTGTACATCCTTCCTCCATTGACATGAGCTTCCCTTCCTTCACCCTTGATTTTGAAGAATTTGAGCTCTTTCTCCTCCTTCAGAATCTTTCCAGCATTCCTTTGCTCTTCCTTTGTGTGCCTTTACCATGCCCCAAAGCCTTTCTTATATAGCATTGGGAAATGTGCCTTAGGTTTCTATTTTGAGTGTGGGATAATCCATTTTAGATTATTTTAGCTTGAAAACCCACTTTTCATAGTTTTTAGGCTTTTTGCACCATTTAGAATGATTTAAGCACAATTAATGCATTTTAATGCATTTTAGAGAGGATTCATCTTTGCATGAACTTGTGTCATGTCTTCCTGCTGCAGGTGCATGGTAAAAATGTGCTTCTTCCGTCACTTGACTAAGGGTGTTAATTTTATTGTTAACATGTCCCTTTTGAATCAAATTTCCCAATGTGCTCAAATTCACCAAATTTCAACTCTAGGTATATGTATGCAACTGATTCCAAACTCCTCCAAATACTTTCAAACTTGGTGAGGAAGGTCATGAGGGGTCATGGGGCACATTAAAATATCTATAATACATATAATAAACTGATATACCCAACCATGGTCTGCAATTTGCAAGGGAAGTAGTTTTGGGACAAGACTAGTCAATTTGGGAAGTGGAAATCCCCCCTAGGTCTTAGAACAAAGCTCTTCCAAACACTGTACAACCTTCTCTAATGATGGGTATGAGAATTGGATATTTTATTAGACATTAATTAAAGTATATTTTAAGCATTATATGTGGTTTTGGGGTCGAATAGGTATCCAAGAGAACTTAGGGAATTACTAGTAATTTTGAGGATCAAACCCCCAAGGCTAGATGGCTCCAAATAGCTCCAAATGATCTCAAATTGTACTATAAGGTGTATGGATGATGTTAAAATATAATAAGGGTGTTTATAGGTGCCTTACAACCTTCAAATTAATTCTGCAACTCACTTTGGTAATCTGGTCAATGTAGGGAGTTTTATTAGCAAATTATGGTTCAAATCCCCTTAGGGTAAATGACAAGTTGGCTCTCCAAATGAAATAGAAAACTCTAGAAATTATGAATAGAGGATGGTGACATAAAAAGTACATAAATAGGCTCTCATATGCATCATCATTTATCTTATAATATCTGCTACAACTCTCTCAAATCAGATATAGAATTGCTAGTTTCAACATAAGGGGAAATGGTAGGCAATCTTCACTAAATGTTATGAAACTCAACCAAATGCATCCAAATTATTTTCTAATGAACATTAAACTCTTTTAAAACATCAATTACTTTCCATTTATAAGTAATCTATCATTAATTCACTTAACCATTCGAATTTATCATCATATCATTGACTTGCAACCAGGTAGTGGGGAAAATGGCACTGTTTGTTCATTAATGAGCAATTTTACATAGTATTTCTTGGAATATCGACTTGTGGATCTTCTGAGAATGAAATACAGAGAATATAAATAATATTACAAAATAATGGGGCATCATAATCTCCCCTAAAGATAATACTATCTCACCAAAGGCGCAATCCCTCAAGGATCAAGAATATGCATAGAAAACTTGAGATGGTTGAAGAAGCAAGCTGTAGCAGAAGTGACCATGATCTTCCTTGTCAATTACACCAGCAACAAATGAATCCATTTAAGATCCAAATGAAAGGTCTGAATTTCCTTTCCAATTCCAACTAGGATGGGAATATTTCACCCTCGAAATTGGTGCTAAGGCAAGTAGAGTAGCATTCCACTAGCTCTTCTCTCCAAATGCAATTGAAAATTATAAAAATGATAAAAATATGCCTTCATTATTTGTTCTTGACATTTATAAAGTTTCAAAGCTCTCTATGGGTCGAATTCCTTCCAAGATATGCATTCCAACTCAAGTTGGGAAGAGATTCCAAAGAATGCCACTTGTACAACAATTCCTAGTCTCCCACTTCCACCAAATCACATGTGGAAGCATCTGAGCTTCCCTAAATCCCTTGAGCTCCCTCTTGGAGGATATTTTTAGCCCTGACATGTCATATATGTCATATTTCAGACATCAGGTCTGATTTGTGTCATAGGTGTCATAGCATCTTCATCATTGTTATCATAGAAGCTAGGGAATCTAGCCCAAGTGTCACAATTGATCTAAGATGAATCTTCCTCTGACACTCCAATTCTACCTTGGATGAGTCATGCCATGAATAATACCTTTTGAACTCCCCCAAGTATGTTACCCTTCACCCTGAATTCAAATTGGTGAGAGAATGATGCCAAGTGTAGTGGGAAAATCTAGCCACATGTGGGTCCCACAACCTCTTATGTGCTCTCATGATCCAATGCCACCTTATTTTCTTTTATTATTATTTATTTGACCCATTTAATGTGAATTTGTAAGTCTAAGGTCACTTTGGGTCTTGTAGCTGTTACACCTAAAATCCTACCATCCTGAGATTCAGTGTATACATCCTTGAAGTTTCATTGGCTAAGTCATTTACCTAGAAGGGATACCATTGCATTTATGCTAGGTTTTGAGAGGTCGTTGCAGGCTGCACTCATGCAACCTACGACATCTCATCTTGCTCTATTGCAGGGTGCAATGAAGTCAGTTAATGGACAAAAATAGGTCCTTCAAGCTCATTCTCGAAACCTGCTGACTTGGATCCTTATCCCTGACCTCTTGGGGGAGATGGCACTCGGTTCCTAACCTCTTGGGGGGATTCCCTATCTCTCTCCTACCATATCTCAACCTACGCTATCCATATCCTATCCACTTAGTCCTATATAAGTGAAGCTCTACCCCTCTCCAAAGGGAGGAAGTCTATAGTGTCTACATGCTGGTGAAATCTTCTTGGAGAGATTTGTAACTCATACATTGAGAGACTCACACTTCCTTGGGAGGATATGGAAATTGGCTTGGATGGAGAAGGGCTAATACGTTAATCTTTGGTTGTAGTCATTCTTACCTATGTACTTTCCCTATATTTACAGTAATATAAACACTTTCCACCAATATTGTTTACATGTTGATGATATTATGTAGTTTACCTGCTTAACTATTTACTTAGATATCTTATTGTATAGATGCTCTTTACTCGTTTGTATTGTTCTATGTGTCTTGATAGGTCTTGCAACTGAGATCTGACGACCGCCAGGCATGGAGCAACATCCAGGAAGAAGGACTTGAAGTTTAAGGTAAGACATCTAGTCACTTGATCCTTAATAATATCTAGGAAAGTAGTTTGTAGTATGTACTATTTGTTCTAGACTCACGTTTAGATAGGGAGATCCAGCTCGCGTCCGCTCGAGTGGATTGTCCGTCAAACAAATATGGCTACCATACTAGGGAAAGAACATTGCTTTGTAGTTGTCAATTTGAATGTCAGTTTCAGTTGATTTCTTGTTTCAAGCCATATCATTTTGTCACTTACTTCTTAAGTTGGTTTCACCATCAGATCTTCACTTTGAAGAGTCTGATTACCTTCCTTTGAGTTTGTACTTTTCATTTACAGACCTTTTTATTCTCATTATCTGGAGAATTGGGTCATTTTTGAACTTAGATCTCGCCTGTCACACCTGGTCAGTATACCTAGAGCGAAACTATGTTATTTTGATCTCTGTTCTTTGCCTAATATCATGTTGTCGCAACCCTTCCATTGGTATTCTGCGACAGCATCGCACTCCCCGCATTGATGAACTGCGACGTCGCACTGTGTACAAGCACAGAGTGCGCCGATCAGCCAAATTTGTCATGCAGGTATGCCCTCTCTAGTTCTGATTTGAGTTTTGGTTTGTGTGCAGACTCCCTCTGTACTGTAAGATCCAGTCAGAGATCCCATTTTTCTTTATGTGTTGAGTTGTTTTGGGTTCCATATTGGACAAGTCTAAGATTTGGTAGTGGTGGACACTCTTGTCTCCCCCACCTGCATCCACTCACCCTTGCATTCCCTCCTCTCCTCTCCAGATCTGATCATTGTATTAGATCGGTTTCCAGACCTCATTTGCATTCATCTTTGAGCTTTGCTTGCTTTTAGTGCTGCTTGTTACTGATTGATTTTGAGTGTTTGTGTGTATTTTCAGTCCATTGAGTGCTCATATTTTCTCGAGGTTTTTTGAGTTATTAGAGTGCTGCAAGTAATCTTTTCAGTTCAGAATTTATGTTTAAAAGCATTGTTGTTGTCAAATTGTTACTTTGATACATCCGTTGAAAGATCAAAAGTACTTTATTTCCATCATTTTTCAAGACCATTTGAAGAATTGCACATGCATTGGAACGTCGCATTTGTAGATCTTTTGGAAAAGTTGAAAGAAAATTGCATTATTTGTGTTTTTCATGAACTATGAGTTGCTCATTTTCTTGAAAAATTCGAATAGACATCAAGTTTTGCAGAAGTAGTTCCATGCTTGGAAAACTTAATTCTATCTTTTGATTTTTATGCTTTTAGGCCATCATAGTGAAAGTGAAAAGTTCGCATACTCTGCTTAGAAATTCTCTCTTTTGATTACTTAGCATCATTTTCATTTTGAAAAGACAAAAAAAAAAATGCTTTGATTTGGTTTAGTAGTGTTGTGTCTTTTGTGTTTCACTTAGAAAAGAAAAGAATACTTCATAGTCATTTTTTGGTAGATTTGGGATAGTCTTGCATTGCATTGCTTTGGTGAAATTGTTGGAAAGATAAAGAAAATTTCTCCTTCCCATACATAGAGTTCATTGAAAGAAAAGCACACTTTTTGAATGTAGTTAGGACCTACATTATGTTTACGATTATGTACTCACCTCATGCATTCACCTAACCATCCAGATAAAATTAACCTTATGTTTACGATTATGTACTGACCTCATGCATTCACTTGAAACGAACTAAGTTAACCTTTTGGTCGTCTTGGCGGAGCAATACGTCGATAAAAGCACTCGGGGAGCTACTACGCATGTACTGTCCAGGTAATTGGGTATTCAGGAAAGGGTACGGTCCCAATCCTCCTTGTCGTGTTTTACTGTTGGACCCTGCGGTATATTGCGAGTTGCGAAGCCTTGACAATCCTGTGAGGTTCCAGATCGTTGAATCCACTCTTATAACATAAGTTTGCTTGTAGCCTTAGTTTGTGTAGGGTTTGTCTAGTCTGCTTTTATTTCATTTAGCTTGCCTTAGGAGAAACTTTTGTTTTAGTCACTTTGGTTGAATTTCCTTGGAGAAGGTCTCGCAAGATTCAGAATTTGCCACCTGAATATCCCCTTAACCAGGAGGTAATTTCGAGGGTAAGAATGGATCCACAAGCCAGGGTCGGGTCACATGAAGTGGAAAACCCCACTTTGAATGTTGGAGGACTTTTGTTTCCTCATACTCCTCCAGATTCACCTGGTTCTCACCCCCCACGGGGTGAAGAAGCACAACTCCCCACTTCACAAGACTTACCTCCTGTTTCGGCGGGAGTGCCTGG
The DNA here is from genome assembly GCA_027924585.1 of Larix kaempferi. Taxonomy (NCBI): domain Eukaryota; kingdom Viridiplantae; phylum Streptophyta; class Pinopsida; order Pinales; family Pinaceae; genus Larix; species Larix kaempferi. Next base: position 4,711,984 of record BSBM01000104.1, read on the forward strand.
GTCATTGGAATGGATAAATCAACCCCAGGACGACCCCACAGTAGCTGCTGGTCCATCAACAACTTATTGGACATCTTCTCTAGGCCACCTAGTGGCCCATTTTTCCATTGCATCCCCACCTAGTTGGGCTAGCCCCGACGACCGCTTAACACCTTATCGTGAGCAATTGGTTCGTTTACGTGCTATGGGTGACGAGTTTCGAAGTCAAAACTTTCAACTAAGGATCGATGACTGACCAATCACAAGTCGCGTGTTATATTTTGAGTCATCGGAATCATCTACGCAACACGTGACCACTGCTGAAACTGGTCAACCATCCATTCTTGCATAGGCATCTTCTAGACAGGAGACCAGTTCAATACCTCTTACAACCCAACCCGTTGAAGGACAATAGTCCAACACACCTGTGATCACCGCGGTTACGTCACCTGCTCCTCCCCCACCCCAAACTTCAAGGGGAGTATACTCTTTACCCCCTACCTTATTTATAGGTAGTGGTAATCCTACGATGAATGATCAACAACCAATGTTGGGTCAACCTTTACTTAGTGGTGAGCAAGTTGTTGCTAGGGGGCAACCCTTGTCTCTTAACCATAATACTACAACAGGAGTTCCCATTGGGCCTTCTGTTGGAAATTCCTTACCTCCTGGACCTTCAACTTCGGGACTATCCCATGTTGGGGGACTATCCAATGTAATTCAACCTCCATCGATTCAAGCATATCTAGGTCATCTTAACCCTGTGTCGGGTCAACTTAATCTCATAAATGCACTCTACGGGGTACCCTACCCCGGTAATCCTTACACTCTATGGGGACAACAAAATATTTTACAACATGGACCCCAACTTATAGTCCCTCAAGTCCCTCCACCCCCGTTTGGTCCACCCCCACCTCCCATTGGAGGCGGCGGGCCCCCACATAACTCTTGAGGAGGCAGACCTCTACCTTCTGGCGGAGGACCACCTCATTTCGGTCATCATGGACCACCCCCCATGGTGGAGGTGGTGGGGGACCACCCACCCTAGCGGTGGTTGTGGGGGAGGACCATCTCATCCCGGCGATGGTGGAGGATCACCACCCCCTCCTGGTGGTGGTGGTGGAGGACCTTTTCATCTTGGTGGCGGTGGTGGTGGACCACCACCCTACTATGGTGGAGGTGGAGGAAGAGGCTCTTACCCTTCCGGCAGTGGCGGTGGTCCACCCCCCCTCCCGACGGAGGTGGTGGAGGCCTGTCCTATTCTGGTGGTGACAACGGACCACCACCTCCTCCTGATGGAGGCGGTGGCAGCCCATCCTATCCTGGCGGTGGTGGTGAACCCCCACCATTTGGAGGTGGGCCCCCACCTTATGGCAATGGGTCGCCTTATTATGGTTATGGACCACCTTACTATGGCGGCATACCTACATTTGGTCTGGGCGACCCATACCCCTATGGTCATTTTCCTCCTGGAACACCTTATGGTCAGTCGACACAAGGTCCCACAGGTCCTTGCATGCCTTATCCGTACTATCAGTACTCACAGCCTAATCCACATCTTCCCTTTTTGGCTACTTTGGACTTACCTGACTTGTTTCGCTTGACCAACGACCCCATCTACCGCAAAACTAATTGGCCACCCATTCTGGTGAAACTTCCGTCAGATATCCCTAAATTTGATGGTAAGCCGGGTGAGGATCCTAAAAACCACGTGATGACATACCACTTATGGTGTTCATCCAACTCACTGATGGACGACTCGATTCGTCTTTGGTTATTCCAAGGGACTCTCACTGGTTCGGCTGCCAAGTGGTATATTGAACTACCACCTCATTCTTTTCCTGATTTCAGTTCTCTTGCTATGAACTTTTTGACTCATTTCCAACTGCCTATACGGTATGAAACTAGTACACATATTTTAACCTCGCTCCGTTAAAATACCTCTACTCATATATCAGATCATATACATGAGTGGTGGAGGAGACGACGTCTCATTAAGGCTCTTATTCCAGATCGACTCCTAGCAGACTGGTTTACGAAGTCTCTCATTCCTACCATAGCGCGGGATGTTGCCATGGGTGGCACTATCATTGAGGAACAAGCCATTGCTCGTGCCCATTTTCTAGACTTAGTTTATGCTCAATCTGGCACGTTGTTTGATATTCTTCCTGACGTGCCCCACGACACTTACAACCCCGCGAAACCACTCAAGGGACCCCAAGCCGATAACATCATTGGATCCCTTCACGCCCAGCCTTCCTCTCAAATTGTTAGTTCGACGAACCCCCAGGGTTCTTCCCCATCAACAACATAGACTGGTAACGGAACCATCAAATCATCCACTCCTGCTGTCACTGAAGAAGTGAATTTTATTTCATCAGTTTCACCTCAGAATTCTAGTGGTAAGAAGAAGAACAAAGGGAAACCTAAGAAATTTTCCACCCAACAGGAACAAAAGAGCACCCATGATGATACCAAACAAAAAAGGAAGTTGAAGTATCCTTGCCTACTATGTGGTGATGATCACTTTTCTAAAGAGTGCCCCCATAGAGACGAAGTTCAAAAGTTTCTTAAGGGAAAACCCACACCCGCAGTTCTCAACGATCCCTTCCCTGCTCAAAATCAGTAGTCGATTGCTCACACTTCTTCTTCCCAAGGAGAAGCATCCACCACCGCACATGTTCTCATGATGCGTAGCAAAACTATCAACTTGAACACCCATTCACGTTCGTATGACTCTGTTTCGGCAAAGGAACCCGTTGGAAGTAATACTGAAAAAGCTTCCACTTCGATGCCCGACGTCACCGTACCGACTACTTCTCTCACCATTGAGAAGCCCTCATTTAAGTCAGTGTTGCGTCCACCCAAGAGCACGATTAGAAAATTGGTTTTCAATCCTAATGCTCGAGCTGCTCAAAACTACAACATTGTAGCAGACCTAGCACAAGCTCCTTATGCTATGTCGATGCTCGAGGTCTTGCAAAATTGTCTGAATCAGCGCAAGACTCTCTTCGCTACCATCGATGCAGTTGAAATGGATTCATCGAATACCATCATGTTTCGGATAGAATACTTCAAACCAAGGTTCTCCCATCAATTAGCATTTCAAGTTACTACAAACATTGTTGGGAAGATAATCCATCGTACCGTTTTGGACGAAGGAGCCTCTATGTCAGTCATGTCGATCGCTTGTTGGAGAGCTGTTGATGCCTTGAATATCGCAACATCAATCAGCAAGGGATTCTCCCCAGTAAGCGATCCCAATTAGATCGCCCACCGTTTGGTGTGGGGAATCCATCCGGTTAATGGTTCCGACTACCATGTAAGTTTTAAAGATTTGTTTATTTTACCAGTTGCAGCTGTTACATCGTAATCTTCCACCCTTTGAGCATCAACATTATTTCGCCTGTAGGATCCATTTCAGTGACTTAGATCCACTTATATCCTTCAGACACTATTTTGCCCTATTTTTATTCCTACCTGCCTGTTGCATCACTATAGTAGGCGTACCCACGAGTTGCATCACTATAGCCTGCAGGTATCAAGTAAAATGGTAAAAATCACTATTTATTATTTTTTACTCCCAGAAAACAGTCATTGGGTGACCTTTGGCTCCATCTGCCCGAGTAACGCCTCGATGTGTCCTTTCACCTACCTTTGAGAAGACTATATATTGAGCACATATGGCTTATGGACGGGAGGAAGAAGAGAATAGCAAGAGAAATCTAGTGGATTTCTTCCCTATCTTGAGTCTACACTCATTGATCCTTGTAGTTGTGGACCCTTTATGTTCACCTTCCAAACTCCTATCTAGTTTGAGTTTTCCATTCATGGAGGATTGAAGTGGTGGAGGCACAAGTGGATTGATCTAGATCTTGGTTCAGATTGGTTGCCGGCAAGAGGTCGTATCACTTTGTACTTCTTCTTGTTAATTAATAGAAATACTCATATTCTCGTCCATCATGTTGTGAATGTTGTTTATTATACATTGGGTTACATTTTCTTGTGATATTATGGACCATTGTTATTGATAATGTTAATGTTATTTATATATTATATGTACTTGTTGGATATTGGCTGTCAAGACTAATTTGCAGATTTCAAGTGCATGGATTGAAAGCTCCAACGGGGATCTACATCAAACGTTTGGATCGAGGTTGGTTACATTTCTCCATTATCTTAACATTGTCATTTATAATAGCATTGTTTTGAGAATTGAGTTGATTTCTGGTAGTCATCTATCTGTTGTGGTATTCCCAAGCCATAGTGAGTTTTCTCCAACACAGAAATGGCGACTCCGCTGGGGAAAACATCCATGTTTGGGAAAATTTTTGAGCATTAGTCCTTAAATAGAGTTGTTGTTTATCGAAGCTCTGTGTCACTGATTGGCTGTTAAGATACACCATAGAAAACTTGATTTTTCTGAGCCTCTGGACTCTTTATTTTCCCATTTTCCTTTCCTCACCTGCAGGCTAGCTTAGCTCAGCTCATGTATACCTGCCTCCGTTTACTCTACTGCTCGTGGGTACCCGCAGGTATTCCTTCGACAATAGCGTATAACTCTGGCTTTTGTTGGTTTATGGCTATTGGTTGTTGCTGGGTTGGCTTTGGTTGTTCCTGAGTCTTTGTTGGCCTCTTTCTTGACTGTTTCATGCCTTGGTTGTGACCAGAACTCTTCGTTTCTCTTGTTTGAGCCTTCTTGATTTTTTACCAATCTTTGGATTTAGCCTCTTGTTTTTTTCCTTTTGAGCTCTTTCCTTTGGCTGAGTCTTGCTGTTTAGGATCTGTTGGGTTGTCTTAGTGATCTTATCGGCACTTCAGTGACTGAATAGTAGGATTTTGCTTGCATTTTTTCATTCCATCTATATTGGAAAAATACAAAAATATACATTTAGTTTTTGCATTTTCCTTCTTGTTTATAAGCGAAAATAAAAAAATATTTTACTTTCATGTACTGCATCTTGCATTGAGTGCTTGTTGCCTTCATTTAGGTTCTTCTTGTGCATCGAAAAGATAAAAGATTGCATCTTTATTTCGGAATTGTTGGTTGATTTTGCATAATAGTGACATTGTTTTATTGGATAGATGAGTCTAGGATTGGACGATTTTGCATACTATTGAGTCTACACATCACTAGTTTCATGATCACATCCCTTGAGTAATCAGAGCCACTAAAATTAATGCTTAATCTTAAAATTGATTAGACTGATTTTATTTATAGGGTACACCAACTAGCATAAGTTTAGAGTCTCAGAATAGATCATTGTGAGTTAACAATCCAAGACTACTAGACATAACATTAGGTGTCTGACCAGGGAGTGGAGGAATCCATGGTATAGATCGGTGTTCTCAGGAAGCTCTACTCAATCCAGAGTTAAGCATGAGGTCATGGGAGTTTGGTTGAGGAGATATCCCTCTGATACCGACTGAACGTGGGAGATATATCCAGGATTTGTTCGTATCTGGGGGTACCAGAGGTTTGTCCTCTTGTGCTTCGGGCTTAGCTACCCTTCCCATACGACGGATCCCACCTGCGACTGTCCCCCTAAGCATTGGTTATATTGCGGGGACCATAGTTTCATTACCTAGGTATCGCACAGGGTACTTGCAGTAGTTATGCTGTTTGTGTCCTGAGTTAGATAGGGATTGGACAGCACAGTTGTGTTTGTGTAGTGGACTTGACCCTGTACACGCAGTGAAGCCTGGGTGTCTCTATAACTAATTTTGTTACCTCCGGCTATAGTTTGGGAGTCTCAAGCCTCTCCTATGCGAGACATATCGGCTCTAGTGTCGGGAGCTCATTTAGCCACTCTGTTTGTCTACTCTTGGCTGTAGTTTCTCTAGGTGTGTGCTTTTGATTTATTGTTTTTTATCGATAGTTGGCCTTTAGGGGATGTTTTTATTATATATTCTCTCCGGAGATATCGTGGCGCGGAGCCCTACTCTCCACCGGTCCCGTCGGTTGGCTGGTTTAAAGCCAGCCGAGCTTTCACGCCGTGTTGCTAGAGGACGTCGGAGGGCTCCATCTGAGTCTTCAGATTCTTACATGACTTACGTCCAAGAATTCATGGATACACATCCTGATACTGAGGAAAAACCTTCGACTCCTTCGGGTAGAGTTGACCATACTTCCGATCCCCATACTCCTCGTGAGGAGTGGGGAGGTGATCCACCTGAGACTCAACCTGGTTCTATTTGGCCTAATCCACTTGAACAAGATCCATTTGATCCTTCGAATCCAGATAATTATCTTTACGGAATGCCCGACTTACCCGAGGACGAAGAACAGGAAGATCCTTTCATTCCTTCATTTCCACGCAGTTATAGATACGGGATTCCTGAGTCACATGATGACACTGGTCCTACGATCAACCCAACCGCACTCTCTTTTGGTATGCCTAGTCATAGTACTGTCGAACCTTCCACTACGTTTGGTAGTCACACTGGCACTAGTTAAAGTGTTAGCCATACTATACCCACTGGGGGCACTACCCTCACTAGGGGCACTACGTTGTCCACCCACACAAATAGTATGGGGACTGGTCAGATTCTTAACCATGCTAATGTTGGAAGACGACCACCTACTAGGATTACCCAACCTAATTGGAACATTGTTCGGAACACGACTCGCCATCCACCACCTAATACACATGTCGCTACTCGTCAACCCAGGACTACTTTTACGAATGATAATATTCCTCCCAACCATGGGGGTGGACACATACCGCATAATTTTGCGTCCACTGCCGCCACTAGTAATGCTAATGTAGGGGGTGGGAATATTTCCTATCCACATGGACATCACGCCACTATCCCTGCTACTAGTCACACTAGTATTGGAGTTGGGAATACTTCTCATGCTTCTGGTCACCACGCGACTGCTCAAGCTAATCCTAATGTTGGGGGTGGGAACATACCATACCATTATGGTCATTACAACACGGTTCCTGCTATGAATAGTACATACATGCCCCATACTCATGGTGGAAACCCTTACTACAACACAGTCGGTGATGGCCACCAGTATCACCCACCACCCCAATATGGTCCCTAAAACACGCATATACCTGCTTACTCTCAAATGGGTCAGGCAGGAGGAGGTTATCAATCCTATGGCCATGGGAAAGATTATGGTCCATCAGGTCCTCATTATCAGCAGATTAATACTCATGGTCAAGCTTTTGGTCCATCTTATAACACAATTCCGTTTAACCAACCTTTTGTGGGGGCTTATAATCCAGCTTTCTAGCCGCAGCTCCCGTTCCTTGCACGCTTGAATCTTCTGGATCTTTCGAAGCTCACGAATGATCCAGTGTGTCACGACCCTACTTGGACCCCAGTCCCTACCAAGCTCCCTTCGGACATTCCAAATTTTGAGGGAAAAGGTGGTGAGGACCCAGGAGATCATGTCACAACGTTTCACCTTTGGTGCTCTTCCAACTCTTTGAATCATGATTCCATTAGATTATGACTATTTCAACGCACCCTCATGGGGGCATCCACGAAGTGGTATGTAGAGTTTCCTGGGAACACCTATAGGGGATTCAACGAGATTGCTTTGGTTTTCTTAGACCATTTCCAGTTACTGGCTCATTATGATACTAGTACTGAGTTGTTGTCCACCTTCTATCAGAATAAGGCCACACATATTTCTGACCATGTTCAAGAGTGGCGTCGGCGGAAGAGATTAGTGAAATCCAACATTCCTCTAGAGTTCCTGTTGGAATGGTTCCTCAAGTCTCTACTCCCATACATTGCTAAGGATGTTTCGATATCTGACATTGTGACTGAGGAACAAGCTATCTTAAAAGTCCAGCAGTTAGATCTCCTTTATTCTCAGTCTGGCATTTTGTATGACATTATTCCTCATGCACCGAGAACAAGACATGAGCCTACGACAGTTCCTAGACCACATGCCGATGGCATTGTGGGGTCCGTATGCACTCGCCCTATAGACTTGGTAGCTAATTAAATGAAAAATTTGTCGCTAAACCAGTCTACTTTTGGACAGGTTCACACCGTGTCCACTTCCACTCCGTCGTCTGATGTACACAATGTGCAATCAACAAAAACGTCGGGTAACTAGCAACCTGGTGGTAAGAAAAAGGGGAGAAATAGTCGTAGGGGTGGAAACAATGGAAGTAATAACAATAGCAATCGTAATACTCCTCATAAAGAGAATGCCAACCCTCCTCGGGAAGGCAGTAATGCTGGAGAGGATCGTAAACCTAGGCGTAAGGTGAAATTCCCTTGCAAGCTTTGTGGGGAGGATCATCTTACTCACTTATGTCCTCGAATTGAAGAAGCATCGAAGCATTTGGCACAGAGCCCAGCTGTATTGAAGGATCCCCTTCCTCATCATCAAAAGATGGCTTCGCATGCTCCCACCACTGGTTATGGTACTAATGAAATGACAACATCTTCTTCCAATACTAGTGGTTATGGATGTGTGAATATGGTTCAGTTGGAGGTTTGTGTTGCTACTTGTCAGCGCGATTATGGTGCACCACAACCTAATTTGGGGAGTGAGCCTCACCCTCCTCCTGACAATTCCTTGCATATCGAGAAGCCCTCCATTATGCCGCAGATACTGAAAGGTGTTCTCAAGCACTCCACGCATAATCCCAATGCTCGAGCCGCCTAGAACTACTCCATCGTAGAATATTTGGGCCAAACTCCATGTGCCATGTCGGCTCTTGAAGTTTTGCAAGCCTGTCCTTCTCGGAAGCATGCCATTTTGAGTGTGTTAGGAGTTCAGGATGGGGGAAATCCTAGTGTTATCAAGTTCAATACTACTGATGTCCAGCCTCACTTACCTTACAACGTGGCTTTTCAAATCCAGGTGGTTTATCTTCAGAGCTTCGTCAAACGTACTATGGTTGATGAAGGTGCTTCCGCATCAGTAATGTCGTTAACTTGTTGGAAAGCTCTTGGCTCTCCTCCTCTACTCGCATCTAGAACTACACTCACTGCATTCGACGGTAGATATTTTACGCCGCATGGAATTATCCCTTCCCTTGTTGTCTCCTTGGGAGGTAAGTCTGTGCCTATTGAAGTCGAAGTGGTTGATGCACCCATCGACTACAACCTTTTACTGGGTTGGAACTGGATGTACGCTATGAAGGCTATCGCGTCTATTGTGTTTAGAGTTATCTGCTTTCCCCATGAAGGCAAGATTGTGACGATCGATCAACTGGATTTTGTTGTCACTCCTTCCACAGCATCCACGGGATTTGTAGTCCCGCAAGTTTCTAATTCTCAGCCGGAAACTGGGAACATAGGTGTTGGAATATACCCCTCATTGATGGGAACTTATAATCTTTTTGCACCTGTGAATTTTATTGGAACCATTACCGACAATGCGTCTCCTCCTTCGAATAATATGTTATTCCGGACCTCCTATTTAGATGATCCGTGGACTTTACCATCCACGAGTTCCACGTCTGGAGACATTGCGCACGTCGGGATGTCTATGCTTTTATCTGTAGTGGAGCTCACTTACGGTCATATCCAACAAACCACTGCAGATCCGGATCTCTCTTCTTCCCAGACAATCGAAGAAGATCCCATTACACTGCCAGTTTGGGAAACCAGCTCGTCTTGTTCCCACGATTGCCTCGATGATACTTTACCATTTGATGAAGCTATCCTCGAGGCCATGTGTGGTAGTGAGAGGCCTTGGGAAGATATGCACCATCGCTCTTATTTCCTTCCCAACCTCAAGCTCGTTGAGCAAGAGGAGTTTAGGATGACTCTAGCAGAGATGGTTGGTTACCCTATGGCTCTTTTGGAGTCACATGATGTTTTTGCAGAGGGGAATATGGCCAATATTTCCCCAACCACTTCGATCGACATCTCTTGCACTCCCAGAGAGATAGAGAACGTTTACATCGGTTCCGATTGCACTCTTGAGGAGATCGCTATTTACACTGACTTGTTTACAGAACTCCGGGAAGCTTTCGCCTGGTCATACGGGGAGATGCCAAGAATAGACCCCCGCATTGTCGAACACGAGATTAGAACGTATCATGATGCTAAACCGGTTCAACAATGCTTACGTGCTGTGAACCTTAGGAAAGCAGCTGCTATTAAGGCAGAGGTGGAGAAACTGCTCAAAGCTGGTTTCATCTACCCCGTTCCTCTTACCGAATGGGTTTCAAACCCCGTTCCTGTGGATAAGAAGCAGGGAACGATCCGTGTATGCACTAATTTTAGAGATTTGAACCGTGCATGTCCGAAAGACAACTTCCCCACGCCATTCATTGATCAAATATTGGATGCTTGTGCGGGGAGTGAGATTTTTTCATTCATGGACGGCTTCTCGGGTTATAATCAGATTCAAATCAAACCCGCGGACCAACATATGTTAGGAACCCATGTCAACCCTTCTCTTTACTATGTTAGTATATTGTTGTTCGATGCATATGCTTTGTAAGTCGTCCCGTAGTATTTGTTGACCCATAGTTTATATTAGCCCATAGTATTGACCCATAGTATTGGACGCATATGCTTTGTAAGTCATCCCGTAGTATTATATGTCCCATGGTTTTGACTCATAGTATTGGGCATAGACTTAGTATATAAGTGTGTGTTGAGGTCATTGAAGGCACCGTGAAGTTAATTGTATTGAGCTTGCTCAAAGGAGGTTGCCCCCTCGAAGTGGCCCGTGATCAATATAAAAGTGATTCGGAGTTCTGTTATTTCTGATATCTCGTGTATTTGTATTAATTAATTATTGCAGGTTCTTCACATCTGGTATCAGAGCACTTTCTTGGGCTCGTTGGGTGGAATTTCTGCCAAATTTTTTTTCGCATCTGTTGCAGCTTTGGATTTGGGAATAATCCCTATCCGCTTAACTGTGGGAAGTACTTGGGCATAAGCCCTAAAACTCATTGTGAGGAGTACCACAGGAACCCCAAAGTAGCTGGCCCATTGAGAGGACCTGCCAGCGAAAAGGGAAACGACCCCTACCTGATTGACTAGTTCCCACCCGTGAGGTAAACCAAGAGTTGTCGTTTGTGGCAAAGCAATTATCAGTTTTACCTGAGTCGTGGAGTGAGGGGTACTGCCCCAATACGCAATCCTTCAGATAGCATTGGTGGCCGAGTGAAACACATGAACTGTTAGGAAGCCGTACATACATGGGGTCCATATCGATTTTCAGCTGAACTGTTGCCGATCACTTCCGCTCCAGATCCAGCCGTTTCAGATCTATTCTGAAATTCGTTCCGGATCCAGTCGCCATTTTAGATCCAACCGTTTTCGATCCCTTCCGTGCTGTTGCAAATCCATCTGTTGCGGATCCCTTCCACGCCGTTGTTGTCGATCCATTTCTTAAAAAGAAAAAGAAAAAAGAAAAGGTATACAATTCCATTTTTCGGCCATATCTCCCTTGTTTCAACACTGTTTTCCCTGAAACTTCACTGACATCCCTGCAATCCCATTCTGTATATTTCATTCCTGAAGACCCTATCCCAAATTCCACTTCCCAAGACTAGAAATCCCACATTTGTCTATTTTTAGGGTTTGCCATAACTCCTTCAATTTTCACCCAATCACCTTCAAATTTTACCACAGAGTTCCTTTCCTAATTCTGCTTCTGTGTCCCTCTCTACCAAATTTTCTCATTCCTTCACCCCGCTTCTGAAATCCCCATTTTTTGCTTCCCTGTCCATCAGAAAGTGTCCAAAACCTAGTCACACCCCAATTACCCCTCCGAGTTTTTTTCAAATCCAAATTTCCCTTTACTAAATAAGCTTTTGTTTGTGTTTTTCTATCCATTCCCCCCCCAAAAAAAACAAAAAAATAAAAAAAAAACTCCTGGTTATGGTTGTCACCCACGCAGGAGAAAAAACCATGGAGGAAGCACTTGCAGCCATCCAAACCAAACTCCAAGATCTGGATGAAAAATTTCTCATCCTCCATTTTCAATATTCAGCAATGAACAATAACCGACAACCAGAATCTTTTGCAGCCACCGGGTTCTCTTCTTCTAGCAATTTTCGTGGGTCGAAGCTTGATTTTCCTCCCTTCAATGATCCGACTGGATGGATATACCGTGCAGAACAATATTTCAACCTGCATAATACTTTTGATGTCCAGAGAGTTCCACTTGCATCCTTTCATTTGGAACAGGAAGCCCTTCAATGGTACCGTTGGTACATCAAAGCTCATCCCGAGCCAAACTGGACAGATTTTTGCCAACTCCTTTTGCCACGATTTGGTCTTAGTGCTTTTGACGACTTCACAGGAGCACTCACTAAACTTCACCAAACTGGAATAGTGAGAGAGTATCAGACAGAATTTGAGAAACTCGCCAATCACATAGAAGGATTGTCTGATGAATTTTACAGGAGTTGTTTTATCAGTGGTCTTAAGGATGAAATCCGGTTAGAGGTTAAAATGTTCTTTCCCAACACAATGATGGAAGTCCTAGGTTTGGCTAAGTTGGCAGAAGACAAGCTTGCATCCCAACAACGCTCCAAACCCACTTTTGTTCCCTTCTGAAATATGGGTTCTCAACGACCTCCCATCCCATCGTCCCGTAGTATTATATGTCCCATGGTTTTGACTCATAGTATTGGTCATAGACTTAGTATATAAGTGTGTGTTGAGTTCATTGAAGGCACCGTGAAGTTAATTGTATTGAGCTTGCTCAAAGGAGGTTTCCCCCTCGAAGTGGCCCGTGATCAATATAAAAGTGATTCTGAGTTCTGTTATTTCTGATATCTTGTGTATTTGCATTAATTAATTATTGCAGGTTCTTCACAACATAAGATGACATTTATTTGTCCATGGGGAACGTTTGCATATCAGAAAATGCCCTTCGGCCTTAAAAACGCCGGAGCTACTTTTCAGCGAGCCATGACCTATGCCTTTCACGATCTTAAGATGATTATGGAAGTTTTCTTGGATGATCTCGCTGGCCATTCTCGCAAGAGAGTGGACCACCCCAAGCACCTCCGTATGATTCTCGAACGAGTATCCACTACAAAATTCGATTGAATCCAAACAAATGCATCTTCGCTGTTAGGACTGGTCGCCTTCTAGGATTCATAGTTTCGAGAGAGGGTATTAGAGTCGATCCTCTCAAAGTTGAGGCAATACTTCAGTTGCCTCTTCCGCGTAATTTGTTACAACTTTAGAGCCTCCAAGGGAGAGCTACTTTTCTGCGTCGGTTTATAGCTAACTATGATAATATTAACAAAGGTTTCACATGCTTATTGAAGAAAGACACACCTTTTATCTGGGATGAGTGATCCCAACAGTCTTTCGACGCCCTTAAGAAAGCTTTGGTATCGGCCCTTGTGCTTAGTCCGCCGAACTTTACACGAGATTTCATTCTTTATGTGGTTGCGTCTCAAGAGACTATTGGCATGGTCTTGGTTCAGGTAGATGATGCGCTCGTTGAGCATGTTATCTATTATCTCAGTCGAAATTTAGTAGACACTAAGCTAAGGTACACTCACGTAGAAAAAATGGCACTTGCGACTGTCCACGCAGTCCAGCGGTTATGACATTACATTTTGCTTCGAACAACCATAGTTGTAGCTCACATCAATCCATTTCAGTTCATGCTATCATGACGCCTTAACGGGGGTAAGTATAATAAATGGATTGTGATCCTTCAGGAATTTTATCTTGATTTTGCTTCAGCAAAATCGGTGAAATCATTGGTGTTTGCTAAGCTTATGTCGGACCTTCCACGACTTGATGAGGATTTCATTCATGAAGATTCCTTTGTGGATGAACACTTATTTCTTATCTCATCCGAGGACCCTTGGTATGGGGATGTCATTGTATATCTCCAAACTTTGAATTTTCCTCCGCATTATTCACGAGATGAGTGACGGCGTGTGAGACATCATGCTAAAGATTATACTATCGTCGATGATACTCTGTATCGCCGAGGAAAGGATTCCATTCTTCGTCGTTGCTTGACTCACGAAGAAGTGGAACAGGTACTTAATGATTTCCATGCGGGGGCATGTGGCGATCACTTATCTGGGCTTGCTACAGCCCAACGTATCATGCGAGCTGGTTATTTTTGGCCTACTATCTTTAAATATTGTATTAACGCTGTGAAGAGATGCCACCCTTGCGAAGTGTTTTCTCGGAACATACACTCGCACCCAGCGCCCCTCCATCCAATCATCACTATTGGTCCCTTCACTAAGTGGGGGGTAGATTTCATGGATTGCAAACCAGCTTCGACCGGGGGGATCACCATATTATCGTGGCCGTGGATTATTTTTCCAAGTGGGTTGAGGTCATGCCTACCGTAAAAGCTGACGGTGCTACTGCAGCCCATTTCGTGTTCAACCAGATTATCACTCGATTTGGTGTCCCGAAAGAGATTGTCACTGACCATGGCAGTCACTTTCAAAACAAGATGATGGAGGATTTGTCTCTCAAGCTTGGGTTTCATTAGGAATACTCATCTTCCTACTATCCTCAAGTGAATGGTCAGGTTGAAGTAGTAAATAAGTCTTTGAAGACCATTCTCCAACGTACCATCCAACAAAGCAAGACCAATTGGCATATCATGTTATATCCTTCTTTGTGGGCATATCGAACTGCAGTTAAGACTGCCACCGGTTTCTCACCATTCCAGTTAGTTCATGGTGTGGAGTCACTTTTACCAATTGAATACAAAATCCCTTCGCTCAAGCTAGCCATAGTGCTCCTCCCTGATACGACAGATATTGAGCAACGTTTAGTACACCTCGAGCAACTTGACGAGCAACGTCAAGATGCCACTATGGCAATTGATGTGAACAAGCGTCGTGTCAAGGTTCAATATGATAGGTTTGTCCGTCCCCGGCAATATGCTGAAGGTGACTTGGTACTCTTGTATGACCAAGCTAAAGAACCCCTGGGGGCAGGCAAGTTCAATCCCATGTGGCATGGTCCTTACATTGTGAGGTGTGTCCTCGAAAAAGGAGCTTATGAGTTAGAAGACTATGAGGGAGTTTCCTTGAAGGAGCCTAGAAATGGGCTCTACCTCAAGCGGTATTACGCTTGAACCTCTTGTTTAGGATGATACTTTTGTACACTATTGTATAGTTTTTCTGTACATAGTTTAGCTTTCCCTTTTTGGTTGTCGAGTATTCTGATTAGCCTCTGTTTGATTGAAAGATGTCAACGGGATCTCCTACATTCTTAGGTTTCACAGATGGTGCTAGCCGACATATGCAACAACTTGCTTCTGCTGCCTGGGTTATCTTCTCACATGACCACCTAGTTGTGTCCTTAGGAGGTGCTTGTCTCGGTCCTACATCTAATAATGTGGTTGAGTATAGTGCCGTTATTGAGCTACTTCGGGATGCTATTTCACTGTCATGACATCCAGTCTTTAGACGTCCACCTGGATTCACAACTAGTTGTGTCTTAGCTGAATGGGAAGTACCATGTACGAGACCCTACATTACTATGGATATTCCTTAAGGTACGACTCTTGGAGAGACATTTTGTTTCAATTACATATATTCATATTCCGAGAAGTCTTAATTATATATCTGATGCATACACTAACTATGTATTAGATTGGCATTTGTCACATTCATCATGAAGCGCATAAATACAAAGACATTCATACATTTGTACATACACACATATAGTAGAACCGAGAACCAAAGTTGTATATATATATAAATATGCCCAAAAATGGTAGTGTCATACAAAACTGGAGCCCATAGCCCTCAAAAATATACATATCGATACAAAAAATGAGACCCTGGGATATCTATTCCCTCCGAGGAGGTCTAGCTTCCGCCTCGATGGAATGTGTCTCGTAGAAGTACTGTACTGCATTGGCTACCCGCTACAGTAGCCGCACCCACTCACTAGGAACACCCACTACTTGGCGCTGCATGGCCTCAGGTAGTCGGGCTACCTCTATCTATGGTACTTGGGAAACCATCCATGATATGTTGCGCCACAACGTCTGAAGTGTGCGCCCTGCTGCAGCATCTGCTGCCTCATCACCTCTACCCTGACGACCATATCTCGCGAAGCCATCCGGTCTCATTGGGCCTTTGTCTGCGAGCAAATAGTCAACCATTAGCACATGACACTACAACCAAAAAGATTTTTTGCATTTCAACTATAATAAAAAATCCATAAAAATTTAATAAACACAAAACCAAAAGAGTACTCACCAATGTCTCCGAACGCTGCGCCTGGTGGCAACGACATGTCACAATCCTGTCTGAAGTCTATCACCGCATAGGGATAGTCCTCTATAGCGATCACCGGCCGGTTCCACCAACGGTAGAACTCCTCAGTATATGGTGATGCTAGACAGCCACCACCCTGTCGTGTCAGGATCTCAGCCCACCTGGTCAGGGCTGGATCATGGAGACTGTGAGGAGGGACATCCACCCTCGGGCTAAGCCCCAGAACCCTCTCAAAGAAGAAGGTGCATAGAATGCTACCATACTCGAATTTTTTGGCCTTCCCCTCTTTGCATTCCGTCAATTGTGTCTTCATAGACACTAGTAGTGTAGTACACCAGTCGAATATCGTAGGTTGCATGCATTATGATGCACAAAACATCATCGGCCTGGATGCCTGGTGCAGTGCTTTGGATCCAGTGATCCGCACCAGGGTAGCCACAATGATCTTTGTGCTTAGATCTACTATGGCATTGACGGGCACTTGGCTTCCCACTGCTCATGTGTTTGCGGGACAATACCGCGCTATGTAGTCCAGAACAGTGATCCCACCACCCACGGTCCGAGACCGAAGACTGGCCACCTCCCCTCTACGGGACAAACCGGTAATGAAGTAAATATCCTCCACTTCCAATGTAAGGGTTTTCCCGTTGAGGATGAAGTTTTGTGCATCCACATCCCAGTAGTATATCAGGTGACGGAGTAATAGGTTTTGGGCCCTTAAACCCCCTATACTCCAGAACTTGTACAACCCACATGCTTGCAATGCCTGTTGCGCTTGCAAATCATTGCACACGGCCTCATCAACCTGGTCATGCTCTCTCTCCCTCCACTCTAGAACCATCCTGGAGTGGAAAACAAGTAAGTTTTGGTCAGTTTCATGATTAAAAATTTCTTCACGGCCGTACCCGCGGGCTAATTTGTATACACTGGCGGGTACCCGTGGCCAGTCTATTTTTTGACTGTGCGTTTGGTGCCCTATCCGCGACCCGCATAGTTATAGCCCACGGGTAGCATCGAATCCATCTAGGGCTTGGCCAAACTAAAAAATACATTGACAAAAACTGAAATAAAAGCATTGAAATGAAAGGTATGGAAGTAACCACCAACCTGCTCCGGACGGTTCGCTGAACGGTCACTTGCAGCGCCCAGGATCGGCAATTGAAGTTTCAAGTGAAAATTAACCAAATAACTCCAAATTGGTGAATAGTGCAAATGAATTGTAATTTGGAAAATTTTATTATTATTTATAATTTTCTGGAACCACTTCTCTATAGTTTTTGCCATTTTGAGCCGTTATGAACTAATATCGTGTCATGGAGTAGTGTTTTTTAATTAGATTTCCTCGGCGAAAGTTGTTCTGAACCATTTCACACCTACGGCAGGTACGTTTCACACCTGGAATATAGGTTAGATGCCATTTTCACATGCATTATGCATTTAACCTATTGACCATTTTCATAAACCCTAGGTGCGACCCCGCTTCGTAACTCACATGGAACCTTCACACTGCTATAGAAGTGTCATTATGAGGCGGTAGGGATTTTCCGATCATGGGTAGCCTAGTTAGAACCCCTTTATGCATTATGGTGCCCATGCTGTTGTTTGTCCTTAGGATTGGGAGTCCTTTGTAGTCACGCCATGACGTTGCGATAAAGACTCATACTCTACTTTGTCTTATGCTGGCCATCTCCCTTAAGGACTCCACTCAGTTATATCATGTTGTGATTGCATTGCATCATCCTACTTGCTGCTTGAGCCTTGTGCCAGCTCCCGCTTACTCAATTGTTAGCCTGGTGCCTGAGCACTTTTCCCCTGTCGAGCCCTGCAGAGCTTATATTTTCCCTTCACAATTTGATGACCTTTTGACCTTGAGGGAACATACCCCCGAGTGTCCACATCCTGCACACACTTCCTTGCATTGAGCATAGGTATGTTCCACTGCTTGAGACTAGTTTGCTAGCTATTTGACACTCGTTCCCTCACCTGTTGTACTATAAGCAATTTTATTCTTTTTCAAGCTTTTCCCAAATATGAAAAAGACCAAAAAAATCAAATATTCCAAAAAGCCGGACGGGATTATGGTCACTATTTCTTGTTGGCAGCTGTTGTGTCGCCTTTGAATAGAGCATTCATTCCACTCCGTATATTATGAGTCGGGACTATAGTTGGGCCTTAGCAGTTGTACTTGTTTCTCAGTTTTCTCTACCGATCGGTTAAGCTTCCAGTCATTATGGATCCCTCTGTAATGCCTCCTGCATTGCACACTTTATGTCAAGTCTATGCTGCCCGATTCTATCCATTTACTCATGCTCTTGTTCAAAGGAAGTCCTGAAACTAGTGTCGGCCACTCCTCAGTTCTCTTGACTATTCCATGTCGGCCATCCTTATTGAGTCAGTCTTTTTCACCTGAGATCTTCCAAATATTTCAGCATTGTTGGTACCTCGTGCTGGTCGATGGGGGATGCCTTAATGCCCTCCTTCCAGCGAGTCTCGTTCCATCGACTTCAACCCATTTATTCCGAGACTTGAGGCTTAGAGTTCAATTGAGTACCTTGAGGCTTGCAATCATTAGTGGCAGGTTCTCTCGCCATCGACAGTTTTGGGAATACATCAATGTCCCTTGATCGATGGATTCATCCTAGTGTTCAACTTCAACCCATTTATTCACACTCCGATGATTGTGTTTTGTGCCTTGATGCCCATTTTCATTATTGGTGGGTCATCTCGTGTCTGTTAACGGTATACATCATTGACCGGTAATCAGACGATGTCTCATTAGGTTCAACCCCAACTCCTTTATTCACTTAATGGGACTTGCACCGTCGAAGACTTGTGTAGAAGACCCTAGGCGATTGTGACATTCAGTATGCTACATATGACTTTGACCTTATATCTGAGATATCACCTCTCAGATTTCAGCAGTTTGTACCTCCAGTTTGCACTAGTTGTTTCCTTTTCAGCAGGAGACCATATCTTACTGTAGAGGGATCATGGCTATGATCACTTATGACATGTATTCACTATGCATTTCTATTTATGGCCATTGTATCAGATTGTTGTACTATATCGACATGTATTTAGGGATACTATTGTCATGTCCCAAATTTGGAATTGGGTCACAATGGCCTAATCACATTAGCCATATTCATTAGAGTTTGTAAAATTGATGTTAAGGGTCAAATAATTGCCAAGGAGGAAAATTACTAGTTTCCTAGGTTTGGGGTGGAAGCTTTGGGATTTGGAATAAGGAGGATAATAAATGATGTTTAGACATTAGAAGGGTTCAATTATTTAATAAATAGAGTGAATAAAGAAATTCAAGAGAAATCCTAAGTGACAAATGGTTTTGGAGACATATGGAGGATGTGGGACCCACACTAGCTTGATTTTTCATAATACATGGTATCTCTCTTTTGCAAATTCGAATTAATGGGAATGTGAACACTCTTGGGTGAGTTGGTAAGTCATAACACATGTCATTGAGCATATTAGGTCGAATTTGGAAGGATTGGTAACCTCCATGGAAGATAAAGAGTCAAAGTGGAAGTTTGTGGACACTTGGGCTAGATTCCCTACCCCTATGACACCAATGATGGAGAATCTATGACAACTATGACAAATTGCAGACCTTACCTCTGACATCTGACCACTATGACATGTCAGCCCCAAAAATAGGCTCAAAGAAGGTGAATTTGGGAGTTGGAGAAGCCAAAGAGACTCAAAATCGAATTTGGGAGAAGATGGAAGGTTGGAACTAGGAGACAAGTGGCAAATGTGGAATATTTCCTAAATGAAAATCTATTGAATCTATTGAGAGGATTTCGACCCTTAGAAGGCTAATGTTGGTTATAAAATGTAGAAATGAAGTATGAGAATGGATTTTGATCATTTGTAGAATTTGCAATTGCATTTGTGAAGAGGGAGAGCTAGTGGATGACTAGTTTCTTGCCTTAGCCAATTTCGAGGGTGAAAGATTCCCATCCAAGTTGGCAATTGGAAAGGCCATTCAGACCTTTCATTTGGAGATTTAATGGAGTCTTTATTTGCAGGTGTAAGATACAGGGAAGCTCATGGTTTCTTCTATTGCAGCTCGCTCCTTCAACCATTTCCAGTTTTGATGGCATATTCTTGATCCTTGAGGGAGGGCATTTTTGGTGAGCTATTGTACTCTTTGGGGGAGCTTCTAATGCCCCATTTATTTTGTAATATGAATTAAATACTCTGTTCTTCATCTCCAGAAAGTTTCAGGTCGAAATTCCAAGTAGAAATGTATAAATCTCATTTTTAATGGAAGAACAATGCCATTTCCCCACTACCTTGTTGTGAACCAATGTATTGATGATGATTTCGAATGAATGGATGATTCTCTGATATATTTGTGATACATATACTGCCATGGATGTATTCTACAAGTTTCATGTACTGTACTTGAGCATTTGAAGCATTTTTACTCAGTTTAGTTGTATTGGGAGGTGAAATAGTGCCATTTCCCCAAGGGTCGAATTGGGGATTTTTGCAGTTGAATGGAAGAGGGTGAGAACAGTTGTAATAAACCATTAATGGTGCATATGATACCTTAATAACACAATTAACACATTACATACCTCTGTTCATAAATTTGAGTGGGTTTGGAGGCATTTGGGAAGCCATTTTCAGTACTTACCTCAGGGGGATTTGAACCCCAAATTACTAGTAAAATTGCATACTTGGTCCAGAATCTTAAGAGAGTTTGCAGAGGTATTTTGGTGGCCATATGTTATCCCTGAACATCATATTCAATTCCTAATATCATTCATAAACCTTCCTTGAATATTTGAAGGCATTTGGAGTCAATTTGAGACCTAGAGACCAATACTAGTCAAAGGGAAATCACTAGTAAAGTTACCTACATTGACCAGAATTGAAAGAGTACTTGTAGAAGTGTTTTAAAGGTACAAAGGCATCCCTAAAACACATATTTATGTTCTAATATCATTCATATACCTTCTCAGAATATTTTGGATCATTTGGGGCAAATTTGGGACCTAGAGATCGAAACTAGTCCAAGGTCGAACCAAGGAAAAAAAGTGGAAAATTGCAATTTTAATAAAATTCCTAACAAGGGACATTACAGTGGTATCAGAGCATGGTCCTTGCACCTGTGTATTAGGTACATACATTCAAGAATAATTGGCAGCCATGTATTACTATTATGATGAATCTTATGAGTACAATTCTTATGAGGAATATGCAGATGCTTATGAGCAATATGAAGCAGAATGTGAATGGTATGAGGAAGAGGTGCCATCATGCAACACTTCTTACAATTTCAAGAGAAATGAAGATTATTCTTATGACTTTAAATCTGATGAATATGAGTGTGTCACACCAACCAAGGATAATTCTATGAGTGAGTTCCAAAGATGGAGAGCAAAATATAAAACCTTGCCCCAACAATATCAAAAATATCAAGAATATCTTGCTTTTAGCAAAAATACACAAAATGCCATGTCTTTTGAGTACTATGCTGAACATGTTTTTGAAAATAGGCCCAAAAATGAAGATGTGGAGTTAGTGAAGAAAGGTTTATGCCCTTCTTGTAAAAACCCTTGGAGCGAGTATCATATATGTGTGCATGAAATGATGTCCTCCTTGAGGAGAGCTTTTGAGATTTATTCAAGAAGAGATTCCAAATATATTGATCCTAAGGAAAACAAGGGGCAAAATGCATCAGCTTGGTTTAATGAGCAAAAGGAAGAGACATCACAAGAGCATGAAGAAGATTCTATTGAAAATATGGAAGATCATTTCGAGACACCTTCTAGCTTAGACATGAACCAAAGAGCATCTACTGATGGATGCTTAAACTATGAAGGAGTACCTACTGATGGGTGCTCACACCTCTATGTTGGTGACATAGAGATCACTTTTGAAAGTGTTTCTACAAGTACAAGTTTCATTAAGCATGATAATGAAGACCTTGTAGCGGTTGAAGAAGAACCAAGATCAACTTCCCCATCACCACTTGAGCTTCATGAAGTTGGTCCAAGCAAAATTGAAGAAGATGAGGAGGTTCATTTGCAAGAGCCTCATTTTCTTGAAGGGTCCTTAAAGATGAATGAAAATAATATCCAAGAGTCCCTCAGCATTCTCCATGACACTCAAGCATTGGTGTCAAATTCTTGTTGGAGAGCTACTTCATTGGAGGAAACATCCTTCCTTGAAGACATGGAGAAGATTCAAAGAGCAATGTGCCACATCAAAGGTAATTTCATGTCTTTGTTTTTTGATAGAAACCATTTGTTTGAGCTTAATGAATTGTTACATGATGCATACTTGAAGAATAATGAGGATATTCATAAGCTCAGAATTCAAAATGAGCAACTTCTTGAAAAGTTGCAAGATACTTGTTTTTCCTCCTATGTTTCAGATTGTCAAATGGTAGATTGTTTGGAGGATTCTCATGACATGGTGGATCATGAGAAATGTGAAAATTTGAATGTTCTTAATGTGTTTGAAGATGAACTTGAAGAGATCCAAACACTTGATGTGGTGGAAGAGGAATTTGAATTGCCTCTTGATGAAGGTTATGCAATTTTTAAAGAAGAGCATGATTCCTCTACATTGGAACCAAACTATGACAAAGAGTTCACACTTTTGAAGGAGCTGCATGATACTACCCACATGGATCCTTCCCATGATGAAACTCCTGAACTTTTTGATCATTTGGGTGAGTTAGTACATTCTCCTACATCCTACAATTCCATGTTTTGCAGTATTAGTCTCAATGAAGTATGGGTGAAAGGGTTCTTTTTGATGGTGCCACATGAGGAGTATAGAACTCCTAGATTTAACTTTTATGATGACATGGTTGGAGCACATTCTTATTCACATTTGCAGCAGCATAATTTGTCACTTTATGATGATTCACATCTACATGGATGCACCTATGATATGGATTTGAGTCACTTGAATACTCATGATTTTTCTTGCTCAACACTGGGTTCATTTGATGTTAGAGGAACTTCATCCAACAATTGGATGAATAGATTTATGATGGGAGAACATTTTTGTTGGCAGCCACATACTTTGTTACATCTTTATGATTCTCACATTCATGGATGTATGGGTGAGACTTCTTTGAGTCATTTGAAGTCTCCTTGTTTTTTCTGCTCATTATTTGGTTCAGATTCTAGTGGAGATTCTTCATTCACTTCTTGGATGAAAGAATACATGGCTGAATCTTTTGATGCATATCACATCCTTTTGGAGCAGCATTATAGGACATGGGATCCTCACCTATGTCATTGGAGCAGATTTGATGGGTCACTTGAAGCTTGTATGCACTTGGAAAATGGTGGTCTACTTGCTTGGAGGTATAAGCACTTTCATGACTCTTTGATGAAGCATATCCTTGATGTACATTTTCATTATGTTGTTATGTACTTTTATGATATATATTTGGTACTCATGCTGTTTGGAAGAATGCATACAAGAAAATGGGATCCAGGAATCCTCTTATCTAATGGTGTAGGTTGGAGAGCACTCTTAATTGTTGGGGTGCAATACAAGCAATGGGACACTCCGATGATTGTGTTTTGTGCCTTGATGCCCATTTTCATTATTGGTGGGTCATCTCGCGTCTATTAACGGTATACATCATTGACCGGTAATCAGACGATGTCTCATTAGGTTCAACCCCAACTCCTTTATTCACTTAATGGGACTTGCACCGTCGAAGACTTGTGTAGAAGACCCTAGGCGATTGTGACATTCAGTATGCTACATATGACTTTGACCTTACATCTGAGATATCACCTCTCAGATTTCAGCAGTTTGTACCTCCAGTTTGCACTAGTTGTTTCCTTTTCAGCAGGAGACCATATCTTACTGTAGAGGGCTCATGGCTATGATCACTTATGACATGTATTCACTATGCATTTCTATTCATGGCCATTGTATCAGATTGTTGTACTATATCGACATGTATTTAGGGATACTATTGTCATGTCCCAAATTTGGAATTGGGTCACAATGGCCTAATCACATTATCCATATTCATTAGAGTTTGTAAAATTGATGTTAAGGGTCAAATAATTGCCAAGGAGGAAAATTACTAGTTTCCTAGGTTTGGGGTGGAAGCTTTGGGATTTGGAATAAGGGGGATAATAAATGATGTTTAGACATTAGAAGGGTTCAATTATTTAATAAATAGAGTGAATAAAGAAATTCAATAGAAATCCTAAGTGACAAATGGTTTTGGAGACATATGGAGGATGTGGGACCCACACTAGCTTGATTTTTCATAATACATGGTATCTCTCTTTTGCAAATTCGAATTAATGGGAATGTGAACACTCTTGGGTGAGTTGGTAAGTCATAACACATGTCATTGGGCATATTAGGTCGAATTTGGAAGGATTGGTAACCTCCATGGAAGATAAAGAGTCAAAGTGGAAGTTTGTGGACACTTGGGCTAGATTCCCTAGCCCCTATGACACCAATGATGGAGAATCTATGACAACTATGACAAATTGCAGACCTGACCTCTGACATCTGACCACTATGACATGTCAGCCCCAAAAAATAGGCTCAAAGAAGGCGAATTTGGGAGTTAGAGAAGCCAAAGAGACTCAAAATCGAATTTGGGAGAAGATGGAAGGTTGGAACTAGGAGACAAGTGGCAAATGTGGAATATTTCCTAAATGAAAATCTATTGAATCTATTGAGAGGATTTCGACCCTTAGAAGGCTAATGTTGGTTATAAAATGTAGAAATGAAGTATGAGAATGGCTTTTGATCATTTGTAGAATTTGCAATTGCATTTGTGAAGAGGGAGAGCTAGTGGATGACTAGTTTCTTGCCTTAGCCAATTTCGAGGGTGAAAGATTCCCATCCAAGTTGGCAATTGGAAAGGCCATTCAGAACTTTCATTTGGAGCTTTAATGGAGTCTTTATTTGCAGGTGTAAGCTACAGGGAAGCTCATGGTTTCTTCTATTGCAGCTCGCTCCTTCAACCATTTCCAGTTTTGATGGCATATTCTTGATCCTTGAGGGAGGGCGTTTTTGGTGAGCTATTGTACTCTTTGGGGGAGATTATAATGCCCCATTTCTTTTGTAATATGAATTAAATACTCTGTTCTTCATCTCCAGAAATTTTCAGGTCGAAATTCCAAGTAGAAATGTATAAATCTCATTTTTAATGGAAGAACAATGCCATTTCCCCACTACCTTGTTGTGAACCAATGTATTGATGATGATTTCGAATGAATGGATGATTATCTGATATATTTGTGATCAATATACTGCCATGGATGTCTTCTACAAGTTTCATGTACTTTACTTGAGCATTTGAAGCATTTTTACTCAGTTTAGTTGTATTGGGAGGTGAAATAGTGCCATTTCCCCAAGGGTCGAATTGGGGATTTTTGCAGTTGAATGGAATAGGGTGAGAACAGTTGTAATAAACCATTAATGGTGCATATGAGACCTTAATAACATAATTAACACATTACATACCTCTATTCATAAATTTGAGTGGGTTTGGAGGCATTTGGGAAGCCATTTTCAGTACTTACCTCAGGGGGATTTGAACCCCAAATTACTAGTAAAATTGCATACTTGGTCCAGAATCTTAAGAGAGTTTGCAGAGGTCTTTTGGTGGCCATATTTTATCCCTGAACATCATATTCAATTCCTAATATCATTCATAAAACTTCCTTGAAGATTTGAAGGCATTTGGAGTCAATTTGAGACCTAGAGACCAATATTAGTCAAAGGGAAATCACTAGTAAAGTTACCTACATTGACCAGAATTGAAAGAGTATTTGCAGAAGTGTTTTAAAGGTACAAAGGCATCCCTGAAACACATATTTATGTTCTAATATCATTCATATACCTTCTCAGCATATTTGGGATCATTTGGGGCAAATTTGGGACCTAGAGATCGAAACTAGTCCAAGGTCGAACCAAGGAAAAAAAGTGGAAAATTGCAATTTTAATAAAATTCCTAACAAGGGACATTACAACTATTGTATTATGACAAGTGAGCTGCTCTTTCCACTTGTGTCTCCATCACTCCACTTCTGAGTTTTATAATGTATTTCGGCCATTGTAGCATCAGTCTCTAACCTCACACATTAGGGGGCATTTGTTACATCTTAATCTTCCACCCTGTGAGCATTAGCATTATTTGGCTTGTAGGATCCATTTTAGTGACTCAGATCCACTTATATCCTTCAGACACTATTTTGCCCTATTTTTATTCCTACCCGCCTGTTGCATCACTATAGCAGGGGGTACCCGTGAGTTGCATCACTATAGCCTGCGGGTATCAAGTAAAATGGTAAAAATAACTATTTATTACTTTTTACTCCCAGAAAGCGGTCATTGGGTGACCTTTGGCTCTCCATCTACCCGAGTAATGCCTCTGTTGACACTATATTTGAAATACTCAAACCCAAAAAGGTTTGTCAAAAAAATATCCAAAAGAGGTAAATCTACTACGGATGGGTTGAAATGAAGGGCTGTACTACAAAATAAACAAAACAAAAACCTACATGTGCAATAGTCCGAAATTAATTATCGAAAAGGTTAAATCTTAGTGAAGTTTCAATGGTGGAGATGACAAGAATAGAGATCAACGGTTGTCATGGTTTTCTGCACCGCCCAAAAGATCGTTTGCAAACTTTGGTAAGTGGTTGCGGACATAATACCGCTGGAGTACGTGTCACACTCTTATTGATCTGCATCAACGTGATATTGGTATCACAAACCACTACAACACCGTGCGGAACCACCAAAGGATAATACGGGGCGGGCCATAGCACGTGGCAGATGCAGAAGGCACAAGGGAATACACCACATGTTGACATAAATTGGAGGGACGATATACATTGGCACGAAATCTACGGCCAAGATTCATCCGCATCATGTGAAGTGCGCACTCAATAGAGGAAAGAGTGGTTGCGGTAATTAAACCACTCTAACAGGTGTCAGAAACTGGTTGATCCGCACACAGTAAAAACCGGAGAAGAAAACCATTATTGGGATCGTGGATACCACCGTGGGAAATAAAGGGGCGCAAGATCTAACAGCTCAAATCAAAAGGCTTGTGATCAACAGTTGGATATAAAGTACATTCGGAAAGCTGCCAGAAAGTTAAGAAAAAGGGCTTATATAAAACATAAGGGTTTTCAAATAACAACATTTTGTTTATGTGTCGCTGTTCCTGGAAGCTCTGAATATTGGTAGAGATCAACAATTGCGACAGAAGGATAAAGATGTGTCTATACAGGTAGGGTCTGGTGACCTGGCCCACATTTTTAACGGAAATTTGTTTGTAGAAACGATTTCAATGGAAACTGTACATGATATAGATGTTTTTAAAGCTAAAGAAGCCCTAGAAGATAGAGATGGGGACATTTATGATACCCTAATTAGGTTACCAGTCGCTGAAGTTAAACTTAAGTTATCTAAGTTATTAGAAGAAGGTATAGACATACACAGAGTCCACCAGTCATCCTTGTTAGCCTTCTGCCCGGACCAAATCCCATCTTTTCCAGAATTTGTGTCATGGTGTGCTGAGAATTATTCCAGAGAAGAAAAGACTGTTTTAGACAGTCGAAAAAACTAGAGTCGTCTGTAAAATAGAGCCTGCCGTCATAATTAAAGCCCTAGAAATAAAATTTTCCCAAACCCTCGAGTCTGAAATTTTTTCTGAAACTTTTGTTATTGAATATTATCATCAAACCCTTCAAGATGATAGAGAAAAGTTTTTGTCTACGTGTCTTAAACTAGAAACCAACATTTCAGATATCCCGTACCCTATAGATATCACTTTATTTGATGAAAATACCCAGCTGGTTCTGACATTGTTGGCTTTAATCCTAGGGTTCGATACAGACATGTATGTAACTGAGTTTCAGTTAAGCCTTTTGTATAAAATAAGTACAATTCAGTCAGGGATTGATGAAAATCAAATTCCAAGACTTAATTTTGAATAATTCTTGACAGAGAAGATTCATGACCAGATGGTCAATTTCCCTACTCTGAGGCATTTCAGATTTCAGTCTTTTTTGATGAAAATGATCATGGTAGCCAGTCATGAAGAATTACAATTCCTTGAGATCATTTTCGCAAAGTTATTAGAAAATAACATGTTTAATTACATAAATTATATGCTCTCTGAGATTTACAGAATGATTTTTGGTGAAAGATTGCCTAGAGTATTACCAGAAATGCAAGCATGTATGCAATTAAGTGCAGAATACACTGTAGGAGATTGGTTCTTGTCGAAGGACAGTACAGTGATCATGTTATATGGTTTCAAACATAAACCCTATGTTTTACCAGCTTTTCTTACCTTAAGGGTTTTCGCTTTGGAGTTCCTGAGACAAAAGTTAATTGTTGAGGATAATAATTTCTTGCTTTTCAAACAAGCAACAGATATCAAGTATCCGTTCACACTTGGCCCATTCACAGTGAAGAATAAAAACGCTGCTATTTATATAGAAAAATTATTGAAAGATATGGGTTTTGAGACAAACATGGCTATTGAATATGATCTGTTAAACATAATATCAAAACAGAGAATGGATCATCGCATCAAAGCGTTGAATCATCAGATGATTGAGGGAATGTCTAACAGAGCAAATTGGCTAGAGTATAAGGAAGAAATCATTCCAGATTCACATGATAAAGAAATGATATTGATAGATGCAACAGCAGAGGAAGAAAGCACGATGAATACTGCAATGGTAGGGTTTAAAAGACCCATACAAGATGTAATGAACATTGAAAGTGAAGAAGCAGAAAAAGGAAAAAAATTGAAAATGGATGAGCAACAAGAGTTAATGGCAGTTTCAGAAGAGGAAGGAAGAACCGAAGTCAAAATACCAGAAGTCATGGTAAAGGAGTACAGTATTAAAGGATCCCCGGTGGAAGATGATGTAAATAGACCACACAGTCTGATGGATGTATTTAATGAACACAGTCAAAATAAACAGGAATCCTCTCGGCAAACCAGTCAGTTATTTCCAAGGGTTAGAAATATATCCAACACTGAAGTCAATTTGTTTACTAGCAGAAATGTCGAAGAAAATTCTTTAAAATTTTAAGTTGTTACTAAAGATAAGATCTCAGAGATGAAGGTGGATCTGACAAAAATCAATGCCCCAGATAAAATTTTATTGCACAGACAAACAGGAGAGGTTATATATTCAGATTATTTGGGAGTGATATTAAAGGCAGACAAGTTGAAAATTTTAGTGGATAAATTAAATAACCAGTTGAGACAAGAGAAAGCAGAAAATAAGTCTCGACAACAACAAATAAAAAGATTACAAATAGATTTGATAAACAAAGAGGGAGATGCAGCAGCAAAATTACTCAAAGAAAAGGATGATACAATTCTAATGTTAAGGCAAAAGCTGAAAATCCCAGACACTTTGCTTATCCAAGGAGTTGAACTAACAGTACTGGAAAAATAAAAAGAAGAGCTGTCAAATGAATTAAAAGATATTACTGCAAAAATGTTGAAGCTCACCGAGGAAAACGTTCATTGGGAAAAAGAGAAAATTGGTTTGGAAGAGCAATTGGAAGAAATAAATAAAAAGTTAGCAGAATTAGGTCAGCAACAGGTACATGCAGATACAGATGAAGATAAAACTGGATTGGATGGTCTCTTACAAGCCATGTCCCAGGTAAGTTTGAAAGATGTCGAAATTAAAGAATTGAAAATGGGAATACAGAAGCTCAAAGAAGAAAACGAGACAAAAGATAAGGAAGTTAAAGCTTTGCAAATAAGGAATCAGGAATTAACTGATAATAATAAAGGTTTGGAAGCTCATGTAATAGGACAGGATGCAATGCAAGGTTGCAAACATATGGTATGGGATCAAATTATAAAGGAAGTTGAAAAATTAAGACCTTATATTGATTATATGAGAATCAAAGAAAAAGTAGCCAAAGACGCCTTTGAGAGTTGCAAAGGAGTCAGAGAGAATTTAAACAAAAAACCAAAAGAAATAGCACAGAGGGCAATAACTTTCTTAACCAGTTTAACTGAAGCAGACTTGACAACAATGAATATAATGAATATAATTTTACTCATTACATGGGCCAGAAGAATTTTGGGAAAATATTCACATGTTGAAAATATTGAAGCTAAAGCTGGAGATATACGAGAGGAAGTAATAAAGTTTAAGAAGCGATTTGAAAAATTAATAAACAAAGGATTCCCTGCTTTTTGGGATGAAAAGAATGAATTCATTCCTCCCAATGAATATAAGAGGTTATTGTTTGACATAAGAATGGATCACAAAAAGTTCCAACACTTGGATCATATGCTTACAGGAAAGATTTTAATGGAGAAAATTGCGGAAGACTTTGAAATTTTAAATATGTTGATCTCAACCTGTGAGAATCTTCCTCTTGTTTCTTATGCAGGTCACCTTGAAATGCGAGTCCTAGTGAAGGAAATGACCAGTTATGATTTACCCACGGCCGACCAATGGAACTATGTGGATAAATATGGAAGGACAAGATATTTTGTCCATTCATAGATACATTCAGAATTTTTGCCAAGTGGCAAAAATGATGCTTTTATTTTAAAAATTTGTAATATTGTTTGAAGACAGTTATTTATTGTTTAAAGACAGTTATCTTTCGAGTTAAGACATTTTCAGTTACGAGTTAAAAGAAGCAGTTATGTCAATCTTCTTTCGAATTTTGTATAAAAGACAATGAGAGTCATTTTTGAAAGGGTTGGAAACTCTTTGAGAGACGAGATGTTTTGAAGTAAAATTTTTGTTAAATAAAATGCCATACAGTGGAAATACCTATCTTTTGAGACCAGAGATTCATGTGTTAATCATTTTTACAGTTCGTTCTTTCCCTTATCTCTATATGTGCATGTTTTCTTTCTTTGTTATATCTTCCATTATGTTCTTCTTCTATACTTAAATGAAAGTTTGAAATAAATCGGGATTCATACTGGTTATGCCTCGTTTGATCGCATTTAAGTATCCATTATTTCTCCAAAGTTGACAATGGATTCATCCTAGTTAGATGCCTCTTGTTGATGGACTGTCATTATTTCTTTCTATACCACCTGCAAAAATCAAATTGACTGTGATATGGTTGCTATCTTGCCTCTGTGGAAATCTGTTTGGTATAAATCTCTTGCTGGCACGCAAATATTTGAAAGTTGACTCCATGCCCAATGTTTCTTGTTTCCTTTTCAACCAAGTAAATTCTTTTGAGAAATTTTGAGCGTATTTCTATATATTTTTAGCCTTTACATATATCTTGTGAGAGAGCCCTCTCTGGTGGAAAAATGGCTAAGTTTTCTACCTAAAGATTGGTTTGAAATAAGTTACCTTAGGTGTTATTCTTTACAACCGGGATAAAATCTAAGTGCTAATAGCCTCGATGTGTCCTTTCACCTACCTTTGAGAGGAATATATATTGATCACATATGGCTTATGGATGGGAGGAAGAAGAGAATAACAAGAGAACTCTAGTGGATTTTTTCCCTATCTTGAGTCTACACTCATTGATCCTTGTAGTTGTGAACCCTTTATGTTCACCTTCCAAACTCCTATCTAGTTTGAGTTTTCCATTCATGGAGGATTGAAGTGGTGGAGGCACAAGTGGATTGATCTAAATCTTGGTTCAGATTGGTTGCCGGCAAAAGGTCATATCACTTTGTACTTCTTCTTGTTAATTAATAGAAATAATCATATTCTTGTCCATCATGTTGTGAATGTTGTTTATTATACATTGGGTTACATTTGCTTGTGATATTATGGACCATTGTTATTAATAATGTTAATGTCATTTATATATTATATGTACTTGTTGGATATTGGCTGTCAAGACTAATTTGCAGATTTCAAGTGCATGGATTGAAAGCTCCAATGGGGATCTACATCAAACATTTCGATCGAGGTTGGTTACATTTCTCCATTATCTTAACATTGTCAGTTATAATAGCATTGTTTTGAGAATTGAGTTGATTTCTGGTTTTCATATGTCTGTTGTGGTATTCCCAAGCCATAGTGAGTTTTCTCCAACACAGCGGCCCGATCCACCGTTTATATTTTTTTTTATGTTTAAGATGATATGCATGTGCCCTAAATTAAATGCATGCATTAAACAAATCTATTCTAAGCTAATTAAATCTAAATTAACTTATCCTTATAAGGAGCAAATTTAAAGAATGATAAATAAACTGGAAATGCACCCAAGAACTTCACAAGTAGCTGTTAAATTGGAAATAAGCATTTACAACAGAAAATAAAGATTGTCAAAGATAGCTCTGATAGAGACAAACATTCTATTACCCATTTAACACATAAATTTTGTAAAGGAAATGAAATCATTCATAGAAAAGAATTAATTCACAATAGCCAGGAAAGATCTCACAGGAAATGTATGAAAGATGCATAAATAGTTCGGCAATTATCCAACATGATCCCAAGCAAAGTGCTATGCCGGCTTCCACAGGCCAAAACAATTTTCTTATTCATGTAGCAGAAATAGTTCACATACAAGACAGAAATGTCCTTTCACCTGCAAAAAGTCCTCTCTATTCCCTTCTAATCAGCTATATATAACTTTACAAAATGTGCTAGGAGCTGCCACCTATACCCTAACTGTTTATATTCCTCTAATTTGTCTTGTAGTGCTGATATACAAAAAAGGAGAAATATCCCAATTAACTTTACAAGAAGGAGCGGGAGTTAAAAACCACATGTCATTTTAATAATTCAAAGGTATACGCATAAAATAGAAACCAAAGAGGCATGCTGGCTTTCATTAGTCAGACGTTAGCAAATGTGAGCTATCCCTGAGTTGGCTCCTCGGTTGACTTGGGCGCTTCTGAGACCGCTGGTGTTTCTTTTAAAACTAACGCTACTGCAGCAACTGGAACACTCTTTGAGGTCAAAGCTTGGTCGACTGCCAGTGCCCTGTCTACCTCTGCTATGTAATTTCCCCACTGATTCACTTCCTTTACAATATTGACTCCAACCAGGGGAATCATAAATCTGAGAGACACTTCTTGCCTGGAAAGCTCTTCTGCTAGGATAATCATTTCTACCATAGTGGCTTGGAGACTTTCTTCTAGGCAGTGTTCATGAATAGCAGCCTGGTTGATAAATTGGTGCAAGTCTTCTGTGGTCAGGATATCCAGCTTCTACACATATTCGCTTTCTGCCTTGAGCCCCTCATTCAGGTCAGATAAACGTTGTGCTCTATTTGGGAATTCTTCTATCCTCTGGGGCATGGCCATTTCCTGTGTGGCTCGTATTTTAGAATACAAATTCTTACACCGCTCATAAGTAGCTAGGGTTACGGTGGCCAACTTTACTCCACAATCTTTAGAATAATCCAAGGTGTGCACATCTGCTCTGTATTCAACAACAGACTTAAGGAGAAGAGTTGTATTGGAGAAAACTCACTATGGCTTGGGAATACCACAACAAACAGATGACTACCAGAAATCAACTCAATTCTCAAAACAATGCTATTATAAATGACAATGTTAAGATAATGGAGAAATATAACCAACCTCGATCCAAACATTTGATGTAGATCCTCGTTGGAGCTTTCAATCTGTGCACTTGAAATCTACAAATTAGTCTTGACAATCAATGTCCAACAAGTACATATAATATATAAATGACATTAACATTATCAATAACAATGGTCCATAATATCATAAGCAAATGTAACCCAATGTATAGTAAATGACATTCACACCATGAATGGACGAGAATATGAGTATTTCTATTAATGAACAAGAAGAAGTACAAAGTGATATGACCTCTTGCCGGCAACCAATCTGAACCAAGATCTAGATCAATCCACTTGTGCCTCCACCACTTCAATCCTCCATGAATGGAAAACTCAAACTAGAAAGGATTTTGGAAGGTGAACATAAAGGGTTCACAACTACAAGGATCAATGAGTGCAGACTCAAGAGAGGAAAAAAATCCACTAGAGTTCTCTTGCTATTCTCTTCTTCCTCCCGTCCATAAGCCATATGTGCTCAATATATAGTCCTCTCAAAGGTAAGTGAAAGGACACATCGAGGCGTTACTTGCGCAGATGGAGAGCCAAAGGTCACCCAATGACCGCTTTTTCGGAGTAAAAAGTAATTAATAGTGGTTTTTACCGTTTTACTTGATACCCGCGGGCTATAGAGATGCAACTGGCGGGTACTCTTGCTATAAGGATGCAACAGGCGGGTAGGGATAAAAATAGGGAAAACTAGTGTCTTTGAAGGATATAAGTGGATCTGAGTCACTGAAATGGATCCTATAGGCCAAAGAATGATGATGCTCATAGGGTGGAAGATTACGATGTAACAGATGCCCCCTAATGTGTGAGGTCAGAGACTGAATGTGCTACGATGGTCAAAATACATTATAAAACTCAAAAGTGGAGTGATGGAGACACAAGTGGAAAGAGCATCTCCCTCGTCATAATACAATAGTATCTTTGAATAGATGTCGGTATAGTACAACAATCTGATACAATGGCCATGAATAGGCAGTATATAATGGATACATGTCATACGTGATCATAGCCATGATCCCTCTACAGTAAGATATGGTCTTCTGCTGAAAAGAAGACAACTGGTACAAAACTGGAGGTACAAACTGCCGAAATATGAGAGGTGATATCTCAGATGTAAAGTCAAATTCATATGTAGCATACTGAATGCCACAATCGCTTGGGGTCTTCTACACAAGTCTTCGGCGGTGCAAGTCCCATCAAGTGAATAAAGGAGTTGGGGTCAAACCTGATGAGACATTGTCTGATTACCGGTCAATGATGTATACCATTAATAGACGCGAGATGACCCACCAATAATGAAAATGGGCATCAAGGCATAAAGCACAATCATCAGAGTGTGAATAAATGAGTTGAAGTCGAACACTAGGATGAATCCATCGATCAGGGGACATTGATGTATTCCCAAGACTATCGATGGCGAGAGAACCTGCCACTAATGACTGCAAGCCTCAAGGTACTCAATTGAACTCTAAGCCTCAAGTCCCAGAATAAATGGGTTGAAGTCGACGAAACGAGACTCGCTAGAAGGAGGGCATTAAGGCATCCTGTCACGTCCCCTCCCATCCAACCAGCTAGATGGAGAGGATCGTGACGGTTAAACCGGGCATCTAGCCCCCATATCCATTCATTAAACAAGCATTCAAATTCAAATGAATAAAAATATAGACATACACAAATGCATAACAGATGTGACATTAAACTGGGCGTCTAGCCTTATGAAACGTTTAACCATAAGCATGAACATAATATAACAGAGATAGATGGAACTGTATGGCTTTAAGAAAATCACAGCGGAATATTAAGAATTTCACGTCCATCATACATTTAAGATGTTCATCAAATAAGTATTTGCAACTTAACACAAGAGAATACTTATCTTATACAAAAGTAATTCCACGCAACTGGCTATGCAACTGCAACGTTCCACCCAACCATAGGCCAGTGTGCTCCTCAATCTCTCAGCACCACTGCCACCCCCCGAGCTGGGCATGATCTCTACAAGGAACTAGGGAACAGCAGACTCACACATAGCCAAGCATACAATAAAATGAGCCAATCCAATCTGCAATTGGGTTTATCAGGCTGCTAGGACATGGCAGGAAAGAATTGCTAAGGTAGTATGCTCAACCACAGAGCTGAGGATGTCCCTCCCAGATCTATTCAGCTTGGCACTCACAATGCCTACACACCCAACACAAGGAAGTATTCTCTTCATTGCCACACAGTCCCTCAAGCCATACCTCCCTTTCTAGTGCTCTCAGGGTGTGCATAGAAAAGTATCCAAGCCCTCTTGATCTTCTTGAGAGGCTACACCCTCTACTAGGTTTATCAAGCCAGTTCTATCCACTACCAGTCCAAAACTTCAGCTCACAGGTTCAAACCAAAAACGAGAATGCACACAACAACAGAACACCATTATGGGGCAAGACAAAACGTTTTTTTTTTTACAGTGACAGGCAGGAAAATGATCCCCTAGACTTCAGAAAAACGTGGGAAGGTTAAAAACGAGCAATGGAGGTTTGGAGAAAACCCCAGGTAGCAGAAAACGTTTTTAGGAAAAACGCCCATGGCAAATCGGGGACAAAACGAACTCCCTACAGTCCCAAATCGCACCCCCTCCTTCCCAGCTACTATCCAAAACCAAAAATGGGTTTTTGGGCAGGGAGAACCCTGCGTTTTTGCTCAAAAACGTGACTGTAACTCCCAACCTTCTCTACCTGCGTGAATCCCTGAAGACTGCCCATTCCTCATGGCTTTGGGCACCATTTCGTGGGTGGTTTCTTGCCCCTCAAGCAAAAAACACGATTTTTCAAGTTGATGGCTTGCCCATGCATGAAAATGGCTTGCCCATACTCTTTCATTCCCTAGGCATTAACTGCCTTAACCAATTTCTTGGAAAAATTAAATGATTGGGTACATGAGACAAAATGGGTAGTTGGTGGTTTATGGGTTTCCCCATTGACACATGGATTAATACTATTGGCTCAAGGGTTTGAATAATTTCCCTCCCTATTCCTTGTAGAACCATGCCCCATCTCTTTTGTTGCATTGCATAGCCGGTTGTGGGTATTTTTCATTAAAATTCGTATTTACATGATGTCTTATATACATTGTGCCCATCTCGCACAAGAACCATAGGCATCTATTTTAATTGCCGATACATAAACGCTAAATCAATGGTGGGGGCCTTGGCCTTGAGCTCCTCACCATGATTAAGTTACAATATTTACATCATTTACAAAGGGGGTCAAAATGGGGACGTGACACATCCCCCATCAACCAACATGAGGTACCAGCAATGCAGAAAGATTTGGAAGACCTCAGGTGAAATAGACTGACTCAATAAGGATGGCCGACATGCAATAGTCAAGAGATCTGAGGAGTGGCTGAAACTGGTTTCAGGACTTCCTTTGAACAAGAGCATGAGTAGATGGATAGACTCAGGCAGCATAGACTTGACATAAACTGTGCAATGCAGGAGGTATTACAAAGGGCTCCATAATGACTGGAAGCTTAACCAATCGATGGAGAAAACTGAGAAACAAGTACAGCTCCTAAGGCCCAACTATAGTCTCGAATCATAATGTACGGAGTGGAATGAATGCTCTGTTCAAAGGCGACACAACAGTTGCTAACAAGAAATAGTTACCATAATCCCGTCCAGCTTTTTGGAATATTTGATTTTTTTGGTCTTTTCATATTTGGGAAAAGCTTGAAAAAGAATAAAATTGCTTATAGTACAACAAGTGAGGGAACGAGTGTCAAATGGCTAGCAGACTAGTTCCAAGCAGTGGAACATACCTATGCTCAATGCAAGGAAGTGCGTGCAGGATGTGGACACTCGGGGGTATGTTCCCTCAGGGTCAAAAGGCATCAAATTGTGAAGGAAAAATATAAGCTCTGCAGGGCTCGACAGGGGAAAAATGCTCAGGAACCAGGCTAACAATTGAGT
Source organism: Larix kaempferi (assembly GCA_027924585.1). NCBI lineage: Eukaryota > Viridiplantae > Streptophyta > Pinopsida > Pinales > Pinaceae > Larix > Larix kaempferi. The sequence goes on from BSBM01000104.1 coordinate 4,749,658, forward strand.
AAGCGGGAGTCAGCACAAGGCTCAAGTAGCAAGCAGGATGATGCAATGCAATCACAACATGATATAACTGAGGGGATTCCATAAGGGAGATGGCCAGCATAAGACAAAGTAGAGTATGAGTCTTTATCGCAACGTCATGGCGTGACTACAAAGGACTCCCAATCCTAAGGACAAACAACGGCATGGGCACTAGAATGCATAAGGGGTTTCTAACTAGGGTACCCATGTTCGGAAAATCCCTACCGCCACATAACGACACTTCTATAGCAGTGTGAAGGTTCCGTGTCAGTTACGAAGTGGGTTCGCACCTAGGGTTTATGAAAATGGTCAATAGGTCAAATGCATAATGCATGCAAAAATGGCATCTAACCTATATGCCAGGTGTGAAATGTACCTGACGTAGGTGTGAAATGGTTCAGAACAACTCTCGCCGAGGAAATCTATTGAAAAAACACTACTCCATGACACGATATTAGTTCATAACGGCTCAAAATGGCAAAAGCTATAGAAAAGTGGGTCCAGAAAATTATAAATAATAATAAAATTTTCCAAATTACAATTCATTTGCACTATTCACCAATTTGGAGTTATTTGGGTAGTTTTCACCTGAAACTTCAAACGCCGATCCAGGGAGCTACAAGCGACCGTTCAACGAACCGTCCGGAGCAGGTTAGTGGTTACTCCCATACCTTTCATTTTAATGTTTTTATTTCAGTTTTGTTCGGTGGAATTTTTTGTTTGGCCAAGCCCTAGATGGTTTCGACGCTACCCGCGGGCTATAACTATGCGGGTCATGGGTAGGGCATGAAACGCGCAGTCAAAAAATAGACTACTCGCGGGTACCTGCCACTGTATACAAATTTTCCCGCGGGTATGGCTGTGAAGAAATTTTTAATCATGAAATTGACCAAAATTTACTTGTTTTGCACTCTAGGATGGTTCTAGAGTGGAGGGAAAGAGATCATGACCAGGTTGATGAGGCCATGCGCAATGATTTGCAAGCACAACAAGCATTACAAGCATGTGGTTTGTATAACTACTGGAGTATAGGGGGTTTAAGGGCCCAAAACCTATTACTCCGTCATCTAATAAACTATTGGGATGTGGATGCTCAACACTTCATCCTCAATGGGAAAACTCTGACACTGGAAGTAGAGGATATCTATTTCATTACCGGTTTGTACCGTAGAGGGTAGGTGACTAGTCTTCGGTCATGGATCGTGGGTTGTGGGATCACTGTGCAAGACTACATAGCGCGGTATTGTCCCACCAACACACGAGCAGTGGGAAGACAAGTGCCTGTCAATGCCATAACGGATATGAGTACAAAGATCATTGTGGCTACTCTAGTGCGGATCATGGGATCCAAAGCACTACATCAGGCATCCAGAACGGTGATGTTCTATGCATCACAATGCATGCAACCTACTATATTCAACTGGTGTACTACTCTGCTGGTGTCTATGAAGACACAATTGATGGAATGCAAAGAGGGGAAGGCCAAAAAATTTGGGTATGGTAGCATCCTCTACAGCTTCTTCTTTGAGAGGGTTCCGGGGCTTAGCCCGAGGGTGGATGTCCCTCCTCACAGTCTCCATGATCCATCCCTGACCCAATGGGCTGATATTCTGACACGACAGGGTGGTGGCTATCTGGCGTCACCATATACTGAGGAGTTCTTCCGCTGGTGGAACCGGAAGGTGATCGCTATAGAGGACTATCCCTATGAGGGGATAGACTTCAGACAGGACCGTGACATGTCGCTCCCACCAGGTGCAGCTTTCGGAGACATCGGTGAGTACTCTTTTGGTTTTGTGTTTATTAAATTTTTATGGATTTTTTTATTATAGATGAAATGCAAAAAATATTTTTGGTGGTAGTGTCATGTGCTAATGGGTGACTGTTTTCTCGCAGACAAAGGCCCAGTGAGACCCAAGAGTTTCCCGAGGCATGGTCATCGGGGTAGAGATGAGGTGGCAGCAGATGCTGCAACAGGGCACACACTTCAGACGTTGCGGTGCAACATATCACGGATGGTTGCCTGAGTACCACAGATAGAGGTAGCCCGACTACTTGAGGCCATGCAGCGCCAGGTAGTGGGTGTTCCTGGTGAGTGGGTGTGGCTACTCAAGCGGGTGGCCAATGCAATACAATACTTCTTGAGACACATCCCATCGAGGCGGCAGCTAGACCTCCTCGGAGGGAATAGATATCCCAGGGTCTCATTATTTTTGTATCGATATGTATATTTTTGAGGGCTACGATCTCCAGTTTTGTATGACACTCCCATTTTTTGACATATTTATATATATATACAACTTTGGTTCTTGGTTCTACTACATGGTGTATGTACAAATGTATGAATGTCTTTGTATTTATGTGTTTCATGATGAATGTGACAAATGCCGATCTAATACATAGTTAGCGTATGCATCAGATATATAATTATGACTTCTCGGAATTTGAATATATGTAATTGAAACAAAATGTCTCTCCAAGAGTCGTACCTTAAGGAAAATCTGTAGTAATGTAGGGTCTCATACACGGTATTGCCCATTCAGCTGAGACACAACTAGTTGTGAATCCAAGCGGACTTCTAAAGACTGGATGTCATGTGAAATAACATCCCGAAGTAGCTCAATAACGGCACTATACTCAACCACATTATTAGATGTAGGACCGAGACAAGCACCTCCTGAGGACACAACTAGGTGGTCAGGTGAGAAGATAACCCAGGAAGCAGAAGCAAGCTACTGCGTATGTCGGCTAGCACCATCCATGAAACCTAAGAACGTAGGAAATCCCATTGACATCTATCAATCAAATAGAGGCTAATCAGTAGACCCGACAACGGAAAGTCGACCTAAACTATGTACAGAAAAACTATACAATAGTGTACAAAAGTATCAGCTCGAACCCAAGGTTCAAGCATAATACCGCTTGAGGTAGAGCCCATTTCTAGGCTCCTTCAAGGCAACTCCCTCATAGTCTTCTAACTCATAAGCTCCTTTTTCTAGGACACGCTTCACAATGTAAGGACCATGCCACATGGGATTGAACTTGCCTGCCCCCAGGGGTTCTTTAGCTTGGTCATCCAAAAGTACCAAGTCACCTTCAACATATTGACGAGGATGGATAGACCTATCATATTGAACCTTGACACGATGCTTGTTAACATCAATAGCCATAGCGGCATCTTGATGGTGCTCGTCAAGTTGCTCAAGGTGCACTAAACGTTGCTCAATCTCTGTCGTATCAGGGAGGAGCTCTATGGCTATCTTGAGCGAAGGGATTTCGCATTCAATCGGTAAAAGTGACTCCACACCATGAACTAACTGGAATGGTGAGAACTCGGTGGCAGTCTTAACTGCGGTTCGATATGCCCACAAAATAGGATATAACATGATATGCCAATTGGTCTTGCTTTGTTGGATGGTATGTTGGAGAATGGTCTTCAAAGACTTATTTACTGCTTCAACCTGACCGTTCGCTTGAGGATAGTAGGAAGATGAGTGTTCCCGATGAAACCCAAGCTTGAGAGACAAATCCTCCATCATCTTGTTTTGAAAGTGACTGCCATGGTCAGTGACAATCTCTTTCGGGATACCAAACCGAGTGATAATCCAGTTGAACATGAAATGGGCTGGAGTAGCATCGCCGACTTTTACAGTAGGCATGGCCTCATCCCACTTGGAAAAATAATCCATGACCACGATAATATGGTGATTCCCCCCAGCCGAAGCTGGTTTTCAATCCATGAAATCTACCCCCCACTTAGTGAAGGGACGGATAGTGACGACCGGATGAAGGGGCGCTGGATGCGAGTGTATGTTCCAAGAAAACACTTGGCAAGGGTGACATCTCTTCATAGCGTTAATACAATCTTTACAGATAATAGGCCAAAAATAACCAGCTCGCATGATACGCTGGGCTGTAGCAAGCCTGGATAAGTGACCGCCACACGCCCCCGCATGGAAATCATTAAGTACCCGTTCCGCTTCTTCGTGAGTCAAGCAACGACGGAGAATTGAATCCTTTCCTCGGTGATATAAGGTGTCACCGACGATAGTATAATATTTAGCGTGATGTCTCACACGCCATCACTCATCTCATGAATAATGCGGAGGAAAATTCAGAATTTGGAGATATACAATGACATCCCCATACCAAGGGTCCTTGGACGAGATAAGGAATAAGTGTTCATCCACAAAGGAATCCTCATGAATGACATCCTCATCCAGCCGTGGAAGGTCCGACATAAGCTCCGTGAACACCAATGATTTCATCGATTTTGCCGAAGCAAAATTGAGATCGAATTCCTGAAGGATCACAATCCATTTATTATACTTACCCTCGATAAGGCATCGTGATAACACGAATTGAAATGGATTGATGTGAGCTAAAACGGTGGTTGTTCGAAGCAAAATGTAATGCCGTAACCGCTGGACTGCATGGACAGTCGCAAGTGCCAGCTTTTCTATGTGGCTGTACCTTAGCTCAGCGTCTACTAAATTTTGACTGAGATAATAGATAACATGCTCAATGAGCACATCATCTACCTGAACTAATACCATACCAATAGTCTCTTGAGACGCGGCCACATAAAGATTAAAATCTCGTGTAAAGTCCGGCGGACTAAGCACAGGGGCCGATACCAAAGATTTCTTAAGGGAATCGAAAGACTGCTGGGCTCGCTCATCCTAGATAAAAGGTGTGTCTTTCTTCAATAAGCGTGCGAAACCTTTAGTAATATTAGCATAGTTAGCTATAAACCAACGCAGAAAAGTAGCTCTCCCTTGGAGGCTCTGAAGTTGTAACAAATTACGCGGAGGAGGAAACTGAAGTATTGCCTCAACTTTGAGAGGATCGACTCTAATACCCTCGCGTGAAACTATGAATCCTAGAAGGTGACCCGTCCTAATAGCGAAGATGCATTTGTTTGGATTCAATCGAAGTTTGTAGTGGATACATCATTCGAGAATCATACGGAGGTGCTTGGGGTGGTCCACTCTCTTGTGAGAATGGTCAGCAAGATCATCCAAGAAAATTTCCATAATCATCTTAAGATCGTGAAAGGCATAGGTCATGGCTCGCTGAAAAGTAGCTCCGGTGTTTTTAAGGCCAAAGGGAATTTTCTGATATGCAAATGTTCCCCATGGACAAATAAATGCCGTCTTATGTTGGTCCACGGGTTTGATTTGAATCTGATTATAACCCGAGAAGCTGTCCATGAATAAAAAAATCTCACTCCCCGCACAAACATCCAATAGTTGATCAATGAATGGCATGGGGAAGTTGTCTTTCGGACATGCACGGTTAAAATCTCTGAAATCAGTGCATACACAAATCGTTCCCTGCTTCTTATCCACAGGAAGGGGGTTTGACACCCATTCAGTAAGGGGAACAGGGTAGATGAAACCAGCTTTGAGCAGTTTCTCCACCTATGCCTTAATAGAAGCTGCCTTCCTAGGGTTCACAGCATGTAAGCATTGTCGAACCGGTTTAGCATCAGGATACGTTATAATATCGCGTTCAACAATGCGGGGGTCTATTCTTGGCATCTCCTCATATGACTAGGCGAAAGCTTCCCGGAGTTCGGTAAACAAGTCAGTGTAAATAGCAATCTCCTCAGGAGTGCAATCGGCACCGTCATAAACGTTCTCTATCTTTCCGGGAGTGCGGGAGATGTTGATTGAAGTGGTTGGGGAAATATTGGCCATATTCCCCTCCGTAAAAACATCATGCGACTCCAAAAGAGCCACAGGGTGACCAACCATCTCAGCGAGAGTCATCCTAAAATCCTCTTGCTCTACGAGCTCGAGGTTGGGAAGGAAATAAGAGCGATGGTGCATATATTCCTAGGGCCTCTCACTACCACACATGGCCTCGAGGATAGCTTCATCAGATGGTAAAGTATCATTAAGGCAATCGTGGGAACAAGATGAGTTGGCTGCCCAAATTGGCAGCATAACGGGATCTTCTTTAACTGTCTAGGAAGAAGAGAGATCTGGATCTGCAGTGGTTTGTTGGATATGATCGTAAGAGAGCTCCACTACAGATAAAGGCATGGGCATCCTGACATGCGCAATGTCTCCAGACGTGGAACTCGTGGATGGTAAAGTTCACGGATCATCTAATAGGAGGCCCGGAATAACATATTATTCGAAGGAGGAGACGCATTGTCGATAACGGTTCCAATAAAATTCACAGGTGAAGAAATATTATAAATTCCCATCAATGAGGGGTACATTCCAACACCTATGTTCTCAGTTGCCAGCTGAGAATCAGAAACTTGTGGGACTACAGATCCCGTGGATGTTGCAGAAGGAGTGCCAACAAAATCCAGCTAATCGATCGTCACAATCTTGCCTTCATGGGGAAAGCAGATAACTCTAAATATAGTAGACGCGACATCCTTCATAGCATACATCCAGTTCTGACCCAGTAAAAGGTTGTAGTCGATGGGCGCATCAACCACCTCGACTTCAATAGGCATAGAATTACCTCCTAAGGAGACAACAAGGGAAGGGATAATTCCATGTGTCGTAAAAGATCTACCATCGAATGCAATGAGTGTAGTTCTAGATGCGAGTAGAGGAGGAGAGCCAAGATCTTTCCAACAAGCTAATGACATTACTGATGCGGAGGCACCTTCATCAACCATAGTTCGTTTGACGAATCTCTTAAGGAAAACCACCTGGATTTGAAAAGCCACGTGGTAAGGTAAGCGAGGCTGGACGTAAGTAGTATCGAACATGATAACACTAGGATTTCCCCCATCCTGAATTCCTAAGGCACTCAAAAGGGCATGCTTCTGAGAAGGACAGGCTTGCAAAACTTCAAGACCCGACATGGCACACAGAGTTTGGCCCAAATATTCTATGATGGAGTAGTTCCGGGCGGCTCGAGCATTGGGATTCTGCGTGGAGCACTTGAGAACACCTTTCGGTATTCGCGGCATAATGGAAGGATTCTCGATATGCAAGGAATTGTCAGGAGGAGGGGGAGGCTCATTCCCCAAATTCGGTTGTGGTGCACCATAATCGCGCTCACGAGTAGCAACACAAACCTCTGACTGAACCATATTCACACATCCATAACCACTAGTATTGGAAGAAGCCGTTTCCATTTCATTAGTACCATAACCAGTGGTGGGAGCATGCGAAGCCATGTTTTGATGATGAGGAAGGGGATCCTTCAACATAGCTGGGCTCTACTCCAAATGCTTCGATGTTTCTTCAATTCGAGGACATAAGTGAGTAAGATGATCCTCCCCACAAAGCTTGCAAGGGAATTTCACCTTACGCCTAGGTTTACGATCCTCGCCAATATTACCGCCTTCTTGAGGAGGGTTGGCATTCTCTTTACGAGGAGTATTGTGATTGCTATTGTTATTACTTCCATTGTTTCCACCCCTACGATTATTTCTCCCCTTTTTCTTACCACCAGGTTGCTGGTTACCCGACGATTTCATTGATTGCACATTGTGTACATCAGACAATGGAGTGGAAGTGGACAAGGTGTGAACCTGTCCGGGAGCAGACTAGTTTAGCGACAAATTTTTCATTTGATTAGCTACCAATTCTACAGGGCGAGTGCATGCAGACACCACAATGCCTTCGGCATGTGGTCCAGGAACTGACGTAGGCTCATGTCTTGTTCTCGGTGCATCAGGAATAATGTCATACAAAATGCCAGACTGAGAATAAAGTAGATCTAACTGTTGGACTTTCAAGATAGCTTGTTCCTCAGTCACAATGCCGGACATCGAAACATCCTTAGCAATGTATGGGAGTAGAGACTTGAGGAACCATTCCAACAGGAACTCTGGAGGAATGTTGGATTTCACTAATCTCTTCCGTCGACGCCACTCTTGAACGTGGTCAGAAATATGTGTGGCCTTATTCTGACGGGAGGTGGACAACAACTCAGTACCAGTATCATAACGAACTGGTAACTGGAAATGGTCTAAGGAAACCAAATCAATATCTTTGAATCCCCTATAGGTGTTTCCAGGAAACTCCACATACCACTTCGCGGTTGCCCCCGTGAGGGTGCGTTGAAATAGTCGTAATCGAATGGAACCATGATTCAAAGAGTTGGAGGAGCACCAAAGGTGAAACGTCGTGACATGATCTCCCAGGTCCTAACCACCTTTCCCCTCAAACTTCGGAATGTCCGAAGGGAGCTTTGTAGGGACCGGGGGCCAAGTAGGGTCGTGACACACCGGATCATTCGTGAGCTTTAAAAGATCTGGGAGATTCAAGCGTGCAAGGAATGGGAGCTGAGGCTGGAAAGCTTGATTATAAGCTCCCATAAAAGGTTGGTTAAACGGAATTGTGTTATAAGATGGACCAAAAGCTTGACCATGAGGATTAAACTGCTGATAATGAGGACCTGACGGACCATAAGCTTTCCCATGTCCATAAGGTTGATAACCTCCCCCTGCCTGACCCCATTTGAGAGTAAGCAGGTATATGCGCGTTTTGGGCACCATATTGGGGTGGTGGGTGATACTGGTGGCCAGCACCGACTGTGGTGTAGTAAGGTTTTCCACCATGAGTATGGGGCATGTATGTACTATTCATAGCGGGAACTGTGTTGTAATGATCGTAATGGTATGGTATGTTCCCACCCCCAGCATTAGGATTAGCTTGAGCAGTCGCGTGGTGACCAGAAGCATGAGAAGCATTCCCAACTCCAATATTGGTGTGACTAGTAGCAGGGTTGGTGGCGTGATGTCGATGTGGATAGGAAGTATTCCCACCCCCTACATTAGCATTACTAGTGGCGACAGTGGACACAAAAGTATGTGGTATGTGTCAACGCCCATGGTTGGGAGGAAAATAATCATGCACAAAAGTAGTCCTGGGTTGACGAGTAGCGACACATGTATTAGCTTGTGGATGGCGAGTTGTGTTTCGAACAACGTTTCGATTAGGTTGGGTATTCCTAGGAGGTGGTCATGTTCCAACATTAACATTGTTAGGAATCTGACCAGTGCCCATACTATGTGAGTGGGTGGACAACGTAGTGCCCCCAGCGAGGGTAGTGCCCCCAACGAGTATAGTATGGCTAACACTTTGACTAGTGCCAGCTTGACTACCAACCGTAGTGGATGGTTTGACAGTATTATGACTAGGCATACCAAAAGAGAGTGCAGTGGGGTTGATTGTAGTGTCATCATGTGACTTAGGAATCTCGTATCTATAATTACGTGGAAACGAAGGAATGAAAGGCTCGTCATGTTCTTCGTCCTCGGGTAAGTCAGGCATTCCATAAAGATAATTATCCGGATTCAAAGGATCAAACAGATCTCGATCAAGTGGATTGGGCCAAATAGAACCAAGTTGAGTCTTAGGTGGATCACCTACCCAATCCTCACGAGGAGTATGGGGATCAGAAGTATGGTCGACTCTATCCGAAGGAGTCGAAGGTTTCTCCTCGGTATCGGGATGTTCAGCCATGAACTCTTCGACGTAAGTCACGTAAGAATCCAAATATTTGGAGGGAGCCATCCGACGTCCTCTAGTAACACGGCGTGAAAGCTCGAGTGGCTTTAAACCAGCCAAATGACGGGACCAACGGAGATCAGGGCTCTACGCCATGATATCTCCGGAGAGAATATGTAATCAAAACGTCCCCTAAAGGCCAACTATCGATAAAAAACAATAAATCAAAAGCACACACCTAGAGAAACTACAGCCAAGAGCAGACAACAGAGAGGCTAAATGAGCTCCCGACACTAGAGCCGGTATGTCTCGCCTAGGAGAGGCTTGAGACTCCCAAACTATATCCGGAGGTAACAGAATCAGTTATAGAGACACCTAGGCTTCACTGCGTGTACAGGGTCAAGTCCACTGCACAAACACAACTGTGCTGTCCAATCCCTATCTGACTCAGGACACAAACAGCATAACCACTGCAAGTACCCTGTGCGATACCTAGGTAAGGAAACTATGGTCACCGCAATATAACCAATGCTTAGGGGGACAGTCGCAGGTGGGATCTGTCGTATGGGCATGGTAGCTAAGCCCAAAGAACAAGAGGACGAACCTCCAGTACCCCCAGATACGAACAAATCCTGGATATATCTCCCACGTTCAGCCGATATCAGAGGGATATCTCCTCAACCAACCTCCCGTGACCTCGTGCTTAACTCTGGATTGAGTAGAGCTTCCTGAGAACACTGATCTATACCATGGATTCCTCCACTCCCTGGTCAGACACCTAATGTTTCGTCTAGTAGTCTTGGATTATTAACTCTCAATGATCTATTTCAAGACTCTAAACTTATGCTAGTTGGTGTACCCTATAAATAAAATCAGTCTAATCAAATTTTAAGATTAAGAGTTAATTTTAGTGGCTGTGGTTACTCAAGGGATATGATCGTGAAACTAGTGATGTGTAGACTCAATAGTATGCAAAATCGTCCAATCCTAGACTCATCTATCCAATAAAACAATGTCACTAATATGCAAAATCAACCAACAATTCCGAAATAAAGATGCAATATTTTATCTTTTCAATGCACAAGAAGAACCTAAAATGAAGGCAACAAGCACTCAATGCAAGATGCAGTACATGAAAGTAAAATATTTTTGTATTTTCACTTATAAACAAGAAGGAAAATGCAAAAAACTAGATGTATATTTTTGTATTTTTTCAATATAAATGGAATGAAAAATGCAAGCAAAATCCTACTATTCAGTCACAGAAGTGTCGAGAAGATCACTAAGACAACCTAGCAGATCCTAAATAGCAAGACTCAGCCAAAGGAAAGAGCTCAAAAGGAAAAACCAAGAGGTTAAAACCAAAGATTGGTAAAAAACCAAGAAGGCTCAACCAAGAGAAATGCAGAGTTCTGGTCACAACCAAGGCATGAAACAATCAAGAAAGAGGTCAACAAAGACTCATGAATCACCAAAGCCAACCCAACAACAACCAATAGTCATAAACCAACAAAAGTCAGAGTTACACGCTACTATCGAAGGAATACCTGCAGGTACCCGCGAGCACTAGAGTAAACAGAGGCGGGTAGACGCGGGCAGAACTAAGCTAGCCCGCGAGTGAGGAAAGGAAAATGGGCAAATAAAGAGTCTAGAGGCTCAGAAAAAGCAAGTTTTCTATGGTGTATCTTAATGGCCAATCAGTGACACAGAGCTTCGATAAACAACAACTCTAATTAAGGACTAATGCTCAAAAAATTTCCCAAACACAGATGTTTTCCCCAGCGGAGTCGCCATTTCTGTATTGGAGAAAACTCACTATGGCTTGGGAATACCACAACAGATAGATGACTACTAGAAATCAACTCAATTCTCAAAAAAATTCTATTATAAATGATAATGTTAAGATAATGGAGAAATATAACCAACCTCGATCCAAACGTTTGATGTAGATCCTCGTTGGAGCTTTCAATCTGTGCACTTGAAATTAGTCTTGACAGCCAATGTCCAACAAGTACATATAATATATAAATGACATTAACATTATCAATAACAATGGTCCATAATATCATAAGCAAATGTAACCCAATGTATAGTAAATGACATTCACACCATGAATGGACGAGAATATGAGTATTTCTATTAATGAACAAGAAGAAGTACAAAGTGATACGACCTCTTGCCGACAACCAATCTAAACCAAGATCTAGATCAATCCACTTGTGCCTCCACCACTTCAATCCTCCATGAATGGCAAACTCAAACTAGAAAGGAGTTTGGAACGTGAACATAAATGGTTCACAACTACAAGGATCAATGAGTGTAGACTCAAGATAGGGCAAAAATCCACTAGAGTTCTCTTGCTATTCTCTTCTTCCTCCCGTCCATATGCCATATGTGCTCAATATATGTTAAGATTATTCTAATTTTACTAGAAAAATCATTGAAAGAAACATAATCACAAGATAGACAAAGATATTACCCTGGGAAACCCTCATGGCGTAGAAAACCCAGCAAAGCTTTCCTCAATAAGATGATCAACCAAAATACAAGATGTGGTCCAAGACTTGACCTCCTTATTCTCTACCTCCTATGCAGACCTCTCAAACACAAGTGCGCTACTTTCTGAGTTGAGCAAGTGTGTCAAATGAGGAGCTCTCCTCCTCTACTTATACTGATTCCCAACTGACCAAAATCCCTAATGGGGCCGACCTCTCATAGTGAAGTCTAATAACCCCTAAATAATAAACTCAAGGTCGACCCCCACATGGTGGGTCTAATAACCCTGGTTACCACAATTCATCGGAGGAATAAAAATCTTCGGATACATAATAGAATTACCTCGGAGGGATGAAACATCTCCGGAATAATAAAGTACAAATATAATATTCTTAGAAGTTACAATATTCAACACTCCCCCTCAACGAGAAGGATATTATAACAACATCTGCAGGAGAAAGGAGTCATAGACTACATCATACATGATACATCTGTAAATCATCGGAAGCTTTCTTCAATACATCATCATCACTAACTCAACCAGTTACTGGAACATCAACATCATCGTCATCGTCATTGTACGATCATCAACATCGTCATCACACAATCATCAACATCGTCATCGCACGATCATCAACATCGTCATCACACGATCATCAGCATCGTCATCACATGATCATCGTCATCACACAATCATCAACATCGTCATCACACGATCATCAGTATCATCATCACATGATCATCTTACAGGATGATCAATCTCGATCTCTTTAGGACATAGGTCCATGGATGATACAATCCAAATCACATATATTTTGAACCAAGGTCCAGGGACGATACAGTCCTATCAACTCTAGTGATCCTTCCTTTCAGAATTACGGGATCTACGGTCTAAGGAAGATTAATCCCACACCATTCATTTAGGACTATGTCCAAGGATGATTTAATCCACACCATTCATTTAGGACTATGTCCAAGGATGATTTAATCCACACCATACATTTAGGACTATGTCCAAGGATGATTTAATCCACACATGTCCATCAAGGACTTCATTCTCGGAGACCATATGTCTACGGATCAATTCAAGGGACCGAAGTCCGAGGACGATACAATCCTCACATGTCCACTAAGGACTTCATTCTTGAAGACATATGTCTACGACTCACTTTAGGACTGAAGTCCAGGGATGATCCAATCCCCACATGTCCACTAAGGACTTCATTCTCGGAGACATATGTCTATGGCTCACTTTAGGACTGAAGTCCAGGGATGATCCAATCCCCACATGTATCCTGATCAATACATCAATATAAAAACAAGTATCCTCATCAATACATGTACACATATGTATCCTCATCAATTCATCAATATAAGAACATATATCATTATCATTAAAGCATGTATTTGCATCAATACATATATCATCAAAGCATGTATCCTCATCAATACATATATCATTAAAACAAGTATCCTCACCAATACAAGTACATATATCATCAAAACATGTATCCTCATCAATACATCAATATAAAAACAAGTAGTGTAAGTATTCTAAGTATAAGTGTCCTAAATCTAAGTAATCTAAGCATACATAAATATCTAGGTGTAGTAAACAGGTATCCTCATCATCGACCTAGCTGTCGATGAGGGAAATCTCATCATCAATGACTATATCACTCCCCCTTTCGAGGAGGGTCCTTTTGAACTACACCAAGCGTGTCTCGGAAGTATTCAAATTTTACTCGAGACAGAGGTTTGGTCAATATATCAGCAATCTGTTCCTCAGTGCTCACATACTCGAGCTTAATAGCTCCTCTCTGCACCATATCTCGTATGTAGAAATATCGGATCTCTATGTGTTTTGACTTATCATGGAATACTGTATTTTCTGTCATCTTAATACAACTTTGATTGTCACACATGATCACAGTGGGATAGATTTCTAAGTCAAACACTCCAGATAATAGCTTCCGAAGCCACACTGCTTCACAACTGGCAGAGCAGACAACTATATATTCTGGTTCAACAGTACTGAGAGCCACACTAGATTGTTTCTTGCTGAACCATGAGATCATGGCAGATCCAAGACCATAACATCCACCTGATGTACTCTTTCTGTCTGAGACACTTCCTGCCCAATCAGAATCTGAGTAACCATCTAATCCGAGTTCATGATTTCCAAGATAATATAGACCAAAATATAATGTACCTTTTAGATACCTCATTACATGCTTTGAATCTATTAAGTGTGTGAGTATTTTGATCACAGAAGATCTAGGAGCTATGGAGAACCTCACAAAATCGAATTAATTTGCAAAACCAGTGGAAAAACTTGAAAAAGGAGATAATTTTACACACAATGTGAGCTTAATATTTTCATTAATTGACTGTCTAACATGTGAAAATGTTAGTAACAGGTTTTTATTACATCCATGAGAAATTCGAGAGCATTAGTGAGCTCAAGATGAGTGTACAAGTCAAAATTGCCAAATGGGCCTCAATCCCCCCTAGGTGGGTCCAACTCAATCCCAATCATCCCAAACAGTCATGAATTCAGGTGTGAAGGTGGCTGAAGCATGTTGGGTCATTAATGAGGCCAAGGGAGGCGTGGGTGAGCAAGTAGAGGAGTTTGGGGGGACCAAGGGAGCAATAAATGCTCCAAATCTAGCCAAAATTGGGCAAAATCCACCCTAGCGCCCCTAGTCAACTGAAATTCGCCAAATCAAGGAGAGAGGGTGCTCCAGCAATTAATGAGGGCGCACTTGTGGAAAAAACAAGAGGTTGGGTGAACTGGTTTGCTTGGAAGTGGGTGTGAACACTCTCAAAAGTGGGTATTTGACCAATTAAAGTCACCTAGTCCAAACTATGGTGTAATTAAGCACATGAGCAATAAAAATTGACTATGGTTATGGACTATCGTACTAAGTGTGGATTACTGTTCTAACACCCCCTCTTAACCAAAACTTAGTACAACTCATGAAAATAAGTGGGAGGCCTTGGCAACAAAGGCTCAAGTCACCTCATTACAAACAGAAATTTTTATTTGTCCATATGAACCGAGGACAAGAAGTAAAACCACATGGGATAAAAAATTCCCTCTAAAATGGACATGGGGCTGAACCTGCAATTAAATTGCAGCAATCACCATCCATCACTCACTCCAAGCAAATCTCTCAAGTGAGTGAAGGTCTTCTCAGTAAAGCACTTGGTGAAAATATCTGCAGTTTGCTCGGTGGATGGGCAATACTGCAAGGAAATCACCCTATCATGCACCAAGCCCCGAATGTAGTGCATGTGGATTTCAATGTGCTTTGTTCTTTTCCTCTGTACTGGATCAGTAGATATCCTGATGGCACTTTGATTATCCACCCAAATATTGGTTGGAGAATCAATAGCAACACCAAACTCTCGAAGAATGCCTTGCAACCAAACACACTGTGTGGCTGCGTTCACTGCTGCCCTGTACTCGGCCTCTGCTAATGAAAGAGAAATGGTATGTTGTTTCCTACTTGACCAGCAAATGGGACCTTCAGCAAACATAAACACAAAACCTGAAGTGGACTTTCTATCGATGGGATCTCCAGCCCAATCGGAATCAGAAAATCCAGTTAGTTGTAGTGAAGAACCAACTGCATAGTGTACCCCAAAGCTCTTTGTTCCTTGGACATATTGAAGGATCCTTTTGGCTTCCTTCCAATGGATCTCATGTGGCTACTGCATATACCTTGCTACAGCACTTACAGCATAAGACAAATCAGGTCTTGTATGTGTAAGATACAGCAAACTTCCAACTAGCTGCCTGTAGAGTGTGCAATCCACCAATGGAGAGTCTTCAAATTCACCTAGTTTTATGCCTGAAAGGAATGGGCACTTGGATGCCTTACATTCAGCCATTTTAAACTTGAATAACAGGTCTGAAGCATACTTAGGTTGACTCAGCAATATACCTCTCTCATATTGCTCAATTTCCAAACCCAAAAATTGCCTTAGCAATCCTAGGTCGCTCATGGCAAATTCACTGTGCAAAGAAGCTTTTATTGAGACAATTTGTTTGTTGCAGCTCCCTGTAATTAAAAGATCATCAACATACAGTACAATGACCTGCAAATTATCATCACATTTCTGCAAATAAACATTTGGATTAGACTTGCATCGATAGAAACCAATTGAGAGCAAAAAAGCATCCATTTTGGCATACCAAGCCCTGGGGGCTTGCTTGAGTCCATAGAGTGACTTCTTCAACCTGCAAACTAGTGTGGGATCCTCTTGGAATCCTTCAGGTTGCTGCATATATATTTCTTCCTGTAGCTCACCATAAAAGAATGCACTTTTAACATCCATGCGGTGAACTTCCCAACCCTTACTAGCTGCCATGGCTAGAGCTAGTCTAATTGAGTCCATCTTTGCAAACGGTGCAAAGGTCTCTGTATAATCCACACCATTGATTTGTGAGTAGCCCTTAGCCACTAACCTAGCCTTGTACTTCAGATCAGAACCATCAGCAACAGGTTTGGTTCGAAAAATCCACTTACATTGCACAAGTTTCCTCTTGGGGGGAAGAGGCACCAAATCCCATGTTTTGTTCTCTTGGAGAGATTGGAATTGTTCTTGCATTGATGCTCTCCACCTTGGATCATGATGAGATTCCTGATATGATGTTGGATCAGATCCAATCATCATATAACAGTGATCAGCAAGTTCACTTTCATTTGCAAAGGAAGCATTGAATGTTTGAGATCTAGTCTTCCTAGGCTCTTGGGGATTGCCTGCCAATTCACCTGCAGCTTGTATGATTTTTTCATCCCACTTGGGCCTTGATGGTGACTCATGTAAAGCAATGTCATCTTCAGCCATGTCATCTTCAGCAATATCAGAAAAATCAGAAGTGGAATCATCACTAATTTCATTGAGGTGTGGAGGAGAAGAGCTTTCCCCCGGTGCAAGCTCAAAATATGGAATTGGTTCTTCTTTGAATTGCACACTTCTCTCAATGAAATTTTTGAGTGTGGATGTGTCAAAGAGATTATATCCATTTGTGTCTTCACCATATACAACCATGATACATTCTCTGCTCTGTGGCTCCAAAGCCTTCCTCTTTTCTGATGGAATTCGAGCCCATGCTCTAGACCCAAAAATCCTGAAATTTGACACATTTGGTTTTTGGCCAAACCATGCCTCATAGGGGGTTTTTCCTTTGACTGATTTGTGAAAGGCTCTATTCTGAATATGAGCAGCACAATTGATGGCTTCAGCCCATAGCTTAGGGCTTAGATCCCTAGCTTCAATCATGCAAGTGGCCATCTCTTTGAGAGATCTATTTTTCCTCTCTGCCACACCATTTTGCTGAGGTGTGTAGGGGATTGAATGTTGCATTTGGATGCCACATTCCTCACAAAGATGATGAATGTTATTATTCACATACTCCTTTCCATTATCAGTCCTAAGTATCTTTATCTTATTACCACTATGATTCTCCACTAAGGCCTTCCAAATCTTCAATTTCTCAAACACTTCTGACTTCAATTTAAGGAAGTAAACCCAGCAGAATCGAGAGTAGTCATCTATGAATGTGAGTACATACCTTGATCCACCATATGATGGAGTGGGAAGAGGACCAATGAGGTTTGAATGTATAAATCCAAGTGGTTGAGTGGCTCTCCTTTCCATTCCCTTCTCATAGCTGCGCTCAGGATGCTTTCCAACTACACAACCAATGCATGCACCATTTGAAGATCTGATTTCTGGAAGCCCTTCCACCATCTCGTCCTTGTGCAGTGTCTGGAGATATTTGTAGTTCATGTGGCCAAATATTTCATGCCACAACTTGGAGGTTTCGTTGGCATGAGAGACAAGAGCATGGTCACTAGAGTGTGGAATGAAATTGGAGAATTTGTACATTCTCTCTTCATGATTAGCATACCCCACTACCACAACTTGATTTGAAGAAATTTCTGAGATTTCTACCAAATATGGAGTAAATGTTACTCTCTTGGCTTCTCCTGTATGGGTCATTTGATAAACTGATAGCAAATTTGCAGCCAATGAAGGTACATAGAGCACATCACTGAAATAGCCATGCTCCATGTCAATCCTACCAATCCCCTTGGTCTGGATTTCTGAATCATCTCCCATCCGAACTGTTGGGCCGGCATTCGAATGCATAGAAGAGAAGATCTCTCTGGATGAAACCATATGTCTGGAAGCTCCTGAATCAATGATAAAGGATGAGGGATTCGAAATACCTGCTACCAAAGCATGACATTTCTCCTTATTGTCAGGATTTGAGGTGCTCTCTTTCTTCCTTGCGCCCTCAGGGACTGGGATGTTGTTCTTCTCCAGCAGCTGCGCCATTGAGTCAATGGTTTTCTTCATGCATGAGCTCTCTGGATTCCATCCCCTATGACAATAGGTACATTTGGTCTTCTCCTTTCCCTTCTTGTCCTTCTCCTTTGACAGATTCGAACCTCCATCTGCAGACTTGGTCTTTTCAAACTTCCTCTTCTCTAGCTGCTTTGAATTCTTGGCTTTCTGCTTGCCTTTGTTGGCATTTGAAACACCCATTGCCAGTGGTTGGTCCTTTGATTTTATGGTGCCCATCTGAACTAGTTTGTCCTGCTCCTGAGTGAGACACTCCATGAAGGTAGCTAGTGATGGCATTTGCCAATTTCGAAGGGTCATTTTGGCTGAGTGAAATGTGCTAACAAATACAGAGAATTCTGGGCCTAGCTTCGAAAGGATGGACAGAATTAGTTGTTCCTCCTTCTTAACAATTCCACATTGTTGCAGTTGAAGCACTAGTGACTTGAACTTCGTGAAGAACTCCTGGATGGTTTCAAAATGAGCTGGGCTCAAGCTAATGAGCTCGTTTTCAAGCTGGTGGCCTCTCAGTTCATCAGTTTTCCCAAAGAGTGATTCTAGCTTCACCCATACTTCGTTGGGGGTTGTCAAATTGTCTGTATGAAACAAGAGTTCCCTCGAAATGCTCACCCATAGCAATCCATAAGCTTCATCAAGTCGATTGTAGTACTTTGCTTTCTCCACAGCAGAATTTGGCTCCACTTCTGTGCCCATGGTTACTCTATAGAGACCCTTAGATCTCAGCTTGATAACCATCTCAGCCTTCCAATCGAAAAAATTGAAGGGTGTGAGCAACATTTGGTTTTCTTCCATGACTGCTGCGTTAATGGTGAGAAAACTACTGAAACACCTGCAAAAAACACTCAATTTTTATCTGGAAATCCTCTCTAGAATGCAGTTCAATGCTCAATATTGACCTGTAACTCACTAAATCCATGATGGCTCTGATACCATGTGAGTATTTTTATCACAGAAGATCTAGGAGCTATGGAGAACCTCACAAAATCTAATTAATTTGCAAAACCAGTGGAAAAACTTGAAAAAGGAGATAATTTTACACACAATGTGAGCTTAATCTTTTCATTAACTGACTGTCTAACATGTGAAAATGTTAGTAACAGGTTTTTATTACATCCATGATAAATTCAAGAGCATTAGTGAGCTCAAGATGAGTGTACAAGTAAAAATTGCCAAATGGGCCTCAATCCCCCCTAGGTGGGTCCAACTCAATCCCAATCATCCCAAACAGTCACTAATTCAGGTGTGAAGGTGGCTGAAGCATTCTGGGTCATTAATAAGGCCAAGGAAGGCATGTGTGAGCAAGTAGAGGAGTTTGGGGGGACCAAGGGAGCAATAAATGCTCCAAATCTAGCCAAAATTGGGCAAAATCCACCCTAGTGCCCCTAGTCAACTGAAATTCCCCAAATCAAGGAGAGAGGGTGCTCTAGCAATTAATGAGGGCGCACTTGTGGACAAAATATGAGGTTGGGTGAACTGGTTTGCTTGGAAGTGGGTGTGAACACTCTCAAAAGTGGGTATTTGACCAATTAAAGTCACCTAGTCCAAACTATGGTGTAATTAAGCACATGAGCAATAAAAATTGACTATGGTTATGGACTATGGTACTAAGTGTGGATTACTGTTCTAACACCCCCTCTTAACCAGAACTTAGTACAACTCATGAAAATAAGTGGGAGGCCTTGGCAACAAAGGCTCAAGTCACCTCATTACAAACAGAAATTTTTATTTGTCCATATGAACCGAGGACAAGAAGTAAAACCACATGGGATAAAAACTTCCCTCTAAAATGGACATGGGGATGAACCTGCAATTAAATTGCAGCAATCACCATCCATCACTCACTCCAAGCAAAGCTCTCAAGTGAGTGAAGGTCTTCTCAGTAAAGCACTTGGTGAAAATATCTGCAGTTTGCTCGGTGGATGGGCAATACTGCAAGGAAATCACCTATCATGCACCAAGCCCCGAATGTAGTGCATGTGGATTTCAATGTGATTTGTTCTTTTCCTCTGTATTGGATCAGTAGATATCTTGATTGTCACTTTGATTATCCACCCAAATATTGGTTGGAGAATCAATAGCAACACCAAACTCCCGAAGAATGCCTTGCAACCAAACACACTGTGTGGCTGCGTTCACTGCTGCCCTGTACTCGGCCTCTGCTGATGAAAGAGAAATGGTATGCTGTTTCTTACTTGACCAGAAAATGGGACCTTCAGCAAACATAAACACAAAACCTGAACTGGACTTTCTATCGATGGGATCTCCAGCCCAATCAGAATCAAAAAATCCAGCTAGTTGTAGTGAAGAACCAGCTGCATAGTGTACCCCAAAGCTCTTTGTTCCTTGGACATATTGAAGGATCCTTTTGGCTTCCTTCCAATGGATCTCATGTGGCTGCTGAATATACCTTGCTACAGTACTTACAGCATAAGACAAACCAGGTCTTGTATGTTTAAGATACAACAAACTTCCAACTAGCTGCCTGTAGAGTGTGCAATCCACCAATGGAGAGTCTTCAAATTCACCTAGTTTTATGCCTGAAAGGAATGGGAACTTAGCTGCCTTACATTCAGCCATTTTAAACTTGAATAATAGGTCTGAAGCATACTTAGGTTGACTCAGCAATATACCTCTCTCAGATTGCTCAATTTCCAAACCCAAAAATTGCCTTAGCAATCCTAGGTCGCTCATGGCAAATTCACTCTGCAAAGAAGCTTTTATTGAGCCAATTTGTTTGTTGCAGCTCCTTGTAATTAAAATATCATCAACATACAATACAATGACCTACAAATTATAGTCACATTTCTGCAAATAAACATTTGGATCAGACTTGCATCGACATAAACCAATTGAGAGCAAAAAAGCATCCATTTTGGCATACCAAGCCCTGGGGGCTTGCTTGAGTCCATAGAGTGACTTCTTCAACCTACAAACTAGTGTGGGATCCTCTTGGAATCCTTCAGGTTTCTGCATATATATCTCTTCCTGTAGCTCTCCATGCAAGAATGCACTTTTAACATCCATGTGGTGAACTTCCCAACCCTTACTAGCTGCCATGGCTAGAGCTAGTCTAATTGAGTCCATCTTTGCAACCGGTGCAAAGGTCTCTGTATAATCCACACCATGGATTTGTGAGTAGCCCTTAGCCACTAACCTAGCCTTGTACTTCAGATCAGAACCATCAGCAACAGGTTTGGTTTGAAAAATCCACTTACATTGCACAAGTTTCCTCTTGGGGGGAAGAGGCACCAAATCCCATGTTTTGTTCTCTTGGAGAGATTGGAATTGTTCTTGCATTGCTGCTCTCCACCTTGGATCATGATGAGCTTCCTGATATGATGTTGGATCAGATCCAATCATCATATAATAGTGATCAACAAGTTCACTTTCATTTGCAAAGGAAGCATTGATTGTTTGAGATCTAGTCTTCCTAGGCTCATGGGGATTGCCTGCCAATTCACCTGCAGCTTGTATGATTTTTTCATCCCACTTGGGCCTTGATGGTGACTCATGTACAGCAATGTCATCTTCAGCCATTTCATCTTCAGCAATATCAGAAAAATCAGAAGTGGAATCATCACTAATTTCATTGAGGTGTGGAGGAGAAGAGCTTTCCCCCGGTGCAAGCTCAAAATATGGAATTGGTTCTTCTTCGAATTGCAAACTTCTCTCAATGAAATTTTTGAGTGTGGATGTGTCAAAGAGATTATATCCCTTTTTGTCTTCACCATATCCAACCATGATACATTCTCTGCTCTGTGGCTCCAAAGCCTTCCTCTTTTCTGATGGAATTCGAGCCCATGCTCTAGACCCAAAAATCCTGAAATTTGACACATTTGGTTTTTGGCCAAACCATGCCTCATAGGGGGTTTTTCCTTTGACTGATTTGTTAAAGGATATGTTCTGAATATGAGTAGCACAATTGATGGCTTCAGCCCATAGCTTAGGGCTTAGATCCCTAGCTTCAATCATGCAAGTGGCCATCTCTTTGAGAGATCTATTTTTCCTCTCTGCCACACCATTTTGGTAAGGTGTGTAGGGGATTGAATGTTGCATTTGGATGCCACATTCCTCACAAAGATGCTGAATGTTATTATTCACATACTCCTTTCCATTATTAGTCCTAAGGATCTTTATCTTATGACCACTATGATTCTCCACTAAGGCCTTCCAAATCTTTAATTTCTCAAACACTTCTGACTTCAATTTAAGGAAGTAAACCCAACAGAATCGAGAGTAGTCATCTATGAATGTGAGTACATACCTTGATCCACCATATGATGGAGTGGGAAGAGGAACAATGAGGTCTGAATGTACCAATCCAAGTGGTTGAGTGGCTCTCCTTGCCATTCCCTTCTCATAGCTGCGCTCAGGATGCTTTCCAACTACACAACCAATGCATGCACCATTTGAAGATCTGATTTCTGGAAGCCCTTCCACCATCTCGTCCTTGTGCAGTGTCTGGAGATATTTGTAGTTCATGTGGCCAAATATTTCATGCCACAACTTGGAGGTTTCATTGGCATGAGAGACAAGAGCATGGTCACTAGAGTGTGGAATGAAATTGGAGAATTTGTACATTCTCTTTTCATGATCAACCTACCCCACTGCCACAACTTGATTTGAAGAAATTTCTGAGATTTCTACCAAATATGGAGTAAATGTTACTCTCTTGGCTTCTCCTGTATGGGTCATTTGATAAACTGATAGCAAATTTGCAGCCAATGAAGGTACATAGAGCACATCACTGAAATAGCCATGCTCCATGTCAATCCTACCAATCCCCTTGGTCTGGATTTCTGAATCATCTCCCATTCGAACTGTTGGGACAGCATTCGAATGCATAGAAGAGAAGAGCTCTCTGGATGAAACCATATGTCTGGAAGCTCCTAAATCAATGATAAAGGATGAGGGATTTGAAATACCTGCTACCAAAGCATGACATTTCTCCTTATTGTCAGCATTTGAGATGCTCTCTTTCTTCCTTGCGCCCTCAGGGACTGGGATGTTGTTCTTCTCCAGCAGCTGCGCCATTGAGTCAATGGTTTTCTTCATGCATGAGCTCTCTGGATTCCATCCCCTATGACAATAGGTGCATTTGGTCTTCTCCTTTCCCTTTTTGTCCTTCTCCTTTGACAGATTCGAACCTCCATCTGCAGACTTGGTCTTTTCAAACTTCCTCCTCTCTAGCTGCTTTGAATTCTTGGCTTTCTGCTTGCCTTTGTTGGCATTTGAAACACCCATTGCCAGTGCTTGGTCCTTTGATTTTATGTTTCCCATCTGAACTAGTTTTTCCTGCTCCCGAGTGAGACACTCCATGCAGGTAGCTAGTGATGGCATTTGCCAATTTCGAAGGGTCATTTTGGCTAAGTGAAATGTGCTAACAAATACAGAGAATTCTGGGCCTAGCTTCGAAAGGATGGATAGAATCAGTTGTTCCTCCTTCTTAAAAATTCCACATTGTTGCAGTTGAAGCACTAGTGACTTGAACTTCATGAAGAACTCCTGGATGGTTTCAAAATGGGCTGGGCTCAAGCTAATGAGCTCGTTTTCAAGCTGGTGGCCTCTCAGTTCATCAGTTTTCCCAAAGAGTGATTCTAGCTTCACCCATACTTCGTTGGGGGTTGTCAAATTGTCTGTATGAAACAAGAGTTCCCTCGAAATGCTCACCCATAGCAATCCATAAGCTTCATCAAGTCGATTGTAGTACTTTGCTTTCTCCACAGCAGAATTTGGCTCCACTTCTGTGCCCATGGTTACTCTATAGAGACCCTTAGATCTCAGCTTGATAACCATCTCAGCCTTCCAATCAAAAAAATTCAAGGGTGTGAGCAAAATTTGGTTTTCTTCCATGACTATTGCGTTAATGGTGAGAAAACTACTGAAACACCTGCAAAAAACACTCAATTTTTATCTGGAAATCCTCTCTAGAATGCAGTTCAATGCTCAATATTGACCTGCAAGTCACTAACTCCAGGATGGCTTTGATACCATGTGAGTATTTTGATCACAGAAGATCTAGGAGCTATGGAGAACCTCACAAAATCAAATTAATTTGCAAAACCAGTGGAAAAACTTGAAAAAGGAGATAATTTTACACACACTGTGAGATTAATCTTTTCATTAACTGACTGTCTAACATGTGAAAATGTTAGTAACAGGTTTTTATTACATCCATGAGAAATTCGAGAGCATTAGTGAGCTCAAGATGAGTGTACAAGTCAAAATTGCCAAATGGGCCTCAATCCCCCCTAGGTGGGTCCAACTCAATCCCAATCATCCCAAACAGTCACTAATTCAGGTGTGAAGGTGGATGAAGCATGATGGGTCATTAATGAGGCCAAGGAAAGCGTGGGTGAGCAAGTAGAGGAGTTTGGGGGGACCAAGGGAGCAATAAATGCTCCAAATCTAGCCAAAATTGCGCAAAATCCACCCTAGCGCCACTAGTCAACTGAAATTCCCCAAATCAAGGAGAGAGGGAGCTCCAACAATTAATGAGGGTGCACTTGTGGACAAAACAGGAGGTTGGATGAACTGGTTTGCTTGGAAGTGGGTGTGAACACTCTCTGTAACGTCCCCAGCTTAACCCTATTGCATTAATATTGTAAATGATGTAAATATTGTCATTTAGTCATGGCGAGGAGCTCAAGGCCAAGGCCCCACCACTGACTTATCGTTTTATGTATCGGCAATTAGAATAGATGCATATGGTTCTTGTGCTAGCAGTGCACAATGTAAAATCGGACACCATGTAAATATGCAATTTTAATGAAAAAACCCACAACCAGCTACGCAATGCAACAAAAGAGATGGGGGCATGATCTTTACAAGGAAGAGGGAGGGAAAATAACCGAACCCTTGAGCCAATGGTTTTAATCCATGTGTCAATGAGAAAGCCCGTGAACTCTCAACTACCCGTTTGGTCTCATGCACCCAATCATTTAATTCTTCCAAGAATTGGTTGAGACAATAAATGCCTTGGGATGGGAGAGGTATGGCTATCAATTTTCGTGCATGGGCAAGCCCTCAACTTGGGAAATCGTGTTTTTTGCTTGTTGGGCAAGAAAACCCCCACGAAATTGGCCCAAAAGCCATTCTTCACCCATGCCATTCTTCCCCTCACGCAGTTTGAGCTCCCTGAAGTTTATCCTCACGTTTTTTGGCCATAACCATGCGTTTTTCCATGCCCAGAAACTCGTTTTGGTATTTTGGAGCAGCTGGGGAAGGAGGGATACGATTTTGGACTGAGGGAGAGGTTGTTTTTGCCCTTGGGGCGTTTTTCTGAAATGGGTTGCTCGCCTAGTCGATTTTTTTTCTAGTGGCCAATTCGTTTTGAGTCCACCCACATTTTTCTGGAATTGGTAGAAACCCACTGTTGGGAACTTCACCGTATAGGCGTTTTTCTCATGCCCAACACTTATGCTTTTGATGATGCATGCACCCATCTCTTAACAGCCTGAGAAATCCAATTGCTGATTGGCTTGGCTGAGTTTGATATACCTTTGGCTATGTGAGAGCCTGTTTTCCCCTTTTCCTTCTGGAGATCATGCCCAGCTCGGGGGTGGCAGTGGTGCTGAGAGATTGAGGAGCACACTGGCCTACGGTTGGGTGGAACGTTGCAGAAGCGTAGCTGGTTGCTCGGGAACTACTTGGTTTAAGATAAGTATTCTCTTGTGCTATCTTTCAATTGCTTAATTGATGAATATCTTGAATGTATGGTGAATGAGTAGTTGAAATTTCCTCTGCTGTGTATAAACAAATAATTACGCATCCTTATATCTTTGTTGTATTATGTGAATGCTTAGTGGTTTAAAATTTATGGGGCTAGATGCCCGGTTTAACCTCACGGTCCTCTCCATCTAGCTGGTAGAATGGGAGGGGACGTGACACTCTCAAAAGTGGGTATTTGACCAATTAAAGTCACCCAGTCCAAACTATGGTGTAATTAAGCACATGATCAATAAAAATTGACTATGGTTATGGACTATGGTACTAAGTGTGGATTACTGTTCTAACAAAGTGAACCTTTCTAGGTTCTACTAGATATTGACTCAGGGTATTTACAGCAAAGCATATATCTGGTCTGGTATTTGTTAAATACATCAGTGACCCAATGATTTGTCTATATAGAGTTATGTCCACTAATTCTGATGAGTCATTAACTAATAAATTCAAGTTGGATTCCATGGGAGTGGCCATGGCTTTACACTCCAACATATCAAATATTTTTAGAATCTCCACAGCATACTTACCTTGATTTAGAAAGATTCCTTTTGGTTCTTGCCATACTTCTAGACCTAAGAAGTAATGCATTAATCCGAGATCTTTCATCTCGAATTCTGAAGAAAGCTTCTTCTTACATTCGATAATTTGTTTCTCATTTCCGGTTAGAAATAGATCATCTACATACAACAACAGTATAACTGGTTCATCATCCATTACCTTGAGATAAAGATTAGGGTCGGCTTTACTCTTGGTAAAGCCCATGCTTGTTAAGAAATTGTCAATCCTTCTGTACCAAGCTCTGGGAGCTTGATTCAATCCATATAATGCCTTTTTCAGTTTGCATACATGTGTTCTCCCATCTTTAACCTCAAACCCTTGTGGTTTCTCTATGTACACTTCCTCTTCAATTACACCATTCAGAAAAGCTCTCTTAACATCCATTTGGTGTAATTTCCACTTCATCATAGATGCAAGTGCCATGATAGTTCTAATTGAAGTGTACCTAGCAACTGGTGCAAAAGTTTCTTCATAGTCAATTCCCTCTTTCTGAGAGAATCCTCTGGCTACAAATCTTGCTTTGTATTTTTCAATGCTACCATCTGCAGCATGTTTTATTTTGAATATCCATTTGGAGGAAACCACACTTTTATCTTTTGGTTTGGGAACTATATCCCAAACATCATTTTTCATTATTGACTGATATTCTTCTGTCATTGCTTCTACCCACTCTTTCTTCTGAGCTGCCTCTTCATAGCTAGTAGGTTGTTGATCCACAAGATCACACATCAAATTCACATAGTTGGATACTAGCTTTGGTTTCTTTCTTTCTCTAGTGGAGCCTTCAGGAGCTCCATATTTTTCAGCTCGAATAATGTCTCTAGCCCTTGTTGGCTTTCTTTTTCTAGATAAGTTTGTAATAGGGGGTTCTTGTGGTTCCAACATGTCATGATCCTCTGGTGTATCATCTTCAGGGATGGGCATAGCTTCTGTGATTCTAGGAGGTGTATCTTCTTCATAGATTTCTTCAAGTTGGCACTTCCTAGATTTCTTGAGAGCTGCTTCTTCATCAAATGTTACATCTCTACTTATTTCCATATGATGAAAACCAGGTATGTAAATTCTTAAAGCTTTGGATGATTCACAATATCCAACAAATATTCCCTTCTTACCAGAGGGATCCAACTTGGTTGCCTTTTCTTTTGGAATGTGAATGTACACAGGACATCCAAATATTTTGAGATGACTTACCTCAGGCTTCTTTCCTGTGAAGACTTCTTCTAGAGTCTTGAATTCAAGAGCACTATGGGAAAGTTTATTTTGTACATAGACTGCTGTCCTAGCTGCTTCAGCCCATAGATACATGGGTAGATCTTGGTCATGTATCATAGTCTTTACAGCTTCCATGATAGTTCTATTCTTTCTTTCAGCAAACCCATTTTGTTGGGGATTGTAGGGAGTGGTTAGTTCCCTCTTGATTCTAGCTTCTTTAAAAAAGTCTTCAAAGTCCTTTGAATTATATTCTCCGCCATTATCTGTTCTGAGAATCTTGATTTTCTTTTCTGAGAGATTTTCTATTAAGGCCTTGAACTCTTTGAATTTTCCAAAGACTTCATTCTTACCTTTTAGAAAGTATATCCAAGTCTTCCTTGAATAGTCATCAATGAAAGAGAGATAGTATTCAAACCCACTTAGGGATGTGGTGGGCATTGGTCCACATACATCTGAGTGTATTAACTCCAAAATGTTCTTAGTCTTTGTTTCACTCTTTGGAAAAGGGTTCTTGACATTCTTCCCTTTTTCACATCCTTTGCATGAACCATTATGGTCAATCTTTAAGTCTGGTAATCTTATGACCACCTTGCTCACATAGGGTAGGGCCTTGTAGTTAATGTGAGAAAGCCTTCTATGTCATAGTTAACTGGGGCTAGTGGTTTCATGGACAAGGGCAGCTTCTGAGTGACCCTTGAGTTTGTAAAGACCTCCTTCTTCTTCACCAATAACAATTGCATCCTCAATTGATTTTCCTTTGGGCCACATAAGTACTTGACCATCAATAAATGCAATTCTAAATCCTTTCTTATCTAGTGCTGAGATAGAAAGTAGGTTCTTCTTCAAACCTGGAACATATAAAATTTCTTTCATCTTCAAGGGTGTTCTAGAATCAATCTTGTAGCTTGCTTCACCAATTCCCTTGATGGGATATTGATAATCATCTCCTAGAGATACCTTTTGTGGAGAATACTTTTCTTCAAGTCTTAAGAGAGTTTTCTTTTGACCTGTCATGTGCTTTGAAGCACCACTATCAATGAGCCATGTATCTTCTCCAGGAGACACAGACCCAGAGAGTGCAGAAAATAGAACATACTCTTATGCATCTTCTTCTTCATTCCTTCTAGATCTTTTCCTAGGGAGGGGCCTTTCTTCTTCTTCTTCATTTCTTTTGGATCTTTTCCTATGAGGCCTTACTTCCTCTTCTTCTTCTTCTTCACTATCATCTTCTGCAAGATGTGCTTGATGTCTTTTATAGTGAATATTTTTCTTCTTATTTGAAGGACAAAATCTAGTAATGTGTCCTTCTTTATGACAGTCGAAACATTGGAAGGAAGAGAACTTTCCTTTTCCTTTCTTCTGAAATCTTTGTGGAGATTGAGCCTCCTTGTGATTGTTCTTCTTGAAGTAAGATTGATTCTTCCTTCTCTTAGTGTGTGTAGACAAGGCTTGGTCATCCTCCTTGAGAAGGGCTTCTCTGTTGGCTACCCTAGCTTCTTCTTGAACACAATCTTCCCATACTACATCAAACTTCATACTTTCTTTTCTGGCACACATGGTTTGTATGAATGAATCCCAAGGTCTAGTGAGACCATTTAGAGCAGTCATCACAAGTTCATCTTCATCAAGAGTATCACCAATGGCATCTAGTTGCTCCTTAATTTGGGAGACCCTTGAGAAGTAGTCTTGAATGGATTCTCCTTTGTGCATCTTGGTGCTCTTCAACTGATTTCTTAGATTCATCTTCCTATTGATGTTCTTTCCTTCATACATTCTTCCTAGGGCACAATACATTTTCTTTGGAGTCTTCTTGGATGCCACTTGGGGAATCAAGTGGTCTTTAATAGAATTAGCAATGATTCTCTTTGCCCTAATCAAATCCTTCCTATGCTTCTCTTTGGCTTCATCTCCTTCAGGTTCTTCAACTTCATCCTTGATATATTGAGCAAGATCATTCTCTTCAAGAATGAGACCAATTCTATATTTCCATGCCCGGAAATTCTCTATAACTTCAAGCTTGTCTTCAATCTTAGTGCTTGGAGCCATCTTCTCTTGGGGGAGTCCAAGAGATAAATGATAGAGTAGGAAAATTTACCTTTTCACTTTTTCGGATCTGCAACAGAACTTCTGGTTTATCGCACTTATGGTAAAACTAGGGTTTGACTTTCCTAGAGTTCTACCCAACCAAAAACCTCGATCCAAAGCTCAAAAGATAGATATTTAGAATGGATATTCAGCCATGCAACCAGAATCCAAAAATACTAACTTTTGCAGAAACCCTAATTTTGGGAGAGAGAGAGAGATATAATTTCACCTTGTGAAAGATGTTCTATTCAGGCTAGCTCTGATACCATGTTAAGATTATTCTAATTTTACTAGCAAGATCACTGAAAGAAACATGATCACAAGATATACAAAGATATTACCCTGGGAAACCCTCATGGGGTAGAAAACCCAACAAAGCTTTCCTCAATAAGATGATCAACCAAAATACAATATGTACTCCAAGAATGACCTCCTTCTTTTCTACCTCCTATGCAGACCTCTCAAACATAAGTGCGCTACTTTCTGAGTTGAGCAAGTGTGTCAAATGAGGTGCTCTCCTCCTCTACTTATACTGATTCTCGACTAACCAAAATCCCTAATGGGGTCGACCTCTCCTAGTGAAGTATAATAACCCCTAAATAATAAACTCAGGGCCGACCCCCACATGGTGGGTCTAATAACCCTGGTTACCACAATTCATCGGAGGAATAAACATCTCTGGATACATAATAGAATTACCTCGGAGGGATGAAACATCTCCGGAATAATAAAGTACAAATATAATATTCTTAGAAGTTACAATATTCAACAATATATAGTCCTCTCAAAGGTAAGTGAAAGGACACATCGAGGCGTTACTCGGGCAGATGGAGAGTCAAAGGTCACCCAATGACCGCTTTTTGGGAGTAAAAAGTAATTAATAGTGGTTTTTACCATTTTACTTAATACCCGTGGGCTATAGAGATGCAACTCGTGGGTACGCCTGCTATAAGGATGCAACAGGCCGATAGGGATAAAATTAGGGCAAACTAGTGTCTCTGAAGGATATAAGTGGATCTGAGTCACTGAAATGGATCCTACAGGCCAAAGAATACTGATGCTCACAAGGTGGAAGATTACGATGTAACAAGAGTTGTCGGGAATCCTAATTTCCCTTCTCTCCACTCAATGTGTTTCTTGATCTCTCCACTGATATGTTTATGCTTCCTCCTAACCCTGGTGGCTTCGACATTGATTTCCTTAACCTTGGCCATTATTGCCTTTAGTTTGTATATTTCCTCTGATAGGAGTTCTTGGAAGCAGTAGGTCCTTCTTAGTATTTCATAGGATTACTTGTGGAAGGGGCTAATGTCTCCCATTTTGTTGTTTGCCAGTTCCAATTTCCGTTCTAACCATTCGTTGCCTTCTTGCAACTTTTTCGTGTGTTCCTTCAGGTCGTCGATCTGCTGAACATTGTCAAACTTTTCTAATTCAAGCTTCCGATTTTTATCTTCAAGTTCTCCCTTTTCTGCCTCTAACACCCTTACTTGCATTGCCAAAGTTCTCCTGTTAGCTTCCCAGCTGTTGGAGCGTTTCATTTAATTATTCCTTTTGAGAAGTGAGAGCATCATTCCTCTCGATCATCAAATTTGTATAATTTTGCTCTTTGACTAAAGCTTCCTGCAACTGATGGGATTTCTCTTTCTCTAGACTCAACTTATCTCCTAGTATGTTGACATTGTCTGCAGTCACTGTAACCGTGGCTACGGAGATGGATGCTAGGAGTCTATCACCCTCCTCTGTGTTCTGCATGACTGTGGTTTCATGTGTAGTGATGATGTCTGGCCGAAAATGTCTTTTCAACCTGGAACTTGTCTCTTTAACAATGGTTTTTCTTTTCTTGTTGTAAGCGAACTTTTCCCATTGAGAGACTGTACTGCCTTTTGAGGGTGTAAAAGGGACAATGGGGAGGTCCCTTATGGGGGAACCCATATCTAAGTCTTGCATGTGTGGGATTTTGGGGTCAGCATCCTCTTTGGATTTCTTTTCTTCTTCTTCTTTTCTTTTTGCCTCTTCCTCCTGCTCCCTTCTTAGTGTGTCATCTTCTTCCTGCTTCGCATTTCTTTCCAATCTGATCCTCTCTTCTTCTTGAGTCCTCTTTGCTTCAGCTTCAGCTGCTTGGACTCTTAAAGTCTCTTCTTCTCGGAGTTTATCCTCTTTCGCCTTGTTGATTATTTTCTCACCTTCCTCTTGGATTTTTTTGGCTTGTTCTCGGAGCCTTTGTTCTTCTTTCGAGAGAGCCTCAGCAGTCCCCAAGGTACCCTTTTCTTGCTGCTGGTCTATTTTCTCCACCACATTAGAGCTCGAGCTGGCTCCTGCTTTTCCCAGTTGACAAATCCGTAGCTCAGTCATATTGCTAACCCCTCTATATAATTCCTCCTTGATCATAATAGTTAGCATACTCAAAGGGAGTGGAGAGTTCTTTGCAATGTTGTGCAACTTTGCCTTGTCGATCATTTCTGTGGAAAATATTTTCCCCAAAATGAAATATTTTCAACTCTGCGCCATAATATTTTACAGTTGCAATTCCTGAGAACTTGTAGGCCCCAACATAGAAAGGTAAAGGTGAGAAAGTAGCCTTCTTTGCCTTATACAGGGTATTAACAAATCCATCAATGAATACCTGTCTTACTTCCTCCTTGTGGACTATATAATCCATAGCATACCTAGGTAGGATATACGGGGTTTTGGAGCTTCCGTAAATTCTTATGTAGGTACCTTCTGGAAAAAAATAGAAATCACCATATTTCTCTAAAATTTCCATGGTGTTATCAGATAGGAAGTTGGGTTCTTCATTAAACATTAATTCATATAGGGGCATGATAAACTCCTCACAAATGAGTTTGTAATGCCTTTTGAATTCTGAGCCCAAAATATTTTGTAGGCAATGAACACTGAGCCATCCGTCGAGTTCCATATGCATCCCAACTTGGGAAAGAGGCATTTCGCCACAATACAATCTATCAAGTAAGAATCCATATAATATTCTACCTTCCTCTCCACTAACCCTTCTCGTGCAGCCATTATAGATGATGACAGGCTGTCTGAGAGAATATCATCCCAGTTGAAAATTGTCCCTTTGAAAGCTATATAGTGGATGATGGGAACCAATTGCAGCATGAACATCGTCCCATTGGGTCTTCCGAAGATTCTGCTCAACATGAGAGCAATCAGTCTGAAAGGGGGCCTCAGATTTTGAACCTCGTACTCCTCACTATCCTTTTTTCTGATTTGTTTGCCCAAAATTAACAGCTTACTTGCCATCTCTAGATTATCCATTTGGATCTCTTCCAACCATGCATCATCAAGCTGTTGCTGGGATTTGGGAAACTTGTAAGTCGTTGAGATATAGGATGGGTGAAATGAGGCAAAATCCTTTCCTTTGCTGTCTGCTATAACTCTTGTCTCGGTGTTCGCATGTTGCAAAATCCATCCAATTACTTTCAAGCATGGGAAGAGCTTTGGACCTGTGGCCGCCTTGGATATACAAGTGTTTCTGATGTTCTGATATAAACATTCTTCCTCAAGAAGAGCTTCAGGGAAGTGTTGATCTCTTATCATACGGTATACGTCTCCCCAGTTTACTTCTGGAGACACGCCTGTGATGCACTTGGTATCCTGGAATGTAGTTTCTATTCTTGTGCTTTCGTCAGTTGCCTTTGAATTTCTCTTGCCACCTTTGGCCATTTTTTAAAAATCCTGTGAAGAGACGAATGTTATGCGGATGCCGGTGTTTGTTGTGGAACCGATGAGCCTGGAATATGCGCTTCGTGGCATCAAACGGAAACGAGAAGAAATCTCTCAAGCAACAAGAAACAATGGAAATTCAATGGGGTTCATGCCCTATATAATAAAAATGGTACATGCGAGCCATTACTAGGGTGGTTGCAAGCCATTAAAACGGGGTTAAAGCAGCGTACGGATGGGTCAAATCGACCTTTTTCTTAATAAATGTGACCGCCAAAAATCGGAAAGACTAGGTTAAGGTCTCCGTCTCCTGCAGAAAGAAAGGCTGAGTTTGCCCGCCGTCACGGGAGAATTGTCCGAAATTTTCCGTGAAAGGAAAGCGTGACGCTACGCATCGGCCAACTTAAGTGAGTTTGTCCGCCTTTGCGGAAGAGTTACTTGAAGACCTTCGCTATTTTGGGAAAGATAGACGAGTTCTCCCGCAAAGATGACTTATTCATAAATTTCTGATTGTTTGCGGACAAGTTAGACGAAATCTCCCGCCGTTGCAGAGAAACTTGGTGAATTTGTTCCTCCGTGGGTCCACTTGATCAAAGGTTTCTCCTTTTTGGAGGCTTTAAGATAAGTTTTCCACAAAGGCTTGACTTAGTCTTTTTTATTTCGCGGTTTTAGAAGGTTTGGATCAACTCTTCCGCTGTTGCGGAAAGGTTAGCTCAGAGTTTTGCCGTTGCGGCTCAGAATCTTGAGTTTTACTTAGGCAAAAAAATGAAAAACTCAAAGCAAAAGACTTTTCTTTAGGGAAACTAAGTATGGAAAGACTTTTAATGTCCAAAAATCCTTAGGCAAATTTCTTCTCAAAAAACAAAAAAGGGGGGCCCAATATTTTCAAAAAATCTAGGGGGGGATGTTGTAGCAACAACAAATGGCGGTTCGCTGGCGAAAATAGATCTCTGAAACAAAATTATCTCAAGGTCAGGAAACTTACAAAGTGCTGACTACATGTGCAACCAAATGTCTCCATAGTTCAGCTTTGAAGAATGCAGTGATCACTCTTATCATAATGGTGATAAAGGGAAAGGCAACTTTGACTCAGATTTCTTTAAAACTTGCTAAGGGCCAAAGTGTGGGGTTTATTTTAAAATTCTATATTCCAGAAGCTTACTAGTATAGGACTCCATAGGATCGTGACAATATCTCACCGGCATATTTGTTTGTTCCTCATTCCCATGCTACTTTACATCCTTTTGGATGTCCTTTTAATCCATGACTTTTGCCTCTTTGAGTCTTCCAGAAATAAGTTTCTTCTGCATTCCATAATTGATATAGGTTCTTCAATCCATAATATCCTTTTGTGTGAGAAAAATATTTACTCGATTTCATGCTTCACGGACGGAGAAGAACTTGTTTGGGCAAGTTTATTTGAACAACTTCCTTATTTTGAAATTTTCCTTGATTTACAAGTTTCCTTTATTTTCTCAGCCATGCTTTAATTGAGGCGAGAATTTCTGGAAACCAGACTCTTTGACATATGCCTTTTGGCTTTACTTGCAGCATGGGATCATTTTAAATACCATATATCTGTGAGACATGCTTCCTCTCCATGGGTCCGACATAGTCAACTTCTTGAGACAGCTATTAATGTTAGAGTGGATGGGGCCCTAAGATAGTCAGAAGGAAATGCTAGATCTTAGCTATTTGACAAGGGTTATTTTGACCAAACAGAAAAGAGGGTCTCTGCATTCTAGAAAACCGATCAGTGAAAGCACAATTACAAATATGTATTTCCTTGATCAGTGAGCGTCTTCATGACCATTCTTTTGAGTTTTCTGGAGTCTCATTCATTCAACTACACCACAATTGCGCTTGCCTTTATTTAAACAAAGGAATTAATAAAAAAGGGAAACAAACAAAACAAAATAAAACAAATCAACCTAACTAGCACACTAAAAGGTAATCAAAGCAATTAAACTAAAGCAAAACAGAAGAAACAAACCAAAACAAAAAAAATAGTGTTTTATTTATGTACAAGAGCCCTCCCAGGGCTCATGCGAAGTATTGTTTTAAGGCAAGGCCATTGAGAGGGAGGTTTAGTTCCTCTCCTTGTAAATCTTTCACTCTATAAGTTGATGGACCAAGATTTTCAGAAATTTGATAAGGGCCAAGCCATAGGTGCTGAAACTTTGTGTGCATTCCCTTACCATCGTGTTGGTGGTACCATTTGAGGACTAAGTCCCCTACTTCGAAAGACCTCTTCCCAGATTTTCTTTTATCAAACCATCGTTTGACTATGTCTTAATGATGATGAAACCGTTCTTTGGCTTTTTCCCGTGACTCTTCCATTTTTAGCAGGGTATCAATCTTGGACTGTAGGGCTTGACTGCTAGAACCTCGGAAGGATTGGGCCAATATAAAAGATGGGAGTAATATATTCGGAGGGAGAATAGCTTCCTTTCCATAGACCAGGTTGAAAGGGGAAGCTCCTAAGGCGTTTTTAGGTGTTACTCTGTCTTCCCATAGGGCGTGAGGGAGAGCTGTGTGCCAGCTTCTTTGATTTTCGATCACAGTCTTTTTCAGGATTCGGATGAGATTTTTATTGGTAGACTCAACTAAATCGTTTCCCTGAGGGTAGTAATTGGCTGAGTAATGCAATTTAATTCCTCTTTCATACATGAATTCATTAATCTTCATTGATGAAAAATAAGGTGCATTATAAAAAACTAGAGAAATTGGAACCCCAAACATGATTATGACGTTTTCTTCTAAAAAGTTGATGACCGTATCCTCGTTAGCTTTCCATAGGAGAATGGCTTCGGCCCATCTTGTAAAATAATCTGTAGCAGTTAGAATGTACCGATGTTGCAGTGAGGAGTTCGGGTTTATTTATTCAATAATATCTATACCCCATTGCTCGTATGGTTCAGTGATGATAACTGGCTGCAAGGGACCTGCTACTTTAGGTAGCTTTCCAACACTTCTTTGACATACATTGCAATTTATGACATAGGCATGAGCATCCCTAAAGAGAGTAGGCCAATAGTATCCTACTCTGAGAATTTTGTGGGATGTAGTATCCCCGGAGTAATGTCCTCCAGCAGGTCCGTCATGTAGTTCTTTGATTACGTTAATAGCATCTTCCCTTTCCAAACACATGAGATGAACACCATCATAGTTCTTTCTAAAGAGTACTCCTTCAATGATCTGATAAGCTACTGATTTAAGACGGAGGGCTCTCCTTTGCTTCGGACTCCAGTGTTCTGGTAAGTAACCTGACTGTAAATAATGCACTAGGTCTCTGTACCAAGACTGTGGAGCCGTAAAAATTGGACATACGTCTATAACATTCAGCTTAGCTTCATTCCTCCAATCTAGCTCTTCGTCAGTTGGGTTTTCAGTAAGTAGCTTGCATAGGCCTTGACCTTTGATTATGTTAGCCGGCTTGAATTCTAAGTCATACTCTTGAAGAGCAGTAACCCAATTTCCTGTCCTTTCTCCCAATTATGTTTGAACGAAAAGGGATCTGACAGCGGGATGAGGGATTATGACTTTAGTTCTATTTTTTAGAATATATGGCCTGAACTATTTCACCGCTTTGAAAATTGCGTATGCTTGCTTATCTACCATGGGGTAGTTCAAATCAGCGCCCTGTAGACCAGTGCTCATAAAAGAGATTGGGTATTCATCTCCTGATTCCGCCTTTTGAGTAAGTACAACTGCGAGAGAGTTATCAGAAGCAAAAGTATACATTATGAAATCTTTGTCGAAATCTGGACATCTTAAAGAAGTTGCCTTGGCTATAGCAGCTTTGATTTCATTGAATGCAACCTTTTCCAAGTCCGTCCACTTAAATTGTACACTCTGCTTGACCATTTGTTGCAAAGCTTTAACGATCTGAGCGAATTCTGGTAAGAACCTTCAGACAAAATTTATGGTGCCCATGAATGATTGCATAGACCTTTTGTTGTGAGGCATGGGAATCTTGTTGATAGCTTGTACTCTCTCTTGGTCTATCAATATTCCCCCCTTTGAAATGATATGACCCAAAAGTTTCCCCTCAAGAACAACGAAAACACTTTTCTTAGGGTTTAAAGAAATACCATACTTCCTGCAATGATCAAATATTTGCTTTAGGTGGAAAACATGGTCTTCCCTTTTCTTTGAGAAAACTGTCACATCATCCAAGTATACTACAACACATTGACCACCCAATCCTCGGAAAGCAATATCCATGGCTCGCTGAAAGGTAGCTCCTACATTGATTAAGCCAAAATGCATTATTTGATATGCGAAGGTTCCCCACTTTGTACGAAAAGTGGTCTTGACTCGGTCTTCCTCTGCTACTAGCACTTGGTTGTAACCAGAAAAACCGTCTAGTAGGGAAAAAAGTTCTGATCCTGATGCCATCTGCAATATCTGTTCCATTGGGGGTACCAAATAGTTGTCTTTATTGGAAGCTCTGTTTAAGTTCCGGAAATCTACACACATTCTGATCTCCCCTGATTTCTTCCGCACGGGAACTAAATTAGCCACCCATTCAGAATGTTGGATTTTAAAAATAATCTTGGCATCCAACAATTTTTTTAACTCTTTCTGTATTAGAGGCTCGAGTGTCGGATGCAACCTTCTTAACTGTTGCTGAAAAGGTTTGACACCTTCCTTCTTTGGTATTATGTGTTGAATGATGCGGGTATCGTATGTTTTCAGATCATCGTAGGTCCAAGCAAACACATCTTTATATTGCTGGAACAATTTGATGAATCTACTTCTTTCTTCCGACGTACAACATTTACCAATATTGATATACTTTGGTTAAGCTTCTGTGCCCAAGTTTATTAATTCGTGTTGCATGGACGAGCTATGGGTTTTGGAATTCACAGGTCTCCTGAACTTGCTTTGCAAATCTAAAAGCGCCTCTAGAGTTCTTACTCCTTTGGGCATGAAGTTCTCTTTCACTGTGTCTTTATTTTGTAGATTTGAATCATGCTCTTCTTCTTCTATGATGGCTTCCTGAAAAGCATCTTCATTGGTTAAGAAACTGATAATCTGATCGTCGTCATCAAATACTCTGAGATTTGTGATGTTGTCTGGAACAAAAGGCCTGAAAATTAATTCAATAGAACATTTATTATTAGTGGGCACTAATTTGGAAGCAGAAGTGGCTAACAGATCAGCTGCAACGTTTTGCAATCTTGGGACAGAATTGATATTAAAAGGATCAAAACACTAAATTAAATCCCAAACTTCATCTTGATAAGCTTTTAAATGTGGTGAAAGACAATGAATCATATTTCTTATTTGCCTAACAATAATTTCAGAATCACCAAAGACTTTCAAAAACTTGACATTAAGACCAATGGCTTTCTTCAACCCATGAATGAGAGCTTCGTATTCTGCGGTATTATTAGTACACTCAAACTCTAACCTACATGATAAAAAATGTTTGTTTCCATCGGGATCAATTAAAATGCAACCAGCTCTGGATCCTTCCTGAGTCTTGGAGCCATCAAAGTAAAGAGTCCAGGAAATATTCTCTTCTTTAACTAAGTTAGTTTCATTACTGTCTAAATTAGTAACTAAATCTACTATGTTACAATCAATATCATCAGCCCGTGAAAATTGAAGGAGATCGGACTATTTGTCTGAAATATGGCTAACCTCTTTTGATTGGTAATTCCCAGGTTCGATTTCCAAGAAGTAATTCCATAAAACTAAAGACGAAAAAGCTACAGCTTCGTTCTTTTCTTCTAGTTGAGTAACATTTTGTTTCATGTGTGGCTCCCTTAGTATTTTGATTTGGTTTTGTCTATTTTGATAGGGTAGCCACAAATGAGACCAATCCGTTGCAAAATATCCATTCAGTTTCGTAGACCAGTCTCTACTCAAAATTAAACCATATGCCTCAGGGATATAGACCACCATTATATCAATGAATTGACATACTCTAGGATCGGATGACAACCTAATAAGTACCTCTTTTAGTTCACCAATAACCTTGACAACCGTTCTATATAATTGAATGATTTGAGATGGGGATGGGATTGGCTATCCATTAATCCTTTTGCAAATTGACAAAGGCATGACATTTGAACTAGCACCTGAGTCTACCAAACAATTATGCACATTGTGATTAAAAATCTCAAAGGTTAAGAGAAAAGGAAGAATTTGAGATTTTGATTTTCCGCCAATACTTGCTTCATTAATTTATGGGTTCTCGTCAGTGTTTTCTATTGAGGCACTCGTTTGTGGATCAAAGGCCTCCATCAATCTCTTCCTTTGTTGCAGTAAGCTACACATATAAAAAATGGAAACGTTTGCTTTTGTTTTCTTAATATCCTCGATTATATCATAGCTCATGTCACATTCCTTTGAAATCTTCGATTGATTTTCTGTTTTGTTTGAAGAAGCTTGTGGCTATTTGATTATTTCTGAGTTTGGTTCTTTAGTTACCATAGGAGCAACTGCCAGGTTTTCCTTGGGTTGGGGAGGAATGACAATTATGTGTCACTTCAGTATTTGATTAGATCTTGCTTTAGGTGCTTTTATTGTTGGATCGATCACTGGGCCTTTACTCCTGGTAGTGATGTTGATAGATGTTGTTTGCACTTAATCTACGAAATCTTCACAAGATGTCTCTTGTGTAGAAGTCCAATCCCAAAGAATCATCATAGTGTTGGGAGCAGGTTCTTCACTCTCAAGAATTGGTTCTTGTTGGGGGTTAGTCTGCTCAGGAATTTGTGCATCTAACATTTGGTTCATTACTAAGCTCATTGAATTGATCCACTGTGGACAACTTTTCTCCGAATGTTGTTCTTGATGGAAAGTGCAGAAGTGGTCCATGATTATTTCATTTAAATTTAGTATAGTAGAATTGTTTACTGGTGGGGTTGGTTGTCCATTCTCTTCTTTCTTTTTATAGAATGGCTTGAACGGTGGTCTTGAAGAGCTAGTTTCCTTATCCTTTTCTAGATCTACAATCTTATTAGAGAGTTTTTGCATCATTTTTATGACATTTTCTAAATCTCCTGGGGGTTCTTCCTTATCCCTAGTTAACAAAAAAGGTTTCTTAACAGATGTCGGTTTGACCTTTACATCTAGAGCATGTTTGGCGATGCTGTCGGCCTCTTCTTCTACTTTCTTGGCTTCTTCAAAATTTTCTGTCAAGGTAGGTTTTTTTGTTCTCTTGACAAACGTTGCTAGCGGGGATTTAAGAGCTGTTGTATAATATTCTACTAAGCATTCCTCAGCAGGATTTGTTGCATCACTAAAATTATTTAACAATGTTGTAAATCTTTGGTTAAACTCTTGAAATTTTTCATTCTTTTCGATTCTCATAGACAACAATTCTTTCATAAGAGTAGCTACAGTTTTCTGATTGCTATACTTTTTTAGAAAACACTTCTCAAAATCTTCCCAACTTGTTATTGAATTAGCCTGCAAACTAAAATACCAAGAAGATACTTTAGGTTTGAAAGTGTAAGGAAAAAGGTGACAAACCACGTCTTCGTATTCTACATTAAGAAGATTCAAGGCTAAATAAAAACTTTTGAGGTGGTCCTCAGCGGAAATCCCTTTTCCAGGGTCGTACTTGGGCAGAACGTTTTCTGGGTTTTTAGGCAAATCGTGGAATGGTCCAACTACATTTAATGCTCCTCTTGCTCTCCATGCGGGTACGACCATGAATCTAGGTGGAGAACGTGGTGGTGTATGCGGTGGTGAGTTGTGAGGATTATGTCTTGGAGTGTGCTCCTGTTCTTGATTTGTGGGAGTCTCGGGTCTAACTTCGTCAAAAGGTTCAGTGATTTCTTCTAGAGACAAATCTAATAATTCTTCTAGGATTTGAATGAGAATGGAATCCCTTGTACACTGAGGGTTTTTCGAGGAGCTCTGATTCTGGGTAACATAGGAACTGTGGTTAGTCCTCCAAGACTTCTAATGTATGAGCGAGTATGTCTCCTGAAGCAGTTTACTTCCTCAAAAGGGACGGCATACAAAGTTTCTTGATGTTCTGTTTCAGAATTAGGATTTTCTTGATTTCTTGATTCCAAATATGGAATGTCTGGGATAATTGTTTCAGATGGGTTTTCAGTGGAAAAGTTTCTAACAAAAGGGTCTTTTCTGCTAGCCATGCACTGTTGGCCCTCCTTCTAGCGCCAAAAACTGTTGATGCCTCGAATATTGCAGCATCAATCAGTAAGGGATTCTCCCTAGTAAGTGATCCCAATTAGATCGCCCACCGTTTGGTGTGGGGAATCCGTCTAGTTAATGGTTCCAGCTACCGTGTAAGTTTTAAAGATTTTTTTATTTTACCGGTTGCAGCCCGATCCACCGTTTATATTTTTTTTATGTTTAAGATGATATGCATGTGCCCTAAATTAAATGCATGCGTTAAACAAATCTATTCTAAGCTAATTAAATCTAAATTAACCTATCCTTATAAGGAGCAAATTTAAAGAATGAGTAATAAACTAGAAATGCACCCAAGAACTTCACAGATAGTTGTTAAATTGGAAAGAAGCATTTACAGCAAAAAATAAAGATTATCAAAGATAGCTCTGATAGAGACAAACATTCTATTACCCATTTAACACATAAATTTTGCAAAGGAAATGAAACCATTCATAACAGAGAATTAATTCACAATAGCTAGGAAAGATCTCACAAGAAATGTATGAAAGATGCAGAAATAGTTTAGCAATTATCCAACACGATCGCAAGCAAAGTGTTGTGCCGGCTTTCACAGGCCAAAACGATTTTCTTATTCATGTAGCAGAAATAGTTCACATACAAGACAAAAATGTCCTTTCACCTGCAAAAAGTACTCTCTATTCCCTTCTAATCATCTATATATAGATTTACAAAATGTGCTAGGAGCTGCCACCTATACCCTAACCGTTTATATTCCTCTAATTTGTCTTATAGTGCTGATTTACAAAAAAGGAGAAATATCCCAATTAACTTTACAAGAAGGAGCGGGAGTTAAAACCCACAAGTCATTTTAATAATTCAAAGGTATACGCATAAAATAGAAACCAAAGAGGCATGCTGGCTTTCATTAGTCAGACGTTAGAAAATGTGAGCTATCCCTGAGATGGCTCCTCGGTTGACTTGGGCGCTTCTGAGACCGCTGCTGTTTCTTATAAAACTAATGCTACTGCAGCGACTGGAACACTCTCTGAGGTCAAATCTTGGTTAGCTGCCAGTGCCCTGTCTACCTCTGCTATGTAATTTCCCCACCGATTCGCTTCCTTTACAATATTGACTCCAACCAGGGGAATCATAAATCTGAGAGACACTTCTTTCCTAGCAAGCTCTTTTGCTAGGATAATCATTTCTTCCATAGTGGCTTGGAGACTTTCTTCTAGGCAGTGTTCATCAATAGCAACCTGGATGATAAATTGGCGCAAGTCTTATGTGGTCAAGATGTCCAGCTTCTGCACATATTCTCTTTCTGTCTTCAGCACCTCATTCAGGTCAGATAAACATTGTGCTCTATCTGGGAATTATTCTATCCTCTAGGGCATGGCCATTTCCTATGTGGCTGGTATTTTAGAATACAAATTCTTACACCGCTCATAAGTAGCTAGGGTTACGGTGGCCAACTTTACTCTGCAATCTTTAGAATAATCCAAGGTGCGCAGATCTACTATGTATTCGACAACAGACTTAAGGAGAAGAGTTGCCGGGAATCCTGATTTCCATTCTCTCCACTCAATGTGTTTCTTGATCTCTCCACTGATACGTGTATGCTTCCTCCTGACCCTGGTGGCTTTGACATTGATTTCCTTAACCTTGGCCATTATTGCCTTTAGTTTGTATATTTCCTCTCATAGGAGTTCTTGGAAGCCGTAGGTCCTTCTTAGTATTTCACAGGCTTGCTCGTGGAAGGGGCTAATGTCTCCCATTTTGTTGTTTGCCAGTTCCAATTTCCGTTCTAACCATTCATTTCTTTCTTGCAACTTTTCCATGTGTTCCTTCAAGTCGTCGATCTGCTGAACATTGTCAAGATTTTCCGATTCAAGCTTCCGGTTTTTATCTTCAAGTTCTCCCTTTTCTGCCTCTAACACCCTTACTTGCATTACGAAAGCTCTCCTGTCAGCTTCCAGCTGTTGGAGCGTTTCATTTGATTCTTGCTTTTGAGATGTGAGAGCATCATTCCTCTTGATCATCAAATTTGTATAATTATGCTCTTTGACTAAAGCTTCCTGCAACTGACGGGCTTTCTCTTTCTCTAGACTCAGTTTATCTCCTAGTATGTTGACATTGTCTGTAGTCACTGTAACTGTGGCTACGGAGATGGATGCTAGGAGTCTAGTAGCATTCTTTGTGTTCTGCATGACCGTGGTTTCATGTGTAGTGATGATGTTTGGCCAAAAA
Source organism: Larix kaempferi (assembly GCA_027924585.1). Lineage (NCBI taxonomy): Eukaryota > Viridiplantae > Streptophyta > Pinopsida > Pinales > Pinaceae > Larix > Larix kaempferi. The sequence goes on from BSBM01000104.1 coordinate 4,793,625, forward strand.
GATCTTTTCAACCTGGAACCTGTCTCTTTAACAATGGTTTTTCTTTTCTTGTTGTAAGTGAACTTTTCCCATTGAGAGACTGTACTGCCTTTTGAGGGTGTAAAAAGGACAATGGGGAGGTCCCTTATGGGGGAACCTATATCTAAGTCTTGCATGTGTGGGATTTTGGGGTCAGCATCCACTTTGGATTTCTTTTCTTCTTCTTCTTTTCTTTGTGCCTCTTCCTCCTGCTCCCTTCTTAGTGTGTCATCTTCTTCCCGCTTCGCATTTCTTTCCAATCTGATCCTCTCTTCTTCTTGAGTCCTCTTTGCTTCAGCTTCAGCTGCTTGGACTCTTAAAGTCTCTTCTTCTCGGAGTTTATCCTCTTTTTCCTTGTTGATTCTTTTCTCAGCTTCCTATTGGATTTTTTTTGGCTTGTTCCCGGAGCCTTTGTTCTTCTTTCGAGAGAGCGTCAACAATCCCCAAGGAACCCTTTTCTCGCTGCTGATCTATTTTCTCCACAACATTAGAGCTCGAGCTAGCTCCTCCTTTTCCCAGTTGACAAATCCGTAGCTCAGTCATATTGCTAACCCCTCTATATACTTCCTCCTCTTGATCATAATAGTTAGCATACTCAAAGGGAGTGGAGAGTTCATTGCAATGTTGTGCAGCTTTTCCTTGTCGATCATTTCTGTGGAAAATATTTTCCCCAAAATGAAAGCTTTTCAACTCTACGAAAAAATATTTTAGAGTTGCAATTCTTGAGAACTTGTAGGCCCCAACATAGAAAGGTAAAGGCGGGAAAGTAGCCTTCTTGGCCTTATACAGGGTATTACCAATTCCATCAATGAATACCTGTCTTACTGCCTCCTTGTGGACTATATAATCCATAGCATACCTACATAGGATATACGGGGTGTTATCTCCTCAATAAACATAGATTAGTCATGGCATCTAGGTGATAGGAAGTCTTTAAATTTTTGATCTTGTTTGCATGTGTTTGAGTTCTAGTCCGATAGTTTTAAGAAGGTAACGAAGTCTGAATTAACCCTTTTACGCTGGCTCTCCTTCCGAAGGAAAATTTCAGGTTTCGGTAGCTTAGGCAGGCCTGGTGTTGGTTCATTAGCTACCAAAAACCTTGTTTTCGGCAGCTTACGGTGTGAGAAACAGAACGCTCCAACCACCGAAAGGGAAAAATTACCGCGTGAAGTGGAGGGACGATTTTCGGTGGCTTGGGAGAACATGACAGTGTTCATTAGCCACCGAAAGTCAAGCACGCTTTCCGCAGTTCATAGGGCAAGTTCGAAACATTCCATAGCTGCTGAAAGGAAAAAGTTATGTTCGCAAGTCACGAAGTCGTTTCGGGGGTTTGGGCGAACACAACGGTGTTCATTAGCCACCGAAAGTCAGGCATACTTTCTGCAGCCTGCCATCAAATATGATGGATTAGCTACAGCTGCCGAAAGCCAAAAAGTGTTGGTGAAAGTCATTTTCCGGTGACATACCAGGTTAAATGTGGATTATCGGCTACCGAAAGGGGATTTACGTCGATTGGAGGACATGTCAAATCGGGTTTGGGGTCATAATACAGGGAAGCAATCATAGCTTAGCTGTCGAAAATGTCATTTCAGCAAAAACATGATGCACCTTGAGGGAAGGTCGGATGCCATCCCCATAACTCTGACCAGACGATCCTCGTCTCCCATCCACATAGCGACATTCCTGAAAATTCATTCCCTTGTGCAATCATGCCGCAGTAGCTATATTTTCACCCTCATGATTACCCACCTTTTCATACCCTCGGAGTCAGCTCCCGAAAAGCCACACCACCTTTTTATTTTCGCCCTCACTGCGTTGATTGAGCCCATCCTCTCCCTCAGTACAGATTTGTGCAGCAAGCACCATCAAGCAGGTTACCGATGCCGAAAGGAGGAGGAGCGGTCCTGAGAAAAGAATTGAGCGAAATTTGCTACCTGGAGACACACCCCGAGGTATGTCAGTTTTTCAAGAATGTCGACTGCTATAATTTCTGCAAAAAGCTTCAGGATTCTCATCAATAGGTGGCTGAAGCATTTGCCCTCATATATGATGGAGAAAGGGCGATGATAGGCAAGGAAGAATTCCAGGTGGACGAGGCCCTTATAGCCCAGGTGACAGAATTTCCAATGACCGGGGAGAGCTGGTTCAAGACCAGTGTCAAGAAGGATTTCGAGTTTCAATCATACCTGAAACCGGAACATAGGAACCAGGTTTGGAAAAAAGACATTACTATGTCATATCTAGAGGATAACTCGCAGCTGTTATTAAAGTCCATTCTGGTCTATATAACCTGTGAGGGAAGGTATAATAGGGTGCTAATTTATCATTTTATATTACTGGACCATTTCACGGGGCAAGAGCCCTTTAAATCTCCCTTTCTACCTCCACAAGAGCCTCACCAAAATGGTGCATCAAGTAAGGGCTCAACCCACCAAAATTGTAGGAAGGTTGTTCCACCATGGTCTGATTAAACTTTTGGTCTCTAAGTTATTGCAGAGGAAAGGCATGAAATGGACCTTATTTCTCTTCTGGAGTGGGCTTGAAATAGAATTACAGTCGGAGGAGGGAAAGAAATATTCCACCCTCAGAAGTTGAAAATGAAGGAGGAGGGCCATTCCCCTAAATTCACTCAAACCCCTTTCCTCAGCCCCACCGGCGAAGAAAGACAAAAGGAAGATGGCATTTAAAGACAAGGCTGAGGACGAGGGGGTTGTTCCAGAAGAGACTCCCTCAAGAAGTACAAATATTTTAAAACTCCCATACACCGATTCTGAGGAGGAGGAGTTGCAGGGAGCTGGAGCAGAAATTGAGGAGGTGAAAACAGAACAAAAACCCCAGGAAGCAGCCCCAGCCATGATGGAGCAGGAGAATGATTATGTCATTTTTCCTCCATCTACCTCTGTGGAAGAGAAAGGTTTTGGCTGTGTAAATTTATCCTCCCCTACACTTGTGGAGGAACAAAGTCAGCAGGTGGCTGATGGACCAATCCAAAATGCAAAGATTTCTACCTCACAGAAAATCAACCGACTCCTCTAGCAGGCTTACGAACGTGAGTTACTCTAGAGGATCATTAAGGAGAAGAATAAAAGGTTGATAGAGAGGTATAATGAGCTTTATGTATCTTTTCCTGGATTGACCAAGAAACATGGAAAAATGAGAGGCAGAAACATTCGGCTGATCAGAGAAAACATCAAGCTGAGGAGGAAGATAGAGTCTCTGGGGGGTAAGGCAGAAATTAAGAGGGCTCAGCCCAGGGTACTTTCATACCTCGACACTCTGGTAGCAGCTGCAATCCAATTCGCTGACCCTCCGGTTTGTTCCCAGGTGGAAGAGAAATCCAGGTAGGAGGGGAACAAAAACATAGTTTTGATAAATTTTGCAGGCTGGGTCATACGTTGTTTTCGACAGCTTGGGCGAACATGGGAGCTGTTCATTAGCTACCGAATCCTGATTCGGTGGTTTACTACATATAAGCGAAGTCATCCTGGATACCGAAAGAAATAAAGGATGCCCAACACCCTGAAGTGGTTCGGCGGTTTAGGCGAAGCATGAATCAAGTTCATTAACCACCGAACGCCAAACTTTTAGCTGCTTATCAGCTCCAGGCTCAGTTTTATTAACCATCGAAGATGCAGAAAATGCAGAAGCACGCCCATGGGCATCAAAACCCCTTTTTTCAGCCCGAGCATCATTAAGGCATTTTCCAGGGAATCCATTCGCACTCAATTGCATCATGATCATCTTTGGTCCCAGACGGAAGGCGCCAGCAAGCGGAACAGTGGAATATTTCTGTCTATTTTTAGAAAATATGCCTACAAGTATTTTGCAGACAATAGTTTCAAGCTCACCCTCAAACCCCAGAGGCCCGTTTCAGCTATCAAGCGCAGGAGCATCAGCGGCAACTATTTCAATCATGATACGCTGTCACACTTTCAGTAACTATTTTAGTTGTTATTTTTAGCATATTCGATCCAGCTTTGAGATATGAAAAACTTTGTAATGGCTATAAAGCCGAAGACTGAAGTAGAATAGAGGTTTGACTTTGGAGACACTAATCGATTTTTGTATTCTCAGACTTCTGTGACCTTCTTGATAATACAAGCTTCTTTTATTATTGGCTATCAGATTCCTTCTTCTCATGTTTCTGTACTTATTGTGAATGATCTATTTCCTGTATGTTCACTTTTATTTCTAGATAGCTGTTATCCTGTCACGGTTTTAAAGGATTTAACATATATGTTATTGTTTTGTTGTGCTTAGCCATTTATATACGTTCTTCTGTGTATGAATCTGCTAAATGCAATAAGGATTCACCCCCTTTATTTTAAATCAACCCTCTGAACAACCGTAGTCAAAGCCTTGTCTGTCTGAGTGTCCCCATGCATGTTGTGAGCGTGTAAATTTCGATTCCTGTCATCCAACTTGATCCAAAATAAACCACTTTTTCAAGACAAGTTTAAGTTACTAGACATCTCTGAAATACAACCTAGGAGAGCTTCCTGGAGTGATAACAAATTGGTGCCATTGCCGGGGAGAGATTATTGAAGTAGTAGCTTCCCTGGGAGACGACACAGTTCTAGCTTTGATGATAGACAAATCCTGGGCACTTTTTCGGTTGTAATCATCTATCTGGCGACTCCATTGGAATGAAGTGGTTTCGAGAAGACCAAGTACCAGATCGAATCCTCAAAGGCCACCAGTAACACCTGTTTCAGATCTCGAATAGTTTATAAGGAGAGGAAGGACTACGCAGAGGCATATTTCCAGATCTATAAGAAGAACCACATCGGGCCTTACCAGAGGTATTTCTTCTATCTCATCAGATGAAACTCCTTTTGAATCTCCATTTTCTGAAACAGATAATCCACAAGGAACTATAAGTAGAGCAGAAGATTTATGGGCCCAAGTATCCTCATCTGTTGCTGCTGCCCAAGTCCCTAGCCCTAATCCTACTATACGAGCTAACCTAGGAAAAGAAATCCTAGAATCCGTCAAAGAGCAAGGCTGTTCCTCCTACCTGCAGCCCACATTGAATGAACCAGGCGAGGAGTTCCCCTTTTTTTACACCAACGTACTTTCCATAGAAAACATATTCCAGGACCTTTTAGACCAGCGTGAGCAAAGGCTGTCCTCTTTACTTGCACAGTCCTGTAAGAAGACTGATTGCCCAGAACAACCATCAATCTATTTCACCCCCACTTTTGGTGACTCTACTGAAACAAAACCTCCACTTTCATCGTTGCCTATACCTCCTCAGCCACCGTCCACACTCAAATTGCTTTCTGCCATCGCTTTAGTACCCACACCCACAATGGCTGTCCCTCTAACCAAAATGGAGAAGATCCTCCTTGCTAGGTATGCCCCTCTAAATTTTCCTAATCCCCTTTCTGCTATGCCTACCGGAGATTATCAAAAATATATGCCAAAATTCACCGAGGAGGGAGATTTTACAGCCGAGGAGCACTTGGAGGCATTTTATAGCTATGCCGAGAACATCAATATCGAGCATGAAGATGTATGGACTAGAGTGTGTGTGCAAAGTTTAGATGGTCAGGAAAGAAAGTGGTTTAAAGAACTACCCGCTGGATCAATAGATGACATCGAGGCACTGGATGAACTATTTTTGAAACATTGGGGGGAAAGAAGAGAACACCTTTATTATCTCACAGAATTTGATAAATTGAAGAGAGAAAATGGCGAGTTTGTGGCTGTTTTTACGAAGAGGTTTAACAAAATGTTTAGTAAAATCCCTACTGAAATTAAGCCTACAGATACCTCTGCCAGGATCACTTACGCCAATGCTTTTGACCCTAATTTTTTCCTTCATCTTCGGGAAAAAAGAGCTACCTCTTTACAGCTCATGCAAGATGCTGCACTCGAAGTGGATTCAAATATGGTTGCATCCAAAATCCTCAAAGGGAAGATTGATAAGAAAAGGAAGACCCCAAATTCCTCCTCCTCGTCAGAAACTAAGCTGGAAAAAATGGCCAAAATGCTAGACAGCTTGACCTCCGAAATGTACAAAATGAAAGTGCAAGGCCAGCCATCCATGAGAAGTAAAGGTCCACATGATTTTGTCCCCAAGAACACAAACGCTCCCCCTTACAGAAGAAATGGCCCACCAGTTCAAACCCTTCAGAGAGACAGGAATATTGCTGAAGAACAAAGAATCAGAGCTCCCTTCCAGTATGCGGTATTAGAAGGGGAATAGGAACTTATTCAGGGAGGAGCAGAAGAAGAAGATGATGTCAACTGCATGGAGGATAAGGTTGACCTCACCTTCTTGACATAGTCCGATTATGAGGAAGCCCTCATGACGGAACAAATCATCGAGGAATCACCATGTCAGGCTGATGATCAGAGGAGCTATGATTTGAGGTCCAGGACTATTACTAAGAAGCCTTTAAACCTTGCTCCTACAAGGAACACTCCTGCCTCCACGAAGCATCCCGCTGCTCCTGCAAAACAGTCTGTCACTCTTTCAAAAAAACAGCCTGCTGCTCCCATAAAATAGGTTATAGCTCTTGCAAAACAACAACAAAGAACATCTCAGCTAGCTGCCCTAGACCCTGTCCAATTTACAGCTCCAGCCCAAGAGACAAGGACCCCTGACAAGTTGCCCTATTCCTTCAATCTTGAAACTGAGATCCAGAAAATAAAAATCCCTTTTCCCCTAATCGAGCTAATGAAAAACAATTCCTTCAAGTCATCCATACGGAAGTCCCTCCATCCAAAAGCATCCATGGATGTTGACTTTGTGAACCTCCAAGATGATAATCCTACAGTAAGCCTAGGTCCCATGGTTGAAGAACAGGACGGGTCCTGCCCAACCTTTTACATATCCTTAAACATCCATGACAAAATTCTTCACAATTGCTTACTCGATTCGGGAGCCTCTCACAACCTCATGCCCAAAGTTGTGATGGATGAACTTGGTCTTAGCATCACAAAACCCTACCATGATCTCTTCTCTTTTGAATCTAGAAAAGTTAAATGCCTGGGCCTCATAAAGGATCTCTTCATAAACCTAACTCAGCTGCCTTCAAAGAGCATGGTAATGGATGTAGTGGTTTCTAACATCCCACCGAAATTTGGTATCCTTCTGTCCCGATCATGGAGCAAACGATTAGGGGGAACCCTACAGATGGACCTAACTTATGCTACCATTCCTATGTTTGGAGGCGAAACTAAAAGGCTCTACAGGGAAAACTGGCTGGCTTATTATCACTAATGAGAAGAATTTCGTAAAGAATCCCATCTATGCTGTAGATACAGATTTCAGAGCATGTATCCTGCAAATAGATGATGAACAACCAGCCCCTTTGCAACTCACCAAGTTCACTGGTCAGCAATCTAAGGAGGTAACCACTGCTGTGTGGACCATGTTTTTTGATGGTGCCATCTCCCAGGCTTCAGTAGGCGCAGGTGTAGTCTTGATCTCTCTTCTGAAGGATGTTACTCATTTGTCTTATAAACTGGAATTCAAAGCCACAAATAATATAGCAGAATACAAGGCTTTGCTGTTAGGAGTCAAGGCTACCAAAGAAATGGGAATCATGTGCCTGAATATTTTTGGGGATGCAGAGCTCATCATACAGCAGGTGAATGGAAACTATCAGGAAAAGAACATCAGGCTGAAGTCATACAGAGATGAGGTATGGAAACTCAGGGATTCCTTCATGTTTTTTGAGATTTCTTATATCCCGCGAGCCATGAACCACCTAGACGATTCCCTTGCTGTCTTTGCCAGCACATTCCTTCCTCCCATGCCTCCCAAGTTGAAATATGATATCCAAGTCAGGTACAGACCATCCCTACCTGATAACGTCAAATTTTGGAAATTTTTTGAGAATGATGATGAGCTCAGTAGATTCCTCCAGGTTGTTGACGAATTTTCTGATATGCACATTGACCAAGAGAACCTGAATGTAGAAGAGTCTCAGAAATCTAAATTGAATGGAAAAATAGGCCATCATGACATTGTCCAATTGCCATGAAATCATATACCTAGGGGCTTGGTACCTCTTGAAAGGCTTTTTGACCATAATGAAATCCCCTTTAAACCCGTGAATGAGGAGAAAGACCCAGCTGTCCATGAACAAAACATATGCAGCCAAGATCGCCCCAAATTCATAAATTTGTCCACGGAATTGACAGCTGATCAGTAGTCAGATTACTCCAGCCTAGTAAAGAATTTTGCAGATGTCCTGGCTTGGGAATACAGTGACCTGAAGACCTATGATGAAGACACCATTCAGCACAGAATCCCATTGGAAAAGGGCATTACCCCTTTCAAACAGAAGCTACGGCTTATCAACCCTCTCTTGTTACCTGTGATCGAGAGGGAAATAAAAAAACTCCTTGATGCCAAGATCATAATCCCGTTGAGGTATTCTAGATGGGTAGCAAATCTGGTCATAGTAAGGAAGAAGAATGGTGAAGTCAGGCTATGTGTCGACTTCAGGAACCTAAACAAGGTCTCCCAGAAAGATAACTACCCTCTACCTAAGATGGAACACTTACTGCAGAGAGTGTCGGGAGCTAGGGTCATGTATTTTCTCGATGGCTTCTCAGGCTATAATCAAATTTCTGTGCACCCCGACGATAAGGAGAAGACAACCTTTACCACTCCCTGGGGTACCTTCATGTACGCCAAGATGCCGTTTGGATTGATGAACGTCGGGGCCACTTTTCAGAGGGCCATGGATATCGCATTTGTGGGGATTAAGGATAAATTTTTCCTCATATACCTCGATGATATCACAATATACTCAAACAACCACGAGGAGCATTTGCAACATCTAAGAGAGGTCTTCCTGAAATGCAGACAATTTGGAATTTCTTTGAATCCCAAGAAGTCACAGTTTGGTCTTGGGGAGGGGAATCTCCTGGGCCACATAGTTTCAGCACAGGGAGTAAGGATTGATCAAGTTCGGGTCGAAGCGATTCGGAATTTGTCTATACCAAGATCGAAAAAGGATATCCAATCTTTCCTTGGTAAGATAAATTTCGTCAGGAGATTTATTCTAAATTTTTCTGAGTTGGTAAAGCACATAACCTCTATGCTGAAAAAGGGAGCTGAAACCAAATGGGCTGAATAGGCGAGACATTCTTTCGAAGCCATCAAGCAGGTCATCACAGAGGCTCCCACTCTGGTTAGCCCATATTACACCAAGGTATTTTATATTTTCTCTTTTACTTCCCATGATACAGTGGCGGTGGTCTTGCTACATAAAGACGACAAAGGGATTGATCATCCAATCACCTTCTTCAGCAAAACATTGAGGGATGCTGAGCTGAAGTACAATCCCATAGAGAAACAGGCCTACGCTCTAGTAAAATCACTAAAAGAATTCCGAATTTATATCCTACATGCAAAGATTATAGCTTATGTCCCTTCAGCTTCTGTGAAGGATGTCCTAACTCAGCCAGACATTGACGGAAAGAGGGCCAAATGGATCACCAAGATAATCAAATTTGACATAGAGGTGAATCCCACCAGGTTAATAAAGGGTCAAGGTCTGGCCAAACTGATGGCTAAAGAGAATTGCAAACTGTTAGACATTAACCTCATCGGAACAAATTCTGAAATTCTGCCAGTAGAGGTAACTGCAACAGGACAGCGTGACAGCCAACAAGTGGCTGAAAATATGCTCTCATGTGAGTGGTATTCAGGTATCATTCATTTCCTGCAGAATTTAGAAGTTCCACCCGGACTTAGCACAACTCAGGCACGATCTCTCAAACTTAAATCTGCAAAATTCTGCATAAGTGGTGATTTGTTGTACTGGAAAGATCCTGCTGGAGTTCTGTTAAAATGTTTGGATAAAGAAGAATCAGGGAAAGTCATGCATCATTTCCATTCAAGCATATGTGGGGGGAATCACTACTGGAAAACCACTGCCCATGAGATTCTGAGGGCTGGGTACTATTGGCATTATCTGTTCTCTGACGTATACACTTTTGTGAAAACTTGTGACAAATGCCAAAGATTCACGGGAAAACAACAGCTGAAATCCCTCCCCTTGAAGCCTATTGTGGTAAATGGTCCTTTCCAGCAATGGGGCCTCGAATTCATAGGGGAGATCAATCCTTCATCCAGTAGTCAGCACAGATGGATCTTGGTAGCCACTGACTATTTCACCAAATGGATAGAGGCAATTCCCACTAGGAATGCTAACCATCAGGTTATCATCAAATTTATGTATGAAAACATCATCACCAGATTCGGCTGCCCGAAAAGGCTGGTAACTGATAATGCACATGCTTTCAAAGATAAAGAGTTAGTCCATATGTGTGAATCAATGGGCATAGTTAGTTCACTCCACTCCCTACTATCCTCAAGGAAATGGTCTCGCCGATTCTTCCAATAAAAGTCTAGTCAGGATCATCAAAAAACTATTGGAGGAAAATCAAAGGAGTTGGGATTCAAAGCTGAAATTTGATCTTTGGGATGATAGGGTGACGAACAAGAAATCTATAGGGACCTCTCCTTTCAGTTTGGTTTATGGCACTGATGCCATTTTCCCGGTTCAGTTAATCCTGTCAGTGACTAAATTCATCGAGGAGGAACAGGATGAACCAAATGCTATGGTAAGAAGAATGTTGGATTTTGTTGAATTGCAGCAGACCAGAGAACAACTAGTGGAAAGGTCAGAAACTCATCAGGGAAAGATAAAAGGTACTTTTGAAAAGAAGGCCAAGATGGACACTTTTCAGGTGGGGGACTGGGTATTGAAATGGGATTCCCTCAGGCAGGACAAAGGCAAGCATGGCAAGTTTGATTCTCTCTGGACAGGTCCTTACGTGATAACTCGGGAAAAGCAGAACAATACCTTAAACCTGCAAAGCCTGGAAGGTCAAGAGATGTTTGGTGGCCTGGTAAATGGGCATTTTCTGAAACTTTATTTCGTCTGAGGCTTCAGAGCCTGGTCATTGTAAATATCATTCTGTTTTCAGTTTTGTTTTTGTTTTGTTTGCAAATAACTCCATGCCCAATGGAACACTAGAAGTTAGGGTTAGAGTTTTGTGTGTTTTTTCTTTCTTTTTAGGAAAGGCGTTTGGTCTGCAGTTCTTGGAGCCTCGCTGGGAGGCCTCCATCCCCAAGTAGGAGCCAGATGTTATCTCCTAAACAAACATAGATTATTCATGGCATCTAGTTGATAGGAAGTCTTTAAATTTTTTATCTTGTTTGCATGTGTCTGAGTTCTAGTCCGATAGTTTTAAGAAGGTAACGAAGTCTGAATTAACACTTTTATGCTGGCTCTCCTTCCAAAGGAAAATTTCAGGTTTCAGTAGATTAGGCGGGCCTGGTGTTGGTTCATTAGCTACTGAAAACCCTGTCTTCGGCAGCTTACGGTGTGAGAAACAGAATCCTCCAACCACCGAAAGGGAGAAACTACCGCGTGAAGTGGAGGGACGGTTTTCGGTGGCTTGGGTGAACATGACGGCGTTCATTAGCCACCGAAAGTCAGGCATGCTTTCCACAGTTCGCAGGGCAAGTTTGAAACCTTCCATAAATGACGAAAGGCAAAGTTATGTTCACAAGTCACGAAGCCGTTTCGGGGGTTTGGGCGAACACAACGGTGTTCATTAGCCATCGAAAGTCAGGCATACTTTCCGCAGCTTGCCATCAAATAGGCTGGATTAGCTACAGCTGCCGAAAGCCAAAAAGCGTTGGCGAAAGTCATTTTTTGCTGACATACCAGGTTAAAGGTGGATTATCGGCTGCCGAAAGGGGAGTTACGTCGATCGGCGGACATGTAAAATCGGGTTTGGGGTCATAATACAGGGAAGCAATCATAGCTTAGCCGCCAAAAATGTCATTTCAACGAAAACATGATGCACCTCGAGGGAAGGCGGGATGCCATCCCCATAACTCTAACCAGACGGTCCTCGTCTCCCATCCACATAGCGGCATTTCTAAAAAAAATTTCCCCTGTGCAATCATGCCGCAGTAGCAATCTTTTCACCCTCATGATTACCCACCTTTTCATACCCTTGGAGTTAGCTCCTGAAAATCCACACCACCTTTCTATTTTTCGCCCTCACTGCGTCGATTGAGACCATCTTGTCCCTGTTTCCCGTCGCTCCCTCAGTCCAGATTTGAGCAGCAAGCTCTAGCAAGAAGGTTACCAATGCCAAAAGGAGGAGGAGCGGTATTGAGAAAAGAATTGAGCGACATTTGCTACCTGGAGGCACACCCCGAGGTATGTCAGTTTTTCAAGAATGTCGGCTGCTATAATTTCTGCAAAAAGCTTCAGGGTTCTCATCAACAGGTGGCCAAAGCATTTTCCCTCACATATGGCAGAGAAAGGGCGGTGATAGGAAAGGAATAATTCTAGGCGGACGAGGCCCTTATAGCCCAGGTGACATAATTTCCAACGACCAGGGAGAGATGGTTCAAGACCACTGTCAAGAAGGATTTCGAGTTTCAATCATACCTGAAACCGGAACATAGGAACCAGGTTTGGAAAAAAGACATTCCTATGTCATATCTAGAGGATAATTGGCAGCTGTTATTAAAGTCCATTCTAGTCTATATAACCTGTGAGGGCAGGTATAACATGGTGCTAATTTATCATTTTAGATTACTGGACCATTTCACGGGCAAGAGCCCTTTAAATCTCCCTTTCTACCTCCACAAGAGCATCACCAAAATGGCGCATCAAGTAAAGGCTCAACCCACCAAAATTGCAGGAAGGTTGTTCCACCATGGTCTGATTAAACTTTTGGTCTTTGAGTTATTGCAGAGGAAAGGCATGAAATGGACCTTCTTTCTCTTCTGGAGTGGGCTCGAAACAGAATTACAGTCGGAGGAGGGAAATAAATCTTCCACCCCCAGAAGTAGAAAATGAAGGAGGAGGGCCATTCCCCTAAATTCAATCAAACCCCTTTCCTCAGCCCCACCGGCGAAGAAAGCCAAAAGGAAGCTAGCATTTAAAGACAAGGCTAAGGACAACGGGGTTGTTCCAGAAGAGACTCCCTCAAGAAGTACACATATTTTAAACCTCCCATACACCGATTCTGAGGAGGAGGAGTTGCAGGGAGCTGGAGCAGAAATTGAAGAGGTGAAAACAAAACAAAAACCCCAGGAAGTAGCCCCAGCCATGATGGAGAAGGAGAATGATTATGTCATTTTACCTCCATCTACCTCTGTGGAAGATCAAGGTTTCGACTATGTAAATTTATCCTCCCCTACACCTGTGGAGGAACAAAGTCTGCAGGTGGCCGACGAACCAATCCAAAATGCAAAGATTTCTGCCTCACAGAAAATCAACCGGCTCCTCCAGCAGGCTTATGAACGTGAGTTACTCCAGAGGGTCATTGAGGAGAAGAATGAAAGGCTGACAGAGAGGTATAACGAGCTTTATGTATCTTTTCATGGATTGACCAAGAAACATGGCAAAATGAGAGGCAGAAACATTCGGCTGATTAGAGAAAACATCAAGGTGAGGAGGAAGATTGAGTCTCTGGGGGTAAGGCATAAATTAATAGGGCTTAGCCCAGGGTAATTTCATACCTCGACACTCTGGCAGCAGTTGCAATCCAATTCGCTGACCCTCTAGTTTGTGCCCAGGTGGAAGAGAAATCCAGGTAGCAGGGGAACATAAACACGGTTTTGATAAATTTTGCAGGCTGGGTCATACATTATTTTCGGTAGCTTGGGTGAACACGGGAGATTTTCATTAGCTACCGAATCCCGATTTGGTGGTTTACTACATATAAGCGAAGTCCTCCCGGATATCGAAAGAAATAAAGGACGCCCAGCACCCTGAAGCGGTTCGGTGGTTTAGGCGAAGCATGAATCAAGTTCATTAACCACCGAACGCCAAACTTTCGGTTGCTTATCACCTCCAGGCTCAGTTTTGTTAGCCACCGAAGATGCAGAAAATGCAGAAGCACGCCCATGGGCATCAAAACCCCTTTTTGTCAACCCGAGCATCATTAAGGCCTTTTCTAGGGAATCCATTCACACTCAATTGCATAATGATCATCTCTGGTCCCAGACTGAAGGCGCTAGCAAGCGGAACAGTGGAATATTTCTATCTATTTTTAGAAAAGACGCCTATAGGTTTTTTGCAGACAACAGTTTCAAGCTCGCCCTCAAACCCCTAGAGGCCCGTTTCAGCTGTCAAGCGTAGGAGCATCAGCGGCAGCTATTTCAATCATGATACGCTGTCACACTTTCAGTAACTGTTTTAGTTGTTATTTTTAGCATATTCGATCTAGCTTTGAGATCTGAAAAACTTTGTAATGGCTATAAATCCGAAGACTGAAGTAGAATAGAGGTTCGACTTTGGAGAGACTAATCGATTTTTGTATTCTCAGACTTATGTGACCTTCTTGATAATAGAAGCTTCTTTTATTGTTGGCTGTCAGATTCCTTCTTCTCATGTTTCTGTACTTATTGTGAATGATCTATTTCATGTATGTTCACTTTTATTGCTAGATAGCTGTTATCCTATCACGGTTTTAAAGGATTGAACATATATGTTATTGTTTGGTTGTGCTTAGCCATTTATATACATTCTTCTGTGTATGAATCTGCTAAATTCAATAAGGATTCACCCCCTTTATTTTAAATCAACCCTCTGAACAACCGTAGTCAAAGCCTTGTCTGTCTGAGTGTCCCCATGCATGTTGTGAGCATGTAAATTTCGATTCCTGTCATCCAACTTGATCCAAAATAAACCCCTTTTTCAAGTCAAGTTTAAGTTACGAGGAATCTTTGAAATACAACCTAGGAGAGCTTCTTGGAGTGATAACACAAGGTTTTGGAGCCTCCGTACATTCTTATGTAGGTACCTTCTGGTGAAAAATAGAAATCACCATATTTCTCTAAAACTTCCATGGCGTTCTCAGATAGGCAGTTGGGTTCTTCATTAAACATTAATTCATATAGGGGCATGATAAACTCCTGACAAATGAGTTTGTAATGCCTTTTGTAATTCTGAGCCCAAAAGATTTTGTAGGCAATGAACACTGATCCATCCGTCGAGTTCCATATGCATCCCAACTTGGGAAAGAGGCATTTCGCCACAATACAATCTATCAAGTAAGATGCCATATAATATTCTGCCTTCCTCTCCACTAACCCTTCTCGTGCATCCATTATAGCTGATGACAGGCTGTCTGAGAATATCATCCCAGTTGAAAATTTTCCCTTTGAAAGCTACATAGTGGATGATGGGAACCCATTGCAGCATGAACATCGTCCCATTGGGTCTTCCGAAGATTCTGCTCAACATGAGAGCGATCAGTCTGAAAGGGGGCCTCAGATTTTGAACCTCGTACTCCTCACTATCCTTTTTTCTGATTTGTTTGCCCGAAATTAACAGCTTCCTTAACATCTCTAGATTATCCATCTGGATCTCTTCCAACCATGCATCATCAAGCCGCTGCTGGGCTTTGGGAAACTTGTAAGCCGTTGAGATATGGGATGGGTGAAATGAGGCAAAAGCCTTTCCTTTGTTGTCTGTTATAACTCTTGTCTCGGTGTTTGCATGCTGCAAAATCCATCCAATTACTTTCGAGCATGGGAAGAGATCTAGACATGTGGCCTCCTTGGATATACAAGAGTTTCTGATGTTTTGATATAAACATTCTTTCTCAAGAAGAGCTTCAGGGAAGTGCTTATCTCTTTTCATACGGTATATGTCTCCCTAGTTTACTTCTGGAGGCATGCCTGTGATGCACTTGGTATCCTGGAATGTAGTTTCTACTCTTGTGCTTTCGTCAGTTGCCTTTGACTTTCTCTTGCCACCTTTGGCCATTTTTTTAAAATCCTGTGAAGAGACGAATGTTATGCGGATGCCGGCGTTTGTTGTGGAACCGGCGAGCCTGGAATACGCGCTTCGTGGCTTCAAATGGAAACGGGAAGAAATCTCTCAAGCAACAAGAAACTGTGGAAATCCAGTGGGGTTCATGCCCTATATAATAAAAATGGTACGTGCGAGCCATTATTAGGGTTGGTGCAAGCCATTAAAACGGGGTTAAAGCACCGTACGGATGGGTCAAATCGACCTTTTTCTTAAGAAATGCGACCGCCCGAAATTGGAAAGACTCGATTAAGGTCTCCGTCTCTTGTGGAAAAGGCTGAGTTTTCCCGCCGTCGCAGGAGAATTGTCCGAAATTTTCCACGAAAGGAAAGCGTGACACTATGCATTGGCCAACTTAAGTGAGTTTGTCCGCATTTGCGGAAGAGTTACTTGAAGACCTTCTATATTTCGGGAAAGATAGATGAGTTCTCCGGCAAAGATGACTTATTCATAAATTTCCGATTGTTTGTGGAAGAGTTAGACGAAATCTCCCGCCATTGCGGAGAAACTTGGTGAGTTTGTTCCACCGCGGGTCCACTTGATCAAAAGTTTTTCCTTTTCGGAGGCTTTAAGATAAGTTTTCCACAAAGGATTGACTTAGTCATTTTTATTCCACAGTTTCGGAAGGTTTGGATCAACTCTTCCACCTTTGCGGCAAGGTTAGCTCAGAGCTTCCGCCATTGCGGCTTAGAATCTTGAGTTTTACTTAGGCAAAAAAATGAAAAACTCAAAGCAAAAGATTTTTCTTTAGGGAAACTAAGGATGGAAAGACATTTAATGTCCAAAAATCCTTAGGAAAATTTCTTCTCAAAAAACAAAGGGGGGGATGTTGTAGCAACAACAAGAGCCATTGGTTCTCCTGAATTGAACTGTTCTCCTACCACTTTCAGAGCCTTCGACGGACGTGGCTTTCAACCTCATGGGCTATTACAAGCTTTACCAGTCGAGCTAGGGGGCAAGACCGCAACCCTTAACGTGGAAGTAGTCGTTGCACCATTAGATTATAACAGTTTGCTTGGTTTTAATTGGTTTTACACCATGACTATGGTCGCCTCATCTATCTTTTGCATAGTACAATTCCCCCATCAAGGCCAAATTGTCACAGTCAACCAACTGGATTGCTGCACACCTGACACCACTACTCACTTGGGTGATAACGTCCCTTCGATTGGAAAATCTTCTCAAAAGTATGAGAGTGTGGGGGTTGGTCTCCTTAAGGATTCATCCCTTATGGGTGTCTTTCCTACTTCGGATCCCCCAAACCATGTTTCCAAAGTGAACATGATCTCCTCGCAGATTTCACCTATCCCCAACTCCACTAATTCATGGCTTGCACCTGATGAAGCCACCACACACCTGATTGGAGACACTATGCCTCTCTCACCCGCTAAACTCATTTATGAGGCTATCCAGTTAGTGCCGGAGGACCACTTAGTTGTGGCCTCCACCTCTCGTTCTCTATAGCGGACATCATCTGATCCTATGCTACAGAATTTTCATTCTGATGAGTCCATTATGGAAATCATGAGCGCAGATGATCCATCGTGGGAATACCTCCACCATCATTCCTCTTTCCCTCTCTTGTTGGATACTATGGAGAACAACATTCACACCATCTTTTCACCGAATGTCTATTCTGGCTCTCAGCCCTTGATACTCGCATGTCAAACGGACTCCAAAGGAAACTTAGCCAACATTGAGCCTACCACTTTGATAGACATTTTGGTTACTTCTGGTGTAGTGGAACACATTCAGTTAGGCCATAAGTGTTCCCCTGAATAAGTCATCTCCGCCACAGCCTTATTCAAGCGATTCTGAGACGTGTTCGCTTGGACCTACGAGGAGATGCCTGGGATAGACCCCTCCATTGTTTTACATGAAATTAAAACTTATCCTAAAGTCAAACCTGTCTGCCAAAAGTTGCGACCGGTACACCCTCGAAAGACTGTGGCAATCAAGGCAGAGATTGAGAAAATCTTGAAGGCCAGCTTCATTTACCCTATCCCATTGACAGAATGGGTCTCAAACATCGTCCCTATGAATAAAAAGTAGGGGATCATCCGTGTCTGTGCCGATTATCAGGATCTCAACAAAGCTTGTCCCAAGGACAACTACCCGACTCCCTTCATCGACCAGATCATCGACAATTGTGCGGGAAGTGTCATTTTTTCATTCATTGATGGCTTTTCCGGATACAACCAAATTGAGATCCACCCCGCCGACCAACACAAGATTGCATTCATTTTCCCTTGGGGAATGTTTTCATATCGTAAAATTTTGTTTGGTCTTAAAAACGTCGGTGCCACATTCCAGTGGGCCATGTTGTATGCCTTCCATGATGTGAAGGACTTTGTGGAACCTTACTTGGATGACCTCCTCGCCCACTCAAAGCAGCGTGAGTTCCACTTAGATCATCTGACGGCCGTTTTCCTCAGATGTAGGCGATACAATATCCGTTTGAATCCTCACAAGAGTATTTTTTGTGTCGAGTCCGGACGCTTCTTAAGCTTTATCGTCTCGAAAGATGGGATCCATATTGATCCCTTGAAGGTGGAAGCCATCGTCACTCTTCCACCTCCAACCAACATTACGGAACTTCAGAGTCTGCAAGGAAGAGCAACTTATTTATGGCGCTTCGTTTATAATTTCGTGCAAAAGACACAAGGATACATGAGATTAATGAAAATGGACATCCCATTCATCTGGGATGACCAAGCTCAACGATCTTTTGATAGTTTAAAACATGCCATCACGCATGCCCCTGTGATCCAATCGTCGAATTACTATTGAGATTACATTTTATATCTCGCCGCTTCCGACACCACTATAGCCATGGTTTGGGTAAAGGAAGACCAGAACGCCCAAGAACATGTGATATACTATGCCAGTAAAGGTCTCATTGATGTTGAAACTCACTATTCACATGTTGAGAAACTCGCTCTCGCGGCAGTCATAGCGGTGCAGAAGTTCCAACATTACATTTTGCTTTGCACCACCACCATCATCGTTGATTCGAACCCCATGTACCATGTTCCGACTCGTCAGGTACTTGGGGGTAAGTATTCACATTGGATCGTGATACTACAAGAATTCGATCTTCTTTTCGAAAAATCCAAGTCGAAAAAGTCTTTGGTGTTTGTTGAGCTCATCTGCGACCTCCCCCGCACTGATGTAGAATCTGAGCCCAATGAATCTTTTCCAGATGAGTCATTGTTTCTTATCAGTATGCTTGATCCATGGTATGGAGATATCACATTGTATCTTCAAACCCAACATTTCAACCCCGAATTGTCTCGTGACGACCGCCGTCGCATACGCCACCATGCAAAGTATTATCTAATTATCAATGATACTTTGTACTGTCGTGGTATTGATTCTATCCTTCGACGTTGTCTGACTCATGATGAGGTTGAATGCATTCTGAATGACTGTCACGATGGGGCATGTGGCAGTCACCTCTCTCAGATGGCTACAACCCAGAAGATTTTGCGCGTAGGATATTATTGGCCTTCTATCTTCAAAGATTGTATTGAAGCCGTAAAAATATTTCCTCCATGCCAACATTTTCATACAAAAAAGCGCACCCATCCCGCCCCGTTACACCCGGTTATTGCCATTGGCCCCTTCGCTAAATGGGGCATCGATTTCATGCATTGTAAGCCTACCTCGACCAGGGGGTATAGTTACATCATTGTAGCTCTGGACTACTTTAAAAAGTGGGCCGAGGTAATTCCTACATACATGAATGACGGCAAGACCGCCGCACTCTTAATGTTTAATCATGTAATTTCACGGTTCAGAGTTCCTCAAGCGATAGTTATTGACCATGGTTGTCACTTCATGAACCATATGGTTGACGAGTTGAGCGATAGATTGGGTTTTTGCCATGAAAACTCAACACCGTACTAACCACAATCGAACGGACAGGTCGAGGCCATTAACAAGGTCTTGAAAACTATGGTCCAACGTATGGTGGGTACACACAAAGCCAATTGGCACAACATGCACTTCTCTGCACTTTGGGATTATCGAACCTCCGTTAAAACCGCCACTGGATTTATTCCCTTCCAACTAGTGTATGGATTGGAGGCGGTCCTTCGTATTGAGTGAGAGATTCCATCCATCAAGCTCGCCATCGAACTTCTCCCAAACACTACTGCCGAGGAAGAATGCTTCCTCTACCTAGATAAGATCGACGAGACTCAGTGAGATGCCGCTCTTGCCAACAAGGCTCATAAGAAATGCATCAAAGCGCAGTACGACAAGTCGGTAGAACCTCGCACCTATAGCGAAGGAGATTTGGTCCTCACATACGACCAAAAACATGATAAGCTGGGGGCTGGAAAGTTTGAGTCCATGTGGCATGGACCTTACATAGTGAAACGCATCTTGGGGAAGGGAGCTTATGAGCTTGAACACTACGACGGGATATCTTTGTGTGAGCCCTGCAATGAGCTTTACCTAAAGAGGTACTATGCTTGATTATTTCACGCATAAGTACTCTTGTATATACTGTACATGGCATGTGTGTGTTTTTGTGTGGTGTGACGCTTTGATTTTTTGCGTGTTTAGGTCTTGTTTCGTTTCTAATACCATGTTTTGTATGTGTGTGCAAATGGAAATGTGCTATGGATTTGCTTACGGCTCCAGCCGGCATACCCGTAACCTTGCTTTGACAGCCTGGGTACTCTATTCACCTAGTGGCGAGCTCATCAGCTTAGGGGGAATGTGTCTAGGTTTCGCAACCAACAATGCTGTGGAATATCAAGCAGTCATTGGAACCCTAACTGACTCTATTTCTTTGGGTATGGACCATGTTGTCATCCACCTGGATTCTCAACTAGTGGTCTCTCATCTTAACCGAGTCTACATCATCCGCTTTCCTGCCTTACTCCGTCTCTATCGACGAGTCCGTCTCCTGGAACGGTCCTTCGAGTCCATTCAGTACCTGCACATTCCACGAGACGCAAACACAGTTTCCAATTCTATGGCCAACTTCATCTTAGATTGGTACATTGTACACACATAAGCATATTCATGAATTGTTAAAAGTAGACATAACATGTAAATAATTCATTTTATATAAGCAAACACATAACAAAACCACACCATTCATTCGTTTTAAACACATAATGTATAAACCGCTGGAATGTATGTATATATATATATCATCATAAAAAGTAGTGTTGGTACAAAAATCTGAAGCCTCGCAGCTTTCAGTTAGTACAAAAAATATGAGGCCTCTAATCTCTCAGTACATGATAACAACATCAGGCCTAGCACCTGGCCCATACACCCCTAGGTCTAACCGCTCTCGCGACCCTATGAAGCAACACATTGAAGTGCGCATACGCTCCAACCGTATACACTTGCATGGGCTGTGGTAACTCATCTACCATTGGCTCCAGGACGTCTAACGTCAACCCTCTCAGGTTCGCGTAGACTCCATCCATCTCTACAATGGAAGCATGTACGGCCGGACCCATGACTGCTCCCTCTCCTTTCTATCTCCTCACAAGAAGAGAGACTCCCACTGGTCGTACGGGGCCCACATCTGTGCACATATGTTGTTAAATCATCAGCACTATAACAAATAAAATTATAAAAACACAAAACTTAAAAGTGCAAGGGTTTATTGTTCTTACCTATGTCTCCCCATGTTGCTCCCTTGGGAAGCAACAAGTCTGGGTCATCTCTGAAGTCCGTACCATTGTACGGGTAATCCTGTACCATGAGTAACTGTCCCTCTAGCCAGCTAAAGAACTCAGTACCATATGAGATGATGGGACCCCCACCATGTCAGGCCATCACCTATGTCCACCTAGCCATTTGAGGATCCCTAGGATCCCTGTCATCTAGTGGTACCTAAGGGTGCAAGAGGGGAACCCATTCCAATAAGAACGAGATCACTATCGAACCATAACCAAACTGTTTGAGCTCTCCCCGCCAACACTTGGTCAGCTGAGCTCGAATGTTTGCGAGGAGTCCCTCGCACCAGTTGAAGATCTTTGGAGACATGCAGTCCTTTGTGTATAGAATCTAAGACCTGGTGGCTAAGTGAGGAGATTGGCTCTCTGCCATCCTCGTAATGGTGAAAAGTATGGCACACAATGGATGTTCCTGCACATCTTTTATGGGAATCTTCCCACTAGAAGCACGGGTGTTGGGATTATAGTGCTGTAGGATCATGTCGCCCACAGTCCGATCACTTCCATGTGATCTAGTAAGAAGCACATTGTCCCCTCTTCGGGACAATCCAGTCAGGAAGTAGATGTCCTTGACATCTATGGAAAGCACGTGCTCACCGATCATGAAATATTGCTGGGCTGCATCCCAGCATTAGAGCATATGTGTCAATAATGGGATTTGGGCCCTCATGCCCTGGATCTCGAAGAACTTGAGGAGCCCACAGTTCCTTAGTGATTCCACACATTGTGGATCATTTGCAACCTATACATCATCCATCTCATTCTCCCGTTCATGCCATTCCAAAACCATTATGGCTGCTGTTAACCTGCCAAAAGGGGAGTTTAAACATTGTTAACACTTGCTTCAACCACCAAAAGTTCTTGTTTTGGGAATGGTTTGTGTTTGGGGTTGGACGTTTTCACCGTCACACCCCGTTATTGCTAACAGTGCGACATTGTCACAGTCCTCCTTTACGAGCTTTGCGATGACTCGGTCTCGTCGCAGTTCCTGAAAGGGTAGATTGTGACCACCCGAGGACGCAATGGCCCTTTACAAACCAAGCTAAAACCCAAAAAAATGAACCAAATTAAAAAATGTAAACCACTACAATTATGCTGGATGAAGTTTAGAGTTACTTGCTCCAGACGGCGGGTGAAATGGCTGCTCGTAGCTCCCGGAATCGACAAGTGAAGTTTTGGCTCCAAAAGGCACTTCTCCTCCCAAATTTGGCAAATGAAACAATGGTAACTCTATTTGACCCATTTTTCTATTTATTTGATGCTTTTAGGTCATTTGCTATAGTTTGGGTCAATTTCATCACATTTGAAAACTTGGTTGGCTATTTGACCTAGTTTTCGAGTGTACAAGAGTCATTAAGTGTCTTTTTATGCTGCTTTCACATTGGAACGATCATCTTAGGTATGAACACCCCTTATGTGTTTTTGTCATTATTTTCCATTCATTAGATTGTAATTATTTTATGATGATGAGCTTACTCTTTGTTCTTTCTCGTTCTCTTGAAACTATGAGAATACGTTACCGAGTTATGATTTATCATTTTTCTGGGCTCGTTAAACTCCTACGGAAAAGGAACCCCCCCGGAGTCTATCTTTAAGCTCTTTTCAGGCTCTTGAAATACGAAAAGATTTCCAAGCGAACTTGTCATGTTCATACTTGTTAAAGAATTTGAATGGTCGTCTTCCTAGTGATAGTTTACCCCTTTTTCAGAACAGGGGGCACTACTTACGAAAAAGGTATACTCTAGCCAATCATGACTGGAAGAGTCCTCTCCCACGTTGTTTTACCCTTTTTCAGGCGATGAGGCTAACTTTACGAAAAAGGACCATTGGAGTCTTCTTTAGTTCTTTTCAGACTCTCTAAACATGAAATGACGACCGAGTTTACCTTCTATGGACTTGTTAAACTTTCACATTGAAGGGCCCTCCATGGGACGAACCCCTCCTATCCCAGGTTTGGAAAATATTTGGGATTGGACTCATCTATGAGGTGAGCTATACCGAGCATCTGGTTACCCTCATCAAGATCGTAAAAAACACATGAGGCACTCATCGTTCATGATGGAGAAAAGGAAATCTTTTATGTTACATGCCTTATCAGTGGCAGTATCTAGTCATTTCTTGAACATGGCACTCATCTTCATTTGCATACTACATTTGGATCATTCGTTTGTCCTCGAGTTTCACCTATTTCCTGAGTCTTGTTACTCCTTTGAGTCATTCAAAGAACGCTTCCATCATCAGTTGCATTAGGAGTTGGTATCATAACTCATCAAGTCAATACTACCAAGGCATGCCATGCCCATGTTCAAGAATACTCTCACTACTCATTATATACAGTTAGTAAACCTTCCATCATGTCGGTGTACTCTGAGTCAGTCTTGCATGTCACTGTACCATCCGATCTGCTCTACACATCCTTTGTTATGTTTCATGTCGATGATGGGGGATTCATCATGGCCCTCCTTCGACGGATTCATACTTGTCGACTTCAACACATCATTCGAGGATCGAATCTAGAAACCAACCAAGTACCTTGGCCCTGCATGCCTCAATGGCAAGTTACCTCGCTTTCGACATGAGTT
Organism: Larix kaempferi; assembly: GCA_027924585.1. Taxonomy (NCBI): domain Eukaryota; kingdom Viridiplantae; phylum Streptophyta; class Pinopsida; order Pinales; family Pinaceae; genus Larix; species Larix kaempferi. The sequence continues at coordinate 4,817,754 of BSBM01000104.1, forward strand.
TACATCATTGACTCTTGATTGAAATATTTCATCTTGTGTTCGACTTCAACTCATTTATTCACGCTTGATGATATGTACTGTGATACCTTGGGAATCATTGACATCAATGGTGATTTCCCTCACACTTGTTAATGGTATACATCAATGACTGGTAATCAAGTGGCTTCTACCATGTTCGACGTCAAGACATTTGTAATCACATGGATAGATTCGTATCATTGCGGGTTCAATTTGAAGACCCTGGGGAGTCATGTTTTACCCAGGTTGCGATGGAGTTTGTATTGAGTCATGTCACACGGATCCACATTTGTATTAGTCGTGGCTGTGTTATCATCTCATCATGGATCTATGCTTGTGTCTAGTAGCCATGATTGTGTTCAATTGGTCATTACTACCATGGATCTGCAATGTATTGGTCGGAAGCCATGTTGTACGTTATATGAGATAGTGTACTTAGAGTCAGTTGTAAAGCAGCAGTGTCCTTCATATGAAAAGCCATTGCCATTCTTTTTGTCAAAGCATTTCACCTATCCAAATTTCAATGCTTTGGGGGGCATTCTGTTACACCTAAAATCCTACCATCCTAAGATTCAGTGTATACATCCCTAAAGTTTCATTGGCTAAGTCATTTACGTGGAAGGGATACCATTTCATTTATGCTAGGTTTTGATAGGTCATCGCAGGCTGCACTCATGCAACCTGCGACGTTGCATCTTACTCTATTGTAGGGTTCGACGAAGTCATTTAATGGACAAAAATAGGTCGTTCAAGCTCATTCTCAAAGTCTGCTGACTTGGATCCTTATCCCTGAGCTCTTGGGGGAGCTGGCACTCAGTTCCTAACCTCTTGGGGGGATCCCCTATCTCTCTCCTACCATATATCAACCTACCCTATCCATATCCTATCCACTTAGTCCTATATAAGTGAAGCTCTACCCCTCTCCAAAGGGAGAAAGTCTATAGTGTCTACATGCTGGTGAAATCTTCTTGGAGAGATCTCTAACTCATCCATTGAGAGACTCACACTTCCTTGGGAGGATATGGCAATTGGCTTGGATGGAGAAGGGATACTATGTTAAGCTTTGGTTGTAGTCATTCTTACCTATGTACTTTCCCTATATTTACAGTAATATAAACACTTTCCACCAATATTGTTTACGTGTTGATGATATTTTGTAGTTTACTTGCTTAACTATTCACTTAGATATCTTATTGTATAGATGCTCTTTACTCGTTTGCGTTGTTCTATGTGTCTTGACAGGTCTTGCAGTTGAGATCTGACGACCGCGAGGCGTGGAGCAACATCCAGGAAGAAGGACTTCAAGTTTAAGGTAAGACATCTAGTCACTTGATCCTTAATAAGATCTAGCAAAGTAGTTTGTAGTCTGTACTATTTGTTCTAGACTCACATTGAGCTAGGGAGATCTGGCTCGCGTCCGCTCGAGTGGATTGTCCGTCAAACAGTAGCTCCATCACTCCAACTTTTAATGCTTCCACCCCCAACCTAGGGAACTAGTAAGCTAGTGGAAATTTTCCTCCATGATATTTTGTGTGGATGGGGACATTACAATTTGAATTACGAATTTGCTCCAATGTGACCCACCTTGTCCATTTGGATCTAGTTTTACATTATAACTAAATTGGAGATCATGCTTGGCAATTATTTTTACCTTTAGTACCAATTTGACAAATTATCATGAGTATGGCCAATTGGCTTAGGCCATTGTGATCCAATGCAAAATTTTGGGACATTACAAGTCCTCCCTTCCCAATATTGCTTGTCGTCAAGCAATTTAAAGCATATGTGTTGAATAAACTGCCTTTGTTTCCACTATATAACTCTTTTAAGCTACCACTAATTTGCCCAATTTTGAGTCCTCAAGAATCCATGAAAGTTTTAGAGAGGAACCACCATGCTTGATGCTGCACTACTTTGATTAAAATCACTTTACTAAGTGGGAAATCAATCTTTCATACTACTTATTTCCCAAAAAAAGTTAAACCAATGAGACAAAAATTATTTCAGGGTCCCATTGCTTGTATTGCACCCCAACAATTAAGAGTGCTCTCCAACCCATACCATTGGATAAGAGGATTCCTGGATCCTATTTCCTTGTATGCATTCTTCCAAATATCATAAGTACAAAGTAGAGATCATCAAAGTACATAACAAAAACAAAAGTACATCAAGGAAGTGCCTCATCAAAGAATCATGAAAGTGCCTATACCTCCAAGAAAGTAGATCACCATTTTCCAAGTGCATACAAGAATCAAGTAACCAATCAAATATGCTCCAATGACATAGGTGAGGATCCCATGTCCTATAATGCTGCTCCAAAACGATGTGATATGCATCAAAATATTCAGCCATGTATGCTTTCATCCAAGAAGTGAATGAAGAATTTCCACTAAAATATGAACCAAATAATGAGCAAAAAAAACAAGGAGACTTCAAATGACTCAAAGAAGTCTCACCCATACATCCATGAATGTGAGAATCATAAAGATATAACAAAGTATGTGGCTTTCAACAAAAATGTTCTCCAATCATAAATCTATTCATCCAAGTGTTGGATGAAGTTCCTCCAACATCAAATGAACCAAGTGTTGAGCAAGAAAAACCATGACTCTTCAAGTTACTCAAATGCATATCATAGGTGCATCCATGTAGATGTGCATGATCATAAAGTAACAAAGGATTATGCTGAAAATGTCAATAAGAATGTGCTCCAACTATGTCATCATAAAAAGTAAATCTAGGAGTTCCATACTCCTCATGTGGCACCATCAAAAGAACCCTTTCACCCATACTTCATTGAGACTAATGTTGCAAAACATGGAATTGCAGGATGTAGGAGAATGAGCTATCTCACCCAAATGATCAAAAAGTGCAGAAGTTTCATCATGGGAAAGATCCATATGGGTAGTATCATGCAGCTCCTTCAAAAGTGTGAAACCTTTGTCGTAGATTGGTTCCAATGTAGAGGAATCATGCTCTTCATTAAAAATTGCATCACCTTCATCAAGAGACAATTCAAGTTCCTCTTCCACCACATCAAGTGTTTGGATCTCTTCAATTTCATCTTCAAACACATCAAGCACATTCAAATTTCCACATTTCTCATGATCCACCATGTCATGAGAATCCTCCAAACAATCTACCATTTGACAATCTGAAACATAGGAGGAAAAACAAGTATCTTGCAACTTTTCAAGAAGTTGCTCATTTTGAATTATGAGCTTATGATTATCCTCATTATTCTTCAAGTATGCATCATGTAACAATTCATTAAGCTCAAACAAATGGTTTCTATAAAAAAGAAAAGACATGAAATTACCTTTGATGTGGCACATTGCTCTTTGAATCTTCTCCATGTCTTCAAGGAAGGATGTTTCCTCCAATGAAGTAGCTCTCCAACAAGAATTTGACACCAATGATTGAGTATCATGGAGAATGCTAAGGGACTATTGTATCTTCTTTTCATTAATCTTTAAGGACCCTTCAAGAAAATGAGCCTCTTGCAAATGAAGCTCCTCATATTCTTCCTTCTTGCTTGGACCAACTTCATGAAGCTCAAGTGGTGATGGGGAAGTTGATCTTGTTTCTTCTTCAATTGCTACAAGGTCTTCATTTTCATGTTTAATGGAATTTTGGCTTGCAGCAACACTTTCAAAAGTGATCTCTATGTCACCAACATAGAGGTGTGAGCACCCATCAATAAGTACTTATTCATAGTTCAAGCATCCATCAGTAGATGCTCTTTGGTTCATGTCTAAGGTAGAAGGTGTCTCGAAATGATCTTCCATATTCTCAATAGAATATTCTTCATGCTCATGTGATGTCTCTTCCTTTTGCTCATTCAAGCAAGCTGATGCATTTTTCGCCTTGGTTTCCTTAAGATCAATATATTTGGAATCTGTTTTTGAAGACAACCCAAAAAAACTCATCCAGTAGGAAATAGATGTATTCCCTGATGGTTCATATATTTCACTGCTCTTTTCACTCACACACACATGATTTTCTCTCTAAGGTCTCTTACAACAATGGAATAAACCTTTATTTACTAACACCACATCCTCATTCTTGGGCCTATTTGCAAACACCCAATCAAAAAAGTCTTCAAAAGGAGGGGGTTGATATGTACCTCCCTTATACAAATCAAGATATGCCTGGTATTGTTGGGGCAAGGTTTTACATATTGCTCTCAATCTTTGTAGTTAATTCATGGAATTATCCTTTGGTAGTCTGACACACTCATCTTAATCAAATTCAAAGTCATAAGAATAACCCTCTTTCCTTATGAAATTGTAAGAAGTACTGCATGATTGCACCTCTTCCTCAAACCATTCACATTCTGCTTCATATTGCTCACAATCATCTTCATACTACTCATAAGAATTGTAATCATAGGAGTCATCATAATAGTAAGACATGGCTGAAAATTATTCTTAAATATATGATATTAATTCACAGGTGCAAGGACCATGCTCTGATACCAATGTAATGTCCCTTTTGAATCAAAATTCCCAATGTGCTCAAATTCACCAAATTTCAACTCTAGGTATATGTATGCAACTGATTCCAAACTCCTCCAAATAATTTAAAACTTGGTGAGGAAGGTCGTGAGGGGTAATGGGGCACATTAACACATCTATAATACATATAATAAACTGATATACCCAACCATGGTCTGCAATTTGCAAGGGACGTAGTTTTGGGACAAGACTAGCCAATTTGGGAAGTGGAAATCCCCCCTAGGTCTTGGAACAAAGCTCTTCCAAACACTGTACAACCTTCTCCAATGATGGGTCTGAGAATTTTATATGTTATTATAAATTAATTAAAGTATATTTTGAGCATTATATGTTGTTTTGGGGTCAAATAGGTATCCAAGAGAACTCAGGGAATTACTAGAAATTTTGAGGCTCAAACCCCTAAGGGTAGATGGATCCAAATAGATCCAAATGATATCAAATTGTACCAAAAGGTGTATGGATAATGTTAAAACATAATAATGGTGTTTATAGGTTCCTTCCAGCTTTCAAATGACTTCTTCAACTCAGTTTGGTAATCTGGTCAGTGTAGGGAGTTTTACTAGCAAATTGTGGTTCAAATCCCCTTAGGGTAAATGACAAGTTGGCTCTCCAAATGAAATAGAAACCTCTCAAAATTATGAAATGAGGATGGTGACATATAAAGGAAATAAATTTTCTCTCATATGAATCATCATCCATCTTATAATATCTAGTACAACTCTCTCAAATCAGATATATAATTGCTAGTTTCAACATAAGGGGAAATGGTAGGAAAGCTTCACTAAATGTTATGAAACTCAACCAAATGCATCCAAATTATTGTCTAATGAACATGAAACTATTTGAAGACATAAATTATAGTCAATTTATCAGTAATCTCTCATTAATTCACTTAAGCATTCTAATTTATCAGCATATCATTGACTTGCAACCAGGTAGTGGGGAAAATGGCACTGTTTGTTCATTAATGAGCAATTTTACATAGTATTTCTTGGAATATCAACTTGTGGATCTTCTGAGCATGAAAAACAGAGCATATAAATCATATTACAAAATAATGGGGCATCATAATCTCCCCCAAAGAGAATAGTATCTCACCAAAGGCGCAATCTCTCAAGGATCAAGAATATGCATAGAAAACTTGAGATGGTTGAAGAAGCAAGCTGAACTAGAAGTGACCATGATCTGCCCTATATATTACACCTGCAAAAAATGAATCCATTGAACCTCCAAATGAAAGGTCTGAATGGCCTTTCCAATTACCAACTAGGATGGGAATCTTTCATCCTCGAAATTGGTGCTAAGGCAAGTAGAGTAGCACTCCACTAGCTCTTCTCTCCAAATGCAATTGCAAATTATAAAAAGGATAAAAGATACCTTAATTATTTGTTCTTGACATTTATAAAGTTTCCAAGCTCTCTATGGGTCGAATTCCTTCCAAGAGATGCATTCCAACTCAAGTTGGGAAGAGATTCCAAAGAATGCCACGTGTACAACATTCCTAGTCTCCCACTTCCACCAAACCACATGTGGAAGCATATTAGCTTCCCTAACTCGCTTGAGTGCCATCTTAGAGTCTAGTTTTAGCCCTGGCATGTCATATATGTCATATTTCATCCATCAGGTATGATTTGTGTCATAGGTGTCATAGCATCTTCATCATTGTTGTCATAGAAGCTAGGGAATCTAGCCCAAGTGTCACAATTTCTCTAAGATGCCTCTTCCTCTTCCATGGGAGTTACTCTTCCACTCCAATTCGACCTTGGATGAGTCATGCCATGAATAATACCTTTTTAAATCCCCCAAGTATGTTACCCTTCACCTTGGATTCGAATTGGTGAGAGAATGATGCCAAGTGTAGTGGGAAAATCTAGCCACATGTGGGTCCCACAACCTCTTATGTGCCCTCATGATCCAATGCCACCTTATTTTCTTTTATTATTATTTATTTTACCCATTTAATGTGAATTTGTAAGTCTAAGGTCACTTTGGGTCTTGTATCTCCATCACTCCAACTTTTAATGCTTCCACCCCCAACCTAGGGAACTAGTAAGCTAGTGGAAATTTTCCTCCATGATATTTTGTGTGGATGGGGACATTACAATTTAATTGGGAATTTTCTCTAATGTGACCCACCTTGTCCATTTGGATCTAATTTTACATTATAACTAACTTGGACATCATGCTTGGCAATTATTTTGACCTTTAGTACCAATTTGACAAATTATCATGAGTATGGCCAATTGGCTTAGGCCATTGTGATCCAATGCAAAATTTTGGGACATTACAATGAAATTCATGGATGAAACTTTACCAAGTAGTGGCCCCTTGATGTCCACTCTGGTATTAATCTCTATCGTTGAAATGTTACCTCCTTGACCAATTTAGATTTGGCATGTTCCTTAGGCATTTTAGAGGTCAACATGGTTGCACTTGTCTATGCTAATTCTTGGATTTTTGTGATGACCACTTTGCTATCTACTAGCTCATTATGATAATTACTTGTAGAAATATTCAACAATAGTGGAATGTTTTCTCCTACACTTTGTGGATGCAAACCAAAAATTAACTTCCATTGTCCCATCATAAATCCCAACGCATCCCCAACAATATTTCAAATTTACCTTTTTGGAGCATGGCATGTCCTTCCTGTGAGCAATGATTTCCTGAAATTACCATATCCTGATCTTCTGTAATGATTTCCAATCCTTCCATAAATGCACCGAGCCACTGCACTTTATTCTTTTGATTTTTTTTTTCAAATTTATTTACCTAACATTCCCAACTCGTCTAACTAACCGATATTTATAACCATAAATGGAAGCAATTTACTTTCTAATACCTATCTAATAATATAATTATCGCTTTTCAGACCCCCATGGTTTCTAGACTGCGATATCTTTGTTGTGATATACTCTAGCCTTTATTAGAACCCCCCATGACATTGACTAGTTGTACTTTTATTTGAAAATAGAGAAAATTACCTAAACTTATGTGCCAGATGTACTTGGATAGAGTTATGCAACACTAACTCCTACATCCTATCCTACATTATTTCTTTTATAATTGACATAGACTTACAATTTTTCCTGCCCCTCTGGGCCATGATAGGGCTTGATTCAACTTCCATTAATGAGTCCTTTCATTGGCTGTCCTACTAGAGTGGCAAGCTTTGTTGCACCCACTTATGTGATGAAACATATCTGGAATGAACCCAACCATCTCATCTACAACCTTCCTATGTTCTTGAGGAACTTTATATCATACATGAAAAACAACGCACTAGGCTCCAATATCTTGTTCTTGATATTCATTTCATGTCATGCTTTCTTCCTCTTGTTTTCAACCAGTTGTTTGAAACCTGTTAGGAACCATTCCTGTTCAAACTCCATCAATTCATCCATCTTGTGTTGGATTGATTCATCATCTGTCATCCCTATAGTGATGGAAACTTGCAGGCTTGGGGCAATGAGCTAAAGTGGCATCACAACTTCCTTACCATATACTAGTCTGAATGGAGTTTGCTTAGTGAGCCTTTTGCATGTTTTTATGTAATCCCATAATACTGCTAGAATGCGCTAATCCAATTCATCGCATTGTAAAATGCAAAACTTCATAAGCACCTACTCCAAAATATTGTTAAATGCCTCCATTGTACCATTTTCCTGAGGATGGCATGGTGTAATCTTCTGATGGTAGATCATGCATTCTTGAGTAAGTGCGTAGATGGTGGAATTCAAGAAATGAGTTTCTTGATCGCTCATTGATACCTTTGGGAAACCAAACCTGGTGATGATGTTCTAAAAAACAAATTGCATAATTGTATCTGATCTACAATCCTTCACTAGCATAGCTTCTAACCAGTGTGTCAAATACTCTACCGTGGTGATTATGTACTGCACACCAATTATTCACGTAGGTAGGTTGATAGGGATGAAAAATTCAATGGACCACTTCTCAAATGGTTCAAGTGTGGTCAGGGATAAGAGAGGCATCTCATCCCATCATGAAGGATTTCCCACTATTTGGAAAAAATAAAATTGTTTGTAGTACACTTTTTCTTCCTAAAAGAGTGAGGGCCACCATAATCCCACGTCCAACACATTATGAATAGTCACCTTCCCTGCATTGTGTCCTCCAACCATGCCCTTATGCACTTCCTATAGTATGGGTATCCATTCAGGATCCAATACGCACCTGTGTAGTATTCCATCAAATCCCAACTTGTAGAGTTGTGGGCCATAATCAAATCGAAAACAACACTCCTTGTTACCAACTACCCGCATTGTGTAACTATGTAGTCCTCGGGGGCTCTACCTACTGCTAAAATTGTTTCTATCTCATTGAATTGATCTTGTGTTGGCTCAATACGAAACAATTGTCCATCTAGGAGATCATCGTCCAAAATCCCTCCTTCCTCGCTTGAATCAATCCTAGACAGATGATCTTTCCCAATGTTATGCTTCATGAGTTGTACTACCACCTCAAATTCAAATTCTTGAAACAATAATATCCATATGCAAATTATCCCCCCCATCACTATCTTGTTAAATATGTATTTCAGTTTGGAGTGGTTTGTGAAAAATTTAAAGAAGCTTCCAAGTAGGTAGTGTCAAAAATTTTGTAGTGCATACACCATAGCTAGGCCTTCACGCTTGATATTCATGTAGTTATTATATATTTTTGTCACGTCCCCATCTTGACCCTATTGCATTAAAATTAAAAATGATGTAATATTGTTATAAAATCATGGTGATGATCTCAAGGCCAAGGCCCCGCCATCGATTTATTGATGCATATGATTTACATGCCAACCAGGCACAACGAAAATTTGAATATCATGTAAATATGCATTTTAATAAAATACCCACAACTAGCTATGCAATGCAACAAGAGATGGGGGCATGATTTACCAAGGAATTGGGAGGGAAAACATTCAAACCGTTGAGTCAATCGAGTCAATCCAAGTGTCAATGAGAGAACCCATCAAACCCTCAACTACCCATGTTGACTTGTGTACCCAATCATTCATTTATCCCAAGAGTTGGTTGAGGTAGTTAATGCCTTGGGGAATGGGAGGTATGGCTGTCCAAATTCGAGTATGGGCAAGCCACCCTTCATGGAAAAACGTTTTTTGCTTCTTGGGCAAGAAAACAACCATGAATTGCTCTCCAATCCATTACCCATCAAGTAGTTTTGCCTCTCTCACATTTTTGGAGCTTCCTGGGTGTTTTTCTCCATGTTTTCCTGTGTTTTCCTTGTTTCTCAGTTGGGAAGAAGGCATTTTTGTGTTGCAGAGCTGCTGGAAGAAGAGGGAGCTCGATTTGGGGTTTCAATGAGGCCATTTTGGCAATTTGAAAAGCTCATAATCTGTGGGAGAAATCAGGTTTTCACCCTATGGTTGAATCCCCCTTTTTACAGTCCATTTTGGTGTGCTCACGATTTGGGGAAAACCCATGGCCATCCTGTTTGTAGATCCAATTGTTGGAAATGTGTATCCATGCCCAGTTTTGAGTTTGTTGTGTGTAAATGAGTGTTGGGATTGAGATGGGTATCTCTTGATTTGGCTGTGCATGAGCTTGAATGTCCCCTTTTCATTGTAAGAATCATGCCCAGCTCGGGGGTGGCAGTTGTGTTGAGAGATTGATGAACACAACTGGCCTATGGTTGGGTGGAACGTTGCAGCGACATAGCTAGTTTCTTGGGACAACAATATATCAAGATGAGTATTTTCTTATGTGTAATTACTTCTGCAAATGTATTAATTTGTTGACTGTGTTAAATTGAATGGCATCATGTAATGTGTGTGGATGATGTTATTCCATTGTGCATGTTTGCTTTAAATTGCATCTGCACACATTCGATTTTTAATTGTTGTGAATTTAATAAATTGGGCTGAGTTTTATGAAAAGCCCCATATTGAAATCATGTTCCCTTCCTGGAATTGGATAGATGGGAGGGTACGTGACAATTTTAGACAATTTACTACTGGCAAAGGAAATATGATGGTCAATGCTTCCTTCTCCAAGTTGAGCTAGTACTTCACCCAGCGCTACCAATGGTACATCCATGTGCACTTGAAACATGTGCTCCCAGTCAGGAAAGATTAAGATAGGTGTTGTAACTAAATTTTCTTTGAGAATATCCAATGCTTGTTGGGAATATACTTAATATCCTTCTTTAACAACACCTCCAATGACGTTGTAATACTAGAATAATTGCAGATGAAATTTCTGTAGTAACCAGTATGTCCCAAGGTTGCACGCAACTACTTTGTTGATCTTGGGGCCTGCAAATTCACTATGAATACAATTTTGGATGGGTATACTAGCAGTCCTTCTTTGCACACAATGTGCCCCAAAAGGATTTCAAATGGGGTACAAAATATGCACTTCTTGAGGTTGTCATGTGATGGTCTCCTTGTTGTGCCCCTTATTGCAAGCTATATTCTTTGGCTCCCAACTGATTTCCTCAAAACTTGGGCGCCAATAGTAAAAAATGGAAGAAATAGTTACATGAATTTTTACCCTCCTATTGTCTTTTTCGCATGATTAGGTGACCAACCACTTGTCAATTTCAATCAAAAGGAGGTCAGTGGGATGGTGCTCCATCAAGCACTCCAATTCTTCACCACCAATGATCTAATATAGTTAAGTATTCATTTAAGTTACAATTCTAATTTCAATTCAAATAAGAGTGTTTCCTTCCCTATTTGATTGTATTGTTTAAATTCATTAAAGTTATCTTTTCCACCTCTTAGTCTTCCTCCATTTTTCACACAATTTTTCCTTGATCCTACCCTTACTCATGTTGTTGCAATCTCTCCCCTATTTTAAAATAGATATGAGAATAAACTTTGATCTTGCGATCAGTTTTTTATGTTGTGAAGAATCATACCTCTTCCTTGATTATGGCATGGGATGACAAGGCCTCATTGGGCAATGTACACCTTACCCATGATCCAATTGGTTCCATAACAATTCCTTCCTTTGAAGCTTACCACATTATTCTAGGAGATTAATTTTCAATATTATTGTTTCCTCTCACCCCACCTCTCCATCATAACCAAGTATCATGACCATTTTACTCAAAAATAAAAGTGAATCACTTTTGTTTCAAATAGTGTTTGGGTATGGTAGGGAAATACATTTTATTGCGCATATACTTCTGTTACCATTTTGTAAGTCACCTTCATGAAACTATAGAATGATATCCTCATTCATAGAGAATATTGTCAAAGTTGGTAAACTAGATGATTTGACCATTGAGCGACCTTGAGTAATCTCATACCCTTTCAAATCCAGTACTATATTTCTCAAGAGATATCCCTAAAATTATGGTGAAGAAATCAATAGAGGAATTGCCATTGACACTCTAAATATGTATTTTCTAATCTGAATAGCATGCATTTCTATCAATATGGATGAGTTACTATATATTAATGTGGCTTTTAAAAGGAAACATCATCAGAAGGAGGCAATCTATGAAGTGAACTTAGAGAGGGAATTGTCAGTGGAACCAAATATAGGGAAGAAAATATGAACATTATATGGAGACAGGGTATGTAAAATTGATTCAAGCACCAATTATGAATGGGGTAAACTCTATCAAATGTTTAGAGAAGAAACCTATCCATGATTTACACTACAAATAGGCAAGACAAACACATATATTGGGTTATATTAGATGATCAATACATTTGGTATTCAAAGAGTAGAAGCTAGATCATCTATAATGCCTTGTGTTTGTTGAAATATTGTAACTTCTCATAATATTATATTTGTACTTTATTATTCCGGAGATGTTTCATTCCTCCGAAGAGACCTTATTGTATATCCGGAGATGTTTATTCCTACGAGAAAGTGTGGTAACTAGGGTTATTAGATCTCCCATGTGAGATCGGCCCTAATTTAGCTGTTTAGGGGTTATTAAACTCTCTTAGGAGAGGTCGGCCCCATTAGGGTGCAAAGTCAATTAGAACATGAGTATAAATAGAGGAGGTGTGTTCCTCATTTATCTCATTCATTCACTCACTTGTGATTGACGCATAGGAGAGAGAGAGACCTGCATAAGAGGAGAATGAGCTCTTGTTTGAGCACTACATCTTGTATTGGTTGATTATCTATATTGAGGAAAGCTTTGCTGGGTTTTCTACCCCATGAGGGTTTGCTAGGGTAAATCTTTGTCTATCTTGTGATTGTGTTTCTTTCATTGATATTGCTTGTGAAATTAGGCTAAACTTAACATGGTATCAGATCTAGCTTGAATAGGACATCTTTCACAAGGTGAAAATACCTCTCTCTCCTCCTCCGGTGAAAATTAGGGTTTCTGCAAAAGTTGGAATTTTTGGAATCTAACTGCATGGCTGGATATCCCTCCTCAAAATCGAAGTTTTGAGCCCTAGATCGAAATTTTTGAGTGGGTATAACCCTAGGATTTTTCAAATCCTAGTTTGACTTCTAGACCAGAAAACCAGAAATTTTGTTGCAGATCCAGAAGGTGAAAAGTTGAAGTTTCCAGAAGCAGAGCACACCAGTAATCTCAATTCAATAAAGCTCATCTCCTAGTAAGTATTTTCTATCTTTTGAGAAACTTCAATCTCTGTAACCTCCTGGATAAGATGGCTCCAAGCACTAAGCTTGAAGACAAGCTAGAGGGTATAGAGAATTTCCGGGCATGGAAATATAGGATTGGTCTCATTCTTAAAGAGAATGATCTTGTCCAATATATCAAAGATGAGGTTGCAGAACTTGCAGAAGATGAAGTCAAAGAGAAGTATAAGAAGGAATTAATTAGGTCAAAGAGAATCATTGTTGATTCTATCAAAGACCACTTGATTCTCCAAGTGGCATCCAAGAACACCCCAAAGGATATGTATGATGCCCTATCCAAAATGTATGAAGGAAGGAACATCAATAGGAAGATGAACCTAAGATCTTAGTTGAGGAGCACTAAGATGAATCAAGGAGAATCTATTCAATATTACTTCACAAGGGTCTCCCAGTTCAAAGAACAACTAGAAGCTATTGGAGACAAATTTGATGAAGATGAACTAGTTATGACTGCTCTCAATGGTCTCTCTAGACCTTGGGAATCATTTATTCAAACCATGTGTGCCAGAAAATAAAGCATGAAGTTTGATGTGGTATGGGAGGATTGCATTCAAGAAGAAGCTAGGATTTCCAATAGAGAAGCTTTGCTCAAAGAATATGACCAAGCCTTGGCCACCCACACCAAGAGAAGAAGGAGTCAATCCAAATCCAAGAAGGATAATCACAAGGAGTCTCAACCTCCACAAATATTTCAAAAGAGAATAGGAACCAATCAAATAAGAGATTACTCACAATTCCAATGTTTCATTTGTCACAAAATAGGACACATTGCTAAGGATTGTCCTTTAAAGAAGAAAAAGGGTTTCCATCACAAAAGACATCAAGCACATCTAGCAGAAGATTATAGTGAAGATGAAGAAGAGGAAATACCTCAAAAGAAAATAACTAAAGTAGAAGAAGAGGATGCATAAGAGTATGTTCTATTCTCTGCATTCTCTGGGGCTGTAACACCTAGAGAAGACACATGGCTTATTGATAGTGGTGCTTCAAAGCACATGACAGGTCAAAAGAAAACTCTTGTAAAACTTGAAGAGAATACCTCTCCACAGAAAGTATCTTTAGGATATGACTATCAATATCCCATCAAGGGAATTGGTGAAGCAAGCTACAAGCTTGATTCTAGAACTCCATTGAAGATGAAGGAAATATTATATGTACCAGGTTTGTAGAAGAACTTACTTTCTATCTTAGCTTTAGATAAGAAAGGCTATAGGGTTGCATTCATATATGGACAAGTACTCATGTCGTCCAAAGGAAAATCAATTGAGGATGCAATTGTTATTGGTGAAGAGGAAGGAGGTCTATACAAACTCAAGGGCCACCCAGAAGATGCCCTTGTTCATGAATCCACTAGCTCATGTGAGCTATGGCATATGAGACTTGCTCACATTAACTACAAAGAACTACCTCATGTGAGCAAGGTGGTTATAGGACTACCAGATTTGAAGATTGATCATGATGGCACATGCAAAGGATGTGCAAAAGGGAAGAATATCAAGAATCCATTTCCAAAGAGTGAAACAAAGACTAAGAGTATTTTGGAATTGATTCATTCAGATGTATGTGGACCAATGCCCTCCACATACTTGAGTGGATATGAATACCACCTTACATTTATTGATGACTATTCAAGAAAGACTTGGATATACATTCTAAAAGGAAAGAATGAAGTCTTTGGAAAGTTCAAGGAGTTCAAAACCTTGATAGAAAATCATTCAGAAAAGAAGATCAAAATAATCAGGACAGATAATGGCAGAGAATATACTTCAAAGGATTTTGAAGACTTTTGTAAAGAAGCTAGGATCAAGAGGGAACTAGCCACTCCCTACAATCCTCAACAAAATGGTGTTGCGAAGAGAAAGAATAGATCCATTATGGAAGTAGTGAAGACAATGATACATGATCAAGACCTACCTATGTATCTATGGGCTGAAGTAGCTAGGACTACAGTCTATGTGTAGAATAGACTATCTCATAGTGCTATTGAATTCAAGATCCCAAAAGAAGTGTTCATAGGGAAGAAGCCTGAGGTAAGTCATCTCAAGATATTTGGATGCCTACTATATATTCATGTTCCAATAGAAAAGAGAACCAAGTTAGATCCTTCTGGGAAGAAGGGAATATTTGTTGGATATTGTGAAGCATCCAAAGCATTCCGAATATACATCCTAGGATTCCATCATATAGAGATAAGTAGGGATGTGACATTTGATGAAGAGGCAGCTCTCAAGAAATCTAGGAAGTGCCAGTATGAAGAAGTATATGAAGAAGATGCACCTCCCATAATTGCAGAGGTTGTACCCACCCCTAAAGATGTAACACCTGAAGACCATGACATGATAGAACCACAAGAACCCCCTATCACAAACTTATCAAGAAAGAGAAAGCCAGCATGGGAAAGAGACATTATACTAGGAGCAGAAAAGTATGGAGCTCCTGAAGGCTCCACCAGAGTGAGCGAGAAACCAAATCCATTCACCAACTATGTGGCTTTGATGTGTGATCTTGCAGACCAAGAACCTACTAGTTATGAAGAGGCAGTTCATAAGAAAGAGTGGGTAGAGGCAATGACAGACGAGTACCAGTCAATAATGAAGAATGATGTTTGGGATATAGTTCCCAAGCTAAAGGACAAAAGTGTGGTGTCCTCCAAATGGATATACAAAATAAAGCATGCTGTGGATGGTATCATTGAAAAGTATAAGACAAGATTTGTGGGCAGAGGATTCTCTCAGAAAGAGGGATTTGACTATGAAGAGACATTTGCACCAGTTGCAAGGTACACTTCCATTAGAACCATCATGGCACTTGCATCCATGATGAAGTGGGAATTGCACCAGATGGATGTGAAGACATCCTTCTTGAATGGTGTGATTGAAGAAGAAGTGTACATAGAAAAACCACAAGGATTTGAGGTTGAAGATAGAATAACCCATGTATGCAAACTAAAGAAGGCCTTATATGGTTTGAAAGAAGCTCCCAGAGCTTGGTATGGAAGAATTGATAGTTTCTTGACACGCCTGGGCTTTACCAAAAGTAAAGATGATCCTAATCTTTATCTCAAGGTTATGGATGATGAACCTGTCATACTGTTGTTGTATGTGGATGACCTATTTCTGATTGGAAATGGGAAACAGATTGTTGAATGCAAGAAGAAGTTCTCATCATAATTTGAGATGAAAGATCTCGGATTGATGCATTACTTCCTAGGTCTTGAAGTATGGAAAGGCCCAGAAGGAAACTTTCTCAACTAGGGAAAGTATGCTGTGGAAATATTGAAAAGATTTGATACGTTGGAATGTAAAGCCATGGCCACTCCCATGGATTCCAACTTGAAGATGTTAGCTGATGACTCCTCTGTTAATTTTTTTCGATAATTTCATTCCATTATCAATCAGGATCACTAAGAGAATAACATGTACAACATATCAATCATAGACACAAAAGCAATCATGCAAGAGACACAGAGTTTTACTGGGGAAAACCAAGAAGGTGAAAAACCCCACAACTTCCTATGAGATAAGATAAGCCACAAACCAAGATCACAAATATCAAACCCAATAAGATGTCTCTAGCAGATGCTCCTCCTCCTCCACTAGTGCACCACTTTCTCTCTTATCTATGCGAGATTGAGAAGTGAGTGAGTGAATCAAATGAGAGACACAACCTCTCCATTTATACACTGACTTGACCTACCAATAATTCACTGGGGCCGACTTGCCAATCACGTCTAATAACCCAACCACATGACCTAACTAGGGTCGACCCCACACTGGTGGTCTAATAACCCAGCAATACAAATGACGACACTTAAAATGTAACTTGTGACACTTACAAATACAAATGACGACACTTCCAATAAGAGGAATAATATACAAGTGAACATCTTCCGAAGTTACAAATACATCAACACTCCCTCTTAACTAGGAAGGTATTCTTTCGTCAGAGGTCATCAATACATATTGGCGCAAGTCTTCAATTCTGGAGCTAGATCATCATCATTAGATCACGGAACATCATTATCATCACTGCTGCTATACTCGACATCTCGATCTCTGGGCTATCTCTGAATTCTACTCATCATGCGTCTATCCCTTGTCTATTTTGGGTATCTATTTTCGCTGAGTTATGGTCATCATCCTGAGTCGTCTCTCTAGCCACGAGCCTACTCGTTCGGTGTCTATCCTCTGCTATCAATAATCCCTGCTACCAAGTCCTGTTACATGCCATTATATGTTCAAAGGGTTGCAGTGTTCAGAGTCGTTCATTTTGTCAGACCTCCGCTGTGTCAGTACATGTTCCATTGTTTCATCATCCTATACTATCTTTCGTTCCGATTTCGTGTCGATGATGTGGGAATCATTATGGCCCACCTTCGACGAGTCTAGTCCCGTCAACGCCAAATCACTATCCGAGAATTGGACTAGAAATCAACCACTAGTACCTTGGTACCTACTTGACTCAATGGTAGATTTCCTCGTGTTTGACAGTAGGTTTACATCATTGACCTCTGATCAAACGATCTCTCGAATGCTCGACATCAACCTATTCATTCGCATTTCGTTGAGATGTACTGCAGATACCTTGGGGATCATCGTCATCATTGATGATTTCCCTCGCATTTGTTAACGGTTCACATCATTGACCGGTAATCAAATGGTTTCTACCATGTTCGACTTCAACACCTTGTAATCACATGGCTAGATTCGTATCATTTGCGATTGAGTAGAAGACCCTGGGCGCACCTTTGTACCTTGATTGCATCTAGGTTGCGATGGATATGTTCTTTGTATTGTCACACAGATCTACTTTTGTATTGGTCGTGGCTGTGTCATTATTGTCTCATGGATCTACACTTGTTCACAGTAGCCATGATTTGTCTACAGTCTATATCATCTCAGTACTAATGGATCTGCAATGTATTGGTTGGCAGCCATGCTTTGAGTCAATTGTTTCTGAGCATTGGAATGCCCGCCTCGATGGTATATCTGACATTTTTGTTTCTGTTTCAGCTCCTTGTTGCTCTCCTTGATGCTATCTCTGCACAGTATTTGTAAAGTCTTTCGGCCATCAGTCCCTTCTGACCTCACACTTTAGGGGGCATCTATTATACCTCCATATTTCACAGTGTCGCATCGTCACCATAAAAATAGTTGACAACACTTCCCCTAATGCTTAAAACATCCAGAAGAGAAATATGATGAATGATCCTTGAAGACAAACCTATCCTGTCAAGAATCAACCCACCTGAGACTTCATATATCTACACTACCGCTCCTTGCTCAGCATTGAGGGAGCGGTAGTCCCCACTACTGCGCTATGCTTATTCTTTGCCATGCGGTACTATCGCGCTATGCTCAGTTCAAGGGGCGCAGTACTCCTTTTTTAGCCTTTTTGCCATGGCTTGTGGGATCTTGATTTTTGAGATATTTTTGAGGATTGGTATCCCTAATTCGATCCTAACTCACTTTCTCAGATTAGTGGGCCTGATCCACTAAACACTCCCAAGATCCATCCTTCTCTCTTGTTGGTTAACCCTACTACACACTATAAGAGAGAGGCCTTCCATGAGCAAGAGGGGGGGACTCTTGGAGACATCAAACTTATGATCTTGAATATTTGTGGAGATAGCTAGAGGAGAAAGCACTTGGAGCTGGGAGTTGGCTTGGATATCAAGCAACCATTGTAAGTGACTTCAAGTTAGTAATAAAACATAACTTGTCTTGTTTCCCAAATCATGTATGTTGATCTTGTTTCAATCATATGATTTGTATCTTTTATATATTTAGATCTTAATTCATATTTCAAGTTGCTAGAGAATCGTATATGCTTGTATCTTGGTTTTATTCTGACAGGTTCATTCGCGAGGACTTGGAGATTGAAGTGACCATTAGGACGAGCAATTGAATCCAAGGTCAGTTAGATCTATTCCATTTCTTATAGCAATATAATATTGAGATATTTGTTTAGATCTAGGAATTCAAGGTAGCATTTGTTAACTTTTTGTCTTAGTTTAGAGTCAGTTAAATTCTAATTTAACCTAAGAGAGTTTCTACCTATCCGTAGGGAGAAATTTTTGGATCTAGGAATTCAAGGTACAATTTGTTATCTTTTTGTCTTAGTTTAGAGTCAGTTAAAGTCTACTTTAACCTAAGAGAGTTTCTACCTATCCGTAGGAAGAAATTTCTACAACAACAGAACCCGGTACAACAACTAGTACAAAACCAGCCCTCGCAACCACCTCCGAACGCCAATCAAAATGTCAATCAACCGGGGAATCCGCAGCAGAACCAGACGTAGGGTGCAAATATTGCAACCATTTCTGTAGAACCGCGACCACAAGATGCTTCGGTGGCTATTGTCACTCGTGGAGGAAAGACGACTGGGGAAGATGGTTCACGACCACTGATTCGGTTGGCTAGTCAAAAGACGGTACCCTTCGAAATTGATACGGAGCGAGAGACATTCCTGGAGGCATGTCTCACTTTGGAGAAAGACCGTGGTAAGGCTGTTGTTTGCGATATGCCGCCTATCTTTGATACTACATCAGACGTTGATCGACCACCACCACCGGGGACATTGCAAAAATTCCTTGAAAGATGTCTTTCATTGGAACGAGACCCGGATTCCCTGGTTGAGATTGAGGGATGGTTCCAGCGATTTCTGAAAGGATGGAAAGAGTCGGCAGTAAAATCCCTACAGCGATGGAAGACTGGCAAGGAGATGCGAATGAATATTCAGATTGGTGACTATGATGTTGACTCTGTGATTCTTGACCTTGGTTCGGATGTTAACATCTTAACCAAGCAGGCATGGCAGAAGATGGGGAGTCCCCCATTGAGCTGGTCTCCTGTGTAGCTTTGGTTGGATAACCATGCGAAGGTAACACCCATTGGGTGAGTTCTGCGGCTCACGATTGATATTGAGGGCATGAAGACTTATGCTGACTTTGATGTTATTGAAGTGGTTGAGGGAGGAAGCTCTTATTCGATGCTCTTGGGGATCGGATGGGCTAACGATAGTGGAGCTGTAATCAACTTCAAGAAGCGCATGATGACCTTTGAGAATCGTGATTTCAGAGTCATAGCCCCGTTGGATCCGGCTGAAGGACACTGCTACGTGGAGCCTGTAAAAGATGATGATCCTACTAGATGGGATCATGCATTTAATATTTCTGAAGATTATATTCATCCTACCGCCTACGGTGATTTGGAGTGGTGCAGCGAGAGCTCTGTGTCTTTCGACTCTGATGATGCATTGGAACATTGGCAGAATCGAATGCATGAAGTATCAGTCCGGAAATGTGGTTTAGTTATGCAATCCTTATGTTGTGTTGCGACAGAAACGATCACATTGCCTGTCTACGAGGGGTTGCCTGGCCTAAACATCTTTTTAGCAGAATTTGAAGACAGCATCCTAGAACCACAGTGATTGTTGGCCTTGGAGGAATCACTGAAGGCTGCTCCAGCACGATGGTGGGAAACACATAAGAAGTTCATTAAAGGTTGGTCACAGTGTCGAAGGCTAATGATGGCTCGGTTCGGCGATACTAAAGTTTATCACACTGACAAGTATGATGGCCGAACTGATCCCAATGATCATGTGATGGAGTACCAACGCTTATGGGTAGCGCAACCCAGAGATGAGAGGGTCCATGCTTTTGTCCATACTTTGGATGAGATACCGTGCTCGTGGTACACTGCAGCCGAGTTGCGTCGATACATTACAACATGGGGGGAGTTGACGATCTATTTCACTCATACATTCACTTTTGCGGATACCAACCCTGATGTCCACAACGCCCTGCAGCTCATCCGCGACGTGATACTTCAGGTTGTTTCAGCGGCCTACCCTGTCGACCCGCACACACATTGTTAGATGCAGTCACTCATGGAGTGCTTCAACATCAGTGGTGGCACAGAGGACGATGATGATCCCCGGAATGTTAACATTCCCGAATCTGAAGGAAGTCACGATGTGGTCCCACCTATTGCGCCAAGTAATCCATTCAGTCAACCATTGCAGCTTCGCAAGATGAATATCAACACCGAGGGTACTCCCAAGTTTGCTAATGTTGGGGATTATTGGGATGATGAGATGATGAGTAAGGTTACTGAGTTACTTCATGAGTTTCAAGATTTGTTTCCCATGAAGTTTTCCAAAATGAAGGGAATCCTGGGTGATTTAGGAGAGATGAAGATTCCATTGAAACCAGATGCTAAGCCAGTCCGACAGCGACCTTATCAGCTGAATCAACGACATAAAGAAAAGGTCAAGGAGGAACTTGATCGCATGTTGGATGCTGGTATTATCGAACCTGTGGAAGAGTCCGAATGGATCAGTCCTATGGTGGGACAAGAAAACAGGTGAAGTGCACATTTGCGTTGACTTGCGGAAGTTGAACGATGCCTGCTTGCATGACCCTTTTCTGACCCCATTTACTGATGAAGTACTTGAAGGAGTGGGTGGCCAGGAGATGTACTCTTTCACTGATGGATTCTCTGGCTACCATCAGATTTGCATTGCTAAGGAAGATCGGCATAAAACAACTTTTGTTACTGAATGGGGTTTCTTTCAGTACACGGTAATGCCGTTTGGTTTTGAAGAATGCACCTACAATATTCTCCTGGGTCGTTGTTGTCGCATTCAAAGATTTTATTCAGAAGTTTTTGCAGTTATATATGGATGATTGGACCGTTTATGGATTGATTCGTGATCATCTGGCCAATCTACGGTTAATGCTTGAGAGATGCCGACAGCACTAGATATCGCTGAACTTGAAGAAATGTATTTTCTGTGCACCGTTTGGGATATTGCTGGGTCATATCGTGTGTAAGCAGGGATTGCTCATCGATCTAGCCAAAATTGCGCTCATTTTGGGGTTGCAACCACCAACCACCATTAAGCAGTTGCACGCAACCTTGGGTCATACCGGATATTATCACAAGTTTATCAGGGGGTATGCTGCGATTACTGCCCCTATGGAAAATTTGTTGAAGAAGGATGCAACATTCCAGTGGAGCCCAGAATGTCAGGATAGCTTCGAAACGCTCAAAGCGAAGATGACGTCGGCCCCAATCTTGGTCTTTCCGGACTGGAGTAAGGAATTCCATGTCCATGATGATGCTTCATCGATTACATTAGGGGTTGTGTTGGCTCAACCTGGAGAAGGCGACCTTGATCATCCCATTGCTTTTTCCAGTCGGAAGTTGTCCTCTGCAGAACGCAATTACACTACCACAGAATGAGAAGGTCTGGCCATGGTTTACACGCTTTAGAAATTCAGGCACTATTTGTTGGGTGGCCACTTTAAAATGTTCATTGATCATTCTGCATTGAAATACTTGGTCAATAAGCCTATGTTGGGGGGGAAGATCTGTCGGTGGCTACTTTTGTTCCAGGAGTTTGATTTCGAAGTCATTGTGAAACTAGGGCGGTTGAATGCTGGACCAGATCATTTGTCACATATTGACACAGGGGAGGAACCGACTAATATCGAAGATAGGTTACCAGATGCCCAACTATTTCACGTTGCCACCGCTGATCAATATTTTGATGACATCCTTCAGTTTCTGGTGATCGACACCGCACCCGCTGACTTTACCACTACTCAGAAGAAGCAATTGGTTGTCAAGGCTATTGACTTTCAACTAATCACGAGAGAATTGTATAAATTGGGTGCTGATGAGATATTGCGCAGATGTGTCTTGCCGCATGAGCAAGTGCAGATATTGGCTGAGGCACATGGTGGAGTAGCGGGAGGACATTATGGCGGTCAGGAGACTACCCGGAAGGTACTGCTTGCAGGACTTTGGTGGCCCACATTACATAATGATGCGACAGACTATGCGCGGTATTGTGATGTTTGTCAGTGAACTGGCAAGCCGTCTAGACGAGATGAGATGCCTCTGCTACCTCAAGTGACACTGCAACCGTTCGAAAAATGGGCTGTGGATTTTCTCGGACCAATCCATCCACCAGGGAAACGCACAGGTGCGTGGTATATTGTCACGGCGATAGAGTACTTGACCCGATGGGCTGAAGCAGCACCTGTAGTTGATTGCTCCGCCGCAATGGCTGTGCGATTTTTGTTTGATCACATTATCACTCGTTTCGGTTGCCCCAAGATATTGTTGAGTGATCAAAGCAGCCACTTTCTTAATCGCACTATCAACGCATTGACGGAAGAATTGCAAATACAGCATAAGAGGAGTACACCCTATCACCCACAGGTGAATGGAACGGTGGAGACGTTTAACAAGGTGTTGGAGCATGCGTTGACAAAGGTGTGCAATGCGAACCACAACGACTATTTGAAAGTCTCAGCAGTGTTGTGGGCCTATCGCACCACATGTAAAAGGTTGACTGGTCAGACACCTTTCAAGCTGGTATATGGGAAGGAAGCAATTATGCTTATGGAGTACATTGTTCCAAGTCTACAAATTGCGGCTATTACAAGAATGGATGATGTTGCAGCATTAGATGAACATCTAGCACAATTGGTGGAGCTGGAAGAGGATCGATTTATCGCTGGCTTTCACCAAGGGGTGGAGAAGGATCGCCAGAAGGCATGGCATGATCGCCACATCAAAAGTAAATAGTTTCAGCAAGGCAACTTAGTGTTATCATACGACAGCAAGTTTATGAAACATCCAGGAAAGTTGCAGATGCATTGGCTGGGTCCCTATCGCATCAATAGTATTACTTCAGGAGGAGCATTTTAGTTGCAGGGTTTCGATGGGGCGATGCTCCCCAAGCTGGTAAATGGTCACAGGTTGAATCCCTATCGCTCGGGCTTGGAGCAGTGCGATGTCTGAGTCACATCGAAAAAAAAAATGTGTGTGTTGCAGGTTGCTTGGTGGTAGATGGTGCACCAACAGAGGAAGGTATGCGAAAGCAAGGTGGCTTGTGCTACCAGTTTGGAGACTCATGGCAGTATTGTGATCAGGACCAACGACAACTTTTGTTGAAGGATTTTTGTGATGATTATGGAGGATTTGGGAGGTACGGGGCAGCGTCGTGACTACTGTTCCACTAATATCTTGTCACCGCTGCCCATCATCCCTATACATGATTGCACCTAACAGATTCAGTTGGATTACCACAGGCCGACGACATGTTTTGGACATGGCAAGCTAGGCCGATACGATCAACATGATGTGAGGAGATTTCTCACACGTCGTCACGTGGGATCTTCGATGACATCATGGTCACCCCCCGTTGTGTTAGTCGGTGGGTTCACACACGCAGATGAGAGGTAGTGGGGCATCATTCCCACTGTCGTGACCCAGGAATGATATGGCTATAAGTAGCCGAGGCAACTGGTAGTTCACTACAATGATGCTTGTTCTGAAATAGAGTGGTTATGCTGGTTGATTAGTTTGTGAGTTGAGTTGTGAGGAATTCCAAGGAGGTTGTGGAAATGCTTCACTTCGTTTCCTATGGTAGCACCCCAGGGGCCTTACGAGCTCGAACAATGAGTGTCCCTAAGCACCTTGATACAACGGGTGCACTGACATTGTGTTATGCCCGATCCGAGGGCCGGTCCAGCATGATTAAGTATGCAGTAGTTGTTCGAAGGATTGTGCTCTTCTCAACCCCTGAGTTGGGTTGGGCGGTAGCTCCCCACCAACAGTAGGAACCGGTTGCCGGTGCGAAACAAATGTGTCAGAGTCATCTGCTAATTTTGCACCTTGGTACTGTTCGTCCTCTTTTTCTTCCTGTCAGTACCATTCCAAGAGACTGGAGGATGAGTTTTCAAAGTACATGACAGCAAGCCAGACAATGCCCATTTTTGGTTAAAAATACATGACACTGAGTCGACGATCAGTGTAGCCGAAGAAGTAGCACAACACCGCGTGATCCAGACAACAAGAACAGTTACCGAATAATAGTTCAGTTCGAGTGCACTGTGTCGAGTAGTTGACGTAGCTCGAGGGTGAGCCACAAGATTGTGTGGGGGCCTATTGGCAGGTGGTTTGATGGGGAAAGGTCGCGGCACTGCCGACGCTGCGACACATCGGATGAGGGCATGAAAGGAGTATTTTGTTCTAAAGAATACTGTAGTTGGCGGGTTTTGGGTCACTTGGACCACATATTATGTAATAGTGAGTCAGTTGTACCACAGTATGAGGGTTTTTGGGGTCATTTGGACCAAGTCAGTTAGATATGGGGTCAATTGTCCATAGTGTCGGTTACGAAGTCAGTTGTAAGTGGATAAATATTGCAATGGGAGAATCCTATAAATACATGAGAGTTGTAAGTGTTAGATATATAGAGCAAGAGAGCAAGAATAGAGGAAGAGAGCGAAAAAAGAGACAATTGTGTACGAGATCTGTGTTTTGCTTCTGGTATATGATCGCGACAGTAATATAATGATGATGTTTTGGTACGAACTTTGTGCAATGTTGCGATGTATGAATGTTGTTTGATGCAATGTCTACTTACTGTTGCTATAATGATAAATGTTGTGATTAAGTAATATGTTCTATGTAGAATGTGATGATAAATGTTGCGATGAAGTAATATGGTATAACTCCTTGCCAAATGTTTAAAGTTTTTGTTGAAGCACCGCAATAGAGTTATCCCATGCATCCACAACTCTCCTCCTCCCTCGGTGGAAACATGGTTCCGTCTTCTCTTCCTGGATGCCTCGGGTGAGACCTCATCCACTCTGCGGGTGTTGCTGGGTGGGCTCAAACCTTCCTGGGTCGGTGCCCAGGGAGACTGCAGTATGTGTTGACAGTGAGGCGAACCCCTGTCGACTGATGTCACATTGGTCAACAAACACCGAGTTCTTAGACAACTTCACACAACTCTAGTTTTCACAAAAGATACCAGTAGTATCCAATGGGAGATCAAATAACTCAGACAATATATTCCTTATCCATACTACCTCACAACTAGCCGAACAAGCTACAACATACTCTCCTTCGACTGTACTCAGTGCTACGCAGGACTGCTTCCTGCTGAACCAAGAGATCACACCTGATCCCATACTGAAGCAACACCCAGAAGTGCTCTTCCTATCTCCAACACTGCTTGCCCAATCTGAATCAACACAACCCTACAGGTTAAACTTTTGATTCACATCATACTTGAGCCCATAATCAATTGTACCCTTCAGGTACCTTAGAATATGATTTACAGCAACCAGTTGAACAACTCTGGTCTCCGTCAGGAACTGGCTCAATGTGTTCACCGCAAAGCAAATATATGGTCTGGTGTTCGTTAGGTACATCAAGGACCTAATCATCTGATGGTACACAGTGACATCAACCGACTCAGATGAAGCATCACATAGAAGCTTCAAGTTCGATGCCATAGGTGTGGCCATGGCCTTGCAATCCATCATCCTGAACCACTTCAAGATCTCTACTGCATACTTCCCTTGTCCAAGGAAGATTCCATCTGCACTCTACCACACTTCCATGCCTAGAAAGAAGTGCATCATCCCCAAGTCCTTCATCTCAAACTCGGAATCAAGCTTCCTCTTCTTATCAGCAATCAATCTATCCTCACCTGTAACAAACAGGTCATCCACATACAAAAGTAGTATCATTGGATTGCCTTCCTCAACCTTGTAGTAAAGGTTGGAATCCGCTTTACTCTTAGTAAAGCCCAAACTAGATAGAAAGCTGTCCATCCTACCATACCACGTCCTAGGAGCTTGCTTCAAGCCATACAAGGCTTTCTTCAATCTACACACATATGACTCCTTTTCATGTGTCTCAAAACTGAGTGGGTGCTCCACATACACTTCCTCTTCGACTACACCATTCAAGAAAGCTGTCTTGACATCCATCTGGTGTATCTTCCACTTCATCACTGCATCCAAAGAAATTACTGTTCTAATGGAAGTGTATCTGGCCACAGGAGCAAAAGTTTCTTCATAATCTATTCCCTCTTTCTGGGAGAAGCCACGAGCTACAAACCTTGCCTTATATTTCTCTATGCTGCCATCTACAACATGCTTGATCTTACAGATCCACTTGGAAGTCACAACAAAATTCCATTTAGGTCTTGGGACCACATCCCAAACATCATTCTTCATGATCGATTGGTATTCCTCGACCATGGAATCCTTCCATTCTTTCTTTTCCGTTGCTTCTTCATAACTGGAAGGTTCTTTGCTCATAATATCATAGAGTAAGGAAACATAGCTAGTATGTGATATAGTCCTCTTCCTTTCTCTATGTTCTTCTTCTAGAATGCCATACCTTTTTGCATCTTGAAAGAGCTCTCTAGCCCATGAAGGTTTTCTCTTGTGAGAGTTCTTCTCACGGGGTGGATCTATAGGTTCTTGTGGATCTTCAATTTCACGATCTTCTTCTGGAATTGCTTCATTCATAGTGGTGTCTTGAAATCTGGTTACCTTTGGTTCTTCATGGTCTTCAATATGTCTTTTCCTTGATTTGATGTATGTTGAGTCTTCATCAAATGTTACATCCCTGCTGATGTCAATTTTCTTGAACTTTGGAAAGTATATTCTGTAAGCCTTCGAGCTTTCACTGTAACTCACAAAGATGCCCTTCTTTCCTGAAGGATCTAGCTTTGTCCTCTCTTCCTTTGGAATGTGTGTGTATATTGGACAGCCAAATATCCTGAGATGGCTAACTTCAGGTTTCTTATCATAGAAGACTTCTTCTGGTGTCTTGTTGTCAAGTATCTTGTGAGGTGTTCTGTTCTGCACATATACAGCTGTCCTAGCTACTTCTTCCCATAGATGCATAGAAATATCTTGGCCATGAAGCATTTCCCATGCTGCTTCCATGATAATTCTATTCTTCCTTTCTGCAACTCCATTTTGTTGTGGATTGTAGGGAGCAGTCAACTCCTTCTTAATCCTTGAATCACTGCATAACTTCTTGAAATCACTTGAAGTGAATTCTCCACCATTGTCGGATCTGAAGGTTTTGATCTTCTTATCTATTTGATTTTATATCAAGGTTTTGAATTCCTTGAACTTACCAAACATTTCATCTTTATTCTTCAAGAAATAAACCCAAGTCTTCCTAGAGAAATCATCAATGAAAGAAACATAGTATACATACCCACTCAGAGAACTGGATGACATTGGACCGCATACATTGGAGGGGATAATCTCCAAGATTCCTTTTGCTTTGCTTTCACTGCTTGGAAATGCCTTCTTTGTGTTCTTTCCTTTTGCACATCCTTTGCAAACACCTTCATGATTTTACTGGATTTCAGGAAGACCTTATACAACTTTGCTTGCAATTGGTAGTTCTCTATAGTGCATGTGTGCAAGCCTTCTCTGCCAAAGTTCACTTGGCTCCATGGATTCATGAACCATGGCATGTTCAAGTTGTCCCTTTAATTTGTACAATCCTCCCTCTTGCTCTCCAATTACTACTGCATCATCTATGGTCTTACCCTTTGGCCACATGAGTACTTGGCCATCCACAAATGCAACCCTCATTCCTTTTTCATCCAAAGATGATATGGAGAGAAGATTCTTCTTGAGTCCAGGTACTTATAGAACATATTTCATTTTCAAAGACTTCCCAGAGTCTAGCATGTAGGAGGCTTCACCACTTCCTTTGATAGGATATTGATAGTCATCCCCAAGTTTCACCTTGTGAGGTGACTCATGTTCAGATAGGTCCATAAAAGATTCTTTAAACCCAGTCATATGTTTAGAAGCCCCATTATCAATAAGCCAATCATTACATCCATGTGAGACAGTACTTGTGAGAGAAGAGATTAAGACATATTCATCTTCACTTGATGAGTCATCACTTTCTGCTATAGTCTTCTTCTTGGGAGGTTCATCATCCTCAACAACATGAGCATGATATCTCTTCTTGCTTCCCTTCTTCTTCTTGTTGAAGCTGTTGTTGTTCTTCCTTTTATTCTTAGGACATTCTAAGGCATAATGTCCTTTCTCATCACAAGATTAACATCGAACTTGGGAGAGATCTTTCTTCTTTTGATGGAAGTGAGGATGTTTCTTGTTATGATATTTCTCCCTCTTGAACTTGGTTCCCTTAGTGTGTGTTGTGAGGGATTGGTCTTCACTTCCCATCTTTTCTTCTCGGGCCACAAGCCTAGCTTCTTCTTGTGAACATTCCTCCCATAGTCTACTGAAAGAGATAAATTTCCTTCTTGCACAGATTCCTTGGATGAAGAAGTTCCATGACCTAGGTAGGCCATTCAATGTGGTCATTAAAATTTCACCATTCTCCACTACTTCATCCACAGCTTCAAGTTGTTCCTTGATTTGAGAGACCTTAGAAAAGTATGATTGAATGGTCTCCCCATTCTAAATCTTTACCCCTTTCAATTGGTTCCGCAGAGTCATCTTCCGATTTATGTTCTTACCTTCAAACAACTTGGTCAAAGAGTCAAACATCTCCTTAGGTGTATTTAGGGAAGACACATGGGGTATGAGATGGTCCTTTATAGAATCAACAATGATTCTCTTAGCCTTGACCAGGTTCTTCTTGTGTAAGGTCTTAGCATCTTCTCCATCTGCAACAGGAACCTCTTCACTTATGTAAGTGTCCAACTCATTCTCTTCTAGGATTAACCCAATCCTATACTTCCAGGCTCGGAAGTTATCAGCCCCTTCAAGCTTATCCTCAAGCTTGGTGTGGTGAGACATCTTAAAGAGTACTTAAAATGGAAATAGAAAAGATTTAGAGCTTGCCACTTGATTTGCTGAAAACTAGATTTGGAGCTAGATTAGGGTTTGTTAGAGAAACCCTAAAAATTCAAAATTTGAATTTCAAACTTCTGAAAGGATAGAAAGATGCACCTTGCTGAGATGGTCAAGCTGGTATACTCATAATTTGAAATATGCAAAGTTTCACCACTCAAAATTGCGTTTGAAACTTCCGGATTCACTAGACAGGACCCTAAATTAGGGTTTTATTTTCTCGGAGCTTCACCCAACCAAAAAGTTTGATCCAAAGCTCTAAAATTCGATTTCGCAGAGGAGCTTCCAGTCGTGGTCTCAGATTTCAAAAATTCCAATTTTTGTAGAAACCCTAATTTTTAGGTAAAAAACAGAAAATGCTCAGAATTGAATTCTGTCTCGACAGAAAGATGCGCCCTTCCAAGGAGAGTCAATCTAGCCTCCTGCCTTTGATGATCTGTGGAGAGAAACCCAAATATTAAGAAGCCCTAGCTTCCGCAGCTGCACAGTGCCTTCTTCTTAGGTCAGCTCTGATACCATATTAATTTTTTTCAATAATTTCATTCCATTATCATTCAGCATCACTAAGAGAATAACATGTACAACATATCAATCATAGACACAAAAGCAATCACACAAGAGACACAGAGTTTCACTGGGGAAAACCAAGAAGGTGAAAAACCCCACAACTTCCTCAGAGATAAGATAAGCCACAAACCAAGATCACAAAGATCAAACCCAATAAGATGTCTCTAGCAGATGCTCCTCCTCCACTAGTGCGCCACTTTCTCTCTTAGTTATGCGAGCTTGAGAAGTGAGTGAGTGAATCAAATGAGAGACAAAACCTCTCTATTTATACACTGACTTGACCTACCATTAATTCATTGGGGCCGACTTGCTAATCAAGTCTAATAACCCAACCACATGACCTAACCAGGGGCGACCCCACACTGGTGGTCTAATAACCCATCAATACAAATGACGACACTTACAAATACAAATGACGACACTTCCATTCAGAGGAATAATACATCTCTATTGGATATACAATAAAGTACAAATGTAATATACAAGTGAATATCTTCTGAAGTTACAAATACATCAACATCCTCAGAGTTAGTGGATGTGACTCTATACATAAATATTATTGGGTCATTAATGTATCTGACGAATACCAGGCCAGATATATGCTTTGCGGTGAACACCTTGAGTCAGTATCTAGTGGAGCCTAGACGAGTTCACCTGATAGCTGCAAATCATGTGATGAGGTACCTAAAGGGTACGATAGATTTTGGTCTATGTTATCTTGGAGATCATGACTTCATATTGTATGGCTACATAGATGTTGATTGGGCAGGAAGTGTATCAGACAGGAAGAGCACATCGGGTGGATTTTATTGTCTGGGATCTGCCATGATCTCATGGTTTAGCAGGAAGCGGTCTAGTGTGGCTCTCAGCATAGCTGAAGCAGAATATATAGTTGCTTGCTCTGCTAGTTGTGAAGTGATTTGGCTTCGGAAGTTATTATTAGGATTGTTTGACTTAGAGATGGACCCCACTGTGATCCTATGTGACAACCAGAGTTGTATCAAGATGACAGAGAATCCAGTGTTCCATGATAAGTTAAAGCACATATAGATCTGATATTTCTATATACGAGATATGGTGCAGAAAGGAGCTATCAAGCTCGAATATGTGAGCACTGATGAACAAGTTGCTGATATATTGACCAAACCTCTATCTCAAGTAAAGTTTGAGTATTTATGAGACAAGATTGGTGTAGTTCAGAAGGACCCTCCTCGAAAGGCAGAGTGATATGGTCGTTGATGATGAGATTTCCTGCATCGACAGTAGGGTCGATGATGTGGATACCTGTAATGATGATATTGACGATGAGTTCAATGATACCGATGTTGAGGTCGATGAATGGTCCTTAGACTTTATGGATGTGATAGGACTGAATCGTCCCTGAACATTTGGTTCAAAATGTACATGATAGGTGTTGATGTATATGTAACTTCGGAATGTATTTCACATATATGTATATTGTATTCCTATAGAGATGTTATTATTCCTCTATACGTAAGTGTTTGTATTCCTATAGATATTTTATTATTCCTCTATATGGAAGTGTCGTCATTTATATTGTAAGTGTCGTAACTTATACTTGATGGGTTATTAGACCACCCTATTGGGGGTCGGCCATGTGGGTCAAAGGGTTCTTAAACCACCCTATTGGGGGTTGTCCCAGTCAGCTTTATGTTATGTGGTTAAGTTAAGGCCGACCTAGTAAAGGTTATTAGGCAAGTCAAGTCAAGTATAAATAGAGTGTGGGAGGCACTCTATTTGATCATTCTATTCTCTCACACACTCTTTGGAGAGTGGCGCACTTGTGGAGGGGGAGAAGCTACTACTAGGAGATTCCTATCTCTTATGCTTGGGTTGTATCATTGCTCTATTTATCTCTGAGGAATTTATTGGGGTTTTTCACTTTTATGGTTTTCCCCAAGTAAACTCTGTGTCTCTTGTGTTCTTGCATTATTGTGTCCATGATTGATATGCTGTAGATATGATGTACATGTTATTCTCTCAGTTAAGATCCTATATCAGATTGAAATTTCTGAAAAACTAACATGGTATCAGAGCTAGCTTGAAAGAAGGCATGGTATGGCATGTATGACACTTGTTGCACTTGCGATGCTAGGGCTTGATATAGCAAGAACCAGTCATTGTAGCACTTTCACTATAAATCCATTTTGGCGAATTTTTCAGATATGAAACATTTAAAGGTCAAATTTCATATCCCTGTGTACCTTGTGTCCAAAGGAAAATCTCTAATTCATTGTAATTTGTGATTTATGATCAGTACAAGTTAGGGTTTCTACCTCTTCCAGATCTTAGTCATAAATAGGTGACCTAGGAAAACCGGTCACAACTTGGGATAGGAAGCTCCAAATGAAATTTCATAAAAAGTAACAGGTAGTGCATGGATTGTACTTTCTCAGGTAACTTTTTTAGAGGCCGAAACTGAACCAATGACAGGTGGCACGCCATACAAGTTTGCTCTCCTATTTTATCCCATAAATAGGTCACGTTGCGACACTTAGCATAAGTCTCTCTTAGAGAATCCATTTTAGGTCAGACCTATGGGGTTGGAAATATGATAGGTCAGGCTACCAAAGGAAAATATTTCAGGCCCTTTGGATTGGAAAGTTCGAAGTTACACCAGAAACAATCAGGTGCATATTTATGTCAAAACATAATTATTTTTTTAGCACCTTCATTCATGGCTTAGGGAATTTAGGGTTTTGGAGAAAGTTGGAATTTTTGTAATCAGAGACCACGGATGGATGCTACTCATAAAAATATAAATTTAGATACCAAGATCATATTTTTTGGTTGGACAGAAGGCCAGGCTTGATCAGACCCTAGTTTGGGACTTTGATCGGAAAAGTGGAAAATTAGGTCTTCTGCAAAAATGGGAATTTTTGAAATCTGTTACCACGGCTGGAAGCTCCTTAGAAAAATAGAAGCTTAAAGCTTTGGATCGAAAATTTTGATTGGGAAGAAGGGTGGGATTTATCAAACCCTAGTTAGGGGTCATGTCTAGTGAATCCAGAAGTTTTAAAGGCAAATTTGAGGGGTGAAACTTTGCAGTTTTCAAATTCTGAGTATACTAGGTTGATCAGCTCATCAAGGCGCATATTTATATCCTTTCATAAGCTTGAAATT
Organism: Larix kaempferi; assembly: GCA_027924585.1. NCBI lineage: Eukaryota > Viridiplantae > Streptophyta > Pinopsida > Pinales > Pinaceae > Larix > Larix kaempferi. Next base: position 4,851,290 of record BSBM01000104.1, read on the forward strand.
CAAAGTTTGAATTTTTAGGGTTTCCCTGACAAACCCTAATCCAACTCCAGATCCAGTTTCTGCAAATCAAGTGGATTGGGTTAATCCTAGAATAGAATGGATTGGTCACCTGCACAATTGAAGAAGTTTCTGTTTCAGAGGGAGATGAGGCTAAGGCCTTACATAAGAATATTACAAGCAATCTCGACAGGTATGACTTATCCAGGTATGTTTCAAGATATGTTCCTGATTAAGCTTATGATATGTTTGTCTTCATTAAGGTTACTACAATCTTGATTAACCTTAGACTTGTTGTATCACCTTAATAAAATTATGAATACATGATAGAAGATATTCATTGAGTAAGGTTTTGACACTTATGATTGTACTAATGCATTGTGATGTTGTATGAGGTTTATGTTGTTCACTAACATGAAAGGTGCACCAAGAAAGACAAATCATGTTCTACTTCAAGAACATATGATCATGGTGTCATGAAGACAAAGATTCATCCATTGTCATGGATCATCTACTTACGAGGTATGTATAACTTGGTTCTACAATGGTTAACTTATGAGACATACAAGTTACTAGCACAAGTCATTGAAGAGAACTAGAAGACATCATGTGGGTATGTTAGACATAACTAGCTAACATAGTAATCCAGGTATGTTTTTCCTATATCAAGTTAGATTCTTACCTTGTGTTAGGATCCCTTATATAAGTATACTTGGTATGATTGGTTATGTTTATTCATAAAGTTAGAAATGTAAGTAATCAAGGGTTTATACATATTATGTCTCTTATCTTGATTGATGATTTGACTAACCAGAAGAGTCCTATGATCAAATAGGAATATGCATGAGTAAAAGAAGTCTTCCCTGAAACCTTGAATACTAATGTTTATTATTTGTGTTTGAAATGATCATGACTATACATGTTTAAGATTATTGTGTTTTGATAGTATTAAGATTATACTAATGAATGTGTGATTATGTATGAGACCTCGAGGATAACACAATGATGATACTAATAAGCATGCATAGTTATTAAGGATGGATATAAGTTCAAGGACAGGTAATCCAAGAAGCAAAGATCAAGAGGGAGCACACTTCAGTAGTTTCTGCAAGGATGCAGATATTCAGAGGGAGTTGACCACTTTTCACAATCCACATCAGAATGGAGTTGCAGAAAGGAAGCAAAGACTGAGAGGGAGTCAACCCAACAAACAAACAAAGATAAGTATTTGAATTATCATTTCTTGCATATTTGATTGTTTAAATAATACTTTTCAATGATGTATACACTTATGTTCCTAGACTTAGGTTGTGTATTATGCATATTAGAATAATTGCATTAATGAACAGTATACTACTAATATGCATCTGATGGGTAAGTGTCCTATGGCACTGTACAACATTCCATTGCTACTTATCTAGAATGAAACCTCTTTGCTGACATGTTGGGAGTTGTGCACACTCTTAACAATGTTCTGGTAGAGATTGGAAGGCATCTAGAAAGTTATGGGATATGGATAAATGTTGTATTGAAGCATTGGCTAAGATAATTGCATGACTGTATGACATATTTATTTATGTGTAAGAATTTGTTCTGAAAACTATGAGATGTTTTCTAATCATACAATTTAACTTGTTTTGTAGGAAAGATCGTATACCATCACCTACAAAAGAAGGACTACAGCATTTGTTTCAGCAACAAAGTTATCTATTGAAGATATTGAATATACTGAAGTTCCCAAGATTTGGGAAGAATGCCATGATCGAGGAGTACCAGTCGATCATGAAGAATGATGTTTGGGATGCAGTCCCAAGACCTGAAGGGAAGTCTGTAATGACTTCCAAGTGGATCTACAAGATCAAGCATGCTGTAGGTGGCAGCATAGAAAAATACAAAGCAAGATTTGTAGCTCGTGGTTTCTCCCAGGAAGAAGGGATTGACTATGAAGAAACTTTTTCTCCTGTAGCCAAATACACTTCCATCAAATCAGTACTTGCTCTGGCTGCAGTGATGAAATAGAAGATACACCAGGTGGACGTCAAGATAGCCTTCTTGAATGGTATAGTCAAAGAGGAAGCTTGCTGCCGAGTTCGAGATGAAGGACTTGGGTATGATGCACTACTTTCTTGGTATGGAGGTGTGGCAGAGTGCAGATGGAATCTTCCTTGGACAAGGGAAGTATTTAGTAGAGATCCTAAAGAGGTTCGGGATGATGGACTACAAGGCCATGGCCACACCTATGGCATCGAACCTGAAGCTTCTATGTGATGCTTCATCGTATCCGGTTGATGTCATGATGTATCGTCAGATGATTCGGTCCTCTATGTACCTGATGAATACGAGACCAGATATTTGCTTTGCGGTGAACAAATTGAGCCAGTTCCTAACGGATCCGAGGAGTGTTCACCTGGTTGCTGTAAATCATATTTTGAGGTACCTAAAGGGTAAGGTTGATTATGGGCTCAAGTATGATACGAATCAAAAGTTTAACCTGCAGGGTTATGTTGATTCAGATTGGGCAGGTAGTGCTACAGATAGGAAGAGCACTTCTGTGTGCTGCTTCAGTATGGGATTAGGTTTGATCTCTTGGTTTAGCAGGAAGTAGTCCTGCATAGAACTGAGTATAGCCGAAGCAGAGTATGTTGCATCTTGTTCGGCTAGTTGTGAGGAAGTATGGATGAGGAAGCTACTATCTGAGTTATTTGATCTACCGTTGGAGGCTACTGGTATCTTCTCTGATAACCAGAGTTGTGTGAAGCTGTCTGAGAACCCGGTGTTCCACGACATGTCGAAACACATTGAGATCAAATATCACTATATCAGGGATATGGTGCAGAGAGGAGCAGTGAAGCTCCTGTATGTTGCGACAGATGAGCAGATTGCATATGTACTAACGAAACCACAAGCCAGAGTGAAGTTCGAGTACTTTAGAGAGAGGCTTGGTGTTCTTCATATTGACGACACTTTGAGGAAGAAGTGATGGACACATTTACTGAATCCATTCCAAGCATGGTGAGAGGAGGATCCTTCCATGGCCGTGGATGTAAGCACTAGATGATGAGCATCAAGACGATGCTCCAGTTACTGCTCTGTATGTGTATATATGCATCATGTTGGATGCTGGATATGATCGGTTGGATCATTTATATGTATATGTATGTATGCATCATGTTGGATGTTGGATATGATCAGTTGGATCATTTACGTGTATGTATATGCATCATGTTGGATGCTTGGACAATGTATCTGTATATGTATCAGGTGGATACATTGTATGATCAGGTAGATCATGTATGATGATATGTATCAGGCAGATACTATGTATGCATTAGGTGGATGCATTGTATGATCAGGATAATCATGGATGATGAGCTTCAAGATGTTGGTCCAGATGACATGCGTCAGGACGATGCAATGATGATGATCATGATGATCATGTGTACATCAGGATGATGTATGGTGAGTATCAGGTTGATACTCTGTGGCCGTGGATAGGTTGTGCAGATAAGCATATAATAGTGCCTTGGGAGGTTTGCAGATTCTCTTGCTAGGTTTTGTCGCTGGCATATAATAGCTCCTTGGGAGATATGGAAAATGCTCTTTTGAGGTTTTTCTTTGGGAGGACATATAATAACACCCTGGGAGGTTTGTAGATTCTCTTGCTAGGTTTTGCTGTTGGCATATAATAGCTCCCTGGGAGATCTGGAAAACGCTCTTTCGAGGTTTTGTCCTATGGCATATAATAACGCCCTGGGAGGTCTGATAGGTTGGGATGTATTCCCACAATAAGTCCTAGGATGCTCTTTTGAGGTTTTGCCATGACCACATGTAATATCGGCCTGGGAGATTTGATAGGTTGGGATGTGTTCCCGTAATAAGTCCTGGGATTCTCTTGTGAGGTTTTGTGGTGACCACATATAATAGCACCCTGGGAGATCCGATAGGTTGAGCTGTGTGCTCGTAATTAGTCCTAGGATTCTCTTTCGATGTTTTGTGGTGGGGTCACATGTAATATCTCCCTGGGAGATCCGATAGGTTGGGCTATGTGCCCGTAATAAGTCCTGGGATGCTCTTGCGAGGTTTTGTGATGCACGTAATAAGTCCCTTAGGATTCCACAGTATGCCAGTGATGATGAAGACCTGCAGGTGGTGGGCCTACATCTAGTATGAAAAAGGACTAGTTCTGTAGAACTTCCTATGATGAGTAGATTCAGAGATTGATTGAGATAGCAGCAACAGTGATGATGATGATGATCTAGAGAAGAAGACTTGTGCTAGAAGACCTGTGTCGAGAAATACCTTCCTAGTTAAGAGGGATTGTTGATGTATATGTAACTTCGGAATGTATTTCGCATATATGTATATTGTATTCCTATAGAGATGTTATTATTCCTCTATACGGAAGTGTTTGTATTCCTATAGATATTTTATTATTCCTCTATACGGAAGTGTCGTCATTTATATTGTAAGTGTCGTAACTTATACTTGATGGGTTATTAGACCACCCTATTGGGGGTCGGCCATGTGGGTCAAAGGGTTATTAAACCACCCTATCGGGGGTTGGCCTAGTCAGCTTTATGTTATGTGGTTAAGTTAAGGCCGACCTAGTAAAGGTTATTAGGCAAGTCAAGTCAAGTATAAATAGAGTGTGGGAGGCACTCTATTTGATCATTCTATTCTCTCACACACTCTTTGGAGAGTGGTGCACTTGTGGAGGAGGAGAAGCTGCTGCTAGGAGATGCCTATCTCTTATGCTTGGGTTGTATCATTGCTCTATCTATCTCTGAGGAAGTTATTGGGGTTTTTCACCTTTATGGTTTTCCCCAAGTAAACTTTGTGTCTCTTGTGTGCTTGCATTATTGTGTCCATGATTGATATGCTGTAGATATGCTGTACATGTTATTCTCTCAGTTAAGATCCTAGATCAGATTGAAATTTATGAAAAACTAACAATAGGACTGCATCGTCCCTGAACGTTTGGTTCAAAATGTACATGATAGGACTGCATCGTCCCTGAACATTTGGTTCAAAATGTACATGATAGGACTGCATCGTCCCTGAACGTTTGGTTCAAAATGTACATGATAGGACTACATCATCCCTGAGCGCTTGGTTAAAAATATATGTGATTGGACTAATCATCCTTATACAGTAAATCCAATAATTCTGAAAGGAAGGATAGTCTTAAATGTGATTGTGATTGGACTAATCATCCTTAGATAGTAAATCCAGTAATTCTGAATGGAAGGATAGTCTTAAATGTGATTGTGATGGGATTAATCATCCTTAGACAATAAATCCAGCAATTCTGAAAGGAAGGATAGTCTTAAATGTGATTGTGATTGGACTAATCATCTTTAGACAGTAAATCCAGTAATTCTGAAAGGAAGGATAGCCTTAAATGTTGATTGTGATGAGATTGATCCTGTAATTGCGAAAGGAAGGATCATGTGTATTGCATAGTATGCTGCTATGATGATGATGTTGATCGTGAGGGTCCAGATGCTGATGTTGATCGAGAGGATCCATATGTTAATGTTGATCGAGAGGATCCAGATGCTGCTGATGTTGATCGAGAGGATCCAGATGCTTATGTTGATCTAGAGGAACCAGATGTTGATGTTGATCGAGAGGATCCAGATGCTGATGATGTTGATCAATAGATCCATATGATGATGTTGTTGTAGCTACTTGAGTGCTTCAGAAGATCAATATCCAGTATTGAAGATCTTGAAGATATTCCAGTAACTATTTGAGTTACTAATGATGTATGAAGAAAGCTTCCAATGATTTATAGATGTATCATATGCTATGTAGTTGATGAATCCTTGCTCCTGCAGATGTTATAATATTCTTCTCGTTAAGTGGGAGTGTTGAAATATTGTAACTTCTAAGAATATTATATTTGTACTTTATTATTCCGGAGATGTTTCATTCCTCCGAAGAGACCTTATTGTATATCCGAAGATGTTTATTCCTATGAGAAAGTGTGGTAACTAGGGTTATTAGATCTCCCATGTGAGGTCGGCCCTGAGTTAGCTATTATTAGACTCTCTTAGGAGAGGTTGGCCCCATTAGGGTGAAAAGTCAGTTAGAACATGAGTATAAATAGAGGAGGTGTGTTCCTCATTTATCTCATTCATTCACTCACTTGTGATTGGCGCATAGGAGAGAGAGAGAGATCTGCATATGAAGAGAAGGAGCTCTTGTTTGGGTACTACAACTTGTATTGGTTGATTATCTATATTGAGGAAAGTTTTTCTGGGTTTTCTACCCCATGAGGATTTCCCAGGATAAATCTTTGTCTATCTTGTAATTGTGTTTCTTTCAGTGATCTTGCTTGTGAAATCAGGCTAAAATTAACAGTGTTAAGGTCATCTCATGCTTGATTAGTCACATAGATGTTGAAAACATATTGATAAGAGATGAAGAAGGAAATTCTATCACATCTTTCATCCATCAAACTTGGATGCATAATATAAGTTCCCTAGTCTCAAGGTTGATATGAATGATGCATGGTTCATGCAATTCAATCTTAACTATCATGAACGCCTAAATAGATAGTGTATTGTTGGAAAAGACTTGGCGAAATGACAATTGAGGTTGTACCCAATAAAAAATATCATCACACCTTACATCTTAACAATGGATTTAATCCTCATGATGTATGGTGAAGAAGATGCAACTCAGTTGAAAGAGGCTTGGATCCCTTTGCTGTATCAAGTAACGAAGGCTAGAAAAATATTTAGCTAGTTCTATATCTTGTCTTGTAATTGAATTCACGACATTTCCAAAGACAAATACAATTCTACAAAAATCCCTCTATCATTTTATACATCATCATATTTTCCTAAAGTAGCATGTGTGACCAACGATTTTACAGGAATGGGAGGGAAGTGGTAACCTAGTAAAAAACCAATCCATGTTTACTACCAATTTTTTTTAAGAGAATACGAATAAAGTTAAGTACACTAATATATGTGAGAACATCATGTCTCCAATCTATACGTTAATTTTCTTTGAGATGCAATGTATGAAAAAGAGGTCCATGAAAATGCTAAGCATAGTTGTTGAATTCTATGTTATATATAAATACACCTATATAAGAAAATTTGGAGCTACCAAGAATTAACAATTATTGTTTAACTTCATTCGAGAAAATTTGGTCATTCAAGAAGTGAAATATCAAATGTTCTTGAAGAAATTTGGAATTACCTTGACCCGGATAATTAGAAGGCCCCATGGACCACTTTACCACTATATATAGGCACATATGGTATAGAAAATGTTAAGTCTACTAAATAAGAGTGTTATCACTTAGATTTTACCCTTTGGTTGTGGAAGGATAAACCTAAGGCAACTCTTTCAAACCAATCTTGAGGAGGGAAATTATCCTTTTCCCTACCAGAGAGGGCTCTCTCGAAAATGTGTAAATGGATAAAGATAAATAAATGGAGTTTTTCAGAATAAGTATGTGGTTGAAATTCACACAAGAATCACTGGGCATGGAATAAAAAATCAATAAATATTTATACCAGAAGATAAACAACAATAAAGATTGTCACAAAGGCAAGGTAGTTGTCATATCACAGTCAATTTTTTTTTATAGGTGGTTCAGAAAGAAACATAGACAGTCCATTAACAATGGGCACCATTTTAGATGAATCCACTATCAACTTTAGAGAAATAAATGGATACTCAGATCCGATAAGTTAAGGCATACATATATGAATCTAAACTTATTATAAAATTTCATCTGATTATAGAAGATAAAACATAATGGAAGATATAATGAAGGAAAGTAAACATGCACATGTAAGAAGAGAAAAGATACAGACTGCAATTATGATCAACACAGGAATCTCTTATTCTGTAAAAATATGTCATTCACTGTATGGCTCTTTTATATCAAAAATATATCAACTCGATAAAAAAATTCTTGTCTCCCAAAAAGTTTCCAACCCTTTCAAAAATGACTTTCATTATCTTTTATACAAAACTTCTTTGAATCAAAACCTAACTACTTCTTTTAACTAAACTGAAATAACTTAACAAAATTGCCAAATGTCACTTGAGTCCAAGTCATTAAAAATATTACAAAACTTCTTTTAAATAAAAATATTTCTAAATCTTCATTTGATGTAGCATCCAACAGATACTTTCAAGCTCGAAGTGTGTACTTGATTTTCCAAATTTCTCCACGCTCGTCCATTGATCGGTAGTTGGAAGATCGTAGCTTGTCATCTCTTTTACCATAACTCTTATTTCAATATGATCTGCAAGGGAAATCTGTGGAAGTCTTTCACCAATTAAAACCAACTTATTTAGAATCTCAAAGTCTTCTGCAATCTTTTCCATTAAAATATTCCCTGTAAGTAAGGAATTCAAATGCTGAAATTTCACATGGTCCATTCTTATATCAAACAATGCTTTCTTATATTCATTTTGGGGAATCAAATCCTTATTTTCATCCCAGAATGAAGGTAAACCCTTTTCAATCAACTTCTCAAACTGTCTTTCGAATCCTACTACTTGCTTCTTCATGGATCCAGCTTTTGCTTCAACATTTGCAATGTGTGCATGCTTTCCTAAGATTCTCCTTGCCCATGTAATGACTGCAATCATGTTCTTAATACCCAAAATTCTCATATCTTCTTATGTTAAACTATTCAAAAAGGTAATTGCATTTTGTGTTGTTTCCTTGGGCTCCCTATTTAGATTCTCTCAGACTGCAGTACAACTTGTTAAAGCATCTCTGATAACCTTTTCTTTTAGTCTTATGAAATCCAAATAAAATCTGAAATCTTTAGCTTCTTTTATGATTAAATCCCACACCATGTGTTTACATCCTTGCATTGCCTCCTGCCCTGTCACTTGGTGTGCCATTTTTATTTGTTTCAATTAATTCTTTGTACTTCTCTTGCAGAGATTTCGTTTCTTCATCTTTCTTCTCACTTTCTTCTTTTAGCCTTTGAGTTTCCTCTTTTAACTCCTTTATTTCAACTTCTTTTAAACTTACTTGACACATATTCTGCAAAAGGCTATCAACACTATTTACATCTTCAATCTGATTTGTATCTGTTTGTTTCTGGGCTATATTTGACAATTTGTTTTTCAAATATTTGACTTGACCTTTTAAACTTGTTTTCTCTTTTTCCCAACTAGCCTCCTTTTCAACCATTTTTAATAACTTTGCTGTAACATCATTCACCTATTTAGACAATTCTTCTTTCTCATGCTCCAATTTGGTCAATTCAGGTCCTTGAATAAGTTGAGCATCTGGGATTTTCAACCTTCTTCTCGAGTCTTGGATTAATTTTTCTTTCTCTTTCAATAAATTTTTTCCTGCATCTCCTTCGGTGCCACTTCCAACCAAATCCATTTGCAACTTATTAATTTGTTGTTGGCAGGATTTTTTTTCTATCTTTTCTTTTTTTAATTGATTATTCAGCTTATCTAGAACAATTCTCAAATTTTCTACTTCCAAAGTTGCTTCCAAAAAATCCGCATATATCACCTCCTCTGTTTGCCTATGCAAAAGAATTTTATCAGGTGCAGTGATCTTCTTTAAATTGAACTTCATTTCTGTAATTTTATCACTTGATGATATTGCCAAATTTAGTGTATTCTCTTTTATGTCTTGACTAGTAACCAAATTAACATCTGACTTAGCCAAGCTTCTGACTTTAGGGAATAATTGGAAGGTATGCTGAGATGAAGCTTACTTGTCTTGGTTGTACTTGCTAAACATATCTGCTCTGCTTTGAAATTGATTTACATCTCTTGCTTTTGTGGCTTCCTGAAATGTATATTTTTGAATTCGGACTTCTGGTACTTCCTCATTTGTAAGTAACAACAAATCTTGTTGTTCATCTAACCTGGATTGTTTCTCTTTTTCTTGTTCTCCACTTTCTGAATCAGCTACATCCTGAAAACCTCTTTTCCCTCCGATGACCATAGTTCTTGCTGAAGTCTCTGTTTCTCCTTGTAAAGCTACATTTTCTTCACTCTCATATTGTGACCAATTTGCTTTTTCTGTCATTCCTTCCACTTCTTTATGATTGAAATCTTTGGTGTGATTTAACTATCTCCTTTTCGATATGACATGAAAGGGATCATAATCGATAGCCACTTCCTTCTCAAAATTCATCTCTTCTAACAATTTCTCTATGTACAGAATAACATATTTATTTTTTACAGTAAACAGACCTACTGTAAAAGGATACTTGATATCGGTGGCTTTCTTAAAAATAAAAAAATGATTATCTTCTACAATACGTTTCTGTCTCACAAACTCAAGGGAAAAGACCCTTAATGTAAAAAATGCTAGCAATATGTACGGTTGATGCTTGAAACCATATAGTCTAAGAACAGTATTGTCTTTCGACAAAAACCAATCTCCCATGGCTAATTTAGTTTTCAACTACATCAATGTCTTCATTTCAGGAAACACTCTAAGTAGCCTTTCTCCAAAAGTCATGTTGTGTATCTCTGATAACATATAATTCATATAATTGAACATATTATCCTCCACTGGATTTGTGAAAATTATCTTTGGAAAATGTATTTCTTCTTGACTGGCAAACATAACCATCTTCATGAGATGGTACTGAAACCTAAATTGCTTTAGAGTATGAAAATTCGCCAACTGCAAATGAATCCTTTCAGCCAGAAATTCTTCAAACTTAAGGCGGGGTATCTGACTACCTTTAGTTTCAGGTGAACTGATGTTCATTCTAAACAACAAACTTAATTGAAGCTCAGTCACCCATGCATCTCTATCAAGACCTAAGAATAAAGCCAACAAGGAAAGGACGAGTTGGGTATTTTCATTAAAAAGACTGACATCTAAAGGATAAGGAGTTTCAGTGACTTCTAACTCTGGTTTGAGGCAAGAGGCCATGAAAATCTGCTTTGTTTCAGGGGACGACTGGTGAAATAAGTCAATAATTGACCCTTCATAAAAACTCTCAGGTTTAGGTATCTCAGACACAGGGGCTTCTAAGGCATCTCTTATGAGCAGGGGTTCTATCCGACACTCAACTGGTATGAGCTGATAGGGAGTAATATATGTAACAAGACTGATACTAGGATGGCCGACACATGAGGTCAAGGTAAACTGCAGAATCGCTGACATAGGGTATATCCTTGAACAGTAAGCACGATACAAAATGGCTTAGGCAGTTTTCAACCAAATGGGGAAAATGATATAATCCTGTAATGTACGAGACATTAGCAGACCCTCCATATGGTTGGAAGAATAACCAACCGGGGGAGTAAACAACTCGGAGATCAGGTTCACCCTAAGGTCAAAAACCAAACCCAACCGACATGATAGACTCAAGTAGGTGTTGTGTTCAAGGATAGAACGGACTGAACTTCCTTTGACACTGAACTTCAAGATATGATACATATTTCTCATCCCTTATTCTTTTTAGATAAAAGAATACCTTTCTTGTTGTTTTAATGAGTCTAAGAAAGAATGAAAACTCAATAGATCCAACCATGTAAAAAGTTTAATGAGCTCATGGTAGGAAGACTCAGGACCTTCTTCATTCTTTACTGAGTTTGAAGAAGAGATAGAAGATTACTCTATATTACTAATCTCTGGATTTTAATATCGAGCCGAGATTTGTTCCTGCTCACCGGTGTTTTCAATTTTAAGGAGTCTGAAAAACTTAAACAATAACTCCATACACCTACTTGTGGATTTTAATATCAATCCCAAGTAGGTTAATGCTCACCGGTGTTTTCCTGTTTATAGAGTCTGAAAAACTTAAACAATCCTCTTTACACCTATCCTTTGATTTTATATCGAGCCCGGATTGGTCTGTGCTCGGCAGTGTTTTCTTGTTTATAGAGTTGAAAAACTTAAACAGCCCTCTATTTACCATCTCGTGGATTTTACATCGAGCCCGAGTAGGTGAATGCTCGCTTGGTGTTTTCATGTTTAGAGAGCCTGAAAACTTTAAAGAAAGGCTCCAAAAGGTCATTTTTCGTAAAGTTAGTCTCCTCCCCCGAAAAAAGTATAAAATAATGGAAGAAGAACTCTTCTAGCGCATACAGAAATATACCTAGAGTATACATTTTCCGTAATTTATCCACCAAGGCCCAAAAAATGGGTAATTCTATACCTGAGTGGATGAGCCTTCAATTACTTTAACGAGCTTGAAGCGGACAAGTTTTCTCGGCAATATTGTTGAGGTTTAAATAGTCCAAACAAGAGCTTAAAATGACTTAAATGACAGCTTCTAGGATCACAACGCATGATCTGCCAAAACTAGGAATTCAACAAATATGTTAGTAATCACAACAAAAATTCTTAAATGATATGTAAATTTTAACTATGAGCTAGTTGAGAAGGTCTATCATCAAGAAAATTAGTCTTAAAGGATTGATCCTACAAAATTTTAGTGAAAAAATGAGAACCATTGGGTGAAATTATCATAGTACCATGTGTAGCTATTAATTGATTAAATAGAACAAATTGGTAGAATTTGCAACTATAGATATTTTACCAAAGTGGGTAAAAAATTTAAAAACAAATTCATATATGTAATTTCAAAATTAAAACTCAAATTTCATTTTGGTTTTTTAGAGCAAAGAAAATTGGGAGCAAACCCTTGGATTTCAATCCTCCGTGGCAATCAACTCAAGCAACCAATCAACATTTTGCCTCCACCAAGTAAGTTGAAATCATCCTAACTTGCATTTCCATTGGTTATTTGTCAATTTTTGAGCTTAAAATCATTTTTAAGGCCATGCTCACATCGTGAGAAGCATGTGCACTTCTCTGTAGTAGGAAAAGTAGCACATACTAGAGGTATGCGCTACTCTGCTTTTACACAGTAGTGCCCATACGTGACTGTGTGGCTTATACAGTAGCGCACACCCCTGAACATGAAAAAAAAAGTGTCGAGATGCTAAAATTTGACATTTTTGTGGCAGGATGGTGCTTATTTGGAGGGAGAGAGAACATAAGGAGATGGATAGGGTGGCAATGCAAGACCCAGCCACTCTCCATGCACTCCGAAGATGTGGTTTGTTAAAGTTTTACCAAACCGTGAACATGAAGGCACTCAATAGATTGCTTCGAAGACTCGTTCAATACTGGGATGTAGATGCCAATGCATTTGTTGTCCGAGGACAAACCTTGGACCTTACTATTGACGACATATACTTCATTACCGGACTCTCTAGGAGGGGAGATGCAGTAAATTTGAAAGGATCTTCTCGCAATGTGGGTGCTACATCGGTGCAAGAATATTTGAATGCATACTGTGTGGCTGGAGCCGAGAAATCAGGAAGTCAAATCCTAATTTCTACTATTGAAAGCCTCCCTCTAAAGGTGATTGTAAGTATGTTGAACTGCATGGCAGGGATTGCCACACAACACCTAGCTTCGAGGCATTCCATGCATATTGGTGTTAGATGCTTGCAGGGACATGTGTACGATTGGTGCACTAGTTTATTGGCAAATATGAAGCTTCAACTCATGGGTTGCAAATCCGAGAGAACGAAGAACTTTGGATATGGCAGCATTCTATGTACCTTGTTCTTTGAGAGGGTACTTGCTCTTAGCTTGGGGATGCCTCTACCTCCAGCTAACCCTCGTGAGCCAAGATTGGGCCGTTGGGGTGACATATTTCTCCACCAGGGTGGTGGGGAAAGTCACTTTTGTTATCATACTGATGAATTCTGGGGGTGGTGGGAGAGATAGGTGCCGGCATTCGAGCAGTTTCCGTATGCTGGATTGGACTTTTGCCATGATTCATAGCTGGTGCTTCCTCCAGGCGGTGCCTGGGGAGATATTGGTATGTTTTTATTTTGAGAATTATTTAATTTTTTCAAATTTTCAAGTATTTGATTTTTATGAATGAATTTTGAAGTACTAAACAAGTGTCATATGCAGATATTGGGCCTGTTCATCCTGAGGGACATCCTACTATCTTCGTGAGGCCAGCAGATGTTGGTGCAGCTGATGCTATGTTAGGGACCATAGAGCAGAAAGTGAGTCGGTTGACTCATGATGTTCCTGCATGCTGCATGGATCAGATACCTATTGATATGCAGGAAGATGTAGTTGGGGTGCCCCCAGCATGGCTTAGGGTGCTGCGGAAGATAGCTAGGTTGGTCATATGTTATAGGGATGCAGTAGATGATGATGAGGCTCCTCCTTCTCCATAGGAGATGGATACTTTATGTATATTTTTTAGGCTGCCGAGCCCAGTTTTGTACTTTATGACATGACTTGTGATAGACTTATGATCCAAAACTCATATATTTTTTGATACAATATCGATTATTTACATGTGTATGTGTTTGAACTTTATGTGTGAAATGTTGTTTATGGAAGTGTATGATACAAATTCCAATCTAAAACATAATTTGCAAATGAATCAACTAATGCATTTAAATTTCTTGGAATGTGTTGATATATAATGGAATCAAACTGTCTTTCCAATAATCTAACTCGCAAAAACTGTCATAGCAAAACAGGATCTCTAATCTGGTAAACACCAGTTAACTAAAATACAACTAGTTGTGAATCAAGTCTTACCTCCAAATGTGAAATGCCATGAATAAGGGCATCTCGGAGAAGTTCTATAACCACACTGTACTCAGCTACATTGTTCGTAGTGGGACCCAAACAACCCCCCCCCCTGAAGAGACCAATTGGCCAGCTGGTGAGTAAATGACCCAAGCTGTTGAAGCCAACTGTCGGGTTTGGTGACTGGCGCCATTAGCAAATCCTAAGAAATGTTCAGTCGACATCTGATACATGAAATGAAGACACACATAAGGTTAACTAAGCAAACACAAGCAAAAAATAGCTCTACAAAAAATACAGCTATGTTACAATAAAAAGCACAACTGCCTAGGCGTAGTACTTCTTCAGGTAGAGCCCATTTCTAGGCTCAAGCAGCTTATTACCCTCGTAGTCTACTAGATCGTAAGCACCCTTCTTCAGTACTTTAGAGATTATGTAAGGCCCGAGCCACATGGACTTGAACTTGCCAAGCCCTAGAGGTTCCTTGTCCTGGTCCCAAAGTAGAACAAGATCTCCTTCAAGGAACACCCTAGGTTTGATAGAATTGTCATATTGTCCTTTGACTCGTTTCTTGTGAACTTCGTTTGCTGTGAGCGCATCACGGCGCTGCTCATCTAGATGCTCTAAATGCAACAAACATTCTTCCAGTGCTGAAGTATCCGGTAGTAATTTAACAACCAGTTTTAATGAAGGAATCTCGCATTCAATCGAAACGACTGCTTCTATCCCATGCACAAGCTGGAAGGGAGAGAACCCGGTAGCAGTCTTTACATTCGCTCGGTAATCCCAAAGAGCAGGGTATAGCATGATGTGCCAGTTATTTCGACTGGCATTAACAGTTCTTTGCAGTATTACCTTTAAAGTTTTGTTAACTGCTTCGACTTGTCCATTCGCCTGTGGATAATATAAAGATGAATGTTCTTGCCGAAAACCTAATATTGTATACAAATTGGTCATCATGCTATTCTGGAAATGACTACTGTGATCAGTCACAATCTCTTTAGGTATGCCGAACCTTGCAATAATCTGATTAAATACGAAATAAGCGGCAGTTTCTCCATCTTCCTTGACAGTAGGCATTGCCTCGGCCCACTTGGTGAAGTAGTCGACGACAACGATGATATAATGATGTCCTCCAGCCGAAACTAGATTGCAAGTCATATAATCAACCCCCCATTTTGTGAAGGGACCTGCTGTAATCACAGGATGAAGAGGAGCTGGATGTGCTCTCATTTTCCTGGTGAAAAACTGACACGGACGGTAGCGTTTCACAGCTTCCACACAATCTTTAAAGATTGTGGGCCAAAAATACCTGAGATGCAGTATTTTCTGGGTTATTTCCAACCCAGAAAGATGACCCCTACAAGCTCCACTATGGGCATCATTCAATACTGATTTTGCTTCTTCCAAATTCAAACAACGTCGTAAGATGGAATCTATCCCACATCTATACAAAGTATCAGAGATGATGAGATAGTTTTTCGCATGACTTTTCAGTTTGCGTCGTTCTTCTCTAGAAAAATTTGTAGGACACCTCAAAGAATGGAGATATACCAAGATATCCCCATACCATGGGTCAGAGGAGGCAATAAGGAAGATATGTTCATCCAGGAATGATGATTCTTCCTCGATATGCTCTAAGTCACTCGAAAACTCTGAGATTAACTCAGTGAACACTAGTGATTTCTTCGACTTGGCCGATTGAAAAACCAAATCGAACTCTTGTAAGATTGCAATCCATTTATTGTACTTCCCACCAATGATGCGTTGAGTGAGAACATACTGAAAAGGATTGACTTCCGCTATCACAGTAGTTGTTCGTAAAAGTATGTAATGAAGAAGCCTCTGTACCACATAGACCGCAGCAAGTGCTAACTTCTCAACATGCGAATATTTAACCTTAGGAGCTATCAATGCGCGAGAAAGATAGTAAAAAACATGCTCTTGGAGTGTGTCATCCTCCTGAACTAGTACTATGCCAATTGTATTAAGAGACGCTTCCAGATATAAAAGAAAATCTTTTGCATAGTCCGGCGGGCTCAATAAGGGGGCTGAAAGTAGTGCCTTTTTCAAGGCCTCAAATGATGCTTGACAAGCCTCATCCCACAAGAAGTAGGTATCTTGTTTAAGCAGTCTCATAAAACCTTTCGTGATCTTAGCATAGTTTATGATAAAGCATCGCAAGAAGTTAGACATGCCTTGCAGACTTTGGAGTTGTCGCAAGGTGCGAGGAGGAGGCAGATTTACAATTGCCTCATTTTTTAAAGGGTCGACCCTTATACCACGACTGGATACAATAAAACCCAGTAAACGTCCCGATTCGACATAGAATATGCACTTATTAGGATTCAAACGAATCTTATATTGTTTGCATCTTTCAAACACAAGTCTCAAATGAGCTGGATGATCCCATCTCTTTCGAGATCGCGATGGGAGGTCATCCAAGTATGGTTCAACTATGTGTTTGATATCGTGAAAAGTGAAATTCATAGCTCGCTGGAACGTAGCTCCAACATTCTTTAAGCCAAACGACATCTTCCGATATGCAAAGGTTCCCCACGGGAAAATGAAAGTTGTTTTGTGTTGATCTTCGGGTTTGATTTGGATTTGATTATATCCCGAAAATCCATCCATGAAAGAAAACATCTCGTGTCCCGCACATGCATCTATGATCTGGTCAATAAATGGTGTGGAATAGTTATCTTTCGGACAAGCTTTATTCAAGTCCCATAAGTCAGTACAAACTCGAATGGTACCTTGCTTTTTATCAATCGAAACGTAGTTTGAAACCCATTCCGTCATGTCAATCGGGTAGATAAATCCGGCTCTAAGCAATTTTTCAACTTCCGCCTTAATGGCGGTCGCTTTTTGAGGATTCACAGGACGAAGCTTCTATCTCACAGGTTTAGCATTAGGGTATGTAGTGATGACATGCTCAACGATGGCTAGATCGATACCTGGCATCTCCTCATAAGACCAGGAAAATATGTCATGGAATTCTTTAAAAAGCTTGGTATACAGAGCGATCTCTTCTGGAGAATAGTCTACACCAATAAAAATGTTTTCCATGACCCCGGGTTTGGTGGAAATGTTAATCGGGATTGTTCTCGATATATTATCCATATTCCCTTCATCGTAAACAACTCTTGAAGTAGAAGGAAAGGATGACAAATCAACAAATCCTCCGGGTCTCATAGAGAATTCTCTTCTCTCTATCTTGTCTAAGTTTGGAAGCAGGTAAGACCTGTGATGCATATATTCTCATGGCTGGTCTAGGCCCATCATGACTTCCAAAATGGCTTCATCAGATGGTAATACCGTATCTAAACAGTCGAAAGAGTGGGTAGAATTCAATGACCATGCAGGAGCATAGTCCATATCCGACTCAGCGGAGACTGGCGGAGTCACGATATGTTCCATTGCAGCATTTGTGCTTCCATGTATGTTATTTCTGCAATGGTTAAATGCACTGAAGGTTCTGATATAGTAGGAAGGATCCATGGATCAATCCTAATACCAACCGTGAAAGTTTCAGTAGAAGTACCTACATCAGAACGCATGAAAAGAACAGGGAAGGGTAGGTCGAAAGTGCCTATTAACGCCCCGTAAATCCCTGCTCCTAAACTCTCGCTTACTGGGGTAGATTGATCAACTAAAGGAATAGTGGTATCCGATGAAGTCTGGTTGTTTTGCCGAGAGAACGAAAGTTGATCGACCGTGACAATCTTTCCTTCGTGAGGGAACATAACAACTCGAAAAACTGCCGATGTAATGGCTCGCATGGCATATGTCAAGCTCCTGCCTAATAACATATTGTAATCAAGTGGAGCATCCAGAACTTCAATCTCTACAGCAACTGTCTTACCAGCAAGTGTAATTTCAAACGATGGTAGAACTTCGTGTGGATGGAAAGTCTTGCCATCGAAAGCAGTAAGCATTGTGTTAGAGGGGGCTAGCTCCGGAGAGCCTAAAGCTTTCCAGCAAGAAATGGACATCACGCATGTCGACGCGCCCTCATCTACGACAACCCGTCTAATCGTCATAGGACCATGGAACACTTATATATGTAGGGAAACGTGGTATGGAAACCGATATTTGATATCATACATATCAAATCCCGCAGTCATGTTGGATGATTCCATACTTCCAATCGCTGCCAGAAGTGTGTTTCGTTGTAACGGACAACTTTGCAAAACTTCTAAGGTGGACATAGCACAAGGGGTCTGGGCTAGATCTTCAACCACATTGTAGTTGGAAGCAACCCGAGCGTTGGGATTTTGCGAGGCCCGTTTCAAGACACCTTTAGGAATCTTGGGCAGCGGATCCACTGGGATGTGGAGAGGGATGGAAGATTCAGGAATCTCTTTATCTTTGTTCTGCACATCCGGGGTATAATTTCTTGCTCGTGTTTGCAAAAGTGCATCCATGCTAACCATATTAATGAAAGTTTGATCAACTGAAGTATGAGTAGTGCCCCCAGCTTTGGAGGTGCCAGAAGCTAAACCCTGCCCCTTAGGAAATGGATCTTTAAGTATAGCAGGTTTCTTTTCTTGAAGCAGCTTATGGGATTCTTCAAGTAGAGGGCATTGGTGAGTGAGGTGATCCTGCTTGCAAAGCTTACAAGGGAACTTAACCTTCTTCTTTTCTTTATTACCCTCCTCGGCATTCTCTTTGTTCTTGGGCTTTTGCTGGTTCCCCTCTCCTTTCTTGCCTTTCTTTTTGTTGTTGGGATGCTGAGGGCCCTTTTGATTGTTCTGAACCTGGTTCACAGATTCAGAAGTAGAAGGAGAGGTTGTGAGGGAGGTTACTTCTGCAATCGATTGTTTGACGGATAAGGCATGAACCTGCTTGGTCAATGCTTCGAAAGATGCAGAATCTACTGAACCCACTATGCTGTCAACATGTGGTCCAGGTTTAGATCTACCAAGATCAGTGTTTGATCGCGGTGCATCTGGTATAATCTCATAAAGTAGCCCAAACTGTGCATAAACAAGGTCTAGCTGCTGGGTCCGTAAAATGGCTTCTTCCTCTGTAGACACTCCAGAAGTAGCTACTTCCTTATAAATGTAAGGAAGGAGTGATTTCAGATACCACTCAAGAAGAAATTCTGGAGGTATATTGGCTTTAATGAGCCTCTTCCGTCTTCTCCACTCCTGAATGTGATCAGATAAGTGAGTGGCCTTATTCTGTCTAAATGTAGAAAAAAGATCTATCCTAGCATCGTACCGAATAGGAAGCTGGAAGTGGTTCAGAAAAACAGTCACGAGATCCTGAAAATTAAAAAATGTAGCTGCAGATAACTCAATGTACCATTTAGCCACAGCGCCGGTTAAGGTTCTTTGGAAAAGTCTCAACCTAACGGAATCTTCTTTCAACGAGTTTGAAGAACACCATAAATGGAAAGTGGTGACATGATCACCAGGGTCTTCACCGGTTTTTCCTTCGAATTTTGGAATGTCCGAAGGTAACTTAGTAGGAACTGGTGGCCAAGCCACGTTATGGCATACCGGATCATTTGTTAACTTGGAAAGGTCTGGCAAATTCAGAGTTGCCAGAAATGGTAAACGAGTTCTACAAGATGGCATTTGATAAGCTGCGGTCATAAAGGGGGAACCACCCATAGTTTGACCCATAAACTGCTGGTAGGGGTTGCCCCCAGCCATCTTCTAGTAGGGGTTTCCCCCAGCCACTTTCTGGTAGGGGTTGCCCCCGGCCATCTGCTGGTAGGGATTGCCCCCGACCACCTGCTGGTAGGGGTTGCCCCCAGCCATCTGCTGGTAGGAGTTGCCCCCAGCCACTTGCTGTTGTGTGAAAGTGTTGTTAAAATTCCCCCATCCAAATGAAAGTGGGTTAGTACTCTGAACGTTTGTCCACTGAGGCTGGATGTTAGCCCCGCCATATTGTTGATTAAGGATGTTACCTCCTCCTCTAGAAAACAAAGAAAAAGGGGTGTTTCCTACAGGTACATTACCTTGACTCACATTATAACCTGCAAAGGCATTAAAACCAGGGGTAATCGAGGTGGACGGCGCGGTCATGGTACTCGTGATGGGCATGGTTACAGAGGCGTTTGGCCCTACATTTGGTGTGGAAATCCAAGTACTAGGTATAGTATATGGCTGTTGAGTTGTAGGAGGTGGAACAAGATTCACTGTACTACTGGGTCCAAAAGTGGGCGTAGAGGTGGATGCCGCAGTTGTTGAACTCAGCATGCCTAAGGTACCGACATTAAAGCTGAAGGACAGAGTCGAAACAAAAGTTGGCTGTGTCGAACTCAGTGTAGAAATGGGAGGAGGATTTACAGTATTTGTGTTCATACCTATTGTGGGAGTCTGTGGAACTCCCTGTTCGCCTCCTGTATTAGTCATAATATGCCCAGGTGTGAACAAATATGCACTATAATCAGGTTGCTGGAAACCAATGGGTAACAGAATCGGATTGTTAAGATTAGTCAGAGGAGGATTAAAAGGAGTACTGAACTCACCAGAAGTGAGATCCTCAATCTCGACTGTGTTAAAAGTTTGCTGATCTAGAGTCCCAGGTTGTGGTTCCTCAGGAACATCTATTTCAGGTCTTTGTGTTGTAGGTTGTGGTTCCTCGGGAATCTCTATTTCACCTGTAGTTTCCAAAGGAATACAATATTCTGTCCTCTGTCGTCTGGGTGGCGGTAGTGGTTCCACTCTAAGTGGGAGAAGGTTTTTCAACCTTCTATACCTACGAAGCTATTGGTCTTCCATGATTATATATAAAAATAAAAACTAAGTAAAAACCTAGTGGCCACTAAGACTAAAGGGCAAACAACACACCACTAAAAAAATCCTAAGTATTCAAACCAGTCAAACAAGATGCCTTCTGGAGAAGAGTTTGGGATGATGAGGGCCCATAACAGATCAATGAAGGATGAAGAATAGTTACCCAGGGTCCACAATACAATGACTAAGGGTGCAGGTGCTAGAATCACCCAACTGCCCTCCCAAAGACCTACAAGGGATTTCCTCCCACGTCTGTCCTAGGTACAGCAGCTATAATCCCCTGCTGTCACCTGTGTATGATCCTATAGGTCTGATACTAAGGCTACCATAAGTACGAAATATCGTGGGGGGACAGTTGTCAGCCTAATCAAAACGCGTGGGCAGGGTAACAAAGCCTGAAGTCCAAATGGACCCCCGTACGCGAATCGACGCTGGTTTATGGTTGAAAGGAAAAGCGAGGGGATATCCTCAACAAATCCGATCTTCCATGGCCTTGTGCTTAGCTCTGGTTTTAGTATAGTTTCCCAGGAATATTTGATACGAATGGGTTTACCTATATGACAGTCGCACTACGATTTTTGATTAATGAAACAAGCTTCGAGTAGTTTAAGGTGTTTTAAGCTCGAAACTCTAGCATGTACTAGTTGGTGTCGTGTATCCCTAGAAAGAAAATCGTTTCTAATTGATTTTATTAAGATTCTTTTTAAGGTTACTTTTTACTCAGTGGGGTAGTGCATTGTGTGATGTGGTTGCAACAAAAAGTAAAGTGCATAACATGAAACAACTTTCAACAACAAAAAGACTTTTTATTTTTCGTTTAATATCCTTTCCAAACTGAAGAGTAAGCAAACCTAAATAAAGCTTTTCTTTTTGTTTTCTTTTCAAATTCTAAACAAAGTAAACTATGCTACTCTGTAAAAATTATAAGCCTCACTAATCTAAGCTACCAAACTTATTTTGCTTTTTCTGTTATATATGAACGAAAAAGAACTTGAAATCGGAAGCAAGTAAGACCTACAAAAGATGTGCAAGTATGGAAAAATGACTCTAAAGTTCACAACAATCGAATCAATGACCTGACAAAGACTTGTCCTATGAGTTTTTCAAAGGAAAAATCTCTTGAGCTTGGAAGCAAAGTGTGAAGAAAACAAGGAGGAAAGATGCTTAAAACTGGAAATCAAACTTGAAAGAATGCTCCAAAGCACCAAACCCTAACAAGAACACTAAGCCAAGTAGTAGGTAGGCAAGTGAACTAAAGACGACCTTACTAACACAATGACTCAAAGGTGAAGCGAACTAAAGTACTTCAAACTCACTTGATACTGGAAATGACAGTGAGGTCAAGAAATGTTGGGACTCAAAAAGTTTTGGAAGACACCCCAAAGACTCCAAAAAATGGGTCAAACGCTAAAACAAAGGATGAGACACCCAAAGAGCATACAAGTGTTGCAACAAATAGCAAATGATAAGCACAAAGGTTTGTAGGTCAGCAACACACTACTAGGGTATGGATGAGCAACTATGTTCACTAAGGAACAAAGCACAGTCTCCAAAAGATTCCCAAATGAACCAAACACTTCAAAAGTAAACAAGTGACCAAAAGATGACCTAAAGGACTCAAAAGAGGCTAATGAGGCTCAACAAAGGATTACAGACCTCAAAGACTAGTCAAGAAGACCAAAGACAAAGTTAGAAACCCACCCAAACAGGAAAAAAACTCAACCCTACTTCGAACAGAGAGCTACAGGAATGTGCCCTACTATGCAGTAGGTAAACTAGCACATTTGGGGATGTGTGCGCTACTGTGTAGAGGCAAACTGGCGCATATGCGTTATTGTATGTACAGTAGAGTAGCGCACAGGTCTTAAAAAGTCAAAACTAACCTTGCAGAGGTATGAAAAGACTCAGTCAAACAAAGGGAAGTAGGTAGGGGCAACCTACAGGGCCTCTCAAAAGATTAAAAGGGTTAAGAAGTACTGGAAAGACAACAAGAAAGGTTTCCTAGAGCAGAAAAAACAACCTTCCCCAGCGAAGTCGCCAGTCTGTTGGCAGGAAATACTACCCTATAGTGAGGAAATAGACACTATCAACTTAAGGGGGTGACAAATAAACATACTAATTGCATTAAAGAAGTGTTTATAAAGGGAAATAGATTAGAGACCTTGAGGACATATCTTATGAACGAAGTTTGATCCTAGTTTTTGTCCAACCTTGCGCTCGATCCTCCACTCGATCTCCCGTCTGATAAACCTGTAATACAAAGACCTTTCTCGGAGTATCTTGGCCAATATAATAATGATGGAATTGAAAAGTAATTCAAACATCAAGCATTAACCAACATGATCCAAACAAATACATAGTCCATTAAGCATTTGATTTGGGACGAGAAAGATGTTTCAACCTTTTATTGTCAAAAACATATGACTGATACAAAGTATACCTGACTTTGCAGCATGCTCATGTAACCTGATCCTAGGCTCCTGCTCCTCTCTGACTTCAAAGTTTCTCCAGCATAACCACCTTCAATACAAGCTTCTCATATAAGAAGAGTCTCTCTATGGCACTATTGTCATGTCTATCTAACCCCTCTCTTCAAACCTCCTTGTATTTATAGGACAAGGTAGGCAGTTCAGGTCGAGAGGTGGTTGAAGGGGAAGTTGGGGAAGTTGGGAAACCAACTGCAACTAATCCCTATTCGTCAAATTAATATTTTTTTTATCAGATTTTAAGATGTGCGCGACTATTTCATAGTGGATTAGTGCACAGTGCGTGACTACAGTATTAAACAACTAGCATTTGCAACTTTTTGATGTTGTGCGCTAGTTTACTGAAGTAGAGTAGCGCATATCAGGAGGTGTGCACTACAATATAGCTTACAGAGTAGGGCATATGCACTAGTTTTCTTAAGGAGAGTAGCGTCCATGCCAAAATATGATATTTTTTAGGGTTTTGTCAGCTTGCAGGAAGGTGAGTTAGGTCAAAGTTTCATCTAGGGTTATCATGCTCTTCAATCCAAGTTGTCCTTTTGTGTGATCAACATCTCAAGGTGATCACGGACGGAGAAGTGCAGATTTGACCTATAACAAACGGCGCCAAAATGTTATCACTCCAAAAGTCCTTCTAGGTTGTAGCTCGAAGAAGCCTGGTAACTAAACTATAATATCAATGTTTCCTTCAATGGATTAATTCAGATGACTAAATCAAAACCTCATTCACTCAAAACATGCATTAACACACTCAGATGGACAAGGCTTTCAACCACTACTGTTTAGAGAGTTTATAAAAGGTAGATGTACGGAGAAAACTTATTATATCGGCTGAAACATGCACACAAAATATATAGGAATGGCCAATTACAATAGGTAAGGAATACTTGCAATTGTAACTTATCAATGCAATGATAAGATGACAATTATCAGGCATTAGACAAACATGAACAACATGAACATAGTATTCAAGTGCAAGTACAGAAAAATAGAAGATGGAAATCTGAACATCAATGGAAAAAGAAGCTTATATTACTGATATGTAATGAGAAGTTTGAGATTACAAGTATGAGAAGTCTCCAAAGTTGAACCTCTACTTCTCTTGAATTCTTAGGCTTTATAGCCTTTACAAAACAGTTTCAAGATCCTATGAAAATGGATCTGATATACTAAATATAGAAGAGTCAAAACAATTCACAAAACTAGGATAAAATCCTATCTTAAGGGTCAAACCCTTATCATGATGATATTCATGGCCTTCATAGTCTTCAACAGCCGTAGTAGATATTCATAGGCTGAAAGCTAAGTCGAAATTGCCACCTTGACTGACAGGTCATCTCTTGCCACAAAAATTGGGCCAAACTGCTGAAACTAGAGGCTTAGAGATGGATTTGGTTCTACAAATCTATGACACCTGTGTATAAACTGAAATATTTTTTTGTGGATTGGTTTGTTGTGAGAAAAAACCTCTCTCATTTTTTTGAAATTCGTTTTCATTTGCCCGATATCTATATTTCAAAAACGTGTTTCAAACAGGAAATTTCGAGATCCGAAAATTAGGGCTCAGAGATGGATTCGATTATTTCAATATGCAACACCTATATGAAAACTGAGAGATTTTATTGTTCTATTACATGTTAGGAACAAAAACCTTCGACCATTTTGCGAAATGATTCTCCAGTCGCTCAGAATCATCATTTGAAAATGATGACTTTTCACAGTAAAAACACCAATTTTGGTGGCTTAGAGTGCCCTGAAATTGCGGTCTTAGTTGCCGAAAGCAGAGCTTTCAGTGGCTTAGAGACCCTTTGGAAACAATGCTTAGCCACCAAAACTTGTTTTTCGAGTTTTTTTGAAATAAAGACTAACTCCAAAGTTTTTTCAAAAATATTTACAAGTTAGAACTCATTAAAGTGAGCTTGAAAAAATTTAATAAAGTTTTTCCTAATGACTTTCTACCTCTTAATAAAATAAATTTGACTAATTTATTTGAGGAGATAAAATCTGGCTCCTACTCGGGGATGGAATCCTCCCTGTGAGGTTCCAAGAACCACAGATCCAATGCCCTTCCTGTAAACCAAAAATTCAAACCTATCTTCTAGTGTTCGATTGGGCATGGATTCGTCTGGCCTTTACAACGGATCCCCTGCAAACCTGTAGCCTGCCTGTAGCTTGCTATGCTTATTGAAGAAAATAACAACTGAACATAATCTATTTGCTCGTATGAAAAGCTTATTCTGTTGCCCGTTCGTACACCAACCCATTGTACTGCTTCTTAATCAAGTAAACTCATGCTTCCAATGAAGCCATGTAAGAAACTGATTTATTGAACTTGTTTTTTATCTTGACTCAGAAAATAAAGGAATGCATAGCCAACATAAATGTGATTTGAATGGATGATAGAAACAACTTTCCTCTGACAGAAATATTTTGACATTTATGCCACTCATAGAATCCAAATAATCAGCAAAAGGGTCATGAAAGACACAAAGGAATACCTCTTCTTATTGTTGTTCCAACTGACTGAGATGCTTTTGCTGATGGTTGTCACTGATCTCAATGCTGAATGTGAACTGCTCAACTTCTGTCAGAGAGTCATATAGGATGGACTGTTGATCTGAGCTTTTCAGCTCATCATCTTCCTCTTCACTATATCTCTGAAATTTGAATTCATCATGATGATATGCTGGCCTATCATAGCTGACAGTTTTTGAAGGAAAAGAAAAGATGTGTTTTTGATCTTTTGCATCATTGTCTTGATGATGATCAAAAGAAAGATGAGTCTGAGAATATGCATCATAAAAAAATTTCTGATCACCTTCTCCAACAATGATATCTTGGCAAGGTATATCAAAACTAAAAGGGTCTTCTTTGAACTTTTGAACATTAGATTCACAACTTTCATCAACCACAGCATGCACACATTTATGATCATCTCTCTGCTGAAAAGTAGAAATAGATGAAATTCTAGAAGTGAACAAATCTTCACAAATCTCAAAATTTTCTTCCTCATCACTGTATTGGTCAAATATAGGAGCATCATGATAAAAATCAAATGACAGGGAAGAAGATTTTCACATGAAATTATCAGCAATTGGATTTTGAAACAGGTTTGGGTAAATATCAGCTGGTTCCTCATGACTACTGCAACTTCCCTTGATCTACAAATATGGAAACTGTCGACTTCCCTTGGAATCTGCTGCAGATTCAAATCTGTCACATGCTGATATATCTGTTCATTATCTTTTGGGTTTTCAAAGGGGACAAACTGATCTTCTTGACGCCATAAGTCAGTGTAATATCCGGATTTTGACCCTATTGCATTAAAATTGTAAATGGTGTAAATATTGTTATTTAATCATGGTGAGGAGCTCAAGGCCAATGCCCCGCCATCGATTTAGCTTTGTATGTATCGGAAATTAAAAATAGATGCCTATGGTTCTTGTGCTGGACGTGCACAATGTAAATTAATACATCATGTAAATACAAATTTTAATGAAATACCCACAACTAGCTATGAAATGCAACAAAGAGATGGGGCATGATTTTTATAAGGAATAGGGAGGGAAATTATTCAAACCCTTGAGCCAATGGTGTTAATCCATTTGTCAATGAGACAACCCATAAACCACCAACTACCGATTTTGGGTTATGCACCCAATCATTTAATTCTTCCAAGAGTTGGTTGAGGCAGTTAATGCCTTGGGAATGGAGAGTCATGGCAGTCAATTTCGTGTATGGGCAAGCCATCAATCTAAAAAATTGTATTTTTGCTTCTTGCGCAAGAAAACACCCACGAAATGGTGCCCAAATCCATCTTTCACCCATGGACTTGGCTCTCTCACACAGTCTAAGATAACTGGGACTTTCTCCATCACATTTTTCATCTTTTTCCTGCATTTTCCATGCCTGGGAACTTGTTTTTGTATTGCACAATGGCTGGGAGGAAGGGAGTCACAATTTTGTGGTTTATGAAGGCTGTTTTTGTCCCTTGAATGCCCATAAACGTTTTTCTAAAAACGATTTTCTCTCCCAGGGTTGTTTCCCCCTTCTCCCATTTCCTTTTGGGTTTCCCACGTTTTTATGAAGCTAATGAAAACCCCATTCTAGGCATCCCACTATAGAAACGTTTTTCTACATGCCCAGTACTTGTGATTTTCTTGTTTTGTGCATCCCTGTTTTGGTTTGAACCTATGAGCAAGAAATTTGGAGTGGTAGTGGACATAATTGGCTTGGTAAACCTAGTGGGGGAAGTAACCTCTCAAAAATATCAAAAGGGCTGGCTACTCTTCTATGCACACCTTGGACAACACTAGAATGGAAGGTATGGCCTGAGGGACCGTGTATTGGTGAAGGGAATTCTTCCTTGAGTGGGGTGTTTAGGCATTGTGGGTTCCAAGCTAGATAGATCTTGTAGAGGGCATCCATATCTCTGTGGTTGAGCTCACTAGCTTAGCAATTCTTCCTTTCCATTGCCTAACAGCCTGATAAACCCAACTATCGATTGGCTTGGCTGATTTTGGTGTATATTTGGCTATGTGTGAGTCTGCTATTCCCTTTTTCTTGTAGAATTCATGCCCAGCTCAGGGGTGGCAGATGTATCAAGAGATTGATAAGCACAACTGTCCTATGGTTGGGTGGAACGTTGTAGTTGCATAGCCAGTTGCTCGGGATTACCTCTTTTCAAGATAAGTACTCTCTTTTATAAATTATGCAATGTATTTATTTAATGGCTGTCACAGAAATGTTGAATGTATGTTAGATACTAAACAAGATTTTAATTCCGCTATGTTTCTACAATATGCATATGTATATGCCTTTTTTTATCAATGAATTTTCACTTAATGGATGTGGGGCTAGTTTCCCGGATTTAGTGTCATGTTCTCTCCCTGGCTCGTTCTGATGGGAGGGGACTTGACAGTTAGCAGATGCATTTGATATAATGTCAAAAGCATCTATACTGTGATTAACATTCTGAAGATCATTAATATATCAATCACAAAAAAAAGTGTCCCCTATTTCAACATATTCTTCAGATTTATGAAAGTCAGAAATAATGTTAATAGAAGAACCTTCAGATATTTTATTATCCCTTTCTAGTTCATGTTGATGGGAAAGTGCATCATCTTGAAGATCATTGAAGGGCTGCTACATATTATGAGGGAGAGATCCATCTCTATTTACCTCTTCGACCTTATAATGTAATTCATATTCATCACAGCAATTACCAAGTGCAAACTCATCTGAAAAATACCTTTTGCAGTGCTCAGTGAATGCTCTGTGAAAATCCTTCAATGATTAAATGCTGGAAGGAGGTAAAGAAAAATACCACTGACGTGCATCACCATACAATGAATACATGAACATTTTCATATGGACATCTTCATGTTGTTGATCTAGTAGATCCATGAATTCTTGAAACTTGAGGAGGTGTTCTGTGGGATTGTCTTCTTTCTCCTCTTTGAAGATAGGTAGAAAATCTCCTGATTCGGACATATCAGGTACTGGATGTGGGAAACCAGGAACTGAAGAGAAGTCAAGAGGTGCAAACCTCTGAGCCAAAAGAGTAGCAAATGCTTTTGACATGTAAATATTTTGGAGTCGCCACTGAATTCATCCTTCATGGAGTCGCCAGATAGATGATTACAACCAAGATAGTGTCCAAGCTTTGTCTATCATCAAATCTGGATCTATGTCATTCTCCCAGGGAAGTTGAGCTTCAATCTCCTCTCCCCGGCAACGGTGCCAAAATTTTATCACTCCAAAAGTCCTTCTAGGTTGTAGCTCGAAGAAGCCTGGTAACTTAACTATAATATCAATGTTTCGTTCAATGGATCAATTCAGATGACTAAATCAAAACCTCACTCACTCAAAACATGCATTAACACACTCAAATGGACAAGGCTTTCAACCACTGTTGTTTAGAGAGTGTATAAAAAGTGGATGTATGGAGAAAACTTTTTATATCGGCAGAAACATGCACACAAAATAGATAGGAATGGCCAATTACAATAGGTAAGGAATACTTGCAATTGTAACTTATCAATGCAATGATAAGATGACAATTATCAGGCATTAGACAGACATGAACATAATATTCGAGCGTAAGTACAGAAAAATAGAAGATGGAAATCTGAACATCAATGGCAAAAGAAGCTTATATTACTGATATGTAATAAGAAGTTTGAGATTACAAGTATGAGAAGTCTCCAAAGTTGAACCTCTACTTCTCTTGAAGTCTTAGGCTTTGTAGCCCTTACAAAATAGTTTCAAGATCCTATGAAAATGGATCTGATATACTAAATATAGAAAAGTCAAAACAATTCACAAAACTAGGATAAAATCCTATCTTAAGGGTCAAACCCTTATCATGATGATATTCATGGCCTTCATAGTCTTCAACAGCTATAGTATATCTTCATAGGCTGAAAGCTAAGTCAAAATTGCCACCTTGACTGACAGGTCATCTCTTGCCACAAAAATTGGGCCAAACTGCTGAAAATGGAGGCTCAAAGATGGATTTGGTTCTCCAAATATATGATACTTGTGTATAAACCGAAAGAGGTTTTTGTGTATTGGTTTGTTGTGAGAAAAAACCTCTCTTAGTTTTTTGAAACTATTTTTCATTTGCCCGAGATTTGTATTTCAAAAACATGTTTCAAACAGGAAATTCCAAGATCCGAAAATTAGGGCTCAGAGATGGCTTCAATTCTTTCAATATGCAACACTTGTAGGAAACCTGAGAGAGTTTATTGTTCTCTGACATGTGAGGAACAAAAACCTCCGACCGTTTAGCAAAATGATTCTCCAGTCGCTCACAATCATCATTTGAAAATGATGACTTTTCACAGTAAAAACGCCAATTTTGGTGGCTTAGAGTGCCCTGAAATTACGGTCTTAGCTGCTGAAAGCAAAGCTTTCGATGGCTTAGAGACCATTTTGAAACAATTCTTAGCCACCGAAACCTGTTTTTTGATTTTTTTTTAAATAATGACTAACTCCAAAGTTTTTTCAAAAATATTTACAAGTTAGAACTCATTATAATGAGCTTGAAAAAATTTAATAAAGTTTTTCCTAATGACTTTCTACTTCTTAATAAAATAAATTTGACTAATTTATTTGAGGAGATAACAGGAACCTCCTAAGAAAACACCTTAGATGAAAATAATGATGGCAAGATACATACTTTTGCACACCATGAGGAAATAGAGAGTAGTGTTCCCTTTTTTGCCGCGGAGCTCGCTTATCAAGCTATTCAAATGGCTTCGATAGAACCAGATCAAAACCCTCCCAAGATGGAGGAGTATGGTCCCTATACTTCACCTGTTTGGGATTTGAACTCTCAAAGTAACCATGATCTCCTAGATCATACTTTCACTTTGGATGAAGCCATCTTAGAGGCTATGAACATCTCAGAACGACCCTGGGACGATATGCATCACAAATCCTCGTTTCTTCCTAAGATCAATTCATTAGAAGTTAAACCTAAAAAATTTTACTTCGATGATGACATCAGCAAGTACCCATGCCCTGACCAAATTCACAATGTGAGTTCAGAAGGAAATTGGCCGAAAAGGTTTTTCGTTGATGATGAAATCAGTAAATACCAATTCCCTATCCAGATACACAATGTGAGTTGAGAAGGCAATTTGGCGAACATTTCGAAAACCATTCGAATTGATACATCCATCAAACCTGGCATTGTTGAGCACATCAACATAGGTGAGAATTGTTCTCCTGAGGAAATAAAATTTTACACTGCTTTATTTAAAAATTATCATGATGTGTTCGCATGGTCTTATGCAAAAATGCCAGGCATCGATCCCAGCATCGTAGAACATGAGATCAAAACTTATCCCAATGTTAAACCTGTGCGGCAAAAACTACGTCCAATGAACCCTAAGAAATCAGTTGCCATTAAAGCAGAAGTCGAAAAGCTCTTGAAAGATGGATTCATTTATCCTGTTCCTTTGACTGATTGGGTATCCAATCCTGTTCCAGTTAACAAAAAACAAGGAACTATTCGGGTTTGTACCGACTTTAGAGATTTAAACTTAGCTTGTCCTAAGGATAACTATTCCACACCCTTCATTGATCAGATCATCGATGAATGTGTCGGGAATGAAATCTTCTCGCTTATGGATAGCTTCTCCGGTTACAACCAAATCCAGATAAAAAAGGAAGACCAACATAAAACAGCTTTTATATGCCCTTAGGGAACTTTTGCATATCGGAAAATGCCATTCGGCCTCAAAAACGCCGGAGCTACTTTTCAAAGAGCTATGTCATATGCATTTCACGATATTAAGAATATCGTCGAATTTTACCTTGATGAGGGATCATGGTTGATCCCATCATGGTTGATCCCATCAAGGTTGAGGCAATACTTTAGTTGCCTTCCCCAAAAACAATCACTCAACTTCAAAGCCTTCAAGGGAAAGCTACCTACTTGAGGAGATTTGTCGAGCATTTTGCTGAAAAAGGTAAAGGTTTCATTGGTCTCTTAAAACAAGATGCAATATTCATATGGGATGACCAAGCTCAACGTTCATTTGATGAAATAAAGAAAGCTTTGGTCTCTGCCCCAGTGCTTAGTCCACCAAACTATAATAGAGACTTTCTGCTATATTTGGCTGCCTCTCCTACCACAATTGGAATGCCCTTAGCACAAGAAGATGAATCCTCTCAAGAACATGTTATTTACTATCTTAGTAAGGGCCTTGCAGGTCCTGAATTGAGATATTCCCAGGTCGAGAAGTTGGCCTTGGAAGCTGTCCATGCTGTCCAACGACTTAGACATTACATAATTCCAAGGAAAACAACCATAGTGGCTGAAATGAACCCCATGAGACACATTTTGTCCCACCATGTCATTGGTGGCAAATACTCAAAATGGATAGTAATTTTACAAGAATTTGACCTCGAATTCAAAAACGCTAAAGCCAAGAAGTTGTTGGCATTTTCTGAATTAATGTCTGAGTCACCCATAGAGAAGGAGGGTACTATACCTATTGAAACTTGGGAAGATGAACATATATTCCTCACTTCACCTTCTGATCCTTGGTACGGATCATTCATTATATATCTTCAAACCCAAAGGATCGACCCTCAGCTTTCTAGTATTGAACGACGTCGTATTCGACATCGAGCTCGAAGATACCTCATCATCGAAAATACTTTGTACCGCCAAGGAATGGACATGATATTAAGACGTTGTTTAGTACACCAGGAAGTTGAACAAGTATTGAATGATTTCCATGCTGGAGCATGTGGCGGTCATCTTTATGGGTTAGCAACTGCTCAGAAAATCTTACGTGCAGGATACTTTTGGCCTACAATTTTCAAAGATTGCATAAATGCTGTCAAAAAGTGTCACCCTTGCCAAATTTACGCAAGAAAAATGCGCGCACATCCTGCCCCTTTACACCCTGTAGTAACCATGGGTCCATTTTAAAAATGGGCCATTGATTATATGACAGTCAACCCACCTTCATCCGATGGCCACCACTACATCATTGTAGTAGTGGACTACTTCACCAAGTGGGCTAAGGCGATGCCTACATTCAATTGCATAGGTAAAATTGTAGCATACTTTCTATTCAATCATGTGATAGCAAGGTTTGGTGTACCCAAAGAGATCACTACCGACAACGGAAGTCATTTTAGGAATTCCTGTATGGATGAACTTAAAAATCGGTTAGGATTGCAGCAAGACTTCTCCTCGCCATACTACCCTCAAGCTAATGGACAAGTACAAGCCATCAACAAGGTTTTGAAAACTATGTTACAGAGGATGATTAATAAAAACAATAACAACTGGCACTTGATGTTGTTTACTACTCTTTGGGCCTACTGAACAACTGCTAAAACTACAACCAGATTCACTCTTTTCCAACTGGTTTATGGAGAAGAAGCCATATTGCCAATTGAATGTGAAATCCCATCATTAAAGATAGCTGTCGAACTCCTACCTAACACTTCTGTGGAAGAGGAAAGGCTTCTCCATCTCCATGATTTGGATGAAACTAGAAGAGAATCCTCTCTAAACATAGAAGTACATAAGAAGAGGGTCAAAACACAATATGACAAGTCCATTCATCCCCGAGTCTTTTCCAAAGGCGATCTGGTTTTAGTTTACGACCAAGACCAAGATAAAATAGGAGAAGGAAAATTTGTACCTAAATGATTTGGCCCACTTGTTGTCAAAATTGTGTTAAAAAAGGGAGCTTATGAATTGGTCAATTATGATGGAGAACCCATGTCGAAGATCAGAAATGTCTCTATCTGAAGAAATACTTCGCGTAGGCACTAATGTCTCGCACCATTTGTTGTATTATGTTGTATTCTTTGTATAAAATTTTGTACATTAGTTATTTCGGGCACACACTTATCTTGCTTGGCATTGTCACTTTGGCAGATGGCACAAGAATCCTTCACATATTTGGGATATGCGGACAGCACCAGCCGTAGATCTTGGAATGTTGCTTCCACCGCATTGGTTGTTTTCACACCTAATAACAAATTTCTTTGTTCAGGAGGCACTTTTCTCGGATCTGCAACCAACAATGTTGCAAAATATAGCGCAATCATTGAGCTTCTTGTCGAGGCTATCACCCTTGGCATCCAATGATTAATCGTCAAATTGGACTCAGAATTAGTTGTATCCCAGTTAAATGGTCAGTATCAGGTTCAACATCCTTCACTGTTTAGAAAGTTTCTATAAGTACGTCTTTTAGAGCATCAGTTCGAGTTTATTGAATACATACACGTTCCTAGAAGTCTAGATAGTTTGGCTGACTCTTTGGCCAACTATGT
Source organism: Larix kaempferi (assembly GCA_027924585.1). NCBI lineage: Eukaryota > Viridiplantae > Streptophyta > Pinopsida > Pinales > Pinaceae > Larix > Larix kaempferi. The sequence goes on from BSBM01000104.1 coordinate 4,885,891, forward strand.
ACTTCATTGGAATCTAATTCATTAACATCATACCAAAAAGCTGTTGAAATATTGTAACTTCGAAGAATATTATATTTGTACTTTATTATTCCAGAGATGTTTCATTCCTTCGTGAATATCTTATTGTATATCCGGAGATGTTTATTCCTCCGTCGGAATGTGATAACTTGGGTTATTAGACTTCCCTAGTGGGGGTCGCCCCTGTATGTGTTATGTGGGTCAAAGGGTTGTTAGACCACCCTAGAGGGGTCGGCCCAGTCAATTGTAGTGGGGTGTTTAACCTAGTGGTAAATTTGGGGACGACCTAGTTAATATATTGTACAAGTCGGAGATGTGTATAAATAGAGGAGGTGAGCTCCTCATTTGACACACTTCCCTCACTTGAAATGTAGCGCACTTGTGAGAGATAGGTCTTCTATGGAGAAGGAGGAGATCATGTCTTTGGTTTGAATCTTTGTATATTGTTGGTCATCTATATTGAGGAAGCTTTGCTGGGTTTTCTACCCCATGAGGGTTTCCCAGGATAAATCTGTGTCTCTTGTATTTATGTTGTGCTTGTTGTTTCTTCAGTGATCCTGTATATGCTATTATTGTGAAATGGAATGTAATGCTGCTATTTTCTGTCTTATCATATTGAATATTAACATGGTATCAGAGCTAACCTGAAGGAAGGCAATGTATGGCACTTATGACACTTGCTTCACTTGCGACAATTTGAAGGTTAGGGTTTTATATAGAAAAAACCATTCATCATGGAACTTTCAATATAAAACCCTTTTGGCAAAGTTTCAGGATCTGAAACCTTTACAGGTTGTAGATAACATCCCCATGTACCTTTTTTCCAAAGGACACCCTCATATTCGTTGTACTTTGTGATTTATGATCAATACAAGTTAGGGTTTCGGCCTCTTCCAGATCTCAGTCAAATTCAGGTGACCTAGGAAAAAAGGTCATAACTTGGGATAGGAAGATCCAAATGAAATTTCGTAAAATGTGACAGGTAGTACACAGACTATACTATCTCAGGAAACTTTTTCAGAGGCCAAAGTTGAACCAGTGACACGTGGAATGCCATACAAGTTCGCTCTCCTGTTTTATCCCATAAACAAGTCACGTTACGACACTTGGATAACTCTCTCTCAGAGAATCCAATTGATGTCAGACCTGTCGGGATGGAAAGATGACAGGTTAGGATACCACAGAAAAATTTTGCAGACCCTGTGGATCAAAAAATTAGTAGTTACAACAGAAACAATCATGTACATATTTTCGTCAAAACAGAATTATTTTTGGAGCACCTTCATTCATGGCTTCCAGAATTTAGGGTTTTGGAGAAAGTTGGAATTATTGGAATCGGAGTCCACGGCTGAATGCTACTCAGGAAAATTGAAATTTAGAGACCAAGATCGAATTTTTTGGTTGGGTAGAAGACCGGGCTTGATCAAACCCTAGTTCGGGATTTTGATCGAAAAGGTGGAAAATTAGGGCTTCAGCAAAAGTTGGGATTTTTGAAGTCTGTGACCATGGCTGGAAGCTCCTCAGAAAAATAAGAGTTTAGAGACTTGGATCAAATGTTTTGATTAGGCAGAAGGGTGGGCTTCATCAAACCCTAGTTCGGGATCCTGCCCAGAAGATCCAGAATTTTCAAAGGCAATCTTGAGGGGTCAAATTTTGGAGATTTCAAAAATTGAAGTATGCAAGTTTTGATCAGCTCAGCAAGACACATCTATCCATCCATTCAAAAGGGTGTGAGTCAAAGATTCAATTTTTAGGGTTTCTTTATCAAACCCTAATCAAGCTACAGATCCAGTTTCAGGGGGAGATGAGGCTAAGGCCTTACATAAGGAGACTACAAGAAGTCTCGACAGGTATGACTTAAGGAGTTACAGGTATGTCTTGAAATTTGATTCTTGATTAAGTTCATAATATGTTTGTCTTCATATTATTTATTAGTACAATCTTGATTAATGTTAGATTTGTCCTATCATCCTAATAAAAGTATGAATACATGTGAATGATAGAAGACATTCATTGATTAGGGTTATATGATTGTACTAATGCACTGTGGTGTTGTATGAGGTTGATGTTGTCTCCTAACAAGATATAGGTACATCACGAAAGACAAATCAAGTTCCATGACCATGAAAACATGAAGACAAAGACTCCTCCATAATCTTTGATCACATAGAATTTCTACTTACGAGGTATGTATGAATTTGTTCTATTATGCTTAACCCATGCGATATGCAAGTTCCAGCTCAGGATCTCTAAATCATTGAAGAGAACAAAGAAGATATTGATTAGGTATGTTAGACATAACTAAGCAGGTATACTAATCCAGGTATGTTTTCCTATATCAAGTTAGAATCTTACCTTGTGTTAGGATCCCTTATATAAGTATACTTGGTATGATTTGTTATGCTTATTGATAAAGTTAGTAATCAAGGGTTTATGAATATTATATCTCTTATCCTGATTGATGATTTAACTAACCAGATCAAACAAGAATATGCATGAGTAAAAGAAGACTTCCCTGAAACCTTGAATACTAATGTTTATTATCTATGATCATGGCTATACATATTCAAGATTATAATATACTAAAGAATGTATGTTTGTGTATGATATCATGAGGATGACACTAGTGCACACTTGAGCATGCACAGTGGTACAAAATGAATAGAAGTTCAAAAGACATATAGAAGATCAAGCGGGAGGCAACCACACAAACATAAAAGATAAGTATTTGAGTTGTTATTTGAAATAGTAAACGATATTGCTTGTAATAGGTTGTATGCATATTTGTATTCCTAGAATATATCATGCTGACTGTAAACATTCATAGAGCATTGAACAGTATACTACTAATATGCATATGATTGGTAAGTTGGACAAACATTCCATTGTTGCTTGTCTAGAATGAAACCTCTTTGCTGACATGCTGAGAGCTGTGCACACTCTCGATAGTATGTTCTAGTAGAGATGGAAGGCATCTAGATAGCCACTGTATGCATATAGGATATGGAAAAGTGTTGTGCCAAAGTATTGGTCAAGATAGTTGCATAACTATGTAAATGATATCTGTATGCATAATAGGTTATCATGTCAACATGATTTCATGATTATGAAGTATTACTAATCATGTACTTAATTTTGATTTGTAGGAAATATCATGAAGAATGATAAACACCAAACAAGTGATGGATGTTCAACAAGAAGATTTACAAATCAAATAAAATATAGAAGGCTCGTGGCTAGAAGATTCTCTTAGAAAGAGGAAGAGAATCATGACGAGATGTTTGCTCCAAGTGGCTAGATAAGACCATTCTCTTAATGGTGTTGTTGACACTATATCTGAAAAATATTCAAATCCTAAAAATTTTGCCAAAATAATCTAGAAGCAGTGAAATTACCACGAGAAGGTTGAATAAAGGATTTGCAATACAAAAACAAGATGGAAAAACCCACTTATGCAAAGTCTGAAAACAAATTTTTGAAAGGATTAAATCCAGGCCAAGTTTCAACGGCGGAGATGATACAGATCCAGATCAACGGCTAATATGTTTCCCACGTCGCCAAAGTGATTGGTTACAAATAATTGTGAGCAGTAGCAGACTCAATACCGTCGGGCATGTGTCCTAACCTCATCTTTCTTCATATGTGATATGGTGGTATTGTAAACCACACAGCGCCGGGCGGAACCGCCAACTAGGAAAGAGCGGCGAGACCATAACACGTGGCGGGGTGGGACCTAATACGTGGCAGATGGAGCAAGCGCGGCTGGGCCATAGCCCGTGGCATCATACGTTAGTAGCAATCGGAGGACATATATAAATCTAAAACAAAATCAACAGCTAGTGTTCGTCCGCATCGGGGAAGATGCGCACTGGATAGGAGGAAGAGCGGTCGCGGAAGGTAAACCACTCAAACAGGTGTCATCAGATGGTTGATCCGCGCAGGGAACAAACCAGAGAAGAAAACCATTTTTTGATCGTGGATACCACCAAAAGGGATAAAGGGAGACGAGATCTGACGGCCCAAATCAAAAGCTCGAGATCAAGGGTCAGATATGAAACCGCGCTCATAGAGTTGCCGGGAAGTTAATTAAAAAAGAATTATATAAAACAAAAGGGGCTCCACATAACGGCATTTTGCATGTGTCGCTATCTTGGAGAGCTCTGAAGATTGGTGGAGGTCAGCGACTGCGACAGAAGGCGAAAGGCTTTTATATACAGGTAGGGTCTGGTGACATGTCCCACTTTTTGAACAGAATTTCGTTTAAAGAAACGTTTAAATGGAGACTGTTCACGATATAGACGTTTTTAAAGCAAAAGAAGCCCTAGAAGATAGAGACGAAGACGTCTATGATACCCTAATTAGGTTACCAGTCTCTGATATTAAAATTAGGTTGTCTGAATTGTTAAAGGAAGGGACAAATCTACATAGAGTCCACCTGTCGTCTTTGATAGCCTTTTGCCCAGACCAAATCCCTCTTTTCCCAGAATTTGTATCATGGTGTGCCGAAAATTACTCCCGAGAAGAAAGAGTTGTTCTGAACAGTCAAAAAAACCAGAGTCATTTGCGAAATAAAGCCAGCCAAGTTAATTAAAGCCTTAGGAATAGATTTTTCCCAAACCCTTGAGTCTGATGTTTTTTCTGAAGTTTCCATTATTGAAAATTATCATCAGGCCTCTCAAAATGATAGGGAAATGTTTTTGTCGTCGTGTCTCAAGCCAGAAACCAGCATTTCGGAGGTCCCGTACCCTATAGATATTAATCTTTTTAATGAAAATACCCAATTAGTTTTGACATTATTAGCTGTAGTTCTAGGGTTTGATACGGACTTATATGTAACTGAGTTTCAATTGAGTCTGTTGTACAAAATGAGTACAATTCAGTCAGGGATCGATGAAAATAAAATCCCTCGACTTAATTTTGAAGCATTTCTAACAGAGAAGATTCATGACCAGATGGTCAATTTTCCCACTCTGAGACATTTCAGGTTTCAGGCCTTTTTGATGAAAATGATTATGATAGCTAGTCAAGAAGAGTTGCAGTTCCCAGAAATCATTTTCACAACTTTATTAGAAAATAACATGTTCAATTACATCAATTACATGCTATCCGAGATTTATAAAATGATCTTTGGTAAAAATTTGCCTAGAGTACTACCAGAAATGCAGGCATCCATGCAATTGAGTGCAGAGTACGCAACGGGGGATTGGTTTCTGTCAAAGGACAGTACAGTAATCAGATTATATGGGTTCAAACATAAACCTTATTTTTTACCAGCTTTTCTCACTCTAAGGGTTTTTGCTTTGGAATTCTTGAGACAAAAGTTGATTGTTGAAGATAACAATTTTTTGGTTCACAAACAAGCCACAGACATTAAATACCCATTCACATTTGGTCCATTCACAATAAAGAATAAAAATGTTGCTGTGTATATAGAAAAGTTATTGGAGGATATGAATTTTGAGACAGATACGGTTATGGAGTATGATCCGTTAAATATAATATCACAACGGAGAACGGATCGTCGCATCAAAGCCCTGAACCATCAAATGATTGAAGGAATGTCTGACAGAGCCAATTGGCTTAAAGAAGAAATCATTCCATATATATCCGACAAAGAAATGGCATTAATTGAGACAACAACAGAGACAGAAAATACAATAGATACTGCATTGGTGGGGTTTAAGAGACCCATACAGGACGTAATAAACTCTGATGATGAAGAAACAGAAAGAGGAAAAAAGTTGAAAATAAATGAACAGCAAGAGTTAATAGCAGTTTCAGAAGAAGCAAAAAGAACTGAAGAAAAGATACCAGAGGTTACAGTTAAAGAATACAACATTGAAGAAACCCCAGTAGAGGGTGATGTAAATAGACCCCGGAATATAATGGATGTATTTGATGAACATAGTCAGAATAAACAGGAATCTACTAAGCAAACCAGTCAATTGTTTCCGAAAGTTAGAAGTATATCCAATACTGAAGTAAGTTTATTTACTAGCAGAAATATCAGAGAGAATTCTTTGAAATTTTCAGTTGTCACAAAAGATAAGATTTCAGAAATGAAAATAGATTTGTCAAAAGTAAATGCCCCAGATAAAATTTTGTTGCATAGACAAACGGGAGAAGTCATATATTCAGATTATTTGGGGGCAGTGTTAAAGGCGGACAAATTGAAAAATTCGCTGGATAAATTGAATAATCAGTTGAGACAGGAGAAGGCAGAAAATAAGTCTTGATAGCAACAGATTAAAAAATTGCAAGCAGATTTGATAAATAAAGAAGGAGGTGCAGCGACAAAATTGCTCAAAGAAAAAGATGATACGATCCTGATGTTGAGACGAAAGCTTAAAATTCCAGATACTGTGCTTATCCAAGGAGCAAAGCTAACAATACTGGAAAAGGAAAAGGAAGAATTATCCAATGAAGTAAATGATGTTACTGCAAAAATGTTAAAGCTCTCTGATGAAAAAGAACATTGGGAAAAGGAAAAAATCATTTTAGAAGAGCAGTTGGAGGAAGCAAGGAAGAGATTAGCAGAAAGTGGTCAGAAGCAGGTACAAACAGACACAGAGGAAGACAAAACTGGGGTAGATGATATTTTACAAGCCATGTCCCAAGTAAGTTTAAAAGAAAGTGAAATCAAAGAATTGAAGGTAGAAATACAGAAGCTGAGAGAAGAAAATGAAATAAAAAATAAGGAAATAAAAACTTTGCAGACAAAGAATCAAGAATTACGTGATAATAATAAAGGATTAGCAGCTCATGTGACAGGGCAAGTTGCTATGCAAGGTTGCAAACACATGGTATGGGACCAAATTATAAAAGAAGTTGAAAAACTAAAACCATATCTGGATTACATAAGAGTCAAAGAAAAGGTGGTCAAAGATGCCTTCGAAAGTTGCAGAGCAGTCAGGGAGAACTTAAATAAAAAGCCAAAAGAAGTAGCCCAGAAAGCAATAACGTTTTTAAACAGTCTAACTGAGGCAGACCTAACAGCCATGAATATAATGAACAGAATTTCAGTCATCACTTGGGCCAGAAGGATTGGGGAAATACTCGCATGTTGAGAATATTGAAGCTAAAGCTGGAGAAATACGGGAAGAAGTAGTAAAGTTCAAAAAGCAATTTGAAAAATTAGTAAACAAAGGATTCCCTGCTTTCTAGAATGAAAAGAATGATTTAATTCCTCCTAATGAGTATAAAAGATTGATGTTTGACATAAGGATGGATCACAAAAAATTCCAGCAGTTGGATCATATGCTTACAGGAAAAAATTTAATGGAGAAAATATCAGAGGATTTTGAAATTTTAAATGTGCTAATCTCAACCTGTGGGAATCTTCTTCCTATTTCTTATGCAGGTCATGTTGAAATGTGAGTCTTGGTAAAAGAAATGACCAACTATGACTTACCCACGGCCGACCAGTGGAATTATGTGGAAAAATATGGAAGGACAAGATATTCTATCCATTCATAGATGCTTTAAAAAAACTCTTGCCAAGTGGCAAAAAGATGATATTCAAAAAAAATTCCAAGTGGCAAAAAGATAATTTTAATTTAAATTTGTAATATTATTTGGAGACAGTTATCTATTGCTCAAAGACAGTTATCTTTTACGTTAAAGTATTTTAAGTTATTAGTTAGAAGAAGCAGTTATGTCAAGCTTCTTCCGAATTTTGTATAAAAACAATGAGAGTCATTGTTGAGGGGGTTGGAAATTTTTAAGAGAGACAGTGTATGTTTTGAAGTCTATCTTTTTGATAAATAAAGGCAGTACAGTGAAAATACCTATCTATTGAGACCAGAGATTCATGTGTTGATCAGTTTTACAGTCTGTTTTTTCCTTTATCTTTATATGTTCATTTTTACCTTCCATGTTTTATCTTCCATTATGTTTTCCTTCTATATTTAAATGAGCACTTGAAATAATTCGAGATTCATACTGGTTATGCTTCGTTTTATCGCATTTAAATATTCACTATTTTCTCCAAAGTTGACAATGGATTCATCCCAGTTAGATGCCTGTTGTTGATGGAATGTCATTACTTCTTTCTATACCACCTGAAAAAATCAAATTGACTGTGATATGATTACTATCTTGCCTCTGTGAAAATCTATTTGGTACAAATCTCTTACTGGTATATTATATATTTGAAACTTTGACTCCATGCCCAAACGTTTCTTGTTTTCCTTTTCAACCAGAAAATCCTTTTGAGAAATTTTGAGAGAACTTTTATATACTTTAGCCTTTACATATATATTGTGAGAGAGCCCTCTCTAGTGGAAAAAATGGCTAATTTTTCTACCTAAAGCTTGGTTTGAAATAGGTTACCTTAGGTCTTATTTTCTTACAACCAGAATAAAATCTAAGTGCTAACAGGTGTAATTAAAGAAGAAGTGTGAATCAGGTTCTGCACAGGTCCCAGGATCGATAGTCAATTGATGAGATTAATGATCACCATGGGTGATGTGGATCTCAACCTTTGCTACAAGGTTGAATATGGTTTCTATACACAGATGACATGGATGCAAGAAGGAACTCACCACAGAGTTCGAATGATATTGAGGCTCATATCAGTAGACCCATCTGACGAGAGATGGCACAGATAGATGGCTGCAGAAATGAAAATGAAAGATCTCATATTGATGCATTACTTCCTAGGTCTGAAGTATGGCAAGGCTCAGAAGGAATCTTTCTCAACCAGGGAAAGTATGCCGAGAAATATTAAAAGGACTTGATGTGTTGGAATGGCCACTCTCATGGATTACAACTTGAAGTTGTTAGCGGATGACTTGTCAGAGTTAGTGGATATAACTCTGTACAGACAAATTATTGGGTCATTGATGTATCTAACGAATACTAGGTCAGATATATGCTTTTCTGTGAACACCTTGAGTCAGTATCTAGTGGAAACTAGATGTGTTCACCTAATAGTTGCAAAGCATGTGATGAGGTACCTATAGGATATGATAGACTTTGATCTATGTTATCTTGGAGATCATGACTTCAGATGGCTACACAGATGTTGATTGGGCAGAAAGTGTGTTTTTGTCTGGGATCAGCCATGATCTTGTGGTTTAGCAGGAAGCAGTCTAGTGTGTCTCTCAGCACAAGCAGGATATGTGGCTGCTTGCTCTACTAGTTGCAAAGCGGTATGGCTTCAGGATTGTTTGACTTAGAGATAGACCCAATTGTGATCCTATCTGACAAATAGAGTTGTATCAAGATGGCAGAGAATCCATTGTTCCATGATAAGTCAAAGTTCATAGAGATCTGACATTTCTATATACAAGATATGGTGCAGAAAGGAACTATAAAGTTTGAATTTGTAACAAGTTGCCAATGTACTAACTAAACCTCTACCTCAAATGAACAAGTTACCGATGTACTAACCAAACCCCTATCTCAAGTAAAGTTTGAATATTTTCGAGACAAGCTTAGAAGGACCCTCCTCGAAAGGGGGAGTGATGTGGTCACTTATGATGAGATTGCTTGCATCGACAGTGAGGTCGATGATGTGGATACCTATATTGGTGATGCCAACAGAGAGGTTGGTGGATGGTCCTTAGACAGGATCGAAGTTGACAAGGGGATTGCATCATCCTTGAACACATGTTCTAAAGAGAACCGCAGACATATGTCTCTGAGAAAGAAGAGGGATTGTATCATCCTTGAACACATGTTCTAAATTGAACCGTAGACATATGTCTCCGAGAATGAAGTCCTTAGTGGACAAGTGGGGATTGGATCATCCCTGGACTTCAGTCCTAAAGTGAGCTGTAGACATATGTCTCCGAGAATGAAGTCCTTAGTGGACAAGTGGGGATTGTATCGTCCCCGGACTTTGGTCCCTTGAATTGATCCGTAGACGTATGGTCTTTGAGAATGAAGTCCTTGATAGACATGTGGGGATTAAGTCATCCTTGGACATAGTCCTAAATGTACGGTGGGGATTAAGTCATCCTTGGACATAATCCTAAATGTACGGTGGGGATTAAGTCATCCTTGGACATAGTCCTAAATGTAGGGTGGGGATTAAATCATCCTTGGACATGGTCCTAAATGAATGGTGAGGATTAAATCATCTGTGGACATGGTCCTAAATGAATGGTGAGGATTAAATCATCCTTGGACATGGTCCTAAATGAATGGTGAGGATTAAATCATCCTTGGACATAGTCCTAAATGAATGGTGTGGATTAAATCATCCTTGGACATATTCCTAAATGAATGGTACCGTAGATCCCGTAATTCCAAAAGGAAGGATCATGTGTATTGCAGAGTATGCTGCTATTGTGTATACTTGTATTGATGAGGATACTTGTATTGATTGATGAGGATACTTATATGTATACTTGTATTGATGAGGATACTTGTATTGATGATATGTATACTTGTATTGATGAAGATACTTGTATTGATGATATGTATACTTGTATTGATGACAATACTTGTATTGATGATGTGTATACTTGTATTGGTGTGGATACTAATACTGATGATCTAGATGACGATGCTGTTGATCATGATGATCTAGATGACGATGCTGCTGATCGTGATGATGATGCTGATGATCGTGTGATGACGATGCTGATGATCGTGTGATGACGATGCTGATGATAGTGTGATGACGATGCTACTGATCGTGATGGTCTAGATGACGATGCTGATGATCATGTGATGACGATGCCGATGATCGTGTGATGACGATGCTGATGATCATGTGACGACGATGCCATTGATCGTGAGGATACAAATGATGTTATTGTTGTAGTTGTTCGAGTGCTGCAGATGATAGAGACTCAGTACTGAAGATGTTGATGTTTCAGTATTGAAGATGTTCCAGTAACTGCTTGAGTTACTGATGATGTTGAGAAAGCTTCCAATGATTCATAGATGTATCATGTATGATGCCGATGACTCCTTGCTCGTGCAGATGTTGTTATAATATCCTTCTCGTTAAGGGGGAGTGTTGAAATATTGTAACTTCGAGGAATATTATATTTGTACTTTATTATTTCGGAGATGTTTCATTCCTCCGTGAAGATCTTATTGTATATCCGGAGATATTTATTCCTCCGTCGAAATGTGGTGACTTGGGTTATTAGACTTCCCTAGTGGGGTCGGCCTTGTATGTGTTATGTGGGTCAAAGGGTTGTTAGACCACCCTAGAGGGGTTGGCCCAGTCAATTTTAGTGGGGTGTTTAACCTAGTGGTAAAGTTGGGGCCGACCTAGTTAATATATTGTACAAGTCGGAGATGTGTATAAATAGAGGAGGTGAGCTCTTCATTTGACACACTTCCCTCACTTGAAATGTAGCGCACTTGTGAGAGAGAGGTCTGCTATGGAGGAGGAGGAGATCATGTCTTTGGTTTGCATCTTTGTATATTGTTGGCCATCTATATTGAGGAAGCTTTGCTGGGTTTTCTACCCCATGAGGGTTTCCCAGGATAAATCTGTGTCTCTTGTATTTATGTTGTGCTTGTTTTTTCTTCAGTGATCCTGTATATGCTATTATTGTGAAATGGAATGTAATGTTGCTATTTTCTGTCTTAGCATATTGAATCTTAACAAAAGCAAGCATGTACATTATTTCATGGCCAATTACTTGAACACATCACTTCAGGACATAAGTGAAACCGAAATAATCTAGCTTACATCATAACCCAAAAAGTGTGTAAATTTTGCACACACCAAAAAGAATAGTGTAAATACTATTTCCCTTTTTTATTCTTTTTCTTATAGATAAGACCCAAAAAATGTTCATACAAACAAAAAAAAATGAAAAATTTGGAAAAACTCGAAAACATGGGAAATTGTTTCAAAATTTTCTAGTTCGACATCGAAACTAATCCATTACTGGCAGATCAAAGACTAAAGGTTCATAGCTTCTAGGAATTCAAGCTGAAAAGGAATGCTTGCTCTCATACATCGGCTGCACAACGGACACATATGGTAAATAATGAGTATTTTTACTTATCTTTTATTCATACATGTACAAACTGTATCCTTTTGAATGATAAGAAAGAGACATAATTCCTCAATTTTAGCTATCTTTTTAGATATTAAATTCACATTTGAACCAGTGTCTAACTAAATTGTTGGCTAGTGAAATGGTTTTTGATTTCAGGACTTGAATACTTTGACAGTTCAAACTATTTGACTCAGGTAGTTGAGACAGACCATGATTCATGATGATCTATGATTTTGGAATTTTTCATAAGATTCAAGCTAAAGTAAACCTCATTGAACCATTCCTAATTGGCCATTTCCCCAAATCGGATAACTTCAGTCACATGGTATTACTTCACCATCCGTTGACACATAATCCTGCTTCAAATAGACTCCCCCAGGAAGGAACAGCTGTAAGACTGTGCACAACCAACTTAGCTTTTGTTTGCAATATGGATCTTTCCTTGGCCTAACCCGTGCCCTTGAAAAATAGGCGTACGCCCATGCAACACTCGTTCCTTCCTATGTATCATAGCACTCTTTATTCTTTTTTATAAAAATGAAAAAGCATAAAAATTAAAAAACAAAAAAATCCAAAAAGGGAGAGACTTGAATCACTTCATATTATAATCCTTGAAGAAAACAACAACAGTCAATCCTTGTCGCCCTTTAACACGACACATAATTTGGTCCCCACTGTCAGTACACCATCTGCATTTTCCTTAGGAAACTGTACCAGTATTTTGAATAGATCTCCACCGATGGGTTATCCTTCCTATCACCAATGGAGCTTTCGTTAATGCATCTGGCATTAGCGGATTTCATTAAGGTCGATTACTCAAAGTCCTATGTTGCCAAGTGTCCTTTCTGCGTTGTGTTATGTGTTCAAGGGAATTCCAAACCGAGTCGGCCATTCCTCAAATATTCTTGACCAATCATGTCATCCTTCCTTATGTCAGTATACAGTGTTGGATCTTGCAGTTCTACCAAATTATATCAGAGTATTGATCTTTTTTTCATATCAGTGAATGTGGGATGCATTAATGCCCTCCTTCCGATGGATCTATTCCTATTGACATCAAATCACCATCTAGGACATGGATCTAGAAACCCAAGAGTACCTTGGATCTTGCAGTCATTAGTGGCAGGTTTCCTCGCAAATGATAGTGGGTATACATCAATGACCCCTGATTGTTTTATTCTACAAGTGTTCGACTTCATAACATATATTCACACTTGTTAGTTTGTACTCAGTACCTTAGATTCCATCATCATTATCGGTGGGTCTCTTCGCATTTGTTAACGGTATACATCAATGATTGATAATCAGATGGTGTTTTATTATGCTCGACATCAGATCACTTATTCGCATGATATAAACTTGTACTATCGTCAGTTTGTATTGAAGACCTTGGGAAAAAGAGTTGTATCACTCATCGATGCACTGCCCGAGCTGCGCAAGATTAGACTGCCATGTCAGAAGTTCAATAAAGACTTTGTTCTCGCACTCATCAAAGTGCAGGTTTACATTTCATAAAAAAATTGCTTTTGACATGGATCGACTGTGTATTGTTCGTGGCCATGCTTGTTTACTGCTAAGCATGGGTATCCCGCCTCAGGAAGATATTATATATTTGAGAAATTGCCATGTTTTGCAGGTGTGATCCTCATTTCTGTGCCCGTGAGATTTCCTTCCCTTATCCTTTCTTTGAATGATAAAGAGTATCAGTATACAAAGTATAAAATTCAGTAATGTATTTCGTCCCTTAGCTCTGCTTTGGACCTCACACATTAGGGGGAATCTGTTAACAATCAAATTAACACCCTAGTAATGTGACAGAAGAAGCACATTTTTACCATGCGCCCGCAACATGAAGACAGAAACATAAGTACATTCAAAGACAAGTCCTCTCTGATCTAATCACTTCTCCCATAAATGGAAGGATTAGGTGAAGACAGTAAGAACCTAAGAAAACCAAGTTCAGTGATTGAACCGATCATAAAAGGTCTAAAACTAAGCTACACCAATCAATAAGTGAAGATGAACGCATTAAAGTGCATTAATTGTACTTAAAGTATGTTAAAGTTGTGCAAAAATCCTAAAAACTATGGAAAAGTGGGTTTTTGAGCTAAAATAATCAAAAAAGGTGAAAAGGGATAATCCCACATTGAAAAGAGAAGCATGAGGGCTCATTTCCCAATGCTACATAAGAAAGGAATGGGAGGCATTGTAGAGGACACCAAAGAAAGAATAAATACATGATGAAGAGATTCTGAAGGAGGAGAGCTCAAATTCTTCAAAAGCAAGGGTGAAGGAAGGGAAGCTCATGACAATGGAGGAGGGATTCACACCAATATCATTGGTAAGGATGTACTTCTTCTTAGTTTTAATATGAATGGATTCAAGTTTCTACCATCTAAGAGTTTGAATTTGGCTTATCATGCATGAATTTAATTCTTAAATGAATCTAGATCTTAATGAGTTTTGATTAATGAATATAGATCTTTGTAAACTTGTGATAATATTTTCATGTTGCTGACATAGGAACTCACCATTTCATAGTAAGATAGATTGATATGTTGCATATCTAACTCCCTACTTGCATACAACTTAATCTATTATCAAGTTGCAAATCATGCCTCCAAGACTTATGATTTCTCTTGTTTCTTGCCATACTCCCATCAAAGTGCTCTCTTGACTCATGCAAATGAGACAAGTAGACTCTGGCATGAAATATTCAGACACCTAGACTTCAAATACCTCCAGTAGTTGCACAAGGAAGAGATGGTTGAAGGTCTACCGAACATAAAATTCTCTCAAGGGATCTACAAAGGTTGCTTGGTAGGGAAGCACCCAGAGCGAAAGTATGAAGTTGGGAAGGAAAACAGATCTTCCTCCATCCTAGATCTGATTCATGGTGATGTTTCGGGACCGATTCCCACTGCTTCAATGAATGGATCCAGATATCTTCTGAACTTCATTGATGCTTACTCTAGGTTCTGTTGGATCTACTTTATCAAACAAAAATCTGAGGTGTTTGAATGCTTCAAAGTATTCAAATACTTGGTTGAGAACACTGCTGAAAGGAAGATCAAAGCACTCAGATTTGATAATGGAGGGGAGTACATAAAAATGTATTTATAGCAGCTACTTGCTTCCGAATGCATTTAGATCCAACATTCTATTCCATACACACCACAACAACATGGTGTAGCAGAGAGGAAGAATAGGACATTGAAATAGATGGCTATGTGCTTTCTTGAAGAAAAAGATATCCCATCAAATATCTGGGCAGAAGCAGTAAACTGTGCCACATACATTCAGAATAGGGTACCCCAAAAATTTGTTGATGGGTTCACTCCATTCGAAGCATTGAAGGGACACAAACCTGATGTCTCTCATATGAGGGTTTTTGGATCCAAGGCATGGGACATAATCCCCAATGAAAAGAAAAAATCAATTCAACCTAAAAGTAGTGAATGCATCCTTATTGGATATGCAGAAGATGCAAAGGATTACAAGCTGATGGAGATTGCAATGAAGAGATGCTTCATTGAAAGAAGTGTGTAGTTCAATGAGGATCCATTGCATGTTCTACAACCAGCTGACAAATAAGGTATAACTGAAATTCTAAATCACAACAAATCTAAGAGTTGAGTATCCCTCACAGAGACAGAATGGTCAAAGAATATCTAGCAGATCCAGATCTAGATCCATCACCTACTCCTAGTCCAAATCCTAAGTGGGCTCAAAATATTATTGAGGCAACTAGGGTTACTGCTGGACATCCATCTGACTACAGAAGAACAAGATCTCAATACCAAGATGCAAGCATTTCACTTTTCCATACAGATCCACTTCTCCCTAAGAGGTGCTTCATGATGGTAGGATCTGATCCACAGTCTTACAGAGAGGCTTTCCATGATCCAAGATGGAAAGCATCCATGGATGAAGAACATGAGTCACTACAAAAAAATGGAACATGGGATCTAGTCCCTCTTCCACTAGGGAGGAAACTTGTTCAGTGCAAATGGATCTACAAAACTAAGCTTGGATCTGATGGATCGACAACCAAGTACAAGGCTCAGTTGGTTGCAAAGGGGTACTCACAAGTCCAAGGGTTGGACTGCAATGAGACATTCGCTCCTGTTGCAAGAATGGATTCAGTGAGGGTTGTTTTGGCCATTGCAGCTTCGTATGCATGGGAGGTACATCACATGGATGTAAAGAGTGCCTTCTTAAATGGTGACTTGGAAGAAGAGATCTACATGAGATAGGCTAAGGGGTACACTGATGATCCTTCCTTAGTATGCATACTAAGGAGATCATTGTATGGGCTCAAGAAATCCCCAAGGGCATGGTATGCCAATATGGATTCCTTCTTACTATCACTGAAGTTTGAAAGATGCAAGTCTGATTGCAATGTTTACATGTAAATATAGAAGGGCGAATGTATTCTGTTGATTATTCTATATGTGGATGACTTGCTCATCACTGGTGGATATGCTACTAGGTTGAAGCACATCAAGTATTCCTTGAACAAAGCATTTGCTATGACATATTTGGGGCTGTTGAGACAATTCATTGGTCTTGAAGTGACTCAAAATACTCCAGGGATCATGATTTCACAGTTGAGGTATGCATTTGATTTACTGACAAAGTTTCATATGGATGATTGCAAAGCCACATCCTTTCCCTTCCTATCTGGCATTAGATTGGAAGAAGGTGGTTCCACACCCTTGGTTGATAGCACTCTTTACAAACAATTGATTTGTATCTTGTTATATCTCACAAATTCGAGACTAGATTTATCATATGCTATTGGTGTTGTGGCTAGGTACATGCACGAGCCACATGAGCTGCACTGGAAAGCAACTGAGAGGATCTTGCACTATGTGCAAGGTGTGAGAGAGTTTGGAATCCACTATTCTGTTGGTGCTCTACTAGATCTGGTTGGTTTTACTGAATCAAACTTGACTGGAGACAATACTGATATGAAGTCCACTTCAGGGTATGTATTCATGATTGGATCAGGACCAATTTGCTGGTCAAGCAAAAAGTAAGTAGCACTTGCAATATCTTCAGCAGAGGCAGAGTACAGAGGGGCTGTGAATGCAACTATCCAGGCAGTTTGGTTGCATGGGATCTTGAATAAGTTTGGAATTCACACTTCTCCTTCCGTTGACCTATTTTTTGATAATCAAAGTGCCATCCAGATCTCCAGTGACTCAGTACAGGAGCAGAGGACCAAACATATTGAGGTTCACATGCACTACATCAGGGAGCTAGTGCAAAACCAGACCATCTCACTACATTATTTTCCTGCAGAGGAGATGATTGTAGACATATTCACTAAAGTTTTCACTCAGAAGATATTTGTCTATCTCATATCTATACTTGGGGTGAAAGCTGTTTGAGCTTCCTGCTGTCCTATTTTGAGGGGGGGGTTTCCCATGAGGTTTTCCCAATTTCCTTGGTTCATGGGAAGTTTTTTATTTGTTATCATTTATTTGATTGTATGGGTGACCTTTGGTCTTAGTAACCAAGGCCCAGGATGCAAAAGTATGGATTAACAGGGGGTGTTAGGATATTTTAATACTCCATCGTTGTCCTACTTAGCATTATTTCATTTTCCTAGTAGTTGATGATGTCATTTCCCCCCTAGTGGTGTGTAGATGATGTCATTTTAGGACCACTTCAGTTAGTTCCCTATTTTATAGGAATCTACTCAGTGTTCCAGTGCAATCCACTTGAGTTAGCTGACTCTTGTGGGGGGTTAGAGCTCCATATGCCACTGATTGTGGCCTCATGCACCCTCTTCTGGATCTTATGCATGACAAACTCACTAATGCCCCCTCCTTGGTCAGTTAATTGATTGTGTCTTCAGTTAATTGAGTTTAGGTTCAGTTTGGTTGAGTTTGAATCTTCCAGAGCACTCCAGTGGTGACAATTCCTATGCTAGACCAACTGAGGTTCAAATTCTCCCATGTGATTTGAATTCTCTCCATTGTAACATCATTGTTGATTATACTGATTATTGGATCATGTGACATTATTATGCTCCTATCTGAGTTCTCATGCATGATTAATTGTCTGCTCATTTTTACTGCAGTTTTCACTCTAATTCATCTTTTCTACTCATTCTGTCTCTCTGAGGTATACCCACCCCTTAGATCTGCTCATTCTTTCTTTCTACACCATGTATTGAGGCATCACATTCCATAATTAAGGTTTTCATAAAGTCAGGTGTGGTTGATACAGGAGTTGTACACATAACCACTTTAAGCTTTTCAAAAGCTTTGGTTGTTTCTTGAGTCCAAGAGAATGCCTCCTTTTTCAATAACCTTGATAGAGGTGCTTCTATTGGACCATAATTCTCGACGAACTTGTGGTAGTAGCTTGTCAGACCTAAGAATCCTCTAAGATTCTTTAAGGTTTTAGGAATTTTCCATTCCATGATATCCTTAATTTTTTTAGTGTCCACTTTGACACTAACAAAAGTGGACACTATCAAAAGTGGACACTAACAAGATATTTAGACTTTGACACTAGTTTTATTGTGTATTTTACTTTAAGATATCAACATTTTCTTATTATTTTACTCTATTACATGGAGAAAGGTAAAATATATCTCGCTTCAAATCACACTATTATAATCAATATATGTAAGGCTTGATGGAGTGGTGCAACAACACCTGTGATTGGGGGGCATAGGTCTCGAGGCCCTTTCTTGTGGCACGGGGGATTCACTAGCGAGGCAATATCATATCACGTCCATTCATATTGGGGGTTTGAATACTCCTAAAATGCTCAAAAATATATTGCATTATATTAATGGGTCAAGGGGGGTTTTTAATTTGACATAGTAATATAAATATTGGGGGTTATTTTATTTGGATGGGATAAGGAATAACTTCCAAATTATGGGATGGATTCATACCTCCAAATCTTGGGCTCAATTCATACCTCCAATTTATTAAGCTTGTAGAAAACATGAGTTCTATATGGCTATACTTATATTTACATGAACTAAAATTGGTAGATTGGAAGGCTACAGTGTGAAACATGTGCAATTCTCATATTTTCTAAACATTTCACCAAGTATTGGACTATTGGTATTTTACATTCTTTGTTACATTGATCTCTTGATTGGGTATCCTTTTACATATTTTTACTTCTCCACTAGTATTTTGTTGGGTATTCCACTATCCAACTCTACAAATTGATAAGTCACCCCTGCAATCCTAGGGGATCATTATTAGCATTATATTATTATTTTATTTAGCATCGTGTTTGCTTATACTAAGATGCATTAGGGATCTTGTTTGTTACAAATTGATAATATGATATAAAGGGGGCATTAAAAATGGGTTGATAAAAATGGATACCTACAATATCTGGTGAAACTAGGGGTTTTCTTAATTGGAAAGGTATATTGGGATAGGGGTTCAACAATACAATTTTAGGAGGCATTTTCCACTATTTAGTTAAATTAGGGATATTATTTAATATCCTATGAACGTTCGTGCTATGTAACAAGTTCATTGAGTGAACCCCCCGTGTCTTGTGGGGGGCATGGGCTATCCTTGATTCCCAAGGGGGAATATCAAAGTAGTATTAAATTCAAAAATAAAATCAATTCATATGATTTATATTCTATTTATTTACTTTTACTAAAATAAAAAATGGAAAATATCTCCCGTTTCAAAATTTCAGATAAATTTTTTACATAATGCTTATCTTCTTCACATTTTTTATTTTATATTTACAAATAATATTTATAAATTTAACACTATTATAATCGATTTATATTATTTATATTCTATTTATTTTACTTTGCTATAAGCAAAATGGAAAATATCTCTCGCTGCAAAGTTCCAATTAAAATGTTTACAAAATGCTTATCTTCTTCATATTTTCTATTTTATTTTTACGAACACTATTTATAAATTAATTCTTAGTTAAACGAGTGGTGGAGAGTTTGGAAGATATTAGAGAAATAAACAAATGTGTCCACTATGGATACAAATTGATTTATAAATTAACAAGTTGTTGAAAATTTTGGAAAATAAATGCCTCATATGAATTAGAAAGTATGCAAAATTGTACTATGGATTTTGGTGACTATTTTGTAAATTATATCTGTATTTTTTTGGTTTTATTTATTTTTTAAAGTGAAAATATGATTAAGTAAAAATGTTATTGTGTTAAGAAAGTATATTTATACAGTTTAGATGGAGAAGTGTTTGCTTGTCCCACAAAAATAAAAATAAGAATGCATGCATTGTGTTGTAACATAGTGAGTTAGATTCAAGGAAGTGTCTGTTTGTCCCATAATAATAAAAAGTAAAAATTAAGAATAAAAAATAAGAATGCATGCATTAGTGTGTTGTAGCATAGTGGTGAGAGGGATGTGTGTTGTAATTTAGTGGTGAAAGGTTTGCAGATTTGATTCCTCTCGTTTCTTTGTAGAGAACCAGAGTTAGATGAGTCTTTACTGGTATACAAAAGAGTAAAAGATGAGAAGTTTAACAGTAAATTATTTTTTATATAACTAAATTTAATTTTTTAAGTATAGAAAATTATTTTTAATTTTAAATATTGATGATGATGGTAGTTAACGTCCATTGAGATCAACTCTGGTCTATCAAACTTTAATAGGGTTACTTGAGTTATAGTAAAATTTTATTTTTGTGCTCAAAAAGCTTAGAAAGAAGCGTTCTTAGGTCGCCATAGGTTAGAGAGGTTTGTATTGTAGCAAATATTATAGAATTGTGATCTAATGTGGGTGTACGCAGGGCACTATAAGAGAAAGTGACTTTCATCCTCAACACTCATAGTCTCATAGAGATGGAAAATCCTTTCCACCAACAGTGTTTTAGGAATTGTCCGGTGATTTGTTTCACTATGAAGCTCATGAGAGTTCATTCTTATCTTGGTAGTTAATTTTCTTCTTTGAGCTAGTTAAAATAAAGAGATTTTTTTTTATCTTCCAGATTAGGGTTAATGACCTCCTTATAATATCTTAATTTTCTTTTAACCTCTAATTCTTTCTCGCCCCACATTTTCCCTTGAAACATATGTGTGGTAATATTTTTAATCTTATTGATATCTAGCAAAGTGACATTTTTGTCAATGCCCCAAATGTTTAACCAAGTCATGTCGTCTTTATACCCGTCGTTTTTTAGTTGAAGTTGGTCTTCACTGAATTTTAAAGCAATTTTAGGAAGTCTCTGGTCTCCCATTCTATTTATCCTGTATTTGTACATCACGTACCTAGTCATAGTGATGCTCTTGATGGGGGAAAACCCACTTCTATAAGGAGAATATGATAGGGTGTATTGCTTTTAATTTTGAGGTTAAGCGTTATGAAACACTTATGCAATTGTTCAATATTTTTCCAGAAATATTTCAAGTTGTTGCAACCTCAAACTTCACAATCGTACAAGATAACAAAAGTGATGAAAATTTCAAAGAAAAACTTTTTTTTTCACATTTAAAAAAACAATATTATTAAATATAATTTTATAATGAAAATTATATTAAATATACAATATTATTAAATATAATTTTATAATGAAAATTATATTAAATATATAAATTATCAGATACTAATTAGCATCTTGAAAATATAAATAATTAATGTAGTGAATATCACAAAAAAAAACATCAATCTAACTGATATTAGAATGTTAGAATTGTGGCGATGTTGACATGGGTATGTCTAAACACTCGAACATATTTGCAACAATAGAATATATATCAAATAGTGTCAATCCCTTCATAATGTAGACAATGGTCATGTTATAAAATCAATTTGAACTAATCTCCTACCTAGGTAGATTTCTATCATACAAATATCGTTTAATTTGTAAGATAATTTGAATGACTATGATTTTCTAATAATGATTTATTAACTTAATTTTCCTATGGGAAAGATTAAAGAAATGTATTCTCGTCGTATCATTATAACCAATCAAATCAAATAAACCCTTAGTCATTGTGAACATTGAATTTAAAGAAATCAATGAAACCATTCAAATCAAACAAACCCTTAAGAAGCGAACATTGAACTTGAAAGAATCCCTTATATAAAACCAATCAAATCAAACAAACCTTATAATGTGAGACATTGAACTTAAAATAAACCCTTTGATTAAATTAGTGATCAAATCCATGGGCGATCAAAATATATAATCCAAACTCACGTGAATGATATAAATATATTCTAAAATCTAATGACCTCATAATAAAAGTCTTTCTAATAAAAATATCCCTTTCAAGGAGCACTTTACTCAATCGTCATGCTCTTTTGGTGCACAACCACGAAAGTTACCATTGGAAAACATAAAAGTAATTAAGAAGTAAAGTGAGTGATTTATTTTTCTGTAATTTATATGTTATGTTAAAATGATGAACATCATACATATGAAAATGATATAAAGGGCTAAATTTAATTGGTGGTTTAATTTTTGATGTTTTTTTCTAAAAAGATTCATCAATTTTTAATTTGTGTTTCTAAAATGATTCGCTCAAACTTTCTGGGATAAAAATATTTTATCCTAAATATCGACAAAATTGTCGAGAAACAATATAAAATCCTTCGAATTTTGAATATTTTTACAAAAATATCGTCAATATTTATGGTTGGAAATTTAAGAATTATTAAAATTCAACCAGATTTCTAAACTTAAAAGAATTTATGGGTCGTTGAAATTTTTAGTTATCTAAGAATGGGATGTTATGTACACCTCAGTAAACTTTAGCAATCAAACCACTGTGTAGAGGGTGTCCTTGTCCCATAAACAATGAGATCTCATACATCAATTTAGTGTTTGTCTTGACCATAACTTTAAAATTAAATTGAAAAAAAAGGTTTTAATATGTAGTTATATATATGTATCAACTAAATATATCTCTAATGTTTATGAGAAAAATTGATATCCTCTCAACTCTCCACCCAAAGTCAAATCTCACTTTATGGTATGTATATAATTTTTATAAAAATTGTTAACTTTAACTTTTATTATAAAAAACATAAACTATATTTTAAATACATAAAATTTTCTTCATTCATATATTTTTTCATAAAGAAAATATTATTTTCCAAACTTTTTATGAGAAAATATTATTTTTCTATCCTACTACCTTGAGGTGTGGGATAACTGGCACTCAAATCGCTTCGCTTTTCTGGGGATTTGTTTCCTAGATCCGGTTATAAAAACTGGCGCAATCGTAGTTCCACCCCATTTACTGCGGAAGTATGTCATGGAACTGTGCCCATATAAGTTTTGGCCCATTTTAAGACGACCTAAATCGTCAAAATTTCAAAAAAAATAACGAAAAAAAATAGAACTGTACCTCACCAAAAAGATTTCCATCACCGACAAAGCACGATTTGAGTACCCGTTATCACACGCCCTACCTTGATGATTGTACTAATATATATACACTGAATTGAAAAAAAGAATAACCAAGATGGTCACGAGACTACGTACATATTTGGATCCAACGTCATGTCAATTCTGAATAAATGGCGTGCAAGGGAGGCAATGATTTGCGAAGGTGGGAGAGAGATCAATGGATGGTTATGGGAGAAGTGCAATGCAACTTTAGGACCCACGCAAGGTAATCATTAAAAGAAAAAGATAGTTGCCTTCTCCGTCTTGTCACTATCAAACCACCTACAATCATGGGATTCAATTATTCCTAGTGTTGTCCATGACGCCCATGTGTTGTCGTTGTTTCCTTTGTTACTAATTGCCTTTAGTATATGGTGAGCACATGGACCAAATGTCAAGCTAGATGTATACCAGCTTTAAATTAACATGGGGTCACTGACTCACTCCAGGATGAAAACATGGGCTGGGACCTGATCTATAAGAAATGAAAAAGTTCTTCCACCTACTAGCCTCTTCTTTCGTACTCATGATAATTGTAGTAGCACTATTAACATTGTTAAAAGGAATTGGGAATGGACACGAGGGACTTAGGACAAGGGAGAGCATGTGTTATCTTTGGTATTATGAAGAAGGAACATCGTGACATCATGATTTATGAGTTTATTTTTAAATCGGTATTGTAAATTGACTTGATGGAGACCTGTGTACTAATTTTGTGGCAGTAATTTGATTTTTTTTTTTTTTTTTTTCAGAATATTTTTGTGGTGTGGGGGAATTGAATCCCTCGCACTTTTTGAATAGCTTGGGTTTTATTCACTCACCAAGTGAGCTACATACTCTACCCGCAGTAATTTGATCTTATAAAGCTTTTCGAATCTTCTATAGTGATAGTTTTACTTTTGAAAAAGAAAACGTTTTTGTAAACCAACACTAAGGTTAGGTTTGATCCGTGATTTTCACCTTGATTGTAAGATATAATAGATCACCTCAATGAATCAATGAAGCAATCATACAATGATTAAAGATTTCCATAGTAAAGAAAAAAAATATTAAAAGTCTAAGCAAAAGATCACACAGGATGAAGGGCAAGGCAATGTGAAGCTTGAGCTATCTTCAATGTCAAAGAAAGGATGATTATAATGTCATTAATAAAGAGCGCTTATCCTCAAATTGGTGTGCTAGTTGCAATCTAGTATTTCATTTGATTGTGTTTTTGATATTATTTTAAAAGAATTTATTAGGTTCAAATATATTGAGTAATCTATACCTATGTTAAAAATGGTCGATCCACTTTTAAAGTTTGCATTAAGATATGAAAAGTAAGTTAAAAATGATCAATTCCACTTTTAAAGTTTGCATTAAAATTTTAAAACTAAGTTCATGAGATTATTTTTAAGGCTTTGTAATGCTAGTGAGCATATTCGTCTCCTAATTATAAAGTACAACATGATGAAAGTGGGACCAACTCGAAGGAAACCTATGACTTGTGTTAGTTACATTGATTATTGATTTATTAAGGCTGGAAATCATCTTAGCTTTGTCAAAAATTAAAATGCCACATAATTTATCATGGCTACAACGATAAATTTTTAGGATGGAAAGTAAGGGTTTGGAATTTTGAAGGTAGTGGCGAGATTTAGCCTTAAAAGTATAGCTTGAACACCAACTTATCCACTTGCCTCAACAAATAAAATTGATTTTCACTCACCATATATTCAAAAGAAAAACATCATCTAATTTATATTTAATGAAAGTTACACATAGGAAGGTAAGGGATGGGATGTTGACTTGGAGGACAAAACTATGAATGTAACATTTGACACCCATGGACATTTATCCACCACATATCCCAAAGGAAGATCACCATCAAATTGAAAACTACATATCATCTATTGTGTATTCAATAGAAATTGTCATAGGTTAAGAGGTGTGATGTTGATGTGGAGGAGAAAGTTATGAACATGAAAGAAACACATCTATGGACTCCTTCTATAAGTGGAAATGAAGTGAAGGTCACTATTCATAGTCAATCATACTTGTTGAAGAAAGTTTTCAATGATAGAGTTGCACTTTTATTGGTGCCATTGTTTGCATTTGATCAAGTGAAAGTGCTAAATGAATTTGCAAAGGAGAGGAATAATTGGTTTAAGGACAATACTTGATAGAATGATCAACGAACTCTAGCGATGCTCACAACCAATTGAATTTCCATTTGTTGCACAAATAAGTTGCCAATGAGAATGGCTCTCTAAAATGACCATTTAAACATTTAACAAGTTGTGTATTGGAAAAACATGGTTGATATGTTCGACTATTGCTATGAATTTGTGAGGCACATGTGCTTCTTCCAAAGGCCCTAGGTGTAGAAGTTATATTACGATTTGTCACAATGAGCTTGTTGAATTCGTGTTTAATTTTCATCTTGGTGTTATTTGTAAACATTGCCTACATGTGGGGTTGGTCTATATACCTCCCAACCATGTCACATTTCAAGCAAGAATAATTTTAGGGGCGAAATTTAGCCCATGGGCTATTTTTCCATGTTTTTTTCCAAAAAAAGATTCACCAATTTGCATTTTTTGAAGCCCCATTTCACCCAATTTTGATGGGGTAAACTTTTTTCACTCTAAAAATCGCCAAATTATTATATAAACTATATAAAATCCTTAGAAATTGAAATAATTTTAGAAAAATATCTCCGAATATTTTATAGTTGACATTTTAAGAATTGGTAAGATTCGCCAAGGCTTATACACTTTTAAATAAATATGGGTCCTTAACATTATCTTCGATTTCAAGTCACCCATCCCCAAAAGAATTATTGCAATTTAGTTTTATAAAAATCTCATCTGCTTCATCAATCCACCCAGTTATGTGATAGATTCCATTGTTGATGACATCGAGTATTTTTTACATGTAACCTACAACCTTTGGTCTTTCATTCACTTGCAATTTTCATTAACGGTCTCCTCACTAGTGAATAATGGTGTCTAACTTACATTTAAACCTTAACAATGACCAAGGAAACCAATGATAAAATTAAGGAAAAACCTAGAATATTAGCATTGGCACATATGCTTCCACTTTCCAATTGCATATCAACTAATAAATTTGTGGATGCAATCATTTATCTTCTTCCTTCGCTATAATAAAATTTCCATGATTTTGTACATGAAATTTTAGCTTTATTTCAATTATTCTAAACCTTTTATGGATACACACATACTTCTTTGAAACAAAAATATCATAAACAAATAATGCAAAAATGAAGAAAATGAATATGAAATACATTCTAAAACACAAGTTCATTTTCTAAGGATAATTTTGGTCTACGATAATATTTATATATAAAAAGAGTCTTAATGATTAACTTAATTACTAGATTCTCTCGTAATAAGTACATAGAGGTCATGGGATCAAATCTCATTTGGCCTTTGGGGGTTATTAATGGCTTATGTGGCTGGTAGTTGTTCCACCTTCCATCTTAAAATTCCAAGGAAGAAGGGGGGGATTTCTATGAAGGATAGCATAGCACCAATTCCCCCATTCTTCACTTACGTGTGTGAGGGAAGGGTGAAATTATTTCCTTGAAAAAAATATTTATATGTAAAATAACATCAAAAGTTTTATACATACTTATATCTCTCCTTAAGGATGTTTAGGATATGGTTTCATATTTTTCATTGTAACAACTTAGATAGTAAAATTTAACTTATTAATTATTGGAATCCTAACACATAATGAAATAGTGGACACTTGACTATAAATTATTCAGATATAGGATTTTCTAGGTTGGATTCAAACTAGCCCTCAATGATGGTTGTTTTAGAATGTCACTCACATGGTGAACTACTTCTTTATTTGAAACTTTTCCATTTCTATCCTTTAAGGTTGAAGATATGGAGCCTACATCATCTGTTCCATTCTTATATTTTCAGAACCCCCTCCCCCCAAGGATAGGGTGCCATAATTCCATAGGTGCAATAATTTTGACATTTTGGACACACTTTGTAGTGGAATCTTAGTGGTTGAGGTGATTATGAACCTAACCATTCCTTTTGATCCATTACTTGTGAGTGTCCTCGATTCATTGTAGAAGAGAAGTCAACTAATATTCGAGGTTTTGATCACCCATGCAACATTACTTAGTGATGGGATTTGACAATTGTGTATTGATTTATTCATTTATTTTAACTAGGGATTGTGAAGAATTAAATTTTCCCAACAACATCATAGGCATAATAACCATATATATTCAATTATGTTGGATTTATTTCATGTAACTATTTCCTTTGGATAGACTAAGTTACATTTAGGGTCCTTTTTATGTTGAAAATAAACTTTAAACATTGGAATAACACTTTTTTTAAAATTGAATTTGCTTAATAATGTTGTCTGAAAGCATCATTAAGATGGTGTCATTTAAACAACATTAATTTAAGAAGAACAAACGAGTGTTGGAGAATGTGTAAAATTGTTTAGAATGCTCAACGTTTTGAGGCACAAGTTGGGCTCATCATCAGAAGGTAAGTGTTGATTATAGAGTGAGAAAACAACAATACATTTATAATCAATTCCCTTCGATGCTGGAAATAATGAAGTTAGGTCAATCTATGTAAATAAATAAGCCTTATCTTATTTTTGATAATATTAATGACCAGTTGCTACTTATCACTTAATTCGACACTACTGTCTCGATTTAGGATATTTTTGTGTATTTTTTATTTCCAAAGCTTGTCTAATTTTTCTTCTTATGTGATGTTCATCACGCACTATGATTCTAGAGTTTTCAATCTAGATTTGGTGTTCAGTTTCTAATGAGTGCTCGACAAGGGAACACTTATTTATGCGGTTGTGCTTGATGTCAGCGCAATGCTCTTTAATTATAACACCAACAACTGCTCTTCCTATTACATATAGGTGAAACAAGCAGAGCTATCAGTGTCAAAATTAAAGAAAATTGTGCTAACATTAGGCACAACCGCATAAATAAGTATTCCCATGTCAAACACTCATTAGAAGCTAGACACCAAATCTGAATTAAAAACTTTGGAATCATTGCGCATGAAGAACATCACATAAGAAGAAAAACTAGAGAAGCCTTGGAAATAAAAAAACACAAAAAATATCCTAAACCAAGATGATGTTGTCGAAATAAGTGATAACTTGCAGCAAGTCATTAATATTATCAGAAAGAAGACAAGGACGACTTATTTACCCAGGACAACCTAACTCTCACTATTTCTAGCATCGAAGGACATCGATTATAAGTGTATTGTTTTTTTCTCACTCTCTAATCAACACTTGGATCTTGATGATGAACCCAACTTGCGGCTTGAAACATTAAGCATTCTAAACAATTTCACGTAGTCTCCAACTCTCTTCTATTACATAATTTGTCATGTGTAGCCATGAATAACTAACATTATTTTTTTCGTTTGTATGAAAAAATACACACCATTTAAACTGCTACTTTTTACATATTATTTTCAAAAACATCGATATCATGACATTTATAACATTGAACATGTGTACTCATGCTTCTAACACCGTTTACCACTATTTTTTGGTATGTATGTTTTGATAATTGTAATATACCAACTGATATTTTGTTGTCTTATGTAGTTTCTTGCTTCTCTGAGGCCTTGTAACTTAATACTATAGTAAAATGTGAATGCATGTGTTGTACTAATGTTGCATGATCATGCATGCAAGTGCATGGGTTTTCCAAAACCCTAAATAACCCAAATATTCAGATATGCTATAAAATAGGGATAGAAATGATGCATGTACGTACCAATAGCTTGAGTAGTGGATGCATATCAATAAGAGATAAGCATGCAAGATATATGCCAAGGATCGGTCAAGGTGTGAGATGATATCTCTCCAAGAATACACCCTTGAATAAATGTGCCCTCTTCAATATGTGAATGGATGCATGAGAGCTCAAATGATGTCAGAATGCTCCCGGGTGAAGGTACTAGGGTTAGAATCCCCCTCTTATCAAGATAGAAGCTGCATGTAGACCATGCATCAGCTCTAAGGCATAAAGCATGATTATTCCTCTAGGAAAGTATCCCATGCAAGATAAGGCTCCCTTTTGATAATGGATTTGCTTATAACTTGACCCCGGATCCGAATCATAAGCCGATATTCAGTAACTAGGCGAATGGTTGTACTCTCGGAAGGATGAAGGCTACATGCAGATAAAAAGGCCACTGTATGCTGAGATATGAAGATACCCTACTTGTCCAATTCTCCCATGCAAAGAGAGAAAGTCCTCCTGCTCAAGTAATGGCTTGAACCCTGCAGAATGTTGAAGAGTGTTGTCTAATGATAGTATTAATGTTGAATCTGGATGATCCAACCCTGATAGTGACTAGGTAAGATAGATTTCACTGTCGAAATACACTTAATCGTTGAGTGGGGTGCCCTGAACCCTAAAATGGCTCTCTAAGATCTCCAAGTTGACTTCTCAAATCAATAATCAATAAGCAGGCCTTGATCATTCACTTTATATTCATTTTATAACTTTGGCATTGCCTGACCTAAATTTTGCATGACTAGGTATCTTTTCTCTTCTAATTTCCAGTTGACTTGCATACATTGCTTTCTATGTGCATGAAGGCTTAAACATGCATCATGAAATATGGTCCACATGTAATGCATACAGGTGGCCCCTAGTTACTGTGGCCCTTTATCTACTGATGATCTAATAACCATGATTAAGATCTTCTTTTGGTCTGAATGGTATCAATCCTCAGTTAATTATTATGTTTGTTAAAAAGGGAATATTATAGTCCTCCCTTGTCAAGATTTATTGTCATCAAGCAATACCAACACAACTCCATAATCAATCAAACTGAACCAACTGAATCCAGGAAAAATCCTAGGGTCCCAAATCATCTTAGGATATCTGTAGCACCTTCTACTCAAAGTACTGTCCTGCGAGGTACCATGACATTAGATCTCATGAAAACATCCTCTAATAACCACTAAACTTCCCATCACTAAAACTCCTTGGTACCAAATAAATCTGAGAACTACAAAGTACCTACTGCATCCACCACATCCCTGTGCAGTATCAACACAAGGAGAATTGTGTAGATTCCTAAGCATCCAATCCAATAAACACTGTATCCATCCCTCATAAGGTCTCCCACCTAGGAATCTAATCCACTGCTTCATATGGATAGGATCCTGAAAGTGATAGTTGACTATCATCCTCATGCTAACTATTGTACCGTACACTATTGCAATCACACGGTCTCCTGCTACCCAAAAAAAGAGACCATCATGCAGTCATTGAGCCACTATCATCATCATCAGCTGTATGCCATGCTCTATCAACATCCACCTCTCCTAGGACTCCAAGAATAAATATCTGGAAGAGCTGGCACCCTCACTATGAATGGTGTAGTGCATAGGAAACGAGGTGAAGTTTGCAATTCTGCTGTCATAATCGACCTCAAATACTGATAAAGGAAATCTGCTCTGGTCACTGGCAATGACTCTGGGATTCTCATGAACTCTACTAATCTCCTCAAGAGACAACACTATGAATCGCGTTGCCGTATAATCTGAGGAAATAACCGGGATTTGCAAGAAATCTGATAATTGGTGAGTCTCTGCACATATGTAATATGAACCTTGCATCCTCGGTATACCTCTGATGTAATCTAACAATTGGATCCCCCATGGCTGCTCAAAAATTTTCAAAGGATGCATCAATGCAGGTCCCAACTTGCCATGTTGACCCGACATAATATCCACCCAGTTTCTCCATGCAAACCTACCTCGCATCTGCCTGTAAAAGGTGAAGTCATCGGAGTCCCTCACTAGCTTGTGTGATGTGAAGTGCTCTCTACCACGAGCGCTAGTCTGCCTAGTGCTAACAACAGAATCCATCTGAATTCCCTTGAAGAGCCAAGCAATCATAAGTTGCAAAAACTCCTGAGAATACTTCTCTATCATGCATCCAAACCTAAGAATCCCACAAATAAACACCTAAAAGTGGAAAATGGCCATCTCCTCCATAGAAACTCCACTGTCAATATTGATACTGAATACCAGGAAATAAAGTCGGCTCTGCCATAGAGAAGTCTCAAACTCTCCTCCACTATCATCCCATAAATATAGAGGATCGATCACCCTCACAACTCTGTTGATCATCTCTACTATCTGAAACAATCCATTGTGTAGATGAATTCCTGGATCCCACCACCAATTAAGGGGTCCACCAAACCCAACCCCAAATAACTGATGCCGTATCATGTTGATAGTCATCTGGGTCTCCATGTAATCCTCTGGTAGAAACCAAGTACTAATAAATAACTCTGCTCCTGCTAATCTAATCAGCTCCTGCATCTATATATCTGCTAACCCACTCACCATCTATGTGCTCAAATAATCCATGGAGTCTAACCATATATCTAGAGAATAGATCTTCCACCTATGGAGCCTCATACTCATGCATATACCAATATTAATATACCAACTACAAATCCCACATATCCCTCATTACCCTCTCCCTAAGTGAGGACTCAGGGTCTGTACAGGGACAATCTCAAATTCAATACCTGTGAACCAATCTAATATCCCTGTGTACTTAGTGTACCAATCCCATAGTCTAGTTGAAAGATCGCCCTTGTGGCCAAGATTCCATTCACCTCATCTAATTGTCTTAGGTGAACCTCCCAAGTCTTGTTGTGTAATATCAATAAATAGCTATGCTCCTGTAGATGTGGCTGGGAAGTAACTAGTGTGTTGGTAAACCCCACAGGCATGACCACAATCCCAAAATTAGTTCTAGAAGTATACCTATGAGCATCATGCTCTCTGATTCTCATCAGATGATATCATCGACAAAGATAGACTATCGAGGGTTCTAATACCCTATGAAGCATGTCCTTCCCCTCATCAATCTTGGGGAAACCCAGTACAAGGGTATGCTCGTGATCTCTGTCAGGTGGTATCCCAGGAGGAAACACTACAAAATTCCTTGGGATCTCATTGTGTGCCCCTATGTACCCCTATAGACTGTTGCG
Organism: Larix kaempferi; assembly: GCA_027924585.1. NCBI lineage: Eukaryota > Viridiplantae > Streptophyta > Pinopsida > Pinales > Pinaceae > Larix > Larix kaempferi. The sequence continues at coordinate 4,918,312 of BSBM01000104.1, forward strand.
TACTTATCTATCCTCCTAAGCCATCGAGTATCCTATATGCTCTATTGTAGCCAACACTCCACTGATATCAACAAAGCCTGTGATCGAGTGTGTCTCTATATCCACCATATATGTGTCCACCCAACCTTTGTATGCATATAATTTCTTGTTGGTTGATCCACATGGAACGTGCTCAATTATCTCTGCCATGGATAAACCTCTCTCTAACATAGATGGCTCATGATCCCCTGCCTTATCCAAACCCTCTGTGTTAGATATCTCCTCATTCACCTGCAAATATGAGTGCTCCTCATGCAGAATCATCACCGGATACTCTCCCCTCAAAACATGGGTGACACTCATGCTCTCATGTTTTATAGTTGTCCTGTATCCTGTGTGTGCTACGATATCCTCCTGTGCACTCACTCTACTAGTGTCACTTGAACATGGATCCCACACATTTGTACTATATTGGAGTGTGTCTCTTGTCAACACATCTGCAATTATAACCAGAACCATTAATGCCCCCTCCACAATAAGTGACTCATAACCTCCATACTTCCTCGTATGTATAGATTCAACCATCTCCTAGTCATGTCTCTCCTCATGGATCTCGTCTATCATGAATGTATCGAATATTGTTGTAGATAATGAAGAGTGTACCAAATCCAACTCGTCACATAACCTATCTACATGCATATTGGATTCCTAAAGAGCCATCTGAGTGATATTCAAGGAATCTCTAGTAACCATAGGCTCATAGGTGGGATCCTCTTCAATGTCTTGTATTCCCAAATCACTCAATATCAAATCCATGTCACAACTAGGTGCTAACACCCCCTCATCCTCACAATCACCACTACTAAGGTGATATGATGAATCCTCGACATTGGATGATCGGATCATAACTGCATCATATGTACTATCCTCCTCATGTACTGTCAACTCTATATCAAGTTCACCATCAACCTGTATGTCATGCACATCTTTCTCTATTATCCGAACTATGCTTTTAAGGATATCCTCGTCCAAATCCTTGGGCCGGATCCCGAACTAGATGGATTAATAGTCTTGAAGGACAATGCTACACATACCTCTTTCCCTAAGGCTAGATATTTCTGATATCGAGGCAAGTGTCTAAGTGTTGTTAACGTCCCCAAATTTCTAGCCAAGATCCTTCTCAGTGTCTTCATGATCTCATTGGTAGGCAAGAAACCTGTGCTTTCAGGCATTCACTTAACCAAACTTGACATGTATTGTTATCCATTGACATTCATCTGTATTCATCTAGATTTTTATAACTGCATGCTCCCACATTTGGCGAGGAACATGCTCTGATACCATTGTAATATACCAATTGATATTTTGTTGTCTTATGTAGTTCTTTGATGTAGCTTCTTGCTTGTCTGAGGCCTTGTAACTCAATACTATAGTATAATGTGAATGCATGTGTTGTACTAAGGTTGCGTGATCATGCATGCAAGTGCATGGGTTTTCCAAAACCCTAAATATCCCAAATATTCATATATGCTATAAAATAGGGAAAAAATGATGCATGTACATACCAATAGCTCAAGTAGTGGATCCATATCAATAAGAGAAGCATGCAATATATATGCCAAGGATTAGTCAAAGTGTGAGATGATCTTTCTCCAAGAATGCACCCTTGAATAAATGTTCCCTCTTCAATATGTGAATGGATGCATGAGAGCTCAAATGATGTCAGAATGCTCCCGGGTGAAGGTACTAGGGTTAGAATCCCCCTCTGATCAATATATAAGCTGCATGTAGACCATGCATCAAGTCCAAGGCATAAAGCGTGAGTCTTCCTCTAGGAAAGTATCCCATGCAAGAGAAGGCACCCTTTTGATAATGGCTTTGTTGATAACTTGACCTCGGATCCGAATCAGAAGCCTGTATTCAGTAACTAGGCTAATAGTGGTGCTATCGAAAGGATGAAGGCTGCATGCAAAAAACAAGGTCACTGTATGCTGATATATGAAGATACCCTACTTGTCCAATTCTCCCATGCAAAGAGGACGAGTCCTCCTACTCTAGTATATGGCTTGAACCCTGGAGAATGTTGAAGAATGTTGTCTGATGATAGTGTAATGTTGAATCTAGATGATCCAACCCTTATAGTGACTAGGGCAGATATATTTCACTGTTGAAATACACTTAATGGTTGAGTGGTGTGCCCTCAACCTTAAACTGGCTCTCTGATCTCTCCAAGTCAAATTCTCAAATCAATAATCAATAAGCAGGCCTTAATCATTCACTTTATCTTTCTTTTATAACTTTGACATTGCCTGTCCTAACTTTTGCATGACTAGGTCACTTTTCTCTTCTAATTTCCAGTTGAATTGCATGCATTACTTTCTATGTGCATGAAGGATTAATTAAGGTATTTCTGTGCATGGATCATGAAATATGGCCCACATGTAATGCATGCAAGTGGCCCCTAGTTCCCATGGCCCTATTTTATCTACTGATGATCTAATAACCATGATTAAGATCTTCGTTTGATCAAAATCGTATCAATCCTCAGTTAATTCCTTTGTTTGTTAAAAAGGGAATATTACAATAACACGATGTTAATAACATCGATGTGTAACTATTTCAATAAAATTGCAATATGTCGATTGAATTGTGACATAATCGACATTTGTTATGTTAACATAAAATGACATAAAACATCACGATCCACTATATTTTAGATCAACGATAAAATATTCAATGGAATGGATCAATGTAACTAGTTTTAAAATAATAATAATAAAAAATTATAGAATATATTTTTAATTTGGATAGAGTTAACATCTAATTTTAATGCTTTGCTTGAGTAATATTTGATCACATGCAAAGTTATTGGTATAACCCCAATAATGGATTTGAAAGTAATGAGCATCCTTTCAATTTATTCGCTAAAAATATTCATTGTAAGTGTGCATTTAAAATTAACCTTTGCTTAATATGCCCTCATTGGAATAACATCAACCTGACATAAGTGGTGATTTGATAATTATATTGATTTGTAAATTTCTTTGGATATTTCAAATCTTAGATTCTTAAAAAAATATAAATTTAAAACGAGTATAATGATCTTGTACTGAACTATGTGATTATCATTTTGTATTGTTAATGTTAAAAAAAATTAAAAACACATCATTCAATTTTTTAACTATTGCAACATATGAAATAGACTATAATAGAAAAACCACAAAATGGAAGACAAATGTAAACTCTAGAAACCACTACAGGAGAATCAACATTGAATAAAGGATTATGCCCTCTATCTTATTATAGTATGAAGTTACAATTTATGTTACAATTTTTTTTCCTTTGTACAATTGTTAGACATTATGATCTTATACAATCATTTATATTATCATTCCACCTCTATGTTCTATTATTATACACTCCACTCTCCCGTGCCTTCTATGGAATAACCCATGGGTAATGAAAAGTGCTTCCTTTTCCACCATTCTACTATGTTTATGATCACTATACTTGTTAGAAAATAAAATAATGCACAAACACAAACATATAAGAGGAACATATGTTTTTACCATGGAAATCCTATAGAAGGAAAACCACCACCAATTAGATATCTATTATTCTTGGCCACTTAGGCCAACATTGACCATTTTTGACATTTTACAATGGAGTTACTCAAACCTTTAAATAGGATTCATCACATGCTAAAACCATGGGTTACCCAAAACCATGGGCCTGTAAACTGTTAATAGTAAACCCATTATTGATGGAATCAAGGTTAATATCTTAAATCACTTTTTGGAAAGTCAAGATTAACCTAACATCCCTCCCTTTAAACTTAACTTGGGGTAAGCACCAACCTCCCTCAATTTGTTTAACCAAGTATCATGAATAAAAACATGCCCCTGTCTTTAGTCTACCTAAATCTCCATTAGACTTTACATAGGTAACCCACCAAGATAGGGGTATGCATGCCTAAATAGGTCTTACAATTGTGTACCCATTACAACTAAATCCATGCCTAAATAGGTCTTGCAATTGTGTACCCATTTACATTGTGATTAATTCCAACTCCATAAAAAATATGCTTACAAGAGTATGTGATGCAAGAAACATCCACTTCTTCTTCATTGTATCCATCTCTACTACATGAACTTGAATCAAACACTCATTTACTACGTACTTCTTCATCCACTATATTCCATGTACTTCTTCAGTCAATGTTGCATATATGTCGAGCTAACCTTGCTCCTATACCACATGTTAGTGTTAATTTTTTAGCATTAATTCAATATACTCTAGAATCTTCACTGAGAGAATAACATGTACAATATATCAATGCATATCAATCATAGTAAGCATGTCAATCATCACAAGTAGAAAAACATAAGAGACAATAGACACACAGAGTTTCCGTGGGGAAAACCCTAAGGTGAAAAACCCCACAACTTCCTCAGAGATAGATAGAGCAATAGTACAACCAAAGTACACAGAGATAGAATCCTCTTAGCAGCTGATCCTCCTCCTCACAAGTGCACCACTTTCCGAGTGATGGAAGAGTGATTTCTAATGTGATCCAAATAGAGATCGGGAGATCTCTATTTATACTTGTCCTGACTGCCCAATAAACTTATGGGACCGACTTGTCTAGCTTAGCACAATAACCTCATATTACATTCATGCGGGCTGACCCCTTACAAGGTGGTCTAATAACCCATCAGCAAGTTAACACACTTGTGACACTTGTCAATACAAATGACAACACTTATGTATAGAGGAATAATACATCTCTATAGGAGTACAATAAATATATAAATGAAATACATTTCGAAGTTACATATACATCAAAACTCCCTCTTAACTAGGAAGGTATTTCTCAACACAGATCATCTAGCACAAGTCTTCTTCTCTGGATCATCGTCATCGATGCATCATCCTTGAATCATCATCATCGTCACTGCTACTTCTCTCTCAAACAATCTCTGAATATACTCGTCATAGGAATTTCTATAAAGCTAGTACTTTTTCATACTGGATGTAGGCCCACCACCTGTAGGTCTTCATCATCACTGGCCATACTGTGGAATCCTCAGGACTTATTACGTGCATCACAAAACCTCTAAAGAGCATCCCAGGATGTTACAGGTACACAACTCCGACTTGTCGGATCTCCCAGGGCACAAATTACATGTGACTGTCACAAAACCTTAAAAGAGTCTCTTGACTAGAAAGAACCCTAAAGAGCATCTGAATCCTTTTTCATCCTGTCCAGATCTCCAGGACTTATTACATGTGACCCCCACCACAAAACCTCTCAAGAGCATCCCAGGATGTTACGTGTACACAACTCCGACCTGTAGGATCTCCTAGGGCACAAATTACATGTGGTCATGGAAAAACCTTGAAAGAGCATCCCAGGATGTTACAGGTACACAAATCCGACCTGAAGGATCTCCCAAGGTGCTATTATATGCCATAGGAAAAAACCTCGAAAGAGCATCCCAGGATGTTACAGGTACACAACTCCGACCTGAAGGATCTCCCAGGGCGCTATTATATGTCCTCCCAGAGCAATGTCTCGAAAGAGCATCCCAGGCTGTTACGGGTACACAACTCCGACCTAGAGGATCTCCCAGACATGCTCATTTGCACAAACTATTCCACGGCCATAGAGTATCATCCTGATACTCATCATACATCATCCTGATGTACACATGATCATCCTGATCATCATCACTGCATCGTCCTGATGCATGCCATCTGGAGCATCATCCTAAAGCTCGTCATCCATGATCATCCTGATCATACAATGCATCTACCTGATGCATACCAAGTATCTACCTGATACATATCATCATACATGATCCACCTGATCATACAATGTATCCACCTGATACATATATAGATACATGATCCACCTGATCACACAATGTATCTATCTGATACATATCAACATACATGATCTACCTGATCATACAACGTATCCACCTGATACATATACAGATACATGGTCCAAGCATCCAACATGATGCATACATACATAAATGATTCAACTGATCATATCCAGCATCCAACATGATGCATACATACATAAATGATCCAGCTGATACTATCCAGCATCCAAAATGATGCATACATACATAAATGATCCAACTGATCATATCCAGCATCCAACATGATGCATACATACATAAATGATCCAACTGATCATATCCAGCATCCAACATGATGCATACATACATAAATGATCCAACTGATCATATCCAACATCCAACATGATGCATACATACATAAATGATCCAACTGATCATACAAAGCAGAAACTAGAACATCATCCTGATGCTCATCATCCAGTGCTTACATCCATAGCCATGTGAAGGATCCTCCTTCCACCATGCTTGGAATGGCTTCAAAAAAATGTCTCCATCACTTCTTCCTCAAAGTTTCATCGATCTGAAGAACACCAAGCCTCTCTCTGAAGTACTCGAACTTCACTCTGGCTAGTGTCTTCGTCAGCACATCTGGAATATGCTCATCCGTCACAACATGCAGGAGATTCACTACTCCTCTCTGCACCATATCCTTGATATAGTGGTATTTGATCTCCATGTGTTTCGACCTATCGTGGAACACTGGGTTCTCAGACAGCTTCACACAATTCTGGTTGTCACAAAAGATACCAGTAGCCTCCAGTGGTAGATCAAATAACTCAGACAGTAGCTTCTGAAGCCATACTGCCTCACAACTAGCCGAACAAGTTGCAACATACTCTTCTTCGGCTGTACTCAGTGCTACGCAGGACTGCTTCCTGCTAAACCAAGATATCACACCTGATCCCATACTGAAGCAGCACCCAGAAGTGCTCTTCCTATCTGCAGCACTGCCTGCCCAATCTGAATCAACATAACCCTGCAGATTAAACTTTTGATTCACATCATACTTGAGCCCATAGTCAAGTATACCCTTCAGGTACCTCAAAATATTCTTTACAGCAACCAGGTGAACACTCCTCGGATCCGTCAGGAACTGGCTCAATGTGTTCACCTCAAAGCAAATATCTGGTCTTGTGTTCGTTAGGTACATCAAGGACCCAATCATATGATGATACACAGTGACATCAACCGGCTCAGATGAAGCATCACACATAAGCTTCAGGTTCAATTCCATAGGTGTGGCCATGGCCTTGCAGTCCATCATCCCGAACCTCTTCAGGATCTCTACTACATACTTCCCTTGTCTAAGGAAGTTCCCATCTGCACTCTGCCACACCTCCATACCTAGGAAATAGTGCATCATCCCCAAGTCCTTCATCTCGAACTCGGCAGCAAGTTTCCTCTTTGTATCAGCAATCATTCTATTTTCACCTGTTACAAATAGGTCATCTACATATAAGAGTAGTATCATAGGACTACCTTCCTCAACCTTGTAGTAGAGTTTGGAATCCGCTTTACTCTTGGTAAAGCTCAAACTAGATAGGAAACTGTCCATCCTACCATACCAAGTTCTAGGAGCTTGATTCAAGCCATACAAGGCTTTCTTCAATCTGCACACATATGAATCCCTGTCATGTGTTTCAAAACTGAGTGGCTGCTCCACATAGACTTCCTCTTTAACTACACCATTCAAGAAAGCAGTCTTGACATCCATCTGGTGTATCTTCCATTTCATCACTGCAGCCAGAGCAAGTACTGATCTGATGGAAGTGTACCTAGATACAGGAGCAAAAGTTTCTTCATAATCTATTCCCTCTTTCTGAGAGAAGCCACGAGCTACGAATCTTGCCTTGTATTTCTCTATTGTGCCATCTGCAGCATGCTTGATTTTGTAGATCCATTTGGAAGTCACAACAGACTTCCCTTCAGGTCTTGGGACAACATCCCAAACATCATTCTTCATTATTGATTGGTATTCTTTGACCATGGCATCCTTCCATTCTTTCTTTTCCGCTGCTTCTTCATAATTGGAAGGTTCTTTGTTCATGATATCACAGAGTAAAGCAACATAGCTGGTATGAGATCTAGTTCTCTTCTTTGCTCTGTGTTCTTCTTCTGGAATGCCATATCTTTCTGCATCTTGAATGAGCTCTCTAGCCCATGCAGGTTTCCTCTTGTGATAGTTATTCTCACGGGGTGGATCTACAGGTTCTTGTGGATCTTCAATTTCACGATCTGCATTTGGAATTGCTTTAGTCATAGTAGTGTCTTGAAATCTAGTTTCCTTAGGTTCTTCATAATCTTCAACAGGTGTCTTCCTTGATTTGATGAATGCTGAATTTTCATCAAATGTCACATCTCTGCTGACATCAATCTTCTTGAACCCTGGAAAGTATATTTTGTAAGCCTTCGAGCTTTCACTGTAACCCATAAAGATACCCTTCTTTCCTGAAGGATCTAGCTTGGTCCTCTTTTCCTTTGGGACATGTGTATATACTGGACAACCAAATATTCTGAGATGGCTGACCTTAGGTTTCTTACCATAAAATACCTCTTCTGGTGTCTTGTTATCCAATATCTCGTGGGGTGTTCCGTTCTGCACATATACAGCTGTCCTAGATGCTTCTGCCCATAGATGCATAGGTAGATCCTGGTCATGTAGCATTGCCCTTGCTCCTTCCATGATTGTTCGATTCTTTCTTTCTGCAACTCCATTCTGTTGTGGATTGTAAGGAGCAGTCATCTCCCTCTTAATCCTTGAATCACTGCATAGCTTCTTGAAGTCACCTGAAGTGAATTCTCCACCATTGTCAGATCTGAATGTTTTAATCTTCTTATCAGTTTGGTTCTCCATCAAGGTTTTGAATTCCTTGAATTTATCAAACACTTCATCTTTGTTCTTCAAGAAGTAAACCCAAGTCTTCCTGGAGAAGTCATCAATGAAAGAGACATAGTAAGCATACCCACTCAGAGAACTAGATGACATCGGACCGCATACATTAGAGTGGATAATTTCCAAGATCCCTTTTGCCTTGCTTTCACTGCTTGGAAATGCCTTCTTTATGTTCTTTCCTTTTGCACATCCTTTGCAAACACCTTCATGCTTGGTCTTGATTTCAGTAAGACCTTCTACAAATTCACTTGCAATTGGTAATGCTCTGTAGTGCATATGTGCAAGTCTTCTATGCCAAAGTTCACTTGGCTCCATGGAATCATGCACCATGGCATGTTCAGATTGTACCTTCAATTTATACAATCCTCCCTCTTGCTCTCCAATCACCACTGCATCATATATGGTCTTTCCCTTTGGCCACATTAAAACTTGGCCATCCACAAATGCAACCCTCATACCTTTTGCATCCAATGCAGATATGGAGAGTAGGTTTTTCTTGAGCCCAGGTACATAAAGAACTTCTTTCATCTTCAAGGATTTTCCAGAATCTAGGTTGTAGGAGGCTTCACCACTTCCTTTGGTAGGGTATTGATAGTCATCCCCAAGTTTCACTTTATGGGGTGATTCATGTTCCTTGATCTGAGAGACTTTGGAGAAATAAGATTGAATGGTCTCTCCATTCAACATCTTGACCCCTTTCAATTGATTCCATAGAGTCATTTTCCGATTTATGTTCTTCCCTTCAAATAGCTTGGTCAGGGAGTCAAACATAGCCTTGGGTGTCTTTAGAGATGACACATGTGGAATGAGATGGTCTTAAATAGAATCAGAAATGATTCTCTTTGCCTTGACCAAGTTCTTCTTATGCAAAATCTTAGCCTATTCATCCTTTGGGATAGGGACCTCTTCTTTTATGTATGAGTCCAACTCATTCTCTTCCAGGATTAATCCAATCCTATACTTCCATGCTCGGAAGTTATCATCCCCTTCAATCTTGGTGTGGTGAGACATCTTTAAAAAAGTACTTCAAATGGAAATAGAAAAGATTTAGGTCTTACCACTTGATTTGCTAAAAACTGGATATGGTCCCGAATTAGGGCTTGTTAGAGAAACCCTAAAAATTCAAAGTGTGAATTTCAACTTTCTGAAAGGATATAAATATGCACCTTGATGAGCTGATCAGCCTGGTATACTCAGAATTTGAATTCTGCAAAGTTTCACCCTTCAGAAATGCCTTTTAGTCTTTCCGGATTCACTAAGGAGGACACTGAATTAGGGTTTGAATTTCCTAGAGTTTTACCTAGCCAAAAATATCGATCCAAATCTCTAAACTTCGATTTTTCCAAGGAGCTTCCAATTGTGTCTTTAGATTTCAGAAATTCCTATTTTTGAGAAAACCCTAATTTTTAGGGCCAAAGTTGAAAGTGCTCAGAATTGAATTCTGATTGGACAGATAGATTCACCTTGCTGAGGAGAGTCAATCTATCATATTACTTTTCCAAAATCTGTGGAGAGAAACCCAATAAACAAGAAACCTTGGTTTCCGTCACTGCACAATGTCTTCTTCTCAGGTTAGCTCTAATACCATGTTAATTTTTGAGCATTAATTCAATATACTCTAGTATATTTACTGAGAGAATAACATGTACAGTTTATCAAGGCATATCAATCATAGTAAGCATGTCAATCATCACAAGAAGCAAAACATAAGAGACAATAGACACACAAAGTTTCCGTGGGGAAAACCCTAAGGTGAAAAACCCCACAACTTCCTCATAGATAGATAGAGCAATATTACAACCAAAGTACACAGAGATAGACTCCTCTTAGCAGCTAATCCTCCTCCTCACAAGTGTGCCACTTTCCGAGTGATGGAAGAGTGAGTTCTGAAGTGATCCAAATAGAGATCGAGAGATCTCTATTTATACTTGTCTTGAATGCCCAATAAATTTATGGGGCTGACTTGTCTAGCTTAGCAAAATAACCTCATATTACATTCATGTAGGCCGACCCCTTACAAGGTGGTCTAATAACCCATCGGCAAGTTAACACACTTGCGACACTTGTCAATACAAATGACGACACTTCCGTATATAGGAATAATACATCTCTATATGAGTACAATAAATATATAAATGAAATACATTCTGAAGTTACATATACATCAACAGTTAGATAATAAAATAATGCATAAATACAAGCACATAATAGGAACATGTGTTTTTACTGAAACACTTTATAGGGAAATCTACCACCAATTAGATATCTACTAGTCTTTTCCAATACAACCAAAATTGACCACTTTAATAATTTTACAATGGAGTTAATCAAGCCTATAAATAGGCCTTGAAATCACATGCCAAAACCATGGGCCCGTAAACCACCAATGGTAAACCCATTATTGACCAAATCAAGGTGATCTTAAATCACTTTTAACAAGTCAATATTAACCTAACAATAATTAGGGTTAGATTTAGGGTTTCGAAACTCTCTTGGAACCTCCAAGATGATTCTAGAAGTCTCTAATGGATTCCCATATGTTACTACTTCCCATATTTGAGTTATGTCAAAGTCAGATGGTTTCCACTTGGATATGTGGGGAATAATAGGACCATTACCTTGTTAAACCCCATAATGTTTTCATATGAAATCCCTTTTAGGTGCATGGTATCTCGTTGGAAATATAAGAATAATAATTTATGCCCAGGATGAGAAAATCCTATGAAAACCCTCAAAAGACACCATACCCCAAAAATGTTGCTTAGGGCCCTAAAAGTGAATCAAAATTTGATGATCCTAATTTTTTCAAATAAAAACCTCCTCTAAGATGTTCCAAATTTATTCTCCTCCATCTAGAGGATCAATTAATTAGGGAAAACGTTAAGGATCCATAATTTTGTCAAAGTGTATAAACCTTGGAGAACCTTACTAATTCTTAAATTTGCAACCATAAAATGTTTGGTGATTTCTTTATAAAAATATTCAAATTTTTAAGGATTTTAAATTGGATCTAGATCCCTCAAATTTAAACCTTACAAATATTCAAATCGGATCTGGGTTTAAGATGGATCTACGCTGCTGATTAAAAATTTGAGGGAATTCTCATATTTTCATGTCTTAAATAAAAACTTTACATTTTGCAGTGTGTAATAGTGGACTTATTGCTTTCAATTTTGAATGCATACAAATATTCATGGGGATGAAATGTAGAAGGAGATACCCAAGAGAGATATAACCTATACCACTAAAATATATTTAAATTTATGAGTGATGATGACAAATTGAATGTACAAATAAATAAACAACAAGAAAACATGGAGGAAGGGTCCTAATAGCTGTGCAAACTTAGTCATTTGATCAATATCCATATTAAGAGATGATGATCATCTTCAAAATTATCTTGATGAGACTTGTGTTAAGTTCTTTATGACCCGACAAGTCATCCAAATCAACCACAAAATCCTCAAGGCCATTGAAGTAAATATGGACAAAGGATTTTAGGAAGGGTGGGAAGGCATGCAAATTATTTGATGTGATCAAATGAATGAAAAAATGTGTCATGTGTAGATGAAACACCTATTATACACATGTCAACAGAGCATAGATTGGGTGCTTGGGAGCATTAGTTTGGATACTCCTCAACCAGGTTCAAATCTCACTCGCGACATGTTATGATGGACATTGGGGATACCTTGATTTTTCATGAATAACATGTGTATGTTCTTTCCATGGATGTAGATCGTGATGCTGGTGAACCAAAATTAAAAAAAAGAAACACCCATTAGACACATGTTAATTAAATCTCACTTTGACAACATCATAACCCATCTCAATAGGTTATGATGTCATGTCCTAGTGTTACATATTAAAATGTCACACCATGTGTTGTTTGTGGTCTTCATGTCATATCACCATGAGAAACATGATTTTTATACCTCCTAGGAAGTGTTAGGACCCTTCATCATCTTGTTGGTCCCTTCCCTAGTCAAGTTTGGAAGCAAATCCAACCAAGAGGGGTTTGAAAACCACTTTCCAAATCATGCTTTTTGAGCCTTTCAGGAGATTTTCGCTCCCTATCCTACCTTAGGGTTGTGACAATTCTTAGTTTCCAATGTTAGGGGAGCAACAATTTTTTATCTCTATATGCTTGTGAGGGAGCAAAAAATCTCCCTTTTTCGCTCTGTACACCACTTTAGGGGAGCGGGAATGTTAGTATGACCAAATTCCTTGGTTTTTGGGATTGGATTTTGGGTGATATTTTCTAGGCTTAGCTCTATATTTTGAATCCTATCCTCTTCCTAATCTAAGTACCCTCAAGCTACTTGATCCTAATCATCCTCCCTTGATCCCAATATCTCTCTTAATTGGTTTGGCCTCCCTAACCTATAAAATGGACCTCATACCTATGGCTCAAGGAGGTGGGAAAAACTTGAAGAGATGGAACTTATGATCCTATGAATTTCAAAGGTATCTGAAGGAGATCTTAGAGGATGATCATGCTGCAACAAAGTTAGGTATAATCCATTTTGATGTACATGTCTTCATGGCTTTCCTATTAATATAACTTGGCCTATTCTCCCATATTATGATTATTGTTCATTTGATGTATGATATGTTGTATTTAGAGCTAGCTTAAGTACATTTATATGCTTGGAAGGTTGGTTTCCTATGTTGTTTGCAGATCTACAAGTTTGGACATCAAGCTTGGAGATGGAGCTAGGACAACCTACACATTGGAGGTAAGGCATTTCCCTCTTCTTCCCCTTCTCTTTTATGAATGCTTGGGTACTTTGCTATATCTAGGATAGTAGATAACCATTTGTTTCCTTTATGTATAGGGTTAGGTTTCTAGGGACCTTTCCAATACCATGAGAGTGTTTAGCTATCTGTAGGATGAATTCTCTAGAACAGAAATTGGTGACTCGGCTAGGGATTCTTTCCCTAGTTAAATACTTTCATTACTTGCTTGATTGCTTGTTTAGATCATTAAAATACTCCTATAAGTGTTGTTTCTCATCACCTTATATCCTCTTTGTTCATCATTGAGGATCATTTTGAACTCATTACTTCATCCCTGTTAAGATCTAGGCACAAATTTTCATTTTTACTCATACAGGACAATTATTGCTCCCTCGGAACACCTTATAGAGTGAAAATATCACATTTTAGCGCCCTATTAGTAGTCCTGGGAGCGAAAATTTTGGCGTTTTCATTCCCTTATAGTTGTCCTAGGACCAAAAATTCCAATTTTTTGCTCTCTGGATGCTTCTATGGGAGCGAAAATCTCCACGTCAAACATGGTGTATTTACGTGTTTTGATGTGTGATGTGATGTGTGATGTGATATGTGATGTGATATGTGATATGTGATATGTGATATGTGATATGTGTTTCTTTCCTCTATCCAAATGATTAAATGAATGCACAATCCAGATAATTATAAGTAATAATGAAAAATATAATTTAATTTATGTAATTCTAGCGATGTCATGGGTTTTGTCTAAGTGATGAAGGCGTCGAAGCTCTGATCCTTTCGATGTTCTATTTTGGTCGATATTATTGGGTTGTGTGATGAATGTATCGCATGTCAAGCTATTCCCCTTTCTTAGCTTAGACATATGGTTCCTGTAGTCTCCATAGGTACTTTGGGTGAGACTTCATCTACTTTGTAGGTGTTGTTGAAAGGGATTGAACTCCCTTTCAGGCCAGTATCTGTGGTAGTGTTGTTTGTTGGTATTTTGTTGAATGTTTGAAACTTGGTCGATGTAAAAGTGCACCAACAAATGGTTCCGTTGCTGGGATTCTGTATTTTCATCAAGGGGGGAGTTTGTGTCATCCGAATAAACCGAAGATCCAAGATTGGGTAGATCAACAGTTGAAAGAATTCGCAAAGGATCATAACAACCATCCACGGTTGGATGACGAAGGTTGGCTAGACAAGTACATTTTTACTGATATTCATGAGGTATTATTTGGTGAGTTCCATGTGATACTGCATGAATGGATAGCGAGGTTGACTGAGAAGAAGACAAATTTTCAAGGAGGGAAGCCTCAACGTTGGATTCCAGCGTTTATACAGTGACTGAAAGGTGTGAATATTGAAATTTTGTGTGCAGTATATTACTAGCTGGACAATGTGCTGGAGGGGTACATTACCGAATTTGTTGTTGACACTATTAAGTCATATAGTGCAGCAGAACGCGAGTTCTTTGAAGGTCCGCACGGTAAGTACCTTAGGTCGTTGAACCTGTCGATTAAGAAGCTACTTTATGAAAAGGGTGTGGTGAAAATGGAATCTGACGAGTGGAATGATTGTGCGCAGTGGGAATGGGTATTATATGGAGGAAGGTCTGGATAGATGAATGGAAAGAGTTGAAAATTTGAAATGATAAGGGGAGCATAAGAATTGGAAGAAGAGTGTGGATTTATGCAAAGTGGGAGATAGTTTCAGTTGAACAAGAGGAGGAGAACTGAAACAAGAAATAAGGGTTTCAGTGTGACTGAAAGAAGAGACTACGAACCAGTACCACAACTTTATGGATAAACTCCCCATTTATGTCGAGTTCTGAATGCATTGCATTATCTTGCTTGCCTTTGAGCCTTGTTCCGGCTACTGCTTTCTTAGTTATTAGCCATGTGCCTGAGCACTTTGCCTTTCGATCCAAGCAGAGCCTTAATTTATATTTCGCAAATTGATGACCCTTACCTTGAGGGAACACCCCCTCGAGTGTCCATGTCCTGCACATGCTTCCTTGCATTGAGCATAGCTATGTTCCATCGCCCGAAACTAGTTTTCTTTCCCGTGATGCTTGTTCCCTCACCATTGTACCATAAGAAATTTTATTCATTTTCAAGCTTTATAATATGAAAAGACAAAAAAAATTCATATAAATTAAAAATCCGGACGGGAAAATTTTTACTACCTTCTATTGGCAGTTGTCATGTCTCCTTTGAACACAGCATTTGTCTCCACCCCATGTATCATGGGTCGAAATATTAGTATGAACTTAGGAAGCTATACTTGTTTCTCATATCTTACTCTACCGGCTGGTTAAGCTTCCAGTCATTATGGAGCCTTTGTTGATGCCTCATGCGTCTTAAAGTATTATCAGTATCTAGTGCTTGAGTCTATGTTTCCTGAGTCTATCCATCTTCTCATTCTCTTGTTCAAAGGAAGTCTTTAAACCAGAGTCGGACACTCCTAATATCTCTTGATGATTGCATGTCGGACATCCCTTATGAGTCCAGTTTGATCACATATGGTGGTCAGCCTGTTCATCCGAGTTCTTCCAAATATTTCATCTTAGCTGCTACCTCATGCTCATTGATGGGGGATCCATTAATTCCTTTCTTCAAGCGAATCTCATTCCATCAACTCCAACTCATTTATTCTGGAATCAAGATTTAGATTCCTTTGAGTACCTTGAGACTTGCAGTCATTAGTGGTAGGTTCTCTCGCCATCGACAGTTGGGAATTCATTAATGTCCCCTGATCAATGGATTCGTCAAGTGTTTGAACTTAGCACCTTTATTCACACTTGGTGAATGTACTCAGTGCCTTGATGCCCATTTTCATCATTGGTGGGTTATCTCACGTATGTTAAAGGTACACCTCAATGACCGGTAATCAAACGATGCCACATCAGGTTCGACATCAGTACCTTTATTCACTTGATGGGACATGCACCGTAGATGGTTTGTGTAGAAGACCCCAAACTTTAGTGGCATTTAGTATATGCTACTTGTGATCATGATTTTACCTATGAGAGTTTGTTCTCATACATCAGCAATTTGTACCATCATTCTACATCAGTTGTTTCCTCTTTAGCAGGAGACATATCTTATTGTATTTGGGTCATGGCTATGACCATTCATGACATGTATTCACTATGTACTTCCTATTCATGGCCATTATATCAGATTGCTATGTGTTGTACCGATATGTACACAGAGATATCATTGTATTATGGTGAGTGGGATACCCCTTCCATTTGTGTCTCCATCACTCCACTTCTGATATTTGTAATGTATTTCGGCCATCGTAGTACCTTCTATGACCTCACACATTAGGGGGCATTTGTTACACCGTATTTTTCCACCTTGTGAGAATTAGCACTCCTTGGCCTCCCTTATCCATCTATATAATCAAAACCATATTGTTGGTTCTCTTTGAACCCATTTTCCCCTATTTTTCCTCATGTACGCAAGATACTTCAGTACAACTCGCGTATATGCTAGTTGCATCACTACAGCCAGCGTACATCGACTTTTGGTAAATAAAATTAAAATCTTTATTTTTCACTCCAAAAATCGGCCATTGTTACCTTTGGCCCTCCATGTATCTTGAAACGATTCGATTCGAACTTTCAATCTCCTTTGGAGGTTTAAATATTGAGCTATTGTGGTACATGGAAGGGGAGAAAGAGAAGATCATTGAAAATCTATCGAAATTTTTCCTTGCTTGAGTCTACATCCATTGATCCTAGTTGTTGTGAACCATTTATGTTCACCTCCCAAACTCTTTCCTATCTTGTGAAGGATTTGTTCTTTGACTCGTGAGTTTTCCATAGCATGGGGTATTGAAGTGGTGGAGGCACAAGTGGAGGGACCTAGTTCTTGGTTCAGATGAGTTGCTGACAGGAGGTTGTATCTTGTACTTCTTGTTAATATTAATAGAAATACTCATTTTCTCGTCCATTTATATTGTGAATGATCGTTTATTATCATTAGGTACATTTTCTTATCTATCTCATGGATTATTCTATTGTATATGCTGACCTCTTCCATATATCATATGCACCTCTTTGCGTTTATTGTTGAGACTAAGCTGCAGGTTCAAGTGTTGTGATTCAAAAGCTCAACGGGATTCTTCATAAGACATACGGATTGAGATAGGTCATTTATTTTGTTTATCCACATTTACATTTATATAGCATATGTTGGGGAGTGAGTTGATTTCTTGATTCCATCTGTCTATTGTGGTCTACCCCGATCCATAGGAAGTTTTTCTTCGTAACAAAAGGAACAAAAAACATTACCCATAGGGTGAAAGGTTGCAGACTTCTTTGTCTACCGAGCGGTGGTGCTTACTCAGCTGTCGGATTTGGTTGTCTTTGTCTATCGGATGGTGGTTCTAACTCTTCTATTTTTTTCCCTTCTAAGAGTTGATAGAATGAAAAATTTCCATGCCTATTGTAGCCCATTTTTTGTCCGAGCTCTTGGTTCTGCCAATGGTCCTATTCTCTCCTTTGCTTCCACGCTGGGGCACCTTTCCTTTTAGCTCTTGGTTTTCAACACTCGGTCACCTGCCATATCTCCTTGATTCTCTTGGGCACCTATAAAGTTGTTAAATCAGTGTAGGGTCCTATTTCACTTTGAAGGTATAGGATATACAGAACCCTTCAATGCTAACATGTTAAAATAAACCGTTCCTTTCATTTGAAAATATAATAATAGATCAATACTTCATTGTATATTAAAATCATTGTAATCCAATTTCTCAAAAAAGAGACAAAATTTGCATTGCTCCACTCTATATATTTTAATAAGCCATGTCTAACCCAAATAACCCAAGAACCCATATAGAGGAAATTTTAGAAACATAAAAAATACTTGAAAATATGAAAAAATATCATGATGGGTGTTATTCCCCATGAGATTTTCGAGAATGAGATAGAATGATACCCCCCTGATATGTTCTAGGATGAGATAGAAAGATGTCAGGGCATGAAGAAGCTCAAATGTTTAAAGATCTTAGAGCTCAATATTTATAATTTAATCATTTAAATGTTTCTTTATCATCTTCCATATAAAACAAGGATTACAACAAAAATATGACTATAAAAACAACTTCTAAAGGAATTTCATGGAGCTATTTCAGTGTAAAGAATTTTAAATGGAGTGTGGATGCAGCAGATGGAACAAATACAATTCAAAGAAGTTCATGAAGATAACTGTCTTCAAATATTTAATGGAGAATAACATGTTGAGCTTATCTTTCAAAGAATTCAGCAGTTTGAAAAAAATGAAAGCTTATACAGGTTGTTATGTATATTTTGAGCAGCAAAATATTCACATAGAAGAGTAGCAGAAACCTTCAGCTAAACTTAACAGGAAAATATTTCCAGTATACATCAGAAGTCATATAAAAATGAAATTTATGACCGTAAACTAATATTCCCATACATCCAAGGCAACAACAAAGACATATAAGAACATACTTCTTAAATCTCTAGGGTGGAATAAGCATAACATGAACAGAGCATGTATGAAAAAAGAAGAACTACACATTACAGAGAAAACTGGACTGGAACAGCTTCAAGATATTAATCTTCAAAATGTGTTCATACATCATATCTCGACTTAGCAAAACATAGACCCTCTAATTTTTCCATCCTTTTGCTAGAGTGCGAGTCTTCTATTTACATAAATTATTAAAAAATATTTTGTTTTAAAATAATAGAAAAAAAATTCCTAATAGGCCTATCTCTTTCAAAACTTTTAATTTCAGTTACAAAAAACATTAAAAGTTACATAAAATGCTTATGACTAAAAAATAAACAACAAGCTCTATCTTTGTCTTCCTCTTACCCTTTGATATGCTTGAAGAGGAGGTCTCTATCCCCTTATTTTTCCACCTATATATGCTTGAGGAGGAGGTCCCTTTCCACTTGGAGACGTGCTTGGTTGTCCCATGAATTGGTGAATCATATGTATGGTTGATTGTCCTTATGGAGGCATAAAGGCCTATCCATGGCTGATTATGCTGCTGTGATTACTGTCCTACTTGCTGACTAGGTGAAGGGGTAGTAGGAGGTAATTCCAACTTCTGATACTTGACAAGATATTTCCATTGGTTGCCTATTGGATGATGGTGAGCTCTCATACTCTCCAAGGAAATCTCAAAATTGGTCAGTATTTCATAAGAGATGGAATTGAGTCTCCTAAAAGTATTTTTAAGATACAACCAAATTTCAAAATCAGGCCTCAATCTGTCCACCACTTTGTCTCCTTCAATAGCTCCCTCCAATGTCTCTCCTTGAGGGAGCTCTTCTTTTTTTCTGGGTCATGTTCTCTATGTAGTCTTATTTTTTAAACATATCTCCATTTCCATCCCAAGGGTGTGCAAGACCCAATTTAGTTCTTTCATTAAATAGGATTTTAAATCTTGCAACATTTGTAGCCAACAACTTGGATTTTTCATATGTTCTTTCTCTCAGGGTCTCTTTAGAAATCATTAAATTGCAGATATTTACCATTTGAGTTCTGCTTTCAATCTGCAATGTCTCCAATTGTGTTTTAGTTTTGCTATTTAGAAATTGGATTATTTCATTTTCCTATTGAGGCATGTCTCCTAATTGACTTTTAACATCATTTACTTCTCTCATACAGGTCTCATACATTTCCAACTCCTCCTGGATGAGCTCACAATAGCTAGAACAAAATGAGAGATAAGTGACTAGGTGACCAAAAATATTAGTCACCACAGTTTTTTCAAGGGATAAAAGACCAAAATTGAGAATTTTTAAGTGAACTAACTAAAAATGACCAATATAAATGACCAATTTGGTCATGGGATAACAACTAAACTAAAAATGACCAAGATAAATGAACAATTTGGTCACGGGATAAGAACTAAACTAAAAATGACCACATAATAATTGGTCATTTTTAGTTGTGTCACTCCAACAATGGAAAATTACAATTTTGACAATGAATTTGTACAATTTACTAAATTTTAACAATGTAGATGGATTCAGAGACTAGTGTTAAAATTTAGGAAATTGTAGACCCCGTCATGTGTCACAACTCAACAATTGACACCAAATTAGCTTATAAATTTTATATTTATATAAAATAAATTTATTATATATTATTAGACAAATTTATAATATGAATTAGCCCCATAACCATTAACAGTGGTGAGCCACTAAAGAGTTTAACCATAAAATAAAGGTTTTTAACCCATATACCCCATGCCAATACTCATAATAGAATTTCAAAGTTATGGCAATATTTCACAACAATGCCCTTATTTTCCATCTTCCACTTTAACCATGGAAACCTTACATACATAGGTTTAAATAGTTTAAGGCCCAAATGAAATGTGCACTATTTCAAAGAGTAGCCAAAGTATACAAACCCATTTCTCCAACAGATTGATGTGCAAATATTTGAATGAAAAGAGATTATATGTCAAAACTTTAGGCTAAATCAAAACCCATTTTTTGCGCACATTAATGTGTGCTAACAAAATTTTGGTTAAAATAAAAACCCACTTAATGTTTTGAAACCTCGCGCCAATAATCAAAACAAATATTATGTGGCATATTATGACTTTAAATGATGTGCCAAAAAACTATGATTTAATAATCCGCACTTGAATATATGCATTATAATATATAAAATATATATATTGTATACAAAGTGCTCCCATGATGTTTTACTTTTGGATTGTTTTGAGACGAAACACCTAGGAACTCTTAAGGACACTCAAATGATCGAATCGTTTCCTCAAATAACTTTGTAATTGATTTATCATAACCTCTTGAGGTGCCCAATTGCACCTTGCCTTATTATTTGTCTTATGTGTAATTCCAAAAACCATTATACTCCCAATCACTATCAATATGTGCATGTGATTTAACTTCATGGCTAACCTTTATTTTCTAAGGAAATTCTCACGGAAAAAAACTTTGAGTACTTCCTCATGATCCATGGATGATAAATGGGGTAAACTGATGGCCTTGATGATGGAGCCTATGTTGGAATATTCTCACCATCACCATTTGTAGTTGCATCCATTGCATGCATTCTACATGCATGCATGCATCCAGTAATCAGTATGGTAGTCTCCTCAGCAACTGGAGCCTATTTTCAGCCCCCTAGAGCCCGTTTTTAGCCATCAGCATCCCTCCTACCTATCTAGTGCACCTTGTTTTCATCATCTGGATTACAAATGCGCCCTACTACACCTACTTGGATTCCAACAGTCAGTTCTTGCATTGATTGCCTAGTTCATGCATTTATTGCTTAGTTTAACTACCTGTAGCTTCCTGTTGTCTATATTGAAGTGCCACTTGACTACTGGCAGTCCTCATGCACCCTACTTGGAGTATCCTTCCCTACATTTGTGCTCGCATGGATTAGTTAGACTCAGTTAGACTCATATTGACTGATATTTGACTATTTGTGACTACTACAACTGATTGGGTGATGTCTCCTATGCTATCCAATCCACAACTTGAGGAGAATTCGAATCACCTTTCTCTATTTCGAATGCATTCTATTGTACTCTCACATTTTTTCCAGCTTACAGCTGATGAACATGATTACAACAGTTTTTCCACTTCTTTGAGTTCATGTGTGAATATTGATTCAATTCTTCTTCTTCTTCTCTACAATTCTATGAGTGAATTAGTGAGGTTTGTTCTAGTTGAGTGATTTACATCTGCATATTATCACATGGTATCAGAGCAAGGTGCATCTATTCGAATTGCAGCTATTGCAGTAGTTGCAACAATTTATTGAACAACTATTTTTTAGTTGAGCACTAGAAGCCTCTGGATTTCCACAGCAAATACTGGTGCCATTGCATTGAATTCATTGGAGCAATCCAGTGAGGTATATCCAAGTGTGAAGGATCCAGTCACATGTGCTCACTGTCCTAAAGCAGTGTTCCTTAGACTCTGCAACAAATATCCATCAAAATTTGTTTGTTTTATTACAGGTTTTTTCATCTTTGGCAGTTTCGAATTCAACAGCTACTATGGATCTCCATTGTTTTTGCAAGTTATTCAAAGTTTTCTATAGTTGCAACAGTTTCCTACAGTTGTAGTAGTTTTGAAGTTCTCTGCAGTTGCAGTAGTTTTGAATTTTTCTGCAGTTGCAGCAGTAGATTTGAATTCTACAATAGCTTCCATGTATTTGGAAGGAGTTCCTTCTATCTCACCATTCAACTATGATGAGTGGAAACCAAAGATGATAGCATATCTGAAGAGACATGGTCTTTTTTATATGTGTATTAAGAGAGATTTTAATTCCTATGAAGAGGAAGATGATTGTGACGGAGTTGCAGGAGTAATATGTATTACTATGTATTCCGATATGCATTACCTCATTAACCTTGATGAATATCCAAGTGATCTCGGGACAATATTGGATATATTATTTGGAAATCAGAAGGAGGAGGATGATGCTATGCATTTGGAGAACAATCCTAGTGATATTTCCTACAGTTCTCTCTCTGCTGCAGATTCAACTGAAGAAGAATATGAATAAGAAGACATTCCTTTCTCTATTGCTCTAGAAGTTGAAGATAGTTTCGAATTGTCTACTTCCCATGTATCTGATGTAGATGAAAGTAACGCAAATTATGGAGTTGATCCATATTCTATTTTGAATTCTGAGAAAGATATGTCAGCTACTACTCTATAAGTTGAAGAGACTTTCAAAATCTCTACTTCCCATGAGCCTGCTGATGTGAAAGATAATGATCTACTAAGTGTTTTGGAGGTAAAATCAGATTTTGGAGGTGATGCATTCGCCCTCCTTGATCAAATGCTTCCTATGAACTTCTCCTTGATCATTGGCACATGTTTTCAGAGTTTCACCGAAGATGGAAGACACTATCATTCGCTTGGGTTCATGACTCATGCACTTTTTTGTGATTTTGGTTTTGATCTCACCCCTGCTAGTTCAAAGGAGATCATAAGAAACCATCTTTCAATTCTTGGATCTGATTTGAAGTCCAAGACACCACCATCATGTCATAGTTCATTTGGTTGTGATCTCACCTATGTTGGTTAAAAGGAGATCTCAAAGAACTATCTGCACATTCCTGGAGCTGATTCTACTTCATTTGGTTCGAATCACATGTTCCAGAATGATATTCATATTTTTGGAATTGTTCTCACCATGCTTGTTCTAAAGAGAAAGATTAGGAAGCCTCCATATTTTCTTGCCTCCACTGAAGGAGAACTCAAGCACATGTTTTTGGAGCATGATCCACTTCTTCCCAAGAGGAAGATACCTCCATTAATTGATGAAGAGAGAATGATAGATCCAGATCCACAAGAACCTGAAGATCTAGAAACTGATAGTGAATATGAGCAAATGTTAGATCCATATCCACAAGAACCTAAAGATCTAGCACCTGACAGTGAAGATGAGCGAATAGTTCATCCAGATATACAACCTGATGATCCTCCTCTTCCGAGATGGGAAGCCACAACTCTTATATCTTCCGGTGATCTTGTTGGTGATCGACTTGATCCAAGGAGAACGATATCTGATTTTTTAGAATGGAAGGTTTCATCCTTCTCACATTGATCATACACATAGTGATCCATTTCTTACTGATCGATCCTTCTTTGGTAAAGAAGGTCACTTGCCTCCTTCTGGGGAGAGTGATGCCATGCTACATTAGCATCTTATAGTCTATTTGGGGGGGGGGGCTTTCTTCGCACTGGGTTTTCCCTCTTTCCTCACATTTTTATTTAGATTGTTGTACGGGGTGACCTTTGGTCTCAGTTACCAGGGCCCTACTTTTTCAGTTACTTCCTCATAGTTTGGATTGCGGGGGGGGGGGGGGGGTGTTGGAATATTCTCACTATCATCATTTTTATTTGCATGCATGCATGCATACTACATGCATCCAGTCATCAGTACGGTAGTCTCTCTAGCAACTGGAGCCTATTTTTAGCCCCCTAGAGCCTGTTTTTAGCCATCAGCAACCCTCCTACCTACCTAGTGCACCTTGTTTTCATCATCTGGATTACAAATGCGCCCTACTACACCTACTTAGATTCCAACAATCAGTTCTTGCATTGATTTCCCAGTTCATGCATTTATTGCTCAGTTTAACTGCCTATAGCTTCCAGTTGTCTATATCGGAGTGCCACTTGACTACTGATAGTCCTCATGCGCCATCCTTGGAGTCTCCTTCCCTACATTTATGCTCACATGGATCAGTTAGACTCATATTGACTGACATTTGACTATTTGTGACTAATACCACTGATTGGGTGATGTCTCCTATGCTATTCAAGCCACAACTTGAGGAGAATTCGAATCAACTTTGGCTAATTTGAATTCATTCTATTGTACTCTCACATTTTTTCCAGCTTACAGCTGATGAACATGATTACAACAGTTTTTCCACTTCTTTGAGTTCATGTGTGAATATTGATTCAATTTTTCTTCTTGATCTTCTCTGCAATTCTATGAGTGAATTAGTGAGGTTTGTTCTAGCTGAGTGATTTACACCCGCAGATTATCACAGCCTAATCGCAAGGGGATCAAGAGAGTTAAACTCATGACCTTCCCAACTCTGAGGGTGATAATATCTTTAAAGGTAGGGTCAGATATACTTTAAACAAGCTATCTTAATATGAAATTGTGAGTGCCAATGTCATATATGAAACAATTAACACAAATTTCCTAAGATTTTTAATCAATTATCAAGCATTTTTCAAATTTAAAACCATCATAAACACAAACCAAATGGAAGGAAACTTGAATAATTTCATATTAAGCTAGAGAAGAAAGTACATATCTACCATGGAGCTTGATGTGCATCCTTCTTCCTTTTCCATGAGATATCCTTTATCCACCCTTGTTTTTGATGAAGAAGTTGAGCTTTCCAATCCTCCAAATCTCTCCAACATGCCTTTGCTCTTCCTTTGCCCTTCTTCCTACCATGCCCCAAATGCCTTTGTTTTATAGCATTGGGAAACGGCCTCTCAAGTTTCTCTCTTCAATGTGGGATAATCCATTTTCATGATTTTTTATTATTTTCTCTCAAAGACCCACTTTCCATAGTATTTAGGCTTTTTTCACAACTTCCAGATTCTCAAGAATAATTAATGCAATCTTGTGCATTTATTCTCACTCTTGACTGATGGAGACTAGATTTGAGCCTTCAATTGAGCAGTTCAATCACTGAACCTTGTCTCTTTAGGATCCTTCTTTCTCCACTCAATCCTTCTAGTAATGGAAGTAGTGATTAGATCAGAGAGGACTGTTCTCTTATGTACTTGTCTTTTGTCTTCATGTTGCGGGCACATAGTAAAAATATGCTTCTGCCTTCACTTTGTTAAGGGTGTTAATTTGATTGTTAACAGATGCCCCCTAATGTGTGAGGTTTGAAGCGGAGCTAAGGTCCGAAATACATTACGAAAATTGATACTATTTATAATGATACTCTTCACACTGATACTCTTTATTTATCAAAGAAAGGATGAGGAAAGAATAAGCTCACGAGCACAGGATTCAAGATTACATCTGCAAGTCAAACATAGCAATTTCTCAAATATATAATATCTTCCTGAGGTGAGCATACCCATGCTCAGCAGTAAACAAGCATGGCCACGAACAATACATAGTGGATCCATGTCAAAAGTAAATTTTTCAGAAGTGTAAACATGCACTTTGATGAGTGCCAGAACAAGGTCTTCATCGAACTTCTGACATGGTAGTTTAATCTTGTGCAGCTCGGGCAGTGTATCGATGAGAACTATTTTTCCCAAGGTCTTCAATACAAACCGATGATAGTACAAGTTTATATCATGCGAATAAATGAACTGATGTCAAGCATAATAAAACACCATCTGATTACCTGTCATTGATGTATACCATTAACAGATGCGAAGAGACCCACCGATAATGCTAATGGAATCTAAGGTACTGAGTACAAACTAGCAAGTGCAAATATATGTTCTGAATTTGAACACTTATAGAATCAAATAATCAAGGGTCATTGATGTATACCCACTTTCATGTGCGAGGAAACTTGCCACTGATGACTACAAGATCCAAGGTACTCCTAGGTTTCTAGATCCATTTCCTAGATGATGATTTGGTGTCGATAGGAATAGATCCATCGGAAGGAGGGCATTAATGCATCCCACATCAACCGATACAAAACAAAGATGAATAGTCTGATATAGTTTGGTAGAACTGCGAGATCCAACACTGTACACTGACACAAGGAAGGCTGACATGATTGGTCAGAAATATTTGAGGAACGACCGACATAGTTTGAACTTCCCTTGAACACATAACACAATGCAGAATGGACACTTGGTAACATTGGAATTTGAGTAACCGACCTTAATGAAATCCGCCAATGCCAGATGCATTAACAAAAGCTCCATTGGTGACAGGAAGGATAACCCATCGGTAGAGATCTGTTCAAAATACTGGTACAGTTTGCTAAGGCAAATGTAGATTGTGTACTGACAGTGGATACCAAATTATGTGTCGTGTTCAAGGGCGACAAGGATTGATTGTTTCCATTTTATTCAATGATATAATATGAAATGATTCAATTCTCCTTCTTTTTTGGATTTTTGTGTTTTCCAATTTTTAACCTTTTTTCATTTATTAGATTGAAAAAAGAATAAAGCATGCTAAGATACATTAGAGGAAACAAGTGTCTCAAGGGCATGCACCTAAATTTCAAGGGCATGGGTCAGGCCAAGGCAAAGATACATATTGAAAACAAGGGCCGAGCTAGTTATGTACACTCTTACAGATGTTTCCTCCATGGGTATGGGTCAAATATACAGAAGCAATGGTTTATAGTCATCTTGTAACAAAAAGTGACTGTAAAGGAAAATACGCAACATACGCAATAAGCAACGAAGCAGTTGGCACAAATGTTCAATTGGATATTTTAACACATGCTTATGTAAAATGACAAAAAATTGGGAGCCCATCAGGATATGGTCATAAATGTATGAAAGAGAATAACTCAGCATGGGCACCAAAATGGCAATTGGGTGCTGACTAGGGTGTCCCATGTTCAGTAGGATCTTCTGTCGGAATGGTGGAAAATACAGATATGAAGGGTTGACCCACCAATTTCCAACAGGTTCGACCCTATGGAAAGCTTGGGTTGCAAAAGGTTCAAATGCATCTTCACAAAGGGATAGCCTAAACCTATATGCAAGCTTCTAGATATACCAGATCAGATCGAGGAACATGCAAATCATGCTCCTATACTTGGGTATATTTAATTCGATTATGCTCCCAGTGGCCCCACAAAATATGTCCTTAGGTGGGTGCAACCAAATGTTTACAACTTTAGGGATATATTCATCTGATGATAAAATGTAATCCAAGAAATCGTGTGAGCTAGGAGATCTCACAACCCAAATGGGCCAAGTAACCAGATCATATTCCTCCATCAAGGGAAGATTTTGATCTGAATCTGCCGAAGCTATTTGAGTAGCTTGGTATGAAACTTCTACGATAGATAGGGGTGGTACAAATGCTTGCCAAAATTTAAGTGACATTACACAAGCTGAGGTCCCTTCATCTACTATGGTTCGAAAAATGTTCTTACCATGAGTGGTTACTTTAATCTGAAAAGCAACTTTGGAAGGGATCCTACATATTGAATGGTCTATGTCTGATGGGATCAAAGTTGCATCGAATGGATCAACAACGCCAATTGTAGACAAGAGTTCCTTTCTTTGCGTAGGACGACGTTGCAATACCTCCAAGGACGACATGGCACATGGTACTTGAGCTAGGTACTCAAGAACATTACCGTTCTGAGCAGCTCACGTGTTAGGATTATGCATTGTTCTACATAGAACACCTTTGGGTGGGTGTTGTACTAAGTCTATGGTTGGTTTCTCAATGTAGAGAGAACCACTTGGCTGTGATTCTGATTGATTTGATGTACTAGGAGGGACATAATGAGAATCAAGTGTTGTTTGAAAGTTCACCTCATGATCACACATGAAGACATTGGCATTAGGATCATTGCCCCTTTGTGGGGGGTTGGCTAGTTTCCCCCTTGTGGGGGTACCAATGCCGAAATAGTGAGTTGTTGTTGCCCACCACATTGAAGCATGTTTGGCACATCTCTTTTCCCAGCATTAGCATTTTGCTTGCTCTTGTATTTCTTATTCTTATCCCTAAGGTCTTTGGACTCAACTAAAAGGATTTCAAAATTCTGGGAAGGATTAGCACTTTCCTTACCCTTGTACTTTTTCTTCTTTCCTCTAAGGTCTATAGATGATACTATGAGGATGTTAGAATTGTTGGAAGGATTAGCAGGTTTATGCATTTCCTGGCTAGCTGTGGGTTTCAAATTATGAATAGAAACTTGTCCCAAATGTGGGGTAATCTGTTCAAGTTGGTTGGAAGAATCCATCATACCATTGACATGAGGTCCATGTGTCGGCCTAGCTAGATCAAACATATGTCTTGTAGGTTGGTTCCAAAAATATTGGTTACTTTCTAAAACCCGACCACTCCATTGTGGAATGGGGTTAATGGTTGGATTTCCCCCTTGCGGGGTTAGGCCCAATAAATATTGGTTACTTTCCGGAATCTGAGCAAACCATTGATTGTTTCCTTGGTTTATATAAGAGTTCCAAGGTTTATTTTCTCCTTGCGAAGGTGGGCCCCAAGAATATTGGATACTCCCGGAAACCTCCCCACTCCATTACAGAATGGGGTTGATAGGTGGATTTCCCCTAGGCATTGTGCTAGGATAAGTTAGAAGATAAACCCCAGGGGTATTTCCACTAATCCGAGGAGCATAAACCCAATTGGCATAAATGTTCTATGGTTCATTACTTTCGCCAGGAATATTACCATTCCATGGTGAAGGGTTTCCCCCATAAGTAGAATTTGGACAAGTGTTAGGCATACCAAGAGGATTTTGGTTTACTCTTTGTGTGTTTTTACCTTGATTAGCCGAACCATATGGATTTCGATAGGGATTCTTGTAGACAAAGTGGATGTAGTTCCGGGATTGGAACTCGAAACTATACCAACTGGCACTGAAGCGCTGGTTGAACTTGTGCTAATAATAGGTATACTAACTGTTGGGATTGATGTAGAGGAAAAATTGGAAGTATTTCTACCTCCAACAACTGGTTGATGTTGCGACGATGTAGTCCCCAATGCTCCTGATGAAGCCATAGGGTCACTTGTTGAATTTTGCATGTCATTCAAACTTTCAAAAAGAGGTTTGATATCACCCAGTGACTCACGGATAGTAAGTATAACTGGTTCTGAAAGACTCATCAAAGGAGGAATTACATGAGCATTTGTGTGATTTTTCAATGTTTCAATTTCGACTAGAGTAAGATAATCAACTATGTCTGTATTCAGTTCGTGATGTGATAATGAATGTTTAGGGTTTGTTTGATGTTTTTCTTCTCGAGTAAATTAATTGAGTGTAAAATTAGTTCTATTTCCAAGTCACTAGGATGTGGTTTTTGTATCCGTCTCTGCAATGTAGCAAGGCCTTCAATTTCTGGTGACTCACCTCACTTCTGCCGTAACTGGCGGATCGGGAGAGTAGCCACTTCGAATAATTTGATAAAAGGATGTGTTTAAAATGATATTCTTAATCAAAAAATCCTAAGGCAATCTAGAATCAACAAAAAGAAAAAGTTTCCACACAGTAAAAGTCCTATAGATCCAAGCAAGCATACTACTTTTCCAAAGAAACGAAGCTCAGTGAAAATATGGATTGGGGGGCCTTCCGAAACTAGTATCTTTTGAGGGATATCAAGCCTTAAACAATTGCTATCAGTGAAGGTATGAGAAACAGTTACAATAAAATTTAATCGCCAGGGGTGCAAGTGTTGGTTCCTGACTAATCACCCTCCCAAGGAGTAAAAGTTCCAAAGTCTGTCTCAGGTACTGCAAGTGTCCCCCACTAATAGTAGCATATGTGATATCCTAGGAATAGCAACTAAGGTTACCACTTCACAATCAGCGGTCAGGCGGAACAGTTGTAATTCGAGGACAACTCTCATAACCAGGTACTCTAGAAAAGTGATGTCACCCCAAGGACTTGTTACTTCACATATAATTCCTTGATGAGCTCATGTCCCACTAAATAAGCAAGAGGGGGGAACCACCCTTATTTATCCAGATTGACCTCGTGCTTAACGCATGTTTTAGAAGTGCTTTCTCGACAAGTGTTTTTTGCTACTAATGGATTTAAACTCTCAGTAATCAATGCTAGTTTCAAAATTTTTGCAGCCCAAGAGTGTTAACTCTCCAAAACTAATCCAGGGAACTAACTTAACCTTGTTGGTGATATAAAAAATCAAATCTTGGTTATTTTTAGATTAAGTGCCAATTTTAAGGGTACTTTGCTTAGTTTTAGGAGGGGAAGTGAATCTGGTGGTGTTTTGACTTGAAAAATATGAACCACACAATGCAATATGCTCACTATACTACCTTTCAATTTGATGAATGTTCTAAACTAATGAAAGGTTAGAGATTCATGTGTGTCTTTCAAACATGCAAAATGTTATGGTGGATTTTGTATTTTCATGCACAGTTCTTCTGAAATATGGATAATAATTTATTTCAAAGATCAATCTAAACCAAACAAATACCTCAAGTGAAAATGAATCTAATTATATTACACGGGGGATCTATGTTTCTCATTTGCAGGGCCACCTGAAAGTGCAAGCAAATAGGATACACAGATCCTTTTGGAATGCTTATAAATTAAATTCTAAACTGTTACTCTTGAGATCCACTTTCTCATTCACAAGATCGCACGAAGGCCCAAGTGAAGAGGATATAGTGGATCGAAAGAACAATGCTTGAAAAATAAAATCCTATACTATTACACTTGAGATCCACTTTCTCATTCACAAGATCGCACGGAGGCCCAAGTGAAGAGGATACGGTGGCTCGAAAATAAGATGCTTGAAAAATCAAATCCTAAACTATTAGACTTGAGATCCACTTTCTCATTCACAAGATCGCACAAGGACCAAGTGAAGAGGATACGGTGGCTCAGACACAACTTATCACAATAAAATTGAGATCTAAAGCTACAACTTCCTCTAATTGTGCAAGAGTATAATGAAAATACTTGTGGATCCAAAACAAAATTTGACTAATTAAAGCTTGTTTTTGCTTTTGGAAGAAAATTGTTTTCAAAATAACTCAAAGTGTGATGTTCAATTTTTTTTGTTTTTTCAATGCAAATGTGTTCAAATGATCTTTTCAAATGTTAGAAATGAGATTTGGTTTCATGTTTCAGATATGCAAGTTTATGAGGTTCATAAATTAAAGGGCCTTAAGGTTCTTCACACAAATTTTTATGTTTTTTCCAATTTTCACAATTTGCAAACTATGAAATTAAACAAAATTATTTAAAGATCAGTCCTAATATTATGCAATCAGGGATCTAAAAGCAAAAGATGGCCTCAAGAAAATGGATCTACCACAATATGTAAATTTTTTCTTTGAAAGAAATGTCAATTTAAGCCATTTTTAAAGGTTTTTGGATGGAAATCCCAAATCTGAAAATCTCAATCCAAACCCTCCCAAAATTTTCAAAAATTAGTGGTAAACTAATATTAACATGTATTAAATCAATGTTCAGGTCTGCAATTACAAAAATGAAGCCTAAAAGTGGCCCTAAAACAGTAAAATCTCAAAACTAGTTCTAGCAATTTTTTCAAATTTGAAACAAGAAAGCTTTAAAATTCTTTAAAATTCGTCCAAATATTGAGCAAAGGAGGATCAAAAGGAGGTTTAAACTCAAGTATCATAGGTTCCTAATCCCATCCAAGAAGAAAAAGAACAAAAATCGATACAAGGATCAAGAACCAAGCTCTCAAAACTAAAAAAACCCGGCCAACACACAGTCTGGAACATAGTAGAGCGTCAAAAGGAGGCTGGCACAGGTTGTACACAAGCAAGGTGAGCCAGTGGCACATTTTTCTAGTGTGCAGGGCGAGCCGATGCTTTGTTTACACAGGTAAAGTGCCCCTGCCTTTTAAAGCAAGAAAAATCGAGATCTAGGTCAATCTCAAGGGATTTTGGGAGTTTGAGAGTGGATCTAGGTCGGTTTGGGGATTCTAAGCCTGCAACACAAGTTCTTGAAGGGATCTTAAGGCCATTTTGGAGTATATCTAAAAGATTAGAACACTAAAACATGAAGAAAATTTCAAGAAATTTAAAACTAGTATGGTCACCAATCTAATAATAGCTTTAAAGGTAGGGTCGGATCTACTATAAACAAGCTATCTTACTATGAAATGGTGAGTTCCAATGTCAGATATGAAACAATTAGCACAAATTTCCTAAGATCTTTAATCAATTATCAAGCATTTCTCAAGATTTAAAACCATCATAAACACAAACCAAATGGAAGGAAACTCGAATCATTTCATATTAAGCTAGAGAAGAAAGTACATATCTACCATGGAGCTTGATGTGCATCCTTATTCCTTTTCCATGAGCTATCCTTTATCCACCCTTGCTTTTGATGAAGAAGTTGAGCTTTCCAATCCTCCAAATCTCTCCAACATGCCTTTTCTCTTCCTTTTCCTTTCTTCCTACCATGCCCCAAATGCCTTTGTTTTATAGCATTTGGAAATGGGCTCTCAAGTTTCTCTATTCAATGTGGGATAATCCCTTTTCATGATTTTTAATTATTTTCTCTCAAAAACCCACTTTCCATAGTATTTTTAGGCTTTTTTCACAACTTCAGGATTCTCAAGCACAATTAATGCAATCTTGTGCATTTATTCTCACTCTTGACTGATGGAGACTAGATTTGAGCCTTCAATTGAGTAGTTCAATCACTGAACCTTGTCTCTTTAGGCTCCTTATTTCTTCACTCAATCCTTCTAGTTATGGAAGTAGTGATTAGATCAGAGAGGAATGTTCTCTTCTGTACTTGTCTTGTGTCTTCATTTTGCGAGCACATAGTAAAAATATGCTTCTGCCTTCACTTTGTTAAGGGTGTTAATTTGATTGTTAATAGAGGGAAATATATCACATTTAGATCATTATAACTTGAGCTAAACCTCAGGGCTAGCTTCATGGATAAATGTGCACGTGATTTAACATTATGGCCAACTTCTTGACTTGATTTTAAATCTACATAATTACGAAATCACAAGTAAAATTGAGAAAGTTACTTGTAATGAAGTTTGTGTATTTACTATGGTGGTGGTACCTAGTGGCTCATCGAAATACTCCTTTTGAGAATAAGTCCATTTTATATGAAAGAGCAGTGAAAGATCGACTTGGACGTTATAAGTTATGGTATTAGTGGCCTGAGAGTTATTTTCAAGTCCTTTCTGGTGTCTTTCTTACAAGCTTGTGTGAAGAAGGAAAACTGATAGATGCTTGAAAATGTGCTGATGATTTACAGAGAAGGGGATGTTTCAAAAGTCAAAGTATTCATACGATCCTCGTAAAAGGTTTCTCTAGGGTTGGAAAAATGTCAAAGGCCTTATATATTGTGGATGAAATGAAAAATTGGGGATCTGTCATCAATATGTTTATAGTAGCCATCTCCCTGGATTATTGCATTGCATATTTTTGTACCAAGAGGGATCCAATTAAAACCAACATAGATCCATCATAAACCCAGATCTATTAAACACCGAGAGGGATCCAATTTATGGATATGTAAATTTTTTCTTAATATGTAAAAAACATTACACTTCAAGAAATTGGATCCCTCTTTTTGTTTGTGGTTAATTGATTTGGGTTTAAGATGGATCTATATTGGTTGAGAGATGGTCAAGAAAATAAGGCTTTAGAAATGTTTGAGAGTATGAGGTATGTGGATATTTACCAAGTGTTCATACTTATAATGCATTTATAGTGCATTGATTATTCATTTCTTTAGGGAAAATAAATCAAATCAAGCCATATGGTTTGTTGAGAAAATGAAAAAATTGATGGTTGTGAGCCAACAATTGTTACACCATTAATTAGAGGGCATATGAATGAGGAATTAACTTTTGATGCAGGGAATAATTTCAATATAAAGGGCCTCCTCCTTTTGAAACTTAATTTACATTCATGCCATGAATTTGTAGGGATGATAAATAAAAAATGAAATTGAAACTACTACACGAACTGACAGAAATTGGTATTCACCACTGTGAACTTAGCCCGCAGCACACTCAGAGCTTCATGAAGAGGGCCTATTCATCATTTGATAGATTCATGGACATGGGAGAAGGACCAAAGACATTCAATTGAGGTTCCATGGCAGTGTCATGGGAATCTAGAGAAAATCGAGGTCCTTGGAGAAGGCCTAAACCCTTGTCTTGTGGAGTTGTGGATTGAGAGATTGTGGGGGTATTTTTAAGGGCCAACCCTTTTCGAACTGAGCCATGGAATTACTCAGGCCCCATTGAAAGAAGATCATTTCATTTCGAGGATAGACAATAGCCATCGTGGAAGACCGAAGCTTTAAATCAGGTTGTGAGGCCTCTAGGAGGTGAGAGTAGCACAAGAGGAGGACCGAGTGGCCACTAGGGAGTGCGAAATACTCATAAAAGGAGATACCAACGATTCTATGGGCATTACAGAACATTGGAGAGCCTTTATGAAGGATGTATCAGTCCTTGGGAGAGATTTGGCATCATTTCTAGGTTAATGTAAACTGTTTTTCAAAATCACACAACCAAAATTACAATATTACACAATATATCATTGTATTTTACATATTCATGCTTAACTAATTTTCAAACAAAATCGATAATTTACCTAGGATTTTCTATGTTGCGCTCTTACTTATTGTTAAGTTCACTATTCATGCTTGAATTTCTTGGCATGTGATTTGGAGTAATAATAATATTGAGGCCACCATCAACCTTCAGGGTCTAACATTCTATTGGTGTATTATGAGGGCCTGTTTAAATTAATGGATTTAGGAACTAGAATCGTTAGACAACTAACAAAGTGTTATATCTTAGGAATACAAATGGGATGAATAAGGTGATTAAAATATGTTCCTATGGCCGATATAAATAGAATCTTGGATTGAATCTTTGTTGATTATGTTTCATGGAAATTTTCAATGAACTTTTTCTTACCATATAACATGCTTTGAGTAATACAACCAACTTGTTTGAACTACTATTAGTTTCTGAGTTTGGGCCCTCTATCACATTTATCCACTCCCATGCTATAGTCTTTTTCTTGAAACTAAAACATTTTTATTGGATGTTGAAGTAATGGTTACATGGATTCCAGAAATATGATTCTTTAGGGAGAACCAAAGTCCTCTTTAGACCAACCAAACTGATGTGAAAGTATTTCAAACTATGATTCAAAGAGAGATTGCATTCTACACTTTTGTTCATATCTTAGTTCAAATAGAGTATGAAAATGGTCTTCTCAAAGCTGTCGGTTAAGAAATTGTGTTTCCTCCTTGGATGTCATAGTTTTAATTTCTAAAGGGGCCAGGCTATATACACCTCTGTAGGCTAAACAATCAAATTTCTGTGTGGAGGGCTCCTTTGTTCCACAAACAACAGGGTCATATACATCAATTTGTGTTTGGAATGCCTATATCTACTAGTTGTCTAGGATGTAGTCCGCCACAATGGAACTATGAGGTTGAGTTCCTTATTTTGATAGAGCCATTCCTTGATTATGTTGGCATGTACCACCTCCTCTACTTTGATGATTTGGGTAAGCTACTACCTCTTCCAGACCACCTAGACCCAAGAATTAATATTTTGGGCATTGTGTCTTGGTTTCTTGTTGAAATAGGGCTTGCTACAACCACTTCTCCGCTTGTGGGTTTTTGATGTCCAATATTTTGGTTTGGAGAGATAGAGGATCCACAAGCAGGTTTTGAAGGTACATGTTTTCTTGTTGTTTCATTTTGAAACACAAATTTTTGAGACCTATTACCTTTGACTGAAGCTTGTTTTTTTTGGTTTCAATAAATTCCATTCTCTGTAGCAAGTTTTTTTAACTATGTTGTTCAGTATGGAATTTGTCTCCAAAGTCTTGTCAGCAGTGTTATGGATTGATTCATGTTTGTTGTTGCCGCTTATTTTTGTATACCTTTTTTGTTTTGGTCTATCTACCACTAAGGAGTAGATGACGGTGGGTGAGATGGAGATGGGATTGTATTAGGGTCAGACAAAGGTGATGGGGGTGACCGTGTTTAAAAATGGATGATGGGGATGGGGGGGAGTTTGGGGGGGATGATTGAGAGGTCGAGGTTTGAGAGGATAGAGTTGAGTGTGAAGAGGAAGGGATTAGGGAGGATGCAGATGACAGGGAAGAGGATGATGGTGAAGAGGGGGATTTTGAAGAGGATATTGAGAAGGAGTGTTTTGGGGTGGGAGAAATGGTTGTCGAGGTTGATATGGGAGTGAAGATCAACGAAGTGGAAAGCAGTGATGTTAAAGAGGCTATAGAAGACATTGAGGTTGGGAGGAAGAGTAGAAGGAGGGTTTACCAGAAGAGTAGGAGGAAGGAGAACATGGATGTGAATGGGAAGAAGTTAGGGAGGCCATAGTTGGGGGCACAAGATGAGAGTATTTTTTGCAGGGTGGGGAAGGCACAACCTCGACTTGGCATGGGGTGCACACAGTAGATAAAGAAGTGTATGAAATGTGGGGGTTCTTACAACATCACGTGGGTAGTATCAATTGAGAACTTGGAGGTATCATGACTCACTGCCCCAGTCATTGAGACAAGGTAGATTGAGGGTTCCCTTGTTTCTAATGGTGGAGGGGATTGGTCTTATGTCCTAGAGAAAATTATGAGAGCATCCTCCTTAGGGTCATATTCAGACATGGAGTGGTGTAGATCTTCAACAATAATAAAATATTTTGAGGGTTATAGATATGCCTCTTAAACTCGGGTTGAGAGCATTTATTCTAGAGTTGTGAGGTTGAGGGATTAAGTTCTAAGTTTTAGCACAAGGATATGGATAGGGTTTTTTATTTATAAAATTTCAAAATTTTCCTCTTTCTTGGCCATCCTATTATAGGCATAAACCATTTTACTAGAACCAAGTACATTTATCTTAATAAATTCAACATGTCTCTTTGTTCTCCTAACTACAATAATGAATTTTTCCAAAGAACTGGGCTCAAACATTCTTTCCTTAGTTTCATTTTATAACCTCTAATTTGAGATGTAGATTTTTCACACCACGTCTGCAGACTATTTGGTCTTTAAATCCAAAACATGGAACCTCTCAATCTATTCTTTGAGTATTAAGTCTTTCTGGAATAGCTGCATGTTTGAACATCATGGGGCTCATCCTAGTTACAATCTGATCTTCGAGTTAGCACATATGCAAAGTCACCAAATTCTTGTCTAGGGTTTTTAGAGACCCATCTCCCACCCCATGTATGGGATTCCCCATCCAAATTTTGTAATGATACAATTAATTTATCCTTGTGAGTGTAAATGTATTGCACCTTGAATGCTACTTTGATATTTCTTATCCATGTGTGTACTTCCACTTCACTACCAAAGTCATATTGTGGGATCTTCATCTGAATTTTGAAAGTGGGTGTATGATAGTTATGTACATACATGGACTGAAGCAAAACATGGTGGATCTAAGGATACCTGCAACAAAGGGTAGATAAGTGTTCCCTACATGCTGATGCCATCCATACATTGAGACATTCCCTTCCTCTAGCCAGGATATGATGAGAGTAAAATTGAAGACATAATTCTCAGATCAAATATGGATATGATATTAGGGATGTTGCACCATTAATATTCCAACAAATACAGACTCTTGAAACCAAAGGTGAAACCTCAATAATGCTATAGGATCAAGGTGGGTCGCCCCCCTTTATGGCTGCTGATACAAGAGGAATTGTTCCAAATACATCATTTTTTCATTGCTCCTTCACATAGAGCCTGTCATATTCAAGATGGTTGCTCACTTCTACATTCAGATCTGAAATGAATACTTTGGGAAGTTGTTTTCTATGCCCAGTGTTGTTCGGGATTTCTACCCTATAGTGAGGAGATGGACACTACCAACTAGGTGGGCTTGACAGGTAAACACATTGATTATACTGCATTTGGATACTACAAAAGAAATAGATTGAGATCGAAGGACATACCTCTTTTCGATGTTTGATCCTAGCTTTCGCTTAGTCCTTCACTTGATCTCCTGCTCGAGCTTCTACTTGACGAACCTGCAATACAAGAGATACCTTCCTCAACGTATCTTGACCATATAACATATGATGAAATTACAAAGTAATCTAACATCAACTATAATCAAGAATTAATCCAAATAGACATGCAATCAAGTAGATATCATATTTGGGACAGGAAGGGTGTTTTAACCTTTTTATTGTCAAAGAAACATGAACAGTACAATATACCTGATGTGTAGAGATGTTTCTGCAACCGGATCCTGGGCTCCTGCTCTTCACTCCAACTTGGAACTTTCCTCCAGCGTAACAATACTTCAAGCCTTCTCTCAAGATTTTATGGCTATTGTGAGTAACCCCTCTCATGGATCCTCTTTGTATTTATGGGACAAGGTAGGCAATTTAGATTGAGAGGTGGTTGGATTCAGAGGTTGGGGAATTTGCAGAACCAACTTCAACTAATCCCAGTTTGTCAAATTAATATATTTTTTGATTTCATCTTAAGATGTACGCGGGTTTCATACATCAAGAGTAGCGTACAGGAAGCAAATTTTATGCTTTACAACATGTGTTTACAACTTTTTGGAGGTGTACCCTGGTTTCCCTTGAGGAGAGTAGGGTACAGTACGTAGGGCTTGTGTACAGAGAGGGGCGTAAATGTGGCAAAATTAGAAGAAACTGTTAAATTCTTAGGTGAGAAGTGTACTTCTGGCAACAAGTCATCTAAGGAAATCATGCTCTTCAATCCTTTGTGTCCTTTTGTGTGATCTATAAGGCAAGGTGATCACGGGACGAAGAAGTGCATATTTGACCTATAACAGATGCCCCCTAATGTGTGAGGTCAGAGGGAAAACGATGGCCGAAATACATTATAAGTCCAAGTCAAAGGAGGAGCAAGAAACCGCAGAACCAAGTTACAAAAAGCACCTGAAATAACAATCAAGGTCAGCTAGCAATTACAATCTTGACATCATATAGATGTGTAACATGATCTCTGATACATAACTAGGAGATATATATATAGAACATGGCCACTGAAATACAAGCGTGGATCCATGTTAACAGAGAGATCATAGCCATAACAACAAGTTGGATCTATGTCTCATGAAGAGCCAAAATGAGTGAGGCTTAGTCTTGCGTAGCTTGGGGGATACCATAAATATGGTGATGCTATCATAGTCCCAAGGTCTTCATCCAAAACAACCCAAGGTACAAACCATATCCATGCAAATAAA
This sequence comes from Larix kaempferi, assembly GCA_027924585.1. Lineage (NCBI taxonomy): Eukaryota > Viridiplantae > Streptophyta > Pinopsida > Pinales > Pinaceae > Larix > Larix kaempferi. The sequence continues at coordinate 4,958,248 of BSBM01000104.1, forward strand.
TGAGCTGAAGTCGAACATGGTGGGTATCGTTTGATTACCAATCATTGATGTATACCATTAACAAACGCAAGGACTTCCATCGATAATGATAATGGGGTCCAAGGTACCTAGTACGATCCAACAAGTGTGAATAAGAGGAATTGAAGTCAAACACTTGAGGAACCTATCAAATAAGAGACATTGATGTATTCCCATTATTCAACAGCGAGGGAAAATGCCACTGATGACTACAATCCCCAAGGTACTAACCGAAACTCTAAACTTCGTTCCCAGAGCATAATGAGTTGAAGTCGATGGGAAGAAGTTCGCTGGAAGGGAGGCATTAATGCATCCTCCGTCATCCAACATGAGGAACACTCATAGGTATGAGCTGATGTGGAGTACAACGAGTAACAAGATGAAACAAACTGACACCAGGATGGCTGACACATGAATTCAAGGTAAACTGCTGAAAGACTGACACAGGTTGTATCCTTGAATAGTGAGCACGACACAAAGTGACTTAGGCAATTTTCAACATAAAGGGGAAAATGATACAAGTCTGTGATGCAGGAGACATAACAGATCCTCCATATGATTGGAAGAATAACCAACCAGGGGAGTTGAAAACTCGGAGATCGGGTTCACCCTAATGCCAAAAAGTAAAACCCAACTGACATGAAATACTCAAGTAGGTGTTGTGTTCAAGGATATGACTGACTTAACTGTCTTTGAAACTGAAAGAGATACGATACACCCTTCTTATCCCTTATTATTTTTGGTAAAAGAATGTTCTTCTTGTTTATTTAATGATTCCAAGAAAAATAGAAAAATCAATAGGTCCAACCATGTAAAAAGTTTAACGAGCCCATGGGAGGAAAAATCAGGACCTTCTTCATTGTTTTACAGAGTTCGAAGAAGAGATAGAAGAATACTCCATAGTACTGATCTCTGGATTTTAATATCGAGCTAAGATCTGTTCTTGCTCGCCGGTGTTTTCAATTTTAAGGAGTCTGAAAAACTTAAACAATAACTCCATACACCTACTCATGGATTTTAATATTGAGCCCAAGTAGGTTAATGCTCGCCGGTGTTTTCCTGTTTATAGAGTCTGAAAAAATTAAACAATCCTCTATTTACCCTCTCGTGGATTTCACACCGAGCCCGAGTAGGTGAATGCTCGCTTGGTATTTTCATGTTTAGAGAGCCTGAAAACCCTAAAGAGAGGCTCCAAAAGGCCTTTTTCGTATAGTTAGTCCCCTCCCCCGAAAAAAGTATAAAACAATGAGAGGAGAACTCTTCTAGCCACATATGACTAGAGTATTCCTTTTTCGTAAGTAATCCGCAAAGGTATGGAAAGGGTTAAACTTATACCTAAGTGGATGGACCTTCAATTCCTTTAACGAGCTTGAAGAGGCCAAGTTTTCTCGGAAATATTATTTAGTTTTTCATAGTCAAAACAAGAGCTCAAAATGACTTAAAAGACAACTACTAGGATCATATGTTCATGACCTGCCAAAAAGTGATCTCAACAATCCAGTTAGTAAGTGGCGACAAAATTTCTAGATGACATAATAAATGATCAATACAACGTCTATATTTGTCTATCAATAAAGAAACTAAGTCATACCAGTTCAAAGCTTTGAGAATCTAGTTAAAATTTGAAATATCTAGAGTATAATTACTTCACCAAGACCTACAAGTATTAGTGATTAAATAGAACCCTTTAAGAATAATTTGAAACTATAGACTTTTGCAAAAAGTGGGTAAAAATTAAACTCACTTTTATATAACTAGTTTCAAAATAGAAAATCAAATATCACAATTGAGAATTTGAGGGAAAGAATTGGAGCAAACCCTTGATCTTCTTCCACTCATTATGATCAAACCGGAGTACCAATCAACCTTCCGCTTCCACCAAGTAAGTTCAATCCTCCCAAACTTGCATTTACATGTCTTTTTTGTCAATTTTTATGGTAAAAAACCTTGTTTTGGAAATGCTCACAAAGTACTCTGCGTGTACGCTAATCTTGATGAAGAACAACAGCGTTCTAAACATGCCTGTCTACTGTAAAGAGCAGCGTACACCCCTGAAAGTGGCCAAAAAGTTGAAAAAATGCTAAAAATTGATTGTTTCTTGGTAGGATGGTGTTGGTATGGAGGGAAAGAGAGCATGGAGATATGGATTGAGAAGCATTGCAAGATCCAACGACTCTTCATATACTCAGAAGGTGTGGATTACTGAAATTCTACAGAACAATCAACATGCGGGCCCAAATCCGCTTGCTAGAAAGACTTGTCCGATACTAGGATGCAGATGCCATGGTATTTGATATCCGAGGTGAGATATTGGAGCTCATCGTAGATGACATTTACTTCATCATGGGTCTCTCTCATAGAGGAGAGTCAGTGAATCTAAAAGGGTCTTCTAGGAAAGTGGTTGCATTAACAGTCCAAGAATATATCAATGCATACTGTGTACCAGGGAGTTAGAAATGTGGTAGTCAAGTTCTCATATCCACCGTTGTAAGCTTCCCTCTTCGACTTATTCTGAGTGTTCTTAACTGAATGGGGGGAAGTGCCTCACAACATCTTGCCTCGAGGCACTATATGCATATAGGTGTTGAATGCTTGCAAGGGCATGTTTATGACTGGTGTTCTAGTCTTTTGGAGAACATGAAACTTCAACTCTCGGGGTGTAAGACTGGGAGAATGAAGAATTTCGGATATGGCAGCATACTTTTTGCCTTCTTCTTTGAGAGGATGCCTGCTATTAGTTTGGGCATGGCACTGCCCCCTATCAACCCTCTTGAGCCTATGCTGGCTCGTTTGGGTGAGATCTTCCTCCGCTAGGGTGGTGGCGAGAGAAACCTATGTTACTAAGAGGATGACTTCTGGGGTTAGTGGGAATGGAAAGTGCCATCTCTTTGGCAGTTTCCGTATGCCGGACTAAATTTCTGTCATGATCCAGAGCTGATACTTCCTCCAGGAGTAGCCTGGGGAGATATAGATATGTTTATGTTTTTTGAAAAATTATTTAATTTTTTCAAATTTATGCATATATAATTTTTATGATGAGTTAGAAATACTGAAACAAAGTGTCAAATGTAGATGTTGAACCAGTGTGCCCTGAAGGACACCCATATACTTTCGTGAGACTAGTAGAAGTAGGTGCAGCTGATGCCACACTGGGGGCCATAGAGAGGAAGATGAGTTGACTGAATCATGACATTCCTACATACCGTATTGAGCGGATTCCAGTTGATATGCAGGAGGATGTAGTAGGTGTGCCCCCATCCTGGATTAGTTTGCTACAGAAAGTAGCTAGGCTGGGCATATGCTATCGAGAGGCAGCAGAGGCAGATGAGGCCCCACCTTCTCCATAGGAGAAGGATATTCTATGTATATTTTGAGGCCATCGAGCCCAATTTTGTATCTTATGACATAAATTTGTGACATACTTTTGATCCAAACTCATATTATTTTTTGATACAGTATTGAATATATATACAATATCGATTATCTACATGTGTGTTATTGTGTTTTATGCATGAATTACTTATGTGTGTGAATGATACAAATGCCAATCTAAAACATAGGTTGCAAATGAATCAGCTAATGCATTCAAGTTCCTTGGAATATGATGATATGTGATAAAATCAAACAATCTCTCAAGTAGCTTAACGCACATAAAATGACATAGCAAAGTAGGATCTCTAACCTGATAAACACCCAGTAACTGAAAAACAACTAACTGTGAGTCGAGCTGTACCTCCAAACGTGAAATGCCATTAAATAGAGCATCTCATAGTAGCTCTATGATTTCACTGTATTTAGCCACATTGTTCGTTGTGGGACCTAGACAAACCCCTCCTGAGGATACCAATTGACCAGATGGTGAGTAAATAACCCAAGCTGCTGCGGCCAACTGATGCGTGTGGCGACTAGCGCCATCAAAAAATCCTATAAAGTGTTCAGTTGACATCTGAAACACAAAGCAATAAAAGCATAAGACTACAACAATTGTAAACAAAATCAACTTTACAGAAGATGAACATTCTTCATAACCAAAAAATAGTGTAGGAGTAGGTAGGTCAAAAGTGCCTATTAAGGACCCATAGAGCCCTGCTCCTAAACTCCAAGTGACGAGGCAAAATTGATCAATCAACGGAACAGATGAGTCCAATGAAGCCTGGTTGTTCTTCTAGGTAAAGGAAAGTTGATCCATTGTGATGATCTTTCCTTCATGTGGGAACATTATGACCTGGAAGACAACTGATGGCATATGTCCAACTCCTACCCAATAACAAGTTGTAATTGAGTGGGGCATCCAGAACTTCGACCTCTATTGATACTAGATTTCCTGCAAGTTCGACATCGAAGGATGGTAAGACTTCGTGTGGACGGAAGGATCTTCCATCGAAGGTAGTGAGTATCGTGTTCGAAGGAGCTAACTTAGGTTCACCCAAGGCTCTCTAGCAAGAAATAGACATTAAACCACTTATACTATGAAACGAGAACTATATACTAAGAACGAGAACTCTAGCCATAAAAACTCATATTTTTGCATAAAAAACACCGAAAACAACCCCCAAATCAAAAAGTGTTGATACCAGTATCATGTTTTCATAAAAAACACCAAAAACAACCCCCAAATCGAAAAGTGTTGATACTAGTATCAACGTTTTTTTTTCTCTGGGTTAAAAATATAGCCATGGCTTAAAAATCTCATATTGTTGTTTACAAAAGCCTTAAAATCAACCCCTAAATTGAAATTTTATGTTTTCAACAAATAAGTTCCTAACCCTAACCCCCAACAAACTATTACAAAAGTTAAAAAAAAAATTATAATGCGCCCCTCCTACCCTAACCCCCCTAATAAATTATTAATAATTTTTTTAAAAATTTACATTTAAAAAAGTAATTACATATCTGACCCTAACCCCCCAACGAACCATTAATAAATGTTTGAAAAAATTACATTTTAAAGAACAAAGTACATTTCCTAATTCCCTAGCCCCCTACATTACCCCCTACCTTAACCGCCCAAAAATTACATTTTCTAATGCCCTACCCACTATGTTAACCCCCCAATGTTACCCCATTGCCCCTCGCACATTCTTTTAACCAAAAAAAATTAAAACCCAACTTAAAAAAATTAAACAATTAAAATAAAAACCTAAACTTAAAAAATAAAAAATAAAACCTAAACTTTACAAAAAAAAAAATAACAAAAGGGCAAACTAGACTTTACAAAAATACAAATTAAAAAAAAAAAAAAAAACTTTACAAAAAATAAAAAATAAACAAATTAAAAATTAAAAAAAAAAACTTTACCAAAAAAAAATTAAAAATTAAAAAAAAAACTTTACAAAAAATAAAAAATAAACAAATTAAAAATTAAAAAAAAAAACTTAAAAAAAAAAATTAAAAATTAAAAAAAAAACTAAACTTAAAAAAAAAAAATTAAAAATTAAAAATTAAAAAAAAAACTAAACTTTAAAAAAAAAATAAACAAATTAAAAATTAAAAAAAAACCTTTACAAAAAAAATAAATTAAAAATTAAAAAAAAAACTAAAATTAAAAAAAAAAACCCCACTCTCCCCTTCCCCCTGCCCCCTCCACCTCCTCCTCCCCTTCCGCCCGCCCCCCTCCACCTCCTCCTCCCTTCCCCCTCCCCCTTCCCCTTCCGCCCGCCCCCTCCACCTCCCTTCCCCTTCCCCCAGCCCACTCCCTCCTCCCCCGTCTCTCCCCTCCCCTCTCCTGTGGGGCGGCCCTTTGGGCGCCCAAGTGGGCGGAGCCAGCATCCGCCGGGCGCCCAAAGGGCCGCCCCACAGGAGAGGGGAGGGGAGAGACGGGGGAGGAGGGAGTGGGCTGGGGGAAGGGGAAGGGAGGTGGAGGGGGCGGGCGGAAGGGGAAGGGGGAGGGGGAAGGGAGGAGGAGGTGGAGGGGGCGGGCGGAAGGGGAGGAGGAGGTGGAGGGGGCAGGGGGAAGGGGAGAGTGGGGTTTTTTTTTTAATTTTAGTTTTTTTTTAGTGGGGCGGAGGAGGTGGAGGGGGTGGAGGGAAGGAGGTGGAGGGAGGGGAAGGGCAGCGGAGGAGAGGGGAGGGGAGTGGCGGGGTGCGAGAGGATGGAACGGGCTGGGGGGAGGGGGGACTTTGTTGTTTTTTTTTTGTATTTTTTATTTTATTTTAAAGTTTAGTTTTTTTTTAATTTTTAATTTTTTTTTTTGTAAAGTTTTTTTTTTTAATTTTAAATTTGTTTTTTTTTTTTTTAAAGTTTAGTTTTTTTTTTAATTTTTAATTTTTTTCTTTTGTAAAGTTTTTTTTTAATTTTTAATTTGTTTATGTTTTTTTTTTTGTTTTTTTTTTTAATTTTTTTTTTTTTAAGTTTAGTTTTTTTTTAATTTTTTTTTTGAAGTTTTCTTTTTAATTTTTAATTTGTTTATTTTTTATTTTTTGTAAAGTTTTTTTTTTAATTTTTAATTTGTCTTTTTGTAAAATCTAGTTTGCCCTTTTGTTATTTTTTTTTTTATAAAGTTTAGGTTTTATTTTTTATTTTTTAAGTTTAGGTTTATATTTTAATTGTTTAATTTTTTTAAGTTGGGTTTTAATTTTTTTTTGGTTAAAACAATGTGTGAGGGGCAATGGGGTAACATTGGGGGGTTAACGTAGTGGGTAGGGCATTAGGAAATGTAATTTTTTGGCGGTTAAGGTAGGGGGTAATGTAGGGGGGTAGGGAATTAGGAAATGTACTTTGTTTTTTTAAATGTTTATTAATGGTTGGTTGGGGGGTTAGGGTAGGATATGTAATTATTCTTTTAAATGTAAATTTTTTAAAAAATTATTAATAGTTTGTTAGGGGGTTAGGGTAGAAGGGACACATTATAATTATTTTTTTAACTTTTGTAATAGTTTGTGGGAGGGTAGGGATAGGGTTAGGGTAGAAGAGGGCAATGTAATTTTTTTAAATATATTTTTTTAAAATTTTAATAATAATTGGTTAGGTGGTTAAATATTATGAAAAATAATGTGAAATAGTATCATTTTTATACAAAATGACTAAAAATCTATTAAAAATGGGTTTAAATGTCTTCTTTTTCTCGATTTGTTTACTATTTTTTTCATAAAAATATATTATTTATGATTAAATTTTAAAGATAAATTTCGAAAATGTATGTGTTTTTCATTATAGCTAGTTTCTAAATGTATGTTTTTTGTTAAATTTCTAAAAAACACACTTGAAAATAGAAATTAAAAATACTTTACAATAAAGATGTGTCAAAGGCCCAGAAAAATGCCTCAAAATGAAAATATGTGATACTGGCATCAACCCTTTTTGAAACGGAGGTAAAAATAGCTACTAAAATTAGGAGAGAGAAAAACGAGAACTGTGTCGAGTTCTCGTTTCATAGTATAAGTGGTTATTACACACGTAGATGCGCCCTCATCCACTACAGCTCGTCTGATGGTCTTAGTACCATGGATAACCTCGATCTGGAGAGCGACATGATATGGAAACCGGTACTTGATATCTTTCATATCAAAGTGTGCAAGCATGTTGGATGAATCAGCACTCCCAATCGCTGCCAGAAGAGCACTGCGTTGCAATGGGAAAATTTGCAGTACCTCCAAGGTGGACATGGCACAGGGCATTTGGTCTAAGTCCTTCACAACATTATAGTTGTGAGCAGACCGCGCATTAGGGTTGTGAACAACCCATCTGTAGACACCTTTCGGTATCTTAGGCAGCGTCTCCATAGGTATGTGAAGAGGAGTGGAAGATTCAGGAGTGTCCTTTTGCTGCGGGTCCGGGGTACAATTTTTGGCTCAAGTTTGCAACAGAGGGTCTGAATTAACCATGTTAATAAAAGATTGATCAGCTGGGGTGCCCCTAGTACTAGAGTTTCCAGAAGCTGAACTCTATCCATTAGAGGGCACTGGTGGGTAAGGTGGTCCCCTTGACACAGTTTGCAAGGGAACTTAGCCTTCCGTTTCTCTTTTTTTCCTTCCTTGGCATTTTGATTATTGTTGGGATTTTGTTGGTTTCCCTCCCCTTTCTTTCCCTTTCTTTTGGGCTGCTGAGAGCCCTTTTGGTTTGTCTGCACCTGCTGTACAGATTCAGTTGTAGAAGGGGAGGATGCAACACAAGTTGCTTCTACAGCAGTTTGTTTGACTGACAAGGCATGAACCTACTTTGTTAAGGCGTCAAATGCTACAGAATCGACTGAGCCCACTATGCCATTGACATGTGGTCTAGGTTTAGGCTTACCTAGGTCTATATTAGACCTTGGTGCATCAGGAATAATTTCGTACAACAGTCCAGACTGAGCATAAACTAAGTTGAGCTACAGAGTTCTCAAAATGGCCTCCTCCTCGGAAGACACCCCTGAAATGGCAACTTCCTTAGAAACATAAGGAAGAAGAGACTTAAGGTACCATTCTAACAAGAATGTTGGGGGAATGTAAGCCTTTATGAGCCTCTTCCCCCTCTGCCACTCCTGAATATGATTAGACAGATGAGTGGCCTTGTTTTGCCGAAATGTCGACAAAAGGTCTGTGCCGGCATCATACCGGACTGGAAGCTGAAAGGGGTTGAAGAATATAATGGAGAGATCCCGAAAGGTGCAAAAGGCGGTTGTGGGTAGTTCAATATACCACTTGGATGCAACACTCGTCAAGGTTCTTTGGAAGAGCCTCAACCTTATGGAATCATTGTTCAGTGAGTTGGAGGAACACCATAGATGAAAGGTTGTTACATGGTCGCCAGGGTCCTCACCAGTCTTACCTTCAAACTTTGGTATGTCCGAGGGCAATTTGGTGGGAACGGGTGGCCATGCAGCATCATGGTGCACGAGGTCGTTCGTAAGATTTGAAAGGTCTGGCAAGTTTAAATTTTCCATAAACGGTAAACATGGTTGAGCCGATGGCATCTGGTAAACAGGAACCTGGTATTGGGGACCTGTGATGAACCTGCAATAATTAATTAATGCAAATACACGAGATATTAGAAATAACAAAACTCAGAATCACTTTTATATTGATCGCAGGTCACTTCGAGGGGGCAACCTCCTTTGAGCAAGCTCAATACAATTAACTTCATGGTGCCTTCATAGGACTCAACACACACTTATATACTAAGTCTAGGCGCCAATACTATGAGTCAAAACCATGGGCCAATACAAACTATGGATCAACAAAACTATGAGCGACTTACAAAGCATATGCGCCAACAACAATAACACAAACTATGGATCAACAAATACTATAGGATGACTTACAAAGCATATGCATCCAACAACAATATACTAATAAAGTAAATACATGGGTTCCTAACATCCCCTCTCCCTTAGAAAAAGCTTTGTCCTCAAAGCTTTAGATGTGGAAATTGATGCAGAATCTGAAGGAGTGGATCCCCTATAGCATCCTCGGGTTGCATTCCGGGCCACTGGCACCTTGCATGGAAGGATGTAGATGAAGAAGAACCATATCAGCGGCGTGAAAAGCGCACGCAGAACGGTGCTGATTGGCTTGTTGTTTCAGTCGAATTCTTTCCATGTGAAGATTGTCCTGCAGAATGAGAAGAAGTTGATCGTGGTTTCGAAGAATTGAGTCAATTGCCTGAACTGGAGAGCTACTAAAGGTGTATGGAAGAAGAACTGGTGGTGCTTGTCCAGAGACTGCTTCATATGGTGTCCTTTTAGATGTGGTACTATACCACTGGAGCGCTTCTAGGAAATCCATAGAAATAGTTGTCCAAATCTGTGGAGGGATGGGCAAGGGTTCGAGCAGTCCCGAAAGGAGTGTCGTTTCACCCTTGTTGACTTGGAAAGTATCATAGTCAACCACCATTAGTTGAATTATCATTTTGAGTCCCTGCCAAAAGAAGTTACATTTTTCCTGGTCATACGTTTTGAGGAACCCAAAGTGCCCTACTGATGAAGAAGCATGTAGTTCATAGAAGAGATAGCCTCGTTGAACAAATTACAACCAACTCGGAACAGGAAGAGAAATAGCTGTAAGAGAAACTGGGTCATCAAATGTGCAAGGAGGAGCATCTGCCACAATATTGTCCTTACCCTTCTGGTAAGTGGTCGCATAGTCATAACCCATGAGTTGGATAACCCATTTCAGGTGTGCTGGGGAGGAGACCCGTTGTTCCAGGAAAGTTTCCAGACTCTGGAGATCAGTCTTGATGCAGAAATAATTCCCCAATAGGGATGGCTGCCACTTCTGTATTGCATGCAAAATAGCCATCATGTCCTGCTAAGATGTAGATGCAACTAAATGCTTACCGGAAAGGTCTCGTGAAGGCGGCAAGCCCACTGGTGCAACAAAGACACCTGCATATCTATCCAAGGAAGTAGTGGAGACCATTGGTGGGTGCATCTGAAGGGAATGGAGATGAGCAATGACACCATGTGAATTCTTCTTAAGGATCTTTTCTAGGCGATGTGAACTGATGATGCGGAGAGACCCTGGTTGTAAGCCCATAAATTTGTGTTGTGTCCCATTGACTGAAAACTGCATCCAAAGTTCAACAAAATCCCATAAGATGGTGCCAAGTGTGCGTAACCATTGAACTCCCAAAACCACATCACATCCACCTAAGGACAAGGCAAACATTTAAGAGCGTAGGTTATAATCTTCCATAGAGATACGCACATTGTGACACTTCCCCTTGCAAGGTAAGGTGCTCCCATTGGCAACCATGACTTTAAAGTTGGAGCAAGGATGGACAAAACAATCATCCTGTTTGGCAATCCGAGAGTCAATGAAGTTATGAGTGCTAGCAGATTCAATGAGTATGGTAAGAGGGAGCTTCTTGAAGTATCCCCTGACCCGCATTGTTTGTGGGGTGGTGACGCCGGTTACAGCATGGAGAGAGATATCAGGTGGGTCATCCTGAGATGGGGTGTCAACAGGAGGTTGTTGAATGTCGACCTGTTCATCTACTGTATCTGGAGCTTCTTCACCAAGTTCTGAGGCAGGTGGAGAATCCACATCCAAGAGATAGAGCTTTTGTTGAACACATCTATGTCCCCAAGTGAGTTTCTCATCACAATTATAACAAAGCCCTTTTTCTCGGCATGCCTGCATCTCTGTTTCAGACAAATGCTTGATAGGAGTTGGTTGAGGAGTAGGCGTGATGGGAGGTCGTTGGGAACCCATATTTATGAAGGGAACAAAGGTGGGTTTGGAATGTTGTTGAGCTACGATCTTGTCCTCTGCCAACTTAGCCAACCCTAGGACTTCCATCATTGTGTTGGGACAAAACATTTTGACCTCTGAGCGGATTTCATCCTTGAGACCACTGATAAAACAATTCCTGTAGAATTCATCAGACAATCCTTCTGTGTGATTGGCCAATTTCTCAAATTTTGTCTGATACTCTCTCATTGTACCAATTTGGTGAAGTTTAGTGAGTGCTCCTGTGAATTCATCAAAAGCACTAGGACCAAATCGTGGCAAAAGGAGTTGGCAAAAATCTGTCCAGTTTGGCTCGGGATGAGCTTTGATGTACCAACAGTACCATTGAAGGGCTTCCTATTCCAAATGAAAGGATGCAAGTGGAACCTTCTGGACATCAAAAGTATTATGCAGACTGAAATATTGTTCTGCTCGGTATATCCATCAAGTCGGATCAGTACCATTGAAGCGAGGAAAATCAAGCTTCGGCCCACGAAAATTATTGGAAGAAGAGAACCCGATGGCTGCAAAAGATTCTGGCTGTCAGTTATTGTTCATGGCTGAATGCTGAAGATGGAGGCTGAGAAATTTTTCATCCAGATCTTGGATTTTGGTTTGGATGGTTGCAAGTGCTCCCATTGGCAACCATGACTTTAAAGTTGGAGCAAGGATGGACAAAACAATCATCCTTTTTGGCAATCCGAGAGTCAATGAAGTTATGAGTGCTAGCAGATTCAATGAGTATGGTAAGAGGGAGCTTCTTGAAGTATCCCCTGACCCGCATTGTTTGTGGGGTGGTGACGCCGGTTACAGCATGGAGAGAGATATCAGGTGGGTCATCCTGAGATGGGGTGTCAACAGGAGGTTGTTGAATGTCGACCTGTTCATCTACTGTATCTGGAGCTTCTTCACCAAGTTCTGAGGCAGGTGGAGAATCCACATCCAAGAGATAGAGCTTTTGTTGAACACATCTATGTCCCCAAGTGAATTTCTCATCACAATTATAACAAAGCCCTTTTTCTCGGCATGCCTGCATCTCTGTTTTAGACAAATGCTTGATAGGAGTTGGTTGAGGAGTAGGCGTGATGGGAGGTCGTTGGGAACCCATATTTATGAAGGGAACAAAGGTGGGTTTGGAATGTTGTTGAGCTACGATCTTGTCCTCTGCCAACTTAGCCAACCCTAGGACTTCCATCATTGTGCTGGGACAAAACATTTTGACCTCTGAGCGGATTTCATCCTTGAGACCACTGATAAAACAATTCCTGTAGAATTCATCAGACAATCCTTCTGTGTGATTGGCCAATTTCTCAAATTTTGTCTGATACTCTCTCATTGTACCAATTTGGTGAAGTTTAGTGAGTGCTCCTGTGAAGTCATCAAAAGCACTAGGACCAAATCGTGGCAAAAGGAGTTGGCAAAAATCTGTCCAGTTTGGCTCGGGATGAGTTTTGATGTACCAACAGTACCATTGAAGGGCTTCCTATTCCAAATGAAAGGATGCAAGTGGAACTTTCTGGACATCAAAAGTATTATGCAGACTGAAATATTGTTCTGCTCGGTATATCCATCAAGTCGGATCAGTACCATTGAAGCGAGGAAAATCAAGCTTCGGCCCACGAAAATTATTGGAAGAAGAGAACCCGATGGCTGCAAAAGATTCTGGCTGTCAGTTATTGTTCATGGCTGAATGCTGAAGATGGAGGCTGAGAAATTTTTCATCCAGATCTTGGATTTTGGTTTGGATGGTTGCAAGTGCTTCCTCCATGGTGTGTGCTCCTGCACGGGTGACAACCATAACCAGGGTTTTTTTTTTTTTTTTGGAATGGGTAGAAAAACACAAACAGAAGTTGATTTAGTAAAGGGAAATTTGGATTAGGGAAAAAATCTAATGGGTAATTGGGGTTTGACTAGATTTTGGACACTGTCGAAAGGACAGGAAATCAAAAAAGGGGGATTTCAGAAGTGGGGTGAAAGAATGAGAAAATTTGGCAGATAGGGACAAAGGTGCAGAATTAGAAAAGGAACTTTGTGGTAAAATTTGAAGGCGATCGGGTGAAAATCGAAGAAGTTATGGCAAACCCTAAAAATAGAAAAATGTGAGATTTAGGGTATTGGGAAGTGGAATGTGGGATAGGGTCCTCAGGGATAAAATATGCAAAATGGGATTGCAGGGGTGTCAGAGAAGTTTCAAGGGAAACAGAGTTAAAACAAGGGAGATATGGATCTGCAACAGCACGGAAGGGATCGGCAATAGATGGATCTGAAACGACACCGAATGGATCGAAAACGAATGGATTTGGAACGGCTTTCATAATAGATCAAGAATGGATTTCAGAATGGATATGAAACGGCTCGGAATGGATCTGAAACAACACGGAAGTGATCGGCAACGGTTCAGCTGAAAATAGATATGGACCCCAGGTATGTTCGGCTTCCTAACAGTTTAGGTGTTTCACTCGGCCACCAATGTTGTTTGACGGATTTAATATTGGGGCAGTACCCCTCACTCCACGGCTCAGGTAAAACTGATAACCGCTTTGCCACAAACGACAACTCTTGGTTTACCTCACGGGTGGGAACTAGTCAATCAGGTAGGGGTTGTTGCCCTTTTCGTTGGCAGGTCCTCTCAATGGGCTAGCTACTTTGGGGTTCCTGTGGTACTCCTCACAATGAGTTTTAGGGCTTATGCCCAAGTACTTCCCACAGTTAAGTAGATAGGGATTATTCTCAGATCCGAACTTGCAACATATATGAAAAAAAAAATGGCAGAAATTTCACCCAACGAGCCCAAGAAAGTGCTCTGATACCAGATGTGATGAGCCTGCAATAATTAATTAATGCAAATACACGAGATATCAGAAATAACATAACTCAGAATCACTTTTATATTGATTGCAGGACACTTCGAGGGGGCAACCTCCTTTAAGCAAGCTTAATACAATTAACTTCATGGTGCCTTCATAGGCCTCAACACACACTTATATACTAAGTCTAGGCTCCAATACTATGAGTCAAAACCATGGGCCAATACAAACTATGGATCAACAAAACTATGGGCGACTTACAAAGCATATGCGCCAACAACAATAACACAAACTATGGATCAAAAAATACTATGGGACGACTTACAAAGCATATGCGTCCAACAACAATATACTAACAAAGTAAAGACATGGGTTCCTAACAGGACCACCCATGGCCTGGTTCGTGTACTGTTGGTTGGGGTTGCCCCCAGCCACCGGTTGTGAAATGAAAAGATTGAAATTGTTCCATTCGAAAGTAGTTAAATCCTTGGGCAGCAGTCCATTGTTTCTGGGGGTTAACCCCACTGAACTGAGGGTTAATGATGTTTCCCCCTCCTCCAGCAAACAAAGAGAAGGGAACACTCCCTACAGGTATATTCGACGGATTAAAATTATAACCTTGATAGGGGTTGAAACCCGACATGGTAGTAGTGGATGGTGCCGTCATCGTACCCATGGCGGGCATGGATGGAGAAGGGCTGGATGCGACCACGGATGAAGAAGTAATGTTTTGAGTCACACCTTGCAATGATTGTGTAGCAGAAGACTGAGTAAAAATCACTGTTGGTACCGTCGATAGAGGTACATTGTTGGGTCCAAAAGTGGGCGTGGAGGTTGAGGAAGATTTCGGAGTTAATGAACTCGGCATGCCTAAAGTGCCAACATTGAAACTAAAGGAAGGGGTCGAGGTGGAATCATTCTGTGACAAACTCGATTGTGGAGTGTTTGAGAAAGAAAGATTAAGAATCCTTGAATCCATAGAAGTTGTGGGAGTTTTTGGAACTCCCTGCTCCTCTCCTAGGTTAAACATGGTATAACCCGATGTAAAAAGATAAGCACTAAACTCAGGCTGTTGGAAACCAATAGGAACCAGAAGTGGATCGTGAGGTCCTGTAAGCGGAGGGTTGAAAGGAGTACTAAACTCTGCAACAGCTAGATCCTCAACCTCGACAGTGTCCAAGACTTGTCGATCCGGTGTTCTAGGCTGTGGTTCTCCATGAACCTCTGTCTCGCCCATAAGTTCAAAAGAACCATGGGAATCAGTTCTCCTACGTCGTGGTGGAGGTGGAGGCTCCACTATAAGTGGGGGAAGGTTTTGCAACCTTCGAGACCGATGAAGATATTGGTCCTCGACAACTATAATAAAATAAAACTAAGTAAAAACCTAGTGGCCACTACAACTAAGGGGCAAACAACAAACCACTAAAAAATTTCCTAAGTAATCAAACCAATCAAACGGATAGCAAATAATCTCAGAAGCAAGTCTGGGATGATCAAGGCCTAGAACAGACATACAAAGCATCGATGGTCAGTTTCGTGGCGTCCACTGGAGGTCCGCTGGGTGCAAGCACTTGAATCACCAAACCGCTTTCCCGGGATTACTTCCAGAGGGTTACCTTCCACGCCTGTCCGAGGTGAAGTGGGAATAACCTCCCACTCTACCTATGTAGAATCCTAAAGGTTTGATACTAAGGCTACCATCAATACGAAATAACTTGGGGGGATAGTCGTCAGCCTAGTCGAAACGCATGGGCAGGGTAGCAAAGTCCTAAATCCGAAAGGATCCCTATACGCGAATCGAATATGGTTTATGGTCAAAAGGAAAGTGAGGGGATATCCTCAGCAATTCCAGTCTCCCACAGCCTCGTGCTTAGCTCTGGTTTAAGTAGAGTTTCCCAGGACTATTTGATATAGATGGGTTTACCTAAATGAAAGTATTACTACGATTTTTGAGTAATGAAGCCAGTTCTGAGCAGTTTAAGGTGATTTAAGCTCAAAAATCTAGCCTAAGCTAGTTGATGTCGTGTATTCCTAAAAAGAAAATGTTGCTAATAAATTTTATTAATAATTTCTTTTTAAGGGTTACTTGTTACTCAAAGGTTGTAGTGTGGTATGTGGAATGATCTGTTATGAAAGTAAAGTACTTGAAAAAAACAATGCTTTCAAATTCACAAAATTTTCTCTTTTCATTTACAATTCTTTCAAAAACTTGAAACCTAAGCAATCCTAAAACAAAATCCTTTTGTATTTTCTTTTTTGAATATTTCAAAGCAAATAAGCTACCTCGAAATAAAGCAAGATCTTACTACTGAGCTATTGAAACAATTTTTTGTCTTTTTCTGATAACTATAAAAGAAAGAGAACTTTGTACAAAAGCAAGCAAGATCTAACTATAAAACGTGTGCAAGGAAAACATATAAATGGCTCAAAGCAAACGACTCGAAAGAATCGATGTAGACTTGACCTACCATGATTTTGCAAAAGAAAAACTTGAGGCTTGGAAACAAAGTGAAAAGAAAATAGGGAAAAGAGACACTTGTGACGGAAAGGCAAACTTAAATAGGTTTCTCCTAAGTATCAAAACCCTAAACAAACACTAAGCCAATCAAAAAGTAAGCAAGCAAACCAAGAATGACTTAAACAACACACGGACTCAATGGCAAGAAGACTAGGAGGTTTTGACTCACTTGAAATAAAACTGATAGAACAAATCAACAAGTGGATGAACCAAGCAACCTTTCAGATGAAAACCTAAGGACTCAAACTTGATAGTCAAACCCTAAAAAAGGATGAGACCAAGTGAAAGCATGCTAAACGTTGCAACAGACAACAAACAATCAAAGTGCAGGTTTATAAGACTGCAACAACAATTAGGGTGAAGAGATGCAGCTATGTCAAAAAAGAATAGCGCACGAACTTCGAGAAAGGGCTTATAAGCAACAAAGACACTTAACAAGGGATCAAGCAAGAAAAAACAAGCTCAAAGAGATTGGAGAGGCTTGCAAGACTCAACAAAGGCATATGAGGTCTCAGGGGTCAATGAAGACAGCAAAGCAATAGGCTGGAATAGCAACCAAAGCTTAAAAAACAAACCCTAATAGCAAAATAGGCCACTACAGGAACATACACCACTGTGCAGTGTTACAACCAGCGTACACCAGGACAGGTATGCTACTGTGTAGTGCAAGGAGGGGCGTACATCAGCCAACAAATGCTCCTATGTGTAGGGAAGACCAGCGTACATGCCTCAAAAGGGCATAAACAGGCTTTGCAAACCAAAAAATGAGTTGATTCAAGCAAACAGGAAAGATAACACAGACCTACAGGGTCTCTCAGACAATCAAAAATAGAGAAAAGGGCTGGAAGAAAACCAAAATTAAGTCTCCTAGAGCAGAATAACTAAGCGGTTACTCCCCATTGGAGTCGCCAGTCTGTTGTTCGGGATTTCTACCCTATAGTGAGGAGATGGACACTACCAACTGGGCGGGGTTGACAAGTAAACTCATTGATTATACTGCATTTGGCTACTACAAAAGAAATAGATTGAGATTGAAGGACTGTAACATCCCGATAATTTCATAAAAATTTAAAATATTTAAAACAACATTAAATGTTATCATTTCTATTGTGGAAGTAATAAATGCTTAAGAAGGTAGCAATGATTAGTTAAACCATTAAGCAAAGACAAATTAATTAATTAATATTTTTAGCTAAAGACATTTAAATATTTCGACACATCATAATTCTTTTAACACACTTACAACACTGAAAAGTGTTAACTGTAATTCCTAAGTAATGAGATCAGTAGTTCTAAATGTGAATATAAGTTGTGCACTTTTTGTACTAAAGTGAAAATTTGAAGGAATGCTCACAGTTTGCTTCTTTGATGTCAAAGGGGTCCTGCGAGGTACCCTGGGTTTTACTTAGCTATGTTTAGCTAAGGCATTTGAATTCTATTTTCCCATGTGCAGAAAAACAGGTAAGAATTCCTACGACAACAAGAAATTAGAGTACACAATTCTTTCAAGAGTAACGTCATTGTATTGTGATAATTTCTAAGTATTTCTATGCAAAACAAGTTTGCTGGAGGTATGGATATTTTGGTTCCTATTCTTATTTTCAAGGTGGATTACAACGTTCCAAAGTACTGAAATCACGTCGTCAAATGTGTTTACATTGCTATTATTATAAATATCAAAACAATGTTACAATTGTCCATTTATAATTCTATTTGAAATCTCGAGGAAAAGTGTTTATACTAATTTCAAATGAAACTATTAGAATATATTTTTGTATCCACAGGACTTTAGAATATTCCTCAGTCTCATATTTATCAATGATTTTAAAATGCATGGCTAAAGCATGAAACCAAATAGACTTTTCCCTAAGGTCTAAACACCTACTATAGAGATGATATAATGTGGCATATGGTAATTAGGCAAATATATATTCAAAAATTATGTATGTTAACTAATGTTATGTTACTATTGGATTTCAATACAATATCACGATGTATCACTAAAATGGAAATATAATGAGACATAAGAACTATGCATTCATATATCAATGATGTGTTACTATTATTATAATACCTAAACTGAAAAGAATTGCAAACTATAAACTTCGAATTCCATACATTAGAATGTTATGAAATATTTAAACGTAAAGACATTAAAGTACAATGCCTATATGGTAGCGATTATACATATTAACGATGCAATGTTTACACTATGCAAAAGTGCATAAGCTAATGTATTGATAATGGATGGTACAGGAATTAAATTCATTACAAACAAAAGCTGGCAGGTTTAAAGTATCGAGACTGGGTCATTTATGCTTCTATCTAATTCTTTGGTGGATTGTCGTGTTGGATAACCATGTAATGGTTTTCATGTGATAGAAAGTGTCAAAGCCTATCAGTTGTGCGAAGTGGATACTTATGTGGATGTTCTTTATGTAACCGAGTTACCATACTATGTTGAGTTGT
Source organism: Larix kaempferi (assembly GCA_027924585.1). Lineage (NCBI taxonomy): Eukaryota > Viridiplantae > Streptophyta > Pinopsida > Pinales > Pinaceae > Larix > Larix kaempferi. The sequence goes on from BSBM01000104.1 coordinate 4,977,210, forward strand.
GTCTTGATATGACTCATATCAGTTGAGTTGGCGACTTGGTAGATTAACAATCAATGTGGTATTGATTGCCATTATTCCTTGAAATTCAAAGTGCCGGTTGGAAACTCTACCACCGTTGATCTTCTCAAGATCTAGGGTTGACAAAGAAACCCTATTTTTGCGTGGGTAAGTAATGAAAATTGTTCTTACTGTCATTCATTTTTGCGTTAGTGGTAAGGTAGCAAGGGCCGACAGTCTTGCTACAATGTAGGGTTTGAAGTTTTTGTTGTTGGGAGGTTTCGAACCTCACACCTATGAGTGAAGTTCTTAAAGATTACAGGATAGTGAACCTGGTGACGAAGAGCCACGATTCAACCACTGTAAGAATGGGGAGGTTCCTTTGTTAGTTGATGGAGTGTGATTTGGTTTTGGTTGTGGAGCCAGATATTCCAGTCTCATAGATGATGATTCAGCCGTGTCCATACCCCAGTTTTGGTTATTATCCCGACCCGACGCTCAGGGGGTTCACGGGGGGGTAGACCCCCCCACCCCCCCTGGCTGGGGGGCACGGGGGATAGCACCCCCGAAAGAGGGGGTTTGGGGGAAACGCCCCCAAATTATGGGGGTTTGGGGGTAGAGCCCCTGAGAAAAAATTTTGGGGTTGTTTTCGCCAGCTGTTTTGTGGGCCCATGGTTTTGGGTATCTCGTGGTATTTTTCCCATTGTATTTTCCCTATAAAAGAAAGACATTGTAATAAGGCTAGGGTTGATGTATTAGGATTTATGCATTGTAAATATCTTTAAGATCAAGAGAGAGATTGTGAGACAGTGAAGAGGAAGTGCAGCGGCTGTGCTGTAGGTTGTATCCATTCACCTTGCTGGACGGTAATAATAATAAGGACTGGCAAATTCAGTGTGGACGTAGCCCAAGTTGGGGTGAACCATGATATATCTGTGTCTCTCTTGTAATGTGTGTGTGATTATATTTTCATTTCTATTTATTGTTATTGCTTTGAGATCCTATTTTTCTAACAATTGGTATCAGAGCCAAATGTCTATTTGGCAGATAAACCTGCAGGAAGCTAGGGTTTCTGGTTCGAGTGGGCGCAATGGAAGAAGAAGGAAAGTTTAAGGTCGAGAAGTTTAACGGCCAAAACTTCTAGTTATGGAAGATGCAAACGGAGAATTATCTATACCAGAAGGATCTATTCCTACCATTGGGAGGAAGAGCAAAGCCATGAAGGACGAAGAATGGGAGGTTCTTGACAGAAAGACTCTGGGAACGATACAGCTGAGCTTGGCTTCATCGGTGGCTTTCAATATCTCAAAAGAAACGACAACGGAGGGTTTGATGAGCGCACTGGGTAAGTTGTATGAAAAACCCTCGGCCTCCAGCAAGGTATTTCTAATGAAGCGTTTATTTAATATGAAAATGTCTGAAGGTGGATCTGTTACTGATCATTTAAATGAGTTTAATACAGTTACAAATCAGCTAAGTTATGTAAGTGTGAACTTTGATGATGAGGTTAGGGCTCTTCTAATCTTGTGTTCATTGCCAAAAAGCTGGAATAGCTTGGTCATGGCTGTAATTAACTCTGTCTCTGGTTCAAACACCTTGAAATTTGATGATGTTATTGGTGTTATTCTTAGCGAGGAAATGCGAAGAAAAAGCATAGATGAGACATCAGGTAATGCGCTGACCATGGAGAGCAGGGGAAGACAAAAGGAGAGAGGAAAGAGCCAAGGTAATCGTGGCAAGTCTAAAATGGGCAGATCCAAGTCCAAATTGGGAAAAATAGAGTGCTGGAATTGTGGAAAGAAAGGACATATGTGTTACAAGATGCTTTGATTCTTGCATTAGATAATACTAGTGATTATTAAGTAGTAGATTTAGGAGCTTCATGTCATGCTACACCCCATAGGAAATACTTTCATGAGTATGTTCCTGGCGATTTTGGACATGTTTTATTGGGTGATGATGAGCCATGTAAAATTGTTGGAATGGGTAAGGTATCGATAAAAGTTAAGAATGGAACTGACTGGCTGTTGAAAGATGTTAGGCATATTCCTGCTATGAAAAGAAATCTAATCTCAACAAGGCAGTTGGGAGATGGAGGCTGTCTATCTACATTTGGAGAGAAGTGGTGGAAGATCACTAAAGGATCAATGGTGATAGCAAAAGGAGACAGGATAGGTACGTTGTATTTATGTCCTCATAATACTGACCATTCTATCTCTTTAACTTCCACAGGAACAGATACAACATTATGGCATCATAGGCTTGGCCACATGAGTGAGAAGGGGATGCAGATTGTCCACTCAAGGAAGTTGCTGCCAGATTTGAAGCAGGTAAGTTTGGAATTATGTGAAAACTGTGTTTGTGGAAAACAGAAGAGAGTCAGATTTCTTAGGGTTGGGAAATAGAAGAAGAATGAAAATTTAGAGCTAGTGCATACAGATGTATGGGGACCAACTCAGGTACAATCTCCTGGTGGCTCTCATTATTATGTTACATTTATTGATGATGCAACTAGGAAAACTTGGGTTTATTGCATTAGACATAAATATGATGTGTTTGATGCTTTTAAGAAGTGGAAAGATTTGGTTGAGAATGAGACAGGGAAAAGGTTGAAGTGTCTTAGATCTGATAATGGAGGTGAGTACTACGGCAAGGAGTTTGATAGTTATTGTTCATACCATGGGATTCGTAGAGAGAAGACAGTCCCAGGAACACCACAAGAAAATGGTGTGTCAGAAAGGATGAACAGAACGATCATGGAGCATGAAAGGTGTATGAGACTGCATGCAGGGTTGCCCTTACAGTTTTGGGCATATGTTGTAAATGCTGTTGTTTATTTAATAAACAGAGGACCTTCAAGTGCTTTGGATGGTGGTATTCTAGAGGAGGCATGGACAGATAAAAAGGTAAACTACTAATTTATGAGAACGTTTGGTTGTGAAGCATTTGTCCATATTGATAAAAAAAATAGAACAAATCTTGAAGTTAAATCCAAGAAATGTACCTTTATTGGATATGGGGTTGATGAATTTGGTTATCGCTTATGGGATTATGAAAATAACAAAATCATCAGGAAGAGAGATGTGATATTCAATGAAAAGTTCATGTATAAAGATCAGTTGCAGGGAAAGAAATAGGAAAAGGAAACCACAGAGTACACAATACTTGATGAAATTCAAGAAAATGAAGTTCCAAAGGTGCCAAAAAATCAAGAACAACAGCAAGTACCTGAAACTCCCGCAACTACAAGAATATCTACCAGGTTAAGTAGACTACTTGAATGATACTCTCCTTCAATGTATTATTTGTTGATGACTGATGCTGGTGAACCAGAATGTTCTGAAGAAGCAATGCAGGTGGAAACTAGAAAGAAGTGGGAGCAAGGCATGAATGAGGAGATGGACTCATTGGTAGGAAACCAGACTTGGGATTTGGTTCAGTTGCTTGCTGGTAAAAGAGCATTGCAGAACAAATGGATTTATAGGTTGAAGGAAGAAGAAGGAGGCAAGAAGCAGTACAAGGCCAGACTTGTTGTAAAGGGGTTTGCACATAAGAAAGGTATAGATTTTGATGAAATATTTTCTCCTGTTGTTAAGATGACTTCAATTAGGACTATTTTAAGTCTAGTGGCGGTAGAAGATTTGCATCTTGAATAGTTAGATGTAAGAAAAACCTTTCTCCATGGGGATTTGGAGGAAGAGATATATATGCAGTAGCCACAAGGGTATGAGGTCAAAGGTAAGGAGAACTTGGTATGCAGGTTGAAAAAGAGTTTGTATGGCTTGAAGCAAGCTCCAAGGCAGTGGCATTTAAAATTTGATAGGTTTATGACAGAACAAGGTTATAGTAGATGTCATTCTTACCACTGTGTTTATTTCAAGAAGCTAGACAATGAAAGATATATTATCTTGTTATTGTATGTGGATGACATGCTTGTTGCAGGGTCTGACATGCAAGATATAAATTTACTCAAAAGGAAGCTAGCTAATTCATTTGCGATGAAGGATTTGGGTGCTGCAAAGCAAATCCTTGGTATGAGAATAACGAGAGACAGGAAAAATCGCAAATTGACATTGTCTCAGAGTGAGTACATACAAAAGGTGTTGGAGAGGTTCAGAATGCAGAATGCAAAACCAGTTAGTACACCTTTGGCTAGCCATTTCAGTCTAAGTGAGGAAATGTGTCCCAAGACATAGAAAGAGATAGATCACATGTCCAAGATTCCCTATCAATCAGTAGTTGGCAGCTTGATATATGCCATGGTGTGCACAAGAACAGATATTGCACATGCAGTGGGAGTTGTGAGTAGATATATGAACAATCCACGTAAAGAACATTGGAGGGCAATACAATGGATTCTCGGGTATTTGAGAGGTACCACCACTCAGGAATTATGTTTTGGAGGTTCGGACACTATTCTACAGGTATATGTTGATGCAGATATGGCAGGTGATAAGGATAGTAGGAGGAGCACCACAGGATATGTGTTTACTGTAGGTGGAACAACAGTAAGTTGGATTTCGAGACTGCAGAAGGTTGTTGCACTTTCAACAACAGAAGTAGAGTATGTTGTTGTTACAGAGGCTAGTAAAGAGATGATTTATTTGCAGAGGTTTATGGAGGAAGTGGGTAAGAAGCGGAAGCATAGCAAGTTGTATAGTGACAGCTAAAGTGCCATTCATATTGCAAAAGAATTAAGCATTCCATTCGAGGACTAAACATATACAGCTCAAGTACCATTTCATACGCTCTATTATGGAAGATGAACTGTTGAAGCTAGAAAATATACATACTAGCCAGAATCCTGCAGACATGTTCACAAAGGTAGTGACCAGAGAGAAACTGAGTTCTTGCTCGGTTTCAGTTGGAATTCTAGCATGAAGGTGAAGAGGGGAAAGTTTCCAATCCAAAGTCCAGCAAGTACAACAGCGGTGGATTTTTTGTGATCAGTCTCCAAGTGGGAGATTGTTGGTTGTGGAGCCAGATCTTCCAATCTCATAGATGATGATTCAGCCATGTCCATACCCCAGGTTTGGTTATGATCCCGGCCCGACGCTCAGGGGGTTCGTGGGGGGGGGGTCGACACCCCCCTCCAACTGGGGGGCGTGGGGTCCAGCGGGCCCCAGTCAGGGGTTTGGTGGCAATGCCCCCCAAAAAGGGGGTTTGGGGGTAGAGCCCCCGAGAAAAAATTTTAGGGCTTTTTTCGCCAGCTGTTTTGCGGGCCCATGGTTTTGGGTATTCCGTTGTATTTTTCCCATTGTATTTTCCTTATAAACAAAAGACATTGTAATATGGCTAGGGTTGATGTATTAGGTTTTATGCATTGTAAAGATCTCTAAGATCATGAGAGAGACTGTGAGACAGTGAAGAGGAAGTGCAGCGGCTGTGCTGCAGGTTGTATCCCTTTACCTTGCTGGATGGTAATAATAATAAGGACTGGAAAATTCAGTGTGGACATAGCCCAAGTTGGGGTGAACCATGATATCTCTGTGTCTCTCTTGTAATGTGTGTGTGATTATATTTTCATTTCTGTTTATTGTTATTGCTCTGCGATCCTGTTTTTCTAACATTTGGAACTAGAGTTCGATTCTTCCTGTTATAAAATTTGTTCTTGAGTTCGCAACTCGTAAATGCTGCAAGTACTAAGGCTCATCTTCTTACTAGTGTGAAGTGTCGAACCCCAGGAGTTTCGTTGTTAGGGTAAGCTTTTCGATGAAAAAAGTAGTGTTTTTAAGTTAAATGATACTTGAATTTTCTTTGTTTTTAACCCGTTGAAATTTTAACTGGCAGGTTAAATTCGTTGGAGGTTTGCTATATTCAAAATCGGGTTGAGGATGCTGCAACACCCTCCTGGTAAGCCTTGGTGGTTCATAAAACCCTCGTAGGTACCTTTGGCATGGTGAAAACAAAATGACGAGAGTTGAAAAACAATCCTTATTTGGAGTGATGGTCGTCTTTAAGTTTTTGTTTTGAACAAAGTTGTAAAGAGGATAAGCTCTCAGTTTTGATGTTGAAAACAACTCAGTGATGAGTTAGGTTAAGTTGTAGGAAAAGATAATGTATAGGTTAGGTTTTGCTTTGTTTTAACGAGGCTTCAATTCTGCGTTGTGTAATGTATCTCTTTTGTCATGGCATTCTGGCCATAGTACAGCTTTGTCATCTTTGAAAGAATGGTTGTTAGTTATAAGACTTGAGATGAGACATGGTTTTGAGATGAACTTAGAAATGTATTTCGGTGTGTAAGGAATCTATCTTGGGTTTGATCCTGGAATTATATGAATGTCAAAATTGATCAAAGAAATAAAAAACTTCACTTTCAGTTTGAAAAGATGATAGGAAACGAAATACTAGAAACCTTAGATTTTATGAAATGAATATATTTATTTTTACAGCTGTTAAGAGAAAATCCATAGAGAAAGAAAATACGATGCTTAAAAACAGAGTTAAGGTTTGTAATGTATTAGTTTTTGAGACTATTCTAAAAACAAATGATATATGAAATCAAAACAGGAAAACTCATGCAGAATTTAAGTATGTATGAAGTTCAAAAAACTATAAGTTCATTAATTCTTGCAACTGTGAAAAGTACTTTGGAAATACTATTACTTGGGAGACATGATATGTATGATTTTAATTGCATTTGTTTGCTATCTTAATTGAATAGAAATAGGAGGAAAATACATGACTGTACAGAAATTAAACTAGATATATTTTTTTATGAGATAGCAACAGAATCCTATAACATTGTCTATGCTTATACATTAAATTCTTACTCTGTTTAGATATAGGTCAGAATGGAAAACAAATCACTTACTATAATTATTTATCGAATCAAATGGCAATCTGCCTATCTCTCATATATTATTTAATTTGCTTCTCTATACTAGAGTACGATGCAAATAACAACATGTGGAAAAATATAGCGTTGATTTTCCAATTAGATTTATAACAAGGCTTATCATTCAGACTTAAATAAAAATCAGAAATAAATACATTTACAAAACAGAGTTTGATGATTTCACTAAACAGAATTATTAAAATGTAAACAAAATAGGAAACAACAAAACTTGGTTAATCTGTAGGGAAACAAACAGCCCAAGGATCCTGTTCCACCCAACCAATTCCTGAAGACAGCCAAGTTACTTGCCTTAGGACCCCCGAGCCTGTTCACTGAACCACCAGGAGGAAGAAACTTAGAAGCTTAGGATCTCAACTTGCGGTAGTAATAGTTATCTAATATTAAATACTTAGCAGTCAAAGGGACCTACACCAGCACCTCTGGTTCTCCTTTTCAAAATAATTTGCAGACTTACAATGCACTCACATAGCCTCCCTATTCGAATCTCTCATTCATCACCTGATGCACATGAGGAATATTTCTGCAGAAAATATTGTGTAAGAGCTGCCTGCTCAATTCGAATTTTCCTTATGTAGGATGCCTAGGCCTTTTCAGTTGTTAATTGGTCATTAAATGAGCTGCATTCTCACTCCCTCCACCTGGGGAATAATGCCACATTTGTAGGGGTAGTTGTCCCATAACCAACAACTAGTGGTGAAGTGCAATTGCTTCCATCTGTCCCATGCCTTCTAACGGCTTCCATTCCTCTTAGTGGGTCAGTGAACACTCATTTAATAGTTCCCTTGGGTGTTTGTCTCCTACTTTAATTTATTAAATAATAATAATTTAGTAATTACATTCATCCTTGACCAAACTTGGTCATAATTACAAAACTTTGTAATTAAAATTTAACATAAAGTATTTTGCCAATAAAATAATAATTTAAGAAATTGGGTAGGTGACATACACCCCCCCTTAAGTCTCAACATCGTCCTCGATGTTGGTCAATCACTCTCTGAGTGTTCCTGAAACAGAGTTGGATATGCTACCTGCATACTACTCTCCAACTCTCAGTTTGCCTCTTCTGGGCTAAGGTGCTTCCATTTCACCTTCACTTGCCCAATGGTGCGATTTTGGAGCAGAGTTTCCCTCCTTTCAAGGATACAGTCCAGTTCCACCTGAAAATCTCCATCTTTTCCCACCTGTACATCATTCCAGTTTACAACATAAGTAGCATCGTGTACATACTTCTTTAAAAATGATATATGAAAAATATTATATATTTTTAAATTTAGTGGTAAGGCCAGTTGGTATGCCACTGGTCCAACCTTGGACAATATTTCGAAAGGACCACAATACCTGGGTGCCAACTTGGCACAGCTTCCCAATTTCAATAAACTATTTTTTGGTCTTACCTTGAGGAAAACATGTTCACCAACCTGGAACTCTTTATGAGTCCTTTTTAAATCTACTTGACTCTTTTTCCTATCTTGGGAAGCTTTTAAATTTCCTTGTACCTGTTTCACAATTAGTTCTAACTCCTGCAATAATTTAGGTCCTAAAACAACTCTATTTACTGGGTCATTCCAAGAAACAGGTGTATCACATTTCCTACCATAAATAATTTCAAATGGGCTAAGTCTAGATGATGCATGATAATGGTTATTATATGCAAATTCTGCTAAGTGTAAGTAGTCTTCCCACTTACCAGGCTGATCCTTAACATACATTCTCAGTAAGTCTTCTAAAAATTGATTCACCCTTTCTGTCTGTCCATCCATTTGTGGATGAAATGTTGTGTTGAAATTTAAGGTTGTATTCAACCCTTTAAACAAAGATCTCCAAAAGTTTCCAGTAAATTTAGAGTCACGATCTGAAATTATAACTTTTGGAATACCATGTAGTCAAAAAATCTGTTTCATGAAGATTTCTACAATGTTGGGAGCCTTATGAGTAGTCTTCACATGTATAAAGTGTGCTGCTTTGCTCAGTTTGTCTACTACAACCATGATAGAGTCATTTTGTTTCTGATTTTTGGGTAGTCCGGTAATAAAGTCTATGCTTATCACTTCCCATTTTGAACTTGGTATAGGTAATGGATGTAACAGTCCGGCAAGATGTTGGTGTTCAACTTTCACTTTTTGACAATCCAAACATTTAGCTATGTACTCAGTTACTTCATCTTTCATTTTGGGAAAATAGTATTCTTTCCTGAGCATAGTAATGGTCTTCTGATAACTTGGATGGCCAGAATAATGGCTTTTGTGCATCTCATTTAAAATTAGAATTTTTATTTCTGGTATGTTAGGTACATACAATCTGTTTTTGTATAGCAATAGTCCATTTTCCTTCATTCTGTAATCTGTCATAGAATTTTCAGAACTGTTGTTTGCTATCTTTTCCTTTAATTTTCTGTATTCTTCATCCGTTTCACTGCTTTCAAGGATCTAATTTTCTAAATCTGTTGAGTAAGTACTGATGGCTAAAATAAAATTTAGTTTTGCTTTACAACTCAATGCATCTGCAACCTTGTTCTCTTTTCCTTTAAAATGCTGAATTTCGAAATCATACTTACTTAAGAAAGTTAACCATCTATCTTGTTTAGCATTCAAATTTGTCTGATCTAATAAATATTTTAGACCCATATTGTCTATCAATAAGGTGAATTTTCTGCCAATAAGGTGGTGACACCACATTTTTAAAGCATGACTTACTACTAATAATTCTAAATCATAAGTAGAGTAATTCTTCTAATGTAATTTCAGCTTTCTTGATTTGTATGCCACTGCATGCCCTTGTTGTGTTAGGACTCCACCAAGTCTATCATTACAAGCATTTGTGCAAACTATGAAATCTTGATTAGGATCTGCTATCCTCAGAATAGGTGTTGTAGTCAACAATTCCTTTAACTTCTTAAAACTGTCAAAACATTTATGATCCCACACAAATTTCTTCCCTTTCTTCTGTAAGAAAGTTATGGGGTTTGCAATCTTTGAAAAACCCTCTTTAAATTTTTTGTAATATCCAGTAATACCCATAAATTATCTTACATCCGACACATCCTTAGGAACCGGCCAATCATTAATGTCTTTTATCTTGTCGGGGTCTACCGAGATTCCTTCTTTAGAAATTATGTGTCCTAAATACTGAATTTTGTCCCTGTGGAAGTCACACTTACTAAACTTAGCGTATAGTTGATGATCTCTCAGCACTTGTAAGATAATCCATAGATGTTCATCATGCTCTTCTTTGCTTCTAGAATACACTAAAATGTCATCTATAAACACAACTGCAAACTTATCTAAGTATTTGTGCAGAATATTGTTCATCAAACACATAGATATAGTCGGGGCATTAGTCAAGCCAAATGGCATGACAACGAACTCGTAATGTCCATATCGAGTTCTGAAAGCTGTCTTAAAAATATCTTCAGCCTTAATCCGCACTTGATGATATCCTGACCTTAGATCAATCTTTGAAAATATCGTTGCTCCACGCAACTGATCAAATAGATCGTCTATGCAGGGAAATGGATACTGATTCTTGATTGTCATCCTATTAAGATGGCAATAATCCATGCATAGTATTAGGGTCCCATCTTTCTTCTTAACAAATATAACAGGTGCTCCCCAAGGAGACACGCTGGGTCTTATATAATTCTTATCAATCAGTTCCTTCCACTATGATTTCAATTCGTTTAATTCCAGTATATTCATTCTGTATGGAGCTTTAGAATTTGGTACTGCTCCTCACTCGATAGTAAAAAAGAAATCTCTTTTAGGAGGTAATCATGTAATCTCCTCAGGAAATACATCCTTAAAATCCTTTAGGACAGGTATGTCTTCTAATTTCAGTTTGTCCTCTTTACAAATAAATTCATCATTTACTACATTTACGACAAATAACTGACATCCTTTCCTAACTGCCCTCTTAACTTGCATAGCTGAAATCTATCTAAGGGTTACCTTTCTTGGGATACCTTTTACTTCTACAGTTTTTCCTTCTTCATTTAAACATGTAAAATTTTTTTCATAACAGTTCAGAATGACATGATGGGTTTCTAACTAGTCCATTCTCATTATAATATCATATGATCCTAAAGGTAAAATATTCAACTTGATTTGTGTCTGTAACTGATTCATGGATAAAGCACAACTTTCTATAAAATCTGATACTTTCCTCTTTGTTCCAGTTGCTAGTCTAACTAACCAAGATTTACTAAACTTTTCTGTTTTCATTTTAAGACTTTCCACAATATCTGGTGATATATAACTTAAGCTAGCACCTGGGTCAATTAAAACAGTAACAGGATGATTTTGTAACATACATTCAATTTATACCATAGAGATTTGATGATCTGCTTGTCTGTTGTCGAGTGCTGCATTGATTCTGGGCATCTCCCTCGCCATGTCTCCAATAGTAGGTTCAGTCTGAATAGAGTGAATGTTGTTAGCTGTCCGCTTCCTCTTGGGACATTCAGATGCATAGTGAGGACCTTAACACTCAAAAAATTTGATAGGTTCCTTTTGTTCATTGGTCCTAGTATTAGGAGCATTTATGGGTGCTATAGAATTCTGCTTTTGATTGTTTTTGAAATTATTTCCCTGAAAATTCCGATTCTGAAATTTTTTCTTTTGGAACCTGGAATTCCCACTGAACGTGAAATTTTTCTTTTTCAGCTCAAAATTGTTGGGCTTATGACTTTTCCAGTTTGACATTCCTTCTCTTTTCCGATTAGTGTCATAACAGAAAACTGCCTTTCTCATAGCCTCTTCCAAAGTTTTTGGACCGTCATACTCGATTTTGTCCTTAATATTGAAAGGTAGACAGCTCAAGTATCTTTGAATCTTGTGTTTTTCTTCCACGAGATATGGAACGTATCTCAACAAGTTCAGAAATTTACTGTTCATTTCCTTCATGTTCATACTTCCTAGCTTTAAATCGTAGAATTCTTTGGATTTTTCTTCATAGTACTGTTCAGATAAAAACTTCTTCTTGAAGTATCGTTTAAAAGTACTCCAGTTTACATCTTTATCCTTGATACCCTTTACTCTTTTGATGTCCTGCCACCAAATATCCGCTTTTCCGGTCAAGTTATATATAGCCAATTTTTCTTTCAAGGATTCTGAATATTTATAAATTTGGAAATATTTCTTCATGTCGGATAGCCATGTTTCAGCTGTCTCGCTCTTCTCAGTTTCTCCATTGAAAGTTGGAGGTCTAATCTTTTTGAACTCCCCATAAATCTGTTCATACTCTTTATGGCTTTTCTTTCTGGGTTTGTAATCTCCTTTACTACTATCGCTTGAATAGTTACATCTCTTTTTGCGTGCTTCAATAGCATCTCCTGATGATGTTGAACTACTATTCACATCATCGGTTTTCATTTTCTTACTTTTGTTACTATGAAGCAGATCCTAAGCCTTGGAGATATCTTCATTATCTCTCTCCTGCTCATCAATTGGGCACTGTTCAAACAACACTTGGTTTAACTCTTCTTGTGCTTTCAAAATTCTTTCATTGTCTTGTTTCACAGATCGAATTTCTGCCTTTAACTCCTGAAATGCACGTAACAATTATGACAAATTGTTATTCAATTCCCCATGGCCTTCTTATGCATAGTGTTGTCCCGAGCTATGGTTGTTTGGTTGAAATCTGTCTTCTACATGTTTAGCTGAGTTCTCCATACCTGTAACTTAAAATAATTTCTGTATAACACAATAGTTTAAATTTTAATTAGTAAGTTTTTCTGCTGTAATAAATTTCTGTTGCATGCTCTTGGACCTTTTTCAGGCCTAGAGTTCGAACATGAGCTCTGATTATTAAGATTCAATATGCTAAGATAGAAAATATCAACATTGCATTTCATTTCACAACAATAGTATATACAGGATCACTGAAGAAACAACAAGCATAGCATAAACACAAGAGACACAGATTTATCCTGGGAAACCCTCATGGGGTAGAAAACCCAGCAAAGCTTCCTCAATATAGATGATCAACAAATACAAAGATGTAAGCCAAAGACATGAGATCCTCCTCCTCCATAGCAGACCTCTCTCACACAAGTGCGCCACTCACAAGTGAATGAATGAGTGTGATAAGTGAGGAACCGTATCCTCCTCTACTTATACTAGATTCCCGACTGACTTTTACACAAGCTAGGTCAACCCCAACTTAATTACTGGGTTAAACACCCCATTACAACTAACTGGGCCAACCCCTCTAGGGTGGTATAATAACCCTTTGACCCACATAACACATACAGGGCCGACCCTCACTAGGGAAGTCTAATAACCCAAGTTACCACATTCGGACGGAGGAATAAACATCTCCGGATATACAATAAGATCTTCACGGAGGAATGAAACATCTCCAGAATAATAAAGTACAAATATAATATTCTTAGAAGTTACAATATCTCAACACTCCCCCTTAACAAGAAGGATATTATAACAACATCTGCAGGTGCAAGGAGTCATCAACATTGTACATAATACATCTATAAATCATTGGAAGCTTTCTCAACATCATCAGTAACTCAACTAGTTACTGGAATATCTTCAAGATCTTCAATACTGGAACATCAACATCTTCAGTACTGAGTCTTTATCTTCTACAACACTTGAACATCTACAACAATATCATCATTTGGATCCTCATGATCAACAGCATCATTGTCACACAATCATTAGCATCATCGTCATACGATCATCAACATCGTCATCATACGATCATCAGCATCATCATCATCATCATCATCACATGATCATCAGCATCGTCATCATCATCATCATCACACGATCATCAGCATCGTCATCTAGATCATCATGATCAGCAGCATCGTCATCTAGATCTTCACGATCAACAACATCGTCATCTAGATCAACACGATCAACAACATCGTCATTTAGATCATCAGTATTAGTATCCAGACCAATACAAGTATACACATCATCAATACAAGTATCCTCATCAATACAAGTATACATATCATCAATACAAGTATCCTCATCAATACAAGTATACATACAAGTATCCTCATCAATACATATCAACAATACAAGTATCAATACATCAATACAAGTATCCTCATCAATACAAGTATCCTCATCAGTCAAGTATGCACAATAGCAGCATACCCTGCAACACACATGATCTATTTAAGACACCTCATCATGTCTAGAGACGATGCAATCCACTCGCCAACTTAGACAAAGTCTAAGGACCACTTCTCGGAGACATACGTCTACGGGTCATTTAAGACACCTCATCATGCCTAGGGATGATGCAATCATCTCGTCAACTTAGACAAAGTATAAGGACCACTTCTCAGAGACATATGTCTACGGATCATTTAATACACCTCATCATGCCTAGGGATGATACAATCCTCTCGTCAACTTAGACAAAGTCTAAGGACCACTTCTCAGAGACATACATCTACGGATCAATTCAAGGGACCGAAGTCCGAGGACGATACAATCCCCACCTATCCACTAAGGACTTTATTCTCGAAGACACATGTCTACGGATCAATTCAAGGGACCAAATTCTGGGGACGATACAATCCCCACCTATCCACCAAGGACTTCATTCTCGAAGACAACTATCTACGGAACAATTTAGAACATGTGTTCAAGGATGATGCAATCCCTCTTCTTTCTCAGAGACATATGTCTACGGATCCTTTTAGAACATGTGCTCAAGGATGATGCAATCCCCTTGTCAACTTAGACCCTTTCTAAGGACCATCTACCAACCTCTCTGCGGCATCACCAATATAGGTACCCTCATCATCGACCTCACTGTCGATGCAGGCAATCTCATCATAAGTGACCACATCACTCCCCCTTTCGAGGAGGGTCCTACCAAGCTTGTCTCGTAAATACTCAAACTTTACTTGAGGTAGAGGTTTGGTTAGTACATCGGTAACTTGTTCATCAATTCCTACAAATTCGATCTTTATAATTCCTTTTTGCACCATATCTTGTATATAGAAATATCATATTTCTATGTGTTTTGACTTATCATGGAACATTGGATTCTCTGCCATCTTGATACAACTCTGTTTGTCACATAGGATCACAGTTGGGTCTATCTCTAAGTCAAACAATCCTGAATCCATACCGCTTCACAACCAGCAGAGCAAGCAGCCATATATTCCGCTTGTGTTGAGAGCCACACTAAACTGCTTCCTGCTAAACAACAAGATCATGGCCGATCCCAGACAATAACATCCTCTCGATGTGCTCTTCCTGTCTGATACACTTCCTACCCAATCAACCTCTGTGTAGACATATAATCTAAAGTCATGATCTCCAAGAACCAAAGTCTAACGTACCCTCATCACATGCTTTGCAGCAATCAGGTGAACACATCTAGTTTCCACTGACTCAAGGTGTTCACAGTAAGACATATATTTGGCCTGGTATTCATCAGATACATCAATGACCCAATAATATGTCTATACAGAGTCACATCAACTAACTTTGGGGAGTCATCAGCTAACAACTTCAAGTTGGAACCCATGAGAGTGGCCATGGTTGTACATTCGAACAAATCAATTCTTCTCAAGATTTTTCACAGCATACTTTCCTTGGTTGAGAAAGATTCCTTCTGAGCCTTTTCATGCTTCCAGTCCTAGGAGGTAATGCAACAATCCGAGATCATTCATCTCGAACTCTGTAGCTAGCTTCTTCTTGCTTTTCATGATTTGTTTCTCATTCCCTGTCAGAAAGAGATCATCTACATAAAATGATAGTATGATCCATAACCTTAAGGTAAAGGTTAGGAACAACTTTACTTATGGTAAAGCCCAATCTTGTCAAGAAACTATCAATTCTCCCTCTGTGACTGAACATCATTCACACTCTGCATTGAATGATCTTCTGTGCCATCTCTCGACAGATGGGTCTACTGATATGAGCCTTGAGATCATTTGAACTCTTTGGTGATTTCCTTCTTGTATCCATGCCATCTGTATATAGAAACCATATTCAACCTTGTAGAAAAGGTTGAGATCCACATCACCCATGGTGATCATTAAGCTCATCAATTGACTATCGATCTTGGGTACCTGAACAGAGCTTTCTTCAATTGAATCCTTGATTCGCACTTCTTCATTTACATCATTAAGATAATGTTCTTATCTAGCCACTTGGAGAAAACATCTCATCATGATTCTCTTCCTCTTTCTAAGAGAATCTTCTAGCCATGAGCCTTCTATAGTGTGTTTGATTTGTAAATCTTTTTGTTGAACATCCATCACTTGTTCATTGTTCATCATTCGTCATGATCTTTCCTACAAATCAAAATTAAGTACATGATTAGTAATACTTCATAATCATCAAATCATGTTGACATGATAACCTATTATGCATACAGATATCATTTACATAGTTATGCAACTATCTTGACCAATACTTTGGCACAACACTTTTCCATATCCTGTATGCATACAATGGCTATCTAGATGCCTTCCATCTCTACCAGAATATACTATCGAGAGTGTGCACAGCTCTCAGCATGTTATCAAAGAGGTTTCATTCTAGACAAGAAACAATGGAATGTTTGTCCAACTTACCAATCATATGCATATTAGTAGTATACTGTTGAATGCTATATGAATGTTTACACTCAGCATGATATATTCTAAATATGCATGCATTCTATTACAAGCAATATCATTTAATGTTTCAAATAACAACTCAAATACTTATCTTTTATGTTTGTGTGGTTTCCTCCGGCTTGATCTTCTATATGTCTTTTGAACTTCTATTCATTCTGTACCACTGTGCATGCTCAAGTGTGTACTAGTGTCATCCTCATGATCTCATACACAAACATACATTCATTAGTATAATCTCAGTATTATCAAAACATTATAATTCTAAATAATCTTGAATATGTATGGTCATAATCATTCAATACATGGGTATACTAAGATCCTAGCACAAAGTAGAATTCTAACTTGACACGGGAAAACATACCTGGATTAGTATACCTGCTTAGTTATGTCTAACATATCTAAACAATATCTTCTTTTGTTCTCTTCAATGATTTAGAGATCCCGTGCTAGAACCTGCATGTTTCATAGGTTAAGAATAATAGAACAAAGTCATACATACCTCGTAAGTAGAACTTCTATGTGATCAAAGATTATGGATGAGTCTTTGTCTTCATGTTGTCATGGTCATGGAACTTGATTTGTCTTTCGTGATGTACCTGTATCTTGTTTGCAGACAACATCAACCTCATACAACACCACAGTGCATTAGTACAATCATATAGCCCTAATCAATGAATGTCTTCTATCATTCACATGCATTCATACTTTTACTAGGGTGATAAGACAATTCTAACATTAATCAAGATTGTACTAGCCTAAATAATATGAAGACAAACGTATTATGAACTTAATCAAGAAGCAGATTTCAAGACATACGTGTATCTCCTTAAGTCATACCTGTCGAGATTTCTTGTAGTCTTCTTATGTAAGGCCTTAGCCTCATCTGCCCCTGAAACTGGATCTGGAGCTCGATTATGGTTTGTCAGAGAAACCCTGAAAATTCAAATTTGACTTTCACACTTCTGAATGTATGGAAGGATGTGTCTTACTGAGCTGATCAAACTATCATACTTCAATTTTGAAATCTCCAAAACTTGACCCCTCAAAATTGCCTTCAAAACTTCTGGATCTTCTCGACAGGATCCCGAACTAGGGTTTGATGGAGCCCACCCTTCTGCCTAATCAAAAGGTTTGATCCAAGGCTCTAAAATCTTATTTTTTTGAGGAGCTTCCAAACGTGGTCACAGACTTCAAAAATTCCAACTTTTGCTGAAGCCCTAATTTTCCATCTTTCCGATCAAAATCCCGAACTGGGGTTTGATCAAGCCCGGTCTTCTACCCAACCAAAATATTTGATCTTGGTCTCTAAATTTCGATTTTCCTGAGTATCATTCAGCCGTGGACTTTGATTCCAAAAATTCTAACTTTCTCCGAAACCCTAAATTCTGGAAGCCATGAATGAAGGTGCTCCAAAAATAATTCAGTTTTGACAGAAATATGTACCTGATTGTTTCTGCTGTAACTCTAAACTTTTCGATCCACAGGGTTTGAACACATTTTTTGTGGTATCCTGATCTTTCATATTTCCATCCCGATAGGTATGACCTCAATTGGATTTTCTGAGAGACAGTTATTCCAAGTGTCGCAACGTGACCTGTTTATGGTATAAAACAGGAGAGAGAACTTGCATGATGTGCCACGTGTCACTGGTTCAACTTCGGCCTCTAAAAACGTTTCCTGAGATAGTACAGTCTGTGTACTACCTGTCACTTTTTACAAAATTTCATTTGGAGCTTCGTAGCCCAAGTTATGACCTTTTTTCCTAGGTCACCTGATTATGACTGAGATCTGGAAGAGGCAGAAACCCTAACTTGTACTAATCATAAATCACAAAGTACAACGAATATGAGGGTGTCCTTTGGCAAAAGGGTACCTGGGAATGTTATCTACGACCTGTAAAGGTTTCAGATCTTGAACCTTCTCCAAAATGGATTTATAGCGAAAGTTACACGATGACTGGTTTTTGCTTTATAAAACCCTAACCTTCAAATTGTGGTAAGTGAAGCAAGTGTCGTAAGTGCCATACATTTCCTTCCTTCAGGTTAGCTCTGATACCATTTTAAGATTCAATATGCTAAGACATAAAATATCATCAGTGCATTTCATTTCACAACAATAGCATATACAGGATCACTGAAGAAACAACAAGCACAACATAAACACAAGAGACACAGATTTATCCTGGGAAACCCTCATGGGGTAGAAAACCCAGCAAAGCTTCCTCAATATAGATGATCAGCAAATACAAATATGTAAACCAAAGACATGAGCTCCTCCTCCTCCATAGCATACCTCTCTCACACAAGTGTGCCACTCACAAGTGAATGAATGAGTGTGATAAGTGAGGAACATCCTCCTCTACTTATACTACATTCCCGACTGACTTTTACACAAGCTAGGTCGGCCCCAACTTAATTATTGGGTTAAACACCCCATTACAACTAACTGGGACAACCCCTCTAGGGTGGTCTAATAACCCTTTGACCCACATAACACATACAGGGCTGACCCCCACTAGGGAAGTTTAATAACCCAAGTTATCACATTCCGACGGAGGAATAAACATCTCCGGATATACAATAAGATCTTCACGGAGGAATGAAACATCTCTGGAATAATAAAGTACAAATATAATATTCTTAGAAGTTACAATATCTCAACAATGATACCACCTGTAACATCCCGATAATTTCATAAAAATTTAAAATTTTTAAAACAACATTAAATGTTATCATTTCTATTGCGGAAGTAATAAATGCTTAAGAAGGTAGCAATGATTAGTTAAACCATTAAGCAAAGACAAATCAATTAATGAATCTTTTTAGCTAAAGACATTTAAATATTTCGACACGTCTTAATTCTTTTAACATACTTACGACACTAAAAAGTGTTAACTGTAATTCCTAAGTAATGAGATCAGTAGTTCTAAATGTGAATATAAGCTGTGCACTGTTTGTACTAAAGTAAAATTTTAAAGGAATGCTGACAGTTTGCTTCTTTGATGTCAAAGGGGTCCTGCGAGGTACCCTGGGGTTTACTTAGCTATGTTTAGCTAAGGCATTTGAACTCTATTTTCCCATGTGCAAAAAAATAGGTAAGAATTACTACGGCAGCAAGAAATTAGAGTACAAGATTCTTTCAAGAGTAACGTCATTGTATTGTGATACTTTCTAAGTATTTCTATGCAAAACAAGTTTGTTGGAGGTATGGATATTTTGGTTCCTATTCTTATTTTCAAGGTGGCTTACAACGTTCCAAAGTATTGAAATCACGTCATCAAATGTGTTTACATTGCTATTATTATAAATATCAAAACAATGTTACAATTGTCCATTTATAATTCTATTTGAAATCTCGAGGAAAAGTGTTTATACTAATTTCAAATGAAACTATCAAAATATATTTTTGTATCCACATGACTTTAGAATATTCCTCAGTCTCATATTTATCAATGATTTTAAAATGCATGGCTAAAGCATGAAACCAAATAGACTTTTTCCTAAGGTCTAAACACCTATTATAGAGATGATATAATGTGGCATATGGTAATTATGCAAATATATATTCAAACATTATGTATGTTAACTAATGTTATGTTACTATTGGATTTCAATACAATATCACGATGTATCACTAAAATGGAAATATAATGTGACATAAGAACTATGCATTCATATATCAATGATGTGTTACTATTATTATAATATCTAAACTGAAAAGAATTGCAAACTATAAACTTCGAATTCCATACATTAGAATGTTATGAAATATTTAAATGTAAAGACATTAAAATACAATGCCTATATGGTAGCGATTATACATATTAATGATGCAATGTTTACACTATGCAAAAGTGCATAAGCTAATGTATTGATAATGGATGGTACAGGAATTAAATTCATTACAAACAAAAGCTAGAAGGTTTAAAGTATCGAGACTCGGTCATTTATGCTTCTATCTAATTCTTTGGTGGATTGTCGTGTTGGATAACCATGTAATGGTTTTCATGTGATAGAAAGTGTCAAAGCCTATCAGTTGTGCGAAGTGGATACTTATGTGGATGTGCTCTATGTAACATAGTTACCATACTATGCTGAGTTGTGTCTTGATATGATTCATATCAGTTGAGTTGGCGACTTGGTAGATTAATAATCAATGTGGTATTGATTGCCATTATTCCTCAAAATTCAAAGTGTCGGTTGGAAAATCTACCACCGTTGATCTTCTCAAGATTTAGGGTTGACAAAGAAACCCTATTTTTGCGTCGGTAAGTAATGAAAATTGTTCTTCCTGTCATTCATTTTTGCGTTAGTGGTAAGGTAGCAAGGGCCGACAGTGTTGCTACAATGTAGGGTTTGATGTTTTTGTTGTTGGGAGGTTTCGAACCTCATACCTATGAGTGAAGTTCTTAAATATTGCATGCTAGTGAACCTGGTGACGAAGAGCCACGATTCAGCCACTGTAAGAATGGGAAGGTTCCTTTGTCAGTTGATGGAGTGTGATTTGGAACTAGAGTTCGATTCTTCCTGTTATAGAATTTGTTCTTGAGTTCGCAACTCGTAAATGCTGCAAGTGCTAAGGCTTGTCTTCTTACTAGTGTGGAGTGTCGAGCCCCAGGAGTTTGATTGTTAGGGTAAGATTTTTGATCACAAAAGTAGTAGTGTTTTTAAGTTAAATGATACTTGAATTTTCTTTGTTTTTAACCCGTTGAAATTTTAACTGGCAGGTTAAATTCGCTGGAGGTTTGCTATGTTCAAAATCGGGCTAAGGATGCTGCAACACCCTCTTGGTAAGCCTCGGTGGTTCATAAAACCCTCATAGGTACCTTTGGCATGGTGAAAACAAAATGACGAGAGTTGAAAAGAAATCCTTATCTGAAGTGATGGCCATCTTTATGTTTTTGTTTTGAACAAAGTTGTAAAGAGGATAAGCCCTCAGTTTTGATGTTGATAACAACTCAGTGACGAGTTAGGTTAATTTGTAGGCAAATATAATGTATAGGTTAGGTTTTTCTTTGTTTTAAAGAGGCTTCAAATCTACATTGTGTAATGTATCTCTTTTGTCATGGCATTCTAGCCATAGTACATCTTTGCAATCTTCGAAAGAATGGTTGTCAGTTATAAGACTTGAGATGAGACATGGTTTTGAGATGAACATAGAAATGTATTTCGGTGTGTAAGGAATCTATCTAGGGTTTGATACTGGAATTATATGAATGTCAAAATTGATCGAAGAAATCAAAAACTTCACTTTCAGTTTGAAAAGATGATAGGAAACGAAATACTAGAAACCTTAGATTTTATGAAATGAATATATTTATTTTTACAGTTGTTAAGATAAAATCCTTAGAGAAAGAAAATACGATGCTTAAAAACAGAGGTAGGGTTTGTAATGTATTAGTTTCTGAGACTATTCCATAAACAAATGATATATGAAATCAAAACAGGAAAACTCATGCAGAATTTAAGTATGTATGAAGTTCAGAAAACTATAAGTTCATTAATTCTTGCAACTGTGAAAAGTACTTTGGAAATACTATTACTTGGGAGACATGATATGTATGATTTTAATTGCATTTGTTTGCTATCTTAATTGAATAGAAATAGGAGGAAAATACATGACTGTATAGAAATTAAACTAGATTTATTTTTTTATGAGATAACAATAGAATCCTATAACATTGTCTATGCTTATACAGTAAATTCTTACTCTGTTTAGATATAGGTCAGAATGGCAAACAAATCACTTACTATAATTATTTATCCAATCAAATGGCAATCTTCATATCTCTCATCTATTATTTAATTTGCTTCTCTATACTAGAGTACGATGCAAATAATAACATGTGGAAAAATATAGAGTTGGTTTTCTAATCAGATTTATAACAAGGCTTATCATTCAGAATTAAATAAAAATCAGAAATAAATACCTTTACAAAACAGAGTTTGATGATTTCACTAAACAGAATTATTAAACTGTAAACAAAATAGGAAACAACAAAACCTGGTTAATCTGCAGGGAAACAAATAGCGCAAGGAGCCTGTTCGACCCAACCAATTCCTGAAGACAACTAAGTTACTTGCCTTAGGAACCCCGAGCTTGTTCACTGAACCACCAGGAGGAAGAAACTTAGAAGCTTAGGACCTCAACTTGCAGTAGTAATAGTCATCCAGTGTTAAAGACTTAGCAGTCAAAGGGACCTGCACCAGCACCTCTAGTTCTCCTTTTCAGAATAATTTGCAGACTTAAAATGCACTCACATAGCCTCCTTATTCGAATCTCTCAGTCATCACCTGATGCACATGAGGAATATTTCTGCAGAAAATATTGTGTAAGAGCTTCCTGCTCAATTCGAATTTGCCTTATGTAGGATGCCTAGGCCTTTTCAGTTGTTAAATGGTCATTAAATGAGCTGCCTTCTCACTCCCTCCACCTGGGGGATAATGCCACATTTATAGGGGTAGTTGTCCCATAACCAACAGCTAGTGGTGAAGTGCAATTGCTTCCATCTGTCCCATGCCTTCTAACAACTTCCATTCCTCCTAGTGGGTCAGTGAACACTCATTTAACAGTTCCCTTGGGTGTTTGTCTCCTACTTTAATTTATTAAATAATAATAATTCAGTAATTACATTCATCCTTGACCAAACTTTGTAATTAAAATTTAACAGAAAGTATTTTGCCAATCAAATAATAATTTCAGAAATTGGGTAGGTGACAAGGACATACCTCTTTTCGATGTTTGATCCTATTTTTCGCTTGGTCCTTCACTTGATATCCCGCTCGAGCTTCTGCTTGACGAACCTGCAATACAAGAGATACCTTCCTCAACGTATCTTGACCATATAACATATGATGAAATTACAAAGTAATCTAACATCAACTATAATCAAGAATTAAGCCAAATAGACATGCAATCCAATAGATATCATATTTGGGATAGGAAGGGTGTTTCGACCTTTTTATTGTCAAAGAAACATGAACAATACAATATATTTTACGTGTAAAGATGTTTCTGCAACCGGATCCTGGGCTCCTGCTCTTCACTTCGACTTGGAACTTTCCTCCAGCGTAACAATACTTCAAGCCTTCTCTCAAGATTTTATGGCTATTGTGAGTAACCCCTCTCGTGGATCCTCCTTGTATTTATGGGACAAGGTAGGCAGTTTAGATCAAGAGGTGGTTGGATTGGGAGGTTGGGGAAGTTGCAGAACCAACTTCAACTAATCCCAATTCATCAAATTAATATATTTTTTGATTTCATCTTAAGATGTACGCGGGTTTCATACATCAAGAGTAGCGTACAGGAAGCAACTTTTATGCTTTACAACATGTGTTTACAACTTTTTGGAGGTGTATGCTGGTTTCCCTTTTGGAGAGTAGGGTACAGTACGCAGGTCTTGTGTACAGAGAGGGGTGTACATGTGGCAAAATCAGAAGAAACTGTTAAATTCTCAGGTGAGAAGTGTACTTCTGGAAACAAGTCATCTAAGGAAACCATGCTCTTCAATCCTTTGTGTCCTTTTGTGTGATCTACCAGGCAAGGTGATCACGAGACGGAGAAGTGAAGATTTGACCTATAACACCCAGACTTAGTAATTAAGCTATGAACCTGTTCATTTCTGCTGCAAGCTCACTTGCACCTTCATTACATCCCTTATGGCACATTGGAACACATTATTAGCCTGCTAATAATGGCTGTGTGAATGTGGCATATTTAAGAGAATGAAAAAATTCGCCAACAATCATTAACTACTAGCTGAATACCCCATGGACTTAATTAATACATTTAATTCATATGTTTTAATCCTCAAATATCCTCAATGTAGGCGCACCAGAATAGATATATTAATACTCCTTTGTTCCTTCTCCAAAAATAGGACAACCCATACACATAGGTTGGCCCTAAAGTGGCTAGCAGACGTCATCCTAAGACTTTATTTGCACAATTTGTCCCTTTACACCTTATTGGAATGAATCCCTAAAATATCATTTAATGTTGGGTTCTATGATAATGGATGCAAGCTCCACGAAGTCACTTTCTAAGGTTGCAAATGACCTTAATATCCTTTGAGGTCAGATTGATTATGATAGGACATTATACTAGCATTGTTGATAATCATCTTCATGATATTTTCTCTTAATAATTCCATAGGTAAATTCCCTTATTATTCTCAACATTGTTGACGGTTGTTCATGCTTCAAAATTGCCACATAGACTGATCATTATCAAACTCTCACTCGAAATTAGCTGCAAAGACCTCAAACAGTGGCTATTCTAAAAACAAGGTTGGTCGTTGGCATAAGGGGTAACTACTACTATTCGGAATCTTCCAGAACAATGATAGAATTCCCTTTATAGTTTGAACAAGTCTTCACTATGACTCCTAGAAGGTGTGCTCAGATTTGACTCTTTGCAGTTACAAGACTACTATGCAACTGTAGGTTGTTGATCGAAGTCTGGGTGCTCAAGAATCTACCCATAATTAAAAATGATGACGTAATAAGAATCTGATACAAAAATACTTATACTAGTTTCTTTTTTCTTTCCATGACTGATTTCTTTTATCCTTACCATTTTAGACGATGATCTTATGTAAGGGTTCCTAGAAAAGTTGTACACCTCACTTTATGCCCATGACTTCAATCAGGAAGACCCATACAAAGATGGGTGTAATAGACTACATAGATTCATAAGCATGGTATCTTCTAAATGTTTGAAATTGAGCAAGATATAATTTATCCTTATAATGATCTAACTTTAAATTGTTTCTATTAGTATCACATCTAGTGCTGACTAGAATGACCAGTCATGAGTGATCTTATTTATAAAGATCCAACTTGTTATTTTGTGCTAGATGATGCTAGTCTACCAAATGCTTTTTTGGATGTTATCATGGTTGGTGTCCTTCTACAGATGCGGTAGCTTGTATACCATAGTGTGTGGATGCTTTGTGCCTTAATAACCTTGGTATTCAAGCTATTAATGATCATGGTGCTCTAATATCTTTTGTGAAATTTTTTACATAAAAAACCTATTTATAGGATTTAGAAGGAGACACTCCTGGGTCCTTATTATCTTATTTGGATGATTTGATGTGACATTTTGCTTATTTGTGGGGTCCAGGGGTGGATGTATTGATTGAAATTTCAAATACTATTGTAAAACTTGGATCTGGAATTGAAGTGTCTTCCTTATTGCAAGATTATGACAGTTATTCTACACCTATTCCCATGGAGACCGATTCAAAATAGAAAACATTTATTTCATTAGATGGAGATGAATCATCGAGGGAAATTTCTAAGCTAGGAGTTGATAATTCAACTAAAATTTTTCCTTCAAACATGGAATCCTTTCTCCTTTATCCCCGAAAGTTCTTATAAGGAATACAAAAGCATTAGGACATGGATTAGAAGAATGCAAGTTGATAACATTGATTTTTCCATCAGGACATATAATGCAGTTCAAATTCATACCCTACTCTTATATCCTTTGTGCTTCTACATGGAGACATCCCTTTGTCCACTGGTAGTCTTTGGGATGCAATGAGCAAGAAAGGTTTTACTGAAGATCAGTGGTCATTGGTTCAAGAACTATTGATCCTAGGGATGCCTCCATGAAGCACAGATTAGTCCAGTATGCAGTAGACATTGGAATTGCATGGGATGGTCCCAAGTGATACTTATGCCATACTTTTAGTGTGGTTGGAATAGGTAAAATCAAGAATTGAAGGAACAAGCAAAATTCCAACTGAAATTTTACTGGTCTGTGGATTGGGAAAGCAAAACATGGTAAGGGGAGACTCCCATATAAATATTATGATATCATAAATGATGTTTAAAATGAAAATTCTTTTCAAGGTGGATAGATATAATAGAGGAAGATTTATCACCCGGGGTAACACTATCAAATCATGGTTATGTCAAATGATATAAAACCAGGTGTGATATCCATTAATAAGAATCAAACCAATGTATGTTTGTTTGATCTATACTTGCACATCTTATCCACTACACATAACATTTGAGCATGTCCCATCATTCATTAATTTTCTTATACATATATCAAAATTAAAAAATCTTATTAAAAAAATGCTTACAAACTGTACTATTGGCTTCTGCAATGATATTTTGACTCCTATAGAACTTTTTCTAAATCTATCATTTATGCTCTGTCGGCCTTGGATCTTTCTTTCCCAACATGTTCTCTCTTTCTCTCTCTCCATTCTTTGAAATTTTTAACTACTAGTAGCATTTAAATAATCCTTTAGGTCTCCTTCTCTTTGTTTTTCAACATGAAAATGACCAATAAGCATTCATATTCTCATTTTTTATTATTAAATTGTTCATATTTCAAAATGTATCCAATTCAAGCAACAATCACATTTTGAGGGCAACTTGTAAATTGTATCTTTGTTTTCCATTTTCTTGTGCTTATTTTGAAGATAATGGAAAACCCTATAACTTTCCTTCTTTCACCAAAGGCTAATTATGTATAGATTTTTCTCAGATTTGTCTACAAGTTGATTGTTTAGAAAAATTATGTAATTAAAAAAAGTGTGATCTGTATTTTTTTGTCATTGAGTTAGTACTATGGTTATCCTAATAAAGTTGATGAAACATTTATATTTAGTTTATAAGTGTATTTTGTTTTTAATAGATTTCAAGATTGGTTGTATGTTCATCAGTAACTCTTCCTCCAAATCACAGGGTATTAATTTTTTGACATATATTTTGACTACTTCGAGATGAATTATTTGAACATTATGTTCTTGTTTTGCAATAGTATAAAATTCACAAGGATTTGGAGATTATTTATACTTTTTAGTGCAAAATATTTTCAAGAGGATACTATTAGTACTATGTCTGGGACTTGTTTCCATGTCTGTTTTGTATTATCGTAATACACAAGGTTCATATCTACTAATATATTAAGTGTTTTATTGTCGAGACAATGATCCGAATCTAGAAACATGAATTCAATTGTGAGCCTATTTTGTGAGCAGGTGGCATTATGGTCACAGATTATTGATGCCATAAGCTGTATTGATGTGCTACTAGGCTTTCCTATATTGGAAAACTCATCAAATGGATCTACAATCAGACCATTCCTTGTCACCCCTAAGGTGGAAAATAATTTCTTGGGAGGAAAAAAATAAGGCTCTATTCTCAACATCAAAGGTTTATGGCATCCTTATGCTGTGGGAGGCCATGGAGGTGTGGTTGTTCCTAATGATGTTGACCTTGGGAAATATGGATAGCATGATTGTACTAGGGAAATGCTTTTAACATGACAAAATATGGGAGGAAAATCAACACTTTTGCATGCCACCTCTTTAACACTGATAATGGCTCAGGTTAGCTTCTTTGAAAAATCAAGAGCTATGGTGTTTCACAAAAGTGGTTAAGGTGGTGTTTGTAATTTGTGTTAACTATTTTTGGATTTGTATATTGAATGTTATGTACCTTGTGAATCATGTGTCTTGTCACCGATAGATATTACTTGTCCTGGTGCTAGTGACCATATAATGTCTGGAGAAAGTGAGTATATTTTAATTCTTTTTATGTTTTGGGATTGATATTCTGAAGTCATGATTAATGCATTGAATTCATATGTCATGTATATTGAAATTGAATTGGTTCTCTCCATTGATACAATGAGGGCCAAACAATATTGAATAAATTTGAAAGTTATATTTGGAGAAATATATCTAACTTTCTATTTGGAAGGCATTTCTTGTTGAATGCATGGAAGCTGCTTCAGTCCTATGATATGCATCACATGAATCTCTTGTCCTGATAGATGAACTTGGTCGAGGAACATCCACATTTGATGGATATGCCATTTCTTATGTAGTAAGTTGTTTTTAGACCAAACTTAATAACGTTATCTGATCATTAAAACTGTTTGTATTATCATGTTGTTTCATAACAATATGGATCCATCAAAATTTATTGTTCTTGCTGGCATTGCACTTACAATGAGGTTAAGAACAACAAAAATAAATTAATCGTACTTTGATATAATGGCTTCCTTTACATGAATTCCAAGTTTTTCGACATATGGTGGAAACAAAAGATTGTAGGTTTCTCTTTGCCACACATTATCATCATTTAACTAAGGAATTTTCTTCCCACCCCTATTTCAGTCTGAAGCCGCATGGCATGCTCATTTGACACAAATTCTGATATTGGCTCTAAGAAAGCAGTCAATGCTGACAACAATTGTATTAGTTCAGATTTCTTTGAAACTGAGCGGCAGCTTGTCTTTTTGTATAAGCTAAGGTCTGACTCCTCTCCTAAAAGCTATGGTATGCAAGTGGCCTTACTTGATGGAATGCCAAAACTAGTAGTCTGAGCAACATTTGATGCTATCCAGGTTATGAAATACCGGCTTTCAAGTAGTTTTATGTCTAGTGAATTGAGGGAGGACCCTCTTAGGCTAAATCATCTTGATGATGAATATTTTCATTGCATTTATGACTTCACCTAGTGGATCTGCATACTCATTTATCAAATTTTGAAATTCATTAGAATGTCGTCCATATCCATTGATGATATCTAAGTTTGCAATATATTTTCTTAGGTGTAATTTTTTGGAGTAGTCTACGGATTCGAAGATTTGGCCCGAAAGCTAGTCGTTGTCGCCACTTCCCGGCCAAATCGTCCTTTTGGGCGGTTACCGAATCGCTGGCCTTTTCCTCTCAGACCATTCGCCGAAAATACCCCATAAAGATTTCATGATTTTATTGCATGGCATGGTATTTGGGGAGCAACACTACGCCACCAACTGTATTCAATACGTGGGAGGATTTGGTCATGGATCTTGTGTTGTAGTTAGATTCCTTTCTCCTACGATTTGGCCTTCTCCTAAATTGGTCATGACACCAAAACCTCTACAAAACTAGAGATACGACTATTGTAGTCGATTCAGAGGTCGTTTTTCCAAGATCTAGTTGTCGTTCTACATTAGCGACACAGGTAAAAGATTCCATATATAAGATTAGTATGAATCACTAGAAATTATGAAGAGTAGAAATCCAGGCAAGTAGTGCTATGCTTTGCACAATACATAAACTCTTACATCCACAACTTGAAGGCTATAACTCACGTCACATATAATATTAGCATTAATTGCTATAAATTGTGAAGAGTAGAAATCATATAGAGAATATAATTAGCACAAGAAGGGAGTCTTGGGAGTATGGAACAATTGAACAAGCACATGGATGTTGAAAAGAAAACTGGTTTGGCAGATTCAGATGGAAGAGACACTTGTTGCACTGGTTACTTGTGCAATGAAAAGGACCACGCAAATATTGAATCAAGATGCTTACTACTTTCAGCAAAAAGGAAAATAAACATATATCTGTTCATTATGAATTTTCCATCTTTAACTGAGTCCAAATTTTGGAATTTTCAGAGATGAAATGTTCCACCGTGGCTTTTTCCTTAAGAATCTAGATATCTTCCAAGAATTTCCTTTGATTCTCACTACCAGTCGATCTCAACTTATCCTTGTCAACCCACTGCTTGTACTTGATCAGCTGTGCCCTCAAAAACCTTTGATAAATGAACGATGCCCCTCTAAACTGTGACGAAACTAGCCACGCAATAAAAGCCAGCTTTACAAGATGCCAAAACGATATCGTGACAGTACAAACCATCCCATCATTATATGCAGCTACACTTCCATCCATGCAATATGGGAAAATGAAAAATATAAAATATGTAGAACATATTCAATCCAGAAGGAAATCAACCATGGATCCACTACGTACCATTAAATTAGTGTTGTTTCTGCCATTTCTATGAGGGTTAGAAAAAAGTAGAGTATCCAATATGTAATCCACTGTTCATCATTTTCTTTTGATGGGATCTCAATTGCTCCTATAGAGGCATATCTGAGATTGACATTGCTATATTCTTCATCTCATGTCTAAACAAAGTCTTATTTTCTCTGCCATAAATTTATTACATGCTTACAAAATTAATGCAAGGAAGAACACCACACTTATAATATATGTAAAATCATGGTTTGCACAATATGAAAATTAATATTAACAATTGTTCGTCACTCTATATTCTTATTAATTTCAGTTAACAAATAGAATGCTCAATATAAATTGTCAACCTAGGAAATTATGGCTGTTCCAAAGGTATCTAAGAAAAATATATTCATAAACACTTTAATAGCTGACTAAATAAATAAAGATATTTCATCCTACCTAACTACTAAGCCAAACTCAACTCACTGTGAAATCCAAACTCAATTATCAATCTAAGAACTCGAAAGATTCCTATTTTCTTACAACATCAATCCTACAACAACTGATCTAAAAATGAATTAACTAGGATTGCTTTTGCAAGAAGTTAAATCCTAAAATATCAATTAAAAGTAATTCAAACCATGACTTATCTAATTCAATAAATTATGGGAAAGATAAATAACAATAATACACAGGAGATGAGCATGATTGTAATAGCAATACTAATTAACACACTTGCATAGGAAAGAAAACTATTCTACACAATTGACTGTTCACACCACACTGTTGCAGCAAACCAAAGGGAAATTATAATTATGCAATTATCCACTAACTACTGTTGCATCAATCTGAAAATACTCCCTACTGTAATTCCACACCAAACAAAAATAAATTAAAACTAAAACATCTACTAAATCCAGCAACTATGTGAGAAGGCGGGCCCTGGCCTTTTAACAGAGATGCCATTAAATTCTAACAAGATCTAAGGCACATAAATATTGAGAATTGTTGTTCCTTTCATTAAATTAATGGAAATACGATGTTACAGTGTAGTATCCTTATGCTACAATCTATTTACCATAAATTGCTAACCTCCTAGCTCAAATTGCCTTCCTATACTTATAAAAAGATGAGGTAGTTCAGATCCACTAATTTCGAGCAGCCATGAAGATCCATGATCTTCAAGATGCCGAATCGAAACAAAACAATTACAGCCATTATTACATTAAGTGGAGTTTGTTCATAATCATGCATGCTTTTAATCCGAATTGTCACAGGGCCGAACAGGTTATAGAGGATTAGGATGGAAGATGCTTGGACTTTTTCAGCATGAACTAGTCTCTGCTAGCCGTGTGGAGAGACACTAACGCTATCTGATCAATGGCTTAAAATGAATCCTGAAAAGGGGCACTAATGCCAAATATTCTTTTCTCCACGAGTTCAGCAAGCTGCTACACCTGGATTCTTTTAAGGTTCTGAAATTTTCTTATCAAATCAACACAATTCAATGCAATTCAAAGGTAAATTTCATAACCATAGACAATATTAAGCATAAATGAAACAAAGAAATACTAAATTATACCTGTTAAAATCCATGCTTGGCTTGGGAAGATATATGCCTGAGTTGTAGAAAAATAGGGAAAAACAGGGGAAAAAGGTATTGATGGATATGGACAAAAAGGGTCTATTTTGGCACCCAACATCTCCCCACAACTATCCAATTGCATGTCCTCATGCAACGAGATCATTCTAGTCTGAATTTGTCTATGTTTTCAAACTCCTTCAATGAAGATGAGTGAGATTGAAGGAAAGTTCAGATTTCTCTCCTCAATTCCTGAACCCGTTATAGGCAATTAAATCATCCCAACATTGTTTCTTTGCCTTCTTTGTCAGCATGTACATGTTCTTATATTGTCTTCTTGGAAACCATATGATGGGAAACTTGAATCTTAGTCCCATCCAACTAGGTCCACAAGTTTGGATACATGTAACATATTTGGGAAACCGGGACAGGGCATACTTGAAGTTTTCCAACAATATGGGTCCCTTACTTTTAAAGATTTAGAATAAGCATACCATCTACTCTTGCTTCCTTCTCTTGCTAAGAAATCAATTTAACACATGTAGAGATAACCTCTTGTTGGAAGGATTCATCTGGCTAACCTTCTGAGGATATGCCAAGTTTCTCATATGTCCGGTTCTTAATGATATAGGAGATTGAGGTTCACTTCGGACCCAAAGGGTGGAAGTGTCTTCATTTTTTTGTATAGCCTCAATAGCACTCCACCAATGCATATGATTAGTGACAAATGAAGTAATTGCTCTTAGATGAATGTCTCCCAGATGAGGAACTAGATTGGAGCGTACATCCATGAAACATGCTCTTTCATGCAAATACAATTCACATAGCAGGCTTTGTTATGAAAAATCGCTCTTGATGAAGGTGTCCAAGAATTGAGGAGTTGGCACTATCTGATGGGGCCTTCCTTCTTTTAAAGCTTTGATTTTGAACATAGTCATCTGTTCATACAAAAACAAAAACACGGGATAAGATGGAGATGGAGTGTTGGTGTCCATTTTGTCACCATTTTTTAATACCAAATACACTTTGAATCAGCATTACTTTCACCATTTTTGATGTAATAAGTCATTCTCTTTGCCATTCAAACCATCAAATGGAGTAGGTATGCGTTGATTCACACATCACATGAATTTTGGGTAAACATTGTTATATTATATGGTTTATTGATGTTTATTTGGCTTGTTTAGTAACTACATTTGTTTCACAAGTTCTGGCTCTCAAATGGATCTTTAATTGGACACATATTGAAGTTCAGCTGCATTCAGCCTACCGTTCAGTCCCGCATTCGACCCGCGAGGTCGATGGTTGAGGTATGCTCGGGTCATTAGAGAGTAAATCGATGCATGGGTTTTGTTTAGGACATGGCCCTGATGGTACGCGAGTTGATGTTCTAGAAGATCCGTTCTGCGTGCTCATCTCGACATCACATCCATCTCTTCCCACGTCAAGGGAGCATTGACGCTTCAACAACTGCATGAAGGATCAATGCCGTGGAATTTGGGAAAAGCTCTGTGTGCTGTCATGAACCATTACAAGGCCGTTCTTTGGCTATGAGCTATTACGAAATGATTAAGCAGAGCCATCCCTTGGCTTATGCATGTCACGAGCTATTAAATAGAGCCGTTTTGGGCATTCAAGATAGTTTGTTATTAGAGCAGTCAACCACTAAAAGGTCGACTTGCTTTCTTCATTGTAACGCTGTATAAATAGACATCCTTGTAGCAGAGACGAGTTAGTCATTAGTCATTCAGTATTTTTATCTCTAGATGTGCCTATCTTCTTCAGCTGCGAATGGATACTAAAACACTGTAACTCTGTCTTTTTATTAATACACTTTTGTCCCAGTTTTATGGAAATTTATCAGCATGCGTGGTGATTGACTGATTAAGGATCAACATCTGTTTGCTGAGACGGGCCCCTCAACGACCAGTGTTTTCCATCAGTATATATAAATTGTCTTTGTTTATTGTAGATAAACCATGTCATTATTTCATTTATGTATCTGCTTTGTATATGATGTTTTTGTTCTATGATATAAATGATGTTGTGTTGTTCATGTAAATGATGTTTCTATTTATGTTACGTATATTGTGCCGCTGTTTATAGTAATGTTTTCCAGAAGTTAAATGGTGACCGACCACATTTAGGTTCATTTCATTCCAGTTCAGACCAAATTTAGGTTAATTTAGTTTGCTTCAGTAGCTTAAGTCACATTTAGTCTATTTCATTTGCTTAAAGTAGTTTAGATTACCTTTAGTTTATTAAATAGTTTTATTTAAAAGATTTAGTCTACTTAATTAACTTAGAGTCTAGTTAGTTTCACCTCTTAGATTTGCTCATAGACTAAAATTCTGTAGTTTCTCTCCTGTAGTAGAAGATTAGCTTCGATACACTCTAGTTTTGTTTCCAAGATAAAATAGAAATAGTTAGTTTCCTAACATAGATAGCTTTTTCTTATTCTAGCTCTTAACTAGCTTATTCATTGCTTTCCCTACACTGTAGGATCATATGCATCAACCAGCTGGTAGTTAAGATCATCCAATCTTCTCCTCTCTAAGTTTAAGTCTCCTTCCTCCATTCGGATAGTCATCCGGACCAGCATTCGGACCTTCATACTTCTTTCATCATTTTGCTTAATTAAAGTCCAGTTTTTAGGTTGTTTTCAATTTATAATCTCTTTTACCCTCAATTAGTATTCTTAGGAGTCATTAAGAACTTGTTGCATTTCATATGAAGTTTTAATCAAGTTTTGTTGTTACCCTCAGTTTTCATTTTCTCTTTCCTTAAACCTTGTTCAGTTGTTTACAAGTTATCTCTTTTTTTTCCTTATGTTTGATTTATTAATGTTGCATGGTTACAGAATTTATTAGTCTTAATTTCTTAGTACAGTTCATTTTATGTTAATAACCTCAGTATTAGGTTAAGTTTATTAATTTCATTCTCCAAATCATCTCAGTCTTGGATTATTCTTCTCATGCTAATAATGGATTCATGGAACAGGATTTAGTTCAGAAGTACAATGTCTTTATCAAGTTTTCTACTTGCTTCTGAATTTAATATCTTTATCAAGTTTCCTACTTGCTTCTAGACTTCTTCATTTCAAGTTCCTCGTCTATAAGTAGAAGGTAGGTCATTATGTTTAAAGTTAATTGTAGTTGGATAATCTTTAGCCTGCATTTATTTGTAGAAGTTAAATTGGATTTAGTTCCATTTTGTTTTCTTGTTACCTTTGAAAGCCACTTTGATACATTCACCCCTATTCCCATTAAATTTGATATACTTCCTCAAGATTCCCAAGGAGAATGGAATTAAATGATTTAGTGTGGTTTTGAATAATTTATTGTTCAATCATAGAATAGAGTAGTATTGTTTGACACTATTTTGATTTGGTAATTTAGATAGGTTTAGTTAGTTTCTTTGTTGTCTTTCTGAAGTTTGACTTAATTTTTCATTTTGAAAGATCTTTTGATCTCTTCTTTATTAAATATTTTAAAGGTCTGACAAGCCGAAATTTAGGCATCATTCTACGTTAGCATATACTTTGCCTCAACTCTAACATTAACAACCCCGGTCGATAATTAAATATTAGGTGTTTTCTTTGAGATATTTCACACACCCAACATGGAGCTCTGCAACTTAACAATTCTTGAATTAAACTATACATTTTCTCCTTTTCTTTCTTTAAGGGATCGAGATTCCTCAATTTCTTTAGATCCTTTTGCAAATATTCCCATTGGGATAGTACTTTAGCCCATTTATCCTTAAGATATTAAATAATCCTCCTATGTTCAGGTAGGGAAATCATCCCCTTCTCACACAGAATGGTACAATACCTCCATTTACTAAGCTCAAGTTGTAACAAGGAGAGCTCCCTTTTCAATTCTTGTTCTTTTTCTCCTCTTTTATCTTTTCCTTCTCCTTTGTCCAACACAATAATTTCATTCTCAATTTTTTCAATTGGGAGTGAGTCCTGTGTTTCAACAATCTTACCTTGTATCACCAACTCAACAACTTCTTCTTCCAACACCATTCCAGCAGCTTCTATTTGTGTTGTTGCTTCAGCAACCAATTTTGGGAATGCTGATTCTTATGTGACAACATCCCGTTTTTGTGCTCCAATCTCAACAACTTATGTTTTTGTTGTTGCTTCAATGACCAATTTTTGAAATGTTGGTTCTTGTGTAGAAACATATTGTTTTTGTACTTTAGTCCCAACAACTTCTGTTTGTGTTGCTTCTTCAGCAACCAATTTTGGGAATGCTGGTTCTTCTATAACAACATCCTATTCTATAAATATTTCAGTGCCTCTAGACCACTGGGATTGTTCTTGGAGCAATTCAATATATCCTGACTGCTGAGATTGATCTTGGAGCATTTCAGTATCTCCTGACTACTGAGATTGGTTTGGGAGTAATTCAATGTCCCTTGACTGCTGAGATTGTATTTCTTCATGTTCCTATAACTCATGATCAGGGGTTATATTCAACTTTTGATCCTTTTCCTCCATTGATTCTGCTGTTGGTATTTCACTTCTCCCTTGCCTTGATTGTGCAAGTTTCCATGCTGACAATTCCACCATTGTGACTTTATAACCTACAAGTTTAAATAAATCTCCGCATTCTGGGCATAATAGTTCATCATGTTCACCAATCTATGAAATAGAAGGTGGATTTTCCATTTGGTTACCAGCTTCATCCAATGTGTTCAAGCTTTGCGCTATCTGCTTTTTGAATGCTTCTTTCAACCTCTGCAATTATTCTCTGAGTATTTGTACTTCTTCTTTCAGCACCTCATTCTCAAAAAGCAAATTATCAATTTGAGGTTGATCTACAACAGGTTCTTGTGGGTTTGCGGATTCTAGAATTACATTACCCTCTGGTTCTTTTGTTACAGAGGGTAATCGAGGTTTTAGAATAAGAGTTTTAGGATTTTCCTCAACTTTATGTACTGCTTATGCGATAGTAGAAGCTCTAGTCTTCCTTCTTTTTTTGGGACTAGATGAATTACCTTTAATACTTAATCTCTTCCTTCTTCTCCGTGACACAGAATGGGTAAAAGCTTATGGGAAAAATTTGTCTTCTTGAATTATAGTTCCTCTTATTTCAGGAGAAGATTCAATGTTCAAAACTTCCACATTTCCTTCCCTCATTGCTCCTGCATGATATTCTTTTTGATGCACTGGGCTCCTGCTCAGCTCCTAAGGGTTAAATCCTTGCAATTCTTCTACCATTGTAGCTTCTTCTTCTATTGCATCTTCCACAGC
Organism: Larix kaempferi; assembly: GCA_027924585.1. Taxonomy (NCBI): domain Eukaryota; kingdom Viridiplantae; phylum Streptophyta; class Pinopsida; order Pinales; family Pinaceae; genus Larix; species Larix kaempferi. The sequence goes on from BSBM01000104.1 coordinate 5,014,289, forward strand.
TACAACTTCCATTGTCGCAACTTCTACAGTTGCTCCAGTTCCAACTTCTACTACTACAACTACTAATATTACAGTTTCTTCTACCACTACTACCACTGTACCTGCCTCTTCCACAGGGTTTGCTACTGTTGCAGCTTCCCATAAACCTTCCTCCTGAACATTTTTCAACTCTTCTACTATTCTATCCCTCCCCCCAATTGATTCTGAGGAGCCCCGCTCATCATCCCATTCCTCAATAACTCTTACTTCCTCTATAGGTCCCCAATTTACCCCAGCCCCAACAATAAATTGTTCCCATGTTTAATTTCCATGTGCTAAGGCTCTTAGAACTAACAATTTGATAAGTCCATGGTTCGTAACAGAGGATAATGGATGCCAAGATGTTCTCACATAATGGTCCATGTTATGTAGGGTTCTCAAAAGATAATATGGCATATTAAGCAGTCTACCATGGCGCAAATGAGAAAGTAGAAAAAAATCATAAGTATAAACAACTCGGTACCTTCCCTCGTAGGTGATGTATTTCTTTAAGAAGATCGCGACCTGGTCCCAAGGCCTTGCAGTCGAATTGTTCCTCTTTCAGCATTTAACCACCTCCTTCCAGATATGGGTAACCCTGTAACCTCTACTAAAGCTACCTCTGAGATGTCTATCCTCAATCCTCTAATTTATGAATGGGTTTTGGTCAAGTTCATAGAAAATTGAAGTGCCATCTCTTCGTGGAAGCCATTTAATCTATGAAAATATTCTATCCATCCGGCTTCCTCAAAGATAACAAAAGTTTCTCCATTTCTATGTAGAGCATCTATGTTTTCAGGCTCATGTATTACTGGAAAACCCATAGTGCCTCTCTTCTGCGAACTCTAATGGTGAATGCAACAACTACCAGCTTCAAAAATTGGAGCTCACATCATGCAAGAACAATTTATGGATAGTAGGGATTCGTTTGGGTATTTTTAGAAAGGTGACACGGTTATGGAATAAGATAATTTAACAGGTTATCACACAGATTGGATGGAATGACGATTGTTAAATAAGTATGGGTGAGGTTTTTGACATGTTTCCCTTACCGATTGATTGGTTACGGGATACTGACGGGGACTAAAAGATAAGGTATAATCATTATTTCTATATCGATTCATTCCTAATCATGCCTATAGTCAGAACTCGTACATTTTCATTGTCATGTTGAACCATCATCTCTCCAAGGTGGCTTCCCTTCATTGTCAAATCAATTAATAGGAAAATAATTACGCACATGCCTTCATAAAATAAGTTGGCCTTCATCCAATGAGTAGATTAAATACGTCCACACTGGCATAAATTGAAAGGATGCATGGAATCTTCTTGGGAATTGTAGCAGGGTGGTGGAATTCTAGCATAATTTTGTCAAAAAGAAGGAAGGCGTAGGAAAAAATCCACCGGAGATGTGGCGAAAATTTAGTGAAATTTTAGCGTAAATGTTGGCAGAGTGTCAGCGAAAAGATTGATGGAGTTTCAGCAAAAAGTGGAAGAATTGGTGGAGTTTCAGCAAAAAGTGGAAGAATTGGTGGAGTTTCAACGAAAACATCAGTGGAGTTTCGGCAAAAAGAAATGGACAATTTGGCGGAGTTTCAATGGAAAAATGGAAAGTTTGGTGGAGTTTCAGCCGAAATATTGGCGAAGTTTCAGCAAAAATATTAGATGGAATTTTGGTGAAAATATAGGGAGATCGATGGATTTTCGACAGAGGTCTGCAATTCTGTTCACTTTTCTTTACAAGGAGTCATCCAATTTTGAGAAGGGTCATCTAGAATTCCCACAATTGCTTGGCCCAACACGACTGCTTCCCTCCAACTAAACCTTTGCGTGTATTCCTGTACACAATTCAAAAAAAAAAAAAACCAATCAAAGCTTAAAAAAACAACAATTCATTTATATACAATTTTCTGTGTGGAATTGCAATAGATTTTAAGAATTCTCAGAAACGGGGGAAACCTATATTCCTGTATTGGTTGACAATTTGGATCAGCTGCAACACGGTAAATGAATGCATCTTTTGAAATAGGTTTATGATAAATCCGTAGTCGATGTCCATTAGCAAATAAAGGTGTCTAATTTTCATCGATAGTGGTCAAGCGGATGGTTTCGTTTTCGAATACCTTGTCTATTCTATAGGGTCGCAGCCATCTTGTACGCAATTTTCCCTTGAAATCCTTCTTGAACCATGAATCATATAATAAATCCTAGTCTCCTTTGCATAATACTTTCTTTTTTATGAACCTGTCATGCCATTTGGAGCGCTGCTATTGAATTAATGTTGTTTGATGTACAACAACTGTGTACTTCTCATCTAATTCATTTAATTGATTCAACTGGTTCCTATGAGCCTCTGTTAAGTCCATATTTGCTTCTATAGCTGTCTTCAGAGTTTTGACCTCAAATTCAATAGGAAAGGCAACATTCTTCCCATATACTAGTTCATATGGGGAGAAACCTGTAGTGTTGCACCATGTAGTACGGTATTCCCATAATGCTTCTGGAAGTCTTCCAGCCCAGTCTTTGCGGTGACTCTTCACTGTCTTTGTAAGGATAGCCTCAATTACCTTATTCGCAATTTCCACCTCGCCATTGGCTTTTGGATGATATGGTGAAGTTATCCGATGCTGAATATGATATTTTTGCAAAAGGGATTCAATCTTACGGGACACAAACTGTGATCCTCCATCTGTTACTATTTATTTGGGTACCCCAAAGTGGGTGAACATCTCCTCATATAAGAAATCTATCACAGCTTGATCATTGGCTCTTACCAGAGCCACAACCTCCACCCACTTGGTCATATAGTCTATGCAAACCAAGATATAAATATTTTGTTTTAAAGGAGGGTTGATAGGCCCTACAAAATCCAAAGCCCACTTGTCAAAAGGTTCAACCACTAACTGTGGCTGGAGTGGAATTTCATCCAATCTGTTTGGTTGACCCATCCTTTGGCAGTTGTCACAGGCTTGAACATTTTTCTTTGCATCCTGGAACATAGTTGGCCAAAATAATCCCATTCTTAGTACCTTATGACCAGTTCTCTTATTGGAAAAATGCCCCCCACAAGGCTCATCATGGAATGCTTTTAGGATACTATGAATCTCATCTTCTCTCACACATTGTCTGATTTCCAAATCTGGTCCTGTGTAAAATAGATGTCCTTCTATCCAACAGTATCTAGCACTCTGTTGTACGATTCTTCTTCTTTCTCTTTTTGATAAGTGCACTAGAAGCTTACTTGCAACCAAATAATTAGTGATATATGCATACCAAGAGAGTGTGCTGAGACTGGGAACAAATGCTCATCAGGAAAAGAATCCTCGATTGGTGAATTATCATCATTATTAGTTATTCGAGAAAGGAAGTCAGCAACAACATTTTCTTTACCTGGTCTATCATTAATAGTAATATCAAATTCTTGTAATAGTAGCAACCACCTAGTCACTCAAGCATTAGTAACATTTTTATTCATTAAATATTTAATAGCTAAGTGATCAGTATGCACGAAAGTAGAATACCCAATGATATAATGTTTGAACTTATTAATGGCATAAACAATAGCAAGGAATTATTTTTTTGTCACTATGTACATTAGTTCAGCAAGGGCCAAATTCTTACTAACATAATAGATAGTAGATGGGATATGGCCTTCTTGTTGTCCCAACACTACTCCAATAGAAGTATCCGACGCATCAGAATAAATGTGAAAAGGAAAGGCCCAATTAGGCCCTCTTAAAATAGGTGTTGTGGAAAACCTTCTGTTTAGTTCTACAAACACTATCTGGCATGCATCTGTCCAATTTGATTGTGCATCCTTCATTAAAAAAGTGAATAAACGAGATGCTAATTTAGAAAAAAATTCCATGAATTGTCTATAGTAACCAACATGTCCAAGAAAACTATGTACCTCTTTCTACATCCAGGAATAGGAATGTTTACAATTACCTTTATTTTAGCTGGATCTACCTGGATTTTTGCAACAGAGATGAAATGCCCAAGAACTATACCCTCACTCATCATCATGTGACACTTTTCAGTACTCAGGGATAAGTGGGTTTGTTCACAACGTTCTAAACTTTTTTCCAAAATTCTTAAGGCTTCGTCAAAACTACTACCATACAGAGTAAAATCATCCATAAAGATCTCCATGCAATCATTGACCATTTTAGAAAATATTATGATTACATCTCGCTAAAATGTAGCTGGTGTATTACATAACCCAAAAGGGAGCACCCTATATGAAAAGGTTCCCCAAGGATAAGTGAAAGTGGTTTTATCTTGATCTTCGGGGGCAATCTGGATCTAATTATATCCGCTAAAACCATCCAGAAAGAAAAAAAATATTTTTCCAAACAAGGTATCCAAAACCTGATTGATAAATGGTAAAGGAAAATGGTCTTTTTGTGTTGCCTTGTTCAATTCTCTATAGTCTACACAAACACGCCACTTCCCATTTTTCTTAGGTACGATCACCAGTGGGGAAACCCACTCACTGTCTCAAATAGGATAGATGAATCCTGCCTCCAAAAGTTTATGAATCTCTTCCTTCACAATATCTCTTAAGTTTGGGTTCATTCTGCTTTGAGGTTGGCATACTGGCCTGGAATCATTTTTGATATAGATGTGATGAGTACACAGTCCTGAGGGAATACCTCTCATGTCTGTATACTCCCACGCAAAGGCCCCCTTATTCATTTTCAGCAATGTAACTAGACGTTCCCGTTCATCGAGTGCAAGATTAGGATTAATATTTAAGGTTTTTCCAGGATCGATTTCTACTGGAGTACTTTTTGAGTTCTCAATTACTGGAACTATTTCAACATTACTAGATAGGGTCTCTTCGGTGAGTTCTTCTTGTTCCAGTTCACTTAAGGTACTATCCAAGATTTGCTATGTGTGTTTGGTGATAGACATTGTCTCACTAATAAAACTGCTGATAGTGTCATCTTTAGTTTAATTTTTGAAGGTAAGGGCTCTCCCAATTGTTAGCAATGGCTGAGTGCTTTCCTCTTCCTCCAAATCCATCCATAATGGAGTTTCAACATATGATCTTAGTCGGGAGGGAGTATATAAGGTCAGTATTTTGATATCAGTTCCATCGGAAATCGTCATGGATCCTGATCTACAACTAATACACACATCTGCTATAGCTAACCATGGTCTCCCTAAGATTAATGGGTGTCCCCCCATCTATGATTTAGGCTGCAAAACAAGGAACTCTGTAGGGTATTCCCATGAGTCAACAGAGACCAAGTCATTCAATATTCCTTCAGGTTTGATTGTAGATATATCAACTAGTTCTAGTACAGTAGGGGTAGGTCTGAGATTAGTGAGTCCCAACTTCTTTACAGTCTCAATGGTCATAACATTTATCGTTGCACCTAAATCAACCAAAACGTTGGGGATCTGGGTATGCCCAATATATACTGTGACAGTGGGATTACCTGGGTCATCCTATTTGGCCAGTGGAGCCCTTCCCATCATTAGTTCAGACAACTTCCCCACTACATGAACTGTAGGAGGATCCTTAGGCTTCCTTCCTGGATTTTTCAAACACAGATCCCTAACAGTTTTGGCGTAGATACGTACATTGTGTAGGGCTTGTAATAGTGGAATATTAACATAAAGGTTCTTCAATTCTCCTAGGATATTGAAACGAGGTTGTTCCACTACCTACTTTAAAGCCAAATGTTCAGCATATGGCAGTTCTCTGGAAAATTGTGTAGGCGGAGTTTCGGTATGTGTTTCCGCAAGTGTTTCAGCAGGTATCCCAATAGGTGTTTCAGCATCCTCAATAATGGGGATTGATGTATTGACTGGGTTCTCAAATTGTTGATTCCTTATCTCTTCGTTTACAAGGGATGGAACACCCTCAATGACAATAGGTTCCACTACCCTCCCTGATCGTAAGTGTAATTCATTTCAAGGGATTGGGGAAATGGAATAAGCTGGAATGTTGGCAGTTTCAAATTGTTGTACTGCCTTATTATTAGGATTAGAGTTAGGTTGAGTAGGAAGTTGAGGTCATAGTGGTGTATTCATTTGTGTGGCGTTATTTTGGAGTTGCAGCTATGGCTATTGATACTGTGGGTGAGGAGTTTGATTGTGAGGAAACTGATTTCCTGGATAAGGATTTCTCCAACCAGAGACCAAGGAGCTTGTTGGTTTGAGTGTTGTGCCCATGGCGTCCAAGGAGTAGGATATTGCATTGTAGGTTGAGTAGGTGGATTCTATTGAGTATTAGGATAGGAATAATGTGAAGGAAAAGGAGTATTCATATTATTCCAAGAATTGAAAGATGAGGGATCTGGATTCATACTTGGAGGACGAGGTTGCCAAGGATTTTTTTGAGAGATGAAGTAGGCTTTCTCCACATCCGAGTTGGATGCTTGAAGGACTGCTTTGAATTTTGGGAGTGAAGGGAATTCTTTAGTATTATGCTCCAAATCGTATAGACCACATACATCCACCTTATCAAGCGGGCATTCCCTCAATGGGTGCTTCTTTCTACATTTAGCACAAAATATACCTAGTTCCAGATCTTCTTATCCTTGCCTCTGTTTTGCTCTCAAAATATCCAACTACGAGGAAATGGAACTCATCATGTCATTTTTAAAGTTTTCAAGAAGATTACCTATCTTTGCTCGAGTATCCCCTCCATTGGATGAATTCGGTTCCCTCGTGAGGACATCTCGATCTCGGGTGTTGGTTCTAGAGGATCCCCTAGAGTATCTTCGACATAGGTCTATGATATGTTCAAAAGGTTCTCTTGAGATATCCCCTTTTCCCAATCAATTAAGCACGTCGAGGCAGTCTTTTCTACTTCCACGTAGTAGAATAATTTGGAGGACATCCTTCCCAATATCAGTGTGACCAGATCTCTACAACTTTTATAGAAGTATTTCAACAAAGTCCTCCAAACTCTCCTCTTCTTTTTGGACCATATTAAACAATTCTTCCCTCCTACCCTTAGTTCTGCAATAGTATTGATATTTAGCAAGGAAAATATGTTACATTTGCTCCCAGGTGGTAATAGTCTCACGACCCAAACTCATGAACCAACGCAGGGCATTTCCCTTTAGGGTGGAAGGAAATAGTTTCAACTTCTATGCACTAGAGGTATAATAATAGCTTAGATAGAGGATATCAAATTCAAAAATAAATTCATCTGGATCTTCGGTGGACTTACCATGAAACTTCGGCAAAACCGAAGGTGAAATATTCTTCATGGGATCCGCCCCAGGTGTTTGTTGAATAGGAAATTCAAGTGTGGCAACAGTGTCTCCATCATGATTATCCCCTATTTCCTCTTCATGGTCATTGGGGAATTCTTGATGCTCTCCATGATCTTCATTATCCATGTTTTCCTGGTTCCTCTGTTCTTATCTCCTTTTTTCTTCCTCTAGTTCTTGATGATGATCTAACCACTCCTCCTTAGTTACTCTATGTCTGTTGATTCGATAAATTTGTATTGCACCCGCAAAAATTCCATTATCTTCAGGAGGTATCTTCTTTGGAATGGGAGTTGAAGGTCTCGTTGCATTCTCCATGGTTGATGCTGATGATTAAATCTTATGGAGAATGGAGCTTCCTCTTCCTAAAGATGTCCGCGACAGTCTGGTAGAGGAATTAAATTTAGCAATCAGCTAATCAATAAACGTCGCTCTTCCTAAACCTTGGTTACTGCCACGACCTCTTCCACTTGCAGAATTAGTGTTTTGGGGGGTTCCCGTCCTTTTCTTCTTGTATTCATGCAAGATTCAAATATTCATAGCTAATGAAATCAAATGAATAAGCTACCACCTATGTTTACCAATTACCTTCCTCGACAACAATGCCAAAATGTTGGTCACTCTATATGATTATTAATTTCAGTTAAACAATAGAGTGCTCAATATAAATTGTCAACCTAGGAAAGTCTGGTTGTTTCAAAGGTAACTAAGCAAAATATATGCATAAACACTTCAGTAGCTAACTAACTAAATAAATATAATTCATCCTACCTAACTGATAAGCCAAACTCAAGTCATTGTGAAAGCCAATCTCAATTATCAATCTAAGAACTCAAAGGATTCCTATTTTCTTACAACATCAATCCTACAACGACTGATCTAAAAATGAATTAACTAGAATTGCTTTTTCAAGAAGTTAAATCCTAAAATATCATATTAAAAGTAAATCAAACCATGACCTATCTAATTCAGCAAATTTTGGGAAAGATAAATAACAATATTACATAGGATCTTAGCTGGACTGTAACACCAATACTAATTAACACACTTGTATAGGAAAGAAAACTATTCTACACAGTCGACTGTTCACACCACATTGTTGCAACAAACCAAAGGGAAATTATAATTATGCAATTATCCAATAACTACTGTTGCAACAATCTGAAAATACTCCCTACTGTAATTCCACATCAAACAAAAATAAATGAAAACTAAAACATCTACTAAATCCGACAACTCTATGAGAAGGGGGGCCCTCGACTTCTAACAGGGATGTCGTTAAAGGCTAACAAGATCTAGGACAAAAAAATATTGAGAATTGTTGTTCCTTTCATTAAATTAATGGAAATACAGTGTTACAGTGTTGTATCCTTCTGCTACAATCTCTTTACCATAAAATGCTAACCCCCTGGCTCAAATTTCCTTCCTATACTTATACAAAGACAGGGTAGCTCAAATCCACTAATTTTGGGCATCCATGAAGATCTACGATCTTCAAGCTGTCGAATTGAAACATAAACAATTACAACCATTATTACATTAGGTGGATTTTGTTCATAATCATGCATGCGCTTTTAATCCGAATTGTCACAGGCCGAACAGGTTCCAACTGATTAGGAGGGAAGATGCTTGGATTGTTTAAGCATGAACTAGTATCTGTTGGCCGCGTGGAGAGACACTCACACTATCTCATCAATGACTTAAACGAGATCCTGAAAAGGGGCAACTAATGCCAGGTATTCTTTTCTCCGCGAGTTCAACAAGCTACTACACCTGGATTCTTTTGAGGTTATGAACTTTTCTTATCAAACAAACACAAGTCAGTGCAATTCAAAGGTAAAGTTCATAACCATAGACAATATTAAGCATAAATGAAACAAAGCAACAATAAATTACACCTATTAGAATCCATGCTTGGATTGGGAAGATATATGACTGAGTTGTAGAAAAATAGGGAAAAACAGGGGAAAGAGGTATTGATGGATATGGAAAAAAAGGGTCTATTTTGGCACCCAACAACATTTATATAAAAAAATCCTTGTCAAGATGGAAAGTATGAATTAAAAAAAAAAGCAATTGCCTACCCTGTTAGCGACCACAAATGCGTTACAATTGTCCAAAACATTTTAATGCTTCCTTAGCTTCAATTTAAGTGGCGAAGAAAAACCCTACACAAATGCACTTCAAGGTATGTTCCTCTTTTTCTTCTTTCTCTGTCGGTTCCTCTTTTTCTTCTTACTCTGCTACTCTGTTCCTTCTTTTTGGAATTGGAAACACTTTATTTCCCAATCATATTCATAACCATAAACACATTCCTAGAGTTCTCATTTGAATACGGTGAAGATGATGATAACATGGAATTATGCCCTTCATACTCATATTCTTAGTAAAAAAACATCCTTGCAATGCCTTCTGTATGTGAGTAAGTACATAGTCTAAAATGCAAAATTCTAAAGAAAGCATATACTCCAAACCAGCATAGCGAAATTCCCTGTGTGCGAAGATTTTCTCCAAAAAATCAGTTCTCCACTTTAATTCTATATTTCAAACTTTTGAATCTCCAACATTGATCCCTAAATGAGGGATTTATAGCCCACTCACTTCACCAACACAGATGCTTTGCAGAATTAGAATTTTGGTCTCTACTCTTAGTTGTATGTATAGATATCTATCTTTTGAATGGATTTCAAGGCTTCTAAGCTCTATGTAAAATTGAAGACCAAAACCCCCAAATGGACTTTTCAATTACTTTGTCATCAAAAACTTTATCTTCATATCTGGTTTCAGGACTTGTTTGCTTGGTTTCTCTGTTAATTATTAGCAGGAAGGAACACAGGTATTTACTATGGTTCCCTACTTCAAGGCTTAGCTCTTTTGTGCTTTCCTTGCTCTGTGTTCAAGTACCAAATGAGTGCCACACTCCAACTCTGTATGTACAAAATCCTTCTACTGACTTTTCTCCAACAAGCATGAAAATATGGCCTTGTTGTTTCCATGGTAATGCCAAAACCAATTCCAACAGTGGGAAAATAACTTCACCCTATCAAGGATGGAGCAAAAAATTCCTTTTCTCTGCAATATGCCAAGCAACAAGCATATTGTTTTTCCATTAAAAGTCAATTGTTTAAAAATTAAACCAAATCCATCACAAGTCAATATCCACTTAAAATTAGTTCTTTTAATATGGACATTGTTGATTCTTTGATATGATTTTGTTATCCAGCCTTCTCTAACTACTTGAGAGTGAATTTATCAGTTGTGTTAGACTATTTCCCAATGAAAGGAATAATTCTACCAACTTTCTATGCAAAGTTCGGATAAAAAAATAACTCATCTCAATGAACCTTTGCTTGGAATCCCACTCAGACTTTCAATACAAGGAAATTCTATGTATAATGCCTTCCCAAAGTGACCTGGATGTCATATGTAATTCTTTCACAAGTGAAGGGAATGTCACATACCATGCTTTCATTTATGAAATGCCTTGACATTTTCAAGGAGGAATGAGACAAGTCTTTTTAAAAAACATATTAACCATGATACGCCCACACAAAAGGAACCAGAAAATGCCAAACGTATTTTTTAAAGATCCATAGACTACGCCTTTATTAATGACTGCGGAAAATTGTAGCAATATTGGCTATTGGTTCAGTAAGTCATTCATGTATTGAATGCCACCAACACTTAGAATTCCTCCAAAGCTAAATGGAATCACCTTCCTACCGTCCCACATAGCCAATAAAATGCCCAACCAATCATACAGACTTTAGGAAATGCAAAGCGGCCTACCATTCCGGTTATGACCTGTACACCTACATACAACCTCCAAAGAAGTTCTGAAGATGAAAATTTTGTTGAGGAAGGTGCATATGGCCTCAAAGCGTGTTGAATTTGATGAGGATGGTCTGTCTACTGATACGACAGTTTTGAAACAAGAGTTTGAAGAGTTTAAAACAAATATGGAAGATACCATACTGAGATAAAAAAACAAAGCAGAGGCTTTGCAAATCGAACAAATCATTGGATTTCTTCATTTCTTCATTGTGCAGATGTCGCATATGCTTCTAAAGAGAGGGATCAGATCTATTATGAGAAGAAGCTTTCTTTGGGAAGCCATTCTTTGCCTCCCTCACAATCCTTTTACTGTCCAATTTCTCATGAGGTAATGGAATATCTTGTTGTGATTTCCTCTTGTCAAACATTTGATATAATTTCTATTGAAATGTGGTTTTTAGAGGGGCAAACTACTTGTCCCATCGCTAATCAGGTGCTAATCAATAAAGAGCTCAGACTGAATATCATACTACGAAGGTCTATTGAAGAATGGAAGTATAGAAATACAATGGTCACAATAGCTTCACTAAGACCTAATTTAGATTATGATGAAGAGCAAACTGTATTGTATGCTCTTGATGAATTACTAAGGTTAAGTGAGGAGAAAGAAAAGCACAGAGAATGGATAGGATCAGAAGGTTACATTCATATTTTAGTTGGTCTTATTGGATGGAATAATCCATTGATTAGGAACATAACACTAGCATTACTTTGTATCCTGATAAAGGACATCATTCATAACAAGGTAAGTTACTGTTGCGAGAATCACAAATTTCTTCTTTGGTTTTTGTTGAGATGTGAAATATGCAATATTTTCTTATTAATTGAAATATGTCAATATGGTTATATAATGATGATTTAATTCATAGGTATTTCTCCATTAAGGTGAAAGTTTCACCATGAATTTAATCTTATTGTAGATTTGTATGCGCTGAAGAAAAAAAACACTTGTTTTGATGTATTTCGAAATTCACTAATTCAGTTTCTTGGAAGTGAGAATAGATGAGGTGGATCATGCTATTAATTTTATTGTTCGCTCACTTGCACAGGATATTGGAGAGGGTATGAAATCCGTGGAATTGCTCTTAGAGCTTTCAAAGGATATGAATTTGTGTGAACAGATTGTTAAGGTACAAGGTTGTATCCTCCTCGTGATTACAATGTCAATAGTGACAATCCTAAAGCTGCTAAGGATTCAAAGGAAGTTTTGGAGAATATCACATGTAGTGAGAAGAATGTAGTGAAAATGGCACACGAGAACTATTTGAAGCATCAATTGATACCGAACCCGAGAGAAGTTAAGTCTTTTCTCTTTAGAGTTATTGGAATCGTCAAATACAAACCTCATATTCATATTGTTCTAGGTACGACAAAATTCGATTCACACATGTTAGGAAGTGTCTTTTTCAACAACTTAGAGTCTCATTAGAAACTTAGGAAATATTACAAAATTAATTTAATAGGTAATGTTGAAGATGAAATAAAAGATCCTGTCAAGGAAGCAGTCGGTAACAAAAATACAGACATCACCAGTAAGCACATGCAAAGTTAAAGAGAGGAGAAAATAATTTACGTACTTCAATATCAATGAGATGTCTGAGAGCAACATATTTGAACAAGCATCACCCTCATTTTCAAGGTTAAGGTTGACATCTTATAAAAATACAACTCATAAACCTAATCAAGAAGTTTCAGTCTTCCAATCCAGTAATTTCAAAGATGTGCCAATCATTCCTCGATGGTGCCATATTTATCTCAAACTCTACTTCCACTCTCTTATAATCTAAAATTCAATCTTTATAAATCTCAGTTCCATCCTCTTGATCAATATTGTATGTTCGATGTTCTTTTACTTTCTTAGAGGCTACACCTTATAATCTTGATGATTACCATACTTGTTTGTGATTCTAACAACTGCTCTTTTGAGGACTTCTTGAATTTCTTCTGAGATTGATCTATTTCAAGCAGGTCTAAGTTGGCATGTGACTATTAACATCATAACAACTAATAATTATTGATGGTTACTATTATAGTATTACAACATACGTCTATTGGTGATAAGGTGTGGTTATTTCTATCTATACTACCCACCTTTCGTATACTCACTCACTCACTATTCTTATTCATTACCATCCCTATATGGATATATTTCAATGATTAAAAAAATTAATCTTATAAAAAAATTTGTAGCTAGCAGTTGGACTACTACAACCTCTATCAAAACTTCCAATCAGAATTACTTACTTGTATGGGAGCTACGCAAATAATATATTTCCAAAACATATTTCCAAAACACTATGTTTTCTTAACTGTTCCTACATATGGACGTGGGAAGTTGTCAGTTGGGTCTAGCTATGGTGGTTGAGAGGAGGAATGATATCATTTGCACCCAGGTTTAAATCACACTTGTGACATGTTTTCTCTTTGTGAGCAGATTGTTGATTGAGTCTCCTCATAAACCTATTATTGTTGGGGCTAGAAAAGTACTAGCAATCTTATTCTTGCTTATGGGCTTGAGGGTGGCTCAGATTGCATTGCAAGGGAAAAAATATGCACATGGATAATCCCCAACATGTCAAACACTAAAGGTGTCATCTTAAATGTCATATAGAAACTAATGATAGCACGGATGCAATACTTCTATTTTTTGTGCTATATAAGATGCATGTTTTCCCAATAAAAAAACAAAGACATATATTTCACACCTAAAATTTCAATTGGAAAAGTATTAGAATAATTTTTTTGGTCTATATTTAGAAATTATAATCATCCTTTTAGTTTCAGCAAAAAAATATTTTCTACTAAATACAAAATTTCCAAGACTGTAACTGCCACATATTCAATCAAAATTCCAACATTCATTACTTTCTCACGTGAGAGATAAATCAAACAAAATATCACCAATGGCTATATTTATAAAGCATTTACAACTACAATTACTATCCAACAAGCACAACTTCTCAAGTCTATAATTTCAAATGAAAAGAAGAAAAAGGAATATGAATCCAAATTAGGTTTAGAGTTTACACGAAAATGAATTGCCTCTTCACTAACCCAAACTAAATTAAGAAATTTGCAGAAACGTGAACCCGAACTACCTCTTCACTTTGGAATCTGTAATGTCCCTTTTTAGAAATTTATTAAAATGGTGAAATTTTCAACTTTTTCCACTAGTTCGACCTTTAACTAGTATTGGTCTCTTGGTCTCCAAATGACTCCAAGTGCTCCCAAATTGTTACAGGAGGTGTATGTATAATATTAGGAAATAATTATGAGGTTCATGGATGCTTTAGAGTCTTCAATAGGCTTCTGCAACTCTCCTTTAAGTTCTGTCCAAAGTAGGGAGTTTGACTAGCAATTTCTCTTTGACTAGTATTGGTCTCTTGGTCTCCAAATGACTCCAAATGCTCCCAAATTGTTACAGAATGTATATGGATGGTATTAGGAATTTATTTTGAGGTTAATGGATGCATTAGAGTCTTCAAAAGGATTCTTCAACTCTCCTTTGAATTCTTTCCAATGTAAGGAGTTTGACTAGCAATTAGGGGTTCAATTCCCCATGGGGTAGATGCTGGAAATGGATCTCCAAATTCTATTGGACCCTATAGAAATTATGAATAGAGGAAGGGTATATCTAGGGGAAATAAATATAGTCTCATATTCATCACCATTAATTTTATTAAGTCTGCTACAACCCTCTTAAATCATATACAAAAAGACTAGATTTCACATAGGGGGAAAAGCTAGTAATTTTCACCATGTGTTATGAAATTCAAATTTTAGGTGTCAAGGACTTATGCTCTGTTAATGAAACTTATTCATGAATTTAATAAAACTACATACATAAAAAAAAATCACATATATCAACTCATACAACTTGAAATAATGTCCCTTCAAACTCCAACAACAAGATCTAGGGGAAATGGCATCATTTATGCATTGTTTGGTAATTTTACATAAATTCACTTGGTATTTAGACCTGAGAGTCTCATGAGAAGTAAAAACAGAGTATATATATCATATTACAAATATATGGGGCCTCAAGAGCTATCCCAAAGAGTTCATCACCTCAACAAGTGCGCCTCTCCTCAAGGAGCAAGAATATGCCAAGAAATAGAAGAATGGTTGTAGAAGAAAGCTGAAAGAGATGTGACCATGATATGCCCTGTAGCTTCAACCTGTAACAAAATAATCCATTAAATATCCAAATTAAAGTTTTGAATGGCCTTTCCAATTACGAACTAGGATGGGAATCTTTCACCCTCGAAATTGGTGCTAAGGCAAGTAGAGTAGCACTCCACTAGCTCTCCTCTTAAATGTAAAATGCAAATTCTAAAATTATCAAAAGCTACCATTCTTCTTTGCTATTGTCTTTTATGAACTTCTAAGGTCCTCAATGGGTCGAATTCCTCCCAAGAGCTTCATTCCAACTCAAGTTGGGAAGAGATTCCCAAGTATGCCACTTGTCCTTCCAATTCGAGCCCTCTCCTTCTCCAAATTCGAATTGGTGTCTCTTTGGCTTCCCTAACTCACTTGAGCGCCCTATTGGAGGCTATTTTTATCCATGACATGTCATATATGTCATATTTAATCCTTCAGGTCTGATTTTTGTCATAGGTGTCATAGCATATTCATCATTGTTGTCATAGAGCTAGGGAATGTAGTCCAAGTGTCTCACTAGCTCCAAAATGCCTCTTCCTCTTCCATGGGAGTTACTCTTCCACTCCAATTCAATCTTAATTGAGTCATTCCAATTATATTGAATTTACAACTCATCCCAAGAACGTTGGGCTTCTTATGGATTCGAAATGACAAGAGGAGGATGCCATGTGGCATAGAAAATCTAGCTTGTGTGGGTCCCACATCCTCCATGTGGCTTCATGATCAATTTCCACTTTGATTTTCCCTTGTATTTATGTATTTAGATCCTTTATTAAATATTTATTCCATTCTAATGTTCAAACATCATTTATTATCCCCCTTATTTCAAATCCCAAAGCTTCCACTCCACAACCTAGGGAACTAGTAATTTTCCTCCATGGCAGTTCATTTTGATGGGTATATTACAACTTTGAATTGGGAATTTATCTTAATGTGATCCACCTTGTCCATTTGGATATAATTTCACATTATTATTAACTTGGAATTCATTCTTGGCATTTATTTGACCCTTAGCACCCATTTGACAAACTATCATGAGCATGGCCAAGGGGCTTAGGCCATTGTGACCCAATGAAAAAATTTGGGACATCACAAATCCTCCCTTCCCAATATTGCTTGTCCTCAAGCAATTTCAACACATGTATGTGGAGGAACCTACTTTCTGTCCAAAATTTTGCTTCCTAAAACATCTCTTCTATAACCTTGAGTAGAGCCACCCATGCACTACAATTGTGTGTTTCCAAAAGCAAGGAGATGTGGATTTAATTTTTCATTTTGATATCCCCTATAACATCACCACTAAACACCAAAATGTTAATTAAATACATCAAAACCATGTTTTCACAATTACTCTTTACCTCTTTCATATTTTGGAAACCCCTTATGATACCATTGTAATTCTTGAAGTTGCCACTGAGTTTCCCAACTTTCAGTCTTTGAGATCCCGTGAATATTTTAGAGAGGAAACACCATGCTTGTTGCTGCACTACTCTTGTTAAAATCAATTTATTAAGTGGGGAATACATCTCCCCTACTTCTTGTTTCCCAAAAAAATTGAAATCAATGGGACTAAAATTTATCCCAGGATTCCATTGCTTGTATTGCACTCCAACAATTAAGAGTGCTCTCCAACCCATACCATCAAGAAAGGGGATTCCTGGATCCCATTTTCTTGTATGCATTCTTCCAAACATCATGAGTACAAAAGATATATCATCAAAGTACATAACAGCATAATAAAAATGTACATCAAGGGGGTGCCTCATCAAAGAATCATGAAAGTGCTTATACCACCAAGTAAGTAGACCACCATTTGCCAAGTGCATACAAGCTTCAAGTGACCAACCAAATCTGATCCAATAACATAGGTGAGGATCACATATCCTATAATGCTGCTCCAAAAGGATGTAAGATGCATCAAAATAATCATCCATGTGTTCTTTCATCCAAGAAGTGAATGAAGAACCTTCACTTAAATCTGAACTAAGTAGGGAACAAAGAAAACAATGAGCCTTCAAGGGGCTCACATAAGTAGAATTTGTGCATCCATGAACATGTGTATCATCAAGAAATAACAAAGGATGTTGTTGCCAATAATAATTTGCTCCAATCATATATCTCTTCACCCAAGTAGTGGATGAATTCCCTCCAATATCAATTGAACTAAGCAAGGAGCAAGGAAAATCATGAGTCTTAAAGTGACTCAAGTGAACATCATAAGTGCATCCATGTAATGTCCCCATTCAAATAAGTGCATAGTAAGACAATCCCATCAATTCTACTAGTTTACTAGGTTGGATGGGCACATGTGGGATGGTAATAAGGAAGCTAATAAATGATATTTAGACATTAGAGGGGTTCAAGCATTTAATGAATATGGTGAATAAATAAATTCAAGATAAATTCTAAGTGGCAAGTGGTTTTGGAGACATATGGAGGTGGTGGGACCCACACTAGCTTGATTTTTCATAATACATGGTATCTCTCTTTTGCAAATTCGAATTAATGGGAATGTGAACACTCTTGGGTGAGTCGGTAAGTCATAACACATGTCATTGAGCATCTTAGGTCGAATTGGGAAGGATTGGTAACCTCCATGGAAGATAAAGAGTCAAAGTAGAAGTTTGTGGACACTTGGGCTAGATTCCCTAGCCCCTATGACACCAATGATGAAGCATCTATGACAACTATGACAAATTGCAGACCTAACCTCTGACATCTAACCACTATGACATGTCAGCACCAAAAATAGGCTCAAGGAAGGTGAATTTGGGAGTTGGAGAAGCCAAAGAGACTCAAAATCGAATTTGGGAGAAGATGGAAGGTTGGAACTAGGAGACAAGTGGCAAATGTGGAATATTTCCTAAATGAAAATCTATTGAATCTATTGAGAGGATTTCGACCCTTAGAAGGCTAATGTTGGTTATAAAATGTAGAAATGAAGAATGAGAATGGATTTTGATGATTTGAGAAAAATTGCATTTGTGAAGAGAGAGCTAGTGGATGACTAGTTTCTTGCCTTAGCCAATTTTGAGGGTGAAAGATTCCCATCCAAGTTGGTGTTTGGAGAGGCCACTCAGGTATTTCATGGTGCTTTAATGGATTTTGTATTTGCAGGTAGCAGCTACAGGAAGTTTCATGGTTTGGTTTAGTGCAGCACTTTCTTTCCACCGTTTCCAGTTTTGAAGGCATATTCATGCTCCTTGAGGGAGGGCGTTTTTGGTGAGCACTTGTGCTTATTGAGAGAGATTCTAATTATATATTTCTGATTGTAATAGCTTCATATCCTCTTTTATTAATACTCAGAAAGTCTCAGGTCAAAATACCCACTGGTTGTATGCAAAACTATTGATTAATGAGCAAACAATGTCCATTTCCCCAATGCATTGATGTATGACACTATAATGTTGATTATTTCGAATGGATGGATGATTCTATGATATATTTGTGATCAATATACTGCCATGGATGTCTTCTACAAGTTTCATGTACTGTACTTGAGCATTTGAAGCATTTTTACTCAGTTTAGTTGTATTGGGAGGTGAAATAGTGTCATTTCCCCAAGGGTCGAATTGGGGGTTTTTGCTGATGAATGTGAGAGAGTTAGAACAGTAGTAAAAATCAATTAATGGTGCATATGAGACCTTAATCACATACTTAACACATTATATACCTCTGTTCATAAATTTGTGGGATTTTGGAGGCATTTGGAAGGTCATTTTCAATGTTACCCGGGGGGATTTGATGCACAAATTACTAGTCAAAATTACCTATATTGATCAGAATACAATCAAGTTTGCAACAGTATATGGAGCACCATAAAACATCCCTGAACCTGATATTCAAGTCTAAATACCATTCATACACTCCTACAGAAGATTTGGGAGCATTTGGGTTGATTTGGAGGTCAAAACAGTTAAACTAGTCAAAGGTCGAAATTGGGGAAAAAGTAGAAAAATTGGCATTTTAATAGAATTTTGAAAAAGGGTCATTACAATCCACGTGGATGTGTCTCATCATAAGGTAACAAGGGATGCTTCTACAAATGTAAATAAGACATGGCTCTAATAATGTCATCATATAAAAGATATATAAGAGTTTCATGCTCCTCATGTGGCACCATAAAAAATAAACCTTTCACCCATGCTTCATTAGGATGAATGCTGCAAAATATGGAAGTGTAGGATGTAGGAGAATGAACAAACTCACCCAAATGATCAGAAAGTGCAAAGGTGTCCTCATGTGAAAGCTCCATAATGGTAGGATCATGCACCTCCCTCAAAAGTGCAAATATTTCTTCATAGGTTGGTTCCAAGGTAGTGGACTCAACTTCTTCAAAAAATGTGTAACCATTTCCAAGAGGAAACTCAAGTTCCTCTTCCACCACATCAAGTTCTTGGATCTCATCAAGCTCATATTCAAACACATCAAGAAAATGCAAATTTCCATGTTTCTCATGATCTACCATGTCATGAGAATCCTCCATGCAATCTACCATCTGAAAATTTGAAACATAGGAGGAAGAAAAAGTATATTGCAACCTTTCAAGAAGTTGCTCATTTTGAATATTGAGTTTATGAATATCCTCATCATTCTTGAAGTATGTATCATGTAACAAGTCATTAAACTCAACCAAATTGTTTCTATCAAAAAGCAAAGACATGAAATTACCTTTGATGTTGCACATTGCTCTTTGAATCTTCTCAATGTCTTCAAGGAAGGATGGATCCTTCAATGAAGAAACCTCCCAACAAGAATTTGAAACTAATGATTGAGTGTCATGGAGCATGCTAAGGGTCTCTTGGATATTCTTTTCATTCATATTCAAGGAACCTTCAAGAAAATGAGGCTCTTTCAAATGAACCTCCACATTTTATTCCTTCTTACTTGAACCAAATTCATGAAGCTCAAGTTGTGAAGGGGAAGTTGATCTTGTTTCTTCTTCAACTACTACAAGGTCTTCATTTTCATGCTTAATGGAAGTTTGGCTTGCAGCAACACTTTCAAAAGTGAGCTCTATGTCACCAACATAGAGGTGTGATCACCCATCAGTAGGTACTCCATAGTTCAAGCATCCATCAGTAGATGCTCTTTGATTCATGTCCAAGGTAGAATGTGTCTCTTCCTTTTGCTCCTTCAAGCAAGCTGATGCATTTTTCCCCTTGGTTTCATTAAGATCAATAAATTTGGAATCTCTTTTTGAATAAATCCCAAAAACTCTCCTCAAGTAGGACATACATGCATTCCCTGAAGCTTCAGATATTTCATTTCTCTTTTCACTCACACACATATGATTTTCTCTCCAAGGTCTTTTACAAGAATGGCATAAACCTTTATTCACTAACTCCACATATTTTGGAGTATTCATATTTGATTTGGAATCAAAGAATTTAGGTGTACTAGGCCTTGGTGTTCTCTGAAATTCATTTTTTCTATTATGGGGTCCTGTGCTTGAGAAAATATGCTCACCCATTGGATTCTTTTCCTCATAATGACAACTGTTGCTGCCTCCTATTACTCCTTTGCTCCCAAGTTGGATAGAAAAAAATTCAAATTATTTCATAATATTCTTGGTCATGTCTTCAAATATTGGTTTCATGATTTTCCTAAGCTCCTCTCCATCATTTGAGGTTCCCTTTTCATCCATAGTCATAGTTTCCTCAAAAAATTGCTCTTCTTTTCCTACTTTTTCCTCTTCAACAAAAGAACTTTTGGTTTCAATATCTAATGGTGGTCCCTGACTTATTTTCCTCATGAATATCAAATGACATTAGTTTCCAATATCATGCTCTGATACCACTGTAATGTCCCTTTTCAGAAATTTATTAAAATGGTGAAATTTTCAACTTTTTCCACTAGTTCGACCTTTGACTAGTATTGGTCTCTTGGTCTCCAAATGCTCCCAAATTATTACAGGAGATGTATGGATGATATTAGTACATAATTATGAGGTTCATGTATTCTTTAGAGTCTTCAATAGGATTCTTCAACTCTCCTTTAAGTTCTGGCCAAAGTAGGGAGTTTGACTAGCAATTTCTCTTTGACTAGTATTGGTCTCTTCGTCTCCAAATGACTCCAAATGCTCCCAAATTGTTACAGAAGGTATATGGATGGTATTAGGACATTATTATTAGGTTCATGGATGCATTAGAGAATTCAAAAGGCTTCTGAAACTCTACTTTGAATTCTGGCCAATGTAGGGAGTTTGACTAGCAATTAGGGGTTCAATTCCCCATGGGGTAGATGCTGGAAAGGGATCTCCTAATGCTATTTGACCCTCTCAAAATTATGAAAAGATGCAGGGTATATCAAGGGGAAATCAATATATTCTCATATTCATCACCATTAATTTTATTAATTTTGATACAACCCTCTTAAATTAGATACAAAAAGACTAGATTTCACATAGGGGGGAAAACTAGTAATTTTCACCATGTGTTATGAAATTATAATTTTAGGTATCAAGGTATTATGATCTATTAATGAAAATTCTTCATAACTTTAATAACACTCCATACATCAATAAAATCATATATAGAAACTCATACAACTAAGAATAATGTCTCTTCAAACTCCAACAACAAGATCTAGGGGAAATGGCATCATTTATGCATTGTTTGGTAATTTTACATAAATTCACTTGGTATTTCAACCTAAGAGTCTCTTGAGCAGCAAAAAAAGAGTATATATTTCATATTACAAATATATGGGGCCTCAAGATCTATCCCAAAGAGTTCATCACCTCAACAAGTGTGCCTCTCCTCAAGGAGCAAGAACATGCCAAGAAATAGAAGAATGGTTGTAGAAGCAAGCTGAAAGAGATGTGACCATGAGATGACATGTATCTTCAACCTATAAAAAAATAATCCATTAAATATCCAAATGAAATTTATGAATGGACTTTCCAATTACCAACTAGGATGGGAATCTTTCACCCTCGAAATTGGTGCTAAGGCAAGTAGAGTAGCACTCCACTAGCTCTCCTCTCCAAAAGCAAAATGAAAATTCTACAATGATAAAAAGCTACCATCCTTATTTGTTATTGTATTTTATAAACTTCTAAGTTCCTCCATGGGTCTAATTCCTCCCAATATATTCATGCCAACTCAAGTTGGGAAGAGATTCCCAAGTATGCCACTTGTCCTTCCAATTCTAGCCCTCTCCTTAACCAAATTCGAATTGGTGTCTCTTTGGCTTCCCTAACTCACTTGAGCACCCTCTTGGAGGCTATTTTTATCCCTGACATGTCATATATGTCATATTTCAGCCTTCAGGTCTGATTTGTGTCACAGGTGTCATAGCATATTCATCATTGTTGTCATAGAGCTAGGGAATGTAGTCCAAGTGTCTCACTAGCTCCAAAATGCCTCTTCCTCTTCCATAGGAGTTACTCTTCCACTCCAATTCAACCTTAATTGAGTCATGCCAAGTATATTTACCTTACAACTCATCCCAATAATGTTGGGATTCTTATGGATTCGAAATGACAAGAGGAGGATGCCATGTGGCATAGAAAATCTAGCTTGTGTGGGTCCCACATCCTCCATGTCACTTCATGATCAATTGCCACTTTGATTTTACATTGTATTTATTTATTTAGATCCTTTATTAAATATTTATTCCATTCTAATGTTCAAACATCATTTATTATCCCCCTTATTTAAAATCCCAAAGATTCCACCCCCCAACCTAGGGAACTAGTAATTTTCCTCCATGGCAGTTCATTTCGATGGGTATATTACAACTTTGAATTGGGAATTTCTCTTAATGTGACCCACCTTGTCCATTTGGATATAATTTCACATTATTACTAACTTGGACTTCATTCTTGAAATTTATTTGACCCTTTGCATCCATTTGACAAACTATCATGAGCATGGTCAAGGGGCTTAGGCCATTGTGACCCAATGCAAAATTTTGGGACATGACAGAATCGACCAATGGTATTGTGGAATAAAAACCTCCTTGCACCTGCAGGAAAATAGCACCTTAAACTTGAATGCATCATTGGTCATATTAAAATAGAAGTTCATAAGCCCCAAATAATTATGTATTCAACCAAATCTTGACCATGCTCAACATAGTAGGACTGAATTCCAAATAGAAAGAGTCACTGTAGAAATATGGAGAATCGAGATTATTCAGCAAGAATTTATTCCTTAAAATTTGTAAGAGGGAACTATCGAAGAACTCAAGGAATAGAGTGAGGATAGAATTGTTGCAAACTAAAAATGCTATATACAAAGATTTCATTTCCCCTGCAACAATGTGATTTGATTTGTAAAACACACTACTGGAAAACCTAAGAAATTAGTATCTGAGGAGGTGAGCTAGTGTGAGTTAAAAATATTATTGGGTTGTTAGATTGTATAACTCCCTTTTAAGAGGTACACATGGAAGTTCTTGTTTTTACTTTGATCATTATAAGAGTGATATCGAGTTCTTAATTTCCTTTAGGGCAATTGCATTTTAGAAACATGTTTTTATCATATAATCAAGTATCAAGTCTAGAAAAGGTCACATCACTAACACTAAGGGAAACACTCGTTGTTTTCCTCAAATTTATAGTCATATTTCAAGAGATGTTTGTATTCATGGCTCCAAAATAGGTTATATTATTTTCTCATTCCTATTTGATGTTTCATAAAATAAATTTGACTTAATTTCTGAAGTGTTTCCATATATTGAAAAATAATGGTTTTCTAGCTTTCCATTCATTGAGATATGAATTGGTAAAATTCAACAAAAGTTAAGGTATTAATTTGTGGATACATCATACATGCAATACTAATTGAAGAGTCAAAGTTTTGATTGTGGATATGGTGGTAATTTTTTATTTTGTTAGAAAGTTATTTTAAAGCGTATTCATAGCTTATTCTTTGTAGACTAGAACACAAGGTACTTCAAATAGGTTGCAATTATTCAACATCCCCGTGTAGGGGAATATGCATTCGGTTTTATCACATCATCACTTGTCCTTCAAGTAGTTGCTTATGATACAGATTCTAGATATCCTTGAAGTTGACTTATTGCCAAGTATTCCACACAAATGTTGAAATTGAGTGACAGATGGAAATATCTATTGGATATCTGCAAATTGATATCTATTTGTAGATGACTATTGACATCATAAAATGAAATAAAACTACTTTTTTATTGGTAAACATGTAGAGTCTCTTGCAATGATTATAGTTTAACTATTATTTCAATTTGTATTTAAGGAAGTTCTTATTTTTCTCCAATTGTCATATGAAGGTTGAGAGTGAAGATGAAGAAATCTCCAATGCCTATGTTCCCATGAATTATCTCTATAGTGGTGACATTTTACTCGTTAAATATAAAGATATCGTTTGACCAAACTTATATGTTTGTGAAGGCATAGGTTGCAAGACACACTTTTTCCTCTCATTATTGTTCATTATGTATGGTTTATATGTTTCCAATGTATATTTCATTCTTTTTTGGATTTTTTTCCATAGATCTAGGGATGATACTTTATCCTCTTCCTTTAACAATCCAAAACATGTTCTTGACATGTTGTTTTATGCTATAGTTGGTCCTAAATGAACTGTCCATCCTAACTTCACTGAGAATATGTGCTGACTTTATATCCTAACTTCACCGGAGGCATGCGTTGTGACTCTATATATTGTACATCTATAGCAATGGGAAGTAGTCATAGGAGGAAGGAGAATATTATTAATGTGGTATGGAATCCCAATATAGGGATATGATACTAAAATATTTATACTTGCAATTTGATCGTATGGATCTTCTTACATGTATATTGGAATCATAAAAACATACTTTCACCACTCTTCAAGGCTAAAAAATAGAAAAACATAAATAGAAAGATATGTAGAGGAGATGAGAGAACCTTTTTCGATGGTTGATCCTCACTCATCCTCCTCTAATCCTTTGTTATGCTCCTCTGCAACAATCTAGAGCTTGCAACAATGCCAAATACATTCCTCACAAGCTTTTGAATTCAATGAAATATTCAAATTAAATAAGAACATACATGGACTATTATCCAACTTTATCATTATTATTACAATTCATAAGTAATATTAAAATAATCAGTGATTAAACATATTACACTTGCATGTGGGAGAGGGAAAGATAGAAAATTTCCATTAATGCAATAAAATGATACATTTATCTACCTTTATTGTTGTTCAGCACCTTTCGAATCAAGTGATCGAGTTCCTCTTTTCTTGAAACATCTATAATCCCACATCTAATACTCCAATTGTTTAAACAATAGGATTCATATAGGGGTGATGAATCCAAAACATAAGGGAATGATATTGAAGGACAAGGATCACTAAGGGAATTAGGGGATCAATGAGTGTAATAATATGGAGAGATTCCTCCATCATAACAATGTGATGGGTGTTTTCCATTGGTTCAATCATCTCATCCCAATTTATTTCATGTCTGGGATAGTTGACATGGTTTCTATTTAGTTCCATGATTTACAACTGAGACCAACTAACTAGGAAGTATCATAACTTGTTTTTTTCTTTTATATTATTTTATCCTTTTTTAAGGACTACGCACCCTATGCAAGAGAAACAAACATGGCATTAACCTTGTTGGTTACAAATTTGCGTGGGTGTTGGTCGCTTTCAGGTTGACCCGGGTTCGGAAATTTTTTTGTAGAGCCAACAAAATCCCTTTCACTGGCCCTTTCGGCATCAACCTGCGAGAAGGATGAAGTCTCACCCGAAGTGAAGTATGGGGGGTTACAAAATCAAGTTTCTGTAACCATGGTGATGTGAAGATGTGGTAAATGACCTCACAATGCGTTTCTTGCTTAGAATCTACTTAACATAAAAATATCAATATGTGAATACACACTTCGCAGTTATCAACAACCCACAGAATTCTTTGACTCGTTGTTGTATTTACTCTTATAAATACGCATTCATCATACTTGATGTTACTTCGCAACATTCATACACATTTGTTCCACTTACTTAACATATGATTCCTATTCACATACATATGAAAGAAAATACATAAACATACCATAACATGAACACAAAACATATCATAGATTCATACACATAACACAAGGATAATACATGGTTCACCCCCCATATGGGAGCTAAGTCCACAGGAACTGTTCTTATATTACTTGGAAGGGGTAACAAATCTAGTCTATGCACTTAGCTGCAGACTCTTCTCTAAAATAGGTCTTTGCACACTCAACTGTAGAGTATTTTCTCTCTCATTTCTCGTTGGTTCTAACCAACCAAATACCCAATAACATCTAACCCTTACTCATACAAAAATAACCCTTTTTATAGATGTTCTTGAATGTCACATATTACAATAGCTATGGGAAAACCCCCATAGTACCCTTAGTAATTCATCTTTACTAAGGGAACGGGTCCTTTCTTGTCAACTTCGCTTCACTCCATACCCTCCTCTCTGGAATTGTGAAGTTGATTCTCCCAAAACTTGTAAATTTTAGGCATCTCCTTATTGTACTTTCACCATCAAAACTTCCTGTACTTGGGTTGTTCCTAATAGGCCCCTAACACTTACTTTTGGCTCATCCCTGAGCCACTTTCAGTAGGATTCTTTGACTACACATCACTTGGGATGTTCGTCTTCGTAGCGAATTCCTAAAACGTTGTGCTCAAATTCGCAACTGCTTCCTTAGTCTCTTGCTCGTATTCTTTGATCATTTAGAGCATCATCACTGATATGGAACTTGCATTTGATCCTTTACAGTATTCTCTGTCGAGAGAATTTCTTTCAATTTATCTTCGATTTCTTAAGAGAGTGTCAGTTCTTCTTCTTGCATAGGCTGTAACTTTGACGAAGTTTCAGCTTCCTTCATCCTTAGTGCCTTCAGATCCTTCTGAAGCACTTTCGTTTATGGAAACTTCTAGATCCTTTGCCTTGGCGGAACATCCTTCATGGTTGTGTTCATAGAATCAAGGTCCCTCTGCCTCTTCTGAAGTTCATCCTGAATTTTCTGTGATTCAGGGTCCTCTTGCAGTATAGCCCATACCTTAGTGACTTCTTTTAGCAAGTCTTGAAACCTCGCAACTTCTTCGGATATGTTCTCAGTTGATGTCTTCATTTCTTCGGCTCTTTCTAATTATACCTCTGTCGGAGTGCCAAGTTGTTGCCGAGACTATAAGTCAACAATATTTTCTTTGTAACCAATCTCCATATATTCCATTTTCACTTTGATATTGTCCATGGTAGCACCAATTTTAAGGATGGTCGCTTCCACTTCAAGCTCTTCTTCGCAGTCAAGGATCTTCACACAAAATTCGGCTATGGTTTTCTTCATCTTTTTCTACTTCTCTTGATCATTTTCTAGCTCATTGGTCTTCAAC
Source organism: Larix kaempferi (assembly GCA_027924585.1). Lineage (NCBI taxonomy): Eukaryota > Viridiplantae > Streptophyta > Pinopsida > Pinales > Pinaceae > Larix > Larix kaempferi. Next base: position 5,041,899 of record BSBM01000104.1, read on the forward strand.
ATGCATTCATTCTTCAGCTCTTTATAACTTTCTTCTAGCTATGCTAGTTGTATGAGATAATATCTATGTCTCTAATTTCATCCATAACCTGCAGATGCAGATTGTGCAGTCCGTCAATGGGAAACATTCCCACGCTAATATCCAAATGTGCGAGCTGCTTTGCACCTTCACTTAGTTCATCAGACGAGAATATCACATTCATTGGCTCTATGAGGACTAACCAGGGTCTCATAATTAAAGAATGTGCTTTTATTTTTCTTTGGCTTGACTCCCCTGTCCCATCTTCGCAGTTTGATTCCCTTACTAGATCTCTCTGGACTTGTTCTACTCTTGCCACCATACTCTTCAGTTTTGCAATGCTATCTACCATGCCTGTTTGGAGTTCCTCTTGCTTGTTGTATTTTATTGTGAGCATCTCTTCAAGATGCTCATGGAATTGGGAAGCGATGCAATCGTAATCATCAACATGCAAATTTACATCGAGCGGAGTCTTACTTGATTTCTGCTTCTCTATTTGTGATCCCTCTACAACGGCTATGTCAGGATTCTTCCTCTTCTCTCCTGCTCTAAATCAGCAGTTTGTTGTTGTTATTGTCCTTGATCTTGTTCCTGTTCTTGACCAATTGTTGGCTCTTCTTCTTGGTCATGGCTGTCACTTTCATTTGTGATTTCCTTTGATGTAGTAATAAATGTCTCTAGCGCATCAATATTCCACTCGGGCGGCCGATATTCAATGATAAGATCAATCTTCTGCACGTCTAGTTGGTATTGTCCCTCAAACCATTCTGGGTTTGGTGGTTCTCTAGGTTGAATGAAAATAAAGTAAAGGTCAGCTTTGAATCTCAGCTTCCGAATATACATTGTTGTTATTTCCCTAGGGATACATGAAGTGTGCTTGATTACTTCGCATAGTTGCACATAATATGTATACAACTGTACATTATTTAGCTTTTGTCTTTTCGACTTCGAATTAGCCCATGTCTTTGAAAATTTGGGTCCACGACAATCTCCAGCGAACACCGGTACATTTTGTTGATACTTATGCTCTTTCGAGCCTACAAACGTGATTAAGACCAAAAATCAAATATAATGGAATTGATGTCCATTGCTTGTGTATCCGAAACACCATCTAGGAACTAATTCAGAAGGTAACTTGCCCAATTATACTAGAGTCCATCCTTGGCCTTCATAGCTAAGGATATCGCAACGGCTGACACCTCGGTCCATCTGCATTTACTTAGTACTTTTCTTGTGAGCAATTGAACCGTGAACTTCATGGTGACATCCTTGATTTGATTTTCTTGATATCCATGGGTTCCTTTTACCAAGCCAAATTCATTTTTCATCCTTCTTGCAAGTTCTTTGTCTTTGTTCTTGCCTATGAATTATGCTGTAGGTTCAACGCCTCTTTTTCTCAAGTGTGTAATTATGTAAATGAGGTCTATGTTGATATTAATATTGCGGTCTAACCACAAGTAACCCTGGTGTGTACATGAGAGCAATGTTCGCACAACCGTTGTGAGCTCTAGGCTTCTATCAAAATGTGGAATTTGCAAGAAATTCAACAATCTTGATGGCTGCAATGGCGCAATCCAGTCTTGCGCTTGAATTGTCATTTGCTTATTGGCTTCATCATGTTGCCTACACATGTACTGGTCCGGATGAAATTGTGGGTGCTTCATCTCGTGCAGCAAGTCATGATCTGCAAACTTGCATTCTGGAATCTTGCCTAGCAAATTCTCCTTTTCACGCACATGACTTGACATGGGCGGGAGTGGGATCTCGTATTGCAGATTCTTGAGTATCACAAATGGTGCATCATCTATTCTTGGAGTGATGTACTCGGGTATCAGCAGAATCAGCCTCTTGCAAGGTTTCTCTGGAGGATACTCCTTTGGAATTTATGTGTCCTTCAGCTTCTCTTTCTCAGTATCCTTTTGCTTATCTCTCTGCTTCTGCTTCGGTATATTTTGCGATGAATCTCTAGAGGTTCCACCTCTCTCTAGGATAGTTTTCTTCACTGGAATCTTCATGATTCCTTCTAAACCAGAATGTTGAAATTCTCTTAATATCTCTTCTAGGTTCTCTTTTTCAGGCATACACTGTTAGATTTCTCTTTCTCTTGACTGGTAAAAATCTCAGAAATTACATGCGGTACAAATTAAAAGTCATGGTAAAATCGGTAACTATGCAATCCTTATTATTTATAGGCACAACAACACTAAGGCACGCCCAAAAATGGATAAAATTAGCATTACATGCTATGTCGTTGGCCAAATATCACTTAGATCTTGGTCCTTTCCCTTCATTGAATGTGTCTTCAATGGACTAATATTCTTTAAAAGTAGAAAAATTTGGTTCCCAAAAGTACTATACAACGGTGTTGGAGCATAGGCCGCAGCTATGGCAAAGCTGCCAATTTTGAGGAAAAGCACCATTTTTGGGGATAAATGAACAATGTGCGGTACGGTGCCAGATGGACGAGCTCACCGCAGAATGCAGGCCGAAAATCGCAGAGCTCGCGTGCACGTCAAGAGAAGGAGTAAACAACGTGGCCAAGTAGAAAGCTCAACCACCACAATAAATGAAGCGGCGGAAGAGGGCTCAGCTACCCTCATTAAGGAAAAGTACAGGAGTTATGGTTGCTTGGACCAAGGAAGAGCAACGAGCCGAAGCATTGAAGCCGAAGGACAAGGAGCAAAGAACGATGAAGCGGTGCCCATACCCGCGATTTGAGCTGAAAATCACGGAGTCTGCAGGAAGCTGCAACGGGACTGCAAGAGGCGCCTATAGTACACATAGCCGTGTCAGTGGTTAGGGTTTTTGGGGATCACTGTTGGGAAAGGCCCACAGTTTTGTAAAGGTGCGACCCTCAGGGCCACCTATATATATGTGTAATTGGGAAGGTTAGAGGTTTAGAAGGTGACACAGATAGTCTAAGCTGATGTCTGAGTCTTTTGTATTACTGTATGTTGTAAAGCCGTTAAGACTCATTGTATGTATGTAAGAAGGCCGCGATCTTGCAGGAGACCGCTTGGCGTAAAGGCCATTGTATGTATTGACCAGTTGCAAGAGGACTGGGGAATGTAATTGTATGTCTTTATTATTGAAATATCTATAGGAGAGGAGAATAGATCTAAGAGAAGGGCTCCCAGCTGTGTTCCCAGAAAGATCTAAGGCTGCAACTGTGTGTGCAGCAGAACTATGTAAGCCCCATCTAAAGTTAATATACAGTCCTGTGGATGTAGATTCCCTCCCGGAGGTGAACTACCTAATTCTGGTTTCCGTGGTGATGCTTTATGTGATTGCATTTCTTTGCTTTACTGTGTCTGTTACTATGAATGTTTCGCTATCTTTATGAATGAGTATGTAGAGTAAATCCTCGAAGCTCCCTTAGAGGCGTACTTGTGCATAGTTGAAGGAGTCTGAGAACACTGTCGTCACAGCACTTAAAGTGTGTGATGTTGCACTGGGGCGCAAGGGCTCTCAGAGGCGATACATAGTGTATCGAGCATAGCGGGTAAACACTTCGTGCGTAGGCACGGAGCTACTGCGCAGCCAGGATGGGAAGAGTGAGTTCCAGCGCTGTAGCGCGGTGAGGCCTGTGGAAGAGTGAGACTTTCCGCTCCAAAGTATCATCCCAGAAGGGAAGGGAGAAGACTATAATCTCCACATTACCTAGGTTAAGGAAACCTGATTACTTAGCCCCCCCATAGCCACTTCGGGTGAGACTGCCGGTTGTTGCGTAGCTCGTTGCTGAAAGGGCTAGTATGCCAAAGGGGTGTTTGTTGCTGCGCATCCTGAAAACCCGGGTCTTTCCAGAAAGCAGCCAACAAATGGTTTCGTTGCTTTGAGACTTGTTATTCCAGCGATGTGCGAGATTGATGCGAAACCTAGAGAAAAAGAGAGCCAACAAATGATTCCATTGCCGGCTTTAACCCTATTATTTTGAAGGCAATGTGGTGCTGGAATCCTAGAGCTAAAGAAATTCAAGAGTGGTTTGATTCAAAGGCTAGAGAGTTTGCTAAAAGTGAAAAGAGAAGCCCTAGGCTTCAGACAGAGGACTGGTTGCAGAAGCATATTTATATTGACCTCCACGAAATATTCTTTGTAACATTTGCAATCGAGTTGCATGAGTGGGTATCCAAGCTAGCACATACTGGACCAACTGTGCATGTTGATCGACCTATCATTTGGACACTTGAGATGGTTAGCACTGTGAAGCGGGTAGATAATCCCGTGTCACGCGCAGTAGACTTTTGGTTGAACAGTCTGCTGGAAGGTTTTGTCACCGAGTTTGCAGTAGATACGAGAAAGAGCTTCAGCGAGGCTGAAAGGAGCTTCTTCAAAGCATACAGGGGTAAGTTCTTAAATTATCTGAACTTGTGGATTAAAATGCTCTTATATGAAAAAGGAAAACTATGCATAGCTTCCAATGAATAGCATAGACAAGTAATGTCCATAGAGTCTGATAGTGATCTTGAAGCTATTGGTTGCACTCGTAGTGGAAAACGGTATAAAGTAGGCCTCGACCAACATTCTTTTGAGTCTAGCCCAGAAGATAGTCGAGCTCGTAGAGGGAGCCATATAGAGAGACAAGGGAGTGCTCATATCCCTTATCACCCTTTTACACCGCAAAAGCTAGACGGGGCTCATCATAAACCCACAGTAAGATCCGCTAGTATCCCGAACGGTACTTCTAGTACCTCAGCCCCACCTTTGTTTAACCATCCCGGAGGCAGTACCACAACACCTCCACATCAACCTAGCGCAAGAAGGATGGGTGATGACATGAAGCTACCAACCTTTAGAGGAACAGGGCTAGAAGACCCTAAGCAGCACTGGTTTCTATGTGAAGCCATTTGGATGATTAAGCAAATTAATGATGATGATGTCAAGCTGGTTCAGTTAGCAACCACACTAAGAGAGAGAGCCTTAACCTGGTTTATGAAATACTAAGCAGCACAGAATAGGACACTTGCTAATGTAAGAAGTGTTATGATTAAAGAATTCAAGAAACCTAAATCAGAATCACAATGCATAACAGAACTCAAAGACATAAAACAGTTACCTACAGAATCAGTATGGGACTTTGACCAAAAGTTCAAAGCCTTGATAGATCAAGTAAGCTTTGAGTTTGCACCCCAGCAACATAAGGAATGGTTCATTGTTGTGCTGCTTCCTCATATTAGACTTCCTCTTATGCAACATTATCTCACTACTCAAGAACAAGCTCTAGATATGGCTATGAAACTAGAAGCTTCAACAATTGCTGGAACAAGCAATGATGTTGCGCAATTGCAGAACCAAATAGCAAACCTAACCTTGCAAGTGCATGATATTAAGAAAGGAAAGGATGTTAAAGAAGAAATTTGGTGTACGAAGTGTAGAGCACAAGGACATTCAAAGGACCATTGTCCTGTTTTCATCGATTATATTGCAAGTGGAGCACCTAACCCTTTACCACAGGCTTAGGGGCCTTGGTGTGAAATCTATAGAACTAGAGGCCACAGACCACAAGAGTGTCACTTGTTACAAAAATATGTACAAACTCCAAAGAATCTATATTGTAACTTCTGTAAATCTGTAGGCCATGATGAGAACAATTGCAAAGCATATGAGCTTATGATAGAAAGAAAACATGATGTTTACAAAGTACAGTCAGAACCACAATGACCCACAGCAGGTCCGCAGTATGGCCCAGGTCGCGAAGGTCGAGGAGGAAATTACAGGGGCCGAGGACGCGCAGCAGGTTTTGGTCGTGGAAGAGGATAGATCACTTGTTATAACTGTGGAGCTCAAGGCCATTATGTAAGGGATTTCCAAAACCCTACAACCACTTGTAGGTACTGTAAATCTTATGATCATGTCATTGAAGAATGCCCTCAGTTGATGGCCAAGATACAAGAAAAGAAGCCATAGGTTAACCAGAATATTTAGTTGATTGCAGCAGAAAAAAGGGAACCAGACCCTACAGTTAATATAGTGACGCGCAGTGGAGCAATCACTGTTGCGCTAGAGTCGGGAACTGGAAATCCAGCGACACAATGGGTGCGCCGTGCTAATATTAAACCATCCCCGCTTGACCTACAGAAGCAAAAAGAAGCATTCAAGCAAGCTCAAGAGTATGTCTCAGATCCGCGAGCTTCAAGTTCTATCGCATTACCGCACAATGATATTAGACCGTATGTGCCACGACAAGAGAACCTGGTACGAGAGCAAGCCACTACATCTGGAAGGCATGATGAAGAGGATACACTAGGCAGTGTTCATGCTTTCCTAAGAAGCTGCTTAAAGTTGTTGCGTAATGAAAAAGCAACTCTTGAACTTCAACACCTACTGGATCAGTGTCAACAATCTGCTTCGATGAACACACCGCAGCATGCTGTTCATCAGATCAGGAGTCATGCTAGAACTGGAAGAGATATGCGACTCACAGCGCAGATTGGAGCATTTGAAATGGACGAAGTCATTTTGGATTTAGGTTCAGAAGTTAATGTTCTCACCATGCAGACATGGGAATAGATGGGTAGCCCTTAGCTTATCATATCTCCTATCCATCTAAGACTAGCAAATCAGCAACGAGTTTCTCCATTGGGAAGATTACCCAATGTACCTATTGATATTGAGGGAGTAAGAAGTTCTGCAGACTTTGAAGTAATCAAAATTCTGGATGACAGTAGACCTTATCCAGCACTCTTAGGCATAGACTGGGAATTTGATAATCTAGCTGTCATTAATTTGAAGAAAAGACAGATGACCTTTGAGGATGAACATATTAGGGTCATTGCACCACTTGATCCCCTTCAAGGACCAAGGTATATTGAACCCATTCGAGCAGAAGAAGAAGTGCGCACATGGAAAGTTTGTATCAGATGACTGCTAGTCATAATGATTATGTCAATCCCACAGTGGATGGCCATATCAGCTGGCGATGCAATAGCTCGTGCACATCAGATTCGGAAGTAGGATTGGAAAACTGGCAGAATCGCTTACATGAGGTTTCTGCAAGGCGTTGCGCCATGATGACTAGATCCATTCGATGGATTAGCACAGAATTGAATAACACTCCAATCTTTGATGGTTTAACTGGAGTAAGTGAATTCATACATGCATATGAACAAGAAATCCTAGATGAGAAGCGCATACAAGCATTGGATGTAGCACTGCGCGCTACACCCACAAGATGGTGGGGTGTGCATAAAGAAAATATCGGCACATGGCAAGACTATCGCAGGTTGATACTGCGCAGATTTCAAGAGACTACAGCAGGAGTGTTGCTCAAATATGATGGACAAAGTGACCCCAGGTCACATGTTGAAACATGTACTCAGCAATGGTCAGATATTCCAGAAGATGAGTGGGTTCACCTATTCATCCACACGTTGGATATAGTTCCAAGGAATTGGTACACTGAAACAGAATTGCGCAGAGGCACTATCACTTGGCCTCTCATGATTGAAAGTTTTCGACTCACTTTCAGCTTTGAGTCAGAACATCCAAGCGTCGATCAGGATTTAAAGTGTATTAGAAAGAAGGTATTTGGACAATGTCCTTTACCAAAGTATTCTCAACCAGATTGGGCTGTCCAGATGGAACATGCCCTGGAATGCTATAATTTCACCGCTGGAAAAATGGATGATGATCCTCGCAACATCAATATCCCAGAGTCAGAAGGGACGTGCAAAGTCGAAGTCCCTCAGATTGATATCCCTGCCATTACAAAACACATCAAGCTCAAGAAGATTAACATTGGTATAGAGGCCGAACCCAAGGTTGCCTCTATAGGAGATTATTGGGATGATGAAACCGTTGGCTATATTGTAGATTTACTACAGGAGTACCCGGATATCTTTCCTACCAAGTTTACAGAAATGAAAGGCATCCTAGGAGATTTAGGAGTCATGTGCATACCTCTGAAAGCGGACTCTAAGCCAGTAAAACAGTGCCCATACAGGTTGAACCCGCGATATAAAGAAAAGGTCAGAGAAGAAATTGATAAGATGCTCACAGCTGGTATCATTGAGCCAGTATAGGAAAGTGATTGGATTATTACTATGGTGGTACAGGAGAAAAAGACAAAAGGAGAAATAAGAATCTGCGTGGACCTGCGCAGGCTCAACGATGCATCAGTGCATGATCCATTCCCTACGCCCTTTACAGACGAAGTGCTTGACAATGTTGGAGTACAAGAGGCTTACTCCTTCACTGATGGCTTTTCAGGATACCATTAGATCAGAATCCATCCAAAGGACTGCCATAAGATCACTTTTGCGACTGAATGGGGCTCATTCCAGTATATGGTAATGCCCTTTGGTCTTAAAAACGCTCCTGCTATCTTCTCTAGAGTCGTTGTTGTTGTTTTCAAAGAATTCATTCATAAGTTCTTAGAAGTCTATTTTGATGATTGGACTATGTTTGGCTTACTAAAGAACCATATAGGGAATCTAAGGATGATGTTAGAAAAATGTAGACAGTATTAGATCTCCCTTAACTTGAAAAAATGTATCTTTTGTGTTCCTTTTGGTATTTTGTTGGGTCACATTGTATGCAGACAAGGACTCATGATGGATCCTGCGAAGGTTGCCATCATTGCTAACTTGCCTGCGCCCAACTCAGTCAAACAATTGCACACTACATTGGGACATACAGTATACTATAGGAAATTTATCAAGGGTTATGTAAAGATCACTGCGCCAATGGAAAGACTGCTGAAAAAGGATTCGAAATTCCAATGGATAGAAGAATGCCAACAGAGCTTGGACACACTTAAAGGAAATATGGTCACAACGCCTATTCTAGTTTTCCCAGACTGGACAAAACCCTTTCATGTTCATGTAGATGCTTCTTCCATAGCATTGGGGGTTGTACTCACAAAACCGGGAGAAGGAGTTATTGACCACCCCATTGCTTACTCTAGTAGAAAGCTGTCTATAGCTGAGAAGAACTACACCACTACAGAAAGAGAAGGACTAGCTATGGTGTATGCCTTACAGAAGTTCAGACACTATCTATTGGGTGCTCATTTTAAAATGTATACTGACCATTATTCCCTGAAGTACTTGGTTAATAAGCCAGTGTTAGGGGGTAGAATTTGCAGATGGCTACTCCTCTTCCAGGAGTATGATTTTGAGATTATTGTGAAGCCAGGAAGATTGAATGCAGGACCTAACCATTTATCTAGGATAGAGTCAGGGGAGGAACCTACAAATTTGGAGGACAATCTGCCTGATGCGCAGCTATTTTCTATTCAAGCAACAGACGAATATTACTCCGATATTCTTGAGTTTCTCACTACAGGACAAGCGCCAGTTGAGTTCACAATACAACAAAAGAAACAACTTGTTGTCAAAGCCACAGACTTCACTTTGATAGCAGGCCAGCTCTATAAGTTGGGCCCTGATGAAGTTTTGTGCAGATGCATTTTACCACATGAGAAGAACTCCATAATTGCCGAAGCGCACTCAAGAACCGCAGGAGGCCATTTCGCAGGAAAGCCGACTGCGCAGAAGATCTTAGCCGCAGGACTTTGGTGGCCAACATTGCAAAAGGATACTAAGGAATTCTGTAAATGTTGCGATGTGTGCCAGCGAACAGGAAAACCTTCAAGAAGAGATGAAATGCCGCTAAGACCACAGATAACAGTGCGTGCTTTTGATAAGTGGGCCATTGATTTTCTGGGACCTATCAACCCACCAGGAAAGAGAACCGGCGCAAGATACATAATCACAGCTACTGAATACCTCACCAGATGGGCTGAGGCGAAGCCAGTTAAGAATTGCGACGCTGTCACTGCCGCGCAGTTCATTTTTGAGCATATTATCACTAGATTTGGATGTCCACTGATTCTGATGAGTGATCAGGGCACACACTTCCTGAATAAGACTATAGAGGCCCTTACTAAAGAATTCCACATTAGTCACCATAAGAGTACACCCCACCACCCTCAAGTTAATGGTACGGTAGAGGCATTCAAAAAAGATTCTAGAGAATGCCCTGACCAAGATCTGTAATCAACAAAGAGATGATTGGGACCTTAGAGTCACAGCTGTGTTATGGGCTTACAGAACCACATGCAAGAAATTAACAAGTCACACACCTTTCAGTTTGGTGTACGGACAAGAAGCAGTTATTCCCATGGAATACATTGTTCCCAGTCTCAGAATTGCTCAAATTACAGAAATGGAAGATACTGATACTATGAGTGAAAGGTTGTCACAATTGGTTGCCTTAGAAGAAGACATGATTTTAGCTGGATTCCATCAACAAGTGCAGAAAGCGAGACAAAAGGCTTGGCATGACAGGCATATTAAGAATAAAGTCTTTCAGGAGGGAGACTTGGTACTACTCTATGATAGTAAATTCATCAAGTTTCCAGGCAAGTTTCGTGTACATTGGTTAGGCCCCTTTCAAGTGATGAAGATAACCAAAGGTGGAGCAGTTCAGCTTGCAAAGCTTAATGGAGAGTTGCTGCCCACAATGATCAACGGGAGTCGGCTCAAGCTTTATCGCGATGGCCACTCCGCCCTATCAACCTAATCAGTTGCTGAAGTTGTGCATATGTCCAGTGTAGTTGAAAGAGGCATCGCACTTATAAGTCTACACGGAAGTCGCGAGACATGTTTCAGTCTCTGGCTTCCCGCCCAATTCCTCGAAGCATCCGCATAGTCAATAAATTCTATTCTGAGCAAGCCTGTTCTTGCTCTTGTGAAGTCTTCCGGGTTGTCGAACTCTCGCTCTTGTGGAGTTCTCTGTTGTCTATTTATCGCTCTTGCAGAGTTCTCCTCACCGTGGAGCCCTCCATGTGCACAGTTACCCATGGTGAAGTTACCCGCCAAAACTTTGAATTGCGGTAGCTCTGTAGCCGCGTCTGAGTCTTAATGAAGGAAGAGACCGCCATTTAATTGTATTTACTCTGACAGATTTGGCTTGATTTCCCTAAGATCCGCATTTAATTAAGGAGCCAAAGGCCTTAGCTCATTTCCCGAAAGGCTGTCAGAGCCTATCCCTCGCATTTAATGCACCACAGAGGCGCGGGGGTAGGGGGGTTGTCAACTCATCCGCTTAGGCACCAACGGTTATTAGTGCCACTTGTCTGCATTTACCACCGCCTTTCTCTATAAATACCCCTCATTCGTATATGCTTGGGTTACTTTTCCTTGCTAGTGTGTTGTATAGTTTCCCTGTTTGAGAATCTAAGTCATTATTTTCAGAGCCGTGTCGTGCAGACTATTTTCCCGTTTTCAGAGTTCACATCCTACGCTGTTCCACCCTTTTCTGTTCAGAGTTCACTTCAAACGCAGAGGGTTAGATTTCAGTATGGGTACCCCGATTAAGATTGTCGAGCTTCCTGATCCCAAACAGTCCCCAGGCACGGGGGCGTCTCAGCAGCAATAGCAGCAGCCGGAGGAACCCATCCCAGAGCCCTTGGCCACTCTGGTTAACTACATTCCTCCGCACCCGGATGATGCACACAAGGTGCATATTCCCAAGAATGCCAAGTATTTGATTCCGCTGCCACCAATGGCGGAAGTCGTGCAAGAAGAAGGATCCCTGCTTGGACATCTCTCGCTGGTTAAGTTTTCTGACTTCAACTTGGGAGATTATAGAACGTATCCTCAGTTCGCGCCAGATCACTATCTGATAGTGGTCCATAATCCTACTAAGAAGGTTGACGAATTCGTCCCGCAGGAATTTGCAGTCAATCTTGAAAGGCCTGGACTGTTGAACCTGTTGAAACTACCGCACTTCGGGCGTAGCAATGAAGTTAATGCGGTGGTCAAGGTCCTATTATCATGTGTTCATGGTGGTTATCTTTGGCTAGGGAGGCCAATTGATCTGAATGTGGACCTGATTCACCAAATTACTGGCCTATCTAAGGTTGGTAAGGACCCCAACGTCCCTTTCGTTGGTAAAGACAAGGACCGAAAGCTCGCTGCATAGGTGGTGCAGAAATATAAATTGTCGAGAGGAGGTCGGCCCTATGACCTCACTATAGTTGAAGATGAAGCACTCAGATTCACAGGCATTCTGCTCGCAGGCAGACTTTTAATGAAGTGCCGACCTAAAGAAGTTCCTGGAGCTGTTGTAGAGTTCGCAGTTGCAGCGGCGGAGGGAGAGCAGTATAATTGGTGTCTCTTCCTCCTGAATACATTCTTGGATGACTGCCGAAACATTCAGGACACCACCAATTAGTTGTTCCATTTTTCTTGGCTCCTGATTTTGTGTGCCTTTGTCAGGTGGAAGGAACCACCCAACACTCAGTTTCTTCTGCGTCGTTCAGGAGAGGTTACAGGGATGCACTATGTTAACCTTTGGGATTTTAATAATCCCGTGAAGCGCAAGATGAACCACACCGTGTTCTTCGAGTACTACCATCTCCTCCGACATACCATTCTGCAGATGTCGAGGCTTACTGAGGAGATGGTAGAAATCTATGGAGTGAAGTTGATCTTTTCTTCCAACTTGCATGAAATCTATTTCCGCCCTCATGGAATTCAGTTGAAAGAATGGGCCGTAGGGCTCTACCGAATGACTACCCAAGATGTAGAGTACACTGTGAAGTCCTGGCCAGATGAATGGAAGCAAGCCACCGAAATCGCTGCCACGATGCCACCCCTTGCAGCGCCAGAGAAAGATAAGGGAAAGGAAAAGGTCATGCAAAAGAATGATGAAGGTCCGTCAGGACCGACTGCAAAGAAGCAGAAGTTGTCACACCCCGCAGAAGTGACCGAAGATCCCTCTGAAATCCTTGCCGCGGGGCTGGACCAGTACTTAAAGGAGCAATTTCAGGCACTGCGTTCCTCGTAGGCCAATATCAAAAGTGCCCTGGACTTGTATCTCATGGAGTTGAAAGGTCTCGCAGGACGAGTTGCGCAGACCCATGCGCCAGCATCCAGTTCGCAAGCGCCGCAACCATCTACACGCACCGAGTGGGTTGAAGTACCCATAGACAGGCACACTCTCATCCAAATCCCGCCTACAAGCATGACACTCCCGGATCCTTTGGCTGCACTGCAGGTAAGCGCAGTCGGCCCTGTTGAAATAAATCTGTCACTAATTCTGTTGGAAACTCTACATTTGGTTCAGGAGCAAGTCTCTACTGAGCTGAGAGCTAGGGAGCTCTCCAGATTCCATGTTAATCAGAGACTGCAGACAGAGGAAGTATAGTTAAGGGCGGGCTACAAGGAGATCTCTGCGCAGCTTGAACTTCATGAAGCACAAGACACTGGGATGAGGAATGCCATTGATGAAATCCCCCAGGAGCTGCCAGCCTGCCAGATTCAACCAGACCTTTCTCTAGTTGATAAAGTGCAACGCATCGACAGAAGGGAGGAAGCCCTAGAACAACAAGTAGTTGCTATGGCTGAGGACCATAGAAAGCAGCTCGTCGAGTTGGAAGCTCTTGTCGCAGTGCCTCCTGTAGATGAGACGCAAGAATGACTTGAAGCACTGTGCATAGCTTCTATTCAAATGCAGCACAGAACAGATGAAGCCCAACAGTTAATGACGCAAGCTATGAAGGCTTGGGCTGAGCTTGAGAAGCTCCCTTCTAAAGTTGCCCTTGTAGAACAGGTGCAAGCAGCAGAACAATCTCTAACTGTTCTGAGCAAAGAAGCTAAGCCCTTGGAAGGCTTAGCCAAAATGAGAAAGATGAGCGAAGTCCGCAAAGTCCAGCAAGAACTGCACAGGCTCAAAAACAAAGATGCTACTCTCGACAACATCATTCAGCCATTTATGGATGAGTATGTTGAACTTGCTGCCCAAGCAGAGGCCAAGGTCAAAGCATTTGCTGAGTTTCAAGAGTTGGTCGATAGCGTAGAAGGAGAAGAAGCTACTGTAGATATGGTGCAGACAGCTGCGAAGTGGGTAGAAGACATGGACTCCGCTATTGTGCAGTGGAAGCAAACCTTCACTGCGACCCAAGCCAAGTCAGATGAACAACATAAGTGACCGCAAGCTAGTGTGGGTGGCTCGAGGACGAGCCACAAGTAAGTGTTAGGGGCCTGTTGGAGCATAGGCCGCAGCTATGGAAAAGCTGCCAATTTTGAGGAAAAGCACCTTTTTTGGGCAGAAATGAACAGTGCGCGGTACGGCACCAGATGGACAAGCTCACCGCAGATTGCGGGCCGAAAATCACGGAGCTCACGTGCACGTCAAGAGAAGGAGTAAACAAGGTTGCCGAGTAGAAAGCTCAACCACCACAATAAATGAAGGGGCGGAAGAGGGCTCAGCTACCCTCATTAAGACAAAGTACAGGAGTTATGGTTGCTTGGACCAAGGAAGAGCAATGGGCTGAAGCATTGAAGGGGAAGGACAAGGAGCAAAGAACGATGAAGCGGCGCCCATACTCGCGATTTGCGCCGAAAATCATGGAGTCTGTAGAAAGCGGCAACAAGACTGCAAGAGGCGCCTACAGTACACCAAGCCATGTTAGTGGTTAGGGTTTTTGGGGATCATTGTTGGGAAAGGCCCACAGTTTTGTAAAGGTACGACCCTCAGGGCCACATATATATATGTGTAATTGGGAAGGTTAGAAGGTTAGAAGGTGACAAAGACAGTCTAAGCTGATGTCTGAGTCTTTTGTATTATTGTATGTTGTAAAGTTGTTAAGACTCATTGTATGTATGTAAGAAGGCCGCGAACTCACAGGAGACCGCTTGGCGTAAAGGCCATTGTATGTATTGACCAGTTGCAAGAGGACTGGGGAATCTAATTGTATGTCTTTATCATTGAAATATCTATAGAAGAGGAGAATAGATCTAAGAGAAGGGCTCCCAGCTGTGTGTGTGGAGTTTCCCGGAAAGATCTAAGGCTGCAGCTGTGTGCGCAGCAGAACTGTGTAAGCCCCATCTAAAGTTAATATACAGTCCTGTGGACGTAGATTCCCTCCCGGAGGTGAACTACCTAATTCTGGTTGCTATGGTGATGCTTTATGTGATTTCATTTCTTTGCTTTACTTTGTATGTTACTATGAATGTTTCGCTATCTTTATGAATGAGTATGTAGAGTAAATCCTCGAAGCTCCCTTAGAGGCGTACTTGTGCATAGTTGAAGGAGTCTGGGAACACTGTCGTCACAGCGCTTAAAGTGTGTGCTGCTGCGCTGGGGCGCAAGGGATCTCAGAGGCGATACATAGTGTATCGAGAATAGTGGGTAAACGCTTCATGCACAGGCACGGAGCTACTGCATAGCCAGGCTGGGAAGAGTGAGTTCCAGCGCTGTAGTGCGGTGAGACCTGTGGAAGAGTGAGACGTTCTGTTTTGAAGTATCCTCCTGGAAGGGAAGGGAGAAGACTGTAATCTCCACATCACCTAGGTTAAGGAAACCTGATTCCTTAGCCCCCCCATAGCCACTTCGGGTGAGACTGCGGGCTGCTGCGCAGCTCGTTGCCGAAAGGGCCAGTTCGCCAAAGGGGTGTTTGTTGCTGTGCATCCTGAAAACCCGGGTCTGTCTAGAAAGCAGCCAACAAACGGCTACTTTTTGAACAAAACTGTAACGACTAGTTTCCTCTAACTTCGCTGACGATTAGGTGAATGGCGAGGTTCACTTTTCATTTCCCTTATTTTGATTGAACTTCGCAACACTACTCCCTTATTTTACTACACAACTTAGGTTTCTATGCGTGCTTCACAACACATCTTCATATATTGTAAAACTACGCATTCTAACAAAATTGTTGTGTGCAGACTCTGCCCTCTTTTTCAGTGTCCAATTTCAACTGCACTTGACATTTAAAACCTTCTTGCATTGTTTAACTCTTGTTCATAGGATTAGGGCCATCCCTGTAAGGATTTAGTCGACACCTATTGACAAGACCTTGCAAGTTTTCACCAAGTAATGTGGCTAGTTGAACTGCACCGCCATTAGTGACATGTTTGACAATGTATGGCCCTAACCAGTGCAGTTTGAATTTTCTAGGAAATTTCATAAATTTTCTATCATAAAGGAGGACAAGGTATCCTGCCTAGAAGAACTTGTGCTTGATGTGTCTATCATGCCATACCTTTTCTCTATCTTTTTGAACTTGTTGGTGGAAACCTGCAATGAAGCGGCCTTCCTCCAATCCAACCAACTATAATAGTATTTCATCCATTGTCTCATTATTAGCCATATCTGTGAATGTTGCAATTTTTAATCTTGGTACTACGTATTCCATGGGCATGACAGCTTCCTGTCCATATGCTAATCGGAAAGGTGTATGACCTGTCAACTTTGTACAAGTTGTTCTATATGGCCATAGTACTCCTGGTATTCTAAGATCCCAATCATCCCTGTTTCTATTGCATACCTTGGTCAATGCATTCTCCAATACTTTATCAAAGGATTCTACAGTGCCATTAGCTTGTGGAGGATATGGTGTACTCTTCTGATGCTAGATATGAAATTATTCTGTTAGGGCTTCAATAGTTTTTTTCAGTAAATGGGTTCCCTGTTCACTCATCATAATTTTTGGACATCCAAACCTTGTCAAGATATTCTAAAAAATTAGCTGCGTTGATGTAATTGCGCTACAGTCCTTCACTAGTTTTTCCTCTACTCACCTGGTTAGATAATCTGTAGCTGTGATGATATATCTTGAGCTAGTTCTCTTCCCTAGTGGATTAATAGGTCCCACAAAGTCAATAGCCCATTTATCAAAGGCTTTCAAAGTAAATTGTGGCATCAATGGAATCTCATCTCTACGATATGGCTTCCCTGTTCTCTGGCATACATCGAAATTCTGACAATGTTCTTTTGAATATTTGTGTATAGTAGGCCACCATAGTCCTACTCTCAAAATTTTTTGCGTAGTAGATTTTCCTTCATAGTGTCTTCCAGATACACGTGAATGTGCTTCGTCAAATATAATAGGTCTCTCATGTTCTAGTACACATATACGCAATACTTCATCTGGTCCCAGTTTGTATAATTGTCTTGCAATTAGGGTAAAGTCAACTAATCTTACAACTAACTATTTCTTCTGTTTCGTAGTAAGTTATGCCGGTGCTAACCCTATAGTTAGAAATTCTACAATACCTCTGAAGTAGTCATCTTCTATATGGATAGCAAATAACTGTGCATCCGGTAGACTATCCTCCAAATTATTAGGTTCTTCTCCTGACTTGATTCTTGAAAGATGGTCAGGTCTTGCGTTCAATATTCCTAGCTTCAAAATGATTTCAAAATCATATTCCCGAAACAGTAAAATCCATCTTCATATTCTCCCCCCTAACACTGGTTTATTGACCAAGTACTTCAAAGTTGAATAGTCAGTGAACATACAAAAATTAGAACCTAGCCGATAGTGTCTAAATTTATGCAATGCATACACCATAGCTAATCCTTCCCTCTCTGTTGTGGTATAATTCTTTTCTGCTGAAGATAGATTTCTACTTGAAAATGCGATGGGATGATCGATGCCTCCCTTACCTGGTTGTGCTAATACAGTGCCAAGTGCTATAGATGAAGCATACACATGTATGTTGAATGTAGAATGGGTTATTCCATTCAGGAAAGATGAGAAGAGGCACAGTAACCATTTTCTCTTTTAGTATGTCCAATCCTTTTTGGAAATCCGCAGTCCAATTATACTTCACTTCTTTCTTCAATAGTTTCTCCATAGGTGCAATGATCTGCGCATATCCTTTAATGAATTTTCTATAGTATCCTGCATGCCCCAATGTAGTGTGTAGCTGCTTAACTGAATTAGGTGCTGGAAGATTTACTATGATTTATATCTTCGCTGGATCAACCATCAAGCCTTGTTTAGATACTATGTGTCCAAAAAAAATACCATAAGGAACACAGAAGATGCACTTCTTTAGGTTCAAGGAAATATGATACTGTCTACACATTTCTAACATCATTCTTAAGTTCACATGATGGTCCTTCAAAAGGCTAAATACTGTCTAGTTATCAAAATAAACTTCTAAGAATTTATGAATATAATCCTTAAATGCAACTACAACCACTCTTGAAAAGATAGCAGGTGGATTTTTCAATCCAAAAGGAATAACAATGTATTGAAATGATCCCCATTCAGTAGAAAATGTAGTCTTGTGTCTGCCTTCTATAGCAATTCTGGTCTGATGGTAGCCATAAAATCCATCAGTGAAAGAGTATGCCTCTTGTCCACCTACGTTATATAGCACTTCATCTATGAATGGAGTAGGAAATGGGTCATGCAAAGATGTATCATTCAATTTTTTGAGATCCACACAAATTTTGATTTCACCTTTAGCTTTCTTGTCTTGAATCACCATGGGACTTATCCATTCAGATTATTCTACTGGTTCAATGATTCTTGCCTCAAGCATTTTGTCAATTTATGCTTTCACTCTTTATTTATATCTGGGGTTAAATCTGTAAGGTATTTACTTAATAGACTTCGCATAAGGCTTGAGAGGTATTTTCATAACTACCAAATAACCTAAAATGCCTTTCATTTCGGAAAACTTGGTAGGGAACAAGTCTTGATATTCACGCAGTAGGTTTGCAATCTGTCCTACTGTTTCTTCATCCCAGTAATCCCCAATGGAAGAAAAATTTTGTTCATCCTCCATGCCAATATTGATCTTTCTAGTCTTCATAGGGTCACTCAGATCTGGAATTTCTGAATCAGGTCCTTGTACATCGCATTTTCCTTCAGACTTAGGTATGTTCACATCGCGAGGGTATTCATATTCATCTTCATCTAGTGCAAAGCTGTACATTCAAGGGCATGTTTCAACTATGTTTCTCAATCTGGTTTCTTATACACAGGAAATGAGACATCTTCAAATATCTTCTTTTTAATGATCTACAAATCCTCATTGACGCTTAGAAAATCATCCTCAAAACTGAAAGTTGATTGAAAGTTCTTTATCATCATGTGCCAATCTATTGTGCCTTTGCAAAGTTCTGCTTCTGTATACCAGTTCTTTGGTATTTGATCCAATGTGTGCATAAACATATGGACCCATTTTGTCTTTCGTATATAAATGCATGTTTTCAAGCAAGACTCTATATGATCTCTCAGATCAGTCTGTCCATTGTATTTTGCTTGTACAACCCCAGTTTTCTCTGCAAATCTAATTTCCATTAAGTGCTTACATTATTCCCATGTGTTCAGGTTGTCTTTGTGCGCAACCCACCATCTAGCAGGTGTAACTCACAATGTTATATCTAAAGCTGTTAGATTATGTTCATCTGAAATTGATGCTAAATATTCATGAAGGAATGCATGGATACTACCCAAACCGTCATAAGTATGAATTGGACTTACCTCTGTTTCAATCCAACAAAGTGACTTTGTTATCTTCGCACATCATCTAGATGATACTTCATGCATTCGAATCTACCAGTTATCCAAACCTGCATTTGATTCTAATACGCAAGAACTGTCACATCTCCAACTCAATGTTTTGTCATATGTAGGGTTAGTGTAATCTGATTGATTCACGGTCATTTTGTAAATATTATCAAGTTCTTGAGATATGCATTCTTCTCATACTGGTTCAACATACCTTGTTCCTTGTGAAGTATCCAGGGGTGCGATAACCTTGATATCCATTCCTTCAAATATCATTTGTTTTCTATTCAAGTTGATAATTGTGAGGTTATCAATTGCCCATTCAATCCCCAATAATACAGGATAAGGATTACTATCATCTATGATCTCAATAACCTCAAAGTATGCTTTACTTCGCACTCCATCAATGTCAACAGGAACACTTGATAGCCTCCCAAAAGGTATAACCTTCTACTGATTAGCCAATCTCAACTGTATAGGAGACCACGATAGCTTTGGCTTCTCCATTTGTTCCCATTATTTTTTTGTCAGCACGTTCACCTTTGAGCCCAGGTCAAGGATGACCTAGTTCATTTCAAAACCTCCAATCTGTGAGCTTAGCCTCAATTCTCTTTCTATCCTTCTATGGTTCTTTATATGATGGAAAAATCTATGTGCATCGTTTATGCTATTCATAACATGTCCCAACATGTTATGTAATTATCGTAAGGCATTTTCATGCCTCAGCAGCTTTATGCAGCTCTGCAGAAACTGTGTGATAGGACTTGTCTGTTCTAGGGAAGTTCATGACCCATCATACAAGGATTGAATACCTAATACAGGTGTCTGATCCCTTTGCAATTGGATCCTTATGGTCGAAGGTTCTAAGTCCTAAAATCCTTTTCTTGCTTCCATGAATACCTTTTCTTCTTGGTTAGGGTTGAATGTAGGCATTTTTCCAACTGCTTTTCTTACGCAAGGCCCATCAGTAGGCTTTGGTCTATTTATGTGATCATCAGAAGTTGAAGCTCCATTCGTCCTATCATTTATTGTCAAAGCTCCACTTCGCCTCACAACATGGATGTTGCGATCTTTGTTTCTTTTCTCAGCTACCATCATCTGAAGATTTTGGCTCTGTACTTCTGGTCTTTTTCTTGCATTTTTCGTAGCAAAATGGGACATGCTTCAATGATATGGTCAAATGATTTATAGTAGTTACAAGTAGTACATGGGTTCTGACAGTCTCTTGACAAATGTCCAGGTTGAGTGCAGTTATAACAAACAATCTGACCTCTTCCTCTTCCTTGGCCAGTGTTACGTCCACTTCCTCTGAATCCACCACGTCCTCTGTATGTGCCTTGATCATACTATGAATTTTGATTATTGTTATGTTTTTCTCCTTGGACTCTGTAGACATCATGTTTTCTTTTTTTCATGAGGTCATATGCTCTATAGTTGGTATCATCATGGCCAACTGACTTACAAAATGTGCAGTACAGGTTCTATGGTGTTTGTACATACTTCTCAAGTAGGTAACATTCCTCTGGGCGATGTCCTCTACATTGGAAAATTTCACACCACGGTCCTTGAGGATGATTTAATGGATTCAATGCTCCACTAGCGAGGTAATATCTGAATATAGGACAATGTTCCTTGGAGTGTCATTCTCCATTACAGTTACTACACCAAACCTATTCTCTTACTTCTTTTCCTTTCTTCATATCTTGTAACTATAATGTTAGGTTTGCTAGTTGTGTCTGTATCTTTACCATGTGTCAGGTCGCCTCCCATCAGACCAAGTAATGGAAAGAACATGACACTAAATCTGGGCAACTAGCCCCACATCCATTAAGTAAAAAATCATTGATAATAAAAGACATATACATATGCATATTGTAATTTAACATAGAAAAATTAAAATCATTTGCATATCTAACATTCATTCAACCATTTCATGACAGTCATTAAATAAATACATTGCAGAATTTAACACAAGAGAGTATTTATCTTAAAACAATGTAGTCCCCGAGCAACCAGCTATGCAACTGCAACGTTCCACCCAACGATAGGCCAGTTGTGCTTATCAATCTCTTGATACAACTACCACCCTCGAGCTGGGCATGATTTCTACAAGGAAAAAAAAGGGAACAACAGACTCACACATAGCCAAAATACACCAAAATTAGCCAATCCAATCAACAGTTGGGTTTATCAGGTTGCTAGGCAATGGAAAGGAAGAATTGCTAAGATAGTGAGCTCAACCACAGAGATATGGATACCTCTACAAGATCTATCTAGATTGGCACCCACAATGTCTACACACCCCACTCAAGGAAGTATCCCCTTCACCAATAGACAATCCCTTAGGCCATACCTTCCATTCTAGTGTTGTCCAAGGTGTGCATAGAAGAGTAGCCAGCCCTTTTGATCTTTCTGAGAGGTTACTTCCCTCACTAGATTTATCAAGCCAATTCTGTTCACTTCCACTCCAAATTTCTTGCTCATAGGTTCAAACCAAAACAGGGATGCACAAAACAACAAAATCACAAGTGTTGGGCATGAAGAAAACGTTTTTACAGTGAGATGCCCAAAATGGGGTTTCTACCAATTCAGAAAAATCTGGGTAGCCAAAAACGAAAAGCTAAATGAGGAAACAACCTTGGGAAGCCAAATCCATTTTCAGAAAAACGCCCATGGACATTCTGGGGCAAAACAACCTCCATAACATACCCAAATCGTGGTCCTCTTCTCCCAGCCACTGTGTAACACAAAAAGAAGCTCCCAACCATGGAAAAATGCAGGAAAATTATGAAAAATGTGATGGGGAAAGCCCAACTAGTGCAGACTGCGTGAGAGAGCAAATTCCATGGGTGAAAGATGGCTTTGGGCACCATTTCGTGGGTGTTTTCTTGCCCAAGAAGCAAAAATACGAATTCCCAGGTTGATGGCTTGCCCATGCACGAAATTGGATTCCATACCTCTTCATTCCCAAGGCATTAACTACCTCAACCAACTCTTGGAAGAATTAAATGATTGGGTGCATAAGTCAAAATGGGTAGTTGGTGGTTTATGGGTTTTCTCATGAAATTTGGCTTAACACTATTGTCTCAAGGGTTTGAAAATTTTTCCTCCCTATTCCTTATAAAAATCATGCCCCCATCTCTTTGTTGCATTGCATAGCTAGTTGTGGGTATTTCATTAAAATTTGTATTTACATGATGTCTTAATTTACATTTTGCATGTTCAACACAAGAACCATAGGCACCGATTTTTAATTGCCGATACATAAAATGATAAATTGATGGTAGGGCCTTGGCCTTGAGCTCCTCACCATGATTAAATAATGATATCTATATCATTTACAATTTTAATGCAATAGGGTCAAAATCGGGATATTACACCATGCATGTGCTAGCTTCTCCTATGGGCGAAGCTTCTAGTTTCATTGCAATTTCCAATGCTTCTGTTTGTGAAGTTACCTTCTGTTGCATCAATGGTAATCTAATGTGGGGAAAAAACACATCTATGAACCATTCTTGATGTTGTTGCGGTGCTATATCAAAGCTAACTTGATCCAACAAGGCTTTGAATTTCTGATCAAATTCCTACACAGTCTCATTAGGTTTCTGTTTTATTTCTTTTAGCTCTGTAATGCACTGATATTCTGACTTGGGATTCTTAAATTCTTTAATCAACGCATTTATGATCTCTGCTAATGTTATGTTCTTTCCAACCTAACATTTCATGAACTGTGTTAAATCTTAGTCTTTGAATGTGGTGACTAGTTGAGCTTGTTTTATAGCATCGTCTTGTACTTGCTTAATGTTCCAGACAACATCATAGAGAAACTAATGTTGCTCTAGATCTTCTAAACCGGTTCCTTTAAAAACTAGCTTTATGTCGTCTTTCATCCTTCTTCTAGGAGGTGTATGGTTCTGAAACGATGGAGGCCCACCACTATTTGGTTGATTATGAGTGCCTACTCCTGCAATATTACTACTAGTAGTGTTATGCGAACTAGTAATATTTCTTTCCTCGGCTATGCAGAGTAATAGGCTGATAGCCAATGTGTCTAGGTTATGTTTCACTATCAGACTCATCTTGACATGAATTTCTACCACTTCCTAACTCAGTTTATAGGAATGTATGAGGTTCAACTTCACATTACCTCTTTCTAGTGATAACTTTATATCTTTTTCCACTACGCAAAATGACTATGTCTTCATCTGTGTCACTATCTGTGTTTTTTAACATTACCGATTCAAACCATAGGAATCTGACTGCATTTTTAAGACACCTTTTTCAGCTAATAGAATTTTAATGCATAAAATTAGGTTTTTTAGGTACTTACCTCTAAATCCTTGGAAAAAATATCCTTCTGTTGCGTTGTAAGACTTCAAAGTGTCCACAACAAACTCTGTAATATAGCCTTACAACAAGCTATCCATCCAAAAGTCTACTGCTCTTGAAATCTAGTTGTCATTCCCTTTAAGCCTCTGAATCAACTCTAGATTTCAAACTGTAGGTTCTGCACCTTGAAAATAGTTTTTCCATTATGCTATCCTCAATATCCACTCATGTATCTTATTGGCAAAAGATGCGAAGAAAACTTCGTGTAGGCTAGTGAATGTATACCTCTGCAACCATTGTTCTGTGGTAAGACGCGGATGTTTGTTTTATTTATTCGCAAACTCACGTTCTGAATGGCTTACCCAGTTCTGTATTTATTTCTTCTCTGGATTCCACATCAATATGACACATCACCAAAATATATGTTCAAGCACAACATGAAACCATTTGTTGGTTTGCTTAACTGCATATATATAGTGCAGCAATGGAAACATTTGTTGGTTCACTTCTCTTCTAATATGACACATCGGCATCGCACATCACCGGCACTACAAGTCCAAAGTCATAAATGAAACCATTTGTTGGTCTCTTTCAGGCTAACCCGGGTTCGACGAAGTATTGTAGACCCAAAAAAATCCCCTTTCACTGGCCCTTTCGACATCAACCCGCAAACATGCTGAAGTCTCGCCCGAAGGGAAGTATGGGGGGTTACAGAATTAATTTTCTGTAACCATGGTGATGCAAAGGTGTGGTAAATGACCTCAAAATGTGTTTCTTGCTTAGCATCTACTTAACATAAAAATATCAATATGTGACTATGCACTTCGAATTTATCAACAACCCACAGACTTCGATGACTCGATGTTGTCTTTACTCTTATAACTACCCATTCATCATACTTGATGTTACTTTGCAACATTCATACACATGTGTTCTGCTTACTTAACATATGATTCCCATTCACATACATATGAAAGAAAATACATAAACATACCATAACATGAACACAAAACATATCATAGATTCATACACATAACACAAGTATTTACATGGTTCACCCCCCATATGGGAGCTATGTCCATGGGAAATGTTCTTATATTACTTGGAAGGGGTACCACTTCCAATATGCGCACTCAGCTGCAGACTCTTCTCTACAATAGATCTCCCTGCACTCAACTGTAGAGTATATTCTCTCTTATTTCTCTCTATTTCTAACCAACCAAATACCCAATAACATCTAACCCTTCCTCATATGAAATTCAACACAACAAATCTATGGAACAAGAGAAACCATTACAAGAGATGCATGCAGAATAATAT
Organism: Larix kaempferi; assembly: GCA_027924585.1. Classification (NCBI taxonomy): domain Eukaryota; kingdom Viridiplantae; phylum Streptophyta; class Pinopsida; order Pinales; family Pinaceae; genus Larix; species Larix kaempferi. Next base: position 5,066,821 of record BSBM01000104.1, read on the forward strand.
GTGAAAACTGTGCAAAAATACTTTCATCAGTGCTCTATTGAACTCAGAAGTAGAATACAATACAATACTGTAACAACGACTGAATGATTCGAATTAACCAAGGAGGTCATTCGAATAGCCTGCATGATGTAGCTGGTATGTACTAGGATTCCTCATCATCAATCAATGGTAGTGTCATCAATGCACAAGTAATGGTGAACTAGGTGTCCAACTAAGTCTAATTGAATGTAGGTAGGTGTAACTGGTGCATGGGGCACTAATGTAGTGAAGGATAATCCAAGGAGGGCACATGAGGAGCTTCCTGGAGTCATAATAGTCAAACTAGTCTCTCTAGATGTCCATCAGAGTGTTTTAGTCAGTTTACTAGTCAATATGTCCTCAAATCAAGGAACAAATCCACAAATCAAGCAACTAACTGAGTGTGTCATTGGTTGTAGGTAAGAGAGGGCACACTTGATCATAGGAGATGAAAACAAGGCTCATGATGGACTAGGAGGGCTGGAACTGAACAGAAATAAGCTCACAGGTCTAGTAAACTAGGGACTAGGTGCTGGGGGACACCATATTGATGACTGGGATGCATGCAAATATAAAGATGATGGTGATAATATCCTAACACCGCCCCAAAAGCTATACTATGAGGTAAAAAATAAAATATAGGGCCCTGGTTTCTGAGACCGAAGGTCGCCCCAATAGAGAAAATAATCCAAAATGCTAGAAAAAATCTAAGTGAGGAAAGAGGGAAAACCCAGTGGGAAGAAAGCACCCCCTCAAGCTGAACACTGAAGGATCTAATCTGTCTCCACCATATTATAACTCATCCCCAACAGTGAACGGAGGTAAGAGAACTTCTTCTCAGTGAAGCTCTTGGTGAAGATGTCTGCAATTTGCTCTTTTGTAGGGCAATATTGCAGTATAATGGTTCTGTCATGCACAATCTCTCGGATGTAGTGCATGTGGATCTCGATATGTTTGGTCCTCTGTCTTTGAAATGGATCCATCGAGATCTTGATAGAACTCTAATTGTCACAAAAAATGATAGTAGAATTGGTGCTACCAATATCAAACTCCGCTAGAATACCCTGCAACCAAACTACATGAATGCAGGCATTGACCGCTCCTCGGTACCCTACCTCTGCTGAAGATAAGGAAATGGAAGCCTTTTTGTTGCTTGACCAGAAAATAGGCCCTATTCCAATCATGAAAAAATATCTGGAAGTGGACTTCCGATCAATGCTATCATCTGCCCAATTTGAATCAGGGAATCCCACTAAATCTAGCTCGAATTCTGTAGCATAGCGTATTCCAAAGTGTCTAGTACCCTACACATAGTGCAAGATTCTCTTTGCTTCCCTCCAAATAATATCATGGGGCTGCTACATATATCTTGACATGGCACTCACGACATAAGAAATATCAGTCCTAGAATGTGTCAAGTATAGAATAATTCCAATCAACTGTCGATAAAGTGTTGAATCCACTAATGGCGTGGAATCACCATCCTCTAGTCTTATTCCCGAGAGGTGTCATGTACCCACCCATTCACCCAATGCAAGGCAGGGTACATGATGCCAAATTCAGGGCTTTCACAAGATCTCATCCCATTAGTTAGATTCATATAAATAAAATATGAATGTGCAAATGTAAAACAAATCAATTATGCACAGCAGAAACAAATTCATCCACACACATATCTTCATATGCACTCAGTACATCAATATCAGTCATCAATTAATTAAAACAATGCAGAAGTAAATACATAGACATAAAAACACTTATCTTCATTTTTGTAACTGCCCAAGCAACTAGCTATGTCGTTGCAACGTTCCACCCAGCCATAGGCTCTTCGACAGCTTATACTGAGTCCGTCCGAAGGCCACCCCCGAGCTGTGCATGATTCTCACAAGGGAAAGGGAACATTCCAGCTCACCCACAGCCCATTAACCATTTTATCTCAGCCAAGCCAGTCCAATTGGGTTTATCAGGCTACAATGGAACAATGTATGCTCATTCTCAAGCTCAAGCCAGAGCAATGGATTACCCATTACCCATACCCCAATATACTCTTTCTTCTCACAGCGAAACCATTATTGACAGGGTTACACATTTACAACAGAGGTGTTCACAAAACAGGGTCCACATTGGCTCTCCTAACTCATGGTTCACCCAAACGAACTGTGGAAATTCAATTTCGACCCCAGGGAGCAAAACCGATTTCTCTCCACTGGGTAGGATCCTTTCCAATGGCCTAAACGACCCCCAGGAAGACCCAAAAACGTTCTGCTCTCTTTCCCCATTGGTAACGAACACAAAAACGCCCCATCCCAGCTAAAAGATGAAGGGAAACATAGAAAAACGAGGGAGGAAAACGCCCAGGCAGCTAGAGCTACATGATAGAGCAAGGCCATGGTGAATAATCCCCTTGAGAGAAATTTCGTGGCTCTTTTCTTGCCCAAGGGGGCAAACACGATTTTCCATGAAAGGTGGCTTGCCCATACCTGAATTTGGACAGCCATACCTCTCCATTCCCAAGGCATTAACTACCTCAACCAGTTCTTGGGAGAAATCAATGATTGGGTACAAAAGTCAACATGGGTAGTTGAGGGTTTGATGGGTTCCCTCATTGACACTTGGCTTGACTCTATTGGCTCAAGGGTTTGAATGTTTTCCCTCCCAATTCCTTGTGAAATCATGCCCCCATCTCTTTGTTGCATTGCATAGCTAGTTGTGGGTATTTTTATTAAAATGCATATTACATGATATTGGAGTTCCAATGTGCCTGGCTAGCACGCGAACCATATGCATCAATAAATCGATGGCGGGGCCTTGGCCTTGAGCTCCTCACCACGATTTCATAACAATATTACATCATTTAAAATGTTAAAGTGATAGGGTCTAGATGGGGACGTGACAAGAGGAATGGGAATGGTGTTGCTTTACAATATGACATATTAAATTTGTTTAGCAGGTCTGAAACATATTTTTGCTGAGATATGGTGATCCCATAAAAATTTTGTGCAATCTCTAACCCAACGAATTGCTTCAACAAGCCCAAATCACTCATGTCAAAAGCTATATTTAAAGTAGTTTTTGTGTTTCTGATCGAAGCAAGATTGCTTCCAGTTATCAAAATTTCATTAACATAAAGGAAAATGATCATAAAATTACCTTCATGTTGCTGTAGGTACAAATTTGGATCTGATTTTCATCTTGCAAAATTCTGTGACAAAAGGAAGGAATCCATCTTTGTATACCAAGCTCTTTTAAACCATGATTTCTTCAGTCTGCATACTAATGTCAAATATGATATGTATCCTTTAGGATGATTCATGTAAATCTCTTCTTTCATATCTCCATGAAGAAATGCACTCTTCGCATCCATATGGTGCACTTCCCAGTGCTTAGATGCGGAAATTGCCAAAACTAGGCAGATAGAATCCATCTTTGCAACCGATGCAAAGGTATCGGTGTAGTCACTCCTTGGACTTGGGAGAAGCATTTTGCAACCAAACTAGATTTTTATTTTTAGGTTGATCCATCAGCAGCAACCTTTGTGCGGTAGACCCATTTGCATTGGACAAATTTCCTCCCAGGTGGAAGAGAAACTAGCTCCCATGTAGCATTTTTCTGAAGAGAACTGTACTCTTCATCCATGGAGGTTTTCAATCTCGGATCTCACTGGGCATGATAGTATGATTTAGGATCTGAACCTATCATCAAAAAACATTTCTCAGATAGTAATGGATCAGAATATGAAATAGCCATACCTTCTCTTCGAAAGTCTACTCGAGATCTTCTTGGATCGACAGGATTTCCAATGTTAGAACCAACATATTGGAGAGTATTTTGGACCCACTTTGGAAATTGTTGGGGCTCTTCTGGATCTGGATATGAACCTGATATTTCATGTTCATCAACCTCTGATAAAATATCAGAAATATCAGAACACAAACTATCATCATCTTCTTCCGAATATTCTTCTTGTGGAGGCAGCAATTCAACAGTTTCTTCCTGGACTAGTTTTAGATCTTGAAGCGGTTCTTCAAATTTCACACTTCACTCGATGAATATATTTTTGGATCTGATATCTATGAGTTTGTATCCTTTAGATTCTTCAACATATACAATGAGAATGCACTCAGTACTTTGTGGATCCAAATATTTTCTCTTCTCAGTTGGAATTCTAGCCCATGTAGTTGAGCCAAAAACCCTGAGATTGGACACATCAGGTTTGTGACCAGTATAGGCTTCGAAAGGAGAAGTACCTTTCATGGATGAGTGTGGAACTCTATTTTTAATGTATGCAGCAATGTTCATGGCCTCAACCCAAATATTTTCAGCCAAACCCTTTGACTCAAGCGTATAGGTCTCCATTTCTTTCAGTGATCGGTTCTTCCTTTCCGCTACACCGTTCTGTTGAGGTTTGTAGGGAACAGTGTGATGGATCTGAATTCCATTTTTTGCAAAAATTTACAGCAGATTTGGTTTTATATGTTCACCTCCATTATCATATCTATGAGCTTTGATCTTTCTCTCGGTGGCAGTCTCAACAAAAGCCTTGAAAATCTTGAATTTTTCTAGCACTTCTGACTTGTTTTTTAGAAAGAAGACCCATGTGAATCTGGAGAAGTCATTAATAAATGTTAGAACATACCTTGAGCCATTATTCATGGAGGTATGTGGAAATGGACAGTTGATATTAGAATGAATCATCCCCAAAATACAAGAAGATCTGCTAGCTTTTCCTCGGTCAAACTTGTGCTTGGGGTGCTTCCCAATCATGCAACCCTTGCATATGCCTTACGAGGATTTGATCTTTGGAAGGCCATCAACCATGGATTTATTTTGCAGCAGTTGAAAATATTTATAATTTAGGTGTCCAAACCTCTCATTCCATATCCTACTAACCTCATTTCTATGAGTCAGAAGAGCACTAGGATTTGAATGTGGTAAAAAGTGAGAAAACTCATATGTTTTTGCAGCATGATTTGCCTTTCCTACTGCAATGACCTTTCCAGTGGAAATATCAGAATTTTCAACATCATTGGGGCTGAATACAACCTTATTTGGTAAACTAGTGTGTGTCATTTGATACACAGAAAGCAAGTTCGTAGCTAGAGAAGGGACATAAAGAACATTTTGAAAACTGCCATGTTCTAAATGAATAGTACCTTTTCCTTTCGAAGCAATTTGTGAGTCATCTCCCATGTGGATGGAGATGGTGCTGTTGGAGTCCAATGAAGAAAAAGAATATTTGTTTGCAGCCATGTGATTCAAAGCTCCTGAATATATGAGAAGAGTGGTGGAATTCGAAACACTATCCATGAGTGCATGACCTCTTTTTGTATGATCATTGTTGTCCTTCTTCCTTGTGCCATTAGGAAGAGCAATGTTGTTTTTCTCCAAGAGAAGGGACATATGATCTATGGTCTTCTTCATGCATGATCTTTCAGGATGAAATCCCTTGCTGCAATAAGAACATTTAGTCTTCTCTTTTCCCTTTTGTTTTTCTTTTCTTGAACCGGATGGCGCATGTGATTGATTTGTCTTCTCCTTTGGCTTTAGATGATCAAGCTTTGGCTTCTCTTTCTTTTGCTTCCCTTTGCCATTTGTAGCTTTGGATCCTCCAACAAAAAGGGCTTGATATTTGGAGTGGATGGACCCCATTTGAACAAGCTTATCATGCTCTTTTGTCAAGGATTCAATGAAGGCATTCAAGGTAGGGATCTTCCAATTAGGAATTGTGAGCTTTCTCGTATTGAAAGTGGAAACAAAAACTGAATAATATTTTCCTAGCTTTGTAAGGATGGATAGAATCAATTGCTTATATTCCTTTTCCACTCCACATTGCTTCAATAGCATTACCAAGTTCTTAAAATTAGTGACTTCTAGGCCCATGGTGACTTTGTAGAAACCGTTAGAGCACAATATTATCTCCATATCAACCTTCCACTGATAATAGTTGAAGGGAGTAAGGAGATTTGATGAAGAAGTGTCCATCTTCAAGAAGAGCGAATGCAATAGGAGGAGGAGAGAACCTGCAAATCACAAAACAAATAAGAACCTTTAGGTCGACAACCTGCACTTTTCAAGTTGCATCACACCCAGCATAGGAGATCAAGCAAGCTTGAATATCCAATGATCAATATCCAAGAATTATGTGGAAAATCTCGGCTTTTGATGCAGAATTAGAAAAATGGCATGCAGTGCAGAATCACTAGTGCAGAATCACCAGTGCAGAATCACTAGTGCAGAATTGGCATGCAGTGCAGAATCGACATGCAGTGAAAAATATGCATGTAGTGCAGAATAGTTGGCTTGTCCCTGCCATGGCTCTGATACCATATGAAATTCAACACAATAGATCTATGGAACAAGAGAAACCATTACAAGAGATGCATGCAGAATAATATGTGAAAATTGTGCAAAAAGACTTGCATCAGTGCTCTATTGAACTCAGAAGTAGAATACAATACAATACTATAACAATGACTAAATGATTCGAATTAACCAAGGAGGTCCTTCGACTAGCTTGCATGGTGAAGTTGGTATGCACTAGGAATCCTCATCATCAATCAGTGGTAGTGTCATCAATGCACAAGTAATGATCAACCAGGTGTCAAACTAAGTCTAACTGAATGTAGGTAGGTGTAACTGGCACATGGGGCACTAATGTAGTGAAGGAGAATCCAAGGAGGGCGCATGAGGAGCTATCTGGTGTTAGAATAGTCAAACTAGTCTCTCTAGATGTCCATCAGAGTGTTTCAGTTAGTTAACTAGTCAATCTATCCTCAAATCAAGGAGCATATCCTCAAATCAAGCAACTAACTGAGTGTGTCATTGGTGCTAGGTAAGAGAGGGCACACTTGGTCATAGGAGATGAAAACAATGCGCATGATGGACTAAGAGGGATGGAACTGAATATAAATAAGCTCATAGGGCTAGTAAACTAGGGACTAGGTGCTGGGGGACACCATACTGATGACTGGGATGCATGCAGAATGCATGCAAACATAAAGATGATGGTGAGAATATCTTAACACCTCATACAAAAATAACCATTTTTATAGATGTGCCCGAAGGTCATATATTACAATAACTATGGACCAACCCCTATAGTCCCTTAAACCCAAAATGACGTGGTTCTCCTGTCGACCATGCTTTGCCTTAAATTCACTATAACTACATTGTCCTTTTGTGCAGCTTCTTCTGACGCTTCTTCTAATAGTGCAGTTTCGACCGTGCAGCTGTGACTCTACAATGGCGCGTCCTTTGCACCATTCCGCTTCTTTACTCTCTACTCCTGTAGCTGTCAATTTGTCGCTTCATACTTAGTAATTTGTCTTTACTAAGGTGACATGTCCTTTCCTATCAAATTCGATCCGCTCCATACCCTCCTCCAGGGAATTGGGGATTTGCTTCTCCCAAAACTGGTCAATGTTAGGCCTCACCTAATTGTACTTTTGCCATCAAAACTTCCTGTACTTGCGTTGCGCCCAACAATGGGGTCTCATATTTGCTTACAACTTTGGCAATTCAAGGGGGAATGAGCTAGGGTATTGTTTTAGGGGTGTATACCATCATATTGGGTCAAATTATGGGATCTTCCACTATGATAAGTTCATTATTGTGATAAAAAAATGGACACTTAGGTGTCTCCTTTGGGATACTATTGTCACAAAAAGGAAGTGACAATTTGTGCTATAACAACATGCAAGGTTTTATAATGGAAAGAAAGGTTTTTTTTCAATTTCACAAGATATGATAAGAATTACATGTATACAATATGTCTTGTTTATAGGTAAAAAACCAACCCATCTAAGGACAAAATCAAGCCATGTTGAGGGAATTCATGGGTCTTTCAATAAGAAAAAATTCTACTTTCCCATGCTGTACAATTTAGGGTATCATTCAATATTAATACTTAGCAAATAAAATCCAAGAGTGGTGTTAACAAATCAACATCCATAAACTAAAAAATGATAACAGAATGCACTGATTTTTGAAGCCCCACATATGGGTAAATCAATGGATATATATAAACATGGTTATGGTTTCAACCAATGGTAGATATATGTTATACATGGAGACTGTAGAAATTATGAATAAGTTCAAGGCCATACTAGAATTCACAAGCCAGGATCTAGAAACAAAGTAGTCCTCACCAAGAATTTACATAGATATTAACATAAATAAGAAGAAATATTGAAGCAGAAACATAAGACAAAGAACTCAATTGATGTAATCTTCATATCTATATTATTCATCAATAATATTACAATATATAATACATCTATGAGAGAGAATTCAAGTGCCATGGAGGAAAGTTGAAAATATCACATGTGGCAGGATTAGAATAGGAAAAATGTCCATCTAAGGAAAATATCCATCTCCAACTCATAGTTAATGGTCACGAATTGGCTAAGTGGGCCTAGTTTGACAATGAGTGACCAAAAAACAAGTAGTGGGTGAATTTTTAGGAGAAAAGGAAGGAAGATGATGAGGTATAAAAGAAACAACTTTCCCAAGTCATCCTAGCACACTAGCTCATCCTAATCCAAGTGAAAAGCAGGAATAAAGCTGCTTTAGCTCACAAAGGATGGATAAAAGCATGAATAAAGAAGAAGTAGCACTCTATCTCATAAAAGCGTAGTAAAAAATAGAACTAAAGCACAAGAGGACGCTATAGTGGATGAAATTGACAAAGGTGGGAAATAATGTGCTAGGTAGCATAACTAACATAATATAAACACTTAAGAGGAAAAATAGTTACATAATACTAAGGATTAGATGGTTAATTATTCCAACAACCCCCCTTAAGCTTGACTTATGTGAGTGAAATATAAAAATTAGGGACCAAGCAACAAAGACTTATGGTCACTCTTTACAATTTTATTAGTTCATGTAAACTAAGGAAAGAGAGAAAACCATCCTTCAAAAATGGACATGAAATACACCATAATAAGGATCTCCAAAATCCAAATAGGTTTGAAGTTGGTAAATATGTTTGGAGGAATCTTTTTTGGAAGAAGTGGAGTGTGCTCAAGTGGATTGGGAACATAAAAAATTGCATCATGGACAATGAAAACATGTAGAACAACTGAGATACACTGATAGTGGAGAGAATATAGGTTCTCATTAGACTTGAACTCCCTAATCTCCTCCAAATGAGATTTGAGAGTCTCCATCTTTAGGAGGAAATTATTTCCATCATGTAGCAGTGGATAGGAAGCAAAATACCAAGGAGAGAAAATGCATAATCTCCGAAATTTGATCTATCCTTCAAATCATCCAATAACGCAACAAATTTTGAACCAAAATCCTCATGTGAAAGAGAGGAATCAAATTCCTCTTTAGATTCTAGAGAAGGTTCAGGGTGTGAATGATCTTCCAAAAAAAGCTTATCATTCTCACAATCTGAAGAATGATAGAAGAACATGATGAGAGAATGAAGTATCTGTGTTCTTCTTCAACAATATGGGTTCGAATCCTTTCTCTTAGATCTGCTGCATATGAAGAGGAGAAATAAAAGTTCTCATAAAATTCCACTCCAACTAGAGAAGGATCCTTTTAAAGGAGGCTTTCACCATTTGAACTTGTGTTGATATTTCTGCAACTGTTCTTCAATACCTACAAATCAAAATTTCTGGAAAATCTTATACAGGAGGACTATATGGATCTATCTAAGAGATGAGCTATGATTTAGGTAGTAGGCACATTTTGGAATACATCACACCTGGGTAGACCCCAATGGATAAACCAAAGGACTCAAGGAAACTGCCCCAGGAATTGTGTAATAACTCCACTACTTCGGGTGCGTTACTACATGTAGCTATGTTCAATATAAGATCCCTAAGATATGATACCATGTAGAAATTCTAGATAGGTTCAAGACCATACTAGAATTCACAAGCCGATATCTAGAAACAAATTATTCCTCACCAAGAATTTACACATAGATTAGCAGAAGTAAGAAGAAATATTGAAGTAGAAACATAAGAGAGAGAACTCAATTGATGTAAAATTCATCTCTATATTATTCATCAATAATATTAAAAAATATAATACATCTTTGAGAGATAATTCAAGTTCCTTGGAGTCAAGTTCAAAAGCTCACATGTGGTAGGCTTAGAATATACCAAACCTCCATCTAAGGAAAGCATCCATCTCCAACTCATAGATAATGGTCACATATTGGTTAAGTGGGCCTAGGTTGACAATGAGTGACCAAAAAACAAGCAGTGGGTGGATTTTGCAGAAGAAAAGGAAGGAAGATGATGAGGTAGAAAAGCAACAACTTTCCCAAGTCATCCTAGTGCACTAGCTCATCCTAATCCAAGTTAAGAGCATGATTAAAGATTCCTTAGCTCACAAAGGCTCTAGATAAAATCAGGAATAAAGTAAAAGTAGCACTCTAGCTCATAAAAGCATGGTAAAAGTTGGAACTAAAGCACAAGAGGGTTCTATAGTGGATAAAATTGACCAAGGTGGGAAAATAATGTGCTAGGTAGCCTAACTAACATAATCTGAACACCTAGGAGGAAAAATAATTGCATAATACTAAGGCTTAGATGGTTAATTATTCCTTTAGAGACTAGTGGCCACTCACCTTTTCCATTGTTTCAAAATGTTTGCATGTTTTGAGAATTTTACTTTATTTTTTTAGCTCCTTAACTTTTTACATGTTTTCTAGGTGTTTCCTTTGCATTTTTGGTAGTGGAAATAGGTCACAAATATTTAATCACCTATCTTCCCAAACTCATAGATCAATAATTAAGCTTTGTAATGGTCCATGATAATACCCTATACAGATTTTGTATGCAAAATTTGATCCCCCAGGGAAGTTACATACCAACTAGCCTCCTTAGGGATTCCATTTCTTTATTTGTAGTCCAAGTAAATGTAAATGATTTGGAGAAATGATTAAATCTATTATAGGGTTATTACTCTTTAAAACAAAATTCCAATGAAATATCACCTTTTCACTCAGGTCCCTCCCCCATGTCAAATATTGGTGGGAAAATGTAATGTACTGACACCCCAAGTCATACCATCGGGGTCAGGTACACTAGGATTCTAACGGGAAAGGGTCGATTCAAGTGAATGCATATAATAATAAGGTTTAATTAATGCTAGGCTAGCATGCCAACATGCCAAACAAAGTAAAACAATCAACCATTAAATGAAGGAAACACTTATGATGCAAACTTTTCCCTGAATGTACATGTGATGCAAGGTAATTGTAACATGAATGCAACCAAATATGTGTAACCATTTTCATGTGAAATTAAATATCAACATCATATTTATTGCAGCCATAAAATCATCCAGTAAAATCATACCTATGGATGCTAACAATAATAGTTTTCAGGACACTAAAACGATCATATTCACTACATTAAATAAATCGGAATTAAGGTACCAAATTACAACCAATTTAACATTCACAATATCAGATAAGACGCTGCAATATATGGCCAGATAATCATCCTAAAATCCAGATCTATTGTCTGCAATATAACATAAACAAAATAGCATCCATGTGCTGCAATAACACATAAACCCAATCTGGTTTATGAGCTACCATTTCAACACTACTAAATAACCCATATAGCATAAGAACATAATCAAATCTACCGCATAATAGAAACAAAGATACAATCTGCCTCCATGGGAACATATGCATCAATAAACATATTAAATAAATGAAAAATATAATACTTATCTCTGAATATTGCGACTGGCATCAACCAGAAAACATTCCTCCTAGACTTAGACATGCCATGCTCATCAATCTTTGAGCATGAAAGTCACCCTTGAGTTGAGGCCATGGATCCACACATAGGGTAGCTATCAAAATAAAACATCAACAAGATAAAACTCATGTTACAACATGAAGGATACAAAACATTTCCTCACCACTTACTTTCTCCTCCACCTCACTACCAGGTGCAACGAGAATCCCTTCACCACTCAGGTCCCTTAGGATGTCACATTCACTATAAGGGTTTATGTACATTATTAGGATCGAGACAAATAATGGTCCTCGAGGTACTGCTCTGTCAAATAGACAATATAGCCAATATTCACACGGGTATATATCAGTAATGATTCCCTATCACAGGTTCACAACTCCCTGCAATACAAAAGTCTTCAAGGAGACCATCTGAATCCATCCAGAGGCATTCAAATGCTTGACAAAGAAACTACAAAAATCTTATAATGATCTCCAGAGACCAATTCAAATTCCTTTAATCTAATTTGAATCCCCTCTAAGAGACTGACTCAGGTTTACTGAGAAGTAACTCAAACCTACTGAGAGCTCCACTAGTTCATTGGATTATCATTCAAATTCTCATGAGAGAAACTTGAATCCACTTATACTGACTAAAATTCACTGGATACCATGAGATAAACTCGAATATACCAAGACTGACTCATATTCATCAAAATATAATCTGAATAGCTGGATTTGCTAGAGACAACTCAAATTCCAAGAGTGGTACTCGAATTTCATCAATCTAACTAACTAAACACAACTCATTTGACCCAAAATTACTCAATTTAACTAGAGACAACTCAAATTGACCCAAAATTACTCAATTTAACCGGAGAATAATTCGAATTAACCAAAATTACTCAATTTAACTGGAAAATAATTCGAATTACCCAAATTACTCAATTTAACTAGAGAATAACTCGAATTACCCAAAATTACTGAATTTAATTGGATACAACTCAAATTGATACAAAATTACTCAATTTTAATTGGAGAATAATTCGAGTAACCCAAAATTAATCAATTTAACTACAGAATAATTTGAATTACCCAAAATTACTCAATTTGACTAGAATAACTCAAATTGATAAAAAAAATTACTTAATTTAATGAGAGAATAATTCGAATTGACCTAGTTTTACTCAAATTCACTGACGATAAATCAAATTGACCCAAATTCACTCCAACTGACTGAGGATAACTCAATTTAGTGTGATTTAAAAAAAATCAAGTGAATGGTTGACAAAAATAGTCAAGTAGGGCACATAAGACATGAGTGATGAGAGAGTGGGTCCCACTAATACCAATTTAGGAATATTCTCTAAAGTGAAGGTGCATTACTGCATGCAAAACATTAATTAGGTGTACTAGGACCTCCATAGTCCAATAAAATCAAAATTAGGAAACACAGAGTACTGTTAGGGAGATCAAGAACTCCTAATCCCAACCCCCTCATAAGTGGAATCCATAACCCCTTAGCCACATTAGTTGTCCATGTTGAGCTAGTCTTTTAATTAAAATCAAATACTAATACTAATAATAATGTTAAGGAACCTAGTGCCACCATAATAAAAAATAACATAAAAACACATGTCTAGGGCTTACCATTGGGGCATTACATAAAATTATTGGGAGAGAGATGTTAGAGATGTGACATGGTAAAACCACAGCATGAGTAGATTTATACACCAAAGGTTTGAAAAAAATCCTTCACTAAATTTCTTTAAGAAATAAAAAGGTTTTATAACTTAAATGAGGGAAACCAACTCAACAAACATGGAGGGAAAAACTCACCTAATCCTTGGAACTAACAAAATACAATAATAGAGATAATAGACAGGGATAAGATCCCAACTGATCCATGAGAATATGATACTATCTCATCTATTTCCTCAATAATTAACTTAAGTTTAATGTTTCCAATGTGTCCTTGGTCATCACATTAATTGTTGCTGCTAGGTCCATGAGAGTGTTTGGTATAAGAGTCTAGTTATTGTGGACAACCACTATTGGGCTACCTAGAATCTAAATATTTAGGGTTGATGACTTTTCCAAACATCGGGTTTGGAAGTTGTCCTATGACATTTATTTTGGGAGGATCCCTTTTCTTTTTGTTCATGACTTATACACAGTGGATTCTGTGTAAGAGAGAGGAGGATCCCTTTTCTTTCTCCCTAGATTTTTAATACATGTGTCCTTGATTAGTTTATTGCATATAGTCACTTCCTTGATGGGTTGAAGGAATGGAATCCTTATACATAGGTTTTTGAGTTCCTACAAAATAAAAATTTTCAAGTGATCAATCTTCTTAGGTTCCAATATTTTAGGAAATGGAAAGGTTTGTAGAATCCGGTGCTACAGGTTGTCATTAATAACGTCATGGTTTGGTATTTTTTTTTAAGGTCCTCTTGAATTTTAATCAGATCCTATCTTTTCTCAGTGATGGTAGGAGGTGTAGGATTCTACACAATTCTTTCATAGCATAGGTTTGCTTAATTGAGTTCTAATGTATCGAAGGTATAGGTCTAAAAATGAGCTAGGTTGTTATTGTAGACAGGTTGTACTTTTATATTGTTATTAGAATTTTGTGTAGGTTGCACAGGCATTTGAGGTTTCTATGGTGTCTATTGAGCAGGTTGAGGTGGTGGAATCAAGGTAGCTCAAGGTTGTTGAGGTCTCTAATTGGTTGTTGAGGGATACTGAGTTTGAGTTGGCTCAATAGGGTGAAATGGATATTGTTTTCCTTAAGGATGTTGGGGGTATCATTGAGTCTAAGGATATTGTTGGCCCCGTGGATACTAAGAATGAGGATGAATCTAAGGTTATTAATTTTGAGCATTTTCTATGAATATTGCACTTGGTTTGGCCATAATGTTTGACCCATATGAGCTAGTTCATGTGACTAAAATGGATTTCCACAGGTAAGAAAGTATGGCTAATTATTAGGTTGGAATGATCTAGGAATGGCAGGCCTCCTTTGATTAACAAAGAAAAGTAGTTTTGTATTATCTCCTGGCCCTTGATATTGGATTGCTTCCTTGCATGAAGATAGCAATGGGAAATTATCACTTGGATGATTTTCCACACATATCCCACAAATATATATTATGTTTAGTGTAAATTGGTTCCTGTCATACTTCTTTCGGCATTTACGACAAAAAATAATGAAATATTTTGTAACCTCGTCTTGTTTCCTTTTGATCTGCATGGAATCTAACTACGTGGAAAGATGTTGAAGAATATTTGTTTTCATATAATCAAGTAGAGTCCCTAATTCATATTTGATTAGGTTCTAGGTTGTTGTTGATTTATCTATCTAAATAATAGTACTCTTTTGATCTCTTCCCATTTTACTAATAGATATGGAGTAGTTTTTAAAAATACATTTGATTTCATCATAATCCAATTGAAATATATCAACGTTAGATAGGATATTCAAGATATCCATCATGTCTTCTCTTACTCCTTGTACAAGTACCAAATTCAATGATTCTTCATCTAATGTGCAACTATGGGAGCTCTTTTAGCTTAGTTGAAACCTTTGTTCATAGTCTTCTAAGGATTCACTTTCCCCTTGCTGCATCCTACAAATTTCATCACTTGTATCTTTGGACTTGCAACAATCCCTATAGTTCTCTATGAAAGTTTTCTTCATCTCTTCCCATGATTAAATACTATTTCCTTCCAAACATTTAAACCATCTCAGAGCTAAATATTTCAGGGTAGAAGGGAAGAGTTTAAGCTTTTGATCATCTAAGTAATAGCCAAACATTTTGCAAACTACTTCAAATTCAAATAGGAAAGTGTTTGGGTCCTCTGAGGTTAAACCATGAAAATTTGGGAGAGTAGAAGGGTTTATGTTCTTCATCCTAGCTTTCTCATTGGATCCTATAATGGTAAACTCAAATAATTCTACTGGATCTTCCTCCTCCATGGTTTTGATCACATAAGGGTCTTTTGAATCACTTTTTATGCTACTAGTTGGGTTTTCAAGACCTACTAGTGAGCTAAAGACATGATCTTCAGTAGTTTCAAGCCCACTAAATCTTAATATTTGGAAATATCTCTTTTTTTATCCTACTTCTCTAATAATAGTTTTATTGGGTATAAAATGACAGAGTTCATCCCTCAATTGAGGCATGCATGATAAATGAATCTAATTTTTTATTTTCTCTTATATGTTTAGAAACTCCACTGCAAGGGTGCCAAAATGTGGTGGGTCACATATTGTCGAGAATAAATGATGGAATCATGAATTTTAACTTTAATTTATCATCCTTATGAATGCACAAACTTTAGAGGTACTCTACAAAATGTATGCAAAACATGATAAAAGCTAACTATTGAAAACAATAAAGGGAAAGAAATAATATAGATTAAAACTAATTCCTATTTTGTAAATAAGAGTGTCTTTCTTAAAAACATAATTCTTAAGATCAAATCCTTTCATACATCTTCTTATTCCTCCCAGGGATAGTGAGGCTCAGTTTCACCGTCACACTAAAGAGCTATAATGTTAGAGTTGGCTGGTCAATGTGCAAAAGAGTTTCTGAATTTATATTAAAGAAATACTTTTGAGTTTCATGTTCATAAATGATCCAAGAATTATAAGGATCAACCAACCTCTGTATGAGCATAAAAAATAATTTAAATCACAAGAGAAATAAATGCAAGAACTGGAATATTACAAGAAATAAATGATGGAACCATATAAAAACACTATAATATAAAAACTACAGGAATGTTGTAGGAAACTATGGGAATCATTGCGAGAAACTACAGGAAAAGCATAGCAAGCACATTATACAAAGGAAATACGATCTTAACTAAATATAATAAAATCAAACTCATAAACTAATGCTAAGATCCATGTATGACCTTGAGGGGGCCCTCCCCAAGGTGGGTACATGAACCAAATTGAAACCCTAGTTACTCAAAATGTATAATAAATGATTCTTCTTAATCAAATAACAAGTTTCATAAACAAAAATTGTATACCATCATAATGATGCAAATAGTACCTAACCCAAAATATAAAATGACAGTCAACCATTGGGATGCACCCATGGGATTTTATTTATAATTAAAGAAATTATAACTGCAAGGTGAATTTCATCTCTATGATTAAGGAGCAATCAATCAAACTTGTGAGCCTAGAATTCAGGTGATCACTTCGATGTCTACGACTTGTACTTTGGATTTCATCTACGCATGGGGATCTCCTTAGATCATTGGGACTAGATACTACATTTATCCTTATGTTCCAAAAATTCTTATTTGATCTATTGTTTTTCCTTCCCTTACTACCTACATTAGTTCATAACTTATAGTACCAATGAGTGAGATCAATTTAACTAAAAATTAATAAATAAATTCAAACAAGAATAAGGACAACACTTTACCACTAGCACTATACTCATTAAACATGCATGATAGAGCTCTAAGGATTATTTGTCACTCGGTGTGTTCATATGGCGATCATCTAATCCACAAGCTTCCCCATTGTGAGTTTGAGAGGGTGTAAAATTGGGTTAATTACCTACCAAAAGTGAGCTCATCAATAGTGTTAGAGTCTTTGTACCACATGAACGGATGCTAACGCCAACTTTTAAACATGAGAGTCCTTCCAAGTTCTATATTAGACAGTAAATGAAATTTTCTTGGTGAAATTCATCTTCTTGAACCAACACCATCTCGATGGTTAACTCAAATGCCACTAGATAGAACATGAAATTTTTTCTTTAGTCTGGTGGACTCGTCAGTGGGGTGAACATTAATTCCTTTTTTAGTGAAAAAAATTATATTTGAGCCTCATCATCCCAAATGAATGAGACTCCATTCCATAAAGGTGCATAAAACCTTTTGTAATCTCATCATAGTTAGAAATGAACTATCGTAAGAAATTAGACTTTCCCTAGAGGCTCTATAAATGAGGAAAGTTGTGCGGGAGAGGAAATTGAAATATAGACTCCACCTTGAATCGATCTACCAGTATGCCATATTTCAAAATAATGAAACCAAATAATCGTCCAGAAACGACACAAAAATGCACTTATGTGGATTCAAATGAATCTTATAATATAGACACCTATCAAAAACAAACCTAAGATGTTTTGGTTGATCGACTCTTCTTTTGGATTTAGCCATCAGGTCATCTAAGTAAGCTTTGGTGATCTTTTTGTTATGGTGAAAAGCATAAGAAATAGCTTTCTAAAAAATAGCTCCATATTTCTTAAGGCCAAATGGAATATTCCTGAATGCAAATGATCATTAACGACATATGAATGCAGTCTTATGTTGATCTTGTCGGAGAATTTGTATTTGATTGTATCCTTAGAAGCAGTCCATGAATGAAACATTTTCATTCCTCACACAATCATAAATAATATGATCGATGAATGGGGTAGGATAATTATCCTTAGGAAAATCTAGGTTCAGGTTCCGAAAGTCAGTACACACTCTAATTTTAGCAAGTTAGACACCCATTAAGTTAGAGGGACAATATAGATGAAACCAACATAGAGAAGCTTCTCCACTTCTTCCTTGATGACAATGGACTTTTAAGGGTTAATGGGTTGTAGATTATTCCAGACTTTATTAACATTTGGATATGTTTTAATCTCATTTTAGACAATGCTTGGATTGATTCCTAGCATCTCTTTGTACTACCAAGTGAAAATGTCCCTATATTCCTTGAATAGTGCAGTGTAAATTTCAATCTCTTCGAGAGAGCAATCTACATCAATAAAAACAATTTCAATCACTCTAGGAGTTTTAGATATATTAATGGGAATGGTTTTAGAGATATTTTCCATGTTTCCCTTGCATAAAATTCACTGGCAAGAGGAATCCCATCCCCGATCCATATTTCCTAGTCTGATATCTCCATTTGTAGAAGGAGAAAAATACAGACACTGGTGCACATATTTCCATGGCATCTCCCCTAATAACATGGCTTCTATGATAGCTTCATTAGAAGCTAAAACCATATCCAAGGGATCCCCACAGGTTAACGAATTGCTGGCCTAGGAATACGTACGATAGTGATTGCCTTCGTCCACCTAAGTAGACTTATGATCATGGTATGCAATGTTGGATATCGTAGCTCGGTAAGATATATCAACTACATAAAAATATAGTGATTCCATTCTACAGCAAGTTCCTTGAGTCGATTTCAGAACTATCCATAGATATTCAAAATAAGAAGTCCTTAAATAACATACTCATATTGTGGAGTTAGTGGAGACTGAAGAGATCACATGTATTGGGGAGATATTATCATTTAATTTGGGTGGGGGTAGATTAAAAATTCCCATTAGGGAAGGGTACATACCCACTGCAACATTTTCATAGGGCCTCATGGAATGACCAACTAAAGGAATATTTGTTCTAGTAGTCAAGATGGACTTGTTTCTACAAAAGGACAATTGGTCTATTGTGATTATATTCCCTTTATTTGGAAATTTAATCAATCGAAATATCGAAGAGACTATCACCATAACCACATAAGTCCAACAACATCCTGGAAGAAGGTTGTAATATAGTGGAGCATCGATGACTTCTACTTCCACATTCACAATTTTTTCATGTAGTTCTACTAGGAGACCTAGGATAATTCCATGGGGCCTAGAAACATTCCTGTTGAATTCTTTTAACATAGTTGTTGTCGAGTAAAATATATGCACTATTAATTCAACATTAAATTCTCAACCAGGGATTCATATACTTAGAGGTGTTGGAACTATATGTGCAGGATGGGAGCCTAGTCTATCCTAACCTAATTCCGACAAGCTACAATTCAAATACAATAAAAGAAACATAAATATCCCAATACCTTAAGAAGAAGCACCATTATAGGGAGGTCATGTATCTCATGAATTAGAAATTTAATGTTTATGTTAGTGATTGAAGCTACCATACATTAAAATGCAAGAAATCAATGTAAGAAAAAGTGCAAGAAATAAAATTAGGCTAAAGCTAAAGATAAAGCTAAAGTAAACTAAACTAAGCTAAAAATAAAATAAATTAAACTAATGAAAAACATAAACTCAAATAAAGATAAAGTAAATTAAACTAAAGATAAAATAAACTAAACTAAAATGTAAGGAGTAAAACTAAACTTAATGAAAGCAATAGAAACCTACCATAACTAAATTTCCTATGCTCAAAATCCATCCCTCTTATGTATTTAATAATGAAACCTTATAAATATTTTAATAATGTGACAACATGTAAATTCAAAATAAAAAATATTTATTACAAAATACAAATTATTAAATACAAAATATACATTACAAATTAACAAAAATACAAAATACAAAATTAAAATACATTATAACAAAACAAAAATTATTAAATACAAAATATATATATTACAAATTAACAAAATGCAAAATTCATTGGAGTCACACATATATATATATTAAAGATATATAAAGTAATATTGAATGACTCACAAGCTATTATACCTGCCTTGGCAGGTTATATAGCAATCAGTTTGCATTTATTATTGAATTAGTTTGTAAATTTTTAATCTAAATTTTTATATAGTTGTCCAATGTTTTGTGAATTTTAATTATTAAATTGATTTATTTTAAATTTTATAAATTCTATAATTCTTATTTTTTATTGATTAGTTCTATTTTTTTTGGTTGGTTGGCAATGTTGATTTGACTAATTAACCCTACCTGGGATATGACTTTTCTAGAATTAAAAATTAAAATGCATAAAAATAACTAATTAGAACAGTTATATAGTATTTGAGTGTATGTAATAATTGTCCACTCCATAGAACATTGATAACCACATCAGGATGGTGACTACTACCATCCGTCTCTACTCCCGAGAGCAGGCTCGTACCTGTTCCATATTTCAAAAAACTTTGATCTTCAATTTATATTTCTTCGATCATCTTCTCATATTTGAGGGGGTTTGGTACCATCAGGTCACAAGGTCGAACTCCGGGGCTTGATGTGCCCTCTTCCATAAAAACACCTTGAGGTTTGTATTATTAATATTATTGTGATTGCTTGATACTCTTACGTGGAATGCTCCAATTTTGAGTTCGAGTTATTAAATATCTAATAATTAGGATTATTCAAATTACATTTGATGTTACTTTTAATTTTCCATTTTTAAATATAAAACAAGTTTACAAAGAATTATTATAATCATGATAGCCTATACGTGATATTCTATTCTTAACATAAAACAAGTTCAGAAGGTCACATTCATTTATTTAATTTTTTATAAAAAAATCCATAAAATAATCTGTTAATGAATTTAATTAATTAATGATTAACAATAATTTTAAGTAATGTTTTAAATTAAAAAGCAATTTTAACTCATTATTAATATGTTCCATTTAATTATCAATACATTTATAATAAATAAAGTAAAAGAGAAAGACAAATTCAATTACCATTAATAAAATAATTTTAATAAAATAATTTTAAAAAATCTTATTCCACTTAAAAATCTTTAATTCCATACATAAATCCTTAATTCTAAAACTAGGTGCATGTGCCTCAATCTAGCAACCTAGCGATCTGTGGACTAGCGTAGTGACTAGAAATTGTGTGAAGGGTATTCCACATAAACGAAAGTACACATGTACCTAGCAAAGCCCACAACTGTTAAACTGATTTTAACTTTTTAATTTTGAATTATAAATAACTAATACATTACAACATTTTTAAGTGGCAGATATAAGTACCTTTAATACTAATTTTACTTGTTTACATTAGGATTGAACGACAACTCATAAAATGATGTATCAACATGTTCTTACATAAGAATTAGATGCCGATACATAAAACCCAATTACCACATGAACCAAACCTATGTAGAACACAAGTATGATAATAAAATGGAATTGGAATGTAAGGAGTTATTATGAAAATAATGATGAGTTTAATTACACTTAGAGAAACGGCCTGAGAGATATGATCAATCTTGAATAGAATAATTTCTCCAATTGTCGTGTGACAGACGGATTTAATTTGGTGGGTAATAAAATAATACAATCACACATGACAATAATTACAATCTGAAGAAATTGAGAACACATTATTGAACCAGGCTGATATATAAGCGGGAAATATATTATGAGCATGCTAATGTAGAGTACAAGCCATAGATTAAAACAAGCACATGAATGCACAGGCACATAAACAAATTAAAATGGAAATCTACCTAAATTAACTAATCTAATATAACAAAAGTGGATTCCACGATTTGGAATGGCGGGCCCTTACCAGCCAAATCATGAGCCTGAAGTTTATACCAAAATGAAGCTGTAAATTAAATTTGTTGCGGTCTCCAGTAGATGAATTCCATCACAATGCAGAGAGACGGTACAACATCAGAACACAAAGATCGGAAGACAATCAAACGCACAAAGATCAGAAGACAATCAAACGCAGAGATGAAACATAGAATTATAATATTCTATATTCTTGTAGAACTCTTTTACATATGAAGGGCAAGTATTCTTATAGCCCAGACCAAGGTCCTCTCTCAGATTCAATTTTTTAACAATCTTAATTAAAATACAACGGATTTGATGCCATCTGAATAAATGATAGTTTAAAAATAGAAGATTTGAACTCAACCTCCAACACGTCACCTTCATAACCGACCTCCATTAAAATACTAGTAAATTCCATCTCAATCAGATGAAGATTTCTATGAACCCATTCAGTTTTGGGGGAAACGACCCACGATCTATCTAAATGAGGCCATTGGGGAAGTGGGTTTTCAACCGTTTCTCTATATTCCTCATGGTTTGTTCAGGACTTAAGCCCGAAATTTACTTCCTCAATCAGAAAGATGTGATTTAACAAAAACTTCAAGGCATTTCCTCTTGGCATCCCATTGAGTGACAAATAAGCATGACATGAAATGTTGACAGGCTGATCATTAACTATGGAGAAAGGTATATGGTTCATGAGATTTTCACAATAACAAATTTCCAAACTCTATCTTCCTTGCTTTGAAATTCCACATGGCAGCTTGTCTTTAATCATTCACCAATGGATGCATGCTTAAAAAACTGGATATGACCACAAATCTACGTGTGACTGGAATTTCAGGTGCAACAACCATCTGTCGACATCTATTCAACCGATTCATAGCTTATAATTCCACAAACTCATGCAATCGCGTCTCGTCAACATGAATCTCCATCAGATAAAGCCAAATCTGCATTGCTCCTCTACGCTAGAATTTGAATTTTTTGTTCTTTCAGATCAAAGATAGTAGAATTTCAGCTTGGAATAAAACATTTCTTCATGTCACCTGCATAATTATCATAATTAATAAGATATATAACAATGTTAAACTTTTAAAAGAAAGAAAAACGCATCCTCCATAATATTCTTTTCACAGATCCCTCAAGGACGGAACAAGTAGTTGTGAAAACGACAATAACAACTGAGATTATCAGGCGGAATCATCTCCATGTGATAATATATAATAAAATATTAGCATTGCTCTAACTTCAAATCCTCGTAAATAAGAAAAACCATCTCCCTTCAAGTTCGAATATAATGCATGATTTGGCAGGCTCTTATTTGGAATAACTGAATCTTTTTTGTGTCAAATGATAGTCGACAACCTTGAATAGTGGCATCAAAACTAGTGCAGAACTAGGTATTGAAACAAGTGTTGAAGCAAGAACTAACTCATTATCAACAAAACCACATATAATACATTAAAAACTTATATTTTTACCTTCATTTCTTTTAACTAATAGATTAAAGTAAAAGATGATCTTTTAAATATAAATGTGATGCGAAAATGGTGTAATATAATGAAAGAAAGAGACAGTGTTAGGAGCCCAACAGCCCCCCATACTAAAGATATGGGACGTCCTCTAGCTATAAATAAATTGGAACTGACTTTGATTCATTTCAAAATTTCGCATTGTCAAAGTCTTAAGTCAATTTTCAGGAAAATTAAACCAATATTATTATTCTAAAAACTAGAACTTAATAAAAAGAAAGTATTAATGCTATGTCATGAGAAGACCAAAATACTTACAAATTTAAGGATTGAAAATAGTTTAAATATACAATTTCATCAACTAGTAACAATTTACGCTCATGAAGACCATATAAGTAATGATGGGGGATTTTTCCTCTTATCGTTATGAGGTTATATGAAACTAGCCATCCCTGTTTAATTTCTCAAAGAATTTATGTCATTCAAGTAATATTGATAAAGTTTGCATTTGAGTTTATTGGACTCCTACACTTATGGGTCCCACTTCTAGGACAGTAACATCCTAGATATAGTATGAATTAAATGGCATAGTCTTAAGATCATCTTGAGGGAATTCTTAAATGACAATTAGATGAGGTTCATTTAGACTTTTTGTTCAACCATACATGCTTCTTCTTAAGGATTTACACAAGTATATTATTCATACAGACAAATATAGATTAGGCATAGTAAAATATATCAAATTCAGAGGCCATTTCCAGCAAGCTTGTTCAGTACTCCGATGGGGTAACTATGAAATCTAAGAAATATAATCCCCAGGAAGAATACCCCATTTCCAGCAGGCATGTTTAGTACCCTGATGGGTTTTCCTAGTCATACCACAGACCGGTACCCGCTGCCAATAGGCCTGTTCAGTATCCCGATGGGTTAGCCTCTTACACCCATTTTCCATCAAAGGCTCTTTTCCCAAACTTCACCCTTAAGATAAAATTTATAGATTTCTTTCGTATGGGTGAATGGGGGAGCAGCTTTGAAAACATTTTTATGGGATGGGATGGTATTGGGTTGGAAGATATTTTATAGATTTCCCATAAAAGATTGTTCACATGAAAAATAGACTTATGTATTTAGATTAGTCCAAATAAATTTCATGGTCAAACTTACTTAATGTGTGGTGGATGAGGCCATGAGAGAATGACATAAAGGTTACTCTAGTCCCTAAGTTTATCTTATCCATATAAGTTATGGCAGTCTTCCCTCACAAGTAGAAATTTCATTCACTCTCTTGCTACTATTTGATAAGGATTCTTGAATAACAAGCTCTGATATGAAACTAGGATGTACAAGTTACCTGTGGGTATGAATATGTAGACCTTAAAGTTTTAGTAAATCCCCATAATGATTTATAGATTGATCTTCGAGCAATTGTTATTATTAATGGTAAAAAATATGCATGTAATAAGGAAATAAAGATCCTAAGTTGTTTTGGTGAAACCATCAATACTATCTTCATCTTAGTTCTTTTATTAAAAATATAATGGAAAATGAAGCCGCATTAAACTTTTAAACTAAACTAAAGACATGCAACGTTTATTTATATATATATTATCCTACACTAACTGAAAAGAAATGAAACTCTTTATTTAAGTGTAAGAACTTTTCCAATGTAACCATGTGCGGAGCAAGGTAAGAAACATTCCCATATCCCTATATGAGAACATTACCTCAATGATTATCTGGATATGAGGAACCAACCGACTTGTTTGATTTGGAAACAAGAAGTGTCGAACAAGAGAATGCCATTGTGGCTTGATTACCTCTTGAAACCAAATTTCAATGTGATCACTATGCATATCCTCCTCTTCTAGGTGATTGATTTCTTTAGTACATTAAGGATATGTTGATATGCATGTTGAGAACTCCTCAATCTCAGGTCTTAATGGTCGCTCTCCATCAGATGTAGTCCCTAATGTTTTAGCTTCCTTCACATATTGGATATGTTGATATGCATGTTGAGAACTCCTCAATCTCGGGTCTTAATGGTCGCTCTCCATCAGATGTAGTCCCTAATGTTTTAGCTTCCTTCACATATTGGAACAGATAATCTTTTCGTAGATCATGGAACTTTGGTCCTTCTAGTATTTTCGGAGAGGTAGATAAATTTTTGGTTGCTTCCAAAATATGTTCTTCCTGAAAAGGAGAGATCCATATTACTACTAGGGTTTCAGAAAGTTCTTCCAAGCTTATCATCTTTTCATTCGTTTTTTCGGTTGATAAGTCATGTCTCACACATGGGTTAGTGTCCTGGGTTCTTACAACACCCTTTTTTTGGTTTTCTAAGGAGTTTAATGAAATCAAATCTATCTACACTCAAAGAAAAGTTATGCAAACCAAAAGAAATAACTAAAAACTAATTGCAGAATTTTAAAACACACCACGCTTGCATAAAAATAAACACACTTGCAAGAAAGAAATCAAACATGCATAAAATAAACAATCTTGCATAAAATGAACAATCTTGCATAAAAAAGGAAGCACACTTGTAACAAAGTAAACACACTTGCAATAAAATAAACACACTTGCAGGAAAGCAAACAAATTTGTAGGAAAAGAAAAATTACAATGATGAATGAAAGGAACACTTGCATGAAAGGAACACTTAGTACTCGCATAGGTTCTTACTTCCTGTCTTATAACTTGTCCTCCCCCTTTGCTGTGTAATTTAAAGGAAACCTACTAGACTTCAACCCCTTTAGCACCTCCCCCGCAATGACGCCAAAAATGTCGAGTAAAATATATGCACTATTAATTCGACATTAAATTGTCAACCAATGAGTCGTAGACTTATATGTGTTGGCACTGTATGTGCAGGATGGGAGCCTAATATAGCCTAACCTAATGCCAACAAGATACACTTCAAATGCAAATTAAGCCTTTAATCTTTATGTTAGTGATTGAAGCTACCATACATTAAAATGCAAGAAATTAGTGTAAGAAATAATGCAATAAATAAAACTAAGCTAAAGCTAAAAATAAAGATAAAAGTAAAGTAAATAAAACTAGGCTAAAAATAAAGATAAAGATAAAGATAAACTAAACTAAACTAATACAAGACATAAATTTAAACTAAACTATACTACAAATAAAATCAACTAAAATGCAAGGAATAAAACTAAACATAATGAAAGCAATCTAAAGTAATCCTACAATCACTAAAATTCCTATGCTCAAAATCCATCCCTATGTATTTAATAATGTAACCTTACAAATATTTTAATAATGTGACAACATGTAAAATCAAAATCAAAATTATATATTATAAAATATATTTTTCAAAAGACAAATTATTAAATACAAAATATATATACAACAAATTAAAAAGAATGCAAAATTCATTAGAGCTACACATATATATGTATATATTAAAGATATATAAAGAAATATGAAATGACTCACAAGTTATTTACATAAGGATTGAATGGCAACTCATAAAATGATGTATCAACACGTTCTTACACAAGAATTAGATGGCGATCCATAAAATTGAATTACCATATGAACCAAACATTTGTAGAACACAAGTATGATAATAAAATGGAATTGGAATGTAAGTATGATAATAAAAATAAATTAATTTTTTAATTTAATATTTTAAATAAAATTAAAAATAAAATTTATATTTATATATATATATATATTAAGAATAATGAAATGTTTTATAATTCACTATAAGAGATGTTATCACATTTTGAAATATAAAAAAAATTTAAGATAGATTAAAAGAAAATAAAAATAGCAATTAAAAAAATAATTTAAATTCAATTAAAAGAAAATGACAATATTTTGTTGTTTGGTTTACATTGAAAAGTGAAGGATCGAGAGTTTTGAATAAAGAATAGAAGGAAATATGTTCTAATAACCACAACCAATATAGGTATAATATCTTATTTTCACCATAATAATTTCATTTGTGTAGTATATTCAATATGGTAATTACATTTTTAAATGTTATTGTTGGTATTAAATCATATATCTAAAGCAAGAATATCACTATGTTTTGGTCACTATCTAAACCAAGAACTCGAGAAGACATTGTTATTTTAAAGTTCAAGTTAATATAGTATTTTATAATAATTGGTGTTATTTTACCTATTTGCCTCTTTCTTTACTAAGGAGAGATACTGTATCACACTTCACTTTTGAATAAGCATTTAAACACAACATACACATGAATATGTTGCTTATCTTATTGTTCTGAATTATGCTCAATTCTATTATACAATACAAAGCCAAATATATGTACATCTTCAAACTAAAGTTATTTGCTTAAATCTACTGTTTAATGAATGTATTGTTAAAACACTATTTGTATTAACACCAAAATATATGTTAGTACATAAAAATATTAGCCACACAAATGATTTCACTTCCATACTAATGGATGGAGAAGGTTTTATCATTACCAAGGTAGGTTTCTGGTAGTTTTTTGGCTGACGAAACAAAGGCACAGTATAATTAATGTGAGGATGCCTCAAAATGCGAATGATTTCAATTTCCCATAAATGTTTATCCACTTTTTCCACCCCACACAACACTTCAAAAGATACCAATGTTTCCATACTTGGCAGCTCTTCCAACTAGCATCTAAATTATAAGACTAACAGAAGTACTATCTAAACCAAGAACTCGAGAAGACGTTGTTATTTTAAAGTTCAAGTTAATATAGTATTTTATAATAATTTGTGTTATTTTACTTGTTTGCCTTTTTCTTTGTTAAGGAGAGATACCGTATCACACTTCACTTTTGAATAAGCATTTAAACACAACATACACATGAATATGTTGCTTATCTTATTATTCTGAATTATACTCAATTCTATTATACAATACAAAGCCAAATATATGTACATCTTGAAACCAAAGTTATTTGCTTAAATCTACTGTTTAATGAATGTATTATTAAAACACTCTTTGTATTAACACCAAAATATATGTTGCACATAAAAATATTAGCCACACAAATGATTTCGCTTCCATACTAATGGATGGAGAAGGTTTTACCATTACCAAGCTAAGTTTCTAGTAGTTTTTTGGCTGACGAAAACATAGGCATGGTATAATTAACGTGAGGATGCCTCAACATGCGAATGATTTTAGTTTCCCATAAATGTGTATCCACTTTTTCCACCCCACACAACACTTAAAAAGATACCAATGTTTCCATACTTGGAAGCTCTTCCAACTAGCATCCAAATTATACGACTAACATAAGTACTTAGAAGTGCTTAGGTTGTAGAGTTTGTTGAAGACAAGTCTTATCATAAATGATCATCTTGGTGATGTTAGAAAGAATTATGTTGAAGGCTAGGGAATGTGAAACTCAAAATCTTAAAAGCTAGATATTTGTGTGAAAAAATGTTCTTCATATTTGGGTTTCACAATCTTCTTTTATTTAGTGAGATATTTAGTGAGAGTAGACACTTGGATGTGCTCGTCAGAGGTAGAAATAGTTTGTGAAGGCTAAGAGAAATGGAAAAGTAATTGCACGAAGCATGAAGGAACATGGCTTCTTTAATTGCTACATAGTGGTGGACCATCGTGACATCTCTACCCGACCAACTTCTTGTTTGGAAAAATAAAATAAAAAAAATACAATGTTACTTATGTGCTAGAATGAAAGATATATCCTACCAAACACAAATTTTGTAACAATAATACCATGAGTACTTACAAGAACATAAACGAATACATCATCATTTCCTTGGTATTGTAGAACTGCCTGATAGTGAGAAATGGTTCGATGCTCCCAGATTAAAATCACATTGGTGACTGCGTCTAAATAATATATGCCATTTTTTAGTAATGTTGAGGTCGTTGATAATGGATCCCTCCTTGAGAACTTCGAGATAACAAGTCTGACTGGGAGGCCTTGATATACCTTGTTTTGTGTGTATGCATTCACCAAAATTCATTAAACCCTACGCGTTATCTTTACTACAATGACCTATGATTCCTACAATCACACTTACAATGCTCATGTAGAGTGTCTTATACAAACTGTTTAAATTCTAACCAATAGTCAAATTCCCAATTACAAATAGACAAATTTGGGAAAGAGTTCTTCCAATTCCCAAATTTTAGATAATCATCATTCCATTTTAAATGCATAGCATGGAAGGCTTTATTGCTGGCATTGGCAGCCTTTTCCATTACTCCGTATTAAGTGCCAACAAACAATGCTTTACTAGTTATTATTCTAATCATGTTTACTAGTTATTATTCTAATCATGTTGAAGATTCTGCAGCTCACTTAAAAACAATTATTTATTTAATTTCAAAAACAACTGATTTAAAGAAGATGGCAATCACAACTACCTAATCCTCCACTCAATAGGCTCTCAATGAACTCATAAGTAAACTCCTCAATAAAAGTAACCATTGAATTTAATCTGGAATATCTCACTCGATAGTGGCCACTTATCGATTAGTTCATTAGTTCACTGTAATTACAGTGGATACTAGCTTCCCAAAAAAACAAATATTTGTTTAATTTCAAAAGACAACTGATTCAGAGAGGATGGCAACCACAACTACCTGATCCCCCACTCAATCGACTGTTAGTTAGCTCCTCAAGAAAAGCAAATATCGGCTGTTAGTGAGCTCCCCAAGAAAAGCAACCATTGAGTTTAATCTAGGATATCTGACTCGCCAATGACAAGTTATCATCGATTAGTTCATTAAATAATTGTAATTACAGTGGAAAGCAGCTACATAAATTATAATGCAAGGAAGGCCTGCAAATAATCGGAACCTGGACAAACAAACATCTTATTTAAGTCTTAAAAGCCACGGACACCACACTTCGTATGGATGTGCCAACCGACAGCTTTGCCATTAAAGCGCGCTGACAAAAACCTTAGAGAAGGTACGGAATTGCTGCTGCTATATGGTGGTTGCTGAAAGACGCATTTGTCTTAGAGGTTTTATGATTTGGAAAAAAAGATATGGGATTTTATTTTCACATGGAAATCGGAATAGATCACAATCACAGATACTTTTAGAAGCTCCACTCTCTAGGCTGACGTTTGCCTGCCGCCCCCTCCCGGGAAGGGAAAAACGAAGCAAATGTCAGCAAACTAGAGCCAATTACTATTGAAATAAATATTTTTTTTTAATTTTAATTAATATATAATATTCAGTACATTGTTTAAACATTGTAAAATGTAAAAATTTATAACTTTTAGACCAAATTAATAGAAGGTTGACGATATATATATGATCTTCTTAGGGGACATAATAAAAATAAGTTTAATTACACTTGGAGAAACATACTGAGAGATATGATCAATCTTGAATAGAATACTTTTTACAACTTTCCTGTATGACATATGGATTTAATTTGTTGGGTAATAAAATAATACAATCACACATGAGACAATAATTCCAATTTGAAGAAAACGAGATCACATTATTGAACTAGGTTGATATATAAGCGGGAAATATATTATGAGCATGCTAATCTAGTATATAAGCCATAGATTAAAACAAGCACAAGAAATGCACAGGCACATAAATAAATTAAAATGGAAATCTACCTAAATGAACTAATATAATCTAACAAAAGTGGCTTCTACGATCTGGAATGGCAGGCCCTTACCAGCCAAATCGTGAGCCTGAATTTGACACCAGAATGAAGATGTAAATTAAATTTGTTACGGTCTCCAGTAGATGAATTCCATCACAATGCAGAGAGATGCTACAACATCAGAACACAGAGACCGGAAGAAAATCAAACGCATAGATGAAACATAGAATTATAATATTCTATCTTCCTACATAACTCGTCTACATATGAAGGGAAAGTATTCTAATAGCCCAGGCCAAGTTACTCTCTCAGATTCAGTTATTTAACAATATTAATTTAGATACAATGTATCTGATGCAATCTGAATCAATGATAGCTTAAAAATAGAAGATTTGAACTCAACCTCCAACGCGCCGCCGCCTTCAGAACCGACCGCCATTAAAATCCTGGTAAATTATGTCTCAATCAGATGAATATTTCTACCAATCCATTCAATTTTTGGGAAAACGGCTTCTATAATAGCTAAATGAGGTCGTTTCGTAAGGGGGTTTTCAACTGTTTCTCTATATTCCTCATGGTTTGTTCAGGATTTAAGGTGGTAATATACTTGCTCAACCAAAAATATGCGATTTAACAGAAAATTCAAGGCATTTCCTCTTGGCATCGGTTTATCTTCCATTGAGTGACAACTAAGCATAACATGTCTTGTTGACATGTCGATCATTAACTATGTATAAGAGGTATATGGTTCATGAGATTTGCACAATAACACATTTCCAAACTCTATCTTTCTTGCTTTGAAATTCCACATGGAAGCTTGTCTTTAATCATTGACCAATGGATGTGTGCTTTGCAAAACTGGACATGACCACAAATCTAGATGTGACTGGTATTTTGGGTGCAACAACCATCTTGAGGCATCTACTCAATTGATTCATGCCTTCTATTTCAAAACGTATCCTCCATAATCTTCTTTTCACAGATCCCTCAAAGACGGAACAAGTAGTACGTTGTGAAGATGACAATGAGGGAATAACAACTAAGATTCTCAGGCGAAATCATCTCCATGTGCAACGTGGCATATTCTTTTTTTTTTTTTTTTCCTTGAAAAAAAAGCGTAATTTCATTTCATCCTTAAGAATACGAAATTACATAGAAAGTCAACACTCAGATTGAGTGGATGAAGTCTTTGAGAACCAGTAGAGCCTTGATGTTCTCACCACGTGAGCATTAACATCCATTACATCGTGTATGAAAATAGCCGATAAGAACGATATAAATATCAGAGAAGTTTACAACCTGTGTGGATCGATTAGTTACAAAATCAGGCAAGTAAATATATACATACAGTTGTGGATACGTGGCATGTTCTTTTGACTATCTAGCCCAATAAAATATATTTCCTGGCAATTTAATGGGCTGACACATGCTAGGCAGATTGACGTGGCTATCTATGGTTTCGTTCCCTTTGGTATATATAGGAGCATAACTTATGATTTGATTATATATAATAAAATATTAACATTGCTCTACTTCAAAGCCTCGTAAATAAGCAAAACCATCTCCCTTCAAGTTCGAAAATAATGGATAATTTATTGCTGAGTTGGAAGGCTCTTATTTGGAATAATTAAATCTTCTTTTGCGTGTCAAATGATAGCCGACAACCTTGAATAGTGGCATCAAAATTAATTCAGAACTAGGTACCGAAACATGTGAAGAAGCAAGAATCAACTCATTATCAACAAAACCACGTTTAATACATTAAAAACTTATATTTTTACTTTCATTTATTTTAATTAATAGATTAAAGTAAAAGATAAGATTTTAAATATAAATGTATTAGAAAATGTGATACCAAAATGGTGTGATATAGTGAAAAAAAGAGATATTTTTAGGATCCCAATAGCTGCGGAGGGAATTGTCTATGGTGATCATAAAGCTTTCCAACATGACAAGGACAAAGCACATGTGGAAACACCCTTGTCCACTATAGTCTTCAAAATGTTCGACCCCTTGGTCGATACTTGGATTCGAAATGTGTCATGACAACGTAAGTGAGCCTTCTAGTTATCCAAGTCAAACGTGACCAATTGAGAATCCAAAGGATCTAAGGATCCTATTGCCGTAAGCAGTATTCGGTTGCATAGGACAACTGTAAAGGATTTCTAGTGTAGATATTGCACATAGAGGTTGGTCTAGGTCTTTAACTATGGTATAGTTCTAGGAGGCACGTCCATTGGGATTGTATGTATTTTTCTTTAGCATTCGTAGTTTCCTTTCAACATGCATAACATTGTAGCGTTGGATAGATTTTCTATGTGTAAGGGGTTAGTCATTTTTGGCTTAGGAGGATCCTTCCCTTTGGACCTAGATGTAGGTGTATCATAATTCCAATCTCTAGTATGGAAATTCACCTCTCTTTCATACATATAAACATTTTCATTTGTTGGGTTACCCCTTTGTAAGGAGGCTACATAATTTCTCACTTGCGGCGGTGTAGGGTTGGAAGGGGCACCAACAATCACATTA
This sequence comes from Larix kaempferi, assembly GCA_027924585.1. Classification (NCBI taxonomy): domain Eukaryota; kingdom Viridiplantae; phylum Streptophyta; class Pinopsida; order Pinales; family Pinaceae; genus Larix; species Larix kaempferi. Next base: position 5,100,438 of record BSBM01000104.1, read on the forward strand.
GGGGAAATTTGAGGTAAAAATAGGCCTTAAAACAAAAAAAATGTACTATCAAAATCAACTTTAAAAGAATCAATCAAATTCTAGAGGATGACATCATCCCTTATGGTTGAGGTGGCATTGGTTCAATTGAAGATGACTAATTGTCAAATTGTAAATGGGGAATGAAAAACCATGGTTAACGACATCAATGTTGTAAGTAAAGTACTCATGCTGGAAAAATTACTCAGATTAATTTTGAATATAATATAACGATACAAAACTGTTAGAAGCCCCTTAGGGTAGATAAAGAGATTGGATAAACACAAATCCAATTACACAATGAATAACAAACACAAGACAACTGAATAAGCGTGAAAGCACACTCTATATTTCTCATTAACCAACTATACATATAAATACAATGAGAAATGTCCCTTGGGTTTCATATTCCCAAGTGGACTCTTGGACTCCCAGGTGACTCTTAGTCTCCCTTTCACATTGATATTCCTCACATTGAGGATTAGACTCCAACAAATCCCCTCTTAATCCGAAGGGTGTATATGAGTCCAAGAAAAAGAGGAGAGATGAATAAGTGGAAGTGGATAGCTACCACCAACTGAACATTTCCATCTAGAACATCCTTTACTAAGAAGGTTAACTAGAAGCTTGCACATGCTTCTACTAAATGCAATGGCTCTCTGAAGGGATGGTTTTTAGGTTGACCATAAACCGAAATGGGATAGCAGAAGACTGAAATATTCTACTATGTGTGTGGTTCAATGCTGAACACAAACTCTCAAACTATCTGATAGCAATCGCTCGGAGGTTCTCTGGAATGGTTGGGATGGGATGACACCAAACCAATTGGAGAGCTGAAAACAAGAAGTTAACAACTGCAACTTGCTAAACATTTCCATCTTGAAAACTGTTTTCCAAGTTAGCTAGAAGCTTGCACATGCTTATCCTAAATGAAGGTGCTTTCGATACCAGTGGTTTAAGGATGACCACCAACTTTGGAGCTTAGTCGAACATAGCTATTCACAGGCTCGCTTGTTCCGACTCGCTTTCACTCGCTCGCTTGTTACTGACGGTCTTCATTCCCCCCCATTGGGAATAATGTGAGGAGAGGAGAGTCTCATGGTGTCACAACTAGACACAAAACACATGAGTACTCTATGTCATGGTTCTCTTCTATCTAAGAGTCTATATCATTGATTATGGCCTCTGAAACTGGATGTGGATCATGCTTGTTTGATCTCACTTACTTGTAGAGGACCATGGCTATTTGTTGTTAGATGGAGGCTTCAGAACTTGATGCCTGACATCATGTTCCCCCCTGTTGGGTACAAAGTAAGGAGAATAAGATGTCTCAATTGCAATATTTGTCAATACTCGTGAATCAACGCTCTAGTATGACTTATAAATCTTCTTAGTTGATGACAACCATTGCCAAGAAGCGATCCACCCATAATGAATCTTCTCTCTTGCAGGTTTCTTCAAACTGAAGCATCTGTCTCATGAGTGTGTATGTTTTCCACATTGATTACAAGGGTGAATATCAAAACAATGTTATTTCAAGTGTCCAACTCGATCACAGTGTTGGCATGTCGAACTCTGAACTGATGTGGATGAAGATGAACTCTCATTGAGAAAGCCAGCACTATGAAACTAGATGGGCTTGGAGATGTCAGGAATGTCAACTGTCACTTCCTTGTCGTATCCAAGGCAAGTTTTGTGCTTGTTATGGCTGATCTCTTCCCATGGTCTGATGATGGGCTTGGAAGGAACAAGCAGAACCTATGCATGCATGTCTTCATCTTCATTTTCTTTCACTTCTGATGGCGTGCCACTGATTTGTTCATGTGCTTCTGAAGTAGCATCAATCTGTGTAGGATGTTGAATAGAATCATGAAGGGGATTCTTCTGAACATGAACATGTTCATAATGTCTTTCTTCTTGTATGAGTTGCAATTCAAGCTGTGTAAGACCGCAATTTTGACCCCTGTGAAATATTGGCTTTTAATGTAAATATTGTATACATGAGCTGTATGTTTCCTTAGCGTGGAGCTCAAGGCCAAGGCCCCGCTAGTGTATGTTTGGATTTTATTTAAAACAAGCAAGTATTTGATATTTTGATACCCATGTTCTATTAAGCCATGGAATATTGTAAATTGATGTCAATATTAATATTGCAATAAAATACCAAAACTAGCTATGGAAGCAACCAAAGAGAAGGGGCCATGTGTATCCACTAGGGAGTGGTGAGGGGGCTATGGGGATGAACCATATGCTGCCAAATGTCATTGCGAGAACCCATTTGACTTTTCTTGATGACATTTATTTCTGTTGTAAGGAAATAGTTGAAGATTTCAGTCCATGGCTTCAATGGAGCATGGACAACCCAGAAATTCGTATTTGTAGGTATGGGCTCTGTTTTCTTGTACCACAAGCCACTCTACCACATGGGAGTTGCGTCTTCCTCATTCCCAATCCATTGTGGAAGTGACCAGCATCAATTTTCATCCAAAAACGAATTGCCAGCAGGGAGAAAAACTAGAAATCGCAACTTTGAAAGAACCCACATTTTGAAGAGCCAAAAATGCCCAGATTTGGTATTGGACAGTAAAATCCAATGGGGGAATCCATAGATATGAACCTTGGGGTGAATTTGAGAGTATTAGATACCCCGAAATCCATTGGAAAACCTAGTTTTTATAGCCCAAAAAACCAGTTATGGGATTGAGTTATTTGATGAACAGAATTGTGAGAAATCAAGTTGTGAATAACTGAGCAGAGGTTGGGTTTGCTTGATAAACCCAGTGAAGGATAGAATCTCAAGAATTAGTAGTTGTACCTTTCTATACCCATCCTTAAGAGAACTGGAGGGAAGGGACGCCTGAGGGACTATGCAATAGAGAAGGGGACCTTCCTTGTGTTGGCCATGGTAGGTAATGTGGGTGCCTTGACTACTGAATTCCTTTGAGATGCATGTAGCTCTGTGGATGAGCTCACTGGCTTAGCATTGCCTTCATTTGTCTATAGTATGCTTGATAAACCCAATTGTGAGTTGGTTTAGCATAGTTGTTGAGTGAAACCATGGCTGTGAGTGATCCCAGCTAGTTCCTCCTTAGTGGATACACAACCCAGCTCAGGGGTGATCTCTCAGGTGAAAGAATGCAAGCTGGACAGAGATCTATGGTTGAGTGGAACGTTGCTCTCACATAGCCAGTTGCTTGGACAACTTCATCTTCAAGATAAGTGTTATCTGTGTTATAAATTATATGCATTTTGTGTTTTGTAATGTGTTAATTCGGAATGGTAATTATTCATGTTAATGGAAGGAATATGAAGTTTGTGCATAGCATGAGAATGGGATGGATTCCTTGCATGTTGATGCATCATTTGCTTGAGATAAATATACTGATGTATGTCTGTTATGTGTGCAATTATGTATTTTAATTTCGTTGTGTAATTTAATTGTGCATTTTATTTAAATGGCAAAAATTTTACCATTATGGCTTTGGGGGAGAATTAGACACCCCATGTTATAGTCATGTTCCCTCTCTTGCATTAGATTGATGGAAGGGGACGTGACTGAGTGGTATCAGAGCCCAGCTTGCAACGCTGGGGCTGCTTGGGCCAAACTCTGAGTTACAGGCAAGTAACAGAATGGTTTTAACACAGTATTGGTGAAGTTGAGGCAGAATTTTGATTGGAAACAATGACAGGTTCAGATTTCTCAGGTGTGGGAGAGGATCACACCATTGAATAGAGCTCTCCAACAGCTTTCTAACGATACCAGACTCACCTCATTTGGCCAAGGGACGAGGGAGTTATGAACCCCGAAAGTTACAGGAAACGTAGGTGTTTTTGCAGTTTCGGGATGTTGGATTTCGGGTTTCGAGAACGAGAATTTTCAAAATTTGCGTTTGGATTTCCGAAATCTTGAACCCGCAATTTTCGGCTTTTGGGATATCGGGTTTCAGGTTTCGAGAACGCGAATTTTCAAAATTTGCGTTTGGATTCCCGAAATCCCGAACCCGCAATTTTGGCTTTCGAGATGTTGGGTTTTAGGTTTCGAGAACGCGAATTTTTAAAATTTGCGTTTGGATTTCCGAAATCCCAAACTCGCAATTTTCAACTTTCGGGATGTCGGGTTCCGGGTTGCGGAAATGCAAAGTTATGAAATTGCGCGTTCCGGTTTCCACAACCCTGAACCTGCAATTTTGGGTTTCGGGTTACGGGTTGCAGGATGGTTACATCTCCGTCACTGCAACTTGACCACCCGAACCCGCAATGTTGGGTTGCGGGTTGTGGCCTGTGTGGTGAGATAAAAATATATATATATATATAGAGCCCAAAAATTGATTTTTGGATAACAGGAGAATGCAAGGTCAGAATTTGATGAGTTCAGTGGCATTCTGAAGCCATTGACAGAGGCCATGAATGAACCAGTGAAGATCCCGAGCTCATTATGCTCCAATTTGGCATAAAATTGGAATTATTGGCTTTTACAAATCGGTGTTCCGACGCTTGACAAAAGGTCAGATTGAGCCGAAATTGATATGGGGCAGTCATGGAGCAGGCATGATGTTAAGTTTGGAGTTTTGGAGCCAAACTCCAAAGGATGTGGAGTCGGGGTGTGCAAGACGGCCAAAAAGCACTATTCCGAGCCACGTTTTCAGAATTTTGAAAAGCTTGTAGGGGTTCAAGAAAATTACCGAACTCAGCATTTCATATTCTCAGTAAACCAGACATATTCCATTAGACAAATATTTTCCATAAATGCACCGTTTGGGAAATAGCCTTTTTTGGCCCAAAATTTGGAATTTTGGAAAAATGTGAAAAAGTGGAAAGTAGTCAAATCCATAATTTTATAGAATATGAATGGTGCATCGGAATAAAGATCCGCGAGTTGCTGAGCGTTCCTTGTTATATGGACTAACTTCTCTTGGTAAAAACGTTTTCATGATTCTTCATAGATTTTCTTCCACAGGTGGTTGAAGTTGGCAGTTCATGATATTTTATAACTGTGTAAAAATGTGCAGAATTGGGATGAAAGTTGTCATTTTTGAAATAACGTAGTTTCCACACCCGATGTCAGAATGGAGCATAGGGATAGGCATTGGAAATCTTAACCAGCAAGGAATAAGGGAACATAACTGGAATTTGGATGGAGCCATCAAACCTCATAGATATTTAGAATTGAAAAGTGCCAATGACTATTTTTGACATATTGTTGACAGTATGGGCAATTTCCAGAATTACATGAATGGGCAAAAGAAATGAATGCATAACAGCTATGTGAATGATTCCATGAGTTTGATTATGATTAAATATTGATGTTTATATTTCTATATGAATTCCTAATCTGTCTAAGAAATTTTTTCGTAATGCACAGTGCTTGCAGCTCATAAAATTAATAATTGTAGCAAAGGTAGCATATAGGAAAAATGGTGACCATAAATGATGCTCAAGATCTTTATGAGCATGAAGAAGACGTCCTAGGAGAAAATGTGCATGAATAGAATGCTGAGACTGAATCCAATGGGATAAGGGAGCAAGTAACTCCTCAGAACTTGGTTGAAACCATGGTGAGCTTCAATGAAAGATTGATGAAGGCTCAAAAAGAACAACACCAACTCAATGCTTCTATCTTGCAAAGTCTCACTGATATGCAACAAAGGATAAACCTTGGGTCCAACCTAAGCAATACAGGTGAAGAAGGAAGAGAGGCAGAGAGTCACTCTAGAGGTTGTTCAAAGAAGAGGACTCTGAGCCGAAGGAAGAGTTCTGTGAGCAAGAAGCATAGAACACCTTCCTCTAGATCTTATTCTAGCAAATCGTGTGACTCCAGAGGTTCTCAAAGAAGTCCAAGGAATATGCCTAGGAGATTTGATGAAAGAAAGAAGTTCAAGGGCATCCCACAAGGAGAATTCAGGAAGGCAAGGCCTCCCACCTTTGATGGGGAAGGTAAAACTGGCCAAGAGGTAGAGGCATGGCTTCTTAGAATGAAGAAATATTTCAGAATTCAAGACTACTCAGGAAATGAGAAAGTCAAAATTTCCATTCACAATCTAAATGGTTGAGCTTCAATTTGGTGGGACAATCTCTTGCAAGTGAAAGAAATCAGTGAGAGGAAGATCAGTTGGGAGAGATTCAAGAAGTACTTCAAGGAGGAATACCTTTATGCTAGGTATTATGACAGTAAGAGAAAAGAGTTTAATGAACTCAAGTTGGGACAAAAATCTATGGAAGAGCATGTCCACAAATTTTTGGAATTACTGAGGTATGTTGACTATATCAAAGATGAAAGAGTAAAAATCCAATGCTTTCTTGGGAGTCTACCTCAGAGTTTCAGAGATAGGATTGAATTTGATAATCCACCAAGTCTTGATGAGGCCATTAGGATGGCAATGCATTTCTATGAGTAAAATAAGGGAAAATCGGAGGTTAACCCAGCATGGAAAGGAAAGCCAAGAGGGAGATTTGATCAAAAGAAGAGTGGATTTAAGCCGCCATTCAAAGGTCGGCCTAGAACCTTTCCACAGGGGTAGCAAGTAAGGAATGGATTCAAACTAGCAGTAGCAGCAGACAAAGCATCAAAGGGACCACTTCAGTGTTGGGGATGTGGAGAAATCCACATGTTGAAGGGTTGTCCACATCGAAAGAATAATCCCCGAAGGTTGCACAACTTAAAGGGAGCAGCTACAGTGGAGGACATGGCAAGGGAAATGCCTCGAATTTATGCAGCGTTGGATAATCATCAAGCAGACCATCAATCATCCTGGATCTCTTTCTGTTTTGATTGATCCAGGATCTACTCATAGTTATATTTCTCCAAAAGTGGTTGAAGGTTGTTCTCTTAGGAAAGCGAAGCATAATAAATCTTGGCTAGTTCAATTAGCCATAGGGACCAAGAGGAAAGTAAGTGAAGTAGTGGTGGAGTGCCCCATAGAATTGAATGGACTCCACACACATGCAGAATTGAATGTGCTACCTTTAGGATCTTATGATGCCTTGATTGGCATGGATTGGTTGGAAAAAAATAGAGCCAAATTGGACTGTTACGAGAAAGCACTTGAATGCATTGACGAAGAAGGAAGACCAATATTGGTAAGAGGAATTCCCAAGCAAGTTTCAGTAAGGCAGATTTCAATCCTACAGTTGAAAAAGTTTTATAAGAAGGTTTGTCAATTATATGCAGTTCATATGTCAGATTCGTCCAAGGACAAGGGTCCAAGGATAGAAGATTTCTCATTATTGCAAGAATTCCAAGATGTATTTTCGGATGAGGTGCCAGGACTACCACCAAAGAGAGATATTGATTTTACCATTGATCTTGTTTTGGGGGCAGCATTGAATTCCAAAGCTCATTATAGAATGAGTACACCAAAGTTGGTAGAGTTGAAGATGCACCTGCAAGAATTAATGGAAAAAAGGTATATAAGGCCTAGTGTGTCTCCTTGGGGAGCACTAGTGTTATTTGTCAAGAAGAAAGATGGAACTTTAAGACTGTGTATTGATTACAGACAGCTAAATAAAGTGACAGTTAAGAAGAAGTATCTATTGCCAAGAATTGATGACTTGTTTGATCAAATGAAGGAAGCTAAAGTGTTTTCCAAGATTGACTTAAGGTCTGGTTACCATCAAGTGAGAATTAAAGAAGAAGACATTCACAAAATGACTTTCAGAACTAGATATGGTCATTATGAGTTCACTATGGTTCCATTTGGTCTTACCAATGCACCTGCCACGTTCATGTGTCTCATGAAGTGTCTTCAGCAAATATTTGGATAATTTTGTGATTGTGTTCTTGGATGACATTCTTGTCTATTCAAGGAATGAAGAAGAACATGAGAAACATCTAAGAATGGTGTTGCAAGTCCTTATAGAGCATCAGTTGTATGCCAAGTTAAGCAAGTGTGAGTTTTACCAAAAGAGGATTCAATATTTAGGTCATGTCATTTCATGCGTCTCTTAAAACAAGATGCAATATTCAAATGGGATGACCAAGCTCAACGTTCATTTGATGAAATAAAGAAAGCTTTGGTCTCTGCCCCGGTGCTTAGTCCACTGAACTATAATAGAGACTTTATGCTATATTTGGAAGCATCTCCTTCCACCATTGGAATGGTCTTAGCACAAGAGGACGAATCATCTCAAGAACATGTTATTTACTATCTTAGTAAGGGCCTTGCAGGTCCTGAATTGAGATATTCCCAGGTCGAGAAGTTGGCCTTGGCAGCAGTCCATGCTCTCCAACGACTTAGACATTACATACTTCCAAGGAAAAAAACCATAGTGGCTGAAATGAACCCCATGAGACACATTTTGTCCCACCATATCATTGGTGGAAAATACTCAAAATGGATAGTAATTTTGCAAGAATTCGACCTCGAATTAAAAAATGTTAAAGCCAAGAAATTGTTGGCATTTGCTGAGTTAATGTCTGAGTTACCCATTGAGAAGGAGGTTACTGTATTTGTTGAATATTTGGTAGATGAACATGTATTTCTCATTTCCACTTCCGATCCTTGGTATGGAACATTCATCGTATATCTCCCAACCCAAAGGATCGATCCTCAGTTTTCTAGCATTGAACGACGTCGCATTCGACACTAAGCTTGAAGATACCTCATCATCGGGGATACTTTGTACCATCGAGGAATAGACATGATATTAAGACGCTGTTTAGTACACGAGGAAGTTGAACAAGTGTTGAATGATTTCCATTCTAGGGCATGTGGTGGTCATATTTATGGGTTGGTAACTACCCAGAAAATCTTGCGTGCAGGATACTTTTGGCCTAAAATTTTCAAAGATTTCATGAATGCTGTAAAAAAATGTCACCCTTGCCAAATTTACACAAGAAAAATGCACGCACACCCTTCTCCTTTACACCCTGTAGTAACTGTGCGTCCATTTTCAAAATGGGCCATTGATTTTATGATGATCAACCCATTTTCAGCCGATGGCCACCACTACATCATCGTAGCAGTGGACTACTTCACCAAGTGGGCTGAGGCAATGCCTACATTCAATTGCATGGGTAAAACTACAACATATTTTCTATTCAATCATGTGATAGCAAGGTTTGGTGTACCCAAAGAGATCACTACTGAAAACAGAAGTCATTTTAGGAATTCTTTTATGGATGAACTTACAGACCAGTTAGGATTGCGGCAAGACTTTTCCTCGCCATATTACCCTCAAGATAACGGACAAGTCGAAGCCATCAACAAGGTTTTGAAAACTATGTTACAGAGGATGATTAATAAAAACAAGAATAATTGGCACTTGATGTTGTTTACTGCTCTTTGGGCTTACTGAACGACCGCTAAAACTGCAACCGGATTCTCTCCCTTCCAACTGGTTTATGGAGAGGAAGATGTATTTCTGATTGAATGTGAAATCCCATAATTAAAAATAGTTGTCGAACTCCTACCTAACACTTCTGTAGAAGAGGAAAGGCTTCTCCATCTCCATTCTCTTGATGAAACTAGAAGGGAAGCCTCTCTAAATGTAGAAGCACACAAGAAGAGGGTTAAAATGCAATATGACAAGTCTACCCATCCCTGAGTATTTTTTGAAGGCGATCTGGTTTTAGTTTATGACCAAAACCAAGATAAAATAGGAGAAGGGAAATTTGTAACTAAATGGTTTGGCCCACTTGCAGTCAAAACTGTGTTAAAAAAGGGAGCTTATGAATTGGTCGATTTTGATGGAGAACCCATGTCGTAGATGAGAAATGGTCTCTATCTGAATAAATACTTCGCGTAGGCACTGATGCCTTGCACCATTTGTTGTATTATGTTGTATTCTTTGTATAAACTTTTGTACATTACTTATTTCGGGCACACACTTATCTTGCTTGGAATTGTCACTTTGGTAGATGGCACAAGAATCTTTCACATATTTGGGATATGTGGATGGCGCCAGTCATAGCTCTTGGAACATAGCTTCTGCCGCATGGGTCGTTTTCACACCTAATAACAAATTTCTTAGTTCAGGAGGATTTTTTCTTAGATCTACAACCAACAATGTTGCAGAATATAGTGTAGTCTTTGAGCTTCTTGTTGAGGCTATCACCCTTGACATCCAACGAATCATTAGAGGAAATTTGGGCAAAAAATGGGCCTCCTACGAAAAATAATAATAAAATAATAGTGGAGAGAGAGTAAAAAAGATACTTTTTGGGATCGTATTTTCAACTTATCTCCTTGTAGGTTTAATCACATTTCAAGCGGGAGGACTTGTTGGATGCATAATGAGTACCCATGTTGCATACTTTTAACAACATCCACACCATGAAAAATTGAAAATACATTAAAAAACGTGCTTCTAGTGAGAGAAAACACATTTTTAATGTATTTTCAATTTTTCATGGTATGTATGTTGTTAAAAGTATGCAACATGGGTACTCATTGGATGCAAATTTAATTATGCATCCAATGAGTCCTCCCGCTTGAAATTTGAGTAAACCTACAAGGAGATAAGTTGAAAATACGATCCAAAAAAGTAGTTTTTGTTTTTTCCCTCTAATTTTTTTAGGTGCTCCTTTTTTTAATTTTAAAGCATTTTGATTGGATAATACATGATGACATGTAATTTGTATTATTTTTGGAAGGTCCATGTTAAATTGAAATTTTCTCTAATGAATCGTCAAATTGGACTCAGAATTAGTTGTATCCCAGTTAAATGGTTAGTATTAGGTTCGACATCCCATGTTGTTTAGAAAGTTTCTACGAGTACGTCTTTTAGAGTGTCAGTTTGAGTTTATTGAATATATACACGTTCCTAGAAGTTTGAATAGTTTGGCTGATTCTTTGGCCAACTATGTACTTGATTGGCATCTAAGTCATTAACATCATACCAAAAATCAAGCATGTACATTATTCCATGGCCAATTTAATTGAACACATCATTTAAAGACATAAGTAAAACCGAAATAACCTAGCTTACATCATAACCCAAAAAGTGTGTAAATTTTGCACACACCCAAAAGAATAGTGTAAATACTTCTCTCTTTTTGATTCTCTTTCTTACAGATAATACCCCAAAAAAATTTCATAAAAAAATGAAAAAATTTGGAAAAATTCGAAAACATGGGAAACTATTTCAAAATTTTATAGTACGACATCGAAACTAACCCACAACTGGCATATCAAAGAATAAAGGTTCACAGCTTCTAGAAATTCAATCTGAAAGAGGATGCTTCCTCTCATACATCGGCTGCACTACGAACGCATATGGTAAATCATGAGTGTTTCTTACTTATCTTTTATTCATACCTGTACAAACCGTATCCTTTTGAATGATAGAAAGATGCACAATTCCTCAATTTTGGCTATCTTTTTAGATATTAAATGCACATTTGAACCAGTTTCTAACTAAACTGTTGGGTAGTGAAATGCATTTTATTTCAGGACTTGAAGACTTTGATAGTTTGAACTATTTGATTCAGGTAGTTGAGACATACCATGATTCATGATGATCTACGATTTTGGCATTTTTCACAAGACTCAAGCTGAAGTAAACCTCATTGAACCATTCCTACTTGGCCACTTCACCAAATTGGATAACCTCAATCACATGGTATTACTTCACAGTCCGTCGACACATAATCCTGCTCCAGATAGCCTACCCTGGGAGGGAACAACTATAAAAGTGTGCACAACTAGATCAACCCTTGTTTGCAATATGGATATTTGCCTTGGCCTGACCCGTGCCCTTGAAAAATAGGTGTACGCCCATGCAACACTCGTTGCCTCATATGAATCATAGCATTCTTTATTCTTTTTAAAATGAAAAAGCATAAAAATAAAAAAAACACAAAAATCCAAAAAGGGAGAGACTTGAATCACTTCATATCATAAACTTTGAAGAAAATGGCAACAGTTAGTCCTTGTCACCCTTGAACACGGCACAAAATATTGTATCCACTCTCAATACACCATCTGCATTTGCCTTAGGAAACTGTACCATTATTTTGAACAGATCTCCACCGATGGGTTATCCGTCTCGTCACCGATGGAGCTTTCGTTAATGCATCTGGCATTAGCAAATTTCATCAAGGTCGGCTACTCAAAGTCCTATGTTTTCAAGTGTCCATTCTGTGTCGTGTTATGTGTTCAAGGGAAGTTCAAACCGAGTCGGCCATTATTCAAATATTCCCAACCAATCATGTCGGCCTTCCTTGTGTTGGTATACAGTGTTGGATCTTGCAGTTCTACCAAATTATATCAGACTATTGATCTTTGTTTCGTATCAGTTAATGTGGGATGCATTAATGCCCTCCTTCAGATGGATCTATTCCTATCAACATCAAATCATCATCTAGTAGATCTAGAAACCCAAGAGTACCTTGGATCTTGTAGTCATTAGGGGCCGGTTTCCTCGCAAATGACAGTTGCTATACATCAATGACCCCTGATTGTTTGATTCTACAAGTGTTCAACTTCATAACATCTATTCACACTTGCTAGTTTGTACTCAGTACCTTAGAGTCCATCATCATTATCGGTGGGTCTCTTCACATCTATTAACGGTATACATCAATGACCGGTAATTAGATGGTGTTTATTATGCTCGACATCAGATCATTTATTCACATGATATAAACTCGTACTATCGTCGGTTTATATTAAAGACCTTGGAAAAAAAAGTTGTATCACTCATCGATGCACTTCCTGAGCTGTGCAAGATTAGGCTGCCATGTCAGAAGTTCGATGAAGACCTTGTTCTCGCATTCATCAAATTTCATGTTTACACTTCTGAAAAATTTACTTTTGACATGGATCCACTGTCTATTGTTCATGGCCATTCTTCTTTATTGTTGAGCATGGGTATTCTTTCCTTAGGAATATATTATATATTTGGGAAATTGTTGTGTTTAATATGCAGGTGTGATCCTCAATCCTGCGCCCGTGAGTTTTTCCTTTCCTCATCCTTGCTTTGAACGATAAAGAGTATCAGTATAAAGAGTATCAATATACATAATATAAATTTCAGTAATGTATTTCGGCCCTTAACTCTACTTCGGACCTCACACATTAGGGGGCATCTGTTAGCAATCAAATTAACACCCTTAGTCATGTGACAGAAGAAGCATATTTTTACTATGCGCTCGCAACATGAAGACATAACACAAGTACATTCAGAGACAAATCCTATCTAATCTAATCACTTCTCCCATAAATGGAAGGAATAGGTGAAGAAATTCAGAACCTAAGGAGACCAAGTTCAGTGATTGAACCGCTCATAAAAGGTCCAAAACTAAGCTACACCAATCAAAAAGTGAAGAGAAATGCATTAAAGTGCATTAATTGTGCTTAAAGTATGTTAAGTTGTGCAAAAAAGCCTAAAAACTATGGAAAAGTGGGTTTTTGAGAGAAAAGAATAAAAAACATGAAAATGGATAATCCCATATTGAAAAGAGAAACTTGAGATCACACTTCCCAATGCTATATAAGAAAGGAATTTGGGGCATTGTAGAGGGGAGAAAGGAAGAGCAACTTTAGGCATGCTAGAGAGATTCTGAAGGAGGAGGAAAAGTTCAATTTCTTCAAAAGCAATGGTGGAGAAAGGAAAGCTCATGGCAATGGAGGAGGGATTCACACCAAGATCCATGGTAAGGATGTACCTCTTCATTGTTTTGATATGAAATGATTCAAGTTTGTTCCATTTGAATGTTTGAATGTTGTTTATCATGTATGATTTAGATTTTCAAATAGCATTAGATCTTAGCTTTGCTTATCATGTTTGATGAATGAATGTATATCTTATTGATAACTTGTGATAATCATTTTCATTTGCTGACCTAGAAGCTCACCACTTCTTAGTAAGATAGATTGATAATTTGAAGATCTAACACCCTAATAGCAAACTACTTCATCTATTATCACTTGGTATGTAAGGACTGCCAAGGATCATTTGATGACCATGCATGTGAGCATAAATAGGTTTATTCTGGACATAGAATGTAGAATATCTACTAGTCATTCCCCCCATTCTAGTGAAAAGAATACTAACTTGAGGCATATTAAAGTTCGAAATAGGTCGAGTGTTCATGCCTCCTATTTGAAGGAAAGGCATACTCCCATGGGGTGTATTGAAACCTAAAGAAACTCGGGAACCCATGCCTCCCATTCCCAGTAAAGGTGTACTACCATGGGGTGTATTGAAGCATAAAGTAGCTCCCACAATGATTCCCCCCATTCCTGAGAAAGGGACACTACCATGGGGCATACTAGAACCTATAGTAGCTCCAGTTATCATAGAATGAGTCAGTATGAGCATATTTCCATCTCTGAATGGAAAGGTGTTGAAAGGGACCACCAATAGATGCCATGAGATTGTATGTGACGGGAGGGATGCTAGTCGATATAGATTTAAATATAGGAAATGACATCCCAAATGAAAAGGGATTTGTGCCTTGTGTCATGGATACTGAATATCCAACCCCACCAACATGAGTACTATTAAAAGGAATTCCCCCTCCTTTAAATACTCTAAATAATGGTGGGAATTGACCCACTCCATAGGGTTAGTGATGAATGGGGTCGTGATTCCTTTGGTGGTAGGTGGATTCTCCATGATGATTTTGTTGGTCCAACCAGACAAACGATTGAAATATACTATGAAACCTTACCTGTTAGATTCACAATTCTAAAAGAAAATTGGACTTTCAGGTGGATTTAATCCCCCTTCTAGATATGAAAGATATTAAATAGTAACTAGAACTATCTCTTCTTTAAAACTAAGAGATGTAATTATTGGATACCTATTGAAGTGAATGTCTAAACCACTAAGATACCCTTCTTTGACAACTTGTTAGAATCACTAAATCTAGAACATCTTTCCTCTTCAATGGGATTAAATTCAAGTTATTAGTTCTCTCCTTCTTCCCCATGTGGGGTTGGATCAATGTGATCCAACCTCCAACTCTTAGGAGGAGAATCCCTTTTTACATGAAATTTTTTGAATCCTTATGGACCTACAAAGAGGTTGGCTAGCCATTTTTTCTTGTACAGAAACAAAGTAATAATCCTTCCTCAATTTGAAATATAATATACCCACACTCACTAAAATTGCCTGAAAGATTTAACACAAACAATTTAACCCTTCCAAAGATAAGAATATGATGATTAATACCTAGCACTAATAAATGAAGAGGTACACAATGGCCTTCCAAAGGTCATCCTGAGATGATAAGAGCCTAGGCCCAACCAACTAAGGTTTGAATGAGACATTTACACTAATCGTCACATAACATTATCCAGGCGTGCAAGTACTCACCTTCGGTGAATACCCTCCCAAGGAGATAAGACACAGATTCTATGTTTTCCTCAGGTACCACGAGAATTTTCCTTTATATTCATGTAGGTGGAACCTAGGAAGAGAAACTATGGGTGCCACTTCACACAAGGCATTTGGGAAGAAGAGTCTTCAAAAAGAGATTTTGTGAATGGGAAGGGAACATAGGAGTAAGTCCTAGACCCAAAAGACTTTGTATAACAGTGGTGTCACATTGAGGACTTGTTGCAACTAAATAATTCTCAAACTCGCATAACCCCACTAACTTAAGTGACAGGGGACAATCTAATCACTTGAACTAGATTTACATACCACTTGACACCTATGTTAGAGGAACTTTCCAGACAAGTACTTTATGTTACTAATGGATTTAATCCTAGTTTTGTTTTATGTGGCCTTGGAGAAGTTAAATCTCCAATCCTTGGTTAACTCTCCAATCCTACCACCACGGCCCTATAACTTAGACTATTTGTTGGTTTCTATAAAAAAAAATCTTGTTTCTTTTATTATGTCATAACTTTTCAAAAATCAACAACGTTCAAGAATTCACTGATGATAAGGAATTACACATTTTAAATTCCAATAATAATATTTGAATGACTTTCAAGTATTAACTATCCTTCAAGTGAAGATAAGGAGTTAAAATGTTTCACTCTATCAATCCGTTCATGTATTTCAAGAATGTTCTTTCATTCTACTTCAAATGAAGACTAATCCAAGTTTTTCTTTTCCTGAGAAAATGCAAATCAAGATCAACAGTACACATGCAAAACTAAATTGAAATGCTAATATGCTTGTTATTGTGTAAAATCAACACCCAAATGCAAACCAAGATTAACAGTACACATGCAAAACTAAATTGAAATGCTAATATGCTTGTTATTGTGTAAAAACAACACCCAACTTTTGTCTGTTCATCCAAAACTTGCTCAAACAATTTGAGAAGAGACCACTAATGGTCTTCTCTTAGAATCAAAGAGGCACACACAAGAATATTCAGAAAGCAAGGTCTTGGTGTTTATTTCACCTACCAAATAGACCAAAAGAAGTATAAAAAATGGTCTTGCACCCTAACGTTTCATGATAAAAGACACAACACTCAACCAAAAAAGAAAAATAAAGCATAAATAACCTTAAAATGTATTGTTATATTAAATTCAATCCAAAGAAATCCACCCTCTAAACACTAGTTAATGAGTTGCAAACAAAAGACACTAGCTACTATCATGCACTAAACAACCAAATAATCCATCCTCCATGACAATAAATGGAAAAAACAACAAACAAGCGTGTACTATTCCCCCCCTCCCCCCCGCCCCACGCTATTGTCAAGTGAGGAAACTATGTGACCATGGATTTGTATCTTTAGAGAAGTGTGTGGGACCCTGTTGAGCCCTCAACAAATCCTCTTGATTTTTGCAAAAATTAAGGGTCCCCATTTGAGTTTTGGTGAAAAACTACTCCCATTTGAGTTTGATTTTGTGTTCTTGATTGTACAAGATGGTTTGATAAATTTTCTTTGGTGTTTGGTTTTGTGTGTACTTTTTGTCACTATTTCTTTTGCTTATCTTTTATGAAGTGAAGATTTGGTGGTTTGGCTCACTTGTGCCGTTTTGGTCTTTTGTATGTTTGGGTTTTCAACAATGCTTACATGATGTATATTAAACTTATCTAAGTTGATTACATGTCTCTATTTGCAAAAAATTGGTTAATAAGACTTTTTGACAATGTCACAAAGAATTTACCTTCGATACATAAATGAATTAAAAGAGTATTTTGACGGATTAAAATAATTTAATTAAACGCTTCATGTTAATGATTTTGATCCATGTCTTGTAATAATATATATTAAATAAGAGTATTAAGCTGTCGGTTTTAAATTTAGAGGATTTATCAAATTTTACAAGCCGTAAATCTTCATTAAAAAACAATGCCTTTCTCACTTTTTTACTACAAAATAAAATCAACATGATTAAGGTTTTTTCATATAAACTCATTTTACGGCTTGGAAGAGTGTAAGTTAAAGTTGACGAGCACAGAAATGTTAATCTAAAGTGAAAGAATTAAGGTTAATCAATTGATTTTACTTTTGTTTAAATATTTATTTTCGCACTCGTTAACAAATTTAATCATGCAACTCCCTAATTACGATGGCAAAAATAAATTAGTTGGAAATATATGATTAAGCATGGAAATAATTTCAATTAAAATATGCGCTTAGGTTTATGAAAGCTTTTACTATTTGATACACATAGAAAGAAAATCTCATCATAAGTTAGAGTGAGGGCACATACTATGATATTTTTTTAATTATTAGTACATGTGTAAGTTTTATATCTTGAGTAAAAGGAATGTCAACTTTATTATTATGAATATTCTCTCAAAGTTGATGGGAATGAATACTCAGGTATTCACTCCATTGACTTTACTTTATATAGATGAATTTAATTAACCAATAATATTAACTTACATATATAGCATGGACAATTTTATTTTATTTTATTTTCCTATTTATAACGGTTGTTGTAAAGAATGTTAGGTGCCTCGTTGTGGAAGATAGATAATTGCACACAAAGATACAAGTGAAAACACATTTGTTATCATTAGTTAGATATGTATTAATACAATGAGAATGTCCCTTGGGTTCATCTCCCAAGTGGACTCTTGAAATTTCGAATGACTTTTCTCACTTACTTTTGATCTTCTGCTAGGGAGATAATCCAAACACCAAGGATTATGTTTCAAACAATTCACTCCTTAATCTGAAGGGTGCATATGAGTCCAAGAAAAAGAAGAGAGTTGAATAACTAGAAGTGGACAACTACCACCTACTGAACATTTCCAACTTAATAAGAATTGTCAAGCAAGTTAGCTGGAAGCTTGCACTATCTTCTGCTAAATACAATTTCTCTTTGAAGAGGTGGCTTTGGTTGACCACCAACTAAAAGGGGCTAGCATAAGATAGAATCTTCTACTATGTGTGTGGTTTAATGTTGACCACAAACTCTCAAACTTGGCATGAAGGCTCAGAGGTTCTTTAGTAGAAGCAATAGGAGGTTGAATTCTTCTACTGAATTGGTGGTTTAAGGCTGGCCACAAACCAAGTAGAGAGCTTAAAATAGGAAGTGAACAATTGCAACTTGTTGAACATTTCTAACTTGACAATCATTTGCCAAGCAAGTTAGCTATAAGTTTGCACTGTCTTCTGCTAATACAAGTGCTCTCTAAATTGGTGGTTTTAGGCTGACCACCAACTTTGGATCTTAGTCGAACATGGTATTTTTGGCTTGCTTGTTTTTTACTGTTTTCATTCCCCTCTTGTTAGGAACAATGTGAGGAAAGGAGAGTCCCATGGTGTCAAAACTAGAGACAAAAAACATGGGTACTCTAGAGCATGGTTCTCTTCTGTCTTCATGCTACATGCATCTCAGAATATGGCCTCCCAAACTGGTTGTGGAGAGGAGAGTCTCATGGTGTCACTACTAGACATAGAACATATATGATTACTCTCTGAATCTGGCATCCCAAACTAGTTATGGCTCATGATCGCTTGATTTATCTTACTTGAAGAAGGCCATGACTATTTGTTATCAAAAGTAGGCTTCGAAACTTGAATCCTGACATAATGTTCTCTGTTGTCAGGTGCAATGTGAGAAGTAATACAATATTATATTGCAAGTTTCACTCTTGCAAGTTTCTTTAGCTTGATACATTGTGAAGACTATGTGAGGCCTCCTTGTGCAGGAAGGACCAAGTACAAAAACTCAATCAGACTGAAGGATTCTTGCAACTCTCCCCTTTACAAAAAATATTCAGTTGATTCAAATTAAAAAAGTGAGGGGTGTCAATCTGAGCAAAAAATGCACCCACATACAACATGCAATCCAACTTTTCCTTAGTTTTGGTACTATACAAAAACACACATGCAAGTACCAAACATACACCATAACTTACATACAAGTAGTTATTACTATTGAATTGAGGAATTTTCTATACCTCAATTCATGAACGATATGCTTCTGTAGTCTTCTCCTTTTGGAGCAGCAACAAGTTGCAAACTTGCTTGAATCCAAACTTGTTTCAAATCTACAATTTTTCTACACAATGCCAACAATAATCTATAATAGTGTTTCCACAATCTTTACAATCCTTTTATAATGTGATCTCTGATAGATAAGTACTGTCAATCAGTTGCAACAATTTTTAATGGTCTCTACATGCTTCACTGCAGTGAATTTAATCTCTGCAACATGATGGTCTACAACTTTTACCTGCAAATAAGTAAAATTTTGGGAAAGTGGAAAAGGTGCAGGCTAGAAGTTTTTGCCACCTTTTCAATACAATCTCTGTAGTTCAAGCTACATCAGCTAAAAACAATTTATGCAGTAAGCTCTTTACACAACAATCTCTACATAAAATAAAGAACATTCTTATGGTCAAGTTCCATGGCTATTGCGATATGAACTAGTGTGCATTTCAAATGAAAAGGATCCCTTCTAAAACAAACCATGTTGTCAACTCGAAACTCTTTTGATACCCCACACCGATGATAATATTCAACTTTGCAGGCTATGAGATTTGCACTGTTCATATTTTTCCTGGGAGTTGATATCACCAGGTAACCTTTCGATCTTTGATTCAATGTTATATGCTTTATCATACTTCTTTATTAAACAGGAATAAAATGAATAAAGACATCCATTCTCTACGCCAAACCTCAAAGATGCAAACTCATTAGACTTCAAAAATAAAATATTATTATTCTGATAGTTCTGTTGCATCATAGTTGCAACTCCTCTTACATAACACTCCAAACTTTTCCAAGCTTATGAACAAGTTTGAAGCCCATGCCAGTCACATAAGGGAAGACATAGATCAAAGTTCAAATTCATAAGAGAAGCGAATAGTTGCCAGCTTGCATATATGGTAACAAATGAACAATGAAAGATAATCACCTTTAACGATCGGCAATAGCAACTTTAAGGTCACATGAAACACAAGTAGGAATCAAAATAGGGGGAGGAACATCGCGGCACTGGACTTGGAATCTCGCAACTCCCATCATGACACAGCTCCACAACGCAACTCTTCAAGGGCTTCACCACCGACTTCTTCACGGTTTCAAAGCACAAAAACTGCAGCTCTTCAACAATAATCATAGTTAAATGCACCCAGCTAGTATTTTGACAAGGGAAACAACGCCCCAAACCAAGTCATGGCCCACAAGGAGGATACAATCCCACGCTATGAACTCAACCTCTAACTGAGCAATGCGTCCTCTAGTGTATTCAACTCCTTCAAGAAGAAATTAGCTTCAGATATGAAGCCATGTAACCCCCTCAAGAGAAACTCGGTTCTCTATGCACCAACCAGCATTAAATACACAAGGGAAAGAGGAATGACATGTATATTTCCTTCACTATTGTGCCTTCTCACAAAAGCTTAGATTGTAGAACCTTATTGGACTTTCATGTACATAAATTCTGCAGAATTCGGAATTCGTCATGTAGATATAATAGGAATATGGGTTCCTTTAAAAATTAATTTTAAAAAATGAAATTTTAACTATGTTTTACTCTCTAACCATTAATCCTTCTAGAGTAAATATGTTTTTACTTTCTTATTAAAATAATTATTAATAACTAACTGTCATTTCTCACAATATTTGTGTTTTTTAAACAGTAATTTCTTTCGATAATAAATATGTTTTTACTTTCTTATTAAAATAATTATTAATAACTAAATATCGTTTCTCGCAGTATTTGTGTTTCTTAAACAGTAATTTTGATTGTAAATAACATGTGTGAGATACACATTTATGGTATATTCATGTATATTTGATTAAAATATTATAAATAAGACTTGTCTACTCCAGTATTTTATTACTATTGGATTTTTCAGTTGCCTATTTTTTAGTGTCGAATCGTATCTGTATTTGTACTTGAGTTATGCTACTATGGAATAATTCATAAGATAGTCAAGAGTTCAATCATCAAAGGAGACCACTGCAAGCCTTCATTGGCATAATGTTTTCTTTCAGGTTTGGAGACTTAGAAAACTCGCTCCAAAAAAACACATCTTCAGCAATATCATGAGAGGATGGATCTCATGTAGCTCAATTTATAGGAGGTCACAGGTCTAGAAAGAAAGCATGCACTAGTGGTCACATCTATTTATTTGTAGTATAATGAAGAGCCATAGAGATTGTAGAGCGTAGGTTGCAATAGAAATTCCATACGCACTATAAAGGGCACAGCTGATGACACACGATTTTCTTTCGATGGTTATTCTTTATGAGTAATTCTCTGTAGCTCTTAAATATATATGATACACACCATGCAAATGATAGATACTATGTAGATGGTATTCAAGATTCAATGCAATGGTCACACAGTGGAGGAGAGCTCTTCATCAAGACAACTCTTCAATGATAACCACAACATGTTCCAGATATGCTCCATGGTTCTTGCTTTACATGGTTTCAGTTCTAATATGTAGTGCTCCTCCTGAAGGCACCAACTCACTATATTCATAAAATTTTTATGTAATTTGGCTCCATTAGAGTCTATTGAATAAAATAGAGGTTTTTGCAGCATACATATAAATATATTTCTATTGCACTATCTAGGAGTTAATACATTAGGACAATCATAAACATGCATATAAACTTAGAAATTCAATTTCAATAGCTAGTCATTTAAATATTGCATATAATTAGAAAATAGCATTTGTAAAATTGATTAAGTGGAATACCTGTATCCAGAAGGGTGTAGTAGATCCCTCAGCTCCCGCAGGTTTACTTAGGTCCTCTTAGAAACCAGAAAAATATGAGTCCACTGTGTTGACCAGCTGTTATCTTGCTGGCCTTAGGAAATCAATGGATTTCCTAGCCTCCAAGCCCACAAACTGATAATTCCAATAACAACTTCCCTTGCTTGATCTCAGAACCCAAGTTTCCCCCTTCCTCCTTCAAGTTTTCCAGAATTTTTACTCTTAAATTTCTCAAAAACCCCAACTTTCGAACCCCCGACTACTCCCTCCTGTCTTACCTATATACCCAATCCCCTTCTCCTTCCTTCATCCTTACTTTTAGATTTTGGAGCACATTAATATATATATATATATATATATATATATATATATATATATATATATATTACTTCTTTACCTCCAGTAATTCAATGTTGTCATAGTTAATTAATTCGGTTTAATTCACTGAGTGTACAATATTTACTCTTCTCTCGAAGTGTTCACCTTGGGACCCTTTTGAGGAGATGAGTTGGATCACCTATCCCACTTACCAGTCAATATTAATAATTAATTTTTGATTGAATAAAATAATAAATCCTTAGTGATTTTTGTTGACCCTTCGGGTTTTGTAGCGGTGGTTTATCTTTAAATGGTTTGTTCAATCTACAAAATCAGATTCGACTAGGTTTTTCTAGATTTGTTTTAAATACTCATACAATAATAATATTATATTATTCAATTTATAATTTCCATTCTTAATTGTTTTTAACCCAATTAATGTTCCACTATCCAAAGGAAAGGACATAATCAATTCCGATGTTTTAAATAATTAAATTTAACTAACTTAATGAACTTCTTGTTTGACAATAGTGTTAAGCAATAATACTCATGCTTGTATTAACAATAATATTTATTTAATAATAATAACAATAATGATGATGATGGTGATGATAATGATGATAATAATAAATTAATGAATAGTAATTAACACTATTTGTTTGTTTGCTAAATAAATATCTCATTATCAACCTAGTACTACTATACTTATAGACAAAGTACCCTTAAGGGTTTAACCAATCATAATTAATAATTGAACAGTAAAATTTTATTGTTGAATATGGAACAATGTTTATACTTAGTTACGACAAATTCTGATAATAATTCCAATTAACGATACCAAATTCAATCATTCATTACAATACTCACATTTAGTTAAGAATTACTTAACATCTTGCTTAACTTCCATTACCTATCTAGAATAAATGTATAATGAACTCACCGTTTCACTTAAACACCATTATTTAACCTATAAATATTTTTATAACGATATTAGTATATATATGCAAAGTCTGCATACGTGGCCAACATATGCATACATCACATATGTACTATAAGTAAGCATATCTGCTAGTTAAAAATAATAATGTGGACGTAATGAGTGTAGATACTCAACATAATCAATTTAGCATTATGAGTTGTTTAATGGTTTAACAATCAAGGTTTACATCATTATAAAGAGGTTCAAAGTAATCAATTATGATTAGGGGAGGGGTAGCTACTACCACTACATAGTGCGATAGAACTCCTAATTCCCAACAATACTAGCTAACACATCCTCCCATCATATCCTACTTATGCATCATCCCTATCCTTCCTCTACTAGTAAGGATGTGGTGTAGGCTTCACCGACCCGACCATATATAGAAACTGAGAGCGGTAGCATAGGCTAACAACGTATCTAACCTCTCCTAGTAGGAATATGGCCATCATCATCATATGTATAAGGGAGTGTGACTCAGCACAACCGTCGCACGACCTTAGGTATCATAAAACATAGGGTGGGAAATGCCTCCATCCCTCTCAACATACTGGGTCTCTACCCTGTCAAAATCATACTGTGTTTTTACTGGGATTATCGGTTTATTTCATTGTATCATCCTTTTAGTTGCTAAGATTTAATGTTCATTGTTTACTTATTCCTCATATCATATCAAATATATTGCTACCACGTAGCCCTTGTGTCCTGCATATTAGTATTTTGCAACATACATCTATAACAAATATTTCCATTTGATCATTAGCTAGTCCATATTATCAACATCATTTAATTTCATCATATAAAACCATTACATCGATCACATCATCGGTTGGTATCCACGTACCACATCATATATATCACATTTCATCAAGGACGATTATTAAACATACACTGTGATTATGAAAGAAATGAATCTCATGATAATTTCAACATCATAATCACATAATCATAGTAAAATTCGGGAGAATGGTAACATCATCACATCATAAGCATAGTATCATCATCAACATAGTATCAACATATAATCAAGTTTAACATGCCGAAATATAGTTTACTCAGTCTAGCTGATTCCAACATATAATAAGCAAAATAGAGTGTAGTATGTACGACAGGTAAACATGCCTAGTCAAAATATGGGGTGTTACATACACCCACCCTTCGAAAAACTTCGTCCGGAATTCATGGTCAAAATAGTGAGGGAAAATATCGATGCATAGTCTCTGCGTCCTCCCAGGTAGTAGATCTTGGGCTATACTTGTCCCACTAGACCTTAACTTGGTCCACGTGGCGACTATGGAATTGTCAAACCCTACATTCAAGCATACGTAATGGTTCGACCATGAAGGTTCCCTCGTTCGAGGCCTCCAATTCCTTCAAATGAAGTTTGTGAGTTTCATCAGCTATGTAATGTCGTAATACATAAACATAAATTACATTATGAGTTCTATGCAAGTGGGGTGGGAGTGCAAGACAATAAGCTACCGGTCTGATTCTCTCAAGAATATCAAATGGAACTATGAAGCGAGGTGACAAATTAGTCCCTTTTTCAAACCGAATGGTTATTTTATTTGGTATGATGCGAATAAATACATGATCCCCCACCTCGTAACTTCTATCAGATCTGTGTGCATCAACATAGCTCTTTTTCCTATCCCGTGCTTCCTTTAACTGCTGCCTAATCTGTACCACCTGTTCCTCCATTTCCTAAATCAATTCGGCCCCAATTAAAACTGGATCCTCTAACCTATCCCAACTAAGTGGTGTCTTGCACAGTCTCCCATACAGTGCCTAAAATGGAGGCATGCCAATGGAGCTATGATGACTGTTGTTGTATGCGAACTCCACTAAAGGAAGATATTTCTCCCATTGATTATGTTGATCCATAACATACATCCTACGAAGGTCCTCCATGACCTGATTTACCCTCTCTATCTGTCCATTTGTCTTGGGGTGATAAGCTGAGCTTAAGTTCAATTGTGTCCCTAATGTCGACTGCATGCTTTTCCAAAATCTGGAAGTAAACTTAGGGTCTCTATCAAAAATTATCTTCTTAGGAAGTCCATGAAGCCGTACAATCTCATTAATGAATACCCTTTCCACATCAGACACATCATAGGTGTCTCTGACTGGAATGAAGTGAGCGCTTTTGGTCAATTTGTCGACTACCACCAATATAGAACTATGTCTCAAAGATGTGAGTGGAAATACTACAACAAAGTCCATGGAAATGACTTCCCACTTAGTCATAGTAATATCATGAGGCTGTAAGAGACCGACTGGGTGACGATGATCTACCTTAACATGTTGAAACTTGAGGAATTTTGAAACAAAATCCCCTACATCACCCTTCATACCTGTCCATAAGAGTAGCTTCTTCATGTCAACATACATCTTCTTCACCCCAAGGTGCGCACAATAATGTGCTCTATGGGCCTCTCGAAGGATTGTTTCCTTGATATCACCTTCCTTAGGAACATACATCCTCCCTTGCTACCGCAACAATCCATCTTCCTCAAGATGGTACCCATCATACATTGAATCCTATTTATTCCCATTATGAATAACTGAAGTTACCTTTAGATACCAACTGTCCCCCAAAATTTGTCCTAGTACACTTTCCTTCAAGTCAACATTCAAGGGAATTAAGGAGAAAAGTATCGGCCTTCGGCTTAAAGCAACTGCCACTACATTCTCCTTTCCTTTGATATATGAGATACCAAATTCATACTCACTCATGAATGCATTCAGATCCCTTTGTGTAAAAATATACTATAATCTTTGATGATCTGTTTTAAGTGTGAAGCTTCTACCAACCAGGTAGTGCCTCCATAATTTTAGTGCCAACATTACCGCTGCCAATTCTAGATCATGTGTGGAATACTGCACCTCATGAGGTTTCATCGTACAAGATGCATAATCTATTACTTCTCCTTCCTTCATTAGAACCGCACCTAGCCCTTGCTTCGAGGCATCGATGCATACCATGAAATATTTATCCATGTCTAGTACCCACAAGATCGGTGCACTCGTCAACAATCTCTTTAATTCTGTAAAAGCAGCATCGCATTCATCGATCCATTCATACCAAATTCCCTTGCATTGCAAGATGGTAATAGGTTTTGCAATTTTAGAAAATCCTTCCACCAACCTCCGATAGTATCCTGCTAACCCCATGAAGTTACACACCTCATGAGCATTCTTTGCAATTGGTCAATCCTCAATGGCCTTCACCTTCTTTGATCCTCAACTGGTGATACCCTGATCATAAATCAATCTTAGAGAAGATTGACGCACCTTTCATGTGATCAAAGAGGTCATCAATTCTTGGTATTGGATACCTATTCTTCACTATGGATTTGTTCAAATCTATGTAATCTATGCACAGTCGTAGAGATCCATCCTTCTTCTTAACGAAGATCACTGGTGCTCCCCGCGGTGAGATAACAGGTCTAATCAGTCCCAAATCTAGCAGCTAGTTTAACTGGATCTATAACTCACGAAGCTATGGAGTTGTCATTCTGTAAGAAGTCTTTGAGATAGGATCCACACCAAGTTTTAGTTCGATCATGAAATCGAGCTCCCTTTCTGAAGGTAATCATGTCAATTCCTTTGGAAATACATCCTTGAACTCAGAAAGTACCCAGTAAGAACTCAAGGAAGGTCCTTTACTGTCACTCACTGCCTCCACTACGAACAACTGACACCCTGTATTAGGCACCACTTACCTTTCATCATAGAGATGAAACATAGGGACACATTCCTATTCAAACCTTGTATTTGAATTTTCCTTCCCCCGTCATTGAGGCACAACACCTTCTTCACATAACAGTCTAAGAAATCTCTATTGCCTTCCAACCAATCCATGTCAATAATGAGGTCATAGTTCCCCAAATTGGTGACATAAGGATCCAACTTAGTGGTGCACACTCCTAAGTCAACCTGACATCTCCTCACCTTAATACCTACTGCTTTCTTAAATACCAAAGCCATTTCAACCAGTTCGAAGTCATTGTGCTCATAGGCTTCCAACCCACATTTATCAATGCAAATTGTGAAATAAAACTATCAGTTGCACCAGGATCAAGTAAAATTTTAATTTTGACATTATTTACTTTACCAATGGATTCTACTACGGTAGACTGATGTTCTGCTTGGTGGTTATGAAGCGCTGCATGAATCCGATGGGTACTACCCGAATCATCCATGGGTGCTTTTCCTTCCCTGTGCATGTTTCTTGATTGGCCCTTAGGAAAATTCCACTGGAAATGAGGACCTCCACATCCATAGCAAGATATATTGGGAGGGGATTGCATGTTGCTTGGAGGAGTCCTTGGATCCCCTAAATCACCATGATCCTATGTAGGAACTTCCCTATGTACGTCCCTAGATTTGGTGGGTTGTGGTTGATTCCTGTGAGACTGATTTAACTGAAGTGTTACCCGTGGTGTGAACCTGTTACCGTAAGGAGGAGGTCTAGATTTTCCTCCCTTGAATTAAGGACATGAGGACTTCCCTGAAACATACTGATTGGATCCTGTCAATTTACTACCCCCTTTTTCATTCGACATATCTACTGCATAATGATCATACTCAACTTCCATGGAAACTGAAGTTAGTTTCCACATCCGCACATCAACTCTTATCTTGTAGTTAAGCCCATATAAAAAATGCTCTACTTGACAATCATCTACATCTAGTTAAGGTACATATTTTACTAGTTCCATAAACCTAGCTTCATACTCTTCCACCGTCTTGTTTCCTTGAACTAAAGCATGGAGTGGACCTTCATGTTCTTCCTTGTCATAATTTGGCAAGTACTTTAGGTGGAACCTCTCCTTGAACAATTCCCAAGAAACCGAAAGAGGAGTAAGGTGGAGCTGCTTCTCCAGATATGACCACCAATTCAGAGCATCACCTTTAAGCTGAAAGATGGCCATTCCAGCTTTGGAATTGGAAGTATACTCGTTCAATGCGAAGCATCTTTTAGTGCCTTCCATCCATGCTTTGGCATGCTTTCTGGGTCGTCCTCCTAAAATATCAGGAACCTTTATCTTTTCCAACTCCCTCGAAATGTCCTGAAGCGGTTCATGTCTCGATCCCTATGCCCTCTCAGATTTATCCTAACTCAATTGAGTGGTTTCCACCTCGATGACCCTTTTCGACTGCCTGTTTATAGTGGTCATGATAGCCTCCAAATATCTCATTATGATCTCCATTTCTGGTGTTGAGGTTGACCGTGGTGGTGTCGACGGTGGTGACGGTGGTGGTGTCAGTGATGACGGTGGTCGAACTCGACCCCGACTTCGACCTCGACCTTTGCATGTTGTTACCATGACTAATCTTGTATCATGGGAATAAACCATCAAATCATTAGTTCCTCAATTGTAAAATGTAGCTATGCATATTTTTATACTTATGTGTAAGGAATAGTTTGTCAGGATTGGCATGTTAACTCTATGGTCGTTTTTATTAAACGATTTTGTCATGTGTTGAAATTGGTGTCTTAGCATTCAACTTGTCATACTGGTTTCAGCGGTGCCTTATTTTGGGATTTTGTGTCTGCTTCGTCTTTTCAACAATACGTTGAAGTCTCAACAATGCCTTTTCTAAGGTTTAAAATAAATTAGGTAATATTTAATCTAATCTATATATTAAACCCATACATTAATCTTAATGGCTGAGCATTAATTATAAAAAAAAAATTATTTAATTTAATTTAAGCATTAACATTCCACTATCAACATTACTATTTCATGTTATATGCAATATTAAGTTCAATGTAAACCTAAAATTTAAATTTAAATAAACATAATTTATCATTAATTAAAATTTGATATATGAAAATATATTAACCATTATTTTAGACATTAATCAAAACCTTTAATTAACATCAATTATCATTTTAATCTAAGCATTTTAATTTCAAAATCCTGGTTGGAAATAATTTAGAACCTAAAATTTGAAATTTAAACATTTTAATATAATAATTTTTTTTTGTACTAAAAATAAAATAAAACTTAAATATTTTTTCCTTTTTTAATCATTAAAATATTAAACCTAACGCTACCTTAAGCCCTAGCTACCGTAGTGCTTCTCCTCCATGCGTCGTCAGGCCCTTCTCTGACTCCACCCTTCCTCATCTCCCAATCCTCCAATCAACTCTGACACCTCACCACCCTCCTCACACGCGGCCTCCATCTTCTCTCTACGCCCAGCCCTTCACCGCCTAGCACAACCTATTGTTCAAGGGCGCCCATGTGGGGGTCTCCTGCCTGCTCCCCATGCGTCACCACGTATGCAACTAAGAAGTAGTCCTCCCTGATTTAATATGTCCATATTTAATATGTGTTAAACACTTGATTTATTAAGCTTGTTTCCTTGGGAGCTCAATCTTCAGTTCATCTTAACCCTGTATTTTAACTAGGCTTAAACGATGTTCCCCCATGATTAGAATAATTAAATTTTTAAAAAAAGAAAATATCTGTTGCTCTCTTTTCGGACCGGTTGTGTAGTCTTTAATGGGGAATCCTTCAAGTTGTCTTTTACCGGCTCTTCCGTTTTTAAAATTAAGTATTTTTATTTTTACGTCGAGTATGTATGAATTTATGTTACGCTTATGAGATTAGAAAAACCAACAGTAAAATCCTTTAATCTCTGAGAAGGTTGGTGGACATTTGTCTAAGCTCTTTTTCTATACCTCGAATCCATAAGTTTGCATCTTTCTTGGTCTCCTCACAGAACCCTTTTTATTCCGAGCCACCGACTTCTCTTCGTCTTTTAAGACTCACTATTGTCCTTCTCTCTCATTCCCCTTCTTATTTCTTCTTGAGTGCACTTCCCCAATACCATGTTTTCTACATTATACTATATAAAACTCGAGTGTTCTCTATCTCTCTTTTACAAATTATGCAACAATATTTATATAGGGTTTTAAGACTCTTCCGGAGTATATTTTAAGTCCATCGTGAGGGGTAGGTGAGAATAGTCTCCCACTTATGGGAGAAAGAGATCTTTTCTAAGTTTTACCCTATATGTTATACCTTATGACTAGCTGCGTGAACAAGTGGCCTTTTCCACAAAAGACCAATCCTGCCACAATGTAATCATACGACCGATATGTAAGATCCTTCCTTTTGTGTTTAAACATTAATCTTTAAATAAGCTCCAGGTGTTAACTAAACTAAGAATTGAGAAATTATTTATCATTAGAGTACTATCTTATGGAAGAAAGAGTGCACTCAATTTATGTAAAAAATGGTAAAATTATATAAGCGGAATGAATCATTTCCATGGGTAAAATTAATGTGATTAAGAGAGGAAGTTTCAATATTAATTCATTAACCTTGTCTCTCTAAAATGAAATGTATGTATTTGTGGGTATTTTTTTTCTTCAATATTAAGATGCGTTTTTCTAACAAGTCTTTGTTTCTTCCTTGCAGGTAATCTAGATGTTAAAGAGACATAGATCAAAAGGTTCGGTGCTGTTTAGTTTACCTATTGTGGTGATAGATATTTGCATATAATTCTAGTTACTATGTTTTAGTTTATGTATGAAAAGGCCCTTAGTGCTCTTCCTCAAGGAGAAGGCACTAACTCACTCTATTCGTAAAATTTTTATGTAATTTGGATCAGTTAGAGTCTATTGAATAAAATAGAGGTTTTTGTAGCATATATATAAATATATTTCTATTGCACTATCTAGGAGTTAATACATTACGACAATCATAAACATGCATATAAACTTAGAAATTCCATTTCAATAGCTAGTCATTTAAACATTTAAATATTGCATATAATTATAAAATAAAATTTGTCAAATTGACTAAGTGGAATACTTGTATCAAGAAGGGTGTAGTAGATTCCTTAGTTCCTGCAGATCCCGCAGGTTTCCTTAGGTCCTCTTAGCAACCAGAAAAATATGAGTCCACCGTGCCGACCAGCTATTATCTTGTTAGCCATAATAAATCAATGGATTTCCTAGCCCCCAAACCCACAAACCGATAATTCCAATAACATCTTCCCTTGTTTGATCTCAAAACCTGAGTTTCCCCCTTCCTCCTTCAAGTGTTCCATAATTTTTACTCTCAAATTTCTCAAAAACCCCAACATCCGAACCCCCGACTTCTCCCTCTTGTCTTACCTATATACCTAATCCCCTTCTCCATCCTTCATCCTTACTCCACCGCTCCTGTCTCATCTCCCCAACTCCCCAAACATTTTGGTAAGACTAGAGTTGTACGTAGTCCCTTTTTTAATCTTGTCTTAGTTTCTCATTTTTCTATTGTTTTTTATTCTGCTTTTAGTTTAGTTTTTTATTACATTTTATTGCATGAGAATTATTTTATTGCTTTATTTTACCTTTATTTTATGTTAAATATGTTGGATTGTTAATGTTTCATTTCATTTTAAGGTCTTCAAATACTTATTAATATTTAGCCTATTTCCTATGTTGAAAATCTAATCCTATGTTGATTTTTTGCAAGAGTTTTCATATAAAAAATATTCTCGCAACATAGTTACCATGTTGTATATATAAAAGCACTGCTCGAATCCTAAATAATGGAGGATCGTGGTTAATTCATAGTAAGTATTGGCACATGGTTTTTCATGATGATCGACAACCTCAAGGGAGTTGTTTGTTACATCATGACACTTGTCAAGTTCATGATGATTCATCACCAAAGAAGCTGAAGACAGGGGAGCCACGAATTCTAAGATTGAAGCCACGAATTCTGAGATTTGTCAAATGTTCTGATTCAGTTTAGTTCCAAGAAGCTAGTCGGTGATTAACTGCAGAAGTTATGGGTAAAGGTGGTAAGCTATGTCGTTTTGAGCCAACAAATATCAGCTGGGCAACGGATTTCCCAGAATGTGCAGAGTTATTCAAGGCAGTTGGCTAGTTCAATTTATTTGAGAGAATTGCAGGTTTCAATGTAGATGTTACCCACGCATTTGCTCAGAATATGACCAATTTTAGTGTTAGATTTAATACATTGAAGTTTGAGTTGACAGAGGGGTTGATTGCTGAAGATACTGGTCTACCCATTGAAGGAGAATGTTGGTCTAAGAAGATTCCTTTTGATTTTGATCCTGACATGTTTCTGCTACCACGATGTGAATCCCTTGATTAGAGCAAGGGAGTTCATTTAAGAAACTTCAAACCAGAGTGAAAGGAGGTCATTGGGATCGTGCAAAGCTACCTCACCTGTGAGGGAAGGTTTGCATCAGTTTTTAAATACCACATTAGGTTTCTTCTTCATTTAAATCATCAATCCAAGATGAATTTGCCATTTTTTCTGCTCAGAAGCCTTCAGAATATTTCACCTAGGTTTAATGGTCACGCTGATCACACAAGTCAATCACTGTTTCATCATGGTTTAGTAAAACTGATTGTTTTGACAGAGTTACAAAAGAAGAATCGAAAATGGGATCATTTTCTATTTTGGTCAGGGTTTCAAACTCAGGAGGATGATAAAGGAAAAAAACCTCTTCCCAGCAAACAATCTAGTTTTGTGAAAAAATTCAAAAGAGATGTAGTTGAGGACGCAACGTAAGGTAGTTTGTAGAACGACAATGTACAGGAAAAAGTTATGAAGCTTGATGGTGCATAGCAGGAGCACATGTCTAAAGAAGAACATAAACATATCCTTGAAGATGATACAATGGAAAACCTTGTTGTTTCTAATAAAGAAGAAGCTGCTAGTTCAAAGGAGGAAATACACAGTTGGGTTTTTGAAGAAGGAATCTTAGCATTAAATATTCCTGCTGTCGATACTAAGGAGAAAATATTTCATCTTCCAGATTTTAAAGCTGATGTGAAGTCTTTGGTTGACCTCAAAAAACCTAAATGAAGACCTAAAACCAGAGCCACAAATAAACTTAGGTTGAACATGAGAAGGATTTTAAACCCTAAGTTAGAGAAAGAGAAGGTGACCATTATTCAAGATTCTTCAGGGGAAGAAGATGGATATAATAAGAAAGAGATAAAGTCACAGTAGGTTCAAACAGCTACAGGGGAAGATCAGGTAATGATACCAGAAATAATCAAAGAGTGTGACGAGGTTGTACAAGAAGAAATCATTCCTAGTTTTGAATAGGGCATGTGTTCAAAAATTCCTTTTTCAGAAGCAACAGTGAAGAATAAGTATGAAGAAGACTTAATTTTCAAGAAATTAGATATTCCATTGCTCTCAGATCAGGATTCAAGATTGCATGGAGGTGTTCAAATGGATTCTGAGATAGAAAACTTGAAGAAATCATTACAACAACATAAGACACAGGTTAGATTTCTGAGTGAATCAAATGAAAGACTCGTCACTACAAATAAAAGACTCAGAGAAGACATTGAGGATGTTAATGCTCATTATCAGGAATTAATCTCAGTAGCAAAGGAAGCCCTAAGAAGAAAAGGACATGCAGAGACACAAGCTGAAGAATTGACTAAGCAGATTGAAGATTTAAGCAAGTAGAACAAGGTTCTATCAAATAAGGTTTGAGGGATGGAGACAGAACAGGCTCGTCATGTTAAGAGATCTCCTGCATTAGAGGGAATAGCTATGTTAGCAGAAGCTGCTAAATAGTTCTAGTTACCACGTAATTGCACAGTTGTCTAAGTATTGTTACATTTCATATTTGTCCTAGTTGTTCGAACTTACTTTTGGTTAACTAGTCTTTAGTCATTCGAAGGTTAGTTCATGTAACTACTGAATGTAACTGATTAAAGAGTTCAAGACCTAAATAGGTGGTTATGAAACTACTTGATTTTGTAATTATAAAATAGGGAAACCAATACACTAGCAGGGTTGGGTTTTGTTCCGAAGAAGGGCTATAGGACTGATGTTGCTATTCTACATCCAGACATATACTGAAAACTCTCATCTAAGTCTTTTTGAAAGACTAAGGAGTGATCTAAATACATTATATAATCATTTTATTATCTTTTATTGCTGGTTTATGTTTATGGTTTGTTTAGTCACCTGGTTGATACTTTCATTTCCGGTTAAAAGTGTTTATCTTGTGAATCCTTATGAACTTGTGGACAAAACTAGTCTTCCTGATTGAATGAATGCTTATGGTTTATATCTGTGTTTTATATCTATATGTCATCTTTTCGGAATTTCTTTATGATTTAGTGCTTGTATATGTTCAATATTTAATTACTCTCCTTCTTTTGAATGATTCCATCAAACAAAAATTACAAAAACAATTCATTTTTCTTTTAGTTTTATTGATATTGTTCTAGCTTGTACCCTTTGTAATCTAGGGACAATTTCTAGCACAAACATCTTTGGCGGCGTTGTTGGGGATGAAAGTGAAGTAAATCTTCCCTGGGATAGTTTATGAATCTGATTTTGGAACGTGAATAGGATCAGACATTGTTACAGACTACATTTTCACCAGTATTTTTTCATAGTGTCTTCTAGGAAAGCAAACACACGGGGAAAACCTACATCACCATTACATCTAGGAGTCTCAGATCCAGAAAAAATATTGAAAGAGGCTAGGAAGAAACCAGCTTCTTCTTCTTTTGGAAGATCTCAATCTTCTCCTTTTTTATTTACTCCTGATTAGTCACAACCAACATCCCTTTTTGCATATTCATAAATTAAATCAAAAGAGAAAAAAAAATATTTGTCTTGGCTAATGCCTACCACTCAAGTTGATACCTTTCATATTTTCACTAATCCTTTGTCTTCTCAAAAGGATAAAGTTGAACTTCTTAGTAAGATTCCCTTGATCCAATTTAAAGCTTGTAAACTTAATTTTCAACCAACCCCGAGTAAAGTCACTAAGCCTCTTTCTTCACCAAGACAAAGTAGCTCCAAGATGGCAGGACAACCTCTTGATATGATGGACCGTATGGTAGCTGCTAGATATGCTCCTTTAGTTCTCCCTCAGCCTCTAAATGTTCTTCCTGTAGGAGACTATCATAAGTATCTTCCTAGTTTTAATGGTAAGGGTTTGTAGAGGAACATTGGAATGCATTTCTAAGTTATGCAGACAATCAGAATATTGAAGCTAAAGATGTGTGGATGAGGATGTTTGTACAAAGCTTGGATGGGGAGGTAAGGAAATGGTTCAGAGAACTACCATCTAATTCAATAACCCTAATAGAGGAACTCCAAGAAATGTTTATGAGACAGTGGGGGGACACAAAGGATCATACTTATTACATTACAGAATTTGCACCTTTGAAAAGAAAAAAAGATGAAACTGTAGCAGATTTCTCTA
Organism: Larix kaempferi; assembly: GCA_027924585.1. Lineage (NCBI taxonomy): Eukaryota > Viridiplantae > Streptophyta > Pinopsida > Pinales > Pinaceae > Larix > Larix kaempferi. The sequence goes on from BSBM01000104.1 coordinate 5,136,034, forward strand.
AACACTTCAGTAAGATGTATGGAAGGATCCCAGCTGAAATTAAACCTTCTGAAACCTCAGCCAGGTTAACCTATGCCAATTCCTTTGATCATTAGTTCTCTTTGCATATAAGAGAAAGAAGGTCAGTAACTTTGTTGAACATGCAAGAAGCTACATTGGAGGTTGAATCAAACATTTTGGCTTCGAACAGGCTTAAAGATCAATTAGATTATTAGGTGCATGACCGAAAGGGTAAAAATGAAATGATGCCATCAACTTCCACTTCATAGACAACAAAGAGTAAAATGGATGAGATGACTAAGTTAGTTAAAATTTTAGCTGCAAAAGTGAGTAAGATGGAATTGGAAAAGAATCCTAATAAACCTACACAGGAAGGAGAAATAAATCCTAATCACTTTAGGTGCCCATTTGTTCCTAGATTTATCCCTAGAGAAAGACGGAACAATGACATTCAGAGGGAAAGAAGGGAAAATGAAGACCAAAGAGTTTCTCCCCCATTCCAAAATAATTTGATAGATGAAGTAGAAGAAGTTGAATACTTAAAATATGAATATTTGAATTAAAATTTAAATTACTTTGGAGAGCTTCCATCAGAAGGTTTCTTCACTGAGTATCATTATCAGAATTTTGAGATTTTTGATCCAACTGTTTATCAACAGGAAAGTGATCTTGGTCCTGAAGTTTCAACTGATATTTATCAATCAGAACCCAAGAAGCCTTATAACCTAAGATATGGTCCAACAAAAATTGCTCAGATTCCCAAAAAGAAGATGGCTCCTCCTATCAAGAAGTTACATAATCAAGCACTAGAAAAGAGACAAAACCACAGTGATCAAGCCAAAGCTACAGAGATTGAAGAAAGTAACAAAAATGTTCAAAATTTCAATTTTGAGAATGAGCTTTGTAAGCTTAAGATTCCAGTTCCATTAACTGAATTGATGAAGACTCCTTGTTTTAGAGATCCCGCATTTAAAATACTGAGTTCACAATCTAATCATTTTCCTTCAGATACTGTGAATCTCCAAGAAGAGCACCCTACTATTATTCTTGGCTCTGCCTCATCTGATAAGCCTGAAAATAATTCAAACTTTCCTCCTCCTTTTTACATTACCCTGACTGTCCATGATCAAATGATTCACAACTACCTACTAGATTCTGGAGCTTCTCATAACCTGATTCCTAAAGCAGTCATGGAAGCCCTTGGTTTGAGTACCACAAAGCCCTATAATGATTTGTTTGCATTTGATTCTGGAGCAGTAAAGTGCTTAGGAGTAATTAAGGATCTTGTGGTAAGTCTTGCTCAGTTACCCATGAAGAGTGTGATCATGGATGTGGTGGTGGCTGATATTTCACCTAAGTTCGGTATGTTACTCTCAAGGTCTTGGGCAAAGAAAATAGGAGGCACTTTGTAGATGGATTTGGCATATGCAACCATTCCAATATTCGGGGGAGAACATAGAAGATTGTACAGGGAATCGTAGCTTGCTTTTATAGTGAGTGATGATAAAAACCCAATGAACCATCCCATTTATGCTGTAGATGAATATTTGGGGTCTTGTATGTTATTGCGCCGAGAGGAGCTCTACAGCCTAGTATGGAGGAGATCTTGTGAGTCGAGTATTTGTCGAGTAACAAAATAATACAAAGTAAAAAGTAATAAATATTATGTTGGCCATAAACAAAAAAGAATAAGACAAAGTAAAAAGTAAACATGAGACTTAAACTAGAGACTTTAGAGCTTAGCCGGATTAGGTGGTAAATATTATGTAGGCCATAAATAAAAAAGAATAATACAAAGTAAAAAATAAATATGAGACTTAAACTAGAGACTTTAGTTTTTACTTTTAATACAAAGTAAAAAGTAAATATGGGACTTTAGAGTGTTTGTCCAGTAACAAAATAATACAAAGTAAACAAAAAATAATAATACAAAGTAAAAAGTAATAAATATTATGTTGGTCATAAACAAGAAAGAATAATACAAAGTAAAAAGTAAATCTGATACTTAAACTAGAGAATTTAGAGCTTAGGATTAGGTAGCTCAGGTATTGCACTCAAGTATCTATTCAAGGAGAGGTTTGCACCTTGGGAGATTTGATCCCTCTCGGCGCTTGATAGAACCTAGGATTTGGATCTAAGTTGGTATTTCAGCAATGAAGATACTACTAGCATACTGCGTATAGAAAAAGAAACACTAGTCAAACATAGTATTGAAGAACGAGATGAATTATGGCAGATGTACTTTGATGGATCATCATCCAAGGAAGGAGCATGAGCATGTATTTTTCTGATTTCTCCAGGAGGGGAGATAATTTGTTTGATGTATAAATTGGAATTTCTGACTACCAATAACACAGTTAAATACAAAGCACTAATACTTGGGCTAAGAGCTACAAAGGATTTGGGAATTCAACAACTTACTGTTTTTGGCGACTCCGAACTAGTGGTCCAGTAGGTGAAGGAAATTTATCAGGTAAAACAGGATTTGTTCAAAGTATATAGGAATGAGGTATGGGATATGAGTGACAATTTCTTTGTAGCGTTCAATATTTCCTTTATTCCTAGGGATTAAAACCAAACAGCAGATTCACTGGCTTTAGCAGCCACACATTTCAAAATTCCAAAACAGACCCAGTTGAAATATCCTATTGAAGTCAAATATAGACCTGTAGTACCAGATAATATTAGACAATGGAGAGTCTTTGAGGATGATTTGGAAATCAAAAAATTCTTGGAATTGACTGGAGAGTTTTCTTATTCACTGATCTACCAAGATTAGGATGATGAAGTTGATGATACTGCTACATATTCAGAAAATACAATTGTTGAGCATAAGATTATTGAATTGAAGGGAAATTTTATTCCCAAGGGTCTTGTTCCCCTTGAGAGAATTTTTTCTAAATATGAAACTTTAATAAAGCCCACCATGCAATCTTTAGAAGAGAACATTATAAGTTGTAACATTGGTACAGAAGATCAGCATAAGATGGTGAAAGTGTCCAAAGCTCTCCCAGATGAAGAAAGGAATAGGTATGTAAAATTGTTGAAGGAGTTTGTTGATATTTTTTCCTAGTCTTATGAGGATTTGAAAACCTATGATACCAGCATAATTCAACATAAGGTTCCTTTGAAGCCAAATGTGAAACCTTTCATACAAAAACTGAGAAGAATTAACCGAGCTTTGCTTCCAGTTATAGAGAAAGAAGTCAAAAAAAAATTTAGATGCAAAGATTATAGTTCCACTGAGATATTCATCATGGGTAGAAAATTTGGTTCTGGTGCATAAAAAGAATGGAGAAATTAGGTTGTGTGTGGATTTTCGTAATTTGAATGGAGATTCATTGAAGGATAATTATCCATTGCCCAAGATTAATCAAATTTTGCAGAACATGGTAGGTGTCCAGAGAATTTCAATGGTTGATGGATTCTCTGGTTATAATCAAATTGTTTTGCATCTGGATGACAAGGAGAAAACAACCTTCACTACCCCTTGGGGTACATTTATGTATGACAAAATTTCGTTTGGTTTGATGAATGTTGGTGCAACTTTTCAAAGAGCCATGGATATAGCCTTTGTTGGAGAAAATGAAAAATTTGTAGTAATTTATCTGGACGATATCACTGTGTTTTCTAAATCTGATGAAGAGCATCTGAAACATCTCAAACAAAATTTCTTGAAATGTAGGAAATTTGGATTGTCTTTAAATCTTAAGAAGTCACATTTTGTTGTTCGGGAGGGTAAACTTTTAGGACATCTAGTTTTAGAAGATGGGATTAGAATAGATCCTAAAAGAGTCAAGGCTATTTTGAAGATCAGTATTCCAAGAAATAAGAAAGATGTTCAGTCATTCTTTGGAAAAATCAAATTTTTGATATGGTTTATCCCAAATTTTGTTGAAACAAAAAAACATATAACATCCATGTTAAGGAAAGACCGGGAGGTAAAATGGACAGCAAAAGCTAGAGCTTCATTTGAGAAGATCAAACAGGCTCTTACAGAAGCTCCATTGCTCGTAAGCCTGGATTTTTCAAAAGACTTCTTTACTTTCTCTTTTGCATCTCAGGACACTATAGTTGTTGTTCTATTACAAAAGAATGCAGATAAATTAGAGAAGCTAATTGATTTCTTTAGCAAAATTCTGAGAGATTCGGAATTGAAATACAGTACACTAGAAAAACAGGCATATGCATTGGTTAAGGCCTTGAAGTTTTTCAGAATTTATATTTTGCATTCAAAGATTATTTCTTATGTACCTAATGCTGCCATCAAGGAAATTTTGGCTCAGCTTGACAGTGAAGGAAAGAGAGGAATATGGATTGCTAAGATCATGGAGTATGATGTGGAGATTAAAACTACAAAGCTAGTTAAAGGACATGGTTTAGCAAGACTGTTGGCTGATTCAAATTGTGAAGCTCTTGGCCTTCATTTAGTGGCAAGTCAACCAACACAGGAGGAGTTGTAAACAAGGAAGAATGAAGAACAAATCATGGACAAATATGCAGAATCAGTCTAGTATGTTGATATAGTTCATTTTCTATTGCATTTGAAATGTCTTACTCATTTAGATAAAAAAGCAGCTAGATCATTAAAATTGAAGGCCACCAAATATTGTTTAGTGAATCAACAATTACATTGGAAGGATTTGGAAGGATTAATGCTCAGTTGTTTGGAAAAATTAGAAATAGAAGAAGTCATTTCAGAATTGCATGAAGCTGCCTGTGGAGGTCATAGATATTGGAAAGACACAACTTTCAAGGTTCTAAGATCTAGGTACTACTGGCCTTCTTTATTCTCAGATGTATATCAATAGGTCAGAGCTTGTGTTCAATGTCAAAAATTTGTTGGTTCGCAATTTTTTTTTTTATCTTTACCATTAAAACCTATTGTGGTCAATGCTTCTTTCCAACAACGGGGATTGGATTTCATAGGTGAGATCAATCCTGTTTCCTATGGATAGCACAAATGGATACTGACAGCTACTTATTTTTTCACTAAATGGGTGGAAGCAATTCCTACACGAAATGTAACTGATAAGGTCATCATCAATTTTATATAAGAAAATATTTTGAGCAGGTTTGGTTGTCCTAAAAAGTTGTCGGCTGACAATGCTCAGGCCTTTAAGTCCAAATCCATGGTTAGTTTTTGTGAACAAAATGTAATTATCTTAAAACATTCTACCACCTATTACCCCCAGGGAAATAGCTTGGAAGAATCAACAAACAAGAATATCATCCAGAGTATCAAGAAGTTGTTAAGTCAGAACAAGAGATCTTGGGATTCAATGTTGAAGTATGCTATGTGGGAAGATCGGAGAACTACTAAAAAAGAAATAGGTTTGTCTCCCTTTCAGTTGGTATATGGAATTGACACTGTTTTTCCCATTCAATTAGGAGTTCCAGTGATGAAGTTTTTTCAGGACAGTCAGGAAGAACCAAATGATATTCAAAGAAAGATCTTCTCATTAATTGAATTATAGCAGGAACTAGAAGCTTTAGTAGAAAGAGCACAGGCTTACAGAAATTAATATCGAAGAGAAATTTGATAGGAAAGCTAAAGAAGATACTTTTTCTCTTGGAGACATGGTGCTTAGGTGGGATGCTATAAGAGATCAGAAGGGTTAGCATGGTAAGTTTTATAATTTATGACTGGGTCCCTTCCTAATTTATAAAATTCTTGAGAATAATACTTTTTTATTGCAGAGCATGGAAGGTGAAGAATTGTCAAATCTAGTGAATGGATGATTCCTTAAGAATTTTTATAGTTACTAAAGATAGGAAGTTGTCATTCATTGTACATACCAGTGTGAGATAAGCTAAATATAACTCCCATTTCCCAATGGAAGTTTAAAGAATAACAGGGAATTTTCAGTTGTTTTAGTTTATGTATGAAAAGGCCCTTAGTGCTCCTCCTCAAGGAGAAGGCACTAACTCACTCTATTCGTAAATTTTTTATGTAATTTGGATCAATTAGAGTCTATTGAATAATATAGAGGCTTTTGTAGCATACATATAAATATATTTCTATTTCACTATCTAGGAGTTAATACATTATGACAATCATAAACATGCATATAAACTTAGAAATTCCATTTCAATAGCTAGTCATTTAAACATTTAAATATTGCATATAATTATAAAATAAAATTTGTCAAATTGACTAAGTGGAATACCTGTATCCATAAGGGTGTACTAGATTCCTCAGTTCCCGCAGCTCCCGCATGTTTCCTTAGGTCCTCATAGAAACCAGAAAAATATGAGTCCACCGTGCCGACCAACTATTATCTTGTCGGCCCTAATAAATCAATGGATTTCCTAGCCCTCGAACCCACAAACCGATAATTCCAATAACAGCTTCCCTTGTTTGATCTTAGAACCTGAGTTTCCCCTTCCTCCGTCCCGCAGGAGTTTCCCCATTCCTCCAGTGTTCCATAATTTTTACTCTCAAATTTCTTAAAAAACCCAACATCCGAACCCCCGACTACTCCCTCCTGTATTACCTATATACCCAATTCCCTTTTCCTTCCTTCATCCTTAATCCATCGCTCCTTTCTCATCTCCCCAACTCCCCAAACATTTTGGTAAGACTAGAATTGTACCTAGTCCCTTTTTTAATCTTTTCTTAGTTTCTCATTTTTCTATTGTCTTTTATTTTGCTTTTAGTTTAGTTTTCTATTACTTTTTATTGCATGAGAATTATTTTATTGCTTTATTTTATGTTAAATATGTTGGCTTATTAATGTTTCATTTCTTTTTAAGGTCTTCACATACTTATTAATATTTAGCCTATTTCCTATGTTGAAAATCTAATCCTATGTTGAGTTTTTGCAAGAGTTTTCATATAAAAAATATTCCCGCAGCATAGTTACCATGTTGTATATATAAAAGCACTGTTGAAATCCGAAATAATGGAGGATCGTGGTTAATTCATAGTAAGTATTGGCACATGTTTTTTCATGATGATCAACAACCTCGAGGGAGCTGGTTTTTACATAATAACACTTGTCAAGTTCATGATGATTCATCACCAAAGAAGTTGAAGACAGGGGATCCACGAATTTTGAGATTTGTGAAATGTTTTGATTTGGTTTAGTTCCAAGAAGCTAGTCAGTGATTAACTGTAGAAGTTCTGGGTAAAGGCGGTAAGCTATGTCGTTTTGAGCCAAAAGATATCAGCTGGGCAGCGGATTTCCCAGAATGTGCAGATTTATTCAAGACAGTTGGCTGGTTCAATTTCTTGGAGAGAATTGCAGGTTTCAATGTAGATGTTACCCATGCATTTGATCATAATATGTCCAATTTTAGAGTTAGCTTTAACACATTGAAGTTTGAGTTGACAGAGGGTTTGATTTTTGAAGTTACCGGTCTACCCATTGAAGGAGAATGTTTGTTTAAGAAGATTAATTTTGAGTTTGATCCCAACATGTTTCTTCTACCAGGATGTGAATCCCTTGATTGGAGCAACGGAGTTCATTTAAGAAACTTCAAACCAGAGTGGAAGGAGGTCACTGGGATCATGCAAAGCTACCTAAACCGTGAGGGAAGGTTTGCATCATTTTTTAAATACCACATTAGGTTTCTTCTTCATTTAAATAAGAAATCCAAGATGAATTTGCCATTTTTTCTGCTCAGAAGCCTTCAGAAGATGTCAGCTAGGGTTAAGGGTCACGCTGATCACACAAGTCAATCACTTTTTCATCATGGTTTAGTAAAACTGATTGTTTTGATAGAGTTACAAAAGAAGAATCGAAAATGAGATCATTTTCTGTTTTGGTGAGGGTTTCAAACTCAAGAGGACGACAATGGAAAAAAACCTCCGCCCAGCAAACAATCTAGTTTTGTGAATAAATTCAAAAGAGATGTAGTTGAGGACGAAGCATAAGGGATTTTGCAGAAGGAAAACCTACAGGAAGAAGTTATGAAGCTTGATGGTGTAGAGCAGGAGAACATGTCTAAAGAAGAACATAAACTTATCCTTGAATATGATACAGGGGAAAACCTTGTTGTTTCTAATAAAGAAGAAGCTGCTAGTTCAAAGGAGGAAATACACAATTGCGTTTTTTAAGAAGGAAGCTCAACATTAAATATTCCTGCTATCGATACTAAGGAGAAAATATTTCATCTTCCAGATTTTAAAGTTGATGTGAAGTCTTTGGTTGACCTCGGAAAACCTAAATGGAGACCTAAAACCAGAGCCATGAATAAACTTAGGTTGAACATGAGAAGGATTTTAAACCCTAAGTTAGAGAAGGAGAAGGTGACCATTATTCAGGATTCTTCAGGGGAAGAAGATGGAGATAATAAGAAAGAGATAAAGTCACAGCAGGTTCAAACAGCTATAGGGGAAGATCAGATAATGATACCGAAAATAATCAAAGACTGTGATGAGGTTGTACAAGAAGAAATCATTCCTAGTTTTGAATAGGGCATGTGTTCAAAAACTCTTTTTTCAGAAGCAACAATGAAGAATAAGTATGAAGAAGGCCTCATTTTCAATAAATTAGATATTCCATTGCTCTCATATCAGGATTCAACATTGCATGGAGGTGTTCAAATGGATTCTAAGATAGAAAACTTGAAGAAAACATTACAACAACATAAGACACAGGTTAGATTTCTGAGTGAATCAAATGAAAGACTTATCACTACAATTAAAAGACTCAGAGAAGACCTTGAGGATGTTAATGCTCATTATTAGGAATTAATCTCACTAGCAAAGGAAGCCCTAAGAAGAAAAGGACATGTAGAGACACAAGCTGAAGAATTGACTAAGCAGATTGAAGATTTAAATAAGCAGAACAAGGTTCTATCAAACAAGGTTCGATCGATGGAGACATAACAGACTTGTCATGTTAAGAGATCTCATGCATTAGAGGGAATAACTATGTTAGCAGAAACTGCTAAACAGTTCTAGTTACCACCTAATTGCACAGTTTTCCAAGTATTGTTACATTTCATCTTTGTCCTAGTTGTTAGAAGTTACTTTAGGTTAACTAGTCTTTAGTCATTCGAAGGTTAGTTCATGTAACTTCTAAATGTAACTAATTAAAGAGTTCGAGACCTAAAGAGGTGGTTATGAAACTACTTGATTTTGTAATTATAAAATAGGGAAACCAATACACTAGAAGGGTTGGTTTTTGTTAGGGAGAAGGGCTATAGGACTGATGTTGCTATTATACATCTAGACATATACTGAAAACTCTCATGTAAGTGTTTTTGAAAGACTGAGGAGTGATCTGAATACATTATATAAGCCTTTTATTATCTTTTATTGTTGGTTTATGTTTATGGTTTGTTTAATCACCCGATTGATAATTTCATTTCTGAATAAAAGTGTTTATCTTGTGAATGCTTATGAACTTGTGGAAAAAACTAGTTTTCTTGATTGAATGAATGCTTATGGTTTATATATGTGTTTTATTTATATATCTCATCCTTTTCAGAATTTCTTTATGATTTAGTGCTTGTATATGTTCAGTATTTAATTACTCTCCTTCTTTTGAATGATTCCATCAAACAAAAATTACAAAAACAATTCATTTTTCTTTTAGTTTTATTGAGATTGTTCTAGCTTGTACCCTTTGTAGTCTAGGGACAATTTCTAGCACAAACACATTTAATTCCTTTTATCTGTTTTAGATTTTGGAACACACACACACACACACATATATATTGTGTACTTATTTACCTCCAGTAATTCAATGTTGTCATAGTTAATTAATTTGGTTTAATCCATTGACTGTACAATATTTCTCGAAGTGTTCAACTTAGGACCCTTTCGAGGAGATGAGTTGGATCATTTGTCCCACTTACATGTCAATATTAATAATTAATTTTTGACTGAATACAATATTAATTCCTTAGTGATTTATGTTGACCCTTCAGGTTTTGTAGCAGTGGTTTATCTTTAAATGGTTGGTTCAATCTACCAATTATGTCTTAAATGTTTTTAGGTTAGAATATTAATAAATAAATGTGACTAGACATGATGAGGATTCCCATGTCCTGATTAGTGAACAAAATCAGATTCGACCAGGTTTCTCTAGATTTGCTTTAAATACTCATACAATAATAATATTATATTATTCAATTTATACTTTACATTCGGAAGTTTTTTAACCCAATTAATGTTCCACTATCCAAAGGATAGGACATAATTAATTCTGATGTTTTAAATAATTAAATTTAACTAATTGTTGGCGGGAAATACTACCCTATAGTGAGGAAATAAACACTATCAACTTAAGGGGGTGACAGGTAAAAATACTAATTGCATTACAGAAGCACTTATAAAGGGAAATAGATTAGAGACCTTGAGGACATACCTTGTGAATGAAGTTTGATCCTAGCTTTTGTCCAACCTTGCGCTCGATCCTCTACATGATCTCCCATTCGATAAACCTGCAACACAAAGACCTTTCTAAGCGTATCTTGGCCAATATAATAATGATGGAAATGAAAAGTAATTCAAACATAAAGAATTAACCAACATTACTCCAAACAAATACATATTCCATTAAGCATTTTATTTGGGACGAGAAAGATGTTTCAACCTTTTATTGTCAAAAACATATGAATAATACAAAGTATACTTGACTTTGCAGCATGCTCATGCAACCTGATCCTAGGCTCCTGCTCCTCTCTGACTTCAAAGTTTCTCCAGCATAATCACCTTCAATACAAGCTTCTCATATAAGAAGAGTCTCTCTATGGCTCTTATGTCTAACCCCTCTCTTCAATCCTCCTTGTATTTATAGGACAAGGTAGGCAGTTCAGGTCGAGAGGTGGTTGAAGGGGAAGTTGGGAAACCAACTGCAGCTAATCCCAATTCGTCAAATTAATATTTTTTTTATCATATTTTAAGATGTGCGTGACTATTTCACAGTGGAGTAGTGCCCAACATGCAACTACAGTGTTTAACAACTAGCGTTTGCCACTTTTTTTTATGTTGTGAGCTAGTTTACTGAAGTAGAGTAGCGCATACCAGGAGGTGTGTGCTACTATATAGCTTACAGAGTAGGGAATATGCGCTAGTTTTCTTAAGAAGAGTAGCACCCATACCAAAATATGATATTTTTAGGGTTTTGTCAGCTTGCAGGAAGGTGATTCAGGTCAAAGTCTCATCTGAGGTTATCATGCTCTTCAATCCAAGTTGTCCTTTTGTGTGATCGACAGCTCAAGGTGATCATAGACGGAGAAGTGAAAATTTAACCTATAACAGATGCCCCCTAAAGTCTGAGGTCAGAGGGAAACGATGGCCGAAATACATTATAATCCAAAGCCAGAGGAGGAGCAAGAAACTGCAGGAACAAGTCACAGAAACACCTGAAACAAAGATCAAGGCCAGCGAGCAATTACATTCTTGACATCATATAGATGTGCAGTGTGATACAAAATGATCTTTGATACATAACGAGGAGATGTATATATAGCATGGCCACTTGAAATACAAGCGTGGATCCATGTCAAACTAAAAGATCATAGCCATAACAACAAACTGGATCTATGTCTCATGGAGAGCCGAATATAAGTGAGGCTCAGTCTTGCGCAACTTGGGTGATAACATAATGAGGTAATGTCATCAACATCCCAAGGTCTTCATCCAAAAAAACCCAAGGTACAAAGCCTAACCATGTGAATAAATAAGCTGAAAGTCGAACATGGGGAGTATCGTTTGATTACCGGTCATTGATGTATACTGTTAACAAATGTGAGGGCTTCCAGTGATAATGATAATGGGGCCGAAGGTACCTATTATGATCCGACAAGTGTGAATAAGTGGACTTGGAGTCGAACACTTGAGGATCCTATCGAATAAGAGACATTGATGTATTCTCATAATTCAATAGCGAGTGAAATTGCCACTGGAGACTGCAATCTCCAAAGTACTAACCGAAACTCTAAACTTCATTCCTAGAGCAAAATGAGTTGATGTCGATGGGAAGAAGTCCGTTGGAAGGGAAGCCTTAAGGAATCCTCCATCATCCAACATGAGGGACACTCAACTAATATGAGCTGATATGGAGTAATATATGTAACAAGACTGACACTAGGATGGCCAACACATGAGATCAAGGTAAACTGCAGAATGGTTGACATAGGCTATATCCTTGAACAATGAGCATGACACAAAATGACTTAGGTAGTTTTCAACAAAATGGGGAAAATGATATAAGCCTGTAATGTAGGAGACATTAACAGACCCTCCATATGGTTGGAAGAATTATAACCAACTGGGGGAGTAAACAACTCAGAGATAAGATTCACCCTAAGGTCAAAGACTAAACCCAACCAACATGATAGATTCAAGTAGGTGCTATGTTCAAGGATATAACTGATTGAACTGCCTTTGACACTGAAGATATGATACATCTTTCTCATCCCTTATTCTTTTTAGATAAAAGAATAACTTTCTTGTTATTTTAATGAGTCCAAGAAAGAATGAAAACTCAATAGATCCAACCATGTAAAAAGTTTAATGAGCCCATGGGAGGAAGACTCAGGACCTTCTTCATTGTTTACAGAGTTCGAAGAAGAGATAGAATATTACTCTATATTACTAATCTCTAGATTTTAATATCGAGCCAAGATATGTTCCTGATCGCCGGTGTTTTCAATTTTAAGGAGTCTGGAAAACTTAAACAATAACTCCATACACGTACTCGTGGATTTTAATATCGAGCCCAAGTAGGTTAATGCTCGCCGGTGTTTTCCTATTTATAGAGTCTGAAAAACTTAAACAATCCTCTTTACACCTATCTGTGGATTTTATATCGAGCCCAGATTGGTCTGTGCTCGGCGGTGTTTTCTTGTTTATAGAGTTGAAAAAATTAAACAACCCTCTATTTACCATCTCGTGGATTTCACATCGAGCCCGTGTAGGTGAATGCTCGCTTGGTGTTTTCATGTTTAGAGAGCCTAAAAACCCTAAAGAAAGGCTCTGAAAGGTCCTTTTTCGTAAAGTTAGTCTCCTCACTCGAAAAAGTATAAAACAATGGAAGAAGAACTCTTCTAGCACATACAAAAGTATACCTAGAGTATACCTTTTCTGTAATTCATCCACCAAGGCCCGAAAAAAGGGTAATTCTATACCTGAGTGGATGAGCCTTCAATTACTTTAACGATATTGAAGAGGACAAGTTTGCTCGGCGATCTTGTTTAGGTTTAAATAGTCCAAACAAGAGCTTAAAATGACTTAAATGACAGCTTCTAGGATCATGACTCATGATCTGCCAAAACTAGGACTTCAACAAATATGTTAGTAATTGCGACAAAAATTCTTAAATGATATGTAAATTTTAACTATGAAAAAGGTCTATCATGAAGAAAATTAGTCTTAAAGGATTGATCCTACAAAAATTTAGTGAAAAAATGAGAATCATTGGGTGAAATTACCATAGAACCATATGTAGCTATTAATTGATTAAATAGAACAAATTGGTAGAATTTGCAACTATAGAGATTTTACCAAAGTGGGTAAAAATTTAAACACAAATTCATATATATAATTTCAAAATTAAAATTCAAATTTCATTTTGGTTTTGTAGGGAAAAAAAATTGGGAGAAAACCCTTGGATTTCAAACCTTCGTGGCGATCAACTCATGCAACCAATCGACATTTTGCCTCCACCAAGTAAGTTTATTTCATCCTAACTTGCATTTCCATTGTTTATTTGTCAATTTTTGAGCTAAAAATCAATTTTAAGGCCATGTTCACATCGTGAGAAGCGTGTGCGCTACTCTGCAGCAGGCATAGTAGGGCATACTGGGAGGTATGCGCTACTCTGCTTCTACACACTAGTTCCCATGCATGACTGTGTGGCTTTTATAGTAGAGAACACCCCTGAACATGAAGAAAAAAGTGTCGAGATGCTAAAATTTGACTTTTGTGTGGCAGGATGGTACTTGTTTGGAGGGAGAGAGAACATGAGGAGATGGATAGGGTGGCAATGCAAGACCCGGCCACTCTCCATGCTCTCCGAAGATGTGGTTTGTTAAAGTTTTACCAAACCGTGAACATGAGGGAACTCAATCGACTGCTTCAAAGACTCGTTCAATACTGGGATGTAGATGCCAATGCATTTGATATCCGAGGACAAACCCTGGACCTTACTGTTGACGACATCTACTTCATTACCAAACTCTCTAGAAGGGGAGATGCGATAAGTTTGAAGTGTTCTTTTGGCTTCCATTTCGTTATGATCCATCCTTCTAGGGCCTTTTCCATCGGCCAAAGCCCTATGAATTTACATATCAAGGAGTGATCTTTCATGCATTGGATTCTAGTGTTGATTCTTGCTAAAGGCAACTCAATGTACGACCTTTCTTCCGTCTAGGCTATGCATGTTTTTTTTTGTCTTATATTTGCTTTGTCCCAGGTCTCCTCCTGGGGTTTGCAGTTCTTCTACCGTATTCCTTCAATTCAATGGCAGGTTCCCAACACCGTCGTTACTAAATTCAGCGGATTGATTTCTGGTTTGCAGACATTGTAACAGGGTTCAAAAGGGTTGGGGAGGGTTCACTCCCCCCCCTCCCTCGAGATGTGCCATGGATCTGCCTATAGAAGGTTATGAATATTGACTAGGTTCAACGTGAAATGTTGAAGGGATTATTGAATTAGGCATGCAGAGGGTGGGTACGCTAGCAAGAATCAACGAGGGATGCAGTGCTCAGCCATCTCCTGCATCCAAAGTTTATTATTTTAGCTAACAATGTACACATTACATTCAAATAGATAACAAAATTATTTACAAATTTAGGCTTTATTAAGGGTAAGTAACATTGTAACATTATATTGCTATGTCACATTCTCATGCTCTATAGAGAATCAAATAAGGTTATATCACATTTTCATGTTTCAAAAAATAAAATAGGGTTTTGTCATATTGTAATATTCGCTAATGTCAACTTATTGTGAGTAATGTTACCTTTTGTTAACTAAGGGATGATTCATATTGACTAGTGATAAAGTTGAGTAATGTTGACTTAAATTAAGTAATGTTGTATAAGATGATTAAATTTGACTATATTGAGTTATTATGTCGACTATGTTGAACAATATTGACTTACAATGGCTAATTTGTTTGACTAACATTAACTAATATTGAAGAAGTTTACTAATGCTCACCAATCTTACGTATGTTCATTAATTCCAACTATGTACGTTGATATTGGCTACTTAAATAATAATGTTGAGTAATGTTAACTAATGTCATGTCACATTGTAATATTATTGCTAGATACATCAAATTAAGTAATATACAAATTAATTTATTTTAGTCGTGATTAATTAGGATTAATTAGTGTTAATTGGGGTTTGATCATCTTACCATGTTTAATAAGAAATAAAAAATACTTGTGTCTAATGTTAGCAAATGTTAACTTAATTCCACGGAAGATAATGAGGAATGTTGATTAATAACAATCTATGTTGACTAATGAAAACTAATATTTAATAAAGCTAATAAACTTGTCTATGTTCACTAAGTTTACAAATATTTACTCATGTCTATTAATAGTGGAAAATATTTACTAAAGTTGACTAATGTTCATTATTTTCACTAAGTTTTAAAATGTTGACTACATTGATAAATATTGACTTATGTTGAGTAACATTAACTAATTCCATACTAAAGTTGAGTGGGTTGAATGGGTTCACTAATTATGTTCTTTAGTTTTTGTAAATTTCACTTAAGATTAATAATAATGACTTATGTCTATTATGTTGCCCTAATGTTGATTAATTCTATTCTATGTTGGAAAAGTTGACTAATGTTGCGCAAGTGAACTCGAAGAGAATTATGTCACATTTTAATGTTTTCAAGTGATTTTCACTAAGAATGACTTATATTGAATAATGTTAACTAATCTTGATTAACTAGACTAATATTAATGTTTATCAAATTGACTAATGTTGAATAGAAGTTGACTAAGTTGAATATATTAACAAATATTGACTAAATAACAAATTTGAATATATTAATGATTGTTCTCTAATGTTGATTAAGTTAACTAGAATTGTCTAAGGTTACTAATGTACATCGACACAATGTTGACATAATTGACTAGTATGTCAACATTATACACAAAAATTACATAAAAATGTCAAAATATATGCAAGCATGCATCCCACAAAGCATTCTCCATCTCCCACACTTCTTCCTTGGGGATATAATGGGTTCAATGGACCTTTACCTACCTTATTTCTAAGTTTCTAAGCAATATGACCTTCTTATATAGGATGTGTATTGGTTTCACCTACATATATCCTTCTATATCCACTTGATTTAAACCTAACTAATAAAATCATTAGGATTCGATACATATTTTTTCAGTAGTGATACTTGAAACACATTATAAACATTTATGGAGGCAAGCAATGCAAGTTCATATGCTACAATCCCTATCCTAACTAAGATATTGAAAATCATGCAATATCTAGTTTCCATCTTAGGACAAATGCATAGCTTTAAGGAGCTATCATTTAGTCTAAATTAAAAGAACCCTAAACTCTCTTGGTATTCTAGCTTTCTCAACATAACTCTCTTTTCTTGTCATATGTTCTTTTAAAAAAATATATATTAACCATCTTCTCTTCCATTTATCTAAGAAAATATATCTCACTTAGGACTATGTCCATTGGAGTGTCCCAACTAGTTCGAGTATTACACTTTCTAGCATAAAAATATCCATGTTTCCCAGGTTACACCCTTCCTCCCTTGGGATGGAATGCAGTCTCTACTCTTGATTCTTTGTTTGGGATATCAAACTAGGAGGGGAGAAAGGTTAGAAGGAGGGGTATCAAGGAAAATAAGAGTTGTGTATGATGCACCTGTCCCATGCCACTTTAGTCCTTCAAGTGAGTACTTGGGCCAAGGGGTGCCCTCAATTTCCTCAAGTAAAAATCCTAGATTTTAACCCTGGGATCCCTATATTAGGATTTTTGTTTATACTTCGATTGGATTAATCGAAGGAGTTGTAATTTTTGGATTAGTCCTAACCATTGGTTGTTTGTAAATGGTACTTCGGATATTAAGAGGTATAAAAACGATCTAAGCAATGTTAGAATATTAAGAATATGCATGAACATACAACAATACATTTGATAACATGGAAATCAATAATCTACTAGTATATCCTTCTATCTATACAAGAAACAAATAATCATGTAGAAAACAATAGATAAGATAAATGAATGATACACTGGATATACGTGGTAAAAACCCAAATGGGGAAGCATCCACGAGAAGGTATTGTCTTCTTATTCTTCAAAAATCTGCAATCATACAAGTGATATCCTCTCCACATATGATTCACATCTTTACAACAACATAAGAATATAATTCTCAACATATATTCCCAAAGGATCTCCTTCACCTCTATTATATACCAAGAGGTATGGAAGAATTACATCCCTAAATACATGTGGGATAAATGATCTTCCACCTTTTTACATAATGAATGGTAATAGGAGAATATTTCTCCATGATGCATGTAGGATAATTCCTTTCACATAATATTAGAGTTTTTTAATGCCTTCCACTACTAGATAAGATATCTTACGATATCTACACATGTAATATTAAAATTACATATTCTAGCACTCCACCTTAATGATTGACGCAAGTCGCCTTATGCAATAAGGTTCTTGCTTAACAATACACAGAACACTAACACAATTTTTACATGAACAGGGTGTAAAACAGGATGCCAAGAGTGGCTTATATATATCTCAATTCAGTTACAATGAAGAATAATTGAAATGCAAATAAATAACTTAACTAGTCGGCCTCAGCTGTTACAACTCAGAAGTAACTGTGGTGTGCTCTCTTAGTGTGTTGACCTCACCCTCTCCTGGTTCACTGCTGAACTTTGAGCTATGGATTGATCTCAGCTCTGTTATCAGCATGTGTGACTCTTCTCTCTCAGTATCTCAGACTCTCCTCGCACCTGTTGTTGATTCTTCCAACTGATCCCATCCCCAGGCCTTCTACCTTGCTGCTGCTGTTTCCGAGATCACTGCGTTCCCTAAGATACGCATCCTCCTATCCTTTGATTTTTCCAAATCCTGCAGACCTACAACTGTCAGCGCCCTGCCTTGTTGCACAGCCTCTGCCTGTGACGACATCTGTCACTTCCTTCACCTACCTGCAATAAATGTATTAACTTCCTTAGCAACCACGAATGGATACTAGGTACAGTAGTCTAGACTTTCTGCTCTTTCTACCCTACTACAGTAGTCGATCATATCTCGACCTTTTTTTTGGCTCAATCCTGGCTCCTGTGGTTCACCAATACTTCCCCTTCCTCCACGCTTGGATTCTCCAAACTCGTCGATGTCACGGTTCGACAACACGTCGACCTTCCCATGATTTTGCGGAAATGTGTCACCTATCAACTACCATTTGTCGACATTGATATGTCGACTCTCGACCTCTTCACTCCTGTCGATTGCTTCGACAGCTTCTACTTGACTTGTTGACTTCGATGAGTCAATCTGCTTCACACACCAGTGCTTGTCAGCACTCCCTCTGGTCGGCTCCCTTCTGTCGGTCAACTTCAACTGATCTACCTAGGCTCTGATGCTCCTGCATCAGACTCCCCAGGTGATAAAGAACTCGATTGCTCCGTCAGTATTCTGAACTCTTCTTCGGAAATCCATGTCACCTCTTGCAACTCATCATCCTTCCATCGTACTAAATATTCCTTCTTTCGCGTCCTACGAGTATGCCCGACTTCGCGTTCCTCGATCACTTCTGCGATCTCTTCCCTATGTTGATCTGGAATTTGGCCTGTCCATTCGATGTTCGACAGATCTTCGCTTCTGTTGCTTAACCCTTCTTCAAATTTGTATAGATCTGAGACATTGAACGTTGCTGAAATGTTCAAGTCATCTAGCAGCTCCAACACGTAAGCGTTGTCCAAAATCTTCTTTAGCTTTAGCTTGTTGTATGTTCCTGTCGAAAATCTCGCCTTCCACAAGTATGCATAGACTAAGTCTCCTTCACTAAATGATTGTAGTCTCTTCTTCATGTCGGCCCTCAACTTGTATGCCGCGTTACTCTTTTCTATGCGCTTTCACACATATTCATGGAATTCATTCATGTGCTCTGTGAATGATTTTGCATCCGCACTCTTTTTGATTTATGTTGTCAACTCAACTAAATCCACCACTCTATGTGGGATTCTTCCCTGAAAAATATGGAATGGGCTCAAACCTGTCGACCGATTCACAGAATTGTTGTATGTGAATTCTGCCTATGCCAACACATTCTCCCACTGCTTGGGTCTGTCGAACCTCAGACATCTCAGAAGGTTTCCCAAACTCCTGTTTACTACTTTAGTCTGTCCGTCAGTCTGCGGATAGTATTCCGAACTAAATTGCAACTTCGTGCTCAATTTATTCCATAGTGTTCTCTAGGAATGACCCATAAACTTGGTATCCTGATCTGACATGATACTCTTTGGAAGCCCATGCAATCTGACTATCTTCTTAAAGAATAGAACAAGAGTCCCTGTGGCATCATTTGTCTTCTTACACGGAATAAAGTGTGCCATTTTTGAAAACCTGTCGACTACAAAAAATATTGAGTCGTTTCCCTGATGTGTCTTTGGCAATCCTAGCACAAAGTCCATGCTAAGATGCTCCCAAGGGGTATTTGGTACCGGAAATGGTGTATACAACCCTGTGTTCTAACTTCTCCCATTTTCCAATAGGAAAAATTGACACTGTCGAACCCACTTTCCGACGTCTGTCGTCATTCTTGGCCAATAATACTTTTCCTCGACCAATCCTTTAGTCTTGTCGATGCCAAAATGACCTGCTAATCTGCCACTATGCAACTCTCGGATTAAGTTCTCCCTGATGGATCCTCTTGGAATACACAACTAACTTCCCCTGAACAGATAGTCTTCTTAGATAAAATAACCCAAGTAGGAGTCTTGTCGACACTCCAAGGTTCACGACAAGCCTTCCACGCTTTCGCAAAATCCTTGTCGGTCTCATACTCTGTCTTCACCAACTCTATTCCTATCGCCTGAACTACCATTGTGTTTAGCAGTGCAACTCTTCTACTTAGCGCGTCGGCAACATTGTTCGACTTGTGCGACCTATGTTGTAACATGAATGTATATCCCTGTAGGAATTCCACCCATTTCACATGTCACTGATTTAACTTCGACTGAATATTCAGATACCTCATTGCTTGGTGGTCTGTGTATAACACAAATTCCTTGGGAAACAGATAATGCCTCCACTTCTTCAATGCTTGGGCAATAGAAAAAATTCTTGGTCATAGACTGAATACTTCCGCTTCGCTCCATTCAACTTTTCACTAAAGAATGCAATTGGTCGGCCTTCCTGGCTCAACACTGCTCCAATTGTCATTCCACTCGCATCACAATCGACTTGGAAAACTTTGTCAAAGTCTGGGAGCGCTAACACCGGGCTCTCAGTGAACTTTTCCTTCAACTTGTCGAAAGCTTTATGGGTAGCGCCTATCCACTTGAACTCGCCCCTTCTCATGCATTGTGTCAATGGTGCAAAAATCCGACTGAATCCCTGAATGAACTTTCGGTAGAAACCGACAAGTCCATGGAAACTCCTTACTCCCGTCGCACTTGTCGGTTCCGGCCAATCCACTATTTCCTTCACCTTTTCCAGGTCCATCACTAGCCCTTTACTCGAGATTAAAAATCTTAAGTACACCAATTCCTTCTTCATGACGAAACACTTTTGCAGGTTCACCATCAGCTTCTCCTCCTGCAATCTCTGCAATACCTCTTGAATGTGCTCCAAGTGTTCTGTCTTGGTTCGACTAAAAATCAGAATGTCATCTAAATAGACTACGACAAACTTTCCCAAGAATGGTTTCAGTACCTCATTCATCAATCTCATGAATGTACTGGGTGCATTAGTCAATCCGAACGGCATGACTAACCACTCATATATCCCTTCTTTCGTCTTGAATGATGTTTTCCATTCATCTCCTTCTCTAAATCGAATCTGGTGATAACCAGTTTTCAAGTCTATCTTTGTGAATTATGTTGCTCTGCTCAGGAAATCCATCTAGTCATCCATTCTTGAAAATGGAAACCGATACTTGATCATGATCCGGTTGATGGCTCTGGAGTCTGTACACATTCTCCATTCCCCACCCTTCTTCGGTGTCAATACTACTGGTACTACGCACGGGTTCAGACTCTCTCTGATCAACCCTCTGTCCAACAACTCTTAGAACTGTCGATTGAGTTCCTGACGTTCCGTCGGACTCATCCTATGTGGTGCTTTGTTTGGAAGACTCGACCCTAGACTCAAGTCGATCTGATGGGATATGCTCCTTGTCGGGGGCAATCCCGTCAGTGTCTCCTCGGCCATTATGTCACGAAACTCTTCAAGTAACTTTTTGAATTCGATCGGAATCTCTTCCTCATTGGTCGTCCCCTCAACACATGGTTCTTTTGGAATGATCGCAAAACATCTCAACTGCTTCTCCTCTTCCACGAGGAATTATTTTGTTGAGCTCATCAGCACTCTCTTTTTCCAAAGGTTTCTTTCGTTGTGCTTACTCTCATCTTGCTCTTCTTTCCTCGGATTAAGAGTCATTTTCATGCCATTTTTACACACTGTGACTGTGTTGGATTGACCATCATAGATCATTTTCCGATCATACTTCCATGGTCTCCCTAACAACAGATGGCATGCATCCATTTGGATTACATTGCACAATACACTGGCTTCAAATCCTTCAACTCTGAATTTGATCAGGCACTGTCTGGTCACATTTACATGGTGTCCTTTTTGCAACCATGAGATTTTGTATGTGTGTGGGTGTTTGCGACACTTCAGCCCAATCTTGTCGATGACTTCTGTCGACATAATATTATCTGTGCTTCCACCATCCACTATGGTTTTGCAACACCATTCGTCGATCCGCACCTTCGTACTAAAGATCACATTCTGATGTGCCGACTCTGTCTCATTGCGTTGATCTACCTGGATCAAGGCTCTCTAGACTGTCAGGTTTTGGTTCTTTCCTTTCTCTCCTCCACTGCTGTCGGATGCCGACTCTTCCCTCTCGTCGACTTGCTCATATTTTCGACATCTAGGTTTTGACTCCTCTACAACATGTAGGTTCTCTAGCCACTCATATGCCTTGTGTCCCGCTCCTAGACACTTGTAACAGATTATTGCTGTTCTGTTAGCTCCTTTTCTGTTGGATGGACCACTATGACCGTACGCACCTTGACCACGAGTCTCACGACCATCATGTCGGTTCTCATGGGTTTTCTCCTTTGTCGATGTCCCTTCCGTCCATTGATTCTCTTCGACAGATTCCTTTTTGTAACCACTACTTTGGCCTTTCGCTGAAACAGTCTTCGCACCTCGATCAGTCATCCTGCCTCTGGTCGCCGCGGATTTCCTTGATAATTTCTACTCTGCCTTCAGAGCTAACTGGTATGCTTCACCGACTACTCTGAATCTCTACATGCTCAATTCATCCTGAATAGCATATTTCAAGCCGTTCATGTATCTAGTGACAACTTCTTCTCCTTCGTCGGTTTGTCCCGACCGAATCGACAATCGGTAGAACTCTTCTGTGTACTCCTTCATGGTCATCTCTTTTTGTTGAAAGTTCTATAACTTCCTGAACAAGGAAATCACATAGTCGTTTGGCAAGAACTTTCCTTTCAACTTGGCGACCATCTTGTCCCAAGAATTGATTTTCTCCTTGCCTTTCTTGACTTTGTCAGCCTGTACATTATCCCACCATAACAAGGCATGACCTTTCAACCTTAGACATGTAGACTTAACCCATTTAGGGTCCTCAATCTACTCTATGTCGAAGTATTTCTCCATTTCTTAGAACCAGTCGATCAACTCTTCTGGGTCCAGGATTCCCAAGTAGGTACGCACGTCTATCTTTGCCCGACCTCTCATGTCTATCAGAAGTTTGATCAGTTTTTCTTCTGGTTCTTCGGTAGCTTCTTCCCGGGCTCCTACCTCGTCGCTATGGTCTATTGCCTCAGGAATACAACCCCGCCTTTGGCTTTCTTTGATTGTTGCAACTTCATTTGTAAAAGTTAGCATCATTTTGACGCATTCGTCGAACATCTCACAATCCACTATGATGGATGTTGCGCCACGCGCTCTTCGTCCTTGGACATTAACGCCTCTGTGAGCCATTTTCAACCTCTGTTGAAACTCGCATGCGTCTAATCGCAACTGGAATTCAACAAGTCATGCACAACTCTACCCAACCTCCGTTGGAGTTGTTCAATTCACTTACAGGCTCAATATCACTGACGTTCTTCAACTCCGTGGATTCTTCGGCTCTGATACCAACTGATGCAAGTTTCCTTATGCAATAAGGTTCTTGCTTAACAATACACACAACACTACCACAATGTTTACACGAACATGGTGTAAAACATGATGCCAGGAGTGGCTTATATTACTTCTCAATTTGGTTACAATGCAGAATAACTGAAATGAAAATAACTAACTTAACTAGTCAACCTCAGCCGTTACAACTCAGAAGTAACTGTGGTGTGCTCTCTCAGTGTGTCGACCTCACCCTCTCCTGGTTCACTGCAGAACGCTAAGCTATGGATTGATCTCATCTCTATTATCAGCATGTGTGACTCTTCTCTCTCAGTCTCTTAGACTCTCCTCGTGCCTATTGTTGACTCTTCTAACTGATCCCCTCCTTGGGCCTTCTACCCTGCTGCTGTTGTTTTCGAGATCATTGTGTTCCCTGAGACATGCGTCCTCCTATTCGCTGATTCTTCCAAATCTTGCAGTCTTGCAACTCTCAGTGCCCTGCCGCACTGCACAGCCTCTTCCCGTGACGACATCTGCCACGTCCTTCACCTACCTGCAAAGTGTATTAACTTCCTCAGCAACCCTGAATGGCTACCAGGTACAATCGTCTTGACTTTCTGCTCTTTCGACCCTGCTACAGTAGTCGGTCATATCTCGACCTTTCTGTCAGCTCAATCCTGGCTCCTGCAGTTCCCCAATCCTTCCTCCTCCTCCACGCTTGGCTTTGCAAATCTCATCGATGTGGTGGTTCGAAAACATGTCGACCTTCCCATGACTCTACGAAAACTTGTCTCCTATCGACTACCGTCTATCGACATTGACATGTCAACTCTCGACCTCTTCACTCATGTCGACTACTTCGACACTTCTACTCAACTTGTTGACTTCGATGAGTCAATCTGCTTCACGCACCAGCGGTCGTCGGCACTCCCTCTAGCCGGCTCCCTTCTGTCGATCAACTTCGACTGATCTGCCCAGGCTCCAATGCTCTTGCATCAATGATGATTAGGAGAATAACACATAAATGGGGGAAGATGGCATTAGATTAACATTCCCCTTTTATGATAACTTCTTGCATTCCTAATAGACTACGAAGATACACAAACTTTGCTTCTGTCATGCTTTTGGTGAAGCTGTCGACTTCTTGAGTTTTTGTGGGACAATACTCCAAACAAATAACACCATCTGCAACAAGATATCAAATGTAATGAGTATCCAATTCAATGTATTTAGTCTTGGAGTGATACAATGAATTGTATGCAAAATAAATTGCACTTTGATTGTCGCATATTTAAAAAGTAGGAGACTTATGACCCAGTCCAAGATATATAAGAACACGTCGGCTCCACACTGCTTTTTTAGTTGCTTCCTTAGTTTCCTTGGACTCTAATTCACTAGAAGAAAGAGAAAGGCTTCTCCACTTCTTACTAGACCATGAAATCAGACCTGAACCAATATAAAATATGTACCCTACAATAGATATTCTATCTGAAGCATCTCCTGTCTAATCAGAAGCTATATAACCAAGAAGTGAAACTATATCCCTACTAGAATAGAAAACACCATAATGCACCATCTCCTATAAATATATGAGAATCCTCTGCTGAAATATTTTATATTCCTTGGAAGGTAATAATGTCTTTTTATTATGTTATAAGTTGTACGCAATCTTATGTAAAGGAGTAAACCATTTATTCCATATTTATTATGGAATAATATAGTCCTGATACAAAATATTATATGAAGAGGTGTTATAAAGGAGAATTATATTACCCCACATGCAATATGTGAGAGTAATTCCTCCACATCTCTTGGTATATAATAGATTCAAGGGAGCCTCTTAAGGAACATCATCTCATATCAAAATCATACAAGCATTGTGTTATCTTTGTATTGTGGTTATTGTGGCGTTGCTCTCTTTGTAAGTCGATTTTTGGAGATAATAGAAGATAAAATTCTCGTGGACGTAGCCCATTTGGGTGAACCACATATCTCTTGCGTACTCTTGTCCCTTTTCTCTTTCTATTCCTTTTATGATTGATATGTTGTTGGATTCATAGATAGGTAGCTAGTTTAGTAGATCTAGTATTTCTCACATGGTATCAGAGTTGTTTGCTATGATCTAGCACCTTCTATTTATTTTTATCCAACACGGTTATCTTCATATCGATATTTTGTTATATGGAAATTCCTTATTTTGGTATATTTTCCATCTAATCTGGTAGCCATTAGGATTCTCTTTAGATCTGGACATGATTCTACATGTTTGAGATTTTTTTTCTCAAAACCATAACTATTGTGGAGAAGTGTTCAAGGTAAATTTAGGTGGCAAATTTTAGATAATTTTTTTTACACTTTCTATGCATATTCGTAAGAAACAAATTGCAGATATGAGTTCCTCTTGCAAAAATACTCAATTTCAAAAGAAATTCGTCTCATTTGGAGTCTGAATGTTGGAGATATCGTTATTTTAAAATAAGCTATTTTTCATTTTTTTGGTGACATTTGCGCAGATTGCCAAGAGATTATATTTTGATTGAGTGCCCATATTTCTGTTATATCCGCAGAGGTGGATGCAGGACAACTTCTCTAGTTCTGAAAACAGGTTATAATAAAAAATTCAGGAAACATTCATTGAGTTATGGTCATTTTAAATTTTCTATTTTATTGCGTTCGATTTTCTGTTGCAGAGTTATAGATCCATCTTTTTGCAGTTGTTGGGATTCATTTTTGGTGAAAAAGTTCATCTTTTATTCATCTCTTATATTGAAATTCTTGTCATGAG
Source organism: Larix kaempferi (assembly GCA_027924585.1). Classification (NCBI taxonomy): domain Eukaryota; kingdom Viridiplantae; phylum Streptophyta; class Pinopsida; order Pinales; family Pinaceae; genus Larix; species Larix kaempferi. The sequence continues at coordinate 5,162,139 of BSBM01000104.1, forward strand.
CTTCTTGATCTCTTTGCATTAGATTTTTCGTTCTTATTCATCATGTTTATAGAGGTTGTCTTTTTCCCATTTTACTTGTCTCTAATCTTCATGTGTGGTAGATGTTTTGACATTTTCAGGGGCATGGATCTCTAGTATTGTAATGGTGACATCAAGAAAAGAACCTATGCTTAGGACTTAGTTGCTTGATGGCTATATTTTCATATCTATAAGTGATATCATTGTTTTATTGGACCAATTTTGTTTGCTCAATATTCTAACATGGTATCACTCTTCTAATAATGATGATGATTCTCACATGGTATCATATATTGCTCATTATGCTTTTGCATATTTAGATGTTCCTTTTATTAAATCCCATTTTTTAGTGTTTAATTTAACTAATTTGGACATGTTGTATATGCTTTTGGTCATTAGATTCTTGTTTATTTTTCATTAGAGCATAGCTTCATTTATCATGTTGTTGGAGCTTCAATGTTCCTATTAATTTGTCACTAACCTACTTGTGTGGGAGACTATTTTATGAATTTTCACGAGAGAGTTTTATTAGTATTCTAGCGTTTTCATGATAACAACAAGAAACCGTCTAATGCTCACTATTCTAACAAGTGCTTAACGGCTATATTTTTCTATCTATGTGTTATCTTATAATATGTGATCATATTTTCTCTTGCTATTTTCTTGACTAAAATCAATCTTTGAATCTATGTGATATCATGTCTTATATCATAATGGCTTATCCTCTCTTAATGAAGTTTAGTTTCTTTATCATGTATTGTAGAGATTGTATCTAGTTCATGTGTTGATTGCCTATAACATTTCTATTTGATTGTCTCTAACATTCCTATATGGAACTTTGCTTCATAATGTAGGTGTACACTCTCTCAATAGCTTCTACGAGCTATGAGCCTCGAGCAAAGCCACATGATTCACCGACAGAAATGAATATGCTTCATAATGCAGCTTTCCATACTTGCTCAAAATCTTCTACGAGCTATGAGCCTCGAGCAAAGCCACATCCTCCAAGCATTGTCTCGAACATGATCTTCAAACCATGATCTTCAAAAACATGGAGTCAAATGGATACCTCACATCCATCCTCCAAGACTCCAACAAGAGCCATGGAACTCTCAAGAATCCTCCATCAACAATGAGAAGAGTGAACTCTCTCCAAACATGGATCTCAAATGGACCACTCCAAGTCCCCAAACATGTGGACTCACCAAAAGGAATGCCCCCTCAACCATGCAAATGGGGGTTTAAATAGTTGAAACCACTCTTGACAACATGAAAGATGTGAGTCCCCAAGTTAGAATTTTAGTTAACTTGTTTGGCTTTTAATAACATAAGTCAAAATATGGTTCTTGCCATATTAAATTTGGGCTAAGTGGTTTAACGTTTGTTACTCCCACTAACCTTACAAATGGTTGGCATTACATTTCATGAAACAAACATTGATTGGAAATCATGACCCATTACATATTCGTTGGCCATATGCCAAACTATTACAAGTGTTGGTTACAACCTAAGACAATATTCATAACCCTCCACTATTCGTGGCTTGCTCTACATTTGGTACATTCCAAACTTGTGACCGTGTCTTTTGTTTTAAATGGCATCCACCATATAGTAAATAACCAAACAAATATTTAATTAACCATATAATATATGGTCAAATCTAAATAATTCCATATATAACGTGTTGGTTTTGATTTGGTTTATCCATTAGTTGTGGTGGCTTTAATACAAATGACATATTGGTTGCGGCCCCATTACTACATATAACATGTGACATTCGGTTGGTGCATAACAACCATCCTCCAAAACTATATGGGTCTTAGTGGAATTATTTTAATACATGGTCATTAATCTTTCAAATGGACACGTGGTCTATAAATTTATGACATAATAATGTTTAAAATTTAAAAACTTTAATATTAAACCCATTTAATAATTCATACCTTTTTCCATAGTGCTTCCAAACCAATAATAATGTGCCACATGTCAACTTGCTATTGGCCCACATGTCAACTTGTGGTTGGTCCATGTCAACTACACTTGCCATGTCACTGCCACATAATCTGACACATGTCCTCTTCCAATTGGTCCACATCACTTGCACTTGCCACATCATCTTCCATCTAGGATTCCAACTCGTCTCGCTGACGTCATCCACTGCCATGTGTCATTACTAAGTATTGCCACATCACCATTTTTAACCTAATGTAAGAAAAATTCTCGACTGCATATCTTTTGCATACGAACTCCATTTGATGTGATTCAAATTGTGTTGGAATCGTCTCGTTGAGCTCTTCGCAATGAAGTCACTTTTGCTAAGAGATGAAGAATTTGAATTTTCGGTCTTTTGAGATCCTCCTAGATCAATGTACCACCAACAACCTTAACCCCATATCATGATGTTGTCATGGACGAAGACATGAGTGACCTTGATCTGGGAGACCTCGATATCCTAAGGTTGGAATAAGCCTGTTAGCACCAATATTTTCATGCAATCTCCCCCAAACATATCCATCTTCTCAAATATGCTTTAGCCAAAGCCAAGGAAAGATCCAAATTGGGTCTTCAGAATTCTTCAAAAAAAGAGCCCAAAAAAGTCGAGAGGGATCTCAAAAAAAGAGAAAGGAAAATGGATCTACAACACCTCAATACTCTAGGTATGCGCCTCGTGGAATCAAGGAAATATGCCCAGCTAACTGAATTCTTCCCTACTAATACCTCAAGTTATGAATGAAAGTCATCTCTTGGAATATAAGAGGCATCAATGACCCTATTTCTGATCCAAGAATGTTATACCTCAAATTGCCACACCATGTGTAAGTGAGAATATACATGTTTCACCACCATGGAAAACATGATGTTTATGCCTCCTAAGGGTGTTAGGACCCTTCATTCTAATGTTGGTACCTTCCCACATTAACCACCTCCAAAAATTAAGTCTTCTGGAACTACCACGCCCTGCATGACTATGGGGGAGTGGTAGTGTCAAACTACCGCGTTCTGCATGCCTATGGGGGAGCGGTACTACCGCGCTTTGCTTAGTTATAGGGGAGCGGTATTTTTGGTTTAGGCTTATCCCTTTAATTTTGGATCTTGGATCTCATGGAGATTTTCTTGGGATGAGGTACCCCTTCGAATCCCATCTCACTTTCCCTCCTTGGCATGATTTAGATCTTTGATCCACATATTATTCACTTAGATCCATAATATCCTCTTAGTGGTTGGCCTCCCAAATCCTACTTAAAGAGAGCCATCCATGAGCTATGGGGGGTGATCTTGGAAACACTAAACCTATGATCCTATGAGTCTTGCAAGGGTGATGTTGGAGAGCTTGGAAGGATGTGCTACTACTTTGGACATCAAGGTATAACATCGTAATCAGCTTCTTTTGGCTTTCTTATCATTAATATAACTTAGCCTATTCCTCTCATTTTCATGTCTTTAATGATGAATGCATGAAATTGTCTCTATTTATATAGTTAGATCTTTGTTTATACATATATTGCGTTGGAGAAGGTGTTGTGTTTCCTTTGTGAATAGGTTCATAAGTCCATAATCAAAGTTTGGAGCTGTAGCAACTTAGGAGCAGCAGGACAACCATCAAAGTAAGGTATGCCATCTACTTGCTTTGTATTTCCATAGCTTGTTAGCTGATGTGTGAGCTAGATCTAGGAGGACTATAGTGTCTATTTGTTTCATCTCTGTCTTGGGTAGGCAACTAGGGGCCTTTTATAATCACTTGGAATCCTCATGAGGTAAATCTCAATGACCTTTTAGCTACTAAGAACTCTATTTCAACTTCTTTTCACCTCCTAGGTACTAGAATCCATGGCCGCATCATAAATGTTTACGGGCCTCAAAATACGATTGCTTGACTTTCTCAAATAATACAAACTCTCTCTCCCTAGACATCCTTGGATCCTGGTAGGTGATTTCAACCTCATCACTTCCCTCCATGAGAAGAAGGGAGGACACAGATCTCTCACTCAGGAGGACATCAGTTTCAAGAACTTTATCGAAAACAAGGAGGTGGTAGACTTAGAAACCACCAATGACATCTTCACCTGGAACAACCGGCATAGAGGTTCCCACCAAATCGCTTCGGGATTAGATCACTTCCTAGTCTTTGAGGGTCTAGCAAAAAATGGAGATGGCTTGATAGATACCATTATCCCTTCGGCTAGATCTGATCACTAGCCCAATCCATTACACTGGAAAAAAGAAGGATCCTCTTCACACTGACCCTTCAGATTTGATAAATTATGGCTTTCTCATTCGAATTTCCAAGACACAGTCAAAAGATGGTGGACAAACTTATATATCTCTAGAACCTCCAAAATGTACATATCACAATAGAAACTCAAGCACTTGAAGAAAAATTTGAAGAAATGGAACAAACACACTTTCAACAACATTTTTATAGCTAAAACAACCCTAGATCAAGAAATGGAAATGCTTCAACACCAAATTATCACAGAGGGCCGCATAGAGGAATGAACCAAAAAGGAGGCAAAGATCCAATATCAAATTGATGACCACTACCAGCAAGAGGAGATATCTGGAAATAGAAATCCAGGATCACCTGGCTGAAAGAGGGAGAATGAAACACAACTTTATTCCACCACACCACTGTCCAACACATAGTGCACACCATAATAAACACCCTTAAAATATATGATGGCATGAGAGTTGAAATGCATAAGGAGATCGAATAGGAACTGGTCTCTTTCTACAAATATCTTCTATCTGAACACAATCAAATCAGAGAAGCAACCATCGATCAGTTTGTGCATCACATTCCCTCTCTCATCACGGAAGAAACAAATTACACCTTGATGAGACCCATCACCATCTAAGAAGTTGAAGATGATTTCCATCAAATGGAAGAAGGAAAAGCACCAGACCAGATGGATTCACCATACAAAAATTTCATCACTGCTAGGATCTCCTGAAGATGGAGGTTTGGGAAATTGTTGAGGAATCACATAACAAACAATGGGTTTTACCTGTTTTCAATGCCACCTTTCTAACACTCATTCAGAAGGAGGAGAATGAAGCCTCTACAAGTAAGTGCAGACCCATATCTCTTTGTAATGTCATATATAATATCATATCAAAGGTCATTGCAAATTGCCTCAAGCCCCTCCTTCTGATTCTCATTTCCCCTGAGCAAACTGGTTATGTAGAAGGCATACAAATCTTGGATGGTATCATTCTTTCTCATGAGGTCATCCAATCCTTAAAAACCATAAAGAAACTTAGTATGATTCTCAAGCTAGATCTCTCTAAATATTTTAACACATTAAGATGGGTGTTGGTCACTATAATTTCCTATTAATTCATAAACAACGTGCTCAATATAAATTGTCAACCCAGGGAAATCTGGGTATTTCAAAGGTAATAAAGAAAAATACATGCATAAACATCCAGTAACTGATCAATCAATTAGAAGTCACCCAATCTACGTAATTACTAAGTTTGTGCTCTGCTCACTGCTCAATCCAACTTCAAATACTAGATCGATTGCCAAATATTAAGAGAGTTCACAATCCTTCTACTGTATCAATTCTGGAAATGATTGCTTTGAGAATGAAATAGCTAAATTGATTTTGCAAGAAGTTAAATCTTAAATCATCATCATAAAAAGGGATCCAATCCACAATTGCAATACTCAACCATAAAGGAATTCAATCCTCCTGTTCTATAAATCCATATGCCATCTACCAGTTTCAACAATTCATGAAAGGAAATAAATAATGGTAAAATGCAGCAGTAGAGCACAGGTGTAACAATAATAATCAATAACACACTTGCAAAGACAAACTACGCATTATTCATTCGACTATTTCAACAAACCAAGGAAAGCTATAATTGGAGAATCCTATGCTTAATGCTCACATTGTTTCAACAAACCAATAAAAACTATAATTAAAGAATCCTATGCTTAATGTTCAAACTATTTCAACAAACCAAAAGGAAATCTAATTTCAATTGCACAGCAAACAAAGTAAAGGAAATAATCAACTAACTAACTAGAAAACTCTGAAAGAAGGTGGGCCCTTGCCTTCTAATAGAGATGCCTCTAAACACTACCAAAAACCAATACATAGCAACTCAAGAAAAGGCTGCCAATTTCATTAATAGGATGAAGTTCAAATACATAGTTCTTCCACTCCTGTTACAAGTTCTCTTCAAAATAAGCCTAACCTCTTTTAACCATCCCATCCTACTTTAAATACTACAAAAAGGAAAATAAGATCCTTATAATTCAGACAGCCATGAAGATCGAAGATATTCAGGATGTCGAGTCAATACCCCTGAATAGGAACACTTACAATCATTATTACATTGAGATAAAATATGTTTCATAAACATCCATGCTCTCATAGCTTGAACTGATCCATCGCCAAGTGAGTTTCAGCTGGCCGTGTGGGAGGATAAATTAGACTACCTCGCAACGATCTTAACCAAAGCCCTGAAAATGTGTAATGGATTTCCAAGTACTTCTTCATCCATGTGTATCAGCAGGATGATACACCCGAATACCCTATGGTCTCAATTGCTTTCATCAATCCATCACAAGTCAGCTCAATTAGGAGACAAAATCCATAAACACAGGAAAAATTTAGGCATTAATATAACAAAGTAATAATAAATTATACCTGCTCGAGTTCATGCTTTTCCTTAGGAAAGATAACAACTTGGTTATAATAATAAGGGGAAATAGGGAAAAAGGATCACAATAGAAGTGAGCAAAATGGGTCATTTATGGCACCCAACACTAGGTTTACATAGAAAAATTCTTGCTAGCCTTTGGCTTCAGCCCCTCTTGGACTAAATGGATTCTATCCCTCCTTTCCTCAAGTTTATTTTCTATTCTTGTCGATGGTTCCCCATCTACCACGTTTCCCCCTCCCAAGGAATCCGACAAGGTGATCCCCTCTCCCCCTTCCTGTTCATCCTTATGACAGAAGTCTTAGGGAATATGCTCAATTCAGCCTACTCCTTTGGAAAATTAAAAGGATTAGATTTGCATGAAAAATCACCCTTATCTCATCAACAGTTTGTGGATGGAATCCTCCTAATGGGCCACCCCTCGATTTAAGGATCGCGTTCCCTCCATTGCATCTTACTCACTTTCTCTGATGCCTTGGGGACCACCATCAATCATGACAAATCCTAGATCTATTTTTTCAACGCACCCACTGTTACTCAAAGAAATATTGCCAGGATTCTTGGGTTCTCCATCTCCTCCCTTCCCACCAAGTATCTTGGAGCACCTTTAATTGGTTCGGCCACTAAGCCTTCCACTTGGAGAGATCTCCTTGATAAGCTAGAACAACAACTAGCTTATTGTACGTTTTGATCTCTCAACCTAGTCAATTGCCTCATTCTCATCAAAGAATTGTTACAATCCATGCCCCTCTATCTCTTTTCGGTTCTCGCAACACCCAAATGGGTATTAAAATCCATAAGATCCATGCAATTCACTTTCCTCTGGGAGGTTAGAAATCACTCCAAATGGCCTCTTGTCAAATGAAACAAAGTCTTCCTACCAAAATCTGCAGGTGGCTAGGGTCTTCGAGATCCAACCAAGAGCAATGAAACTCTTAGCACCAAAACTTGGTGGAATTGGGTCTCCAAGAACTAAATCCTATGGGATCGAATTTGGAACAAAAAATATGCTGACAACTGGGACCCACAACAACTTATATGTTACAATCTGACCATCCCTGGATCCCTCATTTGGAATGCATTAAACTACAAAGGGATATAATTTAGCAGCACAGTTTTTGAGAAATTTGAAATGGAGCCACTGCTCACTTTTGGACATACTCCTGGAATCATATTCCATGCCTATCTTGATGGCATGACCTTCCTCTTCTTTAGGCCTCCATTAAAAAATCATGATGCTTATCTGTCAAAGAAGTTTGGTCAGAAATCATTCAGCAGGACTTTCGTAAATGGAAGCATCCAAGAGATTGGCAGATTGCAAGGCAAGGTGAGTCAATTGATGAAGTCTGGGAGGAATTGCAAAAAAGAAAAATTCGCTACCACTAGGGCCTTGACATTCTAAGGCGGGGACACAAGCCCAAAGGAAATTTCACTATTAAGGAATCCTATCTCCTATCCTCTCGGGTCCTTACTGAGCAACATGACCCTATCTGGAACAAGATGTGAAGCATGCAAACTTGGTTGAAGGTAACAACATTCTTATGGATCATTATTCACCATCGCATCCTCATGTGGGATAGCATCAACAAAGGGGGATTATGCGACCCATTCAGATGTGTAATGTGTCATAACCAAGAGGAAACCATTGATCACCTCTTGCACACCTTCCCCCTCACTAGAAATCTACGGGATAAGATGGCACTCCTTTGCAGGAGAATGAGAAAATCCCATGGGGATGTAATACAAAACTTCAAGAACTGTATTGAACATCCCTTCCAAATCCCCATTCTAAAAAACCTACGGAAATTGATCCAGGGGTTTATGGTCTGGAAAATATGGAAAGAGCGTAACCAAAGGATTTTTGAGGATCTCTATAGCCCCGAGGATATCATCTCGACTACCTACAAAAAGCACATACTTGAAACTTTCTCTCTCCACTCTTGGATGTATACTGACTATAAAACCAATCAAGAAGAGACCCTCATCATGCAAAATTGGGGCATTACTCAAACCAAGAAAAACACTCATCCCCTTCCAAGGCATAACTCTCCATGAAGCCTATATGTTTGTCATAGAACACCATCTGGTTTCTTCAAATTGAACTCTGATAGAGCCTCAAAAGTTAACCTTGGGCTAGCGAGAAATGGAGGATTCTTTAGGAACAACTTGGGTCACATCAACTAGGTTTATTTTGGAGATATAGGTATCAACAACAACAATGCAGTTGAGATGGCTTCCCTCATTCATGGTCTTGAATGTTCATATAGCCATCATATGGGATATTTTTCCCCTCATTGTAGAAGGAGACTCTGAACTCATCAACTCCCTAGTTACTAAAATTCAATGTGGCTCTCAGGTTTATAAGCTTTCCCCAAGATGGAGACTCAACTTAGGGATTTCCAGCTTGTTGAGTTGATACCCTTCTCTGGGGAAGTTACTCTCCTTCATATCAAGAGGAAAGCGAATGCATTTGCAGATCGATTGGCCAATGAAGGAGTCTCTAGAAACTATTCTCTTCAACATTCTTGATTTTTCCACGCTCCCTCTCACACAACTCAAGAAGGAATGCATCAATATTTGCATGCAAGACTTCCAAGCCCTGGATGCGAGTGACAACCATCACCTCTCAGCATGTGTGGGAATTGGGAGGAGGGTGTCAGCTCCACACCATGTGGATACCCCTCTGGAAACCTCCCATGTGCATTAAATCCCCGTGTTTAAAGGGATTGAGGCTATTTACTCACCTAGCCTTTTGACCCTAGCGAAGGAGGTGGCTCAGTACTACTGAAAATATGTCAATTCTATGTGGGATTTGGGCACTGTTGGTGGATGGAAACAGTCATTTCAGTTCCACTTACCTCTGGTATTGGGTCGTATCTACGTGTTCTGATTGATGCATTCCCACCATGATCTTTTGTGAAAGGAATTCTACAGAGTGATTCACACCTCCCTGCTCAGGGTGTGGTTGCTTCACAAGGTTTTCTATGCTCTGCAATATATTGTTAGGTTTCCCCCCTCAAGCAATCATGTTCAAACGCCTACGAGTTGCCACTCTCTAGAGAAGTGGTGAACGAGGTCTCTTGGGCCGCCTAGGACTTAGAGGCTCTTTGGTGGGTGTATATGACAGATCTATCCCTAGGCATCTGAGAATCATACTTGATGATTTGGAGGAATAATTAGTTGTCCAATAGCTCACCGGGAATCGAGCACGGACGCACAAAAAGAATTATTGGAAAGTTACAAATATTTTAGCTCAAGCTTTGTTATGATCCGTTGGTGGCTTGACGGAGAGAAAATCCTCTTTGTCTCCTTCCTCCTCTTCTCACTCCTCTTCTTCGGGTGGTCCTGCTCTTGCAATCAAGCTCTTGCAGCACCAAGAATAGTTGCATGGGAAGGAGCCTCGACAAGCGCATGTGATGGAAGAAATTGGGAAATCAAGAGTTCAACAATGGAAGCATGTGGAGCCCCACAATATAGAAGGGTCCTCTTTATTTAGAAATATTTCTCCTCATCCATCTAAGGATCCCAAATACTTATCCTCCGACTCAGGTACCTACTGCTTTCCAATTCTAGAGGAAAAACCATAAGAAGTGACTCCTAGTCACCCTCCCAAGTAATCTTAGGTTCTTCGGTTTTCTCCTTTTTTGGTTTTGGCCATGGATATCAAAAGATGCCATATGATAATTAGCTCAGTTATTTTTTTGTTTATGTCAGCTGCTAGGAAGCTCCTCTTGATTTTTTTTGCAAAGGACTACTATATGCCTAAAATCTCGATTACAAGCAGGTTTTTAAACTTTAAATTTTGGTAACTTGGTTTCCCACGCAAGAGCAAACCAATGGTCGACAATCTCTTCCTATTTTTGACTGATAAAGGGGGGAATTCTCTTTGGCCACCCTGACAACATGTTTCCCATGCTTGTATTTTGTTGTATATTAATACAATTTTTTTCTAGAACTTACTAAAAAAAACTTAATAAAACATAGATTATCATAACTAAACATAATCGACTTCGTCAACATCAATCAACATTAATTAACATTACTTACTTAAGAAACCATACTTATGATAAGACAATATTAATCAACATTATTCACATCACAATATGAGAAAACATGTCTTTATTTATTATGAAATGTCAACATGTTACATAACCTTCTTTATTCTTTATTGAAAATTACAATTCCCTCGTTGATTCTTTCTCAAATGTTACGATGTGACACAACCCCTTACTATTCCTTATTAAACATTATAGTGAAACATAACCTCTTTTACTTTTTCTGAAATGTTGCACTATGATATAAACTTTTATTATTATTAAATCTAATTTGTTGTTGTTTTGTGTCTACAATCTATAAAATAATGAGTTTATAAATCTATCCCTATAATATAATTAATAAAATATGAAAAATATTCATGTATATAAATTCTTTTAATAAATAAAAGTGACTATAGACAATATATTCAAATTTTTCAATAATTTACATAAGTAAAAAAACTTCAACATAATAAACACAACCAATATATTCAATAATTAATATAGAAACAAATTTGAAAGTAATTCAACTCTTTTAAAAGCCAAAATATACAAAATCATAAAACATAGTGAAGTATTGATATAGGACTAATCTAAATGTTATACGATTGGATGTTTTCTATTTATCATTACCAATATCCAACTACCTAGATCGTACAATCTTAATAACTGATATTTCTAATTCCAACAACTCTTTTTAGTCATATTTTTTATGTGAAAAGTATGACCAAAAAAAATTCAAATTATAACTTGTTTAGATTACTACTCAACATAGTCAATATAATTCTCTTTGAACAAAACACCATAATAAGCATAATTAACCTAACATATGTTCTAAGAAATATTTAACATAGTCAACTTACTCAATATAATAAACTTTATCAACATAATCTAAACAAGTATATCCTAAATGTTTGATGATTTAGATGTTTTCTAGCTACATTTGTTCGACCAATTTTCCCAAAAATGGTTAAAATTTTAGAAGAGTTGTTGGAAATGTAGATATCAATTATTGAGATTGCAGAGTCCATATACAATACGGTTATTTGAAGATACAAAATCCATTTATGCATTCAAACGTATAATCCTAACAATTTATGCATTAAAAAATTACAAGTTTACTAAAAATTGTATAGCCACATTCCATGATGATAGTTAGAAAAGATCGAAAACATATAACATTTAGGCTACTCCATCATTGAGACTTAACAATGTCCTTTTTTTAATCAATGTTTTAAATCCACATTAGGATCCATGATCAAAAGAAAAAAGTAAAATGAGAATAAAAAGGCAAGGCACAATTACATTTAAAAATGAACTTAGTGAACTTTAACAATTAATATAATATAGTCAACTCCTTTGATACTTTCATATTCAAGTTTCTTAATATAGGCACTTCTTCAAGAGTTAACATACTAAACTCCTTAACAGAATTTGACATATTCAATTCTATTAAAAACTAAAATACGATTTAGACTTTTTACTTTTAATATTTAATCAAATTATAATTGTTCATTACTAATCAAATTATAAATATTCATTATTGAAATTGTATTTTTAAATGCATAAATGAATTGGCTATACTCAAATATTCAAATTACAACTAACCAACTCATTCAATAATCAACAGAATAAGCATGATGGACATAATCAATATAATAAACTACCCACGACATAGTAAAAAAAAATTAAACATAGTCAACTCCTTTATTTTAAATAGAGTTCCTACCAAAGCAGTTATGCATGTTACCCCGAAGGAAAAATGGAGGAATATAGCACTACATATCAACCCCCTTGATTAAAACTTCTAGAATGTCCATAAGTTTTGAATAAAAACACACTTTGCCTCATGGAGTAGATGAAGATAACAACCTCTTCTCACTGAACCATGAAATTGCACATGAACCAATTTGTATGATGAACTCTACCACAATAGTGTATGACAATACAATAGAACATGTGGCAACAAGATCCAACCACGGAATGCCTAGGTCTAAGGAGAAATCTTAGTGGCTACTATATCCAACAACAAAATGTCTAGAACATGTGGCAATAGATCTAAGAGAAAATTGCCTAGATCTAAAAGAGAAGCCATAGTAGCTACTATATCCAACAACAAAATGCATAGAACACCACAATAGTCATCACAACTGGAAATCAACTAATAGTTGAAAGATGCAATAAAACTCTACAATAGACCTCATCATAGATATAAGACCCCAATGGTGTACCATCAAATACGATATCATGCAGATAATCATTATGATGTTAATAGTAGAATATGGTGCTTCATTACATTAGATCTAGAATATAGTGATTGAGATTACATTATATTCCCCTTGAAGGAAAAATTCAAACATCCAAGATAAATAAGAAAATAGGATCACACTTTGTTTCCAAGGATAACCTGATCAACGAGGAACAATATTGAATGAATAGAGATAATCCAATCATATGCTTAATATAGGAAGGGATTCCAGAACCAAGATGCCCCATAACTCTTCATAAATACAGAGGAAGTGAATTACGCAGAGAGATAACCTGCACAAAGAGCTTCAAAGATTAAATCATAAACATGATAAGCCAAAGACATGATATATGAAATGATAATATGAGATTGCTCAAGGACATATAAATATTGAGTAAAAGGTGATCAAAATAAATATGACATGGTATATAAAGATAGATCAAAATGTTTAACATGATCAACATATAACAAATTAGGATCAAATCATGATATCACTTATAAAAAAATTTGAAATGACTAGTCATTGAGCATGGTTAATTTCTTATTTTCATGTTAACATGCAAGAGATGAATGCCCTGAAAATGTCAATGATTCCATATAGGAATGTTACAAACAATCAACATAGGAACTAGATACAATCTTTGCAATACATGATAAAGAAACTAAACCCTATTAATAAAGGATAAGCCATTACGATATAAGACATTATATCACATAGATTCAAAGATTGATTTTACTCAAGAAAATGGCAAGAGCAAATATGATCACACATTATAAGATAACACATAGATAATCAAATATAGCCATTAAGTACTTGTTAGAATAATGAACATTAGATGGTTTCTTGTTTTTATCATGAAAAAGTTAGAGATGCATGCTCGTAAAATGTCAAAAAACATCTACCACACAAGTAGGATAGTGACAAATTAATAGGAACAAACTCCAACAACATGATAAAAGAAGCTACACTCTAATACAAAATAAACAAGAAGCTAATGACCAAAAACATATACAAGATGTCCAAATTAGTTAAATTAAACACTAAAAATGGGATTAAAAAAAAAGGAACATCTAAATATGCAAGAGAATAATGAGCAAGATATGATACCATGTGAGAAGCATCATCATTATTAGAAGAGTGAGACCATGTTAGAATATTGAGAAAAAAATGATCAAATAAAGCAATGATATCACTTCTGGATATGAAAATATAGCCATCAAGAAACTAAGTCTTAAGCATAGGTTCATTTCTTTATGTCACCATTACCATACTAGAGATCCATGCCCCTGAAAATTCCAAAACATCTTCCACACAAGAAGGTTAGATACAAGTAAAACATGAACAAGACAACCTCAGTAAACATGATGAATAAGAACAAAAAACTTAATACAAAGAGATCAAGAAGCTCATGGTAAGAATTTCAAGAGAAGAGATGAATAAAAAATAAAATTTCTCGCAAAAAATGAATCCCAGCAGCTTCTAAAAGATGGATCTATAACTATGCAGCAAAAAACTGGTTCCAAAGCTATTCTTTGCAAAAATGCCTTACTTGGGCCAGGCCCAACAGGCCCCTAACACTTACATGTGGTTCGTCCCCAAGCCACTTTCAACTTATGGTTCCTATTGGCTTCTTTTTGGACAGACCCGGGTTTTAATGAAGCGCAGCAACAAAACCCCTTTGCGCACTGGCCCTCTCGGCAACGAGCTGCGCGGCAGCTCGAGGTCTCACCCGAAGTGGCTATGGGGGGCTAAGGAATCAGGTTTCCTTAACCTAGGCGACACGGAGATTGCTCTTTCCTCCTTGACGATTCCTCTAAGGCGACGGTCTGACCCCTCTTCAGACTTATGAGCGCAACAGCTCTCAAGCTCCTGCTCAGCAGCCTAGCTGCGCGGTACTTTCCCTCCTGCGCTATGACCAATTACCCGCTGCGCGGATATTCTATGCATCGTCTCACGAGCGCGTCCGTCGCAGCAACAAGTTCTCCTATCGCTGCGGCGACGTTATCTACCGAGTCCTTCGACCCTTAACGATTATAGTCCTCAAGGAAGCTTCAAGAATTTACTCAATACACTCCTAAAGATAATGCAATATTTATGTATTTACCGTTAGTAAGCTAAAACAGGTAATCATCTCTATCACAACATCATAATAGCAAGAAATATGAAGTCCACCTCCACGGGGAAAACCACGTCCACGGGAGTATCTTATATTAACCAGAAAATGATAGACTTATACAATATGCTGCGCACACAGCTGCAGCCTTAGATCTTTCCAGGAAACTCCACGCACACAGCTGGGAGCCCTTCTCTCGATCTATTCTCTTCCTCTCAGAGATTACAATAGTTCAGACGTCGCCTCGGACTGTCTGCACCTCAAGGATTAGCTTCACTGCTAACCCGCTTACTGACTAGTTAGCTATCTGTCTCACCAACTGACTCTCTATCTCACTAACTAACATCTACCCATTACAATTATTCATATATATAGGTGGCCATGGCGGTCGCACCTTTACAACACTGTGGGCCTTTCCCAGCAGTAATCCCCAAAAACCCTAACCACGCACATGGCTAGGTGTACTGTAGGCGCCGCTTGCAGTCATGTCGCCACTTCCTGCAGGCTCCATGAATTCCGGCGCAGCTTACAGGTATGGATGCCTCTTCCTTCGCCTTCAATGCTTTGGTCCGTTGCTCTTCCTTGATCCGAGCAACCATAACTTCTGTACTTAGCTTTAAATGAGGGTAGCTGAGCCCTCTACTCCATTGCTTCATTGATTATGGTAGCTGAGCTTTCCACTCTGCTACCTTCATTCCCTTCTGACGTGCGCGCGAGCTCCGCGATTTCCAGTCCGTGATCCGCGCTGAGCTCCTCCATCTGGCACCGTACTGCACACCGTCTTCTTCTGTCCCCAAAATTGGCGCTTATTCAAAACTTAGCATTCTTCCATACTTGTGCTTTTTCCTCAAAATTCGCAGCTTTTACCATAGCTGCGGCCTTGGCTCCAACAGGCCCCTAACACTTACTTGTGGCTCGCCCTCGAGCCACTCGCACTAGCGTGTGGTCGCTTTACTTGCGCATCTGCTTTTGCTTGGGTCTGCGCGAATGTTTTCTTCCACTGCGCAATAGCGTGGTCCAATTCATCGACACATTCCACAGCAGTATGCACCGTTTCTGCAGTGGCTTCTTCTTTAGTGATGGCATCAATCACCTCTTGAGATTCAGCAATCTCTTTGATTTTTGCCTCGACTTGACCAACGATATCAGCATACTCATCCATAAATGGCTGAATGCTGTTGGTGAGCTTCTCATCTTCAGTTCTGAGCTTGTGCAGTTGCTGTTGCATTCTGCGCACTTCACTCATTTTCTTCATTTTTGGTAAGCCTGTTAAGGCCTTAGCTTCTTCAGTCAGAACAGTTAGGGACTGTTCTGCGGCTTGCACCTGTTCCAAAAGACCAACTTTAAAAGGGAGCTTCTCAAGCTCCGTCCAAGCTTCCATAGCTTGGCTCATCAGGTTCTCGGATTCCTGTATTCTGTCTTTCATCTGTGTGGAAGCTCTGCTCAGCGCTTCAAATTGTTCCTGCGCATCACTGCGCGGCAACACGGGCTTCTAGCTCCACGATTTGGGTTCTATGGCCCTCTGCCATAGCAATTATTTCATGTTCCAGGGTTTTCACCCTTCCTCCAATAATTTGAACTTTCTCAACCAGAGGGAGGTCTGGTTGAATCTCGCAAGCAGGCAACTCCTGGGCAATCTCATCCACTGCGTTTCTGATGCCGATGTCTTGCGCCTGATAAAGTGCGAGTTTCTCGGAGATATTCCTATGGCTTGCCTTCAGCTCTATCTCCTGTGATTGCAGTCGTTGATTTTCGTGGAATGTAGAGAGCTCTCTAGCCCTCAACTCAAGAGAAACTTTCTCGTGCACTAGCTGTAGAGTCTCTATAGGAATTAGAGAGAAATTTATTTTAATGGGCCCAACGGCGCTTACCTGTAGTGCAGCTAGAGGATCCGGAAGTGTCATGCTCGTAGGCGGAATATGCACGACAGTATGCCTTTCTATGAGTTCTTCAACTCGCTCGGTACTTGGAATTTCTTGTGGCGCCTGCGAAGTAGATGCTGGCGCATGAGTCTGCGCAATCCTTCCTACGAGACCTTTTATTTCCACAAATTGCAGGTCTAGAGCACTTCTGATGTGAGCGTGCGTGTTCCGCAGCTCGCGAAATTGCTCTTTCAGATACTGGTCGATCCCCGAGGGAATGGCCTCAGAGGGATGCGACACCTTTTGTTTCTTGGTCGCCGGCTCTGTCGAGCCTTCATCACTTCTTTGCTCAGGGGCTTCCTTGCCCTTATCTTTCTTGTGCGCAGCGGCGGGTGGCATCGCGGATGCGATGTCGGCGGCTTCTCTCCATTCGTCTGACCAAGACTTGATAGTTTCTTCGACATCTTTGGTGGTCATCCTGTAAAGGCCTACGGCCCATTTCTCTTCAATGCCGCAGGGACGGAGGTAAAGTTGATGTAAGTCGGCAATAAAGGCCAACTTTCCTTCATATAGCGTCGCTGTCTCCTCACTCAGCCTTGGCATTTCCTGAATGGTATCTCTGAGGAGATAGTAGTATTCACAAAATACAGCGCGGTTCATCTTGCGCTTCGCGGGATTAGGAGATTCCCAAAGGTTTACATAGCGAATTCCGGCAGGTTCTCCTGCGCGGCGCGGAAGGAACTGAGTGTTCGGGGGCTCCTTCCACCCGATGAGAGCACATAAAATTAAAAGCCAAGAAAAATGGAACGACTGACCGGGATTATCTTGGACGTTCCGACAGTCTTCCAAAAAAGAATTGAGGAGGAAGAGGCACCAGTTGTACTGCTCTCCCTCCGCAGCTGCGATGGCAAGTTCCACGACAGCTCCAGTAACTTCCTTCGGTCTGCACTTCGTGAGAAGTCTGCCCGCGAGCAAACTTCCTGTAAATCTGAGTGCTTCGTCTTCTACTATTGTGAGGTCATAAGCCCGACCTCCTCTTGTAAGGTTGTATTTCTGGACCAGCTTTGCAGCCAGTTTTCTATCCTTCTCCTTTCCCATAAAATGGATATTGGGATCCTTACCAACCTTAGACAGGCCAGTAATGCGATGAATCAAATCGACATTTAAATCGATTGGCCTCCCGAGCCAAAGGTAACCTCCATGAGCGCAAGATAGCAGTGTTTTAATAACTGCGTTCACTTCATTACTATGCCCAAAATGCGGTAGCTTTAACAGGTTCAGGAGTCCAAGGCGCTCCAGATTTGCTGCAAATCCCTTCAGGATGAATTCGTCAACCTTTCTGGTGGGATTATGCACTACCGTCAAATATCGGTCTAGCTGGAACTGAGGATATGTTTTATAGTCTCCCAGGTTGAAATCAGAGAACTTGACCAGTGGAAGGTGTCCGAGCAAGGACCCTTCTATTCGCACGCCAACCGGTAGTGGAGGTACCGGAAGTGGATACTTTGCATTCTTCGGAATATGCACCTCTGGTGCATCGTCTGGTCGCGGCGGAATATAATTCACCATAGTGGCCAACGGCTCTGGAACGGGCTCTTCTGGCTGTGGCTGAGATGCTCGTGTGGCCGGAGATTGTCTGGGATCCTGATAACCAGGGTGTACATAAGTCGAAGCAGTCACGGGGGTAGTCATGCCGAAATCTAGGCCTCGGCGCAGGAATTGACGAACGACTTCTTCAGTCGACAGGTTCTCCGTCGTGAACGGGTATAGGTAACAAGAACTAGGATAGAAACAACGGACCAGCGTGGGATATGAGCACTGAAAACAAAGGAAGCACTCTGCACGACTCGGCTCTGAAAACAATGGCTTAGATTCACACAAGACTATGCAGCTCGAGAAAAGTAACCCGAAATTATACAAGTGTTGGGTATTTATAGCTAAGGTGAGAGTAAATATGGGCAAGTGGGGCTACTAGCTGTAGGCGGCTATGCATGAGTTGACAACCCTTCTATTCCCTTCGCCTCTGTGGTGCATTTACTGTGATGGACGGGCTCTGACAGGCTTCCGGGAGAAGCTAAAACTTTCCGTCACATGGTTTAAATGCAAATCTTACGGAGATCAAGCCGAATCTGTCAGAGCGGCTACACTTAAATGGCGGGTTTATCCTTCATTTATTCAGACGCGGCTACATAACTGCTGTAATTAAAAAAATTTCGGCGGGTCACTTCAACTTAGGAAACTGTGCCTATAGGGGTCCACAACAAGAATTCTTCAAGCGGCAAATTGACACCGGGAACTTCGCAAGAGCGACAGTTCAATGATTCGGGAAAAACCTCGCAAGAGCGCAAATATGAGCTCGCTCAATCCAAAATTGTTACTCGGTATGCGTGGATGTTTCAGGGAACTGCGCGGGAAGCCGGAGACTGAGTGTCTCGCAACTTCCGTGTAGATTGATAATGCGATGCCTCTTTCAACTACACTGGACATCTGCATTTCTTTGAGCAGCTATTTAAGTCGACAGGGCGGAGTGGCCGTCGTGGTAAAGCTTAAGCCAACTCCCGTTGATCATGGTAGGTAGAAATTCTCCATTCAGCTTCGCAAGCTGAACTGCTCCTCCTTCTGTTATCTTCGTCACCTGAAAAGGGCCTAACCAGTGTACACGAAACTTGCCTGGAAACTTGATGAATTTACTATCATAGAGGAGTACCAAGTCTCGTTCCTGAAAGACTTTATTCTTAATATGCCTGTCATGCCAAGCTTTCTGTCTTTCCTTCTGTACCTGTTGATGGAATCCGGCTAAGAGTCTGTCTTCTTCTAAGGCAAGCAGTTGTGAGAGTCTTGCGCTTATAGTATCAGGATCTGTCATTTCTGTAATTTGCACAATTCTGAGACTGGGAATAATGTATTCCATAGGCATAACTTCTTCCTGTCCATACACCAAACTGAAAGGTGTGTGGCCTGTTAGTTTCTTGCAGGTGGTTCTGTAAGCCCATAATACAGCTGTGACTCTAAGGTCCCAATCATCTCTTTGTTGGTTACAGATCTTCGTCAGGGCATTCTCAAGAATTTTATTGAATGCCTCCACCGTATCATTAGCTTGAGGATGGTAGGGTGTACTCTTATGGTGACTAATTTGGAATTCTTCAGTAAGGGCTTCTATAGTCTCATTGAGGAAATGTGTACCCTGATCACTCATTAGAATCAGTGGACATCCGAATCTAGTGATAATATTCTCAAAAATGAACTGCGCGGCCGTAGCAGCGTCGCAGTTCTTTACTGGCTTAGCCTCAGCCCATCTGGTGAGGTATTCAGTAGCTGTGATGATGTATCTTGCGCCAGTTCTCTTTCCTGGTGGGTTGATAGGACCTACAAAATCAATGGCCCATTTATCAAAAGCGCGCAGTGTTATCTGAGGTCTTAGCGGCATTTCATATCTTCTTGAAGGTTTTCCTGTTCGCTGGCACACATCGCAAGATTTGCAGAATTCCTTAGTATCCTTATGCAATGTCGGCCACCAAAGACCTGCAGCTAAGATCTTCTGAGCAGTCGGCTTTCCTGCGAAATGGCCTCCTGCGATGCCTGAGTGCGCTTCTGCGATGATAGAGTTCTTTTCATGCGGTAGGATACATCTGCGCAAGACTTCATCGGGGCCCAACTTATAAAGCTAGCCTTCTATCAAAGTGAAGTCTGCGGCTTTGACGACAAGTTGTTTCTTCTGCTGGACTGTAAACTCAACTGGCGCTTGTCCGGTGGTAAGAAACTCAAGGATATCAGAATAATATTCATCCGCTGCTTGAATAGAGAACAACTGCGCGTCAGGAAGATTGTCCTCCATATTTGTAGGTTCTTCTCCTGACTCTATCCTAGATAAGTGGTCAGGTCCTACATTCAATCTACCTGGCTTTACAATAACCTGAAAATCATATTCTTGAAAGAGCAGTAGCCATCTGCAAATTCTTCCCCCTAACACTGGCTTATTGACCAAGTATTTCAAAGCAGAATGGTCAGTATACATTTTAAAATGTGCGCCCAGTAAGTAGTGTCTGAACTTCTGTAGGGCGTACAGCATAGCTAGTCCTTCTCTCTCTGTAGTAGTGTAGTTTTTCTCGGCCGTGGACAACTTTCGGCTAGAGTAAGCAATGGGGTGATCGATACTTCCTTTTCCTGGTTGTGTAAGTACGATCCCCAATGCTATGGAAGAAGCATCGACATGAACATGAAAGGGTTTATTCCAGTCTGGGAAAACTAGAATTGGCGCAGTGATCATCTTGTCTTTAAGTGTGTCCAAGCTTTGTTGGCATTCTTCTGTCCATTGGAATTTCGAATCCTTTTTCAGCAGTCTTTCCATAGGTGCTGTGATCTTTGCATAACCTTTGATAAATTTTCTGTAGTATCCAGTATGTCCCAATGTAGTGCGCAATTGCTTGACTGAGTTGGGCGCCGGTAAATTAGCAATGATGGCAACCTTCGCAGGATCCATCAGGAGTCCTTGTCTGCATACAATATGACCCAACAAAATACCAAAAGGAGCACAGAAGATACATTTTTTCAAGTTAAGGGAAATCTGGTGCTGTCTACATTTTTCTAACATCATTCGCAGGTTCGCTATATGGTTCTTTAATAAGCCAAATACAGTCCAGTCATCAAAATAGACTTCTAAGAACTTATGGATAAATTCTTTAAAAACAGCAACAACGACTCTAGAGAAGATAGCAGGAGCGTTTTTAAGACCAAAGGGCATTACCGTGTACTGGAATGAGCCCCATTCAGTCGCAAAAGTAGTCTTATGGCGGTCGTCTAGATGAATTCCGATCTGATGGTATCCCGAAAATCCATCAGTGAAGGAGTAAGCCTCTTGTCCTCCAACATTATCAAGCACTTCATCTGTAAAGGGCGTAGGAAATGGATCATGCGCTGATGCGTCATTGAGTTTGCGCAGGTCCACGCAAATTCTTATTTCACCTTTTGTCTTCTTCTCTTGCACAACCATAGGACTAATCCAATTGCTTTCTTCTACTGGCTCAATAATACCTGCTGTGAGCATCTTGTCAATTTCTTCTTTGACTTTTTCTTTATAGCGCGGGTTCAACCTGTATGGGCGCTGCTTTACTGGATTGGCATCTGGTTTCAGAGGTATGCGCATCACTCCTAAGTCTCCTAGGATGCCTTTCATTTCTGTGAATTTGGTAGGAAAGATATCCTGGTAGTCAAGTAATAAATATGAAATATGCGCAACAGTTTCATCATCCCAATAGTCTCCTATAGAAGCAAACTTGGGTTCGGCTTCTGTACCAATGTTAACCTTTTTAGGCTTGATGTGTTCTGTAATGGCAGGGCTATCAAGCTGAGGACCTTCAACATTGCGCGTCCCTTCAGATTCTGGAATATTGATGTTGCGAGGATCATCCTCCTCTTCTCTAGTGGTGAAATTATAGCATTCGAGGGCATGTTCTATCTGAACAGCCCAATCCGGCTGGGAATATTCTGGTAATAGACATGGTTCAAATACCTTCTTTTTAATACACTTCAGAGCTTGATCAATACTCGGATGCTCTGACTCAAAACTGAATGTAAGTTGAAAATTTTCTATCATTAGAGGCCAAGTAAGAGTGCCTCTGCGCAATTCTGTTTCAGTGTACCAGTTCCTTGGAACTGTGTCCAATGTGTGGATGAATAGGTGAACCCACTCATCGTCCGGAATATCTGACCATTGCTAAATGCATGCTTCGATGTGTGACCTGGGGTCACTCTGTCCCTCGTATTTGCGCGACACTTCTGCTGTAGTGTCCTGGAATCTGCGCAGTATCAGTCTGCGACAGTCTTGCCATGTGTGAATATTCGCTTTATGCGCACCCCACCATCTTGCTGGTGTAGCGCGCAGTGATACATCTAATGCCTGTATGCGCTGCTGTTCTGGAAGCTGTTGTTCATATGCCTGTATGAATTCACTTACGTTAGTTAGACCATCAAAAATTGGAGTGTCAGTCAATTCTGTGCTAATCCATCGAATGGATTTAGTCATCATGGCGCAACGTCTTGTAGAAACCTCACGTAAGCGATTCTGCCAGTTTTCCAATCCTGCATCTGAGTCTGATGTGCACAAACTATCGCATCGCCAGCTGATATGGCCATCTGCTGTGGGATTGACATAGTCACTCTGACTAGCAGTCATCTGATACAAACTTTCCATGTGGCGCACTTCTTCTTATGCCTGAATGGGTTCTATATACCTTGGTCCTTGAATAGGATCAAGCGGTGCAATGACCCTAATCTGGTCGTCCTCGAAGGTCATCTGTCTTTTCTTCAAGTTAATGACAGCTAAATTATCAAATGCCCAGTCTATACCTAAAAGTGCTGGGTAAGGTCTACTATCATCCAGGATTTTGATTACTTCAAAGTCTGCAGAACTTCTTACTCCCTCGATATCAATAGGTACATTGGGTAATCTGCCCAATGGAGAGACTCGTTGCTGGTTCGCGAGTCTTAGCTGGATGGGAGATCTTGTAAGTTGAGGACTTCCCATCTGTTCCCATGTCTGCATGGTGAGAACATTAACTTCTGAGCCCAAATCTAAAATGACTTCATCCATCTCAAATGCTCCAATCTGCGCTGTGAGCCTCATCTCTTTTCCAGTTCTAATGTGACTCCCAATCTGGTGAACAGCACGCTGCGGCGTGTTCGTCGAAGCAGATTGTTGACATTTATCCAATAGGTGTTGAAGTTCCATAGTTGCTTTTTCATTGCGCAACAACTTTAAGCAGTTCCTTAGAAAATTATGGACAGTACCTAGTGCATCTTCTTCATCGGGCCTTCCGAAGTAGTGGCCTGTTCTTGTACCAGGTTGTCTTGTCTTAGCACTTGCGATCTAATATCATTATGCGGATTTGTGACAGAACTTGAAGCTCTGGGATCTGAGAAATACTCTTGGGCTTGCTTGAATGCTTCTTTCTGCTTCTGCAGATTAAGTGGGGCTGGTTTAATATTAGCGCGACGCACCCATTGCGTCGCTCGCTTTCCAGTTCCCGACTCTGGCGCACCAGTGGTTGTTCCACTGCGCGTCACAATATTAACTGTACGGTCTGGTTCCATTTTTTCTGCTCCAATCAATTGAATATTCTGGTTGACCTGTGGCGTCTTTGCTTGCATTTTTGTCATCAGTTGGGGGCATTCTTCAATGATATGATCATAAGATTTACAATATCTGCAAAGGGTTGTAGGGTTTTGGCAATCTCTTGCAAAATGACCTTGTGCTCCACAATTATAACAAGTGATCTGGCCTCTTCCGCGGCCAAAGTTTGTTGTGCGTCCACGGCCTCTGTAATTTCTTGTTCGGCCGTCGCGAGTTTGGTCATACTGTGGACCTGCTACGGGTCCTTGTGCTTCTGACTGTACTCTATAAACATCATGTTTCCTTTCCATCATAAGGTCATATGCTCTGCAATTGTTTTCATCATGGCCTACTGATTTACAGAAATTACAATATAGGTTCTTTGGAGTTTGTACATATTTCTGAAGTAAGTGACATTCTTGAGGTCTATGACCTCTAGTTCTACAGATTTCACACCAAGGCCCCTGTGGCTGTGGTAAAGGATTAGGTGCTCCAGTTGCAATATACTCTATGAAAACAGGACAGTGGTCCTTTGAATGACCTTGTGCTTTACATTTTGTACACCATATGTCTTCCTTAACATCCTTGCCTTTCTTAATATCATGCACTTGCAGGGTTAAGTTTGCTAACTGGTTCTGCAACTGCGCAACATCGTTGCTTGTTCCAGCAATTGGTGAAGCTTCTAGTTTCATAGCCATCTCTAGAGCTTGTTCCTGAGTAGTGAGATTCTGTTGCATAAGGGGAAGTCTAATGTGTAGAAGCAGTGCAGCAATGAACCATTCCTTATGCTGTTGAGGTGCAAACTCAAAGCTTACTTGATCTATCAAGGCTTTGAACTTTTGGTCAAAGTCCCATACTGACTCTGTAGGTAACTGCTTGATGTATTTGAGCTCTGTTATACACTGTGATTCTGATTTAGGTTTCTTGAATTCTCTAATCATTGCATTTCTTACCTCAGCAAGCGTTCTATTCTGTGCTGCTGAGTATTTCATGAACCAAGTTAAGGCTCTGTCTCTTAGTGTGGTTGCTAACTGAACCAGTTTAATAGCATCATCATTAATTTGCTTAATTGTCCAAATGGCTTCACATAGGAACCAGTGTTGCTCAGGGTCTTCTATCCCTGTTCCTCTAAAAGTTGGTAGTTTCATGTCATCACCCATCTTTCTTGTGCTAGTTTGAGGTGTAGGTGCTGTAGCAGTTCTTCTGGACTGGGCGAACAAAGCTGGTACAGAGGTACTAGAAGTACCGTGTGGGCTACTAGAAGGTGTTACTGCGGGATTATACTGAGCTTTGTCTGGCTTTTGCGGTGTAAAAGGGTGGTAAGGGATATGAACACTCCCTTGTCTTTCTATGTGGCTTGCTCTAGGAACTTGACTGTCTTCTGGGCTTGACTCAAAAGAATGTTGGTCAAGGCCTACTTTATACCGTTTTCCACTACGAGTGCAACCAATAACTTCAGGGTCACTATCAGAGTCTACGGACATTACTTGTCTATGCTATTCATCTGAAGCTATACATAGTTTTGCTTTTTCATACAGAAGCATTTTAATCGATAAGTTCAAAGAATTCAGGAACTTACCTCTATGTGCTTGAAAGAAACTCCTCTCAGCTTCACTGAAACTATTTCTTGTATCCACTGCAAACTCAGTGATGAAACCTTCCAGCAGACTATTCAACCAAAAGTCTACTGCGCGGGACACAGAATTATCTACCCGCTTCAGAATGCTGACTAGCTCATGCGTCCAAGCAACTGGTCGATCAATATACACAGTGGGTCTAGTATCTGCTAACTTGGCTATCCAAGCATGTAACTCAAGTGCAAATGTGACAAAGAAAATTTCATGAAGGTCAGTATAGATATACTTCTGCAACTATTCTTCTGGCTGGAGTCTAGAGCTTTTATTTTCTTGTTCAGCGAACTCTTTAGCCTTTAAGTCGAACCACTCCTGAATTTCTGTAGTTGTAGGATTCCAGTAACACATTTGTTAGCTGAGCAACAGAACCATTTGTTGGCTGCAACAACAGTCTTCTTCGTCGCAAAAATAGCAAGTCTCACAGTAACAAGTCACAAGACAACGGAACCATTTGTTGGCTCCCTTCTTTCTCTGGATTTCGCCTCAATCTCGTGTGTCGCTGAAATAACAAGTCTCATTCACGCGGCAACGGAACCATTTGCTGGCTGCTTTTTGGACAGACCCGGGTTTTAATGAAGCGCAGAAACAAAACCCCTTGGCGCACTGGACCTCTTGGCAACGAGCTGCGCGGCAGCTCGAGGTCTCACCCGAAGTGGCTATGGGGGACTAAGGAATCAGGTTTCCTTAACCTAGGCGACACGGAGATTGCTCTTTCCTCCTTGACGATTCCTCTAAGGCGACGGTCTGACCCCTCTTCAGACTTATGAGCGCAACAGCTCTCAAGCTCCTGCTCAGCAGCCTAGCTGCGCGGTACTTTCCATCCTGCACTATGACCAATTACCCGCTGCGCGGATATTCTATGCGTCGTCTCGCGAGCGCGTCCGTCGCAGCAACAAGTTCTCCTATCGCTGCGGTGACGTTATCTACCGAGTCCTTCGACCCTTAACGATTATAGTCCTCAAGGAAGCTTCAAGAATTTACTCAATACACTCCTAAAGATAATGCAATATTTCTGTATTTACCGTTAGTAAGCTAAAATAGGTAATCATCTCTATCACAACATCATAATAGCGAGAAATATGAAGTCCACCTCCACGGGGAAAACCACGTCCACGGGAGTATCTTATATTAACCAGAAAATGATAGACTTATACAATATGCTGCGCACACAGCTGCAGCCTTAGATCTTTCCAGAAAACTCCACGCACACAGCTGGGAGCCCTTCTCTCGATCTATTCTCTTCCTCTCAGAGATTACAATAGTTCAGACGTCGCCTCGGACTGTCTGCACCTCAAGGATTAGCTTCACTGCTAACCCGCTTACTGACTAGTTAGCTATCTGTTTCACCAACTGACTCTCTATCTCATTAACTAACATCTACCCATTACAATTATTCATATATATAGGTGGCCATGGCGGTCGCACCTTTACAACACTGTGGGCCTTTCCCAGCAGTAATCCCCAAAAACCCTAACCACGCACATGGCTAGGTGTACTGTAGGCGCCGCTTGCAGTCATGTCGCCGCTTCCTGCAGGCTCCATGAATTCCGGCGCAGCTTACGGGTATGGATGCCTCGTCCTTTGCCTTCAATGCTTTGGTCCATTGCTCTTCCTTGATCCGAGCAACCATAACTTCTGTACTTAGCTTTAAATGAGGGTAGCTGAGCCCTCTACTCCATTGCTTCATTGATTATGGTAGCTAAGCTTTCCACTCTGCTACCTTCATTCCCTTCTGACGTGCGCGCGAGCTCCGCGATTTCCGGTCCGTGATCCGCGCTGAGCTCCTCCATCTGGCACCGTACTGCGCACCGTCTTCTTCTGTCCCCAAAATTGGCGCTTATTCAAAACTTAGCATTCTTCCATACTTGTGCTTTTTCCTCAAAATTCGCAGCTTTTACCATAGCTGCGGCCTTGGCTCCAACAGTTCCATTAGTTTCTCTTCCTCTTGTGGAGCTATCTTAGCAGCGAGCTATTGATACATTGCGCTCAGCTTCGCAACTGTATCCTTGCAATCTTCTTCAATGGCCTTGATGGTTTCCAACACATCCTCTGTTAAGTCATCTTGAGTTTTCCCTTATACCTCCTCCTGTGCGCCGCGGAGTTCTTGTAGTTTTACTTCTATCTTTTGTGTTAGATCATTGGCTTCCTCCTACAGGGGCTGTGATTTGTCTCCAACTTTAGCCTTTTGTTCCCGTAACACTACGAGTTGTTTCTTTAATTCTCTAGCTTTTGGAAATCTGTGGAGTCTGCCTTTTGGTGGAAAGGTCTTTATCTCCACGTTCAGTGTGTCTAATGCTGCTTCATTTTCCTTCAAAGTTGTCTGGACTTGCAATAGCTTGGGGTCCTCTTGCAACATAGTGAATACTCTCGTAGCTTCGTCCAGCAAGTCTTGAAATTTTGCTACTTCGCTGGCTATTCTTTCTGTGGCTGCTTTTACTTCCGCTGCTCTAAGCTATACCTAGTCTGGTAGCGTCTTTGGTTGATTCTCTACTTCCAAGGCAATGATCTTTTCCTGGTAATCAATCTCCATGTCTTTCATCTCAGCCTTAAGATCATTGACCACCGAGTCGATCTTAAGGATAGTATCTGCGGGCAAAATCACTGTATAACAGTTAATTTTCCGACCGACATTACAATGGCTAGTTTATTGGAGTGTTGCGTTGAACTGCACGGTAGGTCGTCACTACTCCGACGCAGTTACTTCGCTGTGTCGAGCTTCTTGGTTCTGAACTTTGCATCTTCTTTGCTTCATTGGATCTACGCAACTACTTTTTGAGCTTCAAACATTGCTCTTTTTTTTTAATCCGCGCAGCTTCACTTCTTAACTGGTGCTGCGTGGTACATATATCCTTTCTGTCAAAATTTGTGTATCAGCCCAAAATTGCGTACAGACTCTGCCTACTTCTAGTGCTCAATTTCAACTGTACTTGACACTTAGAAATTTTCTTCATTTCTGATCACTGAGGGTTCTACGAAGTAGAACTATCCTGATAGGGTTTTAGCCTACTTCCATTCACCAAACCTAGTAAGGTATCTCCAGCTAACATGGCTAACTAAACTGCGCCACCATTAGTAACATGCATAATAGTATATGGGCCAAGCCAATGCATCTTAAATTTTCCAGAAAATTTCATAAACTTGCTATCATACAGGAGGACTAGATCACCTACCTAAAAGGACTTGTTCTTGATATGGTGATCATGCCATGCTTTTTCTCTGTCTTTCTGCACTTACTGATGGAAGCCTATCATGAAGTGATCTTCCTCCAATCCAACCAAGTGTAGAAGCCTTTCTTCTATTGTATCTTAATCTTCCATGCCTGTAAATGCAGCTATTCTCAAGCTGGGTACAATATACTCCATAGGCATCACAACTTTCTGTCCATAGACCAATCTGAAAGGTGTATGGCCTGTCAATTTCTTACAAGTAGTCCTGTATGCCCATAACACATATGGAATGCACAGATCCCAGTCATCTCTGTTTACATTGCATACCTTTGTCAGCGCATTCTCCAATACCTTGTTGAAGGCTTCAACAGTTCCATTTGCTTGGGGATGATACGATGTACTCCTTTGATGATAAATGTGGAACTATTAAGTAAGGGCTTCAATAGTTCTATTCAAAATATGAGTCCCTTGATCACTCATCAAAATATTTGGGAATCCAAATCTAGTAAGGATGTTCTCGAAGATGAACTGGACGGTAGTAAATGCGCTATAGTTCTTCATTGGTTTAGCTTCTGCCCATCTGGTGAGATAATCCACCGCAGTGATAATATATATCACACCAGTCCTTTTTTTTGGTGGGTTAATTGGCCCCATGAAATCAATAGCCCATTTCTCAAATGCTTAAAGTGTCAACTACGGATTTAATGGCATTTAGTCTCTTCGAGACAGTATTCCTGTCCTCTGATATACATCACAACTCTGGTAATGTTCCTTTGCATCTTTGTGAATTGTAGGCCACCATAGCCCTGCTCACAATATCTTCTGCGCAGTGGGTCTTCCTGCATAGTGACCTCCCGATACACATGCATGTGCATCATCCAATATGAATGGCTTCTCATGCTCTAACACGCATCTGCGCAGCACTTCATCTAGTCCCAACTTATATAATTGACCTGCGATTATAGTCAAGTCTGCTGCTCTGACTACCAACTGCTTCTTCTGCTGCGTAGTGAACTCTGTGGGTGCCAATCCTGTAGTAAAAAAGTCTACAATGTCTTTATAGTAGTTGTCTACAATTTGAATAGCAAATAACTGCGCGTCAGGAAAATTATCTTCAAGATTGGTTGGTTCTTTGCCTGACTCAATCCTTGAGAGATGGTTAGGTCCTAAGTTCAATCTGCCCTGTTTTACCACAATGTAGCGTCCCCTCTTATCATCCCAATGCAGGGGAGAGAACAAGACCAAACATACGGGCTTCGTTCTACAATCTCAGCCCCATACATTACTAAAAAATGCATAGTACTTAAAAGCTTAATGTGTGCAGGTTCAAATTAACTAAGCATAGCAGAATTAACTCATATTTGCACACAAACAAATAGTAATGCATAACATATATATATCACAACAGAGGATGATTCAACATGTAGAGACTCAATCTTGTTCCAAAGCCATGCATAAATCCCATATTGAGATAATCATTTCATTCCATTAAACATGGACAATTAACATACTCCAGAACACAAAATGCATATAATTTATAACACAGAGAACACTTATCTTGAAGATGAAGCTGTCCAAAAAACTGGCTATGTGAGAGCAACATTCCACCCAACCATAGAACTCTGTCCAGCTTGTATTCTTTCAGCTGAGAGATCACCCCCGAGCTGGGTTGTGTATCCACTAAGGAGTAACTAGCTGGGCACACTCACAACCATGGTTTCACTTAATAGCTATGCTAAGGCAATACACAGTTGGGTTTATCAAGCATACAAGAAGATAGAGGAGGGTAATGCTAAGCCAGTGAGCTCAACCGCAGAGCTACAGGCATCTCAAATTAACTCAACAGTCAGGCACCCACATTACTTGCCACATCCAACACAAGGAAGGTCCCCTTCTTTGCTACACAGTCCCTTAGGAAACTCTTCCCTCCAGTGCTCTTTAGGATGGGCATAGAAAGGTCTAGCTTCTAGCTTCCTGAGATTCTAGCCTTCACTTGGTTTATCAAGCAAACCCAACCTTTGTTCAATTGTTCATAATTGAATTTCTCCCAATTCAGTCATTCAATAACTCAAATCCGTCACTGGTTTTCTAGGCTTCAAAAACTGGGTTTTCCTATGGATTTCGGGGTAGCTAATACTCTCAATTTTGCCCCAAGGTTCATATCTATGAATCCCCCATTGGATTTTACTGTCCAATACCAAATCTGGGTGTTTTTGGCACTTCAAAATGTGGGTTCTTGCAAGTTTACGATTTTTGGTTTTTCTCACTACTGGCAATTCATGGGTGATGAAAATTGATGCTGGGTGATCAACAATGGAATGGGAATGAGATTGGAAGGATTCCCAAGAGGTAGAGTGACTTGTGGGTCAAGCAAAAAAGAGCCCATACCCTGCCATACGAATTTCTGGGCCGTCCATGCTCCATTGAAGCCATGGACTGAACTCTTCAACAACTTCCTCACACAGAAATAAATGTCAGCAAGGAAAGTCAAAAGGGTTCACAAGATGACATTTGGCAGCATATGGTTCAATCCAACAACCCCCTCACCACTCCCTAGTGGATACACATGGCCCCTTCTCATTCATTGCTCCCATAGCTAGTTCTGGTATTTTATTGCAATATTAATATTTACATCAATTTACAATTTTCCATGGCTTAATAGCACATGGGTAACAAAATGTCAAATGCTTGTCCATTTTAAATAAAATCTGAACATACACTAGCGGGGCCTTGGCCTTGAGCTCCACGCTAGCAGAAACATACATCACATGTATACAATATTACATAAAAGTCAATTTAACATAAGGGTCAAAATAGGGTATTACATTCCCCTCCCCCTTAGAACAACATCGTCCTCGGTGTTCTCAAAACTAAACAAAAAAGGGAATGCCTCTCTGATGGCATCCTCCAGCTCCCATGTAGCCTCATCGGGGCTAAGGTGCTCCCAATTGACCTTTATCTTCCTGAAGGATCTGTTCCGGAGCAAAGTGACCTTCTTGTCTGTTAGGAACCCATGCCTTTACTTTGTTAGTATATTGTTGTTGGACGCATATGCTTTGTAAGTCATCCCGTAGTATTTGTTGATCCATAGTTTATATTAGCCCATAGTATTGATCCACAGTATTGGACGCATATGCTTTGTAAGTTGTCCCATAGTATTATATGTCCCATGGTTTTGACTCATAGTATTGGCGCCTAGACTTAGCCCATGGTTTGTATCAACACATAGTATTGACCCATGGTATTGGCGCCTAGACTTAGTATATAAGTGTGTGTTGAGGCCTATGAAGGCACCATGAAGTTAATTGTACTGAGCTTGCTCAAAGGAGTTGCCCCCTCGAAGTGGCCCGTGATCAATATAAAAGTGATTCTAAGTTCTATTATTTCTGATATCTTGTGTATTTGCATTAATTAATTATTGCAGGTTCTTCACATCTGGTATCAGAGCACTTTCTTGGGCTCGTTGGGTGGAATTTCTGCCAAATTTTTTTTTCGCATTTGTTGCATCTTCGGATTTAGGAATAATCCCTATCCGCTTAACTATGGCAAGTACTTGGGCATAAGTCTTAAAACTCATTGTGAGGATTACCACAGGAACCCCAAAGTAGTTGGCCCATTGAGAGGACCTGCCAACGAAAAGGGCAACGACCCCTACCTAATTGACTAGTTCCCACCTGTGAGGTAAACCAAGAGCTGTCGTTTGTGGCAAAGCAGTTATCAGTTTTACCTGAGCCGTGGAGTGAGGGGTACTGCCCTAATACACTAGCCGTCAGACAACATTGGTTTCCAAGTGAAACACTTGAACTGTCAGAAAGCTGCACATACCTGGGGTCCATATCTATTTTCAGTTGAACTGTTGCCGATCACTTCCGCTCCAGATCCAGCCGTTTCAGATCTATTCTGAAATTCGTTCCAGATATAGTTGTCATTTCAGATCCATCCGTTTTCGATCCCTTCCACGCCATTGCAGATCCATCTATTGCGGATCCCTTCTGCGCCGCTATTGTCGATCGAAAAAAAAATAAAAAAAAAATTCGGCCATATCTCCCTTGTTTCAACTCTGTTTTCCCTGAAACTTCACTGACATCCCTACAATCTCATTTTGCATATTTCATTCCTGAAGACCCTATCCCAAATTCCACTTCCCAAGACCAGAAATCCCACATTTGGCTATTTTTAGGGTTTGCCATAACTTCTTCAATTTTCACCCGATTGCATTCAAATTTTACCATAGAGTTCTCGCTTCTGAAATCCCCATTTTTTGCTTCCTTGTCCCTCAGAAAGTGTCAAAAACCTATTCAAACCCCAATTACCCCTCCAAGTTTTTGTCAAATCCAAATTTCCCCTTACTAAATAAGCTTATGTTTGTGTTTTTCTATCCATTCCTCCCCCCACCTACAAAAAAAAAAAAAAATACTGGTTATAGTTGTCACTCACACAGGAGCAAACACCATGGAGGAAGCACTTGTAGCCATCCAAACCAAACTCCAAGATCTGGATGAAAAATTTCTCAGCCTCCATCTTCAGCATTCAACCATGAACAATAACCGACAGCCAAAATCTTTTGCAGCCCCCAGGTTCTCTTCTTCCAGCAATTTTCGTGGGCCGAAGCTTGATTTTCCTCGCTTCAATGGTACTGATCCGACTGCATGGATATACCGAGTAAAACAATATTTCAGTCTACATAATACTTTTGATATTCAGAAAGTTCCACTTGCATCTTTTCATTTGGAACAGGAAGCCCTTCAATGGTACCATTGGTACATCAAAGCTCATCCCCGAGCCAAACTGGACAGATTTTTGCCAACTCCTTTTGCCACGATTTGGTCCTAGTGCTTTTGACGACTTCATAGGAGCACTCACTAAACTTCACCAAACTGGCATAGTGAGAGAGTATCAGATGGAATTTGAGAAACTAGCCAATCACAAAGAAGGATTGTCTGATGAATTCTACAGGATTTGTTTTATGAGTGGTCTCAAGGATGAAATCCGCTCAGAGGTCAAAATGTTTTGTCCCAACACAATGATGGAAGTCCTAGGGTTGGCTAAGTTGGCCGAGGACAAGATCACAGCTCAACAACGCTCCAAACCCACCTTTGTTCCCTTCAGAAATATGGGTTCCCAATGACCTCGCATCACGCCTGCTCCTCAACCAACTCCTATCAAGCAATTATCTGAAACAGAGATGAAGGCACGTCAAGAAAAAGGGCTTTGTTATAATTGTGATGAGAAATTCACTCGGAGACATAGATGTGTTCCAGAAAAACTCTATTTCTTGGATGTGGAATCTCCACCTACCTCAGAACTTGATGAAGAAGCTCCAGATATAGTAGATGATCAGGTCGACATTCAACACTCGCCTGTTGACACCCCATCTCAGGATGACCCACCCGAGATCTCTCTCCATGCTGTAACCAGCGTCACCACCCCACAAACAATGCGAGTCAGGGGATACTTCAAGAAGCTCCCTCTTACCATACTCATTGATTCTGGTAGCACTCATAACTTTATTGATCCTCGGATTGCCAAACAGGCTGATTGTTTTGTCCATCCTTGCTCCAACTTTGAAGTCATGGTTGCTAATGGGGGCACCTTACCTTGCAAGGGGAAGTGTCACAATGTGCGTATCTCTATGGAAGATTATAACCTGCGCTTTCACATGTTTTTCATGTCCTTAGGTGGATGTGATGTGGTTTTGGGCGTTCAATGGTTACGCACACTTGGCCCCATCTTATGGGATTTTGCTGAACTTTGGATGCAGTTTTCAGTCAATGGGTCACAACACAAATTTATGGGATTACAACCAGTGTCTCTCTGCATCATCAGTTCACATCGCCTAGAAAAAAATACTTAAGAAGAATTCACATGGTGTCATCGCTTAGCTCCATTCCATTCAGATGCACCCATCAACAGTCTCCACTACTTCCTTGGATAGATATGCAGGTGTCTTTGTTGAACCAATGAGCTTGTTTCCTTCAAGAGACCTTTCCGGTAAGAATTTAGCCGCATCTACCTCTTAGTAGGAAATGATGACTATTTTGCATACAGTCCAAAAGTGGCAGCCATCCCTATTGGGGAATTATTTTCGCATCAAGACTGATCTCCTGAGTCTGGAAAATTTCGTGGAACAATGGGTCTCCTCCCCAACACACCTGAAATGGGTTATCCAACTCATGGGTTATGACTATGCGACCACTTACCAGAAGGGTAAGGACAATATGGTGTAAGATGCTCCTCCTCACACATTTGATGACCCAGTTTCTCTTACAGCTATTTCTCTGCTTGTTCCAAATTGGTTGCAATCTGTTCAACGGGGCTATCTCTTCTATGAACTCCATGCTTCTTCATTAGTAGGGCACTCTGGGTTCCTAAAAATGTATGACCAGGAACAATGTAACTTCTTTTGGCAGGGACTCAAAAGGACAATTCAATGGATGGTGGTTGACTGTGATACTTTCCAGGTCAACAAGGGTGAAACGAACCTCCTTTCAGGACTGCTCGAACCCTTACCCATCCCTCCACAGATTTGGACAACTATTTCTATGGATTTCCTAGAAGCGCTCAAGTGGTATAGTACCACATCTCAAAGGACACCATATGAAGAAGTATTTGTACATGTACCACCAGTTCTTCTTTCATACACCTTCAGCAGCTCCCCAGTTCAGGCAATTGACTCAATTCTTCGAAACCGTGATCAACTTCTTCTCATTCTGCAGGACAATTTTCACATGGCAAGAATTCAATTGAAACAAGAAGTTGATCAGCACCGTTCTGAGCGCACTTTTCACATCACTAATATGGTTCTTCTTCGTCTATAGCCTTCCATGCAATCCTCCCTGAAACTCCAAAGGCGTCAGTGGCTCGGAATGAAACTCGAGGAAGCTACAGGGGACCCACTCCTTCAGATTCTGCATCAATTTCCACATCTAAAGCTTTGAGGACAAAGCTTTTTCTAAGGGAGAGGGGATGTTAGGAACCCATGTCTTTACTTTGTTAGTATATTGTTGTTGGATGCATATGCTTTGTAAGTCATCCCGTAGCATTTGTTGATCCATAGTTTATATTAGCCCATAGTATTGGACACATATGCTTTGTAAGTCGTCCCATAGTATTATATGTCCCATGGTTTTGACTCATAGTATTGGTGCCTATACTTAGCCCATGGTTTGTATTGACACAGAATATTGACCCATGGTATTGGCGCCTAGACTTAGTATATAAGTGTGTGTTGAGGCCTATGAAGGCACAGTGAATTTAATTGTACCGAGCTTGCTCAAAGGAGGTTGCCCCCGCGAAGTGGCCCGTGATCAATATAAAAGTGATTCTAAGTTCTATTATTTATGATATCTCATGTATTTGCATTAATTAATTATTGCAGGTTCTTCACATTGTCGAGGATGCGCATAGGTTCTACTTGGAAATATCCCTCGGGTTCCACCTGTATCACATTCCAATCAATCATATGATTAGGATCATGTACATACTTCTTAAGCAAAGATACATGGAAAACATTATGAGCTCTTATGTTAGCAAGCAATGCAATTCTATATGCAACTGGCCCTATCCTATCAAGGACTTCAAATGGCCCACAATATCTTGGTGACAACTTGGCACAACTCCCCAACTTCAGGGAACTCTTCCTTGGTTTCACTCTTAAATAAACATGATCCCCAATCTGAAATTCCTTATGCACACTTTTCAAATCTGCATAACTCTTTTGCCTATCCTGAGCTGCCTTTAAATTCTGCTTGATCTTAACAATTTCCTGTTCCATTTTCTTGATCATTTATGGTCTAAGTAATACCATGTTCACCGGACTGTCCCAACTCACAGGAGTCCTGCATTCTTTGCTATACAATGCCTCAAATGGACTCATACCCAATGATGTATGATGTCCATTATTGTATGCAAATTCTACCAAACGTAGGTAATCTTCCCACTTGGATGGTTTATCCATCACATACATTCTCAGCATGTCTTCAAGATCCCGATTCACCCCCTCAGTATGACCATCTATTTGAGGATGATAAGCTGTACTGAAATTCAATTTAGTTCCCAATTCCTAAAACAATCCCTTCCAAAAATTGGAAGTAAACTTTGTATCACGATCAGAAACTATTACCTTGGGCAATCCATGCAATCTGAATATCTCTCTCATGAATATGTTTGCAATGTCATTAGTCTTGTGAGTGGACTTGACTGGAATAAAGTGAGCTACCTTTGATAGCTTGTCTACCAAAACCATGATTGAATCATGCTTCTTCACTGTCATGGGCAGACCTATTATAAAATCCATAGAGATCACTTCCCACTTCCATTCCGGAATGGGTAAGGGCTGCAACAACCCTGCTGGATGTTGGTGCTCTGCCTTGACTTGTTGTCACTTCTTACACCTAGCAATGTAATCAGCTATGTCCTTCATACCATGCCAAAAGTATTGTTTTATTGCTGCTATTATAGTTTTCTGATATCTTGAGTGTCCTGAATATGGAATTTGATGTATTTCATCTATCACTAACTTCTTCAAATCTACATTTTTTGGAATGTACAGTCTGGTATCATGATAAATGAGAACACCATCCTCACCCAGCTGATATCTTGCACATCCTTCACCTACATTACCCTGCTGTAATTTCTCTTTAATTTGAAGGCAAGTCTCATCACCATTTTGGGCTTCAACAACTCTTGTCTTCAAGTCTGATTTACACATACTTACTGCTGCAACATGAAATTTTCTACTAAGAGCATCTGCAACCTTATTCTCTTTCCCTTTTACATGCTTAATTTCAAAATCAAATTCACAAAGGAACTCCATCCACCTAGCTTGCATAGCATTCAAGTTTGGCTGATCAAACAAATACTTCAAACTCATGTGGTCCGTCCTAAGCTCGAATCTTCTTCCCATCAAATAATGTCTCCATATCTTGAAAGCGTCCACTATGGCTGCTAATTCTAAATCATGTGTGGCATAATTATTTTCATGCTCTTTTAATTTCCTTGACTCATAGAAAACCACAGTTCCTTCTTGCATGAGAACTCCACCTAGACCCTCAATGCAAGCATCTGTGCACACTACAAAATATTTCTTTGGATTTGTTATCTTCCAAACATGAGCGTTGGTAAGTAGCTCCTTTAACTGCTGAAAATTTTTCTCACATTTTTCAGACCATACAAACTTGATGTTCTTTCTTTGCAATGAAGTGATCGAATGAGCTATCCTGGAGAAACCTTCAATAAACCTTCTATAGTAACCGACAAGACCCATGAAAGATCTAACATCTGAAACATTCTTTGGAGTTGACCAATCCATGATGGAATTAATCTTCTCCGGATCCACTGCAATTCCTTCTTTAGAAATGACATGACCCAAATATTGAATTCTCTTTTGGTAAAACTCACAATTGCTTAACTTGGCATACAACTGATGTTCTCTAAGGACTTGTAACAACATCCTTAGATGTTCCTCATGCTCTTCTTCATTCCTTGAATAGACAAAAATTTCATCCAAGAACACAATCACAAACTTGTCCAAATATTTGCTGAGCACACTATTCATGAGACACATGAATGTGGCAAGTGCGTTGGTAAGACCAAATGGCACCACAGTGAACTCATAATGACCATATCTAGTTCTGAAAGCTATCTTGTGAATGTCTTCCTCTTTAATTCTCACTTGATGATAGTCAGACCTCAAGTCAATCTTTGAAAACAATTTAGCTTCCTTCATTTGATTAAACAAATCATCAATTCTTGGAAATGGATACTTGTTCTTGACTGTCATTTTATTTAACTGCCTGTAATCAATGCACAGCCTTATAGTCCCATCTTTCTTCTTAACAAATAACATCGGTGCTCCCCAAGGAGACACACTAGGCCTGATATATCAATTTTCCATTAATTCTTGTAGCTGCATCTTCAACTCCACCAATTCCGGTGTACTCATTCTATAAGGAGCTTTGGAATTCGGCGCTGCCCCTGGAACAAAATCGATGGTAAAATCAATATCTCTCTTTGGTGGTAGCCTTGGTACTTCATCCGGAAACACATCTTGGAACTCTTGCAATATCCTGAAGTCTTCTATCCTTGGACCTTTCTCCTCTGACAAATCTGACATATGAACTGCATATAATTGGCAACCATGCTTGTAAAAAAATTTCAACTGTAGGGATGAAATTTGCCTTACTGAAACTTGCTTGGAAATTCCTCTTACCAATGTTGGCCTTCCCTTTTCATCAATGCACTCAAGTTCTTTCTCATAACAGTCCAACTTGGATTTATGTTTTTCCAACCAATCCATGCCAATCAAGGCATCATAAGATCTTAAAGGTAGCACATTTAAATCTGCATGTGTGTGGAGTCCATTCAATTCTATGGGGCACTCCGCCACTACTTCACTTACTTTACTCTTGGTCCCTATGGCTAATTGAACTAACCAAGACTTATTGTGCTTCACCTTTCTAAGAGAACAAACTTCAACCACCTTTGGAGAAACATAACTATGAGTAGATCCTGGATCAATCAAAACAGAAATAAATTGCGTAGCAATCTTACCTTCAACTTCCACCACTGATTATTGATGGTATGCTTGATGATTATCCAACGCTGCATAAATCCGAGGTGTTGCCCTTGCCATGTCCTCCATTGTAGCTACTCCCTTTAAGTTATGCAACTTTCGGGGATTATCCTTTCGATGTGGGCAGTCTTTCATCATGTGGTTTTCTCCACATCCCCAACACTGAAGTGGTCCCTTTGATGCTTTGTCTACTACTACTGCTGGCTTGAATCCACTCCTTTCTTGCTGCCCCTATGGAAAGGTTCTAGGCTGACCTCTTAATGGTGGCTTGAAGCCACTCTTCTTTTGATCGAACCTCCCTCTTTGCTTCCCTTTCCATGCTGGGTTAACCTTTGTTTTTCCTTTGTTCTGCTCATAGCAATGCATTGCCATTCTAATGGCTTCATCAAGACTTGGTGGATTAACAAATTCAATATTATCTCTGAAACTTTGAGGTAGACTCCCAAGAAAGCATTGGATTTTTACTCTCTCATCCTTGATATAGTCAACATACCTCAATAATTCCAAAAATTTGTGGATATGCTCTTCCATATATTTTTGTCCCAACCGAAGTTCATTAAACTCTTTTCTCTTACTGTCATAATACCTAGCAGAAGGTATTTCTCCCTGAAGTACTTCTTAAATCTCTCCCAACTGATCTTCCTCTCACTGATTCCTTTCACTTGCAAGAGATTGTCCCACCAAATTGAAGCTATGCCATTTAGATTGTAAATGACAATTCTGGCCTTTTAATTTCCTGAGTAGTCCTTAATTCTGAAATATTTCTTCATTCCAAGAAGCCATGCCTCTACCTCTTGGACAGCCTTGTCTTCTCCATCAAATGTGGGAGGCCTTGCCTTCCTGAATTCACCCTGTGGGATTCCCTTGAATTTCTTCCTTCCATCCAATCTTCTAGAAGTATTCCTTGGACTTCTCCTAGAACCTTTGGAGTTACACGACCTGCTGGAAGAAGATCTTGATGAATATGTTCTATGATTCTTGCTCACAGAACTCTTCCTCGGGCTTGGAGTCCTCTTCTTTGAACGACCTCTAGAGCGACTCGCTACCTCTCTTCCTTCCTCACCTGCATTGCTTGGATTGGAACCAAGGTTTATCCATTACTGCATATCAGTGAGGCTTTGTAAGATAGCAGCACTGAGTTGGTGTTGTTCTTCCTGAGCCTTCATTAATCTTTCATTGAAGCTCACCATGGTTTCAACCAAATTCTGAGGAGTCATATGCTCCCTTCTCCCATTGGATTCAGTCTGAATATTCTCTTCATGCACATTTTCTCTTAGGACGTCTTCTTCACGCTCATAAGGATATTGAGCATCATTTATGGTCACCATTTTTCTTGTATGCTACTTCTGCTATAGTTATTAATTAATTTTTTTTTGAGCTGGAAGCACTGTGCATTGTGAAAATATTTGTTAGACATCATAAGAATACATATAGACATATACACAATCAATATTTAACATAATAAAACTCATGGATTAATTCACACAGTTTCTATGCATTCATTTCTCTTGCCCATTCAAGCAATTCTGGAAATTGCCGATACTGTCAACAATATGTAAAAAACAGTCACTAGCACTTTTCAGTTCTAATTATCTATGGGGTGTGATAACTTCGTTCAAATTTTTGGTCATACACCATTATTCCTTGCTGGACAAGATTTCCAATGACTATCCCCGTGCTCCATTCCGACATCGGGTGTGGAAATTGCGTTATTTAAAAAATGACAACTTTCACCCCAATTCTGCATACTTTTACACAGTTATATTTTGGTCCCGAATGCCAACTTCAGCCACCTGTGGAAGAAGATCTGTGAAGAATCACAAAAAATTTTCTACTAGGAGAAGTTAACCCATATAACAAGGAACGCTTAGCATCTTGCAGATATCTGTTCCGATGCACCATTCATCTTCTATGAATTTCTGGATTTTACTACTTCTCACTTTTCACATTTTCCCAAAATTCCAAATTTTGGGCAAAAAATGGGCAATTCCCAAACGGTGCATTTCTGGAAAAACTTTGTCTTATGGAATATGTATAGTTGACTGAGAATATGAAATACTAAGTTCTGTAATTTTCTTGATTCCGAATTACAGGGTCACTTTCAACCACTGCAAGCTTTTCAAAATTCCCAAAACGTGGCCCGGAATAGTGCTTTTCGGCCTTCTTGAACACCTCGACTCCACATCCTTTGGAGTTTGGCTCCAAAACTCCAAACATAACACCGTGCCTGCTCCATGACTGCTCCACATCAATTTTGGCTCAATCCGACCTCCCATCAAGCGTCGGGATACTGATTTGTGCAAACCATTAATCTCAAATTTATGCCAAATGAGAGCATAACGGGATCGAGATGTTCACTGGTTCATTCAGGGTCTTCGTCAATGGCCTCAGAATGCCATTGACCTCATTGAATTCTGATCTCGCATGATCCTGGTATCCAAAATTCAAATTTCGGGCTATATATATATATATATATATTTTTTGAAGCTGAAATCCGAAAGCCGAAGCGGAAAGCTGAAAGTCGAAAACCAGAAACCGAAACCAGAAGCCGAAACTAGAAGCCAAA
Organism: Larix kaempferi; assembly: GCA_027924585.1. Taxonomy (NCBI): domain Eukaryota; kingdom Viridiplantae; phylum Streptophyta; class Pinopsida; order Pinales; family Pinaceae; genus Larix; species Larix kaempferi. The sequence continues at coordinate 5,204,138 of BSBM01000104.1, forward strand.
AGACGGAGCCAAAATCCGGAAGCCAAAAGCCAGAAGCCAAAAGCCGAAAATCGGAAGCTGAAAGCCGAAGCCGAAAGCCGAAAGCCGAAAACCGGAAGCCGAAACCAAAAGCCGAAAGATGGAAGCCGAAAGATGGAAGCCGAAAGCCGAAAGATGACGGGTTCGGGATTTCAGAAATCCATTCCGCAAAATGGCACTCCCGAAAGCCGAAAGCCAAAAGCCAAAACCCGGGAAACACCCATGTTTCCTGTAACTTTCGGGGTTCCTATCTCCTTCATCCCTTGGCCAAATAAGGCAAGTCTCGTATCGTTGGAAAGCTCTTGGAGAGATATATGCACCTGTGTGATCCTCTTCCACATTTGAGAAATATGATCCTGTCTTTTTCCCCAATTAAAATGACTCCCCCAACTTCCCAATACTGTCTTAAAATGTCCTATTACATGCCTGCAACCTCAGAGTCTGGTCCAAGCAGCCCCAGTGCTGTAAGCTGGGCTCTGATACCACTCTGTAGCGTCCTCTCCCATCATACCAATGCAGGGGATAGAACAAGACCAAACATACGGGCTTCGTTCTACAATCTCAGCCCCATACGTTACTAAAAAATGCATAGTAATTAAAAGCTTAATGTGTGCAGGTTCAAATTAACTAAGCACAGTGGAATTAACTCATATTTACACACACACAAATAGTAATGAATAACATATATATATCATAGCAGAGGATAATTCAACATGTAGAGACTCAATCTCGTTCCAAAGCCATGCATAAATCCCATATTGAGATAATCATTTCATTTCATTAAACATGGACAATTAACATACTGCAGAACACAAAATGTATATAATTTATAACATAGAGAACACTTATCTTGAGGATGAAGCTATCCAAACAACTGGCTATGTGAGAGCAACGTTCCACCCAACCATAGAACTCTGTCTAGCTTGTATTCTTTCAGCTGAGAGATCACCCCCGAGCTGGGTTGTGTATCCACTAAGGAGTAACTAGCTAGGCACAATCACAACCATGGTTTCACTTAACAGTTATCCTAAGCCAACACACAGTTGGGTTTATCAAGCATACAAGAAGATAGAGGAGGGTAATGCTAAGCTAGTGAGCTCAACCGTAGAGTTACAGGAATCTCAAATGAACTCAACAGTCAAGCACCCACATTACCTGCCACATCCAACACAAGGAAGGTCTCCTTCTCTGCTACACAGTCCCTCAGGCAAATCTTCCCTCCAATGCTCTTCAGGATGGGCATAGAAAGGTCTAGCTGCTAGCTTCCTGAGATTCTAGCCTTCACTAGTTTTATCAAGCAAACCCAACCTCTCTTCAATTGTTCATAATTGAATTTCTCCCAATTCAGTCATTCAATAACTCAAATCCGTCACTGGTTTTCTTGACTGCAAAGATGAGTTTTCCTATGGATTTCAGGGTAGGTAATACTCTCAATTTTGCCACAAGGTTCATATCTATGGATTCCCCATTGTATTTTACTATCCAATACCAAATCTGGGCGTTTTTGGCACTTCAAAACGTGGGTTCTTGCAAAGTTACGATTTCTAGTTTTTCTCACTGCTGGCAACTCGTGGGTGATGAAAATTGATGCTGGGTGATCAACAATGGAATGGGAATGAGATTGGAAGGATTCGCAAGAGGTAGAGTGACTTGTGGGTCAAGACAAACAAAGCCCATACCCTGCCACACGAATTTATGGGCTGCCCATGCTCCATTGAAGCCATGGACTGAACTCTTCAACAACTTCCTCACACAGAAATAAATGTCAGCAAGAAAAGTCAAAATGGTTCACAAGATGACATTTGACAGCATATGGTTCTATCCCACAACCCCCTCACCACTCCCTAGTGGATACACATGGCCCCTTCTCATTCGTTGCTCCCATAGCCAGTTCTGGTATTTTATTGCAATATTAATATTTACATCAATTTACAATTTTCCATGGCTTAATAGCACATGGGTAACAAAATGTCAAATGCTTGTCCATTTTAAATAAAATCCGAACATACACTAGCGCGGCCTTAGCCTTGAGCTCCATGCTAGCAAAAACATATATCGCATGTATACAATATTACATAAAAGCCAATTTAACATAAGGGTCAAAATGGGGTATTACACATAATTTCAAAATCATACTCTTGGAAGAGCAACAACCATCTACAGATTCTCCCCCCTAACACTGGCTTATTGACCAAGTATTTCAGAGCTGAATGGTTAGTGTACATGGAGAAGTGCGGACCCAATAAATAGTGCCTGAACTTCTGCAGTGCATACACCATAGCGAGACCCTCTCTTTCAGTGGTTATATAGTTCTTTTCTGTTGAAGATATCTTTCTACTCGAAAATGCAATGGGGTGATCAATAACCCCTTCGCCTGGTTGAGCGAGCACAATGCCCAATGCTATAGATGAAGCATCAACATGTACATGTAACGGCTTATCCCAATCCGTAAAAACTAGGATCGACGCAGTTACCATCTTCTATTTTAGCGTGTCTAATCCCTTCTCACATTCTGCATTCCATATGAACAGTGCTTCTTTATTTATCAGTTTCTCCATTGGCGCAGTTATCTGTGCATAGCCCTTGATGAATTTTCTATAATAACCTATATGACCCAATGTGGTGCGAAGCTGCTTCACTGAATTCAGTGCAGGTAAATTCACAAACACTACGATCTTCGCAGGATCAACCATCAAACCTTGTCTACACATAATGTGTCCTATAAGAATACCATAAGGCACACAAAAAATATATTTATTTAAGTTCAATGAAATTTGATGTTGTCTGCACTTAGCTAGCATCATTCTCAGGTTTTCAAAATGGTTCTTTAGCAAACCAAAGACAGTCCAATCATCAAAATAAACCTCTAAGAAATTATGGATAAAGTCCTTGAATACAGCTACAACAACTCTGGAAAACATGGCATGTGCATTCTTTAGGCCAAAGGGTAAACAGTGTACTAATATGATACCCATTCAGTAGCAAATTTTGTCTTATGCCTGTCTGCTGGATTAATCCTGATCTGATGATATCCAGAGAATCCATTTGTGAATGAGCAGGCCTCATTTCCTCCCACATTGTCTAATACTTCATCTGTAAACGGAGTAGGAAATGGGTCATGCAGTGAAGCATCATTTAGCTTCCTTAGATCTACGCAAATCATGATCTCACCTTTAGTCTTTTTATCTTGGATAACCATCGGGCTTATCCACTCTGATTCTTCAACAGGCTCGATGATCCCTACATCAAGCATCTTATCAATTTCTGCCTTGACTCTTTCTTTATATCTGGGGTCCAGTCTATAAGGCCTTTGCTTTACAGGATTTGTGCCTATCTTGAGAGGTATTTTCATAACTCCCAAGTCTTCCAAAATTACTTTCATTTTGACAAACTATGTTGGAAATAAATCCTCATACTCATGGAGAAGGTCAGTGATTTGTGCGACGGTCGCATCATCCCAATAATCTCCAAAGGATGCGAACTTCGGCTCTTCGCTTGTTCCAATGTAAACTTTTCTTGTCTTAACAAGTCCACTCATATTTGGAATTTCCAGTGGAGGTCCCTCTACATCACAAGCTCCCTCTGACTCAGGTATGTTGATGTTGCAGGGATCCTCCTCATTGCTCTCTTCTTGTTATTCTTCATTTTCAGCGAGGTTATAGCATTCAAAGGCATGTTCTATCTGCCTTCCCCATTCTGGTTGTAAGTTCACAGGTACCTTTACATCTTCAAATTCCCTCTCTTTGATTTCCTCCAATGCCTCGTTTATACTTGGGAATTCGGCTCTAAATATTCGGTCTTTGATAACTTGCAACGCTTTATTTATGCTTGGGCTTTCATCTTCGAAGTTAAAAGTTCTCTGGAAGTTCGCAGTTAAGAGAGGCCAATCTGTAATTCCTGTATGCAACTTCGTGTCTAGATACCAATTCTTTGGAATTTGCTCCTCCAATGTGTGCACAAACATATGAACCCATTCTGCCTATGGTCTCTTTATCCATGCTTGTGAACAAATTTCCATGTGATCCCTCGGATCAGTCTATCCATTATACCTTTCAAATGTTAGTGCAACTTTCTCTGCGAATTTGATTTGCATCTTTTGTCTGCGCTGATCCCATGTGGTCAAAGTCTGCTTATGCGCAGGTCAAAGTCTGCTTATGCGCAACCCACCATCTGGAAAGTGTCTCGCGTAGTGCTATATCTAGTGCTGGTATGCGATATTTAGCTACAACTGATAAGTATATTCTTGAATAAATGAATAAACGTTTGTCGAACCATCATAGGTGGGGATTGGACTTACCTCGGTTCCAATCCAATGGAGTGACTTTGTGACTTGCATGCATCTTCTTGCAGATACTTCATGCATACAGATTTTCCAATTCTCCAGTCCTACGTCATAGTCTGAGATGCAGATACCTTTTCTCCTGAAGATGGACTCAACTATAGAGTCCGAAACGCATCGAGAGCAAAAAATCTACACATGTCTCCAATTCCCTTTGAAAATAACTATCACATCTCGAACTAAGTGCTCCATCTGCAATAGGATTCACGTATTCATCTTGATTCGCAATCATCTTGTAAATGAGGTCAAGATCATGTGCTATGGATTCTTCCTGAATCGGCTCACTGTATCTTTCTCCTTTTGAAGGGTCCAATGGTGCTATGACCCTAATGTCCTGTCCTTCAAATATCATCATCTTAGTCTTCAAGCTTATGATGGCGATGTTATTCATCGCCCAATCTACACCCAATAGTGCATGATAAGGTTGACTATCATCCACAATTTCGATAACCTCGAAGTTTGCATGACTTCACACTCCATCGATGTCAACAATAATATTGGATAATCTCCCAAAAGGTATGACTTTCTGCTGGTTGGCTAATCTCAACTATATGGGTGACCATGAAAACTTTGGTCTTCCCATCTGCTTCCATGTCTGCTTAGTCAAGACATTTACCTCTGATCCTAAGTCAAGGATGATCTCATCCATCTCATAATATCCTATCTGTGCGCTGATCCTCATTTATCTTCCTATTCTTTTATGGCTCTTGATGTGATGAACTGCGCTCTGGGCAGTATCTGTCTCACTGCATGGTTATACTGGTTTAACAACTTTTGTAATTCCACTACAGCATCTGCGCTCTTCAATAATTTCATGTAGCTCCATAGGAACTGTGCAATAGAAGTGCATGTCTCTGTTGCATGGAACATTTTATCATATGCGGCTGGCATATCTTCCATGTGCGGTATTTCACTTCGCAATGGGATTCTTGTTGACATAGTGTTGGTTCTTTGAACATGTCCCTCACTTCTACAAAGACCTCTTTTTTCTTCTCCAGATTGAAAACAAGTGTTTTCCCAGTAGCTTTTCTGACCCATACTGCTTCAGTAGGGGTCTACTTAGTTTCAAAATCTCTAGAAGTCGAAGCTTCTGCTTACCTATCTCTTCCTGTTGCAACGCCACTTTGCGTCACAACATTAATACTTGGATCTGCAGTCCTTTTCTCTGCTGCGATCAATTGAATGTTCAGGTTAGGTACATGTTGCTTTCTCTTTTGCATTTCTGCTGCTAACACTGGGTAGTCCTAAATAACATGATCAAAAGACTTACATTAATTGCAGGTAGTACATGGATTGGTACAATCTCTAGATAAGTGACCTGGCTGGCCACAGTTATAACAGATGATCTGGACTCTTCCTCTTCCTTGTCCTGGGCTAGTATTTCTTCCTCTTCCGTGGAATCCTCCATAGCCTCTGTATGCACCTTGATCATACTACGCGTTATCCTTGTTATGCATTGTTTCTTCTTAAACTCTGTATACTCCACCATGCATATGTTCCATATCTTTCTTTCTCTCCATCATGAGGTCATATGCTCTACAGTTGGAATCATCATGTCCAACAAAATTACAGAATGTGCAATATAAATTCTTAAGAGTTCGCACATACTTCTGAATTAAGTAATAGTCTTCTGGCCGGTGTCCTCTAGTTCTACAGATCTCACACCATGGCACTTGGTTCTAATTCAGTGGATTTGGTGCTCCACTATTAAGGTATTCTGAAAATAAGGAAAGGTGCTCTCTAGTGTGTCCTTCCCCTCTGCATCCTGTACACAAAACTTCTTGTCTTTGTTCTTTCCCCTTATTCATGTCCTGCAACTGTAATGTCAAGGTAACTAGTTGGGTTTGAATCTGAGACATTCCAGTGCTACTTTCTCCTATAGGTGAAGCTTCTAATTTCATCGCGATCTCCAAGGATTCTTCCTTTGAAGCCACCTTCTGCTACATCAGCGACAGTCTGATATGGGGAAACAACGCGGCTATAAACCACTGCTGGTGTTGTTGCGGTGCTATGAAAAAGCTGACTTAGTCTAACAGTGTCTTAAACTTCTGGTCAAATTCCTAGACTGTCTCATTAGGTTTTTGCTTAATTTCCTTCAATTCTGTTATACATTGGGATTCTGACTTTGGTTTCTTGAACTCACTCAATAGTGCATAATTAATCTCCACTAAGGTTCTTTGATGTCCCTGAGAATATTTCATCAACCAATTCAAGGCTCTGTCTCTAAATGTAGTGATGAGCTGCGCTTGCTTCATAGTATCATCCTGAACTTGCTTGACACTCCATACAACTTCACATAGAAACCAATGTTGCTCAGGGTCCTCTATACCTATTCCCTTAAATATCGACAGCTTAATACCGTCGGTCATCCTCCTTCTAGGTGGTATAGTAGTATTTTGCGTAGTGTTCTGAGTGGTGTTAGGAATGTTACTGCGCGGAATGTTCTGAATCAGAATATTCTGAGTAGGAATGGTCTGAGTCTATATGGTCTGAGTACTCACTCCCGCGGTGTTACTGGTATTGACGCTTTGAGGATTAGGAATATTATCAACTGGAGGGTTCTGAACTGGTGGATTTTGTGAAATGGGAGGTGAGGTGTTCACAACCGGTGGATTCTACGGAGTAATAGGCTGATAGGTAGCTGACAGAGGTGCAGTTTGGCTATCAGTCTCAACTTCTAAGTCAATATCTACGTGGAGCCCATGTTCACTGGAAGTCTTCTTAGTAGTATATTTATATCTTTTCCATTTCTCAAGTTGTGTGTGTCTTCGTCAGAATGACTATGTATGCTATTGACCATTAAAGATTCAAAATATTCTAGGAATTTTACTGCATTCTTAAAATGCCTTTCTTGGCTAAAAGCAATTTAATATATAAACTCAAATTGTTCAGCTACTTACCTCTGAAACCTTTGAAAAATTACGCTTTTGCTGCGTTGTAGGAATTTAGCATGTCCATAGAGAACTCTATTACAAAGCCTTCTAGTACGCTATCAACCCAAAAATCAACTGCTCGTGAGAGTGGGCTATCTATTTATTTAAGCCTCTGAATGAGTTCTAGAGTCCACTTGGTCGGTACTCCTTCTGGTCGAAAACAGTTCTTTCATTTCACGAGTCTTGACAACCACTCATGCAACTCATTTCCAAAGGATGCCCAAAAAATTTCATGAACGTCCTTCCATAGGTATTTATTTAACCAGTCGACATCGGAGAGATGCGGATGTCTATTCTCCTTTCTAGCAAAATCTCTTTCTGTCTTATCACACCAATCCCAGATTTCTTTCTTATATGGATACAAATTTTCAGTGCTCGTTGTTCAGGATTTCTACCCTATAGTGAGGAGATGGACACTACCAACTGGGCGGGATTGACAAGTAAACACATTGATTATATTGCATTAGGTTACTGCAAAAGAAAGAGATTTGGATTGAGAGAAATACCTCTTTTTGACGGTCGATCCTAGCTTTAGCTTGGTGTCTCGCTTGGTATCTTATTTTCTCTTCTGCTTGGAGAACCTGCAACACAAAAGATAACTTCCACAACGTATCTTGACCATATAACATATGATGAAATTATAAAACAATTTAACATCAATTATAATCAAGAATTAGGCCAAATAGACATGCAATCCAATAGATATCTGATTTGGGACAGGAAGGGTGTTTTGACCTTTTTATTGTCAAAGAAACATGAAATCAATACAATATACCTGACGTGTAGAGATGTTTCTGCAACCGGATCCTGGGCTCCTGCTCTTCACTCTAACTTGGAACTTTCCTCCAGTGTAACAGTGCTTAAATCCTTTCTTCTAGGTTTTCTCTCTCATGGATCCTCCTTGTATTTATGGGACAAGGTAGGAAGTTTAGATTGAGAGGTGGTTGAATTGGGTGGTTGGGGAAGTTACATAACCAATTTCAGCTAATCCCAATTCATCAAATTAATATATTTTTTATTTCATCTTAAGATGTATGCGGGTTTCATACCACAGGAGTAGCGTACAGGAAGTAACTTTTGGGATTTACAACAAACGTTTAAATTTTTTTGGGAGATGTACGCTGGTTGTCCTTGAGGCGAGTAGGGTATTTCTCAAAGTGTACGCTGGTCTACAATGCAGAGAGGGGCATACATGTGGAAAAATCAGGGAAAAATGCAAATTTTTTTAGGTGAGGAGTGTACGTCTGGCAGCAAGTCATCCAAGGAAATCTAGCTCTTAAATCCTTTGTGTCCTTTTGTGTGATCTACAAGGCAAGGTGATCATGGGATGGAGAAGTGCATATTTGACCTATAACATATGCCCCCTAATGTGTGAGGTCAGAGGGAAATGATGGCCGAAATACATTATAATTCCAAGTCAGAGGAGGAGCAACAAATCACAGAACCAAGTCACAAAAACACCTGAAACAATGATCAAGTTGAGCGAGCAATTACAATCTTGACATCATACAGCTGTGTAGCATGATACAACATGACCTCCGCTACATAACTAGGAGATGTATATATAGAGCATGGCCACTGAAATACAAGCGTGGATCCATGTCAAAATAAGATATCATAGCCACAACAACAAGTTGGATCTATGTCTCATGAAGAGACGAAGTGAGTGAGGATCAATCTTGCGCAGCTTGGGCGATAACATAATCATAGGCCCAAGGTCTTCATCCAAAACAACCCAAGTCATAAACCCTATCCATGCAAATAAATGAGTTGAAAATCGAACATGGGGGGTATCATTTGATTACCGGTCATTGATGTATACCGTTAACAAACACGAGGGCTTCCATCGATAATGATAATGGGGCCCAATGTACCTAGTATGATCCAACAAGTGTGAATAAGAGGACTTGAAGTCGAACACATGAGGAACCTGTCAAATAAGGGACATTGATGTATTCCCATTATTCAACAGCGAGGGAAACTGCCACTGATGACTGCAATCCCCAAGGTATTATCCGAAAATCTAAACTTCGTTCCCAGATCATAATGAGCTGAGGTCGATGGGAAGAAGTTTGTTGGAAGGGAGGCATTAATGCATCCTCCATCATCCAACATGAGGAACACTCATAGTTATGAACTGATGTGGAGTAGGATGAGTAATAAGATGAAACAAACTAACACCAGGATGGCTGACACATGAAGTCAAGGTAAACTGTAGAATGGCCGACACGGGCTGTATCCTTGAACAATGAGCATGACACAAAGTGAGTTATGCAGTTTTCAACATGAGGGGAAAATGATATAAGTCGACAATGTAGGAGACATAACAGACCCTCCATATGGTTGGAAGAATAACCAACTGGGGGAGTAAAAACTCAGAGATCAGGTTCACCCTAAGGAAAAAAACTAAACCCAACTGACATGAAATACTTAAGTAGGTGCCGTGTTCAAGGACATGACTGACATAACTACCTTTGAAACTAAAAGAGATGCGACACACCCTTCTTATCCCTTATTCTTTTTGATAAAATAATATCCTTCTTGTTGTTTTAATGAGTCTAAGAAGAAAGGAAAACTCAATAGGTCCAACCATGTAAAGAGTTTAACAAGCCCATGGGAGGAAGACTCAGGACCTTCTTCATTTTTTACAAAGTTCAAAGAAGATATAGACGAATACTCTATAACACTGATCTATGGATTTTAATACCGAGCCAAGATATATTCTTGATCGTCGGTGTTTTCAATTTTAAGGAGTCCGAAGAACTTAAACAATAACTCCATACACCTACTCGTGGATTTTAATATCGAGCCCAAGTAGGTTAATGCTCGCCGGTGTTTTCCTATTTATAGAGTCTAAAAAACTTAAACAATCCTCTATTTACCCTCTTGTGGATTTCACATCGAGCCCGAGTAGGTGAATGCTCGCTTGGTGTTTTCATGTTTAGAGAGCTTGAAAACCCTAAAGAGAGGCTCCAAAAGTCCTTTTTCGTACAATTAGTCCCCTCCCCCGAAAATGTATAAAGCAATAAGAGGAGAATGCTTCTAGCCATGTATGACTAGAGTATTCCTATTTCGTAGTTAATCCACAAAGGTCCGGAAAAGGGTTAAACTTATACCTAAGCGGATGGTCCTTCAATTCCTTTAACGAGCTTGAAGAGGCCAAGTTTGCTCGGCAATCTTGTTTAGTTTTTCATAGTCAAAACAAGAGCTTAAAATGACTTAAAAGATAGCTACTAGGATCATATGTTCATGACCTGGAAAAAATATAATCTCAATAATTGAGTTAGTAAGTGATGACAAAATTTCTTTATGACATAATAAATGATCAATATAACGTCTATACTGGTCCGTCAATAAAGAAACTAAGTCATACCGGTTCAAAACTTTGAGAATCTAGTGAAAATTTGAAATATCTAGGGTAGAAGTACTTCACCAAACTTGTAGGTATTAGTGATTAAATTATACCCTTTAAGAGCAATCTGAAACTATATACTTTTGCAAAAAGTGGTTAAAGATTAAAGTCACTTTTATATATCTAGTTTCAAATTAGAAATTCAAATATCACAATTGAAAAATATAGGGCAAGAATTGGAGCAAACCTTTGATCTTCTTCCACTCATTGCAATCAAACTGGAGTACCAATCCACCTTCCGCCTCCACCAAGTAAGTTTATTCCTCCCAAACTTGCATTTTCATATCTTTTTGTCAATTTTTATGGTTAAAAATCTTATTTTGTCAATGCTCACAACGTGTTCTGCATGTACGCTACTATGCATGAAGAAAAACAACATTCTCAACATGCATGTCTAGTGTAAAGAGCAGCATACACCCCTGAAAGTGGCCAAAAAGTTGAGAAAAGGGCTAAAAATTGACTATTTCTTGTGTTGGATGCTTTCTGGACAGACCTGGGTTTTCAGGATGCGCAGCAACAAACACCCCTTTGGCGCACTGTCCCTTTCGGCAACGAGCTACGCAGCAGCCCAAAGTCTCATCCGAAGTGGCTATGGGGAAGCTAAGGAATCAGGTTTCCTTAACCTGGGTGGTGTGGAGTCTACAGTCTTCTCTCTTCCCTTCTTGGAGGTAACCCCTGAACAGAGCGTCTTACTCTTTCACAGGTCTCCCAGCGCTATAGCGCTGGAACTCACTCTTCTCAGCCGAGCTGCGCGATAGCTCCGCACCTGCGCACATGTTTTTTACCCTCTACCTCCGATACACTATGTATCGTCTCTACCCTTGCGCCACAGCACAGTAACACACTCCTTTAGCGTTGCGGCGACAGTATTCTTACAGACTCCTTCGACAATGCACAAGTACAACTTCTAAGGGAGCTTCCAGGATTTACTTAACATAATCATTCATAAAGATAGCGAAACATTCATAGAAACATAGACAGTAAAGCAAAGAAATGCAATCACATAAAGCATCACCACAACAACAAGGATTATGTGGTTCACTTCCAGGAGGGAAGCTACGTCCACGGGAACTGTGTTTTATATTATCTTGAGATGGGGATAACACAGTTCCACTGCGCACACAGCTGTAGCCTTAGATCTTTATGGGAAACTCCATGCACACAGCTGGGAGCCCTTCTCTTAGATCTATTCTCTTCTTCTACAGATATTACCATGACAAAGACATACAATTACATTCCCCTCTCAGTCCTCTTGCGACTGGTCATTACATGCAATGGCCCTTACACCAAGTGGTCTTCCTGCGAGATCGCGACCCTCTTACATGCACAAAATGATCATTAACAGCTTAAAAGATACAGCAATACAAATGACTCAAACATCAACTTATACTGTCCGTGTAACTCAGTAACTATCTAACCCATTTCCCTTTTCAATTACACATATATATAGGTGGCCCTGAGGGTCGCACCTTTACAAAATTGTGGGCCTTTCCCAACAGCGATCCCCAAAAACCCTAACCGTGGACACGTCTAGGTTTCATGTAGGCGCCTCTTGCAGTCACGTCACAGCTTCCTGTAGACTCCGTGATTTTCGACGTAGATCGTGGGTATGGGCGCCGCTTCATCGTTCATCGCTCCTTGTCCTTCGCCTTCAATGCTTCAACCCGTTGCTCTTCCTTGGTTCGAGCAACCATAAATCCTGTACTTTGCCTTAATGAGGGCAGCTCAGCCCTCTGTTCCACCGCTTCATTTACTGTGGTGGTTGAGCTTTCTACTCGGCCACCTTATTTACTCTTTCCTTTGACTTGTGCGTGCCAGCTCCACGATTTTCGGCCCGCAATCTGCGGTGAGATCGTCCATCTGGCGCCGTACCTTGCACTGTTCATTTCTTCCCAAAAATGGTGCTTTTCCTCAAAATTAGCACTTTTCCTTCAAAACTTAGTGCTTTTTCCTAAAACTTGGCAGCTTTGCCATGGATGTGGCCTATGCTCCAACAGGCCCCTAACACTTACTTGTGGCTCGTCCCCGAGCCACTCGCACTAGCTTGCGGTTGTTTTACTTGTGCATCTGACTTTGCTTGGGTCACAGCGAAGGCTTGCTTCCACTGCGCAATAGCGGAGTCCATGTCTTGCACGCACTTCGTGGCTGTCTGCACTAGGTCTGAAGTAGCTTCTTCTCCTTCTGTGCCATCAACCAACTCTTGAGACTCAGTAAATGCTTTGACCTTGGCCTCTGCTTGGGCAACAAGTTCAGCATACTCATCCATAAACGGCTAAATGATGTTGGCGAGAGTAGCATATTTGTCTCTGAGCCTGTGCAGTTCTTGTTGGACTTTGCGGACTTCGCTCATCTTTCTCATTTTGGCTAAGCCTTCTAAGGGCTTAGCTTCTTCGTTCAAAACAGTTAGGAACTGTTCTGCTGCTTTCACTTGTTCCAAAAGGGAAACTTTAGAAGGGAGCTTCTCGAGCTCAGCCCAAGCCTGCATAGCTTGCGTCATTAACTGTTGGGCTTCATCTGTTATGTGCTTCATTTGGGTAGAAGCTATGCACAGTGCTTCAAGTCGTTCTTGCTTATTGTCTGCGGGAGGCACTACAACATGAGCTTCCAACTCGGCGAGCTACTTTCTATGGTCCTTCGCCATAGCAACTACTTGCTGTTCTAGGGATTTCCCCCTTCTGCCAATGCATTGCACTTTCTCAACTAAAGGAAGGTCTGGTTGAATCTGGCAGGCCGATAGCTCCTGGGCGATTTCATCGACGGCATTCCTTAGCCCAGTGTCTCACGCTTCGTGAAGTGCAAGCTGCGCAGAGATATCCTTATAGCCTACCCTTAGCTCTACTTCCTGCGTCTGCAGTCTTTGATTGGCATGGAATGTGGAGAGCTCCCTAGCTCTCAGCTCAGTAGAGACCTGCTCATGAACCAACTGTAGATTTTCCAATGGAATTAGTGACAAATTTATTTCAATGGGGCCAACTGTGCTTACCTGTGGTGCAGCCAGAGGATCCGGGAGTGTCATGCTTGTAGGCGGGATGTGGACGACAGTGTGCCTTTCTGTAGGTACTTCAACCCGCTCAGTGCTTGTAGATGCTTGAGGTGCCTGCGAGCCGGATGTTGGCACATGGATCTGCGCAATTCATCCTACGAGACCTTTCAACTCCACGAGCTGTAGATCCAGAGCACTTCTAATATTGGCCTGAGAGGCACATAGCTCCTGAAATGGCTCCTTCAAATACTGGTTGAGCCTCACAGAAAGGATCTCGTAGGGATCTCCTGTCGCTTCTACGGGGTGTGACAGCTTCTGCTTCTTGGTAGCCGGTCCCGACGGACCTTCACCATTCTTTTGTCCGATCTTTTCCTTGCCCTTATCTTTCTCTGGTGCCTCAGGGGGTGGCATCGTGGCAGCGGCTTCAGCGTCCTGCTTCCATTCATCTGGCTAGGAGTTCACAGTGTCCTCCACATCCTGGGTAGTCATTCAGTAGATCCCTACAGCCCATTCTTCTGACTAAATTCCGTGAGGGCGGAAATAGATTTCATACAAGTTGGCAGAAAAGATCAACTTCGTTCCATAGAGTTCTTCCGTCTCCTCAGTAAGCCTCGGCATTTCCAGGATGGTATCCCTGAGAAGATGATAATACTCGAAGAACACGACGCAGTTCATCTTGCGCTTCACGAGATTACTAGAATACCAGAGGTTGACATAGCGCATCCCTGTAACCTCCTCTGAGCGGCGCAGAAGAAACTGAGTGTTGGGTGGTTCCTTCCACCCGACAAAGGCACACAAGATGAGGATCCAAGAGAAATGGAATAGCTAATTGGCGGTGTCCTGAACGTTTTGGCAGTCTTCCAAGAATGAATTCAGGAGGAAGAGACTCCAGTTATACTGCTCTCCCTCCGCAGCTGCAATTGCGAGCTCTAAAATAGCTCCAGGGAATTCTTTAGGTCGGCATTTCGTTAAAAGTCTGCCTACAAGCAGACTGCCTGTGAATTTGAGTGCTTCATCTTCAACTACAGTGAGGTCATAAGCCCGACCTCCTCTCGACAATTTGTATTTCTGCACCAGCTGTGCAGCCAGCTTTCGGTCCTTGTCTTTACCAACTAAATGGACGTTGGGGTCCTTACCAACCTTAGATAGGCCGGTAATTCGATGAATTAGGTCCACATTCAGATCAATTGGCCTCCCTAGCCAAAGGTAACCACCATGAACACAGGATAACAGGACCTTGACAACCACATTAACTTCATTGCTACGCCCAAAGTGCGGTAGCTTCAACAGGTTCAATAGTCCAGACTTGTCTAGATTTACTGCAAATTCCCGCGGGATGAATTCATCAATCTTCTTAACAGGATTATGGACCACCGTTAGATAGTGATCTGGCACGAAATGAGGATACGTTCTATAATCTCCCAAGTTGAAGTCAGAAAACTTAACTAGCGGGAGATGTCCAAGCAAGGATCCTTCTTCTTAAACGATTTCCGCCATTGGTGGCAGCAGAATCAAATACTTGGCGTTCTTGGGAATATGCATGTCGGGTGCATCATATGGGCGCAGAGGAATGTAGTTAACCAGAGTGGCCAAGGGCTCTGGAATGAGTACCTCCGGCTGCTGCTGCTGCTGGGGCTGTTGTTGAGACTCCCTTGTGCCCGGGGACTGTCTGGGATCAAAGAAAATAGGAAGCTTGACAGTCTTGGTCGGGGTAGCCGTACCGAAGTCTAACCCTCTGCGTCTGAAGTGATGGACGAATTCTTCAGTTGACAGGTTATCCGACACGAACCTGCATACACAACAAACACTGAACAGAAAAGGGTGGAACAACGTAGGATGCGAACTCTGAAAACAGAGGGAAGCAATCTGCACGACATGGCTCTAAAAACAATGGCTTAGACTCTCAATCAGGACAACTATACAACTCAATAGCAAGGAAAGTAACCCAAGCATATATGAATGATGGGTATTTATAGCTGAGGGCAGTAGTAGGTGCGGACAGGTGGCGCTAATAACCATTGGCACCTAAGCGGATGAGTTGAAAACCCCCCCCACCCGCGCCTATGTGGTGCATTAAATGCGAGGGATGGGCTCTAACAGCCTTTGGGAGATGTGCTAAGGCCTTCGGCTCCTTAATTCAATGCGAATCTTAGGGAAATCAAGCCAAATCTATCAGAGCAAGTACAATTAGATGGCGGCCTCATCCTTCATTAAGACTCAGACACGGCTACAGAACTACTGCAATTCAAATTTTCGGTGGGTAACTGTGCACATGGAGGGCTCCACGGCAAGGAGAACTCCGCAAGAGCAAAAGTAGGCTCGCTCAGAACAAACTTTATTGACTGCGCGGATGTTTTGAGGAACTGCGTGGGAAGCCAAAGATTGAAAATGTCTCGCGACTTCCGTGTAGACTGTGATAAATGCGATGCCTCTTTCATTTACACTGGACATCTACACGACTTTAGTAGCTGATTAGGTCGACAGGACGAAGTGGCCGTTGCGATAAATCTTGAGCCGACTCCCATTGATCATTGTGGGTAGCAACTCTCCACTAAGCTTTGCGAGCAGGACTACTCCACCTTCTGTTATCTTCATCACTTGAAAAGGGCCTAACCAATGTACACGAAACTTTCCTGGAAACTTGATGAATTTACTATCATAGAGGAGTACCAAGTCTCCTTCCTGAAAGACTTTATTCTTAATATGACTGTCATGCCAAGCCTTCTGTCTTGCCTTCTGCACTTGTTGATGGAATCCAGCTAAAAGCCTATCTTCTTCTAAGGCAACCAATTGTGATAGCCTTTCACTCATAGTATCAGTATCTGCCATTTCTATAATTTGAGCAATTATGAGACTAGGAACAATGTATTCCATGGGCATGACTGCTTCTTGTCCATACACCAAACTGAAAGGTGTGTGACCTGTTAATTTCTTGCATGTGGTTCTGTAAGCCCATAACACAGCTGTGACTCTAAGGTCCCAATCATCTCTTTGTTGATTACAGATCTTGGTCAGGGCATTCTCCAGAATCTTATTGAATGCCTCCACCGTACCATTAGCTTGAGGATGGTAGGGTGTACTCTGATGGTGACTAATGTGAAATTCTTCAGTAAGGGCCTCTATAGTCTCATTCAGGAAATGTGTGCCCTGATCACTCATTAGAATCAGTGGACATCCAAATCTAGTGACAATATTCTCAAAAATGAACTGCACGGCAGTGACGGTGTCGCAATTCTTAACTGGCTTTGCCTCAACCCATCTGGTGAGGTATTCAGTAGTTATGATGATGTATCTTACACCGGTTCTCTTTCCTGGTGGGTTGATAGGTCCCACAAAATCAATGGCCCACTTATCAAAAGCACACACTGTTATCTGGGGTCTTAGCAGCATTTCATCTCTTCTTGAAGGTTTTCCTGTTCGCTGGCACACATCGCAACACTTGCAGAATTCCTTAGTATCCTTGTGCAATGTTGTCCACCAAAGACCTGCGGCTAAGATCTTCTGTGCAGTCGGCCTTCCTATGAAATGGCCTCCTGCGGTTCCTGAGTGCGCTTCTGCGATTATGGAATTCTTCTCATGCGGTAAAATGCATCTGCGCAAGACTTCATCAGGGCCCAACTTATAGAGCCGGCCTGCTATCAAAGTGAAGTTGTGGCTTTGACAACAAGTTGTTTCTTCTGCTGCATTGTGAACTCAACTGGCGCTTGCCCTGTAGTGAGAAACTTAAGAATATCGGAATAATACTCGTCTGCTGCTTGAACAGAAAACAGCTGCGCATCAGGCAGATTGTCCTCCAAATTTGTAGGTTCCTCCCCTGACTCTATCCTAGACAAATGGTCAGGTCCTGCATTCAATCTACTTGGCTTCACAATAATCTCAAAATCATACTCTTGGAAGAGGAGTAGCCATCTGCAAATTCTTCCCCCTAACACTGCCTTATTGACCAAGTACTTCAAAGCAGAATGGTCAGTATACATTTTAAAATGAGCACCCAATAGATAGTGTCTGAACTTCTGTAAGGCATACACCATAGCGAGTCCTTCTCTTTCTGTAGTGGTGTAGTTCTTCTCAGCTGTAGACATCTTTATGCTAGAGTAAGCAATGGGTTGGTCAATACCTCCTTCTCCCGGTTGTGTCAATACAACCCCCAATGCTATGGAAGAAGCATCTACATGAACATGAAAGGGTTTTCTCCAGTCTGCGAAAACTATAATAGGTGCTGTGACCATCTTTCCTTTAAGTGTGTCCAAGCTCTGTTTGCATTCTTCTGTCCATTGGAATTCTGAATCCTTTTTCAGCAGTCTTTCCATAGGCGCAGTGATCTTTGCATAACCCTTGATAAATTTCCTGTAGTATCCTGTATGTCCCAATGTAGTGCGCAATTGTTTGACTGAGTTGGGCGCAGGCAAGTTAGCAATGATGGCAACCTTTGCAGGATCCATCATGAGTCCTTGTCTGCACACAATGTGACCCAACAAAATACCAAAAGGAGCACAGAAGATGCATTTTTTCAAGTTAAGGGAAATCTGATACCGTCTACATTTTTCTAACACCATCCTTAGATTCCCTATATGGTTCTTTAGTAAACCAAACACAGTCCAGTCATCAAAATAGACTTCTAGAAACTTATGAATGAATTCTTTAAAAACAACAACAATGACTCTAGAGAAAATAGCAGGAGTGTTTTTAAGACCAAAGGGCATTACCATATACTGGAATGAGCCCCATTCAGTCGCAAAACTGGTCTTATGGCAGTCCTCTGGATGTATTCTGATCTGATGGTATCCTGAAAATCCATCAGTGAAGGAGTAAGCCTCTTGTCCTCCAACATTGTCAAGCACTTCGTCTGTAAAGGGCGTAGGAAATGGATCATGCGCTGATGCATCATTGAGCTTGCGTAGGTCCATGCAAATTCTTATTTCACCTTTTGTCTTTCTCTCTTGTACCACCATAGGAATAATCCAATCACTTTCCTCTACTGGCTCAATGATACCAGCTGCGAGCATCTTATCAATTTCTTCTCTGACCTTTTCTTTATATCTCGGGTTCAACCTGTACGGGCGCTGTTTTACTGGATTAGCGTCCACTTTCAAAGGTATGCGCATAACTCCTAAATCTCCTAGGATGCCTTTCATTTCTGTAAACTTGGTAGGAAAGATATCTTGGTACTCTTGTAGTAAATATGCAATATGGCCAACAGTTTCATCATCCCAATAATCTCCTATAGAGGCAAACTTGGGTTCGGCTTCTGTACCAATGTTAATCTTCTTGAGCTTGATGTGTTCTGTAATGGCAGGGATATCAAGCTAAGGGCCTTCGACTTTGCGCGTCCCTTCTGACTCTGGAATATTGATGTTGCGAGGATCATCATCCTCTTCTCCAGTGGTGAAATTATAGCATTCCAGGGCATGTTCCATCTGGACAGCCCAATCTGGTTGAGAATACTCTGGTAAAGGACATTGTCCAAATATATTCTTTCTAATACACTTTAAAGCCTGATCGATGCTTGGATGTTCTGACTCAAAGCTGAAAGTGAGTTGAAAACTTTCAATCATGAGAGTCCAAGTGATAGTGCCTCTGCGCAATTCTGTTTCAGTGTACCAGTTCCTTGGAACTATATCCAACGTGTGGATGAATAGGTGAACCCACTCATCCTCTGGAATATCTGACCATTGTTGAATACATGCTTAAACGTGTGACCTGTGGTCACTCTGTCCATCATATTTGCATAAAAATCCTGCTGTAGTCTCTTGAAATCTATGGAGTATCAACCTGCGACAGTGTCGCCATGTGTCGATATTTTCTTTATGCGCACCCCACCATTTTGCGGGTGTAGCGCGCAGTGCTACATCCAATGCTTGTATGCGCTGCTCATCTGGGATTTCTTGTTCATATGCATGTATGAATTCACTTACTCCAGTTAAACCATCAAAGATTGGAGTGTTATTCAATTCTGTGCCAATCCATCGAATGGATTTAGTCGTCATGGCGCAATGCCTTGTAGAAACCTCATGTAAGCGATTCTGCTAGTTTTCCAGTCTTGCTTTTGAATCTGATGCGCACGAGCTATCGCATCGCTAGCTGATATGGCCGTCCGCTGTGGGATTAACATAATCATTATGATTAGCAGTCATCTGATACAAAATTTCGATGTGGCGCACTTCTTCTTCTGCTCGAATGGGTTCAATATACCCTGGTCCTTGAAGGGGATCAAGTGGTGCAATGACCCTAATCTGGTCATCCTCAAAGGTCGTCTGTCTTTTCTTCATATTAATGATAGCCAGATTATCAAATGCCCAGTCTATGCCTAAAAGTGCTGGGTAAGGTCTACTATCATCCAGAATTTTGATTACTTCAAAGTCTGCAGAACTTCTTACTCCCTCAATATCAATGGGTACATTGGGTAATCTGCCCAATGGAGAAACTCATTGCTGATTTGCTAGTCTTAGATGGATAGGAGATATGATAAGTTGAGGACTACCCATATATTCCCAAGTCTGCATGGTGAGAACATTAACTTCTGAGCCTAAATCCAAAATGACTTCGTCCATTTCAAATGCTCCAATCTCCGCTATGAGTCTCATCTCTCTTCTAGTTCTAGTATGACTCCTGATCTGATGAACAGCACGCTGCGCTGTGTTCATCGAAGCAGATTGTTGACACTAATCCAACAGGTGTTGGAGTTCCATAGTTGCTTTTTCATTGCGCAACAACTTTAAGCAGCTTCTCAGGAAAGCATGAACACTACCTAGTGTATCCTCCTCATCAGACCTTCCAGATGTAGTAGCCTGCTCTTGTACCAAGTTCTCTTGACTTGGCACATGCGGTCTGATATTATTGTGCGGTAATGCGACAGAACTTGAAGCTTGCGGATCTGAGAAATACTCTTGAGCTTGCTTGAATGCTTCTTTTTGCTTCTGTGGGTCAAGCGGGGATGGTTTAATATTAGTGTGGCGCACCCATTGTGTTGCTAGCTTTCCAGTTCCCGACTCTGGCGCACCAGTGGTTGCACCACTGCGCGTCACTATATTAACTGTGGGATCCGATTCTCTTTTTTCTGCTGCAATCAACTGAATATTCTGGTTAACCTGTGGCTTCTTTTCTTGCATCTTGGCCATCAACTGAGGGCATTCTTCAATGACATGATCATAAGATTTACAGTATCTACAGGTGGTTTTAGGGTTTTGGTAATCCCTTGCATAATGGCCTTGAGCTCTGCAGTTATAGCAAGTGATCTATCCTCTTCCACGACCAAAACCTCCTGCGCGTCCTCGGCCCCTGTAATTTCCTCCTCGGCCTTCGCGAGCTGGGTCATACTGCGGACCTGCTGTGGGTCCCTGTGGTTCTGACTGTACTCTATAAACATCATGTTTTCTTTCTATCATAAGGTCATATGCTCTGCAATTGTTCTCATCATGGCCTACTAATTTACAGAAATTGCAATATAGATTCTTTGGAGTTTGTACATATTTCTGTAACAAGTGACACTCTTGTGGTCTGTGGCCTCTAGTTCTACAGATTTCACACCAAGGCCCCTGAGCCTGTGGTAAAGGGCTAGGTGCTCCGGTTGCAATATAATCTATGAAAACAGGACAATGGTCCTTTGAATGTCCTTGTGCTCTACACTTTGTACACCAAATTTCTTCTTTAACATCCTTTCCTTTCTTAACATCATGCACTTGCAAAGTTAGGTTTGCTATTTGGTTCAGCAACTGCGCAACATCGTTGCTTGTTCCAGCAATTGGTGAAGCTTCTAGTTTCATAGCCATCTCTAGAGCTTGTTCTTGAGTAGTGAGATTCTGTTGCATAAGAGGAAGCAGCGCAGCAATGAACCATTCCTTATGCTGTTGCGATGCAAACTCAAAGCTTACTTGATCTATCAAGGCTTTGAACTTCTGGTCAAAGTCCCATACTGATTCTGTAGGTAACTGTTTTATGTCTTTGAGTTCTGTTATGCACTGTGATTCTGATTTAGGTTTCTTGAATTCTTTAATCATAGCACTTCTTACATCAGCAAGCGTCCTATTCTGTGCTGCTGAGTATTTCATAAACGAGGTTAAGGCTCTCTCTCTTAGTGTGGTTGCTAACTGAACCAGCTTAACAACATCATCATTAATTTGCTTAATCGTCCAAATGGATTCACATAGAAACTAGTGCTGCTTAGGGTCTTCTAGCCCTGTTCCTCTAAAGGTTGGTAGCTTCATGTCATCACCCATCCTTCTTGCGCTAGGTTGACATGGAGGTGCTGTGGCACTGCCTCCAGGATGGTTAAACAAAGGTGGGGCTGAGGTACTAGAAGTACCGTGCGGGCTAATAGAGGGTGTTACTGCGGGGTTATGTTGAGCCCCGTCTGTCTTTTGCGGTGTAAAAGGGTGATAAGGGATATGAGAACTCCCTTGTCTCTCTATATGGCTTGCTCTACGAGCTCGGCTATCTTCTGGGCTAGACTCAAAAGAATACTAGTCAAGGCCTACTTTATACCGTTTTTCGCTATGAGTGCAACCAATAACTTCAAGATCACTATCAGAATCTACGGACATTACTTGTCTATGCTATTCATCGGAAGCTATGCATAGTTTTCCTTTTTCATATAAGAGCATTTTAACCCACAAGTTCAGATAATTTAAGAACTTACCCTTGTATGCTTTGAAGAATCTCCTCTCAGCCTCACTGAAGCTCTTTCTCGTATCTACTACAAACTCGGTGATGAAGTCTTCCAGCAGACTGTTCAACCAAAAGTCTACTGCGCGGAACACAGGATTATCTACCCGCTTAAAAATGCTAACTAGCTCAGGCGTCCAAACGATAGGTTGATCAACATACACAGTGGGTCTAGTATCTGCTAGCTTGGATAGCCACTCATGCAACTCGAGTGCAAATGTTACAAAGAAGATTTCGTGAAGCTCAGTATAAATATGCTTTTTCAACTAGTCCTATGTCTGAAGCCTAGGGCTTCTATTTTCATGTTCAGCAAACTCTCTAGCCTTTGAATCAAACCACTCTTGAATTTCTTTAGCCGTAGGATTCCAGCACCACATTGCCTTCAAAATAATACAGTTAAAGCCAGCAATGGAACCATTTGTTGGCTACTTTATGGACAGACCCGGGTTTTCAGGATGTGCAGCAACAAACACCCCTTTGGTGCACTGGCCCTTTCGGCAACGAGCTGTGCAGCAGCCCGAAGTCTCACCCGAAGTGGCTATGGGGAGGCTAAGGAATCAAGTTTCCTTAACCTAGCTGGTGTGGAGTCTACAACCTTCTCTCTTCCCTTCTTGGAGGTAACCCCTGAACATAGCGTCTTACTCTTTCACAGGTCTCCCAGCGCTATAGCGTTGGAACTCACTCTTCTCAGCCGAGCTATGTGGTAGCTCCGCACCTGCGCACGAGTCATTTACCCGCTACCTCCGATACACTATGTATCGTCTCTGCCCTTGCACCACAGCGCAGTAACACACTCCTTTAGCGCTGCGGTGAAAGTGTTCTTACAGACTCCTTCGACAATGCACAAGTACAACTTCTAAGGGATCTTCCAAGATTTACTTTACATAATCATTCATAAAGATAGCGAAACATTCATAGAAACATAGACAGTAAAGCAAAGAAATGCAATCACATAAAGCATCACCACAATAACAAGGATTATGTGGTTCACTTCTAGGAGGGAAGCTACGTCCACAGGAACTGTGTTTTATATTATCTTGAGATGGGGATAACACAATTCCGCTGCGCACACAGCTGCAGCCTTAGATCTTTCTAGGAAACTCCACGCACACAGCTGGGAGCCCTTCTCTTAGATCTATTCTCTTCTTCTACAGATATTACCATGAAAAAGACATACAATTACATTCCCCTATCAGTCCTCTTGCGACTGGTCGTTACATGCAATGGCCCTTACACCAAGCGGTCTTCCTGCGAGATCGCGACGCTCTTACATGCACAAAATGATCATTAACAACTTAAAAGATACAGCAATACAAACGACTCAGACATCAACTTAGACTGTTCGTGTAACTCAGTAACTATCTAACCCCTTTCCCTTTTCAATTACACATATATATAGGTGTCCCTGAGGGTCGCGCCTTTACAAAACTGTGGGCCTTTCCGAATAGCGATACCCAAAATCCCTAACCGCGGACATGGTTAGGTGTACTGTAGGCACCTCTTGTAGTCACGTCGGAGCTTCCCGCAGACTCCGCGATTTTCGGCGCAGATCGCAGGTATGGGCGCCGCTTCATCATTCTTTGCTCCTTGTCCTTCACCTTCAATTCTTCGGCCCGCTGGTCTTCCTTGGTCCGAGCAACCATAACTCCTGTACTTTTCCTTAATGAGGGAAGCTGATCCCTCTATTCCGCCGCTTCATTTACTATGGGGGTTGAGCTTTCTACTCGGCCACCTTATTTACTCTTTCCTTTGACTTGTGCGCACGAGCTCTCCACGATTTTCGGCCCGCAATCTGCGGTGAGCTCTTCCATCTGGTACCATACCGCGCACTGTTCATTTCTGCCCAAAAATGGTGCTTTTCGTCAAAATTAGCACTTTTCCTTCAAAACTTAGTGCTTTTTCCTAAAACTTGGAAGCTTTTCCATAGCTGTGGCCTATGCTCCAACATCTTGGTAGGATGGTGTTGGTATGGAGAGAAAGAGAGCATGAGGATATGTATAGAGCAGCATTTCAAGATCCAACAACCCTTCATACGCTCAGAAGATGTGGATTACTGAAATTCTATAGAACAGTCAACATGCAGGCACAAATCCGCTTGCTTGAAAGACTTGTCCGATACTGTGATGCAAATGCCATGGTGTTTGATATCAAAGGTGAGATACTAGAGCACACCATAGATGACATTTACTTTATTACAGGTCTCTCTTGTAGAGGAGAGATGGTGAATCTAAAATGGTCTTCTAGCAAAGTGGCTGCATTGTCAGTGCAAGATTATATCAATGCGTACTATGTACCAAGAAGTGAGAAATGTGGTAGTCAAGTTCTCATCTCTACTGTTCTGAGCTTCCCTCTTAGAGTTATTTTGAGTGTTCTCAATCTAATGGGGGGAAGTGCTTCTCAACATCTAGCCTCGAGGCATTATATGCACATCAGTGTTGAATGCTTGCAAGGGCATGTTTATGACTGGTGTTCTAGTCTTTTGGAGAATATGAAGCTTCAACTCTCGGGGTGTAAGACCGGGAGAATGAAGAATTTTGGGTATGGGAGCATACTTTGCACCTTCTTCTTTGAGAGGATGCCTGCTATTATTTTGGGCATGGAAATGTCGCTTATCAACCCTTGTGAGCCAATGCTGTCCCGTTGGGGTGAGATCTTCCTCCGTCAGGGTGGTGGCGAGTGCAGCCTATGTTACCAAGAGGATGACTTCTGGGGTTGGTGGGAACGATAGGTACCATATCTTGAGCAGTTTCCATATGCTGGTATGGACTTCCAAGGTGATCCTGAGATGATCCTTCCTTCAAGTGCATCATGGGGAGAGATAGGTATGTTTATGGCTTTGAAAGAATTATTTAATTTTTTCAATTTTATGTATATATTATTTTTATGATGAGTTTGAAATACTGAAAAAAAGTGTCAAATGCAGATCTTGGACCAGTGTGCCCCGAGGGACACCCATATACTTTTGTGAGACCAGTGGAAGTGGGTGCAGCTGATGCCACACTGGGGACCCTAGAGAGGAATATGAGTCGGTTGACTCATGATATTCCTACATATCGTATTGAGTGGATTCGTGTTGATATGCAGGAGGATGTAGTAGGTGTGCCCCCAGCCTGGAATAGGTTGTTGCGGAAAGTAGCTAGGCTGGTCATATGTTACCGAGAGGAAGAAGAGGCAGATGAGGCCCCACCTTCTCCATAGGAGAAGGATATTCTATGTATATTTTGAGGCCATCGAGCCCAATTTTGTATCTTATGACATGACTTCGTGACAGACTGGTGATCCAAACTCATATTATTTTTTGATACGGTATGGGATATATATATACAGTATCGGTTATCTACATGTGTGTTATTATGTTTTATGCATGAGATACTATGTATGTGAATGATGCAAATGCCAATCTAAAACGTAGTTTGCAAATCAATCAGCCAATGCATTCAAGTTCCTTGGAATATGTTGATATGTGATGTAATCAAACTGTCTCTCAAGTAACCTAACTCGCATGAACTGACGTAGCAAAGAAGGATTTCTAACCTGATAAACACCTAGTAACTAAAAAACAACTAACTGTGAGTCGAGCCTTACCTCCAAATGTGAAATGCCATGAAACAGAGCATCTCAGAGTAGCTTTATGACTGCACTATATTCAACTACATTGTTCATTGTGGGACCTAAACAAGCCCCTCTCGAGGACACCAGTTGGCTAGTTGGTGAGTAAATAACCCAAGAAGCTGAGGCTAACTGATGGGTGTGGCGGCTAGCTCCATCAACAAACCCTATGAAGTGTTCAATTGACATCTGGAACACCGAAAGTAAAAAATGCATAATACTACAACAACTATAAATAAAATTAACTTTATACAAATGTACAGCTAAAAATACATGAAAAATAATAGTAGTACTTCTTCAAGTAGGGTCAATGCCTGGGATCTCATCATGAGATCCGGAAAATATGTCACGGAAATCATTAAACAGATTGGTGTACAAAATGATCTCATCAAGATAACAATCCACTCCAATAAAGATGTTTTCGGTGATCCTCGGTTCATTGGAAATGTTGATCGGGATGGTTCTCACAATACTCATCCTATTCCTTTTAGCAAAAACAGCGTGTGAAGTGGAAGGGACAGAGGACGAATAAACATTCTCACTGGGTCTCGGAAAGAACTCACCTCTCTCAATCAAATCTAGAATGGGAAGTAGATAGGTCCTAGGGTGTAAATGTTCCCAAGGGTGTCTCATGCCTATCATAGCTTCAAAAAATGTTTCGTTAGAAGGAAAAACCATGTCTAAACTATCAGAAGAGAGGATAGAGTCCATTGAATGTGCAGAAGCAAGGTCCATATCTGACTCAACAGAGACCAACGGAGTCATGATATGTTCTATTGTAGGTTGTTGTGAATCCACATGGATTATCTCTACAACAGTTATATGCACAACTGGTTCTGATTCAGTGGGGAGACTTCGTGTATCTGTCGCTGAACAGACCGTGGAGGTCTCAGAAGATGAACATTCTTCAGAACCAACAAACAAGATGGGAGTAGGTAGGTCAAAAGTGCCTATTAAGGACCCATAGAGGCCTTCTCCTAAGCTCTCAGTGATTGGGTTGGACTGATCAATCAACAGAATGGATGAATCCGATGAAGTATGGTTGTTCTTCCGGGTGAACGAAAGTTGATCAACTATGACGATCTTTCCTTCGTGGGGGAACATTATGACTCGGAAGACAGTTGATGGCACTACCTGCATGGCATATGTCCAGCTCCTACCCAATAACAAGTTTTAATCGAGTGGAGCATCCAAAACTTTGACCTCTACTGATACTAGCTTGCCCGCCTATTCGACAGCAAACAATGGTAAGACTCTGTGTGGATGGAACGATCTTCCATCAAAGGCAGTGAGTATCATGTTCGATGGAGCTAACTCAGGTTCGCCCAAATATTTCTAGCAAGAGATAAACATTATGCATGTTGATGCGCCGTCATCTACAACAGATCATCGAATGGTCGTAGAACCATGAACGACTTCTATCTGGAGAGCAACATGATACAACAACCAATACTTGATATCTGTCATATCAAATCCCGCAAGCATGGCTGATGAATCAACACTCCCAATCACTGCGAGGAGTGCACTGCATTGCAATGGGAAACTTTGCAGTACCTCCAAGGTAGACATAGCACAAGGGTTTGGGCTAAGTCCTCCACAACATTGTAGCTGGGAGCATCCCACGCATCAGGGTTGTGTACAGATCGTTTGAAAACACCTTTCAGTATATTCGGTAGCGTCTCCACAGGTATGTGAAGGGGAGTAGAGGATTCAGGAGCATATTTCCACTACAGATCCAGGGTATAGTTCCTTGCTCTGGTTTGCAGTAGAGCATCTGAGTTAACCATGTTAATGAATGAATGATTAGCAGGGGTGGCACGAGTGGTGTCCCCAGCACTAGAGTTTCTAGAAGCTGAACTTTGTCTGTGAGGAAAAGGATCTTTCAAGACAAACGGTTTCTTCTCATAGATCAACTTCTAAGCTTCTTCCATTAGAGGGCACTAGTGGGTAAGGTGGTCCTCTTGACACAGTTTTCAAGGAAACCTAGCCTTCCTTTTCTATTTTTTTCCCTCCTCGGCATTTTGCTTGTTGTTGGGATTTTGTTGGTTTGCCTCCCCTTTCTTTCCCTTTCTTTTGGGCTACCGAGAGCCCTTTTGGCTTGTCTACACTTGTTGTATAGATTCTGTAGTAGAAGGGGAGGATGCAATAGAAGTTGCTTCTACAGCAAATTGTTTGACTGACAAGGCGTGAACCTGCTTTGTTAGGGTGTAAAACACTGCAAAGTCAACTGAACCCACTATGCCATCAGCATATAGTCCAGTTTTAGGCTTACCTAGTTCTATATTAGACCTCAGTGCATCAGGAATAATTTCGTACAACAACCCAAAATGAGCATAAACTAAGTCGAGCTACTGAGTTCTCAAAATGGCCTCCTCCTTGGAAGACATCCCTGAAGTGGCAACTTCCTTAGAAACAAAAGGAAGAAGAGACTTAAGGTACCATTCTAACAAGAATGTTGGGGGGATGTTGGCCTTGATGAGCCTCTTTTGCCTTCGCCACTCTTAAATATGATCAGACAGATGAGTGGCCTTGTTTTTCCGAAAGGTTGAAAAAAGGTCTGTATCGGCTTCATACCGGATAGAAAGTTGAAAGTGGTTCAAAAATACAATGGCAAGAACCCGAAAGGTTCCATAGGCAGTGGCGGGAAATTCGATATACGACTTGGACGTGACACTAGTTAAGGTTCTTTGAAAGAGCCTCAACCTTATGGAATCATCATTCAGTGAGTTGGAGGAACACCAAAGGTGAAAAGTTGTGACATGGTCACCAGGGTCCTCACCAACCTTGCCTTCAAACTTCGGAATGTCTGAGGGCAACTTGGTGGGAACGGGAGGCCATGAAACGTCATGATGCATAGGGTCATTCGTAATATTTCAAAGGTCTGGCAAGTTTAAAGTTGCCATAAACGGTAAATGTGGCTGAGCCAATGACACTTGGTAAACAGGAACCTGGTATTGGGGACCACCTATGGCCTGGTTCGTGTACTGTTGGTTGGGGTTTCCCCTAGCCACCGATTGTGAAATGAAAGGATTAAAATTGTTCCATCCAAAGGTAAGTAGATTAAATACTTGGGTAGCAGTCCATTGTGACTGGGGGTTAACCCCATTGAACTGCGGGTTGATGATGTTACCCCCTCCTCCAGAAAACAGAGAGAAAGGAATACTCCCCACATGCATATTCAACGGATTAACATTATAACCTGTATAGGGGTTGAAACTCAGCGTGGTAGTAGTGGATGGTGCCGTCATTGTACCCATGGCGGGCATGGATTTAGAAGGGACAAATCCAACCATGGATGAAGAAGCAATGTTCTGAGTTACACCTTGTAACGGTTGAGTGGCAGAAGACTGAGTAAAACTCATTACGGGTACCCTCAAAATAGGTACATTATTGGGTCCAAAAGTGGGTGTGGAGGCTGAGGTAGATGTTGAGGCTAATGAGATTAGCATGCCTAATGTTCCAACATTGAAACTAAAGGACGGGGTTGAGGCCGAAGAATTCTGTGACGAACTCGATTGGGAAGTGTTTGAGAAAGAAGGATTCAAAATCCTTGCATCCATAGAAGTTGTGGGAGTTTGTGGAACTCGCTGCTCATCTCCTAGGTTAACCATGGTATAACTCGGTGTAAAAAGATAAGCACTAAACTCAGGCTGTTGGAAACCAACAGGAAATAGAAGTGGATCGTTGGGTCCTGTAAGAGGAGGGTTAAAAGGAGTGTTGAACTTTGTAGTAGTTAGATCCTCAACCTAGATAGTGTCTAGGACTTGTCGATCCGATGTTCTAGGCTGTGGTTCTCCAAGAACCTCTGTGTCTCCCATAAGTTCAAAAGAACCACATAAATTAGTTCTCCTATGTTGCGGTGGCAGTGGAGGTTCCACTATGAGTGGAGGAAGGTTTTCCAACCTTTGAGACCAACGAATATCTTCGTCCTCCACAACTATAACAAAATAAAACTAAGTAAAAACCTAGTGTCCACTACAACTAAGGAGCAAGCAGCATACCTCTAAAAAGTTCCTAAGTAATCGAAACAATCAAACATATGGAAAATACTCTTGGAAGCAAGTCTAGGATGATTATGGCCCATAACAGACTAACAGAGTACCGAGGGTCAGTTACGTGGCGTCCTCCAAAGGTCCACTCGGTGCAAGCACTTGAATCACCAAACTACTTCCCCGGGATTATTGCCAGAGGGTTACCTTCCACGTCTGTCCGAGGTGAAGTGGGAATAACCTCCCACTCTACCTGTGTAGGATCCTAAAGGTTTGATACTAAGGCTACCATCAATACGAAATAACCTGGGGGGACAGTCGTCAGCCTAGTCGAAACGCATGGGTAGGGTAACAAAGCCCGAAGTCCGAAAGGACCCCTGTACGTGAGTCAACTCTAGTTTATGGTCAAAAGGAAAGTGAGGGGATACCCTTAGCAATTCCAGTCTCCCACGGCCTCGTGCTTAGCTCTGGTTTAAGTAGAGCTTCCCAATACTATTTGATATAGATGGATTTACCTAAATAAAAGTCGTACTACGATTGTTGAGTAATGAAGCCAGTTCTGAGCAGTTTAAGGTGATTTAAGCTTGAAACTCTAGCCTAGGCTATTTGATGTCGTGTATTCCTAAAAAGAAAATGTTGCTAATAAATTTTGTTAATAATTTCTTTTAAGGGCTACTTGTTACTCAAAGGTTGTAGTGCGGTGTGTGGAATGGTTTGTTATGAAAGTAAAGTGAAAATGCTTTCAAATTCACAAAAAAATTTCTCTTTTCTTTTATAATTCTTTAAAAAACTTTAAACCTAACCAATCCTAAAACAAAATCTTTTTGTATTTTTTTTTTTAATATTTAAAAGTAAACTATGCTACCTTGAAATAATGCAAGATCTTACTACTAAGCAAATTGAACAATTTTTTGTCTTTTTCTGATAAATGTAAAAGAAAGAGAACTTTGTACAAAAGCAAGCAAGATCTAAATATAAAGCGTGTGTAAGGCAAACATAAAAATGGCTCAAAGCAAACGAATCAAGAGACTCAATGAAGACTTGACTTACCAAGTTTTTGCAAAAGAAAAACTTGAGGCTTGGAAACAAAGCAAAAAAGAAACAGGGAAAAGAGACACTTGTGACGGAACAGGTTGCTCCTAAGTATCAAAACCTTAGAAAAAACACTAAGCCAAGCAAAAAGTAAGCAAGTGAACCAAGAACGACTTTAACAACACACAGACTCAACGAAAAGACAACTAAGAGGCTTCAACTTACTTGAACTAAACTGATAAGATAATCAGCAAGCATCTGAACCAAGCAACCTTTCGAAAGAAACCCTAAGGACAATCTTGACAATCAAACCCTAATCAGAAGGATGAGACAAAGAGAAAGCATGCTATGTGTTGCAAGAGACAACAAACACTCAAAATGCGGGTCTGTATGACTGCAACAACAACTAGGGTGAAGATATGTAGCTATGTCCGAAAGAGGATAGTGCACAAAATTTAAAAAGGGCTAGTAAGCAACAAAGACACTTAATCAAAGACTCAAGCAAGCAAAAACAAGCCAAAAGATATTGGAGAGGCTTACAGGACTCAACAGATACATATAAGGTCTCAGGGGTCAGTGAAGACAGCAAAGCAACAGGCTGGAACAACAACCAAGGCTTGGAAACAAACCCTAACAGCAAAACAGGACACTACAGGAACACACACCATTGTGCCATGTTACAACCAGTGTACATCAGGACAGGTACACTACTGTACAGTGAAAGGAGGAATGTTCATCAGGTAACAAATGCAGGTACAAGTAGGGGAGACCAATGTATATACCTTAAAAGGGCACAAATAGGCTTTTCCAACCAACAAATGATGTGAATCAAGCAGATAGGAAAGGTAACACAGACCTACAAGGCCTCTCAGACAATCAAAAAGACTGAAAAATGGGCTGGAAGGAAAACAAAACTAAGTCTCCTAGAGCAGTGAAACACACAGTTACTCCCCATCGGAGTCACTAGTCTATTGTTCGGTATTTCTACCCTATAGTGAGGATATGGACACTACCAACTGGGCGGGATTGATAGGTAAACACATTGATTATATTGCATTAGGTTACTGCAAAAGAAAGAGATTCGTATTGAGATAAATACCTCTTTTTGACGGTTGATCCTAGCTTTAGCTTGGTCTCTTATTTTCTCTTCTGCTTGGAGAACCTGCAACACAAAAGATACCTTCCTCAGCATATCTTGGCCATATAACATATGATGAAATTATAAAACAATTTAACATCAATTATAATCAAGAATTAATCCAAAAAGACATGCAATCCAATAGATATCTGATTTGGGACAGGAAGGGTGTTTCGACCTTTTTATTGTCAGTGAAACATGAAATTAGTACAATATACCTGACATGTAGAGATGTTTCTGCAACCAGATCCTAGGCTCCTGTTCTTCACTCTAACTTGGAACTTTCCTCCAGCGTAACAGTGCTTAAAGCCTTTCTTCTAGGTTTTCTCTCTCATGGATCCTCCTTGTATTTGTGGGACAAGGTAGGCACTTTAGATCGAGAGGTGGTTGAATTGGGAGGTTGGGGAAGTTATAGAACCAACTTCAACTAATTCCAATTCGTCAAATTAATACATTTTTTTATTTCATCTTAAGATGTACGCGGGTTTCATACCACAGGAGTAGCGTACAGGAAGTAACTTTTGGGATTTACAACAAGTGTTTACAACTTTTTGGGAGATGTACGCTGGTTGTCCTTGAGGAGAGTAGGGTATCTCTCAAGGTGTACGTTGGTTTATAGTGCAGAGAGGGGTGTACATGTGGCAAAATCAGGGAAAAATGCAATTTTTGCAGGTGAGGAGTGTACTTCTGGAAGCAAGTCATCCAAGGCAATCTAGCTCTTCAATCCTTTGTGTCCTTTTGTGTGATCTACAAGGCAAGGTGATCACAGGATGGAGAAGTGCATATTTGACCTATAACAGTGCTAGTACTCATCACTAGTTCAAGCGTGGAAACAGAACCATTTTTTGGCTTGTATAACTATTCTTGAGGTTTTCTATAAAGACCCTAGTTCTACGCGGTTCAAGGAACCAATAAAACCCCTTTTCAAAGGCTCTTTTGGAAGCAATCTACGAACAGACTGAGGTCTCACCCGAGGCGAAGTAATCGGGGGGTTGCGGAATCAGGTTTCCACAACCAGGTGATGAATGTTTAAATAGATTGGCGAACAACACGCTACAAGACTTGTGCTGCGGGATTTGGACTGCGCGAAGTTCCACTTCTTCATGATGAACACTTAGGCTATCACACATCTAAGGACTACGCGATGCGGGAAGATTATTCAATGGTGGGGCAACACAACTGAGACTGCGCTTCCTCTTGGGTACTTAACCACTTTAATGGATCTCGTTGAATGCAAATATTAATTGACGATAGGACAGCGCCACAGAGACTACACTTCCTCTTACAACTTATGCATCTTAATATATTTTACTTAATGCAAGAAGACACATTCAACAAGCATAATGGACGGAATCTTGCAACCTTATACACTATAACAAACATGATATTACTACACACTTCTGGTTCATGCATTCATCTAACTGCGAAGTGTTGGTGCATTTGGCATTCATTCATACATGTGATTACTTAACATATTTTTCCCATTGTCATCTTTATAGTGAATACATATAAAAGCAAAGCACATAAAATCATAAACAATATTTAAGAATTCATCATAAGTAAAGACACAGATGCAAACACATAAACAATCGCATAACACAGGATTTAACGTGGTTCACCCCCAGGATGATAGCTACGTCCACAAGAACTGTTGTTGTATTATCTTTGGGAAGGGTACAACAGTTCTAGTCTGCACACTTAGCTGCAGACTCTCTTCTTTCTCTGTAGGTCCATGTGCACACATCTTGCAGAGCCTTTACAATATTCTCTCAATAGAGATCAATGTTCAACAAAAAGATTAAAATTCATAAATAGAAGATTAAACCTTATAGATATTCAATGAAGATTATTCAACTATCAGACATCAACCCTTTTTCATACAAAATGTGCCCTTTTATAGATCGTGCCCTTAGGTAACGTCTTTACAATCAAACGGGCCAACAACCCTAAGGTTACCCAAAACTATCATGGTTACTTGGCTAACTAGGACTGCTAGGCTTCGATATCAAGTTCTTCGTCGTGGCCATCCTCTGCATATGGTCACATCGCTTTCAGCCTGCCCTATCAACAGCATGTCAACTGTCGATTTCATCCCGCCATTCCTTCTCTAACGGCTTTGTGCGGTCGGTTCACGTCGTGCTTCCTCTGCTCGTGTGACCAGTCGCTTCCTTCTGCACCACTCCTTACCTTCCTACTGGGGAATCATGGAGTGCTTTGACAAAACAGGTCGCTTTCGCAGCTGGACCTTCCCTTCATTCTTTACCCAAAATAGGTTCCATGCTGGCACCTCGCACTGCTACCACTTCGCGGAACCGAGTCTCAGTTGCGCAATCCCCATCCTGTCGATAATGCACTGCGCTCAACTTTGTAGCTTCCAAAATTGACTTACCAAAAATGGCTTCATCTGAGCTGCGTTGCAGCTCCAAAACTATTCTTCGCAAAAATTCCTTACTTGGGCTAGGCCCAACATTCTTCATCCATAGATGCTTTGCATCTCGGATCATGGCAAGCCTCTCTATAATACTATGGATTAGACCCCACCATCATGAAGCACCTCTCAAGGAGAAGTGGATATGTATGGAAAAGTGCAATGCTTGCATCTTAGTATTGAGATCTTGTTCTTATGTAGTCCGATGGATCTCCATAAATGTCCCCAACTTCCTCAATAATATTTTGAGCCCATTTAGGCTTTGGATTGGGAGTAAGTGTTGGATCTGGATATTATTTACTATATCTTCATACTCAATATCTAGATATGAATCATATTGATCTTATTCTTCATAATATGAATCTGGATCACTTTTAGAAACATCATTAGGAGCAAATGGAATAGGTAAATCAGTTATACCTTGTTCTTCAACTGGTTAAAGATCATGCAATGGATCCTCATTGAATTGAACACTTCTTTCAATGAAGCATCTCTTGGTTACAATCTCCATCAGCTTATAATCTTTTGCATCTTCTGCATATCCAAGAAGAATGCATTCACTACTTTGAGGTTGAAGTGTTGTCCTCTTGTCAGATGGGATTCTAGCCCATGCCTTGGATCTAAAAAAACTTAGGTGAGAGACATCAAGTTTGTGTCCCTTCAATGCTTCGAATGAAGTGACCCCATCAACATATTTTTTGGGTACCCTATTATGAATTTATATGGCACAATTCACTGCTTCTTCCCAAATATTTGATGGGAGATCTCTTGCTTCAAGAAAGTAGTTATCCATCTCTTTCAATGAACTATTCTTCCTCTCCGCTACACCATTTTGCTGTGGTGTGTATGGGACTGAATGTTGCATTTGAATACCTTCGGAAGCACATTGTTGCTGCAACTCATTCTTTATGTAATCCCTTCCATTATCTGGTTTGAGTGCCTTGATCTTCCTTCCAATAATGTTCTCAACTAAGTCTTTGAAAACTTTGAAGCTTTCAAATTCCTCAAATTTATGTTTGAGAAAGTAGATCCAACAGAACCTAGAGTGTTCATTAATGAAGTTCATAAGGTATCTGGATCTATTCATTGAATTCATGGGAATTGGTCCTAAAACATCACTATGAATTAGATCAAGTATGGAGGAAGTTCTCTTTTCCTTACCAACATCATACTTTCTCTCTAGGTGCTTCCCTACCAAGCAACCTTTGTAGATTCCTTAAGAGAACTTTATGTCTGGAAAACCTTCAACCATCTCTTCCTTGTGCAACTATTGCAGGTATTTGAAGTTTAGGTTCTGAATATTGTTAATTTTTCAGAATTTATTTCAATCTAATCTAGGATATTAACTAAGAGAATAACATGTACAACACATCTACATCATATCAATAATGGACACAATAATGCAAGCACAAAAGAGACACAGAGTTTACTTGGGGAAAACCATAAAGGTGAAAAAAACCAATAACTTCCTTAGAGATAGATAGAGCAATGATACAACCCAAGCATAAGAGATAGACATCTCCTAGCAGCAGCTTCTCCTCCTCCACAAGTGCGCCGCTCTCCAAAGAGTGTGTGAGAGAATAGAATGATCAAATAGAGTGCCTCCCGTACTCTATTTATACATGACTTGACTTGCCTAATAACCTTTACTAGGTTGGCCTTAACTTAACCACATAACATAATGCTGATTGGGCCGACACCCAATAGGGTGGTCTAATAACCCTTTGACCCATATGGCCGACCCCCAATAGGGTGGTCCAATAACCCTTCGACCCACATGACTTATACAGGGCCAACCCCAACAAGGTGGTCTAATAACCCATCAAGTATAAGTTATGACAATTACAATATAAATGACGACACTTCCGTATAGA
This sequence comes from Larix kaempferi, assembly GCA_027924585.1. Taxonomy (NCBI): domain Eukaryota; kingdom Viridiplantae; phylum Streptophyta; class Pinopsida; order Pinales; family Pinaceae; genus Larix; species Larix kaempferi. The sequence continues at coordinate 5,240,554 of BSBM01000104.1, forward strand.
GGAATAATAACATCTCTATAGGAGTGCAATATACATAGATGAAATACATGGGTGAAATACATTCTGAAGTTACATATACATCAACACTCCCTCTTAACTAGGAAGGTATTTCTCGACACAGATCCTCTAGCACAAGTATTCTTCTCTGGATCATCATCAGCGAATCATCATCCTCGAATCATCGTCATCGTCACTGCTACTGCTATCTCAATCAATATCTGAATCTAATCGTCATAAGAAGTTCTACAAAGCTAGTACTTTTTCATACTGGATGTAGGCCCACCACATGCAGGTCTTCATCATCACTGGCCATACTGTGGAATCCTTAGGACTTATTACGTGCATCACAAAACCTGGCAGTAGCATCCCAAGCTGTTACGAGAACATAGCTCTACCTGTCGGATCTCCCAGGAGCACATTACATGTGACCCACCACAAAACCTAGTTGAAGCATCCTAGGCTGTTACGAGCACACAGCTCTACCTGTCGGGTATCCTAGGAGCACATTACATGTGATGTCACCACAAAACCTGGCAAAAGCATCCCAAGCTATTACGAGCACACAGCTCTACCTGTCGGATCTCCCAGGAGCACATTACATGTGGTCGACCACAAAACCTGGCTGAAGCATCTGAGGCCTTTTTCATCCTGTCCAGATCTCCCAGGAGCATATTACATGTGGTCATGGCAATGACTCGAAAGAGCATCTGAGGCCTTTTTCATCCTATCCAGATCTCCGAGGTCCACTTACATGCCACAGGAAAATTCCTCGAAAGAGCATCTGAGGCCTTTTTCATCCTGTCCAGATCTCCCAGGTCTACTTACATGTCCTCCCAGAGCAATGTCTCGAAAGAGCATCTAAGGCATTTTTCATTCTGTCCAGATCTCCCAGGTCTACTTACATGCTCCTCTGCACAACCTGTCCACGGACATAGAGTATCAACCTGATACTCTCCATACATCATCCTGATGTACACATGATCATCTTGATTATCGTCACTGCATCGTCCTGATGCATGTCATCTAGAGAAACATCCTGAAGCTCGTCATCCATGATCATCCTGATCATACAATGCATCTACCTGATGCATACCAAGTATCTTCCTGATACATATCACCATACATGATCCACCTGATACATACATGATACATGATCCACACAATGTATCCACCTATTACATATACAGATACATGGTCCAAGCATCCAACATGATGCATATAAAAATACATATAAATGATCCAACTGATCATATCTAGCATCCAACATGATGCGTACATATACATATAAATGATCCAACTGATCCAGCATCCAACATGATGCGTACATACATATACATATAAATGATCCAACTGATCATGTCCAGCATCATCCTGATGCATATACAGAGTAGTAACTGGAGTATCATCTTGATGCTCATCATCCAGCACTTACATCCATAGCCATGGAAGGATCCTCCTCTCACCATGCTTGGAATGGCTTCATCAAATGTGTCCATCACTTCTTCCTCGAAGTGTCATCAATCTAAAGAACACCAAGCCTCTCTTTGAAGTACTCGAACCTCACTCTGGCTAGTGGTTTCGTCAGTACATCTGCAATCTGTTCATCTATCGCAACATACATGAGCTTCACTGCTCATCTCTATGCCATATCCCTAATATAGTGATATTAGATCTCAATGTGCTTCAACCTGTCGTGGAACACTGGGTTCTCAGACAGCTTCACACAACTCTGGTTATCACAGAAGATACCAATAGCCTCCAACGGTAGATCAAATAACTTAGATAGTAGCTTCCTCAGCCATACTACCTATCAACTAACCAAACAAGCTGCAACATACTCTGCTTCGGATGTACTCAGTGCTATGCAGGACTGCTTCCTGCTAAACCAAGAGATCACACCTAATCCCATACTGATGCAGCACCCATAAGTGCTCTTCCTATCTATAGCACTGCCTGCCCAATCTAAATCAACATAACCCTGCAGGTTAAACTTTTGATTCGCATCATACTTGATCCCATAATCAACTATACCCTTCAGGTACCTCAGAATATGCTTTATAGCAACTAGGTAAACGCTTATGTGATCCATCAAAAATTGACTCAATGTGTTCACCGAAAGCAAATGTCTGGTGTCATGTTCGTCAGGTACATAGAGGACCCAATCATCTGACGATACATCGTGACATCAACCGGATCAGATGAAGCATCACATAGAAGCTTGAGGTTAGATTCCATAGGTGTGTCCATGGCCTTGCAGTCCATCATCTCGAACCTCTTCAGGATCTCTAATGCATACTTCCCTTGTCCAAGGAAGATCCCATCGGCACTCTGCCACACCTCCATGCCTAGAAAATAGTGCATCATCCCCAAGTCCTTCATCTTGAACTTGACAGCAAGCTTTCACTGTGTTTCGGAAATCAAACTATCATTACCTGTTACAAATGGATCATCTACATACAATAGTAGTATCACAGGATTGCCTCCCTCAACCTTGTAGTAAAGGTTGGAATCCGCTTTACTCTTGGTAAAGCCCAAACTGGATAGAAAGTTGTCTATCCTACCATACCAAGTCCTAGGAGCTTGCTTCAAGCCATACAAGGCTTTCTTCAATCTGCACACATATGACTTCCCGTCATGTGTCTCAAAACCAAGTGGCTGCTCCACATACACTTCCTCTTCAACTACACCATTCAAGAAGGTTGTCTTGAAATCCATTTGGTGTATCTTCCACCTCATCACTATAGCCAAAGCAAGTACTGATCTAATGGAAGTGGATCTGGCTATAGGTGTAGAAGTCTCTTCATACTCAATCCCTTTTTCTGGGAGAAGCCACGAGCTACAAACCTCGTTTTGTATTTCTCCATGCTACCATCTACAACATGCTTAATCTTATAGATCCATTTGGAAGTCACAACAGACTTCCCTTCAGGTCTTGGGACTGCATCCCAAACATCATTCTTCATGATCGACTGGTACTCCTTGATCATGGCATTCTTCCCGAATCCTGGGAACTTCAATATATTCAATGTCTTCAATAGATAACTTTGTTGCTGAAACAAATGTTGTAGTCCTTCTTTTGTAGGTGCGCATATACGATCTTTCCTACAAAACAAGTTAAATGGCATGATTAGAAACTTCTCATAGTTTTTCAGAACAAATTCTTACACATAAAGAAATATGTAATACAATCATGCAATTATTTTAGCCAATGCTTCAATACAACATTCATCCATATCCTGTAACTTTCTAGATGCCTTCCAATCTCTACCAGAACATTGTTAAGAGTTTGCACTACTCCCAACATGTTAGCAAAAAGGTTTCATTCTAGATAAGTAGCAATGGAATGTTGTATAGTTCCATAGGCCACTTACCCATCACATGCATATTAGTAGTATACTGTTCATCAATGCAACTATTCTAATATGCATAATACACAACCTAACTCTAGGGACATCAGTATATACATCATTGAACAATATTATTTAAACAATCAAATATGCAAGAAATGATAATTCAAATACTTATCTTTGTTTGTTTGTTGGGTTGACTCCCTCTCAGTCTTTGCTTCCTTTCTGCAACTCCATTATGATGTGGATTGTGAGAAGTGGTCAACTCCCTCTGAATATCTGCATCCTTGCAGAAACTACTGGAGTGTGCTCCCTATTTATCTTTGCTTCCTGAATTACCTGTCCTTGATCTTATATTCATCCTCGATCCCTATGCATGCTTATTAGTATCATTATTGTGTTATCCTCGAGATCTCATACATAATCATACATTCATTAGTATATTCTCAATACTGTCAAACACAATAATATTAAGCATGTATAGTCATGATCATTTCAAACACAGATAATAAACATTAGTATTCAAGGTTTCAGGGAATACTTCTTTTACTCATGCATATTCTTTATTTGACCAAGGGACTTTTCTGGTTAGTCATATAAGGTAAGAGACATAATATGCATAAACCCTTGACTACTTACATTTCTAACTTCATGAATAATCACTATCAACCATGCCATGTATACTTATATAAGAGATCCTAACACAAGGTAGGATTCTAACTTGATACAGGAAAAACATACCTGGATTAGCATGCTAGCTAGTTATGTCTAACATACCCACATAATGTCTTCTTGTTCTCTTCAATGACCTGTGCTAGTAACCTGCATATCTCATAGGTTAACCATTATAGAACCAAGTTATACACACCTCGTAAGTAGATCTTCTATGTGATCCATGACAATGGATGAATCTTTGTCTTCATGTCACCATGGTCATATGTTCTTGAACTAGAACATGATTTGTCTTTCTTGATGTACCTTTCATGTTAGTGGGCAACATCAACCTCATACAACACCACAATGCATTAGTACAATCATAAGTGTCAACACCCTAATCAATGAATATCTTCTATCATGTATTCATATTTTATTAAGGTGATACAACAAGTCTAAAGTTAATAAAGATTGTACTAACCTTAATGAAGACAAACATACCATAAGCTTAATCATGAACAGATCTCGAAACATACCTGGATAAGTTATACTTATCGAGATTGCTTGTAATCTTATTATGTAAGGCCTTAGCCTCATCTCCCTCTGAAACTAGAACTTCTTCACTTATGCAGGTGATCAATCCATTATCTTCTAGGATTAACCCAATCCACTTGATTTGTAGAAACTAGATCTGGAGCTAGATTAGAGTTTGTCAGAGAAACCCTAAAAATTCAAACTTTGAATTTCAAACTTCTGAAAGGATAGAAAGATGCACCTTGATGCGCTGATCAAGCTGGTATACTCAGAATTTGAAAACTATAAAGTTTCACCCCTCAAAATTGCCTTTGAAACTTCCGGATCTTCTTGACAAGATCCTGTTGTAGCCACAACAGATCCCATGCTTATCTAAGCACAGGAAGCCCCTCCCCCCAATTTTAATAAACACAAAGGTATTTGGGTGAGTCATCTTGAAAATTTTAGATTTTGATTTTACCTCCAAACTTCTTCACCCATGATTTTGGTCTGCTTGTTTGTAAGGGTTTGATTATTTCTTCCAAAGTGTTTTGGGCTTAAAAGAGCCAAAATTTTGAGTATTTTTGTTGACTGTTATCATCATCTCGAAACCCGACATTTGGAGAACCCGAAACCCACAACCCGACAGATGCGGGTTGCGAGACTATTGTTTTAAATTTTTGGTTTTGTTGATTCTGAAACCCGCAACCCGATGGCTGCGGGTTGTGGAATCACTCTTTAATAAGATTGAAAATAATTACCCCGAAACCCGAACCCTGCAATGGCGACATTCGGCTTTCGGGATTGTGGTTTTTCGTTTATTTGGTGTGTGCTCCCGAAAACCAGCAACCCGTAATTTCGGAATGCGACTTTCGGGATGGTTATTTTACGTCACAGTTAATGTTTCTAAAGCCTGCCACCCGCACAATCGGTTTTCGTCTTTCGGAAATCCTTTTTACTTTTGTTTACAAACCCGCAACCCAGAAATCCATACTTTTAGGTTTCGGCTTGCGGGATCTTTCAATAAGAACTTCCTGGAAATTTTTGAACCTGATTCCGCGTTCCACTCCGGTTAATCTTCATCGTCCGTCTATTATAATCTCGCGATCAAGTTGATTTTGGCTAATCAGTTAAGTTAGGCTTTGCCATCTTGTCTTTTGAGACCTGGTTCTCCCAAATTATCATTTTTCTATGTCATTCACCACAGCGGACACCATTGCAATTTTATCAGTTACTTCATGTTGGATGGATGCCATATTTCCACCTTAAGTTCGCCATGTCTCGACTCGAGCTTTGACATCTTGTTGTTTTTGTTCCACCTCTTAATGATCAGATTTGTTATGTGCGAAGAATTGATAGCCCGTGTACTGGAACTCCTAGTCGAGACCTCTTTTTGACGTCAACTTTATCACCATAACCTTCGTCTCTGTTATCAATCACCAGTCATAATTATTAATGGAAGATTGCTTGTAACGATGTGATCGTAAAGGCAATTCAAAATCATGCGAGTAGTAATTGAAACTCATACTTCGCACAAGCTTTGATCCAACTAGCACATACCTTGGCTTTTTCATTACAATTGAAGTAATTACAATGAATTGAATGGATAAGTTTAATCATTGCAAATTGCCCCTCCCCGATTATCATTGACCTGCTGATTGGCCTTTAAATAGCAATTAACATGAAAGTTTCAGTTCATCCATTTCCTTCTGAAATAGGAAATACTCTGTTCGACATTTTTCTTATATCCTTCTATCCAAGTCTTATTCAACATGAGCAATATTAATGTAGATGGTGAATTTTCTAATGTTCAGGTTGAAAATGAAGAACTCTACCCCTTGTTATATCAACAAATGTTGTCACCACCATTTGATGCAAGTTTTCCTGATCTTAGCAGCGGTAGTAATGAAGAAGACTTCAAAACTTTGTCCGCCTACATTTACAAATCCGAAAAGAAAAGGAAGGAAATTATGGAGGGATCAACTGATCTCGATAATGATGTTATATGGGACTTTATAATCAATGAAGAACCTGACGTGCTGGCTACCGTTCCTGAAGCAAATCCTCTGATGGATTTCTCTGTTTTTGATAGTGGGTTTCCTGACCCCGAATTTCCTACAACAGATGCTCTACAAGCCATACCACCTATCGATTATAGTGAACAATCTGTGATTTAATTTTTTTGGTGCCACGAGACCTTATCTGATTAAAGAACAATTCTTTATTTTCTGAAAGGTGGCGGAAAATCTTTTAAGCTCAAAAATAGCAAGATTTCTTGGATCGATGGTTAGATCCGATTTTGTAATCCCCATTTTGTAGAACTTCTCCTTTTGGAACTCTTATGTAAATTTAGTATATAAGGAGGAATGTTTCTCTTAGTAAGGGGTTGGGAATTTTGGAATTGCAATTCAGCAGGAGTTCGAACTGAAGATACTTTGTCTATCAGAGTCATTATAATTTTTGTACAAGACTTCTCTATTCAAGAAAGTTATCTTTTAATTCACCTCCTAGTGTTCTTCAAATTTCTTTGGGAATCGCTGAGTTATGGTTTCAAATTTGTCATCGGTTATGTGTTTAATCCTTTGTAGGACATTCGTTAATGCATAAAGATCTCTCATATTGATTTCTCTGCATGTCTGGATCATGCTCAAAATTGTTCTATTAAATTTCTTTAATTGAATGTTTTCATCTCTTTTATATTTCTGCAAATGATTCGATGCACATAAATATGTATAATCAAATGTTAATTTTTCAATTAACGCAATGATTACAGATCAGATATTTGAACAGGCTTAACACTTTGAAGAATTGTCACTTAATTTTTATTTATTGATAATACTTTACTTAACAAGTGAAGAACCCAAAGACATTTCTGTTCAAGAAACTTACTACTTTTTCATCACACTTCAACTATGATCTACACAACATCAACTTTTCCTTTTAGGTCAGATCTGACTTAGAATAGATTCTTTCATTAGGTAGTTTAAGTTAGATTTTGGTAACAAGATTTCACACTTAGTTTTCCTTGATAGGAAAACTGATCTTTTGAGATCAAATCTTTTACTCATAGAGTTCCAACGGAGGCCAAATATCCGTGGGTGATTACCACACCAAACAGCTCGAGGATAGAATTTCCCTTGCGTAGGGTCTTTCGAAGCCTTTGGATGGGTTTTCCTCCCTTGTTGCGTGCCTTGGACCCATTCCAGCACTTTGCACTTACCCTGCACCCTCGAGGCATCAACAAATGGTGCTAGAAGGAGGGCCACTATTAAAACATGCCTAAGCAAACTACTAATAAACCTCCTCCAGCAAGTACTTCAACGGTTCAAACCTGAAGCCAGACTAAGGCTTCAACATCTGAACAACCAACCAATACACAGCCTACAATTCTCCCTGTCGTGTCCACACAACCTGCGGTTATACCTGTCACACCTGTGACACAACAGGAGAATAGAGGAGAAGTCATCTTCATGTCACCCACGAGGGGACCCATCTCGTTAGAGTAGTTATTGAAAACATCTGCTGATAGGGTTTTAAGGGTAGAACAACTTCTTGCCGATCAAACGAGACACGGTTGGGAAGCTCTAAAATTATAAGGTGTTATGTAGGCTAGCAATCGAGAAGAACAACAAGTTCTCACCTCACAGACCATTGATCCACTGGTTCAACATACCGATATTTTAACGCATAGGATCAACATACAACTGATCACCAATCTAAAAACCAAGACCTAGTTAATCGACCAGATTCTCTTGAATATAACTGTGAGACTACCCACACAGCAACACAAGGTCAGCCAAATCTTGGAGCTGGTGGTCCACCACCATCCCCTCCTTCATCTTCATCATCTTCCTCAGACGAAGAGAATTCTTCTAGTTCATCATCTGAAGAAGAAGAACGAGAACCTCCAATGGCTGGAGAAGTTCAAACCAGACCTTGGCTTGACCAAGGTGCAGTTTTCATATTAGGTGATCAACATAGATTACCAAAGAATCCAGAGAAATGGCTTCCTAAATACAACCCTGATGATAAGATACCTGCGTTGGATCACATAAAAACTTTCATGCAGGAAATCAGGCTTAGAAGTGTGGTATATGAGGATGTAGTATGCAGACTTTTTCCATACACCTTTGAAGGTAGAGCGGCCACTTGGTATTTTTCTTTACTGGCACAATCTATAACTTCCTGGGATGAATTTGAGAAACATTTTACCCAGAAATTCGGGGATGACAAAACACCGCAAGATCTTGTATTAGAGTTATCCTCCATGAAAGACAAAGGAAAATAAAGGGTAAAAGACTTTAACCAAAGGATTTCATATCTCAAAAACAGAATTCCTGCCAATCTTCTTCTTGCTGAAGAATTGTTGGTGGCTTATTATGAAAAGGGTCTGCCTCCCCCTATTGCAATATGGGTCGAAAGGGCACAGAAGGGTACTTTATTGGAAGATTTTGATGAAGCAATCCAAGTTGAGAAGGACATCTTTTGTTTGGAAGACAGCCTTGAATCTTCAGAAGGGCAACCTTCCACTTCCAGGAAAAAAATTGAGAATTTCGCTAAACCCACAGTCGAGAACAAGGATTCATTTGATTTGATTGACATGAAAAAATTCCTTCAGAAGATGTCAAATGAGATGGTGGACTTGAAGAAGAACACTAATTATAATTAGTATTAGAACAGAGGTTTTGTAAGGCCACCGTTTAGGAGACCTTACCAGCCTCCACAAAATCCACCACCACCAAATCCAGCAGATGCACTCACAAACGAGGAACTTTTTTCTATTTTTAGAGCATTGGCAGTCGAATCTCAGGTCACCCCTGACACTCCCAATGATCAGACTACCCCAGATCCTCCACTACCTGAGGAAGAAGTAGAAGATGATCCACATGTCGATGATGTGGGTTTCTTTTTGGAACTTACTATGTGTGAAGAAGAAGAAGAACCTGAGACGGTGTTTAACACACAACATCCTTATAATACAAGGTCAAGACCACAGCCACCTCAAGAACCTTCATCTTCTTCCCCCATTTTCCACAAGAAACCAGACCGTCCCACAGAAGGATACAATCCTCCCTCAAATGGAGTACAACCTGGTTGAAGACTTGAAAAGAGTCAAAGAAAACATCTCTCTATTTGAGTTACTCAAGATTCCTGCTATGAGGGATTCTTTACCAGAAAACATGATAGTCAAACAACCTAGATATTCATAGAATAATAATTTAGACTCCGTCACTAAAACTGATGATAAAAAACCAGCAAGTAAGAGAACTCCTCCTTTCTTGCTTACTTTTGATATTTTCAACCGGAATGTACACAACTACATGATAGATTCGGGAGCATCATCGAATGTGATGCCCCTCTATGTTTGCAGAAAATTGAATGCAATGTGGGAACCCTGTCCAACCCAGATTGTGCAACTTGACAGATCCAAAGTCAGAGTGGTTGGTAAATTGAGAAATGTTCTGCTCACATTGTCAGCTGATCCCAGGATCCATAAGACAGTTGAAATTGTGATAGCTTACATCCCAGAAGCCTGTGGGATGTGGTTAAGCAGGGACTAGTCAGATAAACTTAAAGGTTACTTTGCAACCGACTGGTCCCATTTATGGTTTCCTTACAATGGTCAACTGAATAAAATTAAGATCAGCAGAGAACCTTTCATGAAACAGACAGTTACTGATCTTAATGATTCAAGTGAACCTGCTGGTTATCTCACCTCTCATGCTGAGAAATTTACATTCGATACCTTTTTCGGTGAATTCCCAGCTGATGCTTCACCAGAAAAGAGCATCCGAAACAAATCACATATCACTCAGGTTACTTCTGTACCTTTTTCTGGTGAAATTGTGCATAATGTATATAATGTGAATACGAATTTTAGATTAGATCCTGTCTAATGGACTTTATTTTTTGATGGCTCCAAGTCCAAGGAGGGAGTTGGAGCGGGTTGTGTTCTTATCAATCCTAAAGGAATGAAAATCATGATTGCTTGCAGGTTAGAATTTGATTGCCCTAATATTGTAGTTGAATATGAAGCTCTTGTGTAGGGGCTCAAGAAGGCCATTGATTTAGGCATACAAGCAATAGAATGCTATGGAGAATCCAAAATTATAGTCAAGCAAGTCAGGAATAAAATACACTGCTTATCTCCACATTTGGCTAATTATCAAAATTTGGTAAGGGATCTAACCAACTCATTTTCGGCATTTAATATTAAATCAGTTCCCAGGTCACAAAATTTTGATGCAGACCTGTTAGCAAATACAGTGTCTAGACTGATCCCGCCAGAAGGTCTGTCTCCTCAAACTTTTTCTATCGAATTGATGTACAAACCATCCATTCCGAATAATGTGACTAATTGGAAAGTGTTTGATGATGACCGACAGATACTTGACTTCCTCACTGCTCAGGATACGTTTCAAGACATGGCTATCGACGAAGCAGAACATCAAAAGTCTCTCACTGATTCTTCAAACGTCATCCCGAAATCTGTGATCAATCTAGAAAATTTTTACGATTTACAGGACAAGTTCAAATCTCAAATTAATTGTAAAACTCAAAGCTCATCCTTGAACTATGAGTGGGTCAACCTAGGCACCGAAAAGGAACCTCGCTTCATCAATTTGGGAGTTGATTGTACCACTGAAGAACGCAGAACCATTATTGCATTGTGCAAACAGTATAAAGATTTTTTTTCCTGGACGTATGACGAGTTGAAAACATTTGACACTAGCATCATGTTTCATAATATACCCATGAAACCAGAGGTTAAGCCATTTCAACAAAAGTTGTGGAAGATGCACCCCAGTTTGGATCCTTCAATAAAAAAGGAGCTGGAGAAGTTGCTCACTGCTAGGATTATCTTTCTAGTCAGGCACACTCAATGGATTGCTAATTTAGTACCTGTCCGTAAGAAAAATAGTGAAATTCGACTGTGTGTCGACTTCAAGAACCTAAATCAGGCTTCTGAGAAAGACAACTATCCTATTCCACCAATGGAGCAGATTCTTCAAAAGGTAGCCGGGTCAGAAATGTTTTCCCTCTTAGATGGTTTTTTGGGGTATAACCAGGTCATGGTTGCCCCGGACGATCAATTGAAAACAACTTTTAGGATCCCATGGGGTACTTTTGCCTACAGACAGATTCCTTTCGGGCTGATCAATGCAGGAGCTACTTTTCAGAGAGCTATGGATATAGCTTTTTGAGGGTTAATGCGTAATTTTGTCATTGTTTACCTTAACGATATCACTATTTACTCTAAAAACTGACATGAACATGTTTTTGCTTTGAAACAAGTTTTTTATCGCTGCAGAAAATTCGGTATTTCTCTCAAACCGAAGAAGTATATTTTTGCAGTAATAGAAGGAAAGCTTCTGGGCTTCATTGTTTCAAAAGAAGCTATGATTATCGATCCTAAATGTACAGAGGCTATTTCAAATATTGGCTTACCAGGCTCATGCAATGCAATGCAATCCTTCTTGGGTAAGATTAATTTTGTACGTAGATTTGTACCAAATTTTGCCCAGATTGTTAAACCACTACAACTTTTGGTCAAGAAAGATGTGTAGTTTACTTGGTCGTAGGAGCAGAGAGATGCGTTTATCCGAATTCGAAAGGCCATTGCAGAAGCTCCTGCTCTCATGTCCCTAGATTTTAATAAGGATTTCATTCTTTATACTTTTGCCACGGAATTTTCTTATGCAGCTGTCTTAACTCAAAAGCATGACAATGATACTGAAATCTCGATCTCTTTTATGAGCTCAACATTCAAAGGTGCAGATCTTAAATACTCACATATTCATAAGCAAGCCTATGCGGTCTATAAATCCATCAAACATTACAGACCCTATTTGTTGAAGTCTAAAACCAAAGTCATTGTTCCATATTCTTCTATCAGAAATGTCCTCATTCAGAAAGAATTGGGGGAAGCGAGGGCCCATTGGATGAACGCACTGCAAGAATATGATCTTGAGATCAGACCGGCTAAAATTGTAAAAGGCCAAGGCCTTTGTCTTCTTACTGCTCAATCCAATGACCCCGCACAACAGCAGTCCGTATGGGATCATGAGGAAGAAATTCCTTCAGGTGTTATTAATGTTATCAATGCCCCAACATCAGAATGGTACGACGATATCATATTTTTCCTAAACCATGGGTTTTCTCTCGAAACCCTTGATTTTAAGAAAAGAAGAGCTTTAAGACTGAAATCTGCTCCTTATCAATTCATCGATCATGTTCTTTTTAGAAAAAATTATGATGGAGTATTTCTTAGATGCTTGGAAAAACATGAAACTGATGACATTTTGTTTCAATTTCATGCAGGTCTTATTGAAGGCCATTTTTTAGGAGAGACTACAGCACACAAGATTCTTAGGGCCAGATATTACTGGCGCACATTGTTTAAAGGTGCTTATGCTTATGTCAGGAAGTGTGAGCCATGCCATAAATTCACAGGAAAGTTTAGGAAACCTGCATTTCCTTTACAACCGGTTACAATTCAGTTTCCATTTCAACAATGGGGATTGGATTTTGTTGGGCCTATAAACCCTCCCTCATCCCTCCAACATAAGTATATCCTCACAGCCACAGACTGTTTTAGTAGATGGGTGGAAGCAGTTCCTCTTAAACAATGTAACGCTGCCCAAGTAATCTCTTTCCTTGATAGCTAGATCATCACACGCTTTGGCGCGCCAGAGTACTTAGTTTTCGATAATGCTTCCTACTTCTCTTCAATCGATATAACTAAATATGCCTTTGAGATGGGGATTAAGCTTAATCTTTCTGCCAATTATTATCCTCAAGGTAATGGTTTGGTTGAGTCATCGAACAAAAACCTGATAAACATTATTAAGAAGATTGTAGCTTCTCATCACAGAGATTGGCACACACAGATGTAAAATGCATTATGGGCAGATCGAATTACCCAAAAGCAGCAATTGCAAATTCTCCCCACTGTTTGGTTTATGGAAAAGAAGCCATCCTTCCCACTAATCTTACCATTCCTTCGCTACAATTGGCCTAGTCTGTCCAAGAAGATGATTCTTCTCCCCTCCAACAAAGAATTGACACCCTCTTGAAACTATAGGAGGACATGGAAATAGCCAAGAACAAGTTGTATTATCATCAAAAGATGGTGAAGAGATGTTTTGATGAAAAATCTTTATCTGACAGGGAATTTTCTGTTGGTGACCTGGTTCCAAGAAGGGATAAGCAACATAAAGATAAGAATTAGTACACCAAGTTTCAGTGCCTTTGGCTAGGACCTTTCATTATTATATAAAAGATTGGTCCCAGCAATGTCCGATTACAGATGCTAGAGGGAGTTGTGGACATCTTCCCAGTGACTGTGTCTCTTCTAAAAAAGTATTTTGTTTGAACAAGCTGATGCACTTGTACATAGGTGTGGTTTGTTTTTCAATCACTTGTTTTATTGCATTGATATTTTGATTGGTTTTGTTGTTTTGTTTTGGTTTTCATTAATAAGGCTTTACACATGTGGTAGTGGCTTAAAATCACTTTTCTTAGCAGCAATTGTTTCTGAAGTTTCAGCATTGTTATCAATCTTACTTTCTGGATTTTGATTAGAATTTGCTCTGAAGAATAAACAGTCAAATAAGTGCAGTGCTTTTGGATACTTTTCACTTTCATCATTATCTTTCACCATGCTTTATTTGTGTAATTGAGGTATGGAGGATGGTCATCATTTCTCTATCTGGTGTTTCATGGTTGAACGACATATCGTAACAACTTGACCAGTTCCGATTGCTCATGGATCATTTTTACAATCCCTTTGAATAGTAATTCTATTTAAAATTATAAGTTACAAGGTAGGTGGTCTTGTTATCAAGCCATCCCATTAGGTTCATAGGTGTTTAGAGTGGAATGACATCTTCACATCAAGCCACCACACTTGGAAGATGACTTTCAGTTCTGCTGGAAGGTGGAAGATCCTATTAATGGTCGATACATTCATGATCCACAAAGCACTAGTGAGTAACATTATCACTATATGGTCACCAAGCCATGGTAATGCCTTGTAGATTATGCCAAAATAAATTGTTTTTTTTTTCATAAGATTTTGTTGTATACAAGGACGGGGGGGTCTTATCACAAGCCAGCCCTGCTATGATCATGGGTTTGATCTTGGAATGGAATTATCACTATGTGGTTACCAAGACATGATGATTTCTTTTGGTCTTGCAGCCAAAGGACAAGGAGTCTTGTTATCGAGCTAGCTTGACTAGTTTCCAGATCAGGCCTATGAATGGCACTGTTTCATCTAATCACCAAGTCAGTATAGTGGTCTTGTATCAACAATGTGCTATGTATAAAAAAAATGTAAAAAAAGAAGAGAAAGAAAAGATAAAACAAAAAAAATAAAGGAATGTATATATAATCCATAGAGGATTACTGAATGAACGTATAATTAATAAACCAAGGGGATCTGTAATTAGGATATCCATGAGCATTTCTAAGACTGTGCACAGGTTCAACACAAGCTGGTTTTCAATGATTACATCATGGTAAAGATTTGGTATTACTCTCTAAATCTCCTTATCAAATGAGTATTATTTTTAAAATGGTCATTGTTGAGACTTATCCATTTTCATGTTCACTGTTTGATTGGTTGTTATCTTTTGAGTATCTTCTCTGAATTAAGTTTCAAGAAATTGGTTGTTTAACATGTTGTCTTTAGTTAGATTTGATTGCAGAGATAACTGGTTCTTCCCAGCCATTCACCATTTGTTGTAGCCACAACAGATCCCATGCTTAGCTAAGCACAGGATCCCCCCCCCAATTTTAATAAACGCAAAGGTATTTGGGTGAGTCATCTTGAAAATTTTAGATTTTTATTTTACCTCCAAAATTCTTCACCCATGCTTTTGGTCTACTTGTTTTTAAGGGTTTGATTATTTCTTCCAAAGTGTTTTGGGCCTAAAAGAGCCAAAATTTTGAGTATTTTTGTTGACTATTATCATCATCCTGAAACCTAACATTTGGAGAACCCAAAACCCACAACCTGACAGATGCGGGTTGCAGGACTATTGTTTTAAAGTTTTGGTTTTGCTGATTGCGAAACCCGCAACCCGACAGCTGCACGTTGCAGAATCACTCTTTAATAAGATTGAAAATAATTACCCCGAAACCCGAACCCTGCAATGGCGGCATTCGGCTTTCGGGATTGTGGTTTTTCATTTATTTAGTGTGTGCTCCCAAAAACGCGCAACCCGTAATTTCGGAATGCGGCTTCCGGGATGGTTATTTTAGGTCACAATTTAATGTTTCCGAAGCACGCCACCCGCACAATTGGTTTTCGACTTTTGGAAATCCTTTTTACTTCTGTTTGCAAACCTGCAACCCACAAATCCATACTTTCGGGTTTTGTCTTGCGGGTTCTTTCAATAAAAACTTCCTAGAAATTTTTGAACCCGATTCCGCGTTCCACTCCGGTTAATCTCCGTCGTCCGTCTGTTATAATCTTGTGATAAAGTTGATTTTGGATAATCAGTTAAGTCAAGCTTTTCCATCTTGTCTTTTGAGACCTGGCTCTGCCAAATTATCATTTTTCTATGTCATTCACCACAGCAGACACCATTGCAAGTTTATCAGTTACTTCATGTTGGATGGACGCCATCTTTTCGCTTTAAGTTTGTCATGTCTGGAATCGAGCTTTGACATCTTGTCGTTTTTGTTCCACCTCTTAATGATTGGATTTGTTACGTACGAAGAATTGATAGCCCGTGTACTGGAACTCCTGGTCGAGACCTCTTTTCCACATCAACTTTATCACCATAACCTTCGTCTCTGTTATCAATCATAGCTCATAATTATTGATGGAAGATTGCTTGTAACGATGTGATCGTAAAGGCAATTCAAAATCATGCGAGTAGTAATTGAAACTCGTACTTCGCACAAGCTTTGATCCGACTGGAACATACCTCGGCTTTTTCATTACAAATGAAGTAATTACAATGAATTGAATGGATAAGTTTAATCATTGCAGATTGCCCCTCCCCGATTATCATCGACCTGCTGGTCGGCCTTTAAATAGCAATTAACATGAAAGTTCCAGTTCATCCATTGCCTTCTGAAACAGGA
Source organism: Larix kaempferi (assembly GCA_027924585.1). NCBI lineage: Eukaryota > Viridiplantae > Streptophyta > Pinopsida > Pinales > Pinaceae > Larix > Larix kaempferi. The sequence continues at coordinate 5,257,167 of BSBM01000104.1, forward strand.
AATACTCTGTTCGGCATTTTTCTTATATCCTTCTATCCAAGGCTTATTCAGCATGACAAAATATTCATGCAGATGGTGAATTTTCTAATGTTCAGGTTGAAAATGAAGAACTCTACCCCTTGTTGTATCAAGAAATGTTGTCACCACCATTTGATACAGGTGTTCCTGATCTTAACAGCGGTAGCAGTGAAGAAGACTTTGAAACTTTGTCCACCTACATTTATAACTCTGAAAAGCAAAGGAAGGAAATTCTAGAGAGATCAACTGATCTCGATACTGATGTTATACGAGACTTTATAATCAATGAAGAACTTGACGTGCTGGCTACCGTTCTTGAAGAAAATCCTTTGATGGATTTCTCTATTTTTGACAGTGGATTTCCTAACCCCGAATTTCTTACAGCGATTGCTCTGCAAGACATACCACCTGTCAATAATAGTGAACAATCTGTGATTGAATTTTTTTGTTGCCACGAGACCTTATTTGATTAAAGAACAAGTCTTTCTTTTGTGAAAGGTGGCGGAAAATATTTTAAGCTAAAAAATAGCAAGATTTCTTTGATCGATGGTTAGATCCTATTTTGTAATCCCCATTTTGTAGAACTTCTCCTTTTGGCACTCTTATGTAAATTTAGTATATAAGGAGGAATGTTTCTCTTAGTAAGGGGTTGGGAATTTTGGAATTGCAATTCAGCAGGAGTTCGGACTGAAGATACTCTATCTATCAGAGTCATTGTAATTTTTGTACAAGACTTCTCTATTTAGGAAAGTTATCTTTTAATCCACCTCCTAGTGTTCTTCAAATTTCCTTGAGAATCGTTGAGTTATGGTTTCAAATTTGTCATCGGTTATGTGTTTAATCTTTGCAGGACATTCGTTAATGCATAAAGATCTCTCATATTGATTTCTCTGTATGTCTGGATCATGCTCAAAATTGTTCTATTAAATTTCTTTAATTGAATGTTTTCATCTCTTTTATATTTCTGCAAATGATTCGATGCACATAAATATGTATAATCAAATGTTAATTTTTCAATTAACGCAATGATTACAGATCAGATATTTGAACAGGCTTAACACTTTGAAGAATTGTCACTTAATTTTTATTAATTGATAATACTTTACTTAACAAGTGAAGAACCCAAAGACATTTCTGTTCAAGGAACTTACTACTTGTTCATCACACTTCAACTCTGATCTACACAACATCAACTTTTCCTTTTAGGCCAGATCTAACTTAGAATAGACTCTTTCATTAGGTAGTTTAAGCTAGATTTTGGTAACAAGCTTTCACACTTAGTTTTCCTTGATATGAAAACCGATCTTTTGAGATCAAATCTTTTACTCATAGAGTGCCAGCGAAGGCCAAATATCCGTGGGTTATTACCACACCAAACAGCTCGAGGATATAATTTCCCTTGCGTAGGATCTTTAGAAGCCTTTGGTTGGGTTTTCATCCCCTGTTGCATGCCTTGGACCCATTCCAGCACTTTGCACTTACCCTGCACCCCCGAGGCATCAACAGATCCCGAACTAGGGTTTGATAAATCCCACCCTTTTTCCCAACCAAAAGGTTTGATCCAAATCTCTAAACTTTGATTTTTCTGAGTAGCTTCCAGCTATGGTCACAGACTTCAAAAAATTCCAACTTTTGCAGAAGCCCTAATTTTCCACTTTTTCGATCAAAGTCCCAAACTAGGGTTTGATCAAGCCCGACCTTCTACCCAGCCAAAAAATTTGATCTTGGTCTCTAAATTTTGATTTCGATGAGTAGCATTCATCCGTGGTCTCCGATTACAAAAATGCCAACTTTCTTCGAAACCCTAATTACCAAAGACATGAATGAAGGTGCTCAAAATCCAATTCTCTTTTGACTGAAATATGCACCTGATTGTTTCTGGTGTAACTCTGAAATTACGAATTTACAGGTTCAGAAACTTCTACCTGTGGTAGCTCGACCTGTCATCTTTCCAACCCCATAGGTTTGACCTCAATTGGATTCTCTGAGAGAGATTTATGCCAAGTGTCGCAACATGACCTGTTTATGGGATAAAACAAGAGAACAAACTTGTACGGAGTGCCACATGTCACTGGTTCAGTTTCGGCCTCTGAACCTTTGGCTTGTGAAAGTACAGTCTGTGCCCTACCTATCACTATTTACTAAATTTCATTTGGTGCTTCCTAGCCCATGTTATGACCTTTTTTCCTAGGTCACATTTTTATGACTGAGATTTGGACGAGGTAGAAACCCTATATTGTATAGATCATAAATCACAATGTACAATGAATTAGAGGTTGGTATTTGGACACAAGGTACATGGGGATCTTATCTTTTCCCTGTGAGATTTTTAGACCCTGAAACCTTGCCGAAATTTATTTATAGCGAAAGTGCTACAATTACTGGTTTTTGTGCCCTAGTTTCGCAATTGCAACAAGTGTCATACATGCCATACCATGCCTTCTTTCAGGCTAGCTCGGATACCATGTTAATTTTTCAAAATTTACTTCAATCTGATCTAGGATATTAACTGAGAGAACAACATCTACAACATATCAATCATGGACACAATAATGCAAGCACACAAGAGACACAAAGTTTACTTGGGGAAAACCATAAAGGTGAAAATCCCCAATAACTTCCTCAGAGATAGATAGAGCAATGATACAACCCAAGCATAAGAGATAGACATCTCCTAGCCATAGCTTCTCCTCCTCCACAAGTGTGTCACTCTCCAAAGAGTGCGTGAGAGAATATAATGATCAAAGAGAGTGCCTCTCGCACTCTATTTATACATGACTTGACTTGCCTAATAACCTTTACTAGGTCGGCCTTAACTTAACCACATAACATAATGCTGACTGGGCCGACACCCAATAGGGTGGTCTAATAACCCTTTGACCCACATGGCTGACCCCCAATAGGGTGGTATAATAACCCTTTGACCCACATGACTTATACAGGGCCGACCCCAACAAGGTGGTCTAATAGAGGAATAATAACATATCTATAGGAGTACAATATACATAGATGAAATACATGGGTGAAATACATTCCGAAGTTACATATACATCAACAAATATTTCATGCCATAGTCTTCTTGTCTCATCTACATGAGTCAAGAGAGCACTTTGATGTGAATATGGAAAGAAGCAGGAGAACTCAACCCTCCAATCAAGATTATTGAAGGGTGTCAGGATCCTAGGAGACAACGGAGCATTTGAATTATCCATATGAACTACTTGAGAGACTAAAACTGAATTGTTTCTACTGCTGCACTGAAAAACCTTCAATATCCTACAAAAAAAATCTCAATTCTGGATATAGACTACTACTGAGCACTCCTTTAGGACAATAGGCACATTTTTCCATATCCTTCACACCTGGCTAGACCTCAAAGGATTTCTCCAATGAATTCAATTAAATGCCACCATAATTTGATGTGAAAATCCAAAGGCTTCTGGTGCACTAATGAAAGAAACTAATCAACCTACCCTCGCTAAGATCTAATACCATGTGAAATTCTAAATCACAACAAATCATGGAGCTGAGTATACCTCATACATAAATAATGAGCAGAAAAGATGAATTACAGTGAAAATTGCAGTAAAAATGAGCAGACAATTAATCATGTATGAAAACTCAGATAGGAACAGAATAATGTCACATGATCCAATAATTAGTATAGTCAACAATGATGTTACAATGGAGATAATTTGAATCTCATAGGATAATTCAAGTCTCAACCAATCTAGCATATGAATTGTCACCTCTATCAGTGCTCCGGAGCTCCCAAACTTAGTTAAACTCAACTAAATCTCAGTTAACTGAATACGCAATTAGTTAAGTGACCAAAAGGGGTGCATTAGTGAGTTTGGCATGCAAAGCATTCATAAAAGGGTGCATGAGACCACAAAAAGTGTCTATCGGAGCATAAACCCCCCACAAGAGTCAGCTAACTCAGGTGGATTGAACTATAACACTGATTTGGATCTTAAAATGTATGGAAATGAATCAAGTGTCCCTAAATTGATGCATGCAAGGTGCATTAGGTGGCTGATGGATCCTAGATGGCATCTGCACACCACTAGGGGGGAAATGACATCATCAACTACTAGGAAAAAGAAATAATGCTAGGTAGGACAAGGATGGAGTATTAATCATCCTAAGCCACGGGAGGAGACCTGGGAGAAATAAAACATAATAAAACAAACACATGCATAGACCAAATGGAAGAAATGTCTCGCATTGAGTTGCCTCCAGCAAGAATCAAAGCCAAAATCTAGTACATGAAAGATCATTCCCCAATCTGTAAATTTATAGGGCTTTGTGCGAATGAAAAGGCCCTAGCAGGATGGATCACATCCAAATGCAAGCCAAAAGCACACGTCGAAGTAAAACTTGGGTCTAAAGGAATTTTTAATCTTACCTTCTCAAGAATAGATGATAGAGACAGGGTCATGGAAGGAGGACACTACTTCTTTCACTCCACAGGGATTTATTTATGCAACGAGATTGAAATATTTAACCCATACAAGGAGCACTTCACATGAGCTCCAGTCTGGATCTGTCTATATTCCCTCCCACATGATTATTTGGATGAGGACACCCTCAAGGATATCAGTAACTCCTTGGGAGACTTTGTCAAAATTGTAGATCAGACAAGAAGCAACAAATATACATCATATGCAAGGATATGCTTCTACATGCACATTACTAGGGTTCTAACAGACTATGTCTTTCTAGTTCATGAATATCTGGAGCATATTCAACAAGTGGACTATGAGCATTTCCCCTTCCTCTATAGGAAGTTCCATGACCATAGGAACCTTTATAGGGATTGTACATAGAAAAAACCTACATTGGATCCAAAAAATTCAGAGACCACAGATGAGGATGGTTTCAAAAAAGTACCCAACAGGAAACCCCCAAATCGTAAAACCCTAACGATTATCAAAACAACAGCTCCCTCAACGAGTAACAAATTTGATGCTTTGGTTGATCAAATGGATAAAATTGAAGCCTCAATTTCATAGGATCAACTAGCACCCAAAAGGAAACACCAAGAAAAACCGTCTGGAAAAGAATAAGGCTCTAATCAAACCAATCCAAGCAGTGAACCCCAAGATCAAACTCCCCCTCCAACATTGACTACTCAAGATGTACCACCAGCAACCCCGACCAAAGATCATGATGTTGTCATGGATGAAGACATGAGTGATCTTGACTTGGGATACCTCGATCTCCTAGGGTTGGAATAAGTATATCGGCGTTGAGCTTTTAATGCAATCTCCCCCAAACAAATCCAGCTTCTTAAAGATTCTTTATCCAAATCCAAGGCAAGATCAAAACTAGGCATTCAAAATTCTTCACAAAAATAGCCCAAAAAATTCCATAGGGATCTCAAAAAAAGAGGAAGGAAATTCATCTACAACATCTCAACGCTCTTGGTATGTGCCTCGTGGAATCAGGGAAATATGCCCAGCTAACAACATTCTTTCCTACTAATACCTCAAGTTATCAATGAAAGTCACCTATTGGAATATGAAAGGCATCAATGACCCTGCCAAACATAGAATGATTCAAAGGAATATTATTCAGGAAAAACCCTCAATCTTTCTAATCCAAGAAACAAATTGTGGCAGCAATAATTTGGAGACACTTATGGCTCATCTCTATAGAGGCAGTATGGCAATATCAGTGAATGCAAATGGAGCTTTAGGAGGACTAGAAATCACTTGGAATCCTCATGAGGTAAATATCAATGACATTTTAGCTACTATGAACTCTATTTCATATTAATTTCACCTCCTAGGTACTATGTTAGGAACCTATGTCAGCCCTTCTCTTTACTATGTTAGTATATTGTTGTTGGACGCATATGCTTTGTAATTCGTCCCGTAGTATTTGTTGATCCGTAGTTTATATTGTTAAGATTTAATATGCTAAGACAGAAAATAGTAGCATTACATTCCATTTCACAATAATAGCATATACAGGATCACTGAAGAAACAACAAGCACAGCATAAACACAAGAGACACAGATTTATCCTGGGAAACCCTCATGGGGTAGAAAACCCAACAAAGCTTCCTCAATATAGATGACCAGCAATATACAAAGATGCAAACCAAAGACATGATCTCCTCCTCCACCATAGCAGACCTCTCCTCCACAAGTGCGCTACTCTCAAGTGAGTGAGTGTGTGTCAAATGAGGAATACACCTCCTCTATTTATACACTACTCCGACTTGACTTTTACACAAAACATGTAGGCTCGTATTTAACCAATGGGTTAAATACCCCACTACAACTGACTGGGCCGACCCCTCTAGGGTGGTCTAATAACCCTTTGACCCACATAACACATACAGGGACGACCCCACTAGGGAATTCTAATAACCCAAGTTACCACATTCCGACGGAGGAATAAACATCTCCGGATATACAATAAGATCTTCACGGAGGAATGAATCATCTTCGGAATAATAAAGTACAAATATAATATTATTTGAAGTTACAATATCTCAACACTCCCCCTTAACGAGAAGGATATTATAACAGCATCTGCATGAGCAAGGAGTCATCAACATCATACATGATACATCTATAAATCATTGGAAGCTTTCTCAACATCATCAGTAACTCAACCAGTTACTAGAATATCTTCAATACTGGAACATCAACATCTTCAGTACTGAGTCTTTATCTTCTGCAACACTCAAATAGCTACAGCAACATCAACATCTGGATCCTCACGATCATCAGCATCGTCATCATACGATCATCAGCATTGGGATCATCTCGATCTACAGCATCTAGATCATCTCGCTCTACAGTATCTGGATCATCTCGCTCTACAGTATTTGGATCATCACGATCTACATTATCTGGATCATCTCTATCTATAACATCTAGATCATCTCGATCTACAACATCTGGATGATCATGATCTACAGCATCAGCATCTGGATCATCTGAATCATCTCGATCTACAACATCTGGATTATCTCGATCTACAGCATCTGGATCATCTCAATCTACAGCATCTGGATCATCACGATCTACAGCATCTGGATCATCTCGATCTACAGCATCTGTATCCACACTGATACATCTATCATCAAAACATGTATTCTCACTAATACATTTATCATCAAAAGCATGTATTCTCACTAATACATCTATCATCAAAAACATGTATTCCCACTAATACATCTATCATAAAAAGCATGTATTCTCACTAATACATCTATCATCAAAAGCATGTATTCTGACTAATACATCTATCATCAAAAGCATGTATTCTCACTAATACATCTATCATCAAAAGCATGTATTTTCACGAATACATAGCAGCATATCCTGCAACACACACGATCATATTACAGGATGATCAATCCCGTTCTCTTTAGGACATAGGTCCATGGATGATACAATCCAGATCAAGTTCCAAGATGATCAATCCTTATCACTTTAAGACAAGTCTCATGTCTAGGGACAATGCAATCCCATCCGTACATTTAGGACCATGTCCAAGGATGACTTAATCCTTAACCGTACATTTAGGACCATGTCCAAGGATGACTTAATCCTCATCTGTACATTTATGACCACGTCCAAGGAAGACTTAATCCTCAACCGTACATTTAGGACCATGTCCAAGGATGACTCAATCCTCAACCGTACATTTAGGACCACGTCCAAGGATGACTCAATCCTCAATCGTACATTTAGGATCTCGTCCAAGGATGACTCAATCCTCAACCGTACATTTAGGACCACGTCCAAGGATGGCTCAATCCTCAACCATACATTTAGGACCACGTCCAGGGATGACTCAATCCTCAACCGTACATTTAGGACCACGTCCAAGGATGACTCAATCCTCAACCGTACATTTAGGACCACATCCAAGGATGACTCAATCCTCAACCGTACATTTAGGACCACGTCCAAGGATGACTCAATCCTCACTTGTCCACTAAGGACTTCATTCTCGGAGACATACGTCTATGGCTCTCTTGAGGATGATGCAATCCTATCATGTCCACCAAGGAATTCATTCTCGAAGACATACGTCTACGACTCTATTGAGGATGATACAATCCTATCATGTCCACCAAGGACTTCATTCTTGAAGACATACGTCTATAGCTCTCTTGAGGATGATGCAATCCTATCATGTCCACCATGGACTTCATTCTCGAAGACATACATCTACGGCTCTCTTTAGAACATGTGTTCAAGGATGATGCAATCCCCTTGTCACCTTAGACCCTGTCTAAGGACCATCCACCAACCTCTCTGTTGGCATCACCACATCATTGACCTCACTGTCGATGCGAGAAATGTCATCATAAGTGATCACATCACTCCCCCTTTCGAGGAGGGTCCTTCTTAACTATCTTAAGTTTGTCTTGGAAAACTTTACTTGAGGTAGAGGTTTGGTTAGTACATCGGATCGGTAGAGGTTTGGTTAGTGCAATGGTAACTTGTTATGAATTCGAACATTAACCATATCTTGTATATAGAAATGTCAGATCTCTATGTGCTTTGACTTATCATGGAACACTGGATTCTCTGCCATTTTGGTACAACTCTGTTTGTCACATAGGATCATAGTTGGGTCCATCTCTAAGTCAATTCTGAAGCCATACTGCTTCACAATTAGCAGAGCAAGCAGCCATATATTCTGCTTGTGCTAAGAGCCACACTAGATTGTTTCTTGCTCAACCACGAGATCATGGTTGATCCCAGACAATAACATCCTCTCGATGTGCTCTTCCTGTCTGATACACTTCCTGCCCAATCAACATCTGTGTAGCCATCTGAAGTCATGATCTCCAAGATAACATAGATCAAAGTCTATTGTATCCTTTAGGTACCGTATCACATGATTTGCAGCTTATCAGGTGAACACATCTAGTTTCCACTAGATACTGACTCAAGGTGTTCACAACAAAGCATATATCTGACTTAGTATTCGTTAGACACATTAATGACTCAATATTTTGTCTGTACAGAGTTCTATCCACTAACTCTGATGAGTCATCTGCTAACAACTTCAAGAGTGGCCATACCAACACATCAAGTCCTTTTAATATTTCTCAACATACTTTCCTTGGTTGAGAAAGATTCCTTCTGATCCTTGCCATACTTCCAGACCTAGGAAGTAATGCATCAATCTGAGATCTTTTATTTTCATTTCTGCATTGAATGATCTTCTGCATATCTATCTGTGCCATCTCTCGTTAGATGGGTCTACTGATATAAGCCTCAATATCATTCGAACTCTGTGGTGAGTTCCTTCTTGCATCCATGTCATCTGTGTATAGAAACCATATTCAACCATGTAGCAAAGGTTGAGATCCACATCACCCATGGTGATCTTTAAGCTCATCAATTGATTATCGATCCTGGGAACCCATACAAAACCTGATTCACACTTCTTCTTTAATTACACCATTAAGGGAATGGTCTTATCTAGCCACTTGGAGCAAACATCTCATCATGATTCTCTTCCTCTTTCTAGGAGAATCTTCTAGCCACAAGCCTTCTATAGTGTGTTTGATTTGTAAATATTTTGTTGAGCATCCATCGCTTGTTCAGTGTTCATCATTTATCATGATCTTTCCTACAAATCAAAATTAATTACATGATTAGTAATACTTCAAAATCATCAAATCATATTGTCATGATAACCTATTATGCATACAGATATCATTTACATAGTTATGCAACTATTTTGACCAATACTTTGGCACAACACTTTTCCATATCCTGTATGCATACAGTGGCTATCTAGATGCCTTCCATCTCTACCAGAACATACTATCGAGAGTGTGCACAGCTCTCAGTATGTTAGCAAAGAGGTTTCATTCTAGACAAGCAACAATGGAATGTTTATCCAACTTACCAATCATATGCATATTAGTAGTATATTGTTCAATGCTATATGAATGTTTACACTCAACATGATATATTCTAAACATGCATGTAATCTATTACAAGCAATATCATTTACTATTTCAAATAACAACTCAAATACTTATCTTTTATGTTTGTGTGGTTGCCTCCCGCTTGATCTTCTATATGTCTTTTGAACTTATTCATTCTGTACCACTGTGCATGCTCAAGTGTCATCCTCATGATCTCATACACAAACATACCTTCATTAGTATATTCTCAATACTATCAAAACATCTAAATAATCTTGAATGTGTATAGTCATGATCATAGATAATAAACAGTAGTATTCAGGGTTTCAAGGAAGTCTTCTTTTACTCATGCATATTCTTGTTTGATCATAGTACTCTTTTGGTTAGTTAAATCATCAAGATAAGAGACATACTATGCATAAACCCTTGATTACTAACTTTATGAATAAGCATAACCAATCATACCAAGTATACTTATATAAGGGATCCTAGCACAAGGTAAGATTCTAACTTGACATAGGAAAACATACCTGGATTAGTATACTTGCTTAGTTATGTCTAACATACCTAAACAATATCTTCTTTGTTCTCTTCTTATGTAAGGCCTTAGCCTCAACTCCCCCTGAAACTTGATCTGGAGCTTGATTAGGGTTTGTTAGAGAAAACCTAAAAATTCAATCTTTGACTTTCACACTTTTGAATGGATGGAAGGATGTGTCTTGCTGAGCTGATCAAACTAGCATACTTCAATTTTGAAAACTCCAAAATTTGACCCCTCAAAATTGCCTTCGAAACTTCTGGATCTTCTGGACAGGAACCCGAACTAGGGTTTGATGAAGCCCACCCTTCTGCCCAATCAAAAGGTTTGATCCAAGGTTCTAAACTCTTATTTTTCTAAGGAGCTTCCAGCCATGGTTATAGACTTAAAAAATTCCAACTTTTGCTGAAGCCCTAATTTTCCATCTTTCCAATCAAAATCCTGAACTGGGGTTTGATCAAGCCCGGTCTTCTACCCAACCAAAAAATTCGATCTTGGACTCTAAATTTTGATTTTCTTGAGTAGCATTCAGCCGTGGATTCCGATTCCAAAAATTCTAACTTTCTTCGAAACCCTAAATTCTGGAAGCCATGAATGAAGGTGCTCCAAAACTAATTCTGTTTTGCCAGAAATATGTACCTGATTGTTTCTGCTGTAACTCCTAAATTTTCACTTCACAGGGTCTAAAAACGTTTTCTTTGGTAGCCTGACCTGTCATCTTTCCATCCCGACAGGTCTGACTTCAATTGGATTTTCTGAGAGAGAGATATGCCAAGTTTCGCAACGTGACCTGTTTATGGGATAAAACATGAGAGCGAACATGTACGGTGTGCCACGTGTCACTGGTTCAACTTCGGCCTCTGGAAACGTTTCTTGCAATAGTACAGTCTGTGTAATACCTGTCACTTTTTACGAAATTTCATTTGGAGCTTCCTATCCCAAGTTATGCCAAGTGTCGCAACGTGACCTGTTTATGGGATAAAAAAGGAGAGCGAACTTGTACGGTGTGCCACGTGTCACTGGTTCAACTTCAGCCTCTGAAAACGTTTCCTGAGATAGTACGGTCTATGTAATGCCTGTCACTTTTTACAAAATTTCATTTGGATCTTTTTAGCCCAAGTTATGACCTTTTTTCCTAGGTCACCTGATTTTGACTGAGATCTGGAAGAGGCAGAAACCCTAACTTGTACTGATCATAACTTACAAAGTACAACGAATCTAAGGGTTCCCTTTGGACACAAGATACCTGGAGATGTTATCTACGACTTGTAAAGGTTTCAGATCCTGAAGCTTTTCCAAAATGGATTTATGGCGAAAGTTCCACGATGACTAGTTTTTTCTATATAAAACCCTAACCTTCAAATTGTCGTAAGTAAAGCAAGTGTTGTAAGTGCCATACATTGCCTTCCTTTAGGTTAGCTCTGATACCATGTTAAGATTGAATATGCTTAGACAGAAAATATCAGTATTACATTCCATTTCACAATAATAGCATATACAAGATCACTGAAGAAACAACAAGCACAACATAAACACAAGAGACACAGATTTATCCTGGGAAACCCTCATGGGGTAGAAAACCCAACAAAGCTTCCTCAATATAGATGACCAGCAATATACAAAGATGCAAACCAAAGACATGATCTCCTCCTCCACCATAGCAGACCTCTCCTCCACAAGTGCGCTACTCTCAAGTGAGTGAGTGTGTGTCAAATAAGGAATACACCTCCTCTATTTATACACTACTCCGACTTGAATTTTACACAAAACATGTAGGCTCGTATTTAACCAAGGGGTTAAATACCCCACTACAACTGACTGGGCCGACCCCTCTAGGGTGGTCTAATAACCCTTTGACCCACATAACACATACAGGGCCGACCCCCACTACGGAAGTCTAATAACCCAAGTTACCACATTCCGACGGAAGAATAAACATCTCCGGATATACAATAAGATCTTCACGGAGGAATGAATCATCTCCGGAATAATAAAGTACAAATATAATATTCTTTGAAGTTACAATATCTCAACATATATTAGCCCATAGTATTTGGCATAGACTTAGTATATAAGTGTGTGTTGAGGTCACTGAAGGACCGTGAAGTTAATTGTATTGAGCTTGCTCAAAGGAGGTTGCCCCCTCGAAGTGGCCCGTGATCAATATAAAAGTGATTCTGTTCTATTATTTTTGATATCTCATTTATTTGCATTAATTAATTATTGCAAGTTCATCACATCTGGTATCAGAGCACTTTCTTGGGCTCACTGGGTGAAATTTCTGCCAAATTTTTTTTTCGCATCTGTTGCAGGTTCAGATTTGGGAATAATCCCTATCGCCTTAACTATGGGAAGTACTTGGGCATAAGCCCTAAAACTCATTGTGAGGAGTACCACAGGAACCCCCAAGTAGCTGGCCCATTGAGAGGACCTACCAGCGAAAAGGGCAACGACCCCTACCTGATTGACTAGTTTCCACCCATGAGGTAAACAAAGAGCTGTCGTTTGTGGCAAAGCGGTTACTAGTTTTACCTGAGCCATGGAGTGAGGGGTACTGCCCCAATATGCAAGCCGTCAGACAACATTGGTGACCGAGTGAAACCCATGAACTGTTAGGAAGCCGCACATACCTGGGGTCCATATATATTTTCAGTTGAACTATTGCTGATCACTTCCACTCCAGATCCAGCCGTTTCAGATCTATTCTGAAATTCGTTCCAGATCCAGTCGAAGTTTCAGATCCAGTCGTTTTGGATCCCTTCCGCACCGTTGCAAATCCACATGTTGCGGATCCCTTCCGCGCCGCTGTTGCCGATCCATTTCTGGAAAAAAAAATATCTCCCTTTTTTTCACTCTGTTTCCCTTGAAATTTTTGGGGAACCCCTGTCATTCCATTCTGCATCTTTCATTCATGAGGACCCTATCCCCAATTCCCCTTCCCAAATCCCGAAATCCCACATTTGTCTATTGTTAGGGATTGCCATAACTTCCTTAGATTTCACCCAATCACCTTCAAATTTTACCACAGAATTCCTTTATGAATTCTGCTTCTTTGTCCCTCTCTGCCAATTTTCTTATTCTATCACCCTGCTTCTGAAATCCCCCTTTTTGCTTTCTTTTCCTTTCGACAGTGTCCAAAATCTAGTCAAACCCCAATTACCCATCAGATTGTTTCCTCAATCCAAATTTCCCTTTACTAAATCAGCTTCTGTTTGTGTTTTTCTACCCATTCCACCAAAAAAAAAAAAAAAAAAACCTAGTTATGGTTGTCACCTGTGCAGGGGAAAACACCATGGAGGAAGCACTTGCAGCCATCCAAACCAAACTCCAAGATCTGGATGAAAAATTTCTTAGCCTCCATCTTCAGCATTCAGCCATGAACAATAACCGACAGCCAGAATCTTTTGCAGCCACCGGGTTCTCTTCTTCCAGCAATTTTCATGGGCCGAAGCTTGATTTTCCTCGCTTCAATGGTGTTGATCCGACTGGATGGATATACCGAGCAGAACAATATTTCAGTCTGCATAATACTTTTGATGTCCAGAAAGTTCCACTTGCATCTTTTCATTTGGAACAGGAATCCCTTTGGTACCATTGGCACATCAAAGCTCATCCCGAGCCAAACTGGACAGATTTTTGCCAACTCATTTTGCCACGATTTGGTCCTAGTGCTTTTGATGATTTCACAGGATCACTCACTAAACTTCACCAAATTGGCACAGTGAGAGAGTATCAGACATAATTTGAGAAATTGGCCAATCACACAGAAGGATTGTCTGATGAATTCTACAGGGGTTGTTTTATCACTGGTCTCAAGGATGAAATCCGCTCAGAGGTCAAAATGTTTTGTCCCAACACAATGATGGAAGTCCTAGGGTTGGCTAAGCTGGCCGAGGACAAGATCGCAGCTGAACAACGCTCCAAACCCACCTTTGTTCCCTTCAAAAATATGGGTTCCCAACGACCTCCCATCACGCCTTCTCCTCAACCAACTCCTATAAAGCATTTGTCTGAAATAGAAATGCAGGCACGCCTAGAAAAAGGGCTTTGCTATAATTGTGATGAGAAATTCACTCGGGGAAATAGATGTGTTTGAAAAAAGCTCTATCTCTTGGATGTGGATTCTCCGCCTGCCTTAGAACTTGGTGAAGAAGCTACATATACAGTAGATGATCAGGTCGACATTCAACACCCTCCTGTTGACACCCCATCTCAGGACGATCCACCCGAGATCTCTCTCCATGCTGTAACCGACATCACCACCCCACAAACAATGCGGGTCAGGGGATACTTCAAGAAGCTCCCTCTTACCATACTCATTGATTCTGGTAGCACTCATAACTTCATTGACCCTCAGATTGCCAAACATGATGATTGTTTTGTCCATCCTTGCTCCAACTTTGAAGTCATGGTTGCCAATGGGGGCACCTTACCTTGCAAGGGGAAGTGTCACAATGTGCGTATCTCTATGGAAGATTATAACCTACGCTCTGACATGTTTTCCTTGTCCTTAGGCGGATGTGATGTGGTTTTGGGCATTCAATGGTTACACACACTTGGCCCCATCTTATGGTATTTTGCTGAACTTTGGATGCAATTTAAAGTCAACAGGGCACAACACAAATTTATGGGCTTACAACTAGGGTCTCTCTGCATCATCAGTTCACACTGCCTGGAAAAAATCCTTAAGAAGAATTCACATGGTGTCATCGCTCAGCTCAATTCCATTCAGATGCACCCATCAACAGTCTCCACTACTTCCTTGGATAGATATGTAGGTATCTTTGATGAACCAATGCGCTTGCTTCCTTCAAGAGACCTTTCCGGTAAGAATTTAGCCACATCTACCTCTCAGCAGGAAATGATGGCTATTTTGCATTCAGTACAGAAGGGGCAGCCATACCTATTAGGGAATTATTTCTGCATCAAGACTAATCTCCCGAGTCTGAAATTTTTTTTGGAACAATGGGTCTCCTCCCCAACACACCTGAAATGGGTTATCCTTATGTGATCACTTACAAGAAGGGTAAGGACAATATGGTGGAAGATGCTCCTTCTTGCACAATTGATGACCTAGTTTCTCTTACAACTCTTTCTCTGCTTGTTCCAAATCGGTTGCAATATGTTCAACAGGACTCTCTCGTTTATGAACTCCATGCTTCTTCATCAATAGGGCACTCTGCGTTCTGCAAAATGTATGACCGGGACCAATGTAACTTCTTTTGGAAGGGACTAAAAATGACAATTCAACAGATGGTGGCTGACGATGATACTTTCCAAGTCAACAAGGGTGAAACGACACTCCTTTCGGGATTGCTCAAACCCTTGCCCATCCCTACACAGCTTTGGCCAACTATTTCTATGGATTTCCTAGCAGCGCTGTGTTGGTACAATACCACATCTCAAAGGACACCATATGAAGCAGTCTATGGAAAAAAAACTGCTAGTTCTTCTTCCATACACCCTTAGCAGCTCCCCAATTCAGGAAATTGACTCAGTTCTTCGAAACCACAATCAGATTCTTCTCATTCTGCAGGACAATCTTCACATGGCCAGAATTCACCTGAAACAACAAGCCGATCAGCACCGTTCTGAGAGCATTTTCCACGCAGCTGACAGGGTTCTTTTTCATCTACCACCTTCCAAGAAATCCTCCTTGACACTCCAAAGGCGTCAGTGGCCTTAAATGCAACCCGAGGATGCTACCGAGGAACCACTCCTTCAGATTCTGCAGCAATTTCTCTAACCAAAGCTTTGAGGACAAAGATTTTTCTAAGGGAGAGGGGATGTTAGAAACCTATGTCAACCCTTCTCTTTACTATGTTAGTATATTGTTGTTGGACGCATATGCTTTGTAAGTCGTCCCATAGTATTTGTTGATCCGTAGTTTATATTAGCCCATATGATTGACCCACAGTATTGGACGCATATGCTTTTTAAGTCATCCCGTAGTATTATATGTCCTATGGTTTTGACTCATAGTATTGGGCATAGACTTAGTATATAAGTGTGTGTTGAGGCCATTGAAGGACCGTGAATTTAATTGTATTGAGCTTGCTCAAAGGAGGTTGCCCCCTCGAAGTGGCCCGTGATCAATATAAAAGCGATTATGTTCTATTATTTCTGATATCTTGTGTATTTGCATTAATTAATTATTGCAGGTTCATCACATACTAACATCCATGGCCGCATCACAAATGTTTATGGGCATTAATCCTCGGAGCTCAAAACCTAATTGCTTTACTCTCTTGAATGGTACAAAATATCTCTCCCCGGACAACCCTGGATCATGGAAGGTGATTTCAATCTCATCACTTTCCTCCACGAGAAGAAGTGAGGATGCAGATATCTCACTCAGGAGGACATCAGTTTCAAGAAATTTATAAAAAACAATGAGCAGATAGACTTAGAAACCACCAATGACATGTTCACCTAGAACAATTGGCATGGAGGTTCCCACCAAATCACTTCTAGATTAGATCACTTCCTAGTCTCTCGAGATCTGGAAACAAATAGAGATGAATTTATAACTACCATTCTCCCTTTGGCTGGATCGGATCACTGGTCCATTCGCTTACTATGGAGAAAATAAGGAGACACCTTGCACTGACCCTTCATATTTGAGAAATTCTAGCTTTCTCACTCAAATTTCCAAGACACTGTCAAAAGCTGGTGAACCAAATTTTAGATCTCTGGAACCTCCAATTTGTACATATTGCAACAGAAAATCAAGCACTTGAAGCAAAATTTGAAGAAATGGAACAAACACACTTTTAGAAACATTTTCATAGCTAAAACAACCCTGGATTAGGAAATGGAAATGATTTAACGCCAAATCATCACAAAGGGATGCATAGAGGAATGGACCAAAAAGGAGGTAGAGATCCATTCTCAAATTGTTGACCTCTTCTAACAAGAGGAGGTACTATGGAAATAGAAATCCAGGATCATTTGGCTAAAAGAGGGAGAACGCAACACAACTTTCTTCCATCGCACCACTATCCAGCACATAATGCACAACATAATAAAACCCCCAAAAAAATCCGATGGAACGAGATTTGAAATGCATAAGGAGATCAAACAGGAACTGGTCTCTTTCTACAAAAATATTATATCTAAATACAATCCAAGCATAGAAGCACCCATCAATCAGATCGTGCATCACATTCCCTCTCTCATCACAAAAGAGAAAAATGACACCTTGATGAGACCCACCACCATCCAAGAATTTGAATTTGTTTTCCATAAAATGGCAGAAGGAGAAACACCAAGACCAGATGGATTCACCATAAAAAATTCCATCACTGTTGGGAACTCCTGAAGATGGAGTTTTAGGAAATTGTTGAGGAATCACATATCAAACAATGGGTTTTACCTGCTTTCAATGCCACCTTTCTCACACTCAATTCGAAGGAGGAGAATGTAGCCTCACCAAGTAAGTACAAACGCATAGCTCTTTGTAATGTCATCTATAATATCATATCAAAGGTCTTTGCAAATCACCTCAAGCTCCTCCTTCCAATTCTCATTTCCCTTGATCAAACTAGTTATCTAGAAAGAAGAAAAATCCTGGATGGTATCATTCTTGCTCATAAGGTCATCCACTCCTTAAAAACTACCAAGAAACCCAGTATGCTTCTCAAGTTAGATTTCTCTAAATCTTTTGAAAAATTAAGCTAGGCTTACATAAAAAAATACATGCTAGCCTTTGGCTTCAACCCCTCTTGGACTAAATGGATTATATATCTCCTTTCCTCAGCTTTATTTTCTATTCTTGTCAATGGTTCCCCCTCTTCCACCTTTTCCCCGTCCCGAGGCCTTCAATGAGGTGATCCACTCTCCCACTTTCTGATCATCCTTATGATGGAAGGCTTAGGGCATATGCTCAAGTCAGCCTGCTCCTTTGGCACCTTAAAAGGATTAGCTTTGCATGATAGCTCACCCTTATCTCATCAATAGTTTGTGGATGGAAACCTCCTGATGGGCCACCCCTCATTTTAAGAAGCTCATGCCCTCCATCGCATCTTACTCACTTAATCTGAGGCCTCAAGGACCACCATCAATAATGACAAATCCCATATCTATTTTTTCAACACACCCACTATTTCTCAAAAAAATATCAAGAGGATTCTTGTGTTCTCCATATCCTCCCTTCCCACCAAGTATCTTGGGGAAAATTTAATTGATTCAACCTTTAAGAATTGCACTTGGATATATCTCCTCGATAAGATGGAACAAAAAATAGCTTTATGGACTTTTCTAACTCTCAACCTAGCCAGTCACCTTATTCTCATCAAATTAGTCTTATAATTCATGCCCCTGTATCTCTTTTCAGTTTTCATAGCACCCAAATGAGTCTTAAAATCCATAAGATCCTTTCAACGCACTTTCCTCTAGGGGGAGACAAAAATCACTTCCAATGACCTCTTGTCAAATGGGACAAAGTATGCCTACCAAAATTTGTAGATGACCCGTGTCTTCGAGATCCATCCAAGAGCAATGAAACTCTTAGCACCAAAACTTGGTTGAATTGCATCTCCAAAAACTCAATTCCATGGGATCAACTCTGGAACAACTTATACGTTACAATATGAACATCCCTAGATCCCTCATTTGGAATGCATTAAATCTACAAAGGGACCTAATTTAGTAGTACAGTTTCTATGAAATTCGAAATGGAGCCACTGCTCACTTTTGGACAGACTCCTGCAAGTAGCTTCCATGCCTAGCTCGACCTTCCTCTTCTCCAGTCCTCCATTAAAAATTTAGGATGCTTATCTATCAAACAATTTTGGTCAGAAACCATTCAACAAGAATTTCATGAATGGGAGCATCCAAGAGATTGGTATAATGTAAGGCAAGGTGAGTCAACTAATGAAGTCTAGGAGGAATTGCAAAAACACAAAATTTACTACCACCAGGCCCCTAATATTCTAAGGTGGGGATACAAGCCCAAAGGAACTTTCACTATTAAGGAATCCTATCTCCTATCCTCGCAGGTCCTTTTCAAGCAACATAACCCTATCTAGGACACGATATGGAACATGCAAACTTGGCCGAAGGTGACAACATTCTTATGGATCATTATTCACCATTGCATCCTCACGTGGGACAACATCATCAAAAGGGGATTCTACGACACATCCATATGTGTAATGTGTCATAACAAAGAGTAAACCATTGATCACTATTGGACATCTGCCCCCTGACTAGAAATATTTGGGATAAGATGACACTCCTTTGCAGGAGAATGGATAAATCCCATGGGGATTTAATCCCAAATTTCAAGAACTAGACTGAAAATCCCTTCCAAAACCCCATTCTCAATTTCTTGTGGTCATTGATCCCGAGGTTTATGGTATGGGAAATCTAGAAAGAGCATAACAAGAGGATTTTTGAGGATCACTATAGCTCTGGGGATATCATATGGACTACCTACAAAAATCACATACTTGAAACTCTCTCTCTCCACTCTTGGATGGATCCTGACTATAAATCCAGTCAAGAAGAGACCGTCAACATGCAGAACTGGGGCATTACTGCAACCAAGCAAAAAAATAAACCCCTTCTAAAGAACAACTCTCCATCAAACCTAGATGTTTGGAATAGAACACCATCTGGTTTCTTTAACTAAACTTTTACGGAGCCTCAAAAGGTAACCCTAGGCTAGCGGGATATGGAGGAGTCTTCAGGAATAGCTTGGGTCACATTAGCCGGGTTTATTTTGGAGATATAGGTATCTACAATAACAATGCAGCTGAGCTGGTTTCCCTCATTCATGGTCTTCATATAGCCATCAGATGGGCTCTTTTCCCTCTCATTGTAGAAGGAGACTCCTTACTCATCATCTCCCTAGCTAAGAAAATTCAATGTGGCTATTAGGTTTGTAAACTTTTCCCAAGTTGGAGACTCAACTTGGGGCTTTCCTAGCTTGCTGAGTTGCTACCACTCTCTGGGGCAGTTACTATCCTTCATGTCAAGAGGAAAGGGAATGTAGTTTCGGATCGATTGGCCAATGAAGCAGTCTCTAGCAGCTCTTCTCTTCAAGATCTTATTTTTTCCATGCTCCCTCTCACACAAGTCAAGAAGGACTGCATCAATATTTTCAAGAAAGACTGCCATGTATCAGATGCAGGTGACAACCATCATCTCTCAGCATGTGTGGGAGCTAGGAGAAGGGTGACAAATCCACACCACATGGATCCCCCTTTGGAAACCTCCCATGCACATTAAATCCCCGCATTTAATGAGGTCGAGGCCATTTACTTGCCTCGACTTTCAAACCTGGCGAAGGAGGTGGCTCAGTACTATGGAAATTATGTCGATTCTATGTGGGATTTGGGCACCATTGGTGGATGGAAACAGTCATTTCAGTTCTGGGTATCTCTGGTATTAGGTAGGATCTACGCCTTCCGCCTGCTGCATTCCCACCAAGAGATTTTGTGAAATGAATTCTCCAGAGTGGTTCACACCTCCCTACTCACGGTGTTGCTTCTCCATAAGGTTTTCTATGCTCTGCAAGATATTGTTAGCTCGACCCCGTGAAGAAATCATGTACAGGAGACTACAAGCTGCCCCTCGTAAGCGAAGTGGTAGACGAGGTCGCTCGAGTCGCTTGGGACTCAGAGGCTCTTCGACAGGTGGATATGACATCTTTGTCCCCATGCATCTGAGAAGCATGCTTGATGATTGGGAGGAACAAGTGGTTGTCTAACAACACATTCAAAATCGAGAATAGATGGGCGGGAAGAATTAGTGGAAAGTTAAAAATATTCTATCTCAAGCTCTATTACACTCACTTGGTGGCCTGATGGAGAACAAATCCTCTTAGTCTCCTTCCTCCTCTACTCGCTCCTCTTCTTCGTGTAGTCCTGCTCCTACACCCGATCCCTCGCAACACTAGGAATAGTCGAATGGGAAAGAGCCTTAGTAAGAGCAGGTGATGGAAGAAATTGGGAAATCAATTGTTCAACAACGAAAGCATGTGGAACCTAACAATCTGGAAGGGCCCTTTTCATTTAGCAAGATTGCTCCTCATCCCTCTAAGGATCCCAAACAATTCTCCTATGATTCAGGTACCTTCTATTGTCCAATTTTCGAGGAAAAAATAGAAGAAGCGACTCCTAGTCGCCCTCCCAAGTAATCTCAGGTTCTCTTATTTTCTCTTATTTTCGTTTTGGCCATGGCTATCAAAAGACGCCATCTGATAATTATCTTAGTTAGTTTTCTATTTATGTCAGCTGCTAGGCAGCTCCTCTTGATTGTTTTTGCAAAGGACTACTATATGCCTGAAATCTCGACTACGAACGGGTTTTTCAACTTTAAATTTTGGTGGCTTGGTTTCCCACACAAGGCCGTGCCAGTGGTCAACAATCTCTTCCTATTTTTTATTGATAAGGGGGGGTATCTTCTCTTCGACCACCCTAAGAACATGTTTCTCATGCTTTTATTTTATTGTATATTAATATAATTTTTCCCTAAAACTTACAAAAAGAAAACTTAATAAAACCCGATTATCAACTAAACATAATCGACTTCATCAACATCAATCAACATTAATTAGCATTACTTACTTAAAGAACAATACTTATCATAAAGAAATATTAGTCAACATTATTCACATCACAATATGACAAAACATATCTTTATTTATTATAAAATGTCAACATGTTACATAACCTTCTTTATTCTTTATTAAAAATTGCAATCCAATATAATCCTAGTTCATTCTTTCTTTAATATTATGATGTGACACAACCCTTTACTATTCCTTATTATACATTATAGTGCAACATAACCCTCTTTTAATTTTTGTGAAATGTTGCATTATAATATAAAATTTTATTATTATTGAATATAAGTTGTTGTTTTGTGTATACAATTTTTTAAATAATGAGTATATAAGTCTATTCTTTTAATATACTTGATAAAATATGATAATAAAATATGAAACATATTTATGGATATAAATTCTTTTAATAAATCAAAGTGAATATAATTAATAAAATCAAAGTTTTTAATAATTAACATAAGAAAAAAACTTCATCATAATGAACACAACCAATATATTCAATAATTAATATAATTTTTTTTTTGAAAGTAATTCAACTCTATTAAAAGTCAAAATAGACAAAATCATAAAACATAGTGAAGTATTGACATAACGACTAATCTAAATGTTTTACGATTTAGATCTTTTCTAGTTACCAACATCCAACTACCTAAATCGTGCAATCTTAAGAAGAATTGATATTTGTAATTCTAGCAACTCTTTTTTGTCATATTTGTTATTTGGAAAGTATGACCATAAAAAATTCAAATTGTAACTTGTTTAGATTACTACTGCACATAGTCAATATAATTCACATTGAAAAAACACCATAATAAGCATAATTAACCTAACATATGTTTTAAAATATATTTAACATATAGCTACATTTGTTTGACCATTTAAAATTTTAGAAGAGTTGAGCTGGAAATGTAGATATCAATTATTGAGATTGCATAGTCCATGTATAATAGGGTTATTTGAAAATATAAAACCCATTATGCATTCAAAAATATAATCCCAACAATTTATGCTTTCAAAAACTAGGCTAGAAAAGATTCCACATTCTATGATGATGGTTTGAAAAGATCCATAACATTTAACATTTAGGCTACTCCATCATTGAGACTTAACAGTGTCCATTTTTGTATCAATGTTTCAAATGAGCTTAGTGAAATTTAACAAGTAATATAGTCAACTCTTTTGATACTTGCAATTCAACTTTCTTAATATAGACACTTCTTCAAGAGTTAGTATAGTAAACTCCTTAAAAGAATGGGCATATTCACTTTTGTTAATATCCAAAATAAGGTTTAAACTTTTTACATATCATCTTTAATCAAATTATAATTTTTCATTATTAAAATCGCATTTTTGAATGTATAAATAAATTGGCTATTTCATCTAACCAACTCATTCAATAATCAACATAATATGCATGATGGACATCATCAATATAACAAACTTCCCACAACATAATAAAAAAAACAATATAATCAATTAAAACAAACATATTTAACTGTATCAACATAATTAATATAAATAACATTAAACATCATAAATCAATTTTATCTAAAGAATATAATCAACTTATGCCAACTATTTTAATAAACAATTTAGTAATTCTTTCAATATAATTAGTATTAAATAAATCTTTAAAAAACAGTATAAACAACATTTTCCACCTACACCAACTCTTTGAAAAACCAACTTAATAAATCCTTAACACCCAGCATAATGAATTCCATGAATATAATCAAAATAATCACTGTATGCTGGCAATTTCAACCATGAACATAGTGACATCTTTTAATGATTAAGATAATTAATAATTTATTTAAGATAATTATTATAAACGAAATTGATTCCAACACTCAATATAATCAATTGTGTGTACATCGCCAAACTAATCATTTTTTGCCAACTTTGTCACAGTGAACATAATCACCTTTCCCAAAAATTATCAGAATTAATATAATCCAAATTAAATCCACCAACTAATCATTTTTTGCCATCTTTGTCATAGTGAACATAATCACCTTTCCCAAAAATTATCAGAATTAATATAATCCAAATTAAATCCACCAATCAATGCTAGGAACATTCCACATTTTTTAGAATAGACATGTGCTATCAGCAATTTCAATGTACTTCCCATAATTAAACAAATTCTTACACCTAACCCATCATACAAAATTAAGCAGATTCTTACACCCACCCATCAATGATGATTTTTTAAGAGATCAAAAAAAAAAATCATATTTATTTATTATCAACGAACCGACAAACCATTCCTTATGCCCAACCGACAAAATGTGAAGTTCTAGAGATATAAAAACATTACCAAACACTTTAATCGAAGACGACTTAAAGAAAAATAAAGGTTTAGGTTTAGTAGATGAGGTAAAAAAGATGATAAACAAGTGGTTAGTGTGGGAAGCAGGGTCAGATTTATGGGTTATACGTCCCTTTCAAATATACGTTTCAGAAGTAGAAGCTTCCAAGAAACGAATTAGGTTGGACTCTCCACTCATTTACCACAAGCAAAACTGCTTCTTCTACACAGGAAATACAATCTACAGCGCTACGTAATGATGAAGCACGGCCTCAGAACCCTAAATTAACCAAACCAGATGAATAACTACTAATACGTAGTTGTTCATCGCAATAATCAGGCAAAGACATTCGTTTTGGGCATCATCATCACAGCTTGGACCGCAGTCTAATTTGCAACAGTGGGCGATTGGTACTGCAGATTAATTAGTGGCCGTTGATGATGTCTGAAAATCTCATTGGATCCGGCAATCAATCAGGTCCCTAACCCTTGAGAAGGAGGAGAAGGAGAAGGAAAAACAGACCGAGTATGGGATCCGATGGGGAATCGAGGAGCAGAGCCTTCCATAACCAGGTAGCAGCATTGCCCAATATGGACACCGTTCAGCAGCAGCAGCGCCATTCTCATGGCGGCGCTTCGTTGGTGGAAGCTATGCAGGCTGCACTGAGATCTGGGTCGGGGAAGAGATCATCGTTGGTAGAGGAATCGGGAAGCAATGTAGTCACAGCACTCTCAATCAAGAGGAATGAAGTTCAAGTGGAGCCAAAGGAAGAGGAGGCCGGGGAAGCAGCTGTGAAAAAAGCGGCGCCGAAGAGAGCTTCGAACAAGGATAGACATACCAAGGTTAACGGACGCGGGAGACGAATTCGGATGCCGGCGACGTGTGCGGCGAGGATCTTCCAGCTAACAAGAGAACTGGGCCACAAATCGGACGGAGAGACAATACAGTGGCTCCTACAGCAGTCGGAGCCATCGATTATAGCAGCAACCGGCACGGGAACTATACCCAAGATGGCCACCATAATGGTTGGCTCTTCCCGCGCCCGTCCTTCCACGTCCTACGCCTCTCTTTCTCTCACGGATAACAACACTACAGATTTGGCACTCAGTGGGCAGTCATTCAATCCCACGCCTGATCAAGGGGGCTTTCTTGGAGAGTTACAGAGAAAGGCCGAACATGGGGTAGGCACTGCTCTAAAGCCCTTACATTACGAGGATTCGAACCTCGTACCTGCCTCCGCAATGTGGACGCCTAAACCCAGCACCGTCTGGATGCTTCCCGTTAACACGGATCTGACACCGGCTAAACAAGAGATATGGACGACATCAGCGGACGCCATGTACAGATCAATGTGCACGACTACATCGATTTGCCTCGCCAGCGGTGGGGGCGGAGGCGGGGGATCGATTCTTGCTGGTCTGTCGTCTTCCTCCATGATGACGATGCCATCCCTGATGCCTAGTAGAATCAATCTGGCTGCCGCAGGGATGGAATTGCAGAACTCGTTTATGGGTTCTTCGCCTCATGAGCAACCTGGTTTGGGCTTGGGCCTTGGAGCTGAGGGGCATATGGGAATCTATGCATCGTCTCTCAACCCCTACAATCCGGCCGGGCGATCCCAGCTGAATCATTACTTTGAACACACTGAAAATGCAAATTCAAATTCATTTCACCAAGAAGACAACAACGACGATGAACATACAGGCCAATAGATGTAGGACATTTCTGGATCATGTGCTAGGTTCAGAATATTCATCTGCAGCCCATGAGTTTCTTGTATATAAGATCTAGTGTGCAAAATCAGAGTTGTTATATGATGAATCGTGGGCGAGCGAAACTGTGCGTGAGTACTGTCCAGTCTTGGTGAGGTGTGCCCGCAGCAACAGTAACTGGTCATCAACTTTGCCGATCTAAAGACATGGGCCGACTACTGTACTGTTCTCCGCTAATTAGGGTTCAATTCTAAGAAACCAGGTACTTAATTTCCTCACATTTATTTTGACATTAGGGTTCATTTTCTTCCTTTTATGTACAACTTCCAGTACTGTAAAATTTGCCGCAACGTGAATTCTAGATCGCGTTGTTTCCAAATTCGAGCCAGTCAAGCAGTGGAGATTAATCCAGTAAATTGTTCAAGGTAGTGTCATTATTGAACGAACAACCCTAAATCTTCTGTGAATTACAGATCGCTGCTCAACTCTGAAACACAAAACGCTGTAACTTTCAAGCAAATTGTAATTTAGCTAGAGTACTAAACTAGGTTAATAGTAAGAATGAAGGTCGTGAAATATTTTCATTCCAATATAACTTCAAAATCCCAAGGACCAGATCTTTTATTTACATTGCACCAGTGCTCAAGTGCTTCTGAGAAATCTTGTTGCAAGGCAAGGGGCATTCTTGCATCAAGTTAAGTGACTTGCATTTTTAGGAGATATTTATTGAAAAATTGAAACTTATTAAATTTCAAAAGAAAATAAATTGAATTTGTTTTAAAAAATAAAAAAATAAAATATTAATTATAATTAGATACTAATATAATCATTTAATTTGTGGTTAGTGAATATTGATAGGTTATAAGTTACTTGTTTTCTATGTGTAATTGCAAGAATTCTCTATTATCCATGCATAAACTGAGTTATCCATGCATCTCCTACCACTTATTCATGTATAACTACACTCTGGAGAGTACACTTATCTCATCTTAATGCAATCTAGGAAAAGTATAAACTCTAGTCCACCCCAAATTCTAAAATATAAACATCTATCTAGGAAAAGCATAGGCCCTGAGTCCATCCCAAATTCTAAAATATAAATACCTATCGATGTCATAAACTAAAGTAAACCAACAATTCTGAATCTGATTAAATATAGAGTAATTTGTATTTTGATTTGGTTTCTATTTAGATTCTAGTTTATGACTGAAACAACCTATTATTTTTTGTATTTTATTTCATGAAATAAATAATCTTGCCAGCAGTTTTATCATTATACCAAGATTAATCCACTGGTGTCTGGATGGGAAATGCTTTCAGGTGGAGCTGCCAAATTCTTCGACGTTTAATGACAGGCTGGGTTTGATATGGAGATAATTGTTCTTGTTTGCTGTCAGATGACTGAGTTAACCTACAGAACATTTAGCTGGAATTTGAGTGTCTGTGTCGTGTAGTTGAACTGTCTATTCTTTATATAGAATCAATAGATTTATAGTTTGTGTGAAATTTTTGTTATATGGAACAAGAATAAATTATAATCTATCACTGAGGGGATTGATTTTCAATTACGAAAATTAAGTTTTTATGTGTGGGGGTTACATACTGTTATGGAACCCTATTTTAAATTTCTTGGAGAAAGAGAAGGTAAGGCTGAATTCTATTGTTTGCTTTCCCTGCATAGTAATCAAAACAGGATTATAATTTAATTGTTATTTACCTGTTATCATCATATAAATAAAAAAGATATTATGTCTCGAATTTTTGCACTCTGCAAATATTAGTTATGAAATTGGAAAACTACAAAGTTTGTTGAGAAGGTTAATAATAGTATTACCAGTGTTACAGTGTGGTAGTATTCCCCGTTCTTAGGTACTGTATCTAGCGTGCTTTGCGTGGGGTAAGTCAGTTGTTGGTCAATAAAGCATATTTAAAAGGACAAAGTGAAGCAGGGTAGCAGTTGTCGGCCTCATTCTCTCCTTTTTCTCACAAATTCTAATCTGGTCCAACGCAAATTTTTACCGTTTCTGAGCGTTTTTATCGTTTTTTCTCGCTGCGAAATTCAAAATTTGAATTAGTACAAGGCACTTCACTGTTTGAGATTACGTGATTAATTAACTCGCCATCCATGGATCATGGTAAGATAAGTTCCGTCTTACTTTTTATTAAAATATCAGCCGCACCCTTCTTTTCAGTTCTGATTTTCTTCCAGCTTTTCGGATCTGATTCAGTCTGTCAAAAAGATTAACCCTAATGATTTTCAGTGACACAGTTTGCAATGAACTTTGAGTTTTATTTTTTTATATCATTAAAACTTCTGGGTAGTTAAAGATTCCAAGAGCTTGGGTTAATTTATTTGCTTTTCCTGTTCATTACGATCGCCACATAGTGCCTACCAAACATTTTAAGGTAACATGTTCCTAGGTTTTTAAATTCCTTTCTAATTAGAAAATTGTTTTTTTTCCTCTTTTTGTGAATTTTACAAGTTGTCATTAGTGCTATTTATATTTAAATCAATAAGAAAATAATCAATCATTCCTTCATTTACATTATTAAACAAATTAATCTCTATTCATCATGTTTTTGCTGTTTCGTGCGATACAAGTTACATTGAGATTATGATAAAACTTAACTAAATAATAAACAACTTAGGGAACTTTGTGAGTGGCTTTATTGTATATAGCTTATAAACATGAATGTGTTATTCATCTAACCTTGTAGCTTATAAACATGAATGTGTTATTCATCTAACCTTGTAGATGAGTGGTTTACTATTGTTTATTTTTTTATGACATTGGCATATATATTGATTGAAAAATCTTGTTAAATCCATTTCTAATTTTCAAAGAGGTTAAGAGGTTTTTGAACTTCTTTTCATAAATCCATTTCTAATTTTGAAAGAGGTTAGGAAGCTTGAGATGTAATTGTATATAGGAATCTTCATAATAATTATAGGTAGAAGGTGTATTATCATCCACTCACTCCTAGGTTTGTTGTAAACATAAGGTGGATTTCCTACTTATGGTAGGGAGTTAGTCATTATTCTTGTAGTAGGGCATTTAATTATTCTATAATGTGGAGCTAATGTAATTGGTCAAGTTGATTGAGTGTGAATTGTGAACTACTAGGTGTGAAAGTAAATTCTCAAGTATGTGTAGTTGTGATCCTCAATGAGAATGATGAACTATTGAGCCATGTGTACAATAATTTTATTTTTTCTTTGTTGATGTTGAGCCCATATGAACGGTAAATTACCAACAAAAAATTAGTGATATTGACCTTCACATAAAGGGAGTGTTATATATAGTTTAAGAAAACTTATATTGTTTATACATACTATTGAAAGGGCCTTGAACTGCCAAAATCTGTAAAAGGAAAAATAGAGGACACCCTTATTTAACTATTTTTGTAGCATACAACCAAGTCAATAATCAATCAATTAGAATTGAAACATTTGTTGTGTATAAAATGTTGCTAACTTGCAAAGGAGATTATGCCACTGAGTGGATTTTAGTTAAAGGATTGAAGCTAGGAAGCCCATGTGAAAGCCTATCAGAAGCCCTTTCATGTCAAGTTTTAGGAACATAGAAGCTAGTTTTCAAGTTTTCTATTATCATCCTTTTTAGGATGAATCCTATGTGGAAATAATGGGCCCAAGGACTAGTACTTTAATATCTATTATAGCCAACATTACAAAGAGAAAAAATTGTTATTAGTTATAGATTTTTATGAAATTCTTGTTCTTTTGGTACCAAGGCAAAAGAACCTAGATTTATTGAAGGATGATCCTCGCTACTATGTTGAATTTTAGATATGATGTAATTAAAAAGAGGAGGTATATTCTTTTCCAACATATTCAAGGATTTAGTGGTCACTTCATATATGCCAAAAGACATGTCATATATAGAAATCGTTGCATGGCTTTCCTAATCTCCTCCATTAGCTAACTTTCTTGGAAGAGCTTGCTTGCTTTTATGGGCATGTGCAAAGGAAGTGGCCTATTGTATTCAAAGATGATGTGGCCAACAAGTTCTCTTCTCCATATATAACACTATTCCCTCAATGTTTTGTTATTGTAATGAGGTATTGTTGTTCTAAATAGGTGTTTATCTATTATGACATATATAGGAATATTTTTATGTTAGTCTATAGTGTATGCACTACATATTAGCAATGCACATATCGCTTTCAATGTTAGTGTGTGGGGTGTTTATAGTGCATACAACACACATGATCTACTTTCTGACAACACCAATGTCCTCCTATCCATTCTAGTGATGCCTCAAATCGCTATTCAAAGTTAAATAAGGCATTGGAAAATTGGTAAAATGTCATGTGAATTAAGTATTTGTCATCATTGTGATACTAAGAAGATGGAGGATCAAAATCACTCTCTGATAATGTCTTGTGTATGACCACATTAGATCTCAATTTCAAATAATTGTAGCAAATTTTCCCTTCCTAACATTTTAACTCATCAGTGACTTTGTAGATTTATGAAAGCTTCTTTAAAATATTTTCAAGCATAGAAATAATTCTAAAGAAATACAAGTGATTCCTTACTAGTTTTTATTAACCTGGGTTTGATAGAACAACGTTGGTATTAAAGGAAATTAACAATCATCATTTCCATCATGGAAATATCTCAGATTCCCTTTACATGGTCTAGATGTAGGACTGTGGTTCCCCATTTGATTTCTAGGACTGTGGTAAGAATCTTCTTTTGTATGTGTCCTCCTATTGAGGTGTCAACTAGACCGAACTAGAGAGAAACATGGGGTCTATTTTTTCTTATTTCATATTTCACGTGGAGAAACTAAACATTGAAAGTGCAATATCAATTTATCTTACGTTGATGATATTTTCAAGTTTTGAAAGACGACAAACAAATTCTCTTTGCTTGGTGAATTAATCCATACATTAGTTTCTTATCATACCAAGTATTCTTGTTTGATCTAACTTGGTGGAATATTTATTTTGCATTGCTATTAATCACAATTTCTTGTCTTAGGCATGGTTGTATTTTGGAATGCATCTTGTTTGTATGACATTGCCTATACATGAGGCTTTCTTGGTCCACTAATGCATGTGAATGATACCTTAATTATATTATTGTAAGATTTGATGTGCTATCAAACCCTTGTGATTCACTTTCAAAAATACATGAAAAGACCAATTGAGAACACAAATGCATGTGAATGATACCTTAATTATATTATTGTAAGATTTGATGTGCTATCAAACCCTTGTGATTCACTTTCAAAAATACATGAAAAGACCAATTGAGAACACAAATATTTGTTTAAAGACATCAGACTGTACAAGAAAATAGGCCATTGGTTAAGGATTGGGGGAAAAGGGATTACTAGTATGCATGCATGGGAGTCTGTGTGGCGATCATGAATAATGATTTAAATTATATATGAAAATATTGCCAATTTCTTTCTAATAGAGAAACGTCATAATCATGTGGTTTGCATAGTTGTATCACACTTGAATCATAGAATTAGTGTTGGAAACAAAACATCAAGTATGGAAAGAATGGCATATTAACTAATGTAAAATCAAGAAGATGGAAAAACCCACTCACTCAAGTTTGATTTTTAGCCTTGTCTAAGAAAAAAAAATGCATTCTTCTAGATGCATTCAAACCAAATCGATGATTTTACCATGTGTTTTCTTATAGGTGCACTAGGCTCCTAGAAGCCACCTTGGTGAATTAAAATCCATTTCACATATCAATTCTTCAATGAATTGACACGTTTTGATTGTTGTGTGCATTGATTCTGATAAAGTAGTTGTCAACAAGAAATTTGAACTTTAAACTCCAAGACACTTAGCACATGTTTTCGTGATCTACCAAGTTGAACTTTTAACTATCGAAAGGGGTTACTTGGATGTTGTTGGCCTATATGGACTTAAATCAATAAAGATGTTATATTCCAAGATTTGGAACTATGAAACACCAATTAAATATTTTCTTGCAAGTGAGGCAATTTTCTCTTTCCAATTTATTAAAGTAGATGAAACAAGAGCAAAATGTTGCATCCACCAACCCATTTTATGCTACACTAAAAAATAGGTGATTTATCTTTAATGGAGTTACAAGTTTATAATGCCTAGAAACCAAGGGGTCTTGCCAACACTCAATTTAATTAAATTTTAATGGCATTTTGGTGTTGCTCCAACATTTTTGTGACCTTGTCCTTGCTTGTGAAGCTTAGTTATAGTTGTAAACCATAAATAATTGAGTTTCAAATACTATCTCAAAGAACAAAATATGTAAATCCATGAGATCCCAAATAACTTATGGAATTTTTCAAAGAGTTGGATAAGCTATGAAATCAATGATCACATCGATGGATATACTTTGGTTTAGCTAAGTAAAGTTAATTTTAGTAATCAGTTTTACACTTTACTTTAACTTTGGCTAATCTTTTTCCAAGTTTGATCCAAATCACTCAACTGGAAGGTTTGGTGACTTTGTAAGATATTGGTTTGCATCATTAGGGAAAAATAATGAGTATGAGAGTGAACATGCCCTCTAAGTGAATGATTGAACTCTCTCCTTTGAGATGGGAGAAATTGGTACTGCTTAGGTTAAGAAAAATATAAATAGTTGTTATTTTTTTTGGAAAATATAGATAATTATAATGAATCACTCACCTAAGGGGAAAGTAGAATCTAAAAGCCAACAATTTCGCCACACAACCCATTAAGGTCAATGAATTGTATCCAAGGGAAAATAACTCACCTTAGAGGCCAACACCCTTTTTCTCAATGATTTGGCATACCACAATATTTTCTCGGTAATTGGTGTTTCAATGAGAAGAGCACTCACTTAGTGATGTTGTATGCTATCCTAGCTAGTGATTTGGCCTTCAACAATCCAATTTAATGATTTCATGTGCTCATTAAACTTATACTAGCTTAGGAGATGAAGCACCGGGCCTTCAAAATGAAACTTGCACTCTCATTTATTCTTCATTACTTGCACTCTCATTTATTCTTCATTTCTATATTGTTTTGTTGCTTCTTTTCTTCTTCTTCATTGCAATTTATTTTCACCATTATTTTTGTGGTTTTAAGTCCTACACATTATTTATATTTAACCACGGGGAATTCATAACTCGTTAGGATTACATGGTCTAGGCCTAGGTTCAAATCTGACAGCTACCACTATAACCCCAAGAGTGCATCCAATAGCTCGCAAGCTATATATACCAATAACTTGTGACCCAGCAGGAGCCAAAACATCTCAAAGACCACTGGGGTGAGCCTCTATCCCAAGGGTCTCCTACCCTTTGAGTCTTGTCACAATGGACTAGTGTCTCATTGGGGGTTTGAACTAGCTTGGTGGGGAGAGTTAAAGTCACTCAATCTCACCATTCGGACTGCACATTGTTGAATCCATGGAATCCATAAAGCTAAGGGTTTTACCATTCATCATGTAGCACATAGACCCTAAATAATTAAGGAAAAACATTGATATTTAAAACATAAATTGATAATCCATTTGATATATGTTTTTTATTTTTATTTTGAGAGTGTAATGGTAGACTACAATTTGTGTTACATAAGATGAAGTGAGAAACCCCCTTTCCAATGTATTTTAAGTTATTGAGGAAATATTATATGATTTTCAACCCTATAGATGGCCATTTTAAAATCAATTTGGCTTGCGCTCAAATTGTAGAAGCTTGTTGTGTGGTGAATAAATGATGCTGAAATGGGATGAACACATTTTTTCTTCATGAACAATGTCGTAATGGGAAGAAAGAATGCTAGGGTGCCTTTCCATTTGAATTTTCATCCCATAGGTTGCATGAATTTAATTTAATGAGTGCATTAGTAGACATGATAGTTACTTCATTGCCATGTTTACAGACCTTCAATTTTATTGTTATTTTACATTTTATTGTTTGAAACCATATGGAAAGTTAGCTAACGAATCTAAAATTTTATTTTCATTGTGGGCCTTAGAAGATAAGCACCCAATAGAAATAACATTTTTAATGTTCAAATGTTAATAGAACCAATAGAGCCAATCATGGACTAGGTCATCACTAGAACTAATGGTAGACCAAGCCACATGGAACTAATGGTGGACCAAGCCATAATGGTTAAAGACTAAGGAACTAAATGTATTCATGTCATTTCTGTAAGATTTTCCATCTCGATGTAGAAATGTATGATCTCGATGTATAAAGGTGTGATTAAACTTTTTGTCAAGTAAACTTGTGAAGATAAATTTGAATATTTTTTCATGTGAACATGTTGGAACTAAAAGGAGGGTGGATGGAAATCCAACCCATATGGAACCATTTTCATCATGAATGCATTCACTAATCATGGATCCATTCTAGATCCTTGCATTGGATGGCAGTGGCACTTTGAGTTATCTAGGACCACTACATGACACCTCAAAAATTTCAAAGCTAATCTCTTGCCAAAATATTTAATGGGAGTAGTGGTACCACTACATTTGTACATATTTGATCATGTGATCTTACATTTTTCCTTATAAACATATTCAAGAAGATGTTGTGTGCAATTTATTCTGCCCCTCTTTCAACAAAGGATGAATTTAGGATTAGCATAATACATTACCCATAAAATTGATTGTCGTCTAGAAACAATTATGGTAATTTTCCAAACTCAGTCATGATAATTACCAATTTAAGGCATCCCTCTGTGAATTGGACAAGATTCATCTAAAAAATAATCAGTGGCATGCCCTCTAAACAAGTAATATGTGAGTGGTAATCACATGTCCTTTCCATTTATAAAGAGGAAGATGCATTGATGGCATGTGGGAAAAATCCATAAATACAAGACAATTTGTAGCCATATATCTCATATGTATATATTACTTACATTTTCTCATGTCTTCTCTAGGATTCATTAGAGCAAGTCATTCTAAGAAACATATCCATACAAGTAGAATCCTTTTTCAAGAAGATTAGACCCTATAAAGAACAACTTCAAATTATGAGGTGAAGGTTTAGGTCTTCATTTTTTTCACAGAGAGATGTGATGTGGCCTTATAGCCCATTATGGGAGAGGTAGTAGAGATTCAACTTAACCCTATACATTTTATGAAAAGAGATGTAGCTTACACCTAGGTCTTTTTATATCCCTTTTGGTTCTCAATAGATAAAGGGTTAAGATGGATCTATGATACTTACATGAGGGATAAAATTTTGCTAGTCTCATTTTTCATTAAAATAAATATCAACTACCTCGTCTGAGATGCACCTGCAACAATTAATTAATAAGAATATGCGAAATAGCAGAAATGACAGAACTCATAATCACTTTTATATTGATCACAGGCCACTTCGAGGGGGCAACCTCCTATGAGCAAGCTCAATACAAATAACTTCACGGTGCCTTCATAGGTCTCAACACACACTTATATACTAAGTCTAGGCGCCAATACTATGGGTCAAAACCATGGGCCACTACAAACTATGGATCAACAATACTACGGGCGACTTACAAAGCATATGCGCCAACAAAAATAACACAAACTATTGATCAACAAATACTACGGGACGACTTACAAAGCATATGCGTCCAACAACAATATACTAACAAAGTAAAGACATGGGTTCATAGCATCCCCTCCCCCTTAAAAAAAGCTTTATCCTCAAAGCTTTAGATGTGGAAATTGTTGTTGAATCTGAAGGAGTGGTTCCCATGTAGCATCCTCCGGTTGCATGTCGTGCCACTGAATTAAGACCTCTGTGATAGAGCGAGAGTGAAGTTGATGAGTGCGTCGATTGAGGATGGCCTCCGGCTCCAAAAGGATGAATCCTTCATTATCCAATTTGGGTAAAATCGTTTGTCCACTGATGTTGGTGCCAAGAAATTTCTTCAGACAAGAGACATGAAAGACTGGATGAATGCGGGAAGAAGGAGGAAGTTCCAATTTATAAGCAACGGACATGTTATCACATACATAGTAGCCGGGCTACTGTCAAGCACTCTATATGCAGATAAATTACTATCAAACACACAGAGCATATGAAATTTATTGTCAACCCGAGAAAGTCTTTTTATTTCAAAGGATAAGTGCACAATATATGCTTAAACACAAAACCATTAGAAGTGAATACTTTTATCTTCTATCATCCATGTTCATCCCAAGAATCTATGCAACCCCAATTGCCTTCTAACTGCTATACTACAATCCTTTTCTATTATGCATCAACAAGAAATGGTACCAGATCTAATCAACGATTGCAAAAAGGAAATCTCATTCGCATTCTAAAATAATCACTTGTCTAATCTAATCAAGCTGGGAATCATAAAGAACATTACTCTAGAATTTCAAATGAAAGAGATTGAAGCAACTGTTCTAAGAAACTGAATTGCAAAATAGAAACCAATCAACACATAACAGGAAAGCTAAATTGTAAGAGCTCCTGGGATCACGTCTCAACTGTAAGATGAACACGGCTGTGTGAACAGAAATTGAAATATATAAAGCAACCCTGACTCAGTCGACTGTTATTCTATACCATTCACCAATTCTCACAGAAATGTACTCTTTTACTATTCTCTACAGGTGAGTATTCCCGCCTGTCACGCGGGTGACCCGGGTTCGTTCCCCGGCAACGGCGCCAAAATGTCAAGCACTCTATATGCAGATAAATTACTATCAAACACACAGAGCATATGAAATTTATTGTCAACCCGAGAAAGTCTTTTTATTTCAAAGGATAAGTGCACAATATATGCTTAAACACAAAACCATTAGAAGTGAATACTTTTATCTTCTATCATCCATGTTCATCCCAAGAATCTATGCAACCCCAATTGCCTTCTAACTGCTATACTACAATCCTTTTCTATTATGCATCAACAAGAAATGGTACCAGATCTAATCAACGATTGCAAAAAGGAAATCTCATTCGCATTCTAAAATAATCACTTGTCTAATCTAATCAAGCTGAGAATCATAAAGAACATTACTCTAGAATTTCAAATGAAAGAGATTGAAGCAACTGTTCTAAGAAACTGAATTGCAAAATAGAAACCAATCAACACATAACAGGAAAGCTAAATTGTAAGAGCTCCTGGGATCACGTCTCAACAGTAAGATGAACACGGCTGTGTGAACAGAAATTGAAATATATAAAGCAACCCTGACTCAGTCGACTGTTATTCTATACCATTCACCAATTCTCACAGAAATGTACTCTTTTACTAATAAACCCACACAATAAGTATTGCTGCTGCGTACAAAGGAAAGAACAAAGCATCACACAACAAGAAAGATAAAATCCTAATTTAACTCAGCAATCTCTGTGGAAGACGGGCCCAGTCTTCACACAGAGACGCTGGTTGAACAACACTCTCTTAACTCAGAAGTAACTCCTTATATTAACAGAAGAATGAGTACACAGTTTGGCTTGGCTGCTAATACAAAATAAATTAATTGTTTGCTGTTCAACCCCTGAGTCGAGGCAACTCACCCTATTTATACATACAAATTGTAACATCTGATCCCATAATTGGGCGGCCATGAAGATCTCTGATCTTCAGGCGCCCTAAATAATCTAGCTGTTACAATGCGTGGCAGAACAGAAATATCCAAATATGAGAGAATTATTAATTGCCCCAGGAGTGGGGGTCCTTCCAGCTCACAGCTAGACTCGAGCAACAACACACTTAAGATAGCAAATTCTGTTACAACTGCCCTGTCACGACTGTGTCTTGATGGATGATTCGAGCCCCAAGGAACCTTCTACAAGGAACGAACATCCCTTTCTTTTATGACTTGTTCAGCCCCGGTCTTCCTGCAATCCATTTGTCTCAACTACCTTCATAATCGCAACATGTTAGCACAATTTGAGAGCTGCACGGCTTTAATTATCACAATCATAAGCATTAATAAAATAAAACAATGATCAGCCATACCTTGGTAATTTGGGAGATAAGGTAAGGACAATGGGTTTGATTGCCATGATAAATAGTGTAGGACAGGGGCAGGAAAGACGAATAATGATGACTAAAAAAGGGCCAATTCTGGGCTCAACAGCTACCATACAATATTTTTGTCATTCCAGTACACTATTCATCCAGTTCCCTTACATTTGAGATGCTGAGATGAGCATCTACATTGGATCACTATCAGATTGTGGACAACAGTGTATATCCCCATGCCATGACTGAGTCTCAGGACACTCAAAGAGATGACCGATGTAGCCATTATACCATTGGTACAGAGCAGTCAGTAGTGCCCAGAGTTACAGCAGGAGCTTCAGGGGACAGATGATGGTATAGGTTGATGAGCATTCAGGTATATGACTCAGCAGGTATATCATTGTGTTATGGTTATATTGCTTTTATACTTATTCTTATAGCATGTCTTAGCACTTAGTGTCATGATCTGGCGATCATATAGATATGTGGACCTGGTTGTGCTTATTATATATATTATATTGTCCCTACTCAGACTTAGAAGATCAATATTCATACTCATTGGTTTTACCCTCCTTAGGGAGAATAGAGGTGATCATTCCATCATACCTTGGCTTGCAGTGTTGGCTCCACTATTCATTGTCTTCATCCATCCATTGCCTACCTTTTAGTTTATCACCCTGACTTACTACTTGACTAGTGGCATGGAGGAATTTTCCCCACTTTAGCCTCTGTATTGGATGAGCTTCCCTGTTTATTGTGTCTCGGCTTTGAGTTGGTGACAAAACTTACCTATGGTGAGTTGGAGTTCCTTGGAATTCCCCCTAGTCACTAAAGTTGTGTTGGCTAAACCTGAAACTTTTAGTGCTGCCATGAATACAAAATATGGAAAATGAAATGCTATATCTTGTATGAAAAGCCCATTCAAGCAATGTGTTTCTAAACACACATGAATGAAAGGCATGCCAAATGAAAATGGCCATGAAAATAAAATGTTATATCTTTTGAAAAATAAATACCTAGGTAAACAAGTTGTCCATGACACACCTAGAAGTGCTCAGGTAAACAAGTGCCTTAAAAACACACCTGCAGCAGAAAGCCTAAAATAAATGTAAATCTATGCAATGTGTTTATAAACACACATAGACCAAGGCTATGGAAACTTCAGGCCCAAAAAGCAATGGAACTTAAATGCTATATCAAAACAATTGCTGGCCTTATTTGTATTATGGATTGTGCGCATCTGTTAAAGGTGAATAAACCCTCTTTGAACAACTCATCCATTTGTGAGACACCGCCATTCCTTGTGTTATTGCTCATTCAGTATATACTATGGTGTGTATTCCCTTTCCATTACCAAAGTGTCACAAAGTTAAGTCAGTCAAGTCATCCCTTAGCCTAGCCAGTTATTTTAGCCTTCACCCTTCACTAGCAAATTTATCACAGCTATGAAGTGAGTATGATCGTGAAAGTCTGGTCTGAGTAATAATAACAATTAATGACACTATATATTTGGATTTAGATCGCTAGTAATGATTACTTTGTGTTATAATTGTTATTTGAATAAGTTGTAGAGCATGCATTAACCTTTGACACTTTGCAGCAGCTTATGATGATGGTCTGAGTTATATTGGGTCATGCTGGCTTTGTTAGGCCTAGTCTGACCAAGGTCAACCATAGGACATGTGATGGTTGGACCCTATGATGATATGGATAGATGATATATGGTCTATTTGTACATACATGATGATTCTATGCAGCAGCTACAGGGTTATGATGATGATTCTTGGTTTACAGTAGTATTTGATCATTTACAGATTATTATTATTGGCCATGTTCCGGTATATTCGATATATATTTTGATCATGCAGAGACTCATATGGTGTATGAGTACACATTTTGGATGGATTTGGACCTTCTGAGTCCGATGAGGCAGTTTGTTTTCAGTTCCGGGCACTTACAGTGATGATTGAGCCTCAGTAGGCTATCCCAGTGCAGTTTTGGTCTGTCGGAGGCCCTGTCAGAGCAGATGTGATTTTTATCCGGTTGAACTAGGGCGCTGTGCTTGTAGGGGGTGGTCTAGCCACTTGTTTTTACCATATTACCCCCCTCCTGGATACACTAGTTCCCTCACCTTGACAGCGCTGGCACTCCAGGAGGCAGTTTGGGGTAGTTTCACGCTTCCCGAGGCATTTCAGGATTGGTATAAATGGCTATTGAGGAAATCGATTTGGGATACTAAGGAAATGTTATGGCATGGGATGATCAATGATGATAGATCGGGGTCCTCCACACCTCCTCCAGCAGTTTCAGCTTCATCGGGGCCCACATCCATCATTTATGGCACTTTCTGAGGATTTCTGAGGTCTTTTTGAGGCCTACGATTTGTCCATGGAGGCACGATTTGGTATATTGATGATTATTTTATGATTATTGTGCTATGGGGATTGACCAAGGAGGGATAAAATTACCCCTTGGACCCACCATAAGGCTCTTATTATATTTTGTCATCATGATTTGGTGGGATTCCCCTCTTCTAGGGCGATTTTGTCCACTCACATAATATTTTATTAGTGATCCATGTATTTTATTGTTGAGCTCATCTCAACCATTGATTAGACATTTGTATCTTTTAATCTTAGCCACTCATTCAAAAAGTGGTTAGGATTTTGATGCCTCTCCTTCCTATTTAAAGGAGAGAGCCTCTCATTGTAAAGGGGACTTGTGGCTCTGGATTATTGGAATAGAAAATTATTATTGCATCTATCTCCAGTGTTGTGGTGAATGTTTTTGGTGTTCGTTCGTTGGTTCTTCCTTTGCACTGAGTTATTGGAGATCTTTTTTTGCCATATCTTTTGTACCACATTTTTTGCATCTACAGGTGGAGGCCAATTTGCTTTGAGGAGGAAGTATTGGTAGGAGAAGACTCTCCCTACTTCTTCTTTGGATTTCTTCGTTGGTAACAGGGAGTATTACTGTCCCAGGACCTTCTATTCTATGTTATCATTGCATTTTACTTGTATTTCCTCCATACTTGACCTCTCTGATTGAAATCGTTTTTCCTTGGATTGACAGGTAGAGGAGGGCGCACTTGTGGGCTAGGGCATCAATTTGGCAAGCAAAATCAACAATATCTCATTTGATCTCTACCGGAATCTTCCTCAACATCAAGGCATCTCATTCACATCACTCAGGTATGATCTCAAGGTAATTTCTTTCCATGATCTATCCACTTGTCTAAAACATTTAAAACCCTAATTAATCAAAACCCCCATTTTTTACATTTTTTCAGATCTACTAAGATCTAGTGGCTTTTTGGGTAAGATATTTAAAACCCACCTATATAGTATCCATGGCATCCCGGATCTATAGTTTGGTGAGGATTGGCCT
The DNA here is from genome assembly GCA_027924585.1 of Larix kaempferi. NCBI lineage: Eukaryota > Viridiplantae > Streptophyta > Pinopsida > Pinales > Pinaceae > Larix > Larix kaempferi. The sequence continues at coordinate 5,298,556 of BSBM01000104.1, forward strand.
CCATTTGACCCTCTTCCCAAGGCATTTAGCCTTCTCCAAGCAAGGGCGCACTTCCTAGTTTGGGTTGGTTGACCTAGATCTAGTATGTGGGTAGTTGAGATTCCACTTGATTCATTATTTACACATCCAATAACCTACCCCTAGATTGTCACTTTTCTGATTTCTACCTTGTGGGCCCCATTCCACATTTTAAGGGATTTAATCCCCATTTTGGACCACTTGGTATCTTCAAACTCAGATCTAGTAAGATCTAGTTGTCGGATTGCCGTGAAATTATAGATCCATACTCCTACTTGACCAACCTACCCGGATCTAAAGTTTGGATGTCATCGGACATGTCTTGACCCCACTTATCCCACTTTTAGGCCTCCTTGGGAAAAGTCGCACCACCTTGGAGAAGGGAGTTTGTCCACTTCTAGGACGTGGGTACTTGAGATTTCAGTGGATTTGGAACGGGAATAATTCAAAACCTAGGTCTATTATGTCACCTTGTCAAATCTTGCCTTGGGCATATCATTCCTTATTTTAAGGGATTGTGGTCCACTTTGGTCAAACTTAGATCTAGACCTATTCATCCATCAAGACCTTAATCACCCACTTGTCTCATGCCATAGGAGTCTTTAACCACAAGTCAACCCTACTTTGACTCCATTATCCCAATTCCCAAGGCACTGGTTTCTCTCCAAGTCAATTCGACTTTCCTAGATTGTTGGATTAACTTGTGGTTTGACCTTGTGTGGGGAACTAAACCCTTGATGCCATCATGTATCATGGTCAAGCTTGTTACTTGTACTAGTTAGCCCCAATTAAACCCTTAAACTACCCTGCATTGGACACGGTTCCCAAGGCAGTGGATTTTCTCACATTGACTAGTACTCTAATCCCAAACCTTGTCTTCAATTATTATAAGTCACTCTCACATCAATAATGAACTAAAGCTACACTCATTAAACCCCTCACTTGTCTCGTGACTTCATTTTAAGGTCTAGAATAAACCATACACCTTACTCCACTTAGAACCAACTTGATTTGGTGTCTTGGTTTTGATCTCTCCTGTCGGGAGTAGATCGGGTCTCCCCCTTTGTTGTCTAGGCTAGATAACATAAAGTGAAGGTTGCCTCGACTAGCGTGACAACCATATATTGGAGGTCGAGGTGATCGTGGTTGCACCTTTTGAGTTTCCCTTCCCTATTTCCATCCATGAGTGGATACATCCATAGGGGTAACTACAGCTTAGGTGATAACAGGACCCAATCTTCTGAAGAATCTGATATGGCCCATAGAACTTTAGAGCGAGCTTATGACGCCCTTTGAGTTTCAAGGAGGATTGCTTGTACTTCTGGAGACAAAGAAAAACCATATTGCCGACTTGAAAAGTGCGCTCAGAATGGTGCTGATCAACTTGTTGCTTCATGCGATTTCTTGCCATGTGAAGATTGTCCCGCAAAATGCGAAGAATCTGATCGCAGTTTCGAAGGACCGTGTCAACTTCCTGAACTGGTGAAATGGTGGGGGTGTATGGAAGAAGAACTGGAGGTGCCTGACCATAGACTGCTTCATATGGGGTCATTTTAGAGGAAGTGTGGTAAGAGGTATTGTACCACCATTCAGCGAGAGGGAGCCACTTTGCCCACTGATGTTGTTGTTCTGAGGTGAAGCAACGAAGATAAGTTTCCAATCATTTATTGATAATTTCAGTCTGACCATCTGTTTGTGGGTGATACCCTGAACTCATCTTCAATTTCGTGTTAGTGTGGCGAAATAGTTCTGTCTAAAAATGACTAGTGAAAGTTGCATCACGATCCGAGACAATGGAAGAAGGGATGCCATGAAGACGAAAGATCTGGTCCAGGAAAATTTGAGCGACTGAGGAGGCTATATAGGGATGGCTGAGAGCACAAAAATGACTATATTTGGAGAGGCGATCAACCACAACGAGAATCACTGTCTTCCCGCCAGATTTAGGGAGCCCTTCAATGAAATCCGTAGAAATATCTGTCCAAATCTGTGTAGGTATAGGCAAGGGTTCAAGCAATCATGGAAGGAGTGTTGTTTCACCCTTATTGCGCTGGCAGGTATCACATTCAGCCACCATCTGTTGAATTGTCCTTTTCATGCCCTGCCAAAAGAAGTTATGCCGTGCCCATTCATACGTTTTGAGGAATCCAGAGTGCCCTACCAATGGAGAAGCATGGAGTTCATAGAAGATAGCCTGTTGAAGATCTGTGCTCTGGGGAAGCACTAGATGACCCTTGTATCTTAGAGAAGCACCATCCAAAGAGTAATGTGGTACAGCAGAAGGGTTGTTGGTCAAGCGTTGGATGATTTGAGATAAAGAAGAGTCCTTGACATAACCCTGTTGAACAGATTGCAACCAATTTGGAATAGGCATAGAAATAGCTGAAAGAGAACCTTGGGCATCAAATGTGCGAGAAAGAGCATCTACCACAATATTGTATTTACCCTTCTTGTAAGTGATCTCATAGTCATAACCCATAAGTTTGCTAACCCATTTCTGTTGTGCCGGGGAGGAGACACGCTGTTCCAAGAAATATTTCAGACTCTGGTGATCAGTCTTGATGCAGAAATGATTCCCTAATAAGTATGGGCGCCACTTCTGTACAACATGCAAAATAGCCATCATTTCCTTCTCATAGGTAGAGGCAGCTAAATTCTTACCTGAAAGGGATTTGCTGGTGAACGCAATGGGGTGTTCATCTTGAAGGAGAACAACACCAAGTCCATTGCCGCAAGCATCACTCTCAATAGTGAAGGGCTTGGAAAAATTGGGCATAGCTAGAACAGGTGTAGTACACATAGCTTGTTTTAGTTTGTCAAATGCACAATGAACAGCATGTGTCCATGTAAAAGCATCCTTTTTCAATAGAGCAGTTAATGGAGCTGCAATCTTCCCATAATCCTTGACAAACTTGCAGTAATAGCCAGTCAACCCCAAAAAACCACGAAGGCTCTTGAGTGTCTGAGGACGCGGCCAATTGTTCATGGCATCAATTTTGGCAGGATCCACGCGAACCCCTTGTGCTGAGATAATGTGACCGAGATACTCAACTTCCTTCTATCCAAAAACACATTTAGACTGCTTGGCATGGAGATGATGGTCAGAGAAAAGTTGCATGACAAGATCCAGATGCTGGAGATGTTCATCCCATGTTTTACTGTAGATGAGGATATCATCAAAGAACACCAGAATGAATTTCCGCAAGTAGGGTTGAAATATTTTATTCATTAAGGCCTGGAATGTGGAAGGAGCATTAGTGAGGCCAAAGGGCATGACCAAAAACTCATAATGGCCATCATGTGTGCGGAAAGTTGTTTTAGGGATATCATCCTCATGAACCCGAATTTGATGATACCTAGAACGAAGATCCAACTTGGGAAAAAGTGAGCCCCATGAAGCTCATCAAGAAGCTCATCAACAACAGGAATTGGAAACTTATCCTTGATGGTGAGGTGATTAAGTGCTCGGAAGTCAATGCAGAGGCGCCATGACCCATATTTTTTGCGGACAAGAATAACTGGAGAAGAAAGGGAACTAGTGCTTGGGCGAATAATACCTTGCTTCAATAAGTCCCGAACGGGCATTTCAATCTCCGTTTTTTGGTGAAATGGGTAGCGATAGGGCCTGATGTTGGGAGGAACGCTGCCAGGAAGGAGCTGAATACGATGGTCTTCTGGCCTGGAAGGTGGCAATCCCACTGGTTCAGCAAAGACACCTGTATATTGATCCAGAATTTGTTGTAGATCCAAAGGAGTAGTGGAGACCGCTGATGGTTGCATCTGAATGGAATGGATCTGAGCGATGACACCATGTGAATTCTTTTTGAGGAGTTTTTCCATGCGATGTGAACTGATGATGCTGAGAGAACCTGGTTGTAATCCTGTCAATGTGTGTTTTTGTCCATTGAGGGAAGACTACATCCAAAGTTCAGCAAAATCCCATAAGATAGGGCCAAGTGTGTGTAGCCATTGAGCGCCCAAAACCACATCACATCCGCCTAAGGTCAAGGAAAACATGTCAGAGCGCAAGGTATAATCTCCCATAGAGATACGCACATTTCGACAGGTATAAGCTTCTGCACGATAGATCCATCCAGTTGGATCAGTACCATTGAAGCGAGGAAAATCAAGCTTCGGACCACGGAAATTGCTGGAATAAGAGAACCCATTGTCTGATGAAGATTCGGACTGCCGTTTGTTGTTCATAGCTGAATGTTCAAGATGGAGACCGAGAAATTTTTCATCCAGATCCTGGAGTTTGGCTTGGATGGCTGCAAGTGCGTCTTCCATGGTTTTTGCTCCTGCACGGGTGACAACCATAACCACGAGTTTTTTTCTTTTTTTTTTCTTTTTTTTTTGGTTGACTGGGTAGGAAAACAAAAACAAAAATTGCTTCAGTAAAGGAAAATCTGGACTTGGGAAAAAATCTGAAGGGTAATTGGGGTTTGACTAGGTTTTGGACACTGTCGAATAGACAGGGAAGCAAAAATGAGGATTTCAGAAGCGGGGTGAAAGAATGGGAAAATTTGGCAGAGGGGGACAAAGAAGCATAATTCAAAAAGGAATTCTGTGGTAAAATTTGAAGGTGATTGGGTGAAATCTGAGGAAGTTATGGCAAACCCTAAAAATAGACAAATGTGGGATTTCGGGCTTTGGGAAGGGGAATTGGGGATAGGGTCCTCAGGAGTGAAATATGCAGAATGGGATGACAGGGGTTCCTCAAAAATTTCAAGGGAAAGAGAGTGAAAACAAGGGAGATATGGAGAAAAAATTGATTTTTTTTAATTTTTTCCAGACTGGAGCGTCTACGACTCGGAAGGGATCTGGAATAACGCTGAATGGATTGAAAACGACTAGATCTAGAACGGCTTGCAGAATGGATCTGAACGGCTGGATTTGGAACGGCACAGCAGTGATCGACAATAGTTCAGTTGAAAATAGATATGGACCTCAGGTATGTGCGGCTTCCTAACAGCTCAGGGGTTTCACTCAGCCACCAATGTTGTCTGACGGCTTGCGTATGGGGCAGTACGCTTCACTCCACTGCTCAGGTAAAAATGATAACCGCTTTGCCACGAACGACAGCTCTTGGTTTACCTCACGGGTGGGAACTAGTCAATCAGGTAGGGGTCGTTGCCCTTTTCATTGGCAGGTCCTCTCAATGGGCCAGCTACTTCGGGGTTCCTGTGGTACTCCTCACAATGAGTTTTAGGGCTTATGCCCAAGTAATTCCCACAGTTAAGCGGATAGGGATTATTCCCAAATCTGAACCTGCAACAGATGCGAAAAAAATTTGGCAGAAATTTCACCCAGCGAGCCCAAGAAACTGCTCTGATACCAGATGAGATGCACCTGCAACAATTAATTAATAAGAATATGCAAAATAGCAGAAATGACAGAACTCAGAATCACTTTTATATTGATCACAGGCCACTTCGAGGGGGAAACCTCCTATGAGCAAGCTCAATACAAATAACTTCACGGTTCCTTCATAGGTCTCAACACACACTTATATACTAAGTCTAGGCGCCAATACTATGGGTCAAAACCATGGGCCACTACAAACTATGGATCAACAATACTATGGGCGACTTACAAAGCATATGCGCCAACAACAATAGCACAAACTATTGATCAACAAATACTACAGGATGACTTACAAAGCATATGCGTCCAACAACAATATACTAACAATGTAAAGACATGGGTTCCTAACATCATCATAATGTTTAAGATAATAAATTGATTGTAATAAAAAAACTACAACACATAGCAGTGTGCATGCCTACGATTCACCTCTCTCCATGTTTAGTATAGCACACAAATAAATGAACATTATATGAGATGCTAAGATTCACTTTATCACGGGCTGGTGCAAGGTAATGATACCCAGTTATGACACGTTAGTTGCAATGACATTGTAGAAAAATAAAAATATTGTCCTTAAAATAAATTATTAGAGGTACCTACAAAACTTTTTCCGATTAGGTGTAAAAAGATGAAACGTAGAAAAACGGATCACCTTCCGGAATATATAACTTTTATTTATGGAAAAGTGGTATAACCACCCCAAAATGTCATTATTCGAATATTGGTATGTTATTTTTTTTCTAAAACATAATGCACATGTTTTTGTTGACCTGCCTATTTGCTATGTAAATTTTCAATTTATGAGAAAAAAAATATGTAGAGCCGTAGGCAACAGACAAATCTTTTGCGGAGCTATTTTTCTAAAATTTTAAAAGTTAATTTTATATATTTTTTAAATTACCGAAGTCGGTGAAGCCCTAAAAGGACATTGTCAAGTTTCAATCCACCATATCATGGTCTAAAAATAATCAAAATGCAATTTTTTTTTAGGTTGTAGGTATTTTCGTGCTCTTAGGTGGGTTCTTTTCCGTTTTCGAAATAGGTAATCCAATCAAAAGTTATAGGCCAAATAAACGACCTATGTTTTTTACGAATTTGACATGAGTGCAGTCTAAAATGAATTAAAAATAGAGAACAACAACAGATCTATTAAAAAATTATATATTTGGAATCTGCACACAGAGCTCGACAAGTGTGTGCAATTTCATATGCAGTGCACTCATGGAGCTTATGCAGAACTAGCTATGAAAAACAGGAAGTTGCAGCGTTTGATGTTTTCTGCTATAGATCAGGGATAAATCAGACCAAGCCTAAAGGTGTAATCTGAAGCTAATTCCAAGCCTGCAAGGGCACCAAAAAAAAATTGAATTCAAACATGCGCGCGTGCAACTATGCGCACGCGTGATTGAAAGCACGCACGCGTAGGTGCACGCACGCATTAAGAACAGCACGCACGCATTAAGAACAGCACGCACGCATCCTTGCGCGTACGCACTATTGTATGCGTTTGTATGGTTTATTTAATTTCCTTTGTCAAGGGGATACATGAAGTTGATGAAGATGTGATGATGAAGAACATCACGATGATGGAGATGTTGATGAGGAAGGGGGAGATGACAATGATGTTGAAGATGTTGATGATGATGCTGATGATGATAAGATGATGGTGATGGTGATGATGATGGTGATGGTGATGGTGATGATGATGATGATGACAATGGTGATGAAGATGACGATGAGGATGATGGTGATGATGATGAGATGATGGTGATGGTGATGATGATGATGATGGAAATGGTGATGAAGATGACGATGAGGATGATGGTGATGATGATGATGATGATGATGATGATGATGATGGTGATGAGGATGATGGTGATGAGGATGATGATCATGATGGTGATTAAGATGATGATGATCATGATTAATATGATGATGATGATGATCATCATCATCACCATCACCATCACCATCACCATCATCATCAACATCTTCATCATCATTTTCATCTCCCCCTTCCTCATCAACATCTCCACCATCGTCATCTTCTTCATCATCATCATCTTCATCACCATCCTCATCAACATCAACATCATCTCCATCATCATCATCTTCTTCATCCTCATCACCATCATCATCATCATGTTCGTCATCATCATCATTGCCATCATCAACACCATCATCATCATCGTCCTTCTTCCTCATCTTCATCAACATCTAGGTCATCATCTTCATCGTCAACGTCATCATCATCATCATCCTCATCATCGACATTGATGGCGATGATGATGAAGATGATAATGACGATGTTTATGATGAGTACGATGATCATCAACATCATCATCATGTTCATCATCGTACTCATATTCATCACCATCCACCATCATCATCATCATCATCACCCTCTTCCTCATCATCATCAACAACAACATGTTCGTCGTCATCATCATCATCATAATCAAATGATGACGATACGAAGATGATGATGATGATGACGAAGAAGATGGCGATGACGAGTATGATGAGGATGATGAAGATGACGATTATGATGATGAAGACAATGATCATCGTGACGATGATCATATGATGATGATGATGATGGTGAGGATGATGAAGATGGCGATGATGATGATGACGAATATGATGATTTTCATGATGATGATCATATTTGTCATCATCATCATCATCATCTTCATCATCGTACTCATATTCATCATCATCCACCACCACCATCATCATCATCGTCATCCTTGTCCTCACAATGATGATGATGATGAAGATGATGGTGATGATGATGTTGATGGTGATGATGATGATCATGTTGTTGATGATGATGAAGATGATGATGAAGATGATGATGATTATGAGAATTATGTGCTACATATTCATCATCTTCTTCATCATCAACATCATCATCATCATCATCATCATTATCATCTCCATTAGTAATCATCATCATCACCATCTTCATCATCATCGTCATCATCATCATCATCATCATAAGGATGATGGTGATGACGAGTATGATGAGGATGATGAAGATGATGATCATATGATGATGATGATAGTCATCATATGATCATCATGACTGCTATGATGACTATCATCATCATCATATGATCATCATCTTCATCATCCTCATCATCATCCGCATCCTCACAATGATGATGATGATGATGATGAGGAATTTGATGATGATGATCATGTTGATGATGATGATGAAGATGTTGATGATGTGCTGCATATTCCTAATCATCTTCATCATCATCATCATCACCGTCATCACCGTCATCATCATCATCTCCAAATTAGTCATCCTCATCATTGTACTCATATTCATCATCATCCATCATCATCATCATCATCATCATCATTATCATCATCATATCATCACGACGAAGACGATGATGATGTGTTGCATATTCGTCATCATCTCCAACAACATCTTCATCATCGTCATCATCATCGTCATCATCATAATCATCATTGTTATCATCATCATCCTCATGCTCGTCCTCATAATTATGATGATGACGACGATGATGATGATCATGCTG